>OY970816.1:22500-9047413 GCA_963853775.1 Xanthia togata | reverse complement strand
ACAGTCTTTGCCTTAGCATGATAAGTGATCTCACAGTCTTTGCCTTAGTATGATAAGTGATCTCACAGTCTTTGCCTTAGCATGATAAGTGATCTCACAGTCTTTGCCTTAGTATGATAAGTGATCTCACAATCTTTGCCTTAGCATGATAAGTGATCTCACAGTCTTTGCCTTAGTATGATAAGTGATCTCACAGTCTTTGCCTTAGCATGATAAGTGATCTCACAGTCTTTGCCTTAGTATGATAAGTGATCTCACAGTCTTTGCCTTAGTATGATAAGTGATCTCACAGTCTTTGCCTTAGCATGATAAGTGATCTCACAGTCTTTGCCTTAGTATGATAAGTGATCTCACAATCTTTGACTTAGCACGATAAGTGATCTCACAGTATTTGCCTTAGCATGATAAGTGATCTCACAATCTTTGCCTTAGCATGATAAGTGATCTCACAGTCTTTGCCTTAGTATGATAAGTGATCTCACAGTCTTTGCCTTAGCATGATAAGTGATCTCACAGTCTTTGCCTTAGTATGATAAGTGATCTCACAGTCTTTGCCTTAGCATGATAAGTGATCTCACAGTCTTTGCCTTAGTATGATAAGTGATCTCACAGTCTTTGCCTTAGCACGATAAGTGATCTCACAGTATTTGCCTTAGCATGATAAGTGATCTCACAGTCTTTGCCTTAGCATGTTAAGTGATCTCACAGTATTTGCCTTAGCATGATAAGTGATCTCACAGTCTTTGACTTAGCATAATAAGTGATCTCACAGTATTTGCCTTAGCATGATAAGCGATCTCACAATCTTTGCCTTAGCATGATAAGTGATCTCACAGTCTTTGCCTTAGCATGATAAAATGATCTCACAGTCTTTGCCATAGCATGATAAGTGATCTCACAGTCTTTGCCATAGCATGATAAGTGATCTCACAGTCTTTGCCTTAGCATGATAAGTGATCTCAGTCTTTGCCTTAGCATGATAAGTGATCTCACAGTCTTTGCCTTAGTATGATAAGTGATCTCACAGTCTTTGCCTTAGCATGATAAAATGATCTCTCAGTCTTTGCCTTAGCATGATAAGTGATCTCACAGTCTTTGCCTTAGCATGATAAGTGATCTCAGTCTTTGCCTTAGCATGATAAGTGATCTCACAGTCTTTGCCTTAGTATGATAAGTGATCTCACAGTCTTTGCCTTAGCATGATAAAATGATCTCACAGTCTTTGCATTAGCATGATAAAATGATCTCACAGTCTTTGCATTAGCATGATAAAATGATCTCTCAGTCTTTGCCTTAGCATGATAAGTGATCTCACAGTCTTTGCCTTAGTATGATAAGTGATCTCACAGTCTTTGCCTTAGCATGATAAGTGATCTCACAGTCTTTGCCTTAGCATGATTAGTGATCTCACAGTCTTTGCCTTAGCATGATAAGTGATCTCACAGTCTTTGCCTTAGCATGATAAGTGATCTCACAGTCTTTGCCATAGCATGATAAGTGATCTCACAGTCATTGCCTTAGCATGATAAGTGATCTCACAGTCTTTGCCTTAGCATGATAAGTGATCTCACAGTCTTTGCCTTAGCATGATAAGTGATCTCAGTTTTTGTCTTGGCATGATAAGTGATCTCACAGTCTTTGCCTTAGCATAATAAGTGATCTCACAGTCTTTGCCTTAGCATAATAAGTGATCTCACAGTCTTTGCCTTAGCATGATAAGTGATCTCACAGTCTTTGCCATAGCATGATAAGTGATCTCACAGTCATTGCCTTAGCATGATAAGTGATCTCACAGTCTTTGCCTTAGCATAATAAGTGATCTCACAGTCTTAGCCTTAGCATGATAAGTGTTCTCACAGTCTTAGCCTTAGCATGATAAGTGATCTCACAGTCTTTGCCATAGCATGATAAGTGATGTCACAGTCATTGCCTTAGCATGATAAGTGATCTCACAGTCTTTGCCTTAGCATGATAAGTGATCTTACAGTCTTTGCCTTAGCATGATAAGTGATCTCAGTTTTTGTCTTGGCATGATAAGTGATCTCACAGTCTTTGCCTTAGCATAATAAGTGATCTCACAGTCTTAGCCTTAGCATGATAAGTGTTCTCACAGTCTTAGCCTTAGCATGATAAGTGATCTCACAGTCTTTGCCATAGCATGATAAGTGATCTCACAGTCTTTGCCTTAGCATAATAAGTGATCTCACAGTCTTAGCCTTAGCATGATAAGTGATCTCACAGTCTTTGCCATAGCATGATAAGTGATCTCACAGTCATTGCCTTAGCATGATAAGTGATCTCACAGTCTTTGCCTTAGCATGATAATTGATCTCACAGTCTTTGCCTTAGCATAATAAGTGATCTCACAGTCTTATATCTACTTTATAGAAAGAAATCATCAAAATTCAATTTTCTTGAAAGTATTTGGGAAGGGTCCCTAATTTGTTCTCCAGTGGGATAGTAACAGACTTAAGCGTTACAGACTTATGAAGCTACAAGTACATGGCAGGCCCGTCTTGTCGGGCCAATTCAATGAGTGTAACGCAGTTAGAAGATAAATAAGAGGTACGCGATAGAAAGAGAGGCAAATTCTAGGTGAATATAACTGTAGGTAATTAACGCTGTGCGACCTGAATTGCACTTTATTGTGTAGATGTTTTTTATTTAAATGATTTTGCGGAGTGAATTTTCTGTATTCATTTGTGAAAAGTATTAATTCAATCTGAATGTTAAATTGTTTGTAACTTTACTACACCGCGTTTATTAATAAATTCTTGGTATCTACATTATACTGTACCTCTGTTAATGTTATCAACACTGCTTATAGTTGCCGATGACAACTTAATATCGTGTGGGCCACCTTGTGAGCCACCCAATATCGAAAAACACGATACTTACCTACGTAGGTAGAGAAAAGTATTTGAGCTTGGTTACAGATCAAGATTTACGTACAGATAACAATGTTTGGTATGCAGCACAGCTTGTAGGTACCTAGGTACTTACACAAGACGGGTCAAGATCGCGAGTTAGAATGGACGTACATACAGACACAAATTTGAATGGATGCGGAGAAAAACTCATAAGTATTTATTTATTTATTTATTAAGGACAAAAAAATAGTTACATGTTAAAGCGATACAATAAGATTCTTAAGATAAATAGTTAACCATATAACCCACACTATTGTCCACGGACTAATCAAATGCAAAGTGAAAAACGGAAGCTGTGCTTAAGAATATTGTTAAGTTAAATGAATTAAGTGCTAATTTATAATTCTGATGCTAATGAAGTTATAGCGAGAGTTTTAATTTTTTTACTAGAGAAAAAGAAAATGTCTATGTCCATGAAGTGTGCGTTATAAGTTTCCACAAGGCGTCGAAGAGGTAGGTACTCGTGCCCCGGCATTGGTCTTACATGAATTCACTTGAAAAAGGCGGGGCACGCGAGTCCCACGCCTGATTACATTTCTAGTATAGGCTTCAAGTACCTATAGGTCCTATAAAAGAGAGCAGTATTGACCAAGTGGCAACGGCCGCGACTCACGAGTTGTGGTTCGAACCCAAGCCACGCACATTACTTTGTGTAATTATTTCATCACCACTGCTCTCAAAAACGGTGAAGGAAAACATCATAAAGAAACCGGCATGTCCTAGAACCAAAAATTTGAAAACATGTGACATCTACCAACCCGCACTGGGTCCGTGTGGTGGATTTACAGCCCACTCCCTCTCACAACAAGAAGCGGCCTGGGTCCCAGCGGTGGGAATATTATAGACTGATTATGGTTTATATGGCCAACTGCTGAATATAGAAATTCTGTAATTGGTACCTACTTTCTTAAATGTTAAGAGCGGTATCAACATGCCATTGTGTTTATCAGAGTCATCCACTCTTCTCTTCTCTTCGTCTTGGGTATGGCGGGTTTTAAAAATAAATTTGAATAGTTAGTAGTTATAAATAGTTTGAATATAATATTGTTAAAGTGTTACCTACGTGTGTTAAGTTAGTGTATTTAGACACGCCAGACCCCACGGTCAAACCACTACTACGGTTTTGTGGGGCGTAGATTATTAAAAATTGTATCACTGAACTTATAAATAAAATAAATAAATAAATAACTCGGCAGACTCACTGGTTGCTTCACCAACGCCCAGCCCGAACCGCGATTACTGTACTGTAAGCTGTACTTTAGTACGGAGCGGAGCGGAGTGGGGCGCGTCGTCGTGGATTGCACTATCTATAGATACCACAACTAAAAAGTGAAAAATAAAAACGTTTTACAACAAAAAAAAACAACTGATTTAAGAAAAAACAGTACAAAGTGAAAAATTACTATAATTTCGGAAGCCGGTGCCAAAAAACGAAATTTATAAAAAAAGAAAATACAAAAAGTTATTTTTCACTTTGTTGTGTTTTTTATCAAGATTTTTTTGGTTTACCTATGTATTCTATGTTCTTGTTTCCTACATCTAGTCCGCAATTGTTTGCCATGATTAGGCACCTTCGGAGTTCGTACCTACCATCACGTATTGTTCTCAGGAAAATGGTTTACACACTACACACCTCATTCCTCAAGTAGGTACCTACTTACCTATAGTTATACTTACTACCTAACTACTTAAGAAATAAAGGACGTATAGGTGTATCTATTAGACATTTATCATGAAAGTAAGGCGCAATCTTTACGGGCGAGAAAATCGCGGCGATAATTTGACAGCAGAATCGCCGCGATTCTCTCGTCCGTGGATTTGACGCCTTAGTACTTATTAGTAGCCAATGCCTCGTTGGCCTAGTGGTCACAGGGGCAAAGCTACTGAACGTGTGGCCCTGTGCTGCGGCTTGATGCCCAGTACGGGCAGTGCTCTGGGGTTTTCGCATCAGGAATTACTCAGTAGCACCCTTTTTTTTTTTTTTTTTGGGTCGGAAATCATCAAAGGACTCCTCCCGCTCTGGGTGGAGCGGGAGGGCGTGTCAGACTCTTACTGACTAAAACCCACCCGTGTTCCTTCTGTTGCCTGTGCAATGCCAGGGGGCCACGGTATCCCTTTCGGACTTTCCCGCAACCCCGGCAGGCAATGGTCTCATCGGACCCCTTCACTCGCTGACACTCTTTGAGGCGCGCGTGGAACACAACGCGCCGTCGACCCGGGCTTGGTCCTTACCGGACGGCGAGCTACCCATTGCTCACCGTCCGCAAGCCCGCGCCTACGGTGGCCGGGAATCGGCAATAGATTCCCGACGCCCAGGGCGTCTCCTCCTGCGGCGGCTAGGGGCGTGAGGGCGCGAAATTTTCCCTCACGCGCTCCGCCTCCTCCTTCGCGAGCATTACTGCTTCGCAGAAAGAGGTGACGGCCTCCCATGCCCTCTCGCTCCGTACCATGGCCTGGACCAGGGCCGGACGCGACCGCCTCCACGAGGACACGGCGGTGCTCTGCCCAAGCCGAGCATACACACACCGTATGCTCCACCGTTTCCTCCGGGCGATCCACGCAGTGATGACACCCGGGCGTTTCCTCCCGCCTTATCCGAAACAGGTACCTCCCGAAACAGCCGTGTCCGGTGAGGACCTGCGTCAGGCGGAAGGTGAGGACGCCGTGGCGCCTCTCCAGCCACTCCTCAAAGAGGGGACTTATCGCCGCAATAGTGGCGTGCCTAGCACTGGGTTGCGACAATCGCACTCTCCATGACGCCATGAGATCCCGTCGGAGCTCTGTCCGCTGTGCCGCGATTTGAGTCAAGCCCCGGCGCTTCGCCTCCTCGCACCACTCCCAGGTATGCGCGAGGACTATTGCCTCCAAATCCCATGGCGGCAATCCGGCAAGGAGGCTCGCCGCCTCACCGGAGACCGCGCGGTATCCCCGGACCAGCCAGGTGGCCATGACCCTCTGGGACGCGTTCAACCGGCAGGCAGGCCGCCGCCTCAACGAACGCGCCCACACCGATGCCCCGTACAGGGCCATGGACCGCACGATCCCCGCGTATAGCCTCCGGCAGGAGGCGTTTGGACCCCCTAGATTGGGCAGGAGCCGCTTCAAGGAAGCTCCGGCCCGCTCCAGTCTGGGAGCCAAACGTCGGAAATGCTCCACGAAGTTCCACCGACTGTCGAGGACGAGTCCCAGGTACTTCATCGTCGACTCGACGCCGATGTGAACCCCTCCTACCGTTATTTGGGAACCCGACGGTGGCGCGTTCCGAGGACCATGAAAACACATGGCCTCGGACTTGTGCAAGGCCCCCTCGAGTCCCAACTGCCGGATTCTGGCCACGATTGTCGCAACCCCGTGTGTCACTAGTTCAGCCGCCGCCTGGTGCGACCTCCCCTGTGCCAGGACCAACGTGTCGTCAGCGTAACAAACGACGCTGACGCCATTGGGGAGGTCGGCGCGCACCCAGTCGTATCTGATGTCCCACAGATGCGGCCCCAGGACCGATCCCTGTGGGACACCGCACGACATCTCTCGCCGGTTCCACTCTCCCTGGTGACCGGGGTAGATGATGGCCCTGTCCGTCAAATAAGCCTCGACCACACGACAGAGGTAGGTCGGCATCCGGTGATACCGGAGTGCCTCCCTGATGCAACTCCAGGCCAAGACGACCCCACCCCGTGCCACCGCATCCCCCGTCGTGAGGGCTCGCACGCGCATGATGGCACCCACCGTGGAGCGCCCCCTGCGGAAACCAAACTGGCTCTCCGCCAAATCCAGCCCCACCCGCACCAGCCGCCCGACAAGGCGGTCTGCAATTACTCTTTCAAAGAGCTTGCCCACCTCGTCGAGCAGCACGATGGGCCGGTAAGCGGACGGAGAGTCCGCAGGGTGCCCCGGCATCTTCAGTTCCATCTCCAGTTTCCCCGTCTTCCAACGAAGTAGGAACTGGCCCCTCTCCATACATGCGCTTAAGAGCCCCCTTAGTCGAGGCCCGAGAGCCTCTGAGGCCAGAACCCAGGCTTTCCCAGGTAAGCCGTCGGGTCCTGGGGCGGTATTTCTGACATTCAGCCTACGTACCGCCACCCTCATCTCTACCCCGGTCACCTGCGGAGCATCGTCGTCGACGTCGGCGGTGTGGTCCGCATCGGGCACCGCAGTAGGCGGAGCCATGGGTGGGGAGGCATGTTCCCCTCTCGAAGGGAACAGAGCGCTCACCACGTCCCCCACAAGCTGTGGCCGGTGACTTTGCGTCAGCGGGGGAGCCCATGGGCGGAGTTTCTCCCGCACCATCTTGTATGGGCGTCCCCACGGGTCTCTGTTCAGAGTCTCCAGCGACTCCTCGCGGGCCAGTGCCCTGGCCCGCAGGATCTCTGCTTGGAGGGCGGTCTTCACCGCTCTGTACCCCTCGTACAGCTCCGCCTGTATGGCTTCCGTATCCGAAGGTCGAATACGGAGCCTGCGGTACTTGGTGTACCAGCGTCGCGCAGCAACGCACGCATTGCGCAGTGTCGTCAGCTGTCGCGACCACCAGTACACCTGGCGCGAAGCACGTCCGGGCTGGACCCGGGGCATTGCCACGTCACATATTTCGGACATGGCCTCCCGGAACTCAGTAGCACCCTGGAGTCCGGATTTTTGCCCGGTTGATGACAAACAGACACGCCTCCTATTACAAAGGACTTAACACATCTTTTTGGAGTAAGTAGGTATTCAGGAATCAGGACGTGGCTATATGTTATATACCTAGGTATACCGTATACTTACAATAAAAGGAGAAATCTGATTTCTTTACACGTGAAATACTTTTGACAATGGTATAAGGAAAACTAACTGTTTTTCTTAGAACGAAATTATTTGATGAGTAGGCATAATTATCATGTAATTTCGTTCTGCAATTATGCGCACGATCTACCTACATGGATTTCTTAGAAAATACATACCGTTGGCGTACTTACTTATGTTGCTAAGTGTGAGGATATTTTTGAAGAGTCAGTCTTTGGGCACGCGAAGTCACGCAGTTTTCGGGGTCAAAGACTAATTTATCACCATCCAAAGGCGCTACGTGACTTCACCCACGCTACTCCCACGGACAATAGGCTAGATCCAAGCTTCTATTCCAGTGTAGCAGGATCTACAACGCCACATGCAAACTACTCATCACACTGATAACACGCAAAATCTTGTACCTACGAGGTAGCTTGACATTAAAAAATGTGCCTACTTGAAATAAATAATTTGACTTTGACTTTTACAACGTGCTGACATCAAACGTCGGGCAGTAGCCCACCAGATACAACACCCGCCTGGCCTGGTCGGATGATCTTCCTTTATCTATGGAGGATTAAGAACTTTTCTTCCTGTTTTTCAGTTGTCCAGTGTCAAGCGAATTTGCACCATTGGCAGTGCAACAATTACTGTCACCTTGTCTTGCCCTGTAAATTATTAAGGCGCCGCTCCACAGCAGACAACGGCTAAGCTACGCACGTGTACTTACATAGCTTCAATTTGTATGAAATGTAGACGGGGCCATCCCGAAATAAATGCTGGCAAACAAATGAACCGCGCAGCTAACGTGACCAAGGGCGTCGTCAGCCAATGGGCCAGGCGGGCAAGTTCATATATGGAGGATGGGAAAAGTATGATTTGTAGGTAAAGTCAAGAGCACATGAAGCTTTAGGCAGCCTGTCCATTGATGCGGAGTCAGGCAGCGGAGCGTAGCGAGGGAGAAATGCGGAGCGGAGTTGCAAACTGTGTCTGTTGCTGACTGTGCGGAGTTAGTCTGAGTTCACACGACGAGTAGTATGAGCGGGCCCGCGGCCAGGTATTTTCCGCTTCCCTGTTCCGCTCTCCCACTCCGCTTCCTGGTTTTGGATGAGTTTTAAACTAGCACTCAACACTCTGTTCACTGAAGCCAAGCGGAGATTTTATGCAATTCCATTGGTTAAAATATTGCCACAGCTCCGCTCCGCTAATCTCTTCTCCGCTCCAGTGGACAGTCAGCCTTACACTTGTAGTGCGAGTCTTATCTCTACTACGCACAATTGAACCAAAATCGACGCTGGTGGACATTTGATTTTTGACAAATCAGTTTCAACTCTGTATTCCCGATAGGAACTGAGAAAAGTAATAATTTCCATTTTCAATGCATGCACTGGAAACGGACCATTTCGGGTCGTTTTTCCCAAAACTATTCAGAATACAAGCTATGACGACTGGGCCTACCACCAACACATAGATACGAATATTATGACCCCGGACTCCGGATCAGACCCCGTTAAGCTATGGAACATTTAAAAAACCGGCCAACTGCGATTCGGACTCGCGCACGAAGGGATCCGTACTATTATCTATAAAAACGGCAAAAAAAATCATGTCTGTTGTATGGAAGCCCCCTTAAATATTTATTTTATACTGTTTTTTGTTGTTATAGCGGCAACAGAAATACATCATCTGTGAAAATTTCAATTGTCTACCTATCTCGGTTCATGAGACACAGCCTGGTGACAGACGGACAGCGGAGTCTTCTTAGAAACAGGGTCCCATTTCACCCTTTGATGACGGAACTCTAAAAACCAAATAAAAGTCGCCCAAATATACATAATTTGCTTTATAGATATGTAATTGCTTTACATTAAAATGCCTTTTATATGACTACTTATTTTTTTTTATTCCTAGGGGGGCACCTGCCCCCTTTGCCCCCCCTTGGCGACGTCCTTGAACGTGGCATACCTTTTCGTGCACATCCCGCGTCATTGTATCTTGCCTTCTTTTAGATATGTAAGCACCATTTCGTGACGCTAGGTAAAAATAAATGTAAATATTATAAGGAATGTTAACGTAAGATTAACTTTAAGTACCCAGCTAAATGTTAGTACTTGCTGCTAACAGGGTCATGTACAAAAGTTTAGCCTAATTATAGGCTGTAACTGTGTGTACCTACTTTGTGCAAATAAATAAATGTGTACAAAGTGGCGATTTATTTACCTGCATTAGCGGATGCAGGCGTTTTGTTTGTGCAGAAGAAACATATTTCTTTCTTTATTTCTTTCTTTTCTTTTTCATTCGTCAAGGGGGTGATTCTACCCGCTATACTAAAGAACTTTCGCTATGAAACTCATATCCGATTAGACAAAATCGAACTTTTTATAACATTGATTTTACATTCTGTGATTACTTGAACTCACACACTGACTTATTAATATTACTTGTACTTGTAAAATGTTAGATATATCGTATAATTTTATAATGTTTGTAAATATTTGAGCATCTATTACATAATTAATTTATATGTCATTGCTTCATTTTTCATTATTTTTACCTATCGTGGTATAGTAATCTTATTCTATGTGCATCGTCTTCACATATAATTAATGTATACAAGATATTGAGAAAACATTTTAAAAGAGTATAGATAGTGCAATCCACAACGACGCTCCCTACTCCGCTCCGCTCCGTACAGCTTACAGCAGTGCTATTCTGTAACCATCTCACCGTGAAAACTTAGGTGAAGTGAGTTGTCATTCCAACAGGGTGAGATGACACTGACAGCTCACTCCACGCTCACTTCACGTGTTTTCACGGTGAAGTGGTTACGGGAATCGACATGCTGTACAGTAATCGCGGAGTGGGGCGCGTCGTCGTGGATTGCACTATCTTTAACGATGGAGTTTCTTGTCCATTCTTCTCCATACGAAAACTACCTTTTGGTTAATCAATCCTTTTTTTTTGGAAATTTTGACATTCAAAAGTGCCTTTTATGTGGCTAATTGACTTTAACTTTACGTAATATAAAAAAATATTTTCTTAAATGCATCGAAAGTCTACTGCACGCGCAGCATCGCAACCATAGAAACGGGTTTTCTACGGGTTTTGTCGACGGAAGAATAGACAAAATGACAGATTGTGATTGTTTATCTGTAATTTTGTCTATTCTTCCGTCAAACCCCGTTTCTATTGTGGTCATGTTAAGCGTCTGTTGTAGGTATATTGTAAAGTTTTTTTTTCATTATACTAATCTGAGTTTCATAAAAAGTTGTTTAGTACAGGGTGGCACAATAGAACGTGCATAAAAAAAAATACAAAAGGTATAGTTAAAATAAAACTGAGGAAATGTAAAGTAATAACTGAAGTTATTTTTTTTTTTAAATAACATCATCTAAGTGATGACCCTCTCTACGACGGCACTCCTCTAACCGCAAACGGAAATTATTGAAAACTTTATTCAGTAATGCTGGTGTAATTGCTGCCATTTAACCACGGATATTCTCCTTGAGTTGATCGATGTTTCTCGGATTATTGCTGTAGACTTTGTGTTTGAGGTATCCCCACAAAAAAAAGGCAGGAGGCGTCAAGTCTGGACTACGAGGGGCCATGGGATATCACCTCTTTTCGAAATCAGTCTTCCTGGGAACATCTGTTTCACAACCGCTATGGAGTCATTTGAAGTATGACAGGTAGCTCCGTCTTGTTGAAACCAAGTCCTAGAATTCACTATTCTTGAATTTTCACGTTCTGGAGCCAAAAAACCTTCCAACATCGCAGCGTAGCGTTCGGTATTAACAGTGACGTTTTGCCCTCGCGCATTTTCAAAGAAAAAAAAACCAATTGTTCCTATGCTAGAGATTGCTGCCCATACCGTCACTTTAGGACTATGCAGTGGTTTCTGGTGTTTGAGTTTGGGATTCTCACTGTTCCAGTAACGACAATTTTGATGGTTTACGAACCCATTTGTATGAAAATGGGCCTCATCAGAAAAAATGATATTGTCAAAATTGTAAAATCGACTAAGCATTTCATTAGCAAATGCGAGCCTTGCACTGAAGTCGAGACTCTTTCAATTCTTGTGTTAATTGCAGCTTGTATGGATGCAGCTTAAGATCCAAGTTTAAAAATCGTTGCAAACTTCGTCGCGATAAGTGTAAGACAGACGATCTCTTGCGAGTAGACATTTGTGGATCTTCTCGTACCGACTGCATAACTCTGTGAGTATTGTCTTCGGTCCTAGATGTTCTTAGACGACCTTTTGCCTGTGGTTTAAACATTAAACCGGTCTCTTCAAGACGCTTTACCCATATTTTAATTAAATTAGCACTCGGAGCTTCACTAATTCGCCGTAGTCCATATTCAGAACAATATAGTCGCCTAGTAACAATGTATGAACGAGAGTTCTCGTAAAATGCGCACGCAAAATCCGCGACGCTTCCCGTCGAAGTGACTAAACTTCATGAGCCCGCCTACCCGTACCCAACGATGTAGGCTCCCCCCGCCCGCGCGCATTCTACCCCGCAAAACAGATGATGCAATATGCACGTTCTATTGCGCCACCCTGTATTATGGATAGAATCACCTCCTAAACGAATGAAGGTGACTAAACTCTGTATATTAATAAATAATTTGGAAAGCATTACAGACGTAGGTAAATATTGGTAGAAATCAAAAACAAACATTCAATTCAATCAAAATCGTATATTATTTCAATAAATTGTATAAAATACAGATACATAATTTGTATATTCTTGTAAACAGTATATTATAATCTTATATCTAAAACACGACACACTGGGGTGAAAAGGACAATTGACAACCATACGTAGGCATTACTATATAAACTACTAAATGTCAAAATAACTAACTCTTTTCACTCAAATTATCCTTTTCACCTTTTAGTACCTACCTACCTAATTAAATGTATATTTTGTTCATTACACTTTTTCACTTATTTATTCATACAAATATACATAATCTTCTAATAAGAGTGCGTATACTGAAAGCTTAGAAATGTTTCATCTAAACGGTTGCAACTAATTAAATAGGAAACGTCCAAAAAACATGGAAAAGTTATAAAAAATAATACTGTCATTTCACCTTTTAATACTAATTTAGACATTATTGAGATTCTTTACTTAAATATAATTGCAATTTTTATAATGGTGTAAAGAGATATGAGGAACAGGGTATAAGGTTTACTCATCCTCCATAGAACAGGAGGACCTCTGACCGGACGGGTGTTGCGTCTGGTGGGCTACTGCCCTACGATTGATGTCGTGACGTTGTATTATATGCTAGTCGTGCGGTAAACTTTGCTTGCGTGACGTCAGTGTGATGCGTAGTTTGCATATAACATACAGCTTTTACACCGATAATAATTTATTTGTTTCTTGCAATCATAAAAAAGTAACTAAAACCTTCTTTAAAAAGTATTCTTAACGCCAAATTAATCATTTCAAAATTAAAGCCAAAGCAATTTATTATGGCACCTAAAAATAAGAAAAAATAATACAGTAATTCCGTAAAAAATAATTGTGATACTAAAATATTATGAAAATACGATATTTTTCATATAAATAACTTATTCAGGTAGTACAACCAAGTTTTGGACGATAAATATTACAAGACAATTTATTATGCTTTTTATGAAAATGATACTAAGGGTACCTTTCTTCAGCTTTCACATCAGTCAAAATTCTTTTAACATATTATATTCCTCACAAATATTTTACCTACAGGTTTAATTTATAAAAATAATAAAAATCTACCGTGCCAAAAATTGGTGTCTTCACCCTACATGTAACTAATATAAATACTATAGCATACAATAATGAGTATTAATTAAACATTTCTTTGATTTAATTTGTGACTAACGATAGGAAGATAGCCTATAATAATAGGAAAATATACTTTTTTATATATCATTCTTAAAATTAAACTTATTTACGTTGTAATATTTCTGTATATTTTTAATTACATAAACTTATACTACTTTTCGACGTAAAAACTAGTGTCGTCACAAAAGAACGTTAATATATCAAATACTTAAAAGGATGTTTTCAGAGCCAGAAAGTAAAATAATCCGGAAACAATATTTGAACCTTTATGCAATTAAAAATAAAAAAACACTTATGACCAATTGACCATAGTCTGTAAACCTTAGGACGCGTAATATTTAAAAGCGATCACGCGAATAGGCGATCCGTCGCGTTCACGTTCGAACTTTTTGCTCAGAAAACCGGAAAGCGCCCTCTGTCGGCGCGACAGCGCGTTAGGTCCACCGAACAAAAAGTTCGAATGATCGTGTTTACGCGCGACGATCGCGAGTTAATCTGTTGTCAACTCTCAAGTCAACATTTCAGAGATAGGTAGTCTTTATTTTGATGAACCAATCACAACACAGCTACCATGAAATTTGAGAGAAGAACAGAGATCTGATCAGGTTTACAGAAATCGGTCTTTAAAAAATAGTAATGAATATCTTACTATTTATGAAATTCACAGTTTACCCAAAACGTCCTATTTCTTAAAAAATAAATATTTTTTGCGACTGTTGCCTACAGTGTGTTTATTATAACTTGACACGTGACGCGTAACACCGATTTACACTGAATTTTACAGTCCCAGTTTCAATACCAATATAATTCAAAATTGCGACTGACAGAACAGCACACTTAACTTGACCACAATAGAAACGGGTTTTGTCGACGGAAGAATAGACAAAATGACAGATAAACAATCAAATCTGTCATTTTGTCTATTCTTCCGTTAACAAAACCCGTAGAGAATCATATGACTGCAAAATTCAGTGCTCCAATCGCGTCACACGTCAAGATATAATGAACGCATTGTACAAATTTCAAATATGTTCGAAAAAAAAATATGAATTTGGAATTATGTTCAGTCTGTGGTTTTCCTTCAAATCTAAAACTAATGTGATGATTCTAGCATAAATCTATGATGTGATATTTTATGGAGTTTGTGGGAAAAGAATTCAACGAACTTTCTGTTTTTGTTTTTAAATTTATAAGTTTTATTATTCTGTTCTGTCTACTTTCAGTAAAAAAACTTTTGATTTATGGAAAAATGTTATTTATTATTCATCACGTCAATTTTCCAATCAATACAGGGTGGCTCGGACATCGACGCGGCACCTTTTTTTTTTTTTTTTTGCCACCTGTGACCATGTATTCAGTACATGATTCTGGACCCCCTGCGTTGAAATGTGTCGTCGGTCATTTAAAAACAAATTGCTGTTACATTTTGACTGCGTAGGTATTGCACTTTTGTAGGAAACAGCAGTTTTTTTTTTAATAACTTGCGTAAAATTTCATCGCCAATTCCAGAATCATAATATACTGAATTAATGGGTTGTGTACCGATGTCCATGCCACACTGTATTTTAGAGCCATTAGAAATATACTCACTGGTATTTTTTTTAAGTTGAACCCTTCTTCCAATAACTAGGTCATGTAAAATGGCAAAAGCCTGCGTGCTTATAAAAATAATGTCTAAAATATATATTCAATATTTTGATATACATAACAGTTTGCTTAAACTAAACACTTTTGTACCCAGTTTCTTGTCAACATACGAAATAGATTTGCATTTCTTTAATCCAATCGTATGCATATTGATCAAAGAGCACGGAATCGCATCGATCTTTTTTTTTTTTGCGATATGTGGACATCGATACTGCATTTTTTTTTAATACCGATACTTTTTGGCACTTCTTGCGTCCCTAGGTCTTTTGTGTCGTAGAGCGAGGAAACAGTGACACGTTTGGTCTGTATGAAAAGTATTGACAATGTCGCTTCTAGAAGCGGTCGCCGAGGCGACTTCGTGCTCCGTGGTATTTTTTTACTATAATATGTCAGAAAATGGAAAATAAATAAATAACTGGTATTAAAAACGGCATGAAATTAACTTGTACCTTAACCATAGAGTATAATTATTATTTTGGTTTTTATACGGACGCAATATGAGATTCAGTCAATGGGATCAGTCATATTTAAATCATTCAAAAAACAATTTACAACTATTGTAATTTTCACACTGTTTTAACCTAATATACGCGCTAAAAAGCAGTTACAATTTAAATTATAGTATATTATATTATAATGTATAAAGTCTATGTAAAATAAAACGTTATTGTAATAAATAGTTGAATGTCACTGAAATTTGCACGAAAAAGTTTGTATAGAGTGACAATAGGCGAATTTTAGGGCTTCATAGAAAACGATCTGCGAGGTTCAGCAGTCTGTACAGGTAAACCAGATAAGGTATGCGCTTCGGTAATCTTCCGTGATTCTGAATTAGCACGTACGACGCGGTCGCGATTACCTCCCACTTAGGCAAAGCTTCTAAGATTGTACTGGTACGTTTTGTAGTAGTTCCCCTATCATTGCGCTTTTGTATGAAGTTTTCTCTCTGTCGGGTTACCTACTCAGGTCTCAGATCGTCAATGTGTCTCTCAAAAATTTTGAAAACTATTTTGGAATTGCACAGAGTTGTTAATCTATAATTTTGTAAACATGGAAATGCAAAAAAGGCAAAGACTTCTTTGGTTGTAACAGCTCTCAAATAGATCTCCTCATCGCGAGTTCGTATTTCCGAAGATAAACGATGATGTTCGAAGCGCATACTTTGCTTGGGATATCTATAGATGGGTGACCATTCTTCTCTTGTCTATGCCACGGGATAATATAATCAGAAGCCCGAAATTCGGCAAACCTTATTATCTCTCTATTATTATTTGTTTTTGACACTTTTTTTTTTAACATTTGGGCAGTGTTAAATATAAACATTGTATGATTCAACAAGTATTGAACACCTTGTTTTGTTCTTCATATTATCTTATTTGCAACACGTACAGCCAACAAAAGAGTTAATTATGCAGACAAGATCCTGTTGTTTTGTATTTTTAATTAGTAGTATATTATTTATAATTGTATAATATATAATTGGGCATACCCAATTACAATAATACGTTTTTAAATATGAAAATACCATGTTATTAAATATGTATACCCAAACCTATCGAGAATGTTAGATCAGATTATTATCTTCGGTAACTAAATAGGACACAACCAATGTATCCGGTTCCCTTGTTGAAAGCTAGTTTAGTCCGTCCACGGTCTAAAACAACAAGGTCTGGTCAAGGCATTCCGGGAGTGACACATGCTTACGTCACTATCCAGTTGCCACTTTATTGCAACAAAACACGAATTGAGGAAAGATTTTCAGTCACCATTCTGTTAAAAAATATATACAAAGCATTTAAATTGTCGTTTCGTTTTTCTAATCAAACGAAACAAATTACCAACGTAATTGTTAATTAAAACCTCATTGTTTTATCGGATTCGCACAGGTAATAAACAGGTTGGGGAGTTAGTAGTACACACTACTGGTAACACAGATGTGATGACGTAGAGTTGTGTCTCCCACGTGACCACTGTATCTCGGAATGCTATACCTGGCGAAGTATATTATTATACCATGAGTCCGGGTAAGTAACTACTGTTGAGAATAAATATCTTGTTGTGCTAACGACCGGGTATTATTTCTATACAACCCATCATAATGCCTGGTTTATGCGATGGAAGTGACTGGACCCCGGGAATTTCGGACCCATTCAGTGGGTACCCATGTACCTATACGAGATCGGCAGTAAGTCAGGCGGGCGAAGTTACTGGACCCGAAAATTGACGGGTAGGTCAGTCAACTGAACTGACTTGACGGCGTGAAGCCAGCACTGGACTAGGTTGAAACTAGTGTCTACACGAGCCCAGTTTCAAGTCAGCGCTGCACTGAAGTTACTGTACTGTCACATTACTGGACTCGTAACCTGCCTTTAAACACGTACGCAACACATGGTCTAAAATTTAAATAATGCTTGCATAATGCATATTTATCTCTTTTGTCGACTGTACGTAACAGAACATCAATGGGTAGATATCCAACAAGCCTAGACATTTAAGAATGTGTACGCCTTTACACGCTGTATCAATGGGATGCCTAAGCTAAACAAATGAGCTGTTTACCTTCATCCATTTGAAACTGTACTTTGTCGGAGTTAGCAGCTTTGTCAGCAGTTTTAGAGAGTGCGCTCGCGAGGAAGACTTGAGCTATACCCGTAGCGGTCACGAAGAGGGCCCATCCTGGAAAAGTGTAATAAGAAATATATTAATTTGCCTACCTCGTTGTTGTAGGAGCCGCAAATTCGACTGCCGAGTAGTGAGTATTAAGGTCCTGTAGCTTAATTGCGAAACACAATCACGTTTTTACTCTGTGTAAATTATTTCATCACCACTCAAAATTCAAAAATCATTTATTCAAACTAGGCTGAGAATCAGCATTTTTCGAACGTCATAATTACATAAGACAGTCCCCCAAAACGCCCACCCTTCACCACTTCCTAGTGCTTTAGCTGGGAAGAAGATGTGGCGCAAAAAAACTGCCCAGCAGCACAGCTGTCTGTTCAGTTAGAAAAAAAAAAATTATATAATAGTATGCCAGATAATTTACATTACGCGACACAAAACATAATTTAAATTATAAATTAATAGCCATATGACAGCTAGCACACGCCAATATACCAACCAAAAACATCGAGAACTGTACTAAAGCAGAAATAAAAATAACTAAACGTAAACAATATATATAAAAAAGAAAAAAAAAGCTTCCAGTTATAAACGCATACATATAGCTGTAACTAGAAGTTATAATTGATAAACTAGGACCATCGAGGTAAAATAATATGCTGCTACTCTCAAAACGGTGAAAGAAAACATCGTGAGTAAACCGGCATGTCCTAGAACCAAAAATTCGAAGACATGTAACACCTAGCAACCAGCACTGGGCCCGCGTGGTGGATTACGGCCCACGGGACCACTCCCTCTCACGAGCAGGCCTATGTCAGCAGTGGGAACGATATAGGCTGATTATGCTAACGCGCAAGTCTGGGTTCGAACCTACGACTCGCTAGTCGCGGCTGTTACCCCTGCTTAATAGGTACATATCATGGGCCATATCAATGCCCAGCCAAAACCACTTGGGGCAGAAATTCGAAAGGACAGTTTTGATAGATTTTTGATGTGATGCATCCACTAAGAAAAGATTTTTGGAAGTTTTACTCCGATGGGGGCGAAAAGGGGCAATTTAGTTTTCATCGTGTTGAGATATCGATACCATCACGTCCGCGGAGTTTAGCTAACTAATTGAATTTGACCCTTCATTAAAGGACCCTTTCGTCGACCACTTTATTAAACTTTACAAGCGGACAGTTTTTTTTGCAGGCCACTTCTCTGTATGTAGGTTAACACTTTTTATCCGACTACGGCGAAGCAAAAAGGAGGGTTATTATTATTATTATTATTATATCATTTATTTCGGGCTACGCCCATAGTGTTAGTAACAATGGTCTTAAATACTAGTGTTAGTAGACATAGGTACAAGTTTTAAACCGTGTGGAGTTTCATCCAATGTCGCAGCATTGGAGACTCCCATCTATCTGCGAATAAACTCAAGATACTGTTGGTACTGCCACGAAGACGAGCGAGCAGAGAAGCGCTTCTCTTTCGCATGATGGCCGTAAAACCATCTATACGCCTATCTGCAAACATTTTTGACGCACTACATCGCCATGGCAGCCCCAACAGTATCCTGAGTGCGTTATTATACTGGACCCGTAGATCGCTATATGCACGCAAACTGTAACTAGTCCACGGGCTGCACGTGTAAAATGATGAGCAAAAAGCTTTGAACAGAGTAACTTTCACCGCCTCTGTACATCGCGCAAACCTGCGGGCCAGCATATTGCAGCGCACCGACAGCGATCTACGTTCCCTGTCAATGTCCTTATTATCTTTGAAATCGTCGGTAACCCAGTGACCCAAGTACTTGAAACTAGTCACCCTATTTAAGGGTGCTCCGCCGAGCGATATCTCAGGTATAGTTGGGTAACCTATAGCACCTGCCTTAAAGACCATTATTTCGCTCTTTTTGGCGTTATACTTGAGTCCATGGGCTACCGCGTATTCTTCACAGATTGACACCAGTCTTATAGTAATGAGGTAACAGAATTCATCTGTTACCTCATTACTTCAAAACTACTCATTATAATTTTTATATGAAAAATGAGGTATCGTTGGAAGCGCCTTGATCGTCCGCTGGTTTATAGGCTAGGTCTTTTTTATAAATTTTAAATTTTTCATGTATACAACAGAACACAGGATTACATATTAAATAGCAACCAAAAACCACTAAGGTTTAAACTTGTGCTATCATGAGTCTATCTCAACATCTAACTATACAATGAAGCATTTTATGTACGCGTTATTGCCGATACATATAATATTATATTTAGTTCCTTAAATAGTTACAATCATCCCTATAAAATACTTAAAAAATATTGCTTAAGTTTACATTTGATATTTTTATGTGTGATACATTTGTTTATTTCTGAGGGTAGACTATTAATAAGTCTCGGTATAATATAACCGGTAGTTCGCTCGCCATACGTATCGTTGGCGCACTGTGTACGAAGCCTATTCTCAGAAACTGCCCGAGTGCATACAGAATGTTCGATTTTGTTTCTTAAACATTCATTGAAAAATTGTTCTTTTATTAAAAAAAATATATTTGTATATGAACTGGTAAGACATTACAGTGTTTAAAGAGGCAATTTAATACTGTCGTAAAATGGATTTCTAATTTTAGGAGATACTAATGTTTTTAAAATTCGAAGCTGAAGATTAAAAATACTATCAAGGTAGGTTTTATAGGTACGGCCGTAACTACAAAGGCCATACTGGATGTAAGATTCAGCCATTGCATAATAAAGCATTATCTTCACTTTGAAGGGCAGGCGGTTTTTTAATATGGTCATAATAGCGAGAAATTGCCGAAGTTTATCGCAAACACGTTCTACGTGTACGTATGTGATGTCACATTAAATTAAATATGACGCCCTCTAGAGGACATAAATACCAAATAGATTTAAAAATATATAATGCCGTGTTGGATGTCAAATGAAAGAGCTTTATTGACACATTCCAAAAATATTATAACCCCAAAATAATTTATATTAAAATAAAAGTTGTAAACAAATCAACAAATAGATTTTTAATCTGTCTATCTATGATGTCTTGTTTATACCTTTTCAACCGACTTCAAAAAGGAGGAGGTTCTCAATTCGGTTGTATGTTTTTTTTTTTTTTTTTTTGTATGTTTGTTACGCGATCACTCCGCCAATTATGAATTGATTTTGATTATTCTTTTTTTGTTTGGTAGGTATCTTGACCAAATTTATATGGGACCACTTCTGAAGTATGCCCATACTTCAGAAGTGGTCCCATATAAATTTGGTCAAGATCTGATGAGGGCTTTTTAAGTTAGCTTCAATATTACATATTTTGCCCACCTAGTATATGTGGATGATATTCTAATAGTTCCTGTCACTGTAATTTACTTGGTATTCAAATTTTTGTGCGGGTTTTGTGTAGGTACCACAACTAAAAAGTGAAAAATAAAAACTTTTTCACAAAAAATAAAACCGACTTCCAAAAAAAAACACTACAAAGTGAAACATAATACTTTGATTTCGGAAGTCGGTGGCAAAAAAACGAAAATAAAAAACCCAAGACACCGACTTCCGAAATCAAAGTATTATGTTTCACTTTGTAGTGTTTTTTTTTGGAAGTCGGTTTTATTTTTTGTGATTAGATGACTTTTTTGCCGTAATTGGATTTTAGTTTTATATCATAAATGGGTTTCAATTATATAATAAGAAATTGCAATGATAAGTGACTCTTAAGGAAAATGCAAACAAACACATCAATGAGCTTGGATGACTAAGTTTTAAAGGAAATATCTTACGAAACAATTTTGAACTACAAAACATAGGTAATACGGATTGGTATTTTATTTACGTCAATAGCCGGGTTATTAATAAACATATTTCAATCAAGTTTTAGTTATTGAATAATGTGGTGAATGAATTCTTATTTAGTAACAAGAGCTTATTATTGTACGGTATGAGGAACGATATAAGATAAAAATATGAAATTTGGATCTACTACCAAAATAGGGCCTTATATCAGTCCAGTATTAACTTTTTTATTAACAGTGGGAAAAGGACGTTTCATCCTAAGAGTTGGAAACGCCGCAAATATCTGTCAAAAATTTACCTGTTTTAATTAATTAGGCAATATTACTGTATGGAAATAAGAAATGTGGGTAACTAGCGAACTAGAATATTAATAATGAATTGCAATTATAACATTGAATTTGATGTTGTAACCGTTTTAGGTGTAAAAATAAATGGCTGGACCGATTTCGCTAAAACTTTTTTTGTTGTGTTTTTTATTGTCAGGAGTAGGTTTTAGGTAGGGTAGCTAGGGTGGGTAGGGTAGGTAGGGTGGGTAGGGTGGGTAGGGTAGGTAGGGTAGGTAGGGTAGGTAGGGTAGGTAGGGTAGGTAGGGTGGGTAGGCTAGGTATGGTAAGTATGGTGGGTAGGGTAGGTAGGGTTGGTAGGGTTTGGTTTAAATAGGTTTTTTTTTTATATAGATTCTCTTTTATATTTTGTGAATGTGAGAACGTTGTAGGCATAACCGACTTTTAGATCTGTCGATCGTTTTCTATCTTGCTAAGTACTTGGTACTTGTTGATAGGCCTACAGTGTCCTCTCATACCTATAAACACTGTAACTTGAAAAGATTGTAAATACCATTTACTTTTAAAAGAGTAACCGTGGAGTTTCTTGCCGGCTCTTCTACATAGGAAACGACCAATTGGAACCGTGCACCTAGCTTCTGACGTTTCATAAGTGCCCTTGTAGGTTTACGTGAAATAAAATATTTTGAATTTGAATTTGAGGGTAGATAGGGTAGGTAGTTTAGGTAAGGTAGGTTGGGTAGGTTTTAGGTAGGGTAGGGTAGATAAGGTAAGTGCGCTGTAGATAAGTACTTAGTGCTACCCATGTGAAGCCGGGGCGGGCAGCTAGTTAATAATAAAATCTATACAAAAAAAGAGGTAAAACTTGTTTGTTTGTTAGTTTGTAATCTCCCTGGTACGTACGATTTCCTTTTTTTTTGCTTTTTGCATTGGATAGCCCAATTCTTAAGGAAAGGTTATTATAGGCTGTGTAACATCACGCTATGACCCTTAGCAGTCGATCAAAACGAAAACAAAACAGAAAGAACGCTAAGCGAAAACGAAGTAACAGCGCGGGCGGGCGATGCGATGCGACGCGGTGAATCGGGGGCCGAAATTTCACGCGAACGAAGTCGCTGTTAAAAGCTAGTAAGAAATGTAGGGTCACATCTCTGCGGGCTTGCGGGCGGTGAGCAATGGGTAGCTCGCCGTCCGGTAAGGACCAAGCCCAGGTCGACGGCGCGTTGTGTTCCACGCGCGCCTCAAAGAGATGTCAGCGAATGAAGGGGTCCGATGAGACCATTGCCTGCCGGGGTTGCGGGAAAGTCCGAAAGGGATACCGTGGCCCCCTGGCATTGCACAGGCAAGAGAAGGAACACGGGTGGGTTTTAGTCAGTAAGAGTCTGACACGCCCTCCCGCTCCACCCAGAGCGGGAGGAGTCATTTGATGATTTCCCACCCAAAAAAAAAAAAAAAAAAAAAAAGGGTCACATCTCTATGTTTCTATTATTATAAGATTTTGATCATAAAATATTTGCATATAATATTTTCTTGTATTCACTGGGCTTATACCTATAGCCCACAGTTGGAGATAGCCCTCTCTCATACTTTCAGTTCTCTGTCTTGAACCTCTTCCGCGCAATGAATCTTCTATTGGCCCAAATCGCTTGGCTCTCAGGCCATCCCACTAGGACGCCATCCGCATCGTTTTTTACTTGACAAATTACAGTGGAATGTTACAACTTACCAATAGAACAGTCGCCGGGTATGTACGGCTCGGAGTTTTCGCCACACAGTCGCTTGACGCGGAACGCACCCCAGCCCCACGGATATAGGAGCAGCCCTAACACACCGAATAGACCTGGAATAGTAAGAAGAAAAAAAAGAAAAATAGGTTTATTTGTCGCAGAAACACGTTCATGCAAAAAAAACAACAATATAAACATAACAGAAATATTCGGCAGCTGCTCGTCTTGACTGTGACAAGAAGGCTGCCACTCAGCAAAATGCTGTGCTATGGGGATCCTCAGCACAGCGCTGATTATCAGTGGTCACCCGAAAAATACTTACGGAAATCAAGCCAGTAAATAAATAAGAAAAAAAAGAATACAAATAAAATAAATGAACGGAATGTGATAAGTATGATATTATTTAACTATACTGCATCGTTGGTCTAGTGGTCGCAAGTGCTACTGGTGAGCATGAGGTCTCTGGTTCGATACCCAGGTCGGGCATAGTGTTATTGGGTTATTTCATCAGGAATTTCCCAGAAACAGCCTAGAATCTGGATTTGTGCAATAGGCTCGCCTCCTATTATATGGGAATTAAATATAACTGGCAAAATGTGGGTGTACTATAGGTACACCTCTGCCTAACCCTTCGGGGAAACAAGGCGTGATGTTATGTTGAAAAGAAAGTGTGGCGGCATCTACATCACTACATGCAAACTAGGCACCAAAAACCTGACGTCACACAAAGTCCTGCATCGCGCAATTAGAGTTTACCGCACGATCGACATAAATACAAGATCCCGACTTCAACCGTTGGGCATTTGCCCGGCAGACACGACACCCGTCTGGTCGGAGGATCTTTTCTATTTGTTTCTAGAGGATAAGTGAACCTTTACACCCTGTTCCTCATACCTCTAAAAAAAAATATAAAACATACCTCCCAAAGCTTGTGTAGCTCCCGCCAGAGAGATGACGCTCTTCTTAAACACGGATTGTATGCAGCACGCCATTACACCAGCTAGCACTGTCGCGAATTGTATGGCTGCACCTGTAGACAATATTGAAGAGTTTTACTACAATTTCAAAAGGATAATTATCTGATTGACTGCTTCGTTGATCTAGTGGTCGCAAGCTCTACTACTGGGCATGAGGTCTTCATTCCCAGGTCAGGCAAACAAGAAGTTCAAACAAGAACTCCAGACTTGGCAGTCTGACGGTCACACCACTAGGCTATCACTGCTATGCAAGAGTTGCAGTTGAGGATATGTTTGACGAAAGGTCGGCAGGCATATTATAAGTTGGGGGATTACATCGCTGATAAAAATGCTTGGCTCATAGCTGGTCCTGCTCCACAACCACAACTAATAGATTAACATTTTGAAAATACTGTTGGAGCTGCTGAAGATTGTAAGACTGTCTTTGTATTGTATAAACTCAATCTCCTTTGTATTATATAATTGCATAGCACAGGTGTGAGTACTATGTACTAAAGAGCTACCATTTACTAGTTATTTGTGTCCTGGCGGCTGTGAGTATGTCACGCTCACTCTGTCTCGCTGATGGTGGCGCGTGTGTTGGATCATTTAGCTCCTTTCAAAATGGGTGCGCTGAATGGTGCGTGGTTCGCGAACTGGCGCCGTCGGTTGGACGGGTCAACTCGTGCACGTCTTTCTACATTGTTCTCACTTGTATAATTTCAACATGATGTTACCAATATGTTGTGACAATTTTTTTATTTAAAAGAGTGTCCGTGGAGTTTCTTGACCATAAATCTCCATAGGTACCTACAACGCTTTGGAAAGGGCCACTAGCTTCTGAATCCTTGACAATTCAAAAGAGCCTGGTCTGTAAATAATTTAATTGAAATAAATGCTTTGAGTTTGAAAACACGATTCCATAAAATTTCTAGACAAAAAAAACCAGTTACCTCTAAACCAAACAACAAACAGGTATTCAAAAGATACTTCAAACGTTGCATAGTAACATTAATAACTTAAATAACTATAAAGCAGATACTACGCTTTTTTTTATTACCATTGGTTTCGCCGTAAGAAGAAATTACTTAAACTGTTGGCGCCTTGGAGCCTTCTCCCCGTCGCTCAGTCTCGCTTTCACTCAGTCAGCGAGTAGCGAGTAGTCGTGCGAGCGAGATTATGAGTGAATTTGAGCTGAGGTATTAGGGACTCTAAAATATATTTTTAAACAACTTCAGAAACGAGAGGTTCTCAATTTGGTTGGATTTAAAACAGATTTCCAAAAAGAAGGAGATTCTATGTTCGTAGCTACTTTTTTTATGTATGTCCACCGATTTCTTCGTCAATTCTATTTTACTTAGCAAGTGTATTCGAATTTGTGTGGGGTTCCCTTTTTAAAAATAAAAACTTCTTATAAAAAAAAAAACAACCGACTTATAAAAAAAACACTACAAAGTGAAAAATAACTTTAATTTCGGATGTCGATGTCGGTGGCAAACAACGAAAATTCAAAACCAAAGGCACGACGTGGTTAAGAACCACAACTAAAAAGTTAAATGTTAACCCTCTTATTTAAAAACGTTGCTTAAAGTTAAGTGATGTTTAAACGTCAGAAATGTATGGTTAAACAGGCGCTAATCATTACTTACCTTTAAGCAGCGTTTATGATTATGGGGTTCCATGTTTAGCTCAGAACTCCGCCTTGTATAAGACGATTTTAGCATTAATACTTGTAGAATAGGTACCTGGTAGTCCTGAGTTAGTGTTGCAAAAACTAGCTTCAACTACAATTATTAATGAGATGTTAAATTACGTATGTAACATCAGTCAGTATGCCTTTGCGAATTAATGAATGGACATCCTTAAGAATATGTAACTACAAGGACTTAATTTGCATGGATAACATGCCAAATAAGACAACTGAAGCACTGTAGATCATAATTATACACATAGCCTGATGATGAATAATACAATGCAATACTAGACGGAAAATCATTGTATGGTAACCTGGACTTGAAAAATACCAAGCAGTGAGTAGACTGGTGATCAATGCTCATGACTCCTCCGTATGAGCACTTTGAGAAGAGGCGCTTATCCAGCAGTAGGCCACTAACAGGCTGGTATTATACCAGTTCATGTAACTCCTAGATACCGTGGAAGTACTCCATGACGCGGGGGCCAACGTCTTTGCCCCCCGCGCCATTTTCTGGGCATAACAGTAGATGCCAAACTTCAGTGGGGCCAACATATCGAGCCTAGCGGGAAGGCTCAGTTCGGCCGCCTACACTGTCAGGAAAGTAAGACAATACACTGACGTTGATACAGCTCAGTTAGTCTACTTTAGTTATTTTCATAGCGTTATGTCCTACGGTATTCTGCTGTGGGGCAAAGCTGCAGATATTCAAAATATATTTGTCCTCCAAAAACGAGGTATTCGAGCAATTTACCAGCTAGGTGCCAGAGTTTCATCATCCATCAGGGAGGCACTCCGGTTTCACCGGATGCCGACCTACCTCTGTCGTGTAGTCGAGGCCTATCTGACGGACAGGGCCGTCATCTACCCCGGTCACCAGGGAGAATGGAACCGGCGAGAGATGTCGTGCGGTGTCCCACAGGGATCAGTCCTGGGGCCGCATCTGTGGGACATCGGATACAACTGAGTGCTGCGCGCCGACCTCCCCAGTGGCGTCAGGGTCGTTTGTTACGCTGACGACACGTTGGTCCTGGCGAAGGGGAGGTCGCACCAGGCGGCGGCCGAACTAGCGACACACGGGGTTGCGACAATCGTAGCCAGAATCCGGCAGTTGTTGGGACTCGAGGTGGCCCTGCACAAGTCCGAGGCCATGTGTTTTCATGGTCCTCGGAACGCGCCACCGTCGGGTTCCCAAATAACGGTAGGAGGGGTTCACATCGGCGTCGAGTCGACGATGAAGTACCTGGGACTCGTCCTCGACAGTCGGTGGAACTTCGTGGAGCATTTCGGACGTTTGTCTCCCAGACTGGAGCGGGCCGGGGCTGCCTTGAAGCGGCTCCTGCCCAATCTAGGGGGTCCAAACGCCTCCTGCCGGAGGCTATACGCGGGGATCGTGCGGTCCATGGCCCTGTACGGGGCACCGGTGTAGGCGCGTTCGTTGAGGCGGCGGTCTGTCCGCCGGTTGAACGCGTCCCAGAGGGTCATGGCCACCCGGCTGGTCCGGGGATACCGCACGGTCTCCGGTGAGGCGGCGAGCCTCCTTTCCGGATTGCCGCCATGGGATCTGGAGGCAAAAGTCCTCGCGCATATTTGGGAGTGGCGCGAGGAGGCAAAACGCCGGGGCTTGACTCCGATGCCGCGAGAAATCCCAGCACAGTGGACAGAGCTCCGACGGGATCTCATGGCGTCATGGAGAGTGCGATTGTCGCAACCCAGTGCTGGGAATGCCACTATTGCGGCGATAAGTCCCCTCTTTGAGGAGTGGCTGGAGAGGCGCCACGGCGTCCTCACCTTCCGCCTGACGCAGGTCCTCACCGGACACGGCTGTTTCGGGAGGTACCTGTTTCGGATAAGGCGGGAGGAAACGCCCGGGTGTCATCACTGCGTGGATCGCCCGGAGGAAACGGTGGAGCATACGGTGTGTGTATGCTCGGCTTGGGCAGAGCACCGCCGTGTCCTCGTGTAGGCGATCGGTGGCGGCGATCTCTCGCGTCCGGCCCTGGTCCAGGCCATGGTACGGAGCGAGAGGGCATGGGAGGCCGTCACCTCTTTCTGCGAAGCAGTAATGCTCGCGAAGGAGGAGGCGGAGCGCGTGAGGGAGAGGCAAATTTCGCGCCCTCACGCCCCTAGCCGCCGCAGGAGGAGACGCCCTGGGCGTCGGGAATCAATTGCTGATTCCCGGCCACCGTAGGCGCGGGCTTGCGGACGGTGAGCAATGGGTAGCTCGCCGTCCGGTAAGGACCAAGCCCGCCACGCGCGCCTCAAAGAGTGTCAGCGAGTGAAGGGGTCCGATGAGACCATTGCCTGCCGGGGTTGCGGGAAAGTCCGAAAGGGATACCGTGGCCCCCTGGCATTGCACAGGCAACAGAAGGAACACGGGTGGGTTTTAGTCAGTAAGAGTCTGACACGCCCTCCCGCTCCACCCAGAGCGGGAGACGTCATTTGATGATTTTCCCACCCAAAAAAAATTTGATAAAAGGTGCCAGTTTCTCTGAGATTTTTTCAAAGATATCGGTATCTTCACAGTGGCATCACAATTCATCTTCGCCAACATATTATATATTAGGCAAAATATACACTTATACACTAAAAACAGTGATATTCACAATGTTAACACTAGAAGTAAGGATAAACTACGTGCTCCCTTTCACCGGCTTCATAAGGTTCATAACTCATTTGTTGGGTTTGGTATAACCTTTTATAACAAGCTACCCTCTTCTTTGCTAGATTTGCCGTTTAAAACTAAAGTAAAGTCCAACCTTTGTTCAAAGGCATACTATTCTATCAACGACTACATAAATGATAAGAATAGTTGCTCGCTGTGATTAACTGAGATTAACTCAAGACAATGTCTAAATGTTCTGTCTCCAGAATTAGTTTACCTACTGACAGGTTACATGAGTTTATATAATTGTTTATAATTTTACTTTATAAGTCAATTTATTTTAATTCTATTCTAATTTATTGTTGACATAATCTACTCATTACAATGTTTTTTTTTTTATGAGTTGTATTGCAATATGTGGCTAGCTAGCGACCTCGACAATTATTTATTTTACCTCGATGGTCCTAGTTTATCAATTATAACTTCTAGTTACAGCTATATGTAAGCGGGCACGCCCTTTATGCCTGGAGGATTTATTTTCTTTTTTAAATATTGTTTACGTTTAGTTGTTTTTATTTCTGCTTGAGTATAGTTCTCGATGTTTTTGGTTGGTATATTGGCGTGTGCTAGCTGTCATATGGCTATTTATTTATAATTTTAATTATGTTTTGCGAAATGTAAATTATCTTGCATACTATTGTATAGAATCTTTTTTTTTTTTTCTAACTGTACAGACAGCTGTGCTGCTGGGTAGTTTGTTGCGCCACTTCTTCTTCCCAGCAAAAGCACTAGGAAGTGGTGAAGGGTGGGACTGTCTTATGTAATTTTGACGTTCGAAAAGTGCTGATTCTCAGACTAGTTTGAATAAATGACTTTTGAATTTGAATTTAAATTTGATAACCACCTTCCAAAAACGACGTGCTCCATGACGCGGGGTCATACATAATATACTTCAAATTCTGTTAAAACAAAAAGCAAATCTTCTTACATACATGCGCTTTTCCATTTAAGAAAAAACAAAGCTCTGCAAAGGATAGCACAAAGAAACCTTCTTTAACAAGTAATAAAATTGGATGGGGCGCAACCTCCCCGGTTTGAATTTAGGGGGCATTTGGCCACCTCGGCCCACCACTTCAGCGGTCCCTGGTGAACTCCATTAGTTTTGCTTCAGGCAGCTGAATCTGATTTGAATAGAACGTGTCTTGCAATGTTTTCCCATGGGAATTTGTAATAGTATTACTGAAAAAGCCATTAAGTAGGTACTCACACCTAAGGGCGCTTCGTATTCTGTCTCACTTATGGACATACCATAAGAATAGAGATAGAGAACGAAGCACCCGTAACTTAGGCTGAAACTACGGATTTCGCTTAGGGAGTAGACCCCCAGATTGGTTTGGATTCAATTGGAGTAAAATGTTTGCACGAAGACAATATAGTTTATACTTACATAGAGATAAAAAGAACATGGCCGCTTTCCAAGGAGTTGGGTACACCTCAGCATTAGTAGCGAGCCCGTAGAATGAGAATGATGCACAGTTGTTGTTATCGTTTCTCATGCGGATACATCTAGAAATTAGATAAAATTAATCGAGAGTAAAATTTACTTATTTATACATAGCACAACTTCACGCCTGTATTTCCCTGAAGGGCTAGGCAGAGGTGTACCTATAGTACACCCACATTTAGCTAGACATGTTTTTAAGTCCCATATAATAGAGGGCGAACTTGCCATCAACCAGGCACATAACCAGAGTCCAGGCTGCTACTGAAAAATTTCAGATGGAAAACCCAATAACACTGTCCAACCCGGGAATCTAACCCAGGACCTCATGTTCAGCAGTAGTACTTGTGACCACTAGACCAATGAGGCTAACTTTTATAGAGAATAAAAATATTTATTAAAGTACTAACTAGTTTGATGCTGTTAAGTATGAAAACTAAAGACCAGTAGCATTTAATATGAAGGTAAAGTACCTTCGATGAGTAATAGACTTGCTAATCTGTACTTCTAAGTGACTGAAGTAAGTACATAAACTACTAAAAACTATATTTTTTGAGTGAAATAAATATTAAATAATACATCAAAGAATAAGTTACGTATTGTAAATATATTTTTAAGTAAGTTTTTTAACTTTATCCCACCACAAACACGCTAAAGGTTTTAAAGTACGCTTGCTTTAAAATTCAGTACAAAATTTGGTCCAAAACAAATATAATTCTCAACTCACCTGTTGTAAATACCAACGCTTGGAACATAAAAACTGGTGATATTATTCTCGTTGAGCACCACAGGCTGTCCCATAAGCCATTTAGGAGTCATGATACCAGTTAAAATTAACATAAAAGCTACCAAACTTAGCAAAAGCCATGCTAAACTTCGACCAGTAACTATAACATAACACATGATTTAAACTTTCTTCTTTCTCTATGTGAACCCTCCAATATGCTTTAAAAGTACACTAATTAAGTTGTCGTGTTGTAAAACAGTTCGAAAAAATTTAAATTATCCACTGTTTCATAAACACGCAAGCACAAAACAAGAACACACAAAACCTCGTAATAAGTCGTAGTGTTGTTCTGTGAATCTGTCACAGACTACAAAAGTACTCTGTAATACTGTGAATCTGTGCACCTCACCTGCACACATTGACTTATAAAACATAATATGGACTTGGCAAACCTACAAAAAAAACGTGCCATACCTACACTTTACTGAGAGGATAAAATGGCGTCTACTAGAGCAGCCCTTATCGATACTTCTATGTTATAATATCGATAAAAGATTGTGAGAATGTTTTCATAATGTCACAGTACAATATTTACGGGTAAAAATACCTACTCCAAGTTTTCTAACTTAAGCCTTTCATTTGTTTGTTTTTAATTTAATTGCTTCGTCATTCTTTCGCGGCTAAACCGTAGAACTTATTTTGATGTTTCCCATTGTGATAGGTTGAAACCTGGAGGACAGATATATACTTACTGCTTTTATCGACCTAGTATTCTGTAACTGATTTCACTCCATTGTATACTATATATAAGCAACAAGTTCATCTCGTTGTCGATATATCTATGTACATATATACACAGTATACATATACCTCATAGGAAGCGTGCGATGACGATGACGCGAGTTTCAAGCTTTTTGTTCACCCAAAAAGTACAGATATATACACAGTATACATATAGCTCTTGGAAAACGTCCGGTCAAGATGACGGGACTTCCATGATTTTTGTTCACCCAAAAAGTGCTCTACGTGCCAAAAGTTTTCACTTCAAAAAAACTATCGGGCAGTTGCCCGGCAGACACGACACCCTTCTGGTCGGAGGGTCCTCCCTTTTCTATAGAGGATGAATGAATTTTACACCCTGTTCCTCATCTTAAGTCTTAAGACCACACTCAAACACATTCTTTACATCACTCTTTGCTACCAAACAAACAAATATTGCAAATGAGGACATCACCATCATTTTCAACACCAGCCACTACAGAATCATGTTGGACAAATTTATAACATGTTACTTACCAATAAGGTTCGTGAAGGTAAAGTATCGTCACATAATGTTACTTTATTGAGTATCCGGTTGAAACATTATTCTTCAAAGTGAAAAGAACAAAAATATGTGGCCTTCTTTATACTTTCCACACCAATAGTTTTTCTTTTTTTGTTTATATATACTTTCAAGGTTGCCTGCTAGGCAACCTTGAAAGTAAAACATAAAACCAATAAAAAAACATAAAATAGCATTATCGATAAATAAACTGTCTAAATGCACTACTCTATCCCTTCAATAACAAGAAAATGATTTCGTGAAGTAAAACTGTTGAAAATAATGGCAAAAGGGAAAATATGAATGCTTTACTGTTGAAGCTCTTCAACGAATGCAGAATCTTTTGTTTATCGTCTAAATCTAAAGATATTTCAGCTGAAATTTGTGTACGTACTGGTGCAATGTTATTTTCGAGTGATATCCGCTTCTTTTGATGCCACATCCGATTATATTGCAATTGGGCATCTTGCTATTGATGATTTCCACCATAGGGCCGAGTTTAAACGCAATAACACAGCAAATAACTCCAAAATTCACAAATTTTAACCACAACTCAAGATCGGGATCCTGCCGTTTTGCCGAAAAGATTTTGCCAAAAAATCACTACCCAAACAAATTTTTGCAACCTTTTTTTATACCAATGCAATGTTTGGAATTATTTTAGTACGCACATTTTCATTTGGTCAAATTTTTACTTGGCAGAATATTATCAAGGATAATGTCATTTAGGCATTTGGTCTTTAATATAATTATTTATTACAGCAAACAATCTTTAGACAATAAACGTTTAGTCATACGATTTGGTATGACAAAAATATAAAGGTTAGGTTAGGTTAGGTTAAAACTGTGACCTACGCACGAGCCGAGCGAGCGAAGCGAGCGGTGCCGCGGCAGCGGCCGGCGAGTGCCAAAAACGACTAGATTATATAGAAAGAAACTATGGAAAAAAACAGGCTACCCGAAACTGAACTACATAGTTACACGAAATTAATTATTTAAAAAAAATCTACAAAATATTTGGCATTTTTTTTTTGCGTAAAATGCTTAATTCGAACTGAAATATTTGACTACATAAAAATTGGTAAAAGTTCTAGTTGGTAAACAAGTTATTGTATAAACGTTCACATGCTAAACATTAGGTTTGCGTTACAATTATTTGTAAAGAGATTTTTTGCTAAGTAATAATTTGGCAAATGAAATTATGCGAAAAATTGTTTGGGAAGTGATAATTTGGCAATTTCTTTTCGATGAAACAAGGGAGACCCCTCAAGATCATTTGACAGTTGACGTACCCAACTTTGGTACCAAACAGCGAGAGGCTAAAATGGCGAACCGGCCGCAAATAGGTATTTCAATTACTAGAAAATGTAGGATTGCCATTATAGTAACTGTCAAAAACACTTTTATCCTTTTTCACTTAGGCAAAATTATTGAAGTTAAAAAGAGATAGCAGTATTTTTTTGATTTTGGCGTCGATATGCCTCGTATTTGTATCTGTTTTTTCTATAGTCAAACATTTCAAGTCCATATGTTTTATAAGTCAATGCCTGCACAGGACTCAGACTGTCATTTATTTGAATGATTGATTGACATTGTAATACAATATGAGCATAGAAAATCGAGCAGTGTTGCTGTGCTGCCATCCTCTGACTTACACTTTCCTCTATCTCTTTTCTCCATACGTATTAAAATTAAAACACGTTTTAATTTTTTTTTTTTTTTAAAAACCTAAAGTAAGGCAATTTTAATAGGTAACATTTGACGTCTGTCAGTTTAGTGAAAGCAAATCGTAAAATTACACATAAAGGTCATTATTACAATAAATATGTAATCGTAATTGAAAAAAAAAAAAGTAATTGTGCTTTTCTAACAAAAAGAAAAAATATATTATTTTATGCCCGGCGTTACAAGGTTACGTTGTTGAATTTTGATGAATTGTCAAATGTTACCTATTAAAATAGCCTTACTTTAGTATACAGGGTGTTTGGTGCATCGTGTGCCAAATTGAAATGGTCAACTGAAGGAGTCATCCGCTAGCCTTTCAGACCCTTTAACACCCTTCATGCTCTGTGGATTTTTTTTATCGACTTTATATTGTTTTCCAAAAAAAAGACCCAAATTTTACATTCAAATACAGATTTAAGGCGTAGACTCTGAATTTTAATTTTATTTCGATGTGTATTGTTTAAGAATACTTTTAAATACAAAATTAGTGATATTAGTCACCTAGTTCTTTTTTAATTCACTCGCAAAGGTAAAACTTAAATTAAAGCTGTGCATGTTACAGCTGTTTATAAGGCTACAAAAAAAAAAAACAAAAGCGACCGGGATCTTCCAACTCCCTCATTAATTCTCCAGTCTATCCTCTTTCTAATGATGTACCACATGCCATAAAAGTATTTTAACAACTGTGAATTCGCTAGAATTGTGAATCGAGTCACCTAAGGCTAATATTCAAAATTATGATTTTAAAAAAAAACTTAAATGATACATGTCAAACCTATAAATCTGCTATCTCATTCTTAAGGTTAGGTAAATTCGTGTCTCATATCTGTATCTTTCGTGGGATTTACTTGAAATAAAAAAACAAAATTGCATTTTAACATTTATTTAATCATTGTTACAAATCTTGCTCAAATTGTTGGCCTCTGTTGCGAATGCAGGCCCGACACCTGTTTCGATTTCAACAGTTGTTGTACGAAGTCGTATTTTCTCCTTAATAGTATTGAATGCCGCTTCTATGCGTTGGACTAATACCTCCCTAGTTGGAACCTCCGTGGCATATACCAACTCTTTGGCACGTCCCCAGACATAAAAGTCTAACGGAGTTAGATCTGGGGAACGTGGCGGCCATGGAATAGGGCCATCGCGTCCAATCCATGCATTGGGGAACACATTGTCGAGATATTCCCTCACAGTCAATCGCCAATGCGCGGGACAGCCGTCATTTTGAAATACAATGGGCACACGTTCATTAAATACGGGCACATCGGTCACTAATTCGGGCAGGTCATTTTGTAGGAATTCCAGGTAGTCTTCGCCATTGAGATTATCGGGCAGGTAATGCGGTCCAATTACCTGATTCCCAATCACTCCTGCCCAAACGTTTACACTAAACCTTCTTTGAGAAGATTTCTGTCTTTTAACACGTGGGTTTTGCGTTTTCGTTGTCCAGTGGTGCAAATTGTGTAAATTGAGGATCCCATCCTTTGTAAATTTGGATTCATCCGTCCACAGTATTCTTTAAAAAAAATCAGGATCATCCACATCCGTGTGTAAAAGAAACCGACAAAAAGCCACTCGTCTCTTAAAGTCGCCACCCTCAAGACCTGCAACAAACAAAAAACTCTTTTAAATTTCTCTTGGGCAATAAGTAATTGCACAAGAAAGGACCCGCGGTTCGTGCTAATAGATTCACTACCTGGAAGTGAAGCCATACCATACCCATTACCTGCTAAACAAAGGCAAGGTCAAACAAAGCTTGCACGGGTTTAAAGTTAGTTTAAAATTACGTACCTTGCACCGGAGTGTAGTGGAATGGATGCTTTTTGTTTTCACGAAGTACTTTCCACACTTTCCATATTGAAATATCAAGATGTGATGCCACATTTCTAATGCTTCTTGTAGGGTCTTCCTCAAAAAGTGCCAGTATTCTCTCGTCTACTTCAACATTATGTCGCACGATATGGCCCCTTGGTTCATTAAAAGTAACAATGCCAGTCTCGCATATGCGTCGGTATGTGTCTTGGAAGACTCTGCGGCCAGGTAATCGTCTACCAGGAAAGCGTTCCTGGTTAAGTCGTTGCGCTGCACGAGCGACGCCATTAGCGGCTCCGTAAGCCATCATGATGTCCGCATATTCTTCGTTAGAGAATGTCGCCATTGCAATAACAAAAAACTCAAAGTTTAACAATAACAACAAAAATTAAACAAATGTAACAAGAACCAACAAAAGTCAACGATAACAAAGTTATAAAAGAATCCCGTGATTCTTTTATAAATTTCTTATTTCTTTCTTATTCTTTTTTTCTTTTCTTTCCGCGAGTATGGTGAACTAGCACACACGTTAGGTAGCAGAGGCAGTGATGTCTCGACTAAAAAAATGGCGGGTCGGGCGGCGCGATTTGTTCAAACCGATTTAAGGTATGCAAGAAAGAGATAGAAGAAAGATTTTACTGTGAAAGAGTGAGAAAACAAATTTTACCTCTTTCTCAAGTAACAGTTCCGCAATAAATATTTTTTCATTAGAATTTGGAATGTAGTTTTATGTGACTTGATTCACAATTCTAGCGAATTCACAAAGTTGTTAAAATACTTTTATGGCATGTGGCACATCATTAGAAAGAGGATAGACTGGAGAATTAATGAGGGAGTTCGAAGATCCCGGTCGCTTTTGGTTTTTTTTTTTGTAGCTGTAACATGTACAGCTATAATTTCAGTTTTACCTTTGCGAGTGAATAAAAAAAAAACTAGGAGACTAATATCACTAATTTTGTATTTAAAAGTATTCTCAAACAATACACATCGAAATAAAATTAAAATTCAGTCTACGCCTTATATTTTTTTTAAAATCTGTATTTAAATGTAAAATTTGGGTCTTTTTTTTGGAAAACAATAAAAAGTCGATAAAAAAAACCACAGAGCATGAGGGGTGTTAAGGGGTCTGAAAGGCTAGCGGATGACCCCTTCAGTCGATTTGGCACACGATGCACCAAACACCCTGTATATTTACATGATTTAAAAACTAACAGACTAAAATAATAATAATATAATTATACAAGTATATAAAAAGGGGGGGGGGGGGATAATCATGCCACGTTGTATGGCAATGCTGATTCTTTGGCCAAAGAATAGGCCAGCCCTCTGATAAAGTGAAGAGTCGACCAGCCACTTGGCGATGTCTTGAAAAACTATGTGTGGGCAGTCGGACCCCTTAGCCCTATTGTTTCAACCCTAAACGGCTCAAACATATAAGTCTGCAAGATTTCCGCACCTGCTGCAGCAGCCCCAGCACAGCCCACCGTGCTAGGAAGATGGGATGGCGTAATCGTATCGACACACGTTACATCCCACACCAAAGGCCTACTTACCTTCCAAGGCATTGTGGTAATAGGGTATAACACCCATTTTTGAAAAGTGTCTCAATTAGATTCTATAGTGCTAAGGAACCACTAAAAATTCACAAAATTTTTATTCAATCGTTATGTGCCATAAAAATGCATTTAAATTTTGTATTTTCAAGTTTCGCGCGTAATTTGACGAGAACGCTGGACGCAATGGACGCCATATTGCTCTGTGGTGATGACGTCAGTTGGCTGTGTAAGCAAATTTATAAATTAACGGTACGCTGATAGTTGACAGTGAATACTTTCTAAGTTTACATAGCCGTATGACGTAATAACATGGCGACTATTAGCTAATGGTGTAATGAAACAGATTAAAAAAGTGGAAACCTTTGAATTGAATTTTGAAATTTAGTTTGCTATTTTATGAACTAAAACTAACGTTTTCCGACTGCTTTTTGCCTAAGTTATCTCAATTATATATTATTAGATTTTTTCTCATATATAGTAAAACACCCTATTCCGTCTATCACCCAGCAAAGTGCCTTTGTTAGGTGACGGTAGAGCCTGAAGCCAGAGGCCCGCCTTCCACTCACCCACCGCCAGTGGGCGGGCACACTCGGCAGTGTTGGTAGATGTATTAATAAGATTATTCCATACCAACCTGCAGAACGGCTCTTCCCACTGCCTCTGGGAAGATGGGTTCACGGGCCGATCTATATGGAGGCAAGCCGCTTTCCAGGCGTTCTCTGCATTGGTCAAGCGCGGCACTTCAGAGTCAACTAGGCAGGGGGCTCAAATTTTTCCGGTTAACTTTTCAGCGATGTGGGTAGAGGACAGGAACGCGCCGGTAAGCTAGTACTGGTAATTTTGCGAACGCTGAGACCACCAAAACGGATGGATAGTGTGGCTTGCAGCCACGCTCGGTTGTCCAAGACCACATTAAAAATGGATATAATGTCCTGCGAATAATTTTGTATATTATGTCCAAGAGGTGTGACCGTGTCACTGCTTCCATAAAGAGGAACAGCGTAGAAAATATACAAAATTTGGACTTACTTACTATTCTTGATTCATAAAGTAAAATAAACAAATACTAAATAAAAAAAATACATGTACAATATAAGAATCATTTTAACCCTGAATAATTTATACCGAAAAATTTCCCATAACATAATAAAACCGCATCACTTAGGGGAAAATGCCCTTAGATGAGAACACTGATTACCAAAGACTGTTGAATGATTGACATTTAACTTTTTTATTGCAAGGAATAGACCCACAGACTACTTAGAGATACATAGACCACTGAGTACCTTGACTATAAGACTATAGTAGTCCCAAATTGCTCCGGTTCTGACGAAATAGCTCGTAATTAAACGGACTGATAAAGTAACTAACATAAGAATGTTGATTTGGATTCAATCTTTCTGGTCATTTTAATAAGCTAATGGACCTATACTTATAGCAGTCAACCTGCTTCCTTCTTCGGCATCTTGCGAATAAGATCTGGCTAAAAGTTTTTTCATAATATATCTACTCAGCCTATCGCAGCCCACAGCTAGACAGGCATCTCCTAAGTTACACCGCAACAGCCGATTCTCTACCTTCTGTATCGAGACTGATCCAGCCACCTTAAATCCGTCAGTCTATCTAGCATCAGCATCTAGTTTTAATTTTGTTAGCCTGTTAGAAGTAGAGCAGAAGCAGGCACAAACTGACAAACCCTTTAAACGAATGGAACTATAATCTATGTTCGTCTAAGGTCCCCCATATAAATCCTTTTGGTCATCGGAATCTGATACATTGTTACAAAACTGTTTCTGATAAACTCTGAACAGTAGTTACCATTTTAGTAAAACGAGTAAAACAATAGTTTGTTGAAGTGAAAGATAATGAAGCGATTAGAAATCTGAAATCTATAAAGAGAACGCAGCCTAATGCGTTACGACGAAGACCCAAGCGCCATCTGCTGTTTCAGGTTAAAAATAAAACACGGTTTTGTTCTCTCTTTCTCCTTGTTGTTTCTTTTCATTTGAGTGCGTGAAAGAAATGGTTAATTTAATCAGGGCCTATTATTTCCTGTATTGAATTTTGCAAATCAATTTGTGATCCTAAAAGTGTACAACGTTACGTTGCATCGTGTCGCGATAATTTCGAGTGAAATGTGGTCGATGACAGCGTGAAAACGATTGCTACGTAAGTATAATACGATCAAATACTATACATCGACAACGTAGTATTACTGCTATTGGTTTTACAATGAAACGTATTTCGTAGGATAATAAAAATACCTGTCAGTCAATTGTCAGGTACAGATGTGTACCTACCTGTTTATTGTCAAGCAAAGAAGTCAGTCGTAATTGAACAATTTACTTTATTTAAATCGTTTATTTTATGATTATTTAGTGTTAAATACAGTGCCATGAAGTGTGTCTATGAAACTGTGAAGGTATGCGCCAAGTGTGTGTAGTAGGGTATTGAAAAAAAACATGTTTTCATCTGCCCTTGTTTAGTTTGCAAAATCTTGATTCCTTTGTCATGTGCATAGTCACTTTTACTTTTTCTGGTGAACATTGCATGTAATCGACTGACGTTTACTGAATTCCCGCTATTTTATTACTTTTTTTTCGTGTGGTAGAAAGTGGGTACATTGGTCATAGGGGATATTTTTTTATGTAAATAAGGTGTTCCACTTGAACAAGCAGCCACTGTTGAGTGAGTTTGGTTTTAAAATGCAGTTATACTTGATTGTTATCCTCTTGACATAGTTTTTTTTGCTGTTTTAACAAACACTGTAGGAAAAAGTGTTCTATGTAATACATGCAAAACAGCTGGATATTCCTGGCAAAGGTGTTATTGTGTAAGGCATAATGTGTCATTAATAGCTTTCTAACTGTCAAAAAGTTAATCTTTTGCTTCCTAGATCAATATTTCAATCTTGTGTTGTTAATCCAAATATTTTATTGATTATCTTAGTACAGTTTGTCATGCCAACTTATTGTTTGTATTACTTTCAATATAACAACATAATTAGGCTGTTTATATTGTATTCTTTTTCCATATATAAAAACACAATATTTTACACAAATTAGTCATTGATTCTTGGAGATGTTTATGGGATTTTCATACTATACTAACAGGACTACAATAACTTTGAAACACTAAATATCTTTCATACTGTTTCACCTTGAGGTAAGATCATAGATTGTCAATCTGAAAAAAATAGCTACCTATTTAATTAATCACCAAATAATTCCCGTTTTCATCTATGTAATAAAAATTAAATGCTGTTTGTTGGCATATCAGCAAATAGCATTTAATTTCCAATCACATTTTTTAATGTAATAAATAGAATCAGGTTCTGACGGTAAGAAAATTTTGAAAATTCGGGAAAACTGAAAGTGCATTTTCTATAAAATATTGAAATTTGGACAGGACAATGTCAGCTCGTTAAATAAGTATACATAATATAACATCACTCACTGCTATAATCCCCAAAGGGTTAGGCAGAGGTGTACGTAAAGTACACCCACATGTCGCCAGTTAAGTTTAAGTCCCGTGTAATATTAAATATTTCCCAATATTTGTTATTACGTCTACATATTTTTGGTACTTTGAGAATTTAATACCCTGTTATGCGCTTTTCTATCTGGAAATTCTCAGTAGCAGCCTCCCAGAGTCTGGATTTGTGCTTACTTACTTACTAAATGGGACTTAAACATAACTGGTGAGATGTTGGTGTACTATAGGTACCTCTCTGCCCAGTCCTTTGGGAAACAAGGCGTGATGTTATGTTTTTACTTTGCACAACTAACAAAATTCAGAATTTCACCTTCGTTTAGTATAGTAGTAACTGATAGTGTACTAATAGCTTATGCTATTAGTAATCTATCAGTTTCTTTAATGTCTTCATCTTATAACACTTTCACTGCAGTTGCTGCATATAATTTAGTGAATGATTCATAAAAACTGCATAATATTTACATTTACTGTGTGTATTCAATCAACACAGTCCACCTTTAGACAAAGATAAATAAATGTGTATGAAAGTATATGATACGGTACTTGTAACAAAAACTTTTTTTGGAAAATTTCGTTGTCAGTCTGTTTATTCCGGCTAATCTCCGAAACCGCTGGACCGATTTTGACGGGATTTTCACTGGCAGAAAGCTGGTGTTATAAGGAGTAAATTAGGCTAACTTTTATTTAAGAAAAATAATTAGGGTTCCGTACCCAAAGGTTAAAAACGGGACCCTATTACTAAGACTTCGCTGTCCGTCCGTCTGTCACCAGGCTGTATCTCATGAACCGTGATAGTTAGACAGTTGAAATTTTCACAGATGATGTATTTCTGTTCCTGCTATAACAAACAATACTAAAAACAAAATAAAATAAATATTTAAGGGGGTGACAAACAAACATGGTTGGGTAACAAACATGTTTTTTTTTGCCATTTTTATAGATAATGTTACGGAACCCTTCGTGCGCGAGTCCGACTCGCACTTGGCCGGTTTTTATAGTCTACACGGGTGAAGCTGCGGGCAGCAGCTAGTTCTCAATATTTTTACCCTGTTTCATCACCTCTAGATAAGTTCTGGTTGAATTATCTGGTACATAGTGTCTATCCAGAGACTGAAACAGGCTCTTTTCCGAAGGAAAATGATCTCTATTAGCATAGGCATGTTTTAGAAGCCTTGACAGCTCCTATTCATTTTTGCAGTTTCAATCCTTTACTAAGAAATCCTTGATGAATATCTGTCCATGTTTATTGTGCAAGGTGTTTCCATGGGAAAGAAAAATAACAACTATTTCCTGTTTTTTTTTTTTTTTTTAAACTAGTCTACATTTGAAATGAGCCCTAGGATAAATCTTACAGTCAACCCATACAAGTACTTAAAAAAATCTTGTAGAAAAGACAAACCAAGTATATGTAATGTCATCTGTAATGCCTGTTGCAAATCTAGAGAGTATAATAGTTCACACACATATTAGCCACAATGTTCCTTATCCCATGGAATAGGAGAGAAGCTATTGCCAACCGCTACACTATGGAAGCAGATTAGCAGACATTGGATTGTTTGGATTCTTAGAATAATTCACAGTTATGGCATTCCAATAGCATTGTTTTCCATTTCAGTATTGTTTAAACCCAGAAGAATGGTATGTGCAGTCAGTGCAGTTTGTCCCATATTTTATGATGACTATGTTGAGTTGAGTTACCTTGAATTCAATATTCAAATTAAAAGTAATTTATTAAAACTAGGTTGAGAATCAGTACTTTGAGAACATCAAAATGCAGATAGTCAACAAATAAGACAGCCCCCCAAAATCACCTTCGGCACTTTCTAGTGCTTTAGCCGGGAAAAAGAAATGGCTCAACAAAATCCCCAGCAGCACAGCTGTCTATTAAGTTAGGCATTGTTATAACATTGTGTTAGGGTTAGGGTGCATTCCGAGTTAAGCTGTAATCGATTTGAGCGTGCTAACACCCGTACCGAATTAACGTGGGTGCGATAACTATGTGTCTTGTCTGTTTTGTTTTGACTCGCATCATATCTAACGTGGCATTTTCGAAATTGTGCTTCTGGCTACCGCTCGCTATTATTATTATTTATGTTCTAATTCGGATAGCAGCCTTAGTTAATGTGGGATGGAATGGATTTTCAACGCTAGGCTCAGCGCAGAGAGTTGAAAATTCAACAGTGCACTTTTATTCAGGGATTAATTCAAGTGTCACTTAGTGGTTGGTGAAAACGGGCATTAAATTCACTCATTGACAGACAACGCACAACCTAAACCGCTGGCTCTAGAAGCATGGAATTTTGGTCGGATTCTATCCCACGGGAACGTACTACCGGGATAAAAAATATCCTTTGTCCTAAGCCGGGCCATGGTTTATCTGTGTGCCAAATTTCATCCAAATCCGTTCAGCCGTTTTTGTGTGATTGAGTAACAAACATACAAACTAACTTTTTAGTGCAAAAACAATGGAATAATCTAAAGTAAGTATCTGGTAAAGACTTGTGACCTTCAACTATGTGAATCAAAACATGAATAAGTTATTCAAAATTATTCATTTAAATCAGTACATTATTTTTGTTTTGAACATGGTAGTTTTTCTGTTTCTTTTGGCTTAGAAGGGCAGAAACAGTAATGGAGTCAAATGGATAGATATTTTAAATCAATTGATCATTGACGTAAGGGTTTTAATAAAAAGTAATTTTTCCTTACTGTTTTGTGATAATTTAGCAATAAATACTTATTTACTTACCTGCAAAATTTCCTGAGAGTTGAGAATTAACTCAAAGGGAAATTAATGCCTATTATATCGACTGTGTGAAATAGACCTAGGAATCTGTCATGTTCATTATAACTATGCCATTATGGTTTAACTTGCAATAGTAAAAATATGTCTTAGTTTATTATTAAAACTTTGTTTTGAATAAAGATCACTGGAGAAGCCATTATACTTTTGTTTATTTAATGCATTAATAGTTGTTTCTGTAACCGTTATATTATATAATAAGGGTTTTATAACACGAACGTGGTCAATAGTATCACATGAGTGTTTTAGTACCAAATTATGTAGGTACAGTTGCATACAAAACTTTGTCTACACCCATGATTATGAATCCTAACTAATATTATAAAATGTGAAAGTGAGTTTGTTTGTTACGCTTTCACGCTAAAACGGCTGAACAGATTTGGATATAATTTGGCACATGGTTAGACCATGACCTGGATTAGAACATAGGATACTTGTTATCCAGATATTACGACGCGATCGAGACTAACGCGGGTGAAATATTGGGGCGTTGCTAGTCCTCTATAAAAGGTTCTGAAACCATAGGGTGTTGTACAGTGTTGTAAGAACTCTGTAAATTCATGGAAAGTTTAATAGCTGAGTATTTAATACAAACAAACTATGTGTAGGTAATAATATAGGGGTTAAAGTATGAAATTGCCGATTTATACTGAAATATTTAAATACGTTTTTTTTTTATTTAACATATTTATTTCATCAAATTAGTTACCATTATTATCTATACATATATTGCTGCCATCTAATAGGAAAGACATTTTGCCTTTGCGATAGAACTCTCGTGATCTAGATTCGACAAACTGTGTGAAAGCATTTTGTACTGCCTCCTGAGAAGAAAACTTTTTATCACGTAGAAAATTGTCCAAATCACGAAAAAAATGGAATACGGAGGGTGACTAATAGTTTCTAATTGCAGTTCCTGTAGAGTTAAAACGGTTTCTCGTGCTATATGAGGTCTCGTGCTATATGAGGTCTCGCGTTATTATGGAGCAATAATGGTGAAGATCGATTCATGAGTCGGGGCTGTTTCACTGCTAGTTTTGCTATCATTGTTCGGAGTTCGGCACAGTAGACATCTGCCGTTATTACTTGACCAGATCGGAGAAAGCTATAGTGAATAACGCCATGCTGAGACCACCAAACAGTTACCATTCCCTTTTTATTGGTAAGCTTTGCTTTAGGACACTGTTGCGGCGTTTGACCTGGGGTCAGCCATAGCATTTTTCGCTTACGGCTATCGTAAAGAATCCACTTTTCATCACATGTCACAAATCGATCTAATATTTCTTCATTTCTGTATCGATTCAACAAGGCATCACAAGTTTCAACACGCGTTTCTTTCTGTAGATCAGTCAAATCATGAGGCACACATTTCTCATATTTTTTTATTTTATTGGTTTGACGCAAATGAGTCAATATTGTTGGCAAGGTAACGTTAAACCATGCCGCTAATTCCTGGATAGTTTGGCTCGGATCGGCTTCCACCATCTCTTTCAATTCATTGTTATTCACCTGTGTGGGCGTGGTTCGTTCTTCAAATCAAAATTTCCATCACGAAAGCGTTTAAACCAAAATCGCACGGTGCGTTCATTAGCAGTCCCCTCTCCAAACGCAACATTGTTATTGCGAGCTGTTTCTGCCGCGTCGGAACTCGTATTCAAAAATAACTCGAATTTTCGAAGTATCCATCTTTCTTGTCTAAGCTGAATAAAAAAACAACTGAAAGTCGATAATCGAATGTTGCACATTTTTTAAAAGAAGAACTTCATAGTTATCATGTGAAAAAAGTTTCACTCAAAAATCTCAAACAATTCGAAGTACCTATTACAATAAAACGGCAATTTCATACTTTAACCCCTATTAATTAATTATTTATTGTAATGCATTGCATTTTTTAAATTACGGCGCTGCGCTGTGGTAGTGAATTTCAAGAAGAAAGAACATTGTCATGCACGCGGCGTACCAATGTTCTCTTTTTGAAATTCATAAAGATACCACGAATTGAGTAGTGAGAATGTGGCTGATAATAGGAATCATAAAATAAGGGATCGAAAAAGCAAACGAGTTGCATAATGAAATTTAGTACAACTTTACACTCGTTTGGGTTATAATTATGGTTACTATGACACTGGTTTTTTTAATGTTGGCAATAAGCTAACTGTTTCAGAAACTTTTAAATAAAATATTCTATTTAATGCTACTTATTTCCTATATTACATTTACATACATATTGTTTACAGACATTTAAAACTATAAAAAATAGTATGCTAAATATTTTATTAGTAACGCTTACTTCTCACATAGTTGAATAAGTTTTTTTTAACTATCAATAAAACAGGGCAGATGAAATAAAGCAGAATAATATTGTGATATGTATAAATAAAACTTTTTTTTGTCTATGCACTAACCAAAACCAATTTTCTTTTTTTCCAGAATTGACGAGCGCAAAGGCAACAACATAGTGTATAGCCATAGTAAAACAGAAAAAAAAAAACAAAAATTATGTATATAGCAGCTGAATAAAGCCGACAACACACTGTGATCTCTTTACGTGAATAGTATAATTTTTTTATCACATTGCTTTATGAATCTTGTGTAGCCAGTCTGATTCTGTATTTATGCGACATTGAGGCGAGATGAGTTCGATTAGTAATTCCAACGCTCGGCCCCAAATGCCTTTGCGACAGAAGGATTTCGATCAGGTAAGGATTATATTTATTTATATTTTTGGACACAGAGGAGTAACAAAAGAAATACTTTGTATGCAGCTTTTACTCAAGTTAATAAGGAATTAGCGGGCCAGTCACACAGTGAAGGTTGTCTTGTCGTCTAAACATGAGTACTCCATTTTTTACTTATCTGTGTTTTTTTATCAATTGAGTATACTGTGTTAAATTAGGTGTATCATTGAGCAAAAGTGGAAGACGATTTCTATTTAGCACATTAGTCATTGTACCTACTTCATATAAATCAGATTGTCAGAAAAGTTATTTACTCTAGTTAAATTAATTAAAAATAATGCATGATTATGATTAATCAGTTAAGTACTAGAATATTAATTTTGCCCTATCTAGTCAACATTGCAACAGCGACCTATTGCAATGAATTTCTTGCGAAACGATTCATTGCAACAGGATCTACTTAGTTTGCTAGTCATATAACATCCAATATTAGTATTTTAATGATAACATCCAATATTAGTATTTTAATGAAAGATTTCTTAATAAAAAATATAAAAAATGTTTTACAAAACAAAAAAAAAAACGACTTAAAAACAACACTACAAATTTAAAAGTAAATTACTTCGGAAGTCGGTGTCGTTAAATAAATAAATAAAACTCACAGTCACTTTTGAATTGTCAAGGGGTCGGTCAGTCAGAAATATGAAGCTAGTTGTCCATTCCAAAGCGTAGTAGGTAGGTACCTACCTATGGAGGAGAACGGGCAACAAACGGATACTCTTTTAAATCAAATTTTGGTTACAAAATATAGGTTTTCATGTTGAAGTTAAATACATGTGAGAAAGATGCAGAACGAAAAAATAAAAAAAATGCAATTAAAAAAAAACATAATAGTTAAGCCATGGCAGCTAAGAGATGACCAGTCCCTACTGACGGCAAAAATTCAAAATTCAAAAGTCATTTATTCAAATTAGGCTGAGAATCAGCACTTTTCGAACGTCAAAGTTACATAAGACAGTCCCACAAAACGCCCACCCTTCACCACTTCCTAGTGCTTTCGCTGGGAAGAAGAAGTGGCGCAACAAACTCCCCAGCAGCACAGCTGTCTGTTCAATTAGGAAAAATAAAATGATTCTATACAATAAGTACTTATGCAAAATAATTTACATAACACAACACAAAACATTAAATTATAAATTATCAGCCGTATGACAGCTAGCACACGCCAATATACCAACCAAAAACATCGAGATCTATACTCAAGCAGAAATAAAAATAACTAAACGTAAAGAATATATAAAAAAGAAAATAAAGCCTCCAGGCATAAAGGGCGTGCCCGCTTACATATAGCTGTAACTAGAGTTATAATTGATAAACTAGGACCATCGAGGTAAAATAAATAAACAGTTAATTACTAACTAACGGCGCCCGTTCACGAACATGACGCATTGTTTCGCACATCTCAAGCTGATGCTCGTCGTCATCATCAAGCTGATGTAGTAGTAGTACTAGTACCATGGCTAGTACCCAACCAATAAGGCCTCTGCCTCGAATTTTGCGGGCAGCGGGGCGGCAGCGGCGGCGGCGCGGGCGGCCACCGCTTGACTGGAGTGCACCGCTCGTTGCCCGCCCCCGCGCCGCTGTTTTCGAGAACCATTCCATTTGATTTTACGCATAAGATCCTGCCGCTCCCGCGCCGCCGCCGCCGCCGCCCCGCTGCCCGCAAAATTCGAGGCAGAGGCCTTAGGGGTTTGGAGCTAGACAACATCTGCGCTGGTTAATCGAACTGTGTGGTTAAGCTGTCCCTGCTGCGGTCAGACCATGTCCAGCCTTACAAGTGCGAGATTCTTCCAAGCCTTGGAGAGCACGTTAGACCACCAGACTCGTTAATCATACAAATACCTATGAGGATACAGTAGTTAGAAGCTCGAAAGTCTGACAACTGGTCTAACATACATATGAAGCAGTTGTTAATATAGAAATATTGATCTCCAGCTGTGTAGACTGGAAGCTGACTCCGAAATGACAGTGTCAAAGCCAAAGAGAATGATTCTTCGAAAGTAACTTTATAAGAAGTTCCACTCTAAACAAGATCATATTAAGAGGGAACAGGACCTGCGATTCTCCATACAAATGTATTCCCCTGTTTTCTTCCTGAATAATGCATCTAGAGAGCTATATATTTTTTTTCATAAAATCAAGGTCTGTAGACACGTCCCTGTTATTTCCTTTTTTTCAGCAACTTATTGGTAAAAAAAATATGACCCTCCAAAAATTAAAAAAAATGCTCTAATTTTACCGCCGTGATTAGACGACTACCAGACAAATTCGAAACGTTTTTAACATTAAAGAAAATGATAAGAACCTAGACATCATTTCTTAAAAATTCTAATGTAAAAAATAATTGAATCGGCTCAGTTTTCGAGGAGAAAAAAGGGGAATACGATACGTCGATGTCGTCAATTTTTTTTGTGATATAATCGGTCTGAGCTGCAGCTGTCCCTATCGCACTCTACGGAGGCAGTTTTGAGGAAAGACGACGGCAATAGTTTCTCCAAATACCTATTTTACAAATTCCTCGCAGCCCCTGTTCCCTCTTAAGGGTAGTTTCAAACTAACCAGTAGGATGGTGGAGAGAGCAGTGGTGGCCCCGCAACTTTCGAGTTGTAAGGTTGTCGGTTTGAATCCTGCACGCGTAGCAAGCCTGCAAGACCGCCATAGAAACAAGTTTTGTCGACGTGAGAATAGACAAATGACAGATTAACAATCTGTCATTTTGTCTATTCTTCTTCCCTGCTGCTCTCGAATCACCTAAAAACGGAGAAGGAAAACATGGTGAGGAAACCAGAACCAAAAATTCGAAGACATGTGACATCTACCAACCCGCACTGGGCCCGCGTGGTGGATTACGGCCCACTGATCTCACAGAGAGAAGGCTTGTGTCAGGCTGTGTCCCAGCAGATGGAACATCATAGGCTAATTATGAAGTAGGACGTAAGGTGGAGGTCAAAAAGTTACCTACCAGCCATCTTGTAATACTTAATTAAACCAGCGCGAAAGTCACGTGCACGCCCTTACTAAACAAATGTTAGTTGTGGCTTCAACTCTCACTTCTCAGACAATATGGAAGCCTGGTACCTGTGATTACAAGTCACGTGGTATATGAAAGAAGTTTGTTTGTCATAACACTAGCTCTTTGCTCGCGACTTCGACCGCGTGCCTTTTGGTTTGTCCCCTACAAAATTCAACACCCATTTCACCCCCTTTCAAAGGTGTTTTCGAAAATTTATGATTACGCTCTTTATTATTTATAGCCCACTCACTCAGAAATAATATTATGTACCAGTGAATTTTTCTTTAGTATTGGTTTATTAGTTTTGGAGATTACCCCTTACATACAAACTTACAAACAAATTTTACCTCTTTATAATATTACTAGCTTGATAAATTATAGCCTATGTTACTCAGTGAACTGATAATATAGCATTCTACTGGTGAAAGATTTTTTTAAATCGGTCCAGTAGTTTTCGAGTTTATTCATTACAAACAAACACAAACATGCAAAAAATCAAATCTTTACACTATATAATATTATTATTAAGTTTAGATTATTAGTATAGATTAATTCACGCCTATTTCTATCAGCCAAGCATAAATCTAGACTCAGAACTAAGAGCGGTTCTGCACTGCATCCGATTCGATCCGAATCCGGATTCAAGATCCGAGTTCAATCCGAATTGGAAATGATCTAAATTCGGACGGAAACAGTTCGTATCTAGTACACAATCCCTCATACAAATAGTACTTACGGCTACTTCGGACCGATATTTCTCGGATTCGGATTGGATGCAGTTCCGAACCGCTCTTAGGGCCTATGCACACCACGTTTTTTAAACGCGCCGTCGACGCGCGTTTTGGGAACGCGCGTCGCCGGCGCGTTTTTATCCTGCAGAGCAGTTTGTTGTCGTTTGTATATTTGTTGACTTGCGTGCGTATCGCGTCTGTATCGCTACAAACGCGCGTCGACGGCGCGTTTAAAAAACGTGGTGTGCATAGGCCCTTACTGAGTTCTAGCTAGAATATCACTACCCCACCTGGGAATCGAAGACAGCTTGGCCTTCGTTACTATACCTAAAAACGAATAATTTTGTATTATCAATACGTTTATTTGGAAATTCCTTTATGTCTGACTCAATGCAATGTTACCCGTAAACTCAGGTAAAAAACTAAAGGTCTCATTAGTATTTATAGATATTATGAAGATTACTTTCGATATTAAGTAGGTATGTTGGTATTTATTATTCCACAACAATAACAAGTTAATGACATCGTTTTCATGGGATTATCATCCTTATTTCTTTAAAATAAAGTCTTATTCATTTTGATCTGAACATCTATTTTCGTCTTTTAATTTATATTATTAGTATCTTCGATTTCAAATATTTACAAGCGACCTTCACCCTTATGCCAATACAAATATGTTCTATTTACACAGTTTATTGAGTTAATAACTAATTAGCTAATCGAACAGCTCTATATTATAGGATTTCCATTCATATGCTTATAGAAATAAAGTCTGTATTACTACTTACTTAACGCCTACGCTTATTCGAATCGACCCACTTTGCTTTGACAATGGAATTAGTTACTGTATAGTATTTCGTCATGCTGACGTAACTAGTTTTCTACAACGGAGCATTTTTTCCGGTGCTCTGGGTATGATAAGATGGGCTTTTGTAGAAGATTTCTTAGTTATGTTGTACCTCAGGCTGTAATAAAAGGCACTCATTTTATTTAATACTGATTTTGGTCCGCGACTTCTTCTGTAATCCAAGAGAAAAGTGGCCTATGTCTTCTTCCAGCTCCCAGGCTACTGATCTGTTCAATTTCATTACGATCGGCTAGACCTAGAGGTTGGCATGAAAAGGTAACAGACCGACAGACAGTCACTTTCGAATGTATACTCAATTCATTATTGCATTCCTTATTATTACATAGATAGTATAAAAAAGTAAAAGTTTAATATGGACCCTGTCGGGCACAGCAAAATTAGGAGAGAGGAAGAGGGCTAAGTAACAATTAAAACATTTAATATGAGTATTATTAATATTATGTTATTATTTATGTATTCATATTTTCATATTTATATTTGATTTTCTATATTCCTTATTATATTATATACGAGGGCGAGTCAATAAGTCCGTGACTTTTTGAATGAAACACAGGTTTTTGGATAAATTTTCAACGTACTCTCCTTTGAGCTCTATACACTTTTTCCAACGTTTTCCATTTTTTTTATCCCTTCCAAAAAATAAGATTTGTCAAGGTCATCAAAATAGGTATTTGTTTGTGAGATGATTTCATAATTGGAGTCAAATCTCTTTCCACCTAGCCATTTCTGCAAGTTTGGGAACAAGAAATAGTCACTCGGGTCTAAATCCGGAGAATAGGGCGGATGAAGGAGCAATTCGTAGCCCAATTCATGAATTTTTGACATGGAAACTGCACATGTGTACACCCTTGCATTGTCCTGGTGGAAAAAAACTTTCTTCTTGGCCAAATGCGATCGTTTTTTCATTAAATTCGCATTAAATTGATCCAAAAGTTGGCATAATATTTACCATTTATGGTTTTACCCTTTTGAAGGTAGTCAATAGGGTCCGCGTGCATCCCAAAAAACGGTAGCCATGACTTTATTGGCTGACAAACCCACCTTGGCCTTCTTTGGCGCCGATTCACCCCGACAAACCCATTGTTCTGACTGCTGTTTGGTCTCTGGTGTGTTGTGGTGGATCCATGTTTCGTCCACGGTTACGAAACGGCGCAAAAACTCGTCCATTTTGCGGTTGAACAACGCCAAACACTCTTGCGAAGTTGTCACACGATTGCGTTTGTGGTCGATTGTGAGCAACGGCGGCACCCATCTTGCGGAAAGCTTTCTCATATCCAAGTGATCATTTAAAATTGTAACCACTGAGCCATGTGAGATGCCTATGACTTCCACAATCTCTCTCACTTTCAATCTCCGATCGGCCAACACCATATCGTGAATTTTTTCAATTGTTTTGGGTGTAGAGACCTCAACTGGGCGTCCAGAACGTTCGGCATCTTCCGTGCTTGTACGGCCACAACGAAATTCTGTGAACCACTTTGCCCTTGAAATTGATGGTGCAGAGTCCCCATAGTATTTATCAAGCTTAGCCTTGGTTTGAGTGATGGTTTTTTCCTAAAAAAATAATGCTTAATAATGAGCATACGAAATTCACTTTTTTCCATTTTCTTCTCAAAATACGCGGCAGTCTGCTATCACTGGCTGTCAAACACAAACATAAAGACGCAGCTTGTTAAAATTTTGACAGAAGTCAACTGATAGTTGCCTGTTGACAGGAGCAGTGTTGCCCTTTCAGTTAATAGACAAGAAATTTAAAAACTCATGGACTTATTGATAGACCTGCCCTCGTATATTTCGTAATGTTTGGTGTTTAAGAGAGAGAATAATTTTATTTTGCAATCGATTTGTCTTCCAAAAATTCCTTTACTGAGTATGAGTAGTATGACTTGGATTCCAAATTGTTTCAATTTATGAATAAATGTATTTGTTTTACTTACTTCTCTAATGTCATTTGGCAATTAAATTAAATGATAAAATACTAGCTTCCTCCAGAGGCCTCGCCCGAGTGAGATCTTTATAAAATATAGCCTATGTTACTCAGTGATAATACGTATAGCATTCTACTGGTGAAAGAATTTTTAAAAACAAAAATACAAATCGGTTCTCTTTTTGTAGAAAAAAGTATCTGTACTTACTTTGGTTCCTAAAAAATGTTATTGCGCAGCCTTCTGCTTTAACTTCGGACCGGTCATGATTCATCGGCCGTATTGTACTAATTGTTTTAAGGGGTGTACTAAAAGAGTTGTTTTAAGTTTATGATACTTAAGTATGGCGCACCCTAGGTAGTCACCAACCTTGTTGGCTGGCTAATCTTTTTCAGCGTGAGCTCGAAAGAAAGAAAGATAATAGCCTTATCTGCACACAATTGTGCGAGACCACCGCCCGTGTGTCACAACCGTTCGATACGCTTCCGAGCCCAATCGAACATCGACAAAAAGAGTCCTCTAAACTTAGTTCACAAATCAAAAACCATTTTTTCTTTCAGTTTAAATCAAATAGACGAACTGCTATTCTTCCAACAGCTATTTACTCTCAGGGGCAAGGTAAACAAGTAATTGAAAAATCATTTTCGACTCGAAAACCTGTCGAATGGTTGTGAATAGCTATGCAGCTCATACTGAAAGCCGATCCGATCCTCTCCCGAATTGAAAGCCTGATAATTTTACCTCTTGTTATAAGTAGGCTTCCAGAAAACGAGGAATTGTTTAGTGAACAACCTAAACGGTGTAGGTACTTAGGGTTTTCTGAAATGACGTTCACTAGGTGGACGTCAGGTCCGGGCACCTGTCAAAAGTGTCAAAGCGCCTATACTTTCTTTAGTTGTGACTGAATAATGAACGAATGATGAACGTCATCATACATTTTATATTCATTGTCGAAATGGAAGACCTCTTATCAAAGTGGCGCCAACTGGTGGCGTGAATTTTCATGAAACTGTCATTGGTCCTTTTAAAATGGTGTCGCGCATCATCCTAATTCTAAATATAATCATTATTTATAAATGCGAAAGTGAGTTTTTTGTTTGTTACGCTTTTACGCTAAAACGGCTGAACGGGTTTGGATGAAATTTGTCTCATGGGTAGACCATTTTCTGGAAATGAAATGAAATGAAATTGTTTATTCTGTAAATAGAATATTGGAAAAATTATTCAAAAATAGCTAGATCAGTTCGGCGTTTCCTATCTGACTACTCTGAGAAGAAAGGCCGAAACAAACTCAGAGGTCACAGTCTCTTTTAAAGTCCAGACATAATCTTGGTCAGGCAATATGAGGACCATGTAGATTAGTCTGAAATGGTCTTTTGAGAAAAGAGCCACACAGATTTGAGTGGACCTGTCCTGTCAGTGCAAGCATTTGTCAGTAATCGTGGAACTCAATTCAGAACTTAAGGAGCTCAACTATCTCTGGATTAGATCATAGGACAATTTCCGGATTCTACGCGAAAGAAGCTGCGAGCTAAAGTCATAGTTATGCGTCAACCAATCAATCAACTCAGCCTATCGCAGTCCACTGCTGGACATAGGTCTTACCCTGGCTGCGCCACAACACCTTGACCTCCTCCTTCCACATCTGGTGTGCCCCAGCCACCTTTTTAAGGTCGTCGGTCCATCTAGCTGGGGGGCGTCCAACACTACGCTTGCCGGTACGCGGTCTCCACTCCAAGACTCATCTGCTCCAACGGCCATCGGTTCTTCGACAAACATGGCTTTCAATTATGCGTAATCGATTTTAATTTCGTAAGTACAGACACCAGCACATCAACCTACTGCAATCTGTCAAATTTCTTTAATTGAATTTCAACTTTATCACTAAATAATAAGGTTCAAAGTTGATTGGGAAAATTTGACAGTTTCGGGTAGGTTGACCTGCTGGCGCTGTATGTACCTTTTATATCAATCAATCGAATTAGCCTATCGTGCCCCCGATACAACTATAACAGATCGATTATAACGTCGATTTTCGAGTACAAAACTTAGAGAAAGCGTTGAATTATGTTTCAAGCCTTTTTAATAAGATATGGCGTAATATTTCGCTACCTTAGCTTTAAGCTAAGGTTATGTAGCGAAATTCGTTTAAAAAAAAATGATCCTAAAATAAATATTATTGACTTTGATAACTTGAATGGTGCTGTGACCAGTCCACCTTTAATCAGGGTCGATGATTCGATTCCGCCTTGAGAGAATAAACACCCACCCAAGTGCCTAAAGTTCAATGTTTTTGTTTAGGTACATTATAATATAGGTACTTTAGTACCTGGTCGACCAAGCAAAATAGAGAAAACTATGTTTTCCAGATATGAGACCTAGTTAGATCCATTTTTCGCCCCCGTAAATCCCAATATTGCAAATGCAACTTTCACCGAAATCGTTAGAGCCGTTTTTGAGAACGGCAACAAACATTGCTCAAACATCGTCTATTATACAAATATTGGTCGTTTAATTGTATAGGACTCAAAGGACTACTTATACCATAGATATTCCGTGACCTATACAAATACATCGCACTCAAAAACGGTACAAAGGCGGATTTAATGCCTTAGGCATTCTCTACCTGTCAACCAAGGGCGGTGAAGAGATTAGATGGCAGGTATTCTGTATAATCTTTTAACCGGGGCTTTGGATCATGAAGCCTTAAGGTTCAGGATTAGTCACTTCTTACGTTGCGGTCAAAATCGAAGCCCTATCTTGATAGAATTCAATTCAGTTCAAAATCTTGAATAGATTTTCAAGGCATCTACTACGTAATGAACTCTTTGGTCTACCAAGAGGGATCTCTTTTTCGGCTAGTAGGATTTTGCGCTGCATTGCGAAAATAACATGCTGATTAAGACGCCAGTACCGCCAGACCTCCGCCAGTTCCGCTAGTCGAATTTCGAGTAGCGGAACATGACGCGAGCCAGTTGAATTGAAATACTGCAGTTTCGCTGCTATGGTTTCGCGGCGGATGTGTGCTACCGGCGAGAATCATAAAGTAAGAATCAGCATGTACCTAATTTCGTAATATCTCTACCCCTGCTTACCCAACCGCTCAACATAGTCCTGAAGCTCCACAAATGCATTGTCATAAAACCATCTGCTAACCTTTTTGTCAAGCTCACTTCAACAATAACACAACAAAATAGCTGTCCGTCGTTAGCCACACGTAACTGTAAATGCTGCTGACTCACAAAATGTGGGTTACCGACTCGATTCGTCTGTCTGCCAGTTGCATCTTGTTTTTATTATAATGCTTAAGTCTGTTTTTGGGCTCATTATCACATAAAAGAGTAGGTAGATGATTTTACTAGCCGATATTGTGTCTCTCTGTAGGGCTAAAGGCTCCCCTTTCACCTTCCTAACCTCTCTTGTGCGATCTCTGGCCATGTCGGCCCCGCAAATATATTCACAACCTACCTACGTTAGACCTGAACGGCGATGGCCTCCCTCAGGCCTGCAGTGACTGACGATTAATGTCCAGTCATGAGAACAGGCAGTCAAGTTCTGAGGACAGCCACTGTGGTGAAGGTGGTGGTAGTCCACTTTTTCCAGATTGAAAACATTAATCGAGAATAACCATTCATACTTTTCGCGATAGATTTTGATAATATTCGTACATTTATACCAGGTTTTTAATGTAACGATGTGACGGGCACGTCGGTACGACCTTGACTATATTATATCTCTGAAAAAACGAGAGGCCATGCTTCAGCCGTAGATAGCATAAAAACAGCTAAGAAGGGGTCCAAATAAAATGTTTTCTTTGACCCAACTAAATTGCATTTTTTAACAATTCCTCGAATAGGCTTGCCTTGTGAAAGCTGTCACTCTTCACTCGCTCGTCCCTACGTTTTGAGGGTCCCATAATCAAGAAGCTTCGAATGTAGACTGATACTGACCACCATCCTCATCAGCAGCCATGTTCTACCCACTGCTGACTATAAACCTCTCTCTAAGTTCTATGTTATGGGGTTTGGTTTCCGCACTTCGTCCCTCAGGTGGACCATTGTGTGTGAGGCCTCCTCCCTTTAGGTGCCATGTTTCCCTCGTTTGTCCGTGTTACTGATACCTAATATCAATTTCCGAATGCATCTCATCATCCGATTTTATCTTCGTCATTTCAACACCCACGTAGAAACCGCGGGTATTCTATATTTAGTCAGGGACATTCTCTGTCATACCCATCAACCGATTGTGATTCAGGTTGTTATTTATGTGTATTATTACGCCTGTTTTCTGCGAACGGGTAGTCAGAAGTAGAAGTTAACTAACACAGCTTACTCGTGTTACTGAGTAACTGGGTTGTGGAGGTCAGATAGGCAGTCGCTCCATGTAAAATACTGGTATTCAGTGGTAAATATATGCTTATAGTTATGTATGGTTGGAAGCCGTGGGTCGGCTTCCAACCAGTGGTAGAACCACATTCTTCATTGAACAACTTTCCTTATGAAACCCAAAGTCGTCACGCGCATTTTTGGAATAATTTCCTCCTTCTCCCTTTAATCCATCCAAAGGTTGTCTTTAAAAGATCGCTTTTAGGGAGAAGATCACCCATTGTGTCAACCTATGTATATTTTTTACTTCTTCTTTTCGTGTGGTTAGTGAATAACTTGATGACAGAGTTTTTAGAGCCGCCTAGGGGCCTCTGACCTGGCTTCACATGCCTTAGAGAAATATCTCTCAGGCATGCCGGTTTCCTCACGATGTTTTGTGTTAATTTCTGTAATACCCATAGATATAAGAATGTTTTTTTAAATAATTATATGGTATTAACGTATGATGTACATAATAAAGAGTACTACATAATCCCCACCATGATTCCTGGTCGCGGACCGGCCACTTCTAGCTGCACTCCGCTGTTTCAACCGAATAAGTTAAATATAATATTAGTGATAGCTCTAGGATTACTCATTCATGAGCTAGATCCTAAATATTTCCTATTATAGCCTGAACGATCATCAATTCTTAACTGGATTATCTAATCGTCGAACCCAAGACCTCGTCAGCTGCGAGTTCGCGGCCACTAGAACATAACGCAATCGGAAGTGGCATTATGTTAATCACTAATACAAGATTACCATAAAAAGATAGAAAAAACTAAACGAGCTGCATTTCTAACAAGTTTAAAACTGACATAACAGTACTCTTAACCGACTTAAAAAAGTAGGTTACCATTTGAATTGGCACCATAAGTTTCTATGCGTGTTTGTTTACACGTTTTAGAAGCCATTTTATTAGAATTTACAAGAAAAGGTGTGTGTGTATGTTTGGTCTTTCACAACTCGAGAATTGCTGCCCTAATTTTTAATTGTTGATTTATCGGTGGCTAAGAATAACTTGAGGAAGTCGATGTTCTTGAGAGATGGAGTTTTTAAATACATTTTGACGATATGAATCACCCTTATAGCAGCCCGATCAGAGGAGATAATTATTACCTCTAATCTTTACGCTTGGCAGATGGATTGGTGGTCCAAAACATGAATGCAAAAACCGTAATCAACGGCTCAGGAGCGTAGATCAATCTTCCTTAGGAGTTTATTTAAACCTAGCTTTTCGCAATCTATATGTATATAAAAGTCATCAGCTCGCCCCTTTTACATTTCAGTACCTACCTATTTGTGCCCCAAATACATGGGATTTTGATATAGACGATGTGGTTTACTACTTATAGGTATACCTCTGCCTTAGCCTTCGAGGACCACAAGCGTAATGTTATGTCACGTTGGTCGCATTCTTGTAACCGCTACTCCTAAGAAGTCCCGTGTTATGGCAATACGTAGTCTAACAATACGTTGTCGTCATTCAATAAAAAAAAGTCATTTAGTTAAAAAATAATCACAGGCAACATCCACTCAAACATTACATTAACTCAAAAAACACAAAAACATTACTTAAGAAACAGATACAAATTAATGACAATTCGACCGCGTAGTACACTGACTTACGGCAAAAAAAAAAACATACTGTTTAAAGCCTCGTTCAGACTAGCGCGACGCGACGCCGCGACGCGAATCGAACAATACAATTTCTAAGAAATTTCACGATATAACGCGACGCGACACCGGTTATCGGTGTCGCGTCGCGTTAGTCTGCACGAATCTTTAGGGAGTACAACTTTTGCCTACCTACATAAGAATGTGTGACAATTTAAATATTTACAAAAATAAAACTAAAATCGCATATTTAGTCACTATTTCATATGAGATGCTGCTGAAGAGATTATGAAATAAAATTATTTTGTTGTAATCGTATGAAAATTGTCGCCCTAAGCTAAAGCTGTATTTTAATATATTTTTATGAATCTCATTTTAAGTGAACTATGTTCAGAGAAAAGAAAGTTCTTTAAACCTAATTAATCACGGAATTCTATTCGTAATTGAAAATTCGAATCGTGAGGACCTTGCCCGTTGCACAATTGTTTTTATAGTTTAGAAATGCGCGGCGAGGCGGGGTGCAGCGTTGACGAATGAGCGGCGGGACGCTGTGAGCGTTGACGAATGAGCGGCGGGCCGCTGTGAGCGTTGACGAATGAGCGGCCTGCACTGACCCCGTCTCACGGCGCACATGCCTATGGCGCGGTACAGTGGTTTCGGTCAAACTATACTATTCAGTAGTTAGTGCTATTGTGCATCTCCTTACACTAACTAGCTGATACCATATTCGCTCTGGGTGCATATTTCTGCGATGTGAGAGAGCGTCTTTAGAAAGTAATCAATACTTGAATGATTACTTTTTCAATATCACGATAGATATTGACAAATCCCCATGGTTTCCTCATCGTCATCAGCCTGAGCAATTCACTGCTGGACAAGTGGACATACAGAGACATATTATGTCTCTCCAATCTCACGCTGTTCAACTCTCGATCCTTGGATTTAAAGATGGTCACCCATCTACGGACGAACCCTGGCAAGCGTAGCTTAACCTGATGGATCGACCCGTGCGAGTGGTATAACTTAGCCACGAGCTCCTCTCTCTGTTTTCATAAAGTCTTTTATCTTTTTCCTTTGCAAAGGCCTTCCTCCACTCTTTCCATCTTTCGTAACGCCGCCGCTCCGCGTTGCGCTTCAGATAACAATAAATCCATTGATGAATAATCACAGGCTCGACCCTCCTTTCAACAACCGTCCGTTGGTCAATAACTGAGCCTATCGATCAAGCCTCTCCCAGCCAGAGTAATTCATCTGGCTATACAAAAGTTTCTGACTGATTTGCAAAGCACTGACCTTGATCGAACAGTAACCCCGAAAAACATCTCAACTTGACCTCTCTTGTACTACATAGTGACCTAAGTATATTTTGTCAACAGAGTTCTCGTTCTTCTTGTCCCGAACCCATGTTACTTTGGGATCGGTTCAATACATTTCCATTTCACAGTAGATTTTCTGATCAATAATCAGTCTCGACCATTATATCCTATCCTACTTCCTACTTGATATTATAAACGCGAAAGTTTGTTTCTCTTTCACGGATTTGGAAGAAATTTTGGCACACAGATTGTTTATAACCTGGATTAAAACATAACCCCGTACTTTTCCCGATATTCCCACGGGATCGAGACTTATGCGGGTGAAACCGCGGGGCGTTGTTAGTCCTTTCATAAACCGACGGTCAATAACTTTGCCTATTGATTTATGCTCTTCCTAAGGCCCTCTGTACACGCACGTTTTTCTTGCCGTGAATAACTACGGTTTATCCGCCGTGTGTAGGCTTATTCGTCAGTGTTGTATGGATGACTATGGAAGCTTGTTCACCGACACGTTTTTTCTACGGCGCAGTTTATACGCCGTGTGTAGGCACGGTCGTCAGTGTTAAGAGGGAACAGGGCCCGCGATTCTCCATACAAACGTATTCCCCGTTTTTCTTCCTGAATAATGCCTCTAGAGCTGTCACTTTTTTTTTATAAAATCAAGGTCTCTATAGGCATTATCTTTTTTTCAGCAATTATTAAGTAAGGAAACTATGACCCGCCAAAAATTACAAAAATGCCCCATTTTTACCGCCGTGATTAGAGGACTACCAGACTAATTCGGAATAGTTTTTAGCATAAAAGAAAATAATAGGAACCTAGACATACTCTTTCTCAAAATTTTAATGTAAAAAAATATTAAATCGGCTTAGTTTTCGAGGAGAAAAAAGGAGAGTGCCAAAAGTCGTTTTCGTCAAATTTTATGTGATATAATCGGTCTGAGCTGCAGTTGTCCCTATCGCACTTTACAGGGTTTAACTCGGTTTTTCGGGCGCAGCGCGACGGCAATAGTTTCTTCAAATACTTATTTTTCAAATTCCTCGCAGCCCCTGTTCCCTCTTAAATGTGGATGACTATAGAAGCTTGTTAACGGACATGTTTTTTCTACGGCGCGTTCTGTACCGTAAAGAAACTGTGCAGTGTACAAAGGGCCTAATTCATCGGGATATACAAAATTTTAATTTCTGAAGACAGATATTTGCAAAGCATTGACCTCGCTCGAACAGCAACCCCGAACGCTAAGCATCTCACCTTGACCTCTCTTGTACGAATGTCAGTCAAGGTCCGTGGAAGGCTCGATGAAAATAACCTTTTTCTTTGTTTAAGTTTAGATTCGCAGATATAATTACTCCGCTCACCTCAAACAGTTGGTTTGTATTACTTGAATTTATTATGAAATCTATACTTGAACTATCTACATATACTATAATTAAGCTAAAAAGTTTGTTTCTCTGGAACTACTAATCGGTTTTTTTTTGCATTTTGTAGCCCAATTCTTGAGGAAGGTTCTAGGTTACTTAACATCACACTAAGACCCTTTGGAGCAGAGCAAAAAAAAAAAACAAGTGCGCCTCGGACAACGCACAATGAAGGGTACCGAAGTTGGGATAAATTTATCCCAAGAACAAAGTGAAATGTTCTCGATGTCTGGTCAAGTCGTAGAAACCGTTCGAAGTAGGGACGGGCCGTATATAATATTCTAATAACTCTTAACGAAAGGGTCTAAGTATAATATCTTAACGACCAGTAGCGAAGTCTCGCAGCCCGTATCGGATCGAAGCAACGAAATAATGTAAATAGTGACAGATTGTGAGACCACCCGTGCACCCGATGCGAGCCAGTTTCCCATACTTACGGGATATAGCAGCTGATAGACTGGTTTTTGTTTAAATCCCGGTGTAGGAAAAAACAGCAGTTGTATATGTTTTATTTATTACCGAGAGTCCAGGTGTTGAATGCTCCTATGTAGTTACTGTAGACACTAAGGTTTGCTGATTGATACATTACCACTGCTCTAAAAACCTTGAAGGAAAACATCGGAAGAAACAAAAATTTACAGACTTGTGACTACCACGAAGCATGAGCGTGATGGACGGGACGGCCCAAATCCTCTCTGAGAGGTTGTTCAAATTGACTTAGAAACAGAACTATTTGAACCGGCATAGTTACAAAATGTAGCCCCCAAAACGCCCAACCTTTACAACATCCTAGAACCTATTTAAGCTGGAGAAAAAAAGTGTCGCAACACTGTAGTCTCCAGTCACACATCTCAGTCAATTATCAAACAGAAGAACGCTGCTACCCATCCTCCAGACACAAGTCCTTAGTCGCTTCATACGACAATTTTACGATTTGATTTAGAAATGAAACGGTATGAATTATCTCAGCGTATCACAATTCAATGCTAATCATGGCCTCTCCCAAACTCTGCCAATACCCGGTTCTACGCCTTTCGCATCCATTCTGTCCTAGCAGCCTTTTTAACCAATGAAAAAAGAGGAGGGTCACGGGTCGACTGTTTTTTAAGGTCGTCGGTTAATCTAGATTGGGGACGTCCCATACTACGCTTGCCGATAAATGCGATCTACATTCCAAGATTCGATGAATCGGTATATTTTCGCACACACAAACTGATAAAGAAAATGTTGTGTTTATTATTATCGTAAATCAGTTGCCTATCTACGTCACCGAATGCACACTTCGAATTCCCTGTGTCATCGCTGTACGAGGTGTATTTATGTATTGTGACGTATCGGATGCCCGAACGGATATCTGTAGGTCATATAAATAAATACGCTGATGACAATTGAAATGTTTGATAATAATAAACTTCCCCGTTGTATGACAGTTTTTATGTATGTGGTGGTAGATTTGTACTATCATATCGTCAGCGTCAAAATTATCAAGAGTCCATTAATGTGTATCTGTCGTAGCCAGATCTTAGAATAGATCATTTCATGAAGTGTTGAAATGGGACATCGACCGCTGGTCACATCATGATGTGGTCTGGCCAGATCATTGAATACGCAACGTTTGACCGCAACTCCAAAAAATATCATCAATTTATATTTTTTTGTTATTTTATCATTAATAACGATACTTAACCTCACTGCAGCGTTTCGCTTGCTTATTTAATTTAACCCTGTATTGTTTAATTTAACACACTCTTTACGAAATGCATAAGGATATTTGATACCCTGTGCGTGTGCAATCAGTTCCGTTACCATCCTTGCTGACTGACAAATCCTTTCACCACGACATGACCTATCTTCCTTTCAACCTTAAAGCAAGCCGTTCGCGGTGGATGACTCGCTTAAAACCTGGAACCTATTAGGTACGCTTTGAAATGGGCAACTAGCTTCATATTTCTGACTGACCCCTTGACCATTCAAAAGTGCCTGTAAGAATTGGTTTATTTGAAATAAATGCTTTGAGTGGAGTTTCAAAATAATCCTAGTCTGGTTCTAGACTCAACATCTGACGCTGTTTATCGCGTCTTTCATGCCAACCAACGTCAAGTATCGAATCGCACTGCACTCACCGCACGTCATGTTTCGACGTAAGCGCATGTTGCAGGTAGCTACAGAAGTACAACTTTGTACGAAATTGCGTCGTCATTTTCATTATTGTTAGCGAGTATATGTAGAAAAGTCCCATAATCTGCCTAGGCTTTTTCAAACTTTATTTAGAAAGAAAGAAAGAATAATATTTATTTGGGCACAGTTCGTGAAACACAAAAGCAAAATAAAAAGGTAAAATAATCATAAAGCAATAATAGTGTGTGCCTCACGGCTGCGCCAATAAGTTTCATTTCGGCATTAATGCCCGACAAATGCTGTCTGACGCTGGTTTTCTAATGAACCCCTATGCACAAGTGACGCGGAGTACCAACAGTTTCAACATACCTAATACATAATTTTTATACATCTAAATAAATAAGTAAACTACATATGGTATATTTCAATAATTGTTTCCAATTTTATGTTATTTCAACATACATCAACTTTATGCAAGTGTAAATAAAATTGATTTTAGACTGACTAGTACTGTTGGAAAAGTCATAAAAAAATATGAAGTTTTCTTTGGGAAGACTTTCTTTCAGTCTACCCAAAGACTGCTGGATTTAGTATAATCAGCCGATAATCCCACAGCTGGGACACAAGCCTCCTCTTTGTGACAGTGAGTGGGCCGTAATCCACCACGCGGGCCCAGTGCGGGTTGGTGGATGTCACATGGCTTCGCTTCGAATTTTTGGTTTTAGGACATGGCGGTTTATCTACGATGTTTTCCTTCACCATTTCGAGAACAGTGGTGATGAAATAAGTCCGCCCACAAGGTGGACAGACGACCTAATAAAGGTCGCAGGAATGGCCGCTGGATGCAGGTCGCTCCAACCGGCCGATTTGGAAATCATTGGGGGAGGCCTATGTTCAGCAGTGGACGTCCTATGGCTGAAATGATGATGATGATGACCTACGACCTACAACTCGTAATTTAAGGCCGTTACACTGGGCCACTGCTCCTTCAAGCAGATAAGTTGGCTTGCTTATTGATTGCCTCTAGGGACTTTGATTTAGTCTATAGAAAATGAGCCACCACTAATACTACAATTCGGGGATCATTATCATAATCACACTTCGTAGACAGTAGACATATAACGGAATGAGTTCTTCTAATTTCTCCAAAAAATTAAGAAGCTCCCATTTTGCATTTGCGAAAAGTTAAAAGCAACTGAAGTGCTGGTACGTTAAGTGCGCTTTTATCATTTCTAACGTCACGATATTTATCGTGGACGTCCCCGTCTAGGTCCATAGAATATATATGGAAAAGTGTGCACGTTATAACGTTATTATGGATGGACATTTAAAAGCGTCTTCATATATTACCATATATTTACTTTACTGCGTCGTCGTTACCGTCGATGACCTGGTGAACGCCGCAGGAATTCGCTGGCGATGCGATAAGCACAGAACCGGTCGAAGCGGCGGTGCTTGGGGAGGCCTACATCCAGCAGTGGACGTCTTTCGGCAGAAATGATGATGATGATGTTATTGTTATGCCATGACGTGACGTAGAATATCATCACGTTAGAAATTATAGAAGCGCACAATGAATTGTAAAAGCCTCGAGCTGTCGACTAGATGTACGATCTCAACATGAATGATGTAACAATATTTTGTAAGAATATAATTTTTTTAAAAGAGTGTCCGTGGAGTTTCTTGCTCGTTCTTCTCCATAGGAACCTACGCTTTGGAATGGGCAACTAGCTTCATATTTCTGACTGACTGACTCCTTGACAATTCAAAAGTGCCTGTAAATGGTTTCATTGAAATAAATGCTTTTGAGTTTGAGTTTGATCTTAGGATGAATACTAGGGTTTTGGCTACCTTTGTATGTGTGTATTTTGTCTTTTTTTTCTTTAAATTTACGTTTTTTTTTGTGCAGAATTAATATTTTTTCTTTCTTTCCTTCTATTATTGTTGATTTTCTACAGTTTCTTATTTCGTGACTTTTGCTTGTCTCACAGTTATGTATGACGAAATAAAATTTTATTTCCGCCAGTCTGATCGATTAGCTTTCTCTCGGTCGTCTACGCGAAAAACAACTCTATTTTCAAGACATAAGAACTTGAAGAAGATTTATTTAGAATACACCTGGCTCTTTGCCAATGTATAGCGATTAGATTATTATAAAGTCTTTGAAAATCTTAGATCTGGTTTTGATATTTTTGAAAATGATTTTATATAGGTCATAATATGTTTGTCTATTACGTACCTACCTATCTGGCCGACAAAGATTATTTTGAGCGCTGTGCGGTATGAATATTTATATTTTACTAGCTTTCCCGTCAGACGTTGTCCTGTCAAAGGAGATTGCCCGATTTGTAAGGAAAGTTGGGTCCCACTGGAAAATTGTTGTGCCCTGAAGATTTTTATTTTAAATAATAGTAAAAACATAGTATTTTCATAATCAGAAACCATTTATCATTTATTCACCCTGGTTCAAGAGATATCATTGTTTTTCTGTTGTAGCACTAAGAGTCAAATATCTCACAAAGAACAGCACTATTCGAGTCAATTTATCTCACAAAACGTAATGCACTACAGGAACTTAATAACTCAACTCGGTAGTAGCAGAAAAAGCACGTATCGTAAATAATAACTAAGTAAAAGATTACGGAATTCAAAACTCAAAGTATCTAAACAAAGCAATGACGCACGTTACGAACCACAGAACATACTTCAGTATCTCTATGTAGTCTGTGCACAGAACGAAGTCTGCGAGTTCTGTGACATGCACAAGTAAATGTTGCCAGTTTTTTTTTTTTATAATATATTAATAAATCGTTATAGATCAATCGATAAAAACTACTTTTCTACTAAGGAGTTATCTAAATAAACATGGCGGTTATTTTTGTGTCTATTACTTTTCTGAACATTTATTATTTATCAATGAGTATTATGAGTTTAAGCAACCTATTATTATCATCATTCCATCGGTTTTACTCGCATCGACTATGAGCATTGTTTATTTATCCAATAGTGTTCGTCATCAAGAATACTTTACATAAACTCATATTTGGCGTACACGTATTGTTGTTCATTTCAGATATATATGGTACAATAATACGTATAAAAGGACAGGGATAACATCATTCTATCTCATCGTCCTAAAACAAAATACTAACACAGTAGCGTTGAAGTTGTCAAATGTTGAGATCTAATTGAGATGTAAACTGCCCATAGGTTATATATAATAAAATAAAAAATAATAGTTTTTTTATTGTTATTTAATATCGTTTTAATCAATATCGATTACTCAATTGATTAAAAGATAGCATTAGTTATTAAATTATTTGATACCTGGCAACTTTTTTTGTATGCCAATCAAACCACAGACTACATTGAATCAAACGGATCGCGACGTAATGTTTAACTATTAATTAACTTTAACTTTATTCCCAGGATGAAATAAATTGTATAAAAAATACCCTGTACACAAAAAAAATAGTTATATTTTTTGGTTATTATTAAAATCAGGCACCCGATACCACAAAAGGGACCTGCTCCGTGGCAATCTCCTTTCAATTTCATTTATCGGCTGTTTCTTTGGGAATTTTCTTTTATCCTAAACCACCCCAGTAATGAGGTGAACAAAACAAAACAAAAAATTGAAAATCTGTGGGAACGTTTTGTTTAGATTTTTTTTTTAAATTATGCCTGAAACTTCGTTCGGCGGATGTAAATTACGAAATAATTCATTCATAGAGAAAGAAATCTGCAGTCGGGTGCCGTGTGCGCGTCATTCGTTTTTACCCGCGTCCCCCCCTTCACCCGCTAGGAACATGTGACTGTCACCAACGAAAAAGTCACGTAGAGATTTTTGTAAAGGAACTCGTCCGGAAGTAGCGCTATATTAATTTTTGCCGCCAAGAATCGTTGCTTGATATCGGTTTGAAGGATATCGTTGCTTGCGTACATTACAAGCACGTAAAACATTTTTAATAGTTTTGTTTTAGAAACACGTAGTTTCTAAAACAAAATGATTGCTAATAAAATTTGGAAAGTTTTTGCGAGCGAGTATTTGATCGAGGTAAGTATAGTACGGCCGATGAAACATGGCCGGTCCGAAGTTTGCGCAGAAGGCTGCGCAATAACATTTTTTAGAAACCAAATTGACATGAGGCGATTTTGAGTGGGAGAACATGCGCGAAAGTTCGTTGTGCCTATGTTCAGACCGGCCATGATCGACCGTACTGTAAGGTTTCCACCCAATCAAATTCAAATTGGTTCAAAATCACTTAAATTCAAGTGCAATGGCTAAGCTAGCCTATGTGAATATTACAGGTTTTGCTCAATGATACATACTGTATATAAATGTGCCTACAGATTTGCTCGATGTTGACGATCGTTAGTCGCTCAATATGCTGTGCTTCGACGTCACTATCGGCTTTAGCACCCTCGAAAATTATGAAAACGACACCCAAGACGAACATTTTTTTAAATTTCGCTGCCGCCATTTTGTCGTCAAAATTCGAACAAATCTGTCAAAAACTTTACTATAGGTACATAACTCACGCCTTACCATGGGGGTAGGCAGAAACTACAGAACGCCTCCTGCTAAGATCCTTACATAGGTACAATACGGCCGATGAAACATGGCCGGTCCGAAGTTTGCGCAGAAGGGTGCGTAATAACATTTATTAGGAACCAAATGGTGACATGAGGCGAGTGTGAGTGAGAGAACATGCGCGAAACTTCGGAGAGCCCATATTCAGACCGGCCATGATTCATCGGCCGTATTGTACTCCTCGTTAATAATATTATGTTGGTTAAAAATTAAATAAAAGCAGAAGAAGCACTACACGCAGGATAATTTGACATGTCAAAAAGTGTATTGGACAGGGCCATATAAACGCGGCCATATGTTCGTTATAATTTATTTATTTAACCTCCCATTGGAACCGCATACAGCAATTACACCAATAGAGCAAAAAATTACTTTATGTGCTGCTTTCTATCTATTTCTGAGCGCGGTGGACATCGAAGGGCGGCGATGGATCACGCACGCTCACGCAGCGTCAAGACATTTATCTGTAGTTCCATAACTCCATCCATATTGAGCACATTCTTTGTGATTTTTGAGACCTAATTAATTGTGTTAAAGAAATACATTTAAATTGAAAAACAGTAATTTTTTAATTTTATATAATGATATATCCATAACTTTATAATTATGGGATCCATATGTATATTGTTGCAGATATGGGGCGACCTACAGGAGGGTATCGAGCAGGTTTACAAGAGGCAGCACATGGAAAAGAAGAGATATATGGACTTGTATACGTATCCTTTTCAAAACTACAGCTTACTGCGGAAATCTGGCGCAGGAGTAAAGGCTCCGTTCCACAGTGGCCCACTCTTAGCTACGAACGTGTACTTAGCTTCGCTTTGTGTGAGATGTAGGCGGGGTCGTCCATGAACCGCGCCCACACGTGGCTAGCAAACAAATGAACCACGCAGTTGACGTGGTAACCCTCACCGCGTGCCCATTTTCCGTAGCAGTGGATGGTCCACTTAATTCATCATCATTTCAGCCGAAACCTTTCGGCCCCATCACCCATCTGTTCTGCGAGCACCGTGCCCCCCAACTGCTACATAAGTTTGGCAATTCTTTGGGCTATGTCGGTTAACTTGGTTCTCCTGGGGATCTGTTCTTATCCTATTCTCTCCATTGCCCTTTGACTGACTTTTAAGCCTTCTAATGAGGCCCATTGTGAGCGAACATTTAATTAGGTCACTTATTTTTTGTTCAAATTACGGGTGTCCTTGTGTTTTCTAACACTCATTTTTCTTGCACAATATATCCAGTAGCAAATGCATCGCGCAAGTTTCCGTCTGCAGTTAATTTGCATTGCAAAAACGTTTAAGTACAACAAGTTCAAAATTCATTTATTCAAACTAGGCTGAAAATCAGCACTTTCGAACGTCAAAATTACATAAGACAGTCCCCCAAAACGCCTACCCTTCACCACTTCCTAGTGCTTTAGCTGGGAAGAAGAAGTGGCGCAACAAACTCCACAGCAGCACAGCTGTCTATTCAGTTAGAACAAATTATTCTATATAATAGTATGCAAAATAATTTACATTACGCAACACACGGACATAATTTAAATTATAAATTAATAGCCGTATGTCAGCTAGCACACGCCAATATACCAACCAAAAACATCGAGAACTATACTCACGCAAAAAAAGTTAACGTAAACAATATCTAAATAAAAGCCTCCAGACATAAAAGGCGTGTCCGCTTACATACTATATGTAGCTGTAACTGGAAGTTATAAATGATAAAGTAGGACCAATCAATCTGCCTAGCCTTTTCTCAACTATGTTGGGGTCGGCTTCCAGTCTAACCGGGTGCAGCTGAATACCGTATTTTACATGTAGCGACTGCCTATCTGACCTCCACAACCCAGTAACGGGGTCATACGATGTAAAGTTCACTCATACTCTATAGAAAAGGGTGGATCCTCCGACCAGACGGGTGTCGTGTCTGGCGGGCCACTGCCGAACGATTGATGTCGCATAGTCTTATATATTTCGTTCGCGCGGTAAACTAATTGCGCGATGCAGGATTTGTGTGATGTCAGCGTCTCTGATGTGCAGTTCGCATGTGGATGTAGATGCCTCCACAACATCATCACCAAGAGGGAACTCTCTCAAACAAAAACCTCGTTTTTAGGATTCCGTAGTCAACAAGGAATCCTTATAGTTTCGCCATGTCCGTCTGTCTGTCTGTCTGTCTGTCCGCGGTTTAGCTCAAAAACTATTGGTACTAGAAAGTTGTAATTTGGCATGAGTATACAAGTTAATGACGCCGAAAAAGTGGTAAAATAAAAATTTGAAAAAAAACAATTATTTAGGATTTTTGCGGGGATGTTTTGGGAATATTAGGGGTTTGGTAAGACCGTTTTTTGATTAAGTAAACCGTTCGTGACTTATCAAGCTTTAAAGTACTAATTTTCGCTAGAGTCAAGTGCACCCCCCCCCCCCTCTACCAACTAAACGGTTGTAGTTAGAAATTCAAATGTCACGGCATTAGTACTTATATATAACGAAGTTTAAAGGAAAACTATCACACTTAAGTGGGCTTTACAAGTTTACGAGTAATAATCGACCAACTTAAATTTGCGGTTGCAAAAACATGTTCTCCCATATATTCCGTATGGGAGAACATGTTTTTCAATTACAAAGTTAAGTTTGTTCTTACGATAAATTCATTCCAACTACGGAACCCTTCATTGTGCGTGGTCCGACACGCACTTGGCCGGTTTTTAGTTACTAGTTCTAATCCCCGGCAGTGGGACAGTCTGCCAGAAGATGAAAAGTATAGCTTATTTATTGTACTACGCATAATGTAATGCAGAGGAATCGGAGACTGTAGAGTCATGTCGTGAGGAAAGTTTTGAACATGAATGTGGACGGCTATAAGAGTAAATTTATGTCTAAAACAGTTTTCCTCAGGCCCACCTGATGGAATTGGTCACCGCTGCTGGGTTTTCCCAGACACAAGCTGTAATGCCTCGCATGTCTGTAATTTTGTCAGTATTATAAGGAGGTTTGAGAACCTAGAAAATTTTAGATGTGTGAGCGATCTTGAAAATTTTACCACTCTGCCTTGACGACCTTTAGGTAGCTACGACGCTGGCAGGAACAAGTAGGGCCCAGAGTGAGTGGCCAATGGAAACGTTGGCGCTAGCCGAAAATACTCTTACGAGAATGCTGAAGTGTCTTGGATACTCGTACATTCAATTCAACTACGCGAAATAGAGTATAATACTCTGTATTAGAGTACGGATGACAACCCTAAACAGAGCTCTACTGCTACTAAAATGTATACAAGGTGTTCCTTTTGATACGATTATTCCCGATGTCCACCACTTGTCTGGCCACCACTGGGGGACAGCGAGACAACTTTAAAGATATCCCATAACTCTAAGGTTTATATTCTATAAGTAAAAATAATACAAAAGATTCCAAAATACATAGTTTCAAAGATAACACAACACTAGACTCTCGATGTGTGTATCTAAGTTTCATTGATAAGTTCGAGTAAATCATTTTTTACCGACTTCAAAAATGAGGAGGTTCTATGTTCGACTTTGTTTTTTTTTAAATTGTATTTTCACCGATTTCTCCTTCAATTGTGGACCGATTTTTAAAATATTTTTTTGATTGAAAGGGTATGCTCTCGAGTTTGGTCCTATATAAATTGTATTAACTTTGCTTGGATAGTTTTAGAGTTGGCTTCAATAATATGTATTTTTCCCACTTAGTATAATGTGGATGATATGATGAGAAGTTCCTGTCACTGTTATTTACATAGCAGATAGTGGTATTCGAATTTGTGTGGGGTAGGTACCACAACGAAAAGGTGACAAAAAATATAAAAAATCGTATTCCATGATGTAAAATACATGCAATATGATTTGTAGCGGTTACACCGCCACATACGAACTACGCATCAAAGACATGACGTCACACAAATCCTGCATCGCGCAATATAGAGTTTACCGCGCGAACGACATTATAAGACTATCCGACATGAATCGTTGGGAAGTTGCCCGCCAGACACGACACCCGTCTGTTCGGAGGAAGGATCCTCCCTTTTCTAATGAGGATGAGTGAACTTGCACCCTGTTCCTCATACCTCTAAAGATTCATTGACACATGGTCTCATTAATATCCTTGTATAGATAGTGCAATCCACGACGACGCGCCCCACTCCGCGATTACTGTACTGTAAGCAGCCGGTCTATTCTGTAATGATCACACGGTAAACACTTAAGTGAAGTGAGCTGTCATTCCACCTGCTGCTAGGGACTGACAGCTCACTCCAAGCTCACTTCACCTAAGTTTTCAGGGTGAGATGGTTACAGAATAGCACTGCTGTACTTTAGTACGGAGCGGAGCGGAGTGGGGCGCGTCGTCGTGGATTGCACTATCTATAGAGTTAGGGGATACCAAAAGGAACACCTTGTATATTTCCACGTACAATATAATCACAATAAAGATCCTATAAAGCTGTCCCCTATTAAGCTGTGATAGCCTAGTGGTGTGACAAGCCATAGGTCTCGAGTTCGAACCCAAGGCACGCACCTCTGACTTTTCGGATTCATGTGCGTATTAGCCTTTCTTCTCAGAGTAGTCAGATAGGAAACGCCGAACTCATCTAGCATTTTTTTATTTTTTTAGATGACGTGTAAAAGTGATTCCAATATCCTATTTAAGTACAGAATAAACAATTTCATTTCATTATATAATTATCACTTGCTCAAAAAAAACGGTAAAGGAAAACATCGTGAGGAAACGATGAGAGATATTTCTCGACGGCATGTGAAGCCAAGTCAGAGGCCCGTGGGCGGCTTTAAAACTCTGACACCAGGTTAGTTTACTAACCACACGAAAAGAAGACAATCAAGATTCCGTGCTATGTAGGTATAGATGCAACAAAACACATTTACAAAGTTAGTGACATAAGGAAACTATTCTACTTCCGTATGTGATCCGACTATAGTTGAGATGTTAGACGTTGGAGGTTATTGAACGCCAAATTGAGCAGTTTCTTCCGCTATTAAGAATATTATTCTTATTCTATTGCATGTATATTATGTATCTTTATCTACAACTTGTGTCTTGGTAGCTCATAAACATCTAGGTACTGCAATAACAACTGCTGAATATTGAGATTGTGGCGGCATCTACATGCGAACTACGTATCACGCTGACGTCGCGCAATATCCTGCATCGCGCAAGCAAGTTTAGCGCGTGAATAGTATACATATATGTATACAACGTTTAAGTTAGTAGTTTAAGGCATCCATAGGATAGTCCGGTTAAGCAGCTGCGACCTCAATCTGAGAGTCAACTGAGAGATGACATATCAAAAAAAAAAAAAAAAACTCGGGCAGTAGCCCACCAGACACAACACCTTGTCAGGGGGCCCAAGTCTGCTATTTTTATAAAAATCCGGTCGGAGGATCCTCCCTTTCCTATGGAGGATGAAGAACTTTTCACTCTGTTTTTCATACCTTTCTAAAATCTTTCAATTACGACCTCTTCTTCTTTCGTATCGGCTAGAATTAAACAATCTTCTTCTATTGGTACCTCTCCAACTACTGTAGGTTGGCCATCAATTCCGAATGTTCATCCTTGTCCTTTACGAGGTGGAACAGCTGAGCAGCACTTGTGACTCCGGTCAATTCGAGAATGTTTGTTAACCAAGACTTTTCTTGGGCCAACACCGAGGTTCTCACTACTTAAATAAACGATAATGAATGATAACGTGGATTTGTGTCCGGTTGATGGAAATAGTCTGGCTCCATGTTCATCATCATCATCATCATCAGCCTATAACGTTCCCACTGCAGGGACACGGCCTCCTCTCAATGAGAGGGAGTGGGCTCCCTGTTACATGGGACTTAAACATAACTGGCGAAATGTGGGTGTACTATAGGTACACGCCCAACTCTTCGAGGAAACAAGGCGTGATGTTACGTTAACCCGTAGTAAATACGAGTATATTGACCAGTCAGCTGGTGGTGGAGGAGCTGACTGCAAACTGTTTGCCGGAAGTTTATTTTGGCATCGCTGCTCATGAAGGCCATTAAATGAACTCAAAATTACTACTAATGAGGTCAAAGGAAAAATTATCGTCATAATGGCCACATCAAGGTTGCCTTCCGACCTTCACTACTCAATTAAAGATCAATACTAATGCTCTACGGTTGGGACAGCTATTAGGAACTAGGAAAGAGTTAACCAGCTTTCCCAAGCACAGACAGGTCTCAAATGACAAAAGAATGGTCGCCTATTATCGTATTCAAAGACACTGAATGGGACATTAGTATATGTCCGTTTCGTTTAGTGTAATGTTATTTACTGGTCGACGCAAGCGCATCGTAACAACAACCTCACAGATGGTTTTTAATCCGTGTAGCATAATTAGCCTAATTAAATAATACTAAGCACTGTCTACCTACCAACAAATTGAAGACAAGGAAGTTTGGCAATAATTCCTTCTGCACATGTGGCTTCCCTGGTACCTCATTAACAGGAAATTATGTAAGAAATCTATTGAGTGCTCTTAAATTACCATGTTTATATTTTTTTACATTCTTCCTTGAGATAATCACCCTATTATTTGACATTATATCCCTACAATTTAATTTCAACTCTTTATTAGTGGCTTTTGTGGACATTATAAATATTCAGATCTGTTACAGCCGTAATAGCAATCACGTCATTTCGTTTAAAATACGTTTTTATTTGTATTAATTTATTTATCTTTTATAGATTATTTATTATTTTGTGAATGTGAGAACGTTGTAGGCTTAGTGGACTGTATATTTGTTGACCATCATTATTCTGTTAAGTACCTGGTACTTGTTGAAAGACCCACACTGTCCTCCCATACCTAATTACACTGTTATTTGAAAATATTGTAAAAGCCAATTATTTTTAAAAGAGAAACCATGGAGTTTCTAGCCGGCTCTTCTCCATATGAAACGACCAATTGGAACCGTGCACCTAGCTTCTGACGTTTCATAAGTGCCGATGTGGGTTTAAGTGAAATAAAATATTTTGAATTTGAATATTTCCACTGCTGGAAAACAAGCATGTAATGCATTGTAAATGAATTGAAACTTTCCTAACTCCGTGTTTGAAAAAAAATCAGAGCAGTTCTATTTGAAGCCGTTATAGTGGTTGGACGCGTTTGTTTACAAAACAGCGAAGTACGTCGGCTATTATCGACCGAGTCTTATCGTCCGTCAGGTTTCGTTATCATCATTTTTTAATTTAATAAACATGGAGGATTATTGTCGTAATTTTTAGGGTTCCGTACCCAAAGGGTAAAAACGGGACCCTATTACTATGACTTAGCTGTCCGTCCGTCCGTCCGTCACCAGGCTGTATCTCATGAACCGTGATAGTTAGATTAGTTAGACAGATGATGTATTTCTGTTGCCGCTATAACAACAAATACTAAAAACAGAATAAAATAAATATTTTTCCCATGCAACAGACATGTTTTTTTTGCCGTTTTTATAGATAATGGTACGGAACCCTTTCGTGCGCGAGTCTGACTCGCACTTGGCCGGTTTTTTATATTGTTATTTATAACCTGATGAGTATTTTCATAATTTTTTTATTATTTATTTTTTATTTTTAAAAACGTTGCCCCACACTAGGATTTCTCCTGTATTGTGGGTGCGTTTACAAACATTTATGCTCACATACACAAATAGCCAGACCCGAATCAACTACTTGTAGGTCATACAAATATTTGTTCCGTGCGGGAATCGAACCCGCGACACGCAGCGCAACAGTCAATCGCTTAACCACTGCGCTAACCGTGCCGTCATTTTGTCTATAGTTTACTGTGGCACAATAGAAGCGGCTGCGACTTAAGAGTTGCAGGTCCTAAGTTTGAACCTAGGCAGGCACTTTACTTTGAGTAAATTATTTCATCACCACTGCTCTTACTTAACACAGTGAAGGAATGTATTGTGAGGAGACCGGCATGTCCTAGAACTAATTCGAAGACTTGTGACATCCACCAACAAGCCTGGGCCCGCGTGGTGGATTACGGCCCACTCCCTCTCACAGCTCTCACAGGGAGGAGGCCTCTGTCGCAGGCCCAGCACTGGGTACATTATAGGCAGGTTATGTTACTGTGGTAAAGGTTTTTTTCGTAGGTAATTCCGAAGAAATGATTGATTGATTTATTAATATCGATAACTTACTCACCAATAGTCCTACAATAACGTCAAAATTAATGAGTTTACTCAGAAACAGAAGTCCATTCCTTTACTGCAAAATAATTTGTTTTGATTTGATTCAAAGCTGAGAATAGGTTTTTTTATGAATACGGGTATCTGATACGCGATATTTCTTGACTATCGGGTAACGAAGTAGCTGACTGGTTGTCACAGTTTCTGGTTCCTGACTGGGTAGCCAGAGACGTCGACGAAAACTACCCTTTGGAAGGGGCGTCTAGATATTTTTTTTTTTTGTTTTTTTTGTAAATTTTGACGTACAAAAGTGCCTTTTTGTGCCTAATTGATATAAACTATTTGACTTTGACGTCAGTGGACAGACGTTACGGGTGTAATGACTGTCAAAGATCTACGTATAAAGAATGTTGAAGATAATGATTTAATTTAGTACTGAGTGTAAATAGTTACTTGTGTATATAAGCATTACCTTTTACTAAACATAAATTAAAAAATTGGCACACGAAGGGTTTAGTACCAAAGTACAATTAAAAAAAAAAAAAACACGTTTCTCGTATGTAGATGTCGCTTTTAATTTGTAACTTTATTTTATTATTTGTTGGTATAGCGCCAATAGAAATACACAATCTGTGAAAATTTCAACTGTCTACCTGTTACGGTTCACGAGATATAGCCCGCCGACAGACGGACGGACTGCGGAGGCTTAGTTAAGAGCGGGCCTAATGCCAGGATAAATTCTGATTTCACCCGCGCGTCTCGCAACCCCCGCATTAGTGCAGAAAACAATCACAGGCGGCACGACAACGCGCGCAACCAAACTCGCGTACTAGTATATGCAATATAGTCAGATAAAACCACAGACATTTAAAAAAAAACTATTATTAATTTTCTTTGGATAAAACAGGACTGTACAAATAGATATGCGCATAAGCTATCGATTTCACAGAATTCGCAAAATATAATTCTAATAAGAGTGTAATCATTGTGCTGTATTATGTGTAATAATACTATGTTGTATACAAATTTCATAAATTGTGATATTATGTAGTATGGACACACTGATAATTTACTTGTTCACTAAGAATTTATTTATATTTTTTTTTTTTTAAATTTAGGGAAAAGGGAAAAAACACCCTTAGTTTGGCCTAATCAAATAGTTTCTTAAGTGTTGTAAATGTCTTTTTTGTAATGTTCAGCTTTTATATTATAATTCCGCCATGGAAGAGCCCTGATTTCTGAGATACAGGATTAACCTAGTTCGGAAGTCAGGAGTTCATTTAGTTTAGCTGCCTAATTCTTTGTTATATAAATGTTTTTACTAGTTCTTGGTAACATTTCTGTATTAGGCTATATTATTTGGTCCAAATAAACGTTATATTATATTATTATTATTTAAGTATTCCTTGACTTGTTTTACTATACAATTCAATTATTTTGCTATAAATAAAACACGATGGTAAGAAATATCTTATAATCATCACAATAATATTTTTTTAAATTAAAAAACACCGATTCTAATGAGTCATCAGTAATCAGCAATTGATAATATATGTTCTTCATTTGATGGTTCAGGAGTAAACAACTATCTAGAATTAATTGTTTCAGGACCGAATTGCTTGCATTTTGAGGGTCCAGCGGCATTTGGTTCTTTGAGCTGACGTTTTTTGGGAATTGTTGGTTGCCTCAAAGGCATGTTTCTTGTTTGGCGTGGGTCAACTAATTCAGGCAATATGTGTTCCATATAAAATTCGGTAAGCTTACCAATCATTTTCTTTTCCCAAAAGTCGTCATCGCGAAATATTGTTTCAACAGTCAGTCTTTGATTTTCACCAGACCACACTGCAAAAAGACACTTGTTTCTTTTACTTATATGTAACTGTCCTTGGACTTGGTAAAACCAAGGGTGGTTCTTGTTAATAATTTTTTTTGTACCTTTTATGGCCCAATTTTTTTTTTTATTGTTTATAGCCTCTATTTTGAATGCAGACAGTGGGCATTTTATCTCTACAATTGTGTCGTTACCGACTAAGCCACCAGATGGCTTCTATTCATAGACGATAAGATACCATTTTTGGCAGCTACCTCAGGGTAGCTGCCAAAAATGGTATCTTATCGTCTATGAATAGTCCACATGGGTTTATTTCCACACTTTCTTGTCTTGCAAGCTGGTTGAGAGCAATGGATTCATTATCTATACCATGTTTTATTGAAGCTACGCTTGAAATATTTCGTTTGTATAACAAAGCTTTAACGATACTTGCGCTGGTAGTCGGACGACGATTGATAATCTTCCCAAAGTTTGATGCAGTTAATAAATTTCTACGAAGCTCTAACCACTCACTGCTATCTCTTTGCAAGATTGTAGCTCGTTCAACCTGTGACTTTTCAAGTTCAGTTTTTTCTAAATTTTTCAAGAAACTTCGTTTTGCCAGGTCGTAAACGTCTTCGTCCATATCAGGCTTTTGACAACTGTCTGTTCCATAATTTTTGTCTGCGGTTGCAACCGATGCCAGTGTTTTGGTAAAAGGAAGTTTAAAAAATCGGTGTGGCCTGGGTCTTGTTATTGGGTCTAAACACGTAGCAGACGGGCCCACGGATCCGCTATTTTCGTATGTTCAACAGTCTGCCTAACACCCTGTATAGACACTTTCGAACGGAAACAATACACGATTGCAACGGTAAAATAAATCGTCTGTTTATTTTGCGTATACAATAATACATAGACCTTCGACTTCGGCAATTAGCAATCATTTGAGTCTTCAACTGTTTTAGGTCTCGCTTCTTCAGTTTTTTCATTGTATTTTTTTTGTTTCCCTTATTACTCAACAAAAATGTAGATATATTTTATGATAATAATTAATAATATTGGCGGCTACGCGCGGAGCAAACTGACATAGACTACCCGTCTCAACAGAGCGAGGGCAACTGATCGCCAATCAGTTCGGTGAGACAAACAGATGTCTCAAGCTCATGTTACGCGAGACGGAAGACAGCGTTTATCGCGGATTAAAAATGTAGTAAGCGCCAAAAGCTTTTTATTCTGTTATCTTTTAGAATAGACAATATTTTAAAAAATCGCTAGGGTCAGCTCTAGGTTTTATATTCGTGATAATATTTATCTAATTTATGGTTCACTAATATGCACCAAAATAAAATGAAAAGCAAAAAAGTTGAAAATTAGAGGTAACTTTGTGATGGTTTTCTATCGAGAAAATTTTATCCTACTATGTTTTTCGTCAGGGCCGACCTTTACATTTATAATGAAGTTTCCTGACATATTTTTTTTTTCCAATTTAAACATGTTTTACTACTGTGAAAATCTAATCAAAGATTGAAGATTTTGCTTTAGGCCCAATCTTAAAAGAGGGTGACGGAGACAATGGGGCTTCCGTCTGGCACCGTTCGAGTACAGAACCCTAAAATATAAAATCAAATCAAGAAATAAAATCTGTTTAGATGATGATGATGATGATATTCTTGTTGTTGTTGTTGTTGTTGTTGTTGATGATAATAATGATGATTTTATAATTTTTCTCCTATACTTACAATAAATATAACTGGCGAAATGTGGGTGTACTAAAGGTCACCTCTGGCTAACCCTTCGGGAAAATATTAACGTGATGTCATACCTTGTGTCTTCTATACAATAAAACCCTGAACAGAATACAGTCACGTGTACAACTATTGTACATCTGTGCATCATCAGAGCGCCAGCAGTAGTTCCAGTGGTCGAGCCGCTAACAACAATGGCGGCAGGGCTAACTATAGCGGCAAGAAACAGGTACGTCACACACATACTTTTATAAGTTTATTAACTGTTGTATAGAGTATAGTTCGATTCAAAGTTAATGGCGGCTCGGAAGTTAGCTGCTCCCTGCGCAGTACCGCACCCCTCACCCCCGCTGACCCATGAATTTGTTACTGCGCAACGACTCGCCTCATTTTCCGAGACGCCATTAAGTTTGAATCGGGCTGTATAGTATAGGGGCTCATAGAATTTATGATAAAGAAACCCAAGACTCACGTATCGTTTAATATAACTCGATTTTTATAACTGCGCTTGGAGCTCTCAAAATCATAGGTTGTTAGTATTGAATTGAATAATACGGTCTACAAAACTAGTCGTCTCCACAGTTCTGTTTTATTATTAATTAAGTTGTTAATGTTATTAAACCATAAACAACTTTAATATTTTGACGTTGACAGGCGCACAGTTTGAAAAATCGGGTTATAAAGCTGATTATTTCCAGCATCAATTGCCTTTATTCCATATCGCTAGATGCCAAGGTTGTAAAAATTGTTTCAAGAGATACTGGCTACACCATATTGAGCTATATGAAGCAACAAGTTTGTTAAGGTGCCCCCTATCCACCATGATAGCTTCACTACCACCGGCACAAGTTGCTGGAAAAATTCCCGGATGTGTGAGGGCACCCACATTGCCATTAAGCATAGGGATGCATGCTCGTGTATTAAAAATTACCACTAATTATGAATATTGTGACAGTCATTGAATATGGAACATGTGCATAACGGACAGTCCTCTGTGCATGGCATGCATGGAGGCGTAGGGAAACCGTTGCGCATGTGCTCTTTGAGCGCACAGGCGTCACACAAATTAGAACAGAAATTCTCGGCTCACCCAGATCATTCACCAATGTTCTGAACAGACCAGGAGATCTAATCAACTTCTGGGGTGGGCTGGTTGGAATAACCACTGACAGCCGCCATGGCTCACGCACAATGGTCTGCCTGACTAAGTGCGGAAACCAAACCCTATAACATAGAACATAGATGGAACATGTTTTTTTATTTATTATAATAATAATATTATATATAATAATATATTTATTCAAAAAATTACAAGGCATAAAAATTAATACAGTTTTGCTTAAAAGTAAATTATATTCCTAAGACTTACGTGCCTGAACTAGGTAATCCTGTGTTTCAGGCGGGAAGAGCTTAAATAGACTTATTTATAAAATAAATAAATAAACAAAAGGTTGACAATAGATCACTAATTATAAGTTGAGTAGTATAACTCTTCGTTTCTAAATATGATACTTAACGTAGGTGAAATTTGTACATAATTAAGTATATTCATTGTAGCACAGTTAGTAAATTCTCTGTATCTTCGTAAGACATACTTTGGAGAGCATCCTTGAGAATTCTCTTACAATTTGTGTAGTTCAGGGAATAAATATTTGCTTTCGAGTTTAGTCTATTATAGAGAAGAGGACCGAGGTAAAGGTAAAATTTGGATACAAAAGCATGTTTTGTTGTATTTTGTGGACAAACTATACCTTTACGTCTTTTATTAGTATATGCAGTGCTGTAGGGTAGAGCTGTGTGTTGTTTTAATACAATACCCATTATAAATAGCTGTCTAACTGTTAATACTTCACAAGATTTGTATAGGAGGTTAGTAGGAAAGGTATTGTTTTCTCTGGGCACTTTCTGTCCTAATAAATGTCATTATTTCCTAGTTCTTATGGATACTGTTTGTTTTCAGACCGGTCATGTGCAGGGCGGTGCGCAGTTGGTCGGCCTCGAATTGTACAAGAGACTGAAGGAGTTCCTCAGGATTTATCTCATCAATTTACTTCAGGTTTGTTCTGCTTTCCTAGTTCATATATACTTTGTTCAGTGTTCTGCAATTTTTTCCAGCACAATATAATATTTGATGTATCATTGAGTGACATATGAGTCCAAAAAAACACTCGCCACACAGTCGCCTATTATTATTTTTATATCCTTTATTTAATCTCTACATATACATATCATTTTTACATATTTTTATATAAAAAGAAAAAAAAGTTAACTTATTGTTATTTATTTATTTATATTTCAGACAACAAGATCCATGTTGTTAGTAAAATTGTGCTTAAAACTATGTTATTTCACACATAAACGTATACAATGTTTGAAGAACGGACAGTCATATCTGCCCGCTATCACACTCAGGATGCTGTTGCTACTCACACGCACTCTGTGCAGCAGTGCCGCCGCTTTCTTGCGTAAGATTGCCGCGAAACCATCTGTGCGTGACTTCATGAACATGGCGGACGCTATGCAAAGCGGAGGGAGCCTCAGCAGCATCCTGAATGCGTATTGGACCCGCAGAGCATTGGGCTTTGCGTATATGCTGTCCACAGGCTGCTGGAGTAAAGCATCTGGAAAAAGAATTTAAATAACAAAATCATCTCTCTTGTGCAGCGGGCAAACCTGCGGGCCAGCATATTAGCCCTGACCGTCAACGCTCTGCGTTCCCTTTCCATATCACATTCGTCTTTCAAAGAGACCGTGACTATAAGCCCCAGATATTTGATTTCACAGAGTCTTCGAAGGTCCTATGAGTTTTGGCATGGGCATACTCACCTCTCAATGCGACGGTAAAAAAATACTTGTGTAAACAGTTCCTAAACCTCGATTGCTAACAGCAATAGGTTGAGTAAGTCGAAACTAGAATTGACTGAACGTGTAACAAAAAAAAAATCTTTGGGCTTTAACTATAGTTTGTCGGAAGAAGAAAGATGACTGACATTTCTGGCTATTCCCATTGGGTTGTATCACAGAAAAAACACGAATTCCACTGGTCAAATAATCATGACGAACTGGACACTGCAACTGTCTGTCCATCTGTTTTTCAAACCTCAACAAAACATGTTTTTATTTCCAGAATGGCGCAGAGTTAATGGGTGAAGACGTCCTAGCGTTCTACACGAAACAATGGGAAGAGTACCAGTTCTCGTCCCGGGTGTTGAACGGCGTGTGCGCCTACCTTAACAGGCACTGGGTCAAGCGCGAGTGCGAGGAGGGACGGAAGGTAACATTAATTATCATAATTACATACATACATAAACTTACATAGCCCGAAGAATTGCAGCAGTCCATGTGGCTCGCAGAACAGATGGCCGATGGTGCCGAAATGTTCTGGTGTGGAGACCGCGTACCGGAAGACGTAGCGTTGGAAGGTGGACCAATGACTTTGTGAAGGCTGCAGGAATCCGCTGCATGCGAGAAGCCCAGAACCTTGAGAGAGGTTTATGTCCAGCCGTGGACGTCTTTCAGCTGAAATAATGATGATGAATCGCAAATTGAATCTTCATGTTATTTATCACAGTATATTTTTAATGTCCAGGGTATCTACGAGATCTACCAACTGGCGCTGGTGACGTGGCGAGACAATTTGTTCCAGCGACTGAACAAGCAAGTCACCAACGCGGTGCTCAAACTGATCGAGAGAGAACGCAATGGAGAGACTATTAATACGAGGCTTGTGTCTGGAGTAAGTTCTAGTAATATAATTTTTTTATCAGGGAACAATCTTGAATGCAATTCAAAATTGTACAAGACGGACGGTCACCGACAAAAGCCGTCTATGTCTGTCGATAGCGCGTGCTCACTGTCAAGATCCTTCCTTGTATATGTCATAGCAAACTAATTTGTCCAATTCTACGACAGGACTAAGGACAGAAAATTCTCCTCAAAAACTCCAAAAACAGTTTTTTTTATCGTTTTGTGTAACGATCGCCGTACGTTTGCAAATGACTTTGAAACACTCCATAACCATGCCATTAGAAATAAATGGAAACTTATTTCTAACCCTAAATTCCTTACAGGTAATCAACTGCTACGTAGCCCTAGGCCTGAACGAGGACGACACGTCAGCGCGCGGACAGAACCTGGTGGTGTACAAGGACACGTTCGAGGCCGTGTTCCTGGAGGACACCGAGCGCTTCTACACCAGAGAGAGCACCGACTTCCTCAGGAACAACCCCGTCACAGAGTACATGATCAAGGTGATTTTATAAACGGTCAGACCTCCCCAAGTCCTTCCAAGAACTCTTTTCCCGCACCACCTCGAACCAGCCCTCGCGGTACGCGTCCAGGTCATCATGCCACCTGTTTCCCGTAAATGCATATGAAGAGAAAATATTGTTGATATAATATAAACAGAATGTATTTGTTTAGAACGCAGAAGACATCAGAGGGGCGATTCCCGTATTTTTAAGAACACGTTCACATTCTTTAATCTGTCTCAATCCGTCAAGAAAACGTCTAAACAATCAAGTTTTTGACATTGATTGTCTCTGAAATGGGATTGTGACTTGAAATAAGGTTGCTTTTGACATAATTATTATCTTATAGCTAAATGAACATTTCTCTCTTATATCGTCACGAACTATATGAGAATAGGTCACCGAGGCAACAATGCTTGCTTGTTATCAAAGTAGTAGCGGAGCTGAGTGCCCAGGGTTCGCTTGACGTCCGTATAAATATTACTTGTGGCGTCGTTTATAATGCACTCATTATTTTTTTAATATCCTACGCTGTCCTACTCCTGGGCAAAGGCCTCCCTCCACTTCTTCCTGTCCTCCATACAATTTTGACGGAATCTATCCAGCTCGTCCCACCATCTCCCACGTGGTCTGCCGCGACCCCGCCTCATAGTTTCAGGGCACCAGTTCTGTGCTATTTGGGCCCAGTTTGTCCGGCCATACGGCAGACATGTCCTGCCCAGTCCCATTTAAGTTGAGCACTCTATAGATAATAATAAATATTTATTTTCTATCAACAGGCTGAACAACGTCTCCAAGAGGAACAGCGACGCGTGCAAGTTTACTTACACGAGACTACAATGGAGCGACTAGCGAAGACCTGCGACAGAGTGCTCATAGAGAAACATCTCGAGATCTTCCATGCTGAGTTCCAGGTAATAAACTTAAATGCATATTAAAAACATAGATACCTGATAAATGGCAGTCCTTCGTTGAGATACATCTGACCACATTTCGTACCGAGCAAAGCTGTTAAGGCCCCACGATCGATTACCTACGACCGACGGCCTGAGCGAATCGTTAAGGGGCATACTACGCGGTCATAACCACAGTCAGTGCCGCACAGACCTGATTAAACCATAGAAAACGATAACGCATCTTGCACTTGGCCGCTACGACCAACTGCTCACTCAACTAGTTGCGGTCAAAGTTTGTGTACTTTACTATGAACTTCCGCATCTTGGGTCGAAGCTTCTGCGACCAAATTTGTGACCGACTAGTCGTCGTGGACTCGTGGGTTAATTTTTGCAGACATTACAATCGATTTTGTTTTGTTTTATTTATTTTATTATTAAGTACTATCGAAGAACTTCATATCTAAGCAGTTTGAAAACAAAATCCCGTGAATATGATGACCATATTTGTTACCGCCCCGGTTCTATAGCCGCCGAGCGCTGCAAGCAGAAATAGTCCTTACGATGTATAGATATGATATGCTAAGACCTAATCATAATTATGAGTACAAAGGTACAGTCCTACCAACTTATCTGTGAACTGAAAGAGGACGGCACCGTCGATTCAGTGTTGTTAATTAATATAAGGTGCCCAAAATCAATTTTTTTCTTAATAAGAATTAATAATTTAATAAGAATTACAGTTTTTACAAATTAAAAACAATGATACCTGTATAAAAAAAAAAAGATAATTTACAGTTACGTAGGTACGCTAACAGTTTAGTCGCTCAGCAACAAACAATGGCTTTATCTAAAAAGTAATCCAATGAAGTGGAAATTCAGCAGATAAAATGTTCCACGGGGGGGATACAACTTTCATTTAATGCGAAGTTAAGTAGGTACCTACCCTGCAAGTGGTACCTGGATGTCTAGCATTTAGTTATGACCGTACCTAACCCCTAACACCAGATTTGACTAATTCTAATTAGCAGTGGTACCTAGTGGTAGTGTAGTGTAATAAAAGAAAAAAAATTGCTTTACAATAATTTATTGAAAACCAGGTTTACAGTAATTGTGATCTTTAGATGAACCTGCAAACACAACTTCATCCTGGTTGTGAGGCCATACTCCGCTTATATCCGTACCACTATAATTATCACTATCGCTTTCGGTTTCAGTGTCACTTACCACTTCTATAATAAATGGTTTATCTAAATACAAATCATGTTTTAAGTATTCTCCTTCTAACCTGCGAACGTGTTTACAATGCTGTGCTCACTCATGAACTGTAATAGCGTCAAAAGCTCTAACTAGGCGGGGAATTTCAGCATTTTTGTGCTCAATTTTTACATCAGCAACTTTTCTTTTCATTGTGCTCCATATGAGTTCAATGGGATTGAGATCACAGTGATAAGGTGGTAAATATAAGCATTTGTGTCTTATTGTCTTCTAATTTTTTTTCAATCTCATATACAGGTTCAGGCTTGTTTCTCTTAATTATTTCTAAAAGCTGAGGTGAGGAAATTCTCTCCGTAGTCAATTTTATTTTGGGTCAACCATAATTGCATATCTTTTTTTAAGGAATTCGTATTTGGGACTTTATTCACACAAATACGGCAATAAGGAGCATTATCCATCACTATTATGGAATGGATGGCTCTCGTAAATTAGACACAAGTTTTTCAATAACCCACTTTTTAAAGTTGGTACTATTCATCTCGTCATGATATCTGACACCAGGTTAGTTTACTAACCACACGAAAAAGAAGAAGTCATGATAATTACCACTTTTTGTGTTTGATTTAAACACAAGTAGTACATTTGTAACAAATCCAGTATCTCCTCCCGCATGAACAATAATATATCTTTGCCCTTTCGATAGAGGCTCCAATACTCCCGTCTTCACCCTCTCCTTGCCAAAATTTACCCGATGTATGTGAAGAGTGAAATTAAGGGCCGGGGCTGGGTAGATTTATTATTTTTATCCACTGCATGCAAGTACTTAGCTCTCCAAGTTGATATTTCATTCTTCTTCGATTGGATTGAGATTTTTTAAAACGAAATCCCACCTTGTGAAGCAGCTTTCGCAGACTCTCTCGCTATCCTGTGTAATTTATTTCTGCCTTTAAGACCTCTAGAAGCTTTTTAACAATAGGGACCTCTTTTTTAGCAGAATAAAGTTCATGTAATTTCCTCCGTATAACTCCCATGTCAAAAACATTAACATGCACAAATCCACTTTTACGTTTCCTCTCCTTGACTGGTGTCCGAATTTTTGTACCAGTTTCTTCTGCTGCGTGCCCTTTCTTAACTATTTTTGAAATTAGTCCGTGACTCACACCTGCAATAAAGATAGTAAAATAAATGTAAGTAGAAATTTGAAATCTGGCAGGTTAGTTGGCTCACTCACTTAGCAGGTTACCTAATAGATGTACGTTACCGTTACGTTAACCTGCAGCAAGAATAGAAACGAATATTTCGTGGACTTAAATAATTAGTTAAGTATCGGGTAATTTATAACAATAAAGTTGACAACACTAACCTGTCGCTGCGGAAATTCTTTTGTATATTTGATTAAATGGAATAGTCGGAGACCCCGCCCGAACTCCTTCTTCAAAAAAGGTTTTAACCTTTAGAATAATGTTTCGAGCATCACTTTTAATAGCTGTCGGCATATTTAAATTTATAAATTCAGCAATATCACGACAAAACAACCAGAGAACCCGAATGTAGTAGACACTGACAATCGAATGACATTTCAACATGACGGCCGTAGTTTCAATTTTCGCCATTTCACAGATTAGTTGGTAGGACTGTACTGCTTATTTCTCAAGATATTTTTTTTATCTTTTTTTTCTAGAAACTTCTGGACGGCGAAAAGAACAGCGACCTGGGCCGCATGTACGCTCTAGTGGCGCGCATCCCCGACGGGCTGTGCGAGCTGCGGCGCCTGCTGGAGCAGCACATCCACGCGCAGGGGCTGCAGGCGCTCGACAAGTGCGGCGAGTGCGCGCACACGGTACGGGGCCCCGACACATTTGTATGTACGTCTAGTGGCGCATCCCCGACGGGCTGTGCGAGCTGCGGCGCCTGCTGGAGCAGCACATCCACGCGCAGGGGCTGCAGGCGCTCGACAAGTGCGGCGAGTGCGCGCACACGGTACGGGGCCCCGACACATTTGTATGTACGTCTAGTGGCGCATCCCCGACGGGCTGTGCGAGCTGCGGCGCCTGCTGGAGCAGCACATCCACGCGCAGGGGCTGCAGGCGCTCGACAAGTGCGGCGAGTGCGCGCACACGGTACGGGGCCCCGACACATTTGTATGTACGTCTAGTGGCGCATCCCCGACGGGCTGTGCGAGCTGCGGCGCCTGCTGGAGCAGCACATCCACGCGCAGGGGCTGCAGGCGCTCGACAAGTGCGGCGAGTGCGCGCACACGGTACGGGGCCCCGACACATTTGTATGTACGTCTAGTGGCGCATCCCCGACGGGCTGTGCGAGCTGCGGCGCCTGCTGGAGCAGCACATCCACGCGCAGGGGCTGCAGGCGCTCGACAAGTGCGGCGAGTGCGCGCACACGGTACGGGGCCCCGACACATTTGTATGTACGTCTAGTGGCGCATCCCCGACGGGCTGTGCGAGCTGCGGCGCCTGCTGGAGCAGCACATCCACGCGCAGGGGCTGCAGGCGCTCGACAAGTGCGGCGAGTGCGCGCACACGGTACGGGGCCCCGACACATTTGTATGTACGTCTAGTGGCGCATCCCCGACGGGCTGTGCGAGCTGCGGCGCCTGCTGGAGCAGCACATCCACGCGCAGGGGCTGCAGGCGCTCGACAAGTGCGGCGAGTGCGCGCACACGGTACGGGGCCCCGACACATTTGTATGTACGTCTAGTGGCGCATCCCCGACGGGCTGTGCGAGCTGCGGCGCCTGCTGGAGCAGCACATCCACGCGCAGGGGCTGCAGGCGCTCGACAAGTGCGGCGAGTGCGCGCACACGGTACGGGGCCCCGACACATTTGTATGTACGTCTAGTGGCGCATCCCCGACGGGCTGTGCGAGCTGCGGCGCCTGCTGGAGCAGCACATCCACGCGCAGGGGCTGCAGGCGCTCGACAAGTGCGGCGAGTGCGCGCACACGGTACGGGGCCCCGACACATTTGTATGTACGTCTAGTGGCGCATCCCCGACGGGCTGTGCGAGCTGCGGCGCCTGCTGGAGCAGCACATCCACGCGCAGGGGCTGCAGGCGCTCGACAAGTGCGGCGAGTGCGCGCACACGGTACGGGGCCCCGACACATTTGTATGTACGTCTAGTGGCGCATCCCCGACGGGCTGTGCGAGCTGCGGCGCCTGCTGGAGCAGCACATCCACGCGCAGGGGCTGCAGGCGCTCGACAAGTGCGGCGAGTGCGCGCACACGGTACGGGGCCCCGACACATTTGTATGTACGTCTAGTGGCGCATCCCCGACGGGCTGTGCGAGCTGCGGCGCCTGCTGGAGCAGCACATCCACGCGCAGGGGCTGCAGGCGCTCGACAAGTGCGGCGAGTGCGCGCACACGGTACGGGGCCCCGACACATTTGTATGTACGTCTAGTGGCGCATCCCCGACGGGCTGTGCGAGCTGCGGCGCCTGCTGGAGCAGCACATCCACGCGCAGGGGCTGCAGGCGCTCGACAAGTGCGGCGAGTGCGCGCACACGGTACGGGGCCCCGACACATTTGTATGTACGTCTAGTGGCGCATCCCCGACGGGCTGTGCGAGCTGCGGCGCCTGCTGGAGCAGCACATCCACGCGCAGGGGCTGCAGGCGCTCGACAAGTGCGGCGAGTGCGCGCACACGGTACGGGGCCCCGACACATTTGTATGTACGTCTAGTGGCGCATCCCCGACGGGCTGTGCGAGCTGCGGCGCCTGCTGGAGCAGCACATCCACGCGCAGGGGCTGCAGGCGCTCGACAAGTGCGGCGAGTGCGCGCACACGGTACGGGGCCCCGACACATTTGTATGTACGTCTAGTGGCGCATCCCCGACGGGCTGTGCGAGCTGCGGCGCCTGCTGGAGCAGCACATCCACGCGCAGGGGCTGCAGGCGCTCGACAAGTGCGGCGAGTGCGCGCACACGGTACGGGGCCCCGACACATTTGTATGTACGTCTAGTGGCGCATCCCCGACGGACTGTACGGGGCCCCGACACATTTGGATCTTCTACATATTAAACCTCTTCAGAAAAGATTGTAGTCCGTGGCAATCTTAGTTTCTGAATTTGAGACTATCTTCACTATGAAAAATTGAAAGTAGGAGCTTTACAGTCGGTGCAATGTTTATAAACACAACAGTTAAGCCGTAATTGCAAAAAAAAAAAACTCTTGCGCAGTGCACTTGAAGGAGAAACGTTGTGCGCCTCAAGGAGAACCATTTATTCGATAGATACTTGCGTACTAAAACTATTTTTATATTTTTAAATTAATTTTATAAGAATGAGGTTTCAAATAGACTGAGAAAAATTACATAGCACATACAAAACTAATATAGTCAAAATATGATGCATTAATTCAGTTTGATCGCTATCTAGCAGTTATGGTAACCACTAATTATTAATTAAATAATGGTTACCAAAACTGCTTTTTTATAAAGCATTTTTTAATCGAGGCTATTGTGAGACATGATATTGTGTATATTTCGAGTTGACAGACAACGTCAATCGACCCCGGTCTGGTTTCACCCAAATCTGAATTGTTCCCTTCAATTTATCATATTATTTTCTCCCACAGGATCCCAAAGTCTACGTATCAACAATACTAGAAGTTCACAAGAAATACAACGCACTCGTCCTGGTCGCGTTCAACAATGACTCCGGCTTTGTGGCCGCGCTCGACAAGGCTTGTGGCCGGTTTATTAACAGTATGTATTATTTTAATTTGTTTTTAATTGCTTCTCACAGGTCAACCTAGCTGGTTGTCGGCTGCCTAACCGGACTTTCCTGCGGGTGCCTCAATAAATTATGGCCTCCAGCCAGGGCATAAAACTTACAAACTAAGCGACTATACGCTAAGGGCACCCCCTGCGGGGTGCGGACCTCGGCTTAGGGCGTCGCTGCGGGAGGACAGCGAGGCTGGGTATAAACGAATTGAAAGCTGGCTGGCATGGGCTGACTCGAGCAAGGGTCGGGGCGGTAGCAGTACGTATACACAAATCATGCTTTTATATCCAAAATGCATAGGCAGAAGTAATAGGGGGTGAGCCATTTACCAGTTACGTCCAAGTCCTATGTAATCCGGGGCAAGCCTATTGCCACTTATCTACCATAAATCCAGTCACACCACACACAGTGTTTTAACACTGTTTATAAGTGTAGAAGGTTCTGCATGTCCTCCCAAAAATTGTTTGCTATTTATATCTTGTTTGGCGTATCAATTAATAATTATAAATGACGAACCACACGTAAGCCGCCATCAAACACAGTAAAATTCTCACTTATTAGGAAATGCGGTCACGTGGTTATCGTTCATTCCATATGTGAACTACGCAGAGTAGAGTTTACAGCGCGAAAAGCATATAATTATATAACTTCCCCGACATCAATAGTTGGCCTGTTGCCCGCCAGACACGACACCCGTCTGGTCGGAGGATCCTCCCTTTTCCATAGAAAATGATGAACTTTACACGCTGTTCCTCATGCCTCTAAAAATACTAACGTACCTTCGTTTTCTGCCTGGTTAATGATGTTACTCCAATTTTGTTTTTGTTTTTTTTCGGTTTTATATAAAAATTTTACCTTCAAATAAAATTTGTATTATGTTTCCTAAGACGTCCGAAGTCCATTATGAGAGAGTGCACGCTTCGTTCCTTGAACAGCTGCTAGATGTCCTTCCTTTTCCGCCTAGTAATCGCGCCACCAGCGCCCTCAACGTCATATCTGTGAATTACTTTCAAAAACCGCATACAAGCCGCCATGATGGAGTGTTATGTCATTGTTGGGCTCATAATGATGCGAAGGTAGGTAGGTATGCACCAGGAAGACCTTACCTGGACTTCGGACGTCTTAGGAAACATAATACAAATTTTATTTGAAGGTAAATTTTTTATATTATGTGTTCCGTTTGACGTCCGAAGTCCATTATGAGAGATATGTTTGTTATCTCCTGGTGGATTGTATGAATGAAAGCAACAATGTGAATTATAAACCAATATTATTTTTTAATCACCATCTTATATCTTAGGTACATTAATATACACAGGTTTTAAATATGAACAAAAATCTAGCCATTTCAGCACTGGCAGTATAATTACATTAATAGAAAACGTAAGTACCTAAGTAAGCAATCGTACAATATCTTCATGAGTAATTTTAACCTGAATCAATTTGATTTGACATATCGGTTGACTTAGAATCAATTGGGGACTTGGAATAATCTTGATAACGAATGCGCCGAGGACATTTCGTTATTAGATCTGATTTCTTTACGGTAAAATTTTCTGAAAGTTGATTTTGCCTCCAGTTTGCCTTAGATAATATGTCATTTATAGGATAATTTTCTAGCCAATTTAATGATGAGACAGCCGATCTAAAGCTACCTGGAGAGGCTTGTATTCCAGCATCAGATAGAGCACGTTTTACCCAACCACCGATTATAGTTGGTGTGGCTGCTCTAACGGGATCTCTAGTAGTTATGAACAAATTTTTTAATGAACCCCGTCTTTCCTCTGATAAGTTTTTTAATGTGCGGAGCCAATATAATGGATTTGTATTTTGATCTTGGGATGCCAACAAAACCCAACTGGATTGCTGGAAAGTCGCACTATCTGTCTTTGACCCGAATACTGGGTGTAAAGTAATGGAATCCCCATTATCTACAAAATGATCACAGTCAATATGCAAAAGGGATAGGTCGTGTACACGACGACCCGAACATAATAATAAAATAGTCGCCGTTCGCTTAGACACCTCAAACAAACTACTGATGCAAGGAGTTTTATCTTTTAAATATGTAATTAATTCCCTGGCGTCCCATGTGGGCACCTTAGGTGGCAACGGCTTTGCAATTGAATTTGCTTTCAAAATGTGCTTAACAATGTGACTATAAGAAATTCTAATATTTGAAGCAGTTTCACAAATAGATACGATAACGGACTTGTGCACAAGAATAGTTCTGTAGGCTAACTTTTGATTTAGATATAGATATGCTAGATATTTCGCAACATCTGTCGGATTTGGTGTACGGAAATTTACATTATTTTGACTACACCACAAAGACCACTTACCCCAAATAGGTGTGTAAGTTTTAATTGTTGAAGGTCGCCAGCAACATAAAAGAAGATCTTTCTCTTGTGGAGACCAATCGCTTGTCATGGTGTCCCAGACGAAATGAGCCAGGCTTCCAACTGCAGATCTTTGACATGAGATGGTTGTAGGCCGGTCACTGTGTCCACCAAGGTCTTCTTCAGGTCTCTGATCTTCAGCGGCCGTGCCAAGGATCGATTCCTCAGGTCTGGTCGCCAAAAGGGTTTCTTCCACTTGGGTGCTACTATTATGTACCGACCTGATGCCGAGTTGAGGTGGTGAAAAACTCGTGGAAGCAACGCCGGTGGTGGGAACACCCATGCCAGGACGTATCGCCAGTATCTGCTGAACGCGTCGTGATAACAGGCGTTGGAGTCTGAGGAATCTAGAGAAACGTAATTTAACACGACGTGCGCGGTTTGTGACGCGAACAAGTCTATGTCTGGTTTTCCCCAAGTCTGAAATATATTTGAAGTTGCTGCCACCTGCAGGTGCCACTTGCTGCCGGCGCGATTTCGCGACAAGTGGTCGGCTTCCGTGTTGTATACCCCTGGTAGGTGGTGAGGGATCAGTACAACATTGAGATCGTCTATCAGAGTCAACAATTCCCGCGTCAATTCCATCAATCGGTGTGATTTCGTGCCGCCTTCCTTCTGAATGTACGAAACCACTGTCTTGTTGTCGGTCTGTAGAATGATCCTGGAGTCCCGGAGAGCTCTGGATTCCTTTGACAAAACAGCTATCACAGCATACATTTCTTTGAGATTGCAATGCCATTTTTTCTGGTCGGGTTGCCATGCACCTTGTACCTTGTTGTTGTTGACCAGGGCGCCCCACAGAATGTCGGAAGCGTCCGTGATGACAAAGTTTGTGGGTAGCACATCTGTGTGGATTGCTGTCTTTTGACCTACATTCTCCATCCACCACTCGAGTTCTTGGCGAGAGTCTTGTGTCAACTGTACTGCTCCGAGAGGATTTTGACGCAGTACTTTGATGTGACATTGCAGCGCACGGCAGTGCATCCTTCCCCGGTGGGTGATGAAAGATGCAAAGTTGAGAAACCCTAAGAGGCGTTGCGCCTGCTTGAGGGTCCAACTGCCCGCTGCGAGTCTGGTCGAGAGGATCTGTCGAATTTTTCTTACCTTCTCTGGTGGTAGCGACTTGCGGTTTGTTTGGGTGTCCCAAACGATGCCGAGATATTCGATCGACCTCGTTGGCCTGGTGATCGATTTCTCGTGATTTACACACCAACCCAGACTGGACAGGAAGCGTTCAGCTATGTTTAGATGCGTGCTGAGTACTTCCTTGTTCTGGTGGACTAATAAATAATCGTCTAAATACACGACGAGGCGCAGACCTTTTGTGCGAAGGTATTCTGCAGTCCAGTTTGTTATAGTAGCAAAAATTCTGGGAGCCGCAGCTAGGCCGAATGGTAGACATGTCATCTGCAGAAGTTGACCACCGTAGCTGATGCGCAGAAAGCGCCTGTGTTCTGTGCGTATTGCGAGGTGATAATAGGCTTGGCTGAGGTCTAACTTGACCATCCAGTCGCCTTGTTGCAGAAACGAAGGCATTTGTTGATGGTGGAAAAGATGGAAATGCTTTGGCGCCATGTATAAATTTAATGCTTTTAAGTTGAATATCACTCGAGTTTTGCCATTGCTTTTTGTGACCATGAAAAGGGGGCAAATGAACTATGGGGTCGAAGGAGCAGGTTCTAATACTCGTTCTTGAATCATCTTGCGAATTTCTAGTGTCATTTTTTCCGAAACAGGGGTTTGAAATTTTGACAGGTTGTCCGAAGTAGGTAGAATTAAGGGCGGTGCCTGATTGAAGGGGATGCGAGCTCCCAATATCATTTTTAAAATAGTCTTTGGAGGGTCGAAACGATTCCATATTTCTATATAATGCTGAAGACAGCCGCCCCAAAATCTCGGTATTAAATAGTCATTTATGTTTATGTCCTGCTCGCCTCCCGTTCTTATCTTTTCGCCCCCCCTTCTTTTTTGAAGAGAAATCGTAATTTCGTTTGTTGTCTTTTTTGTCGTTTCGTTTCGGTTTGTATTGTCGGGAACGAAAAGTATTATTTTGAAAAGACGTCGAAGGCTCTAAAGTTATCGGACGACTAGTTCCTAAACTATTATTCTGTTTTTCTAATTTTTCTATAACCCCAATTTTTTGTAAGTAGTGCGATAAATTTTGAGGATTAAATATATATTCGATTGAGGGTGGAATTTTTTCTATGTCGTCGCGTATGTATTTGCTTTTAACATTTTTCAATAACGATCGGCGCCGCGTCTCTATGACCTCAGCTCGTTTACCGCAAATAATTTGGAGAATATCATGAGATACCGTTTTATAAGATGACTCAGCACCAAACAACTCTTTTAGTTTGTCATAGAGATTAGTTGAAGATAATTGGACGTTCGAATTAGCAGACCAATCAATTAGTGTTTGTAATGTCGCGTTCACATGCTCATTTTGAGTTAGGAAAGCATTAGATAACGCCGCAAAACTGCGTTCCATTTGAAACCATCTCAATGGTGAAAATGGATCTTCATAACGCCGCAATTCTTCGTTCACTTTCAATTCGACAAAACTAGGAAAAGCTACATATTTTTTCTGTACTTCTGTGTAACGTACAGCATTCCAATCCGGGGAGTCGAACCTCTGCATTTCTGCTATTTTCGTTACACGTTCTGGATTTGCTTTAGGTACACTAGGTTCCTTAACGGAAACGTCTAGGTTTGCAATATTTTCTAAGCAAGGGGTAAGCTGCGGCGGACATAAGAAATTTTCTTGTAAATTTAGGGTAGGAACAGTCGATGTTGAAGGTAACGCGGTGCCAATATAATTTTGCGTGGCGGGTAGGCTTTGTGCTAATGGAGCATTATTTGCGATCATATAACTTGTTAAAACATTATTAACATGACTCACCAACTGCTGGGATAGTAGATCAAACCTGCGATCCATTTCAGAATCTTGCGAGAGGGAACGCTCGCGTACCTGACGGGGGCGTTTTCGTGGCGCTGGGTGACCTACATCGCTCTCCGATGACACCGTATCACCTCTTTTCGATGACGATGAAGAACTCGAACTCCGAGTCCTTTTCCGTGAAGTATCATTTGGCGCGATAGTTTCGTCGTCCATTTTAAATAAACACAGTTCACGAGACGGAAAATTAATTTGAGTTATAAAACTACTAATCTAATGAACTTTCTACTTTAATCTCAAAAGTTCTAAAAATAAAAAATATCGCTTTAAACGATATTTAACTGACAATCTAACAAAGCTGCGCACAGTTCGGAAAACGACGCAACAATGACATAACACTCCATCATGGCGGCTTGTATGCGGTTTTTGAAAGTAATTCACAGATATGACGTTGAGGGCGCTGGTGGCGCGATTACTAGGCGGAAAAGGAAGGACATCTAGCAGCTGTTCAAGGAACGAAGCGTGCACTCTCTCATAATGGACTTCGGACGTCAAACGGAACACATAATATGTCTACCTTGTGTTTTGTTTGGCGTACTTAATTAGATTTTTTTTTCTAAAATTAATAACAGTAGTATGAAATGAACGCCAACGAACACGTGACCGTGTTTCCTCTTAGGCCGCCGTGTAACCTCGCGTCTTATTTAAAAGCGATCGTCGCGCGATTTCCGGTTTTCCGAACAAAAAGCGACGTATGCACGCGACCGTCCGCGTATTTCGCGCTTTTAAATAAGACGTGGCTTATTACTTTTTCTTCCTTTTATAATTTATAAAGATCAGTTTCACATAAATAATTGCTCTTTTGCCCAGGTAACGCAGTGACAAAAGCAGCGAACTCCTCATCAAAGAGTCCGGAGCTCCTGGCGAAGTACTGCGACCTTCTGCTGAAGAAGTCCAGTAAGAACCCCGAGGAGGCCGAACTAGAGGATACGCTAAATCAAGTGGTACGATACTAATTAATATTAAAAAAACGTGTTTAGTAATGGTAAGTGATATTTAGGGGTCATGCTCACATATCAGTCACGTCAAAAAAGATAAGGACGTTGGCTAAAAGAAAGAAAGAAAGAAAATAAATTTATTTGACTCAGGTCAAGGCACACAATGGTGCCGATTCTGTTGTTCACAAACTAAACTAAATTTAAGTTCAGTGCATCTTTTTCTTTCTATTTCATTAAGAAAAGGACAGGAGATACATTTTAGTTTAGTCCTGTCAAATTAATCAGCGCCTGACGTAAATTGACGTAATTTTAGTGGGCAAGTTTTTAATCACGTCAAAACTTGTATGGATTAGTGTCAGGGGCTGATTAATTTGACAGGACTAAACTAAAATGTATCTTCTGTCCTTTTCTTAATTAAAAAGAAAGAAAAAGATGCACTGAACTTAAATTTAGTTTAGTTTGTGAACAATGGAATCGACACCAATATTCACTCAAAAACAAACAAAAAAAAAACAGAATAGCACCGTGTGCCTCACGGCTGCGCCAAATAGGCCCAGTTCAGCATAAATGTCAGACAACTAGTGTCTGACGCTGGTTTTCAACTGGACCTTATGTTACGAGGACGTCTTACGGATGTAAATCAGTTTTATAGTGTAAGTGTTTTATATTTAAATAAAAATAGAAATATGTAAAAAAAAAAAAACTCGATTAGATGTTTGTTTAAAAACAATTATAGATAATTATATAGTGCTGTGTAAGGAAAGAAATAAAATAGTATGGTTGCACAAGAAACAAAGGACGGTCGTCAATAAATAATAGATAACTACGTCATGGATTCATAGCAATGAAACATTCAAATTCAAAATGATGTTTGAAAACAATTTACAGAAATATAGGTTCATGCACACACATTCAGTCCCGCCACTACCGGCGCGTCTCAGTCGACGTCGCATCACCGGCAACTCAAAACTTGTATTACTACGGCATTACGAGGCGTTGCTTTATTACTGACTGACTGACTATCACACAAGACCCTGAAATTGACGTGACTGATCGACGACTTGACGTTGACGTGACTGATGTGTGTGCATGAACCTATATTTCTGTAAATTGTTTTCAAACAACGTTTTGACACGTCAATAATAAATTATGTTTTAAAACTAAATAAGGTCAGTGTTTCATAACAGACTACTTTGAGAAGATACTCTCTGAAACAAACTCAGAGGTCAGCGTCGCTTGTTGGGGAAAAAACCTGACATGCTCTGACTGAAATACAAGACGTAGATATATTTAGTAACCTATTCCGCTTAACTATCATAAAGAGTTTTAAAAAAACCCGGAAGAAATCGACACGTGTTTCACCTCTCAACGAGGCAGCATCCTCAGGATGACGATTGACTTGTCGCGAACTCGAACACGGCATGTTGCCACGCCGAGCGCCGGACGCAGAGTGACTCGGTGAGCGGCTCTGACTGAACGCATTTGTCAGTTGTACTGTGTATTAGTACTCTGACATTTCACCAGCTTGTTCAAAGTCACTCATGTAAAAGGGCGAGTCTATTATCATTAACGGGGACAAATTCAGTCTCTTACTGAGAATTTTCTACACTTTGTCCTCTTTAAGAATCGATTTTCATATAAGGCCCCTGGTATGGAAATTTTTACAAGCTTTACCTCAAAACCGTCACGTTTTTCTGCGCAACGTACTTTGTGCACCTTTCACTTTGAAAACATGTATGTGTATACTTGTACCCAGAGGGGGGATGGTTAAGAGATGCCTTTGTTTACCCTCTCTGCCTATTGCATATCCAAAGACAATCGTATTAAGGAGTAAATCCAGTCGTGCCTCGGAGCTAACACTCACTTGAATATTATTGCTTTATGATTATTTTACGTTTTTATTTTGTTATTGTGTTTCAAGAACTATGTCCAAATAAATATTATTATTTCTTTCTTGTTCGTAAAAGAGCGAGGCTTCGAACTCCTCGTGCACAATATTTCCTCGACTATACTAATTATTATTTATCTTTGTTTCCAGATGGTTGTGTTCAAATACATCGAAGACAAGGACGTGTTCCAGAAGTTCTACAGCAAGATGCTGGCGAAGCGACTGGTGCAACACATGTCTGCCAGCGATGATGCGGAGGTAACATAATAATGATAACAATATCCTACCTTCCACCATACCATACTCTTCTACCATATTCTTACCTTCTAATTACGCGAAACATAGAGAAACAATCGGGGGTGTGGCGAATGTTCTATCGCGGACACGCATATCTGAACATCGTAAGGCACAGCCCAGTGCAGTCCTACTTGCAGCGCTCGGCCGCTATAGTAACGCATACCTACAAAAAAAACTGGCCAAGTGCGTGTCGGACCACCCACAATGAAGGATTCCGTAGTTAGGATAAATTTAACCCAAGAACATACTTAACATTCTAGTTGAAAAACATGTTCTCCCATACATTTCAACTGCTAATGTAAGTTTGTACGCACAATATTGACATTTACCATGCTATTATAAGACCATAGACTTATTATGGGTTTTCCTGTAATCTATGACTACAGGAAAACCCATAAGAAGTCTACGAATCATTCTCTGTATTTTATTCAAAACTTTAGACCAAGTAGTTTCGGAGATAAGGAAGGGGAATGGCCAATTTTCATATATTTTTTTAACCACCTTTAAAAGCTAATATTTTACAATTATTTTAAAAGAAATGACATCCTTGCAACAAGCCCTATCATTTGATGTCACACGGTACAGTAAGCAAAACTTTTTTCTTATGTGCCCCCTAAAAGTGAGTGACCCCCCCCCCCCCATATTAAACATTAAATAAGAAATTAATATGTAAGAGCTGGTCTAAAAGTGGCGCCGGTGACCGAATAGTTGTGTGGAAAATGGCTGTCATGGTGTGGGCATGACATGACATGTCGTCAGGAAAAAAATGAGTATTGTGCTCTAAGCCCTCATACGCACTAGTGGTTAGCCGCCCCCAACCGCTTATGGTTGTATGCACTTATGATTGTACGCACTTATGATTGTACGCACTTATGATTGTACGCACTTATGGTTGTACGCACTTATGGTTGTACGCACTTATGGTTGTACGCACTTATGGTTGTACATACTTATGATTGTACGCACTTAGCAGCCACCAACCGCGACGGACAGCCGTTCGGTTAACCGCTAGTGCTTATGAGGGCTTAGAGCTCCCGCAGACATACAATTCTAAGTTGGCGAACTATAGTAACTTACTAAGATACAGATACAGATTTAGTCAGCGGTCGCCCTTCAAATATTATTTTTAATGTTTGTGTCTCACTTGTTTGCAGGCATCAATGATCTCAAAACTGAAGCAGGCGTGCGGATTCGAGTACACAAGCAAACTACAGAGAATGTTCCAGGTTCGTATACTTATAATAAAACTATAAATAAATAAAATAAATTCTTCATTACTATTCTTACAGAAAAGGCTATTATTTGACCTAGTAAAATGTCGTCGGTATAAACGTAGGCAATTTATGTTGTTGTGCCAAGTTTCAAGTTTATCAACTCAAGGAATAAGATTTTACATACAAACGAAATCACCCCTTTTCGCCCCCTTAAATTTGGAATTTTTAAAAACCCCTTCTTACTGCTCCCCTACATTATAAAAGAAAGCTGAGTGCAAAATTTCACGTTCCTAGTCCCAGTAGTTTCGGCTCTGCGTTGATATGTCAGTCAGTCAGTTTCTCCTTTTATATATATAGTTAAGCTCCCTTCAAAATGGTTGAGCTAAATGATGCTGACGTCATGTTCGTGAACGGGCGCCGTCAGTGGGGACTGGTCATCTCTTAGCTGCCATGGCTTATTTTAATTATTTAATTATTTTTGATTTTATATTTTTATTATGGTCGCTTTTAACGTGCACGTTTTACTACATTGTTCTCACATGTATAATTTCAACATGTATGATGTAACCAATTTTTTGTAACAATATTCTGATTTAAAAGAGTGTCCATGGAGTTTCTTGCCCGTTCTTCTCCATAGGAACCTACTACGCTTTGGAATGGGCAACTAGCTTCATCTTTCTGACTGACCAACCCCTTGACAATTCAAAAGTACCTGTAATTGGTTTATTTGGAATAAATGATTTGAGTTTGAGTTTGATAGAAAAAGAAAAGTTGCGCCACCCCAAATAAATTATGATACGGGTAGCAGAATGATGATGATGATTCAGTATCCAATAATAAAAATAACTTCCCCTCCCACTTCCTCAGGACATAGGCGTATCAAAGGACCTAAACGAGAACTTCCGCAAGCACATGTCGAACAGCTCGGAACAGCCGCTGCACATCGACTTCAGCATCCAGGTGCTGTCATCTGGCTCCTGGCCCTTCCAGCAGTCCTCGTGCTTCCAGCTGCCCACTGAAGTAAGTTAGCAAGGTTTAATCTTGATGGGTGAACACATGGAGTTACTAACGGTATCATATAATCAGGTGGTCCACGACGCATATACACCGTGGCATTTTAATCGTCTCACACAAGCAGCCCACTTCATGTACCTATCCAATGACTATAAAACATTAATTTAAAAAAAAATGATATATGAATATTTGGATAATTTACGCGGTCCGATCCTTGGGTTCATGGGCAGCGCGGATTCGAGGAATCATGGAGCGGCGACATCTTTAACTGGGTTCATTCACTTGGAGCGGAGCTTGGCTTGCGCCGCACTACTCAAAGGATAGCGTTAGAGCATCTCATTAGATGAACGTCCCCGTGGACTAGGTATGCTAGAATGGCTTACAATATTTTGTCTCATAGAAAATGGAGATGGAATGATCTACTCGACGTGCGCCGGGTAGGTATGTTCTACCGTTTGATACGTAAAAATTATTAACTACATGTTTTAAAATTCTAATGCATTATTTATTTTTCTTTGTACCTATTTTCTTATTTAATGGTAACTATTTTTTAATAGCTCCTAGTACTTTATTTCGGGTACATTGAGAGGACCATCTTTATAAGACGGCTAAAATGTCACGGTGTATAAATATGCAATATCAAAGTCTTAGTAGGTGCAATGCCATCTCAAAGACAAAACTGAAACATCTCACATCTGTAAATGGCAGAAATTGGCTATTCCCGGCTTCTATATAAAAAGCATAGAGGCAACGAACTTTTTAGTAATATTATCTACTTAACCTTTTATAGAAATTGTATATAATAAAAATTAAATGCACCTTGGTATAGCTGAGAACGGCTGCACCGATTTGGCAATTTTCTGTTTTAAAATGTTCGTAATAGTCCGAATTAGGTTTTTATGGAAATAACTCTTCTTTGTTATGTTTATAGGAAGCCATCTTGCACTATATACCAATATTAACGAATGTATTCTTGTCTTTTTCCAGTTGGAGCGTTCAGTGCACAGGTTCACAACGTTCTACTCATCGCAGCACTCAGGCCGCAAGCTCAACTGGCTCTACAACATGTCCAAGGGAGAGCTCGTCACCAACTGCTTTAAGAACAGGTGGGTATTGTCATATAGAAGCCCAGCTGGACTTACTAATACCAATGACCAGGGACTGAAAACCTTAATAAATTATCGAAGAATTTTGGTTATTTCTACGACTAGGTTAACTAACTAACTACGACTAAGGATACTAGTATTCAGCTGCATATCCGGTTAGACTAGCAGCCAACCCCAACCTATTTGATAAAAGGCTGGGCACATGTCCACGTCTAACATACATCTTCTCCTTACAGATACACGCTGCAAGCCAGTACGTTCCAAATGGCGGTGCTTCTACAGTACAACGACAACACTTCCTGGACCGTCAGCCAGCTTGAGCAGCACACCGGGATCAAAGGAGACTTCCTTGTACAGGTACGACCAGAAAAGCACTTTGATCCATATTAGCCTGCTATTATCGATTCAGCAGGATATTGGCAGCATGAGGCATGTGATGCGGAGGAATGAAGAAAATGTTGGGAGGAAAGTTTTGTGGATGGCTATAAGAGTAGGGGAAGACAAGGGGCGTAGCTGCCGCCGTATCAGCCGTATCAATGATACGGGGCCCTCAGGTTTATAAACAAAAAATCGTAAAATTAAACCTCAAATTCTTATTGATGAGGAGCCCATAATTAATGAATACTTAAAGAAAATCTAACCTACGAGTCAGGATGCTCCAATTTTTGAGCTCGCTTCGCTCGCTCTTAATGACAGTGACAGCTTAACCTAACCGAGTCGGAATTCTCCAAATATCTAACTGGTTTCGCTCGCTCTCCTGCATTGTCTTAGTGAAATTCCAATGAAATCTTCAGCAAACCCGGTTCAGAATGCTTCTTGTTACGAGCTCGCTACGCTCACTCTTCAATGAAAACTTAACGTATCTGAGTCCGTTTTCTAGATCGCCTCGCTCGCTCTTGGATTCTCTAAGTAATGTCACAATGACAGTTAGGCTCTCGACTCAGGATGCTATTTTCCCTCCTTTTGAGCTTCGCTACAGTCTGAAAAAAGGGCCCCATCATATTTTGATACAGGGCTCCTTTACTAATGGCTACGCCACTGGGGGAATACCAAAGAAACAATGGATAGACTGTGATATGGCTAGAATGATAGTGACTGCCGAGGTAACGACTAATAGAGAAGTGTGGAAGAAAAAGACATTTTGCGCCGCCGACTGTAAATAAATTGGGATCAGAGGAGGAGGATGATGAAAAATGAAAAGCAGACTGACAATATTATGCGCGTGATTGAACAAGGTTGAACGCCTCGCATCACAATCAGTGCTCTTTGGCCCTGCTAGCATACTTAGATACTTACGCCAGTTATAGTACTCCTGGCGCCCTGGACGAGATTTCTGTGGCGCCCCTCACTACTCTTGAAGAGTAGAGGGGTGAAAATATTAGCTTTTGTTTTTGTACAATGACATGAATGGTACAGTTTAATAGGATATACTGTGCCAACTTATGCAAAAAAGGGAGAATGCAGGATGAATGAACATTTTTGAACCCCTCGTATTTGCCAAATTTTCTTAAGCATTCGTACAAAAATAGGAGTCGCTGTGTAGACTTGTGCAGAAAAGATAGAGAAGAGAATTCAAGTCGGAGAGCGAGCGGAGCGAACTAGAAAATGTTATCTTCCTACGATTAAATTTTGCATACACCCTGAAGCCCAAACGCCTGAGTAGGGGTTATTGTATATTATTAATATTATTTTATTAAATTAATATGTTCATACTTAATTAATTATTTATGTTTTATTTGTCAGGTGCTACAAATCCTGCTGAAAGCAAAGCTGTTGGTCTGTACGGACGACGAGACTGAACTGTCCGAGTCTTCCGTCGTCGATCTGTATGTAGGTTATAAGAAGTACGTATACATCAGTCTTTATTATAAACTTGTTATTGTACTCCATCCATCATTACGATAATTTGTTCCGCTTAGATATAGCACAGACATCTTGATGTTTTGACATGTCGCCACGTCAGTATATCAAACCAGTCTTGTGGAACAGGGGGTTGCTAGTACAGTAGGCTGCTCATCAGTGGTAACACTTTGATCTTGAGCTGGCCTTAGGTTACCCACTGTCATTCGGTCTACCTTACATAATATGTAATTCTTCTCGTCTCCGCTATAACTGTTTCCATTGTAGCAGAGCTCACACTCGCGACCCGTGCGGCTTTACTTGGCCCCGAGCCCGTGAATATCGATACAAAAAAAACAAAAGCTATGAGAAAAGTAACGTATTCAACTGTTTATTTGTTACAGCAAAAAACTCCGCGTGAACATCAACATCCCGCTGAAGACGGAGCTGAAGGTGGAGCAGGAAGCCACGCACAAACACATCGAGGAGGACCGGAAGATGCTCATTCAGGTAACATTATAATCAACTAGCTTCTGCCCGCGGCTTAACCCGCTTGGAGATCGGGAATTATTCCACAGGAACGTATTAACGGGAAAAAAAAAATTGCCTATGTCCATCGCCAGGTCTCAGGATGCCTGTCTGTCAAATTACTTAAGACCCGTTGCACGCACACGTTTTTTTGCCGTCAAAAACCTTGTATGGATCAATATGGAAGCTTGTTGACAGACATCTCGGTAGTCATCCCCTTTCTAGCCATATCATCCCTCACACAGTGTTCATCCATCGTTTCTTTGGTATTTCCCTACTCTAATAGCCATCGACATTCATACGAAAAACTTTCCTTGCGACATTTTTCATTCATTCCTTCGCATCACATGCTCATACCACAGTGTAAAGAGTAACAGTGGACCGACGCCTTTGATGTTTGCGTAAATGCCGACACCCCACAAGAACATAGTACTTACCTAGGGTTGTCACAGACTTTACACAACTGCCCAGAAAAGGAGGGTAATGTTTTTAGGGTTTCATGTATGTATGAATGTATGTACGTTTCTTTGTTCCGCCATAACTTCTAAATGCCTCAACAGTTTGGACATATTATGGGGTATCGTTACAATTTTTACATTGTCCTGAGTGACTCTGTTTTTTTTTTTTGCATGACTGTCTCGTATTTTATTTGGGAATAAGAGCTTGTTAACAATATAAATAAAATACTATTTTATTGTTCAGTGTTTAATACTTTATTAATAATCATTAATTAAATCATATTCATCTACAGATTGGGTACTATTACTAATATACATTTATGCATTCTCGCACAGCACATGTTGCATGCACCATTTTAATTGTGTACAAATCAAAACAACTAAAACAAGACACGCGTTAGCCCTGAAAGTCATGTCCCGAGCTACTAACAATAGCGACGTATGCAGCTCGGGCTCGCCCTACCCGCCCCTCGCCCCTCACACCCCGCACGATTGCCCTGTCTAGACGGCTTCGTCGAATGACTGTATTGGTTAATAGACTGTGCTCATACCATGATATGCGAATTTGCAAATACTCCCTTAGAAGCTCTACCGCAACTGGAAAAGGTATGCAGTGTTATTTTAAAGTATGATTTCTAACACATTTATTTTTTCGTTTCCAGGCCGCAATAGTGAGGATAATGAAGACCCGCAAAACACTGAAACACCAGCATTTAGTGGTGGAAGTACTCAACCAGCTGTCTTCACGCTTCAAGCCACGAGTGCCGGTCATCAAGGTAAATATTATATCACTAGCTACGCGGTTTTACCCGCATAAGTCTCGATCCTGTGGGAATGTCGGGATAAATGTATCCCATGTCCTATTCCAGGTCATGGTCTACCTATGTGCCAAATCTCATCCAAATCTGTTCAGCCGATTTAGCGTGAAAGCGTAATAAACAAACTCACTGACATTTATAATATTAGTAAGCACCATCCATGGTTATTTACCAAGATGCCTTTCCCCAACTATGATGGGGTCGGCTTCCGAATAACCGGATCCAGCTGAAAACCAGTATTTTACTTGGGCGACCTCCACAACCCAGTAATACTGGTGGTCAGACTTTTGCTTCTGACGACCCGTAACGACTGTCAAAGATCTACGAATGACAGCCGGGACCAACCGTTTAACGTGCTTTTCGAGGCACGGAGGGGTCTCGATTGTAGTAATTGTAAGTAGCTATCAACGGGTAAGAAAGAGAGAAATATAAATCCTTGGAGGTAAAGAAAAAACGAATAATCTAATCTTTTAGATAAGCATATGGAATTGAAGTACACCTGGCGCTTGAAAAATGCTTTTATGCATTTTGAATCGAATTACTTGAAAAAATGTAACTCTCCTAAATAGCAGCTGTCGAATTAAGGCTTCCGCACATTATACTGGGCCACCCCGCATTGCAAAATTCTCCTATATAAAGCCTCGTGCAGACTGGCGCGACACGACACCGGTAATTGTTCTACCGTGAAGTTTTCTTCGAAATTGTTTTGTTGTGCGTCGCGCTGTCGTACATTTTATAGAACCATCGCACACTACAGGCGGGCTTTTAATATTTGAATGCGATGTACTGCGGCCCGATACGGCTGTAAAATGAGCTTACCTTAAAGGAGTCTGTCCACTACACCGTACCATACCATGACCGTGCTAGAAAGGTGTCAGGCAAAAAAAAAAAAAACATGAAAAGTATGAGATTGCCCACTAGACCATTGCATCACCGACCGACACCGTCGCGTGCCATGCACGGGGCGGCAACAATTGTCGGCGAGAATATTTTACCGGTGCTGATACGCTCTGCAGGCTCGCGACGTTACCGAACCGGAGCGCGCGCATGCCGCGAAACGGTGAGCATACGGGTTATAACCGATATGATAACCGTTCTGACGCGTCTCATAATCAGCATGTAATATATGTATGTACTGCTGGGATACAGGCCCTCTCTTCGACAGGGAAGTGAGCTGTAATCGACCACGCGGGCCCAGTGCGGGTTGGTAGATGTCGCATGTCTCCGAATTTTTGGTTCTAGGACATGCCGGTTTCCTCACGATGTTTTCCTTCACCGTTTTGAGAGCAGGGGTGATGAAATCATTTACATTAAGTAGGTAAAGTGCCTGTCTGGTTTGTAACTCTACCGAAGATGGGGCCATTACTGCTGGGCCACCACTGCTCCTGAGGCATCTGCCTCACGTAAAAGCACACTACTATATCTGAGTGTACGGGAACCGTACGGATATGATACGCGGATGCTACGGTCACTAAAACCGTTAAGCACGGGTATAATACGCTGTTGATATGTTCTAGTGAGCATAGTAATCCGTTTAACGTTTCTTTCCGTGCCTGATACGTTCATAGCACGGTCACTGTATGGTCCGGCATAGTGGGCAGACTCCTTTATCTTTGTGCACTTTGAAAGAAATACTTTTTACTAAAATAATAAAATTGTTTTCTTCTCTCCAGAAATGCATCGACATCTTGATCGAGAAGGAGTACTTAGAGCGCACGGAGGGAGAGAAGGACACATACAGCTATCTCGCGTGATCGTGCCGCACTATGTAATAAATGATATATAAACAATATTATGTAATCTACACGACTTTTATTTGCCAACCAACCGACAAACCAAAATCAACACAGTAACCACAGACACGAGTAATTCCCAGTCTATTACTATACTCTATGCTGATTTATAATGTATCGAGTTTTTATAACGCGTTACAGAACAGCAGTCTTCTCTTTTTTTTTTTTTAACGCAGCCCCAAACTAGGATCTTCTCCTGTATCGTGGGTGCGCTTACAAACATTTAAACTCACATTCACAAATAGCCAGACCCGAAACAACTACTTGTAGGTCATACTCCATATTGTCACGGCTCCGGCGCTGCGGGGCTCCGGCGCGCGGCGGTTCCACGCGGGGTTATCGTCGCTGACTGCTCCTCAGCTCGCGGGCCGCCTCGCCCCTCCGCGCGTACGCGGGCTTAAATTACCTGTAAATTACACTAGGGATAGGGCAGACAAGACTACGTGGAGTCGGTTTTGCCTCGATTCGTTTCTATCACTAACTTGTAGCCCAACATATTGACTTTATATGACAATATTATAATTTTATAGAAATGGCAATATCCCTAATTAAATAATTCAAAAAAAAAATCTGCCATCTTAAAAGTATGCCATTGTAAATCCGGACATATAAACATTCGGCCAAACAACTAAATATTTTTTATTCCCATATAATATAAGTCAAAGTCAAAACGTTTATTGCGAATTAAGTGTATAATGTTGGTGTACTTTTTATTCGTATAAAGTAGATTAGGTATGGCAAGTTTGCCAAAAAAAAATTGGATCATCAATATTCTGCTAGATAGAGGGAACCCGTCTAATATTGCACTATAAAATGTTGTAAGTTAACTAATTAGTTAGGTAGGTAATTTATGGCAATGTTGCTGGATAGATGCTCCCATAGATAAGTAGGTACTTACTGAATAAATTAACCGACTTGGTTTTACATTAGATCTCACCACGTTTTGCGGTAGAGGAACTGCGTTGCAAGACTTGTATTTTTGACATTTTATGTTTTTGATGGAATTAATTATTTTAGATGGAATTTAATATTTACTGCCGTTTTTGAAATACCAGTACCAGCACTCCCAAAAGCATTTGTTTTTTGAAACTGTGGGGCTAGCCAGAACACCCATTTTTTTTTTTTTGGTGGGAAATCGTCAAATGACTTCTCCCGCTCTCGTTGGAGCGGGAGGGCGTGTCAGACTCTTACTGAGTAAAACCCACCCGTGTTCTTTCTGTTGCCTGTGCACTGCCAGGGGGCCACGGTATCCCTTTCGGACTTTCCCGCAACCCCGGCAGGCATTGGTCTCATCGGACCCCTTCACTTGCTGACATCTCTTTGAGGCGCGCGTGGAACACAACGCGCCGTCGACCCGGGCTTGGTCCTTACCGGACGGCGAGCTACCCATTGCTCACCGTCCGCAAGCCCGCGCCTACGGTGGCCGGGAATCGGCAATAGATTCCCGACGCCCAGGGCGTCTCCTCCTGCGGCGGCTAGGGGCGTGAGGGCGCGAAATTTGCCTATCCCTCACGCGCTCCACCTCCTCCTTCGCGAGCGTTACTGCTTCGCAGAAGGAGGTGACGGCCTCCCATGCCCTCTCGCTCCGTACCATGGCCTGGACTAGGGCCGGACGCGAGAGATCCCCGCCACCGATCGCCTCGACGAGGACACGGCGGTGCTCTGCCCAAGCCGGGCATACCTCCACAGTATGCTCCACCGTGTCCTCCGGGCGATCCACGCAGTGATGACACCCGGGCGTTTCCTCCCGCCTTATCCGAAACAGGTACCTCCCGAAACAGCCGTGTCCGATGAGGACCTGCGTCAGGCGGAAGGTGAGGACGCCGTGGCGCCTCTCCAGCCACTCCTCAAAGAGGGGACTTATCGCCGCAATAGTGGCGTGCCCAGCACTGGGTTGCGACAATCGCACTCTCCATGACACCATGAGATCTCTGTCCCCTGTGCCGCGATTTCTCGCGGCATCGGAGTCAAGCCCCGGCGTTTCGCCTCCTCGCGCCACTCCCAAATATGCGCGAGGACTTTTGCCTCCAGATCCCATGGCGGCAATCCGGCAAGGTGGCTCGCCGCCTCACCGGAGACCGTGCGGTATCCCCGGACCAGCCGGGTGGCCATGACCCTCTGGGACGCGTTCAACCGGCGGGCAGGCCGCCGCTTCAACGAACGCGCCCACACCGTAGCCAGTACACCCTACGCATTAAACTTCGTAATTTTTGCTGATGGGATATTCCACCGGTCGCATGGCTTGTAAGCTATATTTTTATAATTTGTAAGCTGTCACGGGCTCCTTATTTACAATGCCGCTGGTTTAGTAAGACCTTGCTGAAATTGCGTTATTTTCAAATCGGATTTCTAAGAACCGTGCCCTTATAAAACAAAATTATTTATCAGTGAATTAGATTCTTATCATTAAATCCAAACGTTAACAACACCCAACCGACATTTATAGAGAAATTATTATTGGCCCTTCGAGTAATCGAATTCTGTGTAAGATAATTTATTTTTTGTCGGTTTCTTATAATAATATATACCTATGTGGAATAAGAGGTGTATGATACTTATTATTTCTTTAAATCAATTTTTTTTACAATTAGAATTATTTTTTTTATTAATTTTGTTATGTTGATTTTATAAAATCTAGTGCTTTTTGAATTGCTGTTAGCGCTAAATTTGACTTTAAATCTGGCAGCACTGATGCTAGACATGCTAGATTACAAAACTAAATAAATGTAATATGTTAGATTGTTCACAATCAGATAGGTACACCAATGAAAATGAACTTGAAATTAGAAAAGTAACATTTAAAAAAATATATTCATATCAACAGTTGATTGGCAGCTTGATGCACTTGTCTGTCCGTACTCACCAAGCCAGTGTAAGTTTTCTGAGTCAGTATAATAATAGTTGAAACTTTTGGAAATAATTAAAATATTTGTTAAAATACCTAACGAAATCTATTTAGTTATGATAGCACACAAAGTGTTCCCTTTTATATCCCTTAACTCTAGGGCATTAATGAGACCATGTCAAAGAATCAACTGGCATATGAATAATTTTTCAATTATGTAGGTAGGTTTTTTTTTCACATGCTTATTTATATGTAAAAACCCTTACGTGTAATATGACGTCACATTTTCTTTGCTTAAAGCAAAGAAAATGTGACGTCAGTCATCATAAGAATGATTGGTTTGAATGAAAATGATTTACTCGTACTTATCAATAAAACTTAGATATACCTACACATCGAGAGCCTATTGTTATGTTATCTTCGAAACTGCCTAAGTAAGCCCCGCCCCGCCCCGCACCCAGCTGTGTAGCCAACATACTACAACGCATGCATAGACTGGCCTGCATGGCGATCACAGGCTGCATGAGGACTACTCCGACTGCTGCAATGGAAGCCTTGCTGGGACTACCACCGCTGCACCTGCTCATACAGCAGGAAGCGTCGATGGCGGCAGTACGTCTAAATGCAGCAAATCTCTGGGGTAAGAGAGATACACAACACACCGCGCTGCTTGAGGGAGTCTGCAAGGAGTTCCCCATTGGGAAAGCCATAAATGACCGGGTACCCAAACAATTTATCTTTGATAAAAAATACAGAATCCAACTTCACGAGGATCGCCGATGTGGGCTTGCGCCCAACAGAGCTGCGCATCTTCACGGATAGATCCAAAACAGGTAGTGGTAGAGGTGCTGGAGTTTTCGGAGCTACTCGGAGGACCTCAACATCCACATAGCTACACCATTGGGAGTCCATAACACAGTGTTCCAGGCCGAATGCATGGGTATTTCTCTTGCCGTTTCAGCTATTCTGGCTAGGGAAGTTAAGGACCACTACATACGTATAATCTCAGACAGCATGGCTGTTCTGCAAGCGCTGAACAGTCACACTGTGGACTCTGGGCTGATATACGAGTGCCACCAGCGCCTTAACCAGGTAGGTGACCTCAACAAAATAACCATTCAATGGAGCAAAGGACACAGCGGTTTGCTGGGGAACGATGCTGCCGACGTACTTGCCTGAAGGGAATCGAGCCTGGCACCAGTGGGGCTCGAACCCATCGTGCCACTCCCCTTCGGTTACCTACGCACTCTGGTAAGGAAACGAACTAGGGATCAGCATCACAAACTATGGTCGAACCAAGGCGAGTGCAGGCAGGCTAAAGAGGCACTCCCTCAATCGATGGCCGCCTGACGGTTCTTTGACTAACTAAACAGCTGCGTACGGTTACAGCAGCTATAACTGGCCATTGGTCATTTAATAAACACCTCTTTGTCATAGGAGTCACAGACAGTCCGCTGTGCAGAGCCTGCATGGAGGACGACGAGACAGCAGCTCATGTGCTGTTAAACTGCCCGGTGGTCGCCACTTACAGGCGCAACACCAAGGCGTTGCTGGCCTTCTTTGAGGAGCTGGAGTGGATCGAATGACCGATTTTTCCACTCGTACGCAAAATACGCGCTTTGATGTGGAGTTGCGTAAACCAGCCCGTATTACCTATAACTGCATAAGTATGTATTTTTGGAAATCATTGTTCTAGGACTTTCTGTATTATTTTTACATATAATATGTTAGTTTTCTTTTTTAAGCGTAACGTTGCCCCATACTAGGAATTTCGCCTGTATCGTGGGTGCGTTGTAATGGATGGGTTGTACATGAGTGTCACATGTGTTGGGAGCTTGCCCAATTTAATAAAAATGTGTAAAGTTGGTGTGTTCTCCTATAAAAAAAATACAAATTAAACAATACAATAATTTCGGGCGCCTTGGAGATGCACACAGTATGTTTCAAATAAACCAAACTTGCCAGATAGAACTCTTCGGAGAGTCAGACTTTTAATCTGCCGGTAGGTAGCTAATTAAATGAATAAAAGAATGGAATTTCCTTTGCTAATACCTTGTTTAATTAATTGCCAGTAGCTTCAGAGTAATAAAATTATGAAATTAAATACAAAAAAAAAAGGTTATAATTACTTACATTATTATCATTGAATTTACAATATTATTATTATGGAACTTACATTACTATTGCATCTTTGTTGATAAAAAAAAGGTAGGTAGTAAAATAAAATGGTTAAATAAAATGGTTAAATAAAACGGTTAAATAAAACCTCTAGGATCGTGGCGTTGATGGTAGGGATAAAAATATCCCTTGTAGAAATATATCCAGTAAAGAAAATAAATCGAAAAGAAAATAGAAGAAAAAAAAAAAAAAGACGTCGGGACCAGAATCCGGCTGAAACAAAATTTACAGAGAATTAATAAATTGTTCAGGATTCCCAAACGTTGGGAAGCGTGGCGTTCCACGAGTAATAATAACTTACCGTCTTTTCCAACAAATGGCAAATTTAAGTGCACCACAAAATTCAGGCGGGCGACAAATCACTTAAAAGCCTGGAACAATAATTTAGTATGATATCGAGCACTCGTCACGCTATCCAATTTATCAATCCGAAAGAATTCAATCTTACCAAAGAAATGAAGGATTATTCCTACGTCACCACGTCCTGAGGGAAAGTTTTAGAAGTTTACGGCATCAATAGGCCGCCAATACCCAGGATTTATCCCGATTAAAAAATGTCATTAAAATTCAATACTACATCAGGAATGTTCGTCGCAAAAGTGATCACGTCAAAGTTGACAGCTTCCACCTAACACAATCGATGACAGCAAAAAAAAACGTTCCGAAATCGACTAACTGACGAGAAGCATGTAACGATATTTTAAACTCGTTACATTACATCCCTCCCCGAAAAAATAAAAGAAAGCAATTTCTTTTATGCTAAAAAATAAACAAGGCAAAAGAAAAAAAAATTACAAAAAATAGGAAATATAAATTCCAAATAAAACAAAACAAAAAAATACCCTATAAAAAGATAGGATTATTAGACCGCAAGGAAGATATCCGCTAAGTCTAACAACAACTAAACAAAAAAATAGTTTCTATGACTATTTCTTAAAATAACATGCATATAAAAACAAATAAGTCAAGCGAAATAGTCGCTGATCAATATTGTATAAGAGCACAACAAGAGTATACTGAATTGAGTACGGTTAGGCACCATAGCCACCGACTAACATACAGTATAACTCTAGAAACAAAAAAAAAAAATACCAATTTGAGTTCGGTTAGGCACCATAGCCACCGACTAACAAGTATATAACACGATAAAAATATTAATTTGAGCACAGTTAGGCGCAATTGCCGCTGTCTAACGAGAATAATCCAAAAAATATGTCTATATGAGTGCAGTTAGGCACCGTCGCCACTGACTAGCAAGAACAAATTATAACTGTGAGACAAAGTTCGAAATCTCCACATCTCTACAAATGCAAAAAATATAAAGAATGTTGTGATCGGCACAACTCCACCAATATTCCGAGCACAAACACCTTCGAAAATAAATGCATATTGTGATCGGCTCAACACCACCAATATCCCGAGCACAATAGCAGAACAAGAGATGCATATTGTGATCGGCTCAACACCACCAATATCCCGAGCACAATAGCAGAACAAGAGATGCATATTGTGATCGGCTCAACTCCACCAATTTCCCGAGCACAATAGCAGAACAAGAAATGCATCCTGTGATCGGCACAACACTACCAACCTTCCGAGCACAGAAGCAAAAAAAACAACGAAATCAAGGAAAAAAATATACCGAGATCCGTAAAAAAAGTAGGTTAACCTCTACAAGTGAAAACAAAGTGTTCACAAGCAGTGGGTAACAACTAAGAAATTTTATACAAGAATGTATACATAAAAATCGCATACAAGACTTGTATAAAAGAATAATAATAATAAGATATGTATAAAAATATTAATAAGATACATATACAAAATATTAATAATAAGATCCTTTGATATGAGAAACGTATTCGTGTGGATAGAAGAGTTATTAAAAGGTCCTAAGTTGTATTTTTAGAAAGTTAAGAAATCAAATTCAATAAAATTATAAGAAGTTAACTAACATACATTCTCATTCAAACCACCGATAACCTATCATCCATCCCATCATACATCACACTATCATAAGTGGCCTTCAAACAAAATTATCAAAATCAAGACTTACTCTTGGAAACCAAATTAAAATTTAATTATATCCTTAACATGATAACGACCAGCAGTACCCTTATTAAGGTCTTTCAGATTATAAACATTATCAGAGATCTTTTCAATAATTTTACATTTAATAAACTTAGGAGCAAGTTTTGCTGAAAAATAAGTAGGTGCATGAGATTGAACAAAACTCCTTCTCCACACAACATCACCCACATCAAAAGAAATGACTTTGCGACCTTTATTATAATAGCGAGCATTACGCTGATAAGCTTTTAATAAATGAGTTTGAACTTTAACAAAAATTTCACTAAGTGAATTAAGAGAATCAGCATAGTGAGTTCTATGGGAAACTTCCAGTTCATCTAAATTATCTATAGAGTCACTTAAACGATGTAAAGAAGCATCAAAAATAAGTTCCCTCCCAAACGTCAAAAAATTAGGTGTGAAATCTGTGGCTAGATTCACACTATTATTCAAAGCTAGTTGAACATGAGGTAAATATTTAGACCAAGTTCTATGATCATCTTTAACAAAACAAGCAATGCAAGTTTCAACAGTTTTATTATATCTCTCAACTGTATTGTTTTGAGGCGTGTATAAAGTATTATAAAATATTTTTGTGATATTATAACCTTTCAAAAATTCTACGAAATGTTTAGAAGTAAATTGTGTACCATTATCACAAACAATTATTTTAGGACAACCAAATTTAAGAAATATTTCTTTTTCAAAAAGTTTATTTATTACTCTAGTAGTAGCATTTATCATAGGAAAAATCCAGCAGTATTTAGTGAACACATCAACAACCGAGAGAATATATTTATGTCCAGAATAAGCTTTAGGTAATATACCTATAATATCCACTGAAAGCATTAGCATAGGTCGATCAACTTTTTTAGGGTTAACCATAATACCAAAAGGAGGTTGTGTGGTGTGTTTATAAGCTTTACAAGTATCACAAGCTAGAATATATTTTTGAACATCATTAAACATCCCTTTCCAAAAATAGTGTTGTTTTAATTTATTTAAAGTCTTATGGATACCAAGATGACCAGAATTAATGTCATCATGATTAGAACGAATTGTATCTAAAATATGTTCTTTAGGAATAACTATTTTCCAATTAAGATTACTATTAGGATCAAACTTACTTTTACAAAATTTATATAAGGTTTTACTTTCTACTCTAAAGTTCTTATATCTGCAAGGAGACTTTTGACAATTAATAAATACTTTTTTATACCATGGATCATAAATATCATCATCTGGCAAAACTAAATTATTTTGAGAGATTTCTATAGCGGCTACTTCAATACGAGATAAAGCATCTGGAACTAAATGTAAAGATCCTTTTTTATGAACTATATCAAAAGTAAATTGAGAAATTCTAGCAGCCCAACGTGCTAAGCGTCCACTAGGATTGCTAAGACCTAAAAGCCATTATAAACTAGCATGATCAGATATACAGTAAACTTCATTCCTTCAATAAAAGGTCTGAAATGTTCTATTGAAGCTAAAATAGCAAGTAATTCACGTTCTGTGGTACTATAATTGCAGAAGCTAAATTCTTTTGAATAATAATTGCAGAAACTAAATTCTTTTGAATATGTTCATTAACCAAAACATTCATGGAATTAAACGAAGGAAAAGCGTGCGTCGCAAAAGCTGAAGAAGAGTGTGCAATTCTGTCATTATGATCAAAAGAAAGTGGTACTTCTGTCAAATTAATCATGTCAGGAGCAACAGGTGCAACATTAGGAACTGTGCATGCACCATCAGATTCCATGTTATCCTTAGCAAGAGGCAGAGGAGATTGATCTTCTTTATCCATTATGAATAAACAATACGATAAGAAAAGCAGGGCAAAATATCACAAGTTGTAAAATATTTGAGGTTAAAGTGAAAAAATATTTTTTAAGTTACCTACAAGTTGATTTTTATGAAATATTTAAAAGTGAAAAGATGCAGTAATAATTTACAGGATAAGCTTATATCACTTAAACTATGATTAGGTATTACTTAAGTTAAACCAAAGTTTGTTTAAAATCTAATATGAAACACCGCACTTAGTTTTACACCGTTGAGTCACTTATACAAAACAAAACTGTCTTACCATACAATATGTTGATTTTGCAAGAGTATAATGATATTGCTGTAACCATAAAAGTTAAACACACAATAGTACAATAAAGTTGTTAGTAAATATTGTTTACTTACTAGGAAACATCAAGAAAACTTAGTTGTAAATTACAACATTCAAAAAAAAGTGTATTACAGAAACTATATAATTTGTTCTGTAAACAATACTACAAAATATAAGATGCAATAATAATTTATAAGATACAAGGAAGCTACTTCAAGTCCCTGTTCGCAGAGCGACAAATGTAATGGATGGGTTGTACATGAGTGTCACATGTGTTGGGAGCTTGCCCAATTTAATAAAAATGTGTAAAGTTGGTGTGTTCTCCTATAAAAAAAATACAAATTAAACAATACAATAATTTCGGGCGCCTTGGAGATGCACACAGTATGTTTCAAATAAACCAAACTTGCCAGATAGAACTCTTCGGAGAGTCAGACTTTTAATCTGCCGGTAGGTAGCTAATTAAATGAATAAAAGAATGGAATTTCCTTTGCTAATACCTTGTTTAATTAATTGCCAGTAGCTTCAGAGTAATAAAATTATGAAATTAAATACAAAAAAAAAAGGTTATAATTACTTACATTATTATCATTGAATTTACAATATTATTATTATGGAACTTACATTACTATTGCATCTTTGTTGATAAAAAAAAGGTAGGTAGTAAAATAAAATGGTTAAATAAAATGGTTAAATAAAACGGTTAAATAAAACCTCTAGGATCGTGGCGTTGATGGTAGGGATAAAAATATCCCTTGTAGAAATATATCCAGTAAAGAAAATAAATCGAAAAGAAAATAGAAGAAAAAAAAAAAAAAGACGTCGGGACCAGAATCCGGCTGAAACAAAATTTACAGAGAATTAATAAATTGTTCAGGATTCCCAAACGTTGGGAAGCGTGGCGTTCCACGAGTAATAATAACTTACCGTCTTTTCCAACAAATGGCAAATTTAAGTGCACCACAAAATTCAGGCGGGCGACAAATCACTTAAAAGCCTGGAACAATAATTTAGTATGATATCGAGCACTCGTCACGCTATCCAATTTATCAATCCGAAAGAATTCAATCTTACCAAAGAAATGAAGGATTATTCCTACGTCACCACGTCCTGAGGGAAAGTTTTAGAAGTTTACGGCATCAATAGGCCGCCAATACCCAGGATTTATCCCGATTAAAAAATGTCATTAAAATTCAATACTACATCAGGAATGTTCGTCGCAAAAGTGATCACGTCAAAGTTGACAGCTTCCACCTAACACAATCGATGACAGCAAAAAAAAACGTTCCGAAATCGACTAACTGACGAGAAGCATGTAACGATATTTTAAACTCGTTACAGCGTTTACAAACATTTAAACTCACATACACAAACAGCCAGACCCAGAACAACTAAATTGCAGGTCATACAAATATTTGTTACGTGCGGGAATCAAACCCGCGACACACAGCGCAGCATTCAAGCGCTTAACTGCTGCGGCAACCATGTCGTCCAGTTAAAACGTACGTCCGAACAGTTAAAACTTTAAACTATTCCGTTGCAATCGTTTTGGCCGAGGTTATCATTATAGGTAAAGGTAAGTATAATTATTTATGTTTCATTATTTTTATTAAATTGTCGACATGGGTCTTTGATGAGCCGAGGCGACATATATGTGAGTCTATAGTACTTTTCTCAAATAATGCGCGAAAGTTCAAACTAAATACATTAATTATAAATTCTAGAATCAATGACGAACAACGATAATTTTGCAAGCACCAATATGTTCATTGTTTCTTATTTACAATATACCTGCAACTCTATTTGCAAGCCATATTGAAATTTAAATAAAATGTTTGATACCGTTTGTTACCTCCTTGGTTGCCATGTGAAAGTAAAAAGTTTGTTCCATTTTTAAATTACACGACACTTATGAGTTTTCATAGTAACATTGCCGGTCGTCTACTCGCATGTATTTGACCAATACAGCATTTTCCATTAATTTCGAAGAAGCTTGTCAAAATAATGCTCGAATTTCCAAGCATGTTTGAGAAAAATAAATTTTTCTATATTACTGTATGATTATTTTCGTTTCACTGTTTTGATTAATATAGGCGATTTGGCTCTGTTAAGTTCCTTAAAATGTTGCTTTCTTTTGTCGGTGGGTCGTCTTAGTGGCATTCTGAAAACAAACTAAGTAGGTACTACCTAAATTTTGTTTTCATATCAAATAAAATTATAACACGTACCTATTCGTTCGAAATTTGAAATTCCCTTTTTTTGTTTATTTTCCATAATGAAAAGTAGGTTGAGTCTCATTTCCCACGAAATGTATGGGAAAAGTTTTTTGTGATTTCTGATTTTTCTAGTACTCAATCAGTATTGATTGACATAAAAAAAGCTTTTGTGAAAACTGCCTATTTTCTTGCTGACTGTAGATTTGTTTTCAAAATCAGTGAATGCAGATCAATATTTCTTAAAAGTTAAGGACAGTCGCCTAAGACCGTTTTCCTGTAGCTACAATGGTTAAGGTCCTTCCTGCCTCATCTCAAAAATCCACTGTTTATGTCACCGAGTTTGTCACCTACATGGTGTAGGTCTAACAAAAATTTCAGAAACACTGTTTAGAAAAACAATATATAAACATACACAATCACCCAATACATCCTTTGTTACTGGGTGGATTCACCGTTTTGATTATATCTTATTTATTTTGGTGGTCGGAAATGGGTGCTAAACACAGAAAAAAAAAGAAGTTTTAATAATCATTACAAACCTGCTTGAAGGCACTGAAATCCAACAAGAGAATCGAAAAATATCGATTTTCAAAGTTATTTAACTGAAATGGTAATGACGTTTATAGCCTGGTAATGACTTTTCTTTAATGGTAATGACGATAAGTTAATGGGAATTATGAAAAAGAGTAAATAACACATAATTATGATAACATAACTTCCATCATAGCCTTCCATGCACAGATAACTAATGTTTGTCAAAACGTCAAACAAATAGTTTTTGACAGGCTGCGCGCCAGTGATGCCAACTTAGCAACTTTATAGCTAGATCTAGCTATTATTGGGTGACAGACAGCTACAATTTAATGAAACTTGTAGCTAAACTTTTTAGCTACTTTTTTTAGCTACTTTTCATTTCATTAGGAGACGTGAGGCTATCAAGATTCGTAAAGTAGGATAACGAGTCTCGAAAGAAAAATAAAAACTAAACGCGAATCTATGATCATAGATGGTATGGTAGGTACCAGGTGCTAGGGTATATATTATGTTCTGCTGTGGGTATAGGTCGGCGTTCAGTGTGACCATGTTCAGTATTTTAATACTTTGTTGGTATATTTTATCGACTTTTACAAGCATTAGTATTTAGCAAAAACGGAACAAAAAAGTTTTATAAACAAAAACGGATCAGCAATTTTAAAAACAAAGTAAGGTGTAAAAGATCAAGGAGGTTGTGTTAAATTTAATTCTTCAAAGAGAATGTTAAAATACAATTCTAACATTTATTGTGATGATGATTGACTGAACTTTAAAATTTTGAAAATCAGTATTTTTATTGGTATATTTTTTTTTGTTATGTTTTTATTTTTTTAATTATTTATGTTTTTTTTATAATTTTTAACTCTCTTGTTGGAATAAATGAAAATAAAAAAAAGATGATTGTCAGAAATTGTCATTTTATTGTAACCCACTTACCTACTGTATGTACACTAAGACAATGTAAATCGGCCGTACATTTAACTACTTCTAGCAACTTTTTGGGGTAAAAAAAACTGGCAATCTAGCAACATTTAAAAAATTGTCTAGCAACTGGGTAAAGCTAGCAGTTGGCAACACTGCTGCGCGCACAGATTACTACGGCGACGGCGCGGCGCGGCGGCAGCGCGTGAGTCGTTGTTGTTGCCGACTGAACGAAATGTTGCCATTTTAAATATTATATTTATACAAACATTTAGAAATAACTGCCACCCTCAAATTAATCATAGTCAACACGATTTTTCTGATAATTCACAACAGTCAAATACTCAGTTTTTTCGTTAACTACCTTAACATCATACACCAAAACATAGCTGGTTTAATTAATAAATCTGATACACTGACTGTAAAGTTAGTAGAATTAAACAAGGGAACTATAATAGATGTTCTTTGTGTTACAGAACATTTCATACAAACAGGATATGAGAATTTATTGCACATTCCGAATTTTTGTCCAGCTGCTTTCTTTTCTAGAAACACAAAGAGAGGAGGAACAGGTATTTTCGTAAGAGTAGGATTGCAGTTTGCAGAAATATCGGACATAGCAAAACAATCAGTTTCAGGCATCTTTGAATGCTGCGCTGTAGAAATAATAGCTTATAAAATTGTTATTTTTTGTATTTATAGAATCCCCAAATATAACTACGAAATGTTTTATGATAAATTGGATTATATTTTAAATAAAATCTGTCTATCTTCAAATAAGAAAATCGTCTTGTGTGGAGATTTTAATATTGATGTTTTGAAAAGAAACAAAATCACACTAGAACTTGAATACTTTCTTATGAAGTACAATTTAAAACTAGCGCTTTATACTCCCACTAGGTTAATAAGTCAAACCTGTATTGACAATTTTGCTCATAACTATCGGAAAGAATGTAAAGCTGAAGTTGTAGATCTGATCCTTTCGGATCATACATCTCAAATACTTAAAGTACCAATAAATAAAACTTGCAATTTAAAATATTGGAAAACAAAAAAGCAGGACACATGTATGGAAAATTTAATTACTTTTAAAAGACATCTCGGCTCTTTATCTTATATGCGAGTATATGAAGCTAAGGACGCAAATGAAGGTTTTGACAATTTCATGGAAGATTTCATACTTCTATATAGATTATGTTTTCCGGAGAAAATTATAACCATTAAAACTAGCAAGAAAACGAAATGGATATCACGCGGAATAAAAACATGTAGTAACAAACAAAGGCAGTTACTTTGGGCATATCGATTAAAATCTGATTAAAAAAATAAATCAGTCCTAAAAAACTATACCAAAATTTACAGGAAAATTATCAACTTAACACAAAAAGCACAAAATAACCATTTCATAAATACCGCTCAAAATAAATCAAAAGCTACTTGGCAAATTATAAATAAATCCAAATATTGTCTGCCATTAGAGCCTGTAATAAGCATGAAAAGAGATAATTTGACATTTACAGACCCCGTGGACATTGCAAATCAATTTAACGATTACTTTATTGACACAATTGAGAATAATGTTAAACCTGACATCACATTAAATAATACAAATATAAACAATCAAACTTTAAATTCACTATTCATGCAACCTGTAACAATTGACGATATAATACAAATAATTTGCAGCCTTAAAAACACAAATACTGTTGGATACGATGGAGTTTCCACAAAAGTATTGAAGTTTACTAAAGAACTAGTAGCACCTCCATTAGTTCATATAATTAACTTATGTATAGTTGATGGCATTTTCCCGAACAAGCTCAAAAAAGTAATAATAAAACCCCTGTATAAAAAAGATGATAAAACACATTTTAAGAATTATAGACCTATTGCCAAAATTCCAATTATTTCTAAAATTTTCGAGAAAGTAATCTACAACTCTATAAATGCCTATTTTGAAAAGTATAAATTATTTTGCACAGAACAAAAGGGTTTCCGTAAGAACACTACGATTAATATGGCACTATTTGACTTGCTAGCTAACATCATGTCGTCTGTCGATAAAAGAAATCCAGTCTGTGCAATTTACACTGACATGACAAAGGCTTTTGACCATGTAGACCATAACGATTCTGTTGCACAAATTAAATAGTTATGGTATAAGAGGGAATGTCTCAAAGTTGATAAAATCATACCTGAGTAATAGGCTTCAATACACGGAAATTTCTAGGATATGTCCTAAAACTAAATTAGAAATTAAATATGTATCAAAACCATGACTTGTTAAATATGGCGTCCCACAGGGTAGTGTATTGGGGCCGACACTTTTTTTGATATACATAAATGATCTTCCGAAAGCAACGACCAACAAAATGGTTCTATTTGCAGATGACAGTACAGCTATAGTAAAATGTACTAATTCAAATAGTTATAAGAATGACATTAATACTTGCATAAGTGACATTATAAGATGGTTAGATAATAATAATTTGGTTATAAACCTGAGAAAAACAAGAGTCATGCATTTTTATCAACGTCGTGGAAACCCAAACCTTAGCATTTCCTACAAGGGCTGTGATATTGAAGAAGCTAATAAGGCTAAGTTCTTAGGCATTATAATTGATAGCCAACTTACATGGAAACCTCATGTTGAAGAAATAAGTAAAAAACTTAGCAAATCCGCATATGCTCTTTTTCAACTCTCAAAGAAAGTTAACAGTCAGGCTCTATTAACAGCGTACCATGGATTGGTTGCCTCGGTTTTGCGGTATGGCATTATTTTCTGGGGGCAGTCTACTGATAGGGAGCTGGTATTTAGACTGCAGAAGCGATGCATCAGGTCAATGTGCGGTCCTATGACAACTGATAGCTGTATGTCATATTTTAAATCGTTAAATTTTTTAACTGTGCCTTGTTTATATATAATGGAAACGGCTTTGTTTGTGAAATGTAACCCACATCTATTTAAAAAATTATCAGAGGTCCGGAAAAATCCAATACGTACTCAGTACATTAATCAATTATGTCAAACAAAATGTAAAACGGCGCTAACGCAAAAAAGTTTTTTTGGTATTGCCCCACTCATATATTATTATAGATTACCTAATATTATAAAAAATATGACTACATTAAAATTTAAAAGGGCACTAAACGAAATTTTGATTATAAAAACTTATTACAAGATTGACGATTTTCTTAATGATGATTCACTAACTGATTGACATGCTGTTACTTTGATTGACAATTATTATTATGATAGTGGTTCACTTACTTTTTGTTTCCATTTGACATTATATAGTCTTATTTTATTTTATTTTATATTTTTGATTGCTGTGACCACACTGACATTATTATTATTTTATTTTTTGTAATTTCCTATGATCTGCCGCTTATTTTAAATTCGTATTTTAAATTTTGAATTGTAAACCTTTGCATGCCCATTTGACGGTAAAATATGGAGAACTTTATTATAAAAACACCTATGTACTATACCCATGTTTGCAAAGAAATAAATGATTTGATTTGAAATAAGTATTGTACGTAAATGTTTTTTAACTAATTTTTTATACTGCCCGGTAGACATCATTACGTCAACGCCGGCTGTCACTGAATACAAGCGTTTAGGGCTTTGTCCCGCATAAAGTCGATGCCTGTTTTGTGTGGATGTGACGCATATTTTCTCCCAACTTGTTCTTTTGTGTTTGTTATTTCTTTGCTTCATGTTTACCGTTTTTTTTTTTTTTTTGGTATGGCATCTCGCAGTTGACTCTCAAATTGAGGTCGCAGCTGCTTAACCGGACTATCCTGTGGATGCCTTATGCTACTAACTTAAAGCGTCCAGCCAGGGGCATGTTTACCGTTAATAAACTTTTTTTTATATATATTTTAACCTTAGCCTTACAATAATTAAAAAAACAAAAATGGTCTATTGTCTATGGTCCCATTATCTTTTTAACACTTTGATAATACGAAAATAAATGATGTCCAATTTATATTAAAATTTAGATTAATTATTTTCTGTTTTGCTGTACTAAACGAAAGTTTATATATATGGAACAGAAGCTAGATTTATTCTCAAGTGCCTGTACGTGAAAAGTATATATACGAGGAATAATTTTAGCTAGGCGTAGGCCCTGCATTTCAGGACACAGTCTCCACCCCTTCGGAAGCATTTATTTAGGATTATGCACTCGGACAGAGATGCGGTAAGTTGTACAAAACCAGAAAAAAAGACAGACTACACTATTGTTTAGTACTTATTCTAGGGTTAGTATGTGTTCGAGGGTGTGTGTGTGCGTAGCGAGTATGTGCGTGATATGTGTGTTTTGTATGTGGGCGTGTGGTCTCTGAATGAACAGAAAGATGATTTTTAAATGTTCCTTTTTTTTTCTGTTAAGTATTTTAAAGCAATTTAAAAAAGTTTCTACTTACCGTGTTGTAAAATTCGTTTTTTCTTTCATCCAAACTTGACCCTACTATAATAGGAAATATAGTTACGGGGCCGTAGAAGTTTTCAGTTTTAGACCTTTTTTGTACGAGTTCTATCTCAACTAGTGTTGCCGCAGGGTAATATTCCGACATGATTCCGAGGTATTTCCTTCGCGAATAATAATTTGCGAAACATTCGGAAGTATTGAGTAATTCAGAATTATTCGCCAAGAGTTCGACTATTCACCGCTAGATGGCGACACAATTACCATTGCAAATTACAGCCGTATGTTGCGTGTGTATTGATCATATATACGTTTGCGTTATATGATTGTTTAATTAAAGATGAAGATAAATTCATTTATCAAAACATGCAAATTAAGCATGCAGGATGTCACAATAATTCGTAAGTACATGTTTCACCCGTACGGCGTACAAAATAAAAGGTAATGGTAACTGTTTGTTTGGTGGTCTCAGCATGGTGTTATTTACTATAGCTTTCTCTGATCTGGTCAAGCAATAACGGCAGATGTCTACTGTGTCGAACTCCGAACAATAATAGCAAAACTAGCAGTGAAACAGCCCCGACTTATGAATCGATCTTCACCATATTATTGCTCCGTGATAACGCGAGACCTCATACAGCACGAGAAACCGTTTTAACTCTACAGGAACTGCAATTAGAAACCATTCGTCACCCTCCTTATTCGCCAGACCTTGCTCCAACGGACTACCATTTTGTTCGTGATTTGGACAATTTTCTACGAGATAAAAAGTTTTCTTCTCAGGAGGCAGTACATAATGCTTTCACACAGTTTGTCGAATCTAGATCACGAGAGTTCTATCGCAAATGCATAAATTACCTTCCTATTAGATGGCAGCAATATATTATAGATAATTTTGGTAATTATTTTGATTAAATATATATGTTAAATTAAAAAAAAACTAATTTCAATTTTTCAGTTCAAATTGGCAATTTCATACTATGAACCCTAATATTATTGATGTCAAAGATTCATTTATTTCGCTTTCACATGTCTTTATTATATACATGCTACAGTCATAGTGCGGTGGTACAGTAAGAGGGTGGGTCAGGGGTGGTCAATAGCACTAGGTAGGTCATTGATACATGTATATTATGAATAATAATGATCCAAGTACGCTGCCTTGAGGAACACCGTATGTTATATAAGTGTGCGTACGCTTGATACATAATCTCTCAATTTCTGTGTAGGTATTGTTTTCTATTAGTAAGGTATGACTGAATAAGATTTAGTATGTTTCCCCTTATGATTTTAATTAATTATCCTTATCAGCAAACCTTGGTCACTGCAACAGCAGAAAGCGCGTGCAGCGAGCATTACCAACGGAAGTTGTACAGTTACAGCTTTTATCCGCTAGATGGCGCTTATACCAGTGACATATTATTACTACGCGTTCATTCAAAACTTCCGATTATTACTTTCATCTTGACTTTCATCTACACAGTAATAATACACTCGAGAGCAATGAATCCGGGTCACTTAAAGAATGTTAAAAATCTCGGAAACTAAAAATGATAGGTTAATGCAATAAATTGTATTTAATAGACAATGTAATACTCCTTAAATGAAAGTAAAAAAAATATGAGTCACCATACATTTTATTAACACAAAATTACATAAAGAAAAAAACTGCTGATCTCTCCTTAAAACAAAAATAGGAATGAATGAAAAATAGGAAACATGAAATTTTTGAACTTTATTACGATTTTCTTGAATTTTAATACTTCGTATTGCCTCCTCGTGCTTCCATTACTGTGTTTACGCGGTTTGGCATGCTGTACACCAAGTTCCTTATACGATTTTGGGGAATATTCTCCCATTCCTCTGTGAGAGCAATTTTGAGCTCACGAAGCGTGATTGGGGGAGGGTTTCGTTGTTTTACGCATCTGCCTAGCTCGTCCCAAGCATGCTCGATCGGGTTGATATCCGGGCTGCGCGCTGGCCACTCCATACGAGTAATGTTCATCTCTTAAAGGTAGTCATTCACAATCCTACCTGTATGAGGTCGGCCATTGTCATGCATAAATATAGCATCCTCACCTAAATTGACCATAAATGGACCAACGTGATCATTGAGGATTTCTTCCACATATCTTTCGCTAGTTAAAGAGCCGTTTTCTATGATCACCAGCTCTGTGCGACTTTCAGAAGAAATTCCGGCCCACACAAGTACAGACCCACCACCGTAGGCTACTTTTTCTTCGATGCATGCTTGCTTGAATCTTTCCCCTGGTCTTCGATACACTCTGTGTCTTCCATCGTGCTTGTAGAGCATAAATTTTGATTCGTCGGAGAACATAACTTTTGACCAATCTTCAATACTCCAATTTACGTGGCTCTGGGCATATCTTAGTCTTGAAATACGATGCCCACGCTCCAGTTTAGGGCCGTTTGCAGGTCTAAGGGGTTTTAAGTTAGATCCAGCAAGCCGACGTCTTACTGTCCATGCACTTGGGTTACTTCCTCCGAGGCGTCGAAACTGATTTGTGAGTTCAGTTCCTGTAAGAAAGCGATTTCGAAGCATGGTGTTCACCAAGTATCGGTCTTCTCGTGCTGTGGTACACCTGGTTCTGCCCGTTCCTGGTCTGCGTAGGTTAGAACCAGTTTCTTCGTAACGTCGGAGAACTCTTTGTACTGTTGACAGCGACACACCGACAGTCCTGGCTGTATCGCGCTGACTCCGGCCGGTTTCCAGCATTGTAAGTATTCTGGTGCATTCTTCAGGCGTAAGCGACATAATTTCAGCTTGAATAATGAATATAGAGCACTATCAACATGGTTTATGTACCCACATAAATGACAGATTACAAACAAAAGCAAAACCAAATGCTGTAATTTCGTAGTTCCATCTTCGAAAGTGGCCCTTTTTCAAATTTGATTTTTTTATGATATAACTTTACAATAACTAAGAAGTTTTAATACCTTCATTTAAGAAGTATTACATTGTCTATTAAATACAATTTATTGCATTAACCTAGCATTTTTAGTTTCCGAGATTTTTAGGATTGTTTAAGTGACCCGGATTCATTGCTCTCGAGTGTAATAATAAGCCTTTTATTTCTTATCTCACAATATTTACATGTTTTTGTATTAAATACTACTTTTTAAATGAAATGGGTGTTAGTTGAGTGTTCGTCTTATGTTAGTAGTGTTATTTGTTTGGGTATCTTTTGGAGATGTAGTCCCATATCGGGTAAAGGCCTCCTCCATTCGCTTCCAATTTTCCCGATCTTTGGCAAAGGGCAGCCAGTTTGTGCCAGCAGTCTGGGCTATCTCGTCTGCCCATCGTTTCTATGGCCTTCCAACCTTCCTTTTCCCTGGTGGTCCTTTCCAGTTAGTGGCTCGTATCGTCCATCTGTCGTCAGTGAGCCTTGCGATATGTCCTGCCCATCGCCACTTTAGTGCTAGCGCTTGTGTTAGAGCATCTGTCAGCATAGTCTTTTTCCTAATTTTTGTACTTCGCACCTTGTGAATTTTTCTTATTCCTAGCATGCTCCTCTCCATTGCCCTCTGGGTGGTTGTAATTTTTTGATTGTTTCTGTTAGTGTGAACCCATGTTTGGCAGCCGTATAATAGGCAGGGTAGTATACAAGTGTCCATTACTACTTTCTTGAGATTCAAGGAGTAGTGGCCTTTTAGGATTTCTTTCAGTGACCAATATTTTTGCCATGTGATGTTTACTCTCCTTTGTATTTCCTCTTCGTTATTTGTTTTGCTGAATGTCACTTGTTTTCCTAGGTACGTATAAGTTTTGACATATTCTATGCAATTTCCCATGACCCATATTGGTTTTTCATAGCTATTCGTCATTACTCTAGTCTTGTTTGCATTCATTTCCAGACCTACCTTGGAGCTTTCCATGGCTAATGAGCATATCATTTCCTCTAGAGTGTGTGGTGTTTCGGCCAGTAAGACATTATCGTCTGCGAACCTTAGATGGTTAAGGTATCTCTTGCCTATTTTAATACCTTTGTGAGTTCAGTCTAGCTTCCTAAAGATAGTTTCCAAAACAGCTATGAAGAGTTTTGGTGGGATGGGGTCTCCTTGTCTCACGCCTCTTTCGATCTTGATTGGGTCACCTCTTGTTTCTAGTTTTACCTTACTAGTGCTGTTAGCATATATGTTCTTCAGAATGTTTATGTACTTTCCATCGACGTTGGAGAGTTTCAGTGCTTCCCAGATTGAGTTATGACTAATTGTATCGAACGCCTTACTGTAATCAATGTATGCTAGATATAGAGGCTTGTTAAATTCTTTGTACTTCTCCATTGTTTGTTCCAGTGCCTGTAGGTGGTCAGTTGTACTAAAAACCGAACGGAAACCTGCTTGCTCTATTGGTTGTGAGTCATCAATTGTAGGTGCTATTCTGCTTAGGATGATAGATGCGAACAATTTGTATGTACTTGCTATCAGACTAATTGGCCTGTAGTTGCTTATATCTAATGGATTTCCTTTTTTATAAATTAGTGTTATTTCTGAAGTGCACCATTGTTGTGGCACTATCTCAGCATCTAATACCATGTTGAAGAGCTTGGTGAGAGGGTGGAGTAGAACAGGTGCCCCTAATTTAATGGCTTCGTTGGTTATACCGTCGGGTTCTGGGCTTTTCTCATCTTTTAGCTTTCTAATGTGGTCATATACTTGTCTATCAGATACTGGGTTTACTGTTGTTCTAGTATCACTATAATCTTGTGTTTGTGGGGTGTCGTTAAGTATCTTCCTCTTGTACATTTCTCTGTAAAAATTTGACGCGTGGTTAATACTATCTTTTCTCGCTTTTGTTTCCCTTGTATTGTCTTCCAACTTCTATATCCATGTTTTTTGTAGTTTCAGGTCTTTAAAGGCTCTTTTTGTACTTCTATGATTCGTAAGGTTTCTTGTGATTATGTCCTGTCTATGCTTTTTATAGTCTTGGTTAATAGATTTGTTGGTTATTTTGAATACTTCACTTAGCTCCTTTCTTATGATATTATCTTTGGGTTTTGTTTTTATTAGTTCAGTGCGTTTCTTTATTAGTTCTTCAGTTTCTTTACTAAATATTTTTTGTTGTTTTCTCTCTTGGTTACTTGTGCTTAAACTATGCATCACGGATTCTTCTAAAGTGTTGTAGTAGATTTGGATGCTCAGGGTCTCTTTAAAATTGGTTTCTAGATGTGATTGCAGGCTATTCACGTAACTTTTAATTTCATTTTCAGTTTTTAGACTTGTAGCTGAAGGTTCGTAGTTTTTTCTATCTTTCCTTGGCTGTTTTAAATCGAGGGAGGCTCTTAAAAGTCTGTGGTTGGAAGGGAATTTTATATTATTGAGTACTTCTGTGTATGTGATGAGTTGGGGGTGGCTTGTTAGTAAGAAATCTAATTCGTTTGTTGTTTTCTGATCAAGTGTCGGTCCTTGATCAGAAAACAGGATCAAGGTCGGTCGGTCCCTCAGCCGGAGTTGGGCTATCCGCAACACCCGCTCGGTTGCAAGAGAAGTGTACATCATAGATGTACGTATACATTCGCGTTGGACCGATCCAGCCTCCCCCGAGGATAGGAATAAACTCATCTGATTTCATAGACTTAACTCCATCAATTTGAAGGGACAGGGGCAAAATGGAAGTCTTAAAATCATAAGGCTATAGGCTGTGATACAGTTACTGTGATCAGTTTGAATGTGTGCTAGACCTTCCTTTACCGGGAGTACACCTGGGTTCCTTTAAGATTTAGCAGATGAAGGGCCTGCGAGGGTATCACTACCAACAGGATGCCGCACCACCTGCGGAGGGCGTTTTTCATTTTTAAGAGGGGTTTTAGTAATTCCTATTCCTATTCAAAATTCAAAAGTCATTTATTCAAACTAGGCTGAGAATCAGCACTTTTCGAACGTCAAAATTACATAAGACAGTCCCCCAAAACGCCCCTTCACCACTTCCTAGTGCTTTTGCTGGGAAGAAGAAGTGGCGCAACAAACTCCCCAGCAGCACAGCTGTCTGTTCAGTTCGAAAAAAAAAAAATATAATAGAATGCAAGATAATTTACATTACGCAAAACATAATTTAAATTATAAATTAATAGCCATATGACAGCTAGCACACGCCAATATAGGTACCATCCAAAAACATCGAGAACTATACTCAAGCAGAAACGTAAACAATATCTAAAAAAACTTTTTCACAAAAAATAAAACCGACTTCCAAAAAAAACACTACAAAGTGAAAAATAACTTTGATTTCGGAAGTCGGTGTCTTTGGGGTTTTATTTTCGTTTTTTTGCCACCGACTTCCGAAATCAAAGTTATTTTTCACTTTGTAGTGTTTTTTTTGGAAGTCGGTTTTATTTTTTGTGAAAAAGTTTTTATTTTTTACTTTTTAGTTGTGGTACCTACACAAAACCCCCACAAAAATTTAAATACCCATTACCTGCTATGTAAATTACAGTGACTAGGAACTATTAGAATATCGTCCACATATACTAGATGGGAAAAATACGTATTATTGAAGCTAACTCAAAAACCCCTTATCAGATCTTGATCAAATTTATATGGGACCACTTCTGAAGTATGCCCTACCAAACAAAAAAAGAATCATCAAAATCAATTCATAATTGGCGGAGTAATCGCGTAACAAACATACAAAAAAAAAAAAAAAACATACAACCGAATTGAGAACCTCCTCCTTTTTGAAGTCGGTTGAAAAAGAACATAAAGCCTCCAGGCATAAAGGGCGTGCCCGCTTACATATAGCTGTAACTAGAAGTTATAATTGATAAACTAGGACCATCGAGGTAAAATAAATAATTGTCGAGGTCGCTAGCTTACCACATATTACAATACAACTCATAAAAACTAACATTTTAATGAGTAGATTATGTCAACAATAAATAAAAATAAATTGACTTATAAAGTAAAATTATAAATAATTATATAAACTCATATAACCCGTCGGTAGGTAAACTAATTCTGGAGAAAGAACATTTAAACATTGTCTTGAGTTAATCACAGCGACCAACTATTCTTGTCGTTGATAGAATAGTATGCCTTTGAACAAAGGTTGGACTTTAGTTTTAAACGCATTAAAAGGCAAATCTAGCAAAGAAGAGTGGCTTGCTATAAAAGGTTATAACAAGCCAACAAATGAGTTATGAACCTTATGAAACCGGTGAAAGGGAGCACGTAGTTTATCCTTACTTCTAGCACAGTGTAAAGAGCAACAGTGGACCGACGCCTTTGATGTTTGCGTAAATGCCGACACCGCACAAGGCCACAGTACTTACCTAGGGTTGTCACAGACTTTACACAACTGCCCAAAAAAGGAGGGTAATGTGTTTAGGTTTTATGTAGGTATGTATGTACGTTTCTTTGTTCCGCCATAACTTCTAAATGCCTGAACAGTTTGGACATATCGTTACAATTTTTACAAATTTTTACGAATAACAGCTGGTCAACAATACAAATAAAATACAATTTTCATATTCAGTGTACTTTACCTATTGAATCAGTTTCCGTTTTCTCATTAATCATTCATTAATTCATATTAATGTACAGATTGGCTACTATTAATAATATACACATATTATAAATGGGCAACTGACAAATAATTTCGGTTTTTAGATTTACTAGATTTTAAACTTCTGTTGTTGAACTTAACTATATAAAAAATTCTCATCCTATTTTAGCAAAAAAACTATTGGAAAGCATGCACATGGTTTTGTCTTGAATTCAATTGTGCTCAAATGCTGAAATAGATGGTTTCCAAATTTTTTTCCAGTAAATGCCATCTTGGATTTCAAAATTAATGACATTTTTGTAATGAGCTCCCCAAGGAACCTCGAAAATGACACCCATATCATTTATATTTTTAAAAAAAGTCCACCATCTTGGATTCCAAAAATAATGTCATTTTCGTAATCAGCACTCCGAGGTACCTCGAAGATGACACCCTTATCAATTTTTAATAAAAATTAACGTCCGCCATCTTGGATTCCAACGTGGATATCAGCACCCCCAAAAATCTAGATAATGACAACCTATCGTTGTTGAAAAAATCATGTCCACCATTTTCAATTTGAAAATAAATGTAAAATTTTTGTTTACACAGAAACAAAAAATTCGAATTTTTGCTGGCAGGCATCACGCTTTTACATCCGCCATTTTTTTTACGTTCGCATGACATGACAAAAATGTTACAAATTAAGCACTATCCAATTATATATTCACCATTCTTCTGGGTGTAGAAATTGATGAAATCGCAGTTCTTTATTTATGCGAGATGACGACTCGCATTCTTGCACAGCACATGTCATATGCACCATTTTGGTAACAAGTAAACATTTGAAACAAGACACGTGTTACGAGTAGCCCTGAAAGTCATGTCCCGAGCTACTAACAATAGCGACGTATGCAGCTCGGGCTCGCCCTACCCGCCCCTCGCCCCTCACACCCCGCACGATTGCCCTGTCTAGACGGCTTCGTCGAACGACTGTATTGGTTTATAGACTGTGCTTCTAGTGTTAACATTGTGAATATCACTGTTATTAGTGTATATTTTGCCTAATATAAAAGATGTTGGTGAAGATGAATTGTGATGCCACTGTGAGGATACCGATATCTTTGAAAAAATCTCTCAGAGAATCTCTGGCACCTACGAGTATTTGTATTGGTAAAATATTTATTTCAGCTTGACCTATAACTATTGCTTTTACTTAACTTGGTTTGTCTTTAGGCTTGTTCACGTCTTTCGCAAAAATAATTTCACCTTAATTTTAGCTTCACCACATTTTCTTTCCCTATGCTTTTCTTTTATTGCTACCATTTTATCTGTCAAATGTTATTACTTAATCTAGGGTTAGTATGTGTGCGAGGGTGTGTGTGTGCGTAGCGAGTATGTGCGTGATGTGTGTGTTTGTATGTGGGCGTGTGTGTAAGAAAATATGATAGGGGAGGGTGGTCTCATAATGCACAGAAAGGTGCTAATATACCTATTGTATTTTTTCTTCTATTTAGTATTTTTGAGCAATTTAAAGTTTGTACCGTGTTAATAAGTAACTTCATTACTATCGACACACACACACACATACCTACCTTTGCAAAAGATTGTCACACTAATAATAAAGGCGAAAGTTTGTGAGTGTGTATGTTTGTCTCTTCTTTACGCTAGAACTACTGAACGGATTTGGATAAAATTTGGCACACAGATAGTTTATAACCTGGATTAACACACAGGATACTTTTAATCCCAGTATTCTCACGGGATCGAAACTTATGCGGGTGAAACCGCGGGACGCAGCTAGTATAGAATAAGCCTTACTTACATGATTTTTTACGATATTGAATACCTAAAATCCGCAAATATCAGCAAAAGTGAGTAGCGTTTTTACGTACCTTGATTACCTGATACCTAGAAAATGGCCGTCTGGCCAAGCTAGCAGGCAGGCATACGATCAAGTACTATCGAAGAACTTCATATCTAAGCACTGCAGTTTGAAAACAAAATCCCGTGAACACTATGGCCACATCTGTTACTGCCCGTTGTTCGTTGTTTGGGAGTATGAGGAACAGGGTGTAAAGTTCACTCATCCACCATAGAAAAGGGAGTATCCTCCAACCAGACGGGTGATGTGTCTGGCGGGCCGACTGCCCGACTGTTGATGTCGGATAGTCTTATATATGTCGTTCGCGCGGTAAACTCTAATTGCGCGATGCAGGATTTGTGTGACGTCATGTCTTTGATGCATAGTTCGTATGTGGCGGTATAACCGCTACAGGTTAGCCGTCGAGCGCTGCAAGCAGAAATAGTCCTTACGATGTATGGATATGAAGTTCTTCGATGGTACATAAGTAGGTACTAACACTAATTAATCTTACGCATTTTGTTCCCAAATTTGAAAAAGAAACCGTCCAAGTGCGAGTCACACTCACACACGAATGTTTCCGCACCATATCGTACAAGATTGAACACTACATATGTACTTTTTGAATACTTTCGTAAACGAAACAAGGGAGGCGCTATAACAATATGTAAAGATTTGTAAAGTAATTGATTAATTTAATTAGTTAAATATTTTAACAACTTTAATCTTGTACGATATAGGTAGTACGGACTACGGAACCCTTCGTGTTCGGTCGGTTTTTTTAGGAACCAAATGGTAACATGAGGCGAGTGTGAGAGGGCATGCCACTATTGCGGCGATAAGTCCCCACTTTGAGGAGTGGCTAGAGACACCTCTCTTCTTCTTCAACGCCGTGGCACCCCACGGCGTTCTCACCTTCCGCCTGACGCAGGACCTCACCAGACACGGTTGTTTCGCGAGGTTCCTGTTTCGTATCAGGCGGGAGAAAACGCCCGGGTGTCATCACTGCGTGGATCGCCCGGAAGACACGGTGGAGCATACGGTGGAGGTCTGCCCGGCTTGGGCAGAGCATCGCCGTGTCCTCGTGAAGGCGTTCGGTGGCAGGGATCTCTCGCTTCCGGCCCTGGTCCAGGCCGTGGTACGGAGCGAGAGGGCATGGGAGACCGTCACCTCCTTCTGCGAAGCAGTAATGCTCGCGAAGGAGGAGGCGGAACGCGTGAGGGAGAGGCAAATTTCGCGCCCTCACGCCCCTAGCCGCCGCAGGGAACACGGGTGGGTTTTAGTCTGTAATAGTAAGCGAGTGTGAGTGAGATAACATGCGCGAAAGTTCAGAGATCCCATGTTCAGACCGGCCATGATTCATCGAACGTTATGTACTTTAATATTATTTTGGATAAAAAATTAAATAAAAGCAAGCAGCTAAGGCACTACTCGAAGGATAATACGACACGCCAAACAGCACACTAATTGCTTAACACACGATCAAATTATAATCTGAATTATTTTGAAGGATTTTGCTAATCCATTGCTTAATATGTTTGAAAAATTTGTCTGCTCAACAACGTAAATAACGCAATGAATGTTGTTGAACTGTCAAAATGAAACAGATTGTGATTGATCGTATGTTATACAATAGGGATATTGACTGTGGGAAAAAAAATATGAAGTCCGTCAGTCAGATAATAAAAATTAATAGACACGTATTTTTTGCTTTATCCTATTAATAAAAAATGGTTATGATAAAACGCATTAAAGTTGGGGAGTGGCGGCTCGCTACGTTAAAAGTCAGTATAAAATCTACCGGGGAGTGACATCGTGCCACATTTTAACTCAATTTATTGTGTATATCTTTTGATTACGTGAAAAAAGACTCAAATACGTGTCCAATATTTTTAAATAAACTACCTGACGAACAAAAAAAAAAGTCGAAATGCCTATTGGGGTGCAGGGCAGGGCCGAACACTCACGATGCAGAACAAACCTTCGTTTTGTATAGTGTTATGATGAATAACTTTATTATAATGGGATCCATATGTATATTGTTGCAGATATGGGGAGAACTACAGGAAGGTATCGAGCAGGTTTACAAAAGGCAGCACATAAAAAGGAACAGATATATGGATATGTATAAGTATCCTTTTTAAAACTACAGCTTACTGTGAAAATCTGGCACACGAGCTCCGCTCCACAGTAGGCCAGTAGCAAAACTACTGGGCTGCTGCGGTTTTTATTTTTTTTGCGAAACGCAAGAGGTACAATTATTTTCAATGGAGGTACTAAATAGAACAATTTTGGTACCAACCCCTCGTGAAATTTCTTTCAACTGTCTAACTATCACGGTTCTTGAGATACAGCCTGGTGACAGACGGACAGCGGAGTCTTAGTAATAGGTTCCCGTTTCACGTTTTGGGTACGGAACCCTAAAAAAGACCCGTGTGAGACCAAAACAGGCTCCTATCTCAGCATAATGCTACGATATTGAAGATGATGATGGTAATATTATTCTTCTTCTATACAATAAAGAGTTGCCCTACGTCTGCTAGGGGTTTCCTTATGTGATCGAATCAGAAATGAAAGAGATCCGCAGGAGTAACAAGATAACCGACATAGCTCGAAGATTTGCCAAACTTAAGTGGCAGTGGGCAGGCCACGTTGCTCGCAGAACAGATGGCCGATGGTTCTGGATTGGCCACTGCGTACCGGAAGACGTAGCGTTGGAAGGCCTCCCACAAGATAGACCGATGATCTTGTAAAGGCCGCAGAAAACCGTTGGATGGGGGAAGCACAGAATCAGTCGAAGTGGCGGTGCTTGGGTGAGGCCTATGTCCAGCAGTTAACGTCTTTCGGCTGAAATGATGATACAATAAAACCCTGAACACATTACAGTCACGTGTACCAATACTGTATATCTACGTTTTCTCAGAGCGCCAACAGTAGTTCTAGTGGTCGAGCTGATAACAACAATGATGGCAGGGCTAGCGGCAAGCAACAAGTACGTACATTTTGATATGATATGGTTAGTCTTCTAAGTTACGAGTAAGTATTGTTTGTCTGGCTCATTGGTTTAGTGGTCGCAATTGCGAGTGCTGATCCAGCACCTGGGTTCGGTTCCCAGGTCTGGCAGAGTGTAATGGTTTTACCATTGGGAACTTCTCAGTGGCAGTCCGATGTCTGAATTTCGAGAAAATCCCCGATAATTTTTTGCCCGATTGATGGCAATAAGGTATGTCGTCCACACCAGTGCGCTTTCAGGGTAATCTTGCACCTTCAACTTTCAATTCGTCTCGCGTCAAGCGTATGCAATGTTGATTGCCTTAAGACGCATGCAGCTTATCCTCTACAGCTGTACGCCTAATTAGTCATCAAGATGGACGCGTGTGAACTTGTAGCTATTTGTGCGGCTTTAGTATTAACTGCAAGGAAAAAACGCAAGAAAAGGAATATCTTTTTTATCAAACGGTTAAAAAAAGATACGCCTTTTCTTGCGTTTTTTCACATCATCATAATTATATTTTTGGTTCAGAGAAATCAACGCGTCGTTCCTTTTTATTGTATTTGTGCAAGCTTAGTGCTTGTGGTACTTACCACAATAATTTATATGTTTGATAATTTCCAATGTTGTAACTTTATCTTTCGCCATTTTCTCAAGTAAAACGCTCAGAATGTTGCACGTGACCCCACCGGTGACGGATCTGTATGCGCTACGGGCATGCGCCATTGTTGAACTAGTTTAAGCGCATGCGCTAGTGCACTTCATAATTTTTCTGACGAGGTAACAGGATTAAAATGCGGTTTATACCCGTAAACGAGCTACGCTGTACATTGACCTTTGTGGTAGTTTGTACGTCCTACTCAATAATGCACATCGATATTGTTTAGCTGTGCATTTCTCTAACATAGCATTTAAGTGGAACAATTGTGTAATTATATTCCGTAGCAATAAATCCATCAAGGGAATCATTCCTCTACTCATTTACATAACATAACATACCTAACAAGTTTACATAACAAGTACATAACATTTTCACTGTTGGGCATTACAACCCCAACATTTGGTCCTTCGAGCAATTTAGTGTTGAGTGATTTATATCTTTTACGGTCGCGAATTGGTTGGACTGGTCTCTCACAAGCGAGTCGCCCCAGTAACCAATTGAGAAGGCGCATATCGTAGAAGAGAAAGGTTGCACAATACCAAGAACCAGAAGGGTCCAAGGAGAAGCTGAAAGGTTGATACAACACTTACAAATAAGCTCGGACAACTATCTAGTGTGTTGGGATATTCTCAACAATCGCCACAACAACAAAATTCAAAATTCAAAATATTTTATTTCACATAAACCTACATGGGCACTTATGAAACGTCAGAAGCTAGGTGCACGGTTCCAATTGGTCGTTTCCTATGGAGAAGAGCCGGCAAGAAACTCCACGGTTACTCTTTTAAAAATAAATGGTATTTACAATCTTTTCAAGTTACAGTGTTTATAGGTATGAGAGGACACTGTAGGCCTATCAACAAGTACCAGGTACAGTCACGAGCTTTAATTTGGGACCCATTTCCGTTAAATGTTGTTAGAACAATCATAACGCAATAAGGTCGAAACTTTGAAACTTTGCTTTAAGGTTGAAATGTTGAATGTCAAGTTAAGACATAAAATGTCTTATCTAATCGACCTATGAAATGATTACCTCGTTGCAAAAAGCTATCATTACGATTTTCTAATTACGAACATGTGTCGTGTCAGTGTCATTTAAGAAAATAGTTTAATGTGATATTTTCACAAAATATAATTTACCAATTAATAAATTGCTTGCGGCTAATCGTGACCAAATAAGGCTCCAAATTATTGATTTGCACGAACAAGGAGTAGGCATTCATGAGATATCGCGACGAATAAATGTGACAAGAAACACAGTTCGCCGCTGGGTTCGACGCCACGGGAACGAGGAAAATATTATTGACTTACGACGAAACAACCATCACCCGCAAGTTATAACACAAGAGCAGAGCCGCTTGATGCAAAGGCAATACCTGATGAATGGATTTACGCCAACGAGGCATTTTGCGGAAGCGTTTGAAGTCCACCCTTCAACAGTTAGAAGGCATCTTAAAGCTATGGGACTGCATCACAGGCGGCCTGCAAAAAAAATTGCGTTGACGGATGCCCATAAAGCTGCTCGACTTATTTTCGCACGTCAGTATCTAAATTTTGATTGGACGACGACGGCTTTCATCGATGAAAAGACTTTTCAATCTTCCCAAACGGGCAGACTACATTTGTGGCGAATTGACAGGACGCGATACACGGAAGACCACGTCATAGCTAACAACGCGTCTGGTCGCATTACAGTTAACATGTCTGGCTGGATTAGTTCAGCCGGCATTGGAGAACTAATAAATTTACCACCCAGGGCCACTGCTCAAGATTATGTCGATTTATTAGACGAGAGTGTCCTTCCAACATCGCAACTATATTATCCACAAGAAGATGTTGCTCCAATTAACTTTCTTCAAGATAACGCAACAATTCATACGGCAAGAATCGTTAGAACTTGGTTCGACAATAATAGAGCAAATTTAAATCGTATTCCGTGGCCTGCAAAGTGTGCCGATTTAAATCCTATAGAAAATTTATGGGGCTTAATGGTTCAAAAATGGTCAAATAGAAACGAAAGAACTAGAGAAGCACTTATGGATCACTGCCTCACAGTCTGGGAAAGTTTAAGGGGTACTGACATATGTGACAAATTGATTGGATCCATGCGTAACCGGCTCCAGGCTGTGATTGACAATGAAGGTGGATATACGCGGTTTTGAATATTTATGATAAAAACATTACTGGAGAGATTTAAATTAATTTAGTCGTAGCCTTCGGTGATAAGTGTTTATTTTGTGCACCGCTAAACCATGCTTTCTATATAATTGTGTTAAGATTGAGGTTTGTGTCATAAATGTCTTAATAAATATAAAGAATAAATAACTTTGTTTTTCTAAAGATTTTATTAATCAATATTTTAGCTGAAATCTTCTAAGCCCCCATAATCATAAACGGCCTTTAAACCTATTTTATTTTAAATGTTGTTTTGGTCCGTCACTTTGATATTTATGTTTGAGAAAGAGACAAAACTTTTTAACTAATATAGGTTTGAAGAATAAGCGAGTTAGTTGACTAGCTATCATATTATATTGACAATATAATTTTGTTCTTTTTTATTTGTTTCTTTTTTCTTATGGGACCACAGGACCAAAAAGCAATTATTACTCGGAAATCGGTAATGATCGTTTGCCCTCGCTCCAGTTGACGTTAGCCCCTAGAAACGTAAAGTTGTCGATGGTAAACATTATGACGTTTATTGTTTGTGCAGTGACAGCGTTAACATAATAGCTCTAAATGGCGAAAGTTTGCTACACGATATTCAACCTTAGGTGGGTCCCAAATTAAAGCTCGTGACTGTACTTAGCAAGATAGAAAACGATCGACAGATCTAAAAGTCGGTTATATATAGATATATATATAACCGACTTTTATACATAGAATCTATATTTAAAAAAAAAAAAAACAATTAAAACCCTATTTAATAAACCAAATGGCATGACTGCCACTAAAGCTGTAACAAATCTATAAAAAATATAGTATAGTGAAGTTATATAATGTCAAATAATGAAAAGATTATGTCAAAAAAGTACGTAAATGAAAAAAAAGAAAAATAGGTAAAATCAAATAATCATCTTAATTTGGGAGCAGTTAATAGACATAGTAATGCCGTTATTGAGGTACCAGGGAAGCCACATGTGCAGAAGGAATTATTGCCAAACTTCCTTGTCTTCAACGTAGTCTTTAATCTTATAATATGCTTTTTTGATAAGGACACGTTTGATGTGGGTTTTGAACTTTCCATCACTAAGTTCTGTAACCGACTTTGGCAACTTGTTATAAAATCGAATACTGTTTATAACAAATGACTTACTAGTTTTAGCTAACCTAAATTTGGGTATCACAATTTCATGTTTTCTACGTGTATTTATATTATGGAAATCGCTTCTAATTTTGAAAAGTCCTAAGTTTTTCCGAACATACAAAATACTTTCTAAGATATAAAGAGAAGGCTGAGTTAGTATATCAATTTCTTTGAATTTATTTCTAAGGGACTCACAAGGACCCATTTTATAGATAGCGCGAATAGCCCTCTTTTGTAAAATAAAAATGGAATCTACGTCAGCTGCCGATCCCCACAGCAAAACGCCATAAGACATAATACTGTGGAAATAAGCAAAGTATACTAACCTAGCTGTGGCTACATCAGTCATCTGCCTTATTTTTCTTACTGCATATGCAGCCGAACTTAATCTACCTTAAAGAACTCTAATGTGGGCGCCCCATTGCAATCTCGAATCTAAAGTTATTCCTAGAAATACGGTTTCCGTAATAGCTTCTAGTTTCTTACTATCAAGTTTTAAATTTAGACCTACTTGAGGTACATTTGGTAATGAGAACTTAAGACATTTAGTTTTGTTCGCATTAAGTAAAAGATTATTAGCTGCGAACCATTTCGAAAGAACTGCTAGTCTATCGTTGACATGTATAACATCCGTATCTTTTCTATCAATTTTAAAAATAAGAGAAGTGTCATCAGCGAATAGAATTATGTCTGATAAGTTAGCCATCATGTAAGGAAGGTCATTAATATAAACTAGGAATAGGAAAGGGCCAAGAATTGATCCTTGAGGCACGCCCATCTTAACTAGAGACCCCAAGGATGTCGCTCCGTTAATGTTTACTTTTTGCTGCCTGTTTGATAGATAGGAAAGAACAAGATCACCAGCTTGTTCACGAATTCCGTAGTGGTGTAATTTACAGATCAGTGTTTTGTGGTCAACGCAGTCAAACGCTTTTGAGAGGTCACAGAAAATGCCAATTGCATCCTGGGACTTCTCCCAGGATTCCAAAATGTGACTGATGAGTTTTACTCCAGCGTCAACAAAAAACTTATATTTACATCGCATATCAACATGCTCTTCAATTTGCCTACTATGCAACAACAGTCATTAGCACCAATTAAAAAAAAAAAATGACGTCACAATAGAATATCATGAATAGAATGTTCTAGAATAGAATGTTTGCACGCTATCAAGAATTTAGAAGTGGATGTCAGGACCTGGGATCCGTTACTAGTGCACATTCTGACACAAAAACTGGACGCTGAGACATACTCAGATTACATTGAATCACTGAAAAACTCGCGGGAATTACCTGTATTAAAGGATTTCTTAGGCTATCTAGAGGCGAAGTTTACTTCAATGGAATCGTCGCAGCGTATGACCCTCCTCCCCTCTCACGATTAGAAGTCTCAATCTGCCGCTTAGGCATGACCGGCCATCAGCCGATCTCACTGGTATCGGTCTACGTCCCACCCCTCAATTCTTCGGAGAACTTCCAACTCCTCTCAGACGACCTCTCTTTCCTACTCGGCATGAGTGACTCTGCTATCATAGCGGGCGATCTCAATTTCCCCAACTCACTTTCCCCACACTCCCCATCATAGCCCCGACGTCCTAGATGTGGCGCTCCTGAAGAACGTCACTCTAAGGTTAGACTACATAGAAACGGTGCAAGAGCTTGACTCTGAACACCGCCCAGTAGTCATAAAAATGCCCCCCCCCCTCATAGGTCCCCCCGACCCCTCCCAACCCACTCGTTCATCGCGTTCGAGGATTTGGAAAAGGCTGAATGCCTAGCAGACAGTCTCGAGGCTCAATGCTCCCCTAGCTCCCAACCGGTAGACCAAGCTCACCTCCTAGAGGTCGACGCTGAGGTCGAACGTAGATCCTCTCTCCCTCTCGTTGAAGACCCTGATAGTCCTCTGTCTCCCGTCACTCCAGACGCCAGTGCCCTAAGCAATAAAATCTTCCCCCAATCATGGAAAGAAGCCACGGTCATAGGCATACCGAAGCCCGGCAAGCCAAAGACCGAGCCGTCGAGTTACCGCCCCATCAGTTTGCTCAAGGTACTCGGCAAAGTCTATGAGAGGCTTATTTATAAGCGTCTCAGAGACTATGCCAAATCCAAGGGCCTCATCCCCAACAAACAGTTTGGGTTCCGAACCCAGCACTCTAGCGTGCATCAGGACCACTGGATTATTGAAAACATATGCGCTGACCTCCAACGCGGTTTGATAACCGGTGCAATATTCTTCGATATAGCGAAAGCGTTCGACAAAGTCTGGCACAACGGCTTATTATATTATAAGCTCTACAAACTCGATGTGCCAGATCGTCTCGTGCTCATCTTACGGGACTTTTTGTCAAACCACACCTTCCGCTACCGTATCGAAGGAGCGATATCCTCCCCCCGTCCTATCCGCGCAGGAGTCCCTCAAGGCTCTGTGCTCTCCCCCCTAATCTTCACGCTATTCACCAGCGATATCCCAAAGAGTAGAAGGGCACAGTTGGCTCTATTCGCAGACGATACGGCCATCTACTACAAGGGTTCCAGCTCTGACTTGATAGCCCGCACTCTCCAGACCTCAGTCGACATGCTCGGCGCCTGGTTTAGAAAGTGGAGGATCGAAGTCAACCCGGATAAATGCCAAGCGGTACTCTTTTCGAAACCGCGTAAAAGGTTCAAACCCCCCCGACCAATCACCATGTTCGGCAAGCCTATCCCCTGGGAGAAGCGAGCCAAATACCTAGGTGTTGTCCTCGACCAGCATCTCTCCTTTAGCGATCACATAAAGCAGACCCGCTCGCGAGCCGCTTCACTCTGTCCTGAATTCACGTAGCAAAATGTCACTAAGGTGCAAATTGCGTACGTACACGGCGTGCGTTCGTCCCATTATGACCTATGCGGGAGCCGTATTTGCACAAGCAAAGCCCCGCTATATCCATAGGATGCAAACGCTCCAAAATAGATTCCTCCGTAAAATCACCGTTGCCCCGTGGTACGTTAGCAACGAGATCCTTCATCTCGACCTAAAGATCCCCACAATGCACCAATTTCTCAAACGCGTTTCTTTGAGTCCGCCGCCAAACACCGCAACCCTCTGGTTGTCGAGGCCGCAAACTATGTCCCTAGTAGAATCAGTCAGATACGCCGCCCGAGGCATATCCTTACCGACCCAGACGACCCCATAACCCTCCTCCAAGGAGAGCAATAGGGCCACAAGTACAGTGCACAAACACAGCCACTGACCCGCATTCCGACCTCGCTGCCGAGGTCCTCCGCGATCGCGACCCACCCAAGTAAATAATACTCCCCCCCGACCCTTGCCGGTTGATGCGCCAGCCCGCGTCGATGCTGAGCTAGTAGCTTTAAATTCCCCGATTAATAATAATGAATTATCTTTGATCCAGCTTGTCCCAACTTGCTGTCCTCCCCCCAGCGACGCCCTAAGCCGAGGTGCGTACGCCACAGGGGGTGCCCTTAGCGAGCGCTCGCCTAGTATTAATTAGAATAGTTTTGCCCCTGTCTGGAGGCTTTGAGTTTAGTAGCTTAAGGCAGCCGCAGGATTGTCCGGTTAAGTAGTCATCACCTCAGAGGTGAGCTACGAGATGCACTATTAAAAAAAAAAAAAAAAACAATGAGTCAGTATAGAGAAATGAGTCACCTGTGACTCATGACAGCAAAGTTGTTAAGCAGATTATTTAGCTTATATAAAGGTATGAGGAACAGGGTGTAAATTTCACTCCTCAATAGAAAAAGGAGGATCCTGCGACCAGACGGGTGTCGATTCTGGCGGGCAACTGCCCAACGCTTGCTGTCGGAAAGTTATATAAGTATGTATATTTCGATCGCGCGGTAAACTAATTGCACGATGCAGGATTTTGTATGACGTCAGGATTTTATGTGACGTCAGATCTTTGATGCGTAGTTCTCATGTAGCGATGTAGATGCCACCACTTCACTCCCCTCCGTAGACCGGAGGTCGAACGTGGCCTGAGTCTTGTATCTTGCGATGCTTCACAGTGCCAGTTGAGGTTCCAGTGAGTAGGAACCAAGTGCCGTATAGTAATGTAGTATGGATTAGTTAGGATTCAGTACTTACACTGTATATGGAAATCTTTTGCATAAATTTAAGCTTCCAGACCCAGCGGTTTAGGCTATACGTAGTCTGTCAGTGATTTTAATAGTTTTGCATTCTGAGGGAGCAACGTCGCAAATAGCTGATATTTCGCTGTTTTGATTAATTTGACAATATTACTCATGTGAAATATCGCTAACTAGTGAACTAAAATATTGATTATGAAATTCAGTAATTAATATCGTAACACTGAATATTTAGTTTTAGAGGTGTTAGTACAAGATAAAAATATATCGATATACTTCTGTGTGGTCCAATGGTACTGTCACGGTACGATTTTTTCAGTAAATAAATTTTGTGGCGCGTATTTCATAATACAGTGAATGATAGGGTACCAAGTAATACAAACACAATATTAAAAGTAAGATTATGGGGCGTTGCTGTGTATTAGGATGTATGAATCGCACAGAGCGCAAAAATGCAGTATGCAGCATGCAATCTATTCAAAATATCGTAGAAATTGTTGATTAAACCATAAATCGTTACTATCTGACCCGGAGCAAAATAGAAGCGTTTTTGACGTGTAAATGTCTTTTCGCTCGGAGTACTGGCTGTAAGTTCAATATTCCTGACCGGAAAAAACGTAAGATTTTAATTGCTAATAACTACGAGACTTTTAATGTTAGAGTAATGGTTGAGCACGCAAAAGATAAGTCATATTTATAAAAAAAATCGAGGGCAAGTGCATGCGCGCGACCCTCTATTAGGTAGGTACTATATGTCGAAATTCCAAATCATATAGTGCAAAAAACGTGGAGGAGCTCGTGGCTAAGTAATAACTGCCGCACGGGTCGATCCGTCAGGTTAAGCTACGCTTGCCGGGGTTGGTCTGTGGATGGGTGACCATCTTTACATACCGAGACTACTCCGTGCCTCGGAAAACACGTTAAGCCGTTGGTCCCGGCTGTCATTCGTGGATCTTTGACAGTCGTTACGGGTCGTCAGAAGCCCGAAAGTCTGACAACCAGTCTTACCAAGGGGTATCGTATCACCCAATTACTGGGTTGTGGAGGTCAGATAGGCAGTCGCTCCATATAAAATACTGGTATTCAGCTGCATCTGGTTAGACTGGAAGCTGACCCCAACGTAGTTGGGAAAAGGCTAGGCAGATGATGATAGTGCAAAAAACGTATTCGGCTAGAATGGTGTTTCTGGTGTCGTTCCCAAGAGTTGACAAAGGACTGCCAGGACATAAAGAGATACAAAAAAATATTTCGCAGAATATGTTTAAGAATGCATTTGAAGTTGCAAACATCACTGGTGTGTGGACACTCATACGCACAATACACGCCACTCAAAAGAAATAGATCGCCAACCTTTTGACGTTTTTAGTTCAGTGGAAATTATAGAATTTAGAAAATGGTATCGTGCGCAGGTTGTAACGTGCAGTTCAACGATGGCGTCCAGTTGCAAGAAACACCTGGATTTTGGATGTGCAAACATCTCAGAAACCGGATGGAGAAAGCTGGGTGTCAATAGGATGGCACAATGGAAATGCCCCACTTGCAGAACCTGATCACCAGTTGTGCCTACCCTTTAACCTGCGTCGCTGGATACCATATTAAGCGAGATACGTGACATGAAGCGGCAGATACTTAATTTGCCGACCTTGGTAGATGATATTCGGGTGATCAAGGATAAGTTGGCTGAGCTTAAGTTGACATTTGAGGGCACTGGTGGGAGACTCGACGATTTTGACACAAGTGTCGTGGAAGTTGAAGCAAAAGTATCTGAATTTGATAAGCTTCACGAATCAGTGAAATGTTTACAGACTGACTTGGCGAGCCCGAAGTATCTACTCTCGACTTATGAATGGACATCCAGGCTAAACAACGTTGAAATTAGAGGGTTCCTATAACCTTCTTTATTGGAACCCCCTTAATTTCAACGTTGAAACGACCACGAGAATTTGTATGGTAAGATGGTCGACAATGAACCACCTAAATTTTAAAGAGCTGTAACTCTACTCCTAGAGGCCCTAACTATATACTTTTTACTTATAATTGTAGATCATATAACTGCCTACATTATGTAGTACTTCATTTTTGTTAAAATACCATAGCTTCTATTTTTTTTTATTTTTTTTTATTTATTGGGAAATGATTCACTGTGTACACTCAATGGTACTGAATGAACCGGGGGCTGGTACACAGTGAATCGTGTGTGCAAACAATGAACCATGCCAATAACCAAAGCATTAAAAATATTGGAATATAATAAATGTTGTTAATAAAACTCACAAATCTATATAAAGTACCTATTTATTTGTGTAACAATCAAAAAGCGTCATTTTTGTCTAAAAGAGACCTAATATCATAAACATTAATGAAAAAATTAACGTTAGTTTCTTAGAAATCAACAATCAGGTTATTACGTAGGTACTAAATCAACTGACAACAAGTTTGTAAGTAAGTAGAAGTAACATTTAAAATATTATTTGAAGTATTTAAGTATCACCATAATTATTTTCTTTCAGCCTTTTAAAACAAAAAATTAAACTTTAATAACGCATATTTTAAAAGAGAGATATCAACAGGAAATCTGTAGGTAGTTTGATGTCGATTGCTAGATTTTTTTTTTTTTTAACGTTAAGATGTTAATTAACAGCAGCCGTCGTTGCTTGAGGTAGGTGGGATCCTTTTTTCCTCGCAGATTTATCTAACTTTGTTCGGCCCATCCTGAAATTTAGTTTTTTTTTTTGATTAAGTAAAATAACTAGGTACTTAAAAGTAAAATATCTGGGTTAATACTTGTTAGGTTAGTTAGTAGCTAGCTATAGTTATAGATGCGCGACCTGCGTGTCGTGCGCGTACGCCTCAAATGCCAGTGCAAATAAACAGCTTGTTACCGAAGGCCGTGTCTTATTTAACAGTGGCGACGAGTTACGGTTACCCCACGCACGCTCAGAAAAAAGATGTCGAATTTTATCGGATCTGTTCCTACTTTTGAGCTCGGCCAGGACTGGAACATCTTTAAAGAAAGGCTTTCTCAATGGTTGACAGCAAATACGTTGTTGATAAAAGCAGAAGGAAATGAAGATGATCGGCGAAAGGCGGTACTTCTGAGCGCGCTCAACAATGATGCGTATAAGTTGGTACGCGAGTTAATTGCGCCAAATACAGTTGAAAAGATCTCTTACAAAGAGTTAACAACGGAGTTAGATAAGCACTTCGTGCCGAAGAAATCAGTGTTAGCTGAAAGATATATATTTCATACTGCGGCGCAGGACACAGGAGAAGATCTGACGCAGTGGGCGGCCCGGGTGCGGCGCCTGGCAGTAGACTGCAAGTTCGGAACAGCCATGGACGAAATGTTGCGGGATCGGTTCATTATTGGAATGCTGCCGGGACCGGAACGGGAAAAATTGTTCATGGACGAAAAAGCTTCGGGTACATTGCCCAAAGCGTTGGAAATTGCAGTGGCTGTAAATAGTGCAAAACGGGCAGCGCGACAGTCATCCACGGCAGCAGCATCGGCAGCGTCCAGCACAGACGTGTTCAAGATAGCGGCAGGACCGTCAAGATCGCCGACTAAGTGTAGTGTGTGCGGCTATAACAATCATACAGCAGACAAGTGTCGGTTTTCTACATATAAATGTAAAAAATGCGGTGTGAAAGGACATTTAAAAAAAATGTGTAACAAAAAAAGTGGACAAGTTAATTTCCTACAAGCGGCGAGTGACGATAGTGATGACGACGACGGTAAGAATATTCTAGTTTGTAATATACGTAGTTTCCGCGGCGAGCCTATGACGCTGTCTGTCGACGTTAACGGCCACATGATACCTTTTGAAGTAGACAGTGGGTCCTGTGCTACTGCCATTCCACTGAATACATACCACAAATATTTTAATGACGTGTGTTTAGAGTGTCCTAAGTCGGTATTAAAAGCATACTCGGGTGAGAAATTAGACGTAGTAGGAGTAATGAAAGTTCCAATTACGTATGTGGGTGAACAAAAAAATATTGAAATATATGTCATAAAAGGGGCCGGTCCAGCATTGTTAGGTCGAAATTTTTTGTCGTTATATAATTTACAGTTAGCTAAGGTTAATCATTGTTTAGAGTTAACGCAACTTGACTACTATCAAAACAAATATCCTTCACTGTTTTCCAATACTTTAGGTAAATTTAACAAATACAAAATAAAACTTTCCTTAAGACCGGACAGTAAACCAAGTTTTTATCGGGCAAGAACGGTACCTTTTTCATTAAAAGGAAAGGTGGAGAAGGAATTGAATAGACTAGTTGAAACCGGTGTATTAATACCTGTCGAATATTCTGAATTTGCGAGCCCAATAGTTCCAATACTAAAAAAAAATGGTGAGATTCGTTTGTGTGCGGATTTTTCCGTGTCATTAATCTGTCGCGCGCGCAATTAGCAGACACAATAGAATTTTATTGTTATCTGTCTCCAATATGAGACACCAGTATTATAAAGGTTAAATAAATGTTTACACATAGATAAGTATCCACTACCAAGAACAGAAGAGCTATTTTCTAAATTACACGGGGGTATACAGTTCTCGCAGTTAGATTTAAGTAGTGCGTATTTACAACTAATATTGGATGAAGATTCACAAATTTACACCACAATAAATACACACAAGGGTTTATTTAAGTTTACACGTTTGGTTTTCGGCCTAGCCAATGCCCCGGCTATTTTCCAAAAAACCATGGAAAATTTGCTGAACGGTATAGAGGGGGTACTTTGTTTATTGGATGACGTTCTTATAACGGGAAACACAAAAGCGCTGCATACGGAACGGTTACAGCAGGTTTTCCACCGTTTACAAGAAGCTGGGTTGGTTTTAAATAAAAACAAATGTAAGTTGTTTCAAGATTCGGTGACTTATTTAGGATTTCTTATTGATAAAAAAGGGATTCACACATCCCCGGATAAAGTAACAGCAATGACTAACACCAAAGCCCCTAGTAATGTGCAGGAATTAAAATCATTTTTAGGGTTTGTTAATTATTACAGAATGTTCATTCCGAATGCGTCGTCGATATTAAGTCCATTAAACGATTTACTGAAAAAAGATATTGACTGGTCTTGGTCGGAGATTCATAAGGCTGCTTTCAATCGGATTAAGAAGGAACTGACATCAGCTCAAACACTGGCACATTTTGATCCTTATTACAAGTTGGTTTTGACAGTGGATGCATCTCCGAGAGGGTTAGGTGCGGTTTTAGCTCAAATAGAAGCGAATAGGGTAGAACGTCCCATCGCTTATGCGTCGCGATCACTCAGTACCTAGTGCTGAAAAAAATTATAGCCAAATCCAAAGGGAGGCAACAGCAATCGTTTTTGGTATTCGACGATTTCATCAATATTTATACGGTCTCGCAAATCCGTTCATATTACGCACCGATCACAAACCGTTAATGTTTATATTTCATCCCGACAAAGGCATACCAGAAGTGTCCGCAAACCGGTTACAGCGATACGCTTTATTTTTGTCAAGCTATAATTATGAGATACAGTATATTCCGAGCGCAAGTCATTGTGCCGACTACTTCAGTCGGGCTGTCACCATAGGAGCGGGCAGCAGTAATCATCCGAAAATCAAATCTGTAATTTACTCAATGAACCAAGGATGGTACTCAATGAATCACTGGTTCATTGTGTACTCGCTCAAAGTGGTTCATTCTGTACCACCCCATACTTACAAATTTTGAGGTTAATTAGCCACATGCACAAACACGAGGTGCTTAACGAAACTATCTTAAGTAAAAGCGCAAAAAACAAATAATTTATTAATCCAATTGATATTCAGCTACTATTTACACAAATAAAATGAGACGAAATTTTACTTACGTTATTTTTATACAATTTTCGCTACAAAAACACAAAACACGGGCGCGCGCGGCCGCCTGCGCCGCTAGGTCGCTGATGACTGGGGAAGGAGGAGGGCAGGGCGCCTCAAAGACTCTTACTTAATGCCGTTTGCACCAAACTGCAACGTCGCATTTCTGAATTATTTGCATGGTTCACTCTGTACTGCTGGTTCATTGTTAACCACTCGACCTACTCAATTATCGATGCTATCGGCCGTTATACAGCTGTCCCAAAATTCAGGTGAACTATATTTCAAGCGGCAATAATAATAGTAAAATTTAAAAAAAAACCGGACAAGTGAGTGAGTGAGTAGGACTTGCGCCCTGAGGGATCCGTCTCAAAGCTGTCCTTGCTCGGCTGCCTGAATTTCCGAATCCGGAGTGAAACACAAACCTTACTTTTAAAGAATTTGAATGAAATACAGACTAAATGTTACTTCAAGACACGGCCTATGAAGTTTTGATCCCAGATTGAAAAACAACTTAACTTTGCAGTTCATATATAACTATAAATTACCAATTCTCGGATTTTCCTCTGTATTTGACCTTGCTTCTTGGCAAACTAATTGCTGCTGGGCCAACGGAAAGTACCAAATAGGCTTTGGTTTATTTGCGAGCGGCATAAATGGCCGTAATTTTTTTATTGCGTCGACTTGGAAGTTTGATTTTCGTTACAGATCCAAGGTTCCGTAGATCTTAGGCTTAAGCGTGCACTACGAAATTTAATCGTTGCGAATAATAATAGCCAATTTGTATAGAGTCCGCAGACTGCGAAAAGAAATCAATAGGAATTATTTTCGTTTACGCTTTTATTTCGCAGTTTAATAATCGCAACGATCAAAATTCGTAGTGCACGCTTAGCCTAAGTTTTTGATATCTATTTCAACTTGATGGCTCTACACGCGTTCCGGAGAAAAAGGGTCTTGACAGACAACGAAGAATAAGAATAAGAAAAATAATAAGAATATTTGCATAAAAACACGGTTTAAAAGGATGGTAAAAGTACAATTTAGAACAAGACATGTTTCGCCAATATAATAATAAGCATGCAAATTTTTCAGTATGTAACTGATATTAACATTTTTTGTCAATGAAATCCCTAATACTATAAAAACTATTGACAGATCCCTAATTTAATTGGCCCTGGACCCCAGGATATTAAAAAAAAATTTTTTTTGCTTTCTTCTAGTTTCACCACTTTCTTAACTTTAGAGTGTATTTTTTATCACAAATGGATAAAACAGACATTTTTTTTTTATCGTTAATGTTGGTAGATTCTTATAAAACTATTGCTTTATTCAGATGTTAGCTAGAAAAAAAGTTATAAGTCCTCAAACTTACAGAAATATGTAAAAAAATACTTGAAACTAAATTTCAACTTGCATTTAAAAAAAAAAAAAATGGGTTGAGTAAGTAGCAGATGACCCCACCTATCCACCATTTTCGTATGTTCAACGTTCTGCCAAACACCCTGTATAAACGTACACACATTGCAAGACAGCTTTTATTATATTTAGCTATCCTTGGAATCTCACTTAGTACGAGCCTGTTGGGGTCTCGTCGGCTTCGGATATTAATATCATCCGCTTTGACAAATATGCAAAAAAAAAAAAAAAAAAAAGATTCTTTCTAACAAACATACATATTTCATAAATATAAAGAGACGGCAACGGTAACTAACCAAGCTTTTAAAAAAATGGTCGACCAGAGTCATCAGGTTGAAGACCACATATTGCTCTTATGCACTTTTTTGAGCGACAAATGCTCTATTCGTATCGGAAGTCATCCTTTAAGGGTTTCAATTTTTCATTTTGAGGTACGGAACCCTAAATCAGATTTATTATCTGTCTGTTACCTTTTCATGCCTTAACGGCTGAACAGATTTAGATGAAAGGCATACGGATAAGACATGACCTGGTTAGGACATATGTATAATACCCTGAACCCCGGTAGTACGTTCTTGTGTGATATTTTCTGACCTTTACGCGGGCGAAGCCGGGCAAAAGCTAGTCATATATATATAAAAAATATAAAAAAATACATGCGAAAGTGAGTTTGTTTGTGTCGCTTTCACGCTAAAACGGCTGAACGGATATGGATGAAATTTGGCACATGGGTAGACCATGACCTAGATTGGGACATAGGATACTTTTATCCCGGTAATGACTTGGCGATCCTACGGACTTTGAAAACATTCGTTTGTGTGTGATTGTACGTGTGTGCAGTAGTACTATGCCTCGTTACGAGTCCACGCCACGGGAGAACGCCGAAATGCATTTTATCTACGGAGAAGCAAGAGGTAATGCCAGAGCGGCCGCAAGATTGTATCGTGGAAGATACCCGAACCGGGATCGACATCCCGACTATCGCGTATTCATTAGAGTGCATAACGCGCTTCTTGAGGGAAGAATTCTTGGCACCGGAGTTGGGGGTGCCAGTGAAGGGCGACCGCCACAAGTCAATGACGAAATCATAATTCGAGAAATCGAGGAAGATTCGTCGGTCTCAATTCGCGTCATAGCGCAACGTAACAGGTATTCCAAGATCGACGGTGCATCGAGTGTTAAAAAGGCACCGGTACCCATATCACGTGCAACGTGTTCAAACGCTGACGTCACGTGATTACCCGCAAAGAGTAGCATTTTGCCAAATAATGCTTAGGATGATTCGGGCGGACCCACAGTTTTTTTATAAAATTTTATGGAGTGACGAGTTTTCATGCCGGCGAGATGGATATCTCAATTTGAATAATTTGCACATTTGGCAGATGGTAAACCCACATTTGATGCGAGAGGACAGGAGCCAACATCAATTTAAAATAAATTTATGGGCGGGAATAATAAATGGGCAAATAATAGGGCCCTTTGAATTACCAGCAACTCTAAACGCCGAATACTATCTGCATTTTTTAAGAAATGAGTTACCAACTTTATTGCAAAACGTTCCAGAAGACATGCGGCAAGCAATGTGGTTACAAAATGATAGGTGCCCCGCTCACTATGCGACGGCAGTAAGGGCGCAACTCAATCAAACTTACCCTGACAGATGGATCGGACGATTAGGACCAATTTTGTGGCCTCCGCGATCTCCGGATTTAAATCCCTTAGATTTTTTTTATTGGGGATGTCTAAAAGACAGGGTTTACAAACAAAGAATAACGTCGGAAGAAGAATTACGTCAGCGCATCCAATCTGCTGTAACAGAAATTAACGAAAGCCATTTTGTCCATCGGATAAGAGCTTCCTTTATTAGGAGATGCAGACTTTGCATTCTCGTAGGGGGACGTCAGTTTGAACATTTATTGTAAAAACAAAATAAACGAATTATTTGTATTTTTTTTTTATTCAACCTCTTAATTCTTTTCATACGCTGAGATACCTCATTAATTCAATGAACATTGCCTCTGAAATGCAACAATTAAACATTTTTAAGAAAATTGTTGAATTGTGCACACTTTTTCAATTTTATTTTATTTCGTAATTTTGCACCTCTCTCAGATTCATAGCAATATCTTTGTAACGACAAAGACTACACGTAAGTTTTATACCAATTTGCAAACCTTAGTAATTGTACAAGTTTTTAAAATAATGGTACACTTCGGTGTCATACAATTTTTTTACAGGAGAATTTTTCCAATTCTGGTATTTTCATCGTAAATACAAAACTTTTCAATTCAAGATTTTTTTTCTAAGGCACTTGAAATGTTATTTAAAAAAATGGTATCTTGTAACATTAGTAATTAGTATTCAGAAATGTTTGACAAAAATCACACCAAAAAATGTTATCATTTGCAGCAACAGCGTTCCAAACACTAGTTGTTGGAAATGAGGTAACCTACCCGTTACGTTTGATCCATTATTTACGGGACACCCTGTATGTAATTTGACGACACGGTTGGCGCAGTAGTTAAGCGATTTACTGCTGCGCTGCGTGTCGCGGGTTCGATTCCCGCACGGAACAAATATTTGTATGACCTACTAGTAGTTGATCCGGGTCTGACTGTTTGTGTATGTGAGATTAAATGTAAACGCACCCACGATACAGGAGAAATTCCTAGTGTGGGGCAATTTTTTTTATTAAAAAAAAAAAAAAAAAACCTAGTTCTAATGAGTTCTGATTGTGTTCCAGACGATTGGCCGTGTTGTAGGCGTCGCCCAGTTTGTCGGCTTAGAATTGTACAACAAACTGCACGAGTCTCTCAGGATTTATGTCATCAATTTGCTTGAGGTTCGTTCTGCTTTCCTAGTACTTTTCATTCTGTACCACTTCCTCGGCTATATGTTGTGGCCAGATCTTTAGATCATTTCATTAAATGAAATGAACATCGACCGCTGGTCACATCATGATGTGGTCTGGCCAGACCATTGAATACTCAACGTTTGTCGATATGACTAGCTAAACGCACGACTACTTCGTGATGTGGCGACACAATAGCGATCATATCGTAGAATAGTTAGATTATCCACCGGTAGAGGTGTTGATATCGCTTTGTTTTTGTTCACATCACGGCGGCGACATACAACAAATCAAACAAAGTAGGGTGACCACGCTAAAAAAGTCGATGGACTTTTATTGGGTTTCTAATTATATGATACTATGGAAAGCGATTAACTTGGTAGTAGCGCACGCCGGCCGCTGCCACGGTGGGAAATGCAACAAAGCACTTATAATCAGTTTAATAAAAAATAAAAAAAATATGCCGCATATGTGGCACCTCGACCAAATGGGTAGGTTAGGTTAGAATGACGAGCGCTACTTCAAAGTTGGTCGTAGTTACTTGGCTATTTTTACTTCAGCTTGGACCATGGATAAATTATGGCCAAACGCGTCGGTGTTTGGCCATATTAAAAAACGTTGAAGTTTAAACGATATGGCCGATTTTAGCTGGCCATTTCATGAAATGGTCAATTCTAAGATCTGGCCACGACATATACATTCAAATTCAAAACTCATTTATTCAAACTAGCCTGAGAATAGTTGTTTATGAAATACAATAGCGGGAAGCGATTAATGAAACTGCGATTCCGAGTGACAACTGGTTTATTTTCACATACCCACATATAACATTCATTAAAATACCTTACAAAACTCCTCTTACTCCTCCCCCTTTAAAAACATAACTGCCATTAGGTTTCAAATAAAAAGCAAAAACACAAAATAATTATGAACTTTTGTGATCATTGGCCGCGCAGTCAATATATTTTTGATAAAAGCCTATGATGCACCATCGACAATGTCGTTCATAATAATTTTGTTTAGCACCGTTTGTAGTGTACCTTATGGTGTTTGTTAATCGTTAACATTCTTAATGTATATTAAAAAAAAAAAAAAAAAATAGTTGAGAAAAATGTGTGAACGAAATAACCACCAAGTGCACCTTACACTTACCTTTTTTGACGGACGGACAATAAAGTGATCCTTTATGGGTTCCGTTATTTCCTGTTGAGGTACGGAACCCTAAAAATGAAGTCACTTCTTTCTGCGTGACCGCTTAGTTCTTCTAAACTTCAGAATGGATTTTGATGCAGTTTTCACCACTGTTCAGAGAATTCATTCCGGAAAGTTTATGTGTATACAAGGTGTTAATAAATTAACCCAAAACCTCTTAGGTGGTAACTCGGACCATGAAACTGAACAACTTTCATTATGCGACCAACTGAAATCGCGAGAAAAAAAAACAGCTGTTCTGTACAAAAGTGCAATACCTACTGACCCGAAATGTATGGGACAGCAGATTTTTTTTTCACGATTTCAGAGTTGGTCCTATAATGAAAGTTGTTTAGTTTCATGGTCCGAGTTACCACCTAAGAGGTTATGGGTTAATTTATTAACACCTTTTAACATGTAAACAAAATAATTATAAAGAGGTTTACCTCTTTTTAATACGAGTATATTTTGTTATGACCATGACCACTTAAAAATTGTCAATTTTTAAGAGATAATGATCTATAATATAACATCATAACTCTCCTTTTGCTTTGCCGTAGTCGGGTTAAAAAGCTGTTCTTATTTCCAGAATGGCGCAGAGTTAATGGGTGAAGACTTGCTAGCGTTCTACACTAAACAGTGGGAAGAGTTCCAGTTCTCGGCCAGGGTGTTGAACGGCGTGTGCGCCTTCCTCAACAGACATTGGGTCAAGCGCGAGTGTCAGGAGGGACGGATAGTAGGTAACATTTATTAATAACTAGCTGCGCCCCGCGGATTCACCCGCATAAGTTTCAATCCCGTGGGAATATCGAGGTAAAAAGTATTACCGTGAAATATGACAACTTTGCCAATCAAGGTATTTTTGCCCTAAAAGCAATTTATAAGCAAATCCGCTAACATAAGAAACAGTTTTAGTTTTATGGCAACATTTATTATTTGGGTGGAAAGTTGATTATATTTGTGACAACACTATCTATCGCATTCGTTCCAAAGTTCGTATCGTTTAGTAACCCGTCACAACTGGTCGAGTGCGGTGTATATTTTCGCGGGCAAATTTCTTAAGGATAGTGTTTCTACTCTGTTCACCTATTAAAACCAATTTTTTTCGAGACTGTAAAAAATATCACCTTTATATACATATCGGGTATAAAAAGACACTTTCCGAAGACGAAAGCCACATATTCTACGGACCCATTTTTTGGATCATTTTTGGTCAGTCGCATTTTTTTTAAACATTTTTACGAAAACGAATTTTAAGTGATAATCCAAAAAAAAAAACATTACCAGAATTTTCAATTTTTCTTAACAAATCACCTACGCATTTGAAGTTACAAAAACGCAATGAATATCAAACGCACACTAACATGTCCCGATTTCCTCTACGCTACGGAGCAAGCGCACGTCAGTGTCACGTGGTCTTGAACGCTACTATCCGTGCGACGACCCGTGTTTGTAACAGCTGATCGGTTGTAAGTGCCTACATTACGCACATTTGTTACAGTTTTTTATTTCAAAGACGCTGATTATGAGTTGCAGGCAAGTCCGGTTTCTGTAACGCTGAAGAGCACGCACTAGTTAAAACTACACATCTAATCTTTAGACTTTTTGCAGGCTCGAAATTAAAAATGTTGACGAAGTTTGTCCTCATTCGTGACATTTTTTACAATAAAAGTAAACTGCTAGGAAGATACCTATTCCTAGCAATAATAATTTTTGCGCAAAGCTACTTAGTTATATGTACAGTATGCGTAGTTGAAGGCTTTGTGATGTGTCTTTTTACACCCTGTATATTATAGTAGTGTAGCATGTTTCAGAAAGGTGTGGTACAAGGCATCCAACTGAACAGCTTTCTTCATGAGACCAACTTCGGAGTCGCGAAAAAGTAATCTGTCGAGTAATCTGAATTCACCGGCGTCACCCAGATTAGAACAGTCCTCGGGTCTCCCAGATCCTACACAGATGTTCTGAACAGACCAGGAGATTTAATTATCTTCTGGCTGGTTGGAATAACCACCAAACAGCCGCTATGGCCCACGCACAATGGTCCACCTGACGGACTGAGTGCGGAAACCAAACCCTATAACATAGAAGTAATCAGTCGTCCCATACATTTAGGTCGAGAGATATTGAAGTTTTTTATGAGACAGTTGATAATCTAAACGCGCTAAATAATAACAGCTGCACGGGTCGATCCATCAGGTTATCTTACGCTTTCCGGGGTTGGTCCGTGTATGGGTGATCAGTGATCATCTTAACATACCGAGACTACAACTCCGTGCCTCGGAAAGCACGCGAAGCCGTTGGTCCCGGCTGTCATTGGTGGATCTTTGACAGTCGTTACGGGTCGTCAAAAGCCCGAAAGTCTGACAGCCAGTCAGACAGAGTTACCAGGGGGTATCGTATTACCCAGTAACTGGGTTGTGGAGGTTAGATGGTCAGTCGCTCCATGTAAAATACTGGTATTCAGCTGCACCCGGTTAGACTGGAAGCCGACCCCAACATAGTTGGGAAAAGGTTAGGAAGATGATGGAATTGTAAACCATGTCGTTGTTCCCGCGGAGAAAGTGGTTCAGGTTGATGTTTTGTACCGCACCTTTAAATATGAACTGCACACCATTCTGATACATGCTGTCAAAGATATAAATATGTCTAGATAGACAGTCAATGCTGTGAACTCGTCGAAAAGACAAACTGCTGGCCGCTAAATGCACGCACACTAGAAAAGCACAATGGCAGCACAATGACGTGGCGCGAGTGTAAGACGTAGCTGTCACGGACACCACCATAACAAAATTCGCTTGTTTGTTTTATTTATTTTGCCACGCGATACTCTATCTGGGGTTCCCAAAGTGTGCGCCGTAGAGAGTAAATAAGTGCGCCTGTTTATAACTGTTCTCCGGAAACAAAACTTAGGTATTCGCAGCTACACAATAAAAGCTCTAAGAATTCTCATTCCCTTTGCAACATCTTGTTTATTTGAAGCCAGATTTTCAGCTGTAGCTGTAATAAAGAGCAAACATCGCTCTAAGATTATTGTGGAGCAAGAAATTAGAGCAGCGGTTAAGAGTGTAGAGGGCGTGATAAGGCTTGATGCCTTATCACACGCCCTTAAAAAATGTGTCGACATCAATAAGCTCACGCCTCACATTGACTAAGTTGCCATAGTATTTTATTTCCTATTTTTCTTAAATAATAAATGTATTCTTGTAGCAATATAAATATAAAAACTCAGCTTCATATCTTGGGTGTTTTCATTTTTGTGCCTCTCTACCCTATTTCGACTAGAAAAGGCGCCGAGACTAAATACTAAACTTGCAAGTGCGCCCGGAACTGTAAAAGTTTCGGAACCCCTGATCTAACCATATAAATAATCTAAGCATGCTGTATTACTTTTAGCCTATGTTCGCATGGACGTAATAAAATCGCGGCGATTTTTTTTCGTGCATTGGATTTTCAACGCTGTGCTTAGCGCCGAGAGTTGAAATCCAGCAGTGTGTTTTTTCAACGCGCTGGGACGAGAGTGCGTCCCAACGCGTTGGATTCTCGACGCTCGGCTCAATACCGAGAGTTGAAAATCCAGTGCGCAATTAAATCCCGCCGCGATATTTTTACGTCCGTACGTGGGCTTACCTAGTACAACAACGAAGCTTTAATATACTTGCATTATCAATTTCTTGCCATACTTTTCATATTATTAATTTTTAGGGTATCTACGAGATCTACCAACTGGCGCTGGTGACGTGGCGAGACAATATGACCCGGAATATGAATAAGAAAGTCACCAACGCGGTGCTCAAACTGATCCAGAGAGAACGCAACGGAGAGACTATTAATACAAGGCTTGTTTCTGGAGTAAGTAAAAACACATTCATAAACTTACACCTTACTCCCGTGGGGGTAGGCAGAAACTACAGACACCACCTGCTACGATCCTTACATACTCCATTGGTACCAGAGGGTTTTTGAGCAAGCGTATGCAGGGCGAAAAGTTGACAGCTGAGTAGGTGCGGCATGACGAGAGAACATCGAAAATATATTTTCATCACATCTATTCAAAAAGAGCTAGTTTGTTCTTCGTAAACAGGGACCAAAATAGCACTTTGATCCCTAGGGAGCAAAGTAGATTTGAATTTGGAATGTGGATATTGTTAGAAGTTACAGCCGTCACTGCGGCCGTTGTGTGACGACCTTCGCTCTTCTAGGAATCCGTAGCTTAACTGTACAAAGTATCACCGGTGCCTAACTTTAAGCTTATTTTTACAGGTAATCAACTGCTACTTAGCCCTAGGCCTGAATGAAGACGATAGCATGGAGGCAAAGCGCGGACAGGACCTGGTGGTGTACAAGAACACGTTTGAGGCCGTGTTCCTGGAGGACACCGACCGCTTCTACACCAGAGACAGTGCTGACTTCCTCAGGAAAAACCCCTTCACCGAGTACATGATCAAGGTAATCTTATAACTGGCTGAAAGAAAAAACCGCAGCAGGTACTTTGTTTTTTTTTGTTTGGCCTATACACTCGCGCTCTTGCAAAGGCTTCCTCTAAGTCCTTCCAGGACCTCTATTTCTGCGTCACCACGAGCCAGCCCTGGCGGTACGCGTCCAGGTCTTCTCGACACCTCTGTTTTGGTTAAAAATATGGAGAGAAAATATTGGAGTTATTACATAAACAGAATGTATTTGTTTAGAACGTAGAAGACATCAGAAGGGCTTTTCTCGTATTTTTAAGAACGTGCGCTTTCTAACCTGTCTCATCTGTCAAAAAAAACCATTGAATAAACGAAATTAGACGTTTTTTACTATTTATTTTTTTGACAAGTTTTGACATTGATTGTCGCTAAGATGTGATTGCGACTTGAAATTATGGGTGCATTCTGAGTTACGCTGTAATCGAATTGAGCGTGCTAACAACCGTACCGTATTAGCGTGGGCACGATAACGTTATTGTGTCTTGAATCGTCATAGATGACGTCATGACATACGCCATCTTGCCTTTTACTAATATCACCGTGAGCGCTGTCAAAAATGACAGTTAGGCTGTATCGTTTTGATTTGCATCTTATCTTTAAAATAAAGTGGCATTTTCGAAATTCTGATTCTGGCTACCGTTCGCCCCCTAACCAAAGAAGAAGAAGAAATGTGTGGTATATACACAAAGAAATATGATTGCAAGTTTTGACGTTGAGCGAGTACCGTGAGTGCTTTCACGAGCGTTCCGAATTGTTGACAGCCCTCAGCTGTCATAATCGTGATATCTTAATCGGAACGCCAATTATCGATGTCAGCGCTGTGAGCGATTATGTTCTAATTCGGAAAGCGGCCTATGTTGCTTTTGACATAAATTATCTGATAGCGTTTATTCTGAAAGTGGGCAACAACACGGTAATATTATCATACAGTACTGTAACTAGGCCGTATCTTGGTTATTTCCAAGATACGGCCTAGTTACAATACTGTATGCCTACAGCCGCGCGTTACGTAAGCATGCGATAGGGCTGCCCGCCTCCAGCATTTTAATTACATTTGCCTACTTTGTGAGGAGTAATTTTAATAACTTTTAATCTCAGCTTATTAACGTCTCTATAAATTAGGTACAACTCACAACTTGCAACAACTCAAAACAAAAATTCTTTGGTCACCAATGCCAAGCTGAACAGCTGGCTACGAATGTTTTAAAATCACAACCCTCTCAAACATCTAAATATTCTGTGAATATTTCATGAGTTTATTGTTGTTAAAGCAGCAGCAAAAATACTTAATCTGAGAAAATTTCAACTATCTAAGACAGACAGACGGTCAAATTTATTTTTTCTAGTATTACTCATACACACAGTACAATAAACAACTATTATTAAATCCTTCAAATAAAAAAAAGTCTGTAGAGAAGGTCAACGATTTTTTCGCATCTATTGGCAAAAAGCTAGCTGATAATACTCATGCCTGCTCAAACCCTGCCCATAGTAACTTGAATAAAGCGCCCTCACAACAGGTTTCCAAGTCCTTCGTTTTGCTGGAAACCGATGAATCTGAAGTGGAACGTTTAATAATGAACCTGAAAGATGCGTGTTCCGTTGGTTGGGATTCTGTGCCAAATGATTTCCTCGAAAAATACAGACAAATTTTAATCCGTCCATTAACCTACATTTTTAACCTCTGCTTAGCTAAAGGTCAGTTTCCCCCGAGTTTAAAGAAATCAGTAGTATACCCAATTTTTAAATCGGGTCATAGAGAACGTGTCACTAATTATAGACCCATTTTCATATTGCCCTCAATCTCCAAGCTGCTAGAACAGATTATAAATAGTAGACTGATTGATTACCTGGAATCAAATAAACTTTTATCCAACAACCAGTTTGGTTTTAGAGCAGGCAAGTCTACTAGTGACGCAGTCCACGAGCTCCAAGATTATGTGGTAAAGAATATTGATTCAGGTAAAAAGACAATAGGCATTTTCCTTGATCTAGCCAAGGCATTTGACACGGTCTCTACGCCTTTGCTGATACAAAAATTAGAACGCCTCGGAATACAATACGAGGAAGTCAACTACAACTCTTAAATGACTACCTCACTAATCGTTTACAGTGCGTTAAGATTAATGACAGTATCAGCAGTGATTTACCGATCACTTACGGAATTCCGCAGGGGAGCATTTTGGGACCGACACTCTTCCTTGTATACTTGAATGACCTCTGTAAACTAGACCTTTCAGGATGTAAAATTATTTCATATGCAGACGATACAGTTCTGCTGTTCTCTGCTGATACCTGGGACAAAGTATATAGGGAGGCGCAGGACGGATTCAATGTTGTGACCCACTGGCTTCAGAATAACTCGTTGACCCTTAATCCGGATAAAACCAAGTATGTGATATTCTCGATGCGCACTCAAAATAATCAGCTACCTTATACTCCCTCGATTACAGCACGTAGTTGTTGTAATAGCTTAGTATGTTCTTGCCCAAAACTATTAATGACAACGTCAATTAAATATCTTGGAATTATTTTGGACGGTAATCTCTCCTTCAGAGACCATATTCACCTGCTCACATCTAGAACAAGAAAATTGATCTACGTTTTCAAGAACCTTAGACATGTTGCGCCTCCAAAATTAGTGAAACAAATATACTTAGCACTCGTACAGTCCATTCTCCAATATTGTATCACAGTTTGGGGAGGTGCACATAAAACTATATTAAAGCCCTTAGAAATAGCTCAGAGGGCTGTTTTAATTCGTCCTTATTTATACCCAACCCATCTTGTCTATCAGTCGTGTGAGGTTCTGACAGTTCGCCAGTTGTTGGTGTTTTTTGTGGTTCTGAAGCAACACTCTTTACTACAATTCTCGAAAGGTGATCTAGCTGGAAGACGAAATGTTATTAGTAACATTAACCGACCTTCTTTCAGACATGCTTACGTAAACAAATACTTTTGCTCCCTGGGGCCGTACTTATATAATAAGATTAATGATACCTTGGAAGTATACCCGCTAAATAAAAAAATATGTAAAAGTTTACTCTTTAAATATATTAGTAAACTCACATATGAAGAGATAGAAAACTTACTGAAAATATTGAAATAATAAACTCTTATACTCACCCTCTCTCACTCTTTCACATACTACTCACCGAGAGGTTAACACTCCACATACCCGTTTGGTTATTTTATTTTATTTTAAGCTTGTTCTCTGTGTAAAGATATACCAATATGTCTAAAGCTAGTATTGTAATGGTCATCATAAGGAAGAGCGCTGATGTCTGAGATACAGATATTTTCATCTAGTTCAGACGCAGATGCCTTCACAATAAAACTAAGAGAAAATTTCAAATTGTCCTGTATATCTGTTTAAATGTATCATAATTTTTTTGTAAAAATAAATAAATAAAAAATTAACTATAAAATACCACGTCTTTACTTTGAATTATACGAACTAACAAAACAAAACACACATGCCCCGAGGTTTTAACACAAGCGTACCTACCGTATCATCATTCATGATCCGCCTATAACTACCTATTTCACTCGTGTCAATCACGTTCCTTTACTCTATTCACTTTATTTATTATTCCAGACATCTTTTTTTTCGGGAGATAAAAGGAAATACTTATCCATTAAAAAGACACACATTATGTACCTACCTATTAGTAAGTAACATTATTTTATAAACCTATCAGTTTCCAGGTAATCTAAAAAGTTATCTGGATGCGTTATTGACGAATTCATGCAACCAAAAAACCTACTCGTCATATTAAATATGTACTTGAACTTATTTTTAACCGACTTCAAAAAAAGGAGGAGGTTCTCAATTCGACGGTATGTTTTTTTTTTTGTATGTTTGTTACGCGATTACTCCGCCAATTATGAATTGATTTTGATGATTCTTTTTTTGTTTGGTAGGGCATACTTCAGAAGTGGTCCCATATAAATTTGGTCAAGATCTGATGAAGGGTTTTTGAGTTAGCTTCAATAATATATATTTTTCCCACCTAGCATATGTGGATGATATTCTAATAGTTCCTGTCTCACTGTGGACTCACATTTCATGATACAAAGCAGCAAAATTACTAGTTGGTGTGAAGCTGTGCTCTTCGTAATGTCGAACCATATCAGTTATTTGCGGTTAGTATCGGTCGTTATCCTAAATTGCTTCTATGATCAGCTGTTATTTGCCCTTCTTCGCCATGACGCCGAAAATCAAAATCTAACGATGAATCGAGATTAATATTAGTTCTCGTTCTCGTGATATAGCACTAACATTCCAGCCATCTTCATGGAGAAATAATATTTCAGCCCTGCAGCGTACTAAACTCATATAACCTGCCAGTACGTAATCTAATTTTGGAGAAAGAACATTGAGTTGATCAGAGCGACCAACTATTCTTATCGTTTTGTAGTCGTTGATAGAGTCTGGCTAACGAAAGTTGGCCCCAGAATATTGGCGGCAAATTTAAAAAATACATGCATGACAACACTAAAATTATACTATGAAAATTGGAATAACCTACTTTGATTTGGTAATTCATTATTAAAAATATCATATATATAGTTTTTCAATAAGGACGCTCGAACTTTAGCAGCGCATAGCGGCCATTTCGGTAATGCGATTGCTACCAAATTTGGCATGAATATATATTTTGTCGTGACATTTCACCATGGAACGCTACACGCTTCAACAACGCGTAGAAATTGTGTAAAATTTATTATCAAAACCAGTTGTCTATTCGCCTACGTTCTGTGCGTTGTGTTCAATTTATGGCGTTCATCGTGTGAGTTAACACCAATCGATTACTTTCTGTGGGGTTACATGAAATCTTTAGTGTACGCAGATAAACCACAGTCAATTGTTGCCCTAAAGGCCAACATAACTCGCGTTCTTCGTGAAATTGACCATTTATGCGAAGACGTCCTCCAAGATTAGTCCACCAGAATACGCCATCTACAGCGGAGTCGCAGTGGCCATTTGGCTGATATTATTTTCCACACATAATGTCATTGAATATTCTTTAAAATGTTATAAAAATTGTAGTAATATCACTTAAACAGGTTGTTTTATTTCATTTCAAAGTTCGAGCGCTCTTAATGAAAAACCCTATATATAGACAGTATAAGAACATTATGTTAGGGAAATAAAGAAACAGAATTTATCTACACATGTATTAATTTTTGATATGTATCAGGTTTGTAACGGGATTTTAAGGATTTATTGATCTGGTATAGGTGTTAGTATATGAGCGGAATCCGAAAATAAATAGACAAATAAAATACGATAATATTCCATACATAATAACTTAGTTTTATTCATCGTAATCAAAATCAGATTCTAACACTTCAATGCCAAAAGATTCATCACTGTCACTAGTATCGCTGTCTCCAACATTTATAATAAAACTTTCTAAATTTTCTTCTGTTATTTTATCACGTTCTTTATATTTATTTTCAACATGATCAGTAATTTTCTTCCAATTCTGTGAACTTACGTTTTCAAATGAATCTTTATTTATTTCTTCTAATGCAGCTGTAGTAACTGCAATATTTTTGCTAGCCACTTTACGTTTTGCCAAACTCCACACAAGCTCGATCGCATTTAAATCACAATGGTAGGGTGGAAGTCTCAACACCTCATGACCACATTGATTTAAAATTTCATCAGCTTCATATATTGGATTAGGCGTATTTCGTTTTACAATACACAACAGCTCTGCTTTCGTGTGGTAGTCCTCATATTGAATTCCATTATCACGAAGCCACTCTCTTATATTACTTTTACGTGTTTGTGTGTTCGGAACCTTATTTATAATTACCGAATGGTAACTAGCATTATCCATTATGATTACACTTGGTTCTTCCAAATTTGGTATAAGTTTTTCTTTAAGCCATTTATTAAAATTTTCAGCATTCATGTCATGGTGATAATCACACACTAACAAAGAGTTTGGTACGGGGCCTTTCTCTGATCCAGCATGAACTATAATGTACCTTTTCCCGGTCGAAACATTTTCAATTGCACCACTAGTTGAAGGACCTTGCCATGACTTCTTAGGCTTGTAGTTTCTATGGACATAAGTCTCATCTAAATAAATGATTGGCTTGCCTTCTGCACGTTTTCCTGCTATAGTTCTTAAAAATCTATGTCTCCAAGCAGATATGTCATAGCGTTCTATTAATACAGAACGCTCATTTTTATTATTTTTAAATTCATAGCCATTGGCTAATAACAAGCGGCGCAGAGTTTCTCTGCATCCGTTAAAATCAATACTTTCTTTTAACTCCACCAACAGTGTCCTCAGTGTAGGAACTTGTTTTTTAACAATATAAAATTCGTTTATCTTGTTACGCATAGCATCTATGTCAAAGTTATCTAGGTTAGACACAGTAGGTTTCCGTGGGCGTTTCTTCCCCGGGGTACTCCAGACACCTTCATTTACTGCACCTTCCCTTTTTACTCTCTTTAGTGTTCTGACACTCACTTCTGCAAAGAAGATATACAAAATATGTAATTAATTCTTGGTTTACGTAAATGCAAAGTTTTTTTTCGGCATAATTTCAAAACACCAGTGTATAGTAAAAACTTACCAGTCATTGAAGTTATTTCTTCTAAGTACTGATTCTGGGTTATTATCCTATCTTTCTGCTCTAACTCAGTGAGATTTTCAATAGTTCTTACTATTTCATCAACTCCTTCGACATCTTGCAGATTCTCTGTTAAAGAAAGTTAATTGTTTTAAAATTACCATTGTATGTATTTTAATTGTTTTTTTTTTTCTCTGTCATATATCGTTTTGTATGTACAATAAAGCATATAATAAATTACCAACAAAAATACAGCAAAAATTCATTATGAGTATATACGTAAAACATAGGTGATGTTATTAAAATGAATACGTTGACTGATGCGATGTACGAATGAATATAATTAGTTTTATTCAATACGAAAAAGCGAAAGTAACTTATTTGTAAGGATACGTAAATTATAAATCAAAATTTTATTAAGACGACTGGATAGGTAGGTGTTCAAAGTATCAAAATAATATTGTCTACTAACCTATGAAATTCAACACCACACGTAGACAATCTTGTTTTTGTTTAAACGCGGCATCACGCTGTTGTTGTTTTTCGTTGAACTTGCCAATCATGCAAAACAACATCTTTCGTACACCACTTTTGATAGATTTGTTCATTTTAAACCGTAATTAGAATCACAATTTACACAAACGCATACAATTTGACACCAGAGATACCGAACAACAACCTTGTCAAATTGACGTTGACGTTCATACAGAGTTGCTATATAAAAAGTTCGCAAATAATTCCAAGGCCTACTTTCGTTAGCCAGACTCTAGAATAGTATGCCTTTGAACAAAGGTTGGATTTTACTTTAGCATTAAAAGGCAAATCTAACAAAGAAAAGGGTAGCTTGTTATTAAAGGTTATACCGAGCTCAACAAATGAGTGTCTTATGAGAATCTTATGAAGCCGGTGAAATGGCGCACGTAATTTGTCCTTATTTCTGGTGCTAATATTGTGAATATCACTGATTTTAGTTGTGATAATATGCCACCGTGAGAATACGAATATCTTTAAAAAATCTCTTACTCTGGCACCGAGCTGGTAAAACGAGCTGTTCGAGCAATTTCGAAAAGCTCGTTTTTGAAGAACAAATATATTTTTAATGTCAGCGGCTTTGCCCCACAGCAGAACTGAATACCGTAGGACATAACGCTATGGAATTAACTAAAATAGACCAACCGAGTTGTCTCAATGTCAGTGTATTGTCTTACTTCCCTGACAGCATATTGACGGCTGAAATGAGTCTTCGTGCTAGGCTTGATGTGGGCCCCATTAAAGTTTGGCATCTACTGTTATGGCCAGAAAAACTGCCGAGTCTACAGTTTCAAGCACCTCTTTATCTATGACGATGTTGGGTCCTACATTTCTAACATTCGGTAAGGTGAACTTTTTACATTTGCTTGGCACTAAGCACATTTTTTTTGTTAGATGTATTTATTTATTTATTTATTAAAGGCAAACCAACAGCTTCTGTATACAGCATTACATAAGAATAATAGTAAAAAAAAAGCATGAGACTTATACAGTCGCCAATAATAGGTCGACCAACATTCTTAGTAACTAACTAAAATAACACTTAATTGTTATTAGCTGTTAAAATCTTGATAAGGGAAAACTTAATTACGACATAAAATTACATAAAATTACAAATAATCAAATTAAAGTTAAAAAGAAAACACAACTAAGAAAACTATTAAAGGCACGAATATTGGGTACAGTAGGAGCTAACGACATCAAAATGACTACAAACTTAAAATAAAATAAAATAAAATCAAAAATCAAATTCAAAACAAAATTTAAATAGAAACTAAACAAGACAAAATAATCACAGTTATCAGAAAATTATGACATAATTTTTTGTAAGAATCTATAATTATAATTGTGTAATCAAATCACAACTATAAACACTATGAATTAACAATGAACAATTAATTATTCAGTTGCGTTCTTAGGTACTGTTGTATTTTGGCCTTAAAGACTTTCAAGGAATCATGGTGAATGTCAACTTCTGGTACAGATTTTACAAAAGAATTCATCTCTCCACAGAGTCTGTTAACCGAGGAATTTACCCCTATATTCGTCTTAGATGGCTGAACGTGGAATATATTAGTGATAGGATATCTGGGCATATTGTAAGGAACTTTAAGTGCAGCACGCTCGACCAGCTTACTACAGTCTAGTCTACTATTAACTAATTTGTGCAGAAATAGAAGACCTTGCATTAGTCGACGATCGCGCAGAGAATTGACATTGAAGCATCGAACACGTTGTTCATACGGACATCTGGGAGAAATTCTAGCAGAGGTATATGCTAGGTGCTTCGTGAAAGCCCTCTGAATACTTTTAATATGATGTATGGCATAGGTCCGCGCGCTGTGCGCGTGGGCATTCGACTAACGTTGCGCCGGGCCGCGCGGTATTTATATCGCGAGCAAAAAGCAACTTGCTAATCTGTGATTGGCTAATGGAAATGTTCACTTTACCAGATGTCAGAATATAAATAAAACAGTATTCAGATTGATTGACTTATATTTTAGGAGCTGGTTAATATATACAATTTTGATATTCATCATTAGGTAGGACACCACATATAACATTTCCATTAGCCAATCACAGATTAGCAAGTTGCTTTTTGCTCGCGATATAAATACCGCGCGGCCCGGCGCAACGTTAGTCGAATGCCCACGCGCACAGCGCGCGGACCTATGCCAGCTGCTACATAGCTCCTCCCCAGCGAAGCGCCTCACTATGCAAGTGATACAAAGTGATGTCTCGCACACGGCGTCGAAGAGCGCGTAGGTCGACGAGAAGGTCGTGATGTCGCAAAAAATCGGCGCCCAAGATCGGTCGTTTCACGGCAGCAACGATAAACTGCCATGATAAGGGGCGGCGTAGACCAAGGTTGAGTTCCAACTTCCTCTCGCCGTATGTGTGTATCGGAGTGCCGTTCGCTGCATACAACACTTCTTCCGCTCGTTTCATTCCTTTCGTGTTAGGAATGACCGATACGTTGGCTCCGGTGTCCACAAGGAATCTCAAACGATGTTGGTAATCACAAACGTGTAGACGGTATGGTGATACTTCGCTCACCTCGGGTTCCGTCGCTGCCGAGGTCGCCACTAGTTTTCCTGACGCTTGAAGTTACACGGGGATCTGCAGTTGCGTGCCTCTTTACCGTAACGCTCGTGGTAAAAACAAATATCGCCTGACGTTTGCTGGTAAGTATTCGGTCGGCCTCGGGATAGTGAACGTGATCGTGAGCGGAACGGCCTGTATGACGATCTCCTTTGTCTTGATCTGTCCGTTTTCAACGCTGCAACTTCACGCGTTAGTTGCATGATGGCTTCTCGAAGGTCTGGTTCTGGCTGCGAGTGCTTGCTCTCGGGTCGCGACGAAGATGTCGACGGCTGTTGGCATGCACAAACCGAATGGATCTCTCGGGTCTGCTCGTGCATCTTGTCGGCCATGGCTGCAAGTACGTCGAGTGTGGCCGCTTCGTTGACGGATAATACGGATAATCACGTCGGGGTCACCACTTTACCAGATGTCAGAATATAAATAAAACAGTATTCAGATTGATTGACTTATATTTTAGGAGCTGGTTAATATATACAATTTTGATATTCATCATTAGGTAGGACACCACATATAACATTTCCATTAGCCAATCACAGATTAGCAAGTTGCTTTTTGCTCGCGATATAAATACCGCGCGGCCCGGCGCAACGTTAGTCGAATGCCCACGCGCACAGCGCTACAATATTAATAGGTATAATATTTTGTAATCTGTCTATTGCAAAGAGCCAAACTCTAAACGTCAACGAATTATAACATTGCAAAATTGAAGAGTACACTGAAGTGACAGGTATTATGTTATTCGGTTACATGACAGCTGTCTCGTCACGTGGTTTTTTTTTGTTTACCTTTATTCAACTACCTAAATCTAAGGAGTATAGGTCTTACTTATTACTTTTTAATAGTTGTGAAGCATCTACACCTAACAATTCTAGCTATCTATTCTAACAAAAAGAGTATGCATGAGTTTTTGATGATGAAACTCATTTCTTAAATTGGTGATTGACGTTCGAACTTAAAGGTATGCGGCTTTTAAGTTAGAGTCTGGCTAACGAAAGTAGGCCTTGGAATTATTTGCGAACTTTTTATATAGCAACTCTGTATGAACGTCAACGTCAATTTGACAAGGTTGTCGTTCGGTATCTCTGGTGTCAAATTGTATGCGTTTGTGTAAATTGTGATTCTAATTACGGTTTAAAATGAACAAATCTATCAAAAGTGGTGTACTAAAGATGTTGTTTTGCATGATTGGCAAGTTCAACGAAAAACAACAACAGCGTGATGCCGCGTTTAAACAAAAACAAGATTGTCTACGTGTGGTGTTGAATTTCATAGGTTAGTAGACAATATTATTTTGATACTTTGAACACCTACCTATCCAGTCGTCTTAATAAAATTTTGATTTATAATTTACGTATCCTTACAAATAAGTTACTTTCGCTTTTTCGTATTGAATAAAACTAATTATATTCATTCGTACATCGCATCAGTCAACGTATTCATTTTAATAACATCACCTATGTTTTACGTATATACTCATAATGAATTTTTGCTGTATTTTTGTTGGTAATTTATTATTTATTATATGCTTTATTGTACATACAAAACGATATATGACAGAGGAAAAAAAAAACAATTAAAATACATACAATGGTAATTTTAAAACAATTAACTTTCTTTAACAGAGAATCTGCAAGATGTCGAAGGAGTTGATGAAATAGTAAGAACTATTGAAAATCTCACTGAGTTAGAGCAGAAAGATAGGATAATAACCCAGAATCAGTACTTAGAAGAAATAACTTCAATGACTGGTAAGTTTTTACTATACACTGGTGTTTTGAAATTATGCCGAAAAAAAACTTTGCATTTACGTAAACCAAGAATTAATTACATATTTTGTATATCTTCTTTGCAGAAGTGAGTGTCAGAACACTAAAGAGAGTAAAAAGGGAAGGTGCAGTAAATGAAGGTGTCTGGAGTACCCCGGGGAAGAAACGCCCACGGAAACCTACTGTGTCTAACCTAGATAACTTTGACATAGATGCTATGCGTAACAAGATAAACGAATTTTATATTGTTAAAAAACAAGTTCCTACACTGAGGACACTGTTGGTGGAGTTAAAAGAAAGTATTGATTTTAACGGATGCAGAGAAACTCTTTGCCGCTTGTTATTAGCCAATGGCTATGAATTTAAAAATAATAAAAATGAGCGTTCTGTATTAATAGAACGCTATGACATATCTGCTTGGAGACATAGATTTTTAAGAACTATAGCAGGAAAACGTGCAGAAGGCAAGCCAATCATTTATTTAGATGAGACTTATGTCCATAGAAACTACAAGCCTAAGAAGTCATGGCAAGGTCCTTCAACTAGTGGTGCAATTGAAAATGTTTCGACCGGGAAAAGGTACATTATAGTTCATGCTGGATCAGAGAAAGGCCCCGTACCAAACTCTTTGTTAGTGTGTGATTATCACCATGACATGAATGCTGAAAATTTTAATAAATGGCTTAAAGAAAAACTTATACCAAATTTGGTAGAACCAAGTGTAATCATAATGGATAATGCTAGTTACCATTCGGTAATTATAAATAAGGTTCCGAACACACAAACACGTAAAAGTAATATAAGAGAGTGGCTTCGTGATAATGGAATTCAATATGAGGACTACCACACAAAAGCAGAGCTGTTGTGTATTGTAAAACGAAATACGCCTAATCCAATATATGAAACTGATGAAATTTTAAATCAATGTGGTCATGAGGTGTTGAGACTTCCACCCTACCATTGTGATTTAAATGCGATCGAGCTTGTGTGGAGTTTGGCAAAACGTAAAGTGGCTAGCAAAAATATTGCAGTTACTACAGCTGCATTAGAAGAAATAATTAAAGATTCATTTGAAAACGTAAGTTCACAGGATTGGAAGAAAATTACTGATCATGTAATACATGTTGAAAATAAATATAAAGAACGTGATAAAATAACAGAAGAAAATTTGGAAAGTTTTATTATAAATGTTGGAGACAGCGATACTAGTGACAGTGATGAATCTTTTGGCATTGAAGTGTTAGAATCTGATTTTGATTACGATGAATAAAACTAAGTTATTATGTATGGAATATGATCGTATTTTATTTGTCTATTTATTTTCGGATTCCGCTCATATTTACCTCATATACTAACACCTATACCAGATCAATAAATCCTTAAAATCCCGATACAAACCTGAAACATATCAAAAATTAATACATGTGTAGATAAATTCTGTTTCTTTATTTCCCTAACATAATGTTCTTATACTGTCTATATACAATGTGGAGCAGGACGATTGACATTCCTCAAAACCACATAAAGAGTGTCATGTTCTTTACCCGTATACAAAAAATCAATCAAATCCAATGAATACTTTAGCCACAGGAAATTATTTTTCATTTTCTTATTTTTCAACATGATGTAGATCTGAGTCCGTAATAATAGGTAAACATTGTAAGGTCAAGAACCTGTGCAAAACGTACGATTCTATCCTCTACGTCTCAATATGCTTGAGAGACAGAGAAAGGTGTCATACGCCCCCCCGCCGCGACCCGCATCGGGCCGCGCAACAGGTTAGTGACTTTTCGTAGATAAAGCGTGTTTACTTTTTATGCAGTTGATTCTGCTATTTATTTTGTTTGAAAATTGCAATTTTTCAATTTTCCATTAACTAGTAATCTTCGTATTTTAAAATATTTCTATGGACTAGTACTGTGCTCGTTTTAATTTAACCTTTATAATACTGGTGTCTCATATTGGAGACAGATAACAATAAAATTCTATTGTGTCTGCTAATTGCGCGCGCGACAGATTAATGTCGTAAGTCCAGATCCACATTGTATAGGGTTTTTCATTAAGAGCGCTCGAACTTTGAAATGAAATAAAACAACCTGTTTAAGTGATATTACTACAATTTTATAACATTTTAAAGAATATTCAATGACATTATGTGTGGAAAATAATATCAGCCAAATGGCCACTGCGACTCCGCTGTAGATGGCGTATTCTGGTGGACTAATCTTGGAGGACGTCTTCGCATAAATGGTCAATTTCACGAAGAACGCGAGTTATGTTGGCCTTTAGGGCAACAATTGACTGTGGTTTATCTGCGTACACTAAAGATTTCATGTAACCCCACAGAAAGTAATCGAGCGGTGTTAACTCATACGATGAACGCCATAAATTGAACACAACGCACAGAACGTAGGCGAATAGACAACTGGTTTTGATAATAAATTTTACACAATTTCTACGCGTTGTTGAAGCGTGTAGCGTTCCATGGTGAAATGTTACGACAAAATATATATTCATGCCAAATTTGGTAGCAATCGCATTACCGAAATGGCCGCTATGCGCTGCTAAAGTTCGACGTCCTTATTGAAAAACTATATATATGATATTTTTAATAATGAATTACCAAGTATCAAAGTAGGTTATTCCAATTTTCATAGTATAATTTTAGTGTTGTCATGCATGTATTTTTTAAATTTGCCGCCAATATTCTGGGGCCAACTTTCGTTAGCCAGACTCTAGTTTACAAAGGGTCGTTCGACTACAGATGCGGGTGTTGTTCTGTTGATTTAACGCAGGGGAGAACTTGCAAAATGCTATTGGAGCTATTTGTGATCTTTCAAAGCCTTTGATTTCGTGCTTTTGCATAAACTGCGTCATTACTGTGTCAAAAACGAAGCTCTCAAAGTGTGTGTCGATGTTAATGGTGTGAAATTTTCCGGACTAACAGTTCAATTAGGTGTACCTCAAGGCTCAATACTGGATTCATTCTTATTCTTAGTGTATATCAATGACTTACCATTCTATTTAAAGGGTATCTGTGATGTTGTAATTTTTTGCAGATGATACTGACGACTATGATTTTGACGACGTAAACACTAAACAGTGCACTCTCAATGGTTACGGTTTGGTTTACGACAAATATCTTAGTTCTTAAGCACATCACAGTAACATCTACGAAGAGTAGTTAAGAATAAATAATAAAGTTTAACATGCATTAATAAAAGAGGACACTACAGTAAAAATCAAAAATAAATTTAATTTGGTTTTATCGTATTTTTAAACAAGAAAGTGTCATCTAAAAAACCCTTATTACGATTATTTTTTACCTTTATTTAACTACCTAAACCTATGATATAGCATTTTAGACTTTACTGCACCCAGTATGATAAAGAATCTAATTTGAAAACGAATAAAAAAATAGACCGTGACGGTACCTTGTCAATATCTATGAAAACATCATGTACGTAAGAAAAAATTTACATCTTTTTAGTAAAAGAGGTGATAGACATAATTATGTACAAGAAATAGGGACCTATTTACAACCAGGTTTCAGACTGACTAAGGTAGACTCATCTTTCATGGGGTACTGTTTAAAATGTTCCAATCAAATTCCTCCCCACATACCTACTTAACTTAATGAGACGAAATTCAAATCTTGTATAAAACGCACACTATGTAGGCAGGCATATTATAAGTTGGGGGATTACATCACTGATAAAAATGCTTGGCTCATTGCTGGTCCTGCTCCACAACTAATTGACATACACACTGATTAACATTTTGAAAATACTGATAGAGCTAACTAACTAAATAACTAATAATTAAATATTTATTTTTTTGACAACAGATTGAACAACGTCTCCAAGAGGAACACAGACGCGTGCAAGTTTACTTACACGAGTCTACAATGGAGGGCCTAGTGAAGACCTGCGAGGAAGTGCTCATAAAGGATCATCTGGAGATCTTCCACGCCGAGTTCCAGGTAATTATACTGTGTGTAGAAAGTATAAAATAAGTGTCTGCTATAATAACAGCGATTCGTGCAAGTTTACCTACACGAGAGTACAATGGAGCGACTAGCGAAGACATGCCACAGAGTGCTCATAGAGAAACATTCCGAGATCTTCCACGCCGAGTTCCAGGTACGTATCTACTAATATAACAGAAAATTCCTATACATGGTGAGTCCTAGTTTCAAACTCGTCTGACAGCTGTTACGGCCTCAAGATCGATCACAGACCTACAACCGACAGCCTGAATGACTACCCACTGAAGCTAATCGTCCACAGTCAGTGGCTGCACAGACTATAGTTTGTCGGTTTATCGATTCCGCATCGCGCACTTAGCCCGCAACGACCAGCTGGTTGCTCGACGTGCCGTCCTGCTAGTTGCGGCCAAACGTTGTGTACTTTACTATAAATGTCCCCATCTTGGTCAAAGCTTCTGCAACCAAAGTTGCGACCATGACTAGTCGTGGGAGTGGGTGAAGTTTTGAAGACATTTCAATCGATTATGTTTTGTGATTTGCTTTTGAACACTTATTTACTTAATGTTTTTTTTTTCTCTAGAAACTCCTGGACGGCGGAAAGAACAGCGACCTAAAGCGTATGTACGATTTAGTAGAGCGTATTCCAAATCGTCTGGGCAAACTGTGCCCCCTGCTGGAGCACCACGTCCACGCGCAGGGCCTGCAGGCCATCGACAAGTGTGGCGAGTGTGCGCACACGGTACTGTACCATTACTAATATATCCATTTTATTTTATTTGTTTATATTACTTATATAACATCCTACTAATATTAAAACGTTTGTTTCTCTGTCACGCGAAAACTACTGAACGGATTTCGATGACACACAGATAGTTTATAACCTGGATTAACACATAGAATACTTGGGATTATCGGGATGAAAAGTATCCTAGATACTTAAGTAGGTGAATCCGCGTATGTAGTAGTCTAGTAATCCTAACTTAATATTATAAATGCGAAAGTGAATTTTGTTGTTTGCTTGTTGGCTACGCTTTGACGCTAAAACGCATGAACGGATTTGAATGAAATTTGGCATATGAGAAGGACATAGGCTACTTTCCATCCTGGAAGAATCTGCGAAGATGACGTCATGGGCAACAGCTAGTATATATACAGGGAGGATTCAGATAGGGTGGTAAGGGCAGCTACCTTAACCGTTATAGCCACAGGAATACCTTAACCGTTGCAGCTACAGGAAAACGGACTGAGGAGACTGTCCTTAACTTTTTGATAAATTTTGATTGGCATTCACAGATTTTGAAAAAAAATTACAGTCAGCAAGAAAAAGGGCAGTTTTCACGAAAACTTTGTTTTGATGCCTTTCGATCCTGTTACTTAAAAGGATCAAAAAACTACCGGACCAAACAAAAACTTTTCCCTGAAATGTCGTAGGAAATGAGACTCCAACCTACTTTTGACGGTGAATAGACTGGCCGAAAATAAACAAAAAAAAAGTGGAATTTCAAATTTCGAACGAATACGCGTTATAATTTTATTTGTTTTTAGAACAAAATAATTTAGATAGTTCGTTGATCTTAAAAGTAACTCGTCTGTATGTTACCTTTTCACATGAAAAAATATGCTAATTAACTGAAAGTTTTCAATGTGATACCCATACCACCAACAAGCAATACGTTCCGGAATGGGGATACGAAGATGTGGAGCATCGTTTGCTGCCTCTAACAATAAGCTGGGTGGTCACAGTTCATAAATTACAGCAGGGTACAGCTCGATTCAAACTTAATGGCGGCTCCGAACATGAGGTGAGTCGCTGCGCACTAACGAATTCATGTGTCAGCGGGGGTGAGGGGCGGGGTACTGCGCAGTGAGCGGCTAACTTCCGAGCCGCCATTAAGTTTGAATTGAACTATACCACCCTCGAAAGAGCTGCGATCGACCTTGGTAAAAAAAACTTTGAAAAAGGACAAATATATGTCACGCTTGTCGTATCAAGTTATATAAGTTTGGAAGGCATAGTTTTATCAGATTTGGACGCCAAAAAATTATTAAAGTGACCACACGGCGACAGTTCATTGACGGAAATAACGAGGCCAAATCTGACTTCTGACAATCAAGGCCACACATGACATACGACTCAAGTAGCGCAATGGGTGTAGCAGGTCATAATTTGATCCGCAGTAGTGCAAGATGCCGGGATATTACCATTAAAATCATTTATAGCCAGAGTACCTACATCTCATGGCAATTTCAATAAGCCCAAACACGGTTAGGATACATTGTTTTATGATGGAGTTTCGGTGTCGTCGTCCCGGCTTCATCTTCAGATCATTTCGATGGTCATCAGAATTATTTATTTAAATGTGCTTCATAGTCGTTTAACTATCTTAATCGAGATATCTTATCGCCACCCGTGACATACTTTATCATTGAGTAGTTCCAGTAGCCATCTGTGGTCTTCTTCATCAATTTCACTTCACTAAATTATACTTTCTGAATGCAAATGCTTAAATTGTTGCTGAAAATATCTAAATCGCTATGCCAATAATATTTGAGGAGTTCCCTCAATTCCTCATGGATTCCGTCTTTAGCAACTGAATTTTGTTAAAAAAAGGACCAATCGGGAAGTATATTTTCCTTTATAATAAATACAACGGAATTGATAACCTCCTCTTTTTTGGGAAGTCTGTTAAAAAGGGCCTGTGTCTATTTAAATAAATGATTTGACTGACTTTGAAAAACCTGGTTTATTTATATAAAAAAATGTATTTGAATTTATTACCTATCTTTCTTTTACCTTTTCGAGTATACGCGTAGGACCTAGCATAAAGATAGGTTAATCTGGGTAGTACGTTCCCGTGGGATAACTTCCGACTTCCAGCTTAGTTAATTAATCATTTTATTGTTCAACAGGATCCCAAAGTCTACTTCTCAACAATAGTAGAAGTTCACAAGAAATACAACGCACTCGTCCAGGTGGAGTTCAAAAATGACTCCGACTTTGTGGACGCGCTCGACAAGGCTTGCGTCCGGTTTATTAACAGTATGTATACAGGGTGACTTGTAATTTGACGTATTCATTCCAGGACGTGATACTGTGTCCCATTTGCAACATTTAACACCCCATAAAGTCTAGGAGAAAATTCATGGGATTCAAGAATACCTTTATGTTTTTTTGAAAATTTCCCAGAATTCTTCGCTAAATATCACTCCTCTAAATTCTCAAATTGAATGGCCTGCGTTGTTTTTGCATTGGCTATACTGCACTGCTGGGTAAAGGCCTAGGCAGGCACATTTCTTTGTGTAAATTATTTTATCACCACTACTCTGAAAATGGTGAAGGAAAACATCGTGAGGAAACTGGCATGTCCTAGAACCAAAAATTCGAAGACTTGTGACATCCACCAACCTGCATAGGGTTCGTGAGGTGGATTACGGTCCACTCCCTCTCACGCAGATGAGATCTGCGTCCCAGCAGAGGGAAAATTACCTATGCGCTGATCATGTTAGTAATTTTCAGAAAAAAAAATGCAAATGAATTGTATTTTTTCTGGTAAGAGATGATATATCAGAAAAAAATCTTTGCTGCAAGGACACTTTTGCAAATACTTTTTTTTTTTCATTGATATTCTGGACACGAGTCCCAGGGAACCTTAATCGATGCTCGACGAGCTGGGCAAGCTATTTGAAAGAGTCATTGCAGTCCTCCTCGTAGCGTGTGACATACAATTATTAAAAAAATCGAAACAAAAAGTTCCAGCGAAAATTTCTCAAAGCTCTGCATTATCACTGCCGCTCCGACTTTATTTCCTCTAATTCACGCCACAATAACCCTAGAAACTATGTTTCTCTCTACGACAGATGTGTGCACGTCCACTTTTTGCCGTTTTCTCTTACCGCACAGAACTGTCATTGGACGACAGGTGTGCGCACGTCCACTTTTTGCCGTTTTCTCTTACCGCACAGAACTGTCATTGGACGACAGGTGTGCGCACGTCCACTTTTTGCCGTTTCTTTTTGCCACACAGTACCTAGTCTGCGTGCCGCACTAGCGCACATGCACGCACCCCGTCGTCGTATAGCTAAAAATTTCAACTCAAAATTTTAATTTCAACGTGTTCGTAGATTTGGATTTGTTAACATTGTCTGCTAATAAGTTTATAAGTTCGTTGACAATTTTTTTTTTCTTTCTTTATAATTGTTTACAAAAACAATGTGATCATTGAAAAAAAATCTTTACATTTAACCTTTTAAGTTTCACTCGTGTGCAAAGAATTCCATAACAATCATGTAATATTTAAGATCTAGATGTGTAACGTCGTGAACTACTCATTATGTAATAACACTACTTGTTTATTAAGAGAATCGTGTAACTTTATGTTTTCCCGAAATAAATAAATAAATACCACACCCTTTCTCCCCAGATAACGCAGTGACAAAAGCAGCGAACTCATCAAAGAGTCCGGAGCTCCTGGCGAAGTACTGCGATCTTCTGGTGAAAAAGTCCAGCAAGAACGCCGAGGAAACCGAACTGGATGACATGCTCAATCAAGTGGTATGTAGTTGGGGTTCCATACCCGAAGCGTGACAAACGGAATCCTATTACTACGCCTTCGCTGTCCGTCCGTCTGTCTGTCAGCGGGCTATATTTTATAAACCGTAATAGGTAGATAGTTGAAATTTTCACAGATTGTGTATTTCTAGTGTCGATATATCAACACATAATAAAATAAAATATACTTATAAATTAAAGTGGGATACAAGAAACGTGTTTTTCTTACTGAAGTAAAAAAACCGGCCAAGTGCGAGTCGGACTCGCGCACCGAGGGTTCCGTACAAACCTGTAGGTGTATAAGTAAAAGTTCACCCATCACGACAATCGAGTCATAGTTATGGTATTTTTATTATGTGATGTAACCAAAAATTTAAGGTTTTTGGAATTTTTCCTTTAAATGTGCTGTAAAACATTGCTTCATGCCAAATTTCAAGATTCTGAGTTCACGGGAAGTACCCTGTAGGTTTTGATTTCCTTGCGAGTGTCGAAAAATTGCGGCATAAACGGCTGTATCTTTTGATTGCGTTGGCTTAGAAGTTTGATTTTTTCACAGCTCCGAGGAACAGTAGACTTGAGTATTTGATATAAATTCCTGCTTGATACCTCCACGCGTTCCTGAGAAAAAGGGTCTTGACAGACAGACAGACGGACGGACAACAAAGTGATCCTATAAGGATTCCGTTTTTTCCTTTCGAGGTAGGGAACCCTAAAAACGTAGTGTTAAATGTTGATTGGTGCGGAACCCTTTGTGTGCCAGTCCGACTCGCACTTGGCCAATGTTTTACAATGTAAAACTGCCAAATGATAATTACGTTTTGCTATGATAATAATATAAATATTTGACAGAGAAGGTACCTACGTCTTTGTCGATAGCATCAGCCATATTTTAATTACTGTAGGCGGACGTGTCAGATCAAATATAATTTGCGATCGAATTAATCATACTAGCAATTTACATAATGTAGGTACACGATACAACTACACTCAGCGTCACAAAAATCGCACCTCTCCGAAAATAAGTTTCAAGCAAGTCCCGCCATCAACGTATACATTAAACCCTATTAATATTGGTATCAATTGAAAGTATGTTTAACGACCTTTAAATTAATAACAGTTAGAATTCCTAAACACAACAGATCTCATTACCGCGCAACGTTAAAGAAAATGTTGTCAAAATACGCATTACAACGGCCACTAATTGCACCTCCCTACAAGGGTATAAAACGGGCGACCCGGGTCAAATGTGAGTCATTCGCTATCCAACCTTTGAAGTGAACACACGTGAACAGCTGCAGCAAGAAAAATACCCCAGAAGATGGATACCACTGCAGATGAAGCCGCTCAAGTCATTGCACTACTGCAATCAGGGATGCGGCAATGTGATGTTGCTCGGCAACTGAACTTGAGTCGTTTTTCCGTTCGACGAGTGTTCCAACGCTTCCAAGAGACTGGTGGCTATATCCGAAGACGTGGATCTGGAAGACAACGGTGCACATCCGAAAGAGACGATCGCTTCATTGTTTTAACGTCTTTACGTAATCGGTTCTCCAATGCTGTTGAGCTGCAACAACAACTGCGATCAGCTCGCAGAACTTCTGTCAGCGTCTCCACGATTAGAAGAAGAAAGAAGGAGAAGAAAATTGCAGCTCACAGGGCTGCTATAGGGCCAAAATTGACTGCACAGCATAGGAGAGACCGGTTGCAATTTGCCCGTGACCATGTGGATTGGACAATAGACCAATGGAGGGCTGTACTCTTCTCGGATGAGACGAGGGTGTGTCTTTTCTGCAACGACAGGCGTAGAAGAGTGTACAGGAGGCAAGGGGAACGATTCGCACAAGCCTGTATTCAAGAGACAGTGGAATACTGGGGTGGCTCGTGCATGTTCTGGGGCGGCATGTCAATCGAAGGCAAAACGAACCTTGTGTGTGTTTCTCGGACTGGAAGTGCTCGCGGGCAAGAGTCGCTGACTGCTCCTCGGTACATAACAGAGATCTTAGAGGAGCAGGTTGTCCCTTATGCGGGTTTTGTTGGCAGTGGGTTCACGTTAATGCACGATAACGCCCGCTGTCACACCGCATTAATTGTAAGAGACTACCTGCAAGAAGTTGGGATCCCTGTTATGCGCTGGCCGGCGCGAAGTCCAGACCTGAACCCTATCGAGCACCTTTGGGATGAACTGAAACGGCGAGTACGGGCACGTGATCCTACCCCTACCACTCTCCAAGACCTCCAAGATGCCGTCGTTACAGAATGGGACAACATTCCTCAAGAGACTGTTGTCACATTAATTAGGTCCATGAGAGAACGCATGGAAGCTGTCATCAGAGCTAGGGGGGGTAACACTAGGTTTTAAGTTGATTTTATGGACTTTTTTAAAATTTTCACTGATAAAATAAAATTTAAGTTTTTAATCATTTGCATTAGCGTGTTTTTTTTATTCCCTGGCAAACAAAAAACCAAATTTATTGATTTATTCTGAAATTTAAATAAATTGCCTTTCCAATGATACCTTATAGTCATATGTGTACCATTGATTAATGGGATTCAAATGACTTTAAAGGGAATTCTTAAAGAGGTGCGATTTTTGTGACGCCGAGTGTATATGGAACGCGTGACGGTTTCACTGTTAAAACCGTCTTCACTGTTCGATCGCCTCCGACAAACTGAACTTAACTCCGGTCGAGCGTTATATTGTAGACTCTGTCGAGCGCCGCTAGGTGGCGCTTTGCTCGCGCCCCGATTAGTCAAATAAGTGACGTATTTTCGACATATTTATTTATTTTGGATTTTCAAATAAATGCTATCACAAAATACTGGTAAAAACAAAATACTACAACAAAACTATCGGATAATCCAATCTCAATTTGAATATTTAACGAGGCGATACCAGTAACCGTTCAATGATACATGTCAGTCCTGATGATTCTGGCGATCCATTCACAATCTGGAAATCCAACATACATTGAAAAACAAAAAGTTTAATGGGCGTTTATCCTAAAATTTGGCAACCTCGCAAATAGCTGTCAAATATTTACCTGTTTTGAATAATTTGGCAATAATATGTAAGGAAATATGAAATGTGGGTAACTAGTGAACTAGAATAATAAAATTAAAATAAATTGTAACACTGAATTTAATGTTTTAACCGTTTTAGGTGTAAAAAAGGCATTTGGAAAGTTTCCAAATACTTTTTTTTACATCTAAAACTTAATATTCGGTTATACGATATTAATTATTGCATTTTATTTCACTAGTTAGCCACATTTCTTAATTAATTACAGTAATATTGCCAAATTAATCAAAATAGCGAAATATTTGACATGTATTCGCGACGTTGCCCTCTTTCAGTATAAACGATCTTAATTTGGAGATATTATAAAAAAAAAAAACAATTTAAAAAACATATAATATTTATCTATAGAGCCTTTTCCCAATTATATTGGGGTCTGCTACCAGTCTAACCAGATGCAGCTGAATACCAGTATTTTACATCATTTATAATATATATCATTTGATATTTAATTTATTTTTCTTAAGCCTAATACAATGAATTTCGTAACATAGATCCTTATAATAATTGGACTAAGTAGTATGCTCGATTTTATGAAACACTTTTTTTTGTTTTTTTTTTTTTTTTGGGTGGGAAGTCATCAAATGCCGTCTCCCGCTCTGGGTGGAGCGGGAGGGCGTGTCAGACTTTTACTGACTAAAACCCACCCGTGTTCCTTCTCTTGCCTGTACAATGCCAGGGGGCCACGGTATCCCTTTCGGACTTTCCCGCAACCCCGGCAATGATCTCATCGGACCCCTTCATTCGCTGACATCTCTTTGAGGCGCGCGTGGAACACAACGCGCCTTCGACCCGGGCTTGGTCCTTACTGGACGGCGAGCTACCCATTGCTCACCGTCCGCAAGCCCGCGCCTACGGTGGCCGGGAATCAGCAATTGATTCCCGACGCCCAGGGCGTCTCCTCCTGCGGCGGCTAGGGGCGTGAGGGCGCGAAATTTGCCTCTCCCTCACGCGCTCCGCCTCCTCCTTCGCGAGCATTACTGCTTCGCAGAAGGAGGTGACGGCCTCCCATGCCCTCTCGGTCCGTACCATGGCCTGGACCAGGGCCGGACGCGAGAGATCCCCACCCCAAAAATGAAACTCCTGACACCTAAACTAGGATTTAAAAACATACAGTCGAATTTCATTGCTAGCCTCCTTTTTAATTTGATCTCCACCGAATTAACAATGTTTCTCCTTCTTTTCCAGATGGTTGTGTTCAAATACATTGAAGACAAAGACGTGTTCCAGATGTTCTACAGCAAGATGCTGGCGAAGCGACTGGTGCAATACATGTATCCCAGCGATGTCGCGGAGGTAACTTATCACATCTCGTATAGTTCGATTCAAACTTAATGGTGGCTCGGAAGTTAGCTACTCGCTGCGCAGTATCCCACCCCTCACCCCCGCTGACCCGTGAATTCGTTACTGCGCAGCGACTCGCCTCATGTTCCGAGCCGCCATTAAGTTTGAATCGAGCTGTACTTGTCTAGAAACAATGTTATATGGCGGCAAATCGTCGCCAATTTGTGACAGTCGAAATTAAGCTTTCCAGTTGGGGTCTTCAGGTGTTTTCGCACGATTTCTTAACCTCGAATTTGGTCGTGACCTGGATCTAAATCTTCTATGCCTTCTCGCCGGCGACCTCTGGAACTATTCTCCAAATTACGTAATCTGTCGCCCAATTTATTTATCTCCACTATCACCAAATCAAATCCGTTATGTCCGATGGTCCTGGGTTTTCCTTCACGCTAGCAACAGTGTGAATCGGGGTAATAGTTTTAGTGACCATGTCTACAATTGACGCTAATTTCTCCATGTCTTCATCAGTTACTGCTAAAACTCCATGTATTGATGGTGATAACGATTTTTCCGCATTACTTTGAGAGTGTCGGAGAGGGCCAGATCTCTCATTTTTCATAGGATATGCGATCGTTTTTGATCCCCTAACTCCGTTCCGCCGTATTGCCGTTCCCCAGATTCTTGGTAAATTGATTTATTAATTTCTGCTTCAAGGCCTCGTGTTTCTTTTCCTTAGGCAGTTCTAGTAGGATGTCCGTAATTTGTTCCGTGATGTCCTGGCTCAATCACGGTCAAATAATCTGGTATGTAGCTTCGTTAGACATTTCCTGAGGGTACAAAACCGATTCTGCGTTAATGAACCATGTCTTCGGTGATCTCGTCCAAAAATCTGGAATCTTGTCCTTTAGGGAGACGGGCGAGAGGTAATATTCGTCAACAGCCGTAATTTTTCTTTTCATTGGTATTATTTACGCAGTAACAAAATAATAAGTAAGTCCAACAATATAGACCCCAGTTGAGTTGCCCGTTCTCAATCTGTAAGGAACTGTAAGTTCCACCAGGTCTGAATTCACAATTTCACTTAAATCACGTTGGCTATCTTCTGATCACGTCAGGGTCAGCAATTTTGTGGATGTATGTAATGTTCTTAGGAATGTCTACAGAGAGAATTAAAACATTGAAGTTCTTTTCAGTATTTAATTACTCACGATACCTAATAAAATGGAAATACATTATAAAGATCAAAAGGGGCGCGTCTTTATTGCGGGCAACTGACTCCAATCGAATACAAAATGTGAGCGTCAGCGTTCCTCTACAAGGCATAGCTGTGCAAGGTATTAAAAAAAAGGCCAAGTGCGAGTCGGACTCGCACACGAAGGGTTCCGTACCAACGTAAGATTTAACACTATTTTTTACCGACCGATGGACCGATAACAATTCGATAATGTTGGTATCTTAGAGCTGATTTGATGATGGAACCAGGAGGTGGATGGTGGTACTCTTCAGTGGCTTCTAGTAAATTACCTCTCGAGTTTGGGCTCATATGATTCGTTTTGACGATTTCAATATATTGGTCGTAGTGCCGAGGGTCTGATGATGGAGCCAGGAGCTGGATTTTGGAACTCTTCAATGGCTACTAATAAACACTTCGAGTTTTGGGTCATATGAGTCGTTTTGATGAGTCTAATATATTACACTTGGTGTCGAGGGTCTGATGATGGTGCCAGGATCTGGATAGTGGAACTCTTCAGTGGCTCCTAGTAAACCGCTCAAGTCATAACTTCGTTGAATTTACACTTTTTAAGTAAATGAAGAATATAGACCAAAAAGTAAAAAAAACAAAAATATATAGTATTTAAAAGAATCAGTCTTCGTTCGCGCGCGAATGTGAGCGTACGTACAACTAGCGTACTTGTACTTATTTTCGGTGCAATGGCGTCAGATATTGTCAAATGTGCAAATTGTAATATAGTGATAAATGAGCTATTAGCTTTTATACAAAACAAGGCGGATGTAATGGATGAGGTTTCCCTCACCCGGATATGCAGTGATACTTTTGCAGACATTGAAATTGTGGCGGCGAAGACATTGCTTTTTGATTCAGTTCCAAACTCAAAGCGGAAAATTCGTAAAAGTAAAGGAAAAAGTGCACGTGACATCGAGGATATTATATGTCTTCTGAAGGTCACTGATCCAGAGATAGTACCTATCTTCGTCGCGCGTGATCTTCAAAAACTGCCACCGGTTACGTTTGACCATATAGACGCGACGAAACTATTAAAGGATATTCTTGTGCTACAAGCTGATATCAAAGTCTTAAAGAATGACTGTGCGACAGCGTCTCAACTGCTGGAGTTGAGAACTGATTTGGACAATCTAAAGAGTGCCTCAATTGTACACAATAACTTTGAATTTGTCAATAGAAGGTGAGGCGCATTTATTGAAGACATACATAATTTTGACAGTGGTCCAATGGCTTTACAACAGCATTCATTTTCAAAAAGCAAGGATTATTCCCCGAAATCCAGATCACAATCGATAATTAGTGATTATTTTCCAAAATATGTGGGTGGACAGCTATTATCTACTCCAGAGACCGTTAACGAGGCGAAGCAATCATTGTAATTAGGACTTAAAGAATATGAACGCTGATTTTAGGATTGAACCGTTTAATAACGATGGGAGAAACACAATATTACAATTAGACGACATTCACATCAAGCCGCCATGATATTGATGGAAAGTACACCACAGACAATCATAGACAATAAAGCGCCTTTTTAATATCTATTGCCTATTCTTACTTTTAGACCACCCCAAATAACACCTCCCCTCAATAATTATTAAAAAAACAACAAAAACCAACTTTCCTTTTCACAAAGGTTACACATACAACTGACCTTTACTCTAATAACACTATTAGCCAACCAATGATTAATTAAATAATTTTCCCCTCAAATATTTGAATGAAACCCCACCTAGAACTTTAGTTAAAATATCCGCCACTTGTTTATCAGAACTTACATACTCAACTACTATTATTTTCTTATCTATCTTTTCTTTTACAAATCTCAACTTAATATCTAAGTGTTTGACCCTAGTAATGCCTGTAGCCATATTAGCCATCTTAATTGTTGACTGATTGTCTTCATATAAGACAATTGTCCCCACACTAATCCCAAAGTCACATAATATAGACCTAAGCCAGCAAGCTTCACTAGTAGCATGACTGAGAGCCACATATTCGGCCTCAGTAGATGATAAAGCCACAGATTGTTGCTTTCTAGTCGTCCAAATGACTGAGCCCCCAAAAACCTTAAAGCAAAAACCTGTTGTTGATCTTTTATCATCACTGCCCCCCCAATCACTATCAACATAACCAACAATATCATTTCTACCATCACTATAGAAAGTTAAACACAAATCCAATGTTCCCTTTACATATCTAAGAACATTAAGTAACAATTTATACAACAGTTGGCTAGCACAACTTTGATATCTACTTAGTATGTTGACTATGGCACACAAGTCAGGTCTAGATTTAGCTACTGCATACATTAGACTTCCTATTATCATTCTACATTTATGTTCTATTTCTTCTGACTCTGACTTGTCTCTCTTTAACAAAATAAATTTAAAATTCTTATCAATAGGCAAAGATAATGGTTTACAATCTTTCATACCACAATACTCTAAAATCTTTTTCAAGTAATCCTTTTGACAAATTGTTGTACAACCTTTATCTAAATCCTGTGTTACTTCCATACCCAAAAATTTACCAACTACATCCTTCATTTTAAAAGAATCATGTAACATATTTCTTAACTTGTTACTTTCTGTCTCTGAAGTACTGAAATACAATATGTCATCGACATACAACAACAAAAATACTTTATTACCATTCTCATGTTTTGAATATAAACAGTAATCCTTGTCAGAACTTTTAAAACCCTGTGACCTCATCACTTTATCAAAAGTTTCATTCCAGTACCTCGGAGACCTTTTTAACCCATAAATAGATTTATTAAGTTTGCAAAACTTCAAATCAGACTCTATACCATCAGGCAACCTCAAATACACATCTTCATTAATGTTACTATTTAAAAAAGCATTACATACATCCAATTGCCTTATTTTACAATTTAACTTAGTAGCAACAGCAGTGAATATTCTAAAGGTATTTAGTTTAGCTACAGGAGCATATAAATCACTATCATCACAACTTTGTTGAAAGCCTCTGGCTACCAGCCTTGCCTTATAAATAAATTCTCCATCCTGACTTTCTTTTCTCTTCAACACCCATTTAGTACTTATTATTTCTTTTCCCTTTGGTACCTTTTCCACGAGTGTCCAAGTATTATGTTCCTGTAACTGACTCAATTCCTTTTCTATAGCTTTCCTCCACTTATCAGCATCCTCTCTTTCCATAGCTTCCTTGTAGCTAGCAGGTTCTTCCTCTGCCACAATTAATGCCATGTAGTCATTGAACCTTGAAGGTTTGTTCACTTGTCTTCCACTCCTTGTGCGTACTGCCTGTTCTGTGTCATTGACATCAGAGTAATCAGAACTTTCAGAATTACTTGCCTCACTATCACTGTGCTCTTCCTGTTCTGGCTCTCTCTCTGCCTGGTCTTGCTCGGCCTGACCCTGTTCCTGTTCTACTTGAGCCTGTTCCTGCTGTGGCTCCATTTGCATGGGCTCCTGGTCCATCTGTAACAGCTCCTGCCCTCTTTCCTCTTGGTCAAATCCTCTATTCTCTCTGTCCAAATAGACTACTTTCTCTTTGTCATATTCTTTTTCTTCTGGTAATGACATACCTGATGACACAAACACTACATCTCTTTTTATCTGTACTATCTTTTTCTTCTCATAATAAATTCTATATCCCTTTGAACTCTCATAGCCAACAAACACTCCTTCTTCAGCCTTTGAATCCAGTTTACGCCTCTTTTCCTTAGGTATATGTATCCATACTTTAGAACCAAATATTTTATTTAATATGGTAATATCAAAATTATGCCCAATCCACATCTGAAATGGTGTCTTCCCTTCAGTTCTGCTCTTACTAGTTCTATTTAGCACATAGACAACTGTATTAATGGCCTCAGCCCACAACTCTTTACCCATGTTTTTGGCATGCAACATGGTACGTGCCGCCTCTACCAAGGTACGCATGTCTCTTTCTGCTTGGCCATTCTGCTCCGGCGTATAAGCCACTGTTGTTTGGTGCTGTATGCCCTTGCTAGTGAAATAGTCTTCCATTTTCTTATTCACAAATTCACCCCCACCATCAGATCGAAAAACCTTTAAAACTTGCCCTGTTTTCCTTTCTGCAGACTGAGTATACTGCTTGACACACTGCACAACCTCCGACTTATTTTGCATGAAGCAGACATGACGAAACTTAGTAAAATCATCCTTGATAAGTAAAAAGTATCTTGCCCCTGCAAGTGATGCTACTTCAAATGGTCCACATACATCAGCGTGCACCAACTCCAAAGGTTGTGTTGTACTTGATACACTGTCTTTAAAAGGAAGCTTATGTGCCTTTCCCTTTAGACAATCGATACACTTCTTATTGTCCTCAGTATATTTCACATTATTGGTTGAAAGTACAGACTTCACATAGTTTATGTTCTGGTGACATAACCTCTCATGCCACTCACTGAGAGTCACTGCACATTGGACATCATGTTTATTAAATTTTACTATATAAACATTGTTTTCTTTAAGTCCTGACACACACACCTGATTGTTTTTCTTTATTACACATTTGTCCAATGTTAAATCCACACTATACCCCTTAGTAGTAGCCCTTGTCACAGAAAACAAATTTAGTTTTAGATCTGGCACAAGTAACACTTCACTTAGTTTATTGTTTATAAATTCAATTTCTCCAATTCCCAAAACTGGTAGACGTCGCCCATCTCCAACAATAACAAACCGGTTTAATACTTGACGCATTGACATAAACAAATTTCGTTCTGAAGTCATGTGCTCACTAGCACCGCTATCGATAATCCACTTGCTTTCAGATGCATGACATGGTAACCCCTTGTTGTTAATTGTTAAAAAGGCGTTACTTTGTGCTCCAGTTTTTGTTTCTTTTGTGCACTGTTTCTTTAAATGTCCAACTTTGTTGCAGTTAAAGCATTTTCTGACATCCTTTTTACTCTTACAATCTTGAATAAAATGCCCAACCCTACCACACCTGTAACATTTTTTTACAGTGTCAGATTTTTTTGCAACTAATGCCACATTTTCACTATCTGTTGACTTTGCCTTCAGTCTGTCTTCTTCCACAAGAAGTCTGGCAACTAAACTATCAAAAGTTTGCTTAGATGTGTCCACTGACTCCCAAGCTGACACAAAATGACTGTATTTCTCCGGCAATGCCATTAAAACTTTTGTAATAATAAATTTCTCAGAGATTTCCTCCCCTGCTTGCTTCAACTGCAGTTGTAACTCTTGTAGTTTTGATACAAATACCGACACCTCCATGTTCTCCTCGAACTTGAAATTAAAAAATCTCTGTTGTAACAAATGAATCGCTGTACTTGATTTCTGCTCATAAACATTGAGCAACTTTTCCCACATGTGTGCAGCAGTTTCACAAGCGATGATATGTATCATTGCGCTTTCGGTCAATCTTGAAAAGATTAACCCTTGAGCCTTCGCATCTTTCTTTACCCACGCCGCATCTGCAGACTTCACCTCAGTGCCATTCACCACTGATAGCACCTCTTGCGCTCTCAGCAACACTGTCATCTGGAATTTCCATAAATTCCAATTTGTCGGACCCTCCAACTTGACTCCCCCTCCCATCGTCATCGCCACGAGCTGATCCATTGATCCCCGATCTGCTCCGCCGTCGAAATGTTGACGTCTATCGCATGTGCTCCCTTGCACCGCTAAACACCAGACGCCGCTGCCCGCTGACTTCGACTTTTTTTTTGCGAAACACAAAGAAGCAAAATCACGCCTCCAAGTGATCGCTGTTTTTTGCTCAAACAACGTCGGTTCTTCACCTAAAATACAGAGTAACGGAACTACTGGGCCCATAACCTGTAATTAGGACTTAAAGAATATGAACGCTGATTTTAGGATTGAACCGTTTAATAACGATGGGAGAAACACAATATTACAATTAGACGACATTCACATCAAGCCGCCATGATATTGATGGAAAGTACACCACAGACAATCATAGACAATAAAGCGCCTTTTTAATATCTATTGCCTATTCTTACTTTTAGACCACCCCACATAACAATCATCTGGTCGCGCAAGTTTGACGGTAAACATAAATCCGTGCGATACTGTCTCGCTCGCGCAGCGGATTGACCACATCGGTGACTCACAACAACGCGTCATCGGCAACGACAGCCGTTCAAATGAACAATGCAGTACCCCTACCGCGAGCTTCAATCTCATTAACTCGAACGTTCCCACTAATATCTCGCCTGCACCGCAAGGTAATAAGCATAAGTCGATGGCAGATGTACTGAAGGCGAGTAACGAGTGTAAGGCAACAGTAGGGGAAAAATGGAATGTTGTTAAAAATAAGAAGCACAAGAAGTCCTCCTCTCATGGAAAGATGGGAAAAGCTTACGTAGGTCCAGAGGGGAAATTTAAGGCAGCTATCATCAAGGTACCATTGTTCATTTCAAATGTGTGTAAAAGCACGAAAGAGAGTGACATTATTGCTTATATTAAAAACAGCACACAAGAGGAGGTAACTTTGTTTAAGATCAATAGAAAAACAGAGAAGAGATACAACTCCTATAAGTTGTATGTCCCCAAAACAAAACTAGAACTATTTCTAGATAATGAGTTATGGCCCGACGGAATAACTTTTAGACGTTTTGTAAATCAAGCCTACAAGACAAAGGCTGGCATAATTAAGCAAACATTGACACAATAAATAATGGAAAATAACAATTATCAGACGAGTAAATTTATAAGTTTTAATTGCAAATCGGTGAAGCGATCTGTTGAGGCAGTTCATTTTCTGTGTCAGTCAGATGACATAGTTGCCCTCCAGGAAACATGGCTGCTTCCTCATGATATACCCTATCTTGGACAAATTCATAGCGAATTCGAGTACACTGGAAAGTCAGCTGTTGACACCTCAGAAGGATTATTGAGAGGGCGACCGTATGATGGTGTTGCGATCCTGTGGCGTAAACGAGCCTTTGAATCAGTAACGGTAATCAGCTGTGTCAGTGCGCGTTTAACGGCGATTAAAGTTTCACTCGGGGACAGATGCATAATAGTGTTCAGTGCTTACATGCCGACTGACTCGAGTGAAAACCTGACAGAATCCACAGAGTGTCTAAGTGAAGTGAGTGCGATTGTCGAAGCTAGTAATGTTGAAACCGTTTACATACTTGGCGATTTCAACGCACACCCTGGTGAGTCATTTTATTGTGAACTCTTAGAATTCTGTAACGAACAAAAGTGGAGGTGTGCGGACATTGAAAAATTAGGCTTAGAGTCAAGTAGCTATACCTTTGTCAGTGACGCGCACGGTTGTAGGCGATGGCTTGACCATTGTGTCGTCACAGAGTCTGCATGGTTGACAGTTACGGAAATAGGTATTGTGCACGATGTGTTCTGGTCGGATCACTGTCCCATATCTGTTGAGTGTATTTTACGTAAGATTAAACCTAAGTCAATAAACCATAAAACATCACGTAGCGCCGTCATTTGGGGTGAAAGGGATAGCGATCAAATAAGCGTGTACCAGGACTTATGTAATACTAAGCTAAAGCTGATTGATTACCCTCAGGAATTTGGTTTGTGCAGTAATAGCCACTGTAATAATACTGAGCATATGGCAATTCTTGACAAGATGTATGAAAGTATTGTTACTACATTGTCAGAGGCCGCGGTACAGAGCCAAGTGGAAACTCGGACTCATGGACATGTTGGACGTGTTGTCGGGTGGAACAAGCATGTGCGTGACGCCCACGCGACGGCGAGGCTTAAATATCAACAATGGGTATGGCACAATAAACCAACTTCTGGCAATGTCTACAACGACATGTGTCTGACTCGAAAGGTGTTTAAAAGCAAACTATTGTGGTGTCAGACTCATAAAGAGCAAATTAAGCTTGATATTGTAGCTTCTCTCCGTAAAGCCAATAATTTTCAGAAGTTCTGGAAGGCTACCAAAAAGTTTGATATTAAGCCTGGCCTTCCCGTGAGTGTCGGTGGTGCTGATCAGCCGGACAACATCGCCAACATGTTCATGGACCACTTTAAAGTGGAGTCACCGCTGGGCTCTTCGAGGCGAGTGCTCGATGACGGATATTGTCGTGACTTTGATCTGGTTCGTTTTTCAGCCAAGCAGGTGTCAAGCACCATTAAGAAGATGACGAGAGGGAAGTCCCCGGGTCACGATAGTTTAAGCATTGAGCACTTGCAGCATGCCGGTCCTCACATAGCTAGAGTGCTCGCTATGTTTTACTCGCTCTGTATGTGTCACTCGTACCTTCCCTGTGATCTCTTGCAAACTATTGTCGTGCCTATTGTTAAGAATAAAACGGGTGACGTTGCTGATAAGTGTAACTATCGACCCATCTCCCTGGCTACTATTATCGCGAAGGTACTCGACAGTCAGCTAGACGCGCGGTTGGATAGCTTTTTAAAATTACACGACGCACAGTTTGGGTTTCGGAATGATCTTGGCACCGAAAGTGCGATTCTCGGCCTCAAACATACGGTGCAATACTACACAAAACGTCGAACGCCAGTGTATGCTTGCTTTTTAGATCTCTCCCGTGCTTTTGATCTCGTATCTTACGAGGTTATGTGGGAAAAGCTGCGGGAGAGAAAAGTGCCAGTGGAGCTGTTGCGTATCTTCCAGTATTGGTATTATAACCAGACGAACAGTGTGAGATGGGCCGATGGGCGGTCTGTGTCGTATAGGCTAGAGTGTGGGGTAAGACAAGGAGGGATTACATCACCAAAATTGTTTAACCTCTATAAACGACCTGATCGTTGAGCTCAGCAGCAAGAAAATCGGATGTCGCATTGATGACGTTAGTGTCAACAACATCAGCTACGCTGACGATATGGTGCTGCTGAGCCCTACGGTTAGGGCGCTTAGAGAGCTGCTTAATTGTTGTGAGGACTATGCTCGTGAGCATGGTCTAGTTTATAATGTAAAGAAAAGTGAGTTCTTGGTCTTTAAGGCCGTAGGTGGTAAATGTCCTGAGAATGTTCCCCCAATCAAACTAAATGGGAATGACATATTGCGAGTGTACCAGTTCAAGTACTTGGGGCATTATGTAGCCGACGACCTTAATGACCAAGTGGATATTGAGAGGGAACGTAGGGCGCTGGCAGTCCGGTGTAACATGTTGGCTCGCAGGTTTGCACGCTGTAGCAAGGCAGTCAAAATAACGCTTTTTAAAGCTTACTGCCAAGTGTTTTACACGTGCAGCCTGTGGACCAACTATACTCAGCGGGCTATCAGTGCCCTACGGGTCCAATATAATAACGGGTTCAGGATGTTGATGGGGCTGCCCCGTTTCTGCAGTGCATCAGGTATGTTTGCACAGGCACACGTCGATGGCTTCCACGCTATCGTCAGACAGAAATCTGCTTCTTTGCTCTGCAGAGTATGGAACAGCTCCAACTCCATCCTGAAGACCATAGCGGGGAGGTACGATTCCCCTTTGTTAGGTGATGTGGTTCAAAGATGCCTTTTGAACAACAGACTAGTTTCCAAATAAGTACATAAGTTTACTAACATAGATATAAATTATCCTTTTTGTTTACTAACCCATATACAGGGTGTTTGGCAGAACGTTGAACATACGAAAATGGTGGATAGATTGGGTCATCTGCTACTTACTCAGCCCTAATTTAATTGGCCCTGGACCCCAGGATATTAAAAAAAAATTTTTTTTGCTTTCTTCTAGTTTCACCACTTTCTTAACTTTAGAGTGTATTTTTTATCACAAATGGATAAAACAGGCATTTTTTTTTATCGTTAATGTTAGTAGATTCTTATAAAACTATTGCTTTATTCAGATGTTAGCTAGAAAAAAAGTTATAAGTCCTCAAACTTACAGAAATATGTAAAAAAATACTTGAAACTAAATTTCAACTTGCATTTAAAAAAAAAAAAAATGGGTTGAGTAAGTAGCAGATGACCCCACCTATCCACCATTTTCGTATGTTCAACGTTCTGCCAAACACCCTGTAGATGTTGCTTATCCGAAATAAAGATATTTTTTTTTTTTTTTTTTTTTTTTTTAATATTAAAAAAACAAGCATAGACGGTTATAGTATGAAATAGCCGATTTGTACTGAAAAATTGAAATTCGTTTTTTATTTATTTAAGTAACATATATTTTATTGAATCAAAATAATTACTATTATTATCTATACATTGCTGCCACCTAATAGGAAGGTCATTTATGTCTTTGCGATAGAACTCTCGTGATCTAGTTTCGACAAACTGAGACTCCTGAGAAGAAAACTTTTTATCACGTCTGAAATTTTCCAAATCACGAAATAAATGGTAGTCCGTTGGAGCAAGGTCTGGCGAATACGGAGGGCGACGAATGGTTTCTAATTGCAGTTCCTGTAGAGTTAAAACGGTATATCGTGCTGTATGAGGTCTCGCGATATCATGGAGCAATAATGGTGAAGATCGATTCATGAGTCGGGGCTGTTTCACTGCTATTTTTGCTATCATTATTCGAAGTTCGGCACAGTAGACATCTGCCGTTATTGCTTAACAAGATCGGAGAAAGCTATAGTGAATAACACCATGCTGGTACCACCGAACAGTTACCGTTACCTTTTTATTGGTAAGCTTTGCTTTAGGATACTGTTGCGGCGTTTGCCCTGGGATCAGCCATTGCATTTTTCGCTTACGGTTATCGTAAAGAATCCACTTTTCATCACATGTGCTGCCGCGTTAGTTCCGCGTCGGAACTGGTATTCAAATTTTTCGAAGTATCCATCTTTCTAGTCTAACCTGAATAAAAAAACAACTGAAAGTCAATAATCGAATGTTGCACATTTTTAAAAGAAGAACTTCATAGGTACCATGTGAAAAAAGTTTCACTCATAAATCTCAAACCATGAAGGTTCTATGTCCATTCGAAGTACCTATTACAATAAAACGGCAATTTCATACTTTAACCCCTATTATCTTGCAGAAAAATTATAAAATATTTAAATTAACTTGTATTAGTTACGATATAAGTACATAAGCAGCTTGTTACTTATTTAATATCCAAAGATTAATTCAAAAAGCGTGGAGCGCTTTATAGTTGTGAGTAACATAACATAACATAACATCACGCCTTGTTTCCCCGAAGGGTTGGGCAGAGGTGTACCTGTAGTAGTTACACCCACATTTCGCCAGTTATGTTTAAGTCCCATGTAATAGGGGGCGAGCCTATTGCCATCAACCGGGCACAAATCCAGACTCCGGGCTGCTACTGAGCAATTTAAGATGGAAAAACCCAATAACACTTTGCCCGACCCGGGAATCGAACCCAAGACCTCATGCTCAGCAGTAGCGCTTGCGACCACTAGACCAACGAGGCAGTCCGCTTATCCATGCTTTCAGGCACTTTGGGTTCAGTTCTGCTTCGGGTTCATATCGGGTTTTTTGACATAATCTACTCATTACAATGTTTTTTCTATGAGTTGTATTGCAATATGTGGTTAGCTAGCGACCTCGACAAATATTTATTTTCCATCGATGGTCCTAGTTTATCAATTATAACTTCAAGATACAGCTATATGTAAATGCCACTTACATATTACATAGCTGGGTTTTGCCAGGGTTTTTTTTTAGGTATTGTTTATGTTTAGTTATTTTTATTTCTGCCTGAGTACAGCATGTCGATTCCCGTAACCACTTCACCGTGATAACACGTGAAGTGAGCGTGGAGTGAGCTGTCAGTGTCATCTCACCCTGTTGGAATGACAACTCACTTCACCTAAGTTTTCACGGTGAGATGGTTACAGAATAGCACTGCAGTTCTCGATATTTTTGGTTGGTATAATGGCGTGTGCTAGCTGACATAATTATGGCTATTAATTAATAATTAAAATTATGTTTAGTGTTGCGTAATGTAAATAATTTTGCATACTATTTTAAAGAACCTTTTTTTTCTAATTGAACAGACAGCTTAGCTGCTGGGGAGTTTGTTGCGCCACTTCTTCTTCCCAGCAAAAGCACTAGGAAGTGGTGAAGGGTGGGCGTTTTGAGGGACTGTCTTATGTAATTTTGACGTTCGAAAAGTGCTGATTCTCAGACTAATTTGAATAAATGACTTTCGTATTTCGAATTTTTGAATTTTGGTTCAGTTCTGTTCTATAGTAAATTAAAGTAATTTTTGCACAGTTTTAGAATTTAAAACACAGAGCTAATTGCAAGTACGTATGTTCACATTAGCGTCATGGAGGGAGCAGTTCAAGAGTGCAGTATTTGCAGGCATCAATGATCTCAAGACTGAAGGACGCGTGCGGATTCGTGTACACAAGCAAACTACAGAGAATGTTCCAGGTTTGTTCTATTTTACATAAGGATCCGCTAAGATAGCCCGCGAAATTCATTTTTTTTAACGTTTTTTTTATATTTAACGTAAAATAATTAAGTATGTAACTAGGTATGTTTCTTCCCTCCAATACCTAGTCAATAAATGTGACATAATAATTTATAATAAACAATTGAATCGTTTGCGACGTCAGTACACAGGTTGTATAATATTATATGTTGATTAAAATATGATTGGTGACCGTATCAAATATGGCTTTACAGAATAGAGACAAATTTAATTTTTTGTCCATCGGATATAAGCATTAGAAAAAAATATTGGCCACATATTGTTTATTTTTTTACGTAACCAAAAGGTTATGGCAATACATTGAGTTAAAATGTGGCCTGACGTCACTCTCCGGTAGATTTTATACTGAATTGTGACGTAGCAAGCCCCCGCTCACCAACTTTAATGCGTTGTATGTAAATATTTTATTAATATGATAAAGCAAAAAATACGTGTTTAATATTTTTATTATCTGACTGACGGACTAAATAGTTTTTTTTTTTACCCAATCAACATCCCTATTATAATCATTAGAGTCAGCCTCAAATGTCATGATTTCATGAAAGAGTAATTCAATGAGATAATATGAACTTATAGAGCTGTGTTGATGATTTTTATGACTATAATTCTATATTAACATTTGATACGGCCGCGAATAATATTTAGATCAACATAAAGCCTGATACTGACCTGCTAGTTGTAAAAAACTTAAGAAAATTTGAAATTTGCAGACTACCCTGACACTTAAATTACATACACAGATCTCTTACTCATTACAGAAGCTTTTATGACACTACTTCAGAGGTCCGACAATAATTTGAGGCGTAATATATTGATATCCTTCTAAATGTATCCAAACGACTGCCAAGAAGTGTGTTGAGAAAACACATCTTGTATTGGCGATATCGACGTGGTAAAATTATATTAAAAAAGATAACCGTAGCGTCGAACTCTTGAGCACTTTTACAGACAAAAATGAGAAATTTAAAAAGCGTATTTCAGCTATAGAAATTTGTGAAACTATTGCCGTCTCAGTTAGGGTCAAGATAAGACCCGTAGAAAAGTTCCATTGCCTTTTTAAACCCATATATCGAAGATGTTTTAAAGGTTGCTTAGTTTGGTTTTTCAAAAGAAATACTAAACCTTTTCACCTTGCCTTCCCCCAGGATATAGGCGTATCAAAGGACCTAAACGAGAACTTCCGCAAGCACATGTCGAACAGCTCGGAACAGCCGCTGCACATCGACTTCAGCATCCAGGTGCTGTCCTCTGGCTCCTGGCCCTTCCAGCAGTCCTCGTGCTTCCAGCTGCCCACTGAAGTAAGTTTATCAGCACGCCTGTATTACTCGAAGGGATATGCAGAGATGTTTAGCTTCGCCACTGATGCTTATTAGCCGACTTTAAAACAGGAGGATGTATCATCTCAGGCTGCTATTGAGAAATTTCTAATGGAAAATCCCAAATAAAATTTACTATATGCGGGGTTTTGAATAAATATAACGTCAACAGTTTATTAGAGCTCTGGATGTTCTAACTTCTGTCTCTTTGTAACTCTGGCCTTGCAGCTGACCACTGAGCATCAGAGAAGTCGTCTGTAATTTATTTGTTTACTAGCTGCGCCCGCGGTTTCACCCGCATAAGTTTCGTTCCCGTGGAAATATCGGGATAAAAAGTTTCATCCAATTCCGTTCAGCCGTTTTAGCGTGAAAGCGTAACAAACAAAAAACAAACTCACTTTCGCTTTTACAATATTAGTTAGTATTTATGTATTGCGTACACCAATAATACAATATTTTCAGAAACCCCCTGCTCGGCGCTGTGTTTCTTTTACACAAAGTCTAACAGTATTTACACTCTTGGTGGCTCTTGTATGAACCAGTCCCATATTTAAAACCTATAGGAACGTATAATAGGAAATGCCAGCGCCATCTTGTTTTTAAAAAAAGACCTAAAAATTGACTTGTAAAAGTGTCTTACTTACATATTCTCACACACTTTATAAACATAATCAATTCATCATTATATTTACTATAGACTACCTCGGAAATGTTATTTTACAGTACTAATGTTGATTGTTCGCTGTATTCCAGTTGGAACGTTCAGTGCACAGGTTCACAACGTTCTACTCGTCGCATTACTCGGGCCGCAAGCTCAACTGGCTCTACAACATGTCCAAGGGAGAGCTCGTCACCAACTGCTTTAAGAACAGGTGGGTATTGTCGTATAGAAGCCGAGCTGGACTGACCAATACCTATATGACACTTAAAAAGTAGCAAAAATCAAGGGCTCTGTCGCAAAATTACCACTTTGACTCAAAATGCTTCCCGGACGACGCAAAATGTCCATTTCTCAGAATGTCTCTTTCGCAAAATGACCATTTCGAATAATGTCCCTTTTTTTTAAAATCCTTCATATGAAGGATTGAATGTGCATTGGAAAGAAGGGATATTTTGCGAAGTGGTCATTTTGCGAAAGAGACATTCTGAGAAATGGACATTTTCCGTCCGGGAAATATTTTGAGAAGTGTTCATTTTGCGACAGCCAAATCGAGCAGTAAGTTGATCAAGTTTAACCTTTTGCTGCTCGTTAAATCAATCTGAAATCATGTGAAAGTATTTTTTAAAAGTAATTAACAATCCTTCGAGTGTCAGCACTTCTCAAGTCGAGCAGGATACTGTTATAATATTATCTTTGCGTTTCATATTGGCTCTGTGTTCATTCTTTGCGTTTCAAATTGGCGCTGTTTTCATGACAAAAATACAAAGCTAAGACTTTTGACGCAGTGCACGTTTAAGGGAATGTGGCAACTTGCATTTTATCAAATTGAATTTGTGCCCTGTTCATCAAAATTACTTTTTCCATGTTGCCTTTTAAGACATTTAACAAAAAAAAACTCAGCTGTTGCTTTAAGTAAAATACTAGTATTCATCTGCATATCCGGTAAGACTAGTCGCCGACCTTAACATATTTGGTAAACTAGGCAAATACAAAGTAATGTCATTTTCGAAATGTCCACGTCTAACATACATCTTCTCCTTACAGATACACGCTGCAAGCCAGTACGTTCCAAATGGCGGTGCTTCTACAGTACAACGACAACACTTCCTGGACCGTCAGCCAGCTTGAGCAGCACACCGGGATCAAAGGAGACTTCCTTGTACAGGTACAACCATAGAAGCACTTTGATTATATTATTAGTTTGCTATTATCGAGTTCGTGTGGTCCGGACTCAAAGAATAGCACTGCCCTATTTCTTCCCATGGGTGTCGTAAAAGGCGACTGGACTTACTAGAGAATGGGCAACAGCGTCTCTATGCATTTTTAACACCATACTGCGATCATCAACCCGCAAAAATGACATGAATGATTATGGCATACCCCCCCAAAAATGACAAGCACCATAAAGAAATGGCCCCTGTTTCTTGCTATCACAATCACCGGAAACTGGACCTGGCAACATACATCACGCGTACACTCCGGGCCGACGAGAAGATCATCAAACTCGAGGAAGAATTGAGCAGGTTACGATGGGGTATAGTAGGGTTATCTGAAGTCCGAAGAGAGGAGAAGGACTCGATTATCATCAAATCCGGGAACTTGCTCTATTTCCGGGATGGCGTCCAGCAGTCCCTATGTGGTGTCGGGGTTATCGTCCATAAGTCCCTTTTGAGCAACATGGTGAAGATAGAGAGTGTGTCGACCAGGGTGGCATACATTATACTCAGAATATACACAAGCGATTCGCTGAAGGCTGAAGTCTCCCCGACCTCGTCACACCCCGACGATGAGGTGGAGACCATGAGGATTTTTCCAGAGCCATGCATGGCTCTAAAACTCACTTCACCGTTGTCATAGGGGACTTCAACGCGAAACTGGGCAAACGAAGCGATGATGAGCGGCGAGTTTTAATTTGGAGTTGGACGTCGGAACCATCGGGGTCACCTACTGGCCAGTTTTATAGAGAAGGAAGGCCTCTTTATGATGAACTCCTCCTGCTGAAAACGTAAGCACAGAAAGTGGACCTGGCAGAGCCCTGATGGTGCAAAAAATGAGATTGACTTCATTATGTCGACGAAGAAGCAAGTATTCAATTATGTAAGTCCTTGAAAAGTGACCTTTGCCGTTATAGATAGAGGCTACAAGGGCTCCAAGGTTTTTACAAGAGATCTGTCTATTTGGCAGAGCCACCTTGCGAAACTGAAGACCGATGATCGTATCCGCCAAACCTGAGCTATTGAGAGAGTTCGAGAGTTTCTATGGGCAGTTATACACGTCAACCAGTAACCCCGTTATGAATCGGGCAAACGACCCAAGAGCTAGATTGACCGACACTATACCGAAGACATCCTGGACGTCAGCTTGTACGAGATGAGGGTTGCTCTGATGCAGCTTAAAAACAACAAGACGCCTGGGTGATGACGAAATTACAGCCAAACTCCTGAAGACCGGTTCTTAAGGCCCTCTAGAAGTTGGTTGATTCCGTAATACTCGAGGGACAAACGCCACAGGCATGGAACAGAGGTGTGGTGGTACTCTTCTTTAAAAAAGGTGACAGTGGACTGCTTAAGATTTATTATAGGCCCATCACACTTCTTAGCCATGTCTAACCGTCTCACGCGCAGGTTTGATGACTTCCGGCCTCCCGAACAAACTGGATTCCGTATTGGCTTTAGCACCGTAGACCACATACATACGCTACGGCAGATTATACAGAAGACCGAAGAGTATAACCTGCCTCTCTGCTTAGCGTTTGTGGATTACGAAAAATCCTTCGATTCGATCGAAACATGGGCTGTACTGCAGTCTCTTCAACGGTGCCAGATCGTCTATCGGTACATCAAGGTGCTAAAGTATCTGTACGAAAACGCCACTATGTCAGTCCGACTCCAGGACCAGATCTCGCGAGGTGTGAAATAGCGAGACGTTATCTCTTCGAAACTGTTCACCGCTGCACTGGAGGATGTCTTCAAGGTTCTGGACTGGAAAGGGCTAGGCATCAATATCATTGGCGAGTATGTCACTAACCTTTGGTTTGCTGACGACATAGTTATCATGGCTGAGACCATGGAGGACCTCAGTAAAATACTTGATCTGACAGGTTATATGAGTTTATATAATTGTTTGTAGTTTTGACTTTTTTATGTCAATTTATTGTTGACATAATCTACTCATTAAAATGTTTTTTTATGAGTTACATATATTGCAATATGCGGTTAGCTAGCGAATATGTAAGCGGGCACGCCCTTTATGTCTAGAGGCTTTTTTTCTTCTTTTTTTACGTTTATTTATTTTTATTTCTGCCTGAGTATAGTTCTCAGTGTTTTTGGTTGGTATATTGGCGTGTGCTAGCTGTCATGTCATATTAATTTATAAATTAAATTATGTTTTATGTTGCGTAATGTAAATTATCTTGCATACTATTGTATAGAATCATTTTTTTCTAACTGAACAGACAGCTTTGCTGCTGGGGAGTTTGTTGCGCCACTTCTTCTTCCCAGCAAAAGCACTAGGAAGTGGTGAAGGGTAGGCGTTTTGGGGGACTGTCTTATGTAATTTTGACGTTCGAGAAGTGCTGATTCTCAGCCGAATTTGAATAAATGACTTTTGAATTTGATGACCGAAAGAGCTTCCAAAAGAGTGGATCTTAAAATAAACATGGACTAGACAAAGGTCATGTCAAATGCCCATGCAACACCCACTCTCGTGAAGATCAGAGACGCTACGCTCGAAGTTGTGGACGAGTATGTTTACCTAGGACAAACTGTCCAGCTAGGTAGTCCAACTTTGAGAAAGAGGTCAATCGTCGAATACGACTCGGCTGGGCGGCATTGGGGACGCTACGCAATATCTTCTCGTCCCACATACTGCAGTATCTCCACATGAAGCTAAGTACTCTGTAATGTTGGAGCGTGTTCAGAACAAGTTTATGCGCCATTTGTACAGGAAATTATATGGGGTATATCCGTTTTACCCCCTGATGTATCCCACTCTGTTTGTCCTGGGCATGGTTGGCTATAATCAATTGCATGTCCGACGGGAGCTTACGCTGGTCGCCTACTCGGTGAAGGCGCTTCGTGGAGTGGAGAGTAACCCGGGAGTGTTGAGTGTTAGTGTGCGAGTCTGTGTCCGGACCGCTGCGTGTGCAGGCGGCGCAGCCCGCCCCTGCTACTGGTACCTACAGCCAGAACTAACCTGCTTGCCAAGGCCCCCCCTTACCAGAGCTATCCGTACATTTAACGACCTTCAAACTCAGATTGATGTGTTTACATGTTGTGTGAGTGAATTCGCAGGGGTATAACGTTCATAATTCATTAATTATGTTTTATTTGTCAGGTGCTACAAATCCTGCTGAAAGCAAAGCTGTTGGTCTGTACGGACGGCGAGACTAATCTGTCCCAGTCTTCCGTCGTCGATCTGTATGTAGGTTATGAGAAGTACGTATAGACCAGTCTTTATTATAAAGTTATTGTTGATTTCCATCCATCAGATGGGCCGATGACCTGGTGACGTCGAATTTATGCATATAATACATTAATATTCAGCTTGGATATAGCACAGACGTCTTGATGTTTTGACAGGTCGCTACATCAGTATATCGCACCATTGTGAAACAGGGGGTTGCTAGTACAGTAAGCTAAACAACGGTGGTAATACTTTGATCTTGAGCTGGCCTTTTGTTACCACTGTCATTCGGCCTACCGTACATATGTAATTCTTCTCGTTTCCGCTATAACTGTTTCTACTGTAGCAGAGCTCACACTCACGACCCGTGCGGCTTTACTTGGCCCCGAGCCAGGATATCGGTAAAAAAACAGAAGTTGTGACAAAAGTAACTAAATTACTGACTTATCTGTTACAGCAAAAAACACCGCGTGAATTTAAACATTCCGCTGAAGACGGAACTGAAGGTGGAGCAGGAAGCCATGCATAAACATATCGAGGAGGACCGAAAGATGCTCATTCAGGTAAAATTATAATCATCTAGCTTCTGCCCGGGGCTTCGCCCGCTTAGAAGACGCAAATGTAGCATATGTCCTTCGCCAGGTCTCAGGTTACCTATCTGTCAGGTTTAAGGACATCGCTCATTATAACAGCACCGCTCCGACACAGCAAATAACTTGTCATTAAAGTTAGGATTTTAAATCAAATGCATTAAAATATATTTAACAATGGCAGAGATATCATGATAGATCGAGCAGTGATAGCCTAGTGGTGTGAGCGTTGGACTGACAAGTCATAGGTCTCGAGTTCATACTCAAGGCATGCACCTCTAGGAGCCGTTTCCCATTTCGTTGGAAGATGGGAAAACTGGTCCTCATCAAGAAGCCGGGGCGCCCTACGGACTCTACGTCCGCTTACCGGCCCATCGTGCTGCTCAACGAGGTGGGCAAGCTCTTTGAAAGATTCATTGCAGACCGCCTTGTCGGGCGGCTGGTGCGGGTGGAGACGGGTTTGGCGGAGAGCCAGGTTGGTTTCCGCAGGGGGCGCTCCTGGTCGGGGTGGCTCGTGGTCCTGTCGCCGGGGAGGTTGCACTAGCGAAAACACGGGGTTGCGACAGTCATTGACAGAATCCGGCACTCGGGACTCAAGGTGGCCCTGGTCGAGGCCATGTGTTTTCATGGTCCTTGGAACGCGCCACCATCGGGTTACCAAATAACGGTAGGAGGGGTTCACATCGGCGTCAAGTCGACGATGAAGTACCTAGGACTCGTCCTCGACAGCCGGTGGAACTTTGTGGAGCATTTCCGACGTTTGGCTATCAGACTGGACCAACTCTAATTGCGCGATGCAGGATTTGTGTGACGTCAGGTCTTTGATGAGTAGTTCGCATGTGGCGGATGCCGCCACAAGAGAACAACGAAAAATCTGCAATTACTCACTTTAAATCTAAAACATTTTTTTGTTTCTAGGCCGCAATAGTGAGGATAATGAAGACCCGCAAAACACTGAAGCACCAGAATTTAGTGGTGGAAGTCCTCAACCAGCTGTCTTCACGCTTCAAGCCACGAGTGCCAGTCATCAATGTACAGAATAACTGTTATTGTACTTACTCAGACATAAAGCCTCGGTCACACACAGCGAATACTCGCTGCGGGTGAATTCACTGCCTGCCTGTCACACACAGCGATTTTTTCACGTGCGGCGCGCTGAGTGGTATGGCTATTACTCGCAGCGAGTACCCTGTCACATAACGAATGCTCGCAGTGAGTTGAATTCGCCGCGAGTAAAATTGAGCATGCTGAATTCTAACCGCGGCGAATGAGTCGCAGTGAATAGCCTGTCACACACAGCGAGTTCTCGCTGCGAATGCCTAATCGTAGCGAGTATTCGCTGCGTGTGACCGAGGTTTTAGGAAATTGTCGCTTTACTGATGCTCGGCTCCTATAAACAAAAACGAATCGTTTTGCGAACCAATAGTACAATTTTTTATTGCCAAACTGGGCAAATTAATAGATTCGTAAGCTAATTTTACCTGTGATAGCTACTTCCCTACTATGCAAAGCTATGAGGTCTTATTGGAATCGACCATTAGAGAAGGCCTACCACTACTCTCTAAGTCCGTCAACAAAGATACGGGGCTGTCCGAAAGTAGTTCGATGGTTCGGTGTGAATCCTACTCCCGATTAAAAAAAAATCGGTCGTGCAATACGGGAGTAGAGACTGCCAAATCGTGTTGTCATTCATTCTTAGTTTGGGCACCAAACTAATCTTATAACCGTAGGTGATACGGGGTAGGAAAGGCCCGTAACTACGCAAGTATTGGTAAAGGAGTAGACCTCCAGTTTTGTTGACGATGTATAGCCAATATTATAAATTGAGAGGGAGGGAAGAGTGTGGTGTGCACAGGCTTGCATAATGTGTTAGTCTCTGTGTTGAGAATGGGCGCCGTGACAGTCCAGTTATCTCCTTATTGTATAATTTAACAGTGCCTGGGCGACCAAGCTCTGCTCGGCTGAAAACAGAGAAAACGAATTTTCCCTATATTGCAACTTTCATCGAAGTTGTTAGGGCCGTTTGCGAGAACGTGACTACAAATATATAAATATTGACCTACAAGTATTGCTCGTTTAATATTAATAGGATAAGCCTGCTTAACTTCTACTGATAATTCGCCATATCTGCACTTAAAATTCTACAGTGAATAAGGATTTCTGACACATAGTTCGGAAAAAAGGCAGAACACGGAAAAATTTAAGTCATCTTTAATATAACGCTGCCATCAATTACATATAAATCTTCAGCGCTAGCACACGTCAATGTGTACATTATGCCAGGTATACAGGGTGGATCTTTGAGATGGGGCACTACGGACGGGTACTTTATCCGTCGTCGCTACAAGAAAATGGCTTTAGGACTGTCCTTAACTTTTTGAGACATTTTGATCTGTATTTACACTTCGATTGACATAAAAAAACTTTTTTGATGCCTATCGATCCTAATTCTTATAAGAATCAAAAAACTTTCATGGACCAACTTAGGTTTGAGTATTAAAAAAGTCAGAAATAACAAAAAACATTCCCCAAAAATAAGTTTTTTTAAAACAAATTTTTTTTGTAGACTGTAATTTTTTTTCTAAATCTGTGAATGCAAATCAAAATTACTCAAAAAGTAAAGGACAGCCTTTTATAACCGTTTTCCTGTAGCGACAACGGTTAAGGCCCTTACTGCTCCATCTCAAAAATCCAAATTGTATACATACCAGTTATAGGCACAAAAGTACGCAAGCAGTGATGTTGATGTGGCATGTACAAACCGTTCGCTGTAACTTGTCCGTTGCTGTCATGTTGACACCATATTCATGTTAATAATACTAGAGTTCTGGCGACTGACAGAATAGTACTACCAATCGCGTCACCAGTCAAGTTATAATGAACGCACTTTAGTTGTAACATGACACGATGGTATGCAACCTACTTGCTTGTATACTGTGCACGCCATGAGAACCCCGCGCGCTGAATCCTACGCGGGGTGAAGAGGAGGGGTCACTACCGAGCGCGGGCGACGCATCCGTGACCGCCCGCGCCGCGCCGCCAGCCGGAGCCATCATCGCCACGGGAGCGCGCGCACGCTAGTAAAACCCGCACACGACGCGGTAGTCGCGGCTAGTCCTCCAATTTTGGTATTAATTTCAATGAAGAATAATATATTTTGTACCTACAAGTTTGGTGTTTATTATTGGTGGCTCTCATCACATCCTACATATACTGTGGCAGTTACAGGAATTTGTATTCCTGCTTTATACTATAGATCGAGGTGGCGGGCGCGGGCTTATTCCGTTCAATCGAAAAAAAAAAATTTTTTCTTTTCCAGAAATGCATATACATCCTGATCGAGAAGGAGTACTTAGAGCGCACGGAGGGCGAGAAGGACACATACAGCTATAGATAGTGCCACCCACGAAGACGCGACCCACTCCGCTCCGCTAAAGTACTAAAGTACAGCCACAGGTGAATACTGATGGCATTTTAAGTATGAAACTACAAGTACGCGGCGGGCCCGTCTTGTCGGGCCAATTCAGTGAGTGCAACGTAGTCAGAAGGTTTAAGAGTTACGCGATAGAAAGGGAGGTAACTTCTAGGTGAATATAACTGATGGTAAATTGCACTTTATTGTGTTGTAGCAAGAGTCGCTTTTTATTTCAATGATTTTGCGGAGTGTCCCATCTGTGTTTATCTGTGGTACAGTTATCACGGAGTGGGGCGCGTCTTCGTGGATAGCACTATCTGTATCTCGGGAGATAGCGCCACACTATGTAATAAATGATATTTAAACAATATGTTATACGACTTTTATTTCATTACCTGTCTTTATAAAGTCAAGGTCAAATAATTTATTTCAATTAGGCACAAAAAAGGCACTTTCGAACCCGAAAATTTAAAAAAAATGGTTTTAATCGCCCTTTCTAAAAGGTAGTTTTCGGAGAAGAATGGGCAAGAAACTCTACCGTTACTCTTTTAAAATGTTTTCACAATATCTTGTATACATTGATTATTTATGTGAAGACGATGCGCCTAAAATAAGATTAATATACCACGATAGGTAAAAATAATGAAAAATTAAGGAATGAAACATAAATTAACTATGGGATAGATGCATTGTGCTCACATATTTACAAAATTTGTAAAATGATACGATATTGCTAAAATAATAATAATATTAATAATAAGTCAGTGTCTGATCTCAAGTAATCATAGAATATAAAATCAATGTTATAAAAAATAATTTATTATACAATTAAATTGGCAACCACTTAGATTTTGTCTAGATTCTAAACTGTCCTATGGAGCAGGATGTTGATGTATGAGCATGTTTCCAAGCATTTTTTATCTTGGATATAATCCTCTAATTTGTAATATGCTTATTTACAAAATGTACTTTCTAAATGAGTTTTAAATTTTAACATAACATATAACATCACGCCTTGTTTCCCAGAAGGGTTGGGCAGAGGTGTACCTACCTGTAGTAGGTACCACATTTCGCCAGTTATGTTTTTTAAATCCCATGTAAGGCGGGCGAGGGCGAGCCTATTGCCATCAACCGGAAGTTTTAAATTTTCTTTCATTTAATTCTATTATATCACAAGGTATTCTGTTGTAACATTTAACACAGTCACACACAGACAGTCAGACAGAGTGACTGCCTCGTTGGTCTAGTGGTGGCCCCCTATTACATGGGACTTAAACATAACTGGCGAAATGTGGTACCTACTACAGGTAGGTACACCTCTGCCCAACCCTTCTGGGAAACAAGGCGTGATGTTATGTTATGTTATTTAACACAGTACCCCATGTAAGATGTATGTAATTTAGATAATCTGAAAAATGGTTGATGTATTTTACCTCTATTTCTAATATTAAAATTATGTCTGTCACTTATTTTATTAGAAAGATTAATATTTTTTCTTACATACATAATATTTTCATAAATGAATTGGCAAGATACCGTTATAATATTAATCTTTTTAAATAATTCTCTGAGAGATTCGCGACGACGTAGATTATGAATGGTTCTGACAGCTCTCTTTTGTAAAATAAAGATGAATTCAATGTCAGCAGCCCGACCCCACAGTAAAATGCCATACGACATAATACTGTGGAAGTAGCTAAAATAGAGCAAACGCGCGGTTTCTACGTCTGTTAACTGTCTTATCTTACTAACAGCATAAGCGGCCGAGCTTAGCCACCCCGCGAGTGTTATATGGGATCCCCATTGTAATTTTTAGCGTGATTCCTAGGAAAACTTTTTGATATTAATCAATAAATAAAAAAATATTATTAATAATTATTAATTTATTAAAATTCCAGTTTTTCTCCGTTCAATATGATGTCACATTCGCTACTTCTAACATTTGGTAATGTAAAGCTTCGTTCAGACTAGCGCGACGCGACACCGGCTATTGTTATACCGTGAAGTTTTCTTAGAAATTGTATTGTTCGAGTCGCATCCCGCCGTCGCGTCGCGCTGGTCTGCACGAGCCTTAATTCTAATGCATTTGTTTTATTTTTTATTTAGTACCAAATTATTTACCGTAAACCAATCTTGGATCTGAACAATAGAGCTATTCACGTCGTCAAGATTTGGGGACCATCGGTTTATTTTAAAGATCAATGATGTGTCTTATGCAAATAACCCCATCTTTGGTTGATTTTGAAATAATTGGGGTAAATCATTAATATAAACTAAAAAGAGGAATGGACCCAATATCAAAACTTGAGGAACGCCCATTCCTATTTCAGAACCTAATGAGTTTGTGCCGTTAACTTGAACTTTAACCTTTTTATCTTTTAGGTATGATCTTAGCAAATCAAAAGCTGCATGCTATACTAATCACTAGTGGTCCAGTTTCAGCAGAAGTGTCTAATGGTCTACGCCATCGAACGCCTTTGATAGGTCGCAAAAGATTCCAATGGCATCTTGTGCTTCTTCCCAGGCGTTAAAAATGCTCTTTATTAGGGTGACACCGGCGTCAGTGGTACAACGCCCTTTCGCGGGAAAAAATCGCTCGTGCCAACCTCGGCAACCTCAACCAACTTATAAATATCCCAATAATTTATATTACGCGACGTGCGTCGGCCGATGTGCCCCAAGGCCACGCTCGATAACGATCTATAGTTAGGTACCTTTTTTTTTTTTTTTTTTTTGGGTGGGAAATCATCAAATGAAGTCTCCCGCTCTGAGTGGAGCGGGAGGGCGTGTCAGACTCTTACTGACTAATAAATAAAATAGGAATAGTTAGGTACCTTAATTGTATAACGTATCTACTAGCTAGATCTCTACAAGGTCTAGATCTGGAGATTAGTCGATGTATCCTAATATTATGAGATATCGGCATGGTAATGAAATTTCAAAAAACCCATTTCTAGTCTGTACATTCACTAACGATTCCCCAAAGTAGTCAACAAAAATAAAGCAAAATGAGCATACCTAATTACTAATAAAAATAGAAATGCAGCCATGCCGTCGCAAGTACAGCTAATAATAGCTATCTATCCATTCTCACACACACGGCTACACATCATTGTTTTGTCAAACAGAGATTCTATAGCAATATTCCAAAAGAATATTGCACACACCTCGACTTTTAGTTGCGAGCCTTCCTCCCCGCTCTCATTTATACCATAAATATTGAGTAGAAAGGCTTATAAATTTAACTCATAGTTTGTTTTTAACTACCAGCTAACAGAAAACACAATTATAGAAAATAAATATAAAGCTTTAAATAAAAAAATGTTACCGCTATGTATAAATTATTGATGTTTAGATATATATTTGTTGTAGATCGATCAAAAAGTTGCCGGTTAATGGAATAGTAAACCTGTCAGACAGTATAGAAAAATAGAAAAAAAACTGCTTTTCCACTATACAATGGCAAACTTTTCTTTCTTTTCAAGGGACTCTAGTATCAGTTACGAGTACCTATACAGACATTCCATAGAGATCACGATAGTGAACCTACGAATCATTTTGATGGAAGCGAATACTCAACAGACGAGGAATTTGAAAGCGAGTATGGTAGCTCTTACCCAAAGTTCCGGAATAAGTACGAGGCTCAGATCTATAAAATATATAATCATTCCCATAATGTTTTTGAAATGTTTGAGGCAGCAAGCATTTTTATTGACCCCTTCAACTGTGGGAGCGCGCGAGCGCGCAACGTAAACATGTGGGGGCCCTTTCGGGAGGTCGCGCGTGATGTCGGCTTGTCTGGTTAAAACGACGATATCTCCGAAATTACGTTAGTTAGCTCGCTACCAGTTATATTATTGGAATCGTTATTAAATTAGCTTACAAGATAAATATACAAAAGAACACACAATCCTATACATTTTTTTTCATGCCACAAGCAAAACAAAAGAATGACGTCATTTGCACGTGCGGCGTTCCGAACAAACCAATAGGTATGTTTACGGTCATTCGGTATGTTACAGACTTGGACGGAGTTAATATGTCTTTCTCATTTCGTCTTCTAGACTCTGTGCAAGTATAAACGAGATAGGCACAGTTTTAATATGCCATTTATGTCAAAAATATGGCACAGATAAAACGCCGGGTCCGCAGTGGACCGGCGGCCACAGACGGGTCCAAATTTTTACGGTCCACTAAGGACCTGACACAGCGGGGGGGCGATTTTTAAATATCTTCAAAATATAGAATGTTAATGTGTAGGTATTAAAAAAAAGGGTTCCGAATGTAAACTGAGACCCTAAGTTCAAGAGGTAGTTTTTTTACGGCCAAATTAAGGCATTTTTCAAGTGGTTGGGTTGGGTATACGATACATTCTAAATAAATATTTGTAGCAGCCAAAACTCCGTCTGTGATATGCATGTTAAAACGAAACAATAGATTAAAATAGTAACCCAAGCCACTTGGCGTTCAGTTACAAAGGAATAGACCCTTTGTTATCGCTCGGCGCGCACGGGCAAACAAATGAGTCACGATAATGTAAACATGTGTGATAAGAAAAAAATGTATAAGGAGGTGTGTTCTTTTTATTTATTAATGTGAAATGATATATATTTATGAAGATAAAACAAATACTTTTTGAAATAATGGTTCTATTTTGTAATTAAAACGAATTTAGTAAAAAAAAAAGATTCTAACTAGAATTGATATCTTATTAGAAAACAAAAGTGGACTTAATCTATACATAATCTGTTAGCTAATTTAATAAAGATACCTAAAACATAACTTGAAGAAGCTACCTATCGAAATTTTAGAGATATCGTCGTTTTAATCACCCACGTCGCGTCACAGATGTGTGACACGTAAAGGCAATACATTATCAGTATGTTTAATTTGTATTACTCTTTAATATCTGGTATAAACTAACATTCATGACATGAACGTACATAATATTTATAAAAAAATATAAGCACGTAGAGCTGATGACCGATGGGCAGAAGAGTTCTGGAATAGAGACCACGTACGCGTATGCGCAGCGTAGGACGTCCACCCACAAGGTGGACAGGCGACCTAAGAATGGTTGCACGATGTAGCTGGATGCAGGCCACCTACAACTGGTAACTCCGGAAATCCACGGGGAGGCCTATGTTCTGCAGCAGACGTCTAGCGGCCCAGGTGATGATGATGATGATGAGTAGCAGAGGGTCCATTCTCGAGCAGTCTCTCTTTCGCAAATGGTATTATTCGCAATCGGTCCCATTCGCAATATGGTCCCTGTTGATTTGTGAGGGGGATACGTAAATTAATTGAGGTATCAATATTTTCATTTCGGTGGTATGATATATAATTTCGGTGGTCGCTTTATCATTTCAGAGGCATTTAAAATGGCATTAAAATACTAATATTATAAATTCGAAAGTAACTCTGTCTGTCTGTGTATTACCTTTTCACGGCTAAATCACTAAACGAATTTCGATAAAATTTGTCAATGAGATAGATGGGATCCTAGAGAAGGACATAGGATACTTTTTGTCTCAAAAATAATTCTAAATGGTTATACTCGTATAGGCGGTGAAAGTTTGTATGGGAACTCCACCATTTATGCTTTTGGTAATAAATAAAGAATTACGCATTTCAGCGTTTTTGTAAAATCATTATTAGGTATTATTTATTTATTTAAAACTATAAGACTATCATTACAGGAGCTTAAACCTAATGCGATAGCTAGGCCTATTATTATAAAATTAAATGTACATTAAACTATATAAATATCTACAATTAAAACTCTAGACATACAAATGAACACAAAATTAAAACCAAACAATAATATCTTATTCTACACTTTCGAAATATTCTTACACTCCTCCGTCGTACATACACGTATCAATCAATAAAAAATAAAAAAACTTTATTCCCATTCGTAACATACTGCATATAAAATTACCTTTGCGAGTTCACTAAAGTAACACGAAAAAATTTCTAACCTATTCTGGATTTCGTTCACAGTACGAATTGCTCGCGTGAGAGGTGTTTTGGCCAGCAGGTTGGTTCTGGCAGTTGGCACAGCCAGCAGTGGCGGGTGCCGCCGCCTCCACACGTATCGGAATCGGAACCGAAAACCGCAAGCACTGCAGCACTCCCGGATTGTGTTCCTTGCCCCGGAGTAATTTAATTAAATATGCGACGAGAGTGAACTGTCGTCGCACCCTCAACTCTTTGTACCCGACCATGCCCAGTACAAACAGGGTGGGGTACATCAGCGGGTACAATGGATAAACCCCGTACAGCCTGAAGTAACAAGTGACGCGTGAACTTGTTCTGCACGCGCTCCAGCATGACAGAGTACTTGGCTTCATGTGGAGCCCATATGACAGCACCCCAAAAGGGTAAACTTGGAGATGATTTTAAAATTCACATGTCATATTGTTTTTTTTTTGTGTCTTCTTTTCAAGAGATTTAAAATATTGAAAAAATATTGTCATATATCCGTATCTTGAATTAACATCTAATCTCTTTTAGTCTTTATCAAAAGATATAACAATTTAAAGTCACCAACTAACCTTTCTAACATGTAGGTATTATGTATTCAATGGCGGCACCAAAATTATGATAATAATAGTAAAAAGAATAATTAATATTTTAAGTGAGGCTTTAGAATCATATAAACCTGTTTTATTTGTTTAAAACACCGGACAAGTGTGTGTAGGATCTGAGGGTTACGTCTCAAAGTTGTACTTGCTCGGCTTCCCGAATTTACAAATCTGGATTGAATGACTAACTTTACTTTTCAATTGAAAAAAACTTTTAGTAGAGTAATGAAATACAGACTTTAAATGTTACTTCAAGACACGGCCTATGAATTTTTGATCCCAGATTGAAGAACAAACTTATTAACGCCATTAGAATTAGAATTTCTTAGCGACCTAACATCTGAAGCATTCATCGGAACGTTCAGATGATTTGTGTCACGTAGCGGAAGGAAGATGCAATCAAATGTGTCTCAGGCCAAAACTTTGTCGGAGCCAACAAAGAGCTGGTAAAAGCCTTTTTTTTTTTTTTTTTTTTTTTGGGTGGGAAATCATCAAATGACGTCTCCCGCTCTGGGTGGAGCGGGAGGGCGTGTCAGACTCTTACTGACTAAAACCCACCCGTGTTCCTTCTGTTGCCTGTGCAATGCCAGGGGGCCACGGTATCCCTTTCGGACTTTCCCGCAACCCCGGCAGGCAATGGTCTCATCGGACCCCTTCACTCGCTGACACTCTAAGAGGCGCGCGTGGAATTCAACGCGCCGTCGACCCGGGCTTGGTCCTTACCGGACGGCGAGCTACCCATTGCTCACCGTCCGCAAGCCCGCGCCTACGGTGGCCGGGAATCCGCGATCGATTCCCGACGCCCAGGGCGTCTCCTCCTGCGGCGGCTAGGGGCGTGAGGGCGCGAAATTTGCCTCTCCCTCACGCGCTCCGCCTCCTCCTTCGCGAGCATTACTGCTTCGCGGAAGGAGGTGACGGCCTCCCATGCCCTCTTGCTCCGTACCATGGCCTGGACCAGGGCCGGACGCGAGAGATCCCCGCCACCAATCGCCTCCACGAGGACACGGCGGTGCTCTGCCCAAGCCGGGCATACCTCCACCGTATGCTCCACCGTGTCCTCCGGGCGATCCACGCAGTGATGACACCCGGGCGTTTCCTCCCGCCTTATACGAAACAGGTACCTCCCGAAACAGCCGTGTCCGGTGAGGACCTGCGTCAGGCGGAAGGTGAGGACGCCGTGGCGCCTCTCCAGCCACTCCTCAAAGAGGGGACTTATCTCCGCAATAGTGGCGTGCCCAGCACTGGGTTGCGACAATCGTACTCTCCATGACGCCATGAGATCCCGTCGGAGCTCTATCCGCTGTGCCGCGATTTCTCGCGGCATCAGAGTCAAGCCCCGGCGTTTCGCCTCCCCGCGCCACTCCCAAATATGCGCGAGGACTTTTGCCTCCAGATCCCATGGCGGCAATCCGGCAAGGAGGCTCGCCGCCTCACCGGAGACCGTGCGGTATCCCCGGACCAGCCGGGTGGCCATGACCCTCTGGGACGCGTTCAACCGGCGGGCAGGCCGCCGCCTCGACGAACGCGCCCACACCGGTGCCCCGTACAGGGCCATGGACCGCACGATCCCCGCGTATAGCCTCCGGCAGGAGGCGTTTGGACCCCCTAGATTGGGCAGGAGCCGCTTCAAGGCAGCCCCGGCCCGGTCCAGTCTGGGAGCCAAACGTCGGAAATGCTCCACGAAGTTCCACCGACTATCGAGGACGAGTCCCAAGTACTTCATCGTCGACTCGACGCCGATGTGAACCCCTCCTACCGTTATTTGGGAACCCGACGGTGGCGCGTTCCGAGGACCATGAAAACACATGGCCTCAGACTTGTGCAAGGCCACCTCGAGTCCCAACTGCCGGATTCTGGCCACGATTGTCGCAACCCCGTGTGTCGCTAGTTCGGCCGCCGCCTGGTGCGACCTCCCCTGCGCCAGGACCAACGTGTCGTCAGCGTAACAAACGACGCTGACGCCATTGGGGAGGTCGGCGCGCAGCACCCAGTCGTATCCGATGTCCAACAGATGCGGCCCCAGGACCGATCCCTGTAGGACACCGCACGACATCTCTCGCCTGTTCCACTCTCCCTGGTGACCGGGGTAGATGATGGCCCTGTCCGTCAGATAGGCCTCGACCACACGACAGAGGTAGGTCGGCATCCGGTGATACCGGAGTGCCTCCCTGATGCAACTCCAGGGCAGGGTATTGAAGGCGTGGGCGATGTCTAGCGACACCGCCAAGACGACCCCACCCCGAGCCACCGCATCCCCCGTCGTGAGGGCTCGCACGCGCATGATGGCGTCCACCGTGGAGCGCCCCCTGCGGAAACCAAACTGGCTCTCCGCCAAATCCGGCCCCACCCGCACCAGCCGCCCGACGAGGCGGTCTGCAATGACTCTTTCAAAGAGCTCGCCCACCTCGTCGAGCAGCACTATGGGCCGGTAAGCGGACGGAGAGTCCGCAGGGCGCCCCGGCTTCTTGATGAGGACCAGTTTCCCCGTCTTCCAACGAAGCGGGAACTGGCCCCTCTCCAAGCATGCGCTTAGGAGCCCCCTTAGTCGAGGCCCGAGAGCCTCTGAAGCCAGGACCCAGGCTTTCCCAGGTAAGCCGTCGGGTCCTGGGGCGGTATTTCTGGCATTCAGCCTACGTACCGCCACCCTCATCTCTACCTCGGTCACCTCCAGAGCATCGTCGTCGTCGTCGGCGTTGTGGTCCGCATCAGGCACCGCAGTAGGCGGAGCCATGGGTGGGGAGGCGTGTTCCCCTCTCGAAGGGAACAGAGCGCTCACCACGTCCCCCACAAGCTGCGGCCGGAGACTCTGCGTCAGCGGGGGAGCCCATGGGCGGAGTTTCTCCCGCACCATTTTATATGGGCGTCCCCACGGGTCTCTGTTCAGAGTCTCCAGCGACTCCTCGCGGGCCAGTGCCCTGGCCCGCAGGATTTCCGCTTGGAGGGCGGTCTTCGCCGCTCTGTACCCCTCGTACAGCTCCGCCTGAATGGCTTCCGTATCCGGAGGTCGAATACGGAGCCTGCGGTGCCTAGTGTACCGGCGTCGCGCAGTAACGCACGCATTGCGCAGTGTCGTCAGCTGACGCGACCACCAGTACACCTGGCGCGAAGCACGTCCGGGCTGGACCCGGGGCATTGCCACGTCGCATATCTCGGACATGGCCTCCCGGAACCACTCCGCCTCGTCATTGATGTCGGCAGGCCTGTCCGGTGATGACACCCAGGCCTGCACGATTGAGGCTTCCAGGAGGAGCTCCCGGTCCAGCTGCTTCAGCGCCCACCGCGGACCACTCGGGGCCTGTCGGACCGGCACGCTCGAGGTCTGGGCGGAGACGTCAAACCGGATGTACCGGTGATCGGAATACGTCTCCACCCCCTCCATGACGCGCCAGTCAATGACACGCGGCGACAGAGCGGGGCTAGCGAACGAGATGTCCACCACTGATTCACCCCGCATCCGCACACACGTGGGGACAGAACCCCGATTACGGACGATCAGGCCTGTCTCCAGCGCCCAGTCTTCCACCATCCTGCCCCGTGTGTCCGTATACCGGGAACCCCAAGCCACATTCTTGGCATTGAAGTCCCCGAGGACGAGCACGGTGAGGGAACAGAACCCGACGACGACGACTCTCAACTCCGCAAGGGAGTTGTGGAACTCGGCGAGAGTTCGGTTCGGGGAGAAGTACGCGCCTACCACGACAATCTCCCCGAACCGTGCTGCAACGCAACCCCGTCCTCTCTTAACAGCCTCGAGGGACGGGGTACCGGCGGCGGCCGACGAAATTATGGCCACTGAGCCGCTCAGGTCCTCCACCCAGTCATCTCTGGGTGGGACAAAGTACGGCTCAGCGACCACGGCGATGTTAATCGACCACTGCGCCATGCTCTGGAGCAACAGATGCTGAGCTGTGGCGCAGTGGTTGATGTTCGCCTGGAGGAGGCGAAATGGGGCCATTATTGGCACTCCATATCAGCCCCCTCCTTAGCCCCCTGTGAGGGCCCTGCCGCGGCGGCTGCGGCGGCGACGACGGCTGTTGAGGCGGCAACGGCGACGGTGGCGGTGGTTGCGGCTGTGACGGCGGTGGCAGGTGGTTTGCCTCTAGCCTTGGCGGGTGGAGCGCAGGCCTTGCTCCCAATCCGGTGGCCGGCTGGCTTGCCAGCCGCCACACATACGACGCAATGCGGCGTGGCTTCGCACGAGCCGGCCTTGTGACCGGGCTGACCACAGCGGTAACAATGACTGCTGCGGTCCACCTCCGAGGTGCATTTAGCTCCCACGTGGTTGCCCACATGGCAGCGGAAGCACCTCAGAGGTCTGGGTTCCAGCAGTTTGACCTGCGCTGAAACCCAGCCCACCAATAGCCTTTGGCCCTCCCCGGCTATTTTCTTGGCCGCCGACACGGGGCAGCTCACCGTAATGGCTCGCAACCCCGTGAAGTCAGGACGGAGGGCGCCCGCCATAACCTGCTCGGCAGAGCACCCTCCAGCCCTAACAACAGCGGCCACCACCTGTCCGTCACTGAGTCATCCAGGCCCAGAATACGCATGTCTGCGCATTCGGTGGGCCTGGACACTCGGGCCTCGTCCGCATCTAGGGACGCCCTAAGCCTTTCGGCCAGAGCGTCAGCGGCCGGGCCGCTTGCCGCACCGGGGACCTCCAGCATCCGGGCCCCAGTCGCAGTGACCCTCACCCGGATGCCATCAGCGGCGCCGATCTCTTTGAGGTCCACCGCCGCCCCCACCTTGGCGAGCACGTCACGGTAGGACACGCCCTTCTTCTCCGCCTCTGGCTGTAGCGTAATCACTACAGCTGCGAACTTCGGGGCGCGGAGCCTAGCCGCGACGCTTTGCTCCTTGCGCCGCTGCCGCCTCGCCTTTCTTTGGGCCGTCCGGTTCTTCTTCCCCGCCTTCCTCTTCTCCCCGGCTACTTGCCATTCGGCGTCAGCCGGTGTAGCTTTATGAGGAGGCGGGGGCGGCTCTTTCGCCGCTAGGGCCGTGGCCTTTGCCGCTAGGGCCGGGGCCTTCGCCGCTAGGGCCGAGGCCCTCGCCGCTAGGGCTGGGGCCTTCGCCGTCAGGGCTGGGGCCCTCGCCGCCTGAGTAGCCGCCCCGCTCTTGGTCTGCCCCAACGAACCTGGGTTGGCCGAGGAAGCTGCTGTGACAGCATATGATGCCGCCTTCCGCTGGCCAGAGACCGGTGGCGTGCTCGCCGCCAGAGGAGGGCGCAGGACGATGGCTTCTAGTGCGGAGAAACGAGACCGCAAAGAAGCCATCTCCTGCCTCACTAGGGTCAAAACCCGGTCCTCCGCAGGCACGGGCCGTCCCTGCCCATGCTGCTCCCTCCCCTGTGGCATCTCGCGGGGGCCGGCTCCCCGGAGCCCGGCCAGGTCCGCTCGGAGCTCCTCATTCTCCTTTCGGAGAAGCTCCATGGCGGCTGTCAAGCGGGCGACCTCCGCCCGCATCTCAGACATGCCGTCCGACGGAGGCCTGAGGTGATAGGCCTCCGCTGCCGCCAAAATAGAGGCCATGGCCGCAGGCATGGCCTTGTCTTTAGAGGACTGAGTCCTCTTCAAGACCAAAACCTTCATTGCGGCTGCCACGGCCTCCGCAAACCTGGCCGCTCGCTCAGAGTTGGAGCCGCCAGCGACCTCCGGCTTTCTGCCTGCCAACTCTGTAACGGCCGCAACAGTGCCCGTCCCTACGGTGTGGTGTTCTTCCTCCGTAGAGGGCCTCTCCACCTCAGCTGGGCTGGCCGGACTCGGCTCGCCTGCCTCCTTGGTGGTGAGCCCTCTACCCACACCTTGTCCCCGGGCCGCACCCCGCCGACTGGAGTGGATCTTCCTCCTGCCTTGGCCCGAGACCCTCTCGTCGGACGACCCCTGGCCATCCCCCGGTTTAGGGCGCTTCCGGAGGAACTTTCGGTTCCTCTCGGTAGCTCCCACCACCACTTCGCGCTCCGAGCTCTGACCCGAGCTCATTGCGCCAGACGCAGCGTCGGACTCCGACCCCGCATCACTCCCCTCTCCTTGTTTTTTTTGGTTTTTATCGATTTCCATAATTGTTCCCACGAGTATAAACTTTGTGTATTGACTCAAAAATAGTGGTTCGCACTAGCGACTAATTATCAAATAGCTACCCATTAATCAAGCTTACAACCTCCCTCACGGTGCGCCGCCGCTTGGAGGTTTGGGGTAATTTTTTATAGAGGATTTCTTCCTCGCGGTCCGGGCGGTTAAGCCAAGACCCTCGACCCCCGTCAAGTGCCAGAGACATGACCTTGACACTCTTCGAGACCAACGGTGGCAGAAGGCTTCCTCCTGCCTGCCCGAAGGCAGTGTTAGTGCACGCCGAGCCCGTGCTCCCACGCTGCTCAACGTGTGCTCTCTCCGAGTACACGTTAGAGCGTTCCTCCGACAGGATATTGGCATGCAGACAACGAGACCCCTTAGGCACACAGTACCTAATGGGGAGACATTGCCCGCATCCCAGGGTGCACCGTCCTGAAGACTGGCCTTCCCCCCGGACGCATCCGAAGGGAATTCCAGCCCACAGGCACACGGGGAGGTTTCCTGTCCAAGCACCCCAGCTGGTCGAAGCCTGGAACGCAGTTAACTTAGAATTCCAAGGTGATATAGTAGAGTCAAAGTATCTACTATATCACCATCACACACATCATCACAGTGGCATTTTAATCCAGAATATAGGCCGAACTTCGGTGGTCTATGGGAAGCCGGATAAAGTCCACTAAGTACTCGTATCACCTCAAACGAGTCTTGAACAGTCACATGACGTTTGAAAAGTTCACTACGCTTTTGTGCCAGATCGAGGCTTGTCTTAACTCTTGACCGTTATCCCCGTCGATGATTCAGACAAGGATGACATGGAGGTACTTACTCCAGGACACTTTCTGATCGGGGAAGCCCCAACCACCGTACCTTCACCAAGCTTAGCAAAGACGTACCTGCTAGCAAGCTATCTCAATGGCAGCATACTCAAAAGCAATATATATGATACTACATACTCGGAGGAAGGAAGTATTCCAGTCTTGACCGTACTTCCGGGATTATCCTGATAGCCGTGGAATACCTCTCAAACTCAAACTCAAACTCAAAGCATTTATTTCAATTAAACCCTTTACAGGCACTTTTGAATTGTCAAAGAGTCAGTTAGTCAGAAAGTTGAAGCTAGTTGCCCATTCCAAAACATAGATCTCTATGGAGAAGAACGGGCAAGAAACTCCAAGGACACTCTTTTAAATATAGAAATTACAAAATCCTGGGTACATTACTCTTGTTGATTCTATATGTGATAACAATGTAAAAAAATATATATATATAAATCAAAAACGATTAAAAATAAGCCCTGGCAGATAAGAGATGACCAGTCTCAACTGACGGCGCCCGTTCACGAACATGACGCGTGGATCAGCACCATCCAGCTCAACCATTTTGTAGGGAACCGAATGATCTAACACACTCGCCACCATCAGCGAGACATTTAAGTGAGCATGACATACTCTCAACTACCCTGCTCTTTCAAGTCAAAATCAACATAATAACATAGTAAAACGACTCCATGGTACTCACATTTACAAAAATTGAAAAAAAAAATGCGTCTAAGTTATACAAAACTATAGTTTGCAAGAATTTTACCACCAAAAGAAAGAAAATCAATATTATATAATGGAGTATTCAATAATTAAAACTTAGTTTAATAAAAAAAACAAAATAAACAATAAGTTCGTAGTCAGAAAAAATAAAAAAGGGGAAGCAACTCTACCAATTTTTTCATTTTTAACTAGTGAGCCCAAGTGGCTGTGGAGCAGGACCAGCATTTAGCCAAGCATTTTTATCTACGATATAATCATCCAACTTATAGTATGCTTGTCTACATAGTGTGCGTTTAATGCAAGTTTTAAATTTCTTCTCATTTAGTTGAAGAATATCGAGTGGTATTTTATTATAACATTTTACACAGTACCCCATAAAAGAAGTGTGTACTTTAGACAATCTGAAACGTGGTTGATCTAATTTGTTCCTATTTCTTGTGTTAAAATTATGCCTGTCACTTATCTTACTATAGAGATGTAGATTTTTTCGAACATACATAATGTTTTCATATATATACTGACAAGGTACCGTCATGATATTAATTTTCTTAAACAGTTCCCTAAGAGATTCGCGTCTGCGGAGGTTGTAGATGGCTCTAACAGCCCTCTTTTGCAGAATAAATACAGAGTCAATATCTGAGGCCCGTCCCCACAGCAAAATACCGTAAGACATGATGCTATGAAAGTAACTAAAATAGACCACCACGTCTGTTAGTTGGCGGATTTTCCAAACAGCGTAAGCGGCTGAACTTAGCCGCCCTGCAAGTGATGTTAAGTGAGGACCCCACTGTGGTTTTGAGTCAAGCGTGATTCCCAGGAAGTTCCCAGTTTTTTCGACGAATTCTAGTGTCTCCTTATTCAGTACAACGTGACATTCACTACTTCTAACATTCGGTAACGCGAATCTTATGCATTTAGTTTTCTTCTCATTTAATACTAAATTATTTACAGTAAACCAATTATGGACCTTTAGCATAGCGTTATTTACGTCGTCAAGCTCCTGTGCGTGTCTGTTTACTTTAAAAATAAGTGATGTGTCATCAGCAAATAACACCATTTGTGGTCGGTTTTTCAGTAAATGAGGTAAATCATTTATGTATACTAAAAAGAGGAATGGGCCCAATATCGAACCCTGTGGTACTTCCATTTTGACTTTTAAACCCAATGAATTTACACCGTTATTTGAACTTGCTGCAGTCTATCATTCAAATATGATTTTACTAAGTTAAGCGCAAGTTTTGCCAGTCCGTAATGCTGAAGTTTCAAGAGCAGTGTTTCGTGATTAACGCAATCAAATGCTTTGGATAGGTCGCAGAAGATACCTATTGCATCCTGTGCCTCTTCCCACGCGTTAAATATGTGTTTTAATAAAGTGACACCGGCTTCAGTTGTGCAACGTCCCTTGGTAAAACCATACTGTTGATCGTGTAAGATGTTATTACGATTAAAATGATTGAGCATTTGATTTAACATTACTTTTTCAAACACCTTGCTGAAAACTGGCAAAACCGATACGGGTCTATAATTATTAGTATTCTTGCTGTCCCCGGATTTGAAAAGTGGAATAGCTTACCGCTCCACTCCTTATAAGCACCTCAGGACATGTTGCCCCCTTGTCGCTTCGACACTTTGTGCTAGCGACCGTTTTCGGGGGCCCATAATTGAGTGTGCAAGTCACCCCCTGGCATTTTACCTGTGTATTTTATATATGATATTGGTCAGGCAGGGGCCATAGTATTTCCATAGTTCTAGATAACCAGTTCACTTAGCCACCCAAACCCATAATCCAATATCATTGTTTCCATATCTTGCAATAGTCCTGCACTAACCGGGGGTTGTCCTTGGGGGGAATGCCCATCAGCCACACAAAAAAATGCCTGAAATGAACAACAATGAAATATACGCCAAATTGCACTTCAAATCGTAGGGAACCCATGACAATTTCAATAATTATCAAAAAACTTGGTAGAAGCCAGTTCCAAACATTTTTTCTAAAATATAGGTTAAGTCAAGGTTAAGGATTACTACGTAATAATTAAACAACAAAACAGCATTTAAATGTTTTAATCATCATTAAAAACCACTCTTATGTCATCAAGAAACTCTGCAGGAGGATACATATTAAGTTGGTACCGGGCCCATGCTAAGTACCATATTATTGACATGGTATGGGCACAGGTACCAACTGTTCGCCGTCCCACTAGGCAGTTACAATAACGATGCTGTAAAGCCCCAATCCCAGATAAAGAATTGTTAACTATTATGTAAACAAATATATTTTTTGAGAAATATGTCTGCTATGTATTTTTCCTCGCAGTAAAAAAAAATTACCCGGAAGAGTAACCCTAAATCCTCAACCAATGCGTTATCAATTTCCCTGCATATCTCAATCGTATATATAGATACCTTGTGGTGATATCCATGCCTGTATTAAACAACGTACTTCATCATTTTGCACTGATATGAGATTACGTCTCATCGTTGCAATATCGAGATAGCAATTAATACAGTGTACGTCGGTGCACAAGTCCAAAACAACACAGAGTCGTATTTAAAGCAGGTTCAGGTCCGTCGTAAAAAAGCTGAGTCGTCGTTTAGGCGGGTCCAATCTAAGTCGTGTTCAAAAATGGGTAACGTGTGCAGAAGTAAAATCAAAATCCTTAAAAAATAGCCACAGTCGTCGTTATAATATAATATCCTGAATTTACTCGAGCGGCAAACGCAAAAATCCGCAAAACCATGAATCTAAAAAATGAAAGAAAATGCATTCATGTCAAACTGTCAATAAGGCAAAGGACATGTGATGCATACAGCCTACGATACGATTTATAATTCGAGTTTTTTGATTTTAATTAATATTCACACGCATATACTATTTTAATTATATTTACGGTATAAATAGGTCGAATAATATTAAATTAATGATAACTATGCAATAATTCTATAAAATAGTTCGTTAAGGATTATTTGACGATTTCTGTTTGGCTGAATGTCGATTACTCATGTCAAATAAACACTGACCGCCATTATAAATTAAGAATGACTATGACGGATATCAAAATAAATATTTTAATTATCGTTATATTTTCACCCTAGGTAAACAAACTTGAGATACATTTCGTTATACATATTTTATTCTAAATAGAATTAAGAACTATTAGTAGTTTCTGTCTATTTCAGGCATTTTTTGGGCGTTTTAGAAGAGGACCGAGGTAAAATTTGGATACAAAAGCATGTTTTGTTGTATTTTGTGGACAAACTATACCTTTACGTCTTTTATTAGTATATGCAGTGCTGTAGGGTAGAGCTGTGTGTTGTTTTAATACAGTACCCATTATAAATAGCTGTCTAACTGTTAATACTTCACATGATTTGTGTAGGACGTTAGTAGGAAAAAGGAAAGGGCGGAAAGTAGACACTTTGAGGATCGCCACAGTGTACTTTATACTAGGATCGCCCTTTGAGCTCTCTCGATGGTTAGTAACATTGTTTTACCCGCTCCACCCCATGAGGTAATACAGTAAGTTAATATTGATTGACACAGCGCAAAGTAAACTTGTCTAGGTAATTAGTTTTGGATCAGCAATATAGCGTATCTTTTTAAAAACAAATTTCAACTTGCGAATTCTATTATTTAATGCTTGTATAATATGTTGTTTGAACGAAAGTGTTTCATCTTGTGTTATAATAACACCAAGGTATTTTGTTGTATTTGCCATTTTAATTTTGGGACAAACACATTGTTTTTTTGTAGGAATTGCCCAGTTTGGCAATAGAAAATTGTACTATTGGTTCGCAAAACGATTCGTTTTTGTTTGTAGGAGCCGAGCATCAGTGAACTGACAATTTCCTAAAACCTCGGTCACACGCAGCGAATACTTTACCGCTCGAACACCATATACAGGGTGTCCCTGAAAGTATGGATCAAATCAAATAGGGGCGTGGGTAAGGTCATTTCCAAACTTTTTAGCCCAGAGAATTTCTATGTGCGAGTAAAGTCAAAGTCAAATAATTTATTTCAATTAGGCACAAAAAAGGCACTTTTGAACGTCAAACTTTACAAAAAATAATAAAACTGATTCTAGTCGCCCATTCCAAAAGGTAGTTTTCGTATGGAGAAGAATGGGTAAGAAACTCCACCGTTACTCTTTTAAAAAAAAACATTATATCTTGTATACACTTATTATATAATTATATGTGAAGACAATGCACCTAGAATAAGATTACTATACCACGATAGGTAAAAAGAATGAAAAATGAAGGAATGACATAATTATGTGATAGATGCATGGTGCTCACATACTTACAAACATTGTAAAATTATACTATATTTCTAACATTATAATAAGTAATACTAATAATAATAAGTCAGTGTGTGAGTTCAAGTAATCACAAAAATAAAATAAAATAAATGTTTATAAAATAAAAATAATAATTATACAATTAAATTAGCAACCAGTTCGATTTTGTCTAGATTCTGAATTGTCCTATGGAGCAGGACCAGCATGTTTCCAAGCATTTTTATCTTGGGTATAATCCTCTAATTTGTTATATGCTTGTTTACAAAGTGTACTTTTTATATGATTTTTAAAGTTTCTTTCATTTAATTCTAATATATCACAAGGTATTATGTTGTAACATTTAACACAGTACCCCATAAAATATGTATTTACTTTAGATAGTCTGAAAAATGGTTGATCTATTTTTTCTTTATTTCTAGTATTAAAATTATGTATAACACTTATTTTATTAAAAAGATGTAGCTTTTTTCTCACATAAATAATATTTGAATAAATGAATTGGCAAGGTACCGTCATAATATTAATCTTTTTAAATAGTTCCCTGAGAGATTCGCGACGACGTAGATTATAAATGGCTGACAGCTCTTTTTTGTAAAACAAAGATGGATTCAATGTCAGCAGCCCGACCCCACAGTAAAATGCCATACGACATAATACTGTGGAAGTAGCTAAAATAGACCAAACGCGCGGTTTCTACATCTGTTAACTGTCTTATCTTTCTAACAGCATAAGCGGCCGAGCTTAGCCGCCCCGCGAGAGATGTAATGTAATTTCTCGTCTAGCGTGATTCCAAGGAAAACTGTTTGATTAATAAATTCCAGTTTTTCTCCATTCAATATGATGTCACATTCGCTACTTCTAACATTTGGTAATTTAAATCTAATGCATTTGTTTTTTTTATTATTTAGTACCAAATTATTTACCGTAAACCAATCTTGGACCTGAACAATAGAGCTATTCACGTCGTCAAGATTTGGTGACCGTCGGTTTATTTTAAAGATCAATGATGTGTCATCTGCAAATAACACCATCTTTGGCTGATTTAGAAATATTTGGGGTAAATCATTAATATAAACTAAAAAGAGGAATGGACCCAATATCGAACCTTGAGGAACGCCCATTACCATTTCAGACCCTAATGAGTTTGTGCCGTTGACTTGAACTTTAACCTTTAACCTTTCTTAGTAGTATGTGTGGGTGGTGTGTGCGTATGTGTATGTCAAATTTTTTTCATACAATGATTCATAAATATTATATAATATGATTAATTATGTACATGTGCATAGAAAGCTAAATCTTATATATCAAATTCTCGTGTCACAATGTTCGTTCCCGTACTCCTCCGAAACGGCTTGACCGATTCTCATGAAATTTGTGAGCATATTGAGTAGGTCTGAGAATCGGCTAACATCTATTTTTCATACTCCTAGGTAGGGTACCTACCTTACCTACCCTACCTACCCTACCTACCCAGGGTAGGTAGGGTAGGTAGGTACTTAGTGCGACCCGTGCGAAGCCGGGGCGGACAGCTAGTGTAAATATAACATTATACTTAGATAGCAAAATTATTTAATAGTTATAACAAACAAAGTTCCGTTTCAGCTCAGCTTTGATCTAGTAACCGTTTGATTATTTTTCTTTTACATTCTATTTTACGACAGTTAGCTATATTGATGATTTTATTTATTTTATTGAATAACTTTCGACTTTTGAATAATGTCGGAAAATGCCCCACGGCAACGTACATAGTACTGGGATTAAAAGCCCTGTGTTAATCCAGGTTATATACTATATGTGTGCCAAAGGACCACGGGCAACTTTGTATGGAGTCTGGTTCCAACTTTCGACAGTGATGAAACTTATGGCATGTGAAAGTTTTTGGGATATTCATTTATACTATGGCAGCTAAATCGAAATTGAGCGCGAACATGGTTTTTTGGATCATCCAAAAAAGGTTAGATTAGGTTAGGTGGAATGAGAGGGCGGAGCACATCCATGAGAGGGCGAGGGACATCCATGAGGATTTTCAACACATAACCAAAAAAAACAGAAAATTTAGTTAGGTCCGGGTAGGTAGGTATGTACATAGATATAGTAGGTAGGTATGTGAGTATGTAGATACATATGGTAGAAAGGTAGGTAGGTATTTAGGTAGGGTAGGTACTTAGGTAGGTAGAATCTCAACAGTGATGAAATATGCAATGTGAAAGCTTTTGGGGTATTATTTAACGTATAAGTTGAAATCGAGCGCCAATATGATGTTTTGGTACCAAAAAAGGTTAGGTTAGCTTAACTCCCGCATGTCGTGCGGTGTTTCACAGGGTTCGGTCGTGGGACCGCTCCTGTGGAACATAGGGTGTGACTGGGTGCTGAGATGCGAGCTCCAGCCGGGCGTGGACTTGACGTGTTATGCGGATGACACGCTGGTCACGGCCCGGAGGAGCTCGTACAGGGAGGCAGCGTTGCTGGCGACGGCTGCGGTGTCACAGGTCGTGACCCGCATACGGCGCCTAGGCTTGGAGGCGGCCCTCAACAAGTCGGAGGCCATGGTCTTTCATGGCCCCCGGCGCGCGCCGCCGCTGGGATCACATATCGTGGTCGGGGGGTCTAGAATCACTGTCGAGTCCACCATGAAATACTTAGAATTGGTGCTCGACAGCTGGTGGGATTTCGGCCCCCACTTCCAGCGGCTGGCGCCCAAATAGTTGGGCGCAGCTGGGGCGCTGTCAACGTTGCTTCCCAATCTGGGGGGCCCGAGCGCCGCCTGTAGGCGGCTCTACGTGGGGATCGTGCGATCGATGGCCCTGTATGGGGCCCCAATCTGGGCGGCTGACCTGACGGCCGGCAGCATCGCTGTTCTGCGGAAGCCGCAGCGAGCGATGGCCGTCAGAGTCATCAGGGGGTATCGCACGATCTCCTACGAGGCGACTTGTGTACTGGCCGGCTCCCCACCCTGGGACCTCGAGGCGAAGGTACTCGTGTCACTGTATCGGTGGCGCGATGACTCGAGGGCGCGAGGCGAGTGGCTGACGCAGCGACATTTGGAGCTGCGTTGGTCGCAGCTTCACGCAGCTCTGGTGGTGGAATGGCAGGACAGGCTTTCACGCCCAACCGCCGGCCCCGTCACCATCCGGGTGGTCCGGCCAGTGCTCGAGCGCTGGCTCGGGAGGACGCACGGCTCCCTGTCGTTTCGGGTGACGCAGGTGCTCGCGAGGCATAGCTGCTTCGGGAAGTACCTGTGTCGCATAAACAGGAAGCCGGACGCTCGGTGTCACCACTGCGTTGGCTGTCGGGAGGACACGGCACACGCTGGCAGAGTGTGTTGCTTGGGAGGAGCCACGCCGTGCCCTCATCTCAGGTGTCGGCAGTGACCTGTCGCTGACGGCCGTTGTCGACTCGATGGTCGGTAGCGGGGAGTCCTGGGACGCGGTGGTATCCTCTGCGAAACAGTCATTTCGCAGAAGGAGGCTCGGAAAGGGAGCGGGAGATTGCTTCTGCTAACCCGATCCGCAACAGACGCACCGGGCGTCGGCGGAGGGCGGATAACTTAGCCGGGGATCGCGGAAGTCGCATTAGATCCCGGGATCCCCGGCGCAAGTGTGAGACGGAACATCGGGGTGGTTTTAGTCAGTAGGAGTCTGACAGACCCCTCTGCCCTCCCCAGGGTGGAGGACATCCATGAGGATTTCCCCCGTTGTACGGTTCACGTACAATTTATTAAACTGCATACGCAGCAACCTACTTACTTTATTCACTTATAATAGCGTTAAACATATTTTTAAGTTAGTTGACAAATTACTACTATCGCGAGCACTGCGGATTAGCATCCAATCTTTACTTGTAAATCGGGCTACTTAATAAACCTTTGAGTGTTACTAGAATCCGTGGTTTCCGTCAACTCACCTAAACTAACTCTTAACTACTTCAAGTGAGCGAACTATAACTTATTGTACAAGTGTAAGGTGCCTGTTACTTCCAGACCTTACACCCGTAAAAAAAAAAAGTTAGCTTAACTCACTCTACTTGAGCGTCGGGTCCAAAATGACGCATGGTCCTTTCATCCAAATCCGTTCAGTCGTTTTTGCGCCAATCCGGAACGTACATCCAGATAAATAGACAAAAATTCTAAAAACTCTATTTGCGGCATCAGACTCGTACTCTTAGCAATAAACCTACCCCACTTAAGGGGAGGTTTTACGAATTTGCCTGTTTTAAAATCAATTTTAAATGGTCAAACTAGTGTATTTGGGTCCTGAAAAAAAGATATGTCATAGATACATCCTTGTTTGAGGGACGCTAAAGGTTAAAAACACGATAAATTGTAATTTGCTCGATCGAAAAAAAATCCGATACAGGGTCGATTTCAAAACCATTTTTCGTTTCATTTCCTAATTACAGCACAAAACAATATGAAAATTGCATATATGATGAGGTAATCGTATTTTAGAGGTTATTTAAAGATTGGATTTTTAAGTTTAATAGATTTTTTTTAAAATAAACCCAAATATAGTAAATCGGGTTAAATCGGCTCGCGCTCAGAGTCCTGCGGGACGTCATCGGAGGTGGACCTGTGTCAAAATTTTTAAAAATACGCTCTCTCTGCAGTTGTTACAAAAAATCTAATAAAAGAAGAACACATTATATATGAAATTGCGACAGCTCAGAAAAAATATTTCGTTATTTTATTATAGTTTTAATTCATAACATTGTTTTCGAAAGTGAGATTATTTCTATGCGATATGATGACGTTTAACTGTCATCTTACAATAGTGCTAGACACATTACAAATTATTATCGATATATAATTTTTTGTCGTCGTTTATGAAGAAGTCTTTTTTTGATTTTTTAATCAGATTCATCAATGTTACTATATTCACTCTCTATCGAATTGTCTTTGCTAATATCAAATCCTACATTAATAAACACATCATATACAATTTGTCCGGTTGTCGGTTGCATATGGAATATTTCAAACAACTATCACTCTCGCAAGAACAAAGAAAATTTAAAAAGAAATGGTGTTTCAAACAAAAGTGCTATACTAACATGAACAAATGTATGGAACACGATAAAAATCGTAATTATAATGTAATCAATTAAGAAGTAAGGAGATTAAATAAAGCACAGTGTTACTTTTCTTATTTCGTCGTTGTATTTTCTCAACAAATATACTAGCACTTGTTATTATTACTAAATAATGTTTAATTTGCAACGGCGCCATTTCTATTTTATTTATTAAAATGCGTAACTTCCAGAATCACTCATTTTACCAACACTTTAAATCAATTGATCAACTGATATGAAACTGACACAGATAAAACATAACACTCTTAATCAATTGAGAAACTGATATTAAACGTAAGACAAATAAAATATAACAATATTTTTCGAATAGCGGAGCCAGCAACACAATTTTTTTCTTGAATCCGTGATTTTATCGTATTGGCTCAGTATGAACAACTTTCAGTTTTGAATACAAAAAGTCACTGTTTACGATATTTTATACGACACTACTATAAACGATAAAATGTCGTTCTAAAATTTCGATGTGCTAAAATAATAGATTCGATAAAACTGTCCATACGCTTGGTATTAGTCAAATGTTTGTGTACCGGGCTATTAATAGGTACAATGAGACCTCCTCTGTTTGTGACAGAAAAAGATCTGGCCGTCCACGTAGTGTTCGTACGAAAAAGGTGGTCAAAGCAGTAAGGGAAAGAAGTCGAAGGGAAAAAATTGTCTTACTGTTTCGAAAATAATAGGTTCGATAAATTATAGCTTGCTACAGCTATAATTTATCGAATCTATTATTTTAGGACATCGAAATTAGGTACGTCACTTGACAATAAATTATGGCAATTGTTACTTCGTATATAGCCGTCAATATTTACGAATCTTCATGAGCGGTGGGAAATATCCAAAACAAAAAAATATGGTCACAGTATAAGCGAAACAGTAAGACAATTTTTAGCCCATCCAACTTAACAAAAATCCCGACGAAATAAAGATGAAAGTTTGTATGGAAATTCGCCATTTTTTTTTCTTAAATTCACTTGATAAAATTCTTAAATTCACTGACAGACAATGCACAACCTAAACCGCTGGGTCTAGAAGCATGCAATTTTGCACAATAGTTCTTTTTATAACGAACGAAATTATGACTTTGATATTTTCTATCAAAATTACATTTTGCGTGACCGTTGAGATACCCAGTAGCACTATTATAATTTTAAACTTTCACCTTACTACCGCAAAGTCATGTTTATCTGAAACTAGTTTCTGTCCGTGACTTCATTCGCGTGAAAGTCATAAGACATCACAATATACTAAAATAACAGCCACATTTTATAAATCTTCACTGTACACTGTTTGTAGTTTTGGTCTCGGCGACCAAAATATACAGAGATTTAGGACTGGTGACGCGACTGGCTGGCTAGCGAGCAAGTAACAGAGTTATCCGTGTGAGAAGCAGCTCCTCCTGAGGTCGAAACGCGCAAGTAACACTCGTCAGTAGCAATTTCCCATTGCTTGCGAAGTTTTTCGTTTTAAGTGACTTATTAAACGTCTGCGTTCCTTCATATACTACCTAATGGCACAACACTGATACACGAACTGCTTCTTACAGATTATTCATGACTACCCCAGCTATCACTAAAAAAATCAGCAGTTTGTACAAGGGTGGCTATGGTTAGGTGACTGTTAATGAGATATTTTTATTGATTTTTATTAAAACCATAGATGACAGAAGAGGCCTAAACTTCATGTTTTTTGTTGTACGTTCTACGATCTCTCCTATAACAGTAGGTATATGAAAAGGAAAAAATGTTGTTTATTTTATAAATAAAATGAATTAATTGTCACAAAACAAACACACGCACGCACACACACAATACATTAGCCGATAACGACACCGACCCGACATCGACACGATATTGGCGATCAGATGATCGGATACGTTTAGTGCCTTGTCTTGTTATCGTAACCTATATCGTCGCAGACAGCGACGAAACGGACTGAAAACGCCCATTAGGTACACAGGACATTTTAAGTAATCGACACCGTAGGTCCCATAAAATGTAAACTTATTGAAAAAATCGAATCTAAGAAAAACTAGTTCAGTTGATCAACTGCAAATATTTCATGCTGTGGCATGGATTTTCCGTGAAATGGTCGGCAGTGCATCGTAAATAGATACGTCACTCTGCATTTGGGGGAGGCGGAGGTAGCGTTTGAAGGCCTACAGACACGGAAAACCTCGCCCGTCGCGGCAGCGTCAAAAAGTTCGCGTATTGCATTTTTATACTCGTGATAACTTCGAAATTTAATGTCCGATTCGAATGAATTAAAAAGTATTTTTCTGCTACATACATACCCTTGTTGAGAAAACTATTTATTAGAATAAGAATTAATACTATGATACGAATGTAACCAACTTTTGTTTCTACCGACGATGTATTAAAGTTTTAGAACTCAAAAGCTGCCATTGTGACTAAACTATGATAGTTAGATATATTTCCTTGCGACCTTTTTTGTAGGTAATAATGACTACTTTAATTATGTAGTACATCATTTTTATGTAAGTATCATCAATAGTTTTTCTCAGCGCACGCCAAATAATGAATTTTATATGCAAAATTTTGCTACTTTGGGTTACATTACTGCAATTTTCTTAAAGATCTCTAGTTATTTCGATAATAAATTATAGCCTAGGTATGTTACTTTCTGATAGTTTAGCTTTGAATTGGTGAAAAAATTGTTAAAATCGGTCCAGTAGTTTCAGAGCCTATTCGGTACAAACAAACAAAAAAATCTTTCCTCTTTATAATATTAGTTAGATAGATTCACCTCGGAATGGAAAAAATCTTTGCGGAATCCCCAACACCTCCTGTTGGGGATAACTCAGGCTTTCAAAGAAAATAATAACACGACCAGGTATTTTTCTGAAGACAAACGGTGGTGAGGAATCGGGAGCTTATTAGTTTCTTCTTTTGTTGTTCACTGGTCGAGCGCTGGAATCGGAGTGTGTCGACGAGTTTTTTTATAACTAGGGCATCTCGCAGATATACCACTAAGGTAGTTACTGCTTAAACGGACTGTCCTGTGGCTGCCTTAAGCTACTACACTCAGAGCCTCCAGCCAGGGGCATAAAACTATTCTAAGTTAATATTAAGCGAACTCTCGCTAAGGGCACCCCCTGTGGGGTACGAACCTCGGCTTAGGGCGTCGCTGAGGGGAGGACAGCAAGATGGGTTAGGCTGGATCAAAATTATATTATCATTATTATTAAGCGGGGAATTTAAAGCTATGCGCTCAGCTGCGGCGCGGGCTGGCGCTTCATCGGGCAAGGGTCGGGGGGGAGTATTATTTACTCGGGAGGGTCGCGGTCGCGGAGGACCTCGGCGGCGGCGAGGTCGGAATGCGGATTTTCTTTTAGTTTTATGTATTGTGCTGGTGTTCCTATTGCTTTCCTGGAGGAGGGTTATAGGGTCATCTGGATCGGTCAGAAGTGGTGGGTGTCAGACTCATTCAGAGTCAAAAAAAAAAAAGCCCCACCACTTTATTCCAATCGAAACACAAAGGTTCTATTGCTTTATTATGCTTATTTTACCGGTTTCTACTACTATAAATCGCATAATTTTTGACACAGTTTTATACAGTAAAATGCTCTAAATTATTATTGGGCCATTACAGGTTCTTATTAGCATCTGTTTACACATACTAGAATCTAATTAAGTTAATTAAATCACAAGATGGATAGTCTTCGTTTACATACCTACACCGTTGCACCGATTTACATGATTCCAACGCTCAAAATGGTTTTAAGAGCATAGCTAATCAACACAACAAACAGAATTTAAATATCTCTTAATACAAAAAAACCAGCCAAGTGCGTGTCGGACCACGCACAATGAAGGGTTCCGTAATTGGAATTAATTTATCGTAAAAACAAACTTAACTTTGTAATTGAAAAACATGTTCTCCCATACGGAATATATGTTAGAACATGTTTAAGTTGGTCGATTATTACTCGTAAAGTTGTAAAGCCCTCTTAAGTATGATAGTTTTCCTTTAAATTTCGTTATTATGTACTACTGCCGTGACATTTGAATGTCTAACTACAACAGTTTAGTTGCTACCAACTAAACTGTTGTAGTTAGAAATTCAAATGTCGTAGGGGAGGTACCCTAAAAAAGTGTTTTTTTATTTATTTATTTTACCACTTTTTTGGCGTCATTAACGTGTATACTCATGCCAAATTACAAAATGCCAAAATACAAATTTCTAGTACCAAAAGTTTTTGAGCTAAACCGCGGACAGACAGACAGACAGACGGACATGGCGAAACTATAAGGGTTCCTTGTTGACTACGGAACCCTAAAAAGTACTTTTTCAAGTTACGTAACATTTTTCTACACAAAAATTCTTTACTTTTCTGTTCAATAACGCATCTTTTGATACCATTTTCATTTCTCTGTCTTAATAATTGAGGACACTGTATACCTAGCCCCCGATCGCACTTTTCTTGAAAACGAGTACCCCACTGAAGCCATCGAAAATGCATTTTCTATGCTAAAAACTGGCAATAAAATTAGTAATAAGAACCGAAACTATCTTTAGATTGCTAAATGTTGCCCATTTTTTGGTTACAATAATTCGTCATGGTGGTCCATGTCAATTTGATTCAGTCGTAGGTAAGTTCAGCTGCTCCATAATAGGCCTGTAAACTGACCGTCTTTAGCAAAAAACTGGATACATTACAGTCAATCTGCCTAACCTTGTCCCAACAATGTATTGAGGTCGGCTTCCAGTCTAATCGGACCAGTATTTTACATGGAGCGACTGTCTATCTGAACTCCACAATCCAGTTACTGGGAAACACGATACACCTTGGTAAGACTGGTTGTCAGACTTTTGGGCTTCGGAATTACCCGTAACGACTGTCAAAGATCTACGAATGGCAGCCGGGACCAACGGCTTAACGTGCTTTCCGAGGCACGGAGGGGTCTCGGTATGTAATGGATGGTCACGCATCCACGAACCGACCGGCAAGTGTACCTTAAACTTCAATCGACCCGTGCGGCTGATAGTATTTAGCGATAAGCCCCTCCTCTGCAGGCACATTGTACAGATAGTGCAATCCACGACGATGCGCCCCACTCCGCGATTACTGTACTGTAAGCTGTACTTTAGCACACTATCTATAGTGAAGTAAGTGATTAATTATCTGCAACGTAATATTTGCTTCCAAACGCTTCTAGATAAGTACCTATATTTGTGTACATAAATACTTATCGCAATGCAACTCGCGTTCGCTAGTATTACGCGCGAGCTCAGCGCGCTCACTCGTTCATTGCAATATATTTACACAAAACATTACCCCTTTTTCGGGCAGTCGAGTAAAAAGCACAATGTTACGGAACACTAACTATGTGTACGGGCCCCAGAGTGTCTTAGTGCCAGCTAATATTAACTTTGGAGACTATATTCTCGCTCGAATGTGGGAACATAGAAATAATGTGGCTATGGTATGTAGGATTCTATATTTTCTTGTCATTAATAATTGCACTGCTCCGACAATATTACTTATTACTAGCTGCAGTCCGCTGTTTCACCCGCTTAAGCCTCGATGCCGTAGGAATATCGAGATAAAAAGTATCCTATGTCAGGTCCAGCAGTGCTATTCTGTAACCATCTCACCGTGACAACTTAGGTGAACTGAGCTCGGAGAGAACTGTCGGTCCCTACCAGCAGGTGGAATGACAGCTCACTTCACCTAAGTTTTCACGGTGACATGGTTACAGAATAGACCGGCAGATCATGATCTACCCGTGTACCAAGTGCCGTGTGTTTCATCCAAAGCCGTTCAGCCATTTATGCGTGAAAGCGTGACAAAAAAACAAACTTATAGATAGTGCAATCCATGTCGACGCGCCCCACTCCGCGATTACTGTACTGTAAGCTGTACTTTAGTACAGAGCGGAGCGGAGTGGGGCGCGTCGTCGTGGATCACTATCTATACTTTCGCATTTTTATTATTAGTTAGGATGTACCTACCTTCAGTCAGTGATTTCCCGGCATTAAAACCTACTTACTTGGTTATTATCTTGCTTATGTACCTACTACTTCATGGCAAAATAATAACAGCTACGCTGGTCGATTGAGGTTTAAGTTAAGTTTGCCGAGGTTGGTCCGTGGATGGGTGACCATCCATTATATAATGAGACCCTTCCGTGTCTCGGAAAACACATAAAGCCGTTGAACCCGGCTGTCCTTTGTAGATCTTTGACAGTCGTTACAGGAGTCAGAAGTCCAAAAATCAGACAACCAGTCTTACCAAGGAGTATCGTGTTAAGGCTCGTTCACACCAGCGCGACGCGGCGTCGCTACGCGACTCGAACAATACAATTTCTAAGAAACTTTCACGGTATAACAATAACCGGTGTCGCGTCGCGCTGTGGCGTTGCGCTAGTCTGCACGAAGCTTTACTCAGTCAGTTTGGGAGCTGCGATACCACTGATAGACAGAAAAGCAGCGGGTCGCAAAACTCTTTTAGAAAAGCCGACTGTTTATGTGTGGCTTGTGCTCCATGAAGGACAAACCCGACTTCCCTTCGGTTAGATTAGAATGGACGCCGACCCCACCATAGCTGGGATAAGGCTAGGCAGATTGATTTTGTGCTCCCTAAATCGCAAAAGTTTGCCGATTCTTAGAGGCATCGAGGTTATTTTGGCAATGTTGCAAATAGCTGTCAAGTACCTACTTACCTGTTTTGATTAATTTGGCAATATTAATAATAACTAGAATATGAATTGCAATTATAACATTGAATTTGATGTTGTAACCGTGTAAAAAAGGCACTGGGAATATTTCCAAATACAATTGTCGGTCATTCATTTATGAAAATATTATGGATGTAAATAAAAATCTACATATTTTTAATAAAATAAGTGATAGACATAATTTTAATACTAGAAATAAATATAAAATAGATCAACCATTTTTCAGACTATCTAAAGTACTTACATACATCTTTTATGGGGTACCTACCTACTGTGTTAATGTTACAACAGAATACCTTGTGATATATTGGAATTAAATGAAAGAAAATTTAAAACTCATATAAAAAGTACACTTTGTAAACAAGATTATTACAAATTAGAGGATTATATCCAAGATAAAATGCTTGGAAGCATGCTGGTTCTGCTCCATATGACAATTTAGAATCTAGATAAAATCTAACGGGTTTCTAATTTAATTGTATTTATATTATCATTTTTTATAACATTGGTTTTATATTCTGTGATTACTTGAATGTTTGTAAATATGTGAGCACCATGCATCTATCACATAAGTAATTAATTTATCTGTCGTTCCTTAATGTTTATTCTTGTTACCTATTGTGGTACAGTAATCTTTTTCCAAGTGCATCGTCTTCACATACAGGGTTACTGGTAAGTCGACGTATTCCTTGCACGACGTCATAGTAGGGTTAAAATGCAACAAATTAAGCCACCAAATGCACAGAGCATATAAATAAGAGGCGGAACTTAGAACATTCAGTTTTTGAGAATTTGTGACAGTCTTTAGCCAACCACATTAAAAAAACATAGCTACCAACATGAAAATTCTAACAAACTTGACAACCATGTCCTTGAAGGGCAGCTAACTGTTATAAATAGGGATGTGCAACATATCGTATCAGTAAACTTATCGATATCGATGATATGCATTCTATGCAGATATTAGTGAGGCTACAAAACTAATTTATTTAGAGAAATCGGTAAAATAAAACAGATTTTTATGATTTCAGTATTTATTAATCTACATAAATGAGCAAGCAACATCGGTATCGGTGTGTTTTTTTAGCACCAACGTCACAATTCCTTTTAGCACACCTGACTCAAATTTTTCCAAGAGATTCGCACTGCTTCTTAGTGATGCCTGGCTGCATTTAGGTTTTTGCAATTGTTCCATCAACTGATTTCCCCTTGGTGTTAAATCTGTAAAGATAATTAAATATTTATAAGCAAAATGTTCGATGAGTTGTAAACATTTCTCTGTAAATAAAACGCAGGGATCTTTTCTATTTGAAATGAGCAATAGAGCACAATTAATTTTGAGAATTTCTTTCTCTGTCTATTTGTAACATCTTCACATGAGAATATGAAACTAGATTTATTTCATATTCCCCGAATTTACATAACGGTGTCACAGGTAGATAATATATAATGTGAGACTCTCTAACCCATATATTTAGCAGTCAACCTAGTTAGACTAAATTAGATTACAATTTAAATTAGACTAACATTACTGTAGGCACAATGTTTTAAACCATTTCTTCAAGAATTTCATGATTAATCTTCATTGATGGCTCGAGTCGTATTAAAGAATTTTAATGATGCTAATAATTTCCTGATTGTTAATTAATAGCATTGTTAGGTGAGCACAAGATCACATTAGTAATAAATATCAGTACTCACCGGTATGGATTCAGTGAAAACTTGAAAAATGCAACATATTTACAGTATGCCAGGCCTCCTTGATACCGCAAGCTCCGTGACCCTTACCCATGATGGTTCACAAACTTGGAGTCACCGTCAATTATTCTGATATGTTATATTCCGAAATCTTACAGAAAAAGGAAAAATCACAACACAAACAATAATACTTGCGCGACGGCAGACATGTTTGTGAGCACTTCGTAATGTAATGTTGGTCAATAGGTCAGTTTGACGTGTTTTTCTGAATGTTGGCTAAAGACGGTCACAAATCCCATACAAAAAATATTTGTTCGGAGTTTCACAGCACTGACCAAATGTTCTACCGAAGTTCAGTAGTTTTTGAGCTATACTCGGAATTTTAATTCGATTCCAGATTTGACATTAGCTACTGTCATTTTGTGAAATAATGATACCACATATAATAGTGTAGTGATGAACACAAAAATCGATAAACAATCAGTGTGTGTGCCATCAGTGTGCCAATTAAAGACTAAATTATTGATTTTTATTTAAATAAATACATAATTATTCATAATAATTATTTATTAATTAGTAATCGCTGCTCTATTTTATAAAAAGTTAATATTTTTGTTTTTATATTAAAAACAAAACTTATAATAAAAGAGCCTAGATAGTTTTCAGTATTGGCAACCCGTGCACGCTCGTGCAGCTATCGCCATTTTGTTTATCTTGTCATTCGGCTTCATTCTCCCAGTCTGACTGCACGAATATCTTATTTCATTGCGAATCGATATTTTGTTATTTTGTTGGGTTTTTGTTAAAGTGTTGTTACGTTGTGTTTGTTGTTACGTTTATAGTTTTTTGTAAACTTTGAGTGAATCTATTTGTTTTGGTTTTCCATCAAAATGGATCCTCAGCCAAGTACATCACAAAAAGACGTGGATGTTTTCTTGTCCCCAAGAAAAAAACGTCCACGAAAAGCTTTCACTGTTACTGAAAAAGTAATGATCCGCAACGCCTACAAATACGTGAAAAATGAAATTTCTGCGCAGTTGGAGGCCTTTGAAGTTGTGAAAGAAAATGAATGTATGAGCAAAGTTGCTGACATATTGGGAATAACCTCACGCTCTGTTTGTAACGTTTTGAAGGAAGTAAATAAAGGTGCGCCGCCAACTCCTCCTAAAAAAACTGGACCAAAGCGAAGTTACAAAGATAAAATTGATGAATTTACATTCTCTGCAATACGAAGAATTGTTCATCAGTTCTTTTACCGAAATGAACCTCCAACCATTGCAAAGGATAGTCAATCAGTCAGACAGTATTATTTTATACATACATCTTTTATATATAAGTAATGATTCCAAGCTATTATAAAATGTACTACTTTAGATTTTACAAGTGATACGATGATTCCGAAATGCCCAAGATTTCCAAAGACACCCTCAGAAAAATTTTGAAGAATCTTAATTTTAAATTTGTTGCACGGTCACGCAAGAGCACACTTATTGATCGAAATGATATAATAACATGGCGCCAGCGTTACTTGCGATCTATATGTCAGTTTCGACGAGAAGGGAGACATATAGTATATTATCAAGATGAAACTTGGGTTAACGCAGGTAAGGCTAACATTTATACACAAAATGAATTTATATACATTTTACATTAAATTTAATAGTAATATTGAATGTTCATGTACTATATTTATTTTAAGGTCATACTGTAAAAAAAACTTGGGTGGACAAGAAAGTCACATCATCTCGACAAGCGTTTTTGGAGGGACTGACCACTGAATTAAAAAATCCATCTGGAAAAGGCAAACGTCTCATAATTAGCCATATAGGTAGTGAATAAGGCTTCCTGGAAGAGGGGCTCATGATTTTTGAAGCAAAGAAAAATTGTGAAGATTACCATGATGAGATGAATGCAGTTTGTTTTGAGGAGTGGTTCGCTGGAGTCTTACCAAAATTAAGACCAAACTCAATTGTGGTGATGGATAATGCACCTTACCACTCCCGAAAATTGGAAACGGCACCAAAAATGAGCTGGAAAAAAGCTGCCATTCAAGATTGGCTTTTAAATAAAAATATTCATTACGAACCAGATATGGTTAAAGCTACGCTTTTAGAACTGATTCCACATAACGAGTCTTTTAATAAGTACGCTGTAGATGAAATGGCAGCACAACATGGGATCACGGTTTTAAGACTGCCCCCTTACCATTGCAAGCTAAACCCTATCGAATTGATATGGGCGCAGATAAAGGGGCATGTAGCTCAAAATAATAAAACCTTCAAATTGACAGACGTGAGAAATTTATTTCAGGAAGGCATTAAAAAAATTACGGCTACCGAATGGTCTAAATGCGTATCCCATGTTGTCAAAGAAGAAGAAAAAATGAGTAGGCTAGATATGTTAATTGACAATATCACAGACACATTTATAATAAATGTTACAGAAAGTGACAGCGATAGCGATAGCGATGACGGCGACAATTTATAAAATAAATTATTACCATAATACATCTATCTGTTTTATTTGTCATGTTCCTTCATGATCACATTTTTTTATTTATTTCACACACAATTATAAAAGAAAAGTCTCAGATCGTTAATTAATCGTCAAAACTAAATTATCGGTTCAGAAATATTTAATTTCCTGATATACTTAGTTTACGAGTAAAATTATAAACGAGAAGAATCGATCTGGAAATATTCCATTTCCATATCGAATAATTTCGCAACGTCACTATTTAGTACTTGTCATAACGTTGCAAAACTGAAATTGTCAAATCTGGAATCGAATTAAAATTCCGAGTTATAGTTACATTTTCAGTTTTTTATGAAAAATCCTAGATTAAAATCATTTGGAGCCAATTTAAAAATGATTTGCAGCGCGACTGTACTGAAATTTAAGTTAATATCATAGTTAATGCCGTAGCAGATCTTTGTTCATAATTAAAAGTTAAAAAATGCCAGAAACCTTGGCAAATATACAAACATTTAATTTTTTGTGATTTTTGCTGTTACTTCAAACAAAATGTTGTCTAGTGAAAAAAAAAATACTACGCCTTATGTACAAATTACTAGGAAAATATCCTTGTCTTATCAGCTATCCAAAAAGGTATGAAAGTTATTGATAATATGGGTAATAAAAGTAACGGTGGCTTACGGTGGAGTTTCTTCCCCATTCTTCTCCTTATGAAAACTAACTTTTGGAAGGGGCGAGTTAGGCAATCGCCTGAGTAACGTAATCGCTGACTAATGCAGCGGATGCGCCCGTGCGTCATTAATAAACTGCACAATTGCAGATTTGCAGATTCTAGTAATAAGTTTAGATAATAGAAATATGATAATTGTAAATTAGTCTTGTAGAACATTTCAATCAATAAACATTGTTTTAATTTAAATAAATATTATTTTTAATAATAATTCCGTTCGCCGTAACTTAACTGGCGCAGTCGGTAGGATCGCGACACTCTACTTCGAATACAACTCTTCGGTAAGAGTGAACGGTATCTATCGTTATCTTCGCGATCATCAATTCGAATCTACAAAGGCGAGCAACCTGCGGGATTCCTGGAGAATTGGGAGCCCTGCTGTTCTACGAGGCCCGGCCAGAGATGCAGAAGATACTGTGGTGAGTGCTTGTTGTATACCCAGTTTCCCATGCTATATTTCCTGCCGTATTTTTATAAATGTTACCTGTGTGTTTGTTTATAGGCTAAAATCGCTATAGGCAAATTACATTTTATATGAGTTTATTACATTCATTTTAATTTAGGTGTTTATGTATGCGTGCTAAAATCACGGTATACATTTCGCACTTCACAGCAATTCATTCTGTAACAAGAGACTCGTTTACGTATTCGCTATAATCGTGTTTCGTGATAATTAAAATAACTTCAAGCTAACTTCTTAGAGAGTAGGCAGTATTAGGTATTAGCCGTAATCTCAATAGTATTTTAAAGTGAATTAGAATTTATTTATTTTGTATTTATATTTTTATTAAATCACGATGGCTATGGCAAGCATTGATCTAGCGACTTTCAAGTTCGTTTCAGAGCTGTTGCCAAAATACGATGGAAATCCTAAAACATTAAATTACTTTATTAGAGAAGTTGAAAATGTGATGTTATTACTGGATCCACAAGTTAGAGTGAATCCTGCTATTGTTAGTTTAATTAAAAGCAAACTAAGCGGTTTGGCAATCAGTGCAATAGCATCCGAAGAAACAGTGGATAGCTGGCAGACAATTAAGGCTGCATTGACGCGTAGATTAGGCGAACCGCGCAACGAAATACAGCTGATGCAAGAACTAACGCGTTTGCGGCGTAATAAAAATGAAGACGCTGAGACATTTGGTAAACGACTAAGGGAAATTTTAGACACCTTAAACGTAGTAGGTAGGCATACGGATAAGTCATACTATGAGAGTATGGTAATAGATCAATACGTTAACCATTTGGACTTTCACGTTTCTATTGGCGTGCGAATTGCGCAACCTACGACTCTTGAAGCAGCTATAGTAACGGCTAGGCAAGAGGAGGCACGTTTGGCATTCAATAGATTTAATAATAGTTTTAATGCACTTTCCATCCAAAATAAACCGAAAGAAATACCCAAGCCAAACCAAACGGTACCTCAAATTAATAACTTTCCCCCGCGTAATAGCTGGAACATAGATTACAGACAACAGAGGGGTCAAGGCATACACCAAGGAAGACCCGCTTCAGGTAACGTAAGACCTAGTGGTTCTGGTATTTTCAGAAACTCAGGTAATTTTAGATCTCAGCCGAATATACCTCGCCAACAGGTGAACCCGCCACAGAAGGTGTCTGACGTCACCATGAGATCGGTAAGTAAGCCCGAAGCACCGCGTTTTACTTCCGAAGAAATGTTTTATACAGAGCACAACCAAGACCAGTGTTACCCTGACTACAATGCCTACTATGAAGGTGAGTGTAATAATAATTTACAACTTAATGGCGAAGACTACAGCTACACGCAGGAGATGCCTGTGGATGAACCAAGCCATCAGGATTTTCCCCAGAACGAGGAGCCATTAAACCAAAGGTAGTAAAGACTTTTCACCTCAACAACCAAGGTAAGGACCATCTTCCTTATATAGAGTTGCCGGAATTTCAAGGTAAATTTTTATTGGATACTGGAGCTTCGAGTTGTATGATATCACCTGACGTAATAACTGGTACTAATCTTGAACACTGCGTTGAGCGCGAGCCATTCCAAGTAAAAACGGCGCATGCTATTACACGTCATGAACATGTTGCTATTTTACCTTTACCCCCACAGTTTAAGACAGACATATATCATAAATTTTTACTTTTTGACTTTGACCCAAAGTATAAAGGACTAATAGGGATGGACTTGTTAAAAGAATTAGGGTGTAACATTGATTTTAAAAATAAGTTATTGCGAACTTATAATACCGAAATACCAATTTACTTTGATTACCCAGTAAAAAGACTAAAATATGAACCTAATTGCGAAAAGTTTATAACAGTAAAAACGAATTATATGGACGGTCACTATATCTGCGACGACTTTAATTGGTTTAAAGGACTCAAGTCACCCGCCGCTGTAGTAGCGGTAAAGAATGGAATTTTTAAAACATCTATAATTAACTCAACCGATAAAGAACAAGTAATTAGTAACAATTGCCACTTACCCCTTGAGCCTTTACCACAATTGATAAATCAAAATAAAACACACAAAATTAACACCCTTCAAACTAAAACTGACATAGACAAGGAACTTTACGAAAACTTAAAGAAAATTAGAACCAGCCATATGAATGAAGAAGAAAAACGTGAGGTTACCAAAATTTGTTATCAATATCGTGACGTATTTTACTCCGAGAACATACCATTATCTTTCACACATACAGTTAAACATGAATTAAGACTAACTGACGACACACCCATTTTTGTTAGAAACTATAGACAAGCCCCGCAACAACGTATAGAAATAAAAAAACAAATAGATAATTTACTAAAACAAGGAATCATACGAGAAAGTATTTCACCCTGGTCTTGCCCTGTCCATATCGTCCCAAAAAAACCCGATGCTTCAGGGAAGGTCAAATGGAGACTTGTTATAGATTATAGACGACTGAACGATAGAATTGTCGAAGACAAGTACCCGTTACCGAACATCAACGACATACTCGATAGATTAGGGCGCGCACAGTATTTTACAACCCTTGATTTAGCAAGTGGTTATCATCAGTTGGAAATGCACCCCAACGACATAGAAAAAACTGCATTTACTACAGAAAGAGGTCACTATGAGTTCTTAAGAATGCCGTTTGGATTGAAAAATGCTCCGAGCACTTTTCAGCGGCTTATGGACCATATTCTTAGAGGAATAGATAACGTATTCACTTATTTAGATGACGTCATAATTGCAGCCACCTCACTGCAGAATCATAACGAAAAACTCAAGTTAGTAATTCAGCGATTCAGAATGCATAATCTCAAAGTTCAATTAGATAAGTCAGAATTCTTACAAAAACATGTGAATTTCTTAGGACATGAATTGACTGACCAAGGACTACAACCCAACAAAGACAAGATAAAAGCAGTTTTAAATTTCCCCATACCACGAACACAAAAAGACATAAAGTCTTTCCTAGGATTAGTAGGTTATTACCGAAAATTCATTAAAGATTTTGCGAAGCTTACAAAACCGTTAACAGCCTGCCTTAAAAAGAACGCAAAAATTGTCCATAGTAACGAATTTTTAGACGCAGTTAACAAGTGTAAACAAATTTTGACCAATGCCCCAATATTACAATACCCCGACTTTGACAAATCATTCATCTTGACAACAGATGCATCTGACTTTGCGTTAGGCGCAGTTTTATCGCAAGGCAATGTTGGTGCTGATAAACCAGTAGCTTTTGCTTCAAGAACGTTATCAGAAACCGAGACTCGTTACTCGACAATAGAGAAGGAATTACTCGGGATAGTTTGGGCTATCAAATATTTTAGGCCATATTTGTACGGTCGAAAATTCACCATCTATACAGACCATAGACCTTTGACATGGCTGATGTCTTTAAAAGACCCTAACTCAAAGTTAACACGTTGGAAACTAAAGCTAGCGGAGTACGACTATAGGGTAGTTTATAAAAAGGGTAAACAAAATACTAACGCTGATGCATTATCCAGAGTCAAAATCTTTCACAACAGCATAGATTCTCTAGCTGTCAATCTTGACGATAACGACGACGACCAGATTATAAACAGAATATTTGAAAACGCCCGTAGACAAGCAGAGACAAATAACGACCGAGACAACAACAATGACGGACTTAGCAATAATAATACCAATGAACCCATCGACAATAGTAACTACCCTGATAATAACAACGATGTAGAAGAAAGAAGTGCTAACCAACCCCCCACTGACAACGGAACAGACTCAATGAGCATTGTTACAGTTGACCCAGACCAATTAGTCTCAACAAATCATACCCAACCCGATAATGAAAACAATGGCATACCGATTTTATCCGATGCAATAGACAAACAACTGAAACAATTCTATATTAGATCTACCCCGGGCTCAACATATAGAGTAGAAAACAGATCAACTAATTCTAGGACTGTTATTAAAGATGTTTTCATCCCCGTAAACAATACGGAACCCGAAATTATCAGGTTCCTAAAAGAGCACACAATAGCAGACCGTATCTTCCACTGCTATTTCTACGATGAAAATCTGTACTTAGCCTTCTCGAGAGTCTACACTACAATTTTCAATGACAGAGGTCCTAAACTTATAAGATGTACAGCACGAGTTACCCTTGTTGAGAACAAAACTGAGCAACAAGAACTCATTAAGCGATATCACGAAGGTAAATCATCGCATAGAGGTATACAGGAAACGTATAAACAACTCCACAGAAATTATCACTGGCCTAATATGCTATTGTCAATTCAAAGATACATTAATCAGTGCGACATGTGTTTAAGAGCCAAATACGAAAGAAACCCTTTGAAACCCCCACTAACGTTAACAGAGACACCTACGAAACCGTTTCAACATCTGTTTATGGACCTATATTCCACTGGAGGTGCGACGTTCCTGACAATTATAGATAATTTTTCAAAATTTGCCCAGGCTGTACCACTAAATGCTTCAAGTAGCGTTCATATCTCAGAAGCTTTACTACAAGTATTTTCCATACTAGGATTACCTCTGAAAATTACCACAGACTCAGACACGAAATTCGACAATGACGTCATAAAAGAAATATGCGCGTCTCACGACATTAACATACACTTCACTACTCCTTATAATCCGAATTCAAACTCACCCATTGAACGCTTTCACTCTACCATTGCCGAAATAATAAGAATTCAGAGAATGACAAATAAAGATGACCCTATACAATTACTGATGAAGTACGCCATTATTGCCTACAATAATGCCATTCATTCTACGACAGGCTATACACCGCGTGAGCTTTTATTTGGTCATACAGCATCCAGAAATCCACTAGAACTCTACTATCCTAAAGAGTTCTATCAGGACTACGTCCTTAACCATCGCAAAAATGCAGAAGCAGTACAGGATTGCATAGCAGCCCACGTATCTAAAAATAAAGAGCAGGTAATAGAAAAACGGAATCAGGCTGCTGAGGCGATCATGTTTAAGGTAGGTGAAACTGTATATAAGCAGGTTGCAAAGACTACGAGGAGTGACAAAACGAAACCAGTATTTAAAGGTCCGTATAAGATTATTCACCTTCATCCTAACAATGTTGCCGAAATCATAGGAAGCCACCCCAACTCTAAATCCATCAGAGTTCATTTCAAACTTTTACGAAGACAACATCTTGTTCCAGGACCCTCGTCACAGGAACCCTCCTGCTCTACTCAACCGCCAACCTGACTCTTAACCCCGTAGATAACGTCAATGGCATTCTTTTATTAAAACAAGGTCAAATTTTGAAGCAAGTAGATACGTTTAGTTTGGCCTGCGTGTATAACGTATCCTACTTACACGAAACAACTCTAAAACTTATGTCCTTATATGCCAATACTAAAGCTGCAGAAAATAATGAGCAATTAAATAGGGCATACAAAGATCAAATAGATAACAGCTTAAATTTAATAGGTAAGAAAATAGTGTTTATTGCACCGCACCATAGGTTTAGACGTGGTTTTATTAACGGCTTAGGTTCCATTGTTAAAACCATAACAGGCAATTTAGATTATGAAGATGCTATTAAATTCGAAAATGAAATATCAAAATTACGAAATTCAGTAAATAAAATTAATGTGTCTCAAAAGCAATCATTATTCATAGCAAAACATGCAGTTGAAGAGTATAGTAAACAGATTAAGCTTTTAGACGAGAACCAGAAAAAACTGAGTCTAATGTTAAGAAATACCACTTTTAATAATAATATTATAGTAAATAGGTTGCACTTTCTAGATTTATATATACAAATAGATTTCAGTCTGCAATTGCTGTTAGACAAGTTAGTAATTTTAGAAGACGCCATGACTTTTGCTCAGTTAGAAGTCATGCATCCAAGCATTGTAACCCCACACATTCTTGTAAACGAAATGTTAGCTATTCAGAAATCATACAATTTCAGACCAGTGGATAGCGTTACTATTAGCAATATACATAGCTTAGAGAAGTCTATTAGTGTAAAAGCTTATAGTACAGATCACACGTTAACATTTATATTAGATATTCCTTCCATCGATACAAACCAATATGACCTAATCCATCTATACTCCATTCCCGACAAGCAAAACCTGGCAATCATTCCTAAATCCAAATACCTCGTACTGGGCACCAACGAGTACTCGTACCTAGAAGAGGACTGCAAACGAATCACACAAGATACACAACTCTGCACGTCGTTGAACACCCAGCCTGTTGATAAATCAGAAGACTGCATAATATCCCTTGTAAAACACCAAAACGCAAACTGCACACGATCCAAGATAGACCTCAAACAAGGAAGAATCCAGAAACTCCAAGACAACAAGTGGCTTATCATCCTGAAGGAAGAAGAAGTCTTAAGAAGTAAATGTGGAACTAAATCTGTATACAAGAGGATATCAGGAATACACATCGCCAGTATTACAAGTGATTGCCAAATGCAAGTACTTAACCGAACACTAACAACAAACATCAATACCGTCGCAGTAGACGAAATCATACCACTTCCTAGTAAAGCCGTGATTACAGAGGAAAACATCCATTTCAACCTACAATTGGAAGATATATCACTGGACAGCATTCATGAACTGATAGAACGAGCCGACAACCTACAAGAATCCATAATTGATTGGCAGACTATGATGGCTACGCCCAGTTGGTCAACACTAGGACTGTACCTCATCCTGATAACAATCCTTCTGTGGAAGCTTTGGCAGTGGAAACAGAAACACCGACGACCAATACAGAATCAACCTCGCACCGAGGACGCTGCGGGAAGCTGCGGGACGCGCTTCCATCTTAAGGAGGGAGGAGTTAGGCAATCGCCTGAGTAACGTAATCGCTGACTAATGCAGCGGATGCGCCCGTGCGTCATTAATAAACTGCACAATTGCAGATTTGCAGATTCTAGTAATAAGTTTAGTTAATAGAAATATGATAATTGTAAATTAGTCTTGTAGAACATTTCAATCAATAAACATTGTTTTAATTTAAATAAATATTATTTTTAATAATAATTCCGTTCGCCGTAACTTAACTGGCGACACGTTTTTTTTTTTTTTTTTTTGTAAATGTTTACGTTCAGGAGTGCCTTGTTTGTGCCTAATATTCAGTGTTACGATTGAATTTCACAATCAATATTTTAGTTCATTAGTCAACCATATTTCTTATTTCCAATACATAGGTATATTGACAAATTAATCAAAACAGCGAAATATTTGACAGCTATTTGCGACGTTGCGCCCACTTTCTGAATAAATGCGCCTCTTTTAACATAGATACCTTTCAAGCTACACCAATTATTTAATAAAATATCATCACGTAATAAGTAGAAGATAACAAAACCGTTTATTACCTACATAGTCTAATAAACAGCGCACTGATAACGTTTCGTAAACAAAATATTATCTGATAAAAACTATAAGTGATGCTATGACATGTTGGTTAGTGTTGTATTCAGTCACATGGTGCTCGGTGCAGTGCTCGAAATCGAGGCTGCTGAACGTCAGATCTTTAGTTCGATTCTTGATGCAGACTGAATTTTGCGATGAAAAATTGTTGCTCAACATGGAGGGACCAAGGATTTTGTTGAATTGCACAGGTAGATTCACACACAAATAGTATATTCACACTCACCATATTAAGATGCAGATTTATTTATGCCAGTGACCTTGAGTGGTTAGCTTGCGTGTTCTGTACTGAGCTCACGCAACGCGTCGTACGTCCAGCCAGTAATAATACTTCCCCATCAAGGAGCGCTATCCCAAATTAGTCGCATTTTTTTTTTTTTATACATAAAACAAAAGATATTTTAATAAAACACGCTTGATAGTTTTTGCGTGATTCTTAGTTCTTTACCTGCGTTAGACATAACTTTATAAATTAATTACAATAAATAATATAAACGTAATCGAAAATATTCACAGATTAAGATAATAAACAAATACTCTAATTCATCATATATTTTTTCCATATCATAAACACTATTCGTTTAGACGTGATCTTCAGTAAAAAAACATTAAACGTCGGTTATTGTTGCCCCCGCAACCAGGCGCGACGCCACAGCGCGACGGTGCGATTCTAGTAGAAGAATTTCTAAGAAAAATTCATGAATATGTTTCTGCCAGAATAGCGTCGCACCGTCGCGTGGCACCGTCTGGCTGCCTATAAATTTATAGGCAGGTAGGTTTGCTGTGTCGTCACAACCACACAGATTGAGTGGACCTGTCCAGTCAGTGCACGTAATAGGGATGATGACTAAAAAATTTTTTTTGTCCGTCATGATGATTATGAAAAAAATAACGTACACGTATTTTTTCTTTTTTTACGTTATCAAAAGATTACGGCGATACATTGAGTTAAAATGTGCCATGACGTCACGAGTATGTAGATTTTATACATACTTGTGACGTAACGACCCCCACTCCCCAAATATAATGCGTTTTATCTAAGACATTTTTTATTAATATGATAAAGCAAAAAATACGAGTCTAATATATTTTTATTATCTGACTGACGGAATAAATAGAATTTCTTTTTTATTTTATTTAGGCATCATCCCTATTGTCAGTAATCGTGCAGCTCAACTCGGAGCTCAACGATTCGACAAACAATACCAAAGAAATAGACATTTGGATAGGCCGTATACTTATGTAATGGCTCAATTACCTTGATGGACACCAAAAGGAAAGGAACAGGTGGCTTGTTCCTCGCCAGAAACATGAGCCACCTGTCACCTGTCATCATTCAGTCAAAATATATCCACTGCTGGACATAGGTTTCTCCACAGCGTCGTTACGACCACTGGTCTCGCATCCACCAGATTCCTGTTACCTTCACCTGGTCATCTGTTCATCTTACATGCAACTTTTAAGGCTGCCAGTAACCATGCCTCAATTTCAGATAAACGGAGCAACGGATGAACGCCTAACCTATGGAGACATGGTACAGCAAGCGATGAACTTCGCTGTTTCGCTCAGTCGTATGGGTGTTAGAAAGGGAGACACGATCGGGTTGATGTCTGAGAACCGGCAGGAGTTCTGGGGTGCTGTTGTAGGGGTTGCTTGCGCCGGCGCTGTGTTGACTACTCTTAGTACGGGGTATGTTAAAGGTATGTATGAGATCATAGATATCCAGAGATATGCCTTCATTGCGGAATAGTAAGGAATCCTAGTGCGACCGCTTATCTCCCACCAAAATAATTACAACATTAACAAATAGTGTACTTACGACACACACTTAAAATTTGAACTCGCACACTAAGAAGAAAGCAACTACACTAAATCAATTTCTAATAGCACACATACATAGAATGGGCGGGGCATTCACTTGTAAACACTTGCTATTTGCGAACATTCAATGCACACGCATGCAATTAGGGAGTCGAAAGCGATGGTCGATAATTTTTATCGATATTTATTTTAGCACATTCTTGTATTATTATAACTTCGTTTAATTTTCTTTATATAATTTATTTTGTTTTATACTTATACCTATTCGAAAATATGGGTTATTTTTACTAAAATAAAATGAGTTTTTTTATATTTTTATATTGTATTACCGGGTAAAGGGAACCCTCTCTGTTAAATATTATGCTATGCACGAGTAACTGTATTGAAATAACAATGTCTTTATTTGCTTCAAACAAAATTAACTCTTATACTCGTACTATACATGTAATACGAGAATATCCATTGAGTTCTGTAAAAAAAGATTCGACTGCAATAATACGCATATCGATAAAATCAGCCGCACGCACTCGATTGCACCTCTCTAAATCCAAAACGTTCGTTCCGTTCGGAAAGATTCGGGCTAGTTCGGGCTAGTTCGTATCGCTCCGGACGTAAGTTAGTAAATGGTTTAAAAATTGATTCAAAATATTAAACAGTGACTTAAATGTTTACTTACCGGTGGTAGGACACGCCACTTGTCTTCAGGTTGATGGTACTAGACCTATTTTTACAAATTATTACTGCACAGCTCGGCATTTTGGTTTTTTACGCATCAATAGTACACTGTACGCAGTTGCAAAGCGACTGAATGAAGCGTACAGCCGCCGTTCGAACATAAGCCCAATTTAGAAATGTCGAGGCGCCACGTGCCACGCCTCCAAGGCATATCCCTCGATATCCGTGTATGAGATCTATGTACTTAATATTGACTTGGTTCCGAAGTCAATCTCAAAATGATATATATGCTTTTAGTTGAGTCTAATAGAGATCCTTGTGCAGGAGTTTGTTTGGGGATGTTGGTCTTATCACCACTCATATTATTTCTATCGGCAAGCATGAAGCAGTCAGGTCCAAAAACGAGGCTCGCAGTGTTTTATGAAAGCCTATGGAGTACGTGCGGTCGTGGGATCGGCCGCACTTGGTAATGGGGCCCGCTAGGCATGGCGGCCTGATACCAGTCGGGAGTGCGGCGAATGTACAAGTATCTCCCGGGTCCCCGACTCATGGTAGTATTAGGAACAGTGGGGGTTTTAGTCGGTAGGAGTCCGACATAACCCTCGAGGATTTTGACACGGAAAAAAAAGAATATGTATGTCAGTATAAACTTAATTGTTCTTTCTCTCTTTCAGATGAAATAATCCACGTAACAAATATATCGAAGCCAAAATACATAATATGTTCTTCAATAATGTACAAGGCACACGGAAAAACGTTCAAATCGTTGAATTTCGTCAAGAAAATCATCCTGATCGGTGAGGAAAAACAACATGGCGTCATAATGTACAACGATGTGGTTTTTGAAAATAACGGTCAGATTAAGAACGTGAAGTATGAAGAGTTTCATTCTGTGGAAGTACAGGGACAGTCGGATACGTTATTTATCATGTATTCGTCTGGGACCACTGGGCTGCCTAAGGGAGTGATGTCGACACATCTAAATGTTATTACTGCGTGTTGTTTGTAAGTTTAAGAGGATTTTTTTAGCGTTCATCCAAAAAGTTGGCAACGTCGCAAATAGCGGTCAAATATTCACCAGTTTTGATTAATTTGGCAATAATACTGTATGCAAATAAGAAATATGGCTAACTAGTGAACTATAATATTAATACTGAATTGCAATGTGGAAAGTTTCCAAAAACATTTTTTAAATCTAAAACGCAATATTAGGTGTAACGTTAATTATTGCATTTTTAACCAATATTTTAGTTCACTATAAAAAAATTGATAGCCAATTGTTTCATATTTCCATACAGTATTATTGCCAAATTTATCAAAACAGGTGAATATTTGACAGCTATTTGCGACGTTGCCCACTTTCTGTATTTAAGTGCTATATTGTTGAGTAGGTATACCTATGTCAAAACTGACTTGACTATTTGGAATTCTGTGAAATGCGAATTGTGGTTTAATTTCAGTGGTCTAGGTTGTGTTGAGGATCTCGTGGCTAAGTAATAACAGCCGCACGGGTCGATCCATCAGGTTAAGCTACGCTTGTCGGGGCGCGTCCGTGGATGTCCGTGGATGAGTGACTTCTCCATGCCTCGGGAAGCACGTTAAGCCGTTGGTCCCGACTGTCATTCGTATACCTTTGACAGTCGTTACGAGTTTTACCCAGGTGTATCGTATTACCCAGTTACTGGGTTGTGGAGGTGAGATAGGCAGTCGCTCCATATAAAATACTGGTACAACATAGTTGGAAAAAGGCTAGGCAGATTGGTCTAGGTTGTGTTACCAGTGAGTCAGTCAGCCATCTATTTATCCCGAGTTCGAAAACCGGGCCCGGCAGCGTTATTGGAGTTTTCCATCTATAGATATTATGAAACAAAGTCGCTTTTCGCGTTTGTCTGTATGTCCGCGTTGTTCTTCTAAACCGCGCAACAGATTTTGATGAGGATTTCACCATCGTTTAGGGAATTTATTCCGGGAGGTTTATGTGTATAATACATTCTTCTTTTCGTGTGGTTAGTGACTAACCTGGTGTCAGAGTTTTAAAGCCGCCCATGGGCCTCTGACTTGGCTTTACATGCCGTCGAGAAATATCTCTCAGGCATCCTCTCTCTCAGGTTTCCTCACGATGTTTTCCTTCACCGTTTTTCAAGCTAGAGATAATTATGCAATACGCACATGAATCCGAAAAGTCAGAGGTACGTGCCTTGGGTTCGAACTCGAGACCTGTGACTGGCAGTCCGACGGCTATCACTGCTACAATACATTAATTTAAAGTTACGTTTACCTAAGAACTCTCTCTGTTTTGTCAAGTTGTTAAAACCATGCGAAGCAGGAGCACCCCCCCCCCCCCTAACTAACCAACCACTTACCCCTGCTAAGCAGTATTATTTTAATCTAACTTGAGCGTGGGAAAGAAATGGAGCTAGACGTCCTGTATAGCTCCACTTCTTTCTCGCACTAAAGTAACCTTAAAGTAATACTGCTTAAAGAGGTGGTGGTTTGGACCCAGGTCGCTAGTTAAGAATACAGCAGCTCTGAATCGGATATTAATTGTGCCCGGTCTGTAGCAATGGTATATCATAACTTATGGTATCATAACACGGTAAACACACACTCACTCACTACGCACACACTTACACACACACGCACACACACACACTTCACCCCACCTCCACTCTACACTTATACTACATAGTAACCTCCACATAGAGTATATTCTCTTTTTTATTCCTTTTTAAGAAAAAAAAAAAATCTTCAAGTCATTCTTTGTGAAGTCTGGAACAATGTCTTTGTATATATTTTTGGGTCGGGCGTCAATAGCAGTGCCACAGTATTTTACTTTTGTGGCTATCTTCGTTTTCCTTTGTAAATTGTAAACTTAATGCTGCGTGCAGACTAGCGCGACGCGACACCTGTTATTGTTATACCGTGAAGTTTTCTTAGAAATTGTATTGTTCGAGTCGCGTAGCGACTGTCGCGTCGCACTGGTCTGCACGAGCCTAAAGTTGTTCCAAATAAACTTTATTTTATTTTATTTTTTAATGGGGTTCTTTCGCAATTAAATGTTGTTTTAACATTACAGGCCACCAGCTACCGACCCTAAAATGATTTCCTTCACGATAACCCCTTGGTACCACGTCATGGGTCTGGTGGGGACACTGACTGCTTTCGTCACTGGAAGAACAGGTGTCTACCTCACGAAGTTTGATGTGGAGACGTATTTAAAGACTATTGAGAAATATCAGGTGAGTTTTCTAAATGTACATTATTCGAGCTGGGGTCCAGTTCGATCTACCGGGATTCCTTGAGTCTTCGCTTTATGTGCACTGAGTAAGCCCAGTACCCTAATTACATGATCAATCGGAATTTGAATGGTTTTGAAACAAATTGCGAATCCAATGCCTCATTAGTTTGAAAAAAAAAACAACCCAGCAACGTAAATAACGCAATTAATGTTGTTGAACTATAAAAATGAAACAAATTTGTCGTAATCGTTTACGAAAAGGTTGCGTAATTAGATAGCAGGCTCGCTAGGGCGTATTTTATCGCGGCGATTTTTTTTCACGTATTGGATTTTCCACGCTCTGCTTAGCGCCGAGAGTGGGACGCGTTGACGCGCTGGGATACGCGCTGGATGCGCTCTGTTGGATTCTCAATGCTGCGCTTAATACCGAGAGTTGAAAATCCAGTGTACCTACGAAAAAAAATCGCCGCGATTTTATTAACTCTCTCGGCTAACTTCGTGTTCCGTTAGTCGTCGGATTTTTATCAGTTGCCCTTTGCACTTGGTGCAGACCGGACAATAATTAAACCATTTGAATTGTCAAGGGGTTAGTCAGTCAGAAATATGAAGCTAGTTGCCCATTCCAATGGAGAAGAACGGGCAAGAAACTCCACGGACACTCTTTTAAATCATAATATTGTTACAAAATATTGGTTACATCATTCATGTTGAAATTATAATGTAATTTATTTTAAAAATGGGAGGAAAGCGGCTTCGTATTCGGAAATGCGATGATTCCCGAGGGACATTAAGAAAATAGTTGTACTGTACATAGGTAAATACTTATCGTCGTCTTAGAGTGAAAACCTCGGGAATGCATTTTTGCTCAAATTTGTTTTATTGCGTTTCTAGGAAGAAAACCTTGCAACGCACAATTTGCCTGATCTGACAAATTTGTTCATTCGATACTCGTAGTGCCATCTATGACAGTAAATGAGAACCTCCTCTAAATACTTGCATCTGTCAATTTGGCGTGAATACCTTGCTTGAAAATTTATGCATTTCGGACAATCTTATAGTATCGAACAGTTCTGAATATAAAAGCGGGTTATTTATATTTCCATATTAAATAATAATAATAAAAAAAGCATGAAAGACGCCGTACAAAAATTTTACAGCACGCAGTTTTTTCTTCCTCCTGAAAAGTTACTTTCATACTTACGAGGTTTTCAATCTAAGGCGTCGTTATATCCATGAAGATTTTTACACGACCTAAAAACAGCGGGGTAATTATGTAACACACTCACAGTAACAATGGCTTTCATTTTGACAGATAAAACATTCATTGCGCTATTTACATTGTTGAGCAGATCTATACATTTTTCGAACCTTATGAAGCAGTGGATTAGCAATATCCTTCAAAATCACAATATAAAGATGGTGATTGATATTACGCAATTATCCCCACAGGCACAAATTGGAGGGGATATATCGAAAATGATCATTAAAAAAACCAGAAAACAAAAGACGGAAATCAAATCAAATACACTCGCAGACAATGAATACGGGTCAGTACGAAAAACTGAAATTACTCACAAAATAATGGAGCTAGCGGCGCATGAATGAAACTATACTGTAGATAAGTTACCAGTTAATAAAAAAACAATAATAAACACCTCACATACAACACAACAACGAACTTTAAAACAACTTTAATACTTCGTATTGCCTCCAGGGGCTCTTCTTATAGCTGCCAGGATATTGAGCATGCTGTTTATTAAGTTTCTTATGGTCTATTCTTCCACTAACGCATGTTTCAGGTCTCGACGTATAGCTGGGGCGGGGTTTCAATTTCTTACACACCTCCCAAGCTCGTCCCAAGCGTGTTCAAATAGATTTAGGTCCGGGCTTCTGGCGGGCCAGTCCATACGATTGATGCCAACGTCCTGAAAATACTCACTTACAATTTGAGCTGTATGTGGGCTGGCTTTGTAATGCATAATTATTTAATTCTCTCCCATATTAATTAAATATGGGCCGACATGCTCATGAAAAATTTCTTCCACATATACCAGTAGTTAGCGTACCATTTTCTATCAGCAATAACTCCGGGCCACTCTGAAGAGATTCCAGGCGAAGCCATAAGAGATCCAACGCCGAACGGCACTTTTTCCTCAAAAAAAGCTAGAATATAACGTTCCCTTGGCCGTCGGTAGATTCTTCGCCGCCCATCATGTGCATACAGCATAAATCTGGATTCGTCAGAAAACATTACTCTTGCTCATTCTTCGTGTCCCCATTGTGCGTGTTCGCGGGCGTAACGTAATCTTGCTACCTGATGTTCCCTTTCAAGTTTTGGACCATTTGCGGGTCTATGTGGAGTCAAATTAGTTTCAAGGAGCCGCCGCCTTACAGTCCGCTCGCTTACGTCATCTCTACGGGCCTCCCGAAGTTGATTTGTTACTTCAAGTGCCGTGAGGTGCCGATTTCGGAGCATGGTCGTAACAATACATCGATCCTCTCGAGCCGTACTACATCTCGGTCTGCCGGTTCCTGGTCTTCTTATGTTCTGCCCAGTTTTTCGGAAACGTTGGAAGACTCGCTGCACTGTATAAAGTGACACGCCTATTGTTCTTGCTGGCAGTACTTCGCAGACTTCCGCCTTCTTCTAACATAGTGACGATACGTGTACATTCTTCTGGTGTTAGCGACATGATAGTAATTCAATAATGATGGTGAAAGACGACCAAGACCGCCTTTTATCATTTTGATTGAAAACAAATTTGAGAAAACAAGCAAAATTAAAACATACGAGAGTTATGAAATTTTAGGTTTTTTAAAATTTTACTTTTTTAAATTTATGTTGGAGTTCATTTAAGGTTTCATTTCATACAATATTGAAATACTCAGTAATATAAAGTTAGTTTCATGCATAGTACATGTAATTTGCAGGTTTTTCGTCATCGACCCGTATTATTTGACCGCGAGTGTAACAGTATAATACGAGTTAATACCTACATTGCAAGTTGTAGAGTAAATTTGCAGTTCACTATGTTCATCAAATATTGCGTGATTTTTAGGGATCCGTACCTGAAGGGTGCCAAACGGAACCCTATTACTTTGTTACGCTTTGTTATCATCACAAGAAGACACTACTGATTTATTTCTCGTTAGAATCTCATTGGTGCCGATTCTCTTGTCACAAATGCGTCTAAACTAGACTAAAAATCACCAAAATTTAGTTTACTCCTGTCAAACGATGATTTCCCATTCTGAAATAGACTAAACTGGCACAACTTAACTATATTTTAGTTTGACAGCACTAAGATTGTACTGAGATTTTAATTTAGTGAAAATGACAAATTTGCTATTCTGAATTTGACGTTTTTCACCTAAAATTTTAATTTTCTGACTAATTCTGACCATTTTTAATCGCCACTGAAAATGGTGTGGAATATTATTAGTTGTCATGAACTAAAATTCACACGAACATCTCGAGTTCGGATGTAAAAACAGTATTGTACTGGATTTTTTTCTTTTCTTTTGCTTATATCTCGAAAATGGTGTGTCCTATCGCAAAAATAATGAAAATTTCGACCCCCTTTATAAAACCCATATACCCCTAATACTCAACACGTAGGTAATATTTTTTTTAATTTTCCATACAAAAAGTGAAAAATTCCATATAAAACACGTCGAGGATGCCCCCACTGCGCGCCTCCAGCTCTAAAAAAAATCACGGGGTAGGGCAAACAAGTATGTACCACGTGGAGTCGCAATTGTCAAATTCGATTTAGTTGTGTCAAAATATTATTTTAATTTAGAGACTTTTTACTACAGAATAGCGTTAAGATTCTCATAGTAAAAAGTAAGGAATTTTAGTGATAGTTTAGTTAGTTTAGTCCGGTGTACAAGAGAATCGGCACCATTGTCTTTCCTATTCTTACCGTAACGATTCTTAGCCGGAATTCATACGGAACACAGAGTTGGGATATAGTTAAAAATCCTGTTTTTACTAGTGTTCAACCACAGTATGAATAAGTAACAGTATTATATCTTGATAGAAAACGGCCGAAACGACGCGCTTCGAAATCTCAGTGTATATCAGTACGCAAGCGTATCAAGTGCGCGGCAGTTACGCACGGACGCGGAAGGTATATCTACCGAGCGGCGGTAGGTAATTATTTCAAGATCACTGCCGAGATATAATACTGTTACTTTATTATACTGTGGTTAAACTTTTCAGTGTTTTATAACTAAACCTTAATTACCTTTTATTCCAGGCAGTTCAACTAACAGTGGTACCACCAGTGCTGATAGCAGTATGTAAGAACCAGTCTAAGTACGACCTCAGTTCAGTGAGGATTGTGTACTCGGGCGCCGCTCCTCTTCATAAGGATACTATCAACTCTGTTCATGAGAAGTAAGAACACTTCTATACGGTTCATAATTATAATATTAGATCTGGTTTACAGTATTTTATTTCACGAAACGACGCACGCTTTACTTGTGATAACCAAATGTACAAACACTCTGTGCACGTGTGTGTGAAGACAAGTAGCATCAGCACATAACACACGCATGCACACACACTCTTGCGACTTGTCTCGGAGGACGGTACCGAGAAGAGCTCCTGCGTTGACACACACATGCACAGCAGCGTGTAAGTAAGTATTGCATATGCAGCGTCAGTTTGATGTTTTTTTTACAGCGTCAAATTAAATTACTTGCGAAACTAAACATGTGAAAAAAAAATTTTAGGTGTCTCCAACCGCAGTAAGTGTAGTCACTAGAAATATCAGATTTAAGATTCAGTTTTTTTTTGGGTACTCTTCAGCGACGTGATGGCTATCGATACTTGCACAAGATTTAAAAAAAAAACAAAAACTCAACTCATACTTCAAGTAACAAAACTACTAGAGGTCGTTGAAATAAAAAAAAAACTGTCAAACTGTCAAATTTTCCCAATCAACTTTGAACCTTATGCTATAGTAGTGATAGAGTTGAAAATCTATTAAAGAAATTTGACAGATTGTAGAAGGTCGATGTGCAAGCCTAGCAGGCAATCATAGCTCAGCAAAAATGACCTTTTCATACTGTAACAAAAATCTTGCCTAGCCTTTCCTCAATTTAGTATGTTATCTACTTTAAATCTACCATTTACTGAGTACGTCTTTCATTGACTTGAATGTGCCCTGGCGGCTGAGAGTGTGTTGCTCACTCAAATGTCTCGCTGGTGGTGGCGTGTGTGTTGGATCATTAAGTTCCCTTCAAAATGGTTGAGCTAAATGATGCTGATCCATGCGTCATGTTCGTGAACGGGCGCCGTCAGTGGGGACTGGTCATCTCTTAGCTGCCATGGCTTATTTTAATTATTTAAGTTTTAATATTTTTATTATGGTCGCTTTTAACGTGCACGATTTACTACATTGTTCTCACATGTATAATTTCAACGTTAATGATGTAACCAATGTTTTGTAACAATATTCTAATTTAAAAGAGTGTCCATGGAGTTTCTTTCCCGTTCTTCTCCATAGGAACCTACTACGCTTTGGAATGGGCAACTAGCTTCATCTTTCTGACTGACCAACCAAACCAATTACAGGTACTTTTGAATTGTCAAGGGGTCGGCCCTTGACAATTCAAAAGTACCTGTAATTGGTTCATTTGGAAGAAATGATTTGAGTTTGAGTTTATGTTGAGGTTGGCTTCCAGTCTAATTGGATCCTAGCTGCATCCGATTACCAGTATTTAACATAGTCCGGCTGCGAATTTTCATCCTGTAACTTAAAACACAAAAAAAAAAAACAATCAAGCCTTCTTCTTCTTCAGTAGTAGCATATGATGTGTAACATCTGACACCTCATCTTCTTTTCATTCTTATTCCTCATTCTTTTTTTTTTTGCTGACTACGAACATAATGTTTATTTTTTTATATATATTGATTTTCTTTCTTTTGGTGGTAAAATTCTTTAAAGGTTACAAATGCATTGCAAACTATAGTTTTGTATAACTTAGACGCATTTTTATTTTCAATTTTTGTAAATGTGAGTACCATGGAGTCGTTTACTGTGTTGTATTTTGACTTGAAAGAGCAGGGTAGTTGAGAGAATGTCATGCTCACTTAAATGTCTCGCTGATGGTGGCGAGTGTGTTGGATCATTCGGTTCCCTACAAAATGGTTGAGCTGGATGGTGCTGATCCACGCGTCATGTTCGTGAACGGGCGCCGTCAGTTGAGACTGGTCATCTCTTATCTCCCAGGGCTTATTTTTAATCGCTTTTGTTTTTTTTTTTTTTACATTGTTCTCACATATAGAATCAACAAGAGTAGTGTACCCAGGATTTTGTAATTTTTATATTTAAAAGAGTGTCCTTGGAGTTTCTTGCCCGTTCTTCTCCATAGAGATCTACGTTTTGGAATGGGTAACTAGCTTCAACTTTCTGACTAACTAACTCTTTGACAATTCAAAAGTGCCTGTAAAGGGTTTAATTGAAATAAATGCTTTGAGTTTTGAGTTTGAGTTTGAGCTGAGTCAGCTTCTTTAGGCGCGTTGAGTACTTTGTGGGTGAACAAAAATCATGGAACTCGTTTCATCGTCACCGAACGCTTTCCATGAGCTATATATGTATACTGTGTATATATGTGTACTTTTTGGGTCAACAAAAAGCGTGAGACTCGTCGTCATCGTCACCGCACGCTAGTTTTCACTTCTATGGGCAGTCCCCAAAGACTGCTCTGCACGTTTTATTACCCCAACTCTAGAACCGCGCGCGCTCATTGGTCAAATCAAATAGCGCGCGCTTCCCCGGCTTCTTGTTACACACTTCCGTCCCTTTTGACGAAGTCACTCCCACAGGTTGCAGGAAAGAGAGAGGAAACATATTACACATCAAAACTGTAATTTTAATTATAGCTTTCTAAAGGACTTTTTGGACTTTAGATACCTGCCCCCCTAGCCAAATTGCAAACGATAAACGTGAACGCTTAGTAATCTCCAATAGATTTTCAACTTTATACCTAAGAGCATAAAGTTGAAAATCTATTAAAGACTACTGAGCGTTAGCGACCGGAACGAACGAAAACACTATGTAATCTTCAATAGATTTTCAACTTTATATCCAATAACATAAAGTTGAAAATCTATTAAAGACTACTGAGAGTTTACGTTTATCGTTTGTGACTTGGCTAGGGGGGCTGAAATAAATAAATCTATCTATTTCAGATTCCCTAACCTGCAAGGAGTGTACCAAGGCTACGGGTCTACGGAGATGACCTTGGCAGTTCTGAGGTTCTCCGCCGAAGACCCGAATCCCCACAAGACTGGAACTGTAGGACGTGTGGTCTCTAATACTGTGATAAAGGTTATACTGGTTTTATATCTTTTAAATGTGGCAGGCAGATTGTATGATTCGTCATTAACAGCGCCGTCCATTTTCGAACGCTCGCAGTTATGAGTTATGCCGAAGACGAATTGGCAACTCGTTCAATTGTTAAAATTTCGACATTGATTGTTATTTTAGGTGCGGTTGGTACTGCGACCAACCACGCACGAGTCGAATTGGTCGCAGCTAAGCCAGGGCACTCCGAACAAATGAGTTAGGTTAGGCTAAAATTGTGATCAACCGTGCCTTAGAGATAGAACTAAATTCTTCAACTTGCCGCGGCAGTTTGTAAACGGCGTTTGGATTGTCCATCCAATGTTTGGGCATATTTTAACGTGACAAGGTAATTTACATTTTGCCTTCAGCATATTTCATAACTGCGAGCGCATTTAAACACACGACGCCGTTTGTAAAAAGTAGAATCATACAAATTGCCTGCGACTTATTATTGTTTACGTTTTGACAAAACATATTGTCATTGCTTTATACATAACATAACATCACGCCTGTGATCGCCTAAGGGTTATGCAGAGGTGTATAGTATAGTACACCAATATATCGCCTGTTATGATTAAGTTGAATGTAATAGGGGGCGAGCCTATTGATATCAGCCGGGCACAAATCCAAAATCTGGCTGCTAATGAAAAATTCCTGATAGAAAAACCAAATAACACTTTGCCCCGCCTGGGAATCGAACCCGGAACCTCAAGCTCAGTAGCGCTTGCGACCATTAGACCAACGAGGCTATCAAATATAGTTCACAGGTAAACATCGTACCTACTACTGAACAAATAATATTGCTTTATAGTGTGGTAAAACGCCGCGTCTATAACCAGTGTGTTCTGCCCACCATGAGGTATGGTTCTGAAACGTGGACGCTCACGCAGGAGGTTGTGTACATGCTGAGAGTTGCACAGAGAGCCATGGAGCGATCCATGCTTGGCATCAGGCTAATAGACCGAGTTCCAAACGTCGAGATCTGAAGACGTACGAAGCTGGTCTTCGATATCGGAAAGCGTATTATGGGACTCAAATAGAGTTGGGCAGGACACCTGGCAAGGCGCAGTTATGGCAGGTGGAGTAAGGTTGTGACAGAGTGGCATCCAAGGACAGGAAAACGAAGTTTCCGTCGTCCGGCGGTGCACCCATCTGGTGGACGACATTTTGCCATCGCGGGCATAACCTGGATGAGGCTGGCACAGGAGCGTGCAGGTTATTACAAGAAAAGAGTGACCTACGTCGGCACTGAATTCTATATTGTCCGAATTTCCAATCAGTCTCTTATGGTGGGGCCGCATCTGCATCTATCGTGACGAAGCTTTGCACAGTGATACGATACACGCAGATGTGACCAACCATTATCGGTTATCGACGCGATAATTCGGGCTGCGTAGCACTTATTGCCCGGTTGGCGGTACATAATAAGTGTGGCGCGTGGCCTGTTGGTCATTTCGACTGTTTCTGGACGATGTTGGATTATGGCTGATGTGACCAGTTAACCACCGCATTAGCGCGATAACTTTTCAGCGAGCTAAACATGCATAATCCCCTGTTATACCGTATCATAATCGCTAAATTTTGGTACTGCTCGGTGCAACCTGGACCGATCAGTTTACTACTAGAAACCAGAATTTTCTGAGAATCAGGACTCAAACCATGCACGCAACCAATACGTAACAGTAGCTGTGTATTCATAATAAGTATAATCCATGTCTTAACATTCCAGGTTACCGACCTAGAAACAGGCAAACCTCTAGGCCCAAACGAGCGCGGAGAAATATGCGCCAAAGGAGAACTGCTGATGAAAGGCTACGTGGGCAAGAACAGGGGGTCAGACTTCGACGACGAGGGGTTCTACAAGACAGGAGATGTGGGGTACTATGACGAGGACCGGTACTTCTTCATCGTGGACCGGCTGAAGGAGCTCATCAAGTATAAGGGGTATCAGGTGAGAATTCAGTAAACCAATCTTTTTATTTCCTTGAACAGCCCAAAAATATATGGCACATTTTTACTCTAGTATTCCGCTGTTGAGCTGGTCCGAGGTCCGCAAACCAATTAGCCAATAATTCAAACTCAAATCCAAAATTTATTCCAAATAAACCAATTACAGGTACTTTTGAATTGTCAAGGGGTCGGTCAGTCAGGAAGATGAAGCTAGTTGCCCATTCCAAAGCGTAGTAGGTACCTATGGAGAAGAACGGGCAAGAAACTCCATGGACACTCTTTTAAATCAGAATATTGTTACAAAATATTGGTTACATCATTCATGTTGAAATTATACATGTGAGAAAAATGTAGAAAAACGTGCACGTTAAAAGCATCCATAATAAAAATATAAAAACAAAAATAATTTAAAAATTTAAATAAGCCATGGCAGCTAACAGATGACCAGTCCCCACTGACGGTGCCCGTTCACGAACATGACGCATGGATCAGCATCATTTAGCTCAACCATTTTGAAGGGAACTTAATGATCCAACACACACGCCACCACCAGCGAGACATTTGAGTGAGCATGACATACTCTCAGCCGCCAGGGCACATTCAAGTCAATGAAAGACGTACTCAGTAAATGGTAGATTTAAAGTAGGTAAACAGTGCTCACATATGTGCTTTGCAATTATATAATACCAAGAGATCGAATTTATACAATGTAAATATAGTTTTTCAATCTTCAGCAGCTCCAACAATATTTTCCTATGCTAATCAATTAGTTTATGCGCCCTTGTGGAGCTGGACCAGCGTTGAGTTAATGCCGCCTTTCTATTGGTGATTTTGATACTAATGCACTATTGTGCTATTTATATTATTAAAATCTTTTACCTTTTTGTCAACTGTCGGAGTGTTTTAAAAATAAATTTCACGAACAATATTTTAGTACATCTAGTGGTACTTTTCACCATCCAGGTCCCACCGGCAGAGCTAGAAGCGGTACTCTTACAACACGAAGACATTAAGGATGCAGCAGTCATCGGCATTGAGGACAGAACAGCCGGAGAGGTGCCGCTGGCATTTGTGGTGGCCCAGCCAGGGAAGACACTGTCTGAGGAGGAAGTTAAGGAGTTTTTGGCTAAGAGGGTTAGTTTTTTGGTCGTGGTCAACCAAGTATGGAGTGACAGTTTTGGCTTACGGTATTGCACCCATTGGCATGAAATTCTGAACTATGCAATCATTTAGGGCTCGTATTTACGTAGGTAGCTGTTAGCCTGCGTTTCACATAAAAAAGCTCAAAAGCTCGTTGTTGGATTTTCAACGCTTGGCTCAGCTCCGAAAGTTGAATATCCAACAACGCGCTTTAATTCAGGTTTAGATGTTCGTAATAACGGGTATAATGAAACTTCAACTTTAGGCCTCGAAGGACCGAAGTATGAAAGAATACAATTACCTTTTCGTCACTCATACCGTTTCAATTAAGTTCATATTCACTTTTTGTAATAAGAATGAAAATACGTTTATTTGCGGTACACATGACGCAAAAAAAGAACACAAACATATGAATAATAAGTTGGGGAAAAATATGCGTCACATCCACGCAAAAAGGCCATCGCTCAGCATAATGCTGCGACCCTATGCGAGACAGAGCCCCAGCGCTGGTTTTCAGCGACAGCCGGCGTTGACGTGATGACGTCGACCGGTGCAGCATACAATAAGATAATTATAAATAAGTATTTAAATAAATATACAATACTTAATTCTAATTATCCTAACTATATATATATACAGGATGAAAATTTTGAACCTCGCCTGGAGGGAAAGTACCTACTCTAAATACTGGAGATAGCAAATTCGCTTACCACTCTGGAATCGAACCGCCTAAAATCCAAAAAAAATACACATTGTTGTACTTTTATAGCATCGATCGATAGCCCTCAATCATAAGGATCAAATCTCTCTAACAAACATGTTAAATCAAATGAAAGGAAAACCATAAAATATAAATTTCTAAATTCAATGGGACAATAATTATTATAAAGCACTTTTACTCAAAGGTCCATCAGATTACTTATGTTAGTACCTAAATAACAATTATCATTAGATTTCTAAAATTTTGAAAAAAATACAGAGTATAGTTCTTTAATCATAGATTACAGGTAAACCTATAAGAAGTCTTAAAATAACATGGTAAATCTCATTGTGCGTACAAACTTACATTTGCAGTTGGAATGTATGGGAGAACATATTTTTCGACAACAATGTTAAGTTTGTTCTTGGGATAAATTCTTCCCAACTACGGAACCCTTCATTGTGCGTATTCCGACACGCACGTGGCCGGTTTTTTTTTAAATTTATGAATTGTTTTCCAGTTATCAAACCCCAAACATCTCCGTGGGGGTGTTCGCTTCGTGCAACAAATACCAAAGTCGCCGAGCGGGAAACTACTGCGCAAAGAACTCAGAAAAATGCTGAAGACTGCTAAGAGCAAACTGTGATTGAAGAATAGTATTGCTGGAAATAGTTTTAGCAAAATTATGTAAAGCTGTTAACTTACAAGATCACCTGTGTTAATTTCTGTGGAGGAAAAAGTAATTGCTTATTTTGACCGAGAAAAGGATCGAGAGCGACCGGAAACAAGGGAAATTCTAAGGTTTTTTGTATCCAAATATGTTTCCGACTATTGAATTTTTGTAAAAGCCTTAAATTGTTGTTATTTATAGTTTTTTTTTTACATTTTAATATTCTTTCAATAAACCCGTACACATTCTTCTTGAAACCCATTTTCAGAGGCACAGACTCGTCCTACATCATCATCATCATCAGCCTATAACGTTCCCACTGCAGGGACACGGCCTCCTCTCAATGAGAGGGAGTGGGCTATAATCCACCACGCGTGCCCAGTGCGGATTGGTAGATGTCACATGTCTTCGAATTTTTGGTTCTAGGACATGCCGGTTTCCTCACGATGTTTTCCTTCCTCGTCCTACAGAAACCATTTATTTCAGGCTTTCTAATGAAAATGGTTTTCTAACAATATAATTAACCTAAGTAAAACTATTAACAAACTTAAATATGTCAAAAAGTCGTCCGCATCGCTGTCGACTGGTAATGCACCCAAGAGACTGGCGGCATTGCCACGTTGTATGGCAATGCTAGCCGTTTGGAGAATATTTATAGTTTTCCATAGTGTTTTTACAATTATTTACTTTACAACGCCTGACAATTTAATGTGTGCAAAGCTTATCCTTACACTTTGTTATGCATTTTTGCTCAGGCGCTTATATAAGTAGCCCGAGAATTTTAAAACTTTAATTACTAGCCACAGCACACAGCTTGCATATTTATTGGTAAAAACTACAGTACAATTATTTTCAGAAACTTCTTTGATAATACAATCAGCATCTACGTAAGTTTCTTCATATTTAAACTTGTGTTTGCTGGAGAGATGCTCTACAGCAACATACAAATGAAGTGTCTGTACTCTTATCCGCTCAAAGTACAGACGCCAGCACGTCAACATACCCGGAACTGTCAAATTTTCCTAAACAGCTTTGAACCTTACACTTTAGCGATGAAGTTGAAAATCTATTAAAGATAATTTACAGTTTGTAGTAGGTTGATGTGCTGGCGTCTGTACCCAAGAGACTAGCGGCATTGCCACGTTGTATGGCAATGCTTAGCCTCTGGCCAAGGTAAAAGTCAGCTATTGGCTCACGTGAGGTGTCAACCAGCACTTTGGAGAATATTCATCGTTATTTATTTATTTATTTTATTTATTTGGCTCACCAACAATTGAATACACTGATACAATGACATGATACATCCAAGGACTTATAAACTAGTGTACCAATTTCTTATAGGTAAGCACATCATGCATAATTATTGATGTTGAGCGGTTACTCACACAAATTAAAAATATAAAGCATTATAAAAATCATTATAAAAGTCATTATATAAATTAAAATGCAAACAAAATCAAAATTAAATTAAAAACCAAAAATTAAATGCAATTATAATGTACCAATACTAATGAGACATTTTTATTACATAGTGTTTTTACAATAAATTATTTACTTTACAACGCCTGACAATTTAATGTGTGCAAAGCTCATACTTACACTTTGCTACGTATTTTTTCTCAGGCGCTTATATTAATAGTCCGAGAGAATTTTCAACTTGATATAACTAGTCACAGCTTGCATATTTATTGGTAAAAACAACATACAGTACAATTATTTTCAGACACTTCTTTGATAATACAATAAGCATCTACGTAAGTTTCTTCTCGAAGTGGCGCAACAAACTCCCCAGCAGCACAGCTGTCTGTTCAGTTAGAAAAAAAAAAGATTCTATACAATATTCTATGCTCTACAGCAACATAAAAATGAAGTGTCTGTACTCTTAACCGTTCAAGGTACAGACGCCAGCACGTCAACATACCCGAAACTGTCAAATTTTCCCAATCAACTTTGAACCTTATGCTTTAGTAATAAAGTGAAAAACTATTTAAAAAAATTGACGGATTGTAGTAGGTTGATGTGTGGCGTCTGTACTTACTTTTTTAGGGTTCCGTAGTCAACAAGGAACCCTTATAGTTTCGCCATGTCCGTCTGTCTGTTGGTCTGTCTGCCTGTCTGTCTGTCGGCGATTTAGCTCAAAAACTATTGGTACTAGAAAGTTGTAATTTGGCATCAGTATACACGTTAATGACGTCAAATAAGTGGTAAAATAAAATATTGAAAAAAACAATTATTTAGGGTATGTAAAGTGGGGATGATAATTTTGTTTTCGTCCTTCTAGTGTGGGATATCATTGGAAACGTCTTTCACTAAGTAAACTGTCCGTGACTTATCAAGCTTTAAAGTACCAATTTTCGTTAGAGTCAAGTGTCCCTCCCCTCTACCAACTAAACGGTTGTAGTTAGAAATACAAATGTCACGGCAGTAGTACCTATATCTATTATATAAAGAAGTTTAAAGGAAAACTATCACACTTAAGTGGGCTTTACAAGTTTACGAGTAATAGTCGATCAACTTAAATTAGCAGTTTGAAAAACATATTTTCCCATACATTCCGCATGGGAGAACATGTTTTTCAACTACAATGTTAAGTTTGTCCTTGGGAAACATTCATCCCAACTACGGAACCCTTCATTGTGCGTGGTCCAACACGCACTTGGCTATTTTTTTATAAGTATGTTTAAATTGAATACATACTGGGTACAAAAGTATTATAAGTATTGCTGGGGAGCATGATGTCGAATGTGTATTTTGTGAATTATATCCATATTACCTACTACAAAAAATTGTCCAACTGACAGGTATCAGGGGAACGCTTTCTCTCGTCACGTCAACCTGCTACAATCTGTCAAATTTATTTAATAGATTTTCATTTTTATCACATAGGCATAAGATTCAAAGTTGATTGGGAAAATTGTACAGTTTCGGGTAGTTTCATGTGCTGGCGTCTGTACTGACCTAAGCAATAAGTTGCTATCGATATTCGGCATTTCAGCTTTGTCTGTAGGTTCGCAATACTTCTGCGGAGCCTCTGTTTTTAAAGATGTCCATAGACAGCAGTGTTGACTACTGTTTGCTTAGCAGCAAGCGGGTTGTCAGCGTTGTAGCTTTTCCTCAAGATGTTTTCGAGATGGCCTCAAAAAGGTAAATAATAAATAACACACCATAAGCGACTAACATAAACTTATTATAGAAAAGGACATGGTCTACTTTTGATAAGGAAAATTAAAAACTTCTAACGCAGTTGAAACTGGAACACCTACTTACTTATTACATAAAGTCCGTGTATTACCCGGATTTACATGTCAAAAAAAAGAAAAAAAAAAACAGAGACATGTACACATAAATTCGATGTCCCACTTCGTTTTAAAACAGAACAATAACCGTCTCGAATGCCTTGACCACGTGACCACTGTTATTTACCTACCTATTACTAAATGGTTACGTAAACATTTCACCAAAACCTGTCGTGTCCAAAATCTCCGTCATTCGCTCCCCGGCCGGAGCGAACGCAGATCAATAATACTTTCAGTTTTAATAACGAACCAATAAAAGAACATCGAACGTTTCAAATTCAAAGTGCTGTGAAAAATTTTAAATTTAGAAAATAGTGTTGTTAAAATTAAAATGTCTACCCCAACCAAAGTGTTGGTTTTCATGCATTTATTTTGTAACATAATCTGTGATATAGATTTAGATGTAGTTAACAAAAACTTGTTTGATTCTAAAAACTTAATAAACAAAAAAACTGATGTGGTCCTAACAAAACTTTTGAGTGAAAACAAATTCAATGCGGACATTATCAAAAGTGTTGGGAAGAATAGTGATGTGGTCAATAACTATGAAGATATAACGATAATGGACGATAACGGTAATATGAAGAACTTGAAATTCAAATCAGCTTTGCCAAAATCGCAGTTTGACAATTTGATCAATAGTGAAGTGAGTTTGACAAAAGTGAATGACAAAGTGACACAAATTGACCGACCAGTGACAGAAAGTTATGACGAAGACGAAGTGAAGTTTGAAGCTGGTGGTCAGAAGCCGAAGTTCTTCGATGAACTAGGACGTAAGTATTTGATTAATAATGACATAGATATAAATCAAGAAGGTGCTGCTGCAAATGCAATGGCAGCAGGAACTATCAACAGTTGAACATGGGGATGGGACTTCAATAATTGCAACATTTTGTAGAGGTGCACCCATATTTACAATTCGTGGTAGAAAAGAAGCAGAAAGGAGGCATCCTCTTGATCCTATCCTGTTATCTTTGTATTGAGAGCTCAGGTTTTTCGTTACTATATTGTTTCCAACGACCTTTTATTTCCTTCTCGGTATGGTTTGCCAGATCCAGGTCATATAGTATGTAACCATTCTTATTTATAAAAGCTACTAGGTATGTTCTAACTGTACCTACACTTACGTACCTAAGTGTTAAAATAGTCTAATATTCAACCAATAGTCAACTGGTATTTTTAACACATAAGTGCTACGTCTCGTTAAACAGACGCGTTATGATGATTTGATAGATGTCGCCACTGGTAACATTGACAACACTATCACAGCGCTGCATTGCTTGCCCCCTTTTTACGTTGCCTTTTGATTTAATGTCATCGCTAAAGATCGTCGGTCTAGAAAATCCAGTAGTGCGATGACCTTTATCGTTTTGTCATCACTATTAACATGATCATTCAGCCGAAAGTCATCCACTGTTGGACATAAGCCGTCCCCAAATATCGTCACAATTAACGACCGGACCGATGCTTCTCTGATCCAGCTGATTCTTGCAATTCATTTAGTGTTTGATTTTTGACTACTACTTTTCTACTTTCGATTTTTTCTACTTACGTGAACTAAACTATTGACTTGCTCAAATAATAAAAATCACAAAGTTTGACGATTCGGGAACCTGTTTTGGAATTCGACTCAACCAAGTTTCTCTTGGGTTAGGTCAGGTAAAAGCTATTCTGACCCACCGAGCACTTGGACCCCGGTCCAAGTGGGTCAGAGTAGCTTGATCATGGAAGGCGCACAAGATCTCATGATCTCCGGTCCAAGTGTGCGAAGGGAACACCAGGGTGGTTTTTAGTCAGTAAGAGTCTGACAGATCCCTTCGCTCGCCCCAGGGTGGAGGTCATCCATAAAGATTTTCCAACCCGGAACAAAAAAACAAAAAAAAAAAAAACGGTAAGAGTTGATTTAGAGCCTTCGTAAACCAACCATGTACACTTTGGAGTTTTGAGATCAGGGGGCCAACCACCACCTCTTTAAGCAGTATTATTTTGATGTTACTTCAGTGCGAGAAAGAACTGGAGCTATACAGGACGTCTAGCTCCATCTCTTTCCCACGCTCAAGTAAGATTTAAATAATACTGCTAAAAGAGGTGGTGGTAGGGCTCCAGGCTTACAGGAGTTCCAATGGTTGCGAATAGCGTGTGCGCATTTTGGGACATTGTTTAAGCCCCTTATTATGTTACAAGAAGTGAAATTGTAGCAACTCTCAGATTGATCAAACTGCGACAATACCAACGGAGTCTCCAGGTCTGGGCACCTATTTTATGGGACTTAAACTTAATTGATGAAATGCGCATGTAACATTTTTTTATTATTATTATGTACACATATTGAAGCTATACATTTCCAGTATAAGCTGATCTCACATTGTATAGGATTTCCGTACAATGAGAGGTCAGCTTATACCTACTGGAAATGTATAGCTTGATTTGTAGCCGTGTGTACTGTATAGAGATACGACATTTATAAATTTGAGTGCAAAGGTACTGTTTATTTCTTAAGACTTCCAGCAGACCTGAGAAAGGGGAAATGAGAAAAAAATGTAGAGAAATGTAGTGTGTGCGAACAAGAAGAGAAAAATATAAATACGCGTGTCATAGACTAAAATATTGAAATAAACCTACACGTCTAACGTAATAAATTAACATATACTTAAATAAATACAAATATAAACAATTCAATACAACTTCAATATATAAACATACATACTATAGGTATATAAATACTCACAGTTGAGAAGAAAGGTAATGCTCTTTTACTCGATATTTGAATTGAACTACATATAGGATAATAGGTACACCCACAGAGTACATTTTGGTACACCAACCAACCCCTTCAGGAAATACAAGCTTGATGTTATGTTATGCTGCTTTACAAAGTAAGCATTCGCAAATATTTCTTCGTTAACAAATAATTAAATAACTCAATTATGTTAGCGGTTACCAGGCGGCCATGTTTTGGCGGGCGGTGTGTTTTGTAATGTTATGGCATAGGTTAGCGGTGAAAGCGACATCCGGCTTCAACCGTTTGTCACTGTTAGGACGCGGACAGAATGAGGCGAGGATTAAACGCTTTTATTCAAAAAGTTGGCAACGTCGCAAATAGCTGTCAAATATTTACCCGTTTTGATTCATTTGGAAATGTTACTGTATGGAAATAATAAATTTGGCTAACACTCACTCACTCTGAGCTTCTTCTTCTTACGTAGAAGCTCAAATTCTGAATTTGTGCCCGATTAATGGTTTTAGGTTCGTCCTATTACATGGGTTTTAAATTAATAATCTGATTTAAATCCCTAGGTACTTACTTTTTTCGATTTTCGGTTTGGACCTTGGTCAAAATACAAAATACCTATTGCATCTGCTGGTCCTCTAGATACAAACATGAAGCATGCAAACAACATGCATGCATGGCATGAAGATCGCAAACTGTTACAGAAATTAGGTTGTAATTCGGTTAAGCTAATTACCCTAACTAATAATTTATATGCGAATGTAAATTTATTTGTTTGTTATGCTTACACGGCTAAACGGTTGAACCGATTTTGATGAAATTTGGTATGGAAATACTTTGAACCTTGGGGAAGGATATATACTTTTTATCGTCATACTACGCGGGCGTAGCCGCGGAAGCTAGTAAGATAATAATGGTAACAATGGTTCAATAAATGTATTATTATTACTAGATTCCTCCCGCAGCTTCACCCGCGTATTATTTCAATAAAAAGTAGCCTATGTCCTTCCCCAGGGTTCAAAGTAACCCCATACGTAATTTCATCAAAATCGTTTCAGCCATTTAGCCGTGAAAGCGTAACAAACAAACATACAAACATACAAAAAATCAAATATTTTCTCTTTATAATATTAGTTTAGAATTATCTCTGGGCGTAACATTTCAAAATCTCAATAATTTTTTAATTAATTTATTATACTTAGTTCTAAATTCAAAAGTCATTTAAATCAAACTAGGCTGTGGAATCAGCACTTTTTGAACGTCAAACTGTTCTACCTCAGTTTGTTCTGTGGACACAACTTTATCTGCCAAAGACAAGACAAAGCAGCTCGTTTGCTTTCTCTGCAACGTTCGCGTTACGTAACACGTTGCTGTAATACTTAGTAATGTTATTATCTGTAATCATAAGTTTTCTTACATTATTGCTTTTATACGACCAATTTGTGTGAAATTATAGTGTTAGTGTGATTGATTTATTTTCAAAAGTAAGTAAAGTGATGGTTGTAATAAATATAAGATTTTTTTTATATGAAATATTTTTTTTCTCATGGTATTTATTATTGATATCATTTATTAATATCATAAAATCATCATTTTTAATCGACTTCAAAAAAAGGAGAAGGTTCTGTGTTTTATGTTTATCGATAACTCATCAGTTAGTTACTTCAATATGTAAATCAATCAGCAAAGTTTCAAGAATGTTAGCAAACACAAAAAAACACCATGTATTTTCATGATTACTACTGGACCCTTATAAATATTATTAACTTTTCTTTGGGAACTTTGGAGTAAGCTTCAATAACACGTATTTAATTCCACTTTTTGTATGTTGTGGCGATGTTATAAAACTTCATGTCAATATTGTTTACATAGCAGGTAGTGGTATACGGATTTGGAAGTCTGTGTCTTTGGTGTTGTATTTTCGTTTTTTGCCACAGAAATGAAAATTATTTTCCACTTTGTAGTGTTTTTTTTTAAGTTCCCATTGACTCAAGCTTCCTGTCAGGCGCAGGAGCTACGCAACTATAATATATTCTATTACCTACTAAGTTAAAAGAAAAGATTTAATATCATCTATTCATTTCACATAGGTACATCAATCTTAATCTTCCCACAATCCAAGATTACAATCTATTAAAATCAAATCACGAATCCATAATTTGACCATCAAAATGGCTATCCAAGGCTATAATTTGAAGAAACGTGATAATAACGTTATGCAACGTTATAAATAGCAGTTACTGAGTTAGGTAACCAATGTGAAGGTTGCGGAGAAAGCAGACTGGTTGCTGTATTTTGTTTTGGTTAACAGCTGTTTGTCATAAAAAACTGGTAAAAAAAACAAGCTACTGAAGTACAATCAGAGCATTTGATTGACAAGCAATAAGAAGTGGTGAATGGTGGGCGTTTTGGGGGACTGTTTTATGAAATGTTGGCGTTCAAAGAGTGCTGATTATCAATCTAATTTGAATATAATGACATTTAATATGATTTGAATTGACACCATACGTCAATAAACCGTGATAAAGCTGATAAAGCCATGCAACTGTCAAGAATTACATTGATTTGAAGATACGGAAAATTTCAGTTTCACGTTAAGTTTATACTGAAAGTGGGCAACGTCGCAAATAGCTGTCAAATATTTTGCTGTTTTGATTAATTTTGAAATATTACTTTATGGGATTATGAAGTAATTAGTGAACTAAAATATTGATTATAAAATGCAATACTTAATTATTAATATCGTAACACCGAATATTTAGTTTTTGATGTAAAAAAAGTATTTGGAAACTTTCCAATGCTTTTTTTACAGCTAAAACGGTTCAAATTCAAATTCAAAATATTTTATTTCACATAAACCTACATGGGCACTTATGAAACGTCAGAAGCTAGGTGCACGGTTCCAATTGGTCGTTTCCTATGGAGAAGAGCCGGCAAGAAACTCCACGGTTACAACTTCAAATTCAGTGTTTTAATTGCAATTCATTATTAATATTCTAGTTCGCTAGTTAGCCCACATTTCTTATTTCCATACAGTAATATTGCCAAATTAATCAAAACAGCGAAATATTTGACATCTATTTTGCGACGTTTTCCACTTTCAGCCTAACCGCTCTTAACTACTTGTCAATTTTACCTACCTGACTTTAACTGGGTGCTTGACAAGTTTTTGGAAAACGGATCGGACGAGCATAAATCGCGTAGAGTACCTACGTAATTTCGGCTACTCATTTTGAGCGACCACATGGACCGTACTGGGCTGAATAAGGGTCATGCATCCTGTATGACCTTAATACCAGCGCAGTACGTTATGCCTTGCTTACTCAAGAATCTAAGGAATATCTTTTGCTCCTAGGTCTAACAAGAATTAATGTAAGACCCATGTTCAATTCATAATAAACCATGGAGTTCGTCCGTGTGCTCATCGAGTATTTCGGGACATCGCCAAGCGGTTGGTCGACTCTTCCCATGAGCAGAGGGTAGAGGGCCAAAGAATCAGTATTGCCATCCAACGTGGCAATGGTGCCAGGCTTTTAGGCACTTTTCCCACTGACAGCGATGCATACGAATTTTTTGATGACCAATTAGCGCTTCCCCTTTTTTTAGATACTTGTATGTAGGTACATCATATTCATAATTATATAATATTGTAAATGCGAAAGTGAGCTTTTTGCTTGTTACGCTTAAATGGATGAAATTTGACACATGGGTTAGGGCATAGGATTTTTTACAAGAATCTACTTTTGTTTACTTAGTTTCTAGTAAAAAAAAAAAAAAAAAAAAAAATTTAAGCCATTTTTTTAAAAACTTTCATTAATATAATTACGAGTATCATTTAAAAAATTATATGGTCTACTTGCATGTGGCTGAACCACTTTTTTCAACTTTGATACAAAATATAACAGAAAAATAATATTGTTTTTTTTTAACTATATATATTTTTCCTATTATTTAGCAAAACATATCGAGAAATTAAAAAGTAACACATTAGTGTTTAGCTTTCTGTGAAACAAAATCAAAAATTTATTTTATGTTTATACAATATCTTCAGTAAGTATATCAAAGGCGAAATAAACCATATTTTCGAAAGCACAAAAGTGATGCAACTATTAACAGGTGCTGTGACTGATCTTAAAGCGAAATCTACTTTTGAATAAAACATTTTATCATAGGATAATTCCATAGATAAAACACAGGAAATAATAATGATCTCCATCTAATCTGTCCGCCTTTTTATCAGTCAATCCTGATCACATGCTAATAGCGACCCAGTTCACAGATACATGTTATTCAAGACCATGTCAAGACAAGCTAAGCACAAAAATCAAAAAGTAAAACGTGTTGCCACTTTCGACTCGCGCCACCTCTCTCTCGCGGTGATGTTGGCAACATTTTTTTACTTCATTCTTTTTTTAAGTACTTTTAAGTGTTATGTAATTTTGTTACTTTGGATTGTATGTAAATTCGTAAGCATATGTTTATATTATTTAGATTAGTAGGCAAAGGACTGCTTTTTGTCATTTTAATCCTATTTTCGTAACAATATTACAACTTGTTATCTAGTAATGTCATCTGTTATCACTTTAGGTAGTTATGTCAGTTTTATAACTTTCACGCAAATTAGGATTCATACTCTGCTATACCTTTGCGAATAAGAACACACACAATTATTATTAGAGACCTATTTGACTAGGTATATAGTTACTTATTCATAATACCGAAGTTGAGTCCAAAAATAGACTTTTTTTTTTTAAATGACTGAGTATTAAATTATTCTCGATATACTTCCACCAAAACAAAAAAATCCTCTTGAAAAACGCATTACATAACTTAAAACGTAATAATTACGCCGTAAACATGACATTAGCCTATAAATTAAAGTTAAAAAGAAATATAATTTACATACAAATTGCTGTGCTACGAATGAAAGTAGAATGTTTAACACCCCACGCGGGTGCGTCCGTTGCCTTGTCGTGAGAACTAACAGTGTCGCGTAGTGGCTAAAAACTAAAGCACGTGCAAAAATAATTCTATAACTAAAATCTATAACATCATAATAAAAACTCCATGGTTACAAAATATATTCAAAACTTTTTGCAGTATCGCTACAGAAAACTTTTTAAAGAATGAAGCTGCATTCGAAATTCAAATCTTTGTGATTGATGCGGAATAGGTTTGTTTTCTTTTTCGTAAATTTAATCCTTGTTTTTTATGGTAAGTCGTTTTTATTTATTTACTTTGGTGTGCGTGACTTTTCTTTGATAAGTGTGATAATAGCCAATGCAAATGAGAAATCTTTTATCTCTACAAAAATTAAATCTTTTATGAACTTCTACAAAAAATATATTTTACAATTATTATTATTGTTGTAATATTCAAAACCAAGGTATTATTTTCGCAATCTATAAAAAAACAGAGATTTAACTTATAAAGATTTTTAACCCAAAACACTAGTTTTGTTGCTTTGTTTCCAAATACTTTTTATTTCTGCAAAAAAAAAAGAGAAGTTGTCATGAATTTGTATTCAACCATAGAATAAATTGATTTTACTCACGTTTCTAGCAGGCCATTCGCATATACTCGTTAATGCACCCGTATCTAGACTTATCGGTCAGTAGGTTCAGTAAACCTTCACTATGATCAAGTTCAGTGACTCAAAACTAATAGATACAATTTTACACTTGATCTCTTGAATAGCTGTCATCGGGTTGGCCGGATTCCTTTTCCTAACTATACTGAAGTCTCGCCAACCAGGGGCCCTACCACTACCTCTTTTAGCAGTATTATTTTAATCTTACTTGAGCGTGGGAATGAGATGGAGCTAGACGTCCTGTATAGCTCCACTTCTTTCTCGCACTGAAGTAACATCAAAATAATACTGCTTAGAGAGGTGGTGGTTGGCCCCCTGATCTGCTAAGTGCCAGTTATCGGTTATTGTAATTTTCAGTGCAACTGTGAATATTTATCCTTTGTACCGTCTATCTATACATTCTTGGTGATGCAGGTAGTAGAAATTTAGAGTTAGGTACAAAATATAATAATTATTTTAACAGTATAAGGTATAATAGAAATTCTATAGTACCGGAACCGAATGCAATACAAAATCAAAATTAATGCAATACAAAATCATATCTATACTTTCACAATAAATGATTTTGTAAATGAAAATTAAAAGTCATATTTTATGCCAACTAGACTGAGAATAAGCACTTTTCGAAATTCAAAGTTACATAAGACAGTCCCCCAAAACGCCCGCACTTCACCACTTCCTAGTACTTTAGCTGGGAAGAAGAAGTGGCGCAACAAACTCTCCTGTTCAGTTAGATAAACTTGATTAGGAACATTACGGAACATTAAATTAAATTATTTGCCATATTTTATCAGCTAGCACACGCCAATATACCAACAAAAAACATCGAAAACAGAAAAAAAAAAAAAAAAACAGCAGAACAAAAGACATAAACGAGCATCATCATAACCCTTTTGGCCCCATATCCCAATTTATATGGGGTCGCAGCATGTCTTCGTCATTCTTAAGGTAGGTATGCACACAGTGAATTTGACCTCCGCGGACTCGCTGGCGATTTTGAAAATTCTCACGTCCACACACAGATTTAAACATCGCTAGCAACCAATCGACTTTCAAGAAAAAACCAAACTGCCAAACTGTTGCAGTATTTAAAAGAAAAGTGAAAGAACACTATCTTTCCACTTCGTCATAGTTGCATAGGTATTTATGTTGTATTTTATTTATTTTAGAAGTATGTATGATTGTATGCATGTATGTATGTTCGTAAGTATATTGTCATATAATTTGTTTTATTTTATTGAGTGAATTGTTTTGATTTTATGTATTTTACTTTCTCTCTACTCTTACACACGGTGTCTACGTCTCTTTTTACCCTCTGTCCTATCGCAGGTATGCTGGAAGAGATTTTTTTAGAAATAAGCATCACCTTTGTTAGTATTTTTCTGTTCTTTTCATCTTGTCTGTTTATTTATGTGTGTACATAAATGGTTAAATAAATAAATCAGTGTGTGGATCAAAGTTGCTGTGTGTATACCTAACATTACGTATCACAGCTAATAGGAGCTGTGATCTCAGTATTCACCCCCTTTTCTAGCCATATCGTCTTTCATACAATCCATTTATCCTGTCTATGGTCTTCGCCTACTCTTACTAATACCGAGGCCCATTAACCACCACCAAGTCATCATCTCAAGGCTGGTTGTGTTGTGCCATTTGTTTCGGTCCTGTGCCAGAAGCCATATCGTTAGCTTATCTTACCGCTATGCTCAAGCGCTTCGCTTGGTCACAGTATAAATAAATAACAGTATTATATCTCAGCAGTGACCTGGAAATAATACCTACGGCCGCTCGGTAGATATAACTGCCGTGAACTCCATACTGTTGCGTACTGATATACACTGAGATTTCGAAGCGCGTCGTTTCTATGAAGATATTATACTGTTACTTATTTATACGTATAAATAAGCAAATCATTATTAATATTTTAGGTCACTAGTTAGCGATGTTTCAAAATTCTATACGGATAGTGCAATCCACGACGACGCGCCCCATTCCGCGATTACTGCAGTGCTATTCTGTAACCATCTCACCGTGAAAACTTAGGTGAAGTGAGTTGTCATTCCAACAGGGTGAGATGACACTGACAGCTCACTCCACGCTCACTTCACATGTTTTCACGGTGAAGTGGTTACGGGAATCGACATGCTGTACTGTAAGCTGTACTTTAGTACGGAGCGGCGCGTCGTCGTGGATTGCACTATATATACAGTAATATTGCCAAGTAAATCAAAACAGGTAAATATTTGACAGCTCTTTGCGACGTTGCCAACTTTTATAATGAACGCTCTTAGCTCAGTCGTTCATCATCATCATACTCTTTCAATTATCCTAATTTATTTGGTGTTAGCGCAACAAATCTTCTTATTCGACGCCGATATATGCCGATATATGACCTTGAGTGGTTAGCTTGCGTGTTCTGTACTGAGCTCACCCAACGCGTCGTACGTCCAGCCAGTAATAGGACTCGCCCATCCAGGAGTGCTGTCCAAAATTAGACGCATTGTTTATTTATTATTCATAAAACAAAAGGTATTTAAATAAAACACGTACTTATACTAAAAGATTAATAATTTAATTATCTCTAAAATGGTGAAAGTTTCAGAAAAATACGCTTGATAGATTTTGCGTGATTCTCAGTTTTTTATCCGCGTTAGACAACAATTAATTTCATTGTGTGAACATAGTTCCTAATATAAATGTCGCAGTCATCTGGTTGAATCTGCTATTTGATTGGATGACTAGCGCGTTCATTGAATTACGACATTTAATTGAATGACTAAAGGACAACTCGTCAAGTCGTTGAGCACAATGTTTAACCAGATGGCTGAATGTCGTGTAAACATTTAGTTAAACTGGGTGAAATTGGTTAGGTTAGGTTAGAACTGTGACGCCGAGCGAGCGGAGCGAGCGGTGCCGCGGCAGCGACCGGCGAGCGCTATTTCCAAGTTGCTCGCAGAGATTTTTTCTCCACTTGAATCACTTGACTGAGTCTTGGTCAGTCATCTTCAAAGGGCTGACTTTCAATACGCCAAGTTGTTAAACGTTGAATGGTTTTATTAAAATTAACTATCTGCCTAGGCATTCATTTGATGCCGGCGTTTAATGAACTGCCTAGGTGTCCAATTAGCTGGCTAATTTAACCAGATGGCTGCGACATAAACATAATCTAAAATATTCATATATTAAGTTATTCAGAAAATGCTCTAATTTAACATATATTTTTTCCAAATCATTATCACTACTCGTTTAGACGTGATCTTCAGTAAAAAATCATTAAAAGTCGGCTATCGTCGCCTTAACTCATTCGTTTATATCCTTTTAATACAGCAAGCAAGAACACGACCTGCTAAAGTTGAATTTCTCTTTAATCATATTATTTGTTTATCTTATGCTTGCGATCTTCAGCACGTCAGCAACTTGCCAAGATCGTGCCATTAACTATCTCGTTAACAACTTCCCTCGATCAAGATAACAACTTCCGTCTCCATTACTCTTCAAATTGCGAAATATTACATTACACTTTCCAAGTTTTCATATCTATAGATTACTTAGCTTCTGCCCGTGACGTCGTTCACGTGGAACTCGTAAGACACCACAATTATGCTAAACATACGAAGCCACATATTCCGCTTGCGCTATTACCTACTTCGTTGTCGCTCAGCGTTCTTTCTGACGTTTTTTCTCTTTTTGCTTGGCTCTTAAGAACCGTAGCGTGATGTTAAACACCCTATGACCTTCTCCAAGAATAGGGCTGATGACTGGATCTAAAAAAGCAATTCTATTTAGTCCGTCAGTCCGATAATAAAAAACTATTAGACACGTAACTATTTTTTGCTTTATCATATTAATAAAAAATGACTTAGATAAAACGCATTAAAGTTGGGGAGTCGGGGTTGCTACGTCACAAGTAAGTATAAAATCTACATACTCGTGACGTCATGGCACAATTTAACGCAATGTATCTTTTGATAAAGTATAAAAAAAAAAATTCAAAATTCAAAAGTCATTTATTCAAACTAGGCTGAGAATCAGCACTTTTCGAACGTCACGAACATAAGACAGTCCCTCAAAACGCCCTTCACCACTTCCTAGTGCTTTTGCTGGGAAGAAGAAGTGGCGCAACAAACTCCCCAGCAGCACAGCTGTCTGTTCAGTTAGAAAAAAAAATGATTCTATACAATAGTATGCAAGATAATTTACATTACGCAAAACACAATTTAAATTATAAATTAATAGCCATATGACAGCTAGCACACGCCAATATACCAACCAAAAAATATGTGTCAAATATTTTTTAATAACACAACTGACGGACAAAAAAAATATTTTTAGTCATCATCCCTATTGTGCTATCGAATTCAAAACGATTTTTTTCGAACGAGATCGCGTTCAAACATACAAACTCTTCAGCTTTATTATCAGGTAAGTATTTCTCGTAAACATTCTTGTTTAAACATAGAATATTCCAATGACACTCGATAATACTGTGGCTTCCCATTAGTGAAAGAATTTTCAGAATCTCATCACTAGTTCTGAAGAGTACCCCTTACATACAAACTTACACACCTTCATCAAGAATTGGGTACCGCATGTACCGTGTGTTACGGTGTGTACCGGTACCGACATGGCGGCAGTTCCGGAGTTTACCCCCTACTTACAAACTAACAAACAAACTCTATAATATTACGAGTAGTATAGGTAGATATTATATCAAAAGCAGAACAATTTTTCAAATCCGACTTGTAGTTCCAGAGAGACCGCGTTCAAACAAACTGGTGTTAAAAATATCATTAGAAACTTTATGAGGTGCTGTAGACCCTCGAACTAATTAAATTTTACTATGGGATCAACTTTGAAATCGCGAAAAAAACAGCTGTCCCATACAGTTTAGGCATTAAACTTTACTATGGAACAGCTGAATTTTTTCGCGATTTCATAGTTTGTCCTATAGTAAAAGTTATTCAGTTCGAAGGTCTAAAGCACCTCTTAAAGTTTCAAAAGTTAATTTTTTAACCCTTATAGATAGTTTGTATCCATCGTAATCCGTCAACATTCTCATCACGCGTCCATCTCTACTCTCAATCTAGAGCTGTCAGTCTTTGTACTGACATTACGTTACGACATTTTAACCCTGGCTATTACTTTCTGTCGTAACAAACAACAATGCCACAGCACAACATCCGCCCGTATGACAATCCATTTGCAAAATCTCAAAGTTTTATTTTTTAACAAAACAAAGTTACGAAACGTTGATGCGCAGGCGCATACGTAATATAATCGTGTTACGTTCTGTTTCACACAACTTGCAGACGTCGTGACAAGAGAAGCCTGGTTCGGATTCTGCTCTTATGTTTTAGCCTTAATTTCTGAGCCATGATTGGTCTACATTCGGATGGCTTAAGATATGAGATTATTTTTTTGTGACTCATACTTAATGATGTGAGCAAAAAAATGGCGATTGGAACAAAAACTTTCTGTCAGCGGTTGATAAGCAAAAGTTTATTTTGTTACCCCAAATTTCCCGTTTTCTTTGGAACTATAAAATTCAATTACGTATGTAGCTAGTTAATCTACCTAGGCTTTTTCCAACTATGTTGGGGTCGGCTTCCAATCTAACCGGATGCAGCTGAATACCAGTATTTTACATGGAACGACTGCCTATCTGACCTCCACAACCCAGTAACTTGGTATACAATACCCCTTGGTAAGATTTACGACCCGTAACGACTGTCAAAGATCCAAGAATGACAGCCGGGACCAAGAGCTAAACGTGCTTTCAGAAGCACGGATAAATAAATACTGACGTTATTTACTGATGATCGAATAGTGAAGACTACTAATTAGGACGTAATGCAAGATTACGTCCTAATTAGCACCTAGTCTTCGCAGAAGTAAAAGCGTGAAAATAGGCAAATTACTGTTTAAATGCAAAGCAAGTCAGTTGAACATCATTATGTAAAGGAAAAAAGTCAGGCTCGCACGCGAATGGTTCAGTATCACTACACCGTACAATATGTAACACTACATATTTTTATTTTAAATAGGTACTCTATTTAGTAAAAAAGAACGAGCAAAAATCCCGAAAAAAACACGTTTTTTGTATGGTTAAATATTAGTCAAAATAAAAGAGGGTCCATCTTTAATTTTAACTTTATTCTATTTTCATTATTTGTGGCGCGCGCTCTGTGAAAATTTTACGTGCTTCGTAAGGAAAAGATACAGACCTGTGACAGATGGACGGACAGCGAAGTTTTAGTAATACGGGACGAACGGGACTCCGTTGGCACCCTTGGGATGACTCAATGGAACCCTAAAAACGAATTTACGTCTTACGCACATTTTGTATTCAGAAAGCGATCAATTAATTACATACTCGTATCAACGCATTTCCTTACTACGAACTCCATTGTACGATCGTTCGGTAATCGTGTGCCAATATGGCGCCTAATTTCACGCAGTTCGCGCCATTCGAAACGAAAGTGAAAACGGCGGGAAAGATGAGCTGTCAAACCACGTTCCGATACACTCTCGATTTCGTTCGTTTAGTTTTTCCGTTTTTTTTTATCGATGAGAAATACTGTGTTTTTTTAAATTTGTTTTTCGTTTAAACCTAACATTTCTAAGATTATATTATACCAATATATTAAGTATTATAAAGCTAAAGAATTTGTAAGTGCTAGTTATTTAAAAACTCGCTCTCTTATAAAACCATTTGAAATATTCAAATGCCCCTTTCATTTTAATCTAAGCAATTTACAGCCTGAGGCACTAGAAGGGCCTAATGATTATTCATGACGCCTTGCGGGTAACTTTCTACAATTTAACCAATTAAATCGATTGTAAACAAATTCTTGGGAAACGGTTCCAAAACAATAAAATTCAATTACCCAATTAGTAATGCGAACCTTTTATTGTAATAATTATTGACCTACTTCCCGAATACTTCCGTAAGAATCACAGCCCTATCAAAAATGAATTAGCCACAGATAATGCAATACCGCGAAATTAACCTTAACAGATGTCATTAGTAAAGAAAGCAGACTTGTCTATTTGTACAAATTACGTCCTGACTTCACAACGGACAAGTTTGTACCTTGACTCATCAAAGTTAAGGTCGAATTTTCCAACTCATTTATTATTCCAAATCAATCAGAGGGATTTGTCACCGATGGGCAGCGGTCAAATGAGTTTGGACACTATTGTACTGCGTATAAAATCTAAATTTATTCAGTGTGCTATTACTTGCGACGTTTTTCGCCCATTTAAAGCCATGTTTTGGAAAGCTACGGCGAAAGTCGGCTTCTTATGAGTGTTCAAGTGTGACCACTCAATCTTGATACTTGAATGTGCATTAAAACCGTTTTTGTATCTCATTATCCAGTACTAAATATGGAAATACTGTAAACGCCGTATAATCAAAACGTCGCTATTTTAACGAGGATTTTCTGATAATCGTCTTACTACGCATTTATTTTAAAAACGAATAGGTAAAGAAATAGGCATAAATCCAAAAACGTTCCAAACTAAATTACTATTTCATTACACATTGGCTTGACTTTAGCAAATTAATAATGCTACTTACAATTAACATTTCCCGAAAATGAACTAAACCCCTGACAGGTAAATTCTATTACGAAAATTGACAGAAATTTACTACAAAAAGTAGTCAATAAAGTGTTTGCTAAACTCAAACGTAGCTGTTACATGACAGACAAATTATTATTAGTACAGCGTAATTGGGCAATCCTGTTACTTTTTATGGCAGTTTAGATTATCATAGGAACTGAATAATTACAGCGAAATAACCGTTAAGATCTAAGAGCTTCATTTAGAAGAAAAATATTGTTCCGTTACAAGATAGCGGTCATTATACCTTTTATTAAAAAAAAATGCAGCATGATTTTTTTTATTTTATTACTCAAAATTATTGTAGAGGTGTCAATTATTTATGTAAATAAAATGAAAAAGTAGGTAAAATATCTAAATTAACAAGTCCGTATAAAGACCGTGCTATTGTCAAAGTGTAGCTGTTATTATTGGAAGTAGGTAGGTACATGCTTACACTGAATTTACAAAGTGAAATAAAATATTATTACACATGCCTACCTTATATTTATACGTCACGCACACCATAGACACGCTAAAACAACGGTCAAACCTCTATTGTTTTGTATTAAAATGTATAAAAACACGACCAACTGGGTTCTGCACATAAATATCAAATAATAACTTCATAAGTAAAATATATGTGACATCGTATTAATTACAGAAATTACTTTACAGATGGTAAACGTTTATGGATGGCAATAAAATAATGAGAATCTTAAAATATGAGCAATTAAGTATCTTTAAGAAAATGTAAAACGCTTGGGGATCTCCAACGAAAAGTGAAAAGGAACGAACCGCGAGGCGATCGCACTTTACTTCCGATAACCAACTTCCCGCGTCAAGACGTCTCACGCAAATAAACAATACCAACAAAAAACATATAATTAAAAAACTCAAACAAATAGCAACTGTGAAAAAAAAGTGTCAATAAAATGTGGTGTAACAAGAACCAGTGAAATGTGTAAAAGTGTAATCGAAAACGGACTTCATGGATCGGCGGGAAAAATTAAAAAGAAAAATTTTAAAACGCGTAGAAGAACGCGCGATAGTGTTTTTAGAACAATGATTTTCAGAACTTTTCTGTTTTCTTTTGCAATTTTATGTTGTTTTCATAGTATTATGTGTAATGAGAACGACGTGTTGACATTACAAGTTGATGACAAAGATATTGATTTGCCATCGGATAGAAGACGGCCAGCGAATGAGCAAGAGAAAGACATTTTAATGTTAGGTGCCCTAGGGAGGAGGAAGGGTTCGGGCTACCACAATTCTTATGGGTCATCACAAGAAGATGATTCTATCATGGATTTATTGGGAAAGAGTGAGTATTTGAATTACATTATTTTTCTGAAGTACGCTGTTCTGTGTACAGTACTGCTGTACAGTGCCGGTACAGCGTCCTAGTTTTTTGCTGCACCGAACGACGTCAATACGTCGGCGCCGGTTGTCGCTGAAAACCAGCGCTGGGGCTCTGTCTTGCATAGGGTCGCAGCATAATGCTGAGCGGTAGCCGTTTTGCGTGGATGTGACGCATGTTTCCCGCAACCTTTTCTAATAGGTATTTTTTTGCGTAACCTCTTTTTTGCGTCATGTTTACCGCAAATAAACGTATTTTCTTTCTTTTTCTTTATTTATAATACTTTGATTGCATAAACATATTCGTATTAAATTTTATGTGAAGGTGACATAACTAAAGCGGAAATTACAATAAATTAATTTGATAACTAACCAACAAGTAGGTCACATTACCTAACATTTATATATTTCCGATTAAATTAAAATACTATGATTATTATTATGAATTATTTACTGCCTCGTTGGTCTCGTGGTTGCAAGCGCTACTGCTGAGCATGAGGTCCTGGGTTCGATTCCCGGGTCGGGCAAAGTGTTATTGGGTTTTTCTATCTGGAATTTCTCAGTAGTAGCACGGTAAATAATATTACTGTGGTAGTAGCCCGGAGCCTGGATTTGTGCCCGGTTGATGGCAATAGGCTCGCCCCCTATTACATGCTTAAAACATAACTGGCGAAATGTGGGTGTACCTACTACAGGTACACCTCTGCCCAACCCTTCGGGGAAACAAGGCGTGATGTTATGTTATTATGAAAACGATAGTTTCGAATAAATGAATAATTATAAATTATTACTATCGATGATCGCTCTTTCTTCAGAGTGCATCGTGATTTCAATATGTTGACTGGTCAACAGATTGAAGTTAATTGGTCACAACTAGACGCAAATAGTAACTGGTCACAACTTCAGCAACAATGGCGGTATAATGTGAGTGACACAATTAATCCGATTAAAGTAATTGAAAAACTGAAAATTAAAGCATTCGTTAAAGCCAAAATCTTACAGCAATGGCTTCTAACAGCTGCGATTTTTTCGATTCTAGTAATCAATTAGCTAGGCGAATGATCATTTTTAAACTCGATCTGTCGGTGGCATCATCCACTTGGTACTTTATTGTAATTTTCATAAAGATGATCTTATATGGGTCATTCTAAGTTAAGAGGTACTTTCGATGGCCAGGACAAAAAAAATACTTTTTTTAATATTAACTTCATAATTAACCTATTCATTACTTAAAACTAAGTGTTTTCTACGTGGTCACTCAAATTTATTACATAAATGTACGTAGTTTAGTCACAACAAGCTCTAATATAAGATAAATGTCTCTCCCCTGGTCTGTCCCCCAACCGACTTTATTTGTAAACCAGTAATTATGAATGAATTAAAATTCAAAAATTACATTAGCATCGTTAAATTTATACAGAAAGATAACTTAGTAACAGTATATTACAAGTAAAATTGCTTATATTTAAATTTTTCATAAAAAATATTAACGTCGAAATTTGTCCTCCGTGTTTCGTGTCTCGTCCCCTGGCTTTTTGTTTTCGTTTAAAAATCAGTTAAATTTTGCTAATCTGTGGAAGTTGTGACCTAGAGTACATAGGATGTAACGTGAAGTAAGCAGCAAGCGACGCAAAAGCCGACTGCGTAGCCAATATATCGGTCATTTTAGTCACGCCACTCGCTGGTTGCAGAAGTGTTGAGTGAATGCAGTCTTTCCTCTGGTAAGTTTTATTTAGCAATTATTTGTTAAAATACTAATATATACTCAAATATTCACTATGAATAGTGCATACATTGTTACGTTTGGTTGTGAATTGCGTACGAGAAACACTTTTACAGCTATTTTAGATATCAATCGAAAATGTATCTCCCCTGGCGTATTTCCCCTGGCTCTCTTGATGGCAGGGGAGATACTTAATGTCCAGGGGAGATACATTTGTACGTGTTTTCATTAATACCTCTACCGTGTTCTCTGAAACTTTACTTGGCATTATGTCTATCTTAGCTTTACAATGTAATATGACTTTTTTACAGAAAGTTCACATGGAATTTTCATGAAGCAGGTCAAGGCAAGGGAGCTCCCGTTTGAGTGGGTGCTACTTGCAATAGAACTGCAGATAGATTAGTTCCGAGTGGCACCGATATTTCATCAATAGATGATTTTGCTAAAGCCCTTGAGAAAACCTGCCCGATTATTAAAATTTTCACCGTAGATGATGTAGACATATTATCTGAAAAAGCAGCAAAAATGGGATCTGCTGAAGGTATAAAGACTTTTTCAGGCACCCTAAAGGTACGGAGCGAGAGGGCATGGGAGGCCGTCACCTCCTTCCGCGAAGCAGTAATGCTCGCAAAAGAGGAGGCGGAGCGCGTGACGGAGAGGCAAAATTCGCGCCCTCACGCCCCTTGCCGCCGCAGGAGGAGACGCGAATCGCAGGGTGGGTGTCGGGAATCGCAGGCCGATTCCCGGCCACCCTAGGCGCGGGCTTGCGGACGGTGAGCAATGGGTAGCTCGCCGTCGCTAAGGACTAGGCCCAGGTCGACGGCGCGTTGTGTTCCACTCGCGCCTCAAAGAGATGTCAGCAACTGAAGGGGTTCGATGGGACCAATGCCTGCCGGGGTTGCGGGAAAGTCCGAAAGGGATACCGTCGCCCCAGGCAACGTAAAGGCACCCTAAAGGTTCACCAAGTTACCATAGTTTAAGTACAGACGCCAGCACATCAACCTACCCGAAACTCAAATTTTCTCAATCATCTTTGAACCTTATACTTTAGTGATAAAGTTGAAAATTGTAGTAGGTTGATGCGCTGGCGTCTGTACAAGCAAAGTTTAATACTATTATTTAAAAGAGATGCTTTCGTTTATTTTTATTTCATTAATTTCTATTGATAGTAAAGTTATTTTTTTGTTTTGATGGAAAGGAAAAGTTAGAACCTTTTCATGTTTTGTACGTAGCGCTTAAGAAACATTTAATTTTATAAACAAAAACTGCTAAGAAATGAAAAGCCTGATTATAAATAATTCATAATTAAAAATAAAAATTAATAAATAAAGTTGATTCTTTAAAATAACCCTGTTTTTATTATGTCGTATCTCTTCCCTGTTCATAAAGTATCTTCCCCTGTGTATCTTGTCTCTCCCCTGTACTGAGTATTTCCCCTGGTCACTTATAAAACGAGATAAAACCAACAAATTGACTGGCCACTTTGTAAACATTTTCAACTTAAAAGTTTCTATAAAAAAATGTATTCATAAATAAAAATATTTTAAAAAAATGCCGTGCCGTGGCTTCATACAACGTATTACCTCTTAACTTAGAATCACCCATATAACACCACAGTACCTGTTCGGCCGAGCTCTGGGGCCCTACCACCACCTCTTTTAGCAGTATTATTTTAATCTTACATGAGCGTGGGAAAGAGATGGAGCTAAACGTCCTGTATAGCTCCATTTCTTTCTCGCACTGATGTAACATTAAAATAATACTGCTTAAAGAGGTGGTGGTTGGCCCCCTGCTCGGGTGAAAATAGATAAATATATCATCCAGGTATACCAATGATGTATCACATTCCCGAGGCTGTGAAAATAGAGAAAACGAATTTTCCCAGATACAAGTACCACACCTAGCTAGATCAATTTTTCGCCCGCTATTTGCAACTTTATTAATTCGAAAAATGGTATGGTCAAGTGACCATATCCTGAGTTAATGAGCATTTGTGCTCATTGTACGGCATTTTAAATTGTTGCTCGCAAAACAACATCCAAATGGGTGACTTTTTCTTCAATGTTGGCTTTTAAGACTTGCAAGATTTGTGGTTTACTGTGGAAAACGCAAGATTTCAAAGAGAGTCTGCAGGCGCCGTCATGTCTGGCGATCTGGCCGGCTAGTTCAAATCGCCAAAACTTGACATCTCAAAGCCCGGAAATTGGTGTTTCAAAGTCTCCATCGTTGCCTGAGCTGTGTGTATCGATCGCTTCATTGTATTGTAAACTCTATCTGTCTACTACTTATGTATCAAATCAGAATGCCGTTAAGCGGCCATTTGCAAAAAAAATATCCACATTCACATTATGACATTACTTTTTCCCTACCCTATACATAGACTATGGAGCTAAAGTCATCTGAACCTTTCAAATGTCCACTCATATAGGTTGTAAAATTATCTGCTTCGGTACTGTAACTAAGTACCTAGTATTCGCAATAGTGAACAAAGCATGGTGTTCCAGGCTTGCCTCTCGTCTCAAAGTGTTTAATGGGTTTACCCATTAGAAATATCTCAGTTGCATATAGTCAGGATTTGGGACTTCTTCATTTTGTGTCGTTAGTAACTAACCTGGTGTCAGTTTTTATGCCACCTATGGGCCTCTGACTTGGCTTCACATGCCGTCGAGAAATACCTCTCAGGCATTACGTTTCCTCACGATGTTTACCTTCACCGTTTTTGCAGCAAGTGACAATTATACAATACTCACATGAGTCCTAAAAGTCAGAGATGCGTGCCTTGGGTTCAAACTTGGCAGTCCGCCGGTCGCACCATCACATCGTCGACTATCGCTGCTCAGGGCCTCAAGTCTGCTATTACAATAGTGTCAGAATGGTCTATCATTGATTTCATAATTGTTGATTTTGACAAGTTTGGTAATCTACTAACATATTGGCGTCATTATGATTTTCCAATGGTCAGCCACTGACACTCCATTGAAAGAAATGGCATCAATTGGTAATCTCGTATCTACATAATGACAAATGAATGACTGACTTAGGCGGTAATCTGCTAAAATTTTTACAGTTCCTTTGATCAGTGACCTACAATGAGAACGTCATTGTGCAGTTATTGCTTTTAATTCGTTACGAGTATCGTGTTTGTGGAATACAATGATCAACCAATGATCGTCCATTATGAATTTAGCAGATTACGAACTTTTTGCAAAATAACAATGGGATCGTGTTGGAATAACGAATTTATAAAAATAGCAGACTTGGGCCCCTGGACTGATGACTAGGCACGGAAATTATAAACCATCGAATGTTTTTGCCTTTAATTTCGAAAGAAACCATACTTTTTCATAATTTTTGCCAGTCGTAATCTATAACGTTGCGAAATTTATTATAATAAACTTAAGGTGTTTCCAATTATTCGGTGACACACTCATTAAATACAGGCGTGATTTATTATATTCTAAAATCACCCAAACGGAAGCCCGGTAAGCAGTTCTATAAAGCACTTCCTGTCTCACCTAGAAAGAAAAGAAAATCAGTAGTCGCCACTTCACGCGTGTTTATAAATATACAAGAAGTAAAAGCTAACGGAAACAGCTCATTGAGGTGGTCAACATAGTTGCCAACTTGCCAAGAGTCAGGCGTCTATTCTGTAAAAATCTTACCGTGGAAACTTAGATGAAGTGTCAAGTCAGCTGTCATTCCATCTGATGCTAGGATTGATAATATTGACAGCCCAGTTTACAGCGAAAGCGTCAGGGTAGCCCGCGAAATTAAAATTTTCAGGTCAGTATCGGGTTGTATGATGATCTAAATATGATTAGTAGCCGTATCAAATATTTATTTAATTATCATCATCATTTCAGCCGAAAGATGGCCACAGCTGGACAAAGGCCTCCCCAAGCCCCGTTTATTATTTATTTATAGAATTATAATCATAAAAATCATAATTGCAACTTTTCCACTGTTATTTTTAGGCCTCACAGTTTTTCTTTCACACGTTTTATCTGGAGAATAAATCATCTTAGGATGAGTCTATGGTTACGAAACGCTCCTAATAGTAAAGTATTTATCGATAACAAGATCAAAGATTTTGTAAGGATCGTGCTTGTCGAATTGACGTCGAAATTTTCCAAATACACTTACATAAGTAGCTATACAAGGTGTTTTTTTTTATCCCAAAACTCTAGCTAGGGTATTAATGAGACCATATTAAAGAATCAACTTGAGTTGAGTTTGAGTATCAGATTTAAAAAAATATTTAGTTCAGAGTATTTTTATTGATAAAAAGAAAATATGTTCTTTTTTTTTCAAAAATAAACGTAGCCTACATTACTCCTTATAGCATCACCTATCTGTCAGTGAAGCCCCATCAATACTCGCGTCAAAATCGGTGGAGTCGTTTCGGAGATTAACAAATGACAAAAATTGAAAAAGATGTTTTTTTTTGTTTTAAGTATCGTATTTACTTTCATATGCATTTGGTGAAAAGCTGTTATGTTGACGTTACAAACAGATACTTCAATCTTATTTATTTGTATGTATGTATAGATGCAGTAAGGCATTGAAACTAATATTCTTATCAAATGACTGATCTTTGTCATTCTACTTGCCGTATTAGGACTATTCAGAAGGATAGTGATCTTATTTTAATTCATAAACATGTTTTTGATGTAAACTACATACTTTCCGTACTCTGCCAACTTACAAATGTGCTCTAAACAAGAAAGTTTTGATGTTTTGTTAAGATATGCATATATGTCGCAGTTTGGTTGAAGCCGTGATATAGTTATATACCTAGGGATATAGATATACAGAGAGTGCAATCCACGACGACGCGCCCCACTCCGCGATTACTGTACTGTAAGCTGTACTTTAGTACAGATTGCATGATCTATATACCGTAATATAGTTACACGAAAGCGGTTCATAATTAATGTCGGAGTGCCCTAATTTTGTTACTGCGACCAATTTTGACGTAGCTGGTCACAGTTCTAACCTAACCTATTTGGTCGGAGTGCCCTAACAGTTACTAACTAGATCGTGCTCGTATCATAGTTATATTCCTAGTAAGGTAGTTATGAACTGCTTTCATATAACTAACTGTAATACGGTATATAGCTATATCCCTAGGGGTATAACTATATAACGGCTTCAACCATGTTACTGCGACATAAGCATGTAAAAGTATCCACAAACATACAGATAAATTATCAATTGTGTGATGTTAAGGCCCTTATAAAATACAATGATCGTGTAGAAGCATAATGACCTGATGTTCTGTGAAAACTTACTATAAAATATTGTCAGTTGTCACTTGACATTTTGATATACTAACATACTTCTATTTTGTGTAAATAATTTCATCACCACTGCTCTCAAAACGGCGAAGGAAAATATCGTGAGGAAACCGGCATGTTCTAGAACCAAAAATTCGAAGACATGTGACATCTACCAACCCGCACTGGGCCCGCGTGGTGGAATACGGCCCACTCCCTCTCGAAGAGATTCTGGTTCCCAGCAGTGGGAATATTATAAGCTGATTATGATTACCACAATGAATCACCCACTATCTGGCCAACTGCCATCACAACGGCTAAAAAGCAGGCAGTTTTTTTAAAATCGACAGCATTTCTTCCTGGTTTTCCGGCCAACGCCCGTTGTAAGCTGTGGCAGGATACTCTTCCCCCCTACTTACTATCTACCACCAAAGAAGCATCTTCCTGAGGGTGTTAGCTCCCATAGTCCACTTAGAAGTTCTTGAACCGTCTCCGGACCCAAGTGGAAAGACTTAAATCCAACCTGGTAAAGTGGGGTTGCCTCGACGGAACGGCGGCAATATGGAGCTTTGTCGCAAGCCAAGCCCCACCTCCTATCCTGCCCTCTATGTCCTAAGATATACAGTCAAACTGACCTCTGCGCTCCTGCCAACGACGCCTTGGAAGTGGCGAAGTTTTCGGCCAACGAGATTTAAAATACTGTAGGCCCAGCCACATGAAGAAGAAGAAGTATGAACGTTAGGGAAAGAAAGTAAGGCGTTTACCCTGTAATGCAGTTGCATATGATGGATTGATGACCTGGTGAAGGTCACAGGAATCCGCTGAATAAATGAGGGTAACTACAACGTATATCGATGTATGGATGATACGATATCGTTATTATGGTACGTATATGGATGTACAAGCGCTGATAGACCGAGCCATTGGTACCAACTACCAATACGTGACTTGGTGACAGTGACCCAGATAAAGCAGTGATTTTAAAATCTGTGTGCTGATAGAAAAGAACTGATGCCATCAGGAATTGATACAGCGACTGCTGAGTGTAGGGCCCTGGGTTTGATTCACGGGTAGTGTCAAATCAAAACTTTATTTATGCCCGATTTATTTATTATCGAAAAAAAGTGAATCTCAAAATATAATACATTTACCTACTATAACTTCGCAGGTTATTAATTACTCTACTTGTATAATCAACGTATAATATTCCCACTGCTAGGACGCAGGCCTCCTCTAAGAGACCCACTTAAAATTCTTGACAAAAGATAAAAAAATAACTACAATAAAACTAAAGAAAATGCTTTATATCAAAACTTTGATCTGAGTCACGCAAGACGAGAGTAAAAGTGCGCGTGCACAGAGAAAATGGACGGTCGTTCAACCGCTCGGTATCGATCTGAGAATGTTTAAATCATGTCGCGTGATTGTCATCGTGTTTATGTAATTGATTGTACGGATTGTTTGTTTTCAATCGATAAATTTGCAGGATTTTTCAATTTTAGTTTACATTATTATAAACGGCACTAGCTTCTTTCTGCCTGCGATTTTGTCCACGAGGGATTTATACCATAGAGCATATCCTATGACACTCGACAATAGTTTAGCTTTCTATAAGTGAAAGAATTTTCGGAATCAAAATCAAAAGTCAAGAACTACTAGGCTGAGAATCAGCACTTTTTGAAAAAAGAATTTGCTTTAGCTGGAAAAAAGAAGTGGCGCAACAAACTCGCTAGCAGAAATTGGTTCAGTAACTACTGGACCGATTTCTGGATATTGTATATTACAAACTCATTAACTATGATTATATATTACAAACTCATTAACTTAGGTACCTTTTAATAAAATAAGTAAATACAAGCCGTGGGTTCGATGGGCTTTCTCATCAGCAACTTCTCAGGAGCCTTAGGAGACGAGTTTCCAAAAACTCGCCAAGTACGAGTAGGACTTCTAAACGAAGGATTTCGTACTACCGTACAGTATTTAGCAAAAAACGCCGAAAAAATCACGTTTCTTATAAGGGGTTTCACTTTCCCTCTTATTCATAAACTTTGTTTAAAGTTAAGAAAAGTTTAAACGTCAAAAATGTATGGTTTAAACAGGCGCTAATCATTACTGAACTGTAAGTAGCGTTTTTAAATAAGCTGTTTTATGTTTAACTTTATTTTACTTTTATTTTTATAGCGGCAATAGAAATACACAATATGTTAAAATTTCAACTGTCTACCTATTAATGTTTATGAGATACAGCCTGCTGACAGACAGACGGAAAGCGGAAGGCTTAGTAATAGGGTCCCATTTGGTACCCTTCGGTTACGAAATCCTAAAAACAACCTAATATACAGCTAACTTTAATAAAACAACACAAGTACCAAGTTCCATGTTTCTAGCTTTAAAGATGACAAACTTCCATACAAACTTTCAACGCCTATTTGACCCTTTCAATGGATTTATTTTCAAAAATCCTTCGTTAGTCTTCACCTTCGTTACATAACGAACTCTTGTGCAAAATTTCATGGGATGTATTTAATAGCAATTTGATGAAAACCGCTATAAAGTTATAGGTAATCATCTATAATTTAATATTATCACTTTAATAAACATGAACCAAATTTCATACAATCTATCTGCGACTAGATAATTAGACAATCCTTCTACATAGTAATAAGCTAAGCATATTTGTAGTGGAAACAATTATTTCCATTAATTTCAAAGCTAATAAACATTTTAAAGTGTGAAAAATTATTTTTAGTGCGTTTAAATATTCACCCTTTTTAAACCAGTGGTTTAGCCTGTGCGTTGTCTGTCAGATAATGGGAGCACTTAAGGGAGGGGTAATAATGCATTCGTTAAAATATGAGATGGTCCATTCGTTGAATTGGTTTCGAAATTTTTATGGAGTTCTTTGTTGATTACTATCACTACTTGATTAGCATCATCTGGCTGAAATTATTCCATTGCTCGGACAAAGGCCTCCTCTATTTGAAAGGGAGTGGTGGCTGTAATCTACCACGCGGGCCCAGTTGGTAGATGTCACATGTCTTCGAATTTTTGGTTCTAAGACATGCCGGTTTCGGCATGATGTTTTCCTTCACCGTTATGAGAGCAGTGGTGATGAAATTATTTACACAAAGTAAAGCGTCTGTCAGGGTTCGAACCTATGACCAACAACTCGTAAGCCGCGGAGTTCGCGAAGTTACCGCCTGAATGTTGATGTATCATACATTTCTCTGCATAGGCCTTCGGGAAATTCAGCCGTAATGTTTATATGATTCAAGTTTAACAATTTATTTTCTCTGTTCCAGTGATCCCCCAAACGTGCCGGTATCGGGGGGCCCGGTACCCCTGCGGGCTGAGCATATCCTGCGTCCTAGGGGGAGGCAAGCCCATGGACCTCTGTTCTGGGGGCATGATTTGGGCCTGCTGTGTGGATAGAGAGACCACTGAAAGACCAACTGAGGTCGCTCCTGTGGTGCACAATGCTAGTAAGTTTTTTTTTTTTGTTATCTATGAATTCTATAAACACGAAAAAAGATTTATATTTTCTTCAATTCTCGATGTTTTGAGTAATTGTTCGAACTGAAAATTTGTTTATTTAGCGCTACTTATAAAGTCATTATTTTGACTATAATTTACCTGCGAAAATTTGTAGAATAAAATATGGACTGATTGAAATATCGGGAAATGGAAAAATTAACAGTTACTAGAATTACTTAGTGTAATTAAATAAATGTTTTCAGTCTTTGCATGTTTCAAGTTTAATCGTGGTTTTTTAACAGAAATACTTTTTTATTTAGTGGACCCTTTTGTAACAAAAACAATCCAGTAGAAGTTGGTTCCCTTCAGTTGAAAATAAAACTATCTTTTGTACATTTTCATCACGAATTTAATGTTGTGTGTAATTCTCTGTGTACCTAACTAGTCCTAACTACCTATTTTTAACAGTTGCATTAATCAAGTGTTAATTTAGGTAACGTAGATAATTTATGTGGAAATAATTTTTAACAAACTTAATGCTTTTAGAGCAAACGTTATCAACAACAAAATAAAAAGTGCTTATTAAGGAATAATTTAAAAAAAATCTCAAGGCCTGATTACTGAAAACTTTAAATTTTATTGAACTACGGGATTTGAGTAAAAAATGGTCACAAAATCTTGTAAGTAGGTGAGAGTGGAACTGAATAAAATCCTTTACTTACGAAGGTAACCCAGCAACATAATATTTTAAAATGCAACAGTTCCCCGGTTCCCATCCATCTCAGTTTCTCCGGCGAAATCTCAAGGTTATACACATCACGTAGACACGTGTCGAACGTGATATCTACAAGTTACGAAATATTATGACTACTCTCTAATACGGCGTGAGGCATAAGCGGTAGCGATCCGACAAGGTACTAAAGAAAGAACGCGGGAGTAACCACTAAACAGTCACAAACACGACCCATTTATTGTAAACCTGATGTTGGTTCATCATACATACCAGGAATCGTCTAACAATACAATGAAGTGTCGCCTATGTCACAATTTAATGTCGACAAGAAGTGACAAACCGGTTTTCGGTTACGAAATACAATGTCACACCTACAAAGTACACTCTCTCCTATATGGCGCAAGTGTCATTACACTTGTACACAATCTGTGACAATGCAAGTACGTTGTGCATGTAAATTTATGCAGCCTATGCGTGGGCTACACATCGTGCGGGCCATAAGTCTTCTGCGCTGTTTGTCGAGTAACAGAGCACATCCAAGCGTTCAAGAACTGTCAGTTTCAATATTCCACAACAATGATGACACTGACAGCTCTTGAACGCTGATCGGGTTCAGTTTTGATGAAATCCGCTTTAAGCCGTGCAATTGCCATAACTTTCATGTTACGTGCCAAATAAAGGTAAAATTAAGTTATAATTTGAGTTTTTAACTTTAAGGGTTATGCTAGAAAGGCGAATTTTCTTTAAATAGGTACAGGTATAGGTAGGTATTGAGAAAACTCTTCTTTTGGAAATAGACATGGGTAGTAAAGAGTTTGAAAATGACACACTTTTATACCCTTCGGATTTCGGTGATGCGTACCTTGTTCCTAAGAACATATTATAGCGAAAAAGTGGAGGGAAATAAATACTACAATTTGAGCTTAAAGAAATGCTCACAGTGCCTTATAACTATAGGTATCCACGGCCATTAGGTACACATGAATTCAAGAGCAAATCTTGAATTAACGTCGTCCTTTCGAGGTCAAATGATGACATTGCGACATTTTTGTATAGAGATCGCAATAGTGTTCCTTTGAAGTGACAGAACGTGTGACATTATAAAGGGTTACGAAATAAAACGTCACATACGGTGCACTCTCTCTAGTGTGGTGCAAGTTAGGGGCGGAAGCGAGAGTGATTCGAATGATTTAGACAAAAAAAATAACTTTTCAAGATCTGTGCATCAATGCATCATGTGAATCAATGCTAGTTCCTTGTAGCAGTAGCGGTACTTATAAAATAATAAAAAAAATCTTCGACAGTTCAGTGTTTATATAAATGTAGGTAAGTTATGAAAGCATAATATTAGTGTAAGTTTCCATAAATTATCTGACCGATACACCATAGTGAAGCAAATAAAATAACAAAACATGACATTATTTGGTTAAGATTATTTACATAATTTATCCAAGTAAAGAATGGCTGCCAGCTTTTTGGGCTCTGCCAGATTTTGATAGCGATGCGGACGAATTTTTTGATGCCCTATAATTATCTCCCCCCCCCCTTTTATATGTATACTTGTACATATTATTATTTTAAGTCTATTAGGTTTTAATCATTAAAAGGTACAATGTAAAATGTGAAGCGAAAATAAAACCTTAGACTAGTAAAGAATTGGTTATGTGTAACGTTTAGGTATCGAATACACTTTCTTTAACCAAAGTAAGCAAAAATCCGATAACCTGTACACGTTTCTGCTGTATATATTTTTATTTGTTACCTGTAGGTATAATAATGGCAGTACATCACGCGGACTACCCCTCTAGTTAACTTATTGTCTCCCTGTCCATCCAAACCATGTCAGGTAGATATCGTTATTGGCGATGAGCCCGACGTTGTACCATGAATATTAATGGTTATGTAATTGAGCTTTGTTAAATTCGGTATACATCATCATTTCAATGGATGACAAATCCTCAGAACGCTCCGCTTCTACCTCAGACCACAACTTAACAACTTTACGCACTGATTGCTCGACGGCACAAGATAATTCCACGTATTTATTTCCGCAGCTTTACCTTGCATACACACATACAGACATCTTACTTGTTCAATGTACCTACATTTGTATGGCGTAATGAAAACTTCACACTTTCACGATTTCAGCTGATTGATAATTTATTCAAAACGCATTGAATGAGCGTCAATTGTTTTACAATGGATGTTGCAATCAAGATGTGTGATGGTCGAATTTTGATTTAATTTATGTGGCAATTAATTATAGTGGCAAGCCTAATAATAATTATCTTCTTAGATGCTTTTAAGGCTAAGCTCGTGGCCAAGTAATAACAGCCGCATGGGTCGATCCACAAGTTTAAGCTACGCTTTCCGTGGATGGGTGACTAATGACCATCTTTACATACCGAAACTCCTCCGTGCGTCGGCAAGCACGTTAAACCGTTGGTCCCGACTGTCGTTCGTGGATCTTTGACAGTCGTTATGGGTCGTCAGAAGCCCGAATGTCTGACAGTCCAGCATGTCCAGTCATACTAAGGGATATCGAATTACCCAGTTACTGGGTTGTGGAGGTCAGATAGGCAGTCGCTCCATGGAAAATACTGGTATTCAGCTGCATTCGGTTAGACTGGAAGTTGACCCCAACAATTGGGACAATCTAGGCAGATTGATTCATGTTTTTAAGGCTACATATTATTGATTGATTTTCATTTAGGTACCTGTTATTTAAAATAGACCACTCAGTAATCATTGTGAGCAATTCAATGAACTATATAACCATTTTACAAGATAACCTCATTCGGCTGGAGAATTGTTGCTTTTCGTTTTCTTGATTTAGACAGTAGTTTTAATCTAGGGTTCTTAAGGGAGATGCTATAAAGTAGCCCGCGAAATTCAATTTTTCTTACCTTGTATTACAAAGTATTGTAATACAAGTGTTGTTGTTGTATCTTACATATGATTCGCGTACGTAATAAATATGGCTTTACAGAATTATAATCATTATATAAACATTATATAATATATTTAAGTATTGTAAAAGACAGATAGCTGTGTCGCTATCATATTATTTTTCTATTACAGCCAAGAATTTGGCTAAACAACTTGCTTCTGTTGAGCAATGCATGTTAAATAATTCAGACAATAATTTGGTATCCAAAATTCACATTGCTAATAATTTAAATTAGAAATTATGACAATAGAGGCAACCTCTAGCAATAGTATCCAGAATTGCAAAGTAAAATCAAATAAAAGTTTAAAGTCTGTTAATAGTATGAACCTGGTGCATCAAAATATTCAAGGATTTATGAACAAAGATTTAGAAGTAGAATTATTTATGAATTTTAACAGTATTGATATTCTTTGTATAACAGAAAATTGGCTTAAAAGCCACCAGTTCTTGTTCAATTTTAATAATCACCAGGTTGGTAGTTCATTCAGCAGAGTTAATGCTATACATGGTGGCTCATTAATTTTAGTAAGTAACCAGCTTAAATTTAAAGACCGTAAAGATATTGTGAGCCTATCTGTTGAGCGGACAGTTGAAATAGCTTGTATAGAATTGGAGCAGTTTATTGTATTAAGTGTGTACAGACCTCCTTCAGGATTGTATGACTGCTTTGAAAAGGTAATGGATGAAGTGTTACACAAGATTTGTAACTCGAATAAGTCCATTATCACTTGTGGTGATTTTAATGTTAATTTATTAGAAAACTCAGGTTCTTGTAGTAAAATAATAAGTCTGTTTCAGTCCTACAATCTTGTAAACCTATTTTTGGAGCCCACAAGAATAACCCCTACTAGTGCCACATGCCTAGATAATATTTATACAAATGTTATACCAAGCCACAAAGAAATCATAAATTTACTAGATTCTGATCATTGCGGGCAGAGGATTTCTATCCCAATCCAATACAACAAAGTGGCTAAAAAGGATATCACTGTTAACCCCAAAACTTCAAGTCGCTTGGAAACTTTTAAAGTTAAACTCATAAATAAATTACCAGTTTTGTGTATTCATGCTGATCCTAATCATCTATAATTGATAATTTTTTTAATATATACTGTAAGCAATTTAATTCCACGTTTATTCCCAAGACTATCTCGGTTAATAGTAACGCATCTTTCAGTGATTGGGCTACCACTGGTATTCATAAAAGTAGAACACGGCTGTATGAGCTGTACAATGAAAGAACTTGTGTAAACACGGCAAAATTTAATTTATATGTTAGGAATTATTCAAAATTATTTAAAAAAGTTTGTTATATGGCCAAGTCGCGTTATTTGAGTTCGAAGATTAAAAACAGTAGTAATGTAATTAAGGCGACTTGGAATATTATTAATAGTGAAACGGGAAGGTCTGATAACCGAAATACTGACTACAGCCTCTCTATTAATGATAACATAGTGAAATCAGACTCACAAGTCGCCACGGCTTTTGAAAATTTCTTTTCAGATATTCCCGTTTCAACTACTAAATCCCTCAACTCATCACCTTCTGTTGCTGAGTCTTTGCTAAAGGAAAATGTTAATGTTTGCGATTCGGAATTTCTTTTTGAACATATTACCTGTAGAGACATAATTAAAACCTTTCACACTATAAATGTAAAAAAGACTGCAGATCTGTGGGGTAATTCTGTAGAAGTAGCCAAGTCTATTATTGACATTGTAGCACCTACTTTAGCTCTTATCTTTAATAATTGTATCGACTGTGGGAAGTTTCCTGATCTTATGAAAAATAGTAAAATAATACCTTTGTTTAAATCAGGTAGTACATCAGACCCCACAAATTATAGACCTATTTCAGTACTACCTACCTTTAGTAAAATTTTTGAGAAATTAGTTTTAGAGCAATTGCAAAGGTTTTTTAATAGACATAAATTATTACATAACAAGCAGTTCGGTTTTACAAGGGGTCGTTCAACTACAGATGCCGGTGTTGAACTTTTGGGACATATTTATAATGCATGGGAAGATAAATGCGATGCCTTGGGCATCTTTTGTGATTTGTCCAAGGCATTTGATTGCGTTGTTCATGAAACGCTAATCAGGAAGCTCCGCCACTATGGGATCCGAAACAGTGCTCTGGATCTTCTAACTTCATACTTGAGTAATAGGATTCAGAGCGTTGACGTTAATGGAAAAAGATCTCCCGGATCTATAGTAACAATGGGAGTCCCACAGGGCTCAATTCTTGGTCCTTTCTTGTTTCTTATTTATATTAATGACTTGCCTTACCTCGTAAAGGATAACCATGATATAGTGTTGTTTGCGGATGACACTTCACTTTTGTTTAAACTTAAACGTCAGCAGCTGGTTACTGACGATATAAATAGCGCGATCGCGAAAGTAGTTCACTGGTTCAATGTTAACAATTTACTTCTCAATGAAAAAAAAACCAAATGCATTAAATTTACACTGCCTCACGTTAGGCAGGTGAAAACTAATGTGTTGATAAAGGGCGAAGAATTGAATCCTGAAGATAGCACAGTATTCTTGGGCTTAACTTTGGATGCTAAGCTTCAGTGGGGCCCACATATAGATAAATTGTCAAAAAAGCTAAGCTCCGCAGCGTATGCAGTTAGAAAAATTCGTAATTTAACAGACATAGAGACAGCCCGTTTAGTGTACTTTAGCTATTTTCATAGTGTAATGTCGTATGGTATTCTATTGTGGGGAAATGCCGCCGACATTCAGACTATCTTTGTTTTGCAGAAAAGAGCTGTTCGATCAATTTATAAATTAAGTCCGAGACACTCTCTCAGAGAGAAATTTAAGGAGATTAATGTAATGACTGTGCCTTCTCAGTATATTTTTGAAAATCTCTTATATGTCCATAAAAATTTAAACTTGTTTAAAAAATACAGTGATATCCATAACATAAATACTAGGAACAAACACAAATTTGTTGTACCTACAACAAGGCTCAAGAAAATAGGTGGCTCGTTCAGATGTCAATGTATACGCTTTTATAATAAACTTCCAAGCCGCGTACAAGACCTAAGCCTTAATAAATTCAAATCATTCATTAAACGTAAGTTGTGCCAGAAAGCGTTTTATACCGTTAAAGATTTCATTGAGGACAAAAAGGCTTGGGATTGAGCTGCTCCAATTTATTATATATATATTTTTTTTTTCATTTTGAATTTTGTTTGTTTTTCTGCTAACTTTATATTATATACAAAATGACATGAATATTTACTTTGTGAAGTATAATATTATTATTATGATGTGAGGACTATGTGGGTCATATATTTAGCTATATTTTACTTTTTGTTATGTTAATCTGGCAGTTTGAGTACTTTATGCGGCCTACCCAAATATCCTTTCTTTGGTATTGTTCGTCGATACGTTGAGCTCTTTTTAAGTTCTGAGTTGAGCTACACGATTACTGACAAATGCGTGCACTGACTGGCCAGGTCCACTCAAATCTGTATGGTTCTTTCCTCAAAAGACCATTTCAGACACAAATCTACATGGTCCTCAAATTGAAATGCTCTGACCAAGATTATTTCCGGGTTATTATATACACATTGACATTAATGAATGTTATATATTCATTGACATGAATATTTACTTTAAAGTATTATATTATTTTAATTATTGTGAATGTGAAGACTATGCAGATATTCCCTTTTGTTTTGTTTTAATTTTTTTTTTTGTTGTCAATTAGTTTTTATCATGGTCTGGCAGTTTGAGTAATTTATGTGGCCTACCCAAACGTCCTTTCTTTGGTATTGTTCGTCGAATCGTTGAGCTCCTTAAATTCTGAGTTGAGCTGCACGATAACTGACAAATGCGTGCACTGACTGGACAGGTCTTCTCAATCTGAATGGTTATTTCCTCAAAAGACCATTTCAGACATCAATCTACATCGTCTTCACATGATCTGACCAAGATTATGTCTGGACTTTAAAAGAGACTGTGACCTCTGAGTTTGTTTCGGCCTTTCTTCTCAGAGTAGTCAGATAGGAAACGCCGACCTCATCTAGTTTATAAAATATGATTGACGTGTAAAAGTGTTTGTACAAACCTACTTGCAGAAATAAATCATTTATCATTTATCATTAGAATCACTAGAATCAGCAATACAACTCCATAGGTAACAATAATCCTAAAATGTCATGATTTTATGAAATAGTCATTCAATAGGATAGTACAATCCTACCACACATACGAACTACGCATCAAAGACATGGCGTCACACAAATCCTGTATCGCGCAATTAGAGTTTACCGCGCGAACGACATTATATTAGACTATCCGACATCAACAGTCGGGCAGTCGGCCCTCCAGACATAACACCCGTCTGGTCAGAGGATCCTCCCTTTTCTATGGTGGATGAGTGAACTTTACACCCTGTTGCTCATGCCCATAAAGGATTATATGAACTTATAGAGTTGTATTGTTCATTTATTTATTTTGCATAATATAAACTCTGTTACATGCTAGACTAAAACTTATGAGTACATGACCCTGTTAGGGCGCAGCAATATTATTACATTTAACTTACACATACTCGTATATCTAGTTTAAAATATTTGGAAGTTAACATTATATTATTGCATACTTACTATCAATATCACATTCATTATTATTACTAATATATTATTATCTCTTTGTAACATATTTAATTTAACTTATAATGATGATTTTTGTGATTATAATTTTATAAATAAATATTGGATATCCGCGAATCAAATTTAAATCGCCAAACAACTTGATGATACTGACCAGCAAATTGCAAAAAACGTAAGAAAACATGAATTGAACCTTGACGCTTTCGCCTTAAGGTTCATTTCCTCTTATTTCTTTGCTAAATAGAGTAGCAGACTTGACCCATACAACATCTGCCTACCCTTTTCCCAACTAGCTTCCACTCTAACCTGATGCAGCTGAATACCAGTATTTTACATGAAGCGACTGCCTATCTGACCTCCACAAACCAGTTTCTGGGTAACACGATACCCCTTGGTAAAACTGGTTGTCAGACTTTCGGGCTTCTGACTACCCGTAACTACTGTCAAAGGTTTACGAATGACCAACAGTTTAATCTGGTTTCCGAGGCATGGAAACCAAATTTTCGGTCTTGGTGTGTAATAAATGGAGACCCATCCACGGACCGACCTCGGCAAGCGTCACTTAACCTGGCAGATCGGCCCGTGTGGCTGTTAATATTTAGCCTTGAGCCCCATAAAATAGTCGCAGGTAGCACATCTCCGCCGCGAAACCATAGCAGCGAAACCGCAGTAGTTCAATTCAACTGACTCGCGTCATGTTCCGCTATTCGAAATTCGAGTAGTGGAACATGACGCGAGCGAAACCGTAGTAGTTCAATTCAGAACTACTACGGTTTCGCTGCTACGTTTTCGCGGCCGAGAAGTGCTACTGGCGAGTTAGCCTAACTGAAGTAACAAAAATACTGCATACAGTCATTAAGTATGTGCTATCGTGCGAGCTAATAAGGAGACAACTTTATTTCCGCCAGGAAGTGCCAAAGGTATATGCAGGCATAGGCCATGTAGTTTGATTTCCTAATTTTGCAATACTTTTACATAGTATCTGCAATAAGTGAAACTAATCCTACACCCTGCAAACCGTACGTCTAGTCTTCACCAAATGCAGGAAACCCGATGCCCCAACCTTACATCATCCCATAATTATATACCCCTATAACTGCTAATTCATTCTCAGCATTACACACTATTGTGTTACCGCTCCAATGGACACCACTTTCTCTCCAATTTTCACTTGGGGCTCGATTTCTCAGGCTTTAAACTGTAGGCTCTAAATGCGAGGCTGTTAGGCGTGACGGTTTGATGGGTACTATTAGTCTGTGGTGTGCCACGTGGTTATAGAAGACTTTCAAGGTACCAGTGTCTTGGTAAAAGCTTAAGGCTTAATTATGTATAGGGAGCCGTAGTTGTGACGCTTCCATTGTGTTTAAATTCGAAGCTTTTTTATTCAGATGTTTATTTCAATTACAAAGGGCATTTAGATACATGTTTTGGAGATCACCTTTTAAGCTGGAATTGCCTGTGTTAGGAGACTATGCGCTTCTACTTAGTTTATAACTAGGAAAAAGTGACAAATTTAATAACTTAATTATGTTTAAGGAAAATTCTCAATTCTATAAAAAAAAAAGAGATTTCATCACATTACCATACTCCAACCTTATTCTAAATACACAAAAAATACTCAACGCCAAACCACTAAACCACAAAACTTCCACCAGGTGATCTGATAGAACTGATCGGAACATTCCCCCACGAAAACTACGATTACCAGACCAACACAAACCAATTTGAGGACCCAATAATCATATACACTGACGCAAAGCCGAATTACCACCAAAAACCGGACACAAACCACCCCGAACTGGATGAAACCGGTAATAACCGGCCGAGTTGGAACCAAAATCATTTTTACCACGTAAAGCCGTCTTACCATGAGGCTAGTACGCAAAAACCTGATGATTATTATAAGCCAGATTATCATGAGGGCAATAATGTTCAAGGTGATGATGATTATGTGCCAGTACACACGAACCATAAGCCGACGAGACCTAGTTTTCCCGGTGAGAATTTCTGAACTAGGTACTTGGTATACTTTTTTTGGCGATGGAACTCAAGATTTGTGACATCGACGCTTTTAATTTACTTATTTCAAAGTGTTTCATTATTACCCATTTTAGAACTCCCGAAAGTGTCTATTTTCAGTCAGGCACCACGATTTTTCACTGTACAACAATGAAATATAACCAAACCACGAAGAACTCACAATATTGTGTGCCAAAACCACGAAGAATATTCAGTATTACTTACAGTCACGAAAATAAATGTTTTTTTGTTTGTTGTTATTTTAAAAATATTACAATCTTGAGTTCCATCGCACATTCTAACTCTTTTCTGCTTTTTTTTATGCACTGCGATTTCATAATCATCACGCACCGTATACGTCAATTTTCAAGTGATTTTGTTGATGTTTTCAACAATGTTACTTTGAAGAGCGGTTTTCAGCAAAGTGACTTTGTTACGTTGAACAAAGTGACTTTATGTTTTCAACAAAGTGATTTTAAAGGCACGCACGTTACAAAGTCACTTTGAAGCGACGTTTTTCAACAAATTGCCTTTGAGTTGACGTTTGCATGTTTGCAAAATTACTGAAGCAAAGCACTGTACAGCACACGCTTATAATAGTTTTATGTGATAAAATAAATAATACCTATTTTGTATTTAATTTTTGATTTATGTTGTATATTATGTAAAAGTATGTATTTATTTATTATAATTTGTTTGCACTTTTCTTTAGCATGGATAATTTCGCATTAACGCCAATAATTTAACTTCAAAGCCATTTTTAAGGAACTGATAAAATTTCGACTATTGTAAGAAATAAGGCTTGCTAAAAATCTTGAGTGATTTCCATAACTTTTCCCCAAGACATCTCTTTTAATAATAACAAAGTAGGTACAGTGCGTGCCACTAAAGATGAGACTTGATACACCACGTGGTTTGACTTGCGCAGTAGACGATTTAAAGGTCTCTTTAGCGGTATGAGGTCTGCGCCGAGGCGGGCGTCATCGGGGCGGCGGAAAGAGCGCGGCGAGTCAAGTCTCATATTTTGTGGCGCGTATTGTAATAAATGATCCACTTACCGTAATATTAATCAACGAGAGCCACAATAATAATATTTTTATTGTGTCTATTCCTCAGAATTTAAGCGGTTAATCAAGAATAGCCATATAAACTGAATGTTTAATTAAGTATTTACGTTACAATCAAGACATTAACGTATTATTTTATTGGTCCTTTCAAAAAGTTTTATGAGAAAGGAAAGCTTGTATTTTATAATTACTTTCGTAATTTTTATCATTTGCTTACGTAAAAAGGATGTAGTTAAAAAGGAAACGAAATTTTATTGATATCCGTCTTGCTTTCGATTATGTAATTTTTTCTTTAATATTCTTGCTCTTAGTGCATTTATGTATTATGTATATTAAGCATCTTTTTATTATGCTTATTGGAAATATGTAATCTTTCGAGATCCACTTAATGGTATTTAAAAATCATAAGGCCTTAAAATATAATACTTGCATCTATTTATTATGTTATGAACACAACATTTAACCAGATTTATCATTTTCTATTTGAAAATTATTATGTCCAACCAACCAGTCATTTATCTCAGACTGACTGACAGATCACTATCTCCGTCTTCTTCTATCGATCATCCATCTCTTTCCTCCCTACTAAACCACCATCATCACATTCACAGGTTGCGGTGAGCACTTCACCCGTTCCAACCGTATCGTGGGAGGTCACTCTACGGGCTTCGGTTCACATCCGTGGCAAGCAGCTCTGATCAAGTCTGGCTTTCTCAGCAAGAAGTTGGCGTGTGGGGGAGCGCTGATATCGGATCGATGGGTGATTACTGCTGCACATTGTGTTGCTACGTAAGTATTCTTTTCTTTGAAGTGTGTGAAGGGTGGGCGTTTTGGAGGACTGTCTTATGTAATTTTGACGTTCGAAAAGTGCTGATTCTCAGCTTAGTTTGAATAAATGACTTTTGAATTTTGAATTTTTCAAAAAGGAGGAGGTTCTCAATTCAACTGGTTTTAATTTTCTTTTTTTTGTAACGTGTTACTCGGCCGATTATGAATTGATTTTGATGATTAATTGTTTGTTTGGTTGGTCATACTTCAGACGTGGTCCCATATAAATTTGATTAACTTTACTTGGGTAGTTTTTGAGTAAGTAAGCTTCAATAATAGGTATTTTTCCCGCTTAGTATATGTGGATGATATTATAATAAGTTCCTGTCACTGTTATTTATAATAGCAGGTAGTGGTATTCGGATTAGTGTGGGAGTTTTTATTTTTCTGTTTTTAGTTGTGGTACTTACCACCGCTAAAAAACTTTCTTGTCTAAAAACTTCTTACTTTTTTGAAAAATTAAAACTTTCCACAAAAAACAAACAGCCATCCTAAAAAAATACTACAAAGTGACAGCTGTCACTTTGTAATGTTTTTTTAAAAATTGTAACTGCTAGATGAAGAAGGTAGATGATCAAGCAGGTTAAAATAAGGAAGGCAAGGTCTATGCTGATCATTCATCACAAGAGTAGTTCTCAAGAGACCACGATGGCCATTGAAGCTAAGATCTTGTCACTATTACTTGAAAATTTTAGTATGTGGAATCTTTTACTAGCAGACTGAAAATGTTAATTAGTACTATTTTACTATATCAAGCAGTGTTGGCCCAGAGTAGTGGTAATGGCCGCGACTTACGAATTGTAGGTCGTGCTATTCGTAAATTATTTCATCGCCACTGCTCTCAAAACGGTTAAAGAAACATCGTGAGGAAACCGACATGTCCTAGAACCAATAATTCGAAGACATGTGACATCTACCAACCCGCACTGGGCCCGCGTGGTGGAATACAGTCCATTCCCTTTCACCTTTCTCCCAGCAGTGGAAACAATATAGGTTGATTATGTATATATTTTATGCTTATGCATCTTTGATGAAGATCAATAAGAAAGGCTCCCCAATAATTAATAGACATAGTACGTAAGCAAAGGTTAATTATCGTTTATTTTCGTAGAATTCAAAAAAGTTTAAATTTTTACTCTTAATTTTTTTACTCAAAGCTAAAAATTTCTTAATTTCACGCCACCACATTACAGTTTGTCCCAAAAAAACTCAAAGATCATTAACGTTAATTTCTGAGAATTCTTCAACCTAACTGAAACTTCACCTACATTTCAGTCTAGTCTATTTTTTGTTCATAATTACTGACTTTCACGTTTTTAGTGGGTCGTAGACTCATAAGTGTTATGGCAGCACTACACTATTCAACCAAAATTTGGGTACAGCCATAACATTTTTGATTGAAAGGTAAAGAAATAAAGAATATAACCCCATGTAAAAATGTTTTATGATTATTCAGCTGCATCTGGTTAGACTGGAAACCAGAAAAGGCTAGGCAGATTGATTTTGATTAAACTAACGTAACGACCAGACTGCTCCGCAAAGATTTTACGACTTGAAAAAATGTTGAAATTTCATGATTAAATCTAAGTTAAATAGTAATGTGCTTTATAAATAATCCTTTTGGAATATACTCTAAATGATGTTGAAATCGGCATCACAATCCGTTGCGAAATTTAGAAGAACAAAGCGATCACAGACAGACACGAAAAGGGACTTTAAATTATATCATGATATAGATCTATACAAAGCACGGGCAGAAGTTGATAGACAAACTCTATCAAGAAAAAAACATTAAATTCGTAATTAGTATGTTGAAAACAAAAACGAGACATGGGTATCGTCGAATGGAGTCATCATTTCACCTGAAAGACGTCCACAGCTGGACATAGGTCTCTCCCAAGCATCGCGACTTCGACGGATTCTGTGCTTCCCCCATCCAGCGACCTTCCCAAGGTCATCGGTCCATTGTGGAAGCCTTCCAACACTACGTCTTCCGGCACGCGGTCGCCACTCCAGAACCTTTCGGCCCCATCGGCCATCTGTTCCCTGCCCATTGCGACTTAAGTTTGGCAATTCCTTGGGCTAGATATCGGTTACCTTGGTTCTCCTGCGGATCTCTTCATTTCTTATTCAATCACGTAGGGAGGGAAGCTCCAATCATAGCCCTTTGAAGAGCCCTTAGGCATATTAGAATGGAACTCTCCGTAGGTAATGCAATCGTTTTTTTTTATAGATAGATAAATTAAATAGACAATTCATTTTGGTAGATTCAATCAAATTGAAAGGAAAATAATTATCCGTGTATATTTTTCATTAGAGTAATAAAAATAAACTAAAGACTTGTTTTAGTTATGATGGTAACTAAAACGTGTTATGTAATGTCTTATGTAATAGACGTTCTGTAATGAATTACTATGTCCGTTTTTATATCTGTTGTAAAAGGTTGTGGTTTTAAAAGTCTAGCCGGAATTAAATAGTACGGTTTTAGAACAAGCGCTTATGAGTAAATTATTATAGTGCAAGTGGATGTTCTTTTGTTGTGTTAGGCTTTTATTAGAATACTAGCTACTCCAATTCAATTCTGCTGCTTCAATTCGTTTTTGCGCGGTTTCAATCCCATGGGAATATCGGGATAAAAATTATCCAATATTAGGACAGGATAGTTTTTGATTACCTGGGTTAGGATCCAGGTCATGGTCTACCCATGCGCCAAATTTCATCTAAATCCGTGCGGCCGTTTTATCGTGAAAGATTAGCATACAAACAAACTCACTTTCGCATTTATAATATTGCCAAGCCTATTGCCATCCACCGGACACAATTCTAGGCTCCGGCCTGCTACTTAGAAATTCCTGTTGGAAAAACCCAATAATATTTAGCCCGACCTAGGAATCGAACCCAGGACATTATGCTCAGCAATAGCGCTTTCGACCAGACCAACAAGGCAGTCTTTCCTAAATAACTTTTTCCTGAATAACCGGGTGTCAGAGTTTTAAAGCCGGACACCAGGCCTCTAACTGGCTTCTCATGTCGTCGAGAAATATCTTTCAGACATCGATGACGCCCTCACGATGTTTTCCTTCGCCGTTTTTGAAGCATAATATACAATACGCACAAAAGTCAGAGGTGCGTGTCTTGGTTTCAAACCTATGACTTGGCAGTCTGACGGTCACACCACTGGGCTATTACTGCTTTTTAAGGCAGTCACTAAACTATCTATCTATCTTACATAACCGACGACGTTCTAACATGACTGGCTAATGGCTACGTTCTACATCCGTTCTAACTTGAAGACTGTTAGAAATATATTTTTATTGACTGCTGAGTCATCATGGTTTTTAACGCAATTTGTGATTGATGTGTTAGAAGTATAATTGATGACTTGGCAAAAACTGATTGAATGGGTAGTCTAGTTTTCTAGAACCAATTTCAGTTTTTGTTTTTTGACTTCACTAAGATTGAATTTTCTAACTATAAACTAAGTGTTCAGAATTGTGCGTTGCTGAAACCACCACCAGGTTGGTTACAAGCCTAATCTATCCTATTACGATTAATAGGCAGTATCTATCCTATGACGGTGTGTTCATTAGTACGGTCAATTGCACGTCCTAGTAACAATTGATTAACGAAAAGCGCCCTTACTGCTAAGAAATAAAGCCATGGACATGTGATTGCCTGTACCTACCTACTTACATGTGTCTGTTTTTTTTTAAATTTAGTTTTTCTTTATTTTTATATTGTGTCATTGAGTGTATTTATTACATGCGCAAATTAAACATATTTCTCTTTCTTTCTTTCTTTATTTTCTTTACCACTTTGTCACTGGCATACAAACGAGGAATTTAGGTGATTTTAGTAGTATCAAATAATATTCTTTCATAGGTACTTTTCCGGTTAGAGTCAAAACTAAAACTATTCTAAAATTATTCTTATCATATTCCAGCACACCAAATAACCAACTCCGAGTCCGTCTTGGAGAATGGGACGTCCGCGATTCAGGCGAGAGATACTCTCACGAAGAGTATGCAGTACAACGGAAGGAAGTCCATCCGTCATACGAACCAGCCGACTTCCGGAACGACGTGGCCTTAGTGCAGCTGGACAGGGGGGTTGTGTTCAAGCAGCATATTTTACCAGTAAGTACAAATAAACTATGTTCATCCAACAGCTGGATATAAGCCTCCCCAAACTTCGCCACAGCAACCGGTCTTGCACTGCCCGCATCCAGCAGATTCCCGTGAAGGTCCATCATCATCACCAATGCTCGACATAGGCCTCCCCCAAGCATCGTCCAGGACAATGGGACGTCTGAAGGTACCATTCTGTACCCGACCGCAGAAGGCAACTGCAGGCGACTTGTCGCCGTGACACGACTGGTTTCTATAAACTTCTATGAAACAACTTCCGTAGCTGCGACACGTCGTTGGCAGCTACGGGCGAGTGACAGGCGACACATGCAGCCCGACCGCAGACCAGTAGTGCCGCCAACGCTCGAGCGATAACACGTTTTTCTATCTTTTATCTACCGACTGGAATATAGCGGGCTGCTGCTGCCTGCGGTCGGGTTTGGAATCATGATTTCAGCGACATGGCACCGCGACGTTGCTGCCTGCGATCGAGTACGGAATGTTACCGAGTTACAGGCGAGAGATACTCTCACGTAGAATATGTGGTACAACGGAAGGAAGTCCATCTTTCATAGCCAGCTTATAGCGCTATAGCGACTTCAGGAATTACGTGACCATAGTGCAGCTGGACAGGGGGTTTACAGTTTTTTATTTATTTATATCCAACTTACATCTATCATTACAGGGTAACCTAATGCGATAGCGTACTTATCTCGTTGTATTTAAGTAGCATTTTTTGACAGTATCTCAACGACATCATCATTTTTATCATCTTGGACGATCTTCTTCATCTTAGATGAATCAAATCAACAGGACATAGAACTTTCCAAATCATTGGCACAATGGAAGGTCCTGGGATTTTCGGATCCAGCGGATTCCCATAACCTTCAAGTAAGTCGTCGGTCCACTTTGTGTGAAGCCTACCCACGTGCCTGTGCCTTCCGGTCATGGCCATTATGATCACCATTACTTTTCAACTAATAAGATAACAAGGAAGCTCTAAATTACCTTCTTGCCTGTCTAACCAGATGCAGCTGAAAGTAGTATTTTACATGGAGCGACTAAGAAATTATTTTGGGAAAAGGCTAGGTTGATTGATATGACAAGAATGGATGGAACATTATCAAGCTGTGATCTAGCAGAGCTGTTATCTTTTAAAAAAAAAACTTAACCAGGAGTCATTCGTTTCACATCTTATAATGATTTACAATTAAAACCTCACCCTTATTGTTTCCAGGTGTGTCTCCCTCAGAAACAGATGAAGCTAGCGGGCAAGATGGCGACCGTCGCCGGGTGGGGACGGACGAGGCACGGACAGAGCTCTGTGCCTTCTGTGTTACAGGTAACATTAAAGTGGATAATGATACTGTTATGAAATGTAATTGAAATGAAATGAAATGTTAGTTCCTGTAAGTAGATCTTCTAAGACACTTTTACAAGTAAATTTTTGTTCAAATTAAGTTGACTTCCTCAGGGTTCAATTCTAGGTGCTTTAGTATTTTCTGCTTCCTATTGAATTCATTGGACGGTGTTCCTCAAGATCCTATTCTAGGCCCTTTTGTTTTACATGTCTCTTCATCACTGAAGTAAAACACATGTTTGTATATTATGAGAATAATCTTAATCATGGGTTATTTTAAAACTTATTGTAGGTGTCTGCCAAGAGCAAATAAATATATCTTTATCTAAGGTTTTATTATTTTAGGCCTTAGTTTGATTCTTCTTTTTCTTGTGTCATATCGGTAAAAGGTATATGAGAATAGTTTTTTTAAGTAACTAGCTGCGCCCCACGGCTTCACCCGCATAAGTCTCGATTCCGTGAGAATATCGGGATAAAGAGTATATTTTGTCCTAACCCAATTCTGGGTCTACCCATGTACCAAATTTCATCCAAATCCGTTCAGCTGTTTTAGCGTGAAAGTGAAAAAAACATAACATACAAAAAAATCAAATCTTTTCTCTATTAATGTTAGTCTAGAAGAGATATTTAAAAATTTGAATATCTTATTTTATTTATATATATTATATACCTTATGGTACAGCAGAAAAAAAATACAAAGCAAAAAATAAATTGAAAACTACAAAACACACAATGGACGTCCGGTTTTTTTCCTGGAGTAAAAAATATTAGTCAGTAGGAAGGTTGTTAGCATATCCTGAACAGTCATGTCCGCTACTAACCATGTAGTTACCACAACTTGCCTTTCTTTATGGTTATCCACAGTACTAAAAAAGCTTTCTTATTAATTTATTTATTTATTTAACCTTTTATGTACACACATATAAACATACAATCAAAATGGAACAGAAAAATACGTACAAAGGTGATGCTTTATTTCTAAAGAAATCTCTTCCAGCATACCTGCGATAGGAAAGTGGATAAAAAGAGATGTAGACAACGTGTGTAAGAGTAGAAGAAAAAATAAAATACATAAAATAAAAAACATTTAACTATTCACTAATTCAAATTCTATTTTATTTTTTCTTATTATAATTACAGGAGGTGGACGTGGAAGTGATACCCAACGAGAGGTGTCAGCGGTGGTTCAGAGCAGCTGGAAGACGGGAAACCATACATGATGTGTTCCTGTGTGCGGGGTATAAAGAGGTAATATGATTGAATCCGTTCTCTATACAGGCTGGCAGGGATATCGACGCGAAAACTGTTACCATGGATTCAGTACATGATTTTGAACGCCCCCCGCGTTGAAATTTTTTCAAATTTCTTCCAATCGATCAATGCGGTATTTCTTAAAACTAAGGACAGAATTTTTTTAATAGTATGTTTTTTTTCGTATTTTTCTTTTTGTATTTTTTTTATTGTTTTAAATCCCATGACTGTAAATTCCTACTCAAGATCTCTACAACCAAGTGTTATTGGAATGTTCCAACTTATCTTATTCAATTTTCTTTTGTCTCATTTCCAGGGCGGTCGCGACTCTTGCCAGGGTGACAGCGGAGGCCCGCTCACGATGAAGCTAGAAGGGCGAAGCACCCTCATAGGCCTGGTGTCGTGGGGCATCGGCTGCGGACGAGAACATCTGCCAGGAGTTTATACCAACATACAGAAGTTTGTACCCTGGATTGACAAACTGGTCAACCCTTAGATTATAGAAATTAATTTTTAAAAGAAAATAATCGGAGTCTACAAAAAATAGTGCCTTGTAAAGAGAAACGTAACTTATTGTAAATAGTATCTACAATCTACATAAAGAGAAAATAAAATAATAATTTAAGACAGAAAAGTCGATTAGGAAAAATCTATCGTTCAACCATCGATTCATTCAAGACCGCCATGAAATAAATCGTTCATTCGAACATTCACTTAATCAATCAACGAATTTTTCATTAATTAATTATTCATTCATTCATCATCCATTCATTCGATCATCATTAATCATTGACATTCATTCACGATGAAACTAGAATGGCGAAGCACCCTCATAGGCTCGGTGTCGTGGGACATCGACATATAGAAGTTTGTGCCCTGGATTGACAAACTGGTTATTTATAATATAAACTAATCAAATCAAATCTTTTTATTGTGAGCATAGGTTATACAGACAGATGTTAGGTAAATTACAGTTCCGTTATTTCCTGCCTAATAGGAATACAAAAATTTAAAAAAATTGCAATAAAAAATACTCGGAGTCTACAAAAATGTGTGCCTTTATAAATAGAACCTGAAAGAAATCTACAGGTATAGGAAATGAAAATCGAATAAGACGATTTTTCAATCGATCTTTGAATTATTCATTCATTTAGTCATTATTAGTTCATCTGACAATTCACCTTATCAATCAATGAATATCATTAATGAATTATTCATTCATTCAGGCATCCATTCACAATCAAATCATTCATGTTCATTCATAATGGAGCTCAAAGGGCGAAGGCTAAGGACGTGAACATTTAACGGGATTGACAAACTGGTCAACCCCCGAGTATTTTTAAGATTATTCTTATACATCTATGTGTAAGAATAATCTAAAAAATATTCGTAGTATTATACCTACTACCTAGAAAACTGTCTACATTACAACGAAGAAAACCTTAGTAGAAAACCATTCTTGAATTTTGTGTTCATTCAAATTCGTCACTATTTCAATCATTTACGTAATCATTATCATGATCATCAGAATAATTCCGTCATTAATTCAAAAATCGTTATATTAAAATCATTAACTTAATATCAAGCATTAAAATAGCTCATTCAATATTCATTCATCAAGTTTCATGTCTCCAGATTATTCATTTAATCATTTATTCATTTCATTAATCAACCATTCATTCATTAGTTTATCAAGTTCGTCAACTTTATTACACGATTCTTGTTCATCTCACAAATATCATGTCATCATGACAGCTGCAAAGACGCTCTATCATTTGTCAACCGTGCCTCACTTCACTGTCAGAATCATCATTATGTCATTTTTCAGACTTGTCACATAACAAATATCAGAAATATCACACCCCTAATGTCACTTCCATCACATTTCTGATGCCATCATAGATGAATTATGATTTCATCATAATAAGTTGGTTAAAGAATTCATCAGTACATATTCATGGCAATTTTGACGTCTAGTGCGGGAACATAGTACGAGTAGCTTGTAAGTTCCATGTTTTGTGTCTTAGATCAGCTTCATGTCTATTTTCATATTCATTGTGATCACTCATTCTTCATCACAGTATAATATCATGATTTTATTATCATAACTCATCACACTATCAATTTCATATCACCGTCTTTATGCTGAATGAGTGTCAAATACAAGTCAGATAGGCAGTAAAATACTGGTATTTAGCAGCATCTGGTTAGACTGGAAGTTGACATGACGAGGGAAAATTGACAGGATAACAAAGAGAGACGATAACAAATTCAAGCAAAATGAGGCATACCCTAAAATGATGACTAAATATCATAATAATTTCATCAAAAAGCTGATATAACTACGATCTCGTCAGTACGATAAAATAATAATAATATCAAAGGGACAAAAAGGACAAGAAAGGGATGTTGGTTTATCGGAAGAATAATTTATAAATATCAGGGTAATATCGGTATCATAAATATCATAATGTGATATATATCATAATTACCCCAACGTAATATTTTATGGGTAACTTTACTCTAAAAGGGTAAAAGTAACAAATTACTCGTAAAGTCCTAAATTAGGATTCCAAAGGACTATGTGGTCCATAATTTTAATAATATAAGGATTACGTGATTAGCAACTAAATCTATTTATTTTTAGACTTATTGTCTTTTTATTTAATATTTTTTTGTATGTTAATAAAATATTTTTTTGTACGTGCACTGTTTTTTTTTGTGTTGTTACTTCCCCATGAGCTCAATTAAGACGAAAGCGTCAGGGTCAAAATTTAAATTTTCCTACGTTTTTTTTTACAATTTGCAGGTTATCAGGGTGTATCAGAATATGATTTGCGACCGTAACAAATATGTATTTATAGAATTACATACATAACATAACATCACGCCTTGTTACCCCGAAGGGTTGGGCAGAGGTGTACCTGTAGTACACCCACATTTCGCCAGTTATGTTTTTAAGTCACATGTAATAGGGGGTGAGCCTATTGCCATCAACCGGGCACAATTCCAGACTCGAGCTACTACTGAGAAATTAAAATCAATAATACAATTCAATCAACCCTTATGAATTTAAAAAAACGATATAACAAGTCTCTCCCCTCACTTATATCCTGAATAGATGTTTACCAGAAGGCATTTTTCCAGAATCACTTAAAAAATCAATTGTTGTCCCTATTTTTAATTGCGGTAGCAATGAGGAAAAGGCATATTATCGGCCAATCTCTTTGCGCACCTCTATTTCAAAGGTATTTGAAAGGATTATAAATAACAGATTTGTGAAATTCTTAGAAGATGAAAACATCTTATCGCCTAACCAATATGGTTTCAGAAAAAGAAAATCTACAACTGACTGTATTATATTGATCATATTGTAAATAAATTACATAATAGGAAAAAAATGCCTGACTGTCTTTCAAGACCTTCAGAAAGCTTTTGATACTGTGTGCCAACATACTCTAATATCCAAATTTGAACATATGGGAATAAGGGACACACAATTAAAACTATTCCAGAACTATTTATAAGATCGATCTCAGTCAGTTCGGATAGAAACACTGAGTGAAGAAAGACCGATAAAAATTGGAATCCCACAAGGCAGTATCTTAGGACCCCCTCTTCCTTTGCTATATTGATGATCTGTGCCAGCAACAACATTAGAAACTGTCATGTAATTAATGCCTTATGCCGACACTACCTTAACTTTTTATGGTAACTCATGGGAAGAAACTTTTGTAGCGGCCCAAGAAGGTTTCAATATTGTAACTCATTGGCTTGCTCTAAACAAACTGACCTTAAATACCATCAAACTAAATATATAGAGTTCACAATACATAAGGTACACACACAAATAATACAACACACACACACACACACACACGCACATACTAATAATTTCAATATTTATGTACACACATGTAATTTTCTAACAACAAACCATACCATGTGCCCAATGATATCTAAAACAGAATCAATAAAATACTTAGGCACAATAATAGTTAAAAACCTATTTTTCAAACATCACATTATAAAAGAAAACTCGTTATATGAACATATATATACATCTAAGGCATGTAGCGAGTTGGAAACTGGTTAAAAATGTGTACGAATCCCTTTGCCAATCAACCGACACTACACTTTTTAACTGACTTCAAAAAGGAGGAGGTTCTCAATTTGACCGTTTTTAGGGGTCTGTCTGTCTGTCTGCATGTCCGTGGTTTAGCTAAAAACTGTTGGTACTAGAAAGTTGTAATTTGGCACGAGTATACAAATTAATGACGCCAAAAAAGTGGTAAAATAAAATTCAGAAAAAAACAATTATTTAGGGTAGCTCCCCTACATGTAAAGTGGGGATGATAATTTTTTTTTCGTATATCCCATAGTGTGGGATATTTTTGGATAGGTCTTTCAAAAATATTAGGGGTTTGAGGAGACCGTTTTTTGATTAAGTAAACCGTTCGTGACTTATCAAGCTTTAAAGTACAAATTTTCGTTAAAGTCAAGTGTGTGTCCCCCCTCTACCAACTAAACAGTTGTAGTTAGAAATTCTAAGGTCACGGCATTAGTACTTATATATAACGAAGTTTAAAAGAAAACTATTACGCTTAAGTGGGCTTTACAAGTTTACGATTAATAATTGACCAATTTAAATTTGCGGTTGCAAAAACATGTTCTCCCATATATTCCGTATGGGAGAACATGTTTTTCAATTACAAAGTTAAGTTTGTTCTTACGATAAATTCATTCCAACTACGGAACCCTTCATTGTGCGTGGTCCGATACGCACTTGGCCAGTTTTTTTTGTATATTACGCGATTACTCCACCAATTATGAATGATGATTTTGATGATTCTTTTTTTGTTTGGTAGGTCATACTTCAGAAGTAGTATAGATTTTATCAACTTTTCTTGGGTAGTTTCTGAGTTAGCTTCAATAATACGTATTTTTCCCACTTAGTCTATGTGGATGATATGATGAATACGTTTCTGTCACTGTTATTTACATAGCAGGTATTGGTATTCGAGTTTGTGTGGGGTTGGTAGCACAACTTAAAAAAGAAAAAGAAAAACAATAAAAAAAGGAAATCGTTTTTCGTGGCAAAGTCGCAAAAAACCAAAATTCAAAACCAAACACACTGACTTCCGAAATTAAAGTTATTATTCATTTTGTAGTGTTTTTTTAGTTAGTCGTTTTTTTTTTTCTGAAAAGTTTTTATTTATGTCAGTTATGAGTTATTATTATTATTCAAGAATAGCAACACCCGCCCCTGCTTCGAGATTTCGTTGTTATATGTAAGTCTAATATTAATCTATTAAGAGGGAACAGGGGCTGCGAGGAATTTGAAAAATAGGTATTTGAAGAAACTATTGACGTCGCGCTGCGCCCGAAAAACCGAGTTAAACCCCGTAAAGTGCGATAGGGACAACTGCAGCTCAGACCGATTATATCACAAAATTTTTGACGAAAACGACGTTTGGCATTCTCCTTTTTTCTCCTCGAAAACTAAGCCGATTTAATATTTTTTTACATTAAAATTTTAAGAAAGAGTATGTCTAGGTTCCTTTTATTTTCTTATATGCTAAAAACTTTTCCGAATTAGTCTGGTAGTCTTCTAATCACGGCGGTAAAAATAGGGCATTTTTGTAAATTTTGGAGGGTCATAGTTTCCTGACTTAATAATTGCTGAAAAAAAGGAAATGACATGGACATGCCTATAGAGAACCTAATTTTATAAAAAAAAAATTACAGCTCTAGAGTCATTATTCAGGAAGAAAAACGGGGAATACGTTGTATGGAGAATCGCGGGCCCTGTTCCCTCTTAAACATAAAAACTTACCGGATAAAATTCTCTTAATAATGGCGAAAGGCGCATCAGAATCCATTGCGTAGTTTAGAAGAACAAAGCAGTTACTTATACAGACTCGAAAAATGACTTTAATTTATAATATTTGCATATAATTTTTTTATGGTTGATCCACCACCTCCTTCGTGTTAGGTTCCTTTAAACCCTCCAAACAGAAAAAGGAGTCCTGCGAAGCGGGGCTCCGTCGACTACGCCTGACTATTTACCATGTAACATTCTTTTTTTTATTTGACCTCAACCTCGAGACCTTTGACATTGACCTTGAAAAAGTGTCTCCTGTGCCCTAAGCCCCAAGCTCACTTCGCTCGCTCTTGCATCTGTAAATGAGAAGAGTTTTTTTGAACATAAACATAAAATTCTCTTAATCTCTGGCAAAAAAAAGTGTTGTGGAGGGTTCAGGAGACCCTTTAGAACCCCCAAATAACCTCATATTCTTTTTAGCGAGGCGGCACGTTTATAAACTTTAATCTTAAATGCATATGAACGTTTATACAGTACCTAAAAGGCTGATTAGGGTCCACGGAGGCGAAGCCACAGCAACAGCTAGTTATTAATAATATAGATAAGTTATGTAATACATAAAACATGACTTAGACGACTTATCCAAAACATAATCATTTTATTGAATTACGAAATTAGATCCGAGAACTAGAACATTTAACAGTGAGATTGGTGCATAAATTTTAGATAGATAGATAGATAGAATACTCTTTATTGTACACCATAAAAGTCACAGACATAAATTTAGAAATTTTACATAGGGTGACACAATGGGCGGTCTTATCGCTTAAAGCGATCTTTTACAGACAACCTTTGGATGGAAATTGATACAATCAGATAATTAAAAAGATATCATTTACGACATCGCCACCTACAACATTACCAAAAGAGAATTTGCTTACAAAATTATTTAAAAACCTGATTAACCATTCTAGTCTCGATGATTAAAAAATACCTTAATAGATTTTGCCCGCACGTCGATCCAAAATTATATCACGGGAACGTATTACCGGAATAAAATGTATTCTTATCCTTACCACAGCGGGATAATTGTGTAACACACTTACAGTAGCAATGGCTTGGCTTTCATTTTGACAGTTCAACAACATTCATTTCGTTATTCGTAAATAACGAAATAGAGATGTCAGCACAACTGACGGGTTCCGCTAGGGCCGTTGCCTACCGGGGTCGCGGGAACGTCCGAAAGGGATATTGTGGCCCCTGGCAACGTACAGGTAACTGAAGGAACACGGGTGGGTTTTAGTCAGTAAGAGTTTGACACGCCTCGCGGTCCGCCCAGAGCGGGAGAAGTAATTAGATGAAAAAAAAAAGATTAAATAATAAGTATGGATTCCTATGAAAACTGGAACTTATTTGCTGCTCAGGCGCATGTACTCCGTCCACAACACAGCGCCATCTATTAATTCTATCATGTACTTGGAAGGCTTCATGCAACTCATAGGTAAGAGAGGCGATAATCTTTTGAGAGTCAAAAAAAAACAACGTGGTTTTAAATATCGAGTAGATGTCACTATGAGCGTTATGTTCACGCTAGAATTATTTGAAATGGGTGAGTAGTTGTGACACTGACTTTAAAAAATATGGTTAATAGATTTTCGAAAAGCGTTCAAGTGCTAACATTTTCGTGCATTTATTTATTTAACTGTTTATGTACATACATATAAACAGACAAGAAAAAGGAACAGAAAATAATGTACAAAAGTGATGCTTATTTCTAAAAAATCTCCTCCAGTATACCTGCGATAGGAAAGTGGATAAAAAGAGATGTAGACAACGTGTGTAAGAGTAGAAGAGAAAATGATATACATAAAGTAAAAACAATATAATTTTATGTACAGACGCCAGCATATCAACCTACTACAATCTGTCAAATTTCTTTGATAGTTTTTCAACTTTAATACTACAGCATAAGGTTCAAAGTTGATTGGGAAAATTTGACAGTTTCGTGTAGGTTGACCTGCTGGCGTCTGTACGAAAGGCGTTTTTTTTAATTTTGGTAATATATTAGATTACAGACCGAGTTCTTTAATACATTTAAATATATGTTTATTATTACTATTATTTATTTATTTAGACACTTTTACTAATATCATAAATCAATGAGGAAAAAATTGTTTTTTGTATGTTTGTTTGTAACGGATAAACTCAAAAAAATATAACCGATTTAAAAAAATACTTTCACCAATAGAAAGCTACGTTATCAACGAAAAACAGAGGGGTATTTTATTTTTCAAAAACATTGAGGTCCCTGCGAAAATTGCAATAATTTAACCAAAGGTATCAAAAATTGGCCTATTTGACGTGCGCTGCGAAAATTATTGATGATACATAAAATAATGTGCTACATGTTAATAGTAGATACTCATTTATTACGTAGTTTAACTTAACTTGTTTATGCTTTAGCGGTTTGATCATATGAAAGAACCTCTATCTTATTCTCATAAATTAGCTAATATTACAAAACTGTATTTCTATAATAATATGGTTATAGATTATTTTATTAAAATGTAATAAATTAACATTCTATTAAACATTAAAAAAATATTTAATGACTTAAATTCGAGGTTTGTCTATTGCCAGTCTAAGTTTAGGAGATTAGAGGTGACAAAATGTACAAACAAACTCTGTTAAAAAAAGTAATATTTTATTATACATATCTACATTATTATATGTAGTATAACTCCTTCTAGTGTCTACTGGTCACAAGCGTTACTACTCAGAATGAGTCCAGGGTTCGATTCCCAGGTCGGGCAAAGTGTCATTTTGATATTCCATGTGCAGTTTCTCAGTAGCAGCCCGGAATCTGCATCTATGCCCAGTTCATGTTAATTGGCACGCCTCCTATTACATGGGACTAAAAAAAACTGGCGAAATGTGAGTGTACTATGGGTACACCTCTGCCTAACCCTTAGGAGAATACAGGCGTGATGTTATGTTATGTTATGTTATTGGCACGCACGCAAATTCGAGGTTTGTCTATTGCCAGTCTAAGTTTAGGAGATTAGAGGTGACAAAATGTACAAACACTCTGTTAAAAAAAGTAATATTTTATTATACATATCTACATTATTATATGTAGTATAACTCCTTCTAGGGTCTAGTGGTCACAAGCGTTACTACTCAGAATGAGTCCAGGGTTCGATTCCCAGGTCGGGCAAAGTGTCATTTTGATATTCCATGTGCAGTTTCTCAGTAGCAGCCCGGAATCTGCATCTATGCCCAGTTCATGTTAATTGGCACGCCTCCTATTACATGGGACTAAAAAAAACTGGCGAAATGTGAGTGTACTATGGGTACACCTCTGCCTAACCCTTAGGAGAATACAGGCGTGATGTTATGTTATGTTATGTTATTGGCACGCACGCAAATTCGAGGTTTGTCTATTGCCAGTCTAAGTTTAGGAGATTAGAGGTGACAAAATGTACAAACACTCTGTTAAAAAAAGTAATATTTTATTATACATATCTACATTATTATATGTAGTATAACTCCTTCTAGGGTCTAGTGGTCACAAGCGTTACTACTCAGAATGAGTCCAGGGTTCGATTCCCAGGTCGGGCAAAGTGTCATTTTGATATTCCATGTGCAGTTTCTCAGTAGCAGCCCGGAATCTGCATCTATGCCCAGTTCATGTTAATTGGCACGCCTCCTATTACATGGGACTAAACAAAACTGGCGAAATGTGAGTGTACTATGGGTACACCTCTGCCTAACCCTTAGGAGAATACAGGCGTGATGTTATGTTATGTTACAATATTAATAAACCATTTTTTTTTGTTTTTTACTCAGAAGCACATTTTCAATGTATGCGCGTTGATGTCTTTGGTTCACAAAATTCAAAATTACAGAACAATATACAGAAAAAAGAAAATCTTTGCTGATGTTGTTCTGCATAGTTGCTGATTAAAAAAAAAAAAACAAATAAAAAAAATACACGGGAATTTCTCAGCCTGATTTAAAGATGAATATGACTTCTCCTCATTATGGGACTGGCGTTGGGTGAACTCTCTGCCTACCCCTTAGGAACATACAGGTGAAATGTTATGCTATGTTCTTAAGTCCCTGTAGGTAGTCACTTAGATAACTTAGTGCATTAATAAATTAGCGACCTGCCAATGTTTCGCACGAACGTAATCGAAGCAAAAGGAGTATGTAAGGATCGTAGCAGATGGCGTTCTGTAGCTCCTGCCTACCCCGATGGGAAAAAGACGTGAGTTTAAGTATATAATACGTATTTTATATAAATGTACTATACACAATTGCATCAAAATCCGTTGCGTAGTGTAGAAGAACAACGCGGTCGTAAACACCGATTTTAATTTACAATATGTATACTCCATTTTAAATAAGATTATATATTTAAATAAATCATTTTTATTGTCCGTTTAACCGATTTTGACTCCTATACCGTAGTCATAAGGATGGCATTAAAAGCAAAAAAGTGGTTACCTACAAATCCTATAATACCCACTGTTTAGTTTCACTGCAGCTGCCATTTGTCATGCCTCCAACGCAATAGAAGTCAAAATCGGTTGAACGGGCTGTAAAAAAGGTGTATTTAAATGTGTAATCTTATTTCAAATGGATTATAGGAATAGATTTTTATGAAACTCTCAACAAAAGACTTTTGGTCTTCTTTTTAACGTATTAATAGCAATCTAAATAAAGTCAGCCCAGAATTTCACTACGAGTTTGGCACCTTCAGCAGTTTCCATCAGTTCCTGAAGCGTGCGGGTAACAGGACACGCTTTACACGATATTAAGTGTCCCATTTTTTGTGGGATACTCGTAGCACCACATTTACACTCAAATTCGAAAGTCATTTATTCAAACTAGGCTGAGAATCAGCACTTTTCGAAAGTCAAAATTACATAAGACAGTCCCCTAAAACGCCCACCCTTTCCCAATTCCTAGTGCTTTAGCTGGGAAAAAGAACTGGCGCAACAAACTCCCCAGCAGCACAGCTGTCTGTTCAGTTAGAAAAAAATGATTCTATATGATACTATGCAACATAATTTCCATTACGCAACACAAAACATAATTGAAATTATAAATTAATAGCTATATAACAGCTAGCACTCGCCAATATACCAACCAAAAAATAATGATAACTATTCTCAGGCAGAAATAAAAATAACTAAACGTAAACAATAACTAAATAAAAGCCTCCAGGCATAAAGGGCCCGCTTACATAGCTGTAACTAGAAGTTATAATTGATAAACTAGGACCATAATAAATAATTGTCGAGGTCGCTCGAAACCACATATTGCAATACAACTCTTAAAAAAAACATTGTAATGAGTTTTGAAACATTCACAGATGACTCCAGGGCGTCATCTGTGAATGTCCTCCTGAACAGGTTTTCCTTGGTTCGGCCTTTTAAAGACTTCCAGGACATCCAAGGCACTTCATGTCCACTTGAAACATTTTCAGCAGATGGAACAGCTGGGTAGGGAAGCACTACCTTACCATTGCCTTAGCCTTTCCTTAGACCTTTCGCCAATGAGGTCTAAGGTGACACACTTTAAAAAGAGAGAGTAGCCTCCCCAGTGACGTATCTACTGAGCCAATATACGTCCGGTCACAAGATGGACTCATGGAGTCGCGACATGGTCCCGACCTACAGGAAGAAAACCCAGAGTACGTCTGAGACTGGATGGTCAAACCCAAAATATTCCTGGAGAAAATTGGAGGAGTCCCGTACCTGATAAGGAGCCATACCTAGTGAAATGTGGACATTGCTTTAAAAGTTTTTTTTTTTGTATTCCGTCTGTATTTTTTTTTTTTGTTTTCTCTTTATGGAAATAAAGGCTATGTTATTATACGTCCGGCGCACTCTGGGCTAATCCTTTCACCACGATGGCAATCCAAAAACTTTTGGTTATAAAAGAAAAAGTAGTAACAGCCAATTACCGAGTTTATTGGCGATGGATAAATATAACATTATTGAAGGCTAACCACCTGTCTCTACATACATGAAAGGTAATTTTTGCAATCTTTAATGCATCATAGTTATTAACGGCAAGACTACGGTTGTATGTTGTGTAATGGTTGTAATGTTGGTTGTTGAGCGTAAGGTCATGGGTTAGATTGTCAGAAATATAGTCTGACAGTGTTAAATAGCTTTGGAGTATGGCGATACTTAACTATAAGTAGGAATAGGGACGTCTGGTGCATCCAGTGAGCCTAGACAAATGACAATCACTTTCACAGCGTTTCATATTTCGAAGGTACAACTTTCAACAGGATTGCCATTAGCTTTTCAGTAGCCTATATGTCAGTTCCATACATTTTTATCATCATAACGATGATAGACCATCACTTTGTCTTGGTCCTATGGACAGTCAGCTCCGATGCCATTTGCTGACTAGTTACAGCGTTAAGTCGTAAAAGGTCAAAGTAGTTTTTTTTCCAGTAATAAGCAAATTGCAAATTGTTTTCGCGAATTCAATAAGAGGTACCCAATCTAGACGTGTGAAATCTTATAAATACGATACAACAATAAGGTAGACTCTTCAAGGGACCAGAGGGCTGGCCAATTCTTAGGAAAAAGAATCAGTATTGCCATCCAACGTGGCAACGCTGCCAGCCTTTTGGGCACTTTTCCCGCTGACAGCGATGCGGACGAATTTTTTGATGCCCAATGAGCTCTTCTTTTAATTTCATTTTCTTATTTGTACAGTTATTTTTCAATTTAGTTTTGAATTATATATTAAGATGTCAAGTTAAAATAAAGGAACTAAATAACAATAAGGTTTCATGATTTATCTAAATAAGGAGCTCGTGGCTAAGTAATAACTGCCGCACAGGTCGATCCATCAGGTTAAGCTACGCTTTCCGGGGTTGGTCCGTGGATGGGTGACCAGTGACCATCTTTACATACCGAAACTCCTACGTGCGTCGGCAAGCACGTTAAACCGTTGGTCGCGACTGTCGTTCGTGGATCTTTGACAGTCGTTACGGGTCGTCAGAAGCCCGAAAATCTGACAACCAGTCTTACCAAGGGGTATCGTATTACCCAGTTACTGGGTTGTGGAGGTCAGATAGGCAGTCGCTCCATGTAAAATACTGGTATTCAGCTGCATCCGGTTAGACTGGAAGCCGACCCCAATATAGTTGGGAAAAGGCTAGGCAGATTGATTGATTTATCTAAATAAGATTTTAATTTACACTTTGGATTAGCTAGAGTAATCTTGAAGCAAATGATATGGATACAAGCTTCTGCCAGTGACTGCGTTCTCGTGAAATCTCTTGTTTCCCTGACTCACCATTTCGCCGGCCTGCGCTAATAACTTCGTTTTCGCTTAGCGTTCTTTCTAACTTTTTTTCTTTTTGTTTAGCTCCTAAGGGTCCTAGCGTAATGTTAAAACCTTCCTCAAGAATTGGGCTATCAAATGCAAAAATATTTTTTCAAATCCGACTGGTAGTTCCAGAGCTTACGCGTTCAAACAAACAAACAAGGAAACAATAAAATTTTCGGCTTTATTATTAGTACCAGTATGATATGGCTAGATGAAATCTCTATTTTGTCTGCATGAGACTTAAGAGGGAACAGGGCACGCGATTCTCCATACAAACGTATTCCCCGTTTTTCTTCCTGAATAATGCCTCTAGAGCTGTCATTTTCATTTAATAAAATCAAGGTCTCTATAGGCATGTCCCTGTCATTTCCTTTTTTTCAGCAATTAATAAGTAAGGAAACTATGACCCTCCAAAAATTACAAAAATGCCCCATTTTTACCGCCGTGATTAGAGGACTACCAGACTAATTCGGAAAAGTTTTTAGCATAAAAGAAAATAATAGGAACCTAGACATACTCTTTCTTAAAATTTCAATGTAAAAAAATATTAAATCGGCTTAGTGTTCGAGGAGAAAAAAGGAGAATGCCAAACGTCGTTTTCGTCAAAATTTTTGTGATATAATCGGTCTGAGCTGCAGTTGTCCCTATCGCACTTTACGGGGTTTAACTCGGCACTTTTTTTCGGTTGCAGCGCGACGGCAATAGTTTCTTCAAATACCTATTTTTACCTCGCAGCCCCTGTTCCCTCTTAAGAAATTACCCATCTACAAACTGACCGCGGTATGCGTAGCTTAACCTTACATTAATTATCTCACGTGGTCAACCACGAGACTCTTCTTTTTGTATTTTATTATTAAATAATAATAATCTTTAAAAGTCTTCGCAAAGAAAGACACGCAGAAAATGTCAAATTCCTTATGAATCAAGTTTGCACATCAATATTCTTCGAAATGCATAAATTAAACTGTTCAAAAGGAAAAACAATGTCTGTATGTCTGTGTGACGCAATCTCAGAAATAGCTAAACCTGTATTGATGCTGTATTAAAATTAAATATTATCTTTATTAGATAGAAGATATAACTGTGATGTCAGTGGACATTAAAGTAATATATTCTATAAATATTTATTTGCAGATTGCAGATACATTTCTCGCGTATGCTATGTTTACAGTTAAGCACATAAAGAGAGGCATGAGGAACAGGGTGTAAAGTTCACTCATCCTCTATGGAAAAGGGAGGATCTTCCGACCAGACGGGTGTCAAATTCTGGCCTGACACGCTATGAAGAAGATAAAGTTAAGGTGTAAATGCTCAATATTAGGTAAACATGGTTTTCCTAAGGACCGCTAGTACAAAAATGGCCAGAGGGGAAATTGCGATAATTACCATGCTTGGCTATCTCATTGGTGATTAGCAAAAATACAATGAAAAACACTGTTCTTATTCTCTCGTTTCGTGAAATATTGTTCATAATAAATAGCTGATGCCGTTGTAAAAATACTAGCCATTCAGCAAGGCGGTAGCAGGGCTGACAGTCTGACTGAAATTACCATGATCTACCTTTTTTTCCCGTGGGTCAATCCTTTTAGAGATATGAGGAACAGGGTGTAAAGTTCACTCATCCTCTATAGAAAAGGGAGGTTCCTCCGACCAGACGGGTGTCGTGTCTGGCGGGCAACTGCCCAACGATTGATGTCGGAAAGTTATATATGTCAATCGTGCGGTAAACTCTAATTGTGCGGTGCAGTATTTTGTGTGACGTCAGTTCTTTGATGTGTAGTACACATATGGTGATTTAGATGCCACCACATCCTCATGGAAAACCTCCAAAACGGAGGGTTATGACGGACTTCTACCGACTAAAACCCCACTGTTCCTTCAACTACCATGAGTCGGGGGCCCAGGAGATATTTGTACATTCACCGCACAGCTTTTACCAAACTATGTTGGGTTCGACTTCCAGACTATTCAGATGCGGCTGAGTACCAGTATTTTAGTCTCAGCCAAGTAATATGTAAGTAAGACTGGTTGTCAGCCTTTCGGCCATCTGGCTAGCTATAACGATGGTTAAAGATCTACGATTGACAGCCAGGACCGACGGCTTAGTGTGCTTTCCGAGGTAAGTACGGAAAGGTGCTAGTATCTTACCATGACTAAAAACATAAAATTATATCAACTTTAAGAGCCTGTTGAATAAAAGCAACACATTTGTTCTCGAGAAGGCGATAAAAAGACAAACAAAATCCATATAAAGATACGCCTCTACGAACTTGCGAGTCGCATTCATTTTATTACATATTGAATCTTTATGAATCGGTTTGAAAAGGTAAGATGAACGGATTAAGTCAGTCGATTCTGACCCGTATTGCATGGATTCTTAAATTTGAAACTGTAAAAAAATTTCATACTGCCAAAATTGAAATTTAAAAACATAATTTCACTTAGTTCTATGAAGTTTAAGCTCATTTTTCTATAACCAAACTCTATTGTATATGAACCTTTTGTAACTTAAAATAAAACTCGTTCAGCAAGATGAAAAAAAAGCATATGCTTTGCAAAATCCGACTCTTGCCGGTGCGCGGTCGGATTTTTTGTGTCCTTTCATTTATGCTGGTTTATATTATGTATTTATGTGTTTATATGAACGGTCTGTACTTTTGCAAGAACCTTCGGTGAATGATGAAAACGTTTACTTTTGAAATCCAAGTGGTTTGTCTTCTTATGATTCATACGGGATATTACAAATGGGTGGATTGTGTGGTCGATGTATTTTATTATTTTGAAAAAACGAAAGTTTTATTTGATAAACAAGTTTGTACAACGTAAAATATCTAGTATTGTACTCTAAATTATTTATTGTTGTTTTTGAGGTAGGTAGGCAAATAATTAGATTGATCAATTATAACTTTTTTATCACAAGGAAAAAGAAAACATCTTTGCAAGATATTTTTTATCAACAATAAGACACAGTAGGTATATTTTGGTAGGTAAAGCTCTAACTTAAATTCTCTTAATAATTTTTAGGGTCCGAACATCATAATTAAAAAACCCTTCCACTTATAGGGTCACTTTGATATACTTCTGTATGACTGTTCTGCGAATTACTCCTGTCAGTCATTCATTCAGGACAAAGCATTTTATACGGTTAGATGTAAAATTAAAATTACATCACATAATTATCTTACTCAAGCAATCACTGCTTGACGATGAATTGATTAACATTACGTCAGTGTATAATACAACCGTATTACTGCAGGGCAAAGGCTCCTTCTCATAAAGAGAAGGCACGAGCATTGATTATCACACCTAGCTCAACACTATAAGTTGGACTAACTATAAGTCCAGGATTCCTCACGAGTTTTTTTTTTTTTACGATTGCGGCGGGCTGGCACCAGTCGGGGGTTGCGGAGGTTTTTTCGTTCCCGCGACCCCCGGCGTAGGTGTGAGACGGAACACCGGGGTGGTTTTTAGTCAGTAAGAGTCTGACAGACCCCTCCGCTCGCCCCAGGCGGAGGGAGGATTTTCCACCCCGGAACAAAAAAAAAAAAAAAAAAAAAAAAAAAAAAAAGGCTTCCTCACGATTTTTTTTTTCACCGATGTCGGTAATGTCCAAAGTAACCTAAGGAATTACATATTACTTAATTGAAAAAGTGAAATGTCCAAAGTAACCTAAGGAATTACATATTACTTAATTGAAAAAGTCACATTGGTGCTTGCTCGGATTTGACCCAACAACCTCGTGCATGAGAGGCCACTAAGCTAACACGACTAGCCTAACGTCAGAGTGCGTTGAGATAATGCGACAGCTGTGTATCACCTGTTTCGACCCGACCGACGGACGGTAAAAAAGGGATCAGTGAAATTACATGTGTTTTTATTGTGGTGGCATAGAATTGAGTTTTATATCAATGTCATAGAAAAATAAACACAATGAAATAACATGTTCAATGTTTGAATATAGCCAGTGCATTTATATGTGTATGAATAAAATCATCGAAATAACAATTATGTTCAATATTTGAATATAGATAGCCATTTGGAGTTAATTGAGCCTGAAAGAAATATACCTATGCTGCATGGCAGTAGAGTAAATGCTGTGGAAATGCATTTCTTGCGAAGTATGTGTGGTGTGACTATAAATGATGAGGCAACGGTGCAGTTTATAAGAAGATGTAGTGACAAAAATTGAAAAGAGTATGCTAAGATGGTTTGGTCATGTTGAGAGGATGACTAAAACGCGACTAACAAAAGGTATTACAAGGCACATGTGAGTGGAAACGCCGGGAGGGGACGCCCTAGGAGGACATATTATAGTGATCTTTTTGGTGATGTTCTTTAGAAAGGTCAGGTGCGTAGTACTCGCAACCGGCGTGCGTGTATGACCAGATGTATGAACGTAAACGAGGCAAAAGGAGTATACGTAAGGATCGTAGCAGGTGGCGTTCTGTAGTTTCTGCCTAACCCCTTGGGAAGAAGTCGTGAGTTTATGTATGTATGTATTAGCCTGAAAAAAAAAACCGTCAAATAAAGTGTGAATCCCAAACTTGTTACACTTATAGGTAAACTACGTTGCACCATGGACAAGACTGGCCGTAACCGCTTCTATAAGAACCTCTTTCATTATCAGACACATATTTTTTGAGAAAATATTACAAAATAATTGGAAATAAATAATGTATTGTATGTTCCTAAAGTCTCAAATACTGATCGCCAATCTGAATTCCTTGTACAGACGCCAGCACATCACTACAATCTGTCAAATTTCTTGAATAGATTTTCAACCTTACCACTAAAGTATAAGGTTCAAAGTTGATTGGGATAATTTGACAGTTTCGGCTAGGTTGACGTGCTGGCGTCTGTACCTGATACATATTTGGCCAAATCTTTTAATTCTATACAAACTCAGATTCGATTTACCAGAATATTTTGCTAGGGGAAGAACGTCGATGTTTGTGTTGTGATAACTAGAAAACCGTCCTTTCTTTCATAGGACCCATTAGCAGCATCGACCAACCATGCATTCTACCATTTTGGTTACCCCTCTTGTGTTCACAAGCGTGACCATCAGATTGACGTCATTCTCGTCACATCTACCTTAAAAAAATACTTATGAATCATGTAGCTATTTCAAACTATGAAATGAACGGTAGTCGTAGCACGTACGATGTTCTGGTGGCCACGATATAATCAACCTATGAGCCGTTATAATGACTTAGAATATCATGCCATAATCACCACCTTTACAGACGAAATTATCGCAGTTGGAAATTACTAGACTGTAGCGGACTTAACATAATATCACGCCTTGTTTCCCCTTAGAGTTGGGCAGAGGTGCACCTATAGTACACCCACTTTCACCAGTTATGTTGAAGTCGCATGTAGCTGGGCGAGCCTATTGCCATCAACCGAGCACAAATCCGAACTCCAGGCTGCTACTGAAAAATTCCAGATAAAAATAACCAACAACACTTTGCCCAATAACACTTTGCCCGACCTGAGAATTGAACCCAGGACCACATGCTCAGGAGTAGTAGTAGTATGTAGTGGACATGTTGTTGTTAAAGATGATAATTATGGCTAGAAAGGGGAGGTGGGCTGGTTGGAATAACCACCAAACAAATTAATAACACTATGTAATATTAAAAAAAAAAAAAAAAAAAAGTTATTAGACAATGCTCGAATTTCACATATATTTTTTCCAAATCATTAACACTACTCGTTTAGACGTGATAAAATCATTAAAAGTCCATTATGCTCGCCTTAATTTAGTTTTATCACCCGGTCGCTTAACTTAATAATTATTGTTTTTCCTCATTTAGAAGTAAATAATTTATATTCTTTTTGAGTAAAATAAAGTATCTTCAACCGGATATAATCATGGTTTTTTAAAACCAACACAAACAAATTCTCGAGACATACAGACCAGTACCCTAATTACGTAATGCAAAATCAATCCGAATCTGAATCGTTTTGAAACAGATTGCTAATCCATTGCTCCGTAAATTCGAAAAAAAAAACTGCAGAGCAACGTAAATGACGCAATGAATGTTGTTGAACTGTCAAAATGAAACAGATTTGTCTTTATCGTTTACGAAAATATGTTGCGTAATTAGAAAGATGCACGAGCTCCGTTCGAGCTCGAAACTAGTCGGACAAATCCGAAATAGACAGTCAGCAAAACCGCAAACATAAATAAACATGCCATGTCGTCAGTATATCTCAAAATAGCTTACAGAATTCATTATGATGGTACTGAGTAATACAAAATAATCTACATATTGAAAGGACTTGAAATGATCCTAGCACCTCCACGTTTTGAAACTTGAATGTAAATATATTATTTTATATATTCAGACGGTTTGAGAACTGACTATAAAAATATAATAAAAATGTTTTTGTGTTGAATATTCAAGTTTTTATTATGTCGTATGACGTTGATTTTCGTTTTTAGGGTACCGTTCCCGAAGGGTCCCACACGGAACCCCATTACTAAGCCTCAACTGTCCGTCCGTCTGTCTGTCACCGAGCTGTATCTCAAGTAGGTACCGTATTTTTTTACAAGTTGTGTATTTCTAGTGCCGCTATAACAACAAATAGTAAAAAATAAATAAAGTTATTAATTAAACAGCGGTTATACAAAAAAGGTGTTTTTTTCGGCGTGTATTGCTCGATCGGTACCATTCGGTACCGCACGGAACCCTTCGTGTCCGGTCGGTTTTTTATCTCCGAAAAATAATACATACCAAGTCAAAATTTTAAACTACCTGGTTCGTTGTTTTCAGTCATGTAATCTTAGTTAATCTCAGTAATTTTTTGTAGGCATGTAATTAAATAATGTAACTTAGGTAACTCAACATAATAATAAATTTAAATTGAAACTCGTTTCCCATTGCCTAAAGTCACGCAAAGTTTATAAAATCCTTAATGACTACCCGAAACAAAATTTTATTTATTTTTATTATCTCTCAATATTTCCTATTACATTCAGACACGAAGCTTTAAAAATCCTTTTATATGTACTCAATTAAGTCGATAATCGCCTACATGGATCATAAGACCTTTTCGGTAAAGGCCGTTTGGTCGGCGCCCGCGCAGCCTGCCAGTGCAACACCCGACGCAGAACGCGCGGCCGCGATGCGACAGCCAACGAACATTTTAAAAAACGAACACGAATCTCCATTTTCAAATTGAAAATTTAACATTCTTCTAACGTATTTTGTTTAAATCGAACGTGTGTTTTAAATTCAAAATTGGAATAATGTGAATAAGTTTTTTTTTCTTATTTCTTCATGTGTGTAGGAATGTGGTAGTGTCCATGCACAAAAGAAGTGTTGTGTGATTTTTTTATTGTTTTTTTTAATGAGGTGTCAACCTCGAAGTTACTGTGTGGGATAAAAGTGTTTCAAAGGTAAGGAATTATCGATATATTGCGAAACATCTGGCCATTGATAATCGTGGGCTCGAAAAAAGCCTTCGGATTACTCGTAAGGTCAAACCGAATATGGCATGACGGATTGGTCTTTTTGTCTTGTGTTTTTATTCCAATCTATGAATTTTTTACTTTATTTTATACCATTAAAAAATATTAAATTTACAACACTATAGATAGAGTTCTTAAGAGATTGGTATACCCCACTATTCAAAATTTAAATGACAGGTTATACCCGACTATTGTAAGTTTTCTGGTCCTTCTCACCGAGGTTCATTTCATGCATTTTGAATGCAAATGCTTATTAAAATGTAATAGCCCTGGTCATTGTAAGTAGTTGAAGGTTGGCGACGAGCAACCGGTTTTCACAACCAGTATAAGGGTTACATTCTTACACAAATAGGACTAAGGTTAGGTTACAACGTTGTGGATGAAAAATAAGGTTTATACTCTTGCGAATTTTGATGCAAAGCTTTGTACAGAAGAGGCTATTTATGATGTCATGTCAAGCAATATGACCTATGTTATGAATTTATACATTTTACAATGTTTAAAGTAAACGGTTTTATTTCGGTATGCAAAGACAGGATTGAGTGCCAAATTTTTGTCTCATATGAGGGCCAATAATCGTCATCGATTGCTCCAAGCAGTGCGCAAGCGCGGTGACCATACTCGGTCTTTGTATGGTAAGGTATTTGCCTTGTGTTGAGGAAGAACAATAACTAGAGGCATTTAAGATTGATGAACCAACTTAGCCCATTGCAGTCCACTGGTGGACATAGACATGGGCTTCTCCCATGACGTGTGTTTCTTTATAATTCCGTCAGTATAAAACAAGTGTAGGTACAGCCTTTTATTTGAACGCCAAAGTAAACAACATTAATAGTGTTTTGTAAAGGCTTTAACAAACAATTTCTATGTTTATTTTTACATCATTGACGTCGATACGAATGAGTAAGCAACGACTTGATTGCTGTTAAATTCAAGTACTTACGTACCAGTTTTTTTTAGGCCTGATCTAATTGACTTCTGAAATAATTGCACCAAACCTTAGATTGGTTTAAATTAATTTACATAGAAGACCATAGAATGAAGACCAGACTAATAAAGAAAAACGTGTTTTGTGAAAATTTTAACAGGCTAGCTACTACGGCTCTAAAGGTATAAACACAGACTTACAGCGTAGTCTCAGTAATAAGGTCTGCACGCGTAGCTAACAACCATAAAAACGGGTTTTCTACTGGTTTTTTCGACGGAAGAATAGACAAAATGACAGATTTGATTGTTTATCTGTCATTTTGTCTATTCTTCCGTCGACAAAACCCGTTTCTATTGTGTTCATGCTAAGGTTGGCATCCTTTAGGTGCGGAAATCTAAAAACAAATACAGCAGGATACGAGCATTCAATTTATGATGAACGAATTGACTGCCTTGTTGGTCTAGTAGTCAAAAGCGCTACTACTGGGCATGAGGTCTTGGGTTCGATTCTCAGGTCGAGCAAAGTGTTACTAGGTTTTTTATCTGGAATTTCTCAGGAGCAGCCCACAGTCTAGGATTTATGCTCGGTTGATGGCAATAGGCTCGCCCCCCGTACGAAAAATACGCGCTTTGACGTGGAGCTGTGGATACCAGCCCGTATTACCTATTACCTAGGCTCGCCCCCTATTACATGGGACTTAAACATAACTGGCCAAATGTGGGTGTAGTATAGGTACCACTGCCTAACATTGCACGGAATACAGGCGTGATTGTATAACTGTGCGTTTGTACTGGCAAAACATTCAGAACAAAACATGTTGAAAACTCTGTTTTCTGTCAATGTTCCATACAATGTTTGACAGGAACTAAAGATTGATACGATTGATTAATTGATTGCGATGTTCCGCCAGTGCAAAAGCACTGTAAGAAATACAAAAAACCAAAAGGCCGGATATAAAAATGCATCAGAAACAGCTGTTATATCAGAAACTATTTCATTCTGTGTTGCATAACATGTCGCCTTGAGTGTGCAGCGGTGAATGAATTTGTTACGCTATACACGAATGATCTGTACCTATCTGTTAGATTAGATTCATTAAACAACAACTAGATTATCCTCATAATACAATACAAGTGTTCCTCAGCATAAATTAGTTCAGCTTTATCTACCTTAAATGTCACAGTAACAAAATTAGGGCCCTCCGACAGATAGGAACCGCTTTCATATAACTATATTACGGTATATAGCTATATCCCTAGGGAAATAACTATCACGGCTATAACCACCTTACTGCGACATATCGGCCAAGTGCTTCTGGTAGTCCGATCGTTTTTAATACGTGTTTGTCGTGCAGGCGCGTTGAGAATAATTAAAACGTTAAAAAAAACAACTTTAACATACTTTTTAGGGTTTCTTACCAAAGGGTGAAACGGGACCCTATTACTAAGACTCCGCTGTCCGTCTGTCACCAGGCAGTATCTCATAAATTTGAAATTTTCACAGATAATGTATTTCTGTTGCCGCTATAACAACAAATACTAAAAACAATAAAATAAATATTTAAGGGGGGCTCCCATACAACAGACATGATTATTTTTGCCATTTTTATAGATAATGGTACGGAACTCTTCGTGCGCGAGTCCGACTCGCATTTGGCCGAGTTTTTATTAGTTCAGTTACCTATAAAGCAAACAGAATAAAGAAAACATTCAGTTTCGTAAGGATAAATGCCTTTAACGAATATTGCATTAGTCTCGTTTGAAGTAGAGCAAGTACCTACCTTCTTGATCGGTAAGATAACTTGGTTGCAATCTATTTTAGTACAAGCGAATGTTTTATTTGAGTTTTATATCGTTCCATGCTGAATTGATACGTATCTACAGGAAATAGAAGATAACTTTTTTTTAGCATTTAATACCTCTTTGACTTGTTGGTCTAGTGGTCGCAAGCGCTAACATCGAGTATGAGGTCCAGAGTTCAATTCCCAGGTCGGTTATTGGGTTTATCCAACAGCGATTTCTCAGTAGCAGCCCGGAGTCTGGATTTGTGCCCGGTTGATGGCAATAGGCTCGCCCCCTATTACATGTGACTTAAACATAACTGGCGAAATGTGGGTGTACTATAGGTACACCTCTGCCCAACCCTTCGGGATTACAAGCGTGATTTAACTTACACCTGAAAGCTCAGATATTTTTCATAGTAATCTCATGTTAAGATTACATTTCTAGACTACTGTCCCCTAGATAGCTGGTCTACCTAACTGCTGTAAATAATTATGATTGAATTTGACGTAAAGAGCCTGAAAAGACAAAAAGTCTTGCTGAAAATATAAAATATTTTGCAGCCAACATATCAAGCCTCAAAACACACCTAAAAGTATAGGAAACCCAATACAAAACTTATTATAGACAGTTTAACCAGCACTTTCTCAGTCGGTGTTTTTACCCTTAATTACTGTCCCACAGATAGGTAAACATCTATTATTAATATTAACTTTTTGGTCAGAAAAGGCATCTGACCTTTCAACCCCAAAATCATCCTTAAAGCCGTTTCCATTTATCATTAACACGATCTAGCGTTAACCTCAGTCAGCTGTAGTCTGAACCTTTTATTGAATTCCCAGGCTGTATAACAATATGCGCAAGAGTTTGTAAGCAACATGCAATGCTTAAGTAACTGAGAGGCGCACTAAACGCTGCGTTGCGACAACACATCACCTCTCTTGACTCAACTGGTAAAAGTAGGTTTCATTCTTAAGAGCGGCCAACCCGTCATACTTTTCATACAAACGCTCGTACGTGATTGTGGCGTTGTAACACATCTTTATTTGATTTTTTGTAACTAATAAGTATCTTGTGCGCACTATACCTAGGATTCTATGAAAGCAAAATAAAGAAAATTTGAGAAACAAATTCAGTATAAGCCTCCAAAAATTAGCTTTTTTGCACAAATTTCACTTGAACTTTGGCCGGTCATAATGTACTCATAAATAGTAAAAGTAAAGAAAACATCTGCATAGAAACCTCGCGCATGTAATGGAGATTCTAAATGACAAAAATTTATTTCAAAAGCTTGTAAGGCTTACTCAAAAACACGTATTTCCTGAAACAAGTTTTTACACACTATTTTTCGTACAATGTTATCGCGTTCTCACTTGCTTGTTAGTAGTTCTCACTTGCGCTCGATGAAACAACAAGCTTTTAGAATATACTCGCGTTGTCGATAGACGGGCCGGGAAGGGCCCTCTTAAGAATTACTGACCAGTTACATTGATCAATATAAAAGTCGTATAATATTTAATAAAATGTTTGAAGATGGAATATGTTTTGCAGAATAATTACTTCAGTAAAATGTAGTATTGTATAACAACTATTAAAATAATAAAAGCCCTCTTCCTCTAAACCTAACACCAAACTTCATAAATTTGTGAAATGCAAAAAAAAAACTGAGTACTCAATATAATTATGTAATATGCAATTTTTTTATGTCAATTTTTGATGACTTCTGACAACTCCTAATCCTTGATCGTTTCTACAATTGCTACTACAAAATCATCATACCCAATGTTACAGAATGGCTTAGCTTTCCAAATGGACCAGCGATTGTAGTTTTGTTTTATTACCTGACAGAAGTATGATGCTGAGAAGCCGTTCCTGTTGCCTATAGATTTAGAACATCAAGGGTTTGACCGATACGTGGCCAACTATAGCAAGTACTGAATTTGAATTCCTCTGGTTCTCATGCCTTTTACACCAGAGGGCAGAAATGCTGGTTGGCGACAGAAATACTGTCTGAAAATTTTATTTTTCAAAGAGCTGCACAATTAATTAAAGGATATTCCATTTAGATGTACTATAGGCTCAGACCAAATAAAAAATCTAGACATAGCGCTGCAGCGCTGCGAACAATACAGTGAAACATGCCTAAACTACACCTTCGCTCTACACGCTCACACGCACATATTTAAAATCATTTACAATGAAACTACACCTTACTAAGTGCACACATGTTTACGAAACCGGCCCCACGTCACTATTAATAGCGCTAGGGCTTGGTTTTTTATTTAGTCTGAGACTATAGGTACACCACTGCCCAACCCTTCGGCAAATACAGGCGTGATGTTATGTTATGTTATGATATTCCATAGCTACTAATAACTTATTGCTGGCTCAAAAGCCCTGCCACTGTTAGAGACATTCAATCAAAAATCTGTCAAGAAATCCCGCAATATCTAACTCTTCCTCGATTTGCTAAATCAGTCCTTCACAGCCAGCATGTTAAGCAAGCTTTAAACTGAAATATTAGTCATTCTAAAACACCAATACCTTTCATATCAGTTCCTACCCTAACTAAGCAGTCAGTAGCCAGTTCCGGCAGTGACGCGTCTTGCGTCGGCGGCAGGTGGGCGTGGCCTTGACTGCGCGCGCGCACAGTGTAGCGTTGTCGTCACATTCCACTTCACAAGAGAGTGTGGTGGCATAAGAACATTTGGTTTATAACTTCAGTTAAGTAGTAGCCAAACTCTTTCTAAAAGGTTCAAAAGTCCAGGGAAATACTGCTACATACATAAAAAAACATACAGTTGACGTGAGGTACCCCGTGTCCTCGTGGAGGCGATCGGTGGCGGTGATCTCTCGTGTCCGTCCCTGGTCCAGGCCATGGTACGGAGTGAGAGATCATGGGAGGCCGTCACCTCCTTCTGTGAAGCAGTAATGCTCGCGAAGGAGGAGGTGGAACGCGTGAGGATGAGGAAAACTTCGCGGCCTCACGCCTCTAGCCGCCGCAGGAGACGCCTGGGCGTCGGGAATAGCAGGCCGATTCCCGGCCACCATAGGCGCGGGTTTGCGGACGGTGAGCAACGGGTAGCTCGCCGTCCGATAAGGACCAGTCCCGGGTCGACGGCGCGTTGTTTTGCACGTTCGCCTCAATGAGATGTCAGCAGAACTGGTGGGGTCTGCTAGGGCCGATGCCTGCCGGGGTCGCGGGAAAGTCCGAAACGGATACCGTGGCCCCGGGCAACGTACAGGCAACTGAAGGAACACGGGTGGGTTTTAGTCAGTAAGTCTTACACGCCCTTTATTTATTTCTTTAGTTATTTCATAATTTCCCACCTAAAAAAAAGGGTTCCCGCAGTACCACCGTAAAGTATTTAGCAAAATAAAACTCCGAAAAAACACGTTTCTTGTTTGAGGAACCTCTTCAATTTTATCTTTGTTTTATTATATCCTAAAAATATGAAGTGTTAAATATTGTACGGTGGTACGGAACCCTTCGTGTGCGAGTCCGACTCACACTTAGCTGGTTTTTTAGTTCAGATACATGAAAATCCAGGTTCCGTCTGTCACCCTTCGGGTAAGGAACCCTAAAAAGGTACAGTTTTGTTATTCAAAAATACATCCAAGTCCCGATCTACTCCCTGCTGAGTTTGAAGCAGTGTCCATAACTTTGATCAACAAAATTAAAAGTGAATATATTATACTACATAACGTTTCTTATTAATATAAGTACGCTCGTACACTTGCCGAGGTCGGTCCGTGGATGGGTGACCATCCATTACATATCGAGACCCCTCCGTGCCTCGGAAAGCACGTTCCAGCTGTCATTTGCAGATCTTTGACATAGTTATAGAAGCCCGAAAGTCTGACAACCACAGTCTTACCAAGAGGTATCGTATTACCCAGTAGGAGTTGTGGAGGTCAGATAGGCAGTCGCTCCGTGTAAAATACTGGTATTCAGCTGAATTTGGTTAGACTGGAAGCGGAACCAAACAGATGATGATGAGCCATCAATAAAAGTACTACAAGATTATTATAAACTAAAAACTTCTGTAATAACAAAACAGTAGGCACTTCGCCTCCACAATGTTGTAATTCACTATCATTTCAAACAAAAACACATGAACGTCGATAGTCAATATGTTGTAACTGCAAGATGAGCCATGTGGGTGTGTTGCACAACGATAGAGCTATAAAATAATAAACTGACTAGATGAGCTACGGAATATAGGTTTATTATGTAAATTATTAAATGCTGTGTGGTCTTTTGAAAATTAATCACGTGAGTTTTGAAAGGACTTGTGAAGTTAAGCTGTCTGGATAAGTACTTGAATGAGTTTTAGATTTTTTTTTCCACATTGGGACTCATTTGATCAAGGTAGAGAAGCAGGTTTCTAGGATTGATTCAGACTTTGGAAACAGCATTTTTATGTTACAGAGAAGGCATTTATCACCATATCCATAGTTAATTGATTCAGGCGTGACCTTGCGGAAATCCTGTATAAAATATTATTGACGTAGATATATTTAGTAATCAATTCCGATTAAGTATACCTAAAGAGTCATAAAAAAAACTTGTTTCACACTCAACAAGGCATCCCCAGGATGACGATTGACTTGTCGCGCCTCGTTGACAGGTGAAACACTTGTCCATTTCTTACAGGGTTTTTTATGACTCTTTTATAGGAATGGTTAAGCGAAATAGGTTACTAAATAAAGTCCATAGTATTTTTCACCATACCCATTTTTTTTCCGGAAGGTTATTTTATTTACACACACGTATTTACATGATTAAATCCATATCCATATTAAATTTTGTGTTGCCAATTTCAAACTATGAAGTTCCTTCACGATTCTTACACCGCAATTCAGTGATGTCCAAGAGTAAATTAAGAAGTACCTACCCTACCCGAAAAGGTTCTTTTGGTCCTTGCAAGTATAATGAACTTGAAATTGATCCTGAGAAACATGGTCCAATATTTCCTGCAACTTCTACTTGTATAGTTACACAATTACTGTGATTTATAAGAAGACCATCTTCAGCATTGGTCTACAGGTTTTTATAATAATAATTAATATGAAAACTCCATAAAAATCAATGTTATTGAACCTAAGATTTATTATGACACCCAAAAACGAAACCTATTCGATGTTTTAATTATTCCTGGTCAGTTTTTGATTCAGACATTCTGTATATGGTACTTAACTATATTCAGAAATTGATGAATCATGAACATGACGCGAAAAAGAGTATACAGAGTATAGAGTATATACTCGGCCATTTGATTGATTTTTGAAATGACTTTTTTCACTTATTTTCTTGGCGATTTTGAAGCAGTCGAGCTTTGGGCTTATACGTAAATTGCAATCTAAGATTATTGATGTTGATTTGAATTATAGTCCTTGATTCCAAATGTAGGTATCAATGACCAAGTTTGTTTTTTAAATTAGGATTTCTGTGTTACCGTACCTACTTATTTTCTGTTCTCTCTCTACTTTTTCATCTTCACTAATATCGTTTAATGGTCTACGATATTCTCTCGCTTACAGTAATGATTAGTAATGACAACATTTTGCTTTTACCTTGTAGCGGTTACACCGCCACATACGAACTACGCATCAAAGACATGACGTCACACAAGTCCTGCATCGCGCAATTAGAGTTTACCGAGCGAACGAAATATATAAGACTATCCGACATCAACAGTCGGGCAGTCGGCCCGCCAGACACAACACCCGTCTGGTCGGAGGATCCTCCCTTTTCTATGGTGGATGAGTGTACTTTACACCCTGTTCCTCATGCCCCTAAAACCTTGAGCATTATAAAACTGTGGGAGCAATGGTTGCCATAACACGGTAACGACCGCGACTTACGAGTTAGGGTGGGGGGTTCGAAGTTTCAAACCCAAGCAGGCACTTTACTTTGTGTAAATTATTTCATCAGCACTGCTCTCAAAACGGTGAAGGAAAACATCGTGAGGACACCGGCATGTCCTAGAACAAAAATTTCAAACACATGTGACATTCACCAACCAGAACAGGGCCAGTGTGGTGGATTACGGCTAGGTAGTGGACGGTAATCTCAATCTCGCAAAAAGAGGATGTGTCCCAGCAGTGGTGACATTATAATTATAGGATGATTATGCTTATAAATCGTAAGAAAAGATTTGCAATGTATTTCTGATTCATGTGCCTCAAGTTAGAGCTATCTACAGAAAGAACTCGTACGTGATAAGAGCTTGTCGAACCTTTAATATGGTGTGTCAGGATGTCGAGTTAGACTTATTTACAAGTAGCATTAGGGAAGTAAAGAAAACTTTTAATAATTGTTTCTTTGATGTTTAACCATTTTTGTTTTCTCTTTATTATTGTATTTTATGTGCGTATTGCTTAAGTCGCGCTGTTTTCGCGGAGTTGTTACTCACATTAATCGTTAGTGTAAGCTTGTAATTGGCCATCTTTTACACACTGTACTATATATTGAAATATATTAGCTGTAACCTTTCTGAAAATTAATAAAATAAAATAAATAAAATATTAACAGTTTAAATTTCAAATAACATGGACTACAGTTATCCCATGTGTCATTGATTATACCTACCAGCATTCTGTTGGACATCTTATGTTGTTTTACCGTTCAGATATTCTAAACTAAAGTACAGGACCTACCTATGTAAAGTACCCAAGAATATTCTCATAGTAAAGACCCACTACATTTCGACTGACTTGACAGTAAAGCCTAGAAATACCAGTCTCCTGCATAGCCTTTTCCCAACTATGTCGGGGTCAGCTTCCAGTCTAACCGGATGCGGCTGAATACCAGTATTTTACATGGAGCGACTGCCTATCTGACCTCCTCAACCCAGTAACTGGGGAAAACGATACCTCTTGGTAAGACTTTCAGGTTCCTGACGACCCGTAACGACTGTCAAAGATCCACGAATGTCAGCCGGGACCAACGGCATAACGTGCTTTCCGAGGCACGAAGGAGTCTCGGTATGTAAAGATGGTCACACATCCACAGACCAACCCCGGCAAGTATAGGTTAACCTGATAGATCGACCTGTGTGGCTGTTATTAGTAACTTGCACAAAAATATGTAGGTAAGTAGCTATATTGCTTGCCGCTGCTGTGTCAAAACTGCTTCTGTTTTGTGGTAACATGGCTAGTCACAATGGCATGCACGTGTTTGATGCTTAGAATTAGTTTAGATTGATCCGATCCAGCCTGTCACTTGCTGCCCTCCCCCAACGACGCCATAAGCCGATGTCCGGTACACCACGGGGGTAGTCAGTTGATTAGTTCATGAGTTTTATGCCTCCTATCAGAGCTGCGAGATGTCATTCATAATAAAAAAGGATGCGATTATAGTTTGATGTATGACTTCACAGAAGGCCAAATACAATATTACGTGTCAATAATTATCAAAAGGCCTCTATCAGTAAATAAGGCGCCTCTGACAACGTCACCATGTCCCCTCTAATGATAACGTGGGCAGCAGGGACCTCCTACGTACAGTTTAGCATAAAAACTACCAACCTTGACGCAATCTTTAGCTACAATTCACTTTATATTTTGTGATGTTTTATGTAACTTTGCATGATATATTATGCAATTTTTCTGTATCTAGAAAATTTGAAAGCTTTATCGGGTAATTTTATTTTAATACGATTCAACGCCTACCACAGGCTCTTCCAGTTTTATGGAATGTATACATTTTACCTAAAATCCTGAAATCAAGTAGGTAGTTCAAGCAAAAAGGTAACCCTGGCCTCTAATTAACTAATACTAACTCTTATAAATATTAATTAAAACCTCTCCCGTCTGAAAAATCGGACTTCTACCGACTTAAACCCTTTGGTGTGTTTTCTGTCAATTTCTGCCAGTAACCTGAGGGCCTAGCAAATGACATTCTATGATGGAAATGTCAAAAAAGTATTAGAATTGACATAAGCTACCAAAGTCAAAGTCAAATAATTTATTTCAATTAAGCACAAAAAAGGCACTTATAAACGTCAACATTTACAAAAAATATATATAATAATTGATTCTAGTCGCCCATTCCAAAAGGTCGTTTTCGTATGGAGAAGAATGGGCAAGAAACTCCACCGTTACTCTTTTAAAATATTTTCACAATACCTTGTATACATTAATTATGTGTGAAGACGATGCACCTAGAATAAGATTACTATACCACAATAGGTAAAAAGAATGAAAAATGAAGGAATGACATAAATTAATTATGTGATAGATGCATGGTGCTCACATATTTACAAACATTGTAAAATTATACGATATTCTTAACATTTTAACAAGTAAGTACTAATAATAATAAGTCAGTGTGTGAGTTCAAGTAATCACAGAATATAAAATTAATGTTTAAAAAAATAATATTCTACAATTAAAATTACAATACACTACAATTAAAATTAAAATATTATACAATTACCGAAAACCATATGTACAATCCTCTTGCAAGTCACTGTAATGAAACTCTTTGAAAGCGATTGTCACTTGTCTACGCTAGGCCCTCTGGGTATTGCTTTATGTCATCACTAGCTGCATAAGTCTCGATCTCATGGGAATATCAGGATAAAAAGTATTATATGTACTGGCCCAGGCCATGGTCTACCCATGTGCCAAATTTAATCCAAATCCGTTCAGCCGTTTTAGCGTGAAAGCATAACAAACAAACATACAAAAAAATCAAATCTTTTCTCTTTGTATAATATTAGTTTAGATTTAACCAAAAAACTATAATTAGACCTGCCCCAAGACGACTGGTCCCCTCATCCAGCGTAACACTTGCGCAGTCTTTAAAAAATTCAAATCTTTTCTCTTTGTATAATATTATATATTAGTTTAGATTTAACCAAAAAACTATAATTAGACCTGCCCCAAGACGACGTAACACTTACGCAGTCTATATATCCCTCAATGAAAACTACAAAGTTCACAATATTACGCAGGAAGGTAAATGCACATATCTATTATGTATGCTGCGTGGGTGCTCTCAGTGTTTGCCTTCGTATCGGTGTTAAATAAACATGTATATTTATGTAACGTTTGAGAATCATATTAGTTCATGTCCGAACTAGACGCCAACATGAGATTGTCGTGTTAAACCTTTGGTTTCGGTGTCATTTGTAGATCTTTAACAGTCGTCGCGGGTAATGAGAACCCCGACTATCTGATAACCAGTCTTACTAAGGTGTATCGTATTACCCAGTAACTCGGGTTGTGGAGGTCAGATAGGCAGTCGCTCCATGTAAAGCACAGGTATTCAGCTGCATCCGTTTAGACTGGAAGCTGACCCCAACATAGTTGGGAAAAGTCTAGGCAGAAGATGAGTGCTTAGATCCAGTAGTTTTTTTTCTGTGTTCCTTAGACTAGTTCCAAAAAAAATTTTTTCTTTCTTTCTTTAGGTAGTTAAGGTTTGTTGGAAAAACTGGGAACTATAGACTAAGTAGTGACTGCAGTTAACAAGAAAACCATGACAAATCTGCCAAGCGTTAAATAGTAAATTATAAATCTCTCTTTTCTGCCAAGAGAGGTTTCAATGCTCTATGTTAACGTTAAATGTGTTTTTTTTTATTAGTTGCCATTTACAAAAACCTAATGAAGAAAATTAAGTGGCAACACTATGTCTGTAAAAACAGAATCTAAATAAATGAATGTCGCCATATTGTGAAACTCATATATGCGCGAATAATCTTGATTCTCTTAAAAAGGAGGTACCCGTTTACTCAATCACCTTGCTGACTTCGGACTGTGACTATTAATTCCGTTTTATATATTACTCAACTTGATAACTCTGCCATTTATAGAAGAGAATATTTATTGAATTGTCTATGGACAGATAAAAGAGTTCGTTCTTGGAAACTGCGTTTAGTTGATCAATAGGAGTTGGTGTGACAATCTCCTATTTATTTACCATTTCCCATGTGTCGCTATCCTTAGTACTTTGGACAGTCAGCAGTATTTTTCATTTTTGTTTTTATTATCAAGTAAGTAGATACTTAGTCGGCCGAGGTATTCTCGGGTGAAAATAGATAAACATATCATCCAGGTATAACAACGTTGTATCACATTCCCGAGGCTGTAAAAATAGAAAAATCTAATCCTACCTAGCTAAATCGATTTTTTGCCCCCGTAAACCCCTTTATTGCAACTTTACTCGAAATCGTTAAAGCCATTTTCGAGAACGTGTTTACAAATATTGCATGTTTAATAGAATAGGATATGAACCTAAAAAGGAGGCTACGTAAGACCCATTCCACAATGGAAGAACACTTTGAAAGAAACAACTCATGCTCACAAAGCCACAGAAAGAGCACAAAGTCCGTAAAATGAATGATGTCTTGAAAATCATGATTTTTGAACTCCTGTCACTGGCCAAATCATGTCGGTGTGTTACGATGTGAAGGGTATGGGTGTCGATAGAGGGACACTATATCTATCTGACTACAACTGGGGAGCTACAAAAAGGCTGTCACGTTATGATTCCTTTGTAAAGTATTACCCGACTACATTAGATTTCACCAGTTTACAAGTGAATGTCGAAGACTATCGGTGTCTCTTATACAGTGTGTCCCTGGATAAAGTGCACAGACGAAAATGGGTGAAACTAGAAAATAGAAAATTATTCATCGATAAAAAAATGGAAAAAAAAAACTTAATAATTAATAAGAATTTTTAAACTTTTTTACTGCCTATTAAATTCCCTAGAATTGAAAACATACTTTTTATTAATTGAGTAAATTTCGTTAAAATAAAAACAATAATGATGGCTGTTATATAATTGATGTTGCATGTCAACAAAGACACCCTTTAAAAACAGTGATCAAGTAAAAAAACACAATTCTTATAAAAAAAAAAAACGTTTAGTTTTTTTTTATGCTAGCTTTTTTGTTTTATTTTTGTCTTTAGTTTTTTTTTTCAATTTTTTGTCGATATTTAATGGTCTAGTTTCACCCATTTTCGTTTGTGCACTTTATCCAGGGACACACTGTATACGCTGACAGCTAATCTATACTGCATGTCGGTGTTATTAATCATTTATGAGACATTTCAACTTTGTCTACAAAGCAGCTGCGATGTTTTTGATAACGCATCTGAGACAAGTAAACTTAAACTCAAATAGCTTCTTTATTGGACGTTATTGAAAGAAAGAAAAAAAAGATGTCCATTGGGCAGAGATAGTCCAATCGTACCTCATAATCCGCACGTAAGCTGTTGAAATATTAACATTCAGAACGTAATTACTCAACGGTCCATGTGAGATGCCCCTGATGGTCTGCGTTTGGAGTCACAAGGGCGAGCGAGGGCGACATCTGGTTGTGCAACACACGAGACGCCCACATTCGCGAATGATCTTCAGTCTTTACCATTATTTAGATTGTGGTGGATTAGTCATGTTATAACGTAGAATTTTGTGTTCATTTCCAACTTTAAAAAAAGTTTAACAGTGTATCTGCAGAAATTAATATAGTAAAAAGGGGTTTTAAAAAAACTGAAAATTAGGCAGTTATGTCCCATGTAATAATAGGGGGCGACCCTATTGCCATCAACCGGACACAAATCCAGACTCAGGGCAGCTGGCTGCTGCGAAATTACTGATGGAAAAACACAAAACACTTTCCCCGGCCAAGGAATCCAACCCAGGACAGCTCAGCAGTCATTCATCGCCCTTTCAACCACCACGTTGAAAATTCAAAAGCCTTAAAATAGTGAAGAAGCAACAGTAGTATGGCAGTTAAGATACCAACTGGCGAGAGAGGGATTGTGAGTTCAATATCTTTTACTTTCGTTGGAACAGTTCACCAGTTTATTAATCAGGAGCGTCCGGTCGAGTTCGTAACTCTTCGGGGAACACAGATAAAATTACTGTAAATCCTCAAATACCTTTGAAATGGATTTCACTGACTGAAATTATTATTATCTACTAATAGTTTTTATTATGCGAATTGATTAACAAGAATTCATATTCTAAATTAAAAACTCTACTCAATCTATATGCTACAATTATATAGCAACCTTAACTTCATTATCATTGCAAATTACATTATAGAAAAACCTTATTTACGCGAAAACGAACCTTAATCCCTTCCATTAAGGTTCTCCTCAAAAACAAAGTTAAGTAACACAGTTAGGTCATCACAAATCGATCTCAATGGCCTTAAAGATAAGGGTGACGTGTGGTGTATTGGTGTCGTGGTCGAGTCGTCCTCGGATCGAGGTCGGCAGTAATCGTCGCTCGTCTTCCAACTTATTAATATAAGGAACATCGGGTATTGGAGTCACGTAGCTATTTATTTTATGATTTTTTTAAATACTGGTTTGTTATTGGTCAAAGCTATGAGATCATAGAATGAAACAATAAATCTTAGTGATGGAATAAACAATGTTTCTAGCCTAGCTATGTCTATATTGTGTAAATATAAGCCTACTTGGAATAATATTAATTATAGCCTGGTTTGAAAAACTTGTGAAGATGTTCGTCACAATTTGAGCCATTTTGCCATTGACCTTCCAACGCATCTGGTTCTCTTTTTACAAGCTTTTTATTTCGCTTCTATTCCGTCAGACCTCAACTATATACGGTAGTTATTTTAACAGTTATGACATTGTCCGTTTTTATTACATACCTACTTAGACAAGTGTCAGAAAACCAAAGTAAAACCATGTACTATTTATTTTCCTTTTTTAAAGCCTGTGTCAAACAACTGAAAATCACCCTTAAAAATAGCAACTTAAAACATAAAATCTTTTAAGTCTTCGAAATTAAGAAGCGTTTGTATTCAATTCAATATATACATAAGGAAAACCACTAAAATACCTCTACATTGTTGACAGATCACTGTAGTATTGACATTCTAAACAGTGCGCGGTGTAAGTCGTTCCTACTGGCGCGGGCGCATGATGTCATTCAATGACGTCAACTACGTAACGAAGCCTGCGCGGGAGTCGATGCGCGTTATGTAGGTTGTAATGAATGAGAAAATTGGTGAATTGAAGGGTGTTTCAGGGGCTACAGAGATTTTTTGTGGGAGGATTTGATAGTTTGAAAATTGTTGGAAATATGTATTTTCGTGTGTAAAGTTTTTTTTTCCAAAATGATAATCTGTTTTTTTTTCAGATATTAAGGAATAGAATTATTTAAGTCTAATGAACAATTTCTTTCATTTTGACAGTTCAACAGCATTCATTGCGTTATTTACGTTGCTGAGCAGATTTTTTTTCGAACTTATGAACCAGTGGATTAGCAATGTTTCAAAACGATTCAAATTCCGATTGACTGTTTATTACGTAATTATGGTACTGTTCGATTATTTAGTCGAAAAAAGTATCAAGTAATCATACCTACAGACAAACTTTGCTAGAACAGGTGGTTGTTGTTCTAGTTTATTGAATAAACAATGTTTTCAAGAGTGTTAGAGGTATTTTTGATTCTGCTATAAAACCATAAGAGAAGACTGTTAACTTATTTCTCATCAGTCAGGACGAGCACCCAGGGTACGCCAGACGTCATTTGTGGAGCCTTTTTTAATGTACCCCTTAAATAGTTCTGACTAATTAAGCCAATTCAATTGATCGCGGCGATCTTCCGGCGCGGAATAAAGAGTGGGCGGTTCGCGCGATAATTTAGGTACCTACTTATTTCCCTCGTATTATTAAAACAAATACACATTTTAAAAATGTTAAATGTACCTTTAGGTTATAGAAAACATGTAGTTTTATTATTAATAAAAAAACTGATAACCGTCTGTGAAGTATTTACGCCGTACTAAGGGTTTAATGTTGTTTTTTAGAGATTACTTTGTGTTTTTTTTTTTTTTAATTACAATCGTGTTTCTAAAGTGTACGATTTATAGAGTGAATACTTAAATATCTTACATATTTATTGTATAATAACTAAAGGTTAAGTAATAACGATGCAGGAAGGGATCAAACGAACGGAATTATTTCGCAATTACTTTACTCAAAATTTACTATTGTCCTGTGTTAGTACAATTAAAGTTTTCGCGCATTATTATCGAATAATTCAAATAGCAATTTATTCATTGGTGTTTCCATATACGGATTAAATACGTGATCGTGAGTGTAGCTTCAATTCAAAATTGCACATCACCCATACACGTAGATTTAATAGGCAAATGGTTTGTCTATTTTGATTCAAATTGACTCAACCTTTAGTTTAGTTCATAAGTATTTGACATAAATAGGGTATAGGTACAGAAAGGGAATATGTTAAGTAGGAGATGTCTATAAATTACAGTGATCGATTGATGACATCGTAATGTATTTAGAGGTATGATAAACAGGGTGTAAAGTTCACTCATAAATCTATAGAAAAGGAAGGAACCTCTGACCAGACGGGTGTCTGGTGGGCAACTGCCCAATGGTTGAAGTCGGGAGCTTGTATATAATATGTCAATCGCGCGGTAAGTACACTCTTGCGCGATGCAGGATTTCAGTGACGTCGGGATGTTGTGTGACGTCAGGACTTTTTGATGTGTAGTTCGCATGGGGCGGTGTTGATGCCACCACATGTACATTCAATCTATTTAACATAATTACTTATGCTGGAAGTTTTGTAAGAAGTTTAATAATACTCGTAATAATGAATATGAGGTATTTTTTTTTTTTCACCAACCTGTTACACAAATAATAAATGATCAGATTTTTATTTAACACTAGTTTGTTCTTTGTTTTCTCTCTGCACTGTCGTAGACTGTAGACTTATAGGGAGGGGATTAAGTAGACTTGTAGGAAATGCCTTAGATGACATTAAGCTTTGTGCAATTTTTACTTGTGCATAAACTATTGAATAAATAAACTTGCGACCGCAGCTTTGCTCGTAGCCCTACATTTGTTCTTAGGGAGATGCCCTAAGCAACCATTTGAGCCCCTACATACTCATTATCCTCTAAAAATCATGTTTCTAACTTCGGTGTATAAAGTACTGCGCCATCTTGTTTAATTCATGTACCTACCTAATACCCTACTTACTAGGTTACATTTAAATCAAAATCGGTTCAGTATTTTTACTTTAAAAACATAACTGACGAATACAAATATGTGTTATAATTAACCATACGACGACGACCAGAAACAATTCAGACTATTTCAACATCAAGAACCAGGAAAGAATCTATTCAACCACATGTTCAAAGTCACTACATTATGTCATATTTGACAACGAAACGCTAAGCAATAAGACAATGTTATGTCTCATATTATGTCTGTCTGTATAAATGACATTATGTAAGTAAAGTATATTGACAAGTATTGGCGGCCATATCCTGATTCAGAACGTGGCCTTAAGTTTTTTTTAAACACCCACTGCGCATTAATTTGTCACGTAGGACTTTTTCTGGACCTTTGCAATAAATTAAAGGATTGTCTCTCTTTTTTAAAAGTTAATTGTTTCTTCTCAAATACAAGGCCTCTTGTCCAATGGAAAAGAAACGAACATTAATCGCCACTCACGGACCGCCTGGTCCATAAATTCAAGGTCGCTCAGCGAGCTTTGGAACGGGCTATGCTTGGACTCTTAGAGTCTCTCTGAGGGATCGAATCCGAACGAGGTGATCATAGTTTCCAATGGGCCGGCCATGTTAGCCGTATGACCGTTGGGGCAGACGTGTTTTTGAGTGTAGACCACAAATCGGCAAAGGTAAGGTAGGACGCCCTAAGGCTAGGTGGAGCGACGATCTTCGCAGGGTTGCTGGCAGTAGCTGGATGAGAGTTGCCGAAGATTGCAATAGAAGACACCTATTTCCTATCTCCACGCTTGCTAGCCGTGTGTTGGCGATTTCAGACTTAGTCTCATACCTTCTTTCATTGTATTCATTTTGGTATTAAAAGTTCACATAAAAAAGGCGAAGATGATCACAAATAGTAGTTGTAACTTTCTAATACGGATTGCTTCGTTATTCTAGCAGTCGTAAGCGTGATAGCTGCATTTAGTGTCCTAGGTTTGATTCCCTGTTCGGGAAAAGTGAACCAATTGTGTTTTTCCACTACGAAAATTTCAGTAGCAACACAGTCTGGATTCGTGCCGAGATAAATTATAAGGCACACGCTCTATTACTTACATTACTGGTGCAATGTAGGTGCACAATACAACTCTGTTTTCCTCTTCTGGTAATGCAGGCGTGATGTTACGAGTATATTCATCCTAAATGACCCATCTATCATCACCTGTTTAGCACAACAACACACGTAGCTATGTTAAACATTACATAAGTTACTAAGGTAACAATTGACACGTCGGTAAGGTCAACAGGCGGAGGTCGAACTCTGAACCGACCAGTCTACTATGAACCTTCTGTTACAAAACATTCGTGTTTGGAATCTATGATTAGTTTTTAAATAGATGCGTAGCTTGGAAGCCTTGAATGTTTGTGATGTCTTCCGGATTTTGAAGATTTTGCGTAAGTTTTTATTTTATTTTTATTCAAAAGGAACAACACAACTACAATATACCGTATTGAAAAAGAAAAACACATAACATTTGAGAACAATATTGCAGCCCACAACGCTGTTCTCAGATTAACTGTGGAATATAATATACCATTAATAAACGCTAGGGTATTAAAAATTAAACTTACGATCCTAACTTACCCGTTTTTTTTTTGCGATTTTTGTGAAATATTGACACCACGCTTTCTCTTAAGACCTAGGCAGTGTTGTAGAGTATACTAACATTTCGCCACATATGTTATACAGGGTGGAAGGGACATCGACGCGAAAACTGATACCATGGATTCAGTACATGATTCTGAAACCCCTGCGTTGAAATTTTTCGTCGGTTATTTAAAAAAAAAACAGCTGTTTCATAGAAAAGTTCAATACCTACGCGGTCAAAATGTATGGAACAGCTGATTTTTCATATGGGAGTATGGCGCCCATTTTGTAACTTATTTATCCATAATGCACAAATCTCATGATACAAAATTCTATCTAAAGCAAATAACGAAACAAAAATACTTCATCAGTCATCTACAGAATAATTCTTGTTGTTAATACAATAGCAACAAATTATTCACACATTTGCTTGGTCGGACCTTGCCGTGGCTTCCTCGTGGGTGTTTCAAACTGCGATTAGAATTGTGTAGCATTGTGAGTTGTTTCGTCATCGGACATGCAGATCTTATAGATTGTCATTGGCTAGGTATTTGTAGGTGTTAGGTAATGTGTTTAAGGCTTTATTTTCCATTCTCCTTTACTGCTGCCTGTTGATAGATCTAAATATTAAAATTTCTTTAAGTCGACTCTTGAAATGCATACGATTCAGTGCCTACTTTTCATATCTCGTAACGGCACAAACTATATGAGGACAACACATGCAAGGATGCAAGAAGTGCCAAAAAGTTTCGATAAATATCGGATCGATACTAAAAAAAATTGTTATCGATTTCGATATATCGAAAAAAACATCGATATACGAGAATCGGTGATTTTTCAATTGTGTTTGTTTTTTATTCATTTATATACCATACTAGAAACATTTGATAATAAAAATGAGTCTAATTCCCTAAGGCTCTGAATTCCAGCAGATTTAGTCAGTGGCGACAACGGTGTTGCTATTGGAAATATACTTAGACTTGCTAATATTTTCTGACATGTACCTAATTGAGTTTTTTTTACCCACTAAGGAGTTGCATTATACAAGGTGTTCCGTTTGATATTCCATAACTCTAGGGTGAAAGAATCAATGAGACCATGTCAAAGAATCAACTAACATATTATTTATAGTTTTTTTTTTGTTTTTTTCATTTTTCGTACAAAATTCGACAGTCACGATTATTTATGTAAAACACACGTATGTGATGATTTTTTATGTACATTTAAATGAGAAATTATAAAAAAATCTAAAAAAAAACATTTGGACCACATATTCTAGGACTTTTTGTATTATTTTTACTAGAAAACATAAAACATAACACTAAATTTATGGGATATAAAAAAACACGTATTTTGAACACAAAAAGATTTAGTATTGCCTCAATATCAATATCAGCCAGTATGCATCTCTAATCGTAGGTATTCTCATCCAGCTCCATCTTATGTATGTACATAGATTGTAGATCTAACCCAATTATGAAGAAGGGCGTAAAGATATGTAGGCTGTTTTGTTTTAATTAAAATTGTATATATAATAATTTTCACTCGGAACTTATAATGAATGTTCGTAATGCGGTATTTTCTAATTAGATGGCTTACAACTTGTTCCTTCCTAAGTTACAACTTTTCGTTAATAGGTATTCTTTTACTGTTTTTTTTCTCAAGCATCTGTACCTACTGATTTTATTACCTAGCTTTAGGTTTAACATAGTGCCCGAATTCCCAAACAAATTATGATTTACAACCATATTCCCAGATTTATATGTCTACTAATGCCCAGAATTTACTCTAAAAGTATTCTGTGGTTACCACAGCTTTTGAGAATAAGATATTTCACCTAATTAAAGAGTGGAAGCTACCTTAAAAGTATCATTTTAAAATTTATTTTGTAATATCATGAAATCACACGCACAAAAACTTTTTATTATGATCTGATTCATCGCCCATACATTCGCGGAACAGCCTCGATACGACCCACTTGAGACAAATATCAGCACACTACTTTTTATCTACAAGGTCAGCTAACCGTCCATTTTCGCATTCTACCCATGGAAACCACTTAATCATAAACACTTCAATAACCACCTTTTACAATCTTATATTTAAGAACTTAAGGTCGAGAGTTAAATGATTTCGGGTCAGTGCAGGTAAAAATGTAAGTTGGTGTTTGAGAAATGGTTTCACACTCAGACCAAAACGCCATTGTCTTATGGGAATATTATGAAACGTACATTTTGTAATAAGAACGAGTTTAAACCTCTTTTTATTTCGGTGTCTAGATACATTACATGATAAATTATATAATACATCTACGAGTATATTTCTTTACTACTCAGTACCTGGGCCTCAAGTCTGCTATTACAATAGTGTCAGAATGGTCTATCATTGATTTCATAATTGTTGATTTTGACAAGTTTGGTAATCTACTAACATAATGGCGTCATTATGACTTTCCAATGGTCAGCCACTGACACTCCATTGAAAGAAATGGCATCTATTGGTAATCTCGTACATAATGAAAAATGTATGATTTACTTGGCATTATTCTGCTAAAATTTTGACAGTTCCTATGATCAGTGACCTACCATGAGAACGTCATTGTGCAGTCATTTCTTTTAATTCGTTACGAGTATCATGTTTGTGGAATACAATGATCAACCAATGATCGACCATTATGAATTTAGCAGATTACGAACTTTTAGCAAAATGACAATGGGATCGTGTTGGAATGACGAATTTATAAAAATAGCTGACTTGGGCCCCTGGGCGACTGAACTCTGCTCTGGTGAAAATAGAGAACGCTCAATAATAGTACAGGACAGTTCATACTAATTCCATGCTGCCATGATAGTACGTACTTACTAATTCCATGCTTCCATGATACTAGGTACTTACTTATTCCATGCTGCCATGATAGTAAGTACTTGCTAATTCCATGCTGCCATGATAGTAGGTACATACTAATTCCATGCTGCCATGTCATTATTCTATCGTTTATGTGATTGTTTTAATAAATGATTCCATTGTGTTTGTACTTATTGTTTATTTTTCAAATGTATTGTATTGGGCTACTTTCGTTTAGTTTCGTAATATGTCAGACAGCTGATAGACAATTGCGCTCTTGTGTCTATTTGGTAGGAACTTAATGTATGTCAGATCTCAGTAGCAGCCCGGAGTCTGCATTTGTGCCCGGTTGATGGCAATTGACTCGCCCCTTATTACATGGGACTTATTAAACATAACTGGCGAAATGTGGGTGTACCTATGGTACACCTCTGCTTAACCCTTCGGGGAAAACAGGTGTCATGTTGTTCTGTATGTATTTGGTAGATTTTTCAATTCTTTATCTCTCTCCTCTTCCTGGAAGAAAATATTTTCTTTGAGGAAAAATAACAAAAAATAATTAGCTACAAAGAAATAGGTAGGTACTACTGCTAAAGATGAATACCTGTCTAAAAAAGAACTTAGGTACCTATATAATTATTTTTTATACGGTTTGGGGTTTGATATGTGTATATTCTGGGTCCATATTGGCTCAACTAAAGTTCTTTACCCGAAATTGTTCTTCCTAACGATTTTTAATCCGAATGATCACTCTTCCTAAAATTTTTCATCCTAAAGTTTTCATTCATACTATTTGTAGTGCTACCGGCGATGTTCATAACACTCATGTTTCTGAAAATTGTAATTAATAATATCATTAATGTAAATATATTTAAACTCCTACTGTTTTTTATCATAACGCTTTTATCCCTAAACATAAAGTTTATACCGCAGTTTTAACCGTAGCTAAACCAATAACTATAGGACTGATTCGGTTCTGGCACTTCGCCGGCCGCTGCCGCGGCACGCTCGCTTCGCTCGCTCGGCTCGTGCGTTGTGGTCACAGTTCTAACCTAACCTAAACCAATAATTATGAATAAGACCGATTCGTTTCTGGAACTTGACTGAATGACTGGAGCGTGACTCTGGCTTCCAAAAATACACCAATAAAAGTGATTATTTGAAAGCTATAGCCGCTAATATTAAACTAATTTAATTGAAAAGTGTATTATGAAAACATGTATTTAACTACTTGTACCATGGTACTATTATTCTTATTGTATGTTATGTGACAACAAAGTTACGCAAAATTAGTGTATATAATACTGATTATTATGAATAAAAAGAAATCTAAACAAAAAGATATGACTTTGAATAATAGTGTAAAAGATGGTTATGTTGAGAAAATATAGGAAAACAAATAAAAGTATAATAGATGTTTATTGCTACTGACATTATGAAGTTGAATGCTTCGGAATTATGAACATTAGAGACAGAGTAGTTAGGAATTGTGATTGTTAGGATGAAAAATGTTAGGAAGAACATTTTCGGATTTCCAATTATCGGAGTTGAAAATTTAGGTGAACTTTGGCGCACCCGTATATTCTCTTATGAATACGATAATTCAATTACATGAGAACATTATAACTAAAACATAAGTCAATAATTGTTTGGTGTTTTAAAAAATCTAGACAAATTTTAAAAAAACAACTCAATGTTCGTTTTAAAGCCAATTTTATCCTCAACATCAGTGATCTTTCACAGAAACACACTTAGGTAATTGTGGTTATTGCCACCAGCTTCTTCGTTAAGCAGAAAATTGTTCATCATGCTCGGCTATTACGTCATAATTAGAAACTGGTTTTCCCAATGAAATACGATGAGAACACATATATACATAATCGTTCCGGTATTTATATATACATACTTGAAAGGTTAAGTAGTGACTGTTCATGGACCAATGATTGAAGATTGGTTTTTGTAGGATGTGTTTTCGGATCGCAGACGTACCGCGTACCTAAGAGCGTTATCACTAGACATCGGATAATCGGATGCATATTTTGAGGAGTTGGCAGTTATGGAATGCAGTTTTGTATCGAAAAATCCCGGCATTCCGGGATCGACCTATTTAGAGTTCTAATTATAGAATCGATTGTAGGTACCTATTTTTACTTACGTTCCGGTGTTGGCTAATAAAGATTGCATTTTTGTATCGATCGTAGTAATAATCTTGCGATTCCGGAATTGATAAATATTGTTGTTTTTGACTATTGAAATGCTAGCTAATGTTGTAAAGTAGGTTTTCAAATTGGCATAGCACAGCGACAAACAACCGGGAAACATCAGATTTGTTAAAAAAAAAAACAGTAGGTACCTATATAAATTTGTATGTTAACATCGCAAAAGTAACCTTCATAAGAGAGCTGATAAGTCGTTTCCATACTATGTATCCGATAAGTTGTGCATTCCCGATTACCTATATGGAATTCCGGCATGTTTTTTTATTTTTATTTTCATAATTTCTTAGCCAAAAATTTACTTTAGGTAAATATTCATCCGGATATCCGATCTCTAGTTATCAGTATCACACTGACGATTTGCCAGCCAATAGATTTGTGAACGTGATTCCGCGAGTGTGAAGTTACCGAGCCGCGACCACGCGACTCTACTAAATCCCTTTCGTGAATGATTGTGTAAGAATATAACCAGAAAAGGGTTTGTTAATACCTTTGGAACAGACTATTTAATCCAATTTGATTGAACGATCGAATCAACATTGATATCCCTGACATTTGCATCGATCAAGCGTCACGCTACACCAACATGTTCTATGCCTATGCGCATGAGCGCATAACTCGACAAGTGTGGACAAGGTCAATATCGATGCACATCGATAAACTTAACACGACCATCTAGCGACATTATTTAGTCACTGTTACTGTGTCACCATCGACAAACGTAATAATTGAATGGGTAGGTACTTAGTACAGCAATCGTCACAAACAAAATGTAACTAAAACGGAACAAGTAGGACGTTTTAGTGTTTACCTACGCTGGACCTATCGGTAAAACTGTAATTATAAGTATATATAGGTCTCGAATCCTCTGAAAAGTCCGTGTTTCCCAAAATATACACATAAAAGTTACTCATTAAATAGGTACATACCTACCTCCACTCGAAAATCATTAAGTACCCTCATTCTGGGGCAGTCGGAAAAAATTCTCCCAAACCTATCTATGGGTATCAAAATGAAGGGTTTTATTAAATTATGTACAACGTGTTTTTTTTTTATATCCCATAACTCTAGGGTATTATTGAGACCATGTCAAAGAATCAACTAGCACATTTTTTTAAGATAACTACCACTAGACTCAATGTGTGTATCTAAGTTTCATTGATAAGTACGTACATCATTTTCAGTCAAACCAATCACTCAAAAATAGTCTGATGTAAATGCTTTTTTTATTTTTTATACCTAAGGGTATTTAACATAAATAATCGTGACTTTGTCGAATATAGGTAACTGTAGGTACCTAATGAGCGTTGTGCGACTTGAATTACACTTTATTGTTTCGTATCAAGAGTCGCTTTTTATTTAAATGATTTTGCGGAGTTAACCATCTGTATTAGTCTGTGGTCTTGATCAAGATTTATATATCTAACTGGTCCTACCTTTACATCTTACAGATTTGGCTGTTCAAATATCGACCCACTAATTTGCCCGGCACTGAACCCAAACGTCACACCATTACTATCAAAAGTAAACATGAAGCCGTCCACTCATTACACAATGGCCCACGATTGGAACATAACGGCACAGTGGAACCCCGCCCGTTATGCGCGTGCGCCTCTTATGGACACGTTCTCCTAAACGACTGATAACGTATCATTGTTGAGTGGCCACTCTTGTTAGACGGGTTTGGCATGAAAAAAACAGTATTTTAAACTAACCGTTACCTGGGGGTTCGTCTGCTTGCTTGCTGTTTTCTTGGATGAAAAGATAGAATTAGAAGAATTTTAAAGTATTGTAGAATTTAAAATTGTATTAGCCGATCACCGGGACGCTTCTCCTCCATTGAGCGCGGCCAAATTGTGAAGTTCACTGCCAACGTATATTCTGTGTTCGTTTCCACAATCAAAGCAAGAGTGAACAGGCATCATGTGGCACTTACCAGGCAAGATCGAGGTTAGGAGCCGGTCCATTCGGCAATAAAAAAGCAACCAATCAAAATACGTCCACTGCTGGAAATAGGCATCCATCAAAAGCCAGTCAGTGTTCTCAATTTTTTTATAATGAAAGCCTATTACAGGGCTTAGTCCCTCTTCCATAAGAGAACCCTCCTCAACTCGGAATGGAGCCTTTTCATTTTTGACAACATTCCAACGGGTTGATTGGTCAATCATCGGCAGTCGCTGTATGTAAAACACTGATCAGTTCTGGTTCAGTTGCATCCGGTTAGACTGGAAGCTGACCCCAACATAGTTGGGAAAGGGCTAGGTAGATGATTAGATTCCTTAGTGATAGAAAAAATTACAAGCAAAAATATTGTTATAGATAGTGCAATCCACGACGACGCGCCCCACTCCGCTCCGCTCCGTACTAAAGTACAGCTTACAGTACAGTAATCGCGGAGTGGGGCGCGTCGTCGTGGATTGCACTATCTGTATTTCACTATACTGTACTTTGACTCATATCATTTTATTCAACGTGGATCTACATTGACATAAGATTAGTCTCAAGGAAATAGATAGTTACGGATAACATACTTGTGCATATGTCATTGACATACTCTGTAAGTGTACACCTTGGAATTCTAGTCATGCCTTCAGGGAAGATTTGTACCGGTATTTATTTTGTTACATTTTTATTCATACTTGAAATGGTAATAATCAGTAGGTACCTAATCAAGGTCGTCATCGTTTTGAGGAACCTGAATATGCCGTTGAGGTTGATTCGTATTTTGATTCCGTAGAGTGACCAAAAAAGCGATGGATGGACTGTGTCAAAGGTGATATGGCTAGAAAGGGACTACCGAGATGACCACTAATAGAGACGTATGGAAGAAAATAAATATTACGCCGACCACAAGTAATCTGTAGCGTGGAATTTGTCAGAAATGACCTACTCATGTAGTGGTCGTCTAGCGCCCTTAGAGGCGTCTGTCTGTTTGTAGTACGATATGGATTGAAAGCTGGAAAGTACCTGACATTATGAGAATCACTGACTTATGGTAAAGTTCGTAATAACACACATAAACACAATAAACATGACGCCTTGTTTCCCAAAGGGTTGGGTAGAGGTGTACCTGTAGTACACCCGTATTTCGCCAGTTATGTTTAAGTCCCATGTATGCGAACCTATTGCCATCAACCGGGCACAAATCCAGACTCCGGGCTACTACTGAGAAATTCCAGATATGAAAACTGAATATCACTTAGCCCGACCCGTGAATCGCACCCAAGACCTCATGCTATATAGGATAGGACCATTGCCTGCCAGGGTTGCGGGAAAGTCTGAAAGCAATACCGTGGCCCCCTGGCATTGCACAGGCAACAGAAGGAACACGGGTGGGTTTTAGTCAGTAAGAGTCTGACACGCCCTCACGCTCCACCCAGAGCGGGAGAAGTCATTTGATAATTTCCCAAGCAAAAAAAAAAAAAAAAGACATGCTCAGCAGTAATGCTGTAGCGGTAACACCGCCACATACGAACTACGCATCAAAGACATGACGTCACTCAAATCCTGCATCGCGCAATTAGAGTTTACCGCGCGAGCGACATATATAAAACTATCCGACATCAACAGTTGGGCAGTCGGCCCGCCAGACAGAACACCCGTCTGGTCGGAGGATCCTCCCTTTTCTATGGTGGATAAGTGAACTTTACACCCTGTTCCTCATGCCCTTAAAGTGCTTACGACCGCTAGACCAACGAGGCAGTCCAGGCGGTTGAGGCAAGTTAGTAATAGAGAGGATATTTTAAGTAGCTATGGATTTAATGGTCTAAAGTTACCTACATAAAAAAAGTGAGCAGGCCTAGTGATACAAATAAAGACAGAAATTATGTTCTACCTGGACCAAACTCAAATCATTTATTTCAATAAAACCAATTAGGAGGTACTTTTGAATTGTCAAGGAGTCGGTCAGTCAGAAATATGAAGCTAGTTGCCTATTCCAAAGCGTAGTTTCAAAGTCACTGGATTAAGGAGGCCATTGACTTTAACCTTAACATCTCACAACTCCCAACCCGTAATGCGTAAAACACTATCAATAATAATCAGAAAGATTTTGAAGGATATTTCTAATCCATTGCTTCATCTGTTCGAAAAATTGGTCTGCTCAACAACGCAAATAACGCAATGAGTGTTGTTGAATTGTCAAAATGAAGCCATTGCTAATATAAGTGTGTTAGAAGCAATTACCCCGCTGAAAATAATACTAGGCAGTTTTAATTGAAGTAACAATTTCAATTGTATAATATATTTCTAAACTACAATGTATTATGGTAGGTACATAAAACTCACATTAATAACGGGACCTAAACCCAAAGCAGATCTATTAAAAGGAGCTAATAAGACCGCTGCACTGTAGGGGCCGGTTGCCGAAAACATTCGGTTGCGTTACGTCACCACAAGCACCTTGTGCAACCAGTCAACCAGTCGAGCAGTCCAACCGGTACTGACAGCGACCGAAGTGGTTGATAAGTTATAGATCTATAATAAATTGTAATGAAGCTGAAGAATTTGTTTTTTTGAACGCACAAATCTCTGACTGGAAGAGTCAGATTTGAAAAACAATACTTAGTTTTCATTTGCTAGCCCAATTCTTTAGGAAGGTTATATAATAGCCTTATAGGCCAGGCGGACCATAGGCACGCGTGCCGTTGGTGGCACGTAACAAAACAATTTGGGCACACCATCATTTCAGAAACCTAAGTCATTTAATTTGCAAAAGCAGAAGTCAGACTAATTTGTTCTTTAATTTAAATAAATATAAAACTGTTGATATTAACACAATAAAGGTATCTATTATTATGAAAGTACTTAATACATTTTTCCAGGAGTCACTATGTCAAGATTATTTGTTGGCACGTCATGGCAACATTCAATATGTATTTGGAAAAAATGGCACGCAAATGCAGAGAGGTTCGCCATCCCTGTTATAGGCTATTGAACTTCACGCTATGACCTCTTAGGAGCCGAGCAAAAAGGAAAAAGTCAGAAAGATCGCTAAGTGAAAACTAGGTGAAACGCAGGACACAGCTTTAAGTTTTAGAATATAATGTAAAGGATACTGGTTGTTTAAGATTGGTCTGTATTATATAAAAAACACGTGGCGTCTAGACGAAGGCACAACTACCTAGTTGGGGGACTGGTTGGTTTTAGTATGGTTCACAATTGATCGTAGGATGTCTTTTGTTTTTGGTAGGGAACTCTTCCGTCAGCTAAAAACCGGTGTGTTAGTTTTTGTCGATACGTAAAAGACTCAACTTCTTGGGTTGAGACCAGTACTTATATTTACGTAATGCAAAATCAATCCGAATCTGAATCGTTTTGAAACAGATTGCTAATCCATTGCTCCGTAAGTTCGAAAAAAAATACTCCAGAGCAACGTAAATAACGCAATGAATGTTGTTGAACTGTCAAAATAAAACAGATTTGTCTTTATCGCTTACGAAAATATGTTGCGTAATTAGAAATCAGGTCTAGCGAAGCTACCTCATCCAGTTTAGTAGAACAATTAAAGAAAAAAAAATGCACAGCTTACTACATACTGAATTATCAGACTGACACTTCTTCAACTTTAAGTAATTCATTCGTTCCGTAAACTTTCTTAAACACTTTTGTGTTCGACATGCCGCACGCAGTCTGTACAAGCGCAGGCGCAGCTTTTCGAATCACTTTTCATTACTTACACAGAATACATAGAAAGGTTACAGAAGTATCAGTACAATTACAGAATCGGACATCTAAATCACCACACCTGCGGTAAATGTAATGGAAAAAAAAAACAAGTCTTTCTCATAAAAAAACTATTTTTTTATGACAATAAACTTAGACATCTGCATTACAGAGACTAGATGAGATGTCATTACAGTGAAAAGTTGGATGTCTCTTTTACATGTAGTTTTTTAGTAGTTAGCAATACGCCTGCCATGGGGCCCAAGTCTGCTATTACAATAGTGTCAGAATGGTCTATCATTGAATTCATAATTGTTGATTTTGACAAGTTTGGAAATCTACTAACATATCAATTGGCGTCATTATGACTTTCCAATGGTCAGCCACTGACACTCCATTGAAAGAAATGGCATCTATTGGTAATCTCGTACATAATGAAAAATGAATGACTGACTTAGGCGGGAATCTGCTAAAATTTTGACAGTTCCTTTGATCAGTGACCTACCATGAGAACGTCATTGTGCAGTCATCTCTTTTAATTCGTTACGAGTATCGTGTTTGTGGAATACAATGATCAACCAATGATCGACCATTATGAATTTAGCAGATTACGAACTTTTAGCAAAATGACATTGGGATCGTGTTGGAATGACGAATTTATAAAAATAGCAGACTTGGGCCCCTGGTGCATCCGCAGTTGTAGCCCGTGAAATTCGAAAACAAACATAAGGAACAAAATCGAACTTAGAGAGATGTATTAATGATTCCAATGATTATAATTCTGTAAATACATATCTATTTTAGTCGCGAATCATATTTAGATCAAAATACAAGCTACAAATTTCGCGGGTAAAAGTACGAATTCACCTTAAAGGCAATCCGCTACCACCGTTCATGACTGGAGCAGCAAGCATTTTAACATGCAGTAATGAGAAAAGTAACGGGGAAGGAGAAAAATTAACGAGTTAAGAGAAAAGAATCCTGAGTTTAAACAAGTGGACCTTTTGGGTATCTTGTTGTATGGTAAAAACGACATTGGGGCATGTTGCGTGCGCTCGATCCATTATTGTGTTTTAATAGTAGCTTAGGCCATAGTTTAATAATTGCTGTGTTGATCTTGAAATTAAGCATGAAGACATGCAAAAGAATAAAGAAATTTTACCGTAGCAAAAGGTATCTTTGACAGCCGTTACAGGTAGTCAGAAGCCCTGACAACCAGTCTTACCAAGAGGTATCGTGATACCCAGTAACTGGAGGTCAGATAGGCAGTCGCTCCGTGTAAAATACTGGTAGGTATTCAGCTACATCCAGTTAGACTGGAAGTCAACCCCAACATATCTGGGAAAAGACTAGGCAGATTGAGTTGGTTTTTAGTAGCCCTAGAATTCTTTGTGAAGGTGCCCAAAAGACAAAAGTGAAATGTCTGATGTTCGTAATTACATCGGTTTTCATAACCTTTAAACCGAAACACAGTAACTCTGCTTACTGTACTCTCCTCAAAGCAGGTCCTTCAAATAAAGCTTTCATAATTTGCCGAGCCTTTTCCTAATTTTGGTGAGGTCCGCTTCCAGTCTAACAGGATGCAGCTGAATACCAGTATTTTGGACGAGCATGGTGCTTACATCGGTATGGTGTTACTCCCTACGCCATAATTGCGTCGTCACTTTCACAATCTGAAGGATTATGAAACCATTGCTTCATATGTTCGAAAAATGTGTCTGCTCAACAATGTAAATAACGCAATGAATGTTGAACCCCGCTGGACGACCCCTTTCACAAAGAGCTCAACTTGGTACTATTTAATCCCTTTGAAACCACTCCAGTAGTTTTGAAACCAGTAAAACAAAAATGCCACCCATATACCATAACATGAAACTTACCTATAACTGGTTTCAGAAAGGCTTATAGAGGTCAGACATAAATCGCTTCGGGCGAAACACGAAATTCACCATGCCATAAGTATAAGGACCGGTCGACCTGGATAGGACCGTATAGGTCCAATTTTTACGCCTGGTAATAAAGTTAAGAAGAGCTTGCAAGAAATGAGGTAATTGAGGGCGTAGGTCCATGTTCAAATTGATTGGTAGGTTTTTTTGTTTAATGCATTTTGCTGGTCAACCTAGGAGGTTTTCGGAGGCTATCCTGTGGATGCCTTAATAAATTAAGGCCTCCAGGCAGGGCATAAATCTTATAACCAAGCGAGTCCACGCTAAGGGCACCCACTGTGGGATACGGACCTCGGCGTCGCTGGGGGAGGGCAGCAAGGGACAGGCTGGACCATTACAGATAAACATTTTCTAGACATTTTGCTTCCTATGTTGCAAGCTACAGAACTTCATAATACATTTAATATCACTATATTTTATTAGAAATACTTTTACGTCTAGATGCGATAGTAAAAGGACATAGCTTCACGTATTAAATTTAAGGACGGTTCCAAGAATGTATCTCTAGGAATCGAAAGAATGCATTCGCGGCGAAAACCTGTTTCATTTTTATTGCATTTAATGCCTCATTTTGTCCGCTTTTAAATGGTGTTACACCTTTCAAGCTAAAAAGGGACAGAGGTTCATTTTAGTTCTAATTAAAATGAACCTCTGTCGTAAAATAATTTCGTATATGTTTGTCAGACTATTGTAGTCTGACAAACATATACGAAATTATTTTGTTCTCACTACCTTCTCCACAGCAACTTCTCTCTGTTAGAGGGAGTGGCGCCGTAATCCATTACGCCCAGGGCGCATTGGTGGATGTCAACTGTCTTCCATTTTTGTTCTTATTACATGACGTGTACCTTTATTGTTTTTTGGAGCAGTGCCAGTGATGAAACATGTTGCTCACATGGCAAGCTCCTCTGGGTTCTCACCACAACTCGTAAATTGGGGATGTTACTACTCAAACACTACTGCTATTAGAAAAGAAGGTCTATTGCTACCACTATATTAATCCTGTTCTTGGCAAAGCGTCATTTATTATTTTTTTAATAAGACAAATATATTTAATTAAAAACAGCTTTTTAAACGCACTTGTCACCTTGACATTTACTCATCAACAAAAATGCCTCATAAATTATTATTAATGTCACTTCTACAAAAAACCCAAACGAGAACTAGACCACGCATTTAAACAATGCTACCTAATGTATCGAGAGAAGCACTAGCGCTTGTGACAAAACCGGTAATGTATTACACAATGAGTTTGCAATCGTTTGAATGTGATTACGTATTGAGATAAGAAACTATACCTACTGTTTTGTATTCTGCTCGAGATTCGCGATGGCGTAAAAACTTTGGATGCAGACTTTCAAGCTTTGGGTACAGAAGTAATTGTCTCGTTTCTAGCTCAAGTGAGTGAGAGAAAAAGAGCAGTAGACTGTAATATTTATTTCACCAAGAGTTTACACATAACATTTAACATGACTCCTGTATTCCCAGAATTGATACGCAGAGTATAGTACTAGTTTAGTCCTTCCTGGTACTTGTTGAAAGGCCTTCACTGTCCTCCCATACCTACACTGTTCTTTGAAAATATTTAAAAAGCCAATTATTTCTAAAAGAGTAACCGTGGAGTTTCTTGCCGGCTCGTCTCCATAGGAAACAACCAATTGGAACCGTACTTCTGGCTACATAATATTTATATATTATCAAGCACTTCCAGTATAAGTTGACCTCTCATTGTTCGGAAATCCTATAAAATGTGAATTATATTATCAAGCTATACATTTCCAGTATAAGTTGACCTCTCTTTGTTCGGAAATCCTATACAACGCGTGATCAGTTTGTACTGAAAATATAGCTTGATGTGTAGCCGTGTGTACCTATATCCCCATTTTGCCAGACATCTCTAATTAAGTCCTATGTAATAGGGGACGAACATCTTGCTACTTATGGTATAGATTAGTGAAACGTAATATGTAGGTAACTCAAAAAAGCTATACAAACAACAACTTTTTTGGTGTTACATTTAATGTTGCATTATATAATAATAATTATTATCATTCATTATTATTTAAAGTAACAAGGACTCAATACACATCAAATAAACACGCAGAATACATTAAACATTACAATACAACACAAAACACATTTATATTGATAGCCGATGACTGGTGACGTGCAGGTCACTGCAGCGTCTGATGCATAAGGTGAGCTTTCGCATCATCTGAGCTTATTTAAGTTACATTAAAATTAACCACATGAAAACAAGAAGATGCTGGTGTCAGAATTTTAAAGCCGCCCACGGGCCTCTGACTTGACTTCACATGCCGTCGAGAAATCTCTCAGGCATGCCGGTTTCCTCACGATGTTTGTTCGGCATAACCAGGCACAATTAAAGACTAGACTGCTACGATAAAAAAGAAAAATACCCAGGGATCGAACCCAGGATCCCAGCAGTCTTAAGACCCACTAAAGTAACTAAGCTGTATTAAGAAATTTATTCTAATCCCATTTGAGAAGAGCGTTTCGATTCATTTATACTCCAGTACTTAAAAACTGTACCACATAATCGGCATCTAAGTGTTCATTAATCTCGTTTACGAGTAGGTTCTGTATGTACCTACTGATCAACGAAAGTGTTACACTGTAGACTCTTGCGCAACGCTTACCGTTTGTATGTCACTGGTAAGACATATTTGTCGACAGTTCTGACTTAGGACGATTGAGTTAAATGATTTGTTAGTTGATAAGGCTAAGCTATCAGCATCATCTGACTATAGCAGTCAAGAGCAAGATATCAATGGAAAAAGCTCCATTCCTAGAAGAAATGTAAAATCCTCACCGAGATTAATAAACGTTATATAGCTACTTTATCTAGCAAGTGCTTTTTTGCCTATCATTAGGTATTCCTTTCTTTGTCACACGACTGTCGAACGACAAGTGCAAGACTAAGACGGGAACATTTTATGCCATAAGTTTAGGTAGTTAAATAAAGGTAAACAAATCGAGTTTAAGTAATGTTTTTTAATCTGGGCCTAAGTTATCAGTCAGTCCAGATCTGAGTTCTTTATTTAAAAATAACGTTTTACAAAAAAAAAAAAACACTAAAAAGAGCAAAATAACTTTTATTTCGGAAGTGGGTGGCAAAAATTTAATTTAATTTTTTTGTAAATGTTTTTATTTTTCAATTTTTTGTTGTTGTACCTACCCCACACAAATTCGGATATAATGTACCTGTAAATAACAGTGACAGGAACTTATGTTATCATCCATATAGACTAAGTGGGAAAAATACGTGTTATTGAACCTAACAAAAAAAACACCCAAACAAAATAAATAAAATTTATATGGGACCACTTCTGAAGTATGTTTGGTTGGTCCAAACAATAAAATAATCATCAAAATCATTTCGTAATTGGCGGAGTAATCGCGTAACAAACATACAGTCGAACTGAGAACCTCCTCCTTTTTGAAGTTGGTTAAAAAAAGTGACAACATTGTTACAGACATTTACAACATACAGAAGAAGTGTCTTAAACATAGGTCCCGGGGCTCCTAAACTAGGTTTATACCTGTGACTTGGGAGTCAGTGTTCCTCCATTAAAAAATTCGTTACGTATGGTAAATGCTTTTTTAATGCCCGTGTTCACACGCATCACGAATCGTGAAAAATTACGGACATGTCTTAAATCACGTATGGTCTTTAAAAAATCACGGATCGTGACTTTTTTGAGACGGATCCACTGAAGCGCTTGTCCAAGACTGAAATCATGAATCAAGTGTATCATCTATTAGGATATTTTGACGAATCGCGAAAATACCCGTATGCAATAGGCTATATAATAAAATAAACAAAGACATATACATTATACTGAACATCTTCATAAAGGTAAGAAAATACTAATAGGATGGTTAAAATCACGCACTTTAGCAGATATTGAATTATTGTTACAATATGACCGATAACGCAAACTGTAAAATACATGTTGGTTTTTTAAATAAAAAAATTGCAAACCTTAGGTACTGTGATAATATGTTCGAGGACAAATGGAAGAAGATCTATCAGTACGTCTGGAGTATTGTGAGTTATAGTAGATGTAGAAGTATTTACTGTTGTCTATCCAATCCATCACATATTGTACGTACCTATTTGTATTTTTCATTTAGCCGTTTCATGGATAAATAAATAAATTGCTGGACGTAGGTTTTCCATATTATTCAAGAAATCTGTCGACGCTCCAACTTTTTACAAAAAAAGAATTAGAACTGACTTCCAAAAAAAAAAAAACAACAAGGTAAAAACTTTCTTTATTTCGGAAGTCTTTCGTCTAGAATTTTGGTTTTTGCCACTGACTTCCGAAATAAAGTTGTAGTTGTTTTTAGGAAGTCGGTTGTTTTTTTTTTTGTTGTATATACCTTTTATTTTTCACTTTTTAGTTGTGGTACCTACCCCACACAAATTTAAATACCTGCTATGTAAATAACAGAGACAGGAAGTTATTATAACATCACCAACATAGATTATGTGGGAAAAATACGTATTATTGAAGCTACCTCAAAAATGACCCAAGCAAAGTTAATACAATTTATATGAAACCACCTCGAAAGCAAAGCTTTCAAACAAAAAAAGATATTTCAAAATCGGTCCATAATTGACGGAGAAACAGACAACATACAAAAAAACACAGAAGAACAAAGATACTCCGTCATTTTGGAAGTCGGTTAAAAATAAAACATTAATCGTCCCCAAAATCTAACTTTTCATGCAGTCATGCTAACTTAGCACATATAACTTCGTAAAAGAGATACCGTCAAAGTAAAAAATATCCAAAACCCATTGTTACTAACATCAAAACAATACTTAAAATCGTAGTTAAAATTGATGTCTTCATGCCCATTAACTCCACAATGTCAAGTTTTTGCCTACCACATAAATATACGCGTTGAATTGAACCCGGAACTCGCAGGGGTTCGTCAAGCGTGACAAAGATGTACCTACAGGTAAATGATGGCTAGACTCACTAATTAGATGTACAGTTTGAAGAATATGTCGGCTCGAAGGTTTTATCGCAATTATGGGGTTTCAAATTGTTCGAGCGGAGAGTAGAAAATTAGTTATTATGACCTAAGACATGATTTTGAAAACAAGAAATAAAGTAGAAAGTAAGAAGAAAAATAATTGTGGAGTTATTATTTTAAAATTGTAGGGTAACAACAAAAACACAAACAAACACCAAATAACAAAACACAAGAAAAAAAAACAAACACAAAAACGGAACAACAAACAACATAAAACAACAAAAACACAACAACAAACAAACTACAGCAAAAATACAACATCAAAAATGTAAGAACTATAGTTTAAAAAAACAAAACTTCAAGGGATTCACACTACACAAATTTACATCAGATTTGGCAATTCTTGTCATGAATGTTAATCATCTTTAAATAACGTTGTTTTCTTGATGGATAGAGGGAGAAGTAGAATAAAGAAAAGATGGATGGATTGTGGGACGGGGTGATATGAAAGAAAAGGGAACTAGTGACATAGGACAAGGGCAGAAAGAAAAAGTATATCTAAGAAACTATTGTAGGCATATATTCTGACCATCATATATCTGTGATTCTGACAAACTGCGATGCTGTTATTAACCGTAATTAGGTATTATGATAATTTTTGACCGAAACGAATTCATCAATGGCAATTTATAATAAAATAATTTAAAAATATTTTTCTTCCACAAATAACACTTATTAAGTAAACTTAAAAATGTAAAAAACACTTATAATGTAGGACAATGTTAATTTGTGGGAGACTAGTGCCGTGACTTGTATTTCAGGACACCAGAGACAGACCCTAGACCTACCCCCAGACCCTAAAGGCAAAAATATCCTTCAAAAACATTATTATAGAAAATTACATTTAGGCAAACTAATGTTCCAAAAAAAAAGAAAAAATTGTATGAAGTGTAGTAGAGTTCAAGGTGCATGTGGGGTGTGGGTGAGGGTGTTTTTGTGTTTGTCTGTGTGTGTATGTAGTGTTGAGATGATGAGAGGGTATGTGAGTGGGTTCATGTCCAACTAGACGAATTGTTCCTATTACGTTTTTATAACTAGTAGATCTTCTGTTTGGATGTAGATCAATTTTAGTAGCCAGTTAGAAAAATGCTGGTACTCAGCTACATCCGGTTAGACTGGACGCCGACCCCAACATAGTTGTGAATAGGCTAGGCAGATTGATTCATAGATATTGTCCAAATAGAGCATGAAATCGAACTGCCATCGTTAACACATAACTTATGTATGTCCATGAGGTAAATGACTTACTCACTCGTATTGCAACAAAGGCTGGGCCTATTTACCTATTCCAAAGGCCTTTTTATGTATTTGTCAACGACACCTACTGATAATGGCAAGGCCGCACAAAATTACCTACACAATGTAGGTTGTAGCTCCCTCGTTAGTCTAGTCGCTAGCGCTACTGCTGATCATGAGAACTTGCGTTTGATTCCCAGGTCGGGCAAAGTGTTATTGGGTTTTTCAATGAATTTCTCAGTAGCTGCCCGGAGTCTGGATTTGGGCCCGGTTGATGGCAATAGGCTCGCCCGCGGTTACATGGGACTCAAATATAACTGGTGAGATGTGGGTGTGCAATAGGTACACCTCTGCCCAGCCCTTCGGGGAATACTGGCGTGATTTTTATACCTACTGATAATTTGCAAGGCTGGTTTATATTACCTTTACAATGTACTTTAATAGCCTGCTAGATCAAGTTAACTAACTGCTTACGGTGTCTGGAGTCATTACAATGTTGGCATAGTATTCTCATGTTGGTCTATTTATTTTAATTGTATTGTACCTGTGGTGTTTGGGTGGCTTACAGCCATTTACCTCCAGCACAGTTAGCGATAGAATCATAATATTATACAGGGTGTCCAGTAAATAGCACGACATACTGCAGGGGGTGATAGCTAGCTAGCTTTTTTTACATCAAATTATAATTTGAATAAATTTGAAAAAATATACATTATGTACCCGAACAAAACTTGTTTCTCTGAAAATCTACTTAGTTTATTATATCTGAAGAATGAAGCGACTCATATAATAATGATCGAACTTCACTTCAGGAAGTTCGTTTGATCATCTATTATATATTCGTCGCTTCATTCTTCAGATATAATAAACTAAGTAGATTTTCAGAGAAACAAGTTTTGTTCGGGTACATAATGTATATTTTTATTAATGAAAAAGAACCGTATTATAAATCACAGCTGAACTTAACTCTTAATTATTGTAGAAATAAACAATAATTGTATAATGATTAATGAAATCAATTAACTATAGGAAACGCGACTGCGTTTGCGAAATCATCATCGCTTAGGATTGGTCGGTCATAAAATCGGGCAAAAGCTAAAGACGTTCTGCTCCAACCAGCTGTCTTTCTAATCGTGTCGACACTGAGTCCGGAGACACGAGCGGCCGACGTGGCGGCATGTCGCGTGCTGTGTGCACTGAATGTGCTCACGTCCACGCCGCTTTCTGACAGCACCTGCTTAATCCATCGACTGATGGATTGAGCTGTTGCGGCTTTGTGTGGTTTCTTGTAAGTTAGCAAGAGATTTCCTACATTCGTTGTCCTCATATTTTTTGTAACAAAAATATAATCTTTGAGGACTGAAGCAGGACATATGTTAATATTGTCTCGAAAGAATGGTAAAAACAATACCGGCTGGTCTCGTCCGGGAGCAGAAGTCTTAATAATATCTTTTATGGCTATCTTAATTCCGTTTGCAGTAATTGATATATTATCTAATTTTATAAAAGAAAATGTTTGTACCCTATGAGCTGTGCAGAGTGCTAATAAAATAACTAACTTTTTGGTAATTTTTTCGATATTTAGTTCTAAATTAGGGTACCAATTGGACACATGATTAAGCACCACTTGTGGGTCCCAAGTAGAAGTATACTTGGGCTTATTGGGCTTAAGTTTGTATGCTCCCTTCAATAATCGCTTTATACAATTATCGGAACCTACATTAAAGTTTAGAATTAACGACAACGCGGAACGGTGGCTATTAAGGGAACCATATGAACAACCCTTATTAAATTGCTCTGTTAAAAAGGAAAGAACAGATGTTTTTGAACCACTATAAACGTCAATATTATGCAAACAACAATACTGCCACCAAAGTTTTAAGGTGACATTATATTGTTTGATAGTATTGTCGGCTAGCGAAGCCATCATTAGATTTAATGAGTCGAGTGGGGTCCCGCGGCGGATGAATGCCGTCCGCAAAGCCTCGCGACACCCAGGGTAAGCTTGGTATGCAGTGGATGGTACTCCCTGAAATGAGATTGAAGAAGAAATTTACTAGGGTTCAGATAAAGTATATGGGAGTCAAGTAAACTTTGTAGAAGTGGGTACCATGGCTGCGAAGGCCAATTGGGAAAAACTATGATTCCCTTGGCATCATCTTCAATAACCTTACGTAAACATTTTAAAATTAATGAAAAAGGCGGGAAAGCGTAAAAGTATTTAGATTGCCAGTTCAGCGTAAAAGCGTCTACGGCGTATGCATCTGGTTCTTGTTTCCAAGAAACAAACAAGTCGCATTTGGCATTGTCGCGAGAAGCAAACGGGTCAATATCAGGACAACCAAAGTGTGTTTTAATCATTTGATAAGCTTGATCTGATAACTCCCATTCTGTATCAGGGTTAATCTTTCTAGATTCTTCGTCAGCATAATTATCTTTCGTGTTCACGTAAGATGCGAACAACCAAATACTACGCTTCTCGCACCATTGCCAAATGTGTCTTGTCAGATCGTTTAGATGCGGGAACTGAATTCCGCCTAGGCGATTTATGTAGCTTATTGCTGTAGTATTGTCTACCCTCAACAATATTGCACAATTATAGTCATTACTGGCAAAACTTTTTAATCCTAAAAATACGGCCAGAAGTTCTAAGTAAATTATATGGTGTCTCGTTTCTATGGATTTCCATTTGCCATGGGCTTTTGCGCCACTACAAACAGCACCCCAACCCGTTCTAGAAGCGTCTGTATATATTTCTTTTGCATAACTTGGATTTCTAATAGGACACGTGGCTGTGAAAATATGATTACCCCACCATTTAAGGTCTTCTAGGACCGTTTCAGAAATATTAATCTTAAATTCATAATTATTATTATGTTGTTCTAATGCCAGGAATTTCTGACGTTCCAACAATTTTGTATAGAGAAACCCATATCGAACAGCTGGACAAGCTGCGACCAGAACACCTATTAATTGCGCAAACTCTCGAATTGTAAATTTTGGCAACCTCGAGAACTTTTTAACTAACTGATTAATATTATTACGTTTATCAGAAGGTAACGATAAAGACATATTATGTGTATTATATACAAATCCTAGAAATTTACATATTTTAGATGGTTCTAATGAACTTTTATCATAATTAACTACGAAACCCAAACATTCTAAAAGTTTTAGGGTTTCACGTATATTAATAATACATTCCTCGTAATTATCACCTATACATAACACATCATCTAAATAAATGACTGATTTGTGTCCCTGTTTTCTAAGGTAAGCAATAACCTCCTTCATGATTTTTGTGAACACTCTTGGTGCCACTGATAGGCCATACGGCATGGCAGTGAACTGGTATGTACATAAATTCTTGGAATTAGGGGCCTGAAAATTAAATCGTAAGTATTTTCGATCGGATTCGGATATAGGAACTAATAAGTAGGCCTCTTTTAGGTCAATTGTTGCTAAGAATCCATCTTGAGGGATTAGTTTAGCTGCAGTCCTATAATCCTCCATTTTAAAATGTGTTTTTGTAATAAATTTATTTAATGATTTTAAATTTAGAATAAACCGCTTGCCTCCATTAGCTTTAGGTGCCAAGAATATTTTTGATATATACTGGTCATAAGTTGGGATACAGCGTGTTATAGCCCTTAGTTCTAATAATCTATTAATTGCTATATGCATATCTCGAGCCTCATCGGAATTAAAGTTAAAAACGGGTACGATAGGCTGAATCACTGGAGTACAAAAGGGAATTGTAAAACCATGTTCTATCCATGATAACACAACTGTGTTATTGGTTATGTGAGACCAACAACTGAGGAAGAATCGTATTCTACCTGCATGTACCTTGGTTATTTCGGTTGTGACGCACGGGTCTTCGATGCGTAGGAGCTCTTCGCTTGCGCTTGAGACTGCGATGGGTATGACCGACGTGGCGTCACTGGTGGTCTCCTCTGACCTCCCCGCCCCCCTCTGTTCGACGGGTAACGAGGAGGTCCTGACCAGTTTCCCTGGTTGGCAGGATGAGTGACCGAATGTTGAGGAATAATATTTTTCTGATTCGGCATTGTTTTTCTTATCAGAGTTCCTTGCTTGTCAATGGCCTTACTGGCTTTTATTTTTTCTGACAATGAGTTACCATATAGGGTATCATCACGTTCTGAGTCTTGGATGACGTGAAGAAAGTTCTTTTCCAGGCTCGGGGTGATTAATTTTATTCTGTCTTTAGTCCAACAGTGGTGCAAATCAGATAGCAAGCGACAACCATCGCTTAAATTTTTTAAGGCCAGAACTTTATTATTTGTTTTGAGCAAAGTATCCATTGCTTTGTTTATTGCTGCGGTACCGTTTCCTAGCTGTTGTTGAAAACCGACAAATTTTTTGTCTCGTCCTCTGACTATGTCTGATACGGCGGCTGATATCTCCGCGTTCAACTTTGGAGCTTGCAATAATTTGCAATTGGCTGGTATAAGATGCTCTTTCATGAGCTTATCTTTATCCTCTTTGGCTAATCCTTTCTTCAATAGGGGTGTCCACAGACTGGCTAAGCTCTCATGGACATCTTCCCCGAAGTCTGGCGTACAAGACGTAGAAGACCCCAACGCAGACAATAGCTCCGGATCCAAACTTGTCTCATCTACAATGTCTGGTATATCCTGCTGGGCAGGGCTTGCTACCGGTTGGCCTTCTTCACATGAAAGGGTTGGCGGACCATCTTGTGGTTCACTTGGCTCGACGTCGTTCGTATCTATAAAACATTACGATAATATAGTGAACGAATAAGGAGGTAGGTATGTAACGCGTTTTGCGTTATTATTGTCTCGCGGACAATAATTCGTAGTTAATGTGCATATCTATTCAAGATTACACATATTTTCTACGTGGGCTGTCATGAAAACATGACTCATAATTAGCTCGCAGCTAGTTATGTTATCGCAATTGACTCGCAGTCAATCCCGATTTTACTTGAGGTAAATTGATGTAAACATTTGGTATCACTTAGTAGTAATGTTCAACTAACCTGCAATGTTTTCGTCCTCAGATGAAACGATCGGTCGTCGTAATCGACGCCGATATTTCTCCTTGTCCTTTTCTTTTTCTTCTAATTTTCTAATCTTGTGCTTGTATCTCTCCAATTTCTCCTGTGCACTACGTTTCGGCATTTTAAATAGGCGTGTGCGCTCGTTGCCCCGCACGAAAAAGGAAATGAACAATGACAAACAGTTATGACATAAGAAACGTAATGTAGGTAGAAAAAAAAAAAAAAAAAAAAAACTGAAATCGTGCGATGTTGCCTGTAGGTTAAAGGGACTACTTAGTTTATTATATCTGAAGAATGAAGCGACGAATATATAATATTCTAGTGTAATAGATATTTCGTCCATTTTAGTTTGTTTTGACTGTAGCTAGCTAGCTTTTTTTACATCAAATTATAATTTGATGTAAAAAAAGTTCTAGAAAAAGATTTTTTCATTACGAGATGCTTAAAAATCTGTTTCAAGGTAGAGATTTTTCGATATTTCGGAAAATTTTGTAAAACTGTAAATCCGTAAGATTTTGCTGAACATATATCGTGTTGTATTGATAGGTAGTGACCCAAGCTATCACCCCCTGCAGTATGTCGTGCTATTTACTGGACACCCTGTATAACCCTTTAATTAACCCAATTTGAATATAAGATATTTTATAAATAGTTATAATCGTTACACATTTTTTATTTATTAAATTAATTATACTGATTGTGGTGGAAAATTGTGGTCACATTAAAAATCTAAAGGCTATTGAAATAACTAGATTGTGGTGGAAAATTGTGGACACATTAAAAATCTAAAGGCTATTGAAATACTGGCTTCCAATTGATGTTTTTTCCACTTAAACGGATATCAACTTTATGAAAGTATAATTTAAGTCGATTTCAGAATTACTACTACTATTGAAAAAGTCATAAAAATGTTTTAATTTGAAGCGTAAACTGAACTTTATGTGTGGGTACTAAAGTAGTTTTGCCAAAAACTCATATTTGTTTACATGTTTGGAAACTAAAACGCAAACGTAGTTTACGCACGCACATACGCACACGTATAATAGTCTAGTGTAATAGATATTTCGTCCATTTTAGTTTGTTTTGACTGTACTGAGGAAGTGTGACTATAATTTACGTAGTTTAAATATTTTTTTAATATAAAAAATTACAGAAATCGATTCAGTAAACGATTCTGAACAAACAACTTTCATAGTGTGCATTAATTCAGTTACACCTTGTCTAATAGTTTCTTCACAACAAACAGTATTCCATTCCAAGTATTTCTTCAGTCAAGTGCCAACGTCAACTATTCTATCTAGTGTTTATATCTAGGTATTATATTATCTACACTTCGTCGCAGTGAATGTCCGAACTATGCAAGTCTTGCATAAGAGCGCAGAGCTTTCTCCGGTTAAAACAGACGAAATAAGCATTAGAGTATATTGTGGGTGGTTTTGTACTTGTAACCTTTGGGCCGGGTGCTCTAGAATAAATATTTATGATTGTTTTAAGATTTTTTCATGCTATTTTTGTACTTCCACCTTGACTTGAATTGAAACTGTTTTACTCATTTCGTTACAATTAGGTACAGTACAATTTGGTAGATCAGAATCGGTTTTATTCTTCTTGTTTTGGTGCCTCTTGAATTACTGAAGGTTGGCCATCAACTCCGAATATTTCTCCTTGTCCTTTGCGAAGCGGAACAGCTTAGTAGCAATCGTATTTTGGGTCCACTCAATCATTAACTACGAGGATGTTTACTTTGGCCAACACGGTACTTTGGCCATAATAATAAAATTGTAAGTTACAGTAAGTTATAGATATCTCTAGTGCCGAAAAATCTATCCGAGGTCTTCGTAATCGATTTATGCAACGTGTTGGCAAGTTATTTTTTTGTCATACCTAGGTTAGTAATTGATACCTACATATGAACACCAACCTGCCTGATGTCGTAAGATGGGACACCAACCAGTAATTAATACGCCACTTCCTCCGGAAGTAGGAACTGTCCATCAAATGAAACGTGACGTGTTCAGAAATATAATACAGACGTCACGTCCGCCCCGTTACGGACGAGTCCCATAGGAGTTGGGTAACCGGCTACTTTCAGTTTTCTCTGTTATGTAGATAGTTTAGAATAATACTGAGATCCTAGGGGAATAAGCAAGACCTAAAGGAATTACTGTTACTGTAAATTTATAAACGGATATGTTGGTTGAACTAATCAAACTATGACATGTGTGTATGTATTTTATGATGTGCCTCATAATTGTGCGTGTTCAATAAAAAAAAACTTTCTTTATTTTCTTGCTTTAATCAAAATGTGTTTGAAATAGGTGCATCGTCTTCACATTTATGATCATATAACTAATGTAACTATACAAAATATTGTAAAACATTTTAAAAGAGTATCGGTGGAGACTTCTTGCCCATTCATCTCTATGTGAAAATCAATTCAATTTTTTTGTAAATTTTGACGTTCAAAAGTGCCATAGAAGGGCAAATAAATTATCTATTACTAATCATTTATTTTAAATCTATTTGAAATCAATGATTTGACTTTGACTTTGAAAATCTTCATAATACTTATGATAAGATAACCTCGAATTCGTCAGATTATTGCTATTTCAGATATTCAAGATATTATGTAAACACATAATTTTCAGTTGTTTGTACTATTTAGTCCTAAAGGGGAGAAATAAGGCATCCCCTATCTCACCATCGATAAAAACAACAAACTTCCTTACAAGTTCATCAGTTCAAGTTCAGTTTTTATTTTAAAACGTTGCCCCACACTAGGAATTTCTCCTGTATCGTGGGTACGTTTACAAACATTCAAACTCACATACACAAACAGCCAGACCCAGAACAACTACTTCTAGGTCATACAAATATTTGTTCGCAGTGCAGCAGTCAATTGCATTAACCACTGCGCCAACCGTGCCGTCATTTTATCGATCATTAGTATCGTTAGTGTCACCTGTTAATCGATAAATATCAAAGTTAAAATTGAGCATCACTTGTTGATTTCGACAAAAACGATGCACAACGACAATCGACAAAAAACACGATGTCTTTAGTCTGTTGCTTACACATATACTCGATTTTGTTTGATCGCCAAAAATCGAGAAAATCTTTAGGCACCTTAAGTCTGTCAGCAAAGTAATAGTGGGTATGGCTCAGGGTGCGCCAGACTTGTCCAAGTGGCGTTTACCAACTGCTGGATGTAAACATACTTAAACATACTAAACATTCACTAACGAGACATAAACCAACTTAATAGGTAGGTATGTCTCGCAACGACTGATACCTACATATTATACGCACAAGTGTGTCCCAGTTAATACTACTAGTAATAGGTTCAGCTGGAGAATTTAGACCATATACGGCAGGTATAGTAATAGATTACTTGTTTGATTACGAAATTATTATGTGTTTAGAGTTTATTTGCAATGGAGTTTTTATGGGGTAATAATAATATATAAACAGTTGATTATTAGTGTTGTATTCTACTTTCCACTTTTTTAGGGTATTCAATTAACAGTAATAATGCTATTCTGTAAACGTCACTTGTAACCTGGCGTCCGCTTGGTTACGCAGCATACCTACCTAGCAGACCTAAATTTTGTTGGCGACACGACTGGCTGCAATGGCCATGGCGTCCTGGTTAGGCCTCTTAGGCCCGTCAACATAACACAGAACACAGTTCCCTTTGGTAAAACTGGTTCTCAGACTTTCGGGCTTCTTTCGACCTGTAACGATTGTTAAAGATCCACGAATGACAGCCGGGACCAACAGCTTAACGTGCTTTCCGAGGCACGGAGGAGTCTCGGTATGTAAAGTTTTCACCCATCCACAGACCAACCCCGGCAAGCGTAGCTTAACCTGATGGATCGACCCTTGTGGCAGTTATTACTTAGTCACGAGCTCATCATACATGTCTAACCAAAAGATGAAATCAATGTATGCAGGAGCGCTTTCAAACATTATAGATACATATAAGCCATGACAGAAATACATTTATTTTCGAGAAAAATCATAAAATGCAACTTAATCTATAAACCGATAAGAAGGCATAACTCACAGGATTGGATATAAATGTAGATTGCCATAAAAAAGAAGGAAATATTCTTATTAAGGACGAGCCCAGTAATGTACTATCGAAGAACTTCATATCTAAGCAGTTTGTAAACCAAATCCCGTGAACACAATGACCATATCTGTTACCACCCCGGTTCAATAGCGGCCGAACGCTGCAAGCAGAAATAGTCCTTACGGTGTATAGATATGAACTTCTTCGATGGAACAGTAACTTCAGTCCACCGCTGACTTGCAACTGGGCTCGTGTAGACACTAGTCTCAACCCAGTCCAGTGCTGACTTCACGCCCTCAAGTCAGTCCACTTGACTGACCTACCCGTCTATTAACGGGTCCAGTAACTTCGCCCGTCTGACTTACTGCTGATCTCGTCTACATGAAACCAATAACTGGTTCCGAGTCTTGGGTCCAGTCACTGCCCTCTTCAAAATCGGACTACTCTGTAAAAAGTTATGACTGGTCATAACTACACTAAAAAAATATACGCGTCGACTTAAGAACCCCTTCCTTTTTTTAGTCGGTTAAAAAGTAAATCATAAGGTTTTAATATTACATAAACTCACCGTCCCGTACATTCATTGGTCTAATAGACTTTCACAATAATAATCCTTCCTTTTTTTCTTGACCATAAGCGGATTAAAGCTCACGTAACCCTAGAATAGATAGATGTACAGAAGGACCATTTTACGCAGTTGCTACGCGCGATACAAAACAACTTCGACAAGATTTTAAACTTTATCGATGCTTTTGGTAGGAGCGAGCAGTGGTATGGTGAGCCCGTAGCAACGGCTTACGTGTCGTATGTCGACAGTTCGAAACCAGACAGGCATTTAATTTTTCTATTTTTTTTTATCACTTCTGCTGTTAAAACGGAGAAGCAAAATATTATGAGGAAACCGGCATGTCCTAGAACCAAAAATTGTAAGTCACGTTACATCCACCAACCCATACTGGGCCCGCGTGGTGCATTAGACTCTCACAGAGCGAAGACCTGTGTCCAGCAGCAGTAACGTTATAGACTGACTATGCTAAGCTTATGCTTATGCAATGCACCGTTCAATTGTTAAAGAATGGGTCTCCTCTGTTTATTTATTTAACAGTCTATGTACGCACATATAAACAGACAAGAAGATAGGAACAGAAAAATATGTACAAAGGTAAGTAAGCTTAAGCAAGTCGAGTTTAGGTTTGGCGTTGACGTTTGGTCAAAAATCAGACCTAAAAAGTATTAGATGGTCCTTCTGTCCCTAATTTATGCTGTGACCCAGTCGTTATGCGACAACCTGACACCTAAGTAGCTCATTGCCAAACCGTTCGTTTATTTTGTCCCATACATTACAATACTTTTACTTGTAGGTTATGCAATATTATATTATTTGAACAAGTGGTACAGTGAACGGGCTAAATGAAACTGTTACACTTTTCGTTCAAATATGGAAGTGGAATTTGTTTATTTAAGTGCTGGAGAGGAATTATGATATTGTTTTAGACTCCATTTTAGGTACTGTTTAGTTAGTTTCTGTACAATCGCAATCATTTCTGTACCTAATGATGAGAAAAGCGTTGGAGGTTATGATACGCTGGGGTCGATGCATTTGATTAATTCATTACAACATTAAATTATTAACTTTGTGTAGTATCTGGGTCACCAATACAGGCTATGCCTAGTTTGGTTAGAATTGGTCTCAAATGTCATGAAATATTCGTTCAAAATAAACTTAGAGAAGGTAATATGAACTTATAGAGTTGTATTGATGATTTTTATGATTAAAATTATATAAATTATAAGGCCCCGAATCATAGCTTTGATCAACATACAACGTGATAGGTACTGACGTGCAAATTGCAAAAAAACGTAAAAAAAATATTTCGCTGGCTACCCTGACGCTTTCGCCTAAACTTACAATAAAAGTCGAGAGGTGAGACCAGGAAGCAATGGATTAGCAATCTGTTTCAAAACGATTCAAATTCTGATTGATCGCAATTAGGGTACAGGGATACTCTGCTAGGACGAAGTTCTTTCCGCTGTATATTATGAAAAAAAATAACAACGTTCGAGAGAAGTAAATGATAAATAAATAAAAGGCGGCATGAAACAAATTAACAACATTTGAGAGTAACTAAATTAATGAAAAAGAGAAGTAACACATACTATAGTAAAAGTGTCGTGACGGTCAAAATTACACTTTTTTAGGTCTAGCTCTGATTCGCCAAGTTTGCAGTCTCCGTTCCAAATGCCCTAAATATAAGGCTTAGACGTACGTACGTGATAGTACTTAAGTACTATCTCCGTTCCAAATGCCCTAAATATAAGGCTTAGACGTACGTACGTGATAGTACTTAAGTACTATCTCCGTTCCAAATGCCCTAAATATAAGGCTTAGACGTACGTACGTGATAGTACTTAAGTACTATCTCCGTTCCAAATGCCCTAAATATAAGGCTTAGACGTACGTACGTGATAGTACTTAAGTACTATCACGTACACTTAAGTATTATCACGCCCAGTAAACAGCAGTCACTGAAATTGCGTATGCCCACGTTTTGTGCTGTTTCTATTCCGCTGTCCTTGACTGCAGACGTGCGGTTTTTTGCATTGTATATTACACGAATAATGAATATGCTAGTTGCCAATGCAGTAATAGGACACTGTCGGTTTTATGTATTGGTCTTAGGTAGGTGTTAAATGTGGTCCTCTTGTCCGAGACATTATGCTAACGATTACGATAATTAATCCATCTGAGTAAAAGATTCTGGGGACAATGTAACCGGAATCTAAGTTTAACGACGAGCAATACTGTGAACCCTATTATCGCTTATAACGGGTGAGATAGTCGTAAAATTCAAAACTTAAGTCTTAGAGCTAACTTAAATTTTGTATACGTGTAACACACTGAAAGTTCTTAGAAAATAAAAATTGAATGAAGCATTAATTTGCTAATATAATACCTTTATGTTCTTCGAAATATTGTCCATTCCTTTCTAAGCAGCGTCGCATCCGATGGAACCACTGAGTTACGGACCAAACTTTCTCGCCGTTTCACGGCGTTTTTGATCTTCGGTCAAATTTATTTATTTATATATTGGTTCACCAACAACTGTTTACACTGGTATTATGCTTAGGGTAACAAATAATGTAAAAAAAATAACAAATTAGTGTAACAATCACTTATAGAAGAACTCCGCATGCATACAAAATTTTGGTTGTACAGGAAAACTACAAGAGAAAACAATAAGAATTTAACTTAGAACTAAAACTTAAACTATGTGACTAAAGTTAAATGAAAGTTATTTATTTAAATTTAAGTTGTATAAAAACATAGGTAAAATTATGGGGTATCCATCTAGTACATAGTTTCCTGACGCTTAAATGCTCATGTAAGATTTTTGCTTGCCGGAATCTGTTGGTATAGGTCACTCTCTTAGACAGCCTTTAATTTACACGCACTTTTCAAATTGCCGCCAATTTATAGGAATAAATGACAGGTGAATTCAATACATCATCAGGTCACCAGAGTTCTAAATTTGAAATTCAAATTAATTTTTCATTGGATTTGTTTCTAACCAGTCAATTCAAAAAACTTTCGGTGTTACCCTTGTAGGTAAGAACATTCTTGCAATTTTGTATTAACCTTGCCAAGGTTTTAACCAAAATAGTAGGTATTCAGCCAAACCACTTATATATTTCGTACCTAGAAAATAATAAATTACATTACCATAAAACACAGATTTATTATAAAGAACCGAATATTTATGTACATAGTTGTCCAAGACTGTATCAGCCGTTATCAGCAAGGCTTTGTCCCTTTCACTCGTGAACGCTCGTGATAATATAAGCAATTCATTTTATAACCTAATGGACTTTTATTATTTTGGACTTTCGTAATACTTAGCGTGTGGTCCTAACTTGGTCCTACCCAACTTCTGTCTCAAATTCAGGAGTTTGGGACGAATTGCGTAACACATTCACAATCCCGATGCCACTAATTTTGACAACAATATTCATTGCATTAAAATTTTCTTACATTTTTTGCAATTTTCCTGTCACTGTCAGGTTCTATGTTGATGTACCTAAATAATGATTCGCAGCCGTATCAAAATATTTATTTATAGAATTCTAATCATATTATAAATCATCAATATAACTTTCTAAGTTCATATTACTAATGAAATCATGACATTTATTGAGACCAATTCTAAGTTTAAAGTTCTATTAAATTTTTTACGCAAATTGATGATTTTTGACGTTGTAATTTTCAGCAGCAGTAAGATATTTAAATTATTTGATTATGAATAACGATAGTGTCATTCTCTTTATTGTAAGTTGGAGTTACAGTTGCTGCTGAAAATGACAGCGTCAAAAATCATAAATTTCCGTAAAAAAATGTAATAGGACTCTTAAGGAGTTGTATTGCTGATTCTAATGATTATAATTCTGTAAAGCCATATTTGTTACGGTCGCGAATCATATTTTAATCAACATACAATTTTACACATTACCTAAAATTGCAAAAAATCGTAAGAAAATTTGATTTTCGCGGGCTTCCTTATCGCATCTCCCATAAACACGCAGTGAGCAACCCTGGTGTCCAACGCTCGTTACATCTGCATAAGAGAAGAGTTCCTTACCTTGCAGTAAGACAGTGAAAAACTGACATTATTATGTATTTTAAGTGGCCTGCGGAGCATGCGTAGTTCATACAAACGTAATACCAAAATAATTTGTAAATCAAACATATTCTTAAGGTAGTGTGTATTTATTCCGATTGGATTACCGAATATCTAGGCTCCCAAATATACATTTTGAATGGACACTGATATTAACCCTTAATTTATCTGTTAGGTCCCAGGGACTCCGCGCGGAGTTTCATTTTGGTCTAAAAACTTTATTGTCGCGTTTTTGTTTTCGCGCGTCTCAGTACCTTCCTGCAGTAGCAGTCCGGACGCGGGGTGAAGAGGACGTGCGGCTGCGCCACGCGTATAGGTGAGTAATTGTGCCTATGGAGTCCGCTGGACTCCATGGGGGTATTTGTGTGATAAAAATATTATTTCGCTGGATTGTTACGTTATCATTTATTCAGTGTTATTTTTGTGTTTTAGGCTACCAAATGGCTTCACACAGTCGGTCAGTCAATTTACTTCAACCCGAAGCTGACTCGGTAGTACTAGACTGGCTCAGATGTGATGATGAGGAGTCTAACGACGAGGAGCAAGAACAACACGAGGGACCACAAGATGAAATAGTGCCAAACGAATTGTTTTCCGATTCAGAAGATGGATGCATACCTTCTAACCATGACTCAGATTCAGAGTGCTCACCTGACACGTCAAGCGACGAGGAAACACAGGATTCAGGTGAGAATGCAAGATATTATTACGGAAAAAATCGGTACAAATGGTCAAGAGATCCACCTTCAAGAAATGTACGTTCGCAGGCTCATAATATTATTCGTGTTCCTTCAATTCAAAATGCTATAGATGAGAATGGCCCACTTTCACCTTTGGAGTCGTTTCAACTGTTACTTGATGGCCAAATGATGGAAACTATTCAGCAGTGGACGAACAAAAAGCTAGAAAACTTGCGAGATAAATATTCTTCTGAACAATATACTTTCAAAGACACCGATCAAATAGAATTGAAAGGGTTTCTATCACTACTGGTTTACAGTGCTGTATTCAAGTCAAACCATGAAAGTGTTTTGTCATTGTTCGCTACTGATGGAACAGGCAGACCCATGTTTCGAGCATCTATGTCAAAAAAACGCTTTCTTGTCCTGCTTGTTGCTCTTAGATTTGACGATTTTGAGCACAGAGAAGCCAGAACGCAAATTGATCCAGGCTGTGCTATTGCCGAGCTGTTAGACATTTTCAACAAGAACTCACAAAAATACTATGTCCCAGGTGTGAATGTCACTGTCGATGAGATGTTGCTTGCATTCCGTGGGAGGTGCAAATTCAAAATGTATATACCTAGCAAACCAGCGAAATATGGCGTGAAGGTGCAATGTCTAGCTGACTCTAGCACATTCTATGTATACAATACATATATATACACAGGAAAAGGATCTGATTCTTACACACTATCAGAAGAAGATAAGAAAAAGCCTATACCAGCGCAAGCGGTGCTTAGATTGTGTAAACCAATTTACAACAGCAACCGTAATGTGACGACAGACAACTGGTACTCCTCCATTGAACTATCTGCAGAACTGAAAAATAAAGGATTGACTACAGTGGGTACTTTGAAAAAGAATAAGGCTGTCATTCCAAAGGAGTTCTTACCGAACAAGAACAAACCAATCAACTCTTCAATGTTTGGTTTTACAAAGGACTGTACTTTAGTCAGTTTCGTGCCAAAGAAAAACAAAGCTGTTTTACTGTATTCAACCATGCATCACGACAATGCAGTTAATTCTGAAACCCAGAAGCCCGAGATAATAGAATATTACAATTCAACAAAAAGCGGAGTCGACTCGGTGGATCAAAAATGTTCTGTCTATTCATGCAGCCGGCGTACACGTCGATGGCCAATGGCAATTTTCTTCCGCATTGTAGATATGAGTGCATGGAACAGTTATGTTTTACATCAAAACCAGACGGGTATTCGCAAGCAAACACGTCTTGATTATCTGAAAGGATTGGCTGAGCAACTGAATGAAAATAATCTCAAAACACGACTATACAACACAAGACTTCCTCGTCAGCTGCGCGTGATAATATCAGAGATCATCAAAGTACCCCTACCCACAGATGACCAAAATGCTCAAGATGAAAAGTTGCCCAGAGACCAAAGAAAATACTGTCATATATGTCCCAGTCGCCTGAAAAGAAAGACAGTATACTTATGCCATAGCTGTGTGAAGCCGGTATGTTTGGCATGTACAAAGAAAATCTGTGTTCGGTGTGCAGCTAAAGATAAGGAGTAAAAAGCGCTGCAGGTTTTTTTTTTTTGTATAAACATGTTCCAATTATTATTTAGTTTTTAAAAGTTGATTATATTTTAAACTTATTATAGAAGGAAATAGTTTAAAATTATAATATATTGTATTTAAGTTTTGAGCCAGAAGTTGCCATTGATTTTTGTTTTCTTATTTTTTAGTCTATTAGGTTTTTCAATTGTCAAGAAGACTGTTACAAACTTATAACGAAATGTGATATTAAAACATATAAGTATAATGTTGCTAAGTATAATAAACCATTTTTGAGTACATATTTTGCTTTTATTTTGACCATAATCAATGATTATTGTGCAAGGAGTCTCATGGACTCCATCGGGTAAATTAAGTGATTTGGGATCACCAGGTAAACTAAGGGTTAAGACGAGTTATGAGGAATTTAAAATTTCTATAGAAAACTTATTTTCCTCATAACTCGTCTTTAAATCAGTGTCCATTCAAAATATATATTTGGGAGCCTAGATATTCTGTAATCATATCGGAATAAATACACACTACCTTAAGAATTTGTTTGATTTACAAATTATTTTGGTATTACGTTTGTATGAACTACGCATGCTCCGCCGGCCCGATAAGGCGTTGAAACTTGACCAAATCGTATCAGCTGTATATAATCGACAAGGCTGGGTCCTTTCACCAAGCTACCATTCGCCACAAGGGCCTACCCGACCTTGTTATGTAACTATTGTTATATTTAACACGATTTCTATGTGGTCAATTATTTTAATGTTGAGAGGAAACTGTAGCAGCCTCCGTATTTGGAAATTAATAATTGAAAAAACAAACATTTGGGATCGAATGTTTTGCAGTCAAATAAATTATATTTAGCCCGCCGCGCCACTTCGTCCGCGTGAAGGTCGAAAATTATCCCAAAGAACGTTAACTACGGAGACTACAAGACTACGGTAACGGTGCACGCCAGTAAAGCTCCCAGCCGGCATGACTTTTTCCGACATCTTCAACAATCATCATCATATTTTTAGTAGGAGTTACGTCAAAGTAGTTTTGAGACTGCTTTCTGGGCACTTTCCATCAGCAAAATTTGCTTTCCTAGTGCGTAAGACAGCATCTCCAAACTGCGAAATATGCAACAAAATAGAAGACGTGCAACATTTGCTGATGGAATGCGATAAGAACAAAAATGAAAGAGATTAATTGATTACGGAGTTTCGATTAAATATTTTAGATCTTGGGCTTATATTCACTATTTTATTGAATCCTAGATCAAATGTTGCAAAAAATTGTGTGGTCTATACAAAATCCAAAAGTCATTTATTCAAACTAGGCTGAGAACCAGCACTTTTCGAACGTCAAAATTACATAAGACAGTCCCCCAAAACGCCCACCCTTCACCACTTCCTAGTGCTTTTGCTGAAAGAAAGAAAAAAAAAATGATTCTATACAATAGAACAACAGAAAGTACAACAAACATAACAGCTAAAGGAGAATGACCAAAAATGTATGGAGCTTGGTCCAAATGTCCACCACTAACGAGACCTATGTAATAAAATAGTCTACTAAATACTGAGTCATTATAACCAGACCGTAACCAAAATTATGCTGTCTGAAAAAAGTTATGACTGAGTGAAAAGTCATGTTTTTTTACCTATTTATGCGAAACATATCGTTAATACCATTCTGTCCATATCACATTTTGAAGTAATCTAAGCATGTTATGTCATGCCGCTTGGTGTCCCATGCTAGGTTCTCGCTGAAATAGATTTTTTTTAAAAGGCCTGGTAGAAAGAAAACACAAGAATGCTATATAATATTTTTATTCGTGACTTACAGTGTAACATAAACATAAAACATATATAATTAAAAATTAACATTATCTAAGAAATCTTGTCTTAACAGTCGAATGAACCGCGTATGAACTGTCCGTTGACGACTTCGACGACCCAGCGACAAATCGTCACTTCCCGATTTTTATTAGCCTCTAACGTCGTTAGCTGGTCTTCACCGCGCCGTTTGCTTAGAGGCATATGTGCGTCATAACCACAAGACTCCATGTCATCTATGACGTCTCTGAAGCTACGGTCACAAATAAAAACATCGTTCTTATGAAAATAATAATGAAACGGGTTTTCTTCATTTTCGTTAATTAGTTCTCGCATTATGACGGCATCAGATGTTGTTGCTGCGTGAGGACCAGTAACATCTATTATGTAGTTATCACAGCATACGATAAGAAATGGTTTTAACAGGTTAGTGTGTTTGTTTAAGCTGTATATTGTGACACACAATATAAAGAGTAGCTACTTGTGCACAATTAAAATGGATTTAAATAAATAGTGAAGTAAAACAAAATTAAACTATTATTATTTTTCATATAGTTGTAACTTTTTACTGACAGCTTATTTTTTTTTTGTCTCATACTGAAAGTTACTCTCTGTTTAGTGGACTATAAGTCAACATAAGTCTCGTTAGTGGTGGATATTTGGACCACTTTTGTTCATTCTCCTTTGTTAAATAATAGATAAGGATTATAAGAATATTGTTATTATATATTAATTTTAGTGGTGTAAGAGTAGTCATAAGGTAGGTACAATGGGGTTGGCGTATCCATATCCATGTGGATAAAAACCCTCTGTTCAAGTTTAAGAAAAAAAAAAAAAAAAAAATCTGCCAATTTACACAAAATTAAATTTCAGAAGTCGGTGTCTTTGGATTGTATTTTCATTTTTTTGCCACCGACTTTTGAAATCAAAGTTATTTTTCACTTTGTAGTGTTCTTTTTTTGGAAGTCGATTTTTATTTTATTGTAAAAAAGTTTTTTTATAACATGTATGGCGAAGTAGTAGATAGCTTTCTAACACGATATGATTAGTATTACAATTCAACAATTAGAATTGTAATACTAATAATATCGTGTTAGAAAGCTATCTACTAAGAGGAGAATCGCCATCCCGTTTAGACAATCATAAGCATAATCAGCCAATAACGTTCCTACTAGTGGAACACGGCTTCCTCTGTGAGAGCTTCATCCCGCTTATGTCATTAAATATTTTTTTAAACAATGTTGAATCCATTTGGAATTACATATCAACAAAGCGTTCAGTTCTAGACTTGTACAGCCTTACTACAAAACATGATTTATCTCTATCATAAGGTTTAAACCATGAACCACAGCCATGAACCCATTTTTGAATTTCGTACTTTTTATGTATGTTCTAAACACAAAAACTGATTTTAAACCACTTGTTGTATTTTGAACCTTATTCCGATTTCAAAAAGTTCTTAATACAAATTTGACAACTTCGACTCGGGTCAGATTTTGTATGTAGAACTTCGTCGGCATAAAGTTCGAAATTCAAAAATGGGTCCATGGTTTAAAACCGAGTCTAAATTCGATCTCGTTTTGAAATGAAACGTTTAGCGTCTCACCTCTCAACGAAATCCCAATCTGCGTTTAATTATATTACTTTCGATTCACGATCGCCACAGTCATACGAGGTCTTTCAGGAAGTTTATTGGTCCTTTGGAACATACTATCAATTATATCAACATGTATTCTTTTGTTGCAGACTGAACCATGTGGCGACTACTGCTCATGACAGTGCTGTTAGCGACCGCGCGTTCCAAGCAGCTTCCTTCATCCACCGGTAAGTTAAACTTCACCAGTTCGCCATCATCCATCAACTTAGAGCTGCTGTAGTAGCCCGGATGTAACGGCCTCGACTTTCCCCGACGAAATTCAAATTCTATTATGATTTTTTGCAATTTGCAAGTCAGTTTCATGTTGTATCTTGATCAAAATATGATTCTCGACTATATAACAGATTATGTATTTATTTTTATGTCTGTGAATTTCACGGTCTACAACTGCGGATTCATCTTAATGTAAATAATTTCATCACCACTGCTCTCAAAACGGCGAAGGAAAACATCTTGAAGCAACCGGCATGTCCTAGTCCTAGAACCAAAAATTCGGAGACATTGATGTGACATTTACCGACCCGCACTGGGCCTGCGTTGTGTATTACAGCCCACTCCCTCTCGAAGAGAGGAGGCCTCTGTCCCAGCAGTGGGAACATTATAGGTTCATATTCTCAGTCCACTGCTGGACAATGGATTAAGACCACTTGCAAGTTGAGCTACAACAGACAGATTCACTTGCAAGTTGAGCTACAACAGACAGATTCACTTGAAAGTTGAGCTACAACAGACAGATTCACTTGCAAGTTGTGCTACAACAGACAGATTCACTTGCAAGTTGAGCTACAACTGACAGATCCCCTTGCAAGTTGAGCTACAACAGACAGATTCACTTGCAAGTTGAGTTACTACAGACAGATTCACTTGCAAGTTGAGTTACTACAGACAGATTCACTTGCAAGTTGAGCTACAACTGACAGATCCCCTTGCAAGTTGAGCTACAACAGACAGATGCACTTGCAAGTTGAGCTACAACTGACAGATCCCCTTGCAAGTTGAGCTACAACAGACAGATTCACTTGCAAGTTGAGTTACTACAGACAGAATCACTTGCAAGTTGAGCTACAACAGACAGATTCACTTGCAAGTTGAGCTACAACTGACAGATCCCCTTGCAAGTTGAGCTACAACAGACAGATTCACTTGCAAGTTGAGTTACTACAGACAGATTCACTTGCAAGTTGAGCTACAACAGACAGATTCATTGCATCCATTCTGTTCTCGCCGCTTTTTTAGGGTCATCGGTCGATCTATCTGGAGGGTAACTCGTGATGCCGATGTCATCTGATCCTTCGACAGACATCACGTTCTACTTACCTATCACTTAGTCTTTTCCCTTAATACGTTGGACACGTCTTCCAGAATACCAGATGAAAGAACAGCTAAAATCTGACCTGCACAATAAGTTGCTTAGAATAACTGGCCGCAGATCTTGGATCTACCATTTGGTTGTAGTGGAGAACTCGTTAGCTAGGCTCAAAATTAAATCCTTAAAAGCTAACCGGATGCAGCTGAATACCAGTATTTTAAAAGCGACTACCTATCTGACCTCCACAACCCAGTACTTGGTAAGACTGGTTGTCAGACTTTCTGGCTTCTGACGACCCGTAAGGACTGTCAAAGATCCACAAATGACAGCCGGGACCAACTGCTTAACGTGCTTTCCGAGGCACGGAGGAGTCTCGGTATGTAAATATGATCACCCATCCACGGACCAACTCCGGCAAGCGTAGCTTAACCTGATGAATCGACCCGTGCGGCTGTTAATACTTAGCCACGACCGCTTCTTTCTTCATCCAAGAAATCTAATAAGGCATTAATAGTGTAAGACTAACAAATTAACTACCTAACAAGGACCAACAGTTTTCGATACCCATTCTATCAAATCTCCACCAAAAAAAACGTTTCAATCACGATATTTGGACAAAAAATATCCTATAATATTATATCTAAGAACGTTTACCTTTACCATATAAAAAGTCACCCATACTATACTTATTGGGTATAAAGTCGCGCTGTCCGGCGTTGACTGGTCATTGACCCGGGGCGCACGCGCATCCAACGCCGCCAAGACGTTTTTATGGGAGACACTGACTTGAATGTATTTGTTTTGTCATTAAAGATAGGTTGTGATAATTATAGTTAATATCATATAGAAAAGGGAATAATTTTATGTTATAATTTATTGATTTAAGTAAGAGACAATGGTCTACCTATGTAGTAAGGAAGTCTGGCTAGAATTTTAATACTATGAGACAACCTAGTTATGAAACTATTACGTACGTGACTGATTGCCTGATAGCAATAAAATCAATGGCAATAAGGCTGATATGAAGCCCAATTCCCGTAGTGAAAAACGTTTAAAACCTCGACAAACAATCTCACAAAACATGTACCGAACAAACCAACCAACCAACAACCAACCTAAATGAGCCTACCAACAAATCACTCACCTACCACCTACAACAACCAACCAACCAACCAATTTTCCTTTCTTTTCTTTATGTCAACAAATAAAAACCATCGACACAGACATTTTGCCATTTCTCTTTCCTACTCCATCACCAGACCCTGTTCACCATCTATCTATAACCTATTAATTGAGACCATTCCAATTAGCCCAAACAAGATACCTGTGCTGTAAGTTGGTAAGGGAGTTGGGTATCCTGACAAGAAGGCTTCCACTCAGCATGATGCTGTGATAAGGGGGACCCACAGCACAGCGCTGATTTTCAGTGATCATCCGAAAAAAACTTACGGAAATCAAGTCAGGTTCAGCAATTTGTACATAATAAATTGGTAACAAAAATCTTCTAGACGCTTCCCAAGATTACATTTATAAGGATTGCGGAAGACAGTCGCTGCTTGTAAGATAAGATGTAATGGTTCCTGCTAAAGGACCAGTTCTTGTAACAAACTCAGTACTGCAGCAATTTCAGAAATGTCAGGATATGTCCAATGACAGATCGTTATAGCTCTTTATACGGAAAGCTTATCCGTTAGTAGTGGTTGTTAAATTTTATGTGTCGTTCCTCAGTGTATATCTGGTAAAGTTGGGTGTTTGGTATGGTGTTTTCAATCCGAAAAAAGGAGATAGTATGACTGTTTATTTAAAACGGCATGTATTTCACGCGGTGACAAACTAACCCGATGTAGGGTTTTACGCTACGAAATGTTGCCATTTTAAATATTATATTTTATATATTTAGGACTAACTATTGTGTTTATTTAATTTTTGTCTGATTGTGTTACGAGTATTTCTCTATATGCTGCACCGGTCGACGTCATCACGTCAACGCCGGTTGTCGCTGGAAACCAGCGCTGTGGCTCTGTCTCGCATAGGGTCCCAGCATTATGCTGAGCGATGGCCATTTTGCGTGGATGTGACGCATATTTACCCCCAAATTGTTATTGTCGTGTTTTTTTCTTTGCTTGCGTCATTTGTACCACAAATAAATGTATTTGCTTTCTTTTTTTTCCATTTTTTCCGGTCTACTGCGATTGCAAGCCAATCCTTTAAGAAGGAGTCCAGCTCATTCCGCCATCTCTTTCTGGGTCTGCCGCGTAGTCGTTTCCTGCTATTTGTGATCTTTGCGTATTGTTCCGATGTGCTATAAATAAAGGTTGCAATACACCTGCATTGCTTCAAAATATTTTCATATACCGTAAAATAAACCGTACTTATCATAATCTTGTTCCACTACCGCACATAAGGTCCGTTATTAGCTTAACTTTCTAAACACATATATCAGTTACATATAATTTGTAATGCTTTCTGCCTTCGTAATTATTATGTGCGATAATTGATGTAAACAATAGCTTTGTTTGTAAAGGAAAATTGACTGTGTTTCGTCAGTGATAGAGTTTAGAGTTGAATGTAGTTGTTTACGTTATGTAGTACCTACCTATATAACTTTGTGTTATGTGGTCTAGTTTATTTTGCAAGCTATGTAATTACAATTAATAATGGTTCTTTAACGTTTTTGTTTACTGTAATAAACTTCCAAGTGTTCGTTCATAAATACATAGAACAACTTGAAAATGAATTGCTTGAAAAAGAAATGGAATCGAAGTCAAAACTCAAGGTCAACTGACGCCATTCGTCGATGACAATATGACAATGCTCAGATTATCAAAAACAGGAAATTTAAAATGAAATATACTTTTAGGCAATCGAAAATCTATATAAACACATAAATAAAATTGAATGTCTGTTTTTAATGTCATAAAACTCTTTGTCTGTTTGTTCCGGGTAATCTCCAAAACGGCTGGACCGATTTTGACAGGACTTTCACTGGCAGATAGCTGATGTTTAATGTAGTAACTTAAGCTACTTTTATTTTAGAAAAAGAATTAGGGTCAAGCATCCCGCGGGCACCAGGTAGTATTTAATAATGCAACATGTTCTCTATATTTTTCATATTGTCGCGCTAACCTCATCAACATCGTCGTTGACAGCCTTGCTCCACCCACTGCTGACTACAGGCCTTCTCCCTTTTGCCCCATGCTTCCCTGGTCTGTGCGAGTCTAAACCAGGTCCCACGATCCTTTGTAAAACATCCACCCATCGAGCTTTTGGTCTGCCAACACTCCTTGTATGTACCGTCCCTTTTTTTTTTTGTCTCGGGCTGGAAAATCCTCATGGATGTCCTCCGCCCTGGGGCGGGCGGAGGGTCTGTCAGACTCGTATTGACTAAAAACCACCCCGGTGTTCCATCTCACACCTACGTCGGGGATCGTGGGAACTCAGATACTTCCGCAACCCTCGACTGGTGCCGGCCCGCCACGGTGGGCCTCTCCTCGTTTCGAGGGGGGGAGTGAGGTGTTTGACTCCCACTTGGCGCACGATTTATGGGGGGCGACGGACGTCCCGAGTCCGTCGCCCCTGGACCCATTTAGGGGGGCTGGAAGAGAGCGTAGTCCGCCCTCCTCCGGCGCCCAGTGCGCCTGCTGCGGGCAGGGTGAAAGGATGTGATCTCCCTCTCCCTTTCCGAAGCCTCTTGCTGCGAGATGACGGTCTCGCAGAAGGAAACCACCGCGTCCCAGGACTCTTCGCTGCCGGCCATGGAATTCACGACGGCCGGCAGCGACAGGTCACTGCCTACTCCACAGACGAGGGCACGGCGCATGTATGAACCGTCCTTCAACACCCTTTCATTTAGGGCTTTAGCCTGCGTCTGTGCTGAGCGATGGCCGTATTGCGTGGATGTGACGCCCGTCGTGTTCTAGCACCAAAAATTCGAAGATATGTGATATCTTCCAATCCAACCTGGGTCCACGTGGTGGATCATGGTCTACTCTCACTGAGAGGGGCCGGTCTGTGGATGGGTGACCATCTTTACATACCGAGACTCCTCCGTGCCTCAGAAAGCACGTTAAGCCGTTGGTCCCGGTTGTCATTCGTGGATCTTTGACAGTCGTTACGGGTCGTCAGAAGCCCGAAAGTCTGACAACCAGTCTTACCAAGAGGTATCGTATTACCCAGTTACTGGGTTGTGGAAGTCAGATAGGTAGTCGCTCCATGTAAAATACTGGTATTCAGCTGCATCCGGTTAGATTGGAAGCCAACCCCAATATAGTTGGGGAAAGGCTAGGCAGATTGATTAACGCTACCCGCCTCCTCTGTTCAACGCCTGTTAGGACAAATCCCAGGAAACTGTAAAAGGGTCTCCCTTGAACCTCGCTGTGCACGGCGGAATTCTGTTTAATTAATTGTTTCTTTTTCCACAGAATTAGCAACGACAACGGTGGGAACAGCCACGGAAGCTGACACGACGGCATGGCCCGGCTCCGTAGCTCCTCTCGACACCCTGACAGTGGCGTGCGAGAAGGACAGCATGCATGTCACCGTCTCACTCGCAAGCACACACGGTAGAAATAGGTAAGAGAGAGATAGAACACATTCGTCTAAAGTATTGGCCATTAGGAAGAAGGAATGTGTTCAAAAGTTTAAGTAGGTAACATGTACGTAACTATATTATGTTGTTGACCATTTGATTATGCTTGCCTAAAATATTAAATATGGGCCATTTTCTGCAACTGAAAAAAATAACTGTGTTATTCACAGTATCATTATGAAATACAAAATCTTTGCGATTTTTTAAATTTAAGATGAAAATTATTCTTCGTTTAGTATTTTAATTTATCTGAACTAAAAAAAAACTAAGCCTTCGCTGTCCGTCTGTTTGTCGGGGGGCTGTATCTCATGAACCGTAATAGGTAGATGGTTAACAAATTCACAGATTGCATACATTTCTACTGCCGCTATAAACAGCAAAATAATAAAAATAAAATAAACTTAAAAATTTAAGGGGGTCCCGACACAAGAAACCTGTTTTTTATCGGCGTTTTTTGCTAAGTATTGTACGGTGTTACGGAACCCTTCGACTCGCACTTGACCGATTTTTCATTCTTCAGGCAACTAACCTTGATTGCATTTATAATTAGAGGTAGACCATAGATAAATAAAGACACTTCGGACATGCAAATTGTAAAAGCCACCATTTGCATAATAATATGAACTAATTTGAAGATATTTGGAAACTAGGCTAGTCTTTGATGACATTAACAAAAGATGGCGGATCACAATAGATATTTTTACAGTTTTAAATATTGTTCAGAACATAATTGACCATGGCATTCTTATGTATGTCTATTCTATGCTGGATAATACCAAAGCTTTGACATAATATAATCCCGTTACCGGAATATAGCAGTTCTTCTTATTTAGCTTATTAGGGGTCACAATTTCACCCCGTATATTTCCATCTTCTAGGCCTGCCCTTACTATCATACAGGGGTCGTCCATTAATGCCGTGATGTTTTTTTTTGCAACTTTTACCCCACCTCTGGTGATACGTGGTGAGATTTTAGACTAACCCTCCTACACAAAGACAGGTGTAATTTTTTAATGTAAAGTATCTAAAAAAATACAGAATATTTTTCTTTTCGGTTTAGAAAAGCGTGTTAATCGAAAAATAAATAAATACACAAAAATAAGGACGACCCCCACAGGAGTGACAACTACGTATTAATAATAGTTATGTACAGACGCCAGCACGTCAACCTACCCGAAACTCAAATTTTCCCAATCAACTTTGAACCTTATGCTTTAGTTATAAAGTTGAAAATCTATTCAAGAAATTTGACAGATTGAAGTAGGTTGATTTGCTGGCGTCTGTACCAACTTACTAAATTTTAATAGTTTTAAATTTTGAGATTATTCTCCAAAAAAATCAAAATTCATAAGTCATTTATTCAAACTAGTCTGAGAATCAGCACTTTTCGAACGTCAAAGTTACATAAGACAGTCCCACAAAACGCCCGCCCTTAACCACTTCCTAGTGCTTTAGCTGGGAGAAGAAGTAGCGCAACTAACTCCCCAGCAGCACAGCTGTCTGTTCAGTTATAAAAAAAAAAAAACTTGATAATAATAAGCAAAATTATTTACATTTTATAACACTAAACATAATTTAAATTATAAATTAATCTACTCTACAATTCCTAATAAAATCTTTACTTATCTCCCTCTCTCCCCCACAGTATCTACGACTCGTTCAACGGCATCGTGTACCCAGCTGGTCTGGGCAGCAACTCCTCGTGTCTTCGAGAGTATGTGTCGGAACGAGGCGATCTGCAGTACACCCTGCCCCTTAGAGGGTGTAATACTATGTCCAATGATAATGTGAGTACCTTTTCTACCTTATTATTTATTTACATAAATAAACAAAACAAAAAGTGAACACCATGTATCTATCACATAATTAATTTATCAGTCACTGCTTCATTTTTTATTTTTTTTACCTATTGTGGTATAGTAATCTTATTCCAGGTGCATCGTCTTCATATATAATACAAAATATTGTAAAACATTGAAAAAAAAAAGTAACGGTGGAGTTTCTCGCCCATTGCTTCTCAATACGAAAAATACCTTTTGGAAGGGGCGACTAGAATCAATTCTATTTTTTTTGTAAATTTTGACGTACAAGAGTGCCTTTTATGTGCCTAATTTGCATAAATATTGTGTGATTGACACTCTTTAATTTGAATATAAAATTAGCAAAATTATATAAGTACTAACTTAACAAAAACTATTGAAAAATTAAAATATAGCGTCGAAAAATTCATCCGCATCACTGTCGACTGGTAGTGTACCCAAGAGACTGGCCGCATTGCCACGTTGTATGGCAATGCTGAGCCTCTGCCCAAGGTAAAAACCAGCCCTTGGGTCACGGGAAGTGTCAAATAGCCGTTTTGAGATTTCATTGAAGAGGCCGTGAGCACTCGGACCCCTACTGTGCCTTATTTAAATAAATTATTTGACTTTCGTTACTAAAAATGTGTCTTCAAATGTTATTTCCCAAGGTTTTATACTTTAGGAAAATCATTGAGTAGGTACCTACGGTACGCCATAACCAAGTCCTCTAAGACCGCTACCCGTGTGAAGCCCGTGGTGAGGTGACGTAACAATAAATAATTAATTGTGTCTCATAAATCAAGACTTAAAAAGAAAACTAGTGACTTTTAAGGCGTTTCCCTAATAACCTACTTAATTTACGGATAAATATAACCACCCGGTGCGAATTAATCTCGCACTTCCGACTCATGGTACGATGAGGCACAAACCCCGTCTGGTTTTAGTCGACAGGAGGACAGGAGGGACCAAAAAAAACAAGACTGAGGGAATCCATGGAATTCCCCTCGAGAAAACTAGACAAAAACCCAATAATTGGCTAGGAGCACACGTTAAAATCCACAAGTCAAAGTACTTCCCAAGCTATTGCATATTACAGACATTACGTACGTACTTAATTTACATACAAGTACAGTCAACAAAACAGTTCGCTTGACTAGCAAAAATAAATTTATTTGGTGGCAATCAAACAGCGATGGTAAGTGATCACCACTGCTTATGCACATCTGCAATAATCAATCAGAGAGAGCGTTACTATTCCAGAAACAAAGCTGAAACTTCATGAGCCTGTAATTACACCGACATGCGACACTCACCCATCAAACCGAAACACAGTAGCTTCTTTTCGGCAGAAATAAACATGGTCGTAGTACTCCCCGGACGAGCTCCTTTTGAATGTCACTTGCATGTGCTGAGCATGAGGTCCTGGGTTCGATCCCCGGGTCGGGCAAAGTATCGGGTTTTTTCATCTGTAATTTCTCAGTAGTAGCCCGGAATCTGGAAATGTGCTCGATTGATGACAATAGGCTCGCAATAGGTTCGCACCCTATTACATGGGACTTAAACATAACTGGCGAAATGTGGTTGTACTCTGTGTACTATAGGTACCCCACATTTCTAACTCTTTGTTTACGAGGTCGACTATATGCGGGCGTCCAAGCAAAAAGGGTCCAGTAGTGGGGTATTGAGTTAAGACTCGATTCGGTATCTAGAATAGTCAATTGATAGTAAGGATTGAAAAATATTCAAAAATAGGCACATTTTTTTTTTATCAGGCATTTGAAGTTGAAATTCTGAAAAAGCTTGTTAAAGTCATTTACATCTAACATTGTAGATAATTAAGCATTCGTTAATAATCAATTAAAATCTCTCTCTTCTCCATAGGAAACGACCAATTGGAACCGTGCACCTAGCTTCTGACGTTTCATAAGTGCCCTTGTAGGTTTATGTGATTTTTTTTTTTTTTTTTTGAAAAATCGCGAAATGCAATTTTTCACCGGGTCCGTAACTTAACTTCGAGATTCATATGTTCGATTAATGGAAAGTCGACTGAACGATTGTTCGAATGGAATTTATTGCGAAACAACCTTTTATCGCCAAACGCTACTTCGACTGAACGATTCATCGAATATTTTTTAATCGACGGACTGCTACTTCGAATGAGTTTTAGTTATTATATAGTTTAATAACGGAAAACTAATTAAAAAAAACGTTTTTTCGTCACATATTAATTCATACATAATCGAGGACATCATACAATTTTAAGATACCGTACGTTCTTCTCATAGATTTAGAAACCTGAAATTTGGTAATAACACTTATAACAAAAAACTTTTTCACAAAAAATAAAACCGACTTCCAAAAAAAACACTACAAAGTGAAAAATAACTTTGATTTCGGAAGTCGGTGTCTTTGGGGTTTTATTTTCGTTTTTTTGCCACCGACTTCCGAAATCAAAGTTATTTTTCACTTTGTAGTGTTTTTTTTGGAAGTCGGTTTTATTTTTTGTGAAAAAGTTTTTATTTTTAATTTTTTAGTTGTGCTACCTACAAAAAACCCCCACAAAAATTTGAATACCCATTACCTGCTATGTAAATTACAGTGACAGGAACTATTAGAATATCATCCACATATACTAGATGGGAAAAATACGTATTATTGAAGCTAACTCAAAAACCCCTCATCAGATCTTGACCAAATTTATATGGGACCACTTCTGAAGTATGCCCCACCAAACAAAAAAAGAATCATCAAAATCAATTCATAATTTGCGGAGTAATCGCGTAACAAACATACAAAAAAAAAATACAACCGAATTGAGAACCTCCTCCTTTTTGAAGTCGGTTGATAATAACTAAATGTTATTATGAGAAGCGCCTTGGCTTCATTTGTTCCCGCGAGAAATACTATGTTTGCTTTTAGATTGCAGTAGGCACTTTGCATATACGAGATTATGTAACTACCGCATCATTATCAAAGACTACAGGATGCATGTAATTTCATACGATATTAATTATCAGTTCATATTACCATTTATTTTTTCTATAATTATTGAATAAATGACTTCTTATTTTAATGGAAAAATACTTATGTGATTTTACAAAACGAAACTAAATATGAAATTACCCTCATTGTTTTTTGTTTTGCATTAGCATGGTGCATTACCATCTTTCTTGTTACTACGTGTTTTTGTCTCAATCTTAATATTCTATTAAAATGGAGGAACTAAAGTTTGTGAAATCGAAAAAAGGGAAGAATTTATTGGTATTAGAGGGGTATACATATTCCTTAAATAAAACAGTGACTGATAAGTGTTATTGGGCCTGTACAGAAAAAAACATCATTAAAATGTAGTGCTACGGTTAGAACGGTAATAGAACATTCTAAACATATTTTGAAGACTGAAATTGGATTAGTAGACCACCTTCATCCACCGCGCCCTGAAGAAAACATCGCCAGAGAGGTAAGGACTAATTTGAAGAGAAAAGCAGATCAATCTATGGAAAGCCCATCACAAATTATCCAAGCATGTAAACAGGAAGTACCGTATAATACAGCTCCTTACATTCCTACTAATGACGCTATGCGAATGATAATAAATAGAGCGCGATTAAAAAAAACCCCATCAATACCAAAGGAATTAAGTGAAGTAAATTACTCTGATATATACAACGTGATCAACAACAAGAATTTTTTGATTGGTCATTATTTTTACGAAAATGAAAGTGTCCTCGTTTTCAGCACCGAAAATAATCTGCGCTTGCTTAACAATTCCCCATATTGGCTTTCAGATGGAACATTTATGTGTTGCCCCAATCCATATACCCAAATGTATACTATACATGGATTTGTGGGTAATAAGGAAAGCGCTTTTAAATTCATACCATTAGTATATGGGCTGTTAAGTAACAAAACTGAAAATTGTTACTATATTTTCTTTGAGATAATTGCGCGACATGCTTTTAATGAATATAGTCTGGACTTAAGACCACAATATGTGTTGACAGATTTCGAGATTGCTGCTACAAAAGCACTTAAAAGAGTATTTCCTGATAGTAATCAAAAATATTGTTATTTTCATCTTCGCCAATCTATTTGGGATTATTATTTTATGTTTGGATTTTTAGAGGAGTTCTCAGGGCGTTAAAGAACTCTAATCTACCGAAAAGGATTTTGATTACCTACCTTAATTTTGTGCGAAAATCGTAAACGTAAATGTTTTTTTTTTATAATAAACCTTTTTCCCTTCATTTGTGCTTTATTATCTTCCTTTTCACCAAACATGTTTCTAAATCTACGGAAATAACGTACGATATCATATAAGTGTTTGATTTCCTCGTTAATGTATGAAATAATACGAGTATGTGACGAAAAATCGTGTTTTATTTTTTATTTTTTTCCGTTATTAAACTATATAATAACTAAAACTCATTCGAAGTAGCAGTCCGTCGATTAAAAAATATTCGATGAATCGTTCAGTCGAAGTAACGTTTGGCGATAAAAGGTTGTTTCGCAATAAATTCCATTCGAACAATCGTTCAGTCGACTTTCCATTAATCGAACATATGAATCTCGAAGTTAAGTTACGGACCCTTTTTCACCCAACTACAAAACTTCTTATATCTATTTATACGTTTGTCTATTCCTATGTTGACATTAGTATCAAAGCCAAATAAAATGGAAGAGGGCGCTGACTCCTGACATACAGGTACACCTAGTTCAGGAGTCAGAGGTTTCAAACAAGCTTCTGTAACCTATTATGTCAATAAGAGAATTATTATCATATCTTATCTCGGAAATATTAAAAGATGAGATCGTCAGTCTAACTTCTCAACTAAAAAGCGCACATGAGGAAATTGAACTATTATCATTAGAAAACACTAACATAAAAAAAATAAATGAAGAATTTAAAAAGAAAAATAACATCTATAAAAATTTGGTCAGCAGCCCAGCAAAAACTAAAGTAACAACACCAAAGTCTAGCAAAAATACAAAATCCAAACAAACACAGACAAACAAGACTACCGAAAAAAAACACTCTTCATCTATTAATGCAACGAGCAATAACGGCGACAAGAGCTCATCTAACACAGCTCAAAATATACAAAACAAAACCAGACAAACAACAGAGCATCTGTCCAACAAACACGAAATATGCCCAAGTCACCTTAATGACAAGAAACGATGCAAAGTATGTATTTTGAGTACAGATAATACAAATAAAATTCTAAACATTGCAGAAAACGTCCTTATTCGTTCTAACGTCTGTCACTACATAGCACCTCACGGAGGTACACATGAATTGATGAAAGGCATAAAAGAGAAACTATCCAACTTCACATTAGAGGACTACTGCATAATTATATTAGGTGAAGAAGACTTCAGAATGACAAATAGCTATTACGAGATCATTCTAAATGTCCGACAAGTACTGCAAGAAATCAATCACACTAATTTGATTATTTGTACGCCAACATATAAATGCGAAAATTACTCTAACTTATATAATTCTAGAGTGGAAACATTTAATAACTTACTTTATTTAGATATAATGACGCATGAATACGCATACCTACTAGACAGCAACAAGAATCTCTTCTATGACTACACTACATATAACAAATGGACTGGCAGAATTAATAATACTGGACTACACATTATATTTAAGAACATATTTGACTTAATTAGTGACATTCAATTTAATAACCGGATGGTATTGAAGGACGCTGAATATAGCAAGGATAATCTGTCAAGCGGTGACCTTTTTCGTCACTAATCATCTCTATATAATGCACCAAAACATAGCAGGATTATTTAACAAGTCAAATGCACTCACAGTTTGTTTGAATGAACTCATGGAAAAGGGCATACAAGTGGATATGATATGCGTTACGGAACATTTTATGATGGAAGGCTATGAAAATCAGCTAAAAATACCTAACTATTGTCTAGCCGCCCACTACAGCAGAAAGGATGCTAAGAGAGGTGGATCATGTATCCTTGTTAGAAATGGACACGAATGGAAGGAATTATTGAATATTTCAAAAATGTCAATAACTGGCACTTTCGAGTGTTGTGCCATTGAATTAACTAAGTGCAATACTGTTTTTGTATGTGTGTATAGAATTCCAAATATGAGCAATCTTAATGCCTTTTTTAATAAATTTGAAACAGTCTTACAACACTTAACTACAAAACGCTATAAAAATATTGTTATAGCTGGCGATTATAATATAGACATGTTAAAGAGGAATTATCAGTCAATCGAGTTTGAATGCCTTCTACTTAACTTTAACCTAAACCTAGCAATAAATCAACCTACACGAACTCTGAGTCAAACATGTATTGATAATTTTGCGCATAATTACAACAAACAATGTAAGACGGAGATCTTGGAATTTGCTCTTTCAGACCACACGGCCCAACTATTAAAATGCCCCGTAAATAAAATATGTGCCATTGATAAATACTGTGCTATTAGACGAAATTACACCAGGGAAAACATATCTAAGTTTAAACATTGTATAGGCAAACTTTGTTTCTCCGACATCTACGAAACTGATGATCCTAACACTGCGTATAATAGATTTCACGAATTATTTTCTTTATTTTATAACCTTTGTTTTCCTAAATCTATGACTACAATCAATTTGATAAAAAAGCCAAAGTGGATATCAAGAGGTATAAAAACCTGTAGTAAGAATAAAAGACAACTTTTGTGGACGTACAGATTAAAGCCAAATCAATTAAATAAAACTCGCTTTAAAGATTACTCTAAACTTTTTAGAAAAATCATTACTCTGACACAACGTTCACAGAATAACTTTAAAATTAAAACTTCAAACAACAAATGTAAAACAGCCTGGCAAATAATAAACAAAGGAAAATTTATTTCGCCTAAAAATTATATATTAAGAATTAAATCTGATAATGACACAATTACGGACGCGAATCAAATTGCCAATGAATTTAATAATTATTTTATTAATAAGATACAACCTACAGCTTATTCTAGTAACAAAACTACATTGCCTTCCCTTTATAATAAGAACTCGATGTTCATGGCACCTTGCACACCACAACAGATACTAAAAATTATAATGGCTTTAAAGAACACAAATAGCGTCGGGTACGATGGCATATCTACCAAAATACTAAAGGCAGTAGCGTACGAAATATGCAGCCATTTGTGTCATATTATTAATCTTTCGATTGTCGCTGGCACTTACCCTGATGCACTAAAAATGGCGATCGTTAGACCAATATTTAAGAAAGAGGATAGAGAACTCAGGGAAAATTATAGGCCTATTTCACTGATTCCAATAATTTCAAAAGTTTTTGAAAAATTCCTGCACAAGGAATTAAACGTTTATATAGAGAGAAAAAATATATTATGTAACGAGCAAAAAGGATTTCGTGAAAATAAAACTATAGGTATGGCAATCTACGACTTTATATACACGGTATTGACAAAGATGGACAAAAGAACACCTGTATGTACTATCTTTTGCGACATGACGCAAGCGTTTGACTACGTAAATCATGACATTCTAATTAAAAAACTTGACGCTTATGGAATAAGAGGTAATGTACTTAATTTAATCAAATCTTATTTAGACAATAGAAAGCAAAAGACAGAAATAACTAGAATCAATATAGCTACTAAAAAAGAAGAGATATATGTTTCAGATGAACGTCACATTACCTTTGGTGTTCCACAAGGTAGTGTATTGGGACCTTCTCTCTTTACTTTATACATTAATGACTTGCCAAAGTCAACTTCACATCCCATGACTCTATTTGCAGATGATAGTACAGTGACAATTGCTAATAATAATAATGACATGACCCAATATAAACTTGACATTCACCACTCTTTGACATCTATAATACAATGGTTAGATTATAATAATTTAAAGATCAATTTAATTAAAACTAAGATCATGCATTTTAGCCAGCGTTTGACGAGAAATAATTTGGACATAAATATTGATAATAAAACTATTGAAAGCGTTAATACAACCAAATTTCTTGGACTAATAATTGACAAAAGACTGGACTGGAAATCACATATCGAGAATCTCTGTAAAAAAATTAGTAGTTCCGCTTTTGCCTTGCATTCCCTAGCTGCAGTCGTGAATGCAGACACCTTAATTGCGGCCTACCATGGCTTAGCTGCGTCTCACTTAAGATACGGCATAATCTTTTGGGGAAATTCTACCGATTCCAACATCGCATTCAAGGCTCAAAAGAGATGCATTAGGTCAATGTTTAGGCTAAAGACTGATGATACTTGTAAACCGTATTTTATAAGATACAAGATATTAACTTTGCCTTGTCTGTATATCCTCGAAACTGTAATGTTTGTTAAAGCGAATCCCAAATTATTTCCACGCTTACAGGACACTGTCCCACGTAATAGACGGGATATGAGTATAATTCGTGTATATCCTGCTAAAACTGCACTCATGCGCAAAAGTATCATCTGTATGGCTCCAACTATATTTAACAAGCTACCTAAGCGTTGGAAGGAGCTAAATATCAATGCGTTCAAACGTCAGTTGATAACGTTTTTATCGCAAAAAGCTTATTATAGTGTGACTGAATTTTTAGCCGAAAAAAATGTCTGACATTAATTTTATTATAGTTAAGTTCTATTGATCAAAAGTAGTAATGGGACAAAAATATTTGTACGCCAATATATTATAAGGCTAAACATGATTGGACTATAATGTAATTTATTATCATCTTGCATGCTCTTGTATGTATATACCATGTTTAAACAAATAAATGAAAAAAAAAAAAAAAAAAAAAAAAGAAACTAAATGCTGAGAACTGGACCCTTTTTGCATGGACGCCCACATATAACTAAAGTCTACATACAAGTCACAGTCAAATAATGTATTTCAATTAGGCACATAAAAGGCACTTTTGATTTTAGTACAAAAAAATGGAATTGATTCTAGTCACCCATTCCAAATGGTAGTTTTCGTATGGAGAAGAATGGGCAAGAAACTCAAGGTTTTACAATGCCTACCCATCTCCTTTGTCAACTGTACTTATACTCAGTACATAGTCTGTAATTCACCTCGCTAGACCATTGTTCTGTCTGTATCACACCTACCCGCTAGGTAGTAAAGTGCATCCTACACAGACCTTGGAAATATAATAATTGTGTGATGTCTTTGTGCGAATAAAAATAATAATATGGCTACCGGTTTATTGTATTGTTATAGTAGGTACTTAATTGATATAATATGCTTATGTCTGGTTTCGTCTCTATGAGTGATGGATTGATGATACTTAAGTATTAGAAATTTCAGATATGTACGCTAAATTCCCACCGTGTCCATTTGGGCACGCCAAACTAACTTAGCCTTTTTCCAACTATCGGGGGTCGGCTTCCAGTCTAACCGGATGCAGCTGAATACCAGTATTTTATATGCAGCGACTGCCTATCCGACCTCGACAACCCAGTTGCTGGGTAATACGATACCCCTTTGTAAGAGTGGTTGTCAGTCCTTCGGGCTTCTGACTACCCGTAAAGACTGCCAAAGATCTACTGAATGACACCTGAGATCAATGCACTATCATGAATTAATACTCCGGATTGCTAATAGAATTGATTCGAAGAATTTCTAATAGAAAAAAAAAACAATTAGCCGCTTCGGGCATCGCTCACCAGTCGCGTTTACGATCAGTAAATCATATCAGATCAACAGTCTAGCCATAAAAAAAATATGCAACATAAATGCAAAAAATAAAAGTAGTAGGTGTCTATTTCGTCTATCACACACATAACATCAATTTACACTACCAAACGAACCAAAAATTATTTCAAAACCCACTCAAAAGAACCAAATCATTCAATTAGCACTATTTTGCTCAATATCCGTGACTCTTTAAGGCGCCGTTCCACAGCAGGCCACGGCTAAGCTTCGCACGTGTACTTAGCTTCGCTTTGTATTCAAATGTAGGCGGGATCGTCTACTGCGACCCACGGCCACGCTATACGCACGAAACAAATGCTGGTGAACAAATGAACTTCGGGCGGAATGAGCTTGACGCCTACAGGGTCCACACTAGCTCAAGACAGAGAGGAGTGGAAAAGAGAAAGGGAGACAACATAGGCTAAAAATAAATAAATAAATGCAGTGTATATAATGCCGCTAGCGGCACTATATCCTTATCGGATAAAGTGCCGCTAACGGCTTAATAGTGAGTAATAGTTTGATGGAGTAAAAAACACCACATTTCTAAAATTCTCTTGTGCCTAAATGGACCCTGGCACCGGCCGCTCCCGCGGCACCGCTCGCTTCGCTCGCCCGGCTCGTGCGTTCGTGGTCACAGTTCTAACCTAACCTAACCTACCTTTCAGCCATTTCCATTTGCTACTTCATTTTTACTTACAACAATACGATCAATCAATACAAAGGGCGGCGAGCTAACCTCAACAATCAAACAAAATAACAAGTGACAGTGACAATGACAATGCAATGCTTAAGGCACTTTAACCGGGCCGAGGCAGAGCCACTATTATGCCCCGAACAGCGGCACTTTATCCTATAGAGATAAAGTGCCGCTAGTGGCACTCTATACACTTCCATAAATAAATATTAAATTAACCGCACCGCTAACCGCTCCGTGCACATCCTACGTAGCAATGGATGGTGGTGGACTTTATATTGCTTAGTCACACGCGTTGCGTAACTTCAGGAAACGCGTTGAATGCGTGATAAGAATCTACGCATGCTGTCTGGTGCATGCGGGCAACGGCATCTTAATATTATGTTAGATATCTTTTTTATCAGTCTGAAACTCAGCCTGACCCCGGTGGTACCGTGTTACCCAGTAACTGGGTTGTGGTGGTTGAATAGGCAGTCGCTCAGCGTCAGACAGGATATTCCGTCTAGTATAAAATGGACCTTTTGTCGCAGCGCCGTGTGAGGAAAAACATTGTTGTTTTTCAAACATTAGTTTTTTAGAGGTATGAGGAACAGGGTGTAAAGTTCACTCATCCACCATAGAAAAGGGAGGTTCCTCCGACCAGACGGGTGTTGTGTCTGGCGTGCCGACTGCCCGACTGTTGATGTCGGATAGTCTTCAATATGTCGTTCGCGCGGTAAACTCTAATTGCGCGATGCAGGATTTGTGTGACGTCATGTCTTTGATGCGTAGTTCGTATGTGGCGGTGTAACCGCTACAGTTTCATTTTATATTTTATTTTTATTTTGTGTTTTACAAATTGTTACCAAATAAATGACATGTAAGTAATTCTTTCGATCTTGCTCCGTGTAAAATACTGGTATTCAGCTGCATGCAGTCGGACGGGAAGCCGACCCGACCTAGAAAAATACTTGGCAGATGATCTTTTATCAGGGGCGTAAGAATTAAATAGGGAACAGGGGCTGCGAGGAATTTGTAAAATAAGTATTTGGAGAAACTATTGCCGTCCTCTTACATCAAAACTGCCTCCGTAGAGTGCGATAGGGACAGCTGCAGCTCAGACCGATTATATCACAAAAAAATTTACGACATCGACGTTTCGTATTCCCCTTTTTTCTCCTCGATATCTAAGCCAATTCAATTATTTTTTTCATTTAAATTTTTAGAAAGAGTATGTCTAGGTTCCTATCATTTTCTTTTATGTCAAAAACTTTTCGAATTTTTCTGGTAGTCCTCTAATCACGGCGGTAAAAATGGGGCATTTTTTGCAATTTTTGGAGGGTCATATTTTCTTTACCAATAAGTTGTTGAAAAAAAGGAAAAAACAGGGACGTGTCTACAGCAGACCTTGATTTAAAAAAAAAAAGAATGCTCTAGAGGCATTATTCAGGAAGAAATAAGGGGAATAGATTTGTATGGAAAATTGCAGGCCCTGTTCCCTCTTAAGGTTGTAATTAACTAGGAATAAATATAATTTACCCACTAAAAGATTCGGCAGAATTTGAGCTACCCAATTTTTTGGTATGTTCTTTAAAGGCAAATTATTATCCAGGCGACTAACAACTTAAACGGTGACTAACTATGAGGTAGGCGACTAATATTAACAGTGGGATAACAAACATTGTATTATAGGCAACTATTATAGGCTTCCATATAGAAAAAACATTTGTAAGCGTTTATTTTTGAGGAGAGGCTAATGTTTTTAGGGACGTCAAGCAAGCAATTTTAGGTGCAGATTTCTTTCAAGTGTAGCCGTAACCCCTTGGGTAAAAATGAAGTAGTAAATGAAAATGACAGAAAGGTAGGTCAGTTTAGGTTAGAACTGTGACTACACGACGCTACCCCGTCGTGTAGTCACATTTTAATTATTTTTAAAACCCTAAATCAGATTAGTTTGTCGCCGCGTTAAATACATGCCTTCTATAAATACAAGCTGTCTTTAACCTCATTGGCAATCTTGCAGGCGATGATTCAACAATTCTATGAATTTGAACAACTTTTATTACCTACGTGACTAACTCTGAAATACCAAAAATAGCATCTTTTTTATACATATTATTCTTTGTGTTAGTATGGCTTATTGGTTGATTCGAATTTACTCGCCCGAAGCGGACGAATCGTCACTTTTAATTGTATATTTTGGACCGATTGCCAATGAAATCACAGTTAGTCTGCAAACCACCTGAGATGATTATTAATTCTTATGTTAGATACAGGCCAAGTCTTTTTCTCGCTCTTTACCGGATGTCAATCCAGTCAGCATGATTTTCTTCACAGAAAAACCAATTTCCTTTTTTGAAAGTTGCAATAAACTCAAATAGTAAAGGGGATATATCCACCCCCAATATGTTTTAAGACTTCAAATAGGTATTGATCGTATGGAAAAATCATGTAAAACATTAATCACCATTTTAAAGGTCTTTTTTTTTAAACGTTGCCCCACACTAAGAATTTCTCCTGTATCGTGGGTGCGTTTAAAAATATTAAAACTCACATACAGAAACAGCCAGACCCGGAACAACTACTAGTAGGTCATACAAATATTTGTTCCGTGCGGGAATCGAACCCGCGACACGCAGTGCATCAGTCAATTGCTTAACCACTGCGCCAACCGTGCCGTCAATTTAATTCAATCAACTTTTGTTATACCACGGAACATAAATTCCCATTACGATAGGAACAGGAAACTATAAACTTACAGTCATGTAGATAATAATTATCATTCCTCGTATATTGATTCCTTGTGTGAGCGAATCACGACTCTTCTACAAGGACGTACTACTTTGTACGGACGGCGAAACAATTTAGTAAGCAGGACAAGTAATGTCTAATCTACATGAGTTTAGTTCAATAAGCCGCATGTTACTGGTACCTTGAGCTGGCCTGGCGTAGTAAGGAGTTTCAATAGAACAAGAGGTCAGCTTATTCTGTTTTTTTTACTACTGATGTGTGGCCTCCTGTACTTGGCATCAGTGGCTTTTCTAATACTCGAACCTCAGTTGATCAATTTTGATCTTAGAGTCAAGCCAGCCAGCTCAAGGTAAAAGTGCAGTGCAATCAATGCAGTTTGGTGTAAGGATTAAAATACTCTTCTTTAAATAAGAATAGTATTTTAATCCTTACACCAAACTGCATCGATTGGCATCATAAAATAAATCGGGAGTATTGACGTTTTTCTGGCTGACTGTAAGTACTATTTTTCAAAAATCTGTTAATATAACAAAAGTTAAGGATACTCTCCTAAGAACGAATGAACCTAATATACCTACCTAATATACCTTTAAATAATTTATTGACGATAATGAAGAAAATTTTTAATGTTACCTACCATTTGCAAGTTATTAAAAAAGCAAAACATATATGCACTATAGTGTCTTTTAAAAAAAACTTTATAGACCACGTTATAAGCAAATCCACTCTGTATTTTATCATTTGATTCCTAATTTGTATCAGTGACCTCATCAATACGTCGTCGTTATTTATTTACGTCCTAGTTTTTACACTTTTTATTTTGTATTCTTTCCTTTTATCTTATTTTTTTTTCTCTTTCTACTTGTGTGCCTTTGCTTGGGTCGTTCGTTGGACGTCAAAGAGCGTGGTCGTGCCGGGATCGAGCTCCGTCCCCAAAAAAAAAAAAAAAAAGTAAATAAAAAATAAAGCAGCGAACCTTGCTTGCACATGTGGCGCGGCGCTTGCAGGCTAAATCGAACATCGATTCTTTGTTTTGATACTGCTGTGACTTTAAAATAGTGAAATAAATACATTAAAATAGTGCTAAAGTGAGGTGCGTGCCTACGACGACCTACGTACGTTCCTTACCTCAGGCGAGCCAAGGAATTTAACCCAACGTAATCTGGTGAGAGCTTTCCATTTCCTTCAGGGTGTCGCTTCCCCTTGCAAAATCGTTATTTTATTTAATAGATTAAGGGTCAACATCGATTGACTGGCGTTTTATGTCAAGCGCACATTCAACCTTTTTTTATATTATTTTCTAAGCTAATGTTATATGCTCTTAACAATATACTATATGTTATAGGCATATGAAATATATCATGGCAAGATAAACTAATCTACAAAATGATTATAACAATATAACAGTATCGCTTTAGATTTCGTATAAAAATTATTTTCATGCTGCATTATAACATCAAGCTTTCTTCATTAGCCTTACAAAAAGGTTACGTTACGTTTCTTCAACAAATATAACTTCTGACAGCTATTAATCAAGATTTATTATACCCGCATGCTCGGGCAGGACTTCGGTCGGGGTTTTTTTTTTTTTTGTGATAGAATCCGCATGAGTGGCCCATTCAACAAAAAGCAAAACTTGTCAACAAGAAGCAAAGTCTGCATAACAATATCCATTGCTACAGAAAAACTAAGAAGCAATAATAAATCTCCGGGCAACCCGCAGCCCTGTCAAAGTTTTGTATCCCTCGAAACGAAACCCACTTTAACATCCAAACAAAAGTTTTTACAATGGTAATAATTAGCGCCCATGCAAAAAGATGGTAACTGCCTGTTTAGGGCAATAGCCCTTTAAATAAATAACATAATGGGGATGACGTTCGACCACGTGTCTGTCCACCGAGACCTCGCTATCATGTTTCAACAAACCGAAGTGGCGACGAGTTTAAATAACGAGAACATACTGGTGTATTCACCTACCGGCGATTCAGTTCGGGGAAACATACAAGGACTAGCATTATGACAGCAGGGTCATGATTGCCGATGAACAATACAACAATATAATGACCGACAATACAACGATGAACAATCAACTAAAACTTGATTAGACAAAAACCAAGGAAATATACTCTAGTAATCCTAGGCGACTTTAACGATCATATTTCTAGATAAAATATACTTAATTCGCAACGCAAAGGGCTGAGTCCCCAAATCTACCAAATCTACACCATGAATATTGTAACTACAATGGGGAAAGGTTAATGGATATAACCAATAGGGAAAAACTGCAATAAGAAACAACAAAAGCGAGATCATCATGCAGGATAACATGGTCTAAGGGCAGGCAGAAATCCCAATTGGATAACATTATTATTACGCCACAGGTAACAGAAAAACTCTTAGGGAAACCTCCGATCATAAAATAATCTGGGGACAGCTTCTAACAAGTCGAATTTTAAACAAAGCTGAAAGCACCAAACGCTAGACACAAAAGAATCGGACAAGAACTGAGATCAAAGATTTCAACCACAAACAATGCTACTATCTCAATAAAAAATCCACCAAACCAAAAAACCAAGCACGCATAACAAAAAAACTGGAAAACATAGAAATCAGCTCAGCGGATGAAAGCATCAACATACCATGGAGCTCCATAACTGGAGTTTTACAAGTGACTAACTACCCAGGAAACCTTGATTTTTCAGCCGAGTAACTCTAGGGATCATCCAATAGCTCTTGCTAACCTACAAAAGACCAAACTCTTACAAAGAAACTGATAATTCAAATAGACATAATCGTGTAAAAGAATGTCAGGCAACAATTCAAAAGGTTAAACGCCAAGAGGGCAAAAAATAATACAGCGCAATTCTTTACCGGACTGTGACCGAACACCCTTCAAAACGCATGCAGATAAGTACGTTATTTATGTTACAGGAGAAACAAGTTAGAAACAAAACGCCGGAAAAAAAAAAAAAAACGCATATACACCAATACCAATGTCCAAAAGGGAAAAAAAAAAAAAATCGAGGGCCTACCTTTACCGCCGATAATAATAACAAAGCCGTTAACAGCCACGCAAAATGATGGACCCACAGTGGATGGCGTAATGGGAATCATTAACAGCATACGTAACGGGACAGCCCCAGAAACAGACAAAGTGGTAATCGAGCTCTACAAAGCGATGCCACAAATTTTAATTTATTTTATTTTATTAGGGCAAACAGACAATCGTACATTGTATAATACATCTAGATCTACAGTGTGCTATATGAAATGTTTATTCCACTACGTTTCCACATGATACTAGCTTAAAAATACAGATATCGTAAAATTACTTGTAATAAATATTTGATATCAATAAAATAATTTCGTAAACTAAATATAAATAAACCAAATAGTAGATGGATACTTATATAATGCTTAAATAATAAAAAAATAACAAGGCGCTTAATAAGTATTTTTTTTAATTTAAGTTACGATAGGGCAAACACATCGATATCATTAAAATTATTATTATAAGCCTGAACCAATTTCTGGAGCGGCGCTCTCTCCCCCGCATTTTTACGACAGGGAGTTGTAGCAAACAGTGGATAAGAGTGTGTCTCACGTCTCATTACTATTCTAGGTACACTAAAGCAAATTTTACAAATTAAGTCAAAGCAATCAAACCTATTATGCACAAGTCCATGGAGCATCATTCCTTGAAGCCACAAGCGTCTCGAGCATAATGTTAATAGGTTAAACTTACTCAAGGCGTTATAATATGGTAAATGTACGGTGCGACATTTGTACTGCAATTTACTGAGGAAATTACGCTGAACTCTCTCAATAGCAATCTCATATTTACTATATTATGGATCCCAGATCATACAGGCATATTTAACATGTGGGCGAACTAAGGAATGAAATAAATACAGACAAAGAATCTCATAACAAATGTTACAGGAAACCGCCACCAAACATTTGAATAAAGCCTGGACACAAAATGAAGTACCCGACACATGGCAAGACACAAAGCACGCAGGGTACCTACTCCGAAACAAACTTACCCTAAAGATACAAACGATTATCGCCGAATAGCGGTTTGAAATACGGGTTACAGAATTTACGCCTCCTACATACAAAAATATAAATAAAAAATATATGAAATAATAAAAGAATTGGGCCAAGCGGCTCTTTTAAACATCACATCTACAGATGTCCACATATTTCCGCTGTGAAGGAAGCGGGATGAAGAATGGCGTGCAGGAAAAATAATTTATGTACTCGCTCTGAAAATAGAAAAAGCTTTTGACAATGTCGACCGCCAAGCACTGCGTGACACGAAATAAATGAATCTGAATCTGATATTTTAATGCAACGTACTAGAAAGAAAGAAATCAACTTGGATGGACACGACTGAAGACCGATACAAGATCAAGAAGACGGCCAGCGAGATATACAAGAAACCTGAAACGGACAACGAGTCTTCTGATGAAGATATAGAAAACAGTAAAGTGTACGAGTAACACATTACAACAGTAAGATAGAAAAAAGCCTAGAAAGCAGCGTAACTCCGCCAAAGGCTTCACAGGCGAAGATTGACTGAGCCAACTGGCGGCGACGTAAAAAGATGCCCCATCCATTGATAAATATCACCCGTCTCTCCACTAGTCCATTGCTTACTCAAGGATGCATATCCGGTATGGCTCGTAAATCCTTTCCTATCCTAAGGGCACGTCTTCCCTACCATTACCGCGCCCCCCGGTCTACTCCTTGATATGCAATAGCCTGTGTATCACCATGAAACATGAGGCTCCAGGGGCTAGTGCAAATCTTGGGGTTCATTCGATTTATCGAGTCTGGTTAAACCACGCTGGGATCGGTGCAATTCATTCATTCATTCATTCATTCATTCATTCATTTCTACTTGTGTGCCTTTGCTTGCTGTGCCAAATAAATGTATTTTCTTTCTTTCTTTCTTTCTATTATACTAATTAAATCATATAATTTGAAACTAAGAATTGTACCTGCAAACAAATCCGATTCATGCACTGTACATAAATGACATCATAGTTTAGTCAGCGAACCAGTGAGGTAATGCCACGACTGTGTAAGGCTTTTAACATAATCAAATCATCACGTTTTTTTTAATACAAAATAGTAGTTGTTACCTTTAGGTAGCTAGAGAAGATTATTTCATATTTTTTTATGACATTTTCAACAGTAGGTACTATAGTTCACGCGGTGTAGCATAGTGCGGGTGACAGGTGACAGAAAGGGTAAAATACTGATTCTGTATTTTACGACTGATCCGTACCTACATACAGGGCCTCAAGTCTGCTATTACAATAGTGTCAGAATGGTCTATCATTGATTTCATAATTGTTGATTTTGACAAGTTTGGTAATCTACTAACATATTGGCGTCATTATGACTTTCCAATGGTCAGCCACTGACACTCCATTGAAAGAAATGCCATCTATTGGTAATCTCGTACATAATGAAAACTGAATCACTGACATAAGCGGTAATCTGCTAAAATTTTGACAGTTCCTTTGATAAGTGACCTACCATGAGAGCGTCATTGTGCAGTCATTTCTTTTAATTCGTTACGAGTCTCGTATTTGTGGAATACAATGATCAACCAATGATCGACCATTATGAATTTAGCAGATTACGAACTTTTAGCAAAATGGCAATGGGATCGTGTTGGAATGACGAATTTATAAAAATAGCAGACTTGGGCCCCAGATTGTTTGTGTACCTACATAATACGGACTCAGTGATAACTGCAGTAAATTAAATAAATTTACCCTTTCTGTCACCTGTCACCCGCACCATCCTACACCGCGTGAACTATAGGTGTTTCAACTGTCAGTCTAAAATCAACTTTAAAGTTCATGTTTATTTAAGTGGCAATAACATCAATTGGAAAGAAGGATTTGAATAGACCTTAGGTTGGAACGCGTGCACTACAAAAACAGCTAAGTCCTGTATAATAATAATAATGATATTCTCTTGTAACAAAACCACAGCGCGATCTAGTTGCTTTGAAGGTAGTTAAAACAGGGGTTGTGTTTTTTTTTTTGTTTTACAAATACTAAAAGAATTGGAATACTTATAGAATTATTGGGTTGGATTTATCAATTCATTGGGTTGTTTTTTTTTTTGTTGCTAAGCTTTTGGCAACGGCGTATTTCTCGAGGGGTAAACAGAGATGAAAAAATTATGAATGACGAGATGCCTATTATTACTTACATGTGATATGAAAATTCCTACTTTTTTTAAACAAAACATTTTGATTGTTGTAGGTCATATTTTTTTTTTTTTTTTTTTTTTTTTTTTTTTTTTTAATTTATTTTTTTATGGATCATGTGGTCTGAAATAAAGATTTTTATTTATTTATTTATTATCTTTCGGGACATTTTGATTCTAACTATTGAGTATTAGAAAGGAACAGATAGTTTAAATCACGCAACTGCTTTGATCGTTTGCAAAACAAATCCGGATGAATATATATTTTATTTTTACTGTACTTACTTGATTTAATGCTTGGCGATAAATAAATAATAATAATATAATCTAAAAACAAGCCTAGGTTAAAAATAAATGTACGGAACACTGATTTCGAAAGTAAAAGTTTTTAAATCAACAAAAATAAACATAAAAATAACACAATATTCCACGATATTTAAACGAAATACAAAACAACGGATTTAAAAACTTTGTGGTATAAAGGAACAAATATCGTGTGAGCCTAAATAAACATAACATTTCTATTCAAAGTTGATTTTAACATTTACCTACCTATCTGTTGTAAAACAAAAGAGGGTGAGAAAAACAAATAGGTACATATAGGTAGATACACATTGTTTTTACGGAGCAGTGGTGACCCAGTGCTAAAGGCCCTGACATACGAGTTAAGCCTCGTGCAGGCTAGCGCGACGCGACGGCGCGACGCGACTCGAACAATACAATTTCTAAGAAAACTTCACGGTATAACAATAACCGGTGTCGCGTCGTGCTAGTCGAACGAAGCTTTAAGGTGCCATTCCGTACCCGACCGCAGGAGGCAACTGCAGGCGACGTGTCGCCGCTACACGTGTGGTTTCTATGAATTTCTATGAAACACCTTCCGTAGCTAGCGACACGTCGTTAGCATGTCCGGGCGAGTGACAGGCGACACGTGCTGACGTGCAGCCCGACCGCAGACCAGTAGTGCCGCCAACGCTCGAGCGATAACACGTTTTTCTATCTTCTATCTACTGACTGGAATACCAGTCGGGTTCGGAATCATGACTGCAGCGACATTACGTCGTGACGTGTCGCCGCGACATGACGTATCACCGCGACATGACGTGTCGCTGCCTGCGGTCTGGTACGGAATGGTACCTTTACGAGGTTCAAACCCAGTCAGACACTTTGTGTAGGTAATTTATTTCATCACCACTGCTCTCAAAACGGTGAAGGAAAACATCGTGAGGAAACCGGCATGTCCTAGAACCAAAAATTCGAAGACATGTGACATCCACCAACCCGCACTGGGCCCGCGTGGTGGAATATGGCCCACTCCCTCTCACAGGGAGGAGGGCTGTGTCCCAGCACTGGACACATTATAGGCAGATTATGCTTAAACTGTTGTTTTGACCATGTTTTATTTAGAAACATACTTTAAACGGTAAAAACCCTAAACATAATTAACCCTTGAAACTTAAACGAACTTGGAAAGTAATAAGTATTTAGTTATAGGCATGAGGAACAGGGTATAAAGTTCACTCATCCACCAGACGGGTGAAGTGTCTGGCGGGCCGACTGCCCAACTGTTGATGTCGGATAGTCTTATATACAGAATGTTAAAGTAATTGCGTGCCATAGCTTAGGGGTAGGTTCAGTATCGATAAAGGAAGCTAGAAAAATAATAAAAAAGACAACCTATATTAGCACCTCCGAACTTAACACTTTGCGGGACACTAAACGCCTATAAACGTGATAACAATAAAACTTTTATTGTGTCTCGTTCAGTGTCCCGGAAAGTGTTAAAATAATCGTTTAGAATTTAAATTATTTTATTTGTTATGCTATGGCACGCAATTATATTAAAACACCCTGTATGTCGTTCGCGCGGTAAACTATAATTGCGCGATGCAGGATTTGTGTGACGTCATGTCTTCGATGCGTAGTTCGTAACCGGCGGTGTAACCGCAACAAGTATAGGTATCCAATGTAAAAAACTGTAGGTAAACCTAATTTTAGCTAGATGCAGTAGTGGTTATGTGAAGCCAAGCACACATTACAGCCGCAACGGGCCGTAGCGCAACGCATTTTCATTCAAAAAAGTGTCGTGCGTTTTCTATAAGCTAACGCACAATTACAGGCGGGCTGTTATGTGCGTTGGTTCATATAATATGCACGAAAGTAATAATGGATGACATTTTCAAAGCCATCGCAGCCCAAGTCTGACAACCAGTCTTACCAAGGGGTATCGAGTTACCCAGTAACTGGGTTGTGGAGGTTAGTTAGGCAGTCTATATAAACTCAATTTCCTTTGTATTATATAATTGCATAGCACAGGTGTGAGTACTATGTACTAAAGAGCTACCATTTACCGGGTAATATGTAGTATTTCATTGACTTGAGTGTGCCCTGGCGGCTGTGAGTATGTCATGCTCACTCAAATGTCTCGCTGATGGTGGCGTGTGTGTTGGATCATTTAGCTCCCTTCAAAATGGTTGAGCTGAATGGTGCTGATCCATGCGTCATGTTCGTGAACGGGCGCCGTCAGTTGGGACTGGTCATCTCTTAGCTGCCATGGCTTATTTTAATTTATTTTAAGTTTTTGAATGATTCTTTTTTTCTCCTTTTTATTACGGACGCTTTTACGAACGTGCACGTCTTATTACATTGTTCTCACATGCATCATTATTTCAAAATGAATGATGTAACCAATGATTTCTATCAATTTTTTTTATTTAAAAGAGTGTCCGTGGAGTTTCTTGCCCGTTCTTCTCCATAGGTACCTACTACGCTTTGGAATGGGCAACTAGCTTCATATTTTTGACTGACCGACCCCTTGACAATTCAAAAGTGTCTGTAAATGGTTTAATTGAAATAAATGCTTTGAGTTGAGTTGAGTCACTCTATGTGAAATGCTGGTATTCAGCTGCCTCTGGTTAGATTGGAAGGCAGATTGATTGATCGCTACAAAAAAGTCCTCCATCATCGTTCCGGTGTCACCCGCCCTAATATATCTATCTCAAGAAAATGCAAGGTACCAACCTTTACCTAATATATAAAGATTATGTAGGTATTAGTTATGTAAAATACATAATAATTAACGCGTGGATGAGCAGAAGGTTGTAGGTACTCATTATCAGTTGCTGACGACCTGTCGGGACCTCGTTGGTCATTATTATATAATGTGTATGTTTATGTACTTAAGGACCGTAGCAGCATATTATATTAAATGATGTCACGATTTTCTAAGCAACTTGTCGGAATTAAGAACAAAGGAAAATTTGATATTACCAGTGTTTAATAAGTCAATGTTACAATGATTGACAACCCTGGCTCACAAGATGTGAAAATAGATAGGTAAATAGTTAAGTAATAATCCAAAGTTCATAGAAGGTAGAAGAATCCATTAGGTATTGTAAGGATTTTGGCATAACTCCTTATTTTGGTTATGAGAAAGTAAGGCTAGTCGATAAAGAATTGCATCGGAATGTTTCAAAATAATTTCTCTCTTTCGATGAGGATTCGCTTTTTGTCATAATTATATTGACCTATCATACCTACCTATCATTGACTGTCTCGTTGGCGTAGTGGTCGCAAGTGCTACTGCTGAGCATGAGGTCCTGGGTTCGATTCCCAAGTCGAGCAAAGTATTATTGGGTTTTTCCAACAGGAATTTCTCAGTAGTAGCCTGGAGTCTGGAAATGTGCCCGGTTGATGGCAATAGGCTCGCCCCCTATTACATGGGACTTAAAAAAACATAACTGGCGAAATGTAGGTGTACTACAGGTACACCTCTGCCCAACCCTTCGGGGAAACAAGGCGTGATGTTGTGTTATGTATATAGACCTAATTTTTTATGAACATGGCAGAGCGTGGCTGCATGGAAACCCCCCTGTAAGACTTTCGCTCCACATATGTAAAATACCTAAGTTGGCATGATTATTTCGATAACCTATCAGCCTATGAAACATAGAAATACCTACTGACAGGCTATTCTGTAAATAGATGAGTCATAATATGCTACTAAATGCAAAAAGTTATCGACGTCAAAATAGCGAAATCGTGAGAATTTAAAAATGGAATTTAACTACTAACTATATACTATTTTTTGGCAATTGATTCGAGTTGGTTAATCACGGAAGTTATGTGCAAATTAATTAAAATGTTATTTTCAAAGTTTATTATATCCATATAAGTTTTTTATCAAAATTCTTCCTTTATTATACGGAAGAGAAATAACTCGACATTATTGACAGTCTTCCAGGTAGAGAAAGTACACACGAATGAAAAATTAAACGAGCGAACCTTACAGTAGCCGCTTAAGATGTGTAACATCTGACATCTTAGTTGACAGTAGGCACCAACCTCGGAAAATGGGGTGACCATCTGAGTTTTTCATATTTGATTATAGTAGCTGGCGCAAAAAAAAACCAGGAAAAGAAAAGAATACCCAGGAAAAAGTTTTTTTTTTCTTAAGAGTCCTATTACATTTTTTTACGGAAATTCATGATTTTTGACCATGTAATTTTCAGCAGCAGTAAGATATTTTAATTATTTGATTATAATAACTATAGTGCCATTCTCTTTCTTGTAAGTTGGAGTTACACATTATTTTCGTGTAATTTGCTGAATTGACGCGGAATATATAGTACTTTAATTTAATTTATTGTAATTTTGTCTTATTATATTGAGAAACAAAAACTAATGAAACGTATTCACTGTAGATCGAAGTTTTATATCATATTAGTTTATTTGATTTAATTGTGTTTATTTGGAATATAATGGACATGAAAATCAAGACATTTATTGGTTTTCTTTACGACTTTTCCCTGAAAACTCAAGGAATTTAAAGAAATTCTAGAACTCCAATAAACAAGTAAAACATTCAAGTTATCGTTTAGTAACTTTCGCTTTTATTAGAACTGAATGAAACAATGTGAATTTGAGCGTCAAAGTTCCATTGCCGACGTTTTTCCTTGTAAACTGAGTTCGTAAAATATTCATAGTAAATTACACGATAAGAAAAGTTAAAATGTGCAACTCCAACTTACAATAAAGAGAATGGCGCTATCGTTATTCATAATTAAATAATTCTAATATCTTACTGCTGCTGAAAATTACAACGTCAAAAATCATGAATTTGCGTCAAAAATGTAATAGGACTCTTAACTTTAAACGTCTCATTACGAACAGTCGCATTCGTAAATAACAACTTTGTCGATGTCTGGACAGGACAAATTACTTAAACGACAAGGTACTTAAGGTAAAAAAACTATTTCTTATTAGTGTAAATAGTTGGCAGGTATCTTTACTCGAATTAAATAAATGGATAACTACAGCAACATTGTGATCATTAAGATCCTCGCAACGAAAATTCTTGTAGGTACTTAATTTTTTGCTGGCTGAGAACATGTCGCATATGACGTCATCTGACATCTGACATCTCACCTTGGTAATAAACGACAATAAGGTAATAAGCAACATAAAAGTGGCGGGGCCTCGTCAAGGTCGTTTTAGACAGCCAACTCCAGCACTGCGTGCGCTCATTGGTCAAATCAAATAGCGCGCGCTTCCCCGGCTTCCTGTTACACACTTCCGTCGCTTTTGACGAAATCACTCCCACAGATTGCAGGAAAGCAAAGGAAAGATGTTACACATCAAAAATATTTGAGACCCTCATAGTAAGCCCTTTCATTTGATAAGTAGCATGGTACAGTTAACAAAACTTTTTATTTTATTTTCTAATTTGTCCTTCAAAAGATACCCCCTTATTCAAAAATAAATCCTCCAAAATAATCCTTAATAAAAATAATTTACTAACGTTAGTAAATTATTTTTGAATGGGGCAATTATTATTGTTAACGGCTGTGACAGACAGACACACGAGTGATCAAAGTCAAAGTCAAATAATTTATTTCAATTAGGCACAAAAAAGGCACTTTTGAACGTCAAACTTTACAAAAAATAATAAAACTGATTTTATTATATAACAAAACTTTTTATTTTATTTTCTAATTTGTCCTCCAAAAGATACCCCCTTATTCAAAAATAAATCCTCCAAAATAATCCTTAATAAAAATAATTTACTAACGTTAGTAAATTATTTTTATTAAGGATTATTTTGGAAAAATAATTTACTAACGTTAGTAAATTATTTTTAAATAAGGGGCAATTATTATTGTTAACGGCTGTGACAGACAGACACACGAGTGATCAAAGTCAAAGTCAAATAATTTATTTCAATTAGGCACAAAAAAGGCACTTTTGAACGTCAAACTTTACAAAAAATAATAAAACTGATTCTAGTCGCCCATTCCAAAAGGTAGTTTTCGTATGGAGAAGAATGGGCAAGAAACTCCACCGTTGCTCTTTTAAAAAAATCATTATATCTTGTATACACTTATTATATAATTATATGTGAAGACAATGCACCTAGAATAAGATTACTATACCACGATAGGTAAAAATAATGAAAAATGATCCTATAAGGGTTCCATTTTTCATTCGAACGTACGTAACCCTCATGAACAACTTTTATTAAGGGACTCCCTGAGAGTAGGTCTGTACCTATTTCCCTCGTTTAATCAAACACACTGTATTCCTATTATTGCTTTGAATTTGACCAAGATACAGCCCGATTCAAACTTAATGGCGGCTCGGAACATGAGGCGAGTCGATGCGCAGTAACGAATTCATGGGTCAGCGGGGGTGAGGGGTGCGGTACTGCGCAGCGAGTGGATAACCTCCGAGAATCGAACTATACTATAGTTAGGTTAAACCAATAATGGACGATAGAATATTGGAATTGGGCATATTATATTATAATTTCAGGTTGCATAAACACACCTATAAATAGAGGTATAACCATTAAACCTTTTAGAGTAAAATTGCAATAAAAATTTGACATTTCGCAAAAGGAACTGGCCAGTTTATTGCGAAACTGTGCTGCATTTATATATGTAGTATGCAAAATAGGAATAAGATAAGGTAAGTATTATTATTTTATGTTATTAGCTACACCTACATTAAACGATATAACATCAAGCCTATTTTCCCTGAAGGGGTCGTTGAGATGTAGGTAGCACCCACAGTCCTATGACATCGACATCGAGCCTATTGTCATCAACTGGACTAAAATCCAGCACCCAAATTCCGTGAAAAACTTTCACTTACAATCTGAATCTTTTTGAAGGAAGGCTAATCCATTGCTTTGCAAAAATTTGTCTGCATGTCGTCAAAAATTTGTCTGCATGGCGTCGTTGAATTTTCAAAATAAAAGCCATTGCTACTGTAAGTGTGTAACACAATTACCCCGCTGACTCCGGGCCGTTAATTATAGAGCTGCTTAGAACCTAAGAAAGGTTTGTCTTTACTTACCCCTCTCTAAACGGGGTAGGTATTAAAATTTGCATGAAAGGAAATAAAGGTAAAAAGCTAATACTACACCTTCAAATCATTGTAGTTACGCGTCGAACTGTGTGGCGGCTCTGAAGTGCGCTACTGGCTGCGCAGTACCGCACCCCTCACCCCCGCTGACACGTGAATTTGTTACTGCGCAGTGACTCGCCTCATGTTCCGACCCGCCATAAAGTTTGCATCGGGTTAGCTAATCGTTTTTTACTTCACAAGGAACCGAAATAAACACAATAGCTAAACAGCTACATAATAACTACTTACATAAGAATAATGCTACGGCATTCATTGTACAATATGATCAGTAGAATTTACCTTTAGTAATTATTCAGTTAAGTATTTATAAGTTGTGACCGATGCGACCTCCGCCATAACGTGGGCAGTTATGTGAATGGATTGCTTGTAAACTTGAATTTTAAAGACTGTTTTCTGTGAGAAGTTTTCCTCAACATTATGTATTTTGAGACTCCCGTAGGTTCTCGCAGACAGGCGCGACGCGACTCTGGTGGAACAATTTCTATGAAAACTTTACAGGAATTGTTTTACCAGTGTCGCGTCGCGCTTGTCTGCAGGAGCCTTTATTTTATACGCGAAAACGAGTCTATCATTTTTCTGCTAAACATCGATATCATTACTATAAATTACATACTTAACTTGGTCTCACAATAACGCAAAGCAAAATTGCTCTATCCCTAATTCATGATATCCCTGAAAGCTTCAGCCTAAAACAACATATGTCACTGGATATATGGATTCGGACATTATGTCATCAACATTCATTTCAGCCGAAAGACATCCACGGCTGGAGATAGGCAAGCACCGCCACTTCGAGCGGTTCTGTGCTTCCCTCATCCAGCGGATTCTTGAGGCCTTCACAAGGTCATTGGTCCTCCTTGTAGAAGGCCTTCCGGACTATAAAACCCCCGAATATGATAACCCCTGACTATATTATTTATACATTGATTATCATATTGTCTTCGTTCAGTGCCGGACGGAGTCAGCATCCTCCTGCCCTCATCTGAATCTATTTGGGATCGGTGCAACACGAACTTCTTCCATACAATCTCTATTAACTGTCATCTCATTAAGGCCAACGCACACCAGCGGGTGGCGGGGGACGGCGGCATCGAGGAGGATTTGCCGAGGGGCATCCCGCGGTTTGCCACGGGGGAAATAGCCTCCCCCGTGTATGCTAGCGGATTTTGGCGAATACCGTAACATGCCTTTGCATCCCGCCGTGGTATCCTCCAGCGCACTCTTCAATACCTGTAAGAGAAATCTGCTATGATGCTCCGTGGTCGGAAGCTCTGAGCTTTGGAATCTATATCTTGTTACGATTAGATACGTACGAATTTACGTTGGTAAATTTAAAATACTCTGCACTGCGGTCCACCTATGTGCCATTAGTCTACCTAGGGCGGGCTTCATAATACTCCGTATTTCAGTATGAATGGTTAAAAAAAACATCTCGAAGGGCAAATACTTACTTATTCCGACATGCTATAAATGCCTTTAAAACCGGAAAGTCACCTGCAACCATAATAATCCTCACCCATATAAATCTCAAACGAGGTATAAACTAAAAAACCTGATAATTAAGTCCACGTCTGCCTTTCAACTATTACACAACAGATACATACTTAAAGAATCGGGGTCGGCCATCTTGGTAGGATTCTGCAATCATTACGCCTCTTTGGTTTTTAAATTGTAATGTTATGTGGATCGCCCTGCCAAAACAGGTGGCGTTGTGTGATAAAAAGTAAGTTGCATCTTCATGATTGTGTATAAGGTAGGGCAGTAGGACAAGAAAACGGTTTTATTGAATAGGGATGCACAATGCACGTCCGATGCATCAACTAATACACAAATAATGTATTGGTAGCTCATACAAGAATAGATTTTTTAATGTTGTTTATTGTTTACTTACACAAGTTGAGTTGCGAGTTGTAATTTTCGCGTTATCTATTGGAATAGATTTCAAGATATGAAATCAAAGATTGGGTTCTTGAATTCCTCTACATACTAATAGAGTGCTTCATCCGATTTTCTGTATTACTATCCGGGTTGCTTTACTCAATACTTTATTTGCATTCCACAATGTGTAATTTGGAGGTAACTTATATGTGATCATTATGGACCAGGGTCTCTAGCACAGCAAAATAGAGGAATCTTTGAAAACTTAGCTCATCAGTCAACTAAATCTGCTTTAGCTAGGTAGGTACCAGGTTCTTGTATCAAATTAATTTAAAGTACATTTTCAGCTGGGGCTATAGAAAAAAAATCCATTATCCATAGCATCTGAACATCCACTACAATCAGCGAACTACCGCCCTCTATAACCACTACAGAACTTTTTCATATTGAACTGCATCATTGTAAGAAAACAGATTTAAATACCTACTTCACTTTAAATTCACCTCATTTAAGTCCACTCACGCCTTTCGGACAAGCTACAAGGTCACACAAAAGGCCACTTGTCTTTCTTCGCCATATTTAACACAAACCTGCTCACATTTTGATGTGCAGAACATCTGGTAATTCGTCTTGTGTAATGTAAATGTAATGTCAGTATCCCTATGTAGTCTGTGGTAATGTCAAAGATTTACTCTTTAGATCAGTCATATTTTTTTGTCAATTATTTTTGACATTTAAAGATGGCGTCGTATTTTTTGGGGATCAACTTCTGAATGTGTTATTTTGAGTTTGGTTCATATTTTATTTTTGCCCGTGGATTTTTCGAAATAAAAAGTAATAAATATATAAAAAGCAATAGAAGTTTTATTGTTATTACGCATATGGGCGTTTAGTGTCCGTCAATAAGTTAATACCTATGTCCTAACTTTTGACTCTGGATGAGAACAAGTCTCTGATAAAAAAAATACTATTTCATACACTTTCATTGAGTGAATACTTATTTGTACCATTTTTGAATGGAAAAACGGTAGATATCAATAGTGAAAGACTACTTTTATCCCCTAAAAAATGGTTTATCCACTCTAAAACAGCCCATATATTATTATGTCGATAACAATATCGACAGTGCGACATAACCATAACATTTTAACAATCGATTTTGACATAATAATAATTACAGTTATGTCAGTTTGAATGCGTTAACCGAGGCTTCTGTTAACGCATTCACACAGTTAGATACGGTTTAACTATTAAATTAATATTACGTGTTGTAAATATTTCGTAAGATTTTGTTATAACGAGATTTAATTGAAATTTTCGTACCTACCGTATTTAGATCGAGCAAAATACGCCGAAAAAAACACGTTTCTTTTATGGGGCCTTTAATTATTAACTTTATTTATTTTGATTATTCTGTGAAATGACAACTGACTACCTATTACGGTTCATGAGGTACAGCCCGCTGGCAGACAGACGGATAGCGGAGGCTTATTTGGCACCCTCGGGTACGGAACCTTAAAAAAGAGGCATGACCACACGATAGAATTGAAAACTTATTACGACTGGAGTCGAGTATACGCGATTCAACGCCACTGAACCAAGCATGACGGTTTAGTTTCGTTTACTGTTCAGAAACAGCGCAAAGTGCACCTTAGGAAGTTTTCACTTCAAAAATGAAAACAGTCGACGTTAAAAATAAATAGTCGTAATTTACCTAAAAAACTTGAAAATTACCTATTTTAAAAAGATTCAGGGGGCCAATTCTCGATTTTCGCCATTTATCTCGAGTTCGAGATCGTAAGTCTATCTCTATGTCTATTAAAAATATCTCTATCTCTACCAAAAAATTTCGAATTGAGCAGAATTCCGTATTCTCAGCCAAAATAGAAATAAATGTCACGAAAATGTCGAGTCGAGTGAAGATAATGTTACCATTATGAAGAATCGCACGTTCCGTTTTAGGTAGCTATGAGTTAATGAATGATTTTGTTTTAAAACGCTGACTAAACCTAATTATTTAAGTATAAAACGAAACGTTTAGTGTAAAAATAATCAGTTTGACAAATTGACAGTTGACTGTATAATTAATTTAGTTATTTTAGGGTGTGCAATTAGTATTTTTGGTGGGTAAGGTTAGTTTAGTGAACAGTTATACATGACTAATAAAATTATGAAGCAGACGATTATTTACCTTCGTTTTCAGGTCTATTTTCGTGGTATCCTGAATTACAGGAGCCAATAGATCTATTAGAACCCTTATTAAATCTTTATCTAATCTGAAGTTTTTAATGACTTCTGTTTCGCTCAAGTCGTAAATATCGACGGTGGGATAAGTGCGCTGTTGTCGCCGTGTATTGGCCAGTTGCTCGCCACTTTCCAACAACTCCGAGATAAAAATGCTAATAAACTCGTCCATCTTTCAGTGGTTTCAAGTCCAATCGTGGGTACACAAATTACAGAGTCTGTTATTTGCGCGAAGGTCGTCGTTTCAAGAAAACACATTGCACAAATCAAAGAGTATAAATCGAATTTCCAGTAGGTATGAGATGCCAAGCCGTATTTTATTAAAAAATTAAAGAAAAGAAAACACAGTGTACAATCCAAAACTCAACGAATTCACTCAGAAATGACGTATCTCTACAATCGACATGACATCTCTACTGCTCAGAAGCACTCGACATGAACTCTAACGTTAGCCTTCGACAAATGTCGAATTCGACATCCCCAGAATAGCAACTTTTAAAATTTGTCGAAAAAATGACGTCATTAGAAATTTTTGGCGAGTTCGACACCATCTCTAAAATCGAGAATTGGCCCCCAGGTCTTTTTATTTCGAGTCGATCGACCGTAATACGATTGCACACTAAGGTATACCTGCGTTGTGGCGGGGATCTCTCGCGTCCGGCCCTGGCCCAAGCCATAGTACGGAGTGAGAGGGCATGGGAGGCCGTCACCTCCTTCTGCGAAGCAGTAATTCTCGCGAAGGAGGAGGCGGAACGCGTGAGGGAGAGGCAAATTTCGCGCCCTCACGCCCCTAGCCGCCGCAGGAGGAGACGCCCTGGACGTCGGGAATCCATAGCCGATTCCCATCCATCGTAGGCGCGGCTTGCGGACGGTGAGCAATGGGTAGCTCGCCGTCCGGTAAGGACTAAGCCCGGGTCGACGGCGTTGTGTTCCAAAGAGATGTCAGCAAGTGAAGGGGTCCGATGGGACCATTGCTTGCCGGGGTTGCGGGAAAGTCCGAAAGGGATACCGTGTGTGTAATGTATACCTGCGTTTTTTTTTGGGTGGTAAAATTTTCAACTAACTTCTCCCGCTCTGCGCGGAGCGGGAGGGCGTGTCCGACTCTTATTGACTAAAACCCACCCGTGTTCCTTCAGTTGCCTGTACGTTGCCAGGGGCCACGGTATCCCTTTCGAACTTTCCCGCGACCCAGCAGGCATCGGAACTAGCGGACCCCGTCAGTTGTGCTGACATCTCTTTGAAGCGCGCGTGGAACACAATGCGCCGTCGACCCGGGCGGCGAGCGACCCATTGCTCACCGTCCGCAAGCCCGCGCCTACGGTGGCCGGGAATCGGCCTGGAATTCCCTGCCTTCAACTCTAAGGAATAAAAACCCCTCCAATAACTTACCTAAAAAGTGCAATACCTACCGATAGAAATGAGAACAAAGAGCTTTCTATTCTATTTAGGTACGTTGAGCGGGAAGGTCAAGAAATATAAGGTATATTCTACCCAATTTCTTTATAGAAGATGAGCGATAGGGAATCTGTCTGCTGTAAGAAAATCCAAGGTCATTAAACTGTCTGCCAAGCGTAACAATCTTAAAAGTATTCCCAGTAGCAGATTTTTCTTTTTTCCATTTTTCCATCACATTACCTATCATTATAAATACCTATCTCTAAATCTACATACCGTCAAAAACCACGGGTTAGTAGTCGATTCGCACGAAAATTATTCGTACGATCGTGCGAATCGTCCCCTTTCAATAAAAATATTTTTTTAGTAGGCGATTCGCACGGAAGTATTTAAATTGCGTGCGAATCGACCCCTTCAAGAATTAGTAGTATGCGATTCGCACACTTAACAAAATGTGCGAATAATAAATCTAAGTACAGTCATGTACAATATTCTAGAATATTAATATTAAAATTCAATAATTCTCTATTCGCATCGCAGTCAGGCACAAAATACTAGTTAAGAGGTAAGATGAAAAGTTTTGTCAGTATTTAATATGAAAACTTATAATATGAACACCATAAATGAGCTACATAAATAAATAATAATGTTACATTTTTAAGAACTTTGTACCTATTAATACTACAGATTACTCTGTTTAACAAACTGTGATTTTGTGATTGTTTTAACTTCCAGTGATGCCAATGCTCCTATCATCGTAAAATTTTTGTGTTAAGAAATATTTATAATATTGTTGATTAGTTAAGTGTTACATTTTTAAGAACTTTGTACCTATTAATACAACAGATGACTCTGTTTAACTGTGATTTTGTGATTGTTTTAACTTTCAGTGATGCTAATGTTCCTATCATCGTAAAATTTTTGTGTTAAGAAATATTTATAATATTGTTGATTAGTTAAGTGTTACATTTTTAAGAACTTTGTACCTATTAATACAACAGATGACTCTGTTTAACTGTGATTTTGTGATTGTTTTAACTTTCAGTGATGATAATGCTCCTATCATCGTAAAATTTTTGTGTTAAGAAATATTTATATTATTATTGATTAGTTGATTGTTATTTTTTACCTATTAGAGCAAAATATTGTTGTTATAGTAACTGTGATTTTGTGACTGTTATTTTATTACATTTACTATAATACTCCAAAATTGTACTAGTTAATACTTAATAGAGAAAAAATATTTTGTTTTTGTTTATTTAATTGCCACATTTAAAACCATACCTTAGCTAATTAAAACGATTTTTATATTGTTATTACGAATATTTAAAAAGATTTATATATTTATAGTTTCGTTATATTTTTCGTTGTTTTTAAAATTAGCTTTTAGACCATTATAACGTTAATTATTTAATTTTGACTTACCTTTTCTAAACAACATTATTTTTAACAAGACTCAGGGGTTCATAAAAAGTTGATTTCGGTAAAAACTCTAATAAGTAGTAATTTGTGATGATTTAAGGTAAATGCAAGTGTACGGAAAAAGAGTACTTACTTGTAAAAATGCAAAACCAAATATTTGATTATAAATCGTACCTACTAACTGTGATTTTATTTGTAATCTTGGTTATAATTATGGTTTTAAGTTATTTAAACTGTGAATGATGTAAAATCACTTTCTGATAGATACAAAGTAAAATATAAAAACTTGATTTCCTTAAAAATCGTTTTATTTGTGTCCTGTATTAAAAGAAAGCATTTTGTACGTGATAGTACTTTTTTCTTGAAACTTTTCGATAAAGTATAGGTGTGTGCGAATCGCATACTACTAATTCTTGAAGGGGTCGATTCGCACGCAATTTAAATACTTCCGTGCGAATCGCCTACTAAAAAAATATTTTTATTGAAAGGGGACGATTCGCACGATCGTGCGAATAATTTTCGTGCGAATCGACTACTAACCCAAAACCACATTAAAAAAATCCTAAGTACCTTTTACGTTGAACTTAGAAATTACCATAAATGTCTAAGGTAGGGTCAGCGAAACACGCGGACCCAACCGAGCCAACACAATAGGGGGATGTGACGTCACTTCCTGTACAACCAGGCTGCGTCGGCGCATGCACGATTTTGGGAAGGAAATCGACTCGGGTTCGAATTTTAATTTGTGGTTTTATGAATTTGGTTCACTGTTTTGTTTGTATTTGGAATGTGTAACGGTTTTCTGTTATGAGTTTATGACACACATAGTAATCTATGTCTTGTCTATAATTAAGATTAGTCAACGCAGTTCTGCCGAGTCTAAGGTGTAAGTTCTACTAATGAATTGACTAGGACTGGGTAAAGTCCTGGCAACAGGTCTTGTATGACGTTGGGCTGCGAAATTCAAAGAGTGGTCGGGTATAAATTCTAACCTACAATTCTAACTTAGTATCGATTTATTGAAAAAGTATGAATACTGGTACGGCGACTGAAAGAGGTGTATGGAAGAACAATATCTACATGTTGCGCAAATCTACTCTATTAGGCCCTAGTCCCTACGAGAACATTTTATAATAAATATAGAATAATAAATGAATATGCATGTAATGTCTATGTAACGTATTATAAAAAGCACTGCCGTTAAAGTGCGCCCGTAGCGCACCCTCGATGCGTGGACCCAAGTTCCTTTTTTACTATTTTTCCTTGTAGTTTTCTCTGCATCAGTAATACATGATAGCATCGGAAAGCGATAAGGCCGCCCATTGTATATTTTGTAGCGTTTTTTTTTTTTGTGTTATGTATTTTTGTGGTGTACAATAAAGTATAAGTATATAAATATAAATTAATATAATAAACTTAAAATAAACAGTTCTATTGAGCATGTTGAGGGCTCAAAGTTAAAACAAAATGTGGAAATCGCGCGCCTCGGGCGCTTGTTATAACTTGTCGCTTAGAAAGCGAAAAAAAAACTATTTTTGTTTGTATTTAATACCTAAAGCTAGTCTTAAATAAATAGGAATAGGGCGCAGGAGGATAATAGTGAATAGTGATCATCTGGGTCAGATGACCGACCCTTAGCAGTCAAACTAGAGGAAAGGGTAAAGTCAAGTCCTGAAAAAGAACTATTGAAACTTAGGTTACTACTGAAACTGACTTCCCTACTTACCTACAGCTCGCGTACCTATGTACTAACGAAGAACTTCATATCTTAGCAGTTTGAAAACAAAATCCCGTGAACACGATGACCACATCTGCTTAACGCCACTATTTGCGTCTACCAATAAAACAAAAAAATACATAGTAATATTTTGTCGTTTTTGTTTTTTTGGTTGTTCGTGTTTTGTAGGCTCTGTTACAATGATCACATATGTCTGACCCTTTTATGACCACTAGGAACAGAAAAAAAAGAAACAAAGATGAGAAAGTTTTCAATTTTAAATGATTAGGTACCTACTGTCTTTTTTTTTCATTTACTAAAACAAGGGACACATCAAAAATCTGATGCTGCAATACTATTGGTTGGTGAGATTTCTATAGCAGCCGAACGCTGCAAGCAGAAATAGTCTTTACGGTGGAGTTCTTCGGTAGTACGTCATGAAATCCCTAGTTAGATACTTAGTTGTAACTCTAGTCAATTATGCAACAAACTAATCTACAAGTAAAGTGGGTAACAATCAAGCGCAACAAATGTATAATTTTGGTGTTGTGGCCATGGTCTCACCTCAGTACGTTACACGCGCTTGTTGCAATCTGTCTGGCTCATTACTACAGTGTCCGTGATAGTTTGCTATGTGCAGGGAATATTTAGATACATTTTTGACGTCTATGGGCACGTAATATTGAGTAAATGCCATAAGAAAAACTAAACATGAAAGACTGTTTTAAAACAGCCTATTATTTTCGTCGAAGACTTGATATAAGTGACATGACATAACATCACGATTAAGTATACTTAAGGCGAGGGCAGAGGTGTAGGCGGTCCACATTTCGACATTTATGATGTAAGTTCCACGGAAGGGGTCGAGTCAATTAAAATATTATTTATTGTAGGTACATAGTTTTTTTTTTTTTATCTTTTTTGTAATTCCCTTTATTGGGATCTATGTAAGTCCGTAGGTGTGTCCGTGGCATCACAGTGGGCCCTATCAGAATACCAGCGCGGTGGTATTTAATTATTATTTTTTAAATATCGCCGCATTATGCTGAGATATGGGCCTTTTTGGCCTCGCACAGGTCTTTTTTTAATTTTATTTTTTGTTAGTTTTGCTGCTCCTTTTTTATTTTATAAAATTTTGTTCTTTTTTAAAAAAATATTATTACTATTTGCATTTCCTGTGCGTGTCCCAAATAAAATATTTTTCTTTCTTTCTTTCTTTCAATTGACAGTCTGTCGGAGGCCCGGGACGCACCAAGCCTTCATTTATATTTTCTTCTTACCAAAAAAAAACACGGAATTCCCTTCACTTCCTATTTTGGCGGCAGCTATCAGCCACACAAATCCTACATCGCGCAAGCAAAGTTTTCCGTGCAAGTAGCCTAATTATACACAACAGCCCGACAGCAACCGTCAGGCATAAGCCCACCAGACACAACATTCGTCTGGATGGAGGATCCTCCCTTTTCAAAAGAGGATGAGGTACTTGCCACCCTGTTCCTCATTCTTCTAAAACTTCTGTAACTAATTTTCCATTGTTTCTTTCTTCCCCCAGGAGGACGGCACCGTAGAATACTACAACAACATCATCGTACAGCCCCATCTCAGGCTGGTGACCGGTCAGGGTCGAGGGTACCACGTGAGGTGTCGCTACCGTCGCCGGGATCTGACGCACTTCCATCTGTACCGCCCGCGGGCTGACCGGCTGACTAACTCGCTGAGCGATGATTTGAGTGATAATAGCAAGTATGTATCACTTTTTCATCAAACCTCTTCTCAAATTATACTTAAGACGCTGACAACAGACAAACGGTAAAAGTAGGCTTGACTTAATAAAAAAATAAGCCAAATCTATATAGTTTGTGGTAGCGGGAAAAATATATGTTAATCTTGAACATATTTCTCAGAACTTAGTTGTTACCAAAACACGTTTACAAAAAAAAAATCTCGATACAAATTAACGGTAAACTAACCTTTTAATTTGAGTTCTAATCCAAAATATCTATATAACAAGAATATCTTATTTGAATGCAGAACTTGGTTGTTTTTATTTTCGATTACTCAACTAATTTTTGGATAAATCGATAATTACTTCATATTTTGCAATAAATTACAAGCGTTGTGTCATTGCGCTTCTCTTTCTTTTCTATGCAGTCCGACAGTGACCGCGGTTTAGCTGTTGTCAGCGTCTTAACGGAAACCAAATGCTTTTAGGTACTGCATAAGGTTTAGATATTTAAAAGGTAAGCAAAAAAATCACGTGACGAGACAGCAAACTCAAACTCAAATCATTTATTTCAAATAAACCAATTACAGGTACTTTTGAATTGTCAAGGGGTCGGTCAGTCAGAAAGTAGAAGCTAGTTGCCCATTCCAAAGCGTAGTAGGTTCCTATGGAGAAGAACGGGCAAGAAACTCCACAGCTGTCAAGTAACCGACCTGTCACTTCAGTTGTGATGCTACATCAACGTTCTTCTCTTCAATTTAGCAACGTTATAATTCGTTGACGTTTAGTTTGGGCTCCTTACATTAGACAGATTAGTAAATATTATACTATTATTATAAATCTAACAAAAAAAATAATTGAGCTCAAACAGTTACATCTATGAAGAGTAGCTTAAGAATAAATGATAAAGTTTAACATAAGTATACATTAAATACAGGAGGAAACTATTGTAAAAATGTTAAATAATTTGGTTTTATCGTATTTTTAAACAAATAAAAACCCTTTTTACGATTTTTTTACGTTTATTGAACTACCTAAACCTATGGAGTATAATTTTAAACATGCAATGACCGCGGGCCGAAAGGTCCTGGGGCCCAAGTCTGTTATTTTTATAAATTCGTCATTCCAACACGATCCCATTGTCATTTTGCTAAAAGTTCGTAATCTGCTAAATTCATAATGGTCGATCATTGGTTGATCATTGTTATCCCACAAACACGATACTCGTAACGAATTAAAAGAAATGACTGCACAATGACGTTCTAATGGTAGGTCACTGATCAAAGGACTGTCAAAATTTTAGCAGATTACCGCATAAGTCAGTCATTCATTTTTCATTATGTACGAGATTACCAATAGAACGCATTTCTTTCAATGGAGTGTCAGTGGCTCACCATTGGAAAGTCATAATGACGCTAGTAGATTACCAAACTTGTCAAAATCAACAAATAAGAAATGAATGATAGATCATTCTGACACTATTGTAATAGCAGACTTGAGACCCTGGAGTAGCGACCACGTACCGGAAGGCGGACCATTGGAAGGCCAGGGTTGGGTTCTCTAAATGACTAAAAAACAAGCTGGGTCTTAATTTGGATTTAACCGAATGTTTTTGAAAGACCACCAAAGCTACTTTTATAGGTACAAAAAATTCATGGTGTAGGTACGGAAACCACATAGAACTTTTGTAAATAGTTTGTACAAAACAATTAAGAGCACTTTACCCATGACGAATAATGTTGTAACTTGTTTATTTCAGTGACGAATTCGACGAGGACTCAGGATTGTTGCCTTCTGTATCCATGAAAATTTACAAGGGGGACCCCGAAGATAAACAAGTAAGATTTCATGTGTCTTTTTCATTATTTACCTAAATACATAAGCGCCACAAAGGACCCTCAATCAGCCATTAAAAACAAAAATCAAAAAATCAAAATTATGCTAAGCTACGCCACATTGAAAAGTTATTTGTACAGCTTTTATAGGCAGACATATGAATCATTAATTTGTTGCGACACAGAAGAAGAAACACAACACACAAAACCACAATTAATTGCTTAATTGGGTGCAGACGGTGAATATTCGATTTGAGTCTATTTAACGAAACCATCATTTCGCTACATCAGAAAGTCCTGATGTAGAGTAATTTAGCATCGTCACATGCGAACTACGCATCACACTGACGTCACGCGAAATCCTGCATCGCGCAAGCAGAGTTTACAGTGTAATCAGCATTTAAATAACTTCCTGACATCAGTCGTCGGGCAGTTGCCCACCAGACACGACACCCATCTGGTCGGAGGATCCTCACTTTTCTAAGGAGGATGAGTGAACTTTACGTCCTGTTCTTCATGCCTTTATACCTATAATAAACCTCTCAGTAAGCCTTGCAAAAATACTCGTAAAAACCAAGAAAGCCCAGTTTTAAGGCTCTCCATACTGATTGCGCCCACGCACGGACTGTTTGTCGTTCAACCAGTTTTTATGAATGCACAACGGAGCTAAGATAATGATCGTAAGCTATCAGAATGCAGCAGGCATGCGACGGCGGGATGTGAATTAATTTGTTTTATTTTTGAAAAGTTTTGACTGCCGAGACCCGACTAATGCTTTCAGGGTTCTGTACCCGAACGGTTACGGGGCTTGGGTGCTCGTGGCTAAGTAATAACAGCCGCACGGGTCGATCCATCATGTTAAGCAAAGCTTGCCGGGGTTGGCCCGTTGATAGGTGACTCCTCCGTGCTCCTCCTTCAGAAAGCACGCTTAGCCGTTGGTCCCTTCTATCATTCGTGGATCTTTGACTGTCGTTACGCCCGGAAGCCCGAAAGTCTGACAACCATTCTTACCATGCGGTGTCGTATTACCCAGTTACTGGGTTGTGGAGGCCAGATAGGCACTCGCTTCATGTAAAATACAGGTATTCAGCTGCATCCGGTTAGACCTCAATATAGTTGGTAAAAGGCTAGGCAGATTGATTAATATCCGAAGGGTGCCAGACAGAACCCTATTACTAAGCATCCGCTGTCCGTCCGTCCGTCTGTCAGCGGGCTGTATCTCATGAACCGTAATAGGAAGACAGTTGAAATTTTCACAGACTGTTTTTTTTTATTGCCGCTTTAATTGAGTGCTGTCTCCGTCTTATTAGCTGCTTTAAATTGTGAAAAAAACTTGAGGGATCCTTTCCCCAAAAACGTCTTCACCTAACACTTTGTGAATTAAGACTTTTTTAGAATGGCGTTTGGTCGTAACACCATTTAGTCTCACACTAATCCTCAACTCCTCAACTTTCAGGTGGCGTCAAACGTACGTATAGGAGACACCTTGAGCCTCGTAGTGTCACTGGAGAAGCAGCGTCAGTACGGTCTGCTGGTGTCCGAGTGCTCCGTGAGGGATGGGCTCGGATGGGCTGAACAGAGCCTAATCGCTGATGATGGGTAAGTCTCACGATGATTACGAAAACTGTTTTTAATGTTTTGACCTGTAGGGGAACTACTGAAGAAAAACCGTCTTAGACCCAGAGGTCCCGGGTTCGATTTCCAGTGGAGGCATAACTTTCTGCTCGGTCTGGTTGGGTTAGGGCTTGTTCTATTAGTCTGTCGCCATAGAAACAATGTTATCAGTATTGTTGTGTTTCGGCAGTTAGAGGTAAGATAACCAGTTCCTCTATGGCAGAGGATTCCGGGTGAATCTCGCTTCCACCTTCGGCCTGATCATGCCAAGTTTCATTCTGGCTAAGAGCTACCCGGCGGGTAAAAATAAAAAAATCTTTTTTTTTTTATTCAAAATTTTCGACAGTAAAGTTAATCAACAAAATTAACTCTACGCTACTTTTTTTTTCATTAGACATCAAATATATTGTTATGCTTTATATGATTAAGAAACAAGACAATTTCTAAAAGCTTAAATTGGTCGGTTTTACCTTCTTGAGCAAGGCATAACGAACCACACAGGAAGGCAAAATTAAATCGCATACAAAAACCTGTCAGAACATTTAGTTTACAGAGAGACACTGCCTCAAGTGCCTCGTCATCATTTTCGACACAGACGGCGCATGCACAATGTTCTGGACATTGAACCTATCCAGTCGATTCAGAAAACAAGTTTTAATTTTCGTATAAACTTTAATTTTTCATTTTTTAAATCTGGTTTATTAAATATTCTTTCTCGTTTTTCCCTTTCTTAGATGTCTTTTTTTTATTATTTGGCACTGGCAATATGGACTTATTACAATCAATCCTGTACAGTGTACATAATTATCATTTACTCAGATTTTCTTACAATAATTCCAAACAACTTTACTTCCCCAGCTGCCCGCTAGATGGCGAGATCATGGGCCAGTTCCAGTACTCCGCTGACCGGCAGATGGCGCGCGTCTCCTTCCCGGCACACAAGTTTCCATACACCGCCAGTGTTTACTACACGTGTGAGGTCAAGCTGTGTGATCTGAACCATCCTACGGACTGCGTGAGTTTATTTTTATCTTTAAAGACAGACTAACGGAAGGCCAGTCCCCTTAAGTACAGACGCCAGCAGGTCAACCTACCCGAAACTGTCAAATTTTCCCAATCACCTTTGAACCTTATTGTTTACTTATAAAGTTGAAAATCTATTAAAGAAATTTGACAGATTCTAGTCGGTTGATGTGCTGCGTCTGTACGTAAAAACGTTCAAAATGTAGTCGTATCTCATCTCAAGGACAATCAATGTCAGAAAACTGACAAAAATGTAGTGAAATTATAGGTATTTTTGACGGATTGAGATCGAGATTACGATGGGAACGTTCTTACTTAAAGTGTGTCCAAACATAAAGCGGCAATCGTGCGCGGCTGCCTCGCGCGAACGTTTCTGTAAAACATTCGTCGGTTTAGTCCTAGCGCGGCAGAAATGTGTCCAGCAAACGCTGCCTGTTGCTGCGCGCTCTTGCCGCCTTTGTTTAGACACGCCTTTAGGAATATGGGAATTGCCTCTCCGATGTCTGTTGATCTAGTAGCTAGCATAGCGGCTGTGTATCACTAGGTCCAGGTTTCAAATCCTGAGTCGGGTAGAAAATCAACATTATTCGTATAACATTAATGTACATTTTTGTACGAAACCCTTACTTTAATTTACAAAGAATAAATAATATGTCAGAGTCAAAGTCAAATAATTTCTTGCAATTAGGCACAAAAAATGCACTTGAACGTGGCAGATTGACATAATTAAGTATTGTCTATAAAAAAGCTGTCAAACTGACATGTAAAGATAAAATAAATCTGACTATTGAAAGATCAGCCAAAGTAATGTGCGGTCTGTGAATTTTGGAGACAGCCAACCGTATTACTTGACATGAGACCTCGTGCAGACTGGCGCGACGCTACTCCAACAAAACAATTTCTAAGAAAACTTCACAGTAGCACCGGAGTCGCATCGCGCCTGTCTGCGAGGCTTAATTTCAAAAGGTTTTCTTAAATCTGGAGATGAAACCTCTTCATGTTATTTAATGTATTTTGTGTATATTTTTCTTACCTCAACAATTCAGAGAGAATAATTATCGTAAATATCAGCTACAAAGGTAGGTAGGTAACTATTTAGTGTCTACTTACCTACATAAGTATTTATCGCCTTATTATTATGATGTAAATGTCGTAGGTACTAAAAAAGAACTTCCTACTTAAAAAATATGTAGGTAGGTATTAAGTACTCGTATGCCTGTAGTTATGATACCTAAATTACAATCTACGGAATTGTTATCGAGCTCTGCAAACATTTGGAACGAAGTTCATCTCACGTTACAAGTCGCTGAATTCTGGGCCGAGTCTATTTAGATTGCTATCGACACGCTAAGAAGATCTCACGTTATACTCTGCACACTTGGCGAAAAAAGTGTAACATTTTGACCGTCATGGCACTTTTGTTACGTAACGAAAGTGTGCAAAAACGAAAGGAACTTCGTTCCAACCGCTGTACAACGACACCTCTCGTATTTTTTGTTTCTGTTTTAAACTCTTATGTCTTCAATTAACAGAGCTCCTTTTAAAAAAAGAAATTGACATCTTCTGCCATGATCGAGAAGTTTTTGATATGTAACATCTCTCCTCTCTCTTCCTCGCTAATCTTTCCTCTCACTGTCCTGCAATCTGTTTAGTGGGAAATCTGTGGGAGTGATTTCGTGAAAAGGGACGGAAGTGTGAACAGGAAGCCGGGGGGAAGCGCGCGCTATTGATTTGAGCAATGAGCGCGCGCGGTTCTACAGTTGGCCATCTAAAACGACCTTGACAAGGCCCCGCCACTTTTATGTTGCTTATTACCTTAATGTCGCTTATTACCAAGGTGAGATGTCAGATGACATCATATGCGACATGTTCTCAGCCAGCAAAAAATTAAGGTACAGACGCCAGCACGTCAACCTACCAATCTGTCAAATTTATTTAATTAATTTTCAACTTTATTACTAAAGTATAAGGTTCAAAGTTGATCGGAAAAATCTGTACAAGAATTTTCGTTGCGAGGACTTTAATGATCACAATTTTGCTGTAGTTATCCATTTATTTAATTCCAGTAAAGATACCTGCCAACTATTTACACTAATAAGAAATAGTTTTTTACCTTAAGGCGAAATGGGTCCCAAAGACGAGGTTTTGACGCATTTCGGCTGCACGCAAAATCAATTTTTGTCCTCAAAAACTAAAAATTTGCCTTATTTTTTTTCATGATTATTAAAATTGAAGATATTTTTTAGTGAATTATGAGGGCCAAAACACGATTAACATAATTTGGCTCGATACAAAAAAATCGCAAAGTTTCCAAAAAATGTAGAGTTTTTATGAGAAGAAATGGTTTTATTCAATTGTAATTAAAGCAATTTCAATAAAATTTCGTCTATACGTTCACCATAAAAGACTTTAGGGGATTATGGATTTATTTTAATGTAACAGCAAATAGAATCTTAAAATAAACCCAAATATACTAAATCGGGCTAAATCGGCTCGCGCTCAGAGTCCTGCGGGACGTCATCGAAGGTGGACCTGTGTCAACTTTTTTAAAAATACGCTCTCTCTGCAGTTGTTAAAAAAAATCAAATAAAAGAAGAACACATTAGATATAAAATTGCGACAACTCAGAAATAAATATTTCGTAATTTTAATATAGTTTTAATTCATAATATTGTTTTCGAAAGTGTGATTATTTTTAAGCGATAAGATGACGTTTAATTGTCATCTTACAATAGTGTTAGACACACTACAAATTATTATCGATAAAATTATAGTCAAGTGCGAGTCTTATATAATTTTTTATCGTCGTATATGAAGAAGTTTTTTTTTATCAGATTCATCCATGTTACTACATTAACTCTCCATCGAACTGTCTTTGCTAATATCATATTCTATATTAATAAACATATAATATACAATTGGTCCGGTTGTCGGTTGTATAAAAAATATTTAAAACAACTTTCACTCTGGCAAGAACAATTAAAATTAGAAAAAAAATGCTGTTTCGAACAAAAGTGCTATACCTACTAACATGACCAAATGTATAGAACACGATAAAAATCGTAATTATATTTTTCGAATAGCTGAGCCAGCAACACAATTTTTTCTTGAATCCGTGATTGTATCGTATTGGCTCAGTATGAACCATTTTCAGTTTTGAATACAAAAAGTCACTGGTTACGATATCGTATACGACACTTCTGTATACGATAAAATGTCATTCTAAAATGTCGATGTCCTAAAATAATAGATTCGATAATTTATAGCTGTAGCAGTAGGTACGTCACTTGGAAATAAAGTACGGCAATTGTTACTTCATATAGAGCTGTCAATATTTACGAATCTTGGTGGGAAACATCCAAAACAAAAAAATATGGTCACAGTATAAGCGAAACAGTAAGACCATTTTTAGCCCATTCAACTTAATAAAAATCCTGAAGAAATAAAGATGAAAGTTTGTATGGTTTCTTTTTTCTTAAATTCACTGACATACAATACACAACCTAAACCACGCTGGGTATAGAAGCATGCAATTTTGCAGATGATTTCCTTATATAACGAACGAAATTACGACTTTGATATTTTCTATCAAAATTACATTTTGCGGGACCGTTGAGATACGCAGTAGAACCATTGCAATTTTAAACTTTCACCTTACTACCGCAAAGCCATGTTTATCTGAAACTAGTTTCTGTCCGCGTCGTCTTCATTCACGTGGCAGTCGTAAGATACCACAATATATTAAAATAACAGGCATATTTTATAAATCTTCACTGTAAGTACAATAGGTTTGTAGTTTTGGTCTCGCCCACCAAAATATACAGAGAGTTAGGACTGGTGACGCGACTGGCTGGCTAGCTGGACTTGCGAGAAAGCGACAGAGTTGTCCGTGTGAGAAGCAGCTCCTCCTGAGGTATAAACGCGCAGCCTTTAGTAGAAATTTCCCATTCCTTGCGAAGTTTTTCATTTTAAGTGAATTATTAAACGCCTGCGTTCCTTCATATAATACCTAATGGCACAATACTGATACACTAATGGATTCTTACAGATTATTCATGACTACCTAACTATCACTAAAAAAATCCCGTGTGCAGTTTGTACACGGGATTTCTCATTAACAGCCACCTAACCATAAATATTGATTTTTATTAAAACCATAGATGACAGAAGAGGCCTAAACTTCATGTTTTTCTGTGTACGTTCTACGAACTATCCCATAACACTATATCAAAAGGTAAAAATGTTGTTTCTTTAATTAATAAAATGAATTGACTGTCACAACACAGCACATTAGCCGATAACGACACCGACCCGACATCGACACGATATCGGAGGTCTGATCATCGGATACGTTTAGTGCCTACCAAACGCTTTTACATTGGTGCCGATTCTGTTGTTCACAAACTAAACTAAAGTTTAGTCCTGTCAAATTAATCAGCGCCTGACGTAAATTGACCTAATTTTAGTGGGCAAGTTTTTAATCATGTCAAAACTTGTATGGATTAGTGTCAGGAGCTGATTAATTTGACAGGACTAAACTAAAATGTATCTTCTGTCCTTTTCTTAATGAAATAGAAAGAAAAAGATGCACTGAACTTAAATTTAGTTTAGTTTTTGAACAACAGAATCGGCACCAATGTCTTGCTATTGTAACCTATATCGTCGCAGACAGCGACCGACACCGATAAAGGTACGATATCTATCGGCGAAGACACAGTGCGGTGAGAGTAGCGGCATTTTATCACTTGAACACATTTTTTCGCACTGCCGACTTCAAGACGGCGATACTTAGTAGGTAACCATCGCGATGCACCAAACAATCACATTGTTTGGTGCGTCGCGATGGTTACCAATATCATTGGGCCGATAATAATTATAACGATGTCGGTGTAATAGCTGCCGACATATTATCGGTATCGGGCTGGTGTCGTTATCTGTTAATGTGAAAACGCCCATTAGGTATACAGGACATTTTAAGTAATCATTTTAGTTCACTACACCGTACCTAAGTCCCATAAAATGTAAACTTATTGAAAAAAATCGAACCTAAGAAAAACTAGTTCAGTTGGTCAACTGCAAATATTTTATGCTGTGGCATGGATTTTTCGCGAAATGATCGGCAGTGAATCGTAAATAAATACGTCTTTCTGCATTTGGGGGAGGCGGAGGTAGCGTTTCAAAGGCTCACAGGCCAGGAAAACGTCGCCTTAAGTACCTTGTCGTTTAAGTAATTTGTCATGTCCAGACATCGACAAAGTTGTTATTTACGAATGCGACTGTTCGTAATGAGACGTTTAAAGTTAAGAAAAAAAAACTTATTCCTGGGTATTCTTTTTTTTTCCTGGTTTTTTTTGCGCCAGCAACTATAATCAATATGAAAAATTCATGTGACTGCAATTTTACCTGCAGCTTTAACTTTCAAATTGAACACAGCATTGTTGCTGCATGGCTAACTTGTTCCAACTGCTCTTTTGCAAAAAGCTCTTTTTTAACCTATACTTTCCTAATGTTGGGCAAAGGTGGGAGACTTTTGCCCATCAGTGGGTACAGTATACATTCGAATCGTCATTGTCTGCTGCCTTTTCCGGCCAATCAGTCAAGAACGAATCTAGGTTCTTATGCCTGCCTCAACGACCTACTGCGTAACAAAACTTCTTTTTTTTCGTCGGATTTGAAATCCTTGTGCAGGTACATGACATAGGGTATTAAAAAAACAATTATGCAGATTAGGCATGCAAACATTAATTAATTAGGTAAACGAGTAGGTAAGTAGTCAAAACTTAAAATAAACAAATAGTGTCACAATACAAAACTACATTTGAAATCGGGTACAATTAGATAAGTTGGTATGTCGTTAAATTGCATAAAAATATTATAACTATCTTAAATTAGAAATTTACATTAGGTTTTTAAGTCATTGTCATTTAAGAAATCGTTAGTCGAGTTGTAACATTTTTCCATCAATAATGCTGTTAGCTTCTTTTTAAAATTGCGTATTGTGTCATTTTTTATTATATCAGGTCCTCCACCCTGAGTTGGGCAGAGGTGTCTGTCAAACTCTTACCGACTTAAACCACCCCGTGTTCTCTCGCAGTCTTGCGTCGGGGGGCTGCGAGTGCAAATACGATTTCCGCTGCCCCGGACTGGTGACGGCTCGCGCTCTGCGGGCCCCGCCACGTCTTAGAGAGGCGCGCGTCGTACTATAGTGTACCACGTGCGCCGCCATCTCGGGTCCTATGTGATAGAGGGTGACGGATGTCCCTGAGTCTGTCGCCCATTATCTGCCCTCCGCCGACATCCAGTGCGCCTGCTGCGGGACGGGAGAGCACTTGTGATCTCCCTTTCCCTTTCACCAGCTTCCTTCTGCGAGATAACTGTTTCGCAGAAGGATACCACCGCGTCCCAGGACTCTGCACTGCCGACCATTGAACGAATTTCGGTCGGCTGCGTGACGACCCATGTGCAAGAAGCTCTCGTCGTTGTTAGATTACAAAACGTTACAGTTAAATTAGGTGCTTAATATCTTTTTTTTTTCATTGTTTCATTTCATCACACAGGAGCCATGCGCACACAAGAGGCGCGTGCGACGTGACGAAGAAGGATCTCCGGCTACTGTGGAGCTGTTCAAGGGACTGTACGTGAATGAAGCAGATTCACCTGACAACGATGAAGTTACTAGCGAGAAGGTGAGATATTAAACATACTAAAACATAATTACTTATCTGTTCTCTTTAGTACCGGCCGCCATGTTTTGATGAGAGTGATCTCTGGCCACACTGAGGCGAATCCCGCGCTGGACGCAACGCGTCTTTTGTTTAAATAATGATTAGAAAGTCTCCAAACTATTCCGCCAGTCTAAACACCTCCATATAAGTTAGCTGACAGAATCTCGCGAGCGAATTACGTCCCGCATCCCACGTGGGTTTCACTTCAGTTTGGCCAGTTTTAAGCCCACTCAACAATGTCTATGTACGATCTTGTGTTGATCAAACCATTTAAGTACAGGGTCAAAAATAAGCTCACCTTTATAGTGTGAATAACTGGCTCACAATTTGATCTATGTTCATTGTTTAGCTATCAACTGCGATAGGATTTGATTAAGAGTTTTCTGGTCATCCTTTTGCCACACATCATATGGCTCATACGTAGGCGTGTTGTTTTGAAAGGCGAGCAAGGCATTACGTCAAAGCAATAACGAACATCGTCCCTGCTCTCTCCTAATACAGGTTAATCTTCATGCATTGCTTATTCTAAAGGTATGTCCAAGCATTGAGCGGCAGGAGCGCGGAAGCAACACACGGCGTTTGCAGGACACATTTCGCCGCCCTCTAGTTAGGTATACTCGTAAACCAAAGATAGTTCGCGCGACAGTCGTCCAGTCAAAGCGCGGCAGCCGCGCACGATTGCCGCTCTGTGTGGACACACTTTTATAATTTTACATTACATTTATTACTAGGTTAGGTTTGGTACTTGTTTAGGTTTCTTTTCTTTTTTATAGTTTCGCCATGTCCGTCTGTCTGTCTGTCTGTCCGCGGTTTAGCTCAAAAACTATTGGTACTAGAAAGTTGTAATTTGGCATGAGTATACAAGTTAATGACGCCAAAAAAGTGGTAAAATAAAATTTTGAAAAAAAAACAATTATGTAGGGTACCTCCACTACATGTAAAGTGGGGATGTCATTTTTTTTTTCGTCCTTCCCATTGTGTGGGATATCGTTGGATAGGTCTTTCAAAAATATTAGGGGTTTGCGAAGACCGTTTTTTGATTAAGTAAACCGTTCGTGACTTATCAAGCTTTAAAGTACCAATTTTCGTTAGAGTCAAGTGTCCCCCCCTTCTACCAACTAAACGGTTGTAGTTAGAAATTCAAATGTCACGGCATTAGTACTTATATATAACGAAGTTTAAAGGAAAACTATCACACTTAAGTGGGCTTTACAAGTTTACGAGTAATAATCGACCAACTTAAATTTGCGGTTGCAAAAACATGTTCTCCCATATATTCCGTATGGGAGAACATGTTTATCAATTACAAAGTTGAGTTTGTTCTTACGATAAATTCATTCCAACTACGGAACCCTTCATTGTGCGTGGTCCGACAAGCACTTGGCCGGTTTTTTTTTACCCCATAATCACAGAAAACCAATATATACTTTTCAGAAAGAAGACGAGATCTGCATATCTCAGCGGAACTTCGCGATCGGCATTTGCATAGCGGGAGTCATCCTGATGATTTGCGTCATCGCAGCCATTGCCTTCATCCTGGCTCGAAGGAGGAATCCGAAGACCTACTCCAGAACCGGCAGCTCATTGTACAGTGGTCCCTACACAAACACCGGGTACTCGCATACCAGTTAAAGTGATATTTGGTACAGTTTTTTTTATGCTAATGATATACACATATCATTTTTGTGAAGATAAGAAATGATTTGTTTTTTTTTTTTGGTAAAAAGAAACGGCTTTATGTGTGGTAAGAAAAAAGCTCCCAAACTCTTAAACTAAAAGTAGAATTTGGGTTTTGTGCAAAAAGTCGTTAAATAGGTACTTATATGAAAATTAAGGAAAAATATTGTCTAGCTCTTTAACTATAAATTTAATTAAATTTCGTTTTTTTATTGCAAAAAAGGAACGGATTTTCAAACATCAGAGAAACTTTTTCTAGCTCCTAAACTATAGTGTGTGTATGTCATTTTGCTAAGTGCCATCTAGTATTGGACATATTATATTTTTTTTATATTAATTACGCAATGGTTTCTAAAGAATCGAATTTTTTACTAGAATAACGAAATAAGGTGTAAAAATTTTACATTAAAAAAAACGCCTTTATGTAAAAGCGTTGCGCCTAAATTAAAATATATATTTAATAATTTGTAAATTTAAATGCCTTTTTGGAGGTGAGCATCGAAGAATTTGTCAGTGAGTGAAAATTAAAATACTTATCTTTTTTTACTGTTGTGTTCATTTTCACAACGATTGAGTCATATTTTAGTATTTAGAATTTTAGTTTATTTTACCACGTGTATTAAATTTACCATTACAATAAACTAGAAAGGAGTGCATCTGTGTCAGATTTAAATAATAATTTACTTTTTAATAACAAACTACATCACTTTTATACACTCCGTGAAAAGTAAAAATGTAAAAATAATTTGGAAACGTGGTTTTAAAACGTGACGTCACATAAAATTGACATTTTCGACAGTTAAAATAAAAATAATTGCCGAATTTTTTTTAAAGTTAATTTTTTTATAATGAAATATATTTTTTTAAATAATGTACGTTTTAAAACCAAATTTCCTATGTTTATAATAATAAATTTGTGATAATTCGTTCGTTCGTATACGTCGTGAATCGATATTTTATCTAAAAACACTGTAATTTAAGAAATATACTGGTTGCCTTGCATTACGTAAAGAAGTAGAATTTAAATTAATGACAATAGTCATTACTTAGGGTGTTGTGTAAAGGCCTGTGAAACTAGATTTTAAAAAGTATTTTTTTAATAAAAGGACCTTTTAAATAAATGAATTTGAAAAGTTCCTTCTGGTTTTAGTAATAAAGAATTATATTTTTCATTACTAGCCAAATAAATCTGTGCTTTTAATCAGAATTAATTTTATCTACCTGATCATTTTATGGTTGAATAAAATAATATTTTAGTATTTTTCTATTATGACAAAAATATTCTAAAATTGCTTTTATCTTGTGTTAATAAATATTAATGTCTAGTTAAAACAGGTCTTTATCTTTTCTATAACGGTGGCGGGAACTAGTTTTCTTCTACGCGGTTCATTCAAAATTTTAGTTCACTGACTTAAAGTTAACTAAAACTAAGTTGAAACTGACTTAGTTAACTAAGTCGTGAACTAAAATTTTAAAAACATAATTGGACAAGATGCCATATTTTTTAAGTTGTATTTTTAAGTTTCCTTTCTGCCAGTAATTCCGTCCAAACGGTGCTATTTTAATTTTTAATCTGGGCTTTTTAAGTTGCTTTTTTGCTTGTTACTTGCGCCATTGTCCATTGAAAAAAAACCAATATAATTTTTAATTATCGCTCAAGTTTGTTTAGGATGAACACTTTGTATTTTTTTACTAGTGTTGTAGATCTGTGTTGCATTCATAAAATACAGTAGTTTTAAATAAACTCACTAGATGACAGCACTTTCACAAGGTTGTCAAATAAAAGGTTGTGCACAATATCAATGGGCAATGTTTTTTTTTTTTAGTTTTTACTATGTATGTAAAGTAACAACGAATATTATCGATATACGTTTCATACTACCCCATTGTTAACATATTTTTTTTAGTTATTTTTTTTCAACTAATTATTGTATTATGTAACTAGTTTAATACAATGGGGTTCTGGAACGATACCGAGCGGTAAGGCAGTGTACGATTATTTTTTTAACAAATATACTGACTTGATAAGATTATTGCCTTTTATTTATTTTTCAAAATTATTTCCCCTCGGCTTCTGAAAGGCTGATTAACACAAAAAGAACGAAAACTGCCTCATTGTTCTAGTGGTCGCAAGAGCTACTGCTGAGCAAGAGGTCCTGAGTTCCGATTCCCAGGTCGGGCTGTGTTAACTTTAGCAGCTTGGAGTCTAGATTTGACGTAACTGGCAAAATATGGGTGTACTATAATAGTACACCTCTGCCTAACCCTTTGGGGAAATAAGGCGTGATGTTATTGTTAAGGGTGTGGATCGATGGTTAAACAACGCTTGATGAGCAAACGATTTATATTTTTTAAATGTAGGGTTGGACAACAATATTTTAGGGTATGGAAGCGCGTGCTGTCCGTGGCGTTAGAAATGGCACTGCGTAATCGCAAATCAAAATGGCGGTTCGGGACACGCCCTTTTACCCGCTCTGACCCCGCGCACTCCTTTTTACAGTTTTTAAATGCCAAAGTGTTTGTTGCGTCGGTAACAGTCATGTTAAAAAGAACGAAAAAATGTAACTGATCTCATTTAAGAGCCCGTATCAGTTTTGCGGTCTAAAAACAGAAAATTTCTCAATAACCCTAAAGATATCTGGTTTTTTTTTAATGCAAAGTTATTTATCAAGTATTTAACTAGGTAGTCTACGGATTAACATTTTGATAACAACTCAATATAAATTACGAAAAATAAAAATCTAACACACGTTTTTACGTAAACACCAAACACCAGGTTTTTCAATTGCTTTTATAGCTTAATGGTAGCAAATTTCAATCAGAGAAAAATCCTAAATACTGGGCATATAGTATAGTAGGAAGCCTACTTTTTTTTTTTAAGTTTAAAGCATGGGTACTTTAAAAAAAATGTGAACCACGCAAAAAAAACGCAATAAAATCATGTGTAAAATCGTCGTCTACGGGTAAGATACTATTGAAAGTAACAATAAGTGTTAAATATTTAAAAACATGAGGTTTTAATCTACCAAACTCAATTTTTATATTTTATTTTTGACTTCTTATTTAATTGTAATAAAATATCAAACTAATGCCATAAAAACCGATGCGCTCGCGCGAGGCAATCACTTGTCCGATGAAGCGCCAGCCCGCGCCGGAGCTAAGCGCGTAGCTTTAAATTCCCCGCATAATAATAATGATATATCCTTGATCCAGCCTGTCCCATCTTGCTGTCCTCCCCTCAGCGACGCCCTAAGCCGAGGTTCGTACCCCACAGGGGGTGCCCTTAGCGAGCGTTCGCCTAATTTTAATTTAGAATAGTTTTGCTCCTGGCTGGAGGCTTTGAGTGTAGTAGCTTAAGGCAGCCACAGGATTGTTCGGTTGAGCAGTAAATACCTTAGTGGTATACCTGCGAGATGCCATAGTTAAAAAAAAAAAAAAAACGAGGCATTCAGTCGCGCCCGAGCGCTTGTCGACGTCAGACCTGTGTCGCCCGTGACTGTCGCCACTCCCAACGTAACTCGCGAATAAATGGCGATTTTGTACTACGCCTCACCAGTTTTGAGACTGAGTATATTTATGCATAGTGTGACAATTTGTGATATGCTAATGTTATTCTACCTGTGAATGTGTTGTATGGTACTATTAGTAAAATAGTGTAGTTTTGAATTTTGAATTTTGAACTTTTAGAAACCTCCTTGAGTCTCGAAGTGCACCGTTATCTAAATAATCTTTTTAAATAATGGTGCCGATTCTCTTGTACACCGAACTAAACTATCACTAAAATTCCTTACTTTTGGCTATGAGAATCTTAAAGCTATTCTGCAATAAAAAGTCTAAATTTAAAAATTATTTTGACAACTAAATCGAATTTGACAATTGCGACTCCTCGTGGTACATACTTGTTTGCCCTACCCCGTGTTTTTTATAGAGCCGGAGGCGCGCAGAGGGGCAGCGTAGACGTGTTTTATATGGAATTTTTCACGTTTTGTATGGAAAAAAAAAATACCTACGTGTAGAGTATTAGGGGTATACGGGTTTCATAAAGGGGGTCGCAATTTTCATTATTTTTGCGATAGGACACCATTTTCAAGATTTAAGCAAAAGAAAAGAAAAAAGTCCAGTACAGTACTGTTTTTGCACCTGAAGTCGAGGTGTTCGTGTGAATTTTAGCTCATGACAACTAATAATATTCCACAGCATTTTTGATCGCGATTAAAAATGGTCAGATATAGTTAGAAAATTAAAATTTTAGGTGATAACGTCAAATTCAGAATAGCAAAGTTGTCGTTTTCACTAAATTTAAATCTCAGTACAATCTTAGTGCTTTAAAACTAAAATATGGTTAAGTTGTGCCACTTTAGTCTATTTCAGAATGGGAAATCATCGACAGGAGTAAACTAAATTTTGGTTATTTTTAGTCTAGTTTAGAGGCATTTGTGACAAGAAAATCGGCAAATTGATACGGGCGCCGAAATTGATACGGGCTCTTAAGAAATTACTGAAAAAGTGAAGGTAAAGGACATAAATAAAAAATCAATATTATTTATCTGTAAATAATACAGGAGTACCATAACACGTGTAATTAGTTTCACACTTTATAGTTTGCTATTACTATAGTGAATGCCGTACTAGGTAACGATATTTTTAAAGGGTACCTAAACATAACACGTCATTACTCATTATCACAATAAAATCCATCCAGTATTACGGAACCTAGTATATAAAATCTATGGAGTGCTGATAATAGCGGTTACGGACCAAGATTATTTGTTCCCGCTGCGCTGTGTGCGACTACGCACACTACGCTTGTCAGTGATAGTTCCAACGCACACAGACACACTGCGCTTCGATAGTTACCTAAACTAGGAGCGCGCCGAAATTGATACGGGCTCTTAAGAAATTACTGAAAAAGTGAAGGTAAAGGACATAAATAAAAAATCAATATTGTTTATCTGTATATATATATTCTTCCGATCTAACAACCTCTCCGTGTATACAATAATGTAGAAAATACATAAATAACGTACCAATACATAACACGATACATAATTTACTTTACCTAGTGCATTTAGCCGATTTACAGCACTTATACTTATTCTATACATAATTAAATTTAAATTATTTGCATTTTTTTAAACTTCGCTGTACTTCTTTGTGCCGGAGACGGTGACCACATCCATCATACACATTTGATTAATATTTTCATTTGCAAGCTATTACAATTTTCAGGATAATTTCATTAATTTTAAGTAGTTTTTTGTTGTTGAAAAAGCAGAACATTTAAGCATGGCAGACCTATATTGCATAAAATACATTCTGCAAAAAAATCGTCACAAAATATCAATATAGTCCCGACATAATTCGTAATACTCAGCTGTTTCATATTCATTGATAGAACAAATAATATATTTCTCGAATTTTGTGTCCCTGGTACAATAGAATTTGTCATTAATTTTACTTGTTCTATCTTGAATTTAAATCAGTAGGTACTTATGGAAAACTGTGGGGTAGTTCACACATAAAATGGCAATAGAAATGATGACTAAAATTGTGTTTGTTCAGGAAGGTTATTAAAAAAATATTGGACACGATTTATTTTTTTATATTTTGACGTAATCAAAAGATGCGATAAATTGGGTTAAAATGTGGCATGACGTCACGCCTAAGTAAATTTTATGCTGAGTGGTGACGCATCGAGCCTTTTTAAATAATTTAAAAAAATATATTTGAAAGACATTTAAGAAAATAGATGAAAATTGCCCATCCCCCCTTAACTCCTACAAAGTGTGCTTTTCAACTACAATGTTAAGTTTATTCTTGGGATAAATTCATCCCAACTACAGAACCTTTTATTGTGCGCGGTCCGACACGCACTTGGCCGGTTTTTTTATAAATATTATAAAGCAAAAAATACGTGTCTAATATTTTTTAATTATCTTTCTGACAGACTAAATAGGAACAATTTTTTTACCCAGACATCATCCTTATTGATCACAATGGGTTTCATTTCGATAGTTCAGTCAAGTTCATTGCGTTATATTATACGTTGTTGAGCATACGATTTTTTCAAACATATGAAGCCGTATATCAGAAATTTCCTTCAAACCCCTCGAATTGTAAATAAGAACAATTGGGGTGCTGGTTCAAATAGAGTAAAAAATCACCACAGATAAAATTAATTAGTACCTTAATCTACACAAGCCGTCAGTCTTAACAGTAACTAATTAATAATAATATTATGATTAGTATTTACAAAATTTACACATTAACAAAATTAAGTGCCACTTCTAAGATAATCACAGAATTTTCAGGCATTTCAGTTAAAATACTTTTTCTTTCAAAACTTTTAACACTTCTTAAATTATTGCCAAACATTTGGTTGCTTTCGCCTGTTGTTACGGGTTGTCAGAAGCCCAAATGTCTGACAACCAGTCTTACCAAGGGGTGTCGTGCAACTGGGTTGTGGAGGTCAGATAGGCAGTCTTATGCCATTCTGCTGTGGGGATCGGCAGCTGACGTAGATTCAATTTTCATCTTACAAAAGAGAGCAATCCGCGCTATCTATAAAATGGGTCCTCGCGAATCCCTTCGAAACAAATTCAAAGAAATAGATATACTGACTCTGCCTTCTCTTTATATCTTAGAAAGTATTTTGTATGTTCGCAAAAACTTAGGACTTTTCAAAATAAGAAGCGATTTCCATAATATAAATACACGTAGTAGACATGAAATTTTGATACCCAAATTTAGATTAACTAAAACAAGCAAGTCATTTCTTATAAACAGTATCCGCTTTTATAACAAGTTGCCTAAGTCGGTTACAGAACTTAGCGATGGGAAGTTCAAAACCTACATTAAACGCGTTCTTATCAAGAATGCATATTATAAAATTAAAGACTACGTTGAAGACAAGGAAGTTTGGCAATAATTCCTTCTGCACATGTGGCTTCCCTGGTAGCTCATTAACGGCAAATTGTATAAGTCTATTAACTGCTCCCAAATTACCATGTTTATATATATATATATTTTTACATTTTTATTTTTACATTCTTCCTTGACATTTAAATCACGCTATTATTTGACATTATAATATACCTACAATTTAACTTTAAATCTTTATTAGTGGCTTTTGTGATCATGATAATTATTCAGAATTGTAATATCAATCACGTCATTTCGTTTTTAATACTTTTTTATTTTTAATAATTTATTTATTTTTATATACTTAGATTATTTTCTATTTTGTGAATGTGAGAACGCTGTAGGCTTAGTGGATTTGCTGACCATAATTATTTTGTTAAGTACCTGGTACCTGTTGAAAGACCTACACTGTCCTCCCATACCTAATAACACTGTTATTTGAAAATATTGTAAAAACCAATTATTTTTAAAAGAGTAACCGTGGAGTTTCTTGACGGCTCGTCTCCATAGGAAACGACCAATTGGAACCGTGCACCTAGCTTCTGACGTTTCATAAGTGCCCATGTAGGTTTATGTGAAATAAAATATTTTGAATTTTGAATTTTGAGTCGCTCCATGTAAAATACTGGTATTTAGCTGGTAGATTGGAAGCTGATCCCAACATAGTTGGAAAAGGGCTAGTCAGATTGATATTATGGTTGCTCTTGCTGACTAAAACGGTATTTTTCCTACTTTCCCTTCCATTTAGCGCACATTCAGCACAATATTCAGAGCAACCAAAATTTTTAGCGCCAACATTAGTTTCTAAAGGCATTTATTAAATCGATCCCTAAGTAAATCCCATTTTGATTTTCTTAGATGTGAATCATACGCTAATATACTCACAAATCGTTGTATGTGATGTTCCCTAGCTTCGCTACTGCGACCAACGAGTTTGGTTACAATTCTAACCTAACCTATTGGCGCCTTGGAGCCTTCTCTTCTCTTCTCAGTCTCGCTCTCACTCAGTCCGCGAGCAGTATCGTGCGAGCGAGGTAAGGAGTGAATTTGAGCAGAGTTATTATGATTTTCTAGAAGAAACGACGATGACGATGGCCGCCACATAACGGCCGCAGTGACGACCGTCATGAAAATGACAGCGCTCTCTAGGAAAACATACCAACTTACTTTCATGAATAACATTTCAGTGACGTCATTGGCCCGTAAATCGCAAACGCTATGTGGCGACCCCCGCTCTTTTAGGAAACGATAGCTTTACAGCGACCAACATTAACAGTACAGATAGTTTTAAAAAATACCAGAAAGAGAAGATCATTAAGTAAAAAGGGCGATCATCACTAAAAAATCAAAATGTTTTAAGGGGGTCAATTCAATTTCCCTTTTCTAAATATACATAAATTTACTTTTAAACCTAAAACCCTTTCAATAAGCAGGAAAAGGATAAATATTAAGACACATACAGGTATCCCAATAAAAGTATGCGCTTCGATAATCATCGTGTATCTTCGGAAATACGAACGCACGATGATGAGATCTAACATAGAGCCGTTACAACCACGAAAGTACTTGCCTATTTTGTATTACCATGATTGCAAAGTTATTAATTAACAACTCTTACAAAACTTAGAACCTTTGCCTCTTTGCCTCTATGGCGCGACGTTCGTGCTAATTCGGAAACGCGAAGATTACCGAAGCGCATACCTTTTCTGGTTTAACTGTAAATAATCATGCACGAATAACTTTACATATAAAATTAAAATCAACTACATTTCGTGCACATAGGTTGTGGTCCGTAATGCGCGATTGTAATTGGCTATTCTGCATGGTCATGACTTCGTGAGCCAATCAAAAGGCAGATATTTTAAATAGAATAGGCTTTCGTTAGACAATTATTTCACCTGATGGTAAGCGATGTTGCGGTTGACCGCAGACGCCATGGGCATCGATATCCAAACATGAAGCGCGCTCATTGGTCAATTCAAATAGCGCACGCTTCCCCAGCGTCTTGTTACACACTTCGTCCCTTTTCCCTTTTCACGAAATTACTCCCACAGATTGCAGAAAAGCGAGAGAAAAGATATTACACACCAAAAAAGATCTTGTGATCTTGTTTTTTCTAGCCACATCATCGTCTGGGGAGTTTCGCAAGCAAATTTTATTTGACCTCGTATAGGGAAACACAGTCTGCTGGTGTAGTCACAAAATATGCGTAGTTCGCAAGACCACAGCCTTTGAACACAAATGTACATTTTCGTCTACTTAAAAATAAGCACAGCTAAAGTCTGGAAAATACCTTTTTAAATATGCCAATAACATGCTTTTAGCAAGTTAATTTATCGTTGAAATCAATTCAAATAGGCATGTTTCACCAACTTCAAAGATCCGAATTTTCTGGTAAATCTCTTCTTTTATCAATTGCCCTGCATTAGTATCGCAAAAACTCGAAAATGGCTCGACCGATTAGTTTTTTTTTGTTCTCAATACTGGGGAGGTTTAAGCAAAAACCAAAAGGAATAGCGGAAACATTGAAATTGAAATATTTTGACAAAACAACGTCTGCCGAGTCAAGTGGTAATTTTATAAAATTTCGTTCTATTTAGGTGGTGAATGATGCCTATTCGGACACTGCGTAATAGACCCTTAGATTAGGAATTAATTTGTCGTTCTAATCGCCATATTTCATTAATTTTCTGTTACATTTATTCTAACAAATGATATGTTATAATGGAATTTTTCGTTGGACCTGAGGTCCAAAGGTATAGTCAAAAAATTGGTCGTGGTAAATGGAATAATAGGAACTTACATACTACTGAAACTTTAATCACTAAGGTAGCATGTCTTATGTGATGTTCAACATAGTTTTAAATAATCGATACTTGTAAGTTATTAATGTTGTAGCCCTATCCAGGGATGTTACGGAGCTTCGCTTCCGATTCCGAAAGGTCAGAACTCCCGATTAATTTTACACCTCTGATTCCGACTTCGGTTCCCATAATTTTGAATCAGAGTTATACCGAAGTTCAAAACGCGTCCCTGGGAAATGTTTGTTTATTATACACGCTCGAGCTCGAAGTCTCAGTTTATTGTTTTTAAAGAGACTGCTTAAAGAGACTGATTAAAGAGACTACATTTTATTTCTATTATTTCAATAAGCCTTCCCTCAGTACATCTTTCTTCTACTACCGCCTCCGACTCCGAGTCCGGTTCCGGATCTGGTGCCGATTCCGATTCCGGTTCCGGTAAAACGACTTCCGTAACATCCCTGGTCCTATCCATGTATATCTTAAATAATTCTAAAAGAACTCAACTGATGAAACGCACTATAGAAAATTGTGCTCAACCCTACCCTTAAGTTAAAATCTAAACCATTCTTAGCCGCTCTAAAAACATCGCGATTACTAGGCTCAGACTATCAAATACCGCTAAGTTATAACAGGCCCAGAAGTAACGCGTAATAAGTTCTTCATAATCAGCATATATTATAACGTCCCCACTGCTGGGACACATCCTCCTCTCCGTGAAAGAGAGTGGGCCGTAATTTACCACGCCGACCCCGTGCGGGTTGTATAATCAGTACTAACTGCGCTTTAAAACCGCCATACCTTTACCCTTCACTTCTGCTTACCCCTTTCTGAGAACACAGGGTGATATTTTAAACTCTATCTCGCATCATAGCAATTTTTTCTGCTCAATCAAGACAAGAAGTTTAGCAAAATCTTACTTCAAAAAGCCGCCATTCCTCTACCCTTTCTAACTTCAAAATTCAAAGTCAAAAGTGTACTAGAGCATCACCATTATGGTCGGTCGTCGTCCATTTGGACCGTCATCAAGGAGTCTTCGGGATGGATCTCTAGGATCGCCTCTGTACCATCGTTGAAAGGGAATGATACGCTGCCGTCGATAACTAGACCTGAAACGATGAAGAAAAGTTGGTTTAAATAGTGAACTGTGTATAATAAATTAATTTGTCTCACGGAAGGTGATGAATAAATAACATCATGTCTGTATTCCAGGAATTGGGTACAATGTAACCGGATGCAGCTGAATATTTTACATGGAGCGACTGCCTATCTGACCTCCACAACCCAGTAACTGGGTAATACGATACCCCTTGGTAAGACTGGTTGTCAGATTTTCGGGCTTCTGACGACCCGTAACGACTGTCAAAGATCCACGAATGACAGCCGGGACCAAGTAGGAGATCTTTAGAGGCATGCCTCTAAAGATCGACCAGTGCGGCAGTTATTACTTAGCCACGAGCTCCTCTGAAATTGGGTAAGCAGATGTATACAGGGTGGAAGGGACATCGACGCGAAAACTAATACCACGGATTCAGTACACGATTCTGAACACCCCTCCGTTGAAATTTTCCGTCAGTTATTTTTAAAGAATCTGCTGTTCCATACATTTTGACCGCGTAGGTAATGGACTTTTCTATGAAACAGCTGTTTTTTTTAACTTTTTTAATTTTCAACAGAGGTCATAAGTTATGTCTTGTAGACACCCGCTAAACGACGCGACGGCCGCCGGCGCCCCAAGTAATAAACCCGGTAAAATTCACTTTGAAAACAACTATCTAACTGGAGATTTTTTTTTTCTTTTTTCCTGAAAATTACCGCGTAAATAGACTATCAGTACGATACTTAAATACACCGTCAGGGATCGGACAGGGTTTTTTTTACATGTTGTATATGTTGTTCGCGAGGTATACTCTAATTGCGAGATGCAGGATTTGTGTGACGTCAGCGTCTCTGATACGTAATTCGCATGTGGCGATGTAGCCACAACTACGTATCTAAATGAGTACAATGCGACTTGACCTTGACGGAACTCACTCTATCCCTGACCTTGAGCCCACTCCTCAAACGTGATTTACTGACCGAGTACGGTAGCTGACCAGAGACAAACTATATAATTATCTACAATGACTACATACCTGCATCAGTACAATGCGACTTGACCTTGACGGAGCTCGCTCTGTCCCTGACCTTGAGCCCGCGAGGTGTGGGCCACTCCTCGAACGTGATGTACTCACGGACCGAATATGCTAGCTGGTCGGAATCTGGTGACAAAAAGATAAAAATCAGTTTTATACTATATTAGTTTTTTGTTTACCTTAAACAGTCGTTCACACGGCACTAAGCCCAGGTTCGCACAGGCGAATTTTTCCCGTAGTGTTTTTTTCCACACACTCGATTTTCAACGCTATTCTTAGAGACGAGAGCTGAAAATCCAACAGTGTATCTTTTCGACGCGCTGGGATGCACTGTTGGATTCTCAACGCTCGGATCAACACTGAGAGTTGAAAATCCAGTGCGCGTTAAAGTCCCGCCAGCCAAAATTACACAGTAAACTTTCGAAGTGATCAATTTTAATAATGTGAAATTCTTCACTTACACAAACTTGAAAATCTACTTAGCATTTAATCTCACTAGAAAATTCCAAAGAATAGGTTCAGGGGTAATAAGGGGCGAGCCAATCAACCGGGCACAAATCCAGACTACGGGCTGCTTTTGAGAAATTTCTGATGAAAAGACCCAATAACACTTCCCTAGCCTGAGAACCAAACTAAGACCTCATACGCAGCAGTCCACAAAACCAATGAGGCAGAGTGAGCTTAAAAGATGTATATAAAAAAGAAATCGTACCTGCTGCGAACATTAGTTTCTGGTTATATGACTCGGTGACTTGTCTCGCCTTCTCCAGCGCGGTGTCAATCTGGACTCCAAACTGCTGTGACAGTATCTTCATTAATTCCTGCACTGATTGTGTTCGGAGGCAGTTTATACTGAAAATAAGAGAAATATTGGTTGTAGTAGTGGAATCATTGGAGATTTAACGGACGGCTGGCTTTTCTCGATGAACGTTTTTAGGGTTCCGTAGCCAAATGGCAAAAAACGGAACCCTTATGGATTCGTCATGTCTGTCTGTCTGTCTGTCCACTTTTTTCCGAAACTATAAGAACTATACTGGTGAAACTTGGTAAGTAGATGAATTCTGTGAACCGCATTATGATTTTCACACAAAAATAGAAAAAAAAAATTTGGGGGTTTCCCATACTTGAGAACTATAACTATTTTTTTTTTCATCAAACACATACGTGTGGGGTAGGTATCTATGGATAGGTCTTCAAAAATGATATTGAGGTTTCTAATATCATTTTTTTCTAAACTGAATAGTTTGCGCGAGAGACACTTCCAAAGTGGTAAAATGTGTGTGTGTTACTTCTAAAATAAGAGAATAATAAAACTAAAAAAAATATATATGATGCATATATGTAAACTTCCACCGAAAATTGGTTTGAACTAGATCTAGTGAGTAGTTTTTTTTTAATACGTTATAAATCGTAAACCGCAATTGCTGCTACGGAACCCTACATGGGCGAGTCCAACTCGCACTTGGCCGCTTTTTATAATCGGTAATCGGAAACCGAAAAAATCTGGATTATATTTATATAATTATGTCGTGAGTATAAATGCTTCCTTGTCTTTGACATATCTCCGAATTAAATCGGACTGGATAGGCGAGAATCGGTCTTAATTGCTCTAATTTTCGTGTGGTCGGTGACTAACATGGTGTCAGAGATTTTATGCCACCCATAGGCCTCGGACTTGACTTCACATGCCGTCGACAAATATCTCTCAGGCATGCCGGTTTCACTGTAGGCGAGGGCTTGCGGACGGTGAGCAATGGGTAGCTCGCCGTCCGGTAAGGACCAAGCCCGGGTCGACGGCGCGTTGTGTTCCACGCGCGCCTCAAAGAGCGGCTGAATTGGTCCGATGGGACCGACCGATGCCTGCCGGGGATGCGAGAAACACAACTGAAGGAACACGGGTCGGTTTTAGTCAGTAAGAGTCTGACACGCCTTCCCGCTCCACCCACAGCGGGAGAAGTCATTTGATGATTTCCCACCCAAAAAAAAAAGGCATGCCGGTTTCCACACGATGTTTTCCTTCTCCATTTTTGAAGCAAGTGATAACTATACAATACGTACATGAACATTGTCATTTTTTGCCGATGGGAGAAACTATCGGGCTTACGGCTCGATTATAAACGCTCGCGTGACTGAAAAAGTCAAAAGATAAAGAGAACTGGAAAAGTATGGGGGCAACAGAGTATAATAGGGATGATGACAAAAAAAAAAAAAATATCCGTCATGTAGACTATGAAAAAATTACGTACACGTATTTTTTCTTTTTTTACGTTATCAAAAGATTACAGCGATACATTGAGTTAAAATGTGCCATGACGTCACGAGTAGGTATGTAGATTTTATACATACTTGTGACGTAGCGACCCCCACTCCCCAACTTTAATGCGTTTTATCTAAGTCATTTTTTGTTTATCTGACTGACGGACTAAATAGATTTTTTTTTTTTTTACCCAGGCGTTATCTCTATTATACTATGTACTGGTATCTAGTGGACGAGTGATAGCCTAGCGTTGTGACCAAGTCAGGTCTCGAGTTCGAACCAAAACCTCTGACTTTTCGGATTCATGTGCGTATTGTATAATTATCACTTGCTTCAAAAACGGTGAAGGAAAACATCGTGAGGAAACCGGCATGCCTGAGAGATATTTCTCGACAGTATGTGAAGCTGAGTCAGAGGCCCATGGGCGGCTTTAAAACTCTGTCACCAGGTTAGTCACTAACCATACGAAAAGAAGAATTGGTACCTACCTAAAGTGCCAGGAAGTGCTTCCGGTACCGGTCGTGACGCATAGGCCGGAACTCTTCGTGTGAGACCATTCTCCGTTGTCTATCTGTAACCGGAGTAGCGACACTCTGGATGTTACACTTTCGCCTATGAATACCTGGAAAATATTTAGAATAGATATTAGATTTTTAGTGGGAAATAAGTGTTGGATCTATAAAAGTTCTAGCAATAGTACAGCCAGCTGTATTTTTAAAATAGGCTTTAATACAGTTAAAAAAAAGGATTCTTAAAAATTGAAATTTTTGGTGAGGTATGTTAGTGAGATCGTTTATTCTGAAAGTGGGCAACGTCAAATATTTCGCTGTTTTGATTAATTTGGCAATATTACTGTATGGAAACATGAAATTTGGCTAACTAGCGAACTAGAATATTAATAATGAATTGTAATTATAACACTGAATTTGATGTTGTAACTGTTTTAGGTATAAAAAAGGGATTTGGAAAGTTTCCAAATAACTTCTTTACATCTAAAACTAAATATTCGGTGTTACGATATTAATTATTGCATTTCATAATCAATATTAAAGTTCGCCAGTTAGCAACATGTCATATTTCCATACAGTAATATTGCCAAATTAACAAAACAGGTAAATATTTGGCAGCCATTTACGACGTGTTCTAATGCGTTTTATCGAAATCATTCTATAAATATGATAAAGCAAAAAATACGAGTCTAATATTTTTTTATTATCTTACTTACAGACTAAATAGTTTTTGTTTTTCCCCAATCATCATCCCTATTGATGTCTTTGGTAAGGACGTCTCAGCTGTTTTATACTATTAAATATCTATTGTTTCAACGGGCAAAGCCAATTTGAATCTTTACAACTCTAGCACAGACTTCATTTTTAGGATTCCGTACCCAAAGGGTGCAAAACGGAACCCTATTACTAAGCCTCCGCTGTCTGTCCGTCTGTCAGTCAGTGGGCTGTATCTCATGAAGCGTAATAAGTACTGTTGAAATTTTCACAGATTGTGTATTTCTACATACATACATAAACTCACGCCTTCTTCCCATGGGGGTAGGCAGAAACTACAGAATGCCACCTGCTACGATCCTTACATACTCCTTTTGCCTCGTTTACGTTCATACATCTGGTCATACACGCACGCCGGTTGCGAGTACTACGCACCTGTCCTTTCTGGAGAACATCACCAATAAGGTCAGTATATGTCCTCCTAGGGCGTCCCCTTCCGGCGTTTCCATTGTGTATTTCTATTGCCGGTATAACAACAAATAATAAAAATAAACGACTGCCTCGTTGGTCTAGTGGTCGCAAGCGCTACTGCTGAGCATGAGGTCCTGGGTTTGAATCCCAGGTCGGGCAGTGTTATTGGTTTTTTCCATCTGGAATTTCTCAGTAGAAGCCTGGAGTCTGGATTTGTGACCGGTTGGTGACAATAGGCTAGACCGCTATTACATGGGACTTAAACATAACGCGAAATGTGGGTGTACTATATAGGTACACCTCTGCCTAACCCTTCGGGGAATACAGGCGTGATGTTATGTAATAAAATAAAGTATAGTTAATGTTAAATATTGTACGGTGTTACTGAACCCTTCGTGTACGAGTCCGACTCGCACTTGACCAATTTTTCTATAATATCTTCTGACGAGTTGTAGTGAAGACACGTCATCTGCCGAGCCTTTTCCCAAGTATATTGGGGTCGGATTCCAGTCTAACGGGACTAGTATTTTACATGGAGCGACTGCCTATCTGACCTCCACAACCCAGTTACTGGGTAACAATACCCCTTCGTAAGACTGATGTGATAAAAAAAAAAGATTTTTAATGATCTTACCTCATTTAACGCCAAAAACGGTAATACTTTAGTTGCGAGGGTTGGACTTTTAATTTCCTGTTCCGGGCAGTTGCACATTTGTTGCGAGTTCAAATTGTAGGAGTCTCTCATTTCATGTGTGTTTTGTACTGGTGGGTATCTGTAAAATAAATTATATTTTTCTTTATTTAGTACAAAAAAGAGCAGCGGTGGCCCAGTGGTGGCGGCCCCGACTTACGAACAGTAAGTCGTCGGTTCGAACCCAGACAGGCGCATTACTTTGTGTAGTTTATTTCATCACCACTGCTCTCAAAACGGTGAAGGAAAACATCGTGAGTGAAACCGGCATGAGTGCAAGAAAAACACTTTGATGGAATTACTACTGACATAACATTTTGGAGGTAAAATGGGGGACTAACCGGCAATAATGTAGGGTGTGCAAGTCAATGGGTGTGATCGTCTCCAGCAGTTTCGGTTCGCAGGTGATCGTGGTGCGTATCCTGGAGCGACGCATCCATCTGAACCTGCCCTGCAATCATAATTATTAGTTTATAACCTACATTTAATTCGAGTTCTGAGACTGCCTCGTTGGTCCAGTGGTCGCAAGCGCTACTGCTGAGCACGAGGTTCTGGGTTCGATTCCCGAGTCGGGCAAAGTATTATTGGGTATTTCCAACAGGAATTTCTCAGTAGTAGCCCGGAGTCTGGAATTGTGCCCGGTTGATGGCAATAGGCTCGCCCCCTATTACATGGGACTTAAAAACATAACTGGCGAAATGTGGGTGTACTACAGGTACACCTCTGCCCAACCCTTCGGGAAATGAAATGAAATTGTTTATTCTGTAAATAGGATATAGGAAACACTTTTACACGTCATCTTAAAAAAAAAAAAAAAATTAGCTAGATGAGTTCGGCGTTTCCTATCTGACTACTCTGAGAAACAAGGCGTGATGTTATGTAATTCGAGTCTAAATTCTACTTTTCTTCCTGGCTTTAAACACTAGGAAGTGGTCTTTTATAATGATTGAACTTCCAAAATGGTGATTTGCATTTTTTGGAAACAAAGAATAAATGAGATTTTATACTTGAAAAAAGTTTCTGTGTTTAGGTTCTTTTTTTTTTGCAAAATGCTTTTTATCGTATAATTTAGATTAATATTATATCCCAATACGAAAATCTAGTATAGTAGGTACTGTTTCTTCTCCTATGCAAGATAAAGGCGTCCTCTCACACCGACATGGAACGAGCATAGATCTCCCTACACTTACTCATTGCGTTAATGATTTTAGACTTTTATAAGTAGCCGATATTATGTTGATGTGACAAACATGTTTATATATATGGGTAATGTAAAGTTCACTCATCCTCTATAGAAAAGGGGGGATCTTCCGACCAGATTGATGTTGTGTCAGGTAGGTAGGCTACTGCCCGACGATTTATGTCGGTACGTTGTATACAGGATTACTGGTAATTCGACGTATATCCGTCAGGGGCTGATAAAGGGGGCCAAATGCAACAAATTGAACCCCCCATATGTATGGCCGAAATTCAATAGTATTCGAGATATTTGAATTTTAAGGGTTTTTCGATATTTACCCAAAATTTGACATTTAATTCCAAATAAAAAAAAAACTACACATTTGAATGGGTACCATTAAAAATCATGTTGTAGCTAGCACTTCAATTAAGCTATGGACATAGTTAAAACTACTTAATTTAACAAAATAATTAAAATAATTAACGATATAAGAATAATATCTTACCAATATTTTTATTTTACGCTTCAAAAATGTTGCCTCCTCACAAAAATTTCTATGACATTAATCGTAAAAATAACTAAAAAAACTTGCCTATTCTGTAAGCTTTCCAAAGAGGTATAAAAGTCAATTTTAAAATACATAATTCGTGGCATGGCATGTGTTTGAAACGGCGCGGGGAGAGAATTTGTATTTGTATGAAATAAAATGCATTCAAAAATGTACGTCAAATTTTATTAAAAATTTTACACATCTTGTTCAAAATGAGCCCCTCTATTACGAATGCAAGTTCGAATTCTTTTCCTAACTTCGGTTTTCGTCACTCTTGATGAAAACGTTGTTCTCATCTGTTGCGCCGCGTTTATTATTCGCTGTCGAAGTTCTTCGACTGAATTTATTGGGGTCACATAAACTAATTCCTTCATATGACCCCAGACGCAAAAATCAAGTGGTGTGATATCAGGGCTTCGTGCTGGCCACGGAATTGGCCCTCCCCTCCCAATCCATCGGTTTGGAAATCTCTCATCTAGCCACTGTCGGACAGTAATCCGGTAATGTGCTGGGCACCCATCATGTTGAAACATGAGGTTGTTTTTTATTTCTTCGGGAACATCCGCCAACAAATCGTCTAGGTTGTTTCTCAAAAACTCCTCGTAATTTTCGCCGTTCAAATTTTGGGGCAAGAAATGAGGGCCCACCAAATAATTATCAACGACACCCATCCATACGTTCAGGGAAAATCTCATTTGCGACGCAGTTTCTTTTAGTTTTTTTGGATTCCTGCCTGCTTTAGGTGCCCAAAAATGTAAGTTATGGTAATTCGTTATACCATCCCGGTCAAACTTTGACTCGTCAGTCCACAAAATATTTCTTAGGAAATGTTCCTGGTCAGCGTCAGCGTTTAACATAAACCGAGAAAATTCGAGTCGCCTGGCAGGATCTCCCTCGTGCAATGTTTGGACAGGTTGATAATGGTACGGGTGTCTACCTGATAGATGTACAGTCTGTTGTCAATATTATCTGACCCACCCTAAAAACAAAGGAATTTGGACCCTCTGACATTAACAATAAGGTTTATTCAATTTAAATGAGCTTAACAGACAAGCGACGCGACGGCTTGATGAACAAATACAATAATAATACAGACACGCAAATTTGATCTTTAAAACGTTAGCGTTAGGTTATATGTTATAACTACTTGTTATAATATAATTAGTGTAATAACTTATTTTAATAACTATCTTCAAGTAATTCTGGTCTCGTGGTCTGAATATAAGACTGGGAAAAACAAGTTGCGAGATCAAATCCTGCGACAAAATAATTGTTTTGCTTTTAATTTAGAATTTATTACAAAACCATTTCTTGTTTATTGTAAAGAACTATAGACGGATAACCTTCAAATATAAACTTTCTAAAATGGTAATATTTTCGCATAATTTGTAATAAGTGGGTAGTTGAAAAATAAATATTCGTATTCATTATAAAACCTGAGGGTATGCAGTGACTACGCGCAAACATATTTTACCTTGTCTTACTATATTGCAAAAACAACGTCTCTTTAGAATTTTTTATTTTCTGTTTTATGTAGTTTTTTTATTATCATGTGTGTTATTATTTATTAAAAAAGGAACTGATAATAGGTGGACTGTGTTTTTGAACCGACATGTTGTTCGTCGCCAATCCAGCATCAAATCGCTAAGCCACAAGCACTTGTTAGAAACGTGCGAAATTAAAGATTGGGTTGTAATTATGTAGTGTGACTTAAAAGCTTTTCAACTTTAATGTCAACGAGATAATGATTAAAATAGCATAACAAAATGATACATAATGCCGGTGGCTCCGACAATGTTGGGTGGGTTTACCTTAACGTTACGTGTTAAAGATCAAATTTGCGTGTCTGTATTATTATTTTATTTGTTCATCGACTAACTAGTCTGATATGCTCATATAAATTGAATAAACCTTAATGTTACAAGCACAGGGTCCACATTCGTTTGTTTTTAGGGTGGGTCAGATAATGTTGACAACAGACTGTACTACCGACCACACTTTCCACTGGGACATACCGAGCTGTCTTGCAACAATGTTCGTTGAGATGTTTGGGTCATCAATAAAACACTGAAGAATGGTGTCCTCTTCGTCAGCCGTATACCGTCGAGGTCTGCCAGCGTTGAATTGTGCTCTCTGAACACTGCCAGTTTCAGACAATCGTCGATAGGTGCTCCCGAAAACAGTAACGTGGGGAAGTCGACGATCGGGAAAGCGGCGTTGGTATTCTCGCCGAGCCGCAGCCGCGTTTCCATCGGCAAAACCATAACAAAACATAATGTCTGCGTATTCGTTATTAGCATACGAAGCCATGGTATCCGAAATAACAATGATAACAAAAATAATAACAAGAGAAACAAGAATTAACAATAATGATCGATAACAAATTAACGCGATGAGAGATTGGTTAATAGCAAGATAACAACACACGTGCTTGCGCGGCGTAGAGTCGAAACGTACTAAGGAAGGCGACGCGAGCACAGCAGACGCCGTGTGCTCCCCCACCCTCACACCCCGCCCCATCACGAAGAATTCCGCCAGTAAAATCGGTTGTTTTAGCAAGGATCATAAACTAAAACACACATTATTTCTCTCCCCGCGCCGGTTCAAACACATGCCATGCCACGAATTATGTATTTTAAAGTTGATTTTTATACCTTTTTGGAAAGCTTACAGAATAGGCAAGTTTTTCTAGTTATTTTTACGATTAATGTCATAGAAATTTTTGTGAGGAGGCAACATTTTTGAAGCGTAAAATAAAAATATTGGTAAGATGTTATTCTTATATCGTTCATTATTTTAATTATTTTGTTAAATTAAGTAGTTTTAACTATGTCCATAGCTTAATTGAAGTGCTAGCTACAACATGATTTTTAATGGTACCCATTCAAATGTGTAGTTTTTTTTTTATTTGGAATTAAATGTCAAATTTTGGGTAAATATCGGAAAACCCTTAAAATTCAAATATCTCGAATACTATTGAATTTCGGCCATACATATGGGGGGTTCAATTTGTTGCATTTGGCCCCCTTTATCAGCCCCTGACGGATATACGTCGAATTACCAGTAATCCTGTATACAGGGTGTAAGGGACAGCCCTCCGCAGACTGATGGGGTGAATTCAGTATATCATATTAAGATTACCGGTACATGAAATTATTTCAGGAACGTTATGGGAAACCTGTTTTGTTTTATTACCCTACACGCAATTTTTTGACATTTTCAATTATTCGACTTGTTTTTTTTTACATTATTAACTAAATAATTCCTCATTTAAATCTGACATCGTTCAATTTTTAAATAATATTATATAGGTAATTGTTATGATTTATTTTGAAATTTTAATTATGCATGATTTTCAAACATCTTAAAAAAAAAAATTAAATTCATAATATTTAGATAGATGCACACCATATTTGTACGCCTCCTGGCATAACATAGTGTTCTGTTCACCAAACTCAAGATCTGTATTTCTTTACCTGTGTTAACAAATAAAAGTGATTTGATTTGCAATGTATCGCTACAAATTTGTTGGCAAAACGCACGTAGCGAACGGCAGCGCAGCGAGCTTTCGGACGCCGCCACCATCTGATTTCACGCGTAGTTCATTAGAGAATTTCGACATCCATTGTTGTTTGATTTTTTATTTTAGCTGTTTTATTTACATTAATAGAGTACTGCGTACAGAGAATGTAATTTTAAATTGAAATAAAGGAATATTAACTTAAAACACGATAAAAAAATGAAAATTTCCCTGAGAACATTTTCAGTGGAATATGATTCAAAATAAGGAGCTGAATGCACCCTGTTAGTTTGCGGAGGGCTGTCCCTTACACCCTGTATGCTAATCGCGCGGTAAACTCTGTTTGCGCGATGCAAGATTGATAAGTAGTTCGCATGTGGTAATGTACATGACGCCACACATGTTTATAGGAATCTGAATAAAATATGTAACTAACTTACCTCTTTTAGTGCCTGGAACGCACCCTTGACGTCTTTAGAGCACCAGGTAGGTAGGCAGAGGCGACCTACTGATTTCTTTGGCGAACTATTGAAGCCTATTACAGGCTTACTGAAAAAAAAAATGCATCATTCGACGCAATCAATTAATAACGAAAATCGTGCAAAGCTTAGAAAGGACCTGCCCCCCTAGCCAAGTCACAAACGATAAACGTAAACTCTCAGTAGTCTTTAATAGATTTTCAACTTTATGTTATTGGATATAAAGTTGAAAATCTATTGAAGATTACATAGTGTTTTCGTTCGTTCCGGTCGCTAACGCTCAGTAGTCTTTAATAGATTTTCAACTTTATGCTCTTAGGTATAAAGTTGAAAATCTATTGGAGATTACTAAGCGTTCACGTTTATCGTTTGCAACTTGGCTAGGGGGGCTGGAGACATTGAAGAATTATTGGAAAAAGTAGACAAAAAGGAGAAATAGCCCAAGGGTTCGAAGGGCTGTTGCTATGTGATAACAGCCGCACGGTTCGATCCATCAGGTTAAGCTACGCTTGCCGGAGTTGGTCTGTACATGGGTGACCATCTTTACATACCGAGACTCCTCCGTGCCTCGGAAAGCACAATAAGCCGTTTTTTTTGACAGTCGTTACGGGTCGTCAGAAGCGCGAAAGCCAAGGGGTATCGTATTACCCAGTTACTGGGTTGTCGAGGTAACATAGTTGGGAAAATGCTAGGCAGATTGATTCGAGGGGGCTATCTATCATTAGCATCAATATTTAGACAGACCAGTTACAGCAGCATATTATGTGATAAGGCAATATGACTCACAGCCCGTTGCAGAAACGAAACTTTAGCTTTTAAAGCTGTCATTAAATATTAATCTTCCATTAACTTGTTGTACTCGTAGAGAGCACCATTAGACTCGAATTTAATGGTTCTTTGATGAAATTAATGAAATCGTTAGCGTTAGTGATCCATTACGAAATGGGGCATTAATGTTTGTCTTTATGCAACTGGGTGTTAGCAAATAGTACAACTTGTTTCTTCTTGATACTCGTACTACTTTTGACCGTAAAATCGTCTAAATAAAAAACTTACTTGGCATCTCTAACTCTGGAAGCTGCTAGCAAGAAGGTGCCATCACCACCACATGGCACCACCACGTCACACCAGTTTATTAGGTCTTCGTTATAAGTTAATCTGGAAATTATAAAATTTAATTATGCTAGCGCATTTGTAGATTTTTATTATTTATTTATTACTAGCGAACCAACCTTGTTTTGCACGGATGCAATTTACTTATGTGGTGAGATACCTATCATAAGTTCTGAGTTGAGCTCCACGATTACTGACAAATGCGTGCTCTGACTCGACAGGTCCACTCAATCTGTGTGGTCCTTTCCTCAAAAGACCATTTCAGACACCAATCTACATGGTCTTCACATAATCTGACCAAGATTATGTATGGACTTTAAGAGAGACTGTGACCTCTGAGTTTGTTTCGCCCTTTCTGCTCAAAGTAGTCAGATAGGAAACGCCGACCGACCTCATTTGGTTTCTAAAATATGATTGACGTGTACAAGTGTTACAAACCTACTTCTATACATTTAGGTCCCCACATAGGAAATTGAAAGGCGTTTTGTATGGAGAATTTTAAAGAAGTTGAATTTTTCATACTAACATTTTCTTAATTTATTTAACAACCATGAACACTAATGTTTAAAAACTAAGATAACGTAGACTCAGATTAAGCATCAAAAATAAGTTTTGACTAAGTTTTAAAACAAATAGTAGTCATTTCTGCTAACAAAAAGAGGAGCCATTTTTAAGGTATTTTTTATGTTTAGAAAACTATAAGTAATAAGGTTTTTTTACTATTGGTAGTTGTTTATGATGGTCATTATTCGATAGCAATTGATGAATATTTTAAATCATAGATGTGACGAGGTTCTCTATTTGTGAGAAAAAAAACGCCAATTTCCTAAGTAAAAAAAACCCAATATTGGAAAACAAAGTCGCTTTTCGCATTTGTCTGTATGCCCGCGTTGATCTTCTAAACCGCGCAACAGATTTTGATGAGGTTTTCACCATCGTTTAGAGAATTTATTCCGAAAGGTTTATGTGTTTAGTGCGTTAATATTAAAGTTACTTTTACCTAAGAAATCTCGATGTTTTGACAAGTCGCAAAAACAGGGCAAAGCAGGAGCGGGTCGCTAGCTAGTACAAAATAAAATCAATCATCATAACATCGAGATTTCTGTGCTACATCTAAGTTCAATTTTAATGTATTAAACATATAAATTGATCTCCGAAACATCTTTACGGTGATTTCAAATTAGAATTTCGGGTTTAATTATTCAAATAATCAAATTCAAAGCACCTAATTTCACAGGTACGTTTTCTGATCGCATTTGTTTACATTTTTATCAAATACTTTTAGAACAAACCTTATCACTATTAATAAAAAAATAAGCAAATATAAATAGGTTGTACCTGCTAGCCATCTCAACTTTCAGCCCCATTTCCGTGAGGCTCTTAGCTACGTTTTCTTCAAACGCTTTCTGTGCCTTATGTGAGCCCACCATGCTGTCGTAATCGGACCCTCGCTTTCGAAGCACCTTCTCTAGCTCTTGTTCTGAACAGTTGTCGTGGCTGTGCCTGGAATTACAAAAAAAAGGTATTGGTTAATGATATTTAAAGGTATCCGGCTCGAAGGACCAAAAGATTAGGACAATTTTTAAAAACCGCGATTGTTGCTGCCTGAATGCCTGAAAGGCTTGCCAAGTGTAGCAAAGAATCCAATGGATTTTAAGAAGAGGGAGGACAGTTTTTTTTATATGACGCAAGTGGTTCGGCTCGATAGACCAAAAATCCCTTTTTTATTTATTTGTTTGCCCTGTGATTCGGATACAGTGCATTACGATGGATTACGTGTAGCAAAGATTATTCATAATAATTGATTAATTAACCCAATATTTTTTGATTAACTAAATCAATCGATCAGTGTCAGTCATTTAAAAAAAAAAAACTTAATAATGAGTTCCAGTATGTTTCAGTCAAACGCACGTTTCAATTCCAAGATAAGCAACTATGTATACAAAGACAAATGCTAATTTAAGCAAACATGTTCTGACTTACATGACATAATGTAAAGATAATTACACTACGCGTACAGTACAACTATTTTCTTAATGTCCCTCGGCAAACTTCGTGTTTCGTCAGTCTAGCATCTCTCCTCCCATTTTTAAAATAACAAACTAAGTTAAATTAAAAGAGTATTATCTAAGTTTTGTCCCCGATAGTTTAATTTAGTTTCATATTGGGTCCTTTTGTAGGCTTTTATTAAAAACAACACCATAACTTTTTACCAGTTTATTTTCCACTGAGTCAGGTTACGAACTGTCAGTGTTGACATTACAAAAAAACACTAAAACTATTTAAGGTCAGATACACAATACTTATTATCTAACAAGTATTAACAACTCTATATACTTCCAAATCGATTGAGAGCGTCCGGTCTGCACCAAGTGCAATAAAAATCCGACGACTGGCGAAACACGAACTTTGCCGAGGGACATTAAGAAAATAGGTGTACTGTACATGTATTGATTTTCACTGAACCTGTGCGCGTGTGTATTATTAAGATATATTTTCTTATCTATTATAGTCTACCTAAAACGTAATTATCAAGTTAAACTAACACAACGCAGTTTTGAATGGAAATCCCAATTTTTGTGTGACTATGTAGTATAGTAGCATTATATTACTAAGTACCATTTATTTAGTTTATTTTGTTACCTATTTATGTATAATTCATTAAACCTGACTTGGCTTCCGTACGTCTTTTTCGGGTGACCACTTAAAATTAGCGCTGTGCTGTGGGTCCCCATAGCACAGCATCATGCTGGAAGCATTCCTGTATCCATAGTTTTCCATAGTTACGACGTGCAGCTGCCGACTATTCCTGTTTTGTGCTGGCAATTATATGTATTTAAATCTATTGTGTTTTATTGTTCTACTTGAGTTAATTATCTTTTTGTATGCACGTGTTTCTATGACAAATAAACTTTCATTAGGTACATTAACTTTTATTTTTATTTCTTTCTTTCATGTTGACTGTCACATAACTACGGGAAATTATGAGTGCAGCAACAAAAGTGTTCTTTAGCACCTGCAACCTAACGTCTTTTTTGTAGTTAATAGGTTAGGTTAGAACTGTGACCAACTACGCGCGAACCGAGCGAGCGAAGCGAGCGGTGCCGCGACAGCGGCCGGCGAGCGCTACGTCGAAATTGGTCGCATTAGCAAAATTAGGGCACTCCGACAGTTATTATCATTCACCTCTGTTTCCAAACACCATCACTCACAGTCTTGTAGATAATTTTTGTATGTACAATTGGGTAGGTATAACAGTCAAGTCATCAATGGTAACATTATAAATAACTACATGAAATTAGAGCTTTCATTTACCATTATATAATGACAATAATAAGGTAATTTTATGTTCAATTATAGTAGATTCACTCATCAATTACTTATGCTATAAAAATATAGGTGACTATATGAAATAAGAGTACGTTGAAATTATTTTATAGATACAGTTATTAGCAAAACAGAGAATATAGAGAGGATGAGATTTTAAAGAAGCCGCCTTAATTAGCACCTCTTAACTACTGATTACGGTGAAGGTAAAAATAAAGAAGAAAGAAATAAAAGAAAAAGGAAAGAAACGATGGATGGACTGTGTTAAAGATGATATCGCTATAAAGGTCCCTCCATTTCTAGCGATATCATCTTTACCGAGATGACGACTGATAGAGAAGTATAGAAAAAATAGAAATGCCGACCGTAAATAAATTGGAATAAGGAAAAGAGATGGATTGGATCATGATGACGATGAAGGAAAGAAATAAGAAAGACATATATAGAAAGTATTTTCGATTCGATAGTTATTGAAGTAAAAATTGCTGAATACCTGTATTTTACATGGAGCGACTGCCTATCTGACCTCCACAACCCAGTTACTGGGTAATACGATACACGTAACGACTGTCAAAGATCCACGAATGACCTGCTTCCTAGGCACGGAGGAGTCTGGATGTGTAAAGATGGTCACCCGTCCACGGACCAACCCCGGCAAGCGTAGCTTAACCTGATGATACCCATGCGGCTTTTGTTACTTAGCCACGAGCTCCTATGAGCATCCCTTCCTCCTTAACGTATTAATATTTAATAATTCATTTATATTGGCCACATCTGTGTAATGTATTATTTAACGCGGTATATAACATAACATCACGCCAGTAGATGCGAAGCGTTAGGCAGAGGTGTACCTATAGTAACTCCCACATTTCGCCAGTTATATTAAAGTACCATGTGCGAGCCTATTACTTTCAACCGGGAACATAGACGCCGAGTTGCTACTGAGAAATTCTTGATGGAAAAACCCAATAACACTTAGCCCGACCTGGGAATCGAACCCAAGACCTTATGCTCTGCAGTCGCGCTCGCAACCACTGGACCAACGAGGCCAAACGCGTTAATTACCGGTATTGAGTGACAGAAGCACAAGAAACATGTGCAAGGTAAATAACATGTAATCAATTGTTACTTCAATAACGTATCTCCTAAGTCCTAACATTTGTTTTTCCTGTTAAAATGTTATTTTAGTACACAATGCTGTTTGAACTGCTCACTCAGTCGGGTTTATTTGAAATAACATATCAGATAAGTGAGCGATAAAGACAATATTGTTTTATTAATATTATTATATTGTTTTATTAAGGCGACGATAACCAACTTTTATTGATTTTATGCTGAAGATCACGTTTAAACGAGTAGTGTTAATGATTTGGAAAAAATATACAAGTTATGTTAAATTAGAGCATTTTATTAATAACATATTTTAGATTACGTTTATACGAGGGCCACACTGAAAGTTTTTAGAACTGGCCACTCGTAAACGATATACCTAATAATAGAAATATTAAAAACAACTATGGTTATAATTTAAAAAAAAGTTCAAATTTTGAAAATGGAACTTTTCCAATACTATTGTGTATGTATTTTATTCATTTGTCATTTGTTTACGATTTGGCGGCAAATTCAAAATTATCTGTGTCACGTCAGCACGAATTAAACGCGAGAATTTTTTCGTACAATGATTTTTTATGACTTTCGGTGTCATTTAAGTCAACAAGAAAGTTATGATAGACTTCGAGGTGGAGTTGGAGGTGTTGTGCGGCGTATGATAGAGACTGACAAAAGAGTGACTTATCAGCAGATTCGGGCAAGCTAAGGCATCGATATGAGGCAAGTGCATAAAATCCTCCATGAACATTTAGCGGTCAGGAAGCTTTGTGCCCGGTAGATACCTTATAATTTGACAGAGGCCCAAAAGGCCCTCCGTCGTGTTGATTGATGTCGTAAAATGGTTCAAAGATTTAACGGAGGTGACTCAAGTGCTGTGTACGACACTGATGATGAAAGCTGGATTTATTGTTATGACCCTGAAACTAAGAGACAGTCTTCTGTCTGGGTGTTTTCTTCCGAGGAGTTGTCAAATCTACTATGTTCTCATCTGTATATTTAACCCCTTTACAAAAAATCTTTTTAAAAAAATATTTTTTTTGTAAATTCGAATGTGAGCACTTTCGTTAAAAAAGGAAATCTTGTGTATAATTACATACTTCTAAACTCGGTTAGACTGTGCGTTGTCTGTCTGAGAATGAATTAAATTAATTTATTTTTATTAAGTAGGTAGACAAGCTGTATACCTGATGTGGTTCTCATCGGCAAAAATTACGAACTTCTAAACAAACTTTCGTCCCTTTAGGAGCTGAAATTCTTAAAATTGTTTTGACTTTCGTTATATCACGGGAATTCTTGTGCAAAATTACATACTTCTACACCCAGCGCTTAGGCTAAACGCATGTGAATTTAACTCTGTAGCAGATATTAAAAACATTTTGGACACTAAAATGTATTTAACCCTGACTATTCAAGGCGTATTTTCACCTGTTTTAGTCAAGTATGTTTGTGTTTTATGAAGCTATTTAACAAAACATAGTTTTGGGCTTAATTAGTTCCTCAGGATTATAAAGAAAGAGATGTCAGCAAGTGAAGGGGTCCGATGAGACCCTTGCCTGCCGGGGTTGCGGGAAAGTCCGAAAGGGATACCGTGGCCCCCTGGCATTGCACAGGCAACAGAAGGAACACGGGTGGGTTTTAGTCAGTAAGAGTCTGACACGCCCTCCCGCTCCACCCAGAGCGGGAGACGTCATTTGATGATTTCCCACCCAAAAAAAAAGGATTATAAAGAAATTATAAAGTCTTCTGTAGAATATTGAACAACCTAGCATGTGTTGTTTGAATAAAGGAAGAAAGAACAGACTTCCCAAAGAGTCAAGGAAAACCTTTATTTTAAACTCAAAGTTATCTTCAAGATAATAGATAGGTATTTCAGAGAGCTACAACAAAGGAACCGGATTCGTTCCGATTTTTCCGATCGTAATGACAATATAAATAAGATAGGTAGGTAACATCAATATTATTTTAATTGTAAGTATTTGTTACGAGAACTTGTTAAACAAATCTGATTAGAAATAACAAAGGTTTTAAGGCAGACATTATAATCCCATGTGATTAAAGTCCACGTGAAAAAGCTAGTAAATAAATTAATTACAAAACATCAACCACTTGAGGCCACTACTCACCAAAAACATGCACTTTTTCATGACACGCGATTCCGTTATCAACTTATCACCCCCTTATCAAAACGCAGGTTAAAGAAAACAAATGTAATGTAGGTCATATCTGCAAAGCTGCAAAATTCCATAATTTTCCACTCATGTTCAAACATCAGCCGGTCTATTCTGTAATAATCTCAATTATAATCTCAATTCTGTAATAGCTTTATCAAAAGAGACCAGCAGGGCTATTCTGTAACCATCTCACCGTGAAAACTTAGGTGAAGTGAGCTCGGAGTGAGCTGTCAGTCCCTAGCAGCAGGTAGAATGACAGCTCACTCCACGCTCACTTCACATGTTTCCACGGTGAGGTGGTTACGGGAATCGACATGCTGCAGTGCTATTCTGTAACCATCTCACCGTGAAACCTTAGGTGAAATGAGCGTGAAGTGAGCTGTCATTCCATATGCTGCTAGGAACTGACAGCGCACTCCGAACTCACTTCACCTAAGTTTTCAAGGTGAGATGGATACAGAATAGCACTGCTGCTGCAAGGGACTGACAGCTCACTCCAAGCTCACTTCACCTAAGTTTTCACGGTGAGATGGTTACAGAATAGCACTGCAGCCGGTCGATTCTGTAAAAATCTCACCGTGAAAACTTAGGTGAAGTGAGTTTGTTTTTGCTTGGAATTGACACTATTGACAGCTCACTCCACGCTCACTTCACCGAAGTTTTCACGTGAGATTTTTACAGAATAGCACCGCTGGTCTCTTTTGATAAAGCTATTAATAACTAACAATAATAGTGTAAATTACAGAGCGTTTTAGACGCCTGATAGTTTTTGCATGATTCTCGGTTTTTTAGCCGCGTTAGACATCAGTTTACAAACTAATTACACTATGTAATATAAATATAATCTAAAATATTCACAGACTAAGTTATTAAGAAAAGGCTCTTATTTAACATATATTTTTCCCAAATCATTAACAGTACTGATCGTTTAGACGTGATTATCAGTATAAAATCATTAAAAGTCGCCTTAAAATATTGACGTGATTATCAGTATAAAATCATTAAAAGTCGCCTTAAAATATTTTATTGTTTGAAGTTATACATACGTATTCAAAGTAATTTGCAACATACTAAGAAACTATTATTATTAGATCAACCAGTCTGCCTAGCCTTTTCCCAATTATGATGGGGTCGGCTTCCAGTCTAACCGGGTGCAGTTGAATACCTCCACAACCCAATAACTGGGTAACACGGTACCCCTTGGTAAGACTAGTTGTCATACTTTTGGGCTACTACCAGTAACGCCTAGCAAAGATCTAAAAATGACAGCCGGGACCAACAGATTTGTTACAGTTGTAATGGCAATCATGACATTTCGTTTAAAATAAGTTTTTATTTTTAACAACATAACATAACATCACGCCTTGTTTCCCCGAAGGGTTGGGCAGAGGTGAACCTGTAGTAGGTACATTTCGCCAGTTATGTTTAAGTCCCATGTAACAGGGGGCGAGCCTATTGTCATCAACCGGGCACAAATCTAGACTCCGGGCTGCTACTGAGAAATTCCAGATAGAAAAACCCAATAACACTTTGCCCGACCCGGTAATCGAACACAAGACCTCATGCTCAGCAGTAGCGCTTTCGACCACTAGACCAACGAGGCAGTCCGTTTTTATTTTTATTATTTTATTTATCTTTTACATAGATTTATTTCTATTTGGTGAATTTGAGAACGTTGTAGGCTTAGTGGACTGTAGATAATATGTTGACGATTTTCTATTTTATTAAGAACTTGGTACTTGTTGAAAGGCCTACACTGTCCTCCCATACCTATTAAAACTGTTAACTGAAATATTGTAAAATCCAATTATTTTTAAAAGAGTAGGTAACCGTGTAGATTCTTGTGGGCTCTTCTCCATAGAAAACGACCAATATTCTCCATAGGAACCGTGTACCTAGCTTCTGACGTTTCATAAGTGCCCATCTTACATGGGATGAAACGTCAAACGTTAACGTTTATGTTCACATAAACGTTAACGTCTGACGTTTATGTTCACATAAAATATTTTGATTTCGAACGGTTTAACGTGCTTTCTGAGGTACGGAGGGGTCTCGCTTGTAAAAGATGGGTACCCATCCACGAACCGACCGCGTCAAGCGTAGCTTAACCTTCAATCGACCCGTGCAGCTGTTATTACTTAGCTACGATTATTATTATTAAGTACTCAGTCTTAAAATAGCCCAGATAACGCGTATAAATAATAAAATGACACATTTGCTTACGTAGAAACTGTAAAAAAAACTACCAGCTACACTATAAATTATTATGCATCTTATTGTTGTTACTTATGTAGGTATACGTGTGTTTTTTGAGATGGGACAGCAAGGGCGCGTTCCCACTATGTCGTGACGATTAATTTATCGTTGGAAAATTGTAGACGAAAGTCGTGGACGACAGTTAATCGTGTCGTCCTGTTGTGAACAAGTCCATTTAAATACACAAGCCACGTCTCTTTAAACGACACGATTAACTGTCGTCACGACATAGTGGGAACGCGCCCTAAGGGCAGCTACCCAAACCGTTGTAGCTACAGGAAAACGGTCTTTAGAGACTGTCCTTAACTTTTTGCGACATTTTGATCTGCATTCGCAGATTTTGATAATTTACAGTCAGCAAGAAAATGGGCAGGTTTCACGAAAACTTTTTTTGATGCCAATAGATCCTGTTTCATATAAGGATCAAAAAACTATCGGACCAACTGAGGTTTCAGTACTAGAAAATTCAGAAATCGCAAAAAACCTTTCCCCATACATTTCGTTGGAAATGAGACTCCCAACTAACTTTTTTACTTACATTAATTTCTATAAAATATCGGGTAGAACCGGTATAAAGACTGACATTTGCGATTGCCATATCGGCGCAATAAAGCAGGTTTATTCAACAGTAGTTTTTTGTCGTTTGCAAAGCAGTTTTATTTCCAGCGTTTTTAAAGAATTCAAAAAAGGAAGGTTATCAATTCGACATGTATTTATGTAATATTATTGGAACTGCAATATATTCACGACCATTATGATAATCTGTTAGGGCTTCCAAACAAATATACAATTTTTTATAGGTGTATGTATGTTTGTCCACGCATTTCTTCGAAATTATTAATCGGATTGTGACAATATTTTTTTTTATTAGCTTACATTTACTTCAACTTAGGGAACAGTACAAGTTTCATCACAATCGGTTCATTAGTTTTCAAGATATGGACTAATAATATGTGTGTGACGGCCTTTTTTTTTTTTGGTTGGGAAGTCATCAAATGACTTCTCCCGCTCTGGGTGGAGCGGGAGGGCGTGTCAGACTCTTACTGACTAAAACCCACCCGTGTTCCTTCTGTTGCCTGTGCAATGCCAGCAGGCCTAACATGACACACGCGACAATTACTCGCTCTCGCGTGAGTAATTTTTGTCTATTTCGGTCACTTTCTCGTTTTCTGACAGCACTTCCATACAAAATAGTCGACTCCTCCTGTCAAAATTGATGTTTTCTCGACAAACCCTAACATGGTACCTTAGTTATCTCGATTTTTGACAATTCAACACGAGATAATCTCCGATTTTTCTATCATTTAGTCGTATTTACTCGTCGTCGATTTTGACGACGAGAACAGTAGACAAAATTATGATACAAAAAAAAAACTCCAAAATAACATGGCAGTTTCTTAATTGTACTTATTTTAGTCATCATTTTATTTTAAAATATATTAATAATGAAAATACTTCGTTTTAAACTACTATTTATACTGGAACGACGTGTTTTATATGGAATTTTTCGTTTTTTGTATGGAAAATATGAAAAAATATTACCTACATGTTGAGTGTTAGGGGTTTAAGGGTTTCATAAAGGGGGTCGAAATTTTCATTATTTTTGCGATAGGACACACCGTTTTCGAGATAAAAGCAAGAGAAAAGAAAAAAAGACAGTATTGTTTTTGCACCTTCGAGGTGTTGGTGTGACTTTATTATATCTATGGTGTGAATTTTAGTTCATTTTTTAATCGCGATTAAATTATTAGACAATTTAACATTTTAGGTGAAGAACGTAAAATTCTGAATAGCAAAATTGCCATTTTCACTAAATTAATAGCTCAGTGCCGTCAAACTAAAATATAGTTAAGTTGTGTCACTTTAGTCTATTTCAGAATGGAAAATCGTCGGTTGACGGGAATAATCTAAATTTTGGTGATTTTTAGTCTAGTTTAGAGGCATTTGTGAAAAGAAAATCGGCACCATTGAATGAATGAAACGGAATCTCAAGCCGATGTTGCTATCATAAAAATAATTTGTTTTTAATAACTTGCAACATCGGTTTCTCGTCGCGAGATAGAAGTGTCAAAGTGCCTTTTTCGAGATATCTCGTCGTTTACGGTCATGTTAGGGATTAGAATGACGTCAGAATTGTAGACAAATTTCGACAAAACGAGATAGAGAGCTTTCTCGTGCTTGTCATGTTAGCCCTGCTGGGGGCCACTTTATACGGTATCCCTTTCGGACTTTCCCGCAACAAGTGTGACGGCCTGGCTTATTGATACGAGCTTACGGGTTTATCTTCTTTTTTTTTCATTAGGTACATATATGTACCTAATGAAAAAAAAAGAAGACGGTGGGTACGACATGAAGGTGGCACTACATGTGTAAAATGCCTTTTAACTCCGTTTCGTATCGGATATATCGTTTCTATCTTGTTAAACAAGCATATTACAAATTGGAGGATTATATCCAAGATAAAAGTGCTTGGAAACAAGCTGGTCCTGCTCCATAGGACAATTTTTGAGTCTAGACAAAATCAAACTGGTTGCTAATTTAATTGTAGATATATATTTGTTATAAGTAACATTGATTTTACATTCTGTGATTACTTGAATTCACACACTGACTTATTATTAGTATTACTTGTTAAATTGTAAGGAATATCGTATAATTTACAATGTTTATAAATATGTGAGGACCATGCATCTATCACATAATTAATTTATCTGTCATTGCTTCATTTTTCATTATTTTTACCTATCGTGTTACAGTAATCTTATTCAAGGTGCATCGTCTTCACAATATAATTATTACCTAATGAATGTATACAAGATAATATTGTGAAAGTGGAGTTTCTTGCACATTTTTCTCCATACCAAAACTACCTTTTGGAAGGGGCGACTCGATATCCGTGGGAAGACTAGAATTCTTTTTTTTATTTGTAAGTTTTGACGTTCAAAAGTGCCTTTTATGTGCCTAATTAAAATAAATTATTTTTTACTTTACCTACTTTTGATTTCGTTTTGTTGGTTAATTTGGTGTATACCTACTTATATAAAAATATTATTTCATATTTTTGAGTTAATTTCTTTCGAAGTCGGCATTTTTATCGTCTCTGAATGGAAACTTCAACTAAATATTACCAGTAAGGGCACTTGACCCGTATCCCGATACCCGATAACTCGAACAATTACTGATAAATAAGTACCTACTAGTTCACATAACGCAGGCGGGGGAAAGGGGGCGGCGGAAAGAGCGCGGGAGGCGCGGTCAAGTCTCATCTTTCGTGGCGCGTATTGTGCAACCTCAAAGTGGGTGGCTATCTCGACGGTAGGCCGTGGTATACACCTCCTATCCTGCCCTCTGCGCCCGAAAAAATGCCACAGCGACATCTGCGCTGCTACCGACGATGCCGTAAATTAGCGAAGTTTTGGCCAGGAATTTGCCGAATAAACAAAAAAATAGCTAATTTTCTTTAATAAAGGAATGAAAATGAATAAAAGGGTTGGAAAACTCACTTCTCATACTCGTATCTTGTAACCTTGGAGACGATAAGACACTTCTCCATGCTTAGCTTCGCATCTTCTGTCGATGCTGCGTTGCCTTTTCTTCTGGAAGCACTGGGGACCAGTTCACGAAGCTCCTGTTTCTGTCTAAGACCTGGAATTAAGAGAAATACACGTGTTAGAAGGGCATTATTGATTTGATTGAAAAGTGTTGATGTAGGCCCAACAGTTTAACGAAAAGTCCAGAGGATTTTTTTTTTACTAAGATTTTAAAAAATCCTACGGCCATAAAAAGTCAGATGCAGCTGGAAAACTAGTTAAGATTAGCTAAACTTAATATAGAAGAGAAAAAACCAGGTGGTTCTCATAGCGCTACCTAAAAAACAGGCTCAATGGACCACAATTAATGTCTTGCTTTTTAAACACTAATTAATCAATAATAATAAACAGTCTATTTCAGACCACACAGAGTCCATCCAGTACAGAGTAATGTTAGTAAAGAAAACTTAAAGCTAATGTTAGTAGTTAGTTATCCAAAAAATTATACTAATGCTATCCACGAAATAAGCAATATAAAGCTATGTAAATCATCTTTTTTTGCAGCAATCAGTACCTACTATTTTTTATAAATAAAATAACGAACGATAAAAATTTACAGAATGACCCGGTTGCAGTAAACGATATAAATATCTTGAAAGTGGCATAATAACAAACAATGGTGAATGGAATATTTTGTCAGATAACTTGGTTGAATTATTGCTGTTTTATCACCAAGGGCGTTTTCCTTTGCCGTCTAGATGGCCCTATTTATCTGCGAGCCAGTTTGTGGCAGATGGATGTAATGTTATTCAGAGGTTATGTTTACCGAGTTATCTGTTACGACTATAATATTCATGGGAATACATCTGGAATTTCTCCGTAGCAGCCCGGAGTCTGGACTTGTGCCGGTTGATGGCAAAAGTCTGCCTATTGAGCCTTAAACATAACTGGTGAAATGTGGGTGTACTAGGTGCAGCTCTGCTTAACCTTTCGGGGAATACTGGCGTGATGTTATGTGTGTTATTTCCTGAGAGCCGTAGGTTATTGCTATTATGCCAATATGTTTTAAGAGCCAACTGAGAAGGTAGAGCGTTGGTAGGTCGTATAGTATGTATAGGCCCTAAAGTGGACCGATGATCTGGTGAAGATCGTGATCATTCACTGGATGTGAGAAGCACAGGACTGGTTGAAGTGGCGACGTTTGGAGAAAGCTTATGACCAGCAGCGGAAGTATTTCGGCTGAAATGATGATGATGATGAAGCTAGAATAACTCATGCTACAAAAAATCTATCTGGTTTGCCTTTTCCCAACTATATCGAGGTCGGCTTCCAGTCTAACTGGATGCAGCTGAATATCAGTATTTTACACGGAGCAACTGCCTATCTGACCTTCACAACCCAGTAACTGGGTAATACGATACCCCTTGGTAAGGCTGGTTGTCAGACTTTCGGGGTTCTGACGAACCGTAACGACTGTCAAAGATCGACGAATGACAGCCGGGACCAACGGCTTAACGTGCTTTCAGATGCACGGAGGAGTCTCGGTATGTAAAGATGGTCACACATCAACAGACCAACCCCGGCAAGCGTAGCTTATCCTGACGGATCGAACCGTGCGGCAGTTATTACTTAGCCACGAGCTCCTCATGCTATAGTGAAATGATAAGTAAGGCAACAAAGTTAGCCTCCAAGTCTGAGTGCCCAGTGCGAGTGGTCGCTGGACATGTTTCCAACAGCCTTGAATAGTATTTCAAAACAAGCGATTAATTTACGAAGAGTTTACCAATATCTTATTATTTGTTTTTATTTACCTAAAGTGTGTGCATGGAAAGTTTGTATGTTGTGACTTGTGACCTTCTTTCTCAACATAGTAAAATTTATTCGTTTTTTTTTTTTTTTTTTTTTTTTGTTTTAAAGCACTCCTTCTAAAACATTCTTAAATACCACAAAGCCGAAAGTAAACAGTTTTTAGGTTTAGGAGGACAATCAATCTGCCTAGCCTTTTCCCAACTATGTTGCGGTTGGCTTCCAGTCTAACCGGATGCAGCTGAATACCAGTACTTATTTTACATGGAGCGACTGCCCATCTGACCCCCACAACCCGGTAACTGGGTAATACGATACCCCTTGGTAAGACTGGTTGTCAGACTTTCGGGCTTCTGACGACCCGTAACGACTGTCAAAGATCCACGTATGACAGCCGGGACCAACGGCTTAGTGCTTTCCGAGGCACGGAGGAGTCTCGGTATGTAAAGATGGCCACCCATCCACGGACCAACCCCGGCAAGCGTAGCTTAACCTGATGGATCGACCCGGAGGACAAGAAATCTAAAGCAACACATTTTTGGAAACGATTACGACTAACCTGTTTGACAGTTCAACAACATTCATTGCGATATTTACGTTGCTGAGCAGATTTTTTCGAACTTATGAAGCAATGGGTTAGCAATTCGTTTCAAAACGATTCAGATTCTGATTGATCGTGTAATAAGCAGTTACGGTAAAGTAAATTGACCAGAAATTGTTGATGAGTTGGTTGATTGATTGTGAAAAAGAGATTACTGGCTATAAATTTGTAATTATTACCTACATGTAGGAACGGAACGTTATGACAGGATAATGAAACGAGACGTGAAGTTGGATGACAGATGTAAAGGATAAACGAATGACTTTACGAAATAGTCAAGGAGTGAAAGAGATAGTGAATGAATGTTTAAAATTTAGAATAATTAGAGGGGACGCGAGAAGAGAAAAAAAAGTGTACGACGTTCAAGGTGAAGACGGAAAACTAACTTCAACAGTATTTTCGTCAATGTGGACCGATTTTGAATAAATTTTATAAACTTTGCTTGGGTTGTTTTTGGAGTTACCTTCAATAATACGTATTTTTCCCACTCAGTCTGAGTGGGTGATGTTTTAATAAGTTCCTGTCACTGTTATTTATTTACGAATTTGAATCTGTGTGGGGTAGGTAGGTAGGTACCTAATACAACTAGAAGTGTAAAAAAAACTTTTTACAAAAAAAACACTACAAAGTGAAAAATAACATTAATTTCGGAAGTCTAAACGAAAATTCGAAACTAGGTAGGTACCTATATGGGCTGAATTTTTTGTCACCGTCCAAATTTTGATATATTAATATTTGGCGAAAATCATTGAATACCTACATGTTTTTTCTTTTAGTATCACTCAATACAAAAATAATGAGATATCACATCACAAAGTTATTATATACCACGCAGAACGGATAATTCTTTCGAGAAAATGATTTAATATGAAAATTTTACGTATCGATTTTTTTTTCAAAAATGGAGTTAGTGAATCATACCTAATGCCTAGAAAAAATTTGGACGGTGACTAAAAATTCAGCCTGTATACACAGACTTCCGAAATTATAGTTAGTTTTATGTAGGAAATTGGTAGTTTTTTTTTTTTTAAGTTGTATTTATTAAAATTGAGCTAATCCCACATACATTAAAATTATTAGGTACCTATACTAATTGAAAAAACAATTCATCTTCAATGTTTTTATCAGACGTTAAATAAAGTCGTAAGGAATTAAAAAAAAGCGACCTAGAAATACCAATCCGTATACTTAAACAATAACATTCTTGGCTGATAAATACCTTGCCCCATATTTTGTCAAAAAAATCTTATCAATGATATGTTTTGATGCGCAATATAGTCTTAATTTAGAATTTACTGCGTAATTCATGAATTTATCTTTGTGAACAGTTCCTTAATGAAATCGCTACAACAACATTGCAACGTCACAGCTCTCGAAAACACTTTGGAATTTGAGGACATTTGTTAATGCGTTGCAACTTTTTTGTCATCTTGATAAGCTTGTAAAGAGGTCGCGAATCTGACGTGATAACGGAAATCTAGGTAGGCTGCAGAGCTTCTTGATTTTTGCACATTAGTTGATAGGTACTTTTGAGGCTTCAATTCAATTTAAAATAATTTTATGTCACTTAAACCTACATGGGCACTTAAGAAACGTCAGAAGCTAGGTGCACGGTTCCAATTGGTCGTTTCCTATGGAGCAGGCAAGAAACTCCACGGTTACTCTTTTACACAGATGTGAGCAACATTCGGAGAATGAAGCATCCATAAAAAGGGGACCAGTGTTCAAGCACTGTCGATGTCGGTGTCAGAATCCATTATTCCATTCAATATTTTATCAAACTGATTATGTTCGTATTGCGTTATGGGTGTTTTACTAACAATAATGATCATATTATTTCCTTTAAGTATTTCATTTATAAACAAAACATTTTTTTTTACATTTCAAAATACAAAAAACTGTAGCCCACCGGTATCGGGAACAGGATCCAAGCTACCGGTGGTCAGGGCTCCTGAGAGAGGAATCTCCTAACGATACGCACACGGTGGTACTTCGCCCTAGTGTGAGTTTCTATTAACCGCCTCGACTTTACGCATCGACCGCGATCAGCGCTCCGATTGGCCCTTCACTGGTCTTCATTGGTGAAGAGCCAATCGGAGCGCCGAACGCAGTCTTTCTGGATCAAGCGCTTGATCCAGCTGCCTAACGAGAGCCGCCGCAGGTATTGGTCGAAAATTATCCCACGGGAACGTAGGCACTACCGGTATTAAAACCTGTCCTAACCGAGGTCATGGTTTGTCTGCCTTTTTTTTTTTTTTGTGGGTGGGAAATCATCATACGACTTCTCCCGCTCTGGGTGGAGCAGGAGGGCGTGTCAGACTCTTACTGACTAAAACCCACCCGTGTTCCTTCTGTTGCCTGTGCAATGCCAGGGAGCCACGGTATCCCTTTCGGATTTTCCCGCAACCCCGGCAGGCAATGGTCTCATCGGACCCCTTCACTCGCTGACATCTCTTTGAGGCGCGCGTGGAACACAACGCGCCGTCGACCCGGGCCTGGTCCTTATCGGACGGCGAGCTACCCATTACTCACCGTCTGCAAGCCCGCGCCTACTGTGGCCGGGAATCCGCGATCAATTCCCGACGCCCAGGGCGTCTCCTCCTGCGGCGGCTAGGGGCCTGAGGGCGCGAAATTTGCCTCTCCCTCACGCGCTCCGCCTCCTCCTCCGCGAGCATTACTGCTTCGCAGAAGGACGTGACGGCCTCCCATGCCCTCTCGCTCCGTACCATGGCCTGGACCAGGGCCGGACGCGAGAGATCCCCGCCACCGATCGCCTCCACGAGGACACGGCGGTGCTCTGCCCAAGCCGGGCATGGTTTGTCTGCTTGTTTCAAATTTTATCAAAATGAGACTGACAGACATACAGTTGTATGGATTTTAATTTCCAATATTGTTAGTAGTTTCTAAAACTGGAAGATGAACCATGAATTTGTTAATGTAGTTCATATTACAATGTCGAGTGATTAATTCAAGTATCAATAAACTTTGCAAGTTATCTCGTTATGATGATAAGGCGATGACGTAAGAACTTCCAAATTATGCCTTAGTTGATAAGACGTATGTTTTGTAGGTAAATATGAACATGTGACTACATTTTTCTAGCACAGATTTGTACAGTGGTGCATTTCTTCCATTTGCGCTGGTTCGGATTACTTGTTAGAGATTTTTTGAAGTGAAAACTTCTTTATCGGCGTTGTGCACTTTTTTGTGATGGGTAAAAAATGTTAAACACGCGTCAGGACACGTGACCTGATCGAAAATTCGTAAGACGGAGGGAGGACCGGTGCAAAATTATTCCCTAAACATTCCAAATTATTAAAACTGCACAACGTTAATATTCAAGTTTTCACTTCTGTCGGCACTCCCGGAGTGCAACCCGCTTTTTTTTTATTATACATACAGGGTAGACCGTTTACAGTGGCCCAAAACAATTTTTAGAAGCCATTTCTTCAAGGGCTTTCCGAATTACCCCCATACCCGGTATGTTCACCGATTATTGATAGTTTTGGAGAACACTACAAAATGAAGGGAGTATGGCAAAGACAGCCCAGTAGTTCTATAATCTATAACTCTTCTTTCGCTTTGCCGCAGTCGAGTAAAAATAAAATGTGTTAAAGACCGTAAGGCAAATATTCATAGTAAATTCTATTCAAAATGCAATGGTATGAAGAACAGGGTAAAAAAAAAATACGATAATCGGGTATCGTGTCTGGCTGGCAACTGCCTAACGGTTGATGTCGAACAGTTATATACAGGGTGGAAGGGACATCGACGCGAAAACTGATACCATGGATTCAGTACATGATTCTGAACCCCCCTCCGTTGAAATTTTGCGTCGGTTGAACAGCTGTTTCATAGAAAAGTTCAATACCTACGCGGTCAAAATGTATGGAACAGCAGATTTATAAAAAAATAACCGACGAAAAATTTCAACGGCGCAGGTGGGTTCAGAATCATGTACTGAATCCATGGTATCAGTTTCCGCATCGATGTCCCTTCCACCCTGTATATGTAAACTCGCGGTAAACTCTAATTGCGCGATACAGGATTTGGTGTGACGTCAGATCTTTGAATCGTAGATCGCATGTGGCGATGTAAATGCCACCTCAGGTACAATATAATTTTGCTTGCAAAACATCAGTAAACTTATCTCTGAAAGAAGTTGTATAGATTCAAACGACTTTATCGTTCGACTCCGATTTGAATTGTCTTGATTGACTTTTTGCTAGTTCACATAAAAATTTACCTCATACCTCCTGATTACCACTGCGAATTAATTATGACGAAATCATAAAATGATAGTCACCTACCGGACAACTATCGATTTAATTTATTAATTAAAAGGCATGACAGACCACGACCTTATCACGACTTCTGCTAATGTGGGCTGAGACAAACGCGAACAACCATTAAATGTTTGCATGTTTGTCCCTCAATTTCTCCGAAAAGACTGAACTAACTTCGTTGAAACTTTGTGAGAAGATAAAAATATAGTTTAGATTGACAAATAAGGTACTTTTCAGCCAAGAAAATAATTATTAAACTTGGGTTTTCTCTGCTAATCGACCGGCCAATCTTACTCGTTGAACACTAAGCCACATGTCGATAAGTAATCGGTATGTTTTTGTCGATAACTTCCTGGAATGATTAATAATAATGCTATCGATCGATAATTAGAGGCTATAGGTGACTCTTATTAAATAAGGTTTTGAAAATAAATAGCTTATTGATCATATTAAGTATAGTTTTTTAATACTTAGTTAATTATTATTGCTATAATATTACATGCGTGATGCAGGGTTAGCAAATCAATCATGTGGTTTTATCCAGATATTATTTGAGATGATAAGATAATAATAAATATGAGAATATAAACATTTTCTAGGAAATGAAAACAAAAACAGAAAATATAAATAGCTGATAGGATGGCCATGGCAACTAAATTTTATAGAGATATTACGTCGGTGCAGTGGTCGCCAGTGCTATTGGGTTTTCCATCTGGAATTTCTCAGAAGCAGCTCGGAGTCAGGATTTGTGTTGTGCCCGATTGATGGCAATAGGATCGCCCCCTATTACATGGGACTTTTAAACATAACTGGCGACATGTGAACCTCTGCCTAACCCTTCGGGGTTGATACAGGCGAATGTAATATTATTGAATCAAACTTTTCGGATTAGGTTCGATTTTTAAGGAAATACGAAGATATATACTAACAAAATATATACGTATATCGTATTTCCTATATTATTCAGTCTTAAAAGGTACCATTTTTTTTTTATTGTAAGAGCAAAATGCGCTTCTGTACTATATTTATACAGGCTGAATTTTTAGTCACCGTCCAAATTTTGATATATTAATCTTTGGCGAAAATCATTGAATACGTGTTTTTTCTTTTAGTATCACTCAATACAAAAATATTGAGATTTCACATCACAAAGTTATTGTATAAGTACCACCAGTAGAGCGGATAATTCTTTCGAGAAAATGATTTAACATGAAAATTCTACGTATCGTTTTTTTTTTTTTTAAAAGGGAGTTAGTGAATCATACATAATGCCTAGAAAAAATTTGGACGGTGACTAAAAATTTAGCAAACAACAACGAGTCTTATCAAGGGGTATCGTTTTAGTGCCAGTTACCGAGTCGTGGAGGTCATCAGATAGGCAGTCGCTCCATGTAAAATACTGGTATTCAGCTGCATCCGGTTAGACTGGAAACCGACCTCAAGATAGTTGGGAAAAAGCTACCTGAAAGCTCTCACTGCTAGGAATAGGGTAAAAGGACCGTATCCGTAGCCCACCACGCGGGCCCAGTGCGGGTTGGTACTAATTATTACCGTACAATCACGTAATCTTAGTAAATAGAACAAATCGTCGGCGTCACAATAACAAATTAATTGACAATAACAATTTGCACGTGTTTTTGCATGACTAGTGCTTCAAGTAGGTAAACCTACCTCCTTTTAAATAAATATTGGTAGGTACTTACATCATAAAATAACACGAGTTGACATCGCTGTTCATTATTTAGAAGACAATATTCGTTACATAAAATACGCAGTAGGTACTACAGACCTTAAAATTGTGCTTTCAGAAACCGTTACTTAGAATTACTTTGACACATGCATAGGAATCAATCTGCTTAGCTGGGAAATGCCCAACTATGTTGGGATCGGCTTACAGTCTAACCTGCTATCTAATTACGCAACACATTGTCGTAAACGATTACGACCAATTTGTTTCATTTTGACAGTTCAACAACATTCATTGCGTTATTTACGTTGTTAAGCAGTTTTTTTTAGAATTTATGAAGCAATGGATTAGCAATTTGTTTCAAAACTATACAAATTTCGATTGATCGTGTGATACGTACTTAGGGTACAGATGCAGCTGAATACCAGTATTATACATGGAGCGACTGCCTATCTGACCTCCACAATTCAATTACTGGACAACACAATACCCCTTGATAAAACTGGATGTCAATCTTTTGGGCATCATACATCCCATAACAACTATCAAAGACCTACGAATGACAGCCTGGACCAGCGGTTTGCTATCACACTCAAACTCAAAGCATTTATTTCAATTAAACCATTTACAGGCACTTTTGTACTGTCAAAGAGTCGGTCAGTTAGTCAGAAAGTTGAAGCTAGTTGCCCATTCCAAAACGTAGATCTCTATGAGGAACGGGCAAGAAACTCCAAGGACACTCTTTTAATTATAGAATTTACTAAATCATGGGTTCATTACTTTTGTTGCTTCTATATTAGAGAACAATGTAAAAAAAAAAAAACGTTTAAAAATAAGCCCTGGCAGATATGAGATGACCAGTCTCAACTGACGGCGCCCGTTCACGAACATAACGCGTGGATCAGCACCATCCAGCTCAACCATTTTGTAGGGAATTGAATGATCCAACACTATGCTTTCCGAAACGCATTCATAGGAATGGACTATGAATTCCTATTAAGGTGTCGCTGATGGTGGCGTGTGTGTTGGATCATTTAGCTCCCTTCAAAATGGTTGAGCTGAATGGTGCTGATCCATGCGTCATGTTCGTGGACGGGCGCCGTCAGTTGGGACTGGTCATCTCTTAGCTGCCATGGCTTACGAGTATTTTAATTTATTTTAAGTTTTTGAATGATTCTTTTTTTTCTTCTTTTTATTACGGACGCTTTTACGAACGTGCACGTCTTATTACATTGTTCTCACATGCATAATTTCAAAATGAATGATGTAACCAATATTTTATTTATTTAAAAGAGTGTCCGTGGAGTTTCTTGCCCGTTCTTCTCCATAGGTACCTACTACGCTTTGGAATGGGCAACTAGCTTCATATTTTTGACTGACCGACCCCTTGACAATTCAAAAGTGCCTGTAAATGGTTTAATTGAAATAAATGGTTTGAGTTTGAATTTTGAGGTGCTCCCTCACCAGGAGCATTCGACTGTAATGAAACGTTCAGAGTCAAGCATTATAATTATCAGTGAGCATTACAGCGAGCATTACAGTTCGCAATGTCTGTAATATTTAATCTGAAATGTTACATTACCATTATTGTTGTTGCTATTTTAGGTGTATGAGGAACATGGTGTAAAGTTCACTCATCCACCATAAAAAAGGGAGGATCCTCCGACCAGACGGGTGTTGTGTCTGGCGGGCAACTGCCCAACTGTTGATGTCGGATAGTCTTTTATAATATTGTTGTTCGCGCGGTAAACTCTAATTGCGCGATGCAGGATTTGTGTGACGTCATGTCTTTGATGCGTAGTTCGTATGTGGCGGTGTAACCGCTACACTATCGTTATTTCTCCTGACAAAGTTTATTCGTTTTATATGTCTCTATGTATTAGTAGGTATTAATTTTCAAGTTATCTAGGTATCACTTATATTGCACCTGCCATGTTTTGTCTCTGCAACGCCCTAAGGTTGACTGGTAGAAAATGTCTCAGGGATTAAGTCCGCCTTTGTACAGTATTTTTTACCTGTGCATAAAGTTTTAATAAATAAATTACAGACGGATGCTCGTCAGTCAGTGATGTAGTATTGTAACGTTCCATTACAGGCGATGGGCGCACTTTTAAAAGCCTTTCATTAGTTGATTCGGACGTTTCAGCAATCGAATGCTTTACCAAGATTCGCGCCTCTTAGGACCATCTGCTACAACATTCTCACAGAGTGCCTCTCTGGAATAACCATACACATTCATAAAATTTAATTGAAATCGGTTGAGTGGTTTCGGAGATTAGCGTGTACCTAAGTACGAACATAGCGACACGTGTTTTTTTTATATAATAAGATGCCTACAGTACATAAGTAGAAACGAACTAAAAAATTGTACCTACGTAAAGTATGGTGATAAGAAAGATAAAAACTGCGGACTTGAAGGTCATCAAATATGAAGACACAACACAGGGTCTTTAACAAAGGTTATTAGTATTAGGTAATGTAATTGACGCAAGCAAGGAACAATATTTTGAAGTGATTACCGAGTTGATATGGAAGTCCACGTGGCTGACTTATCGATGCAGTTTTGATTGTAATGTAAGGAGAAATGTCGAAACAAAGTCAGCTCAGGGGCGGCAGTCTCGACATAGACAGCGATTGCTATACAGTTCTCGCAAAACTTTATGAGCCCTCTGAACGTAGGCCCGAGTACTAAACCGCGCAGGACACAATGAGTGCAAAATCATTTATTGTAAGCTGTGAAACATTTTTTACTTACTGCGCAGCCACTCGCGTGCAACTTCCGAGAGCTCAAAAAGTTTTGCGCATACTGTACGACCAAACCGTCGAAGCGTCCCTAGACGCGCGCGACTTGCTTGAAAAACACGAAAAAATGCTTGTGAAACACGTCGCGCGCGTCTAGGGACGCCATTACAGACAGACTGACAGGTTTTATGAGTTTATATAATTGTTTATAATTTTACTTTTTATGTCAATTTATTTTAATTTTATTTTTATTTATTGTTGACATAATCTAATCATTACAATGTTTTTTTATGAGTTGTATTGCAATATGTGGTTAGCTAGCGACCTCGACAATTATTTATTTTACCTCGATGGTCCTAGTTTATCAATTATAACCTATAGTTACAGCTATATGTAAGCGGCACGCCCTTTATGCCTGCAGGCTTTATTTTCTTTTTTAGATATATTTTACGTTTAGTTATTTTTATTTCTGCTTGAGTATAGTTCTCGATGTTTTTGGTTGGTATATTGGCGTGTGCTAGCTGTCATAATTATGGCTATTCATTTATAATTTAAATTGTGTTTTGCGTAATGTAAATTATCTAGTATAGTATTGTATAGAATATTTTTTTTGTTCTAACTGAACAGACAGCTGTGGTGCTGGGGAGTTTGTTGCGCCACTTCTTCTTCCCAGCAAAAGCACTAGGAAGTGGTGAAGGGTGGGCGTTTTGGGGGACTGTCTTATGTAATTTTGACGTTCGAAAAGTGCTAATTCTCAGCCTAGTTTGAATAAATGACTTTTGAATATACTTTATTTGTTTTAGGACCTTGCGACCGAATTCGGTCGTATAGCGATCGATCTATGTCGAGACAGCCGGGCCAGTTCTACCAAATGAATCAACCCACACAAAAAATCGCCCATTTTCCGAAGTAAACGATAATTTCGGTCTGCTGGTTAATTCAAAACTTATGCTTAGCAAAAACATCCAACACTCATCCTGACGCTTTACATAGATTTTTTGGGCTGTCTTTGTCGGGTAGTAATTTACCATGAACAAATAAAAAAAGTCGGCCGGATTCTCGCTAACAAGAAACTGTGTCACTCAAGTCGGCCAGCACGCGATAGAGAATAGAGCAATGGATTAGCAATCTGTTTCAAAACGATTCAGATTCTGATTAATCGTCTATTACGTAATTAGGGTACCGTACACCACCATAGATACCCGGGTGGCACGATGTCCCTGATACCCTGTATAGGTATTAGATATCCACTGATGATATGTCGTCACCGTCCTCGCTAACTTTTGTATCTCACAAACTGACGTATCGTGTTCGTGTTCATAACTTTTCGAAAAAAAGTCTTATGACCTTATGGCTTTAGCACAAAATATAAAAACAGTTAATTCATTCATAAAGCCACAGGCCACAGCTAACGCACCGGCAGTAACATGATTGTAGCGTCCGATTGAAAAACTGTTGCCCTGGAAAAATATCAATTGCTAGATAGGACAGTTAGCGGGGAGGGTGATTATATCAGCGAACCCTAGTTGGTCGAGAGATTGTGGGTTTGGTATTGTGGCAGAACTAAGTATAAATCAATAAAATTATCAAAAAAAGGTTGGTACAGACGCCAGCAGGCCAACCTACCCGAAACTGTCAAATTTTCCCAATCAAATTTGAACCTTATGCTTTAGTGATAAATTTGAAAATCTAATACTTAAATAAATTTGACAGATAGTAGTAGGTTGATGTGCTGGCGTCTGTACATAAAAATCCGGTTGTAAATTGGCAGTTTGACAGACAGGTTACTGACCCAGGTCATTGACTTTCTTTTCCTACTACTACACAAGTTTTGTAGAAAAGTATTTTTTTAACACCAAATAAGTAGGTAAGTAAGTATCAAACTCAAACCAAATGAGGCCGGACTTAGTGAGGTTTAGTTTGATTGTAAATAGTTGTAAATGTGTGCGTGTGAGCGTTTATGCACAGAGCCGAGGTGTAGTTTTGGCATGTTTCACTGTATTTTTCGCAGCGTTATGTCTGGGTTCTTTATTTGGTCTGAGATATCAAGACTAAATTTTTTGGAGCATGAATTTTAATTTCTAAACTTTTCTAAAAACTATACAAACGATCAACAAGCATAATTAATAAGTTTAATCAGCCTATAATGTTGCTACTGATGGGACACAGGCCTCGGTCAGTGGGTCGTCCTATCTGTGAGAGGGAGTGGGCCGTAATCCACCACACGGGCCCAGTGCGGGTTTGGCCACGTTTTCGAATTTTTGTTTCTAGGACATGCCGGTTTCCTCACGATGTTTTCCTTCACAGTTTTGAGAGCAGTGCTGATGAAATAATTAACACTAAGTGAAGCGCCAGTCTGTGTACTCGTAAGTCACGGACGTTACCCCTGGGACACCATTGCTCCTCCGTCGGTCGATCTACTATAACGCGGAAAAGTTCATGAGTCTGAGCATGTAGACACAAGGAAAACAGGAAAAATTAAATGGCTGTCGCTTTGAAAAATGAAGCGAAAATATAAACAATAGCACAATTATTATACAAGACTCGGTAAACGGGTAGAAAAACAACGACTAAGGGCCCTATCTCACTATAACACCAACGGCGGCGCACGCGCACCCATGGGCGCTGTCAAATAATTTATGGTTGGTTGCGCAACCGATCGGACGCCTGGTGAGATACCCACTATAAGGCTGTGTATATTTTCCTGCCAGCGCGACCATGGTGTCCTAGTGGGATAGTAATAAGACTTAGGTACGTATTATAGACCCTCACTTAAGACTTAGACTCAATCATTTCATTTTCAACCAATCAAATAGCTTCTTAACTTTTTTTTTTTTAAGTATTGCTAGAGAATTGAGTCATTGATCTTTCGGTCCGCATATCAAAAAGGGTCGAATATAATCAGTCTATATACCTTTTCCACTGCTGGGACTCATCAGGCCTCCTCTCTATGACATGAAGTAGGGGATTATGTCACACAGGCCCCGTTATGTGTTGAATTGTCAAATGTGCAAGTGCGAATTCTACAGTCCACATTGTTAGAAGTCTGTGCCTCGCAGGGGGTTGAATACCTACTTTTTCTGATATCAGATTAGCATTTTCAAATAAGATTAAATATAATATTAATGAATCATGATAGCAATAACAAAAACATGATAATCACTACTTAATTGCGTTTTCCCCCAGAATTATCTAAGGAATGCTATGCAATCTCATTTAATCTGCCTAGCTTTTCCCAACTTCGTTGGAGTCAGCTTCCAGTCTAACCGGATGCAGCTGAATACCAGTGTTTCACATGGAGCGACTGCTTATATGACCTCCATAACCCAGTTGCTAGGTAACACTATACCCCTTGAAAATACTGGGTGTCAGATTTCAGGCTTCTGACTCTGTAACAACTGTCAATGATCAACGAATGACAGCCGGCACCAACAGCTTAACGTACTTTCCGAGGCACTTTAACAATCATAGGCAAGTGAGTATCAATTGACATTTTCCATTACAAAGTGAATTAGGAAAACTAGGTCAGTGATGTTTCTAAACAAATTGGCTAGATGACAAAAGGACAATGATCTACCCCAATATGTTTGGTTCGAATGATGCCAATGACCTTTGTAATTATATTTGTACACTCCCATTCACGTTTCACCTTCTTAAGTGAGGAGCAAAATCATAAGGGGAGCAAACCAATACAAAACTCATGGTTTGCTTCTGTTGCGGCTTTCCTGTAGTGTTCTAAAGGGATAACGGTATAAGATTAAATTATTAAAATAAATAAAGTTTTTTCCTTTCTTTTTTTCAATGCATTTTATGTGTGGAAAACCCAATGAGATTTCCGATAGGCAAAAATGATGATCTTCCATACCAACCCCTAATTTCCAAAATCCTTCTGTAGTAATAGGTAATACGGGCTGGTTTCCGCAACTCCACGTCAAAGCGCGTATTTTGCGTACGGGTAGGAAAATCGGTCATTCGATCCACCCCAGCTCCTCAAAGAATGCCAGCAACGCCTTTTCCTTCTGTAGTAGGCACACTTTCGCATTAGAAGGAAATCCTGTGCAGTTTCATGATTCTAGACCCAGCGGTTTAAGCTGGACGGTGTCTGTCAGGTAGATGACTAATTGGTAGCAGTCATTTTTCATAACAAAAACACTTTCATACCAGGAAAAAAAATGGTATGGTCCAAGAACCACAATGGGTTAAAGTACAGACGCCAGCACGTCAACCTACCCGAAACTGTCAAATATTCCCAATCAACTTTGAACCTTATACATTAGTGATAAAGTTGAAAATCTATTGAAGAAATTTGACAGATTGTAGTAGGATGATGTGCTGGCGACTGTACAAACAATACATGGCATCATTTGACCAGGAACACCTAATGTTAACTTCATATAGATTAAATAATGATAACATAATTCGAAAAGACGTTATCATGTGTACAACCAAGGAGGTACGTTCAACAGCAAATTATTTCCAGTCTGTTATGACATGAAAAGAAAAAATACAATGATAAAAAGTTGTTTTTCCACCAGAATAGCCTATAAAAGTATAAAACATAGAATGCTATCTATTAATAAAATAAACTATAATGAATGTGACTAACTTGTATAAGAAACATTTCTGTGAATATTTACTTGCAAAGATAAAAAATGTGATAAAAAAGATATACCTACATAAATGTACATAAAGTCAGTTTGCGGGTGGTATGCTGAGTTTTACGTGTAATGTGAATGTCAGATAACTGTGGTGAATGCTAGGTGAATGTCAGTTACCGAAGTACTTACTGCAAAAAAAATCGTTTCAAAACTTTTTTATTTTTTTATTGTTTGCCTTGGTTATAAATTTAAATAACATAAAATCACACCTGTTTTCCCCAGTGGGGATACACGGAATACGAATACCTTTAATTTTTTTCAATGAAGCCCAGGTAGAAGTAGAAGCTACAGAATCCTACAGACCTTTGTGAAAACCAGATACTGGAAGGTATTTTTAATTTAGGGTACCTTGTCCACATTAGCCCTGTATCAAAAGAGGTGGAAGTCATGGGGAGAGGACTTTACCCAGCGATGGGAAGATGCAGGCTAACAGTAACTACCTTGTCCATTCAAGTAATGCACACATTTACAAAAAAAGAACAACTTACAAAATTTTATTAATAAAGTCTAGAAACTTCTAAGCCTTTCCATACTGTTCAGAGATTAATAATAAAAACTAAATGTACACTTTATCTAAAGAACTTTAGGTAAATAAAAATCATCAGATTATGAAATCGTTCATTCTGGTACAAGGTTTAGGCATACTTTATCCCTTTGTGAGCTTGATACTGGTGTTTTCAAAAATAACTTTTGAAAAAAATAACATGCATGTTGTCTTTTCAAAATGTTAAGATTTTTTATTATAGAAACTAACTTGAAAAATCCGCCGGTAAGACGACCCACTGACCGGATATAACTGAGAATATACTTGGATAAAGTAAGTACGTAAATAAATAAACACTAGATACTTACGTCGTAATCCCTTCGCGACAGACACTGTAAAGTTGTTCAGGACAGACATTTCAAAAAGTTCACTTTTGCTAATAAAAAGTTAGGTTGCACTTATAATCTATTGACTTTTCTTCTGCCGGTTTATTTTCAGGCCAATATGCGAATCGCGATAAGAATAAACGTCTTTATCACACAGAAAACACTTTATTCATAAACGGTGTTCCACTATCGCAATCAAAGGAGGTACTGAGTGACGTTTTCGTGAATTTCTGTTATTAATTAATTAAATGTAGAGGCGTGACGATTAGATTAAATAGCCAGTTCTCGCTCTCGTGTAAACGAACGCTGATAAGTTATCGTGTTATTTATAGATATCACGTTGCTCCGTAATTCTTCGCAATCGCAAATCAAGACAATCCCCTATCAAAATCGAATTTGACTTTGATTAACAATGTCAAATCAATCGACGTTTGTTGTTATTGTCACTGTCAGTAAAGTGTCATGATTGTATCGTTCGAAAACGATGAATACCCCTGTTCCACGAAATCATTTTGCTTCTAGTCTCAAACACTCAGAACACGTATACTCTGAAGGACTGAAACTACCGGTTTTCTTGCTTTTGCGACCTTATCCTAGACGAGGGCTGCACTAAAAGTATCGGGAATGGAATATTTCCACTGTTCCTGTCATATTAAAATCTTTTTAATTGAAAACTCCTTGGTTTTAAAAATCGAATACCATTTATTTATTTAAAAAAAGATTCTCGGTCTTGTCACAAGGTTTTGTCAAACTTGTTTAGTCGTTGAGAAAATGGAATTGACTCGAGAAAATTCAAGAGCGATGATTTATTATGACTTTCGAAGTGGTTTAACACAAAAACACTGTGTTGACCGGTTGATTTCTGCATTTGGTGATGAAGCCCCATCCAAAAACAACAATTTATCGCTGGTTTGCTGAATTTCAACGTGGACGCGTCAAGCTCAGTGATGATCCCCGTCAAGGTCGTCCAAAAACTGCAGTCACCCAAGAAAACGTTGATGCTGTGCTTAAGCTTATTGAGGAAGATCGACATGTGACATACCGCGAAATTCAGGCAACTTTAGACATTGGCATTGTGAAGATATATACAACCTTTATATAGTATCGATGGTTGGTTGCTTAGCAATGTTTGATATAACAGTCTTGTCACTTGGTATTATAAAATATTCCTTCTACATAATAAAACAAAGTTTTATTAAAACGTTTATTTCTTCATCTACGGCAACTAAACAATTTAAAGCTTCAACAATGTAATAAAGCTTAACATGGTAGCAGAGCGAAAAATGTAAGATTAGAAGAAAAACGAAAAGGTAAAAATTCAAAATGTCTATTGTAAAAATTCAACCTTTAGGAAAAGAAAACTATGATACGTGGTGTATACATGCAATAGCATATTTAATAAAAAATAAACTATGGGCATGTGTAAAAGAATACCCAAAGGTAGATGCGTCAAAAAATGATCTTGACGATGACGAAATGGCAAAGTCAGAGCTGATGTTGTTGATAGCGCCTTCAGAACTGAAACAGATTAAAAACAGTATATTTGCCAGAGATGTGTGGACAACTCTTGAATCCATCTATGCTAGTAAGGGTCCAGCCAGAAAGGCTACCCTACTAAAACAACTAATATTAGCTAAACTAGAAGAAGGTTCAGATACACGCGAGCATTTAAAGAAATTCATGGATACTGTAGATAAATTAAAAGATATGGATATTGATATCAACAGTGATCTGTTATCAATCATGATGCTCTATAGCCTTTCTTCGGAATACGAAAATTTCAGGACTGCAATTGAATCACAAGACTCGCTTCCAGACCCTGAAAAGCTAAAAATTAAAATTATAGAAGAGAGTGATGCACGTCGTCGTGACATCCCTAGTACTAGCGTAAAGAATGATGCTGAAGAAAGTTTCTACACTTTTTGCAAGATTTGTAAAAAGAAAGGCCATGACTCGTCCAAATGCTGGTCTAAAAATAAGAATACAGGCAAGAAAAATTATAAGAAATCTAAGAACAGCTATACCAAAAAGGACGATAAAGAAACAAACCTCTTCAGTAGCTACATCATAAATGACAAAGCCCAAAAATGCTGGATACTTGACAGTGGATGTACGTCACATATGACATTTTCGGATAAGCCTTTTATTGAGATGAAGAAAATTTCAAAAACCCTTAAACTCGCTTCAAAGGAAAAAACTGCAGAGATAAAAGGGTTAGGGCATGCAGAAATAGAAATTGAAGAAGCAAAAATTGGAATAACTGATGCACTTTATGTACCAAGCCTGTGTGCTAATCTTTTATCTGTTGGGAAAATGACTGATAAAGGACTCACTGTTCTATTTACTAAGAAGAAGGCAATAATTAATGATCACAAGCGAGGAGTACAAATGCAAGCAGTGAGAGAAGACGATGGTCTATATTATCTCCAAACGAAAAATAATGTTGACAAACATAGAGCCAATGCTACAGAATGTAGTAATGACGTAGCAAAAGAAGTGGAGTCAGATGCTATTAAACAATGGCACTGTAAAATGGGACACATGAGCGAAAGGGACTTGAAGCTCGCCTTAAAGAATGAAAGCCTGATTGGATTAGACTTCAACCGTGATAGTTCTTTAGGTGAATGCGAAATATGCATAGAAGGGAAATTGAGCAGAGTGCCTAGCAAGAAGAGTGACAAAAATAATTCACGTACGAGTCAGCGTCTTGAGATCGTACACAGTGACGTTTGTGGACCACTTAAGCAACCTTCACTGAATGGCAACAGGTATTTTGTAAGTTTCATTGATGACTACAGTAGATACTGCCGAGTATACTTTATTAAAAATAAAAATGAAGTATTACAAAAATTCATAGACTACAAGGTAGAAGCAGAGAACTTCACAGGAAACAAAATTAAATGCCTACAGACCGATAACGGTACGGAATACAGAAATTTGAAGTTTGACTCATTTCTGAAGCAAAATGGTATAGCAAGAAGATTGACAGCACCATACACTCCACATCAAAATGGAATCGCTGAAAAGTAAAATAGAACCCTTATAGAAAAAGCAAGATGCATGATGTTGGAATCAAAAGCGCCTATGTGTTTATGGGCAGAAACGGTTTATACTGCAAATTACTTGTCAAACCGAAGTGTTAACCAGAGTATTGAAAACCAAACACCATTCGAAAAATAGGTAGGTAGAAAACCCTGCGTTAATCATCTATATGTATTTGGTGCTAAAACGTTCATCGTATAGAAAGGAAAACATGAACACAAACTTGCTTCAAAGGCAATTCCTGGTATGTTTGCTGGTTACTCGGAAGTTTCAAAATCGTTTAGAATATACGTCCCATCGAAGAAATGCATTCTTGTTTCCAAGGATGTTCGAATTTTAAAGAAAATGTTCTACGAAGATGGTAAAAATGTGATTTCTGATATTTTTCAAGAATTAAATGATCACAAGCGATCAAACGAGACTGACAGTGAACTGGATGAAACAGAAATATATTTAAAAGGTACTACAAAAGAAAATGCTAGTAGACAGCAAGCAGTAGGTACAAGATAATGTTATTGCAAGCTCTTACAAGGTACCTATACAAAATGAAAATAACGAGTTGTTTTATGACTCTCTCGGGATTGATGACGGCAGTGAAACTGCTGATCAACCAAATGAAAACGACATAGATGTCGATGCATCTGTTCTTGTCCCAGAAGAACGGAGGTCATACAATCTTCGTGATAGATCACAGATTGACAGACCTAAAATATTTGAGGATTATGTTATGGCAGCCATGAATATGAATAATGAAACAGAACCTGAAACTTTTAATGATGCTATGAATAGCAAGGATAAGGTCAAATGGTTAGAGGCTATGCAAAATGAAATGGAATCATTGAAAGAAATGAAGACTTGGGAACTAGTCAACCCTCCGAAAAATCGTAAACCATTGCCATGTAAATGGGTTTACAAAATAAAGAACAATCCAGATGGTACAATTGAGCGGTATAAGGCCAGACTAGTAGTAAAAGGTTTTTCACAAAAGCCTGGCGTTGATTATCAAAAGACTTTCAGTCCGGTAGCCCGCCTCAGTACTATAAGAGCTGTCTTAGGAATAGCTGCTCGAGAAAACTTGGTACTTCAACAGTTCGATGTATCGACTGCGTTTCTAAACGGAGCTGTAAAAGAGGAAATCTTTATGAAGCAGCCAGAGGGATTCAATGATGGCGCTAAAAAAGTGTGCAAACTTAAGCGCAGCCTCTACGGGCTGAAACAAGCTCCTCTATGCTGGAATGTCTGCATATCAGAGTATCTTATAAATTCAGGATTCAAGCAAAGCACTAAAGATCCTTGCCTTTACTTACGTGAACAAGTGTTAATTGCGCTTTACGTAGATTATGGTTTTGTGGCTTCAACTAGTGAAAATGCTGGTAGGAAATTTATTGAAGAACTGAAAAATAGGTTTAAAATAACCACAAAACCGGCGTCTTATTTCCTTGGACTTGAAATTAATAAAACCAAAGATGGTTGTATTACCTTAAACCAAAGGGCTTATTCTAAGAAGATACTTGAAAAGTTTGGAATGAATAACTGTAAAGCGGCTGCAACGCCGGCAGTAAAAATTGGCATAGATGAAGAACAAGATGATGAATCAAATGATGAATCAAATTCGTCATTTCCCTATCGTCAAGCTGTGGGTGCCCTAGCATGCCTCATGGTCGCTACAAGGCCAGATATAAGCTACGCTGTGAGTGTTGCGTCAAGGCATCTAGAAACTCCTACTAGGTTTGATGTGATGAGAGTTAAGCGAATTTTTAGATACCTTAAGGGTACTATAGACAAAGGACTTGTCTTCGCGAAAAGCCGGGAGAAGAGGCTGATATGTTTCAGTGATGCTGATTTTGGTGGTGACACATCAACTGGCCATTCGACGTCAGGGATGATTTTCCTATTCTCCGGTCCCATCATGTGGAAAAGCCAAAAACAACCAAGAGTAGCAATCTCTTCAACGGAAGCCGAACTCGTAGCCATGACAGAAACTGCGAGAGAAGCCTTATGGCTAAAAGAACTCCTGGAGGAATTAACGGACTTAACAGACCTGAATGAAAAACCGACAATTTACGTTGACAATGAGTCTGCTATAAGGTTGTCTGAGAACCCACCCTATGAGTTCCATAGGAGAACAAAACATATCAAGATAAAACATTTCTTCATTCGAGAATGTATTCAGAATGGAGACTTCGCTGTCAAACAAGTCTCTACAGAATTGCAATTGGCGGACATGTTTACGAAGCCATTGTTTGGACCAAGACTGAACATGCTAAGCTGTAGAATTGGACTTCAAGATTTGTCCAAGCTCTAAAAGTATCGTGGATGTGAAGATATACAACCTTTATATAGTATCGATGGTTGGTTGCTTAGCAATGTTTGATATAACAGTCTTGTCACTTGGTACCTATTATAAAATATTCCTTCTACATAATAAAACAAAGTTTTATTAAAACGTTTATTTCTTCATCTACGGCAACTAAACAATGTAATAAAGCTTAACAGGCATGAGTCAAATACAAATAATCTTGCATGAACAATTAGGTGTAAAAAAGTTGTTTTCCCGATGGATACCGCATTCGCTCTGTGAAGAGCAAAAAGCGGCTCGCGTTACTTGGTGCGTCAGAACTCTCGAAAGATTCCACGCAGGATCCTCAAATATGCTGTATACAACATCGTATCAGGTGACGAATCCTGGATATACGCGTACGAACCCGAAACAAAAAACCAGTCACGAGTTTGGGTGTTCGAAAATGAGTTAAAGCCAACAAAAATTTGTTCGTTCACGGAGTGTTGCAAAAAAAATGGTGGCCACGTTTGTCTCCAAAACCGGCCATGTTACGACTATTCCTCTTGAGGGACAAAGAACGGTTAATGCAGAATGGTATGCTAACATTTGTTTGCCACAGGTCGTTTCCGTAAAGAGAACTGCAACCGCCGCATCATCCTCCATCACGACAATGCGAGTTCTCACACCGCGCACAGAACAAAAGAGTTTTTAGAGCAAGAAAACATATAATTATTAGACCATCCGCCGTACAGTCCCGAGCTAAGCCCTAATGATTTCTATACTTTCCCTAAAATAAAGAATAAATTGCGTGGACAGAGATTTTCATCACCTGAAGAAGCTGTGGACGCCTACAAAACGGCCATTTTGGAGACCCCAACTTCCGAATGGAATGGTTGCTTCAATGATTGGTTCCATCGTATGGAAAAATGTGTCAAATTTCGCGGAGAATACTTCGAAAAGCAATAAATACATTTTTAAATAGTAATGTTGTGTCACTTCCTTGATTCCCGAAATTTTCAGTGCCGCCGTTTGATGTATTAATGGTGCCGCCCTCGTAGTATTTGTCCGATGAAGCGCCAGCCCGCGCCGCAGCTGAGCGTGTAACTTTAAATTCCCTCTCAAAATAATAATGATATTTTATATCCTTGATCCAGCCTGTCCCATCTTGCTGTCCTCCCCTCAGCGACGCCCTAAGCCGAGGTTCGTACCCCACAGGGGTGCCCTTAGCGAGCGTTCGCCTAATTTTAATTCAGAATAGTTGTGCTCCTGGCTGGAGGCTTTGAGTGTAGTAGCTTAAGGCAGCCACAGGATTGTCCAGTTGAGCAGTAAATACCTTAGTGGTATACCTGCGAGATGCCATAGTTAAAAAAAAAAAAAAAACGTATTTTACTGGCAATCCTAGACAAAATGTTCACTATTATGAGGAATACTGGTGCCGATTCTCTTGTACACCGGACTAAACTAACTAAACTATCACTAAAATTCCTTACTTTTCGCTATGAGAATCTTAACGCTATTCTGTAGTAAAAAGTCTCTAAATTAAAAAATATATTTTGACACAACTAAATCGAATTTGACAATTGCGACTCCACGTGGTACATACTTTTTAGAGCCGGAGGCGCGCAGTGGGGGCAGCCTCGACGTGTTTTATATTGAATTTTTCACTTTTTGTATGGAAAATAAAAAAAAAAATTACCTACGTGTTGAGTATTATGGGTATGGAGGTTTCATAGGAGGTCGAAAATTTCATTATTTTTGCGATAGGACACACCATTTTCGAGATATAAGCAAAAGAAAAGAAAAAAATCCAGTACAGTACTGTTTTTGCACCCGAAGTCGAGATGTTCGTGTGAATTTTAGTTCATAACAACTAATAATATTCCACACCATTTTCAGTGGCGATTAAAAATGGTCAGAATTAGTTAGAAAATTAAAATTTTAGGTGAAAAACGTCAAATTCAGAATAGCAAAATTGTCATTTTCACTAAATTAAAATCTCAGTACAATCTTAGTGCTGTCAAACTAAAATATAGTTAAGTTGTGCCACTTTAGTCTATTTCAGAATGGGAAATCATCGTTTGACAGGAGTAAACTAAATTTTGGTGATTTTTAGTCTAATTTAGACGCATTTGTGACAAGAGAATCGGCACCACTGTGTAATAGATTAACGCCATTAACAACTTTTACTCAATCCCAATGGCCTGGCACAAGCTCTTAAGTTATGAGAGGTATGAGGAACTGAGTGTAAATAGGGATGATGACTGGGTCAAAAAAGCCATTCTATTTAGTCCGTCAGTCAGATAATAAAAAACAATACACGTATTTTATGCTTAACATAGATATTAATAAAAAATGACAGATAAAACGCATTATAGTTGGGGAGTGGGGATTCCTACGTCACAAGTTTATATAAAATCTAAATACTCGTGACGTAATTTAGAACATTTTAACGCAATGTATCGCCGTAATCTTTTGATGAAGTGAAAAAAGAAAAAATACGTGTCCAATATTTTTTAATAAAACAAACTGACGGACAAAAAAAATATTTTAGTCATCATTCCTATTGTCTTATACGCCATAGAAAACCGGCCAAGTTCGTGTCGGACGATGCACAATGAAGGGTTCCGTAGTTTGGATGAATTTATCCCAAGAACAAACTTAACATTGTAGGTAGTTGAAAAACATGTTCTCCCATGCGGAATGTATGGGAGAACATGTTTTTCAAACTGCAAATTTAAGTTGGTCGATTACTCGTTAATCTGTAAAGCCTACTTAGCTGTGATAGTTTTCCTATAAATTTCGATATACGAGGGTGAATCAAAAAATTCTTGGAATCATTAAAAAATGCAAATACATAAACAAAAATATTTTATTTTTCTACATAATCCAATGCAATGCATTTAGAATAACGCGTTTCTAACTTCCTTATTCCTTGTGAAAAAAATTGTTTTTCTTGACTCAAAAAACTCCTTTACGGCAGCCATAACCGCGTCATTACCTACTTATCGTAAAATTTTGTTCCACGAATGTCCTCATTTAATTTTGGGAATAAGTGAATATCGCTTGGGGCTAAGTCCGGAGAATATGTGGGTGGTCAAGGAGATTGAAGCCAGCACAGCGGATTGCGTTGAGCGCAATTTCCGATCGATGAGCAGGAGCGTTATCTTGAAGAAACAACACGCCCAACGATAGTTTTCCACGACGTTTTTCTTTAATCGCTTCACGCACTTTCGGGATAAAATTTGCATAATAGGGACCAGTAATCGTCTGGCTTTTTGGCATGTAATCAATAAAAAGGATTCCTTCACTATCCCAAAACACTGAGGCCATAACTTTGCCAGCGGTAGGAGCAACTCGAAATTTCTTCATGGATGGAGAGGATGGTCGTTTCCAAGACATGCTTTGTCTCTTAGTTTCAGGATCGAAATGGTGGACCCACGTTTCATCCATGGTGACAAGGCGACAGCAAAAATTATCCAAATCACGATGGAACATTTCGAGATTACGCTTAGAAATTTCCAAACGTCGCTTTTTGTTTTCGTCGGTTAACATTCGTGGCACCCATCTTGCAGACACTTTTTTGAACCCCAGTGAATCAATTAAAATGGATTGAACGCTACCAAATTATATCTATAGGATCTCAGCTATATGTTTTATAGTTTATTCTTCTGTATTCCAAAACCAGATTCCCAAACTTTTTGACATTTTCTTCCGTAACGGAGGCTGAAGGCCGCCTAGAACGCAGGTCATCTTTACAGCTTGATCTACCTCTTTTAAATTCAGCCACCCAGTACGCAACCGTAGTATAGGGCCATGGTATAGGGTACAGCATCATCCCCTAATGTCTGCTGAATGTCCGAAAAAAATTACTAAGTAGACATTTTTTTCTAACTGTGATATTTTATCACCGAACGTAACTCACTTTTATCCATAATTTTGGGTTTTTAGCAACTCGTTGCACAAAGCAATTTATTACGTGCGAACGAACCACAGACTACATAGGGATACTACGTATCAGACGGTAATCTCCCATAGCAGAAAAATCGCTATACGATCTGTGCAAGGTATCATTGTGACGTTTAATTTTTTTTTAATTTTACCCATTTTGTCGCACGTGTTGTTATGAGACCGGGTCTTTTTGCCAAGGTTTGTCGAGCCCAGAATATTTTGGAACCTAGCCTTTTAAGCCTTTAACCGACTTCCAAAAAACAGGTTCTGCTTTATATCAAGCCGACGTTGTGATTGTGTGTCTAGACAGGTGTACCTATAGCACACCTGAGGTGTGAGTGTATTAGAAAAGGAATGTCATGTAATGGAAATAAAAAACATTCAATACTCTCAAACTCAAAGCATTTATTTCAATTAAACCATTTACAGGCACTTTTGAATTGTCAAGGGGTCAGTCAGTCAGAAATATGAAGCTATTTGCCCACTCCAAAGCGTAGGTCCATATGCAGAAAACGGGCAAGAAACTCCACGGACACTCTTTTAAATAAATCATCAAAAAATGATACCATTTCTGCCATATTCCTTATAGTTGGGCTGACTGGTTTGCTATCGGCTTAATGAGCTGCAACAAAAAGTAACATGCTATAAGTATACTTATTTTAAAGTGACAGAACTTTCAGTCGGTGAGAAAACTAAATTGCAAGCAAAATACTTACAAAACTGAGTAGTGTATGAAAGAGTAGCTGCCACTGTTTTGCTGAACACTCTCACACAATTCTTAACCTGCAATAAAATGGACTATTATAAGTACATAATTTTAAACACATTGAAATATTGATAAATAACATTAATCCTATGAATCAGTACAGCCGTTTATGCATGATTATTGTGATTAAACCGTACAGACTTGGTATCCTTAGAGAACCATCTTCGTAAACATTCTCAATTCAATAAGAATAATTACCTTAATTTTTCCTGGAATTATGTCTTCATCATTCAATTTGTGTAACAATCGCATTTTTGCATGATTGCAGTCCGTTTTATAGACATTCACAATATCATTCCATTTGGATATTTTATATTTTTGGTAATCAAATTATTTCTTAACCCCTTTATTAGGTGGGGTGGATCATGTATCATCAGTGGCCATTGATGGTTATTATATCATCTGGAAATAATGACTGGAATGTTATAATGATAGCTTTAACATACACCTTCAATATTCAATTATATTGGAAAAGCATCACCCCTGTATTGTATTGTAAATAATATTTCAATTATGGAGTGATTGCCAAAATAATTTCGCAAAAATGCCGTCAAAAGACTACATTAAAAAATTATAAAGTACTTATTATATTAAAAACTAAAAAATAAGATAAAAACTGTGACTTACCAATTTTAGTCATTCTGTTTCTGTATAGGTTCAAAGGTACAGTAGGTATGATCCTCATGCTGCCTTTTCTTAGCATAGGCGTGATTGGAAACAGCATTGTCTGTAAAGAAATATTTAAGCTTAATAACATAACAAAATACTTAATTTTATGCGACTGCCCAAAATGACTAAAAAGTAAAAAAGCTTCCAAGTGCGAATCAGACTCATAGACAAAGGGTTCAGTACCACCATACAATATTGCACACTACACATTCTTCGTTTTTTATATACCCCCTTCAATTTTTTACTCATTTTTTTTTTTTTTGATATAGCAGTACATTGTAGTCTATTTCAAGTGTCTACCTATTACGGTTCAAAAGATACAGACCTGTAACAGACGGACTGATGGACGGACTGCTGTCATAGTAATAGGATCTTGTTGGCACCCTTTGGGTATGGAACCCTAAATAACTACTATGTTTATGCTTTACAAAATATTATGTGATAATATCAAGTTATTGTCTTATTATACTGCACAGAAAAAATGTTAATTACACAATATGAGTTTTTATAATGAACAATAGATATAGGATACTTTTTATTTTCTTTAATCTGTCGCGCGCGCAATTAGCAGACACAATAGAATTTTATTGTTATCTGTCTCCAATATGAGACACCAGTATTATAAAGGTTAAAATGTATGGCTTGAGTGTGAAATACCACAGTGGAAAATTAAGTTTTGAAACCCATTTTTGTATACATGATGCACTTGTCATTTAATTATAAGAGGAATATGTAAGAAAATTTGTTTTTTTATAGTCATATTATTGAAGTACTTACCAGTGGTGTGGTCAGTGTCCATAGTTTGTAACCGAGGACTTGGAGTGCCACTGCTGATTTCGCTATTGGTAAACCGTGTGGGATAGGCGCCAACAAGAAGACGAGTCCTCGCGTTGGTCGTGACGATGAATTTCTGTTCAAAATGCTTTTGACAAACATAACGCTTGTGAAGATCCTCTGCCCTCAAGTTTCACAATTCTTCAGATAATACACTACTAGCCACTTGAGTCCTATCTCACGATTGGGAAATCGAAATAATTTAACATCCTTTCATTTATTAGCGCAATTCACAATACAGCAAGTGCGGAACATACTGCACGTTGTAATTACACTGTTTGTTTACGTTTACGTTGTAATTACGGTTTAAATTTGAGAGGATAAATTACGGAAATAAATCAACGTAAAACTTCAAAAAACTGTAATGGCGGGGTGAAGACAATCACAGACTATGATAGACTTACAACAAACAAATATGGCGTTCATTGCATGGGCGACAAAGGGGAAAGGGACGAAGGGCGATTGTCACTTTGAGTCGTTACACCCATAGACAAAATACGTCTATTAATGCCAGGCTTTTTTGTTCCGAGATTACCAGCCGTGGAACGAACTGACAAAAACAAGTGACAGTTTGCATAAATATTGTGTGATTGACACTTTTTATAGACAGGTTTTATATTATGCAATTCTAAGAACTTTTTGATTCAGCCTCGCTATCTATGGCGATTAACACACGGCACCGCTCGACCGCACGGTAGGAGCAGTTTGCGGTAGAAACGAGCACCGCTCGACCGCGCGGTCGGCCGTCACACTTGACTCTACGAAAATTGGTACTTTAAAGCTTGATAAGTCACGAACGGTTCACATAATCAAAGATCGGTCTTCACAAAAACTTTGCTTGCGCAATGCAGGATTTTACGTGATGTCAGTGTGATGTGTAGTTCACATGTGGCGCTGAAGATACAACCACAATACTTTAGGAAATAAGAACTAAATAAAACAACTGATAACTGGGTACTTGTATATTAGTTCCATTATAAAATAGCTAATCAACGATACAAGCAATAAATAACAAATTCAACAACACTATTCACTTGACTCACATTATTTACAATATTATGAGAATTCTTCACATACCTAACGCTTTCGACTTTTTTTTTGTTTTTCCCCGCCAATACCCGGTAACCAAGGAGGTTTGATACTCATTATATTGTCAAACTTGTGGTTAGAATAGGAATTCAAAATTTTTATCAACAACTCATTTCTTGCATTTGTAAAATGGTAATTTTTAAAACATGTTTGCTTTATAAATTCATTGACAAATAAATAGTCACGTTTCATGGTATCATTTTTCTGTAAAAATATTCTTTGTGTTGCCATGTAAAGAAAATTAATTGGTTTTTTTTTATTATAAGTAAGTAGCCATTTTATAAATGCAAGTTAACTATTTGTAATGCATGCAAAAATTTGTATTTTCAATTATTAGAATCGTTCATGTATTATATAATATTGTTATTTTCCATTTATGACTAATTTACAAAATATTAAAACTCCGTGGATAAAATCTATTAAACGCTACAAATTACGCTATCAATGCCAAAAATGTTAATTTAGGAATGTCTAGGGTTGAAACAAAAATTAATCTACTTTACATAGATATTCACCAACTCAAGAAAATCACATTTATATGATCTCTAGAGGTAAAGTTTCTAAAGTTCACGAATACATTTCTAACAAAATCTTAAGAATGTCAAACCTGTGGCTGATTCTATTAATTTTATTTTTTTGTTGATATTATCATTAGGATGTCGAAACCATATTATGGTGTTGCCATTATTAAAATTCAGTAAAAATTACCTTATACATAAAAGGGTATATTTTAAGATGCAAAATAGGTTTTGTTAACACTATAAAATCCAAACTCTTATAAAATTTCCTTACGTCATCGAACTGTGACGAAATTTAGAGAATATGACGTCACAGCTATGACTGACAATTGACGTTTGACAACTTTTTAGTATAAATGCAACCATCATCTTTGATTTTGAAACGCAAATTAGTATTTTGACTAGAAAAAAGCATTTTGAGTATACGCTTCTGTAGAAACTAGTCGGTAACTTCGAATTTAGCGGTATCAAGTTGGTAGAATAAATAAAGGTCACATCCTGTAGTAATATACTCCAAGGCTGTCGCGGCCACAAAAAGTGCGAGCAGAGCGGTGAATATTAGGGCTCGTTCTTACTTCTGATCTTAACCGCTGTTGCCAGGAACCTTGGCGGTTGGTCGCAGACACTCGTCAGTTATAAGTAGAGATCGGATATTCGGATGCATATTTACCTAAAGTTAATTTTTGGCTAAGAAATTATGGAAGTGGCTTCTTAATTTATTTTTTCTTAACTTAAATCCCGGAATTCAATAAAATCCGGGAATGCAAAACTAATCGGATACATGGTATGGAAACGACTTATCAGCCCTCTTGTGAAGGTTACTTTTGCGGTGTTAACATAAAAAATTATATACCTACTGTAAACATTTTTTTATGTAACTCAAGGCACCAAGTTGTTTGTCACTGTGTGCTGTGCCAATTTGGCAACCTACTTTACAACAGTAGCTAGCATTTTTATAGTCATACCCCCGAATACTGAAACGTCACTCAAAATTTAAGTAGCACTTATATTTAACAGATACTCAAAAGTGACGTTTGACAATACGAAATCTAAAGTTTAGGAGCTGCTCAAATATTAAACAGCCCTTAAATTTTGAGTGACGTTTCAGTATTCGGGGGTATGACTATAAAAATGCTAGCTACTGTTGTAAAGTAGGTTGCCAAATTGGCACAGCACACAGTGACAAACAACTTGGTGCCTTGAGTTACATAAAAAAATGTTTACAGTAGGTATATAATTTTTTATGTTAACACCGCAAAAGTAACCTTCAGAATACTGAAACGTACAAACAATGTATCAATTTCGGAATCATGAGATTTTTGCGATCGATACAAAAGTGCATTCCATAATAGTCAACACCTGAACGTAAGTAAATATACATTCAATTCTATAATCAGAACTCTAAATCTGTCGATCCCGGAATCCCGGGATTTTTTCGATACAAAAGTGCTTTTAATAATAGCCAACACCTCAACTTTACGTAAATATGCATCCGATTATCCGATCTCTAGTTATAAGATCGTAGTTATTGAAACATTTGTTTTCTAACTTTAATAACTACCACAGCCTCAACTAAATGACCGCTACACTCAAAAAAACACACTCAAAAATAAATGTATTTTTTTTTCTTTCTTTCAAAGTTCCGACAAAATAAATTTTTGTTAGTACTGTTAATAAATAGATGGAATTGTTGGTACAAGGGACACATTAAATATAAACAAAAAAGAAATTTATAATCAAACAAAAGCATTTACCAAGTTACAGAAAGAAAAAAATAATTATATCTTTTAAAAACTGTACAAAATAATGTTTTTAAAAAGAAGACAAATGTGTAAAAACTTAACTACGTAAACTAATATGTAGTTGAATTTTTATTCAAATACTGCTTATTGACAGTCATAAATATCTGAGATATTATGGTCTGCATAGACAATTTTCTGTTTAAAAAAAATTGGTACGAGGCAATCAGATATTATTGTGCAAATATAAGAAGTTTCTTGACCAAGGGCTTGTTGTAGCTGTAAGGCCATCAGATACGTCCATCTTTGTGAAGTTTACAGCTCGAATGCTTAAAACTACTCATTTCCCCGAAAAAGTCGCAAATGTGCGCGCGCGCTTGAACGAACATTCGGCGCCATTTGGTTTAGATCATTGACATTTGTTACCCATATGTCACGCAGTAGGGACGTATTTTAGCATTTAATAATAGTAATGTTTTTTTTTTGTTCTTAAACGTGTGGAAGTTGGAAGGCATAATTGCCAGGGACTTAATTAAGTTAGGCTATGGATGCATTCATAAAGTTTATTTTACTATGGAAGTGTAAAGGTTTTAGTATAAAACAGACTATAATTTGTTTGTTTCTTCCAAGCTTGCATCTTCTTCCTTAATTTGGCACACTGTCCCTATTTCATGAAAATAAGTTTATCGCTTTAAAAACTATACTCGTAGCTCCATGAAATAAATTGCAGCCATAACGGACCTAAGTAACTCCCTGGTTGGTTGTTAGTCAAATAAATTAATCTACGCCTACATATATTAAGTACCAGCCAAAATTATCGCAATTAAATAATGTCTGGTTAACTCTATGAAGATTCGAGTACTTACATAAAATTATAAATTATTGTATTCATCATTTCAGTCAGCCGAATACATACATCCGGTATTTCGTTTCGGAACGTTTCATCGCTGTCAAATTCATATGAAATTCTGCTACGGGACTTTTCGTCTTGCTCAAATTCATATGCAAAACGAATCCTGATTTTTCATAGCGGTCAAATTTATTCCGGGTTCCGGAAAATTACGAAAAATTCCGAATTCAAAAATTTTCTTGATGTAGTTAAAAATACAGCACAACTTTTTGGACATATTTTTCCGGGATGTTTTCAACCGACTTAATGGTCGAAAGATGTCTTAGAATATAACTTCTAATAAACAGAAATAGTTGCTCATGGTGTAACTTAAGCTCATACCACCTTGCTGACTGGCTAATATCGTAACTTCTCATACAGGGTCGAAATAAATTGGTTAGCGTAACTCCGTAGATGTATAATGGGTATCGATATCAGAACAAAATAAAATATTGATGACTTTTTTGGGGTCAACGGTCGCACCTAGTTTTATTACTTTTTTTTATCGTGAACTCGGAAAAGTACATCTTATTTCCTTTGTTTTATCATTTTTAGACATTGATACGTCTGCGGAGTAGTACGTGCCAATAATTAAGACCAAGACAAGTAATTTTTTCTTCAAGTATGTGTTTCATGAAGATTTATTATTATTATGTGAGCAGGTCTATCTATTAGGAGATTATTCTGAACGTCTTTCATAATATAAGTATTACTTTATAGCACAAGATATGTATGAAGAAACAATCAATCGATGGTATTTCTTCGGCCACTTCGAAGTTTTTTTTAATGTCAAAAAAATTACTAAAAATATTGAAGTGATTTCGGTTTTATTTATAAGGCTATTTACTCCTTGTCAATTTAATTTATGGGATTAATAATTTAATGTCAAGTAAAAATTAATGATGAATTATTATCATACGTAAAACATGTCAGTGTGTTTAGAGCTTTGTGTCAACATTTTCTATGATTTTCATGATAAATTTACTAAGAATAAAAGGGCTTCGAAAATAACCATAAAATTGATTGTTTCTTTTGACAATTACATTCCATCATCAGAACTCATACGACACGTTCTGGACATTAAAATACGCGTTCTCTATCATACTACGAAACGCATAAACCAATAGTGACGCAGCTACAATGAAACTACATGGTGTCTAAACATTCTATAATGAATCTATCAATGAGGGGCAGCATGAATTCTATGGTTTTTTTCGGAACGAAGTTCCTTATTGCACATCACACGAAAATGAAATAATATAGCGTATGTCTATGTATAATATGTTACTGTAGTGTAGACGCACATCAACTGTATTTTTTTTTTTGTTCAGTAACACTCAAACGCTGTTAATTTATTTCATTGCATTGTTATTAATACATAATATTACAGCGAAAGAAACTTCGTCCCAAACTGGTGTCCCACGACACCTCTCGATTTTTTCCTTCATATTATAAATCTATTTATTGATCGAAATAAAATGAATAATAATTTATTAGTTACAAGGCACGTAAATTGTTATTTTTAAACTTATTATATTTTTGTTTGTAAAAGCTTATTCTCTTGTATTCGTTGGAGATATTGGGACGGATGACCGAATGATTATTTAGATATCTATTGGAAGATCAATTATGCATTTAATAAATTGTAACAAAATATTATGGAAGTCAGATGGCAGTAGGTACCATACGGCCGGTCTGAACATTGCCTCATCGAACTTTTTCGCATGTTTCTCACTCACACTCGCCTTAAGTCACCATTTGGTTCCTAAAAAATGTTATTGCGCAGCCTTCTGCGCGAAGTTCGGAGTGGCCATAATTCATGTGCCGTATTGTAATAATGTGTTATCTCAAATGTTTGCTGTTTAGAGAAATCAAGGAACTTGTTTTAAACTTAATTTAATAACATGTTGAAATTTCTGGATTTCACAACATTTGAAAAATGTAATACATATAATAAATAGCATTCAAGAAAATATCAATTTCATAGAATCTATCAAACTTCATAGAATCAGAATTTTGTACTAGCTTTCATATTATCGATAAAACAGTTCATTTTCATATAAATATAATAATTACATAACATAACAGCACGCCTGTATTCACCGAAGGGTTAGGCAGAGGTGTATCTATAGTACACCCACATTTCGCCAGTTATGTTTAAGTCCCAAGTAATAGGGGGCGAGCCTATTGCCATCAACCGGGCACAAATACAAACTGCGAGCTACGAGAAATTCTATTATAATAATTAAACGATATTATAATCTATTGCTCTCCTCTCTCTTAAATGAGAAGGACAAAAAGCATTTATAAGAACAAAAATAGTCTTTAGATCTTTTAGTCGAACCTTCGAGCCTATTTTTGTATTTCGAACCTTATTCAATCTTAAATAAAGTTCTTATTACAAAACTGACTACCTACTTAGTTGTCAGTTTTGTAAAAAGAACTATATTTCGATAGCTGTTAGGTTCTTATTTCAAAAGATGGCTCGATGGTTTAATTAAAATATGTCTAAAGAAAAACCATTTGTGAAGATTCGCTTGTTAATTTCAATTGGCATTTTTTCATTCGAACCTCTAATAATTCCTATTTTGGGTTCCTCAAAATATTATTGAACACTCTAAAATAATGATTGCGTCTCTTTTTGTGAACCTCAATTAATTCCTGTTTTTGGGCCCTAAAAATACTAGATAGACACAAGTAATTGCGACTACGAGAAAAGGTCAGAAAGGTAAACAGAGACTCAATTACTTTAAAAAAAGTGCAAAAAACATCATCAGAAGTGCAAACGGTTATTTGAAGTACGTTAATTTAAAAAAAAAGTGTCCAATATTTGCAGGTCAATAAGTTTTTGGAGGATCTATTCAATATTACTTAAGTAATTTGACTCTGTATCACAGATGTATACAGATGGTTCAATCCGCATTTTAGGTATGAAGCTACAAGTAGGCTCGCGGTGGGCTCGACTTGTTGTATTCAGTGGGCGTAAGAGCCTGTGCTCACGATGGGTTGCGGCAGCGGTGCGGCGCCGGAGCGGTGTCGCTGCGGCGTCATACAAATATCCATGGTATGCCACACGGTGCGTTCCGGCGTCGGACCCCACGTACACCGGACTTGCAGCCCGCGAGACGAGGCGGGGAGGGGTGTACGCGTTGCGACACCGGAGCGGCACCGCTCGGTTGTTTTTGCGTTGTCAAAAACACAGATGTTTGACAGATGACATTCGGCGCCGCAGCGCTCGTGTGACCGCCAATGAAAGAGAGGCAATTTCTAGGTGAATATACGTACGTAACTGTACGTAATTAGCGCTGTGCGACAAGAATTGCACTTTAGTGTATCGTAGCAAGAGTCGCTTTTTATTTAAATGATTTTCTGAAGTCAAACTAAAAATCATTTACAGGCACTTTTGAACTGTCAAGGGGTCGGTCAGTCAGAAATATGATGCTAGTTGCCTATTCCAAAGCGTAGTAGGTACAGCTCGATTCAAACTTAATGGCGCCTCGGAACATGAGGCGAATGTAAATGTAACGAATGTAACGAATTCACGGGTCAGCGGGGGTGAGGGGTGAGGTACTGCGCAGCGAATGGCTAACTTCCGAGCCGCCATTAAGTTTGAATCGAACTATACCTATGGAGAAACGGGCAAGAAACTCCACGGACACTCTTTTAAATCATCAATCAATCAGTGAACCATCTGTAGCAATCTGTGCTTGAATAAATACAATTAAGTTCTGGTCACCCGTCCCAACAATTATAGAGTTTATACACAACACCAAAAAATGACAATATGTTAACAAATTTATTGTCAGTCGTCAAACCAAGGACCGATCGAGATCGAATGTTACCGTCTCAATCGAGCAGACGAGATTATTAGTATTTCTCATAGTAGTTAATGAAGTGAAAATTCTTTAGGCGTAATTCGCGCTCTTTCTGAATGGTAAACGAAACCGAACTGTGACACTCGGCTTGGTGAAACTAAATCGGGTGTACTCGGCTCCAGTCGTACTATCGAAGAACTTCATAAACAAAATCCCATGAACACGTTGACCACATCTGTTACCGCCCCGGTTCTATAGCGGCCGAGTGCTGCAAGCTGAAATAGTCCTTACGGTGTATAGATATGAACTACTTCGATGGTACGTTTTCACTTCGTGTGAGTCATACATGAGCACCCACCCTCTTTTTATTTGCTTCTTTGTCGTGGCTAATTAACAGCCGCACGAGTCGATCAAGGCTAAGCTACGCTTGCAGCGGTCGTTCTTTGGATGGGTGACCATCCATTTCTTACCAAGACCCCTTCGTGTTACGGAAAGTACGTTAAGCCTTCGTTCTCGGCTGTCATTCGTAGATATTTGACAGTCGTCTCGGGTAATACCCGAGACGACTGTCAAATATTCATATATATTGAATAATATAATATTAATATATATTGAGAAGGCCGAATTTCTGACAATCACCATCTAATTACGCAACACATTTTCGTAGACGATTACGGCAAATTTGTTTCATTTTGACAGTTCAACAACATTCATTGCGTTATTTACGTTGTTGAGCAGAAATTTTATTCGAACTTATGAAGCAATGGATTAGCAATTCTTTTCAAAACGATCCAAATTCCGATTGATCGTGTATTATGTGATTAGGGTAATGTGCTACCATGGGGTATCTGGGTTGTGGAGGTCAGATAGGCAGTCGCTCCATGTTAAATACTGGTATTCAGCTGCATCTGGTTAGACTGGAAGCCGACCCTAACATAGTTGGGAAAAGACTACACAGGTGACGAATAACATTGAAATCTAATAGATTTAAATTGAAGTAACATTAGTTCGATTTAATATCTTATCTCGTTTGCTAGATTGAGACTTCGATATAAACATAATGATAAATAATTAAATAAAACTGTGTACCCATTCCGCCACACATTTGATAGTTTTAATGGTGTATTTGACAGGAAAACTGTACTTTATGTTCAATGCATTAAAGTTTAAAATCGAACACTTCTTATATTTTAACCCTTCGTATGCCGCCGGTAATTACAGAAAAAATTAAATAACCATTCTGTCACGGCTTACGAAAGGTTAATTATTATCTCAAATTTATGGAAAATATTTTGATTTTGCTACGAAAATCCGATTTTGACTTAGAACTACCTTACATTTCAAATTACAATTAATTTTTGGTGCCTTCTAAAATAGGTGCATTCGTTTTGAATAAGTGAACATGAAATGGACACACAAAACTCTAACAACCAATGATAATTTATTTAACCTCCGTTGAAATGCGAGGTTTTCATACAAACGATTCGTTAATAAATTAATGTATTTTAAGTCGCACTTACTACCAAAAAAAAAAAAAACTATACTAGACGCACACGCAAGCATACAGCCGCAACATTATCGATAAAATCACATCACTAATATAAACTTATCGATATAAGCAATGCGCGTCTCTACGCGTTGCTATGGGGCACATAGATGAAAGGAAACGAATAATATGCGTTATCTCGCTCACACATTCCATTACGAATTTTTAGCAAAAAATTAACCAACAAACAACCACTCAAAATTAAACTCTAATTCCTCGACATAAGATCCAAATTCCTGTCAAACACACCGTACTAATGTTACCTCGCGCACCGCCGGTAATGTCCGTGTATAATAATGTTCTAAATTGACAATGTCACTCAGTCTTCTTTCTTTTCTTGATGGGATTTCGGCGACCCTTCTACTGAAGGGGACCGATCCGATTCGCCTTCGCCTTCTTCGGAAACTAGAAAGAGATAGAATATTTAAAAAAACTATCTGCAACATGTCCCGGAATTAACGCGCAGCACTACACCCCAAACACCCCAATTAGAATATTATGTTATAATCATAATACATACACTTAATTTTTACTACAACATAATATAACAGCATGCCTAGTTTGTAGCAGAGCAGAGGTGTACCTGTAGTACACCCACATTTCGCCAGTTATGTTTAAGTCCCATGTAATAGGGGGCGAGCCTATTGTCATCAACAGGGCACAAATCCAGACTCCGGGCTGCTACTGAGAAATTCCAGAAAGAAAAACCCAATGACACCTGGGAATCGAACCCAGGACCTCATGCTCAGCAGTAGCGCTTGTGACCACTAGACCAACGAGACAGACAGTCCTAGTCGGTTTCTATAAATTTTTTAACTTACATAACTGGCGAAATGTGGGTGTACTACAGGTACACGTCTGCCCAACGCTTCGATGAAAACAAGGCGTGATGTTATGTTGAATAGAAACTAACCAAAACCTGCGGTCGGTTACGGAATGGAATGGTACCTTTATTTTGACACCAGAGATTTAGAATTATTTGGAGAGTAGATATAGCACAGAAATCTCTATGATTTGACATATCGCCACATCAGTTGATTGCAACCCGTACAAAGCATGGGTAGGTGGGTAGTTTAATAATAAAACGTACCGTGCTTCAAGGGTCCATCTCCTGGATTATTATCGACATCGCTATCGCTCGGAGAGCTGGGCACGGAAGAGTCGTCGCCGCTGCCTGTAGATACACAACCTATGTGTAATTGGCGGGGTGTTATTTAGGAATCACAGTTAATTATGGTAATATGTATATGATTTTAGAAAGATATCTGCCCTGACTATGTCTGTACTATGGTACAATAATATCAGGTACTTATAGCATTCCGATTTACGATGGTCACGTGGGAGACACAACTCTACGTCATCACATCTGTGTTACCAGTAGTGTGTACTACTAACTCCCCAACCTGTTTATTACCTGTGCGAATCCGATTAAACAATGAGGTTTAATTAACAATTACGTTGGTATATGTTTAAATTGAATTGTTTCGTTTCATTAGAAAAACTAAACAACAATTTAAATGCTTTGTATATATTTTTTAACAGAATGGTGATTGAAAATCTTTCTTTAATTCATGTTCTGTTGCAATAAAGTGGCAACTGGATAGTGACGTAAGCATGTGTCTTTCCCGGAATGCCAGACCTTGTTTTTTTAGACCATGGTCTATGGGTTCTATTTTGAAGGTTAGCTTCTTGACCTACCTAAATAATATGTAAAAAAAAACCCTGTCCGATCCGTGGGGGTACCGTGATAAGAAGCTATGCATAATTATGGTAAGTATGTTATAATTTTTCGTCGGTTATTTTTTTTTAATCAGCTGTTCCATACATTTTGACCGCGTGGGTATTGCATTTTCCTATGAAAAGCCGTTTTTTTTTTTTTTAAATAACTGTCAGTAATTGTATTTTCTGTTGTGTGCAATAAAAAAATATTTCTCTTATCTCACCCAGCTGGTTAGTGGGCCTCCTAGAATCCGAGGTTCCAGCTTCTCGGGTGAAGAGTACTTTTTTTACTCCTGCACGAATGCATATATTGCATAAGTTATACATATTGCTACAAACTACATTACATTTGAGAAAATGAAAAATGTAATTGTCTTTTAATAAAACTTTAAATTAAAAGAAATTATTATTGTAACATCATAATATTAATACTGAAACTACCTTTTACAAATATTGCATTCTATGATATCATAGTACTTATAGAGGAATTAGTTGGTAAGCAAATTGGCCAACATAGAATTTAATTTTTTACTTTTTGATGTAATGAAATGAAATGAAAAATAAGATACATTAGGTGGACGTTTCCTATCTGACTACACTGAGAAGAAAGGCCGAAACAAACTCAGAGGTCACAGTCTCTTTTAAAGTCCCGAATTAATAAATAAATAAATAATATTTAAAATTATATTATTTTAATAAAAATAAAAAATCTTTGTTCCTCTCAAACAGAGCACCTGCCATCTAATCTCTTCACCACCCTTGGTCTCACCCTTGGACTGGTAGATAATGCCTAAGGCATTAAGTCCGCCTTTGTACTTTTTTGACTGGACTGGTCATCTCTTAGCTGCCATGGCTTATTTTAATTAATTTTAAGTTTTTGAATGATTCTTTTTTTTCTTTTTATTACGGACGCTTTTACGAACGTGCACGTCTTATTACATTGTTCTCACATGCATAATTTCAAAATGAATGATGTAACCAATATTTTGTATCAATTTTATATTTTATTTAAAAGAGTGTCCGTGGAGTTTCTTGCCCGTTCTTCTCCATAGGTACCCACTACGCTTTGGAATGGGCAACTAGCTTTATATTTTTGACTGACCGACCCCTTGACAATTCAAAAGTGCCTGTAAATGGTTTAATTGAAATAAATGCTTTGAGTTTGAGTTGAGTTTTAAGCGTGAAAAACTTAAATAAATAAATAATCTTGGTCAGGCCATATGAGGACCATGTAGATTAGTATCTGAATTGGTCTTTTGAGGAAAAAACCACACAGATTTGAGTGGTACTGGCCAGTCAGTGCAAGCATTTGTCAGTAGTGTAGCTCAATTCAGAACCTAGGGAGCTCAACGACTCGTCGAACAATACCAAAGAAAGGACATTTGGGCAGGCCGCATAAAGTAGTCAAACTCCAAACTGTGCCCTATAGAATCCGTTTTAACAATATGTAATGCAAACAAAGATATGTATATTGAGTACCAACTTCAGGGCCATAACACACTGGCGATTTTCGAGCGTGTTTCCTGCGAGGCGATTACTTAACATGCTTGCTGCGTGTGCGTAGCGAGTACGCAGTGTGCGCAACGTGTTCGCCGCGTTTGCGTAACGTGTTCGTCACGTTTGTGTAACGAGAGCGATTGACGTCAGTCTATAAGAGTGAGCGAGATACAATATTGTGTAAACGCTGAGAAGACGTCACGTAGCCGCGGCTACTTCATTTCACAGCCGCGGAGAGCACGTTCACAAATCGTTTCACTGGAAAAACACTAGCAAATCGTCAGTGGGATTTAGGTCTAATGTCAATATATCCCAATCACAAATTGACAGTTGCACGAAATGGCTATAACTCGGCAAAATGACGAAAGATGTTAATTTGCTTAACAAATAATTTCCGCTGGCAAATCGTCGGTGTGATGTAGCTCTAATGTCCGTATATTAAAATCACAAATTGGCAGTTGTACGACATGGCTATAACACGGCAAAATGACGTAAGGGGTAAATTTTCTTAGTACCATATTTCTGTCAAATAAAATGTAAGGGGCAGGATGTAATGAGAGGAGATTACATGTTTGACATGATGTTGCTTCAAAAAGTCTGATACCCTCCTATTATTAATGAAAAACCTTACCCCGCATGGAATTGTTTTGCAAAGCCGGCAATGGTCTGGCGGCGAGCAAGGGCGCTGCCGGCTTCTGCTTGCGAGCAGGATTGAAGCGGCCACAGTAAGCGCACACATAGGATACGTAGTCGAATTCCTCTGCCATCGCCATTCCTGGGAAAGAATACATTTGTAGATGAATAACTTAAGAACATATACATTGTAAAGAACCCAAAAAGACAGGTTCTCTAAAATTCAAATTCAAACTAGGCTGAGAATCAGCACTTTTCGAACGTCAAAATTACATAAGACAGTCCCCCAAAACGCCCACCCTTCACCACTTCCTAGTGCTTTTGCTGGGAAGAAGAAGTGGCGCAACAAACTCCCCAGCAGCACAGCTGTCTGTTCACTTAGAAAAAAAAAAAGATTCTATACAATAGTATGCAAGATTTTTACATTACGAAACTCTAAACCTGAACGAATTATAACGTTGCTAAATTGAAAAGTACAACTGTGACTTAGCGTGATAACTGAAGGTAGTTAAGTCGGTTAACCAGACGCCTTTGACAGCTCTCTCGTCACGTGATTTTTTTATTTACCTTTAGTTAACTACCTAAACCAACGGAGTATATGTTAGTGGAACAAAAAAACAAACTAACACAAAGCATCACACAACTACTGGGTGTTCCATGCCACACGGAAGGAATACAAATATTGGAATCGATAAATGCCTTATCTTTGTCTTTGAATTTATAATTTACATTAAACTTGTTGCTATAGGCGGTGCGCGACTGCTAGTCACCGCTGCTAGTACGTGAGCGGTGAGACGGGCATCAACGGGACGGCCTTTGATAAAATTGCCAGACTGAGTTAGCTTGGCCTTTGCCCTGCCTCGCCCGTCTCACCGCTCACTTACCTCAGGTGGTGACTAGCAGTCGCGCAACGACTATAAAAAAAGTTTGATATTTATGTTTATTATACAAAAAAAGATTTTCAGGTGCATCTAGTTGGTTTGAATACCAGTCCTGTAGCTGCCGCATAAAGTGGTTTCCCGCGACCTTCACCAGCACAGCTAGTCACAACCGTTCGATTCGCTGTCGGAATCCGACGCAACAAAATGGTAACATTTAGGCACTAAACACATCAAGCGCCCGAGGCGCGCGCTCCGGGTGCCCCGTTCCGTGCGTTCAGTCAAATTTTATAGAATATTTTGTGACGAAGCATAGGTAGCGCCCGAAGCGCCACCTCGTTCTTGTTAGCGTTCGATACGCAGTGCCCGGAGCGCGCGCCTCAGGCGCTTGCTATGTTTAAGTATTATTATAAGGTATTTCGTAACAAAATACACATTATGTATTTATTAAAAAAGGTATTTTTTATAAAATAATGTAATATAATGTTTTTCGAATAAACTGGTAAAATAAACGGCTAATTAACGATTATGAATAGCTGTGCTGGTCATAGGTCCACCTTGTAGTAGGCGTAGGAGCTCGTTTGCGCTCAATAACATAAGAATGTGACCTTCCTTTTGGGCTTCGCCTCAGTTGCGTAAAATGGTACAACTGGTAGACATTCTTACCGTTATGAGAATAGCACTCGGAACATATGAGCGCCATGCGATGGTTGGGGCCGTCCTTCAGTAGGAAATCCACCACTTTGTCCAAAGCCGAGCGGTTCCTTTCTGGAAGCGGGCGTGGTAGCTGGTCCGACTGCGAAATTAATCATGTTAAAAGAGAAAAAAAGGAAAAAAAAATACCGTTTATTCGCGAGAAACATGACGCAAAAAAAAGAAACAAGTTTAGGGAAAATATGCGTCACATCGACGCAAAACGGCCATCGCTCAGCATAATGCTACGACCCTATGCGAGACAGAGCCCCAGCGCTGGTTTTCAGCGACAGCCGGCGTTGTGATGTCAACCGGTGCAGTATACAACGAGATATAAATAAGATATAAAAATAAAATAAATATACAATAATTCTGCATGTTTATATAAAATATAATATTTAAAATGGCAACAATGGCGCATTTACCGCATTGGTTAGCTGTAATGGTTGATGTATGTATGTTTAATTAAATAAATAAATAATAAATAAATTTAATAAATAACATTCCGTTCAGTCGGCATCGACTCGTGCGCCGCCGGCTGTGCTTGTGCGAGCAGCTGTCCGTATGACGAAACTATTCGTATGACGTTTTGATTGACATCTGGTTACATAACAACATTCATGGTGCATTTATGTATTGGTTATGTTGTTTTTCATGTTTTATGCTTGAAGCTTCTCCTAAATATTAGATTGATCTCGGGATGGTTCTGGGATTGAAAGAGGCGAAATTGACCAGCGTACCCCCGCCGCGTACTTATAGCTTAGTACCTAAAATGCGGAGTGCGCCTAGCCAAGGGCCTTAACACACTGGCGACTTGCAAGGGAATTATCAGCGTGGCGATTGTTCGACGCGCTCGCTGCGTGTGCGTAGTGACCACGCCACGTGTGTGCAACGTGTTCGCCGCGTTTGCGTAATGAGAGCTATTGACGTGAACACAAGAGAGAGCGAGACAAGCGAGTTTACAATATTGTGAAAACGCGGCGTATACGTCGCTTACTCGCGGTTAGCTAGCTTAGCACGTCCGGAGAGCACGTTCACAAATCACCTCGCTGGAAACACGCCGGCGAATCGACAGTGTGATAGCGCTCTTAAGCCAGTAAATACAGTTAGCGCTAAACATATTTACATAATCATTATGTCTCTGTCATCTTCAAACAATTGACAGAAACGGAAAATAAAGAACAATGGCCAAATTCCTATAGAAGCTGGACCTTGTTAGAGGTTGCAAACCTATAAGATTAATATAAACTACATCTTGTCTACTGCTTGGTTGTGTCCTAGCAACCGAAGTAACATTGTTCTAAAAATTATATATTTTTCTGTTGCACTACAAATAAGTATTTTCTTCCTGCAACCTTATCCCATTCTCTAATATGGTAGCAGAGCGTGAGGAAACAGAACGCGTATGATAATTATAATTAATTACATTATCAAGTAAGAAATCGCGAAAATGAGTAACCAATCCATCGCAATTGAAAAACTCTCCGGAGTAAATAATTACACCAACTGGAAATTTCAAATGAAGATGTTGCTTATTCATGAAGACTTGTTTGAATGTGTCAACGAGGTCGATAAGAAAAATAAACCAGAATGCGAAGACAAGAAGAAACAGGAAAAAGCGCTAGCACGAATCTGCCTCAGTGTTCAGCCATCTGTTTACTCCGTTGTCAGGAATTGCAATACTGCGTTTCAGGCCTGGAAGAATATACAGAATTCGTTCGAGGACAAAGGTCTGTGTAGAAGATTAGGTCTCCTCAGAATGCTATTTAGCTTAAAATTAGAGCACTTTGACAGTATGGAGGCGTATATTACAAAAATTCTAGATACAGCCCAACAACTGCAAGACAAAAATGCTTCTCTGGAAGACGAGTTCGTTGCTATAATAATGCTCAGTGGGCTCCCCAAGCAGTTTGACCCACTCATTATGACGTTAGAGCATAGTAGCCTTTCTCTCTCAAGTGAACTGGTGAAAACTAAACTACTCCAGGAGGCACAGAGACGAGGTGATGCAGAAAGTACGGAACAGAATGCCCTAACGACTTCGATTTCGATCTCGAAGCGTCCCAAGTGCTTTCGATGCAAAAAATTAGGCCATTACGCTAGAGATTGCAGACAGAAAGCTCCGCATAAGGATAAGCCATCTAGTGCCAGTTGTCAAGAGGAGGAGAAGGTTCAGAAAACTCCTGGCAGGACGACTATGTTGTCGGCTCTGACGGTAAAGCTGGATCGAGATGTGTGGTACGTTGACAGTGGTGCAACTTGCCACATGACCAATAATAGAAACATTTTGCATGATTTTGTGTGTGATACGCCAAAAGAAATAAGCGTTGCGAACGGTGAAAAACTTTTTACGTCGGGTCGTGGTAATGTGAAACTCTTTTTACAAAACCAATGGATAACTGTCAGTAATGTAGTTTTTATACCGAACTTGTCATGTAATCTGTTATCTGTCAGTATTTTGACACAAAAATGTTTTGAAGTAAAATTTATATCGATTTTTTGTAAAATTTACCAAAACGGAAAGGTAGTAGCTGTAGCAAAACGGGATGCATGCGGTCTTTATAAATTAGAAACCGGGGATGCGTCTATAAATTCCGTTTCGCGCGAACACAGTATGCCAGTAAGCGTCTCCTTGAGTACCCAGGCAGATGTTCAATCTCAGGGTTTATGGCATCGTCGGCTTGGACATCTGAATAGTCGCAGCATGAACCTACTCAAGAGTGGTATGGCGGCTGGTATCGACTATGATGTATCTACATACGAGCAATGTATCGCTTGTATTGAAGGTAAGGTTACTAATTTTCCTTTCCCTAAGAAATCTTTTTCACGTGCAAGTGAGGTGTTAGGACTGGTTCACACGGACGTGTGCGGCCCTATGCCAGTGAAATCTATAAGCGGTGCGAGATATTTGCTAATATTTATTGACGATTTTTCTAGGAAAACATTTTGTTATTCAATAGAATCGAAAGACAAAGTTTTTGAGTATTTTTTGATTTTTAAAGCTCTTGTAGATAGAGAACGAGACTAATAAAAAGATTAAAATCCTGAGAAGCGATAATGGTGGCGAGTACATCAATACGAGATTTAAGCAGTATTTGAGTAAGTGTGGAATCCGGCATCATACTACTGTTCCTCACTGTCCACAGCAAAATGCAGTTGCCGAACGCGCGAACCGAACGATTATGGAGGCGGTGCGCTGTATGCTTCTGGAAGCAGGTTTGGATCAACGTTTTTGGGCTGAGGCTGCGAACACTGCGGTGTACATTAAAAATCGCTCACCTACAAAGGCAGTTAGAGGTGCAACTCCAGAAGAAATTTACACTGGACACAAGGTAAATTTAGATAACTTACGTGTGTTTGGTTGTTTAGCATATGCTGTAAAAAATAATCGTAATAAACTGGATCGCAAATCTAAACCTTACATATTCGCGGGATATTGTGAGAACACAAAAGGATACAGGCTCTTGGATGTTGAGAGCTATAAGCTAACAATAGCGAGAAATGTTAAGTTCATTGAGAATCAATTCCTCAAGCATCTGAACTTCACTAAAGTAGAATCAGATGTGGTAATAGAACTTAAGACTCCTTGTGTAACCGAGAATAGAACAGAGTCAGAACAAACTTCTGTGACTACTGATGATGCTAATGATAGCGAGGCTTCGACCAGTAGCTTGGTCACAGATCAGCACTCAGATGCTACTTATGTTCCAGATGTTTCATTTGAGACAGATGACTCGAGAGCAGCATACGTGGAAGCTGATGAGAACTCCTTCCTGTGTGGTTTTTTGACGGGGGAGGCGTGTAGCAGTGATGATCCAAGAACAGTTGAAGAAGCGTTGAATAGTCCTGAAGCCAAGCAGTGGCGAGCTGCTATGAAAGACGAGTATCAGTCCTTTTTGGACAATAAGTGCTTTACCTTAACCGATTTGCCGAAAGGTGCAAAGCCAATAAAGACCAAATGGATATTTAAGAAGAAAAGAGGGCTTAATGGTGAACTATTACAATACAAAGCACGTCTAGTGGCAAAAGGATTTACACAAAAGTATGGAGTGGATTATTTTGAAACTTTTTTCACCTGTAGTGAGATACGAAACCATAAGAATGTTATTAGCTTTGGCTATGGAGTATGACATGGAGATTGACCACATGGACGTAAAAACAGCCTTTCTAAACGGTGATTTAAAAGAAATCATTTTTATGGAAATACCAGAAGGTTTTGAAAAAGGTAGAGGCAATAATAAAGTGTATCGACTACGCAAAGCTGTTTATGGTCTAAAACAAGCGCCTAAATCGTGGAATGAAAAGATCAATCATGTTCTTGTCAACAAACTCAAGTTTAAGAGATTGCTCTCTGAACCATGTGTATACATAAAGCGAAATGGCGACAAGTTTGTGATTATCGCATTGTATGTTGATGATTTAGTAATTTTTAGCAATTGTAATGCGGAAAAAACTAAAAAACTAAATCATTGCTGATGAAAGAATTCGCGATGAAAGATCTTGGTCCTGTAGAAAGAGTTCTAGGATTAAGAATCAGGAAAGAGAATGGCAAGATCACTCTAGATCAAAGTGCCTATATTAAAAAGATATTAGAGAAATACAAAATGCAAGACTGCAAATCTGTTGAAACTCCAATGCAGTGTCAAAAATTGAACAAAGCTGAAAAAAAAAAATGACAGTTTGGAGTATCGGGAATTGATCGGTTGTCTTATGTATGTAGCGGTCTGTTCGCGCCCTGATATATGTCACGCTGTAAGCGTATTAAGCCAATTCAATAACTGTTATTCCGATGTCCACTGGAAAGCAGCTAAACGTGTTTTGCGTTATCTTAAAGGTACAATAGCTTACTGCATTACCTATAAGAAAACTGGCTTATCTGTGACAGGTTTTGCTGATGCAGACTGGGCTTCTAATGAAATTGATAGACGTTCTTATACGGGATATGTTTTCAAAATTGGGAATTCTATTACTTGTTGGGAAAGTAGGAAACAGCGTACCGTTGCGTTATCGAGTACTGAGGCGGAGTACATGTCGCTCTCCGATGCTTGTAAAGAAGCACTGTTTATAAAATCTTTCTTGCACGAATGTATAGGTAGTAACATTGAAATAACTATTTTCAATGATAATCAGTCGGCCTTGAAATTGACTGAAAGTAGTATGTTTCATGGTAGGTCAAAACATATAGACATACGTCATCATTTCGTCCGGGAGGCGGTTAGCAATGGTGCAGTAAAAATAAATTACATGCCAACGTCCAAAATGACGGCGGATGTCTTAACTAAACCTTTGTCGGTAGAGAAACATAAGTATTTTGTAAACGAGTTAGGTCTAGCTACGGATGTATGTCTACAAGATAAGTTTAAAGGGCGGTGTTAGAGGTTGCAAACCTATAAGTTTAATATAAACTACATCTTGTCTACTGCTTGGTTGTGTCCTAGCAACCGAAGTAACATTGTTCTAAAAATTATATATTTTTCTGTTGCACTACAAATAAGTATTTTCTTCCTGCAACCTTATCCCATTCTCTAATAGACCTGACTTTTGTTTTCCATTTACAAAACAAATTATAGTGAGATTGGTTTGTTTTCACCATTCCTGTTTGAAAATAATATCTGAACAGCCAAGATATTTTAATATCATTAAAAATACTTTAAAGGTTAGAATCATTAATTAAGGATTTTAATGCTAGGCCAATGACTTTCAGTTTTTTGCCATTACATTTCTATTTATCAGAGTATTTACCAAAATAATAGGACTAACATAATCAAAACAACAGATATAAAACCGAAATAGCACAGTATGATATTTATGTATCACAATTCACAACAACAACAAATGCGAAAGATCGCCGGGTCTCAATCAATGGCACGCGTCGATGACATAAAATCATTATGTAGGTGCATTATCTAAGTATCAGCGTTTTGTTCGAATGATACCTACGTATTTATTTAATTGAATTATTTTTAATAACTATTCAGTTAAACGTGGAAATTATAATATTTGATTACTAGTCATTTCTTATGCGAAATGTATAGTCTATTGGTGCTTTCTGAACATGTTATTATAATAAAATCCAAAGAAATTACTTAAATGTAATCTTTTTTTTCTGGCTTCTTTTAGAGATATTTTATATGTTTCTTAACACCTTAAAAAGTTAAGTTTTTTTTTCATATATAAGGCATATCGGGACGCCTCTACCTTGTCGTCAGGTAGGATTGGCCATCCTCCTTTAATAATTTGTGGTGGAAGCGGGTCTTAATCAGGCTTTAAGGACTCAAATGTCAAGAAGATGTACTGTAATAAACGTCTCCTTTGTTGATTGGGTCGATTATCAAGACTGTTTGTCGAACATCCCCCCCCCCCCCACCCCTCCCCACACATCCATGGTAATAATTTTATTACATTGCCACTTTATGTCGTAGCAGTAAGAGCTGCTTTCGTAGTGTAAGTTTACTTGCCTTCGGTTTAAACACGGCGCTGTCGAAAACACAGTTCGTGTGATATGTACTATCGAAGAACTTCATATCTAAGCAGTTTGAAAACAAAATCCCGGGAACACGATGACCAAATCTGTTACCGCCCCGGTTCTATAGCGGCCGAGCGCTGCAAGTAGAAATAATCCTTACGGTGCATAGATATGAACTTCTTCGATGGTACATAGGTAAATAGAGGACTCACCCTAAGCCGGGCTCCCTTGTAGGCGGTAGATGGTGAGTTGATGACCGGCACCAGCATCCTGTTGTTGTTGATGGGCGTTGACGTCATTGCTAGTTGTCTCTGACGAAGCTGGCCTGGAGTCGCTGATGGTTATTTTGTGAATATTTTTATTAGTTTACAATCTTTCTGTATCATACATTTTGTTGATAGCAATATAAAGTTTTTTTTTTTTAAGAGGCGTCTGATATATGTTTATCTTATGGCAGCTAGTTGACAGAATTAATATACAGCGTGTAACAAAAAATCTGTCCGATACGTGAGGGTGTTGTTAAGAATCATACTGAGTCTATGCAGGTGGTAATTTTCTGGCAAAAAAAATAAAAAAATACGCCGCTTTTTTTTTCAATGGGGAATTTTACCGGGTTATTACATGAGGCGCGGTCGGCCGTCGTTTAGCGGGTGTCTACAAGTCATAATTTATGACCACTATAGAAAATTTTCTAATTTATAGGTAAATTAAATCGGGGTAATTTTGGTACTTAAAACGTGAATTTTGAAATAGCATATATTTTTCTATTTGTTAATTTTATTGCGGTACCAATGCGGTCGGCAGGGTTTTTGTTACATGTCGTATATTTTTATTTTTCTTTGGCTTTTCCTAATTAATATTTTAGGACTGCGAACTGATACACACAAAAACCTAATTCTGTGGTTTTAAAGTTTTGGATTGAGGTAATGCAGGGTAAGATAAAATTATTCAGTCTGGACACATGCCATTGCCTAGGGTTATTTACGGAGATCAGCCAGTCAACTCAACTCAACTCAACTCAACTCAAAGGCGCTAAACTATTCTTCTATTGCCTGATGCAAAGTTTTGTGGCGGCTCGGAACATGAGGCAAGTCGCTGCGCAGTAACAAATTCATGGGTCAGCGGGGGTGAGGGGTGGAGTACTGCGCAGTGAGTACCGCACTTCAGAGCCGCCATAAAGTTTTACGCTTACTATTACCTGACAGTCCGGGCGTCGAATGAATGAGAATGCGTCCCTGACACCTATCAATTGGGTAATTTCTAGTAGTAATAAGGATCAAATTCGCAAACACATATTTGTTAGCATGAAACTGACAGATGTCAAGAACGTATTCTCTCCACGGCCAGACTGTAAATAAAGTTTCCAGAGACATCTAAATTCTATGCGTATAGGGTAAACTATACTCCATTTCAAATAAGATTAGACATTTAAATAAACCTTTTTTACAGTCCGTTCAACCGATTATGACTTTTATTGCGTTGGTGGCATGACAAATGGCAGCTGCAGTAAACATTTGGTATTGTAACCACTTTTTTGCTTTTAATGCCATCCTTATGCTCACGGTATAGAAGTCAAAATCGGTTGAACGGACTATAAAAAAGGTTTATTTAAATGTCTAATCTTATTTGAAATGGAGTGTAGTCGTGCATAACTACAAAAATCAGGTTGCTTAAAACTGGGTGCAAAAAAAGGACTGTGCTAGTTATGTACCTCACTGACTGATACCCGGCAATTACAGCCGGATTCAAATTTATTGGCGGCTCGGAACATTTCATGGGTCAGCGGGAGTGAGGGGTGGAGTACTGCGCAGAGAGTTGCTAACTTCCGAGCCGCCATTAAGTTTGAATCGAACTATACTACTGATAATGCATTAAGTAGGCCGGATTCGACAGGTTCATCCAATACTGGCTTTTATGGAACGTAAGACAATTTAATTAACAAATGTTGATCTCTGTCGTCTCAAATATTGGGTTTAATATTGCTTGTTATTGAGGAAAGACAGGTATTTTTACATATCTGCGAAAACAGGTTTCAAGGCCGATTAAGACAGAATTTATGAGCATGGTAATTGAGCTAGCCGATTCTACTGTCCAAAATTTTAACTGCTTCCTCCGAACTACTTACTAAACTTGAATTCAGAATCTTAGATAGTTTACATTAATTGCCACTTACTCGATTTACAACTTTAGCTCTATGTAGTCTAGGTTGATTTTTGAGTGACAAAGTAACAAGAACAAAGAAAATTGTTACAATGGAATTTGAACTTTGTCATGTACAACATAAAGTTTGTGTTAAATTCGCTGACAGACAACGCACAGTCTAAACCACTAGGTCTAGAAGCTTGAAATTTTGCACAAGCGTGAGAATACATTTTTAGGAAATTCACCCCCTAAAGGGGTTCGATAGGGAAGGAACGTTCGTAGCTTTAACTCATGGCTTTTATTAAAAAATAAAATATATATATATATTTTGATTTGATTTATCGATAGGAAATCCCATTTGTCAGACGGCTTGGAATTTGATAATTTTATCTAAGGTTCTGAATTCCAGTTGACACTATTGTCACAGATGGGACACTTCGCAGTTTAGATATAAAGCTACAGGTACGCGGCGGGCGTGAAAAGCTTAAGGCAGGCGAGCAAGGCGCAGTCAGACGTAGTAACGCACCGACTGCGTTCGGCGCTCCGATCACTGGTGAAGACCGGCCGGCTGCCAATCGGAGCGCCGAACGCGGTCGCTGCGTAAAGTCGAGATGGAAAGAAACTCGCACTAGGGTCTCTGAAGATCTAAGAGTTACGCGATAGAGAGGCAACTTCTAGGTGAATTAAACTGTAGGTCATTAGCGCTGTGCGACCTGAATTGCAGTTTATTGTGTCGTAGCAAGAGCCGATTTTTATTTAAATGATTTTGCGGAGTGTCCCATCTGTCTGTGCTATTGTTCTACTACCCTCCAAAAATCTCTATTAAAGTCGGATTATTTACAAAGGATTCTACCTGGGACCGGCGATTTAGGGGAATTACCGGGGACGTTGGTCGACGGTACGAACGGCTTCAACGCTTTCGATTGCTCCTCCGGGCTTCCGTATTTGTCTAGGATCTCTTTTGCAACCTGAAATAAATTACATTTATGAGTTTTACCGTTAAATCTTCTACATTGTTCTCAAGAAATTCTGCACGATGATGTCTGTTGGCTAAATTTTTAATGCATTTATAATGATATTCAATCTCAAGTTAGCTGTAATTTTACAAAAAATCCAAGTTTCAAAAATCGTGACTTTTTCGATCTTTTATTTGAACCTTCAAAATCCACTTTAAATTGTGCTTGAAACGAAACGTGCTTCTGTATGACGGCGGCTGGGGTAACCCTTGCTTTGTTTTGTTTGACACTTGAGTTCGGTTCGGATGACTTCAGAAGAAACGCAAGTTTTGATCAATAAAATAGTTAAAAATGCCTGGTGGAAGACAAAAGGATGCCATCTGGCAGATTTTTTTTTTTAAGAAAAAAGTTTTTGCTTTCTAAAATCAGGGACAGAGTAGGAACGGAAAAGCTGGAAAGTTGGTGTTTTTGTTTAAATATTATAATTCTAACACAAAGTGATTTTTATCATACATTTGTTTAATACAGTATCTATCCGTTATCTAAAAAGATGATTTAATCAATGATTTTTATTGAAAAAAACCACTTGTTTTAAATTGTGATTTCAATCAAAGTGATTTTAATCATGCCACTTCCAGCTTTTAAAATGGGGGCAATGCTAAAGAAAAGTTTTGATGATCCATGAATTTCTCAAGGATCTAGAATGCATTTATTACCAGAAATCTCACATAGAAAAACATCTACGCCCGTCACTCAGTTACGTTTATGGTATACAAATGTCTTGTGTGGGAATTGAACCTGCTTCCCTTTTTTATTGTGGTTGGGAAATTATGAAATAACTTCTCCCGCTCTGGGCGGAGCGGGAGGGCGCGTCAGACTCTTACTGACTAAAACCCACCCGTGTTCCTTCAGTTGCCTGTATGTTGTCAGGGGCCACGGTATCTCTTTCGGACTTTCCCGCGACCCCGGCAACCTGCAAAACCTACGTAGTCCCGTGACGAAAGCGATCATTCTGCCAACCATGCCATCATCATCTTCTTACCTTATATGTCTCAGTATTCATAACTTCTTCTAAAATCTTCTTCTTCTCCTCTCTCATCTTGCTTAGCTTGAGCCTATTCTTGTTAAGGGACCAGTTGTAGTACCAAGATATAGCTGACCTTAAGAATATTACTCTGAAACGAAAACAAAAGAGTCATGAAATTAAATTAAATTGATTATTCTATAAATAGGACATCGAAATCACTTTTAGTCCACGTTCGCACGGACGTAATAAAATCGCGGCGTTTTTTTTTCGTGCACTGGATTTTCAACGCTCTGCTTAGCGCCGAGAGTTGAAAATCACGTACCGACTCCATGGTAAAAGTTTTCGAGTCCCTGTCACACTGTATAGTTCACTGTACTAAGTCTTATTAGATATGGTACCATTTATACACTGACAAGCAATATAAAAAAGCCACTTGCAGTGCCAAAAAATCTAAATATCTCCTAAACCACACAAATTAGCTACATGGAGTAAAAATAATCTTGAAAATACACTATTAAATACACTTGAATGTCGCTTTTCTACTTCAAGAAGCTATCTTGCGTTTGGGAAATATTTCATGATAAGTTAGTGCCTATTTTATATTGCTGGTCAGTGTATTTTGTCCTTTAAATATTAGTTTATACCGTAATAGCATTTTATTATTAAAAATTGTTTTAATTTTTAAATTAATATATTATTTTTTCTTTTTTATGAATTCAGGTACTTTGTTTTAAATTTTTGTGGACTTTTCTCGGGACTTGTAGATAAGATCTCGTTTAATTGCGGGTTTTGGGGTTTCGGCCGCCTATAAACATTAAAAAAATACTCACAAAATAGGCAGAACCAGTAACGGCGACGCATAAAGGAGAGAGTACATCCAATGCTGACTCTTCCCAACATACATGTAATAGTATAGTATAGCGAACAGCACATATAGCCCGACGGAGTACGCCATTATATAGCCAATGACCCGCTTGTGGGTCTGTTCCTTATATTGCCCATCTCTTTCAATACTTTTTATTGTAGTTTCGAGTCGATCGAGGACTTCTATCGTGGTTTTCTTGCGCTGTGAAGGTAGAAATCAGAAATTAGGGAACACAATAATACAAGGTCAAATAAAAATTAGCTAGCAAAACTCCACAGACTTGATGGATATCTAAACATGATAGTAGGTATAGTTGTCGCGTTGTAGCATGGCATGAGCGGTCATTGACCTTTCTCTAATATCTCTTCGTAGGAATCCAAACAATAAACCATGTATGGATTTTCGTTATTAGAACATGTTGAATATCTCGATACTAACATATTAATTCAGGAAGTTAACAGAATTTATTTTAATTTTTGAAATAAAAAATGCTAACTAGAATATGTAGCTGGGTCAATGACCACTATTGCTGTGCTAAAACGAAACTTAGGAGTTTTTAAATGTTATATCGTGTTTAGTTATCGATAATTCGAAGCCCACCACGTCTGTAGTTTTGCTAGCTAATTTAACTTCACCCTGTATAACATCATCAGCCTATTACATTCCCACTGCTGGGACGCATGCCCCTTCTCTGTGAGAGGAAACGGACCGTAGTCCACCACGCAGGCTCAGTGCGGGTTGGTAGATGTCACATGTCTTCGAATTTTTCGTTCTAGGACATGCCGGTTTGCTCACGATGTTTTCCTTCACCGCTTTAAGAGCAGCACGCGTAGCATAACAACCATAGCAACAAGTTTTCAACTGGTTTTGTCGACGGAAGAACAGACTGAATAACAGAGTGTGATTGTTTATCTGTAATTTTGTCTATTCTTCCGTCGACAAAACCCTAGAAACGGGTTTCGTCGACGGAAGAAGGTGGTCACGCTAAACGTGCAGTGGTGATTAAATTAACTACACAAAGTAAAGTGCCTGCCAGGGTTTGAAACGAAGCTATACGAAAACTAGAACAGCTCAAGGTATTTAGTATGTCAATATTGGCCAGATCAGTAGTTGGTAGGGCTTTCTGCCTACCAAGAGAGGCGGACGGTTCTAACAAGATATAGTTATGCAAATTTAGACCTTAACAGTCTATAAGGTGTTGTTGACCTTTCGGTTTTATGATAAGAGTCATATTCAGAGACAAATAATTTGTTTTTAATGGACATGTTCCTTAAAAATCTGATTTTAAAATAACGCAAAACAGCAAGATCTTACTAAACCAGCGACACTGCATGATGGTGACCCTGACAGCTTACAAATTACACAAGCTTCTGCTTGCGACTTCGTTCACGTGGAAGTCGTAAAATACACAATATATTAAAACAACAAGCCACATTTTTATAAAACTCCCTCGGCCGCGCGTGCTGACTTTCCGTCTTTTTGCTCGGCTCCTAAGGGTCAAATAGGTCACCTTCCTCATGAATCACTCCGTCCATTGGTGAAAACTGTATGAAAATCCGTTCGGTATTTTTTGAGTTTATCACTTTGTTTTATAATATCTAGTAGAAGCTTACACGCCATGCGACCAATGAGATTCCCTGATGAGACCCTCCATCGGAAAAAAATACAACTTCCAAACAAACATCCATCCTCTTTTTAAACCCTTTATAGGGAATGAATTTACAATAGCCCTTGCTTAGTGCTCACTTTCGTCATAAGGAACTCTTGCGCATAACTTTCAATAGCCCTTCCTTAGTGCTCACTTTCGTTACATAAGGAACTCTTGTGCATAATTTCGTGCTTCAGACCCAACGGTTTAGGCTGCGCCACATATGATTTCTGTTGACTGTCAGTGAAAGAATTTAAGATTTGTATTAAGAAGATAGTTTTTTGGTTTGATAAATTATAGTTCCAGTGGTACGTCATCATTACAGCAATGTAATATAGCATCTGTTTCCTCACATTTAGCAGACAAGCCTTGATACAGTACCGCCAGTAAAGTAAATCGGCTGCCAAGTTTTCATTACCTAATATACATTATCTGTTGAGGTAGGCCGACTAAAATAACAACTACTAATCATATGAATTGGCAATAGATTTTATTAATTAAACACGCCTCTTATACAAGTGACTGATGACCAGCCGGTCGATTCTGTAAAAATCTCACCGTGAAAACTTATTTATTTATTTAACCATTTATGTACACAGAAAAATAAACAGACAAGATTATAAGAACAGAAAAATACGTACAAAGGTGATGCTTATTTCTAATGAAATCTCTTCCAGCATACCTGCGATAGGACAGAGGGTAAAAAGAGATGTAGACACCGTGTGTAAGAGTAGAGAGAAAGTAAAATACATAAAATCAAAACAATTCACTTAATAAAATAAAACAAATTATATGACAATATACTTACGAACATACATACATACATACATACTTCTAAAATAAATAAAATACAACATAAATACCTACGCAACTATGACTTAGGTGAAGTGAGTTTGTTTTTGCTTGGAATTGACACTATTGACAGCTCACTCCACGCTCACTTCACCGAAGTTTGCACGGTGAGATTTTTACAGAATAGCACCGCTGATATCTAATTACGCAACACATTTTTGTAAACGATTACCAATTGCAATTTGTTTCAAAACGATTGAAATTCCGATGGATCGTGTATTACGTAATTACTCGTACGTACATATGTATGAGAAATACAAGCCTTTCGTCGAACTTGAGACATTTTTATTCGAATCCACTTGACCATTTTCACTTTACAAATCGAGAACGTTTTAAAAGTTTGGTCTTAGAATACTGACGTCAACTACTGAGAAAGACTAGAAATAAATTGACACAGAGCACTAAATTCTTATTTTATAACTAGACGTTACAGCGATTTAGATCGTAACTCCTGATCAAAATACTGCTATAAAAATAATGTGGGAGGAGTTTCTTCAATAAATACTTTTTATTACGAGCTGCTTTTTATGCTTGGGGGAGGCTTATGTCCAGCTGTCCGGACGTCTTTCAGCTAAAATGATGATGAAGACTTTTCATACAACGCCATCTTGGAACCACCATCTTATCTAAGCCTGTCGCCATAACAGCATGCTTGTGTTTCGGCAGTTAGTGGTAAGATAGCCAGTTCCGCTGTAGTTGAGGATTCCAGGTTAAGCTCAATTACACCTTCGGCCAGATCATCACTTCTCATCAGGTGAGATACAGGCCAAGAACTACCCCGTAGTGGTTCAAAAAAAATGATATTCAAAAATGAATCATGTAGACTTACTGTGAAGACTATCGATACGTTAAGGGTGGTCATGCAGAACCGAAGCCCGAAAGTCGGACAACCAGTCCTACCAAAGGGTATCGTGTTACCTAGGTTTTGAAAGTTACAGGCAATCGGTCCGTGTAAAATACTGGAATTCAGCTGGATCCGGTTGGACTGGATGCCGACCCCAACATAGTTGGGGATAGGCTAGCCAAATGGTGATGACAAGCGGGTCTTGGAAGATTTAGTCAAAGTCAAATCATTTATTTCAAATAAGCACATAAAAGGCACTTTTGAACGTCAAAATTTACAACAAAATTGTTTTGGGTGTCATTGGAAACAAATTCGAAGAGCCGATGGTTTTATCTCAACTAACATTCCACTCAAACGTCTAACCCGCACGACCATTTATGGTCTCTTACGTCTGCCGCGTGAATTAAAAACGACTCGTCGCTTGGGATAGTGTACTAGCCCAGACATTAGACTCTACTTTTTTTGGGATAATATGCTATCCATAGACGTCTGAGTGGTATAATTGTTTGTTTGTAAGAGGTATTCCATGGAACTAAGAATATGATTAGAAAAACTCTTTCACTGGTAGGAAGCTACACTAATGACGAGTACCATAGGATATGTTTCATGATATAGTTGACTACCTCGCGGACGAAGCCGCGATAGAAGCACAATATAAATATGGACAGTATGGAAAACAGGCCGATTTGTTGAAATAATTACCTACGTTCTTACGTTCCATTTTTAAAAATATCGCGGCGATCTCTCGTCTCGACAGCGGCACCCGCAACTGACAGCACCGCGACAATCGCTTGGGGTATCGTCAATGTGCTCGTCTGTGTGAGTGTGCCGTTTCCAACGTTTATTAGGTAGTTTCTGTACTGTCCATCTTTATACTGTGTTAGTTGTGTTATAAGTTGACTAACAGGTTCACGGCCCACCTAATAGAAAGCGTAATGCCTAAGAATGGCGTAGGCGTTGACAACCTTATTTATAAACACAAAGTTGAAACTTAGATCAACTTCCAAACTATGTATTAAGTAGTTTTAGATTTAATTATAAAAAATAAATAAAATTAAGCTTGAAATGTCACCTATAATATGTTTCAAAACAATTTGATGGAAATGTAAACAAATGGATCAGAAAAGGACGTATGATTTGATAACTTGAATAATTCAACCCTTATTTTAAATCCTCTAAATCGCTGCTTTTCAATAAGTTGTTCTTAATGTTATTAAAAAAATAGTGTTGTAAAAAGTGGTGATATATAAGTTTGAAACCTTCTAAATACCTACAGATTTATGGCCAAAAACTTGGCAACGTCGCAAAATGCTGTCAAACATTTCGCTGTTTTGATTAATTTGGCAATATTACTGTATGGAAATAAGAAATGTGGCTAACTAGCGAACTAGAATTTTAATAATGAATTGCAATTATAATACTGAATTTGATGTTGTAACCGTTTTAGGTGTAAAAAAAGCATTTGGAAAGGTTCCAAATACTTTTTTTACATCAAAAACTAAATAATCGGTGTTACGATATTAATTATTCCATTTCATAATCATTATTATAGTTAGTTAGTTAGCCACATTTCATATTGCCTTACAGTAATATTGCCAAATTAATCAAAACAGGTAAGTATTTGACAGCTATTTACGACGTTGCCTACTTTTTGGATAAGCACTCTTAAGTGAGTGATTGCGTAAGAATTAAATCTGAAAAGTTTGTTTACACTTTAAACAAGAAGTTTTTGAATAGGGCAATAGAAGACAGCTCGTCACCGTTGGCGTGTCCTTCAGGCCCTATCCATTGGCAAAAGATAGGGCCTATGCACACCACGTTTTTTAAACGCGCCGTCGACGCGCGTTTATAGCGATACAGACGCGATACGCACGCAAGTCAACAAATATACAAACGACAACAAACTGCTCTGCAGGATAAAAACGCGCCCGCGACGCGCGTTCCCAAAACGCGCGTCGACGGCGCGTTTAAAAAACGTGGTGTGCATAGGCCCATAGAAATAACGCTACATGCTCATCTTTATTTCAGTAAGTGCACAATAGGGATGATGCCTGGTCAAAAATAAATAAATTGTATTTAGTTCGTCAGTCAGATAATAAAAAAATATTAGACATTTTAACTCAATGTATCGCCGTAATCTTTACATTACGTAAAAAAAAAGAAAAAATACGGGTCCAATATTTTTTTTAATAATCTACCTGACGGACAAATATATATTTTTTATTCATCCTCTTTGTGCAATTTAAACAAATTACTATATCCACCATCTTTCATAGAGTCGAGTGCGCATGCGTGCCGTAGAATTAATAGTGAGCATGCATGGTAATTGATGTTAATTGGTGATGCTACTGCTTAAGAGCTGTTTGGAAACAATTACGTGAGTATATAGGTGTGTTATTTGAATTATCATCTTCCTCGTTTGTTTTCCTGAATAATGGTTATGGCTCTGCTGAAATATAGACCGTTTAGTCACTTTCGTCTACGAACTCCTAAGCAGTAACTGTTTGACCTTGTAGATTCGGTGCTGATAACATAACATCACCCCTGTTTTCCCCGAAGTGTTAGGCAGAGGTGTACCTATAGTATACCCACATTTATAGTCTGTCTTCATATTACCGTCCAACCAAGAAGGAGAGTTCTTAACAGTCAAGAGGGAAAACGGGAACACATTGTAAGCGCACTTAAAGAACTTACAGTGTCCGGTGTAGATATATATAAAGTACAGCAGAAGACTAGGCCGTTTTTTAAAGAAATTTTTCATTCTAGTCGCAGTCTGTTTAAAATGTCATAATAGGGTATTACACCCATTTTTGAAAAGTGTCTCAATTAGATTCTAAGTATAGTGCTAATGAACCACAAAAAAATTCACAATTTTTTTATTCAATCGATAAGTGCCATAAAAACGCATTTAAATTTTGCATTTTCAAATTTCGCCCGTAATTTGACGAAAACGCTGGACGCAGTGGACGCCATATTGCTCTGTGGTCATGACGTCAGTTCACTATGTAAACAAATTTATAGATTAAAGGTACGCTGATAGTTGACAGTTAAGAGGGAACAGGGGCTGCGAGGAATTTGAAAAATAGGTATTTGAAGAAACTATTGCCGTCGCGCTGCGCCCGAAAAATTTTGCGATAGGGACAACTGCAGCTCAGACCGATTATATCACAAATTTTTTGACGAAAACGACGTTTGGCATTCTCCTTTTTTCTCCTCGAAAACTAAGCCGATTTAATAATTTTTTACATTAAAATTTTAAGAAAGTGTATGTCTAGGTTCCTATTATTTTCTTTTATGCTAAAAACTTTTCCAAAATAGTCTGGTAGTCCTCTAATCACGGCGGTAAAAATGGGGCCATTTTTGTAATTTTTGGAGGGTCATAGTTTCCTTACTTATTAATTGCTGAAAAAAACCTTGATTTTATAAAAAAAAAAAAATGACAGCTCTAAAGGCATTATTCCGGAAGAAAAACGGGGAATACGTTTGTATGGAGAATCGCGGGCCCTGTTCCCTCTTAACACTCCTAAGTTTACATAGCCGTACGACGTAATAACATGGCGACTACTATCTAACGGTGTTATGAAACAGATTAAAAAAGCTGAAACCTATGAATTGAATTTTAAAATTTAGTTTGCTATTTTATGAACTAAAGCTAACGTTTTCCGACTGCTTTTTGCCTAAGCTATCTCAATAATATATTTTTAGATTTTTTCTCATATAGAGTAAAACACCCTATTACACCCGGTTACCCCCTTTTGTAAGCAGGACGTTAAGCAGTCGGTCCTGCGCCTGATCTCTCTCCGGTCGTGTCAGATTGCCGTCCCATCGGACTATGAGAGTAAGGGAAGAGAGAGCGCACCTGTGTCTGCGCACACACATATGCACTACAATATCTCCTGCGTGATGGCTAGTCTCCACTGAGAAGCTGAGTTTGGTCGCCATGACCGAAATTCGATCTGGAGGACTATAGCGGGACGGATACTTAAAGCTGTACACAACAGGTGATCAAATTCCGGGATAAAAAGTATCCTATACCCTAATCCAGGTCATGGTCGACTCAAGTACCAAATTTCATCCAAATATGTTGAGCTGTTATAGCGTGAAAGCGTAACAAACAAACAGACTCACTTTCGTATCGATAATATTATAGGATTTAGCTAAGCCCCTAAGTCTGAGTGGCGTTAGCTACGCGGCTAATACCTACCTATCGTCAACCTAACCTAATATACTGCAGTGCCGAACAAAAATATGGCCCGCTTTGGTTAGATAGTGTCGTTTTTTTAATATTTCATTAATAATTAATTATGACAACTTTTAATATTTGTTAAATTGTATACTCGTAAATCTATTATTTTGCACGTCACGTAGTGACAAACATGTTTGCACTTAATTTACCTTCCTTTATCCTATGCACTTTCTATGTATGTACACACTAGATATGAGCGCCGCGCCGCCGCGCCGCCGTCGCCGTGAGTTCATGTCGACGCGTCATCGCCGAGTAGAGTTTGCGGCGCGCCGTCGCACAATGGATCGACTCCATACGTCCATACAAACCGGCGGACAAAGGACTACCAAAATAGTTTCAAGATTTTTGAAAAACAAATGATGCCAATGTGCTCTCCTTACTAATCTAAATTGAAAGTACCTTGATAGATTTTTCGATTAAACCCTAATTTTAGGAGTAATTTGAGTAAAAACTTATTGCAATGTATGGAAAAATATAGTAAAAAAATGTTTTCCTGCGATTCCCGCACGTTTTCCGGTTTTACGTTTATAATATATTTTGGCATAATATTTAGGAGATTTCATCCGAACATATTTATGTCCCCCAGTGTCCGCCCTATTATTTTAATTTTTTGGTGGGAAATCATGACTTCCCCGCTCTGGGTGGAGTGGGAGGGCGTGTCAGACTCTTACTGACTAAAACCCACCCGTGTTCCTTCTGTTGCCTGTGCAATGCCAGGGGCCACGGTATCCCTTTCGGACTTTCCTGCAACCCCGGCAGGCAGCGGTCCCATCAGACCCCTTCAATTGCTGACGTCTTTTGAGGTGCGCGTGGAACACAACGCGCCGTCGACCCGGGACTGGTCCTTACCGGACGGCGAGCTACCCATTGCTCACCGTCTGCAAGCCCGTGCCTACGGTGGCCGGGAATTGGCAATCGATTCCCGACGCCCAGGGCATTTCCTCCTGCGGCGGCTAGGGGCGTGAGGGCGCGAATTTTGCCTCTCCCTCACGCGTTCCGCCTCCTCCTTCGCGAGCATTACTGCTTCGCAAAAGGAGGTGACGGCCTCCCATGCCCTCTCGCTCCGTACCATGGCCTGGACCAGGGCCGGACGCGAGAGATCCCCGCCACCGATCGCCTCCACGAGGACACGGCGGTGTTCTGCCCAAGCCGAGCAGACCTCAACCGTATGCCGTGTTAGTGTCCGCCCTTGAAGATATACGACAAATATATGATTTTTATTTTTTGTATCAGTAACTCGTGTTGTTATAATGATTTTAGTGCGAATGAGGCAAAAATTAAATATAAAGCAATTTTTGTAATAACAATATGGTTTTCTTTAAGTTTTTTCTAAGAAATATATAATCCTTGATTTAAAAAAATAAGGCCCACGGCCGGCCACGCCGCGCCGCCGCGACGCCGCCGCCGCAGTGGTAATATTCAGGCCACGCCGCCGCCGTGGAATCGGCCATCGGCGCTCATATCTAGTACACACACATGTTTATGCAAATAAAATTATTATAAATTATGAATTTATGAATTATAGAAATTGTTTCGCGACTGGCCGGTCTGCACGACGCTTAAGGCGAATTCTGAAGTGTCAAATACGGAAACTTCAGGTAAGACAGTAACATGCAACACTCTCAGCGCCACCTCTTAAGTGGACGTTCTTTAAATTTTTGTCAAATTTGTACCCGGCCGTGGCTTTAATTTTTTCTGCATAAATTAAATGTATGAAGAACGTGTGCCTAAAAATACACAGCGCTTATTACCAAGCAGAAAGATGTGTATACTTTTGGATATACAATGTTCAAGAAACTGTGTGACAAAAATAATACAGGTATGAGCCAGTCTCTATGATCACTCGCCATGGGAGCTATCAACTGTAAGTTGTACAGAAGGCCTCGAATTTCCAGTTAGTGACTAGAGAAGGATCAGAAGGATCAACAAAAAAACCCTTTCCTTCATGAGTTAATACATCATGATTCCTCCCTGGGAAAGATTGTTCTTCGGGTGGTTTTTTCCAATTCGTACTGAACTATTGACAAAAAACCGGCAGTGTTCTTTTCAGAACCTGACCAGGAATTGCTAGGGCCATCTTGTTTATTTTATAATTTTATTGTATTTTTTATTTATTGTTCACTGAATTGTATATTTATTACTGTTAAATGCACATCATAACGACATTTAATTTATTACACTTTTTCTGTCGTTTACACAGACCTACTCCATGCTGTTTGATTAGTTTTGACTCAATTTATGTTGATGTTTACAAACTCAACAGCAAACCAAAATTATGTTTGTGCCCTGACAGGGTTTATGTACAAAAACCGATAATTATAGTGTAAAATGTTTGATGTGCATGAGAGAAAATAAATAGGTACCTACCTATAGATAGTGCAATCCACTGAGACGCGCCCCACTCCGCTCCGCTCGGTACTAAAGTACAGCTTACAGTACGGTAATCGCGGAGTGGGGCGCGTCGTCCAGGATTGCACTATCTCTACAAATCATGCAAGAGATAATAATGTACACGAATAGAACTTTTTAATGTGGATCTATTTATCTAGGTCTAGGTCATCTGGCATTGAAATGAAAACATCAGTCAGTAAAGTTTCGTACAGACTAGCGAAACGCGACGCGAAATGGTATTGTTCGAGTCGCGTCGCGCCGTGGCTTCGCGCTGGTCTGCACAAGCCTTAACACGATAACATGATACCAAGGTATGTACAGTAACCATCTTAGTAATCTACACTTTTATGAGATCACAAATCACGAAGTGACTCATAAAAATAAACCGTTTGTAGTTTTGTTGTTTTAGAATATCAATTGATTTCGTTAAGGCTTCATTATTTGCAATATTTATCTATCATCTATAGTATGGACTGGAGTTCGTGGCTAAATAATAACAGCCGAACGGGTCGATTGAATTCTCCGTGGATGGGTGACCATCCATAACATATCGAGACCCCTCCATGTCTCGGAAAGCTCGTTAAGTCGTTGGTCCCGGCTGTCATTTTTAGATCTTTGACAGTCGTTACGGGTAGTCAGAAACCCGAAAATCTAACAACCAGCCTTACCAAGCGTATTACCCAGTTACTGGGTTGTGGAGGTCAGATAGGCAGTCGCACCATGTAAAATACTGGTATTCAGCTGCATCCAGTTAGACTGAAAGCCGACCCCAACATCGCAAGGAAAAAGCTAGGCAGATGATCCAGATGATTATCCCATGGTATGGACCACATGAATTCCCGACCGACTCCTTATTTAGTCATGTGGTATGGACTGTAGCCAACATGAAGACAGCCAACGCACAGCCCAAACTACAAAAGATAGAAATATGACATTTGGGAGTCTTGTTCCTTGGTAGATGTAGACTGTGGAGGTCATTTGAAAAAGGATCTTTGAAAATCTGACTCCCTGTGTCAATCGTGAGAATGGAGTTTAATGGTAAACGAAAGCGCAGGAAACAGCTAGTTATAAGCGGAAGTCATAACCATAAAAAACACATAACATCACGCCTTGTTTCCCCGAAGGGTTGGGCAGAGGTGTACCTATAGTACACCCACATTTCGCCAGTTATGTTTAAGTCCCATGTGATAGGGGGCGAGCCTATTGCCATACTGAGAAATTCCAGAAAGAAAAACCCAATGACACTTTGCCCGACCTGGGAATCGAACCCAGGACCTCATGTTCAACAGTAGCGCTTGCGACCACTAGACCAACGAGGCAGTCAAGAACAATAATTCATTTGATCTTTAGGGCTTCGATATTTTGTTCCCAAACGAATAAAAATCACCGAATTGACTGAATTGTGCGTAAAGCAGATAAGATAAATGATTTACAAATCCTACGCTCAACGTTATTTGGGCGCCGATAAAAATCCAATTCCGAAAACTAAGCATTGAGCTGGTAGCTGGAGACAATACAAGGCAATACAGTGCTTAGGTACTAGGACAAGCATTGATGATGACCCATCTAGGGATTGGCCATTAGGCAAATTATAACCTCAATTCCCCGTTTTTGCTGCCTGTGGAGTTAAGATGCAGCCTCAAACACAATCGATGGTAGATAAATTAACGTAATCCTGTTGTCATACACAATCAATCTGAATTGTCTTACGTTTTCTGCTTTTCACACTATTTTACATAATGTTTATTATGTAATTAAATTTCAAAGGTGATTTGACAAAATGGATTAAGTATTATTATGACAGACGTCAGGTCGGGAGGCCTTAGAAGGACTCGCATCGATATTTAGGTAATGTCCTTCAAAAAGGTCAGGGATTTACTTACAACAGTCGCGTGTATGACTAGATGTATGAATGTGACGAAACAAAATAAATCCTATACTATTAAATGAGCATTCGTTTATATTATATTCGTAATCACGTTCCCGAAAACGGCTCTAACGATTTCGATGAAAGTTGCAATATAGGTAGGGGTTTACGGGAGCGAAAAATCGATCTATTTTAGCTAAAATAGACCGATTCTTAGGAAAATTCGTTTTCTCCGTATTTTCACCCGAGCAAAGGTCGGTCGCCCACAGTTTAGAAAGATGGCTACCTTCGAATAATGACATGGCAGCATGGAATTTGTAAGTTCCTACTATCATGGCAGCATGGAATTAGTAAGTACTATACATGGAATCAGTATGAACTATCCTATACTATTAAATGAGCATTCTCTATTTCCGCCAGAGCAGAGCTCGGTACTTGGGTAAATAAGTGAGAGCATACATGGCCATTCTGTAGTTTATACCTACCCCTACAGCCTAAACAAAAGAAAAAACGTGCGAGTGAGTCTTTATAAAATGGACGGTCAGCAAAAGAGAAAAGTATTCAGACAAACAACTAAAACTCTGTTTTAGCTCATGTTGTAGGTGTTACTACTCATCTATCCTAGACGTAGCCTTTATCAAATATGCTGGGGTCTGCTTCTATTCTCACCGATGCATTTTATATGGAGCGACTGCCTAAAAGACCTCCACAACCCAGTTACTGGGCAAGACCACATGTCCCATGGCAAGATATACTTTCGGGCTTCCGAATACCTATAACGACTGTCCGTGTCTTATCTACAAATGACAGCCAATACCAACGGCTTAACGTGCTTTCCGAAGCACGGAGGGATCTCGATATGTTATAGATGGTCACCCATCCACGGATGACGACACGATGAACGACCTCGGCAAGCGTAGCTCGACCCGTGCGGCTGTTATTATTTTGCCACGAGCCTTCTCTGTCAACTGTACCTTTGTAAAATGCAATTTTATCAAGTTCAAAGCGTACGATCGATTTAATTTACGTGCATACTCAAGGATACGTTTGAAACACTTACGAAAACAATGCATAATAAACATTCAATCAACAACAATACCGCATTGTTTCACACTCATATTTATTTATTGTTGAATATTGATAAACATAGCTGTTGTATTCTTGAAGTTATATCCAATTTATGATATCATACTTTCTAAATAAATACGAAATGTTTCTTTGTGAAAAATTTCAATTTAACAACAATTTAGATTGAACCCCAAACTAACGATTATAAATGTTGATGGATGGAACGGGAAACGAAGGGCTTAGAAAATATTGGTGGATTGTGTGAGGAATGATATGAAAGAGAACGGAGTCAATAATAGCGTGACGGTTGTCGGTGGTCAGTGGAAGAAGAAAACGTGTGCGCCAACCCCACGTAACATTATGGGACAAGGGCAGGAAGATGCTGCTACGTATAAACATCAAAAATGGAAATTGGTTTCAATTTCAAAAAGATGTAATAAATTAAACATGTTGTTGTTGTTGTCTTAAGTTGCCCCCCAATTCTGTTAATGGGGCTGGGCTATATCTTTTGAACCATAATAGTATTAGCATAATAGAAAAATTCAAGTGTCTACACTTGAAATTTTCACAGTTTGTACTATTTTGCCCGCTATAACAACAAATAATAAATATGTAGTGTAATTACAACAAATAATAAATGTGATGTGTGTAATATGTATAATGTGTGTGTATGCATGTATATTATAAATGTATTGTATTGTGGTACGAAACTTTTTGTGTGCAAGTCCAACTCATACTTGGATGCTTTTTTAGGGTTCCGTAGCCAAATGGCAAAAAACGGAACCCTTATGGATTCGTCATGTCTGTCTGTCTGCCCGTCCGTATGTCACAGTCACTTTTTTCCGAAACTATAAGAACGATACTGTTGAAACTTGGTAATTAGATGTATTCTGTGAACCACATTAAGATTTTCACACAAAGATAGAAAAAAAAACAATAAATTGTGGGGTTCCCCATACTTGAGAACTGAAACTAAAAAAAAAAACATCAAACCCATACGTGTGGGGTATCTATGGATAGGTCTTCAAAAATTATAGTGAGGTTTCTAATAAAAAAAAAATCTAAACTGAATAGTTTTCGCGAGAGACACTTCCAAAGTGGTAAAACGTGTCCTCCCCCCTGTAACTTCTAAAATAAGAGAATGATAAAACTAAAACAAATATATGATGTACATTACCATGTAAACTTCCAACGAAAATTGGTTTGAACGAGATCTAGTAAGTAGTTTTTTTTTAATACGTCATAAATTACTTACTGCTACGGAACCCTTCATGGGCGAGTCCGACTCGCACTTGGCCGCTTTTTATTTCTAGTTTAGATAATGCCGACTCAGTTCTTTATTAGTTATTTAACACCACTAAAAAGTGAATGGAAATTCATATGATACTAGATGTAATTGTGGAGGTCAGGTGTAATTTTGAAACTTACACCTACATGTATTGTGTTGAGAGTTAAATAAGTGTTAAAAATAGTCGAATTACGTTTTAAAATGTTTTAAAGTAAGTATGGCAGAAGAAACAATTATTGTATGCAGAGTCAAAATTAAAAATATTTTATTTCAATTAAACCATGGGCACTTATGAAATGTCAGAAGCTAGGTGCACGGTTCCAATTGGTTGTTTCCTTTGGAGAAGAGACCGCAAGCACTGTACCTCTTTAAAAAATTATTGGCTTTTACTATATTTTCAAATAACAGTGTTAATAGGTATGGGTCTTTCACTTTACTTAACAGAATAATGATGGTCAACAAATCTACAGTTCACTAAGCCTACAGCATTCTCACATTCACAAAATAGAAAAGAATCTATATAAAAGATAAATAAATAATAACCTATTTTAAATGAAATGACATGATTGCTAATTAAAACTGTATATAGGTGTGTATAATGTCCACAAAAGCCACTAATAAAGAGTTGAAATTAAATTATAGATATAATAATATCAAATAATAGGATGATACATTCTTCATTGACATATAATATGTCAATGAAGAATGTAAAAAAAAAATAAACATGGTGGGAGCAGTTAATAGACTCTTACATAACTTGCCGTTAATGAGGTATCAGGGAAGCCACAAGTGTAGAAGGAATTGTTGTCAAACTTCCTTGTCTTCAACAGTCTTTAATTATATAATATACTTTCTTGATAGGGATATGTTTGATGTGGCTTTTGAACTTCCCATCGCTAAGTTCTGTAACCGACTTTGGCAACTTGTTATAAAAGCGGATACTGTTTATAACAAATGACTTGCTTGTTTTAGTTAATCTAAATTTGGGTATTACAAATTTCATGTCTACTACGCGTATTTATATTATGTAAATTGCTTATTTTGAAGTCCTAAGTTTTTGCGAACATACATAATACTTTCTAAGATAGAAAGAGAAGGCAGAGTCAGCAGGATAGCAGGCTAACCAGACGCTTAGTACGGCCCCTCACCTAGCTGTGGCTATATCAGTCAACTGACTTATTTTTCTTATAGTTTTGAGTTTTTAGATAGTTTTTTTTTTAAATAGTTATAATTTGACAATGTTTATAAAATACTTTCAATTTCATATAAAATAGGCTGAATTATAATGAAGATTGGCTTGTTTTTATAAAATTCCAGAAAGTTTATAGTTTGTAATTAAAAAAAATTACCAGTAAGACTGATGGTAAAAAGAATAAACATTAGAAATAATTATATACTTTGTAAATTGTTTTGATAAGACTTTAGACAACATAAGATAAACTTGGAGCACCTTCAAGCAATGATAATGAACCTATTGTTTATTAAAAGTGCTATAATAACTTGATCAGCGATTAAATGTCTTAGAATTATTAAAATGTTTTCAGTGTATTAATTCATTAGTAGATCATACTGATATTAAAAAAATGTCTTAAATGGTTCCTTAATGATTTTTAATGAGTTTAATTTTAAATGTAAATTAAAGTAGCAGACTCACAAAGTATGAAATAACTGAAGCAGAAAAAGAAAGACTGTATGGGGAAATTAAATATTTGTAAATTTGTAACTAGTTTTACACTTTCATAATTTAGTAGGATACTTATTGAGAGAATTCTAAATCATTCAAAAGTTATGCCTTGATGACTTATAAAAGTGTTAATCTGAATTTATTTTGTACTGTGGTATATTACCAACGTTTGATGCCCATTGGAGTGGTCCATGAGGACTCCCATTATCACCAGAACTAGAGTACGTCTACGAGCTCAAATAAGTAGCTTAGTCTATGAAACTTTCAAAAAGAGCAACTGAATCGAAAGAGAAAGGATGCCAAAAAATAATGAAGAAGAAACATGCCCAGGAACGATTGGAGGCCTGATTAGACACATTTATAAAACCCTCAGGTCATGGACAGACATTTGAGTTGCCGCCAAAAGAATATTCCTAACGTTTCGAAATAGTTTTGGCTCTATTACAAAACATATGTAAAAATCAATCAAACACAATATACTTACGCGAAATCTTGATATGATCAGACCCATTTTCTTGACTTTATAACTTCAAATATCAAGTGAATTTACTATAGAACACTTTAAACTCTTAACACAGCCTTGTTTTAGCGTTTTTAAAAGCTAAAAATAAGTTTGGCATAACCTGGTGATGATGACGAATGTATTATAACCTATAACGCCGATTGGAGAACATTACAAAAATATAAAAGCTAATTAATCGGCGGCGTGTTATAATATCAAATCACTTAACCACTAGTTATTTTCGATTCAATATAATTTGCAAAATCCACCGTAAGAACTTCTGAACAAATAAAATTCAAGAAAAAAACATTTACTTTCAACAATCATCCACAGATAAAATATGTCGCGATATGACATTAGCGGATAAGCGTTGTTGTCCGTTTGTCAATGTCAAGTAGAAAGTACATAGATCATTGACTTATAAAACATGGACTTGAAATATTTGACTATAGAAAAAACAGTTATACAAATACGAGGCATATCGACGCCAAAATCAAAAAAATACTGCTATCTCTTTTTAACTTTATTAAATTTGCCTAAGTGAAAAAGGATAATAGTGTTTTTGACAGTTACTATATTGGCAACCCTACATTTTCTAGTCATTGAAATACCTATTTGCGGCCGGTTCGCCATTTTATCCTCTCGGTGTTTGGTACCAAAGTTGGGTACGTAACCTGTCAAATGATCTTGTGTTGTGGTTAAAATTTGTGAATTTTGGAGTTATTTGCTGTGTTATTGCGTTTAAACTCGGCCCTATGGTGGAAATCATCAATAGCAAGATGCCCAATTGCAATATAATCGGATGTGGCATCAAAAGAAGCGGACATCACCCGAAAATAACTTTGCACCAGTATGTACATACATTTCAGCTGAAATATCTTTAGATTTAGACGATGAACAAAAGATTCTGCATTCGTTGAAGAGCTTCAACAGTAAAGCATTCATATTTTCCCTTTTGCCATTATTTTCAACAGTTTTACTTCACGAAATCATTTTCTTGTTATTGAAGGGATAGAGTAGTGCATTTAGACATTTTATTTATCGATAATGCTATTTTATGTTTTTTTTTATTGGTTTTATGTTTTACTTTCAAGGTTGCCTGCTAATAAACGAAAAAAGAAAAACTATTGGTGTGGAAAGTTTAAAGAAGGCCACATATTTTTGTTCTTTTCACTTTGAAGAATAATGTTTCAACCGGATACTCAATAAAGTAACATTATGTGACGATACTTTACCTTCACGAACCTTATTGGTAAGTAACATGTTATAAATTTGTCCAACATGATTCTGTAGTGGCTGGTGTTGAAAATGATGGTGATGTCCTCATTTGCAATATTTGTTTGTTTGGTAGCAAAGAGTGATGTAAAGAATGTGTTTGAGTGTGGTCTTAAGACTTAAGATCAATTAAAAATTCTATTAATAAAATCAAGAAACAATAAAAATACTAATAATTTTTTTGCTTGTTTACAGCCTGCGATTTGAACAAATATGTGGCAATATCTGGCATTTTAAATGAGAATGATCAAAATCAGACAAACTCACAATGTAAAAGAGTTATATATGAATTTGAGATACAAATATTATGGGAAGAAATCTACTGAAAGCATATCACATAGAAATTACCTGAACAAAATTGTATTGTTCAGAACTGAATGAGATTGATTTCTTTAATATAACTTTATTATAATTAGTGTTGACTTTTAATTAAAACCCACAATCATTTGCTTGTTAGAAACTTAGCATCAAAAATATGAATTATGGTGGCTCCGCCAATTTTCAAAATTTCTTTTTCACTGGTTATCCGTGAAATTCAAATCTTTATGTTGATTAAAATGAGATACACAAAGATAAAATAATAATAATATAAATTACAATATTTCATTTAAAAATTACTATCTGCGGGCCATTGACGGAGCCACCTTTTAGAGGTATGAGGAACAGGGTGTAAAATTCATTCATCCTCTATAGAAAACGGAGGACCCTCCGACCGACGGGTGCCGTGTCTGGCGGGCAACTGTTCGATAGATTTTTTGAAGTGAAAACTTCTTTAGGCGCGTTGAGCACTTTTTGGGTAAGCAAAAATAATGGAAGTCCCGTCATCTTCACCGGACGTTTTCCAAGAGCTATATGTATACTGTGTATATATGTGTACTTTTTGGGTGAATAAAAAGCGTGAAACTCGTGTCATCGTCATCGCACACTTCCTATGAGCTATATGTATACTGTGTATATATGTACATAGATATATCGGCAATGAGATGAACTTGTTGCATGGTATACAATGGACTGAAATCAGTTACAGAATACTAGTTCGATAAAAAGCTGTAAGTATATAATATCTGTCCGGTTTCAACCTATTATAATGGGAAACATCAAAATCAGTTCTACTGTTTAGCCGCGAAATAATGACGAAGCAATTAAATTAAACAAACAAATGAAAGGCATCAGTTAGATAAATTGGGTTATTTTTACCCGTAAATATTGTACTGTGACATTATGAAAACATTCTCACAATCTTTTATCGATATTATAACATAGAAATATCGATAAGGGCTGCCCTAGTAGACGCCATTTTATCCTCTCAGTAAAGTGTAGGTATGGCACGTTTTTCTTGTAGGTATGCCAAGTCCATGTTTTATATGTCAATGACATAGATAGACACAACAATTTTTACAAGTCAATGTTCCACCCGGTTAGTTTTTATAGTAAATTATTAGCCTTCTCTTTGTTATCCTAAAAGGCGCTTTAATTTTGAATACGACTTACAACTCCGATTAATCGACACAATGTTTTTCCAATCTAGATAATTTAATATGACAATAATCATGTACTGTAGGAGCAGCACAAGCAAATTATTAATAACATTTTGATTTGACTCCTGCTCATCACATTTAGAAATCAAGCGTGAAGATAATTTTAATATTTCTTATGTTGGTAGCACTGAAGTCATATTAGTGTCGTGGAACAGAGTGAGGAAAATGCTACCAGCCCGTGTTTTGGGTACTCAAACTACAAAAAAAACATCGAAACTATTTTTGAAGGATGCTTTATTTGAGGAACATTTTTTTTTAAATTAATATTTATTTCTAAAACACGACATATACTTTTTTTAATACGGTATAATAAAAAAAAAATATGGCAGCTCATTTTTTTTTTTTTTTTAATCTCAAAATTTATCAAAATTAAAAAATATAATTAAAAACTATTTCAAGCTCAAAATACGGCACTAACCGTGCGTTTGCACTGGCGAAAAAAGAGCGGTAGAGGGTCACCACCCCATCTTCCAACTCAAGTCCCTATGTTCCCTCGTGGGTTTCTCGATAGAGAAGCCCTGGAAAAGCGGTGCCATATGGCCAATGCCACCAGTGCCAGCTTTACGGCCACTCACAGCGGAACTGCCACGCAAAACCCAGGTGCGTCAAGTGCCTGGGCGAGCACGGCACTCCCGAGTGCACCCGGCCAAAGGACCATTCATTATGCCCCGACCCACCCAGCTGTGTCCTCTGCGGGCAAGTAGGTCACCCGGCTAATTACCGTGGCTGCCCAAAAGCCCCCAAGTCCACGTCCCCCAAATTGACCAAACGTTTCGACGCTTGTCAGCAAAGGGAAGCTCCTTCCGGGTTTATAGTACCCTCAACCCAAATGCCCCAGCGACTAAGCCCTCAGAGGCCGAGTCCGTGGAATTACCTCCACCACCAGCAAGCTTTCTCAGCCCTGGCCCCCTCTCAATCCAACGCCCCTCTCAACCCATACCCCCCTCTCAACCCTTACCCCCCTCTCAACCCATACCCCCGTCTCAACCCATACCCCCTCTCAACCTCCCCCCCCCCAAACCACCACCATCACCGTCTCATAGACGCGATGAGAATGCGGGGGGCATTCGCATCTCCACGCCCCTCGTCAAATCCGCACCTGCTCCCGTAGCAACGCGTCCCCCAACTTCAGCCCCCCCCACAGTTGGCCCTAACATGGCCTATAATATTCTTGACCTTCATAGCTTTCCTCTCCCCTCGCGCTATCCAAATGGCTCAGGAAATCTTGGCCGCTCAGGCTGCTGGCGACCTCTTCAGGTTGCAGGCCATTTATAATGCGTATCCCGAGATCACGCAAGCCCTGACCTCCCTCAGCACCCCTACTAGAACCCATAATGAATAACGCCATCAATACTAGGTTCAAACCCCGATCTCTCAAGTTAGGTTTTTTCAACGCGAATTGCATTAGAGGCCAACGAGATGAGATCGCGACTTTCCTCCGCGACCATCAAATTGACATCTTACTAATCCGAGAGTCCTTTCTCAAACCATGCAACTGCGACCCGTCAATTGCCAACTATCGCATAGTTCGCAATGACAGGACGCGATGTCACAAGGGCGGCACCCTAATTTACTATAAAAAGGATCTATATTGCATCCCAATAGACCCTCCTCCCCTCTCACGATTAGAAGTCTCAATCTGCCGCTTAGGCATGACCGGCCATCAGCCGATCTCACTGGTATCGGTCTACGTCCCACCCCTCAATTCTTCGGAGAACTTCCAACTCCTTTCAGACGACCTCTCTATCCTACTCGGCATGAGTGACTCTGCTATCATAGCGGGCGATCTCAATGCCATGCATCCCGCCTGGAATAGTTCCAGAACCTGTACCAGAGGGCGACACTTGTTCGACCTCTCAAATACTCCCAACTTTGACGTCATCGCCCCGATGACCCCAACTCACTTTCCCCTCACTCCCCATTATACCCCCTACGTCCTGGACGTGGCGCTCCTTAAGAACGTCACTCGAAGGTTAGACTCCATTGAAACGGTGCAAGAGCTCTGACCACCGCCCAGTAGTCATAAAAATGACCATCCCCCCCCCCATAGGTCTCCCCGACCCCTTCCAAACCGCTCTCACCAAACGGGTAACGGACTGGAAGAAAGTTAGCACCCAGCTGAAATCCAACACGTCCCCCCAATTGGACGCTATCCCCGATCAATTCGACTCTATCGCGGACACGACGGCCGCGATCGACTCACCCCAACAAACAAACTAAACTTATAAAATTAAGTTTATAAGGTCTAAACTCTTATATTTGTTATAAAAGAGCATTTATTATGTCAGTGTTCCTTATAGTGGCACATTATTAGAAGATTTGACTAATATTACCTATATTCTTATAATTTGGCTGGGTAAACGTTAATAAATTCAATTAATACGGCTACAATAAGGGTTCGAAATATGTTCTTCTTATAGAGGCTAGTTACATTGCTTCTTAGCCATATAATATTAATATGGTCAATTATTCTTAGAAAAGTAATGCACAAGGTAACTATGATGCTTTTTAACTTATAGGAACATTTGATAAGACGTCTATCCAACAAACGAATTCTAACATTTTATATGATCTTTACAAGGATGAAAGCAATCGTATTCCCTTATAAATCAATTACAAAGATATTATTCTCTATATAGTTACATTACAATGTTTTACATAACTAGATTCGCCATTTTGAAAGTACAGCAGATTGTGTGAATTTATAACGGAGTGGAATTCACATTTAAAAAATGGATTCAAAAGACTGGATAAAGTTTAAAAAGAGCGGTGGTTACAGAGAAAAGTTAAAAAAAAGTCTACGAAAACATGGTTGTGAGCATTACACCCACCACCTCTACTCCTATGATGCTACAAAATGACCAAGCCGATACCAACGAATCAGCTAATGGTTCCGCAGAGGATTATTTAATAGAAAATAAGAATGAAAAGGAAACCAGTGAAGAAGAATATAACTGTAGCGATTTTTAACAACGGACGAACAAATTATAGAAATAAGAGCAATACACATTAATGAAACTGAAGAAATACGACTAGAAGGATACCGCATGGATAATTTAGTTGACGCCTTTAACCCCTGAAAGTCTTCATTAATTTATATTTATAAATGTATATGACTTTTCATGCGCTGACATTAAATGTAAATTATTAAATGTAGAATATAATTCGGTAAAATAAAACAACTCATTTGAAAACCACATATTTTTATTAAAGTCATAATTTGTGTTTATGTTTTCACGACCTATCACAAAGTGTAAAGGTAAACTAGAAAGGCTCGGATTTGTACAATTAAAGCATTCCTTTCTTAAAATAAAATGTGTCCACTTCCATGGCCATCGTATATTATGTCTTCTATCTTTACTTTGTAGAAATTTGTCAACATCTGCCAATATGTATACTACCATTGCAATATCTGCGGAAAAACATATTAAATAATTATATAATTATATTATTTATTGTGTACTTACAATTATAATTATATTTCAAACTTAAAATTAGTGCACAAAAGCAAGTTTATTCCTATAAAGAGATCTCTTCCAACCAACCCATCCATAGTGAAACATAAATTTTATACAAATGGGAACAAGATTAGCTAGGTACAGGATTTTGTTCGTGAGAAAGGAACCCTAATGATATGTAAAATGGCGATAGCATAAGCAAGAAATGTTGCCATTATAAAGTCTTCACTCTCATAGGCTTCTTGTAGACGATGTGCGAATCGTTTTGCTCTCATAATAGCACTGGTTATAACATGACTAAATAATTAATAACGTTTAAAGCACAAAAACAGCTTAAAATCAAGGGCGGAATGATACTACAACACACAGCGTACCAGATTTTATCATGAATTTGAATTCCCATACACTTTTCACTATAAACGAGCACATACATTAGGTAAATAAACTACATAAAATTAGTTATTTGTTATACAAGAGTGCAAAGTTGCTTTTTAACCGCGTGTTCAATTTTGATGACCGAGCAAGCGAAGGATTCTAAAATTGAATCACGAGCGCAGCGAGTGATTCAAAATTAGAATCCTGAGCGTTAGCGAGGGAATCAAAAGAGCACGAGGTGAAAAATCTTTGCACTCGAGTGCAACACGTAACTTTTCATTCCACCTCAGCGAGGAAATGACTAAATGCAAAAAAAAAAACGTTTGCGCATTATTAACAGTTTCAGTCAATTCTGTTGGCGTCAAGCAAACTTCCTCGTCGCTAGAATCACTCATTTTAGTTTTTTCACTTGTTTTCAAGTTTCTTGTTTTTAATATACCTAAGGTTTAACAATGACGTGAAAAAATGCCGCGTAAAGAACCGCGTACAAAGCAAATTGAAAAAAGAACACCAAGAAGGTTCCGAGTCTGAGTTTTTAACAAATTAAAAAAAAAGTTGTATGATATATTCGGCACCATAGAGGTAGCAGTAAATAGGTTTAATGTTTTTTTTAATTCACAAACTTAGTGCACACGATGTTCTAAATTCAATTTACTTTATCCTCTAGAGAATAAAAACGGCTTTTCCACTCAGATACTGAAGATTAAAAATACTCTTTCCGAGATGGTGGGATGAAAAATAACTTACCGTTCACTTTTCAGTAAAATGGTTGACATTTCTCTTTATTCGCCAAATTGTTGCGAAATAATGTAAATCACTAAGAAAAAAACTTATTGTAGAATCATTAATAGACGTTTATAAGGGCCTACGGCTTTTTAAGAGCCTTTGATTTGCCGCAATGAGTTCAACTCCCTTATATCGGACCATAATAAAACACGAATATGGGTGATCGCCCGTATTAACGCTTTCTATATGTTTCTTACAAGTGTATTGGCTTTTTATGAACTTTTTTCTTGCCATTATAAGTTTAACTTCCTTGTTCCTTGTCATAATATAACACGTATACGGAAAAAAAGCAATTATAAGGGGGGTAGAAGGTTATTGTCTTTATAATTTGTGCCCAAATGCACCCTTATTAGCGATAATGTGGCTCCTATAAGAATATTATTTTTGGCAATATAAGCCACTACAAGAGCAATTTTTGTTTGTTGGGACTCACGGAGCACGTGCAATCAGTCCTGAGCGACTGCTCTAGGGAGGTCCCAGCGTCGGGTGACCCTCACTGGAGCCTGCCGGCCGATGTACGCGCGCTGCTGACTGAGAAGAACGCGGCCGTTCGTGCCTACAGCGATTTTCCCTGCCCCGCTAACAAAGCCTTTAGCGAGCGCTCGCCTAGTTTTAATTAGAATAGTTTTGCCCCTGGCTGGAGGCTTTGAGTTTAGTAGCCGCAGGATTGTCCGGTTAAGTAGTCATCACCTCAGAGGTGAGCTACGAGATGCCCTAGTCAAAAAAAAAAAAAAAGAATGTTTCGCCAGTGCAAACGCACAGTTAGAACTTGGAAACTACGCCTTCATAACACGATTTTCGGTTCCATGTTCGTCTCCATCATAGACTACTTAGAGATTAGAGATACTGTCGCCACGCCAACACCCAGTTCCGCCACATCAAAAATAATTGGAAAATAAAACTCGAAAACGTGTTTACATTCTTATTCTATTACTTTTACATAAACAAATAATCTTATAGATATGTCTATGTCCTAGCAAGTTTTCCAGTCTGACGTGAAGCAATCTAGTCGTGTAACATCAGCTAACTCTTGAGAAGTCTGCCTTCCATCGAAATCAACACAACGGCACAATCCTCGGCGACATTGAACCTTCCGAAAGTTGCCATTTTTACAGCATATTGGCTTCTCTGGCACGTTGCCCATTACGTTGGTAGTTTGAGCACATTCTGCAAAATAAAGAGGTACAGGCTAGGTACAGAACTAAACAAGCAAGGGACAAAGTAGATAAATGTTTTAGCGAGTGCGGCTAGGCTCCAGTTATACGAGATTTTAGATATTTACCAAGACTTCAAAAAAAAAAGGGATATGCATTCCACAAGTTTACTTTTTATGTATTTTGACGCAATTAGGGTGCTGTTCTGTGGTCCCATATCAATTTTTAATAACTGCTTGAGTAATTTTAAGATTAGTTTCTATGTAGATGCAGCCTATGAACTGGACACCCCCTCAAATAGTAGACTCCTACCCTTTGGCGTCTGAATGACATTGACAGGGGGGCGTTGTTGAGAAAAGGTAATGCATAATCAAATGCTCAATTACATCTGACACGATTAACAGTACGGTTTCACCAACGAACGTTGTACGTCTGACGCCGGTGTCACCGTATTTAAACACTATTAAATACACTTATTTTATGATAGACAAGGCCAGTTCAAATAAAAGGTGTCAGTTCACTCGGTTTAAAATTGAAAATGTGTGTTCCACAAGGCTCGATATTGGGTCCTTCGCTCTTTTTAGTATTAATGATCTACCCAATTTATTAAAAACTCAATCTCAAATGGTAATATTTGCTCAGAAATTGAATTGACAATATAAAATTAGTTTGGTGTTAGTTTTTTGCCACGCGCCAAGGCACCTTGATACGAATTTGTGAACATACTTTATTGTAAAAAGTTTTTATTTTTCACTTTTTGTGTTTTAATTCAGTTTGTTTATCTTCTAATGCAAGAAAGTACGTGAACACGTGACCTTCTTTAGGACTTCGCGGCAGTCGAGTAAAAATAATATGATCATTTACATATAACATCACGCCTTGTTTCCCCGAAGGTTTGGGTAGAGGTGTACCTCCTAGAGTACCTACAGCCGACCCGGGAATCTAACCCAGGACCTCGTGCTCGGCAATAGCGCGGATTTAAAAATCACCAACTTACTGCAATCCATAGTTTCGAAGTCCTCTGATGTTGGCTCAGCTGCATAATTTTCAATTTGAACACCTCGCTCGTCGATACATTTTTTTCTGAAAAAAACGTATAAAAATTAAAAACTTACAACGAGGAGCATTCCAGCCTTGGAAAGGGGATGTTCTTCAGAAGTCAGGCGTAGTACTCGCAACTTACAGGCGTGCGTGACCAGCGGGGTAGTTGCGAACACACTAGTAGCAATGGCTTTAATTTTGACAGTTCAACAACATTCATTGCGTTATTTACGTTGTTGACCAGACAAATTTTTCGAACATATGAAGCAGTGGATTAACAATATCCTTCACAAAATCATTTAGGGGCCCTACCACCACCTCTTTTAGCAGTGTTATTTTAATCTTACTTGAGCGTGGGAAAGAGATGGAGCTAGACGTCCTGTATAGCTCCACTTCTTTCTCGCACTGAAGTAACATCAAAATAATACTGCTTAAAGAGGTGATGGTTGGCCCCCCGATTGCGATGAACGCGGATGAAACAAAAGAAGTAAGTACGTAAGGATCGCATCAGATGGCGTTAAATTCTGTATTTTCTGGCACCCTCACGAGGAAAAGGCGTGAGTAAGGTGTAAGTAACCTCCAAAAAAAACTGTTTCTTTTGTGTGGCTTCGGTCAATTATAAAGAATTTGTTACCGAGATAAGACTATTACCAATAAGAAGTACATTGATAATGTTAACACAACGTTACGAGTATCGTGTTTGTGGAATACAATGATCAACCAATGATCGACCATTATGAATGTAGCAGATTACGAACTTTTAGTAAAATGACAATCGGATCGTGTTGAAATGAAGAATTTATAAAAATAGCAGACTTGGGCCCCTGTTACTAATGATTCTCACGTTTTCGAGGTTTTATTGAAAATATTTTAAAACAAAAGCATCTTTATTTTTTTCTTTTACTCTATGCTTCGAAAGTACTCCAGTAGGTAGTATAAGGCAAGTTATTCTGCCGCGGGAAAACAACCATTAAGATTTCACGGTGTAGGTACCTATATACGAGAGAACATTACGTAAAAAACCCAATAAAATTTTGCCCGACCTAGGAATCGAACTCAGGACATGCTTAGCAGTCTCGCTCACAACTACTTAGTTACTAAATCAACAAGGCTTTTCTGCCTCAACAGAACCGAAGATAATTTGACATACGTCCCATTCCATGTTAATATTATCCTCCCAAAAGTCCCATCGGGCAGGCACTCTGGACCACCACTGCTGAAGAAGTCTATATTGTACCCCTCCTCTTCACTCCTCCGGATCAGGTCTATCTTCTCCTGCATGTCTTCGAAGCAAGGAGTCGTGAAGTTGTAGGGAGGGTCACCTTCGGAGTATTGCTTATATAGGTCTGCATCTTCATCATCTGGCAATTATTATACGAAATAATTAAGTATGAAATCAAAATCGTTTATTTGCATAAAATGTGGTAGGTACAAAAGTTAGGTGTGGTTGGTACAAAAGATGCTAGATTATGGAGGTATGAGGAGCAGGGTGTAAAGTTCACTCATCCTCTATAGAAAAGGGAGGATTCTCCGACCAGACGGGTGTCGTGTCTGGTACTACTGCCCGACGATTGTTGTCGGGACGTTGTATGTATGCTAGTCGCGCGGTAAACTCCTCTTGCGCGGTGCACGGTTTTGCGTGACGTCATGTGGCGATGTTGATGACGCCACAAGACGATGTTAAGACGGTCTTAAGTCTCACATTGAAGAACTGGTTCATTATCAAAATAGAGCTCAAGAACTCCTTGACGTCTTGCCATAATATAAGAGAACACTGAATAACGAAAAAAATCGGTTTATTCAACAATTTTTGATTATTTGGAGACAGCCAGCCAGAAGAAGAAAAAAAAAAGAAAATGTAGTGACAAAAATTAAAAGAGTATGCTTAGATGGTTTGGTAATTATTTATTTATATACACTTACTTTATTCTACAGAAGCCAGTAAATCAACCTACTACAATCTGTCAAATTTCTCTAAAAGATTTTCAAGTTTATCACCAAAGTATAAGGTTCAAAGTTGATTGAGAAAATTTTACAGTTTCGGGTAGGTTGATGTGCTGGCGTCTGTACATATAATGACCTTAATGGTGAAGTTCTTCAAAACAGTCAGGCTTGCAACCGGCGCGGCATGAGAAAAAGGCGAGAGTTTATGTATAACTAGAATACTTACAGCAAGCCAACTCCGTAATAGGTGTCCTCTCAAGATCAACACTGCCGATACTGTCGTCTACGATCCCAGTCAGGACGTCAACGCAGTAGCATTTATTGGCGATGCACTGAACTGGGTGGAAGTTACCGTCGGAGGTGCAGCGAGGACCGATCACAGGATCAGGAACACCAGGGCTGATTGACTTCTTCATGCGGTCGTGGAACCGGGAGCACCCTGGAATTGAAAGGTTCAGGTTATATATTCTAGTGAAAAATAAAAATCCATTTCTTTACTATTTTTAAATGGTTTCAAAAGAGTTTTAACAAGTGGATATATAACTTTTATTATTGAGTAACAGGGCCTTCATAATTATGAAGGCCTCTTCCTAAGATTGCCATTTTTCTCAGTCCTTATATAATAATGTCTTTAATAATACTCGTCACTAATATCTACTCGTCTAAGGTCATTTAATTAATGGTAACTGGTATTACTGACCACAACGCATGTTCCGTTTGGTAATATCTCCAAGGTTCGGGACTTCGCCGAAAATTCTCTCGCCTTCCTCTGACTGACAGAAACATCTAAAACAATAGATAGTAAAAATACTTTTTTACAAAAACGTAGGTATATGACTATAGGGTGCATTCGGCTAACTTCGGATAAAGGATAAGATCGTATCTCGCAAAAATGACGAGACCTCTTCAGACCGCGTCTCATGCTTCACCTAATGACATGTGTGCTATGTGCAGTGAAACATTATTATCGTTAACAGAAAATTCCGGTTTATTTGCATGTTGTGAACCTTATCGTACTAGTACTGTAATAGAAGCGTTACTAAACCAAACTTACCCACCGAACGTAAAGTCTAGATGGTTAACAGAAACTCGCACTAGGGCCTGAAAAATACCAGTAAATACTTACGTGTGTGCAGGAATACACTCGTAGGCAGCAAACTTTCCTTTGCCATCACAGTGTGGTCTAAGTTCCAGTGCACCAATCAGTCCGCTCTGTTCTCTTGCATCGTACTTATCTTGGGCAGTGTGGCAGTCTGATTTCACTAGAAGTTAATACAGAGTGTGTTTTTATTTTTTTGTAAGGGGCGGGATGTCCATCAGTCCATTTGCTCTCATCGAAAAGAAGCCCGCGTCTCAGCTGTCACAATATTATTGATTGATTTCAGTATTTATAAAAGTTCTCTGTGATTATTGACGTGGGAATGTGGTTACATTGAAGTTCATCGCTGCATTGATCCCAGTTCTTGTACAGTTCGATTCAAACTTAATGGCGGATCGGATGTGCGCTACTCGTTGCGCAGTACCCCACCCCTCACCCCCGCTGACACATGAATTCGTTACTGCGCAGCGACTCGCCTCATGTTCCGAGCCGCCAATATGTTTGAATCGGGGTGTATCAAAGATTATATTCAATAAAATGATAATCTGCGCCTGTTTTGTTGCAATTGACTGCAACAAAGTAGGCGCAGTTAGATAATCTTTTTCTTTTTGAAAGTGGTGAAATGGTTTTTGAGTTATTGCCAAAAAATTACGGGCTTTCAAAATCTGATTACTCCGTCTGAATGCTCCGTTAGCTGACTGCTGTGACTGACTGTAATCGCTGTGGCCGGTCAATCACTAAGCACGCTTGTTGAGTAATTCTACTAATTTATCCTACTAACACCCAGGTATAAGTAACTCAGTCTGATCAGATTAAGTATAGCAGTGAGAGGAACAGGGTGTAAAGTTCACTCATCCTCCATAGAAAAGGGAGGATCCTGCGACCAGACGGGTATTGTGTCGGGACGTTGTATAATTATCTTGATATCAGTATCACACTGATATGTGAGGTGATGCGTAGTTCGCATGTGGCAATGTAGATGCCGCCACAAGATAAATTCAAAGCCCAGAATATGGTCAGACTCATATTAACTTACGTCTAGTACAACTGTCCAAGTCATCCTCGGTAGTGCAGTAGAGTCCGTCACCACAGCGCCCCACCGTAGTGCCCATACCAGGTCCTCCGGTGGTGCAGTGCTCGCCTTCCCCTGAAAATTACATAATATGCTTGAAATCAATACATTCATCTACATTCTCATTCTGCATTCTGCATTCTCTATTGAGCAGAGGTGTAAACAGCCACATTTATCCCGTTTTGTTGTTACCTTTATGGGGCGAGGCTATTGCAATTAATATGAGACAAATCTAGACCAAGGTTTCTTCTTCCTAGTTCCCAGCTAAAAGCACTAGGAAGTGGTGAAGGGCGGGCGTTTTTGGGGGACTGTCTTATGTAATATTGACGTTCGAAAAGTCCTGATTTCTCAGCCTAGTTTGAATAAATGACTTTTTGAATTTGAATTTTGAATTTAGAACTTCCTAGTGGAAAATCCTAATAACACTTTGACTGACCCGTGGATCAAACCCATGAGCTCATCTGCTCAGCAGTGGCGTTTGGTAGCGCTAATCGAGGTAGTCCCAATCTCTTTTTTTATAAAAGCGACTTCTGGACAAACGCCTTTTATCATATATGGAGAAAGCTCACGTTCTAGCTAGCGCTAGCTCAGATAAATATGAAACATAGATACCCGTTACTGTTCATATCTAGAACATGAGGGTCTGAAGGCCTAAAACGAACGCGTGGAGTAGATGTAACGTGCGTAAGATTTTAAAATTTAAATTACATTGTTGTTCATAAAAAAAAAATACAAGCGAAAAGTTTATATTTTTAAAATCAGCCAGTATTTATTCAAACAACAAAGAAAGACATAAAACGTATATTGGGTTTTAGGTATTCATAGTTACGGGTGATGCCCTACTTATTGTGCTTGTCGCAAAAAACTAAAATGCTATTGGTATTTTTGATTCAAAATTCGTTAGAATTTACGTCGCGCGAATACACGATCGTTGGAACTTTTTTTCGGTGAACCCTGAGGCCCTAGTGTGTTTCTTTTCACACATCGACCGCATTCGGAGCTTCACCAGTGAAGGCAAGGAATTTTCGTAATATGACAAATTTGTTTCATTCTGACAGTTCAACAACATTCATTGCGTTATTTACGTTGTTGAGAAGATTTTTTTTTCGAACTTATGTAGCAATGGATTAGCAATTGTTTCAAAACTATTCAAATTCCGATTGATCGTATATTACGTAAGGTACGATTCCCTTGGTCAGTGACCTCTGATCGAAGTGTTCGTGCCACATTTTAGTGCATTCTTCTTTAACTACAAACAAATAATCACTGTGCGCGGGAAATTGTGGACAGACCAGACCAATCCATCATCAGCAGTCTTCCAGCATCCAATCCAGCATACTGTTTTTTGTTTTTTTTTTGTTGAAGTTGAAAATCCTCGTGGAAGTCCTCCGCCCTGGGGCGGGTGGAGGGGTCTGTCAGATTCGTACTGACTTAAAACCACCCCGGTGTTCCATCTCACACCTAAGCCGGGGGTCGCGGGAACGTAAATACTTCCGCAACCCTCGATTGGTGCCGGCCCGCCACGGCGGGTCTCTCCTCGTATCGAGGGGAGGAGTGAGGTGTTTGACTCCCCCCGCGACGTCTTAGAGGGGCGCGCGTGGAACACTACGCGCCACCACCTCGGGTCCGATGTTTGGGGGGCGACGGACGTCCCCGAGTCCGTCGCACCTGGACCCATTTAGGGGGGCTGGAAGAGAGCGTTGTCCGCCCTCCTCCGGCGCCCAGTGCGCCTGCTGCGGGCAGGGTGAGAGGATGTGATCTCCCTCTCCCTTTCCGCAGCCTCCTTCTGCGAGATGACTGTCTCGCAGAAGGAAACCGCATCGCTTCCCAGGACTCTTCACTGCCGGCGATAGAATTCACGACGGCCGGCAGCGACAGGTCACTGCCTACTCCAGAGACGAGGGCACGGTGTGGCTCCTCCTATGCGGCACACTCTGCCAGCGTATGCCGCGCCGTGTCCTCCCGACAGTCGACGCAGTGACACCGGGCGTCCGGCTTCCTGTTTATGCGACACAGGTACTTCCCGAAGCAACCATGCCCCGAGAGCACCTGTGTCACCCGAAACGACAGGGAGCCGTGCCTCCTCCCGAGCCAAGTGACGAGCACCGGTCTGACCACCTCAATGGTGCTGAGGCCGTGAGAGCCTGTCCCGCCATTCTGCCACCAGGACCTCGCGAAGCTGCGACCGACGCTGCTCCATTTGTCGCTGCATCGGTCGCTCACCTCGCTCCCACATCTCCTCGCGCCACAGATGTAATGACGCGAGTACTTTCGCCTCCAGGTCCCAGGGCAGGGATCCGGCCAGTGCGCAAGCCGCCTCGTAGGAGATCGTGCGATACCCCCTGATGACTCTGATGGCCATTGCTCGCTGGGGTCTCCACAGAACTGCGATGCTACCGGCCGTCAGGTCAACCGCCCAGATCGGGGCCCCATACAGGGCTATCGATCGCACGATCCCCACGAATCCAATCCAGCATCCTTCGCCAATCTACTTCATTATCTTCCAAGCCAACATGAGCCGGTATCCATTGCAGTACAATATTCTTATTCTTAGAAATAAGTTTATTTACAAATAGATTGGATCACGCTGTAGGTAATCGGAGTACCCGGAAAACTAGAGGTTCACCGAGCCAAATGTTGAAGAGCGCTTCTCGAATCACTCAAAATAATATAAGTAATTGCCGCTTTCAAAGTTCAGTACACATTATATTGCATTTTTGAGTTTACCTTTATTGCACTGCAATTTTAGTTTGCGGATCGAAAAATGCTGCTCCCGAACCTATTTTGTCTTTGGATCCATCTGTGTATATTCTGTAGAAACCCGAGTACGTGTTATTTAAAAATATGGGACATAGCATATTTAGTTTAGCATTTTGGTATAGCCGCAATCAAACCATCTAGGTAATCTAGGAAATATAACTTGAGATAGATCAATCCTGTGAACCCAAGTGTCCAACGAGAACATTTCAAGCTTTGGGCTCGTGTAGACAGGTAGCAAATCAAGAGACTCATGAATTCTGACTACCAATGGCACCTTTCTTCTTCGGAGTGATTGTCGGCAATGTGCTTGCAGTTCTTCCAACTTCCAACACAGCAATGATATTATTATCAGCATACGATTTTATATAAGCCAAAATTTACCCGCTAGTTATAGTATCTGCGAAACTTCAACGGTTGCAGGTTTAGTTCATTTTCCATAAAATGAATCGATGTGGATCTAATAAAGCCACATAACCCTCACACAAACGTTTTGGACCCTGTCTAATTTACTGAGGTGAGTTTCACAGCTAGGTACTATAAAAAAAGAAGAAGTTTAGTCATCTTATTTAATAAGGAGATTTCTCAATTTAGTACCTTCTAGTTTCGGGTTGTAATCGTTGTTGGGCCGATGAGACATTACTGCAAGAGGTACGAGTATATAAAACACAAAATCATCCGCGTACTGATAGAGAAAAACATCCCCTACATCCATGCTTGCTAAATTAAAAGAGTGACAATGGATCGCCTTGTGCTAATCCCCGACTGGACGTGCGACTGGCCACTAATCTGTTCATTAAAATGTTATGAAAAAAGAAAAACTTTACAAATGCAGATCATTGAAATAGAACGAAGAGATGGTAAACTTTGGAAGTCTCGTCCCGGTTTAGGAATGGGCACAATTACAATATCGCGCCATTGTTTAGGAACAAAACCCGAAGTGAAAATCCTATTACACAGTTGAATTAATATCTTTTCAGCATTTTGTGGTAACCTCTTGATCATGGAAAACGAAATATTGTCGTCTCCAGGAGCAATATCTTTAGATCGGACACATTTATGAAATTCTGAGGGAGTAACAACAACATCCAGTTCAGAGTTATTCATGTCAAAATCCAGGTTGCACGGGGATACAAAGTTAAGAGGTAAAAGGGCCTGAGAGGAATTTCAAAAATAGGTATTTGAAGAAAATATTGTAGTCGTCTTACTTCAAGTCTGCATCCGTAGAGTGCGACAGGACTTGTGCGGACAGCTCAAGTCGATTATATCACAAAAAAAAAATGGAGAGTACGATTGTCGCAACCCAGTGCTGGGCATGCCACAATTGCATGGGATGCTGTCACCCTCCTTCTGCGAAGCAGTAATGCTCGCGAAGGAGGAGGCGGAACGCGTGAGGGAAAGGCAAACTTCGCGCCCTCACGCCCCTAGCCGCCGCAGGACGCCCTGGGCGTCGGGAATTGCAGGCCGATTCCCGGTCACTGTAGGCGCGGGCTTGCGGACGGTGAGCAATGGGTAGCTCGCCGTCCGATAAGGACCAGGCCCGGGATGACGACGCGTTGTGTTCCACGCGCGCCTCAAAGAGGTGTCAGCAGAACGCCAGATGCCTGCCGGAGTCGCGGGAAAGTACTTACAGGCAAGTGAAGGAACACGGGTGGGTTTTTTTAGAGTCTGACACGCCCTCCCACTTCACCCAGAGCGGGAGAAGTTATTTGATAATAACCCACCCAAAAAAAAGGGAAAGAAAAGTGTTTACTTCAATAAAAAAAATAAAAAACGAAAAAAATACCGGTATCCCGGATTTAATTTTTTTTATAAGTACCGGAATAATACCAATATTACGATCAAATCTCAATACCTCATAGCCCTATTCCGCGCGTTCATGCTATCGCCTCTGGATCCTCATAATTCAGTAAAAAGGTATTTAGTTCACTCAAAGGACCTCCATTAATCTAAAAAGGATCGAGCTATGCACATCACACTGTCTACTGATTCATTCCTTTTCTCCAGTTCAACCTAGCCATAATCCCTTACCATAGAACGGCATACAGTAGTCACAGCAGTTGCATAGTGTAGGGGAGGGTAGACTGAGCCCCCTATGTGTAGCATTGTTGATGCCGCAGTGGATCGCAGGGTCTGCGCACCCCTCGTCGAAGCGGTACGTCTGGGGAAAAGAGGTTTTATTATAAAAATATTCGTTCTGGGACTGCAGTCTCGACATAGATAGCGACGCGATCGCGATCTACCGATCGCTAAAAAAAATAACGAAACTAATCGCTTGCCGTAACGATGCTTACGACAAAATCCAAGACACTGCAATCGAGATACCGAGCAAAATCGCATATTATCTTGAATTCTTGACATAACGATGTCGAGTACGCTTTACCCTTTACAGAAATGTAAAACTGTGCGACTAGTACGATCTTTATTATGAAAACGTATTCTGTAGAGTTCGGTTTTTTTTCAGCAATAATAATTGGCGACTACAAAATCTCCTTGAATAACGGGGAAAATTTTATTATAGACCATGATTGTTTTTCTTGAAAATTGTATAGTGAATAGGTAAACTATATCTTGAAATGGAAACTAATAAGAAGCAATTACCATTTAAAAATTAACTTGTTACTAACTAGGGACCATAGAGGAAAGTAATATATCGGGTAGGGACTTCAAAGTTTGCCTACTTGTAACACTACATCGGTGTCAAGTAAAAAAAAAAAAAACTTTTTGACATGAAAACAAATAAATACTTGGTTTGTGCTTGATTTGAATTTCAGATTATTGTTTTGTCTTCATTCTCGTAATTCTCATAAAATAAAATGTCTGGAGAAGAAAGTGAAGCAGGTGCAGCTGTAGGCTCGGATCAGAGCGGCATCAAGTAAGTAATCAACCTGCAACACCTATTTTCGAATCTAATTTGTCGGTTCAATACTGAACGCATTTTATAAAGACTAGGGACTAGACTATTACTAATCAACAGCTAATGAAATATTTTACTTAAATATTTCAGACGTAAGCGTACACCGCGTGTGACGAGTGGCCAAATAGATGCCCTCTTGTCGAGCTTAGAAGCCTGCCCATACCTGCACACCCGCAGGTTTTCCGGCCTCCAGGGCCGTATAAATTTTGAGGCGGGCTGGAAGGAGGTTGCCTCGGAATTGAATCAGCTGCGAAACGGTTCCTTAAAAACACCAGGGCAGTGGATGACGGTAAAGATTACACCCTTTAGTTCAGTACCTATATACGGTGCCAATATTACAAATAATATTTACTCAAAATATTAATCTTCCCTGTAGGTTTGGAGAGACTTAAAAAGTCGGGCCTGCAGTAAAGCAGCCCGGTTGAGAAAAGAAAAGGTGCATACCGGCAACAGAGCCGTTTCCACTGCTCCTCTGACTGAGGTGGAGCGTAGGATCGTGGCCCTTATCAGTATGACTTCACTTATAACTTTAGCCAACTCTGGCAAAGCATGAAATTAGGGTTATGTTTTTAATGCATCTTTAATTATTTCAGCAGCAAGTCGCACACCACAACCTGCATCCACAGTAAAGCTAGAGAGGTCCACTCAAAATAACAGTAAGTTTAAATTTTTATTACTATAAACTGACAATATTAATATAAAATAAGGTGAATTAAAGTACAATTAATTTTGGTTATTCAGATCTGAATTCTCGCACCAGCGTTGATGAGTCTTATAGTTCATCACAACAGGATTTTCTGGCTGTTGCAGAATCAAATACTGAATCGATGAGGGTATGTTTTAGCATTAATTTAATTATCCATATCCCATCCCTAACCCTTCAAGGAAAACAGTTGAAATGTCATGTTATGGTATTCAACAGCATGCTACAGAGAAGTAGTAAACAGTTCCTCAATACATCCGTGTTTTTAATTGCAGATGCTTGCAGCTGCAGTTAAACTGCAAGGAGAAGCTGCAAAAACGCAAGCGGAGGCGTCCATTATGTTCGCAAACGCTGCAGACAAAATAGCAGAAGCTGCTAAGACACAATCAGAGACATTGCTCGTACTATCAAAGACTGCAGACAAAATTGCAGATGCCCTAATTAAAATAAGTGAAAAAAAGTGAATAGGTATTAAAACAATAATTAATTTAAAAAATGTATTTTATTTGTGAAAGTAAAATAATTAACTAAAATAAGTATTGATGAGACGCCTTTCCCAGTGCCAGTAACTAGGTACAAAAGGAAATAAGAAACACCACTCAAAAAAAAATTAATGATATTAAAATCCAATGTGTTCATCTTTTTTTTAAATTTTAATCATATTAAAACCCAATGATTTTTTTTTTTTTTTTGAGTTTTGTTGGCGGTTATGTTGGAGTTTAGAGTTTATTTTTCTTTTCGTGTAATTTACTAAGTAGGTACTTATAAATATTTTACAAACTCACTACCGTCGGCGATGAAACTTTGACGCTCAAATTCACTTTGTTTCATTCAATTCTAATAAAAGCTGAAATTACTAAAAGACAAGTTGAATGTTTTACTTGTATAATGGAGTTCTAGAATTTCTTTAAATTCCTTGAGTTTTCACGGAAAAAATCATAAAGAAAAGCAATAAATGTCTTGATTCTGCGTCAATTATATACCAAATAAACTAATAGGTATGATATAAAACTTGAATAAATTTAATTCGTTTTCGTTTCTCAGTAGGTTTAATAAGACAAATCAATCAATTTTATTGATGTAATTTCCGTTAAAAAATAAATAGGACTTAAACAACCATAGTTTATACTAAGTTATTGTGTTATGTTATTTATTTCTTCAATAAGATAACCAACAGCATTAAATATGCATAAAACATTGGCACACCTACCTACAAGAATTAAAGAAATAAACAACTTAAACGATTTTAAAAAGGCTTTATTACTGATAATATTATGTGAATTAACGAATACCTGACACATTATAATTACTTTTTTATTATGTTTTATTATTTATTGATTTGACAATTTATACTAGAATTTATGAATTTATTTTATTGGAATGTTTTTATTGCGTCGAAAATTTTAATTAGATTTTATTTAATAATGTGTGATAATTGTTTGATAATCCGCATGTTTGTACCAAAATAATATTTGTAAGCCGATGACGGTTAGACATAGCGTTCTTTAATAATTACAACATCTGTACCTAACCTACTTATGTTCAACAAATAAAAAATATTTTTATTTGTATTATGTACTGCTAATACATACAAAAATTAAATAGGTGTTCGAAGAGAAAATAAATTTGACAGAAGCTGCCTAGAAACTAGAAGTAAAATGTTAATAAACAGCAATAAAAGATAATAAAAATTAAATCAATGAAAGCCTCCTTTCAAGACTAATCTTTTCATGGTGCAAACTTATCTAAACATAATTATAAAATAAAACAAAGTCGCTTTTTGCGTTTGGCTGTATGTTTGCGTTGTTCTTCTAAACCACGCAACAGATTTTGATGAGGTTCTCACCATCGTTTAGAGAATTTATTCCGGAAGGATTAAATGTATATTACGTTATTATGAAAGTTATGTTTACCTAAGAAATCTCGATGTTTTGTCTAGTCGTAAAAACCGTGCGAAGCAGGAGCGGGTCGCATTTTTTTTTTTAAATTAGTGTTAATATTATATTATTACTTAATATAATATTAATATTACAAAAAAAAAAAAAAAAAATCGTGTTTGTATTTCCACGTTGTTCTAAAATACGCAACGGATTTTGAGTAGGATTTCAACATCATTTAGATAATGTATATGTATGTATGTGTATGTATTCCCGAAGGTTTTAGGGGTTTGATAGGTAATGATTAGCGACTGTATACCCATACATTTTTGACGTTTGAACGTCACGCAGATTTAGGCCAGAGCCTATTTGGCAGAATCTTGATGCTTCGAAATTTATTTGGCAATACACTTGGCATAATCTTCTAACGAATATTTTTAAAGGCATACAAATTATTTAGTAAGTATAAGTAATATTTTTTTGGCCGTAGGTATGTTATATGTCCGAATTTACAATGGCATACTTAAAAAAAATATTACTCACGTATTTTTTCTTTTTTTACTTAATTCAAAGATACACGATACATTGTATTAATAAAATGTGGCATGACGTCACGCCTTGGAATATTTTATACTTAGTTATGATTATGACGTAGCGAGCCAACTTCCCAACTGTATCTAATGAGTTAGCCCAAGACATAGCAAAAAATACCTGTCTAATATATTTTTATTATCTGACTGATGGACTAAATAGAATTTCTTTTGTTACCCAGGCATCATCCATATTGTAAGTGACGAGTAAAAAAATTACTTGTCATGTACAGACGCCAGCAGGTCAACCTACCCGAAACTGTCAAATTTTCCCAATCAACTTTGAACCTTACAGTTTAGTGATAAAGTTGAAAATCTATTAAAGAAATTTGACAGACTGTAGTAGGTTGAGTTGCTGGCGTCTGTACCTACGTGTGCGTTACGATGTCATTATTTTTATGTGACATGGTTAATTTAATTACTTTTTGCATGACCTCTATATAACATAATAAATAATGTGTAGGTACCTACGCGATATACCTTGACAGGCCAAACTACTCGTACTATACATTATAAATAAAAGCAATGTTTTTTTAGGGTTCCGTAGTCAACAAGGAACCCTTATAGTTTCGCCATGTCCGTCTGTCTGTCCGCGGTTTAGCTCAAAAACGATTGGTACTAGAAAGTTGTAATTTGGCATGAGTAGGTATACAAGTTAATGACGCCGAAAAAGTGGTAAAATAAAATTTTGAAAAAAAACAATTATTTAGCATAAGTACCTACATGTAAAGTGGGGATGGTTTTTTTTTTTTCGTCCTTCCCATATTGTGGGATGTCTCAAAAATATTAGGGGTTTGCGAAGACCGTTTTTTGATTAAGTAAACTGTTCGTGACTTATCAAGCTTTAAAGTACCAATTTTCGTTAGAGTCAAGTGTCCCCCCCTCCTACCAACTAAACGGTTGTAGTTAGAAATTCAAATGTCACGGCATTAGTACTTATAGTATATGTTTATCGAAGTTCAAAGGAAAACTATCATTACAAGTTTACGAGTAATAATCGACCAACTTAAATTTGCGGTTGCAAAAACATGTTCTCCCATTTATTCCGTATGGGAGAACATGTTTTTCAATTACTAAGTTAAGTTTGCTCTTACGATAAATTCATTCCAACTACGGAACCCTTCATTGTGCGTGGTCCGACACGCACTTGGCCGGTTTTTTGTTATTGTAGTGTGACTTCGTTTGACATAGAAAAACTAGAAACCTTCGTAATGCACCTACACATACAATGGCAATTGATCGCAATGACTTTCATTTTGACAGTTCAGCCACGTTCATTGCGTTATTTACGTTGTTGGGCAGACGGATTCTTCAAACCTATGAAGCAATGGATGTCAAAATTAAAGGGATTACGATCGATTGGCATTTTATTTGTGTTCCATAATTACCCGTGCTGGTTGCAAAAAAAAAAAAAAAATCGAAATAAAAAATGAATTGAAGAAACCTTTTTATTTTTTTCGATGTTATGGATGCTGGTAGTCCATTTCTTCTCCTAAAATTGTTTGTCCGAAAATAATTACCCATAACACGTAAAATAAAATAAACTCGTTTGTTTTTTATATTATCTTTAGATACTTATACTTCTAAAACTATTCTGTCATAATATCGAGTACTAGGTACTTGTATAATAATTGAATGTCCTAATTTTGCATGAAATAAAGTCATAATCCTTATTTTTGTATCATCTGGAATTGTGCCCGGTTGATGGCAATAGGCTCACCCCTTATTACATGGGACTTAAAAACATAACTGGCGAAATGTGCGTGTACTACAGGTACACCTTTGTACAACCCTTCGGGGAAACAAGGCGTGATGTAATCATCATCATCATCATTTCAGCCATGGGACGTCCACTGCTGAACAGAGGCCTCCCCCAATGATTTCCAATTTGGCCGATTTGAAGCGACCTGCATCCAGCAGCTTCCTGCGACCTTTATTAAGTCGTCTGTCCACCTTGTGGGTGGACGTCCTACGGTGTGCTTGCCGGTACGTGGCCTCCATTCCAGAACCTTTCTGCCCCATCGACCGTCAGTTCTGCGCGCTATGCGCCCCGCCTACTGCCACTTCAGCTTGCTAATCCGTTGGGCTATGTCAGCGACTTTAGTTCGTTTGCGGATCTCCTCATTTCTGATTTGATCTCGCAAAGAAACACCGAGCATAGCCCTTTCCATAGCGCGCTGAGTAATGTGTTACGCGTGATGTAATGTGTTATTGTATCATAAAATGTGTAGGTATTATTCCAAATGTTCATTTATAACAATATTGTTAGTCCAAATATATTTGCTAAAATTTAGGTTTTAGTGACAGAAACGAATCCGGCCACACAGTCTTGTCTGCCCTACCCCTAGAGTGTAATTTAGAATCACGAAGGCGAGGAGGGGCGAGGCTGCCCGCGAGTTGAGCAGGTGGTTGTAACGCTCGCCACCGCGGCTGAGGCTGGCCGACGAAGCCGGCCAGCAAGACGAAGCTGCGGTGGTGAGCGTTTAACCATCTGCGACGATAAGCTCGCGTGGGACCGCCGAGCCCCGCAGCACCGGAGCCGTTATAGGAGCCATGCCTGCTGCATGTTGCTTGCATGCTGTATGCTTGCTTGCATGCAAGCCCAACAAGCTACACAACAAGTGAACTATCTATAACCTAACTCGTATCTACGTAACGCCTGAGAGAAGTTCATAGCAAAAGCTTTGTAAACCAAATTTGTTTTCAAAACATTAGGCTAAACATTAAATAATTTGAAATTAAAGACATATCTTTTATTGAAAACGGTTTTAAGTCTTTTGTATATAATTGATTGTAATATTTATGACAAACAGATTTAGGGCAAATACAATATGCCCTAAATCTGTTTGTCATAAATATTACAATCAATTATATACAAAAGACTTAAAACCGTTTCCGGGATTTCAATTTTATGGCATGTTGTATTAAGTGCCATTAAGTTCGGGCAAGCTAACATTCGTACAATATGATGATTAGGACAAAAAATAATATGGCGCTAGATTATACACTCGAGAGCAATGAATCCGGGTCACTTAAAGAATCCTAAAAATCTCGGAAACTAAAAATGCTAGGTTAATGCAATAAATTGTATTTAATAGACAATCTCTTAACTCCTTAAATGAAGGTATTAAAACTTCTTAGTTATTGTAAAGTTATATCATAAAAAAATCAAATTTGAAAAAGGGCCACTTTCGAAGATGGAACTACGAAATTACAGCATTTGGTTTTGCTTTTGTTTGTAATCTGTCATTTATGTGGGTACATAAACCATGTTGATAGTGCTCTATATTCATTATTCAAGCTGAAATTATGTCGCTTACGCCTGAAGAATGCACCAGAATACTTACAATGCTGGAAACCGGCCGGAGTCAGCGCGATACAGCCAGGACTGTCGGTGTGTCGCTGTCAACAGTACAAAGAGTTCTCCGACGTTACGAAGAAACTGGTTCTAACCTACGCAGACCAGGAACGGGCAGAACCAGGTGTACCACAGCACGAGAAGACCGATACTTGGTGAACACCATGCTTCGAAATCGCTTTCTTACAGGAACTGAACTCACAAATCAGTTTCGACGCCTCGGAGGAAGTAACCCAAGTGCATGGACAGTAAGACGTCGGCTTGCTGAATCTAACTTAAAACCCCTTAGACCTGCAAACGGCCCTAAACTGGAGCGTGGGCATCGTATTTCAAGACTAAGATATGCCCAGAGCCACGTAAATTGGAGTATTGAAGATTGGTCAAAAGTTATGTTCTCCGACGAATCAAAATTTATGCTCTACAAGCACGATGGAAGACACAGAGTGTATCGAAGACCAGGGGAAAGATTCAAGCAAGCATGCATCGAAGAAAAAGTAGCCTACGGTGGTGGGTCTGTACTTGTGTGGGCCGGAATTTCTTCTGAAAGTCGCACAGAGCTGGTGATCATAGAAAACGGCTCTTTAACTAGCGAAAGATATGTGGAAGAAATCCTCAATGATCACGTTGGTCCATTTATGGTCAATTTAGGTGAGGATGCTATATTTATGCATGACAATGCCCGACCTCATACAGGTAGGATTGTGAATGACTACCTTCAAGAGATGAACATTACTCGTATGGAGTGGCCAGCGCGCAGCCCGGATATCAACCCGATCGAGCATGCTTGGGACGAGCTAGGCAGATGAGTAAAACAACGAAACCCTCCCCCAATCACGCTTCGTGAGCTCAAAATTGCTCTCACAGAGGTATGGGAGAATATTCCCCAAAATCTTATAAGGAACTTGGTGTACAGCATGCCAAACCGCGTAAACGCAGTAATGGAAGCACGAGGAGGCAATACGAAGTATTAAAATTCAAGAAAATCGTAATAAAGTTCAAAAATTTCATGTTTCCTATTTTTGTTTTAAGGAGAGATCAGCAGTTTTTTTCTTTATGTAATTTTGTGTTAATAAAATGTATGGTGACTCATATTTTTTTTACTTTCATTTAAGGAGTATTACATTGTCTATTAAATACAATTTATTGCATTAACCTATCATTTTTAGTTTCCGAGATTTTTAACATTCTTTAAGTGACCCGGATTCATTGAGTAATTCCACTTTGCCCCACCAAGCCCGCCACCCTGGTGTGGCAAAGTGGACTGCCTAAAATTTTGCAGTGGAATATGCCCCACTATTCTGATTTGATGGGGCGGATAACACTAGCATAAACACTTTGTGGATTCTGCCCCACTAGGGTTGGCACCTCAGGATTTGTGTATGAAGGTTAACATGTATTTTTACATTTGTTTGTAAAAAAAATAAATGTATACCTATATCTGTAAGTAAAACGTTATTAGTGCTGGAAGCTTAGATTTAATACGTAGCGAAGTGGTTTAAATAAAAGTAAAAAATAAATAAATAATTTTAATGTACTATTTATTTCTGGAAGGAATCGGTTTATAAATCACAGATTAATTACCTTTTACAAATAAAATTTTACTAACTAAGATAAATCTTGATAATCACAAATTAAACAATGATTTGTTCTTATGATATGTTCTTAAAACGAAACATATTTACTACATAACTATTCAAAATCACAGATTCTTCATCATTTGGTATACCTTTTACAAATAAAATCTTACTAACTAAGATAAATCTTGATAATCACAAATTAAACAATGATTTGTTCTTATGATATGTTCTTAAAACGAAACATATTTACTACATAACTATTCAAAATCACAGATTCGTCATCATTTTGTATGGTTTGTGTAGATATAGGTATTTTCTTACTGATTACGTTATAAATAATAAAAATAAATTTAAACTATATACATACAAACAGCCACTAAATTACTTGTTACAAAAAATAGAATCACAGATTATAGAGTCACAGATTATAGAATCACAGATTGATCGACATGGTATAAAACAGTCTTATGTATTACCTTATGAATAAAAACAATTTATATGCAAAAAAAAACAGCCACGAAATTACTTCCGGCTAAAAAACAAAAACTAAAATTATAGAATGATAAAATTTTACATAGCAAAAAGTCTTATTAATACAAATAAGAAACATCCTAACGAAAGTAGGTAAATACTGACTGTTGACAAAATAATTATCATAACAAACAGCCACTATATTAGTTTGAGTACTGACTATTTATAAGAATTAAAATCATCTAAAATCATAGATTTTGTATTTGTTTAGTTCACATTTTTTGGAAAAACTAAAATAGATTTCTTGGAAAAACTATCTTAGTTTTTCCAAAAAATGTCCAACCGTAATGTCGCCGTTTATGAGCTCCATTTGGGCATCTTGTATATTCTGATCGTTTTGTATATATTTATCAAGGCGTAGCTTGGAAGGTTGGTTCTGCATAGATTTAACTATTGAAAGCGTTATGTCTTCGTATAAGACATTAAGAAGTCTTAATAAACTGGGGCTTTTTTTAAGAATTTTTTTGTTAAGTTTATTATGCCAACTTTCGAGGGCATTGGTTGTGCGGTGTTTTGCCCCAAATACGCACCACACTTTTAAAAAGTTATCTTTCAGCCAATTGCGCAGCATATATTTTCTAAATTCATTACTTTTTTCGTCATCTGGGCTTTGTGCGGCTATGTAAAACCAACCTTCAAAAATCTTTTCTTCTGGTAATAAGGCATAAGGGTAAGACTGCGCTAAGCGCTACTTGTTTTCGCAAATATTTAGATTTTGTCAACCCTAACCCTTTCCCCTTTTTCCAAATTGCTTTACAAAAATGAAAAAAGCACCCTTTGATTGATGCTGATTTAAAGACATTTTTAAAACCAGTCATAGCCGCTGCCTCAAAATCCGACTGAAAACTATGTGGTTGCCAATCCGGAATCTGTGATTTTATTACAGAAAAGAGAGCGGTGTAAGCTTTGGTTGATTTAGTACTCATAAGAGCATATACTAATGGCACAATATTTGTTGTTTGTTCGGAGCTACCCAAATCAGCATGCAACGAATACAATTGTATGAACGGTTGTGGCCAACTTTTAAAAGTGCCATCGCCAAAAAAATGTTTGCAGGTTTTCATCAAATTCTTAGCTTGCTCTGAACAAAATATTAAAATAGAAATATCTTCGTCAATATACTTGGCAAGTAAAAAAGAATGAAATTTTTCAGGAACTTCTATTTCTGATAATGTATTGTAATATATTTTTTTTACATTAGCATCTTTGTTTCTGTATTTATACATTCATTCCTCCATTTTGTAAAGTAAAGTCTGCATAGTAGAGATGGGCTTAAACGTTAAAAAATAATAACACTGCTAAATGATAATGCTAAAAATATTTAACAGTTAAAATTAGCAGTTATTTTTAGCAACTGTTAAATTTAATCACAGACGGATTGTTAACGTAATTAATTCTCATTTCCTTCATACTTTTCACAGGCTTAGGACTGTCAACTTTTTCTGTTGGCGTATTTATAATGAGAATCAATTTATTTACAACGATTTCTTTTTTTTATGTGTAATTTTTTTATAATAATCATATTTTTTTTGTTTTGTTTTTTTTTTTCTTGTATCTTTTGTATTTCTTTCTTAGATCTTGTTTTTTTTTCTAATAGCTACATACCAATTGGTAATATTACTTTTGTTCAAATTTAATATATTTTTTGTTTCCTTTTATTTAACATCTATCTCGGAACTTATTTAACAGGTGTTGCCACAATTTTTTTTTATTAGCGTTAATTCTTTTTAACAGTTAGCACTTAGCAGTTAATTAAATCAACTTGCTCAAACTTATCAATCTAACTGTGACTGAATCTGCAGGACCATTATTGCTTTGTTGTGAGTTGTGACACTGACTGCTATATTTAACAGCTATCCCAGAACTTATTTAGCAGGTGTTGACACTAAAAAAATTTAGCAGTGTTAATTTAGCAGCTTATTATTTTTAGACCCATCCCTACTGCATAGACTTTACTTTACAAAATGGAGGAATTTTACTCACAATATTGCTGTTGCTACTTTCTAAATATAAGGAAGCTACATTTTTGTCGTATGTTGCTGGAATGCTTGGTACGTCTGCTGAAGTGATTTCTCTCTTTATTTTCTGCATTAATTTTGTCACTTTGTTTCGGTCAAAATCAGGTTGACATTGGTGAGGTTTTTCGTTTAAAAGTATATTTCCCTGAAAACAAAAAAATGTAGGTATTAGAAAATATTTATAACATAGCACAACTTCAAGTAATATTATATGTATATGTATTATTATTATTTTAAATTGTATTAGACCCGTATTACTAAAAGTGAGTCAGTAAAAAGAATTACTAATAAGTAGGGACTTACTTTCACTACAATCGACCCATTGCACTTTTGTCTCCTTCTGTTTTTGCATTCCCAAATTTCAGATGCATTTTTGTACTTTCTTTTGAAATAGTATTGATGCCCAGCTCTAATAATACATTTTCCATCATTTATAAATTCAAGGCCAGTTTGCCCACTAGAACTTCCTGCTACAGAGTCTTCTGCCATTTTTGTAAAGCTGAAAAACACAAAAAATATCTTATTAAAAAAAATCTACACAAATCATCAGCATCCATGAAAAATAAATACGAAAATACTTACAATAAACTCAATACCACTCACCACCACTCCACAAATGCAAATGTCCGTCTATTTTGTAAACAAACAGAATGAAACAAAAAATGTCAGACAAGGACAACCGATAAGTCGCGGTGGGCGAGGCAGTGGTGAACCATAACCGGTTTAGTCATTTTTACTCCAACAGCATGTTTTAATCTCAGATTAAATAAAAAAATACTAACAAACAAATGAAGCCATGATGTTTGTACGTAAAGGACCTCAAAATAATAGACCTATTTTGACATTTGTGTTCGCGGCGTAATTAGTGATGTAACCATACGACTCGTAGCTAATTTTATGAGCTTATAATTACAAGTATTTATTTACTTTTTCGAAGCCGGGATAAAATGATATAGATTTTTTTTTAAACTTAAATCCTTCCGATATTTTTATTACTTTCGAATGCATTTCAACGCATTTTTTTATTATTTAATAAGTATTTGATTTATTCAAAGATAAAAAATAATAATATGACAATAATACAAGTACATATCACAAGACTTAAGGGGACGGGGAGCTCGGCTCGAAACTGGAATTCGAGATGCGCGCAAACTTCGTTAGGAATATTGCTATCTCTGTTTGACAAAAGAAGGCGGGGCGGACACGCTGCGTAGCCGTGTGTGTTTGTGTGAGTGGATAGATACTATAGCTTTTATTAGCAGTACTTGCCGTTCATTCATAACGAGTCGACAGCGTTTATATTTATTATTAGTAAGTAGGTATGTTCATTAATTGTTTTATTTTTGTTGACTTCTTTGGGGAATCGTTAGTGAATGTACAGACTAGTAATGGGTTTTTTGGAAATTTCTTTACCATGCCGATATCTCAACATAATGGGGATATCTCGACTAATCTCGAGATCTAGGATTTGTAGAGCAAACCTATCTAGTAGATAGGTACGTCATATTTTATACGTTATACGTATCGAGCGTGGCCTTGGGGGCAAATCCCGACAAACGGTGCTAGAGTTGTCACACACGTCACGTAAATATAAATTATTGGGATATTTATTATTATTGTCTTTATTTATTTTAATCTGTTTATGTTTATTTATTTCCTTCAGGGTTGTCTCATATTTAAAAAAACTAAGGCTTTTTTGTCTTATTTCAGTAAGTACCTATTCCTTTTTACTGAACTTCAAATATTGTTATTACTAAATAATGAATAGGTACAAGTCAAATAATAAAAGTGTTATGCAAAGTACCTATTAGTAAAACACAAATATTCCAATTAGGTTTACGCAATGTGTAAATTCAGATAAATAACAGCGTTCCCAGCTCAGAATAATAAAAAACAAGGATTTTGAATTACCATTTATTTAGTTATATGTATGAGTCTAAACGTAATAAATTCGTTTAGGGTGACCATAATATTAGCGACCTCGTTCCAATTACAAAAAATACAATTATGATAATCAGAATACATAGTGTGCACGATACACACTAAATACGCTGATTTATAAGATTTGCTTGTTACCATAGGTTATCTGCAGACTCTAAATAAAAAAAACCCACATAGTTCTCACATTCACAACATAATGTACTGCCTTGTGAAATAAATAAATACACTAAATTCTGTCTCTGATAGGCAGATTTCTAGGCAAACGGGGATCTATTAATTCAGGCAATATACATTTGAAATAAAATTCTTCTAATTTTATGACTATAGAATTCCAGAATACGTTGTCTTTTTCAATTTTTTCATATGCCAGTCCTTTTGGCGTCATTCTTTGATAAATACAAATCTGTTTCCTAGTTACAATTCGCCATCTTAGATCTTGCCTATATTTTACCCTAATTTGGTAATACACGATCAATCGGAATTTGAATCGTTTTAAAACAAATTGCTAATCTATTGCTTCATAAGTTCGAAAAAAAAATCTGCTCACAGATTTTTTATCTGTTCAAATACGTAATTTAACCCTTCCTGTGTGAAGCAATGCAACAAAATTAATGCATTGCGTTATTTCATAGCATCGGACAGCAAAATAAAAAATGTCCTCCTGACCGATTTCTGTCACCACGGCCAATCTCAACTTAGAGTAAGTAACATGTATGGTGTGATATCATGTTCACAAAAATATTTTATATTTATTTTAATTCAGTACCTACGTGATAATAAAGTGTAAATAATTATGAGGTATTTTTATATAGGTACCTACTCTAAAATTCACAATCAGTTTTGACTACGCTCGATTACTCACCTCAAAGATCGCTTATTTTCTTTATTTTTGGTTACGTATTTCCGTCTGCGAACTGATGGCCATAAGCGTGTTTTAGTTGATCGCCGTGGCTCTGTAAATATTTATGCAGTTTATAATGAAGTTGATTTACCAGTTCTTCTTGTCGACACGAGCTGTATACGAATAGCTCCTGTCGTTTTAAAAATATTAGCCAGTTAGTTATCAAGTTATTGTTGGAGCTGCCACCCCAAGGTAACGGACACCAAAGTCCAGATAAAAATCTCATAATTATTAAATAAACTAGAACGACTTTGAACTTTTCATTGTAGTTTAATCAATGTTTTATGTAATAGGAATTTCATAAAAAAATTCCAAGCAAAAACCGGACCGAGGCCATAAAGCCGCACTTGTCCATAAAAATCCGGTTGTATGGTCACCCTACCCCGAGTACGCTGGATAAACATCACAGTACAAGTGGCCTTTTCTGATTTGTCGGTGCAGCAGCGGTGCGATATTAGCATGCTGGGATACCGAAAACATACCGCGTCGCCTGCACTTACGTAGTAGGTACATGTCGGTAAAAAGTTATGCAGAGCTAGGTACTTGTGCCGTTTCATTCTGCCGAGTCACAAGTGTAACAAGCTAAAGTATCTTCATCACTCGAACTAGAAGACGACATTATTTCGCGACGGCTAAGCGGCGCTGCATAATTTTTTACCGACATGTGCGTAAGTGCAGGCGACGCGGTATATTTTCGGCATCCGAACATGCTGATGTCGCACAGCTGCTGCGCCAACAAATCAGCAAAGGCCCTAGAGCGAGCAATGTTCTCAGTAGTGTCCTTGAGATAATTATAATTACGCCCGCTCTGTCACAAAAGTAAAGAATCGGAACAGTGACATGACAAAGCTTCATACAAGTGCGCTATGATAGGTAGGTAGAGGTACACTACTACAACCATCACGTGGCGGCTTCGTCGCGTAGGTACGTAGAGTAACTAGCTTATACCGGCTCGGCCAATACTCACGCTAAGGCTCAATTTACATTGCCACGGAACGGAATAAAAGCGAGTTTTTGTCACGAAATTGGGTCAAAGTATAATGAACTTTATGTCAATTGTATAACGTACAAACTACAAAATACTCACTGAGGCCACAGCTGACACTCTTTAGACACATAAGTAGGTAGGTACTTATCGAATAATATTAGTAATGAAACGGATTACGGATATCTACTCGTTTGTCCGTAGGTATACAGATGTAAACACACTTCAATTTAGATCTAAATGTTATCTAAATATAGGTAGGTAAATAATCATTTATACGAAATATAGGTACTTAGGTACTATCGAAAAACTTCATATCTAAGCAGTTTGAAAACAAAATCCCGTGAACACAACGACTACATCTATTCCCGCCCCGGTTGTATAGCGGCCGAGCGCTGCAAGCCAAAATAGTCCTTATGGTGTATAGATATGAACTTCTTCGATGGTACCTACTAGTATAAAACTCGGGCCAAGAAAACAACGTCTTTGTTTTCTTGGGCTGGGTTTAAAATAATTTTAACAATTAGTAGCTAAAAAATAGTAGATAGGTACTCGTAATTTATAAAGTTATAATACCTATCATTGAGTAATACTTACTGTGAGATACATCCCAACGTTCAGAGTCCATGTCTTCAACCAAATCAAAATCGAACCTAAATAATATTCCAGGTCCGTAAACAAAATAAAGGTCGTAAAATGTAAGTTACTCGATACCAAATCAAAAGGCAAATCAAAATCCAAGTTCATAGCATAGGTCAATAGTGTCAGAAATATTACAATTTAGCAAACAAATAAGTACGCACGCACAGCAGTGTAAAGTAATTGTCTAACACTGACAACAACAACAAACACCTGATGAAATATCCTGAACGAACCCCACCCAACCCCCGGCGCGTGTTCAAGCACGTTGCGTTAGTGTGAGCACACACGGCTACCGTGAGCATAACGACAACCCATGCACACATTGACAATCGCTTGACGCGATAGCACTACTAGCCATTGAAAATGTATGATAAATTTGGATGTGTTCCGTAATACCCAAAATGATGAATGAAAACTTAATGTTTTTCCTTTTTTTTTTCGATAATTTGTAATTTGACAATATAAGCTATGCCTATGCTGAAACAATATAACAAATATTGTTGTTTATAATACAGAAAAAACAATATGAAAACATGTCATTTACGCAGTAAAAATTTGCGAAATTCAATTCACTTAAACTTCTTTTTAGGTAAGGTTTTTGAAAAAAAAAAGACGTACAAGCCTAGATAAATACTGTATAAATCCGAATATCAATATAATATGGTAGAAATATGCTCAAATTGCAAATGATTTGGGTATTACGTTTGTATGGACAATTCATGCGTCGCCCCGCTCTTAATAACTAGACTTAATAAATTAACATAAAACTATAACTCTCATAAAGCGTTTCTGAACGCATTCTTTCACAATCTGTGGTTACGTTACGTTTCGATACTAGTAATATAGTATTTACGATTTCTTTTAATAATTATTATTTAAATTATCCCTTTAGTAATAGTGTTCTCGTACATTATTCTTCGTTTTTTGTTATTTAATAGTTATCAACAGTGATAATGTATCAATTTCTGGGCAAACATCTAAATATATTTTTAAATCATTTAATGTTTGCAACGGATGGATCGGAACGTAAATGGAATACAAATAGCAAATGTCACAGCTATGTCAGACTAAATTGAATAAATACAGCAAAACTATATAATGTATTTATTTAAATCCAGGAAGATTTAATATGTGACAGTTTTTTACAAAAGTAGAACCTTAATACACTGTTTAAATAACCATTTTGATGTATTTAGATTTACGTTTGCTTGTCTCAGACTTGTCAAATCCTAACGTCAGTGGTTACATTTTTTTTTTTTACAAACAAATGTAAAAACAAATCCTGAGGTGCCAACCCTAGTGGGGCAGAATCCACAAAGTGTTTATGCTAGTGTTATCCGCCCCATCAAATCAGAATAGTGGGGCATATTCCACTGCAAAATTTTAGGCAGTCCACTTTGCCACACCAGGGTGGCGGGCTTGGTGGGGCAAAGTGGAATTACTCGATTCATTGCTCTCGAGTGTAGATAAAAAATAATAATTAAGGAACACAATAGAGAACCATGGATGCTATACTATTGCGGGTTAACAGGAAGGCCCTCTGTTAGTTAACATACTGAATAACAGGAATAATATGAGCCGAATAAAAGTTATAATTTTGATATAATTATCCATTTTTTGTCGTAAAAAGTCAGTGGTGTGCTACAAAAGTTAGTGACAGAAACGAATCGCTGCAAAACCGACTCCACGTAGTCTTGTCTGCCCTACCCCTAGAATGTCGAGCTGTTGAACATTTCTTTATTATTCTGTATAAAGACAGAAAATTATAGGTAGATACGGTACGTTGCCAGGGGTCACGGTATCCCTTTCGGACTTTCCTGCAACTCCGGCAGGCATCGGTCCTAGTCCTATCGGACCCCTTCAGTTGTGCTGACAAACCTATCGAGTTAGGTACGGTATCAAAATAAAGGGGAATACAAAAAAATATGTATAAAAAATATATTAAATGAAATTTGGAATGAGAAATGATAAAAAACTAAACAGATGAAAATAAAAAAACTTTTTCACAAAAAATAAAACCGACTTCCAAAAAAAAAAACACTACAAAGTGAAAAATAACTGATTTCGGAAGTCGGTGTCTGGTTTTTTATTTTCGTTATTTTGTTTTCTTTTTTGTGAAAAAGTTTTTAGTTTTTACTTTTTAGTTGTGGTATCTACACAAAACTATGAAAACCTATCTGCAGTGCGATTTCCGTAACCACTTCCCCGTGAAAACCGGTGAAGTGAGCGTGGAGTGATCCCCCATATAGCACTTTTTGGTCGCAGATATGTTAAAGATGTAACAAGTCGCAACAGTTTCGTAACTGTTACGAAACATGGTGACTGTGTGGGGTTTGGTCTCTATGTGTGGTAATAGTTCGTACAAAATTTGACCGGAAAACATTTCAGTAACTTTAAGTAGTCTTTGTGTTCACACGTAACGAAAACATTTGTGTAGACTTATTTTTAAACACTTGGTGTTTAGTTTGTAACATGTGTACAATCGAGTAAAAATGTGTGGTAGCGGTGTGGTCACCATGTTACTAGAATAATAACTTAAAATTTATATTTACACGAGGTGTCGTAATGTTACGTCATTATTACTGAACAATATATTACTGAAATGTGAATAAAAAAGTCACAATAAGACACTGTTTCTCAAACTGTTTCGAGAAGTGATCAAATGATTGCAGTTGAAAATGAGTAAAGAACCGAAAAGATTCCGTCTCACATCGACTTTCTACAGAAAAGATAACAAATTATTGGTTCCACAAAATCTATCTCCAAGTAAATACATAATTTTTCAGACAGTATATTTATTCGGTATACATTGTGTTTCTTATACGAAATCTTATATTGTTTACTTGAATTTTTTTTAATTAACTATTTATTTCCATATTTTTTTAATGTAAGAAAGTGTTACTGAGTTGTTATCCACCTGAAATATTTTTTTAATCGCAGCCTATAAGATTAAATAGGTCTTTGTTTTTTGCCTAATGATCATAATACAAAAATAATAGAAGCCAATTAATAGAGCGCACGTGCACAAGCATTTTATTATTTGTTTTAAAATTAAATTGTTTGAAATGAAATTTTGGTGGGTATTTTAATTAATAACTTAAGTTTAGGTCAGCATTATAATTCAGAATTAATATTTTCCAGACCACATACCAAATGCATCGTCTTCATCATTTAAAATTCAAGAAAATAGTTCTGTAATCCCTGATGCCGTACAGTTTAGTTCCAAGCAGCCTAGTGCCGGTGGACCAACTTCCGAAGTGTCAAACGTGCAATTAGATGCAGTTGTGACCTCTCATAATATATGTGATGTCAATGAGGGGCTGGATACCAGCAGTTCCGCAGCAGAAGCTGAAGAATCGTCTGATTCTGACAGCGAAATACATTCAATAAAAATAAAAGACCAAATTCAGCAATGGGCATTAGAGTACCAGATTCCTCAAAATGCCTTAAAGGAATTACTTACTATATTGAGAGACAATTCAAACACGGATTTCAATAAATTTTTACTAAAAGACAGTAGAAGTCTATTAAAAACGCCAAAATTTAATAACATAGTACCAATGGGAAATGGAAAATATTGGTATAATGGCATAGAGAAATGTTTCATTTTGTTTAGTTATCGTTATCTTTTTTAGTTCTTCTTTATCTTCCATCATTTCAAAAACAGTATTAAAATTTTGTAATTCTTCCACAATTGACTTTTCAGCCGGATGTTTTCTTTTATTTTCACGATTTTTGTGGTATCTGTAAAAATAATAATTATTTAAAAGGTGATATTTCATGAGATGGCCAAACGAACAAAATATGGATGTTTAAGGTGACCGAGCAAATTTGGCGGAAAAATTACTGGCAATACCTATCTCTACGTACGCTATATTATTATTACTTATCACTTTACTAGTCTGTAAGTAGTTTTTATTTTTCTTTACTAAGAAAATATACTGGGCCCTAAGTTTTCGTTGTGACTGAGCGTCGTGAGTAAAGACGTCATAAAGGTACCGGATTGATAAGGTAAATGCAAGGCAGCCGGGTAAAGGCAAAGACGCGCCGCGCGGCGCTCCTTCCTACCTACCTGATGTCAAACATACTGTCGTATACGTCTCTATACAAAATTTAAATTCAACAACGTCTAAAATGAGAAGACTGATTCTAATGCAATCTTATCAAGACATGAAATACTTTATTCATAATAGTTTATTTTGAAAAAAAGCGTAAGTATTTTTAAATTATTATAGAAAACTCAAAATCACTAAGTTCGTAAAAACACTGTTAAAAATACCATTTTATATCAAACATGTGGTATTACATGCTCTTTGTAACGTGTAAAAGTACTTACGCCATAATAACCTGAAATTAATAGAATCCAATAGTTAAGCACTGATCTACACTCAGTCTAGTAAACGTAATAAATTACATCGCTTTATCGGTACCACAGTCTTATGACGTGCGTGCGTTCCTTCGGAAGCGCGCAGCTCAACTGGCTAGGGATGTGAAAAAATAATCGATTATAGAAAAAATCGATTAAAAATCGATTTTTTAAAAATAATAATCGTTTTTTATAATCGATTTAAATATTTCAAAAAATCGATTAATAAAAAATCTATTTATTTTTCACTGTCGATTTTTTTCACCCGCAACGGCCACAACACTCAGTTTTTTAGTCAGGAGCGTGTAGGCACCTTCTGGTTCCGGCTTCTTCGACTCCAGCGGAAAGATAATTTACGAAAGCTGGCTCCATACTAACAAAGACCAGGAGCCGAATACTATCAAAACGTTTACCAAAACTTTTATTTGTTTTTAACTTTCATTGCCCACAGACTTTTAATTAATTTACTATATAGAAGCGAAATGGAAAAAAAAAAACTTTTTACCAGTTTATGCCAATGTTAATTTATAACTTGTTGATTATTAAATTAATAAAACAGAGCTTTAATGCTGTGATGGTGTGATTATCGATTAGACAGGTGTTTAAAATAATCTGTCAACAAAAAATAACGGAAAAGTCGATTATTTTAGAAAAATCGATTATTATCAATACAGAAATCGATTTTTTTTAAATCGATTTTTTTACTAGGGAAAACAATCGATTAATTAATAATCGATTTTTTATGTACAATGTCACATCCCTACAACTGGCCTTAGACGGACTCGACCGACCGACTCGTGGTCGTACCTCTCTTTCTCACGCTTCGCGCACTCAGTTGTATTAAACATTGTCCATGAGCTCTTCCAGTCTAAACTTCTGAAGTGACGCGCCCCACTACTGCATTTTACGTACACAGGGCCGCGGATTTTAAAATAGGGTAGTGGGGCGCGTCACGTCGTCGAATTATTGTCGAATAAAACACGTCGTAAAACTTACCTCTCCTCATCTTCAGTATCCTCAAAATTTGAATACAGTTCCTCTAATCTAATTCCTTCAGTAAAAGTAGCTATGCCTTGTAATTTCACGACACATTTTAATTTTCTCCAATTCTCCGAAGGCACACTTTTTTCATCTCTCCTTAATAGTTCAAGGTCGCTGTTTTTTCTCGTCCTTGGCCAAAACAGGACAGAGTCTTTGTTGTTGCCCAGTACCCATGTACTAGGCACAACCGATATAAGGTGAGACGAGCCCTCTTTAGTTAGTACTATACTAAACATAATTTGATAATATGCAGGCCTGTCCAAACTTTTGAGAATCGCTGGAAGCAATAAACCATTTTGTGAATTCGGTAAGTTTGTAACTACTTCTGGTTTCACGTCGACATATGTTGACATAATCTAGTAACTTCCTGACCAGTTGTGACTAGAATATTTTCTCTAAATAAAATTACGTTTTTTAATTATTTAACAATTTTGTGGTTCATTTTTGGTTCCATAACATATAGTTACTATTAAATATATTACAGCAAAAGCTTCCAAGCTCTGGGAATGTAAAAACTTGTTAGTAAAACTATTAATAGTTCTTACAAACTATTGTTTAAATTATACTACACAGGTTAAATCACAAATTTATGGTGGCGCATTGAAAATTTCAAACTATATGAACAAATTACACAATGAAATTCATTTCCCATATAGATTTGAACAATATAAACAAATTAAAATATGAATAAAAATTTACCTTGATAAACAGTGATGGCTGATGTTTTCTTCTTATTATTTTTTAACTTGTTAGTCACAGAACAAAAATAGAACGAAAACGAATGAACGAACGAATGATTTCTGAGAAGTGGTTGCAGACTAAGAACAATGTTACCACACAGCAACGTAATTTTAAAACCAAATGTTACTGTGTCGACTGTTCCCCATTTTTTGTCGTAGCGACGGAACTAAGTACACTCAGCGACCAAAAAGTGTTACTAGAATGAATAAGTGTGGACACATAGTGTCGAATTATTTCGTAACGGCTACCACAAAGCGCTATATCCCTAGCATCAACTGACAGCTCACTCCACGCTCACTTCACATGTTTTCACGGTGAGGTGGTTACGGGAATCGACATGCTGCTATGTAAATTACAGTGACAGGATTATAATATCATCCACATATACTAGGTGGGAAAAATACGTATTAATGAAGCTAACTCAAAAACCACTTATCAGATCTTGACCAAATTTATACGGGACCACTTCTGAAGTATGCCCTACCCAAACAAAAAAAGAATCATCAAAATCGGTTCATAAACGACGAAGTTATCCGCGAACACACATTAAAAAAAAAAATATACGGTCGAATTGAGAAACCTCCTTTTTTGAAAAAAAAAAAAGAAGTTGATGAAACCAATAGCTGGAAATATGGTGTATTGTGCGATACCAAAATTCTATTGATTAAATATACCTAATGCTTGTTTTTGTTCTCGGTGGCAAAAAACGAAAACTAAAAAACAAAAGTCAAAAGTCACAAAAGTTATTTCAATTAGGCACAAAAAGGTACTTTTGAACGTCAAAATTTACAAAAAAAAAGTTTCTAGTCGCCTCTTACAAAAGGTAGTTTTCGTATGGAGAAGAATACAAAGACACCGACTTCCGAAATTAAAGTTATTTTTCATTTTGTAGTGTTGTTTTTGTTTTGTTGTCCTTATATAAGACAGCATAAACCAAATAAACGACCGACCGATTCCGACGGCTATTTGCGGTCGGGGACTAGACCGCAAATAGCCAAATAAGGTAACCTAAAATGTGTAATTTTCGACTCAGAAGCCTGTCGAATGGATGTGCTAGTTAATAGATATTTATGCTGATGAATCAATCACTATTTTTAGTACCTACATTTTATTTGACAGCTCATTTCAGTGGAATCCGGATATCATTCTTCTAATAAGTTACCTACTAATATAATGTAAATAGACTGATGGTGATTAAGCCTTTAGTTACATAACTTACATAACTAGGTACTTACTCTACAAAATCCTTGTTGACACAAAATATCGTTGTCTGCTAGCACAAACACACGGCTAAACAAAGACAATACGAAAAAACAAAAGAATATCTTAACGTCAGCCATCTTGTATGTCAGCAAACATAGCACTGATTTGTATGTGGCAAAATGTTATCTAAAACTGTATTATTATTGTAATTATCGGCAAGATAATCATTGGGAATCATAGCAAGTAATGACGATGTTGATAAGTATTTGGTATCGTTGCGGTTAATGTCCTGTTTGGGGAAAACAAAGGTGTTATTGTATCCTTGTAGTTTTTTCTTTCGTGTCAATCGAAGATTAAGCTATGCTTGCTGCGGTCGGTTCCTGGATGACCATTCATTACATATCGAGACCCATAACCGACTTTCAATGATTTTATTTATACTGAAGATCACGTCTAAACTGGTACCTAGCTAGTGTTGATTTGGAAAAAAATATAATAATATCGTTGGTTTTATGGTAAAACTCACTAAGTGACATTTTTGGTAAACATCACTTTTTGTCATTTTCGTCAATAATTCGGCATAATCAAAATCTAAAGTTTTCGAGATAAGCATTTAGAAAATCCGTAACTAAAGTTTCTAAGAAGATTATCCATGGGGAAAAAATCATTAGGTATACATTTCGCAAAACTGAAATTAAGTAGATATTGAAAGATTGCCTGAACCTGATGTAAATGAAACTGAAATTGCAGATGACTATTAATTTCATAATATTAATAAAGTTTTGAATGTTATGTACAGTCTGTTGTCAACATTATCTGACCCACCCTAAAAACAAACGAATTAACAAAGTCACCCCACTGGGAGACAAGGCTCAAGGTCAAATCTGTCCGCTCTACCATGGCCTCTCTCAGGGAACGAACTTCAGCCCCGCCGGTTTAGCAGCAGGCAGGATCCGGCTGTCATTCGTAGATCTTTGACAGTCCTTACGGGTAATCAGAAGCCAAGTTGTGTAGGTCAGATATACCTACATTCGCTCCATGCAAAGTAGGTATTCCACCGCATCCGGTTAGACTGGAAGCCGACCCCAGATAGTCGGGAAAAGGTTTAGGTCAGGCAGATTGATCGATTGTACTTAAGTAGTTTTTAGAGGTTACTATTCTAGCTATTCGTCGGTTACAAGGCGGTTCCTTAGCGGTCCCTTACATAATTATAAAATCACGTCCTAGGGGCCAGGCAGTTGTAGAGGTACCTACAGTCGGCGACAGACTGAAGTCGATGATCATTTCGGATGTTTTATTATTGAACATAACATACAGATAGTGCAATCCACGACGACGCGCCCCACTCCGCGATTACTGTACTGTAAGCTGTACTTTAGTACGGAGCGGAGCGGCTGCTGGAGGCTTTGAGTTTAGCAGCTTATGGCAGCCACAGGATAGTCCGGTTAAGCAGCTACAACCCTCATTCTGGGGTCAACTGCGAGATGCCCAAGACAAAAAAAAAGGAGTGGGGCGCGTCGTCGTGGGTTGGACTATCTATAACACATAACATAACATCACGCCTTGTTTCCCCTAAAGGTTAGGCAGAGGTGTACCTATAGTACACCCACATTTCTGTAATAAGGAGGCAAGCCTATTGCCATCAACCGGGCACAAATCCAGACTCCGGGCTGCTACTGAGAAATTCCAGAAAGAAAAACCCAATGACACTGCCCGACCTGGGAATCGAAACCAGGAGCTTATGTTCAGCAGTAGCGCTTGCAACCACTAGACCAACGAGGCAGTCAACCATTATTATGTTATTATTTCCTTTATTTCACATCAATACATATAAATTATATTTTTAAATATTAGAATTTAAAAAATCTAATAACTGAACTCTTCAATAAACATAAAATAATGAGCCAGCTTTTATTCAAAATATCTACTGAACCTGGACAGTTTTTAGGGTTCCGTACCCAAAGAGTGAAACGGGACCCTATTACTAAGACTGAGAAAGAAGAAGCGCGCTGTCCGTCTGTCACCAGGCTGTATCTCATGAACCGTGATAGTTAGACAGTTGAAATGTTCACAGATGATGTATTTTTGGGATACATACAACAGACATGATTTTTTTGCCTTTTTTATAGATAACGGTCGCAGTTGGCCGATTTTATTTGCGTCGAGTAGGAATCGAAGTTTTATTATGTATACAACATCATCTGCCTAGCCTTTTCCCAACTACGTTGGGGTCAGCTTCCAGTCTAACCGGATGCAGCTGAATACCAGTATTTTATATGGAGCGACTGCCTATCTGACCTCCACAACCCAGTAATTGGGTGATACGACACCCCTTGGTAAGACAGGTTGTCAGACTTTCGGGCTTCTGACGACCCGTAACGACTGTCAAAAATCCACGAATGACAGCCGGGACCAACGGCTTAACGTGCTTTCCGAGGCACGGAGGAGTCTCGGTACGTAAAGATGGTCACCCATCCACAAACCAACCTCGGCAAGCGTAGCTTAACCTGACGGATCGACCCGTGCGGCAATTATTACTTAGCCACGAGCTCCTCCCCGAAGTTTTATATATAACAGTTGATTATTTATTCGCAATTACAATGTTGGTCCCGTGGATGTTTGATGGTCTGTCTTAGGGTTGCCAACCCTTAATAATACAGTTTCCTGCTATATTAGAAGCCTAAATACTATATTTCTAAAAAATCAATATTGTAGGCGAAACTACTATATTTTCATTTAAATACAAAATGGCGAAATGAGCGCAATAGGGCCAGTATTAATCTCATAAAAGCTCAAAGAATGGTATTTTGTAAACTAAATGTAGAGTAATTAAAGGCTCAAAGTAGCAAAAAATATGCATTAAAAAAACATATTTTTGAGAGATACCTAACTAGATATTTTTTTTCGCTATCTACTATATTTTTACAGGCAATTATAGAGCTTCAAAAATACTATATACGTGTAATAGTTGTTCTTAAATTCACGTTTCGGTACCAAAAGGAAGCACACATACGGTATCAATATTATTTGATAATTTCTGAAATCATATCAATTTTATCAGAGACTATCAATAAGTGGGTTAAAATAGAAAATAACTTCATATTGTGACAAAAATATTTATTATTCTATAACTAGGCACCTACTTAAGTATAAAATAAAAATTATTATTTTTATTTTAGCAGTCGCCCGTCGTCGTAGAAATTACCTGTCCATGATATAAAAGGACCGATGCGATGGCCCTCGACGCAAAAAGCCGATCTATTCTGTAAAAAAAAACACAACCAATAAGTGTAAAAAAAAAGTAAAAAAAAAAAAAAAAACAATTGACAAGAACAAAAATACAAAACCAAAACTTCTGAAATGAAAATTATTTTTAACCATGTTGTGTTCTTTTTTATTTATTTTATTTAACCATTTAAACATATATAAACAGACAACGAAAGGACATAAAAATACGTACAAAGGTGATGCTTATTTGTAAAGAAATATCTTCCAGCATAGGTAAAAAGAGATGTAGACACCGTGTGTAAGAGTAGAGATAAAGTAAAATACCTACATACAATTAAAAACAATTCACATAATAAAATAAAACAAATTACGTATATGAGCACGGATATCGATATATGAGATATATACTTACTAACATACATACATAGAATCATACATACTTCTAAAATTAATAAAATACAACACAAATACCTACGCAACTATGACGAAGTGGATTTTTTTTTGGAAGTCGGTTCTTTTTTTTGTGGTAAAAACTTTTTTATTTTTCACTTTTTTACTGCGGTACCTACCCCACCAAAATTCGACCTACTATGAAAATAACAGTGACAGGAAGTTATAATAACGACATCCACATAGACTGTGGGAAAAAGACGTAGATATTATTGAAGGTAACTCAAGAACTTCCCCAGCAAAGTTAATAAAATGTATATGGGACCACCGCGCAAGCTTCCTCAACCAAATAAAAAATAATTGGTCCAGCTGCCTTCAGGTAATCGGGGAACACACTCAAACATAAAAAATAAACCAACGGACTAAGAACCTCCTCCTTTTTTGGAGGGACATATGTGCAAGCTGTTAATCATAAAATAGTGATAAATAGGTAACAGTAGGTATGATAATCTGACAGCTAAATATCTAAGTACAGCTTTTCACGTTTAGAGTTTGTCTGATAAAAAAGTACTGTGGTGGAACCATTGACTTTTTATATCAATGGGTGGAACAAAATATTTTATACACATCGCCAAATATTGCCAAAAATAAATATAAAAAAATAAACCTAAGTAAATATAAAAATCTTCGCGCGTAACGCTTTAAAAGTTTTCTTGGGCCACTAAAGTATGGCCATTTTATTAGGTAACATTTGACAATTCATCAAAATTCAACAACGTACCTACCCTTATAACGGCGGGCATAAAATAATATATTTTTTCGTTTTGTTATATCTGCACAATTGCTTAACTTTTTTCAATTACGATTACATATTTATTGTAATAATGACGTAATTTTACGATTTGATTTCACTAAACTGACAGACGTCAAATGTTACCTATTAACATGACCTTACTTTAATAACGCTTACCGCCTGTATTGTCAGGCGATTCTTTTCTTTACTCAACTGTGCATTTCTATGGGAAAATTAAATACAAAAATGTCTGTCTCAGCTGAGCGCCGCCGGCCGCACGCCTGGTAAATGCGGCAAATACCTGACAGATGGTAACCCTAGCTAGAAGTAACCTATTCACTCATTCCTTAACAAACCGACCTCATTTTCCAAAACCCTCTACCGACAACAGGTGACTTTATTTAATCGCCTTATCTTCACTTATCTATGATAACCACAAGAATGTTCTGAGCACACAATGTGCAATACTTGAGAAGAAACTGTTTGTTAATGGATCATTTTTATGGAAGCGAATTATGTATTTAGGTTAGGTATTTTTGGGTAGAATTTTCACGAATTTTACTGTTGTTTTTGGGTGACTCTTCGTTTAATGGCTTATCTATAAAAAGAAGTAAGTATAAGAACAAAATTCCATTACTTCAAAGGCACAATACCTATCTACAGCTAAAATTGGGGCAGATTCCACTGCAAAAGTGTAGGCCAAAGGTAGTGACTATCTCATGAAATCATGACATATTTTGACGCCAATTTTAACTTAAAGAGATAAATTTATGATTCTAATGATTATAAATAAGTAAGCAAATACATTTTTTTATTGTCGCAAATCATATTTAGATCGACATACGACCTGAGGCCGTATTAATATCTAAGTATGAATTCCATCATTATTCCACTGCGAAAAAAGGCTGGGGCTATCGGCCTCACTCACACTGGAAAAATGGTGGCATTAATACGTCATAATAGGGCCCCTGATACAGACGTGCAAATTGTGAAAAACTAAGTCAAATTAGATTTTCACGGACCACCTTTGCAGATCTGCGAAACCGCTCCGAGAAATGTCGGTCCGAAGTCGCCGTAGTACCTACTATTTGTATGAAAAAGAAAGAAAATAAATTTCACACGAAAACAAAATACATGCGGGGCAGTCTTTGGGGACTGCCGATAGAAGTGAAAACTTATGGGAAGCGTACGGTGACGATGACGCGAGTTTCACGCTGTATAGGTACCTACATATAACCCATGGAAAGCGTTCGGTGACGATGACGCGAGTTCCATGATTTTTGTTCACCCAATAAGTGCTCAACGCGCGTAAAGAAGTTTTCACTTAAAAAAAAAAAAACAGAAAAAATAAAAATTACTTAAAATAGTAAGTTACTGTGTGCTTCACGGCTGTGCCATGAGTTGCGCACTAGATCCGAGCTCTGTCCGTCCGAATTTAGAACATTCCCATTTCGGATTGAACTCGGATCCTGAATTCGGATACGGATCGGGCGTAGTGCAAAACCGCTATAAGTGTTGGTCTATTGGTAGCAAGCGGTAAGCATGAGCTCCTAGGTTCACTCTGCAGGTCAGAGCTCCTACCATTCTGACACTATTGTAATAGCAGACCTGAGGCCCTGTTTCAGGACTTTTCAAAATTTCTGAATGGTAACCCAGAAGGTTATTTGTGGATACACGTCATGTCTGTGATGTTTCACCAGGTAATTTGACACTCCTGACTAGCCTTAAGAGTCCTATTACATTTTTTTACGGAAATTCATGATTTTTGACCATGTAATTTTCAGCAGCAGTAAGATATTTTAATTATTTTTTTATAATAACTATAGTGCCATTCTCTTTCTTGTAAGTTGGAGTTACACATTATTTTCGTGTAATTTGCTGAATTGACGCGGAATATATAGTACTTTAATTTAATTTATTGTAATTTTGTCTTATTATATTGAGAAACAAAAACTAATGAAACGTATTCACTGTAGATCGAAGTTTTATATCATATTAGTTTATTTGATTTAATTGTGTTTATTTGGAATATAATGGACATGAAAATCAAGACATTTATTGGTTTTCTTTACGACTTTTCCCTGAAAACTCAAGGAATTTAAAGAAATTCTAGAACTCCAATAAACAAGTAAAACATTCAAGTTATCGTTTAGTAACTTTCGCTTTTATTAGAACTGAATGAAACAATGTGAATTTGAGCGTCAAAGTTCCATTGCCGACGTTTTTCCTTGTAAACTGAGTTCGTAAAATATTCATAGTAAATTACACGACATGAAAAGTTAAAATGTGCAACTCCAACTTACAATAAAGAGAATGGCACTATCGTTATTCATAATCAAATAATTCAAATATCTTACTGCTGCTGAAAATTACAACGTCAAAAATCATGAATTTGCGTCAAAAATGTAATAGGACTCTTAACAGAGAATACAAGCGTAGCTAATGTTAAATTATTGCGTACTATAAAGATGTTTTTCATGCTATACCAAACTTCTGTTGACTTTTCAAATGAGACTGTGTAGACAGAGATTTAATACGTTCCACTGAGAGACGTAAGTATCATAAAGATAGAATAAGATAGACTGACATTATCAGTGTTTAAATAAGTATTTAGTAACTAAGTTAAATTTATTTAGATATAAAATTGCGTGGTAGGTAGGTACACAGCAACGTACCTACTACATCTGCAAGATGAGTTAAGTTGTTTTAATTGGTATTTCCTTGGCATTGTTTTTGAGGCAGTTTTTTCTGTTGCTAGGTGCTCGCAAAAACACAGTTTATTTGTGCTAAGAAGGCCACAGACTAAATAGGAAAGTAACAGTAGATATACCTACCTACAGATAACACGATATTTGAATTTGAATTCAGCAAAGACTTAGACAGTACTTAAAATCTTCGTAGTCATTGAACATTTGGTACTGTGGATACATTCTTAAATTATTCTTCAAATGGGATAGGACATTGGTCCTATTAAAATAGATGGACCAATTTTAACAAAGCGTTCAGTATCTACGTCTAACCAAAGATATCCAAGCAAAAAAAAACGGGCTGCACTCCGGGAGTGCCGCAGAAGTGAAAACTTGAATATTAACGTTATGCATTTCTCCGTCTTACGAATTTTCGATCAGGTCGTGTCCTGACGCGAGTTTAACATTTTTTACCCATCACAAAAAAGCGCACAACGCCGCTAAAGAAGTTTTCACTTCAAAAAACACTGATTAAAGTGATTTTATTTAGACCTAAAATAATAAATGGCATTGGGTAACCAACATTTTTAGTGTATTCGTTAGCTGATTTATATTTCTTCTAAGTATCTAATGCGTTTTTCTTATAATTTGTTTTACCATTGTCCTTATTTTGGTGGTCTGAATGATTTCTAAAAGTGTGTCCATCTATTTTAATGGGACCTTATAATAAAGGGCTTAAAACGAAGTTAATGAAACCGAGACGAGAGTCACTTGTTCTTTACCGTCATTGTGACCTTTTTTAGGGTTCCGTACCTCAAAAGGAAAAAACAGAACACTTATAGGATCACTCGTGTATCTGGCTGGCTGTCTGTCTGTCTGTCCGTCTGTCACAGCCAAATTGCTCCGAATCCAATGGACCGATCAAATTGAAATTTGGTACACATAGGTACGTATTTCTGTGACCCAAACACGGACGTGTAAATAAGTAAATGAATTTTGAATATAGAACATTTGGGGGGCCAATAAAAAAAACAAAACTGTAACGTGTGACATAACAAATGAAAGGGCTAATAGCGAGAGTCTCAATTTTTTTTTTCATTATTTTACTATGAATACTTTTACAGATATTTAAGAAAATTGATGATAATTTACCATTGGACTACTATTGAGGCTGCAATTTTGAAAAAAATACAGAGAATGTTTCTTTGCTCCTAGATTACAAAAAAACCTATAAGAAGTCTGTGGTCAAGAAACACTGTTCTAATCGCTGAGGGGAGGTAAACGCCCAGTGACAAGGCGTGCAATAAAGCACTCCCAGCCCCTCTGCGGTAGCAGTAGGGAAATCCAAAGACTGGTCCCTAATTTTGGGGGCTGAGAGAAAAACACCTCGGAAACCTCGGGGCCCTCGGTTGGGGCCATAAAGCCCCAACACCGAAAACTTGCGCCCCCGAATGTTAGTTTAGAATTAAATCGTCGGGCACCCCAGCTAGTGCGTCATCACTCATCAACTATGCTGGCTTACCGCAACAAAATTCAGTAAAATTAATAAAAAATTAGTAACTAATATATTTATATTAGGTACTTACATTACAATTGTAATAACAAACAATAAGAACTTAATCAATTACAAATCCATTAGAAATTTCTCAGTACCTAGCTGCCCGGACCATGGATTTGTGCCCGGTTGATTTATTTATTTATTTAAACTTTTCACACTTATAAAAAGTACAAAGGCGGACTTAATGCCTTAGGCATTCTCTACCAGTCAACCAAGGTTGGTGAAGAGATTAGATGGCAGGTGCTCTGTTTGATAGGAACAAAGAAAAATCATTTTTTTATTAAAATATATCATTATAAATAATTATATTACACACACATAAATACATATTTAATAAAATATATACCTATATTATATATATACATAATATATACAAAATCCAAGGGAGAGGTGTTGAGATGACTCTACTCTATTTATTTTGATAAAAAACTCTGCAGTTTCCGCTTAAATGCATACCGACTGGTCGCCGTCCTGATATCAAGAGGAAGCGCATTCCATAGAAGAATGGACTGAATATGAAAGGAAGAATGAAAAGTCAGAAGTATGAGAAGGACAAAGTAGGAGAAGATTGTTAGAAGAACGCAGATTCTTAGTGTGTGACGAACATAGATATTGGAAGTGAGACATGAGATAAGAAGGAGGAGTGGGAGAGAAAGTTTAGTTGATGGCAATGGGCTCGGAATAGGAATTAAACATACTCGTAACTGGCGAAATGTGGGTGTACCTACTAGGTATAGGCTCTGCCCTTCCGGAATTACAGTCGCCATGTTTTGTTATATTGAGATCTTAATTAAAATGAAGAATCCAAAATAGATCTTTGGGTGTGTACCTACAATTTTCATGATATTGATTATCACATTGATTAACATTGGAATTTGATAAAGCACGAAGCATGTAGACAGGAATAGAAAAAAACAACCGATTTTCGAAATTAAAGTTTCACTTTCGAAATCGTTTGTTTTTTTTTAGTAATAATTTTTCATTTTATTGTATTCAAAATAACAGCGACAGGAAGTTTCATAACATCATCAACATGCACCAAGTGGATTGAATAGGCACGTATTTAAACTAACTGAAAAGCTACCCATGCAAAGTTACTAAAATATGGGACCACCTCGGAACAATACTCTTTCGAACAAAAAGAACCATCGAAATTAATTTACAAATTAGCGAAAATATTGACAAACATACATGAAATAATACAAGCATAATTATGAACATACAACCTTCTTCTTTTATGAATTCGGTTAAAAACAGTGACTCATCCCACTTATTTATTAATTCTTCCTGAACCTTCCTATTTTTAACCGACTTCAAAATGAAGGAGGTTCTCAATTCGACTATGTTTTTTTTTTGTATGGTTTTTACGCGATGACTCCGCCAATTAAGAATTGATTTTGATGATTCTTTTATGTTTAGTAGGTCATATTTCAGAGGTGGTTCCGTAAAAAATATTTTTAACTTTTGAGTTTTTTTTTAAGTCGGTTGTTTTTTTTAACGTTTTTTTAGTAATGACAATTCTTTCACACATTCAATTAAATAATTAGAAGTAATTCATATCACATAGGGGACCGAAAAAATAAAAACACGTATAATGCTGCGGCCGCATTGCGTCTATCGTGACGAAGCTTCGTACAGTGATACGCTACACGCAAATATGACTAACCCTTATCGGTTATCGTCGCGATAGTTCGGGCTGCGTAGCACTTGTCGCCCGGGTGGCGGTACCTACACAATAAACGCATTAAACAAACGCATTAACGCGATAACTTTTCAGCGAGCAAACCATACGAAGCTTCGGCACGCATTGCTTCTAGATCAAATCAAGTGAAACGATAGATAACAAAATTAAGTACCTTTATATAAAAAAATACATGTAAATTGTCTGAAAAAAAAATACTGTCTACATTTTTCCATCTTCTTAATCTTCTCTTCTCTTCTCGTCGAGCCAGCGACCGTTCATAAAGAGAGCAACTCCATGACAGTGTTTACTGGCAATACTGTCGACGGATAGCTCTCTTCATTAACAGATTATAGGCATCTTCTCTTCTTGTCTATTCTCTTCTTGAGTTGAATCATCTTCTATAAAAACTTACTTGAGTTGTTGTACTGGTTGTTACGGAGGAGTTTTTTCAGGCATTTCAGGACATCTTTAGGTATCTGAGAAAATAGTTGGTGTCCTAAAGGCAACGAAGAAGGGTTATAATATAAATTCATGTAGTTAAATATCAGCATACGCCCTTTTTTTTCTTTTTTTTTTGGGTGGGAAATCATCAAATTACTTCTCCCACTCTGGGCGGAGCGGGAGGGCGTGTCAGACTCTTACTGACTAAAACCCACCCGTGTTCCTTCTGTTGCCTGTGCAATGCCAGGGGGCCACGGTATCCCTTTCCGACTTTCCCGCCAATCAGCATACGCCTGGACTCTGAAACAAAAGTTTATGGTAGGTAATACAAAATGTCCCTACCTATGTATCTACCTATAAGAAAATAATTTAGCAAAGGCAAGTTGGGTCGCTACATTCATCTATTCCGTGGTCGCTACAGACAGACATTATTTAGTGTTCGAAGACTTTATTTTGAATCTTGTAATTAAAGCCTCACTGACCACGTATTAAGGCTCCCACAGACAAGCGTGACGCGATTCTGTTAGAACAATTTCCATTAAGTTCTCTGCGGGCGCCTTCACTCCCAATGTTGTAACCATAAAATCGTGCAGTTTTATTTAACTCAAATCAATCTCCCTAGCCTTTTTCCAACTATTTTGGGGTCGGCTTCCAGTCTCGCTGGATGTAGCTGCATATCAGTATTTTACATGGAGCGACTACCTATCCGACTTCCCCAACTCAGTTACTGGGTAACACGATACCCCATGGTAAGACTGGTTGTAAAACCTTTGGGCTTCTAACTACCCGTAACGACTGTCAAAGATCTACGAATGATAGCCGGGACCAACGGCTTTTACTAGGCTGTTCAAAAACTAATGATAATCGGTTATTTTTCTTTCTGCTCGACGCCTCTGGGCCCAAGCGTAATGTTAAATAGCCTGTAGCCTTCCTCAAGAATTGGGCTATCAAATGCAGCAAGATTTTTTCAAATCCGACTGGGAGTTCCAGAGATTAGCACGTTCAAACGTACAAAAAAACTCTTCAGCCACATTTCTTGTTTCCATATTGCCAAATTAATCAATACAGCGAAATATTTGACATCTAAGTATTTGCGACGTTGCCCATTTTCAGAATTAAACGCTCATAACAAAATAGAAAATGGTCTACGAATCTACAGACTATTAAGCCTAAATCCGTCTCAATTCGATCCTCGTAATATAGTATTATATACTTAATCTCTCTTAGAGCTCTTTTAACACACCACACTACTACCCAGCTCCTTTCAAAAACTAACCTTCATTGACTCGGACGTTTCGCGTCAACTTATTGCCGATGACATATGGAGCTCAGCACGGAGGTGCTAAGTGGCTCAACACGCCGACGTGTTTGTCAGCTACTGTTTGTCTTTCATTGTTGTAGGTAGTGGTCTAACGGGATTTCAGGGTTGGTACTGTCGAAGATACGGATATTGAGAGAACCCACTAGAATAGATGTTTCCAGTCTTGAGTTTATCAGTAACTATTCATTCGAGATACAAGGAGATTCTAGCCGACACTGCTGAACATAGCTCCCCCCCAAGCACCGCCACTTCGATTGGTTCTGTTCTTACCGCATCTAACGGATTCCTGCGGCCTTCACAAGGTCATCGCTCTTCCGGTACGCGGTCGCCACTCCAGAACCTTTCGACTCCATCGGCCATCTGTTCTTCGAGCAATGTGCCTTGCCAAAAGCCACTTAAGTTTAGAAATTCTTCGGGCTATGTCGGTTACCTTATTGGTTCTCCTGCGGATCTCTTTATTGCTGATTCGATCACGTAAGGAAATTCCAAGCATAGCCCTCTTTATTGCCCTTAGGATAACTTTTAGCCTTCTAATAAGGCCCATTGGTCCAAGGACTTCTCTTTCTAAGAGTTAAGGATCCCTCTGTCGTACCATCGAAGAAGTTCATATCTATACACCGTAAGGACTAATTCTGCTTGCGGTGTTCGGCCGCTATAGAACCGGGGCGGTAACAGATGTGGTCATCGTGTTCACGGGTTTTTGTTTTCAAACTGCTTAGATATGAAGTTCTTAACAAAATATTTTCAGTCCTACTCTATTCTGATTTCTGGGCAAGATTAAATTGCCTTCGTTTTCCAATCACTTAAGTTTTGCAGCTTGCCAACCCTAACTTTTTGTCCGTCCTTTTTCTTGGTCTACTTGATTATTTGTCAAAACATTCAAGTTCCCACAAGAGCCTACGCTTTTGGACGTTTTGGGTTTCAACTTTTGACCCGTAAGTATTGCTGACTGTCCAGCGGGACAGTCGTAATACTCTTACAATGGCAATGCTTTTCATTTTGGCAATTCAACAGCATTCATTGCGTCATTTACGTTGTCGACCAGATGAATTTTTCAAACATAATTTATTATGGATTAGCAAAATGTGTTTCGCAATTGTCAAAGAGTATTTTTAATCTTAAATTTTGAACAGTTTTTTTTATTTTTATCTTACTGAAGCAACAAGAATAATGTACCCAGGAATTTGTAATATATTGATTTAAAAGAATGTAGGTACTTCGAGTTTCTTGTCCGTTCTTCTCCATAGAGATCTACGTTTTGGAATGGGCAACTAGCATCAACTTTCTGACTAACTGACCGACTCTTTGACAATTCAAAAGCGCCTGTTAATGGTGAAGTTTGAGCTTGACCTGCGCTGGTCTTACCTACAGTCAAGTAACGCTACTCAAGCAGTTATTTTAATCCACTCGTGCAATGACGGTGTTACCTACATAAAATCTGAAAGGAATGATCTCCATTACAACAGAGAAATACACAAAGACGTTAAGACAATCGGATATAAATTATCTTCACGACTGACAGTCTACAATTCTTGGCTATTATTATACGATAGCATGCCTGACACTAATACAGATGGTAGAAGTTTTTAGTTATTGGAAACAATTAAAAATATAGTATTTTTATTTCATTAATTTACTAGGACAGACGTTGTCCTTTCCAAACAATAATTCATACAAAACCATAGAAATTAGAATCCTGAATTTTTCAATCTATCCGGCGACTTTTTCAATTTTTCTTTCCATGAAATACATATTTGGAATTCTGAATTCGAAAATAATAAAAAAATACAAATTAGTCCTTCTGAAGTGATGCGCTTACTAATGAACAGCATTCCGACTTCAAAATTCCGAATTCCGATAATGAAGTTAAAGCGCAATAACGGACAGACAAACGTTGCATTTTATAATTTACAAGCTATGTGCCTGATAGGATTCTCATCGGCAGAAATGACGAACCTCTATACAAAATTGTATTCCCTTTTAAATTCCATTCGGAAGTGAATTTTCAGAAATCCTACCTTAGTGCTCACTTTCGTTATTTAAGGAACTCTTGTGCAAAGACCCAGCGGTTTAGGCCATGCGTTGTCTGTCAGTGAATGATGTGATGAATGAATGAATGAATGAATTTAAGATTTTTATTAAATAGATAACGTTTTAAATGAATGACTAAGGAAACAGCTGGCTTTAGCATCTGCAAGGTCTCGTCTGCTAGTCAACTCATTGAGAACCGAATGACTGCTAAAAACCGTTAACTAATGAACTGTAAATGTTCACACCTAATATTATGGAATGGAAACAATCCGTTAGAGATCGTTTTAGCAAAAGTAAGTGTCTACCAATGAACTTCTAACTGAAATAAGTGGAGCAATAGCGAATTTATAATGCAAACTAGTGTTTTGTCCGGTTTCTACATTAGAACGAATAGTTACAGTAACGATGATTAGTTATGTTTGCCTACGACCAGGCGTAGCTCGCTATAGCTCATGCACAATTGGTATTTTAAAATTATTGCGAATCCATGAGCTGTTTTAACTTTATCGCTAGATAGATACAGTTTAGTTTACCCCTAGAGAAGTTGAATCCCCATGATTTCACAGATAAAAAATTAAATGCCAGCCTGTAACTGTCCCACTGAATGGTAGAAGCCTCTTCACATACAGAAATGGCATGAGCACTTGCTCAAGACGAATTGGTGATTTTGCAGATGTCTTAGAAAAAGTTTTCACTTTATCGGCCTCCAGCAAATTTATCTTAGTAACCCCTCGTGCCGATACGAAAGAATTACCTAAAACGTGTGTTAATATAAAAATTGCTCATTATAAGACACATTTGAAGTGTACAGTCATCCGTACATCTTTCCTAACGCTTTGACATCGACAGCGGTGTTATGTCGTAGCATTTCATGTGTTTTTCTTAGATCAAGTGTTACTTTGCCTTGTAGTTGACCGTACAGATGCGTATAGGCGTCAATTATCACAGCACGCATAGAAGTGCCAAGTGGAGTCTCACGGAGAGCTAATTTGATTGACGGCGGTTGCTCAAGAACCGTTGCTTCGAGGTTAGTTACGATATTTGGAATAGTTTAGACTTAGGATAATTTTGACGACAGACGAGCTACATCTGGCAATGCCTATAGATTTTCGTCATTATATATATATTTTTTACATTTTTATTTTTACATTCTTCCTTGACATAATCACACTATTATTTGACATTATACTTATACCTACAATTTAACTTCAAATCTTTATTAGTGGCTTTTGTGAACATGATAATTATTCAGAATTGTAATAGCAATCACGTCATTTCGTTTATAATACGTTTTTATTTTTAATAATTTATTCATCTTTATATAGATTATTTTCTATTTTGTGAATGTGAGAACGCTGTAGGCTTAGTGGACTGTATATTTTCTGACCATAATTATTTTTGTTAAGTACCCTGGTACTTGTTGAAAGACCTACACTGTCCTCCCATACCTAATAACACTGTTATTTGAAAATATTGTAAAAACCAATTATTTTAAAAAGAGTAACCGTGGAGTTTCTTGCCGGCTCTTCTCCATAGGAAACGACCAATTGGAACCGTGCACTTAGCTTCTGACGTTTCATAAGTGCCCATGTAGGTTTATGTGAAATAAAATATTTTGAATTTTGAATTCTCCTGCCCTCATTCCAATTTGTTTGGGGTTGACGCAACATGTCACACATAGGTACTTCTCTATTAGTCGTCTTCTGAACAGTCACTCCCTTTCTAGCCATATCATCTTTCACACAGTCCATCCATAATTTATTCCTCACCTCTTAAAGCCATCCACATACATACTCAAAACTCTATTCACGACATTATCTTTTATTTTACTTTAAAACGGAATGGATATGACATTTGGAAAGGATAGGCAAAGGAAAAGAAAGAATTCCATTTTTTCGTCGGTATGACTATGAATCCTTCGTATTATCCATCATTTTGTAAAAACATGTAACGAACGCCCCATGCTCGATCCTAAAAGATCATTGAATTTTAGCAATAACCATCAACTCTATTTGGTCAGCTACATTACCATTCCCAACAAGCTCTTTCGACAGTGGACAGTAGGTAAAGGCCCCGCAACTAGGTGCAATGCGACAGCGCGACGCTTCTAAGAAGTAAGTGGATACGATTGCCATGTGTGTGTAGGTATGCCAATTTTCCACTATAACATTAAAATCAGTTCGAGTTAGTAAAATCTTTAAACCGATTGATATAAATTATCTATTCTATAAAATATTAAGTTTTTTTCAAAAAATAAGGACCCCTATCACAGCGACGTTGGGCGCAGTGTTTTTTTACAAAAGAGAAAGAGAAGGCACCGCTTCAAACCAGAAATCTCTTAGAAAACCGCCTTTCAAACAACAACCTAACAACTATATCCACTTCTAAACGGTAGTCTTGAAACTAAAAAGCATAAGTATTTCGTTCATTGTGACGCAAATTAACTCTTAGAAATAGTGGCCATCTTGTTACCCGCCATTTGCATTCGTTTTGTTCGAATTCATTGTCGACATGACGGCTAACGTTTTGTCAGGCAAAGAAAGGAATACGTAATGCCTTATGCAACTATAAACAGTGACCTATTTTAAAGGATATTTAAGTTTCTAATACATTTTCTCGTGGTGTTACTAATGTAATTAGTTGGACAGTTATTTTAAAGTTTTGGTGGGAGTCTTTTTGACGCGGCGTCGACGATTGCAAGGAGCAGTTCTTTTTTCAAAATATTGGTTGAACTTGTTTTATAATCAAGATTTTGGTAAGCCTTCTACTTCTTTGGAAAGGGTTATACGTGCATTTTATACGATGAGAGCGAAGACTTGTTACGCTTCTATCATCTATACTAATAATAAAGCTATAGAGATTGTTTGTTTGGAACCTACCAGTTGGATTTGAAAAAATCACATCACGCTAAAAGAAAAAAAGTCAGAAAAATATCGAAGTAGCGCCCGCGTTACTTCATTTTCGCTTCGTGACTTCGGGCACAGCTATAGGAAATATTTTATGATAAACAAGAAATTTCAAGCGGACGAAGTCGCGAGCTTGTGTAGGTAGGTATAATGGCAAGCAGGAGACGCCCTGGGCGTCGGGAATCGCAGGCCGATTCCCGGCCACCGTAGGCGCGGGCTTGCGGACAGTGAGTAATGGGTAGCTCGCCGTCCGATAAGGACCAGGCCCGGGTCGACGGCGCTTTGTGTTCCACGCGCGCCTCAAAGAGATGTCAGCACAACTGACGGGGTCCGCTAGGGCCGATGCCTGCCGGGGTTGCGGGAATGTCCGAAAGGGATACCGTGGCCCCTGGCAAGTAAAGGCAACTGAAGGAACACGGGTGGGTTTTAGTTAGTAAGAGTCTGACACGCCCTCCCGCTCCGCCCAGAGCGGGAAAATTTATTTGATAATTTCCCACCCAAAAAAGAAGAAAATATAATGGCAAAGATTGATAAAGGTTGGTTGTAGGAATAGGATATCTTGACCGGCGATTTGAATCACGTCGACTTACAAGTTTAGTAGATCCGAAGTCATCGATAAAAGTATCTACTCAGCTATTACAGAACAAGCTGGGTTATTAAGAACATTTTGTAACCGATTTCTGGCTTTTCATCTTCCAGGATGTTGGTTGTAGGTACAGACGCCAGCACGTCAACCTACCCGAAACTGTCAAATTTTCCCAATCAACTTTGAACCTTATACATTAGTATTAAAGTTACAAATCTATTTAAGAAATTTGACAGATTGTACTAGGTTGACGTGCTGGCGTCTGTATATTAAAGTGTCCGTTGATTAAGTTTATAGGTAGGTTTTTAGACTAGTTTTTTTTTCTGCTACATAGCATGTCAATGTACCTAGTGTGTTTTATACCATACTAGCTGACCCAAAAGACGTTGTCCTGTCCGAATTTCAATAAATCCATAGAAAAAATTCTTTAAATTTTTACCTAATTTTCCAATATTCTGGGCAACTTTTCCAATTTTCCTTTCCATAAAAACCTAATTCGGACTATTATTCGAATTTAACGTTTAAACAAAATAAAATTGCCAATATTGTCCCAACCGTTCTCAAGTACCTAATACGCGATAGGTACAGTCTGTTGTCAACATTATCTGACCCACCCTAAAAACAAACGAATGTGGACCCTGTGCTTGTAACATTAAGGTTTATTCAATTTATATGAGCATATCAGACTAGTTAGTCGATGAACAAATAAAATAATAATACAGACACGCAAATTTGATCTTTAACACGTAACGTTAAGGTAAACCCACCCAACATTGTCGGAGCCACCGGCATTATGTATCATTTTGTTATGCTATTTTAATCATTATCTCGTTGACATTAAAGTTGAAAAGCTTTTAAGTCACACTACATAATTACAACCCAATCTTTAATTTCGCACGTTTCTAACAAGTGCTTGTGGCTTAGCGGTTTGATGCTGGATTGGCGACGAACAACATGTCGGTTCAAAAACACAGTCCACCAATTATCAGTTCCTTTTTTAATAAATAATAACACACATGATAATAAAAAAACTACATAAAACAGAAAATAAAAAATTCTATAGAGACGTTGTTTTTGCAATATAGTAAGACAAGGTAAAATATGTTTGCGCGTAGTCACTGCATACCCTTAGGTTTTATAATGAATACGAATATTTATTTTTCAACTACCCACTTATTACAAATTATGCGAAAATATTACCATTTTAGAAAGTTTATATTTGAAGGTTATCCGTCTATAGTTCTTTACAATAAACAAGAAATGATTTTGTAATAAATTCTAAATTAAGCAAAACAATTATTTTGTCGCAGGATTTGATCTCGCAACTTGTTTTTCCCAGTCTTATATTCAGACCACGAGACCAGAATTACTTGAAGATAGTTATTAAAATAAGTTATTACACTAATTATATTATAACAAGTAGTTATAACATATAACCTAACGCTAACGTTTTAAAGATCAAATTTGCGTGTCTGTATTATTATTGTATTTGTTCATCAAGCCGTCGCGTCGCTTGTCTGTTAAGCTCATTTAAATTGAATAAACCTTATTGTTAATGTCAGAGGGTCCAAATTCGTTTGTTTTTAGGGTGGGTCAGATAATATTGACAACAGACTGTACTAACGAACAGCATTTCATTTACTACATCATTTTTATTTCTACGGCGAAGCAAAAACGAGGGTTATGATTTTACCGGTATACGTATGTATGTTCATCTATTACCTCACAACTTCTAAACTCCTCATTATAATTTGACAAATGAGGTACCTATTGTTGGAAGCTTCTTGATCGTCCGCTGGTTAAAGGCTTTGTGATATGGCGCTCTCTAGAGGACATAAAATGATAAACTATTATTTTTTAATCGAGACCTTTTTTCAAATGAAAGGGAACATTTAAAAAATAATTTAAATAAAAATAAAAGTTATAAAACTAAAACTCAACTACGACAAAAAATTCGAAAAAGACAAAAATAAAAAATCCGGAGTCACCTGAATCTGATCAGATTACGTATACCTAACTCCGGATTTTTAATTTGTCTGTCTGTGATGTCTTGTTTATACCTTTTTAGATGACTTTTTTGTAGTAGTTATTACTTAAAAAAGTATAAATAAATAAATTTAATTATACATGCCTGCACCACATTCATGGCGTAAAATCTATGAAAACTTTTTATAGAGAATGGTCGATTCAAGCATTTTAGCTAAGCTACTTACTACTTATTAAGCTACTTTTTACTAAGCTGTCCTAGACCTAACTATTAGATTGTTAAATCTAGGCCGTATGTACAATTGTAATCAGTATGAGTTAAGTTCAGCCTTCTACCGAGCCCTGTTATATACAAAGTGTCCATCGTAAAATGTTCGCTAATATAATTTTAACTAAGTCACGCTTGCACGATAACTCGTACTATAACAGTGTTAATGGAACACACTTTATTTAATTTGCAAAAATACTGGGTTCCTATATTGAAAACGAATGGTTTATAGTTACCGTCCGTAAGACAGCATTCCGAACGAATCGTACCGTTACTCTAGAAATCGTAAAGTTGCGCGTATTGGTCACGAAATCCACTGAAACTCATCTAGCTAGTTTTTTTTTAAATATTTTTTAATATGACGTGTAAAAAGTGATTCCAATATCCTCTTTTCAGAATAAACAATTTCATTTCATTTCATTTCTAATTGAAAGGTAAGAAGGTAAATGAAAAGATTTTGTAAAAGCTGTAAAAATGTACCTAAGTATGGTAAATACAAGGAAAATTACAGTGTTCGTGAATTTTGTATATTAAGTAATATGTAAGTATCGAAAAGGACTGCCTCGTGGTTGTGCTCACAAGCGCTACTGCTGAGCAAGAGTTGCTGGATTCGGTTTCCGAGTCGGGCTAAGTGTTATGGGGTTTTTCCATCTGGAATTTCTCAGTAGCAGCCCGAAGTCTGGATTTGTACCCGGTTGATGGTGTAGCGGTTACACCGCCATATAAGAACTACGCAACGCATCAAAGACATGACGTCACACAAATCCTGCATCGCGCAATTAGAGTTTACCGCGCGAACGACATATATAAGACTAAGTATCCGATATCAACAGTCGGGCTGTCGCCCCGCCAGACACAACACCCGTCTGGTCGGAGGATCCTCCCTTTTCTATGGTGGATGAGTGAACTTTACACCCTGTTCCTCATACCCCTAAAATGGCAATAGGCACACGCTCGCCCCATTACTTGGGACTTAAACATAACTGGCGAAATGTGGGTGTACTATAGGTACCTACAGCTCTGCCTAACCCTTCGGGGAATACAGGCGTGATGAGAAGTTATATATGTTATCGAATAGAAACACAATATTTTCCGACTATTCGCTTTCTGGTTTCTTCTAACAGTGAGGTTGTCATAGGAAACCAGGAGCGTTCGTTTCTTTGATAAAAATATGCTATGCTGTCTTTAGAATCCTTATTTTTCATTGCAAAGTGAGACAAACTTCCGTAAAGGTATCACATTACTTAATTTTTGATACCAAAATTAAAACAGACGCAATTCAAGTCTGGCGTCCGTGTTACCATTTCGAGTTCATAGTTATTTAAACAGCTGATGAGCAACTACATGCCAAAAAAAACTCTGTTCTCAACACGATAAGGCATACAATAGGTATGTTAAGCAGGGGTTATTTGAAGAGTCACAGACACAGACATGATTCAGAAAATACTGCTGTCCAAATACGAAGTTTCATTAAGATGGAATGTAGTGCGGTACATTATGTATGACTGATTCAGAAAATATGGACTTTTATCTGGCTTATTGTGAGTCAAAAAGGTGATTGATTGCAAGGGCGCCGGGAGTCGGGGCAAGGGGGTGCTCCTCCTCACTGGCTTCGAAATAAAATATTGGTGAAAAAACATTCAGAACTAAAGAAATATCTGAAAACTCCTAACACAATAATAGAGAACTTAAACTATTCGAGGCGAGATCCTAAAAATTTTCTGCAAGCTTTGATGTCTGAAGCTTCTGTGCATTAGTCGACAAAGTACCGAACTCCTATTTCCGATAGTCGACAAAGTACCGAACTCCTATTTCCGAAAATCGAATCGGCCCTAGGCGTGGTGCTATAACGTTATCGAGTTTGCTTCGCTCGCTCTTGCATCCATAACTCGACATAGTTAGTCCTCTTTCTGTATGAATGTACAAAATAAAACCTACCTATCCCATTCGAGGCAAGATGGTAAAAAACATCATATTAGGTACCAACACAACCAACCAACAACCAATCTATTATTAACCAATGAACAACATTTCCAAACGTTTTTTTGTTGGTCCCGCGCTCAGGAGCAGCGGGGCTCGAGTTAAAAGGAGGCCGGGTGCATGGTGAAGTCTGACGTAAAAGCATTATTAATAGAAAACATGAACGGAAAAATGCAGAAAATATTACCTTGGTACCTACTCATTATTTAAGTAGAGTAAGTGGTACCTAATATACTCGTATATGTATGTTTATCGCCGGGGCCACGGGACTGTCTAAACTGGTTACCGTGATCCGGGAACGCAAATGGCAACCGAAGGAATAGGGTTTTTATTAGTTAGTAAGACTGTCGTTTATCTCCAAACGCAATCAGATTTGAGACTGGCGGCTATAGTAAATATTGTTCCTCTTGGTAAGAACTTTTAAACGACACTACAACCATATATATTGGAGCCGGGTACCATTTTGCTCATTCTCCTTTAAACTATAATGATTTATGAGTTATACAAAACAAATATACTTTAGTACCAATATTCTTGTTTTTGTTGGTTGGATACGAGGCTTTTGGCTACTTTTGTATTTGTGTATTTTTTTTCTTTTAATGCGCGTTTTGTTTGTGCAGAATAAACATATAATTTTCTTTCTTTCTTTTCTTTTTTAGCTTTTTTAAGATTTTCTGCATTAGTCAACAAAGTTTACTCCTTGTATGAATGGACAAACTATAACCTAACATATCCGAGGTGAACTCCAAAAATGATCGAGCTCGCTTCGTGGAACTGAAAATTCACCCCCCCTGAAAATAAACATGGCGGCAGAAATTGCATGATGCAGGGTAGTAGGTTTAGGTACTATGTAATGAACCTGGCACTATTACTGAATACTTCAACCGACGAGCTCCTTTAATGATTTAAAAATCATATTTTATAGGTGAAAACGGATGGCCTACAGAAACATCTAGTTCCCGATGTTGCGGATGTTCATCGTCACATTTTCACGAAATCGTCTTAAATGAAACACATTTAAAATTTCGAGAGCTATATTGATTTTTAAATGATTATAATTTAGTAATTATTTTATTATAAATGTCACAAATTGAATTATGATCAACATACAACGAAACAGCACTGAAATTTGCAAAAAACTAAATATTTTTTTAAATAAGTCTTGCCGGCTTGACAGATCCCTTAAAAAAACTTGAGATCCGCGTACGCGGATGGGGACCACCAAAAATTCGCATCCGTATCCGCGGATGTTGAACATCCCTGATCTACTGACTCCTAAACTTTGTCCCACGATCTACAAACCTAACAAAAACTGACCACATTTTGAGTACCCAATAAAGATTGTATACAAAATCAATTACTAGACACATGTAAACCGCAGTTCATATTTTCTGTTACAAAGTAACGAATACATTGCATGCATTTAGGTTAGGTAAATTACTCCGGCGCCGATTTATATTTATTTCATAAATATTGCGCATGCGCACTGTTAACCAAAAAATACTTAAAAAGGTAAAGTGGTTGACTGATGCTCAAATTAAAAGTAGAGTAAAAACTAACTTTTCAGGAGGTGCAAACCAAAGAACAAAAACAATTAATAATGCTCAGTTAATTTTTGCAAACTTAACACTCCTCCCGTTTCGCCTTTCTGTACTAGGGTAGGATGGTTTCACGAATTTCAGCGTTGATTTCGTCTGGCTCTGATAAACTTAATTCTAATCAACGAAAGTCGGATAGAAAACAATCAAAATCATAATGTTTGTTTCTACACCCGATGTTAAGCCAAATTGCAATGAAACAAAGCGCAGTCGAAGATAAAATGGAATATGTAACAGGAAAATAAAAATTTCTATCATTTCAGTATTATCAAAACGAATCCTCTAACTAATAAAATATGTATTTTAATGCGAAAGTGAGTTTGTTCTTTTGTTCCGCTTTCACGCTAAAACGGCTAAACAGATTTGGATGAAATTTGGTAAGTACATGGGTAGACCATGACCTCATCCCCATATTCCCACGGGATCGAGACTTATGCGGGTGAAACCGCGGGGCGCAGCTAGTCCATACAATATTATACTCGTAAAGAGAGAAAAGACTTGTATTTTCTTTTAAAAGAAATAATCTTAAAAACTACTGAACCGATTTAAAAAATTCTTTCACCAGCAGGGCTAGCATGACCAACGCGAGAAAGCTCTTTATCTCGTTTTGTCGAAATTTTTCGACGATTCTGACGTCATTCTAATCCCTAACATGACCGTCAACGACGAGATATCTCGAAAAAGGCACTTTGACACTTCTATATCTCGCGACGAGAAACCGATGTTGCAAGTTATTAAAAACAAATTATTTTTATGATAGCAACATCGGCTTGAGATTCCGTTTCATTCATTCAATGGTGCCGATTCTCTTGTCACAAATGCCTCTAAACTAGACTAAAAATCACCTAAATTTAGATTATTCTTGTCAACCGACGATTTTCCATTCTGAAATAGACTAAAGTGACACAACTTAACTATATTTTAGTTTGACGACACTGAGCTATTAATTTTGTGAAAATGGCAATTTTGTCGTTCAGAATTTGATGTTCTTCACCTAAAATTTTGATTTTCTAAGTATTTAATCGCTATAAAAAAATTAACTAAAATTCACACCAACACCTCGACGGTGCAAAAACAATACTGACTTTTTTTCTTTTCTCTTGCTTATATCTCGAAAATGGTGCGTCCTATCGCAAAAATAATGAAAATTTCGACCCCCTTTATGAAACCCCTAAACCCCTAACACTCAACATGTAGGTAATATTTTTTCATATTTTCCATACAAAAAACGAAAAATTCCATATAAAACACGTCGTTCCAATATAAATAGTAGTTTAAAACTAAGTATTTTCATTATTATTATATTGTAAAATAAAATGATGACTAAAATAAGTACAATTATGAAACTGCCATGTTATTTTGGAGTTTTTTTTTTGTATCATAATTTTGTCTACTCTTCTCGTCGTCAAAATCGACGAGTAAATGATAGAAAAATCGGAGATTATCTCGTGTTGAATTGTCAAAAATCGAGATAACTATGGTGCCATGTTAGGGTTTGTCGAGTAAACATCAATTTTGACAGAAGGAGTCGACTATTTTGTATGGAAGCACTGTCAGAAAACGAGAAAGTGACCGAAATAGACAAAAATTACTCACGCGAGAGCGAGTAATTGTCGCGTGTGTCATGTTAGGCCTGCAGCAGGGCTAATATGACAAGCGCGAGATAGCTCTTTATCTCGTTTTGTCGAAATTTGTCTACGATTCTGACGTCATTCTAATCCCTAACATGACCGTAAACGACGAGATATCTCGAAAAAGGCACTGACACTTCTATATCTCGCGACGAGAAACCGATGTTGCAAGTTATTAAAAACAAATTATTTTTATGATAGCAACATCGGCTTGAGATTCCGTTTGATTAATTCAATGGTGCCGATTCTTTTGTCACAAATGCCTCTAAACTAGACTAAAAATCACCAAAATTTTGATTATTCTTGTCAACCGACGATTTTCCATTCTGAAATAGACTAAAGCGACACAAATTAACTATATTTTAGTTTGACGGCACTGAGCTATTAAATTGAGTGAAAATGGCAATTTTGCTGTTCAGAATTTTACGTTCTTCATTGTCTAAGTATTTAATAACGATAAAAAAATGAACTAAAATTCACACCAACACCTCGACGGTGCAAAAACAATACTGTCTTTTTTTCTTTTCTCTTGCTTATATCTCGAAAATGGTATGTCCTATCGCAAAAATAATGAAAATTTCGACCCCCTTTATGAAACTCATAAACCCCTAACACTTAACATTTAGGTAATATTTGTTCATATTTTCCATACAAAAAACGAAAAATTCCATATAAAACACGTCGTTCCAATATAAATAGTAGTTAAATCTAAGTATTTTCATTATAATATTATATTGTAAAATAAAATGATGACTAAAATAAGTACAATTATGAAACTGCCATGTTAGTTTGGAGTTTTTTTTTTGTACCATAATTTTGTCTACTCTTCTCGTCGTCAAAATCGACGACGAGTAAATACGACTAAATGATAGAAAAATCGGAGATTATCTCGTGTTGAATTATCAAAAATCGAGATAACTAAGGTGCCATGTTAGGGTTTGTCGAGAAAACATCAATTTTGACAGAAGGAGTCGACTATTTTGTATGGAAGAGCTGTCAGAAAACGAGAAAGTGACCGAAATAGACAAAAATTACTCACGCGAGAGCGAGTAATTGTCGCGTGTGTCATGTTAGGCATGCAGAAACAACTCAAAAGTTATTTTTAAAGGTATACTAATTATTATCGCTGAGTGAGCAAGACACAACAGCCAATATTATTGATTGTCACATTCAGTCCGATCCTGTCGGTCTACTTTGTTAAAATCTCATGTTTCTCTCGTGAGAGCTTAGCTGAAGTGAGCTTGAAGTGAATGGTAAGGTATCAGTCTGTAGTATCGAGTGGGCAGACAGCGACAGCACCGGACCGAATGTGACAATCGTTAAAGTTGACCCTAGAGGCCATTTACCATAATGTGACCGGACTAGAACGTCACACATAAACGCATTGATTTACTAGATACTAAAATGTAGGTTTTATATAACTGCTTCATTGTGCAGGCTGCTTGGTATGTAGGCACCTACTATTAGCCTATATTGTGTTAGCGGGTTTTGGTGACTGTATGAATGTACTAGAATCAAGTTGCCATTTCTTCTTCACAGCTAAAGCACTAGGAAGTGGTGAAGGACGGGCGTTTTCGGGGGACTGTCTTAAGTAATTTTGACGTTCGAAAAGTGCTGATTTCTCAGCCCAGTTTTAATAAATGACTTTTGAATTTGAATTTGAATTTGATATGACGACGGCGCTGTCGCCGCCAATATAACAGCGCGATGGATAAATTAAATTAATAATTGGGTGTGTAAAACGTGTCTAAATGATAACAGCTGCACGAGTGGATCGAAGGTTAAACTACATTTGCTGCGGACGTGGATGTTTGACAATCCATTAGGTACATATTCCTTGCCTCGGAAAGCTTAATAATACGTTCAGTGACGAGAGCCCTCCTGGAACCCGGGTTAACCTAGTCGCAAAAGATATGCCGGGAACCCTTGCGGAGAGCTCCTTTTAAACGTAGGTTTTTCTTAGCGAATTTTAAACCTTGAAAATATAATCTGATGTATATTTAACAAGATTTATTAGTACGAGTATATGCGTTGGTTTTAAAATCCAAGCCTTTTATTTATTTTTTTGTTCACGGTAATATTTTTGTAAACACTGTATAATTATCTATAATTATTTTTAAACAAATATCTAATCGAGTTTATTTATATTTGCTGTTTTTATTTAAAATATAAAACACTTAGGTACACACTATAAAACTGATTTACATCCGTAAGACGTCCTCGTAACATAAGGTCCAGTTGAAAACCAGCGTCAGACACTAGTTGTCTGGCATTTATGCTGAACTGGCCCTATTTGGCGCAGCCGTGAGGCACACAGTACAAAATTTTAAGTATTTTTTCTGTTTTTTGTTGGTTTTTGTGCCTTCAAATAAATTTATTTTCTTTCTTTTTTATGTGTAATCTGGGGTGATATTCTCATTTGAAGTATTATCTTCAGAACTACTGATCCGATTCCGAAAATTATTTCACTAATGGATGGGGAAGATACAGTATCACCGAGTGTCATTACCTATGTCATATATTTTATGTTAAAAAAAAAACAATCTCGCAGGCCAAATTGTAGTCCGGAGCTAGCAATATTACAAATGTGAAAGTGTGTTTCTTTGTTTGATACCCTTTCACGCTAAAACGGCTGAAAAAATTTGCATGAAATTTGGCACATGACCTGGATTAGGACATAGGATACTTTTTATATCGATATTCCTACGGGATCGAGACTTACGCGGGTGAAACCGCGCGGCGCAGCTAAATAAAGTTAAAAGTTAAAGGGAGTCCCCATACAAGAAACGTGTTTTTTCAGCGTTTTTCATATTTTTTTTCGGGAATTAAGTATGTACCTACCATGAAATACAAACTTATTGTGTTGTGCATGCATCAGATTCATTCAAACTAGGGGCCAACCACCACCTCTTTAAGCAGTATTATTTTGATGTTACTTCAGTGCGAGAAAGAAGTGAAGCTATACAGGACGTCTAGCTCCATCTCTTTCCCTCCTCCCTTTGCAAAGAGGTGGTGGTAGGGCCCCAGAACCCTTCACTGTGCGTGGTCCGACACGTATTTGGGCGATTTTTTTAGTTCAGAATAACGACACAGTTAAAATAACGCCAGATATCACAATGACTTTAAAATCTACGACCTAGTCCGAGTGGTAAATGCTACCACTTGCAAGGCTATCTATCACGTTCTTGTTATCAGTTGATAAGCATCTTGATTAGGTCTCTTATCGATAGCAGTTTGTGATCGCAGTTGACGCTAGACTGCCTGTTCTGAGTTGAGTTGTGAAAGATTTTTTCTCTATTTCGAAATGGAGGATTTTATCTCCATTTTTTGAGTTTGAGTTTTTTCTCGTCTTTTGTTGGCCAGTAAATGGGTTTTGGAGTCAAATAGGCACTCGCTCCATGTGAAATACTGGTGTTCAGCGGTATCCAGTTAGACTGGAAGCCGACCCCAACAAGTTGAAAGGCTAGCCAGATTGAATTTGTGTTGCAGCATTCTTCCTGCGTTGTAAGAGCTAGCCGATCATAAACGAGCGATAAGAGCATCTAGAGATCATGAGGAAGAAGTTTGGAAACAGTAATACGAGTAGGTATGTAAGAGGGTGAGCCTTTCTACTGCCTTCAACAGTGCACTAATCTAGACTGAAAGGCTGCTACTGTGAAATTCCTTAGAGAAAAACCCAGTAACAATTTGTCTGACAATACAGATATTATACCTACTCCGTAGCTTTAGCCACCACTTGATCAACGAGGCAGTCACTCTGATGTTTAGCATATGCATGGGATAATCAGATTTATAATGTTCCCACTACACAGGCATCCTCTCCGTATAAGAGGAGTAACATGTGTAGATATGTAGTACAATCGAATCTTTTCTACTAACATATCCAGAAAATATACTCTCTCCTTATAACCTGCCAAAGATTACGTAATCATTTACAATCTAGAAAAGGAAATAAGCATGCTATCATAAATTTAAACACTTAAAACTAACTAAATAGTGTTGAATTCAATGATAGCGTTATCTTTCGTTTACTGCTCTCATAATCTACGATATGGCGTTTTTATTTGTGCTGGCAATGTGACCCCGGGTATTAGATTGTGCTAAGGCAAATATTTGTTTTTTTAAAACGTTAATTGAAGTGATAACGAAGTTCTAATTTTAAATGTTTGGAAAGGGATTCAACCTTTCCAAAAAATTGAAATTATAACTACTTACACTTTTTAATAGATATTAATAGGAAAGCTAGTTTATGGTCAATCAAACTTTTCTATCATGATGGCGTATGTAAAGTCTTTTAGTGTCTGAAAGCACAAGTAGATCCTAATTTAATTATTAAGTTTACTTGAAAAATTATTTAATAGTTCATATATAAACTAAATAATTTTACAAGTAAAGCATTTATATTAGTTAGATATTATCTAACTTTAATTCTGTTTTATTTTTAAACATTAATATAATTGAATTTAAATAATTCACACAGTTGAGTAATATTATTTCAAAATAATGTAGTTGCGAGATAGCTACATTTATTACGTTAGTGAAATTATTTTTGCTAGACAATATTCTGACAGCACTTAAAATTTTGCCAATAAAATGCCAGAATTGCCAGTAAATTAAGGATAACCATAAAAAACAGAAACAGTGTCTCTTACCCAAAGTGAAAAACTTCCACTGCGAGATTCCCCCTCAAATGATCCGCCATCTTGAATCACATGTTTATCTCATTAGTTGGTCCATCGTTACGACGCCCTGCCGACCGTCATGTGACCAATCACAGGCCAGAAAACTTTAATTGTTATCTATACAGCGATAAAACAATCCAATCATATCGGTTTATCAATAATATTTTGTAACAATCGTAATATCCAGATTTCCCGCTCAAAAAATACTGAAACACCACTCAATTGACTTCCAATTTAAGAAAAAAACACGTTATAAATTCTAAATTACAAAAGAAAATAACGTAATTATTCTAATTGTTAATTTTGGAGTGTTTAACTTTTGGAACGAACTAATTTCAGTGATAATTATAGTTAAAAGTATCGTGAACTGATTTTGGAAACTTGCACCGATGGCGGCAAGAATAAAATGGCGTCGGTGCTTACATGTCGAGTGTTTTATACAAGTGTACCTGTTACGTCACACCTGTGGCTAGGACACGGTGATACGGCGCGTTCAGACGGAGAGTTTAATCACCTGCTTTTTGAAGCGATGTTTGATTTTTGTCGTTTTAAATGTGTTTTTGAGAAGGTTCATTAGGTATTCCTAAAATAAAACATTTAACACAAGCCCAACAAAATGCGACAAAATATTACTTTTTATATAACCTTTATGTAGGTAGATACATTTTATTCTTTACCTAAGTCAATTAATCTGCCTAGACTTTTTCCAACTATATTGGGGTCGGCTTCCAGTCTAACCGGATGCAGCTGAATACCAGTATTTTACATGAAGCGACTGCCTATCTGACCTCCACAACCCAGTAACTGGGTAGGTACCTAATACGGTTCCCCTTGGTAAGACTGGTTGTCAGACTTTCGGGCTTCTGACGACCCGTAACGACTGTCAAAGATCCACGAATGACAGTTCCGAGGCACGGAGGAGTCTCGGTATGTAAAGATGGTCACCCATCCATAGACCAACCCCGGCAAGCGTTGCTTAATCTTATGGATCGACCCGTGCGGCAGTTATTACTTAGCTACGAGCTCCTCTAATTCTATTCTTTAAGTAAGTAGGCAAATCATTGAAGATTAGTGAAACATATTTTAATACTAATATTATATTATTATACCAACGACCACTGTCACGTCCATTCTAGTTGTTCCTTCATAAGTAACTTTCTCAATGGATTTGACTGATCAATTTCCTCCTATGCCGGATGTTAGTGAAAATATTTAATACACAGTAACATCCTTTGTCGTCCCATCACAGATCACTCACATCTCACGCGGATGTTTTTTTTTTTTAGTAATCTGCAGATCCCTGTTCTCAACTGCAGCGATGTTGGAGCAAATAAGACAATTTTAGACATTTTTCAGTAAGCTATTACAACATTAAGAAAAACTGTAGGCAAATTTAACACTTGTGACGAGCTTATAACAACTTTGGACTACCAGTCGGATTTGAAAAAATATTTTTGCATTAGAAAGGCTAAAGACTGAAACATCACGCTAGGACCCTTAGGAGCCGAGCGAATAGCGAAAAAGTCAGAAAGAACGCTAAGTGAAAACGAAGTAGGTAATAACGCGGGCGGGTGATGCGATGCGATGCGACAGGGTGGGTCGAGGATACAAGAAATTTTCACGCGGATGATGTAGCGGGCTAGGTCGTTCTTCATATTTACAAACATACTTAATTTATTTATTAAATGAAGATCGCGTCGTTGCTTGAAACAATAAGTAAAACTCAAATAACTCCGTGTGAACACAGCTTTACATAATATTCTTATCGTCGGGAAAATGGGTACAGGCTGTAGGCTGCAGGTAGGAAACGTAGTTTTAGTGACTTTCAATTTTCTTCCATTGTTGTTCGGTTCCAAAGCTTAAGGTTTTACTTTATAACATGACCGCACACGTATTTGCATAGCGGTGACTTATGTAATACGTCTTGCAAATCGTGCTAGTTATTATTGAGATGGTTTCAAGAGAAATCTGTGGGGAGATGACGTTGTTAATTTTTGGAGCGAATGATAATTTAGGTACTTACAGTTTTTCAGTTTTTAGGATGCCGTAGACAAAGAGTGCCAACGGGACCCTGTTTCTGGCTCCGCTCTCCGTCCGTCCGTCTGTCACAGGGCTGTATCTTTTGAACCGTAATAGACAGACACTTGAAATTTTAACAGAGTATGTGCTACTATGGCCGCTATAAGAAAGTATAAGTAGGTATACGGTAATTATAATTTTTTACTCACGGTGAGATTTTTACAGATAGCACTAACTACAGTCCGGCCGTCGAGAGAATACGTTCTCTGACATCTGTCACTTTCATAGATTAACGAATATGTGTTTTGCGAATTTGATCCTTAATACAAATAGAAATTGTTCAACTGACATAACGTATTTTCTCGACGGCCGAACTGGTCCATTTCACGAAAGAAGTCCCGCGGCAATAAGTGGAACTAATTACCTATTCTTATATGTAGGTATAGTTAGCAACATTCCGACAACAACCCTCCTACCTCATACAGCTTTCTCTACATATGATTGTGGATTTTATTAAACCAGTGCATCAGATGTCGAGATAAATGAATATTTATGAATCGTCTCTTACGACAAGTCGCGCCGCCTCTGCGGGACTTCTTTCGTGAAATGGAGTTTATCTCAGTCACACGACGTTGAAAGTTTATTTATGACAGTTATGTGACGTTCGAACGTCAAAAATCAATGGGTAAACAGTCACTAATGTAACTTTAGCAACGTACATAAATAAACCCCATAACGTTTTGCCCGTTAGACAAGGCAATTCTAGAAATTATTAATGACGAAGCGTCGTCATTAATAATTTCTAGAATTGCCTTGTCTATGTCTATTTCTAGAATCGCCATTGAAAGTCGAAAGAAACCATTTGGGCTAACTTTTTAAACAATGGCGGGTGTTTTTGTGGTTCCTTGTTCAAATAAAACCGTTGTGGTTAAAACCACATGTTTAGCACTTTCCGATGAATGTGACCCCGTGACTTCCGGTCGGGAGCAGCTAAACAAACTTCACGCTAATTACTGAAGAGACGGTCAGACATGTAGTACTTACCTACCTACCTATTCCAATTATTATTATAGTATTCGATCACATAATAAGCGGTCTTATTCCTACCTGCATTCTTAATACTAAGTTTAACCAATAGGTTTAACGTTTGAAGAATACATTGAGTCAAATTAAATTACTTTGCAAAACTCCGCAGATGCGTCCTATCGATATCTGAACTGCATGATAAAACAAAAAAGAAATTAACATGATATGGTTTTTTTGTAAAGTCATCGACTGCAGCTAGGGTAGTCACTGGAAAAATATATTTTGAAAATCTTTTTGTTTTTGTGTAATCTTCACAGGTGTGGAGGGTTTCGATTCAAACTCAAACTCAAAGCATTTATTTCAAATAAACCAAATACAGGCATTTTTTAATTGTCAAGGGGTCGGTCATAGCTCGCCGTCCGGTAAGGACCAAGCCCGGGTCGACGGCGCGTTGTGTTCCACGCGCGCCTCAAAGAGATGTCAGCGAGTGAAGGGGTTCGATGAGACCATTGCCTGCCGGGGTTGCGGGAAAGTCCGAAAGGGATACCGTGGCCCCCTGGCATTGCACAGGCAACAGAAGGAACACGGGTGGGTTTTAGTCAGTAAGCGTCTGACACGCCCTCCTGCTCCACCCAGAGCGGGAGACGTCATTTGATGATTTCCCAACCAAAAAAAAAAAAAAAAAAAAGGGGTCGGTCAGTCAGAAAGATGAAGCTAGTTGAAGAAGAACGGGCAAGAAACTCCACGGACACTCTGTTAAATCAAAATATGGTTACATCATTCATGTTGAAGTTACCTATGCATGTGAGAACGATGCAAAACATTAAAAGCGTCCATAATAGTTTTTTTTTTTATTATTAAATTAAATAAAAAGATACATTCGATAAAAAAAGAAAACAAATTTTCTCAACTCAAACTTCGATTATCAAAACTACCAGCGGCAGCGGTCGTTAAACCCCAAAAAAAAAAAAACACGCTAAGCACGTTAAGCTATGATACGTGTTTATAAAGTTTTTTTTTAAATTATTATTTATTCATTTAGTAGCATAATACATATTATCTTTCTTTATACATAATAAGTTGGTGGAAACATAAATTCATTAGACTTTTACCGTGCACCAAAATCATCGACCACATATCGTCACCTTCCCCGCTAACTATCTATCTAGCAATTGATATTTTTCCAGGGCAACAGTTTTTCAGTCGGGCGCTACAGTCGTGTTACTGTCATTGCATTAGCTGCAGCTTTATTATGAATTAATAACTTTTTTTTAATATTTTGCCCTAAAGCCAAATGACATAAAACTTTTTTTCGAAAATTTATGAACACGTAGGTAATGTCTGTGTAGATACGTCAGTTTGTGAGATACAACAGTTAGCTGGGAGGGTGACGATTATATGTATAGATACGAAAAAAAAATATAAGTGCTTGATTTACCAAATATAACATAATCAGATCAGCCAGTAAAGTTCCCACTGCTGGGACCTGGGACACAGCTGGCCTCCTTACTGTGAGTGTAATGGGAGTGGGCAGCTATCCACCACGCGGGCCCAGTGCGAGTTGGATCCACCAACTTTACTACAGCACCTACGGAGAGCTTTGGAAGTACCTATATCGTCCAAAGCTGGAGAGCATTGTCATGAATATGGCTCAATGGTAAGGTTAATCGGATCGATCCAAGGCTAAGCGACGCGTGCCGCGGTCTGTTCGTGGATGGGTGACCATCCATTATATATCGAGACCCCTCCGTGCCTCGGAAAGCACTGTTGTTGGTCCCGGCTGTCATTCGTTGATCTTTGACCGTCGCGTCGTTTATACGGGTAGCTAGAAGACAAAAAGTTTTGCAACCAGTCTTACCAAGGCGTCATGATGTTGTGGAGGTCAGATAGGCAGTCGCTCCATGTAAAATACTGGTATTCAGCTGCATACGGTTAGACAGAAAGCCGACTCCAAAATAGTTGGGGAAAGGCTAGGCAGATTGATTTTTTTGACATGAATATTAATTTTTGTCGTCAGCTTCAGGTGCCCATATTGCGTCTTCACGGCCCGCACCCTTTACTGCGAGCGGAAATAAATATTTTCTTTGAATGCAGTTACAATATTTTACTCATCTGCTTTCGAGTTCATTAAACCGTAACTATCTGAGTAAAAGCTGACGCAGATAGCAGTGCTTATCGCTACAAGCCGGTCAGGGAATTGGGTGATATTAGTGTTCGCGTCCCACATACCGTCGTACTGTCTCAAGACGAAAGTCTTTGACCAGTCCGTGTTACCAGTGATGACCACTGAAACATGGTCGCTCACAATGGCCCTTATTAGAAGGCTAAAAGTCACCCAAAAGGCAAGGGAGAGGGCTATGCTTGGAGTTTCCCTACGAGATTGAATCAGAAATGAAGAGATCCGCAGGAGAACCAAGGTAACCGACATAGCCCGAAGAATTGCCAAACTTAAGTGGCAATGCAGAGCACATTGCTCGTATTGCCAGAAGGCCGATGGTGCTGAAAGGTTCTGGAGTGGCGGCCGCGTACCGGACCGCGTGCCTAGAATGCAAAAATCCAAGATATGTATTGTGACATCCACCAACCCGAACTGCGCCCGCGTGGTTGTTTGCAGCCCACTCCCTCTTGATGAGTGGAGGCTTGAGTACCAGCAGTGGGTACATTATAGGCTGATTACGCTAAACAGAAAAAGAATCAGCGAAGCGAGCATTGATCACCACACTCACACCACGCTTGCGCGCTCACTGCGATGTAGCGGTATTCAAATTAATAAAAGTCTATTCTGAAAGTTGGCAACGTCGCAAATAGATGTCAAATATTTCGCTGTTTTGATTAATTTGGCAATATTAATGTATGGAAATATGAAATGTGGCTAACTAGCGAACTAGAATATTAATAATGAATTGCAATTGTATCACTGAGTTTGATGTTGTAACCGTTTTAGGTGTAAAAAAGTCATTTGAAAAGTTTTCAAATACTTTTTTTACATATAAAAGTAAATGTTCGGTGTTACGATTGTAATTATTGCATTTCATTAACAATATTTTAGTTGTTAGGTAGCCACATTTCATTTTTCCATACAGTAATATTGCCAAATTAATCAAAACAGGTAAATATTTGACAGCTATTTGCGACGTTGCCAACTTTTAGGATAAGCCCTCTTAAATTTAATGACAGAAAACGCACAGACTAAACCGCTGCATCTAGAAGCATGCAATTTGGCACAAGAGTTACCATTAGGTAGGTAAGTACAGACGCCAGCACATCAACCTACTACAATGTATCAAATTTCTTTCTAATTTTCAACTTTATCACTTAAGTTTAAGGTTCAAAGTTGATTGGGAAAATTTGACAGTTTCGGGTCAGTTGACGTGCTGGCGTCTGTACAACGAAGGAGAAATCTATTTTTCATTTTAAGGGGGTTCCGTACCTCAAAAGGAAACAAACGGAACCCTTATAGGATCACTTCGTTGTCCGTTCGTCTGTCAGTCTGTCAGTCTGTCAAGACCCTTTTTCTCAGGAACTCGTGGAGGTATCAATTAGTCTTCTTTCTTTGTCGTATGGTTAGTGACTAACCTGGTGTCAGAGTTTTTATGCAGCCCATCCATGGGCCTCTGACTTGGTTTCACATGCCGTCGAGAAATACATATCTCTCAGGCTTTTCCTCACGATGTTTACCTTCGCCGTTTTTGAAGCAAGTGATAGTGAAGTCTTTTGAATAATTTGATTTGTCAAATGTTTTTATTGAACCTACCCAAGTGACAGCTTCTTCTGCCACCAGTAGAGATAATATTTTTTGTAATTGTGATTACTTACACAAACAAATTGTAAACAAGTTGCCATCAGATCACAGTGGATAAACAATAACATTTTGGTCCTACATACCATTACAAAAAATGCAAATAAGGTTTAGGCCAATTTTAAGTAAAAGTTTAGAAAAATGTATAATTCGTTGGCCAGTAAATTATGTGTTCAGAGTTTTAATAATATGGGTGACACTAATGAGTTCTACGCCGAGTTATTTTCACTATTACACACGCAATTTAATGACACTTTTCCACTAAAGACTAAAAGTATTTACACAAAGTTCTTATTTTGTGATTGGGCGACTCCAGGTATTCGTAAAAGCAGGGAAAAACTAGTTGAACTTTATGGCCAAAAGCAATATATGAATAATACAAGCTTTCATAAGTATGTTTCAAACTATTCAATTTTTTTTTAACTATGAGCAAACTAGCTAATGCTATTTATATTAGCAATAAAATAAAGTCAGCTAATGGTAAAATAAAAACTACCTGGCAAATAATATAATAATGAAACAGCTAGAAAAAAAACGGCGAAATACTGAATTTAATTTAGAGACTGCACATGGCCCTATCAACTCAAATGTAGAAATAGCTCAGGAATTTGAAAACTTTTTTGAAAATATTCTCCTTAACTACTGAAGCTTTAAATTCCTCACCCGGGCTTTCTGCTGCCTTACTTGGAAAGAGTGTGAAGGCATGCCCTTTGGAGTTTATGTTTCAGCGTACAAACCACCAGGCTGTTATAAAAGCTTTTAAAGATCTTAAAATTAAATCAACAAAGATTTCTGGGAAATGTCTGTAAAAGTCTGTAGATCTATTTATCGAAACCATTGCGCCCTATTTAGCTTTCATATTTAACACCAGTGTAGACCAAGGAGTCTTTCCGGATCTCATGAAAACACAGTAAAGTAGTTCCATTGTTCAAATCCGGCGATAGTAAAGAACTCAACAATTATAGGCCAATTCTACCAGTTCTCAGTAAGGTATTTGAAAAGTTGGTGCTCAATCAAATGATCACTTTAATAAAAATTCCATCTTTCATGAACAACACTACGGTTTCACCAAAGGGCGTTGTACCACTGACGCCGCCGGTGTCACCCTATTATAGAACATTTTTAATGGCTGGGAAAAAAAAAAAAAAAACAAGATGCCATTGGAATCTTTTGAGACCTGTCGAAGGCATTCGATTGCGTAAACCATGAGACATTTCTGCTGAAACTGGAGCACTATGGGATTATCTCTTTGATTAGCTCTTACTAAGATGATACCTAAAAGATAGAAAGGTTGAAGTTCAAGTAAACGGCATAAACCCATTAGGGTCTGAAATGGCAATGGGCGTTCCTCAAGGTTCTATATTGAGTGCATTCCTCTTTTTAGTTTACATTAATGATTTACCCCAATTACTTCTAAATCAACTGAAGATCACCATCTTCGGTTGATTTATTATTTGCAGATGACACATTATTGATCTTCAAAATCAACTGACGGTCACAAAGTCTTGAAGACCAATAGCTCTATTCTTCAGTTAGCTACTTCCACAGCATTTGTCGTAGGGCATTTTACTGTGGGGTCGGGCATGAATCCATCTTTATTTTGCAAAAGAGAGCTATCAGAGCCATTTATAATCTACGTCGCGCGTCGTCGTAGCGAATCTCTCAGGGAACTATTTAAAAAGGTTAATATTATGACCGTACCTTGATAATTCATTTATAAAAATGTTATTTATAGAAAAAATCTACATCTTTTTAACAAAATAATTGATAGACATAATTTTCAATACTAGAAATAAAGATAAAATAGACCAACCATTTTTCAGACTGTCTAAAATAAATACATCTTTTATGGGGTAATGTGTTAAGTGTTACAACAGAATACCTTGTGATATATTAGAATTAAATGAAAGAATATTTAAAACTCATATAAAAAGTACACTTTGGAAACAAGCATATTACAAATTAGAGGATTATATACAAGATAAAAATGCTTGGAAACATACTGGTCTTGCTCCATAGGACAATTTAGAATCTAGACGAAATCCAGGTAAGTGGTTGCCCTATTTAATTGTATAATATTATTTTTTATAATGTTGATTTTATATTCTGTGATTACTTGAACTCATACACTGACTTATTATTGGTATTACTTGTAAATTTTTTAGGAATATCGTATAATTCTACAATGTTTGTAAATATGTGAGCACCATGCATCTATAGCATTTCGCATAACGTATTTATCTGTCATTCCTTCATTTTTCATTCATTTTACCTGTCGTGGTAGGTATGGTAATCTTATTTTAGGTGCATCGTCTTCACATATTAATGTATATAAGATATTGTGAAAACATTTAAAAAGAGTAACGGTGGAGTTTCTTGCCCATTCTTCTCCATACGAAAATTACATTTTGGAAGGGGCGACGAGAACCATTTTTTTTTTGTCGTCAATAGTGCCGTTTTTTTGCCAAATTGAAATAAATTATTTGACTTTGTATACCTAGTTATATAAAATAATATAAGTACCTATACAAAATATTGTAAAACATTTTAAAAGAGTAAGGGTGGAGTTTCTTGTTCCATCTCTCCATACGAAAACTACCTTTTGGAAGGGGCGACTAGAATCAATTCAATTGCAGTTACCATCTTACATTTGCAGTTGGAGAATTGACCGTGACGGATATCGATGTATGGGCGGACGTATATTTCAACAACAATGTTAAGTTCGTTTTTGGGATAAAGACACGCACTTGGCCGGTTTTTCTTCTAAGGAAGGATTTTGAGGGTTTTAACCCTAGTGCTGGACATAGTTGCCTCCAATTCCACGCCAGTTCGATTTTCAGCACAAAACTTTCATTCTTTATAAATAGTTTCTTCTTTCTTTTTCTTACTTTCATTCTCTATTTATAGAGAATGAAAGTTTTGTGCTGAAAATCGAACTGGCGTGGAATTGGAGGCAACTATGTCCAGCACTGGACTGCTGTAGGCTACTGATGATGATGACGAATTGGAGATTAACCAGCATAGAGACTTCAATAGACTATAATGTAGTGATGCTCGCCCGAGCTATACCTACACGGTGAGTTTTAATTCACTGGGCGTGAAAGTACTCATGATTATAAACAACTTTCAATAAGGGACAAACTACGAGAGAGCAAAAAATATTAAATATTGCACTTTTTATGAAACAGAAAGACAACATCAGTGAATTAAAAATCACCGTGTACAGTGCTAAAGCTAGGCACCAACTTTTTACTTCGTACACGAGGAAGACGGAGGAAGTAAAACGCGGTTAACTAAGTGCGGATTTTTCCAATGAAATTGAACGCGTTCACCACATCTAAACGCGTTCAAGAGCTGTCAGTGTACAATATTCCATAACAATTTTGACACTGACAGCTCTTGAACGCGTTTTAGAAATGCTGATCGCGTTCAGTTTAATTGGTGCAAGCATTGGCTCAGCAATTATTTTCTGTAAGGGTCACACCAAAGCCGGCGGCGGCCTATTTAATTTGTTTTTTAATTGAATTTGTTTTTTATTTTAATTTGTTTTTTTTCATTTAATTTAATTTTTATATAATGCATTAATATTATACTTTCTGCTGTGCCCTACACTACAGGGTCCGTAATTGTACCTTAGCATTAAGCCATTGTAACACCTTAATACCCACATTATGGAATGCAAATAAAGATATGAATATGAATATGAACCCGCCAACTTAGCTGCAGCCGGGCTCATTTTAAACAAAAGTTTTCCTACTCGTCTTGCAACGTTAAGCCATTACCCTGCGGCTTTGGAGTATAGACACCTTCACGGTCACAGGACGACACCTTCCGAGGATTTGTCTGAAATAATCCGGCTATCTAATTACGCAACACATTTTCGTAAACGATTACGGCAAATTTGTTTCATTTTGACAGTTCAACAGCATTCATTGCGTTATTTACGTTGTTGAGCAGATTATTTTTTCGAAATTATGAAGCAATGGATTAGCAATTTGTTCCAAATGATTCAAATTCCGATTGATCGTGTATTACGTAATTAAGGTACGGATTAAGGCCAGTTTGTAGTTATTACCTACCCCCCCCCCCCTGGCATTTCACAGGCAACAGAAGGAACACTGGTGGGTTTTAGTCAGTAAGAGTCTGACACGCCCTCCCGCTCCACCCAGAGCGGGAAAAGTCATTTGATGATTTCCCACCCAAAAAAAAAAGGTATTACCTACATAGTAAAACTATAAAAGTACGTTTAATGTGATCCTGACCTGGGGCCGTATTATGAAGTATTAATGCCACCATTATTCCAATGTGAGTGAGAGAAAGAAAATAAAGAAAGAAAATACATTTATTTGGCACAACAAGCAAAGGCACACAAGTAGAAAGAGAAAAAAAAAAAAAAGATAAAAGGAAAGAATACAAAATAAAAAGTGTAAAAACTGCGTTACATGATATCAGCAGGAATATGTGCCTCGCGGCTACGCCAAATAGGCCCAGTTCAGCAGAGACGGAACTATACAAGGTCGCTAGCACCATCTTTTTTTCTCAGTGGAATAATGATGGAAGTATTAATGCCACCATTATTCCAGTGTGAGTGAGAGACGGAGCTATACAAGGCCGCTAGCACCATCCTTTTTTCGCAGTGGAATAATGATGGCATTAATACTTCATAATAAGACCCCTGTACCTAATAATTGTAATATTTCTCCGGCACGGTTAACTTCAGCCTCCCTATCATGTCCCCATTCCTTATCTCGTATCTTATATCTCTTGAGATACTGCTCTAAAGTAAACTAGCCATGTTTGCTCAGCATCTAGTATGAAACTACTTTTGATAGTACAATACTATCTATTTTGAACCTTATCCCAACGACACAAAACGTAAATTAAAAAAAATATTGTCTCCATATCTCGAAGCAAGCAATTTTGAATCTTACACCAAATTTTAGTAAGGTTTAAAGTGTTAGAAAACTGTCAAAAAGGTGCGTACGGAATGATGCAGTAAAGATAATGAATAGGTAGAATCACTGTAGATGATTAAATTATACCTATGCCTAAATTCGTAAGGACGATTTATTTTGTAAGTAGGCTTAACAATGCACTTGCTATTTCTAAGGGGATCGGGGCAAAAGATTGACAGATCTCATTTCAGAGGCCAATGGTGGCGATTCTCTTGTACACCGATGTAAAATAACTAAACTTTCACTAAAATTCCTTACTTTTGGCTGTGAGAATCTTAAAGCTATAGCTATAGGCACTGCAAAAAAAAAAAACGCTAAATTTAAAAATAATTTTGACACTAAACACAACTAAAATCGAATTTGAGAAGCGCGACGCCACGTGCTTGTTTGCCCTACCCCTTTTTTTTTTTTTGGTTGGGAAATCATCAAATGACTCCTCCCGCTCTGGGAGGGCGTGTCAGACTCTTACTGACTAAAACCCACCCGTGTTCCTTCTGTTGATTGTGCAATGCCAGGGGGCCACGGTATCCCTTTCGGACTTTCCCGCAACCCCGGCAGGCAATGGTCTCATCGGACCCCTTCACTCGCTGACACTCTTTGAGCGCGTGGAACACAACGCGCCGTCGACCCGGACTTGGTCCTTACCGGACGGCGAGCTACCCATTGCTCACCGTCCGCAAGCCCGCGCCTACGGTGGCCGGGAATCCGCGATCGATTCCCGACGCCCGGGGCGTCTCCTCCTGCGGCGGCTAGGGGCGTGAGGGCGCGAAATTTGCCTCTCCCTCACGCGCTCCGCCTCCTCCTTCGCGAGCATTACTGCTTCGCAGAAGGAAGTGACGGCCTCCCATGCCCTCTCGCTCCGTACCATGGCCTGGACCAGGGCCGGACGCGAGAGATCCCCGCCACCGATCGCCTCCACGAGGACACGGCGGTGCTCTGCCCAAGCCGGGCATACCGCCACCGTATGCTCCACCGTGTCCTCCGGGCGATCCACGCAGTGATGACACCCGGTCGTTTCCTCCCGCCTTATACGAAACAGGTACCTCCCGAAACAGCCGTGTCCGGTGAGGACCTGCGTCAGGCGGAAGGTGAGGACGCCGTGGCGCCTCTCCAGCCACTCCTCAAAGAGGGGACTTATCGCCGCAATAGTGGCGTGCCCAGCACTGGGTTGCGACAATCGCACTCTCCATGACGCCATGAGATCCCGTCGGAGCTCTGTCCGCTGTGCCGCGATTTCTCGCGGCATCGGAGTCAAGCCCCGGCGTTTCGCCTCCCCGCGCCACTCCCAAATATGCGCGTTGCCCTACCCCTTGATTTTTATCAGAGCCGGTGGCGCACAAAATAAAAAATATGAAAAATTATTACCTACCTACATGTTGAGTTTTGGGGGTTTATAGGATTTATAAGACAATACATTAGGTACTGTTTTTGAAAGTCGAGGTGTTGGTGTGCATTTATAGTTCATGACAACTAATTTTATTCCACACCTTTTTAATCGCGATTAAAAAGGTGTGATAGATTTAGTTAGAGACCGTGGTTAGAGACAATCATAATTTTAGGTGAAAAACGTGAAATTCAGAATAGGTACCTAGCAAATTTGCCATTTTCACTATTTTAATAACTCAGTGCAGTGCCATTTTATTGATGGTTAACTAAAATATAGTTAAGTGGTGTCACTTTAGTCTATTTCAGAATAGGAAAACGTTTTTTCACAGAAACATCATAATTTTGTTGATTTTTAGTCTAGTTTAGAGGCATTTGTGACAAGAGAATCGGCACCAATGTCTAGCCTCCTGTGACACAGACACTGTAAAAGAATACTTTCGCAAAAAATGTAGCGTACGGAATTTTGTTGAACCTACGACTCATTTTGTTGCTATAATGTGATAGTTCGATTTTAATCATTAAAAAAACTTGGCCTCTTCCAAGGCATCGTCGGTGGCAGCGCAGAGGCCGCTAAAGGCTGCATTTTGGGCTAATAAAATTGAATATAGTATTTTTATCTCACGAAGCGACGCGCGCTTTACTTGTGATAACGAAGTGTCAAACACGCTGTGAATGTGTGCGAGAAGACGAGTAGCGCCAGCACATAACACACACACATAGGTACTTCCGACTTCACCATACCGTTGTGTCGGACGGTAAAGAGAGCTCCTGCGCTTACACATTCACAGCGTGTTTGTACTTACTTACACTTGGTTGGTAACCAAAAAAATACTGTACACTGTCGTGCCATCGACTCGACGACGAATAAGAATAATTAAAAATATTCAATTAAGGATTATGTTATGTTCTATTCTATCTCATCTCATACGTGCTACTGGTAACTGTTATAGTACAAAAGTGTTATAGGTACCTGCCACACTGATATTTTGACGCATAAAAACGTCTTTTCGCTCAGCGGTGGTGGTAGGTTCTAAGGAAGGGATGTAGATGTAGTGTCTGTGAGTGAAAGAGAAGGAAGCATTATGTCATCTCTAGCACACGTGCGGTCCTAAAGCAACTTTTGCTGACTGAAAAAAATACCGTTAGGTTTAGTTCAATCAATTTAAACATCGAGGCTGCTACTGAAATGGAAACACCTCTTCCAACAAATGAAAATACCTCTTCCTGAAAAAGAAATCTGTATCCTTAAACATAAATGGCCAATGGCCAGTTAAGTTTTTTGTAAGTCCCATGTAGCGGCGAGCCTCTTGCCATCAACCAGCTATCTAATTACGTAACATATTTTCGTAAACAATTACGACTAATCTGTTCCATTTTGACAGTTCAACAACATTCATTGCGATATTTACGTTGTAGCAGCGTTTGAGCAGATTTTTTTCGAACATATGAAGCAATGGATTATTAATGATTATTAATGACGATTAGGACAGTCATCGTCATAATAATACAGTCATCGTTGCAGCGTCATACAAATACCTCGACACTTCTATGTAGCGCTAGTTAATTCGACATCGTTGCAGAGGCCAGAACTGCCCATATTTCGATGGAGTCGAACTTCGAAGGCTTTCTCGTAGTCCACAAATGCCATACATAGCGGCTGCTTGTACTTTTCGGTCTTCTGCACAATCTGTCAAACAGTATGGATGTGGTCTACGGTACTAAAGCCTTCTCGAAAACCGCGGCTTGGTCTGGTGGCTGGAACTCGTCAAATCTCCTGGCGAGACGGTTTGTGACGACCCTCAAGAACAGCTTGTATACATTGTCTATATTTCTTCAGCAAGGATTTGCCACCTTTTTTGAAGAACAGAACCACCGCACCTCAGCTCCACGCCCCGGGCGTTGTACCCTCTTGGATGACGGAGTTAAAGAGACTCGATGCTAGCTTTCTCAGGACTGGAGCCCCACCCGCTTTAAGGAGCACTGTCGTTATTCCGTCATCACCAGGTGCCTTGTTGTTCTTTAGCTGATCGAGAGCCGCCCTAGTCTCGCACTGGTTGACATCCGAGGTGGCTTCCGTGAAGTGGCGCATTAATTCAGCTCGATGGTCTATGTCGCGCTGGTTTCGCCGTCCGCGTTGAGTATAAGCACCCGTAAAAATAGTCGACTTCCTCGAGTATCTTGGACTTCCGAGTCACAACCCTACCGTCCGCAGTTCTCAGTTTCATCAAATGGGACTCTAATTGCTGAGCGAAAACTTTCGACCCTCGGTTCTGCTCAATCGTGACCTTAATGTTACGAAATTTGTAGTTTAAAAAAAAAAAAATGTTACAAGTATTGAGCACCGAAGGTCACGTCGCGTCAGCTTTAAAAAAAAAAAATCGTCATGTGTTGTTGCCGCCCTCTTGGATTTTCATTTTGACCAAATAATTCACACTTTCTCTCTCTTTCTTGCCAGCCTGTTACTTATTCATAATTATAAGGTTCGTGATTGATCTCTTTGGTGATTGGAACTTTTACTAACAATATCCTCATTCAAATCTATTTTGCTCCCTAGGGATCAAAGAGCTATTTTGCTCCCTGTTTACGAAGAAAAAACTAGCTCTTTTTGAATAGATGTGATGAAATAGTAGATTGTTTGCCTAGGGAACAAACAACTATTTTTAAGGCGAGAGTGTTTCTTTGAATCCAGAGCAGAGTGAAGGATTCTAGAGTAGAATCCTGAACGCAGCGAACGCAGGGTGTTTGCTCTCAAGAGCTGCAAGTGTGTCTGGAGAACATGGTGCCACCACATCACTACTAAAAAGAATCCTGGCTGCTCCGCTTATGTCACCTTCTCCTAACTTAGATTGTACTAGATGGGATATACCTCTTGAGGAGGTATATCTTTGTGTCGGTAATTTGGAATCTAAATGAAGAGCCAAAATATTACAGTTTTCCTTAATTTGTGCAGTTAAAGTATTTTTTGTTGCCAAATTCTTCTGTAAATGTAGAATTCTGTAAGGGAAGGTGAGCAACACTGTTCCCAAGCACTTTGCGAGTTGCTCTCGGGCGGCAAGGTAAAACTTTTTATTGCGTAAACAATTTTTATTCAAATAAAAAAAAAAGTGAAATAATGAATAACAATGAATGTGTTTCTCAAGAAAATGAATGAAAATGAATGTGTTTTTCATGCTTTGGATTAAGTTATCCAAGTCTTGCTGCGGTATATTGTCCCAGGTCCGGCTAAGATGCAAAAAAGTTGCCCTTCCGTCGCAATGTATTCAGGGAAATTCCTCAAAGCCCTTCTTTAGAGAATGTCGCACACGTGTTCTATGGGGTTTAGGTCAGGCGATTGAGCGGGCTAGCTTAAGACCGATACGTCGTGCTCCTGCAACCAACTCGTCACCACTCTTGCTGTGTGCAGACGGGCGTTATCATGCATGAGCGTGAATTCTTGGCCCATTTGTAGTCGATGAGGGTAGATTATTGGTACTTGCACCTCGTTACGGTATTTTTCAGCCGACATGGTGTTTCTGATCCAAAAGAGGTTCTTCCACCAACACGAATACCCGCCCAAACCATAATTGTCCCGCCGTGGTATGAATGACTTCCTGAGGATGTTGCAGATGGCTCTCACGACCAGGAACTCGCCAAACACGTACTCTACGTGTATCGGGATGGAAACCGAACCGGGACTCATCGGTAAACAGCACGCGTGTTCACGAGCCCACTCTAGTCGTCGGCCACGATTTCCTCGGCGTAGTGCTGGAGTAAGAAGCGGTCTGTGAGCATGAAGGTTAGCTTCATGCAGCCTTCTCCTCACAGTTTGGTCACTCACAAGCAACTGGTGCTGTGACTGGAGCCTCAGAACCAACTGCATGGCCGTAGCATTTGGTTGTCTTCTCGCGGTAACTTGCAAAAATCGGTCTGGTCGTTGAGTGGATAACCAGCATAGCACCGGTGTCGTGTCGCGCTAGTCCGCACGAAGCTTGATTCTGTTTTTATTTAGGGATTTCTCAGTAACGGCCCATAACTGGATATAGGTAGATAATTTCCCCGGCATATACATAAACTATAATATATGCCCGGTAAATTAGGTTTCAACCCTGTAGGTACTAAATCAACAGTGATTTTTTTACTTGAATCGTGTTTTTGAACTTAGCTCTTCAAATAATAATAGAAAATTAAACATTTTTCAGGACGGTATCGAAGTAAAAAAAACAAAAACGCGTTTTTATGAATTAAATTTGAGGCAAAATAGTGAACAGGAAAATTTTGTTTACAATATTATGTAAAAAAAATGTATAGGTACTTAACCAATATATTTTTACAGAATTAAAAGTTTTCGTCCACGGAAATTTCGATAAAAATTAAATTACGTATTTTTTTTTAGCAGAAGCATTGCTTTTATTATCAAGTGACAAATTATCGAAAAATAATTGGTAAAACATTTAACATTGGTTAACATATTACGGAACACATCCTTTATCATTTTCGTTAGCTAAAAAGGTTGGAATTCGTTCGGGGCATGGTATGTATGATATTATCATAAGATTATTATTCTGCTGATCATGGGGTCTTGGGTTAGATTCCCGGGTCTGGCAGTTTTATTGAGTTTTTCTATCTGGAATTTCTCAGTAACAACCCGGAGTCTGGATTTGTGCCCGGTTGATGGCAATAGGCTCGCCCCCTATTACATGGGACTTAAACATAACTGGCGAAATGTGGGAGTAGGTACCTACTACAGGTACACCTCTGCCCAGCCCTTCGGCGAAAGTCATCACGCCTTGTTTCCCCGGGAAACAAGGCGAATGAAGTTTTCTTAGAAATTAAATTGTATTGCTCGAGTAGCGTCGCGCCGCCCCGGCCGGCGCCGCGCCACCGCCGCCGCGCCGCCCCACCGCGCTAGTCTGCACGAGGCTTAACACTGAACCCCTGCAGGCCTAACATGACACACGCGACAATTACTCGCTCTCGCGTGAGTAATTTTTGTCTATTTCGGTCACTTTCTCGTTTTCTGACAGCGCGTCCATACAAAATAGTCGACTCCTTCTGTCAAAATTAATGGTTACTCGATAAACCCTAACATGGCACCTTAGTTATCTCGATTTTTGACAATTCAACACGAGATAATCTCCGATTTTTCTATCATTTAGTCGTATTTACTCGTCGTCGATTTTGACGACGAGAAGAGTAGACAAAATTATGATACAAAAAAAAAACTCCAAAATAACATGGCAGTTTCATAATTGTACTTATTTAAGTCATCATTTTATTTTACAATATATTAATAATGAAAATACTTAGTTTTAAACTACTATTTATATTGAAACGACGTGTTTTATATGGAATTTTTCGTTTTTTGTATGGAAAATATGAAAAAATATTAACTACATGTTGAGTGTTAGGGGTTTATGGGTTTCATAAAGGGGGTCGAAATTTTCATTATTTTTGCGATAGGACACACCGTTTTCGAGATAAAAGCAAGAGAAAAGAAAAAAAAGACAGTATTGTTTTTGCACCTTCGAGGTGTTGGTGTGAATTTTAGTTCATTTTTTAATCGCGATTAAATACTGAGACAATCAACATTTTAGGTGAAGAACGTAAAATTCTGAATAGCAAAATTGCCATTTTCACTAAATTAATAGCTCAGTGCCGTCAAACTAAAATATAGTTGTTGTGTCACTTTAGTCTATTTCAGAATGGAAAATCGTCGGTTGCCAGGAATAATCAAAATTTTGGTGATTTTTAGTCTAGTTTAGAGGCATTTGTGAAAAGAAAATCGGCAACATTGAATGAATGAAACGGAATCTCAAGCCGGTGTTGCTATCAAAAAAATAATTTGTTTTTAATAACTTGCAACATCGGTTTCTCGTCGCGAGATAGAAGTGTCAAAGTGCCTTTTTCGAGATATCTCGTCGTTTACGGTCATGTTAGGGATTAGAATGACGTCAGAATTGTAGACAAATTTCGACAAAACGAGATAGAGAGCTTTCTCGTGCTTGTCATGTTAGCCCTGCAGGACCTTCCTCGGAATATTTGACAATTATAATTTACTTTTTATTACGGACGCTTTTACGAACGTGCACGTCTTTATACATTGTTCTCACATGCATAATTTCAAAATGAATGATGTAACCAATATTTTGTATCAATTTTTTTATAAGAGTGTCCGTGGAGTTTCTTGCCCGTTCTTCTCCATAGGTACCTACTACGCTTTGGAATGGGCAACTAGCTTCATATTTTTTGACTGACCGACCCCTTGACAATTCAAAAGTGCCTGTAAATGGAATAAATGCTTTGAGTTTGAGTTTACTGCCATCTACCGAAAATATCTTAAACTATGATTAGTAGGATGTTTTCGATAGATGGCAATTACTATGTTGATTAGCAGAATAGATGGTAGTTAATTTATTTTTAGCCTATTATTATCTGATGATACTAATTAGGCTTTTTTTCACAATCTGAAATCATTTTCGAGGATTGTGTTCCAAATTAATATTTTAAACTAAACTACAACTTTTACGTGAAAAAAAATATTGAAAGATTAAAAAGTTTTTTACAATTTTTTTGTAATGTTACCATTCAAGATTATTTAACTAATTTATTTTAGTAGATTTTGATCTGGGAATGGAAAACAGTAGTCAGACCGGAAAATATTAACCCCTTCAAAGAACCTATAAAGTCAGTGCACGCATATGTCAGCAATTTATCAACGGAAAAATACAGAACATAAATATTCCTTAATTCGATTTAACACATTCAGAGATATTCACTGGTGGAGCATTACCGATGTGCTGATCTCAAGACGCAGACTATCCCGCAGTAGTCTATGTAATCCACCAGTGAAATAAATAAAGACATTGTCATGTGCGTCCCGAAAGAGGGTGAGGATGGGGACAGCTGCTCCTCTAGGGTACAGGCCTGCTACACCAGCTCTCGTATTATATGATTAAATTGTAAGATTACGTACCTATGCCTAAATACTACGGGAAACTGATTTAGCTACACCCTTAGGCCAAAAGCTGGGTACGCCCATGGACATTGTATTGTATTGATAGCAAATTGAGACGCCTATATAATGTTCAGCAGCAGAATTTAATAGTTACCCTATAGAAGTAATTATAATAGAAGGAGTTATGAATAGAATATTTGAACAGAAGTTTATCCATTAAAAAGTAAACGTAAACGCCGGCAAAATTTTATATACTTTTGTGCCATGAACTTGACGAAGAAGAAGCTGACCATTCTCCAAAAAGACATTAATATTTAATTCAAGTAGTAGTTCTTTGTTTCCGATTTTGGCAACATTTATTTTACGAACTGTCAAACAATAGCCAATCAAAGTTGATTCAAGTGACATTCAGTGACATCTAGATCAAGATTATTCTTTCATTCGCAGTAGTCAGCGGTTGCATGTACGTAAATCAAAATTAAATAATTTATCTTCAATAATCGTGTAAAAACAACCGAAACACCAATTACTTTATTATAAAAATATATTGGTCTGTGTGTGTGAAAAAACTTCACGGGTGTTCATTGAATTTAAAATTTCCGTAGGTTATGTAAAAGAAAGTGTAATTTTTGCGTGATTTTGAATTAGATTATTTGTTTTGCAGACCACACACTGGTTTGGACCATAGTTTGGACACAATGAGAACTACTCAAATTGCCCAGTACGCTTTAAGGCTCACATATTCGCAGGTATGTCTTTTCCATCCCTTAGTTTTTTACTTTTTTCCTCATAAATATTGGATTCCCCCTAAGTACCCAAATAATTGTTTACCAGATGTTGTCAAATGTCTTCTTAAGTATGTAGGAAAGTTATTTACTTCATCTTTAAGCTATGAATCTCTTTAGGAATGTGTTTATGAGAAGATGCATTATTCGTTTGACGTTGTACCAAATTGTAGTTTTCGTTTCTCTCATTATTTCTGTATGGCTACTGTGTAAGAGGTCAGGGAAAAGAGGTCTGAACTGTATCTAGATTTCCTTTGTTGTCTATTTTTCTCCCAAAAGCTGGATATAAAGTGTTTTTCTGTGTCACATGTAGGATCACTCAAACAGGACAAGATTACTGAACCATAGAAACGGGTTTTGTATGGGTTTTGTCGATAAGAGAATAGAAATAATTACAGATTGTGATTGTCTATTCTCAAATCCGTTTTTATTTCCGGTTCTAATCAGCATTAGTAGCAAGACCACGTCTTGCTACTAATGCTGATTAGAACCCCTGCTTGATCTTTAACCATTTCCATCTTGAGCTGTCTACATACATACGTAAACTCACACCATCCCCTTGGGGTAAGTAGAAGAATCGAAACAAATCAATACAATCTTCAAAAAAAATTATAGCGTATTACAGAACTTTATTCAAGAATAAGGCATTACTTACTACTTCAAAGTCCAGATTTGATTGAGTCTAGTTTTCAGTAATGGTGTAGGTTTTAAGGTGCATTCTAAGGGCATTCACCAGTGAGATTGCTTATGCATTTGTATCCTGCACAATCAGACAGTCAGACCTGCTACTACCATTGGCAAATCTTTTAATCCTAGCTTAACTAGGTACTCTAAAATCTACCTAAATATGAACTACATCTAGTCAACAAAATTTAGAAAATTTGAATGATGAATATAAATGTTAATGGATGGAGAGGGAGAGGAAGGCCGAAGCAAAGATGGGTGGAGTGAATGATGGTTGAAAGGGGAGAGTGGAAGAAGAAAACGTGAAATGAAATTGTATATTGTGTAAATAAGATAATGGAATCACTTTTACATTGTCTTAAAAAATTGCTAGATATGTTTGGCGTTTATTATCTGACTACTCTGAGAAGAAAGGCCGAAACAAACTCAGAGGTTACAGTCCAGACATAATCTTGGTCAGGCCATATTATGAGGACCATGTAGATTAGTGTCTGAAATGGTCTTTTGAGAAAAGAACCAAACAGATTTGAGTGGACCTGTCCTGTCAGTGCAAGCATTTGTCAGTAATCATGGAGCTCAACTCAGAACTTAAGGAGCTCGTTCGCTCAAAGTGTTGCGCCGACCCCACGTAACATGGTCCCATGTTACGTGGGGTCGGCGCAACACTTTGGGCAGGAAGATTATGATAATTAAAGCTGAACGAAAAGAGATGATAATCAATGGTTTACTTAAGCAATAATCTATGTATGTAATAAATAAAAATCAATTAGTGTGCGTTAGACTTACAAAAACTCGAAAATAGCTCGACCAATTGTGATGAAACTTTCGTAAGTTGTTGTGACGGAGAAGGTACCTTACACAAAAAAGGCATTACAATGCAGACATAGCAATATGGATTAGCTAGTTATAAATAAACCCCAAAATGTTTAGTGTTTTGACACTCATTATTTAAAAATTTCATACACCTCTTGGAATGCAATGTTATTTAGTCTACCAGAAATGTATCTAAAAAAGATAGTAAAATCCAAATGTAATCAATGAATTGATTATTGAAAAAACATACTATAATCTATAATCAGTTTAGGTTCAATGCATAATGGAGTTAAGAAACAAAAAAAGTATAATGAATTTAACAAAAGAAGTTGATACAAAAAAGTCTGAATGAATACCAGAAAGTGGTTTCCTTATAAATTTTCATTCAAAATATTTGTTTGTTTTGTGTTTATTCTGTTTCATTGTTTTTGTCTACTATATTTATACTTCTAGTCTATACATACTTGTAGTATTACTAATTAGGGAACTAAATTAAATCTTAATAAACCTTAACAATTTTTGTTTAAAATTAATTACATGTCCCTACCCAATGTTGTTATTTTATATCGAAAGAACCAATATGGATCTAGATAAAACTTGTCAAATGAAAATGTAGCTTAAGCCCTAGTATCTAAATAAACCTTAATAATTTTCGTTACTAATTATTTATAATTTTATTTGCTATGTTGTCACTGCTGAGACTGATTGGAGGGTAAAAATGCCATCAACCCTCATTAAGATTTGTGTCGTACAAAAATACTGTATTGGATACCAAAAGGCTAATTCCCATAATTGAAAACATTCAAAATCTAGTCGCACTCTTATCTCAGCGCTTAATCAATGTCAAAAACTTGTCAAAAATATAGGTAATCCGGAAGTATTTTTGACAGATTAAGAAGAGAATACGAACGCACTTAAAAATAAGGAAGTTGCCCCTCTATTTTCAAGCCAAAAAAATATTAAAAAGAAACCAATTACTTGCACCATTTAATTGGGTTAATTCCTAAGTTACTCAGTATGTAATGAAGTGTTAAAAATGCATGTTTCTCAGCTACTTATTTGGTAATTAACATGCACATAAAAACAATGAGTTTTAAAGTCTTAAGATATTTGCCATTGTTCTTGTTATAATAGTTTTGTTCATAAGATTATTTCTGCTTCATTAAATCATTACACAATTGCCCAAAAAGGAGTGTAATTTATTACATGATTTATTTTTGAGGAATGTTATTAGAGTTTGGTGCTTCTTCATTGAAATGGGCCACTACCATAGCAGTTTGCAGGGCAAGATAAGATGATAATAATAGTTGCACTGCATATTGTTCAAAATTGCTTGACAATTCCAATTTTCAGTACTTTTTGACTAATATTCCACACTGTCTGTTATTAAATCTAAATTAACTCAACCCTTTGTAGTTTTCTGCTAGTTTACCCTTTGTTTCGATTTATTCACTGTAGTTTATAATCACGACTTAAACCCAATCGGAATCTTTAGCATTCATAAATAGCTATTCTTCATCTTTCGATTTGATATTGCCTATACGTGGATCATTTATTTCATATACGACTTCTCCCTCCGTGCCTTGGAAAGCACGTTATGGCATTCGGCCTGTTTCATTCGTAGATCTTTGACAGTCAGTCAGTGGGTAGTCAGACTGATTGTGGAGATCAGATAGGCCGACACTCGATCTAAAATACTGGTATTCAACTGCATCCGGTTAGTCTAAAAGCCGACGCCAACATAGGAAAAGCCTAGGTAGATTATAATAGTTAAATTGCTTTGTTTCGTCTGTGTTTATTGATGTCATAGGCGGTTAGTGAGTCATCTATCAATTGAATACTTGAAAGTTTGAAACTAATTCATACTAAGTAGGTATTCATTTCTTTGTTTCACTCTAGTCTAAATCTAAACACTACGTATACTATAAATGTCACAAGGTCAGATCTATTTTTGTAATGGAATTTACTAGTTTCAGCTCATTCATTCGATATTGTAAACATAGTTTAACTCAATGAATATGTTTATAAGATTGATCATTTTGTGTCTGTCATCTTACTTCCCGCTTTATAATTGTTGGTCTAGGAATACATGCTTTGTTTTCACCCCGAATTGAGAAGTCAAGTGCGTAAAAGTCTAACTATTAGTTACGGGGTCCCACATGGTAGTGTTCTTGGCCCGACCAAGATGAATTAAGGTAAAATAATAATAATTTCCTGTACTATATTGAAAGTAATAGAAAGCATTGGCACATTCTTCAATAAAATAGAACTGCCCCCAATCATTACGTGCACCAAAAGCAGTTCTAACTAACGACAATATTTGTGTTAAAAATATTGTGGTGCCAAAATAATAAAAACAATCCCTGACCATAAAATCCTATAAGGAAAAAAACTACATACAATCACATGCTGCATTTAAAAATGGAACCCGGAACCGCCATTAAATTAACAGCCTATCTATAAATAGGCCGCATTGTAAGGATGCAGTCACAATCACACATGTGCACTTATGCAGTTATGGCACACGTGGACCAGCTTGATTTGTCACGTTCACAGCAATTGCATTAACGCAATCCGATCTGTGACATGCGGAGAATTTGCTGCACTGAGGTTTACAAACTTATAAGTTGTTAGTTCAATACTAATGTGATTTCAAAACTCTGTCGTCACTTAGCGTTTACATATAGTACCGGGCGAGGTTATTCCTACATCTCTGACAGTCTGATTTAATCTGAAAGCCTAATATTAAATGTCATTATAGCTGGTGCTAGATTTTGGTTGAGCAAAGCTACCAATAAAAGTAGTCAACCTATTTTGTTCACGTCAGGCCAAGTGCTCTCCCCGAAGGTTCACCTTACATCCCCATTTCGCCAGTTATGTTTTTAAGCCCCATGTAATAGGAGGCGAGCCTATTGCAATCAACCGGATAAAAAAAAAACTGACTCGGGCTGCTACAGAGAAATCCCATATTGAAAAACCCAATAACTCTGCCCGACCTGGGAATCGAAGCAGTAGCACTTGCGACCACTGCACCAACGAGGCTGTCCGGCAATTACCTAATAGAGAAAAAATATCTGCAAAGCCATACAAATGTAAACACATCCAAAAATAGCAGTCTTTAGTCTATTTTTAGCCCTGGCAGTAAAGCGTGATTACCTACTGATTCAATCAGTTTTTTTTTACTGGAGTTAATATTACATAAATAACTAATAAAGGTCAGGAGTATAAAATCATTACTATCATGCATGATAGTAGTGATTTTATAAGTGCAAAGTCTCTTATCAGAGGTCAAAGGTGTTGCTAATCCTGTAGACGTTATCAATAAGACGACCAAGGATGATTTTTCTGTTCTTTTAACTGATCAGAGACTTGATCAGGTTTTCAGTCTTCAGTCTTGCCTGACCAAGGACGATTTTTCTTTCTTTTAACTGATCAGAGACTTGATCAGGCTTTCAGCCTTGCCTTTCAAAACCCAACGAAGTTCCAGTCGCACCAGATGCAGCTATACCAGAATTTTACATAGAACGACTGCCTATCAGAGTTATCTGACTTCCACAATCCAGGTGCATAGATCACGGTTACAGCATAGGGTAGGTAATACTTTTTGGGGTTAAGGTAGATATTCCGCAGTTGCCGCCCGAGAAATACATTTTTTTTTACGTCTTACGTTTTTGTAATTTGCATGTCACCTTAAAACGATTAATTTTGCAGTATTACAGAGCGTTTTACAGTCTATCCAAACCCTTTCAGTAGTTTCTGGGTGGTTGGATAATAAAACATCAAAACTTTCGCGTTTATAATGCTAATTTTACGCATAGCAACAGTTGACTCAATTTCCGGAGATAACACAAATATAGAAATACCACGAATTTGACGTATAACGGTATTCAGTCTCACAGTTAAAGATACATTGTAATGAGCGTAAACTAATAAATTTTGGATGTCATCCAGAAATGTTTTACACCTAAACTTCCTTTCCCTTGAATCATTATCAGGAAATAATCATTCATGATTTTCATGATGATTACAAAATATGCGCAAAATTATGTTTTTGACTGTAACAAAAGTAATAGGTGAAACTTTTGTTTGATTAGCTTTCGTAATTTACCTTTATGTCCATTTTTAAGAAATACGAAAATATGCTGTGTTATTTACGAAACTAATACGACTACATTAGTTTGGTAAATGTATAATTGTATCTCTACCTGTTTGGCACTCCTTTAGCTAAACATTTGAAAAGATTTTACCCAGGACAAAGAAATTTAATCGCAGATAATTAAATTTAAGATGGGCAGTGGGCAAAGCAGTGATAGCCTAGTAGTGTGACCGTCAGACTGACAAGTCGTAGGTCTCGAGTTCGAACCCAAGGCACGCACCTCTGACTTTTCGGATTCATGTGCGTATTATATGATTATCACTTGCTCAAAAAACGGTGAAGGAAAACATCGTGAGGAAACCGGCATGCCTGAGAGATATTTCTCGACGGCATGTGAAGCCAAGTCAGAGGCCCGTGGGCGGCTTTAAAACTCTTGTCACCAGGTTAGTTTACTAACCACACGAAAAGAAGAAGAAGAAGTGGGCAAAGTAATTAAATATTGAAGATGTCCGAAGTCATCGGCATTTAGTGCCTTCATTATACTACTACTAGATATATAGGGTCTCCCTTTATCGTTCACTAATTCCAGCCCTCCACTTCATTCGCGTGGAAGTCGATACACAATATACTAAAAAATAACACCACATTTTTATAATATTCGCCCCCGACCCACCGCGTCATATCGCATCTTCCGTCCGCGTAATTACTTCGTTTTCGCTTAGCGTTTTTCTGACATTTTTTCTTTTTACGCAGCTCCTTCGGGTCTTACTTCCTCAAGAATTGGGGTTTTTCAAATTCGACTGGTAGTTCCAAAGATTTGCGCACATTCCCTCCTTCCTGTCCTCTTGTTATGATTCCATCATTTTCATTCCGCCATCTGTTTCTAGGTCTCCCTTACTTACTAATTAGCAATACTGAAATATGATGGCTTTAGCCACTCTTTGATAGTCCTTTAGAAATGATTCCAATTCATCCTGCCATCTCATTTTGTGCCTCCTCTAACTAACAATCGTTACCTATGTAGTCTTTACCTATTCCTTCATCGTCATCATCATTTCAGCCGAAAGACGTCCACTGCTAGGCCGCCGATGTCTAGCAGTGTCTAGTCTTTCGGCCTATGCCCACAACATCGCCACATCGACTAGTTCTGTGCTTCTCGCTTCCAGCGGATTCCTGCGACCTATTCCTTGAACTTTAAAAATGACTTCAATACAAAACGTAATTCTTTAACAACTAGCAGCCACCTTTATTAATTCTGAGTATAACTGCTTTTTTTTTGTTAAGTTCGTCGACAAGCCAAGGTCGTCAGCATTCTAAAGCGTGTTGCTAGGCTCAGCTTCAAGTGAGAGGAACTGAGTAACGACTGCGTCTTATGGAGCTGTCATCTGTAAATTTTAGCTCTTTGACTGGTTACTACTTTGTTTAAGGGATTTTGGCTCTTATAGAAGTGCTGTAGATTTCCTCCATCATAATTATAATATTATAATATCCTCTTTTACGGGGTTTTCGGTTTTCTTTTTATTCCTTTTTAATTGATTTCGTACGGTTTGTTTGCCGTCTCTTTCTTTACATGGATGAATTCATACGATTCCATTTTTTTTTGAATGCGAATTGTTACATTAGCTACGTCATAGTCTTTTCTTGCCTTTGTTTCAACCAAATCTTCATTTAATTAACGCGCAATTGCAATGTTCTAGTCACTATTTCTCCAAGAAATGGTCATCAAATCTGAAATACTTTCTTTATCATAATCTGTAATGTGCCTAAAACACTGGAAAAATCCTGCAACATTGTCTGTGCACACAAGTTCTTGAATAGTTCCTAAAATTTCAATAAAGAACACCGTTATCAAATAAAAAGGTAAGTAACTCATGTACATATTATATAAAGCTGTTACATAATACGTACATTACGTAATACCTGCCTAGTTTATTCGTTTACCGTTATTAGTAAAGGTCGCACTGACGTTTTCTAACGTCAGCTGCAGTTTCCCGCGTACTTCTGACGTATGCTTAATGATTTGAACGTAGAACCAGGTAGCCAACTTTGGTGCATGGGCTTCCCCCCATAGACATCTACAGGAGTGATCAATGGATATTACCTGAATTTGGTTGATAACTGTAATGTACTGTAGGTAATTAAGGTACATCCATGCTAATATTATTATTATAAATGCGAAAGTAATTCTGTCTATTTAATTGCTACCTTTTCGCGCCTAAACCTAAACCAATCGTTATGAAATTTGACAGATAATTTGACAGATTAGGAAGCCTGGGACCTAAAGGACACGGACTACTTTTCACACGAAATCGCAGACGAAGTCGTGGGCAACAACTAGTATACCTACAGGATGGAAATGTCAAATAAATTCATGTTCTTTTCTCAAAAGACCATTTCAGATACTAAACTACATGATCCTCACGTGATCTGACCAAGATTGTGTCTGGAGTGTCAAAGAGACTTGGACCCCTGAGTTTGTTTCCCCATTTCTTCTCCGGGGTATTCAGATAGGAAATGTGGACTCCACCTGGCTTATGTTTCATTTATATGACGTGTAAAAGTGATTCCGATATCCCATTTACAGAATAAACACTTTCATTTCATTTCCAAATTAGAATGATTCAGTTTTACATCAGTCAATTTACACCGTTCACAACATTTCTACATATTTTCCGCCTGAGATCTCATCCTTTTAATCAAAGCCAAGATAACTACACCTTAAAACAAAGAATACTGCTGCCTGCCTCCATGGCCATTTCCTGATTCCTGATCAGAAATATAAACAAAACTTCCTACTTCCGATATTCATATGAGCGCCAACTGTGTTTAATTTAGAGATTATATAGAATGTATAGACGGCCTTGTCAGAAATATAGCTATAAATATGTAGGATCTTGCAAACGAAAACATTTTTGCATTTTGGCACTGAAATTGTTGTCAACATGATTTTGGATATAAAAAGTGTTTGTTGAATTAATCGAAATCATCTGTGCTGGTCATTTTAAGAGTTGGCTCGAGGTGCAGATTCTTTAGAATTGGAGAAAATTTGATAATTAAATTTAGTTTTTTTTTGTGATAATCTGTCAACTTCAGACTTTGTACTGATTGTAAATATTGTAGTAGCTTATTTTTATCAGCCTGGATTTTATAATTTTGCGTCCACATTTCTAGTTTTTTTTGACAGTTTCTATACTATTTACCTACTTCGTCAATAGCAGTTCATTTTGACGTTTATGCTAGCTGCAATCGACACCATCACGCTCTCATCCCAATTGAGTCAGGGTCAGAGCAGTATTTATTAAATACTGCTGCTGTTGAAAGGTAGATGCTATTTACCCTTCTTTTAACATTATTATTACCCATCATTAATACATTAACAAACTACGTTGGTTCTTCGTGATCATTCAAATGATCAACATTTAAAAAAAACATTATTGTTTTCCACAACAAATAAGCCACAATTGAAAAGAATTGATGCAGCAATTAACGTTACGTTCGTTGCGTGTGCGCATTCTGTTTTTTATTTTTATTTAAAACAGTTGAGTGTGAACGTCATTGGAAAACAGACGTTTATTTATGTTCTTAATCTTTATGCGTAGGGGGACGGAAAAAACGAAATGCGTAGTTTACTGCTCCCGGGGTTGATATGAAAAGCAACTGTATTGTTATTTATTCTGGGACTATATCATCCTGTTTACGTTCCGGTTCCACTAATCCTGACTTTAGCTAGGCTAGCATATCATATTTTTTATCCCAATTTAAAATGAGCCGCGAGAAAATTGTGCCGATCCCGTGTTTTCTTTGTTAGGTTTTTTTCTTTCGAGTTCACCGTAAGGTCCGTATCCATAAATACTAAATATCAACAATCCCCGGTCTGCTTAGAACCTACATTGATTCATAGTCATGCCATTTTTTCATGGCGTTAAGCAGAAACTACTGAATGCTAATACTATGATAACATACTCCTTTTGCTTCGTCCGATTTAATCCAACGACTAATTATGATCCTGATTAATATGCGTTCTACACTGCCCACCAAAAACGCACTTTGACAGACTCGCTGACTGACTGTCAGTGACATTATAACAAAAATAATCCTGGCACCTCTCCATTTTTACCAGTAACAATTATCAAGAGTATATAATAAACATAACTCGTTATTGAAACAATAAAAAAGCTTTGAAGTATATTTCTGGCGACAATTTTGTCAAAAATAATCTTTTATTTACGCGTTTTCGGTGACCTTTGCGGCTGCGGAGTTATTTTAGGCACCGATCAAAAATCGTAAACTTATCTAGTGATGATTGATGGTTCGTCTACAGCTGATAGTATTCCCAAATTTTTATAACTGCCTGCTTAGGCTATGCAAGCCGAAGTGCCAATGAACCGGCCATAAATGTATTAGTATTAGTAGCAGTAATAAAACCGATCCATAAAAAGGGAGATCAGACCGATACAAATAATTTTCGGCCTATAGCCGCATTACCTACATTCGCGAAAATTTTTGAGACAGCAATGTCAAAACGACTTTACTCATTTTGTGAAAAGTACAAAATCTTCAACGATAGTCAAAATGGTTTTAGGAAAAATAAATCTACTACACTGGCAATATTCAAATACATAAAAGAAGCATTAAATATAATAAATAATAACAAACACGCAGTAGGGATTTTACTAGACATGAGCAAAGCCTACGATAGAGTGTCTTACAAGATCCTTCTAAATAAACTATATGAAATAGGTGTCAGGGGCACAGCCTACAAATGGTTTTGCTCTTACTTAGAAAATCGGGAACAATATGTAGAAGTAGATTATAAAGATGCACAGACTGGCCAGATATCGCGTGTTAAATCTGATAGAGCAAAAGTAACCATGTCAATTCCTCAAGGTAGTGTTTTAGGGTGCCTATTGTTCCTAATATATATAAATAACCTCCCTAAAGAAATAAATTCATACAGCGTCCTATTTGCTGACGACATTTCAATAATTTTTCCTTATGATAATAACGGGACCCTAAATGAAATCATAAATGACATTCTTACTAATATAGTGGCATGGTTGAAAGACCATAATTTAGAAATAAATTTCTCGAAGACGAAGCTGATGCAATATAGACCATATCAGAAAGAAAAGGTAGATATCGACTTCTCATATAATAATACAAAATTACAATGTGTAAACGACTTTTCACTGCTAGGCCTGACTGTCGATACAAATATAAACTGGAAAGGTCATATACAAACCCTATCAAATAAATTGGCTAGCTTTACATACGCCTTAAGAGAACTAAAAAAAGCAACCGACTTCAAAACAGCTCTTTCAGCCTACTACGCATACGCATATTCGTGGCTAAACTATGGAATTATATTGTGGGGAAATAGTGTAGATATAGAGCGACTATTTATTTTACAAAAAAAATGCGTTCGAATCCTAGTAAATATAGAACGTACGGAAAGTTGCAAACAATACTTTATAGAACATAAAATTCTTACGCTAACAGGTATTTATATCCTAGAAGCTAGTAAATTTGTGAGAAAATACCCATCGTTTTTTCCGCTAGCAAAACAGCAACGCCCACAGCAACGCAGTCTTAGAAACCGATATCTAAACGAATTAGCGGTACCAACTTCAAGACTAGCTATGTTTCGTTCTGGGCCTCTGGCCATGTGCGTTAAAATCTATAATAAACTCCCGAATTCAGTTAAGGATACAGAGTACGACAACAAATTCAAAAATGACCTACAAAATTACTTAAACTTAAAATCATATTATAGCCTAAAAGAATTTTTAACTGAGAAATAAATAAATTACTATCGACTCGAACACATTACACATACATAGCTAGGTACTCTACAAGACATCAGTCAGAAAATGATAATTTAAGTATTTATTTAGTTTGTAAGAATGACATAATGTATGATAATAATTAATAATTTTTAAATTAATCTATAACAACAAATTGTATTAATAATTAATAATGATAGCATGTTAAATTAATTAAAACCTGTCGCCTATACATTGCTGTGCCCTAGCAGGGTTCATTGTTTGGAACTATCATAATGTAACAACCTGTAAACAACATGAAATGCAATAAATGAATATGAATATGAATATTAGACTTGATGACTTTTGGGGTAGACGTGTTCTTGAGTGGAGACAGAAAATGGAAAATCGTGGAATAGTAGTATAGGGGGCCGTCAGGCTAGGTGAAGCGACAGTCTTAGAAGGATGGCTGGTAGCAGCTAGATGAGAGTGGCAGAGGATTGAGTTAAGTGACCTGCAAGACCTTGGATGTGTTCTTGAGTGGAGACGGAATCAAAAAAATTAAGAGTAGGATGCCCTCAGGCTAAGTGGAGCGACAATCCCAGCGGGGTGTTTGGTTGCAGCTAGTTGAGAGTGGCAGAGGATCCAGTGCAAGACCTTTAGTCATTCTTAAGTGGAGACAGCACATCAAAAACGTAGAGTATACCGTAGGCTATGTGGAGCTACAAAGGTGGTTGCAGCTAGATGAGAGTAGCCGAGATTTTTAACGGAAGCTCTTGGCCTTCATCTCATCTGATCGTAAGTGATGATCAGGCCGAAGGTGGAAGCTAGCTTCACCCGGAATCCTCAACCACAGAGAAACTGGCTATTTCTACCTCTAACTGCCGAAACACAACAATGCTGTTAACATTGTTGTTATAACGACAGACTTAGAAAAGATGATGGTAGCCAAATGGGGTGGGATGGAGTAAAATGGTGTAGGTATGCCATTTCCAGAATTGGACTGCTGTAGGACGATGACGATGATACTGTCACTAGTAACCATGCCACATTATACATGAACCTACGTCATAATCATAACTGAAATAGCGCCATATATATTAAACGGGAGGCATGTTAACCAATGTGACGTATAATTGACGGCGTGACGCTAAATTAGCTTATATTAGTGTTACTGTCAAGGTCTGCTAATAAACTAAATTACGCAGTTATGTGATTCAGATCCATAAATAGTCATATTTTTCTTGTAAACGCTACAAAAATGATGTATTCAGCTGAACATATCCCTATTATATCCTCATTTAGCTTATCAATACTATCTTTATTTTTGTTGTACCTAACTCTTTTCCTTTTTTTTCTATTTTATTTTTGTGAAAGTTCGTTTTCATCTAAAGGTTATTAACTGAGAGAATCATCTTCCTGAAATCTATGTCGGCATAGCAATTAACCATCAGGGGGACACTTGTTACCAGATGTTCGTTGCCGTTTTCCTAGTCAGTCCAGCTTTCTATTTTTTTTACACTAATCAATCAAAAGTAGTTTCAGCAATATCAAAATTAAATTCAAACGTAATTTATGTCTTGGCAATATTTTAATGTCTGTTCAGATTTACTGTCAAAATAAAGCTTTTGACACAAATTCTCTCTTCCATGACACTAAGTAAAAAGAGAAATATTTAAAATCCCCAAATATATGCAAATATTTGTCTCAACTATTCAAGATTTTCTACGCACAAAAAGTTTATAAAATCACGCGTAATACCTACTAACACGTACCAAACTAACTGGGAACACAGACATTATTTACTGCGCCAATATAATAGCTAAAGATAGCAGAAGTCAATGAGACGCTACTGCGACCTGCGCAGTTGATAACGCAGATTGATCGGCTAATTTACTATCTGATGTAGACATGGATTTAAAACAATAGAATTGTATTTGATAACTAAATCTATAGTTGTGCAAATAATGATGAAATGGAATGACAGATGAAACGCATGAGAAAACAAGAAATTAGATTAAACGGATATACAGATGGACATGGCGAAACTAAAACAAAAACAGTAAAAGCGAAATACGTGTAGAAAGCTATATATTTGTAGGACCCCAAGCCCTATCATTATTTTCGCAGTAGTCATTGAAAATAACATCAAAAGAATAATTCCTTTCGAGGGATTTAAATCCGGCTTGATACAATTCCACACAATGGCTAGTTTTAGCAGAAATATTGTGACTTTATACGTAATCGTAGTGTTTGGAAAAATAACATCCCTATCCTGACTCATCCTGGTTTTAAAAATAAAAATAATCCGCAAACTATTGACACCAAGGAAAATTTATTATTATTTAAATGAAAACTGAAATAATTTGGTATGTTTTGCTTACTGAAGGTCGTCCCACAATGGATGGACGCCAAAATACTTACGTTCGTGTTATATACGCAAAAATGTAAAAATAACAAGTTTAAAATTCGTCCATTGTCTCTTGTCTTAAAACAAAATAATGATGAAAATATTTAAAAAAAATCAAACATTATGTTTAAAAACATGAAAACGACGACTAAGGAAATTCAGCATCAGAAAAAAAAGTTAGCGTTGCCATAAAATTCTAAAAGAAAATTCAAAAGTCATTTATTCAAACTAGGCTGAGAATCGGCACTTTTCGAACGTCAAAATTACAAGACAGTCCCACAAAACGCCCACCCTTCACCACTTCTTAGTGCTTTAGCTGGGAAGAAGTAGCGCAACACTATGCTATGAGATAAGAAGGAGATGGTTTTATGATCATAGGACAGACAGGTCGATATCTTGTTTCTCAATCTCAATGGAACGCTATAAACTAGAATTCAAATGAACAGGTAATATAAGCATTTTAAACAATGCCGAACTATTTTCCGAATCCCAGGCTAATGACGTAAAACTGGAAACGTCACTAAATTTAATTAGCAAACAACTACGTAATCCGAAAACATTTACGAAATATTTGAATCCTTGAACCTATCTTGTCTAGTCTCTTTCCGGCCACCTCGCTAAATTCCTCAACCTTATCATTTGATAAAAAGAAATGTAGGTATAGATAGTTTTAAAAGATATATCGTTGATTACGCAAGCACTGACTCTTATCATCATCTTCAATCAGCCTGTGAAGTGTATGATAAGACTTGGCGCCTTGTAGTCAACCAAATATATTTTTAGATCTATGATTCTGCCAAGTCTTGGTGTGTTTTGTTTAGTTAGATAGGTATGTTGTATTTTTTTGTTGTTGCATATATTTTGATTTATGCTTTGATATCTAATGCGAAAGACATCAGCACCAAACTACAGAGCTTGGCGAAGAAATGATCAAATCCTTTTCCACCATCTTGATTTAGCTACATTTTGTAATATTTCACAGTTTCACAGCCTCTGGATGTTTTAAAAGTGTTATGTCACTGAAACGCTGTAAATCTTAAAATACAGCTACGTTGTCTATTATTTCTTGAATTTTATTGAAATTCTATATTTTTTGCTTAGAATTCCTTTGTAATACTTGTAAATGTTATTACTAGTATTAACTTTTTTTTATGGATTCAAAAACATAATCAATAGTTGTAATGTCGTCAACAGCTTTATCTATTGGTACCTGGAAAAACCGAGTATGGTCCTGAAATACCTATATTGTATCTGCACTGTATCAATATTATCTTATCTAAAAGTTCGATGGACACAAAATTGCAAGTAGACGCATTTAATTCATTATATATCCAATAATCACGGTAAATTATAGTAAGTGGCCAATTATCTACAATTTATCTTCATAATTTTTGTCGTGGCTCGTAGCATTCCTAGGAAATTCAGCAGACCAAAACGAGTGAAAACCGGTATCACTTCAGGTGGATTCTCTTGTTTTATGTACAAGTTTTCCATCAGAGTTAAGATACTCCTGCATCTATTTGTAAAATAAACAAAGTTAGGGAAACGCAAGACTGATGTTATCACTATGTGTAGGTTTTGTATGATTCTTAAATTGTGTTTCATATAGACATATTTTATGCAAAAACAAACTTTTTGCCTCGCCAAGATTACTCGACTCATAAGAAAAATATTAGGGAAATCCGAACTACAAATAAACGATGATAAACTCGGGGAACCCTGATAACGCGGAGATATTAATAAATACTTACTTGTTAATATCATTTATCATTCCTGAAAATTACTCATTGGAAGACCAAAACGTTCCCAAATATGGAAAGTAAGGAATATTAGGGAACTCTATACGCAACTGGTGTCAATACATTTTTGGGATCGTATGAATCATTATCTGGTTTATCATGAAATGTTTCCTGCTAAGCTTACATAAAATATTAGCTATAACATTTTGTCAAAAATGAATTATGTGAATACAAATCTTCACGTCACCAGTGATTAGGTTACTTCTAGGCAAGCGTGCACCGACCTCGAGCTCATTATCGCTTACCATCAGGTGAGATAATGGACAAACGCGAGCTGTTTTTTCGCGAGTGTCCAGTTATAATTGGCTACTTCGTAACATCCGCCCCGTTGGTCTTGTGGTCTTGGTCGTGACTTGACCTGAGGTTCGATTCTCGGATCGGGAAAAGTGTTATTCGGTTTTTCCATTAGGAATTTCTTAGTAACACCCGGGAGTTTGGAAGTTGGCGGTGTGATACCCCCGTGCCTCGAAAAGCACGTTAAGTCGTTGGCCCTGCGCCTGATCTCTCTCCGGTCGTGTTGGAATGCCGTGCCGTCCCATCGGACTATGAGAGTAAGGGAAGAGAGAGTGCACCTGTGTTTGCGCACACACTTGTGCACTATAATATCTCTCGCGCCGAAGGCTGGTCTTGAGATTGGTTGCCATGGCCGAAATTCGGCCCCAAGGACTATTAACAACTATCTTTCATAAATCACTTTCAAATTCGGTGGCTCTAAATCTTCAAATTCTAAATTTTCCATACTTCATATGTAGCCCTTCTGTATATACCTTATTTGGAACCCGGAAATCGATCGCACACGATTCGCGCCGTCGATTGATCTCAAGGTCTTCACGCAGTGATCGTTAATGTTATCACCTAGTCAGTGCGTTGAACTCTCTTAGTATTCCAGTTAGGAATTAAAATGTTAATTGTATGGAAACAGTAGTTTTACTAGGCGACGGGAATGTTTCTGGTCTCGAAATGGTATTAGGGCAGCTGTCGAAAACCAGTTTTGAGTAGCTAGGATCAATTTTTCGCAAATGTCGGTGAAAGGCCAAGCATGTAATTGTATACGCTGAAAATAAGATTTTGGACTGGGTCTGAAAGAAGAATGTTCTGAATGGAGATCATAAACAAGTCTTCACTCAAGTTATAAGAAATGTATAACTTTATTGAAAGGCAGTGTATACACATTGAATTGACATCATTGTATGAAAGAATCAAAAAAATGCTTGTCGAAAGTTTTGTTTCAAAGACTTCAAAAACATTTTAAAACCTTGAAAAAGAAATGAATAAAAAAAGAACATGGGACCTGGATGCAGAAATGGATCCTGATAAAGGCAAGGATAAAATAAAAACCATTTAAGATTTGGATGGAGTAGGGGAAGACCAAAAAAATTGAATATCTACTGAGATGACGACTAATAGAGAAGTATGGAAGATAAAGACATGTTGCGCCAAAGACTATAATATTCTCTTTGTTTTGCGCCGACCACAAATAAATAGGGATGAGGGCAAGAGAATTATACATTTATGTAGTTTAATCAAAGTCAAACGAATAAAACGTTGAACTGACAAAGAAAACCGGAATATTTCCGTAAGTACTTATGTCTATTTGATGCTGTATTTTGTAAACATACATTGAACGATTGACTCTGTGTTTTGAACAACGCCATATTTCCGCGCTAATATTTCTGTATACATGATCTTGGTTTGCTTGCCAGCTAATAATATTCGTTTACATAAGATTTAACCATTTTGAATTGATGGAAACTTGGAGCTTTTCTATTTTAGTTCCCTCTTCGTCATCATCCTTCTGACCTTCATTATCATCATCCACAGCCTGACTTGCCCACTGCTGGGCATAAGCCTCTCTTTTCTTGTGCCAATCAGTACGCTCCTGCGCCAGCCTCATCTATCTGCGCTTACCCCAATTTATTAGGTACTGGTTGGCACAGTACGTCTTTTTGTAGTTTTCTATCTTTTAGTATATTCTTTAACCGTGGGATAACACGCTTTTTTCTACACCTAAAAATAGAAATACATACTTCTGTTACCAGTTGCCACGATAACATTCTATTGATAAATTCTTACGTTTGGAAAATCTTTAATTAGCTAGAAATCGGTGTTGAACTACATAAATAGTGGAGGTTCGGAAATATCTGTACTTGGATGTCATCCAAGGAATTCCCAGTTATCATGGCACCCAATTTGGATGTTTTATAACATTCTCTTGAGATTTCATTTGTTTTAATCGTTTTATTTGTTTTTATTTACTTGTGAGGCTGATTCTTGAGTAAACAGCAGAGGCGTTATTGCCTTGCTATTTTCATCCGACTTCAAAAAGGAGGAGGTTCTCAATTCGGTTGTATGTTTGTTACGCGATTACTCCGCCAATTATTATGAATTGATTTTGATGATTCTTTTTGTGTTTTGTAGGGCATACTTCAAAAGTGGTCCCTTAAAAGTTTGGTCAAGATCTAATCAGGTGTTTCACAACTAAAAAGTGAAAAATAAAAACTTTTTTACAAAAAATAAAACTGACTTCCAAAAAAAAAAAAAACATTACAATGTGAAAAATAAATTTGATTTCGGAAGTCGGTGGCAAAAAACGAAAGCACAAAACCCAAGACTCCGTTTTTTTATAAAAAAGTTTTCATTTTTCACTAATTGTATTCCTCAATTGATTGTTGTATCTCAATTATTTTTTCACATAAGACATAATTAGATAGGTCTTACCTATCCTAACTGATGTATTTTGCGCTTAGGTAATCAATTTCTAACGTGACGATATTATCGTGGACGTCCACGTTTCGGCAGCACGATAACACAGGAAAGTAAAATGAATGTATGGAAATATATGATGACAATTTAAAATTTCAGTCCACGTAAAAATATAACATGCACGTATTTCCATATATTTTATGGGCGTCCAAGATACGGACGTTAGAATATATAGAATGTAAAATTATAATTCAGTATGGACTATCTCTAAGTAGTTGTATCCAAGTTTAAATATGTTACTTTATCTAGCTTTATCAATGTTATCTTATCCAATATTACAGGTCTGAGAGGGCTTGTTCTGAGTTTGACCCCAGACGTTACAAAGTTATGTCTAGCACAGACTAGTTGCTAAGTCAAATGAAATGCATAAATTATTAGAACTCAATTGAAGCTGTCTAAGCAGCCTTCGCGTGTTTAGGGCCATTGTGGATTTACAAGCGAATCGATTTCCGTCTGCATTTTCACAATGTTTTCTATTTGGTTGTTAACACTTTGAGGGACACTAAACGCCCCTAGACGTAATAACAGTAAAACTTCTAATGTGTCGAGACACAATAGAATTTTGAAGGACTTTCAACTGATCAACCAGGAAAAGTGCAACTGGTCTGGAAATAAGGTTTTTGATGCTATTGTTGTAGAATACTTTATCAATATGTATAAGCTTACTACATATGAACGGTAAACGAAGCAAAAGTATGCAAGGATTGTAGCAGGTGATGTTCTGTAGTTTCTGCCTACTCTTTTTTATATATGCCTCTACAGTATTTTTCACATTAAACAAGTCTTTTAGACAGTTCTTCGTTCGGAAGTTTTCTTGTTGTGTGCAATTTTACAACGTCGTATGGTATCGTTCTTTAGAAGTGACCCAGAAAGCATCTTACCTTTGAAATGATTGCATTGTCGTTGTCTTCGAGATCATATTCATATCTTTATTTGCATTCCGTACTGTAGGTATAAAGGTGTTACATTGGCTTAGAGCTAAGGTACGATCAATAAATGGGGTGGCTTATTCGGGAGCTCCAAGTCATCCATCATTAAACATGCATATTGCATACATACATAAACTCACGCCTTCTGCCCATGGGGTAGGCAGAAAATACAGAACGCCACCTGCTTCGATCCTTACATACTCCTTTTTGATTCGTTTACGTTCATACATCTGGTCATACACGGATGCCGGTTGCGAGAACACCACCTATAAGGTCACTATATGTCTGTCTATCTAGGGCGTCCTCCCAGCGTTTCCACTCACGTCTGACTTGGTAAATACCTCATCCGTCATTATGTATGACTATCATGTAATCTCCGTTTTCGTACTGCACTGCGTAAATAAATACTCCAATTTACTTATTCTCTATTTTTTGTTGTCGTTCTGATATAAAGTTAATGTCTGGTTTTAGTATACTAATTATATAATTAAAAAGATAACTGCAAGTCTAAATTTTGCGCAGTGAATCAGTATTTTATGCGTTTAACATAACATCACGCCTTGTTTCCCCGAAGGGTTGGGCAGAGGTGTACCTGTAGCAGGTACACCCACTCCTAAATGTACCGGGCATAGAACACTTTTAAGAACATAGAAGAAAAAAAACTAAGGAGTGCGCGCGCACGGCGCCTCTAATGTCAAAGTTGTCATTCCTTTCAGAGCACGATAATCATAAAGTTAAAAAAGAACGCAGTTCAACGGGTAAGTTTAATAAGCAGAAACTTACGGGAGGGGGGGGGGGACCGAAAATCTCTTCGGATGAAGCGATTCTTATAATTACGGTCAATCTTCACTTCAGGTACGTTTGTTTAACCTTCAATTATACTTCGTCGCTGCATCCTCGAGATTTTCATATTCACCAAGTAGATGTTTAGAGCTTTAGGAAATTCGCCATCTAAGATTCTTATATTGGGAACCAAACTAGAGATAAGATTCAAAATAGTTTTATTTTGAAGTTCAATATGAACTAATCAACCATAATTATCATCATCATCATCATCTAAAATTGTTTTGGCAATTGTAAAGTTTATTATCTAATCAACAATACTATCCTCATCATCTAGAATTGAATTTGCAAAGGTATTAAAATAATTTATTCGTTTAATTCGTTGCAAATATGACCCCGTCGAAGTAGCAACAATTTCTGTTGTCTTTCCACAGTTTGTTACGAGTACCTACTACGTTGTCACATGCTGTGTGCCCTATGGTATTTACTATCGACAAAACGACCGACTTTTATAAATCCTTTTCAGAAATCCTTCCGTAGTTAGTGTTCGCCTTTAAAGAACTATTGTGCCAAATTTCAAGCTTCTAGTCCCAGCGGTTCAAACTGTGCGTAGTTTGTCAGTGAATGCATTTTTTTTAAATGAAATAGTTGATTCAACACTAAGGACAGATTTAATTATTAGCTTTTCCATTCCTTTAGCGAAACTAGAAGCTAGTCGGCGTAAATACCAGAAAATACTCCTTCTAGTAAACTTACCAATAATAACTATATGGATGTGTGACCATCCATTACATATCGAGAAAATGCAAGGGGTCAATTCAATGTTATCAAAGTTCTCATTAATTACAATAATTATATTATTATTATACTACCTATTGTTTTTATTATAATGTATTTAAACTTCCGATACCCCCGTTTTTATGAGTTTTTCATTTATAAACAAATTAATGTGTCAATGTTGAAGTCCATAAAGTTATCATACTTTTATTGTGGTGAAAGCAAATTTGAATTGAGGTGAACTGTTTAACAAACATATTTCATGACGGTAAAAGAAAAGAAGTAGGAAAATAAATTTAGATATTTTAAGGTAAAATAATATATTATCTTCACTGTGTGTGGTGGTCCATTAATTTGTACGGTGAGCGATATGTCGAACATAATATATATATTTTATATTATCAGTAGAGCTTTATAATATCAGTATTGCGTACCTCACGGTTGCGGCTGCGGGTTTAAGGAAAGCCCGCAATTTACAGGTCACAATGCCTTATTACATAAAACCCAGGACCCGACTGAGGAGCGCCCCACAGTGCATTTCTGCGCGTCATCGACTCGCTTGCAGTAACTAACATCAATCTTCCGGCAGACATAGCCAATGCTCTTCCACCTTATTTCATTGTATGGCAAAACATACTGTCGCTTCCTTGGATTATTTATATGTCTAGATAGAGTGTCGGGCCGCAAAAGAACTAAAAAACAAGCCAACTTTGTCAAACTGGTGTGCTTGACAGCGTCTTGCATTCGCGCCACGTCATTCTGCTATTCTAGTGTGCGTGCAGTTAGTCGCAATTTCGTCGACGAGTTCACCGCTTTGACTGTCTAGACATATGTATATCTTTGGTCGCTTTTTCATCATCATCTGCACCTACTGCTGGGTAAGCTTCTCTAAGCTTGTCCCAATCTCCACGCTCTTGTGCCAGTCTCGTCCTGGTTTTACCCGCGATGGCAACACTCTTCGCTTAGGAGTTGACAAGTCGACACCCTTCTGAATGCCAACCCTGAATGCGATGCGTTTGCGGATGAATGGAGTAAAATTATGCGTAGGTAAATATATGTCTGGTGTTCTGTCAGAGAAAGTATGCAAGGGAGTCAACTGTTGCGTGTTAGTTTTTAATTAAATGATACAGAACATAGTTATTATTGTCTACATTATTTAGGTACTTTTATATATTACTATGTTAATTAATATTGGTGTTTTACCGTTTTAATTAACTAATTAATAAAAGTTCCTAAGCAATTCCATGTGCTAGCCACACACGTAACGATTTAGATACTTGTGCAAATTTAGGCTTGCGCAAGTAAATCGTTACGTGTGTTTGAAGAAATTTGCGCAAATTTCTTCGAAAACACGTCACGTTAGACTTGCACAAGTAAATCGTTACGTGTATGGCTACCATTACTGAGAAGGTCGTATATTCTGTCTTCTCAAATAAATTTTAGAGAATTCCGTTCCCATAATGGTTCCTGACCTACATAACAAATAACAGGAATACATACATTTACTAATTAGGTAGCTACTCTGCCAAGTTCATTACGTAACGTAATATGTAGGTATGTTATACAATATGCTACATTCATATAGATCAGCTATCTAATTACGCAACACATTTTCGTAAACGATTACGACAAATTTGTTTCATTTTGACAGTTCAACAACATTCATTGCGTTATTTACGTTGTTTGAACAGTTTTTTTTTTCGAACTTATGAAGCAATGGATTAGCAATTTGTTTCAAAACTATTCAAATTCTGATTGATCGTGTATTACGTAATTAGGGTATAGAATGTTGTAGAACAATTAGTATTATATTGCTTACTATTTGACATTCATTGTTTTGAGTTCTAGAATATTGTTGTTCATGACTGGTTTGTTTAAATAACTGTTAATCAATTTAATTTGGTGGGACCGGAAATTGAAGATACTGTGCATGTTTTATATTGAATACTATTGTAATTAGTAGTAGTAATTTTATCAAGTTCTTCTAACTGAACAGCTGTGCTGCCGGTGAGTTAGTGGTGCCACTTCTTCTTCCTCCCAAAGCACTAAAAAAGTGGTGAAATGTTTTGGGACATTGTGTCATGTTATTTTGACGTTCAAAAAGTGCTGATTCTCAGCCTAGTTTGAATAAATGTCTTTTGATTATTGGATATGTCGCCCAGGCCAGGCTTCTTCGAGCCTGACAAAAAATGGCTTTTGAAAGAAAGAAAACTGGTAATATAAATTTCGATCTGCATCTGGTAACAACATCACCAATCAATTTCTTTGTGTCGGCACAACATGCCTCTTTTTTGCATATCACCCATTTCGTAGGTGATCTCTGAAAATCATACCCCTGGTTTACGAAAACTAACTTAGCACTGATCACTTGTTCAGTGTTTGAGAATTCAGGTGTCATCAAAATGATGCCTCGTTGGTCTAGTGGCCGCAAGCAGTACTGTTTAGCACGAGGTCTTGGGTCCGTGGTCGGGCAAAGTGTCTATTGGGGTTTTCCATCTGGAATTTCTCAGTAGTAGCCCGTAGTCTGGATTTATGCCCGGTTGATGGCAGTAGGCTCGCCCCTTTTACACGGGAGTTAAAAACATAACTGGTGAAATGTGTGTGTACTACAGGTACACCTGCCCTTTTTTTTTTTTTTTTTTTTGGTGGGAAATCATCAAATGACGTCTCCCGCTCTGGGTGGAGCGGGAGGGCGTGTCAGACTCTTACTGACTAAAACCCACCCGTGTTCCTTCTGTTGCCTGTGCAATGCCAGGGGGCCACGGTATCCCTTTCGGACTAATCCCGCAACCCCGGCAGGCAATGGTCTCATCGGACCCCTTCACTTGCTGACATCTCTTTGAGGCGCGCGTGGAACACAACGCGCCGTCGACCCGGGCCTGGTCCTTACCGGACGGCGAGCTACCCATTGCTCACCGTCCGCAAGCCCGCGCCTACGGTGGCCGGGAATCGGCAATCGATTCCCGACGCCCAGGGCGTCTCCTCCTGCGGCGGCTAGGGGCGTGAGGGCGCGAAATTTGCCTCTCCCTCACGCGTTCCGCCTCCTCCTTTGCGAGCATTACTGCTTCGCAGAAGGAGGTGACGGCCTCCCATGCCCTCTCGCTCCGTACCATGGCCTGGACCAGGGCCGGACGCGAGAGATCCCCGCCACCGATCGCCTCCACGAGGACACGGCGGTGCTCTGCCCAAGCCGGGCATACCTCCACCGTATGCTCCACCGTGTCCTCCGGGCGATCCACGCAGTGATGACACCCGGGCGTTTCCTCCCGCCTTATCCGAAACAGCCGTGTCCGGTGAGGACCTGCGTCAGGCGGAAGGTGAGGACGCCGTGGCGCCTCTCCAGCCACTCCTCAAAGAGGGGACTTATCGCCGCAATAGTGGCGTGCCCAAGGTACACCTGCCCTACCCATTGGGGATTGCAAGCGTAATTCGTAAATGTTGTTTTTCAATTCATTGTGTTTGTAGTGCCACCTTCTTCAAAGCTGGTTTGAAGTGGATTCGTTTAAATTGACTAAAGTAAAGGATGAGCCATTGTACGGTGACGAATGACTAAGCCATGGCCAATATGGTTATTCGAAGCGGTCATGTGACGATATATCTCTTTGTTTCTTCAAGTAATATGTTTTATCTGCTTATTTAGGTATTACGTATCTATTCAACTACTCAACAACCGGGGCTGAGAGTAGTTCAAATTCATTTATTGTTTTTCTCATGTGGAAAGCAGAATCTCCAATAGCTGTTAAAATCTGAATTATCAACTAGATCTGGAAGTTGTAAACACTGTCTTGTATCTACCTTTCGAGACGCTTATTTCCAACTATCCTTTCGTTCATCAATTTATCATTCGTCTTAAAAGAGGAGCTCTCGATGCGTGTAGCATCATCATAATCAGCGTATAATGTTACCACTACTGGGGCACAGTCCTCTCTGTGAAAAGGAGTGGGCCGTAATCCACCACACGGGGCCTTCATTCATCATTAGTGAAGTCTCCAAGCTAGTGAATTTCAACAAGGTGTACCTAATAATCCCTTCTTTGGTCAGCTCATTCACATTATTACATCTAAAATACAATCTCAAGCGCCACTTGGCAGAGTCACAAGTCTTGCGAGTATAAATAGCAGAGCAAATCATATGACTGCTACCTACGGACGTCCAACTATTTGCGGTATGTTTTCTTTTGTCGGGACAGTTAGTATAGTTGCTTATTTGGGTGTTTATTATATTCACGGTCCGACGTTTTGAAGGAAGCTGAATTGTCGCCATTTTAAAACGCAGTAGGGTTACGTCAGTCGCAATGTATGGTTTGCTGATTCGTTTTAAGTTGATTTTGTTTATGTGTATGTATATCTATTCTCTTATCTATGTAATGTTTATCTAGCCCTTCTGTTGCACCTGCCATGTTTTGTCTCTGTATCACCCTAAGGTTGACTGGTAGAAAATGCCTCTGGCATTTAGTCCGCCTTTGTACAGTTTTTTTTTTTACGTGTGCATAGTTTTAATAAATAAATACATTACTTTTTTTTGCGACGTAGGTACGTAATTTTCCGTTTAAAACTACGCATATTAGAATAACTAGGGAAACTTTTTTGAATGGGGATCAAAAGAACATAATATCATGCTTTTAATCTCCGAAGGGTTAAGGCAGAGATGTACCTATAGTCAAAATAGATTTTTGTTATTGTATGGATGCAGTATTATTTTATTTTTGCAGTAAGTAGGTAATTCAGATACAAGCAGGATTTATCAAAAATCCTTTCAAGTTATTATTTTTAAATTATAAAAACATTTTCACAAAAAATAAAACCGACTTCCAAAAAAGACACTACAAAGTGAAAAATAACTTTGATCTCGGAAGTCGGTGTCTTTGGTTTTTTATTTTCGTTTTTTTTGCCACCGACTTCCGAAATCAAAGTTATTTTTCACTTTGTAGTGTCTTATTTGGAAGTCGGTTTAATTTTTTGTGAAATAGTTTTTATTTTTCACTTTTTAGTTGTGGTACCTACACAAAACTCCCACAAAAATTTGAATACCACTATCTGCTATGTAAATTACAGTGACAGGAACTATTAGAATATCCTCCACATATACTAGGTGGGAAAAATACGTATTATTGAAGCTTACTCAAAAACCCCTCATCAGATCTTGACCAAATTTATATGGGACCTGTAGTTTAGACCACTTCTGAAGTATGCCCTACCAAACAAAAAAGAATCATCAAAACCAATTCATAATTGGCGGAGTAACCGAGTAAAAAACAAAAAAAAAAAACAATTGAGAACCTCCTCCTTTTTTAAATCGGTTGAAAATAGAGGAGGCCTGTCCCAGCAGTGGGAACATTATATTATATGCAAAATTAATAAGGATGCCACTAGGACCAAAGAACTTTAGGTTCATGTTATTCCATGCATTATTCATTGTTATTCCATTATCTCATAACGGTTATAGATAACGCCAAAAGTAGGTACCACTCTATAAGCCCTCCATTATTATTTTATCACACGTCAATGTGCTTTCTACTGTCTACATAATTGCTGTAATTAGGTTAGACCTGATAGTGAGGCTATTACTAAGCCAAATACCGCGTTAGGTATCGATTAGCTACTTTCTTCAGTATTCAATACAGATGGTTCACTCCGCATTTTAGGTATGAAGCTACAAGTAGGTACGCGAAGGCTCGACTTGTCGAATTCAGTGGGCGTGACGTAGTCGCTGGGCCGGATTTTGAGGTCCAGAGGCCTCGGGGCAACAAAGGAGCGGAGGCCCCCTCGCCCCAAATTATTTTCCAAATAAAGTAAACAATTTTTTTTCAGTCAAGTTTTTCAATAAATAATTTATTGTGAAACCAAGTAGATTCCCTTAGTATTGAACAAACACATATAAATATAAACGGAAACAAGAATTATCTGAAATTAAATTTTAGGGTTAACGAACGGAACCTTTCGAGCTTTTTTAATATAATCAAATAATCATGTATGTATAAAGTACTGTAGGCTGTAGGTAAAGGTGAAAGAGCAAAAAAAAAATATATCAAAGGAAAAGATGCTTACGTGTTAACTAGTTGGAATTTGATTTTTTTTTTTCCGAAGTCTCTATTGTGGCCCCCCCCCCCCCCCCGTTTGTGGAGGCCCCGGGGCTTTCGCCCCGGTTGCCCTCCCCTAAATCCGGCCCTGCGTAGTCGGAAGATCTACGTGGCGCGATAGAAAGAGGAGAAGCAACTCTAACTGTAGGTAATTAACGCTGTGCAACCTGAATTGCACTTTATAGTGTCGAAGCAAGAGTCGTTTAATATTTAAATTATATTGCGGAGTGACCCTGTTCTAATCTTTGGAAGAAAAGAAGATCCATACTAATATTACTTGTAAATACGACAGAAACTCGTCTGTTTGTTACCTTCTCACGCCTCAATGGCTGAACGGCTTTCGTTAATTTTTGGCACACAAGTAGACAATTATCTGGGTTAGGACATAGGATACTTTTTATCCCGGCTCATGAAGCGCGACTTGTCACGCGACACCGGTCCTTGATCTCGCGTCGAGCTGATCAGCACGACTCTTGATACGTTCCCGTGGTAAAACTTCAGGCTCCCGTGGGCGAAGCCGCAAGCAAAATTAGAATAATGTTGTTGCTATTGCTTAGCCAAAAAATACCGTGTTATTATCTGTCTATTGATTAACTCTATGTACATACCGCTTGACCTTAAATTCATTGGCAAACTCTCAGGGGTTGAAAATACTCATGAATATGGACATTTATTATTACGGGACCAACTCTGCAATATCTAAAACATAGCTGCTGTTACATACATAATATTATAAAAATGCAATTTTACTTAGTAATGGCTTTGTCAGAGTTGTCCTATAGTAAAGGTTCATATCCTTGAGACTAAACAATTCGATACATTACATAAATTCAATTCGATTATTTTATTCGCACTTAAGCCACTATTATCATAATAAAATTAATCCTTTATACATTATACATTTATCTATCATCAAGTAATCAAATACACAATAATCGTCGAATAGGAACGTTTCCAAATGCTAAAATTTACTGTAGAAAACAATATTTAAATTGCGGGTATACTTACACTTCACTCCGCACATTCCACTTTTCCACAACATCAATAACTTGCATATTTATCTCGTCTACTCGACGTCCGTATGCCACTGCAGGGATTCAGCTGAATATCAGCGTCAGGTATATTTGCCTGGCACATGCTGAGCTGGACTCCCATTTGGTGCAACCTTGAAGCGCACACCACACTTTTTTATGTTCGTTAATCCATTAGTTTAAAGTGTGTCATACTACTAATAGTGTCATTACAATGTCTTGTTTTCTTCCATATTTATTTGTTTGTATATTGGCACCTTGCCGTAATAAATAAACGATTTATCTATCTATGTACTAAGACAGCAATTAGTTTCCTGAAAAGTACTGAACTAAGGTCATTCAGGTGTCTATTTCCCGAAGTACCTACCCAATGTGGCGCCCAGCGTGGGCCAGTGTTGGAGCAATCAATATTCCTGGAACTTAGGAAATGGTGGTGAAGGAGTATATTAATACATGAAAACGAGACTATTAATTCGATTTTACCATTGTAACTTTTTATTAACTACCGTTATATTGCTTTCTCCGCTATCACGATTAATAATATACTTCATTGTGTAGTCCATTCTTGAAAACAACAAATGGTTACACAAATCTGTGAGTATTTTTGCACATGCGCGGTGTTCGGAGTGTTAACAACTGACCTTCAAAGGGCGACTGTCGAAGGACATGTCCTTCTGAAATGTGGCGTATAGCAAGGACGCCTCCGTACCCTGTTGAAAACTTCGATCGGTATTCCCACCAGAGAATTTTCTTTATTGATCTTTATGATTGAGATACTATGACAAACACCAACGAATTAAAATGTTTTATGACTGTCTTTTTTTGAGTAGTGGATATCCAGAATTCTATATCTACCACAATCACAGCCTCATAGGGGTATACAAAGAGTTTTCTTAGAATGTTACTAACACAACTCAGTGTATATCCAATAGTTAACTTTCACCGGGGTGTTGAATTCGCTGGCATATACTTTCCCAACAACCAGTCTTACCAATATCTATCGCTATCGTGTTACCCAGTAGGTTGTGGAGGTTTGGGATGAAATCTGAATATTTATGAATTTTAACATTTTCGAGACCAGCAGTGCTATTCTGTAACCATCTCACCGTGAAAACTTAGGTGAAGTGAGCTCGGAGTGAGCTGTCAGTCTCTGTGGAATGACAGCTCATTTCAAGCTCACTTCACCTAAGTTTTAACCGTGAGATTATTACAGAATAGACCAGCTGGCCCAGTGTCGACATAGATAACGATCGCTATATTTGCGAATTCGGTCGCAAAGTCGTAATGGCGTACTTAGATACGCGCAACGTGCTTCACAAGTACGGGATCTTTTTGAGCTTGTCAAGCACGCAGTTAGGACTCTGCGAGCGATTTATTTCGTATACCGATCGCTATCTATGTCGAAACTGCCGCCCCTGCACCCTAATTCCGTAACAAAAAATCACAATCTGTTTCGTTTTGACAGTTCAACAACATTCATTGCAATAATAACGTTGTTGAGCACACAGATTTTTCGAACATATGAAGCAATGGATTAGCAATTTCCTTCAAAATGATTCAGATTATGATTGATCGTGTGTAACGCAATTAGGGTACTGACCTGGCTACCCCGATTGTTGCTAAGGCCCACTTACAAGCAGTTGTTTCTCAACTTTTTTCATTTCTTGATAACTAACCTATTTCTCTTCTTGTTTCAGCCCGCGAACCGTGAGAAGATGATGTCGAGGTCTGCGATACTTCTCGCCGCCCTTGGCCTTGGATTATCCACATTTAGCGTCCGCCAAATGATCCTACATCAAACGAGACGATTCTAGACAGCCAACCCAGACTCTGAAAACTATATGTTAAAGCCAGAACTCAACCAGACATGTTAGATTCGAAAAACAAATCTTTCGTGTCTATGCCTAAAGCATTTTCTAGCAAAAAATAGACGATTATATTTTTTTTTAATAGTGAGAATGCATGCGAAATTCCATTTGGGTTCTGGTGTAAAAAAAAATCGTAAAGAATTATGATATCATTATGGAAAAAATTGTAATTTATAAATATTTTTTTCGTTTTTTTTTTCTCTGAAAGAATGTGTAGTACATTTTAGACATAGGAAGTAAGTTAATTTCGGAGCGATTAATGTGATGCGTTAGTATGATTGTGAGAAACGTGTTTTGCGAATGTCTATGTGATGGAAACCAAATAAAAATAGGCAGTAAAGTTATTTTGGCATTTTTATTTTGACCTTACCGTTTGAATTTGTTTAGATATTTATTTATTTAGGCAAACCAACTAAATACACACAAGGACATTCAAAGTACATATCATTAACAAATACAATAGAATTGCATGCATCTAAATTATAGGTAAGCACAGCATTTTAATTAGATCTCAATAAACAATAATAATCAATATAAAGATGCAATTAGAACCATAATATCATTTATCTTTTTTAAGTAAGTACTTAAAATTAACTTGAATTGAATTAAATGAAATAAGATTGAATTAACTAACAAACTAAAAACATAACTAACTAAAATTAATATAATCAAAGCACACAAAATAAAATAAGCAGATTGTTAAGGGATAATTAATACATTGTTTTGATCATCATTAAAATTGTGTCAGGTGATCAACTCAAAACTAAATTGGAAAAAAATAAACGAAACGGTATGCATAGATAGGTATCTAGGTTAGGTAGTAGTAGATATAAAACGTTTAAATAGATACTAAATCGACTTATAAATGAATCTAGGTATTCATTTATAAGTCGATTACCTACCATCTGTTTATATTCTCACTCACCGCAGAAATACTTACATAATCAATGAAGACAAAATTACAGCCTTATGTTGTTTTATTCCGATGTATGTAAAGGCTGTCCGAAAATTTAAGTAAGATTTGAATTAAGGCGATAGCGTCAGAGTAGACCGCGAAATTCAAATTTTCTTAGGATTTTTTTGCAATTTGCAGATCAGTATCAGGTTGTATCTGGATCTAAATATGATTCGCGACCGTATCTATCGCGGGTTCGATTCCCGCACGGAACAAATATTTGTATGACCTACAAGTAGTTGTTCCGGGTCTGGCTGTTTGTGTAGGTATGTGAGTTTAAATGTTTGTAAATGCACCCACAATACAGGAGAAATTTCTAGTGTGGGGCAAAGTTATAAAAAAAAATGTTTATTTATAGAATTATAATCATCAATAGGTACAACTCCATACGTTCATGTAATCCTATTGAATGACTATTTAATGAAATCATGACATTTAAGTTATGCTAAGGAGTTGTATTGCTTGATTCTAATGATTATAATTCTGCAAAGCCATATTTTCTATGGTCACGAATCATATTTTAATCAACATACAACCTGACACTGACCAGCAAACAGCAAAAAAATTAAAGAATATTTTAATTTCGCGGGTTACCTTAGCGCATCCTCCTTAGAAAACACAGTATTTTTTATTTTATTATCTTTTTTATTGAATCGTTAGGGCCACCCTCCATACAGAAATCTTCAAAAGTTCAAACCCCTTTGCCATGACTTTGCATAAATGTGGATGAATTTCGTTGCTGCATTGAATCACCTCCTTCAATGCACGGGTGGTTGTGGGCTTGTTGGCTACCTTTGACTTGTAAGTAACCCTATAAAAAGAAATCCAGTGGTGCTAGTTCTCGGTGGCGGGGATCTCTTGCGTCCGGCCCTGGTCCAGGCCATGGTACGGAGCGATAGGGCATGGGAGGCCGTCACCTCCTTCTGCGAAGCAGTAATGCTCGCGAAGGAGGAGGCGGAACGCGTGAGCGAGAGGCAAATTTCGCGCCCTCACGCCCTTAGCCGCCGCAGGAGGAGAGGCCCTGGGCGTCGGGAATCGTTGCAGTCTGCAAGCGTGGAAGTAATCTTCACGCCAGTAGCACATCTCCGCCGCGAAACCGTAGCAGCAAAACGCGACATGTTCCGCCAGTTGAATTGAACTACTGCGGTTTCGCGGCGGGGAGGTGTGATAAAACAAAAAAATATTTGATGATTTTCTTGGGTCACCCAACGTTAGTGTGTAGTCTAGCTCCATGTTTTTTTTTTTTTTTTTGAAATCTCAGATGTACTTAATGAGTATCGATATTTAAACAAAATAAAACAAAAAAAAAATTGTTAAAAAAAAAACCTACTTCAAGTAACTAAGTACACTACAGCGGTCGTTGACCCCAGAAAAAAATCGTCAATTTTTTTTTTACTTTTTCGTATTTAGATACCCGTTACACCTGCGGATTTTTTTTGTTGACTGTAGATAGATATAATGTATAGATAGTGATCCACGATGACGCGCCCCACTCCGCTCCGCTCCGTACTAAAGTACAACTTACAGTACAGTAATCGCGGAGTGGGGCGCGTCGTCGTGGATTGCACTATCTGTACACTCACTTTTAGGCACCTGTCGCACCGCTGCTGGCGAGGAAGCGAAAAGCTATCAAAATGTTCGCTCAAAAAACATACAAAAGATTGTAGGTTCCGTGTAAGTAAAAGAGATACATTATATTAATTATGTAGTTGATCGCTGTATGTTCACACTGGTTAGCGAGAACTCACTCTCCACTAGTCTGTCGCGGCGACAACAGCTTTCAGGCCGTATTCTCGGCGGCAGTGGCCGAGCGTGAGTGGAGAGCGGGGCGGAGACAGAGCGGCGCGATCAAATGCGTAATTTTATATGGAACTCTGTTCTCAATGGCAGCGGCGCGGGGAGCGAGGACAGAGGACCTAGTGCGAGTTTCTCTTAACCATCTCGACTTTACGCATAGACTGCGTTCAGCGCTCCGATTGGCTCCAGGGCCAATCGGAGCACCCAACGAAAAGAAACACACTAGGGCGTCTGGCTGACCCTGGCAGAGCCACCATCAGGGATTTTAATTTTGATAACACAAAAATGTAGTCGCTAATTAGTCGAAATTAGTCGCCAGATATCAGAATTCGTCGGTCACTGGTTTAAAATATATAAGGTTTTATAGGTGGCCGATCTGGAGAGAGCCTACCCCAGCAGAACCACATTTATATCTCAAAAACTAGAGCACCTAACGAAGATCTGTTTTCTCCCATATTTAGTCGCTAAATATCAGAATTGGTCGGTCACTGGTTCAAAAGATATAAGGGTTTATAGGTGGTCGATCTGGAGAGAGCCTACCCGAGCAGAGCCAAATTTATATATCAAAAACTAGGGCACCTAGCGAAAATGTTTTCTCCCATATTTAGTCGCTAATTAGTCGCAATGCGTCGCCAAGTCACAGATTTAGTCGGGACTTAGTTTAGAAGATATAATGGTGCCGATTCTGTTGTTCACAAACTAAACTAAATTTAAGTTCAGTGCATCTTTTTTTTCTATTTCATTAAGAAAAGGACAGAAGATACATTTTAGTTTAGCCCTGTCAAATTAATCAGCCCCTGACACTAATCCATACAAGTTTTGACGTGATTAAAAACTTGCCCACTAAAATTACGTCAATTTACGTCAGGCGCTGATTAATTTGACTGGACTAAACTAAAATGTATACTATCTTCTGTCCTTGTCTGTTCGCAGTGGATGGCCCCCTGGTGCCAAGTTATGTGACATTTTGACTTATCGCCTCGTGCTTAGATTATGTGCGCGTTGTATTGGTATTTTTTATGTTAACAATTGTGTCACACCGTTATTACCTATAAAGACGCTGGTTATAGATTGAGCAACAGCATACAGAATAACGAATGCTACTAGTTAGGCTTCACTGGCATAGAAAATTAGGAGGATCTCAAGATAGCAGAAATTGGGAGTCTGTTAACGTAATAGATGGCGCGACGATCGGTACTATTCCTGGGGAAGTACAGACACGAACATAAATACCTTACCCCGCGTTTTCGCGCGAATACACGATTCAACTTTCGAATTCACGTTTTTGTTCGGTGAACCCTTGGGTGAACCTGAACGCGCCTGAGGGCGCTTTCCGGTTTTCCATTCGCGCGACGATCGAAGACGCGGCCATTACGCAAAACTCAAAAGCGAATTGCAACTATGAAAAAAGACGTGTTCGTAACACCATCAAGTTTCTATCGATGATCTTTATTCAATTTTCGTTACTTGGTGCTGCCGTCAGATTTTATAAGCTCTGTGGTCAGATGTAAAATAACTGTGAAAGGACAGAAGTGTCGAGAATGCGTTCGACACCTGTCAGTTGGACAATGTCTAGTAGTGTGGTAATAAGGATCAAATTTGCAAAACAAATATTCGTTGGTATGAAAGATGACAGATGCCAGACGCCTACGTCAATCTACTACAATCTGTCAAATTTCTTTAGATTTTCAACTTTATCACTAAAGCATAAGGTTCAAAGTTGATTGAGAAAATTTGACAGGTTCGGGTAGGTTGATGTGCTGGCGTCTGTACCTTAGTGTAAATGTTCAGCCGCACTGCAATATTGGTTGTAGTGGTCAATCAAAATTGCGATTGCTCTGAGCGCAATTTCCTGGGTTCGATTCTAAGGTCGGGAAAAAAGTATCACTTTGAAATTGTTCCGTAAAGATTATGTCAGTAGCGAGCCGGAGTCTAGATTTGTGTCCGGTTATTGGGAATAGGCTCGCCCCCTATTGCTTCGGAGTGATACTGCACATAACCGGCAAGAAATGTGTGTCTACACACCTGCCTACCCCTTCGAAGGAAACGGGCGTTATGCTACATTATGTTTGGCCGCACTAATGGTAAGGGAGAGGGAAAAAAAACAAAAAAGTAATAATTAACAACATTATATTTCGAACTTATAAACAAATTATGCATAACACGACGAAACAAAAAAACAACAAGTAAAAATGCTTATTTAATACGTGTACTTTAAATGCTCTGTAGAATACAATATTACCGACTGAAAGTGGTTTTAATTCACGTAACAATGGCTTTCTCAATCATACAGCCTTACATAATCTGTGGACATGTTTGTTAAGCAATAAATTGAAACATGATTATCATCTGTGGACATGTTTGTTAGGCAATAAATTGAAACATTATTATCAAGTAGGTAAATTTTGTAATTTTTTTAAGAGCATGTAGCGTTAAAAACGAGGTAGAAAACGCTTTTCTAGAGGATTTTCAACTATCGGCCTTGAGAATCCAACAGAGCACATCCCAGGCGCATTAAAAAGCGTAGCATTGGACTTTCAACTCTCGGTGCTAAGCCGAGCGTTGAGAATCATGTGCGCGATGAAGAAGCGCCCGTGCGCACAACAGCCAATTAAATATCAAAAAGCTGTTAACAGTCTGACAATAAAATATTATAATAAAAAAAGATAATAAACAAAATTATGTGCAATAATAACTGTTATCCTATTATAGTTTCACCGACACCGCTGTGACGGTCGACGGAGCCGGGGCGGGGGGGTTAGGGGCAGTGCAGGCCGCTCATTCATCAACGCTCACGACGTCCCGCCGCACATTCGTCAAAGCTGCCCCGCCTCACCACGCGTTCCCAAGGCGCAGAACAGTGGTCTCGGTTAAACCATAGCACAATCATTTTAATAAAGTATTATCTAAATTAATTATAATTAATTAATTATGAAGGATTAGTGTTGAATAACAACATATGTAAGTACAGGGAAGTTATCTGTTTACCGGTCGCACCTTGCAGCAAAATTAATTAGTTTGATTTTCATTTGCATAACACGACTAAGAATTATTCATGGCCTGAATAGAATGTTTGGTATTCAGAAAACTAGTTCTAAGCATATACAACACCTCTACGTTAAACATATCTACTTCTTTCTATAAGCCAACAATGAAAAGTTTTATGAAATAATGTTCTAACTATTGATTAATTATGACTTTATAATTATAAAACTCGTTTATGTGTACAAGTATTTATAAAAACTATATTTTTTTATTTGCACAGTGATGTACTTATTCCGGAAACTACGACAGTACGAATACGCCAATCCGGATTTTGTAATACGACAATTCGCGTTTTGGGTGATTTTTCGATATGTCAGTGATTATTATTATCATCAATGAATAATGTTATTTTACATGTATTTTAGTGATTCCCTTGAATAAGGTTACAATTATAGATGTCATGAAAAATTAAATACAAATATAGAAAAATGTCAACAAAAATATTATAAACAGATTTGGATTATAAAACTTATTTGCTTATTGTAATACACCAACATAACACTAAAATTGCATAACCTTTATAGAAAACAAACCAGCCATATTAAATTTAACTAAATTAATTAAAAACTGGGGCTGTATAGGGGACGTGGCTGTCCGTACCAGAACAATGATTTAAACACTTTCCTATAAAGCCTCAGACTTGGACTTTGTACAGCTTAACGAATATTAGTGATACAGATAAGTTTTTTGTGCACTTTACCCATACGATTAGATAGCTAAATATTACTTAAATTACCAACATAACATCTACTTTTTACCCCACTTTTCGCTCGCTCTTGTGTTTCTTAATATTTTAACTATTCAATCTCTTACTTATCTTATAACTTACATATTTATCTTAGTTAGTAAGATACACCGAAAGTACTTTTTTTTTTAAATAAAATAATAATGCACTACCGCCAAATAAAAGCTACAACAAGCTATGTTCTAAGAGCATTGTCTACAAGCCATATTAAAATCGGTATTGAACTAAGACAATTATTTATTACTGCTGATTAGAGCTGATTTTCCAGTTATGAAAACCAACTTTTAAATGTTCTGGCCATTTAAGTTATAATGCAGTTTTAAATAAGGCATTAAAATCTAGATTATTTTAAAATTCCTTCACTTCATAATCATGTATGCCTAGGTATACAAAGGATTTATCTTAATTTTCTACACGAGCTATTGATAATTTATAGGCTTCTAAACACGAGTTCTATACACACATAACTTCTATATACACATTTTATAAAAAACTAGTATTCGTACATAAAACGTTTTCTAATTTGAAGAACAACTCCGAAATAAGTAATACTTTTTCAAATGATGAGGGTACATTACATACCCTAGTGAATACACAATAATATTATAATATGGTTCGACTATGGTTAAAATACAGATACAGGAGACTGACTTGGTGACATTTGGAACGAAATATTTTACTAAGTAATGCAGACCTATGATAATGGCACTACTTTGCCGACAAGAGCTAGTAGGTTTAGAGTCACCCACAAGCAGCATTTTTAACAATTTGTTTAAATTCTTTTACTCATTTGCCATTCGAAGTTACCTTAGTGATAGTGGCCGCCCACATTTTCATTTTACTCTTTTTTGCCAAGCTGTACTATAATAATTATGTAGCCGTATGTTTGTATAGGAGGAGCTATCGTTATTGATGACATATTTCCTTTTTCTGTTAAGTTATTGGAAGCCATTGATTTTATTGATATTCCAGTTCTGAATTATATCTGAAGAAATATCACTACTAAGTTTAATATTACTTATTTAGGTACTTAAAGTACACTGATTAAGAAATTAAATTATTTCCTAAAAACAATAATTTACATATTTAAAACGCATGTTATGTACATTTAAATCTACTTAGAATAATTAACTACAATTATTTCAAAGATTGACTATGACTTAAAATAATTTAAGTCGGATTTACTATCTAACTTCACTCGTGCGTTCTAATTTCGTCCAAGAAAAATCAAAATTCGCATTTCAACTATTCAAAAAGCTGCTAGAGCGCAACTTTTGACAGCTTCAGTTAGTATGACTGCACTTTACTGCAAGTGAACTGTTTGAATAATTACAATGAAAAGCTCTAGGTATGCCAGTAATCAACAATAATAACCTATATCCCATCACCCTTCAAAGGAAGAGTGAACAGGCATCTTCTAGGAACGCTAGTTCCATCGTAGACCTCATCCATCGCTTTCCACCAGTTGACGCAGAGGTCAAGAGCAGGCCAACAAGGCAAAAAAAATAGGTTTGTATTCCACAACCTCTTTACAGGTTTAAAACAAGCCACTTACAGCGCAAAAACGCGTCTTAAAACAAGTAGAGACACTCACATAGCATTACAAAGAACTATTGATCTAATAGAACCTGAAACTGAAAGAATCCTAAGTATTTATAAAAATTGCAACGAAATTAAGCAAGGCCTCTTTCTCTACTAGAAGAAAAAAGTATACTTAACGTATTAACATTAATTGCGGAAAATATTATACTACAAAAGCTACTTTACAGAGGTTAAAGCAAAAATCCTGGACGCTAACGTTTACAATTCAGCAGAATTATCTGTGAAAATGTCCTTCGAATGTCACCGCCAGAAATTAAAACTTTATCTAGAAATCAAGTTAACACCATAAATGGTGCTTAGAACCTTATTTCTTTGTTTTAACAAAGCGCAGTTTAATATTAACGATTTTAACGACCTACAAAGCTGTTGATGAGGAACCAACATTAAAAGGCTTGTGACTTGGAGTCAGCGCATCATATTTCCTATTCTTTCCTATCATTCGTCACCACTAACCTTGTAATTTATAAAAAAACGTAAGACTGACACCAACAGACATTCCCACCAAATCACTAAAAAGAATAAACAATAGGAAAATGTCATCTAATTAAAAATAATAAACTACAAGGACAGGGGTTTCAAGGACTAGTGAACGAGGTCGAGATGTCCTTGAAAACTTGACGCTATGGTCTCTTAAAGTATTGCTCGTCGACCCGTTTAGCGAGAGCGACCAGGGTTTCATGTTTGCGGACGGTATCTGCTAATTTGCGGCAAGGAAGCCGAGTGGTTATTATGGTGAAGACGTGGCCGAAGACTAGGGCGTCGAGCTCGGTGGGCCTGTAAAGAAAAAAAGGGTGTTATAAAAAAAATAGTCTTCATTAAAATGTTTACAGCACTTACTTGAAATAACTAACAACGAAAACACGTAATATAATATTTAAATGACACCTAAATTAATTCACTTACCGGAAATACCTATGAATTTTTACCACGACTACACAACCTAATTGAAATTGCAGCTATAGCCGTCGGTTATACTTAAAATACTTAAGCCAAATCTACATAAACTTATATTTTGAAGCTATTTAATAAACGAATACTCTCATTATTGTTATCAACTCTAAAGTATAACAATTTGATAATTTAAAACTAATATATCTTCTACTACTACGAAAAAAACATGTAAAACTTACATTTTATTTGCCATTCTGCATTTAAAATAAAACAAACATTTCGACATAAACAAATAATTTAATAGAAAACATTAACGCAAAGCTAACTGAAACGCCGTCTCATAAAAGTTTAAGTTTTTGTAAAACTGTTGCAAACACACATGCCTACAATTTATCGTTACTGACCTCTCAAACTAAATATAAAGAAATGGGGAAGGCAACTGTTAAAATTGCGCTGCCGTAGCGTAGTTCTGAAAAAGCAACTAATAAGGCGTGAGGCGGTTTTATTTTATTTTAGGGAAAATGACGGGTTGTTGTGTTCCTAAATACTCCGAAATTGGAGTCCACCATTTTCCGAAAGAACCTAAAATTATGAGATTGTGATATATAGTTATAGATTTAAAAAAAATAACAGTGGTTGAGGTAATATCGAAAATATTTTGAAGAAAGCGATTACGTATAAGAGGAATTGTTTAAGATTTTAATTTCTAACATTTTCCATGTCACATACTTGATTTAAAATGTTGAAATGATCGAAAATAACTAAATAGCAAAATTAAACTAAACTCATGAATGAACTTGGAATGAATGAACGAAATGTCAAATTCATTACCTATTTATTCATTCCTAGTGCCTACAATAAATTTGACTTTGGTTTATCTAACAGATTTTAAACATAATAAATATGAGGATATTATTATCTGAGCAACGTTTTGAATAAATTTACATGTTCAATGCCTAGTTTTTCTTGCTATTCATTTATAAGTTTTCAATAAAAAATATGATTTTTCAAGAAACGGTACATCAAAATTGCAGAATACGCCATTTCGTATTTGAAAAAATGAAAAACCCGAACTGTCGTATTCCGCATTTCCGTAGTCCTAGTAACTAGTCAATATCGACCACCACATTTTTGTAGTTATACGTCGCGTTTCGCTTGCGCAGATAGTTGAGTAGCTTCTCAACGCTTATTTCCTCACTTTGTGTGTTTAACGTTGAGGAAGAATCTGTAATGGTAGTAAAAATATGTCAGTACGAAACGGCGTAGTGATACGAACTTGCGGCTCGTATTGCACTAGAACCCTAACAAGTTGAGTCATAATTATATTTTGCAAAAAAACGAAAATTGTTTGAAAAACCATTAAAAAATATATAAATAAACCTGTGTACGTAGCTGAGTCTGCAACAGACGATGACTTATCCGAGGCATTGTCTACAGAATCCTGTTCTTGTTTCTGCTCTTCACAGTTATCACTGATTTTAAAATCTAGTGTGCTTCCTTGGTGTACAGTTACATTGCTGCTACAAGAAAAAAAAACAAAGAAAAAAAATACAATGTATTGACACTGATTTTAGCTTTGCCGGGTTTGTCAAAGATTATTTAAAAGCTTCTGAGAGCTTTTAAATAATTGCCTATGATAATATGGGCCTTCACCAGACCAGAGCAGCATAGCAATTCACAACCGAATTACCATTTTCCTCTAAACAACATAATCGGTTACCTTTGATCTCCTGCGGGTCTCTTAATTTCTGATTCGATCACGTAGGGAAACTCCATTGTCCTTTGGGTGAATTTTAGCCCTCTAATAAGGGCCATTGTGAGCGACCACGTTTCAGTGGTCATCACTGGTAACACGCACTGGTCAAAGACCTTCGTCTTGAGACACTGTGGTATATGCGACGAGAAGATATTACATATATAATTTAAAAACACAATACCTGGCCCGTTCTCCAACCAAAGTCTTTTGCGATGCCGATTTTTCGCGCAAAACTTGCTTATTTTCCTCATTTAAATCATGCACGTCACAATCAGTATCATCATCGTGATTTATTATCTGTAGATCATCATCGGGACACATCTCCAGCGAATTAGAAATCTCTGTCGAATCGTTTTCCTCAATCGTGTCCAAATACTCGCTTACTTTCGATTCGACCGTGATATATTTGGATTCGTTTATATTCGGGAAAGGTATTACTACGAAAGGATCGTTTTTCTCGTAATGTATATCGATGTTTTCTACAAATTCATCGATTATTAGTTCATAGACTTTTTTGAGAATCTCCTCGACAACTGCGAACATTGAATTGTATAGTTCTTGGTCGATTACTGTGCCTTTATCGTTGTTTTGGCCCGGATACTGGCAGGTCACAGTGCCTTCCTTGGATGTCAATATTATTATTTGCTTAGACGCAAACGGTTTGAAGCCTGTATTGAAAGATTTATTCCTTGAGTATGATGAAAATGACTAACAAATGGCCAATACGAAGAATATGGAGAGGAATTTTGAGACAAACTTTACTTTGTAAGTATACATGTTTCACCAATTACGACGCAACGTTTCAAAGAGCTGCCAAATATACCGCTGTTAGATAAAGGAGAATGCTCATCGAGTATGAAAAAAAAACCCAGAGCGAACAGATACAGGATGTAGCTCAGAATTTTAGTGATATTTAGAGAAATCATTCTGTAAAAATGTCACTATAAGATTCGATGGCTAAATGTGTGATATTACTATTTGTTTTCCATCAGGGGTGATTCTGTTTTCTTTAAGATATCTTCGTCTTGGATGTACCCGACGATATAAATTCGTATAATCACGTCCATAATCCCATATGAGTAGGCAGAGACTGCAGATTGTCAAAATTAACTATCCACTTTTCGCCTGTATGCGTATTGTATAATTATCACTTGCTTCAAAAACGGTGAAGGAAAACATTGTGTGGAAACGGCATGCCTGAGAGATATTTCTCGACGGCATGTAAAGCCAAGTCAGAGGCCCATGGGCGGCATAAAACTGTGACACCAGGATAGTTACTAACCACAAAAAAAGATTGAATGAAATTATTAATTCATTATTACACAATATTCAATAGTACACTACAGATCGATATTTAATTCATTTATTAATTAATCAAAATAGAGCAATATTAGACAGCTATTTACGACGTTGGGAACTTTGTGAAGCAGGGCTTCTTAAACTGGCAAAATATGAGTGAATTATTCACTTCCTTATAGATAGTGCAATCCACGGCGACGCGCCCCACTCCGGTCCGCTCCGTACTAAAGTACAACTTACAGTACAGTAATCGCGGAGTGGGGCGCGTCGTCGTGGATTGCACTATCTGTAAACGTCTACCCCTTCGGGAACTACGAGTTGCTGTACAAATTTTCAGTTCATATTTTTCATAGTTTGGAAAATAAATAGCAATACTCGTAATCATTAAATTAAATACACTACGGAATCAAACATAAATCTAAGGGGTACACTTGATCGGGTCGGTATTTTTCCGTATACACATGGTGACTTGTTATTTGAAGAAGAGTGATATTTAGTAACGAATTCTGTTTTTTTTTTTTCAATAATACATACAATTTGGGTTTTCCTCGAATCCCATCAATTTTTGGGTGTTAATTGATGCAAATGGGTCACTATCACGTTCTGAAAGAAATACGTCAAATTACAAGTCACCCTGTATATGTCGCAGTAAGATGGTTAAAGCCGTGATATAGTTATATCCCTATGGATATGACTATATACCGTAATATAGTATTATGAAAGTGGTTCATAACTGCCTTACTAGGAATATACCTATGATATGAGAGAGAAAAAAAGAAAGAATAAAGTTTATTTGGACACAGTTCGTGATACATAAAATACAAAATAACAAAATATAAATTGTCAATAATGTTTTAACAACAATGGCGTGTGCCTCGCGCCAATAAGGTTCATTTCAGCATTAATGCTGGACAGATGCTGTCTGACGCTGTTTTTCTAATTAACCTTTAGGGACAAGTGACGGGAAGTACAAACAGCTTCAACATACCTAATACATATTTTTAATACTTATAAATAAACAAGTAATTTCAAACAAATATAATAACAAAAACTACAACATTCACAAATTGCTACAGGCCGCCGAGCACGGCGGACTGCACACCTACAGATAATAACTAGTAGTGACAGTTATTTGGTTAGACGAAAAGAGAAAAATACTGTGGGACATGTAAATAAAAATTAAAAAGTTATAATAATAATAAAAACTCAATCAATCTGCCTAGCCTTTTCCCAACTATGTTGGGGTCAGCTTCCAGTCTAACCGGATGCAGCTGCATACCAGTATTTTACATGGAGCGACTGCCTATCTGACCTCTACAACCCAGTTGCTAGGTATCACGATACCCCTTAGTAAGACTGTTTTCAGACTTTCAAGCTTCTGACGACCCACAACAACTGTCAAAGATCCACGAATGACCGCCGGGACCAACGGCTTAACATCCTTTTCGAGACACGGAGGAATCTCAGTGTGTAAAGATGGTCACCTATGCGTATGCACAGACCAACCCCGGCAAGCGTGGCTTAATTTGATGAATCGACCCGTGCGGCAGTTATTACTTAGCCACGAGCTCCTCTGGCTCCTCATAATCATCTGGTCTGAAAGATAAATACAGCTGGACGTCATCGGCATAAATATGATACTTGCATTTCTAGTGGCACTTTACTATGTCTGCACAATAGAGAGTAAAAAGAATCGGACCCAAAATTGATCCCTGTGGAACTCCTCTTTTTATAGAAGTAAGGGCTGAAGTTAAGGTAGTACTATCCGACAAACGCAATTCTACAAGTTGTTTTCTGTTACTGAGGTAGCTTTGGAACCATTGAATGGCATTGTCGTCAAGCCCGTAGGTAGTATTTTAACTTTGACAGTAATAGCGAGACTTTAATGCAGTCAAATGTACGGGAAAAATCGAATAGTCAGTGAATACATGCCCTTATCTTGGGCTGATAGAATTTTGCCCGTAACATCTAGTAACGCCGTAGAAGTGCTACGCTGTTTTCTAAAACCGGATTGTAGATCAGGTAACACTTCGTTCTCTTCTAAAACCGAGTTAATTGACGGCACACTACCCACTCCATTACTTTTGAGAGACAGGGCAGAATACTGATCGGCCGCAAGTATTTAACTTCTATAAGGTTTGGACTCTTAGGTAGGGGTCTAACTGTGGCAATTTTCCATTAGCAAGGAAACTTTGATGTCCATATGGAATAATTATTAATGTAGGTAATAGTTGCTAAAGTGTGCTGCAAAGTTAGAGTAAGCATACTTGAGGTTATGTTGTTGTAGCCTTCTGCATTTGACGTTAGGTCAGAAATAATGCGGGAGATATCATCGTCGCGTAGATCGCGGCGCGCACGCCGAGGAAACGCGGGCGGGTATCCACCGGCGCCAGTTGTGTAGCATTTATGCGTCTACCTCCACGCGCTCGGTACTCACAATATCGCGCGCCTCGATTTTTAGCCAATCTTGGACGCCACTAGCAAAGCCTTATTTGCTAGTGGCGTCACACTCGGCTCTGGCAAGTTCGAGATCCGTATATCAGTGGCTAGCAGCTCCTGATCACGGTCGTTTTAATCGCTCCGCAATTGGGCAATTAATTGATGCACATCCGGCGAGACTTGGGGTTGTCACGATTTTTGGTTCTCCATAACGGCCACTCTCTCCTTCAAACAGCAGTTTGCAGTTCGACATGAAATTTTCACTAAAGTCCACTAATGACCCTAAGAGCACTTAAGGTCATTAGTGGACTTTAGTGAAAATTTCAAGTCGGCTATATCATTACGCAGTAGTTGAAATTCACTCCGTACCGTGTTAATAAACTCCTCTCTAACTTTCACAGCTCAACAGTGATGTTTTGAGGGAGCTATGAGTGTGGCATCCAAAGCGTTTACAGGACTCGTGTCCATGAGATTAGCCATACTGCCTTTCAGTGGTGCCTCAGAATGGCTCCAACTGGCGTTTCGGCCCGATTGTCCCGCACAAGGTTTTTGATACACTCCAGGCAGTGCCAGGAGGCTTATTTGGTGTATGCCAACGCACTGCCGATGATAGCAAGATCGGCAGTTGTCGCATTTAGCCCCATCCACCGCCGCGAGAAATTTACCGCAGCCACCACTTTTTACCATAGTAAGATTTTCAATCTCGTTTGCGCAATCGATCCACAAAGCCGTTCACTCAGGAATCACTAGATCACTAGATGGCGCTGTTTTCAGTAAACGCGTTTATGGCAGTTATCACGGTGTTATGGCAAATTGTGTCACCATAAGACGAAACAGCGTCATCGTAAAGATGCACAAACACTTAAAGTTGGTCGCACAGTGTTGAAACATACCAGTTCACAAAATAATTACGGTTTTTAATGTTTTTATAATGTTATACACAGCACAGAATCACTAGATAATAGCGTCACTTGTAAGTTGCACATAACACTGTCTATTCAAACTATAGTTTTTGCTAACCAAGTACTTGTTTTTTTTAGATATATAGAGAGTATTTCGTAAGAATATTTTTGATACTGTTATGTACTCAGTACCGTCACTCGTCCAATTTTTCAGTGCACACTCTAGTAACGTACAGACGAGCACGATCTAGTAATATAACTATTAGGGCACTCCGACCAAGTAGGTTAGGTTAGAACTGTGACCAACTACGTCGAAATTGGTTTCAGTAACGAAATTAGGGCACTCCGACAGTTATGAACGGCTTTTTTTTTTCTTTCATTTAACTATACAGGCTGAATTTTTAGTCACCGTCCAAATTTTGATATATTAATCTTTGGCGAAAATCATTGAATACGTGTTTTTTTCTTTTAGTATCACTCAATACAAAAAGATTGAGATATCACATCACAAAGTAATTATATACCACGCAGAGCGGATAATTCTTTCGATAAAATGATTTAATATGTAAATTTTACGTATCGTTTTTTTTTTTTTTTAAATGGAGATAGTGAATCATACCTAATGCCTAGAAAAAATTTGGACGGTGACTAAAAAATCTGCCTGTATAGTTATTCGTCTTCAATCATAGTATTACGGCTTCAAACATCTTACTGCGACATATACTTAGATGTTTTTTTTCCGACACGACCAGCTGTGCCAAATCATGCCAACCGGATTATGCCCCCGTTCGCACGTACGTAAAAATATCGCGGCAGGATATTTTTATATTTTTTTTTATCTCGCACTGTATTTTCAACTCTCGGTGTTGAGCCGAGCGTTGAGAATCCAACGCACTGAGACGCACTCTCGTCCCAGCACGTTGAAAAAAGACACTGTTGGATTTTCAACTCTCAGCGCTAAGCAGAGCGTTGAAAATCCAGTGCACGAAAAATAATCGCCGCGTCTTTACGCGTAGGGAAAATAATAGACTACTTACCAAAAATATCCCTGTTATTGTAATCATTAATCACACTATCCTTGCTAGGGATCCTCATACTCATTCGTGAGCGCCGGTGCCTCGTGCTTCGTTCAGACGTCGTCCGTTCGGGGGAAAGTCGGCGACGAGAGATATGGAACGCTTGGGTAACGAGGTACTCTTCTTGAGGCTGGGAGTTGAATGAGGAAATTAGGAAGGGTTGTGATACGCTACCAAGGTTTTTTAACTAAAACTACTCCGGATAGAAGTTTTTCAGCTCGAAAGAGTCATGAAAACTTCCGCTCCTTAATCGCGGGGCTAGTTCGAATCTGCCTTTTCCTTGTTGAGGTCGGCTTCCAGTCTAACCGGATGCAGCTGAATACCTGGAGCTGAATGCATGGAGCGACTGCCTATCTGATCTCCACAACCCAGTAAGGGTTGTAACAACTAAGTAAGATATAATGAAATTGCAAAATACACATAATTATGGGTAATTTGTGAGCTTCGTAGATAGGTAAATAATATAAATATGATAGTGTAATATCGCCCTAAGGGGGACATACCCATAATATGTCTATTTTACAATTTCATTGAACCTTTAATCATAGATCTATGATCATAGATATGATAGTGTAATACCCCCCTAACTGGGTAATACGATACCCCTTGGTAAGACTGGTTGTCAAACTTTCGGACTTCTGACGACCCGTAACGTCTGTCATATATCCACGAATGACAGCCGGGACCAACGGCTTAACGTGCTTTCCGAGGCACGGACGAGTCTCGGCATGTAAAGATGGTCACGGACCCACCACCCCGGCAAACGTAGCTTAACCTGATGGATCGACCCGTGCGGCTGTTATTACATAGCCACGAGCTCCTCCCAATCGCGGGGCTAGTTACAAAGTAATAATACTAATAATTAGTTTTTCTCTATAAGAACATTCGAGGAATGAAAAGATTGAGCAATTTTCAAGTCCAGTACGCGGATGTTAAGAAGGCAGTTAAACGTTATAAAAGTCCGGGTTTTTAGTGCGTTGTCTCTGGGTCACTCTAAATTGAGTGACAGTTTCTGTCTGATACTCTATTAGTCTTCTTAAGGGGCCGGCGGAGCATTCGTAGTTCATACAAACATAATACCAAAATATTTTGTAAATCAAACATATTCTTAAGGTAGTGCGTATTTATTTTGATTAGATTACAGAATAACTAGGTTCCCAAATATATATTTTGAATGGACACGGATATAAAGAAGAGATATTACTTATGAAGAATTTCAAATTTCTATAAATAACTTATTTTTCTCATAACTCGTTGTTTACAGGCGGGGCGCACCGGATTTTTTTGTATTGAAATGCGATGCGATGCGCTGCGGCCAGATGTAATATGCGCTAGCTAATATTGCTCTAAAGGGGCTTTACCTTTTTATTCCTCAATTGTAATGTTCAAAAACACTAAGGCCTTTTCCTCACTGGTCGGTACGTTAGCGGTGCGGGATCAGCATGCTCGGTACACTCATTACAGCTCACCGAGCGCCTATATTTCAATGAGCGTTCCGTGATTGGTTCGGTATGCGGGAGCGGGGCGGGATCGTTTTTGTATACCGCGTTTCGGTAGAAAAATCCAGTGCCCGCTTGGTGTTTTGAGTCACGTCACGCGTAAACGGAGATAAATATAACACGCCACAACGTCTTCATTATTGGAAGACGACATTTTCTCGCGAAAGATACCAAAAACATCCGATTTTAGGTCCGTAAATGAAAGCAGTACGGTATCGTTTCGGTATCTCTAATAAAAAAATAAAAAAATACAGTTATTTGTACACAATAATGACATATGTATATGTCGCCGCGAATGCGTCTACCTGTAAAGATTAACATTATCATAAGCGTAACTGCTTATTTGATATTCACCATAAAGTCCTGCCCTCTATGGGTTACTGTGGAATACTGTTACAACCGTTTGCATGCATCTGTGAATGATCGATTCCTTTGAGATCAAAACGCCATCTATTGCAAAACTTGTGAACTCAGTCAATATACTGTGAGTTAACGAGTTAAAAAGAAACTATTACTGATTTCGATGTTGGAACTAAAACTAAAGTTTAAATTAAAAGGAAACATTTATTTATTTGATTTTGTGTTTTTAGTCATGTAGAATGGTCAGAAACGGCGCAGGGTAGATACCCCGTCGTGTCATATATAAGTACACAAGGACTATAGACTGTTGTACAATATAGTCACATTATAGGGCGAACTGATGCCTCCTAAACTAGGCCAAAAGCCTGTGTTTTAGGAGCCAATGTTCAACATAACATAACATCACGCCTTGTTTCCCCGAAGGGTTGGGCAGAGGTGAGCCAATGTTCCTCCAGATGTATAGCGTACAAGTGTTGAGTGGCGTGCAAGTACTTATTGCAATAACAACATTAAATTATTAAAAGTCATTTGTAATAAGATTCTCGGTTTCGTCATACGTTAACTTCTGCAACCAATTGGTCAGTTTGATTTTAACTTCGTGTTGGTATACAGAGCATACTAGGTAAACCGAAACGATACCGCACCGACCAATGAGGAAGCGGCCTAACTCTTCAAAACAACATACCGTCATAGTCATTTTCGTCAAATTGACGCATCTCAAGACAAGTCTTAGTAAAGAGCTGGTGATTCGTTTGATGAGCGCGGCGGCTCTCACTCCGTTACCCATTAGGATCGCTCGCATGTGGCCGTAGATTAGCGCGTCTAGGGGAGTGGGGCTAGGAAAGAAAGACGGAATTAGGGGTAGGAACATTGATGTATTAAAAGAGGTAGATACGGGACTTAGTCACAGCGCCTGGTCCTACTCAACTACGGGATTGCCCGTAGTTGAGTAGGACCAGCACTCAGTCGCGCACGGAACATCGTAGATCACACAGCTCAATAATTTCAGTTTTTTTGTAATAAATACGCATCAAAATGACTTCTTGTGCAGCTAAACAGTGCTTTAATAATGCAAGAAATAAAAATAAGACACATGGGATTACCTACCACACACCTAAGTACAGCCAAAAATGTTAATTTGTTGAAAATTACAATAATATTTTGACGTTTGCTTCGCCATATTTGTGAGAGCGAGATAGATATTAAAAACATGCGTGAAAGACACGATACGCACACAATGCGCGAGGTGCTAACGCGATTTCGCTCGCACGTCAGCGTCGTCTCCTATCTCTATCCTCGTCTATCGGTAACTGTAGCTTTGCGACTGTGAGATGACACTGATCACAGATGTGTGAGTTTCGGTGCATGTAGTCGTGCGCCGAGCCCAAGTTTACTGATTGCGATGTTAGCGCGTAACATATCTTCCTCCTTTTAATACATCAATGGGTAGGAATAAAATAATGGGGCTGGAGTTGGTTTGGACTAGAATTATAAAAGTTATGGCTTTTAGGTGGATCCGTAGTGGTAGCCCGCGAAATTCAATTTTTTTAACGTTTTTTTGCAATATGCAGGTCACTGTCAGGTTAGTATGTTGATCTAAATGATTCGCGACCGTAACAAATGTGTATTTACAGAATTATAATCATTAAAATCATTAATACATCTGCAACTGCAGTGCAAGTGCTGACTATTTTATAGAACACGTGAATGAAGTGTGGGGAACACTTCATTCACGTGTTAACATAAAGTGAAAAAGAAAGATGTTATTGGACGATTTCTTAATTTTATAGTTACCTATTAGTTTCAAGTTATATTTAATTTACTTATTAGCTGGCTTGGCTATATTGTAATGTAAATAAAGTATCATCAGCTACGATACTTAATAAAAGGAAAAAAAACAACATCTCTCCAAGTTAGAATTGGTCTATTGAATGCCATTTTCAAGAAAAAATATAATTTTAAATAAAATTTTGAAGAATACCTTTGCGGATCCACCTTCAGCGAAAAGACCGTCTATTCTATCACCCGAAGTCAACTTAAAAGTATTTATTTGTAATTGTTATGGTGAATAATAAAGAGAATTCTGTCTACCTAAAAGGTAGGCTAAGATAGTGTTATTAGTAAGGTAATTTTCAACTGCACGGCGTCATTAGTCACACTTGATCTATAAAACCGCCCTTATTTTCATTTTTTTTTATTTAGGCGCTTTCAACATCAAATAACAATACGCCACGTACGTGCAATTGACTTTACTTGTAAGTTACCTATCATTAAACGTATACCACAAAATAAATATACCTAGAATTTAAAAGTACGTTTACATCGCCTAATAATAATTATGCAGAATGGCAAGTTGTAAGTTTTACACCCAAAATAATGATCTTCTTATAAATAATCTCAATAAATTAAAACCACTCACGCGTTCCCAAAGAAGTAATCTCTATCACCAAGCCGTTGACTCAACGAGTTACAACATTGCTCCACCTGAAAATTTTAAACAACACATATAACATAACATCACGACTGTAATCCACGAAGGGTTAGGCAGAGGTGTACCGAGGTGTACCACAGTAAAGAAAGAAAAAAAAATACCGGCCAAGTGCGAGTCGGACTCGCGCACTAAGGGTTCCGTACCATCACACTAATATTATAAAGGCGAAAGTTTGTGAGTGTGTATGTTTGTCTCTTCTTAACGCTAAAACTACTGAAAGGATTTGGATAAAATTTGGCACACAGATAGTTTATAACCTGGATTAACACATAGGATACTTTTTATCCCGATATTCCCACGGGATCGAAACTTATGCGGGTGAAACCGTGGGGCGCAGCTAGTTATATACAATGTGGAGCAGGACGATTGACATTCCTCAAAACCACATAAAGAGTGTCATGTTCTTTACCCGTATACAAAAAATCAATCAAATCCAATGAATACTTTAGCCACAGGAAATTATTTTTCAACATGATGTAGATCTGAGTCCGTAATAATAGGTAAACATTGTAAGGTCAAGAACCTGTGCAAAACGTACGATTCTATCCTCTACGTCTCAATATGCTTGAGAGACAGAGAAAGGTGTCATACGATTCCACTCTGACGCGCCCCGCCCAGTCCCACAAAATAATACTACAATTAGAAAGAAAAAGAAATATTACTTACGCAAATTATGCATTAGTGGTGCATAGACAATTGCGAGTGTGTGTGTGAGCGGAATTTTTTCGGCAGTCTTGGGACTCGGTCACAGTCAGTGCATAGCGTCGCCCTTTGAGGAGCGCACACGGCTACTTTTTTTTATCACGAGACGAGCCGCGCGCGCATTGCTTTGCATTGATTTTGTGATTTTTTTTTTTGTTGTTATTTGTGATTAAAGACGATTTAGTGTGACTTATTGTTCAGTGTTTGTTTAATATTAGTTAGTTAATTAGGTATCGATGTCGCTTGTGCATAATGAACAACGGTGGAAACCTTGAAAATTTATAAATTTGACTATTGATGTAAATTCTGATTGTGATGTGATATTATGTGATTAATTATACAATCAGTGATCTTTTAATTAACAACGCGCAACTTAGTGAGTTTATGCCGCTAATTTGTTGTTCTCCGACTAAACTACTTACCCACGTCCACCTACGCCCCGCACCGCAGCGCAGGCGCCGCCCCCCGCCGCGACCCGCATCGGGCCGCGCAACAGGTTAGTGACTTTTCGTAGATAAAGCGTGTTTACTTTTTATGCAGTTGATTCTGATATTTATTTTGTATGAAAATTGCAATTTTTCAATTTTCCATTAACTACTAATCTTCGTATTTTAAAATGTTTCTATGGACTAGTACTGTGCTCGTTTTAATTTAATGTCGTAAGTCCAGATCCACATTGTATAAAAGGCAAAAAAGTCATGTCTGTTGTATGGTAGCCCCGCTTAAATATTTACTTTATTCTGTTTTAGTATTTGGTTCATGAGATACAGCCTGGTGACAGACGGACGGATGGACAGCGAAGTCTTAGTAATAGGGTCCCGTTTCACCCTTTGGGTACGGAACCCTAAAAACAATAAAAATAAAAACAAATTAAAATAAAAGCAGAAAGTCCTACATTTAAAACCAAACCCAACAACCACCCAACTACCTAATTTTAAACCACATAATCAAAATTCTGTTAACTTTTAATTTATCCGACCTAAGTTACGGGATACTGCCTGTAAACCCAGATACCGCTGCGCAAGGAGGCGCAGCAGAGTGTGAAAATACAAGCTGCGACCCGTGGTTTCACTCACATAAGTCTCGATCCCATAGGAATATCGGGACCAAAAGTATCCGATGTCCTAACCCAGGTCATGATGTACCCTTGGGCCAAATTTCATCCAAATCCGTTCAGCCGTTTTAGCATGAAAGCGAAACAAACAAACAAACTCACTTTCGCATTTATAATGTTACTAGCTTTTATCCGCGGCTTGGCAATTTGAATTTTCATATGCCTAACTTAATAAATGCTGGGTTTCCCAAACAAACTTTCATCCCCTATATCACCCCCTATAGGATTATTTTCGAAACAAAAAATAGCCTTTGTCCTTCCCCAAGATGACATCTATCTTCTTGCCAAATTTTGTCGAAATCCGTTCAGTGGTTAAAGCGTCGAAAGGTAACATACAGACAGACAATTACTTTCGAATTTATAATATTAGTATGGAAATATGGATCATAGTTAGGATTATCATTGCCCATTGAAATAAACACGAAACCGTTTCCTTTTATGCTCCCACGAGCTATGTTTAGTTTATTTAATTTATAATCAGTCTGTTTTTTTTTCTCCTATTTGTTTTTCATGACACATAAATAAATAAATTATAATTAATTATACTTACATCAGCCAACACCTGGTCCAAGGTCTTATCATACCAGTGCAGCGCTTTCAGCCGCTTGATGACGGCATTTCTCTTAGCCCTGGTCTGAAGCCATCCTAATGGCCACGGGTACACTGAGGAGTTCCGTACTTTTGTGACCGCGTTGAAGGTTTCGTTGTCCACCCAGGATATGTAGAGCTGAAGGAATATAGGTTTATTACTAAGCTTGTAACATTTACCGTACGCGCAAAAGTAATTGTAATTTATATAATACTTTATTAGCTGCTTCCCGCGGTTTCACCCGCATAAGTCTCAATCCCGTGGGAATATCCGGATAAAAAGTATCCTATGTCCTAACCCAGGTCATGGTCTACCCGTGTGCCAAATTTCATCCAAATCTGTTCAGCCGTTTTAGCGTGAAAGTGCACATGGGTAGACCATGACCTAGGTTACGATGACGACGGATACTTTTTATTCGGATATTCCCACGGGATTGAGACTTATGCGAGTGAAACCGCGGGAAGCAGCTAATAATATTATAGTTAGGATGACAGTGAAATAAGAGCCACTGCACTGTATTAAGTATTTTACAGTATGGAATAAAATAATTTATTTGCAACCAGGATAAAATTCTTTCAATATGATTGACTGGAGCAGACAAAATAGACTGACTTAGAAATTGGGAACCTTCTTGACATATTTAAACACCACGCCTGTTTTGCCTGAAGGGGTTGGCAAAGGTGATATGTGTAGATGGGGTCCAGCCTATAAATCATGCAGAAATCGAGACATCGGCCTTAACTCTGCCCGGTCCGGGGACAAAACCCGTTTCCTGATATTAGCAGTCACGCTTGCGACCTGGTGTCTAGTGAAGCCTTCAAGGCCTTTTAAGGATGGGGTTGTCCGAGTATAATAGTCCTCTAGACCGATTTTGGGTCATGGTGACCAATCTCAGCGGGGACCAGCCCTCGGCGCGGGAGATATTGTTATGTATGTGAGATATTGTAGTATTCACAAGTGTGTGGGCACTGGTGCACTCTTCTCTCTTCCCTCACTCTCATAGTCCGATGGGACGGCAATCTGACAGACGACAGACGGAGATCAGGCGCAGGGCCAACAGCTTAACGCGCTTTTCGAGGCACGGGGGTATCACACCGCCAACTTCCAAACTTCGGGCTGTTACAAAGAATTTCCTGATCGAAAAAACCCAATAACACTTTGCCAGACCCGAGAATCGAACCCAGAACCACACGCTCAGCAGTCGTGCTGTGTCTGAGTATACAAAAGTACTCAAGGACTGGAGAAACAATCTTTAGTTCACCTGTTGTCACAAATCCAAAGAAGTGGAGTTAATTTGGTTACATTAATAGTCATTTGGTTATTCAGATAACAAACACATTCGCCCAACCCAGGAATAGAAACTCTACCTTCAGTTGCTTCTGGCCACTAAACCATCAGAACCATTCTAGCAGTATAAATAAGGTACGCAGAACGATTTCGGTATTGCGACAGTTATTTTTTTACCCACGTCGGGTAAGCTCTTGGCTCTTGACACCTGATGGAAAGTGATGATCAGGTCGAAGGTGGAAGCGAGTTTCACCCGGAATCCTCAACCACAGAAGAACTGGCTATCACACCTCGAACTGCCGAAACACCACAATGCTGTTATTAACATCGTCCTTCCTTACCTAGGGAACTAGGCCAAAAATAATAAAATTTGATATACCAACCTCAGCATTAACTAGTACATTAGTAATCAGACTCATATAGGCCCTCATTTCCGCCTTCTCCTCGGTACTCAATCTTCCACAGAGGGAGACTCCTTTGTTCGCCGCGAACTGTACTATAGGCTCCAACTCTGACACCACGAAGGCACCACATTTGATGAAGGGGACACGGCCCGATGGGGACATGAACTCGGCATTCCAACGCATCTCTACTTCGAATGGAAGGTTGCACATCTGGAGATAGAGTAAAATAAGATAATCATTTATTTGCTCAAAAATGCATACAACACAGCATCCAAGAGACGTTAAAAGTGGAGATAAAACAGATCATCACATTTGCCTTCAACAATGGCATGCAAATATTAATAAAAATAAAGTATGCCTATCCGAGTCTAATTGTTTAAAAATGTCATGATAAAATAGCATCATTAATACATATAATAAATTTGTAAAACATGATCAAAATCTCTCATCAAAAAACTAATTTTAATTATAAATACTTAAGCTTTGTCTGCTAGAAAATGTATAACGTTTTGTATTGAAAACTAAACGTCATCTTAAAAAAAAAAAAAAACGTTTATTTTCAGGCGACGAAGGCCCATAGCGTGTTAGTATTACCAAACAAACTTAAAACTATATTAGTAGCAACACAGAATGCACACATGAGTACAAAAACACAGCATCCACTCACATATAGGAAGATTTATCAAGTCCCATGTCTGACATGTAACTTGATAAACCTATAAATTAGAGGCCCCTCTAACCTGTCAGCAAAAACCATCAGAACGCTATTGCTGCTTCCCCTCACCCTGCGCACCACTGATGCCACTTTTTTGCGCTGCGCTTTCTGCTTTTTGGATATGATTAGCCCACAGACTGCTGGTCTAAAATATTTGACAAAATGCCTTAAAAAGTGTTATTTTAACCGGTACTGACCAACCAGCAAACCTGCGTGCCAACATGTTTCCCCTAACAGCCATCGCCCTGCGCTCTCTTTCCTTAACCAAGTCATCTTTAAGATCCTCCGTAACAATATGGCCCAAATATTAAAATTGTACTACCCTCTACAAAGGTGAGCCGTTCAGTAACGGTGTATGGTTCTTAAGAACGTCCCTCTTGAGTAGCATAAATTCATGCTATACCTATTAGTTGCTCTCGCTGGAGAGCACACTCCATCTGCCAAATGTCACTTACCACATCTGCTTAAAGTACTCAAGACTGATTGCAGATACAAAACGAAAAAAAAAAAAAGCTTAAGAACGTGGCTACTGTGATGGCCACCTCAGGTGGCCATACAAACGTAATACCTAAATCACCTTATTATGTTGATATTCGGATTTAGAAAGTATTTATCTAGGCTTGTACATCTTTATTTTTCCAAAAAACTTACCTAAGGCGATTAACACACGGCACCGCGCACCGCCGCGGTAGGCGGTGAAGCGGATCTCATGTCGCATTGGCCTCTAATAAATCCGTAGATGCCTAACACACGTACACCGCCCGACCGCGCGGTCGAGCGGTGCTCGTTTCTACCGCAAACTGCTCCTACCGCGCGGTCGAGCGGTACCGTGTGTTAATCGCCTAAAATGAAGTTTTTTAAGCGAATTGAATTTCGCACATTTTTACAGCGTAAATGACATATTTTCATACTTTTTTTTCTGTATTATTAACAACAATATTTGTAATATTGTTTCAGCAGAAGCATAGCTTATATTATCAAGATACAAAATATCGAAAAAATATGGAATAGCATTAAGTTTTCATTCATCGTTTTTGGTATTACGGAACACATCCAAATTTATCATAAATTTTCGTTAATTATTAGTGCTATCGCGTCAAGCGTTAGTTGTCAATGTGTGCGTGGTTGTACTGCTCACTGTAGGTGCATGTGCATAACTGCATATCGCTCCGACAGGCACTCACACTAGCGCAACGTGCTTAGTTATGGTTGGAGTTCTTTCGGGGAATTTTTTGTCAGTATTTAGACGATTAGGTACTTTACTGTGCTGTACGTGCGTAAGAACTTATTTGTTTGCTAAATTGTATAGTAATATTTCTGACATATTTTATTTTTATTGGAACCGGAGTAAATTGGTAGAAATCGTCACGTAACGAAAAAAGCGTTATGGTTCATGCGGCTTTTCTCTGAGAAAATGTGAAAATTCAAGATGGCGGCTGCGAACATTTTCAAATTTTTCGTCATAGGTGCCGTTTTCATAGTTTTTGTGGGTGTTATTGTCGATAATTTTGTTTTAAATTAATTTAATACGTGAAAAAGAACTTTGTTCCTGACGGAGGTCCCCAGACCGTACATTTATTTTTTTATTAAAACCAAATTACACTTACAGTTTGCACCAAACATGACCGATAACTTGTATCGGTCAATATTAGTACATACAATCATAAAATTAGGTTAAATTACATAAAACTACACAAAATTTGTTGAAATTAAACAAAATTAGATAAAAGAAGACAAAATTTTATATTATTTGGAATAAAATTATTAATAAAAAGTACTGGGAGTGGCAATGGACTGCAGAAATCGGGTAGGTAGCTTCAGTGTTCAGGAATCTCAACCTATGCTATGAACTTGGATTTAGGTTTGTCTTGTGATTTGGTATCGAGTTACCTACATTCTTACAAAAAAAAAAGTAAATAAATATATCCAAGTCCGTAAACAAAACAAAGGTCTTGTTTTGTTTATGGATATATTTATTTACGATTTGGTTTGACTGCCTCGTTGGTCCAGTGGTCGCAAGCACTACTGCTGAACATGAGGTCCGGGTTCGATTCCCGGGTCGGGCAGTGTTATTGGGATTTTCCATCTGGAATTTCTCAGTAGCAGCCTGGAGCCTGGTTTTGTGCCCGGTTGATGGCAATAGGCTCGCCCCCTATTACATTTGACTTAAACATAAATGGCGAAATGTGGGTGTACCTACTATAGGGAGATCTCTGCCTAATCCTTGGGGAATACAGGCGGGATTCTGATTATCATAATTGTATTTATTATTATTTTTCATTTGAATGCGGTCGATAATATATTATTATGGTCACCGTACACGACTTTATCACGTTTCGACTCATTTTTTAAATTATGAATATATCAAAATCTCTGAAGTAACGGATATCTATGAGTAAGAACTTAACTAACAAATGGGTATTCAAATCTTTGTTTATTATTCAGCTCAAATCTATGGAGAGGTTCCATAGATGTTAGCTGAATAATAATAATTCATGTATTTTTAAATTGAAGTTGATAATTTCAGTCTTACCACTAAAAACATAAATTCATGCTACCGATACTTTTTTGAATAAATTTCAGGAATGTTAGGCAGTTTATTATTTTACGTATGAAAGTAACATTCAAGAAGATACTGTCGCAAAAAAAAACTGAAAATACCCACTAAAAAAAAGATCATTTTTAAAGCTCCACCGCAACTCGCAAACTACAAAAAATCGCGGAACATACATGGGGCATTTCATGAGTTTTTTTTTTTTTTTTTATGACGCATCTTTTTGGGCCCACCTGTACATGTATTACATAAAGTGAAAGTAATTTCAAGATTTTGTTTGTTTATTTTTGAAAATTAGGCTTGATCTAATGCTTTTGAGTTTTAAATTATTCTTTGGTTAATTTTGATGTTCAAAAGTGCCTTTTTTTGGGCCTAATTGAAATAAATTATTTGACTTTGACTGAATATGTGTTGCCGGTCGATCAGTTTATAATAAAAAACTAGCAGGTGCTCGCGACTTCGCCCGCGTCTACCCTTATTTTTTTTTCTGAATAAAAGTAGCCTAAGTTACTCCTTCTAACATCAGCTATCTGGCAGTGAGAGTGCCGTCAAAATCGGTCCAGCCGTTTCGGAGATTAGACGGAACAAACCGACAGACAAAAATTAAAAAATAAAAATGTTTATGTACCTTACGAGCGTTTATTCTGAAAGTGGGCAACGTCGCAAATATACGTCAATTATTTCGCTGTTTTGATTAATTTGGCAATATTAATGTATAGAAATAAGAAATGTGTTCACCTAGCGAACTAGAATATTAAATGAATTGCAATTATAACATTGAATTTGATGTTGTAACCGTTTTAAGTGTTAAAAAGGCATTTGGAAAGTTTCCAAATACTTATTTACATCTAAAACTAAATATTCGGTGTTACGATACTAATTATTGCATTTCATAATCAATATTTTAGTTCGCTAGTTAGCCACAATTCATATTTCCATCAGTAATATTGCCGAATTAATCAAAACAGGTAAATATTTGACAGCTATTGGCGACGTTGCCAACTTTTAGGATAAACGCTCTATGCTCTTTTATATTGAAAAAACTGTCATTTTGACATTACAACAAGCAGGCGGCACTTAAATTTTATTTATTTGTTTTGTAAACTCAAACTCAAAGCATTTATTTCAATTAAACCATTTACAGGCACTTTTGAATTGTCAAGGAGTCAGTCAGTCAGATATGAAGCTAGTTGCCCATTCCAAAGCGTAGGTTCCTATGGAGAAGTACGGGCAAGAAGCGTCCGTAATGAAAAAAAATAAAAACAATTCAAAAATTAAAGTAAGCCGTGGCAAATACGAGATGACCAGTCCCTACTGATGGCGCCCGTTCACGAACATGACGCATGGATCAGCACCGTTTAGCTCAACCATTTTGAAGGGAACTCAACGATCCAACACACACGCCACCACCAGCGAGACATTGTATTCAGTATTGTATGTATGTATAGATAATGGGTTTCGTTGGGGTAAGTAACTATTATCGTTTTATCTAACCATCATAATCCATTTACGACAGTAGAATCCCGGTGTTACGGTGTAAAGGGCCAGCAGAATTATAGCTAGTACTTCACCAATGGCGAAAGTGAACATGCCACATACATACATATACAGGTGACTGATTATGCTAACCAATTACATTTTTTTATGGTGAACTGGCGACTTATTTTCCACCTTATTTACATACACAATCAATCTGCCCAGAAAATTCCCACATTTTACATGGAGCGACTGCCTATCTAATCTCCACAACCCATTAACTGGGTAATACAATACACCTTTGTAAGACTGGTTGTCAAAATTCTGACGACCCGTAACGACTGTCAAAGATCCACGAATGACAGCCGGGACCAACGGCTTAACGTGCTTTCCGAGGCACGACAACTTTTCAGTCCCAGGTGCCACTTTCAGACTTTGTTTCTTATTGATACATGAAAGATACTCCTTCCAAATCAAAGCTGTTCTTACCTTCAAGAACGCCTGCACAGCAAGACAGCTGGCATTGTCTGGCAGTAGTATCTGTTCCACCTCGTACGGCTGGAACAGTTTGACGTTGTCTGGCCATGGCTCTTGAGCTGAAAGTGAGTTGAAGACATTAGTTTACACGTGGAAAGAGCTTCTAACATTAGGGCGATAACTTTTTGAATGCCATGCTGTGAACAAATGGGAGTCCAGTTCAGAGGCAGCTCCCTAAATTGGATCTTTTTCTTTCCAAGTACAAGACAGATACGTAATTGTAACATTTTCGCTAGATATATTTTATTATTTTTTAAAGTACTTATATTTAAATAAAATCAAGGTTACTTGGCTTTTATGCCTAAAATAAGTTATCAAAATTCTGACGACCCGGAACGACTGTCAAATATAGTCCCGAATGACAGTCGGGGCACCTTAATGTGCTTTCCGAGGCACGAAGAGTAAAGATGGTCATCCATTCACGGACCAACTCCGGCAAGCGTTATTAGTTAATTCGTTATTACTTATCCTTCTTGCCTTCTACAATTCAAAATAAGAGATGTTTTTCAAAGATTGGCATTCAAAAAGTTATCAACGTTCTAATAGGCAAAAACAACAGTAAAATAAAACGGAAAATGTTTAGTTGTGTATGGATTTTAGGCTTATGTTTGTATACAGGGTGGAAGGGACATCGACGCGAAAACTGATACCATGGATTCAGTACATGATTCTCAACCCCCCTGGGTTGAAATTTTTAAACGGTTATTAAAAAAAAAACAGCTGTTTCATAGAACAGTACAATACCTACGCGGTCAAAATGTATGGAACAGCAGATTTTTTTTTTAAATAACCGATTAAAAATCTCAACGCCGGGGGGTTCAGAATCATGTACTAATCCATGGTATCAGTTTTCGCGTCGATGTCCCTGTCACCCTGTATTATAATAATCTAGTTATTTAGTCAAACACACTCGTTTATACAGTGGACTTATTAGAAACAAAACTAAAGTGCGCTTTTATAATTTCTAACGTGACGATATCATCGTAAAATATATGGAAATAAATACGTACTATCGAAGAACTTCATATCTAAGCAGTTTGGAAACAAAATCCCGTGAAAACGATGACCACATCTGTTACCGCTCCGGTTCTATAGCGGCCGAGCGATTCAAGCAGAACTAGTCCTTACGGTGTATAGATATGAACTTCTTCGATGGTACACATAATCAGCTTATGTTCTAATGAATAATGATCCCACTGTTAGGACACCGCCCCCTCTCTTCGAGAAAGAGTGTGCTGTAATCTACCACGCGGGCCCAGTGCTGGTTGGTAGATTACGTCTTCGAAATTTTGGTTCTAGGTCATGCCGGTTTCCTCACGATGTTTTTCTACACCGTTTTGAGAGTAAGCCGACGTACGCACGGACGTATAAATATCTCGGCGGGATTTTATCGCGCACTGGATGTTCAACTCTTGGTGTTGAGAATCCAACGCATTGGGACGCACTCTCGTCCCTGCGCGTTGCAAAAACACACTGTTGGATTTTCAACTCTCGGCACTGAGCAGAGCGTTGAAAACCCAGTGCACGAAAAAAAATCGCCGCGATTTTATTACGTCCGTGCAAATGTGGCCGTCCACGATAACTTTAGACGGTTTAAAAGCATCTTCTTATATTTCCATACATTTGACCAGGGACTGAATTACCGAAAAATTAAGGTACCTTTAAATTTCAGTATGACGTCATACCGTTAAATAAAGGTTACCGAAATATTTCGATACCGTTAATTTTTTCAGTAGCGGAATTTTGAGGTTGGATATGCATACCGGTATATTTCGGTAGAAGTACTATAACCTTTATAAATGTTTCGGTAGCAGTACCTAAACCTTAATAAATAGGGGTTTTCTTTGACACACCGCCTCGCTACTCTGTCTGTCGTTCACTTGCCGATTGTTACAAAATAGGTACACAAGTTCTAAAGTGTTCGACGCCGCGCCGTCTCGCATGTTTTTGATACCGAAATCGTGTAAAGGTTAAATAACGGTTTAGCCCAACCTTTATTTTTAAAGGTATCGGTATAGCTCAACCTGTATTTTAAACCGGTACCGGTATATTTTTGAGGTATCTTAACCTTTAACCGTAACCGCTTTCAGTCCCTGCATTTGACCTCCCTGTGTTATCATGATACCGTGACGTGAACGTCCATGATAAAATCGTCACATTAGAAATTATAAAAGCGCAAAATGTGTGTCATTAGGATAACTGAAAATCTGAAAAACAAACTAGAATCTAAAAAAATCTAGTCAGCCGTTAAAACAGAAATATTCACTTCTTTTTTTGCCATTTTGTGAACAGGGAATTGTGTAAACTGACTCCATTAAATTATCATCATATCAATAGACCCAAAGCCTGTTGCAGAACCCAGATACCATCTCAGCTAGGATTTGTACATGATATTATGTCAAATGATATTTTAAACATCATTAAAGTCATCAGATGACCCGGGGAACTTCGTACCAACCACGGGGAGATCGACAAAAAATAATAATTTCCTAATTTTCTTTTTTCTTAAACTATGGGGATTTTGAGGAGAATAAAACAGCAAAAAAAATTGAAACTCGACGAGCCATTTTCGAATTTTTGCGAAGTTGATAGAGTAGAGACTATTATTAATAGGTTAAGGAAGAGACAGCCCACGTTCTCAAGGACGCAATAAAATCGCGGCGATTTTTTTTCGTGCACTTGATTTTCAACGCTCTGCTTAGCGCCGAGAGTTGAAAATCCAACAGTGTGTTTTTTTCACGCGAACGTGGGCTTATAATATTATGTACGTAGATAAGATAGGATGCGACGCGGTGGGTCGGGGGACGAAATTTCGCGCGGACGTAGTCGTAGGAAAAAGCTAGTGACAAAAACCTTCCTGTCAAGCCTAGTTTCAATACAAATAGAGTTCAAAATGGCGAGTGACAGAACAGTACTACCAATCTGTTCACAGGTCAAGTTATAATGAACACACTATGGTTGTGACATTATTATCCAGTGCCAAAGATCACAGACCATTGGTCATAAATATTAATACTCACCTCTTTAGACACTATTGCCAAGATATTATAACTAGTGAATCTTACACAATGCCCATAAGAATTGTGATGATATCATCATCATGAAGTCATCACCATCTGTCTATCCTTTTTCCTATAATGTTGGGATCTGCTTCCAGTCTAACCAGATGCAGCTGAATACCAGTATGTTACATGAAGCAGGCGGGGCGGGAGGTAGGCAGGAGTCCAAGGGGTTATATGTTACGAATACGATACCCATTTGTAAGAGTGGTTGTCAAACTTTTGGGCTTCCCGTAACAACTGTCAAAGATCTACAAATGACAGCCGGGACTTAACATGCTTTACGAGGCAAGGAGAGGTCTCGGTATGTTATAAATGGTCACCCATTCTTGTACCAACCTCAGCAAGCATTGCTAACTAGAATCTTACACAATTGCTATCAGAATAACAATGATATCATGATGTCATATTGACACTATAATGCTGATGTCACCATATAGATAGTGCAATCCATGACAACACGGGCCCACTCTTTACTACAGTGCAGCTTACAGTACAGTAATCGCCGAGTGGGGCGCGTCGAAGTGGATTGCACTATCTATAATTATGGCCTAGGACTTTAATGAAACCTTGCTAACTCAAAATCAAAAAGTTATTTATTAAAACTAGGTTAAGTATCAGCACTTTTTGAATATGAAAATTACTTAAGACAGTCCCCCAAAATGCATGCCCTTCACCAGTTCCTAGTGCTTTAGCTGGGAAGAAGAAGTGGGGCAAGAAACTCCCCAGCAGCACAATTGTCTGTTAAGTTAGAGAACAGTCTCCCTGATAATATACTTATCTAGAAGTAGGGAAACAGACACTACAACATATACACTAGTATTAAATATGTTTCCTTTCCTTTTTTTATTATGGTTTGCTAAGCTAGTGTTAAAATAATAAATTATAGTCATTATAAATTCTAACTAATACTTCTAATTATCTGGTAGATAAATGTGTTATCAAACTTCAGTCATTACGTTAAATTGGTTTGGTCTTGTAAAGCTAGACTGCTGTAGGGATAAAGGAAATTATGTTCTACTCTAAAAACTTCTTGTAAGAGTGAGGTTAAAACAGGGTTATGTTTATATTATTTCACATTTGTAACTGTGGGATGAAGACAGCAAAGTGAGGTTATGTACGAAAACCTTCAAAAAAACATTATCAATAAACCAAAAACACGACTTGCAAGTTAATATTAGGTTGTAAATCGAACCACATTTTTACAAAAAACACTTTCTTACAGAAACATTACTAGAAATCACACACAAAACAGAATAGTTTACCAAATTCAAAGGGTTCATCAATTCTTAGTTTCATTGCTATACGAAGTGTTATACTGAGTCCGAAAGTCCCAAATGACGCAACACCAGTAATATAGCACTATTTAAAACACCGCGGTGCTAAAATTAAATATTTGTGTCAAACAAAACAATATCAATCTTGCAAACAAAATTATGTAACTTCTTCACGTTCAAAATAGTTACAATATTTCGATAATTAACTTACCGTTAAGCTGAGTGATTATAGAATCTGTAAGATGGAATTCCGGCATGTTATATAAGTTTTAACAATAAGCAATAGTTAAATAAAATAATACAATTCTCAATTCTATTGAAAATACAAAATTAATAATTCACGAAATCCAAAATCAGATTTCACCACAGATTATGTAGTACTGATTTCATGTTTAGCTGACTGACAGCCGTCACATTTGGTGTTACCAGAATGAGTACAACTTTTTAATCCTAATCATAACTAATATTATTTTGAAAGTATCTGTCTGTCTGTTTATGTTACCTTTATACGGCTAAACTACTTAACGGATTTTGATAAAATTTGGCAAGGAGATAGATGGCATCCTGGAGAAGAACATAGGGAACTTTTTGTCTCAAAAACAACCCATAAGGTTGCGATATAAGGGATGAAAGTTTGTATCGGAAACCCAGCATTTCTTAAGTTAGGGATATGAAACTTCAAATTCCAGCGTTTTTGTAAAATCATAACCCAAAAGGGTAAAATAGGGGATGATTTTAAAATTTACATGTAATATTGATATATTATGTCTTCTTTTCAAAAGATTTGATCGATTATAATTATTTTATATTACATAAATTATTAAAATTTATTTAAAGTCATAAATTAACCATTCTAAGGGCCTATGCACACCACGTTTTTTAAACGCGCCGTCGACGCGCGTTTGTAGCGATACAGACGCGATACGCACGCAAGTCAACAAATATACAAACGACAACAAACTGCTCTGCAGGATAAAAACGCGCCGGCGACGCGCGTTCCCAAAACGCGCGTCGACGGCGCGTTTAAAAAACGTGGTGTGCATAGGCCCTAACATGTAGACAATACGTGGTCAAGAGTAGATATTACTAATTAATGGTGATCATAATAGTAAAATGAATAATTAGTATTTTAGGCACTAGGCATTTAGAATCATATAAACCTATATTATTAATTTAAAAAAAAACTAGACAAGTTTGGGTAGGTCTTGCGCCCTGAGGGTTCCGTCTCAAAACTGTGCTTGCTTGGCTGCCCGAATTATCAAATCGGATCGGATTGAAAAACAAACTTAAATTTGAATTTGAAAAAAACTTAATAGAGCGGAGAGCATTGATTTGAACGAACATAACATAACATCACGCCTTGTTTCCCCAAAGGGTTGGGCAGAGGTGTACCTGTAGCAGGTAAACCCACATTTTGCCAGTTATGTTTAAGTCCCATGTAATAGGGGCGAGCCTATTGCCATCAACCGGGCACAAATCCAGATTCCGGGGTGCTACTGAGAAATTTCAGTTAGAAAAACCCAATGTATCACTACCCGACCCGGAATTCAACCCAAGACCTCATGCTCAGTAGTAGCGCTTGCGAGCACTAGACCAACGAGGCAGACATGACAGATTTGAATGAAATACAGATTTAATGTTACTTCAAGACACATCTTATGAATTTTTGTTCCCAGATTGAAGAACAAACTAAACTTTGCAATTTATAACCATAAATTCCCAATTTGCGGATATTCCTCTTTACTTGACTTTGCTTCTCGCCAAACTTCATGGAGCTGGGCCAACGGGAAGTACCAAATAGGCTTGTTTATTTGCGAGTGTCAAAGTATTCGGCATAAATGGCCGTACTTTTTTATAGCGTTGACTTGGAAGTTTGATTTTCGTTACAGATCCAAGAGATCGAAGTTTTTGATATCTATTTCAACTTGATACCTCAGCGCGTTCCTGAGAAAAAGGGTTTTTGACAGACAACGAAGTCATCCTGTAAGGGTTACGATTTTTCATTTCGAGATACGGAACCCTAACACAGATTTATTATCTGCCTTTTACCTTTTCATGTCGTAACGGCTGAAATGATTTAGATGAAAGGCATATGGATAGACCATGCCCTGGGTTAGGACATAGGATATTCTGAATTCTGGTAGTACGTTTCTGTGTGATACTTTCCGATCTATACGCGGGCGAAGTCGTGGGCAAAAGCTAGTATTATTATAAATGCGAAAGTGAGTTTGTTTGTTTGTTACGCTTTCACGCTGAAACAGCAGAACGGATTTGGATAAAATTTGGCACATGGATAGACCATGACCTGGATTAGGACATAGAATACTTTTTATTCCGATACTCCCGCGGAATCGACACTTATGCGGAAGAAACCGCGGGGCGCAGCTAGTACAAACATAAACTCACACCTTCTTCTCATGAGGGTAGGCAGAAACTACAGAACGCCACGCCATGCTACGATCTTTACATACTACTTTTGCCTCGTTTATATTTATACATCTGATCATACTTGCACGCCGCAACTTTTTAATAAAGGGTTATAAAACGATTTTTGGTAGTATTTTTTACTTTCAAACGCCCCGTTTTAAAGTCAAAGTCAAATAATTTATTTCAATTAGGCACAAAAAAGGCACTTTTGAACGTCAACATTTACAAAAAATAATAATAATATGTGATTCTAGTCGCCCATTCCAAAAGGTAGTTTTCGTATGGAGAAGACTGGGCAAGAAACTCCACCGTTACTCTTTTAAAAAAATCATTATATCTTATAAACTGTATACCTATGGTACGGTGGTGTTTAGTATAGAGACACTAATTATATAATTATAAGTGAAGACAATGCACCTAGAATAAGATTACTATACCACGATAGGTAAAAAGAATTAAAAATGAAGGAATGACATAAATTAATTATGTGATAGATGATGAGATGCTTGGGACATTTATAAACTTTTTGGCAAAAGTAATTCCTATTTCTGTACATTTTCAAAAGAAACCTTACCTATCCCAAGCAGGGTTTTAAAATTCTCTGCTTATGTCAAAAAAATATCTCCTATTTCTGTATGAATAGTAAAGGAACCTTAAATGAAGGAGATGACGGAGGCTGTTTGCTAGCTCAATCTAGCCCCCGCCATCCTCTTCGAACCTAACCGATCATTGTCGAGTTCCCGAGCGAGACCCCTTCCAAGGCAGGGTGCTACTTATCGAGCAAGTCGAGGATCTCCTCATCAGCTGACTACGCGACCAAAGTACACATATAATAGGATTTCGGCTAAGATAGTCAGCAGACGTAGGAGCACACCCTTGCGATATTTTCGAGCTCGCTCCGTTCGCTCTTACATCTTAGATCCTACACATATTTTCAAAAAATTCTGCGCAGCGGGCGCGCAATTCGTATTGCCGCCCGGGCCTCAGACAGGTTAATCCGCTACTGATACTTTACAACAAAGCTATAAAATAACATTTGAGACTTTACCCATTTGAATGAGTTTGGTAATATTATCACCAACACACGCAACATTGTTATTGAGTAAATTAATTCCAAAAGCAAATTCTTCGTCGTCGAAAAAATCAAAAGGATGTTCAGGAGGCTCTGATTTGTCATTCACAGAAATATTCGATTTCGAGTGTATGATATCAAGGTATTTATCAAAAATTGTTTCTCCCCTGTTGGGGGATGATGATCGAGTTGTTGCAGGAGATTTCGATGACCTTGAGGTCCAGTCTCCAGAAACTGTATTTTGCGGTTCGTTTCGCGTTTCTCCAACGTTACAGGCACTCATTTCAGAATTTTTTAACGTTCAGTTAGCCTAAAATAATTTATGAAAATGAAAGAATTTGTTGTTGTCACAAAACTCCTGACATTTTGTTTTTTTTTTAATGATTCCTTTTTATTTGAGATTCCTGTTACATGTAAACTCTTTTTTGTAAAATTCGACTATCAGAAGTTTTACATCGAAAATGCGGTGCATAAATTAATTTCTTAAATAAGATGCCTGTCGTTGCAAAAATCGTTTGGCAAAATTAGGCAAAAGTCAAAAGTGGTGTGTGTGTAGTGGTGGTGGTAGTGTGGCTGCACTTCAAAAATATGAATATTTATCACCTTTTTAAGGTGTCATTGTGGGTTACTGGCGTTAATGTCCTACCTATTTTCTATTATTCATGCCTTTTTATACCTGAAAACTGGTTAGTAAAAATGTAATAATGCTATGATGACAAACAAACTATTTTTGTGTCTGCTTATTTCTAACCTAGAGCTAGCAACACCGATAGCGATTCAGGGATGCCAGGACGTACGATAATTTTCGGACATGGACGATAATTTCGACACATAATTGTGTATTGTTGTACGCAAAAGTACGATAATTTGCAAGCTTCCTTCAAAGTAGGATGAAACGACTATTCAGCAAAAATAATGTGATGAAACCAAGAAAAAGAAACAAAGTTGCAAAAAAAACTGCTATACTTTTAGCGCAATGCGTAAAAACCCAATCAAAATAATGCTGATATGGTTTACTATTTCTTTCACATGTCAAAATTTTCCACGCGGTTCTGGCAGTTGTTGTACAGATGCCAGTACATAAACCTACTACAATCTGTCTTTCTTTAATTGATTTTCAACTTTAATTGAAAATAAGTTTCAAAGTTGATTGGGAATATTTTACAGTTTCGGGTAGGTTGACCTGCTGGCGTCTGTACGATTTTTTTCATCTGCTACGGTATTTTTCGTGATACGATAATTCACTCACATTCGTCTGGCAACCCTGGGCGATAAGTCTTAACTGTCATTTTGTCATAAATTTTAGTCTGTGGGTGCCTGTGCATTTTGTTGAAATTTACGCAAATTCACATTTATTTACTTGAAAACCATACGAAAATACACGATATAATAAATAATAGTTTAGAAGCTAAACTAACAATAAGAATGGCAGACGTGCTAGATATTGAGAACTCCGAGGAATTTGAGGTAGACGAGGATGGCGAACGTAAGTAATTTGTGAATGTTTTGATGCATAATTTTGAATAGCGTCGCTAAGTTATTTCGGCGTATATCTGGTTCTGGTATATTTGGTAGGTTTCCCTTGTCAATCTGAGACATTATTATCGTTAATCATGCTTTATTTGCTCTAACAACCATCCAATTAAAAACTATTTTTTTTAGGTTAACTTTCTAGTTGAACGAACTCTTCTAGGCTTAAAATTCCGTTACCCCTGCCAATCCTGCCATTTATAATTAGACTTCAACTTGCATTTTGCCGTATTTGAGTATTATTTGCTGGGTTTTTCAGAGGGAATCGCCCGTTTGAAGGAGAAGGCGCGAAAACGTAAGGGAAGGGGTTTTGGCAGTGAAGCTGGTAGCGGAGGTGCTTCAGAGAGAGGCAACAGGGGCAGGTAACTCAAGAAAATCTTCTTCCACTATATATACAGCAAATAATTATGTAAACAACACCCTAAGAGACCCACTGACTGGAAATTTTCTATACAAACTTGCAATGTAGCTACTTCTTCTTTCCTGCTTCAAAAGTTCTATTAGTATGTTTATGTATGTATAATATTATAGATAACCAATATATTTCCAAAGAGAACACCAAATACACAAAAATATGTCACCAACCTGATGTCAGAATGGCCTATGGTACATGAAACAATTGCAATAACTTGTAATCCCACAAGGTGCTAATTATTATTTTATTATTATTAAAGATATGACAGCCTGGCTCCTGAGGGTGATGGCAGCACACCAGGCCCACAGCGCTCAGTGGAAGGCTGGATATTGTTTGTCAGCAATGTTCATGAAGAGGCACAAGAAGAGGATATACAGGTAAACTCAATATCGTTTAACGGAGACCTCTGTACTGTGCCTTAGGTGCCAGTCAAACTATAGTAAAATTCACTATGTACTATCGAAGAACTTCATATCTAAGCAATTTGAAAACAATATCCCGTGAACACGATGACCATATCTGTTACCGCCCCGGTTCTATAGCGGCCGAGCGCTGCAAGCAGAAATAGTCCTAACGGTGTATAAAATTCAAAAAATTCAAATTCAAAAGTCATTTATTCAAATTAGGCTGAGAATCAGCACTTTTCGAACGTCAAAGTTACATATGACAGTCCCACAAAACGCCCACCCTTCACCACTGCCTAGTGCTTTCGCTGGGAAGAAGAAGTGGCGCAACAAACTCCCCAGCAGCACAGCTGTCTGTTCAATTAGGAAAAATAAAATGATTCTATACAATAAGTACTTATGCAAAATAATTTACATAACACAACACAAAACATTAAATTATAAATTATCAGCCATATGACAGCTAGCACACGCCAATATACCAACCAAAAACATCGAGATCTATACTCAAGCAGAAATAAAAATAACTAAACGTAAAGAATATCTAAAAAAGAAAATAAAGCCTCCAGGCATAAAGGGCGTGCCCGCTTACGTATAGCTGTAACTAGAGTTATAATTGATAAACTAGGACCATCGAGGTAAAATAAATAAACAGTTAATTACTAATAACAATAACAAAACCATGATCAGCAAGACGACCAGTCACCACAAGCAGCACCCGTTCACGAGCTTAACGCAAAGATCAGCCATTACCCCCCTCGCCATATTTGAGGGAAGGAGGCAACCCGACCCCCGACGCTACCGCAAGCAGTGACATCTAAGGGACCATGACGAACTTGCTGCCAGTTTATCAGGAAAAAAAAATAAAAAATATGATCAGTTTGTCGAGGTCGCTAGCTAACCACATATTGCGATACAACTCATGAAAATCATTCTAATGAGTAGTTAATGTCAACAAAAAATTAATAAAATTAAAATAAATTGACATATAAAGTCAAATAAAATGAACAATTTACCTAAGCTTATATAACCTGTCAGTAGGTAGGCTAATTCTGGAGAAAGAACATAAACATTGTCTTGAGCCAATCACAGCAACCAACTATTCTTATCATTTAAGTAGTTGTTGATAGAATAGTATGCCTTTGAACAAAGGTTGGATTTTACTTTAGTTTTAAACGCATTAAAAGGCAAATCTAGCAAAGAAGAGGGTAGCTTGTTGTAAAAGGTTATACCAAGCCCAACAAATGAGTTATGAACCTTATGAAGACGGTGAAAGGGAGCTCGTAGTTTGTCCTTGTTTCTTGTGTTAACATTGTGAATGTCACTGTTTTTAGTGTACAAGTGTATATTTTGCCTAATATATAGAATGTTGGCGAAAATGAATTGTGATGCAACAGTGAGGATACCAATATCTTTAAAAAAATCTCTCAGAGAAGTTCTGGCACCCAGCTGGTAAATTGCTCGAACAGCTCGTTTTTGAAGGACAAATATATTTTGAATATCGGCAGCTTTGCCCACAGCAGAATACCGTAGGACATAACGCTATGGAAATAACTAAAATAGACTAACCGAGCTGTATCAACGTCAGTGTATTGTCTTACTTTCCTGACGGCGTAGGCGGCCGAACTGAGCCTTCCCGCTAGGCTAGATATATGATGCCCCCACTGAAGTTTGGCATCTACTGTTATGCCCAGAAACACTGCCGAGTTTACGGTTTCAAGCACCTCTGTATCTAAGACGATGTTGGGTCCTAGATTTCTAACATTTGGAAGGGCAAACTTTACACATTTCGTTTTCTTGGCATTTAGAACTAGGTTATTTGTCGTAAACCAACCCGTAACCATTGAGAGTGCACTGTTTACATCGTCAAAATCTTGTCTGTTCCTGTCTACTTTAAAAATAAGAGAAGTATCATCTGCAAACAGTACAACTTCACAGATACCCTTTACATAGAATGGTAAGTCATTGATATACACTAAGAACAAGAATGGACCCAGTATTGAGCCTTGAGGTACACCTAACTGAACTGGTAGCCCGGACGATTTCACACCATCAACATCTACACATTGGGATATAGATATGAACTTCTTCGATGGTACAGTGCAAATAACATCTCTCATCCACACAGGCTATAATAAAATGAAAACGGGTATTCCTTCCATATACAATACATAAAATGTCAGAAAAGGGTGCCAAACTGAACCCTATTACTAAGCCTCAGCTGTCCGTTTGTCTGTCTGTCAGCGGGCTGTATCTCATAAACCGTAGTAAGTAGACAGTTGAAATTTTCACATAATATTTATTTCTATTGCCGCTAAAACAACAAATAAGTAAAGTGATACATACAAGAAGCGTGTTTTTTTTTTCCAGCCTTTATTGCTCTATCTTAATATGGTACAGGGCCCTTCGGACTTCCTTTTTGAAATCATAAGAGGGAAATTGATAATTTTTACCATAGATATTTGTCTACCTCACAGTTAAAATGTTAATAGTAATTTACTGTATATCATTGAAGACTGATGGTGCCTGACTGATTGCGCACTGCACCTTGTTGCAGTAATAAGCAGCTTTACCAGTCCTACTGACTATTTCCGCCTTCTGCAAAAGTACTTGCTTGTAAAGAAAAATGTATTCACAATTCTTTCTTCGCTTCCTACAGAACCAATTCTCAGAGTTTGGCGAGATCAAGAACATCCATCTGAACCTGGACAGACGCACTGGATTCCTCAAAGGTTACGCTCTCGTGGAGTATGAGACTTACAAGCAGGCCGCTGTGAGTATAGAAGTATTAATATAAGAGTAACTAATATGAAAGTGACTTTGTTTGTTTGTTTTTACGCTTTCACCCTAAAACTGCTGAATGGTTTTGAACAAACTTTGACACATCGGTAGGACATATAGTACTTTTTATCTCAGTAGTAACTAATTTATCAAAGAAGTCTCTGACAGTATGTTCCTCGTATCTGCTGTTGATCAAGCTTTGGCGTTCGTTGAACATTCTCGTACAAGAAGCGTAGCAGCGGCACTGATGTCATATCAACATGTTTATTTTAATTTTATACAATTACTTCTAAGAGAGACGTGGCGCAAAAGCGACGCTATTGCCACATAAACACGACATATTTTCTATTAAACCACGAGAAAGCAACGCTTATGCATTATATGCGTCTACACGACTTCAATGCTTATAAGATAGTTTTGAATTAACCTAACTAATATTATAAATGCGAAAGTGAGTTTTTTTGTTTGTGACGCTTTCGCACATGGTTAGACCACAGTCTATAAACCAATACAGTCATTCGACGAAGCCGTGTAGACAGGGATATCGTGCGGGGTGTGAGGGACGAGGGGCGGGTAGGGCGAGCCCGAGCTGCAATCTGCATACGTCGCCATTGTTAGTAGCTCGGGACATGACTTTCAGGGCTAACGCGTGTCTTGTTTTAAATGTTTTGATTTGTACACAATTATAATGGTGCATACGACATGTGCTGTGCGAGAATGCATATGTGTATATTAGTAATAGTAGCCAATCTGTAGATTAATATGAATTAATGAATGATTAATGAGAAAACGGAAACTGACTCAATAGGTAAAGTAATAAACACTGAATAATAAAATAGTATTTTATTTATATTGTTAACAAGCTCTTATTCCCAAATAAAATACAAGACTGCCATGCAAAAAAAAAAAACCAGCGTCACTCGGGACGATGTAAAAATTGTAACGATACCCCATATGTCCAAACTGTTGAGGCATTTAGAAGTTATGGCGGAACAAAGAAACGTACATACATTCATACATACATGAAACCTAAAAACATTAACCTCCTTTTTTGGGCAGCTGTGTAAAGTCTGTGACAACCCTAGGTAAGTACTGTGGCCTTGTGCGGTGTCGGCATTTAAGCAAACATCAAAGGCGTCGGTCCACTGTTACTATTTACAATGTGGTTAGACCATGGCCTGGGTTAGGACATAGAAATATAACTTTTAGTCCCGATATTCCTACGAGATCGAGACTTATGCCGGGTGAAACCGCGGGGCGCAGCTAGCACAATCCATACTAATATTAGAAAATTCGAAAGTAACTCTGTCTGTCTGTCTGTTACCTTTTCACGGCTAAACCACTGAACGGATTTCGATAAAATTTGGTAAGGAGATAGATGGCATCCTGAAGAAGGACATAGGGTACTTTTTGTCTCAAAAATAACCCATAAGGTGGTGATTTATTTAAGGGATGAAAGTTTGTATGGGAATCCCAGCATTTCTTAAGTTAGGGATGTGACAATTCAATTTTATGCTTTTGGTAAGAAATGAAGAATTACGCGTATCAACGTTTTTGGAAAAATGATCCCCCCAAAGGGGTAAAATACAAGGTTGATTTTAAAATTCACATGTAATATTGTTTTTTTTTTCTTCTTTTCAAGAGATTTAAGAGATTGGAAATATAGTCATAGCTTGAATTAACATTTAGTCTAAAGTCATAAACTAACCTTTCTAATATGTAGGTATTACTTGGTCAATGGCGGCACTGAGTAGGTATTCGAAATTAATGGTGATAATAATAGTAAAATGACTAATTCGTGTTCTAAGGATTTTTTATTTAGGTAGGTATTTGAAAAACCGTACAAGGTTTGAGTAGGACTTGCGCCCTGAGGGTTCCGTCTCAAAGCTGTGCTTGCTCGGCTGCCCGAATTCCCAAATCCAAACTTAACTTTTCAATTGAAAAATAACTTTTAATAGATTGGAGAGTACCGATTAATTGTGATTGAATTAAATACAGACTAAATGTTACTTCGAGACACGCCGATCATTCGATTTAATAGCCATGTCACCGATTGCAGTTATTTATTTATTATAGATGGTAGTGCAATCCACGACGACGCGCCCCACTCCGCTCCGCTCCGAACTAAAGTACAGCTTACAGTACAGTAATCGCGGAGTGGGGCGCGTCGTCGTGGATTGCTCTATCTGTATACACTATACATCTCTTTCGACTCCTTTTTTCTGACACTTAAGTAAACGTTTATCTGGAGTACCTACCCTAGTGGTTCATTCCAGAAATATTGTTTGTTGAGATTAACATTTTATTTTTATAAAATATGTACTAATAGTTGTAAGCCATTCCGTCTGTATCGCTCTAACCGAGCACACCAAATTACTGTAATAATTGTAATTAAAGTTTATTTTAAACTAAATCACTGCCGTTCATATTTGACTAGGTTGGCGGTCCGCCATTTGATGCCTCCTGGATCCTGGTATATTGTATCGAAACTATATACTTACTATTTTGCACCAATGCACGTTTTCTCTTAACACATCTGACATTGGCAGAATTGTCGACATCGGCACCATTGCCATAAAGAAAAATAGAATAGACAACCCCATTTTTATGTCCACGCAATCACTGTCCATTGCAAGGTTGCTTGGAAGAGATTTCTTTCTTTTCTTCTCTAACCTCTACTTCTTTTTCCACCAGAGTGCACGCGAAGCTCTCGACGGCGCAGACATCCTCGGTCAGCCGATATCAGTGGACTGGTGCTTCGTCAAAGGCCCATCGAAGGTCCACAAGAAGAGGCGGTAGAATGTAATTATTAAATATAAGCTATACTTATGAAAATTGTTTTTTGTTTTATTGGTATGTGTGAGAGAGATGGATGATTTTGATGAAGAGATTTGCTGAGGGCCTGACAGATTGTATACAAAATCTGTATAATTTGGTGATCTTATGTAAGTATCCTTTTTGTATAGCAGATTGTTATGTATAATTACAAGATTTACAAATGACTTGAAACATACCAGGGGGCCAACCACCACCTCTGTAAGCAGTATTATTTTGATGTTACTTCAGTGCGAGAAAGAAGTGGAGCTATGCAGGACGTCTAGCTCCATCTCTTTCCCACGCTCAAGTAAGTTTAACCTTTATAATACTGGTGTCTCATATTGGAGACAGATAACAATAAAATTCTATTGTGTCTGCTAATTGCGCGCGCGACAGATTAAAATAATACAGCTAAAAGAGGTGGTGGCAAAATGACTGTCCTTAACACGATTGTGGCATACATAGTGTGCCATGCCAGATCACGCTACAATATTCCAATAGCTGCGAATTAAGCAATTATAAAGCTTAATTTTAGTTTAAGAACACTAAGGCCCATATTACAGTACCTCACTCAAAACTCAAGCTTTATTAAAACTCCTTTAAAGCCTTTTGATTGGTTGAAACTAGTTTTAAGTAATGCTTGAGTCTAATCTTGAGAGTGTTTCTGTAATACGGGCCTTATACTGTTTGGAGTTCCCAGCATTTTAGAGGACTTTTTTATTATATATTATGGTCTATGTGTAGAATAAACGTTAACTTTCGATCAAACGTAACACCGAGGTAGAGTCCGCGCCACCATTGAAGTCCGATAGACGCGGCGCTAGTTTGTCTACGTCTTCGCATCAAATAGTCCGCGCCACCACTGAAGTCCGATAGACGCGGCGCTAGTGTGTCTATGTCTTCGCATCAAATAGTCCGCGCCACCACTGAAGTCCGATAGACGCGGCGCTAGTGTGTCTATGTCTTCGCATCAAATAGTCCGCGCCACCAATGAAGTCCGATAGACGCGGCGCTAGTGTGTCTATGTCTTCGCATCAAATAGTCCGCGCCACCACTGAAGTCCGATAGACGCGGCCCTAGTGTGTCTATGTCATTGCATCAAATAGTCCGCGCCACCAATGAAGTCCGATAGACGCGGCGCTAGTGTGTCTATGTCTTCGCATCAAATAGTCCGCGCCACCAATGAAGTCCGATAGACGCGGCGCTAGTGTGTCTATGTCTTCGCATCAAATAGTCCGCGCCACCACTGAAGTCCGATAGACGCGGCCCTAGTGTGTCTATGTCATTGCATCAAATAGTCCGCGCCACCAATGAAGTCCGATAGACGCGGCGCTAGTGTGTCTATGTCTTCGCATCAAATAGTCCGCGCCACCACTGAAGTCCGATAGACGCGGCGCTAGTGTGTCTATGTCATTGCATCAAATAGTCCGCGCCACCAATGAAGTCCGATAGACGCGGCGCTAGTGTGTCTATGTCTTCGCATCAAATAGTCCGCGCCACCACTGAAGTCCGATAGACGCGGCGCTAGTGTGTCTATGTCTTCGCATCAAATAGTCCGCGCCACCACTGAAGTCCGATAGACGCGGCGCTAGTGTGTCTATGTCATCGCATCAAATAGTCCGCGCCACCACTGAAGTCCGATAGACGCGGCGCTAATGTGTCTATGTCATTGCATCAAATAACACGCCACCCAGGCCATTGGCATACCTATATCTGCGTCTTAAGAGGGCCCTTCCCGGCCCGTCTATCGACAACGCGAGCATGTTCGAGAAGCTTGTTGTTTCATCGAGCGCAAGTGACAATTACTAACAAGCAAGTGAGAACGCGATAACATTGTACGAAAAATAGTGTGTAAAAATTTGTTTTAGGAAATACGTGTTTTTAAGTAAGCCTTACAAGCTTTTGAAATATTTTTTTGTCCTTTAGAATCTCCATTACATGTGCAAGGTTTCTATGCAGATGTTTTCTTTACTTTTACTATCTATGAGTACATTATGACCGGCCAAAGTTCAGGTGAAATTTGTGCAAAAAAGCTGATTTTTGGAGGCTTATACTGAATTTGTTTCTCAAATTTTCTTCAAACTCAAACTCAAACTCAAAGCATTTATTTCAATTAAACCATTTACAGGCACTTTTGAATTGTCAAGGAGTCAGTCAGTCAGAAATATGAAGCTAGTTGCCCATTCCAAAGCGTAGGTTCCTATGGAGAAGAACGGGCAAGAAACTCCACGGACACTCTTTTAAAAAAATTATATTCTTACAAAATATTGTTTACATCATTCATGTTGAAATTATACATGTGAGAACAATGTAGAAAGACGTGTACGTAAAAAGCGTCCGTAATAAAAAATAAAAATAAAAAAACAATTCAAAAATTAAAATAAGCCGTGGCAGATAAGAGATGACCAGTCCCTACTGATGGCGCCCGTTCACGAACATGACGCATGGATCAGCACCGTTTAGCTCAACCATTTTGAAGGGAACTCGACGATCCAACACACACGCCACCACCAGCGAGACATTTGAGTGAGCATGACATACTCTTAGCCGCCAGGGCATATCGAGTCAATGAAAGACGTACCCAGCAAATGGCAGCTTTATAGAAGGTACATGGTCACAGTGCTCACACATGTGCTATGCAATTATACAATAAAAAAAAAAAGAGATTGAAGCTATACAATTCAAAGATAGTTTTTGCAATCTTCAGCAATTCCAACAATATTTTTGAATGCTAATCAATTAGTTTATGCGCCCTTGTGGAGCTGGACCAGCGTTAAGCCAAGCATTTTTGTCAGCGATATAATCCCCAAGCTTATAATATGCTTGGCAGCATAGTGTGCGTTTTATACAAGATTTAAATTTCGTTTCATTTAGTTGTAGTATATGGGAAGGTATTTTATTGTAACATTTTAAACAGTACCCCATGAAAGATGAGTCTACTTTAGCCAGTCTGAAACCCGGTTGAACTAATTGGTCCCTATTTCTAGTACAATAATTGTGTCTTTCACCTCTTTTACTGAAAAGATTAAGATTTTTCCTGACGTACATGATGTTTTCATAAATATATTGACAAGGTACCGTCATGATGTTAATATTTTTAAACAGTTCCCTTAGAGAATCGCGCCTACGGAGGCAATATATTGCTCTAATGGCTCTTTTCTGCAGAATAAAAATAGAGTCGATATCTGCAGCCCGTCCCCAAAGTAAAATACCGTAAGACATGATACTATGAAAATAACTGAAATAGACTAGCCTCGCGGTATCTACATCAGTAAATTGACGGATTTTTCTGACAGCATATGCTGCTGAACTTAGCCGTCCTGCAAGAGATGTTAAATGAGGACCCCATTGCAGCCTTGAATCGAGCGTGATCCCCAGGAAAACAGTTTTATCTACAAATTCTAGCTTCTCCTTATTCAATACTATATCACAATCACTACTTTTAACATTCGGTAAAGCAAATCTTATGCATTTAGTTTTTTTCCCATTTAATACTAAATTATTAGCAGTAAACCAATTTTGGACCTGCAGTAGGGCGTTATTTACATCGTCAAGATTTGATGCACGTCTATTTATCTTAAAAATTAGGGAAGTATCGTCAGCAAATAACACCATTTGTGGTTGGTTTTTTAATAAATGGGGTAGATCATTAATATATACTAAAAAGAGGAAAGGACCCAATATCGAGCCTTGAGGAACACCCATTTTTACTTTTAGACCGAGTGAATTTACCCCATTAATTTGAACTTGCTGTTGTCTATCGTTTAAATAAGATTTTACTAAACAGAGCGCAAGTTTACCTAGTCCGTAATGCTCAAGTTTCAAGAGTAAGGTTTCATGATTTACGCAGTCAAATGCCTTGGAGAGGTCACAAAAGATTCCTATGGCATCTTGAGCCTCCTCCCACGCTGTAAATATGTGTTTTAATAAGGTGACACCGGCGTCAGTTGTACAACGACCTTTGGTGAAACCATATTGCTGATCGTGTAAGATTTGGTTGGTGTTAAAATGATTAAGCATTTGGTTTAGCATTACCTTTTCGAACACTTTGCTGAATACCGGCAGCACGGATACTGGTCTATAATTGTTGGTGTCTTTACTGTCCCCAGATTTAAAAAGTGGTATAACCTTACTGTATTTCATTAAATCCGGGAAGACTCCTTGATCCACACACAAATTAAATATTAAAGCTAAGTATGGTGCTATAGTCTCGATTATGGATGTACAAACTTTGATAGATAGTCCCCATAGATCCTCGGTCAGTTTGATTTTAATTTGCCGAAAGGCTTTAATAACTATCATATCTTTATTTTGCTATCATAGAATCCTAGGTATAGTGCACAAGATACATATTAGTTACAAAAAATCAAATAAAGATATGTAATAACGCCATAATCACGTACGAGCGTTTGTATGAAAAGTATGACGGGTTGGCCGCTCTTAATATTGGCATAGATAGAATTCCACCAACTCTATACCAACTCTAGCAGTATTATTTTAATCTTACTTGATCGTAGGAAAGAGATGGAGCTAGACGTCCTGTATAGCTCCACTTCTTTCTCGCACTGAAGTAACATCAAATTATACTGCAAGAGGTGGTGGTTGGCCCCCAGGAGGAAACTGTATAATTACGCACATGATAGTTTTCAGGATTTGTTATTCGGAACTTTTACAATCTCAATAGTACCTAGGTACTAAGCAAATATTCTCGGGTATGGCTTCTGTCTGATCCACTTACACACACCATAATTATTGTCGAGACAGACGGTTAAAAAAAATCGTTTGGCATCTCAGACCAAATGAAAAACCAAGACATAGCGCTGCGAACAATATGGTGAAGCATGCCAAAACTACACCTCCGCTCTGTGCATACACGCTTACACGCACGCATTTACAATCAAACTACACCTCACTAAGTGCACACATGTTTACGAGACCGGCTTCCCGTCACTGTTGACAGCACTATGACTATGTCTTGGTTGTTTATTTGGTCTGAGTCTAGCATACAGTTCATAGAAAGTATGAGAAATATACAAGCTATAGCGCTTGGAAGGAATTAATTAGACAGAATGCATTTGTCACTGCAAATATTTCAAGATAGCATAAAATGTCACGAACAAGAACTTGTAAACTGGTTATACAAACCATTATAAATGAGATGACACAAGTTATTATAATTTCGGTAAAATTACTGTCGAGTTCTTGTTATGATGACATGGAAACGACAAACAAAAATTCAAGACATTTATTCAAACTAGGCTGAGAATCAGCTTGGAATCAGCACTTTTTGAACGTCAAAATTACATAAGACAGTCCCCCAAAAACGCCCACCCATAAACGCTTCCCAGTGCTTAAGCTTTGCCCACGAGTAAACTTGATAGAATTCTTTGAAATACTTCGCCTTAAGAAACTGGGCACAACACTCTTAAGGTGTCGTAAGGATCAAAATCAGTAGAGACAGAATGACAAAATTCCACTTTTGCAACGGGCTCACTAGTACTTTGTCGTACAAATTCTTGGTTTACACAGATATCCAACTCACTAGCACGATATCAGTATGCAGGTACAGACGCCAGCACGTCAACCTACTACAATATGTCAAATTTCATAATAGATTTTCAACTTAATAACTAAAGCATAAGGTTCAAAGTTGAATGGGAAAATTTTACAGTTTCTGGTAGGTTGATGTGCTGGCGTCTGTACAACACGAAGGACACGTCCCTCGTCCACATGTTACGCAACTTGTAAGTTACCATGTACTCAAATCGAGTTCACCAGTCTTGCTACTGTCAGCTGCGTGCAGTGTTTCTTTCAGTAGCCTTACTGCCCCCGCGGGGCGTTTGGAACTTGATAGCAATAGCTCACTTTCGCGCGTCTACAGCAGATTTATAAATACTCTCGACAAATATCCCTACAATTTGGCAAATTATTTAAACCTGGTATCATTTTAGAGCTGGAAACCCTTTATTGACGTGACGTGCACTCAATCAGCCAATCTAGAATTGAGTAGTGCATGACATATTAAAGTAGCCAATCAGAAACCAGAATAGCGCCTAGAAAGAACGACACACTTTCGAGAATATCGCCATCCCTTTTCCTCTAACGCTATCCTCTAAGGCTTTCCCACTCTAAACAATTGTTAATAGATAGTTATTTCGCGAAATTTGTAGAATGAAAATTATAGCTGTGTCCTTATCTAACTAACGGTAGTCCCATAAGGCCGTATAATCGAACACTCTCGAGTGTTAGTGGCGGGGCGGTGTCGCGACATCAACAGTCGGGCAGTCGGCCCGCCACACACAACTCCCGTCTGGTTGGAGGATCCTCCCTTTTCTATGGTGGATGAGTGAACTTTACACCCTGTTCCTCATACCCCTAAAGGCCCATCCAAAATTAGTTGATCCGTCAAAACAAGTTACAGAGGGATTCCCCGATCTCTTCGGGGAATCCAGGCGTCATGTTATACATATTAGCATAAAATAAACCAAAAAAAAGTTATAAAATCACATTTATTCCAATACAATAACTAATTTACTTCATGTGAATCATGTGCGCGAGCGACCAGTCGTGCTTCAGTTCGGCGAGGTCTTCGATACGAACTCCTGCGGCGGTCACTATGCCCAGTTGGTAGCGCTGGAAGGCGCGCGCGTCGCGGTAGAATAGAACCTCCATGCATTTGCGGACTAGGGCCCTGGGGAATAAACAGAATGTTAACATTTTTAGGGTTCCGTAGTCAACAAGTAACCATTATAGTATCGCCAAGTCTGTCTGCGGTTTAGTTCAGGGACTCTTAGTACTAGAAATCTGTAATTTGGCATGGGGTATACATATTAATCACGCCGACAAAGTGGTAAAAAAAATCTTTAGGGTAGGTACCTCCCCCAGCAGTAAAGTGGAGATGATTTTTTTTTCTCGTCTGTCACATGGTGTGCATCGTTGGAAAGATCGTTAAAATATTGTGGGTGTGTCAAAACCATTTTTTCGTTTCAGGGATCCCTGTGCGAAGTATTAAGCTTTAAAGTGCAAATTTTTGTTAGAGTCAAGTCCTCCCCTGCCTGCTAAATGGTTGCTTTTGGTTATGTGAAGAAATTCACGGCAGTAACGAAGTTAAAAGGAAAACTATCACAGCTAAGTAGGCTTTACATGTTGACGAGTATGAAGCGACTTACATTTGGAGTTGGAATGTATGGGAGAACATTTTTTCAACTACAACGTTAACTTTGTTCTTGGCATAAATATCCCAACTACGGAACCCTTCATTGTGCGTGGTCGGACACGCACTTGGCTGGCTTTTTGTAACTTGAAATGGTATATTTATGACAATGACAGTTGACCCTCATGATCACCAACTGTACACTGATCTGTAAACTGATCACCAATCTTAAAACGTTTTTGGTCTCGTCCAGCTAGGGGACATCGTGGCAGTAACTGGGTTGTGGAGGTCAGACAGGAAGTGGCTCCATGTAAAATACTGGTAATCAGCTGCGTCCGGTTAGACTGGAAGCTGACCCCAAAATAGTTGGGAAAAGTTTAGGCAGATTGATTTGATCCCGGTTTACTTACTTGGCACCATCCTCATCCAGAGTACCCTTGCTGACCGCCTCACGTATGAGAGGCGTCGCCATGTAAGCGCCGAGGCCGGTCGCAACGGCGGCGTCTTCGTAAGCTGTACCCAGCTTGTCTACAGCGCCTAAGAAGGGTTCACCGTCCTGTGTGGAAAAGGACATGTTGTACACAAGGCTGCTTTGTTAACTAGTATAATATAGGTATAATTTAATTGCCTCGTTGGTCTAGTGGTTGCAAGCGCTACTGCTGAACATGAGGTCCTGGGTTCGACTCCCAGGTCGGGCAGTCATTGGGTTTTTCTTTCTGGAATTTCTCAGTAGTAGCCCGGAGTTTGGATTTGTGCCCGGTTTATGGCAATAGGATCGCCTCCTATTACATAGGGACTTAACTGGCGAAATGTGGGTGTACTATAGGTATACCTCTGCCCAACCCTTCGGGGAAACAAGGCTGATGTTATGTGTATGTGTTATAATATAATCATAATAAGGTAGCTGATATTCTGTTTCAAGTGTGATGGCTTCTGATTTGTATGTAAGTATACTATGCACATTGATTGGTGTTCAGGACAAGTGACTTGTTAGGTGGGATGCAATAAATAAATCAATATGTCTATGTGAATCAATAGTTGTATTGGGTTTGGTTGGGAACTTAGGACATCTCTTTAATGTGCCTTAAAAAGTTTTTTCTGAAATACAATAGGCCAATACTCTTTTCAAGGTGTGTATCAGTGGCTAAGTGTAAATATTTAAGGGTCAAAAATGTATGTAATTATTATGCCTTCAAATACCAGGATTGATATGATACTCATATGAAAAAGTGCTTTGAAGTCCAAGTCTTTTTGAGGTCCCTTGAATTTTGCGTGATCTGTTTTATTGTCAACGGTAAATATTTTTACAGTAATTAAAATATTCACAGGATCTCACCTGCATACCAGCTACAACATAATTGCTCCACAAGGGATCCATCTTGCTACGTTTGTTGTAGAGCACACGAGTCAGCCAGCAGTGCATGGAGCGCGGCTTGAGGAGCAGACCATCTCCAATGCATTGTTCATCAATACTGTGGACATTCAGTTTTTTTTTTATTAAGAATAAACTTTAAGATTCAATCAAAAATTATTTTTTTCATCCACTGATACCCAATAGATAACTTAATAGAGGACGTCAACATGCGAGACGGGCGGAGTACTTCAGGCTCACGGCTGGACAACACTGGAGAATGGTAGCGCGAGACGGAACCCAATGGAAAATGCTCTGCAGAGGCACTCTGAATTACGTAATATTCTTCAGAAAAACCTCAACATTGTCATGACACGCGGCTTCGTGCGCGTTCATGTCGGAAGTTATCCCACGGGAACGTACTACCGGGGTTAATCCGTCAGCCGTTTTTGCGTGATTGAGTAACAAACATCCAAACAAACTTTCACATTTATAATAGTGCCGGTTCGCGGTAGCGGTCGTCGAGCGCTACCTCCAAGTTGCTCGCAGAAAATCCATGAAAGGATTCAAAATTCAAAAGTCATTTATTCAAACTAGGCTGAGAAGCAGCACTTTTCGAACGTCAAAATTACATAAGACAGTCCCCCAAAACGCCCACCCTTCACCACTTCCTAGTGCTTTTGCTGGGAAGAAGAAGTGGCGCAACAAACTCCCCAGCAGCACAGCCGTCTGTTCAGTTGAAAAATGATTCGATACAATAGTATGCAAGACAATTTACAATACGCAAAAACCAAAAGCATCGAGAACTATACTCAAGCAGAAATAAAAATAACTAAAAGTAAACAATATCTAAAAAAAAAGATTGAATTGATTGCAGACAGTCTTCCACCATTAAACGGTGCAGCATTTGTTATTATGCAGATTAACTAAGTAAAGTGCAAATATCTGCTACTTATAATAAAATTTCGTACTTTAACGGATCATACCCGGTAATTTGCAGATTACCTAGTTAATGCACATATTAACGTATTCCGCATTGTAACGGTAACATATAGATCATTTATTTCTGGCTGGGCTATGGCTGCAGTCTGACTAGCTAGGCAAACTAGACTTCCTCAAGGAAATTGGCTCCCAAGGAGGGTGATACGTGGAGGTGATATATATGAAGCCAGAGCGCACGCCACGGACGCCGCACACATACCCCGCTCAGTATTAAATCAGTGTTCAAGCAGGACGGTTGTTTTTCTTCTCTTCCCGCTCTCCATACATATCATTGGCGATGAGTATGGGACCTTTATTACTCTGCAGTGGGAAACGTAAAGACTAATAATAATTCTGCAGTCACCCTAAAATTTAGGGTGCAGGGTAGTTGGAATGGCCTTGCAGTCAAGCAAGATGCTGTGGTTCCATATTATTATAGTAACCACAAAATCTAGGAACAATCATGTTGTAAATGAGGATGATGAATGAAGATTGAAAGTTTTTGCCTAAAGTCGCATACGTTTTTAGCCTAATTTTAAAGGAATGACAGAGTAGAAAATTTCTCATCCTCCACACATAGCATGACAACCATAGAAACGGGTTTTGTAAGAATAGACAAAATGACAGACTGTGATGGTTTATCTGTCATTTTGTCTATAGAAATAAATAAAATAAGGAAGCGTACAATGTGGCACATCCCTTTTTTATTGCCTCTATAACATTGTATTCCTCTTGAATAGGTTAAGCCTCGTTCAGACCAGCGCGACGCGACTCAAACAATACAAATTCCAAGAAAACTTCAAGGTATAACAATAGCCGGTGTCGCGTCGCGCCAGTCTGCACGAAGCTTAATATGTAACTTCTGCAAGACAAAACTAGTAAGAATCATACTCTTTTAATACTTACATTTTCTGTTCAATAATATCCTTCAAGTACTGATAGTCAGCATAGTCCCCTCCATTACCAAGCAGGATCAGATCATTAACCTTGGTGATGCGAGGACAGTCACGGAACCTGGCGAGTGAGCCGTATGATCCGAGGGTGTCAGCTGCAACCACACAGCCTTTGTCAAACTTGACCCCGATGACTGTTGTGGTTGTTGTAATTGGGGTGGCAGAGCTGAAATGAAAAGAGGTTGCTTGTATATTTATGTCTGTTAACATAGGTGTAGCAAAACAGCTTATCCTTTTGATGACAGCATGGAAGAATAGACTAAATGACAGATGTTGCCTTCAAAACTGAAAGTGTAGTTTAGTGTAGTCCATGGTGTAGTCAAGATATTGTTTTGGCAATATTTCATGTTATTGGTAGGTTAACATTCTTCAATATTCTCGATCGAGAAGGAAATAGTAGATGACTTGGGACTACGAATATAGCAAGTTATATTTAATTTCTCAACCAAAAGCGGATTTAGGTCAATGGAAATAATTCTACAAGTGCCTGAAACTTATACAAACACAAGAAATAGTACTTATTTATACTTACTGGGCTTTGAATTCCTGTACAGGATGAGTTCTCGGGCCGAAACCAGATGAGTTTCCAGGGAAGTTGTAGAAGGCTCCTGGGGCAGGTCCGTTCTGCCATAAGGGCGCCGGATTCATCATATCGCCCATAAATGCCATTGTAACAATAAAATCTAAGTTTTTCTACTAATAAAATACTTTTTGTAACAAAATAATGAACCTCTCACAATGACAAACCGCAACGAATTTGACGGAAAATGACAAACAGTTTTTGGTTACGTCTCTTTACATTAGAAGTTTTTGTGTGAGGTATCTCTGGGAAATTATGTATTAATTTTATCATTGAATTCAATTTTTTATATTTTAAACAGTTACATTTAATTAATTTCACTTGTAAAAAAGAACTTGTTTGCAATTTTGAACTCTGCCAAATGGAGAACTTTGAAATGGAACGGAACGCAATAAATCGTTTGGAAATGGAAACTACATGAGTGAGTTGATTTCAAAAATTAATTTTGGTTATTATAAAAAATCTGTGCTCTTCTTAAACATTTGCTACAATTTCATCGAAAATTTTGCGATTTGCTATCAAATTATCTATCGATCTTGAATTTTGATATATTTTTCCGCAATATGAAGCTAACTTCATGTGAGTTCAGTTTCTGAACGGATTACTACTTGTGATGTGCTGCTAAATTCGCGTTCTTTCAATTTCCTCTCAAAAAATTGACACAACAAAATGTCTAAAAGAGGTTCGTGAAATTGTAAAATATCCATTTTAATCATGTTATTTAGTGTGAAAATCTACTAGAAAGCATGTGTGAAGCAAAACTAGTATCACATTTGTTTGGAAGCCACGTATATTTCCGATATTCACTTTGTATTTCGTGAGTAGAAGTGTTGTGATGAAAAATGTATGAAGTGTGGTTTTTCTGTTTTAAGGACGTGGTGGTTCCGCGGGAGCGAAGTTCCGCATCTCTTTGGGTCTCCCAGTAGGAGCCGTCATCAACTGCGCAGACAACACAGGTTGGCACGAGTTTGTTTTATAAAACATAACCTAACCTCCAATGGCACGTTTGACTGAACACTGATGATGATATTTTCGGACGCACTATGTGTGTTGATTATGATGATTTCTTCCTTGGCTGTGTCTGAAGTAGTTCAGTCTAATTTGTAAAACAAAACAAATATGTAACCTCACTTTCAAACCCACTGCTGGGCAAACCATTCTCTTGTTACTACATTGGCGCCATTGCGCCAAGATAATGTTTGAAAGTGGTTCATGCATGAACATTTTAAATTCATTGGGTTTAGAGTCACACCTTTACTAGAAACATGACATTGACCTCAAAAACATGGTTGTTTTTGTCATAGTTTGGTGTCTCTTTCAGCAAACTAAAGTTATAAACTAATAAACTTGACCTCCCTGGCAATATTTGTAGGTTAATTTCTAAAAGTACTCAAATGTGCTCAAATGATAATAATACCAAAACAAAGAGAATGAGGTTATGCTAAAATGGCTGAATGTTGGGCTTTATCATGAGAATATTATTAGTAATGTTTAAAATGTAAATAAGGAAATAAAAAAGCATAAAACACTACTCCAAATTAATTTCTACTCATTTATTACTTGTGACTCAAAATATTGTTACGAAGAAAAAACAAAATCTACGTCAACTTTATTCCAAATCAATATCTTAAAAATGTAATTCAAACTTTTCCAGGAGCAAAGAACCTGTATGTGATCGCCGTGCAGGGTATCAAGGGTCGCCTGAACAGGCTTCCCGCTGCCGGATCAGGAGACATGATCGTCGCCACCGTCAAGAAAGGCAAACCTGAACTCAGGAAAAAGGTATGATCTATACATTGTTTGATTGAAAAATGATTTCATGCATTTGAAGGCATGGACCAGAACTTTTTAATTTTAAAACAGATCAAGAGATTCTAGAGTGAATACTAACAGACACACATGCAGTCTCCGAATTATAACTTGAGAAAATTTAGATTAATTTAAATTGTAATTCATGAAATATGTTGATTACATAGAAGAACAGTGGTAACTGCAACCTGCCACGGAGGAAGTATTTTTAATGTTGTGCCTTCTGCACTAAGCCAGATGTATGCAGATTTCAGGGCTGTATCTAAAAAGCTAGTAAAATACTAGTAGGCATACCTAAAAACCTTCTAGTATGGTATAGTTTCAAATCAAAATAGTTTATTTGCATAAAATGTGGCAGGAACAAAAGATGTCATATATAAAATTCTGTGCAGACACATTCCGCCAAGCAGTATGACATGCAAATATTTAATGGATGTAAGACAGTAACATACAATTATTGAAAAAATAATTCACTTCAAAGTGGTTCAGTTAGTACAACTTGTATTCTAGCTCCACTAACATTATCTTGATTTTTTTGTTGTCATAAGGGCAGTCTGTGTTTCATTCTTAAATATCTAGTAATTGGTTTGATTAGTGTTAAAGAATCCATCCCATGTGTGCAATATATCGCCGCCTTACAACGAAAACCAATTAAATCGAAATTTTACCGAAAATGACTTATGAATGCCAAAGCACTTAAAATGTTTTGTTATTTCGTCTGCGAAAATCCATTAATCGCTAAGTCTTATAGTTTCGCTGCTAGCTAATAAGATAACCAATTATTTCAAGCATTTCCAAGGTTTGTTTTCAAATACAAAACATTAAGCAGATTTAACTTGACTGCCGACTTATTTGTCTCCAATTATTGTCAGTTAATCTGATAAAATTAGTTTTTAGCTCATGAAGTACTCTACTTTTCCCTCAGTAACAACCATTTACTAAGATTTAAATCTCCAAACTAGATTAAAATGGTCAAATAAAAGCTATTAAAACAGTTTAAAATATATAGACATTTATCAGTTCTCAGGGAAAACCAATTAAATGGGTGACCTTGTGAAAATAAATTGAAAATTTAATTACAAAGCAATAACTTTATTAAACCTCAATAGACATGTTTAAATAGAACATTTATCAATGTACTGATGCTATGGAGTAATAATAACAATATAATACTACAAAGGGTATTTTCAACCACATAAACTTTGTAATCGCGCGATATCTCCGTTTGCACTTTTTATGATTTAATTGGTTTTCGTTGTAGGGCGGCGATATTATCTTCAACAAGATTATTTGAAATGAAAGTTGTAGAGACGGTATCAAATGGAATTGCTATGATGATACACCATAGGGTTTCGCTAATTACTTTCTGAACTGTTAAAACAGTCTGTTGATATGCCTTGGCTGACTGAGCAATTCCATTACCAATAACAATTAATACTATTAACAAATTGACAACTTAGAAAGAAATGATTTTCTCTGCATCACAAGTCTGAAATTCATTTGAATTGAAAACTAACTTATACTTCATTTGAAATAAGATTATACATTTAAACAAACCTGTTTTACAGTCTGTTCAACCGATTCTGACTTCTATAATGTAGGTATAAGGATGGCATTAAAAGCAAAAAAGTCGTTACAATACCAATTGTTTACTGCAGCTGCCATTTGTCATGCCACCAACGCAATAGAAGTCAAAATCGATTGAACGGACTGTCAAAAAGGTTTAGTTAAATGTCTAATCTTATTTCAAATGGCCCTTCAATTAAGCACGCAACTCATAGACGTTATTACGTCGTAGATCTATACTACGTGAAAGTATCAAAAGGCCTTTTTTCCCTATTTTTATTAGGTTACCTGGCAATTTTTACCCACATGCGAACATGAAATATTAATCCAATCACATCTTCTCAGGTAATGCCGGCAGTGGTGATCAGACAACGGAAACCATTCAGAAGGCGGGACGGGGTGTTCATATACTTCGAAGATAACGCAGGCGTCATAGTGAACAACAAGGGAGAGATGAAAGGCTCCGCTATTACTGGACCTGTGGCTAAGGAGTGCGCAGATTTGTGGCCCCGTATCGCGTCCAATGCTAGCTCTATAGCTTGAGTTATTATACGGTTAAGATAATGTTGAGTTTTTTATTGTGTACAATATCCTTAAACCCCTACACACACTGATATTTTAGGCAATGGTAAACAACTGCTTGGTTGGTATTATGAGCATCCTCGCGAGCCGGATGCCCGCCCGGTCGCTCTGCAAGAAATTTAAACGGAACTACTCTCAATCGCCGAATGGTACCTAGTGTCATTGCTGTATTAAATCGTGAAAACTATGTGCCCTACAGCAGAGCGCCCCGACTTATTTCCAGCCAAGGATTAATTAACATCCTGGCAAATACTACAGAAATCATAATGAGTAGAAGACGTCCGGCACTTTTTCACTATAGACCATAGGCCTCTATCTTACTGCTTGCTGGAGGTGTATCGAAGAACTTCATATCTAAGCAGTTAGAAAACAAAATCCCATGAACACGATAACCACATCTGTTGTTAGGTACCGCCCCGGTTCTATAGCGGCCGAGCGCTGCAAGCAGAATTAGCCCTTACGATATATGAATTTCTTCGATGGTACACATGGGCCTTTTATTGCGCTCTACCAGTTCGCCTTGCCAGGCTAGCGCGCACATTAGGGCGGTGCAGTTTGATGGCGTGCCGTGTGTGGGTGTAGCTCAAAAGCTTACGTGCATAGAGCAGCCTAGAGGGACATCTTTCGTGATGTCCACGCATCCGTTTCAAAACTGACGCGGCACATTCGCCTGTCCAGTTTGGCCTTTCCGTGTATGGTAGGCTTCCAGGCTGACGCCTACATAAAGTTAGTTGGTGGAGATTGATAGTGCACATCCTAATTTCAGCATTCGTTTTGATCCTCATTATCAAAACGAATGCTGAGAGTGAGTGACATGCTACTGAAAATAGTGAATTGTGAAGAAGTAGTTACTAAATAAGTAAAACCTGCTGGAATCTGACTGATTGATGATTTAAACCACGTTAGCCAGCTTAGCGTGGTCACCGACAAAATCATTTTCACGCGCACGGTTCATTGAGGGTTTAAAAACAGATACTCCTTACTTTTGTAGTACCAAGATAGGAATAGATAAATTTTACTGATAAGTAGACGTATTCCGCAGCTGGCACCGCTACATGTAGCCAGAATCTGCTAAAACGATATCCTCCCCCGGGCGAAGGGTAATAAACAGTAGGTAATAACCACGGATATCGATGTAATAACACTGGATGATGGATATCTATGATAATAACACTCGACACAATTCATAAAAAACCGCTTTCCTAGTAGATATCAGTTAGGTATTGGGTATCCCTTACGTCTTTTAGTACTTATCTAACAAAAACATTAATAATCGGTCCAAATTGTGTAAAAAATGTGGAACGCTTCACGATTTTGCGTGTCATCCTTGCGCAGGGGCCATGCTAATCTTCTCTGTATCGTTCCAATTTTAGTATATGTACTGCCGAAGCAAGTACACTTGTATTGTTTAAATTATTGAACGTGTACTAAACCACAAGAAAACTTTGATAGCGCGATGCAGGATTCCCTACATTTGGGCTGGCTTGTATGGAGATTGCGTACAGCGCCATCTATACTAGGACTTTGTAATCGATAATAGTTCAGTTGCAGAGAGGTTGATGGCATTGGCAAGCAACCAAGTTCAAATCCGTTTATTTCTAACTATAGTAATATTCTGTGCAGTTACTCGTATGAGTTTAGCAGTTCATCTACCATTCTGAACCAATTATTCTTTGACGCCACCTAAGTAGGTACCCAATTTAGTGGTGTGCCAACTGTGCCAAGTTTCAAAATCGTCTAGGTTATGAGGACACCGAGCTTTTTATACACACAAACATGTTTTTATTAAGTTTTTTTGAAGTAGTAAACAATTAAATTAAAACGTAGAAAAATATATTGGTATTATTGGGGATATAGGTATACTAGACATAATGCGCGATGGAAAAATGGAAACACGATTTGATAAAGTTGTCTCGACAGAATAAATTCGCAAAGTTACATCATAACGAGTAATTTGTTCATATAATGTACAACTTTTTTTATATAAATAAGTACCAATTTTATATTAAGATTCATTTGCTAAAATAAAGTTCATAGATGAGCTTAGACGCGAGATAGTTTTTATTTAAGAGCAATATGATTAAAATAACAACGAAAAATATTGAAAAAAGTGTGGTTATTTTCTTTACTCTTTACACGTAAAGAAAAAGACACAGACAAAGGCAATTGTTCGGTACGCTCTTAATTAATAAATACATAACATCGCGCCTGTAATCAACGAAGGGTTAGGCAGACCGCATAGGTGTAGGTACCTACCTATAGATTCCCAGGTCACGCAGTGTTATTAGGTTTTTCCTTCAGGAATTTCTCAGTAGCAGCCTAGCAGCCCGCACCCTAATTGCCATCACAATCTGAATGATTTTGAAGGATATTCCTAATCCATTGCTTCATATGTTCGAAAAATTTGTCTGCTCAACAACGTAAATAACGCAATGAATGTTGTTGAACTGTCAAAATTAAATCCATTGCTACTGTAAGTGTGTTATGTAATTACCTACCCCGCAGCGCCGGTCTAGATTCCTGCCCGGTTTATGACAATGGGCTTGCCCCCTATTACATGGGACTTAAACATTGCTGGCGAAATGTGGGTGTAGGTTAGGTGCCATCAAAGAAGTTCATATCTATACACCGTAAGGAAGGTTTCTGCTTGCAGCGCTCGGCCGCTATAGGACCGGGGCGGTAACAGATGTGGTCATCGTGTTCACGGGATTTTGTTTTCAAACTGGATAGGTAATAGGTATGATATGAAGATAGAAGTTAGATATTTATTTATTTATTTAAACAATCTTACAAACTCAAACTCAAAACTCAAACTCACAGCATTTATTTCAATTAAATCATTTACAGGCACTTTTGAATTGTCAAGGGGTCGGTCAGTCAAAAATATAAAGCTAGTTGCCCATTCCAAAGCGTAGTAGGTATGGAGAAGAACGGGCAAGAAACTCCACGGACACTCTTTTAAATAAAAAAAAATATACAAAATATTGGTTACATCATTCATTTTGAAATTATGCATGTGAGTACACTATATGAAGTTCTTCGATAGTAGGTAATATAGGTACACAGGGCCGGGGACCCTAGCCCTTCTAGATTCTTTCGGCGCTCTTTGCTCGACGCTTTCACTTCACCTTAATTCTACTTCGGTTTCATGATAAATAAATACTTAATTCCCAAATTTTCAAAAAAATACTTTTATTGCAAATATCAACACTTATTGATCATCTTCCTAACCTTTTCCCAACTATGTTGGGGTCAGCTTCCAGTCTAACCGGATGCAGCTGAATTCCAGTATTTTACATGGAGCGACTGCCCTGGCCTTCACAACCCAGTAACTGGATAGTACGATACCCCTTGGTAAGTCGTGGCATCGTCTTCACATATAATTATATAATTAATGTAGGTAGGTATACAAGGTATTCTAAAAACATTTTAAAAGATTAACGGTGGAGTTTCTTGCCCATTCTTCTCAATACGAAAACTACCTTTTGGAAGGGGCGAATAGAATCTTTTTTTTTTTTTTTTGTGTAAATTTTGATGTTCTAAAGTGCCTTTTTTGTGCCTAATTGAAATAAATTATTTGACTGGGTAATACGATACCCCTTGGTAAGACTGGTTGTCAGACTTTCGGGCTTCTGACGACCCGTAACGACTGTCAACGACTGTAACGACTGGATATCTATGGTAACGACTTATTGAATTAAAATTAAAGGAAGCAGTAGGAAGGACCCGCGAAGCGCCTGTGGCTTCGTACCTATCTGGGAAACCCAAAGTGATATAGACAAAATAGTAGGTAATTAGCTCTAATTAGTATACTAGCTAGCTTTCTTGATGTTAAAGAAGCAGGAGTAGTCCTGCTTCTTTAACATCAAGAAAGCTTACGTAGGTATTTAAAAAAATCTTATCTGGCAACATTGCTCCCGCGCCTCTCAAAAGACTCCATCTAAATTTATATTTGCACTGGAAATTGTTTTTTGCGTTTGGCTATTTGGCGCCTCTTGCCGTCTAGCTGGCGCCTAGAGCGACCGCTCCTCTCGCTCTCCCCAGGGCCGGCGCTGCAGGTACTTACCCTCTGCCTAATCAATGAGAGTCGGTTAGAAAAAGCCTTCCTTCATCGGCATGAGTTCCACAAAATAATTAAAATAAAAAAAAACTTAAAACAATGTTTTTCAATTTAAATGTATTTGTTTGAAATAATTAATTCGGTCTCAAAAATCACAAAAAGGATAACTGTCTTGACGCTGCGTGAGCGCGCGTGATCCATCGCCGCCCTTCGATGCCCACCGTGCTCAGAACAGATGGAAAGCAGCACATAAAGTAATTTTTTGCTATAGTGGTGTAATTGCTGTATGGCGTTCCAATGTGAGGTTAAATAAATAAATAAATGTCATTATCATTCTCCTGCTCCTATCGCTTGTCTTCATACGTCTCTATTCTAGCCACATCACTCTCTTGTCACCATTTCACTATCTTTCTATCCATATCATCTTTAACACAGTCCATCCATCGTACCTATCTTTGGACTTCCTCCAATCACATACATATTACTCAAAGTCTAAACTTTTCTTACGACACTTTCCTCGTTCCTCCACATTACATACCATGACAATCGATTTATACACAAATTTTCAGTAACCGGTGCCACTTTCAGACTACACTCATTCCATTTTCTATCCATTCGTGTAGATAATACCACACATCCCTCTTAGCATTCACATCTCAGTTGCCTGCAATTGCCTTTCGTTCATTTATTTTCTTCCCCAACATAATTTAAAAAAAAAACAATGTATTACTTACTTACATGAAGTTATATTTTTACTGTTCGGGATCAAACCGAAATTCTCCAAAAAATGTGGAACGCTTCACGATTTTGCGTGTCATCCTTGCGCAGGGGCCATGCTAATCTTCTCTGTATCGTTCCAATTTTAGTATATGTACTGCCGAAGCAAGTACACTTGGTATATTCAAATTATTGAACGTGTACTAAACTACAAGAAAACTTTGATAGCGCGATGCAGGATTCCCTACATTTGGACTCATTTGTATGGAGATAACGTACAGCGCCATCTATACAACAATGTCAGAAGCGACCATAGTTCAGTGGTGCCTCGCCACTATGGTCGCTTCTACCCACAGATTTAGGCGATTAACACACCGCACCGCGCACCGCCGCGGTAGGCGGTGAAGCGGATCTCATTCGCATTGGCCTCTAATAAATCCGTAGAATGCCTAACACATACACCGCCCGACCGCGCGGTCGAGCGGTGCTCGTTTCTACCGCAAACTGCTCCTACCGCGCGGTCGAGCGGTACCGTGTGTTAATCGCCATAGATAGACATAGATAACGCAAGTATCACGATTTGTATGAAAACCGATCGTGCCATTTTTTGATTACCTACTATGACGTCACAAGCACGATTTAGTGATGGGTGGGAAAGTCAACTCGATTCAAAGACGCCGGCCGCGTGCGGCACCCATCTCGCTCCAACCCCCGCCTAGCGCCAGCGCTCACGCTCATCCAGCCAGCAGTACGCTGAAAGTCTTCGTAGTGAGAATTTCAAGTAAGTTTAGGTATAAGATTAAAAATAATTGATTTTAAAATCATAATAAGAAAAAAGAAAAGAAAGAAAGAAAAATAGGTTTATTTGTCACAGAAACACGTGCATACAAAAAAAAAACAACAAATATTTGGCAGCTGCACGCCATGCCATGACTATGACAAGAAGGCTTCCACTCAGCATAATGCAGCGCTGATTTTCAGTGGTCACCCAAAAAACACGTACGGAAATCAAGCCAGTAAATAAATAAATATTAATAAATCCAGTGTGTAAATAATATAGTAATATTGGGTAATTGCATTGAGTTGTTGTTCTGTCTCGCTCCCACCCTCACCGTCACGTCCTGCGCGCGCGCTTGTTATTTAAAAAGTACAGCAGTTGCATTGCATGTGGTCCCCCCCCCCCGACCCTTGCTCGTTGATGCGCCAGCCCGCGTCGATGCTGAGCCAGTAGCTTTAAATTCCCCGATTTATAATAATGAATAATAATTATCCTTGATTTAGCCTGTCCCAACTTACTTACTACCCCAAAGGGGGTGCCCTTAGCCAGCGCTCGCCTAGTTTTAATTAGAATAGTTTTTGCCCCTGTAATAGTTTTTGGCTTTGAGTGTAGTAGCATAAGGCAGCCACAGGAATGTCCGGTTAAGTAGTGATCACCTCAGAGGTGAGCTCTACGAGATGCCCTAATAAAAAAAAATAAAAAAAAACATTGCATTTCACCATTGCGTTTAAGAACGTGATAATGTACTGTGCTGTCTGTGAGCGATCGAGCGGCGTCACGCGCAGCGCCGCCCGGCCGGCCGCGGTGCTGCGGCGCGTGCGGCTCACGAGACCTGCGAGGTCACTACTTCACAAAATGACTTACCGATGGAAGGAAACGTTGACTTTGTTTTTTCTCCTTGTTTTTGTACAGTTTTTACAATTTAAAACAGCGCAATTGACCTTTTTTTTTTAACTGACGTCCTAGTAGTGCGCACACCGATGTCACCGATGCAGACTGACCACGAAAATAGCAGCTTACGATTTTTGTACGTAAGCTAGACACGCGAAGTAGTTGCTCTTGCGTTATCTATATCTGTGCTTCTACCCGTTAAATTAGGTACCTACTCTTTGGCCGCTTCTGAGATCGTTGTGGCGAGGTTTTGACAGGTGACAGATGAGTCTTGGTTCAAATGTGTGCAAATTATTAGTTTATCAATTTTACTAACATTATAATTTTATATTATATTTATATCTAATCAGCTTTTTTTCTTAGATACCTTATCCTATTTGCATAGAGGACAAGCGTAATCCTAATCTATGCAGAATGAGTAAAGGTATTCTAGGATATTTTTTGGCAGTTAGATAGACACCCCGCCTCGGATAGGCGTTAGTTACTAAGTTTCAGTTTGAGCAGACTTTTCTTTATGTATCAACAAACCTTCGAGATGTCTGTTGGATTCCTAAGTCATAAGGATTTTCTTAATGATGGGAAAAGATGAAATTCAACACAAAATAAAACAAGTCATTTTAATAAAAATAGTTCGGTATTTATTAAGTCCTATAGTACAATCCACTTTCCTTTAGTGGTAAGTAAGTCCCCACTTACGTCTCCAATTGGCAGAAAATAAAACAGGCAATTCTAATATCGAAGATAATATACGATAACTAAGATAAGTATTACATACTCGCACTTTGAAAAAAGTTACAATGAATACATTGCTAATTTGCTATTGTATGGAATAAGTGAAGCTAAAAGTACAAAAAATATAATAATATTTTTGTACTCTGTGATCACAGGATATGGCATTTTTAAAAGAAACTAGGTACGAAAAATTAAACAATAAATTATATTTAATTTTTGGTTTTTTTTTTAAATATTTTGTCGGATACAATATTATCACCTGTTCTTGTGTTTTCTTAAGAAAAATACTTTGTTTATTATTACTATATAGTACTATTAGCACGAAAATCAAATAAAATAGTAGGTATCGTTAGCGTTACTAGGGCCGGTTTTTCGATAAGATGAATCCGCAAAGGTAGACCGCGTAATTCAAATTTTCTTACGACTTTTTTCATTTGTAGTTCAGGTTGTATCTTGATTGGGCATGCCACAATTGCGGCGATAAGTCCCATTTTTGAGGAGTGGCTAGAGAGGCGCCACGGCGTTCTCACCTTCCGCCTGACGCAGGTCCTCACCGGATACGGTTGTTTCGGGAGGTTCCTGTTCCGGATAAGGCGGGAGGAAATGCCCAGGTGTCATCATTGCGTGGATCGCCCGGAGGACACGGTGGTCTGCCCGGCTTGAGCAGAGCATCGCCGTATCCTCGTGGAGGCGGTCGGTGGCGGTGATCTATCGCGTCCGGCCGTGGTCCAGGCCATGGTACGGAGCGAGAGGGCATGGGAGGCCGTCACCTCCTTCTGCGAAGCACTAATGCTAGCGAAGGAGGAGGCGGAACGCGTGAGGGAGAGGCAAATTTTGCGACCTCACGCCCCTAGCCACCGCAGGAGACGCCCTGGGCGTCGGGAATCGCAGGCCGATTCCCGGCCACCGTAGGCACGGGCTTGCGGAAGGTGAGCAATGGGTAGCTCGCCGTCCGATAAGGACCAGGCCCGGGTCGACGGCGCGTTGTGTTCCACGCGCGCCTTAAAGAGATGTCAACGGAACTGGCGGGGTCCGCTAGGACCGATGACCGCCGGGGTCGCGGGAACGTCCGAAAGAGATACCGTGGCCCCTGGCAACGTACAGGCAACTGAAGGAACACGGGTGGGTTTTAGTCAGTAAGAGTCTGATACGCCCTCCCGCTCCGCCCAGAGCGAGAGAAGTTATTTGATTATTTCCCCCCCAAAAAAAACTAACTAACAAATGTGTATTTACGCAATTACAATCATTAGAATCATTAATATTGGTCTCAAAGGCCATGATCTCATGAAAAAGAATAAACGATTTATCTATCTATCTATTCAATAGACCAATTCTAACTTCCATAGTGGTTACTACGGACCACTAAAAAGTTCTCATCGGGGATTTAACACTAAAGTGGAAGTACAGAATTGCAACGAAACAGTAGTAAAACTAAGTGGTCCATAGTGGTTACTACGGACCACTAAAAAGTTCTCATCGGGAATTTTAACACTAAAGTGGGAGTACAGAATTGCAACGAAACAGTAGTAAAACTAAGTGGTCCATAGTGGTTACTACGGACCACTAAAAAGTTCACATCGGGAATTTTAACACTAAAGTGGGAGTACAGAATTGCAACGAAACAGTAGTAAAACTAAGTGGTCCATAGTGGTTACTACGGACGACTAAAAAGTTCTCATCGGGGCTATTAAGACTAAAGTGGAAGTACAGAATTGCAACGAATCTGTAGTAAAACTAAGTGGTCCATAGTGGTTACTACGGACAACTAAAGTTCTCATCGGGGATATTAACACTAAAGTGGAAGTACAGAATTGCAACGAATCGGTAGTAACACTAAGTGGTCCATAGTGGTTACTACGGACTACTAAAAAGTTCTCATCGGGAATTTTAACACTAAAGTGGAAGTACAGAATTGCAACGAATCGGTAATAAAACTAAATGGTCCATAGTACGGACGACTAAAAAGTTCTCATCGGGGATATTAACACTAAAGTGGAAGTACAGAATTGCAACGAATCGGTAGTAAAACTAAGTGGTCCATAGTGGTTACTACGGACCATTAAAAAGTTATCATCGGGGATATTAACACTAAAGTGGGAGTACAGAATTGCAACGAATCGGTAGTAAAACTAAGTGGTCCCTAGTGGTTACTACGAACTACTAAAAAGTTCTCATCGGGGATTTTAACACTAAAGTGTAAGTACAGAATTGCAACGAATCGGTAGTAGGATCCTACGGGTTTGGCAGCAGAAATCATAGAGGGAAATGCTTGTCAACTTCCTTGATAAGGAATTTTTCTTGATGAATTTCTTCTTTAAGAAACAGCCCCAAAGGAATTGGACGTGGCCAAGTCCCGACACTATGACGAAAAATGAGATAGACTTCATCATTACGGAAAAAAGCATATATTCCGGGATGTCTCGAAGATCAACAGGTTCAATACCGGCAGTGGTCAGTTTGATCACACTGATCACAGACTTCTTCGAGGCTCTCTGAATATCAACTTCAAGGTCGAGCGAACTTGTTTGATGAAGCCTAGGCTCCGTCCAAATATGCTCCAAACTATGTTAGGATCTAAAGTGGTCCAGCCAGATCTGGAGAACCAATTCGCTGTCGTGGAAACCACAAATGATGTCGACTAGGCTCTTGACCAAATGGTGGAAGTCCTCAGTGAGGAAGGTACACGATTTTGCAAAATGCGGCATACGGGCAAGAAGTCCAAACATGCTGAAGAGACTCTGGAGCTTAAAATGACGGAACAAATTGAAAACCAATTTAGCACTACGTCAGAACAACGGGCACTCAACAAAAATATTAGAACATAGGTACGACGTGACGTCCGACGCTCCAATACAAGTTCTATAGAAAAAGCTATTGTGCAATATCGGGGAGTCGAACGTGTTCTTCCAATCACTTGGGAGGAGCCACCTGACGAAGTTGACCAAATCTAATGGGGGATATCGTCGTTTCGAAGCCGGAGATCCTTTCGGAAGTCAAACTTCTACGGCCAATTGTACGGTGTCGCATTGCATCTAGACCTGATCCCGCAAATGAGGATTCCAGAGCCACCTTAACCCCCCGTTTCACGAAGACCTGCCAGAAGTCAGCCAAGACGAAATCGAGGCGGCTCTTAAACAGCTTAAAAATGGAAAAGCCTCTGGTGAGGACGGGATTACGTCAGAACTCCTGTAAGTAGGAGGAAGTCCTGTACTGAAAGAGCTTCGCGAGCTCGCCAGCAAGTCAGCGTGAGCGTGGTCGTGCTCTTTTTGAAAAGGGGTGGTAAGACCCTTTAAAATAAATACAGACCCATTTATATTAAAGGGGTGTGCGGGTGTGCAGAGCAGAAATTACCGGGCGAAATTAACCGGTATTGCTAGCCTGAACAGTTTTATTTTGTTCTTTGATTAGAACCGAAAAAATATCGATTCTGATAGAGCAGAAACGAAAAGAAAACGCTATTTTTAAAATGTATGGCGTTTTTTACGACCTGGTTAAAAATATTAACCAGGTTTCCGGGCCGTGCATACAACCTGACGCAGTTCTGCAAATTGCAAAAAACTTAAGAAAATTTGAGGAAAACTGCCGCCATTGACTGGTAATAAATCATTCAACCAATCGCAGGAGTTATTGCGCGCTTGTCAAATTTGTCACATACATTTTGTTCAAGAAACTGTCTGCGAGTCGCTTTCGATAAAATATTGTTAAGATATTGTAACAGCGCCATTTGAGCGTTTTTTGAACTAAATATCAACAGCTATTGAATCTTACGTAGACCATAACTGCGAGATTTTTTTATCTTTTCTTATATCTATGTAAAGTGAATTAAATTTATGTAGCATGCCTACAGAAAAACACTTAAGGATGACGTCACGAAGTTCCATATTTTATTTGTTATTTTCGTGCTAATAAGTACTAGGTACAGTAGTTATAATATAGGGTAAATTCACGCGTTTTCGGCAGCTAGTTTAGCTTGAGCTTGCTTTGCCTTCAGACGCCGTTGGCTGCGTTTCTTTGCTAACGGTACACTGCCAACTAGCTTGCCTGATTTCTGGAGCGCTATTAATTTTGCTGTTTTGCTCTGTAAAGAAGAAAAAAATGTAAGTAAATAACACGCGGCGGGAACATGGACACGCGACCTACCTAATCTGCGTTAGCAATTTATTTGCCACACACGAGTTTTAGGAAAAACAACTATAACGCCTACACATAAGGTTCAGTTTGCGCTACAACTTCATATTTTTTATGGCTTTTTCAACAGTACTAGTCCGTCTAAAATCAACTTTATTTACACTTACATAAAGTTTATCGTTGTTAAGTGGAAATAAAATCACTTGGAAAGAAGGTTATAAATAGACCTTACGGCGCGTTACCATTGAAAGTCCGAAAATCTATAATTTATAGTTTTACCCATATTTTTTTTTTGCGATTACAAGCTTTCATTTGCAATTGGAGAATTGACCATGAGTGACGTATATCGATGTATGGAAGAACATTATTTTCAACCACAATGTTAAGTTTGTTTTTGGGAAAAATTCATCCCAACTACGGAACCCTTCATTGTGCGTGGTCAAACACGCAGTTAGCCATTTTTTTTAACGGTGTCCAGATTAAACCCCGTTGTTCGTCGCGCGTCGATCCAGGGCGGTACGCAGTATCGTTTTTGCCAACATGCTTTCCGTAGAGATTCAATACGATTCAAACTATGTGTACATACATCAAAAACTGTACCTATGCGCAAGAGTGTTTTTGCATGGCACCAATTATCTACAACAAATTGCCCAAAAGTTGGAAAGAGCAAACTATACCTAAATTTAAACAAACAATGAAATTGTTTTGGGCACAAAAAGTATATTATAGCATTACAGAATTGTTAAACGACTCATGGTGATTATTATAAATAAATATAACTAACATTTTTAGTAATTATGGTCATGTCTATATTATGAATGTTATTATAATTATAATTGAATGCCTATTAAAGTAATGTAAATCTTCATTGTGATAATTTTAATCTGTAATATTGGACAAGGAAAATATATATATTAAATAATTGATAATGTAATTGATTGTTTTTTTTTTTTTTAGCTGTGACTGATATTTAACGTACTTATTTAAAGTATAATATTTAAAAATAATTTATTAAATCATTATAATTGTACCTAAGATATTTGCACGCCATGAGATATGGCAGTCATGTCGTGAGGCACTCGTATTTAAGATCTTGCATGCATTTATTATTTTAATTCTGTATGTATACAAATGTGTAAGCAAAAAAAAAAAAAAATTTTTTAATAAAAATTAAAAGACATTATGATACCTTTGCTTGTTCCTTCGTAATTTTGCCATTCTTCGTCGCCGTATACATAACATTTATCCTCTTGTTACCCAGCATCGAATGATGCTTCGACAGTGCAAACTGAAAATAAACAATATAAAATACAAAACATTAGAAAGTCAACCCAGTGATGATCCAGCCTGTCCCGTCTTGCTGTCCTCCCCCCAGCGACGCCCTAAGCCGAGGTTCTTACATAGGGTTGCCAACTTTTTTATATCAGATATAGTATTTTAGGAGGCGAGAAAAAAAAATGTGGGTATGTTTCGAAAACTTTTTATTCTGAAAATGCATATTTTTAGGGTTCCGTACCTAAAGGGTGAAACGGGACCCTATTACTAAGACTCCGCTGTCCGTCTGTCACCAGGCTGTATCTCATGAACCGTGACAGTTAAGACAGTTGAAATTTTCACAGATGATGTATTTCTGTTTTTTGTATAGAATCATTTTTTTCTAACTGAACAGACAGCTGCTAATTTTGACGTTCGAAAAGTGCTGATTCTCAGCCTAGTTTGAATAAATGACTTTTGTTTTTTTTTTACCGCTTTAACAACAAATTCTAAAAACAAAATAACATAAATATTTAAGGGGGGCTCCCATACAACAGACATGATTTTTTGCCGTTTTTATAGATAATGGTACGGAGTCGTGCGCGAGTCCGACTCGCACTTGGCCGGTTTTTTGAGCAATTCTACAATTCGGCACTATACAGTTGATAATTAAGTGCTTTATTGAATGTTATCAAATTCTTTGTTGTTTTTCTCGGTCAGTGTAGAACCTTATAAATGACTTTATTTTAACAAATGATGTTGAAAAACATACCTCAAAGCTGGGTTCATTGCTAAGTTCTAAATAGGCAATCGCATTCTTCTTGCCTTCCGTCACCTTCGGGATACGAATGTCTACAATCTGCTCATTCATCTCTGAGAAGTGGTTTATAATCTGTAAAAGGGGAAAATAATAAGAATTGATAGAAAGTCGAGCTAGGCAGTGAAATTGTGTGTCTTTTAATAAAGCTATGCAGTATACCAATCAATCTGCCTAGCCTTTTCCCAACTATTTTGGGGTCGACTTCCAATCTAACCGGATGGAGCTGAATACCAGTATTTTGAATGGAACAACTCTCTATCTGAACTGACCTCCGCAACCCAGTTACTGGGTATAATAATAATCTATAAATAGTATAAATAAAGTCACAGTACAACTATTTTCTTAATGTCCCTTAATCGCATAAAATTTGATTTTGAAAAATACACCTAACCTAACCTTTAATTTTTAACTTTATTTTAATCGTGTGGATTAATGGTATGAGTACGGTAGGTAGAGGTACGAGTAGGTGGCGCACAGTGTTGTTATTGCCTCGAAAAATGGACATCACCTTTTTCACTTATTTGATAGAACTATCTGTGTCAATCTGTAGAAATACATTTGATAATTTTTTTCTGTGGTTTAAAAAGTAAAAAATAGAAATCGCAATAACTTTAGATCTAATCCAAGCTCAATTTTTATCGTTAACCGGTAGTGAAAAACATGGGTGCAAAAGTTCTATGGAGGTAAAAGATTTATTAGGTTACAATTATTTGATTGCAACGGTTGAGTTTTGCTTTAACAAACTTCATAGGTCTAATAGATTTAGGTGGTCGAAAGTAGCTCGAAATGGTTCGAGTAAGGTGTGCTTCACCATGTTCATCTTCGAAATTGGCTTGACATGCAATTAACCATAAAAAATATTAGTACTTATAAATAATTAACATAACTTCAGTTGTATGTTTTGTTGGATGTAAAAATAATAAAAATATATAAGAAAATCATTTGTAAAATTTACGAGAGAGGGTGTAAATATGTATAAGTAAGTAAGTATTATTATATGATAATATAAAATCCAACATAAAATTTAATCCTGCAAACAATAAATATTATTTTTTGTGAACTAATGACCCTAAAATAAAAATTATCAGAACCGACTTTACAAGTGAATAACCTCTAGATACCGCGAGATTTTTTCTTTTTTTGTGATTGGTTGGGGCCTAAATATAATTTACAAAAAATATTGAATCCAAATAAGCAAAGATACAACCATGAAAAATCAAAATCTAAAAACACAAAAAAAGCATATTTCTTTACATCTGTATACTAGTTTTTTTTCAAATATCTTTATTACATATTATGTAAAAAAATACACATTATTTTACCCTTTTTTATTAAATCAAAATAATGTGTATTTTTTTGTAATAAATACAGAAAAACTTAAAAAAAAATCGTCCTCTTTGTTGTAAAATTAAACAAGTGTATTTCTTACTGATCTATCAGATAAGTTAATATAAAGGGGACATCCGTTTTTCGAGGCAATAACAATACTGTGTGGCGTTCTGTAGTGTCTGCCTACCCCATTGAAAGAAGGCATGAGTTTATGTATGTATGTATGCAGTTTGTTCTCAGCCTTACCTTATCTTTATTAACATCTAGTGGTAAGTTCCCTAAAAACACAATGTATCTCTTCGGACCCCGAACTTTTTGGTCCAACTTCACTTGGGTTTCAGTTTTTTCTTTTGGCTCCTTCTTTACTTTATCTTTCGGCTTCGGGTTATCCCCGTCCATTTTCTTCTTAAGTTTATCCCCTTTTTTAGGTTTAACAGTCTGACTAGCTAATTTTTGTTCCTTTATAGAGGTTTTAAGTAAGTTGTAAAGTATGCGGATACGTCTTAATTCGGAGTCAGTAAGGACTGTTGAAGCCCTGAGAATTGATTGAATTTTACTGTGTATTATTTCTGGTTCTAGTATGCTGGATGTGCCTTGCAGCGATTCTCTTACAGCTTGACGGATGCGGCCTGAAAGAAAGTGGTATTTAAATTTATTGGTTAACAGCTGTAGACTGCGGCTTCGTCTGCATGTATTTTGCTACTTTCACTGACGTATTTCCAATTGACGATGTGAATTGATCCAGTCACCAGTGGAATGGGACCGAAAACCTTTACAAATTACGGTACAGGTATCGAAGAATTTTGGTTACTTCTACAACTAAGATTACCGCTATCTGGGTAACCAAGAAGAAGAAATAATGTTACCCTATATAAGTTACCGGTTACACACACACACACATTCGATACGCGCCCTTTGACTAATGCCGACGGCACGTGTAAGATAGAGGTAAATTTAATTTATTAATGATGGTTGTATTCAATTTAACCTTTAAAAATACCTGTAAAAAATATAAATGTTGTAACCAAAAAATACCCGTATTTATCATACCGATTACGCAAAATACGCGCTTTGACGTGGAGTTGCGGAAACCAGCCCGTTTTACCTATTACCTCTATTATACCGGTTGCGGTCCCTGGTTTTGAGTATGATATGAGTAGGTGAAGACCAAAGAAACGATGGATGGACTGTGTGAAAGATCATATGGCTAGAAAGGGGGTGACTACTGAGATGACGACTGATAGAGACGTGTGGAAGAAAAAGAGACGTTGCGCCGACCACAAATAAATTGGTATCTGGGAACCCCTAAGCTATATCCGTAGTTTCGGCCGGAGCTACGGACCATTACCTCTCAGACTCACTTACGGACATACCGTGAGTGAGACGGAGAAGGAAGCGTCCGTAACTACGGATATGATATCGCTTAGGGAATATACCCCAAGGACAGGAGAATGATGATGAAAGACATACCTTTTTGATTATTAGTCATCTGCACTTTTAGGAATTTGCTAACCAGTTCTTCATTTTTTAATATCGGATATTTATCTCCGAAATCAAAACCTTCCTCCTTAATTTCAGGTTTTCTTTTCACTCCAGCAGACTTTGGAGCTTTTACAGTTGTAATAGGTATAGTATCCGATGCCCCTAACTTCATATTTTTATGTTCAGAGGTAGATAGTCCCGTTTGAGTTTTCCTTTTGCGTTTTTGTCCAGTAGGGGATAGCGGTTTTGAAGTGTCCATTCTGTGAATGTTAAAGGTTTAAATTTTATTTTGAAGTGAAATGAAAATAAGTGTACATTACAGGTGGTCAGATTTTTTAACAGTTTCTCAAAAAATTCGCTAAAATAAAACTACAGTGCAAAATAATTGTTTACATTAATTAAATAAATGAATAAAATAGATAGTGCAATCCACAACGACGCGCCCCACTCCGCTCCGCTCGGTACTAAAGTACAGCTTACAGTACAGTCATCGCGGAGTGGGTCGCGTCGTCGTGGATTGCAATTGCACTATCTGTAACACAGTGTGTTGATAAAAAAACATAACACTCCTTTTTGCGCAATCATGTAAAAAGGCAAAATATTGTACTATGTTTTATTTAATTTCTTGTAGAGACGCCAACACATCAACATACTACAATCTGTCAAATATAGATTTTAAACTTTATCACGACAGCATAAGGTTCAAAGTTGATTGGGAAAATTAGACAGCTTCGGTTAGGTTGACGTGCTGGCGGTCTGGACACCTAGGGCAGGAGTCACGCTTGTTTGTGCGGACCATAAGTAAACAGAAAAATTTAAAAACATTAAAATAAACTAAATTTGTTTTATCTTGCATCAATTTTAACTTCAGAGATACATACAAAGAAAAAAAAAAACTTTTTTCACATTAACAACAACAACAATGACTTACTTTGTTATTTTTGTTCATAAGATTACATAATATTTTTTTATTATTATTAATCATTTAATTCAGAATAAATTTACATTTGAATAAAATGTACATAAGAAATGTTTTCTTTTTTCATGTAAGTTTCCTATGAATCGGACTGCAAGTCATATTTTTTTTAAATGAACCCCCAGTAAAACTAATTGGTGATCTCTACCATAGGGGTATGTTGTAGAGATGCTTTTTAAATATTTATCATATTCATTTGATGACCACCTGCAGCAACAAAAAAAAAATGAGCGAGCTGTAAGGCTTGTTTGTCTTTTTATAGTCACGTGTATAGTATGTAATTTGAAATCATAGTAAAAACAATTTATTATTAAAAGACAGAGAACAACCAATTGGGACCGTGCACCCAGCTTCTGACGTTTCATGTGTTTCATAGGTTTATGTGTCATAAAATATTTTTAATTTGAATGAATTTGAATTTGAGTCGCATATGATGTGTAACATTCGACATCTCACCTTGGTAATAAGCAACATTAAGGTTATAAGTAACATTAAAGGGGCGGGGCCTCGTCAAGGTCGTTTCTGATTGCCACTTCTAGCATGCACGCGCTTCCCCGGCTTTTTGTGACACACCGTCCCTTTTTATGAAATTACTCCCACAGATTTGATTATTTAGATTTTGATTGCAGGAAAGCAAGAGGAAATATGTTACACACTGTTACACATCAATAATATTCAATTCCATGGAATATTCCATGGAATAGGGTAAAGTTTACTTTACTAAGATTACACTATCATTTCATTATCCTTATTACAAAATTAACTCCCCAGCCGTCCCTTTCTGTATTTTCTGTCTGTCTGAACAGAATAAACTCAAAAACAACCAAACAGATTTTCATATAGTTTTCACCAATGGACAGTGACACAAAACCTTGATGAATTATACACCAAAAGCTTCCTCGGTTAGGGTGTATAATTCATCAAGGTTTTGTGTAAATTGGCTGAAATATGACGATGATTGTTGAAGATGTCGGAAAAGAACATGCCGACTGGAAGCTTTACTGGCGTGCGCCGCGTAAACCAATAGAGATTTATGAAAACAATGTATTACGAAATTAATAGATTGTGTATCGTGATTAACATAGGATATTTTCCGATATCCACGCGGGCAATACCGCGGGCTTAAGCTAGTATTAAATAGATATAACAGATTTATTGTACATTGAGTAGAATTTTACTAAATTAATCATCTCTTAGATAACCTCCATTAGATTCACATGTATTTGTTTACACTTTTGAGGTTATAATTATTATTGTAATAATTTTAACTTAAAAAACTAATATTTGTCATCGTTAATAAATTAAAAGCTATAATTAACTAAATATAATGTTAAAACAAGTAAAATTTAAAATCTAGCATGTTCTTTACTTTCGGTGACACGTGCAAGAATTTGTGTAGAAATGTTCAAAGTATTAGAATATATGGACAAATATACCTTACTAATCAGTAGATAAACGTTGTTACTGTATATTTCTGAAATTATTTCTCCTATTTCATTGTAGTTTCTATAAAAACTTGCAAATTTTGAACTCCTTTTTTAATTTGTTATTCTGATTTTATTTCAATTTTTTTGTGACATTGACAGTATCACTGGTGTCACTGTCACCTGTCACGGCTATCAGATATAATCGTGTTTTTAATTTCGTTCAGAAACAGGTATCAGTTTTATTTCTCGAATAGCTAAGGTACAGCTTGGCAAAAATTTGTAAAATTAAAATGAAGGCGCCACTATCGCACTTAGGTCACTACAAATGGGAAATAAGTAAAAGAATTAAACAAATTGTTAAAAACACTGCTAGTGAGTGAGTGTAGTAGTGGGTGACTCAAAACTTATTAGCATTTTCTCGGCAAAGTAGTGCCATCTTCCTATGTCTGCATTACATACGTAATTTTTTTTTTTTCAAATGTCACCATGTTAAACTCTTTTAAGTCGAGCTGTATTTAAGTAGCGGACTAAGCCTGTCAGGGGCCGGATCGGCATAATGAAAATGGGCCCCGCCGGATCGAACGTCGAAATATTTAGCACGGTGCCAGGAAAGGTAAGGTTTTCTTTTGACTGTCTATTGTTACAGAAATAGGAGATACTTTGTCGACAACAGAAAAGCAGAGGACGGTAGAGCGAGCCAAGCGAGGTTGAACATTTTTCACCCCGCATAGTAAAAAAAATATTTTAAAGATATACTTACCTACAGAAATAAGAATAACTTTGTCAACTTATACATAAAAGTTGAAAAATGTAGGATGCAAGAGCAAGCGGAGCAACTTCGAAATTTTAGCACCCTACGTTTCTTACAAACTGCCTTTTACTTACTGAACATATTTTGGTCTGGTTTGGGATTTGATTGAAAAGTATTTCTCGAGATTTTGGGGCCCACCACCAGGACCCCTCCCTTAGTCCGCCAGTGCACCCACGTATACACAATAGGTAAGTTATGTTTTCGCGCCATGTAATAAGGGGGCAAGCTTTTCGCCATATTGACCGGGTACAGATGCCAGCACATCAACCTACTACAATCTGTCTTTGTTCAATAGATTTTCAACTTTATCACTAAAAGATAAGGTTCAAAGTGGATTGGGAAAAGCTGTCAGTTTCGGGTAGGTTGACGTGCTGGCGTCTGTACATAACCAAACTTCGAGCCGCCCCGCTGAGAATGAGAAATCCAAAGATGTTTGAGAGTTAACTAACTTTGTTCATGTAGGCTTAGTAAGATCTAGATCTTTAAACGCACCCAAGATGTAGGTAACTCGATAGGAGAGGATCCTACATTGTCCTAGCAATCCACAGTAAAACGTCGTAATCAACGAACCATTAACTGTTATAAAATTAAAAAACCGTAACATTTTCTTACATAGAATTAAAAGGTGACAGTTACTGTTATGCATTAAAACGGTGTTAAGAATGTAATAATATTCATATGAGTCATTCTGTTTCGAGTTTTTAAGATGAACAGAATATTTTTGAGAACTTGTTGACAAAAATGCGATGAAAGTAGTTTTATTGGCGTTATGATTATGACTCACAGAGAACGAATTGATTTCAGGTGTGACTATTGCGTGCGCTCTGTGTGATTTAACTTTCAGATCCATTTTTCCTCAAGATGTTTTCGTCAGGGTAGCCCGCGAAACAAAAAAAACAACAGGTTGCACTCCGGGAGTGCCGGCAGAAGTGAAAACAGCAGGCGCAGGCATACATTTTCGCCGCACGGTAGAAAGAGAGGGGGATACTTCATTACTTCTCCCGCCGTCTTACGAATTTTCGATCAGGTCACGTGTCCTGACGCGAGTTTACATTTTTTACCCATCACAAAAAAGTGCACAACGCCGCTAAAGAAGTTTTCACTTCAAAAATATTTTTATTTGTTGTAGTCGCGAATCATATTTTAATCAACATGACACTGACTTACAAATGACTTTTTGCCATTTGCCTAAACTAAGAAAATTTGAATTTCACGGACTTCCCGGACTACCCAACCTAACGTGGAAAGTAGGTCGTTATGTAATCTAAACAGAAGGACGTATGAAGGACGTTTTAAATTTATTAATGATCTACTTTCAACGTTATTCTGGCTAGGTTTTGAACCTTTGCACAGCTGGTAACATCAATTTCAATTCTTCATAGTTCCCTCGAACTTCATAGTTCCTTGTAACGAACTCCGCAAACTTTTCCCTTGGAAGCCATATTGGATTTACAAAACGCGCGAATTACGTGGATCATTGGTCTGGTGGTCGCAAACTTGCAAGCGCGACTTCTGAGTGTGGGTTCTTCGGTTCGATCTGTAATCTGTAGGTCAGGTATTGAAGTTTTCTGTACGAATTTCATTGAGATTTATGCCAGGTTTACAGCTATAAGCTCACCGCATAATTATTACTTAGCCATTAAGGGTACGCTAGTCGGTCATTCTTCCATACAAACGTAGTATGGTGATTACTCGTCTGTTTGACGGTGTACATCAAAAATTAAATCAATTTGTCTTGTCATTATAAAGCCCTGTATGGAAGCAAAACTGGAAAAAAGAAATTGGCTTGGAAGTTATGAGCGTCGAAACTTCCATAAGTTAACTAATTTTAACTCGTCTTTGGTCGTAAATAAATAACTTATGTAGTAATAAAATTTATTTATTTATTTATAATAATAACCAACTTGAATTTACAGTTTAACCACACATACAAGTTATTGGTCTGTACAAAATAAACATAAATCATTAAAAAAAGAACAAATTAAACATACTTAGTCAGTATGTTTAATTTGTTCTTTTTTAATGACAAAAATAAATATAAACAGAACAATAGAAATAATAATAATCATTATGTCATAGAGAAATTAATACGCATGCACATTAAAACTTAAATAATAAAAAATAACAATAATCAATTATATGTAGGTATAAATCAAAGAATAAACATAAAATATTGTAATCAAGCTTAATTAAAATTAACACTAATTAAAGAGGAATTGTACTAGAGGCAACAATAGACTCCAGGTAACGAGTAGCAGTGCTAAGGAATGTCAGCTCAGTAGTCGCAAAGATATCTAATGTGTCATCAAATGATAATATGTTGTTTATGAGGGTGAGTGCAACGTATAATGGACTGGTCTTGAGGGATTTGGATGTTTGGGGTACAAAAAATAAAGGACGTTGCCGAGGACGAAGTGTATGACGGATAGGTAGAGGGATATTGAAAGAAATGTACTGTAAGAGCGAAGAGTTGAAGTGGTAACCACGAATAAGGCGGATGAAATATTTAACCGTGGCAAGATTTCTCCTGACTTCCAAACATTGGTAGGTTACCATACCTAGCACAAATGGTGTATGATACAGATACGGATAATACCCATACAGTTTCAAATAATGATAGCGTATAAAAGACTTTTGGACCTTCTCAATGACTAATGTATAGGTTTTCTCATGCGGGTTCCAGATTACACTATTGTTATTATATTGTTTCAAGTATACTACGAATGTATGAGTTGTTTATGAGTGTTATAATAGCTTGTCTATTGCTGAAAATTTTGGCCTGACGCAATACAAAACCTAAGTTTTTGCGGGATTTGTTACATGTCTGAAGAATGTGCTGGTTGAAGGTTAGGTGTGGATCAAAGTTTGTACCTAGGTCACGTATGGTAGTAACACGTTTTAAGGGCTCGTTATTCAAGGTGTAGGTGTGGTGTATGGGTTGTGTGGATTTTGAGAACGTCATGATAGCGCCTTTACTAATATTAAGGTTGAGGTTGTTCACCATACTCCAAGCGTGAATATTATCGATGTCAAGCTGTAGTATGGCTGTATCACTAGGGTTAACTATTGGAAAAGCTACTTTGAGATCATCAGCGTACATTAAAACGGTGGAATGTTTTATACATGTAGGTAGATCATTTATAGCTATTATAAATAATAGAGGCCCGAGATTAGTGCCCTGTCCTATGCCAGAAGTGACCGAGTAGTGCTCGGAATTGGCATTTTGATATGTTACATATTGCTTGCGTCCATTTAGGTAATTAGCAAAAAAATTAAGCAGCGATGCGGAGAAACCCGCCAATGCTAATTTACTTAGAAGAATGTCGTTGTCAACCCGGTCAAAAGCCTTCTGGAAGTCAAAATAGGCTACATCGATTTGCTTTTTGTGACAAACATTTTCTGCCAATAGCGTAGTTATATTGAGCAAATTAGACGTGGTTGAACGATTTGGCAGAAATCCATGCTGCTCGTCTACGAACCACCGTCGTAGGTGTTTATATATTTTTTTGTAGAGGACTGACTCAAATATTTTCCCGAATATGGATAACACTGCTATTGGTCTGTAATTTTCTATTTCACTTTTAGGACCGCTTTTATGAACTGGGAGCACTCTATATGTTTTCCACTCAGTTGGATAGATATTGGAAGAAATAGATAGGTTGAAAATAAATGTTAAGGGCAGTTTAAAGATTTCGCACCCATCTTTAACTATGAACTGAGGTATTCCGTCCGGTCATTGAGTTGATTTTGGGGGTAGCCGAGCCATAGCACCGCGCACATCTGATTCCAGTATACGTTCTATATTTACTAGCTGAGATGCGCAGTTAAGAGATGCATTTGCCGCCGTATGAGCGACTTCGGGATCCAATGATGGTAAATTAGGCAAAAAATGTCAAAATAGAAACCGTACAGGCATAGATAATTTATTCAATAGGTCAAATAATTTTATTTTGAGTAAATACATTCAGTCGTTTTTTCATTATATCTATACGCACAAAGGTCTGTTCATGAAATGAAATTTTACGCGCCTGTTTTCGTTATAATTTATCGTCAATTTCACAAAATAAATAATTAGACAAATTAGCATGCATATTAGTCACGCCACCAACGAGTTCGAGCCGTCGACCAGTGTACCCTTAACCCCTATAATTATAAACGTTGCTTATCGTTAAGAGACGTTTACAAGTCAAAAATGTATTGTTAAACAGTCGCTTATCATTAAGTGCAACATTTCTGAAATTCCCCATAACATCATACTTGTGTTCCCCGAAAGGTTAGGCAGAGGTGTAGGTACCTTAGTACACCCATATTTCTGTTCATATTTCAGGTGTAATGTTACGTTAAATAAATAATATACTTACTTGACTTAATGAGGTCTCAATATGTAAACTTTTAATTTAAAAGGGTTCAGTACCTACAGTTCGCATCAAATAACTTTGAAGCTCAGAAGTAGGCTACAAATGACTGCGCAGTAGTCAGTATCAATTTCGTGGTCTAAAAACAGAAAATTCTAGTTTTTTCAGCGCAAACTCAATAACCTTAAGATATCTGTTTTTTTTTAAAGCAAAGTTATTCATCAAGTATTTAACTAGGTAGTCTAGGAATTAATATTTTGATAACTACTCCATATAAATTACGAAAAATAAAAATCTAACACACGTTTTTACGTAAGCACGAAACCAGCAGGTTTTTCAATTGCTTTTATAGCTTAGGACTGGTAGCAAATTTTAATCTGAGAATAATCCATACTTGGCATATAGTATATTAGGAAGCCTACGATTTATTTTTATATAGTTTAATGTATGAGTACTTAAAAAACATGTGAACCCCGCAGAAAAAGCGCAATAAAATCATGTGCAAACGGTCTACGGGAAAGAATTTATTGAAAATAACAATAAGTATTAAATATTTAAAAAAAATGTTGTTGTTCAGTGTGCTGAACAAATGCAAACAGAAGGTGTCCCGCCGACTTAAATTGATTTGGCTACCAGAATACATTTGTATCCTATGATATATTTATGCGTACTATTGGCTATTAGAAACTATTTCAAGTAAAAAACCCGACACTTTAAAATTTAAGCTCCTATGTTTGCGACAGCCTTTTTTCGATCCACAGCTCGACGTGCCGCGAAGGAGCTACTCAAGCTTCCTCCCGCCACCTTCGACCACGAGCCTTCTGAATGATATAAGTCTTTCTGATGGCCAGTCTCGTGGATGTGTTAACGAAATTAGATGCATCTAAAAACGCCGCCGCCGATTTGAGCAAAGAAGTTTGCGAGTTGCACAACAGCGCGACGGTAATAGGTCATCGTCAATGCGTCTAATGTAAACACGTGTCGCGGAGCCGGCCGGCCTCGATATATCAACGTCGGGTTCCGTGTCAGCAGTTTCGTCGCTAGTGCATCCGTCGGTTGCTGAACCTGCAGTGCGCCCCACCCTCGCCCCCCGCTGCCCGTCGCCCCGTCCCACTGCCAGTCTCTGCAGCCCTAGTCAATCCCCTACAAAAGGACTTAGCTAGCGTCATGATGCTAGTGAAATCCTTTTGTAGGGGTAGTGCTCGAAGTATGAAGCCCATGCCTGAAAAGGCGCCGAATAGGGATGATAATGATGAGGATTTCGTGACGGTACAAAGCTAGACTACAGTTCAAGCATTTATTCACCATATGCATCCATATTTCCATTAATCCATAGGTACTAATATTATAAATGCGAAAGCAGGTTAGTCTGTTAGTAGGACTGTCTGTTTGTTACCTTTGGCTGAACGGCTTTCCGTTAGGTTGTGTTAGGTTAGGTACTTAGGACATAGAAATTCCTCATCGCACGTTATACCTACTCTGCTCTCTCTCACTTTGCGAATGACAAAAGTATCGTGACGGTCAAAGTGTAACATTTTTTTCGGTCTAGCTTCCCTGTCATTCGCCAAGTGTGCAAAAGCGAAAGAAACTTCGTTCTAAAGGCGGTTACTGGGACCCTACCACCACCTCTTTTAGCAGTATTATTTTAATCTTACTTGAGCGTGGGAAAGAGATGGAGCTAGGCGTCCTATATAGCTCCATTTCTTTGTCGCACTGAAGTAACATCAAAATAATACTGCTTATAGAGGTGGTGGTTGGCCCCCTGTACTGTAAGCGATTAGGAAGAAGAGTGGGGCGCGTCTTCGTGGATGTGTACTATCTACAACATGTAAAAAAACCCTGTCCGATTCGTGGGGGTGTTGTTAGGTATCGTACTGAGTTTATTTATGTGGTAATTATCAGGAAAAAAAGGTAAAACCTCCCCTCACTACTTCCCGTCTTGACTCACATTTTTAATTTCTCCTTGTTTTCTTGTACTGTTTCTGAGGCCTGGAAACAGGCCCATATCATCCCCTTACCCAAAATTCCTAAACCGGTCTCACCGTCCGATTTCCGTCCCATATCTATCCTCCCTTATCTCTCTAAAGTTCTTGAGCACATCGTTTATCAGCAACTTTTCGCCTTTTTATCCAGGAATGACCTACTTAGTCCTCTTCAATCTGGTTTTCATAGCACATAGCACATTCTGGTGGTCATAGCACAGTAACGGCTCTTTTGAAGATTACTGATGACATCCGTTGGGCTATGGACCACAAATCTCTCACCCTTCTTGTACTTCTGGACTTTAGCAGTGCCTTTAACTCTGTTGATTTTGACATCCTTCTAGGAATCCTTAAATCCTTAAATTTCTCTATTTCCACTATTTCTTGGTTCGACTCCTATCTTAAGGCCCGCTCGCAGCGGGTTCGTCTCAATGAGTTTTCTTTTGATTGGTGCTCTCTTACCGCAGATGTACCTCAGGGTGGCGTTCTATCTCCTCTTCTCTTTTCTTTTTTTATTAACTCTCTCACCAGAGTCATCTCTTCTCATTTCCATCTCTATGCCGACGATCTGCAGATTTACAATCATTTCGTATGGGAAGATGCAGAAACCGCCGTATCTGCCATGAACAGCGACCTGGATTTGATTGGCGAGTGGTCGCGGTCCTTTGGACTGCAAATCAATCCTAGTATATCCCAGGCTATGATTATCGGCGGCAAGTATATGCGGAATAGGCTCGATGTTGCGTCATTGTCTCCTCTTTGTCTGAATGGAGTTCAGATTGTTAACGCAAATACAGTCAAAAACCTGGGGGTGACCATGAACTCGTATTTATCGTGGACTGCCCATGTTGCTCGAGTCAGTCGCAAAGTGCACTTTACGTTCCATTCGTTGAAATGCCTCCAGAGCTTCTTGCCCTTGAACACAAAAATCTAGCTTGCTCAAACTCTCATTCAGCCCATTATAGATTACGCCGACGCACGGTGGATCGAAAATGGGCTGTAGAAGACATAGGATCTCGATTTCTTAAATGTTATTTTTTTTGCTGGAAATGACTTCTGCTGATCATTACTGTTCTATAAAATGTCATATGAAGTAAATGTGTGCACAAATGGAAGAGTTATAATTTTTATAAGAAAAAATGTATGGAGCTAGTATGAAAAATCGAATTATCTCCTAAACGGCATGTTTAACCGTACCATCCTTGGAGGTGGTCATAGTGCTAATTATTTATAATTTTTTGGTTGCGGATTTGACGAAAAATTTCATGCCGTTTTTTTTTAAAAAATCGTCAAAATATTTTTATTTGTTTTTTCATATAAAACTATTCATTTTAGTGTTTATGTTGAAGAACACGGACTTTTAACTACACGTAACATAAAATAGCATCACTCCTATATTTCCGAAGGAGTTGGCAGAGGTTTATAGTACACCCACACGTAGACAACTATGTTTGAGCTAGATATTTATCAACACATCATGAGTTTTAAAACCTTTCATACAACCAAATTACCAATTGTTTACTCTTCTAATGAGTCCGAAAAGAAGTGATTAAGTAACTACACTGATTAGGTCTTCTAATGAGTCTTTATAGGTGATTTAATGATTTTCAATATCTCACGACAATGCCAACTATGGATTACATTCAACTTTTCTTGATAAGTAAGCTAATTTGTTAATTAGCAGTGCTATGAGTTCTAAGAATAGTTAGTGACAATTATAAATTTTCATTAGCTAATGAGAAGATAACGAATGAGGGTAGTTACCTAATTATTGGCGTTTTGCAATAAAAGGGCTAAAGTTTTGTTTTATAATTTAGTTTGTTCACAACTGTGTAACTGCTAACACTAAATCTGCGACTATAAAATCTTAGAATGGAAAGTTTAATCACGAATTTAGACTTGTTTGTTCTTCTACGAAGTGAGAGTACTTCATTTGATCATGAAGTATTGTTCAGTGCAGTTGTATCCCGCATAGGCGATTGCCTGTCTGACGAAGATCGTGTTGTTCTCAAAGAATTTTGTCGGAGATTTACGCGAGCCGCTTTACAAAGGTGGCAGAAATCCAACCGATTCCTTGATAATTTCAGGAGAAAGTACGAGAATTGGTTGGGAGCAAATATTGATTGGCCGAGTTTTGTGCAAACTTTAGTTAATCAAGAACCAAGTGTTGATGAGATACCAAGAGCGCCCTCAGTCTCTCCAGAACCGTTGACATCAACGTCCATTGGAACAATGACGAAAAGATCCCGTAAACCATTCGAAGATCTGGGAAGTAAACAAAAAAAGAGAAGATCTGATGAACACACAGGCGAAGATTCCAGTGAATTGGCATATGCAGCTGCAGCACGTTTAAAAGAAGAAGGGCATGGAGATATCGCCTCTGTCATCGAATACATGATGAAAAATCCTGAAGCAGCCGCTAAATTAAATGAAACGCTTAAGAAACCAGCGAAAACAATCATATTTACGTCAGAAAAGGCGCTTGGATTGCTTCTTTCGCTAAAACTCTCAAAGTGGCAATATATTACGTTGCGAGAGGCTGCCATTCGGGAAGGTGCTAAGGATATTTATCCATCTTACTATAAAGTGCAACAAACTAAGCTTGATTGCTACCCTCCGAAGCAATCAGTGACAGTTACTGATTCATCGGCTAGGATTACACTTCAAGCTTTACTTGATATCACAGTTACAAGAATCCTTCAAAGCCTTTCTAAGGAAGAGCATAACAAGCAGTTGAAGCTGATATCCAAGTGGGGATTTGATGGTGCTTCTAACCAAAGCCGATACAAGCAGAAAATGGAGGGTGAGGAAGATGACTCGAGCATTTTTATGACCTCCTTGGTGCCACTTAAACTGACAGATGGAGACAACATCTTATGGACGAACCCAAAACCATGCTCAGTTTTGTATTGTCGTCCAGTTCAGTTTACTTTTGTAAAGGAGAGTGAAGCAGTTGTCCTTGAGCTGAAAAAACAAATGGATGAAGAAATTGAGGCCCTTATCCCCACAGAGTGCAATAATAATAATAGGGTGACTCATGAACTAATGATGACGATGATCGACGCTAAAGTTTGCACTTACCTTTCTGAAGCTAGATCAAATGCATCGTGCTACCTGTGCTTAGCAAAGCCTACAGAAATGAACCGCTTAGATGCTGTAACATCAAAAATTGTGTGTTCTGACCTTTATGAATTAGGCTTGTCATCCCTACACGCCCGTATAAATTGTATGGAATGTCTGTTACACATTGCATACAGGCTCGACTTCAAACGGTGGGCAGCGAGAAGTGATGAGCACAAAGAAATGCTACAGACAAGGAAGAAAATAATTCAAAATAAATTCAAAGATGAACTCAATCTGTTGATTGATATAGTAAAACAAGGCTCGGGAACCACCAATGACGGGAATACTGCAAGAAAATTCTTTGAGTTTCCTAATAAAACCGCAGCTATAACCGGTTTGGATGAAGACCTCATCAAAAGATTTGCTGTAATTTTACAAGCAATTACATCTGGAGAGCAGGTCGATATAATAAAATTTAGAGATTATGCCCGCAAAACAGCAGAAAAGTACGTATTATTATACGACTGGTACTACATGTCGTCAACCGTTCATAAATTATTAATCCATGGGGCTGACATAATCGAGAAAAATAATATTGTGCCGATTGGGACTCTCTCGGAAGAAGCCTCAGAGTCTCGAAACAAAGATTTTAGGAGGTTTCGAGAACATCATTCGCGGAAAAGAAGCAGGCAGGATTCCAATCAAGACATTTTAAATATGCTTGTTGTTTCTTCGGATCCTTTGCTAAGTGCACAAAGGCCTAAGTTAGATGCCAAGAAAAAGCAGAGCTTTTTTGCTGAAACTCTCGACTTAATTCAATTTCAGGAAACTGAGTTCGAGTTTTTGGACATATCCAATCTGGATGCTGACTCAGAATTGGAGTCTGACAACGAGAGTGATAAGGAAAATTTGTAAAAAAATTATACATTTGTAAATTTGTATTTGAGTCTGTTTGGGTTTTTTTTTGTAATATTTAATGATATTTTGTCTTTTTTTTTATTTTTTTACTTTATTTTACAAATGCTTAGTATTAATTCCTTCAATTAAATTATTTTGTGTATAATATAACTTTATATGTTACTTAAATAAGAGTTTGGTAATCTTTTTTTATTTAAATTAATAAAAATGTGTCAAAAAACAGCAATTTTTTTATTTAATTTTTCTTGTTTTGTGTGTTCTTAATATTTGGGTTAATAACATATCGAACTTTTTAACTTGGACACTAAAAGGGATCGTTTTACATGTAAAAATAAATAAAAATATTTTGACGATTTTTTTTAAAAAAACGGCATTAAATTTTTCGTCAAATCCGCAACCAAAAAATTATAAATAATTAGCACTATGACCACCTCCAAGGATGGTACGGTTAAACATGCCGTTTAGGAGATAATTCGATTTTTCATACTAGCTCCATACATTTTTTTCTTATAAAAATTATAACTCTTCCATTTGTGCACACATTTACTTCATATGACATTTTATAGAACAGTAATGATCAGCAGAAGTCATTTCCAGCAAAAAAAATAACATTTAAGAAATCGAGATCCTATGTCTTCTACAGCCCATTTTCGATCCACCGTGCGACGCCTGTTATTTGGATGCCACCTAGGAGCTTTTAAATAAACTTGAGCGTTTACAAAATTTATGTATTCGTTTTGTTTTTAACCTTAAAAAGTATGATCATGTCTCTAACTTTCGCAAGATACTCAAGTGGCTCCCTATTCGACTTCGCAGGAACTCTCGGATGTCTGCTATTTAACCTCCTTCATAATCCTAAAACTCCTTCCTATCTGCGGGAGCGCTTTTCCCATGCCCGTCCTTCTGATATGCCTCCACTGACTTCTACTCCTTCACTGTGCACGCGGTGCGGTTGTGGAATTCCCTTCCACCCGACATTAGGGACTGCCAAACTGTTGCAGTATTTAAAAGAAGAGTGAAAGGACACTATCTTTCCACTTCGTCATAGTTGCGTAGGTATTTATGTTGTATTTTATTTAATTTAGGAGTATGTATGTTTGTATGTTCGTAAGTATATTGTCATATAATTTATTTTATTTTATTGAGTGAATTGTTTTGATTTTATGTATTTTACTTTCTCTCTACTCTTACACATTGTGTCTACATCTCTTTTTACCCTCTGTCCTATCGCAGGTATGCTGGAAGAGATTTCTTTAGAAATAAGCATCACCTTTGTACGTATTTTTCTGTTCTTTTCATCTTGTCTGTTTATTTATTTGTGTATTTTTTTCAATGGGGAATTTTACCGGGATTTTTCATGGGGCGCGGGCGGCCGTCGGCGTCGTTTAGCGGGTGTTTACAAGTCAACTTATGAGTCTCATGACCCTGTTGAAAAGTTGCTTTTTTTATAATTTCTGTACGAAAAAAGGGTTTTTTTTATTAGCAATAACTTTATTTTCAATAATAATAAGATTTTTTATTACATAAAAGTAATAAAAAATCTTATTATTATTGGTAAGGTAATAAAGAAAAAAAAGAAAAGAAAAAAAATACGTTTATTTGCTTTTATATATATAAACCTACATAAAATATCTAGCAGGTTAATTGGCCAGCTCGCAAAAGGACGCTATTAATCAATAAGTAATACAGCGTCCGCGCCAGTGCTATCGAGAATCCATTTGTTAGATTTTACGAGCTCCTTCGACGTATTCCGGAGATGTTCTTACATTTACCTATGCATAGGCTTAGAAGCCGATGAATAGAAAACGAGTGTTAAAAATACCAGAATCTAAGCCTTAGGTAGACTCTTTGCAAAGTTTCGCGTAACTAGTATTTATTCCCCATAAAAATCATTTCGCGTTTCATAGAGCGTTCATCCAAAAAGTTGGCAACGTCGCAAATAGCTGTCAAATATTTACCTGTTTTGATAAATTTGGCAGTAGGTATGGAAATAAGAAATGTAAAGTGAACTCGAATATTAATAACTGGCACTTTGCCCGCGGCTTCGTCCCCGTGGTCTTTCCCGCGGGACCCGTTATTTTTCCCGGGATAAAAAACAGCCTATGTTAATCCCTGAAAACTAAGGTTTCTAATGGTAAAATAATTTTTCAAATCGGTCCAGTAGTTTCGGAGCCTATTCAATACAAACAAACAAACAATCAAATCTTTCCTCTTTATAATATTATTAGTATAGAAGCATAGATAAAATGCAATTATTGAACACTTAATTTGTTGTTGTAACCGTTTTAGGTTCAAAAAAGGGATTTGGAAAGTTTCCAAATACTTTTTATAGGTACAACTAAAACTAAATATACGGTGTTATAATATTTTATTAATTATTGTATTTCATATTTTACTCATTACATATATTTATATTAATAATTAATTACTTACTTTGTTCATCGTTACATAGCTTTGTTTACTTTTTATAAAATGTTTCTTTTTTCGATTTATTTCATAATTTATATTTTTAATCTAAGATCCTAGTATCCTCTACCAAACTGACCGCGACGGCCATATTATTTTAAAAAACAGACCCCATTAAAACTAATTTATGATCCCTGAAGTAGAGGAAAACATGACCCATCGAGCTTTTAGAAAAGATTGCGACGAGGACAGACCTACATAAAAAAAATATCTCGAAATTGAAAAATGCAAAATTCAAAATCATTTATTTTTAAATATGGGTAAACAATGTAGATGTTTTACATTCATGTAAGTAATAATAAATTGTATATCACAGTCTTAGAATCACCATATTTTACTTTTGGAGCTTTTAGTTTTAATAATTATATGTAGATATATAATCTTTCAGGATTTCCTTTCTCGTCAGTTTCGTTAATGTCACATGTAATAGGGACGAGCCTATTGCCATTAAATGGACACAAATCCAGACTGCGACCTGTTACTGAGAATTTGCTAATGTCACGCAAAAACAACAAAAACAATCTTTTCAACCGAATGGATCGTCCCCGGGACCCCTAGAGTCTGTGCTGATGGCTTTTCGAGAACCTGACAACCAGTATTAGCTAGGGCTATCTTGTTACCCAAGTAATTGGGTTTTGGAGGTCAGATAGGCAGTCGTTCCTTGTAATAATACTGGTGTTCAGCTGCATCTGGTTAGACTGGAAGCCGACCCCAACAGAGTTGGGAAAAGGCTAGGCAGATCATGATTTTCTGATAGTTTTTTGGCTTCTCTACTGAGAAAACTCCAGAAGGTATGTAGCTTTATCTACAAAAAAGCTTAATCGATTTGGGGCTTACTCATATCGATAAGCTTTCTTTCTTCTCCAAAGCTAAGCGGAAAAAAAAATAACTTGACCGGAATCAGTGCAACCGAGCGAAAACTAACTGTTGGAAAGTAATTTACATTGCTGTGTTGCCAGATGTAGTGGCTAAACCTCCATGGAGGTTCTTAAATTATTTTAGTGTATAAACTTTTCTTTTATGAAACTTCTATGGTGTTTTTAGAAAAGATTTTTCTGTGAAAAGGCTATAGTTTTAACAAAGATTTGGTCATTGAAACAGTCCTAAGCACGTTACCTACTAGATGTGGCCTAGAAATACGTGTAGCCATATAAAAATTATTACGGGCCGTTTCTTCTCGTACAAATTGGTATGAACTAGAAATCTCCAATGTAACTGGGTAAGTGTCTCTCTGGCAACGCTGTTTGCATGGCCCGATGAGAGGACAAGCGCTGTGCACCAAGACAGTTCGTTCAGTGAGACCGCAGTCGTGTAGCGGTCAAGGCTGACGCGGCGAACGCCTGTGCCTTACATCGATCCAACAAAAAAAGTTACAATAAAAAGCGCGCGCACGCGAAACTGTCAAGTTATTTTTTTAACATTTAAAAAGTTACGCTATTTATTTTTGGATATTTTTTTGAAAACAAAGAGAGCTTCAAACGAATGTCTTGAGTTGTTAATCATCGGTTTTAGTACGAATAACTGTTAAATCCTCAGTGCCGGTGGATAATGAGTTCGCTGTGATTGTGAGAGTTCGTCTTGGTGGCCGTTAAACAGGTGAATATAAAAAAAAATATTTCAATGCACCGTTGCGTCTGATGACCCTTATAATTTGTAGATATTGGCCATAATTTTGGCGCTTTTATAGCGAGTGTGCGATCGAAATAAATATTCATTTGTTTTTTCGCGTGCTTCGAATAACAATTCAATTTTCAAACGATAGTTTTTACTTTTTATGAATGAACTCATTAAAGTGCTATGGTTGAAAGAATTTGCCGACTTTTTCTTAATGTTTTATCAGTGCTCGGTCGAGACGATCGGGAATAACGGCCCTGCAATCATAGGTTGTTGCTCTTCCTATTACTGCCGTCCGTACTTGAGAAATAAAATCAACTCGTTTATCGAAGGAAAGCCTCTTGACCGTAGCTAACTACTACTTGTGCTAGGAAACGCGTTTTAAAACTATAAATCACTTTTTATCTTAACACTTGTATGGCAAATGGGTTTTACATTCAGCCTGATTGGTCTTCTATTTATTTAAAATGTGAATTAAATATTGAGAAATGTTTAAATAAAAAATTGCATATTCTGAAAAAAACCTAATCGCTTATTTATTTTATTACAACCAGAGCCATAAATACGCTCCACCATTTCCATAAACACGCTAAACTTTTTACCAAAACTTTTATTTGACCAAGGTATTAAGTTACTCAGCCTGCTATCTTTTTCAAGGACAAAGCATTCGAAATGTGTTATCTCTTAAGGTGACGTCTCAACGTTCCGTTGTCGTGAATGTGGGTCAGTGAAATGAACGAAACTCGGTCCCGTACGGAATCCGAATCGACTCGGCGATGACCGATTTTGTTGTCCACACCGAGAAACTATGACATTCTTTTTTATTATTACTACTAACTTAATCATATCGGCTACTTTCTTTTTTGAAACGATCAATGGAGGTTTTTTAATGTTTTTTCGGTTTTGATTGATCGTTTAGTGTGGGATGTTGTTATTAAGTCGATACTAGTGTCTGTTAAGAAATAAAGATGTCAATAAAAATACGGTTAATCTAAGTATAAGAAATTGATTAAAAAAATTGACTCGATCAAAAAGATGACTCATTTTGGCCATCACAGCTTAATGATAAAAAAAAAAAAAGGATATAGTTGTTTCTATTCTCATTTTTATTTGCATGTTTGTTTAAGAGATCTTTATTAATTACATTACAGTACAAGGGCGCCGCCAGCCTATAGCCGAAGGGGGGCTAGTTGATATATGGAGGATTGGAAAAGTACGATTTGTAGGTACAGTCAAGATCACATGAAGCTTTACTCTATTTTTTTACAGCGCCCCCTTTGCGCCCTCCCCCCCCCATTGGCGACGCTCTTGCTACGTAATAACATAAACAACATGCTTTATATTGAAGAACAAAAAAGCGACAAACGCTTCCTACAATTTTAAATTGGCGCCAAACTACCTTTAAATTTCGAAGCGTTACGAAAAAGAACTCAAAAAAATCGAGACCACGATATACAGCCGGGCAATAATATGTCTGTGAAGGTTTTATTCCGTTTGCAAGAATTCAATTGACTTTCTGAAGATAACGTGAAGATAGCAGGTTTTTGAGGTCGTTAACACCAGGATGAGTCTTTTCTTACTGGAAAGTAAGGACTTCGGTGAATATAGGATTTTAAAAGTGGCATTATAAGGTTTATTTTTATATTTACATATTAATATCTTTATGGTTCTCTCATTTATTCCTTTTGTTTGATGCGACACAAGATGGAATGTCATTTTCATGTTTTGCGTACATAATAAGCTGTGGAGAGATTAACTTGTTTTATAAAAATGTTTCATATTAACTTAATAACCTCATTCCTTTGTTTATTACTACTGATTGTAACCCTTATTTTAACCGGAATACTGAAGGTGATTTTTTATACTGACCTCATTAGCAAAAACTACAAATTTCCTTATTTTATGATTTGGCTTGAAAACTGTATGATGTTGACTCTACATTCAACATCATCTGCCCAGCATTTCACCAACTAAGTTGGGGTCAGCTTCCAGTCTAACCAGATGCAGCTGTATACCTGTATTTTATACATGGAGCGACTGCCTATCCGACGTCCATAAACCAGTTACTGGGTAATACGATACCCATTGGTACGACTGGTTGTCAGACTTTCGGGCTTCTGACGAAACGTAACGATTGTCAAACATCCACGAATGACAGCCGGGACCAATGGCATAAAGTTCTAACTTAATCAACTCAGCCTATCGCAGTCCACAGCTGGACATAGACCTCTTCCAGGGTGCGCCACAAGACCAAGTCCTCTCGTCTGTCCCAGCCACCTTTTTCAAGAACGTCCATCTAGCTGGGGGGCGTCCCACACTGCTCTTACCAATACGCGGTCTCCAGTCCAGGAGTCATCTGCTCCACCGGCCATCGGTCCTTCGACTAACATGGCCAGCCCACTGTCTCCCTAACTTACTGAAAATCATGAAAAAACTTTTGGTTGCTGATACAAGAACTAATATAATATCCGAAACAATCCTACTAATGTTATAAATGTGAAAGTTTGGATGTTTGCTGAACGGATTTGGATACAATTTGGCACATGGGTAGACCATGACGTGACACGTGGATCAGCACCATCCAGCTCAACCATTTTGTAGGGAACCGAATGATCCAACACACTCAGGGGCACTTGAGGGACTCATGGCTAAATAATAACAGCCACATGGGTCGACCTTCAAGGTTAAAAGCAACGATAGCCGAAGTCGGTCCATCGTCGAGGATGACCATCCTTAACATTCAGAGAAAATTAAAAAAAATCAAAAGTCATTTATTCAAACTAGGCTGAGAATCAGCACTTTTCGAACGTCAAAATTACATAAGACAGTCCCCCAAAACGCCCACCCTTCACCACTTCCTAGTGCTTTTGCTGGGAAGAAGAAGTGGCGCAACAAACTCCCCAGCAGCACAGCTGTCTGTTTAGTTAGAAAAAAAAATGATTCTATACAATAGTATACAAGATAGTTTACATTACGCAAAACACAATTTAAATTATTAATTAATAGCCATATTTATGATAGCTAGCACACGCCAATATACCAACCAAAAACATCGAGAACTATACTCAAGCAGAAATAAAAATAACTAAACGTAAACAATATCTAAAAAAGAAAATAAAGCCTCCAGGCATAAAGGGCGTGCCCGCTTACATATAGCTGTAACTAGAAGTTATAATTGATAAACTAGGACCATCGAGGTAAAATAAATAATTGTCGACGTTGAGGAGACTCCTCCGTGCCTCGGGAAGCACGTTTAGCCGTTGGTCCCGGCTGTCATTCGTAGATCTTTGACAGTCTTTCCAGTAGTCAAAAGCCCGAAAGTCTGACAACCAGTTTTAAACCAAGGGGTATCGTGTTTCCCAGTAACTGGGTTGTGGAGATCAGATAGGCTGTCGCTCCATGTAAAATACTGATATTCAGCTGCATTCGGTTAGAATGGAAGCCGACCCCGATATAGATGGGAAAAGACTAGGCAGATTGAGGTATACCAACCTTTCTTACCCCCGAATACTGAAACTCAAAATTTAAGTAGCACATTATATTTAACAGATACTCAAAAGTGACGTTTGACAATACGAAATCTAAAGTTTAGGAGCTGCTCAAATGTTAAGCAGCCCTTAAATTTTGAGTGACGTTTCAGTATTCGGAGGTATGTCTTCCTATTTTTGCGATTTTCTTGCATGTTTTTACGTATTGCGAAAAACACCAACATAATTTCATTGAACAACTAAATTACAGCAGATTTCCTTTTTCAATGAAATTATTTCATCCATTATGTATCTACCCGCATATTGCTACATTTTATAGGTGAAATCGAGCTGTTTTATGTAAGAACTGTTACTGAAATTACCTGCATGTTGTGTGTTTACGATGCGCCTAGTGTAAAGGAAGTAAAGTCAGGAGGAATGAGACCCTCGGTTCTATTCCTAATAGGTCGGACAAAGTGTTTATCCATCAGGAATTTCTCAGTAGCAGCCCGGAGTCGATTTGAGCCGGTGTCTGGCAATAGGTTCGCTCCTAATACATGAGACCTAATATTGAACAGGCTATCTCTGTCTAACCCTTGAGGGAAAACAGGCGTAGTATTATATTTAGGAGGTGAAAACGTTACTGGCGTAATGTGGGTGTACACACGGCTACACATCAAGCTATGCATTTCCAGTTTACGCTAATCCCGCATTGCATAGGACAATGCGAGATCAGCTGGAAATTATAGCTTGATGTGTAGCCGTATAGGATAAGATTTCAATGACTTATGCAAGCAGTTCTCTTTTGACTTGTTTTCAACGAAAGGCTCAAGCGTTCGCAATAGGCAGAACCTTGATTTCTTCAAAATTAATTCATAATGTTAATTTAGTTCTGGTACTTATTTTTATATAATTATATTATAGTTTATTCCTGTTGTTGTGTTTATGTTTGGCATTACCGATTTGATGGTTGGTGCGCTTGTGTTCTTGATATAATTTGTCGAGTATAAGATCTCTTATTGTATTATTGTATAGCTAGCCGTGAAAACCTATAATTGGCTTCATGTTTCTTATTCCAGTGTTTTTATTGTATTAATGTAAATCTGTTGGTTTTCCATGAGATAAATAAATAAATAATATGTACCATACATCTCAGTCAAAGTATTTTTTTGTATTTTTTAATATTCATATTGCGCTCTAGTCCTCGTTGACATAAAATTATTTTATACTTTATTTTATTGACATACACACTTACATACCATATCACACCTGAAATCGCCTCTCTAGTCTCCATTCTGGAATTCGTACCCCAAGCCCCAAGATAGAGACTAACTGTCTAGTTTTGAGCTCACTGGAGTCACTGGCAAATAATACTTATATTGTATACAAGTTACTACACCAATACCTAGCTGTAGGTATATAAGAATATAATAATATAAAGCTACTCATGTCGTTTCAAGTTGGAGTTAATCTGTGAACCTGGCCAGTGAAATATTTTCTATTTTCTTTTTTATCTGCTCTGTCAGTTTATAACTATGAGGGTTTTCACGAAAATTCACGTCACCAGTTGGCGCCACTGTGACAAGAAGTTATCCATTTCGACAATGAATATTTATAATTATGATGAAGTTCGTCATTGGTTTCATTCATTCGTTCATCATTCAGTCACGAATAAAGAAAAAATAGGCGCTTTGACAATTTTGACAGGTGTCTGCAGGCCTAACATGACACACGCGACAATTACTCGCTCTCGCGTGAGTAATTTTTGTCTATTTCGGTCACTTTCTCGTTTTCTGACAGCACTTCCATACAAAATAGTCGACTCCTCCTGTCAAAATTGATGTTTTCTCGACAAACCCTAACATGGCACCTTAGTTATCTCGATTTTTGACAATTCAACACGAGATAATCTCTGATTTTTCTATCATTTAGTCGTATTTACTCGTCGTCGATTTTGACGACGAGAAGAGTAGACAAAATTATGATACAAAAAAAAAAAAAACTCCAAAATAACATGGCAGTTTCTTAATTGTACTTATTTTAGTCATCATTTTATTTTAAAATATATTAATAATGAAAATGCTTCGTTTTAAACTACTATTTATACTGGAACGACGTGTTTTATATGGAATTTTTCGTTTTTTGTATGGAAAATATGAAAAAATATTACCTACATGTTGAGTGTTAGGGGTTTATGGGGTTCATAAAGGGGATCGAAATCTTCATTATTTTTGCGATAGGACACACCGTTTTCGAGATAAAAGCAAGAGAAAAGAAAAAAAGACTATTGTTTTTGCACCTTCGAGGTGTTGGTGTGAATTTTAGTTCATTTTTTAATCGCGATTAAATACTTAGACAATCAACATTTTAGGTGAAGAACGTAAAATTCTGAATAGCAAAATTGCCATTTTCACTAAATTAGGTAATAGCTCAGTGCCGTCAAACCAAAATATAGTTAAGTTGTGTCACTCTCTATAGTCTATTTCAGAATGGAAAATCGTCGGTTGACAGGAATAATCTAAATTTTGGTGATTTTTAGTCTAGTTTAGAGGCATTTGTGAAAAGAAAGTCGGCAACATTGAATGAATGAAACGGAATCTCAAGCCGATGTTGCTATCAAAAAAAATATTTGTTTTTAATAACTTGCAACATCGGTTTGTCGTCGCGAGATAGAAGTGTCAAAGTGCCTTTTTCGAGATATCTCGTCGTTTACGGTCATGTTAGGGATTAGAATGACGTCAGAATTGTAGACAAATTTCGACAAAACGAGATAAAGAGCTTTCTCGTGCTTGTCATGTTAGCCCTGCTGGACCTGTAGTGCTATTCTGTAACCATCTCACCGTGAAAACTTAGGCGAGGTAAGCTCGGAGTGAGCTGTCAGACCCTAGCAGCAGGTGGAATGACAGCTCACTTCACGTTCACTTCACCTAAGTTTTCACCGTGAGATAATTACAGAATAGACCGGCAGATGTATCAGTGCTACCACATACTCGTAGTGACAGAAATAAAAACAGAAAATATTTTAAATTCTTCTAGAATTAAACGTATTTAGTGATTTGCGGTGCAAGCGAATTTTAATACCGTATCGTTCTTGCTTCCATGGTATTTGAATTTAGAGCGGTATCGGTTTCGGTATTAGTGTAATTGTTTCTACAGAATATTCAGAGCGTATCGTACCGTAGGCTGATTAGAATCGTAGTAAAAGATTGTTTAAAAGAAATTTTGTCACTGAGATGTGTTAATCTTGTGCCTTTGATCAGTAGATCTATTCTATAAAGTCTCACCGTGAAAACGTAGGTGAAGTGAGCTGTCATTTTGACACTGTTGACAGCTCAGTTCATCTAAGTTTCTGCGATGAGATATTTACAGTATAAATCGGCTAAAGTTAGTGTACAGTACAGACGCCAGCACATCAACCTACTACAATCTGTCATATTTCTTTAAAAAGATTTAAACTTTATTACTAAATCATAAGGTTCAAAGTAGATTGGGAAAATTTGACAGGTTAGGTTGACCTGCTGGCGTCTGTACTGTACACTAACTAGATAACTGTTACTCAAGTTCTGTGTCTCAAGATAATATTGTTCATCCAAAAGTAGTCTGGAAGAGATTTTGCGATAACATTGTCCTTTCTATAATTTCATCCTATATTATCGTTTAATTAAACTAATACACTTAAGGATTTGAAAAAAAAAAAAAAAACGGAAAAAATATAATAAAAATGTAGGGTTGTTTTTTTAAATAATTATTTATCTTTTTAGAAGATCTAAATTGTATGTAGGGACAATATTTAATATTTGTTCTATTATATTCTAAACTTTAAAAATTGGTTGTATTAATGCCAATATAAAAGATTTATTTTTAATTTTGACTCGTCAAACTTTCCAGATTGTATTGTGATAGATATCTTCTACCTGACCAACATAGGGTCTGATGGGTATCCGGTACGTACTAGCGTGTTTTCCCAGATGTAATTTCTAAGTAAATTTTCTATACTACGGCCATTACAGGCTAACAATGAAGGAAAACATAGTGAGGAAACCATAATTTATCATTAGAGACCGGATATTCGGATGCATAATTATTTACCTAAAGTTGAGGTGTATTTATTATGGAATGGATTTTTGAAGCGAAAAAATCCCGGGATCGACAAACATTTTGAGTTCTGGGGGCCAATTCTCGATTTTAGAGATGGTGTCGAACTCGACAAAAATTTCTAATGACGTCAATTTTTCGACAAATTTTAAAAGTTGCTATTCTGGGGATGTCAAATTTGACATTTGTCGAAGGCTAACGTTAGAGTTCATATCGAGTGCTTCTGAGCAGTAGAGATGTCATGTCGATTGTAGAGATACGTCATTTCTGAGTGAATTCGTTGAGTTTTGGATTGAACACTGTGTTTTCTTTTCTTTAATTTTAAAATAAAATACGGCTTGGCATCTCATACCTATTGGAAATTCGATTTATACTCTTTGATTTGTGCATTGTGTTTTCTTGAAACGACGACCTTCGCGCGAATAACAGACTCTGTAATTTGTGTACCCACGATTGGACTTGAAACCACTGAAAAATGGACGAGTTTATTAGCATTTTTATCTCGGAGTTGTTGGAAAGTGGCGAGCAACTGGCTAATACACGGCGACAACAGCGCACTTATCCCACCGTCGATATTTACGACTTGAGCGAAACAGAAGTCATTAAAAACTTCAGATTAGATAAAGATTTAATAAGGGTTCTAATAGATCTATTGGCTCCTTTAATTCAGGATACCACGAAAATAGACCTGAAAACGAAGGTAAATAATCGTCTGCTTCATAATTTTATTAGTCATGTATAACTGTTCACTAAACTAACCTTACCCGCCAAAAATTGTGAAATGTAAAACAGCACCCAATAATGATGTAACACAGAGTACATGTAAACATAACAAAAGTTTTGAAGGAACTGCAAAAAGGCGCAAATTCTGACACTGACAGACAGTCAACTGTCAATTTGTCAAACTGATTATTTTTACACTAAACGTTTCGTTTTATACTTAAATAATTAGGTTTAGTCAGCGTTTTAAAACAAAATCATTCATTAACTCATAGCAACCTAAAACGGAACGTGCGATTCTTCATAATGGTAACATTATCTTCACTCGACTCGACATTTTCGTGACATTTATTTCTATTTTGACTGAGAATACGGAATTCTGCTCAATTCGACATTTTTTGGTAGAGATAGACGTAGAGATAGACTTACGATTTCGAACTGGAGATAAATGGCGAAAATCGAGAATTGGCCCCCAGATTATAGAATCGAATGTATGTTTTCTTTGGGATTGAAAGCACTTTTGTATCGATCGTAAAAATCTCGTGATTCCGGAATTGATAAATTTAGTACTTTTTAACTATAGAAATGCTAGCTAATCTTGGAAAGTAATGCCAAAGCAACACACAGTGACAAACAACTCGGTGCCTTGAGAATTTTAATGTTAACATCGCGAAAGTAACTTTCATAAGTCGTTTCCATAACATGAACTTATCGGAGTATTGTGCATTCCCGGATTTTCTGGAATTACGGGAAAAAACAAAATTAAGAAGCCGGATTCTATAAATTAATAGCCAAAAATTAACTTTAGGTAAATGCATCCGATTATCTGATCCAAGTTACCTACTGATTTACATATTCTTACCATTTTTTTTCTATAAATTTCTTTGAACGTTCGCGTGTGAAACAATTACATATCATCAATTGATATAATCAGCATTTTGGCCGGGCACCCGACCGGACATAAGCACCTACCTATCTCCTGCATATAAACATGCTCATTAGCATACAATGAAGATTTTAGCAGTAACTCATATTTTGTAGGAGCACTTGAACTAACTGTAATTATGTTATTTTGTATGCGTTTTTTGAGTTTTATTGGTTTACTGTTAAAGTAACATAACATTACATCACGCCTTATTGCGCCGAAGGGTGGCGCAGAGGTGTACCTGTAGTACACCCACATTTCGCCAGTTATGTTTTTTAAGTCCCATGTAATAGGGAGCGAGCCCTTTAACTGTTAAAGTAATGTTGGTTATAGTACCAAATAGCGGTCAGAGTACCATGTTTGGATATGTCCACTCCCTTTCTTTTCGTCTCATTCACACATAACAGATCAGATCTATCCTTTTATCCTTCACCATTTCACACACCTCATCCATCTCATCTCTTATGTATGGAGCCCACGCTTATCCCACGCTTATGTATGGAAGTGAATGCTGGGTGTGGCAAAAGAAGCATGAAAGTAGGATAAATGCTGTGGAAATGCGTTCCTTGCGAAGCATGTGTGGTCTAACTATGAATGATAGGCTGAGAAATGATGTGATAAGGCAACGGTGTGAGTTAAAAGAAGATGTAGTGACAAAAATTTAAAAGGGTATTTTGAGATGGTTTGGTCATGTTGAGAGGATGAATGAAATACGACTAACAAAATGTATTTACAAGGCAGATGTGAATGGAAACGCCGGGAGGGGACGCCCTAGGAGGACATATACTGACCTTATTGGTGATGTTTTTCAGAAAGGACAGGTGCGTAGTACTCGCAACCGGCGTGCGATTTGGGGGACTGTCTTATGTAACTTTGACGTTCGCACCGTGCGAACGTCAAAGTTACATAAGACAGTCCCCCAAAACGCCCACCCTTCACCACTTCCTAGTGCTTTAGCTTGGAAGAAGAAGTGGCGCAACAAACTCCCCAGCAGTAGAGCTGTCTGTTCAGTTAGAAAAAAATGATTCTATATAATAGTATGATGTGATATTTTGCTTAATGACCGAAACCCCGACCTCCGCGCGTTTTCACTCACCCTCATGGACATTTATATATAGCCAATAGTTCCTAAAGGCCAAAGAGCCGCATGCGGCTCGCGAGCCGCGTTTTGTCGACCACTGATATAGGTCAATTAAAAGATTAATGGAGTGTGTGACAGAGGAAATAGCTAGGAAGAATATGAACACTGAGATGATAGCTGATCCAGATGCTGTGACGACCCCAAAAGAAATTGGGTAAGGGTGCACATGACAGGTGCATGGTGGCTACTGCAGTCTTCCGATTTCACTTGCATGCTAAGACTTTTTTCATCCCACCATCTCGGAAAGAGTATTTTTAATCTTCAGTATCTGAGTGGAAAAGCCGTTTTTATTCTCTAGAGGATAAAGTAAATTGAATTTAGAACATCGTGTGCACTAAGTTTGTGAATTAAAAAAAACATTAAACCTATTTACTGCTACCTCTATGGTGCCGAATATATCATACAACTTTTTTTAATTTGTTAAAAACTCAGACTCGGAACCTTCTTGGTGTTCTTTTTTCAATTTGCTTTGTACGCGGTTCTTTACGCGGCATTTTTTCACGTCATTGTCAGTGTTAAACCTTAGGTATATTAAAAACAAGAAACTTGAAAACAAGTGAAAAAACTAAAATGAGTGATTCTAGCGACGAGGAAGTTTGCTTGACTAACACCAATATTACAGTACCAAACAAAAATATTACACTCAATTTAAATAACTGTAGCAACGTTACTTTAAAATTTTCTTAATTATACCTTAGTATTATTTTGTTATAATTTAAAGATTATTCTGTAATACTTACCTGTCATAATGTAGTAATTAATACCTAAACTGAAATAAAAGTGTACCTATCTTGTGATTGTAAACGTTTTTTTTTTTGCATTTAGTCATTTCCTCGCTGAAGTGGAATGAAAAGTTACGTGTTGCACTCGAGTGCAAAGATTTTTCACCTCGTGCTCTTTTGATTCCCTCGCTAACGCTCAGGATTCTAATTTTGAATCACTCGCTGCGCTCGTGATTCAATTTTAGAATCCTTCGCTTGCTCGGTCATCAAAATTGAACACGCGGTTAAAAAGCAACTTTGCACTCTTGTATAACAAATAACTATTTTTCAAATTAAAGTGAAAAAGCCAATTAAAGTGTTCCATGTTTAAGTCTATTTGTGAGCCAAACTTCATCCAAATCGGTTCAGCCGTTTATGCGTGATGAGTGACAGACTTCTAAACATACTCTTACATTTATCACACTAAGTACACATATACTCCATTTATTAGACAAATAACGACTAAATAACGGCAGTTATTGCATTGTTGAAATTACTGCATTTTAGAGTAAAATAAATGAAAAAGCAAAACAAATTAATTGAAAAGCTTCTATCCTCATCTCAAAATCTAGTAATCCTAGAAAATTGTCATCGGATGACTCGAATTTATTGAAAACATCACTAAATAAATCATCAAACAGTATCGGGCGACGAAATCGTAAATCATTAATCATGGTCTGATCATTGGATCAGTCTGATCGGTCGTTGAACTAACCTAAAAATGTCGCCAAACGAAAAGATGTCTTAATCATTGGGATCAAAATTCAATGTCGTGTGAGAGTGTTGATATAAGTAATTGAATATCGTATCTTACTTCCGATCAACATCTCAATATGAAATCATTAGTATCAAAAGATTAAATATAAACATGGTGTATCTTATATTAAATGTATTAATGTAAACGAAGCAAAACGAATAAATAAGATGGATGGATGGATATAATTATAAATGGATCGTAGCGTTCAGTAGTTTCTGCCTACCTCCATGGGCAGAAGGTGTGAGTATGTATGTATGTTGTGCTTGTACTCCTTGAAAGGCAACGTTGTTTCTTTAAGAGTTTTCTTTTGGTTTTGTACCACTTTTCGCCAGTTAATTGCCCTTTTCTTTTTTTTTTGGCTGGGAAATCGTCAAATGACTTCTCCCGCTTTGGGCGGAGCGGGAGGGCGTGTCAGACTCTTACTGACTAAAACCTACCCGTGTTCCTTCGGTTGCCTTTACGTTGCCAGGGGCCACGGTATCCCTTTCGGACTTTCCCGCAACCCCAGCAGGCATCGGTCCCATCGGACCCCTTCAGTCGCTGACATCTCTTTGAGGCGCGCGTGAAACACAACGCGCCGTCGACCCGGGCCTGGTTCTTGTCTGACGGCGAGCTACCCATTGCTCACCGTCCGCAAGCCCGCGCCTACAGTGGCCGGGAATCGGCCTGCGATTCCCGCGCCCAGGGCGTCTCCTCCTGCAGCGGCTAGGGGCGTGAGGGTGCAAGTTCCGCCTCCTCCTTCGCGAGCATTACTGCTTCGCAGAAGGAGGTGGCGGCCTCCCATGCCCTCTCGCTCCGTACCATGGTCTGGACCAGGGCCGGAAGGGAGATATCCCCGCCATCAATCGCCTCCACGAGGACACGGCGGTGCTCTGCCCAAGCCGGGCAGACCTGAGTTTGTCTGAAAAAATTACTTTGTTTCCTCAGAAACGTTTAAAGACCAGAAAACTAAACATTGCCTAAACTTTTCCCAAATATTTTGGGGTTGGCTTCCAGTCTAACCGGATGAAGCTGATTACCTGTATTTCACATGGGGCGACTGCCTATCTGACCTCCACAACCCAGCAACTGGGTAACACGATACCCCTTGGTAAGACTTTAACCTGAAACATACAAAGACTTAATTTTGACGGAAACCACCACGGGGAACTGTACTACCAGTTAGCATCTTCTGTGCTGCAGTGGTTACCCACATGTTATTAGGAACTGCTGCATTGTACCTACTAGAGATTCCTGAACAATAGTTACTTATGAGCTGGCCTCTCCCGCATGTGGTTTGTTCGTCATATAACTTCGTAGGTAGGCCTTTCCGCTTTCCCCAGGGGAAGAGTATCCAGGAGGATTTCCTCACAGCTGTGTCAGAACATGTGTATTTTTGAGTCGAGCTTATTTCCGTACCAGACACTAGGTACACCCAATTCAAATCTGGTACATATAACAGAGACTAATGTGTAAACCGCAACGAAGGTCGAAGGCAAAAAAGTTACTTCAGATGACGAAGCTAAAACATATTGAAAATCGTTACAAAAAATAACAAATATAACAATGTTAGCTTTGTTTCTTGTTACTGCATTGTTCAAACTTCAAGGTTCATCGTCAGCTTGGTCTAGACCTAATTATGTGTGCGGGGCAGCAAATGAGTGACTTCCATCTGTGACTTATCATCTTCCTGCCCAGGACCTATGTTTCTTGGGGCAACACGTTTTCTTCTTCCACTTTTCCCTGTCAACCGTCACGATATCATTCACTCCCTTCAATTTTATATCTTTGTCTCTTGTCTCACACAATCCATCCATCTTTTCTTTGGCCTTCCTCTTCCTCTCCATCCATCAAGATTTATATTCATCACTCTTTTATTTACATGCGTTCTTCGACTTCCATATGTGACTACCTACTTAAAAAATATAAAAGAGCTTCCATGAGGGACAAAACATAAACTTTACCTTTTCTGGGTCCTCTTGGGCAGTCAGCTCCACTTCTAGCTTACTGACTGTATTTCATCGTATAGTTCTCGTCAATACGAGATTCCTTACAAAGATTCAGAGGATGTCCTAAATTAACCCAATTTTGAAGATGACATAAAATAATTAAGGGTTTAAGTAAAAAGCATAGGTAAAAAGTGAATTTGGAAGGAACATGTCAGTTTGTTTTTTCATTGATCCTGGCAACCATATCCTTAAGAGTTCGTATACTTCTATAAGAAACTCAGCCTATAATGTACCCACTGCTGGGACAGTGGGCCACACAGGGGCGTGAGACAGTGAGCCGTATTCCGCCACGCGGGCCTGTCGGGTTGTTGTCACATGTCTTCGAATTTATGGTTCTAGGACATGTCGCACATTCCCTCACGATGGTTTCCTCCTCTATGGCGCCGAACTTATTTGACTTATTTCGCTTTGTATACATCTATTAGTATATTATTATGTATAAATCTACCATTTCCACCTCAATCTTTAATGCGATCTACTATCAACTATCCCTTATATCATTTCCGACATTTCTCTCAGATATTTCATTAAGATTAAACTAGATCTTAGTTAGCAATCTCAATACGTTCTAAATCAAAGCGTCTTAACTGACACCACAATTAAGAATCAGCTTACTTCCCTGTTACAATCGCATGCAATGGGCTTTCTTCCTGATACCAATAATTGCCATCGTACTGAGAACTGTGGAATGGTCATTGTATATCAAAGTTACCGACTGGTATCGGTCGATAAAAAATATTAGAGCAGTGGTAGCCCGGTGGACGGTCGGTTCTAAGTAGTAGGTTCGAGCGCATTACTTTGTTAAATTTGATCACCACTGCTCTCAAAACGGTGAAGGTAAACATCGTCAGGTAACCGGCCTGAACCAAAAACCAAAAAATCGAAGACATGGTTGTGACATCTACCGACCCGCACTGGGCCCGCGTGGTGGATGACGGCCCATTCCCTCGGTAAACATCGTCAGGTAACCGGCATGTCCTAGAACCAAAAATTCGAAGACATTGATGTGACATCTATTGACCCGCATGGGCCCGCGTGGTGGATTACGGCCCACTCCCTCTCACAGAGCCTGTGTCCTAGCAGTGGAAATATTATAGGCTGATTACGCTGATACTATTAGATTAGGAAATGAAGGAATAGTCTGATAATGAAAGGGGCTCGTGGCTAAGTATGTAAAAGTCGCATGGGACGGGTTCGAAGTTAGGTGACCATCCATTTCGTGCCTCGGAAAGCACGTTAAGGGATGATTCATGTTAGATTATCACGGGCGCGAGCCGTTTCCGTGTCTGCTCAATTTGTAGGGACTAAAAGTCGGAGTCCGACACGGATGCTGCACGATGTAACATGAACATGTAGAATGTTTGTGAAGTTTTGGATCCGTGCCTCGACTGGGCCTCGTACGTGGCACAGCTCGCGCCTGAAGCGGTCTTGCATATCGGTCCCAGCTGTCAGTAGATCTTTGATAAGTAGTTGTTACGGGTAGTCAAAAGACCGGAAGTCTGACAACCAGTCTTACCATATCGGGTATCGTGATCCAGTAACTGAGTTGAGGGGGTTAGACAGATAGTCGTTGCATGTAAAAGTACTGGTATTCAGCTGCACCCGGTTAGATTGGAAAAGTTTCTGTAAGTGTTGAGAAAAAACTAGGCAGGTAATGATGAAATCAAATATCAAAATATTTTAGTGAAATAAAATATATTATACTCCACAGGTTTAGGTAGTTAAATAAAGGTAAACAAAAAATCACGTGACGAGACAACTGTCCAGTAACCGACTAAACGTAATACCTGTCACTTCAGTTGTCATGCTACGTCACAGTTGTACTCTTCAATTTAGCAACGTTATAATTCGTTGACGTTTAGAGTTTGGGCTCTTTACAATTTGTATTATTATTATAAATCTAACAAAAAATTGTGTTCAAGCAGTTACATCTACGAAGAGTAGTTTATGAATAAATGATAAAGTTTAACATATATTGATAAAAATCAAAAATAAATTTAGTTTGGTTTATCGTATTTTGAAACAAGAAAGTGTCATCCATAAAAACCCCTTTTTACAATTTGTTTACCTTTATTTAACTACCTAAACCTATGGAGTATAGCTGCTACTCGCGGCTTCGGTCGCGTGGGCCCGAATTATTTTTCTAAAATAAAAATAAAAAACCTAAGTTACTCCTTAAAAAATCAGCTATCTGCCAGTGGAAGTCCCGTCAAAATCGGCCGTTTTGTAGATAAGTCGGAACAAACAGACAGAAAGATAAATTTTTTTTTGTTATAAGTACCGTATATATGTACTTTCATATGCTTTTAGTAAAAAGCGGTTATAGACACTTCAATTTTATTTATTTTTATAGATTTTTATAGAAGATATAAAACTACGTGCTAGGTGCACGGTTCCAATTGGTAATTTCATATGGAGAAGAGCCGGCACGAAACTCCACGGTAACTCATAAAAAATAATTGGCTTTTAAAATATTTTATTACAACAATATTATTTTCAAAATAGAAAATACAATGAGGATGATTATTATTAACACGTTTGATGTAGACATGTCGCAGTAAGATGGTTATAGCCGTGATATAGTAATATGAAAGCAGTTCCTATCTGTCAGAGTGAGATTTTGTTACTGTGACCTATTTCGACGTAGTTGGTCACAGTTCTAACCAACCTAACCTATTAGGTCAGAGTGCCCTAATAGTTATATTACTAGATCCTGCTCATATCCCTAGTAAGACAGTTATAAACCGTTTTCATAACTATATTACGGTATATAGCTATATTCCTAGGGATATAACTATATCACGGATTTATCCATCTTACTGCGCATATACACTTGTGGAATGTCGTATGTCATTAATAGTTATTTATCCAACATGTGAGGAAAGTTCGTTTTTCCTATGAGTTTTGATTTTGAGTCTTGAGCGAACGAAGGATTGAAAAATAGAATCACGAGCGCAGCGAGTGATTATAAATTTCAATCCTGAGTAAGCGAAAGACTCAACAAAACGAATAGCAAATGAACTTGCTCACAAGTTGCATACAAAACTTTTCACCACTCCCAGCAAGAAAGTATTCAGTCATCATAGGTAAATAAATTAAATAGACACACAGCAAATCAAAATAATTCTTTATTTTTTTAAATATCTTTAAAACTTAACATAAAAAAATCAGGCAAGGTTAGTTTCTGAACGGGATCATTACTTTCCTCACTGTTCAAACAGTGAGGAAAAACCAACTTTCCTCACTGTTCAAGCAGTGAGGAAAAATAACTTTCCTCACTGTTTTCGTAGAGGAAAGACACTTCTTTCGTGCGGGAGTGGTGAAATAGTTATTTGTGCAACAAGAGAGCAAAGTCGTTTTTTGCTGCGAGTGTTGATTTTGAATCCCGAGTAAGCGAAGGATTCTATAATTGAATCACGAGCGTAGCGAGTGATTCTAGGTTAGAATCCTGAGCGCTGCGAGGGATTCAAAGACACGAGATGCAAATAACTTTGCTCTCGTGTAACACATACAACTTTTCACCTCAGCAGCGAGAACATACAACATGTAAAAAAACCCTGTCCGATCCGTGAGGGTGTTGTTAGGTATCGTACTGTTAGCACACTTATGTGGAAATTTTCAGGAAAAAAGAAAAAAGAATCCCTACATTTTTTTTCAATGGTGAATTTGACCGAATTTTACATTTGGTGTGAGCGGCGGCCGTCGCGCGTCGTTTAGCGGGAGTCTAAAAGTAATAAGTTATGAGTTTTGCAATTTTTTTATGGATTTGGGGTAATTTTGGAACCAAAAATGTGATTTTTAAATACCAATAACCATCAATAATAATCAAAAAATACTGTTTTGTAATGTTACTGCAGTACCATAAATGCCCATTTTCCCCAGATTTTCGGATCGGACAAGGTTTTTTTTTTTACAAAGTCTTCATCTCCTCGTATTTTGCAGCCAACCATCTTGGATTTATATTTTGATTTCACTATCGACTTTAGCACCCTCGAAAACTATGGAAAGGACACCCTTGACGAAAAATGTGAAAATTTTCACAGCCGCCATCTTGGATTTTTATTTTGACTTCACTATCGGCTTAAGCAACGTTGAAAACCATAGAAACGATACCCATGAAGAAAAATTTGAAAATTTTCGCAGCCGCCATTTTGGATTTACATTTTGACCTCACAGTCGGCTTTGGCACCCTTGAAAACTATGAAAACGACACCCATTATGAAAAATGTGAAAATTTTCGCAACCGCCATCTTGGATTTTCATTTCGACCAAATTCACACTTACTATCTCTCGTTCTCTTTGAATTAGAAGAAGACAGTCGCAAGCGCCTTTTCGCGTGACGATATCTGCCACTGCACTCTTACCGCAAGCCTCTTAAGGCTGCAGTCTCGCAAAATGCACTCGCGGCGAATTATTTGCGTAACTTTGTATTTTTATTTTTAACAAAATAATGAAATAACATGAAATATTTTTATTGCACATAAATAACCATAATATAAGTAATAGCTAGTTATTTTTTGTAAGTTCATCTAGGTGGATTATGTTAGGTAAATCAAGCATTAAATACAGCTCTTTCGCGCCCAACATCACTTCGAGTTCTGTTTGCGCGCTTAGTTTATAGCAATGAAGAATTAATTTACAAATCTGTTCAGCGCTTAATTAACTCAATATTCTCGTCTTCAAAATGCGTTGATTAGTTTTTTCTAATTATGTTTCATTTTCTTAATTCAGAGGTCACAATTTCATCAAAATTCTCTGTTTTTAGCTCCTAATAAACGGTTTGTTACATAATAACTATGCATCTTATGTATGTAATAATTAGATTATTTTAAAGCCAAGAGTTTATTTAGCAACTACTAAAAAAATTGCACCTAAATCACACATTACACTAACAATAATAATAATCTCAAAATACCTCTAAAAAAAAACAGAATTTCTCTCTCAATTCTTGTTTTTAAACTCGTTTTTTGGAGGTCTTTTAAGATGATTATTATTGTTAGTGTAATGTGTGATTTAGGTGCAATTTTTTTAGTAGTTGCTAAATAAACTCTTGGCTTTAAAATAATCTAATTATTACATACATAAGATGCATAGTTATTATGTAACAAACCGTTTATTAGGAGCTAAAAACAGAGAATTTTGATGAAATTGTGACCTCTGAATTAAGAAAATGAAACATAATTAGAAAAAACTAATCAACGCATTTTGAAGACGAGAATATTGAGTTAATTAAGCGCTGAACAGATTTGTAAATTAATTCTTCATTGCTATAAACTAAGCGCGCAAACAGAACTCGAAGTGATGTTGGGCGCGAAAGAGCTGTATTTAATGCTTGATTTACCTAACATAATCCACCTAGATGAACTTACAAAAAATAACTAGCTATTACTTATATTATGGTTATTTATGTGCAATAAAAATATTTCATGTTATTTCATTATTTTGTTAAAAATAAAAATACAAAGTTACGCAAATAATTCGCCGCGAGTGCATTTTGCGAGACTGCAGCCTTAAGAACTTCGTTCCAAAAATTTAATAAAACAGAATTAAAATAAAACCTCTTCAGATGATTTGCAATTTTAATGTTTTAAGTATATTCGAACGTTTTATTGTTTGTTTCTTTTTTGGGCCTAGTAGGTAGATATGGAATTTTGAAATCGAACTTCGAATCGATTTGTTTCTATCTCTCGCTTTTTTCGTATCGAAGTGAAAGTGACAAAACTAATTGAAGTTCAAATCTTTAGAATTTTGTGAGTAAACCAAACACTACTCTCGGCATTTAAAAAAAAAAAAAAAAAAGTTACTTTGTCTCACGCTCGCAGCAAAATCGAATTTTGCTCACTGTTTTTTGACAGCAAAACCTGCTTGTTTGAGGTGCTGAGGTGAAAATTCTTTTTTCAAACACCTACCGAGTGACTGAAATTTGTCAAACTTTCTCTGTTACTTACATTTATTTTGTGACTCGACAGGTTTCTGAAAAAGGAGTCGTTACCTTATCTGATATGTCCAGTCATAATGAAACCACTTTCTTCTCACGTAAAAGATAAATGTTGTAGATAGTATTGACAACTCTAAAGTCGGAGTCTAAAGTTGTATAAACTCAATTTCCTTTGTATTATATAATTGCATAGCACAGGTGTGAGTACTATGTACTAATGAGCTACCATTTACCGGGTAATATGTAGTATTTCATTGACTTGAATGTGCCCTGGCGGCTGTGAGTATATCATGCTCACTCAAATGTCTCGCTGATGGTGGCGCGTGTGTTGGATCATTTAGCTCCCTTCAAAATGGTTGAGCTGAATGGTGCTGATCCATGCGTCATGTTCGTGAACGGGCGCCGTCAGTTGGGACTGGTCATCTCTTAGCTGCCATGGCTTATTTTAATTTATTTTAAGTTTTTGAATGATTCTTTATTTTTTCTTTTTACTACGGACGCTTTTACGAACGTGCACGTCTTTCTACATTGTTCTCACATGCATAATTTCAAAATGAATGATGTAGTCAATATTTTGTATCAATTTTTTTATTTAAAAGAGTGTCCGTGGAGTTTCTTGCCCGTTCTTCTCCATAGGTACCTACTACGCTTTGGAATGGGCAACTAGCTTCATATTTTTTTTGACTGACCGACCCCTTGACAATTCAAAAGTGCCTGTAAATGGTTTAATTGAAATAAATGATTTTGAGTTTGAGTTTGGAGCCACACAGCTATAGTCTGCTCCAAAACTATCTGATGGAAGTGTAAACAAAACCTGTTCAGATTAAATTTTTACGCAATCATTCACTACAGGGAATTAGTAAAACATTCATCCGTACTTAGAAGGTTCAACATACCTCACGGCCTCACCACTTTTTCTAACGAATACTATTTGAATAACATGAATAAATTAAAATTGTAATTGAAAAATCATCGACAAAACATATAAAATGTTTCCCAAATTGGCTTGCACCAAAATCCTTTACTAAATTAGCGCTAAACATGTTCAAAACACACACACCACAACATCAACGACTGACAGAAATGGTAATTTATGTTTTTCGCTAAATGTATTTAGTGATTTGTGATGCAATCAGGCCTAAAATAATACTGCACGCTTTGCATAAAAACAATGGAAATGCGTTTTGTCGACGGAAGAAAATGACAGATAAACAAACATAATCTGTCATTTTGTCGTTCTTCCGTCTACAAAACCCGTAGAAAACCTGTTTCTATGGTTGTCTTGCAACGTGTACGTTACCTGTGTGTGGTAGTCAATTCAAACATTATAAACGGTCTCCCCTTTCTTCATTTATTGCCGGAGGCGGCAATAAAACGTTCATTAAAATAAACACTACCCCTGTTTTAATTAACCTAAAAGCAAAATAAAATCAATCTGCCTAGCCTTTTCCCAACTATATTGGGGTCGGCTTCCAGTCTAACTGGATGCAGCTGAATACCAGTATTTTACATGGAGCGACTGCCTATCTGACCTCCACAACCCAGTAACTGGGTAATACGATACCCCTTGGTAAGACTGGTTGTCAGATTTTCGGGCTTCTGACGACCCGTAACGACTGTCAAAGATCCACGAATGACAGCCGGGACCAACGGCTTAACGTGCTTTCCGAGGCACGGAGGAGTCTCGGTATGTAAAGATGGTCACCCATCCACAGACCAACCCCGGCAAGCATAGCTTAACCTGATGGATCGACCCGTGAAAAAAATAAAATAAATATGTTGTAAAATAGAGGAAAATTTAAAATAAATTAAGAAAAAAATCTTCAAAACGGGTTCTTAAAAATGTAGGTTGATTAAGGGTTCTAGTTAAGAGATACCTACTCCGAAATCTTCGTGGATGAAGTCGTGGACCAAAGCTAGTATATTATAAACATTTTATATAACCCAATCACCTAAAACTAATAGGTAAAAAACTCAAAAACTATGGCCCAGATCTCCAAAACAAAAATAGTTACAATAACCCTTATTTGTACCTCTATAAAGGTGATAATGTGATATTCGGGCGCACCGTCTTTTCATACTAGCAAATAAAATTGTACAGTTTCATCACTCTTATATGTATAGACATAAGGGTGGTATTAGCATGTGTGTGGTATGTATGTCAGTCGTTCGGTAAACCGTTAGTTGGTTCGGCAAAGGTTAGAAATGTGTGTGAAAGTTTGTGGAGGCGGGGTGACTGGCTTAAGTCTTGTGTTTAAGTGCGAAAATGGTTCCGTTGTCTTAAAAAAGTAAGGGAAATATTTAACAGATCCTCTAAAAAATGTTTGCGCATAATTATAATGACACACATTGATATTGATGGCATTTGCAAGTTCTGTCAGTAGTAGTCTTTGGTATTAAAAACGAACTTTAGGTCCCCAAAAAAGAAAAAAATTTTTAGGAGCGCAAAATGGGAATTATTGGAGGTTCGTTTAGATTAGATAGACGACAAAACGTAATTTTTGTTGGTTCTAAGGAAAAATTTCTCGTGGAGCTCGTGGCTAAAAAATTACAGCCGGGTACGGGTCGATTACAGGTAAAGCTATGCTTGCTAACGTCGATCCGTGGATGGGTGACTATCATAGACATATCGAGACGCCTCTGAGCCTCGTGCACACAAAGCACGTTAAGCCGTTGGTCCCGGCTGTCATTCGTAGATCTTTGACAGTCGTTACGGGTAGTAAGCAGCCCAAAAGTCTGACAACCAGTCTTACCAAGGAGTATCGTGTTACCCAGTAACTGGGATGTGGAGGTCAGATAAAAAACCGGTGAGACTGACAGCCAATCCCAACATAATTAGAAGAAAGCTAGGCAGATTTGGTTTTGAGGACAATTTTGAATAATTTGTAATGTATTAGGGACACATTTGCCCAGCACTCCCAGCAGTGGGACATAATAAGTTAATTAAAAAAACTGGTCAAGTGCGAGCCGGACTCGCGCATCGAGGATTCCGTACAAACCAGCAAGTTTAAAATTATTAAAAATATTTGATAATATGATGTAACTAAAAATTACGTCTTTCGCATTTTTCCTTTATCTGTGCTATAAGACGTTGCTTTGTACCAAATTTCAAGATTCTGAGTTCTCGGGAAGTACCCTGTAGGTTTTGATTCCCTTGTGAGTGTCGAAAATTTGCGGAAATTTGCGGCATAAACGGTTGTATCTTTTGATTGCGTTGGCTTAGAAGTTTGATTTTTTCACAGCTTCAAGGGACAGTAGACTTGAGTATTTGATATAAATTCCAGCTTGATAACTTTACGCGTTCCTGAGATAAAGGGTATTGACAGACAGACAGACGAACGGAAAAAGTGATCCTATAAGGGTTCAGTTTTTTCCTTTCGAAGTACGGAACCCTAAAAATAAGGAAATTTCGTTCAGGCGACTTCAGTCCGGCCGCCAAGAGAATGTGTTTCTCACCTGTCAGTTCGAAAATTTCTAGTAGGACCAAATAATAGGTAATAAGGATCAAATTCGCAAAACACATATTCATTAGTATGAAACTGACAGACTTCAAGAACGCAATCTCTTACCAGCCGGACTATAAACGGGGACCTGCCGATCTATTCTGTAATAATCTCACGCTGAAAACTTAGGTGAAGTGAGCTTGAAGTGAGCTGTCATTCCACAGAGACTGACAGCTCACTCCGAGCTCACTTCACCTAAGTTTTCACGGTGAGGGTTACAGAATAGCACTGCTGGATTAGACGTTTAGTTGACAGTTCTTTTACATGCAATATACATACATGGTGTGGCTTCTATATATTTTTTAAATATTTTTAAACATGACATAATATCACGCCTATATTACCCGAAGGGTTTGGCAAAGGTTTACCTATAGTACATTTCACTTACAGCACATTTTACCAGTTATGTTTAAGTCCCATGTAATAGGGAGCGAGCCTATTGCCATCAACCGGTCACAAATTCATACTATGGGATAAATTCCAGATGGAAAACCCGATAACACTTTGCCCAACCCTAGAATCGAACCCAGGACCTCATACTCGACAGTAGCGCTTGCGACCACTAGACCAACGAGGCAGTCAACTTCATTTAATTCTAGCACAAAGTAATTAAAACACATCAAAGTTACTGTTAGACCAGTAAACAGAACATTAAGTCTGAAAAACTTACTTTCTCCATTGTTAGACAGACTAACATTGAAAAACACTTTATATTGACACTGCAGCAGACTTCCTATGACCTACCTTAAAATTATAGATCGCAGTTTTTAGTGTAGCTACATATCTGCTTCAACTTCGGGTTGTTAAGAGCGGCCAACCCGTCATACTTTTCATACAAACGCTCGTACGTGATTATGGCGTTGTAACACATCTTTTATTGAAAATTTTAAACTAATATTTATCTTGTGCACTATATCTAGGTTTCTATGAAAGCAAACATAGAAAATTTCAGAAAAAAATTCAGCCTAAGCCTCCGAAAATCTGCTTTTTTGCACAAATTTTACCTGAACTTTGGCCGGTCATAATGAACTCATAAATTGTAAAACTAAAGAAAACATCTTCATAGAAACTTTGCACGTGTAATGGAGATTCTAAATGACAAACATTTATTTCACAAACTTTTAAGGCTCACTCAAAAGCACGTATTTCCTGAAACAAAAGCAGCAAAAGCAGTTCTCACTTGCGCTCGATGAAACTACATGATCATGCTCGCGTTGACGATATACGTGTCGGGAAGGGCCCTCTTAATACTTGAAATGCTTTCAATTACCTATGACACCTAATTAGCCTATAATTTTCTCACTGCTAAAACAAAGGCTTTCTATCTTCGAGAGGGAGGCGGGGCTGTTCTACCACGCGGGTCCGGTGCGGATTGGCAGATGACACGTCTTCAAGGTTTTGGCGCTAGAACATGCCGGTTTCCTCACGATGTTTTCATTTACCGTTTTGAGAGCAGTGGTGATGAAATTACACAAAGTAAAGCGCCCGGCTTCGAACGCAGGACCTGCAACTTATAAATGGCGGCCGTTGCCTCTGAGCCACCACTGCTCTTCACGTCAGGGGCCCAAGTCTGCTATTTTTATAAATTCGTCATTAACTGCCTCGTTGGTCTAGTGGTCGCATGCGCTACTACTGAGCATGAGGTCCTGGGTTCGATTCCCGGGTCGAGCAAAGTGTTATTGGGTTTTTTCTATGTGGAATTTCTCAGTAGCAGCCCGGAGTCTGGATTTGTGCTCGGTTGATGGCAATAGGCTCGCTCCCTATTACATGGGACTTAAACATAACTGGCGAAATGTGGGTGTACCTACTAACGGTACACCTCTGTCCAGCCCTTCGGGGAAACCAAGCGTGATGTTATGTTATGTTGATGTTTATGTCGTCATTCCACCATTGGCATTTTGCTAAAAGTTCGTAATCTGCTAAATTCATAATGGTCGATCATTGGTTGATCATTGTATTCCACAAACAGGATACCTACTCGTAACGAATCAAAAGAAATGACTGCACAATGACGTTGTCATGGTAGGTCACTGATCAAAGGAACTGTCAAAATTTTAGCAGATTGCCGCCTAAGTCCGTCATTCATTTTTCATTATGTACGAGATTACCAATAGATGCCATTTCTTTCAATGGAGTGTCAGTGGCTGACCATTGGAAAGTCATAATGACGCCAATATGTTAGTAGATTACCAAACTTGTCAATAATGAAATCAATAATAGACCATTCTGGCGCTATTGTAATAGCAGACTTGAGGCCCAGGCTTTTACCAAACACATAATCAGCATATAATAGTCCCACTGTTGGGACACAGCAGGTCTCTCTGTGAGTGTGTGTGGGCCGTAACCCACCACGCGGTCGCAGTGCGGGTTGGTGGATATATATGACATGTCCTGAGACTGAAATGACGTCTCATTATTTTCGTAGAAAACATAAACTCGCGAAAATTTCGTCGCGATTTTTCGGCAGGTGTATCCTTTACTAGGCTAAGATACGTTTTACAAACTCGCGAGGAATGCTTTTTGATTGGCTAAAACAACACTGAATAAAAGTAACGTTAAAACTATAATAATTGTCACGTTATTTATTCAATTCATTCGCATTCCAGCAAAAGTTATCAAGCAAGCGAATGCGTTGATGTCTTTTGTACGTAACGATGTTTCGCACAAAATAACAAATTACTTAACTCAAATAACTCTGAATAATTGCCAGAATTATATACGCATCACCGTTAAATGCACATTTATATGTAATTGGGACATCGTTTTATTAAATTATTCAGTTAAACTTGATAGATGTCCACGTAATAAATGTTATAGCTTTGTCAAAGTCGGCTCTTGCGTAAATGATTAAATAACTTGTAATAATCTTGATTATGATGGATTGCTTAACGATATAATATGACAGTATATTAGAAGGCTTTGCATTAATAACAGCCCTTTGCTGTCATATGTATTTTTTTTATAAAACACTAGTCTGATTAAATAATAGAAACACTAGTGTTGGTCAGATTAAAAACGTTTTTTTTTATCTTCACTACTCTTTTACCCGAAGGTCTGCTGTAGTGATATGAAGTACACGAATTGAAAATTATTTAATAGGGGATGACTCTATAGCAGACACGGCGGCGGCGGCGCAATGAAAAACTCTTTATCCAATAACACTTTACCCGACCCAGGCTTCGAGCCTAGGATCACACAGTTGTCGTAAATAATTGTGTAACACTGCGCCTGTATGTCTGCCCCGAAGGGGTAGGTAGAGGTGTACGTATTGAGTTTTGCTTGACTTTCTGCCCGATTTATGGCAAAAAAAATATGTTTTGTGATCTACGTTTTGGAACGATCAACTTTGTGACTAACTGACGTTAACAATCCAAAAGTTCATGTAAATGGGTTAATTTAAATAAATGCTTCGAATAAAGTTTATGTTGGACTGCCTAGTTATATAGTACCTATATTGGTCGTAATTAGTACTACTGAGCATGAGGTCTTGGGTTCGATTCCCAGGCTGGGCTAAGTGTTATTGGGTTATTCTATCCGGAATTTCAGAGTAGCAGCCCAGAGTCTGGATTTGTGCCCGGTTGATGTAAGTGTAATATAGGTAAGGTACACCTTTGCCTAACCCTTCAGAGAATAAAGACGTAATGTGTGTATGTTATGTAGTTATGTAGTAGTATGTGTGTAGTTTATGTCTACTCCTGTAAATCTACTCTCATCTCTCTCTAGCACCTGGCGCCTTAGATTATTTTATAATCTTACCTTACAAAAAACTCGTCTAGAATCTCCAGATATTACGGTAGTCGCCACAATATGTAGTTAATTGACACAGCCGGTATGACAGCCGGCTAACGGTAGCCGAGTTATTTTCCTAGCGGTCTAGCCTAGGCGACTCTGGCGATTACTGACGTGTTTCCTTGTGACTGGTTATTTATATAGGATTAATCGAGTTGGTCTTATGTAACGGGTTTTGAAGTAATTAAGAGAACTCGTAGACTTATTAGATCGTCCATATATTCAAAGGACTGGTAGAAACTGATAGGTAGTCTGTGTTATCCTGTAAAAATCCGATTCCACCAGTGCGCGACACTGTACTGGCTTGTACGACACAAACTTTCTTTCTCTTTCTTCTTTTCTCTTTTATATTTTGTGAATGTGTGAACGTTGTAGGCATAACCGACTTTTAGATCTGTCGATCATTTTCTATCTTGCTAAGTATCTGGTACTTGTTGATAGGCCTACAGTGTCCTCTCATACCTATAAACACTGTAACTTGAAAATATTGTAAATACCATTTACTTTACAAATACAATACAAAAGAGTAACCGTGGAGTTTCTTGCCGGCTCTTCTCCATAGGAAACGACCAATTGGAACCGTGCACCTAGCTTCTGACGTTTCATAAGTGCCCTTGTAGGTTTATGTGAAATAAAATATTTTGAATTAGAATTTGAACGTTTCTTTCGGTGGACTCACTCAATTAAACATTTAGAAATGTGTTTCACTGTATCTACGCTTACAAAAATTACACATAGATTTGCCGCTGGAAACAGAGACAAACGACTCTGCAGCTCAGTACGTGCACTGTTGGAGTCCTGCACAAATTCTTTGTGAACTACAAACGTGCTGAACATAATTTTGGTGGAATCACGCGTTTCAAGTTAACTTTGAACCCTGCTCAAGTGACCACACAAATTCAAAGCGAACCACAAATACATCGGAGTGATAAGTGTGAAGTGAAAGCAATATTACTGTTGACGGTTGAAGTACAATCTTACGGCTTCCAGTCTAACCTTGGTAAGACTGGTTGTCGTACTTTTGGAATCTGTCTACGAATGACCAATGGTTTAGCGTGCTTTCCGATTCACGGAGGAGTCTTGGAATGTAAAGATGGTCACCCATCCACGGACCAATCCCGGCAAGTCAAGTTATATTCAGTCAAGTTAGGTTAATAGCAGTATATCTGTACGAGATATAACGCATTTCATAGTCATAAGTTTTTAGTGTCGGCAGTACCCATGACTGACTGGCTATGTTTATTTGAATATCTACAGTTTAGATTGTGTGTGTCTGTCAGTCAGTCGCTTAGCTATTTTTACTCGACTGCGGCGAAGCTCAAAGGGATGGTAATGTTTTTCAAAAAAAAACTAGCGACCTTGCTTCGCAAGGTTTTTACGACTTGACATAAAATCGAGATTCCTTAAATATCTATAAGTTTAATATGTAACACACACATAACATATATCTATAATACACCCACATTTCGCCAGTTATGTTTTAAGTCCCATGTAATAGGGGGCGAGTCTATTGCCATCAACCAGGCACAAATCCAGACACCGGGCTTCTACTAAGAAATTCGAGATGGAAAAACCCAAAAACACTGCCCGAAAATGATGATGAAATGATGTTTAATATGTATTATACACACATCGAAATCCGTTGCGTACCTATATTAGAAGAACAACGCGGACATACAGACAAACGCGAAAAGCAACTATGTTTTATAATATGTGTAGATATATAAACTGTTTTTGTTTTTTTAAAATACCCTATCTACCCTCGTTACGCCCTTGCTCTTCCCAGTACCTCCATATAACAAGTACCTAAGCCCATCGAACTCGCGCCTGACCGCGCTGCGCAGGAGTTGATACTTGACGTCGCTAACTGTACTCGCGCCGTTTCCTGGCCTACGGGTTTGTGATATGGGTTTTGTGTGAAGGGGATATAAGCAGGTTTCCAAGTGCTTGGTTAGAGGATGTGTTTTATGTTGATTTTGCGTGTGGGTAATTAATTTTATGGGTAGAATGCTCCTTTCTTATGAATTATTAATAATTCTATGCGAACAGGCAGTTATGGGAGATGTTAAAGCACTTGAGACATTTAAACTTTGTCACTTCCCATCAGGACGTTGCGCGTCGGCTTGATTGTCATCCAATCCTACTAAAGGCACACACAGTACCGACGGCGGCGGCAAAGACTGCCGGCTTTTGCCGAGCGGCACTCTTTTGTTTGGCGGTTCCTTTGTGTGGCAAGCCGGGCGCACCATAGGAGCCTTTATGTTATAAAAATGAAGTGAAGAATGAGTGAATGAGTGAAGTGATGAAGTTAGTATGTTTGGATGTTTGTCAAAACGGCTGACCGGATTTGGATGAAATTTTGCACACAGATAGTTTATAGCCTGGATTAACACATAGAATACTTTTCATTCCGTTCCGACATCCATGCAGGCGAGGGCAAAAACTAGTAACATAATTGAATCAAACATGTTGACACTGTGGCAGTACTCGTGATATTTCTTCGACAGTATATCATCTCTCTTTCAAGTATAAAAAGCTGATGACACGAGATAACCCTAAATAATTATTCGTTTTTATTGTTTCTTCCTGATTTCTAAAAAGCCTGGTCAAGTCTCTAATAAAAAAATCGGTTCTCAAATCTAATGTTAGTGTTGTGATTACGACAACTGAAGTAACATCAACCAATCACTTGACTGAGTTGACAGATTAAATTGAATAGGTTACTCGGGTTAAAAGATTTTTATTTTATAAGCGAAATTACAGTATTGTTAGTAAAGGCTATGTAATTCAAATTTTAACGAATATTTTCTTTGTTTCAGGTCCCACAATCGACCCAGTCCCCAAAATCATGCAACAGTCATAGCAACAAACAAACAAGCAAACAAGATGGGTCCTCCTCTAAGTACGTGGCCATATAGCCATCCGCAGACCGGTGAGAGTGACAAATGTGACAAAACAAGTGACGATGTACATAAAAAGTGTTTTTTGTTCCAATCAGTTGACAACTTCCGAGTGCTTTGTTTAAATTTTACATTTGCGCTGTTATTCTTTCAAGTGTTGTTAAGTTTGAACTCTGTGAGGGCGGGGCCTGTGATACTCAACATGGATTACTCGCAAGGTGAGAAATATCCCTTTAAACTAATTAGTATATTTATTTGTTTTGTTTCTGATTTACCATAACCAAAAAGATTGCGTTTACGAAAGCAACATAATACGTACTGGCTTTCTGCAGATGCGAAATTCTTATGATATCTGTAATGTTTATTTGACAAACTGCCTCGTTGGTCTAGTGGTCACAAGCGCTACATGAGATCCTGGGTTCGATTCCCAGGTCGGGCAAACTGACATTGGGTTTTTCCATTAGAAATTTCTCAGTACCAGCCCAGAATCTGGATTTGTGCCCGGTTGATGGCAATAGGTTCGCCTCTTATTACATGGGGCTTAAAAATAACTGGCGAAATGGTGGCGGGCCTACTGAGGTTGAGATGTGCCTAACACTTGGGGAAATAAGGCGTGATGTTAAGTTATGTTATATTAGATAAATTAAAACTAGTAGTGACTCTACCTAATATAATAAAAATCTAGTAAACATAAATGGAAAGGCAATTCCACCTAGACCTACCAAGCCTGGATTCTGTAACTATCTACGAACAAATCAATCCAAATATTTTTGGCAAAAACAAGAAAACAAACGCAATGTCTCACTAGACAACCTCTTCATACCATCAGACATCTTTTCAGTTACCAAAGCTAATGAAGCATGCCCCAGTGTCACAGTCTACACAACAATGGTTAAGAAAGTGGTCAAAAGTGCGAGTGTTAATAATTGTATGTTCACTAATAGAGATACTGTGGCGAATTCGATTTTGGTAAAAGTGAAATAGCCATATAGCTTTTTTTGAGGCTGACACTGTGCTTTATGGAAGGCTTTCAATTACTTAGTTGGTCTAGGTGTAAAATAAAAATGGTTGATTGAATCAGCACGGGTTATTGGTTGATTCGGGCAAATTTACTCGCTTGAAAGACACTTTTAAATTATATTATTTTTCTTGAGGCGATTCGCACGAAGTTTATTTATTTGTGGGCGAATTGACAACTCCAGAAATACGTATTAGGCAATTGGCATATTTTGAATTTTATGCAGTAGTGTTATAAACTTTTTTCTTAACTGAATGAGAATTGAAGATTGATCATTTTGTCAATATTAAAGGTAAGAAAAAAGATGGGCCAAAATTAGGACAAGTGAGAAAAGAAAAAATATTAAATGGAGTTGTTTCAAGAGATCTTGAATTTAGAGAATGCGAAAATCTTCTTTTTGAAAAACCAGAGTTGGGCACTTGTTCAGGGATAAGTCGAACCCAATTTTCTTTACTTGCTTATGTAGATAAAAGTGTAATCTTACAACTGAGCTGTAAATTTGTGATAAATCAAAGGAAACAAAGTTTCTGTTTATTTTTCTCGACCGCCGAACGCCAAAGAAATGGTCACCAACCATCTAATTAACGCAAGAATGCGTTCCTATTCAAATGTCGAAGGCCCAAGAATGTCGTTTGGTGACCTAGTTACTTCGTCCTTGGCCTAGTCAAATATTAATGAATACATTTATAATCGGCACATCCTATAACTATAAATGGAAGTCCTAATCCGGCTTAGGGTTTGACTTTGATTAAAACGAACGAAAGTTAATCGTGTTTGGTTACCATACACTCTACAGGAGCCAATCAATTTATTCTACATAAATATAAACATCTCATTGTGAAAACGTAGGTGAAGTGAATTTGAACTGAGCTGTCTATTATCACATTGAGATTTTAACAGACTAGGTCGCCAATACTGTGTTCTCTCTGAAAACATAGGTGAACTACTGAGTTTGAAGTGAGCTCTCAATCCCTAGCGTCAAGTGGGATGACAGCTCACTTCACATTTTTCATGGCGAGATTTTTACAGGATAGACCGGCGGGATCTTAGACGGAAAGTGAAATGTCAGTTTATTTTGTAGTTGTACCATGTGCCTTGTTGTTTTGTTGTTTATGACCAGTAATCTGTTACCCTACGGAATTGCGCATCACCTGCCCTGTAATTGATTATGGTAGGGTAGTTTTAACTTTGCGTTACACATACATAGGGGATGACTTATGAAAAAATATTTTAGAGAGCACTAGTATTATTATTTGCTTGTCATCTCTCTGATGACTAGCCTATTACTATCCCGTTGAGGGGAAAAGGCCTCTTCTCATACAGAGAAGGCACGAGCACTGATCACCACGCTTGCTTAAGACGGGTTGGTGATTTCAGACTTATATTAAGTACATACGACATAACTGGACAAGACATGGACTTATAAGTCCATGTTTCCTCTCGATGTTTTCCTTCACCGATGTCAATAATGTCCAAGATAAACTCGGAAATTACATAAGAATTGAAAAAGTCACATTGGTACTTGCTCGGATTTGGACCCACCACCTCATCCATGAGAGTCGAGGCCTTAACCCTGGGGCATCATGATATAGGTACTCACAAAAGAAAAGAAAATCAGTCTGGGTCGTTGTCACCGGATACGGTGAAGAGGCCTATAGTTATATAAATATAGGGGGAGGGGTTTTTCAGTTAGCTTCAATAATACGTATTTTTCCCACCTAGTAAATGTGGACGATGTTCTAGTACTCGTAGTTCCTGTCACTAGTGAACAACATTCCAAAAGTTTTTTTTTTTTTTCTGTTGGTTGAATACGAGGCTTTTGGCTACTTTTGTATTTTTTTTATTATAATGTGCGTTTTGTTCGTGCAGAATAAGCGTAGATATTTTTTTTTTTTTCACTGTAATTTACATAGCATGTAGTGGTATTCAAATTTTTGTGGGGGGTTTGTGTAGGTACGACAACTAAAAAGTGAAAAATAAAAACGTTTTTACAATATAAAAAACCGTCTTCCAAAACAAAAACACTGCAAAGTGAAAAATAACTTTGATTTCGGAAGTTGGTGTCTTTGATTTTGTATTTTCGTTTTTTGCCACCGACTTCCGAAATCAAAGTTATTTTTCACTTTGCAGTGTTTTTTGTAAAAAAGTTTTTATAGTGCAGTGCAATGAAGTGTCGTCATGGAATAATCTTATTTCGCAAACGGCATGCAATTTGCAACGATAAAACGACCGAACATACCTTGTTTTCTATGTCAGTAAAAAGTAAGCGTAAGTTAGGTATCTCAAAACTCAAAAGAATCAGGGCCAATATCCTCATTTCGGTCGCGACGTAGGTAGCGACCAGCGGCCACACTTTCACTTCCTTGCGACCAGGAGCAGCAACTAGGTCGATGACAGTGTGTCATCCGCGTAGGCTCGCTTTCCGAAATAATCGGCATTCGAATCGATTAGGAATGCCGATTTTTATTAACGAGTCGATTGAAGAAGGCGTTTTATTTGATTAATTGTCAGTCTGCTAGTTACATATGTACCCACCTATTTTACTTTAAAAGTCTTTACATCCATGGGTAAAATATATCTTCGTTTAAGGGTTTTTCGGGAAAATGTCCAAATGTTTTAAATATTGTTCGTGGAAACGTAAAACATATTTTAGAATCATGAAAAAGCTAAAAAGAACAGTAGACTAGGAAAATCGTCAATAACTTGAAAATACTGTAATTTGGTAATATCGGAGAGCATGTCTTTGTTGAGCTAGTACGGTAATTACTTGCGGTAATTACTTGATTAATGTTCAAGACAAATATTAATCAACAACAAAGGTATTCAAACCTGTTGTAAACGTATCCTAGGCTTTAACTTTACAATGTACTAGGTATGCATTGTCTGCTTGCATCTGTTTAGTAATATAATAATTAGTATGTCCCTTTTTTTACAAATAAACATAACATATATTTGAGCACCTGTCATTAACGTTAGTTGTTAATTACAAAGAATGTCGCTAGATGGACGCTGACCTATAACACTGTCAGTTGCTAGTGTGTTTGTAAGACAGTATAATAATTTCTAGTATTTTATAGCATAGGCCGACAAAGTCAAAGTGATAAACTTTCTCATAAATGATAAATGATATTTTATTTCTGTAAGGTTTATTTATACAAACACTTTTAAACGCTAATTCTTGATATTTTTAAAACTAGATGAGGTGTTTGCTATCCACCAGTCCCTTTTAAATTCCTAGCATTATCTTGGTCAGATCATGTAAGGACCGTGTAGATTATGTCTGAATTTGAAAGGAAGAATCACACAGATTTGAGCTGAGCGCATCAGCGGAACTGTCCAGTCAATACGCCTCAGTAATCGTGTAGCTCAACTCAGAAATGAAGGAGCTCAACAACTCGACGAGCGATACCAAAGAAAAGACATTTGGGTACACATAAAAACTGTAAATTAAATAGCATTTGTGAATTAAACTAGGGAATCTATAATCTCTCTAGTCCCTAGAACTGAAACCATTTCTTAATACCGTAATTGACGAATATACCTATTTTGAGCATAAGGCTTTGTTTTGGGCCTTTGTGACAGAGAGCAAAGCTTCAAATACTTGACATTATGTATTTTTCTTCCATATGTCTCTATTAATCGTCATCTCGGTAATCACTCCCTTTCTAGCCATACCATCTTTCACACAGTCCACGAACTATCAAATCAACTTTCAACCGTTATGTAGGACCTAGCGGAACCTTTGTCTCCCCATCCTGTAGATAGTAAGATTAGCCCAAAGAAACCGGCCATGTTTTCAAAACACATAACAAGTTCTTATACCCATTACATGGAGTCTGGTTTTATGTAGAACGACTGCCTAGCCTCATTATCGGGACCTGACGCAGGTTTGCGCAGTATGATATTATCAGTACTTATCTCCTAACTTGCTTTTAAGTACTTCCTCGGAAAGAGATAGGACGGCTCTTGGTACTTAGTGAGTGTTGTTCTACAAACGCTGCGGGTTGTCAGAAACCAGTAAGTCTCTCTAACAGCCAGTCTAGGCAGACGATGTTCTTCAAACATAGCATAAGGAAGTATTGACATCCAATGCTGGAAAACGACGACGTCTGAATGACTACAACCACTTTATCATAATAGATATTGCCTTAATCGGATTTTTGATCAAAGCAAGGTTTAGAAGAGGATCCACGAGTTAGGGTACTTTATTACCTTCAGCGCACCTTGGGTTTAAGCCCTGCTTACATTAAATAAAAGACCTTTTGGTGATATAGCTCGAGTAATTATTGATTCTAAGAATTCAATTATAACCTAACCTATTTTTCTTCCACTCGCTTGACATCCCAGGGGCTGACTCCCAATCAAACAACAAACCACATTCTTTTTTTATATAAAATACAAATTGTTAGAATGTTCGAATATAATACAATATAAGGTTGCTTATCGCATAAAACCTTACAGTACCTACCAACGTTGCTAACCGACTAATCTTTCTCGAAAGATGAAAATCTTAGTTTGTTTTTCTTTTTATTAGCAAACAGGATGTGGTGGGGTGTCCCCTCAGATCATGGGGTGCCCCCTACCCCTAGATGCGCATTTTTTTACATGTACCAAATTGTAAGTGAAAGTACCTACAGAATGACAACAGTAAAAAATATTTACCCGGCGCGGCGTAACAACAACAAAATTCCAACTGCATTAGAAACAAGATACCCAATTTGGAAAATCCGTGTAATTTCATAATACTTATATTTTATTAATGACTATTGTAAACACAGCCAATGGCTCTTCAAACTTAAAGCAATCGTGAATATGTATTGAATGTAGCCCAATGACCGGATGACATCTGTGACTCAGTTTTTTTCACCTACCTTGTGTTATTTGGGTGTTAAGGCGGTTCCACACAACGAGTTTTTAGTTTATTAAGATTTATGTATGCAAGTAGGATTTTTTTTAGTTTTATTACTAAGCCACATTATGTATGCCTGTCCAGTGTTTGCAAGCGAAAATACTGACCGTAGAGTCCAGGATTCGATTCCAAGTTCTGGCAAAGTGATTGCGTTTTTTCGTCGAGTAATTATCAGTAGTCTGGATTTTAATCCAGTATAAACTCGTTATTTAATACATACATGACCACATAACTAGCAACATATAGGTGAGTCTTACACAGCTGCCTTAGAAGTACTCTTTCGGAGAATACAGGTGTATTCTTGGACAAAGCGTTTCCTAGAGCCCCCAGTATTTGTGACCCTCGCCCTCTTCAAATTCAAAATATTTTATTTCACATAAACCTACATGGGCACTTATGAAACGTCAGAAGCTAGGTGCACTGTTCCAATTGGTCGTTTCCTATGGAGAAGAGCCGGCAAGAAAGTCCACGGTTACTCTTTTAAAAATAATTGGCTTTTACAATATTTTCAAATAACAGTGTTATTAGGTATGGGAGGACACTGTAGGCCTATCAACATGTAAGTCTTTCAACAAGTACCAGGTACTTAACAAAATAATGATGGTCAACAAATCTACAGTCTACTACGCCTACAGCGTTCTCACATTCACAAAATAGAAAATAATATACAGGATGATTGGAAGCTGGGTGCAAAGCTTTAAGGCGAAGATAGTACAGACAATTTAGAACCATTTAAGCCATGGTTATCTTAGACGAAGTCTTACTATTTTTTGGGGGTATGCTTATTTCTAAAGAAATCTCTTTCAGCATACCGTCAGCATATCATCTATATAAGTAATTTAAGAAAGCAAGAGCTTCTTTGTTCACTAATTCGAGCATAAATCTTCACCATTTCTTTGACACAAAACATTGTCAACCCAAGTAACAACTAGAAATGAACCGCACCTACTTTTCCTAATGCCTGCAGCCATATGAGCGAACCCAGTCCCTACATCCGCATACAACCTGTTTCTTATTTATAGTTTGTACTAAGCCTACAATTATTAGGTATATACCTACGTTTTTACTGTTATTCGTATCGTTTAGTAGGAAGCCTAGCTTTCTAGACAGCGATAAAGTATGTGATATTAATGAAAAACTTGTCTTGCTAAGCTTGCGGTGACAGACTTGGGTGATATAAGGTCTAATTACTTGGAAAATGGGGCAGGGTTTTAGTTCATAGAGAATAAATTATGCTAGGTGTCTGTAGGTGTGTCTACTGCCTGCCCATAGGTTGGTTTCTGTGAAACGTTTTTTTTTCGCGGGGAGAAAAGTATATCAAGTTCTTGCAACTCCTCTGCAAAATTTCATCAATATAGACTTTGTAGTTTAGTCACAAAAACGAACTAAAAAGAGGTTTAAATGTCAAATATCTTATCATGTTGCTTCATTGCCTGTTGTAACTTCCGCCAGTCAATCACAATATCTAACAGAATATTTACTGATCAGAGCATTTATCAAGCTTTCAGAAACAGGCTGTCCACAGGATACTTTCATGCATAATTTCAACATTAGTGATTTGATAAAAGAGAGTGTCCGTGGAGTTTCTTGCCCGTACTTCTGCATAAGAAACTACTACGCTTTGGAATGTGCAACTAGCTTCATCTTTCTGACTGATCTCTTGACAGTTCAAAAGTGCCTGTAACTGGTTTATTTGAAATAAATGCTTTGAGTTAGTTTGAGCTTGAGGTAACAAGAAATGTTAAATTGTACCTACTTTAGTGTTTTTTTTTAACTTTTTTTAAACAGGACTAACATTTGAGATTTCTCTTCTATAACATTTTAGGATACCGCATTGCAGTACAACTTTAAGACTCCTTAATTTATCAAAAAAATTCTCTCAATCATCTAATTAACAAATTAAGTGGTGACCAGTGTGACCATGCCTTAACTTAAATGTGTTTTTAATGTCCGCTTGTCCGCTTGTCCACAATGTCCACTAACAAGGCGTGCCTGTCTTGCTACATACCTTATTCACCACTTTCTTTTCGTTTTAAATGGATGCTGTTTGGGAAAACCCAGGCGATCTCAATAAACATATAATTTTGTTGTGTAATTAAGAAATTTACGGGTAGTGTAAAACGTTTTAAATAAAAAAAAAAACTCTCAAATTAATTTTAATCTTCTTTTAAAGATAAATATTTTTGTAAACATTGTTCATTCAACTTTTGTAAATATTGTTCATTCTTTAACCGACCAGACACTATCAGTAATAATGACATCAATATTTCTATCATTCCTTCCAATACTGATGTAAAAATACCTTAACGTGTTATGCGGATGACCAACGTGTCATCCGCATAACACGTCAAGTCCACGCTGGAGCTCGCCCCTCAGCACCCAGTCGTACCCAATGTTCCACAGGAGCGGTCCCACGACCGAACCCTGTGGAACACCGCACGACATGCGGCTCTGGTTTCCGCCATCACGTCCCGTGTTGGTGACACACACATGCTAGTGCACCCAAGGACAACCCCCGGTTGGTGCAGGACTATTTATTACAAGATATTGGATCATGGGTTTGGGTGGCTAAGTGAACTGGTTATCTAGAACTATGGAAAGACTATGGCCCCTGCCTGACCAATATTTATATAAAATACTCAAATAATGCACAAAGTGTCGTAGCGACAAGGGGGCAACATGTCCTGAGGTGCATATAAGGAGTGCAGCGGCATTCCACGGCTGTCAGGACAATCCCGGAAGTACGGTCAAGCATCCCTACCAGCATCTTACTGGAATGCTTCCTTCCTCCGAGCATATTTGCTCTTGCGAATCTCCACTCAAGCCGGCCAATAAAGGCAAGAAAGAGGTGGGAGCTCTATTCCTCGTCAGTGTTCACTCCAGCCGGCTAATAAAGGCAATCCAGAGATAAGGAACAAGATTTCTCCCGAGAGATAAGGTCCGTGGGGACGCTACTGCCCAACAGCTCGCCACATGCTGCCCTGCGGGTTTCTGCATCTCTCTTGGTCTGGCTCCTCATCACAGACCTGTTCCGGCAAAAAACTCTACCGGCATAGTAATGGAGTTCGGAGCGCGCAAGCCCCAACGTCAACGTAGAGATACGACAGTGGGGGAATGTAACGTTATTATTATCTACTGATAGTGTCTGGTCCGCTTTTCACATAGTTTCGGAAATAATATTTTCATTTTGAAAGTGCAAGTTATGATTATTTAAATAATATTTTAATTTTGAAAGTGCAAGTTATGATTATTTCGTTTTGTAATACCTAGAATAGGAAGTAATATTATAAATTAGGAACATAGAAGGTAGTTTGTATGTGTGGAAGTCATAATAATACTGTGTAATTTTGAATTCAACAATAGAAATGAATGCCAGATCGTAATAAGATAGGACCTACCTACTTAAATACTAAGTACGTATTTATGAGTGTAACAAAACATTTATTTGCAATTATTATTCTTGAAATGTGTTTGTCCCTGAATTTGTTGCTAATTTTGTGTTTAATTAATAGCTATAAATCGTTTATACGTATGAAAGATATCCTATTCTGTATTTCCTTTGTTGCATACTCGTATATTACATCCACTCGGATTAGCGATATTTTTATAGCAAAAACAAAACCAGCGCAATCAGATTTTAATTCGCTGTATTTTTTATATATGATTTTTCGTCCGAAACCTAGAGCATATATATTATGTATTGTTTGGTTTTTAAGGCTAAAAGTACTTATATAAAACCGAGATGTACTTTCCATACCGTAAAATTAATACACGCAGAACTGCGATGCATAAATAACCATATTTTTTTGCGGAGAGGTTTTTCACCTCTACCAATTTGGTCAATGGTACCTATGCGTTTCTGGCTACAATAAACATTCAGCTATGACTTACGTAGGCTTGACGAACACAGGTTTGTGTTCTAAAACACAAATCGCCGACGTCACCCATAAAGCAGCCAAGCATAAGTGCGACTGGGCCGGACAAGTTGGCCGTATGTCGAGCGAGTCCATAAAATGTTCGTCGACATTGATGCAGACCCAAGAGAAGATGGTAAGAAGAGCTTGATGCCTACAGACACAATTAGTCCACACTAGCTCAAGACAGAGTGGAGTGGAAAGGAGAATAGGAATGGCCTTATTACTGCAGCACAGGACAATACATGCTAAAAATAATAAATAATAACGTAGGCTATAAGGTCGTAAAACCTGTACACCGAGTTTCGTCCAGATCCATTGTAAAATACGACTTATAGAGGAGTAGCAATAAACTGACACACTAAAGCTTTAGCCAGACTTGAAGCAGAGAAGCTTTGCTCGCTCGGTCAATAAAAAAATCTCGATATATTTATTTTGTGAAGTGGTAAAAATCATGCGAAGCAGGAGCAGGGCCTCAACAAGTCTGCTATTACAATAGTGTCAGAATGGTCTATAATTGATTTCATAATTGTTGATTTTGACAAGTTTGGTAATCTACTAACATATTGGCGTCATTATGGCTTTCCAATGGTCAGCCACTGACACTCCATTGAAAGAAATGGCATCTATTGGTAATCTCGTACATGATGAAAAATGAATGACTGACTTAGGCGATAATCTGCAAAAAATTTGACAGTTCCTTTGATCAGTGACCTACCATGAGAACGTCATTGTGCAGTCATTTCTTTTAATTCGTTACGAGTATCGTGTTTGTGGAATACAATGATCAACCAATGATCGACCAATGATCGACCATTATGAATTTAGCAGTTTACGACCCTTTAGCAAAATGACAATGATCGTGTTGGAATGACGAATTTATAAAAATAGCAGACTTGGGCCCCTGATCTAGTCTTATAAGCAAAGGCAAAATAACAACTCTCAGTGATAGGCCAGATGGTCTCTCTCTCTTGCATCCATTATTATTATTATTTCAGTACCAATACGCTAAATAAGTATTTAATTAATTAAAATAGACAACCATATTAATTAATTTATAGATTCGAGATCGCTCGATTATTACAGCCTTACTAATAAACTTTTACGCACGACGTATATCGGGGTTATAACATCAACGTTACCAATAAACGATATTTGACGTTTCAGTTGTATACATCTGGTGTAATAAATGTCATTAATCAAAGAGAATTTGTACAACCGTTATTCAGCCCTCGGACCTTGTATAGCGAATGTATAACCTATAATAACTAGTTGTTTTTGTCGTATTGAGCTTGAAAACCATGGATTATTTACAATATTTCGATATTTTATGAAATTGACAATCATAGAAGAAAATGTTATAAACATCGTTATGATCCTTGCTGTTTGCAAGAAAAAGAGTTTCGATTTAAATAAAGGTTCATCAAACTAAAAACAAGAAACATTGTTGAATTAGTCAAATGTCATTAGTTTCAGCCATTTAATATTATAGAAAAAAAATATCTTCATAATTTTTATCATTTCAGTCGTGCTGAATTCGCTTTGTTAAATGTTGACATTCAAGATTGACTATGGGTGCATTCCGAGTTACGCTGTAATCGATTTGAGCGTGCTAACAACCGTACCGTATTAACGTGGGCATGATAACGTTGTGTGTTGAATCGTCATAGATGACGTCATGAAATACGCCATCTTGCGATAACGCCGACCAAGCCTTTTACTAATATCACCGTGAGCGCTGTCAAAAATGACAGTTGTGCTGTTTTGTTTTGACTCGCATCTTATCTTTGAACTAACGTGGCATGTTCGAAATTGTATTTCTGGCTACCCTTCGCCACCTACCCAAAGAAGAAGAAGAAATGTGTGGTATATACACAATGAAATATGATATGCAAGTTTTGACATTGAGCGAGTACCGTGAGCGCGTTTACGAGCGTTCCGAATTGTTGACAGCCCTCAGCTGTCATAATCGTGATATCTTAATCGTAACGCCAATTATCGGTGTCAGCGCTGTGAGCGATTATGTTCTAATTCGGAAAGCGCCCTAAAACAGCTTTTACTACTGTTGCGTTCTTAACCTAATGCATGCATCACTAGTGACAATAATCTATTTTTTTAATTCGTAAAAGAACGCAAAATCAATAGTTTTGGAAATAAAATGGACGTAATTCTTTAAATATAGATTTTTAAATTTAGAAGTCTAAAGTCATGAATGTTTTTCCAATTAAAAAACTGTCAATGATATTACGCAGTACCAGTTTCAGAACGCACCTTCTAATGTTGCCAGTGGTTTTTGTCATAAGCAGTGGGTAACTATCACTGACCTCCATATATACAATATATGGAGGTCAGTGGTAACTATGCATTGTGTATACACTGATTATTAGTAAGAGTAGTGTGTAACGCCTATTCACAGCTTATACATTGTATAACAATACAATAGTTTAACAGATGTTTAACTTATTTTTATTAGTAAGGCTGTTATTCTATTACATATATATCCTGTCTAAGTTATGATTCATCGTTCATTTCACCGAAATCGGTACAGCCGTTTCGGAGTAATTGATTACTAAACAAACATTGAATATATTTTCTGATAAATGTTAGTAACGGAACTGTGTTATGAAAGGTAGTTAATTTATACTGTAGAGACCAGTCATCCTCGATATTACATCAAATTGAACGAATGAATTTGTTACTTAATTATGAAACAGACATTCATAATAGGGATGATGACATAAAAAAAAAATTGTCCGCCAGGTAGATTATTAAAAAATATTGGACAAGTATTTTTTATTTTTTTACGATATCAAAAGATTAGGGCGATACATTGAGTTAAAATGTGCCATGACGTCACGAGTATGTTGAGTCCCAGACTTTAAGGGGCCTGCGAAGCATGCGTTGTTCATACAAACGTAATACCAAAATAATTTGTAAATCAAACATATTCTTAAGGTAGTGTGTATTTATTCCGATTGGATTACAGAATATCTAGGCTTCCAAATATATATTTTGAATGGAAACTGATATAAAGACGAGATATGAGGAATTTAAAATTTCAATAGAAAACTTATTTTTCTCTTTTCTCGAATTTAAATCAGTGTCCATTAAAAATATAAATTTGGAAGCATAGATATTCTGTAATCCAATCGGAATAAATACACACTACCTTAAGAATATGTTTGATTTACAAATTATTTTGGTATTACGTTTGTATGAAATAAGCATGCTCCGCCGGCCCGTTAATGCGTTTTATCTAAGTCATTTTTTATTAATATGATAAAGCAAAAATACGTGTCTAATATTTTTCTAATATCTGACTGACGGACTAAATATAATTTCTTTTTTTTGACCTAGGCATCATCCCAATTGCGGTGAGGAACAACTTACGAATAAGCGCAGAACAAAATGTGTCAGTAATTTTTAGGGCTCCGTACCCGAAGGGTGACAAACGGAACCTTATTACTAAGCCTCCGCTGTCCGTCTGTCTGTCAGCGAGCATGGACCGTAATAGGTAGACAGTTGAAAATTTCACAGATTATGCATTTCTATTGCCGGTATAACAACAAATAATAAAAATTAAATAAAATTAAAAATTAAAATACAGTAACGTTTGATTTGATGATGATGTTATAAGTTCCTGTCACTGTTATTTACATAGCAGATATTGGTATTCGAATTTGTGTGGGGTAGGTACCTACCACAACTAAAAAGTGAAAAAATAAAAAATATTACAAAAAATATTAACCGACTTTAAAAAAACACAAAAAGTGCAAAATAACTTCGGTGGCAAAAAATGAAAATATAGAACCAAAGACACCTACTTCTGTGATTAAAGTAATTTTGCACTTTTAGTATTTTTTTTATTTGTTTTGTAAAAGTTTTTACTTGTATGTTTGTTTGTTAAGCTTTCACGCTAAAACGGCTGCACGGATTTGAATGGAAGTTAGAACATAGAATACTTTTATCCCGATATTCACACGGGATCGAGACTCATTCGAGTGAAACCGTGGGGCGCGGCCAATAAATCATATTTCAGTTCTATTATTTTAGTCGCAGGCATTAATATTTAACATTCATTAATATATAAATCTGAAATATATTCTCTAAGCAACGAATAATAAACTCGCGAATTATATTTAATTGGTATCATTAATTTATTACAAAGTGGGACTTTAATTAATTTACAACAAAATTATTATAGCTACAAATCATTAACATTGAAATGAACATAGGTTAATGTGTCTTCTCTTTTGTCTACATTTACAATCAATGAATTAATTTGCTTTGAATTCATTAATCAAACGGTATTATTACACCCACAAGTTCGACACCGATCACTAGTATCAATAAACTTTGTTCAGCATTGATCGTTACGAGTTTTTAAGCTGTTAGGTACTAGCGACCCGCTCCTTCTTCGCACGGTTTTTACGACTTGACAAAACATCGAGATTTCTTAGTTATATGTAACTTTAATATTAATGTATTATACACATAAACCTCCCGGAATAAATTCTCTAAACGATGGTGAAAACCTCATCAGAATCTGTTGCGTGGTTTAGAAGAACAACACGGACATACAGACACCAAACCGATTTAATAGTTAAATGTCATCGATTCCCCTGTCATTTTTTTTTTTTTTTTTTTTTTAAACTTTGCCCCACACAAGGAATTTCTCATGTATCGTGGGTGCGTTTACAAACATTTAAACTCACATACACAAACAGCCAGACCCGGAACAACTACTTGTAGGTCATACAAATATTTTTTCCGTGCGGGAATCGAACCCGCGACACGCAGTGCAGCAGTCAATCGCTTAACCAACCGCACCAACCGTGCCGTGCATTAGCGTTTCGACAATAAAACAACGACCTTTGGTTGATTGATGGGATAATACAAGGTTCAAACATTTTTCATCAGAATCCTCAGCGTCATCACTTATTCTAGCCATATGGCGATAAAGGAGAAGCAGAGAAGTCTCTTAGTCTGCCTTTACTCCACTTATAACCATTCAACATTCATACGTTCCTCTCAAGATTGATCTTCTTGAGCTATGTCAACAACGCGATAGACATTCATTAGGCAGCGATGATATTTAAGTAAACTAATAATATACAGTACAGTACTGCCTCGTTGGTATAGTGGTCGCAAGCACTACTGCTGAGTATGAGGGGTTCGTTTCCTGGGTCGGGCAGTGTTATTGGGTTTTTCTATCTGGAATTTCTCAGTAGCAGCCCGGAGTCTGGATTTGTGCCCGGTTGATGGCAATAGGCTCGCCCCCTATTACATGGGATTTAAATATAACTGGTGAAATGTGGCTGTACTATAGATTACACCTCCGCCTAACCCTTCGGGGATTAGAGGAGTGATGTTATGTTATGTTAGATAAATTAAAACTAGAAGTGACTCTACCTAATACAATAAAAAGCTATTAAAAATAAATGGAAAGGCAATTTCACCTAGACCTACCAAGCCTGGATTCAAGGGTGGTTTTCATACTGTAACTATCTCCAAACGAATCAATCCAAATATTTTTGGGAAAGACACGCATTGTCTCACTAGAGTACCTCCTCATACCATCACCCATGTGGGTGAACCTACTACAGGTACACCTCTGCCCAACCCTTCGGGGAGACAAGGCGTGATGTTATGTTTATAATAATATAAAGCGTGTAACAAAAACCCTGTCCGATCCGTGAGGGTGCTCAATCATACTGAGATTCTATTTAAGTGGTAATTTAGAGGAAAAAAGAAAAAAAAATGCTGCTTTTTTTCAACGGGGAATTTTACCGGGTTACAAGGGCGGCCTTCGTCGTGTAGCGGGTGTCTTCAAGTCATAACTTATGACCCCTGTTGAAAATTTACCAATTTTTTATGGAATTGGGATAATTTTGGTACTAAAAACGTGAATTTTAAATAGTAATAACTTTTTTTATTTTCAATAATAATAAGATTTATTATTACTTTTTGGTATTGTTATAACAGTACCTAGGAGCCCCCTTTTCGGATCGGACAGGGTTTCTGTAACACATTGTATAGAGTTAAAATTGTTTTATTAGTAGTCTTTGGAAGTACAGATCCGATTACAAAAATTATTTCAGTGTCGATTTCCGAAAGCCATAGTAGGTAGGTATATGTTTTATGATTATATTTGACTAACGCGGATGAATTCGCGGGCAACGGCTAGTCTAAACTAATCATAACCTCGTATTATATTAAATCCTAACTAATATGTATTATAAATGCGAAAGTGAGTTTGTTTGTTACGCTTTCACGTTAAAACGGCTGAACAGGTTTGGATGAAATTTGGGACATGGGTAGACCATAACCCGGGTTAGGACATATTATAAGATACTTTTATCCCGATATTTCCACGAGATCGAGACTTATACGGGTGAAACAGTGAGGTGCAGCTAGTCTACGATAAGAAAAGAGAGATGTAATAATTACAAATCTCTTTAAATATGAAGGGCTTAATTAAGACTAAGGTTTAAGATAACCCTTTAAAATCTAACAATAGATCACAGCAATTGTTAACCTATCAATTATAACTATGTCAGGAGTACAAGCGCGACTGGTTTGTGAACGGTACTTGGGGACGAGTGTCGTAGTGCAAGGGAATTACAGTAATACAACTTGAAAAAATTTGGCCGATTAAAAAAATCACATTTTTTCAACGAGGGAAAATTATTTCGCTGTTAACACATTTATGTCCTCATCATAAAAAGGTCGAGAACAGCAGACTTTTCATTGGCGATTTCTAAGTTGGGCTGGCTTTTCGGTTTTCATTTATTTCAATTAGTAGGTGGTAGTTACGAAACGTAGGTACTACTATTCTATAATGACAATAAGTCATTGTTGATTCCGTTCGTTACCTGCTCTGAATTTGCGGGATAGACTCCTAATCTGTACCTAGTGAATGCCCCTATAACTTTAACAACAAGTAAGTAATTCAGCCACGAGATAGGGGAAATTGGTTTTCAAATCAACTTTTGAAAGCTAACAACAGAAAAAGCTAACCATTTCTGGAGGAGGCTTAGCCTTACCCATTTAGGGGTTCTTAATTAATTAATGTTACTTAGTAGAATTCAAAACTTTTATTTAAGGACTTCGGTGTCCTTCTGAGGCTAGATAATATTATAGTGTTGTTCACTCAGTTCATCGTCATGAAAGTACAATTATACGAAACATTCACGCCGCGGGGTGTTCAGTTATTCCGTGTGTAAAGTAATTCCATTTAAATTAAGTGTCGAGGGCTCCGTTTTACGTGATCAATGCATTTAAATTCTGTGCCTGCGTTGTAACAGCATGATAAGTAGTTTAAATAGGCAGTTTGGATTTGACAAGTATCTACGTACCTTTAGCGATTACCTGCTTGTCATAAATAAATAAGTAGGGAAATGTATTGTGTATTGGCGACATGGTAATGAGTTTTGTTGCCACATTGACAAGAGGTCTTCCATTTCGACAATGAATACAAAATATATGATTACGTTCATAATTCGTTTCATTCATTCGTTCATCATTCAGTCACGACTACAAAAAATATACGCGCTTTGACACTTTTGACAGGTGCCCGGACCTGATGTCTCAGTGCTGCCTAAAGAACCCCATTTCAGAAAACCTTCATTGATGTACTCTTTTTCACAATAATACCCAATAAATTGAAATTTCACTAAATTAAAACTATCTTACCAACGGTAACTGTCAGAAGACGAAAATTCCATGTCGTTTTAAGACGTGCTAGGTTGCAAGTGACATTCAACCTTAGGGTCGTAAAAGAAATGTGAGGTCGATTATACAAGAAAAGCACCTATTTATAATATAAGGGCAAAATTGATGTTACGGTTTCTTTTTGCAAGAACAAATTTATAAAGGCAATTTCATATATAATTTTAAAATATCTATACTAAGATATTATCAAGGGATAAAGGTGATTTTGTATGTAGGAAGTAATCTTCGAAACTACTAATTCGTTCATTAATTGGAAACTACAGTATTTCAGAATATCGTATAGGTATTTCAACTTAAAATAAGAAATATCACGCGAGCGATGTCGCTAGTAAAGTTTATAAATAATTACGCGCGCCATTCAAACTCAAACTCAAACTCAAATCATTTATTCCAAATAAACCAATTACAGGTACTTTTGAATTGTCAAGGGGTCGGTCAGTCAGAAAGATGAAGCTAGTTGCCCATTCCAAAGCGTAGTAGGTTCCTATGGAGAAGAACGGGCAAGAAACTCCATGGACACTCTTTTAAATTAGAATATTGTTACAAAACATTGGTTACATCATTCATGTTGAAATTATACATGTGAGAACAATGTAGTAAATCGTGCACGTTAAAAGCGACCATAATAAAAATATAAAAACAAAAATAATTAAAATAAGCCATGGCAGCTAAGAGATGACCAGTCCCCACTGACGGCGCCCGTTCACGAACATGACGCATGGATCAGCATCATTTAGCTCAACCATTTTGAAGGGAACTTAATGATCCAACACACACGCCACCACCAGCGAGACATTTGAGTGAGCATGACATACTCTCAGCCGCCAGGGTACATTCAAGTCAATGAAAGACGTACTCAGTAAATGTTAAAGTAGGTAAACAGTGCTCACATTTATGTGCAATGCAATTATATAATATTAAGAGATTGAATTTATACAATGTAAATATAGTTTTTCAATCTTCAGCAGCTCCAACAATATTTTCCAATGCTAATCAATTAGTTTATGCGCCCTTGTGGAGCTGGACCAGCGTTGAGCCAAGCATTTTTGTCAGCGATGTAATCCCCCAACTTATAATATGCTTGGCAGCATAGTGTGCGTTTTATGCAAGATTTAAATTTCGTTTCATTCAATTGGAGTATGTGGGGAGGTATTTTATTGTAACATTTTACACAGTACCCCATGAAAGATGAGTCTACTTTAGCCAGTCTGAAACCCGGTTGAACTAATTGGTCCCTATTTCTAGTCCCATAATTGTGTCTATCACCTATTTTACTGAAAATACTTAAATTTTTCCTTACGTACATGATGTTCTCGTATATATATTGACAAGGTACCGTCATAATGTTAATATCTTTAAATAGTTCCCTTAGGGAATCGCGTCTGCGGAGGCCATATATTGCTCTGATGGCTCTTTTCTGCAGAATAAAAATCGATTCGATATCTGCAGCCCGTCCCCATAGTAAAATACCGTAAGACATGATACTATGAAAGTAACTGAAATAGACTAGCCTCGCGGTATCTACATCAGTAAATTGACGGATTTTTCTCACAGCATATGCTGCTGAACTTAGCCGTCCTGCAAGAGATGTTAAATGAGGACCCCATTGCAGCCTTGAGTCGAGCGTGATCCCCAAGAAAACAGTTTTATCGACGAATTCTAGTTTCTCCTTATTCAATACTATTTCACAAACACTACTTATAACATTTGAATGACCAAACACACTTGCATTACTTCCATTCACCTCAACTACGTAACAATATCAATAAACTTGTTTTCGGAGTTAACCTGTCGGTCAGAGTTGTAGTTAACCGTAACCCGTTAGAACGCTCAATGGTCAGTACCGAGTTGCCGACAACCGACAGACCGACACCTCTTAAATGTTTTGTATACATCTCAGGAACAAGAACCTGCATTCAGAAGACTTTTTGTTAACCGTATGATAATACCGTGTGTATTCACCGTGGTGTTCACAGAAATAAAGTTGTACTTTAACGGTGGGCTAAGAAGCATGTTGTCAAGAGGATGGGTATCCGCAGTTTCCTTTTTGCTAATAACTAAACTATTATTATAAAGAGGACAGATTAGATTTTTTGTATGTTTATTTGTTAAGCTGTCACGCTTAAAAGGCTGAACGGATTTGGTTGACATTTGACGCATGGATAGACCATGACCTGGGTTAGGACATAGAATACTTTTTATCCCGATATTCTCTCAGCATCGGGACTTATGCGGGTGAAACCGTGGGGGGTATCGCAGCTAGTAATATGTATTAAAAATAAAATAAATTGTGTTAGTCTCTAGTAAAATCGTGTTACAATAGTGCAATCCACGACGACGCGCCCCACTCCGCGATTACTGTACTGTAAGCTGTACTTTAGTACGGAGCGGAGCGGAGCGGAGTGGGGCGCGTCTTCGTGGATTGCACTATCTTTAATGTGTTTTACATTAACCTTTATAATACTGGCGTTTAAATAGGAATCCACAATATGTGACAACCATCTATTAATGTGTAGTCAACCATCTAGGTACATATACATGGTCATTGTGATGGCCATAGGAATACATAATATAAAGTCTTAGTCGAGCACAGTATTGAAGCCAGAGTCAGAAAAGGACTTTATTCACGTAATTCCTTAATAATATCATATTGTTTAAATACAGTAGCAGTCATTCCATATAAAATTTTGAAATTCAAAGGCAACGCGGACTTCATAATGCCTATCCCAATTATGGCCCATAACAGCAGTTGTCTAATTTCTACCCTCCACAATCTAGCTCCTAGCGCTGGCCGTATTTATTTTATGCCATCTAGTGAACGATTACGTTATTAAAAAAAGAACTAGCTTTAGGCTGCGATAGGTGCTAACTATAACTGAGTATAGATGTCGCTGGCAGTATCGATCGTCAGAAATCATGGATATTTTTTTGTCGATCAAGTTTTAGAAGAATATTGAATCCTGAAATGGTCTTTGTATCTCACCAAAGCAAAACCCCGGTGGTTTAAAACCACCAAAGGGAGGTTTTTCTTTGGTGGTTTTAAACAAAGACCAATTCTGAGTTCAGCGATATACTAAGGAGAAAAAAAAACTGGAACCAAGTGGTTCCAGTTTTTTTTTAAATTTGTGCTCCTGCACCAAAAACAACTTTATGCTAGACATGCCAATCATGTTAATGAAAAGAATTCTGTAAAACGCATCCAGGCTGTTACTAAGGAAAAACCCAATAACACTGCCCGGCCTGGGAATCGAACCAGAGACGTCCAACTGTTGCTTGTACAGTACACGATTTTCTTTTACTAAAGAAAAAGAGTGCGCTGTGTGCTCATAACCACACGATACAGATAGTGCAATCCACGACGACGCGCCCCACTCTGAGATTACTGTACTGTAAGCTGTACTTTGGTACGGAGCGGAGCGGAGTGGGGCAGGTCGTCGTGGATTGCACTATCTGTTGTGAAAACTTATATGATTTTCTAATTTTAAATTGATGACCACTGGAGCCGAGTAGGTACACCCGATTCAGTTTCACCGAGCCCGAGTGTGACGGTTCGGTTTCGATAACTAATGCTTTCACTTCAAAATCCATGGTAAAAAAAAAGGATCATAAGATAATTTCCAATCGTTGTTTACCACCTATAAAGACGACCGCGACCTCTAAAATGAGCACCAACAAAAAAAAAAAGATTATCACGTTAAGTTTTTATTGCGATGTCATTGACAAGAGTACAATCTTGAAGGCATATAAAATAATAGACACGATTTACTAAAGTATAAGGCGCTTAGCAAATTTAATAAATCTGTTCACGATAAGTTAGAAACGAAGAGGAATATGAAAAATATCGTTTACTTATGTCATACTTTATAGTAAGAAGTGATGTAGAATATTGTAGAATAGGTTCTTACGTAGAAATAAACCAGACTGAGAGCCGAAGTGGCTATTTTCAAGGTTAAGCAACGCTTGCCGTGGTGGGTCCATGGATAGGTGACCATCCATTACATATCGAGACTCCTCCGTACCTCGGAAAGCACGTGAAGCAGTAGGTCCCGGTTGTCATTTTGTAGGTCGAAACGGATAGTCAGAAGTTCGAAAGTCTTGCCAAGGAGTATCGTGTTATCCAGTAACTGGGTTGTAGAGGTCAGATAGGCAGTCGCTCCATGTAAAATACTGGTATCCACCTGCATCCGGTTAGACTGGAAGCCGACCCCGACATAGTTGGGAAAAGGCTAGGCATATTGATTGTAGTTTAGGGGCATGAGGAACAAGGTGTAAAGTTCACTCATCCACCATTGAAAAGGGAGGATCCTCTGACCAGACGGGTGCCATGTCTAGTGGGCAACTGCCCAATGGTTGAAGCTTGGAGCTTGTATATAACATAACACAACATCCCGCCTTGTTTCCCCAAAGGGTTGGGCAGAGATGTACCTGTAGCAGGTACACTCACATTTCGCCAGTTATGTTTAACATAACATAACATCACGCCTTGTTTCCCCTAAGGTTTGGGCAGAGGTGTACTTGTAGCAGGTACACTCCCATTACGCTAGTTATGTTAAAGTCTCATGTAATAAGGGGCGAGCCTATTGCCATCAACCGGCCACAAATCCAGACTCCGGGCTGTTACTGAGAAATTCCAGACAGAAAAACCAAATAACACTTTGCCCGACCCGGAATCGAACCCAGAACCTAATACTTAGCAGTAGCGCTTGCGACCACTAGACCAACGAGGCAGTTTATCAAATGTAACACATTACAGATATCATAAGAATTTCGCATCTGCAGTAAGCCATCTACGTATTATGTTGCTCTACCCATACACCCTTTGTCCCAAATGTCACGGTTGGTTACATATGATTATTTTTTTAAAATGAAAAAAATTCCCAAAATGTGTCCTTTAATTTGAAATAACTTTTTTGTTTGTGGGTGTAGTGGCACAAAACAAATTTTGTTGCATTCTCCAAAGTCCTTTAAATCTAAAAACATCTTTGTTTTATACAACTGGTTTCAAGAAAATTCCTTACAAGCTTCCAAAGTTAATTTTTGTATTTAATGAATGAAATTTTACAACTTCTAAATTAATTATAAAAAAAAACTAAAAGCTATTTTGAACTTAGCTAGAACCTAGCTAATGACCTCCCAAATCCCTGAAAAAATTGTGTCGGTCCATGCGCCAAACACCCTGTATAATGATGGTTATTTTTTGATAAATCGGAAACAAAACAAAGATATAAAACATAGGTAGCGGAAAGGATTTATTTTAGCTCTGAGAACATAGAGACTAGACCAAGGAGGTAGTAACTATGGAAATACTTTTGCATTTAAAGTTAATTCAATTGTATTTTTAAAGAATAATACAGATAGGACACTCCGCAGTTTAGGAATGACCCTACAAGTACGCGGCGGGCCCGTCTTGCCGGGCCAATTCAGTGAGTGTGAATGACGTAGTCAGAAGATCTAAGAGTCACGCGATAGAAAGACAGGCAACTTTTAGGTGAATATAACTGTAGGTGATTAGCGCTGTGTGACCTGAATTGCACTTTATTGCGTAGCAGCAAGAGTCGCTTTTTGATTAAATAATTTTGCGGAGTGTCCCATCTGTATAATCTGTGCTTTAACTTCACACGGTGAAGGAAGATTTCTGGATAAAAAACTTATCAAGTAATCTAGGTTCAACTCATTTGTTAAACCGGTTCAGTAGTTTAGGATGTATGTACAACTATAATTAATCTCACATACGCAGCCTGTGATTCATAATACACATAAAAAGTGCCTGAACTTGGTGAGAGCGAGCATTGCTCGGTCTCCACTCAAGGTTTTACATAATTGAATGTTTGAATGCACGTTGAATCACCCGTGGATATTCCTCTCAATTTAGGGCTCCATTTATTTATAACCTTCTAAGGAATGCTGGTGATTTTAGCAAAACAGTGTGTTTTATAATACCGCGTACCAGATTGGTGAAACGTAATTTGAAATGTTACACAAAGCCGTGCTCATAAATTATGTGATGTACCGCAACACCTAGGCAAATTTGTTTCAACGTGTGTATGTTTCATATTACGGTGCTACTTTCATGGCAATAGCATAATCAGCCTATAATGTTTCCACTGCTGGGACAAAGACCTCCGCGTGGGCCGTAATCCACCAAGCGGGCCCAGTGCGGGGTGCGGGTTGGTAGAAGTCACATGTTTTCGAATTTTTGTTTCTAGGACCGGCCGGTATCCTCAAGATGTTTTCCTTCACCGTTTTGAGTGCAGTGGTAACCTAAATAATTTACACAAAGTAAAACGCCTGTTTGGGTTCGAACCTACAACCTACAAATCGTAAGTCACGGTCGTTACCATTGGGTCACCACTGCTTCTGCGTAGCAGCGTAGAAATAGCAATCCTACAAAAAAAAACAGCAACTTTTGAATCAACATGTATTATGACAAAATGTTAACCTATTCTTTCTCTCTTTCCAGGTCCAGTGCCACTAGCTAGAAATATAAGACACTTGCCCTGCATATCAAGAAGAACAGCACAGGAAGGCCTGTGTATGTTCGCCATAGATTGCCTCAAAGCCAACGGCACCCACCTCGGGACTTGCATAGACAGATTCTACTTCGGATCCTGTTGCCAGATCCCCGACAAAACCATCCTACCACAAATTATAGGCAACAACATAGAAGATAATTCAATAGACAGTGCTAATTTCGTACACCCACAAATAGAAGACAAAGTTCAAACGACAGTTAGTAAGATTCCAGATATATTTCCTACAAAAAAAACTACAACTACAGAAAAAGTTGAATCTACAGTAACAGAAAAATCTGAGACGGTACTAGATAGAACTGAGGCTATGGATTTAGAGACAAAATCAGAAGAACAATCGACAATCGACAATAAAATAGTGAACGATGAAGTTAAATTCACTACATCAGCTATTGTAGAAACTACAATGAAGGCTGAAACTAAAATCACTGAAGCACCAGTCACTGAATTGCCTATGAAACTATCGACATTCCAAACAGTTTCTGGTGAGAATAGTATATTAACTGAAAAACCTGAAAAGGAGGATGTAACGAAAGGTACAACCACTTCTAAGCCAAAACCTACTCGTAAGCCGTCAAGGCCAACCTTCAGGCCTTCATCACAAAAGCCTTATAACCATACAAGACCTCAATATACCTTATCTACTTATAAACCTAGACCTGTGAAGCCAGTTTATAATACCACTAGAAAACCACCATACAGGCCTCCAAATAAACGACCTCCTGCAACGAAAAAGCCTTTGCCTATTCCTCCTAGACTTAACATAACTATACTACCTCAGTCAACAAGCTCAAAACCTATATTCACCCGACCATCATCAGTTGCCATCACTTATATCAACACTACTGTTGTGTCATCAACGACAGCTGAATCATCGACTACTACTACAACTTCTACAACAACAACAACTACAACAACAGAACCACCATCACCACCAACAACTGTGTTAACCACTGTAACAGAAAAAGTGATTGAACCAACCGACCCAGTAACTGAAATTGAGAAAACAACTGAAGTCTTACCTGCTACTGAAACAGAGAAACCAACTGATAAAACAACTATTTCCGAAGCAACTATTGAAACAACTGTCACAGAAGCAGTGCAAGAAACGACAGTTCAGGCTACTGAAGCAACTGATGTTGTATCAACGACAGAACCAGAGCAGTTGGTGACTGAGACCGCACCGCCTACTTCACCACTAATTGCTTCGGTGTCCACTGAATCAACTAAAGTTGAAACGTTGACTACTGAAGAGGTTGCTACGAAAGAGCCAGAGAAGATCACAGAAGCTGACGGTGAGTGTTTCCGTGTAATTACCATTTACTAGCTGATTTAGGAGTAATAGTAAAATTTAAACAGTTCTACTAAGAAAACTACTATAGAAACCGATGATAAAAAACATTGCCTACAAAATATGATATTTTGAAACCTATTTGCACCAAATAATTTGTATTTATTTTGTGCTGTTATTTTCCATATCTACTAATTCAATTATACGAGTATTTGAATTAAAAAAGTCAAATTCTGGGCCAACTTAATTTAGATTGTTATCGACACACTAAGAAGAAGGGTACTTTTTTACTTTTTTTTGATTTACTCGATCTGTTACTTTAATAATCTTAACTATCAAGTAGGCATTCAAATAAACTATGAGTATAGCTTAAATCAATGTCGGTGCAAAAAAAAATTGATCTCATAAATTAGTTGCTTGTTACACCTTTGGCATATTTAACTTGTGATTGACACTATCTATAAATCTACTAATTATACAATTCTGATCATCTTATCTTAGATCTGAATCGTTTGGAGTGCGAGTCTGTGAGCCTAGCACGAACGCGTTGAGTAAATTTACATTTTTGCGACAAGCAAAATAAGTATCATCCATAGATATGAATAAAGAAGTTTGAAAGTTGCACCAGTGACTGAAAATTTGTGTGGTTGTTATGGTATGACGAAAATGTCGTGAGGAAAGTTTTGAGTGTAAATGTGGATGGCTATAAAAGTAGGGGAAGACCGAAGAAACGATGGATGGACTGTGTGAAAGATGATATGGCTAGAACTACAGAGATGAAAGACATGTTGTACCGACCCCAAATAAATTCGAATAGCCCCAACTATGATGATAGACATGAGTAAACTATTAATAAATAAATTTTATGTGTTATACGAATATTTTCAATTTTAACATCGTTCTTTCGTTACGTTTACTCCGCACGTTCCTGGCCGCCCTACTGTTTCATGAGTTAACTTACTGAGCTAACTGAGTTAACTTACTTGAGCATCGGATAATGATTTGACTAGTCAAATATCAATTCAAACTAGATGCCTTTTTTATTGCTCGTCTCCTTGGCTTATTTTTGAGATTTGTTATGTAAAGTAGAGGATTGATATGAAGAAGCTCATTGTAACCTGATGAAGACTTTAAAACGTCTCGTTTTCCTACTACAATTTTCTATAAATTCATGACAATGCAGTGAGAAAGCTGTTTTTAAAGAAAGTGATTAATGTTTTTTCATTTTTTGTCAGAGGAGGCCTTTGGCTTGCAGTGGGTCATTATTCATTGGCTGTCTGATGATTTATCAGTTTCGTTATACATAAAAAGTGTTGGAGTTATTATAATATTCCTCAAAACCTACTTTCGTAAGGAAACATTGACTGCATCTCTTCTTCAGAAATTAGAGCATCTCTCTATTATGTCGGTCTCCCTTTTTCAGTTTATATTAATTTAATGCGAGAAGTTAACACTGTATGTCATTACTCATTTCTGTGACATCATAAAAATACCGCATTTCGTTTTAGCCAACTTTAGTTTTTGTTAGTTGTCAGATTGTCACCTACCTACGCGTTTGGTAAATAAGTTCAATGACTCTGTGGGCATTACACTTTACGACATGAATTGACGCGAAATTTGTTTGTTTGCTCATGCACATGGTTTAGCTCTTTTTTGCTAGATGGTTGTATTTGAGTTAAACGGAATCTACACTTCTAAATGCGAAAGTGAGTCCCAACTCCCAGCATATAGTATAAGTATAGTTTTGGTATATTTTCTTTGTAAAACTGTGAAGACGATTGTGTTGAACTTTGGTACAGTAATGTACCTGTTTGTCATCTCATACATGTAATGTACCTGTTTGTCATCTCAAAATCTTCTCTAAAAGTTCTTGGCAAATAATTTTGTTACAGAGAAGAATAAATCAAAGAATCGTTCTTTCATCATTCGTCATAAAAACACTAGTGATTGATACCACCACTTTGCCTATTGGTTAGATTTTCTACTTCGAACCATAAGTTCTCATTATACGAGTAGCTTGTGATCCGAGAAAAGATATTATTTAATAATAGACATCAATTAATCTGTTTGTCTTAGATTATAGAAGAAATAAGGCATGAGCCAGAATTGGTTCTCTTTTGTTCAGTTCGTTAATAAAACGCAACAAACAGACTAATATTGAGATTTACTTTCGCATTCATAATATTAGTGTGGGTTTTAGCTTTGTATGTTTATTTGTCATCGTTCACAGTTTTAAACTTAAAGTCACCTTAACTCCTATTTGTTTCTAATCAATATTTGTTCTGCTATATTGACACGATTGACACAATTGACAGTAGTGACCCTACACTGGTGAATTACCGGTTTATGTCAATAAAAAATGCAACAGTATCTTTTACAAGTGTCTAATATGCATAAAACTTAAGTTTTGAAGTAGGTGGATAGCTTTTTGTTAATGTTTTGTTGATCTTCAAAACGATCCTCGATAACCTTCTGCGTTTGTTTCAATTTGAACTGTGCGCTATTCTCAGTAGTCATTTCCGTCCTAGTCATATTCATTTTTCACATAAGCCGTTCATATTGTTTTGTCTTCCATCTCTCTTCTTACACTTAGGTACACACGGGCTAAACATCAAGCTAAACCTTTAGCAAAATTACCTGACCTGTCATTGTACGGAAATCCTATAGAATGCGAGATCAACTTATACTCGACGTGTAAATACTGTCGTCCTTATTCATATTCAAAATTTTCCTCATTTATGTCTCGCTTTCCTCCGCATCATATGCCCAACCTGTGACAACCAATTTTCACTTCGGACTTCCCTGTCTCATAGCTGCGTTTACAATCTCAAAATCACCAGTACCCAGAACCGGAACAACGATCAGTAGGCCATACAAATATTTACTCTTTGCTTCTACCGTAATTTATTGCCAACCTTTGATCTGTAGCTCTGAAGCTAATTGCTCAGATATAGCCAATTGCAGCAGTGATAGCCTAGTGGTGTGACCGTCGGACTGCCAAGTCATCGGTCTCGAGTTCGAACCCAAGGCACGCACCTCTGACTTTTCGGATTCATGTGCGTATTGTATAATTATCACTAGCTTCAAAAACGGTGAAGGAAAACATCGTGAGGAAACCGGCATGCCTGAGAGATATTTCTTGACGGCATGTGAAGCCAAGTCAGAGGCCCATGGGCGGCTTTAAAACTCTGACACCAGGTTAGTCACTAACCACACGAAAAGAAGAAGAAGAAGCCAATTGAGTCTGAGAAGATTGATGTTTATAGCAGTTTCTTTTCATTTGATTGCGTCGTTAGCCTAGTGGTCACCAGTGTGACTGCTCTTGTCTTTCATGATTTGGTTCAGGCAATGTTTTACCAACTGACTTTCAATGAGGAAATTCAATAGCAGCCTGAATCCCGAAATTGTGTCATATAAGACAGCTGGCGAAATGTGGGTGCACAAAAGGCCTCAGCCCCTTCCAGGGAATAGGTCCTCCTGACACACATATCGGTTATAGCGGTCAATCTCAGTGGAGATATTATTATATTGCACTAGTGTGTGCACTCTCTCTTCCTTTACTCTCATAGTCCGTTAGAGTATCCTTCGGGAAATACATCCATGGTTTTATGTTTTACACACTGCCTTGGTCTATAATTGTCCAGGTCGTCGTCCCCTCAATTCGTTTCCACCACTGTCGCCTCACTTAGGACACACCTCACGTATCTAGGCCGTACACGAGCGAACTGGGGTCAAACTCATTGCATTGTCTCACTTTAGATACAGGGCTCACTTTCTTTTCTTTATATCACAGTTCTCAGCGTTGTGAGAAATGGCAGAGTCGTTCATTGATGATTGAGATATTTTTATGTATTTTTTATAATTTACCTCAGTATGTTCAGATGTAAACTATCTATAATTTCCGTGACTTCGTTCGCGTCCATTTTGGAAACATTGAATTATTATGCTTTATTATAATAACATATTGTTACACAGCTCATATGCAATACAAAAAATGGTTTCCGCTAATAGCATGTGTACCAAAACAACCTTTGTACCGATATTGTATAATTGTTTAAACCTATTGTTTTTTTATTCATATTAAACACTATTCGCATGGCTTTTCTGTAAATCCGTTCCTAATAAAGCTCATCTACAGCATCCAAGGAACCGTTAAATCTTTATTTTATGTTTCTATCTTCTGAACAGGCTGTGCGTGTCTGTCAGGCTATAAATCAATCACTTCACTCGTCAAGGAACTGAGCCTGTAATTTTCCTACTGCAATTCAGTAACCTAACCAGTAATCTATAACGTTGACAACAGTTTTTTTTTGGTTTTCACCCATAAAGCTGTTGCATTTTATGTTTTTAAATTTATTCAACTCTTATATACAGACATGTAAGCCAGGGCCTTATTTGTTCCTCATGGCATGGGCTACTTTCACGTTTTTATCAGCTTAATTACTTATCTTCATCCAGTAGGTAAGTTTTGAATCTTCTATTGTGGTTAATACCTAACGGTATTCATTAACATCGTCGTGGAAATCATTCGTCATAGAGATGACATTTCATTTCTTCTTAAAATTTTTGCAAGTAGATAATGTAGGTAATATCTGTTGTAATATTCTTTACGGATTGACTCACAGTTTATGTTTTGGCATTGGTCACCTTTTTTCAAATTCGATGAGAGCTCTAACTCATTCACCTCTCAAGATTTCTCAAACATATACAAAACATAAAAAATACCCTATTTCAAATTCAATCAACGACGCTGCTGAACATAAGCCTCTCGCAAAGTGAGTCATAACACCCGGTTTTCGTCCTTCTGCATCCAGTTTATTCCGACCGAGTTTTAACCCGTTCGATGCGTCCGTATGGCGCCAGCTCTTAGCATTAACACTAACCTAACCTTTGCTATCTCTTGGCAATGTTCCAACCATCACGGAACGGTACTCGATCAAGCATCGATCACGAAGTCATTGCCGTGACTACCGTGTCCCACTTATCTATCGCTAGTAGCTTGACGAGTCACGATTCTCGTGAGAATTGTCGAAATGTCTTGTGTTTTTGGGATGAGTTGTGAATTCGAATTGTAGAGGGTTAATAGAGTCCATAATACAGTCCAGTCATCTTAAGGAAACTGGCATCCTAAGACTCCCTAAGAGATATTTCTGGCATGTGAAGCCAAGTCAGAGTCCCATGGGTGGCATAAAAACTCAACACCTGGGGCCCAAGTCTGCTATTTTTATAAATTCGTTATTCAACACGATCCCATTGTCATTTTGCTAAAAGTTCGTAATCTGCTAAATTCATAATGGTCGATCATTGGTTGATCATTGTATTCCACAAACACGATACTAGTAACGAATGAAAAGCAATGACTGCACAATGACGTTCTAATGGTAGGTCACTGATCAAAGAAACTGTATTTTTTTTTGCAGATTACCACACCTAAGTCAGTCATTCATTTTTCATTATGTACCAGATTACCATTTGATGCCATTTCTTTCAATAGAGTGTCAGTGGCTGACCATTGGGAAGTCATAATGTCGCCAATATGTTAGTAGATTACCAAACTTGTCAAAATCAACAATTATGAAATCACGATACACACTATTGTAATAGCAGACTTGAGGCCCAGGTTAGTCACTAACCACATGAAAAGAATACAGTAATCTGGTTAGGTTGAAGATTTCGATAATTTCTGATGCATATTTTCATATAGGTAGCTGCACCATCATTATGTTGCCCTAACTATCTTTCTCTCTGCCTAGCCTTTTCCCTACTATATTGAGGTCGGCTTCCAGTCTTCATAAATATCTTGCCCTGATTACTACCAATTTATTTGGGGTTGACACATCACATCTTCTTTATAGTAAGCATACTTACTTACTTACATTGTAATTGCTGCTCTCCGTCTGAAAATTCCATTGCTGGTAAGAAAAAAAAATAGTAAGGCATCGAGTTCCAATATACATATCACAAATATATACAAAAAAAAGGAAGAATAAAGAGAGGAATTATATGAATGATACTGTGAGTTGAGGTAGACCCTTAGTTAGTCACTGCGTTCTAGAGCCAATGTGAATTAATATTGCTTGTTTTTTTAATTTCTTCTTGTATAATTGCATCAAAAACCGGCCCTTCTGACAGTTTTGACATTTTTCTATTAATCAATATATCCTTTTATTGAACATTTTTGAGCGTCTTCCTCGTTTCACCGATCCCTCTGCAAAACCTCAGACTTATTCTAGTTAAATTTAAGAAATATAACGTAATCAAGTATTCTGTAAACATAAATTTAACAAGATAGTAACAAGCAATTATTTTGTGTTTTTACCAAAATATGACCAAAATTGTTTATTTAAAAATAATGAGTCTCGTATTACCAGGCATTTTTTTATGGAAGTTCAAATATTTTTAGTCACAATGACATCATTTTGTTACACTATGTTCATGTTCATACATAATTCTGTTATGATAATAACATTAGGAATCGTAAGCGTAAATGTCGATATAAAGTTATGAATGCAGCCTTTTTTTTACCATTTTCTTTAATATCATCATTATAAATTCCAGAAAAATGGCCAACAGAAGGCTGGGTACTAATATCAACAATCCCACCGAAACCAGAAACTCCAACAACTATTTCATCAATATCAACATCTGAAACTACCACTACAACAACAACTGTTGCACCCACAACAACAACTACATCAACAACGACGACAACAGAAGCACCAGTACCAGAAACCCCACCCCCAACAACTGTAGAACTTACACCAACAGATCAACAAACTGTAGAACCAGATACAACTTCCACAACAACGACAACTACAACTACAACAACAGAAGCCCCAACATCATCAACAACAGTAACAACTCAACAACCGATCCTAGAGTTTACTGTGAACGTGACACTGTCACCAACAGTGCCGACTTCGACTTCTAGTATTGGCTTGACGACTTTCAGTTCCGTTTCCTCTGAAAATGTTACTGAAAGTCTCAGTGAGAAGAATGATACCAGTTCTAGTACCACTGAAGCTGTCAAACCCACTGGTGAGTTGTATTAATTATTATTTTATATCTGAAGTATTTTTTGTCGCAGGCGCTACTGCTGAGCTAGGTCTTGGGTTCGATTCCCAGGGCAAGGTGTTGTTGGAATTTCTCAGTAGCAGCCCGGAGTCTGGACTTGTGCCCAGTTGATGGCAATAGTCTCGCCCCCTATTACATGGGACTTATACATAACTGGCAAGATGTGGGTGAGCTAATAGTGCTATAGCACCAACGTGCGGCCGACTGTACCACATTCTCAACGTGGTGTGGTAATAGTTCAAAACAGGGACAATTTTTTGAACCATTTTTTTTGAAATTTCTGGAAAGGCGAATGTAATGGAAATAGCTCTGACAGATGAGTATGTCTGTTGATTGTTACTAACATGTCCCACGCCTGGGCAAAGCCCTCCCATCCACTCCTTATCTTTCGCGAGCCCCGCGGAAGTTATAAGAATTATATTATAAAATGAATATCATAATTATTTTACAGAAGAGGCCATTCCAACGACAACCCTGGTGCCGGAAACCACAACGGAAGCTGTCAACATGTCCGATTATAAAAACGGTGAGAATTTTTTGTTTTATCATGAATTTATTAACCCACATAAACGCCTCTATTTGTCACACCTAAAATATAATATAATATATTTATTCAAAAAGTTACAAGGGATAAAAATTAGTACAGTTTTGCTTAAATGTAAGTTATATTCCTAAGACTTACGTGCCTGAACTAGGTAATCCTGTGTTTCAGGCGAGAAGAGCTTAAATAGACTTATAAAATAAATAGATAATCAAAAGGTTGACAATAGATCACTAATTATCAGTTGAGTAGTTGACTCTTAGTTTCTAAATTTGATAAATACTTAACTTAGGTGAAATTTATACATATATAAAATCTCATTGTTCTAGGCATAGAAATGTGGTTTACAAACACAATAATTAAACCTGCTTGTACCATAAATCACTAAATAATTATGTTTACACAGAGCGATTTATATTAATTATTGGCAGTTATTAAACACACGTGACATTTTACTCGTCTTACAGAAACAGCCCACTTCATGTATGCAATGAATACTAAACATTCATTAAACAAAAATTGATTATACACCGTGACATTCGTCTTACAAAGGGCCACTCAATGTACCCGACATAAAATACCTCGAAGCATTCGTAGTTCCATAATTCCATCCTGAGCACATTCTTTGTGATTTTTGAGACCTAATTAATTATTTTAAACAACGGTAAATTTTGGTGTGTCATACAGCCTGATAAACTTAAGATATAAAAGTTTGACTCTCTCTTAAAAAAACACTCAAATAAACGCAGAATTATCTATCTTCTATCTATAAATAAAAATGAAATGCTATTGGTAAGCGCATCACTTGCGAACCGACCGATTTGGCTATATTTGTTTTAAAGTGTTCGTAGTCCGAATAAGGTTTTTAGGGAGAAACAAATAGAAAATTGGAAAATTCGGGAAAAACTAAACGTGCTTTTTTCTATGGCAAATGAAATTTGGACAGGGCAACGTGTGCGGGTCATCTAGTTTAAAATAAATGTTCAGTACTATAACAGTACTTTAAAATAAATGTTCGGTACTAAAATCAAATGTATTTCAGTAAAAAAAAACAGAAAATTTCTGAAATGGAAGTTGATTAGCAATTATCGACGAATTGCGTAAAAAGTGTCACCATAAAAATGTCACTATGTTTCTCCATTTTCCTGCCATTGTTAAAACCAATAAATCAACGACAAACAAATTAATGATACTTAACCAATTAACTTAAATTAATAAATTGGCCTCGATTTTCTATAATTGTGATTAGAGGTTTCCGTAATTATACTTAATTAGAAAGATGGTACTGATTGACTGTATCCCGGGAAGGGGTAGACAGGGTCTCATTTGGCAAGGAATATTTAAGTCCCATGTAAGTTGTAACAGGCCTGATTGCCATCATCTGGAGACTATCATCATCATCATCTTTAAAATACTTGAAGACTTGAACTGGCACTGAACGTGAGCTCCTGAAATTGATTCCCGGTAGCACCGAGTCAAAAACGGTGAAGGAAAACATCGTGAACCAAAAATGTGAACACATGTGACATCCACCAACCCCGCGTAGTGGATTACGGCCCTCTCACAGAAAGAAGGCCTGTGTTTTAGCCCAGCAGTCCTGTTCTATATTGATCATTACATTATGGATGATTTTTTCCGGGCAAATGGCAGTACTCGGCACTTGGCTCTCCACCTACACACCAAAAACTCTCCACCTACGTGGGACTTAAACATAACTGGTGAAATGATGTGGTTACAGCTACCACTGCCTAACTCTCCTAGGTATGCAGGCGTGAAGTTACATTATGTAATAATCGTAATAAACTCATATAATATGTATTCTGCCTCAACCGACCGCAGAATAAGGAAGTATTGTTACTCATGGCATGACGCTAACTAATTGTTAGATTATTAACTACAGTTTAATTATACGTCGCCATTGTTGAGTAAACTGATTGTTTTGACTGTTAGGGTGGGTGTTCAATGACGAGAGGAGTTCGAACAGCAAAAAAAAGATGGCTGTCAGCTGTCATCGACACGGTTGAGAGAGTTGAGCGTCACAACGTCAGTCCTTGTCTAAAAATGGACAGCTATAAACTCAGTAGATACGAGTATTATGTAAATAACCGAATTATAATACTATTAAAAAAACTTAATATTATTTAAAAACTAAAAAACATTAACAGTTGCGCCCCGTGGTTTCACCCGCATAATTCTAGATCCCGTGGGAATATCGAAATATAAAGTCAAAGTCAAATCATTTATTTCAAACAGTCAAAGGCACTTTTGAACTTCAAATAAAAAAATAATTGATATAAATTATACGCAACACATTTTCCTATACTATTACGACAAATCCGTTTCATTTTGACAGATCAACAACATTCAATACGTTATTTACGTTGTTGAGCAGATGTATTTTCGAACTTATGAAGCAATGGTAGCAATCTGTTTCAAAACGATTCAGATTCTCATTGATCGTGTATTACGCAATTAGGGTAATGGTCGTGGTCTACCCATGTGCCAAATTTCATCCAATTCCGTTCAGCCGTTACAGCGTGAAAGCGTAACAAACAAACAAAGAAACTCACTTTTGCATTTATAATATTATACATATAAGGATGTAATACCACACAAAATAATGTACAGACGCCAGCACATCAACCTACTAGAATCTGTCAAATTTCTTCAATAGATTTTCAACTTTATCACTAAAGTATAAGGTTGAAAGTTAATTGAGAAAATTTGATAGTTTCGGGTAGGTTGACCTGCTGGCGTCTGTACCTACATAACATAACATCACGCCTGTAATCCACGAAGGGTTAGGCAGAAGTGTACCTATATTATACAGGTTGATTGCAAATAGGCTTGCCCTCTATTGCATGGGACTTAAGCATAACTGGCGAAATTTGCGTGCACCTATAGTACACCCACATTTCGCTAGTGTACACTTTCCTTAACCCTGCAGGATTTACAGGCGTGATGTTATGTTATTGTGTAATTTTCTAATACAAACTGACTTTTCCTCAAGTGAACACCTTACCTTACACGAGTGATAATTAATGAAAATGTCCCCACAGTCACGGACGGATGGATTAGGGTTTATAATCACGGATTAATTCAAATACATGTCCATACTTAAAATATCATTGACTAATCAACTAACAGCTGATTGTTAATCTTTCTTTAGTTAAAACAGAGATTAGGAGGCTAATTGAACCGTGGCGCGTGTAAACCGACCTACTGGTGAAAAATACAATTTGAATTAAGAACGGGTCTCATTTTTTTTGTGGAGAGCTTCTCTCAGGTCAGGTTCGGACCTCGGCTTAGGGCGTCGCTGAAGAATAGCAGCAAGGGACAGGCGGTCTGACCGGATCGTGAACGAGTCCCATTGCCATAAACTGGGAATAAATACAAATTGTAGAATGCAGGAGATCCAGCTTTCAGCTGATATCGCTGATACGCTTCACTCAAATGAATCTTTAATTTTTGTTTCATTCCACGTTTACAAAAAACCGACAAAATTACATAGAAGAGAACATTCATCTGCTCATTTAATTTAATTTTTCGGTGTTTCGGTGCGTCAGTGTTTATTATTTATGTCGGATTTCGGCACTCGGCACTTTTTCCCTCACACACCGAATCACTGAAAAATTAAATTAAATGAGCAGATGAATGTTCATTTCTATGTAATTTTGTCGAATGAAAGACTTATATGAACAAAAGGTGAAACGTCAGATATGAGCTAAAAGGAAAGGATCTATTAGATAAAACAAAAATGTCAGCAAAAAAAAATAGGAGACACATTCCAGTCTTCCAAATAGTTGTCAAAAGACAAGAGGAACAAAGAAAGAATAAAAAAAAGAAAGATAAGATTTTTTTTTTTTTCTGATTTCAAGTAATCTTTCAAATTCCTCAGATTAAAATTCTTCTCTACATGACTTTTTCTTGAGAATTTTAATCTACAAGATAATGAAATACTTGATCATACAAGAGCTTTTGATTACATTGACAGTAGCGACTGATGACAACCAATCATTAAAATAGATGAAAATGAAACTTTTAGAAGACGTACACCCCAATTGAGAACGCACGTTCTATCACAATCCGAAGTAAATTCATATTCCATCGCTGTGTTTAAAAGAATCGCAATGAACGTGGGTGACTGACTGGAATGACACCCATAGTGATCAATGGTCAGTTTCTCATCAGTGTTCTGAAATTACCCCGCTAATTGGTCAACATTAAAATGGCACGCATGCGCACTAAGCCAAGTATGCTAGAAATTGCTAAGCAAACTTTTGTTCAATATACCTACTGGTATGTTTAGGTATTAAGTACCTAAAAGACACCTTAAACAGTCTCACTGTCTGTCTCTACATCACCCAAAGGTTGGCTGGCAGAAAATGCCCATGGCGTTAAGTCCGCTTCCTTAAATATCTGTACTTGAAATAAATCAGAAAAAAGCAATACAATGTCATGACATTACCTGTTGACATTGCCGAAAACACTACAAACAACACAATTTTTATTTTTTATTATCACAAACCAATATAAAAATAGCTACCAGCCAGGTTAAAGACCTTTGGAGTCCCAACAAAATGTTCTACAGCCCGTGCATAAACAATAATAAAAAAATAAAAAACTGTTCGGTTTTCAAACAAAGAGTAGTGAGATCGCGAGGCGACCGCACGCCACGGCCAAGGCGTTTGCAAGGACGAGTGCTGCGGCTTTGCATTGACATTTAAAAAAAAAAAGTGGTCTTTTTGAACTGAGAACTACGAGTTCTGAAAAAAGTGCATGTGCAAGTGACTTTAGTGGCAGTACAATTTAATTCCTTGGTCTTGTTCGAAAAATAAAAGTGTTTACAAGAGTGACGTGACTCAATTAAAAATTGGAAAATAAAAATTGAATTTTAAACTGCAATTGTTTTCGAATTTATGTTAAAAAGTGGGCTAGGCAGAATGCCAAATAGGTTGTTAAAGAGTAAGAATGTAAAAATAAAGATGTCATGGGAGTACGAGGATGAAGTGCATTCGTGAACTGGATTTAAACATTCGTGTTTCGAATTCCATTTCGATTTTCGAATGCGAATAGTGTTTCAAGAGCATTTAAATGTGAATTTTCGAACTCGTGAAAAGTGTTTCTAAAAAAGTTCCTTGAAATTGACTGATTCATAAAAATATGTAAAATAAACACAGCTCACAAAATATTAGATTTAAAAAAAATATACACTATGTTTCATGCCAGTAACATTGTATTAACAATTAGCAATATTAGCATACACTAAGAATTATTCAACAGTAGCGTTAAGGTTTTTTAAATGGCAATATATTGAGCAAAATCTTTAATTGGGACTTCTAAAGTTTTATTGGACAAAAACAAAACCAATCCAATCCAGTTTTGGTTAAAAAAAAAGTGGACTCTTTTTGCCGTCAGTACCAAAGATTGCACAAAGATTTTAAGATTTAAATATTTCGAACTCGCATTTTAAAACTTGAATTAAAGATAAACAAATGAATTTAAATAATTCTGTAGTGTTCTAATTTTAAAATCTCTTACTAAGAAGTGTAAATAAGTTTTTACGACGCGAATAGATATGAATCTGAGAAACGCAGTCCATCGACCTTTAGTTTTTCGAAATAAGAGTACTTAGTTTTATTTTTAAAACACACTGGATACCTACAATATTGGATAAGGAAAACCTTTTTTTCTTATAATTTGTGGATCCCATTAATACAGAAGCGACAACCGCAAATTAAAATGTTATTAATGACTTATAAAATCATAATAAGAATTGTAAAGTGATAACAACAAATTAAAATCGCGGATAACACAACTAGCACACAGAATAAATCTATCAATATAACTACAAATAAACACACACACACAGCACTAAACAAACCCAATAAATAACCCCTAAACCAATAAATCCCATCCTCAACCCTACTAAACATTTCCCGCCCCAATAAATTTATTCCCACAACAATAAATGCAATAAAAACCCCACAATGATTCTAAATTCAACACTATTGGTGCTCGCAGTCTGTGGACGAAGACTCTGGCAGGCTCCTCAAGGCAGGATCGTGGGCGGAACGAAATCTGGATTCGGGCAGTGGCCGTGGCAGATATCCCTGAGGCAGTACAGGACGTCGACGTATCTTCACAAATGTGGCGCTGCGCTGTTGAATGAAAACTGGGCGATTACGGCAGCTCATTGCGTTGAACAGTAAGTATTTTTGTATTTATTTTAGTAAGACTGTCTCGTTGGTCGAGTGGTCGCAAGCGCTACTGCTGAACATGAGGTCCTGGGTTCGATTCCCGGGTCCGGCAAAGTGTTATTGGGTTTTTCCATCTGGAATTTCTCAGTAGCAGTCAGGAGTCGGATTTGTGACCGGTTGATGGCAATAGGCTCGCCCCCTATTACATGGGACTTAAACATAACTGGCGAAATGAGGGTGTACTAAATGTATCTACACCTCTGCCCTACCCTTCGAGGGATACAGGCGTGATGTTATGCTATGATATAGGAAATTACATGGGAACCAGAAAAACTTATTTTATCCTTAACTTGTTACTAAGCTTATTCAATTACAGTTGGAAACGCCTGCATTATAGATAGGTAGGTAGAAATAGTATAGGTCTTGTGGCTGATTAATAACAGGCGCACGGATCGATCGAAGGTTAAGCTACGCTCGCCACGGTAGCTTCGTAGATGGGTGATCATCCATTACATACCGAGACCCCTCCGTGCCTCGGAAAGAACGTTAAGCCGTTGGTCTTGGTGTCATTCATAGATCTTTGAAACTCGTTACGGGTCGTCAGAAGCCCGAAAGTCTGACAACCGGTCTTACCAAGAGGTATTTACCCAGAACTTGGTTGTAGTGGTTGGATAGGCAATCGCTCCACGTAAAATACTGGTATTCAGCTGCATCCTGTTAGACTGGAAGCCAACCCCGACAAAAGTTGGAAAAAGGCTAGGCAGATTGTTTTTTAGGGTTCCGTAGTCAACTAGGAACCCTTATAGTTTCGCCATGTCTGTCTGTCCGTCCGTCCGTCCGTCCGTCCGTCCTCGCTTAATCTCTGTGACCTGTGTGTGTTAGCACTAGAAAGCACTGAAATTTGGTACCAATATGTATATCAATCACGCCGACCAAGTGGTAAAATAAAAATTGGAAAAAAATGTTTTATAAGGGTAGCCCCCCTATATGTAAAGTGGGAAGTGTTTTTTTTTTTAATTTCAACCCTAACGTTTGATATATTGTTGGAAAGGTATTTAAAAATGAATACGGGTTTACTAAAATCATTTTTTGATAATGTCAATAATTTCGGAAATAATCGCTCCAAAAGTAAAAAACAATGTCTCCCCCCCCCCCCCTCTAAATTTTGAACCATAAGTTTAGAAAATATGAAAAAAATCTGAAAAGTAGAACTTTATAAGGACTTTCTAGGAAAATTATTTTGAACTTGATGGAAACAACAGTTTTTGTACAAAAATGACAAAAAGTTGTACAAAATAATTTCTGGACTAGGTTTGTAGTATAATCGTATATGCAAGCAGGAACACTTATTGTGACGGACGGGAAACTACGGCACCCTACACTGAGCGTGGCCCGACACGCTCTTGGCCGGTTTTTTTATTGTATTGTTATTATAGATAGGTGGAAACATAAATAATCAGAGCGTTATATACGCAACTAAAAACAATCTACGTCCTACTTGCTGCACAACAAAACATCGATTTTCCAAATTATCTATCAAGTATGTACAAAATGCATTTAATAATAACACATACCTACGCTTTTTACACCAATCATTATCTTGTAAGTAGAATTAGACCTGTGAACCGCATCGTATGAGTATTTTCCTCAAGATGACCTCCTAGATTACCTATCAGTAGGTGTCTTCAATGTCAATTGTTATTTAGTGAATTTCCTTATATGATTGCACTTTGTGAGTAAGATTTTGATGGGATTTCGTGATGGGTTTTGGCTTGAAAGAAGGTTATTTTTCTGAGACAGGCCAGTCGCATTCCGCATTGTAAGTACGGAACTACAAGTAAAGAAAGAAAGAAAATACATTTATTTGGCACAGACTAAAAGGTAAGGTAAGTACGCGGCGGGCCCGTCTTGTCGGGCCAATTCAGTGAACGTGACGTAGTCAGAAGATTTATGAGTCACGCGATAGAAAGAGAGGCAACTTCTAGGTGAATATAACTGTAGGTGATTAGCGCTGTGCGAACTGATTTGTACTTTATTGTGTCTAGTCAGATAGAATTAGCGAAAAAATCTTGAAAAGTCCATGAATTTCCTATTGGACCGGTTTTTTTTTTTGAATATTCAAATGTCAGGAATTGATTCCCATAAAAATTATAGACAGAGGGAGGTGCCAAAAAAATTGTAAAAATGGTAAAAACCAGTTTTTTGCTTCTAGAGCATAAAATACAGCTCGGACACAAAAAAGTTTAATGTAACAAATGAGCGCAATAAAAAAAAAAAAATGAGCTCCGGTAGAGCAAAATCGGTCGAGAGGATCGTCCGCAATCCGGAGGACACGGTGGAGCATACTGTGGAGGTCTGCCCGGCTTGGGCAGAGCACCGCCGTGTCCTCGTGGAGGCGATCGGTGGCGGGAATCCACTGGACCAATTTTGCTCTACCGGGGCTCATTCTTTGTTTTTTTACTGCGCACATTTGTAAAACTAACCTTTTTTTTTGTCCGAGCTGTAGTTTTTGCTCTAGAAGCGAAAAACTGGTTTTTACCATTTTTTTTTGGCACCTTGCCTCCCTCTATTCACCTATAGTTTTTATGGGAATCAATTCCTGACACTTGAATCTTCACAAAAAAAAAATCGGTCCAATAGGAATTTCATGGGTCAAAAAGCTAATTCTATCTGACTAGTGAATCTTCTGTACGGTACTATAATAGGTATGTTTTCTGTGCTTGAGATAATCTTTTATGGTTTCAACGCAATGTTCAATAATTCAGTTATTAGCCGAAAACATTTTTAGGTAGGTATATCTTCCGATAATGTTTTGTCATGCCCCGTTGCAAGCTTATTAATGTAATCGAAGGTACCTACTTAAAAGCCAACAGGCTGAAAAACATAATTCTATAATCAATTTAATTGGTAGGCACTTAGTTAAGCCGTTGGTCCCGGTTGTCATTTGTAGATCATTGGTAGTTAGGGGTTTGTTACGGGAAGACAGAAGCCCGGTAGTCTGACAACCAGTTTTACCAAGGCGGTATCGTACCTATTACCCAGTAACTGGGTTGTGGAGGTCAGATAGGCAGTCGCTCCTTGTAAAATTCAGCTGCATCCGGTTAGACTTTAAGCTAACCCCAATATAGTTGGGAAACGGCAAACGATAATTGGCACAGGCTACCAAACTTAGTTCGGGTTTTTCCAGGCTTTATCGGTGAGCGTGCAACATACATAAATCAAGAAAAAAAAACTGCACATCTATATTATTAACATACGAAATCAATTAACATCGACCATGAGGTCATGTTAATGATATTTTAGTTACCTACCTCAAATGAAAATTATTTTTTTTCAATCAAAATAAGCTAAGAAAAATAAGAATGCGTTTCTAGCGAGCGATTTCTGTTTCCTGTTTTGTGTTTTATTTGCATGTTGGGCCGATAAATAAATAAATAAGCCTATATTTCTTCCATCCATTACATAGTCGATGATGCTATAAATAATAAAAAAATTATGTCGTAATGTGGTTTAGTAGTTGGCTTACATCTAGTTGTTATTTGTTTCAAGTTTCTAGATTTGGGTTTGAGATATGGGCGAAGGTCTCCTCTAGCATTTTCCATTTAGTTCGGTCTTTTTCTATTTCCATTCATCCTTTGCCTACTATTTGGGTCATAACGTCCATCCATCGTTTGTTAAATCTACCAACATTCCTTTCCATTTTGTATTTTTAATGGTCCATCTATTATCTATTAGACAAGCAACATTGAGGTTCTGGGTCGATAAAGTTGGAATAATAATTATATTGTAGAAATACATAACATGATATGAAAACAATCAACTCTCCAACTGCACGACAAATACCACATCTCTCACTCAAAAAAGATACAGGCAAAAATAGCCATGCTTCCTCATTACATCTGACCAATGCCTGACCATTCTAACTCCTTAGTTTCCCCACCATTTTGTACTTATAACTCAATTTTCTCCCACAGCGTCCCTCCATCGGAACTGCTAGTAAGACTGGGTGAACATGACCTGGCTCAGAGCGACGAACCCTACGGCTTTGTGGAGCGAAGAGTTCAGATCGTCGCCAGCCATCCACACTTCGATCCCGCCACGTTCGAGTATGATCTAGCGTTACTAAGGTGAGTTGCACGACTGTTTTGGGCTACATTTACACTTTTCATGAAATGAGATTCAAGTGGGGTGGTGTGGGTGGAGTGTACACCTCTGCCCAACCCTTCGGAGAAACCTGAAAAGATCGTATTTAAGAGGGAACAGGGGCTGCGATGAATTTGAAAAATAGGTATTTGAACAAACTATTGCCGTCGCGCTGCGCCCGAAAAACCGAGTTAAACCCCGTAAAGTGCGATAGGGACAACTGCAGCTCAGACCGATTATATCACAAATTTTTTGACGAAAAGGACGTTTGGCATTCTCCTTCTTTCTCCTCGAAAACTAAGCCGATTTAATAATTTTTTACATTAAATTTTTAAGAAAGAGTATGTCTAGGTTCCTGTTATTTTTTTTATGCTAAAAACTTTTCCGAATTAGTCTGGTAGTCCTCTAATCAGGGCGGTAAAAATGGGGCATTTTTGTATTTTTTGGAGGGTCATAGTTTCCTTACTTATTAATTGCCGAAAAAAAGGAAATGACAGGGACATGCCTATAGAGACCTTGATTTTATAGATCTAGAGGCATTATTCAATACGTTTGTATGGAGAATCGCGGGCCCTGTTCCCTCATAACAGTATTTGGGGACTGCCAATAGAAGTGAAAACAGCGTGCGGTGACGATGTCGCGCTTTTTGTTCACCAAAGTACACATATATACACAGTATATATATAGCTCATGGAAAGCGTTCGGTGACGATGACGCGAGTTCTATGATTATTGTTCACCCAAAAAGTGCTCAACGCGCCTAGAGAAGTTGTCACTTCAAAAGCGAGCGAGCCTTACTGTAGTCGCATATAATGTGTGACATCTGACATCTTGGCTGACGTATTATGACATAAACAATATTCATCATCATCACCATCGTCATCGTCATATTTACAACCTCTCAGAAAAGGGGTCACCTGACAGCCAATTCTAGCACCGCGCGCGCTCATTGGTCAAATCAAATAGCGCGCGCTTTCCGGCTTCATGTTACACACTTCCGTCCCTTTTCACGAAATCACTCCCACAGATTGCAGGAAAGCGACATTGTGAAGCTCAATACACTGAAATTGTAACAGTAACATCAGAAGCATTGTGTAACTTCACATTTTAGGGTATTGGACTGTTTCTCCTTAAGGCGACAATAACAGACTTTTCTTGATTTTTATTGAAGATCACGTCTAAACGAGTAGTGTTAATGATTTGAAAAAAAAAAGAAGTTAAATTAGAGCATTTTCTTAATATATGAATATTTTAGATTATGTTTATCATAGTGAAATTAAGTTATGTCTAAAGCGGATAAAAAAACTGAGAATCACGCAAAATCTATCAAGCATATTTTTCTCAAACCTTCTCCATTTTAAAGATAATTTAATTATTGATATTTTAGTATACTTACGTTTTTTATTAAAATACCTTTTTTATGTATAATAAATTAATAATGCGTCAAATTGGGGACAGCGCTCCTGGATGGGCGAGTCCTATTACTGGCTGGACGTACGACGCGTTGCGTGAGCTCAGTACAGAACACGCAAGCTAACCACTCAACGTCACTGGCATCTGCATCTTAACACAGGTTTCATAACAGAGCTAGAAGAGCATTGCTTACCGACACGATTGTTATTTTGTAAAACTATATTATTAACATGTACTACAATCCTTGGTTTGAGTAAAACACAGGAAATGTATTACTTTTACGACTTATCCATATTGATCAAGTTGAAGCCTTAGTTAGGGGCACCCATAGTAACCGTAATATTACTCCAAGGTTGAACAGTTCCTGCTGTAAAGAAAAGACTGTGCCGCACGGAAAATGGACAGCCAAGGCATTTTCATCATGATGGTACTGCAAATTGCCACACATATTTATTAATTTCTTTTTCAACTGAGGCTTAAATAGATCCATATCAAGATCTTTTGACGACCATGTAAACCTACGTAAAACACAAAAAAAAAACTTCGTTGTAAAATTACAAGGTATCAAGTGATTTTTGTCTGCAAAAAACTTACAAAACAATAAAATTGCAACTGTCACACAATATAATTTATTAGCTACAACCGCATCACAGTCATAGCCGCTTATCAAATGCTATATTAATGACATAATTAGCAGTCTGCCATAATATTATTAATGTCTACTATAATCTACTGATCTCGGAACTGATTGGCGTCGTTATAAAAACAGTTAGCACATCAGTGAACGTCGCGCTGGACTGTGTTAGGGTTCCTTAGTTTGATTTCTCTAATAATAATTTAATAGTCTCTTTTCTCATTTTTTTAATTAATCTTTATTCTTTATTACTCCCAGAAATGCACGAACATTACATTGAACAAGAAACAAAAAACGGCTTAATCTAAGTGATTCACAGCAAAAAAGACCCTGACCTCTAAACTAGGTAAAAACTGTATCTTAGAAGTCAGTGTACCTTCATAATTATGCTTGGATATAATAAGCCTTAAAATGTATACCTAGATAGTACACAATGATATAATACAAAATAAAAGAGTAAAATACAAAAATAAAAGATACAATGCAAAATTAGGCTGGTTTAAAGAGAAATATAATAAAAAGCTGGAACTTTATAAAAGAGAGAAAAATAAAACTGATTTTGATTAACTAATTGGTGAAGTGTGTGTTTGATATTGAGTGAGTGAGAGTATTTGTGAGTAACTGTATGTGTGTGTAGGTATGTGTTTGTAAAAGTGGGTGTGAGCGAGATGTATGTATGTTAAATTCAACTAATGGATAGAACTTATTGGATTGAAGTTGAAATAATATATTTAGATAATGAAGTGCAGCACAAAGCAGATAGCATAGTGGTGTAACCGTCGGACTGCCAAGTCACAGGTCTCGAGTTCGGAACCAAGGCACGCACCTCTGACTTTTCGGATTCATGTGCGTATTTTATAATTATCACTTGCTTCAAAAACGTTGAAGGAAAACATCGTGAGGAAACCGGCATGCCTGAGAGATATTTCTCGACGGCATGTGAAGCCAAGTCAGAGGCCCATGGGCGGCTTTAATAGTCTGGCACCACCACAAAATAGTTATATTCATCACATTATGTTATTAAGGCCGATCAGGGTCAGAAGATACCTACCTATAAGGGATCAAGAAGGCATTGAAGCGTGGTCTTGATAAAAATTGTCATCAGTAATATATATTTGTTTTCTCTGGTGAAGAATAATTAAGAGTGACATCATTATCATTTTATTGTGACATGTTCTTTTTGCGAGTTCATTTACAGATGTATGCAGAACCAACTACATAATAATAAATCATAGTTGGCCGGTCGGTCACTCGTCGATGCACTTGACCTTACAAGGTTCAGTACCACTCTACCGTGTTATTTTAAACTAGATTTTATGTGCTCGTGCAATTTTGGAGCTTATTAACTTATATTAATTAGGTACCTAACAGATTTGTGCTGATAAAAACTTTTTCACAAAAAATAAAACCGACTTCCAAAAAAAACACTACAAAGTGAAAAATAACTTTGATTTCGGAAGTCGGTGCCTTTGGGGTATATTTTCGTTTTTTTGCCACCGACTTCCGAAAGAATGCATGATTATTTATTTGAATGAATGATTATTTATTTGTCGTTGGCGCGACTTGAGTTTCGAATCCCAAGTCAGGGATAGTGTTATTGAATTTTCCTATAAGTAATTTCTTAGTAGTCCACCTAACATGGGAATTAAACGCGATATAGATGTACTAGCTGGTACACATATCTGCCTACCCCTTTGTGGAATACAGCCGTCCTAGTATATTGGTTTCAACAAAATTCGAAATAAATTATAACGGAAGAAGCTGGAGCTATGTTGTCTTTGGTATTTTTTCTTTGCTGTTCGCATTTTATGTCAAATGAATGTTCCCGTTATAGCATATTATTAGACATTTTTCAAATATATTATTTACCTAATGAGTCTAGATTTACAGCTACCGTTTATGAGCTATAATATTGTCACAGGGCGAGAATTTCAATATTTTCTAGATACAAAAAAACAACACATATTTTGTATTTTATTGTATTAAACAATATGGTATTAGTAACTAATGAGGATAGGTTTATCGACTAAAGAAATTGTAATAAATAACAGTTTGTTAAACTCTGACATGACATGCATTTTTCAATCGTAATCTTCGACCAATGCTCTTTGTGAAGGTGCTCGTCCGAGGAAGTACTTCTAAGTGTGTTGATAGCAATCATCATCATCTGCCTAGCCTTTTCCCAACTATATTGGGGTCGGCTTCCAGTCTAACCGGATGCAGCTGAATACCAGTATTTTACATGGAGCGACTGCCTATCTGACCTCCACAACCCAGTAACTGGGTAATACGATACCCCTTGGTAAGACTGGTTGTCAGATTTTCGGGCTTCTGACGACCCGTAACGACTATCAAAGATCCACGAATGACAGCCGGGACCAACGGCTTAACGTGCTTTCCGAGGCACGGAGGAGTCTCGGTATGTAAAGATGGTCACCCATCCACAGACCAACCTCGGCAAGCGTAGCTTAACCTGATGGATCGACCCATGCGGCAGTTATTACTTAGCCACGAGCTCCTAGCAATCAAATAAAGAAAAAAGAAAAAAAAAAATTGACTCGGTTTAAGGCACCACAAAATTCACACAAAAAAATAACAGAATAGTACTGTGTGCCTCACGGCTGCGCCAAATAGGGCCAGTTCAGCATAAATGCCAGACAACTAGTGTCTGACGCTGGTTTTTAACTGGACCTTATGTTACGAGGACGTCTTACGGATGTAAATCAGTTTTATAGTGTGTGTTTTACATTGAAATAAAAGTAAATACAATAATATTAAACTGGTTTAGGTATTTGTTTAAAAACAATTATAGAAAATTAATTATATAGTGCTGTTTAAGGAAATAAATAAAATGGTATGGTTGCACAACAAACAATGGACGGTCGTCAATAAATGATAGATAACTACATCATGGATTCATAGCAATGAAACATTCAAATTAATCATTTACAGCTTCCGTTGCGTATCCACTCGACAAAAAAATCGGCAAATAGACTCGGCCCAGAATTTGGCGCCATCACTAGCGTCCCTGATGGACGATTGACCCGATGGACTATTTGCCGATTCCTGTAACGTGCAGCTGACAGGACACGCAAGACATGGTATAACGAGTAAATATTCCATCGTTTGTGGAACAACACCACTCCAAAGCGGATTCGTCTATGAATCTCCACCTGAACAGGCCTGAGCAGGCCTTTTCCTGCCGTCAAGCAGCATTGCTGTGTGCTGGTTTGAATGGCATCGGTACCTGTGTGAGGAGCTCGTGGCTAAGTAATAACTGCCGCACGGGTCGCTCCATCAGGTTAAGCTTACGCTTGCCGGGGTTGGTCTGTGGATGGGTGACCATCTTTACATACTGAGACTCCTCCGTGCCTCGGAAAGCACGTTAAGCCGTTGGTCGCGGCTGTCATTCGAGGATCGTTGACAGGCGTTCCGGGTCGTCAGAAGCCCGAAAGTGTGACAACCAGTCTTACCAAGGGGTATCGTATTACCCAGTTACTGGGTTGTGGAGGTCAGATAGGCAGTCGCTTCATGTAAAATACTGGTATTCAGCTGCATCCGGTTAGACTGGAAGCCGACCCCACTATAGTTGGGAAAAGGCTAGGCAGATTGGTACCGGTGTGATTACAAGCAAATGCAGAGATATTTCAGTTTCATCTCTGAGATGGCTATAACACATTCTGCCATGCATGTAGTAGTAGATCAGTTGTTGCAGATCGCCAGCGATGATGACTTACTTACCGTCGTCAGGTCGACCGCCTGCTTGTTTGTCAAATCTTACTATTTTAACACTTTTACTGTCCATGCATTACATGTAATGCACTGAAGATGTAGCCCTATACGTCTGTGTATGACATGTAATGCACTAGTAGTTATCTTTCTTATCCAATATTTTAGCTAAAATAACCAAATTTAAATAATAGAATTGTATTCGAAGACGTGTGACATCTACCAACCCGCACTGGGCCTGTGTGGTCGATTATAGCCCGCTCCCTCTCGCCGAGAGGCTAATTATGTGAATAATAGAACCAGTTCCATTGTTTGTTTCAACGTTTTTAAGCAGCACTGTAGCTGGAAGTGAAGCTCGTCCATCCGTGCATTGCATGTAATGTAATGCATTTTTGAAAATAATACGTAATGGTTATCTGAGGGTGATAGACGAATTTTCGGTGTCATAGAATTAGGAACCGACCTTAAAAAACATCATTATCCAATATTATTATTGGACGTATGGTGATAAGGGATACAATTAGCTTGGGACAGTGAAAGTGTTAATAAAAATTCCTTCATTTGTTCGTCAACGTCGACAGATACTCAGTTAGATATCGTTTTTCAACTTTTATGCTAATCGTATGTAAAATATTTGAATCACGTATAACACTATTTTACATAAAGTTCCCACATTTTTGTTATAATGCGACGTTTTTACATTTTATTGTATTTTAAGTACTCATTGAAGTTAAATTTGGTGTCAGCGGAGTGGCTTTCATGTGTCAGTTATACAAGGAAAATAAGTAGCGTTAGTACCGCTATTTACATAATAACTTATGTTTGCAATAACTTTTTAGGTTCAACAAGTCCTAAGGGTTATCATGTTAACCAGTAACTGGGTTGTGGAGCTCAGATAGGCAGTCACTCCATGAAAAATAGTGGTATTCAGCTGCATCCGTTTATTCTGGAAGCCGACCCCAACGTAGCTGGGAAAAGCCTAGGCAGATGATGAACTTATGAGTAATTCAAATTTGCTAAAATAACATGCATTAAAATGGGTTTAAATTCGCGATAAAATATTTGAAAACATGAAAGTATTCGATCAAATTAACACATTTCGTGGCGTGAATGGTAATGTTGCTGCAGAAAGTTAAAATACTTACATTAGAAATATTTTTTAGATAATTTCAGTGGACGCTTTATCATTTCGGTGGAATCGAGCTGAATGGCGTATGATGATGATAACTTTTAATATTCATTAGCTCCTAAAACACTGTCTCCACCGCAATTCAGTCCTCTAACTAAAAAAAATTTTCACCACAATTTTTCCAAATGGTATACTTATTGGTAGCTGCATCTGGTTAGACTGGAAGCCGACCCCAACAAAGACTAGGAAGATTGATTGTTTCTCAAATGCCACAACACCAGTCTCAGTGACAATGGTGCCGGTTCTATTGTCACAAATGCCTGTAAACTAGACTAAAATTCTAATCAAATCAAATCAAACTTTATTTGTGAATATAGGTACATAAAAGGTCTTGGAAAAATACACTGTAGCGTGATCTCTATGTTCTACGGGGACTAATACAATTGGTATACAAATAATTTGTTATATAATTTAATAAACTGTACTTATAATGATTCGAAAACATGCAATAATAATCAAGTCAGTTAGTAATATAATAATAATAATCTGGAGGCAAGAAAAAGTTTATGTTGTTCCTGTAGTTCTCTCCACGACAGGTGTTATTCCTAACCATCTCCTCCGTAACCTGAAATTAATAGAGCTAGAAGAATCCCTTTACATCAATCTGCAAAAGCAGCCATCCTAAACACATGCAGAATCGTTAGGAAATTTATGCAGTTAGACGAAAGTACCTACACCCTCATCTTAAATACACACCACACACTGCATTTGGCTTTGGTCCGTAAATGTAGCTAAAACCAGCCTAAGAGCTGAGAAAAATAACCCTCCCGATAATAATATATTACTGTGATGATGTCAAAACAAAAAATAAAAAATGTCAATAGCCGTTATTATTTTTAATGTCAATGTCATAAATTATCATTTAAATAAACTTCTATGGTGTATTAGGTCTTCTCTACTAGAAATAAGAAAAGTTTACTTTTAAACTGGCCAACATTTTCTATGCTTCTTAATAATTCAGAATGGCTCTAAGATTCTCATAGGAATTTTAGTGATAGTTTAGTTCGGTGTACAAGAGAATCAGCACCATCAACATAACAGACGTTCAAAATAGGTTTACTTACCAACATTTTATGTTTCCAGGTTCTACGAGCCAGTGACATTCCAGCCGAACATCCTACCGGTGTGTGTTCCTGATAACGACGAAGACTTCGTCGGCAAGACTGCCTACGTCACCGGCTGGGGGAGGCTGTTTGACGGTATGTAACTTTTAACTACCCATTTCAGTCAACCCCCCCAGCTGTGGCAGGTCCTTAGAGGACCGTAAAAATTTGGGATTCATAAAAAACACAAATTTATTTATTTCATTAATAATTTGACTGCCTCTTTGGTCTAGTGGTCCCAATCGCTACTGCTGAGCATGAGGTCCTGGGTTCAATTCCCAGGTCAGGCAAAGTGTTATTGGGTTTTGCAGGAATTTCTCAGTAGCAGCCCGGAGTCTGGATTTGTGCGCGGTTGATGCCAATAGGCTCGCTCCCTATTACATGGGACTTAAACATAACTGGCGAAATGTTATGTTATGTCATTAATAATTTAGTTCTCTTACAGACATCTCAGTTTCGTTTCTGTACTAGCCATATCATCTTTTACAGCCTAATTCAATCGTTCGTATTGTTTTTTTATTTTTTTATTAATTCAATCGTTCATTCACACCTACTAAATATTTTTCCTGTTATAATGTTCATCATTTTAAAACCTAATAGCCCTATCTAATATTATAAATACGAAAGTGAGTTTGTTTAAAGAGATTTGAGATTTTGATGAAATTTGGCACATGAGTAGAACATGGCCTGGAAAAGTATATAAAAATATTTCAATAATTATTTATAATGGTTCAAATTTCTTATTAGCTATATTTTTTAAACTAATGAATTAAATATCTGTAGCTGAACTGGGCAAAAGCCTGTATTTCGGCTAGCAAATGCCTCCAAACAATGAATTAAAGCCATCAGGCAGAAATATTAAAATTTTGTAGGAAATTTCAAGTGATGATAAATTTTACGATAATTAGAAACCGTGATCAAAAATAAAATAACACTGTACAACTAAAAACAGCTACAGAACTTTATGCCTTCGTTCCATATGTTCTATGATTTAAATAGCATCCAAAATACTGCGACTTATGTCAATATCCGCCATCATTTAAATAATTTAAACGACTCATTATCAACATTCTCCTGCCCTCATCCCAATTAATTTGTGGTCGGTACAATATGTCTTTTTCTTCCATAATTCTCTATGAGTCATCATCTCTGTAGTCACCCCCTCTCTAGCCATATCATCTTTCATTTGTGAAAGAGTCCATCCATCGTTTCTTAAACAATTCACAAATTTTACCCAATTTCTCAATCCACAGAGGGACCCCTCCCCAGCGTGTTGCAAGAAGTAAAAGTCCCAGTGATCAACAACACAGCTTGTGAATCTATGTACCAAGCAGCAGGCTATAACGAGCACATACCGAACATATTCATATGTGCTGGCCGCAGCAGAGGCGGCGCTGACTCTTGTGAAGGTAAGGCATAATAGGATATAGTTTACAAAGACAGGCTATAGTTCACAAAGACGAGCTATAAAGAGCATATACCCCAACATCTTTATTATGCGCTGGACGCAGCAGAGGCGGCGCTGACTCCTGTGAAGGTAAGACTTGATAGGCTATAATTTACAAGGACAGGCTATAGTTCACAAAGACATGCTATACAGATTATATACCCAACATCTTTATATGCGCTGGACGCAGCAGAGGCGACGCTGACTCTTGTGAAGGTAAGACTTGATAGGCTATAAGTCTTTGTGAACTCACAAAGACTTGCTACTTATAGATAACAAAGACAGGCCATAACCAGCACATACAGAACATAATTATAAGCGCCGGACACAGCAGAGGTGGCGCTGACTCTTGAAGATAAGACTTGATAGGCTATAGTTTACAAAGGCAGGCTATAGTTTACAAAGACTGGCTATAGATAACAAAGACAGGCTATATTCAGTACATACAGAACATATTTATATGCGCCGGACGCAGCAGAGGCGGCGCTGACTCTTGTCAAGGTAATACTTGACTAGCACCTTCATTTCCCTAAGTTTGGCGTTTAGATTGGTAATTCGAGATAAGCATAGGTGGTGTTAACTTCTGCAAAATCATTTGAAGGATCCTCAATACCGTGGTTATTCTTAAATTAGTATCCGGTAGAAACGATATCCTATAATGCAGCCATTAATACAGTTCTAAGGCAAATACTTAGATTCGACTAAACGTGGTCTCAGAACCATTTAAAAGAGAGTCACTATGATTCAAAGTAAACTTAAAACTTTGAGTTTTCATAGAGAGCTTTAAGTTTCGATTGCCATACAAATAAAATGAAAAAGATATTACATCTTTTTTCATCTAGGCAAAGATAGGGCGCCAGGCGAAGTTAGGGCAATTGACCGGTATGTTGTTGGTCATGACTATAACAGTCATGACCAACAACGAGATGACGCCTGTGATAGTGAGTAGAAAATAAACAAAACCCTCAAATGTTCTCTTCTTCATTTCCAATAATCTCTCCTATTTCTCAGGTGACAGCGGCGGTCCGATGGTAGTCCGTCGCGAGCGCGACGACCGGTTCGTGCTCGGCGGCATCATCTCGTGGGGCATCGGCTGCGCTGAGCCCAACCAGCCCGGGGTTTACACGAGGATCTCTGAGTTCAGGGACTGGATTAACCAGATACTACTATTTTAAGGATTTGTGAAGCAAAACGGCTATAGATAGCAAAGTTTCTGGACGGTTTAAAAGATGATTACGAATTAATGACATTGTGAAGGTCCACAACGATACTTAAGTATAAATAATTCACTCTCGATTCATATCTGACAGTTTTCATGCCTAACTTATAAATAACACAATCTAGATTTCAATCGAGATTCAAGGATCCCACGATCTGTAGGGGCCTTCATGCTTGAGCATCGTTCTCCAATATGGCCTCTAATAGCCATTTAGCAAAACGGCTATAGATTGCAAAGTATTTTTTGGTTTACAAATCGGCTATATTTTACCAACTTTTTATAGCCGGTTTTCAAAAAAGTTAAGTACCTACCTACTTGCATTTTTCATTAAGAAGAATTTTTAGGGACATTTTAATAAAGTGGATAGGTTACAGCGAATACCCATTTTAATTACCTATTCATTTATGGACGAGACGGATGAGATTCGTTTGTGATTCCAAATTATGCTCATTGGTCTAAAATCTAAAAAGGATTGTAAAAAATAAATTATTTATTGAATTAAATACGAATGGGGAGCATTTTATGACAAAATGGTTGTCAACGAATTTATTTGGACAGTAGTTTACTTCCAAATGATAGAGTAAAATAATAATAAGGATAGCCATTTGCCTACCTCTTAAGAGACTTGGCTTGAAGATATGTAAAAGAAGGTACTTTTAAATATTTAATAAAAAAAACTGTTCTCTTAAAGGGCCATTTTAGGAACTAAAATGAATCCTTATTGTTATAATTTTTATATCCATTTAGATAAAATTATACGAATTTATATTATAAGAATAAAATAATATACTTTTGTAAAAATGTCTTAGTAAATAAAACTGCCAAGGGCTTATAATAATAGCAAAAAAAATCGAATTCAAATTCCAATTCTTTAACTAAAATTATGAAAAAAAAGTAATTTTAGACAAAAAGAAAGTAATTTCTAGTTTTAAGCAACGGATTCCGTCCTTAATTTATTTTTAGCTAATTATTTGTAAATATTTTTCAATATATTTTTTATATGAAATGCATTTATTAATTTTATTTAATGAGCCATAATAATGTCTCAAGTAATTTTTGAGTTCTGTTTTTATGAATTTATTAAATCATTTTAAACGGTTATATTGTTTTATTTATAAAATGGATAATTTATCAAAATTTAAACTTTTATTCTATCTATTATATGTAATTTTTTATTTATTATTACAACAAAACAATCAAAAGAAATCAACAACATAATGGAGAAAAGAGAGTGTATTCCATATCAAATGCAATATTTGTGTTACACAACTACCCCGTACTGGTTCGGAAGTTGATATAATAGTAGTCTATGGGTTGGACGTCAAAGAGCGTGGTCGTGAAGGGTGCGAGCTCCGTCAAAAAAAAAAAAAAAAAGCAGCTAACCTTGCTTGCACATGTGGCAAGGCGCTTGCAGGCAAAATCGAACAGCGATTCTTTGTTTTGATACTGTGATATAAATACATTAAAATATTGCTAAAGTGAGGAGCCAAGGAGCCCAATACAATCTGGTGAGAGCTTTCCATTCCATTTCCTTCAGGGTGTCGCTTCCTTTTACAAAATCGTTATTTTAATTAATAGATTAAGATACAACATCGAGTGACTGGCATTTTATGTCCAGCGCACATTTTACTATTTTTTTCTAAGCTAATGACAAAGGCTCATAAATAGGTCGATCGCTGGTCGCCGAACATTACGGTCGTTTCGAGAGCGAGCTCCGACCCAAATTTTTTCCTGCACATATGGCAATATCGCGTCCCTTGCCGGCGAATTCGTACAGTGCGTTAGTACTGCTGCAGTGTTTGATAATGCTGTGACCGCCAACTGGTGTTTGATAATGCTGTATTCGCCAACCAAATACATTAAAATAGTGCTAAAATGATGTGTCTACCTAAGTGCGTTCCGGACCTCAGGCGAGCGCTTCAGAGCATCTGGTGAAATCTTTCTTTATCTTTCAGGGCGTTAAAAATAATGTTTAAATAATTTTTAAAAAAATATTATTAATTTATTTTCGCGTAGTTTTTTTCATTAAAGTTTCGATCGACGTGTCTAATGAAATGAGACACTGACCGACGATTATCCCTGTACGCACTAATCTAGTGCACCCAAGGACAACCCCCGGTTACTGCAGGACTATTGCAAGATATGGAAACAATGATATTGGATTATGAGTTTGGGTGGCTAAGTGAAATGGTTATACTGGTTAGAACTATGGAAATACTATGGCCCCTGCCTGACCAATATCTTATATAAAATACACAGGTAAAATGGCAGGGGGTGACTTGCACACTCAATAATGGGCCCCCGAAAACGGTCGCTAGCACAAAGTGTCGAAGCGACAAGGGGGCAACATGTCCTGAGGTGCTTATAAGGAGTGGAGCGGTATTCCACGGCTATCAGGACAAACCCGGAAGTACGGTCAAGATCCCTACCAGCATCTTACTGGAATACTTCCTTCCTCCGAGCACATTTGCTCTTGCGAATCTCCACTCAAGCCGGCCAATAAAACCAAGAAAGAGGTGGGAGCTCTATTCCTCGTCAGTGTTCACTCCAGCCGGCCAATAAAGGCAAGCCAGAGATGAGGAACAAGATTACTCCCGGGAGATAGGGTCCGTGGGGTCGCTACTGCCCAACAGCTCGCCACATGCTGCCCTGCGGGTTTCTGTATCTCTCTTGGTCTGGCTCCTCATCCCAGACCTGTTCCGGCAAAAAACTCTACCGGCATAGACCTGGAGTTCGGAGCGCGCAAGCCCCACCACGACGTCAACGTAGAGATACGGCGGTAGGGTCATTAAAATTATTATTATAAACCTGAACCAAATTCTGGAGCGGCGCTCTCTCCCCCGCATTTTTACGACAGGGAGTTGTAGCAAACAGTGGATAAGAGCGTGTCTCACGTCTCATTACTGTTCTAGGTACAATAAAGCAAATTTTACTAATTAAGTCAGAGCAATCAAACCTATTATGCACAAGTCCATGGAGGGTCCATATTGGCTCACCTAAAGTTCTTTACCCGAAATTGTTCTTCCTAATGATTTGTAATCCGAGTGATCACTCTTCCTAAAATGTTTCATCCTAAAGTTTTCATTCATACTATTTGTAGTGCTACCGGCGATATTCATAACACTCATGTTTCTGAAAATTGTAATTAATAATGTCATTCTATGTAAATATATTTAAACTTCTACGGTTTTTTTATCATAACGCTTTTATCCCTGAACATAATTACCATAATATTTTCACTCTTATTCAGAAAGAAACATTTACCAAGTGTAATAAAAAATATATGTGGGTAGAAGATGATATTTATAGTTTTAATTTGAGGGTATGATTATTATTTGGGGGTATGCTTTACATAACGTACTGAGTTGTGTCTATTGCTAAGTTCATGTCGGTGTATTATCATTACGTGCATGTTTGTGTTAATGCTTTATTAATATGGAGGAAAATTATTTAAAATCATTTAAAACCGGAGGATTAAAATTAGACGTACATGGATTTATATATGAAAAAAACCGAATAACAGTGGATAAACAATATTGGGCGTGTGAATTAAGAAGCAACAAAAAGTATAAGTGTAAGGCGAGATTAATCACCACTTTCGAAAAGGAAGTCAATATATAAATTACTGGAAGGACCGCACCATGAACATAATCATGAACCAGATGCTTTGAAGGAAAAGGTTTGTTTTTAAACTATTTCTTGTGATTACCTACAAAACAAAAGTTCACATTTTTACATTTAGCCATTTTATTTTTGGTTATTGTTGTTACATACTTATTACTATAACTATACCTGAGATAATTATGTCTAAAAAACCAACTGTTTAGAATGATTACAGGTCGTTTCACTGTTTTTTGTCTTAAATGAATGAAATTCAGGTCAGTGTCATCTTGGGGGCACTATGAAAAAAATACTTAGAAAGATTTCGCGACCAATTTCGAGGTAGCGCTCGCCGGCCGCTGCGGCACCGCTCGCTTCGCTCGTTCGGCTAGCGCGTAGTTGGTCACAGTTCTAACCTAACCTAACCTATGGATCCCTTCCACATCGTGTTTACGACAAACGGTTAGTCGGAGACAAAAAACACCAAGACACTTTTAGCCTTATATTTAGGTGCCGTAGAGGCGGGTTACTTTGACCCTAGGGCATAACTTTGGCCCAAATTGAGAAAATGTTTGAACTGCCCACCGTGTCGCGACCACACAACTAAACGTCGTAGTTCCTTCGGTAACTAATAGATGGCGATAGGAGACGCATTCTTGTGTAACTGTTTTACCGACTCATGTGCACGTCGCTACATGTTCGCGCCATTTGAAGTTTTGACACTAACACCGGCGTTTTTTTCTGCTGCAAACTTTGATGTGTAATGCTGTATTTTGGTAAGTTTTCCAATTGGATTGTTATTTATTTTCTTAGGCATGTATGTAGGAGTATGGCAATTGTTTTTTAAATACCATTTAGTTATGTTTTGAGACTTAAATTACAGATCTAGAAAATCGGTATACATTGACCGCCTTTTCGGGTAACTTTGGACCTGCGGGCCAAAGTAGCCCTGCGAAGTTTATTAGCGAAGAACTTTACATTTTTGATCAATTCGTTACAGAACTAAATTAAAGAGCTACATTCCTGATGCCATCCGTGTACAGACGAAAGCCTGGCAGTCGTCGATATGTCGACTACACCCAGGCAGATTTAAAAAAATGTCTGGATGCAATCCAATCAAAAGTGCTCACACAAAGAGCGGCTGCAGAGTTGTTTAACATTCCTCGCAGCACTTTGAAAAACAAATTAACCCGGAAGCACCCTAACAAACCAGGTAAACCTACTATATTTACTGAAGAGGAAGAAAAGGCGTTTGAAGCTCACATAACAGCGCTTTCGGAATATGGGTTTCCTCTGACAGCATTCGACCTAAAAATTATAATAAAAAATTACCTTGCATCCCAGGGAAGAGTTGTGAAATTTTTTAAGGACAACATTCCTGGTAAAGACTGGTTGGCTTCTTTTCTTTCACGACATCAATCTCTTTCACGGCGACTTGCTAACAATATTAAAAGAGTTCGAGCTCAAGTGTCGGAAGAAGTTATTTCCAATTTTATAGAAAACATCGACAAAGAACTAGAAAGCGTTCCACCCGAAAACATATTCAACTACGATGAAAGCAACCTTTGTGATGACCCAGGAAAAAAGACTATATTATGCAGAAGAGGAACAAAATATCCTGAAACAATAATAAACGCTACAAAAGTTAATTTTACTGTCATGTTCTGTGGCAACGCCGCTGGGGAAGTAGTTCCACCGTTCGTCGTTTATAAGTCGGATCATCTCTGGTCAACTTGGACTGAAAATGGTCCCGAAGGCGCTCGATACAATAGAACAAAGAGCGGATGGATGGACAGTGCAACATTTGAAGACTGGTTTCTCAATCATCTTATGCCAGTTCTTAAGAAGAAAAATGGAAGAAAAGTGGTGATTGGAGACAACCTTGCTTCACATATTAACAAAACAGTTTTGAAGGAGTGTGAGAAGCATAATGTTAGTTTTATTTGCTTGCCACCCAACGCAACACATATACTTCAGCCCCTAGACGTGGCATATTTTCGACCTTTGAAGTGCAAGTGGCGGCAAGTATTACTTCAATGGAAGAACAGTCAACTGGGTAGGAAACTGTCGACTACACCTAAGGATCAGTTTCCACGACTATTAAAAACCGCTTTGGATTCTTTGACCGAGACCAAGGCGAATTTGATTGCTGGTTTCAGAAAGACAGGCATACACCCCGTAGATAAAGAGGAACCATTAGCTAGATTGCCCAAACAAGATCGAATTATAAACGCAGCTCTTATCGGAAACTCTTTTATGCAAACATTAGTACAGAGCCGAGCTGAGGCGTGCCCAGAACAGAAAACAATTAGAAAAAAGAAACTTAATGTACCACCTGGAAAATCAATCTGTGCTACTGATCTTGCAGAAGCAGGTCCATCGGGTTTACAGCAGGCAAAAACTATAAAAGAAAAGAAAAGGGCAACAAAACGAAGACAACGCAACGTTTCTTTATCTTCAAGCTGCAGTGACAGGACCATCAGTCTAGCTTCTTCCACTGAAGACCACATAATGCCTTATGACTCAGAGGATGATGTTCTTCTGGCCAACTATGTGAGTCAGATTAGTGATGCTGATGCACCTGCATTTCGAGAAGAGAAAATTCTAGATTTACCGGTCTTTGAACCTAAATCGAAACTGCAAGTTGAAGATGCCGTTGGAAAGAATAATAGAGACCATTCTGCTCTTCATCTGGGAGAGACAATGCAGGTGGATGTAGAAGGTTGTCGAGACAAAGACTTGCGGGTCTCGCCCGTACGTCAAATCGAAAAGTTAAAGCAGGATACGTTAGAGCCACCAGCTTTTCGTGGAGCTTCACGTCCTCAACTTGATCTAGACCTTGTTGTAGGCGACCATGTTCTAGTAACTTGGAATTCACGGAAATACCCAGGTCAAGTCTTATCAGTATCCGAGGAAGGAGCCTTTATAACATGTATGAAAAGAGGTAAGACATACTGGCGGTGGCCCGCGATTAAAGATGAACAGCTTTATAGTTGGAACCTTATAGTGTGTAAGATTGGACCTCCTAAATTTGAAAAAAAGGGTTCTTTCTCTGTTCCAGAAATGAATGAGTGAGTGAAGTATTAGATTAGATTATGCTACTTAGTACCTGTTGTAAACGTTGATTCTCATACCTACTTAAGACTGAAATTATAATTTTATTAGACTGAAAAGTAAAATATGTTTACGAAGGTTACATATTAAATCTAAGATCGTTACGTTAAACCCGTATATGATAATATTATTGTAATTTTTGAAAGTTTGTTGCCTTCCTAACATTTTTTGAGATATTTTCTTACTGTAAATCTTTTTGAAATATAACATGTTGATTTTACATCGTATTTTAATTTATTTCGAAGTTTTTTCTTACATTAAACCTCTCCTGGATATTCAATCTTACCGCCCTTGACGGTTTCTTTGGCCACTGATAGCTGCAAGTGCGATTTTTCACCGATCAAGTTCATGGGGTTAAAGTAACCCTTTCCTAAGAACAACTTTGGCCCAAACTTTAATAAAAAAAATAAAAAAAAACCCTTTTCATATTTTCAAAATTCACTTCGCATCTTGTTGATTACATCCTTGAACTTCCTTATAACGTATAAGAACACTAAAAAGATAATATCAATACAAACCACACAACAAATTCGAAAATTATTTGAAAAAAATAGCTAAAGTAACCCGCCTTTACGGTGTTTTATTTATACGATAGAATCGGGCAAATAAACGATTTGCAAAAATAACACTTTTTTGGCAAAAAAAAATCTGTCCTCGCGCCGTAGCGCCCCCAAGGCTACACTCCAACCGAAATTCATAAACACGACTCATTTACGTTTATGTTTATGGCCTGGGAGTTTATACCGCAGTTTTAACCGTACCTAAACCAATAACTATAGGACCGATTCGGTTCTGGCACTTCGCCGGCCGCTGCCGCGGCACGCTCGCTTCGCTCGCTCGGCTCGTGCGTTGTGGTCACAGTTCTAACCTAACCTAAACCAATAATTATGAATAAGACCGATTCGTTTCTGCAACTTGGCCGTCACTTTCCGAATTCATAACGATGTGTACTTTCGCCGCGTGCGGTCGAAATCCAAAAATATTTGGATAGTTGCTTCAATTTAAAAAAGAATATTTACCATACTGTTAGACAATATACTAGTGCATTCATTACTGGTTGTATTTTCAATCTTAACCATTAAAAAACCGGTTGAAGCTACCGCCGGAGCCAATCGGTCGATCGTTTCGAACTCGCCGACTTCCGAGAGGGATCAAGAACAAGAAAAGGAGGACTCTTCGTGCGCTAGCAGTTCATCGGACAGCGAAGCCGAACGAGGGGAACCTCCACACAAGAAACAAAATCCACAGGTAACGGTCGATCCGGGGATCGACACTTTATACATCATATAGGTCAGTTTTCTTACAAACTTTATAATGCACCAACAATATGTACCGCAGACTACTATAAACACAAGTGACGTGACCGAACAAGCAGATATTATCAACAATGATTTTTTGACTAATCCATCAACAGAAACGCCTAGGTCGTTGGATTTGGGCGCTTGTAAAACTAGTTTTGATGGGAAAAACATTATTAAATCAGCTGATGAAAAACAGTTACGGCAGTTAATAAGTTTGCAGCATTTTAATACCCCCACATGGCAACATATCCGTTATAAAAACGCGTTGTTAGAAATGCTCGCGTTTCCGGGCTTCTGCAATTTAAAAATTAATGATGAACTGTGTTGCCTGAACAAAGGAAAAGATTTCTTGGCCTCAACGGAGGAAATTATGGCTGCAACTACCAACGCTTTGTTACATCAAAGGGAACTATTGCAATCCGGTTTACAGGGTATCATTGATTGGGCTCACAATAACCCCTCAGAGTTATAATCCGATAACCACTTTAATAAAATTTCTGAAACATTCGGTAATGAGTCGTCATCTTATAAATTAACTGAACAAACCTTACAAATAATTTGCGGTAAAAGGGCCGAATGTATTGAGACTAGACGTAAAAGAATAATTTTGTAAATTCCGGATAAAACTATTCAAACTGCGCTTAGTAATATACCTCCTAGTGAAGAGTTTTTATTTGACAAGACAAACCTTACGTCTCTTATTCAGTCCCTCGGAGTCCCTCATTTCTGGTTATCACCACCACCACAACCTCACAACATGAAGGATCAACTCAAAACAAAATATAAGGAAGTAGCACCGTCTACCTCCAACTACAGACCACAGACACAAAATATTAAAAATAATAATTTTCGAAATACCTACAAAAAACAACAAACGAAACAAACTTACAAAAGGAAAAGCGACGGTTACAAACAAACTAAAAATTATTCATTTCGAAACAAAGACGGAAAAAAAGTGACTATCCAACACATTTCAGGGGAGGTTGTTTAACTTTGTTCAAAAATCGTTGGCAAGCACTTGGTGAAATAAATTCATAATTTCAGCAATTTCGGGGTTTCGGGTACCCCTTTACAAAAAACCTCTGTTAATGCCAACAAGAAGGATCATGACGCAATATGCAACCAATCCATCTCCGGGAATGTCCCAGATAATCAAAGATCTATTGAATCAAGGTGTTTAGCGCCTAGTTTCCATGAAAACGCCCAGTTTTATCTCCAAGCTTTTTCTGATGAAGAAAAGCGATGGATCGATGCGCCCAATTTTCGATCTTCGAGAATTGAACAAGTTCGTCAAACCAAAACATTTTCGTCTGATTTCTTACGCCTCAGTCCCAGATTTTCTTCAACCTGGAGACTGAATGATAAAAATAGATATATCCCAGGCTTATTTTCACCTACGGGTAGCAAAATCTCACCGGCCTTTCTTAAGAATCAGTTACAAAGACCAGTTATACCAAATACATGTTTACCGTTCGGGCTGGCTTCAGCGCCGCACCTATTTTCCTCTGTAACATGCTGGGTCGCGGAGACCTTGCGTGCGAAGGGATGTCGAGTGCTAGTCTACCTAGACGACTTCCTTATGGTCAACCAAGACCAATCCAAGTTATGTCTTCAGGCTGCGGAAGCAATCAACCGCCAAAAATCTGTCTTGGTACCAACTCAAGATTTGGAATAGGTATTCCAAATCTTTACGTATGCCAAAGTTGGCATACGTTGGCAATCAGCTGTAAATACAATGTCCCTACCAATAAAAATGAGACAAAGCATAAACCATACAATATACCGGTCGTTGTTGAAAAGTCACATCAACCTCCGGGAGCTGTAAAGTCTGCTGGGTCAGCTAAACTTCGCCAACTTTGTTGTTCCCCGAGGAAGACTACACTGTCGAAAAATCCAAATCTTCCTGCGACACTTCAACAAAACATGACCCTGTCAAAAACAGCTGTTGCCTCAAGTTTTGTATCAAGAGATAACGTGGTGGCGCGGAACCACAAGTCATCTCCTATACACAAAAAGCCTGCTACCCATTTTCTTGCGACGGATGCTTCGAATTGGGCGCCCACATAGATGGGAATGTAATGTCAGGTGCATGGGCAACGCACCAAAAAAGATGGCACTGCAACAAAAAGGAGCTATATGCAGTAATAGCGGCAATCAAAATGAATGCGAAGACGTTGCAAAAGTCACACATATTGATCCAATCAGACAATCGAACCCTGATTGCATATATCTGGAAGGAGGGAGGAACCGGATCGTTAGGGTTACTAGCCCTAACCTTCAAACTTAGGGCCTTACCTTCAAACTTAGGGCCTTAACTTCAAACATCTTACGGACAAGTTCAACATAACCCTATCAGCCGGGGAGGGTCTGGATTTATGCTTTCGCGGTTGCACAACGACATGCTTCGCTTTGCTTTGCTTGGTAGTATAGATGCAGGCCTACCCTGCCACCTCCTTCAGAGGTGGTAGGGTGGCGGGGTCTTGAGGGAGAGCGCAGCAGTCGTGTAGATCCTCAAGGCAAGTCTGGCGGATGCACCTTCCCGTGGTTGCCACCCCGTTATTGGTCTAATTCCTTAAGAAATAGACGTAACTAAAACCACCAGGCGCCATCGCATCCCTTTCTTTTCTTTCCCGTCCTACCCCAAATCCCGTAAACCCATCCCACATTATCCTATCCAAATTCCAACTTCTCCTAATTCCGCCCTTCCATTTCCACTCCTAACCGCGACCCCCTGTGACTGGGTGGTGGCGGGCTCGGCCGTCACTAAATTGAGCTGATGACGAGTAGGAGAGAACAGTCGCCTGCGCTAGGACCTGCGCAGTTGAGCGCCGTGAGCGGGGATGAAGGAGTCCTGGGGGGTTGAGCCGAGCGGCTCTGGCTGTAATGTGTCCGTAAGGCAACACGCCCCCTTTGGTCCCGATTTCAAGCGAAACGGTGGCCCTACCCAATAGCCAGGGGTAGGGAAATGGCCACAGTGTCCCGTCAGAGGGCCACAGGCGAGGTGCGTGAGGTCCGCTGAGGTCGTCCTCGGACGGCCGAAGCGGTAGGTAAAGGTCATGCTGACGGTGTAAGTGAGGGTTGATCAGTTCGTTGGGGGTGGGCCTTTCGACCCCCTACGCCAGCCCGATCAAGCACCCGATGTCGCACTGTAAACCAGCCTTGCGCCCCTATATCTCTCTGGTAGTCCTAACGATCTTAATAGTAAGACGTTCCCAGTTGCGGGCTCCATGGAGGGTGGGAGCCAGAGAGATGAATAATTTTTCAAACTATAACATGGATATTTTAAGGCCTGTTAAAGAATCAGCATGTGGAGAGGAGGCGAAAGCCAATGAGACTCACAAGGGAGGTGCTTGCACTTCCCTTGCCCCTGGTGGCCTTGCAGCAAACGCTGCGGGTACCAGCGCGGGCACTGGTCCGGCTGTGGCGAGAACCACAGCTAAGACCAAATCCAAAAAGTCCCAAAATAAACAAAGGGCGTCGGCGCTGATTGGGACCAGTACTGACCCTTCTAATGCAAAGTTGGAGACCAAGGCGACGATTCATACCACTGCCGGTCTGACCCCTTCCATACAGACCCCATCGCCGGTTAACACTGGCACTGGGCTGTCTACCAAACATCCTCCTCCTCCTGTGGGTCCTCAATCCTCCACTCATCAGGCGGTCGTCACCGGTCAAGCGGAGACGGCCACCTGCACCGAGGACGCGTTCTCGCGCGCCTGGCAATTTGTGCCGAAACGCAAGGGCAAGGGTAAACGCACTCAACAAGCCCTTCGCCCTTGCACCGACCCTTCAGGTCCAACCGATGCCCCGTTACAGGGCAAGAAGAGGGAAAGGCTGACGAGGAAGGAGCGACGTCAAGCACTGCGGAAGCCTGGAAAAGGCTCCCGCAAGACACAAACACCTGCAGCTAGCTCAGCAAAACCGACGAGCGGCCAGCTGAATTTCTCCGCCGGTAAACGGTCACAGGCAGAGGCCGGCACCAGCCGACCAGCGCCTAGTCAACCGTCAACCAGCGCTCCCGAGAAACCAGCTGTAGGTAAAGGTACACAGCGACCCAATTGGAAGGATCAGGCCGCGGCCAAGCGAGCTCTCAACGAGAACTTATCACCTCGTGGAGAACATAAGCGGCCGCGTCTTGATCAATCCAATAAGGTCGGCCAAAGAAGCTACGCCCAAGCTGCCAGCGCAACCCTAGACGTCGCGATCACCTGCGACCGCACGGGGATCCTCAGCAAGGACGTATCGGACCAGGTACTCGCTGCTATCCAGAAGCAGATCATCATGGAGGCCTGCTCCCCTATACATGCCACCCCAGGACCAACCTTCAACGCCAAGCCGCTGTTCGCCGGGGGGGTCATCAAACTGTGGTGCGGTAACGACCACACCTTAGCCTGGCTAAGGAAGACAGTCTCCGGTCTGGCTCTCTCAACTAGCACCTCGTTAGTCGTCGTGAGCCAGTCGGAAATTCAGAAGCGTGCACGGTGTGGCATCGTGGTCCCGGATGAGCAGGGGGTCTACGGTGAGTCGACCAATATTGGCCGTGCTCTGAGCTACCAGAACCCTTGGGTGGACATCAAGAGGTGGGTACTGCTGCACGCCGATAAACAAGCCTCGGCGTGGTTCGTAGTGGTCGGTGTACCAGTGGACCAAATCCCGACTCTGATGGAGGTCGGACGCCGCCTCTCTATTGGTCTAGGGGCGGTGTACGTGAAGTTCCAGAGTCGGAACGGTAGGTTCACAGACGTGCCACAGGGTTGGGATCCCGTCACACGAACCGTCTGCGAGGCGCTGGAACTGCCGCAGGCACCTGCAGGGGAGTCCACTCCCCCCTCAAACAACCCGGAAGCATCCGCGGCTGAACCTGCTGCTGCAGAGTCGGCCGCCCATGCCGCCGCCACCGTGGGTGCCGTCCCCTCATCGGGCGAGGAGCTGGACGACATGATCCTGTCCCCGGCTTCGGGCCCGGGGGAGGACGGCTTTGACGAGGGCGACCTATTTGCTGGGCTTAGACTTGGGGGGGATGAAGAGGGTTCGACCAGCGATGGCGTCCCCTTCGTCGGCCTGTAAAGTCCTCCAGGCAAACCTCCACCACAGTCAGACCGCGACGGCTCAGCTTCGCAAGTGGCTGGAGGTACAACACACGGCCATTGCCTTAATCCAGGAGCCGTGGATTAGGGCTGGCCGCATACAAGGACTCTGCAATCTTGGCGGTAAGTTCCTATTCACCTCAGATCATGAACACCCCAGATCGTGCATCTATGTCACAGGTAACCTTAAAACACAGCTCTTAACTGACTTCTGTTGCAGAGATGTCTCTGCAGTTAAGCTGCTTATACAGCGCGACGATGCCATGGAGGTGGTGATTGTTTTTGTCTCGGCCTACATGCCCGAGGCGGAGGCGCCGCCTCCCCACGACCTCGCCCGTCTCGTGAGCCATTGCGAGAATTGTGGGTTCGAGGTCGTCATCGGGGCCGACGCAAATGCACACCACCAACTGTGGGGTATGGACACGCAAAATGAGAGGGGTAAGGCCTTGGTTGACTACTTATTCTCGACTAACCTATCCCTACTAAACACTGGCTCCGAACCAACTTTCGTAACCAGGCGAAGCCGCACAATCATTGATCTCACTCTGGCAACAGAGAGCGCGGCGGAAATCATCACCGGTTGGCAGGTATCCAACGAGGCCTCCTGCTCTGACCACAGATGGATCCGCTTCGATATCCAGGTCTGTGTGCCCCCTACAACGCCACGGCGCAACCCGCGTAACACGGATCGAGCCACCTACACACGCAATCTTGACTGCAAGCTTGCGAAAATAAACAACCCGTCGACATGGACGGACACGACACAGATTGAAGTACAAGTAAGCCATCTTACTAAATCAATCATAGACAGCTATCAGACTGCATGCCCAGAGACCACACCGCGGAATACACCGGGTAAACAACCCTGGTGGGGCGCGGATCTGGAACGCAAGCGTAGCAAGGTAAGAACTGCTCTGAATAGAGCTATGAACACATGTGCGGATGAGGACTGGGATAATTACTATGCGGCCAAATCCAGCTACAAAAAATGCATCAGATTCAGAAGCACCTCGGGATGGCGCAAGTTCTGTGGCAGCATTGAATCCTGTCAGCAAGCAAACCGGGTAAGGAAGGTGCTGGCGCAACAGTATACTCCTGGGCCCACCACCCTTCGCAAACCGGATAACACATTCACGACGTCACCTGAAGAAACAAGACGCGTCCTAATTGAAACTCACTTCCCAGGTTGCGTCTTCGCGCAGGTAATTGACTGGCATGATGAAACTCAAACACCATCAGATAATGATTGGCGCTACACACACAGGGTGATCACGTTGGAGAAAACCCAATGGGCCATCCGGAGCTTCCATCCTTTTAAGGCAGCTGGTCCAGACGGTGTGTTCCCCGCCTTATTACAATGGGGGGGAGCTGCTGTTGCAACAAGATTGGTGCCATTAATGAGAGCATGCCTGGCCTTTAGATATGTTCCCAAAGGATGGAGGGAAGTGAAAGTCATATTCATCCCAAAGCCAGGTAAGGGTGATTATACAGACGCCAAATCCCACCGACCAATAAGCCTGACCTCCTTTTTACTAAAGACTCTGGAAAGGCTTTGTGATAGGGAACTGAGGGACGGCGCTCTGATAACAATACCGCTACATAGTAATCAGCACGCATACAGCTCAGGTAAGTCGACCGAATCTGCTCTTCATCTGGTGGTCAGCCAGATAGAGGAAGCGATCCATCAAAAAGGCACCTGCCTGGGCACTTTTATAGACATCGAAGGTGCCTTCGACAAAACCAACTTCTCCAGTATCAACAGTGCCCTCTCCAGACATGGAGTGGAACAGGTACTAACGGACTGGATTACGAATATGCTAAGCAAGCGAGTGGTTCGCCTTGAGGAAGAGCAGCAGCTGGCCATGATAGCCAGAGGCTGCCCCCAGGGAGGGGTGTTGTCCCCTCTTCTATGGAATCTGGTGATTAATGACCTCATCACCAAACTCAACGCCGCTCGGTATTACACAATAGGATATGCAGACGACCTCGCAATCCTGGTCTCGGGGAAGGTGACGGGAACAATCTGCAACCTCACTCAGCAAGCACTACGTATTGTAGAAAATTGGTGCAGGGAATTCGATCTATCGGTGAACCCCACTAAAACCGAACTAGTCATGTTTACCCACAAACGAGCTATGGGCCCTTTCCGCCTGCCCAAACTGTTCGAAACTGAGCTTCAGTTAGCCAGCCAAGTCAAGTATCTCGGGGTCATATTAGACAGTAAGCTGAACTGGAGCAGTCATTTAGACAATAAGCTAAACAGGGCCTGCATCACCTTCTGGCAGTGCAGGAGAATGATAGGTAAGAAGTGGGGCCTATCCCCCAAAATAATACTATGGCTGTATACTGCTGTGATACGCCCCATGATAGCCTACGCTGCCGTGGTCTGGTGGCCCCGCACCCAGCTGGTTACAGCCTCCAACAAACTACAACGCATGCAAAGACTGGCCTGCATGGCGACCACAGGCTGCATGAGGCCTACTCCGACTGCTGCAATGGAAGCCTTGTTGGGACTACCACCGCTGCACCTGTTTATACAGCAAGAAGCGTTGATGGCGGCAGTACGCCTAAACGCAGCAAATCTCTGGGGTAAGAGAGATACACAACACACCGCGCTGCTTGAGGGACTCTGCAAGGAGTTCCCCATTACGAAAGCCATAAATGACCGGGTACCCAAACAATTTATCTTTGATAAAAAATACAGAATCCAACTTCACGAGGATCGCCGATGTGAGGGCTTGCGCCCAACAGAGCTGCGCATCTTCACGGATGGATCCAAAACAGGTAGTGGTACAGGTGCTGGAGTCTTCTCGGAGGACCTCAACATCCACATAGCTACATCATTGGGTGTCCTTAACACAGTATTCCAGGCCGAATGCATGGGTATTTCTCTTGCCGCTTCGGCTATTCTGGCGAGGGAAGTTAAGGACCACTCGATACGCATACTCTCAGACAGCATGGCTGTTCTGCAAGCGCTGAACAGTCACACTGTGGACTCTGGACTTATATACGAGTGCCACCAGCGCCTTAACCAGGTGGGTGACCTCAACAAAATAACCATTCAATGGATCAAAGGACACAGCGGTTCGCTGGGGAACGATGCTGCAGATGAACTTGCCAGAAGGGGATCGAGCCTGGCACCAGTGGGGCCCGAACCCATCGTGCCACTCCCCTTCGGTTACCTACGCACTCTGGTAAGGAAACGAACTAGGGATCAGCATCAGAAACTATGGTCGGACCAAGGCGAGTGCAGACAGGCTAAGGAGGCACTACCTTCAATCGATGGCCGCCTCACGAAAAAGGTTCTTCGACTAACCAAACAACAGCTGCGTGTGGTTACAGCAGCTATTACTGGCCATGGGTCATTTAATAAACACCTCTTTGTCATAGGGGTCACAAACAGTCCGCTCTGCAGAGCCTGCATGGAGGACGACGAGACAGCAGCTCATGTGCTGTTAAACTGCCCGGTGGTCGCCACTTACAGGGCAAAGTACTTCGGTAACCCAGGTACCCTACGCGAGATTGCCAATAATACCAAGGCGTTGCTGGCATTCTTTGAGGAGCTGGGGTGGATCGAATAACCGATTTTTTCCCACCTGTACGCAAAATACGCGCTTTGACGTGGAGTTGCGGAAACCAGCCCGTATTACCTATTACCTATTAACCCTATCAGCCCATTATCTACCGGGGAGATACAACATAATAGCGGACAGGCTTTCACGAGGAAAACCACCCGTGGAATGGCATCTTCTACCTCGAGCAACAGCGGAAGTCTTTCGGAAGTGGGGGCTTCTAGAAATAGACTTGTTTGCGACACAAGAAACCGCAGTAGAAAAAATTACGCATCTCTAGACTGCAGAGATCGATCGGCAAACTATATAGATGCCTTCAGCAGACCATGGAACCATGGGCTAGCGTGAGTGTTTCCTCCTCCCAGCTTGCTTCCCAGGGTTCTAGCACATCTGAACAATGCAACGGGAATTTACATGGTTGTTGCTCCAGACTGGCATCGAGCTTTCTGGCTTCACGACCTGAAATCCAGGGCTCTAGACCACCCACATGAACTTCTGAACCTGTCGGAGACCATGATAGATGTTACAACAACACAGCCTCATACGTGGATCTCATAACAAATGTTACAGGAAGCCGTCACCAAACATTTGAATAAAGCCTGGACACAAAATGAAGTACCCGACACATGGCAAGACACAGCGCACGCAGGTACCTACCTATTCCGAAACAAACTTATCCTAAAGATACAAACGATTATCGCCGAATAGCGGTTTGAAATACGGGTTACAGAATTTATGCCTTCTACATACATTAAAAAAAATATATACGAAATAATAAAAGAATTGGGCCAAGCGGCCCTTTTAAACATCACATCTACAGATGTCCACATATTTCCGCTGTGAAGGAAGCCGGATGAAGAATGGCGTGCAGGAAAAATAATTTATGTACTCGCTCTGAACATAAAAAAAGCTTTTGACAATGTCGACCGCCAAGCACTGCGTGACACGAAATAAATGAATCTGAATCTGATATTTTAATGCAACGTACTAACAAAACACTAACCAACAGGATAATCAAGGTATGCATGAACGAACGAACACATATGAAATGGTGTGGACAGTAGGTGGATCATCAAAGGAAAGAGAGTCAAACAAGGTTGCCCGTTACCACTTGCCTTTTTCTCAAATGGAACGACAACCTTAAACAGGACATGACGCACTTCGATAAGGAAATCAATTTGGATGGACACGGCTGAAGACCGATACAAGATCAAGAAGACGGCCAGCGAGATATACAAGAAACCTGAAACGGACAACGAGTCTTCTGATGAAGACATAGAAAACAGTAAAGTGTAACACATTACAACAGTAAGATAGAAAAGAGCCTAGAAAGCAGCGTAACTCCGCCAAAGGCTTCACAGGCGAAGATTGACTGAGCCAACTGGCGGCGACGTCGTAAAAAGATGCCCCATCCATTGATAAATATCACCCGTCTCTCCACTAGTCCATTGCTTACTCAAGGATGCATATCCGGTACGGCTCGTAAATCCTTTCCTATCCTGAGGGCACGTCTTCCTACCATTACCGCGTCACCCGGGCTAGTCCTTGATATGCAATAGCCTCTGTAGCCCCATGAAACATGAGGCTCCAAGGGCTAGTGCAAATCTTGGGGTTCATTCTATTTATCGAGTCTGGTTAAACCACGCTGGGATCGGTGCATTTCATTCATTCATACACAACTACCCCGTACTGGTTCTATTGCATTTGATATATAATACATAGAGGAAGCTCGAATGACTGACATTACGAAGGTTTCTAGTTTTTCTATGTCATAGGGAGTCTGATCTGTCAGCTACCAAATGATTTGCGTGATTTTCCACCTTTGCGATTGGATACTAGTTTATTACTGGTCTAGCGACACAACATAATAGTAATGGTGCAGGCACGCACACATAAATGCACATACACCTCACTCCTCCAACACTATTTCCAAAAGTAAAGAACTTAATTAAGTAGGTAGAAATAACAATTTGCCTTAGATAACTACAAACAACAAGAAACCGTCACACTCGGCTTGTCGCACACCACATCATTCGTTATCATCAATCTATAGACACATTTAACGCGTACCATTTAAGTGTGTTTCTTTACATACTAAATCTTGATGGTCAAATGCGTGGTGTGCGATACAATTATAATTTATACCTTATAATTAATCTTACGTCTACAACTACGAGTCAGTCTTGTAGGCTGTGGTTCAACAGAGCGATCGTCGCGATCCTCGGCTACTTCTTGATTAGTCTCAGCGTTATTATGATCGTTAGCATCGACTTCACTATGAGCCTCAGCCCACTCATCTTCCTCCCCTATATTATCATTTATCTCGGCTTCTATAGCTTGCGTTTCAATAACTGAAGGTAGTATTTGTGGCGGCTGCGCCTCCGCCGCCTCAGGCGGGGAGCGCGGGTGCAGCGGCGCTGACTGCGTAGGGCTCACGACATCAGCACGTGCGCCGTTCGTCGCCCTAACGGTTGCACCTGTATATTTTCTTATCTGATCAATATGCCTTCTACAGTTTACATTATAATCCTTAACTAATATTTCGAACATACGATTACCTATTATTTTAATTATTTTACCTAAAATCCATATATCTTTCCTAGCTATGTACCATTTTAACCATACCCTATCACCTATGTTTAATGTTCTTTTAGTTTTTAAATTATCATTATTAGTTTCATTGTTATGACTATCTTCCAGTAACAGGTCCAACCTAGATGTTATGTTTCGGCCAAACATAAGCTTTGCTGGGCATTCGCCTGTTGCACAATGTGGTGATGTGCGGTAATCAAATAAAAATCCTAGCAGTTTAACATTTTGTTGACTGTTATCGCTAATAATACATTTAATCATCTTCTTGCACGTTTTTACAGAATTTTCGGCCTGTCCGTTACTGGAAGGGTGATAAATTGGGGACGTTATATATCTGACACCGTTCATTTCGCAAAAATGTTTAAATTCATTAGATTTTATTTTTACATCATTATCGGAAACTATGACACTCGGTATACCGAACCTAGAAAACAATTCCTTTAATTTTGTTACAGGTTCCTCCTTGATCTGCGTGGCCTTGACGGTTGTCGCTATTGTGTCAACTATTGCTGCGGCCTTGGATCGAGCCAATCGCGCATACGCAGCCTGTTGAGCTACCTCCAATGCCTTAGCAAAAGTGAGTTTGCTGGCATCCTCTTCAAACAGCCGGTCACGTTCCCGACACGGAGCATATCCAATGCCTCACCAAACTCATAATTAACAGCTAAACCTCTCACACGAGCCGCCCATTGTTCGACGCTCTCGCCATCAGACCTACTCGCCTCGTAAAACTTCTCTCTATCAGCAAAAGCACAACGCTTCGGCGTGAAATGCTTGTCTAATTTTCCAACTAGATCCTCGAACTTAACTTCCTCGAGTACATCAGGGTGAAGTAAGTTCCGTGCAAGGCGGTAGGTGTTGTCCGAAAGCTGCGTCCGCGTCAGTAACAAAGCACTTTTGTTTTCGGTTTTAACACTGTTCAATTTTATGTACTGTAGTAGCCAACCTTTAAATATTGGCCACTCTTGGGCGTCGTGATCGAAACTTGGAAGATTTCCGATGATATTCGACATTTTGAACGAACTTTTATTATTTTTATATGAATGTGGGTAACTCGTCGCCAGTGGTCTGTCAGCTACCAAATGAAACCACCTTTGCGATTGGATACTAGTTTATTACTGGTCTAGCGACACAACATAATAGTAATGGTGCAGGCACGCACACATACATGCTCATACACCTCAGAGTCACACTACAATAATAAAAAAAAACAATGCTTTTATTTATATTGTATACGTGTAATCCTACGAAAACATCATCACCCTCATCATTCATCTACCCTTATGGAATCACTGGTCCCCAAGTCACAGGCTATAAACCTAGTTTGGGTGCCAGGAGATAATACTCAATGCACTTTTATGTTGTACCATATTACTGTACTTGTAACCTTTGTAAACATTTTACTGGAAATAAACATTATTATTATTATTATTAATTTGTCCTGTCAAGGTGTATCGCGTAGGTACGTATTATTTATTATGTTAGAGTAGAGGTCATGAAATTAAATTAACTAGTCATATAAAAATACCTAATGACATCGTACGAGTAACACACTCGTAACGGGTGGGCCATCTAGTGTTTTAGATTTGTAACGGCTATAAAAAAAAACTACTTAATGATTATTTTTTCAAATTTCTGGTTTTATCGGAAAGGTTGAACTTTGTCATTTAAGAATGGAACACAATATCATTCATATGACAACCACGACTGGCTCGGCAGTACCCCATCCAATCAACCCAATTTTTCAATAAGATAAGCATAGTTACCTACCTACATAAATTCTAAAGTGCCAATACCCTAGTGGGGCAAAATCCACAAGATTTTAGAGTAGTGGAAACTGCCCCACCAAGCCGAACTAGTAAGGTAGATTCACTGTATTTTAGGCATTCCACTTTGCCCCGCCAGGGGGGTGGCTTGGTGGGCTAAAGTGGAATATTTAATTATTTTGAATGTGTCGAAAATTATGTAAGTATTGTGATGACCACAGTGATAAGTGGTTGGTCTAGGTACCCAAAATTTAAATATTGTAATGTATGTTTTGTTATATTAGATATATTTTCCATATAAGTACCTATATGATAATTACAATATAACATACAGCATAACATCACGCCTGTATTCCCGAAGGGTTAGTCAGAAATGTACCTTTAGTACACCCACACTTCGCCAATCATGTTTATCTCCCATGTAATAGGGGGCGAGTCTATTGCCATCAACCGGGCACAAATCCAGACTCCGGGATTCTACTGAGAAATTCCAGATGGAAACACCCAATAACACTGCCCGACCCGGGAATCGAACCCAGGACCTCATGCTCAGTAATAGCGCTTCCGACCAGTGATCGAAGAGGCAAAAAAAGAAAAATATATACACAAAAACAATATTATGTAGGTATAATCTGTTCTCTCTCAATTTATCCAAAAAATGTGGAACGCTTCACGATTTTGCGTGTCATCCTTGCGCAGGGGCCATGCTAATCTTCTCTGTATCGTTCCAATTTTAGTATATGTACTGCCGAAGCAAGTACACTTGTACTACACAAATTTGTATATGGGTGCTAAATAGCACGAAAACTTTAAAAGCGAGATGCAGGATTCCTTACATTTTGTTGTATTTGTATGGAGTTTGCGTACAGCGCCATCTTTTGGCAATCAGTGTTTAAAAGTTTTAGCAAATGTTTTCCTTTTACACTAATGCTAAATGGATAACATAAAGAAATGGTAAGTAGGATACCTACATAATATTAGTCCTGTGGAAACTTATCACGCTATTAACGATTATACAGTTTTTGGTGATTTATAGAAACTTAAAGAAAGAAGATAAAAACTCTCCTATAAAGCTCTGGTGAAATTGAAGCGAATACTGGGACTCGGGACGAAATTCGCTCGCGATTGCTAACAAATAAAAACAATCATTTTCATTCGAGTAACAAACATGGTTCAGTTCAATATTGCTATTTAAATTCAAAAAGATCTTGCATCATTTTTTATTTTAACTATAATGTAAGATTACCGGTGTTGGGGCGTCAGTGATCTTCTTATTTATGTATAAACTGTATTTTTACAATAATTATATATGAAGCGTACAAGGACGCGATGATGATAAATAAGGCGACACACACTGGACGTCTTCACAACAATGTAGGCGTAAACAACCGGTTAATAAGTTCACAACTGGATAGTAGATAATAGTCCCGAGTCCCCGTGCAGGATTCGCTTCAATTTCACCAGAGCTTTATAGGAGAGTTTTTATCTTCTTTCTTTAAGTTTCTATAAATCACCAAAAACTGTATAATCGTTAATAGCGTGATAAGTTTCCACAGGACTAATATTATGTAGGTACCCTACTTACCATTTTTTTTATGTTATCCATTTAGCATTAGTGTAAAAGGAAAACATTTGCTAAAACTTTTAAACACTGATTGCCAAAAGATGGCGCTGTACGCAAACTCCATACAAATACAACAAAATGTAAGGAATCCTGCATCTCGCTTTTAAAGTTTTCGTGCTATTTAGCACCCATATACAAATTTGTGTAGTACAAGTGTACTTGCTTCGGCAGTACATATACTAAAATTGGAACGATACAGAGAAGATTAGCATGGCCCCTGCGCAAGGATGACACGCAAAATCGTGAAGCGTTCCACATTTTTTGGATAAATTGAGAGAGAACAGATTATACCTACATAATATTGTTTTTGTGTATATATTTTTCTTTTCTTGCCTCTTCGATCACTGGTCGGAAGCGCTATTACTGAGCATGAGGTCCTGGGTTCGATTCCCGGGTCGGGCAGTGTTATTGGGTGTTTTCATCTGGAATTTCTCAGTAGCATCCCGGAGTCTGGATTTGTGCCCGGTTGATGGCAATAGACTCGCCCCCTATTACATGGGAGATAAACATGATTGGCGAAGTGTGGGTGTACTAAAGGTACATTTCTGACTAACCCTTCGGGAATACAGGCGTGATGTTATGCTGTATGTTATATTGTTTCATATAGGTAGGTACTTATATGGAAAATATATCTAATATAACAAAACATACATTACAATATTCAAATTTTGGGTACCTAGACCTACCACTTATCACTGTGGTCATCACCATACTTACATAATTTTCGACACAATCAAAATAAGTAAATATTCCACTTTAGCCCACCAAGCCACCCCACTGGCGGGGCAAAGTGGAATGCCTAAAATACAGTGGAATCTACCCTACTAGTTCGGCTCGGTGGGGCAGATTCCACTACTCTAAAATCTTACATGTATTTTGCCCCACTAGAGTATTGGCACCTTAGAATTTATCTAGGTAGGTACCTATGCTTATCTTATTGAAAAATTGGGTTGATTGGATGGGGTACTGCCGAGCCAGTCGTGGTTGTCATATGAATGATATTGTGTTCCATTCTTAAATGACAAAGTGCAACCTTTCCAATAAAACCAGAAATTTGAAAAAAGAATCAATAAGTAGTTTTTTTTTTATAGCCGATACAAATCTAAAACACTAGATGGCGCACCCGTTACGTGTGCGTTACGTTACGATGTCATTTGGTATTTTTATATGACTAGTAAATTTAATTATTTTTTGCATGACCTCTACTCTAACATAATAAATAATGCGTACGCAATATACCTTGACAGGAAAAATTACTCGTAGCTAAACAATATAAATAAAAGCATTGTTTTTTTATTATTGTAGTGTGACTCCGTTTGACATAGAAAAACTAGAAACCTTTGTAATGTCAGTCATTCGAACTTCCTCTGTGTATTCCACAGTGTATTCCATATCAAATGCAATAGAACCAGTACGGGGTAGTTGGCTATGAATGAATGAATGAATTAAATGCACCGATCGAAGCGTGGTTTGACCAGACTCGATACATCGAATGAACCCCAAGATTTGCACTAGCCCCTGGAGCCTCATGTTTCATGGTGCTACAGAGGCTATTGCATATCAAGGAGTAGACCGGGTGGCGCGATAATAGTAGGAAGACGTGCCCTCAGAATTGGAAAGGATTTACGAGCCGTACCGGATATGCATCATGGACTAGTGGAGAAACGGTTGATATTTATCAATGGATGGGGCATTTTTTTACGACCGTCAGATAGATTATTAAAAAATATTGGAAACGTATTTTTTCTTTTTTTACGTAATCAGATTACGACAATACAATCAATTAATAAAAGGTGGCATGACGTCACGCCTTGGTAGATTTTATACTTAGTTGTGAACTTGTGACGTAGTGAGCCCCCACTTCCCAACTTTAATGCGTTAGCCTAAGTCATTCTTTATTAAAATGGGGATTAAATTCTGGTAAGTACTTACGATTTTTTGGGCGTTATATTTCATTATATCTGGTGATTGCTTAAACTTAAGCCATTTTTATTACTACTATCCAGTTGTGAACAAAATAACCGGTTGTTTACGCCTACATTGTTGTGAAGACGTCCAGTGTGTGTCGCCTTTGCCGTTCTAAAAAGCCAGGCGCCGTACAGATTTATTTTACTTGAGCCGTCACTAATTATAATCTTAGTCAAAAAATTTATCATCATCGCGAACTTGTACGCTCCATAAATTATTGTAAAATACAGTTTATACATAAATAAGAAGATCACTGACGCCCCAACACCGGTGATCTGACATTATAGTTAAAATAAAAAATGATGCAAGATCATTTTGAATTGAAATAGCAATATTGAACCGAACCATGTTTGTTACTCGAATGAAAAAGCTTGTTTTTATTTGTTAGCAATCGCGAGCAAATTTCGTCCCGAGTCCCGTGCAGGATTCGCTTCAATTTCACCAGAGCTTTATAAGGGAGTTTTTATCTTCTTTCTTTAAGCTTCTATAAATCACCAAAAAACTGTATAATCGTTAATAGCGTGATAGGTTTCCACAGGACTAATATTATGCACCCTACTTACCATTTTTTTTTTGTTATCCGTTTAGCATTAGTGTAAAAGGAAAACATTTGCTAAAACTTTTAAACGCTGATTGCCAAAAGATGGCGCTGTACGCAAACTCCATACAAATACAACAAAATGTAAGGAATCCTGCATCTCGCTTTTAAAGTTTTCGTACTATTTAGCACCCATATACAAATTTGAATAGAACAAGTGTACTTGCTTCGGCAGTACATATACTAAAATTGGAACGATACAGAGAAGATTAGCATGGCCCCTGCGCAAGGATGACACGCAAAATCGTGAAGCGTTCCACATTTTTTGGATAAATTGAGAGAGAACAGATTATACCTACATAATATTGTTTTTGTGTATATATTTTTCTTTTCTTGCCTCTTCGATCACTGGTCGGAAGCGCTATTACTGAGCATGAGGTCCTGGGTTCGATTCCCGGGTCGGGCAGTGTTATTGGGTGTTTTCATCTGGAATTTCTCAGTAGCATCCCGGAGTCTGGATTTGTGCCCGGTTGATGGCAATAGACTCGCCCCCTATTACATGGGAGATAAACATGATTGGCGAAGTGTGGGTGTACTAAAGGTACATTTCTGACTAACCCTTCGGGAATACAGGCGTGATGTTATGCTGTATGTTATAATGTTTCATATAGGTAGGTACTTATATGGAAAATATATCTAATATAACAAAACATACATTACAATATTCAAATTTTGGATACCTAGACCTACCACTTATCACTGTGGTCATCACCATACTTACATAATTTTCGACACATTCAAAATAACTAAATATTCCACTTTAGCCCACCAAGCCACCCCACTGTCGGTGCAAAGTGGAATGCCTAAAATACAGTGAATCTACCCCACTAGTTCAACTTGGTGGGGCAGATTCCACTACTCTAAAATCTTGTGGATTTTGCCCCACTAGGGTTGTCCCCTTAGAATTTGTGTGGATAAGCTCGTATTTTATATTTGTTTGGAAAAAAAAAATGTATATCTAAGTAAAATGTAACTAGCGCTGGTAACGTACTTAGTACAAGTAGGTACATAGTGCAGCATTCCGCTGCCAGATAGGCCTCTTTACACGCGGAAAAGGCCGAACATATTTTATAAAATAGGAAGTTTATAGAGTGCCTCTAGCGGCACTTTATCCCTGTCGGATAAAGTGCAAATTTGCGTAAATTTGCGGCATATTAGTAGCGCTGCCTCGGCCCGGCTAATGCCGTAAGCATTGCATTGTCACTGTCACTTATTATTTAGTTTTTTAGGGAAGGCTAATGTTATTTTATTTTATCTTTAGCCGGCTAAACTCAGACTCAACACTCAGAGACCTTACGCACAACACTCAGAGAATTTCAGAGCCTCGTGGGTCTACTAAATTTTGCCAGCTTTGCAGTTCCGAAAAGAAGACTCAACTTTCGGGCGCTTTTGAACCTACTGAACCAAGTCTTAAAGTCAGATCAGAAGACATTACACACCTTACGTCGTGCTGCTATAGACAATCTAACGTGCTGGCGTCAGACTTTGTTTCCACCCTTAGTAGCCCAGAAATATCCAGCCAGATAAGTTCAAATTTTCTGGTAAAACATGTTATTTATATAGTTATTATCAAAACAACTGTGTACCTACCTGATTGTCAAGATTACTGCACGCGTAGCATGACAACCATAGAAACGGGTTTTCTACGGGTTTTGTCGACGGAAGAATAGATAAAACGATAGATTGTGATTGTTTATCTGTCATTTTGTCTATTCTTCCGTCGACAAAGCCCGTTTCTATTGTGGTAATTCTAAGCGTGTGGATAGGTATAATAAAACCAATGGGCAAAATAAAGACATTATTTATAAATCATACTCGTAATTATTACAAGATTAGAAGGCCAATTCCCGGAATTAAAAGTGTTCAAAATCTCATCTGAGCGCCAATAAATGTCATATTTTTTTACAAAAAAATTATGAACATTCGAGCTATTTTTGACAGCCAGATTAGAATGCAATCTTTGAAACATCCGGGAATAGCCTCCGTAATCCTGTGGAACCACCGGCGCATCGAAGAACGGATCCGTTGGGACTGCCGATCCCCCGGAAAGACCGCCGGAAGATGGATTTACATAGTTATGATAAATCTGCTCTGACGGGCCCCACAACATCCTTTGAATCTGTCCACGCCAACGCACCACAACCGAAGGATACGCATCACCTTGCAGAATCCGGAACTTGCACTCAAAATTTAATGGAGCCCGTTCTTTCACGTCATTTCTCTCCGGTACAACAATAGTCTCGGTCTCACCCTGCGCTACCCTCCCCGTACATAACTCAAATGTGAATAATAAAAGCAGAGGAAATAAATATTTCATCTTGTCAGTCCGAAATGACACGGGAATAAAGCAAATTTTATGTCTGACTGTTCCATTTCACCACGCGTAAACATAATAGATAAAGAGGGCAAGAGTCAAGTTAAGACGCTGACAAGAACTAAAGCGCGGTCACTGTCGGACTGCATTGAAAAGAAAGATGCGCGATACGCGATGACACAATGCTTGGAATTTATTGCAAAGTATGAAGCAATTATCTACACATCAAAAGTGTCTAGGGATCAAACTGTACATTTTTAACTACAATTTTGTTTTCAATTAATTAATATTTACCAAATTTGGTCTTCCAGGTTTTCTTACTTTAATTCCTATGTTTAAGTTAACAACATATCTCTATATTTTGTCAAAATCAAGGACAATTGCAATTTTTGCAAATTGTGGGAAATGAACCTAAGGTAATATCGTCAATTAAATAGCAAAAAAAGGCAAAACCAAGGATTTTTTAAATTTTCATTATAAAGATTTAAAAAAAAATGTGTTCCACGTGCGTGTGATTTGGCATGCTTAAAATCAGTTCATCAAAATCACTTTGAGGAATGGCCGCCCTCGTTCTTTCTAACATGTCAAAAAGTTGTTGTGGGGTAAGCACTGCATCCATACTCGGCAGGACTCTTCTTTGGAGCATATTCCATGCGTGCTCAACTGGGTTGATGTCTGGCGATTGAGCAGGCCCCGTGGCCGTCTGCCATTAACGTTGATGCGAGCATCGGCAAGTGTGCGTGTTACGACATTAGTCGAAATGAATCACCCAACCGGCTTCGCAAAAGGATGATCACGTCTGGAACTCCTCTCCGCATAAATCAGAGCATTGAGGTTGCCCCTGATCCAAATGAGATCGGTTTTTCCACCGATCCAAATACCGGCTCAAACCATTATTGTTCCCTTCATATGAATGAACTTCCTGACTAAATTTCAAAAGTTCTTGCCATCGAGATGTCCTCCAAACTCGAGTACGTCTTGTATCCGGCCGCATACCGAAACAAGATTCATCGGAAAAGAAAACACAAAATAATTCCTCCCCGGCCGAAGTACTTTTAAATCAAATACCAAACAAGGCCAAAATATGTTCAGTAACAAATGAAATGAAATTGTTTATTCTGCTGTAAATAGGGTATCAGAATCACTTTTAGACTTCATATTAAAAAAAATATTAAATAAAGCAAGATGAGTTCGGCGTTTCCTATCTGACTACTCTGAGAAGAAAACAAAGAGGCAGTTTGAAGTTGGAGGCCCGGGGGCTACACGTAAGGTATGCCAAGAATAAACGTAGTATGCTAAAATTTTCGAGCTCCCATCGCTCGCTCTTCCATCTTATATTATCTTTCTAATCAAAATTTTCTGCATAGGTCGTCAAAAAAACTCCTATTTCTGTATAAATGTTCAAAAGAAAATTTTACCTATCTGAAACTGGATACTGAAATTTTTGAGCTCGTTTCGCTCGCTCTATCACCCTGTATTCTTCTCAATCCTTTCCGCATAAGTCAACAACGACAAAGTATGATCTCCTATTTCTGTATACAATGTGGAGCAGGACGATTGACATTCCTCAAAACCACATAAAGAGTGTCATGTTCTTTACCCGTATACAAAAAATCAATCAAATCCAATGAATACTTTAGCCACAGGAAATTATTTTTCATTTTCTTATTTTTCAACATGATGTAGATCTGAGTCCGTAATAATAGGTAAACATTGTAAGGTCAAGAACCTGTGCAAAACGTACGATTCTATCCTCTACGTCTCAATATGCTTGAGAGACAGAGAAAGGTGTCATACGATTCCACTCTGACGCGCCCCGCCCAGTCCCACAAAATAATACTACAATTAGAAAGAAAAAGAAATATTACTTACGCAAATTATGCATTAGTGGTGCATAGACAATTGCGAGTGTGTGTGTGAGCGGAATTTTTTCGGCAAAAAGTCTCGGGACTCGGTCACTATGTCAGTCATTGCAGCGGCACCCTTTGAGGAGCGCACACGGCTACTTTTTTATTAAGAGACGAGCGGCGCGCGCATTGTCGTGATTTTGTGAAAAAAAACTTTTTCACAAAAAATAAAACCGACTTCAAAAAAAAACACTACAAAGTGAAAAATAACTTTGATTTCGGAAGTCGGTGTCTTTGGTTTTTTATTTTCGTTTTTTTGCCACCGACTTCCGAAATCAAAGTTATTTTTCACTTTGTAGTGTTTTTTTTGAAGTCGGTTTTATTTTTTGTGAAAAAGTTTTTATTTTTCACTTTTTAGTTGTGGTACCTACACAAAACCCTCACAAAAATTTGAATACTCATTACCTGCTATGTAAATTACAGTGATAGGAACTATTAGAATATCGTCCACATATACTAGATGGGAAAAATACGTATTATTGAAGCTAACTCAAAAACCCCTCATCAGATCATGACCAAATTTATATGGGACCACTTCTGAAGTATGCCCTACCAAACAAAAAAAGAATCATCAAAATCAAATCATAATTGGCGGAGTAATCGCGTAACAAACATACAAAAAAAAAATACAACCGAATTGAGAACCACCTCCTTTTTGAAGTCGGTTGAAAAATTAGTTGTTATTTGTGATTAAAGACGATTTAGTGTGACTTATTGTACAGTGTTAGTTAATTAGGTATCGATATCGCTTGTGCATAATGAACAACGGTGGAAACCTTGAAAATTTAAAAATTTGACTATTGATGTAAATTCTGATTGTGATGTGATATTATGTGATTAATTATTCAATCAGTGATCTTTTAATTAACAACGCGCAACTTAGTGAGTTTATGCCGCTAATTTGATGTTCTCCGACTAAACTACCTACCCACGTCCACCTACGCCCCACACCGCAGCGCAGGCGCCGCCCCCCGCCGCGACCCGCATCGGGCCGCGCAACAGGTTAGTGACTTTTCGTAGATAAAGCGTGTTTACTTTTTATGCAGTTGATTCTGCTATTTATTTTGATTGAAAATTGCAATTTTTCAATTTTCCATTAACTACTAATCTTCGTCTTTTAAAATGTTTCTATGGACTAGTACTGTGCTTGTTTTAATTTAATGTCGTAAGTCCAGATCCACATTGTATAGGTATAGTCAAAAGAAAACCTTACCTTTCCGAGGGGTGCAAAAATTTCCGAGCTTGCTTACCCTCTTTCTTGCGTCCTGCATTCTCCTAATTCTCAATATTTTCTGTATAATGTACATAGGTGTATAATTCAGCTCAATAAAGTGTGGGATACTATTGACCAACAATAGGTTAGTGTTCTTGAGTGGAGACCGCGAATCGGTAAACGTAAGGTAGGACGCCATCAAGCAGGTGGAGCGACGATCTTCGCAGGGTGGCTGGTAGCAGCTGCATGAGAGTTGCCGAGCATGGAACTGAATGGCGTGCAATTGGCTTATGTCCAGCAGTAAGCTATAGGCTGATCCTTATGATGATGAAAACAAGGCCAGCACAAGTTGACGATACGGTCTACTACACATTTTTTTCAAGTGTTTTTCAAAGCACTTTTGTTTTGGATTAAGTGTTTAAAATTCACGTTTCATGGCTTCCATTCAATGAAAGATACTGTGCACGTGGGTTGAAATAAACAATAAAACAAAAAGGGAGTGCTTCAAAAATTATTTATTTATTCGTATATATAATTTATATATCCATTTTATAATTAAAATCAATCGATGCACACAACATAAACATCAGAATATCGATCGTTCATTCACGCCGCCCGGACGAAAGACGCGCGCTTTGGCAAAACACGTTTTACAAGAAAAGCGACTTTATCTCCATGGCAGTAGGTCGAAATCACCAAAACGTGTTCCCGCCAAAGATTAAGTATACATAGATTTAAAAACTAGATACACAATAATTTATTTTAAAAGTCCTGTCTATGACGATCGCTTGTGTAGGACACTCGAGTAAAAATTATAATTATAAAAAAGCTGTAATAAGTATTATCTAAATTAATACTTTCGCTAAAATACTCTGTAGTTATTAAAATAAGGTTTTCGACATAATGTTGTGAATGTAAAAACATTGACGAGTCAGAAAGAAACAAGTCTAAAACGGTCTTAACACTGTTAAATGATTTAGAAAAAAAATAGTGCGTGTATAAAAATATGTCTAGGTACTATTTCCCGTAAAACATCTAAAAATTACCATTTATTTCTATTGTAATACGTTCAAAAGTTGGCAACACAACAGTATGTCGAAATTAATAGGAAAAACGGACTTAACCTTCCAGCTATGTAATGTAAGTACTATTCTGCAATCGCCAATCGATAATAATGTCATTTTGGCTAAAATTGGAAATAAATAATGCAATTAAATAAATAGAAAAATGACAACTAATACACTAACATGACTGAAGTATTCGTTTTTTTTTTTATAATACAGATAAAACTGAGATATTAAAAAACTTGCATCACTGGAATAAAACTGAGTTTTATCTTAATTAATTATACTTTTGACTACAAGAAATTGATTTTTATTTGACACTAACTTTAATTTTATTTCGTTTAACGATTTATTTCAGTGATCAAGCTGAATCAGAAATTTAATTCGAGTTTAGGAAAAGCGTATTTCAATATAGCTAAGTAAAAAATCTAATTTAACAAATTAAATAAGGAATTTTACCTTAAATATTCATCTAGATTTATGTCGGCATCTATTTAACAGAGAAAAACATGTTTTTTTGTACAAAGAAAAACATTTTGTGATTATATTTATGGGCTTAAAAAATTCTATTGTCAATTTTCCCTAAATCTTACAGTTTGTTAAAAAAGCAATATAGCGACATTGAAACACGCTTTTAACAATACAAAGTAAACCATAAATCACATAGAGAACCTCCTTGCGTCGTGATCTCTAAACTTAATCCTCCTCATATATTATTATTTTGTTACAATTAACTTTGGGGGGACCTCACTTGAAATACACACAAATTAAAGTAAAAAATCTAATGGCAATCAATGTCTCAAAGTCATAAAATATTTGGGGGAAATTTTAATTTTTACTTGAAGCAAAAATTATGTCTTCTCATAATAATGAATGAGTTAAACAAATCAGCTATTAATTGCTGTATTTTAAACAAAAACGGCACACGAAAATCTTCTAAATACCTATTTTAATCATTCACAATCACCAAGTAATTAAAAAACAATTTTAATCATCTAATATCTTTTCAAGACAATCTTTTTCCCTAAAGACCCTCTACCACGGTTCTACTAACCAACTCCCCCTCATTAAAAATCCGTGATCAAGTAAAGTCCCCCCATACACAACACAGTCACAGAGCGAACTGCCACAGTATTACATCGTGTTCGCTACTGTTAGCCCTAAGCTACACTTCCTAAACTATTACCGCCTAATGCACAAATTTAGACAGACAACTAGGTTTTTTTTACACAAATGACATTGTACAATTGAATCGACTACGAAACTGGCCACCGAATTGAAATTATAGAGTATTTATATACGAGCCGTGGGATATCACCTTTACTTTTGAATATTTTATAATAAATAAATTAGTGATGTTTTGATAATACGTAAAAGAACACATCTTTTAGACTATGTTGGGAATATAGAACAAGTGTAAAAGTTATGTTGTTTTATTTGTACAGTAAATTAATATTTTTGGACTAAAATATATGAAAAGTCCAGCTTAATCATAATTTTATTAGCTTTTTGTGATGTTTTCTGGCGCTGTCATTTTATCGAAAATATTTTTTGGTTAAAAGTGTTAAGAACGTCAATATATAGTCTAACATTTAGGCCTGAAACTTAAGCGTAAAACGACATTTTAATATTCAAAAGTAAACGCAAACGCACTAGCTATAATTAATTTCAAGAAAGAAATGCGAAAATCCTTTAAAAATACTGCTTCGTTGCAAGCGCAAATTACAAAAATAATATTCAAAAAGTCTAAAGTATACTTAAAAATATATCTCGTTCTAATACTTTTAGTTAAATTATAGTTACATCTACTATTTACACGTCATCTAGGTACATCAACAACGAATGTGCGTTGTTACATGAAAATTTCACTTTTTTTTATCCACCAAAAATTATTTTTTTTTCTTCAAAAAATTTAAACATGAGATTCTCAATATTTATTCGTCATATCCGGTGTCGAGTCAATGTTGGAATGTTTTATCGTTTCCGTTAATTCTTTCAGTACATTAATCACATTTTTTCAATGTTTCATATTTTGGAATTTTCTTTTTACGGAATGGAAGTTACGTTAGTTTTGTCAATCGATAGTCTGTCTCTATGGACCGTAACTCTCGATAGATTTTTATCGATATCTTTACAGCATTTTGTATGGCTCTTATCGATATTGTGAATCAATTTAATATGTTTTTCAATTCAATAGGAAACAAAGATAAAATAGAGTTATTATAAGTCTCCCTACTATATCCTTCGAATTAACACAATTAAAATAAAATATTAAGTGTATGTTATCCTTATCAGTTTGTTATAGACAGAATGTGTATTTGAGATCATCTCAGCATTATGAATTAATAATTACGTCATACAGATAGTGCAATCCACGAGGCCGCGCCCCACTCCGCGATGACTGTACTGTAAGCTGTACTTTAGTACGGAGCGGAGCGGGGTGGGTTCGCGCCGTCATGGATTGCACTATCTATAGCAATATCGATGAAGCAGTATCGATTTTTTTATCGACAATTATTTGTCAAAACATTCTTTAACCCAATTTTTATTGTGATATTATTACACTTGCTCATTCCTATGCCATCTAAAGATCAAACATTAATTTATAATTACAACCATTGATCATTATCACCAGTGATAATCCTTCTTATATTCTCTAAACTGAGTTTGGATCTTAATCCTATGAATTTAAGATTCAGACTCCTAACTATTCCACGATTCCCTGCCTGTCTTTTCGCTTTCTTCACACTTAGCCCCTTTTATAATCAACCGGTCGTAACTTCAGTTTAACCATACATTTTTCGGGGTAAAGTTTGGCATAACTTTAAGGTTCCCGCAGTCACGCGACGCGATTCTAGTAGAACAATTTCTATGAAACCTTCACGGAAATTGTTGTACCAGAATCGGGTCGCGCCTGTCTGCGGGAACCTTAAAGTTATGCCAAACTTTACCCCGAAAAATGTATGGTTAAACTGAAGTTACGACCGGTTGTAATTGTAACTTTACCGCGTTTATTAATAAGAGGGTAGAATTTTATGTTAAAGCCCTCAACTTTGTAACACCTACTCATTTTTGATGGTTCCTCTATCTATCTTACCAACCGTTAAGGGTTAATATTACGACTCGTATAATTAACGATGCGTAAGACATTATTGTAGATCATATTTTGATTCTGTGATTTGCGCAAACTTACTTAAACGTCTGCGCAGAGCCAATCGTATTGTTTCGAAATGACATTGTTAATACGAATTCTTATCATTTTCTATAAGCATGACAATTATAAAATGCACACATTTCGTCACGGATGAAAAGGTCATATTAGGTCCCTAACCACCAGCCATACTCAGAGTCGTAGATTAAATATTAAACAATCATTAACAACAGTACATTTTGAAGTGCTGCCAGTCACAATATGACAGATGACCTTTTTAATTTTGTTAACATGTGCCAAGATAAGCTGGTCAATTCAAGTTAATGATATTATTTTTTAAGTGACGACTCTGAGTGCGGCTGTAAGTCACACACAGGATTGTAAACATGAAAAGTCAGCTAAACTTTTAATTTTTCCGTGTCTTAAGCGACTGCTAGAATCCTTTGTACCTACATAGAAAATTCGACAATTATATTCGAATTTCTCGGCATTTTTACTCATGCATCATCCATATTTGATAAATGTAGTAGGTACATACAATAGTTATTAACTGAATAACATGTCATTAAAAAATTCTACGAATTTGCACACATTTTTGACCCAACAAATTTTAGGTAAGTACGCGATATTTACATAGTCTGCAATATTATCAGAGCTTTGAAACATTGCTTTAAATCGTTTTAGTAGGCAATATTTTCGAATCAGTGTCTTTAAAATTCCTTTAAGCCTTTATAGTGGTCATAATTCTTAATCCTCATCCCACTGCTGGGCGTGACATCAGATTTGTGTCCACCGTTCGTCAAAGAATTGTCGCATAATGTGACCGGCGCGACCTACGGGACTGTCGTCCTCGTTGAAGATTTCACAATTTCCAAAGATCAGTCGGACGTCTGAGGCGAATTCTTCTTTGCATTTGTAGCTGTTGGGTAAAAATGATTTGTATTAATAACTTAAAATCTCCATGCCCATGGGCAAGAAGAAAACGTGTTGCGCCAACCACACGTAACATGTTACGTGGGGTTGGCGCAACACGTTTTCTTCTTCCACTCTCCCCTGTCAACCGTCATTCACTCCCTTCTCTTTCATATCATTCCTCACAAGATCGACCCATCTTTTCTTTGGCCTTCTTCTCCCTCTCCATCCATCCACATTCATATTCAAAATGTCAGACTAAATTCGTAATAACTGGCTGAAATAGTGTTTTCATACTTATAGAAAAACGCATTTCTATTTGTCTGTATAAGTTTTCTGGCTTGGTTTTAAGACCGATCACTATAACTTGTACCTTGCCGTCATGTTGGCACCATGGCTTGTCAAGCCTAATTTCAATACTAATAGAGTTCAAAATGGCGACTGACAGAACAGTGCTACCAATCGCGTCACGGGAGAAGTTATAGTGAACGCACCGTAGTTTATAGAGAATTAATTTGAAAGATGGGGAAGTAGAGAAAATATGTCAAAGTTGTTATGAGCCCAATTTTCAATAAAAACAACACCTAAAAAAACGATTATTGCGAGTTTTTTCCCTAAAATTGAGGTCATGACACATTTGGCTACTATCTCTCATAGTTTTAGATATTTCCCTGAACTTGTTTCCTCAAAATCTGGCCATGCTTACTTATTTCGTTAATTAACACCACTTAAAAAGGTATAATCATAACAAATCACGAACACGCATCAGGAATTTTATAAACATTAACATAAGGTTTAAATTGCAATGATTTACGCTCGCTCGTGAAATGTAACAACATTAATAAAGCAGCTAGCTTCATCTACTCTTAAAATATACTCACATATTATCCTGCAGCTTTTTCTTAATGGTAGACAGGTCCATGGGATACTTGATGGCTTTCTTGTACTGCGGAAAATGCTTAGTGTTGACCGGCATGAGGAACCACCATGCGTGCTCGTGGCACTCCATCTCGGCTAGGAGGTTCCTGAGGAAAAGAGGTTAGGTTAGTAATTAGATATCCTAAACTAATATTATAAAGAGGAAAGATTTGATTTTTTGTTTGTATTGAATAGGCTCCGAAACTACTGGACCGATTTGAAAAATTATTTTACCATTAGAAAGCTTAGTTTTCAGGGAGTAACATAGGCTACTTTTTATCCCGGGAAAAATAACGGATCCCGCGGGAAAGACCACGGGAGCGAAGCCGCGGGCAAAGTGCTAGTAAAAAAATAAAGGACGCACGCATTTTAGGTATCAAGGTACAAGTACGCTTCGAGCTCGTTCTGTCGGGTCAATTCAGTGGGCGTCACGTAGTCAGGAGATATAAGAGTTACGCGATAGAAAGGGAGGCAACTTCTAGGTGAATATAACTGTAGGTCATTAGCGCTGTGCGACCTGAATCGCACTTTATTGTGTCGTAGCAAGTCGGTTTTAGTTTAAACGTTTTTGCGGACTGAATATTATTAATCTGTGATAGTGGGTATAGTAGGCGGTAAAGAATAGGACACCTATTGTTAGAAAACCGATTCTGGGTGACTTCGGCCCGCTTGCATAATACAGGATGGAAGAGACATCGACGCGAAAACTGATACCATGGATTCAGTATATGATTCTGAACATTGTCCGTTTAAATTTTTCGTCGGTAATTTTTTTTTTTAATGCCATGGTGTAAATTTTGACCGCGTAGGTTGGCCTTTTCTATGAAACAGCTGTTTTTTTTTACGCTCATTCAGAAATCTGACTTAGTCAATTTTAACGGATTTATGATATTTTTTTCGAAGAAACTTGTTATTGATAAAATTCCAAGAGGATTATAAGAAGTTTTACGAGCAAGAATTGTAACTTTGAGGGAAGAAGGATATTCCACGAGAGAAAAAACTCGCAGCGTTGCTGTATCCCAATCCTGTGTCGTCTACGTTGCAGAGGTACTATCGAAGAACTTCATATCTAAGTAGTTTTAAAACAAAATCCCGTGAATACGATGACTACATCTGTTCCGGCCCCGGTTCTATAGCAGCCGAGCGCTGCAAGCAAAAATAGTCCTTACGGTGTATAGATAAAAACTTCTTCGATGGTACCACGGCATGGATAATTTAGCTGACCGGCCCCGCAGTCGTCGCCCAACTGTTCTGACTGCTGCTCAGAAGTGCTATATTAGATTGCTGGCAGCCCGTGACCCAATAATCAACGCCACTACAATAAAAGTAGAAGTGCGGGCCGCCTCTGGAATTGAAGTTAGCACACTCAGACCATTCGAAGTTGCTTACACCAGGCTGGACTATGAGCACCTCTGAAGTCACGGCAACGTCGGTGACGGAGATGCAGTGGGCTAGGTTTTGGCAAAATGAAGAAGATGAGAATTAAAACGTTAGGCAAAACTGTCTTCGTTGACGAATCGCGAATCAGTACTCATCCAGATAACCGACGTGTCCGTGTTTGGAGAAGACCTGGAGACTCAAGGCAAAGAACTGCCACTAACCGTTCAGTAAAGAGGGAAATCGGTGTCCTTTTGGGGTGGAATTATTATTGGAGCTAGAACGCTTTTGATCCCGTATTGAGGCTCCATGACGGCAAATAGGTACAAAACAGTCGCTATTGATGGACTTGTCAGACCATTCCGAGTAAACCATGGGCACCAATTCGTACTGGTCGATGATAAATCGAGCTCAACGAGTCAATGCTGCTCTCCGAGAATACGCCATCACAAGCTTAGACTGGCCTGCCGGCTCGCCTGACTTAAACCCAATAGAGCACGCGTGGGATGCTCTTAAGCGAGCTGTTTGGAACCGTCAGCAATCTTCCCAGACAGTGCCAGAGATCAGGAAGCCGCTATTCAAGAATGGGACAGGTTACCGCAAAAAATGCTGGATAACTTGATCCTCAGCATGCCCAGGAGGATCTCCGCATGTGTGCGAGCCAGGGGAGGAGTTATATTGTATTAAATAAAAACCTTCTATGAATAAATTGTTGTTGTAGTTTGGTTAGACGATTTTCTTTCAATCAAATTTCTGTACAATTATATTAGGATTGAATTATTCAATGTTTGTTATAAAAATATAAAAAAGTTTTATTTTTTAATTGCAAACAGTGTATTTCTATTTAAAAAAATATTTAACGTAACACTTTTTCATGGTAAATTTAAATTTAAATATATATCAGCTTTTGTTAGTGATCACAAACTTTTTTATGATGTGTGTATTTCTATTGCCGCTATAACAACAAATAATAAAAATAAAATTAAGTTATAAATTAAAGGGGCCCCATACAATTTTAAGTAATTTGTAATACTGACACGGTATGGGCCTTTGAAACCTGATATTAAAGTTTATATTATAATTTTTTCTTCTTTTCTTTTTTAAAAACGTTGCCCCACACTCACCACCCACCCACTTTCCACTTTCTCCTGAATTGTGGGTGCGTTTACAAACATTTAAATTCACATATACAAACAGCCAGACCCGGAACAACTACTAATAGGTCAGACCTGCTGGTTGCAACACCTATCTGTTTTGTTAACTAGCATAAGTCAAGTGTGACCTGTTAACACTTATTATTTGATTAAATAAATCTTATACAAATATTTGTTCCGTGCGGGAATCGAAACCACGACACGCAGCACAGCAGTCAAGCACTTAACCACTGCGCAAGAAATTTTTTGAAACATTTTTTGCTTAATACGGAATTGCGTGCGAGTCCGACTCGTACTTTGGCCGTTTATTATCTCATTTCTGTTACAAAACAGTCCTTATAGCCTATTGAATTTTTGCTGCAATGTCTTTACAACTTATTTTATGCATGCATATGATTTAGTGACTTACTTGCAGAACTGCAGATCTTTCAGCAGTTTCTTGGCTGAGTTCTTTTCTTTCTTGGCGCGAGACATTTGCGGCGCACTCTCTGTGTCGCGGTCTTCAACTGTAGAAGTAAATAATTAAATTAGCTATCAATACATAAATACTAGTCCAAGAAAATTGTATCCAGATACAGTTTAGTTGGACTAGCTTCTGTGTTAGTCACGAAGTTTTCGAAACTTGAAGTTTTCAGATACTAGTACATATATACATAAACTCATGCGTTCTTCCCATGGGGGTAGACAGAAACTACAGAACGCCACCTGCTACGACCCTTATATACTCGTTTTTCCTCATTTACGTTCATATATCTGGTCATACACTATACTAATACTTCGGGAAATATTACCGAAAATTTCCAATGATGTGGGAAATTTTGGAAATTTAGAAAAAAAAAATTGGTTATATCGAACTTAAATTATTTTCAATTAAATTCAAAATATTTTATTTCACATAAACCTACAAGTGCACTTATGAAATGTCAGAAGCTAGGTGCACGGTTCCAATTGGTCGTTTCCTATGGAGACACTCCACTTTTCTTGCAAGTCACAGAGACCTTTCCACCATGTTCTTGCCTCGATTTGATCAGTAGCAGTCCAAATACCAGCCTGACTATAAAAGGCGCCGTCGGTAATTATTCAAGGACACTGCCGAGACAAAATACTGCTTACTTTAGTATACAGTGCCCAAATCAACGAATCAATTTTTTATTTTATTTGTTTAACTTCCAAAGTTACCGGACCTTTTGGAAGTTTTCAGGAATACTTCCTCAGAAAAGGATAATTTCCTGGAAGTTTTTATCTCTAATCTGGACATTCGAAATGGTATTGCAGGGCGAAAGAAATTCGACAAAAGTATGAAACATTCTGTTGTTAAATCTTAAGGTAAACTCTAAAGAAGTCTGCCCACTACAACGTACCATACCGTGACCCTGCTATGAACGTATCAGGCACGGAAAGAAACATGACACAGACTACTGTGATAGATATAGACTCCCATCTCGACTGCGGAGTTTCACTAACTATTTCAATTTGACCCCGTATTTGGAGGAGCTCGTGGCTAAGTAATAACTGCCGCACGGGTCGATCCATCAGGTTAAGCTATGCTTGCCGGGGTTGGTCTGTGGATGGGTGACCATCTTTACATAACGAGACGCCTCCGTGCCTCGGAAAGCACGTTAAGCCGTTGGTCCCGGCTGTCATTCGTGGATCTTTGACAGTCGTTACGGGTCGTCAGAAGCCCGAAAATCTGACAACCAGTCTTACCAAGGGGTATCGTATTACCCAGTTACTGGGTTGTGGAGGTCAGATAGGCAGTCGCTCCATGTAAAATACTGGTATTCAGCTGCATCCGGTTAGATTGGAAGCCGACCCCAATATAGTTGGGAAAAGGCTACGCAGATTGATTCCATGTAAAGGTAGGTACCATCTATTTGTGTGTCAGTTTCGTCATGTTGTAGGGCTCCGTTACCGCCCACATAGTGCAGCGCGCGACGTTTCTCCGGAGGACCCTCTTCTGCACTCAGCTCACCTGTTAAGAAGACAAATAGTTATTTAATACTAACTTTTTTCTGCGGCTTCGACTGGTTGGAAAGTACCCCACGGGAACTTGCTACCGGGATAAAAGTAACCCAGTCTCCAGGTCATGGTCTGCCTATGTGCCAAAATTTCATCGAAATCCGTTCAGTAAGGGCGTGAAAAGGTAACAGACAGACAGAGTTCTTTCACATTTAAAATATTAGTGTGGCTTAGTATGGAAGTGTGTATTCATGGTTATCAAGACCGAGTGGACCAATCAACGCGTCTGAAGCAAATATTCTGTAGTCGACGTCTTATCACGAAATCACGCCGTTGGTCTCAGCTGTCATTTTTAAATCGTTGACAGATTTTTACGGGTCTTCAGAAGCCCGAAAGTCTGACAACCAGTCTTACCAAGGGGTATCGTATTACCCAGTTACTGAGTGGTGGATAGGCGGTCGCTCCATATAAAATACTGATATTCAGCTGCATCCAGTTAGACTGGAAGCCGACTTCAACATAGTAGGGTAAAGTCTAGGCAGATCTCATCTTTTCGTGTGGTTAGTGACTAACCTGGTGTCAGAGTTTTAAAGCCGCCCATGGGCCTTGGCTTCACATGCCGTCGAGAAATATCTCTCAGGTATAACGGTTTCCTTCACCGTTTTTCAAGCTAGTGATAATTATACAATACGCACATGAATCCGAAAAGTCAGAGGTGCTTGCCTTGGGTTCGAACTCGAGACCTGTGACTTGGCAGTCCGACGGTCACACCTCTAGGCTATCACTGCTACAGTTTAGGCAGATGATAATTATTATTCAAGACCAAGTGGACCAATCAACGCCTTTGTAGCAAATATTCGCACACATAAAAATAAGTTCGCGTTACGTTGCGTTTTGTCGCAGTCTGCTACATTTTCCGCCAGGGAATGGTTTGATCGCGTTCGTCGCGTTCGCAGCGTTGCGTCGCGTCGCGTTTGTCGTTTTCGCAGGCCACCTCGTAAGATAAACGGAAAATAATACAAACGGGTTTCGATTTGAAATAACGCAAAACGATTTCATAACATTTTAAAACCAAAAAGGATCCGCCAAACGCATGTTCGTTATAATGATAAGTGTGAGGTTATGTGTTAGGTTAAACTAGGCACATATTTTAAGAGAGTGAGTTATTCATGAAAATGAATAACCAACTATGGGACCAACACTGAAATCAAGAAAAAATTAAATCAGCTGCTCCATACATTTTTGTTCTCATAACTCGACAAAATGTAGCCAACAGAAGGGTGCCAAACGGAATCTTAAGACTAACCCTCCGCGGTTCGGCCGTCTGTCCGTCAGCGGACAGGTTTTTTTTTCATAGGTGAAAAAGTATTATATAAGACTTTATATGGGAGCTACATCTGCTAAAAAACTGCTTTGCAGGTTGGCAGAAGTCAAAATTATGTTAAAATTAGTATTTCCCAAAAAATAAACCCTTTTTTTGTAATTGTAGACAGTTGAAGTTTTCACAGATTTTGTATTATGTCTATTGCCGCTAAAACAACAAATAATAAAAATGTAATAATTAAGGGCCTGTGTTTTTTCGCTCGATCTTAATACGGTACGGAATGCTTCGTGCGCGAGTCCGACACGGCCGGTTTTTCTTTCATATTTTAGAGTTGGTGCTATAGTAGAAGTTGTTCAGTTTCATGAGTTTCACTCTCTTAAAGTATGTCGCTCGTTTATACTTAAAACAGAATATAGAAAGATTGTGGTTAAGGTGATACTAGCCAACATTTTTCCCATACAAATTTCGGGAGTGAATTACTCCACTGTTTGACATTGTACATCCAAAGTTAAACATGATATTGTTTTGTCTCATTATTAATTGTGTCTGTACGGAAGCGGAATAGTAAAATTAAAAGCCAATAAAAAGTTATGAGCCAACAAAGTTTCATTTTTCTTGCTAATTTTAACGCAACTTTGGGCGTAAATAAGTAATAAAAGAAATGGAAAATCTCCAAAACAAAATCCGTACAGACATAGCTCAATTATCGAAGATTTTAATAAACTTTATTTGTAAATGATTTACGCAGCGGTTTTTTCATAAAACACGATTTCCCGAAGGACTTTTCGTAATTTTATTCGCGCTCGTTTTACTATGAATTGTCGTGCATTTCACTAGATAATGTTCCCCCGCGCGGTGCGGAGGGAAGACGCTCACGCATACATGCACATTACTATGTGATACGTACTTTCGTTCGAATTTCGATTCAGGCACGTGCATATCACGCACGTTTAACTTCGTACTTTTGAGTGTTTTTCGGCTGCAGCCTACGCGTTTGTAAGTTTGTCGATACTATGATGTCGCGTTGTTTCGATACTACCTACTTTATCTGTTTGACGTCGCGCTGAAATTTTGACTACGTATTTTTGTTTGAAATTGGAATTGTTGGTTTGAGTGGACGCTGTGTTGGAATCAAAACTTTTTTGTAATGCAATAAAAATGGCGCGCCCCGCTAGTTACATTAGAGAAAAAAAGAAAAATGAAAACTCCTTTGTGATGTTAACTTTTTGGATTTTAACTGTATCTTATTGGTAAAAAATATATTTTTCATCACAAATCTATTCAAAAAGAGCTAGTTTGTTCTTTGTAAACAGGGACCAAAATAGCACTTTGATCCCTAGGGAGCAAAGTAGATTTGAATTTAGAATGTGGATATTGTTCGAAAAAGTTCCAATCACCAAGGAGATCAATCACGAACATTGTATGAACAAGTTGGAGAAAGGCTGGCAAGAAAGAGAGAGAAAGTGTGAATCACACTTTGACAAGACTGGTCAAAATGAAAATCCAAGATGGCGGCAATGACACATGACGAAAATTTTCCAATTTTTCGTCATTGGTGTCGTTTTCATACTTTTGGAGGGTTCTAAAGCTGATAGTGAGGTCAACACGTAAATCCAAGATGGCGACTACATAATTTTCAAATTTTTCGTCACGGGTGTCGTTTTCATAGTTTTAGAGGGTTCTAAAGCCGATAGTGAGGTCAAAATGTAAATCCAAGATGGCGGCTGTGAAACTTTTCAAATTTTTCGTCATGGGTGTCCTTTTCATAGTTTTCGTGGGTTCTAAAGCCGATAGTGAGGTCAAAACGTAAATCCAAGCTGGCGGCTACGATAATTTTAAATTTTTCCGTCATGGGTGTCGTTTTCATAGTTTTTGAGGGTGCAGACGTGAAGGCAGGAATTTTTAAAGCTGCTAAAGTCGATAAAGAGTTCAAAATGTAAATCCTAGATGGCGGCTGCGATAATTTTGTTTTGGTTTTAAATCATACTTGAGAGATGAGGGTAGGACCGTACACGTTTTTTTTCTCATAGGGGATTCTAAAGTAGAATATATAATAGTATACTAATATATAATAGAATATATAATAGTATACTCTAGAATCCTTCGCTCCACTCTGGATTAAAAAAAACACTCTCGCCTTAAAAATAGTTGTTTGCTCCCTTGGGAAACAATCTACTATTTCATCACATCTATTAAAAAAGAGCTAGTTTGTTCTTCATCAACAGGGACCAAAATAGCTCTTTGATCCCTAGGGACGAAAATAGATTTGAATTTGGAATGTGGATATTGTTAGGAAAAGTTCCAATCACCAAAGAGATCAATCACGAACATTGTATGAAAAAGTAACAGGCTGGCAAGAAAGAGAGAGAAAGTGAAAGTGAAAGTTATTTGGTCAAAATGATAATCCAAGATGGCGTCAACGACACATGACGAAAATGATCAAATTTTTTGTCATGGGTGTCGTTGTCATAGTTTTAGAGGGTTCTAAAGCCGGTAGTGAAGGCAAAATGTAAATCCAAGATGGCGGTTACGAAAATTTACAATTTTTTCGTCATGGGTGTCGTCTTCATAGTTTTCGAGGGTTCTAAAGTCGATAGTGAGGTCAAAATGTAAATCCAAGATGGCGGCTGGGAAAATTTAAAAAAAAATCATAATTGGTGTCGTTTTCATAGTTTTCGAGGGTTCTAAAGCCGATAGTGAAGTCAAAATGTAAATCCAATGGTGTCATTTCGTAATAGTTTTTAAAGCTGCTAAAGTCGATAAAGTGATTCGTAAATCCAAGATGGCGGCTGCGAAAATTTTGTTTTGGTTTTAATCCACACGTGAGAGATGAGGGTAGGACCGCACACGCTTTTTTTCTCATAGAGGGTGATGAAAAGTAGAGTGTTCACTTCGAGAGCAACACTATTTTAAGCTCGAGTGACGTACTTTGAATCCCTCGCTGCGTTCAGGTTTCTACTTTAGAATCCCTCGCTACGCTCGGAATTCTACTCTAGAATCCTTCGCTCCACTCTGGATTCAAAGAAACACTCTCGCCTTAAAAAAAGTTGTTTGCTCCCTAGGCAAACAATTTACTATTATAACATTATTTTGTCAGAGAAAAAGTTTTACAATATGATTCTATTTTTAAATTTCGATAGTGTGTATAAAAAGTATGCCAATAATAACTCATTTTGAAGTTTATAATTCGAATTTAATTTTACGTTATGAGAGTAGATAAAACTATTTTCGGTATGATTTTCTGCCGTTATAAAATTACTTTTTGAGCTGTAGTGGCGATAGTTACAAACCGCAGACGTTATGTAAATAACCATGTTAGGTATTCATTTTATCAATAAAGATTTATAAAATAACTTAATAAATGATGGCTATGTACCATCGAAGAAGTTCATATCTATACACCGTAAGGACTATTACTAGCTTGATATGTAGCCGTGTGTACCCTTATAATAAATTGAGTAAGCAACTGACAACCTTTGTAGCAATCTATCGTTACCTACGTTACGTTATACTGGATACTATTACTGTAGTACTATTATTTATTCTGTGGTTGCGAGTTTCATACTTACCTACCTATATCTATTACCTATGGTGTGTGCTCCCGACACCCCGCTGCACCATACGCTCATCATGTATCTACGCTTGGTTTATCATTGACTTACACCAGGTGTTTTTTTGGTCATGGTGGTTTAGAGTCTAAACCACCATGACCTACTCTCTAAACTTTAGAGAGTAGGTAAAGTAAGTACTCATGAATACAATCAAGTTTCATTATGGGACCAACCCTGAAATATGAAAAAAAAGTCAGCAGATCCCATGCATTTTGATCGTGTAGCTACTGCAGTTTACTAGGGATCAGCTGATTTTATTTTCACGGTTTCAGGGTTGGCCTCATAGTAAAAGTTGTTTGTGCTGAGTAGGTACTTTCATCACGTAAAGCACAAAGTACCTACGTAATCAGGCGGCGACGGGTATTTCGTGCGTAAAGTAGATATGACAATATGACTAAAAATCATGCTGTACTTGGTTTATTCTATTTGCTTGCGAAATAATTTATTTCAATTGACAACGCAAATTTTGCATACACTAACACCTACAATTTGATGCACGGAGTCGAAGACTTGCGGTAAGTAGGTAGGTTATCATACGCCAACAGAATATTATCTGCAATCTGCCTGGTACCTACTTACTGTTATAATTACCTGTCTTACATGTTAATTACCTACGTGTTGTTAGGTAAGTACGTACTTACAACCAAAAATATCGCAAACCTCCGTAGTCGACATTAGAATCTTTATTATTCTGTGCTTTATGTAGGTAAGTAGGTAGTACCTACCTACTTTATGCGTAGTCGTACGTCCGTGGACCGTGACTCGTGGTTGTGAGAAACTACCTATGTAGGTACTACTTCATCGGCTGTAAACCTACCTATACGCAATAATCTACATAGGTGCATACTTGTCTGAAAACAATCTTGATGTGCCTCTTAGTAGGTAGGTACCTAATAATATGCGCGGTCGGGCGAGTGATGATTGTTCAAGTAAGCATGCGTCGTAATCTCGAGCGATCGCTGCATGTATGACACTCGGGGAAAACTAAACAATAAAATAAGCAATCTGCAGGTACCTATAAGTGTAAGGGTTTATAACGATAACAGCGGCGCCTACTATTATATTACGAGTTTGTAGGTACTTGCTGACTTCTCGGCGAGCGGCACAGAGCGGCGCGGCGGTGCATGTGTGCATCGTCTAACATCGTTTCAGTTGGGAACAGTGTTTGTGTGCGTGCGAACAGACGTTGTGTGTGTAGACTAGCGTCTAACTGCTCATCACTGACACTGTCTCTGTCGGGCACGATGCTAGGTGAGACAGCGTGCTTTTTGGCCACGCCCACCAGTGAGTTCGAGCCCGTGCAAAGTTTGACTGTCCAGTTAACGCCGGTAGCATACCTCCGCTGCGAAACCATGGCAGCGAAACCGCAGTAGTGTAATTCAATAGACTCACGTCATGTTTCGCTACTCGAATCGGATGCGAGTAGCGGAAAATGACGCGAGTCTATTGAATTGTACTACTGCGGTTTCGCTGCTATGGTTTCGCAGCGGAGGTGTGCTACCGGGGGGAGAACAGAGGATTTGCTCGTCAGTGGTAGCCCGAAAATTCAAATTTTGCTACGTTTTTTTTACACTTTGGAGGAATTTTGGTTTTGGATTTTTTGGTCAGTGTCAGTGTCTTGATCAAAATTCGCGAAAAGTTCCTATGGAACAAATCTAACTTACAGTTCACGCGGTGTAGCATGGTGCGGGTGACAGGTGACAGAAAGGGTAAAATATATTATAATTTACTTGTTTTTACTGATTCTGTATTTTACGACTATGATCCGTATCAACATACAGATTGTGTACATAATACGGACTCAGTGATAACTGTAGTAAATTAAATAAATTTACCCTTTCTGTCACCTGTCACCGCACCATGCTACACCGCGTGAACTATACAAGACATGAGTTTACAGAATTATAATAATTATAATCATCAATACAACTCTCTAATTTAGAATTGACCTCAAATGTCATGATTTCTCGAAATAATTTTAGAGGTATGAGGAACAGGGTGTAAAGTTCACTCATCCACCATAGAAAAGGGAGGATCCTCCAACCAGACGGGTGTTGTGTCTGGCGGGCCGACTGCCCGACTGTTGATTTCGGATAGTCTTATCTATGTCGTTCGCGCGGTAAACTCTAATTGCGCGATGCAGGATTTGTGTGACGTCATGTCTTTGATGCGTAGTTAGTATGTGGCGGTGTAACCGCTACATAATCATTCAACAGGGTAATTTGAACTTCGAGAGTTGTATTGATGATTTGAATGATTGTAATTTTCGCGAATATTTTTTTGATCAACTTACAACTGACCGGCAAATTGCAAATCACGCAAGAAAATTTTAATTTCGCGGGCTATCTCAGCGCATCTCTCTTAACCAAGACATAAAAAGCCAATGTATAAAACTCACCTGTATGATGATTTAATCCATTCTCACTATCAGCGAGCGTGTCGTCCAACTTGTCATCATGCTTCTCAGGAGTGTGGAGTGCGGATCCCGAACATTCTTCAGCTGTAGTCGATGTTGAGGCGTGAGAAGCTGCCGGGCTGAAATGTGGAGATGAAGAGGTTTTCAGTAAGCTGTGAGACTAACTGATATTAATTCGAATTGCATGTTTAATAAATAAAACGAAATTGTTTATTCTGTAAATAGTATATTGAAATCACTTTTACACGTCATCTTTCTTAAAAAAAACATAAAAAATTAGCTAGATGAGTTCGGCGTTTCCTATCTGACTACTCTGAGAAGAAAGGCCGAAACAAACTCAGAGGTCACAGTCTCTTTTAAAGTCCAGACATAATCTTGGTCAGGCCATATGAGGACCATGTAGATTAGTCTGAAATGGTCTTTTGAGAAAAGAACCACACAGATTTGAGTGGACTTGTCCTGTCAGTGCAAGCATTTGTCAGTAATCGTGGAGCTCAACTCAGAACTTAAGGAGCTCAACTCGACGAATAATACCAAAGAAAGGACATTTGGGTAGGCCGTATAAACTACTCTTACTCAAACTGCCAGACCATCATTGAAACTAACTGAGAAAGAGAAAATAATAATAATAACCCCACCGCCGTATCTCTACGTTGACATCGTGGTGGGGCTTGCACGCTCCGAACTCCAGGTCTATGCCGGTAGAGTTTTTTGCCGGAACAGGTCTGGGATGAGGAGCCAGACCAAGAGAGATACAGAAACCCGCAGGGCAGCATATGGCGAGCTGTTGGGCAGTAGCGACCCCACGGACCCTATCTCCCGGGAGAAATCTTGTTCCTCATCTCTGGCTTGCCTTTATTGGCCGGCTGGAGTGAACACTGACGAGGAATAGAGCTCCCACCTCTTTCTTGCCTTTATTGGCCGGCTGGAGTGGAGATTCGCAAGAGCAAATGTGCTCGGAGGAAGGAAGTAATCCAGTAAGATGCTGGTAGGTATCTTGACCGTACTTCCGGGATTGTCCTGATAGCCGTGGAATACCGCTCCACTCCCTATAAGCACCTCAGGACATGTTGCCCCCTTGTCGCTTCGACACTTTGTGCTAGCGACCGTTTTCGGGGGCCCATTATTGAGTGTGCAAGTCACCCCCTGCCACTTTACCTGTGTATTTTATATAAGATATTGGTCAGGCAGGGGCCATAGTCTTCCCATAGTTCTAGATAAACGCCCTCTGCGAGTTGGCTTCGGCCCCTCATACGCCTTCTAAAGGTCCGGGACCCTAGGATCCCGAGAAATGTCAAAAATAATACAACTATCCACATAGTCCGCACATTCACATGGGGCACTCCGCATTTTAGGTATGAAGCTACAAGTAGGCTTGCGGCGGGCTCAACTTGTCGAATTCAGTGGGCGTAACGTAATCGAGTTACGCGATAGAGAGGCAACTTCTAGGTAATATAACTGTAGGTAATTAGCGCTGTGCGACCTGAATTTCACTTTATTGTGTCGTAGCAAGAGTCGCTTTTTATTTAAATGTTTTTGTTAGTGTCCCATCTGTACTAACCTGGGGCCCTACCACCACCTCTTTCAGCAGTATTATTTTAATCTTACATGAGCGTGGGAAAGAGATGGAGCTAGACGTCCTTTATAGCTCCATTTCTGTCTCGCACTGAAGTAACATCAAAATAATACTGCTTACAGAGATGGTGGTTGGCCCCCTGTGCTATTACTGAACACGGCCGTTACAACCATGTTTTGGAAAAAGAAAGCTTTGTAGAGCGCTCTCTTGTGTGACAATCTCTTTCGAAAAGTCGATGTACAGTTAGGTAAATTATTTATAAGCAAATTTACAACATACGTCAATAGGGATGATGCCTGGGTCAAAAAAAAGAAATTCTATTTAGTCCGTCAGTCAGATAATAAAAAAATATTAGACACGTATTTTTTGCTTTATCATATTAATAAAAAATGACTCAGATACAACGCATTAAAGTTGGGGAGTGGGGGGTTGATACGTCACAAGTATGTATAAAATCTACATACTCGTGACGTCATGGCACATTATAACTCAATGTATCGCCGTAATCTTTTAATACCGTTAAAAAAGAAAAAATACGTGTACGTTATTTTTTCATAATCTACATTACGGACACCAAACATTTTTTTAGTAATCATCCCTATTTGCCCTGTTCAGCTATAAATTGTGACTGCTGAGTTATGACTAGTGAATATTGTATACGGACAATTTAACTTGGCAGTCAATAATTTATCTGACTTAACTATATTTACGAGTGTCTTTTGTTGAGATATACCGTCTAATAAGAATTGTGTAATACGTTTTAACGGGTTATACGAATACAGATACCCACGTACACGAACCATCGAAGAACTTCATAGCTATACTCCGTAAGGACTATTTCCGCTTGCAGCGCTCGGGCGCTATAGAACCGGGGCGGTAACAGATGTGGTCATCGTGTTCACGGGATTTTGTTTTCTAACTGCTTAGATATGAAGTTCTCCGATAGTACATGTACGGGTTTATGAGTAAAAACTTTTGCTATAGGACACATACTACAGCCTTACAGTAGTCGCATATGTTGTGTAACATCTGACATCTTGGCTGACGTATACAGGGTGTTTGGCGCATGGACCGACACAATTTTTTGGGGAGTTGAGAGGGTCATTTGCGAAGTTTCACCCAAAGATCCCATGTCCTAAGTGTCCCGGTTAATAAGATATGATTTTTTTAGATTTTTTCCAAAAATTATGAACATAGTTTTATTTAAAAAAGTTCTTTATTTATTTAGAATAAGAATACATTGCAGAATACAATAAAAGTTATTTCGTGCAATTAGAACAATAAACAAAAAAGTAATGACTATTTAAAGGCGAGATTTCGGGTAATTTTGTGAAAAAAAACAAAAAAAAACATCTCAGTAACCGTGACACTTAGGACATGGGGTCTTTTGGTGAAACCTCCCAAATGACGCTCCCAATCCCCCAAATAATTGTGTCGGTCCATGCGCCAAACACCCTGTATATGATATAAACAATAATCATCATCAACCTGTTTACAGGCTCTCGGAAAATGACGGCCAACTGCGCGCCAAACGCGCTCATTGGTCAATTCAAATAGCGCGCGCTTCCCCGGCTTCCTGTTACGCACTTCCGTCCCTTTTGACGAAATCACTTCCACAGATTGCAGAAAAGGAAAGATGTTATACATAATTTTATTTTTTTCCTTTTTTAAGTACGTTGCCCCACACTAGGAATTTCTCCTGAATTGTGGGTGCGTTTACAAACATTTAAACTCACATATACAGACAGCCAGACCCGGAACAACTAATTGTAGGTCATACAAATATTTGTTCCGTGCGGCAATCGAACCCGTGACACGCTGCGCAGCAGTCCATCGCTTAACCACTGCGCCAACCATGCCATCAATGGGTGTTCCATACATTTTTACGGTTTGGTATTGCAATTTTGTTTCCCTCATTTTGTGAAACCTCATTTACTGTACTTTTGATAGTTCAAGTACATACCTAGGCATCATATTCTGGTCTATGTCGAGACTGGCGTTGAGGTCTCGGTGCTTGGCGTCCCTCTTCTTCGTGTTCCGAGGCTTCTTGGGCGGCGCGCGCGAGATGCACTGCGAGCAGTACCACTTGCCGCGGGGGTTCTGTGGGAGAGCGACATATTAAGTCTACCCACTAGTTATATCTACTTGTGTACATTTCTGTAACTATTTTGGTAAATAAACTTTTACTTTACTTTACTATTGAATTTTGTTTCGACCTGTTTCAACAGAGCGACCTTGACAACGACACCAAAGACAATAGTCGTGTTTATGATTTTAACCGCCATCTTGGATTTTAATTTAGACCTCATTATCAACACACAACGGGACAGTCATGGCGGATAGCTCCCAAACGACAAGTATTACGTTCCCCCCCTGTCCTCCCCTAACAGTATGGTCACAAAATGGGTACATCCAGAAAGTCAGGTTCAAACAAAGAGAAAAAACGCGTACAAAGACACGCATCACATAAAGCGAATGCCAACGCTTTCCCGATTTGAATTCGGTTGAAATGGCCGTACCGTCTCGAGCATAATACATTGACGCAAGATTCAAAAGCGATTTACTGCTAAAGTATTGACACTTTTTAATGTAACGAATAAAGTATTTTTATAAAATAGGTGTATTCTCAAAATTGCAATCATTATTTCAAGAGAAAACCGTTTTTGAATTTTGCGTAACTGTAAAGTATTTATGGGACAAGACGGAAAGCACGTTAAGCAGTTGTTACGGGTAGTCAGAACCGGGTTTTCGGGTACCCGAGAGTTTGATAGTCAGTGTTACCAAGGGGTATCGTGTATCCAGTAACTGGGCTATGGAGGTCAGACAGGCAGTCGCTCCATGTAACATACTGTATTCAGCTGCATCCGGTAAGATTGCAAGCCAAATTTATAATTTAAATTTTGTTTTGTGAATCATTTTTTTCTAACTGAACAGACAGCTGTGCTGCTGGGGAGTTAGTTGCGCCACTTCTTCTTCCCAGCGAAAGCACTAGGAAGTGGTGAAGGGTGGGCGTTTTGTGGGACTGTCTTATGTAACTTTGACGTTCGAAAAGTGCTGATTCTCAGCCTAGTTTGAATAAATGACTTATGAATTTTATGAGCCGACTCAGCACAGATGACGATGATTGCTGAACGTACCATCGAAGTAGTTCATATCTATACACCGTAAGGACTATTTCTGCTTGCAGCACTCGGCCGCTGTTGAGCCGGGGCGGTAACAGATGTGGTCATCGTGTTCTCGGGATTTTGTTTTCAAACTGCTTATACAGGGTATTAAAGTAATTGCGTGCCATAGTTTAGGGTTAGGTTCAGTATCGATAAAGGAAGCCAAAAAAATAGATATTATAGCACCTACTAACTTAAAATAGCAATCGTTTACAATTAAAATGATTTTATTTGTTTAAATGCTTTAATTACTTACCTACTATCGAACGCGGATCGAACTAACTCTACGACGGTATGTAAATAACAATTCGAATTTTCCTTTCGTACGGCGATGCGATAATAATGTTTTTATTTTGTTTAAATGCTAATTAATAATTTCCTAGAGTTACCTACATACTATCGAACGCAATGAAATACCTACGCCCGAACACTTCGATAACGCCGGGTGAAGGATAGAAAGGTAAAGGTAGGTACGTACAATTCCAAGTATTTCTTCTTCTTTTTTTTTTCTAGCTTTCTTTATCGATACTGAACCTACCCCTAAGCTATGGCACGCAATTACTTTAACACCCTGTATATGAAGTTCTTCGGTTGTACTATTCCGTGGTATATTACCTTCAACAGCGGCGGGTAGTGACAGTGCTGGTGGTAAGCTCTGGAGCACAGAGCGCACGGTATGGGCCTGGTGTTAGCGTTGGCTCCGCCGCACACGATGCAGACTCGCTCGCCCATAGCTTTGTTCACACATTCCCAGCAGTACCTGTAATGTTACGAAGATATTAGATATGGTATAAGTTCGCGTCAGACTTATTGATAGTTGTGAAAACGATGGTTAAAGAATTGTAAGTTGACTAGGATGAATAATAGTGCAATTTGCCATCCGCAATATTTTTGGTAAACATTAAAACATTGATAGCAAGACCGATCAAAATTATCAAAAAGGGAATGTTAGCAATCAATCCTAGTCGCAATATTAATTAAATGCGCTGTCAACAGTGACGTGAGGCCGGTTTCGTAAACATGTGTGCACTTAGTGAGGTGTAGTTTGATTGTAAATGTGTGCGTGTGAGCGTGTATGCACAGATCGGAGGTGTAGTTTTGGCATGCTTCAATGTATTGTTCGCAGTGCTTTGTCTTGGTTTTTTATTTGGTGTGTAATTCATGACTTTTTTCGCCTTTAGGAAAAATGCCAATGATATCTAATTTACCTATTTCTATTTTAGTCTCCTACAAATTTAAAAGATCACCTGTAATAACAACATGTTTTGCGTGCTTACCAGTCCCCGTCAGGTATTGTATCCATCTGTGGCTTGAAGCAGTACGTGTGATAGCCCTTATCACAGCCATCACACAGTAACAGCTGTTCTTCATCGTCACCTTTCAAGCAAAACTGACAGTTCTGTGCACACAATAAGGTAGAATATTAGTTGGTATGCTAGGTTTAAGATAAGAAGGAAAGAAGGATTATATCCAGTAGGATTTTTTTACGAGTTTTGAATAACCTAAATAGACGCAATATTTTGTACAAAAGGAGTATTGCTATCTCAACTTGCAGATAACAAAAGAAAGTGGCGTATATAAAAACTGTCAAAATCAGATAAATTTTGACGAAACGTCAAATTTGCCGCCAAAAACTACACAGGTGTAAGTTTTAGTGTCTGAAGTTGCAAACACAGTTTCCATTATTGTTTGTAAAAATACAGCAATATTCTAATGTAAGTTGAGTTATTGAACAATAGGTTTAACCGTGTGCTTTACTGCCACTAAAACATACGATTTACAAAACAAGTAAAGATGTTTTATAAGTTAACATTGTTGATCAATAAAACTGACGACGCGCAGACCGAGAAAAGGATGGGCACTATCCGCAAATAAGGTCCTTCGCTAGGAAGATATTCGAAAGTATTGTCAAAAAAACACGTTAAAGGATGAAATAAGTGTAGGAAATGGTAAACGGTAGTGAGTGGGACACTTTATTCATTTGATTTTGGAATAGTTGGAGAATTACTATAGTGATTAGATGTTTTTGGCCGAACGAAGATGAGCCAAGACAGTTGTTTTTTTTTTACTTTTAGGTATTCTAAATATGGGGTGCTTGGACAGGAAACCTCCCCGTGTGCCTGTGGGCTGGAATTCCCTTCGGATGCGTCCGGGGGGAAGGCCAGTCTTCAGGACGGTGCACCCTGGGATGCGGACAATGTCTCCCCATTAGGTACTCTGTGCCTAAGGGGTCCCATTGTCTGCATGCCAATATCCTGTCGGAGGAACGCTCTAACGTGTACTCGGAGAGAGCACACGTTGAGCAGCGTTGGAGCACGGGCTCGGCGTGCACTAACACTGCCGTCGGGCAGGTAGGAGGAAGCCTTTTCTTCTGCCACCGTTGGTCTCGTAGCCCCGAAGAGTGTCAAGGTCATGTCTCTGGCACTTGACGGGGGTCGAGGGTCTTGGCTTAACCGCCCGGACCGCGAGGAAGAAATCCTCTATAAAAAATTACCCCAAACCTCCAAGCGGCGGCGCACCGTGAGGGATGTTGTAAGCTTGACTAATAGGTAGCTATTAGATAATTAGTCGCTAGTGCGAACCACTATTTTGAGTCAATAAAACATGTTTTTACTCGTGGGAACTACTATGGAACTTAACAAAAAAAACAAAAACCAAGGAGAGGGGAGTGATGCGGGGTCGGAGTCCGACGCTGCGTCTGGCGCGAGGAGCTCGGGTCAGAGCTCAGAGCGCGAAGTGGTGGTGGGAGCGACCGTGAGGAACCGAAAGTTCCTCCGGAAGCGCTCCAAACCGGGGGATGGCCAGGGGTCGTCCGACGAGGTGGTCTCAGGCAGGAGGAAGATACACTCCAGTCGGCGGGGTGCGGCCCGGGGAAAAGGTGTGGGTAAAGGGCTCACCACCAGGGAGGCAGGCGAGCCGAGTCCGGCCAGCCCAGCTGAGGTGGAGAGGCCCTCTACAGAGGAGGAACACCAGCCTGTAGGGACGAACACTGTGGCGGCCCATACAGAGTCGGCAGGTGGTGAGCCGGACGCCGCTGGCGGCTCCAATTCGGAGCGAGCGGCCAGGTTTGCTGAGGCCGTGGCTGCCGCAATCAAGGCATTGGTTTTGAAGAGGACTCAGTCCTCTAAAGACAAAGCCATGCCTGCGGCCATGGCCTCTATTTTGGCGGCAGCGGAGGCCTATCACCTCAGGCCTCCGTCGGATGGCATGTCCGAGATGCGGGCGGAGGTCGCCCGCTTGACAGCCGCAATGGAGCTTCTCCGAAAGGAGAATGAGGAGCTCCGAGCGGACCTGGCCGGAATCCGTGGAGCCGGCCCCCGCGAGGTGCCACAGGGGAGGGAGCAGCATGGGCAGGGCCGGCCCGTGCCTGCGGAGGACCAGGTTTTGACCCTGGTGAGGCAGGAGATGCCTTCTTTGCGGTCTCGTTTCTCTGCACTAGAAGCCATCGTCCTGCGCCCTCCTCTGGCGGCGAGCACGCCACCGGTCTCTGGCCAGCGGAAGGCGGCATCATATGCTGTCACAGCGGTTGCCTCAGCCAACCCAGGTTCCTTGGGGCAGACCAAGAGCGGGGCGGCTACTCAGGCGGCGAGGGCCCCAGCCCTGACGGCGAAGGCCCCAGCCCTAGCGGTGGGGGCCTCGGCCCTAGCGGCGAAGGCCCCAGCCCTAGCGGCAAAGTCCGCGGCCCCAGCGGCGAAAGAGCCACCCCCGCCTCCTCATAAAGCTACACCGGCTGACGCCGAATGGCAAGTAGCCGGGGAGAAGAGGAAGGCGGGGAAGAAGAACAGGACGGCCCATAGAAAGGCAAGGCGGCAGCGACGCAAGGAGCAAAGCGTCGCGACTAGGCTCCGCGCCCCGAAGTCCGCAGCTGTAGTGATTACACTACAGCCAGAGGCGGAGAAGAGGGGCGTATCCTACCGTGACGTGCTCGCCAAGGTGGGGGCGGCGGTGGACCTCAACGAGATCGGTGCCACTGAGGGCATCCGGGTGAGGGTTACTGCGACTGGGGCCCGGATGCTGGAGGTCCCCGGTGCGGCAAACGGCCCGGCCGCTGACGCTCTGGCCGAACGGCTTAGGGCGTCCCTAAATGCGGACGAGGCACGAGTGTCCAGGCCTACCAAATGCGCTGACATGCGTATTTTGGGCTTGGACGACTCAGTGACGGAGGGACAGGTGGTGGCCGCTGTCGTTAGGACTGGGGGGTGCTCTGCCGAGCAGGTTAGGGCAGGCGCCATCCGTCCTGACTTCACGGGGATGCGAGCCGTTACGGTGAGCTGCCCCGTGTCGGCGGCCAAAAAAATTGCCGGGGAAGGCCAAAGGCTATTGGTGGGCTGGGTTTCGGCGCAGGTAAAACTGCTGGAACCCAGACCTCTGAGGTGTTTCCGCTGCCATGTGGGTAACCACCTGGGAGCTAAATGCACCTCGGAGGTGGACCGCAGCAGTCATTGTTACCGCTGTGGTCAGCCCGGTCACAAGGCCGGCTCGTGCGAAGCCACGCCGCATTGCGTCGTATGTGCGGCGGCTGGCAAGCCAGCCGGCCACCGGATTGGGAGCAAGGCCTGCGCTCCACCCGCCAAGGCTAGAGGCAAACCACCTGCCACCGCCGTCACAGCCGCAACCGCCGCCACCGCCGCCATTGCCGCCTCAACAGCCGTCGTCGCCGCCGCAGCCGCCGCGGCAGGGCCCTCACAGGGGGCTAAGGAGGGTGCTGCAATGGAGTGCCAATAATGGCCCCATTTCGCCTCCTCCAGGCGAACATCAACCACTGCGCCGCAGCTCAGCATCTGCTGCTCCAGAGCATGGCGCAGTGGTCGATTAACATCGCCGTGGTCGCTGAGCCGTACTTTGTCCCACCCAGGGATGACTGGGTGGAGGACCTGAGCGGCTCAGTGGCCCTAATTTCGTCGGCCGCCGCCGGTACCCCGTCCCTCGAGGCTGTTAAGAGAGGACGGGGTTGCGTTGCAGCACGGTTCGGGGAGATTGTCGTGGTAGGGGCATACTTCTCCCCGAACCGAACTCTCGCCGAGTTCCACAACTCCCTTGCTGAGTTGAGAGTCGTCGTCGTCGGGTTCTGTTCCCTCCCCGTGCTCGTCCTCGGGGACTTCAATGCCAAGAATGTGGCTTGGGGTTCCCGGTATACGGACACACGGGGCAGGATGGTGGAGGACTGGGCGCTGGAAACAGGCCTGGTCGTCCTAAACCGGGGTTCTGTCCCCACGTGTGTGCGGATGCGGGGTGAATCAGTGGTGGACATCTCGTTCGCCAGCCCCGCTCTGTCGCCACGTGTCATTGACTGGCGCGTCATGGAGGGGGTGGAGACGTATTCCGATCACCGGTACATCCGGTTTGACGTCTCCGCCCAGACCTCGAGCGCGCCGGTCCGACAGGCCCCGAGTGGTCCGCGGTGGGCGCTGAAGCAGCTGGACCGGGAGCTCCTCCTGGAAGCCTCGATCGTGCAGGCCTGGGTGTCATCACCGGACAGGCCTGCCGACATCAACGACGAGGCGGAGTGGTTCCGGGAGGCCATGTCCGAAATATGTGACGTGGCAATGCCCCGGGTCCAGCCCGGACGTGCTTCGCGCCAGGTGTACTGGTGGTCGCGACAGCTGACGACACTGCGCAATGCGTGCGTTGCTGCGCGACGCCGGTACACCAGGCACCGCAGGCTCCGTATTCGACCTCCGGATACGGAAGCCATTCAGGCGGAGCTGTACGAGGGGTACAGAGCGGCGAAGACCGCCCTTCAAGCGGAGATCCTGCGGGCCAGGGCACTGGCCCGCGAGGAGTCGCTGGAGACTCTGAACAGAGACCCGTGGGGACGCCCATACAAGATGGTGCGGGAGAAACTCCGCCCATGGGCTCCCCCGCTGACGCAGAGTCTCCGGCCACAGCTTGTGGGGGACGTGGTGAGCGCTCTGTTCCCTTCGAGAGGGGAACATGCCTCCCCACCCATGGCTCCGCCTACTGCGGTGCCCGATGCGGACCACACCGCCGACGACGACGACGATGCTCCGGAGGTGACCGAGGTAGAGATGAGGGTGGCGGTACGTAGGCTGAATGCCAGAAATACCGCCCCAGGACCCGACGGCTTACCTGGGAAAGCCTGGGTCCTGGCCTCAGAGGCTCTCGGGCCTCGACTAAGGGGGCTCCTAAGCGCATGCTTGGAGAGGGGCCAGTTCCCGCTTCGTTGGAAGACGGGGAAACTGGTCGTCATCAAGAAGCCGGGGCGCCCTGCGGACTCTCCGTCCGCTTACCGGCCCATCGTGCTGCTTGACGAGGTGGGCAAGCTCTTTGAAAGAGTAATTGCAGACCGCCTCGTCGGGCGGCTGGTGCGGGTGGGGCCAGATTTGTCGGAGAGCCAATTTGGTTTCCGCAGGGGGCGCTCCACGGTGGACGCCATCATGCGCGTGCGAGCCCTCACGACGGGGGATGCGGTGGCTCGGGGTGGGGTCGTCTTGGCGGTGTCTCTAGACATCGCCAACGCCTTCAATACCCTGCCCTGGAGTTGCATCAGGGAGGCACTCCGGTATCACCGGATGCCGACCTACCTCTGTCGTGTGGTCGAGGCCTATTTGACGGACAGGGCCATCATCTACCCCGGTCACCAGGGAGAGTGGAACCGGCGAGAGATGTCGTGCGGTGTCCCACAGGGATCGGTCCTGGGGCCGCATCTGTGGGACATCGGATACGACTGGGTGCTGCGCGCCGACCTCCCCAATGGCGTCAGCGTCGTTTGTTACGCTGACGACACGTTGGTCCTGGCGCAGGGGAGGTCGCACCAGGCGGCGGTCGAACTAGCGACACACGGGGTTGCGACAATCGTGGCCAGAATCCGGCAGTTGGGACTCGAGGTGGCGTTGCACAAGTCCGAGGCCATGTGTTTTCATGGTCCTCGGAACGCGCCACCGTCGGGTTCCCAAATAACGGTAGGAGGGGTTCACATCGGCGTCGAGTCGACGATGAAGTACTTGGGACTCGTCCTCGACAGTCGGTGGAACTTCGAGGAGCACTTTCGTTTGGCTCCCAGACTGGACCGGGCCGGGGCTGCCTTGAAGCGGCTCCTGCCCAATCTAGGGGGTCCAAACGCCTCCTGCCGGAGGCTATACGCGGGGATCGTGCGGTCCATGGCCCTGTACGGGGCACCGGTGTGGGCGCGTTCGTTGAGGCGGCGGCCTGCCCGCCGGTTGAACGCGTCCCAGAGGGTCATGGCCACCCGGCTGGTCCGGGGATACCGCACGGTCTCCGGTGAGGCGGCGAGCCTCCTTGCCGGATTGCCGCCATGGGATCTGGAGGCAAAAGTCCTCGCGCATATTTGGGAGTGGCGCGGGGAGGCGAAACGCCGGGGCTTGACTCCGATGCCGCGAGAAATCGCGGCACAGCGGACAGAGCTCCGACGGGATCTCATGGCGTCATGGAGAGTGCGATTGTCGCAACCCAGTGCTGGGCACGCCACTATTGCGGCGATAAGTCCCCTCTTTGAGGAGTGGCTGGAGAGGCGCCACGGCGTCCTCACCTTCCGCCTGACGCAGGTCCTCACCGGACACGGCTGTTTCGGGAGGTACCTGTTTCGGATAAGGCGGGAGGAAACGCCCGGGTGTCATCACTGCGTGGATCGCCCGGAGGACACGGTGGAGCATACGGTGGAGGTATGCCCGGCTTGGGCAGAGCACCGCCGTGTCCTCGTGGAGGCGATCGGTGGCGGGGATCTCTCGCGTCCGGCCCTGGTCCAGGCCATGGTACGGAGCGAGAGAGCATGGGAGGCCGTCACCTCCTTCTGCGAAGCAGTAATGCTCGCGAAGGAGGAGGCGGAGCGCGTGAGGGAGAGGCAAATTTCGCGCCCTCACGCCCCTAGCCGCCGCAGGAGGAGACGCCTTGGGCGTCGGGAATCGATTGCCGATTCCCGGCCACCGTAGGCGCGGGCTTGCGGACGGTGAGCAATGGGTAGCTCGCCGTCCGGTAAGGACCAGGCCCGGGTCGACGGCGCGTAGTGTTCCACGCGCGCCTCAAAGAGTGTCAGCGAATGAAGGGGTCCGATGAGACCATTGCCTGCCGGGGTTGCGGGAAAGTCCGAAAGGGATACCGTGGCCCCCTGGCATTGCACAGGCAAGAGAAGGAACACGGGTGGGTTTTAGTCAGTAAGAGTCTGACACGCCCTCCCGCTCCACCCAGAGCGGGAGACGTCATTTGATGATTTCCCACCCAAAAAAAAAAAAAAAAAAAAGGTACTTATTCTAAATATAAAAATAATTAAAAATAATGTCATGTCATGATGGCCCAGCGAGGCCTCGCCCGGTTTTGAACAAGTAGCAGTGTGACTTTTTCAATTCATTTGTACTTTCTGAGTTTATCTTGGACATTATTGACATCGGTGAAGGAAAACATCGAGAGGAAACATGGACTTATACTTAATATAAGTCTGAAATCACCAACCCGTCTTGAGCAAGGATGGTGATCAGTGCGCGTGCCTTCTCTGTATGAGAAGAGGACTTTGCTCTGCAGCGGGACAGTAATAGGCTGGTATTATTATTATTTATTAAAAAAATATAAAAAAATATTTATCGAGATAAAAGGTGAGTTTAATTTGCCCTACCATTTTCACATACATGTCGTTAAACCATGCAGTGGAAGAAACCACGCTGCACTGCATTTCGCCAGTTATACCTTTGGTCACTTTTATCAAAACCGATATGGAAAATAACATAATTTACGTAACATTAGCGTGTTACCGTCAGTAGGACATATGCCCGCGACCACAGGGGTATACGTACAATCATTCATGTCTCATACGTACCGCCTTCATGATGCTCTTCTCCCACGCCACGGCTGCCTCCAACGCTTGTAGTGTCATTGCTAGTTGAGCAGAAGTGTTGCAGCGGGCGACTGCTTCCCGCCATGTGGCTAGGCCGCGAGCTATGCCTTTGTCAGCTGGGGAGACAAAAAAGGTAAGTAATAAATAGCATAACGCCTGTATTCCCCAAAGAGGTAAGCATAGGTGTATGTTTCACTATTTGGCATAAGTCCATCATGAAATAGGAGGGCGAGAATATTCACAAATACTATTAAATGAGCAATATTTGTATATTATTATAATATATACTGCCTCTTTGGTCTAGTGGTCGCAAGCGCTACTACTGAGCATGAGGTCCTGGGTCCGATTCCCGGGACGGGGAAAGTGTTTGGGTTTTTCTATCTAGATTTTCTCAGTAGCAGCCCGGAGTCTGGATTTGGCCCAGTTGATGACAATAGGCTCGCTCCCTATTATGAGGGCGACACTGAAAGTTTTTAGAACTGGCCACTTGTAAACGATATACTTACCTAATAAAAAAAATAAGTTCAGATTTTGAAAATGGAACTCTTTTCCAATATTTTTTGTGTAGGTATATATTTTATTAACTTGTCATTTGTTTACGATTTGGCGGCAAATTTAAAATTGTGACTGAGTGATAGTTGATTTTTTATGACTTTCGATGTCATTTAAGCCAACAAGAAAGTTATGATAGACTTCGATTGGCCGTTGACGATGAAGCCCCATCTCGTGCCACTGTTTACAACTGGTTTAATGAGTTTAAACGTGGTCGCACTAATCTCACCGATGATCTGCGTGAGGGACGGCCTTCTACGGCGTCGACTGAAGATCAGTGTTGTGCGGCGTATGATAGAGACTGACAAAAGAGTGACTTATCAGCAGATTCGGACAAGCTTAGGCATCGGTATGAGTCAAGTGCACAAAATTCTCCATGAACATTTAGCGGTCAGGAAGCTTTGTGCCTTGTGGATACCTCATAATTTGACAGAGGCCCAAAAACTCCGTCGCCTTGATAGGTGTCGTGAAATGGTTCAAAAATTTTACGGAGGTGACTCAAATGCTGTGTTCGACATACTTACGGGTGACGAAAGCTGGATTTATTGTTATGATCCTGAAACTAAGAGACAAAGATGTCTGGGTGTTTCCTTCCAAGGAGTTGCCAACTAAAGTGAAGAGAGGTCGAAGCGTGGGAAAAAAGGTGGCCTCGTTCTTCGGAAGGACAGGTCATTACGCAACAATTTTTTTAGAGGATCGTAAACAATTACTGCAGAGTAGTACACTTACAATTGTTTGCCACTAGTCTTGGAAAAAGTTCGGGAGAAACGACCTCGCAGTAGGATCCTCCTTCACCACGACAACGCCTCGTCGCACACCGCCAAGCAAACAATCGACTACTTGGCGACGTCAGACGTGGAATTACTGGGTCACGCGCCCTATAGCCCCGACCTCGCATCTTGCGATTTTTATTTATTTCCGAAAATAAAAGAAAAACTTCGAGGAAAACGTTTTATGGACGCCGAGGAAGCAGTGGCTGCGTTTCAAAATGCCGTCGAAGAGACCCCTAAGAACGAGTGGGTTGCTTTTCTCAGTGGTTCCATCGGATGCAGTGATGTATGGATGTAAATGGACACTATTTTGAAAAGATATAATAAAACTAATAACTTGTTAGTATGTTCAGTCTTTGATTTTCTAAGAACTTTCAGTGTCATCCTCGTACATGGAACTTAAACATAACTGGCGCAATATGGGTGTATCTGCTACAAATACACTTCTGCCCAACCCTTCGGGGAAACAAGGCGTGATGTGATGTTATGTGTTATTATAATATAATATATTTGTAATCACGTTCTCAAAAACGGCTCTAACGATTTCGATGAAAGTTGCTGTATAGGGGTTTACGGGGGCGAAAAATCGACCTAGCTAGGTCTCTTAAATCTGGGAAATTGTACTATAATGTTTACCTTTCCCTTCGCTAGCGCTGGCGGTGTTCTGCGGCGACTGCGCGGACGCGTTGCCGTGCTCGGCCTGCAGAACTGCGACCAGAGTCGCCTCGGATGTACTACAGAAAGTAAGATGGACGATTAGTTTTATGTTATGGTTACTGAGGCTTGTAAGTGTGTAGATGTAGTGTGCTATGCTCTATGTTGTAGAGTGTGTGTTTCTATGCTGTTTAGCGATGTTATTACAGTCTTCTTTTATTGTAATATATTAGATCGATTCTTTTTTATCTCTCTCTAGATTTCATGTATATTATTCAGTTTGTGACTGTATTTTAAAATGAACAGTAAATATGATTGATATTGAAATTGTACATTTTAACACCAATAGAAAGAATAAACATGTATTCCAATAATGTAGATTTGTTTAATTTTAGACGCTTAAATTCAATTTTGTTATAACAACACTGATTGAAAAAAAATAGTAAAGCAAAACATTCAATTCATGCGTGCATTGATTAAAACCACCACCCAAGTTCTAAATATTTGTAATTACTTGAAGTTTTAAACATGATTCCCATTACTTGAAGCCTTCATATTTTTTTAGTTACTTATAGGAACAAAATGCTAAAGGTGTCAAAAAATAAAAGGCCCGTTTTGACATTTGAGAAAGACCCTAGAATGTAACTTGCAACGAAACTGAAAGAAACAATAAAATAATAATTAATTACATAGTGTTTTAAAAAAATACATTCATTTATTGGAGCGTTAAATAATATGATGTATATTGCGAGTATTCTTTTCGCACTTACTTCATAGTAGCACGCAATTTCTAATTATTACGAAACGTCTCAAAAACAGTTTCGTTCCCAGTCTTTTTTTTTAAATACTAGTGTTGTAAAAAATTAATTACTGAATTTCACCAGTTTCCAAATGCCTTTTTCACACTTAGAACGGTTACAACATCAAATTCAATGTTAAATTGCAATTCATTATTAATATTCTCGTTCGCTAGTTAGCCACATTTCTTATTTCTATACAGAGGTAAATATTTGACAGATATTTGCGACGTTGTCAACAGATTAACACTCTTAACACGGATGGACGGACAAAAAAATGGATTGTGTAAAATATGCCTACCTATGGCTAAGTAGAAAATCAATACTAAGATGACAGCTAATGGAAGAAAGCGACTGACCAGCCATTTAAGTGATAAAAAAACACCCTTACCTTAAAACTACCTTCAAACCAAACAAAAAATGTCCATCTACCGAGTCTTTTTATTTCATGTATTATGAATGAATGTAGTAATCCTATATTATGAATTGAGCAATATTTATACGTATATATTTATAATCACGTTCTCAAAAACGGCTGCAACGATTTCGAAGAACGCTGCGATATAGGGGTTTACGGGGGCGACAATGCGATCTAGCTTGGTCTCATATCTGGGAATATTCGTTTTCTCCATATTTTTCGGTCGGCCAAAGTTTAGAACAAGATGGCTACCTTAGCCAAGGCATGACATGGCAGCAAGGAATTAGTATGTACTATACATGGAATTAGTATGAAATATCCTATACTATTATTAATGAGCATTCTCTATTTTCACCAGAGCAGTGCTCGGTCGCTTAGGTGCTATCAAATTATGGACATATTGTGTAAAAAATAAAATGGCTAGAAAGAAAGTGAACTCTGCGATGACGGCGCTGACAGGCACGGACGAAAACAACTAAAGGCGGTAAGATGACGAATTAAACAACCAAAAACACTCACAGCTACCCTCAAAACCAAACAAAAGCGACAACACTCGTAATAAAGAAGTTATAATACATTACCTAGCGTACCTTTGCGCGAGCGGCGGCTTGAGGTAGCGCCTCTCGATGTGCGCCTCCAGCGCCTGCAGCTTGAGGCGCGCGCGCTCGCGCGGCGCCGCCGGCCCGGCCTCGGCCGCGTCGCGCCGCCAGCCCTTCACTTGCAGCGACGCGGACGCTACGCGCTCCTCTAATTGTTCCACCTGGGCAACGAAGTAGATGTGGGAAACATTTTTAGGCTGGGACAGGTGAAATATTTTATATCTTTTTCAAAAGTTACTGCTTTCATCAATGTGGGTACGATAGTTAAATTGCTTGGTCGACGTCATCATGTCAACGCCGCCTGTTGCTGATAACCAGCGCTGTCTGTCTCGCATAGGGTCGCAGCATTATGCTGAGCGATGGCCGTTTTGCGTCGATGTGACGCATATTTTCCCCCAACTTATTTTTTTTTTTTATGTTTGTTTCCTTTCTTTGCGTCGTGTTTACCGCAAATAAACTTTCTTTCTTTAGTTATTTCGCCAAAACAGACCAAATAGAAAGAGTGTATTTCGTTTTGATTCGGTATGTTTCAGCGGTTTCAAATGCTTAATTATTTTAACACCAACCAAATCTTACACGATATGGGTTCACCAAAGGACGTTGTACGACTGACGCCGGTGTCACCTTATTAAAACACATATTTACAATGTGGGAGGAGACTCAAGATGCCTTAGGAATCTTTTGTGACCTCTCCAAGGGAGAGGTCACAAAATCATTTGACTGCGTAAATCATGAAACCTTACTCTTGAAACTTGAGCATTACGGACTAGGTAAACTTGCGCTCTGTTTAGTAAAATCTTATTTAAATGATAGACAACAGCAAGTTCAAATTAATGGTGTCAATTCGTTCGGTCTAAAAGTAAAAATGGATGTTCCACAAGGCTCGATATTGGGTCCTTTCCTCTTTTTAGTATATATTAATGATCTACCCCATTTATTAAAAAACCAACCACAAATAGTGTTATTTGCTGACGATACTTCCCTAATTATTAAGATAAATAGACGTGCATCAAATCTTGACGAAGTTAATAACGCCCTACTGCAGGTCCAAAATTGGTTTACTGCTAATAATTTAGTATTACATGAGAAAAAAAACTAAGTGCATAAGATTTGCTTTACCGAATGTTAAAAGTAGTGATTGTGATATAGTATTGAATAAGGAGAAGCTAGAATTCGCAGATAAAACTGTTTTCTTGGGGATCACGCTCGATTCAAGGCTGCAATGGGGTCCTCATTTAACATCTCTCGCAGGACGGCTAAGTTCAGCAGCATATGCTGTAAGAAAAATCCGTCAATTTACTGATATAGATACCGCAAGGCTAGTCTATTTCAGTTACTTTCATAGTATCATGTCCTACGGTATTTTACTATGGGGACGGGCTGCAGATATCGACTCGATTTTTATTCTGCAAAAAAGAGCCATTAGAGCAATATATTGCCTCCGTAGGCACGATTCTCTAAGGGAACTGTTTATAAATATTAACATCATGACGGTACCTTGTCAATTTTGGCGTTGTGAGGATTCACAACTAACAATAGTCGAGAGATGCTAACATTCACAATTAGTAAGTTCCTAATTAAATCACTACAATCGGGGTACAACACTAATTTTCCGGAGACTCTTTGTCATTTCGCCTCCGCTTGCAGAGCTGGTGAATACTATTCCCTGATCCTCGAAATCCTGTGTGCCCCGACCTAGGGGCTCCTTGTACGGGCTGAGGGAAGGACCGTTATCATTTCCTGCTGCTGAGCGTTGCAATACTGCACGCCACCTACAGACTAGTTGTGCTGACAACCTGTGGTATGCCGCCACGTGCCTGTGACAGGCCCCCCACGTCTGCCACGAGTTAGCCAAGGACGGTACCCTACATTCCATTAGTGTTTGTGCTCAGAACAATATAATGTCAAGGACCTTACCCGCGACCTAGCCCTGTTACTAGATTTATTAATATATGTATTAACTTTTCAAGCTGTTTAATTAAATATCTTTTATCTACTACCTACCTATCCGTTGATGGCCTGCGTAGTCTACCCTTCGCAGTCCTATCCGTTACACAATATATCTATGAAAACATCATGTCCGTCAGGAAAAATCTTAATCATTTCAGTAAAAGAGGTAAAAGACACAATTATAGTACTTGAACTAATTGGTCCCTACAATTAGTTCAACCGGGTTTCAGACTGGCTAAAGTAGACTCATCCTTCATGGGGTACTGTTTAAAATGTTACAATAAAATACCTCCCCACATACTACAACTAAATGAAACGAAATTTAAATCTTGTATAAAACGCTCACTATGCTGTATTATAAGCTGGGGGATTATATCGCTGACAAAAATGCTTGGCTCAACGCTGGTCCAGCTCCACAAGGGCGCATAAACTAATTGATTAGCATTCGACAATATTGTTGGAGCTGCTGAAGATTGCTTAAAACTATCTTTGAATTGTATAACTTCAATCTCCTAATATTGTATAATTGCATAGCACATGTGTGAGCACTGTGACCATGTACCTTCTATAAAGCTACCATTTACTGGGTACGTCTTTCATTGACTTGATATGCCCTGGCGGCTAAGAGTATGTCATGCTCACTCAAATGTCTCGCTGGTGGTGGCGTGTGTGTTGGATCGTCGAGTTCCCTTCAAAATGGTTGAGCTAACCGGTGCTGATCCATGCGTCATGTTCGTGAACGTGTGCCGTCAGAAGGGACTGGTCATCTCTTATCTGCCTCGGCTTATTTTAATTTTTGAATTGTTTTTATCTTTTTATTACAGACGCTTTTTACGTGCACGTCTTTCTACATTGTTCTCACATGTATCATTTCAACATGAATGATGTAACCAATATTTTGTAAGAATATTATGATTTAAAAGAGTGTCCGTGGAGTTTCTTGCCCGTTCTTTTCCATAGGAACCTACGCTTTGGAATGGGCAACTAACTTCATATTTCTGACTGACTGACCCCTTGACAATTCAAAAGTGCCTGTAAATGGTTTAATTGAAATAAATGCTTTGAGTTTGTGTTTGAGGTGTTTACACTATATCCGTTCTAACATGTGTATACATGCTATCGTCGTCGTCATATGTTAGCCAGGATTCACCCACGGAATGTAAAGGGCCCATTTCTTTCCTACCATTCACCACGATTTCGTGCATCCCTCGTCTAGGTTCTTCTGCTTTGAGACAATTTTGAAGACGACGTCAGCCCAAAGCATTGTCAGACGACCCGGGTTTTTTTCGACGTACAAATAACTGCTCAATACTCAATACATTTATTGCTTCCACATGTGAACTGAGGTGGTATGTTTTACAAAAATATGACCAATGTGGACCCTGTCGGGCACAGCAACGTAGGAGAGAGGAAGAGGGCTTTTTATTTTAAACCTGTATTTGTTATGTTTATTTAGATTATATTTACCATACTAAGCAGCTGCATGTCGACTCTCTGCTGTGTTAGAGCTGAATGTGTGGTGTCCGGCGAAGGGAACCCTCCGTTTTGCGCGATCACCCGGTCGAGATTTGACACGCATAGTTCCGTGCTTAGGATGTCGCCTTTTTCTATGTAGAGCTGTTGACAAAAATATCATGTTTTATAGCAGTTTTTAGCCATTATTTTTTTGAGGTTGGAAGGCACAGTAAATGTTTATACAACTGAAAATTGTTGTAGTTTTTGTGCTCTGTAATTTCATTCAGCTCTTTTTAAATTGTACAATATTAGAATAGAAAATAATAAAAATAAAATAAAAATTGTTGCTGCAGGTGGTTAACAAATAAAGTTGGTCAACATTAAAAAAGTATCTCTACCTCTAGGATCTGCAAAAATAATAAAAATAAACAAACTACAGACGCTTACGCACGCGTTTGACGTCTATAGACGTCATCTATTGTGTCTCGTTTACCGACCGTGAACCGAATAAGCTACAAAAGAGTAGTAGTTAAAGAGTTATTTTTGTAAATAGTACTACATTGAAAATGTTGCTGCTAAGTACTAAGGGCTAATTTCACCAAAGGAACTGAAAATAGGGCTGTCAGTGTCATTTGGATTAAATATTGTATACTGACAGCTCTTGAACGCGTTTAGATGTGCTGAACGCGTTGAATTTCATTGGTGAAATCCGCACTTCGTCTCCTTTTCAGTGTAAGGAGTACCTGTGCTAAAAAGCCGGAAGAGCGGCTTTTAAGCAATGATATTATATGTAAAAAGAGGTAGATAGGTTATAAACGTTCCGCAAGTGGCACGTCAAAAGTTGGCTAACTAGCCACATTTTCTTCGTTTTGTCTCTTTTTCGCTCCCAATAATTACGACATTCCTACTTCCACGTGTCATATAATAGTGTGACATAGTGCCGTTTTTGAAGATAGAAGGTTAGGTAGGTAACCTATCTACGTCTTTTTACTTCTAATATCATTGCTTTTAAGCATTAAATACAACTTTACAAATATCTATACTCCATTTGAAATAGGATTAGACATTTAAATAAGCCTTTTTTACAGTCAGTTCAAACGATTTTGACTTCTATTGCGTTGGTGGCATGACAAATGCCAGCTGCAGTAAACAGTTGGTATTGTAACCACTTTATACTTTTAATACCATCCTTATGCCTACGGTATAGAAGTCAAAATCGGTTGAACAGACGCCAGCACGTCAACCTAAACTGTCAAATTTCTTTAATAGATTTTCAACTTTATTTCTAAAATATAAGGTTCAAAGTTGATTGGGAAAATTTTACAGTTTCGGGTAGGTTGATGTGCTGGCGTCTGTACAATTGAAGTGTAGAAAGAGTCATACCTTGTTATTAACAGTCGGCAAATGATTGGTGAGTGACGTATGTAATTCTCTCTCCCTGACGCCGCGCGGGTGAAGACAGTCCATAAGATCACGTAGTTGATCCGTTTCTGTGATACGCCACCAGCCGTGTCTAAAAACATGTCACAAATATTAGATCATTCCGGTGCATTCCGAGTTACTCTGTAATCGATTTGAGCGCGCTAACAGCCGTACCGTATTAACGTGGGCACGACAACGTTGTGTCTTGAATCGTCATAGATGACGTCATGACATACGCCATCTTGCGATAACGCCGACCATGCTTTTTACTAACATCACCGTAAGTGCTGTCAAAAATTACAGTTGTGCTGTTTTGTTTTTACTCGTATCTTATCTTTAAACTAACATGGCATTTTCGAAATTGTGTATCTGACTACCGATTGCCACCTAACCAAAGAAGAAGAAGAAATGTGTGTTATATACACAAATAAATATGATATGCAACTTTTGACGTTAAGCGAGTACAGTGAGCGCGTTCACGAGCGTTCCGAATTGTTGACAGCCCTCAGCTGTCATAATCGCGATATCTTAATCGGAACGCCAATTATCGATGTAAGCACTGTGAGCGATTATGTTCTAATTCGGAAAGCGGCCTTTGTTAAAAAGAGATGATTACATAGAACCGCAGTATTATTACGGCCTCGGTTAAACAAAAAATACATCAGTCGGTAAGATGCTACTAAAAGAGATGTTTCAAAATGTATGGAGCCCCGGCCACGTCTATGTACACCATACAAAAAAATGGAGAAACACAATTAAAACAGTTTTCAATCATCCAATTACTTTAAGTTTGCTTTGTTTGGTAGTAAAACACAAGAATGTACACTTGAAATTGCAACACACAACAAAAACCCGTCATGGCGGTAAGCTGTCATGTTGTTTGATTAATGACGTTTGACATGTTTATTTGTCATAATTGTCAAATCACTGCGTTTCGTTCAGTCTTTTGTAGACAAGAGAAATTAAAACAAAACGAACATCAAACCGCGAACGACAACTAAAGCTACTGAAGTGACAGTAGACAGTTCATGATCTATGATCAATGGCCGATCTATGGTTTACTGTCATTGTTTTTAACCACAGAGTACCTAAATTGGTGAGACGCCATGATGAAACTCGATAAAAATAATTGATAAATATCAAATTATTACAAGAAAAGTATGCATTTAAGCAATTTATCTGTATTTTTCCCGAATTCCATAGATTTTTCTCGATTTTTCGAGGTACTGTACACATTCTGGGCCGGATTTGGAACATCTCCTTTACGGCCGAACCCACTAAACTATTTTCATTAAAAGACAGATCGCTATTGATGGTAGACAGTGTAATTCTATCTGTCATTGAATGTCGTCACACAATTCCGTAAGGTCCTTATTCTCTGACAGATTATTGGGACGTTATAGGTTTTTCAATCTCCAGTATGCTAAAACTGGTGATAGATAGGTTATGGAGTTTGGCCAGAGTGGAGTGGTGTGGTTTGGTTTGGTTAGTGTCTGAAAGGTAGTTAAATTCATATTTGAATGGAGCAGTGTAGACTTGAATAATACTACCGGGAAAACTGGATTTGAGAAACACTGAAAACGAACCAAGTTTCAGGTCAAAAAAAAGCAATTCTATTTAGTCCGTCAGTCAGATAATATAAAACTTTTAGACACGTATTTTTTGCTTTATCATATTAATAAAAAATTACTTAGTTAAAACGCATTAAAGTTGGGCAGTGAGGTCGCTACGTCACAAGTAAGTATAAAATCTACATACTCGTGACGTCATGGCACATTTTAACGCAATGTATCGCCGTTATCTTTTCATATAGTAAAAAAAGAAAAAATACGTGTCCAATATTTTTTTTAAATACAAATGACGGACAAAAAAAAATTTTTAGTCATCATCCCTATTGACAAATTGAATTTTGAAACAGATAATTACAGGCATAATTATGTACCTAAAGACACTGCCAGCCTTCTCTTAACAATAGTCTTTGATTTTCCAAGGTTTAAAAGGGCCATCATGTAAAACTCGTGCTCATTCAAAGTCAAGATTGATCCTACGCAGTAACCACGATTCCCTTTTTCTATTTACTATATAAACTATGTACGCGAGCGATTATCAAACGTCATGAATTTGTTAAAACAGTCCGACCAATAGAGAATCGGGACACAAAACTCCACTCCAACCAGACTCAAATCAAATACCAATTGGAGGTGGTCTTTAACATGTAAAATTAGAAACCTGTTTCCCTGTTCCAGTTCCAGGGAAATAACTGTTCCAAAATAACAGCTAGTTCCAAAATAATAGCCTGTTACATTGGAACCAAAGACTCTTTGATTACAACTGTTTTTTTTATCTTGGGCATCTCGAAGGTGACCACTAAGGTACGTAGCTGCTTAACCGGACTTTCCAGTTTGATTACAACAGATCCGAATAGGTAAACAACAGTAACAGGCAGAGAAAAGATGCTATCTCTTTCTATTACCATACGTCAGAAGAGAAAAGAGCTTGTTCCAAACTGTTCCAAGTCATTTTCGTTTGTATCTCTTTCTAACAAAGTAAACATCCATAAGCTAGATAGAGAAGAGCCTGTTATGTTACACAGATACACACACCAGTTACGGCAATATCGGAATGGTTTAATTTGGACTGTTGTAGTAAGTTGTGGAACGTGTGGAACAGGTAGGAACAGTTTTTTCGGTTTTGACATATATCTGTTCCCTGTTATAAATACCTGTTTGTTTTATTGTTTCGATAAATACGCCTCAGTCCTAATACCAATTAAAACTCACCTAAGCTCCCTCGGCACGAAGTTCCCCTCCACCTTCTTCGGCAACCCATTGATCTTACAGTACTCCAGCTGGTCCATTTCCTCCACCGACATCTGTATGGGCGGTGGACTGTCGCAGGTCACGTATGTTGACAGCGCGTTGAAGTTCAACAGTCCTAGGCTAGTGAGGCTGTTGGCTTTGGCCTTCTGGGTTAGAAGGTCGGCTTTTAGGGCGTCGGCTTGGAGTTCTTTTTCTAAGTCGTTGTCCTGTTCAAAGGAATATTGATTAGTTTGGTTACAATTGATTAATTGAATATAAATTACATAAAACTAGGTATACTGCATGATTAGGTAGGTAGTAGGGTTACGGGTCGTCAGAACCCCGAAAGTCTGTCAACCAGTCTTACAATACGGCCGGTATAATTTGGCAGGTCTGAACATAGGCACTACCAACTTTTGCGCATGGTTTCTCACTCATACTCGCCTGGCCGCAGTAACATCTTTTAGGAACCATGTGGTGACCACCATTTGGTTACTGAAAAGTGTTATTGCGCAGCCTCCTGCGCGAAGTTCGGAACTGCCAGGTTATATCGGCCGTATTGTACCAATATAGTATTGTGGTACCCAGTAATTGAGTTGTGGAGGTCAGATAGGCAGTCGCTCCATGTAAAATACTGGTATTCAGCTGCATCCGGTTATACTGGAAGCCGACCCCAACAAAGTTGGGAAAAGGCTAGGCAGATTGATTGATAGGTGTAGTTGAAATTGAAAGCACCACCCAAAGTACTATCGAAGAACTTCATATCTAAGCAGTTTGAAAACAAAATCCCTTGAACACGATGACCACATCTGTTACCTCCCCGGTTCTATAGCGGCCGAGCGCTGCAAGCAGAAATAGTCCTTACGGTGTATAAATATGAACTTCTTCGATGGTACTTTTACTTTGCCTATTGCAGTTTCGTAATTTAGGTGTCTAAACAGTGACAGTACAGTTTCTATAACGTGGCCCAAATGTATTTTTGTCCTTCATTGAACTAAGAGATTCTTACTTTTCCTAAGCGTCAAAAACACACTGCAAATCGAAATGGTGGCGTTATCGATTATATTATTGGGATAATTAATTTAAGTATAAAGAAGACTTTATAGACCCGTATTTGCCTATTATACCTTAAACATATAGTTTGGAAAAACCTACTCTTGAATTCTTGATCAAACTGAATAAAAGCAACTGCTAACTTTAAAAGTAAGAGAAATTCATAATCACCTGTTCCTTACTATCTTCCTCAGTCTCCATCTCCTGAACACTTCCATCCTTATTAAAACTATTATCAATCACTTCCTGATCCAGCCCAGACATAGTCAGACTGGAATCGGCATAAACATTATTCGAGGGCACTTGAACACTGGTCACCATACTATTCAAGGTGAACAAACTAGGGTCATTTAATAGATGAAGGTTATTCGAAACATCCCATTTATGACCTTGACACAAAATGACCTCAGAACAAGTATGTTCGTTGTCACAAAACTCCGGTAAATCTTGCTTTTCAATCTCGTTGATGTTATTCAAAAATGAGCTTTCGTGTCTGAGGATAGAGAACCATTTGCCTTCTAAGATTTTTGAGTAGAGTTGGAAGTGTGCGGAGGAAGAATCGATGGGTTCTTGTTTCACTTTTTCTTTTTCTTCTTTTATTTCTTGTTCTTTCTTTGCAGCGTCGAGTTGGATTGATACTGCTTCAGCCATTTTGCGTAATTCTTCTAGATTATTGACCAAAGTGTCTTTAGTTTCTTCAATATCCTCGTGGTCTGTCTCGTTTTTGACGACGTTTTCTACCTTAACGATTTCTTGGGGCTTATCCATGGGTTCCGCTTGGGCCGCGAACATGGGTTTGTGTGTGGGTTTCTGCACCAAAAACGCGGTGGGTATGGAGTCTTCTATGTCGAGCATGTCTTGTTCTTCGTTGTTCTTCTGCTGGATGTATTTTTCTTCCATCTTTATTGAGGAGCCTGGTGGAAAGAAAATGAGATATTAATTATTAACATTATAATACTAAGTTATGACATGTGTTTACTCAGCAAGCACAAATCTCTGAATAAATTACATGATATCATGGACGAATAAAAAAAGTCGGACGGATTCTCGCTAACAAGAAAATGTGTCACTCAAGTCGGCCAGCTCGCTGTACGGTATGCGTAAATATTTATGTGTGAGTGTTGACGTTTGTATGACTATTGGCTGACCAACTATTGTGTGAATGAGTACCATCGAAGAAGTTCATGTCTATTTGTCTATACACCGTAAGGACTATTTCTGCTTGCAGCGCTCGGCCGCTATAGAACCAGGGCGCTAACAGATGTGGTCATCGTGTTCACGGGATTTTGTTTTCAAATTGCTTAGATATGAAGTTCTTCGATAGTACGTGCTGGCTATCAAATTTCTCAAAAAGTTTAGGACAGTCTCCTAAGACCGTTTTCCTGTAGCTACAACGGTTGAGGTAGCTGCCCTTACTGCCCCTTCTCAAAAATCTACCCCGTATGCAGTGTATCTGAATATTTGCAGGATAAACTATAGGATTTATTTTTGTACTTTATTTTTAAACTAGTTTGATTGATCCAATTCTTAATTTTATTCTGTTTAGTTTTATTTATTTTTTGTGTTTTCTAATTACGATCTTTGCATGCTGAAAGGTAAAATATGGTGACACACTGTGATATACAATTATTACATGAATGTAAAACATCTGCAGATTGTTTACCGATATTTCCAAATAAATGTTTTTGAATTTGGTCCTATAAAACCTCGTTTCAGTAACACAATGCTTATATTCGGTTATGCACTGCAATCACTAATCCGTCTGCAAATTAGTGATTATAAACAAAGAAATAAAATATTTTATTTGGAACACGCACAAGAAATACAAACAGTAATAATAATTATTATTAGTATATTTGTATAACTTGTCTGTTTTAATAAGGGTTATTAATTACAGATAGTAGATAGATAGGAGGAGCTCGTGGCTAAGTAATATCTGCCGCACGGGTCGATCCATTAGGTTAAGCTACGCTTGCCGGGGTTGGTCTGTGGATGGGTGACTATCTTTACATACCGAGACTCCTCCGTGCCTCGGAAAGCACGTTAAGCCGTTGGTCCCGGCTGTCATTCATGGATCTTTGACAGTCGTTACGGGTCCTCAGAAGCCCGAAAATCTGACAACCAGTCTCACCAAGGGGTATCGTATTACCCAGTTACTGGGTTGTGGAGGTCAGATAGGCAGTCGCTCCATGTAAAATACTGGTATTCAGCTGCATCCGGTTAGACCGGAAGCCGACCCCAATATAGTTGGGAAAAGGCTAGGCAGATTGATTGATTAATTACAGATAGTGTCATCCACGAAGATGCGCCCCACTCCGCGATTACAGTACGGAGCGGAGTTGGGCGCGTCATCGTGAATGGCACTATCTATAGAAGGTCTGTGTTTCTATATGAACATTAAAGGTGCATGAAATATGAAGAGATAAACCCTAAAATACTGCATCCTAATTCGGAAATCGTGTGTCTTTATGAGGCATTTTACTACTCCCCCCTACAACTAAATAAAACATTAGCACATCAAATATTTCACCTACCTTCAACCTTACAAGCGCCATGCTTCACGTTGGGCTCGTACTTAATTATCTGCGTGTGATCACTCAGATTGAGCTCCGACTTTATGCTCTTGAGTTCCATCTCGCTCTTGAGAGCCTCCTCTTTCTTTTGGGCTTCCATTTCTGGGTTGGGCTTCTCTGGTTCTGGAGGGGTGGGTTCTTTCTTTTCTCGGGGCGCTGGGAGAGAAAGATACGATTTAAATAGTGTTCAAAAGTTCAGCATAATTTGAGTTCCTAGATAGGCTGGCCCAGTGTTCCTCATAATTATGTTGCATCTGCAACATTTATGAGGAAGACTGGGCCAGCGAAAAATATATTTTTTTATTTATATATTTTTAAGGGAATTTTCAAATGGCCAGTTCTAAATTTTAAACCGAATGTCATAGAATCTGGGTCCATACAATTTTGGTTCGTGCTGAACACAATCTGGTTTGTCTTTTATTTGTGTCTGTGGCGATCAAAAGGTTTATGATTCGGCGTAAATTCGACGAATAAAATTATATAAGAGTGAGCGAAACTCGAAAATGTTAGCTCCCTACATTTTTATATTTTGCATATATGTAACTGGTTCTTGCTGAACATATTTTGGCCTTTTTCGGGATTTGATTAGAAAGTACTTCTTTAGATATGGCGGCCCTTCCCAGCCCGCCAGTGACGCGAGCAGCGCAGCAGCAGGCCACGTGGGGCCGCCTGGAGGGCCCACGTTCCTCGATGGGCACCTTTCGGCTGAATGTTGAAGATTACCTTTCTTTTTCTTCTTGCTGCTATCAGGGGGCATGTTACCGCTGAGCGCGTTGTTCTCAAGCTGCTGGTGGTACGTCATAATCTCTGGCTGTGCAGACTCCATGCCTTCCACGAAGATGGCGCCGCATTTGCCGAGAGACCAGTAGCGACGCCAGTATCTGGAGAGAAATTAAATTTTAGTTTGCTGATATTTTTTTTTTTTTTTTATTGCTGGACCAGCTGTTGACTTCAGTCTCGACTGATATTATAGAAAAACTCAAACTCAAAGCATTTATTTCAATTAAACCATTTACAGGCACTTTTGAATTGTCAAGGGGTCAGTCAGTCAGAAATATGAAGCTAGTTGCCCATTCCAAAGCGTAGTAGGTTCCTATGGAGAAGAACGGGCAAGAAACTCCACGGACACTCTTTTAAATCATAATATTGGTTACATAATTCATGTTAAAAGTATACATGTGAGAACAATGTAGAAAGATGTGCACGTAAAAAGGGTCCGTAATAAAAAGATACAAACAATTCAAAAATTAAAATAAATTAAAATAATCCGAGGCAGAGTCCCTACTGACAGCGCCCGTTCACGAACATGAAGCATGGATCAGCACCGGTTAGCTCAACCATTTTGAAGGGAACTCAACGATCCAACACACACGCCACCACCAGCGAAACATTTGAGTGAGCATGACATACTCTTAGCCGCCAGGGCATATCAAGTCAATGAAAGACGTACCCAGTAAATGGCAGCTTTATAGAAGGTACATGGTCACAGTGCTCACACATGAAAGAATATAAAATTTAAAAAAAATTGCCATTTGTTTTGATTTGACATGTAATATTTATTTTTTGCAGTTCATCATTATGAGAAAACGATTTATTACCCAAAGCAATAATACTACAGTGGTATTTTTTTTAAAACATGATCTGATTTGATTCCTGGGCAAAAACTGCAATTTTAGCTTCATTTAAAATCGAACTCATGGTCTCTTTTATCACTTTACTTTTTTAATAATATTATCTTATTGTTAATCATAGTTCCAGTTTTGTCATTTAAGTCTATCTCATTAGATTTTGGGTTCTTGTTCTCAAAGTTCTGCATCGAATAAAAGAGAAATTATTTTCGGCTCACCTGTCTTGGCCGTAGCAAGTAGCCCTCAAAGCATGAGACCCCGCTGTCAGTTGTAGTAGCTGCTGTTCAGAATGCTTCAGTAGCTTCTCTAGTTTGCGAGCCAGTTCCTCGGATGATAGGTTCTTGTCTTCATCCTGTAAATAATAAATATTAAGTAAGAGGTTACCTTGGATTCTAAAAGCTTACTATAATATTTTGTCTGTAAATCTGCTATCAATACGCCCCACTCCGCGGTTACTGTACTGTAAGCTGTACTTTAGTACGAAGCGGTACGGAGTGGGGCGGGAAGGATCCACACTTTATCAGGCTTATGTCAAAAAATGGGTTATTGAGAGTAGCTGTTTGTGATTATGGGAATTAATCGACATTGAGGAGCCCGTGGCTAAGTAATAACAGCCGTACGTGTCGATCCATCAGGTTAAGGTACGCTAGCCACAGTCGGTCCGTGGATCGGTGACCATCTTTACATACCGAGACTCCTCCATGCCTCGGAAAGCATGTTAATCCCGGCTGTCATTCGTGGATCTTTGACAGTCGTTACGGGTCGTCAGAATCCCGAAAGTCTGACAACCAGTCTTACCAAGGGGTATCGTATTACCCAGTTACTGGGTTGTGAAGGTCAGATAGGCAGTCGCTCCATGTGAAATACTAGTATTCAGCTGCATCCGGTTAGACTGGAAGCCGGAACCAACATATTTGGCTAGGCAGATTAAATCAATATTGAATCCATTTTTTTTTTAACATGTGAATCAAAAGTAGCCACTTTTGATTCACATGTTTATGACAAAGTTTTTCTACGAACACTTTAATTAAAATGCACAATCGGCATATTTATGAACTTACTATCCAGTTTTAAGAAATTGAAGTGTCTATAAGTACAGACGCCAGCACATCAACCTACTACAATCTGATAAATTTCTTTAATAGATTTTCAACTTTATCACTGAAATATAAGGTTCAAAGTTGATTGGGAAAATTTTACAGTTTCGGGTAGCTTGATGTGCTGGCGTCGGTACATTGAATTGAAGAATAGTAAATCAGGGAATCGGCAGCAGACCTCACTGTGGTCGCCAAGTGTCCTGCCAAGTCTTCGTGAATATGTACATACGGAATCAGCAGTAAGTATGAACAGATTGGAAACTCACCTCCTCCGGCTGCGTGCCCTCACTCTCCAAATCACTCAAATTAGCATCACAGTCCCCAATAACACTATCCTTATCAATCTTCGAGTTATCAGCCGGGGAACATTCGTCCTTATTGTTATTCAACATCTCTTTGTTCTTCATACTGTTAGAGAGGTCCTTTAAGGGCGATAGTTCCTTGTCGCTTTCTTCAGCTGGTTGGTTCTCTTTGTACGGTGACGGTTCTGACTGTTTGTCTGTTTCGCTTTCAGGGTGCGGTGATGATTCTTTGACTTTTTTAGGAGTCTCTGGCTTTTCTGGGGTTTGTTGGTTTTCTGTTGAGAGAATAAAGATATTAAAGATAAGATTGATTGATTTTGTGTTATGTTAATTAAAAAAGAGCCAAAATAGTAGATTGATTGCCTAGGGAGCAAACAACTATTTTAAAGGCGAGAGTGTTTCATTGAATCCATAGCGGAGCGAAGGATTCTAGAATAGAATCCTGAGCGTAGCGAGTTTGTCGTTTGTCTAATCAAACGAAAGAATTCAATTTAAACATATACCAACATAATTGTTATCTAAAACCTCATTGTTTTATCGGATTCGCACTGGTAATAAAGGTGGTCGGGCAGTTATTATTACACACTACTGGTAACACAGATGTGATGACGTAGACTTGTGTCTCCCACGTGACCATTGTGTCTCGGAATGCTATACACCTGTATTATTGTACCATGGTCTGTGCATATAGTCAAAAAGCCCTTCGTGTCCAGACTCACCGTCATCATTCAGGTGTGGCGACGTCCTCAGGTTGGCAGCGCTTTCCTCCACTAGACGCTGCATCCGCTCCAGCGCTAACGCTTGCTGCTTTTCGGTTTGTTCGGCGCGGACTTTGCGTTGGTGGAGGACTCTGACCCTGTGAACGAACGTATTGAACGTGAAAAGTAGTCGAGACAGTATGAAAACTTTACCCTCCTTTCTGGCTCCACCACAGTCGGTGTTTTCAAAGCGTTTATAATTTTTTTTACAAATCAAAGGATGTTATCACGAATATATAAAAAGTTTTTCTACATGTTGTCTGTACTTCTTTTATCGTCTACACCTAAAACAAGTTGTAAACACTAGTTGTATCCAAAACATACAAAACTTGACAAAATTTTTGAAAAGATGAACAAAACAGTTAACAAGACATGTCTGAGACAATGTGTAAAACAAATACATGGCATGTTTTAGAACTTGTTGCAAACAATAGGGTCACTTATTGTTAATATGGTAACGAGAATGTCATCTACGGTCAACCGCGCTTCAGTATTAACACTTGGCCATGAAAACCGCCCTTACTGCTACGACATAAAGGCATTATCAATTTCACATTGTTACCATGGCCATAATCAAAGGCCGTACTGCTAAATGTGCGATGAGTGTCAAAGAAGCATCCGTAAACAAAGGATAAAATCCGTAAACAAGAAGATCCTGACGCTTGGTCGTAAGCACCCAGCACGCTTAGCATTCTGATAGGACCCGCAGTGGAGAATACCAGCGCTGCGACATTTATTATTTCATGCTGAGATAGGAGCCTTTTGGCCTCGCACAGGACTTTCTGCTTTATTTTATTTTTATTGTTTTTTATTTATTTTTGATGAGTGTGTGTGTCATCAAAGACATGACGTCACACAAATCCTGCATCGCGCAATTAGAGTTTACCGCGCGAACGACATAGATAAGACTATTCGAAATCAACAGTCGGGCAGTCGGCCCGCCAGACACCACACCCTGGATTGGAGGATCCTCCCTTTTCTATGGTGAGCTTCACACCCTGTTCAATTGTTCATGTTGTTTGTTGTTTAGTTTAATTGATAGTGTGTTTTAATTGATCTCCTGTGCTTGTCCCAATAAATACTTTATCTTTCTTTCTTCTTTAGCAAGACCACAATAGAAACGGGTGTTGTCGACGGAAGAATAGACAAAGTGACAGATAAACAATCCCAATCTGTCATTTTGTCTATTCTTTCGTCGACAAAACCCGTTTCTATGGTAGTCATACTAAGCGTGCAGAATGTGTGTCCAATTCTAGACATGTTTGCCAAGCAAAACTTTCGTCACTCGATAACATAATACTTACTTCCTGATCTTCATATCCATGAGATATCTCTCCTTCTTGAGCTGGTTGAGATGTTCGAGGCTGGCGTCGACTTGACGTAGCACTGCTTTGTTCTGCAGTAATTCGTCGCATATGAACGCGAGGATTCGTGCTTTGAATGTCGCGTTTAGAGCGAGGAAGGAATGGTCGCGGAGGGACTCTGTAAACAAAAGAAAGGGTAAATTAATAGTAATGCTAAATACATATAACTAAGGTTTTAAGTATCATCCCACTCCTGGGGCGGCCGTCTCGACATATACTTATTTACATACTTGTGAAGCACGTCGCGCGCGTCTAGAGACGCTATTAGAACTTTGCGACCGAATTCGGAAATAATACCGATCGCTATCTATGTCGAGACTGCCGGGAAAATAGTTATTTATGATACTAGTGCGGTAAATTGGTTTTTACAAACGAGTAGACGAATGTAAGCCCGAGACGAAGTCGAGGGGTCACCATAGTCACGAGTTTGTAAATACCAGTTTCCGCGCGTGTGTCATACAACGTTTTTCAACACATTTGCGAGAAAACAGTACAATAGGTAATGAAACAATGTTTATAAAAATATCAGTCAGAAAGTCGCAACAATAACAATCTTTGACGTTTCTAATATGAAAATGGCGCCATTTCCAAATGGCGCTACGTGCGCGTGGTGAAAATTGGAATCGCAAAAAGTCGAATCGCAATAGTCGAGTCGAAAAGCATCTTTCGTCTCATTTTCTCTTTAATACTAAAGTGAGATAAACGTATTGAGCAAAAGCGCTTCCAAGGAGGTTCGATCATTCAGCTTATTTATTCTCGTAAGTTGAAACTCCTTGGTGGAATTCTTATTTTTTTTTTAATGGTAATTAAAAAAAAAACCGTAAAGGATGCGCACGGCGCTATACAACGAAGGGGGCGGTAAAACATGTACTTAGGTGAGAGTACCTATTTTACCGCCCGTTCCGTTGTATGGTGCGTAATTTTTAACTTTCGAACAATGTATTCAGGCTTCGTAAATACATTTTTTGAGCAAATGTGTTGAAAAGGTATTTTTCCGTGATTTCCAAACTACACATATATGCATACATACATAATCAGCCTATAATGTTCCCACCGCTGGGACATATAGGCCTCATCTCTGTGAGAGGGAGTGGGCCGTAATCCACCACGCGGGCCCAAGTGTGAGTAGATGTCACATGTGTTCGAATTTTTGGTTCTAGGACATGCCGGTTTCCTCACGATGTTTTCCTTCACCGTTTTGAGAGCAGTGCTGATGAAATAATTTACACAAAGTAATGCGCCTGTCTGGGTTCGAACCTACGACATACAACTGGTAAATCGCGGCCGCTACCCAGTGGCACCCAGTGGTGAACACCACTGGTCTCTATTCAGGCGGTTTAAAACACCATTAAACCAGTTCCCTGTAGAGATTTACGCTGGTGTCCAGTTGACGTTAAATCTGTTGATAAGCTTACTACTCAAATACACTTAAATTGATCTGATGTTTCACTTATGGCCTGTTTCTCGGTCGCTGTTAAAATATGTAATAACTAATTTCATCTCAATTCTGCTCCTTTTTAAAAACGGAAACCTATTACTAAGCCTCCGCTGTCTGTCCGTTCGTTCATCTGTCTGTCAGCTCATGAACTATAATACGTAGACATTTTCACATATTGTGTATTTCTATAGCCGCTGTGACAACAAATAATAAAAATAAAATTAAAGGAGGTCCCCATACAAGAAACGTGTTTTTTTTTATTCGACATTGATTGCTAAATATTGTCCCTTCGTGTGCGACTCGCACTTGGTCGGTTTTTGCTATTTAATGGGAAGATAACGATAAACACTGTAAAGTAGGGTCATAGATCAGTGTTTTAATAATAATTAATAATTATGTTAAAGTAAAACATACCTGACAGTTTATAAGTAGCGTTGTTATGTAGGCTCTCGTAATAGACGTTGTTCTTAGAGTTGGCACAAGTGTGTTGCATTTCGGCCTCTGTTTGATGGTGGTCGGCCACGCGACGCTCGCGTTCTCGTTCTGCTGTTAACCCTGGAGAAATAAAACAAAAGAAAACTTATTTTTAAATGATTGTGTAACGCTGTGATGGTAGTAAGCTCATATTCGGTCGACATTTATAAAATTGCGGTTTAGGTTCTATAGGGAACAGACAGTAAAGTTCTTCATCTCCCATAGAATAGGGAGGATCCTCCGACCAGACGGGTGTCGTGTCTGGTGGGCAACTGCCCGAAGGTTGATGTCGGGATGTTGTATTTATGCTTTACACAGGGTATCTATGCGAACTATCGAGGCGAAAACTGTTACCATGGATTCAGTACATGAATCTGCAACATACATTTTGACTGCGAAGTTATTGCACTTTTCTATGAAACAGTTTTATTTGTTTGTTCAAAATCATGTACTGAATCCTTGGTAGCAGTGTTCGCGTCGATGTGGTTGCCACCATGTATATTCTTTAGCGTGGCGTCAGTATGATGCGTAGTTCATATGTTGCGTTGTAGATGCCGCCACAGTTCCATGTATGTTATTAGAGCCTTGATGCAGCTAGGTCATTCCCGAACAAGTAGATTGGCTGAATCCGGATGGCTCCCACTCAGAAATGGCTGAAAATCATACCGCTGGCATGTTTTACATTCGTGGGCAAGACTGGATGGAATCCAGAATCCAACTCGGTATCAAATAATGTTTTGATCAGTTTTCAGATGTTTGGGCTTCTGTATTTCCGTAACGACAGTCCGGGACCGACAGTTTTACCCACTCTCCAACGCACGGCAGGCTCTCGGATGTAAATTGTCTACACCTACCCAAAGAAATGACCACACAGCTCAACCTTGCAAATCGATCAAGCCGCACGATTTTATTTAACCACAAGATAATGTTAACCACAAGTTAATGCTCTAAATTATACTAAAATTATATTAATACGTTCTACATACCAGTAAGAGCCTTGACTTCTCCGGTAGCATTAGCATAGAGGTATATTCTGAGCACTTCGCTCAGGTTCTGTGGCGTGATGTCACCCATTCTGATGGCGTGGCCTAGCAGTGTTGTGTGGCGACCTGGGTGCGGGATACCTGGGTCCTCTGTACAAGAAAATAATAACATTCATCATCATAATTAGTTAATTCAAAATAAGACTTTTGAACCAATACATTCGGTCGATGGCTGAATCTACTAACTAATTAACCTGTTGACCAATCATATAAACGATTTGCTGTTTTGGTTTAGTTCAGCCAATAATATCAGCTCTAATCAGACACATGAACGTAAGAAGAAAAAAGAAACAAGTAAGAATTTCTATAAATAAAATTTTGTCTGACTGAGAAATTGAGCGACCACGTGTTAATTAAGCAGCCGGGCTTTCAACACCTGGATTACTAATAATGTAAAATATAGCCAGGTATAAAAAAGGGCCTAAAAATATTTGTTCTTTCTATCTCTTTTGTCAGTTGCGTAGCTATAGTTTGACCGGGACTTTCCACGCCTTAGGAATGCGTGGCGAGGCGGGCGACAGCGTTGACGAATGAGCGGCGGGCGGGACGCAGCGCACTGTGAACGTTGACGAATGAGCGGGCTGCACTGCCCCCCGTCTTGCCTCACACATACATAAGACGTGGAACAGCGGTCTCGGACAAACTATAGTATAAAGTGACTTACCAATGGCAGTAATAAGTAGCTGTGTTAGTACTTGTAGCAGTTCTTCTTCGGCCTCTACGCTACAGTCGGGTAGGAGAGCCATTTGGAACGTGTTGAGAGTTGGGATGACCTCCATATCTGTAACAAACATAAAATTAAGTTTGATCATAAAAGAGTATTTAACTTTTAAATATTTCTAGCAATTTGGTATGCTCATTTACAGTATTCGTTATAACATAACCGCAACAAATTACTTTTAGCTAGGAGTGAGTTTGCGGGAAAGTCCGAAAGGGATACCGTGGCCCCCTGGCATTGCACAAGCAACAGAAGGAACACGGGTTGGTTTTAGTCAGTAACAGTCTGACACGCCCTCCCGCTCAACCCAGAGCGGGAGAAGTCATTTGATGATTTCCCAACCCAAAAAAAAAAAAAAAGCTAGGATTGAATTTTACGTCACTGGAGCAACGGTTGAGGTTTTTCTTTTCAGTCACAAATATTCGTCTCAATTTCGTTTATACCGTAGCTAGCTTTTGCGTGCGACTTCGTCCGCGTGAAAAGTCATGCCAACCGGGACCTTTACCGGGGACCTTTACCGACCATAATGTATTACGGAATTAATACATTGTTTACCTGGATTAACACAAAGGGTACTTTTAATACCCGTAGTACTCTCTCGTGGGATATTTTCCGACCGGGCAATTTTTTTTTTTATTTTTTTTTTTTTTTTATTGTTGACATAATCTACTCATTACAATGTTTTTTTATGAGTTGTATTGCAATATGTGGTTAGCTAGCGACCTCGACAATTATTTATTTTACCTCGATGGTCCTAGTTTATCAATTATAACTTCTAATTACAGCTATATGTAAGCGGGCACGCCCTTTATGCCTGGAGGCTTTATTTTCTTTTTTTTAGATATTGTTTACGTTTAGTTATTTTTATTTCTGCTTGAGTATAGTTCTCGATGCTTTTGGTTGGTATATTGGCGTGTGCTAGCTGTCATATGGCTATTAATTATAGCTATTTAATTTATAATTTAAATTATTTTTTGCGTATTGTAAATTGTCTTGCATACTATTTTATAGAATCATTTTTATTTTTTTCTAACTGAACAGACAGCTGTGCTGCTGGGGAGTTTGTTGCGCCACTTCTTCTTTCCAGCAAAAGCACTGGGAAGTGGTGAAGGGTGGGCGTTTTGGGGTACTATCTTATGTAATTTTGACGTTCGAAAAGTGCTGATTCTCAGCCTAGTTTGAATAAATGACTTTTGAATTTGAATTTGAAAAGCTAGTACAAATAAAATATGATTACTTACCGAAACCAAGGGTTTGTCCGAAGTTATGTATAAACTCGTATACTTGTAGAATGTCGGCCATGGCTTGACCTGGCAGCTTCAGTCCTGGGATTCTGTTCAGGGTAGGCAGTGGCTTCTGATCAGAGAGCGACGAGTCTTCTTGTGGTCGTCTGAATCACGTGAATTGAAAATAATAAATTATAGTTCAGTCTTTATTTCAAGGTTTGTTATCAAACCCGGTATCTGGATTTGTGACCGATTAATGGAAATAGACTCGGCCCTATTATATGAAAGTCCCATGAAATAGGGCGAGTCAATGCCTACACCTTTGCCTACACTTTGGACAAATAAAGATACATGACGTTATGATTTTGTTATAAAGCCACCTGACTACCACAAAGATGATTTGGATGTGTTCATCACAAACAAAAAAGTGAAGTAAAAAAGACAACCAAAGAGGAGAACCTTGTCCAGCAGTGCAGGTACAGTCCTAAAGGGGCTCTTGGCTAAGTAATAACAGCCGCACGGGTCAATCGATCAGGTTAAGCTATGCTTGCCGAGGTCGTTCCGTGGATGGGTGACCATCTAGTCCATACTGAGACTACTACTCCGTGCTTCGGCCAGCACTTTAGCCAGGTGATCCCGGCTGTCATAGATCTACTAGACAACCAGTCTTACCAAGGGGTATCGTTTTACCCAGTTACTGGGTTGTGAAGATCAGACAGGCAATCGCTCCATGTAAAATACGGGTATTCAGTTGCATCCGGTTAGACTGGATGCCGACCCTAACGTAGTTGGGAAAAGGCTAGACAGATGTCATTGATAAGTCTCCTACCTTAGTTCAGACAGCAGTTCCATCTCCTTCCGCCTCTGCTGCAACTTCTTCTCTTTCACCAGCAGTCTGTCCAGCAGGTTCTGGTGCTTCCTTCGCTCTCTATCCTCCCATCGTCTACGGGAATCCAGCTGACGGATGAACGTGGTGTGCTGGCGTCTTCGTTCTCTTTCCTAAAGAGATGGTTGGAGATTTAGGAAGAGAGAGAGTGAATTTGGGTGATGTAGATTTGACGTGATAACCGTAAACCCTTCTTTCTAAGTTAAGCTAGGTGGGGCTCGAATTAGTAACTCCTCATTCATTAGTCCGTATATGCTAGTTTATTTAAGTGCTCAGATCAAGTACGTTAATATTATTACGCGCACAAGCCGATCACATAATTTTGTATCTGTAGACGGTCTGTTATGTGCATGGAAATGCTTTCTTGATTTTTGTTCTTTATTTGAACATGCAATACGCCGTCGTTAGGTCCCTTATCACGATACAAGTTTCTTGCTTGTCGCAGCCAATAAAAATGAAGCAAAAAATGACTTACATTGTCTTACTTTAATTGTTGCTTCTACATAAAGTATGCTGCTGGCAATTAAATTACGCCGAGTTAATATAACTTTAGCCTGGCGAACGTCCTTTATTTGCGCAGCCGGATCAAACTCGTTTAGAAAAAAATACAATTAATTTTGTCGAATGAGCTATTTCACACAGTTTGCGCTTAAATCACAGAAAAACGGGCCTAAACAAAACTGAAGGATCATCATTATTCTGGGCATTCCGAGATATTATTAAAATAATCATCTTGCGGTACAGGAGGTCTTAAAGCTAATGAGAGAAAAAGCGAGCCGCAACAAATTCAAGAAAACTACTAAACTACTAAAAGCAGTACTTATTTAACCCGTGGCAACTACAAGCATTACTATTTAGTAGTATTTGCGTCTTTTCTCATGAAAGTTTCATAGAACATTCCGAAGTACGAACTCATCGGAAGCCCTTGGGGCAGTGCCAAACGAGCGTAACGAGGCGCAATTTATGCCGCTCAAATTGAGTCACTGAAATTACGTTGCAGTAGATACCATACAATAATTAAGTTATAAAAAAAATACGAATACACAAATTCAAGACACATTCTCGACTCATTTTGAGCGGCAAAAATTATTCTGCTTTCTCGGTCGCTTTTCTCAGTAGATCATTTAATTCACGTTATTCGTGAGTAAATCCGTAAATACTCCTAAATATGAATGTAAGTCACAAAATTTAATATTTATTACTACAAGCACTACTGTTAAATCTACCGTAGTATATTGTTACCTCGGTTATATACTTTTGCTGTACGTCCGCGGTGTCCAACGAGGATTGTAAATAAAAGAGAAACATAGAGTTACACACAGACACACACAGAAACATATACAGGTTGTGTATTTGAACCCAAGGGAGAAGAATGAGCTTTAAATATTGACTGATAAGTTAGAAAATGGCTCCTAGACAATTATCTTTTTTAGGGTTCCGTACCCGGAGGGTGCCAAACGGAAGCCTATTACTAAGCTTCCGCTGTCCGTCTGTCTGTCTGTCAAAACTAATTAAGTTTTGTCCAATAAACTTTTGATTATGAAACAAATGTATATTTGCCAATTTTTTTAATTTAAGATGAAAAATATTCTTCGTTTAGTATTTCAATTTATTTACTAAATATTGTTCGGTGGTACGAAACCCTACGTGTGCGAGTCCGATACACAATTGGCCGGTTTTATCCAAAAATATGGTACAAAAATCTAAAGAATGATTTATTTATTTATTAATGAATACCAACAGCATATACAGGGTGTTAAAGTTATTGCGTGCCATAGCTTAGGGGTAGGTTCAGTATCGATAAAGGAAGCCAGAAAAAAAAAAAAACCTTTATTAGCACCTACTAACTTAGTATTATTATTCCCTTAGTATTCGGACGCGAGAAGTGAAGGACAAAATGACAACGCGTTCGATAGTAGGTAAGTAATTAAAGCATTTAAACAAATAAAATAGTTTTAATTCTAAACGATTGCTAGTTTAAGTTAGTAGGTACTAAATTAGGTTTCTGGCTTCCTTTATCGATACTGAACCTACCCCTAAGCTATGGCACGCAATTACTTTAACACCCTGTATATATAGCAATGATGAATCAGAACCTAATAGAAAAGCAATCTTTTTAACCGATTGTACGAATTGTACGAACCGGATTGTAGTTGTTGTATATTAATAAGATTTGAAGCTGCAGAAAAAAGTTCATCTACACCCATAATGTAAAAGTTCTTGAGTTATTACACACTTAAGAGTCCTATTACATTTTTGACGCAAATTCATGATTTTTGACGTTGTAATTTTCAGCAGCAGTAAGATATTTGAATTATCTGATTATGAATAACGATAGTGCCATTCTCTTTATTGTAAGTTGGAATTACACATTTTAACTTTTCTTGTCGTGTAATTTACTATGAATATTTTACGAACTCACTTTACAAGGAAAAACGTCGGCAATGGAACTTTGACGATCAAATTCACATTGTTTCATTCAGTTCTAATAAATGCGAAAGTTACTAAACGATAATTTTAATGTTTTACTTGTTTATTGGAGTTCTAGAATTTCTTAAAATTCCTTGTGTTTTCAGGGAAAATTCGTAAAGAAAACCAATAAATGTCTTGATTTTCATGTCAATTATATTCCAAATAAACACAATTAAATCAAATAAACTAACATGATATAAAACTTCGATCTACAGTGAATACGTTTCATTAGTTTTTGTTTCTCAATATAATAAGACAAAATTACAATAAATTAAATTAAAGTACTATATATTTCGCGTCAATTCAGCAAATTACACGAAAATAATGTGTAACTCCAACTTACGAGAAAAAGAATGGCACTATAGTTATTATAATCAAATTATTAAAATATCTTACTGCTGCTGAAAATTACATGGTCACAAATCATGAATTTCCGTAAAAAAATGTAATAGGACTCTTAAAAACAAATCAGCCGAAGCACCTGCACTTAGGCGGAAATACCCCACATTTCGCCAGTTATGTTTAGTTCAATGTTATAGTGGACAAGCCTATTGCCATTACATTATTATTTCTAAAATTAGCTCATCAAATCTCTTTCAGGTTCAAATGCACTAGTTAATAACAAACACACATACAAAATAAAGAAAACAATAATATTAACCTGTTCTTTTAGAAGTATGGCCTGTTGCCGCTTTAGTTCTCTCTCCTGTAACAACGAGTTTAATTATATTACTTACTTGTTGTAGATTAGCGGGAATGTTGGCTGACTAGAGATTGACAGAACTCATTAAAAAAAAACAGTTTACAGTAGTAGTCGCCTAAGATGTGTAAAATCTGACATCTTGGCTGACAGTACCAACCTCTCGGAAAATGGGTTTGTACCAACACTGCCACCGCGCGCGCTTATTGGTCAAATCAAATAGCGCGCGCTTACCCAGCTTCCTGTTACACACTTTCGTCCCTTTTCACGGAATCACTCCCACATATTGCAGAAAAGCGAGAAGAAAGATGTTGCACATCAACAAAACAAATGGTCTAGCTAAAAACCAAAAGATGTTTTTGTTCTAATACTCCTTAAAGTTGACAGTAAGTTGAAGTAGACAGCTTGAGATATAATATTGTGACTTAAAATTGAACCGTATTTGAGAATTCGGTAAAGTGGAGGAACTCGTGGCTAAGTAATAACTGCCGGCACGGGTCGATCCGTCAGGTTAAGCTATGCTTGCCGGGGTTGGTCTGTGGATGGGTGACCATCTTTACGTACCGAGACTCCTCCGTGCCTCGGAAAGCACGTTAAGCTGTTGGTCCCGGCTGTCATTCGTGGATCTTTGACAGTCGTTACGGGTCGTCAGAAGCCCGAAAGTCTGACAACCAGTCTTACCAAGGGGTATCGTATCACCCAATTACTGGGTTGTGGAGGTCAGATAGGCAGTCGCTCCATATAAAATACTGGTATTCAGCTGCATCCGGTTAGACTGGAAGCTGACCCCAACGTAGGAAAAGGCTAGGCAGATGATGATTTGAGAATTCGGTAGTAAGGCTGTTGACTAGTGAAGATTAACGGATCCCTTGAAAAAACTGCTGAGACTTTCCGGATACTTAAAGGACACCAGCAGCCGCATTATGACATGTTACAGCATAATTATTGTTTTAGTGCGAGGGAAAGATGAAGCTACACATAACAATAGCACCATCCTTTTTGCATATAGTGGTATGAGGAACAGGGTGTAAAGTTCACTCATCCTCCATAGAAAAGGGAGGCTCCTCCGACCAGACGGGTGTCGTGTCTGGTAGGCAACTGCCCAGTGATTGATGTCGAGGAAGTTGTACAATGTGGAGACAACAGTACTACAATAAATGAAAACACTGGCAATGCAATGGCAGAGTATTTTGGAACCATCAAATAAATCCTAGCACCGAAATTAAAAAGTTTTTTTTTTTCAAACAAACTAAATAGAAGTGATGGGCCGACTATGGGTATTGCCAATCTTTGACTCGCTATAATGACTAAACTATTGGATATACGAGTATTTGATTGAATTTTCGCACGCAGACTTAAGAACGTCATTAGATATACGCAGTTTAATTTACTGTCGTAATGTCGTCCCCACGGTAAACTCTGCTTGCGCGATGCAGGATTTTGTGCTTAGTTCACATGTGGTGATGTAGACACACATTTATAACATAACAATTATGACTTTAACACTTCATAAAACCGCTTAGGACAGAATTTGACCTTAGGGTTGTGTTGTGTTCTGACTTCAACACCACGAGATGTCAGTTGAGTGGAAATAACGCCTTGGAACAGGTGTAGGTGTAAAGGCGCAATTCCCCTGCTGTGTAGGATGTAGGTACACGGAGAGGTTATGCGAGTTAGTTGTGCTGGTTTAATTGTTTACCAACCGATGCCAGTCCATACGTTGGTCGCAGTGGACTATCTTGTCTAAATTTTCATTAAAAGCGAAGCTACACGTGCACAGTGTAACCGCGACCAGCAAAGGAACTGCGCCTTTATTCCTGTTAAATTCTTACAAACCTGTTGCCTCTTAGCCTGTTCTTCAATCTTCTGCTTCTCAATCTCCTCGTGTTTTCTCCTCTTAGCCTTCATTACGAACGAGCGAACAACATCGAAAGCGGTACAGCAAATTATAAGAATACAGCGTTACATGGAACAAAAAAATAAAAAATAACTTAGAAATGCACTGGCTGGTTGTGTTTGATTTCTTTTTTTTTTATGAATTTGAATTTGGAATATTTTGTTTTTCGAATTCGTTTTGGAATATTACTTTTGGGTGCAAAAGTATCCGTGAAAAAGAACGAATAAGCCCAGGTACGCACGGGAGCTTTTTCAACGCAATTTTTACTGCGCACTGGATTATTAACTCTCCGCGTTAAACCGAGGGATGAGAATCCAACAGAGCATATCCGTGGGCTTAGAGGTGTAGCATGGAATTTTTAGAAAACTAACAAAATTATTCATAATTGGAACAGAAATCAAACACATTGAATTTAAAAATTAAGAATATTAAGTAAAAAATAAAATAAAGGCATACGAATGTGAATTGCGTGCAATAACTAAAAATAGGGTTAAAAAGAAAATATAAATACAGTTAATAACATTATTTATATAAAGGATGTACTTATTTGAGACAGTATTTTTTTAATAACCTTATAGCTATTTGAAGCCGTGTCCCCTTTTAATTTATAACCACATGTTGCATTACATTTTAATTGTAAAATAATTTTTCTCCCGAAGAATCTTCTAATTTATTGTTTTTGTAATTATAATTACTAACACGCCTGGCGTGGTGATTTTAAAAGATTTACATAATCTTTTTGGATCTCTATGAATACTAATCTAGATTGCCTCGTTGGTCTAGTGGTCCCAAGCGCTACTGCTGAGCATGAGGTCCTGGGTTTAATGCCGGATCGGGCAAAGTTATATTGGGTTTTTCTATCTGGAATTTCTCAGTGGGAAGCCCGGACTCTGGATTTGCACCCAGTTGATGGCAATAGTCTGGCCCCCTATTACATGGGACTTAAACGTAACTGGTGAAATGTGGGTGTACCTACTATAGGTGCAGCTCTGCCCAACACTTCGAGGAAACAAGGCGTGTTGATATGGTATAATATTTTTCACGAAATGTTGAATTGGTGTAGCTCTTGCTAAGCAAAGTATTTCGTGTCACGAGGGTCTTATTAAGAGTCTATAATACCTCAAATTGCTTAGCATGATTCTCCGTTATATCTAAAATACTGCAGCATTAATTGTGATATAAATGTATATTTTTGCCGAAAACACGATTCCGTAAAAAAAACTCGTCAGAAAATAATTACAAAGTAACTTCCAAACTGAAAACTAAACCGCTGGTATAAATAAAATACTTTAAATAATAACTGAACTAAATATAAAGCAGATACGATGTTTTTTTTTTTTTTTTATTACCATTATTTTCGCCGTAAAAAGAAATTACCCAAACTATCGGCGCCTTGGAGCCTTCTCCCCGCAGGTTAGTCTCGCTCTCACTCAGCCCGCGAGCAGTAGTGTGCGAGCGAAAGTTTAGATTTTTTTTTTTTTTTGTCATAGTAGACTAACTGGCCTTTGGATAAATTTGCAATGAACAGTAACAAATCGATGCTTTGAGACTTAAATTAATAAGTGCCAAGCACCAAGGAAGACCATGGCTGTTGAAAAATTATTGATGATTAAGAAAAAAATTAGTATCTGCTTGGCAATATACAGGGTCAAATTAAACTATCTAGCGAAACTTCACAGACGTGGTGAGTATCGATATATACATATGATAAAACAAAACGAATTTTGATGATGTTTTTTTGTATGGTCATCCGCAGTTAGTGTAGTCACAAGAAATATCAATAGCTACACATAACATAAGCGTGTTTGTCGTTTTTTGTTGTGTGTTACAGGTTGTCAAACAGATTTTCTCAACTCCTTCAAGTAGCAACACTACAAGCGGGCGTTGACCTCACAAAAAAACATCATAAAATTAATTTATTTTTGTTTTATGATATTTAGATATCGATACCCGAGTTTCGCTAGATAATTAAAGATGAACCTGTAAATAAGCAAGAATCATATTTTTGTACCACTTTGAACAAAGCCGAAGAAAATTTTACTCAGAATGTGGCCTCTTTATTTAGGCACTACTTTTCATCAATAACTATAGATTAGTACAGATGGGATGGGACACTCCGCAAAATAATTTAATAATTTAAATAAAATGCGACTCTTGGTACGACACAATAAAGTGCAATTCAGGTCGCACAGCGCTAATGACCTACAGTTATATTCACCTGGAAGTCGCGTAACTCTTATATCTTCTGACTACGTCACGCCGACCGAATTCGACAAGTCGATCCCGCCGCGTACCTACTTGTAGCTTCATACATAAAATGCGGAGTGACCTATCTGTGCTATAACCGCAAAATATTCTTCTAATCCTTCTCCACACTTCGACAGTTCCAATAAAATATTTACAACAACAAGATACTCCTTATACCTCAAAGATTAGGCGTGCATTGTTAGTGAAACTTTGAAAATTAGTACATTTTAGTTTATATTTCACGTACCGATGACGTATCCTTGCCTAGGGGATGCACTGATATCGATAAGGCACCATCTTTGCCAACACTAAAGGTCCCTTTACTGATTTTTTTTGACATTATATTTGTCAAAATATCGTCATCTTCACTTATATCTATTACTTCTTTTAAAACAGATTTCGGACTGTCCTTAGGCATTAACATCAGATTTTGGGACATAAATTCATTTTTCGCATCTAAATATTTTTGTTCTATAGACTTCGGGTCTTCGGTTTTCTTGTCCCCTTGTAGCTTCGACCAGTCACAGCCGTTTATAAACTCTGTTATTCTTGAATAAGATTCTATTAGTTTCTCTAGATTGTTCTCTTTGTCGGGCGCTTTCAAGCGCTTTTCAGCTGATTTTACTAACGTGAAATCGTACTGTTTATTGTCTTTCCGTTTTGGGAGATCAAAAGCCGCTTTTTCAGCGAAATCTTTCATTTTGTCTAAAGCGTTATATTCTTCTATTTCCTCCTTCCATCCTGATTGGTCGAACTTTATAGTTTTTATAGGGGCGTCTTGGGAGTCTTTGGGGCCGCTGACCGGTATTAGGGAGAGACTGATTGGAGGCATAATGCGTTCCTTATTCGTCTTAGTAGCTGGTCCCATCACTATCTCGGGTGTTTTCCATTCGTCGATACCGGTTTTCGGGACAGTAGGGAGGGGCTCGATCGTCAACTGCGTTCGATTCTTGTTGATATGCTGTTCAATATTGCTTCATTATTATTTTTATTTTTTGTCGGATTTTCTTGTCTTTATTATCAATTTGGATTATGACAACATTGTCAAGGTCCCTTTGGCGGTTCGGTTTTGTGTTATTATTATACTATTAACCCAAGTAGACAGATTTTTACATAAATATTATAGAGAAGTATATAAGTATGTATATACCATATCTAATGCTAACACACAGCTCAGCTACCAACTACAAGCTAAGAAAATCCAACGCTTTCTACTAAAAAGCAAAAAGATACCATTTTTTTTTAACGTTGGCAACCCCAAAAGGCCCTTTTTGCTTTTGAATATAGAACAAAAATCTACAGAATACGATTGGTGAGCACAATGTTGCCAAGCATCAAATTGATAATAAAAAATAAAAACAAACACAAGCACATGGTTTTAAAACATAGATAAAACTAGAGACAAGAATAGTTCCCATATTATTATTAGTTTTAAGTGGATTATATACACATAAGTTGTAACATTGATTAACATCACATATAATTAAAAAAATATGTGAAATTTTTAGCACGTAGGTAATACATATTTTATTTATATTGTTAAATCATTAGAAAATAAATTTCAAGTAGTAATTTATACAAAGTATTATATTTAACATTTACATTTGTTCAGATAACTTAATAGAAAGTTACTGTTAAAGTAAATAACCAACTTGAATACTCGTAATACTTCCCCAAGGTATTTTTTTCTTTGTCTTTTCTGTATTTTTCTTGGTCAATCTGTCTGCAGTTACAAATTTAAGAAAAGTTTTATGTACTTTTTTCGTAGCCAATTCAAAGTGATATATATAATAGACCTTAATTTTTAATTTAATATAAAATAAAAACTTCATTTTATCATTGTTTTTCTAACAATAATATGAGAACTATCAACAACACAGATAGGAACAAAAATAATTATATAAAATCCCACAGAACAATAATATTGAACATCTCATATCCCATAACGATATCAACTTCTAAGGTTGCAAGTCAGTACGCAAAAATATGTATACATTTAACGAATTTCAAAAACCGTTAACGGCTAAAATTTAAATTTTCAAATATTAAGTGCCTTTACACTTTCGACTCCACGCACTTTTCACAGAACTATGAGTTCTGTGAAAAGTGCCATGCCGCCATACATAAGTGAATCCTCCGGGAGAGTTGCCGGCATTACGTTTGCGCTAAAGTTAACCATCGCGGACGGTCAATGGTATTAGGTTTAACCCTGGTTACAAAACACTGTAAAACGAAGTAAAATAGTGTTTTCATAGGGTTTTGTCGCTCGTAGTTTCCACCGTTTTAAATTTTTTGTGAATATTTACTCGAACAAAAAAAAAATGCGTGGATTTTGAAACCAACGCATATACTAATAAATCTTATTAAAATATACATCAAATTATATTTTCACGGTCTATAATGCTGTATTCGCTAAGAAAAACTAACATTTAAAATGAGCTCTCTGCATAACATATGCGACTAGGTGAACCCTCTGGGAGGGCTCCCGGCACTGAACGTGTTAACTGCCAACACACCATGCCATTATGATTAGTATAATAGCCCAGCCTAGCCTTTTCCCAAATACGTTGAGGTCTGCTTTCAGTCTAATCGGATGCAGCTGAATACCAGTATTTTACATGGAGTGACTGCCTATCTGACCTCCACAACCCAGTAACTGGGTACAATACCCCTTGGTAAGACTGGTTGTCAGACTTTCGGGCTTCTGACTACCCGATACCCGTAACAACAGTCAATGATGTACCAATGTGCTTTCCGAGGCACTGAAGGGTCTCGGTATGTAATGGATGGTCATCCATCCACGGACCGACAGCAGCAATATTTGCTTAACCTTATATATCGACCCTTGCAGCTGTTATTTTTTTGCCAAGAGGCCCTATGATTAGTACAATATGAAGCGTAAATTTTAAACAAAACTTCAGTAAAAATATCATAATTGAATTTAGCTAAATGCTTACATATTTTTGCTGACTTTGACTGTACTCCAGCCACTTATGTTTAAGTATCGGTATGGTATATGCAGGAATATTACCTCTAGCAACTGTTGACTTCTTGCTTCCTTCTCGCGTTTCGCTAGTTCCGCTTTCTCTGATCTTTCGAGTCGGGCCTGTTGAAGAAAATGTTCTATTATTAAGGGGGATGCGCTAAGCAAGCCCGCGAAATTAAAAATTTCTATAAATTTCTTTGCCATTTGCAGGTCATTGGTAGGTTGTATGTTGATTAAAATATGATTCGCGACCGTAACAAATATGGCATCACAGAATTATAATCGTTAGAATCAGCAATACATTTCCTTATGTTAGCATAATCCTCAAATGTCATGATTTCATGAAATAGTCATTCAATACGATTACATGAACTTGGAGAGTTGTATTGATGATTTCTATGATTATAGTTCTATAAATAAACATGTGATACGGCCGCGAAGCATATTTAGATCAACATAATATACAACCGGATCTGCAAATTGTAAAAAAACGTAAGAAATTTTTAATTTCGCGGGCTGCCCTGACGCTTTCGCCTTAAGTGGAAATAATAAAATAAAAATGTCAACCTCTTTTGGGCTTTGTGGTAAACAAGTAAAAATGGATACAGAAGATTTTAATGTTTGAAAGGCGACTTACAAAAGGTATTTACAAGGCAGATGTGACTGGAAACACCGCCGCGCCGGAAGGAGACGCCCTAGGAGGACATATACTGACCTTATTGGTGATGTTCTGCAGAAAGGACAGGTGCGTAGTACTCGCAAATGGCGTGCGTGAATGACCAGATGTATGAACGTAAATATCGCGATATCTGAGCATAAGGTTCTTGGGCTTGATTCCAAGATCGATTGTATATTTGGATTTTTTATAACTAGGCAAGTCAATACCGGTCGGCATTTTTATTTCCAGCTATGATTTCGGAACAGTCCGTAGATAATCCCGGGATCTAATAGCTTCGTGTTGAGTTTAGGCAACTTTTTCAGGTAATACAGGAGAAATATTATTTTATGTTCCTTTCGGACCGTTCACCGTAAACGCATCGGAGTATCGTGCCTCGTACACTGAGAAATATTTTTTATTTGTTTTCCATCGATAGTGCACATTTTCGCCAACCGGCTGTAGCGAGTCGTGGTGGTCAAGAGCTAGTAAGGTATACAATACATACACCCACCTGGTCGCGCTCGCGGTGCGAGGCGTCCCGGCGGCGCTCGCGCGCGGCCTGCTGCAGGCGCGCCAGCTCCATGCGCCGGTCCAGCGGCGGCGGCGTGGGCCGGCCCGAGCTAGTAAGGTATACAATCGTCGGCAATACATACACCCACCTGGTCGCGCTCGCGGTGCGAGGCGTCCCGGCGGCGCTCGCGCGCGGCCTGCTGCAGGCGCGCCAGCTCCATGCGCCGGTCCAGCGGCGGCGGCGTGGGCCGGCCCGAGCTAGTAAGGTATACAATCGTCGGCAATACATACACCCACCTGGTCGCGCTCGCGGTGCGAGGCGTCCCGGCGGCGCTCGCGCGCGGCCTGCTGCAGGCGCGCCAGCTCCATGCGCCGGTCCAGCGGCGGCGGCGTGGGCCGGCCCGAGCTAGTAAGGTATACAATCGTCGGCAATACATACACCCACCTGGTCGCGCTCGCGGTGCGAGGCGTCCCGGCGGCGCTCGCGCGCGGCCAGCTGCAGGCGCGCCAGCTCCATGCGCCGGTCCAGCGGCGGCGGCGTGGGCCGGCCCGAGCTAGTAAGGTATACAATCGTCGGCAATACATACACCCACCTGGTCGCGCTCGCGGTGCGAGGCGTCCCGGCGGCGCTCGCGCGCGGCCTGCTGCAGGCGCGCCAGCTCCATGCGCCGGTCCAGCGGCGGCGGCGTGGGCCGGCCCGAGCTAGTAAGGTATACAATCGTCGGCAATACATACACCCACCTGGTCGCGCTCGCGGTGCGAGGCGTCCCGGCGGCGCTCGCGCGCGGCCTGCTGCAGGCGCGCCAGCTCCATGCGCCGGTCCAGCGGCGGCGGCGTGGGCCGGCCCGAGCTAGTAAGGTATACAATCGTCGGCAATACATACACCCACCTGGTCGCGCTCGCGGTGCGAGGCGTCCCGGCGGCGCTCGCGCGCGGCCTGCTGCAGGCGCGCCAGCTCCATGCGCCGGTCCAGCGGCGGCGGCGTGGGCCGGCCCGAGCTAGTAAGGTATACAATCGTCGGCAATACATACACCCACCTGGTCGCGCTCGCGGTGCGAGGCGTCCCGGCGGCGCTCGCGCGCGGCCTGCTGCAGGCGCGCCAGCTCCATGCGCCGGTCCAGCGGCGGCGGCGTGGGCCGGCCCGAGCTAGTAAGGTATACAATACATACACCCACCTGGTCGCGCTCGCGGTGCGAGGCGTCCCGGCGGCGCTCGCGCGCGGCCTGCTGCAGGCGCGCCAGCTCCATGCGCCGGTCCAGCGGCGGCGGCGTGGGCCGGCCCGAGCTAGTAAGGTATACAATCGTCGGCAATACATACACCCACCTGGTCGCGCTCGCGGTGCGAGGCGTCCCGGCGGCGCTCGCGCGCGGCCTGCTGCAGGCGCGCCAGCTCCATGCGCCGGTCCAGCGGCGGCGGCGTGGGCCGGCCCGAGCACATCGCCAGGACGCGGGCTTCTTCCAATCTGAGGGGGTGGGGGGAGGACAAAATTAAATTTAAAAACAAAAGAGAACACTGTCAGTATTTGGTGTAACTCTGTACGGTCGGTCTACGTATTCGTCATGGGTCTGTGTATTGGTGACAACCTGTACATCAGTCTGCATTTCGGTTAACAATAAACAATTTTGAGAAATTAACCCGTTGATCAAGAAATTTATTTGAAATTATGATCAAATCAAATCTATTCGACAGGTACTGACCACTCATAACTTCTGTGAAATCAATCAATCTGCCTAGCCTTTTCCCAACTATATTGGGGTCAGCTTCCAGTCTAACCGGATGCAGCTGAATACCAGTATTTTACATGGAGCGACTGCCTATCTGACCTCCACAACCCAGTAACTGGGTAATACGATACAATTATAATACCACTCATAACTTCTGTGAAATACGGCACTTAATTTAAAAATAAAATTTCTGTATAAAGTTTTATTGAATATACGAAGCTTGAATTAAACAGGCTTCCAAAAACAGTGTTCCGGTAGGACTAAATAATTATTTATTATAACTTAACTAGCTGCGCTCCGCGGTTTCACCCGCATAAGTCTCGAACCCGTGAGAATATCTGGATAAAAGGTATCCTATGTCCTTATCCAGGTCCGCAATTATAATATTAGTTAGGATTAGGTTGCGAATGTGAGTTTGTCTATTTGTTTGTTACGGTTTCACGCTAAAATGACTGAACGGATTTGAATGAAGTTTGGCACACATGTAGACCATGACCTGGAATAGGACATAGGATACTTTTTGTTCCGATATTCCTACGGGATCAAGACTTATGCGAGTGAAACCGCGGGAGCAGCTAGTTTATATTATAAGGCTTCGTTTCCACAAGAGATGAGCGAGGATGTGTAGCGAGGGATGTGTGAGAAACTAACCAATAACATCGCTTCACTGTCATAGCTTGAGCTAAGCTAGCGTTGTTTTTGGTTAGTTTCACACACATCCCTCGCTGCACATCCTCGCTCATCAGCATGTCGATTCCCGTAATCACTTCACCGTGAAAACATGTGAAGTGAGCGTGGAGTGAGCTGTCAGTGTCATCTCACCCTGTTGGAATGACAACTCACTTCACCTAAGTTTTCACGGTGAGATGGTTACAGAATAGCACTGCTGTGGTGGAAACGCAGCCTTATAGTTAGGATACTACGAACCTTTTATTAATCTCATTCTCGTTGTAGACAAGCGGCTCGCCCACGTCGCTGGCCGGCTGGATGTACTCGCCGAGCACGGTGCGCGCAGAGAAACTAAAGTTGTCCGTCGATAGTGGTGGACACGGGTTCGTGTCTAGAAACTGTAAGTAAAATGGAATTATATTGTTAATTTGGTTAGTAGACATGCGTTTGGGTAATAGTGGCGACGCTTTGAACTAATTGGGAGCTGGATATTATGAAAGAACAGACTAAAATGTACACACTTCATTAAATCATATATCAGAGCCTGGATATTTGGTTTTGTTTTTTGTTTAAAATTGAATAATAGATATTTCACTTTGTTTTTCGATAAAAATCAAAGATGGCATCATATTTTCTTGACATACTTAAAATACATCTAGTTTAGACATTATATGACATTTTGTTCTGAGTGCTTCGATGGTCTAGTGGACGCAAACACGATTACTAAACCCGTGTCTTGGATTTTATCCCCAGTTTGGGCAAAGTGTAGATTTCTCATTAGCAGCTAGACTGCTAATTGGTTGTCAATTAATGGCAAATTTGAAATGCAAACACATCTGCTTACCCCTTCGTAGAATTTAAACATAGATATAATACTCGTACTGATTGCCTCGTTGGTCTAGTGGTCACAAACGCTACTGCTGACCATGAGGTCCTGGGTTCGATTCCCGGGTCGGGTAAAGTGTTAATGGGTTTTACTATCTGGAATTTCTCAATAGCAGCCCGGAGACTGGATTTGTGCCCGGTTGATGGCAATAGGCTCGCCCCCTATTACATGGGACTTAAGCATAACTGGCGAAATGTGGGTGCACTTCTGACAACCCTTCGGGGAAACAAGGCATGATGTTATGTTATGTTTTACAATACTTACGTTTTGTATTTCATGTAATGACCGCATGGTGATGCCCGCATGCGGGTCGGGCGGCGAATACGTCACGTCGCCTTTGATGTTGCAGTTACGGGACAGACCCTTGATCACAGTCACGCGCTTCCAACCTGCAGATAAATAACACTATGATTAATGCTCGATTCCTATTAACAAAAACGAATCGTTGTTTACCAATGGTAGCATTTTTTATTGCCAAACAGGCCCGGCGGCAGTCTCGACATAGATAGCGATCGCTATACGACCGAATTCGGTCGCAAAGTCCTAAAAGCGTCCCTAGACGCGCGCGACTTCAAATTCAAATTCAAAATATTTACAAGGGCACTTATGAAACGTCAGAAGCTAGGTGCACGGTTCCAATTGGTCGTTTCCTATGGAGAAGAGCCGGCAAGAAACTCCACGGTTACTCTTTTAAAAGTTAATGGTATTTACAATATTTTCAAGTTACAGTGTTTATAGGTATGAGAGGACACTGTAGGCCTATCAACAAGTACCAGGTACTTAGCAAGATAGAAAACGATCGATAGATCTAAAAGTCGGATACGCCTACAACGTTCTCACATTCACAAAATTAAAAGAGAATCTATATAAAAAAAAAACAATTAAAAACCTATTTAAACCAAATGGCATGACTGCCACTAAAGCCGTCAAGTCTATAAAAAATATAGTATAGTGAAGTTATATAATGTCAAATAACGAAAAGATTATGTCAAAAAAGTACGTAAAAGAAAAAAAAGAAAAATAGGTAAAATCAAATAATCATCTTAATTTGGGAGCAGTTAATAGACATAATTACATAGTAATGCCGTTATTGAGGTACCAGGGAAGCCACATGTGCAGAAGGAATTATTGCCAAACTTCCTTGTCTTCAGCGTAGTCTTTAATCTTATAATATGTTTTTTTGATAAGGACACGTTTGATGTGGGTTTTGAATTTTCCATCACTAAGTTCTGTAACCGACTTTGGCAACTTGTTATAAAATCGAATACTGTTTATAACAAATGACTTACTAGTTTTAGCTAACCAAAATTTGGGTATCACAATTTCATGTTTACTACGTGTACTTGCTTGACAATCACGAAAAAATCCCGTACTTGTGAAGCACGTCGCGTGCGTCTAGGGACGCTTTAGTGGCATGAGGAACAGGGTGTAAAGTTCACTCATCCACCATAGAAAAGGGAGGATCCTCCGACCAGGCGGGTGTTGTGTCTGGCGGGCCGACTGCCCGGCTGTTGATGTCGGATAGTCTTATACACTCAGGGGCACATTTAACCGGCCACCTACATTTTGTCGATTATTTCAAAATTGTATCGGATTTTAACTAATTTTGTTATAAAATTACTTTGGGTGAATCTTTGAGAACACAAATAAAACATGTGTAAGTTGTGAAATGGTTTAATCAAGACAAAAAATTTCAAAATGCGAATATGCAGTCTTCTGACCAAAAACGACATTTAGCAAAATTTTAATTTAAAAAAAGTATGCTCTTAATTATCGCACTAATAATGTGTATTTCCTCCTCTGGCCCTAATCACCTCTTGTAATCGATTTGTAAGCCCGTCCATTATGTCTTGGATGTCGCTTTGTGGAATGTTCCTCCACTCCTCAACAGCTGCAGTTTTCAGCTCACTGATGGTCCTAGGAGCTGGTGTTCGACTCCGAATTCGTCTTTTTAGGTTGTCCCATACATGCTCTATCGGGTTCAGGTCAGGACTCTGAGCTGGCCATGGTAATCTCTGAATATTGATGGCGTCCAAGTACTCTGTGACAATTCTCGCGGTGTGTGCACGAGCGTTGTCGTGCATTAAAACAAAATTATCGCCAATGAATGGAGCAAATGGCATCACATGTGGTTCTAGGACTTCTGTCACGTACCTATGAGCATTTACGCTGCCTCTATCGAAGACCACCAACTCTGTACGGGCCTCGTAACAAATGCCACCCCACACCATAATCGAGCCTCCTTCGTAGCCCACTGTTTCAACCACAGCACATTCAGCAAACCTTTCACCACGGCGTCTATACACCCGCTGACGTCCATCAGGACCTCGTAAAGCGATTCTTGATTCATCAGAGAAGAGAACTGCTTTCCATTGCTCTGACGTCCAATTTAAATGTTCTCGAGCAAAAACAAGTCTCGCTCTTCTGTGAGTTGTCGTTAGCTGTGGTACTCGAGCCGGTCGAAATGATCCCAGATCCCTCTCTGCTAACCTTCTTCTTATTGTTCTTAGGCTCACAATTACATTTCGTACCTCAAATAAGCGGTTACGAGCCTCAGAAGCCGTTGTGAACCGATTTCGAAGAACGTTCGAGACGATGTAACGGTCATCTCTCTCTGACGTACACCGTCTACGACCTTGTCCTGGTCTCCTTGTGTAGGAACCGGTCTCTCTGAAACGCCGGATAGCATCTTGGATAGTGCTTCGTGGGTATCCAAGCATTCGTCCAATCCGACGCTGGCTGAACCCAGCGTCTGCAAGTGCCACAGCCCTAGCTGCTCCAGCTACGTCTAGTGGCATTATTTTAGTGTACCTAAATAAGGTCACAGTACTTCAATACCTCGGTTTTTGTTCGAAACAATGGTAAGACAACGTTGTAAAACAAATTTATCCTTCACACAAAACGAGAGGCGAGACTGTCAAATTTCTACTTAACTGATTATTGTTGAATAAAAACCACAAAAGTAAAAAAAAACGCGGGTATATGTGTTTTCTTTATGTCAGATATACCCACTTATAAAGTTACGCCTAGTAGTCAAAGCCCAAGTTAACATAAACAAACGATATGGAATTTCGAATGAGTGGACGGTTAAATGTGCCCCTGAGTGTATAATGTCGTTCGCGCGGTAAACTCTAATTGCGCGATGCAGGATTTGTGTGACGTCATGTCTTTGATGCATAGTTCGTATGTGGCGGTGTAACCGCTACAACGCCACTACGACTGCGACCGAATTCGCAAATATATCAATAGCTATCTATGTCGAGACTGCCAGGCCTGGGCATTTTTACTTGTGATAGCTACTTCCATATGGTAGGGTCTACTATACAAAACTATGAGGTCTTGGCTTCATTATTGCTAAAGATAGAAAAGTGCTCGGCTCACAGGGCTCGGAAACCTGTTGGAATTCTTAACCGGTTACGGTTATTGACCCCAACCGAAATCGATTTAGGTTAAGGTTTGCACTTTACCGGTTTTTGCGGGAAACCGGTTTTTCAAGAATTTTGGTTTTGATAGTGAAAATTAACCGGTTAAAACCAAATTTGAACCCCCCACCCCCGCCACTCTCGCAAGCACGTTCTCCGGTTGTATTTGACGTCCTCAGATCAAACATTTTTTTTCCTGTTTTCTGGGGTACTAATGTCACTATAACTTGTTGGAAGTGTTAAAAAAGTAGACGAAAAATATTTACGAATTACGGAATTAACCGGTTAATTTGGGTGTCAAAACCGTTTGTGCTTATGTAACCGGTAACTTATATCATTTGGGTTAACATAAGAACAGTTCACTTGTTTAACCGGTTAGTGAAGGAACGATATATTTACCGGTATTTAATCGAAATTAACCGCTTTTTTGAAACCGGTTCCGAGCCCTGCGTAAATTAAAGGAATTAGTAGCGTTTTGTTAGCTTGCGCTCCGTTAGGAAGGAATCCTATATTGTACTGATCTCTTAATGAACAAATCTCAAAATCATATTTTCCCAAAATGACTGATGTCTTTGTTATCGATATGATTAGAGCCCACTCACTATCACAGAGAGGAAGCCTGAGTTTTTCGGCAGTGGCAACATTACAGGCTCATTATGTAGGTAAATCAGCCTCGACGTAGTAGTATATTAATATTTTAAAATGCCTACTGAGTGAGGATAGTCAAGCAACTTCGATACTGTCCTTGCTCACCTCACTAGCTTATTTTTTCATCGGAGCATATATCAAACTCAAACTCAAAACTCAAAGCATTTATTTCAATTAAACCATTTACAGGCACTTTTGAATTGTCAAGGGGTCGGGCAGTCAAAAATATGAAGCTAGTTGCCCATTTCAAAGCGTAGTAGGTATGGAGAAGAACGGGCAAGAAACTCCACGGACACTCTTTTAAATAAAATATAAAATTGATACAAAATATTGGTTACATCATTCATTTTGAAATTATGCATGTGAGAACAATGTAATAAGACGTGCACGTTCGTAAAAGCGTCCGTAATAAAAAGAAAAAAAGAATCATTCAAAAACTTAAAATAAATTAAAATAAGCCATGGCAGCTAAGAGATGACCAGTCCCAACTGACGGCGCCCGTTCACGAACATGACGCTTGGATTAGCACCATTCAGCTCAACCATTTTGAAGGGAGCTAAATGATCCAACACACACGCCACCATCAGCGAGACATTTGAGTGAGCATGACATACTCACAGCCGCCAGGGCACATTCAAGTCAATGAAATACTACATATTACCCGGTAAATGGTAGCTCTTTAGTACATAGTACTCACACCTGTGCTATGCAATTATATCAATCAAGCTGCTGCTGAATATTTGTATTTTACATGGAGCGACTGCCTATCTGCCCTCGACTACCCAGTAACTGGGTAATACGATACCCCTTGGTAAGACTGGTTGTCAGACTTTCGGGCTTCTGACGACCCGTAACGACTGTCAAAGATCCACGAATGACAGCCGGAGCCAACGGCATAACGTGCTTTCCGAGGTACGGAGGAGTCTCGGTAAGTAAAGATGGTCACCCATCCATGGACCAAACCCGGCAAGCATAGCTTAACCTGTTGGATCGACCCGTGCGGCTGGTATTACTTAGCCACGAGCTCCTGAGCGTAAATGATTAACATATTTATTTCATACCGATGCAATGGTGGCTGAAAAAGATGGCCAATTACAGAAATGATTACATCATTCTAGACTCACCCAGCGCTAGAGGCAGTCTAAGCTGCGCGTCGTTGGGTCTCCGACTGGTGTCGGACGCGTCCGAGTCGGACGGACAGCTGTCCGACGGACACTCTGAGTCCGTGCTCGCAGTCTCGCCTAGTAGCGCTTTTAGTTTTTCCTGGAACATTAATTAATGATAAGGTTAGTTTATTTTATGATGCTTAAGTGTTTGGAAGTTTTAGTAGGCATTTGAGCAGTAAATCAGAGGTTATTCCCGTATTTCTTTAAGAACGCTCTTATTAGAATCTCAGTCTCATTCTGTGAAAAATACCTCTAATTTACCTACATTTTTGACATAGACTGACTAGATTTTGACCTTTTTTTTAATACGGGAATTGGCTTTCTGATGTTCAATACACTACACTACACCTTGCGCCAGAATAAAGGACATCGCACAGCACCGGTCCGACACGGCAAGTAACTTGTCATTCAAGTTAGGATTTTAAATCAAATGCATTTTACCGTGTCGGAGCGGTGCTGTTATAATGAGCACTGACCTTAACCGTGCAATAATAGTTATTTATGATACTAGTGCGGTAAGTTAACTCGTGACTATGGTAAGCCCTCGACTTAATTTCCGCGTGTGTCATACAACGTTTTTCAACACATTTGCGAGAAAACAGTACAATAAGGTAATGAAACTAACTTTTGTTTATAAAAATATCAGTGAGAAAGTCGCAACAATAACAATCTTTGACGTTTCTAATATGAAAATGGCGCCATTTCCAAATGGCGCTACGTGCGCGTGGTGAAAATTAGAATCGCAAAAAGTCGAATCGCAATAGTCGAGTCGAAAAGCATCTTTCGTCTCATTTTCTCTTAAATACTAAAGTGAGATAAACGTATTGAGCAGAAGCGCTTCCAAGGAGGTTCGATCATTCAGCTTATTTATTCTCGTAATTTGAAACTCCTTGGTGGAATTCTTATATAATTTTTTATGGTAATAAAAAAACACCGTAAAGGATGCGCACGGCGCTATACAACGAAGGGGGCGGTAAAACATGTACTTAGGTGAGAGTACCTATTTTACCGCCCCGCGTATACAGGCTTCGTAAATGCATTTTTTGAGCAAATGTGTTGAAAAAGTCACTAACTCCACTTGTACTAAAAAGTCTCGAAAAATAATAACAAACAAAAAAAAAAAGCTACGTCCACGCGGCAAGGTACCTACTTATGGTTTGATCGTATTAGAGACACTGCCTTATTTTTTTCCGTATCGTTTCAAATTGTTGGTATACATTGGTGAAAAGCGTCAACGACATTTATTGCACGGTTATCCGGCGCAAGGTATAGTTAGCTATTGTGAATGGTCGAACAAAAAAATTAGAGGAACTCAAATCCGCATCTGAGACCATAAAGGGAATTGAAAGAAAGAAAGAAAGAAAAATATTTTATTTGGGACACGCACAGGAAATACAAACAGTAATAATATTTTTTAAAAAAAGAACAAAACTATTTAAAATAAAAAAGGAGCATCATAACTAACAAAAAATTAAATAAAAAAAGACCTGTGCGAGGCCAAAAAGGCCCCTATCTCAGCATAATACGGCCCAAGTAGCACACGAGGCTGCTTATCAGCCGAATACAGGATTCTCATCATTCTTACAGCTGAATAAAAAAGCTGCATAGGGGCTGAATAGGGCCTTATACAGCTCTTATAACTCTTAAATGGGCACAAATTATTCAGCCTTAAGTTTACGTAGCTGTTTAGGAGCTGTGTAGCAGCAATTTAACAGTGTTTTAAAGGGTAACGACAGTACTATGCGCTGAATATCAACTGACTAAGAGATCACAAGTTACTCTTTATTCAGTAAATATGTCACATCTACGCTCTTAATAGATATTTTAAACCGGGAAAGGCTGCTTGTGGCCAGTGTAAAAGTGAACATATTTGATGTAGCAAACATAATTATAGAAGCAAATATAACCCTAGCTGCCAATTGAAAACTTGTTTCGTGGAGTGAATTATACGTGGATAATATTCATATTCCTTAGTAAGTACATGGTTTTACATATTAATAAAAGAAAAATGATTGGGAATGTAATTTTACTGACATTATACATATATATTGTCTAAGAAAATTTTAGTGCGCCACGAAAATAATCTGTTTTTAATTAGTTTTGTGATATAAATAAGCCGTGATGAAAACTTGAATAAACCATTTTTAGTGCTTTGAAAAGAATTATAAGATAAAAAGTTATTATTATATTATCAGGAAGTAAAACCTAATGCAATACATTCCTAATTCATACACAAAACATTATAAAAGTTGCAAAATTAATCAGAATATTTAGAGGTTATACAATACAATGTTAAACAGCGACGTGAACAGTTAAAACTCTTATATGCTGAAAAAGGCTGTCTAATAGTTCACTAGTGTACTGTTAATCAGCAAAAAACTGAATAAAATTACACATGTGAACTGTATGCAGCTATAAGCTGTTTTCTTTACTTTAATGGTCCACAAGTTCTACCGTTAGCTATAATGTGATCAACGAAACAGTTGTTATTCAGACTCTTTAGGGATCCGTAGTATTATATCTAAAACCACCGCATGGATAACTTTTAGTTCAAAATTGTCATTTGTGATATTATTTAACACACCGTTTTACGCGCGCGCGAACCTTTCAAATTGGGTAGAAAAATATTTATATATAAATAGATATATTATTTTTTTATTGTAAAATAAATTGTACAGCAACATAAACATAAATGCAATATTTGGGTTGATTGTAATTTAATTTAGAACTTTGACGCTCATTTCTGACTTTTGTATTGTATTTATGAAATTGGCTCTTAGAGACATTTGATCCTCATAATGCCCTATTGATTTCAACTATGGGTTCAGATACATAATTGGAGCAAATAAAGTTATATGACACATGACTTATCTTATCTATTACCTACATATACTGAGATTAAGTGTAAATAAATAGTTTTTTTTAATAAATGTACATGGTACTTAATAAATAGGCAATAGGTAAAGTCCGAAAAACGTACTTTTTTGGCAAAAAATAATAAATTACCTTTTTTATCTGCATTGATGCGGAGCCGGCGAATCACAACTAACTTTATTTTAGAGTTGACAAAGGATGCTATGATTTCCTTAGACAATATTATTTTAAAGCGTGGGTATTTTCAAAAAATTACGATTGTTCTATGTACAACACTGTCCAACGTACAACAGGTTCCCCTACGGTATATTTCATTTATATGTTTTTTTTTTCAGACGAACACCAACTTCATACCCAGAAACATAACAAATACGTCCATCAGTAATACGCCTGATACTGGAGAAGTAATTTTACAAGTTTGTGAAGACCATAATATGCTTTCGGACAAAATTGATACGATGGTTACTATGATTCATTATCAAAATAAAATCTGCATGATGTCTGTTCAATTACAAGACATATCAAAAAAACTGAACCAACCAAGAAACGAACAACCTGTACAAGTGACTTTATTGAAAGATGGCCGTCAAGATGAAGCTGAGAGCTTTTGCTTTAATATAATTGAAGACCAACGTCAGTTGGATGCGTTAGAAGTCAAACTAGCAGATAAATCCGAATACAAGAAACTTAAGAAACATTTGTTATTTTTATGCTCGCCTTCCACTGTAGATGTATTAACGGTATCGAATGTTATTTTATGTTCAGGTTTCAAAATAAGTACTTGGTTTATAAGTAATTTACTGTGATGCAAGTTTTATTAGTTGCATGAAAGTGTAGGTAAAAGATATGATACAATAGGGATATCAATGTTTTCGTTAAGTTTGTTGTTGTTACCTTTTACTTTTCTGTGACAGATGATACCTACATGGACAGAGTACCAATTGATGTGAGCTAAATGAATCAATAAATATGTATAAGTTCAATCATTTATTTTGTTTAATTTACAAAGTATGTAGGTAATAATGGAATAAAATAATGGCATTCTTTATGTTTAATACATACTAATTTGCATTTTATTTCCCGAAGATCTAAAATGACAGCAGTGTTAGCACATTCATCCAAACTTGTAGCTTTGTATTTATGCCAAAGCGAAACTTCAAAGACTTCACCAGGTACGTGAAGATGTCATTTTTATTTTGTATTTTAGTACCATGTACCAAAACATCCGATTCATCTTCATCCATCAAAATTAATATTTAATGAAATTTCGTCTGGAGCTTCATCCCAACTATTCAATGTTTTAATCACAGAATTGGCTATTCCGTTGTGCCAGTATTCGCCACCTTCGATTTCTTTTATGTTGACATTTCGAGGAGTTCCTAAAATTGTTCTTGGATCAGTTGGTAATATTTGCGGCATCAAGTCGTTGATAATTGCTGCCAGATCTTTTAAAGCAACATGGTTAATACTTTTATCTACAGCCCACGTTCTAATTTTTTCCCTAAACAGTGAGCGCTTTACATCATCGCTATAGTTGCCGTCGTCATCATCTTCAGAACTCGATATTTTTTCTGAGTTAGAATTGAACAATTAATATTATCACCGAGGTTACTGGAAGAAGAACTTGGACACACATAATTTGTTGAATGTGCAACATCTTCTGAACTATTGCGACTAATATTTTGTACGGAACCGTCCTTTTTCAAACTATTTGTCACGCTTTGCGTTACTTGAAGATTTTATTTCTTCTGTCTTCATAATTCTGTGGTACTCTTTCGATAATTTTCTTCAAATGCTTTTCTAGCTTTCATTTTCCACGAATTAGTTGAATTCATATTTATAAATCAAATAAAAGATATACGTCAGTATAATCGCCATCAACTAGTTACACTGACTGATTACAGTACCACGTGTTACTTTTAATCAGATAAAGTCTGATTAAAGGTACTTATGCGAACCACTATGAAGTAGAAGCCGTTAATTCGATACACTAGTCAGTCTCTAAGCAGGTGCGAGGCATCTAGTGAATGTTTAAACAGCCGCTATGCAGACACTATCAATGGCAGTATAAAGGCTGATTAGCAGTAGACATATTCAGCAATAAGATGTAATGCGGGCCACAAATCATCCATTATACAGCTATCAACGTCATAATAGTTCACACGTGCCCCTTTAATAAGTCAGTGTAATAGAAGTTCACAAATACCTTCTTATACAGAATTTGGCATAATTTCAACCACTAAACAGCCCTTACTACGGGTTAAGGCATTAGAAAAGGCTAAAAGCTGAATAGAGTCGTTGAAATTATACCTTTATAGCACTCTTAGCGTATTAATGGTAGTTTTGTCGGTCTTAATCAGCCTTAATGCAGCTTTTAATCAGCCTAAGCTGTTTAAATATCACTGACAGCTATTATGCAGCTGTAGGATCACCAGTGTACTCTTAAAAGAGTCTTAATACGCATAGAGTTTCAAATAGATCTAAAAGTGAGTAGTTATACAGCTATCTGTGCTACTTGGGGGCGATATTTAAAAAATAATAATTAAATACCACCGCGCTGGTATTCTGATAGGGCCTGAGGTTAGCTCCATTTTTTTTTTTGCACCCGATCAAGATGACTCCCTCATTGGTCTAGTGGTCCCAATTGAGCTTGAGGTCCTGCGTTCGATTCCCAGGTCGGGCAAAGTATTATTGGGTTTTTCCAACAGGCATTTCTCAGTAGTAGCCCGGAGTCTGGAATTGTGCCCGGTTGATGGCAATAGGCTCGCCCCCCATTACATGGGACTTAAAAACATAACTGGCGAAATGTGGGTGTACTACAGGTACACCTCTGCCCAACCCTTCAGATAAACCAAGGCGTGATGTTACGTTATGTGTAACAAAATGACGTATTTAAATCTCTTTGAATTCTCTATACTTCCCTGAATCCTGAAAAGCCCAGCTATGAGCCTTTCAAAATGCACAAGATTTACACAACACACTATAAAGTATTTTTCTCTTTCTCTTACCAGGTCAGTCTCAGCCAGCAACTGATGCGCCAGCGCAGGCCTAAGGCCCAAAGCCCTACTCTGCGCCAGCAAGGAGGCTACAGTATTCTTCTTAGGCTTGCTGACTCCTCTGCCTAAGTTGCGTGGCCGACCCTCACGCCCTGCCCACCCCGCTACTGCTGTGGGCAGGATGGTGGTGTTAAGTTATACCTAGAGCTTAGGTTGGGAAATTAGAGGGGTTAACCTTTTGAACGCCACTAAAACACGGTGTGATCTTTGGCTTTATTGGTGTTTGGGGCAGTTTTGACGTTCAAAAGATGAGTTAAGTACATTGTTAATCATAAAATATTTCTCATTGTTACAAAGTGGTAAGGGTGACTATTAATCACGTGATTTTTAGCAACTTTTTTACCCCGCCGTCACAAAAAAAACTGATTATTTTGTCTTTAAATACAGGGATAATCTTTGCTTTGCCTGGCCAAATAAATTCACATAATATCTTACTACACTCTGTGATTTGTTCCGACCCCCCCCCCCCCCTCTAGCCTCATATGATTAATGGACGATCTCTAAGCATTGTACTATTATTTGTACAAATTCATTATTGAAGAGCAGTGATAGCCTACTGGTGTGACCGTCGGACTGCCAAGTCATATGTCTCGAGTTCGAACCCAAGACACGCACCTTTGACTTTTCGGATTCATGTGCGTATTGTATAATATCACTTGCTTTAAAAACATCGTAAGGAAACCGTGCCTGAGAGAAGTCAGAGCTATGCCATAAAGCTAGTGGAAGTACACTCACATTCGCTGTCCTCGCTGCCGCTGGACTTGGGCCGCGGCGCGTCGGGCGCGGCGCTGGGCTCGGGCGCCACGCGGCGCGGCTTGGCGCCCGGCTTGCGGCGCGCTGCGGGCGGCAAGGGTTAGTGGCTAGTCGGGCTCGAATGTACTTCACTCTGCTTAGGGCACTTTGTTTTTGTTGTCATTTGCCAATGTCGCAACAGTAATTACGCAATATTTTCTTTGGTCCGAGGCCTTGACATCAACCGATGAACAACATTTCCAAACGTTTTTTTGTTGGTTGAATACGAGGCTTTTGGCTACTTTTGTATTTGTGTATTTTTTCTTTTAATGTGTGTTTTGTTTGTGCAGAATAAACATATTTTCTTTCTTTTTTTTTTTGCTCAAACTGGAAGATAAATTAGGCGAACAAATGCATGTAAAAGTTAGCAAAAGTCGATTTAATAAGACGTTATGAACAAAACTTGGCCTTATAGCCTGGTCATGGTCGAACAAACCCAAACAGATCAGGAATATTAAATAAAATAGTGTAATATTCTTAATCAACTTTGCTGGTACTAGTATAGACAATCCGACTTGACTACATTACAAATACAAAAAAAAAAAAAAAGTTTATTTCTTGACCATAGTTGTTAACATTTTGTTATTGAATGGCGCCTCCTTATATGCAGATTACATTACATTACAAGACATTGGACTATATGGTACAAGACATTGGATGCATTATAGATGAAAATATTTTATCGAACCATCGACGGAAAAGTAACTACTTGCTGTACAGAGTAAGAACAAAAGTCAAAAACCCACATTTAAGAAAATATTTCTTACTATTATGTCTAATTTTTAGGGACAAAGTACTATCATGACTAAATATTAGAGAGAAAGTACTATCATGTCTAATTATTAGGGAGAAAGGGGTAGATAAGTAAAACTCACATATCCTGTCATGGCTGGAGGACGCGTTGAGCGAACTGCTCAATGATGTCAGTCGCGAAAGAGCGTCTGAGGCTTGCGAACTCGCTGTAAAACAAACAAAAAGAAATTAAAATTAAGATATTTATTAAAATCATCAAGTATCTGAACAATCATCATATGCCTAGCCTTTTCCCAACTACGTTGGGGTCAGCTTCCAGTCTAACCGGATGCAGCTGAATACCAGTATTTTATATGGAGCGACTGCCTATCTGACCTCCACAACCCAGTAATTGGGTGATACGATACCCCTTGGTAAGACTGGTTGTCAGACTTTCGGGCTTCTGACGACCCGTAACGACTGTCAAAGATCCACGAATGACAGCCGGGACCAACAGCTTAACGTGCTTTCCGAGGCACGGAGGAATCTCGGTACGTAAAGATGGTCACCCATCCACAGACCAACCCCGGCAAGCGTAGCTTAACCTGACGGATCGACCCGTGCGGCAGTTATTACTTAGCCACGAGCTCCTCAAGTATCTGAACAATAAATCTGCTAAAATTGTCCAAGATTATATTAGCACAGTATAAATAAGTAACAGTAATATATCTTCATAGAAAACGGCCGAAACGACGCGCTTCAAAATCTCAGTGTATATCAGTACGCAACAGTATTGAGTGCGCGGCAGTTACGCACGGACGTGGAAGGTTTACCTACCGAGCGGCCGTAGATAATTATTTCAAGGTCACTGCCGAGACATAATACTGTTACTTCATTATACTGTAATATTGGTAGCAATTTTACTGATCAGAGATTTGAAAAAGCTTCACAAATCAGGGGTACATTCAAGTTCATTCGTGCTATTTTGTAAGTCTGATGTCTTTTATCTTTCTTGAAGTTATGTAACGGCTTTGCGATTACTATGTATTTAGTTAGATAAAGGGTGCCGTAAGAAATGAATAAAAACGTTTAACTGGATTAACAAAGCTGAATGCGTCAATTTTAAACCCACCACAGACAGCTTAATTTTGATAATCAAATAAAACTCTGTGTTTTATAGGCTGTTACTTAGTCGCATCTTTTTCTGTTTATGTTAATCCATGTACAGACGCAAGCACATCAACCTACCCGAAACTATCAAATTTTCTCAATCAATTTTGAACCTTACGCTTTAGAGATAAAGTTGAAAATCTATGAAAGAAATTTGACAGATTGTAGTAGGTTGACGTGCTGGCGTCTGTACCTACCTGTCTGTCCTCATTGTTTGACATTGAGCGGTTTTAACAGCAGTAAAAATAGTGATTTAAACCGTAAAAGTAGAACGTCGCCAACTGGCGACGCGGGAAAAAGTGCTGCTAAATAATGGCTATTATAGTCTGTGAGCTGTTTTAACCTATGGTATAACGGATATTCTCGCCAATTAGACCAAAAAATAATCAAAAAATTACAGGTAACACCGAAAAATTCAGAACAATGTTTGACGCGCCGTTTACGTCATTTTAATGTCAAATTATGTCAAATTCTGGGGAAAGACCGGTTAAAAGTGGTAATAAACTTTTCTCACCTGGAGTAGGTTTGAGCGATAGGTTAAGCGGCGCGTCGTCATCCATTGCTGAAGACTTGACGCCCAGGTCTAACGGAGAGTCCTCACCCATCTTAGTGCTTAGGTTGAGACCTGCATCTGTAAGTAGGGAGTGGGTTAGAGGTGTGGAGAGAGAGAGGGAGGGAGATTGTATACGCTTGTAAGACATTTGTATGGAGCAGTTAATAGTTTGAATCTTCATTTTTTATAACTAGAAGTAAAATTATTGTAGCATAAGTCTCGATCCCGTGGGAATATCGGGATAAAAAGTATTCTATGTCCTAAACCAGGTCATGGTCTACCCATGTGCCAACTTTCATCCAAATCTGTTCAGCCGTTTTAGCGTGATAGCGTAACAAACAAACATATTCACTTTCGCATTTATAATAATATAAAGTTAGGATTACTACAGATTCTTTTGTGGGAAAAATACATTACTACATTTCTGTGTCCTTATCTGTGCATATATTTATGTTTTAAAATACAAAAACTTGAATAACATTATCTTTTGACGAATAAACAAATGTGAACGGAGAGATTTCTAAATATAAAACTATTTGTAACGCATGAACTAGCAGACACACATTTGGTATTTACGTTGATATTAAATGAGCAATGGCTTATTTTAATTTATTTTATGTTTTTGAATAATTCTTTATTTTTTTCTTTTTATTACGGACGCTTTTACGAACGTGCACGTCTTTCTACATTGTTCTCACATGCATAATTTCAAAACGAATGATGTAACCAATATTTTGTATCAAATTTTTGATTTAAAAGAGTGTCCGTGGAGGGTCTTGCCCGTTCTTCTCCATAGGTACCTACTACGCTTTGGAATGGGCAACTAGCTTCATATTTTTGACTGACCGACCGACCCCTTGACAATTCAAAAGTGCCTGTAAATGGTTTAATTGAAATAAAGGCTTTGAGTTCAATATTTGTAAGCACGTTCTCGAAAACGGCTCTAACGATTTCGATGAAAGTTGCTGTATAGGGGTTTACGGGGGCGAAAATCGATCTAGCTAGGTCTCATATCTGGGAAACTTCGTTATCACCCGAGCAGAGCTCGGTCGACCAGGTACTTTGGTGATAGCTACAGGATCCTGTAAAAGATTATAAATGCTGAATTGTACTGCTTACAAGAAACGGTCAATAATCCCAAGAAATCTTTTTTTGTTTGTTTTGTTTTATCATGTTTATTGTTTAGGTATTGCTGCTAATCACGACTGTTGAGTTTCTCTAGCTAATTTATTGTGACCTTGTGTAACAAAGCTGTAATAATTAACGGTCGCTATAGACATACAATAGTCACCTGTGGAGCCCGCGAGCTGGCGCTCCAGCGCGGCCAGGCTCACGCCGCTCTGACTAGCTATCGTTTGTAGCAGTTCTCGGGATATGCCTATGGACAAACAGATTACAATAAAAAAACGTATTTAATTAGGAAGACAAAGATACACACTTTACACCTCTGTATAGCCCTTCGCGGAAAACAGGCGGGAAGTTACAATACAACCAAGAATTAAAGTATTGCTAAGTTGCGGAATAGCGGTCCCGGTCAAACTGGAGCCGATACATAATTTCACTGCTTGGTGTGGTTATAGATGACGAGCTCGTGGCTAAGTAATAACTGCCGCACGGGTCGATCCATCAGGTTAAGCTATGCTTGCCGGGGTTGGTCTGTGGATGGGTGACCATCTTTACATAACGAGACTCCTCCGTGCCTCGGAAAGCACGTTAAGCCGTTGGTCCCGGCTGTCATTTGTGGATCTTTTACAGTCGTTACGGGTCGTCAGAAGCCCGAAAATCTGACAACCAGTCTTACCAAGGGGTATCGTATGACCCAGTTACTGGCTTGTGGAGGTCAGATAGGCAGTCGCTCCATGTAAAATACTGGTATTCAGCTGCATCTGGTTAGACTGGAAGTCGACCCCAATATAGTAGGGAAAAGGCTAGGCAGATTGATTGGTGTGGTTATGGATAAGAACTCACAATTTCTACCAATAGCTGTTAGGCGCCATCTCCAAGGACGAGAGAATCGCGCCGATAGTCACGCTGTGCCTTCAAATTATCGGAGCGATGAGATCGCTGTGTGGACATTGATTCATAGAGTTTCTATTGAATTTGATGGCACGGCGAGACTATCTAAGCGATTTTCTCGCTTGTGGAGATGGCGCCTTACGGTCAATGGTCGAGTAGTCATCTAAACAGGCTTTTATCATCGGATCAAGATTTTTTTTATACCGCAACGGGGAAGCTCTCGGCCTGCATCTCACCAGATGGTAGTGTGATCAGGACGAAGGTGGAAGCGAGCTTCACCCGGAATCCTCAACTACAGAGAAACTGGCTATCTTACCTCTAACTGCCGAAACACAACAATGCTATTGACATTGTTGCTATGGCAGACTTAGATAAGATGGTGGTAGCTAGCCAGGCGGACTTAGAACAATTCCTACCAACAACCAAACCGAGCAGAAAATGTTGTCCCCGTTGAGAATCGAACCCGGGACCTCTGAGTCTGAGACAGGTGGTTTTACCACTAGACCACAGATACGGTTAGACATAGACTACGAGTACAACACTAGCGATACAGACTTTTGAGATCCTCCTGAATTATACTCGTACAATCGGCAGCAGCGCGGAATAGCACTGTTGTTGTTTATAATAAGATAATGATACAATTAGCATGTTCACATACCTGCATAATCGGACAGATTGGGTGGGGGTGTGCCGGACATGGAGTTGTGTCCGGGCCTGTCCGGTTTGTTGGGCAGCCGGATTACTTCCACCGACGATCGGGAGTTGCCGTACTCGTCCTGCTAAATATACACGAATAAGCTTGAAGTTCTTGTTTCTTTTTGTAAACTGGGATTTCACCTGTATCGCGAGTGCAGACAGGAATATAACAGCAACCATCAGATAGTTTTTGCTGATCTGGGCTTAAAACAACTATTATATAGGTCAAAATAGATATTAAAGTTTTGTACGGGAATCAAACCAGTGACTCGTTGTGCAGTGCAGTTACCAATCGCTAAGCCACTTCGGCACTTAAAGGGCCAAGCCTATGGTATTCTACCGAGATTACGAAATCAGTCACGATTTTTTTTTTAAATGAAAACTTCTTTAGGCCCGTTGAGCAATTTTTGCTAGGTGATAAACTTGTGGATTCGCGTCACCGACATGATCGCGCCGTAGTGCTGCTATAGAATATAAATGGCGCTAATACCATTTTAAAGATTTTTTTGTTAGATAGATAGATAGAATACTCTTTATTGTGCACCATAAAAAATTTATATAGGGTGACACAATGGGTGATCTTATCGCTTAAAGCGATCTTTTACAGACAACCTTTGGATGGATTAAAGGTAACAGGAGAGACAATACTGCAGGTAGTCAGCGGTTTACCATCTACATATACAATAAATACATAAAGCATAAACTTATTCATATAAATATATTATATATACATACTTATATAAAATTATAAACATGAAACAAGAGCAATGAACTAGCCTATAGTCTCAATGCTGGGATAAGGCCTCCCCTTTTTTTCCAAACCTCCTTGTCGGGCCATCTCTGGCTATGTAGGCCCTGCAAACCTTATCAGATCGTTAGTGATGTCTTGCTGATGGTGGCGCGTGTGTTGGATCAAATTCAAATTCAAATGTTTATTGCTCAACACAGTACATAATCATACATTTCTAGATGTCAAGTGAATGCGCAGTCCACTGTGTTGCACCAATTCAGGCATGCACAATTATTATTAAAATTATAAGCACCATTAAAATTATACCATTTCATAAATTCACAAGAATAAGTTATACAATTTCAAAATAGTACAATACACAATGTCATAAATTCAAATCAATAAGCATGTTATGTCAGAATATATAATGTCATTAAAGTCTAAGTAATGCCTAATACAGTCAACGGCACGTGCCACGCCTCCAAGGCATATCCCTCGATATCCGTGATTTTTACCGAGTACGATATCTTTGTGTAGATACGTTAACACAATTATGGTGTACAATACTACGTATTCTATCTATCTAGGGTAGGGCTTAGACATTGCGAATGCTGGATAGCACACACGAGTTAAGGACATAATGCTGTACTCACAAGTTTAGGCCGTTTGCTGGGCAGCGGCGCGTTCCGGTCGGCGGGGTGCACGCTGACGTGCGGCGGGTCTAACGAGATGGTCTTCTTGCGGCCGCGGGTCGTGGTGCCAGAACCCGCCTGGGGGACGAAAATACATTTGCAAGTAAAGACCAGGCAGTAAGTATTACACAGGAATCATATTCCAAGCATACAATATCCGTCGGTTTTACAAGTATCTACTAATGGGGTTACAGAAGGGGGTTTTAATAGCGCCATCTCTTATTCACGAAGTATTAATGCCATCATGATTTTGTTGCAAAAGAGGGATGGTGCTAGGTTAGTATAGCTCCATCTCCCTCTGATAATTAGGAAGTCACGCGGTTATTCGTATCAGTTTGAAAGTCTCCATGCAATTTAGTTGACATAATCGGCACGAGCGAACCTCGAAAACAAGAAAAAAATGCTTGGATATTAAAACCAACGCATTTAATATTAAATCTTGTAAAAATATACATCAGATTTAATTTTCGCTGTTAATAAAACTGTATTTGCTAAGAAAAGCTACATTTAAAATTAGCCTCCTGGCATCCCGTAAGCGACTAGGTTATCTTTTCGTGTCAATTCCATATGGGTAGACTTTTAAACATCACAAACATTCTGCTACAATACAGCTACAAGTTACAAAATAAGTGGGTATTAGAAAAAAAATTGTCTACGTACATGTGCTTTTACCTTGGGCCCGGCTAACGAAGAGGTGTACTTGATAATTTCCGTATCCGGAGGCAACCGTACGCCGCCAAGTACTGATGAGGGATCACTGGAAGTAATAAATAGGTTAATATTTGTGAAAAATGTATAGATATTTTAGTAGCGGCCTGTATCACCACCTCCGGATAAATTTGGGTTAATTTATTTGATAGATTTCATCATTCTCCTATCCTTGTTAATTTTTTTTTGGGGTCAGTCAGTCTTGTCCGGCAGATATTTCATACAAGCTATGATTTGAGATAATTTTTCCGGTAGATGGGCATTGTCTACCGGAAAATGTTCTGGAGAAATTTGGAGATGGTTAAACAGGCTCTTAAGAATGTAAGAAATGTGATATCTTACCCTCCTTCTAAAGCAGCACTGATAGAACAGAAATATTGAGTATTAGTTTTATGTATGTATTTCCCTTTTGTTATGACAAAGGGAATTACATTTATTTCACACAACAAAAATTTAATTTAATTAGTTACGCCGCAAACCAGCCGTGGATAGCACAGTGGTGGTGGTGCAATCAAATTCTATTTGATTACTTATTCATTACTAGCGACCCGCTCCTGCTTCGACTAGACAAAACATCGAAATTTCTTAGTTTTACGTAACATTAATACTGACGTATTATACACATAAGCCTTTCGGAATAAATTCTCTAAACGATGGTGATAACCTCATCAAAAACTGTTGCGTCGTTTAGAAGAACAACGCGGTAGCGATGCGCGATGGCGAGAGGTTTTATTCGATTGTTCGAACATCTCGATGGTTCTCGATTGTTTCGACTTGGGCTCGGGTCTGACTCGGTCTGTTATTGCGACTGGCGCTTTCGGGTCTGACTCGGTCTGTTATTGCGACTGGCGCATTCGGGTCTGACTCGGTCTGTTATTGCGACTGGCGCATTCGGGTCTGACTCGGTCTGTTATTGCGACTGGCGCATTCGGGTCTGACTCGATCTGTTATTGCGACTGGCGCATTCGGGTCTGACTCGGTCTGTTATTGCGACTGGCGCATTCGGGTCTGACTCGGTCTGTTATTGCGACTGGCGCATTCGGGTCTGACTCGGTCTGTTATTGCGACTGGCGCATTCGGGTCTGACTCGGTCTGTTATTGCGACTGGCGCATTCGGGTCTGACTCAGTCTGTTATTGCGACTGGCGCATTCGGGTCTGACTCGGTCTGTTATTGCGACTGGCGCATTCGGGTCTGACTCGGTCTGTTATTGCGGTTGGCGCATGGCGCTTTCATTCGCGAGTTGTTCCTAGATGGTTTAGTTTCGCGAGTTCTGGACTTGCGTTGTGATTGCGAATCCAAACTAATTCTTTCAACAGGAGCAATCGAAAATAATCAATACCGCGACGGGAATAAAATGTACGTAGTTAAAAATAAAACAGTGCATCGTATGTAAACGTTCACAAATGACGCACCGCTTGCTCGACTGGAGTCAGCGGTGACCGAGCGAGACTCGCTTAGTGTGAGAGTGACTGAGTCGAACAAACGAAAACTAGCGGTCGATTCCGTTGACTCGAAACATAGTCGAAAAACATCTCGATTGATTTGTAGAACAGCGAGTCGATGGTTGACTCGATGGATTATTTTAACGACTCCAATTCTTTCGATTGTTAAAACATCTCAGAATCGCCCATCGCTACACCGCGGACATACAGACAAACACGAAAAGCGACACACATTTACAATTATGTTATATAGATTTGAGCCAGCGTGGTGATTGTGCCTTCTCTATATAAGAAGAGGCTTTGTTGCAGCGGGACAGTAACAGGCTGGTATTATTTTTATATTTATTTTTACATTCATCTTAAATGAAGTTATGTTCAGAAAACAGACGGTAAGACAAGTACAGAAAAAACAACTGTATAATATATTGACGTATTTAGCGTTTTTAGGTTTTCGTACCAGAAGGTTGCCAAACGGAAGCCTATTACTAAGCCTCCGCTGTCCGTCTGTCTGTCAGCGGGCTGTATCTCATGAACCGTAATAGGTAGAACGTTGAAAATTTCACAGATTATGTGTTTCTATTTCCGCTATAACAACAAATTATAAAAATTTAATAAAAATTATAGAGGGACTATACACGGGTTAGTCACAATGTGATAAAAATGTGGGGCATGTGTGGCGTCATTGTCTAGAGCTCATCGAGTCTTTTTTTTTATCTTCTGGAATGATTAAAGTCCGACTCGCACTTGGCCGATTTGATTCATTCCAAATGTTGTACTCTCGCCGTTAAATAGTGATTAGGGTAAATCAGCTAATTCAATTATAGATGACGTCACAGATGGTTCACTCCGCATTTTATGTATGAAGCTACAAATACGCGGCGGGCCCGTCTTGTCGGGCCAGTTCAGTAAGCGTATCGGAGTTAGAAAATATGAGTCACAAGATAAAAAGAGAGGCTACTTCTAGATAATTAGCGCTGTGTGACCTGAATTGCACTTTATAGTGTCGTAACAAGAGTCGCTTTTTAGGGTTCCGTATCCAAAGGGTAAAAACGGAACCCTAGTACTAAGACTTCGCTGTCCGTCCGTCCGTCTGTCACCAGGCTGTATCTCATGAACCGTTTGAGGGACATGTAACAGACATGATTTTTTTGCCATTTTTATAGATAACTAGCTGCGCCCCGCGGTTTCACCCGCATTAGTTTTGATCCCGTGGGCATATCGGGATAAAAAGTATGTGTTAATCCAGGTTATTAACTATCAGTGTGCCAAATTTTATCCAAATCCGTTCAGTAGTTTTAGCGTGAAGAAGAGACAAACATACACACTCACAAACTTTCGCCTTTATAATATTAGTAGGATTAGTGTGATGGTACGGAACCCTTCGTCCGCGAGTCCGACTCGCACTTGACCAGTTATTTTATTTAATTGATTTTGCGGAGTGAACAATCTGTATTCATTTGTGATGACGACAAGATGTTAATTAAGGCTCTGTGTCCAGTTTTGTTGCCAATTAGCATGGGGATAGGCATTTGTTGGTCAAGCCATAGAAGCTTTTAGATGATATAAGGTATGTGCCAAATGTGCGTGGGTGTAGGGTGTGTGTGTGTGTTTATGAAATGTGCCAAATAAACATATTTCCTTCCTTTATGTCTCACCTAAGTATGGTATGAGGCAAGCCAGTGAGCGAGTCTATCCCGCCGTGCCGACCGTCCTTGTCAGACCCCGGCATGCCGAAAGGGTACAGCGGCGACATGTTCTGGAAACAAACAGATCGTTACTAGAAGAAAGCATGCATGCCATTGATGACATTATGAAAAGGAATGAACAAATTGTAGGCAGTGTATCATTATCGGATAAAGTGCCGCTAGCGGCATAATAGTGGCGATGCCTCGGCCCGGCTAAAGTGTCGTTAGCATTGCATTGTCCTTGTCACTGTCACTTGTTATTTTGTTTGATTGTTGAGGTTAGTTCGCTGTAAAACACCACATTCCCAAAACATTACATTATTTTGTGCCTAAACGGACCCTGGCGAGGTCACAGTTCTAACCTAACCTGCCTTTCAGCCATTTTCATTTGCTACCTCACTATTCGTAAATTCAATCATTGTAGTGACTTTTGATATAATTATCTAAAACAAATACGATTAATCAATACAAAGGGCGGCGAACTAATTTCAACAACAAAAAAAAATACAAGTGACAGTGACAATGCAATGCTTACGGCACTTTATTAGCAGGCCGAGGCAGCGCTATTACTAAGATGCAAATAGCGGCACTTTATACGATTGGGATTAATCGCCGCTAGTGGCAGTCTATACACTTTCTAAATGGTAAATAATGGCGATGAGGTCTCTTAAGCATTGCATCTCTACGTGAGCATGCTCCGATGAAGGTGTTGCTCATTAATTCGCCACATGTTACTTGGATACAAGGCCTTGCTCTTCCCGCGTCGCCCATTGGGAGCTTTCTTTCTTTTTCGTGTGGTTAGTAAATAACTTAGAGTTTTCATGCCACCCATGAGCTTCTGACTTGGCTTCACATGTCGTCGAGAATTATCTCTCAGGCATGTTTTCCTTCACCGTTTTTGAAGCAAGTAATAATTATACAATACGCACATGAATTCGAAAAGTCAGAGGTGCGTGCTTTAGGTTCGAGCTCGAGACCTATGACTTGGCAGTTCGACGGTCACACTGTAGCGGTTACACCACCACATACGAACTACGCATCAAAGACATGACGTCACACAAATACTGCATCGCGCAATTAGAGTTTACCGCGCGAACGACATAGATAAGACTATCCGACATCAACAGTCGGGCAGTCGGCGCGCCAGACACAACACCCGTCTGGTCGGAGGATCCTCCCTTTTCTATGGTGGATGAGTGAACTTTACACCCTGTTTCTCATGCCCCTAAAACACCACTAGGCTATCTAAGCTGGCCATGACGCCACAGCGCGCCCACCTTGCCCTTGGCGGCGGCGGCCACGGCGGCGTGGTAGGCGCCGTGCGCGGCCGCCTGCGCCAGCATGAGGTCGCCGCGCAGCAGCGCCAGCTCGCGCTCCTTGCCTTTGGAGCTCGACGAGGAGGAGGATGACGGCTTTTCTGGAAGAGGAAACATTCGCATTATAACATTGTCTTATGTAAGAATTAATTCCGGTTGAACACCAGAAACCACGTAATGAGGAAGAATGTACTTATCGTCAGAGTCAAATAATTTATTTCAGTTAGGCACATAAAAGGCAGTTTTGGAGTCATTTACAAAAAACAAAAAAAACTAGTCGCCCCTTCCAAAAGGTAGTTTTCGTATGGAGAAGAATGGGCAAGAAACTCCATCATTACTCTTTTGTAATGTAGGTATACAATATTTTGTACACATTACAACATTTTGACAACTTTCAACTGTCTCATAATGTTATCACCGTCATTGATGGCAGTAATGTTGCTTATCGGAACAAAAGGCATTGTAAGTAGGTACCTACTATTCTCCAAAACAACACACACGACATATTTATACAAGAGGGCCACAACAAAGTAACATTCTGTCAGCGATAAGAACGAAAGAAAAGTAAAAAAAATATGGTGTTAACTTATCATAACATCACGCCTGTATTGCCCGAAGGGCAGAGGTGCACCTATAGTACACCCACACTTCGCCAGACATGTTTAAGTCCTATGTAATAGGGGGCGAGTCTATTGCCATCAACCGAGCACAAATGCAGACTCCGGGCTGCTATTGAAAAGTTCCATTTTTAAAAACCCGAGAATTGAACACAAGACCTCATGCTCAGTGCAGTAGCGCTTATGTCTACTAGAATAAAGAGACAGTCCGGAATCCTAGGACTGACATAAGCCACCGAAAAGTTTATATAAATCCTGTTGAAAGTTTTTACGGAACGTTTTGAAAGCGATTGTCACTTGTCTATCTCTAAGAAGTCGATGTTTACCCTCAAAGGTACTTATGGACGTTCAAGAACGGACCCTCCCTGACCCTTCTTCAAAACTTTTTTACAAACAAGGCTATGACGTCACTATGGAAAGAGTTGTCTATGGGGAAACCCAGTCTACTTACTGCTTGGCTGTGGCGCAGCAGACGGCTTGCTACTGGGCTTACTCTGATGAGGAGCAGACACCAGACTGTTGAGGGAAGCCAGGCTCGACAGAGACGCAGAGTGGTGCATCGCGGACGGAGAAGAAGTCTTCGGTAGACCGTATGAGGATCCTGAAAGAGAAAATAATTTAATGTAGTAGGTCATGTTGTTAAAACATAGAGAAGCCACTTATTTTAGACAAGCAATGGAAACACTTGCTATTTAAAGTTGTTACGTTAATGGTGTGTCATATAATTATGTATATTAACTCCTTTAAATATTGTCATAAAAATGTTTTAAGGTTGCTCCAGGGATGTTTCGGAGCTTCGGTTCCGATCTGATCCGATCCGATCTGAAAGGCCGGAACTTCCGATTAATCTTACACATCCAACTCCGACTTGGGTTCCGATAATTTAGTTAGAACGGAGTTATAACGAAGGTCGAAAGTACAAATTGCCACTTTTAGAGTCACTGGATTTGATTCAAATTATGTTTATTCAATTACCGCATGTTTAATTATCACTCTTTAGGTAGGTATTACTTAGGTATAATATAATTATATTATTATCGCTAATATTTGACTGATTTTCTATTTTTTCATTAAGCCTTCCCTTAACACATCTTACTTTTACTTCCGCCTCCGACTCCGGTTCCGGTTCCGGTTCCGATTCCGACTAATCAAATTTAAAATTTCCAACTCCGGCTCCGGTTCCGGTAAAAAGACTTTCATAACATCCCTCACAACAATAAATCACAACAGTGACACATAATATGTTAGTAGATACGTGCCCCACTCACTCATGTTCTGCGAGTTGGCATTGCTTGTTGATGGACTCTTGTCTTTTGTGGACACGCTTGATGATGCACTGCTTCTGCCTGACCTGGAATAAGAGAAGAGGAGTTAGTAAACTCAAAGCATTTATTTCAATTAAACCAATTACAGGCACTTTTGAACTGTCAAGAAATCGGTCAGTCAGAATTATGAAGCTAGTTGCCCATTCCAAAGCGTAGTAGTTACCTATGGAGAAGAACGGGCAAGAAACTCCACGGACACTTAAATTAAAATATTCTTAATGGTTTGACACTCAAACCATTTATTTCAATTAAACCATTTACAGGTACTTTTGAATTGTCAAGGGGTCAGTCAGTCAGAAATATGAAGCTATATGCCCATTCCAAAGCGTAGGTTCCTATGGAGAAGAACGGGCAAGAAACTCCACGGACACTCACTCTTTTAAATCATAATATTGTTACAAAATATTGGTTACATCATTCATATTAATATTATACATGTGAGAACAATGTAGAAAGATGTGCACGTAAAAAGCGTCCGTAATAAAAAGATAAAAACAATTCAAAAATTTAAATAAGCCGAGGCAGATAAGAGATGACCAGTCCCTACTGACAGCGCCCGTTCACGAACATGACGCATGGATCAGCACCGTTTAGCTCAACCATTTTGAAGGGAACTCAACGATTCAATACACACGCCACCACGAGCGAGACATTTGAGTGAGCATGACGTACTCTCAGCTGCCAGGGAACATCAAGTCAGTGAAAGACGTACCCAGTAAATGGTAGCTTTATAGAAGGTACATGGTCACAGTGCTCACACATATGTGCTATGCAATTATACAATACTAAGAGATTGAATTATACAGTACAGTTTCATTGGTGAAATCAGCCCTTATGCGTCGAAGTATTCGTCCACATCGCTGTCATCCGGAAACGTGCCCAGAAGACTGGCAGCATTGCCACGTTGAATGGCAATGCTAATTCTTTGGCTGAAGAACGAGCCAGCCCTCTGGTCACGTCATGTTGTATTTTGAAACTATGTAGACTGTTCTTACCTCTCATTCCGACTAGACAACTTCCCGGGTTTCTGCGGCTGCTTCAACCCCTGACCACCGGAGAGAGCCGACAGTGCGGCGTAAGGGTCCGCCAGGGGAGGGAAGTTTAACCCTGAGGCCTGCAGCCGCGCTAGGTAGTCTTGAGCCGCTAGGTGGGATGCCATCGACCACCAGGCTGCACCTGGAGGGAGAGGAAAGGGTTATCAACAGTTCTTGAAAGCCTAATTATAAAAATTATCATGTTCGGATTCTTCATCACCATCATTGGTAGCGTTATTCCTCCGCTGCTGAGTTACAGGCCACCCCCGTTTTCATGTTCGGAGTGATTTGATTAAAATGTCGACGAAAGATTTTACAAAAGATTTAAGAGGGTTTTCTGTAATAACGTTTACTAGGTGGCAGCACTGAGGCGTCAAACTCAAACTCAAAACTCAAAGCATTTATTTCTATTAAACCCTTTACAGGCACTTTTGAATTGTCAAAGAGTCAGTAAGTCAGAAAGTTGAAGCTAGTTGCCCATTCCAAAACGTAGATCTCTATGGAGAAGAACGGGCAAGAAACTTCAAGGAAACTCTTTTAAATATAGAAATTACAAAATCCTGGGTACATTACTCTTGTTGCTTCTATATATGAGAACAATGTAAAAAAAATATATAAAAATCAAAAACGATTAAAAATATAAGAAGTCAGGTCCGGGAACCTGTCAAAATTCAAAGCGCCTATATTTTCTAGTTGTGACTGAATGATGAACGTATATTTATAGTATATTATAGTTTTTAAATATATATTATAATTTATATATTTTATAGTCATTATCGAAATGAAAGACCTCCTCTCAAAGTGGCGCCAACTTGTGGCGTGAATTTTCATGAAAACCCTCATTGAATTAGGCTTTCAGGAACCAGGGGTTGCCGTCTGAAGCTTGAATGGCCATATGGTTCCAGGCAAAATAAAACATTTATTCCGTCTCGTAGGTGGTTAAAAACAATTTAGAGTTTATGTTACAAACTCGTGAAGATTGACATCAGCATCCTTCATTGCACAAAGAACAAATATACTGCGATCACAAATCCGTTTGTGAGAAAGAATAATTTCCTAAAAATTACTACTTTTAGAATTATTAGGTAGGTATTACAATTACCTAAGTATAATCACCCTATAATGGTCCCACTGGTGGGACGCAGACCTCCTCTGTGAGAGGGAGTTTGTTTTGGTTGGTATATTGGCGTGTGCTAGCTGTCTTAAGGCTATTAATTTATAATTTAAATTTTATTTTGCGTAATGTAAATTATCTTATAAATTATTGTATAGAATCATTTTTTTTCCTAACTGAACAGACAGCTGTGCTGCTGGGGAGTTTGTTGCGCCACTTCTTCTTCCCAGCAAAAGCACTAGGAAGTGGTGAAGGGTGGGCGTTTTTGGGGGACTGTCTTATGTAATTTTGACGTTCGAAAAGTGCTGATTCTCAGCCTAGTTTGAATAAATGACTTTTGAATTTGAATTTGAATTTGGAGTGGGCCGTCATCCACCACGCGGGCCGTACCGTGCAGGTTGGTGTATGTCACATGTCCTCGAATTTTTGGTTTTAGGATATCTATCTATCTTTCGGTGTCCTTCACCGTTTTGGTGGTGATAAAATAATTTACAAAAAGTAAAGCGCCTGTTAGGGTCCGAACCTATGACCTACAAGTCATAAGTCGCGGTCTTTACCTCTGGGCCACCACTCCTCTAAATAACTTATAACTACTTAAAATTATAGCAAATAATCAAGCTATCATACCATTGTACTTACTGGCAGCAGGATGTAGCCCGAGGGATGCTGCCTGATTGGCCGCCACGCCGAGCGTGGTGGGGGGCGGGTAGCGAGACCCGAAGCCGAAGAGCGCCGCTTGTGCTTGTGCTTGCGCCTGCGCAGCCGCCGCGCCCCCACTGCTGCCGCCATCGCGACCCCAGTATGCTGGAAAGAGATGATGGAGATTAATATGATGACAGATAGATGTTACCTATGGCTCGGTAGGGATACATGTAGATCCTTGTAACATTACAGATGATACCTATGGTTCGGTAGGTATACATGTGGATCCTTGTAACATTACAGATAATACCTATGGCTCGGTAGGGATACATGTGGATCCTTGTAACATTATAGATATTAAAAGTAGATAATCAAAGGATTGGCAGATAATTATGAGAGAAAAGTGATAATAAGGATATTGCTCTATCTCCGCTGGCTGGTAGTACCTGGATTAGAGATGCCGAGGTTCAAGTTAAATGGCTTACTATTGTGCCTGTATCCAGCAGTAGACTGCTACGTGCTTATTATAATTAAAAGCCTTAATAGTTTCAAATAATTTTCTTTATCATCAATTCATCATCATCAAAATCACGCCTTGTTTCCCCGAAGAGTTCAAAGAGGAGTAGGTAAGTACTCCTCTGTAGTACACCCACTTTTCGCCCATGTAATAGGGGGCTCCGAACTGCTACTGAAAAATTCCTGATGGAAAAACAATATCACTGCCCGCCTGTATACCCTTTGGGTTACACTTACAAAACTATAATAGCATGCGACCACGGCTTTACCTTGACCATTTTTGTACCTATGTCTTGATTTCTGTCTGAAATATTTTCTTATTTCGTTCTTTTTAGATCATTTTTATTATCCCGTAACAAAAAAAAAAAAAAGTTACACGACTTTAAATTCGTTCTGCCCAAAATTCATCAACGCGAATACAGTTCGCTGACGCAGCTGTTAGGTCTCCTCCCCACGTGTGCAGGTGACAGGGCATGTGGCGCAAGATTGGTGATTCATTCTCTGTGAAGAGACACCAAAGCAGAAGAAGATTAACCCAATAAAAATATGTCTAAAAGAAACAAATTATTTTAAAAGTAACCTTGAGACAGACACTGACGATCCCAGTACATAAAAACGAGGAAGAACTAAAGCCAGAAAGAACGATACCGATAAAATAACGATATCGGATATATTTTACGTTCACACTACTTATTACACATTCGGTACACAGTAGAGAAGTAACAGTATGCGAAGTCTTTACTTTAAATAAAAAGTTGACTTCTGAACTTAATCAATTCAGACTGAGTTTACTTCTAAGAGTACCTACTTACTTAATTGCTTGGTTTAATTCTTTGACACTAATAAAACCAGTTTATTCGAAATAAGAAAAACATATTATAAGAAATTATTTTTATAAAATACTGGTAGTTTCCTTTTTTAATTAATTGTATATTTTATAATCGTACCTACTGAAGTTATGTTACAGAATACCTGATAATAATAATTTATTTACGAATTAGATTTTCCATAAAAGCAACCATTTTGTAGCGTTCTCCCTAAACGAACCGTTGTCTAAAAGAATAAATCAATTATTATTTCCAAAAAATTAAAACAATCTTCTTTAGAAAAGATACAATATAATTAATTGCACCATAGAATAACAAACCCAGAAACATACAAAGCTTCCGATAGTGTTAGGGTTAAACTGCTAAAGAATACACGATACAACACATAGTTGAATTTTCAACTCTCGGTGCAAAGCTGAGCGTTGAAAATTCAGAGTACGGTAAAAAAAACGTCACGGAAAAAAACGCTAGTGCGATGTGGACTTACTAAGGTCAAAAGGCAGATCTAGGATCTATGGAGAACCAAGGAGTCGTTAACAATAGAGATGTTTATTATGTATATATAAACTTTACTATAGACCGGAATCGTACGATAAGGAAAAGAATTCAATAAGAAACCAACAGTGTAAGATGAGTGATCCAAAATCTATTTAAATAAAACGTCGGTCTCAATAAACTTCGGCGTCTTTTCCTACTTGGGTTCACACCGCGTACTATGAACGGAAGTATGAAAAGATGCGGAGGAAAGCTAAACGAATTAGCTTCGTTCCCAGTGTGGCCTTCGCTTAACTTGAGGGCGCGGCTAGACCTATTTGGCAATTTTTTTGTCCAGTAATAGTCTGAATACAGTTTTTAGGTAAAGAAATGTTGAAAACGCCCGGAAAATTTTGATAATTCGGAAAAATCTGAAACAGCTGCTTTCTATAGGATTTTTAACACATTTGGATATCTAGGTTTTCAATACGGAAGCACCGGTAAATAATCTAAACGACCTACCTCAACCCAAACTACGTAATTACAAGTTCTAATGTCATTCTTAAAAACACTTTACATACTGCTCAAACATCTACACTGTGGCAGACAAGACAAGATTCTCATAAAACGATAAATCATTATACTCACGGACGAACACGAGTTGATGTATTCGTGCATGATTCACTGTGAAACATTTTTGAGAAAATACTTTTGTTAATGATGCGGGAACAAATCTAACTTAGAGAGATGTGTCAATGATTATAATTCTGTTATTGATGTTGTAATTAATGAAATAAAATATGCATTGGTATCGTAAAGCTTCGTGCAGACTAGCGCGACGCGACACCGGTTATTTTTATACCGTGAAGTTTTCTTAGAAATTGTATCGTTCGAATCGCGTCGCGCCGTCGTCGCGTCGCGCGTCGCGCGTCTGCCAAAATCAAAAGTCATTTATTCAAATTAGGCTGAGAATCAGCACTTTTCAAACGTCAAAATTCGTTATCGTATTTGGTCATTACGATGTATTCGTCATTTGTATTGGAATCGCATTAGCCGTATTGTTGCATCCCTATTGATTGGAATCCCAAAGATCTTTTTTCAGACACCAAGCTGTCAAAAAAATAATTATAACTAATATATTATAATACAAACTAAAATAAAGCGTCGAAAAATTCATCCGCATCGCTGTCGACTGGTAGTGTACCCAAGAGACTGGCTGCATTGCCACGTTGTATGGCAATGCTTAGCCTCTGGCCAGGGTAAAAACCAGCCCTTGGGTCACGGGAAGTGTCAACCAGTCGTTTAGAGATTTCAGTGAACAGACCATGAGCACTCGGACCCCACGGCCCTAGGGTTTCAACCCCAAACGGCTCGAAAATATAGTTACCTATAAGGTTATTATACTTTCGCCGCTTGAGGTTTTCAGCAGCCGCAGCGGCAGCGCCAGTACAGCACGGTGAACCAGGAAGATGGGATGGCGCAAGAGTATCGACACACGTTGCGTCCCACACTAAAGGCCTACCCACCTTCCATGGAAATAAAGACATACCGTCCGGTCTCTTGCCATCATCGCGTGCCAAGGCCATTTGGTTCTAATACAGCTGGAACGCCGACGGTGACAAGAGCTGTCAAATCACATCGACATCGCATCAATATAGTTCTGCAGTGAAAACCTACCAAACAGACAGACGTCACTCACTCGCGTTCGTGATAAAAATTGCCAACTACCCCAACTATATTGGAGTATTTTACATGGAACGACTGCCTATCTGACCCCCACTGCCGTCACAGAATAAAGCTCTTGGTAAGACTGGTTGTCAGACTTTTTGAGCTTCTTGACTACCCGTAACGACTGTCAAGGATCTACAAATGACAGCCAGGACCAACGGTCTCGATGTAATGGATGGATTATTTAGCCACGTGCCCCCTTTGCATTTGTGAATAATACACTGAAATTATTATTACACATCAATAGCCTATTAATAAGTAGTCTTCCGAAACATTACTCAGCCATTAGCAAGATACATAGATATTATAAACGTAAATATATATTATTATCTAAAAAGATCACTGACTCATATCAGTCGGCATTCGTTCATCGTGTGTTATTCTGTAATGTTGAGCTTGTATTCCTAAACAAATAAATAAACGGACGAATTGAGAACCCCTTTCTTTCTGAAGTTTGAACAATTACGGATTTATAAACGTACATTTCGCGTCAAATAACTTTGCCGCTCTGAAGTAGGCTACAAATGACTGCGCGTAGTCAATCTTACTTAAAAAAAACAGTAGCGCGCTTGCGCAACCTAACTTCAGAGCGGCATAGTTATTTGACTCGAATTGAATGCTAAAGGTGGAACTGTGGATCCTGGGTTCGATTCCCATGTCGTGTTATTAATATTAAAGTCAGCGAACCTATTCACATTAATTTAGCACAGACTTCGAGCTGGTAATCCCAGATGGCAAAACCCAATCACACTGAAATCGAACCCAAGAACTCATGTTCAGCAGTAGCGCTTGCGACCATTAGACCAACGAGGCAGTCACCGCGTATTCAATAGAACCTCATCTTATAGTAAGTGACGGCTCCCGTAGACAGGCGCGACGCGACTGGTGGAATAATTTCTATGAAAACTTCACGGAAATTATTGTTCTACCGGTATCGTGTCGCGCCTGTCTGCGGGAGCCTAACACATGCGTGACCACAAGTCACTTCATCCTAATAAACACAAAAATCAACCATTTTTTATTTACCCTCCAATTGTAACTTACATTGATACTAGTTCACTACAATGTTTTAGCATTTAGCATTTTTTATTTAATACAGCGATTATTACTTGTAGTACCTATCATACTTTTTAGGGTTCCGTACTTAAAAAAGGAAAAACGGAACCCTTATAGGATCACTCGTGACTCTGTCTGTCCGTCTGTCACGGACAATTTGCTCCGAATCTAGTAGACCGATAAAGTTGAAATTTGGCACACATAATATGTATTTCTGTGAGCCAAATTGTTGACACGGACGTGGGTGTGGTAACGTAAACACGTGGTACGTGGGCCTGTACCGTGTGACATATCAAATGAAAAGGGCTTGTTGCGTGGATCTCAAATTGGATTTTTATAATTTTAAAATAAAAATATTTAAGAAAATAGATGAAAATTTCACATAATATGTGAAATTTTTAATATCACGCGGTGGTACGGAACCCTTCGTGTGCCAGTCCGACTCGCACTTGGCCGCTTTTTTTAACTAGTAAACTCTAGAACTGGCCATGTGTAACACTATCAATTAGAAACATGTACAGAACACAATATAATTGAAATGTAGCCCGGAAGTCGGTTTTTATTTATTGTAAGTTTTTATTTTTCTCTTTTTAGTTGTGGTACATATACCCCACACAAATTCGAATACCACTACCTGTAATGTAAATAACAGTAACAAGAACTTATCATCATAATATCATCCACATAGACTGTTGGAAAAATACGTACTGTTGAAGCTAACTCAAAAACTACCCAAGCAATGTAAAAAAAAAAGGGGGCCACCTCTGAAGTATGACCTACCAAACAAAAAAAGATTCATCAAAATCAATTAATAAATTGGCGGAGTAATCGCGAAACAAAACATTCTAATTGAGAACGCATTTTTAATTTAGGCATTATTTTAAGTGTCGTCTAGTGTTATATAATTATATTATTTCATCTTTACGAACTTGAAAATAGAGTTCAAAATTGAATATCAAATGCAGTCACCTCACTTGTCAACAATAAGTTTATTCTGTAACCATCTCACCGTGAAAACTTAGGTGAAGTGAGCTCGGAGTGAGCTGTCAGTCCCTAGCAGGTGGAATGACAGCTCACTTCACGTTCACTTCACCTAAGTTTTCACCGTGAGATTATTACAGAATAGACCGGCTGACATGTATTGCGTTTTATGACCATTTTTTGTGAGAAGCTCATGTTCAACTATGGGCAATAAGCGTAGTTATAAGTAAGTGTAATTTTCTTTATCCATTGAAATATTATATTACCTAGTAGCTCAGACCAAATAAAAAACTAAGCCATAGATAGCGCTGTCAACGCGTGACGTGAGGCCGGTTTCGTAAACATGTGTGCACTTAGTGAGGCGTAGTTTGATTGTAAATACGTACTTGTGAGCGTGTATGCACAGAGCGGAGGTGCAGTTTTGGCATGCTTCACTTTATTGTATGTACTTGAGTACCTACAAAAGACAATCTTCGATAATACTTCTGATATTGGCACAATTTTTGGCATTGCCATTGAGAAACAAAATAAATAGAATGGAAGAAATTGTATTTTCCAAAAAGAATACAGTTCACTTATCATGAGAAATACAAATACACGAACTTTTGAAGAACAAAGGAAGATGCCAATTGTTTAAATTACTGAGATCAGAAAAGAGGCAATCATCTAGAAAAGGAAACCATAGAGTACATGGAACAAACTTTTTGTAAAGTGTAAAACAGCCCAAAAGACGAAAACATGCAATTCTTTAAAAAAAAGTTTTATGGCTTGTTAAATAATAATTAATAATATTATCATTAAACCGCCCCTGCGGTCTAGTGGTTAGACCACCTAAGACCCAGAGGTTCCGGGTTCGATTCCCAGTGGAGGCTAAATTTTCTGGTCGGTTTGGTTGGTGGTTGGTGGTGGTAAGTCCGCCTGGCTAGCTACCACCATCTCATCTAAGTCTGTTGCCATAACAACAATGTTAACAGCATTGTTGTGTTTCGGCAGTTGGAGGTAAGCCAGCCAGTTCCTCTGTGGTTGAGGGATCCGGGTGAAGCTCGCTTCCACCTTCAACCTGATCATCACTTACCATCACGTGAGATGCAGGCCAAGAGTTTCACCGTTGAGGGTAAAAAAAACATGTACATACGCCAGCATATTTCTGTCAAATGTCTTTAATAGATTTTCAACTTTATCACTAAAATATAAGGTTCAAAGTTGATGGGGAAAAATTACAGTTTCGGGTAGGTTGACGTGCTGCGTCTGGACTATATAAATCTCTAATCAATTCGCAAAAACAAATGATACATATCCGCAAGTTACTTACATTAAAAACACTTAACTAATTTAAACTTGGAAGGAGTTTACATTAGTTAAGTGTTTTTCTACCAGTGAGTCATCTAACCACAGTGTTCGTTAGGCGTTTAAATCGCAATAGTGCATGCGAGTTGACAGTTAACGTATCAAGTCTCATAGAAACTCGTTCTGAAGAACATTTCTACCACTAGCAACATTTCTTTTGTTTTTATCACTGGCAACTTGCATTACTTTTGTTTTTTCTCACATTCTCTGATGTTAACTCGGTAGTGGTGGTCTTGTTGTAAGTGCAAAAGGTAATTTCGGTGTTTATAAATGGTTAAGTAGACTGAAGTGTTTATGGGATGTAGATACGTAGTTATGAGGAGAATTTTTACCAGCTGATGCCTGGGTCAAAAAAAAGAAATTCTGTTTAGTCCGTCAGTTAGATAATAAAAAAGTATTTGACTCGTATTTTTTGCTTTATCATATTAATAAAAAATGACTTAGATACAACGCATTAAAGTTGGGGAGCGGGGGTTGATACGTCACAAGTAAGTATAAAATCTGCTACATACTGTGACGTCATGGCACATTTTAACTCAATGTATCGCCGTAATCCTTTGATAACATAAAAAAAGAAAAAATACGTGTACTTAATTTTTTTATAATCTACATGACGGACAAAAAAAATTTTTTTAGTCATCATCCCTATTGCCATACAATTTCTTCCTTATACAGGATAAATTTTGATTCAGTGCGCAAATTTTTACAGGGTGTTCTACCCATGAGTACGAACAACTTTCAGGATGGGACCATATCTGAAATCAAGAAAAAAAAATCAGCAGATTCATACATTTTGGTCGAGTAGGTATTGAACTTTTGTAAGAAACAGCTGATTCTTTTTTCGTGATTTCAGAAGAAGAATAAGAATAATATTTATTTGCTTAAAAACATGGTATAAAAAGATGGTATAATACAAAAAAAAGAAGTGCTTACATGTTTTTGCTTAACAGTGATAAGCGTACAAAATTTTCAGGAATTATTTAACATTTATTGTCAAAGAAGTCTTTGACACTATAAAAGCTATGACTACACAACCAGTCATGCAATTTATATTTAAATGATCTTACATTTAACATCTTAAGATTACTTGGTATCTTATTATAATACGCACACACATAGATATACAACTTTTATTATATTTAGCTAGTCTTGGAAGGATATCCAAAAGTAGCTTATGGGGGTCTCGTCGGTTACGAGGATATAAATCATCTGCATTGGAAAACAGTTCTTTGTGCTTCCTCACAAACATACAAGTTTCGTTTATGTAAAGAAGAGAGAAAGAGATGGTCCCATAGTGAAAGTTGTTCGTATTCATGGGTAGAACACCCTGTGAAAATTTGCGCACTGAATAAAAACTTATCCTCTATAACCTCTCGCTACCTGCTGAAGGATACACAATTCCTTTTGTGTCTTCTTGACCGCTTGCGAGAGTAAAGAAGGTTACTAGTACAGACGCCAGCACATCAACCTACTACAATCGGTCAAATTTCTTTAATAGATTTTCAACTTTAGGCCTAAAACATAAGGTTCAAAGTTGATTGGGAAAATTTGACAGTTTCGGGTATGTTGACGTGCTGGCGTCTGTGCCTAGTGTCTATGGTTTTTAGGGTTCCGTACCCGAAGGGTGCCAAACGGAACCCTAGCCTCCGCTGTACGTTCGTCCGTCTGTCTGTCAGCGGGCTGTATCTTATGAACTGTCACAGGTAGACAGTTGAAATTTTCACAGATTGTGTAGGCCGCTTTTAACAACAATTAATAAAAAGATTCAAGAAACGTGTTTTATTTCGGCTTTTTTTGCTCGATCTCAATACCCTTCGTATGTATGCGAGTCCAACTCGCACTTGACTGACATTTTTTTTTTAAATTCCGCTTGCAATGTGAAATCTCCCGATCAGCACTACCTTCCTCTTTCAGAGACTACAGGAATAAAGGTTTAGATTCAGAAAAACTGCCCAGTCCAAGTCTTAAGGCTCAGCATACAGGCGCGACGTGACAGTGCGACACGATTCTGGTAGAACAATTTCCATGAAGAGTTTATAGAAATTGTTTTACTAGAGTCGCGTCGCGCCTGTCTGCGGGACATACACCACACAGTTGGCCGCCATACAGGCCTGTTTTTAGCCAAAGACCACCGAAAACCCTAAAAATCGTATCAAAATTCACATTTATGTCACCAAACGCGATACCTGAGCATTCAACAAAAAATCGGTTACCACAGTCCTTAATAATAAGGAAACCGTCTTACCAACTAAACGATTAATCAACACAAGCCATTTTGATCTTTATTGCTATAAAAGTAAGAGTTAGGTGAGCGGTTATGTTATGTTTGTACTTTGAGAAGCGCTGGGTGCAGGGTCGTCGAACTCGGCGAGTTAGCTTATAATATGGTGTTATATCACGTGAATGTAGGGCTGTCTCAAAGAGGTTGATTGAGAGTTCGTAGATTAGATGTTAGCTCACATGTTTCTAATGTTGATTTAGAAAATGGAGTGAATTGAATAGACTTGGTTGCAAGTTAAAGGGAGATATTTTTATCTAGACTGCCTCGTTGGTCTAGTGGCGCAAGATTAGGTCCTGGGTTCGATTCCCGGGTTGGGCGAAGTATTATTGAGTTATCCATCTGCTGCTGCTGAGAAATTCCTGACGAAAATCCCCATTAACACTTTACCCGAACTGGGAATCGAACCAGCTCTTGTGACCACTAGACCAACGATGCAATCAGCTATTCCATCACAATCAGATATAAACTTCTTTGATGGTACTTTTCGCTACTAAAAGTGAGTCGCTGTAAGGTACAGACGCCAGCACGTCAACCTACTACAAACTGTCAAAATTCTTTAATAGATTTTCAACTTTATCGCCAACTTTTAAGGTTCAAAGTTGATTAGGAAAATTTGACAGTTTCGGGTAGGTTGATGTGCTGGCGTCTGTACGTTGCAGAACGCGCGCCGCGCCGGTTTTGGTTTTTATTTTTCTCCGGCCTAAATATGACAATAGTTCTACAGAAACGAAAAATGAGTAGGTATTTAACTTCGGATACGCTTTTATTTTGCTTTTATTAAGCATAAAATGTAATTCATTTATTATATTCCATGATTTTGTTACGAGAGCATCACAAAAGTTACGCTCTTCACAACTTCTAGAGCACAACCCTGTGTAGTGATGTTTCTCGACGGTTTAACGACAATGCATGTAGTTGGAGGCACGAACAAAAGACAAAGTTATTATTGACCGGAAAGTGCCGACCAATGATCGGATGCCATTTATTGCCAACTCGCGTTTTGTAGGGAAAAGTTGGCTGACTGTATAATGACTGTATACACGAAGGGTTGGGCAGAGGTGTACCTACTACAGGTACACCTCTGCCCAACCCTTCGTGGAAACAAGGCGTGATGTTATGTTTATTTATGTAAGCTCGTATATCTAGATTCAATATCCTCCTGCTCTTATCCAAATTGATATGAGGTGAGCTACCAACTAGCCATCATCTCTGAAGTCACTCCTCTAGATTAAAATGAATAATTTCTTCCTCATTGGTCTAGTGATCGCAAGCGCTAGTGCTCAGCATGAGCTCTTAGGTTCGATTCAAATCTAGGGCAAAGTGTTACTGGGTTTTCTATCTGGAATTTCTCAGTAGCAGCCCTGAGTCTGGATTTGTTCCTGATTGATAGCAATAGGCTCGCCCCTATTACATGGGACTTAAACATAACTGGCGAAATATGGCTGTACTATAGGTACACCTCTGCGTATCCCTTTTTTGAAATACAGACGTTATGTTATGTTAAAATTAATAAAAGAAATGCCTTGTGATGGCAGTAAAAAGACCAGCTATCTAATACGGTATTACACCCATTTTTGAAAAGTGCCTCAATTAGATTCTGTAGTGCTAATGAACCACAAAAAAAATCACAATTTTTTTAATCAATCGTTAAGTGCCATAAACATGCATTAAAATTTTGCTTTTTAAATTTCGCGCGTAATTTGACGAAAAAGCTGGACGCAGTGGACTCCATATTGCTCTGTGGTCATGACGTCAGTTGGCTGTGTAAACAAATGCAGTGATATTTTTTTAAGTTCTACATTTGTGTTGTCTCCTTTTAAAAAAACCGTCCTCCATGGTATTATTTCAATAAAAATTACGCTGTTTACGAAAATAATAAAAAGCATTTATAGATTAAAGGTACGCTGATAGTAAAGTGTTAACTGTCAAGTTAACACTTTCTAAGTTTACATAGCCGTATGACGTAATAACATGGCGACTACTATCTAATGGTGTTATGAAACAGATTAAAAAAGCTGAAACTTTTGAATTGAATTTTAAAATTTAGTTTGCTATTTATAAACTAAAACTTACGTTTTCCGACTGCTTTTTGCCTAAGCTATCTCAATAATATATTTTTAGATTTTTTCTCATATAGAGTAAAACACCCTATTGCGTAACATATATTTTACGACTAAAGCTTCGTTCAGACTAGCGCGACGCGACACCGGCTATTGTTATACCGTGAAGTTTTCTTAGAAATTGTATTGTTTGAGTCGCGTCGCGCTGGTCTGCACGAGCCTTAATCTGTTACATTATAACAGTTCAACAACATACATTGCGTTATTTACGCTGTTGAGCAGATGTTTTTTTCGAACTTATGAAGCAATGGATTAGCAATCTGTTTCAAAACGATTCAGATTATGATTTATCGTGGGTACCATTTTAGGGACATAGAAGCCGAAACGTTAGGAATCCGATAGAGGCTAGGAAAGGTGATTTATTGGTTGCGGTAACCGCTTTTAGCGATGTAAAATAAAGACATGAGATCTATCTGTCTTTATCTTTAATAATCTTTAGTTTGTACAAGATCACAAGTCTCCACAATGACTTTATTGTTTCCGGAACTAATAAACATGTCGCTTCTATCAACTATCTGACATGTTTTGTTTGAAGTCAATTAATATTGATGGGTTTCATCTAGTTCCGAGTAGTTTTAACGATCTGAGTTGTTATACCATCGTTCATGAAAAAAATGATGCTCAGGTAGTTCTTGTCTTCGTGTGTAAAGAGGCCCTGCACAGTGGGGCAGTACTAATAAATTTCCTTGATTACATTTGTTTTTATTATTTTTTTATAATAATAACATTTGGAGAGGACGATCCATCAGGTTAAACTACGCTTGCCGGGGTGGTCTGTGGATGGGTGACCATCTTTACATACCGAGACTCCTCCGTGCCTCGGAAAGCACAATAAGCCGTTTGTCCCGGCTGTCATTCGTGGATCTTTGACAGTCGTTACGGGTCGTCAGAAGCCCGAAAGTCTGACAGCCAGTCTTACCAAGGGGTATCGTATTATCCAGTTACTGGGTTGTGGAGGTCAGATAGGCAGTCGCTCCATGTAAAATACTGGTATTCAGCTGCATCCAGTTAGACTGGAAGCCTACCCCAATCTATGTGGGAAAAGGCTATACGAGTATGATGTTTTTTAAAATATCTTATTAGTGTGAGAAATATTTAAAAATGTAATTATATATGAAAGAAAATAAATAAACTAATAAATAGTAGCACACTGGTATCAGGAACAGGGCCTAAGCTAACAGTGGTCAGGGCTCCTGAGAGGAACCCCCTCACAATACTTATTATTATTATTTATTATCTCGTATCTATTGATCTATGAGAAAATATTAAGAGTCCTATTACATTTTTGACGCAAATTCATGATTTTTGACGTTGTAATTTTCAGCAGCAGTAAGATATTTGAATTATTTGATTATGAATAACGATAATGCCATTATCTTTATTGTAAGTTGGAGTTACACATTTTAACTTTTCTTGTCGTGTAATTTACTATGAATATTTTACGAACTCAGTTTACAAGGAAAAACGTCGGCAATGGAACTTTGACGCTCAAATTCACATTGTTTCATTCAGTTCTAATAAAAGCGAAAGTTACTAAACGATAATTTGAATGTTTTACTTGTTTATTGGAATTCTAGAATTTCTTTAAATTCCTTGAGGTTTCAGGGAAAAGTCGTAAAGAAAACCAATAAATGTCTTGATTTTCATGTCCATTATATTCCAAATAAACACAATTAAATCAAATAAACTAATATGATATAAAATTTCGATCTACAGTGAATACGTTTCATTAGTTTTTGTTTCTCAATATAATAAGACAAAATTACAATAAATTAAATGAAAGTACTATATATTCCGCGTCAATTCAGCAAATTACACGAAAATAATGTGTAACTCCAACTTACAAGAAAGAGAATGGCGCTATAGTTATTATAATCAAATAATTAAAATATCTTACTGCTGCTGAAAATTACATGGTCAAAAATCATGAATTTCCGTAAAAAAATGTAATAGGACTCTTAACAACTAATGCGGTAGGAAATGTTACCCACACTGGCCAAACTCATAATCATCGGCCGGCTGGTGGTCGGCTTCCAGTCTGACCGGATATAACTGTCCAAACGATGATGCTCAGCTTGGTAGACTGGATTTTTGTGGCTCAAAATGAGTCGTTTTTTTTAGCTTGGGCTCGATTGGTTTATTTAGGTTCGAGAGAAGCACACGCTGCCATCATCATAATTGACAGCTTTGTTCCACCCACTCTTGAATAGAGGTCTCTCACCTTATGCCATGCTTCCCCCCGGTCTAGGTAGTCTCATCCAGGTCTTACACAACGAGGTCCTTTCTGACCACTGTTATTAAGTCACACTGCAATATTATATGCTTAATAGCAACGTTATTTCAGCGACTCATTGCAACGTTCAGTGTCCTCCTGGAGGGTTCACCTAGTCGCATATGGGATGCCGGGAGCCCTCGCGGAGGGCTCATTTTAAATGTAGGTTTTTCTTAGCAAATACAGCCGTTTTCACCCAACCGTGAAAATAAATATTTGTCGTGAAAGTAATTTTTTGTCCACGGTTAGAAATATTCACTAAAAATTTAAAAGGTTGGAAATTACGTATAGCGACAAGACCCCCTCAAAACACTATTTTACTTCGTTTTACAGTATTTATATGTTCGCGATGGTTAACTTTAGCGCACACGTAATGCCGGTAACCCTCCCGGAGGGTTCACTTCCAATATGTATGGCGGCATGGCGTATGAGTTCTATGAAAATGGTTGGAGTCGAAAGTGTTAAAAACATTACGCTTCATAGGAAAATCTTCATGCAAACATACGTTTGTATGGTATAGGTACTCGTACTATATAGTTATATTCTGGTAACTTCTCGCTACAAAACGCGAGTTGGTAATAAGTTGCATCCGATCACTGGTCGGCACTTTCCGGTCAATAATAACTTTGACTTTGGTATTATATAATCTTTATTTTAGCTGAAGTTAAAGTGTTTGGCAACGTACTTTCAGCGACTCACTTTAAGTGACGTTAATTTCGCTTCTTCCCACCTGCAGACACCCAAGTTGCAAGTCAGCCTCCTGGGATCTACGGGCGGGCAAACCGGGGCGACAAATCCAAGCGTAGCATACAAGTGCACCACCCAGCACACAGCAACTTTGCAATAAATGCAATTTCAAGCAATTTCTGTCTTTTTTACAATAATTTTGGCGCCCGGTTCACCGAACATCGATTATATTGCTGCCCACATTTTCATTTCGAGAAAATTTGTATTTCGCGGGCGGGGGGCGGCAAGCGACAGTTTTGGTCCCGCCTCAAAAATATCTAGATCCAGGGCTGCATATAATGCTCCCACACACAGAACAGCAAATTCCGCAAGCTTGCTTAAATTAGGTTAAATTACGCTTCTATAAAGTCGACTCGGACCTCATTTCACAGCCTGAACTTTCGACAAATCTACCAAATATTATGCGGATTCAAAATAACAAACCACTTTCTACCCCGGTAACACATTAACTAAGTACACCAAATTCCCATATCTTTCCACAAACCCTACCAATCGATACAGCTTTTCTTGGATTCCCAGATCAATATGTTAATCACCTGGAAATACCAGAGCTGATAATAAATTCTGTGCGAGTATGAGAACGGATTCTCCGCCAACTGTCGCTAGGTAGAATTTGTGGGGTGTCCAATGTGTAACAATTCGAGGAATGCCAATAGGAGTGTGAGAATTTTTGTAGGAGTAATGGAAGCGAGAGCTCAATATATACGGAAGAATAGGCTTGTAAGGTCAAGAGAAATCTCAACTCATAGAATTCATGAATGAAAATGGGATGAATTAATCAAAGATCTTGTTTGTCTGATATTTTGTAGTTACTTATACTTCGCCAAAAATCTGAAACCGGGAAAATTAAAGTATTTTTCCAGAATTCGGTAACATTATAAAGGTTTGAGGAACAGGGTGTAAAGTTCACTCATCCTCCATAGAAAAGGGAGGATCCTCCGACGGGTGTTGTGTCTGGTGGGCAACTGCCTGACGATTGTTGTCGGGACGTTGTATAAACCTACTCGTCGCGCGGTAAACTCTGCTTGCGCGATGCAGGATTGTGCGTGACGTCAGTGTGATGCGTAGTTCGCATGAGGCGTTGTAGACGCCTCCACATCAATCCCCTCCGGAGTGATGCAGAGGCGCTTTCCCAGACTACTTTTTAAGAAAATGGTTTTTGGTGTTGACGTTTCTACTATGTAGTAAATCTTAATTCAGTAGATTCAAGTAGTGATTGAAGTCTTTTGGTCCTTATTTAATCAATTGAGCACGGTCTCATTAAAAGATCTTTTAAGTAGCCAGACAAATGTCTGGCAACCAAATGGACGGCCTGTTATTAAGTGAACATTGGTCAGCCTATCGCGGATCGCAGCATTCACAAATGCATTGCCATCCCAGAAGCAAGGGCTTTGTTTCTTTTCTTGTAGCGTTTATGTAGCTGTCCGCTGGAACTCAATCTGTCTAGCCGTTTCCCAAGTATGTTGGGGTCACTTTCCAGTCTAACTGGATGCAGTTGAATACCATCACTTAACATGGAGCCTGTCTGAATACCATCACTTAATATTTTCTACATAAGATGAGCAAGTAATTTCTCTACGAATGGTCAAAAGAAAATCAGCAGAGTGCAAAATTTTCTCTAGCATCCAACATTATCTTAGTAAATTGACTGTCAAACCTGTGGTAGCACATGGCAACCACGCTAGCGACCAAGAAGAATGCCACAAACGGTAACGACGGGTTAATGTCCGAAGAAAACAACAACCCTATTGGTTTTGAAACAAAATTATTAACTGTTATTATTTAATATTTGTGTAACTTGTCACCTCAGCAGGGCATGGGCAAGCACAGCGGCGTTGTCGAGCGCAACACAGTAGTTCTTTAACGCGAATGAGCAGAACCAGTCCTATGTTAAGTGCAACAGACACCACTTGTGCTTGTCCCGCAGATACACCTGTAGATATTTGGTAGTTCTTATACTATTGTGTCGCCATATGCGAACTACGCATCAATAGACCTGACCTGACTCTCTCAAACGCAAGAACAATGCGTTATTTGGCCATGCATCCATTTGGACTGCCTGTCAGTTACTTGGTATATCGACACCCCTTGGAGATACTGGCTGTCAGACTTTTTGGCTTCTGACTACCCGTAACGACTGTCAAAGATCTACGATTGACAGCCCTGACTAACGTCTTAACGTGCTTTCCGAGGCAAATGGGGCTCGAAATTTAATGGATGATCACCTATCTACGACCGCGGCAAGCGTAGCTTAACTTCCGATCGACCCGTGTGGCTGTTATCACTTAGCCACGAGCACCTCCTAACTTGTCATAAAGCAACCAAACTTGAAATGAAATGAAATTGTTTATTCAAATAAGATCACGTAATCTTAAAAAAAAAAAAAAAAAATTGCTAGATGTGTTCGGCGTTTCCTATCTGACTACTCTGAGAAGAAAGACCGAAACAACTCAGAGGTCACAGTCTCTTTTAAAGTCCAGACATAATCTTGGTCAGGCCATATGAGGACCATGTACCCATATTAATTCGAAATGGTCTTTTGAGAAAAGAACCACACAGATTTGAGTGGACCTATCCTGTCAGTCCAAGCATTTGTCAAGTAATCGTGGAGCTCAACTCAGAACTTAAGGAGCTCAATGCTTATGATAATGTAGTAACTTACCACTAAATAGGTTAGCAGCATCGAGCAGGCCGTCGGGTGGCTGCTTGCCCGCCGCGTCGCCGCCATCCCCCCCTTCCTTGTCCATAACACGCCTGAAACACCAGAGGAACACACTTAAGGATATGATAGATTCATATTTATCAAACGACCTTAGATAAATGAGACTAGAATAAGAGTGATACACCTGGAAAATTCATGTTGTAAATACTTTTTAGGTTGACCAGTTTTTAGGCTGTGGTGCAAAAAGTGAAGAACAATCTAAATTATTCAGACCAAGAGTTGGAGGGAGAAAATTACGCTTTTGACAGAAAACTTACGGACGTAAATAAAAAGGTGCTAATTGTAAAATAAATAATAGTAGATTTTACAACGAGTGCACAAAACGAGTAAACGTAGTAGGTAATGTCGAGGATAAAATGGTTTTGTGGACGAGTTATAAACTCTGCTTTTCACTTCGATTGCAAGGAAATATAACTTTTTTTTTTTCCTGTGGCAACACTACAGCTAACAGCTGATTTGAATTTGTCCCTATATTTTAAATTTTAAATAATAGATTTCCTTCTTAATAAGGCCTTTTTCCAATTTAATAACTAGTTTAAAGCGTAATAAAGTGTTTTCTGTGTTAAATTTAGGCACTAAGTGCAAATTAGGTGTAAGTAAAAAAATTTCATTGTGATTCGTTGACAGTTGGGTACCGGCTCAAGCGAATGTTGCATTTTCATCTCGATAACAGGTACAATACTATATATTTTACTTGGTAGTAGATTGTTTACGTTCTAATATTTTTCCGTAAAATTAATTAGATCATTTTTATTTCGGCTACAAGTACGGCTAAAGACCTTAAAAACGTAAACATAACCTTAATTAGTTTGGTGACAGAACTTCTTTCTTTACGATCTAAATTTCATTTTCCGTTCAACTAATCATCTGTTATTCAATCTACTGCTCTTTTTCCGACCTCTTCTCTTTTCTCTTTAATCATGATTATGACTCGCAGCGCGCGGGCTCGCCTAGAAGAGACCAAACTCAGTCAGGCTTTGAGCGAATTAAAGGCCTCTAAGGAGCTCTGTGACCAACTGATTAAGGAAAAAGATGAAAATGAAATGGAGTTCCTTGGTGTCCTTGAAAGAAATAGCAAGTTGAAGGCAGAAATGGCTCAGTTATATATTCAACACACTGATGCCATAGCAGCCCGGGATAGGCTCCAAGTTGTTGTGGACGGGTTCAGCCAGTGTAGCCAGGAGTATGAACAAGCTCTTAGTCACAAATATTTATTACAACAGCAGCTACATGAGGCTCAAAGTCAGATTGAACAACTCGAGACTACAAATCTAAACATCACTGCCTCGTTGAATCAGAGTCTATTCAATGAATTGGTGCCTATAGCCCCATCAATGGTTTCTGCAATAAACCCCTCTTACACAATAGATTTATCAGGTCATGATGTTTCAAAATCAAGTAAATCAGTGAGGGTAGTTACTAGTAAAAATAAAATTAAAAAATACATAAAAATTAACAAATACATAGTTAAAACTAAGAAAATGGTCAAAAAACAAAAGTTCTTCATCAAAAATGTGAAGCTAAATAGAGAAAGGTTGCATCTACTGAGACAATTAGACATGTATTCTTTTAACTTAGACAAAAGTACTAGGAAATACCAAATTGACACAGAAGACTTGCAGTATGAACTTGACCAACTACAGGAGAAACTAACTTCTATGACCATCAAATATACAGCCTCTGAAAACCAAATGAGGGAATATGTATTGGCAATGAATGAGCTGGTAAGATCACAAACTAACAAATGTGAGCACTGTCAACCACCATCTATTGAACCAACACCGGAGCATTCATTGACAATATGTAATCACACCATACCGCAGTCTAGTGCCAGTTTGCCATCATCAATTACTAACTGTTTGCCTATACAAAGTGTAAATAAAGAAATTGTATTGTTTTGTGATGAAATTGGAAAGGATCTAGGCCACTTGTTGACAAATAAATATCCAGGACACTCAATAATGAACTACTGTATGCCTGGTTGTTCGTTACTTGACATTATGAAAAAAGTTATAACATGTAATTTTAACCAGAATACTATATTATTAATATTTATTGGTAATAGGGGTAATGTGAACAAAGGAGAATTACTCCAATATTATAGATCTTTGTGCAACCTGAGTCTAAGACAAATTGTGATGTTCACATTCCCATACAGCCAAAGTTTGCCACAGGAAGAAAACTATTTTAGATCTGAAATGAATATGACATTACATAATCTAACATGTAATAATAATTCATTCCATTTAATTGACACTAACAATTATGTTGGTAACCATTTATATTTGACAAAAGATAGTTTTTATGTGGATAAGTACTATCTTTCAAAGTATTGTAAAAGACAGATAGCTGTGTCGCTATCATATTATTTTTCTATTACAGCCAAGAATTTGGCTAAACAACTTGCTTCTGTTGAGCAATGCATGTTAAATAATTCAGACAATAATTTGGTATCCAAAATTCACGTTGCTAATAATTTAAATTAGAAATTATGACAATAGAGGCAACCTCTAGCAATAGTGTACAGAATTGCAAAGTAAAATCAAATAATAGTTTAAAATCTGTTAATAGTATGAACCTGGTGCATCAAAATATTCAAGGATTTATGAACAAAGATTTAGAAGTAGAATTATTTATGAATTTTAACAGTATAGATATTCTTTGTATAACAGAACATTGGCTTAAAAGCCACCAGTTCTTGTTCAATTTTAATAATCACCAGGTTGGTAGTTCATTCAGCAGAGTTAATGCTATACATGGTGGCTCACTAATTTTAGTAAGTAACCAGCTTAAATTTAAAGACCGTAAAGATATTGTGAGCCTATCTGTTGAGCGGACAGTTGAAATAGCTTGTATAGAATTGGAGCAGTTTATTGTATTAAGTGTGTACAGACCTCCTTCAGGATTGTATGACTGCTTTGAAAAGGTAATGGATGAAGTGTTACACAAGATTTGTAACTCGAATAAGTCCATTATCACTTGTGGTGATTTTAATGTTAATTTATTAGAAAACTCAGGTTCTTGTAGTAAAATAATAAGTCTGTTTCAGTCCTACAATCTTGTAAACCTATTTTTGGAGCCCACAAGAATAACCCCTACTAGTGCCACATGCCTAGATAATATTTATACAAATGTTATACCAAGCCACAAAGAAATCATAAATTTACTAGATTCTGATCATTGCGGGCAGAGGATTTCTATCCCAATCCAATACAACAAAGTGGCTAAAAAGGATATCACTGTTAACCCCAAAACTTCAAGTCGCTTGGAAACTTTTAAAGTTAAACTCATAAATAAATTACCAGTTTTGTCTATTCATGCTGATCCTAATCATCTATATGATAATTTTTTTAATATATACTGTAAGCAATTTAATTCCACGTTTATTCCCAAGACTATCTCGGTTAATAGTAACGCATCTTTCAGTGATTGGGCTACCACTGGTATTCATAAAAGTAGAACACGGCTGTATGAGCTGTACAATGAAAGAACTTGTGTAAACACGGCAAAATTTAATTTATATGTTAGGAATTATTCAAAATTATTTAAAAAAGTTTGTTATATGGCCAAGTCGCATTATTTGAGTTCGAAGATTAAAAACAGTAGTAATGTAATTAAGACGACTTGGAATATTATTAATAGTGAAACGGGAAGGTCTGATAACCGAAATACTGACTACAGCCTCTCTATTAATGACAACATAGTGAAATCAGACTCACAAGTCGCCACGGCTTTTGAAAATTTCTTTTCAGATATTCCCGTTTCAACTACTAAATCCCTCAACTCATCACCTTCTGTTGCTGAGTCTTTGCTAAAGGAAAATGTTAATGTTTGCGATTCGGAATTTCTTTTTGAACATATTACCTGTAGAGACATAATTAAAACCTTTCACACTATAAATGTAAAAAAGACTGCAGATCTGTGGGGTAATTCTGTAGAAGTAGCCAAGTCTATTATTGACATTGTAGCACCTACTTTAGCTCTTATCTTTAATAATTGTATCGACTGTGGGAAGTTTCCTGATCTTATGAAAAATAGTAAAATAATACCTTTGTTTAAATCAGGTAGTACATCAGACCCCACAAATTATAGACCTATTTCAGTACTACCTACCTTTAGTAAAATTTTTGAGAAATTAGTTTTAGAGCAATTGCAAAGGTTTTTTAATAGACATAAATTACTACATAACAAGCAGTTCGGTTTTACAAGGGGTCGTTCAACTACTGATGCCGGTGTTGAACTTTTGGGACATATTTATAATGCATGGGAAGATAAATGCGATGCCTTGGGCATCTTTTGTGATTTGTCCAAGGCATTTGATTGCGTTGTTCATGAAACGCTAATCAGGAAGCTCCGCCACTATGGGATCCGAAACAGTGCTCTGGATCTTCTTACTTCATACTTGAGTAATAGGATTCAGAGCGTTGACGTTAATGGAAAAAGATCTCCCGGATCTATAGTAACAATGGGAGTCCCACAGGGCTCAATTCTTGGTCCTTTCTTGTTTCTTATTTATATTAATGACTTGCCTTACCTCGTAAAGGATAACCATGATATAGTGTTGTTTGCGGATGACACTTCACTTTTGTTTAAACTTAAACGTCAGCAGCTGGTTACTGACGATATAAATAGCGCGATCGCGAAAGTAGTTCACTGGTTCAATGTTAACAATTTACTTCTCAATGAAAAAAAAACCAAATGCATTAAATTTACACTGCCTCACGTTAGGCAGGTGAAAACTAATGTGTTGATAAAGGGCGAAGAATTGAATCCTGAAGATAGCACAGTATTCTTGGGCTTAACTTTGGATACTAAGCTTCAGTGGGGCCCACATATAGATAAATTGTCAAAAAAGCTAAGCTCCGCAGCGTATGCAGTTAGAAAAATTCGTAATTTAACAGACATAGAGACAGCCCGTTTAGTGTACTTTAGCTATTTTCATAGTGTAATGTCGTATGGTATTCTATTGTGGGGAAATGCCGCCGACATTCAGACTATCTTTGTTTTGCAGAAAAGAGCTGTTCGATCAATTTATAAATTAAGTCCGAGACACTCTCTCAGAGAGAAATTTAAGGAGATTAATGTAATGACTGTGCCTTCTCAGTATATTTTTGAAAATCTCTTATATGTCCATAAAAATTTAAACTTGTTTAAAAAATACAGTGATATCCATAACATAAATACTAGGAACAAACACAAATTTGTTGTACCTACAACAAGGCTCAAGAAAATAGGTGGCTCGTTCAGATGTCAATGTATACGCTTTTATAATAAACTTCCAAGCCGCGTACAAGACCTAAGCCTTAATAAATTCAAATCATTCATTAAACGTAAGTTGTGCCAGAAAGCGTTTTATACCGTTAAAGATTTCATTGAGGACAAAAAGGCTTGGGATTGAGCTGCTCCAATTTATTATATATATATATATATATTTTTTTTTTTTTTTTTTTCATTTTGAATTTTGTTTGTTTTTCTGCTAACTTTAAATTATATACAAAATGACATGAATATTTACTTTGTGAAGTATAATATTATTATTATGATGTGAGGACTATGTGGGTCATATATTTAGCTATTTTTACTTTTTGTTATGTTAATCTGGCAGTTTGAGTACTTTATGCGGCCTACCCAAATGTCCTTTCTTTGGTATTGTTCGTCGATTCGTTGAGCTCTTTTTAAGTTCTGAGTTGAGCTACACGATTGCTGACAAATGCGTGCACTGACTGGCCAGGTCCACTCAAATCTGTATGGTTCTTTCCTCAAAAGACCATTTCAGACACAAATCTACATGGTCCTCAAATTGAAATGCTCTGACCAAGATTATTTCCGGGTTATTATATACACATTGACATTAATGAATGTTATATATTCATTGACATGAATATTTACTTTAAAGTATTATATTATTTTAATTATTGTGAATGTGAAGACTATGCAGATATTCCCTTTTGTTTTGTTTTAATTTTTTTTTTGTTGTCAATTAGTTTTTATCATGGTCTGGCAGTTTGAGTAATTTATGTGGCCTACCCAAACGTCCTTTCTTTGGTATTGTTCGTCGAATCGTTGAGCTCCTTAAATTCTGAGTTGAGCTGCACGATAACTGACAAATGCGTGCACTGACTGGACAGGTCTTCTCAATCTGAATGGTTATTTCCTCAAAAGACCATTTCAGACATCAATCTACATCGTCTTCACATGATCTGACCAAGATTATGTCTGGACTTTAAAAGAGACTGTGACCTCTGAGTTTGTTTCGGCCTTTCTTCTCAGAGTAGTCAGATAGGAAACGCCGACCTCATCTAGTTTTTAAAATATGATTGACGTGTAAAAGTGTTTGTACAAACCTACTTGCAGAAATAAATCATTTATCATTTATCATTTAACAGTAGATCATAACATTTCTTTAATTCAAATTCAAAGTAAAATTAGTACAGTTTTGAATACTGAAGGAAATTGTTTTTTCCGGCATTGATATTAGGCTTGGGCTGCAGACCTATACAGCCTACTATTAAATTAACTATGAACTTCTTATTGTGTTTGGCTGTATGGCTCATTTTCTTTGCCTTAATATAGATAAATTTATGAGTAGATACGTTAATGCACTTGTGCACAAAATTCGATTTTGTGGAGCCTGTATCCTGCACAAATAAGCACTTTCAGAGCATGAGAAGTGAAAAAAAAAATTGGTGGAGGCATCAACTAAACTACAAGGGAGATCTGGCAGTAAATAAGACCGGGTGGTACTGAAACCTTCAAAGGACAAAAGAAGTCCGTCAAAAGTGGACCAAAGTTTCGACAAATCTGGAACTTTTCGAAGATGATGCAGGTCATGAGGTCATGATATAGCTACCCGAAAACACCTCATCTCCAACACATTCAAGCAAGAATACCGGATCGAGGCTTCAAGTTTCATGTAAATAATATTTGTCCAAATCATTTTAATGTAACTAATTATTTTTTCGTGATACACAATAACACAAAACCAGTTATTGATTTTATTAAATAACTTTGGTACGGTTTGAATATCTAATTTAAGTAACGAGGTCAAGGTTAACCGCGTTATTTGTGTTATTTGACTATAGCTAAGTTTGTATCCCGGTTCTGCTTGTATTTTCGGAATAAGACGAGAGGTGCGTTGCGGAGGAGTTGTGAATTGCCACTCTTTATTACCTGCTCAAAACTATGAAGTGTGGGCATTTTGGAGCTATCTTTTATAATCTATGTCGTTCATAAAGTGCTAATTCTCAGCCTTTTCCTTTTTATTTTTACGTCTTGACCCAAAGAAAACTGAGCAGATAGCAAAAACAAACACAAGAACTTATACTCCATTTATTACAACATTAGAAATATAATCATCCAAATAAAAACACTTATTGTGTAATATTACCTATTGAAATTACTGCATTTTGTATTTAAAAAAATAATGTAAACGGTGAATAGATAATATGGCTTTATAATTTTCGTTAAATAACGGAAATTAGTAGACGTTTATATCGAAATAACAAAAGGGTTATAATCGTTATTTTTCTAATATATGGAGCATTGGGAAGGTAGGTATAATATGGTTTTGTAAAGTTTGTACTAAACTACATAGGTAATTATAAAGTTACATCCTGGAGTTACGTCAGTTTAACCGTACTTTTTTCGTGGTTTTAGTTTCTTATAACTTTACTCCACTTTTATTAATAACTGTAAAGGCTCGTGCAGACCAGCGCGACGCGACTCGAACAATACAATTTCTAAGAAAACTTCACGGTATAACAATAACCGGTGTCGCGTCGCGCTAGTCTGCAGCTGCACGAAGCTTTAGTCTCTGCACTTTATAATTTTCTACTAACCAAGACATTTACCAGAAGTGTTTTTAATGAATAAATACCACATTTCATTTTGAAACAAAAAACCATAATTATAATTACATAATCAAACTAAAATTATCTTCCATATTATAAATAAATCATGAGGCGTATTGTTTGTAGTACCCACGCTCCCCGCGGGGTACATACAACATCAATGGGGGACAATGGGGGTGGAATCCCCCCGCGTCTGAATGGAGTTCATTTTTTAATGAAACCGTACTTTGCTCCCACGGCGCGCGGCGTAGTGAATTTGCAAGGGAATCATGTTATGGTTGATTTCGATCATACATATTATTTACGAGACAAATAGGTACGCCTCGTTGATCTAGTGGTCGCAAGCACGAATGCTGAGAGTTGGGACTTCGGCTCGATATTAAGACGGGCATTGTTCTTTACTTTTTTTATCAGAAATAATTCTGCCTATCCCATCGGGATTACAGGCGTAATGATATGCATCATGTATAATCTCGGTAACAGCCTAGAGTTTGAATTTGTAGCCGGCAAAAGGCTTGTCCCCTATATCATAGAACTTAAGGCGACGATAGTCGACTTGTAATGATTTTATACTGAAGATCACGTCTTAACGAGTAGGTTTAATGATTTGGAAAAAAATATATATGTTAAATTAGAGCATTTTCTTAATAACTTCATATATTTTAGAATATGTTTATATTACATAGTGAAATGAATTTGTAAAGTTATGTCTAACGCGGATAAAAAACTGAGAATCACGCAAAATCTATCAAGCGTATTTATCTGAAACCTTCACAATTTTAAAAACAATGTAATTATTGATCTTCTAGTATACGTGTTTTATTAAAATACTTTGAGTATTATGTATAATAAATTAATAATGCGTCAAATTGGGGACAGCGCTCCTGGATGGGCGAGTCCTAATACTGGCTGGACGTACGACGCGTTGCGTGAGCTCAGTACAGAACACGCAAGCTAACCACTCAAGGTCACTGGCATATATCTGCGTCTTAAACATAGTTGGCCAAATGAAGGTATAAGTATACAGTTCTACTGTGCCTACCTCTTTGGGGAATTGAGGCATGACATGTTATTATAGTTACGAGTATTTTATACTATAACGAGAAAATTAATAGTCCTCGCTTCGTTGGTCTAGTATTCGCAAGCGCTACTGCTGAGCGTGACGTCCTGGGTTCGGTTCCCAGGTCGGGTAAAGTTTTATTGAATTTTTCCATCAGGAATTTCTGAGTAGCAGCCCGGAGTCTGGATTTGTGCCCAGTTTATGGCATTCAATTCAATTAATTTATTAATTTTGTGAAGTTAAGGTAAAATAATACAGATGTTTTACAAATCCAATTCTAATCCAATTTGTTGTCTAGTGCCTTGGTCGGGTTCTTTGAAAAGTCAACACTTAAAACCACCGCTACTTGAATTCAAACATTCAAACATAATAGGTAAAACCGTAACAACGTGATCAGAAACCGTAATCCCATCAAGTTTAACACACACATAACCGTAAACGCATTCGCTATAGTTGTCGCGCATTAACCGCTCACCCATCATTTTACTAGCCGTGACTTAGGACGCTTTACCTTGTATTACAACTATGTTTACTGTGAAAACTTAGATTGAGTATGACCAAAATATAGCATAAGCATAATCAGTCAATAATGTTCCCCACTGCTGGGACAGAAGCACTCCTCACTGTGAGAGGGAGTGGGCCGTATTCCACCACGCGGGCCCAGTGCGGATTGGTAGATGTCACATGTCTTCGAATTTTAGGTTCTAGGACATGCCGGTTTCCTCACGATTTTTCCTTCACCGTTTTGAGAGCAGTGGTGATGAAATAATTTTCACAAAGTTAAGTGCCTGCCTGGGTTAGAACCCACGACCTTCAACTCGTTAATCGCGGCCGTTAGCACTGGGCTACCACTGCTCTCTCACAGTCATAATATTATACCTACTTTTTTTTTTTTTTTGGGTGGGAAAGCGTATCAGACTCTTACTGACTAAAACTGTTCCTTCTGTTGCCTGTGCAATGCCAGGGGGCCACGCCCACGGTATCCCTTTCGGACTTTCCCGCAACCCCGGCAGGCAATGGTCTAGGATATCTATGGTCTCATCGGACCCCTTCACTCGCTGACACTCTTTGAGGCGCGCGTGGGAAATATTAAACTGTAAGTCCATCAATTACCGACTAATAATGTACTGAATGAATACTGATCCAATCTTATTTACATTGTTCGTAATATGTGTATTTTTTTTTTTTTATCGTAGTGTGCGTGTAAATAATGAAATACCTGTACGAGCAGACAGAGAAATTAATTATTACGAAAGTCAAAGTCAAATAATTTATTTCAAATAGGCACAAAAAGGCACTTTTAAAACGTCAAAAAATACAGAAAAAATAAAAATTGTACTAGTCGGTCCTTCCAAAAGGTAGTTTTATCGTCGTACTCGTAAATGGGCAAGAAACTCCACCGTTACTCTTTTAAAATGTTTTCACAATATCTTGAATATTATACATTAATTATATATACCTATGTGAAGACGATGCACCTAGAATAAGATTACTATACCACGATAGGATAGAATGAAAGTCCGCCTCTGTACATTTTTGTGCTTGAAGTATAAATAAATAAATGAAAAATGAAGGAATGACAGATAAATTAATTATGTGATAGATGCATGGTGCTCACTTATTCACAAAAAATGTAAAATTATACGATATTCCTACGCAAATTGACACCATCAATTTGCCGTGTTATAGAAATTTCACACCACTGACAAAAATGACAGTTGTGATTTGACTACACGGAAAGTTTAAGTTGGTAGCCAATTTGCTTGACAATTAATTTCTCCAACTTTATGTGTATGTGAAGAATTGAAGATGTTATCAGAAGTTTTATCGACCGTAAAATATGATAGACATTAGGAAGTTCTCAGTTCTTATGAGTAGTTTGCATTAATGTGTGTGGTCGGACTTGGAAATTAGAATAGATTTGCTCGTATTTACTTACGTAGACTATTCTGCCTAGATTATACGGCCCTGTTTAGTGTTTTCTAGGTTGCGGGCTGTAAGGCCTGTAGCCTGAACGTATGTACCATCAAAGAAGTTCATATCTATACACCGTAAGGACTATTTCTGCTTGCAGCGCTCGGCCGCTATAGAACCGGGGCGGTAACAGATGTGGTTATCGTGTTCACGGGATTTTGTTCTCAAAGTGCTTAGATACCATTTATCAGTTTCATGTTTTACTATAGTTAATCTTATGGCTGTTGGTCTAGCAGTCGCAAACACTAAACAGTAGTAGTAGCGACTACTAGACTAACGACCTCATGCCCAGCAGAGCATGAGGTCCTGAGTTCGCTTCCCAGGTCGGGTAAAGTGATTTGTGCCCGGTTGATGGCAATTGGCTCGCCCCCTATTACATAGGACTTAGACTTTATCATAAATGTTACGCTCAAAAGTATAAAAGGCACTTGAACGTAAAAATTACAAAAACAAAAATAGAATTAATGAATACAAAATATGGCGAGGGGGGTAATGGCTGATCTTTGCGTTAAGCTCGTGAACGGGTGCTGCTTGTGGTGACTGGTCGTCTTGCTGATCATGGTTTTGTTATTGTTATTAGTAATTAACTGTTTATTTATTTTACCTCGATGGTCCTAGTTTATCAATTATAACTCTAGTTACAGCTATATGTAAGCGGGCACGCCCTTTATGCCTGGAGGCTTTATTTTCTTTTTTAGATATTCTTTACGTTTAGTTATTTTTATTTCTGCTTGAGTATAGATCTCGATGTTTTTGGTTGGTATATTGGCGTGTGCTAGCTGTCATATGGCTGATAATTTATAATTTAATGTTTTGTGTTGTGTTATGTAAATTATTTTGCATAAGTACTATTGTATAGAATCATTTTATTTTTCCTAATTGAACAGACAGCTGTGCTGCTGGGGAGTTTGTTGCGCCACTTCTTCTTCCCAGCGAAAGCACTAGGAAGTGGTGAAGGGTGGGCGTTTTGTGGGACTGTCTTATGTAACTTTGACTTTGCTGATTCTCAGCCTAATTTGAATAAATGACTTTTGAATTTTTTGAATTGTATATGATTATAGACTATGCACCTGGAATAAGATTACTATACCACAATAGGCAAAATTAATTAAAAAGGAAGACTAATTGAAATAAGTTATTTGACTGAGTTTGACTTAGAAAACTGGTACTAAAATGTAATCGCCAACACGCAATGAGGAAGCACGTTGAATAAATGATTGTTTCTTCTCTAGTCATTTAAGAGGTCTTGTGATAATTTGACGGCCATCGATCATTGATAATATTACTCAATGCCATTGATGTATATTTTTCCAGAGACAATGCGTCGTTCAATAAAATTTGACAATATTTCTGAACCACCCATTAAAAAAAAACATCTATGGTCACCCCTAATCCTGCAGATCTTGATAAAAAGAACTAAAGTATTGCCAGAGGTGAGCAACTCTGATTGTGTAATCAGATTTGGCAACGCTTGATTTCTGCCTACCCCCATAAAAATAATGTTCCTATAGTAAAATCAGCTGCACCGACCCCGATTATTCAGCAAGAAAAAATTCATTCATTGCATCCTCAAGGTTACATACAAGGATAATGCAATAAGGAACCCCCAACCCCTCCCCCGTACTGATTCATACCCCCTCGAACAGCTGATAGGGGGCAACAGCCCCTGTAGGGAGGTACACCTCTGTATACCATTAATATATAAGTAGTATGTAGGTATGTCAGTTGACCTAGGTCAGGATTTTGACGTCACGGCGACGGTAGATAAAAAGTTAAATATTATTAACTAGATTTTGAACGCGGTTGCGCTCACGTGGAGGTCGGAAATTACCCCACGGGAACGTACTATCGAGATAAAATGTCCTAACCCAGGTCATGTTCTATATTTCATCCAAATCGGTTTAGCAGTTTTAGCGCGAAAGCGTAACATACAAATAAATAAATAAACAAATTCACTTTCGCGTTTATAATGTTAGTTAGGATTATGTTTTTCGTGGGTTAAATGCCGGTTTTGGGGCTTAAAGGTTTTGGTGAAATTTCTCGACGGCATGTGAAGCCAAGTCAGAGGCCCGTGGGCGATGATGGGCGGCATAAAAACTCATGACACAGTCACTACTCAATAACCACACTAAAAAGAGAGAACTTTAAACCTCTGCCTATCCCTACAGGGAACAGGCGTGATGATATATTTATATTACTTCGACCGTGTCCTTGTTATTTTCACGTCATTAAACTACCTCGACACTACATTAACTTTTCCTTTTTATTAGACTTATCAATAAGTAAGAGGGTTATTCAACAGCGTGAAGTAGGCAACACGCAACAAAGTAACACGTACTTAAGCCCTTCATTAATATTTATCAATTATCTCCATCTCTTTTTATCACTACAAGGATAAGTAGGACATAATGACTCATCGAGAACTAAAACCACTCACTTAATTACACACTTCCAACGTAATTATAAGGTTTTTGACATCTTTCTTATATGTGTAGTAGGGCGTCGCTCCACTGCAGCCCGTGGCTAAGCTACGCACGTGTAAGCTTCGCTTTGTATGACAATTTAAGCGAGATCGTCCAAAGCGACCCACGGCCACGCTACGAATACGTGCACATTCGATGTGTGTGGCTGGAAAACAAATGAACCGCGCAGGTAAGCCCAGGTAAATTTATCTTTCGGGCAGCGTTGAGAGTTGAAAATCCAACATTGTGTTTTCTTGACGCGCTGGGACGCGCTCTGTTGGATTCTTAACGCTCGGGTCAATACCTGAGAGTTGAAAACAAAGCGCGAAAAAAAATCACCGCGGTGAAAATACGCCATGCGGACCTGCACCCTAATTGCGTAATACACGATTCGAAATCTGAATAATTTTGAAAGAGATTGCTAATCCATTGCTTCATAACTTCGAAAAAAAATCTGCTCAACAACGTAAATAGCGTAATGAATGTTGTTGAACTGTCAAAATGAAAGAAATTCGTCGCAATCGTTTACGAAAATGTGTTGCGTAATTAGATAGCTGGGGCGGCAGTCTCGACATAGATAGCGATTGCTTTACGACCGAATTCGGTCGCAAAGTCTTAAAGGGGACCCTAGACGGTTAACATTTCTTGACAAGCACCTACCTGCAGTCTCGACATAGATTGCGGGAAAATTGTAGAACATGATTAATAAAAATAATTGTTTTTTCTTAAAAATTGTATAGTGAATAAGTAAACCTTTTTTTGAAAACATTATTTTTCATGGAAACTAATAAGTAGCAAAAACCATTATAAAGAATTAAAATTACTTGTTAAATATCTAGGGGCATTAAAATTTGCCGCCTTGCAACACTACGTCGGTGCCAAAACAACTTTTTGACATGAAAACAAATACGAGTGACGAATTTTGAATGTATGTGTTGTTTGATGTCTCGTATCTCTCTTTTCTCTAAAATAAAATGTTTGGAGGACGAAGTGAATCAGGTGCAGCTGCTGCAGGCCCGACTCCGAGCGGCGTCAAGTAAGAATCTCAACCTACAATACCTATTTTCGAATCTAATTTGTCGGTTCAATATTGAACGCTTTTTCTATTGTAATCAACTAATGTTAAGATTTTGAATATTTTCTAGTGTACTTAAATATTTCAGGCGTAAACGTACACCGCGTGCTACGAGTGGCCAAGTGGATGCCCTCTTGTCCATTTTAGAAGCCCGGCCTTATCTGCACACCCGCAAGTTTACCGGCCTTCAGCGCCGTGAAAATTTTGACGAGGGCTGGAAGGAGGTTGCTGCGGAGTTAAACCAGCTGCCAAATTCTTCAAAAAAAAAAACACCAGAGCAGTGGATGACGGTAAAGTTTACACCCATTAGTTAGGTACCTACATACAGTGCCAATGTTACTAATAATGAGAGTAACTAATTAGGTACGAGATTTTCTGGCCGTTGCAGAATCAAATGCCGAATCGATGAGGGTATGTTTTAGCATAAATTTCAATTATCCTGAACATTTATCCCGCCCCTAACCCTTTAGGGGAAACAGGTATAAGGTCATGTTGTCATGCTACAGATAATTTGCAAACATTTCTCAATCCATCCGTGTTTTTAATTGCAGATGCTTGCAGAAGCTGCAAAAACGCAAGCGATGGCGTCCGTCATGTTTGCGAATGCTGCGGACAAAATTAGCGATGCTATGAAAACACAAGCGGAGGCATCGCTCGTTTTTGCAAATACTGCAGATAAAATTGCCGGAGCCCTAATTAAAATAGGAGAAACAATGTGATTGTTGTTGTGATGTGATTGTGTGTGTGATTTATTAATTATTACAGTTTACAATTTTATTTAATTAAACAATCATTGATTTTTAAAAAGGAATTTTATTTGTAAAATTAAATTAATTAAGTAAAACAAGTATTGATGAGATGCCTTTGGATTGTTTCTGCAACTGCTCGGCCTTATTCGCACCCCCTCTTGCAGACAACTTTGGCCTGTTACATACCAAGCAACCATGTACGGTGGTCTCCTCCATCAAAACGTCGCTTCATGGCCGTGCGTACAGGCGAATTTTTCCATATGTGCGCATCGTGTCTCGCTCCTGGCCATCGAGCATTTATATTTAATATGAGAAGCAATACAAAATTTAAGTATGTAAGTAGTTAGGCATACACTTGTGCTTATAAATTGGTGAAACAATACCTATTGAAGGTAAACTTACAGCTTGCACATTCAGTGAATGGCCCTCGTGGTGACCACTCACATAGGCTTCCTCGTGAACCCTTGGGGCTAAAATTTTAATGTGGGAGCAGTCAACGGCTCCAATGGCGTCTGGAAATGGCTGTGGAGCATGTCTAAATTTCTCCTTTGCTACACACCGCTCTTCCTGCGTCATAGGGAACTTCACAAACTTCCTTAACAATTTCTCATTAATAGCCTCGGTTACAGCATGTATGCAGCGGCTAACCGATTTTTGGCTCATGCTGCAACCCCACTGTAAGCCAGTAGGCAACTGATAGCAGCCACTTGCGTAAAATCTGAGTGCCATCAGTATCTATTTGGAAGGAAATAAAAACAAGTAGGTACATAAGACAAAAAAATTAGATTTGGATATTTAAAAAAAAGTTACGCATAAATACTCACTTGAGACTCCACAGAAAATCCATAAGGTCGTTGTCTCTGCAGAGATGGCTGAAGTTCAATTACGAGCTCATTGAACATTTCTTTATTAATTCTGTATAAAGACAGAAATTCAGAATACTCCAAATCCATTACATTTTCACAGTCGCGCCGATTTTTTCCGATTTGTCGTCTTTCAATAATGTCGCGTCTGTGTTGAAGCACGACTAAATCCCACGCCAAATATGCTTCCGCCATAATTAAACTGTGATTTACCCGATATATTACTTTCCTCTATGCTGTGATTTCTTCCTCTTAAAACTTCTAACAACATCAATAGCAATCCTACCGAATCACTTTGCGGGCTGTCAAAAATGATCGCAAAATATATTCGTAAACAGCGATAATTTGCGACAACGTTCGATAACATACCGATGACAATCGATTACTCTAAGTATCGAAACTACCAAATAACGTTACATCCGGATCGTTAGGACTTTGCGAACGAATTCGGTCGTAAAGTGATGGCTATCTATTCAACCATTGGTTGAAAAGCAATGTTGACCGTCTAGGGACATCTATAGGACTTTGCGACCGAATTCGGTCGTAAAGCAATCGCTATCTATGTCGAGACTGCCGCCCCTGGGCAACATGGCAAGTCTGTCCGTGCACATCCTACGTAGCAGTGGACTGTCAACTTTATTCGAAAAGACCTTTCCTGATAAATATGGCAGGTGACACAATTATAGCAGTACATTAAAAGCTATCATAATTTATAATAATCATCTTACATGAGCTATTAATAAGCACATAATAATGTTATCAAGATATCAACGCAGAATAATTTTAAATAATAAAAGCACTTCACCTTTTAATGTTTTTTGTGTCACTTTTTTTTCTTGAAGTGAAAGCTTCTTTAGCGGCTTTGTGCACTTTTTTTGTGATGGGTAAAAAATGTTAAACTCGCGTCAGGACACGTGACCTGATCGAAAATTCGTAAGACGGAGGGAGAGTAGACCGGTGCAAAATTATTCCCTAACTATTCCAAAATATAAAAAATGCACAACGTTAATATTCAAGTTTTCACTTCTGCCGGCACTCCCGCAATCTTTCCTCTAACTGCAGATACACAACAATGGTGTTAACATTGTTGTAATGGCGACAGACTTAGATAAGATGGTGGTAGCTAGCCAGGCGGACTTAGAACAAGCCCTACCACCAACCAAACCGAGCAGATTCTTTTTCTCCCACTGGGAATAGAACCTCTGGATCTGAGACAGGTGGTCTACTAATCACTAGAGGCGGTTGAAAGATAATAGAGCGTTCTGTATAACATGTCTTATTGGTGCAGCAATAGGGAAATAAATCAAATGTAAAAAAAAAAAAACGTAACTATTAGATAACTAACGTACTATTAACATTCAGTTAGCATAAAAGGAGCCAAATCAAGAAGCCTTGATCAGACTTTCTGGAGAAATCTGGTGATCAACCGCATCTGTAGTTGTAGACTTGTGCCTGACCTCAGACAACATCCATAAACACAAACTCGAAGCATTTTTTTCAAATAAACAAATTACAGGCACTTTTGAATTGTCAAGGGGTCGGTCAGTCCGAAAGAAGAGGCTAGGCTAGTCATCCATTCTAAAGCGTAGTAGGTTCCTATGGAGATGAAATAATGGGCCAGAAACCCCATGGACACTCTTAAATCAAAATATGGCTACAAAATATACTATAAGTATACCTATTATTATTAGTATTATGGTTGTGCTGCTGGGGAGTTTGTTGCGCCACTTCTTCTTCCCAGCTAAACACACTAGGAAGTGGTGAAGGGAGGGCGTTTTGGGGGACAGTCTTATGTCATTTTGACGTTCGAAAGGTGCTGATTCTCAGCCTATTGACTACGATTTACGTCACGCTTGTATATCCCGAAGGGGAAGGCAGAGGAGTTAAGTACATACATATATCCACTATTCGCCAGGTAAACGACGGGGATGCCCTAGATCTAGAAGGACATAAGGGACTTATTGGTGATTCCTCAGAAAGGTCAGGTGCGTAGTACTCGCAACCGGCGTGCGTGTATGACATAGCGCTGTCAACAGTGACTTGAAGCTAATTTCGTAAGCGTGTGCACTTAGTGAGGTGTAGTTTTGATTGTAGTGTCGTTGTAAATGGTTGTAAAGGTGTGCGTGAGAGCGTGCACACACAGAACGGAGGAGTAGTTTTGGCATGCTTCACTGTATTGTTCGCAGCGCTCTGTCTTGATTTTTTATTTGGTCTGAGGACGACGTACGAAGCAAAAGGAGTATAGTAAGGATCGTAGCAGTTGGCGTTCTGAAGATTCTTCCTATCCACTTAGTCTCACGTCTTCTTTGACTTGAGTTTATGTAAGTATTTCGCCAGTTATGTTTATGTCCCATGAAATACCTACGGGGCGAGTCTATTGCCATCGTAGGTATTATCGTTTCCAAATTCGGGGGATAATTTAAGTCCCTAATTCATAATAACGGTTAGCAGACGAATAGTATGTAGGTATTGTCATAAATTATGGTGCTGTTGGTACCTAAAAGTGAATGGTTGGTTAGTCTGACGTAACACCGTGGTCGCATCTTTCATCACGAAAGCAGAAAGAGATAGCACATTCTTAGCGACTGTCATCATAGAATCATAGTGCATGTAACGAAGGTGAGGATTTTATACTTCAAGAAATCTATATTATGACTTAGGTCTTGGCAAGTAGACTCGACTCTTTAATCATAAGTACCTCTGAAACGAAAGATCCTATTTAGATAATAATAACTTTATCTTCCTAAATCGTAACGGATCTTAAATTCATTCATTCAATGACAAACAACATAATGAGCCTTTATTGTTCACACTGCTGGGTCTCAGGCCTGCTCCTCCTCCAGGGATTGGGCCATAAATGCCATAATCCATGCACGACGCGGGCCCGGTGCGGGTTGGTAGATGTCACATTATCTTCGAATTTTTGTTTCTAGGCGTATTGGTATCCTTGGCGCATCTTATCACATAAATAAGGAAATTAATTACCTATAACTTCCAGAATCTATGACGAATAACGATAACTTTTTACGCGCCAATAATAAGTTCTTATTGTGTTACACATTACCAAAGGCACTATTTGCAAGCCAACTCGAAATATAAATAAAATCTGTTATGTTACTATGGTTGCTATGTGTAGAAGCAAAAAGTTTGTTTCATTTTTAAATTACACGATAGCTATGAGTTTCCATAGTAATTCGGCCGCTAAACACGACAGAATATGGATTTTCGAATAGGAATATTTTATGTTAGAAATCCATATAAATTTTCTAAATGGAGTTCTAACTTCAAATATTTAACATTGCCGGCCGCCTACTCGCATGTATTTGGCCAGTACAGCATTTTCGATTTGTCTCCAAGGTTGTCAAAATAATGCTCGAATTTCCAAGTACCTACCTATGTTTGAGAAATAGTACAGACGCCAGCACGTCAACCTACTACAATCAGTCATATTTCTTTAATAGATTTTCAACTTTATCACTAAAGCATAAGGTTCAAAGTTGATTGGGAAAATTTGACAGTTTCGGATAGGTTGATGGGCTGGCATCTGTACAAATCGTAAATCATCATAATCCTTACATATAGGTAGGATAGGTTTATCCATCCCATATTATATGGTCCTTTAAGTTTACTTCACAAGTACTCAATGCAGCCCGCAGGCCTCAGACCTCAGGTCAAATGACACAAATAATATATGGTTACTATTAACGACCGGTAAATATAGGAAACAGATACAATCAATGAGCTACGTAGTACAATACACGCGAGTTAGCCTGTCTTAAACAGACTTAACGATCCAAGAACGTAATACAGCTCAGGCCTCGGCTCTAATGACACAAATAAAACATGTCCATAATGTAACGGAGCCGCCATGACACCCACTCGCTTGAATTTCTCTATACCTCATGCTAACCGAATTTGGTTACCATTAGTACAATACAGGAACCGTCTGTCTTGTTCGTGGCAAAGATTAAGTGGGTGAACAGATGGGACTGATTTTGAAAAGTGCCTACGGGCTGAGAAAGGTGATTTGCGCATTCGTGTCTCTCTGTTGGATCTCGGAAAAAAGACGCCTTTATTTAGCAGTAGTTATTATCAATATATGCCTAGTTTTTTGTCAACTATATCGGTCGGCTTCCAGTCTAACCGGATGCAGCTGAATACTACATAATTTTACATGAAGCGACTGCATAACTGTACTCCAAGCCACGACCTATTTACTGGATAGTAGGATACTCCTTGGTAAGACTTTTTGTCAGGATTTTAGCAGGCTATTTAGTATTTAATGATGATTAATTAAAATCCAAGTGATCCAGTAGCTTAAACTAAAAACAGAATAAAATCAATATTTAAGGGGGCGCTCCCATACAACAGACATGATTGTTTTGCCATTTTATAGATAATGGTACGGAACACTTCGTGCGCGAGTCCGACTCGCACTTGGCCGGTTTTACAATCGCAATAGCTTTGAGTTTCCCATGGACAATATATTTTATTACATGACCGAGCAGTTAAAGACAAAAATATGGAGCAATTGGGAGCAATGAGCAAGGTTGAAATGAATAATAAATAATTATTTAATTGGTTCACCAAGTGTCACCTTGAAAAGGCATAAGGGCCGTGTCGGCCCCTCACATATGCGCATGATTTACTGCGGGGAAAACGCGGGGTCTCGGGGTACCGAACCCGCTACCAGCGCCCGCTGCGCGCCCGACACACCACTCAGCTCACAGACACGCTCCATTACGGGACACTTTGTACCTATTGTTATATACGTTGTACATGTAAATTGTGAAGGAAAACATCGTGAGGAAACCGGCATGCCTGAGAGATATTTCTCGGCGGCATGTGAAGCTAAGTCAGAGGCCCATGGGTTTAAAACTCTGACACCAGGTTAGTTTACTAACCACACGAAAAGAAGAAAATGTAAATTATGGTATTACACCTATTTTAATACAGTCCACTAATCTTTTATTATAAAGTCCCGATTGAGCCCATTGATCCAATGGTTCATGGGAGATGAACCTTATCAACTAAGTCTACCGTTAGATACCGGTGCTTTCGCGCATGTGCGATTTACAAGCTGTAAACTGTATTGCACTATACAAGAATTTGTGTTTCCTTTCGTTTATATCAAGTGCTTACTACGGTCAGTTTTAAAAGTATCTGGTGAAAATATAAACAAATGGAAAATTGTAAAAATGTATTGCCAATTTGTAGTGCAACGAAAAAATTGAGTGCTTTGATTTGTTTATTACAAACAAGGAATACATAAATCCGAAATTCTAATTTTAAATTAAAGATGTTTTTCATTTGACAAAGAGGGTTTTCATTAAAATTCACGTCACCAGTTGGCACCACTTTGACAAGAGGTCTTCCATTTCGACCATCAATATAAAATATACAATGTGGATCTGGACTTACGACATTAAATTAAAACAAGCACAGTACTACCATACTACTAGTAGTAGTAGTACCATACCTAGTAGTATAGTACTAGTAGTACCATAGACTACAGAGTTTATTATTGGTAGTGACGCTTCGAAAAGTTGCCACTACATAATGCGCAAAACGTTTTGAGGATGATATTCTCGTAGCATGTATGTTTCCTTTTTCTTTTATTTTAATCACATTTAAATTTAATTATATTATTTTTCTGTAAGTACGCTGTACTGTGTACAGTACTGCTGTACAGTGCCGGTACAGCGTCCTAGTTATTGTTTTTTGCTGCACCGAATGACGTCAATACGTCGGCGCCGGTCGTCGCTGAAAACCAGCGCTGGGGCTCTGTCTTGCATAGGGTCGCAGCATAATGCTGAGCGATAGCCGTTTTGCGTGGGTGTGACGCATGTTTCCCGCAACCTTTTCTAAATTATTTTTTTGTGTAAGCTCTTTTTTGCGTCATGTTTACCGCAAATAAACGTATTTTCTTTCTTTTTTTTTCTTTCTTTTCTTTACTAGTCCATAGAAACATTTTAAAAGACGAAGATTAGTAGTTCATGGAAAATTGAAAAATTGCAATTTTCAAACAAAATAAATAGCAGAATCAACTGCATAAAAAGTAAACACGCTTTATCTACGAAAAGTCACTAACCTATTGCGCGGCCCGATGCGGGTCGCGGCGGGGGGCGGCGCCTGCGCTGCGGTGTGGGGCGTAGGTGGACGTGGGTAGGTAGTTTAGTCGGAGAACAACAAATTAGCGGCATAAACTCACTAAGTTGCGCGTTGTTAATTAAAAGATCACTGATTGAATAATTAATCACATAATATCACATCACAATCAGAATTTACATCAATAGTCAAATTTTTAAATTTTCAACGTTTCCTATGTTGTTCATTATGCACAAGCGACATCGATACCTAATTAACCAACTAATATTAAACTAACACTGAACAATAAGTCACACTAAATCGTCTTTAATCACAAATAACAAATATTTTTTTTCACAAAATCACAACAATACGCGCGCGGCTCGTCTCGTAATAAAAAAAGGAGCCATGTGCGCTCCTCAAAGGGCGCCGCTATGCACTGACTGACATAGTGACCGAGTCCCGAGACTTTTTGCCGAAAAAATTCCGCTCACACACAAACTCGCAATTGTCTATGCACCACTAATGCATAATTTGCGTAAGTAATATTTCTTTTTCTTTCTAATTGTAGTATTATTTTGTGGGACTGGGCGGGGCGCGTCAGAGTGGAATCGTATGACACCTTTCTCTGTCTCTCAAGCATATTGAGACGTAGAGGATAGAATCGTACGTTTTGCACAGGTTCTTGACCTTACAATGTTTACCTATTATTACGGACTCAGATCTACATCATGTTGAAAAATAAGAAAATGAAAAATAATTTCCTGTGGCTAAAGTATTCATTGGATTTGATTGATTTTTTGTATACGGGTAAAGAACATGACACTCTTTATGTGGTTTTAAGGAATGTCAATCGTCCTGCTCCACATTGTATGATGACGTTCATCATTCTGTAAAAAATATAGACGCTTTGAGACTTTTGACAGGTGCCAGGACCTGACGTCTCAGTGCTGTCACCTAGTTTACGTCATTTCCGAACGTATTTTCTTTCTCATTGAGATAATTTTTGTTCGTCGATGATTTTGCAATTACTATTTAATAATATTATTCAAACAATAATTGCTGGAAAAACTGGTGAGACATCAAATTGAAACCTTCTAAATATCATTCACTTTCTCATGATTGCGTAAGAATTTATCCTAACGCCATTATCAGATTCTTTTGTAACAGATAACATAGAATAATCTAAGTAATTAAACGAGCAGGTGCATAATAGCAGAGGACATGTTTAAGTGTCCGTAAAAGTGCCAACAAGTTGCTATAGGTGATAATTAATTAGTACCGTTAGATTCTGTTATTAATTTACAACAGATAGTAAAATGGCCTTTACCCAGCAAAGGGACGGTATAAGGCTCGTGCAGACCAGCGCGAAGCGACGGCGCGATGCGACTCGAACAATACAATTTCTAAGAAAACTTCACGGTATAACAATAGCCGGTGTCGCGTCGCGCTGGTATGCACGAGCCTTTAAACAAGACAAAAAAACTGTAGCTGGTGTCAGGATTTGTGCCCAGTTAATCCTCTTGTTACGTGGGACTTTCACATAACTGGAGAAATGTGATTGTACTGGGACTACCTACAACTTTTGTGTAGCACTTTATAGGGTCAAATTAAATGATTAAATTATTATTAAGGTAAATCTAAACACGATAAAATAAAAATATTTGATGTTTTTTAGGGTTCCGTACCCAAAGGGTAAAAACGGGACCCTATTAGACTTCGCTGTCCGTCCGTCCGTTTGTCACCAGGCTGTATCTCATGAACCGTGATAGTTAGACAGTTGAAATTTTCACAGATGATGTATTTCTGTTGCCGCTATAACAACAAATACTAAAAACAGAATAAAATAAATATTTTAGGGGGGCTCCCATACAACAGACATGATTTATTTGCCGTTTTTATAGATAATGGTACGGAATCCTTCGTGCGCGAGTCCGACTCGCATTTGGCCGGTTTTTTTTTTGTTATATACCTCTGGTATTGGTGTTACTTGAATATGAGTTGAGAGAAAATGTTTTAACGTATGTGAAGTTTATTTAAAAAAAACGAAACGGACTCTGTATGCTGATATTTTATTTAAGTGACCCCACGGAAAAATATAACAAATTATTTTATTTTTGTTTAATCATAATCAATCTTTATTTAATAGATATCGATACTCATCGCATCGGCGGAGTTTCGCTAGGTTATTTAATTTGAAACTCTAACACAAGACTTGGTTTAAAAAAAAAATGGTTTCAATGTCTATTGCGCCAGTAAAGAGTGCTTAACTTAAAAAGTATATTTTTCACAACTTCATGCATGATAGACAATCAATTTACGCCAACAACGGCCACAATTATCAAATCAAATAACGAGTAAACACTATAAAAATAGCACGACTTACAATACAAGTTGCAGGATTCTTACAAAAGTCATTTCAGTATCGATATACGACCAGTTAAGTAAACATGGTTCCACTCCCCATAAATAAAATTTTAGACAGTGAAAAAATAACACCGTACACGATCAGGCATCAATAGAGCCCACACTTTACAGAAAAAGTCTAACTCTAGTCGATGGTCTTATAAAGTTTTTTTTTTTTTTTTTGTATTCAAATCCTGTTTAGGTTAAATTCTTACGCAATCACTCACTAAAGGAAATTAGTAATACATTCATTATATTTAGAACATTTCATTTTCAACCACTACTTCACCACTCACCACTTTTTTAAACGATTGTTGTTTGATTAATATGATTAAATTCTAATTGTATATCATCAATGAATATTTAAAGTTATAAAATTAACCCCAATTGTCAAATGAAAAACAACTTTAAGTTGATTTAAAATTTTGATTTTCAAATAATCAATTCAAAGCACTCGATTTGTTCGTTGCACTACATAATGGCGCAATATTTTACCGTTTTCTGATCCATTTTCCATGTTTACATTTTCATCAGATAGTTTTGGAAAAAAACTATACAACATCCTAAACCAAATTCGCACAGTCCTCATCCTCACAGAGGCATCACCCACATTCTACCTATTCGCGCATCTGTCCACACCGAATGATTAGCGCTGGTCACGCCGGTCGCCAGGTCAGTGACCCCTCATTGTCTCAACTCTTACCCAGCTCGGATCAGTCGTGTTTAACAACTGGTTAGAATTAGAAAACGATTTAATACGCCGTGAGAAACGATACGGAATAAGGACATTACAGAGTACTGTACAGTTTTAATACAGAGGTTGCATAATATTTGTATGTATGTGTAGTACCTACGTTGGTTATAATTAGAAAACGATTTAATCCTTGTTGTGTGTAATTGAAGTACGGAGGAGCTCGTAGCTAAGTAATATCTGCCGCACGGGTCGTTCCATCAGGTTAAGCTATGCTTGCCGGGGTTGGTCTGTGGATGGGTGACCATCTTTACATAACGAGACTCCTCCGTGCCTCGGAAAGCACGTTAAGCAGTTGGTCCCGGCTGTCATTCGTGGATCTTTGACAGTCGTTACGGGTCGTCAGAAGCCCGAAAATCTGACAACCAGTCTTACCAAGGGGTATCGTATTACCCAGTTACTGGGTTGTGGAGGTCATATAGGCAGTCGCTCCATGTAAAATACTGGTATTCAGCTGCATCCGGTTAGACTGGAAGCCGACCCCAACTTAGTTGGGAAAAGGCTAGGCAGATTGATTTTGTGTGTAATTGAAGTAGTGTTAAGATTTAGTTCAGAGTTTGGATGTTGTATAGTAAGTACACAGATAACATCACGCGTTGTTTCCCCGAAGGGTTGGGCAGAGGTGTGACCTGTAGCAGGTACACCCATGAGTCTCATGTAATAGGGGGAGAGCCTATTGCCATCAACCGGGCACAAATCGAGACTCCGGCCTACTGAAAAATTTCAGGTAGAAAAACCCAATAACATTTTGCCGGAACTGGGAATTGAACCCAGGACCTCATGCTCAGCAGTAGCGCTTGCGACCACAAGACCAACGAGGTAGTCGCGAGTAAGTACCTACATGATTTAATACACCGTCAGAAAAGATACAGAATAATGGACATTACAGAGTACTGGGGTCCTATTATGATTAATGCCACCATATTTCCAGTGTGAGTGAGAGACGGAGCTATACGAGGCCGATAGCACCATCCTTTTTTCGCAATGGAATAATGATTGAATTAATACTTTATAATAAGTATAGTTTAATACAGAGGTTGTACCGATGTTGAAGTACAGACGCCAGCAGGTCAACCTACCCGAAACTGTCAAATTTTCCCAATCAACTTTGAACCTTATTCTTTAGTAATAAAGTTGAAAATCTATTAAATAAATTTGACAGTTTGTAGTAGGTTGATGTGCTGGCGTCTGTACTTTAAACTAAAACTAAACTAATATTAACTAGATTTCTACATTTATATAATCTGTTATTTATATGTTAGAGTAGTGGTAGCCCAGTGGTAACGGCACTGACTTAAGGCTCGTGCAGACCAGCGCGACGCGACGGCGCGACGCGACTCGAACAATACAATTTCTAAAAAAACTTCACGGTATAACAATAGCAATAGCGGTGTCACGTCGCGCTGTAGCGTCGCGCTAGTCTGAACGAAGCTTTACGAGTGTAGGTCGTGTTTTCGAACTCAGGCAGGCGCTTTAGTTTGTGCAAATTATTTCATCAGCACCGCTCTCATAGCGGTGAAGGAAAACATCGTGAGGAAACCGGCATGTGCGAGAAGTATCAGAACCAAAAATTCGCAGACATGTAAGTCATTGACATCTACCAACCCACACTGGGCCCGCGTGGTGGATTACGGCCCACTCCCTCTCACAGTGAGGAGGGTTGTGTCCCAGCAGTGGGAACATTATAGGCTGATTATGCTTTTATATGGTGTACAGACGCCAGCACATCAACCTACTACAATCTGTCAAATCTCTTTAATAGATTTTCAACTTTATCGTTAAAGCATAAGGTTCAAAGTTGATTGGAAAAATTTGACAGTTTCAGGAAGGTTGATGTGCTGGCGTCTGTACCTAATAAAGAGTATTTTATTATATTCTAAAGAGGACGTCGTAATTTCAGCAAGTACTGATTCGATCACCTACATAAAAAAACACAGATTTTCAATTTGTGAAATATTTTCTGTAGGATAATCGCACAATATTGCCGCATGCTATAGGATATGTGACGAGAAATATAAAAAAAAAACCGGCCAAGTGCGGGTCGGACTCGCGCACGAAGGGTTCCGTACCATTATCTATAAAAACGGCAAAAAAATCATGTTTGTTGTATGGGAGCCCCCCTTAAATATTTATTTTGTTCTGTTTTTAGTATTTGTTGTTATAGCAGCAATAGAAATACACAATCTATGAAAGTTACAACTGTCTACCTATTACGGTTCATGAGATACAGCCCGCTGACAGATAGACGGACGGACAGTGGAGGCTTAGTAATAGGGTTCCGTTTAGCACCCTTCGGGTATTACGGAACCTTATAAATTGGGTACCTACACGTGTTTTCTACTAGCTGTAGCCTGCCTACAATTTCGTTCAATAAGTTTGCAAATAACTTCTCACATTTGCCCAACCCGGGGTAAGTTTCGAAAAACCTTTCTTATACTTCATAAAATATAGCTTGATCTCTGCGACAGCTGTCAGTAAAATCACCGCCTATGAAGTCCTGAATTTCATAATAGTACAGACAGTAACTGTCAATGTCATACTTTATGGGCTTGCCGACCTAATGAATGAATTCCTACCCTAGGAATGTCAGTTTGACATTTATGTCGCAGACTAGACGGCAGAATGTGTGTAGTATAGTGTATTTTGACTAACATTTCTGTTCATTTCAGTATTCTTTCAGTCAGCCTCATTGATAATATCATAAAATCACGCCTGTAATCGCGGGAGGGTTAGGCAGAGATGTAGTACAGTGTACTACTTGCGTGTTCTGTACTGAGCTCACGCAACGCGTCGTACGTCCAGCCAGTAATAGGACTCGCTTATCCAGGAGCGCTGACCCAAATTAGATGCATTATTAATTTATTTTACATTAAAACAACAGGGATTTTAATAAAACACGTATACTAAAAGATAAATCATTAAGTAAATTATCTTTAAAATGGTGAAGGTTTCAGAAAAATACGCTTGGTAGATTATGCGTGATTCTCAGTTTTTTATCCGCGTTAGACATAACTTTACTAATTTAATACACTACGTAATATAAACATAATCTAAAATATTAGTATATTAAGTTATTAAGAAAATGCTCTAATTTAACATATATTTTTTCCAAATCATTATCACTACTCGTTTAAAAGTGATCTTCGGTATAAAGTCATAAAAAAGTCGGTTATCGTGGTGTGGTTATCCTAAGTGCCATGTTATAGCGTGCGAACCTATTGCCTTCAACCGCTCTCACTGTTTTTTGAGTAAACTCAGATGATTCAGAATTATTATTGTTTACCTAGAAGCCAAGATTTCCAAATGACTCGGTCAAATTACCCAAAAACAACGGGACAAACTTGACGGGACTAAACTACTAGATAACTAAAGTGGATAAAATTGTTATAACGGTGTACCTACTGGTAATTTGCACGATCTACAAATAGTTACACAATTATTCGTCTATTAGGGTTTCGTAGTTTTATTGTCACGTTCAATGAAGAAAGACATTTCTAAAATGAGCCAGGTCTAGACTTGAAATCTGTTATTGGGGAAAAATGTGCAAAAGAGAAGGACAGACCTCGTAAAATGGATAGATAGTGAAATTAATTTGTAATGTTATGTTTAACACGGATAAAAAACTGAGAATCACGCAAAACCTATTAAGCTTATTTTTCTGAAAACTTCACCATTTTAAAGATAATTTAATGATTTATTTTTTAGTATACATGTTTTATTAAAATACCTTTTGATTATGTATAATCCTAACTTATATTTAAAATGCGAAAGTGAGTTTGTTTGTCACGCTTTCACGCTGAAACGGCTGAACGGATTTGGATGATATTTTGCACATGGACAGATCTTGATCTGGAGAAGGACATAGGCTTCTATTCATCCTGGGTCGCAGACGAAGTCGCGAGCAAAAGCTAGTAAATTAATAACGCACGTAATTTGGGAGAGTACTCCTTGATGGGCGAGTCCTATTACTGGCTGGACGTACGACGCGTTGCGTGAGCTCAGTACAGAACACGCAAGCTAACCACTCAAGGTCACTGGCATATATCGGCGTCTTATAACCTAATCCCAGCACCTGGTGGGATAAAAGATACGAAAAGAAACAGATATTTGGATATTCCCATGTTTTTTTTAAGTTAACTGCCTCTGTGGTTTAGAGGTTAGACCACCTGTGTCAGACCCAGAGGCCCTGGATTCAATTCCCAGTGGGGACAAAATGTTCTGCTGGTTTGGTTTCTTCTAAGCCCATCTGGCTAGCTACCACCATCTTATCTAAGTCTGTCGCCATAACAACAATGTTAACAGCATTGTTGTGTTTCGGCAGTTAGAGGTAAGATAGCCAGCTCCTTTGTGGTTGAGTATTCCGGGTGAAGCTCGCTTCCACCTTCGGCCTGATTATCACTTACCATCCGGTGATATGCAGGCCAAGAACAACCCCATTGTGGGGGAAAAAACGGTATGCGTCACAGACGCTTTACGTAAAATAGTAAGACACTAGTTCAGTGTACTTGTGTTGGTATACAGGCGTCTCTATTTCAAACACCGAAAAGTCTTATATCAAAAGTGGGGTCCCTTATGGTTGGTCTAGACGAACCAAACCATACAAAAATACCAACCGATTCTGTCCCTCTTAACTCTGAAATCTGTGACAACTCACTTCTTCAAGAGACAGTCCTATGCAATCTCAAGACACTCCTCTAAATGCCTGTTACCACTCAAAAACCAGGTTATGTCCATAAAAAATAAAATAATATCGCATTCAATGTTGCCTGTAATGATTATTATCTTTTAATTGATTGTCTACGAAACCCTACTATTTGAAACCTTAACACTCAAGTATAAAGGTTTGTTTTTCTTTGTTGAGGTAAACTTAAAACAGTTGTTCAATAGTGATTTCTTTTCTATTTTTCTAGGTAAACGTTGTTGGCACGTTATTAGCTATGTAATATTCAATGCAGGGTATTGATTTTATGGCGTAATGTTGCGTGTTGAAGACATCTGTTGTACGTGTGTTTTCGCGCACTGGATTTTTAACTCTCGGTGTTGAGCCGATCGTTGAGAATCCTACGCGTTGGGACGCACTCTCGTCCCAGCGCGTTGAAAAATCACACTGTTGGATTTTCAACTCTCGGCGCTAAGCAGAGCGTTGGAAATCCAGTGCACGAAAAAAAATCGCCGCGATTTTAGTACGTCTGGGCGAACGTGGCCGTGGGCTTACTGTGTGACGGGACTGTTGTCTTTACGTACCGTCAGCAATCAAAATAAAGTAACATCCCACGGTTTTAAAGGTCATGAATTATGAATTAAAGCAGTGGTGGCCCAAATGGTATCAGCCACGACTTAGGAGTTGTAGGTCGTGAGTTCGAACCCAGGCAGGCACTTTGTGTATTTAATTTTATTTACCACTGCTCTCAAAACGATGAAGGATTGGAAACGTGAGGACATCGGCCTCGGCGGCGGTATATCCTAGAACCAAAAAAATCGAAGACATGCATTCACCATGGTCCTCATTCTACATGGTCCTCATATGGCCTGATCAAGATTATGTCTGGACTTTAAAAGAGTGTGTGACCTCTGAGTTTGTTTCGGCCTTTCTTGTCAGAGTAGTCAGATAGGAAACGCTGAACTCATCTAGTTGTTTTTTTTTTTTTTTAAGTTGACGTTTAAATGTGATTCCAATATCCTATTTACAGAATAAACAATTTCATTTCATTTCATTTCACCAACCCGCGTGACTCTCGCATCTTTTTACACCTGTAACATCTAGGTAAATTAGTTCACTGGACTAAACTGGCAGTTCAATAACCAGCGGGATAATTGCATACCACACTAACATTAGCAATGGCTTTCATTTTGACAGTTCAACAACATTCATTGCGTTGCTTACATTGTTGAGCAGATAAATTTTTCGAACATATGAAGCAATGGATTAGCAATATCTTTCAAAATCGTTCAGATTGCAATTGAGTGTGTTAAGAGTCCTATTACATTTTTGACGCAAATTCATGATTTTTGACGTTGTAATTTTCAGCAGCAGTAAGATATTTGAATTATTTGATTATGAATAACGATAGTGCCATTCTCTTTATTGTAAGTTGGAATTACACATTTTAACTTTTCTTGTCGTGTAATTTACTATGAATATTTTACGAACTCACTTTACAAGGTAAAACGTCGGCAATGGAACTTTGACGATCAAATTCACATTGTTTCATTCAGTTCTAATAAATGCGAAAGTTACTAAACGATAATTTTAATGTTTTACTTGTTTATTGGAGTTCTAGAATTTCTTTAAATTTTCAAAGAAAAGTTTTCAGGGAAAATTCGTAAAGAAAACCAATAAATGTCTTGATTTTCATGTCAATTATATTCCAAATAAACACAATTAAATCAAATAAACTAACATGATATAAAACTTCGATCTACAGTGAATACGTTTCATTAGTTTTTGTTTCTCAATATAATAAGACAAAATTACAGTAAATTAAATTAAAGTACTATATATTCCGCGTCAATTCAGCAAATTACACGAAAATAATGTGTAACTCCAACTTACAAGAAAAAGAATGGCACTATAGTTATTATAATCAAATTATTAAAATATCTTACTGCTGCTGAAAATTAATAGGTACGTAAAAAAATATAATAGGACTCATAAGCAAATAAGTTGCTGTTATAATATAATTATCTTCTCTAAAATGAACAGTCTGGGTTTGAAAACACTACAGTACAGAGCACACATGTATGTAAAAACAGAAGTACATTTATCAAGCAAACACGGCGAATCCTAAGCCCTAACACACCTGAGGTGGCACAAAATCGATAACCGCATCGAATATGAATATTACATAGATGTACAGTACATATTTGAACAGCGATTGCTTTAGTAATAGCAGTCTGGCTTTGAATGTCTCGACGCATACATTGCTGAACGGATTTGGATAGAAATGATTTATATAGCTGGTAGTGGTATTTGAATTTGTGTGGGGTAGGTACTACAACTAAAAAATAAAAACTGAATACAAAAAAAAGGAAAAAAAAAACTTTAATTTCGGAAGTCGGTGTCTTGAATTTTCGTATTTTGCCAGTGTTTTTTTAAAAAGGTTGTGTTTTTTGTAATTTCTATATTCCTATTATAAGCATATAAATCATTATGATATTATGCTGCATGAAAAAAAACTCGGATCAACTGTAATGTACTGAAAATTTGAACCTTATACTTAAGTGATAAAGTTGAAAAACTATTAAAAGAATTTGACAGATTATAGTAGGTTGACGAGCTGGCGTCTGTACTACAATTCTTGCTTAAAAATATCATTTCATTTACCTCAATGAATATTCGGTAAATTATTTCCTAGGATGCGAGTGAAATCGCGGGCTGCAGCTGTCATCTTCCTACCTTTTTCACTATTTACTTTAGTTCCGTGCAGCATGTCTTCTTTACCAGTACCGTAGACCGGGGTTACTTTGATCAATATTAAACTTTGAAGGTTCATATCTTTTAAATTTGTGGGTGTAAAAAAATACTAAATAAATCTAGTGATCGGTTTTTTTATTACTCTCGATTCCTGTAATAATAAGTGAAAAAAATTGGCTTGATTATGAGTAAAAAAAATTAAACTGCCTGATCAAAGTTATACGTAGGATGGGGTTACTTTGATACCCCTTATTTTATTGCGTAATTACAAAGTAATTATTGCGTAATTGCAAAGTAATTACGCAATTAAATAAACCCAATTACAGTGCCAATACAATTTAAATATAATTACCCAATTATAATGCCAATACAATTTAAAAAATAAAAATCTATCAACTAGAAAAATAAATATTGTCGCATGGGGTAACTTTGATCTAACAATTGACTTGATTGTTTGAATGACAATATATTTACCTTTTTCAATTAAAATGATTGGTGGATTCCCAGCGTGTCTTCAGGAAAGGATTAAACAGTTGTTCAGTGTTCATAACTCAGAAAAAAAACTACCTAATTATATATATGAAATGGAAGTTTCTATCAAAGTTACCCCGCGATTCAAAGTAACCCCGGTTTACCGGTATTTTACATGGAGCGACTGCCTATCTGACCTCCACAACCCAGTTACTGAGTAACATGATACCCCTTCGTCTTCCTAAATTCTTATACACATAGCCATGCACATTTATTCATTCATACACTTAAAACTTTTTTGCACAGTTTATTCATGCAAATATCTTATAGTAAGGCACGCCTGCATAGGTATGCATCCGCAATGTTTGAAGACTAAGGTCTTTTCAACCAGTGCGTCCGGCTTGTTATGAGTGTTATGACATATGGTGCCGAAACGTGGACACTGACAGTCGGCCTGGGGCCAGTCTTCTATTTTTATAAACATCGTCATTCCAACACGATCCCACTGTCATTTTGCAAAAAAATCGTAATCTGCTAAATTCATAATGGTCGATCATTGGTTGATCATTGTATTCCACAAACACGATACTCGTAACGAATTAAAAGAAATGACTGCACAATGACGTTCTCATGGTAGGTCACTGATCAAAGGAACTGTCAAAATTTTAGCAGATTACCGCCTAAGTCAGTCATTTATTTTTCATTATGTACGAGATTACCAATAGATGCCATTTCTTTCAATGGAGTGTCAGTGGCTGACCATTGGAAAGTCATAAGGACGCCAATATGTTAGTAGATTAACAAACTTGTCAAAATCAACAATTATGAAATCAATGATAGACCATTCTGACACTATTGTAATAGCAGACTTTAGGCCCTGTCAAATATTCAAGGTCGCTCAGCGCGCTATTCAGCGGGTTAAACCAGAAATGAATTTATCAGGAGAACCATTGTAGTTACGGACATGGCTTGCAGAGTAAGCAATGTGAAATGGCAGTGGAGTGGCCAAGTTTGTCGAAGGACCTATGACCGGTGGAGCAGACGAGTCCTGGAGTGGAGACCGCGTATCGGCAAGGGTAGTGTGGGACCTTAAAAAGGTGGCTGGGTCAGGTAATAAAGTCAATACCAAACTTTGTTTATGTTTGTGCGAGACAGCATCGAACTCAGCCTATACTGTGATTGTGACGTATTCCTAATTGACCTACGATTGTCATTAACATCATTCACTTTTGGTAGCGCCATCAAACGTGGGAGTCTAAAGAACTAATAAAATAACCATGTAAACCTCCACATGGGCCTCTCAGAGTAATAAAAACCGACTTCTTGACTTATTCTGAAATGTATTTTTGGATGACCTGCAGTGAACTTTGGCTGTCATAAACATGAAGTTCATTTGAAAATTTAAATACATAGGTCGGATAAGGACGAAAAATATCTACATAATTATTGGGATTTATCAATTTACCCACCCTAACCGCAATCGTAAGAATTTCAGTTGAACATTTGTTTACACATTCATCAAATACTTTTGGAACAGAGTATAGCTACTATGACTGCACTTTGAATGAAATGAAGGTCCCTATCTTGGACACACCATTTAAACCACCAACCCAAAATTCGCCAGTTATGATTTCAAGTTCCATGTTCCATGCAGGCGAGCCTATAGCTATCCACTGGGCACAAGTCACCGCGTGCTGTTACAGAGAAATTCCTTAGAAAAAAGGGTTTTATAATACCAGTTAATACCAGACATAAAGACGGGTAAAACCAGTACTAATTATACTGACTTCCTGAGAGCCGAGGAGTAGTAGAATACGTAATAGTCACTTTATACGCGGAATAAGAATGGAACTGACTAACATCCGCTGAGTTTTGCCACAGTGTAACTACTTACAGTAGTTCATAGGGATCAGCATCACAAACTATGGTCGGACCAAGGCGAGTGCAGGCAGGCTAAGGAGGCACTCTCTTCAATCGATGGCCACCTCACGAAAAGGGTTGTCCGATTAACTAAACAACAGCTGTGTACGGTTACAGCAGCTGTAACTGGCCATGGGTCATTTAATAAACACCTCTTTGTCATATAAGTCACACAGTCCGCTCTGCAGGGCCTGCATGGAGGACGACGAGACAGCAGCTCATGTGCTGTTAAACTGCCCGGTGGTCGCCACTTACAGGGCAAAGTACTTCGGTAACCCAGGTACCCTACGCGAGATTGCCAGTAACACCAAGGCGTTGCTGGCCTTCTCTGTGGAGCTGGGGTGGATCGAATAACCAAATTTTCCCACCCGTACGCAGAATACGCGCTTTGACGTGGAGTTGCGGAAACCAGCCCGTATTACCTATTACCGTAGTTCAATGGGAGCGTTTTTGCAAAGCAGTCGTGCTGATGGTTACGGTGTAAGTGGGTGAAGCTTCAGGTATAATAATCATCTGCCTTGCCTTTTCCCAAATATGTTGAGGTTGGCTTCCAGTCTAACCGCTGAATACATGTATTTTATATGGTCGCCCAACAGGACTGATTGAACTGAAAGGTAATTTGCGCATTAGTGTTTCACTATTGGATCTTGGATGAGGAAAAGAGGCCTTTAACTAACATTAGCTATCAAATTTGGATCGGCTTCCAGTCTTACCAGATGCAGCTGAAAACCAGTATATTATATGGAGCGACTGCCTAATGTGATCTTCGCATACGATACCCCTTGGTAAGACTAATTGTAAGAGTTCAGGTTCTTCAGGTATCATTACTAATGTATTAAAAAATGTTTAAAAAGTTTTCATTTTTCAGGTAATGTCAAATGTATGTCAGGTAATGGCGTTGAACCACTGAGTAGTCACACTGTGGGATTGCTTGTTTTTCGGATTTTTCGCAACTTAGTAGTAACTCACGAAGTTGTCGTTAAATCAATATTTTGATAAGAGGCGTGCAAAATTACGTGTATGTATTTACATTATGTTACGTTTTTAGGTTTACATAAGGATAAGAAATGTCGTATATCGTATTTTGAATATCAAATAGTAAGTCTGAAAAGTATTTTTACAGGTTAGTATCAAGAAAGTATTGGGCTTGAGTTTAGGAGCTTGTAATAACAACCGCACGGGTCGATCCATCAGGTTAAGCTACGCTTGCCGGGGTTGGCCCGTGGATGGGTGACCATTTTTACATACCGAGACTCCTCCGTGCCTCGGAAAGCACGTTAAGCCGTTGGTCCCGGCTGTCATTCGTCGATCTTTGACAGTCGTTACGGGTCGTCAGAAGCCCGAAAGTCTGACAACCAGTCTTACCAAGGGCTATCGTATTACCAAGTGACTGTGTTGTGGAGGTCAGATAGGCAGTCGCTCCATGTAAAATACTGGTATTCAGCTGCATCCAGTTGGACTAGAAGGCGACCCCATCATAGTTGGGAAAAGTTTAGGAAGATTGATTGATCAAGAAAAGTCTTAGTTATCCGAAAAAAACACCACTGCTGGACATAGGCCTCACGATCCTGTTCCACCTGCATCTAGAGGTTTCCATCACCATCAATACCAGTTTGGGAGACGCCAACAAACAGCAAACCCTAGGGAAAGTAAGCAGCAAAGGCTCTTACCGAGGCTGTTATCGAAACGAGGTTTATCTTCAGACCCAGGTGTAAACCATGGAGCCATATTTTCATTACGAACTTTTTCCGAACATGATAAAGTTCTTAAAGAACTGTATTTTAATAAAATCATAATAATTCATTTTTGCCTCCTTGGTCTAGTGGTCCGCAAGCGCTACTGCTGAGCATAAGGTCCTGGTTTCGATTCCCGGGTCGGACAGTGTTATTGGGTTTTTCTATCCGGAATTTCTTAGCAGCAGTCCGAAATCGGGATTTGTGCCCGGTTGATGGCAATGGGCTCGCCCCCTATTACATAGGACTTAAACATAACTGGCGAAATGTGGGTGAACCTGCTTCAGGTACACCTCTGCCCTACCCTTCGGGGAAACAAGGCGTGATGTTGTAGTGTTTGTGATGTGTGTGGTAGGTGGAAATTGGAAGTGAAGTAATAAGTCACAAGTACACAAGAAGAAGAATGAAAGTTTATTGGTACACAGACACAGGTTTCAGTTCACACACACACACAAGAGTTACACTTAATAAGAAGGAGTGGTAGAAATATAGAACAGCACGGATACGCAATTAAACATAACACAAGAAGGTCCTAAGGGTTAGCGAGGCGAAACTAGGATCGCGAGATTCCTACATAAAGCTATGCGCGCAGTGAGCATACTGATTTGCAAGTCACGGCGCGCGCGTCGTCAGTTCGGCCGGGTGCATGAGAGCCACGCATGATGATGCTGTCCCGCTCACGCACACGGTTCGCGTGACGTAGCGCGAGCGCCGGTTGTCGGTGGAACAATAGACGCGTCATAGCTACGCCGGGCCAACTGATAAGGAATTACTACTAATACAATGTTTGTACTTGTCTGTTTGTTATTTGAATATTAAGTTAAAGTTATTATTGTAAATAGTTTTATTTTATATGTTGATTATAAATAAGTCTAGTTTTAAGTTCTTTTGTAAATATGTGTATATAAATTATAATTAATTTTATTTAAGAAATACATAATTTATATTTGATTTGCTTTAACTTTGACAATTTAAATTGACTTTTAAGTGTGTAGGTCACTACATCACCCCCTTCCAGAGACCGTCAAGGGCGATAATAGTCGGGAAATTTAACGCGACGTCCTGACCGCGTCGTTCTGACGACGCTCTCGTCAGCGGAAGGTAAGTTCAGGTTATCCGCGTCAGGTGTGTAGTGATGAGTGTTGGTGTTAAGTGGTGACTGTGGAGTGTTGTGATGAAAGTTGGTGGTTGGTGGTGAGGAAGATGTGTGAGGATCACGCAATATGAAGGCCGGCTTAATGCGGTCAATCGATACAGTTACTTGTTTTCCATTTTCCATTATTTTAAACACTTTCTCACCTCTTTGAATGACCTTATGGGGACCAGAATATGCCGGTTTCAGACCACCAGCAGTGCAGTCCTTAAGGAAAACGTGGGTAGAAGAAGCTAATTCCTTGTAAATAAACGTTTTAAAATTGCTGTTGTGTCTGGCTGCTGGTGATGGTTGCAGTCTCCTGACGATACTCCGGAGCCTTGACAAGTAGTCGGTCATGTCAACCGTTTCATCAGCTTGTGGGTCGAAGAATTCGCCAGGCAGACGTATTGGTTGACCGTAAACAAGTTCGGCAGCAGTAGCTTGGGCGTCTTCTTTATAAGCGCTGCGTACGCCTAACATGACTAGTGGAAGAGATTCCACCCAACTGTCATTAGCGTGGCAAGTGATTGCTGCTTTAAGTTGACGGTGGAATCTTTCCACCAAACCGTTGCAGGCAGGGTGGTATGCCGTTGTTCTGCGACGTCGAAACCCAGCGATTATAGACAGGCATTTGAAGAGCGCTGATTCGAACTGCCCACCTCTATCTGTTACTATATCGGATGGGCAACCGAAACGAGCAATCCAGCCACTCAGTAAGGCCTTTGCCACCGTTTCTGCAGTTATATTTGTGAGCGGTATTGCCTCAGGCCATCGCGTAAAGCGATCGATGGCAGTGAGGCAATAGCGGAACCCTTCACACAGTGGCAAAGGTCCCACGAGGTCGATGTGAATGAATGCGAATCTTGATTGCGGTAATTTGAAAGTACCCACTGGAGCAAAGACGTGCCGTGTGGTTTTTGAGCGCTGGCAAGCCAGACAGGAACGTACCCAATCGCGGCAGTCTTTCCTAACACCAGGCCAAACATATCGGTCAGCCACCAACTTTGCGGATGCCTTGGTACCTGGGTGACTCAAGGAGTGCAGGCTTGTGAAAATTGGTCTGCGCAATTCCTTGGGCACAAATGGTCGTGGCGTAGGGGTGCTAACGTCGCAATATAGTTGCTCTTGTGAACCTGGTACCCTGACCTGTTGCAGGCGCAATGCGGTAATCCCATCTAGCAGTTGCTTCAGCTCGAGGTCGTCAAGTTGAGCTGCAGCGATCTTTTCGACGGGCACTGGTTGTGTAATCTCCTCGACGCGCGAAAGGGTGTCTGCCACAACATTGTTTTTGCCAGACACATGCCTGATGTCTGTTGTAAACTGGGCTATTAGATCCAGGTGACGGAACTGCCGTGGGGAACAATTCTCCTTACGAGAGTGGAAGGCGAATGTCAGTGGCTTGTGGTCTGTGTAAATCACAAAGTCACGAGCTTCCAACATGTGTCGGAAATATTTGATACTCTCGTAGATGGCGAGCAATTCGCGGTCATATGGAGAGTACTTAACCTGTGCTGGACTTAACTTGCGCGAAAAGAAAGCAAGCGGCTCCCATGCTCCTGCATTCAACTGTTGCAAGACTGCGCCAATGGCCTTGTCGGAAGCATCTGTGACCAACGCCAACTTATCACTGAAGTCTGGATGCGCCAACAGTGCTGCTTGACAAAGGCTGTCCTTGCAGTTCTGGAATGCCTTATGCTCCTCGGTTGAAAAATTGACCGGGTGTGAACCCTTCACTGAGCCGATAAGCAGAGCGTTCAAGGGTGCCTGATAGTTTGCTGCGCCTGGGATGAACCTGCGGTAAAAATTGAGCATCCCAAGAAATCTCCGTAGCTCTCTTACGGTTTTGGGAGCGGGAAAATTTTGTACAGCCTCGACCTTCGATGGTAATGGTCTTGTTCCCTTGGCTGAGATGTGGTAGCCCAAGAAGTTTACCTCCGACACTCCGAAGACACACTTGGAACTGTTGATGACCATACCGTAGTCTCTGAGTCTGGTGAAGAGTTGACGCAGGTGGTGCTCATGGGTCTTCTGGTCTTTTGAGTAGACCAAGAAGTCATCCAAATAAGCGTACGTAAAATCCAGACCCCTGAGCATTTCATCCACGAAGCGCTGAAACGTCTGTCCGGCATTTCGAAGACCGAACATCATGAACGGGAATTCGAAAAGACCGAACGGCGTCGTGATCGCAGTTTTCGGGATATCATCTGGATTCAATGGAATCTGATTGTATGCTTTCACCAGGTCAATCTGAGAGAAGACGGTACAGCCAGACAGACTATGAGCGAAGTCTTGGATGTGTCGAATGGGGTACTGGTCCGGGATGGTACGTGCGTTCAGCATTCTGTAGTCGCCACAGGGGCGCCATCCGTCATCTTTCTTCGGCGCTAGGTGGAGAGGTGACGACCATGGTGACTCGGACTGGCGACAGGTTCCACATTGCAACATGGCCTCGAATTCGGCCTTGGCAATTTGCAGTTTGTCTGGGGCCAATCTGCGTGGTGTACAGGATACTGGTGGCCCTGGTGTAGTACGGATATGGTGTGTTGTATTGTGTTTGGGAGTGCGGTGTATACCATGTGGGCGAGTGATTTCGGGGAATTCCCGTAGTATGTGTGTATACGCGGAATCACCCAAACTTACCCTCACCGAGGAGACATCATCAGAACGACGCACGGGCGACGCCGGGGTGGAGAGCGTTGTATGGTTATCGATGAGGCGTTGATTTCTGCAATCAACAACCAAATTATAAAAAGATAGAAAATCCACGCCTATTATTGCCCTTGTAACATCGGCAACGATAAATCGCCAAGCAAAGTCACGGCGCAACCGTAGGTTCAGAGTGACGTTTATGTACCCGTATGTATTTATCTGAGTACCGTTGGCCGCGCACAATTGGTAGTTAGTCTTCTCTCGTCGATTTGATAATGCCGATCGGGGGTAGACACAGAGGTCGCTGCCGGTGTCGACCAAAAACTGCATCTTTGACCTTTGATCGGTGACGAATAAGCGACCAGCACTCGGGCAATCATCGGCCGCCATTATTGATTGCCCCGCGCATTTCCCGATGTAGGGTAGTCGCACGGCTTCACACACTTTTTAGCCCGGTCTCCGAACTTCTGGTGGTACCAGCACTGCGGGTACTTCCTGTAGCTGGATTCTGATCGGGATGAGCCAGACCGATATCGCGTGCGACTATGAGACCGTTCTCTGGAGCGAGATAGTCGCTCCACCTTACCCGCCAGCTTCTCCATCTGCTTGGTCAGAGCGGCGATCTCCGAGGATACACTGGTACCCGCAGTACTCGCCGATGCAGCAGTAGATATGGCTGCTGTTGATGCCAACTGGGTACCGACGACGTCGTGGATCCGGTCCGCCAGCTCTGCTAGTTCAGCCAGGTCCATCCTCAACTGCGACGCTACGATGGCCTGTGTGTTTGCGGGTAGGCGGCTAGTCCATATACTTCGCAGAAACTCCTCCGGTACACCTGGGCCAGCGAGGTTGAGAAGGTGGCGATAAAATTGTGACGGCTTCCGGTCGCCCAGTTCCTCATGCATAAGAAGTTGCTTCACCTTTTTCTCACGCGATGCCGATAGGCGCTTAATGAGCTCACCTTTTAACTTTTCGTATTTTCCGGTTGGTGGAGGGTTGCCGATAATATCCTCGACCTCGGCAGCGTACTGCGGATCTAGGTTGCCAGTTATGTAAAAGAATTTGGTTTCATCCGACTTGATGCTCGCCAGGATGAACTGCGCCTCCATCTGGTTAAACCAGAGACTTGGTTTCTCTGGGTAGAACGGTGGTATACGCACACCCACGCGAAATGTTTCCGCTGCCGACACATCTTGATTCGTACACGCTTTGTCCTCACTCATCTTCGTACTCTTGAACGGGGTCACCAATGTAGTGTTTGTGATGTGTGTGGTAGGTGGAAATTGGAAGTGAAGTAATAAGTCACAAGTACACAAGAAGAAGAATGAAAGTTTATTGGTACACAGACACAGGTTTCAGTTCACACACACACACACAAGAGTTACACTTAATAAGAAGGAGTGGTAGAAATATAGAACAGCACGGATACGCAATTAAACATAACACAAGAAGGTCCTAAGGGTTAGCGAGGCGAAACTAGGATCGCGAGATTCCTACATAAAGCTATGCGCGCAGTGAGCATACTGATTTGCAAGTCACGGCGCGCGCGTCGTCAGTTCGGCCGGGTGCATGAGAGCCACGCATGATGATGCTGTCCCGCTCACGCACACGGTTCGCGTGACGTAGCGCGAGCGCCGGTTGTCGGTGGAACAATAGACGCGTCATAGCTACGCCGCACGGTGGATCGAAAATGGGCTGTAGAAGACATAGGATCTCGATTTCTTAAATGTTATTTTTTTTGCTGGAAATGACTTCTGCTGATCATTACTGTTCTATAAAATGTCATATGAAGTAAATGTGTGCACAAATGGAAGAGTTATAATTTTTATAAGAAAAAAATGTATGGAGCTAGTATGAAAAATCGAATTATCTCCTAAACGGCATGTTTAACCGTACCATCCTTGGAGGTGGTCATAGTGCTAATTATTTATAATTTTTTGGTTGCGGATTTGACGAAAAATTTAATGCCGTTTTTTTAAAAAAAATCGTCAAAATATTTTTATTTATTTTTACATGTAAAACGATCCCTTTTAGTGTCCAAGTTAAAAAGTTCGATATGTTATTAACCCAAATATTAAGAACACACAAAACAAGAAAAATTAAATAAAAAAATTGCTGTTTTTTGACACATTTTTATTAATTTAAATAAAAAAAGATTACCAAACTCTTATTTAAGTAACATATAAAGTTATATTATACACAAAATAATTTAATTGAAGGAATTAATACTAAGCATTTGTAAAATAAAGTAAAAAAATAAAAAAAAAGACAAAATATCATTAAATATTACAAAAAAAAACCCAAACAGACTCAAATACAAATTTACAAATGTATAATTTTTTTACAAATTTTCCTTATCACTCTCGTTGTCAGACTCCAATTCTGAGTCAGCATCCAGATTGGATATGTCCAAAAACTCGAACTCAGTTTCCTGAAATTGAATTAAGTCGAGAGTTTCAGCAAAAAAGCTCTGCTTTTTCTTGGCATCTAACTTAGGCCTTTGTGCACTTAGCAAAGGATCCGAAGAAACAACAAGCATATTTAAAATGTCTTGATTGGAATCCTGCCTGCTTCTTTTCCGCGAATGATGTTCTCGAAACCTCCTAAAATCTTTGTTTCGAGACTCTGAGGCTTCTTCCGAGAGAGTCCCAATCGGCACAATATTATTTTTCTCGATTATGTCAGCCCCATGGATTAATAATTTATGAACGGTTGACGACATGTAGTACCAGTCGTATAATAATACGTACTTTTCTGCTGTTTTGCGGGCATAATCTCTAAATTTTATTATATCGACCTGCTCTCCAGATGTAATTGCTTGTAAAATTACAGCAAATCTTTTGATGAGGTCTTCATCCAAACCGGTTATAGCTGCGGTTTTATTAGGAAACTCAAAGAATTTTCTTGCAGTATTCCCGTCATTGGTGGTTCCCGAGCCTTGTTTTACTATATCAATCAACAGATTGAGTTCATCTTTGAATTTATTTTGAATTATTTTCTTCCTTGTCTGTAGCATTTCTTTGTGCTCATCACTTCTCGCTGCCCACCGTTTGAAGTCGAGCCTGTATGCAATGTGTAACAGACATTCCATACAATTTATACGGGCGTGTAGGGATGACAAGCCTAATTCATAAAGGTCAGAACACACAATTTTTGATGTTACAGCATCTAAGCGGTTCATTTCTGTAGGCTTTGCTAAGCACAGGTAGCACGATGCATTTGATCTAGCTTCAGAAAGGTAAGTGCAAACTTTAGCGTCGATCATCGTCATCATTAGTTCATGAGTCACCCTATTATTATTATTGCACTCTGTGGGGATAAGGGCCTCAATTTCTTCATCCATTTGTTTTTTCAGCTCAAGGACAACTGCTTCACTCTCCTTTACAAAAGTAAACTGAACTGGACGACAATACAAAACTGAGCATGGTTTTGGGTTCGTCCATAAGATGTTGTCTCCATCTGTCAGTTTAAGTGGCACCAAGGAGGTCATAAAAATGCTCGAGTCATCTTCCTCACCCTCCATTTTCTGCTTGTATCGGCTTTGGTTAGAAGCACCATCAAATCCCCACTTGGATATCAGCTTCAACTGCTTGTTATGCTCTTCCTTAGAAAGGCTTTGAAGGATTCTTGTAACTGTGATATCAAGTAAAGCTTGAAGTGTAATCCTAGCCGATGAATCAGTAACTGTCACTGATTGCTTCGGAGGGTAGCAATCAAGCTTAGTTTGTTGCACTTTATAGTAAGATGGATAAATATCCTTAGCACCTTCCCGAATGGCAGCCTCTCGCAACGTAATATATTGCCACTTTGAGAGTTTTAGCGAAAGAAGCAATCCAAGCGCCTTTTCTGACGTAAATATGATTGTTTTCGCTGGTTTCTTAAGCGTTTCATTTAATTTAGCGGCTGCTTCAGGATTTTTCATCATGTATTCGATGACAGAGGCGATATCTCCATGCCCTTCTTCTTTTAAACGTGCTGCAGCTGCATATGCCAATTCACTGGAATCTTCGCCTGTGTGTTCATCAGATCTTCTCTTTTTTTGTTTACTTCCCAGATCTTCGAATGGTTTACGGGATCTTTTCGTCATTGTTCCAATGGACGTTGATGTCAACGGTTCTGGAGAGACTGAGGGCGCTCTTGGTATCTCATCAACACTTGGTTCTTGATTAACTAAAGTTTGCACAAAACTCGGCCAATCAATATTTGCTCCCAACCAATTCTCGTACTTTCTCCTGAAATTATCAAGGAATCGGTTGGATTTCTGCCACCTTTGTAAAGCGGCTCGCGTAAATCTCCGACAAAATTCTTTGAGAACAACACGATCTTCGTCAGACAGGCAATCGCCTATGCGGGATACAACTGCACTGAACAATACTTCATGATCAAATGAAGTACTCTCACTTCGTAGAAGAACAAACAAGTCTAAATTCGTGATTAAACTTTCCATTCTAAGATTTTATAGTCGCAGATTTAGTGTTAGCAGTTACACAGTTGTGAACAAACTAAATTATAAAACAAAACTTTAGCCCTTTTATTGCAAAACGCCAATAATTAGGTAACTACCCTCATTCGTTATCTTCTCATTAGCTAATGAAAATTTATAATTGTCACTAACTATTCTTAGAACTCATAGCACTGCTAATTAACAAATTAGCTTACTTATCAAGAAAAGTTGAATGTAATCCATAGTTGGCATTGTCGTGAGATATTGAAAATCATTAAATCACCTATAAAGACTCATTAGAAGACCTAATCAGTGTAGTTACTTAATCACTTCTTTTCGGACTCATTAGAAGAGTAAACAATTGGTAATTTGGTTGTATGAAAGGTTTTAAAACTCATGATGTGTTGATAAATATCTAGCTCAAACATAGTTGTCTACGTGTGGGTGTACTATAAACCTCTGCCAACTCCTTCGGAAATATAGGAGTGATGCTATTTTATGTTACGTGTAGTTAAAAGTCCGTGTTCTTCAACATAAACACTAAAATGAATAGTTTTATATGAAAAAACAAATAAAAATATTTTGACGATTTTTTAAAAAAAAACGGCATGAAATTTTTCGTCAAATCCGCAACCAAAAAATTATAAATAATTAGCACTATGACCACCTCCAAGGATGGTACGGTTAAACATGCCGTTTAGGAGATAATTCGATTTTTCATACTAGCTCCATACATTTTTTTCTTATAAAAATTATAACTCTTCCATTTGTGCACACATTTACTTCATATGACATTTTATAGAACAGTAATGATCAGCAGAAGTCATTTCCAGCAAAAAAAATAACATTTAAGAAATCGAGATCCTATGTCTTCTACAGCCCATTTTCGATCCACCGTGCGCCGGGCCAACTGATAAGGAATTACTACTAATACAATGTTTGTACTTGTCTGTTTGTTATTTGAATATTAAGTTAAAGTTATTATTGTAAATAGTTTTATTTTATATGTTGATTATAAATAAGTCTAGTTTTAAGTTCTTTTGTAAATATGTGTATATAAATTATAATTAATTTTATTTAAGAAATACATAATTTATATTTGATTTGCTTTAACTTTGACAATTTAAATTGACTTTTAAGTGTGTAGGTCACTACAATGTTATGTTATGTTATGTAAATAATTTCATTTAACCCACTTTCGCATTTATAATATTAAGATAGTGAGGATCTCAAAGAAAAATCATGTTTAGTAAATAAATATCTATATAAATAAGACCGTGTCAGGATAAGTAAATAAGCAGCTCTAAAACGCAAAGACAACGAGCACATTGCCATTTAGTATAATTATGACGTCATATCCTCAATGTTCTAGGAATACAAAAAAAAACTGTGCTGGCTACATCCTAAGTACAGTCAAACGGTTTCCGTAGTAATAGGTACTTGAACTACGAACACCGTGCATTCTAAAAGTCGGCAATATCGCAAATAGCTGCCAAATGTGTTAACCTGTTTTTATTAATTTGTTAATATTAATGTACGGAAACATAAAATAACACTGAATTAGATGTTGTAACCGTTTTAGGTGTAAAAAAATAATTTGGAAAGTTTCCAAATACTTTTGTTTCCTTCTAAAACTAAATATTCAGTGTTACGATATTAATCATTGCATTTCATCTTTATTAATAATAATTTAAAGAGGAAATATTTGATTGTTTGTTTGTTTGTATTGAATAGGCTCCGAAACTACTGGACCGATTTGAAAAATTCTTTTACTATTAGAAAGCTTAGTTTTCAGGGAGTAACATAGGCTACTTTTTATCCCGGGAAAAATAACGGGTCCCGCGGGAAAGACCACGGGAGCGAAGCTGCGGGCAAAGTGCTAGTAATCAATATTTTAGTACACAATAGAGCGATATTTCATATTTTCATACAGTAATATTTCCAAAGTAAACATTACACCAATATATTTGACAGCTATTTGCGACGTTGTCCCCTTTCAGAAAGCACACTCAATAATGATACGAAAAATCAACGCATTGTCAAAGTCAAATTGACACCATGGACGTGTCGTTGCCTGTACAATATTTACGCATTAAAGAATGAGGGAAATGAGTCATTTTAGAGCCTATAAACCCCCGGTAGGAAACGTTTTTAAAATCCATGTTATTATAAAATTACAAAAAAGTTGTAATTAACCTGTCTGCATTGATTAATTGGTGGTTAGGAGATGTTTAAAGATTTCTAAGTTTGTTCTTCCATAATTCAAGGACTTTCCCCTCGATTTGAAGCTATACTGCAAAGACTGTTAAACGATCTCATGAGAACTAGTCTGCGTTGTCATTGATCATGATTTTTGTCCTTTAGCTACGAATAGTCGTAGTTTGTTATTTATTACAATATTCTATACTACATTATAATTATTAGTATTTAAGTGATATTTATCTTAGAAGTATGTATGTATGTGTATTCTCATATTGTATGTTTATTTTTAAATTAGTGAATAGTTAAATGTTTTTATTTGATGTATTTTGTTTTCTCTTATAATCTTACACACGTTGGTCTACATCTCTTTTTATCCACTTTCCTATCGCAGGTATGCTGGAAGAGATTTCTTTAGAAATAAGCATCACCTTTGTACGTATTTTTCTGTTTCTTTTTTTCTTGTCTGTTTATAAGTGTGTACATAAACTGTTAAATAAATAAATAAAATAGTCACTTGATCAAATCAATCTTGTATGTATATAATAAATAATGTTTGTTTGTTCGTATTTTATGCGCTGCCATACCGATAATCCGATTTTGTCAACTTATTGCTTACACTTGGGCGCAGGTTATAGGCATAGACAGTAACTCTTCCAAATACTTATCGTTTGAAATTTCAAACGATATTTCCACAATTATTTTTTATACGGCAGCAAGTCGGGTACCAGCCAGTATGAAATAAATTAAGCAACCCGTCTTGAGCAAGCGTGGTGATCAGTGCTCGTGCCTTCTGTGTATGAGAAGAGGGCTTTGCCCTGCAGCGGGACAGTAATAGACTGGTATTATTAATAAGTAGACTAGAGTAGTAAATTAAAAAATATGAAAGAATTGTATCCACACTTTAGGAGACATATAATCTGTTTTACTACCTCTGAATAAGTTCCTGTTAATTTATTATCTGAAATTGCATATTTTAATGTTTCTGGTACAAAGTGCCCCAAAACCTTAAGGCTACGCCAAATAGAACGCGTACTTAGCGTGCGTTATATCGCTAGCCTGACGGCGTGCTACAGCGCCGAATTGTGTTGCACTATGACGTTTACTGTCAAACAGTCCAGCGCGACACCAACGTTGCGTGCTGCGCTGTACTTAGCTCTCTCGCACGCTAAGTACACGTTCTATTTGGCAAAGCCTTTATGCATAACAATATTAAAGCCAGATTTTCTCACCTTTAGCGGCAGCTATCATTCAGAGCCGGGGCCCCGCCTGCGTCGTCACTCCACCACTCATGTTGGTCGCTATGACATGTCACTGCACTACACTGCACTAGCACACTCACTTTGTCACTTACACATTGTGGGGCATCCAATTTTTATTGATCTGAAACAAAAGAAAATCATAAATAAGTAATTGTCTTCATAGTTCAGTAAGAATTATAAATTTAAAAAAACATTCAAGTTCTTGTGGGGGATTCACAAAAATGTAGCTACGAGTAAAGTGACGAACGAACCATAATATAAATTGAATGTTGTTTAGTATCCAGGTGCATAATACATAAGCAGGTTACATGTTAAACACAAATTGAAATAACATAAATGGCTTAAAATATACCTCGGTATCAAAACCTCCTAAAAAAAAATGGTCCTCTTAGTAAAACGACAATTTAGCAAAATGTCCTACGAGCAGTTCGCCCTATTAGCAGAACGTTCTATTTTTAAAGTACAGTAATGCTACAAAACCACTATCGGATTTTATCATCATGGATTAGTAATTGTATTAAAGGCACCTGTAGTGTATCTATTTAATAGATATGTAAACACTATCTCATGCACGTCAGCTGTGAGGTCGCTGTCACTAATGTCAACTGTCAGTTCGCCAGGAATGGCGGGAAACAGTTAGAAGTGGAGCGTGCCTGCACAGGAGGCTTGGATAGATAGATAGATAGAATACTCTTTATTGTACACCATAAAAATTACTGACAGAAATTTTACACAGGGTGACACAATAGGTGGTCCTAAAGCGATCTTTTACAGACAACCTTTGGATGGTTTAAAGGTAACAGGAGAGACAATACTACAGACAGGTAGTCAGTGGTGTACTATTTACATATACAATAAATACATACATACATAGGTAAAGCATACATTTATTCATATAAATATATAAAATTATAAACTTGAAAGAAGAGCAAGGAACTATTATGAAATGATGATGTTTAAGGAGAGAGTACCTAAGTGTTTTTTACCAATTTTAAAAGTGGACATAGATTGAGCACGCCTTGTTTTCACGGGCAAGTCATTGCATAACCGTACTACTTGAACTGTAAAAGACTTGTCATAAAAGCTGGTGGAATGCATCGGCATCTCTAGTCTCAAGTTTTCCGACGACCTCAGTTACCTATTATGTGTGTCATGAAGGAAAATGAAACTTAGTGTGGTGATGAGCCAGTGTAGTGATATAATCAGCTTAAATACGGGATCAACAGGTTTCTACAGCATCATTGGAACATTGGGCACTTAAGAATTGACATGTCAATTTTAATAGATAACGATTTGTTAGTGTACTGAAAGCTGGGTACAGACGCCAGCACATGATCAACCTACCCGAAACTGTCAAATTTTCCCAATCAACTTTGAACCTTATACTTTAGTCATAAAGTTGAAAATCTATTGAAGAAATTTGACAGATTGTAATAGGTTGATGTGCTGGCGTCTGTACATAGGAAGAGTTACCAGTGATAGATCATAAATCGTTAGAGAATGGACACTGTGTGCTGCGGACAATATGGGCGAAGTCTGCCGAAGGAATAAGGACTGATGACCTGGAAAAGGTCGGTTTGAAAACTAATAGAAGTAGTAATATGGCACCTAAAGTAATTGACGTAATGCCTAATCTACCGTAACCTCACCTAAACTCGAAAGTATAGTTGGTATGTAGGTAGAGAGAGTAGAGATGCCGCAAATACTCGCTGTTATTAGGTATTCGGCATTACTCGAAATTGTTTTGTTATTCGTAGAATACCGAATAATAGTGTATATTATTTGACATTCGGCGAATAGTTGTCTAAATAAAAATAAACTTTTCATGAACAGAAAAAATATAGACATACAAATAATAAATCTTGTATTAATCTTTTAAAACATAACACATTTAGTATTATTTTCTTTATTTTACATTAATACATATAAATTATATTTTTAAATATTAGAATAAATATTAGTATTATCATTAATATTAAAAGTTAGCCAAAAATCAGTCATGTTGACGTTAATTAGTTAGGCTTTTGAATTAATAATTTAATATTTTTGAAGTCCAAAAGGGGCATATTGCGTAGCAGAAAATCGTAGTTTTTCTGCACGATTGGGATTAAGTCGGTTGTCCTTTTTTTCATAAATCAATCTTGCCTCAGAAAATAAATAAACTATATTATTATTTGAGAATAAATACACTTTTTTATATTCCTTTTTTAATGTCGAGTAATAATGGCGAGTATTCGATTATTCGCCATAGGGAATGGCGATTAATCGGTATTCAACTATTCGATATTATAACATTCAAAGAGGGTTTTTTGAAATAAATTTCACTGGGTGACAGCACTGAGACGTCAGGTCAAGGGCACCTGTCAAAAGTGTCAAAGCGCTTTTATATTCTGATTTCAACTGAATGATGAACGAATGTATGAAACGAATGATGAATGTCATCATTTAGTTTATATTCGTTGTCGAAATGGAAGACCTGTCAAAATGGCGCCAACTGGTGGCGAGAATTTTCATGAAAACCCTATTCTCGAAAGAACTCTATTATTGTACAAGTTCAAAGCTTTGTTTTTATCTTTCATTGTAACTGGGGCAAGAACGTATCAATATAGCGAATAAATCACTATTATTTATAGTGCTGGCATGTACTTAGTTATTTGGAATGGGTGAAGTAAAAGAAATGTATGTAGGTAGGTATCTGAATTTACATTAGAATAGAATAATCTTTATTATGCACACGATACAAATAACAGATAAGAAAAGTAGAAAAGGGTGACACAATGGACGGTCTTATCGCTAAAAGCGATCTTTTAAAGATAACCTCACAACAGCCTAGCAATCAAGCTGAAATGCTAATAAAATTCAATTGGATAAACTTAAAAAACTGAAGTTGTCAGTAAAAAATATACCTCACCGTGACATACCACAAAAACACAAAATTGAAACAATAATTTACGACAAAAACACGGGTCAGACACCGACATCACATACAAAAATTAAACGCACACAGAATCACCCTAATAAAATTACCTTCGCTACTATTCAGCGAAATTATCGTTCACAATGCCAACCACCCTTATTGGGGTTTTCCTCCCCTTTGTTTATCCTCTCCCTCACTCCAACGACGTGGGATAACTCTGTCCCTTTCTAGCTGACTAGGATTTCGTTGGAAGTACAACACGTCAATTTTATGTTTAAATGGTTAGGATGAGAGGGATTGTTTTAAAACGTTGGTTTTGCTCTCAAAACAGGCCAGTTAGATTAATGCTTTCCTTAAGAGGTAACAAAGCGATTATATCAGAAGTATTCAGAAGAAACAACGAATATACAACATACAGATATCACTAATCTTGTTTATGATCATTTACTTTCTTTTGATCATTCGCTAGAATAGAAAGTACCTGTATAAACTATTCGAGAGACCCATTTTGAAAATGTATCGAATAACCGAGTGGACTTTAAACTACCGTTTCTGAGGCCCCGGGTCCTGTCGGGATCGATCCTTTAGTCGTGTCAAGTGTAATTAAGGGACTATACGGTTAGAAACTCGGTACCAGTAGCCTCACCTAGTATGAGATTGAAATAGTGCCATAAATGGAACAATAGCAATATAGAGTATCCATATCTTTAGAGTGGTCGCTTCGTGTATAAATTACTGATATTTATTCATTGGATGAAGCAATGTCGTTGGTTGGACTGTACTCTTCTCACCAAATTTTTTTTTTTACTAATAATACTTCGGAATTAAATCAATCATTGGACGATGGTAATGTACTGTATACCATAGATAGAATACTATTTATTGTACACCATAAACAAAGTATGTACAAATAAGAACGTTGGAGAGTTATACCATACGCACCACGTCTTGGTTCATCCAAGTGGTGTGTATGGTATATAATTATACTTTATTAATAATCACTATTAAAATTCGTTGAACATCATTATTTGAGGTCTTATTTTAGAAGATGACTTGCAATCTTAAAAGAACTTCAACGCAATTTAGCAAACACACAGTAAAAATATAATATATTATATTTTTTTATTGACAGGTTGTCAATTGTTTTCCCATCACTTGAAAATTCTGTGTCAATAGGCCAGAAACCACAGAATTGACTGCAACAAAACATGGTTCTATAGTTACTAACGAAAGATAAAAACCAATAGCTAAGGGCCTTATAGCGGTTTGCTCAACATGATATAGAAATAAGTACATTAGTACTAACAAGTATTAGTAGTTGCTTCGCAAGAGTGCATTGTTCATATGTGGTGACATCTAAAAATATCAAGATTTCTATGCTAAGTACATCTAAGTGTATTGTACACATAAATCTTGGAATAAATTCCCTAAATAATGATACCAACCACATCAAAACCCGTTGTGGAGTTAAGAAGAACTAAGCGCACACACAGAAACGAAAAGCGATTTTGTTCTATAGATACAAAAGTAGAGCGAATAGATATTAGGTAGTTAAATTCGTACCGGTATGTATTCTAATTTATGGCTTTATCAAGGATGATCTTCCACGGTGAAAAAATAGGAACGCTCATGAAATTCCCATAGTCCATTGTGTAGTATCTACTCTTTAACAATCTTCCAAAGGAATGTATAAAGATTAATCTCAAGCCCTTCGGTTTAGATAAACCATACGTCGTCAAATTATTGCGGTGCTAGAAGTGCACAGTCGTTAAAACGTTACTGAGCAGCGTTTGTTTATGACTATCGGCTTTCCAGTACAAAGTAAGTCTTCGTTCACTTGGGTTTTATGACTTGCGCGGATGTCAGGCAAAGGCTAAAAAGGTTTATTGTCAGATAACAATAAACCTTTTTAGCCTTATTCCCTGATCAAGGTGAAACGATTGGTGTAAAAGTAAAAAAAAATGCAAGTTTTGAAAGAACAAAGGGTGTACCACAAAGGGATTGGTATGACACCTCGTGGTACACCTTTTATTTTCCCATTATTTATGGTCTATAAATATTAAAACTCATTTAGCGCATTTATTTAAACTTGAAACTGATTAAAACAGTTCGGAACGTCTCGTCTAGGCTAATGATTATTGTCTTGTTTTTTTATTCTAGTAGGTCAATCGAATGCGTCCAGAAACTCTCGTCTTATTCTGACATATCCGATTATCCGTCGCTTCGTGTTTGTACAAGAGTATTCAATTGATCTATTCATTTCCCGGGTATACAATCCCCGTAAAACCCTATTGTCCCCGGGTATGTGTCCTACATAATAACAGGCTAACATTTACATGCAATGTTGCTTCCGGGAATATTCCCACCTTTGGGAAATACTCGGGTACGGTGCACTAGTTATACCTACAAATAAGTACATAGCTTGATATGTAAGGCTTATGGCAACACTAACATTGACTGGATCAATGTCAGTGTTGCCATAAGCCTTATATTTTGAGGATTTCACTATTTCAGAAAATCAGACTATTTTATAAAGAAATCTTCGGTAGCTACTCGTTTTTTTTTCCAAATTTCGGCTTAGGCGCGCTCAGAAGCAATTGTAATTAATATAACATACCTCAAATGAAAGCTCGTTTAATTCTGATTCCAGAGAGATTTCTTCGAATTTTTTAGACAAGTGGTGTAAAATATTTTTTGATTATTTATAAATATATATAAAAAAGATCAGTAAAAGCCTGAATTTAACCGATATTGTTGACACAAATCTAACCGTAACTGGACAAAAGCGTTGTTCATAAACGTTGGCCATAAAATCACTTCATGCGAGGGGAGCTACCCCTATATTCCAGTGGTGCCAAATTATACCAAATGCTTTGATTCGTAATAATATACCATTTTATTTGCAGCTGAATTTATAATTTGTTTGTTCCTTTTTGTATTGTTTTTTTGCAAGAAAAATTGTTGTAGCAATGTTATGTGATTGCCTTGGCGCTGTTTTAAACAGGGACTGAAAGCGGTTATGGTTAAAGGTTAAGATACCTCAAAAATATACCGGTACCGGTTTAAAATACAGGTTGAGCTATACAGATATCTTTAAAAATAAAGGTTGGGCTAAACCGTTATTTAACCTTTACACGATTTCGGTATCAAAAACATGCGAGACGGCGCGGCGTCGAACACTTTAGAACTTGTGTACCTATTTTGTAACAATCGGCAAGTGAACGACAGACAGAGTAGCGAGGCGGTTTGTCAAAGAAAACCCCTATTTATTAAGGTTTAGGTACTGATACCGAAACGTTTATAAAGGTTATAGTACTTCTACCGAAATATACCGGTATGCATATCCAACCTCAAAATTCCGCTACTGAAAAAATTAACGGTATCGAAATATTTCAGTAACCTTTATTTAACGGTATGACGTCATACTGAAATTTAAAGGTACCTTAATTTTTCGGTAATTCAGTCCCTGGTTTTAAACCTCTTTTTACATCTCACTTTTTAATTTAATATAATTGTCTTGGTCTAATGGTTAGTATAAAAGTATTATCTAAGCCTCTAAAGGTTCGGATCCATTTAGTAGCTTTTTGTGCGCACTGTAGCTGTTCAAACATAATAAAATTGGAAACAAAATTCCGTAAGAGAAAACTGGACCAAAGATAGGTTGGGTAAAAACAAAGAACGGTGCGTAGTGTTTATGAGTAACGTCGAATGACCGAAAACAATAAAGTCATCAACATACAAAAGAATGCGTATCTACTCTGACGGGATCAGTAAAACTGACTGACCCTTTTAATATTACTTCACTCAACAGACTACTTAACTTGAACAATGGCTCGTGAAATTCGTTTAACTTAAACCCTATACTTACTGCTAACTGTACATACTTACATTTTAACTTAATGCTAAAGTGGTAGCTGCTAAAACCCTTACTCCGTATCCACCGCCAGCGCTATCCCAAAACGTAGAATTAACATGTGAAAAGCCAGCATTAGGCACCTACCTAGATACAGTGCGGTCCAGCCACTCACACAAGCAAAACATAGCTACACACGCAAAGATGTCTCCAACAAAATAAAACACCGGCCCCTGTCATATGGTATTGATTCCGACCCTTCGATTGCCGTCCCTCTCGCACACCGGTCAGCAACGAAAGTGCGAAAAGGACAGGTGTAGATACTTTCTTCTTGGCGACTCGGTTTGAGATGTAATGTTTACTTGTGTGCAGATTAATACTCGGGTAACGCCCTGCCTGGGATGATTCTGTATAGCTTTTAGTGTCCCCGAGTCGGGTTTTGATCGGTTCGAGGAAAAGTGATGTTCGTTTAAGTAGAACTATAATGCTTCTTATATTACTGACCCTTGAAGTGAACGTTTTAAGTGTTTTGTATGCTTTCCTGTTTATGTTTGTATGTGTGCGAGGAAAGGTACAAAGAACTCTTTGTCTAAGATGACGCTATGTTTTTTTAACATTCTTTCTTGTTGGATAATCGTTTTAATACAAATATTGAGGAGACTATGAAGTTTACAGCAGGAAAGACATTAAATAGAAATCATCTGAACTCATCACCATTTTATTAGAACTGTGATTATTGTAAACAATAAAATTAAAACACTTCAAACTCGATTGTGCAATGATTCGATGGCAATTGTTTCAAGAAGTTAATGCAGTTAAAACCGCTATTCCAATTTAAACTTTACGTATTTGCAAATACGTTGCATTTTACATAAAACAGATACCAACAATAGACGCGACAAGATCACCTTTGTACCTACCTAGCAATCGTATATAAAGCGAACGCATTTCAACATTGGAGATCGAATTGTCCGGGACCCGATAAAGCAGCCCAGCCTACACTTTCGGACGTCCAGCCAGAATAATATGATCCATTATATACCTACATTATTTTGATGGATAGACCAGCATACTGGGGTGACAACTTCGCCCCTAATTTAAGTATATAGTTAGGGGTGGCTAGGGGTACAATAAAGGGTAGAATTAATCCACGCTTGTTTTAGGGCGCGTGTACAACAGATGTATTGAAAACTGGACATGAATGGGAAGTTTTAAATTGTAATTGTGTAGTGCTTTGGGTTTAGGATTTAGTGAGTAAATGGCAGTATTAGGTTTCATATTTTTAACAGACATTGCCAAATAGTGTGGCCGCTCGTCCGAATACCAAATAAAAAGATAATGTTCTAGATTAAATTGCGCATCTCACAAATAATGTATCTGTCTGTAGACAGTAATAAAATGTTTGGTGTTAAAGGAAACGAGACAAAATACAGTCATAAAAATAGAACCTGAAACTTGGTTCTCTTCAACTGGTAATAGGAAATATTATATTTGTTCTTAATGTATTCTAGAATCGAACGGATTCACACTCCTGCAGTGCTATTCTGTAACCATCTCACCGTGAAAACTTAGGTGAAGTGAGTTGTCATTCCAACAGGGTGAGATGACACTGACAGCTCACTCCACGCTCACTTCACATGTTTTCACGGTGAAGTGGTTACGGGAATCGACATGCTGTTCTTTTTAACACCCTGTATAAATAATTGCCTGGACAATTCACGCGTAAATAAAAAAAAACGCATCTAAAATCAATAGTCCAGTCACATCTGTGCATTTTTTATCACTTGATACACAAAACTAATTCGCGATAACAAAATGACCTAATTCGAAATCCAATGACATTGAAAAACCATCTCTAACAGTTTCAAATTAAGTTGCATTTAGAGAAACCGGTTTTGAGAGTTGTGTCAGTTTATTATTTTGTGTACATCCGCAGATTGATTGACGCAGCTTTCGTCATTATTACTTGATGTATGGACCCTTACTATGAGGGTGCCTCCATGGGAACAGGTTTTGCCTCAGACATAATTGTTTTTAAAAGTAGCAGTGTTGTGTACTGTACTGCCATCTACCGGACTGTATATCACAACGGTGACACATCAACGTTTATTGATTGACTAGCCGTAGACTGTGGGTACACTCCATTCACCGGGTGGATGACGTAATCAGTTTATTTGTGTACCTACTTGAGACATGTATACGTGCCCAAGAGTTTACAGACATACAGGTAGAAGAGAAGGTCAAAAGATCTTATACTGCCTTTCTTTTTTAAAGGGAATAGCGTTATAAAACCTAGCCTTAGTAGTCAGAAATATTCAATACAATATAGTGTGAAGACGTGAGAGATATTAGCGATTTAACAAATAGATGTTGCTAAATATGAATGCACTTCCTGTACACTACTTAGTCACACGACACACACACGTAACGCCAAAGGGATCATTAACATCGGTGATACAATAAAGCATTTACAAGCTTCAAAAATTCAAAGAAAAGAATCGACCGCTTCACCGGAAAATGTAGCAAAAACAGCACAACACAATCTAGCTATAAATTCTTCCGTGCATGTACACGGACAAAAGAAAGTAGCTCTGAATAAAATCGCCTATCAATTCTCACACAATCTGCATGTTCACACAGTAAATAACAGTTCACTGGCACGTACTAGGGTTTACAGAACATTCAAATAAACTAGAACTGGTGATTTAACCTTTAGATCTAATTAGCATAAGAATTGAGAATGTATATTTACTGTGGCTCTATGAAATTGTAGAAATGATCACGACGAGACACTGTCAGGATTTCAATGTGAGATCTTTTCCAGGAAGGAGGATGGAGGTCCAGAAGTAAGATAATACAGGCTAAAAAACACCTCTTCTGGCCAAGACAGTTGATGAGTAGTCGGTATTAGCAATAGCTTTTGAGTAAAAGTGATGATGTAACGATGACCTTTCATTCTAGTCACCAAGTTCCGCGATATTTTTAAAGACACTACAATTTTTAGAGCGGTATTTATTTCTACTAGAAGATTGTGTAGGCTAAGGCTCTGTTGTAGCATTTTTATTGCCAAACTGGGCATAAAAATAGATTCGTAAACAAATTTTACCTGTGATAGCTACTTCCATATGTTAGGGTCTACTATGCAAAGATATGAGGTATTTGCTTCATTATTGGTAAAGATAGAAGTCTTAATTTTAACCAAAAGGGTCCGTAAATTATAGGAATCGGCCATAAGAGATTTAACAATAATGCTATTATTAAGGCACTGAAGCACCTTGCAAATAAATTAGGATAAAAGCAAGACAATGATGCCATTATTAAGGCACAAGGCAGTAGTTTTGAATGACCAGAAACAGAGAATTAACCTTTTCTGGCATTTAGTCGGTCAGGCAGCCCTGCGCAAGAGCATGTCAAAACGACAAGACCGCATGTTACCATGGGAAAACGGAATCAAATTATATTGCACTGTGCCGGTCACTTTCTACTTGTTGCCTAACCTATGGTACACTTCCTAGTATGGGCATCTAGGACAGTGCCAAAGTTGAGCCTAATATAGGCTAGCTATGCTACAATACACCAATATTTGAACCAACAATTGAATGAGTTAGAAGTTGAAGGATTCTAGGAGTGGTTTTCATATGTGTCTAAATGAAGATCACCTCATGTCTTTTGAGGTGGTCATGGTCATTTTGGGTTGATCAGTATTGGTAGACATTCCTATAAACCCTTTAGAGATGGCAGTCTTTCGTATACAACGGAACTTATATTTATCAGTTTGTGTTGGATATGGCTATAAGATCTTTAAAAATCATCGAGTTAATCCAAAAATACTTAATACCAAAATAGAAACAGTTATGTAAGAGTTCCGCAGAAGCCAAAGGCAAAAAAAAAACTTTAGTTTTTCGAGCTAAGTATTTAAAAACGTGAGTTTGTTTGGAAGTTACAACTTTACAAGTCTCCCCCTTCTTAGCAGGAAAAGTTTCCATGCTTAACATTTAGAAACTGCGTTTTAAGTCCATTTTGGTAACATTTATCTTGTTCTTATCACCGTTAACTTCGTGTTTTGGCTTGAGATTATTTATTTTTGTTTCCATAAGAGTATTTTGTTCGTCTATTCTGTGGTCAATCTTTTCGTCTATTAAAGTATTCTATGTTAGCCATTTATGTGTCTTTCAACAACATACTTATTTATATTTGTGGAACTTTTTGTTTATCTAAAAATTTCTCATTCGATTTTATAAACTAGACAATTTATTTGAGTACAAGCGTCCAAAATAAAACTGTTTGTTTTTAGTCAATGAGAGGGACATCACGCCTGTAATGCCCGAAGGGTTAGGCAAAGGTGTACCTATAGTACACCAACATTTCGCCAGGGCAAGTGTATTGCCAACAACAGGCTACAAATTCAGACTCCGGGCAGCTACGTAATACGTCCAGCAGTAAACGGCATTCAGCTAATATGATGAGTATGACGAACATAATAGTTTTGTCAACAAACAAAGATTTACATTTTGGCACACTTGCCGAATTTACTCCATCGTCTGGGATACGTCACCTTAGCCACAAAACATTAACACTAGATCGATCTTTTTCTAGTTCAGTGACTAATACAGACGGTCATAATGTCATTTCGGTTCTGCATCGTGGATTCAAATTGTACTAACTATGTCATTGAATGACTTTCATTCGTGCCTTTGTCTGTACATTGATTTTTTTTTTTGAGATTACGTGAGACGTCTTGGTTTTATATGGACTGGAAAATTTAACATGATTAACGTCTAAGGCCTATATCTATAAACGTTACTCAGCACATTCTTTGGCAAGACGGTATTCCTGCTACTGTCGCCCAACTGTCTAACTACAAGTGCGAGATAGAGAAAGAAATAGTTCTAAGGGCCATATTACAGGACTTAACTCAAGACTCAAGCATTAAACGAATCAAATGACTTTAAACTGTAAGTGAGGTTCTGCAATACGGGCCTTAGTCAAAGCACGAGCAAACAAAACAAAGTAACGTATATAGATCTCAGCTTAAGAATATTTGATCAGTCTTCATGATATAAATTTGATGATGGATAAGCTATATCGTATATACATGGAATATAATATGTAAGTATAAAAGTTTTGTTTGAAGAAACGTTTTTGTTAAGTTTGTGATGACTTCATGTGCCTTTGGATGTTAGCTGCTCATCGGTTCCATCTAAAAGGGTACTTAAATAGAGAAAGCCACTGTCAATTGGACATAAACTCTCTTATATGGAGTGACTATAAAAATAATTATTGAAAGAAGGGTAATCAAAATCCTTTCAATGAAACTGCTAGTTTCTAAAGGCTGAGAATACTACTCAATATAAAATACTATCCAAAAGACGAAACTGTTTTAGAACAAGCATCATATAGACTCCTTTAACACATGAAAAACGAGAGTAGGAAAGAAAGTGGTTTCTCGTTTTCATCCTCCGCTCGGAGATAGAAAATAAAGAACCATAGAGGTTATTAGCCTCAGAGACAATAACAGCAACCAGGAGAGAAGTCCTAACAATCTACTTGATAGACATAGGGCTGGCAATCAGAGAGAATTTGAATAATATTGCTTTCGAGAACGACCATTGCCTGCAGTGCCGATATACAGAAATGAATATCTGGAACCGAATGGCATTTCATCGGCATAATCTCCTTTTGAATTAAACCGGAACATAATCAAAGCGACACAAGAAAACACATACATACATTTATCTAGAAATTTCTACACCTAAATGTATGCAAAAATGTATCCTGTGCAAAGTTATTCGCAATCGGATCCAACATTCACAATCAATCTGTTTATTGTGTCCCGAACGAGCGAGTGTCGCCTAAAATAACAATGGACGCACACCCGCATCGCCCAGGTGTAAGGAACAGTACAGGCCCTTTAGAAGAAAAAAACCTCATCTGCATATCCGAGACTACTGCTTCCCTATTAACAACCTTACGTAACGCCAATAAGGTCTTTAACACTCCCGACGTAATCGGAATGAAAAAACACACAGTCAATGTCCTTAGTTGCATTCATGTTCTATCTCCTTCGCATGCATTGAATTTGAGAGGGATGGAAGAAGGGATTGTGACAAAAAATGATCGCTTGCGCACTGTGGGGACTTCGAATAGTATTTGCATTTTTTTGGCGGTGACGTAAAACAGCAGAAGTATTATTAATTTCGTTGTATGCTCCGTTTACTTCGTAATCTGTAGGATAAACATAGGTCGTACTAACTGTACTATTAGGTCTACTTCACCGCTGAATCGTGAAAGTTGACTGAGAGAAAGGCTCACTGTTGTACTTATAGATAGAGTTACGGTCACAACACAGTGCAGCTTGTAAACCATATTCTGCAAATCCGGTTTCAAGGTCAAAAGAGCGGTTGCGAATCGTCAATATTCAACAATCATTTTGTGGGTATTGTTGGTTTAGAGTGGTACCAATATCGACTTCCGTTTTTGGTTAAAGAGAAAATACAAATGTATTCCCCTGTTTTCTTCCTGGCTTTTTTTTTCTACTCAAGATTAGCCTCGAAGCTTCGGGATGCGTCCCGCTACGTCGCGAGACATTTTCGAATTATCTCAATGAAATGTGTATCTTTTTGAGTGGTAAATAAAGTTTTATTTTGAATTACGTCACGTCTCGGTATGAACTGACCCTAAGGCCGAGATTTATAATATTACTTAGCTTTTGCTTCGACTCAGACATGATTCCTTCTCTATCTTGCACATGTAGTTTGACAGTTGTGCGACAATGACAGGAATAAAACATGCATAATCAGTCTATAATGTTCCCACCTGCTGGGACACTAGACGGGAGTGGCCTGTAATCTACCAGTGCGGGTTGGTAGAATATATCACGTCTTCGAATTTTTGGTTCTCCTTTTTTTTCACCGTTTTGAGAGCAGTGGTGATGAAATTATTTACACAAAGTAAAGCGCCTGCCAGGGTTTGAACCCACGACCTACAAACTGGTAAGTCGAGGCCGTTACCGCTGATCCATGGTCCACCACGGCTCCCGCAGGAATAACACTTAGCCTAAAACACTAACCCTTTTATTCATAGACGTTGCAACTGTTGCAAGTAATGATTAGCGACTGTTTTTGCGCCACTTCTTCTTCCCAGCTAAAGCACTAGGAAGTGGTGAAGGGCGAGCGTTTTGTGGGAATGTCTTATGTAACTTTGACGTTCGAAAAGTGCTGATTCTCAGCCTAGTTTGAATAAATGACTTTTGAATTTCGAACCATATATTTATGACGTTTAAACTCTGAACTTTAATCGTCGTTCATGAGTAAAACCCTGAAACGTTAACGTTTTAAATATATCTCACCGTTACTGCCAACTATAACATTATAGAGTTAATGTTATATCGTACAGTGTCTACAGTATATCTTATTGTTCGTGATTTTATTCAAATTATGCATAAAGAGCAGGTAGGAAATAGTAATTATGTTCGTGTTCTCGGCCAGGCAAGGTCGAATCAATCTCGGGTTGTAAGAATCATGTATGATTTATAATATAACATTACACTGCTCTTAATCTAATACATTGTCTGTTCTGAATAAATGCTCTGTCATCTACGTAATTTGATTTAGTCAGGTGATGTTGGCGTCTCTTGTACAAAAATTGTGGCTTCCACTATTAATTTACTTTCAATCTATCTGCCTAGCCTTTTCCCAACTATGTTGGGGTCAGCGTCCAGTCTAACTGGATGCAGCTGAATACCAGTACCTACTTTACATGGAGCGACTGCCTATCTGACCTCCCCAGCCCAGTTACTGGGTATAACACACCCCCTTGGTAAGATTAGTTGTCAGACTTTTGGGCTTCTGAATACCCGTAACGACTGTCAAAGATCTACGAATGACACCGGGACCAACGGCTTAACGTGCTTTCCGAGACACGGAGGGGTCTTGATATGTAAAGATGGTCCCATCCACGGACCATCCGTGGCAAGCGTAGCTTAACCTGATCGATTGACCCGTGCGGGTGTTATTACTTAGCCACGACCTACCTACTACAAGAAATATCTAGATGTTGATAAATATTCCATAAAAGGTCAAAATAAAATTGTTGAGATCAAATACAATATCTATTATTCAACTCATACAGCGTGATGTTTTTGCGTAATTATTTACCAACACCTATAACTGACGGAACAAGAATAGTTCCGTCAGTTATAGGTGTACTACTACTGCCCGCCCATCACAAACTTCAAAGTTATCGGGAAAAGCCCATATTCAAGACTAGCTAATATATTTAATAAGCTACCCGGAAAGTTATAAATCCCTACCAAATGACTCAATTTACTCGAAACTGTTAAAATCCCTGTTAATAAAGGCTATACCGTTGAGGAATTTAAAGCTGATAAATTGTGAATCGATTGACCTTGTAATAATTATGCTTGACGTACTTAAATAATGTGAAATAATAAATGACTAATATATTATGCTTACCTTTAATGACTAAAATGAATGAACAGATTTATTTAAAATAAAATGTAATAATGAAATAACAAATGTTTATTAAAATTTAATGAATTTTAATAATTAGAATCAATATTATATTATGTAATTTAATCATTTGATATGAAACATTTGCAGTGCCGGTGCATGTCTTAAATACTGTGTCATGAAATTTGTATGCATGCCTACTAATCAGTGTTTTACATGTTAGCAAATAAATAAATAAAGAATCATATACCAAACAAACTTTTTAATACATCGCTTGATTTTCCAGTCGCCGTGTAGGAGTATCTAATTAAGTAATAGATTACTAATGCATAATTAAACAGCTATGTGGATAGGAAGTGAAAATGTCGCAGGTACGCTTACGTATTGGATGCATGCTTGCATACGATTATAGTTCTGCCTTGTGCTATACTTTCGTATCTTGCAATACAATAATGTACCTACTTGTTGAGATTCTTAGCCGCTTTATTAAAACACTATAGCTGCGCACCGCTGTTTTAACCGCATAAGTCTCGATCCAATGGAAATATCGGGATTGAAAGTATCCTATGTCCTGACCTAGGCCATGGTCTACCCAAGTGCAAAATTTCATCGAAATTCGTTCAGCCGTTTTAGCGTGAAAGCGTAATGCTGGGGCCGCATCTGAGTCTATCGTGACGAAGCTTCGCCTTGATACGATTACACGCAGATGTGACCAACCATTATCGGTTATCGTCGCTATAGTTCAGGCTGCTTAGCATTTATCGCCCGGGTGGCGGTACATAATAAGCGTGGCGCGTGGTCAGACTAGCGTTGGTCATTTTGACTGTAGTTTCCGGACAGCGTAGTCGCTTTGTCGAAATATTGGAGAGCAATCCTGGATTATTGCATGATAATTCGTTAAAATTATGAAGCCGCTAGTATGTCCACCGCGTTAACGCGATAATTTATTAGTGAGCAGAACTTACGAAGCTTCTGCACGCATTGCTTTATCACGATTACTCACGATAGACGCAGGTGCGGGCCCAGCATAACAATAAAAAACATACAAAAAATCAAATATTTTCTCTTTATTATAATAAATACCTATAAGATTAGATTAAGACTAGGTATAGGTAATAACTTAATAAGATAAGATTTTAGATTACTTAGCTTCTGCTCGTGACTTCGTCCACGTGAAATTTATTGTTTCCCTATCGCATCGCATCGCCTTCATCATCATCATCGCTTTTACATCGTTTTCGCTTAGCGTTATTTCTGACTTTTTTAATTTTTGCTCGGCTCCTAGGGGTCGTTGCGTGTTGTTAAATAGCCTGTAGCTTTCCTCGAGAATTGGGCTATAATATTTCAACGAAATTTTAATTATTCGGTTTTCTTAGGCATGTTTTTATTAAAAATCGGTTCAGTCGTTTGAAGATTATCAGCTCTTTTCTAGTTGATGAATGGATATGAGCGTCTTCCACAGGTCTGATCGATTTGAAATTTGGTATTCTGTTACTTCAATGATATTAGAAGAACATAGGAACCTTGAATTTCAGCACAGGTATCGTGTTTGGGCTCATTGGAATGGTCTCAAAAAATATGTTATAGATAGATGATGAACAGGGTCTGCTAATGGGGTAGAAATGAGGAAATATTTGTGTCAGTTTTTTTTTTTTTTTTTTAATAATTTCACTTGTAAACACTTCAGTAAATATATACAGAATGATCTAGCCATGTCTGACGGATGTTGGCGACTAGATCGCACTTCGCAATTTGTCACAATTAATCCGCTGATGTTCAATAATAAAATAATTACCTGTGGGAACCATTTTGTTCATTGTCATTTCAAATTAAACTAACTTGCTCAGGAGTTTTTTATTTACTTTAATTTATGAACTGCCTCGTTGTTCTAGTAGTCGCAAGCGCTACTGCTGCGCATGAGGTCCTGGGATCGATTCCCGGTACAGACAAAGTGTTATTTAGTTTTTCCATCTGGAATTTCTCAATAGCAGCCTGGAGCTTGGATTTGTGACTGGTTGATGGCAATAGGCTCGCCCCCTATCACATGGACTTAAACATAACTGGCGGAATGTGGGTGTACTATAGATACACCTCTGCCTAACCCTTCGGGAATTACAGGCGTGATGTTATGTTATGGTTCGTTTATGAAGTATATGCTAAGCTATTGTTAACGTTAGTGTTGATCTTAAGATTATTCCAAAGAGTCACTTAAGAGTCCTCAATACCTCTGCTCAAATTCACTCCTTATCTCGCTCGCACGATACTGCTCGCGGACTGAGTGAGAGCGAGACTGAGCGGAGAAGGCTCCAAGGCGCCCGTACGTAATACGGCGATTTTTTTCGTGCGCTGGATTTTCAACGCTTTACTTAGCGCCAAGAGTTGAAAATCCAACAGTGTGTTTTTCAACGCGCTGGGACGAAAGTGCTTCCCAACGCGTTGGATTCTCAACGCTCGGCTCAACACCGAGAGTTGAAAATACAGTGTAAAAAGAAAATTGCCGCGATAAAAACACGTCCGCTCAAACCTGGGCTTATAGTTTATGTAATTTCTTTTTATATAAAATAATGGTAACAAAAAAAGCATGGTATCTGATTTATAGTTAGTTCAGTTATTAATGTTATTATGCATGAAGTATTTTTTTAATATCTGCGGTTTATTGTTCGGTTTGAAGGTAACTGTTATTTTTTTTCTATACTTAAAGAAAATTTTATGGAATCGTGTTTTCATACATTACATTTTTACCATACATTTATTTCAAATAAATGTATGGAATGTGTCCAACGGAAGATCAAGCTAAGCAATTTGAGGTATTATAGACTCTTAACCCGCAAATGCGATGAGCGAAAGTTTTCATGAGGTTCAAATTTTTTTGGAAAAAATCTCGTATAAATTCATGTTTTTTTTTTTCATCGTTCAAATAACGTCATGAACATGACGCATGTTCTTACTTTGTATTCGTTTATAGGACACCGGCCAGAAAATAGAGCGCAATAAATTGAAAAATGGCTGCTTCAAGCAATTTGCCCGTCTTCATCTTCAAAGATTCCTTGCATGTTGAAGTCTTCAGAATGTCAGTCACAATCAAGTTTAATTATAGACAATAGGAGGTAAGATACGGATGTAGATGAAACAAAAGGATACAATACAGTGTTCTGTACTCTATACTCCATAGCTTTACGTAAACAAATCGTAAAAGGGACACTTTCTTGTTTAAAATGCGATAAAACCAATTTATTTTACAATAGTTTCCTCTTTTATTAATGTGTGTTAAACTAACTGCTTGAGCACAATTTTTTTGTTAGATTTATAATAATAATATAATATTTTGTAAATCTGTCTATTGTAAAGATCCCAAACTATAAAAGTCAACGAATTATAACGTTGCTAAATTGAAGAGTACAACTGTGACGCAGCATGACAACTGAAGTGACAGGTATTACGTTAAGTCGGTTACTTGACAGCTGTCTCATGACGTGGTGTTTTTTGTTTACCTTTAGTTAACTACCTAAACCTATGGAGTATAGGTAGACTTCAGAACACACATTTGTTTTTTTTACACTTGCGACGTGCAAATATGAAAAAAAAACCTACCGTGGGATGCTAACTTGTGAACCCGAATGTGTCTACAGATTTGCTTGCCTTTTGACGATCCGACGTGTTTTATTTGGTATTTCTTCGTCATGAGGGGCGAAAACAAGTGACGATCGTCATAAATTTATAGGCACCTTTTAACTTTATGGAGTTACTAGCTGCGCCCCGCGGTTTCATCCGCGTAAGTCTCGATCCCGTGGGAATATCTGGATAAAAAGTATCCTAAGTCCTAATCCAGGTCATGGTCTACCCATGTGCCAAATTTCATCCAAATCTGTTTAACCGTTTTAGCGTTAAAGCTCAAACAAACAAACTCATTTTCGCAATAGGGTATTACACCCATTTTTTAAAAGGTGTTTCAATTAGATTCTATAGTGCTAATGAACCACAAAAAATTCACAACATTTTTATTCAATCGACCGGACCTGCCACAGCTGGGGGGTTAAGTGCCAAAATAAAATTGCATTTAAATTTCGCGCGTAATTTGACGAAAACGCTGAGCGCAGTGGACGCTATAAATTGCTCTGTGATCATGACGTCAGTTGGCTGTGTAAGCAAATGCAGTGATATTTTTAAAGTTATAAATTTGTTTTGTCTCCTTTTACAAAACCGTCCTCCATGGTATTATTTCAATAAAAATTACGTTGGTTACGAAAATAATTAAATGCCTATAAAGTTGACAGTTAACACTTTCTAAGTTTACATAGCCTGATGACGTAATAACATGGCGACCAATCTAATGGTGTTATGAAACATAATAAAAAAGCTGAAACCTTTGAATTGAATTTTAAAATTTAGTTTGCTGAACTAAAACTAACTTTTTCCAACTGCTTTTTGCCTAAGCTATCTCAATAATATATTTTTAGATTTTTTATCATAAAGTGTAAAACACCCTATTATAATATCTAATACAGGTAGGATTAGGATAACATTGGTACCTACTTTTCGTCAGACACTACGCTTTGAAAAAGGCAATTCTATACTCTTTGTTGTAAGGCGTCGCTCTTTGAGTTCAGGAAAAATACCTTTGAATAATCCAATTGAAAAATGCACTCCCATTTTATCATCAAAATGTCGTGAGTAAAGTATGAATGTCGATGGCTATAAGAGGAGGGGAAGACCAAAGAAACGATGGATGGACTGTGTGGAAGATGATATGGCTAGAAAGGGAGTGACTAAAGAGATGACGACGAATAGAGAAGTATGGAAGATAAAGACATGTTGCGCAAAATGCAGGAGAATGATGATTCGCCAAGTTCCAAATATAACTACTTCATCAAAATCAATTTCTCAACCTACAACACAAATAAATAAAGGATATAATAAAGTAAACGTCACTACATGACGTGGTAACAACGTCTAATGGAGATATTTTCCAGGCAGTGGACTTCCTTGTTGTATGAGTGTATTGTTCGATCATTTCCGATGACTCGATTACGCAGAAACAGGTCGATGATGAGAAGTCGTTTAAACAATTAGTGTGGCGACCGTTTTATGAGAAGATTCAAGAATTTTAAATCTTATATCCTTCTTTGACTTCTTTGAGTGTACCCTACACTAGCGACGGCTCGAACTCGTTGTGGGCGTGACTAATATGCATGTTAATTAGTCTAATTATTTATTTATTTATCTACTTTTTATTTCAATATTTATATATTATTTAGTGTATAGAGTGAAAATTTCATGAACAGACCTTTTATAGATATTATTTAAAAAAAAAAACTACTGGATGTATTTACTCAAAATAGAATTATTTGAACTATTGAATAAATTATCTATACCTGTACAGTCACGAGCACCAATATAACACTTAGTAACTTTTAAAAGTGATTTTCTCCTCCTGTGTTGATTGTAATTTCGTGTTATTACGAACATAGTATACTGGAACCCATACTATTATGGAATAGGTCGTATTTCAAAGTTGCAATCGTAATTCCCCGAGTAAATCGCTTTTGCATTTTTCCAAGTGTTTACATATTATTGCTCGTGACTGTACGTTTCTCATTTTCTTACTACATAAGTCAATTATTTACGCCCAAAGACTAGTTAAAATTAGTGTTGAAATATGGAAATTTGACACTCATAACTAGAGATCGGATATGCGGATGCATATTTACCTAAAGTTAATTTTTGGCTAAGAAATTATGGACGTGAATTAATTTTTTTTTTCTTAAATTTAATTCCGGAATTCAATCAAATCTGGGAATGCGCAACTAATCGGATACATGGTATGGAAACGACTTATCAGCCCTCTTGTGAAGGTTTCTTAATTTGCGGAGTTAACATTTAACTTTAATATACCTACTGTAAATATTTTTTAATGAAACTCAAGGCACCAAGTTGTTTGTCACTGTGTGCTGTGCCAATTTGGCAACCTACTTTACAACAGTAGCTAGCATTTTTATAGTAAAAAAGTACAAAATGTATCAATTCCGGAATCGCGAGATTTTTGCGAACGATACAAAAGTGCATTCCATAATAGCCAACCCCTGAATGTAAGTAAATATAGATTCAATTCTATAATCAGAACTCTTAATCTGTCGATTCCGGAATCCCGGAATTTTTTCGATACAAAAGTGCTTTCCATAATAGCTAACACCTCAACTTTAGGTAAATATGCATCCGAATATCCGACCTCTACTCATAACTTTCAAACCAATTTTTTTTTCCGAATCTGCTTCCGTACTGTACTAGATAATGACAAGATAAATAATTGATATAATTTTTGAACATACACTGTCAAACAGACTAGTAATCACCATACTACGTTTGTATGGAAGAAAGACCGACTAGCGTATCCTTAACATCCATACTATCCACACGAACATCACTGTTACCTTTTTGCGCCTAAACCACTAAACCGATAGTTACGAAATTTGGCAAAAAAAAGGACACACTTTTCAGCCTGGATATTTGTTTAAAAAGAAAGATGCGATACAAAATATACGCTTACGAAGTCGCTTCTTCTTCTTAGAGTGTCTAAGCCAACGGCCAGACAGAAAAGACGCAAGACGAGGGCGGGACGCGGACCCGTCGCAGACAGGGCGCCGTCACGACTTTTTAACTTATATAGAAAAGACACGGACCCGTCGCAGACAGGGCGCCGTCACGACTTTTTATGGCGCGTACTAGAAGCTTTTCCCTTCAACCGTCCGATTTTGATACGACAACATGTCTTCTTCTGAAGATGAAGATGTATTGGCACTTGGCGGGCGACCGCTGTGAGAACCTGCCCTCCGCGCCCTTTCCGCTCCCCCGCTTGCGCCCATGCAGGCCCGCGCCCTGCCCGCGCCCTGTCCTTTCTATATGTTTTGCAATAGGGCGCCGACGAGTTAACGTCGTGACGGCGTCCCGTCTTTTCTGAATGTTTTACGTCGCGACGGCTGTATACATTTTATATGCAAGTAGATTAAACGGGCGCCGCGACTGCGACGGGTCCGTGCCTTGCGTCTGTTCTGTGTGGCCGGTGCCAAAGACAATTAATTTATAGTCAGTCCAGAGTTTGACTATGAGTTAAGCACTTTTTAGTAGCTTCCATCAACTCCTGCAACGTGCAGACAACAGGAAACACTGCACACGATATTATACAGAAACAGCTAGTGATTAAATATTTCCGGAGACTGGGCCCAATTTATCGTATTGGGAGTAACCTACTAACATTTCGTATCGTAGCCGTAGCCACAAGCACCGTTTTCCACATCAAGCCCTTGACCCATCTGCGAAAACCTATTATGGGGTCGGTCGAGGATCTTTTGGCTATAAAACCAATGCCGGAAGACTTGCAGATGCTAATAGTATTTGTCTATTAACTCCATAATTCCATACTAATATTATATTGTCAAAGTAACGACTGAACGCAAATGGATGAAATTTGGCATAGACCCTATGTTAGGACATATTAATTTTTTATCCCTGTACTTTTTATTTATTTATTAAACTTACACACTATCATTACAGGAAGACCCAATACAATAGTGGTTTGCGAACTAAACTTTCAAAATATATACAATTTGTTTGTATAAAGCAACACTAAACACAATGTAAAGACTACTTACAGAATTATATGTACATATTATTAATATTAATAAAATAAACTTTTTTTTTGCATGTTTTATCTTAACCTAACTACTTATAACTTTCCCGTGGGATAATTTTCGTCTTTCATGCGAACAAAGCCGCGGGTTACAACTAGTAGGATATAGGTATATCCTAGTCAGTAAAGCCATTTTGGGAAAGTGAGTATAGATTAAACATTTGCTGGTGCGCTGGCAAACAGTTTACCTTACGCGTCACTGACGCACCCCGTCCCTTTGTCTACTAATAGCAGTCGCGCCTTTGACATAGCCTCGTGTACTCGATTGTCGGCTGGGAGTCAGGCCGAGCCTCTATTGGCTATGTATACTACAGTTCACAGAGTTTAAAATTGAAAATTCGACTCCTATCGGCAATAGGCTTGCCTATTACATGGGACTTAAACATAACTGGCGAAATGTGGGTGTACTATAGGTACACCTCTGCCTAACCTTTCGAGGATTAGAGGCGTGATGTTATTTTATGTCCTTTTAGATTGACTGTAACTATTAGTTAACAGAAAGATAAAAAAAAAATGAAAATTCAAAACCAACACCGGACTTCCGAAATGAAAGAAAGTTATTTTTAGCTTTACCTATAGTGTTTTTTTTTTGGAAGTCAGTTTTTTTTTCAGTTTTTAGTTGTGGTACTTACCTACCCCACACAAATTCGAATACCACTACCTGCCGATCTATTCTGTAAAAATGTCACCGTGAAAACTTGGGTGAAGTGAGCGTGAAGTGTGCTGTCATTCCACCTGCTGCTAGGGTCTGCCAGCTCACCCCGAGCTCACTTCACCAAAGTTTTCACGGTGAGATGGTTACAGAATAGCACTGCAGGCTATGTAAATAACAGTGACAGGAACATATTATATCATCCATATAGCTAAGTAGGAAAAATACGTATTATTGAAGCTAACTCAAAAACTACCCAAGCAGTTTATAAAATGTATACGGGACCATCTCGAGAGCATCCCCTTACAAACAAAACAAAAAAAAAAAACAAAATCCGTCCACATTTTAAGGAAAAATCGGTGGTCATACCTACATATAAAAATATGCGCTACGAACATATGAACGTCCTCCTTTTTTTAAGTCGGTTAAAAAGGAATTGATAGCGTAGGCGTGACTTAAAATACCAGAAGACGTGGTTTTGGAAGGATATATTAGACAAAAGGTCAAGACAGTGTAAGATTTCGGTAGAAGTATGTAAAGTAAAACACTTAAGAGTATTAGGCATCCTAAAACACGACTTGCTTGCTTGTTTCTGCTTACCCCCAAGCCCCAAATGCATGACACAACGCACCAAAATCCACGACAAGCGAGTTCTACCAGCTTTCAAACCTACAAGAACCTACTTATGACACATTCATGTCAGCACACACGACTATATAGCACATCACTCCACTTCTGGCAAGGTTTGCGCCAAACGAAGCTGGATGCCTGCCAACCCGCCAGAGAATTGATTTAATCATCTTTAATTTCACTGCGACAATTCCTGTTTACATCGTTTTATTTGTGCGTCTTTTGTTTATTGCTGTAGGCAGAGGTAGACAAGAGATATGGCACGAAATTTGTCATTTTTTGCTTGGGATTTGAATGAATCTGCAAAAGACGGCTTATCACAGCTACACGAGACAAGGAATGGACGAGATAAACTCAACTTATTGCATGAAAGAAGGTACTATCGAAGAACTTCATATCTAAGAAATTTGAAAACAAAATCCCGTGAACACGATGACTACTTCTGTTACCGCCCCAGTTCTACAGGGTGTTTGGCGCATGGACCGACACAATTTTTTGGGGAGTTGAGAGGGTCATTTGCGAAGTTTCACCCAAAGATCCCATGTCCTAAGTGTCACGGTTAATAAGATATGATTTTTTTAGATTTTTTCCAAAAATTATGAACATAGTTTTATTTAAAAAAGTTCTTTATTTATTTAGAATAAGAATACATTGCAGAATACAATAAAAGTTATTTCGTGCAATTAGAACAATAAACAAAAAAGTAATGACTATTTAAAGGCGAGATTTCGGGTAATTTTGTGAAAAAAACAAAAAAAAAACATCTCAATAACCGTGACACTTAGGACATGGGATCTTTGGGTGAAACCTCCCAAATGACGCTCCCAATCCCCCAAATAATTGTGTCGGTCCATGCGCCAAACACCCTGTATAGCGGCCGAGCGCTGCAAGCAGAAATAGTCCTTACGGTGTAGGTATAGATATGAACTTCGTCGATGGTACATTGACACAGTGACGTTGTATCTGTACTAATATTAAAACTGAAGAGTTTGTTTGTTTGAACGCATTAATGTCTAGAACTTCCAGTCGGATTTGATAACCCAATTCTTAAGGAAGGTTATAGGCTATTTTAACATCTCGATACAACCCTTAGGACCCTAAAAAAAGTCAGAACGAATGCTTAGCGAAAAAGATGTAAAAGCGCGGGTGGGCGGGCGATGAAAGCGAACGCTTAGCGAAAACGATGTAAAAGCGCGGGCGGGCGATGCGATGCGACGGGGAAACAAGAAATTTCACGTGGACGTATTCGCGGGCAGAAGCTAGTCTAAATCTAAACTAATCCTAACTTATATGATTATATCCTACTAATATTATAAATGCGAAAGTGAGTTTATTTGTTTGTTACGCTTTCACACTAAAACGGCTTGACGGATTTGGATGAAATTTGGCACATGGGTAGACCATGACCTGGGTTAGGACATAGGATACTTTTCATCCCTATAGTCCCACGGGAACAAGACTTATGCGGGTGAAACCGCGGGGCGCAGCTAGTATTTTAGGACTGTAATATTGCATGGTATGATACGCTTAAGTTCAATACACACGCATGCAATTCCCCAATCGACCGACGATACATTGAAACAAAAATAAATATGACGAATCTAAATCATTTACACGTCAGTTTACATATTCTGAGAACGAAAGAAAAACAGCTGTTTATCAATCCACCATCCAAGAATTATTGAGGAAAACTTGGAATATGGTAATCTTAAAAACAAGCTGTTACAATACAAGTAGGTTGTTACTAACTGTTATCAATAAAGGTAATGCAACTTTGTGCATACTTTGTCAGTGGTATGTATGTTCTGATGTGATGAAGTGTCTACCACTATAGTCGGTGCGCGACTGCTAGTCACCGTCTGAGGTATGTGTGCGGTGAGACGGGGGAGGTAGACAAAGGCCGAGCTAACTCAGTCTGCCAATTTCATGAATGGCGCCCTCCCCCGTCTCACCACTCACATACCTCAGGCGGTGACTATAGTTGATCAAAAAATACCAGTGAGATTTGTCTTCATCATTTTATTTTTATGACCGGCCTGAGAGCAGCAGCAGCATAGCTTTATGCAGTTGTACGCTGAAAAGCTAACGCTCATTCTAGCCTTTTACAGCGATAAAGTGAACAACATGGTGTTGAAGACCAAAGAAACATTACTTTGGGGGATGGAACTAAGCCGAACTAAGCCTAAGGTAATATTAAAAGTAGTTAAAAGAGAGACATTATTGTCCTGAGTAATTCGAATACATGTGACATCCACCAACCCGCATTGGGCCCGCGTGGTGGATTACGGCTTAATTCTCACAGTGAGGAGGCCTATGTCCCACAGTGAGAACATTGCAGGCAATCCAATTTTAGAAAAGTACGATTCCGTAGCGACTTGTGACCAATTAGGAAGTACCCCATCATCATCCGTTTACAACAGTTCACTGCTGGACATAGTCGTCTCCAACTGCACGCGATTCAGCTCGATTCTCGACGACAATCAATACTCAATATCTTTATTGCTTTACCATATTGTGTACTTACTTAGGTGGTAACTATATAATTTAGATCATTATGGACCCTGTAGGGCACAGCAAAAGGGTAGGAGAGAGGAAGTCCTGTTTTACGAGATAATTAAGTTGCTTTTGTGGAAACAAGTTTTAACTTACATACATAAATATTTATAATCAAAGTCAGGAGATGGTGAATAAGATACTAAATATTTCGCTTATCTATTATTTATGTATTATTTTATCTGCAAAATGTACTTAAATGTTATTGATTATTTATATACCTGTACATATGTAATATAATTATGTTTATTCATTTGTATAAATTGTTTTTCTTTGGATAATTATTATTGATATTTTATATAATTATTATTTTTGTTATATTATTTATTACTATTGTAGTGGTTACACCGCCACATACGAACTACGCATCAGAGATCACGTCGGGGTCACCAATTTAGGGTCATGAGGAACAGGGTGTAAAGTTCACTCATTCACCATAGAAAAGGGAGGATCCCGCCAGACACAACACCCGTCTGATCGGACGATCCTCTACTAAACCCCCCCCCCCCCCCCCCCGTCCCTAAAATATTATTATTATTTATATCATCCAGCTGCTACCAGCCATCCTGCGAAGATCGTCGGTCAGCCTAACCCGAGGGAATCCTACCTCACGTCTACCCCAACGGTCATCGCCTACGGCTAATATGACCGGCCCATTGCCACCTGAGAGTACATAGTTTTACTCATCACCAACTGTACATTCATCTTTTAGACACCGAGATTAGATCTATCCGCTTTGAACATTGGCCTTTTAGCCTTTCGGATAGTAGGTAAATGTTAGTACATAATGTATTGAACCGTACATAAACGCAGTACAATGTAGGAAAATACTGCATCCGAATGGCGCAATGGTATACATTGACAGGTTGTCGATTCGGCTGCGAATATTTCAGTGACCCATTTTGTTGTAAATCCTTTATAAATAACTTACATACAATGGATTGCTGCATAGCTCTCCACATATTAAAAGTTCCGAAGTTAAGAATCTTTGGCTACGTATGTGATTTATTACAGCACTTTGCTGTAATAATACATAAATTATCATAGTTTTCAATACTTTTTGCACTATAGTCTGAGCGCAAGTGCTTGTCACCGCTCGAGGTATGTGAGCGGTGAGACGGGCGAGGGCGCCATTGACAAAATTGGCAGACTGAGTTAGCTTGGCCTTTCTCTCCTCCCCCGTCTCACCGCTCACATACCTCAGAAGGTGACTAGCACTTGCGCTCAGACTATACGAGTACATGAATACATTACATATCGATAAATGATCAATGTTATAGAGTGGATTCAAAAGTCTATTCACCCAAAAATACTATATAATATGATGTCCATGAGAAACAGGGAGGAGTTCTGATTCGAAACACAAATAGCCAGACAAAAGCTGGTAAGCTAGATTATGAAGAACGTTACAAGAAATTAAAGAATTTTTCTTTGAAAAACAGAAATATAGACAACATCCGGTTCCTATTACGGTAGAACTAATGTATCACTATATCGTAGGATGAATTCTGTAGTGCTGGCCTGAATATCGGCTTGGAATAGTGTCGCATCGACATATTGGAGAACATCGCAGATGCTGCACTTTACGAAGTAACATGGTTATTTGGAAGAAAGAAATATTATGTTTAGTTAGAATGTTATACTTTCGTACATACATACATACATAAACTCACGCCTTCTTCCCATGGGGGTAGGCAGAAACTACAGAACGCCACCTGTTACGATCCTCACATACTCCTTTTGCTTCGTTTATGGCACAACGGTTGTGAGAACTACGCACCTATAAACCAACCAGCAACCTCATTGGTCAACCTAGTCGTGTAGGGGATTCAGCAAATGTTAGCCTACATAGGATCCAAACACCAACCTTTTACTTCAATAGATTCAAGTTTTCTAAGCAGGACAAGGGTCTCCCCATCCTCTCTAAAATCTGGCCATGGTTGTCCCGCAAACCTATAATAACTAAAATAAGCCCTCTCCCACACAGAGGAGGCCTGAATTCCAGCAGCCGGGACATTGTACCTACGCTGATTTTACTAATGCTTGTAAAGGTGCTCCCCCACCGGGAGCATTCGCCATTACGCTGCCTCCCCGACTGGCGAGCATTCGCATGTAATGTAACATTTCAGACTAAATATTACAGACATTGCGCACTGTAATGCTCGGTTCTCCTGCCTCGCTGATTTAATGCTCGAATAGGGATGATGTCTGAGTCAAAAAAAAAGAAATTCTATTTAGCCCGTCAGATAATAAAAATTATATTAGACTCGTATTTTTAGCTTTATCATATTAATAAAAAAAATACTTAGATACAACGCATTTAAGTTGGGGAGTGGGGGTTAATACGTCACAAGTAAGTATAATATATACAATTGTACATACTCGTGACGTCATGGCACATTTTAACTCAATGTATCGCCGTAATCTTTTGATAACGTAAAAAGAAAAAATACGTGTAGGTACATATTTTTTTATAATCTACAAGACGGACTAAAACAAATTTTTAGTCATCATTTCTATTGTGACATTCAGGTTGTGCACTATGATACTCGGTTCTCTCTCACTGATGTAATATTTGTCTCTGAACGTTACATTACAAGCAAATGCTCCCGGTGAGGGAGCACCTTAATGTTAGACCAAAATATACCTCTTATAAAATCCAACAACATTATTATATTACATGATCCTCCAACTGGCGAAATTTGGGTGTACTATAGGAAACCTCCTCCTTACCCTTCGGGGAATACATTCGTGATATTTTGTTATTTTATGTGTGATCTTCCAATTTGGAACTTAAAAGCTAAAGAATGTATCAGCCGCCCTACATTTAGTCAGTGTCACTAACAGCAAAAATTTCAATCAAATTAAAGTAGCTAGCAAAACTCCGCTGCTGTGATGGATATCCAATGACCATGACAACACAAAAAAAAAACCAGTGAGCCTTACGGAAGTCGCATAATGATGTGTCACAAAATACTAAAAAAAAGAAAAAAAAACTGTGCGTAAAATATTGGTATTCAGCCGCATCCAGTTAAGACTGGAAGTTGCCCCAACATAGTTGGAATAAGGCTAGTGAGATGACGGCCAAAAATCTGCCTAGCCTTTTCCCAACTATATTGGGGTCGGCTTCCAGTCTAACCGGATGCAGCTGAATACCAGTATTTTACATGGAGCGACTGCCTATCTGACCTCCACAACCCAGTAACTGGGTAATACGATACCCCTTGGTAAGACTGGTTGTCAGATTTTCGGGCTTCTGACGACCCGTAACGACTATCAAAGATCCACGAATGACAGCCGGGACCAACGGCTTAACGTGCTTTCCGAGGCACGGAGGTGTCTCGGTATGTAAAGATGGTCACCCATCCACAGACCTACCCCGGCAAGCGTAGCTTAACCTGATGGATCGACCCGTGCGGCAGTTAATACTTAGCCACGAGCTCCTCAGGTGAGATGACGACCACACAATAAAAATAAACAAACCACAAACATCGATCCAACCTTTGTCAGTTTTCTTTGACAGTCGTTACGGGTCGTCAGAAGCCCGAAAGTCTGACAACCAGTCTTACCAAGGGGTATCGTATTACCCAGTTACTGGGTTGTGGAGGTCAGATAGGCAGTCGCTCCATGTAAAATACTGGTATTCAGCTGCATCCGGTTAGACTGGAAGCCGACCCCAATATAGTTGGGAAAAGGCTAGGCAGATTGATTGAAACATCGATCCAACCTTTGCTACCTGACAGCAGTATCTATCGAGGCCTGTACACTGTCCTTACCGGAATATCTCGGTACTTAAATAACTACCACAGGTACAAAACCGTGGGCGAATCAGTCTTGTTATATTTAGACTAGACCACAGACTATACAGCGAAAGGTCACGAATTCACACGACCGGTAGAATTATTTATCGTAGCTTATAAACGAGCGAAATATGCTAGTGCGGTTGGAGTTGATGAGGATATTGAGCTGTAAACGTTTAAATGGCACTTGATAAATCTTTTTCTTTGTTTGGAATTTCTCAGTAGCAGCCCGGAGTCTGGATTTGTGCCCGGTTGATGGCTATCGGCTCGCCCCCTATTACATGGGACTTAAACATAACTGGCGAAATGTGGGTGTACCTACTACAGGTATACCTCTGCTCAACCCTTCGGGGAAACAAGGCGTGATGTTATGTTATGTTTATAAATCTTTTTTTGATTGCCCGCTTGGTGTTGTGGTGGCAAGCGCGACTTCAGCTGAGTGTAGGATCCTGAAATGTACTATTGGGCTTTTCCGTTAGAAAATTGTCTGTAGCAGCCCGGACTCTGGATTTGTGGCAAAAGCCTTGTGACTTAATATCTAGAAAAATGTGAGTGTAGGTACCATCGAAGAAGTTCATATCTGTACACCGTAAGGACTATTTATGCTTGCAGCGCTCGGCCGCTATAGAACCGGTGCGATAACAGATGTGGTTAATGTGTTCACGGGATTTTGTTTTCAAGCTGGTTAGATATGAAGTCCTTCGATAGTACATATCTTTAAATAGGACTGGGACACTATATTCAAGTGAATGGAGTTTACATACTGAATAAACAATAACACACATGCCTCCACAAAAGACATAGGCGTGTCAAAAGAATTCCAGATACAATACCTTTTGAATACAACTTCAAATAACTTGAAACATGCATAAGAGTGTAAGATGTACTTGGCAACCGAACGTGAAATTGGAAAGAACAAAGACATAGGAAATGCAAAGCTATCACGATCAATACAAGTATGCAGGAGTTAGATATATTATGTGCTACGGAAGTGTGGTGACAGATGTTATGTTAGAACAATGTGAAGCGTTTGCAGATGGCATACAATCAGCGGCAGATTTTTTGTAGGAGCTATATGAAACAGTAGAACATCAAATGTATCTACACACACGTCCTACAACATAGGGCGAAATAATCTGACCGATTTTAGGACCTAGAAAAAGGATGCCGTTTAGAGTTTTCAAATCTATGAAGCAATCGATTAGCAATATCCTTCAAAATTATTCAGATTGTGCTGGCTATTAAATCACGAGAACTAAGATCTAATGAAGAAAAACAAACAAATGATCTGGTGAAGGAAAACATCGTGAGGAAACCGGCATATCCTAGAACTAAAAATTCGAAGACATGTGACATCTACCAATCCGCACTGGGCTCGCGTGGTGGATTATAGCCCACTCCCTCTCATTGAGAGGAGGCCGTGTCCCTGCAGTGGGAACGTTATAGGCTGATGATGAAGAGATAATATATCTATTTACATTATTAAAAATTAGGTATTAAAGTCGCATTTCGTGTTTGTCTCTGTGACCGCGCTGTTCTTCATCATTTAAAGAATGTATTCCGGAAGATGTATGTGTATAATACATTATTATTAAACTTACTTATAATAAAGAAATCTTCATGTTTTGTGAAGTCGTAAAAACCGTGCGAAGCAGGAACGGGTCTCTAGTAAGGAATAAAGCGCTGTAAGTGTGAGAGTTCACATGTTCTCATTGTCAAATCTAAATAACAGTGGCCAAATGAAAACCTTGTTTAAATCATAGACATTAAGGGTGCATTAGTCGACGGCACGAACTCGTTGGTGGGCGTGACTATACGAGTATGCATGCTAATTAGTTTAAGTATTTATTTATCTAGTTTTTCTTTATTTGGTATTTATTTATCTAGTTTTTCTTTATTTAGTATTTATTTGTCTAGTTTTTCTTTATTTAGTTTTTATTTATATAAGTATATATTTATTTAGTGAAACAGACGATGATTTATACCAAAAACGAGCGCATAAAATTTCATAAACTGACTTTTGGGCATATAGATATTATGGAAAAACTACTGGAGATGTATATTTAAAATAAAATTATTTGAACTATTGAATAAATTATCTATCCCTGTACGGTTTCTATTTTGCCATTTTTCTACGCCCAATGACGAGTTAAAATTTGTGTTTAAATATGGAAATTTCGACGCTCATAACTTCCAAACCAATTTTTTTTCCAATTCTGCTTCCATATAGATAGTGCAATCCACGACGACGCGCCCCACTCCGCACCGCTCCGTACTAAAGTACAGCTTACAGTACAGTCATCGCGGAGTGGGGCGCGTCGTCGTGGATTGCACTATCTGTACAGGCCTAGATAATGACAAGACAAATTGATATAATTTTTAGTTTTGAACGTACACCGTCCGAGTAATCACCATACTATGTTTGTATGGAAGAATGACGGACTAGCATGTTTAGAAATAAAAGGGAAGCCGTAAGAAGATAGGACAGCACATAGTTCGGTTAGAGGGCCTATGCATGCATAATCTGCCTATAATTGTCCCACAGCTGGGTCCCAGGCCTCACTGTGAGAGGGAGTGGGCCGTAATCCACCACGCGAGCCCAGTGCGGGTTGGTAGATGTCACATGTCTTCGAATTTTTGGTTCTAGGACATGCCGGTTTCCTCACAATGTTTTCCTTCACCGTTTTGAGAGCAGTGGTGATGAAATAATTTACACAAAGTAAAGCGGCTGTCTGGGTTCAAACCTACGACCACTGCTCCTATACAAAGTGACATTCAATCAGATATAACGATGACAGAAAAGTCGAAAATGTATTGGATTGACTTAGGATAGGTACCATCGAAAAAGTTCATATCTATACACCGTAAGGACTATTTCTGCTTGCAGCGCTCGGCCGCTATAGAACCGGGGCGGTAACAGATGTGGTCATCGTGTTCACGGGATTTTGTTTTCAAACTGCTTAGATATGAAGTTCTTCGATAGTACTGCTAGGATTAAATATGTCAATCCTGTTGAAATTCGTTGTAAAAATACGAAACGAAAGCGATTATCTCTTTGCCCTCTGGTTATGAGGAATGATAGCGTGACCACTTTTTAGATTTATACACTAATTAGACGTCATGGACTTCCACCCATCCCCTGAAGGGATGGAATGAAAATTGGTAAAAGTATTGCAATTAGCCGTAATAAGAACAATTAAAATGTCTAACAATATTTATATGTCTGCGGCTACATCACAAAGATAAGACGGAGAAGGTCCATTCCATACATAGGTCTCAGACCAAATAAAATAACCAAGACATAGCAATTCGAACAATAAAGTGAAGCTTGCGAACTACACCTCCGCTCTGTGTAAACACGCTCACACGCATATATTAACAACCATTTACAATCAAACTACACCTCACAAGTTACGAAACCGGCCTCACATCACTGTTGACAGCGCTGTCTTGGTTTCTATTTGGTCTGAGACACAGGTCAATTACAATATTAAAATGCATCATAAAAATACTTGCAATTTAAATCATTTTTTGACTTTGCCGTAGTTGGGTTAAAACGTTATTATGATCTTCGCAAACAAACGTAGTCAAACCAAATCCAATTGTCTTTCTCCTGTGCCAAAACAACCAATCTTCTGTTCAGTTCATTCCAGAATTATAAGATGGATAGGCATTATTAAAACCGTGGCAATTCTGTGAAGACTTTCTTATTTGGTACCATCTCCTATATAATTCAAAGGGTCCGATCAAACGTACCAAAGCCACAACGCTAACACTTGGACGGGCGCTAATTTGTATGAAAATGAATAGTTTATTCACACTGCCCACATTTGACCGTCAAAATCAACCGTATGGGCGATACCGACCACATCAAGGCCACGTTGCAACCACCAGAGACCACGCACTAGCGGCCGGCCACATCGCAAACACAACGATCTGACTGTCCGCAAACACTAGCCACAACGTAACCACATCACAAATACTAGCGGCAACGCAATTGCAAGAAATTGCTCCACATATTCACATGTAACCACTGCTTGCCCACATTTTGTCGCTGCGATGTGGTGTGTTTGTGGTACGTGAGAAGGCTTACTACGCCCATAAAAAATTATAAAATCATTTTCAGCCAGTGCTATTTTAATACGTGCAAAATACATGCTAACATTTCACCTCCTCTATTGTCTGTCCAGGGGCCTTATTAAGTATTAATGCCATCATTATTTCACAGCGAAAAAAGGATGGAGCTAGCGGCCTTGTATAGCTCCTTCTCTCATTCACGCTGGAATAATGGTGGCATTAATACGTCATAATACGGCTCCTGAATCCATTTGCTCCGTATTACGTAAGTGCTTCAGATTCGTTATGTCGCATCTTGGTGTCTGGTAGGACAGTTAGCTATCGCGTGGAGTGGAATTTCTGTTCATGTTCCATGTAAGTACGACCACATGAATGGCTGAAGTTTAGCATGTATGTTATATTTATGGCATCATTTATCATTGCATGACCTTTTTCATTGCGAGTCGTACAAGGAAATTATGCTCATGACCAAGTTATTACACGTTAGATTTATAGTAAGGATTATAAATGAGGAAATTGATTAGCACTGTGTTAAAAACGATTCAAGACTTACTATATTTGTGTAGGTCTTTGAAAAACGGACGTAAATAAAAGTACTTTTTATTATTATTATTTTTTTTTTTTTTTTTTTGTATTTTCAGATTTCTACTCGTCTAAGACTATACTCCGATGAGCCACAATGCGACTGTGGAACCAGTTTTTTATTTATTTTTATTTTACGATGGGTTTGCTCTTGACTCTAGTCTAGGTCAGAGGTGACAGAGACATCGACGATGGAGTGATCTTACCCAGAAGAAGCCTGTTCACTCTTACTTTGAATATATGTATTAGGGTTGTATGCGTTCGGAATCAGACGCTGGCAGAGAGTTCCACTCCTTTGCTGTGCGCATTATAAAAGACGTTTGAAAACGTTTAGTCCACAACACAAACGATCCACCTCACCTATTGTCGTCCCTACTATGCTCACCTGCACTATGAAAGACCTTAACGAGGTCACTGCTTACGCTGTCGACGTGACCGAATTCTGATCGAAGCCGATTTTAAATATGGAAATCATCGATACGATGAAAAAGAATGATTAGAATTTGCCCTTGCCCACCTTATAGTATTCATTAGGATTGGTTATTAGCTCACGTACGCAAGGGCATAAAAATATCGCGGCGGGATTTTATCACGCAGTGGATTTTCAACTCTCGGTGTTGAGCCGAGTGTTGAGAATCCAACGCACACTCGTCAAAAATACACTGTTGGATTTTCAACCTTTGGCGCTAAGTAGAGCGTAGAAAATACAGTGCACGAAAAAAATCGCCCGTGCGAACCTGGGCTTACAGTTTCAACTGCTATTAGTTCAAAGATGCACTTGTCCAATCTTTTGACAGTCTATAATCGCAAAGACACCCACGCGGAAGGAGTGTATTTTGAAGTGAATTAAGTCATCTAGTATCAGATACTAAAAACACCTGACAAGTGAGCAGATTCTGTTCACTTGTCAGGTGTTTTTAGTTTATTTTAGTAACAGCTTGTATTATTACATTGCTTTCCCTTCCTCCCTTTCTTTCACTGTTCCCAGCATTTTGCTGTGTCTTAAGTTTTTGAAGTGAAAAATTCTTAAGGCGTACTTTCAGCTCTTTTTGAACAGTGAACGAAGCTGAATTCGGATATACTCGGTTCCAGTCGTAAGTTTTGACTTCTATCGTTTGGTCATAATTATTACAAACCATCATTTTTTTTACATTTACCACCAATCAAAATTTTACCATCACAATTCACGTCAACATCTCACTCAAATGTCTTTATTACCGTATCAATAAAGGTTCCGAGTTATATTTTTATCTGGGCAGGTAGTCTGACCTTGGAAGCACCTCGCGATCCATCTGTAGTGTCCATACGATTCCTTTTATTAACTTGAACACTCGTGACATGTTTTATAATAACTTGTCTTGCTTTACAAGCCATAATGGTGTGATTCGTGAGAGCTCCAAATAATTTAAAGTATGAAGCCATTTGATGATGGTGGCTACAGAAGTTGTTCTAGACGAGGGTCTAAAGGCATGAGTCTTTCGAAATACCATAACATCACGCCAGCAACCCCCGAAGAGGTGTACCCAAAGTACACCCACATTTCGCCAGTTTAAACCCCATGTAATAGCCTATTGAGATATACACTCGAGAGCAATGAATCCGGGTCACTTAAAGAATCCTAAAAATCTCGGAAACTAAAAAGGCTAGGTTAATGCAATAAATTGTATTTAATAGACAATGTAATACTCCTTAAATGAAGGTATTAAAACTTCTTAGTTATTGTAAAGTTATATCATAAAAAAATCAAATTTGAAAAAGGGCCACTTTCGAAGATGGAACTACGAAATTACAGCATTTGGTTTTGCTTTTGTTTGTAATCTGTCATTTATGTGGGTACATAAACCATGTTGATAGTGCTCTATATTCATTATTCAAGCTGAAATTATGTCGCTTACGCCTGAAGAATGCACCAGAATACTTACAATGCTGGAAACCGGTCGGAGTCAGCGCGATACAGCCAGGACTGTCGGTGTGTCGCTGTCAACAGTACAAAGAGTTCTCCGACGTTACGAAGAAACTGGTTCTAACCTACGCAGACCAGGAACGGGCAGAACCAGGTGTACCACAGCACGAGAAGACCGATACTTGATGAACACCATGCTTCGAAATCGCTTTCTTACAGGAACTGAACTCACAAATCAGTTTCGACGCCTCGGAGGAAGTAACCCAAGTGCATGGACAGTAAGACGTCGGCTTGCTGAATCTAACTTAAAACCCCTTAGCCCTGCAAACGGCCCTAAACTGGAGCGTGGGCATCGTATTTCAAGACTAAGATATGCCCAGAGCCACGTAAATTGGAGTATTGAAGATTGGTCAAAAGTTATGTTCTCCGACGAATCAAAATTTATGCTCTACAAGCACGATGGAAGACACAGAGTGTATCGAAGACCAGGGGAAAGATTCAAGCAAGCATGCATCGAAGAAAAAGTAGCCTACGGTGGTGGGTCTGTACTTGTGTGGGCCGGAATTTCTTCTGAAAGTCGCACAGAGCTGGTGATCATAGAAAACGGCTCTTTAACTAGCGAAAGATATGTGGAAGAAATCCTCAATGATCACGTTGGTCCATTTATGGTCAATTTAGGTGAGGATGCTATATTTATGCATGACAATGCCCGACCTCATACAGGTAGGATTGTGAATGACTACCTTCAAGAGATGAACATTACTCGTATGGAGTGGCCAGCGCGCAGCCCGGATATCAACCCGATCGAGCATGCTTGGGACGAGCTAGGCAGATGCGTAAAACAACGAAACCCTCCCCCAATCACGCTTCGTGAGCTCAAAATTGCTCTCACAGAGGAATGGGAGAATATTCCCCAAAATCGTATAAGGAACTTGGTGTACAGCATGCCAAACCGCGTAAACGCAGTAATGGAAGCACGAGGAGGCAATACGAAGTATTAAAATTCAAGAAAATCGTAATAAAGTTAAAAAATTTCATGTTTCCTATTTTTGTTTTAAGGAGAGATCAGCAGTTTTTTTCTTTATGTAATTTTGTGTTAATAAAATGTATGGTGACTCATATTTTTTTTACTTTCATTTAAGGAGTATTACATTGTCTATTAATACAATTTATTGCATTAACCTATCATTTTTAGTTTCCGAGATTTTTAACATTCTTTAAGTGACCCGGATTCATTGCTCTCGAGTGTATTTTGAAATAGAATTGTATATTGAGCAGTTGGTAGTCTTTTCGTCTCGTTTCGGATTAAACAATAGAAGAATAGTACATGCCAAAGATACAGCCAGGGGCTGCAGTTTCGACAAAGATAACGATCGGTTTACGACCGAATTTGGTCGCAAAGTCCTAATGGCGTCCCGAGACGGTCGAAATTGCTTGAGAACCACGAAAAATCACGGGCTTGGCAATCACGTTGCGCGCGTCTAGGGAGGACAATAGGACTTCGAATTCTGTCGTAAAGCGAACGCTATCTGTGTTGAGACTGCAGCTCCAGTAGCAAAGCTAACTGTCCAGGCTGCTCCGGACGTACATTGAAGAGGACCCTCTTAAAGATTATTTTGATTATAGATAATGTTAGAAACGCTTTGACCATATGAACACAAAGAGAGCTAGACTGAAACCTAATCCCGAAGTACTTAGGCCAATGTTCAATAATAAGATTTGTACTAAGCCTTCTTCTTATCCCTTTTTTACAATTGAAGGTAAACCCACGGGTCAGCGAAATAAAAAAAGAGGATTATACCAATCTGAGGCAGAAAGGTAACCCAGAGGTCGTTCGGTTCTATTTCTTGGATACTAATTATTTATGCAAAGCATTCGCTCTACTGACTGTTATTTTAGTGTTTCACTTATGTATGACTCACTCAATAGAATAAAATGGAATAATTTTCTTTTCTATAAACATTTTTCTTGGAATATTTTTGACACAAGTGTGAAAGAGATACATATTATCGATGTTACTCAATGATTAGTATACTTAGAGCTAATGATGTAGGTACTCGGAAATTAACACCTAGACTCATAACGAACCCAAAAGAGATATCTTTCAGCCGAATTATTCAGAAAAGACGGGTCGAAGCCACACAGCTAGGTGCTTCGCTGCGTGCTTCTAGTAAACCAACGCATAGTTACTGTTTCACTAATTCTTCTTCTTCTTCGTCGTGTTGATGATTCATTTCATTTATATATTCTAAATAAGCTTCGGCCAGAATTCGGCTACTTCGACAGAGGCCTCGCAAATGTCTTGTGCAGGTGTTTTTGGACAGGGAGCACGACAAGAGGTGAATCATCGTTTGTGATGTGGCTCACTGACTGGACACTGGACAGGTCCACTTAAATCTGAGTAGTTCTTTCCTCAAAAGAGCCATTCAGACACATGGTCCTCATATGGCCTGACCAAGATTATGTCTGGACTTAGAGACTGACCCTGGCGTTTGTTTTGCCATTTCTTCTCAGACGTAGTCAGATAAGAACGGTCAACTCCATCCAGCTTATTTTTTTTTAACGACATGAATCTGTGATTCCGATATTCACACAGAATAAAAAAAAACATTTGATCTACAGTCGTAATTTGGCTCATCGGAGTACTATTTTGCAATGGCCAATATTTTACTATGCTGCATGAAAAATTAGTCACTTTGTCACCCTTTTGAGCTACGCGACATGATATCTACACACCAAGTTTTTGTGTGGCTTAGCCCTTAGCCATTTCACTGACGAATCAGTAGACAATACAAACTCATCTAAAACAAATTTCTTTACAAGAATGATCTAAGCCCAAAAGTCATTCTAATGTTTTCTTTCAAATTCTAATAAAGGATTGTTTCTCCCATTATTCGGCCATACAGCTTAATTGACTAGTACTGATAATGCCAATTCTTCAAACAAAACGGTCTTACAAAATGATGACTCATACCGTCTTGTGTCACGGACATAATTCTGTCAAATAAGCATATGATTGTATCGTTTCCGCGTTATTGAGAAATTGTGGGTAGGTATGAATTAGGAGTTTATATTATTATTAAATGTAAGTATGATTCAAAAGTAAGAAGAGGCTGACTTATTCATATAGTTGGTTAAAGAGACGATCACAAAGGCAAAAGAAGAACTCGCAGAATGTCTATCAGTTATTGCAACAATTTGAACAGTCGATGATTTACGAGATCAAAAATTGTGGAAGGCAATTATAGAACGACCAAATTTAATCATACGCCGCATAACACAGGCCTCAGAATAAAGTAGTAGGTTCCATGAACTATAATGTCAATGACTACATAATTAGAGGGGAAACGAATAGGTGACCGCATACTGTTTTTAAGAGCGCTAAGGACGATGCTCTTAGCAATCCATTTGCAGAACCCAGAGACTCCAGTAACAGGTCAAGGTAAAGGTATGATAAAATATGTATGTAGCACGGACTACACGTAAGATAGAAGAGCAGAACTACGCAAAATTCCTTATCTAATTTCAAAATGACCACCGTTTCCATAATCAAATAACGATGACTCACATAAAACATAACTAAACCTCACGCATGTAAGCCCCTAAGGGTTAGACAGAAGTGTACCGATGTTACACCCACATTGCGCGAGTTACGTTCAACTCCCATATAATAGGGGGCGAGCTTATTGCCATCAACCGGGCACCAATCCAGACTTCGGCTCCTACTGAGAAAGCCCAGATGGACAAACCTTGTATTATATAAGGCACTTTGCCCAGCCCGGGAATCGAACCCAGGACCTCATGCTCAGCAGTAGCACTTGCGACCACTAGACCAATGAGGCAGGGTAAGAAGAACTACGCAAGAATCCTGATCTAATTACAAAATGACCAGAAATCCGTTTCCATAATCAAATAACGATGACTCATAAAGAGTATGTCATAAACTGCTGTTACAGTACTATCTGCTAATTCAGCATGATAGTCGTACCTTAGGTATATTATTGTTAAGTTGGTATTGCAGTAAGTGACTAATCTCTTTAGGAACCGCTTCATTGGGCTCATTGGCGTAGCTGTGGTTACTATGGCTTCGCAAGTTCTCGGCTTGATTTCCTAGGTTTAGCAAGTTGTATTGCAGGTGGGCAATTGTTGTAATTTTGCTGTTTCTGTAACAATATTTTGATTTAACAGTGTGTCCGTGGTAGTTTCTTGCCCGTTCTTCTCCATAGGAACCTACTACGCTTTAGAATGGCCAACTAGCTTCAACTTTCTGACTGACCGATCCCTGGAAAATATAAAAGTGCCTGTAATTGGTTTTTATGAAATACTTTCGAGTTTGAGTTATGATTCAGGTTGGAGTTTGGTCTGAAATGGCAAATAAGTAGGGCTTAATTACAAAGGTATTTCTTATGATATCATCGATGACAAACGAATCTACATATTTGCATCTAATGATGATGTAAACATCGAAGAGCAAAAGGTATGTTTTCTTTAGACCATTTCTAGCTTGCCGGAGTTGAGAAGTAATATTTTTATGATTTTGGCCTATTTGTATATTATAATCTCTTGGCCATAAGCTACAAATTGATGTTCCTTCAAACACGCTCACTTTTACATCTAAAGAAGCCATATTTATGTTATAACGGCTTTATTTGCAATACCAACACAAGATCCAGGATGTAGTTAGCTTTGATGCGATTTCCTGCATCAGCGATTCAAAAGTAGTTGCTCATACGATTCCGTCTGTTTCCTTTTGATGCCCAAAATACATGTGATGAATTAATGTGTCATCTTGACTTTATTACGACCAAATGGTTGTTTTATTTATAGATTGCGAAGCACACTGGGTTCGCTCAGGTGGTCTATCGACGATATAATTCTATGATGAATTTATATGAGTCGGTCTTGCTTAAAATATATAAATGTTTGCTGCAGATAAATAAGAGACTGCTTTTTAATGGTTTTCTAACTTAGAAATCCCGATATTTTTATTCCTTCAATAAAATAAATCACTGTTATGTAGTATGAAAAAACTGGCAGACTTTTTGGTTACAGGATTCTTCTAGATATGAGCGGTTTCATAACATAACCAGACTCCACTCCCAAAATCTTATCTAAACACCCCATAGGAACAAAAACTGCACCATAAAAGCAGCTAAATCTTTGATATTAAAATGGGATTTCTAAAAAGTGAAACGTATGGTACGTTTCACGTGCTGGCATGCAAATGTAGGTCGCAGTTGAATGCCGGCTTGCGTTGCGTCTCATTGCATTGTGGTGCACTGTATTTAACAATACTAACTGCTATTTGTTTATTACTGCAGTATTGGTATGGATTTTTAATGTGCTCCGTAAGTCCGCTTGTAGCCAGTAACTCGCGTTTTTGACGCGTGAATGACGCAGATAAAGTAGACCGTGAAAATTAAATTGAACTTTTGAGAACAAAACTAACTTGAACTGCATTGTGCAATTTTGCGTACAATAATTGACAAGACTGTTAAACCAAAATACTGCGTAAACAGAATTGAGGTAAATAGAAAAATCTTCTCTATTTGAAACTCCAAGGAGACATGATGTCACTAATCACTGACATCATAAAATCTTTCATATTGTGTAGTGTATTAGTTAATACTGTATTCTCACTCTCATCCCGAAACTTTGAATCGAAAGTCAGTCGTCACGTCAGCATTTGTTTGAGAAATTCTTAAAATATCTTAATAATGGGACTTGACTTTCCTTGTGTAAATGTTAGACTAATATTAGATAGGAATAAATGCGTTCCATTCCCGAAAAGGGGCAAATATTTGTATAGCTTACAGAGATTTACAGTCTGGGTGTCTATATCTTTGCTTTTAATGTCACCTAGCGGACAGGGAATTCTAGTGTGAGACATTTACAGCTTTAAAATCTGCCATATCTGTATCATACCTTTCTTGTAATAAATTGGTATAATTATCATTTAAATTCTTGGACAGTCGTATAAATCTAATGTCAATTTGGATAAGGTGAAAAATGCGACCAATCCAATTTGAGCGAAGCATGTTGAACAGTTTTGGGAGGCATGTCTCACATTTTAATTCTACAAGTCATGTTCTAATTATAAGGAAACTCTGGCCCAGCTCGTTTGGTGGGAAAATGCTAATTCTATGGAGTAAGAGGAAGTATCGTACTAGGTATGGGGCAAAAGATTTCGGAACTGTCTCGTTGGTCTTTGGTTCGCAAAGTGTTTCTAGGTTTTTCAATTAGGGATTTCTCATTAGTAGCCCCGAGTTTGGATTTGTGCCCGATTGATGGTAATAGGCTCGTCCCCTATCACATGGTAGGTACATAAATATAACCGACGAAAGGTCGGGGGTGAAGCGAATATACAAGTTTCTCCCGGGCGTACCTCCCACTGTTCCTACTATTACCATGAGTCGGGGGACTCATGGTAATAGTGGGAACAGTGGGGTTTTTTAGTCAGTAGAAGTCCGACATATCCTTGTATGTCCTCCGACTTGGAAGAACGGAGGGGATACCAGAAGACTTCTCCACGGAAAAAAGGTACACCTGTGCCTAACCCTTCGAAGATTACAAGCGTGATGTTTTATTGATTTCGAAAGGATGCGGGGGAGCAAAACTACAAGTTTACGTTCACAGATTTCTCGAGTTTTCAGCGGGAAAATCCACCATTTTTTGGACAACAGTGACCACGTGAATTGACATTTTTCGTTTGTATTGATTTAAATACTGGATTATTCTGCAAAAGTATCAAAACAAATGACCGAACTGCACTGGGAGTTACCTGTTTCTCAGGAGACGGATCAAAATGAGTCATTTGCATCGTAAGCGCTAACGCTCATGTGAACGAGTTAGCCTGTGCAGTCCTTAGTTCCCAGAAATACTTTTATTGCACTTAATAGCTCTTGGTAAGCATAATATTGTGTGTTCTTAATAGAAGGAAATCGTACGAATTGAAATGTACTTATCGCGTGTAGCCTGTATGAAAGGTAAATGCATGACTGTAAATGTATTTAGGTTTTAATTATTGCTCTTTTTGTTTTTACCCGACTGTCCCAGAAGGAGGGTAATGTTTTTCAAGAGTATGTATGTATGTACGTCTATTTCTTTGGCACGCTCTGCAGCCTAAACGGCTTCATTGATTTTAACATATGAGGTATCGTTAGATTCGTCTTAATTATGGGAGAGACATAGGCTATATAATATTTATATATTACATCTGGCATTATTCGTTTTTTTTTTTTTAAATAATTTGTTATTAAAGCTTGCTTTAAGACTCATTGTATCTGAGGCCAAGATTGATAAACGTTACTTAGCACGTAATTTGGCTTTACGAAGTATTTTCCTGTCACTGTCGCACAACTGTTTAACTACAAGTGCAAGATAGAGACTAACATTATTATTACATAAGCCAAGACAGGTGTGAAAAAAAATGAAAAGGATGAAACTTTCAAATCATCGAGAGGTTATACAGGGTGTTTGGCAGCACGTTGAACATACGAAAATGGTGGATAGATTGGGTCATCTGCTACTTACTCAGCCCTAATTTAATTGGCCCTGGACCCCAGGATATAAAAAAATTTTTTTTTTGCTTTCTTCTAGTTTCACCACTTTCTTAACTTTAGAGTGTATTTTTTATCACAAATGGATAAAACAGGCATTTTTTTTTTATCGTTAATGTTGGTAGATTCTTATAAAACTATTGCTTTATTCAGATGTTAGCTAGAAAAAAAGTTATAAGTCCTCAAACTTACAGAAAATGTAAAAAAATACTTGAAACTAAATTTCAACTTGCATTTAAAAAAAAAAAAATGGGTTGAGTAAGTAGCAGATGACCCCACCTATCCACCATTTTCGTATGTTCAACGTTCTGCCAAACACCCTGTATAGCCGAATCCTACAAATTCAACAAAGCAAAGTTAACCAAAAATCGATGAAACGCTAACAATACAGGCTGACAATACTTTTTGTGGAGTGCATTCCACGTCTGGTGAAATGTCCACATTCATCCTATATTGTCCTTACTCTTCTGAGGAAAAAGGTATTTTAAATTCAATTGATTTATACCCATATATGAAAGCGCTGATTCGGTTAAGGTTTTGGTTGTGAAATGAGTTTTTAGATAAGTTTACAATTTATTTTTTCCGAAGTCCATTTCCATTTGGTTATACAAATGTCTTTTGATAAGGACTTATCTCGTGGCATGCTTGAATTGCACATACCGTGGCAAAGATGCCAGCATGGTGGTAGGATAGGAGGTTCAGGTTCAGGTAAAAAGGACTTTCGCTAGACATGAGGGTAGATGACCATAGTCTGAAAAACTACACCGACAGACAACTTAGAACGTTCTCCTGTCATCCGTCGGTCACCGATTAATACCGACATCTACAGTGCGTTCATCATAACTTGTCCCGTGAGTGACGCTATTGGTAGCACTGAATTTTGCTGCCATGTGATTGGTAGTACTGTTCTGTCAGTCGCCATTTTGAACTCTATTAGTAATTTTACTAAGACTGCTAAATAAAAAAATCTGTGCTACCAATCGCGTCATGGGACAAGTGATATTAAACACACTGTACCATAATAACACTTTTCCAGTAACCAAGAAAATAATGAAAAAGAAAATGGTTTAAACTGTTATTTTACAACCAATAGGAGTATTTATGAATGGAACGATTCAAATTACTTTTTTTTTTACGGCTGTACAGTGGTTTGCTTTGGACACGCTCTTACGTCCATTGATGACTACCAAACTGCTTTGAGTGACCTCTTCTGTAGAATTGGAGCATTAGACTGATGCAAATGTTTTATCGTACGTGAGAAAGTGGCGTGAAGAAGTTCTCCCTGGCTCTAGGGTAACTTCGCTTTAGAAAATGTGTAAATTTTTATGCCCAAATTGATATGAGCTGGAATTTATATTAGGAATTTCTTAGTAGCAGCCCGGAGTCTAAATTTGTGTCCGGTTGATGGCAATAGGCTCGCCCCGTATTACATGGGACGTATTAAGCTTCGTTCAGACTAGCGCGACGCGACACCGGTTATTGTTATATCGTGTAGTTTTCTTAGAAATTGTATTGTTTCTTTCGGGGTAACAAGGCGTAAGGTTTTTTTTTTTCTTAATATAATGTCAATTAAAACCTATAGTTTGGATTGACTGAGAAAGTACGCCATATTGTGATTTGACCCCTGAAAGCATAGATGAGTTGTTTATCCAAGAAGTTAGTTATTAAATATTAAGTACTTAAATAGAGTATTTATTTTATAGATCACTTTGATTTTCTAATTTAAGACAAAAGTCATGCTTATAACTTGTTTACTTGGATACAAAAATCACTGATTTAACTAAAATATACCAGCACTTGGCAGAATTATTTACACAACTGCCATTTGTCTCTGAAGGCACAATAATAATTTATTGTAAAAGCCTTTACATTTCAGAACGATCTGTTAAACTTGTTCGTTTGATCGACAGTCTGACGATATGCCTAAGCCCTTAATGTGTAACGAAATAACAAAAACAGTTTATTAGAATGACTCAACAAATATACCGCTTTGAAGTCTCTTGTATATGTAAACAATACTCGTCTGTACAAATAATATCGCACAAACACTTACTCGCTTGTTTAAATTGTGTTTATGACAAAAATCGTTGAATAGGTACCGAATTACCGACACTTCTTGCTAAAATCAATTTCAAATTAAGCTGTATCCACAGTTCTACACGCCAGTTATGATAGTAAGATTTTTGGGGTTCTTACATCTGAACACGAAATCGCGGTAGGCCCCGAAGGAGATGGAGAAAAGACTTATAATGCTGGCTAGAGGATTGCCTTTATATTACAACAGACCGAGAAAAATGAAAGACGGAAAGGAGGCCTTCGCCTTGTAGTGGTACTGTAGGATACGACGGGCTCAAAAGATGACTTCTTTGCAAAAAAAACATCAATATCGGTTTGAGCCTGGCAGGTTTTCTTATGTGAATGTTCGTGTGAATAAAACGGCTTAGAGACACGAGGCGCTATCTCCCATCAGATGGAAGGACCGATGGCCGTTGGAACAAACCAGTCTTTGAGTGAGGACCGCGAATCGGTTAAGGTAGTGAGGGTTATAGAGACCCCATACATATAAAAGAAATGGTGGATAAGTTGCGAGAAAACTTAAAAGAATAGAGGAAGACCAAAGAAACGGAGGGTGGATTGTCTGAACGAAGATATGACTAGAAAGAGGATGAATACTGAGGTTTTTTTATGGAAGAAAATATGCTCAGCAGACCCCAAAAAATTGGGAGCAGGGAAGATGATGATGAAGATTTTTTTACCGATGTAGATGAGGCAGCATGTCATCTAAATATACTAATGAATATTTTGTCTGTTTGACGAAGAACGTCCCAAAATACTAAATTAAATTACCGAAGATTTTTTCGTTAAAGCTAGGGATCGTTAAGGTAGGTTGAGAATCAGAACTTCGCCACTATATTTTGTGGACTAAGATTGGGGTAAAGGTCCTATGGCTCACCAGTTTCGGGAATTACGAATCCTAAAGATTTCAAAAACAGAAGCACCCACTCACCCAGTATGTTTTGTGGCTAACTCTTAACTTTAGGCACATAAATATTGGACATCCATCCTACAAGGTACGCCAAGGTTCTCACAATCAACCGTTCGTTTTACGATTAATCGAGAACAGTGTTCAATATTAACGAACAAGTATGAGTATATGAGTTAATCATAGATCGCATCGATCTTTACATGTCTTTTATAGCAGTAACAGTATCGCAATCGGGGACAAGGCCTTTCGTTGACCGTTTTCCAACTAGCAACACTGTGTTTCGATATTATTGTGCGGCTTGTTTAAACTTCGTGTGATGGGGCACAGTTTTCGTTGTGTGTGTAGTTGGAGTGCAGGGCACATCAGCTTATTACCAATATTTGTATATAATATTCATATTCGCATGTTACTTTACGTCTGTCGCGTATTATTGATGTTTAATTTAGTTTTAGTAGATAAATAGATATAGTTTCATTACCTCGTTAAACTATTTAGATAAAATATTATTTAATCATAGGGATATGCAATAAGCATTATTTAACGTTGAGTTGAGAAGGTATTTTTCTACATAGTTTATTACTGAGTTAGAATATTAATTTATGCGATGGAAACTTAATAATCGTATTATTTAATATCTCTATTTGAGAGACGCATGCAGTGGACTGTGAGTAGTACTGGACAAAAATACGAATTTCATTATAAATGTTAGTCTAGTACATTTATAATGAAATTCGTATTTTTGTGTGAACAGTTTTTCAATGCGTACAAAACAAACGATCATTTATTGTCGAAAAACGTTGACCAGACCGGAGCGATAAAAATCTCGCGAACCATAACGACTGATGAATCAGCATTTAAATGGTAACCCTGACAATTTATGGACTACATAGTTAATTACATTTACTCAGTTGGAAACTGACGCTTTCCGTCGGTCGCATAATAAGCGGTTCAGAGCACCTCGAGCCAATGTTCGTAAAAAAACAGCGATGACCCGTCTTGTCTGAGAGGAATGGAATGCAACGCGACAAAGTCGAGATGAGCGCAGCGCACCGCTCACTCGAGGATCGCGTTCACACAATTTCACGTATTCGGGTAATAACGATAGGCAGTAACTCTAAAGTACATGGGTATGTCTAGCTAATATGCCGGAGAGGCCGTTCACAAGGCGCGGTCGTGAACGAATGCAATTATTTCATGCTCGATGTGCTTGTATCCGCCATTACGGTGGACGCGTTCGAATTTTGAATATGCTCAAGCTCGCTCGAACTTTTTTTTTGTATTTAATTTGGCTGCGTTCATACACATGAAACTCGATTGTTATTGTTTTAATTTTTCTTGTTATCTCTATGATTCAACGAGTTTATCATGTTATATTACGTATTGTACAGATACCTATTTATTTAATATTTCGTAAAACCACGTTATTATGAATGAATGGTAATGCTATTGACCTTGTTTCGCAATTATTATCAGTCATAAAACACTTTTTCGTGTCAACCTCTTTTATTTTTTATTTTTTTTTGTATAAAATCGAGATGATACGTACCCGTGTCAGAGTTGTTGATTTATTTTATGTACTTAATTGTTTTATATAATTTTAGATTTAATTTTATGCAGATGTACCTACCTGAGTAGGTATGTATTTTGATTTCGTAATGTATGCAGTCATGTTTAATCATAGTGAGTTTTCGAAAGTTGAGTGGGTAGGTAGACCTATATCTACAGGTATTGAGTACTTATAGGTATTTTACAAGGTAAATATCAAAACTATTTAGGTAGATTAATACGAGTAGGTACACAGTAACGACAGGTATGATTGTTGATAAGAATAATATTTATTAGTCTGTATGCGTAGGTATACATATAATATAACGACAAAACATTGACATCTAATCGTAATCGTAGTACCTACAGTAGTTATAAACAATAATAACTGTTGTTTTTTTCACGTTTTAAATCGATTTAGCTCAAAGCAAGCCGTTTTAGCGAACCTTTTCAAAAGTTATCAGAAACGCTTCTCGGTTTCTCACACAACACATTCACCTTTGAATGACTTGTGCGGTGTGCCGTATCTAAACACAAAATAATATAACTAACAAGTGCGGAGTGATGACCTAATACGATGCTAAACCTTATCTAAAGAGCACTTGAAAATATCGAAGCGTTGTCAAGTTAACACACACTTTTTATATATTAATTGCATACCTACTTTAAACTGTTTGCTCAAGAAACAAAAACTGGTCTAAATTCTAATATTAGCCGTTGCAACGGTTCGTTGTGATTTACCAATTTCATTACACACACCTGGCAACAATTTATAGAAAACAGAGGAGAAAGGAAACATTTGAATTTCGAACACAAATAAAAACAATTGAATGATATCGTAAGCATAGTATACCTGATTATGGTGATCACATTTAACACTCGAGTTTTAACAGAAATAGAGAACAAACTTTCGCACCGCTTAGTACTCAATCGATGCACGATAAAGCAGCACATTAATTTAATAAATAACTGTTGCAGAACTCACGGCAACACCTCGCCGTTACACGAATATTGTGTTAAGAACGCAAGGGACACAGCTAGCCGCCACTAAAATTATTGATTTACAAAACAACAAAAGATATAAAACGGCCCGACTGCACACCCCCGCGCCGGCCGAATCGATCAGAATGATAATTGTCGTTGTCGCGCACAAAGAGACTACTGACTACTCACCTAGACAGTTGGAATGCACACACATAAAACAACAACACAATTTATGTCAACAATGTTTCGGATCACGACGTTCAATACACTAATTATATGTGTTACGACACTTATTTATATTGTTTTTATTGTGTTTAACTGTTAATTAGTGCGAATTAAAACCGATTTGTGTGTCGGAGACGCGAGCAATTCGACGATCACTAGCAAGATGGCCCCGCGTATGCCGCGCGGCGCCCACCCCCCCGCGCGTCGCGCGTACGTGCAATGAAAGATAGGTGGCCGGTACACACGGCGCGAGCAGAACGGACGCCCGTCCCGAGATATATCGCCAGTTCTACCTGTACAACAATACAATGCGATAACGCACCATTTCGCACGCCATATTTGAACATTTTGATTATGTTGGAATGTTTTCGGTTTTGCATAACGAATGTAACTACCGTGTTATTGTATGGTGTATTTAAACTAGGTGTAGGTATACTAGCAAACCTCGTAACTTCTTGGGTACTTACTAGTCGATTGCTCTTTACCTACCTGTTTTAATATCAATCCCAAATAGCAGGAAACGACTACGCGACGTCGTTTTATTGTTAGATGGCGGTATGAGCTGGACTCCTTCTTAAAGGAGTATACCGGGAAAATTGGAAAGACGGAAGGGGGCCTCCCTTCCGTCTTCTTTCCTTTTTGCCCTGCAGTAGGACAACACAAGCTCATAATAATAATATCAATTAAAACTACAGGTTCTGATTACGACATTCATCACAGCATATTATTTCGTAACTCAAGCAAATACGTCAAGAATTTGTATAAAATAATAATACACATAAATCCAAAAATCCGTATTCGCATAAGATAATCAAAGTGACATTGATTTACGAGCGAAATATCTCGAGACCTATCGCGGGACGTTTAACGCCGCGCGGACCGACCGCAGTTCTTTCCCTTCACACCGCTTTGCCCGTGCCGAGACTCCCCCCGCTAGCCCGCCCTGTCCTCTGCCTACCGACCTCTTATATACTGCTCTCTTTACAACAGAAAAAAACACCAATTTCCCAAATTCCCGAAGCGGACCGCTCTCTCGCTCGCGGCAGACCTAAGATGGCCGACGGCTTCCATTTTGATCGCAGATTACAACGCGTCGCGTCCCCGTGCGCTCAAAGCCTAACCGATGTAGCGTCCTGTAGTTAAAACATACTTTATACACTTATCGCACATGTTTTTAGGCTATTTTTTGGCGTCCAATGCGACGGTGGCATCGTATTTGGCCGTTTGTAAGTGTATTTGCGTATGTTGGCGTGACAGGTTGTTTGATTGTTATTGTATTGATTGGCCGTACGATGTGAAAGAAAGTCCGTCTGTCTAAACGTTGGCGTTAAAATGTAGCGGTGGGCAATAGCTATGGTTTTGTCTCTTTCACCGGTACGGTTGTGTGTCTACCTGTTAGTGGGCACAGAATGGCGTATAGTCCCCTTTTGCGCTCGGCTCGGAACAATGAAACGTAGATATGAGCGATTAAGTACTCAAAACTTGTAACAATACGAATTGAGTAGAAATAATACTTACCTACTAATAGTTTAGTTTGTGTAAATTAGTATTTCATCAGCACTGCTCTCAAAACGGTGAAGGAAATCATCGTGAGGGATGTCCTAGAACCAAATATTCGAAGACATGTAACTAAGCCAACACACACTCAGCCCGCGTGGTAGATTGTAGCCCACTCCCTCTCTCAAAGAGAAGGCCTGTGTGCCCAGCAGTGGGATCAAGGCTGATTATGCTTATTGTTGTGTCACTTGCTGATGTTACGAAGCTACATTAGGAGAAAACACGGAAATTCCAGGTTGACCACTGTCGGCGTGATTCATATGTATACCCATGCCAAATTACAGCTTTCTAGTACTAAGAGTCTCTGAGCTAAGCCGCGGACAGACAGAGAGACGGACATCGTGAAACTATAAGGGTACCTTGTTGACTACGAAAGCTAGACCTGAACGAATCAAATGATAATATGGAAAACATTATAATATTCCTAAGTTATTTTACGTACCTGTAGATAGAACTTCCTGATATAACGACAACTCCATATTATTATCAATTTTTATTTTTACCTATGTGTCTATCTAGCCTTTTAAAAGAGACCTAAATCCCCTTGGCCTCTATCCAAGAACAAAAGTCTCCAAAATGTTTAATTAGGAACCCATTATTTTATTAAAAGTTGCAAATGTTGACATTCTTTGTCTATGCTCCACAAAAAACAGGATTCAATAATAGAACGTCAGTTTATAAAACCTGTAGTAAGTAACTATAAATAAAACTAAATGCAGTAAGGAGCTTTGTAGACATACGGGCCTTCCTGTTTACCCAGCGAGGAAGCTAGCGTTATGTTTGTGTTTATAACTTCACTTACGAATGGGGATGGGGGCGGTTGCCATTTAATTTCAAAACAGTTATTTTTAGGGCAGAGATTGAGCAAAACTTTGCAACAATTAGGTAATTTCATCGAAAGAAGAAAAAAATAAATTGAAAGTATTGACGTAATCAAACAAATTATGGTTTTTATAAATGGAACCTAGTCCTAGAGATGACACTGCTATGAAATGAAATTGTTTATTCTGTAAATAGGACACCAGATTCCGTTTTACAGGCAATATAAAAAAAAAAAACAATGAGCGAGCCTTACAGTAATCGGTATAAGATGTGTAACATCTGACATCTTGGCTGACAGTACCAACCTCTCGGAAAATGGGTTGTACCATCTGACGGGTAACTAGAACCGCGCGCGCTCATTGGTCAAATCAAATAGAGCGCGCTTCCCCGGCTTCTTGTTACACACTTCCGTCCATTTTCACGCAATCACTCCCACATATTGCAGGAAAGCGGGAGCAAAGATGTTACCTACTTAAACATCAAAAAGCTAGAAGTAGTCGACATAATTTCCTTTATACCGCTGAGAAAAAATAGCGAAACCTACTCAGTAAACTCAAACTCAAAGCATTTATTTCAATTAAACCATTTACAGGCACTTTTGAATTGTCAAGGGGTCGGTCAGTCAAAAATATGAAGCTAGTTGCCCATTCCAAAGCGTAGTAGGTACCTATGGAGAAGAACGGGCAAGAAACTCCACGGACACTTTTTTAAATAAAATATAAAATTGATACAAAATATTGGTTACATCATTCATTTTGAAATTATGCATGTGAGAACAATGTAATAAGACGTGCACGTTCGTAAAAGCGTCCGTAATAAAAAGAAAAAAAGAATCATTCAAAAATTAAAATAAATTAAAATAAGCTAAGAGATGACCAGTCCCAACTGACGGCGCCCGTTCACGAACATGACGCATGGATTAGCACCATTCAGCTCAACCATTTTGAAGGGAGCTAAATGATCCAACACACACGCCACCATCAGCGAGACATTTGAGTGAGCATGACATACTCACAGCCGCCAGGGCACATTCAAGTCAAAGTAGTTAGGTATACCTAAAATACCCACATAGAAACCCGATATAGAATGCTTATTGCTCCTCTTCTAACTCGGATGGTAGAAGGCGACTAAGTCAATGATAGACAGCTGACAGCATCCTTCTAATGCTTCAGTAGGTATGTCACTGAAAAAGTTCTTTGGTATCCATCTGTAGAATCCTGTTGATCCCGATCTACACTGGCTTATCACTACACCCAGCTTCTCGTGCAGGCACTGCCTCACATTCTAATGTTTCCCGCCATTCGTGGTCAGGTGAACAGACAGTTGACATTAGTGACAGCGACCTCACTGCCGACGTGCATGAGTTAGAACTACAGCTTCGAATAATAGGGCAATATTATAACGCAAACCGTTGACAAGTCCGAGAACAAAAATTCGAAGGCATGTGACCGCGTGGTGGATTACGGACAACTCCCTCTCACTGAGAGAAGGACTGTGTGACGTTTGTATACGCGGTGTTATACGCTGATTATGTATGGGGAGACTAAAACATAACTGGCGAAACGTGGGTGCACAATGCACTTCTGTCTAGCACTTCGAGAAATACAGGTCTGATGTAATAGTATTTTTAAATAAGCACAAAGAAGCTGTGCGTTCACTGGCATTGTGCACAGAGGCACATAAAACCAACTAGTATACGTATTTCTTTTTAATTTTCCATCCTATTCTGGTATGCCAGGCAAAGGATAAATTCTACAGAGACTGGTGCTCCAAATATGAAAATACCGCCAAAAAGCGCTGCACTTACCTTACAGAATGAACCACAGATAATCTAGATCCCATTACAGGTACCAAGGCACAGATTATAAAGTCTAAGTATCAATAATATCGACGGCAGATTGATTCGCCGACTTGACAGCAAGCGGTCACCACATACGCGAGGTCGATGCTCCCGTGAGGTAATGGCGCCCAGCTTACAAGAACTGTCATAACTTCTTGATATCCTTTTAAAATTAGGTCTCGTTTAAATGGAGACTTTTGACGGAAGTTCATGGTATCAAGAAGTTTTTTGTTTTGTTTTCGTATCATCAGATACATTTTTAAACCAGTTTAAAGGTTTCTTTTTCATTTATTTGTACTTAGTGGTTTTGTTATTGTATCGTAATTAAATCTCATTATGGCGCCAACTGGTTTAGCTAAGTTATCTAAACTTGAGCGTTAGAAAAAGGATCAGCTAAAGAGGTATTTATCTAACGATAAAATAATACAGGTCTAACCTACAGATGTATTTTTTTACCTGTAATGTGTATGTTATTCAAATATTTTATAGGATATTTTTATTTCTGTTGTTTTACGGTTGTGGACTCGGAACTCCGAAATTGAGTAACACACGATCAATCACAATCTGAATGATTTGAAGGATATTGTTAATCCATTGCTTCTTATGTTCGAAAAACGTGTCTGCTCAACAATGCAAATAACGCAATGATCTGTCAAAACTCAAGCATTACTTAAAAGTCGTTTAAAACCTTTTGATTGGTTTAAACTAGTTTTAAGTACCTAATGCTTGAGCCTTGGGTGAGGTTCTTAATGTGTTACTTACCCAATTACCCCGCTGGGTGTCTTTCTTCAAAGTATCAAATTCTAACTTTTGAAGTTTATTTTTCAGCCTCGTAACATCACGCTTGTAATCCTCAAATGGTATGGCAGAGGTGTACTTATAGTACACCCACATTACGCCTTAAATATCCTGTTATTCCTTTAACACTAAACTAGTACCCACAAAGCCACAGCATAAATAAGTAACAGTATATCTTCATAGAAAACGGCCGAAATGACGCGCGGTCGCGGGAGTCATCTGCGGCACGGACGCGGATGGTTTATCTACCGAACGGCCGGGCCGTAAGTAATTATTTCAAGGTCACTGTTACTTTATTATACTGTGACAAAACTCACCTTCTTCTTTTTGAATAGGCTATTTATTATTATTCTACCAATACACGGTGTAAAATAAAACCTTTTTGTTAAAATAATACGTTGTACTGGCACTTTAAAATGAGCAATCGATGTAGTTTCATTACATACGAGTGCAAGTAACATATTCTAGTGTAAAATAAATTAAACTAATATCTTCTTAGTAGGGTGTGGTTTTTTTGCATGTAATAGGATATTCTGATGCAGCTGTCACCCACTGTACCGGTAGGGTGACCATGTGTACGAGAAGAGTTAGGATATTTCTTGAAATACGTATTTTTAAGGAAGGTTCGCTTTGTTATATGATTTGATCCAAATTGGGGAGTTAATTTGGAGAAGTTAATCTGCTACAACAGGGATCACCAATTAGTTATAATGGGGGTTCGTTTGTAAAAATGATATGAATGTTGCGGTCCGTTTGGTAGACGATTACTAGCAACCGAGATTAAAAATATCAATAAAGAAATAAAACGAAAAGAAACATTTTATATTAAGTAATAAACAAAAATTATGTAATTAACAAAAATAATAAAGCAAGTAATATTTATATTAATGTGTTTTTTTTTTCTTGGACTACCTTTTAGCCTGAAGTTTGGTAAGTTGGTGCAAGATAAAACTCAATTTTTTTAGATTAAGTTTTAGTTATTTTATTTTTTACTTAAGGTACAAAATAGGTCCGTCTCTGGACCGTGGTTCGCTATTTGGTGAGTCCTGTGCTACAATATCCTAGCCTAACAAAATTCACTGCAATTTATCAATTGGCCTGATGTGTAAAACTTTTTCATTTGGCACAATCACCACGATTGCTGATCAGGTATGATGTATGTTAGAGAAGTAGGCAGTTGCGGACCACGGATAAAAAAAAATCGCGATGCGGAAACCAGAACGTTTCTAAAATAATAGTATGCTAGCCTATCTATACACATATCCGGAAAAAAAACTTTGCCTCAAAAAAAAAATGGCAGAAAGCAAATAGGTATTAAAATGAGTTATCAAATGATTGAAATTACAGTTGCTGCTATTATTTGACTACGAAAACAACCTTGTTTACGTCTACTTTAATATTACAGCTGCAAGGGCGCCATTATATCCTATTCTACGCAAAACCATTTTCAATATTGTAAGGAAACGACGACGGCGTAATTAATTATATTACCCTTGATTACAATATTTATGTGATATAATAACACATTAACAAATAATGATTATAAAGAAATCTATCATAATTCTGTACCTACGTTCTTGACCATGCGCTGTTTTCACCACACAGGGTACTGGATTGGGCAGGGCAGTCAGCCCAGGCCCGCCATCGTCCTTGCTCGCTTACCTACTTTTTGCTTGCTTTATTGCTTCACTACGAGGGGCTTCACATGGGTTAGTCTCATGTAGTTTGTGCGGGAAGAGAAGATACACAAAACATTGCAAATGAAGCCAGCGTGATTTGTGACCGTGCTCTCCGTGGGTACGAAGCGAGCTAGCAGCGACAACGCGACGTTACGCAAAAGCAGCGTGCGCACTCTGCATACGCACTGAGCGCGTTAAGCAATCGCGTCGCTGGAAACACGCTCGCAAATCGCCAGTGTCTACAGGCCCTTACTCATTTCTTAACCACAGGATGCGGCAAGGGCTAGAATTTTGTACTTTGTGAGGAGCGCGATATACAACACATTGCAAATAAATTAGTGATTGTAGTTTATGTTTGTGTTATAAGCACGAAAAAGATTGCTCCTGGTTTCTAAACCCATCAGGATATTTGACGTGCTTTCTTCAATAATTATATAGGCATGTATGGTGTGTTAAGTACTTAACATATAATTGATAACGGTTTTACGATAATGGTTTAAGGCAAAGGCCTAGTTCGCCGCATTGAAATTTTCATACGTTTTTGCAATTTGCAGGTTAGTACCGGGTTGTAAGTTGATCGAAACACGATTTGCGACCGTGACAAATATGTATTTCTAGAATTATATTCATTTAAATCATCAATAAAACTCTTTATGTTAGAATTGGCCTCAGTCATGACTTCATCATTAAATATTCAATCAATAGCGTAATTTGAACTTAGAGATTTGTATTGATGATTCTTCCGATTTCTGTAAATTAATATACTACCTGAGTCCATCCTTTCTAATAAGCACTAGGCGTATCATTAACAGCTATTATTTACAAATACATAACATCCTGCGAATATAATCGGTAATACATAGTATTTTGCTGATTTCATCAGCTTTTGTATGAGACAAACGAACTCTAAAATAAGAGTTTCAAATATTATTCCGTAAAGCTTATAATCATTAATCAGTGTAAGTGTAATTTGATAAATAATATTTAGTACGTAAGTAGGTACTTACTTACCTACTTCATATTATTTAACGAATACTTTATCACACAAAATCAGGACTGTCCCAATAATAAACACTACGTAGTCACCCCACAATGTCGTACAACCAATATCGAAGAATTTTGAATACCGTTGAACGTAAATAACTACTTTTTGAATTCCTTAAAACTGGAATCTTTTGAAATCACACTTTTAATCTTTTTATATTGATACTTTTTCTTTTTTTTTTTTATTTGACGCTTCGGATTATTGTGATTTGAGTATACAGTGATTGATTACGAACTCTTATGATTTAAGAATAAAATAGGGGAGTGAGTAGGTACGTTAGTAAAGCAAGAAGTACGATTAAGCAGTAATTATGCCAATATTCGAGTGTAGTGAATAATGGTAGGTAATTGCCGCGACCTACGAATTTTAGGTCGGACACTTTAATTTGTAAATCATCATAGTGAGGAAACCGGCGGCATGTCCTTGAACCAAAAATTCGAAGACATTACTGTGATATCCACCAACCCGCACTGGGCTCGCGTGGTAGATACGGCCCACCACGGTCACCACCCCTCTGATAGAGAGGAGGCAGGAGGCGTGTGTCCCAGCAGTCGAAATATTATAAGCAGTTGAATATGACATACTAATATTCCCTTGGTTTGTTACAAATACGGTAAACTATGGTACGAAATATGAATGAATACCTACAAATTAACAGGTTCTTAACGATTGATATTGAATCAAAGCAGACGAACATTGCTCATTTTATTTTAGTTTCCGATTGCTTATTGCCTTGCCTTGCCTAACAGTCCAAATAACCATTATAATAATATAACTTTAACTTTATTTCCAATTTTACAATTTGCCTATGGTAATAACTTAATTCTATGACAATATTCTTTTAAAATTGCATAAATCACTGATTATTCCAATGGCACCCAAGCTAAGATTTAACTTGTGTTATGGGTGCCATGGCTTTCTCTGTTAATACATTAAAATTAATCACTCATTATAGCAGCAAGTCTTACCTACATTTTATTATTAAAAATATCTTTGAATTCTTTTTAAACTTCGCCGATCTTTCGTCCGCACTTTGCAAGCACTCAGCAGTGTCTGCTAATAAAAAAAAACAAAAAAACGAACATCAATATTTGAAATCAAAATTAGAACACAATCCATAGTAATTTAATAGTCAACGTCACAACAGTGCTGGGATTAAACTCGCTTCCAATATATCGATTAAAATTGGTTCCTGAATACAAGTAATCGATACTCGATATGCATTAGGTAGTGAATGTTTATAAAGTGAGAGACATGCCACATCTAGAGGTGAAGCGACCTCCATTAATATTGATTTTATGCGAGAGAGGGCGGCGGCCGACAGGGCTGGTTGTTGATGTTTATTTTAAAATTTATTTATTAGATTTGTGTAGGGGTTTCGGCTAGTCAGTAATTATGGGGTAACTGAGTAAGTGGGCTGTTGATTTGGATGAAGTGGGGCTAGAGGAGAGTTTGGTCTAGGAACTGCATTGAACTCGAACGAGTATTTTACGTTTACGGTTTACTAGTGTTCTGCCGTCGATGAAGCCATCGGTATATTATATGATACCCAGAGGTGGATGCCCTTAAAGAAGGCTGTGTCCAGGCTGAGAGTTGCACACAAAGTCAGGATTCATGTTTGTCATAAAGCTAAAAAAACAAAGTTTCAAATGTCTAGATCCGAAGACGCGGTGATGACAGGTGGAGTTCCTAAGACTGTGACCGAGTAACGTCCAAGGACTAGAAGCAGGAGCGTCAGTCGTCCGAGGCAAATATTGCTGTACTAAAAATCATACGATAAAAACTATTGCAGTAATATTCATGGCAGCGATAATCAATAGCAAATCACCGGACGGAACCCATAAGGAAAACCTATATAGGTATAGGTAAGTAACCGTTATTGAGTTGATTGAATAACATACCATAGTACAACAATTGCAAGTAGGTACCTAATGAAGTTCATTCAACTTCTATAGGCACAACATATAATAATTATGAGGATGGGTCATACCACATAAATAAATGACTCACGCCATGAAAAAAATATTAGATTAGCATAATCAACAATGTGGACTGACTCGATACTCCAGGCCTCCAGTCAGTCCTTTCTTTTCTATCGTGAAAAAGGTATTATCTTTTCAGGAAGCCTACAGAATGGCCCAGAGAGCCTAGACAAGTGGCAATCGCTTTCAAAGCGTTTCACTTTCAATAGGATTGTCATAAACTGTGCAGAAGATGAGAATGTTGAGATGGGCGAATGACGATAATGGATAAAGAAATGAGTATAAGATGAAGTTTAAAAGTGGCGCCAGTGACAAAACAGTTGAAAGGAAATAATTTGGCTTGGTATGGGCATGTGATGAGGAGGAAGGAAACGCATGTGACTAAAAGAATGATGAATATAAATGTTCATGGATGGAACGGGAGAGGCAGGCCAAAGAAAAGATGGATGGATTCTGTGAGGACTGATAATTATGAAAGAGAAGGGCGTGACGGTGTTGACAGGGGAGAATGGAAGAAGAAAATGTGCTGTGCCGACCCCACGTTACATCGTACATGGGCGAAGATGATGATGTCCCATACATTTTAAGTTTTCCATTATCGATATCGCTGATAGAATGTCACTCAGTCTAGGCTCTCAGGACCGACATATTTGGCGCCAAACCGGGACTAGACTTCCACAAGATGGGAACGATCGATCATCAGTTCTGATGGATCGAGTATAAAGATAGTATAATCAGCTTATAAATACTAATAGTAGATCTTTGACAGGCGTTACGGGTAGTCAGGAAGCCAAAAAGTCTGAGGCATTCATGAGTGAACGAGAGAAAGTGTTACCAGTTTATCAGAGCCTGCAAACTAATTGCGTAAAACATTTTCAATCACAATCCGAGAGTTTTAAATGATATGCTAATCCATTGCTTCATAGTTTTGAAAAAATAAATTGCTCAACAACGTAAATAACACAATGAACGTGGGTGAACTGTCAAATGAAACCCATTGCGATCATTTATCATTTTATGTGTGTTATATAATTACCCCGCTGGGCAGTTAGTACCATTGCCAGTATTGCAATCTTTCAGATAGGCTTATTATAAAGCACGATTGGAGCTATTTTTAACAGACTTCCAAAAAGGAGTTTTCATGTATGTCCACCGATTTCTCCGTCAATTGTGGACATAATTTGAAAATTCTTCTGTTATTTACATAGCAGGTTATAACTAAAACTAGAAAAAAGCACTACAAATTGAAAAATAATTTTAACTTTGGAAATCGGTGTCTGGTTTTGAATTTTCGTTTTTTGGCACCGACTTCCGAAGTTGTTATTATTCATTATGTAGTTTTTTTTTTTGGATGTCAGTTTCTTTTTTTTTTGTAAAAAGTTTATTTGAATATTTTTTGTCTATAGGTACGAGAAGAGAAGTAGCGTCTATGAGTTCCGTTAGTGTGCAGTGCTCTGATGAACTCACGAAATAATGCAGAAGAGAATATTTATAGGAATGAGCAAACGGGGAAGCCGTTCGCTAATTCCTATAAATATTCTCATCCTAAAAAAATAAGTAAATATGCAATTTACTTTCGAAAATACAACCCTTTAAAATAACAACAAATATGATTATTTTAATCGCTTTCGCACAACCCTAGACCGCAGTCAAAGCCCACGGGATGTCACACGTCTGAAGCGGGTGAGAAGTGAGCAAAGGACAGCAACACTCCCGCAGTAGGAGTGATAGAGACAACCACACGTCTCCCGTTTCACCTCCCGCCACGTACCTACTTGGTAATTCTTTTTACTCAAATACGTAAGTCGGGTTATACTGTATTCTTTGTTGGTATGGATTTTTGGCGGGATTTCATTATGCCGGTTGTTAATTGATTTCGAATTGAGTTTGATTTACGTTTGAGTTTTGACTTGAAATAATGAGTGAAATGGTAGTTTTTAAATGTTATTTTTAACTTTAGGACTTTTCGTAATCTGTAATTTAGTTACGGGTAGTCACCAGCTCGATAGTCTGTTACCCAGTAACTGTTATATCGTGTTACCCAGTAACTGGGTTATGGAGGTCAGATAAGCAGTCGCTCTATGTAAAATACTGTTAGCTGCAAAGCTGGTTAGACCAGAAGCTGACCTGAACATAATTGGGAAAAGGCTAGACAGATGAGTCTGTATTTTAGTACCTATTTAGTCTGGCCTCCGCACTAGGGACCTAAAACGTTACTCAAAATAACGTTACGCGAGGTTCAGGTAGCGATCATTTGTACCATTCTACCAGGATCGAAACAAAATTAATTCCTTGACTAAAACGATTCAAACAAATGGAACGAAATCTTAAAATGTTTAATAACGATATATCGTTATTAATATATCGGAATAACGTTGTTTCGTTATACCGATATATTATTAATAACGTTATTATTACACGTTATTCATTTCGATACGCAACGTTGCCAAAAAAAAAAAAGTTGACACAATCAGATAAATAGAAAGAAAGAATATACGTAATATTTCAAAACTATTAATTCGAATGAACTTAATGTTCGTAATACGGCGGCGGTGGCTTACCACCAGCCGGCTGCTTACGGTGGTGGTGGTGGTTGGCGACAACGACTTTGAGCGGTGCTCAACGGCAAAAGTCCTTATAAAATAACGTTACAAAACGAATCCGTAACGTTATTACAAGCGGATAAAAGCATAATGTTACTCATAGCTATAACGTAACATAAATTAATATTGTTCTAAAAAAATGATATTCTTTAACGTATTTTTGTTTATAACGTTATTTTTTTTTTTTGATCTAGTATCGTTACAAACTTTGGAACGTTATAAGATAACATTTAGTGTAACGGAACGAAATTCATTTCGTTTTCAAGTCCCTGCTCCACACATTCTTTAGGTATACCTATTACCTACATGAGTTAATTACCACGGAGATACCACATAGGTTCCACGCGGCTATGGATTTTGCATACCACCACAGGTATTTTGCATTTCCGCCGGCTTTAGTTGCATTAATCTGCCTCAACTCGAGCTACCATAGTTTATAGGTGTGTCGTCCGTGGGAACAAATAAATACCTATAGTATTTTTTCGCTTCTTCTAAGTTATAACATAACATTACTTTACGCCCGTAATCCTCGAAGGATTAGGCACAAGTGTACATTAGTGCACCCACATTTCACCAGTTATGTTTGAGTTCCAACTGAGTTTTCTTTTGTTTTTTTTCTCTATTAATTATTTATAGGTAAATAACCTGCCTAGACTTTGGTTTTTTCTGGAAAATCCTCATGGATACCGTCCAAAAGGGGCTAGGGAGAACGGGGGGTTACGTTGGACTCCTATCACCATATCGCCACGGTGATCCTAATGCTACCATGAGCCGGTGAGCCAGGATATACGGAAAGAATCTGCTCAGCCGTCAGACCAAATAAAAAACCAAGATAGCGCTGTCAACAGTAACGTGAGGCCGGTTTCGTAAACATGTGTGCACTTGTGAGGTGTAGTTTGATTGAAGTAATATGTGCATGCATCATTCACTGTATTTTTTGTTCGCAGAGCTATGTCTCGGTTTTTTATTCGGTCTGAGGCTCACCCTAGCTTTTTTTCCGATAAGATCCCCTTGGAAAGACTGGATACCAGACTTTCGAACTTCTGACTACCCGTAACGACTGCCAAAGATCTACAAATGACAGCCGCGACCAACGTCTTAAAACATGCTTTACGAGGCACGAATTGGTCTCGATATGTAATGGATGGTCACCCATCCACGGACCGACCTTAACAAGCGCAGCTTAACCTTCGATCGACACGTGGGTATCAAATTAAGCTTCGTGCAAACTAGCACGACGCGACAGCGCGACGCGACACTGGCTATTGTTATCCGTGAAGTTTTCGTGGAATTGGTATTGTTCGAGTCGCGTCGCGGCGTCGCAGCGCGCTGGTCTGAACGAGGCTTTATGCTCGTTTAGCCTAGGGTTACTATCCGCCCGGATTTTATCCGTTCATGTCCGGCTTTTTGGCCCTCCGTCCGGAGTTTACGCCTAGTCATATTGTCAGGAGTTTATTTTTTTTATAAAAAAATTACTACTCAAAAACAAAGAATAAAATTAAAATGTCCGGACTTCTTTCCAATGTCCAGCTTCTTGCCAGGACTTTTCCTGGCAAGAAAAATCGAAATGGTAACCCTAGTTTGACAAAAGCATTCAACGTCGTAAACAAAATTATAAATAGAATGATATTTTAAAATATTATCACTTATTAACATTAATTTTATTTCAGTGTTTTCCCAAGAAAGTTATCTAACTTGTTTATTAAAAGCTCGGAAGCTGATGAGTGGGAGGTAGAGTCGTTTCCGGATATTAATAGTACCTACGCTATTATCGTGGGAGTTATTATTAGAGGCTAATGGCGACAAAACATGGGACATTTTTGCAAGTTATTCTTCAACTTTTAAGGGTGCACCAGTCGACGGCTGATGGCTGGAACTCGTTGGTGGGCGTGACTAATATACATGCTAATTCGTTTATTTATTTATATAGTTTTTATTTATTTGTTTATTTTGTGAAATAAACAATGATTTATTGAAAACGGGAGCGTAAAGTTTCATGAACAGACCGTTGGGCGTATATATTATGGAAAAACTACTGGATGTACCTATTTACTCAAAATAAATATATTTTAACTTTGAAATAGATTATCTTTTCTTTGTACGTTTTCTATTTTGCCATTTTTACTGCTTAAGTTATTTATTTACGCCCAAAGACGAGTTAAAATTAGTGTTTAAATATGGAAGTTTCGACGCTCATACATAACTTCCAAACCATTTTTTTTCCAATATTTCTTCCATACATACTTCCACAAATTGATATAACTTTTAGTTTTGACGTACACCTTCTAAAAGGCAAGTAATCACTACATTTGAGCAGTGGTGGCCTAGTGTGGGTTGCGTTTAGAAACGTGCCGCCTCGCTAGAAAGAATGTGAGGTTATTTGGGGTTCTAGAGGGTCTCCTGATCCCTCTATAACAATATTTTTTTCCGGAGATGATTTTTTATTTATTAAAAGGTTCTTATTTTTGTGGTAAGTACTTAAGTTTAAAAAAACTACTTATTTACGGATGCAAGAGCGAGCCTAGCGATCTGGAGAATTGGGGCACCCCGGCTCAGGGATGGCGGGTCATCTCCTTCATCTTGGTTCCTTTAAACGGACAGAAATAGGAGCCCCGCGAAACGGGGCTCCGTCGACTACCTCTTACTTCAAAAATTTACTTTGATCATGTGTCTTCTCTGAACTGGTGGGTAGGGATGACTTGCCCACTTCCTCTCTCCCTTACCTTGCACCTCCCTCTACATTTTATTTATCAACCTTTTCATGTCATATTAAAACACGTTTATGTATCTCCGGCGGGGGGAGCCCCTTTCACCCCTCCCCTACCTCATATCGAGGCGGCATGTTTCTAAACTTTAACCCCTAGTGGTAACTGCTGCGACCTCAGATCATAAAAATGGAATGTTCTGAGGCTGACACTTACAAGTTGTAGGTTGTGGGTTCGAACCTAGGCAGGCACTTTACTACTTTGTGTAAATTATTTCATCACCACTGCTCTCAAAACGGTGAAGGAAAACATCGTGAGGAAACCGGTATGTCCGAGAACTAACAATTCGAAGACATGTGACATCTATCAAACGCACTAAGCCCGCGTGCTGGATTATGGCACACTCCTGCTCACAGAAAGAGGAGCCCTGTGTTCCAGACTCCTAGCAATATAAATCCAGAAATGAGTTTGAGAACTGCTGAACATGAGGTCCTGGGTTCGATTCCCAGGTCGGGCAAAGTGTCATTGGGTTTTTCAATCTGGAATTTTTCAGTAGCAGCCCGGAGTCTGGATTTTGTGCCCGGCCGATGGCAATAGGCTCGCCCCCTATTACATGGTACTTAAATATAACTGGCGAAATGTGGGTGTACTATAAGCACATCTCTGCCCAACCCTTCGGGGAAACAAGGCGTGATTTTATGTTATGAGTTTTTTTGTTTGTTACGCTTGAACGTTAAAACGGCTGAACACAATTTAAATTTAGCACATGGGTAAACCATGACCTGGATTAACGACATAGTATACTTTTTATCCCGATATTCCCACGGGATCGAGACTTAAGCTTCGTGCAGACTAGCGCGACGCGACACCGGCTATTGTTATTCCATGAAGTTTTCTTAGAAATTGTATTGTTCGAGTCACGTCGCGCCGTCGCGTCGCGCTGGTCTGAACGAGGCTTTAAGCTTCGTGCAGACTATCGGGACGCGACAGCGCGACGCGACACCGGCTATTGTTATTCCGTGAAGTTTTCTTAGAAATTGTATTGTTCGAGTCGCGTCGCACCGTCGCGTCGCGCTGGTTTGCACGAGCCTTTATGCGGGGGAAACCGCGGGGCGCTGCTAGTACTCTATAAAACTAGGATTTTATTTTATTTAAAACGTTGCTTAAAGTCTAAGCGTATACCTACTTAGGTAGGCGTTATTCATTACTTAACTTTATGTACTTAACATTTATAAATAAACTTCGAGTGATATACTTGACAACTTAGCCCAGCTATCATCAGCTATCTTTGCTGACATAATCTACTCATTACAATGTTTTTTTTATGAGTTGTATTGCAATATGTGGTTAGCTAGCGACCTCGACAATTATTTATTTTACCTCGTTGGTCCTAGTTTATCAATTATAACTTCTAGTTACAGCTATATGTAAGCGGGCACGCCCTTTATGCCTGGAGGCTTTTTCTTTTTTTTTTTAGATATTGTTTACTTTTAGTTATTTTTATTTCTGCTTGAGTATAGTTCTCGATGCTTTTGGTTGGTATATTGGCGTGTGCTAGCTGTCATATGGCTATTAATTATAGCTATTTAATTTAAATTATTTTTTGCATATTGTAAATTGTCTTGCATACTGTTGTATAGAATCATTTTTTATTTTTCTTCTAACTGAACAGACAGCTGTGCTGCTGGGGAGTTTGTTGCGCCACTTCTTCTTCCCAGCAAAAGCACTAGGAAGTGGTGAAGGGTGGGCGTTTTGGGGGACTGTCTTATGTAATTTTGACGTTCGAAAAGTGCTGATTCTCAGCCTAGTTTGAATAAATGACTTTTGAATTTTGAATTTTATCTAATTACGCAACACATTTTCGTAAACGATTACGACAAATTTGTTTCATTTTGACAGTTCAACAACATTCATTGCGGTATTTACGTTGTTGAGCAGATTTTTTTTCCAGCTTATGAAGCAATGGATTAGCAATTTGTTTCAAAACGATTCAAATTCCGATTGATCGTGTATTACGTAATTAGGGTACAGGTTCACACGGAACTGTTTTTATCGCGGCGATTTTTTTTTGTACAGACCCCAGCACGTCAACCCACCCGAAGATGTCAAATTTTCCCAATCAACTTTGAATCTTATACTTTAGTGATAAAGTTGAAAATCCATTAAAGAAATTTCACAGATTGTAGTAGCGGCATTGAGCTGAGCGCTGAGAATCCTACGCGCTAGGCCGCACTCTCGTCCCAGCGTGTTGAAAAACACAGTGCACGAAAAAAATCGCCGCGATTTTATTACGTGCGTGCGAACGTGGGCTTAAACAAAATCTCTGAGTGTCATCCACGAAGACGCGCCCCACCACTCAAGCTGTACAGTACGGAGCGGAGCGGAGTGGGGCGCGTCTACATGGATGACAATAGTATTTTGACAGTGTCCATTGCGTTGATACAGTTGACGAGAAAAATGCATTTAAATACTTTTGTTTGCTTTTACATAACATTTTGCGGGCGGAGCCGCTGGCCCTGCAACTCCTGCTGACTGTAAATATTGGAACAGACAAAGCAAGGCAAAGATCACTAGGAAAACTGCTGGACCTAAGCTCAATTGCAAACTTTTCGTACCTACTTGTGATCCTAGTTTGCAGTCTGCACACAAGTAATGAAAAATTACCTCAGCTAAGCGAGCTAAGCTTAACTAACTTAGCTTAGCTTCAGTACCCTAATTACGTAATGCAAAATCAATCCGAATCTGAATCGTTTTGAAACAGATTGCTAATCCATTGCTCCGTAAGTTCGAAAAAAAAAACTGCAGAGCAACGTAAATAACGCAATGAATGTTGTTGAACTGTCAAAATGAAACAGATTTGTCTTTATCGTTTACGAAAATATGTTGCGTAATTAGAAAGCTGGTCTGCAACCAGCTTTGTAGTCATCAATATACTATACTAATATTAGAGGTATTTTTTTTCGTTTGTTTGTTTGTAAGAGGTAATCTCAGGAACTTAACGATCCAGTTCTAAAAGTCTCAATTTTACTGGTAGAAAGCTACATTATTCCTGAGTGCTATAAATTACATTTATATCCTGCTTAATAACCGAGCTATCACAATTTTTGTCAAGCAAATTGGAAAAGAAATACCTACCTACTTACTTCTTGAAACAGAATTATTTGCTTGCGCTACCTAAACTACCGAACGGATTATCATACGGTTTTCACCAATGGACGGAGTGATTCATGAGGAAGGTTATAAGGCTATTTAACATCACGCTAAGACCCTTAGCAGCCGATCAAAAACACAAAAAGTCGGCGAGGGCGGGCGATGTGACGCGTTGGGGCGGGGCCGAGGGAGTTTTATTGAAATGTGGCTGTTATTTTAGTATAATTATGTAAATGTGGATGTCACGGGATGAAGCAAGTTTGTAGTATAAATGTGTAAAATGTATACTCACTGCCAACGCACCCAAAATGACAGATTTCTCCTCAAACTGCGTATTTTTTATCCAACTTCAAAACACCTAGGTGATCGATAAAGTAAGATTAGCTTTGACCTCAAAATGGCCGAAAGATCGTCCAATGTCTGTCTAGTGTCCTTTGTAAGGGCTTTACTGAGTACTCGTTCAGTACGCATTGCGGAGTTTACTCAGAGAGGTTTTATTTGGGATCTTAGTGCTTTAAAACGGACGGTTTTTCTGTTAGGGGTAAGTAGGTATTACGATTGATTTTGGCCAGTTCGATGTGAATTCTACATATAAATACATCTACATTGATATATAAAGAGCCAAAAGTTGTATTTTTGAATTAACTCAAAAACCACAAGACCGGTTTTCAAAATTCTTTCTCCAGTAGAATGCTGCTAAATAAAAATACCACGCGGGCGAAGCCGCTAGCGGAAGCTAGTTATATAAGTACATACATAAACACACCACAGAACGCCAGCACGCAAAGCATGACAACCATAGAAACGGGTTTTGTCGACGGAAGAATAGACAAAATGACAGATTGGGATTGTTTATCTGTCATTTTGTCTATTCTTCCGTCGACGACAAAATCCGTTTCTATTGTGGTCATCAATGATATTATATGTAAAAAGAGGTAGATAGGTTATAAACGTTCCGCAAGTGGCAAGTCAAAAGTTGGCTAACTAGCCACATTTTCTTCGTTTTGTCTCTTTTTCGCTCCCGATAATTACGACATGCCATCCTACTTCCACGTGTCATATAATAGTGTGACATAGTGCCGTTTTTGAAGATAGAATGTTAGGTAGGTAACTTATCTACGTCTTTTTACTTCTAATATCATTGGTGGTCATGCTGAGCGCGCAGCACGATCCTTACATACCCACTCCTTTTGCTTTGTTCGTCTTCTTGAAATCCTTTTCTACATTATAGATATGCGAAGAAACTGCTCTGAAGAATTACTTGTATGGTATGTCCAGTCGGGCCCTATCAGAATACCAGCACTGCGGTATTTATTAATTAAATCAATCAATCTGCCTGCCTTTTGCCAACTTTGTTGGGGTCAGCTTCCAGTCTAACCGGATGCAACTGAATAACGTATTTGTCATGGAGCGACTGCCTTTCTGACCTTCACAACCCAGTAACTGGGTAATACGATACCCCTTGGTAAGACTGGTTGTCAGACTTTCGGGCTTCTGACGACCCGTAACGACAGTTAAAGATCCACGAATGACAGCCGGGACCAACGGCTTAAAGTGCTTTCAGAGGCACGAAAGAGTCTCGTTAAGTTAAGATGGTCACCCATCCACAGACCAACTCTGGCAAGCGTAGCTTGACTTGATGGATCGAACCGTGCGGTTGTTATTACTTAGCCACGAGCTCCATGAGTTTATTTATTAAACATCGAAGCTTTATGCTGAGATAGAAGCCTTTGTGGCCTCGCACTATAGGTTTTTTTGTTTTTAATTGTAATTTTCTTAGTTTTTAACCGACTTCTAAAAGGACGAAGTTATCAATTCGGATGTTTATATAATGCCGCCCATGGGCATGTGGCCGGCCCGTAGGTATTTTTCTGAATATTCATGAAATATTATTGAAAATTAACTTATTAATTAAATAATAAACAGAATCCAAATCGAGCCAATAACATCGGAGTTATGGCTAAAAACCGGCCAAGTGCGTTAAAAAAACGCATTTGAGATCCTCGCAATAAGCCACGATTGACATTTCATTTGATATGTCATACGGTACAGCTAGCATTATAATTTTTAAATTTTTTGTTGGCCCCCAAAAGTGACCCCCATATTCAAAATTCATTTATTTACGTTACACGTCCATGTTTGGGTCACAGAAATACATATTGTGTACCAAATTTCAACTTAATCTGTCCATTAGATTCGGAGCAAATTGGCTGTGACAGACTGACAGACAGACGAGTGATCATAGACACACGAGTGATCCTATAAGGGTTCCGTTTTCCCTTTTGAGGTACGGAACGCCAAAAATGTAAAGCAAGGTCACCAACACCTACTCAAAAAATTTAAATTGAATAATATGAAAAATATTAAAAATGGAATCCCCTTTTAAAGTTAATTTTCGAGAATTTTTCATGAATATTCAGAAAAATACGGGCGGTGACATACCCATGGGCGGCATTGCAGACTAGCACGTCAACCCACTTTATTAGTAATGCATATGGTTCAAATAAAAAAAATAAAAAATAAAAAAAACATTTATTTCGGGTTCTCCCATACTCAAAAAATCACAAATTACAACACACGAGAAAAATACAAAACTCAATATAAAAATAAATACAATGTCATCAAATTAAAAGTTTAGTAAAAAAAAAAAAAAAAAGTTTAATTCAAAGTTGATTGGGAAAATTTGTCAGTTTCGGGTATGTTGATGTGCTGGCGTCCGATACATATCGCACATTTAGAACATAAATGGCACTATACGAAAATGTTCATTTTACAGTATGGCCGTTTTAAGTTTTTTTAAGTATTGTATGGGTGATATGGAACTAAAAAAATATAAATAAAGTTTTGTGATCGGCTTAAAATAACAGTTTAACTAATGCTGTTTCAGTATCCAGTGGCATACAATCAAATTATTTACTATTTATCAATGGAGAAGCATTTTAAAAAAAAGTTTTGCATAGTGTCGGTTATAGTTTCATAGTTATTCAAAACTTTTTGCTTAATGACCCCTAGGTTGTTATTTTACCTACATTGTAATTATAAAAAAGTGAGAAATAAAACAATATAATTTACTGAAATAATAAAGAATACTGTTTATTTGGCAAACGCTCACAGTTTTGGGTCAAAACTATCATAAATATTCATAATTTTCTATTGGAAGGCTCTAAAGCTTTCTATTGGAATCAATCTTTTTGGATTGATATCTGGGTTTTATCTCTGTTATGTTACGAGCTATATACTCTCTTTGTCGCATCAATGAAGCCATGCCCCAATAATCATCGAAAATAAATTACCGTGACTCTTCAGAAATTCTATCTGAGCATTTCAGCTGACATGCACTTCTTATGGAAGTGGTTGTTTAATCGTTTTAGCTGGATAAGCGGTTTCCTTTTTTTAGTTTGAAACATATTTTTTGCCTGCATTTCTTAAAATCTTCACAATATTTGTAGTAACGTTCTTATTTTTCTTCTTTCGTTTTTTTTGTAATGACATCAACTGGTTGAGGTTGAGCTTCTCCTGCAGTATCGTTTGGGCAGAAACCGTCAATATCTCTTGTGTCAGAAACATCATTGATTTCTCTTGTGTCATTTGTATCAAAATGCATGATTTCGACGTAATCGGCTGGAAGAGGCAACATGATCACCAACATTTGGAGCAACACCAACTTGAAGATTCGAATCAGCAGGAAGAATATCACTTCTTTGATGATTATTAGAAACTTCAACAATCTGAGTGACGGAATGTCATCAATTTTTGAAGTGGTTTTTTGAAGTGTCATTTGGTAATTCATGTTACCATTTTCGTTCTCTGTTTCGTCATCTGGATTAATAGGGTCAAAATTAGTGTGTCTTTGTTACTTTGAGTAATTTGTTGGGTATTTGGACACTCATGTGCAGAGAAAGCTGAAGCTGAACTGGGTGATGTGCTTGAGGCAGAAGATGAGGACAATGACGACGAGCTTGAGTTCGATCTCTGGCACTTTTTCTTTGATGGAAAGTATTTTATATCATCGTCTGAGGCGGGAGAAAAGTCATCATCGTCATTGTTTGTTTGGTTATGACAAGTGCTAGTTAAAGGTGAACTTCTCATAATGTTCAAATCGGACGCACTCGTTGTTGAAAGGGGTTCAGTATTATGGAAATTTATTTGCAGGCTTTGTATTTTGAGATTCATCATAGTTATCGTTAATCTAAGTTGATAATTGTATGATCCCTCTACATCTACTTCTCTTCGGATCCATGATAGTTGGAGATTATTGCCTTAAACAAATCATTCAATTAATTAAAGGGTCGGACAAATCAACGCGTCAAACCTGCGTCCGTGGTGGCGTTCAAAAACGCGTCTAGACGCCAGGACGCGTTTGGTTTGATGATCGCCACCGTGGACGCAAGAACGCGTCACGCGCACGCATTGCGATTGACAAACTAGTTTTTAAAACAAGAATGACATACTGGCAATTGGCAAAAATGACTTTAATTTGACAAATCTCTAAACAAAATAGTATCTAAAATTATTGAATAACTGACACTAAACTCAACTTGCCATTTATGCAATGGCGCACTAGGAATATTTGAAAGCAAATTTATCGATTAAATGGCGCTTTACAGAAAATGCCCGATAATGAATTCGTACTAAAACAAAATCGTATTTAAAGTTAAAAAATAACTGGCACTAAACTCAAACTGCCACTTATGCATTTAATCACTGTAAATATTTGAAAGCAAATTTATTAAATAAGTGGCTCTTTACACAAAGTGCCAGTTTTTAACTCACCTCGACATGGGTTCCCTCCGGTGACTGGTCGCGATCTGGCATAGTGCCGGTTTATCAGTTACCGACCGGACAAGTTGTGACAAATTCATAAGTGACACTAATGACATCTAGCGAAAATTAGGCACACTAAAGCTACAGTGGTCTTTGCATTACGCGCGTTTCGTCTTAAGCATTTTGACTGTATACTTAACTAAAAAGTGGAATGTTTTGTATAGTGCCACTTTTGTTTTCAAGGTGCGATATATTTTAAATAAAATATTTTTCTTTCTTCTTTTTCTAGGCCGTACGTCAGTGGTAACACTTTGACCATGAACCTGTACTCATAAATACAGATGTTCACTCCGCAAAATCATTTAAATCAAAAGCGACTTGCTACGACACAATAAAGTGCAATTCAGGTCGCACAGCGCTAAAATTACCTACAGTTATATTCACCTAGAAGTTGCTTCTCTTACTATCGCGTGACTCTTAGATCTTCTGACTACGTTACACTCACTGAACTGGCCCGACAAGACGGGCCGGCCGCGTACTTGTAGCTTCATAGTCTAAAATGCGGAGTGAACCATCTGTATTTATCTGTGCCATGAGTTGGTCTAGCTTAGAGCGGAGTTTCAAACTTTCAATAGATTAAGCTCCCGTTCGCACGGACGTAATAAAATCGCGGCGATTTTTTTACGCGCACTGGATTTTCAACTCTCTGTGTTGAGCCCAGCGTTGTGAATCCAACGCGTTGGATTCAAAACGCTCGGCTCCATGAAAAAAAATCGCCGCGATTTTATAACGTAAGTGCGAACGTGAGCTAAGAGGTCAGCTTATTTGAGCTTATTGGTTTTGTTACCAGTGATGTGCAGCCTACCGTAAGTTTAGTAATCAGGGCTTAACTTGGCTCATTTAATGGAAACTGGTGATCGCTGCCGATAGACACTGGTAACACCAAGGAGTTTGCCACTGTGATGCCAGATTTTAGAAAAATATGGAAGTGGTAGGTAAAAGTGCCTGTAGGTACCTAATACAAGTTGCAAAACCTTCCAGTGTGTGGCTTAAAAAACTAGGAGAATGCATAGCCTCCTCTTTTTTTAAGTCGGTAAAAAATGAAAATATTATGGTGGAAGAACTACAACTCTATAACGGACGAAGTTTTCACTAGAAGTCTACAGATGTAGACATGGGTAGTTCGCGAACGATTGAAGGAAATGAACTAGGTACTTCATATCACAAAATAAGCATATCATTCAATCAGTAGTAGGTCATTCAAATGTGCCTCTACTTCACTTAGGTCAGTCTTTTCTTTTCGCTCGCGCAAACTGTGCGCCCGGGCAGTCCGGGCACACCCGGCACACCACAGACTATCCTCGCACTACTCACACTCAGCCAAGGCTAGCATTCCTCACTCGTTCACGTTCGTGTCACTGCGCTTCGAATAGTTTTGCTTAATTCATACTTCTAGGTTGACAGTCCTAAGCCTGTTTAAAGTATGAAAGAAAATCGACATACGTATAAAACTGAACTAGTGAAGTGCATCATTGGTCGTAACTTGTCAATCACTGGACTCGTTCTGATTTACTGAACTAATGAAGTACTGAAGTAAATGAGTAGACTACTTCGTTAAGCAAAAAGATATACCTACCTACTTCATTCATTTCTTTTTACTGACACATTTTTTCATCTCTATCAGATAGTGCACTCCGCGACGACGCGCCCCACTCCGCGATGACTGTACTGTAAGCTGTACTTTAGTACGGAGCGGAGCGGAGTGGGGCGCGTCGTCGTGGATTGCACTATCTATACCTACTAGGTAAAAAAAACTGCCTCGTTGGTCTAGTCCTCGTAAGCGCCACTGCTGAGCATAAGGTCTTGGGTTCGATTCCCAGGTCAGGCAACGTGTTATTGGGTTTTTCCATCAGGAATTTCTCAGTAGCAGCCCGGAGTCTGGATTTGTGCCCGGTTGATGGCAACAGGCTCGCCCCCTATTACATGGGACTCAAACATAACTGGCGAAATGTGGGTGTACCTACTATAGGTACGCCTCTGCCTTACCTTTCCGGGATTACAGGCGTGATGATATGTTATTTAAAACAACTACCTAGGTACTAAATGTAATGTAGGTACAAAACCTTAGTTAGGCACCTACCTAGGTACCCTAACTATCTACCTACTAAAGCCTCGACCAGACTAGCGCGACGCAACTCGAAAAAAATAATTTCTAAGAAAACATCACAGTAGAACAATACCGGTGTTGCGCGTGCGTCGTCGTCGCGTGAAGTCTGCACGAAGCTTTATTCGAAGATTATGACGCCACATCGGAACCTAGTTATAGTTGGGACGGTGCCCTTTATTTACCGGCGGCATTTGGAATAGTTTGATTCAAAGTTACTGGCGGCTCGGAAGTTAGCTGCTCCCTGCGCAGTACCGCACCCCTCACCCCCGCTGACCCATGAATTCGTTACTGCGCAGCGACTCGCCTCATGTTCCGAGCCGCCATTAAGTTTGAATCGGGCTGTAGCTATTATAGTAGCTACCTATAAATAGCCAGTAGGTAATTTAAGTGATTATGTACCGGTGAGTACGTACAGATAGTGTTACTTACCTATGTACATAATTTTATTCAACAAAAATGTCAGTTCAATCTATTCAATTTTCCCACAGCTTGCACACAGAAAAAAAGGCGAGAATTTATCACCGGACTCGACGGTTGAAGATTAAATAAATAGAGAAGTACCTACCTATAATTTTATAAATAACTAGGTAGCTTACAACTTGGCCCGCGAGAAATTCCTTGTTTTAACTTAAATATTATACCTACCTATTGTATGACAGTCGGCAAAACTGTAGCTTATGTAATGAAATAATTTTTGGAATAGGATCAGTATTCCGAAGATTACCCCCTACCCCAACACACAAATTTTACCTCTGTATTATTATTATTATAATATAGATATCAAAACAAAGCTATACTTTAGCCTACCTAGGTACTACTTTTAGAAGTAGATTAGCCGCTGCCTTTATTAGATAAACGAACGCCGAACCCATTCAATATTCATCAATTTGCAGACGGCATTTGAACGTAGACTAGGTACATTCGATTTCCTGCAGTATTATTGGATTACATTCTATCTAGATTAAATCTAGCAACCTGTCTGGTATCTATTTAGATAGTAAAACAATGAAAATGTTAAAGCAAAACAATTGCTGTTATTGGTAGGTTAGTCAATTATTTTAGGACAAAAACAAACAATTATTGTAATTTGGGCATGTACTACATACTTTTACAATTGAATAACTTACCTATGTAGTACTGAAGTCGCACTAATCAAGCACTAAACACATAACATTCACTTTGTCACATCTTTACCGTAAAATAATAATAATAGAATTGAATTACCGATACGAAATCATAACAGCGATACAATTACAAAGTGATCAGTTGAATTGTGGCAGATGATTTATAACAGTGACATCTCGTAAACAAATTTAGCAACAGTGCAAGGTGCCATGTAAAGTTTATAAAAATGGATAAGAGATGGCAGTGTTAAGTTTACTATGTTATAAAATAGATGTCGCTAGTAGTGCTAAAACTTAGTTTTGTAGTTTAGTTCTGCTACTCAATAACAGATGGCCAACGACGCATTGCTTAAAAATATAAGTGTGCAGAGTTAAAATTAAAACGAATTTATTTTATTTGTTTGAGTATATCCATCCTCTTGAAATAGGGATTCTACATACAAGGTGCTACAAGCAGTCATAATATTTATGAATAATATATAAATCGTAGCATCTGTTCGAAAGGTGTGCCACCTGTAGCGGCTGTTGCAAACGCACCTGGTGTGAACATAAAATCAAGTTGCGCTTAATTAATTCTTTGTAAAAGGCAAGCAGCTTTAACTTTTAAGTACCTAGGTATTTATAATAACAGCTATGTTTAAATTGTCTTTGTTACTTGAGCGTTTGAATTTTCCTAATAACTGCAAACGTAATCACGTCCTGTCAAAAATATAATTAAATTAATACTAATACAACCCTACAAGACTCCACATCATGGGCTTAATTAATTAAACCTACAATTTTAAAGTAGTGAATTTCATTCCAAAAGAGCATTATCAAATTCCCTTCCGGAAATATTTTTTTAGTACGAACAATCTTCACTATTACCATCTATGATCAAGTAGTCGAACTAAAAATGACGTCACAGCAACGTCGACCAACCGGTTCGGACAAGTTGCACGGTACCGTTGGGTTCAACGACCTCCAAGAGATTTGTTTACGCGGGAAGCAGAAACCACTGACTATCCAAAAGATTGTGAATTTCGGTGGGATTTTTAAAATTCACACGTAGTTAAAATGCTAGTAAAAATAAAAATTAACTTTGTAACGTTAGTTTTTAAGTTTTAAAGCGGCAAGAGTTCAAAAAACTTTGGGTAACGGACTGCCTACTGTTACTATAAGCCGTCCTTGGTGTTATGCGCAGTCACGTAATTAAAAAGATGGTCTTTGCGAAGTGCGAACAGACTTGCTAAATTCTTGGAATAATTATGCTATTTGGATTTAAGTCATAATTATTTTAATAGGTTGCTGATTCGGTGTGGTGCGAAAAATATGTCAGATTATTATCAGTACCGAGAATGCTCATTTAATAGTATACGATAGTTCATACTTATTCCGTGTATATTCCATGCTGCCATGATAGTACATAGGTACTATTAATTCCATGTTGCAATGATAGTAGGTACTTACTATTTCCATGTTGCCATGTCATTATTCTAAGGTAGCAATCTTGTTCTAAACTTTGGGCAAAAAAAAAAAACGGACAAAACTCCGACCGACCGAGATCGAATTTTCGCCCCCATAAACCCCTAGGTCTTTATTTATTTATTTATACTTCAAGCACATAAATGTATAGAGGCGGACTTAATGCCACAGGCATTTTCTACCAGTCAACCTTTGGGTGATGCAGAGACAAACAGTGGTAGGTGCAATAGCGAGAATTGAGGAAAAAAATATAGGTAGGTATATTGCAACTTTCATCGAAATCGTTAGAGTAGTTTTCAAGAACGCGATTAAAAATATTGCTCGTTTAATAGTAGGTATAGGATTATTTTTTCACCTACCTGTACTAGACTTTCTGAAAAAGATACTATTTCAAAAGATTTGCAACATCGGAAATGAAGACGTACCCTTGCGATACAATATGTATAGGTATATTTACTGACAAATGCGTACACTCACTGGACAGATCCACTCAAACCTGAGTGGATCTTCCTTCAAAATACCATTTCAGACACTAGTCTACTTGGTCTTCACTTTATCTGACTTATGTCTGGACAGTCTGGACTTTATAAGAGAAAGAGACTGTGTCCTGAGTTTATTTCGGTCTTTCTTCTTAGAATAGTCCGATAAGAAACCACAAACTCATCGAGTTTTTTAAACTTAATTTATTTTTGACGTCTAAAAGTGTTTGTAAAAACCTACTTACAGAAATAAAATCACATAACATTTATCAATTTAAAAGCAAGGGCGAGGAGTAAAATGGAACATTCTGATCTAGGCACTGATATCCTACTGGATTGGAGTGGATCGGTGGATTGGAAAGGTATACAGGTATACAGTTGACTGTCTGTCAGTATCAGAATGTGCGCCTTTTTGCGGTTCCTTCAAAACTTTTGTTATGTTTACATGTACTCTGTGTTACATCGTTATGAAGTATTAATGCCATCATTATTCCACTGCGAAAAAAGGATGGTGTTAGCGGCCTTGTATAGCTCCGTCTCTCATTCACGCTGGAATAATGGTGGCATTAATACGTCATAATACGGACCCAGGAGTTTTAGAGAAAAAATAAATACATTTGGGGAGCAAACTACACCAAATCAAAATACAGGCGAACGTGAACGTGACGATTATGTTTGTTTTACGTCACATAAGAGGATTTTTAGCGAACGATTGATATTCAATATATCCTGTCTGACTGCCTCGCGGTCTAGTGAGATGAGCATGAGGTCCTAGGTTCGATTCTCAAGTCGGACAAAGCGTTAATGGGTCATTCCTTCAAGAATTTAAATTTGTAGCAGCCCGGAGTCTGGATTTGTGCCCGGTTGATGGCAATAGGCTCGCCCCCTATTACATGGGACTTAAACATAACTGCGAAATGTGGGTGTACTATAGGTACACCTCTGCCTAACCTAACAGGGAATACAGAGGTGATGTTATCTTAAGTTATGTTAAATATTTATTAATTAATAACAAAACGTTGAGTATGTAGGCAGGCTAGCGTGCAATGCCGGTTCTTAGGTTTCGTATGGCCTACAGTTTAGCACTTGTTCCGGGTTGAGTAATATATTTTTGGTGTTTGTGGCACATCAGCTTTGTGTTCGAAAAAGGCTATGGCGATGTGGTGTGGATCTATGGTTCATGTTCTTCAGAAAGGTCAGGTGCGTAGTGAATTAGTGATCGCAACGGGCGTGCGTGTATGACCAGGGGGCCAATTCTCGATTTTCGCCATTTATCTCGAGTTCGAGATCGTAAGTCTATCTCTATGTCTATTAAAAATATCTCTATCTCTACCAAAAAATGTCGAATTGAGCAGAATTCCGTATTCTCAGTGAAAATAGAAATAAATGTCGAGTCGAGTGAAGATAATGTTACCATTATGAAGAACCGCACGTTCCGTTTTAGGTAGCTATGAGTTAATGAATGATTTTGTTTTAAAACGCTGACTAAACCTAATTATTTAAGTATAAAACGAAACGTTTAGTGTAAAAATAATAAGTTTTTTTACAAATTGACAGTTGACTGTCTGTCAGTATCAGAATGTGCGCCTTTTTGCGGTTCCTTCAAAACTTTTGTTATGTTTACATGTACTCTGTGTTACATCATTATTGGGTGCTGTTTTACATTTCACAATTTTTACATAAGTAATTTAGGTATTTTAGGGTGTGCAATTAGTATTTTTGGTGGGTAAGGTTAGTTTAGTGAACAGTTATACATGACTAATAAAATTATGAAGCAGACGATTATTTACCTTCGTTTTCAGGTCTATTTTCGTGGTATCCTGAATTACAGAAGCAAATCTTTATCTAATCTGAAGTTTTTAATGACTTCTGTTTCGCTCAAGTCGTAAATATCGACGGTGGGATAAGTGCGCTGTTGTCGCCGTGTATTGGCCAGTTGCTCGCCACTTTCCAACAACTCCGAGATAAAAATGCTAATAAACTCGTCCATCTTTCAGTGGTTTCAAGTCCAATCGTGGGTACACAAATTACAGAGTCTGTTATTTGCGCGAAGGTCGTCGTTTCAAGAAAACACAATGCACAAATCAAAGAGTATAAATCGAATTTCCAGTAGGTATGAGATGCCAAGCCGTATTTTATTTAAAAATTAAAGAAAAGAAAACACAGTGTACAATCCAAAACTCAACGAATTCACTCAGAAATGACGTATCTCTACAATCGACATGACATCTCTACTTCTCAGAAGCACTCGACATGAACTCTAACGTTAGCCTTCGACAAATGTCGAATTCGACATCCCCAGAATAGCAACTTTTAAAATTTGTCGAAAAAATTACGTCATTAGAATTTTTTGTCGAGTTCGACACCATCTCTAAAATCGAGAATTGGCCCCCAGTACCGAAACACAATGAATGTTGTTGAACTGTCATAAAAACTTTTTCACAAAAAATAAAAAAAATTTTGGAAGTCGTTTTTATTTTTTGTGAAAAAGTTTTTGTTTTTCGCTTTTTAGTAATTAAAAACTAACAGACTTAAAATAATAATATTAATAATATGTACAAGTATATATTACATAAAAAGTGGGGGGGGGGGGGGGATAATTATAGGGCATCAAAAAATTCTTCCGCATCGCTGTCAACAGGACCCCATGGCCCTAGTGTTTCAACCCCAAACGGCTCAAACATATAAGTCCCAATAAGATTGGAGTATTTGCGCCGTTTGAGGTTTTCCGCACCTGCAGCAGCAGCCCCAGCGCAGCCCACCGTGCTAGGAAGATGGGATGGCGCAAGGGTGTTGACGCACGTTGCATCCCACACCAAAGGCCTACCTACCTTCCAAGGCATTATGGTCATTCCGTCTGGTCTCTTCCCATCGTCGCGTGCCAAACCATTGGGTTCTAAAACAGCTGGCACTCCGGCGGTGACAAGAGCACGACGGATGATGTCATTGATGCTGGCGTGCCGTGCTATCCGGCCTGCGCTCTTACTGCAGGATAGGCCATGGTGTCCGAGACAGTCGACACCTTCACCGCATCGGCAGCGATGCGGAGCCACACAAGGAGCGCCCAGACGCAGACAGGTAGCGAGCCGGAAGGTGTTATCACCCAGCATAGTGCCTATGTTGGGTGATGGTAGCGCCTGAAGCCAGAGGCCCGACTCCCACTCACCCACAGCCAGCAGGCGGGCACGCAGTATTGGTGGACGTATTAATAAGATTATTCCGTACCAACCTGCAGAGCGGCTCATCCCACTGTCTCTGGGATGATGGGTTCACGGGCCGATCTGTATTCGGGCAAGCCGCTTTCCAGGCGTTCTCCGCATCGGTCAAGCAAGGCACTTCAGAGTAAACCAGGCAGGGGGCTAAAATTTTGGTCAACTTTTCAGTGCTGCGGACAGAGGACAGGAACGCGGGTAAGCTAATACTGGTAATTTTGCGGACGCCGAGGCCACCAAAACGGATGGGTAGTGTGACTTGTAGCCACGCTCGGTCGTCCAAGGCCACATTTAAAATGGATGATAGTGTGCTGCGAATAATTTGGTCAATTTTGTCCAAGAGGTGTGACTGCTTCCATAAAGGGGAAGAGCGTAAAAAATATATAAAATTTGGACCAAAACAACAGTATCTGATCAGGGTGAATGCCAAATGTAAATTAATTTTGGAGAGTCTGTCCGAAATGTCGTTGAAGTTTTTGATTTTTTCGTCGATGAAAGAAGGAAAGCTGTCTTCTAAAATTGGGGAACCTAGGAGCTGAAGTGAACTTTTTTCTAAAATTTTGATTTGTGGGGCTATTGCGTTAAATTTCTCCAGGGTCAATTGTCTGTCGGTAATGTCAGAAAGGAAAATTTCGCCAATGGATTTAAATTGTTGCTTTATGAGTTGTAGGTCTTTCAAAATGGTGTCTACATCACCTCCTAGCGTTCCATCATTAAATTTTGAATTTAGTTTCTGTATAATTGGATGGATAGCCAGGCTGAAAATGACTGGCCCGAGAGGGTCACCTTGTTGGCATCCTACTGCAGATTCCAAAACATTGTCCTTGTATAGTAATTTAGAGGGGTTTTATTTTTAGTTGTGGTACCTACACAAAACCCCCACAAAAAATTGAATACCAAGTAAATTACAGCGACAGGAACTATTAGAATATCATCCACATATACTAGGTGGGAAAAATATGTATTATTGAAACTAACTCAAAAACCCCTTATCAGATCTTGACCAAATTTATATGGGACCACTTCTGAAGTATTCCCTACCAAACAAAAGAAGAATCATCAAAATCAATTCATAATTGGCGGAGTAATCGCGTAACAAACATACAAAAAAAAACACAACCGAATTGAGAACCTCCTCCTTTTTGAAGTCGGTTGAAAATGAAACAGATTAATCGTAATCGTTTACGAAAATGGTGTTGCGTAATTAGATAGCTGATGTATGAAAGTAAACGAAGCGAAATACTATGTAAAGATTGTAGTAGGGGGGTTCTGTACTTAGTTCTAAACTTAACAGATAGGCCTGATGTTTAGGAACAGGGAGTGTGTTGCGCCAATTCTTATTCCCAGATAAAACACTAGGAAGTTGTGAAGTGCGGGCGATAAGGGGGCCGTTTTGTTGCATTGAATTAGTATGTACATACTACACGGCTACACATCAAGCTATACAATTCCAGTATAAGCTGACCTCGCATTGTACGGAAATCCTGTACAATGCGAGATCAGCATAAACTGGAAATGTATATAGCTTGATGTGTAGCCGTGTGTACTATTTATGTAACTTTTGACGTTCCAAAAGTGATGACTTTTAGTCTATGGATACTCATCTGTTCTTTTTTCAAACTTTTTATGTAATTAAGACATCAAGTTAACTATTTAAATAGAGGCTTATTACACACTTTAAAATTGTTTCCTCTGTACATTTAGGTTATAAAAATGTTTAGCTAGATTACACCATAAATATTTGATTGGTTTCGTTCTCAAATTATTTACAACCCTTTTCCGGTGACTTCGGTTAAATTTAAGAAACACAGGGAATCAGATTTTTCCAGATAAACATCAATATCGGGTTTCAAAACATATTTTCTTTATATCTTCTTCATTGCGTGCTCTTCTTATATTTTTTCCTGTGTATTTCGCTGCGGGTTTCCAAATAGTCAAACTATTTTCCAAGACTCACCATGCTTTTTTCTTCGCACACTTTTCTGTGAGGCAATTCGTGTATTTTTAATCGACTTCTAAAAAAGGAGGAGGTTCTCAATTATTTATTTATTATGTACCTATGTTATAAATCTGTCATATAATATAGACGAATTTTCAAAATTCTTTTTTTGTTTGAAAGGGTAATTTAATTATGCTCTCGAGGTGGTCCCATACACTTTTTTACTAACTTTGCTTGGGTACTTTTTAAGTTAGCTTCAATAATACATATTTTTCCCACTTAGTACATAAATGGATGATGTTATAAGTTCCTGTCACTGTTATTTACATAGCAGGTAGTGGTGTTTGAATTTGTGTGGGGTAGGTACCACAACTAAAAAGTGAATATTAACACGTTTTTACAAATAAAAAAAACATCTGACTTGAAACAAAAACACTTCTAAAGTGAAAAATTACTTTATTTCGGAAGTCAGTGGTTGTTTCTGTTGTAAAAACGTTTAAAATTACCAGATTCTAATCTCGACCTCATTCTGTCAAAAAACTTCATTCTGTTAAAAAACCTCTTTATGCCGCCCATGGGCCTCTGACTTGGCTTTACTTGACTAACATGCGGCCATGGAGAAATATCTCTCAGGCATGCCGGTTTCCTCACGATGTTTTCCTTCACCGTACGTTTTTGAAGGTAGCGATAATTATTCAATACGCACATGAATCCGAAAAGTCAGAGGTGCGTGCCTTGGGTTCGAACTCGGGACCTATGACTTGACAGTCCGACCGTCACACCGCTAGACTATCACCGCAGAATATATCCCATCGAATGAACATATCATTTATTTTTATTATTTTGACAAGATTAGTCCATAACTAATCGTAAGACATGATTACGACCAATATGTATACAGTTAACGATTTTCAAGTTGCAATAAAAAGTTTACGAGCTTAGCAGTCGAAGTCTTGTTAATTACTTGTACGTTGATTTAGCTAGTAGCACGGATAATTTAATACTCCAGTAGTCAATTAATCAATAAATTCAGCTTATCGCAGTCTACTGCTGTACATAGTTATCTTCCAGGCTGCGCCACAAGACCCTGTTCTCCATTTTCCGTATCCAATCTGTCCGTCTAGCTGGGAGGCGTCCCACACTACGCTTGCCGATACGCGGTCTCCACTCCAGGACTCGTCTGCTCCACCAGCCATCGGTCCTTCGACAAACGTGGCCAGCCCACTGCCACTTCTGCTTGCTATCTCTACAAGCTAAGTCAATTCTTTTCCGGATAAATACTTCATCGACTACTGTTGCAAAATTCCGCAAAAACATAACTCAGTCAGAATTCAATCAGCAGAATCCTCTGATACTTAATTCTTTTAACGGTTTTCTGTCAATAGTTGTAACTGTACACAAACACACAGCAGTTTGCCCGATGTGAGTATCCTTACTTAATGATTATGAGAACTTCGACTTCCGAATGAGTATCGTAAAATACTTAATAACAACTTAGAAATATTAAATTGACACCGAACTTTTAAAACACCTTCATGAGAATTTGAGAAAAAATATACATTTCTAAACTCACGCCTTCTTCCCATGGGGTAGGCAGAAACTACAGAACGCCACCTGCTACGATCCTTACATACTCCTTTTGCCTCGTTTACGTTCACACATCTGGTCATACACGCACGCTGGTTGCGAGTACTACGCACCTGTCCTTTCTGAAGAACATCACCAATAAGGTCAGTAATGTCCTCCTAGGGCGTTCCGACGTTTCCATTCACATCTGTCTTGTAAATACATTTTGCTAGTCGCCTTTCATTCATCCTCTCAACATGACCAAACCATCTCAGCATACCCTTTTAAATTTTTGTCACTACATCTTCTTTTAACTTAAACCATTGTCTTATCACATTATTTAAAATTATGTTTTGTAATAAACGATAAGGGCACAGTAATATTACCGTGGTAAGGGATAACGTGAGGTGAAGAAAATCATTGTGAGGAAACCAGTTTTTTTTTTTTTTTTTTTTTTTAAGGAAATGTGACCCGCATTTCCCTCACTGGGCCCGCGTGGTAGAATATGGCCCGCTCCGTCTCACAGAAGTCTGGGAATAAAATAGGCTGATCAAAAACGGGACCACCTCAAGAATATGGACTACAGAGTACTACTTTATGCTAATAGGTAATTTGAGCTCGATAATTTTACGCTTAAATTGAACGCACGCAATGTGGCGACGCTTGAGGGAAGCTTATGTCCAGCAGTAGACGTCTTTCGGCTGTAATTATGGTGATGTTGATGATTCGACGCAGGCCTTAACAAAGAAGTCTTTCTTAACAAAGAGTCTAAGTGATGGATAACCCAGGTGTTCCACTTGATGTTAAGAGCGCTCATCCAAAAAGTTGGCAACGTCGCAAATAGCTTTCAAATAATCCTGTTTTGCTTAATTTGGCAATATTACTGTATAGAAATAAGAAATATGGTGAACTAGTGAATTAGAATATTATTAATGAATTGCAATTATAACACTGAATTTGACGTTGTAACCGTTTTAGGTGTAAAAAAAGGCATTTGGAAAGTTTCTCCATACTTTGTTTTACATCTAAAACTATATATTCGGTGTTACGATACTAATTATTGCATTTCTATAATTTATTATGAAATAATAATTAACATAAACAATCAGGGACTATCTAAACTATGTGTATAGGTACAACTAACTAAGTATTATACAAACTAAAAATATATAGCGTCGAAAAATTCCTCCGCATCGCTGTCGACTGGTAGTGTACCCAAGAGACTAGCCGCGTTGCCACGTTGTATGGCAATGCTTAGCCTCTGGCCAAGGTAAGAGCCAGCCCTTCGGTCACGGGAAGTGTTTGGAGATTTCAAACTCAAACTCAAAGCATTTATTTCAATTAAACCATTCACAGGCACTTTTGAATTGTCAAAGAGTCAATCAGTTAGTTAGAAAGTTGAAGCTAGTTGCCCATTCCAAAGCGTAGATCTCTATGGAGAAGAACGGGCAAGAAACTCCAAGAACACTCTTTTAAATATAGAAATTACAAAATCCTGGGTACATTATTCTTGTTGCTTCTTTATGTGAGAACAACGTAAAAAAAAAAAAAACTTAAAATATACGATTAAAAATAAGCCCTGGCAGATAAGAGATGACCAGTCTGACGGCGCCCGTTCACGAACATGACGCGTGGATCCGCACCATCCAACTCAACCATTTTGTAGGGAACCGAATGATCCAACACACTCGCCACCATCAGCGAGCACTCGGGCCCCCTGGTATTTCTTATTTCCATACAAATAAAAAATATTGAAATATTGTCAAATTAATCAAAACAGCTAAATAATTGACAGCTATTTGCGACGTTGCCAACTTTCTGAAAAATTGCAACAGTTTTTCTTGAACACGCCAACCTAGAATGTTTCACCAAGAGAGTAAGTTGAAATGCCTTACAGCAACGAGCATCTTTATATGCAGTAGTCAGTAAAGACTAACAGGCACGAGGATCCACATGTGCAGTAGCCGGCCAGAATCATCATCATCTATCTGCCTTTTCCCAACTAAATTTGGGTCGGTTCCGTCTAACCGGATACAGCTAAACACTAGTATGTATTCATAATAGTCTTTGTATGTATTTAACACGGCTCGACTGCATATCTGACTAGAAATAAGGATAAACTACGTGCTCCCTTTCACCGGCTTCATAAGGTTCATAACTCATTTGTTGGGCTTGGTATAACCTTTTATAACAAGCTACCCTCTTCTTTGCTAGAAAAGTCTTTTTCATCCCACCATCTCGGAAAGAGTATTTTTAATCTTCAGTATCTGAGTGGAAAAGCCGTTTTTATTCTCTAGAGGATAAAGTAAATTGAATTTAGAACATCGTGTGCACTAAGTTTGTGAATTAAAAAAAACATTAAACCTATTTACTGCTACCTCTATGGTGCCGAATATATCATACAACTTTTTTTTAATTTGTTAAAAACTCAGACTCGGAACCTTCTTGGTGTTCTTTTTTCAATTTGCTTTGTACGCGGTTCTTTACGCGGCATTTTTTCACGTCATTGTTAAACCTTAGGTATATTAAAAACAAGAAACTTGAAAACAAGTGAAAAAACTAAAATGAGTGATTCTAGCGACGAGGAAGTTTGCTTGACGCCAACAGAATTGACTGAAACTGTTAATAATGCGCAAACGTTTTTTTTTTTGCATTTAGTCATTTCCTCGCTGAGGTGGAATGAAAAGTTACGTGTTGCACTCGAGTGCAAAGATTTTTCCTCGCTAACGCTCAGGATTCTAATTTTGAATCACTCGCGGCGCTCGTGATTCAATTTTAGAATCCTTCGCTTGCTCGGTCATCAAAATTGAACACGCGGTTAAAAAGCAACTTTGCACTCTTGTATAACAAATAACTATTAATGCGTTTAAAACTAAAGTAAAATCTAACCTTTGTTCAAAGGCATACTATTCTATCAACGACTACTTAAATGATAAGAATGGTTGGTCGCTATGATTAACTCAAGACAATCTTTAAATGTTCTTTCTCCAGAATTAGCTTACCTACTGACAGGTTATATATTATATGAGTTTATATAATTGTTTATAATTTTACTTTATAAGTAAATTTATTTTAATTTATTGTTGACATTATCTACTCATTACAATGATTTTTTTTATGAGTTGTATTGCAATATGTGGTTAGCTAGCGACCTCGACAATTATTTATTTTACCTCGATGGTCCTAAATATCAATTACAACTTCTAGTTACAGCTATATGTAAGCGGGCACGCCCTTTATGCCTGGAGGCTTTTTTCTTTTTTAGATATTGTTTTCGTTTAGTTATTTTTATTTCTGCTTGAGTATAGTTCTCGATGTTTTTGGTTGGTATATTGGCGTGTTCTAGCTGTCATATGGCTATTAATTTATAATTGAAATTATGTTTTGCGTAATATAAATTATCTTGCATACTATAGGATATTATTTCTATATAGGATATTTTTTTTCTAACTGAACAGACAGCTGTGCTGCTGGGGAGTTTGTTGCGCCACTTCTTCTTCCCAGCAAAAGCACTAGGAAGTGGTGAAGGGTGGGTGTTTTGGGGGACTGTCTTATTAATTTTGACGTTCGAAAAGTGCTGATTCTCAACCTAGTTTGAATAAATGACTTTTGAATTTGATTTTTTTTTACCTCCACAACCTAACGCGATATCCCTTGGTACTGAGTAGCCAGGAAGGATATTTAGTCATAATCTTAGGGGTGCAATCGTATTAAAGCCATAAGCTACTTCTCTTGCGCCAGTAAACGTCAGGAAAATCTTCCACAGCAGCTGATCCATTCAGTAAAAATTTTACCGTGGAAACATGAGTGAAGTCAGCTTGCAGTGAGCTGTCATTAGAGCATCAGGTGGAATGACAGCTCACACTTCACCGAAGTTTTCACAATGAGATAGACCGGCAGAATCAAAACACGTCACAAGTCTACTTGCTGCAAGTTATAGAAACGTTTAAAAGTCTAGTTAAAGAAGGTGACTGAAGTAATAAATTTGCTGGTGGACTTCATGCTTTAAGATTTTCAATTTAAATGATTGGATCTTTGATCAGAAACTAGTGGTAACTGGGCAAAATTACGATTCTGATCAAAATCTGATAAGAACGAATCAGACGCCTGCTAAGGTGGCTGATAATATTCCTCGTTGACTAATCAAAAATGTTCCCAGAAAAGTCTAATTTGAATATCTGCACAATTGGAAAGTTGAATTTGCTTGCCAATCTGTTAAGACTTAAGACCCAAAGGCCAATAAACTCGCAGAGAGGACCATAAAATTCACCTTTTCCGATTGAATGGCAATTTTTCAATCATTGACCATTAGAATTTTTATTCTTACTCCTCATGCAAAATAACTGCAGCATATCTCAGATTTTACGATGCCAACAACCTATGCGCAAAAAATCCTCAAAAGCCGGAAATCTCCGATCATTGGCAGCAATCAAAATTGACCGTAAATCGAATTAGCCACGCGTCCAAAATCATCGTTGTTCGATGGCAGAAGAAGATGTGAGTGAAGAACCGGCCTTAACACCGTTACCGTTCACATCACGAAAAAAAATACAGTTAGCCCGAGTCTCGAGCGCGCGCCGCAACGAAAAAAGCACAACCCACCGCTACACCACATCTCTAGGACGTACCGACGGGTATCCAAACGCGCGGGAATTTTGACATTGACAGCTCTCTTGGCGCCAAACCAACTTTTTCAAATTGTGCATTAACTTGTGCCGTGAACTCGTGCAAACTGTGTTTATTCAAGTGAAAATGTCTGAAAACGGATAATACATTATTTTATTGTGGTAACTGTGGTGTTTTCTGAATTGTTTGAAAGTGGTATCGAGCAAAGGATTTTTGACAAAATGCCGAGTACAATAAGAGGTGAGTTTAAAAAAAAGTTACTTATGCAACAGATTAAAGATAGCGACAACAAATCACTAAAGAGTTTTGGAACTCTTTGGTTTTAATTTTTGCGTTCATATTTTAAATCGGATTCGATGATTTGATCATAGAAGAATTTTAATGGACACATAATTTGGCTAATAGACGATTTTAATCAAAGGTGTGTTTTAAATATTTCTCATTGAAAATTGTATTTTTGCGCTGAAACATGTTAATGTTGTATTAGCTGAGGTTCACAGAGGTGAATGCACTTTTCCGTTCTGTTGACGGAAACAGAAGTCGTGAGTAACAAAGGTAAAATTTAAATTTCATACGATAAGCTCGCGTTTAGAAATTCAAATTTTGGGTATCAGTCACTTTCTACTAAGTTTGCATGTTTTCAGTTGAAAAAAAAAACTGTTGTTTTTTTAATCAAATTATTTTTTTATAAAGTTTGTCTTTATTCAGTAATTATTATCATAATTACAATTATGATGTCTTCGAAATAAGTTTTTACTGAAAATCCAACTTACCCATTAGAAACGGATAAGAATCTTATGACAAAAAAGTAATTGGGAGATGATTTCGACAGCAGCGAAATTTTCGACATAGAGAAAATGGAATTCAATGAATATCTTTGCCTATTAAGAATTTATGTAAAAAACATGTTTTAAAGTGTATACTATGTGGTTGTGCGATAATTTTGTCTATGCACCAAGTTTCGCGCCCTGATTCAAAATGTATTATTAATAATGTATTATTTATATATTCGATTATTTATTTTTCTAACATATAAAATACTTTTTTTTTAATATATATTTATTATTGTTGCTAAGGGTTGCTAAGGTAATTTTAATTACTTCTATATTGATTCCTTTTTCAAACACTGAATAGCCAGATTATGAATTCAATCAGCTTTTTCGTGGTCTTCCCCATTTTTTGGTTTCGTTTTTCAAAATGGTGCCTTTTTAGGGGGTTTTACCTGACTGCGTCGAAAGAGGGTTAGTTATTTAATTACTTCTGATACCAAAACGTCAACAAAAAATGAAATTTGTCAAATATACATAAAGCTTCTGTTATTTAATCAAAACTGAAACTATGACAAAAACACTAAACCATGTTACTATATATTTTAGGTAACGTGAATGACCTAGACTCCTATAATGGTAGTCTAGAACTTTCGTCTATGGTTGTCCTACGCCATCGAAATAGCAAATAAGTTCGTCTATGAATTTTAATCACGTAAGCTCTAGTACACTATACACTGCTGGGTCACTAAGAATTTAGTATGTACAACGTGTTCCTTTTGATATCCCATAACTGTAGGGTAGTAATGAGACCATGTTGTGCTTATGAATATTTTTCAAGTTTTTTTTTAATATCGTATTTTATTTTTTTCGTTCAAAATAATTCGACAGTCACGGTTATTAGTATAAAACAACCCCCCCCCCCCCCCTTACGTGAAGTATAAAAAAAGGAAAGAAAACATTTAATTAAAACCATATTTGTCCATTAAAAAAAAATTATAGCGTCGCATTTTCTTAGCTTATCGATGAAACTTAGATACACACATCGAGAGTCTAATGTTATGTTATCTTCGAAACTACTGTTCTAGGACTTTTAGTATTATTTTTACTTTTAGCATATAACCTTAGAGATACGGGACATCAAAAGAAACACGTTGTAGGTATACAAAACGAGCAACAGTTATGAAATCGGTTGGTTGAGTAGGTAATTGAGTCCAGTACCCTATTTTTATGCTAAATGACAAGACTTCTGCATAATTCATTCGCCTGTCTTGCATTAGGATCGCTCCTTTAATCGTTTATTTTTCTCTTTGCGTATCCTGTGGATCATCATCATCACCATCATCATCATTTCAGCCTGGAATATTACCCAGTTCTGTGCATCCCTGGTCCTCTATCCCCTGGATATTGTCATGATTATCATTAGCAAACAAAACGAGTGATCGGAAGATTATCCCAACTTTTGCTGGAGTTGCGTGGTTCAAATCCAAGGACGTCTTCTACTCTCTTATTGGAAAGTGTTATTTAAAAAAATATTTTTTTTTTTAAATTTAGTTTTAAAATTTTATGACCCAGTACTAAGGGAACTGCAATTATTTCATATCAAATGATTAAATTACATATTGGTGCCGATTCTGTTGTTCACAAACTAAACTAAATTTAAGTTCAGTGCATCTTTTTCTTTCTATTTCATTAAGAAAAGGACAGAAGATACATTTTAGTTTAGTCCTGTCAAATTAATCAGCGCCTGACGTAAATTGACGTAATTTTAGTGGGCAAGTTTTTAATCATGTCAAAACTTGTATGGATTACTGTCAGGAGCTGATTAATTTGACAGGACTAAACTAGAATGTATCTTCTGTCCTTTTCTTAATGAAATAGAAAGAAAAAAATGCACTGAACTTAAATTTAGTTTAGTTTGTGAACAACAGAATCGGCACCATTATATATTTTTTTACATTTTAATAAACATTAATTATTGCCGATATGTTGGTCAGTCAACCATGTTGGTAATGGAGGTGATCCAGGGTGCACCAAACTTAAAATAGGAAGTTCTATTCCCCGTGTAGCTTAGTTTCTTGCTCCTCATAATTCAATTCGTGGGTACTCCAGAATCGTTAGGCCTCTTATCATAATATTCCGGACCGATTTGGGCTACGGCTATTAAGATCCTTTACATTTCTATGTCCCTATCATATTATTTGTCTAATGAAATAAGTCTTGACTCTTATACCAACAGTCTTACCAACTTCACGAACATTGTCGCAGAAAACTTCCAACCTTGTTAACAGTTCTTGAACTGTTATTTGCCGCCATCCTGCAGTTACATTCCCTTGGTTGAATCTTAAGACAGTCACGTCGTATGCTAAGCAGGTCGTGTCCTAGACTGCATGGCGACAGCACCTGGTTTATATTGTGGTGACGTCACTGTTTCGGGATGGGGTTCCTGAACTTTTGCTGTATGCGGTTAGGGATTATTGTCAACTGAAAACTTACGACTGTCTGTGTTTGTATGTGAGTGTCTGACTGTGCCTGGGGGCCTACTCCACTCAACGAAGATACGGGCCCGTCCAAAAGTAGTCCGAAACGTCAGACTGTACCCTACTCCCTATTGAGTGAGTTTCGAACGGAATCTTAAACAATGTTTGTGACCGAATGACACATGACGATAGAGGTGTGCGTTTACCGGTCGATTATCGGTTTACTCTTGAAATAGTTTTCTCTGTTCCAACACCAGCATCGTCCACAACCTGACTTAACCCACTGCTGAGGACAAAGGCCTCTCTTCTCTTGTGCCAATCCCCACGCTCCTGTGTACTATAAAAAGACTGACTGTCTCTTACTCTTGGAACCATTTTTTTTTTCTACATTGAGGTGTATCCTGCGCGGGACGCGGGACGTGACGGAATGCGTCAGTTATTTTAATGATTAGGAGGTCACGGGATTATTGGTCTTTTAACCACAAGGGGAAGCTCTTGGCCTGTATCTCACCTCATAGTAAGTGATGATCAGGCCGAAGGTGGAAGCGGGCTTCACCTGTAATCCTAAACCACAGAGGAACTGGCTATCTTACCTCTAACTGCCGAAATACAACAATGCTGTTAACGTTGTTGTTATGGCGACAGACTTAGATAAGATGGTGGTAGCTAACCAGGTGGACTTAGAACAAGCCCTACCACCAATTAAACCGAGCAGAAAATGTTGCCCCCACTGGGAATCGAAAGCAGGACCTCTGAGTCTGAGACAGGTGCTCTAACCATTAAACCACAAAGGTGGAGGATTAAAGTATTCCTTTTGATGTTTAAATGATTTTATCTGTATTATCTGCAGCTGTTTTCACTCTAGGAATTAGTTTTCACATTCAATTTGTTTTGGATACAGAATGAATTGAAAGAAACTTCAAGCCTGAATTTGTTCAAATCAGTCTTTGTGTTAGTACTAAGCATGTAGATTTTAAAACGTACCACAGCCAGTGTGTTAGTTTTAATAAACAATTTAAAAAAAAAAAACTGTACGTGGGACTCCTTTAATGAAATGTCTTTTTTTGAAGCGGTTTTGTGGTTATCGAAATTCGCAGTTATGCCATCTGCGAGGGCAGTTCCGAAAAGCGACAGTTGGGAGCATTGACCTTGTGTACGTACTCCCAAGTTAAGCTCCGCTCAATCACAAATCACTCCGCTCAATTTAATCAATTGCTCGTACAACTCCTAAAAACCTTCATACACTGCAATTTTTTCAGCAGCAGGAAACTATACATCTAAATTTACCCCAAAAATTCAGCGGTACCTAACTAAAAAAATGCGTCATCATAAAGTTCGTTACAGACTGATAAACCGCAAATTAAAAAAAGAAACGCTGATTCCAAATTCAAAAAGCCAGCATCCATAGATTCTGTGCGCCATTCGCCATTCGGCATCGACGTGCATTCTGTGCGGCCAGCGTCAGAAAAGCGACAGTAGGGCGGGCGCGGTGCCCGGCCCTGTGTACCGTAAGTTGCAATCCCTTTCTTTGTGACGTAGCGTACGGTACTCTGAGCTAGTGATGTGAAACTCTGTTTGTATCGATAAGGCTTTTGGGGTCGATAGTTTATGTTGAAGTTTTTGTGTTGTGGTTTAATGTTAGCTTAAGTTAGTTCCTTGGTTCGATGACGGATAAAAATAGCTTAAATATGATTGTCGTTAGGTTTAAATTAAACTTTGTGTATTGAAACTTATTTTTATTGGTTACAAATTATATTAAACACCTGAATTTTCTTAAAGAAAAAGAATAATCTAAAGATTCAATCGCTCATCTCTCGCACGCTTAACAATTTAGGTCACAGTCAATGTCTCCGACACTACCATTACCTATGCATGTAAGTACTTGTCTACCATTTCAAAAAAAGAACCACAGCCACAGATAAACCATCGACAACGCCCCCCTCTAGCAGTGACGTAGCCTAACGGTGATCGCAGTTAGGCTCACCCACATACTGTGTAACTGTGTGCATGCGTCCGTTATATGGACGCGTTCCGTGCATGCGACGCCGTGGGACCGGCTGTATACAGTACGCCTTTGCTTGAAAAAAAAACGTAAATGACAATTGCGTGTCGCGCGCGCTTAGTCGATTTTAATTTATGGTCTGTTGTTTTTCTGTTATGTCATGTTACATGAGCGGTGAAGGGTTGTGATTTTTAGTCTGTGATTCGATTGTAAATGGATTTTACTACGGCTTTCTGAAATGATTTATCACATGTTTGGTTGAGTAGAGTTATCTGGAAACTGAAAAATCGGTCCAGGGTGCATTTTTTTTTTGTAATTGATAAATCATAATCATAAATCTTTATTTATCTCAACATCGTATTACAGGCACTGGTTAATAAAAAGCACAGTCTTAAATAGAGAAAGGTGTCTGAGGTAGGAGGATCCTGAGTTACAGATCACCCGGCTCTCTTAGATAGGACAAGTTAATTAACAAAACAGTAGTCAAGATATTAATGGTATTACAAAAGTTTGAAAGACCTAACAAAATTAAAACAAAATCAAAGAAAAGCAAGTAAACATAAAATTAAGAGAAATATAGATACCTACCTATTATGTAGGTACATTACGTAACTATATTATTATTCAGTAATACATACTTAGGTATCTGAATAAGAAAATAAAATAATAATGAGCTTATCACAAAATGAAAAATGGGAATGGGGAATTGCTGTGTGTATTGAATGATTGTATTGTATAGGTGTGTGTGTAAATGTGTGGGTCAATCCTCTAATACCTTTTGTATCCCTTAAAATATTTCGATATTATCCTAGACTAAATATCCGGTCGAAACATCGCATAAACCTAGTACTTTATAGGGTTATGCAGTAGAGATCACAGAGTACTTTTTTTATAGTAGAGATGCACTGTTTCTTTAATAATGACGGTTCAAGAAACCTTCTAGCAACGCTGTCAAAGAATGACAGCGTTGCTAGGAGCCCTGTAGTAGGTACGTGTAGCTCTCTCTAGACTAGACCTTAACTTTGTTACTACGTCGACTACTAACTTTGTTTCGAGAAAAAAAAGTACTTAGGTACCACTAAAATTGCATTATGATTAAGTAAACTCAAAGTTCCTAATTTAGAGCTTTTCAGAGTTTTTTCTATTGCGCTAAACGGCAAAACCGCTTCCCTATTATCTTGACTATCAAAACTCCTTTCAACTCAGTTTCACCAACGGGCAAAAAAAGAACAAGTTTTTAAAACTACAAGAGTTCAATGACTTTTAACGAATATGCAACGGTCAGTTCGTATTTCGAAAGGTAGATGTAAAGATATAGCCAACCCAGTCTTAAAAGTCTAGACTTTTGGGACTTTAAAGCTACAAATAAACTAGGACATCGCTTTGTTAACTTTAAAGTTGCTTCGTTAAGATTGCCAGGTGAAAAAAGTTTTGTTGAAAAAAGTTGTTTTGTGGATGTTAAAATTCAAGATAGTTTTTGCCGACAGCCTAGACCAGGCTTGTATGACGTAATCCTTATAGGATACCTACCGAAATTACTCTACCGAACAAAACTGCACAAGCTTAATCTGAAAAATCTTGTGCAAAATGTTTGTAAGTGTCTTTCACTCCTTCTTTCAGTGGTCAAATAAAAATAACCTCAAATACTCTTTTTTTTACGCACTTTAGTAGGAATTGAAAAGTAAACGGCTCTATGGTTAATACATCATTTGGCACTATTGAAACGTCAGTCAAACTTCGTTCTTTATTCAAAATTCAAACAGTATTATTTTACAAGCAAACGTAATTTTACTCAAATAAATATTATTTCACGTTCACTCATAATAGGTATTGTTAGGAAAAATGGTTTTTTCATACAGTCAATATTATTAATATCTAACAATATATTTATTGATAAACTCATGTCTTTGAAAATAGGTGCATGGGACGGAATGGATCAAGGTCTTAATTAAAGTTTGTTCAGCAAAGTTCGAAACAAGAAAAAAAGAATAAAACTTTAAGAAGTCAACCTAAACGATTGCGTTTGACGACTAGGTACTTAAATCACCTCGATGATAAATAATTATGATAGGCAAAAAAGCACGCAATAAATACTTACGACAGCATTTTTTTTAACCTACATTAATCACATTGGCACTTTCAGCAAGCACAACGCCCCTACCTACAAAGCCACAAAAAAAACACTAGTTTTTTGTAACACCCAAGCATTTTTTTTTGAGAAACCCTTTGATTTTAGTAATATCCTGTTACTTTTCCTATCTTTTGTAGTCTATGTTTTTATCGCAATAATCAAAATCCACTGTCCGATCACTGAGAATCGGTGCCGAATGCGGTTGTTGACCCCGACCGGTCTTCGGCCAACGCTTAATAAAAAGTATTTACTACGAGCCCGTTATATTTGCCGTGTCATAATATTCTATTGAAATATTTTAAAAAAGCTTGTTTTGAAGAAGAAAAATGGCGGATGACTCCTAGTTAGGTCAATGGTTCGGAATTCGAATTTCAAACTGCAGTTTTGTCGAAAGTAAAACATAAAGAAAATGTTTGTAACTTATCGTAATATTACGATAAGTTATGTAAACTGTAAAGCAGGTGACAGAGTATGCCTCTAAAATGCAGGACACGGCAAAAGAATGCCATCAACATTTTATTGTAACTGTTACGTCAACATACCTATAACGACCTTGCTCCCCAAAATACTTAAGTAACCAAAAAAATCACAACCAAAAAATTACCGCTATATGAAGAGATCCATACAAATTACAAATTGCGACCTATATTCGAACGAGAAATTTTAAAATTCGCGCCGTGATTCAAAATACGAACTTCGAATTCGTAAGTCGAAAGTTGCGCAACGAATGCCTGAAGAGGGTTCAATGAACGCAGTTTGGCTATTTCCCGTTAGGAGGCGCACGTGAGGTTTTACTTTTAAATTTGCAATTCAGTACCGCTATCGGTCACCAGAGTGCGCTAACTCGCTTTTACTGTTTTAGTGCCTTTTTTTCTATAAAAAAAGTGATGTTACTTTATGGTTGAAAATTTGCAGTAGTAATTCATTTTAATGGTAACGGAACTTTGGAAGTATTATTATTCTATTCTAAGTTATTGCTTGTTAACTTGATTGAAAAAATAGTTTTATATTGACAACTAGGTACCTCAAATTTTGATGAGGTAGACATAAAATATGTACCTACTATCTTGTTTTAGTGTATGCCTAAATGTATTGTGTTTCTCTTTGTACAACAAACTTAATTATAGTTTAGTCTTGTGTATATGTGTATCTTTATTACTTTAAAAAAAACTCCTCAATTTCTTGTACGTAATTGCACCTACCACTGTTTGTCTCTGCATCACTCAAAGGTTGACGGGTAGAAAATGCCTATGGCATTAAGTCCGCCTCTGTACATTTCTGTGCTTGAAGTATTAAATAAATAAACATATTATTATTTATTTATTTACATTGAGGTTCAATGTAAACTAGAGCAGACACAGCGAACAAAATTGTGAAACTTTTTTGCTGTCCGGGATAACAAACGTATCAGAGGCCCTAGTGTGTTTCTTTTAACCATCTCGACTTTACGCATCGACCGGCCGGCCTATACTGGTGAAGGGTCAAACACCAAAAAGGGCCATACCGCGTACGGAGCGCCGAACGCGGTCGATGCGTAAATTCGAGATGGTTAAAAGAAACTCACACCAGGGCCTCTGATACCTGAATACCTACGTATACACGCGGGAACACATCTTTTGGATGTAATAGCTTCTCGAGTTTATTATGAAACCTCAATTGTCAACCTCTTTGAAACTCAAAAAGGTTCCACTGTATCAGAGAATAGCGAATAGGTAACCTACCTAGACGAAATAAATACTTCTTCTAGTGACGATTCTGAAGATCGGTCGACGCACACTAGACCTTGCTGATTGCGGGACTGATAAGGAATTCACATTCTTCTGGCCTTATCTAGTCGTCATCTCGATAGTCACCCCCCTTCTAGCCATATCATCTTTCACACAGTCCATCCATCGTTTCTTTGGTCTTTCCCCTACTCTTATCAAATAACATTCAAAAAACGATTGTTGTGTAGGTAAGCCTACGTACGCACTACGCACGGACGTAAAAATATCGCGGCGGGATTTTATCGCGCACTGGATTTTCAACTCTCGGTGTTGAGCCGAGCGTTGACAATCCAACGCGCTGTGACGCACTCTCGTCCCGCGTCGAAAAACACACTGTTGGATTTTCAACTCTCGGCGCTAAGCAGAGCGTTGAAAATCCAATGCACGAAATAAAATCGCCACGATTTTATTACGTCCGTGCGCTTACTTCTAAAAATCTGGTGACTAATTAGTATGCAAAGCATCTTCAATGATTATTCAAAGCTTAGTCACGTAAAAATTACATGAGAACATGACAACGATTTAAAAAATGTAAAACAAGCCTCTTAGGGTGTGGCCCATGCATTCTAGTAACGAGGAGAATGTAAGCTGCCTCCACGACGTCACGAATTAATAACATAACATCACACCTTGTTTCTACAAGGGGTTAGGCAGTGGTGTACCAATAGCACCCACAAGTATAAACCTCTTTGTATTTGTTTCAAAAGCTAATTATAATTTAAAAGATTTTTAACTAAAAATAATTTACATAACATAACATCACGCCTGTATTTCCCGAAGGGTTAAGCAGAGGTGTACCTATAGTACACCCACATTTCGCCAGTTATGTTTAAGTCCCATGTAATAGGGGGCGAGCCTTTTGCTGTCAACCTGGCATAAATCCAGACTCCGGGCTGCTACTGAGAAATAACAGTTGGAGAAATCATATAACAGTTTCCCCGATCTAGGAATCGAACCAAGAACATCATGCTCACCACTAGACTAACGAGGCCGACGTATTAGTAAATAGTTGTAATAAACATGGTGCAATTGAAATAACTTAAAACTTCTGAATGGGTCCTTGAATTCATCATCTTGAACAACCTTTACTAAGGGTCCAACCCTGAAATCGCAGGAAAAAGCAGCTGTTCCATACTTCGTGTAGAGTTTTAAGTTATTGAGTTTACTAACATAGGCTAAGTACATACTAATACTATATGGATCCCTTAGTCTGAAAAAAAAATTGAATTTGCAATTTGCAGGGCATTATCAGGGGCCCAAGTCTGCTATTTTTATAAATTCGTCATTCCAACACGATCCCATTGTCATTTTGCTAAAAGTTCGTAATCTGCTAAATTCATAATGGTCGATCATTGGTTGATCATTGTATTCCACAAACACGATACTCGTAACGAATGAAAAGAAATGACTGCACAATGACGTTCTCATGAGAGGTCACTGATCAAAGGAACTGTCAAAATTTTAGCAGATTACCGCCTAAGTCAGTCATTCATTTTTCATCATGTACGAGATTACCAATAGATGCCATTTCTTTCAATGGAGTGTCAGTGGCTGACCATTGGAAAGTCATAATGACGCCAATATGTTAGTAGATTACCAAACTTGTCAAAATCAACAATTATGAAATCAATGATAGACCATTCTGACACTATTGTAATAGCAGACTTGAGGCCCAGGTGAAATGCGTATTATAGTTGTATGTTGATCAAAATATGACTGGCGACCGAAACAAATATGTATTTACAGAATTATAACCATTAAAAACATCAATACAAGTATCAGTTTCTATTGAATGACTATTTAATGAAATTTGAGGCCAATTCTAACTTATGGAGTTGTATTGCTGATTCTTATGATAATAATTCTTTAAAGCCATATTCGTTACGGTCGAGAACCATATTTTTTAAATTTGCAATTTGCAGGTCAATATCAGGTTGTATGTTGATTAAAATATTACTTACTCGCGATCGTAAAATATATGTATTTACAGAATTATAACCATTAAAATCCTTACATACTCCTTTTGCCTCGTTTACGTTCATACATCTGGTCATACACGCACGCCGGTTGCGAGTACTACGCACCTGTCCTTTCTGAAGAACATCACCAATAAGGTCAGTATATGTCCTCCTAGGGCGTCCCTCCCGACGTTTCCAGTCACATCTGACTTGTAAATACATTTTGTTAGTCGCCTTTCATTCATCCACTCAACATGACCAATCCATCTCAGCATAGCCTTTTCAATTTTTGTCAGGATCCTAGCAGGTGGCGTTCTGTAGTTTCTGCCTACCCCCATGGGAAGAAGGCGTGAGTTTATGTATGTATGCGTATAAATATTAAAATCATCAATATAACTCTTTAAACATATTACCCTATTGAATGACTATTTCATGAAATAATCTAACTTAAGTAGTTGTATTGCTGATTCTAATGATTATAATTCTGTAAAGCCATATTTGTTACGGTCGCGAATCATATTTTAATCAACATACAGCCTGACACTACCTGCAAATTGGAAAAAACGTATTGAAAATTTCAATTTCGCAAGCTAACTTAAATTAACGCATGATCCCTTAAAAGGGGCAGTAGGTAAGCTAGTAATGGCCGCGATTTATAAACACATAATATAATAATGACACGGCCGCATGTGATTGATCGAGGGTGTGTCGGAGTAGGTATTATAGAAATATTAATAGATAGGTTCACGGTTATTTTTAGTACTCACTAACTGAACTGACAATGCGGGAAATAAGTAAGAAGAAACTAAGAAAAATTGGTTTATTTGTCACAGAAACACGTGCATACAAAAATACAACAATATAAACATAACAGAAATATTCGGCAGCTGCACGTCATGACTGTGTTATGAAGGCTGCCACTCAGCATAATGCTGTGCTATGGGGACCCACAGCACAGCGCTGATTTTCAGTGGTCACCCGAAAAATACGCACGGAAATCAAGTCAGTAAATAAATATGAATAGGTAAGGTACATCCAGTGAATAAATGTTAATAAATACAGTGTGTAAATATTGAGTAAATCAAAGTATTGTTCTTATTTTATTTATCTTTCAAAACACGTAAAATAGAATTGTCAAAGTCGGACTATTACCCTGTAAAAAGTAATGCGTAGTCAGACATACTCGTAAAATAAAAAAAAATATACCTACGTATCGACTTGAGAACCTTTTCCTTTTTTTTTTTAAACGTATTTCACATTTTTCACATTACAGAAACAAAGACACCTTCCAAAATTATCACTAAACACAACGATAACTTAACATCAAAATCCATTGCTCGCTCCCAACGACACCCCTTCACCATCCTTTTAAAAAACCGCTCATCGAACAGAAAATTCGCAAAAAAGTCGCTTTGTTTGCACGCAGTCTGGGTTCACCTTTCAGCCTTGAAACCATAGCCGCATAGCGGCGCACGCATACATAAATAGGACCTATACACGCACACTAGGACACCCTAGCGTACCTAGGTTCCTTTCAAGGAACTCGCTGATAACTTTTATAAGCTCTTCTCGGCGAAAATTAATTTGAAAATAGACATTGATGTAACTATCTAGCCAGCTTGAACTGAAAGCTTGGTGGCATAATTCAATTCGCAAAAGTCTAGGATTACGACTTATTTTGAAACTAAGTTAGGATTCGAAAGAAATATTCTGTTTTCATTTGTTTTTTCTTGGAATTACCTAAGCAGGTGAAATAATTGTCCTACTTGTAGAACAATGCCTGCAATGGACAGAACGGCTCGACGCTAAATGATGATAACAGCTGCAGGGGTCGATAGTTCGATACAATATTAAGCTACGGTCGTTTCTTGGATGGTTGAAATGAAATGAAATTGTTTATTCTGTAAATAGGATATTGGAATCACTTTTCGGCGTTTTCTATCTGATTACTCTGAGCAGAAAGGCCGAAACAAACTCAAAGGTCACAGTCTCTTTTAAAGTCCAGATATAATCTTGGTCAGGCCATATGAGGACCATGTAGATTAGTCTGAAATGGTATTTTGAGAAAAGAACCACACAGATTTGAGTGGACCTGTCCAGTCAGTGCAAGCATTTGTCAGTAATCGTGGAGCTCAACTCAGAACTTAAGGAGTTCAACTCCAATTCCACTGTGACCATCCATTACATACCGAGACCCCTCCGTGCCTCAGAAAGCCGTTGGTCCCGGCTGTCATTCGTAGATCTTTGACTTTCGTTACGGGTAGTCAGAAGCCCAAAAGTCTGACAACCAGTCTTACCAAGGAGCAAACGCCCCATGCAAAATACTTAAAAAAATACCGGTATTCAGCTGCGTCCGGTTAGACTGGAAGCCGACCCCAACGTAGTTGGAAAAAGGCAGATTGATTGTAGGAAAATGCCACTTCTCATAAAGAGAAGGAATTACAAGGCTTGCTTACTGTTGGACCCCATTAGTTTATATATGTCTGAGTAAGGGGTGAAATAAAATAATTTAAGAAAACCTGGACTTGGAAATTCTGATATCGTGCACCGAGCAATCGTAGTAATCAATGCTTGTACCTTCTCAGTAGGATCAAGGGTCTGCTCTCATCAATCAGCTCAGCCTATCGCAGTCCACTGCTGGACATAGGTCTCCCCCAGCCTGCGCCACAACACCCTGTCTTCCACCTTCCACATCCAGTCTGTCCATCTAGCTGGGGGGGCTGGCGTCCCACACTACGCTTGCCGTTACGCCAGGACCCGTCTGTTCCACCGGCCAGCGGTCCTTCGACAAACATAGCCAGCCTTCTGCCACTTCAGCTTGCTTACTCTGCTCAAGCCATGTCGGTAACCCTGCAGTAAGGCAATCCTACGCTTGTTATTCAACAAGGTTGAATAACTTATACAATTCAAGATAATATTATACAAAAAGAGAGAACTCATTCGAGGGTATAATGTTTTGTCTGTGTGCTATTTTCATGAAACTGTCAAACACAACCTCTTGCGAGAGATGTGCTATTTATTTACATGTCATTTTCAAATCACGAAACGGTGTAGAGATTCTATACCGCTAACTGTGGCATGGCAATTTTACCCATGAGTACTGTACTGAAATATCTCCTAATTAATAAAAATCTGTTATGCTGAGGCCACACTAACGGTCAACTTCAATGCCCATCATCGCCATAAACAACGCGGAAATTATTCCGATAAATTGAGTGGCCACACTTGAACGGTCAACGTTTAATGGTCATTTGCCGCCACCCGAGTTATCGCCTAACGTCAAATGTCAATGTGAATGCCGTTGTCAAAATGTCAAATTCTCGCGATAAGTCATGGCTACCCCTACGGTTAACGGCGATAATCAACGGCGTATCCCGTTGGAGTGGCCCTAGCATTACAAATAATCGATTTTCTACTTTTCTATCGCTTTGATTTTAAATGGCGGCAACAGATTTTTATTAATCAAGTGATATCTATTAAGTACAGTACGCATGGGTTGAGTTGCTCATGGAAAGTAAAGATGCCACAGTTGACATAAACCTCTTTCTACCAGTCTTGGACGTTTAAAATGGGATTCAGGGATACTTGCATTTTAAAAAGTTTCGTCATTAAAGTCTTGTTGATCATCGACTGTTTCTAGTAAAAGCCAGTAAGTCACCAGATTGCGAGGCACAGCTCACATCTCCGCTTTAATCGCGCCATACATATATGATCCATCTCCGCTCATTGGTATCCACTGAAGCTGAGTGGAGATGAGATGTGTGAATACCGAAATTCTATTGGTTGTTTAAAACACATCTCTTCTCCTCTCGCCTCGTCTCCGCTTTGGTGGAATCCGGGCCTAAGTGATACAAGTACTTAATATATTTATATCATTATGTGTGTCCAACAAAAATGTACATAGTATATTGTAAAATTATTTTTTCGTCGTAGAAACGCAACTCCCGTTGACTGGGATGAAATTTCACCCCATTTAATACCCCATCATCTGAATAACCTTTTCGGCTTCCAGTCTAACCCGAGGCAGCTGAATACCAGGGGCCTTATTTTGAAGCATTAATGCCATCATTATTCCACTGTGAAAAAAGGATGGTGCTAGCGGCCTTGTATAGCTCCGTCTCTCACTCACACTGGAATAATGGTGGCATTAATACGTCATAATATGGCCCCAGTACTGTACATGGAGCGACTGCCTAGCCTATCTGACCTCCACAACCTAGTTACTGGGTTAGACGATACGCATAGGGAAAGACTCGTCTAAGTCTGACAGACTTTCGGGTTTCTGACGACCTGTAACGACTGTCAAAGATCCACGAATGACAGCCGGGACGAACTGCTTAACATGCTTTCCGAGGGACGGAGGAGTCTTGGTATGTAATGGATGGTCATCCATCCACGAAATGACCACGCCAAGCGTAGCAACGTCCGATTGACCGGTGCGCCTGTTAATATTTAGCCACGAGATCCTACGTCCTGCTGGACCTATCAGATTACCAGCGCTGTGCACTCTTATTTTTAAATGTCGCAGCATCATGCCTCGTACAACACTTTCTGTTTTTATTTTATGTTCCTATGAGTGTGTTTAGTTTAATTTCTGATCTCCTGTGCGAGTCCCAATAAATACTTTTTCGTTCCTCCCTTCGTTACAAGTAGTCTATCAACAAATCCAAGGAACCTAAGTACTACATAAGTTTCAATCATAGATATCGAGAGATATGCCTTCATTGCGGAATAGAAAGGAATCCTAGTGCGACCGCTTATCTCCCACCAAAATAATTACAACATTAACAAATAGTGTACTTACGACAGACACTTAAAATTCGAACTCGCATACTAAGAAGAAAGCAGCTACACTAAATCAATTTCAAATAGCACACATACATAGAATGGGCGGGGCTTTCACTTGTAAACACTTGCTATTTGCGAACATTCAATGCACACGCATGCAATTAGGGAGTCAAAAGCGATGGTCGATAATTTTTATCGATATTTATTTTAGCACATTTTTGTATTATTATAACTTCGTTTAATTTTCTTTATATGATTTATTTTGTTTTTATATACCTATCCGAAAATATGGGTAATTTTTACTAAAATAAGTGGTTTCTATAAAACCTATTTCACCCTCTCATACCTTTAATTTGAAATAGGTACCTTCCAAAGCCCACAAAATCTCAAACCAATTAAAATCAACGAAACAATTAATAAACAATAGGAAATTCCCTTGACAGCCTCCTCAATCAATCTTCCCAACATCCCTTGAACAACGGAATATAATATTATAATACTTACGGGTAAGAGGCATAATATTGATTTCTTATGTCCTTCGCTTCAGGTTCGCAGGTTCGAAGATACGTTACAGTTGTCTGGGTAACCGGAATATTATAAATTAGGGACGCAATATGTCAGGTTATTTTTAAATACGCCAGAGTCAATTTCAAGGAAGGATGAAGTGGCTTCATTAATTGCAGAGAAATATAAAATTTTGAGGTTTATCAAAAGTATATTAACCCCGTGTTTACACCCAAAGATTTGTCAAAAACAGGTCGTGTATGAACAATTTATCATACATGTATTGACATTGTTTCAGACATATTTTGATCACATTTTTGACAAGTTTTGTATACAACCTGGCTTTATAAATAAAAACAGTAGACAATTCGTGTTTTATACCTTGGTTTAAGGGCGGGGTAAGTATAACGACTGTTTCCTATAAAACGAAAAAATAAATTATCCTATTCCAGAGAGCCACAATGTCCCACATAATTAAAAAAAAACTTGTAACAGAATTTTATGAATTTCTCTGCCAAATTACCCGAAGCTAATCCAGATTTGGCAAATTAGACTACTCATCAATTCATGGGGTTCTTTTTTTAAATGGATGTTCTATTGTTCTTTTTTTAAATGGATGTTCTATTGTTCTTTTTTTAAATGAAACAGCGATAGTTCTTTACCGCATCGACCGATTCCGATGACAATTTTTTATTGAAAAAAAATAATCAAAACAAAACATCCAAAGTCATCGACTCCGGAACTAAAGTTATTTAGCACTTTGTAGTGTTTTTTCAGTCGTTAAGTAGTTAAAAGCCCAGAAGTCAGACAACCAGGTGGTATCTTGGTACCCAGTAACTGGGTTGTAGAGATCAGATAGGCAGTCGCTCCATGTAAAATAAAATAAAATATATTAACAATTAGTAAAATGTTACCTTAGAATAAACTTAGAATAAGTTAGTTCAATGTATACCTAATAAGTCCTCTTCCTTCAACTTTTTCTTTTTCTGTGCCCGATTGTTACGACAAATGTTTACTTACCACCTAACCATATACATAGTGGAGTGAAAATGATTGAGTATTGAGTACTTGGGAAAAAAACTAGTCAGATTTATTGAGTGTTTTTTTGGAAGTCGATTGACGTCTCAAAAATTCTTAAAAAATCCACCCAATTTGGTAAAATAATGCATAATTTCTAAATCGACTATTAAAGTGACGTCACTTCGATTTGTTTTAAAACAAAATGGAATAACTTCCTTACGTATGTTTACTTCGACTTTCCTTGTTTGGTTGTCATCGGTTCGCTTATGTAATGAAGCTTTAGTAGTGTCAGCAAGAAAAGTTGAACGAAATATATTTGGGGCAAATGTTTTTTTTTTAGTTTGAAATTTCGTCTAGGATTAAATGGTATGGAAATTAATACCTTTTTGCGTGTAAAACAAGGAATGTAATAACACAGTCATGTAAAAGCATTGAAACCTGATCAACCAATCTTATTATTACCGTTAGACATAAATATTGTTAAAAAAACATAGCATTTTGAAGGTTCACGCTTTATGGCCATTAAGAGACATTATCCCTATTTTTTTCCGAGAGTACCTACTATTTATCAACATAAATTCGATTACTTATATGCTTTTTTACTAAAGGATTAATGAATGAATGAATAAACATTTTCGACATTTGCCTAGACTACCTCTATCGGATAGCCATCTAAATTTAAATTAATCAAACAAAGAAGCTTTATTTTTTTTTAAGAAAATTCGTTTTTGTAGGATAAAAGAAAGAAAAATGCGTATAATAGCATTACAGAAAAAACAAACATTATTTCTTATCTTTAAAAACTTTTTTGTTGATCATACATCTTTGCGTTAACATCGATGTTGTAACTTATAACAGAATGTTACATAAAACAAATAATTTTCCTTTTTTTAAGCAAACCCTGGAAACATTAAGAGTTCACGCTTCAAGGCCGTTACAAGACATTATCCCTATTTTTTTTCCGACAGTACTACTACCAACATAAATTCGATTATATGCTTTTTCACCATTCTGAACGATCGAAGCGCGTTGAAAGGGACGGATATATGCTGTGAGAGGGAGAGAGAAGGTGAAGGTGTAACGCGCATGCGTCGGCACGTGCCGCCAATGGAGGACGGAACACACGGGGTGAGCATTGAGGGATAAGTGTTGAGATATTTGGTCGTATTGAGATAATATGGAATAAATAGTTTGATAAATAAATCTACGGGAACGCCTGAGTTTAGGTTGAAATGATAATGCTTAGTTTCGGAGTACTTAGGCACTTTACAAAAATAACGTAATCTACAGATTTTTCAACGTACAAAAATGGGAAACTGAATTTTTGACTTTAAAATATTTTTGTGAATAACCCGTATTATAGAAACGGGCAATGTTGACTAAACTGTATAGGAGAACATAAGATTTATCATAGTTATACTTATGTAAAACTAAAAAGCAAAAAACTAAAAAAAAACATTTTTTTTAATTCTAAGATAAATCTTTAAATATTGGCATGACATTAAGAAAACTATTTTTTTTTTATGTTTGACAATATTTACACATAAAACAACGTATAATAACTACACTATCACAATCAGTATACAACAACAAAAACATACCAACAACCTACAAAAAAAAAATCTCAAGAAATATCCCGAGACCAATACGCGGAAGTGTGCTGTGCACCCGGCCTACGCGGCAACGGCGTAGCGCTACGCTTTCGTAGGCCTGGCAGTGGCTACGGCGGCCAACGCGCGTCTACGTCGCTCGTGAAATTAGGACAATGTGTCACTGTGTCTACCAAAACAAAACAAACTCAAATATGTGAACATCACGTCATAGTGCCTGGAAACCCAACACTGCCATTAAGTAATCTATTTCTAACGCACAATTAATCTATCTATTACTAAATCCATTTTTCGGTAGGACGTTCACCCCTGACCTACTTTTAGTGCATCTGCGCGGTGCAATGCCGCAGTCGACCTAAACAAGCCAGTATCATCAGCGTGTTCAAGGACGATACCTAGCAGTGATTACCGTGTTCATTAGTTCGTAATCCTTCTCTAGATTAGCTTCGTGCAATAATTTTAATCATTTCTCGACTGACTCTGATAAGTCTGAACTTAATTCTGTTAGTGTTGGATATCGATGTGAGGTGTCCAGGATTAAGTCTGTTTTTGGGTTAAGGAAGGGCAAGATGGCGGGACGGGACGGCTCCTTGGAAGGTCAGCTGACTCACGTTATCCAGCACCATATATCGCAGCCAGGAACTGAGGCGCAAGTTAGTGTACACCAAGTGCAGAGCCCTTCAGGAAGTGGAACAAAAAGACACCAGATCATCATTGATATCAAACAAGACATCGATATAGATGAGTTATCGACCAGGTCGTTAGCTGAAAGCGTCATGGAAACACTAGGAGCCCGTTCAGCAGCTGTATACATTGATAACTCCCATGTAGCCGGAGAAAACTCAGGAGATCTTGAATCTTTGACGACAGTAAATGTCATAGTCGCGAATGATTTAAGCCAGAATGCTGCAAGTCCTCAGGGTGTCGATGAGCCTGATGCTGTACAGGAGCCGGCAGAAAGCTCGGGAATATTACCAGGCAATCGTATAGCCGTTGACAGGATAGTTGAGATGACAAATGCAAGTACTTCTGGGGAATCCACATCCACTACAAATACGTCTGTCACGACTGTTGCAACCACCACTGCGTCAGGTATGCGCAATTTTTGTTTTATGCAGAGATTTTAGTATAAATAGATAATTGTTATAGATTTTTTGCTCTTTCGTATATGTGTGTGTGTTGCATCTACTTTTATAACAGAACTGCCTTCTGGACTACTAAAATTAGACTGTTACAATGCCTTGTATTTAGGGCTATCTTTTGGACTATTTATATCAGCTTTGAATTGAGCTACTGCAGTAAAAACTTCTATTCTCATACTGGGCGGGAACTATCATTGATCACTACGGTAGAGGCGGTTAGTTCTTTATGAGGTTTTCCTTCACCGTTACTGATTCGCCGCTTGCTTTGCTTTCAAAATTTCATTCTATTTTTAGCACTGTCATTTGTTTTATCGATCATCCCATCCGTACACGTATCACAGTTCATGTTACGGGATATACTATTTACGTCCCTCTTCATTGATATAAACATGACAAAGACAGAAGTATTTGTAAAGCGATTGTTTTTATAAAGGTGATTATAAATCGTGCTTCTATATATTGTATGAACATGTTTTAAATTAAATTCACTTTTCGTTTTCTTTCTGTGTGACCGCGTTGTTCTTCTAAACTACGCACGATACGGTTTTCAACATCATTTGAAGGATCTATTCCGGAAGGTTTATATGTATTAAATAAATATTTAACTTACATTATTATTAAAGAAATCTTGGTCTTTACTACCACAGATTCAGAACGCTAATCATCACCCTGCTTACCCTTTTCTGGATGCAGCAGAATACCAGTATTTTACATGGAGCGTCTGCCTATCTGACCTCCACAACCCAGTTACTGTGTAACACGTTATCACAAATTATTTGTCGTCCAATTCAATTATTATAGCGTACTTTTCAATATATATTTTTGACAATATATTGTATCGAAGCTGCCAACTTGTCGTAATTTTATCGATTTTGAATAGAAATTGACGTAATACCATACCACCAATGACCAATGTACCAATGTACTTAGAATATTAATATTTTACAGAAGTAATGTATTGTAGTAGGTACACTCGATTCGTTGTTAAAAAGTTATATATTGAGAACGAAGTCGTCACTATCACTGGCAGCCTTCCATCCACTGGTGAGAATAATGCACTGCTAAGCCGAAAGGCCCTATCTCTGAGATACGACCTTTACCACCATTCAATACCACCATACAATTCAATAGGTATAACAATTTCGCATCTAATGGTATAAGCCAAATAGCTCTATCTAACTTAAAACATTTAAAAAAAACACAAAAAAGTTGTTTTTAATCTAAATTTTTCCTTAAATTGTATTATTTAACCGATTTAGTACAAAACTTCTTATCTATATGTTTTCTAGCCACTCAATAAAATCAATAATAGTGCAATATTTTTATGTTCATGTTCAAGCCCAAACGCCATACAAAGAGGTTGATGTCCTTTGGTACACATATAAATTTCTGTGACAAACACGGAGGTGTAACGAAATTAAATAAATTTTGAATACTGGGGTCTTATTTCGGGGTCAAATTGAAAAAGTTTTGCTAACTGTACCGTGTGTCATATCAAATGAGGTCTTTTCATTTGATATGTCACTTTTTGTAAATTATAATTTACAAAAAGTAAATTTTCTTACTACGATTGAGATAGCGCCTTCCGGTTCAGCAGGGCAGAATTAGGCCTCCTCACTTTTTGTGCCATGCTTCCCTGATCCGTGCAAATCTCATCCAAGTCTTCCCCGCGATCTTCAGTCGGTTGTTGCTTGTAAACTTCATTCATAACATAACATCACGCCTGTAACCCGAAGTAAATTTCTTGTGTTTTAAGAAGCGACTATTCTTCAATTGTTATGTCAAGACAGCAATATGCTATGATCTCCATTTTAGAGATCCCTAAAATAGAGTTGAGCTACACGATGACTGAAGCTAATATATAATACCAGCCTGATACTGTCCCACGACAGAGCAGGCCATTTTCAAACTCAAACTCAAAGCATTTATTTCAATTAAACCATTTACAGGCACTTTTGAATTGTCAAGGGGTCGGTCAGTCAAAAATATGAAGCTAGTTGCCCATTCCAAAGCGTAGTAGGTACTTATGGAAAAGAACGGGCAAGAAACTCCAAGGACACTCTTTAAAAAAAAAAAAAAAATACAAATTTTGGTTACATCATTCATTTTGAAATTATGCATGTGAGAACAATGTAGAAAGACGTGCACGTTCGTAAAAGCGTCCGTAATAAAAAGAAAAAAATAAAGAATCATTCAAAAACTTAAAATAAGCCATGGCAGCTAAGAGATGACCAGTCCCAACTAACGGCGCCCGTTCACGAACATGACGCATGGATCAGATACAGAATCTCATACAGAAAAGGCACTAGCATTGATCACCACGCTTTAAATTAAATATAACTAAGTAGATAAAGATAAAGTTGCTAAGGCATAAATAGGCTTTGAGAAAAGTTCCCGTAAAGGCTATTTCAGACACTGTCCTACATTTGCTCAGGCAGTATATAGTTTTACCGTAATGTTGGGATATAAAAATAGTTGAGTTCGTCAGTTTTGGAACATTGACACGTCACCACAATAAACTAAAAAAAAATAGTTCGTTTATTTTGGTGACGTCGATGTTCCAAAACTAACAATCATCTTCTGCCTAGCGTGTTCCCAACTATGTTAGGGTCGGCTTCCAGTCTAACCGGATGCAGCTGGAGACCAGTAATTTAGTTAGATGGAGCGACTGCTTAATGACCTCCACAACCCAGTAACTGGTTAACACGATACCCCTTGGCAAGACTGGTGGTCAGACTTTCGGACTTCTGACTACCAATCCCGGCTGTCAAAATTTGAATGACAGCCGGGACCAACAGCATAACGTGCTCTCCGAGGCACGAAGGGGTCTCAGTATGACGGATAGTCACTAGGACTGACCTCGGATCGACTGGCTGTTATTATGTAGCCGTAAGCCCCTTTACTAATTTGTCTGCCAAGCGTGGTCAATATAATAAATACATCATGCTTCAATATACCTTTGCAATTTATATAAAAGACCTATTAATTTCAGTTTCAGAAGGCTTCCCTAGCCTCAATAGTATTTTTAATTAATATACTAGTATATAGTATCACGTTACACAATTTGATCGAAGTCTATTCAAGGCATTTGCCAGTTGCTAGCCTGCCTCTTATATACAAAATGTATCTGTAAAGCTCATTGAAAGAGCGGATTTCCTCCTTAAGTACGGTTTCGGCAGTGAGGACAAAATTGAAGTATGTACTATGCTATATACAATTATTTAAGCATAATGGGATGCTATAAAGGTTAAAGGTGAAAAACGGTGAAGGAAAATATCGTGAGGAAGCCAGCATGTGCTAGAACAAGAAACTTGAAGACATGTGACATCCATCAAGTAGTACAGGGCAGTGGATTACAGCTCTATCATAGAGAGGTCTCTGTCCCAGAACAGATCATTATAGGCTGATTAAGCTAGATGCCATTAACTACAGCTTAACTGCCTGTATTAGCTTATCAGCACGACATGAGCAATCATATAGCTCTAAAAGAAGTCCTCTGTAAGAGTGTCCGTGGAGTTTGTCGTTCGTTCTTCTCCATAGGTACGTATTACGCTTTGAAATTGGAAACTAGCTTCATATTTCTGACTGACCAACTCCTTGACAGTTCAAAAGTGACTGTAAATGGTTTAATTGAAGTAAATGGTTGGAGTTAACTTGAACCTCTTTCCTTTTTACCGGCTACCTAAAACGGAAGGTTATTTTTGAGGCTGAGTCAACCAAACAACTTCCATGAGAGTTGACAGAGTTTTATAGACAGAAATCGGAGGCAGGTCTATCGGTTTGGTTGATTTGTTTTCTTAGTAAATACTCACAGGTATTTGGAGAAGTGTTGCTTAGTAAATAAATACGTAAGATGGATACCATTTTATTCTGAATGGGCTATTGAGTAGGTAGGCTCTAAAAGAACAGCCTTGTGACATACATACAGGTATCATAGGGTTTGTAATATTACAGGGACCCGTTTAGCACCTTTTGTGGACGGAACCATAAAAACATGCAGGCAGAGTCCGCAGTCCAGTAAAATAATGCTTAAAAAAAACAAATCCAGAGTGAAAATGTTTTCTTTTTAGACAGATCTTCAGATAGGTAACAAGAGCTTTGTAGAAAGCTTGCAATCCAAAAGCTTCCGGGAATAATCTATATTTACGTGAAACCGCGAAACAGAAAAATATTTGTCATTTACTTTTTTCATGGAATTCATCCGCGTCAATGACTTCGTTAAAGGAACGGAATTTGACCCACTCGGTGGTTCTAAAACAGAATATCTGGAAGGCATGATACTGGACAACGCTGCAGGCGGCAGCGCTGCGTCCCAGTGCTACCTGCCACGTGATTCCGAAGACCGCTGCGCGGCACTGCTGTTCCTGGTTTGCCCACTTCTTAACAGTTATCAACATTCACGTGTAATCGCTGTGATGAACGCCCGCACTACTGCTCTGTCGTGGCGGCAGGGCGATACTGCCGCGCCGCAGTGGCGTCGCAGCATTGGTCTGCCGTACTCGAAATGTGATCTCATATAAACCTATAGAAAATGTAAGGGGACCAGAAGTGACGCGGCAGAAATGCCGCGTTTTATATTTGAAAGGGTTCTATATATTTTGCTAACTTATGCATGCAAAAAATACCTTAAAATAAAATCATAAAAAAATAACGAATTACTAGTGAGTTCATTTGATCAAAAAGTGTGAATGAATAGTTTAATAGCTGATATTTCCTGAGTCAATTAAATAATTTATCAAAGTTTCAGCTGTCAAATTTTGACACCTGACCTGCAAAATACCGACACTGTCAGACACATATCACATCACTAAAGTTAGAACTTTTATTATTAATTATATGCACTCAATATGCTTATACATATTATGCTTGAGATTTAAGCAAGGGCTATGTCTTGCTTTCTGGTTCTTTCATTGCTGGTCTCTTCAGTTCGATAACTGCGAAGACGCCACTACTGTTCTTCCTAAACGCGATAACTTTACTGTAAGCGTTGGGTGTGGAAGAGTGAGGCGCGTCTTCGTGGTTGGCTTTATCTATACTGGGTTTCCCGTTGAGAAATTTACAGTATCAGTCCATAGTCTGGATTTGTGTCCGATTAATGAGAATAGGCTCTGCACATAACGACAAACCGAGATCTTGCCCCTACAGGGCAAAAAACGAAACGAAAAACTCTTTATCGTAGCGATCTTTCACGTTTTTTCAATTATTTACGATGCTAGATGCAACATAAACGAATAATAACAAAACACGAACGGAATCGTGAGTCAAGCTAGTCAAAAGTTCAAATACATACCGCGTATTGATCTATCCTCGATTTTTATTAGGTTAGTGGCACAGATTACTTAATAGTTCAGTTGGAAGCAATTTGTATGTTTGTATGTAACGATTAGATTATTTGAAATCTAGCCAGACTGAGTGTTTTCGGTCATTAACCCTGTTAACATAATTATTACGACTGTATCCCTTGAATAGGTAAGGAGAGGTGTTCATCAGTTGGGTTATAAGGTCATTTATAGGTGATTTGAAAAAAATCACAATGTCACTTTGCTCGACTCGGGAATCGAATTCAGGATTCTACGCTTAGCATTCGTGCTTGCGACCACTGGTCATTTCGTCAAGCCATTATTTAATAACAATAGCTCAACGGTTAAAGCACAGACTGACAAGCTAAAAGTCGTGAGTTCGAATTGTATCCGTAGGAACGTGTGTTAATTTTGTTCGAAAGGGGTAGGTACTCAAACGGAATTACTCAAAAAGTATAAAATTGTAAAAACGTTACCGACATCTGTAGTTACTTGTTACTATAATAATACCTGATGTAATACTAATAACATTTGCGCGAATTTAGGTAAACATAAATGAAACAAATAAGTAAGTACCTACCTAGTTATTTTTCAGCGGGGTCCTGTGTTTTTGAGTTTGTGTTTCTCTTTCGTCAGTCGACCACTTGATACCTGAATATTTTGAGGTAGATCGCAGACAACTCTGAGCACCCCTCGCCTAAAGTGACTTTAGATTTTATAGGTTTTAACTGATGATTTAACCCAATAATAACTGCTTCCAAACAACAAAATGCCGGCTAACGGTACTGAAAATAACCATCGGAACATGATAATTATACAGCTACGTTTTATCTTCATGATATTTTATGATAATAATAAATAATTTAATTAAATTGCCAGCAGTTCCAAGAATCTAAGCGTGAATTATTTATACGACTAGCGACATCTATTGAGCAAAGGCGGTACTAGTTTGACACATATAAGAACCAGCTGCAACGGTAGTTTTGTTTAAACCCTTTCTCAGGCTATAATCTTATAGTAACAGTAATAAGACAACCGGAGTTGTTTACTTATTTCTAATTAGGCTCATTCAATTGATAATTGTTCTACCAGTTGTTAGGTCGTTGACGTTTAATGACATCTAGCGGTAAAGCTGACTAACTGTTATTTTTATTTTTATTTCTAGTTCTTCTAAGTAGTCTTTTGCGAAGCCGTCCTAATAGCACGACTAAGTGCAAAGACAAACATAAATCATGGATACAGCGAATTACCTACACTCCGTCTAGAACGGAATGTTTTTATCAGTCTGACCTAAATATCATTATGAGTAATCGAAAGCACTAGAGCGCACACAAACCCACATTCAAACGATTAAACAAATAGACATTTGCCCATCAATATCAAAATTACAACAAAAAAAAAGAATTACCACGAATATTACGGTAGTACAGCGCCATCTGTTATCGAGTAGCGACATCAGTTTTTTGCCGGGTACCGTTCAACGGGACCGCTAGCTACTGACACACTTTTGACTCAGCTGATGTCGCGTTGGTGTGTCGTACGTGGGAAACGTGCTGATGTGTGCGTAGAATCCGGGATGCACCGATCCGTTAGCTTTGGGTTCTTTATAGAAACCAGTTGGAGTGCCATAGCGTGTTTGTTTTGTGTTAAAACCTCTTTTGTGTAAGGTCTTTGACTGTCGTTAATTGTTTTCTAACAATAAGGAACGTGTTCGGGTTTTTCGAATTTTGAATTTGAGTTTCGAAGTTGCGGTGCAGTTATTACCTACGTCATATGGGCAAAGGGACTGCTACACATCCTTGCCAAAAACTGTGCTTCTATGAAGAATATGAACAATCTCTTATTGGTACCTACCTAACTTGAAATAATATAGGAACACGATACAAAAAATTGAGTTATAAAATGTAAATTGTATCAATATTCGCTTTAAAAAAAAAAATATTATTACTGTTTGTATTTCCTGTGCGTGTCCCAAATAAAATATTTTTATTTCTTTCTTTCTTTCTAACCCTTACAAACAACCAATCACACAAATCTTATAACATTTATATCATCATAATATTCATAATATTAAAAATTTAATTTAATTTCACAAACAAAAACAAATGTTTTTAAGCTTAAGTGCAAACTTATGTCATCTAGCATTAGATGTCATTTTTCTACAGGGATGTCACACAACATGGAATCCCAACTAATTATATTTTGAAACCCTTTTAATAGCAGAGCGGTCGCAAATATTTATAATAGACAAAACACAAACAGGCAGGAAAGTTGACAATGCTGCTAACATCTGGAAAAAAACAAAGTTAGAAAATTATCACTAGGGGTGGGGTCAGATTGGCATTCTCTTTGGAGTGAATTCAAATTGAATTGAGCATCAATGCTTTATTCAATATTCAACCGACTTCAAAAAGAAGGTGGTTCTCAATACGGTTGTATTTTTTTTTTGTGTTTTTTACGCGATTTCTCCGCCAATTATGAATTGATTTTCATGATTATTTTTTTGTTGGGTTGGGCATACTTCAGTAGTGGTCCCATATAAATTTGGACAAGATCTGATGTGGGGTTTTGAGTTAGCTTCAATAATACGTATTTTTCTCACCTAGTATATGTGGATGATGTTCTAATAGTCCCTGTCCGGTGGTCGCCACTTACAGGGCAAAGTACTTCGGTAACCCAGGTACCCTACGCGAGATTGCCAGTAACACCAAGGCGTTGCTGGCCTTCTTTGTGGAACTGGGGTGGATCGAATGACTGATTTTTCCCACCCGTACGCAAAATACGCGCTTTGACGTGGAGTTGCGGAAACCAGCCCGTATTACCTATTAACTATTACCTAGTTCCTGTCACTGTAATTTACATAGCAGGTAGTGGTATTCAAATTTTTGTTGGGGTTTTGTGTAGGTACCACAACTAAAAAGTGAAAAATAAAAAAAATTTCTCAAAAAATAAAACCGGTTTTATTTTTTGTGAAAAAGTATTAATTTACTACAACTAGAGTCGTTGCTTAGCATGATCCTCCGTTATTTTGAAAATACTGCAGCATTCATTTTGAAATAAATACGAGTACTTATTTATTGTCATCAATCGAGCACAAATCCAGCATTGGGGCTGCTACCTGATGGAAAAACCCAATAACACCCGACTTGGGAATCGAACCCAGGACCTCATGCTCAGCAGTAGCGTTTGCAACCACTAGACCAAATATTACCAAAATTGCAAAATATGACTTCGGTCACATAATTATGTCCACCAAGTCCACAAGGACGGGCAGGATCAGCTCCAAAGAAAATGAAATTCGTGTGACGTAATTTATGGATATGAAATCGATTTGTTATCAAAAAGTTCTGTATCCAGGGGCAGTTTAAGACCTGCAGTGCTATTCTGTAACCATCTCACCGTGAAAACTTAGGTGAAGTGAGCTCGGAGTGAGCTGTCAGTCCCTAGCAGCAGGTGGAATGACAGCTCACTTCACGTTCTCGTCACCTAAGTTTTCACCGTGAGATTATTACAGAATAGACCGGCTGGAGCCTGCCCCAACGGCTTCCAATCGGCTTCTTCAGATGATAAAAAGCTAAACAAATGTTTTCTTGTTATCAAAATCTATATTACGAGTCTAGACTTCAGGTTTCTCGCTATCAGTCATTGGGCTACATAATTTTTATCACTACAAAATAAAAGAATCACGTCATTATGAAAACAGTTTATCTACCACATAAATTCCTATCAGAATACCAGCGCTCCGACGCTTATTTTTAAATGTCGCAGCATCATGCTGAGATAGGAGCCTTTTGGCTTCGTATAGGACTTCTGCTTTTATTTTCATTATATTTTGTTTTTTATTTATTTATCACACTAATATTACAAAGGCGAAAGTTTGTGAGTGTGTATGTTTGTCTCTTCTTCACGCTAAAACTACTGAACGGATTAGGATAAAATTTGGCACACAGATAGTTTATAACCTGGATAATAACATAAATTAATAAAACACAGCAAACACTTCGCTCGTTAATTGCCACTGAAAGCTGTGGGTGTCGACCTCAGGACGAGCTGCTTCTCACACGGCACGGAACGCATCTTTATTTCTAAAGCGTAAGGTTCAAAGTTGATTAGGAACATTTGTCAGTTTCGGGTATGTTGATGTGCTGGCGTCTGTACGTTGCTTTCATCACCATTCATCATTTTCTTTGTATCGTGATTCTCTTAATATTTCGGCTACTGAGATCAATGTAATAATCGTATTATAAAGGCGTATAAAAATGGCTATTATTTTAGTATATTGTGGTGTCTTACGACTTACACACGAACGAAGTGAAGGGCAGAAGCTAGCAATTATGATAGTTCCTGCCTGTTCATTGGGAAAAATGCGTGAGTTTTTGTATGTATGAAAAATGTAATTTTCTAAACAATATTTTTATCCTTTTCAGGTAAGCTGAGACACTTGGAGCTATCAACATTGGTAACAAGTATCAGTACAAATTAAGGTTTTAGTTTCCTTAGACCTGAACGAATAAACCGTTAATTATTGCGAGCGCTTTGATAAAAAAAAAAGACTAATGTATGAATTCTGGATATCTGCTTGTTATTGTTATGTGTATAGAACGGTTTATTAATTCGAGTGTAAGCTTAGTTTTTAGGACCTGCCACGGAAGATAAAAAGGTAGGATTCAAAAGAATAAGGTTTGATTGAAATGTACAGATAGTGTAATCCACGACGACGCGCCCCACTCCGCGATTACTGTACTGTAAGCTGTACTTTAGTACGGAGCGGAGCGGAGTGGGGCGCGTGGCACTATTTATAGTAGGGATAATACCTGCGTAAAAAAAAAAAAACTATTAGCTCCGTCAGTCAGTTAATAAAAAAATATTAGACACGTATTTTAATATTTTTTGCTTTATCATATTAACAAAAAAATAATCATAAAACGCATTAAAGATGAGGAGTGGGTCGCTATGTCACAAGTAAATATAAAATCTACATACTCGTGACGTCATGGCAAATTTTAAGTCAATGTACCGCCGTAATCTTTTGATTACTTACATAAAAAAAGAATAAATACGTGTTCAATATTATCCGGACAAAAAAAGAATTCTTAGTCATCATCCCTATTGTTGTTAATATAATATGTTTTATTTAATTCCAAAAATTGTTTGTTTTGCAAATAGTGCAAACAATATTATAAAAAAGGTGAAAGTTAAAAAAAATACTAATTTATAAACGTTTTAGAATAACTGCTAGACAAAGACGGCACTATTACAGAAGTGACGTCACGACTGTGTAGCTTCATACTAGCGCCATACATTGTCCGTACTGCGTGACAAGGACAGGAATAATCTTTTCCAAAAACGTTTAGAAGCGTGTAGCTTCTCCATGTTATTTCCATCGATTTTACAGATTTATTAAATTGTCTCATTTTAATATAGGCCTTATTTGTTCGGACATGTCTAATATTAGTTATCATCCCAGGTGCGCACCGATAAAAAAATATGAAAACGAAAAAAAATTGTCGCACTGTGAAGGATTTAACTAAATACAAAAAGGCATCAAGTTTTCTCGTTATTAGTTCTTGTCGAGAGAAGAGGAAGCACTGAATGAAACAATGTTTTTGTTCCAAACTCCAGATTTGAATGCCTCGTGGCATTAAGTCCGCTTAAGTACCATTAATTACTTGACATGAAGTTTAAAAAAATATACTAAGAGCCGTATCTCACTGGCGTTTTGCCGGCGATTTGTGAACGTGCTCTCCGCGGTTGCGAAGCGAGCTAGCCGCGATTACGCGACGTATTCTCTGCGTTTTCACAATATTGTACACTTGCTTGTCTCGTTGTCTTCTCTTGTACTCTCACGTCAATTGGTCTTGTTCTGAAAACGCGGTGAACACGTTGCGCACACGTGGCGTGCTCGGCGTGTTAAACAATGGCCTCGCACAATGGCGCTGGTAACACGCTGTTTTTTTTTACCATGCGTTTTCTCTTGACTCTAGTCTAGGTCAGAGGTGACAGAGACAAAGTCGACGATAGAGTGAGCTTACCCAGAAGAAGCCTGTTCACTCTTACTTTGAATATATTCGGGTTGTATGCGTTCGGAAACAGACGCAGGCAGAGAGTTCCACTCCTTTGCTGTGCGCATTATAAAAGACGTTTGAAAACGCTTAGTGCGAGTTGGTGGAATATCAACTAGGTAGGGATGGTAACCTGCAGTGCGCCTAGATGTCCGATGGTAAAAGGGGGCCGGTGGAATGAGGTCGTGGAGTTCATGGGCACACTCGCCGAAGTACAATCTGTAGAAGACCGACAAGCAGGCAACCTTGCGGCGATGAGCCAAGCTGTGAAGCTTGGCATCCACCAGTTTAACGTCGCCAATGAGCCTCTTAGCTCTGCGTTCCACCGAATCAAGCGCAGCAAGTTGGTACTTAGCTGAGCCGTCCCAAAGGTGGCTGCAATACTCCATGCAGGATCGGACTTGTGCTTTGTAAAGGGTTAAAAGCTGTCCAGGCGTAAAGTATCGCTTCACTCTATTTAGATACTGATAACTGATACTGTGTGCCCGCATATTCTAATATCCAAACTGGAACATATGGGAATAAGGGACACACAATTAAAACTATTCCAGAACTATTTACAAGATCGATGTCAGTCAGTTCGGATAGAAAATACACTGAGTGATGAAAGACTGATAAAAATTGGAATCCCACAAGGCAGTATCTTGGGTCCCCCCCTCTTCCTTTGCTATATTGATGATCTTTGCCAGCTTAACATGAGAAACTGTAATGTACTATCTTATGCCGACGACACTACCTTAACGTTTTATGGTAACTCATGGGAAGAAACTTTTGCAGCGGCCCAAGAAGGTTTCAATATTGTAACTCATTGGCTTGCTCTCAACAAACTGACCTTAAATACCACCAAAACTAAATATATAGCGTTCAAAATACATAATGTAGCAGTTAATACTAATAATTTCAATATTTATGCACACACATGTAATCCTCCAACCACAAGCTGTACCATGTGTCCAATGATATCTGAAGTAGAATCAATAAAATACTTAGGGATAATAATTGATAAAAACTTATCTTTCAAAAATCACATTTCACATCTGGTCCAGAAAACAAGAAAACTCGTTTATATATTTAAAAATCTTAGGCATGTAGCGAGTTGGAAACTGGTTAAAAATGTGTACGAATCACTATGCCAATCAATCTTATCGTATGGTATATCCATATGGGGAGGCTCGCATAAAACGAACATCCTAAACGTTGAAAGAGCTCAAAGACTTCTCCTAAAAGTTGCTCTCTTCAAACCACGTTTATACGCTACAACTACACTCTATAACGAAGCAAATGTATTAACAGTCAGACAACTTTATATACTACTAACAGTTATAAAAAAGCATTCCTATATAGACGTTTCTACAGCTAAGCAGAAGGTGTCACACACACACGCATTTTATTTTTCTTTTTGATTTTATTTTATTAGTACTTACCTTTTTTATGTTATTAGTCTCTTTTTTTCTACAATAGTCCTACATGTATTACGAGCTACCAATTTTTGTGATAATTACTAATCTCGGCGAGGGGGGCCAGGATTCCATAGCACAGGGTATCCTAGTTTGGATTCCTGACTCCCACAAGTCCTAGTACCTCCAATATTTGTAACACCTCTATACTGTATTTGTACTTTGTGGGAGAAAAAATAAAAATATTATATTATTATATTATTTAGGACGCCCAGTTTCTTGGCCGCAGATTGAGCTTTGTAGGTACTCGATGGTGGAGCCGAAGTTGAGTCAAATCGTCAGTTTGATATTTCTATATATTTTTTTGTTAAAATTAATCATCGCGGTAGCATTATAATACTGAATTACAAACTATTCTTAATGACCTAGCAACTACACATATTTTACACAAAAACAAACTTTGCTCGCAATTTCATTTTGGTTTCAATAATTTCAGAAAGTGAACTCAGCGCAATATGATAGCGTACACGTGTATAAACCAAGCTCATATTACAACTATATTTATTGGATTAAAATTATTTTAATATTTGGTTGGTCTGTCAAATACTTATCGCGCGATGACTTAGTGTTGCGATTGCAATGCGATTAGTCGCTGAGTCGCATTTTGACGTAAGCGCCAGACTTTACGTCAGCAGCTTGAACTACAGTAGGCCGCATGTCAGTGTAACAAAACCAGTGTAGCGGTTACACCGCCACATACGAACTACGCATCAAAGACATGACGTCACACAAATCCTGCATCGCGCAATTAGAGTTTACCGCGCGAACGACATGTATAAGACTATCCGACATCAACAGTCGGGCAGTCGGGCCGCCAGACAAAACACCCGTCTGGTCGGAGGATCCTCCCATTTCTATGGTGGATGAGTGAACTTTACACCCTGTTCCTCATGCCACCAAACCAGTATAAATGCTGGCCTCTTACAGCAGAAGCATAATCAGCCTATAGAGACTCAGGCCTCCTTTCGGTGAGCGGGAACGGGCCGTATCCACCACGCGGGCCCAGTGCGGATTGGTAGAAAGATCTATCAACCCGCACTGGGCCCGCGTGGTAGGTTATAAAGAAAAGAAAAGAAAGAATAATATTTATTTGGACACATCGTGAAACACAATAACAAAATAAAAAGTGAAAATAATCATAATAGCAATAATAGTGTGTGCCTCACGGCCGCGCCAAAAAGGTTCATCTCAGCATTGACGCTGGTTTTCTAATGAACCCTAAATTAATGATTACAGCCAAGTCCCCCTCGAAGAGAGGAGGCCTGTGTTCTAGCAGTGGGTACAGACGCCAGCAGGTCAACCCACCCGAAACTGTCAAATTTTCCCAATCAACTTTGAACCTTATATCTTAGTGATAAATTTGAAAATGTATTAAAGAAATTTGACAGATTGTAGTAGGTTGATGTGCTGGCGTCTGTACATTATAGGGTGAGTATGAAGTGTGCACCAAAGTCACTAGCCATCAAGTGAGATGGTGCTCATGGCGGTCCATCATAATATATACCAATCTCAAATCGTTTATAGATAGTGCAATCACGACGCGTCCCACTCCGTTCCACTCCGTACTAAAGTACAGCTTACAGTACAGTAATTGCGGAGTGGGGCGCGTCGTCGTGGATTGCACTATCTGTACTGTACTCGTACAGGGACTGAAAGCGGTTACGGTTAAAGGTTAAGATACCTCAAAAATATACCGGTACCGGTTTAAAATACAGGTTGGGCTATACCGATACCTTTAAAAATAAAGGTTGGGCTAAACCGTTATTTAACCTTTACACGATTTCGGTATCAAAAACATGCGAGACGGCGCGACGTCGAACACTTTAGAACTTGTGTACCTATTTTGTAACAACCGGCAAGTGAACGACAGACAAAGTAGCGAGGCGGTGTGTCAAAGAAAACCCCTATTTATTAAGGTTTAGGTACTGCTACCGAAACATTTATAAAGGTTATAGTACTTCTACCGAAATATACCGGTATGCATATCCAACCTCAAAATTCCGCTACTGAAAACTAATTTTTCGGTAATTCAGTCCCTGTCTGTAAGTACGTTGCTCTATAAAGGGGATGCAATAAGTTAGCCCCCGAAATTCAAATTTTCTTTCGTCTTTTTGCAATCTGTAGGTCAGTGCCAGGTTGTATACTGATTAAGATATGATTCGCGACCGTAACAAGTATGACTTTTACAGAATTATAATAATTAGAATCAGCAATACAACTCCTTAAGTTAGCTTATGCTAACTTAAGTTCTCGTCAATTGTCATGAAATACTCTTTCAATAGGATTACATGAACTAAGAGAGATGTATTGATGACTTTTATGATTATAATTCTATAAATAAACATTTGATACGGCCGCTAATCATATTTAGATCAACATACAACATGATACTGATCTGCAAATATGGCAAAAACATAAGAAAATTTTAATTTCGCGGGCTACCTTGACGCTTTCGCCTTAAAGCGCTGACAACAGGCAAACGGTAAAAGTAGGCTTGACTTAACAAAACAATAAGGCGATTAACACACGGCACCGCGCACCGCCGCGGTAGGCGGTGAAGCGGATCTCATGTCGCATTGGCCTCTAATAAATCCGTAGATGCCTAACACACGTACACCGCCCGACCGCGCGGTCGAGCGGTGCTCGTTTCTACCGCAAACTGCTCCTACCGCGCGGTCGAGCGGTGCCGTGTGTTAATCGCCTATGCCAAATCTATATAGTTTGTGGTAGTGGGAAAAATATATGTTAATCTTGGACATAATTATTTCTCAGAACTTGGTTGTTACCAAAACACGTTTACAAAAAAAAAAAAAAAAACATGATACAAATTAACGGTAAACTAACCTTTTAATTTGAGTTCTAATCCAAAATATCATTGAACGTTGGTATTTTAATTAATAATAAGAATGTCTTATTTGAATGCAGAACTTGTTTGTTTTTTATTGTCAATTATTCAACAAATTTTTGGATAAATCGATAATTACTTCATATTTTGCAATAAATTACAAGCGTTGTGTCATTGCGCTTCTCTTTCTTTTCTGTGCAGTCCGACAGTGACCGTGGTTTAGCTGTTGTCAGCGTCTTAAATGCATCTATTTACTTTGAAGTGGAAGGTAAATAAATTAGACATGACAGTGAAATTTATTGTTATGCCTAAAAATCAGTTTCCCACTTCAGATTATGCGGGTCTGAGTTGTGGTTTTCACATGAAACTCAGGGACTTTTCTAAGCATATTAATAATAATAATAATATAATCTTTATTTATACAAAACAGATTGTAGTACATGTAACAGTTTTCACAAAGTGGGTAGTATAAAATTTCTGGCAATCAAGGTGGGTGACGTGCTGATCTCCTTGCTAGGCTATGAAATAGCCTGTATTAAGGAGTAACAGTGCCGATCCCCTCTAATTGTATTACTACAATTTTATATTTTAATAAGTTTAATAAGATAACATTTTTACATTTTTTTTTTTTTTTTTTTTAAACAGAAATTTGTGCGCGAGCGCATTTGTGTGTGTGTGTGTGTATGTGGATGTGTCTTGTGTGTGTGTACGTGTGTATATGCGTTTGTGCTGTGTATGTGCATAAGCGTGCGGCTTTGTAAGCGTGCGTAAGTAAGGTGATTGGATTAGTGTGGGTCTATGTTTTAGGTGAGTGGTACAATATACAAACTTGTCACAATTTAAGTTAAATATTTTTCTGTTTCGTCGTAAGTTTTATTTTGAAGGAATGTGCGGACAGCCTTTTTACAATTATGATAAGACAATCTATATATTGGACATTTTTTGTTTATTGTGTTGTAAAGATATGGACCTATATAATAAAAGAATCTTTTAGTAAACGACAAGCGGGTTTTTGGAGTAGTACAAATTATATCTTTTCGGCGTTTGGTAATTTCAATATAGGGGGTTATGCGGTGTTGCAACATAATTGAGTGTAAAATAAAGTGTTGCCGCACATTGAGAACGTTGCAGTTTTTGTATAACTGATTAGTTGGATAAATTAGTGGACGGAAGGTAGCCACTTTCAGTATGGCGCGATGTGCAACTTCCAGTGGTTTAAGGATAGTTTTTGCAGCACCACCCCAACAGGGAATACAATAAGTAATAATAGATAGGCATAAGGCAAAATAGACATTATATTATGAGGATAAAATTCGCACCTTAATAATACTTATGTCAACTACAGAATTTATATTAAAATCAAGAATTATAGGCAATATTCGTCAAGAAACATGATCATGATACCATTAGATTTTATAAAAAAAAAATCGGTTTGGTTCAAGCGAGTCTTTGAATAAACCACCAGTGCATAGGCCCGTATTACAGAATGTCACTCAAAACTCAAGCATTAGTTAAAACTCGTTTAAAGCCTTTTGATTGGTTGAAACTAGTTTTAAGTAATGCTTGAGTCTTCAGTGAGGTTCTGTAATAGGGAGGGAACAGGGCCTGCGAGGAATTTGAAAAATAGGTATTTGAAGAAACTATTGCCGTTGTCTGCGTATCAAGTCAGCCTCCGCCGAGTGCGATAGAGACAGCTGCAACACAAACCGAATATAACAAAAAAAAAAAAAAAAACAATATCGTATTTCCCTTTTTTCTCCTCGAAAACTTTTTACATTAAAATTTTAAGAACGAGTATGTAACTTTTTGAATTTGTTGAGTAGTCCTCTAATCACGGCGGTGAAAATGGGGCTTTTTTTGTAATTTTCGGAGCGTCATATTTTCATTACCAATAAGTTGCTGAAAAAAAGGAAATAACAGGGACGTGTCTACAGTAGACCATGATTTAATGAAAAAAAAATGTTTGCTCTAGAGGCATTATTCATGACGAAAAAAGGGGAATACGTTTGTATGGAGAATCGCAGGCCCTGTTCCCTTTTAACGTGGGGATCCCAAAATAATATCACAATATGCCACAAATCGCACAACTTGTGATCTACCATGACCATGCAATGTACCATATTCGGACAAATAAATGAATTTGAATTTGAATTTCTACATTTTATATGGGGTACGTTTCCGGATGACAGCGATGCGTACAAATACTTCGACGCCTAAGTGTCCTTTTTTAACCGACTTCAAAAAAGGAGGTTTCTCGAGGAGGAATTCGACCGTATATTTTTTATTTTGTGTGTTCGCGGATAATTTGTCGTTTATGAACCGACTTTGATGATTCTTTTTTTGTTTGGTAGGGCATACTTCAGAAGTGGTCCCATATAAATTTGGTCAAGATCTGATGAGGGGTTTTTGAGTTAGCTTCAATAATACATATTTTTCCCACCTAGTACATGTGGACGATGTTCTAATAGTTCCTGTCACTGTAATATACTTGGTATTCAAATTTTTGTGGGGTTTTTGTGTAGGTACCACAACCAAAAACTGAAAAATAAAAACTTTTTCACAAAAAATAAAACCGACTTCCAAAAAAAACACTACAAAGTGAAAAATAACTTTGATTTCGGAAATCGGTGGCAAAAAAAAGAAAATAAAAAACCCAAGACACCGACTTCTGAAATCAGTTATGTTTTTAAAATTTTTATTAGTAAAGTTAGTTAGTCTTTTAATTTAGAACCTCGTGTAAAAAATTGTAAAATGTATATTACGTGCAAAATAAAAACATGCGGGGCAGTCTTTGGGGACTGCCGATAGAAGTGAAATATGCGAATGACGCGAGTTTCACGCTTTTTGTTCACCCAAAAAGTACACATAATATATACACAGTATACATATAGCTCTTGGAAAGCGTTTGGTGACGATGACGCGAGTTCCATGATTTTTGTTCACCCAAAAAGAGCTCAACGCGCCAAAAGAAGTTTTTACTTAAAAAAATTACACTTTTATCAGGGTTCCGATTTGCCTTTGTCTCTGTCTTTTTCTTTACGTGTAAAGAGTAAAGAAAATAACCACACTTTTGTACTTTTTCAATGCTTTTCGTTGTTTTTTTTCATCATATTGCTCATATTACTCATCATAATCCATCACTGAATGCAGGTTGACATTAGACATTTTATGGTATATTTTTAACTATAATTTTATTTGTTAGTGAAGGTATAAATTGCTTTTAAGGACAATTAAGAGGTGTGTTTGAAGATTTTTTTGACGCATTAATATATATTTAATTATGATTTGAGTTCCATCACTGTATTAAAATAAGACTTGAAAATATCATTCTTTTTTTTTTTGTCAAAATTATTTACGGTTTAAGAGATACACTGCTTTAAAAAACCCCGTTTTCGGAATGCTGCGCCTTAAGAGAATCAAACCTGTGGATCATAGCGAGGAAGCCAATCACTAACCCACTGTGTTCATCAGAACTTTCTTAACTGCCATAAACATTAATCACTACACTTGATAAACAATTGGTGATTACAGTAAGCTATCATTATACAAGAAGTAATTAAATTAGGTCCTGGGTTCGATGCCTGGGTCGGGCAAAGTGTTATCGGGTATTTCCATCTGGAATTTCTCAGTAGCAGCCACCATTTTCTATCTTGGCCGTCTCGTCGACCATTTTATATCTTGCCAAGTACCTGGTACTTGTTGATAGGCCTACACTGTCCTCTCATACCTATTAACACTGTCATTTGAAAACATTGTAAATACCATTTACTTTTAAAAGAGGTACCGTGGAGTTTCTTGCCGGCTCTTCTCCATAGGAAACGACCAATTGGAACCGTGCACCTAGCTTCTGACGTTTCATAAGTGTCCAACTGTCCATGTAGGTTTATGTGAAAAATTTGTTTTAAATTTTTTTGATAGCCTTGAGTTTTGATTTGTGCCCGTTTGATGGCAATAGGCTCGCCCCCTATTACATGGGACTTAAACATAACTGACGAAATGTAGGTGTACTGTAGGTACACCTCTGCTTATCCCTTCAGAATAACTGCGTGTCGTTGTGTTATGTAATTGAAATAACTGAAAACCCGAAACTCGGTTATTGCACTGAATTTAGCGCGGTTAGTTTTTATAAAAATATTATAAATGTAAATTATATGTAGGTATATATTATATGACTGCCTCTTTGGTCTAGTGGTCGATTCCCAGGTCGGGAAAAGTGTCATTAGGTTTTCCTTTCTGGAATTTCTCAGTAGCAGCCCGCAGTCTGGATTAGTGCCCGGTTGATGGCAATACGCTCGCCCCCTATTACATGGGACTTAAACATAACTGGCACCTTACACCTCTGCCCAACCCTTCGGGAAAACAAGGCGTGATGTTATGTTATATTATATGAAATAAAGGAAATAATAATAAGTCATAGACCTTGCATACTTGTCTGCTTATCCTTCAAGTAAAGTAACTGTTCATTCGTCTTCGCACATAACATTTTCAAAAAGTACCTAATTCTTAACCAAAACATAATGTCTGTTATCTATTTATATCGTACATTGACCAAGTTACGTTGATATCCGTTATCAGTGCGATACGACCGAAATTGGGTTACTGTATCTTTTGGAGGTACCTATTACTAATGTTCGTGGTAGGAGTTTGTCCCTGGCTGGAGGCTTTGAGTGTAGTAGCTTAAGGCAGCCGCAGGATTGTCCGGTTAAGTAGTCATCACCTCAGGGGGCCTATTACGAACTTTTAAAAAACCAGGCAAGTTCCAGGCAATTCATTTCACTGGCTGGATATATTTCGTATTATGACATCGGTAATTCTGACCGACTTCACGCTGGCTAGTTTGTCTGTGGCTGGCTTGAAATTCTCTGCCGTAACGTTCAGAAACACAAATAAATATTTATCGGTAAGTTACGGTTTTATTTAGATCACGTATTTTATGATAAAAATAATAAATATACCTTAATATAGTTACTGAAAGTAGGTGAAAATATGAACGCAATGTTTATTGTGCTATACAATTAATTTTTATTTAATTTTTCCGTGTTTGTAAATTGTAACGCGATATTTTCCTAACAATAACTTTTCCGAACGTATTCCACTTGATGTTCAACGGGGAATTTGACAACTTCATTCTTGGACAATGTTTATTGTTGCAATTAATAAAATAATACTATCGTATTGTTTGTATAATACTCTCTATAAAAAGTACCACGAAAGTTATGCTGATAGTTTTCTTAGATTACCGCGGTGTAGTGCACAACGATTTTTTTCCAGAAGGATAAACAGTGATTATAGAGTATTATTTAGGCATTATGAGGCGTTTGCGAGAGAATATCCGCTGAAAATGGCCCAGATTTGTGGAACGACTTGTGGACAATTCATAGATTTTGCACCATGATGATGCATCATCACACAAAGCCATCATTGTGCAAGAGTTCTTAGCCAAAAATTCAGCAAATGTCATCGACCAAGCGCCGTATTCACATGATATGGCTCCGTCTGACTTTTTCCTGTTCCCGAGGCTAAAATTACCTCTTCGAGGAAGACGTTTCGAGTCGATTGAAGCTATAAAAGAAAATTCGCTGAAGGAGTTTTAGACCATACCTCAATCAGCTTACCAAAAATGTATGGAGGACTGGGTCAAGCACTGGCATAGCTGTATTGCAAGGGAAAGGGCCTACTTTGGAGCCGACAAAATAAATTTTGACGAATAAATTACTTAATGGTTTTATTGAACAATTCCCAGTACTTTTTACACAGAATGTATTATGTCCCTTCGCAAGAAGTACCTACTAGTTTCAGAGTATAAACAAAAATATGGATAATGAATGGTTATGGTGGTGTGGTGTTTTTGAGTGTTTTTACTAAATATCCAGTTTTTAACATGTTATATTTACCTATAACCATAGCCGCGAGGCACACATTCCTGCTGGTATCATGCAACGCAGTTTTACACTTTTTATTTTGTATTCTTTCCTTTTATCTTATTTTTTTTTCTCTTTCTACTTGTGTGCCTTTTAGTCTGTGCCAAATAAATGTATTTTCTTTCTTTCTTTCTATCATGGTAATATTATGAAATTATCATGGTGCACCATTTATTAGGCTGTTGAAATTATTATAGTTCAATGGATTAGAGTTATCGCCCTCGGCTGAGCCTAACTTATTTTTAGTTTGAAAAATTGTAGGAGTTTTTCAATTTTACCGTTATTTTGGTATTTTGATCAGAAGTGCCACTTTCCGGAGTTTCCAGAAACTCGAACGGTACATATTCGTCACACGTGATATTTTCTCTGAATAATTTCGCCAAAAATATCCAAAACCATTCAATAAAAACTCCTATGAAGTAGCGGAAATTGACTGGATTGTGAGGTTACTTATTATCAGTTTTAATATGTCAAGAAATGTCAAACGAACGTTCATAATACGGTATTTCCAGCCAATAGTCGGGCAGAAGCCGGCCAGGGTGTCACGTGACCACTGACTGGCTTGTTTGACGAGTTCATAATACGAAATTGCAAGGCAGTTCTGTTTACGCCGTAAACTGCCTGGAAATAAGAGTTCATAATAGGGCCCCAGAGGAGAGCTACGAGATGACCTAGTCAAAAAAAAAAAAGTAGGAGTTTGAGGTGCGGGCGGGAATTTTTTTGAGTGGGATTCTAACTTGGGAATGGATGGTAGATAGTAGTTTGTGACTATATCAAGACGGTTCATAGATGTATCAATTTTTAAATGTATATGTTATGGACTAAGTGATTATTAGGACATTATAAAAAATGCCCGGGCAGTTTGAAATATGCCCAATATGAGAGGGCAGTGTGAAAACAACTATTGAAATAATCAAATCGACCGGGCATTTTTTATAATGCTAGTCACCTATAGGGCAGCACAATTAAACCAGGTTTTATTACTATTATTTTTATTTCAAACGTAGAATCAATATTTAAAATAAAATAAAATCTATCCATTCATAGACACTGCTGACCTATGATATTTATCATTAGATGCATCCAACATTTTATTAGCTTGTTTCTGCAAATTACTTATAGCCGATTTCCTAAGTCCTAAGTACTATCATATTGCCCAAAGACTACACGGCAATATATTTTATAATTACGAGGCAATGTGTATAATTAATAATTTCACCCTAAGTAGCTTGTCATTATTTATAATTCGCGGGCATTATGAAAAATGCCCCTATTTATTACTTGGTCCATAACATATACATATATCTATATTATTATAATTCATATTTATTACAATTAAAGTGGCTTATCGTGTAGCGTTGTGGGTCTGTATGTGTGTTTCGCGCAGTTCTTCTAAACTACTCACCGGATGTTGATGTATTTTTCAACATCATTTAGAGAATAATACATTAATATTAAAATTACACATTTTTTCAAGTCGTCAAAATCGTACGGAACAGCGCTAATTATGAACAAAAAAATAAAAAACAAATTTGTAAAATTGCCATTTCATGAAAAATACAGGGAGTTAAGTTTTCGTGAGTTACACTTACTCAATTTATTTTACTGCCGTTTTCATACATACTGTTGAATGTAGTTGTTTAATTTAAATAGTCTCCTATAGTTGGGATAAAGGGTGGCAGAGGTGTTCCAGGTTTTCCTATAGGTAGTCGGTACATAATAAAGTGTTATCTTATGCTGTCCACGCCTGTCTACATACCTAATGTCTGTTCAACAAATGAGGTGTAGTCGAGTTGTGTCACTACGTCACATAGAGTCACAGGAAATTCAAAATGGCGGACGCTAAACGTCACTTTTCAATTAAGAATTCTTTAATCGTGTTTTATTTTTCTCTCGCATTACGCGAACTTTTTTTAAATTATTTTTATTTTTTTTCTTTCATTTAAGAGGGCGTATCCTAAAAGTTGGCAACGTCGCAAATAGCTGTCAAATATTTACCTGTTTTGATTAATTTGGCAATAATTCTGTTTGGAAATATGAAATGTGGCTAACTAGCGAACTAAAATATTGTTAATGAAATGCAATAATTAATATCGTAACACCGAACATTTACTTTTATATGTAAAAAAAGTATTTGGAAACTTTCCAAATGCCTTTTTTACACCTAAAACGGTTACAACATCAAATTCAGTGTTATAATTGCAATTCATTATTAATATTCTAGTTCGCTAGTTAGCCACATTTCATGTTTCCATACAGTAATATTGCCAAATTAATCAAAACAGCGAAATATTTGACATGGACGTTGCCAACTTTCAGAATAAACGCCCTTAAGCAAAATTATAATAGCTCGTTCCAGACCTTTCTCAAGACTCTTGGGGGTCAGCTTCCAGTCTAACGAGATGTATCTGAATATCGGTATTACTTAACCAACTTGTCTTTATCAAAGGGACGGACGCACTTTTAAAATATGGGAATGTGGTATTCTTTTCATAATTTAGCCATGGTTTTAGTTACCCCTCTTTTGAGTGCCTACATTGTGAACTTGTTTTTCAAAATACACTGTGTGAGTGAGATTTGCAAAGAGGGTTCTGTATGGGTTTTTTGCATGGTGAATGTAATTGCAAGCTTTGATGTTTTTTTTTGCGGTAGGTCTCAAATAAAGAAAGCTATGAGCGATGGCATGTAATAATTGTATGGTATTTTTTCTATGTTAATGTTTCTTTTCTTGCAATAACCTCGATTGTGATTAAGTATACCATGCAAGCATTTGAGGGTGCACGTGACTTTACAAAAGGGATTTTGGCGTCCATTTTTTTTTCATATTTTCCTCAAATGTTGCTAGTGTCCATTTTGTGTTGCGTACTTACAGTACGCATTATTTTGCATACTATTTTAAAGAATTTTTTTTTTCTAACTGAACAGACAGCCTTGCTGCTGGGGAGTTTGTTGCGCCACTTCTTCCCAGCTAAAGCATTAGGAAGTGGTGAAGGGTGGGCGGTTTGGGGGACTGTCATATGTAACTTTGACGTTCGAAAAGTAGGTACTGATTCTCAGTGTAGTTTGAATTACTGACATTTGAATTTGAAAAGTTACACGTTTAACATGACCTGCAAACAATATTTCTGTTATTATAAAAATGTAAGATAAACAATAATCTTATAATTACATTTGAAGTAACTTTTAATAGTAAGATTCTTTTACCATAACGATAATCGATACAAACAATAGAAAATTATGATTATTTATTTTCACGTGTGTACATAAATACATAAACGATTATTTATTTTAATTACGAAAGAAGATAAAACATGGAACATGCTAGGTATAGGTATTGAAAAAATAATTAAGAATAGGAAAAAGAAAGTCTGAGTAACGAAAATGACTGTTTTAGTCTGAATGATTTAGCAGTATAATACCTAATATCATCTTATTGTGCACCAGAAAATCGTTACCTCGTTTACTAAAACTTTAAACCTAAAACCTAAAACATGATGGATTTCCTCAACTTTAGACTACCTACTAAACTTTTTCCTACCACAGGTAAAGAAAATTGGTGTAGGTAAGGGATGAGCTGAACTTGAAAGAAAATTATAGCTTTCAGTGAGACATGCCCTAAGCACAATTTTTTGTCCTCTCGCCGTACTCAACCCTAAAGAACCTCCACATTTTTTTCATCGCACATAGAACCCTAAAAACTTCTGTAACCCCTGCCTTGTCCGGTTTTTCTGTTCAATGGACTTTACATGTCCTGTCATTCTGGGGGTCCAACAAGCAACAAAAGGGTTAAAATTGCGAGTAAAAATCCTCGGTGAAGGGTTGATTGTCATTTTAGATTTAGGAATGACCTACTTTTTATATTGATTTGAAGATGATACTTGTGCGTGGACGTTTGTACAAGCATAAAACGAGTGGTCATTTTAGTTTTTTTTTTGTTTGACATGATGAAAGTTCGTAATCCGATTTTTTTTTTGAAAATGGAAACTTTCTGTAATCTGCCTCAGACAATTTGAAAATAACGTTTGAAGGAAAAGCCAGTTAACAGTTTTACGGATAGAAAGGAGTACCTGACCTGGTTTTTATTATTACATAAGTGACATTTTCTTAACTATTAAATGATCTTTACAGAACATAATTCTTTGGCAGTAAAATAAATTCCTTAGCCAAACCTATGTCTGTGCTCTGTGATAATGATTGATAATATTTTTTTCAGAATGATTTCAACTGTATATTTTTTCTTAAACTATTTAAATGCGACATAAACATGACGTGTGTTGACATTTAGTTTTAGAAAAAATAGATTAGTTTACAGTTGTATACTTTGTTGACAGTTGCCCTTAATGCTTCTTAATGCTCGTAGGGCAGACAGAAATAGTCTGTGTTATTCTCGTAGTTGTATTTAGCGAGCCTATTGGGCTTTAAAATCTTAGAGTTTTTATTTTACTACTGGCAATTTGACAACTTCTTTCGAACTGTCAAAACGTTATTTTTGGTAATTTTATTTGTCTAGTTATACGTTAAATTCTCTTTTCGCTTTACAAATTGAAGTTTCGAATCGAACTTTCTAGTAACGCTGTCAAAAATCATCGTTATTTTTTCAACTTAGCACTAACTTTAATAAAACCTAACAGGCACAGGCTTAATATCAACAGCCTCTATTTATACCGGCAAGACAGGCCGATGGTTAAATGTCTTCAAATTAAATGCTGGGGCCGACACCTTCACAGTCCTGCACGCCGTGCGCCATTCGCCTGCGCTTACAAAATTCAGTTTGACTTGCAAACCGCGCGCGCACGGCCGCTCTACGCCCAAACTTTTTGGCACCGCGTTCTTACAAACCTTCTTTTGGAAAAAAAAAACAAACGTCAAAATTGCCGCGCTTTTCTCACATCGACTTTTGTGTTCCATTTTTAAACAAACTTTTTAACAGCCTGTGCTTATTGCATTTCGGACTCGTGTTGTGAACTTTTTGGATTGTTTAACAAATGCATTACGTTGGATGTGAGTAGTCACTTTTATAATTTATATCTACATAGAAAATTGTTCGTCCGTCGATACGAAATAGGTTTTTATTTTAGCATTTGCTATTACCAATAATTGTGTCTAATTAAAATTCCTATACATCTGGATTGTAAGGGTTGCATAAATTACTTTTAATTCACAGAATTAAAAAGTAAATTATACCCGAAAAAATTACAAAACCAAGGCAACACTGATTTTGAAATTCGAATTCGAACACGCAAAAAAGTTAATCCACAGATTTAAAAAAAATGCGTTCGATTTTTAAATACATTTTTTAATGGCAAAGGCCCGTATAATAATCACCCGTATAACAATTATTATCTATCACGAAACTTGCAATTTATCAAGGTCTCTTGTTGCATGAGATCTTGTATTGCATACTGTGCGAGCGAGAGACAAAGAATTCGACCTTGCGTTGGAAAGAGACAGAGGATGTTAGGAAACTCTTGGGAAATATCATTTTTCTCTTTCGGGGGCTGAAGGGCACTTTTTATGAATATTTGTTTTTAAGATAATTATTGTGTTATCTTGCTTTATTTTTGTTTGTACTTTATTTGGGTCGATGTTAATAGGATCGTGAGATGTTTGATTAATTAATTTAACTTTATTTATGGATTTAGCTTTATTTATTTATCTTTTAGTCTTAATAGGTCATGCTCTCTGCATGCGTTTGTTGATAAACTAATTTATCAATTTTAGTTTTAGTAAATAGATACAATTGAATATTTTTGATAGATATTTTAACATGAATGTGAGTTAGAAGCTTTTGGTTTACTTTTTTATAATTAATGTGTTAGTCATTTATTTGTGTTAAGTATGGTATTGCGAGAAGGTCTCTTGACACTTTTTAACACGTTTTTTTTTCACACTTAAATTTTAACCCAATAAGGGTTAAAATTTAGTCTCAAAGACCATTTAGCAATGGTATATGAACCGTTGGGCAATTAATTAAATTAAATTTAGACCTTAGCAACAATATGCGACGTAACCTTAGCTAGAATCTATGTACCATGTATTACTGTCATACCTTTTACAGAATATTGTGAATGAGACTCGCTGCATTCATGATATGTTATGGATGCTTATACTCGAAACTCAAACTCAAAGCATTTATTTCAATTAAACAAATTACAGGCACTTTTGAATTTTCAAGGAGTCGGTCAGTCAGAAATATGAAGCTAGTTGCCCATTCCAAAGCGTAGTACTTATGTCGAAGAACGGACAAGAAACTCCATGGACACTCTTATAAATCAAAATATTGGTTGCATCATTCAAGTTGGAATTATACATAAATATGTTATAATTACCTATGTCATAAAAATAATTATAACTAGGTAATACAATCTACTCGAAAATATGTTTTCCCACATATTGAATTCAGTGTTTGTTGAGTAAGCCTCATCATTTTTATTACATCTGGCATTCTTCTAAACAATTGTGTAAAGGGCGCATCGTATGGAGTTAGTTTTTTTTACGACTGAAAAACCTGGAGAAGTTATCAGAAGTAGTCTTATAAAACTGTAATCCCCTATAAATCCACGAGTGAATCCAAAAATAATTTCACACCGCTCTAAAATTTGTTCTTATAACTCTAAAACTAGTTCTAATCCCTCTAAACTTTTTCCCAGGGACTCTAAAACTTGTCTAAAATCTTGCATAAGTCCTTTATCCTTGTCGCAGGTCGTTGCTACGTATTTATTTCAAACACAAGACTACAAGTAGCTGGTTTTGTGGCTTGCGTGAGGCGAGGCCAGTCAGATCTCCGTACCTATAATTGTTCATTAATATTGATAGATAAATACTTTTTGTTCTCATCTCAGCAATTACTTGGGTGGTTTGCAAAATATTTTAGAGTTTTTGGTATAATAATAATATTTGTGTTTAGGATGTTCTGGCGCTGTTGCTTTTAACTACGGCGAAGTTAAAATGAAGGGTACTCTGTACGATTTATGCCTTAATTACATGACTTAGTAATGATGTAGGACTCCGACTATACGAAAACCGAAAGAAATCCGATATCGATGTTTTGTTTTTACCTTTTTAGTTTGCGTTTTTGGTCGTAGTTGGGTTTAAGTTAGTAACTTCTTCTTTTTCTTCTTGATATAATTCAGGCGTTGCTAGCCCATGCAATAAAACCATTTACTGGGTACCTACGTACTAAAAGTAATCTGTTTCATGGATTTTAAAATCGAAGTCTTTGTTTAAACAGGGTGGAAAAAACGTCAGTGCCGAGAAAGTAACTATAAGGGCATTTTGGCGTTTCTTAGCCAAGAATCGCCATAATGATAATGTTGAGCTATAATATCTGTTTTATTGGTAATTAGAAGACACTGATAAGAGTATAATTAGGTTTTACTTTTTCTATTTTCTTAAAAAATAATTTTAAGGCCTTGAACAATATATAAAACTTCCATTGTAAGTTTCATTGCAGCCTCAAGTCCCAATGACTTATTGCTACATCTAGCCTTGAATGCACTACTAAACGTAGATAGAAACATATGTTGGATACAACTGTGACTTTAACTTACGTAACTTAACTTAACTTAACTTAGTCCTAGAAATAGAATTTTCACATAACATGACGCGTCTAAATAATTCCCCGAAGCCTTAGGCACAGGTGTGTCTTGGGATATACGTACACCCACATTTCGCCAGTTATGTTTAAGCCCATGTAATAGGGGGCGAAATAGTATTTTCGTCAATGAAATATTGATATAGTGACTAAGTTAGTTTTAAGTAAGAGTTCATTAAGTTTATATTCGGGACACTTTTGTTAAGTTGGAGTTATTTATACAATTGGTAAAGTTTTACATTTATTCGTGTTACCTACGTCTGTTAAACAATCAATAGATTTAATTCGATGTTCGATCGGTTGATTCGAAGGAGGATCCGTAAAGGTAGCTCGCTAAATTCAAATTTTCTTAAGTTTTTTTGCAATTTGCAGGTTATTGTCAAGCTGATCTTGATCAAAGTATGATTCGCGACCATGACAAATATGTTTTTATAGAATTATAAAATTTAAACATCTCTCTAAGTTAGATTTGTTGTCCGTTGAATGACTTTTTCATGAAATCATGACATTCGGGAACTAATCTAACTTTTTGAAATTAGATGGGTTGTTTCAGAGACTACCTCATACATTTACAAACATACAAACAACTTTATAATATTAGTATATATAGTTATCTAACAAACCCATTCCAAATTGTCAATATCATACACCATAGAGCATTCATTTCTTTTGAGTTATATTGTAAACAAAAAGTTCCATCTAGTATAAGAACTCTATGCTCTCAAAGACGTGAAAATGAGAAAGGAGTCTAACAGTTACTTAGTGTTAAGTTAGTGAGCAAAAATAGTCAAAATTACGTGTATTTCCTAATGCTCAGAGTCGTTGTATTTCTTAAAAGGCTTGGCTTTCTTACTCATGCACTTTCTAATGTCGCTAGCGTTTTAAACGAAAATATTTCGCCATTTATCACTTAGGACAACGGAAGTTGATAGCTGCCAGAATGTTTTTTTAAGGATTCCACTTTTGAAATAAGTCGTGGTGTTGGGATATGTCCTGATGTTTTTGGTGGGAATTTTTTGAATGGCGAACAGCATCTTTTTAGCTGGTCTAATTACTTTTTGTTCGTTTGTTGTTTTTTTGTGTGACGAGAATATGGCAGACGTTAAATTTTTATTTATTAATATATTTCTTAAGACAACTGAATATTTGTGCACGATATTATTTTAAAATGTTACCATCAAAACAAAATACAAAATCATCCATAACTAAAAACCGTAAAATTACAACATATTAAACACTCTAGCTCTAAAACTTTCATAATCATAAAAAAATCCTCACACTACACTATTTTGATACATCGATTCTCGACTCGATGTCTAGATTTTTTATATCGATACTCGATTCCTACATCCGGCTTGCTTTTAGCATATCTCTTATAATGGTAATAATAATTATGGCATCGATCAACTCTCGACTTTCACGCGAGATTTTGGCAGTTCTTACTTTCACTTGAGTCTGGTATGGTACAAAGTGGAAACTGACAGCGACTTGACGCTTAATTTTTTAAGATGGGCTGAAAGTCTGACAACCTGTTTTACCAAGGGGTATCGTATTATCCAGTAACTGGGTTATGGAGGTCAGATAGTCACTCCATGTAAAAATACTGGTATTCAGCTGAATCTCGTTAGACTGGAAGCCGACCCCAATATGCATGCTTAAAAAGGCTTGGTAAATTATGGAATATCAGGGCTTTTTTTTAAAGGATGTCCTAGATTTAATAAAATTAGCCCACAGTGTTTGCTAATTATTATTAAGTTAACAAAAAACATATAAAATGTATTTTACGAATTTGTTGATCAAAAGAAAAAAAATGTTTTAATTTCTCATAAGTTTAAAATATGAATAATAATGAATCAAATTGTAAGTTTGCTAAAATACTAATAAATATAATCTAAGCAATAAAATTAATTTAAAAAAAGTTTATTGCTTTTACATTTAATAACTCCAGAAAGCAAGCATGTTTGTAAGAAATTTGCATAATGACTCGCAAATTATCTCCGACATTTTGGAAAGGTACAAAACAATTTTCACTTATATTACGCAACGCAACAAATTAATAATTTAGAAATGCTTTTTATTATTCAATAGTCACGTAATAATTAAAATAACTTTTTGATTAAAAAGTTACGTTGTTTAGAAATTACCATTTAAATGACTAATAATCCTTTTCAGAAAAAACACAGCTTAGGAACATTAAATATTAATTCTGTATCTTTCAAATAACCATTCAACCAATAAACAATAACAAGTCTTCATTTAAAGCTAATCACTGGCAGTACCTATTGCATTTGATAGCCCAGTTCTTGAAGAAAGTTATAGGCTATTTAACATCACGCTAAGACCCTACGGAGTCGGGCAAAGAAAAAAAAATGGAAATAACGCTAAGCGCAAACGAACTAATAGCGCGGGCGGCCGATGCAATGCGACGCATTGGAGTACTGAGGGAGTTTTACAAAAATGTGGCTGTTATTTTAGCATATTGTGTGTCTTACGACTTCCACGCGAAAGAAGTCGCGGGAATAAACTAGTATCACATTTAAATACCTTTCATTCATCCGTTCCTTTGCATTCACTTAGTTTGCAAAATCGCAATTAAACAATTAAGTAAGTAATATCTTGCAATACAATGTTATCTTCACGATCTACGCAAATAAAATCACATTCACTTACATATAATACTCTGTTATTAACTTATTTCATGTTTTCATTCATAATGGAAACATAACTTTAAAACTGAACTCATTTTTGGCAACCTACGAGACTAGGCCAATTTAGTCTTTTAATTTTATTTTCTAACTTTTTCTGTCGCTTTTCAATCAGCGCCCTAATGGCCAATCTGAATGATTTTGAAGAATATTACTAATCTATTGCTTCATATGTTCGCAAAATTTGTCTGCACAACAACGAAAATAACGCAATGAATGTTTTTGAACTATAAAAATGAAAGCCATTGCTACTGTAAGTGTGTTACGCAATTACCCCGCTGGCATGATAATTTTGCCGTCTAACATTAAGTTGAATGTGGTTCCATCACCTGTTTGGATAAAAAATCAAACCATTTCTGCACTATTTCCAAGAAAACGCCCTAATAATCTTCGGGATTGTTATTTATCATGATTTAAAATATAACGCTCTCATAACCATATTTATAATTTCTTAACCATTAACAGCTACATCGTAACTCTTTCCCAACCACTCTAAAAATAGCCCTCCTCAAAATTAAAACGCTCATTTCTCTCCACTACCGTCACTGGCACATTCACTTCTCTCACCCGCTACCGCTCATGACTTACACCTCCACCTCCAAAACCGGCGACTTTCATCGGCGCATGGGCATACGTAACGTTATCTTGCGTAATAATAATGTGTCGTGCACGCATCGACCATGATTAACGTATCGTGGAATTTCGGCCTTTTTTTATTTTCACATTTCGAGTTAAAGACAATTGGTAGTCCTTTTGTGCTTTTTTTTTTGGCGGGAAATGCAGAAACAGATGAGTAGGTACTTACACTGTTCTTATCCTGTTCTCTTGTTTTCCATACACTCGGTTTTTTAATCGAGATTTTGAAGTTTAGAATTTTTCAGACCCCACTTTATTATTTTATATAACACTAGCTGCGCCCCTCGGTTTCACCCGCATATATTTCAATCCCGTGGAAATATCGGGATAAATAGTATTCTATGTGTTAATCCAGGTTATAAACTATCTGTGTGCCAAATTTTATCCCAATCCGTTCAGTAGTTTTAGCGTGAAGAAGAGACAAACATACACACTCACAAACTTTCGCCTTTATAATATTAGTAGGATAACATAACATCACGCCTGCATTCCCCGAAGGGTTGGGCAGAGGTGTACCTATAGTACACCCACATTTCAACAGTAATGATTAAGTCCCATGTAATAGGGGGCGAGCCTATTGCCGTCAACCGGCTACAAATCCAGACTCCGGTCTGCTACTGAGAAATTCTAGATGGAAAAACCCAATAACATTTTGCCCGACCCGGGAATCGAACCCAGGACCTAATGCTCAGTAGTAGCGCTTGCGACTACTAGAGCAACGAGGCATTAAAGGAGAATCCTGTTTTTCATCAAAATTGGTTAGTAACTAATTAGCAATGACAATCTTTTTTCTAACACCGGTTTGACAAACATGGGGCTCGCCAAACATCTGTATCTGGGTCTTCGTAGGACGCCATTAAACATTTTCGAACGAATAGCTTCGATAACAACAAGATTCTTTAAATTATAACAGCTTGTATGACTTCTATCACCAGTGCCCTAATTACGTAATACACGATCAATCGGAATTTGACTACTAAAATGGCGTCGAGCCTACACCTATATTACTCTAAGTTCTTACTCTGAGCACCAACATCTGCCTAGACTTTTCCCAACTATGTTGGGGTCAGTTTCCAATCTGTCCGGCAGCTAATACCAGTATTTTACATGGAGTGACTGCCTATCTGACCTCCACAACCCAGATACTGGGTAAAACGATATATCCACCCTGGTATCAACCAATAGTGTGTTTTACTCTATATGAGAAAAAATCTAGAAATATATTATTGATATAGCTTAGTCAAAAAGCAGTCGGAAAACGTTAGTTTTAGTCAAAAACTAGTAAGCTTAATTTTAAAATTCAATTCAAAGGTTTAAGCTTTTTTAATCTGTTTCATAACACCATTAGATAGTAGTCGCCATGTTATTACGTCATACGGCTATGTAAACTTTGAAAGTTTTAACTGTCAACTATCAGCGTACCCTTAATTTATAAACGTTTTTTATTATTTTCGTAAGTCATCACTCTCAGCACAACATTATTACGAAAGTGAACCATTTTGTATGTTAGTTCCATCTTCACTGCTAAACTACTGAACGCAACTGCCAAATAATATGGGCGATTCACAATTCTTCCTGAAATACTCACCCCACTAACGTAGGCGAAGCCACAGCAAAACCTACTCTATATTATTGCATAATAAAAAGAGCATTTTAATTGAAATTGCAAATGTATACGAGATGTATAAATGAAACAAGCTTGTGGGACTATGTCTTTAAATAGTTCTGCAGCTTTAAATGTTACGCAACTTTTAAGATACTCGTGGTAGTTGAAAGAGAGGTATAACTAACAAACTATATACATGTATATAGTGTGTATATGTATTTGTAACAATATAATGTATATGCACATGTACCAGTGTACAACGAAGTCAGTAGTTACACAGAATAGATTTAGTAATGGTCTCCAGTACGATAAAACATTTGATTCTGTTGAAAAGATCCCACAAGGATCTTTTTATACAACCGAATAATATAAAAATCAGTCTATATTACAAAATACACACACAACCATAACATCACGCCTGTATTTCCCCAAAGGGTTAGGGCGGATTCCTGATAGAAAAAACCCAGTAACACTTTGCCCGACCCGGAATCGAACCCCATGACCTCATGCTTAGCAGTAGTGTTTGCGACCACTAGACCAACGCAACGGGGCAGTCATTTCAAATGATTTGATATGAAAATCGAATCATTATTAAAAATAAATAGAGCAGCTTTACTACACAAAAGAAAAAAAACGATGTATCGTAAATTAAAAGAACTCATTGCACCATAATTGCACAAACACGTAAATTCTATTCCAAATATAAACCAGTAAAATAAAAACTCATTAGAACACTAACAAGTTTAAAATAAATAACAGCCGGTACGCAAGTACATTCACACTCCACCAGTGTTGCAACACTCAATAAAGAAACGGTCAACAATAGGCAAACACCTACAGCTATACAGCCTAGTAACCAGACATCAAAGTGAATGACATAATAGCCTGTACATATCTATTCATGCAGGCCATATAGCGAGTAAGAAAAGTAGTGTTTTAGTCGGTATACCTCAGTGGCCACGCGGGATCGATTCCGGGCATGCGCAAAGAGGACGACCATTTCCGACCCCCCCGCACCCTTCGACACTGTAGCTGAAACACCCCCACGCTGCAACTGCACTTCAGTGCACGCGAGGACGCGACCAAAGAAAAACTTGAAAGAAATAAAACGCAATTTTCAGTTGTTTTAAAAAGAGAACACTTTATTTAAAACGAAAATAAAAGCGCGTTCGGGTTATGTGTCGGTTCTTCAATCGTTAAAATGTTATCTGCAAAGTGTGAACTCGGACAACCATAGACCGGTCACAAGTGGAAGCGAATACACATCAGCTATTAACGAACTATGAAGAAGAAAAAACGAATGCACGGTACACAAAATAAACGCATTCAATGCCATTTATTAAACACAAACCACTTCGTATGAGCACGTCGACAATATTAAACAATTCCGAAAGCATTTAACTCACAAGTTTATTAAAATTTATACGCAATATTTAATCACAAAACCGTTAGTTTTTAATAAAAATCAATAATTAAACACAAATTAGTGATACACTTTATTAATAACCTCCCGAGCAAATAAAACCCAACCTTAAAATCGAAATTTTAGACTGATATATAAAATTCCGTAAGTAGATTTAAAAAAAAATATAGTATTTACATTAGTTGAGTATTTGAGAAAGTTTATATATAGAAATAAAAATTTAAAAAGTATTTATTAAATAAAAACCGCAATATAATACAAATATTAATCAGGGATCAGAGCCGTAGCCTTAGTATTTTGTACGACGGTCGAACAATTTTGACACTTGCTGTTTTCAGTGTACAAAAATGGATGATCGAGTGTTTGTGTGTGAAAGTTAAGTGTTATGGTACCATTGTGCTAGTGTTGGGCCTTGGGGCCAATATGTTGAACATGTTCGATATGTGGAACTCAGTTAGCACCAAGCTGGAGCAGACCAACATCCAACAAAGCCAGCAACCGCACACTTCAGGTGGGAGCATTAAAGGTAATTTCCACTTAATAAAACGGGGCCGATGTTTGGGGCAAACTTTGGACCAAAAGTTGGTAGTAATTACTAGATTTGTTGGTGTAAGTAGTTAGTAATTATTCAGTAGTATTTCAGGGAAGTACCGTGTAGTTAGTTATTTTCAAGTTTAATTTATTAGAAACTGCTTTTATTGTTGAACAAAAGCTGAAAATTGGTTTCAGTCAATTCATGCTCCTTTTAAGTGCTTTTAGTTTCATACACTGATTTAAAACTGTGAACTAAAATTGGAAAGAAATGAATAAAACAAGTTTGCCCCAAGCAAAATAGCAAAAAAATAATACTTTCACGGGTAATATTTGCAAAACTAATAAATCGATAACTTTTGGATTCGACAAAATGATGTAACGACGATATTAAAACGTTAAACACAGTTTGCATGTGGTTATACATTTTAATAAAGTGAAAAGCATTAACTTTGTTAGTTTTAAAAGCCTCTGGTAAAAGTATTGGTTGATTCTGGAAGAAAATCCCAAAGTTTATTAAACAAATCCTTGCACCCCTTAAAATTATAGCATATTAAGGCCCTGTTGTATCTGCAAACCCCATAAAAACTAATAGTCATGCAAGATTCTGCATAGAAACGGCAAACTCATCACGATTCGCATTTTTAAATTAGCGAAAGAGTTGCAAATTAAAATACGACGGTTGCGTGAAACAAAAAAATAATAAAAAATATAAAAAAAAATATAGAAAGTGAGGTCCGAAAACTTCTTTTTCCGGTATATTTATATCCACATAATTGTTTCTCATATAGTGGTCTTGCGTAAGCTATAAGAAAGTGGCCAATTAAAATTCGGTTGTTGTCGTCGCTCTGTTGTGATATTTCGTAATTATTTTATAGTCTTTTGTGAAAAAAATATCCATTTTATGCATGTATTTTTTCTTTACGCTTGTAGCAGTTTATAGTATGAGCAGATTTATAGAACACTGCAGATGTTTTTGTCACTTTTGTAATTTCTGCTGCCTTATCGACCTAGTGTGCTAGTTTTCTTCTTATTCGCTTTTCCCTGTTATATAAATAGCAACGTTTTAATTTCCATAGAGAATGGAAAATAACTACCATATAATTATCTCGTTGCCAATCCCTTTTCAGACATTCGCGCTTCCCACAGAGAGAAATAGGTTATCCTATTCACGGCATCAAATGTCCTATCCGCCAGTTACTACTACATATACGTAGGGGGCATAAGTATTGAGAGGTTGTTACCCTAACGCTTACGGTCGCCACAGTGACCCAGTTCCGAGCACAGTCTTATAACTGGCACGGGATGACAACCACCAGATGCACTCTATGTTTTAAATGAAATCTTTTTTTTTCATTATAGATTTTTTATCTCTGGGTTTATGTTGAGGTCTGCTTGGTACTGACCGCTTGGATATAACTTAAGAAGGTTGTCTTTGGTTTGATTTATTAGAATGTATTCTATGCTAATCATTGCTCCGATTTGAGTGCATTTTATATGTAGTACTAAATTATGCCTCACGATTTTGGCATTCATTGCTACTGTTTTCATTAATTAATTCATCAGTCATCGTGAGTGAGGTCTTTAAAGAAAAAAAACAGCATTGTTAATTTTGATACCCTACTCATCATTGATCTAATCTTTTGATATACAATACGAATGTGTCAACTGCATCTCTTCCCACGCAAAATGTATTTTTGCAATCTTTAACACTTGCATAATTTTGCTAAACTCGTCTTTGAGACTTGTATTGGCATTAATTGTGGCTTTTACCTCTTATGAGTAACATTATATTATGCATAAAATAACCAAGCACAGCAATGAAACATCTATAGATTTAAGGGGGATAATACCATCATGATTTCAAAAGAACCTTCGCTAACCAGCCCCACTCACAGCCCCCTTGCATCTATGTGTCTAGCCAAATCAAATCTACAAGTATCAAGACTTGGTAACATAATATTCAAAGCATTAAACAAATAGGTATTAATTTGTCTTTATGTAGAAGCCCTAAGGACTAACGTCGGATGTCTTACCGCTTCGTCATTTAGGTCATCAAAAATATCATTAGCTTCAATCCTCGTTGAGTAAGTTCTAGGGAATGTAAACGCTACACATTCACAAAACGTCAGATTGATGCTAAACGGCATAGGTGGCGCTCTAATCGTTGGTGTAAAGTTTAGTGATTTGTGGTTTTCCTTATATTTCTGTTTTCCATTCGTGTGGTCCATTCAGTTTGAAAGCTGTTTATAAATTGTGTGTGGCTTAGAATTCGAGGTAGTATATTCTAGCACACCTATGGCGTTGTGTAACATATATTTGACCGAGCATAAAAGGAGTAACCCTGGGGATTTCTTACCCGTTCTTCTCTATAGGAATCTATGTGCAAAGACTAGTCATATTAAGTGACTATAAGTACTCTGGTTAAGATATTATATCCCTGGTGCTCACTGGACCATGGTGATCATTCTTCGACGTCCATTTCTTCATTGGCACACAAGACGTCAATCATGATAATCTATTAATATGTCAAACCACCATTGAAATAGTGGAGCCATTAAATTCTCTTTTTAATGACATTGATCGCCCTGATATTCAGCCAGTGATAAAAAGTTGTTCTTTTTCAATTTCAATTGACATTTCGGCGGTACTTTCACGCGTGGCGCGTTCGGTTTATTGCACAGAAATTTATAATAAAGGACATATTGAGCGTTTCGCATGCCGCTGTTAAGAAAGCTTTATAGGGTTGTAATTGCAGAAAAATGTATTTATTTTCGGGACAGACAAGGGTTGTTCTGTGCTGAAAAAAGGTAGGGTAGGTAGGGTGGAAAGGTTGTCTATTGTAAGTTATCGTATTAAACGGAAAATGATTAAAAATTTAAATAAATAGGTACCTATTATAATTTCGGTCAATGAACTTATAAAATGCATCCAGTTTTAATTTCGCACCAGCATTTAGTGTAATACACTCACTCACGGCTATAAATTGCCTAACAGACTTATATTTCAAGAGAAAGTAGATTCAGATCTTAACATCTGCATTGTCCTGTCCAGTATAAATAAAAATGGCGCTGACTAAACAAAGAGTTATAATTCTCAAAATTCTGTTTGAGATTTCAACGGTTTGCGAAATTATGGACTGGGAAAGTCAATGTACATTTTCATTAGCTTTTTGTATAGAAGAGGCAGCTTTTCTTTGTCTTTAGATAAACAGGGTTCAATATCTGCTATTGGTTATAACCAAATACACAAACGAGACAAAATCCATTGAAACGTTGAATTTCCAAATACAAATACAACATTGGCCTATCCCATGCCATAAAACAGTAATCCACCCACATCAAAATACCTAACACTTTCATCTCATACATCAACCATTTGATACTCCTTACATTACAAAAACTTTCTTTTTTACACCGATAAATTACCCACACATTTTTAATTAATTACATTCACATTTAAAATTACACACTTGAAATCTCAACACAATTTAAATGATGTGAAAACCCTAAAGCGAACAAGTCTGGTTTCTTTTTAAACGCAGTTGTGTAACAAGGCATTGCTAACCAGTTTCATTTAGCATAAGTTATGATTGGCATACGAGTTCCAAACATGAATGCGCCCCTCCGATTTAGAACATAAAGAGAAACTGCGTGATTTAAAAATAGAATTATGTACCTGTATCCTTTACAAAATTCATGATGAAAATTTATCGCCTGTATTTTAAAGTTAACTTATAATTTACTTATTGCGTTTAAAGTTACAGATTTTTCAGAAAAACTACTAACGCTTCCACATTTATTTAGTGAGACTTTTCTTAAGTCTTAAGTAGAAAAATAAACGGTAATTTTATGCATCAATAGAAAACTTTGTAGATAAGGCAAATAATACCAAAGACATTATAGCGCTCTAGAATTAAAAAAAAAAATGTTAGAGCGCTGTAGTGTGAAAATTGCAGACTAAAAATATTTTTTTAAACTAAATTCGTGTGCACGTTTACAAAAAGTCTGCTAATTCGTAAGGGGTAATAGTACAATAAAAAAAAAACTTGATTTACAAGCACAATAGCCACATATGCCAAACCAGCAATACAAGTTATTGCCGAGTCTGCACACAGTTCGAATTACCACCGGACGCAATATTATTGGTATCAAAACTATTTTATAATTTTGCTGTCAGCAAAATTTTGAAAACTTGGTCATGTTTTTAAGTATTTATTTTGCCTAATTATTTCGTGTCATCTACATAAAATAAAGCAACAGTGGAAATAGCTGACCGTTGATAATTTATAGACAAAAACGCTAGAGATTTTCAATTTTGGAAGAATAAAAAACTTTCTTTTTTTAACTTGACATTGGCTAAATGCACAAACCGTGCGAAGCCATGAGAAAAAAAAAAAACTTACTTTTGTTTATGACCTCACATTATGCACGACATAAGCCGCCATATTGGAAAATTCAATAGATCCTTAATTAGCGTCTAAATAGAAAAAATAGCGACTAATTTCGGTTAATATCTTTGCAATCTTTATGAAAAAGGAACTTATTTGCTAGAAAACTAAGTAATGCTTTCCTAATTCATATTTAGACGATTTTGTTAAATAAATCTTTTCAAAGAAATTATGTATTTTCCGAATACATAAGGCAGAAATCCTTGTTAGCCGTGTTAGGAAAGATATGAATGAAAAATATTAGTATGTCAGACGAGTCTCTAGTGCAATTCGTATATAATTGGAGGAAATGGATTGTTTAGCTCGTAGTAGCCGTAGTGAAGTGTTGCTAGTCTATGAACAATATGGCCGAGTTATATTTAGGATTTTGTCTGTCACATGGTAACACTTTTATGCCATTTTTATGAATATAAGCTTAGGTCTATAACTTATCACGGCTTGACATTGTAGTGTTTATTTAAAGTTCAGAAAATAATGATAAACTTATTGCTAATAAGGACTAATCACAATCGGTTTTATTTTGACAGTTCAACAACATTCATTGCGTTATTAACGTTGTTGAGGAGACACATATTTCGAACCTATGAAGCAATGGATTAGCAAATCCTTCTAAATGATTCAGATTGTGATTAATAGGTTGCAGGTCAGCCCAATAAATGAGACAATTAGCAGCAAAAAAGAATTCTTTGGTCGTTTCAAATAATGTTAAGCGCTATTTACCTATATAGTAAATGGTTATAACAAGCTAAGTCCTTAATCTGCTCTATAAAATTATATACCTAAAACTTACTTTAAAATGTCCATACATACACGTATGAAAAGTACCAGGATAGTATAAACATGTGACAGGTCGCAAGTCGGTTTAGTACTAAAGTGCGCGTGCGCAAGAAAAAGTTGCCTGGCCAAGACCCATATAGCGTGTTCGATGTACTCTGACCAACGAGTTTTGATACTTATTCGCGAATGTTGACATGTGTTCGACGCCATTTTAGGTTTTTGATTATTGATAATAATTACATACTGTTTCGGTTTGAGCCTGTCAAAATAGAAGCGCTGGTTTGTAATTATTGTAATAAATATGTCTGATATTTTGAAGTAGAAAAAAATATTTTAGACACTGTTGCTAAGTTTTTGTGGTTCTCGTTAACATCTAACAAACATCATAATTATAGTTATTTAACTGATGGTATGGCACTTGCCTAAGGCTTTTTTAAACATGATTTATAACTATTCATTAAAATTGACAACTTTCGTTCAGTAACATCCTGATTTATGCTTTAAAATAACTGTTTTCATTACCTTTTATTTCTCTACTCATGTATAAATTTATGGTTATAAAATACGTCGGAATTTATTGACAATGATATGCACATAAAAGAGATAAAAGAATAACTTTTAGTCTAAAAAGCGGATATAACTAAACTTTTACTATTGTGCAAACAGAAATTTAAAATAAACGAGCTTAGAAATTCACAGCATTACAATGATAGAAAGTAATAAAAAGTTGTCAAAGTTGAATGTTCTTACCAACGAAGTCCTATTAACATAATAATATAAGCTGGTAAAGTTTATAATAATATGACATCTATTAATTTTGTTTTTTTTGTGAGAAAAGTTTTTTAAATGAGATAACGAAAATCTCTTTTTCCTGGTTGACATTAACTTTAAACTTAACCCATTTTATATCAAAACTAGCTTCAAGTATGAGCTTAACAGTCTTTACGATTTTTTTATAGTATCTATTTACTTTGTAGTAGTCCACAGTAGTGCATTTATTTAATTACATTTTATCTTAGTTTTGTTTTTGTTTCACTTAGAAAAAAAAACAACTTTTCACTCAAATAAAAAGCGTTTTTATTCACAGGATAAAACTTGAACAAGTTTCGTCAAATTAAATGTCTTAAAAGACTACTAAAACATATCGTGACAAGTATCAACACCCATCAGTCGCAGTCCACACATTTAAGTATGCGCATGCGTGGAGCGTGCACTCAGGTACTCGCCACTGATATGATAATATTAGCTGGCTGTGTGTCGTACTGTGCTGCGTTTAGACCGCCTAGTCTAGCCGGTGGCTAGTGTACTAAATGGTTAGTATTACGAAGTGAGTAGTTGAGGTTTACTAATCATAATATTAAAGGAATTAATTGATATTTGTTTGTTTATTCACTCTGTTAGATCGTAATAAAATAGCTCGCTCAATAAGTACCTACGTCTTATCTAAAACTCAAACCATTTAGGTATTTGAATTAAACCATTTATATTTAAATTATATGGTTACAAATGGGCTAAATGTGGGTGCACTATACACAGTTTGCTTTTGAAGAATACAGGTGTGATGTTATGTGGTGTGGTAAGGAATGCACTAAGCTCCGTTCACATAGCTTAATCTGTCTAGTTAGAGTCCAGTAGTTTAGCAGCTAGCTCACTACGCCACAAATGACCGGGTGAGTGGGTTATGCTAGCGTGTGACATAATGATATTAGTGTTAGCCGTGTGTGCATACATTGTGCTGTGTTTAGACCGCGTTGCATTTAAGCCTTGTAATTGACGTTGATGTTTGCTCGGAAAATCGTGGCGTGTTGTTTTTGTTTGGGACAATGAGAGCAGTGGTGATGAAATTTTTTATACAAAGTAAAGCCCAGTCTTGGTTCGAACCCACGACCTGTAACTCGTAAGTCGGGTAACGCCACTGCTCTCTATTGGGCTACCATTCTCTTTGTTAACTACAGCTTTAAACATGTGTATTTTGTATGTAAAATCTATCATAGTTTACACTTTTCGTACACTGGATTTTCAACTATCGGTGTTGAGCCGAGCGTTGAGAATCCAACGCGTTGGGAGGCACTCTCCTCGTCGACGTTGAATTAAACACACTGTTGGATTTTCAACTCTCGGCGTTTAGCAAAGCGTTGATAAAACGTAACGTAACGTAAAAAAATCGCCGCGATTTTATTACGTTACGTTCGAACGTTAGGCTTAGTTTGCTAGTTATAAAACTAACCTCGCCGTTCTGTGCTTTACTGGGGGACTTACAAGCACTTGATAATAAATCTACGTGTGTGTGTAAATGTAAAATGCCAGTACCTATGCTGCGTTCAGTATATTTGTTTTTTATCTAGGATTTGGTAGCTTACTAGCCAGTATGTTGAGTGTGTAGGGCATGTAATACAAGTTATGTTATCAATGTTTAGTATCAACCTTTCCAAAATAACGTCATTTGTAATGGCGAACAATATTTAACACATCATTTTTTTTTTTAATAGCGGCTTTGTAATACAGACTGTGAAAATTTCAAATGTCTACCTATTACGGTTCAAAAGATATAGTCCTGTGATAGACGGACGGATGGATGGACAACGCAGCGGATACGGAACCCTAAAAGCTAAGCTACGCTGCCAGTGTTAGCCAATTTTGTAGGTTTTTTTTTCAGATTACAAGCCTCTGGATTAATTACCTTTTTTAAACACATTCGTAAGAATTGACCCTAAGAGGTCTAGAAAATATGTCATTAATAGATGCTTTTTGATGGAGTGCTGGTTTCAGTATGAAAGCTATCTCAGATTTCCCTCGAGTTCAAGTTATTTTCGTTTTCATCAAGCATTAAACTCAAGCCTACCGAATAGCAAATGCACATAAATATTATCACATAAAAGAGATTCATCATAGCGATTAAGCACTAGATCCTTTCATCAGCCACAGTCCAAAATGAATTATATTAACCAACATTGGACTGCTTCGTTGGTCTAGTGGTCGCAAGCGCTACTGCTGAGCATGAGGTCTTGTGTTCGATTCTCAGGTCTGGCAAAGTGTTATTGGGTTTTTCTATCAGGGATTCCTCAGTAGCAGCCCGGAGTATGGATTAGTGCCCGGTTGACGGCAATAGGCTCGCCCCCTATTACATGGGACTTAAACCAACTGGCGTAATGTGGGTGTACTATAGGTACACCTCTGCCTAACCCTTCGGGGAATACAGGCGTGATGTTATGTGTGTGTGTACTTTAATTTTGACTCAATCATGCAATATTTTCGCAAGTCACAACATTAATGACGTCACATAAAACAAAACGCTTATAACTCAACGTTTCAAATTTCGATTTTATCAGTTCTATTTTCAAACAATAACGGACAAAACCACAAAGCACGTAACAATTGCGTTATTTCACACTTTGCTATCTCAATATTTGATCTCACACTATATTAGTTGTTTTATTTTATTGCCCGGTGTGAAATGTACCTTATTGGTAGTTACCACTACTGTTTGCATGTTCATTTTGAAACACTTACACTTCAAGATGTAATGAGCCATTATAGCTTATTGACGTCTCTGAGGTTTGTCCATTTAGGGAAATAAAGGCTTATTTTTGCGTTTTGTCATGTCTAATATTACTCAGAGAGGAAAATGAACTAAATCTAAGGCTCGATGCAAAAACTTAACAATAAGGTGGAATGGAGAAAGACAGACTCTTCTGGGATGCAGGATTTGACAATAAACTGAAAAGCTTCGGGTAAATCTTCACTTTAAAGCCCCTTAAAATGTAAATCCAAGATGGCGGCTGCGAAAATGTAAAAAATTTTCATCATGGGTATCGTTTTCATAGTTTTTGAGGGTGCTTATGTCGCTAAAAAGAAAATGGGTTGAAACTAGGCTGAGAATCAGCACTTTTTGATCGTCAAAATTACATAAAACAGTCCCTAAAACTTCACTTCGCCGGCCCTTCACCACTTCCTAGTGCTTTAGCTGGGAATAATAAATATTTAATAGACTTTTGCCAATTGTTACAATTAAATATGTACCCAAACAAAATTCACCATCCAGTCACGCAAGTTCTAGTATTTCAGTCAAGTACTAACTCTTTTCAAACACTCCTTTAGAACAACTATTTAAACGGTCTCATGCATGTGTGCGTTTACGCATGTCCGCACGTTGCGCTTATTCTGATGACGTCATCGGGCTGTGTTCTAGGCAGACGGGGTGAGGGGGGAGTTGTCACAAAACTTTAATTACTTAGGTACAGAATTAATTGTAAAACTTAAGACTGAAGTTTCTGCCATTTTGAAGGCAAGCGGTAATAGGTTAGTTGAATTAGGTTTCTTTAAGTGTTTATTGGTAGGTACTTGGGTTAATGAATCCACAGCAAAATACTGTGAAGGTTTCTGAAAACTACGCTTGCTAGATTTTGCGTGATTCTCAGTTTTTCATCCGCGTTTGACATAACTTTACAAACGTTAATTTCACTGTGTAATATGTGAAATGTGAAACATAGTGAAAATGCTTTAATTTAAGATCACAAAATCATTAAAAGTCCGTTATCGTTGCTTAAACCTTTGAAAACTCAATTAATAACATTAGTAAGCCACGCCCACAATGTTGGCAATTTTCATCAGTTTTTCTTTGGCACGCCTCAAGGACGGACACCTGACCCCGTTTCGGGTATCAATACACAAAAACCATTATCACCTTGATGGGATATTGCAAAATGTAAAAGCGTTCTGATTCTAAGTGTTGAAATTCGACGGAAGGTTGTTTTCTCTTGGCTGACAATTGTTTGTAGTATGACAGTTATTTTAGCCTGAAAAGTCTAACAGTCTAAGCTCTAGAAAGGTCTCTATTTTTAAGGGCAAAAGGAGAGGTATTCCTGGTCTGTTAAAACCAATACCATAATATTATAACTCATATTTTTCAGTCATACAATCTCATGCTTTTGAATTTGAAATTCGAAAACGTACCGCTCTAAAGTGAACGCTATAATAGGACGCATAGAAATTCCAACTTACTGTTGCAGTCTTTTTCGAATTTGGAAACAGCTCTATTTGACAGCGAAAGTCAAAACTGGCAAGTCTTTAAAAAAAAACAATTGGGATTCTGACGAAATTAGTTCGAAAATCAAAACGATATTGTTCATGGAAAAATTATGTAGTATTCTTTGAAATGCATACTTTTCTAAAATTGATAAAAACCAGTGTAGTGTAATGTTTTAGTAAAGGACAAATACAGACAATTAAAATAACAATAGTACATCTAAAAGCTCAACTGACGCCATTTTAGATAAAAAGCTAGAAACAATACTACAATCAGTGTGGCTCTAGGTCGAACGGTCCGATAAATGATAATTTAGTGCCTAAACATGGACTTTGATAGAACGTTCTAGGGCCTAAACGCATGATAGATTTTAAATTAACCGACTGTGGTGGCGCATGGCAACTCGTAAAATTTGTTTGCTAAGGCTTTTTGCAAACGATTGCCTTAGCTGTCAATTGATGACTATAGGTACTAAGTATAGGTACTAATTTATTATAATAATATTATAGAGGTTTTTTTTTTAGTTTGTATGTAGGGGATAATCTTCGAAACTACTCCGATTCCGAAAATTCTTTCACTAAAGGGAAGCTACAGTATCGCCGAGTATCACGTGGATGAAGTCGCGGGCAGAATTTAGTCTGCACTAATATTCTAAAGAGAAAAGATTTGATTTTTTTGTTTGTTTGTTTGTTACGCTTTCACGCTAAGACGGCTGAACAGATTTGGATGAAATTTGGCACATGGGTAGACTTTTTATTCCGACATTCTTACGGGGTCGATACTTATGCGGGTGAAACCACGGGACGCAGCTAGTCTTTTATAAAGAAGGCCGTGCGTGCTCGTTCGCCCATAGTTTCTAAAATCACGATCAATTCTCAGATCAGATTTTTTTTTCAAATCTCTTGTAAGGAGTAGTACGTAAGCTATTGTGATTGGTTGATCAAAGATCCCGTGAATACCTAAGTCATTAAACTGTTAATTATCGACTAACTACATAAATTTCTATCGATAAAAGTAAGTCGATCTTTTGTCCACGCCCTTACTCGATTGTGATAGATAAAATGATTTAATTAGAATACTGAGAAACGCATTTGATAGGCAATATTATCTTAGAAGTTGCATGCCAACACATTTTATAGTACAAACGCCAGCACATCAACCTACCCGAAACTGTCAAACTTTCCCGATCAACTTTGAACCTTCTTCTTTAGAGATAAAGTTGAAAATCTATTAAAGAAATTTGACAGGTTGACGTGCAGCTGGCGTCTGTACAAATAGACGTCAAGCTATAGATATCTGTTTCTTTTTTCTGTCCAAATCAATCTATGACTAAAAGAAAACTTAGCGTTTCAAGTTCTTAGGTACTAAACTTGCTTGTCATACAAAAATAAGCTAATTTTACAGCTTTTTTTATGACAACTTGTGAGCATATTTTTTACATAACCTTAATTTTTAAAATAGGACTATAATGACAATAGTGTCTTCCTATTCTGCCAAGATCATCTTCGGCTAGGCTGAATAGAAAGATGCCTTTGCCTATCAATTTATGCGTAAACACTAAACGCAGCTAAACTAAATGTCACATTAGCCTTTTTACACGCGCATTCGTCCGGCCTTGAACATTTCTTTTCGTTGCAACCAACCCATCTTTTTCTCGGCCTGGGCAGTGTTGATAGCTTTAAACAGTGTTGTCTGTCTATTAATGTGTAATAACAATGATGATTTTGAACGTTGATAGTACTTGATAGTAGCCACATCCGCGGTTTTGAGCGCGCATTCATAGATAGCTCGGCCTTGCGAGTGCTATTCAACTCGGTGACACACTTTTCAGTTGGCTACAAGCCGTGTGACTGTACAAAGAATAATAAACTTTATTTAAAACTCGTTACAGTTCATATTCTAATGAATGAAGTCAACGTAAAGTTTTAATTGAGACAACGCACCGTCCTATCGCAAATTTCGAAATTTGAATTTCGAATTTGGCGTTTTTTTTATACCTACACTCTCGCTCAATTGTAATTTCGGAGTTCAATGGTAAATTGAAATTGTAGTTTTTTCAGTTAAAAAAATGGAATTCAATGGTCGCCAAGCATTTGTAATTAAATTAATTTAACTGGTTTTTATATATGACTCTATTAAAACACTGGCCACATGTTAACTTCATTTCATATTCATGAGGTCCATCAAGAGTCCATAATACTTGTCAGCCATTTTACCTACTAGCAATAATTAATTAGGTAGGTACCGGTCGCTTTCGAAGGGCCGTATTTTAAAAAGATATTCAAGCAAGGTCTGCATGGTTCTCGATTTAAATACAGAATGCCAATGATAGATTTCATTCTAAACTTCTAAATTTTAGTCGAATCTAGTTTCGAATCGAGATTTATTCGAGAAAAGGTCTAGAAAATTTAATTATTTAATTTAATTTTATCCTACATAGACCATCGTTTAAGCGTTTAAATTATTAATTAATTATCATGTATAATGACAAAGTAAATGCTTGCAATAAACAAATCGAAGGTTGTATGGAATAATTTAATTCTGTTACATTATCCTGTCCCTATAACGAAGTGATTAAAAATCCTTCAGTCATTATGCCGTCTTGTTTTTAATTTTAATTTTTTTCACGAAAAAATTACGTGATGGGCAGTCCACTACCTGCTACACTGTTCTCGAAACGGTGAAGGAAAACATCGTGAGGTAACCGGAATTTCCTAGAACGAAAAATTCGAAGAGATGTGACATCTACCAACCAGCAATGGGCCCTCGTGGTGGATTACAGCCAGTCCCTCTCACTGAGACGAGGCCTGAATCCCAGCAGTGGGCACATTATAGGCTGATTATACAGTACACTATCCTACTAGCATCTTGATAAAATCTTCAATTCAATCCAATATACAAAAAGTTTCTAGACTGACTGACAGACAACGCAGTGAGCTTGAAGTAAGCTTACGTCAAGCTCACTTCACCTAAACTTTCACGATGACGTTGACACTAAAATGACACTTGTCAATATTGTCAATCCCTACTCCCTAGTATTTCAGTAAGGCCCCAATTACACTATCATATAGATAACATACAAATATGATTCCATATCTGTCAAATTCTATGATGCTGTTCTTCATTTTTACATTTTTTTAAATTATTTTTTTATTATATTACACTTATCCTACCTATACTTATATAAGAGCAATATTTGTATATATAATATATTTTTTTGTAATCACGTTCTCGAAAACAGCTCTAACGATTTCGATGAAAGTTGCGTAGGGGTTTACGGGGGCGAAAAATTTATCTAATTAGGTGTCATATCTGTAAAAATTCGTTTTCTCTATTTGTACTGCCTCGAGAATGTGATACAACGTTGGTATAGCCATTTTTGAGGTTAGACCATAGAGGTTGTATCTATGGGTTAGACAGATATGATCATATTTGTACGCATAAGACCATAGACAATATGAATCATATAGGTAGTTATTAGACCGTCACAGGTTCTTCATATAAAAATGACATTTATGTCTGATCATATTTCTATGATAGTGCAATATGGCTCTTAGAAAGATAGCTACCCACACATAAACATAGCAAGCCACTTCACTTACGCTTAGAGAGATTTTTAGTCAACAATAAAATCAGATTCTATCATCTCCCTTCAAAACTGATAACGTAAAGTTTACTCTCAGCGCAGTGACGTAACGCGCATGTGTCAAAGACAAACAAAAAGCGAACGCGTGCGCTTGCGCAACACACAGGGCTCGGCACGCGATGAATTTTTCCTTTAACACACACAGTGGCAGAGAAAATATTTTATAACATACATATACACGTATATATTCATCTTTTTTCTCATGAAGCCCGCCTCTGTGGTGTAGTGTTGGGGTTCGATTTAGTTGGTGGTAGGGCTTGTTCTAAGTCCGCCTGGCTAGCTACCACCATCTTATCTAAGTCTGTCGCCATTACAACAATGTTAACAGCATTGTTGTGTATCGTTCGGAAGTTAGAGGTAAGATTACCAGTTCCTCTGTGGTTGAGGATTCCGGGGCAAGCTCGCTTCCACATTCGGCTTGATCATCACTTAACATCGAGTGAGAGGAAAAAGAAGGTAACACAGGCCTCCTCTATTTGAGAGGGAGTGGGCTATAATCAAACACGAGGAGCCATTGTGGGTTGGTAGATGTCACATGTCTTCTAATTTTGGTTCTAGGACATGCCGGTTTCTCACGATGTTTTTCTTCACCCTACATAGTATTTACATGTAATTCCTCCTACCTCGTTCATTTTCCTATGGAATTAGGAACAGTTACTTTGACAGAGTTTATAATTATATCCTTTCTTAGTGCTGCTCTGCATTCTGTTATTTCTGTCAGGGATATATTCCGAATTTCATGTTTCTATTTTTAGTGCTTTCGGCTGTGCTATTCTCATTGTCTCTCATTCAAACAGTCTTATGACTTCTACTGTAGTATCGTCACAAAACACCACAAACGTCGTGTTTGGAAGCTGGGAAGAGGGTGATAGTTGACACCATTTAGAGGATAAGTGATCACCCTGTTCTTCATATCTCTATTTAGGACAGTTGAAATTTTAAAACGTCTATCGATATCATTATTACGAATCCTTCATGCTCTACTATATGTTTCATCGTTGGTGCGTTTCGGGGAATACTTTTGGTGCGTTTAATTTGGTGCGCTTCGAGGAATACCCCTTTATAACTATCCATGTTTTAGTTTCATCACTTGTGGAGGCTTTTTTATACAGAAAAGAATAAGTAGGACATTCGAGTTCCTACTACATTTCCTTATTCGTCTATTTCAACAACTTAATAATATAAAACTTGTTTACTTTTGATATAAAGATTAGTCACCGCTTTCCCTTGAATATGTTCAGTGTTGCAACGAGGAAAATACGTACGGAGTCGTACCAACTGCGTAATGGCGTGAAGGATGTAGAAAGTGATAATAATTGTAATGGCAACATTGTATTGATGAAAAAGAAAAAAAAATGTTTGATTAGATTACTGATTACATACCGGGAGAAAATTCGTTCCTGGCCCCTGTCAATAAATTGGACAATTTCTAGTAACTATAAGGATCAAATTCGCAATACACTTTTTCGTTAGCATGAAACTGACAGGTGTCAAAAACTGTTAACTCTAGTTAGTTAAATAGGTAGGGTAAGAAGCTTTCCGAAAAACCGGAAAAATCATTGAAAATTTAAACGTTTTAAAATAGAATAGTGTGTTAATAGTCCCAAATAATTCTAATGAATAAATATGTAATATTACGAAACTCTTTCTCGGGCGTAGTTTTATCGCGGCAATTTTTTCGTGTATTGGATTTTCAACGCTCTGCTTAGCGCCGAGAGTTGAATATCCAACAGTGTGTTTTCTTGATGCGCTGGGATACGCGCTGGATGCGCTCTGTTGGATTCTCAATGCTCGGCTCAATACCGAGAGTTAAAAATCCAGTGTATGAAAAAAAAACACCGAGCCCTACGCTTCTGTAACACAAACACATTGTGTACTTAATGTTGGCACTTCTCATTACTGTATTACATCACACACTTTAAAACTACGATGGTATAATCAAATGGTTACCACACGATGTTTTAGTGGTACAGTATAGTTAGTTCATGCCTGAGAGATATTTCTCGACGGCATGTGAAGCCGAGTCAGCGGCCCATGGGCGGCTTTATAACTCTGACACAAGTACCTTAATACACGATCAATCGGAATTTGAATCGTTTTGAAACAAATTGCTAATCCATTGCTTCATAAGTTCGAAAAAAAAAAACTGCTCAACAACGTAAATAACGCAATGAATGTTGTTGAATTGTCAAAATGAAACAAATTTGTCGTAATTGATTACGAAAATGTGTAATTAGATGGCTGGTTAGTCACTAAACACACGAAAAGAAGAAGTAAGTAACTATAAGCGTGTTCTTTCAGTGAAACCTTAATAAGTTTTGGAATGGGCAACTAGCTTCATCTTTTTGACTGACTGACTCCTTGACGAATCAATAGAGGCTGTAATTTGGTCAATTGAAGTAAATGCTATGAGTTTTCCTCCTCAACGGAGAAGCTGCCTGTATCGGCTGTATCTCACCTGAGGATAAGTGATGATCAGGTTGAAAGTGGAAGCAAACTTGACCCGGAATCCTCAACCACAGAGGAACTGGCTATGTTCTATGTTCTATGTTATGGGGTTTGGTTTCCGCACTCAGTCCGTCAGGTGTACCATTGTGCGTGGGCCATGGCGGCCGTTTGGGGGGTTATTCCAACCAGCCCACCTCCCTCCAGAAGGCAATTAGGTCTCCCGGTTTGTCAAGAACATCTGCAGGAACTGGCTATCTTACCTCTAACAATGCTGTTAACATTGTTGTAATGGCGACAGACTTAGATAAGATGTTGGTAGCGGACTTAGAACAAGCCCCACCACCAACCAAACCGAGAAGAATTTGGGTCTGAGACAGATGGCTAACCACTAGACCACAGAGGCGGTTAAGTTTGAGTTTGAGAAAAGACCATGGCTGAGTCATGTCGTGAAGAAACGATTCGTCGTTCAGTAAGGTTACTGCTACCTAGCACCTATAGCTGTGTGGAGGTGTGTCACAAGCAGAGGCTGTTTCAAAGCTCCCATCATCTGTCTGGCCATTTCCCATCTTTAAAGGGGTCGGCTTCCAGTGAGTATTTTACGTGGAGCGACTGCCTATCCACCCTATTTACCTATCGTGGTATAGTAATCTTATTCTAGGTGCATCGTCTTCACATATAATTATATAATTAATGTATACAGGATATTGGTGCCGATTCTCTTGTCACAAATGCGTCTAAACTAGACTAAAAATCACCAAAATTTAGTTTACTCCTGTCAAACGATGATTTCCCATTCTGAAATAGACTAAAGTGGCACAACTTAACTATATTTTAGTTTGACAGCACTAAGATTGTACTGAGATTTTAATTTAGTGAAAATGTCAATTTTGCTATTCTGAATTTGACGTTTTTCACCTAAAATTTTAATTTTCTAACTAATTCTGACCATTTTTAATCGCCACTGAAAATGGTGTGGAATATTATTAGTTGTCATGAACTAAAATTCACACGAACATCTCGACTTCGGGTACAAAAACAGTACTGTACTGGATTCTTTTCTTTTCTTTTGCTTATATCTCGAAAATGGTGTGTCCTATCGCAAAAATAATTAAAATTTCGACCCCCTTTATGAAACCCATATACCCCTAATCCTCAACACGTAGGTAATATTTTTTTTATTTTCCATACAAAAAGTGAAAAATTCCATATAAAACACGTCGAGGCTGCCCCCACTGCGCGCCTCCGGCTCTAAAAAAAATCACGGGGTAGGGCAAACTATTATGTACCATGTGGAGTCGCAATTGTCAAATTCTATTTAGTTGTGTCAAATTTTTTTTTTTTAATTTAGAGACTTTTTACTACAGAATAGCGTTAAGATTCTCATAGCCAAAAGTAAGGAATTTTAGTGATAGTTTAGTCCGGTGTACAAGAGAATCGGCACCATTGTGAAAATATTTTAAAAGAGTAACGGTGGAGTTTCTTGCAATGATATTAGAAGTAAAAAGACGTAGATAGGTTACCTACCTAACATTCTATCTACAAAAACGGCACTATGTCACACTATTATATGACACGTGGAAGTAGGAGGGCATGTCGTAATTATCGGGAGCGAAAAAGAGACAAAACGAAGAAAATGTGGCTAATTAGCCAACTTTTGACGTGCCACTTGCGGAACGTTTATAACCTATCTACCTCTTTTACATATAATATCATTGGTTTCTTGCCCATTCTTCTCCATACGAAAACGACCTTTTGGAATGGGCGACTAGAATCAATTATTATATTTTTTTTTTGTAAATGTTGACGTTCATAAGTGCCTTTTTTGTACCTAATTGAAATAAATTATTTGACTTTGACTTATCTGACCTCCACAGCTCTATTACTTGGTAAGAGACTGGTTGTCATACTTTCAGTCTTCTGACGACCCATAACGGCTGTCACAGATTTACAAATGACAGCTGACCAACGGCTTAACTTGCTTGGAAGCACCTGTCATTTAATATTAAAAATAAAAATAATATATCTTCGGAAGAGAAGTAAAAGTGAAAACTTCACAAGTTATATTGCTTTCATGGCGACTGATTAGCAAGACAACGCTAAATGGCAAGCAAATTGATGCCTAACAGTAAGTACTTTCTTATTACGATGTCTTCATACTCCTTTGATTCATATTTTAGAGTTCCGTATCCGAACGGTGTCAAACGGAACCCTATTAATAAGCCTCCGCTGTCCGTCTGTCTGTCAGTCAGCGGTCTGTACCTCATGAACCGTAATAGGTAAACAGTTGAAGTTTTCACAGATTTTGTACTGATATTGCCGCTATAACAACTAATAATAAAAACATAATTGAAGTTAATAAATAAAGGGGAACAATCCTTTACAAGAAACGCGTTTTTTGCTCTATGGAACCGTTCGTGTGCGAGAAATTTATTTTTTATAAACGCGCCATCTATGTCTTTATGTCACACCACTTAGCTCAGATGGAAATAGACACGAAATTTCCTTGTGTAGCCGTCACCGCTTTTTTACCTCGCACATCTCTTTTGGTGGAAAGCTCTCTTGAGCTGCCAGCGTTTGAGCTCGTGTAAAAGTAATACATCTAATCATCATTATAATCATAAATGAGCACATGACATCACGCCTTGTCTACTATCGAAGAACTTCATATCTAAGCAGTTTGAAAACAAAATCCCGTGAACACAATGACCATTTCTGTTACCGCCCCGGTTCTATAGCGGCCGACCTCTGCAATCATAAATAGTCCTTACGGTGTATAGATATGAACTTCTTGGATGGTACCTATAGAACACCCACGTTTCATAATCATAATTAGCTTATAATGTTCCTGCTGGGACACAAACCTCTTCGAGAGGTGCGGTGAAATGAGAATTTTTGGTTCTAGGACATGCCGGTTTCCTCACGATGTTTTTCTACATCGTTTTGAGAGCAGTGATGGTGAAATTATTTATGCACATAGTAAAGCGCCTGTTTGGGTTCGAACCTACGACCTACAACTCGTAAATCGCAACCACTGTGCCACCACTGACATCTAATAGCTATCTATAAAACCATTTTATTTTTTTGGGTGGGAAATCATCAAATGACTTCTCCCGCTCTGGGTGGAGCGGGAGGGCGTGTCAGACTCTTACTGACTAAAACCCACCCGTGTTCTTTCAGTTGCCTGTGCAATGCCAGGGGGCCACGGTATCCCTTTCGGACTTTCCCGCAACCCCGGCAGACAATGGTCTCATCGGACCCCTTCACTTGCTTGACATCTCTTTGAGGCGCGCGTGGAACACAACGCGCCGTCGACCCGGGCCTGGTCCTTACCGGACGGCGAGCTACCCATTGCTCACCGTCCGCAAGCCCGCTACAAAACCCTGGACTCGAATTCAGGAATATTATCAGATAACTAACAAATTAACAAAAAAGTCACACATAATATTCAATTTAAGAATCGTAGAAATGACTTCACTCGTCAGTACACCGCGTGCGCCTGCGCAGCCTTGGCGCTGTTTATAATAAGGTTGTATCAACATGACATGCCTTTATCAGGCATCGATTATACCAAACTCCTTTTACTAATCGACATTTTAGAATCGATTTAAAGATGGCGCTGATTTTAATTGAGTTATGTTTTAGTAATTCATTTGATTTTGTTTACTGCTCTGGTTCGGCAAAGTTCTATAAATTATCAGATGGTATTTTGAAACATAGGTACATAACATAACACACACACACATTTTTTTTATGGTTATGTCCAGACGTCAGCACATCAACCTACCCGAAACTGTTAAATTTTCCCAATCAACTTTGAGCCTTATGCATTGGTGATAAAGTTAAAAATCTATTTAAGAAATTTGACAGATTGTGCTGGCGTCTGTACTTACATATTATTATTATTATTTTAAATCTGTTAGAATAAACATTATCTAAATATTTTTGTGTAAAATAAATATATAGCGTATAGTGTAAAAAAAAACGCAGTGTTTCAAAATTATTGCACACTTATGTTTTTTTGTTTTGTTTTGTCAATAATTTTGAAACACTTTCTAACTATAATAGACCACAGAATAGTTAATTTTTACAAGAGGCGGTCCCTAACCTCTGAATAAAAACTGACAATCTGGGTTGTAGATAAGATAAGCCTAAAAAGTGTCAAATAATTGTGAAAGCTTTCCAAGGGATTGCATCCATGACCAATAATCGTATTGGAAAATGATGGACTTCACAGCGTTTAAACAAATATTTTAAGAACATTTTATTCTATTTTTGCGTATCAATTAAAATATAAAGTAAAAGTTTTTCATGCGAGCTTTTTAGCGGGCATACCACATGGTGGATTTGGTCCTTAACATTTTTTACGATCGCTTCGTTCTGGGCATGCAGAACTAAAACTAGAGATTGCCATCTTTGCGTCATGATAACTTTCTTTATTTCTTTCTTTTATACTACTTTCTATTTAGTTTCGCATTTCAAGCCTACAACATTCTTTTATCATTCGCAAAATTTCATATTTGCGAAATTTTTGTATACATTAACGACTTGCAAGATTTACCCTTGAAGTTTTTACTTGTTTTGCAAAGGTGTATATAAGTAGAGTTAGGTTGGTACTAGGCCTGCAGTAACCGTAGCAAATGTATTATTAGCTGTGATTGGTAAATCTGTCAAAACTTGACTATTACTATTATTACTATTATTCTCCCGTATTGGTATAACTATAGATTACTAGCTGTTGCCAGGGACTTCGGCTTCGATCCAGAATGAAAAATTACCTGTGTCCTTATCCAGTTTATGGTCTAACCATGTGTCAAATTTAAAAAAAAAAAAAAAATATCCTAACCTGGAGGGACAGTACTCTAAATACTGGAGATAGTAAATGTTACTCAAAGGAAACATTCCTTCATGTTTAAAAAGAAACAAATCATCATTTTAAGATTTTCGAAAATTCGCTTACCCCACTCGGGAAACGAACCAGCTAAAATCCGAAAAAATAACAACATGTTCTCTTATTGCATCGATCGATAGGTTCAATCATAAGGATCAAAACTCTCTATGGCCCTGCCAACGACGTGAAAACTGATACGATGGATTCAGTTCATGATTCTGAAAAAATCTGCTGTTTCATAGAAAAGTGCAATACTTACGCAGTCAAAATGTATGGAACAGCTGACTTTTTCAAAATTAATCGACGAAAAAGGAATTCATGGTATCAGCTTTCGTGTCGATGTCCCTTTAAATATTAAACGATCTAAAACTAAATGAAATGACAAACTATACAAATTAACACAAAAAACATAAAGAATTACGCCACCGCGTGCCCAGAAGACTGCCACATTGAATGGCAATGCTTATTCTTTGGCCGAAGAACGAGCCAGCCCTCTGGGCACGTGAAGTGTCGACCAGTCGGCGAGAAAACTCCTTAAAAATCCCGAGCATTTAGACCAAATCGAAATAAAGAAATTGACTATTACGCGTTTATTCAAATGACATGGGTGTCAATTCGACGTTTAATCTATTTGTAACCAGTACTCATAGTAACCACTAGGTGACCTGATTACCAACGGTTATCAACAACAACCTTGACGTAGAGCAACCAACAATTCAGGTTGCTTCATTATCTACGACAACCTATGTTAACCATTGCAGTTATTGACCTTGGGGTCAAATTGAAGGCTTTCATGGGTATTTGGTAGATGAAGTAAATTGAAAAATTTCTGTCACTTTCTATAAAAATCAAGGCTTTTGCAGGATTTTAGTTATGTTGTTCAAACCGCTTTGTAAATCCTAGATAACATAACATCAAGCCTCTAATCCCCTAAGGGTTAGGCAGAGGTGTACCTCTAGTACACCTACATTCGCCAGTTTTTAAGTACCATGCAATAGGGGGTGAGTCTATTGCCATCAACCGGACACAAATCAAAACGAAAAAAATAGTGTGATGGTCCCAAGAAAGAGACTTAAGTTCAGTGTAAAATTAGATGGGTTTTCAATCTATATCTACATAAATATTGAAATTTTTCATCGCGGTACGCGAAGTAGTTTCCTCAGGATTCAAACATAACTGCGGACATTATTAGCAAGATTATTTAGACGTAAGATATTGAAGAATTTATTCATCTCGTATATATGCGTAATATATTCGTGATTTCTGTATAAAATGTTGCGGTTTGCGTGCTGCTAACAAAAGACGGTGAAGGCCTACCTTTTGTTGTGTCTATACTTAAACACCTATAGCAAATTGATTATTGTACAAAATAATTATGTGCGGGATAATGATCTTTATAATTGGTTATACTCACGCCTGTTCAGATGGCGTATAGGCAGAGGTGGAGACAGTAAAACGTGTCTTCGCATCATGCTTTACCAATTTCTTCTTTTAAACATATTTGATTATGTTAGATCCGTGGATGGTGACTGTTTTTACATACCGAGACCCCTCCGTGCCTCGGAAAGCACGTTAAGCCGTTGGTCCTGCGCCTGATCTCTCCCCGGTCGTTTCGGATTGCCGTCCCATCGGACTATGAGAGTGAGGGAAGAGAGCGTGCACCTGTGTCTGCGCACACATTTTTGTGCATTTTAACTTCCGCGTCGAAGGATAGTTTCCGCTGAGATTGGCTGTCATGGCCGAAATTCGGTCTTGAGGACTATATAGCCCAGCTGTGTATGGTTAAACTAGAAGGAAGCAGTTGCAAGTGTAGTATAATCAGCCTATAATGTTCCCATTCCCACTGCTGGGACTCAACCCGCCTTCATTCGAGAAGGAGTGGGCTGTAATCCACCACGCGGGCCCAGTGTGGGTTGGTAGATGTCACATATCTGCGAATTTTTGGTTCTAGGACATGCCGACTTCCTCACGATGTTTTCCTTCACCGTTTTGAGAGCAGTGGTGATGAAATGAACGCCTGCCTGGGTTCCCTGCAACTCGTAAGTCGGGCCTGTACCTCTGAGCCACCACTGCTCTCGAGTGGCAAGTGTGCTTAATTATTCTACATGCTCGTTGAGTAGATTCCAAGTTTCATACAGGAAAGTACAGTTGGTTTTCACATTCCTGTGGATTTTCATTCCCTGAAGAAATGCTTTCACTCTTTCTCCGCCTGAAAGATTATTTTCACTTACATTTACAAGTATTCAGTAGATAACCATAACACCCCTTTCCATTTATGTCGTTACCAGTGGTTATCAGCCAACCGGTATATTATCTAACCGGTGAAAGTAATTTCGGCTCCTGTCACTCGAAATATGTGCAATGTGCTTGACTTGACGATTTCTCTGTATCTGAATTTAAGGCTTTTAAACGATTATTTATGTCTATTCTGTAAAAACTTACGTGAAGTGATGTCAATCCTTAGGTGGAATGACGGCTCACTTCACAAAGTTCTCATAATGAGATTTTGACAGAAGATGGGCAGCTCTATCTGTCAATGTGCTCGTCAGGGAAGTACATACCTACTTATTTTTGCCGCCTAACAGCGTTCCTGTATTCCGGTCGGTCAGTGTAGTATTAAATGAGATGTGAATTAGACATCCTAGCTTTGTGTCTGGGATGGCTACTCTCCTGCGACGCCTCTGCTCAAATATTTATTTAATAAAAAACCAACTTATATATTTACAGTTTGCACACATACAAGTTATCAGTCAATATTTATCGGTACACATATATAGGCAACGGTGATCCTGATCACTTTAGGAGCATGAGGAACAGGGTGTAAAGTTCACTCATCCACCATAGAAAAGGGAAGATCCTCCGACCAGACGGGTGTTGTGTCTGGCGGGCAACTGCCCAACTGTTGATGTCGGATAGTCTTATATATGTCGTTCGCGCGGTAAACTCTAATTGCGCGATGCAGGATTTGTGTGACGTCATGTCTTTCATGCGTAGTTCGTATGTGGCGGTGTAACCGCTACAATCACTTATCATCATTTAGCCCGCATGCTTAACATAACCATAAATCATCATCAGCCTTGAAATGTCCCCAGTTCCCCACTGCTGGGACACAGCAGTGCCTCTGTAAGAGGTAGTGGGATTGGCAATAGTTCCCCACGCAGGCTTAGTAGGTACGGGTTTGTGGATGTCACATAATAGGTCTTCGAATTTTTGGTTCCAGCTAGGACATGCCGATTTTCTTCACCGTTTTGAGCCCACGTAGTTCAATCAATCTGCCCAGCCTTTTCCCAACTATATTGTGGTCGGCTTCCAGTCTAACCGGATGCCGCTGAATACCAGTATTTTACATGGAGCGACTGCCTATCTAACCTCCACAACCCAGTAACTGGGTAATATGAACCCCTTGGTAAGACTGGTTGTCAGACTTTCGGGCTTCTGACGACCCGTAACGACTGTCAAAGATCCACGAATGTCACCCATCCACAGACCAACCCTGGCAAGCGTAGATTAACCTAACGGATCAACCAGTGCGGCAGTTATTACTTAGCCACGAGCCCACGTAGTTGTTTGCCTCTTAATAGTATAAAGAAATGCTTAGTTCCAAAATTACTTATAAGCCGTTATGTTAAGAACTTACTTCGTAAATAAATCTTCGTACGATACACAGCCCTACAAAACCGCAACCATTCCGCGTCGCAGATAAAAATATAACTAAAAAATTAATCGGATACTGTAATTACACTAAGATTAATGTATGAGAGGCTGTTACACGGGTGGTTAGATCACTCGAAAGAGTGATAACCTCTATGTAATTGTATGTTTTGAACGTTTTCTATTTTATCTATGTAGGTACTTCGATCGTAATTTTGTTTGATTATAGAGAAATTGGTGTTGAAAAGTCGACTTTTATTTGCAAAAATTGGCTTTTTCACCTCTTTACTGAGCTCCCAAGGGTTACTTAGGTACCCCAAGCATATAGTGTTGCTGTGCATTGAAAACTAAGTAAAGAAAGACACCAAAAGCCATTTATCCAAAATAGGCTGAAAGAATTAACGCCCGTCCTTCATCACTTGCTAGTGCTTTAGCTGGGAAGAAGTTGCGGAACAAACTCCCCAGCAGCACAGCTGTCTGTTAACTGAGAAGAACTTGAAAAAATACATTGCTTTTCTTCTTATTTATTTATTGGATAGAAAACCCCGCAATACATGTATTTAGAACAATCGTATAGAGTTCTAAGACGCTTCAAATGCCTTCTATTAATGATAATAAGAACCTCGGGAGACTTCAATGACGGCCATTTTTCAGACAGTTTTTATCTTCCCTTGTAAATTAACGATCATTGCAATCACGTGGTTTCCACTGCACTGCAACGATAAACAGAAGCGTCCTCAACCGATCAATTCTGTAAAAATCATACTACTAAACGTGAAGTGAACTGTCAATAGTGGAATGACAGCTTACTTCAAGCTCACTTCACCTTCACTTTCACGGCGAGATTTTTACTGAATAGACCGATTGCGATCTGCTAATAACAACAAACTGTTTATTTACATCAATTCGTCTGACAAGAGAGGTGATAATGTAAATTTTCCTGGATGACTCGGCCTTGTCTGCTGTTATTGGTCATTTTGATGTCTATGTCACGGCTACGGGCTGAATGAAAAAGCTCGCTAAACGCATTCACGAAGGAAAAGTTAAAAACAGAAATAAAACTTCAACGCAGCAATTAATATTAAAAAGGATTCACAAATATTATTACATCAGCAAACTCGATTAAACGAGCCCTGAGCTTTTATCGAATAAAAAAAACACAATGAAAAAACAACAGTTCTAAGTAACAGTTATTTTTAAAAGCTTTCTTCGGAACGCATATCCGAAACGAAAATAGCAACGCATATACACGTCATCATTCCACTTTCGAATAGGTGAAAGTTGTACCTGTGTGAGTGGGGAAAAAATCAAATTTCGAACGCGGAAGTTACGTTCGGATATGCACACGCGAGCTTTCTGTTATGCGTTATTACGATACCGATTGATAATCGTTTAATTAAATAACTTTTATATCGATATTTCGTTGCGTAAGTTTCTATTATTATTGAATTTTTTGCTTATAATTCGCTACAGTGGTTTTGCATGTTGCTTTCTATATTTTTTTAAAGAATATTTTACAACTTTTGTTGATACTAGTATAGGTCTATTGTAAATACTAAATTCGCACGTAGACAAAACTATGTTGCACAAAAAGCCTGCAACATAGTAGTACTATTACGGCTAACAGAATTTATAGCTAGGTCATGTCTGTACGACATAACCAAACCCGACACACTCACACAGTGCTTGTGACAGTGCATATAACTAACAAAGTTCCGAACCGAACATAACGTTAGGAAGTAAATCAGTTTTATTTTCACGATGACAAAACAGTACGATAACAGCGTGAAAACAAGCATCGAGTAAACATTTAGTTAGTTTTTTACGTAACACGCGTCGTTTACGACCGTCCAAATACCAATGACCCCTTGACGTAAGAAAATTCATATAAAACACCGGTTGGGATAGGTCAAGTTAAATTGGTTGGGTGCAGTCAATAAGTAAAGATGGCGGGCCCGCGGACATATGTTCGGGCGACGGAAATGTACGAAGTGCGCCGAACGCGTTCGTAAGTGGGTCACACGGATGCACACACACACAGATGGTTAGGAACCATGCATGAGCGTCGCGCGCCGCACTACTCATCGTCTCGTGATTACACGATGGGCAAAAAACTTTTTGTGTTGACACACTATGCGAATTTTCGCGTTCTTTTTTCGTTTCGGTAGTGTTGTAATCTTTTAATTGTTAATTTTTATTTAGTGTAGTTTTAATAAGGTGTTTTGTTACAAAATTGCAGTTTCGTTATTAAAAACGTGATAATAACTCTTCGAGGAATAATGGAGACATAAACTGTTCGAGAGACGCATTTAATTATTTATTTTATTAACTGTTTTAACATAATATAAATGTCTTAAAACACAAAAAAATTCAAGCCCAGCCAACTTATAATATTAAATGCAAAAATTAAAATCCTCATAAAATTAAAATAATGAATAATAATTATTTATATACCTATAAAGTACTAGAACATACGGCATTGACCAATTTTAGTTAATAAGCCTTCGTAGTACTTAAATTATGCAGCTAGGCTGCCTAGGTGTCAGTGTTTGTATGCACCCGAATGGAATAGGTAATCATCTAAGTAAACGAAGTATAGTTTAGGTTAAGTTAAGTTAAGTTAAGACGTAACTTGGGAACTCAAGGTCTGTTACATGACTAGTTATGTGCTGGTCGAGGTAAAAGCGGTGTTTTGTAAATAACATGTCGTTTTATATTTAAAATGGTTGAGAGTGTATTAAATAGACTGGGTTTTTTTTTAACGAATTCAAGTAGCATTTTGGTTTATAGCATATTGTTTTTGCGACTGTTTGATGAACTCTTTTTAATTACCTTTCGTTTCTCTTATTTATTTATATTCTGTAACAGTCAACATAACTTTTGGGTGATGCAGAGACAAACAGGGCCTCAAGTCTGCTATTACAATAGTGTCAGAATGGTCTATCATTGATTTCATAATTGTTGATTGTGACAAGTTTGGTAATCTACTAATATATTGGCGTCATTATGACTTTCCAATGGTCAGCCACTGACACTCTATTGAAAGAAATGGCATCTATTGGTAATCTCGTACATAGTGACAAATGAATGACTGACCTAGGCGGTAATCTGATAAAATTTTGACAGTTCCTTTGATCAGTGACCTACCATGAGAACGTCATTGTGCAGTCATTGCTGTTAATTCGTTACGAGTATCGTGTTTGTGGAATACAATGATCAACCAATGATCGACCATTATGAATTTAGTAGATTACGAACTTTTAGCAAAATGACAATGGGATCGTGTTGGAATGACGAATTTATAAAAATAGCTGACTTGGGCCCCAGCTCTTACCCTGTCATAGAGATACATGTAATTTTGTATTTGACTTCTAAAAATATTAAGTTTAATGTTTTCTCATGTCATCTCAAGCTATAATATGAGAACAGCTCAACTGCTCAAACCTAAAAAACAGCAAAGCTAAAAAAAACAGTCAGAATTGCTAGCAGGGCTGATCGTCCAGGAAACCCATATTAAGGTCATCTAATTTCCATAATAGGTTAAAAAAATCGCCAAGCACTCTAATGTCGTCTAAACAAAATGTCATGTTCGTGAACGGGCGCCGTCAGTTGAGACTGGTCATCTTTTATCTGCCAGGGCTTATTTTTAATCGTTTTTGATTTATATATATATATTTTTTTTACATTGTTCTCACATATAGAATCAACAAGAGTAATGTACCCAGGATTTTGTAATTTCTATATTTAAAAGAGTGTCCTTGGAGTTTCTTGCCCGTTCTTCTCCATAGAGATCTACGTTTTGGAATGGGCAACTAGCTTCAACTTTCTGACTAACTGACTCTTTGACAATTCAAAAGTGCCTGTAAAGGGTTTAATTGAAATAAATGCTTTGAGTTTTGAGTTTGAGTTTCTCGAAAACTAACGCACTTGCTCTGCGTTTTCTAATTTACATTATTACCGTACATGACCTCACGCAACATGCACCTTGTATCTACTACTGTTTCTGCTTACTACGTCAAGGAAAAAGCGTGATGCATAAAGTTTATTTGGGTTTTTCCGAATGAATACTCACCTGTTATGTTGCCTTGGTTTAATAGATGCGTAGTTTCAATGGCTGTGAGGAAAAAAAATAAAAGAAAAACATGGCAATAAATAAACAAACAGTGTTATGTCACTGTATATGGAATAGTATTATTTTGCCATGAATGAAAATATGCATAATTATGAAAGTTTAATACGGTACCTACTTATAACAAAAAAAAAAACATTTTCGTTTTTTTTTGTCTGTCTGTCTGTTTGTTCCGGCTCTGTTTATCTCCGAAATGGCTGGACCGATTTTGACGGGACGCATTAGCAGATAGCTGATGTAATAACTAGTAAGTTAGGCTACTTTTATTTTAGAAAAAGAAAAAGGGTCCACGCGGGCAAACCCGTAAGCAGCAGCTAGTTGGTTTGACAGTCTTTCAGTTATACGAAATTCGAGATCCAACTTTGGCTTATTAAAAGAAGAAGTCTGAAAATATCTGAAGTTTAAGTAAATACAGGTTAAGAAATTTCCGAACCTATTAAGGTTCGGAAATTTCTTAATAATATAGGTACTTTACCAGAAGTACTGAAGTAGTCTGAAGTAGTTTTGAAGAAAAATCAATCAAATAATTTATTTATTTATCGTTCTGCTATAAAAAGAAGATAGATCGATGAGTTGCAGCCTCAATGAAGTGGCATAACTACATTATTTAAAAATAAGTCCCCTCCGCCGCGTCTCTGTCTGTTTGAACGCGATAAACACCAAAACTACCAAACGGAATTTCATACAGTTTTCACCAATAGACGGAGTGATTCATGAGGAAGGTTTAGGTGTATAATTCATTAAGGTTTTGTGTAAATGTGCTGAAATATGAGTATCATTGTTGAAGATGTCGGAAAAAAATCATGCCGACTAGGACCTTTACAGGCGTGCACCGCGTAAACCAAAAGAGTTATTTGAAAACAATGTATTACGGCATTATTACATTTTTTACCTGGTTAGCACGTTCTCGTGGGATATTTCCCGAGATCCGTCGTGGGTGAAGCCTTGGGCAAAACAAAAAGTAAAATTCAAGAAATAGGTCACAATACAGTAAAATTAATTATGAATAGTAAGTACCTACTCACTATTAATCCGAATGAAGGTAATTAATTGTCAACGTTTTTATTTATTCATTTATTATTACTTAACAAGAATTAATTGTTGATTACATTTTAATAAATTAAAACTTAAGTTTTCACAACGGTTATGTAAAGAATTGATTTATTGTTTAAAAATGTATTTAATTATTGACATCTTGAAATTGATACTCGGTTCTAATTGCAATCTTTTTAATTCTGTTGTCAAAATTAACATATCATGACATTTGTACGAACAAATGAAAACAACGAAGTGATACAGTACCTATATTAAAAAATTATCCTATAATGATCACCACTGTTGGGACACAGTCGTCCTGTTTCTGTGAGAGGGAATAGGCCGTAATCCACCACGCGGGCCCAGTGCGGGTTGGTAGATGTCACATGTCTTCGAAGTTTTGGTTCTAGGACATGCCGGTTTCCTCACGATGTTTTCCTTCACCGTTTTGAGAGCAGTGGTGATGAAACACAAAATAAAGTGCCTGCTTGGGATCGAACCCACGACTTACAACTGGGAAGTCGCGGCCGTTACCACCTGGGCCACGACCACTGCACGTAATCATAAGCAGAGCCGTTTACTTAGTAGGTTGTCAGGGAAATAAACAATAAAAGCAAATTGACTACCAACTTAAATTGTTCATATATTCAAATCTGAACTGTCATTCTTTGACAGTTGTATGAAATGGCTATAACACGGCAAATTGACGTAGGGTATCAATTAACTTAACAACTGATTCTCTTACTGTACATCATTTGGCTAGTTATATGTAAGGCCCGTGTTACAAGGGCAATTCTAGACTCCGGAATGCTTTAGAGGAATTCTTGACTCAAAAATCCAGAAACAGCATTCATATACAGGCGATTAAGCCCACGTTCGCCCGGCCGTAATAAAATCGCGGCGATCTTTTTTCGTGCACTGGATTTTCAACGCTTTGTTTAGCGCCGAGAGTGGAAAATCCAACAGTGTGATTTTTCAACGCGCTGTGACGAGAGTGCGTCCCAACGCGTTGGATTCTCAACGCTCGGCTCAACACCGAGAGTGGAAAATCCAGTGTACGAAAAAAAAAAAAATCGCCGCGATAAAAACACGTCCGTGCGGGCTAAGTCACCTACATCCGTCAAGGGGGTGATTCTACCCGCCATTCTAAACAACTTTTGCTATAAAACTCATTACGTAAAAAAAAACATCTATATTTTGACAGATACCTATTTTAATATAGATATGCATTGTAGGTATATACTACAGGTAACTCTATAAACCTACCAACGTCCTCAAACCAATTATTTCGATTCAATAAATAAAGAGAAATCAGATGCAATCAATTCAGATATTTTATGCAATCGAACTAAATTGGTTTCAATTTGAAAAGTTTTCAATTCAATTTGATTGCAACATTCTCAAGTATTGGTATGTTAATTGATGTATATTAAAAGTTAAATATTATGTCAATAATGTCTTTGTATTATGTAAAAGCCTTTTCTTGGGTTCCTCATCATCATCCTCTTGTTCTTCAAATGTATTTGTGATCGGCGCAACATATCTTTTTCTTTCATACTTCTCTATTAGTCGACATCTCGGTACTTAGTCAGTCCCTTTCTAGCCATATCATCACACACTCCAATCCATCGTTTATTAGTTCTTCCCCTATTCCACATTCATACTACTACCTAGAGTAAAAAAATGAAATAACGCGCCCCACTACCATATTTTACGTACAAGCCGCGGCGGCGTCGTATACGTGAAGACGTCTATAAAATGAAGCAAGCTATAAATGAAGATGAATAAAAATTGGTTGGAAGAAAAAGAAATAGTACTGCATTGACCACCAACAAATTGGAATAATGCAAGATGATGATGATGAGAACTTGAGAAGAGCTCATGCTGATCTTGAGGGAGTAAACCAGCATGTCCTAGGACCAAAAATACGAAACATGTGACATCCAACTACGCGCACTGGGTCCGCGTGGTGCATTACAGGCTGGTCCTTCTCACAGAGATGAAGCTATGTCCCAGCAGTGGGATAATTATAGGCTAATTATGCTTATACAGAGAAAACACTGAAGTGATGAAGTTATGTTAAAGTATATATAGACAATATATCCAAGAATAGCCCGATAGTAGTTACAAACTCGTCCACAAGGAAATGTCGGCGAATTCTAGCTATACCAAAGTATATCTGTGTAGTTCTGACTAAGCTCTCTGTGATCTCGGATGCTAGATGTATTATTTATATATATACCACGCTCAGCTATTGTCTCGATGATCACATTGATCACTATCTTCTGTATCTCTAATCCTAGGTCGGGAAACAAAACTTTCTGATCTCAGTGTCAGTGTTTAAAAGCTTCTGTGGTGTTATTGCTTTCAAAATCATTCTTATTGACACTAATATCAGTTTTTTTTTTGTGAAATAGGTACTTATCCACTTAAACATATATATAATGTTCCCACAGCTAGGATGGGACGTCACATGTCTTTTTGGTTCTAGGACATGCCGGGTTCCTCACGATGCTTTCCTTCACCGTTTTGAGAGCAGTGGTGATGAAATAATATACACTTAGTAAAGCATCTACCTGGGTTTGAACCTACGACCTATAACTCTTAAGTCGCGGCTGCTACCACTGGGCCACAAATACTTTAACATATTCGTTACCAATTTTAAAAAAAACTCTCCATTCTAAAAAAATAATCGATAGCCTTGTATTTGACTAATATCTCACCTAAATAATCGCTGATGAGTTCGTAGATGGTAATATAAAACTCAACACTACTCAATTTCAACATTCTTCTGCCCTTACCCTAATTTATTTGAGGTCGGCGCAACGTGTCTGTTTCTCCCATACTTCTCTTAGTCGTCATGTTGGTAGTCCATCTAGCCATATCATCTTTGACACAGTCCATCCATCGTTTCTTAAATAAAAACACTACTCAATTTATTATCCAAAAAGCCAGAAGCTTTGTCTAAATTAATAGTTCCATACAAATTCTCATAAAATACATGATTCAACTCAAACTATAGCAATACTGGCTCTTTAATATGCAAAACAGTCGTCGATAATTTGCCGTGGAATAATTCACAATGTCCAGATCATGAGTTCATGAGCCGGTTATTACTATTCAGTATTTGAGTTTGACGTGAACTGGCATAACTAGGAATTCCTTTAGTGAGATTGTGTTTATTGCGATATGCTGAGTTCGAATAATGTTTGTTTGTGATTTAACTTATGGTCTACATCAACTTCTGTGTAAAGGATATTTTCATTTATTGTCGCATTAACCTTTAATCGTCTATAAACCTTAATTTTACTGTTACTGTTAGCCTGCATAATCCCACTGCTGGACAAATGCCACTCCCCATGACTTTCAGCTCTTTCAAATTGACACTCAAACCATTTATTTCAATTAAACCATTTACAGGCACTTTCGAACTGTCAAAAAGTCGGTCAGTTGGTCAGAAAGTTGAAGCTAGTTGCCCATTCCAAAACGTAGATCTCTATGTAGAAGAACGGGCAATATGAAAAATTTGTCTGCTCAACAACGTAAATAACGCAATGAATTTTGTTGAACTGTCAAAATGAAAGCCATAAATGCTATTGCTAGTGTGTAACGCAATTACCCGGAGTTTATCAAATCATAATTGCTAAAATCACCACAGTTTGCAGAAGCACTGGTTTTTTATGCTGTTATTAGCATACAGTGTGGTTATCTTCGGTCTAAATGGCGGTGCTTGAGTCCTGTGTCCAGCTGTGGACATCTTTCGGCTGAAATGATGATGATGGTTCTTTGTTCTCGAATGAAACCAATAGAGGAAAATCTCCCTGAAAGAAAACTGACCAATTATAATATTTAGCAATACCTCAGAAAGCTAAGAAAAAGACACAATTTGACAGCTTACGTCACTGGTGTTGCAGTTTTATGCATGCGCGTAAATTTTAACAATCTTTGACTCTTCTCTAAGATTTACATGATTGTCTCGCCTCGTGACATATTCTTGAAGTCCACAATTAAATATTGCCCATAATTGGACACTAAACTGAGACATGTCATGGTCAAGTTAGGCATTGTTTATCTTATCCACAAAACATATTTTTTTGCCTCCTCCTTATTGTGCATTTTAGTCACGAAATGGTAGACTAATAACGATATTATTACACTATTTCAAACAATTCTGACTCATGACAGCTAGACTCCGGTAATATATAACTTTACATATACCTCAACGTTGCAATAGATATATATATATTAGGTTTTTTGCACGCGAACGATTTTGCCGTCAAATATAATTGAGGAATTGCATAATTTGTATAATTAGAGTAATCTGTGTCAGGATGGAACTGCCAAATTAGCATCAAGGGATAAAAATATAATTGTTGATAACTTTATGCTTAGGCATGTTATAACTGAATCTATTCATCAAGCACCTTGAGAGTTAGACAGTTAGAAAAGGCCAAGCATTACTGTACAGGAATTTCAAGTCAAGACATTCCTACTGTCCTTTTATAAAGTTAATTTATTTCAAATGAAAAGATTCATCCTACTATATGTATGTTTGGATGTTTGTTACTCAGACAAGTTTTTCATAGTAAACATAACGAGCAGAAGCTAGTTTTATAACAAATTCTACTATTACAGCGTCCACATTAGCACAGAACTGTACCACTTGTATCAACTAACTAGATCATTCCCGTTCGTCAGTCGTCGAGTGCAAAATGCCCCGTTTGCAAATGCCCTAAATCATTATTATCATTGTTGCCAGTTCCCACGTAATACCCATACGCATAATATGTATGATTGTATGTATTTATGTGTGTATGTATTAGTGTATTGTAGTAGGTCAGGTTTTCGCAACGGGTTCCCGACTTTTTTTTTAATAACTAGCGGTGTTTGCGGTTTTCGATGTTATGCTAATATTTTTTTATTGTATTGTGTATTGTATACTGTTGTGATTTGTATGATTTGTAAGTGATTCATTCACAATTATAATCATTGTTTCGATTTGCTTCACAAGACTGTTTCTATGTTATTTGTATATTCATTTTGGTCTGCAATTCTACATTAAGATGTATCTAGGATGACACCTAAAGGCCTTCCTTAAATTCTTCGCAAAGGGTCCTAACTTTCTTTATTTTTTGTAATAACATCAGGGTTATAATATTTTTCACCTACTGATGTAACCAGGTTGCTTCACAAAATTTCAGAAGTCATTGATGGCCATATCTGGTTATTCATATTCACCAGATATGGCCAAGTGGACTTATGATAACAATGATGATGAACATTCCTGGTTCTCTCTGCAACATAACTATGTGACAAGAAGTTGAATGAATATCTACAGATGATATAATAAGAATAACCCCGCTCTTCGAGGTAATTTTTATGTGGGCCCAGGACAATCAGCGCCGCTGCCACCTTGTTGAGTGGCAAATATTACCACTGCATGAGCTATTTTTGTAGATCATACAACTACGAGAGAAGAAGTTAATATATTTTCTATCTATAACAGACTATTTCAAGGTCGGTCAATGATTCCATTACCTTCGCTGCACTGAGATGCATTTTCCGGTTCAACTTACTTCTATTTTACCCCGAGTTGAATACCAAATAGTTTTGGTATGAATATATTCATATATTTCGCGATATATGTATGTATATGTAGGTACTTTAGGGCTTTATACTTGAAGATACTGATTTGGCATGGCGATGATACAGTGCTTGAAGAGTGGAGAATATAAAATAGGTGTAGCGGCAGGTTTGTAGATCAGCTTTCTAATTACGCAACATATTTTCGTAAACGATAAAGACAAATCTGTTTCATTTTGACAGTTCAACAACATTCATTGCGTTATTTACGTTGCTCTGCAGTTTTATTTTTCGAACTTACGGAGCAATGGATTAGCAATCTGTTTCAAAACGATTCAGATTTGGATTGATTTTGCATTACGTAATTAGGGTACAGGAATCCCTCAACTTAGAAATTGGATACATAGACCTACTCTATTTCCTCATTGATCGGGTTTGCGCCTTTTTACCCAAAAGTTTCCCGTAACGTCCATATTATAGTATGGTCAAGAATAAGTGTACCTTCTTTGAGTTGCTTAAAGTTTCTTGCGGAAATAAAGTTGATAAGAAAAGGCATAGAAACTTTAAAAAAAATATAGAAAAGTATTATTTTTTTGTTAAAAATATGTTTCATCCAAAATTGCAGTAACCAACGGTAGCCAATGTTGATGGTGGGTTGCTTTTGAACCTCCCACTTTCCGTCTAAAGCAACAGAGGGATAAAAAAAACATCTCAAGAAAAAAAATTGGTCACTACTTTTTACGTTTTCCAACACATACAAATTGGTTTTACTCAATTTCTTTGATAGTACAAAACAAAACATCCCTTCAAATAAAGCCAACGATTTCTTAGTTCAAGAATTTAGGCTTGGCATCGATGAGTCATTGGTTACATAAGTTATCCATCGGTTAGTTAACTACCATCACGAAGACAAACGCGTTTGGATACTCGTAGAACCTTTGACTACCGGCACAACTATGTAAAAGGGACATACCTATTTCTTTAGTAACTCAAATGTCAATTGTATGAACTTTTGACCTTACTGTCATATTTCAAGAGAATTATGCACATTTGAGATATAGAAGCATTTGATTTTAAATACATAGTTACTTTAGATCGCAAATCTACTCAACATCACAGGATATTTCATCAAACCACGTCAGTAATTACACCGTTACGAAACTCTAATTAAAACTAAACTAAAAAGTCTCAAAGAGAATCCGCATCAATCCATTTCATTTGCGTCAAAAAAAAAAAACTTTGAAAAGTAAAAACATAAAGGGTGGTGAGGCGAACCAGTCAAAGAATTTCCCTTTTCAGCTTTTAAAAAGTACTTGTATGAAACCCGCATTCCTCTAAAGATTAGGCCGCACTCACACAGCTGCGGACCACGTGAAGAGACGTCGTATTCACACGCTCATGAGTCGGTGTGACGTGTGCACGCCTCACACACACTGACGCCTCGCAGTGATGTAATGCCAACGTTGACGCCTGGCAGACATTTTTTATAGGCTCTGACGCAACTTTTTTTTTATAAGCGTACTTGTTAGGCTGTTTTCAGGTTTTCCTCGGTTTGTTTGTTGTGTGGTTCCGTATTTGTTTTAAACGTTTTATGTTGAGTAAAAAAATGTCTGTGGAAATGTTTGTGAGCATATTTGGAACTAATTGATTTAGAGAGACTGAAAATTCACAGTGTTTCACATTAAGAGCTAAGTTTATACTTACAGCTTCGTTATTCTAAAGTTACCAACACTATAAAAAGGTATTTGAAATGGTTTAGTAAAAAAAACATGCCTATAATCCTTTTTGCGTTATCATACTGCATAATTTAATTATAATTGACTGTAATTTTTAACTAACAAATTTTATTTTTCATTACAGGTAAGTTATCCTACACCCAAGAAAAAATGGAATCATTCACCAACAATTATCGTGGTTTGTATAAACATTCAACTAACAGTTTACTTAAGAGCATAAAATTAAAATAATTTACGACATAAAATATGATGCAGTGTGTAACGATCCTTACGATGCACGTACAATACATGGAAACAAGGTATAACTGTAAAGCAAGGCTGCACACATAGACAACAAGGACAGGTCAATACCCTCCGTTGCCTTGCACGAACATAGCGGCTATATACAACACCGCTGTTGAGGGAGCGAGACGGCAATATCCCTCTCAGCCTCGCGTTTCAAACGAGGAACTCTCCGCGTGCGACAAAGATGACGCCATATAGCCGGAAAGGGATAGCTATATAAATATTATGACTGTTATTTCACTTCCTCTGCTGTGATGCAATAGTAATTTTACAGTAAAGCATCTATTTTGAGACAAAGATTCATTTATTTTTAGGATTTCGTAATTATTAATTAGCTATTTTAATTATTAATAGTAAAGGTGTGTTCACCGGTCCTCCAGTAAACTTATTTTTTTAATGATTTATTATTAACTTACAACATTGTAATGCATGCACTTTTGCTTGCAAAATAATTTTGTAACAATTTTGCAACCCGACTGTGTGATATTTTTGGCGCGAAGCAATTGAAGTAGAACTTCTTGAATTAGTACGGTTTCAAATAAAACAAATGATGTAAAGTAAAAAAAAAAAAGTACAAAACAAAATGTCGTTATAAATTTAATTTTCTCACGTTATAAATTATGACAACGCCATCTAGCATCGGGTAGCGACACTTTATTATTGCTGATTTATTACCTATCACGCATGTCCTCATTTTCGGTCAATTCTCGCAACGAGCGAATCATACCGGAATATTAGGATGCGAGAAAATTCCGCTTGTTAAAAGTCTAAAGTTTATCCTTTTGTTTCGAAGAAAATCGATTAAAAAAGCCATAACAGCAACTACGCATGCCCTAGTTTCAGTTCTGTGGAAATATCACGTCTTTTGTGGCGTTTTCAACCTACTCCGCAGTACATTTGAAAAAATCGGAGGGCCTAAGGAACGTGCCAAACCGTGTGTCATTGAACCCCTTCAAAAAGCTGCCGTGCATTCCCTGACCATCACAAAATTCGACCCTAAAACCTCCAACTCAACGCTCAATATTGCACTCCATATTTGTAATAGAAGAGTCCATTTTGAAAAATCTATCCCGACACTTACGCTCTTTCGTCCGAAATTCAAAAATGTAAAGACGCGCACACACTTGCACATTGTATATACTAGCCATGCACAAGTGTTTGTCATGTATAAAGAAAGTACGTGTGAGCTTTCCCTGTGTTGAGTTACACAACCTCGATGTTCTGTCTTGTTTTAGCACGTATAAAAACTATCCCTATCTCCCTCTAGCCGACTGTTATGTAATAACGGTTGTTGTGATTTAGCCGCGTAACATTTTTCTCTCAAACCGCTATGTCTCAGATCTTTAATCTGTCTTTTTCTGATCTGTAGTAGATTAAAATATTTTAATTGCAGTTCTGATATAATCTTTTTGAAGTCTTATTAGACTCTAATTAGAACCGCGAAAATATGTCTGTGTGATACTGCAATTACATGAGCTTTTTTGGTTAGTCAAAAATGTTATTTTCTTTTCAAAATGTATGTGATGCGATAGGCCTATAAATAAACTCCACATGCTGTCAAAACGTATGCACTTCACACACACAAGTGCGTGTAAAGAGGTTATGTGTGGCAGGCGCGGCTCGGTGTGCCGTCGCTTGTATTCATTTCCTAGTTGCTCCCCCGATGGCCCGCTTGCAACATCTCGGTGTGAGCGGGTCTTTACGAATTCGGCGCGTATACGAAATAATTCTGAACGCGAAAATACCAACATTTTTTAAGTGTCCTAGTGCTTGTGTTATCTGTGGTGTGTTGTGTGACAGTGAATTAAATAGGAATAATGGAATGATGTCAGAGGTTTGACGTTTTTATTCAACGCGTTCACAACTCGGTTTTGGCGGCAACTTCGGCAACAATTTGTTTTATTTATTCGAAAGTTTTTACGTAACTTTTTTATCTTTTAATTAATAATTAAGTTATAATTACGCAATTAGAGGTGCGAAGTGAGTTTTGCATGTGGATTTTAACAAACGCTAGCTGTTTAGCTAACTGTGTTGTCTGCCCATAAAGTTTAAATTGGTCACGGTAACTTTGATAATGGAATAATAAGCTCAGTTATGTGATGGTGCTGTTTAAAATTAGACAGTTTTGTAACTTCCTAATAACAAGTTGTTGTTAATTATTTTTTATGAAGACACTCCGTGTTATTATGTAATTAATTGTGATTACTTAACACAGAGTTATAAAGATATTAGCAGGCATAACATTAAATTGATTGTTGTTATGTTTGATAGTTATTATTATTGCCACTACAAATAATTTACAGCATCTAAATACCTATAAAAGTCAAAACTTTTCAAAAAGTTTTGAAAGTTTTATATTTCCTTGCTTATGTTTTATTACCCGACTACGGCGAAGCCAAAAGGAAGGGTTATGCTTTATGTTTTGTGTGCAACCAGAGAGAACTGAACGTGAACGTGACGTACTACAATTTTTATCATAATCGCTTAGTAAAAATTTAAGTCACGTCCAATTACATTATATTTATAGTATCAGAAACATAAATAATTGTGCTATTTTTAGTATTTCAATTACTGGGTAACAATGAAGTTGTAGGTATTTCATAAATGTTTAGAGTGCGTAGGCACTTATCAAAGTTAGTTATTTTTAGAAAAGCAATAAAAAATACACATATGTTGTATATTGCTAATCAGAAATTTGTTTAAATTCTTTACAGTACCTATTTCGTATTTGAACCTCGATCAAAAAAAGTAGAAACAGAAGTTAAGTGACAGGAATTAGGAAAAACCAGCACCTAAAACTGTTCAATTACTGTGGCTAGATTTTGTGCAATATTTGTTCTGATTCACCTTATCGAAATAGCTCTACTTATCTAATGCTGTATTTGAAATTAAACATTTCGAAAAATATTGAATCAAACGCTTAAGTTGCACTGTATAAATCAAGAAAGAAAAAACTGCGAATAATAATAAAATAAATAAATGAAATATTGTAGGTAATGCCAATTCCAACAATTGTAGGCACCAATCGTAGAATAGAAACCGCAACCCGTCGATTGTTTACATACCTACAACATCGATAAGCTGTATCTTGGTTTCGACGTATAGGTAAGATAACTGTCCACCTAAGTTTCATGCTAAATTCATTTCCGTTAAGTACTTATATTATGTCAAGCTATTGAAATAAATAAGAATTCCAAAGATTACTTAAGCTTTTTATTAGAAACACGGACTTTTTTCAAACAAAATACTTGAATATTTTTTTATACTACAAAACTTCGATGGTAAAATAAAAATTGGTTGAAGACTTGAGTCCAAAATCAGCATTTTTGTATGTTGTAAGCAATGAATCAAACTCTAGTTGCTCAATGTAGGTATTCAATTTAAAAGATGGCAATTTATAAGTCCCTCATGTTACCAATTTAAAAGTTAACTAAATATGTAAGAACTCAGAACTAGTTTATCAGCAATGGTGTTTAACCGCATAAAATGAAAAATACCTTTGTTTTAAATATTTATTTATGAAACAAACAACAAGTTACGATTGAGAGAGTCAATACATGACTAGATCAAAATCAGACAAAACTATGAAAAGGAATGCTGTTGCTGGTCTCTTCCTATCATGACATGCAACTTCCTGATGTCACCACAAAAAACATGACAAGCCAGGATACATCTTGACACTCTAACCCTAAGTAACAAAAGTCAACTAGCCAACTATTATCACACTATCAAGTTTCAGAGGGAACACTTTAAATACAGCCCTCTCTTTCACAGCCATTGTCCAACAACGGAATGAGAGGGACAGGGATAGTTAAATTGTCGAAAGATAAAGGATGACCTATTTTCAGGCCACGTGGCGTATAGAAAGCCGTGTTGCAATTTCCTTGTTAGTTACCAGGGATATTTTAAGGGGCCTCTTATATAAGAAGTTGATTTTAAAAGGGTGCTGGTTATGAATGGGTATTATTTTCCAAATGTAGGTACGTAATATTACGTAGCGCTTCGTGAAACGGAAAAGATGTGAACAGCTAAGTTGTAACAATATGACGTTGTGAGAAACGTTTTAAGTCACGCACAGCTGTAATTTATTGTAGTTTGAAGACTAACAGGGCTTGTAACAGTTGTAACTGTGCTAGCTTCCAAGAGCAATGGGTTAATTGTACTCTATTGGTTCTGAGTTAACAACAAACTTAACTTTAGTTACCGAGTTAACACTTTTAGAAGTGTAAAAACCACTTGAAAACAGAAAATACACAATCGAAACTGGGTAAAATGAGACAACTGTGACCAATCGGCTCGTAGATGTCTCATTATTTCGAGCTCTCCAGCAGTCTTAAATTTAGAATACTTACTGTTAAATTCTTGTTACCTATCTTATATCTATTTTTGAATCAGGTTCTTCCAACTTAAATCCTCCAAATGCAATAATTAATTATTTCTCGCAAAAAATCAATCAGCAATACTCAAAAATACGTAAACAGTGCAATTCGACCCTAAACTTGTAACATATGTAGGTCAACCGCAGGTCACAGCCTGACACGTTTTGGGCTAGCTCTCGAACGGCCCTAATCTGACCTCTGCGACCTTGGATCTCAGGTTCAATAGGATTCGAGGTCAAAGTTGAACTCCTGCCCCAGTTGTGTACGGAAACTGAATAACTGAATTATCAAAGGACGCTTGCAGGACGATGCGATAATTGCAAATATAAACCATTTGCAATTATCGCGTATCATCATTATATATGCACTTTTTTATTTTGTTTAGGGATTACATTTTAGATGGTTAGGAAGTAAGTAACCAAAACAACTGTTTTTGTCATCGAGTTTTTACTCAGGTAACTACTAACTATGTAATGGTATTTTTTGTTATAGCCAGACCCAATAATCTTTTCATATTATAAAACTAGCCTGTACTTACACAATTTCACAAACGAGCCCCAAAAACTGCAATCAATAAAAAAGTATTTCCCAATAGCATTTCCAAATGAGGATTTCACTAGAATTTTTCCACATACAACATTATCGATTCAATGCTTCTACGCGTTCGTAGCATACAAAATATACAATTACCAGCTCAGCTAGACGTTTCTAGATTAGTCCGGTTGCGCAATACTGACTGCCACGCTGTCCAAATGTTATGTATGCTGCTTTCATGCATTAATTTATTTTTAAATTAAGAATTTTCACGCGCTTGTGGAATAGGCAGTGGTTACCATCCTTTGTCATACTTTTTCATACATAAACTCACGCCTTCTTCCCATGGGCACCTACTAAGATCCTTACATACTCCTCAAGCTTTTTCGTTGGTTATAAAATGGTAAACTGCACTATAATCATTCATCTCATCCTATTGCATAGCTAAAACTGAGTCTCAAATTTTTATGTTCCCTCACATTTGGTCATCTCTAGCTCCTTTTTGCTGAGTAACAAAAGTAGCTTACGTTATATTCGATTCCATAGCCTCTCCCTATGGAATAGGGAATGGCTATATGGAATAGGGAGAGGCTATGGAATCGTAAGCTACTTTTGGGATATTATAATAGACTTCTTTTAATTCAACGAAAACAAAAGGTTCAAGGTAAACTTTTTATAAATTTGTGCAAAACTTGATACTCTACTTTTTGAAAGGGAAGTCGAAAATAAACCGTTTTATATTCCCTTTGCCAACGTTCGCACGGATGTAAAAATATCGCGGCGGGATTTTATCGCGAACTGGATTTTCAACTCTCGGTGTTGAGCCGAGCGTTGAGAATTCATCGCATTGGGACGCACTCTCGTCCCAGCGCGCAGCGCGTTGAAAAAACACACTGTTGGATTTTCAACTGTCGGCGTTGAGCAGAGCGTTGAAAATCCAGTGTACGAAAAAAAATCGCCGCGATTTTATTAAATTACGTCTGTGTGCGAACGTGGGCTTACTGGGCATAGAAATGGAGAAAAATTTATAAAAGCTATGTATTGTAAGAGAGTTCGTTCGTAGTTTGTACCTTTTATTGTCTACTACAATTAAATAATAAATAAGTTAAATTTTTACTAGTTGAAAATACGATACAAAATGATTGTAGGTGAACTTTATTGTTCTAATGATTCATCTAGATCTCAATTTTTATTCTGTTCCATAGTTTCGTTAGACACAATTTATCAACGAAAATGTGGCGTAGTGAGAACGAGGCTTTAGGATTTTAATTGCACAAAAAAGACATTAATAATATGTACGTAGACGTTCCATTCTTGAACGAAGTTTTTCTTTTGTTCAAGACTTTTTCAACCATTCTTCTTGGTCGAAAAAAAAACCAATTGGACCCTCTGATTCCTTTGAATACGTCTGTCTCGTGACGTCATCTTTATAAAGGTTCTGAAAGCAGAATTTTTATCTCAAAGGAACCCTTTTTGTATTCACTACTGCGAGACTAACCTTGGAATTCGCTAAGATTTAGCAGTGGGGGTCGATTACGATACCAACTACGTACGGCGAGCGGTATTACCTAACTAACTTGAATATGGTTTCATAATGCGTAATAGCAAACGCATAACGCTTAAACAACTTGTTTTATTCCTTATTAATTCATATTTAAACATTATTCTGTTCAATTAAACCAATTAAGTTAGGTGCGGTTTTGGTGGTATGAACGAAAAGTTTGAAAAGGCATAGCGGCATCGCCATCTAGCGTCGAGTAGCCGAACTTGTGTTATTTTCACCTCTGTGAAGACGGAAAATCTTACACACGAAAAATATAACTGATCTAATTACGTGTCAAGAAACTCATTTTTTATGGCATTGCAAGCGTCAAAATATTGTTCGTTATTAGAATGTAGTTAAGAAATTCACTACTAGATGGCGCTGTGCATCCTGCGTAACACGGGTCACCGACCGGCCATACATTATGGCATAATATTTTTTATAGCAAACTGCATAACCATGATAATCGTTCGCTGACCGATTGCAATTTATTGTTTTTTTATTTACTTTTACTCATAACAATAATGGCGACGCTAATCGGACACGAACTGCACCACAATATTATTTGCTAGAATTAAATACGCTTCGTTAATTACTCACACTTTGTTTAGGTATGTTCCAACTATGTTCCATAGTTCTGTATCAATTCTGGTTTAGGTACATGTACATACTTAACATTGATTTGCTTGTGGTAAGACTGCTGGAGCTATTCTTATTTACTTGGGCACTGCCTTACACGCTCAATGATGATAATTTCTATAAGAACATCCTGCTAAATAAAAATATCAGACACAGACATGTCATATTAGGTGAACTGCCGGTCTATTATCTGTCATTAAACCAGATGCTAATTGACATCTCACTTTCTCACTTCAAGCTCACTTCACCTATGTTCTCACAGCGAGATTTTTACTGAATTTTTCTGACGACTGTGTCAACGTTGCAGACTGGCTAAATCTTCTACCGAGTTACCTCTTCCTATCTTCCCCTATAACCGGAAAAAGAAAGACGCTTACCTATTTTTTTCGTTTGAGTAACTAGTTTATAACAAGGTACAGAATACAATTACAATTTGCTAGACTAAAATTATATTTAGTGTCGACATAAAAATAACCTAGTAAATAATCTAGTTACCGGGTGACTCTCACCAAGGACCACTGAATCATTATCGGCAGGAGGATTCACCGTTGTTGTGTTGTCTCTGTAATATAAATTATTTATCGTTTTTTTTTATCTAACAAATTGAAAATCAGAGTTTAGGTACCACCACACCTATATTGACCAACAGAAACATATCTTTGGAACATGATATTTCTTCCTGCAGATGCTTTAGGACCTGCCTTATTAGTGATGTTCTTCAGAAAAGTCAGGTTACGTGCGTGTATGACCGCCATCACCACCCTCATTGCGGAAAAACAAGATGGCGGGGCGTTAGTTCCGATTTTGACCACACGATAAAAAATCCTTGTACATGTTTGCAAATTTACTGATCAGAGATTTTTGGGTAACATACGATCAATCACAATCGGAATATTTTAGAAAGTTTATGGCAAAATTTGCTTCTTAAGTTCGAAACATTTGTCTGCTCAACGTAATGAATGTTGTTGAACTTTCAAAAGTGGATCTATGAATGTAGGGGAAGCAAAAGAAATGCTTTCAGTAGTTTCTACTTAGCTCCATGTCAATCTTAGTAACCATATCAATACCAAAAGCTACGTCCTTTACAATATTTCTCAATAAATCTGCTGCTAATTTAAACCACAGTTCTCTACCATCTACCAAGTAACTATCGTTTTAAATTCTAGAGGCAAGTGTATGTGAGATGCCAACGGTATCAGCACCTGTTAGCTGCCACCTGTAACATACATGGCTTCGTGGTAGGTGCCCAACGGTATAGCCAGGGGTACGGTGTACGGTATGCTTACAAGTTTTTACTTCTACGAGGAATTAAACTGTCAGTGTGACAACTTATGGAGTAATCTGTCAGGCGGTGTGTTAGACCTTGAGGGTAAACCTACAAAATTATTCCTAATACATTATTATAAAAAGAAAAGTGCTGACTTCTGATGTGTATGGTTATATATTTTAGGCCTAATTTACTCGAAAAATTAAAACAATTCTAGTTGTTTTCTAGTAATGATTCCTATATTCTGATTATAGAAGCCTTTTACCCGTCTTTACTGAGGTTTCTGGGATTAATTTCAGCTTGAAACAAATATCTAAACTTCAATAGCCAATGTTTCCCGGTTCGATGTTTGTGCACATAAGATTTGTGCCTGCAGACGCACCCACGATTCTGAAGAATTTCGGTGTGAATGAGCGGTTTATTTTTAACCCATCAAGTCATTCAAGTTGTATTCCTCTATATTTGGAAGGCGGTTCTGAAAAGATAATTTTACGCCTACATAATTGGATTTGAGTATATATTTTTTTGTTTTAATAAATTTTAAAAATGACACATCAACGATCTAATGAGTAATAGGCATAGATCAGAGATGGTGAACGTTTGTGTTTGCGGATCTTACAGTCAGACCTTACGCAGAATTTTTCTAACCACTGCTGGGCATTTTGAGGATTCCAATAGGTTATAGCTCTTGTAAATCCGAGTATCAACCTTACATCTTGTAGCAGTTGATGGAAACCTGAAACTTTTGCGAAAAACTACTTATCGACCTGGTAACTTCAGATTGTCGTTTATCATAATAATTATCCTAAATTCTCATAAAACTTCACAAGCAATTTATATTATAACCTGTCATATCATGCACATACTAAAGGTTTGCAACGTCTGCCACAGATAATTTAGTATACAAAGGCGAATGATTAATTACTATCCTATGCATAATTGATGAATTTTTAAATGCTATGCCTCCTGGTGCCGTCAATACATTACTTTTTTATAGCAGTAGTTGGTACCTACATACAATATAAATTTTTCATTCAATTATCTTTTTTGTAGGCTGGTATTATTAGAGTGTCATTGTATGTGTGATAAAAGTTATTTGGCACCTATGAAAAAAAAAAATGTTTACATTTCATCAAGATTCTTATAGGTAGACAATAATCATTTATTTATTTTATTAGGTTCACCAACAATTGATCACATAGGACTGCCTACCGCATCGGGAAATACAGGTGTGAATATAGATATTTTGGAAACGCAACCATATCTTAAAGTTGCAGAAGGAACGCAGCGTTTTGAAGTTTGAACTTCGAACCACTCATCTGAAAATGAATAAATGCTTACAAAACTTTACGCAAAACAAACACAATAACGATGATTGCAATAAAAATACACATTTTTCCTTGACGAGGTACATATTGCTTGGAAAAAATAAATCAAGCGTGCGTCATATGAGGTACATAATACGAAGATAAGCCCGCGCAAGGAGTCGTTCACCTCAGTTTGGCAGTTTGAACTTTGGTACTGCCACTCGACGATAGATGGCGGTCATCTCAAAAAAAATATTTTTGCTACGACAGTAAATTGTTTTATAGGAATTCTAGATCATTCGGAGTTCAGGGATTCGTTCTTTTTACCAGCTAGTGTGTTAGTGAGGTTATATGTGATTGTGCGGACTTATAAAAATCATACCTTTTTAAAAACTTATTGCGGTATGAATCCAAGTACTATCCTTATTTCATTTAGTTCATAATCATAACATTTTCATAATCAAAACAAGTAGAAAAGAAAGTAATTTCAATCATTCAGAACTCATTTCATTCACTGTGTATTGAACAAATAACAAAATTGTAACCTTAGTACTTAGCCTTACCTACCGTAGAAAGTACCGGTAGAATAAATGGCATTGATATGACATCATAGGAACCCAATTGCACACCTCATCTTTAACACAGAGATTTATCGATAAACCTTACCAGGTTCACACGTAATCACTTTCAATACCAAAAGATATCCCCCAAGATTAAAATAATCGACATAATCTCCACCTTGTTAATAAAAATACGCCATCTCATTTTTCAACACTCACAATAAAATTTAATACACTTGAAACCATTACAAACATTACCAAAAATAGTAGCACAATCATTTCTGATAGGGTGTAATTCAAACTCGGTTCATTAACCCTAACGTTTGACCTTTAGTACGTCTACTTGATAAGAGATGGCGTTGTCCAAAGGTATTTCCCTGGTACGTCTGGTACTGAGTGCGTTGCTCTTTACCTCAGGTTGTTGGACCCAACGAAAATGTTTTGGTAAAAAAGCTGAATAAGTAGTATTGTTAATTTATTTGTTTATCAAATGGCTTATCTTTCTTGTTTGTTTCTTATTGTTTGAATGTGCGTTAGTCATTGGTACCATGTTGAAGAATAAGCCGTTTTATTCGGTGTTTTTGATCCCGGAAGGGCCGGAAGGTGTTGATATGAATCAGATTTTTGTGAATGTTTACCTAACACGTACGTATTTTTACTCGTAGCCCGCAAAACGTGTTCCTTCGGAAGCAACAAAGGACTTAACTAAAAGTTATGTCGGCAGAACTGGCGGGGTCCGCTAGGACCAATGCCTGCCGGGGTCGCGGGAAAGTCCGAAAGGCATACCGCGGCCCCTGGCAACGTACAGGCAACTGAAGGAACACGGGTGGGTTTTAGAGTCTGACACGCCCTCCCACTCTGCCCAGAGTGGGAGAAGTTATTTGATGATTTAACACCCAAAAAATACAAATAAGGGGGATTACCATAAAAACTCGTGTGTGTACAAATTCAGAAGAATGACACGTTGATTATTTATGACGTAACTATTGTAATTTTTAGAAAATATGCAGAATTATCATAAATAAAGGTTTTAACAAAAACCATTATACGTACCAAATATACCAATGAGTTTAGTCGAGTCTAGTACGTCTATTCCTTTTCTAAATGCATTCATTTATTTTAAATTAATTATTTACCTAAGACGGTGTTTGCATAAAATTAAATAACTCGCTGTTTAGTTCTTTATTTAAAATTATGTTTTAATTTCGTTTCGTTCTCGTTTTTATTTTTGGTAATAAATAACAGACTTTCTTTTATAGATAGTAAGTTCCAAATTTAAAATTCCTTGTGTCTAATTATTGACTTATGCAAATAAACCGGTTTTAAAATATAATTTCCTTATTTAAATTCTCCGTATGTGGTTCTGAGCCATCTGGAATTAGGAATTGCGCCCGGTATTAGGCTCTACCCTTGTTTGTTGCGCCCTAATAGTATAATAGCGTGAGGTTCTGGGGTTTCCGTTAGAAAATTTCTCATTAGCAGCCCGGAGTCTGGATTCGTACCTGATTGATGGCAAGGAGCTCGACCCGTATTACATGAGACTTAAACATAACTGGCGAAATGTGGGTATACTATAGGTACACCTCTACCTAGCCCTTCGGGAAATACAGGCGTGATGTTATGTATCTGAAAGGAAGCGAGAAGGAAGGAAGCCATCTTTTCCTGTACAAATTGACGCTATTGTCAATTCCAAGTATATTATTAAATGTTAATTAGAAACATCATGGAGTTTATTTTTCTAGGTCATTGACATACTTTCGGCTATTCTGAGTAATATTGTTAATAATTATTACCGAGACATTTGCCTTATTTACCGGTTTATTAGGTGGCGTCAATCCTTATAGGGAATTTAATGCAAATAATTTTAAGCGTAAACGTTACCTTGTAACGTTGTCTTCATCATCATCATTTCAGCCGAAAGACAACCCCTGCTGGACATAGGCCTCCCCCAAGAATGGCCACTTCGACCGGTTCTGTGATTCTCGCATCCAGCAGATTCCTGTGGCCTTCACCAGGTCATCGGTCCTCCTTGTGGGTCTTTCAGCGCTACGTCTTCCGTTACGCGGTCGCCAATCAAGAATCTATTGGCCCCATCGGTCATGTTACGTTTGTAATTATGAAGAATTACTCTAAATGATCATCTGCCCAGCCTTTTCCACCGAACTATGTTTGGGTTAGCTTCCAGTCTAACTGGATGCAGCTGAATACCAGTATCTACTTGTAGGCTCAAAATATCCTGTTCACTTAAATCTTAAACCCAGAAAAAGGACCTAAATTACTTTCGTTTTTTTTTTTATTTTTATAAAGGGCATCTCGTAGCTCACCTCTGAGGTGATGACTACTTAACCGGACAATCCTGCGGCTGCCTTAAGCTACTAAACTCAAAGCCTCCAGCCAGGGGAATTACTTTCGGATATTTTTTGTGGATTTATTTGAGGCATACGCATTTCACCAAGGCCTCAAGTCTGCTATTACAATAGTGTCAGAATGGTCTATCATTGATTTCATAATTGTTGATTCTGACAATTTTGGTAATCTACTAACATATTGGCGTCATTATGACTTTCCAATGGTCAGCCACTGACACTCCATTGAAAGAAATTGCATCTGTTTGTAATCTCGTACATAATGACAAATTAATGACTGACTTAGGCAGTAATCTGCTAAAATTTTGACAGTTCCTTTGATCAGTGACCTACGATGAGAACGTCATTGTGCAGTAATTTCTTTTAATTAGTTACGAGTATCGTGTTTGTGGTATACAATGATCAACGAATAATCGACCATTATGAATTTAGCAGATTACGAACTTTTAGCAAAATGACAATGGGATCGTGTTGGAATGACGAATTTATAAAAATAGCAGATTGGGCCCCTGTTATTTTGATGTCCTTTGTAAAGGGACAAGCCTATTGCCGTTATACCTTACCGGGCACAAATCCATACTCAGAGCTAATACCTACTAGAATTTTATTTATTTATTTATTTATTTAAACTTTTCACACTTATAAAAGTACAAAGGCGGACTTAATGCCTTAGGCATTCTCTACCAGTCAACCAAGGGTAGTGAAGAGATTAGATGGCAGGTGCTCTGTTTGAGAAGAACAAAGAAAAATCATTTTTTATTAAAATATATCATTATAAATAATTATATTACACACACATACATACATATTTAATAAAATATATACCTATATTATATATATATACATTATACAAATTCAAGGGAGAGCTGTTGAGATGACTACTCTATTTATTTTGATAAAAAACTCTGTAGTTTCCGCTTAAATGCATACCGACTGGTCGCCGTCCTGATATCAAGAGGAAGCGCATTCCATAGAAGAATGGACTGAATATGAAAGGAAGAATGAACAAAGTCAGAAGTATGAGAAGGACAAAGTAAGAGAAGATTGTTAGAAGAACGCAGATTCTTAGTGTGTGACGAACATAGATATTGGAAGTGAGACATGAGATAAGAAGGAGGAGTGGGAGAGTTAAGAAGGGAGAAAAGCGTGGTCAAAGCGCGCAAACTCCTTCTTTGGCGAATGGACATCCATTTGAGCTCAGACCTATAGCTCGACACATGATCATATTTCCTGAGGTTGAATATGAACCGGATACAATTGTTGAGCAGTCTGTCGAGCTTATCCAGCAAAACTGAATTCAGGTCAAAGTAGCATACGTCACCATAGTCGATTATAGGGAAAATCAAAGTCTGCACAAGCATAGTTTTCGTCTTAGCAGGTAAAAAGTTTCTCAGACGATACAGAGATCGCAGAGTACCGTTGACCCTTTGACTAACACTAGAGACCTGGCGTTGCCAGCCAAGCGTCAAGTCAAGATGCAAACCGAGATCTTTCACAGTAGAGGTAAAGGGTATGACGTTACCATTGAAAATAAGAGGAGGAAGAGAGCTAAGCGTCACCCTACCAATCATGCGTGAGCTCCCAATTACAATGGCCTGACACTTTGAGGGGTTTACTGACACCCCAAAACTATCAGACCACGTTTTGATGGCATCTAGATCTCTGTTTACATCAGCTATAGCTTCCGACAAATCTTCAACCCGCCCAGCTGTATATAATTGAAGATCATCGGCATAAAGATGATACGAACACCGAAGACAATGAGTTATAAAATTAATGAAGATGGAAAATAACAATGGAGAGAGAATACCGCCTTGCGGAACACCAGCATCCAGGTCACGCCAACTCGACGAGCGCTCATCAACGCGAACCGACTGCTGACGTCCCCGAAGATAAGAAGAGAACCACTCGAGAGCCTCGGGCGAAACCATAAGATGAGAGAGGATAGAAAGGAGAATATCATGACTGACAGCGTTAAAGGCATTGGAGAAATCAATTAATACCAAAACGGTAACCTTAATATCCTCCATCGCTTCTCTAACGTCACCAGTCACTTTAAGGAGAGCGGAGGCTGTACTGTGCCCGGGCCTGAAGCCAGACTGAAAAGAGCTAACAAGGTTGTTCCGGTGAACAAACCTTGTAAACTGCTTGTGTACGCAGGCTTCGAGCACTTTAGACAGGAATGGGAGAATGGAAATGGGTCGAAAGTGACTGGGTAGAGAGGGATTTGAAATTTTTGGGAGTGGACGTACATAGGCCATACGCCACAGGGATGGGAATTGTCCGGAATCAAGAGAAAAGTTGATGATATGGGTAATTGGAGGTAGAAGGATATCAAGGATCCAAACGATCATACTACGACTGATGCCGTCATGGCCCATAGCCTTGGATTTGATGGACAAGATGATCGTTTTAATTTCGGCCGAGGTGACCGGAGAGAAGTGAAATGGTTCTATGATGGGACTGGGTAGGCCAGTAATGTAATCAACCGTCTGAGATAACATCTGGGAATCCAAATGACAAGTGGTTGTGAAGTGACGGTTGATATCATTAAGGCCAATTGTTTTAGGAAAATCCACATGACGTGGTCTGCCAATACCGAGAGTGCCAAGGAACTTCCAGATATCAGCAGGTGAAGAAGAAGATATATTCTCGAGAATATGGCGGCGTTTAGCGTTGCGTATCATCTGATTACACCGATTTCTAGAAGCTTTGTAAAAGTTCCGGTTTTCCTCACTACGATCCCTTTTAAATTTACGAAAGGCCCGATCTCTGCGCCTCATAGCCATTCGAACTCCTGTCGTCATCCAAGGAGCAGGGGGACGCCGAAGTTTAATCGACTTAACAGGAGCGTGTTTATCGTAGAGAGCAAGCACCGTCCGATCGAAAATACGCAGTTTTTCGTCTACAGTTGTCGCCGCTGCCAGGTGTTCCCAACTGAAGTCTGACGCATCCTGACGAAGCTTCTCAACGTCCATGCGTGCAAAACATCGCATGTGCAGTACTTTTGGGACAGGTTTAGGCGGTTTTAGGACATACGAGAGGAAAATGAGGTCATGATGGGAAAATCCAGGAGCGGGACACTGACCATGAGAGGAAACAAGAGAGGGAGTGGATGTAAGGATTAAGTCGAGCCAAGTATCATCACCTGAAATATTGAAATGGGTAGGTTGCAGTGAAAGTATATGGAGACTAACGGACTCAGTGATGTGAAGGAGTTTACGGGATCGGGGGTTGTGGTGAGCAAGGTCAGTGTTGAAATCGCCCATGATGACGCAATGTGCATACTCTGATCCTACGGATTCCAGCGCCAATTCAAGTTCAGAAAAATAGTCAACGGCGGGTGGACAATAAACAACACCAAGAAGGGTCTTAACGCCTTTGACGTAGACCTCCAAAAAGAGGTATTCGGCGGAAGCATGATATTGTGCGGGGGATGAGGTAATGATTTTGAATGGGAAATCGCTACGAAGATAGATAGCTACACCACCCCCTCCCTTTCCGATTCTATCATTTCGGATAAGAGTGAAACCTGGGAGAGAGTAGTTGGTGGAGAGAAGATGAGGTTTGAGCCAACTCTCAGAAACCAGAACGGCATGGGCATTGGCGTCGGTAAAGGTGTCCAACAGATCACTGTAGTGACTTGGTACACTTTGCGCATTTATATGACAGACATTAAACAAATGACCTTTCTGTTGACTGAAGTTCCGACGCACAAAGTCACCAAGGGTGTCAGTCAAGGAGCTAAAACTTGCATTAGCGGATGAGCTAGAGGAATCAATGGCAGAGTAAAAAGAATCATCATCAGATAACATAAAATAAAAATAATATAAATATAAATAACTGATAAATATGCAAATAAACTATAGCTAAGATTGCTTTCGCTTTAGGTGCAACACCACTATCTATGCACCACCCACCAGCAGCACCAGTGTAGTTATACATGGATCTTTTGGCACGTGGCCAAAATCGGAACTAATGCATCTTATTTTCACAAATCATCAAGGCGCCAAAAGATCCCTGTAGTACTGTACATTAGAAGTATTAAAAAACAATTAATTCAAAGCAGGAAGAGGTAACAGCATCACAAACATAAACACAAAATATTATGAAAAACGCAAACAAAATGATACATTACAAAGTTACATTAGCAAACGGAACGTAATTTACGAAACGTGTAACAAAGAAAATGGTACGTCAAAAGATTGACAGGTGACAGTGACAACTAATGACGAAACACTATTTTACAAACACAAGCAAAACGACAAATAATTACAAACAGAATGTGATTTAAATAGTTTTGAGGTGAAAATAAGAAATAGTAAGCAGGTAGACGTGTACGATAACAATAATATTTACGTGAACTGACGTCCCAAGCACAAAAAGAGACTAAAATAAGATATGTAATACAAAAATAAAATACAATTATTTACGCACTCCACCATCAGGCTTGCCTCCAGTTCCAACAGAAGAAGATTCTCCGGTCTTCTTAGGGTACTTCGCCAACAAGGGATTGAGTTCCTCCATAGAACAAATTTTATGCCGTGTTCCATCGGGGGATCTGATGACAATAACCCCGTCCTGAGTCCAGCACGCCGGCATCCCGAAGTGCAGGCGCGCCCTGCTGAACACAGTTTGCCTGGACCTAGTCAAGAACTCCTTGACTGTGACCGGGGAGCCCTTCAGTGCTACCTTTGCTTTCCAAACAGAGGATTTCATATCAACATTGGAGAACCTTACCAATATAGGTCTGCTAATTGTTGGTCCCTTGCTTGACGTTCCAAGTCTGTGACACACTTTGATGGAAGATGCAGTGATGTCAGGCAGTGCCAGTTTGTTCTTCAGAACGTCTAAAATGAGAGCCTTGCAATCCTCTTTGTCAGCTTCAGCAAACCCGGTGAAAATGAGAGCTTTCCGACGAGATCTTGTCTCCAATCCATCAACCGCTCTTGAACACTCCAAGATCTGCTTCCTAAGAAGTCCCAGCACACCGAACATAAGCTCACGAAATGACCGGAACTCTTCAGCAATCTTTGCCACGGTGTCCTTTGCGGGTCCAGCACATTGGATCTGTGCCTCAAGCTCACCCATCTTCTTAAGGAAGCACTCCTCGAGGTTCCTCTGGGCCAATTGGATATCATCCAGTTGCGATGACATGGTGAAGTGTTTAAATCAAGTGACTAGTACTAGTGAGAAGCTGGCAGGTGGTGTAGTTTAAGTGCTTTTGTTACATGGAATGTTTCACCAATGTAAGTGCTGCTTATTCAGTAGCTTGTGCAACAAAAATATAACTCGAAAGCAAGTTAAAATACTTAATAATAATTTTAATTAAAATAGATATACGAAGTTGCGTGTTAACTTTTTTTACACCTACCCCCGAAACTCCTAATTTAGAATTTAGAATTTCTAATTCTAAAGCCCTTTACCCGAGCCGAGGGCCAAATCCAAGACCCACGTTAAGCTGTCGCGCTTTCGACGACCAGACCCAAGAGGCAGTCGAATATAGTTGCAAGAGGAAAATAAATAAAAAGTAAATATATCATTCCCTCCCATTTTTCTATTTAAAACTATTCCTCAAATAAAACTAGTAGACAATATTTGTAATTTAATTGAGTTCAACGATCCCAGTTTGACTAGCCGCTTCATAGATAAACATAATATATTGACTGACTCTCATACTAGCGTAACTTATGGTTTTGCAACCTATGGTTTTTTTTTCGCAAGCAATACCGCTGGGCCTGAGGTTCTGTATCGACTTTCAGGTCGGGGAAAGTGTTATTGGGGTTTTCCACCACGAATTTCTCAGTCTGGAGTCTGCATTTGTGCCTGGTTGATGGCAATAGGCTCTCACCCTATTACATGGGACTTAAACATAACTGGCGAAATGTGGGTGTACTACAGGTACACCTTTGCCCAATCCTTCGGGGAAACAAGGCGTGAGGTTAATATGTGAGTATGTTGTGTTGTTCCTGCTAGCTTTTCACAACTTTGTGGTCGGCCAGATTAACCACACAGATGCTTCTGAATATTATTTTATTTTACACTATTCTGTTTCCTCCGACTTCCTCTGTGTATTTTGTATTTCATCATTTTTAGGGTTCCGTACGGGCGCCAAACGGAACCCTATTAACTAAGCCTCCGCTGTTCGTCTGTCTGTCAACGGGCTGTATCTCATGAACCGTAATAGGTAGACAGTTGAATTTTTCACTGATTATGTATTTCTATGGCCGCTGTAACAACAAATAATAAAAATAAAATAAAGTAAAAGGGCTTTCCTTAATTTTTTTAAATACAAGAGACGTGTTTTGTTCGGTTCCGATTCTGATTTCCACAACCCAACTAGGAATTGGGCTTTATTGATATTTCTCTTGTTTTTCCTTCCCCACATATATTGGTATTTGCTACCATGCCACCTACGCACAAAATATACCTACCAATTTTATTAATAAACCTACCTATCAATATTCAAACATTTTGTCGTCAATTACTTTTTCTTTCGTACCTACCAACATATTTATTTTTGATAATTATGAGGAAACAGATACATTACTAATGCCTTAATTAATTTGAATAATTATTTAGACTACAGTATTAGCTGTGGTACTTATAACTACATGAATTAGGTGTTTTTAGAATAGATGAGGATACATTAAAAACTTAATTTCTTATGATAGGAATTTTCCTGTATTTTGTTCGACGATTTTTTACCTAAGATGGATTCAAAAATATTTCCTTATTTTTTTTATGGCGCATTATCGATACTTTTTGAAGTGAAAACTTCTTTAGGCGCGTTGAGCGATTTTTGGTAAGAGACAACCGCGTGATTCGCATCACGGACATGCTCTACTATAAAATATAGATGGCGCTAATACCCGTTATAAGTTTTCACTTCTGGTGGCAGTCCCTGACTGCATATTTGTTTTTTTTTTAATAATTTTACCCTTATTAAGTCATTTAATATCCTACTAAAACTGATAAAAACATAACATTTCACTAAACTTAGAACACCATATTATAATTTAATTCGCTAAAAAAAACAAAACACAAACTTCCGCATTGAACCATATCCAAACAAGGCAACCTAACCTTCATCACAGATAAACGATTCTAAATTCAAAACAAACTTCCAAATTCAAATGCAGCCCAGCCGATGACGTCACACGATGATTAGCCACACTATCAGCTGACGTAAGATGTCAAGTATCGCTGTCTCGCTCTCACATTATTTATAAGCGGGCAGCGACCGGGTCGATGAACTGCCAAAATTCTTGGGTTCATTGAACGACCGAAAGTTCGATGCTCGAGTTCGTTGGTGTACTTTGCTATTTTTTTTTGTTTGTAAGGTTTGTACCGTTTTCACTACCTTAGGCGGTTCTTTTTAGGATTTTTTGGGGGCAGGACAGTGTAGGGTATTTTCCTTAGTAGATTTTTACGTAATTTTAATTAGAAAGCATGTTTTTGTGAGTTTTGCTGAAGATCTGCTGCTGATTGTGTTTCTTTTTTTGAGGATCTTCTTGTTTTTTTAAGGAAAAAGTGTGAAGTGTGTTATAAATTACATGACTGTAATTAAACCTGTTATTCTTATTATAAAATATTAACAGGAAAAATACGTTTATTATGAGTTGATTCACGTAAACAGAATATTTTTGGCACTTGTCATTAAAAATAAAACTCAAGAGCAATTCTAATAATACTATTTCTAATGTTTTCTTAATGTAGTGTTTCCTGCAATAAAAAAAAATCTGACGTTTTATTGAAGACGCTTCTTAAAATAAACTTTATGAATGATGTCAATATTTTTTTTTTAAAGTTAGGTATTAATTTTATCAGTACATTTCCACCAGTAATTTAACTATTACACGTACTATTATAGAAACAAACAGGATAATAAAAAACAACACAGTTTGAAACACTACAAAGAATTTGTTCAGGGGTCAACGACACTGTATTTGGGTAATGTAAGCCTAGAAAGAGTACGGGAATCGAATCCTGATGAGAAAACAAGTGTCAATCATTTAAAATGTAATTAGAATTCTGTTTTCAAACATTAATTGACAAGGGACGTTGCAAAATTCTTTTTTTGAAAAAAAAAATCGAACCATAAAGATTCAAATAACTCTTGTTTTTCCTATTGATAATTTGCCTTGGTATCTGTTAAAAAAAAAGAATAAGAATTTGACACTTTCTGTCAGTTTCTGAAAGCACTAAAAGTCCTCTGATGAGGTAATTTGCTGTCATACCTCATGTTGGCTGTTGTTTTGATTAGTTTGCCAAAATATTAACAAATAATCAGTATGAGATTAGAATTTTAATTTGAATAGGTTTCCGGAAACCGGAATCAGAGTGTGCTTGATAAATATTTTAGAAATGAGGATAAACATAATTGTATTAAAGTTATTTGGCTAGATTGAAACTCCAAATAAATCTAGGCTGAATAGGTATGAAAAATAAAAAAGAAACGCAAACCATTTGTTCTCATTATTAATAGTTAGAGATTAAAAGACACAACCCCAACATCAAGATAAACTCTCAAAAACCCAATCTTCCTAAAACAATTTTTTTTAAATGAAATATTGTTTTAAAATCCTAATCTCCAAAACTACTGAACAGATTTATGTAAGACTCGCTGTTACTAGAGCAATTTATCATTACTCCGAGTTATTAGGGAACCAGGCTACGCAATATATTAATGACAAGGTCACGGTTATACAATAATCTAATTAATGAGTCTTTCTGAGTCAGAAACCCTGTGGGTCAGATTTGATCAGAAAAAATGTGCGTAAGAACTGACTGATCGTCATTTTTTTTTTCGGGTCTTTACTTTCATCAACCTGTATTTGGCACACAGTAAGGGAGCTTTGGTGGAGACCGGGTCTTAGGCTATTCACATACACAGAACTACTAGATACTTGCTCTCTGCGTGTTGTCAATTTCAAATTTTACTTATGGGAATAACCCATGCCATAATTACCTTGCCCTTATTCAATTTTTTTTGGGGGTCACTGCTCACTGCAGCGTCTGTTCTCCATACTATTAGTCGTCATCTTGGTAGTCACCCCCTTTCTAGCCATATCATCTTCGACACAGTCCATCCATCGTTTCTTTGGTCTTCCCCTCATGACAGAAACTTTCCTCACGACATTTTATTCGTTCCTCCGCATCACATGCCCATACCATGACCACCGATTTCCGGACAACTTTTCGGTCACTGTTGCCACTTTCAGACTTTCCTTAGAATAGTCCATGAGAAGAGCCGTCTGCCGTGGTAACAATTTTCGCCAGTCAGCAAGCTGGTAGTTGGAGTGACTGTCCAGGGTGTGCCACAAGTATATGCTGTTTTCAAGCCCTCACCATCTGCCTAGTCTTTTCCCACTCATGTTGAGGTCGGCTTCCAGTCTAACTGGATGCAGCTGAATACCAGAATTTTACATGGAGTGACTGCCTATCTGACTTCGCCGGACATACATTTATGTACTTCTGCTTGTGTAGGCTATTTTAATGCCTAACGGTACTTACTGTACTATATCTATGATATCACGTTTAGGTCTAAAGGTCAAAGCTTATTGTTAGGTCGATCGCCCATAGACAATGTAGACAGACATGTCATGACGTCACGGTTTCATTATGTCTGTAATCCAGCAATTTGTTTGGGATTAAGACAGTTAAGTCGGCCATTTTGGGAATGTAACCAGACCAGACAGTGGTTTAATTAAATAATAGAAATTGATAGTTATAATTATAATAGATGAAAAAGACATAGTGCTGACCCCAAATTAATCGGGATGAGGGTCCGATTTTGAGTAGGAAATATTTTGGTTTTGCAGAAAATAAAATAGTGTTGATATTGAATAATAGGGAATCAAAACCTTATTAATTATCGACTAGAGGCAGTAGCTTTTTTCGTGTAGTGGTCGTAAGTGAGACTACTGTTCATGGGATCCTGGATTCAATTCTGGGTTGGGCAAAGTGTTATTGATGCACATTTTATAACATGGGACTTCAACGCAACTGGTGAAATGCGTATGTATCCAACTACCTCTGGCAACCCCTATGGGAAATACAGGCGTGATATTATGTTAGTTTATAAACTAACATGGTAATGGACAAGACAGAGTGATCGTCAGTTTTCAGCGCGTCGACGGCCGAGGCGGGTTGAATGACCTTTGTTTTGGTAGCCAGACGAAAATATTTTGCTTTCATAGTACTTCTTATGTCACTGCTTATCCTATTACTAAAGAAAGTATATATGATTACCTACATAAAAATAAATGTATTTGCAGAGGTCACATTCCCCAGTTCGCAAAATTGCTTACAGTTTTGCCAGTAACCAGTCTTTTGTACTAGGGATCTAATTCCGTCCTTAAAAACTTTGAAAAAGTGACGTTTTCACCAGAAAAATTACAAAAAATACTTTTCACCATATTTCATTCAGACATTGTTAAGATCGGTGAATGTCATCTAGAGGAAACATGGACTTATAGTTAATATAAGTCTGAAATCACCAACCCGTCTTGAGCAAGCGTGGTGATCAGAGCTCGTGCCTTCTGTGTATGAGAAGATCCGAGGACTTTGCCCTACAGAGGGACAGTAATAGCCAGTAATTTAGGAGTTCTAACAGATTGACTCACTGATTCACAAACACATTTCCAATTGCACGGCCTGTTGCTAAGTCCCATCACCATTTAGCCCCATAAAACTTCCATCTCGTTTTTATAACCTATGTCAACAATGTACGGTTGAAACCGACAGCATTATTTACATGGGCCGGTTAATTCGCACGTTCAACCTGGCCGGGTACGATGACCTGGGTAGAGTTGATAACTCCGGTCGCTTTAAGGAAGTCCTCAGTTTTCGGGGGACTGTTGTAACGAGTTTTTTTTAACCTGGGTTTTGATTTATGGTGTACTATCGCAATTGGTGTCAGTTTGATATTTATGATTTTTTCCATAGAGATTTTGTATGACCTTCGAATCCAACCTTGCACAGCAAAGCTTTGTAAGTGTTCAAAATACTAAAAAGTTAACCCATTAAACTTTTTAGATAAGTGAAAAAGTAGCTTTGACATTAAAAAACCGGCTAAGTGTGAGTCGGGGTTGCACACGAAGGGTTCCGTACTTTTATTAAAGTTCGAGCAAAAAAAACGCTGAAAAAAACCACCTTTCATGTATGAGCCCTTTTATTAACTTTATTTATTTTTATTATTTGTTATTATAGCGGCAATAGAACATACACAATCTGTGAAAATTTCAACTGTCTACCTATTACGGCTCATGAGATTACAGCCCGCTGACAGACGGACGGACGGACAGCGGAGGCTTAGTAATAGGGGTCCGTTTGGCACCCTACAGAACCCTAAAACTAATCTAAATAGTGTTGCAATCAATGTATTTGTGTTTAAAGAATACTTACACTTTATCACGAACATGGAGAAATGTCGAATAATCAAACAAATAATTTCTTATCTTCCAATGATAGTCGAAAAATTCTAACTAAAGGTTACTAAAGTACATACAGATAAGTATGAGTTAGCATTATGGCACAACATGGCGTAATGCCATATTATTAAGTCATTGACCTTAGGAAACCATATTTTCTATGACACACCACGATATGACAGTGCACAGACCAGAGACAAAACATTTTTGTCTGTCACTGATTTAAAAAAAAAAAAACATGTTAGAACAGTAGTAGGAGATCCCATAGACTTTCACATCTTTTCGAAATTTGAACGAGGTCGAGATTTAAATCTCCGATGATTTACTTTAAAATAAATGTGTTCGTTTTCGAATTTTATGCGGTCACTAGAGTGAGGTTCCAAGTGGACTTAAAATAATAGTTTGCTATATAATATTATATATTGGCATCTCCAAAGTATCCATAGGTACACCTGCACTTCTAAGCATCTAAAAAATGCTACTGATAGCGCGATTGGCGAGGCTACCTACTGAGTCCAACTCAATAAATTTTTTTTAACTTTCGGTGTAAAGAAGAGAAGTGTTTGGTTATGTTAACAGCATTGTTGTGTTCGGCAATTAGAAGTAAAATAGCCAGTTCCTCTGTGGTTGAAGAATCCGGTTGAAGCTCGCTTCTACCTTTGGCCTGACAATTATAATAATAGATGACCAATAAAAAAAAATTGCACTACTGTTTTTACAGTATATTTTGACAATGTGACTGTTTTTTTGTAGACCAATAGTATGTCTAAAGACAGTATTGATTAAAATCTGCGCCATGCCTAATTCGCATACCACAAAAGTGCAGGCGGCAAAATATGGTACTAATTTGAAATCTATAGAATTTGACACATTCCTGTCAAAATCCCTTGACGTACAGCGCCACCCTGAACCGGAAAGTTTAATTTGTAATACAGTGTCATTTAATGTGTTTTCCTTAAACACGATGCTTAATAGAAGTTGTATTGAGCAAAATGACGTGTATCGTGAAAACAGACATAGCAAGACAAATGTTCTGTACAGAGTTGATTGAACTTTCTGAAGACAAATTCTTAAACGCTGCTGAATTTTAAGTAGCTGTTAAGCCTCATACTAAACTGAGTTTGAGAATTTTTCTGACTGACCAGTATACCCTACGAACTTAGTACCGTCAAGGTTATTTACCGTAACCGTAAAGGCTATTTTAAAACACCCCCATACCCATACAATAATTACATACCTTCCACCCCTCCTACAAAGTCATGAACTCTAAAACCTGAACCATCCGGGTTCAAACCATACATTCACCCCTTGTGACGTCACAGGGATTCGAACCCACATCAAGGCCAAACTACGAAGGTCGTCCGTTGACACCGTACGTTAACCTAACGGTCATTGGTTCACAGTTTCACACGATTTAGAAAAATGGGATGTTGGACGGAATAATGTAGACTACAGTCAATAGAGACAGAGTCAAATATGTTTTCTTAGGTTGGTAGTTACACAGATTTTCTAGGTACCTGTAGGTTGGTACTTATTTAGGATTTAAAGTGAACGCACACGTTTCGAAAACGATCTCATTTGTTTTTTTTTCGTTTGAATTTCGAAGGTTGCAGGGCAACTGGCTAGCACTTCAGTGTCCCGGTTTGAAGGGTTTGGGTGGCCGGTGATAAGATCACAGACCACAGGCAACCAGCACTGAGATGTCAAGTTGGAGCACCTGTCAAAAGTGTCAAAGCGCTTTTATTTTCTTTAGTCGAGATGATGGAATGATGAATGTCATCATTTAATTTATATTCATTGTCGAAATGGAAGATTGAATGAGAAATTTCATTTCTAGGATGTTACAAAAGCCTATACGAGGCGCGGCGGTAGTCATTTTCCCTCAGTTGGACTGTCACATAGGCTTGTCATAGACAAAAATAGCTTTGTCTTTTTCTAATAACCGTCAAAGATCTTAGTCAAGAATTAGGTGTTCAAGCTGGTATGGAGTATGATATCATTTCAATAGGAACAATCTCTAGGTAGGTATAGGTCAGTACTACCCAGAAAAGTTCATCGCACTGCCGATGACCGCCGAAAAAAGCCGAGTTTAGCCGAATCTATGTCAATTTTTATATAGTTCTTAATATGTATGATTCTATTTTGTTTCGTTTCGTTTTAAAAATAGAATATTTGAGACGCAATATTTTTTTTGAGTTTATTACTCTTTTATAGTAGATTTGTAATGTTGTCTATTAATTTAAAAAAATGTACCTAGGCATTATTCGGATTCTTCGAGCAAAGTTAGGGAGACTAGAATTAGATTATCACAAGAAACGTATATTTTCAAACCGAGAATCCATTTTCAGTATTTGCACGAGAACTTCCTGGTCATAATCGCTGATGATAACCCTTGACAGATCAAAATTTTTTTTGGGAATAAATCAGTAAATACAAAAGAACACCTAATTCATCTTTGAGATCTTCGATCTTTCACATCCCCTCCTAATCCAGTATCTAAGTACCCTTTCACATTACCCAAATCCAAAACCCAGCCGACACGGAAAAAGGCGTTACCCATCTATCATTAGGTACTCCTCAGTTCAATACTCTCGCGTCATGTTTTTGTTAGAGGCCTACCACCCTCAGAGGGAATGCCCTCTAGGGGTAACGACCTCCAATAGGTAACAGACCCCTATAAACTTAATGCAGGCACCTAATGTGTCAGTGGTGGTCGTTAAAAGGGTAAATTGACCGAAATTGTTCAGAATGAAGGACTTTTTTAACGTTAAGAGGCCTACGGCTTAGGGAGGCTAGAAAAGGCTAGATTAAAAAAGGTTGTAGTGCTTAAAAAAGGTTCTGGTTCCTGTTTTTATTGGTCTATTTGTTATGCTTGGATAACTTAATATCACGCCTGTATTTTCTGTGAAGGGGTAGGCAGATGTGGATGTAGAAGACCCACATTTCGCCAGCTATAAGCCATGTTACGAAATTGAATAAGGTTATTGACCCAGTTGTCAATTGCCAAAACAAATACATAACATTAAAAAAAAAACTTCCGGCATAGACAACTGGATTCTTATAACTATAAGGCAGTGTTAGGTTAAGTGTATATCTTAACTTTACTTAGATAGTTGTTAAGAAATATTGCAGCCAGTAATGATCCCACTACTAGGACACAGGCCTCCTCCCTGTGAGATCCCAGTAGTAGCATCCGGTTAGACTGAAAGCTGACCCCAACTTAGTTGGGAAACGCCTAGGCATATGATGATAAATAATACCTGAGACTGTGATTCACTCATAATTTTAATCGGAAATACTTAAAATGCTAAACGTAATATGGGCCTTACTCAAAGGCTTACAACTAACGACGCAACTTGGAGGATGGTCAAAGCATTGAACTTGCTACAGCTGTCATACCGAATCTGACAGATGTTCCCTCCTTTTTTTTGGAATATTGTTCAGAGAAAAGAGGTTGTGAAGGCAATGTGCACCATCGTCGACGACATCATCGCTTACCATCAAGTTTGACCGTCATAAGCAGTGATAGCCTAGTGGTGTGACCTTCGGACTGCCAAGTCATAGGTGTCGAGTTCCGAATCAAGGGATGCACCAGTGTTTCATGTGCGTATTGTATAATTATCACTTGCTTCAAAAACGGTGAAGGAAAACATCGTGAGGAAACCTGAGCCTAAGAGATATTTCTCGACGGTATGTGAAGCCAAGTCAGAGGCCCATGGGTGGCATAAAATTCTGACACCAGGCAGGTTAGTCACCAACCACATGAAAAATAAGACCATCAAGTTGTGTGTCACACTTGAACCTATCAATTGTAAAAAAGTTATCATAGGTGGAAATTATAAACTCAAACTCAAACTCAAAGCATTTATTTCAATTAAACCATTTACAGGCACTTTTGAATTGTCAAGGGGTCGGTCAGTCAAAAATATGAAGCTAGTTGCCCATTCCAAAGCGTAGTAGGTACCTATGGAGAAGAACGGGCAAGAAACTCCACGGATATAAGGATAGAAGTCGAAATTAAATGACTCAAAATGAGACGTTTTGTTCAACTTTGATCTTGTTGATGTCCATTGGTGACGTGAACCATTTTCTATTAGGACTTGCTGCATGTTTGCCTACGTAAGAGAATCTGCTAACAAGATACAAAGAGTGGCCAAACTTCGTTTTCTCAATGATACATGGTTGTCCCCGTGTGGAGGGTAAATCCCTTAAGGCGCAGGCTTCCGATTTGCCTTTGTCTCTGTCTTTTTCTTTACGTGTAAAGAGTAAAGAAAATAACCACACTTTTGTACTTTTTCAATGCTTTTCGTTGTTTTTTTCATCATATTGCTCATATTACTCATCATAATCCATTACTGACTGCAGGTTGGCATTAGACATTTTATGGTATATTTTTAACTATCATTATAATTGTTAGTGAAGGTGTAACTGCTTTAAAGACAATTAAGAGGTGTGTTTGAAGATTTTTTTGAAGCAGTATGTTCAATTGTGATTTGAGTTCCATCACTGTATTAAAATAAGACTTGAAAATATCATTCTTTTTTTTTTGGTCAAAATTATTTACGGTTTAAGAGATACACTGCTTTAAAAACCCCCGTTTTTGGAACCCTGCGCCTTAATGTGACATACTCTTTCATCATTCTTCCTAAATTTTCGTAATTTCTCTGTTTACTTTCTGTACATGGTGCCACTGGTGGGGCGAGCCATGTTCAACCACAAAGTTTATGTAGATGTTTTTGTCGTTCGATCGATCAAATATGTGATCCTAATCGATCACAGTTATATTTTAGCCTATGATCTCATAGAAAATAACTGGAAGATGACTCAGTTTTTTTTTGCAATTTTTTAGTACTTAGATTATAATTGGTTTTCCTTAAAAGTCGAATATTGTGTCATCTTCTCTAGTATCCGCACTACCTATACGAAAATAGCTCTTCCCGTCTGTGAAAAACTGAACATTTTTGCCAGCCAGTAGTAATATTGGTAGTGGGGCTAGGGTTGCCATTTTTTTTAATATCAATTATAGTATTTTCGAAGCGATTGCCTGTAAAAATAATTGTGGATAGCAAAAAAAAATAAAAATATATAGTAGGTATGTTTTTAAAACATTTTTATTTTGCATTTTTTTGCTACAATGAACCTTTAATAACAGGTTTTTTTATAATGTCTCTTCTTTTTTTTCGGGCTTCTGACTAGTGGTTACGGGTGTAACCACTGTCAAAGATCTACAAATGACAGCCGGGACCAACGGCTTAACGTCACCTCCATCCTATTCTTTTTATCAATTTCTTGCAGATTCTATGGCCATTATTAGGTATAATCAAACCAAACAGTGTGGCGATTCGTTCCGACCTTCATGGAAAACACCTATTTTCTGTTAGGCCGGGTTTTAATGACGCGTTTTTAAATTTAGAATGCGTGATGTCATTAGTTGAAGGACTTATTGCGCGCCAAAATAATGTCTGTCTGAGGTGTTCCACCTTAAGATAGGGTTGCTAGTTGCGAAAAATTTCTATTTTTGTATATTGTTTTTTATTTGCATGTGGTAGTTCATAAAGATTTTTTGTGAGAATTGATCATGTTACTTAGTGATTTCATTCGTCGAGAGAGGGATAAGGGATATCTGTATAACGTCTTCCCTTTCAAAAAATTCAGTGCCAATTATTTTTTTGCACAATCCCGGAAGCTAAACTTTTTCAACGATCCAAGATGATCTTTCAAAACAACTGCTAACCTTACTCTACCGTAAAAAAAGGCTTCGAAACAAGGTACATACAATTAGTCACCTGTCCGTTGACGCCCATCAGATGAATGTGCGCGTGAGTTTGCGCGCGTATAAGTTCATAACTACAGGACTTGTGTGTGTGAGTGAGATGCTCGCGTGAACATGCTGGAGAATCCCGTGTGTGTTCGCGATGAGTATGAAAATGGTTGTATGTGTTTGTGTGCGTCAGGCGCGTTCGGTTCACCGACCCGCCTGCGCAGTGGGGCAGGCGTTGACCCACCACGTGGGCAGGCAAGGAACCGGCCGGTCTTATCGCCCTGTGGTAACTTCCCGGTCGCATATTTGTGATTTTTTCGTTCATTTTTCGAGTATGGGTGTGTTGCTAAGGAGGTGTGTTACTGTCTCTTTTAATCTAGGCAGAATAGGCAAAATGACTTTACCAACAGTTATGGAAAAGTTTTAGAACATGCATTTTTTTGCGCTGTTACTGGCATTATTTTCGCAGAAAAAAAAAAGATTCCAATTTAAAAAATAGTGATTTAAGTATTCGTAATTCAAAAACCAAAAAGCTATTCCATTTCTTTGACGTTTAATTCCATTTTTTTTTTCTTGAACTCGTACTTATTTTTATAATAAGACATGGAGCGTAACTGCCAACTGCCTTACAGGTTTTACTCAGAGCAACTGCCGTCTGACCTCAGCAGTCGAGGAGGAAACCTGATTTTCACAGAATAATGCTTTGCTATACCTACAGTGCTGTCACTGGCTATTATAATCATAGCATCACCTTGTACCAAGACGTTTCATAATTATGATGTCCATGTGGTAACTGAGAATGAAATGGGACACACCCTTTTTTTTAGGTTGTAAAAGACAACTAGGATATCGGAAGAACGTCAGTCTTCTTTTATTACCCGACTGCCCCAGAAGGAGGGTAATGTTTTTCGCGAGTATGTTTGCATGTATGTATGTCTATTTCTTAAGGCGCAGGGTTCCGATTTGCCTTTGTCTCTGTCTTTTTCTTTACGTGTAAAGAGTAAAGAAAATAACCACACTTTTGTACTTTTTCAATGATTTTCGTTTTTTTTTTCATCATATTGCTCATATTACTCATCATAATCCATCACTGAATGCAGGTGGACATTAGACATTTTATGGTATATTTTTAATATTATAATTATAATTGTTAGTGAAGGTATAAACTGCTTTTAAAGACTATTAAGAGGTGTGTTTGAAGATTTTTTTGAAGCATTAATGTATGTTTAATTTTGATTTGAGTTCCATCACTGTATTAAAATAAGACTTGAAAATATCATTATTTTTTTTTGTCAGAATTATTTACGGTTTAAGATACACTGCTTTAAAAAAACCCGTTTTCGGAACCCTGCGCCTTAATTGGCAAGCTAAACCTAACCTTTTTAACCTAAATCGCTTGATGGATTATATCATAATTATGAGGTGTCGTTAGATTCGTCTTAATTCGCGTTCTGTGATCATTACCAAACTGTTTTCAAAGTGTGATTATTTTAGTGATATTTCATGACCGTTCGTAGCTCGAAGACCTAAGATCCAGTTTGGACGTTTCCAAATCTTCGTAAAAAAAATAAGATGCCGAAGTTACAATCTTTGAATTTTTTATCCTTGCTCAATTCATGCGTAAAATCAGCAAGAATAAAATCAGTGCCGTTGATCTATCAATTGAATTAGCGAAGAAAAGCATAGCTATTCACATGCAACCATTCGACAGGCTGTCATATCGAAAATGACGCCGACAAACGCCGGTTGTCGCTGAAAACCAGCGCTGGGGCTTTGTCTTGCATAGGGTCCCAGCATTATGCTGAGCGATGGCCGTTTTGCGTGGATGTGACGCATATTTTCCTCCAATTTGTTATTTTCGTGTTTTATTTGTTTTTTTTTTTCCTTGCTTGCGTCATATTCTACCGCAAATAAACGTATTTTCTTTCTTTTTTTTTCTTTTTCTTTATTTTCAAATACTGATTTGCCTTGCCCCCGACAGCAGATAGCTGTCGAAAGAATCGGTCGTCTATTTGATTTAAACTGTCAACATTTTGGGGTTCTGGAATTGGCAACAGCCTTTAGAGGGCTTAACATAACATCACGCCTGTATTCTCCAAAAGGTTGGGCAGAGGTATACCTATAGTACACCCACATTTCGTCAGTTATGTTTAAGTCCCATGTAATAGGGGGCGAGCCTATTGCCATCAACCGGGCACAGATCTAGACTCCGGGCTGCTACTGAGAAATTTCACATGGAAAAGCCCAATAACACTTTGGCTGACCCGAGAATCGAACCCCGGACCTGATGCTCAGCAGTGGCGTTTACAACCACTAGACCAACGAGGCAGTCAGCCTTTAGATAACTCTTTTCATATCATTGATTGATGTTCGATTCGGCACGGAAGCGTATCCGTTGGTTGTGAATAGCTATGCTGGCAATATATCTCCCCTCACAAATTCGAATACTAATTCTACCTGCTATGTAAATAACATTGACATGAACTTATCATATCATCCATATAGACTTAGTGGGAAAAATACGTATTATTGAAGCTAACTCAAAAACTACCCAAGTAAAGTTATTAAAATTTATATGGGACCACATCTGAAGTATGCCCTACTAAACAAAAAAAGAATCATCAAAATCATTTCGTAGTTGGCGGAGTAATCGAGTAAAAAACATTAAAAAAAAACGAATTGTGTCCTCCTTTTTGACGTCTGTTAAAAAAATTGCGGGGCGTCAGATGTTTATAATAGGTCGTTATTTTCACGATCCGCAGTGTAAACATACAATATGTGTACGGAAGTTCGTTACACAAACCCAGTTTTTAAAACTGTGTTTTGGAGGAAAATCTGTTTTAAAATTATTACATAATCAATCAAACATTCAGTTCAGCTTATCGCGGTTCATTGATAAATGTAGGCAATTTTGTTCATAATCAAACTACTTTTGATCTGTCATCCCGTTTTCCTACAATCAAAAATTTTTTTTAAAAAAATCTAAATAATCTAATCTGTGGGAGTGATTATGTGAAAAGGGACGGAACTGTGTCACAGGAAACCGGGGAAATGCGCGCTATTTAATTTGACTAATGAGCGCGCTGTCGGAAATGACCTTGACGAGGCCCCGCCCCTTGAATGTTGCTTATTACCAAGATGAGATGTTAGATGTTACACATCACTACGCGACTGCTGGGGCCCAAGTCTGCTATTTTTATAAATTCGTCATTCCAACACGATCCCATTGCCATTTTGCTAAAAGTTCGTAATCTGCTAAATTCATAATGGTCGATCATTGGTTGATCATTGTATTCCACAAATACGAGACTCGTAACGAATTAAAAGAAATGACTGCACAATGACGCTCTCATGGTAGGGCACTGATCAAAGGAACTGTCAAAATTTTAGCAGATTACCGCTTATGTCAGTGATTGTTTTCATTATGTACGAGATTACCAATAGATGGCATTTCTTTCAATGGAGTGTCAGTGGCTGACCATTGGAAAGTCATAATGACGCCAATATGTTAGTAGATTACCAAACTTGTCAAAATCAACAATTATGAAATCAATGATAGACCATTCTGACACTATTGTAATAGCAGACTTGAGGCCCTGAAGGCTCGCTCGTAGAAGTAATCAATCATACATACAATGCAAATAAATAAAATAGAAAAGTGTAATGCCAATATATAACAGCTATTTACTAAATGCATAGGAAAGTATTCCTATATTACTTCATTGTTCCGCCTAATATCCGCAACGGGTCGACCGATTTAGACGGGACTTTCACTGGCAGATATCTGATGTTATAAGGAGTAACTTAGGCTATTTGGCTAGGGCCACACGGCCATAGACGCGGGCTGCAGCTAGTCATCCACTCCGTGTAAATGGTGGATTTTGGTTTATTTCAGTACGAGTATACTCAGTACAACAAGCCCTTTCCTTCTGTATTAAAAAAAAAGAAAAATATTGTAAAAAAGGTCGTCATCATAATTCTATCGCCTGTCATTTGTCAATGGCATTATTTCATTAGTAAAACCTAGATTTCTCACAAAAAAAAACAAGTTGTTCGTTTTTCAAAAATTTACATAAAACACCGCCATGTTTGATGATTCCATAATCACCTATCACATGACGTTCGGATTACGAAAAACCGGGTTAAAATTGTTTGTATTTTATTTTTCAATGTTAGTTTTGGTTTAACGTGATTTTTTATTTTCTTTTCTTTTGTAGGTTCTTGGTATCTGATAGTCTGCAGCGTAAGATTAAAATATTATTTCTTGTCTACGGCCTCAATTCAGTTATTGTTGTTTTGACAATTTTGATAAAGAAAGTCTGCTGATGTATTGATAAAGGTTTATTATGAGTAGAGTGTATGTCTGGTGAACTAGAATTAAAAAATTCCTACCATTTTTATCTGAAGGTAGCAACGTCTGTCTCTTATGGGCGTTTTTTTGATGAGAAACTTTTTGTTAATCACGTTCTTTTTTGGAAAATTATTTTCAAAAAAGAAAAAAAGAATCTTAAAAGTGCATCTTTTTTGAAGATCCACTTTTAAGGAAAGTCAAATAAGGAAGGTCAAATAAAGGATTTAGCTTTAAGGATGGTTAATAGATTAACTACTAGGAGAACACATGTATCTACGAAATAAAAAATTAAAACAAAATACAAAGCCAAACTCCGCAGAAAACCGCTAAAAATCAACTTCTAAACTTCCACTCAAATTGGAAATCCAAATTCGAAACGCCGAACAAAAATTTAAAATTCCAACCAATAGAATTGGCGAATGCATCGCGATTCAAACGTAGAACGTTAGGCCGAAGCTAGACGAGGCAATGAACTCGCGAATTTCGGGGTTCGTTGCCCGAGCGACGAACCGAAAACGTAGCGATAACGCGGCGCGATATCGATTGGCGATTTGTTAAACAGATTGATGTTCCTTCGACCGGGATTGGCGGATAGCAGGAAGTCTTTTTTCCGTGTTCTTTTTTTTAATTTTTAGGGGGGCCAACTTCTGACCCAAGAGGTCTGTTGAATGTTGGGTCAAATGTTTGCGGCAATTGTTTGGGTGGGATATTCTTAGTCAGGGTTCTGCCTGTTGCTAAGGAAGGCCGAACTGTAAAGTTTATCACGTTTAATCTAATTTTGCAATTTTGTAACGTGGTTTAAGATAACGCGTGGCGTAGCAACACTGAACACTGTGACTACATCAATATTATTAAAGTGATAATATTATTGAGTCAATGCTCCTCATGGGGTTTCTTAAGTGCACCTTTTGAGGAACAAAATTATTATTTCCATAATCATGTTTCTATCTTCATTGATTATGGCTGTGGTGATACCAATCAGGTAATTACGAAACTGCTATAAATAATGTGTAAATAATTAGGTATTCTATGTAGCCATGACTGTCTCGTTGGTCAAGTAGCAGATTTCCATCGTGAAATTTTCAGTAGTAGAGTCTACTTTGGCTACACGACAATGGAACTGATAACATAACTGGAATGAAATGTGGGTGTACTAAGACCTCCGTCTACTCCTTAGCGAATTACTTTGCGAATTCAAAAAAAGAAAAGTTTCCGTAAATATTCGAGAAAAACACGGCTCGACAAAATTCGAACACGAGAATTTGAAATAGTGTGTCACTTAGGTCGTTTATTGACCTGCGAACTGTATGAACTTATTGACCCCAGCCGTGACGTTGAACCCCGGATAGGTTGGTAGGGGGTGAATTAGCCTATGGTCACGACAATTTAAATTTCGAATTAGGAACTGTTTTTTTTTTTTGGAAAGCTCTTTTCGATTTTCTGCTGTTTTTTGGTTCACCAATGTCACATGCAGAAACATATTATTATAGACCCAGAAATCAAAGTTAAAGTCATAACTAGGTATAAGTAAGGTTACGTGTTTCGGGTCTTTGAGTTTGAGTTTGAGAATCGAACCGACAGTATAAATAGATAGTGAGTGAAGTAAGTCTTCGTTGATTTCTGGTAAAAACCAGATTTTCGTTTTGACATATTTTCTTTTAAGGTAGAAACGATAGACATAAAACAACTTCCTAAAAGGTCCTATAGTTCAACGAACGAACTGAATCTGGTTCAAAATTTGTAATTCTCATCGTTTTTAAATCCGGAATTGGTTAATTTGAAATTCTTTCCTGCTTTATGTAGTCAGCAATGAACAGTTTTCAATTTGAATTTTGGAACTGCGATTTTTCGTTTGCGATGTTTTTTGGTGGGCAAATTAAAGATGAAGTAATGATCTAGGTATGTCTTTGCCATAGACAAACCTTTTTTGCCCGTATCTTCTGTCAAAATCAAGCATAATAATTTACTTTTAAAACGTGTACTATACATGTGTTTCTGACAAAATAAGCATGCAAGTTTTACTAAAATGAATTATGGTTATGCAATGAATGAATTAATGAAATGCACCGACCCCAGCGTGCTTTGACCAGACTCGATTAATCGAATGAACCCAAAGATTTGCACTAGCCCCTGGATCCTCATGTTTCATGGTGTTACAGAGACCATTGCATATCAATAATGCCGATGTGCCCTTAGGATATGGAAGGATTTACGAGCCGTACTGGATATGCATCCTAGAGTAGGCAATGGAATAGTGGAGAAACGGGTGATAAAATTGAATGCTAGTTATGCAATCAAATATTGAATAGGTAATATTACTTTTTCTGTCCTTTGGATTCCGTCCATCAGACAAAGAGACTAAAAATTCCCCAGACACAACAAAACTACGCGTACATTACATACTTAATAAGTAATAATTTATTATAAAAATTACATTATACACACGATATGATGTCATTGCTCTGACCACTACTTACGATATTATAAACTATGTTATAATACCTTCACATAATTATGTTAAGTCGCGGAACTTAACTGTTATATCAAAATGACACATTATGTCTTGCTAAGTCAAAGAATCTCATGATTTCCCAGGTATTTTGCCTCTGATAGCAATCCAAGCACCAACTTACCAGCAACCTTATTGCAACTATCGTAAAGATCACTTTGTTTTTGATATTAATGTAAAATCAGAGATCAAAATTACTGAAAGCACTCTATGAAACGTTTGACAGCTGTCAAAAATCGCGAGTCAAAGCTCTGATTATTATTTCGTGGTGCGTTTGACGTTCCAATGAGTAATATATGACAGAACGCACGTAGGCCCATGTCCTTCCCCGTCGAGGATACCAAAAATTATTCAACCGAGTAGCTTCATTCACAATCGACCTCTAAATGACTTTCAGAGCGCTTTTTTGGGAAGAATAACAACGGTGGCGCTTTAAATGTTCCTGCTTTGTTAAATAATTTGAGAATATTAGTATGCCAAAATTAAATTTATTTTGTTAGTAAAATAGTGCTTTAAAACAAGGTTTTGAAGAGCGGACAGTCGTACCTGTCACTCAGGAAAAAATAAAATTAATATATAACCTTCTGCATGTCCAAAAATGAAAAGGGAAAACACAAAGCTTTACAGGCTTAGGCCGAGATCGTAACGTTTATGGATCCATGTTCCCGTCTCTATTGGGCACTTGTAGTTTCACAGTTGTGTGACAGTAACAAGAATAACGCCTATCCAAAGTACAGACGCCAGCACATCAAGCACTACAATCTGTCAAATTTCTTTAGTAGATTTTCAACTTTATACCTAAAGCATAAGATTCAAAGTTGATTGGGAAAATTTTACAGTTTCGGGTAGCTTGACCTGTTGGCGTCTGTACGTGCAAGTAACTTTCATAGATCTCAGCCAGAGACGATTGAAAAGCTCTTTTCAGTAATTCAAAGGTAAAACCAAGTAAAAGTATATTAAACCCACATAACTGCAGTTGCAACTTACAACAGTTTGAACAATAAACTCTCCTACAGATCTAATGAAAAGCGTTCTAAAAATAAAAATCATAAAAATATAAACTATGTCACTGCAGGGATTTAGCAGAATGTCAGCGTCTGGTTTTGCTGACACAGTCAAGCTGAGCTATACCCTCATTACGTAATAATACACGATAAATCGGAATTTGAATCGTTTTGAAACAAATTGCTAATCCATTGCTTCATACCATAACTTCGAAACAAAATTAACTCTAAATAAACCCTAAATTATATTTGTTTGAACTAAACAATTTTTGATCCGTATAATTTGAGTCTTTCTTAAAAGCATAACGACACACGCGACGTGATTCACACTTTCTTGATTGAATAATATTGGCAACAAAAATGTAGCTTTTTAAAAATGTTGTATTTTTTCGTTAACTTAGTAAAAATATACAGCTAATTGGGTACATCTCTATAATTTACATAATGATAGATGTAGGTCGTAGATCTTTCAGGCTTTTTCTTGAGAAAACTATCATTTCGCAGTTTTGTCGTGGGTAAATATTGTTTTTACTAAAACTGATTCTATCCCTTCAAGTAAACTTCGGTGCTTCAACTGTCAAATTAAGAATCGAACGAATTTTAAATTCAAATCAGGCTGCAAAGTACGTCGTGGTTTGTTTGAAACTGGTTGTAAAATCTATTTTTTCAAAGACAGTTTGAAATTCGAACGTGATATTTTTAAACAAAACGAGGTTACCAGTTACAATAGTTTACTAGGGCATTGCCAGTGACATATTTTCGACCTTATTTTACGCTCATCGTTGCAACCCAATTCAATAGATTGGATTGACATGATGCGTAAGGTAGGAAAACTGTTAATAAATTATCAAGTTTATATTTAGATAATGTGGGGATTTCAAATTATTAATTCAATTTATAAATATCTTTTAGAATATGGATTTTAATTAACTGGAGTAACAAAAAAAACATTGTTTTGATTGTATTGTGTGCATTGAAAACAATCTAAACTAATAGGTATTATTATAAATAAAGAAGAGAAAAGATTAGATTTTGTTCATGATTGTTTGTTCAATTTCACGCTAAAACGGCTGAACCGATTTGTATGAAATTTGGCACAGGGTAGACCATGACCTGTACCCTAATTACGTAACGCAAAATCAATCCGAATCTGAATCGTTTTGAAACAGATTGCTAACCCATTGCTCCGTAAGTTCGAAAAAAAAAACTGCAGAGCAACGTAAATAACGCAATGAATGTTGTTGAACTGTCAAAATGAAACAGATTTGTCTTTATCGTTTACGAAAATATGTTGCGTAATTAGAAAGCTGGGTTAGGACATAGGATACTATTTTTTCCCGATATTCCCACGGGATCGAGACTTATGTGGGTGAAACCGTGGAACGCAGCTTGTATTTTATAAATGAAGACAAAGATTTTTTTTTAAACTCAAATCAGGGTATTTGATTTGTTAAGGGTACGCCAGTCAGTCATTCTTCCAAACAAACGTAGTATGGTGGTAACTCGTTTGTTTGACGGTGTACGTTCGAAACTAAAATTTCATATTCATTTCTCTTGTAATTATCTAGCCCTGTATGCAAGTAGAATAGGAAAAAAATGGTTTGGAAGTTATGAGCGTCGAAACCTCGTCTTTGGGCATAAATAAATAACGTATGTTGTAAGAAAATGGCAAAATAGAAAACGTACAGGGACAGATAATTATTAGTATATTCAATAGTTCGAATAATTTTATTTTGAGTAAATACATCCAGTAGTTTTTCATAATATCTATACGCCCAAAGGTCTGTTCATGAAATTTTACGCGCTCGTTTTCGTTATAAATCATCGTCTATTTCACTGAATAAATTAATAAATAAATAAATTAAAACTAGATAAATAAATACTAAATAAATTATTAATTAGCATGCATATATTAGTCACATCCACCGACGAGTTCGAGCCGTCGTCGACTAGTGTTACCCTTAAAGGGAAGAATAAAGCTTTAAAATTTCATCAAATTTTAACTTTTTACCCCACTGCGACAAAGCCAAAAAAGGAGGGTTATTTATGTTTTTCCAACTTGTTTCGTAGAAGAGGTAGAGACTGAGCTACAAAATTTAAAAGGTGCCTACGATCGATGAGATTGCGCAAATAGTATCTACAAATTGATTTCGCTTGTAAGGAAAATTCTCATTTGGGGATTGGAAAAGTGCCCAACCAAGTACTATATATATTAAGCTGGTTTTAGTTCTTTCCCATTTCATTGGACCCGAAATACAGAGCGTAATAATATTATGAAGTTATTTTAAAAGGTTTTTTACCAACGGTGCTTTTGGTTGCCTGCTAGTCCATATTTAAAACTTTAATGGCAATTTCAGCTGTTAACGCTTTAAATAATTTAAAGATCAGCTCATATTTATGAAAAAATATGGTACCTATATAAAAGTGTTTGTAAGACGTAAATCGGGCACAAATAAAGAGTGTTTAAGGATTGTAGCAGGTGGCGTTATGTAGTTAGAAAGAAGGCATACGTTTATGTATTATACTATAAGTTATAGCCTATGTTATTCAGTGATAATACAGCATTCAGCTTGTAAAAGAATTTATTAAATCGGTTTAGTAGTTTTTGTGTTTACCATACAAACAAAACTACGAATGTTTTATCTTTATAATATGAATGTAGATGTATGAGTTACTCTGCCATTCGGAATTTTTTAAGTATTTTCTTTTACGAAACATATAAAACCACGCCTTCATTCCCTGACAAGTCTATCTAAGTTAAAAATACTGCCAAGCCTACTAAAGGCCGGGCTTGGAACAAATATAGTAGATTGTACCGTGAACGTTGATAAAACCGTCGACACTGGCCAGCAGCTGATCAATACTGTATCCTGTTTTTACTTACTTTGCCCGAAACCAACTAAAATACTTCAAATATTTTTATTAAAAAATTATTAGATACTTATATTTACTAACTGACCCAACTGATACGTTGTTCAAACAATAAATCATACAAAATGGACGCTACATTTTTCTCAAATTTGAATTGTTCTCGGGCAAGTTTTTAAATTTTTCTAGCTGTTCCTAATTCGAACTAAAGAAAATTTTAATACAATAAATTTGCCAAATCGGCTGTTTTCAAGTTTCATTCTTATTTATATAGAAGATAAGTCACAAAGTAAGGTTTTTTACAATATATATCTACGCCCATCGGTGGGCTCTTAACAGCACGACGTAGCACGTGGTCCGAAATCAATAGGTCGTTAGCCTGTAAGTAAGAGTGAGACAGCACCACGTGACGTCACATCACCCGTTCCTTTCTAGCACAAGGTCGGCGGCTTCCCTCTAGGGTTATTTACTTTTCATTTTTTTCTTAATATTTCGGGGATTACTGTTTTTCGTCACGGTTTATGACTTGATTCTTTGATCTATGAAATGTTTTTTTGAAAATGGCCGACCTTTCTCGGGAAGGATTTTGATGTTTGTAGAAGTAGTTTTTTTTTTTGTATAATGTCGCTTTGATTAATGGTGGCTCAGCAGTGAGAGTAAAGGTTAATGGTGTGGTTCTTATTAGTGACTTATATGGGAAGTTGGTTAATCATTGTTAACCGAGTTTTTGTTAGACAGTAAAAGTTTTTAGAAGACAGTTTTTATTTATTTGTTTATATTTTTTCTTCAATAACTATTATGTAAATGTAACGTTTTGGAACTGTTAATATTGTCATTTTTTATAAATAAATATATTTTGCTATAAATAAAAGGTTGACCTTTAAGACATCAACATGTCAATGACATAATGTCATTTATCAACAAATGACTTCCTTCTTTGATATCTGCAGAATAACAAGTAAAAATATAAAATAGTAGAATAAAGTTATATTCACAAAAGCTGGCCCATCATAGCCCACTGTGGAGTCATTGAACCATAGCGAAAGGTCATTTTTGGCAGTTATCCGGATAAAGATTCTTGCACGGCTTAGGCAACTGTGTGTACTTTCTACTTATTCCACAAAAACTACAAAAAATAATATACCTACGTAAAATAAAATGAGAGAATATTTTTGTTTTTACAAACTGCGTAATATTTTAAAAGGAAAATAATATAAACAAAAAAAACACTGCAGACGCCTAACGAAACAAAATTGCCTACATTTATATTTGCGGTTGGCGGCACATTTTTCCTGGGTCATTGACCTGTTAACACTAGTAGTAAACGAGTACAGGACTTCAGGTATTGTTTTGTTTAGTGGGAAAATCTAATTTGATTTAGTAGATTTTATTAGATTTATTTTTGTTTGCCAGAAAATTGCTAATAAAATGGTCAGAATTTTATTGGTTACAATTTTTTTTTCAGTAAAGATGTTTGGACATCATTGCGAATGTTTTGCACAATAATTCAGTAAAAGTATGCAAAAAAAGTACATTATCAATTTCAAAAAAACATTTGCCTATCGTTGCCTGCCAGTATGCGAGACCAAAACCCGTGAAAAAAGGTTAATAAACACCGCCGTAGAATCTTCGTTTTGAAAAAAGAACAAAAAAATTGGAGTCGTTGGCGAAAAAATTGGCCAGGAAAGGCGGCGACGTAATATCGCTCAGCGATTCCACATTCAAAACTAGAGTTCAACAGCATTTCACCGAAATCTACTTTGTTTGGGTCCTAGGGTCAATGAACTGCTGTGACGCCTCTGAGCCAGTGTGCGCGCGCCGCTGTATCTGTACACGACACCGACGTACGCACACAAGCAAACAACGCCTTGTGATCCGCTCGCACACTGATGGGCAATTTTGTCTCTTAATTACACAGTAATTACACACGTTTCCGTACATTTCTTAGGCGATTTGGGAGGTACTACAGTGCTAATTGACGCCCCTCAAAGAAATTCCCCTTAAAGATGAATATTGAAGGAGATTTTTTCCCATCGTAGTCCGCCGCCGGGGCGACTGAACTATCGCTATGAGCTAAGTTGATTATTCGGTCGGAATGAAAAAATATATAATTTTTTCGTGAGCCTGGCCGAAGATTCGTCAATGCGTCAGTCACGTTCGGGCCGCTCTGGCGTCAACATCTTTGGACTTGCCAGTTGCCGACGCGAAGCCGAGTTGTGAACAACGTATAGTACAAACATATAACGTACAAATTTTGCAGCAGTGAGGTGATCCCGTATTGTTATTTTTCCACAAAACAAGTGACAGTGCCTATAAGTGCAACAGTGACAAGATTTTATTTTTCATTTTTGGAAAATGGAATGTAGTGGCGTCTAACGACTTATTTAAAATTTAAATCTTGTGGTCCACGTAAATTCGGATAACGGATTTTAGATAATTGAGCAGCAGTGTTCGGTTAACTAAAATCTTTTGACATTAACAACAAATTGGCATTTTCAAAATTTCCCAAAAATATTTTGAAATTCATATAAATTCTTCTTCTGTTTCGGTTTTCTCTTTACAGATTTTTTTGTGTTTATCAAGTATTGATAAAGAGATAAAATAAAGCCAGTAGAATAAGGGAACAAGTGAATAATTACAATAAAAGTAATAGTGCCTTACGTAGATGTTTATTTAAGACAAAAGGAAGAAAACAAAACACAACCACGGAGACAAAATGCCAGAAAATTTGTTGCTCTTCAAAAAGTTAATACCCGAAATAAACTTCGCTAAAAGAAATCTCACATCACCGCTTGGCCGGAGTATTTTTATCAGTTAAACACAAATATCTGGTGCTTAAAAACAAAAATCAACAAAGTTGAAGAAACATTAATAAAATTGGGAGTGCCATAGTTTTTTCGAAGAAAAATTCTGATGGTGTAGCTACACACAAAAAACAAAAACAGTTGCCTTACCGACATAGTCGATTAAAAAATAAAAAAAGAGGAGAAATTTACAATCCGTTGGAACACCAAATCGCACAGTGATACTAGTGTTAACCGCAATGCGAATTCGATTCGCGCACACACAAATTCATTGGCCGAAAATAACTTAAAAAAGTTTTTAACCTCAAGAGAAAAAAGAAATCACGACGGAAAAACCTGCGAAGATTGAATTTGGAATGATGAACAGCAATCAGTTTCATGATTTGTTTGGGTCGCAGTGGCCTCCCGACCAGCATGGAGGGCATTCGTCTGCCTCCACCATGCTGCACCAGTCCCAGGGACTACCTCAGGGTATGCAGTTGAAGAGAGAACCTCATACGGATGTGCAGCCGGGGATGCACAACCAAATGGGCATGGATATTACTTCAGGGTCTGTGGCAGACAGTACATCCCCCCCGCCTGGCAGTAGTGATGGGATGTTCGGCTCATCGATATCTGGCATGTTCATGGATAAGAAAGCTGCTAACTCTATAAGAGGTATTTACTATTTTTATTTAATAATCGTCTTGTAGAGCATGATAAGGTTAAGGTCTCTACATAACAAAAATAAGATTCTAACTTAATTGTTCTCGTCGTTAAATTATTTTTCTGATCGTTGAATTAGAACTATTCTGTCAAAATCTTACTGTGAAATCATGCTCGGGATTGACAGTAACCCTACTGACAGGTCACTTCACCTGAGTTTTTACATTAAGATATATACCAAATATATAGGCTGTTCTTCCTCATCAAGGCCCAAAAGGTTTTTCAATTACTATTAATACATAATTTTCATTAATTGTTTTTGACAGATATAAACTACGGTAACTCAACTTATAATGATTTGTCGCGCTCAAATGTAATTGGTAGGACTAATTACGTCACGATACTGTTATGTAAATAACGATATCTATTTTATTTATGTTTGTTTGTTTGCATTGTCCAATTTGTTGGAGCAAAGTGCGTGTTAATGATTGAGATAACCTTTTTTAAGGGGTTTAACAGAAGTGTTAACATGTGTAACACAAAAAAAAATAATGACTTGTCACATTTTGTTTTTTTTTTTTACTTGACCATTACTTATATACTGTTTTAACTTCAGTTATGTCTTTTATCACCTGTTAGAGATAAAAGACATAACTGAAAATGAAAAAAGACATAACTAATAGTTGTACCAACAGTAACAGGCTGGAGTCTGGATCTTAGTGCCCGGTTGATGGCAAAAGGCTCGCCCCCTATTACATGGGACTTAAACCTAACTGGCGTAATGTGGGTGTACTATAGGTACACCTCTGCCTAACCCTTTGGGGAATACAGGCGTGATGTTATGTTATTAGTAACAGTGGCATAGATAGAATTACGATGATTATATCTTGCATAAAACTAGTTATTGATTTACCAATTAGGGCATGACCTTTAAGCAAACAAGAAAATTTAAAAAATAACTTGAGCTGCCAGTTTTATAGATTTAAGGAAACTTCCTGTTTTCCCCTATTATATGGGACTTTAACATAACTGGGGAAATATGGTTGTGCTTACAGGTACACCTCTGCCAAAAATGACCACTCAAGTTCTAGTAAAATAAAACTAGATCAAGTAAAAGTGAATCCAAGTAAGCGGGCTACTGTGTCTCTAATTGGTTTATTACTAAAATTGATACTACTTAGAAGTCATTAAAATTTTCAGGTCACCTCAAGGTCGAATGTAGAAATCCACCTACATTTTACGTCAGCTATGACATGTCGATTGAATGAAGTCTTAATGTCACTTATGTCAATAAATAATCAAATGTCATTGTATTCAATCTAGGCTGGCAGAAAAGTCGACATCGGCTCTGTTGCCAGAGAAGAAAAAATCTCAAAAAAAAATCAGGCTGATAATCAGCACTTTTCAAACGAAAATTACATAAGATAGTCCCCCAAAACGCACGCCCTTCACCACTTCCTAGTGCTTTACTGCAGCACAGCTGTTTGTTCATTTAGAAGAACTTGAATAGTATGAAAGACTGTCTTTTTTGGAAGTGATAGCCGGAAAGTCTGACAACCAGTCTTACTAACGGGTATCGTATTACCCACTAACTGGGTTGTGGCGGTCAGATAGGCAGTCGCTCCATGTAAAATACTGGTATTCAGCTGCATCCAGTTAGACTGGAAGCCGACCTCAACATAGTTGGGAACAGGCTAGGCAGATGATGAGTACCTTTGGGTTTGGCCTTCTAGCTGCCTAAACAAAACTGTAAAGTGACTTACTGACAAAAACTCAATTAGTCAAGTTTTAAGTACATTTTTGCGTCATTCGACCCACATTTTAGTGAACATATTTACAAAATCGATGCATTTATCTACCGCCCCAAATTGCATTTAAATGTTTGTGCCCCAAATTATAATTTTCCACAGTTAACCTACCGGGTTTTTCTTTGTTTCGGTTATTTGTGTTAATTGTTAAAATTTGGGTTATGCTGATGTGCTCAAGGACTTACGTTTAGTTGTGTCATTCATTTCATTACCTACTGATTATAGACTTAAAGTTTGAATTTAGAACAGACTGTACAGATCCACTCAAATCTCTGTGGTTCTTTCCTCACATGGTTCTCATAGGGCCTGACCAAGATTATGTGTGGACTTTAAAAGAGACTGATCTCTGAGTTTGTTTCAGTCTTTCTTCTCAGAGGAATCACCAAAATCATCTAGTTTTAAAACATAATTTATTTTTGACGTGTTCAAGTGTTTTGTTGGACAAAATGAAAGCAAGCGTATGCTGACTCTTTTCCAGTAATACTGATAGTAGAGGCAGCGGAAGTCTTGAGTATCAGTACCTAGTGGTAGCATAATTAGTTACATCCTTGTTGTAATATCAGCAAAGACTTGTAAAACGCTTCAATTTGAAGACCAACAATCAATCCGCCTAGCCTTTTCCCAACTACAAACCGCCTGCAGCTGAATACCAGTTTTTACATGGAGCGACTGCCTATCTGACCTCCACAACCCAGTCACTGTGTAATACGATACCCCTTGGTAAGACTGGTTGTCAGACTTTCGGGCTTCTGACGACCCGTAACGACTGTCAAAGATCCACGAATGGCAGCCGGGACCAACGGCTTAACGTGCATTCCGAGGCACGGCGGAGTCTCGGTATGTAAAGCTGGTCACCCATCCACGGTCATTCATTCATTCATTCACGGTCCTACCCGGTCCTTAGCGTAGCTTAACCTGATGGATTGACCCGTGCGGCTGTTATTACTTAGCCACGAGCTTTGAAGACCAACGTCGAATAAGAATTACTATAGCGGGTTTCACGTTTACGTTTTATTCTGATTCATGTCCTATAACAACAGACAATTTTAAGCATTCACTCTATCTATAAATATTATTACAAAATTAGGGCACTCACAAAAAAAAAAAACACTAGGCAAACAAAACAGTGACAGTACTTTGCAAGCCATTAAATAAATAAAAAAACAATTACTAGGCAAGTCAAAGTGCAGGTTAGTGTCATTAACCCCGTCGAAAAGCGACACGTGGATGCCACTACAGTGGTAAAACGTCGTAAGTGAAGACTGTATGTCGCGTTGTCTTTGCGTAGGTAATGTAAAGCATTGAGACTTTTATTGATGGAATGTCAATTTGAATGTAATTTATGTTACAGGTTTTGAAATTTGAATTAGGAATTTTATTTTAATTCAAGCGAACCGTGTCTTTAAAAATAGAATTCGTTTTTGTAATATTTGTCTATAATGTTATGAAGTAAAACAGAATTTACTAAAGTATATATTAATCCTAAGTTAAAAAACTGCACTCCCACGACAGAAATATCAATTTAAATTCGTTTAGATCCAATTTTTTAAGTCCAATTGCCATTCTCATTACTCATTACACTCGGAATGGCGCAATAGAACAATTTTGGGGTTGTCATCCGGCGACGAATTGGCCTCAACTGGCCGGGTTCAAGGCCGTTGCCCGTTAATTTGATGATACGTTCACCTCTTACATTGATCTTCATAACACTAGACTCATTTTTTATTTCGGTCTGTATAAAATCTTGTCATTGCTGCGTGGGTTCGATGCAGCTGGTTGAAAATTAAAAAAGGAATTGATTTACGTCATTCGTTTTTTTTTAATCGATACAGGCTTACCTTTGCCATTTATGTTAAAGAAAATGCTGCAAAAAAAAAACAATGGCTAATAATATTGAAAACAGACATAGGCGCCGAACATTCAATAAAATCCGAGTTCATTTTTATTAGGTATAGCTTATTGATTTTCTCACGCAGAAATTTTCCACGAGATCGGCACGAATGGTGGGTGGAGCACCAAAATAACGTTCTTATAATTCCTTGATACCATAAGTCTCGTTTTAATTAAAAAATAATTTGGCATGTTAGGAAATATTTTGTGTTCAAACGATTTTTACCCAACACCACAAACGTTTTCTTAGTTTTTAATTGAAATTCGCAAACAAATATTTAAATTAAATCCATAAAAAACAATTGACAAAACGTTTCAAAAATAGAACGATCACGTGATGTCGTCGACCCGTGACGTATGCTGTCACTTTTATTTTAGCGCGCGTTCAAACGAATGGTTTTGTTAAATTCTTGACAAATTATTGAAATTCTCAAAGTTAATTGTTTTTGCTTCGTGGGGGACGTGGCGAATGATGTTCATAAGACATACTTCACACATAGATTAAGTAGAACGATTGTATTGCCTTTCCCTTTCGGTATTTCAAGTGTTTTTAAAAAGTGGTCGAGGGTTTTGCTGTAACATTAGAATCAGGAGAGCAAGGTGTTTTGTCAGAATTACTGTCAGTATGACAAGTTTTGAAAAATGGTCCTTAAATACTTTTACTTTAGAAATCAAACCACGCATAAGAATATTGAATGGTCTCACTGCCTCTGTGCAAGTTATAGTGCACATAAGTAAAGCATCATACATTTATTCTTTTAAAAATAAATACAAAATAATAGTCACCAGTTGACTATTTTTTAGTATTTATTTTTTACTAGTAGCTTTAAACTTTAAGTCCTATAACATTACATGGAACTATAGTTATTTTATTCAAATAATTAAAATATCTTACTGTTGCTGAAAATTACAGCGTCAAAAATCATGAATTTCCGTAAAAAAAATGTAATAGGACTCTTAAGAACCACAGCCCCACTGTTAATAGGGCTACTCCGCTCCGCCACTTAGTTCTTTTATAAACAATAAACCACATAAGTCTCTCCTTTTGTGTGTTAACGTATAGAGAGAATCATATTACGAAATAGTGAGAAGTTGTTTGAAAGATGAGATTAACAATGTTTTAGGATTTTTTTTACGCGATACAATAAGCCCTTTGTAAGGTTCCAACATCTACTCTTTATCAAGGACTGGATTTGAAAAATATACTTTGGACATAATGTTTTGTTTTTCAGTCGTTTTTCAGGATTTCATGCAAATTAAACTTATCCTAGTTTTCTTGCCTGTCCATATACAATAGTAAAATCCATGAATGCCAATTTAAAATAACACTATTGTCATAATAAAGGACATATAAAGAAAAGCTGAATTTATGCAAAAAAAAAAAAAACTCCGAAATAATTTAATGTCTGTATGTGCGAAACTAAGATTTCACAACAAAACTACAGAAATTCCATTACTAAGCTAAGACCATCATAAATATGATTCATTTAGTTACTAATAATTACTTAGTCATCATTTCTTTCAAATAACTGTAGTTCAATAACCTGTGAGTTGTGACAGGCTGAAAATGTGGCTGTCATTATTACAAGTTTCCGCCATCTTGGATTTTGATTTGAAAATTGCAATAGTAATTATAATTTTAGTTACAGTCAATTCTAATTACAATTAGAAATAAATTAGGTCAATAATATCTGTTTATTACGATATTTTTCCACCAATTTTTTTGAGTGACTTGTAATGTCGTAAGTGTCATGAAATAAGGAAGTAATCATTCCACCTTCGCACAAATGTCGATGCCCTTTGATCTCTATTTTCTTTGTCAAGTTCGATGACTAGGACGTTTTTGTAGACGCAAGTTATACTAGGCATAGACATATCCGTCCTAGATCAAGTTCACTGATAAACATGTTTTGTTTTATTCTATTATCGTCATTTATCCGTCTCGGTGTCTGGTTATTATCAAGGGATTGTAGTACCTACCTGAAGCTTTTTTTTTAAAATATCCAAACATTAATTCTCATTTTGAACTCTTACACAAGTTTCAAAAATAGAATGAGCCGTCAAACGAAACATTTTGATTGAAATGGCGGATCAAAATAAATCAGTCATCACAGAGTAAACATAACAAATTCTCAAAGAACTCTCATTCAGAACTACTCCATATATAATCAGAGATCAAGATACATTTTTCAATTATAACGGTCAAAGACCACTATAAAGTGATCTATTGACACAAACATTCTTGAGCACAACAAAGGTCAAAGTAAAATGGTTTCTCTTAAATATAAAATGAAAAGCATGCGGTATCGAGGTCATTGGCCCGTGATGTCACTCGCGTCACAAAACGTAGGTAATTCGAAATACGGTAACGCACTCGTCCGCGTTACGTATATGAATTTGCGATACGATCTGTAATGCGGTTTGCGTTTGACCGATAACGGTCATTGCCTTGACTTGATAGTGATTCACTGTTTTGATATTTTTTGTAGGCTTGGTCTTACGTAATGTTTGCTGATTTTAAATGAAGATTTAATTTAGAATGATCGTTTTTAATTTTATTAAATTGAACTTAAAACTTTATTTATCATTCTATTTTTTGGCTTTTACAGAATTAAAGTTTTTTTTTTTCTCATGAACCCTTTTTTTCCAACTGTTTACATTGATATGAAACCAGATGGATTGAAAATAGTTGGAAAACAGGAACATTATTTAAGTATTTAGTAATAATAATAAAATTATGAAAAAACATACGCAATGGGTTTTTCCTTTAAATTAATTACAAATTCATCGATGAACTTTGAATAGTCATCATCGATCATTGACAAATGAAACACAATTACTTTTAGCAATAAAAATGCGCTACAATGCAAATATATTTTTATTTGAGGATACTTAATTATTATTATACAAACCGCATTGCGAGCTATGCACTTAATAAATATTATTTATTTGTATTTTATCAATTTCCTGGCGTTTTTCCAAGTCTGCTAGCCGGCTTTCAGTGTCGGTTGAAAATTTACATTATACCTTATCGTAACTGCAAAAACACTTTCTCTATTCGAGACTATGTTCTTTTTTCAAATGTTAAAAAAATATCGGCTGCCAAAGGATCTGACGAGATTCCCTCCAACTTTCAAAAAATTCGAATTAAAACGCAGTTCGTAATTCAATCTTTGCATGAATACTATACAATTTACTAGAATTCCTTTGCCTTTATTTGAGATAAACATCAAGTGAAAATTATATACAATTTTGTATGGAAGCTTGGAACACAATATTGTGAGGAAAACAAGGTCATGTATACTTTCAGATAATTTACTAAAATAAATAATTATGTACCTATGTATGTATGTACTCCTACCTAATAAATACGAAGTATTGCAGAAATAGGTTGTAGTTTCACGACCTTATTTCCGTCACCTAGAGACAAAATTGAAAACTATTATGAGCCCTGCGATGTTGCAATAACACTTCCCCAGATATCTCCCTGCACTCTAGCTAGATGCGACTATTATTATTAACTTTTCTCTTTTCTTTCCCTGTATAATATTGCAGACATTTATTACGTCACATTACTAGGTACAGTGGTTCAGTTCATCACCCATACATTTGACAGGACTGAACTGTCTGAAACTGTCAAAATGACAGGACTGGCAGGCAGTTTACTGTGTGTCAAAACGGTGAAGGAGAACATCGTGAGGAAACCGGCATGTTCTAGAACCATTTGAAGACATGTGACATCCACCAACGCGCACTGAGCATGCGTGGTGGATTATGGCCCTTTGCCCCTCACAACGAGGAGGCCTGTGTGTGTCCCAGTACTGATTATGCTATAATATATTTGAATGACAGTTATATGAAATTTACAATTTTTTGTATAGATTGTGTTGTTAAATACAATTTAGATGAGTAATCTTTATATTGAGCGGCAGACGGATCGCAAGGTCGTTCCTTGGCTTCCAAATGTATATTCATTACGTCATTGGCAGACATGTTATAGTATTAATTACAAATATGAATACTTACATAAGTAGTATGAATAACATTATCAGAAATTTTAATGATGAACTTGAGTAAAACATAGGTAATAATTGACTAGCACCGCCACGCGGTTTCACCCGCATAAGTCTGGATGCCTTGGGAATATTGGGATATAAAGTACCTTATGTGTCAATCCAGGTTATAAAGTATCAGTGTGCTAAATTTCATCCAAATCTGTTATTTTATTTTATTTTATTTTATTTGGGAAAATAAACGGTTACAGATTACAATATGGTTAAGAACTTAAAACTGTTATGTGCTTTCTGTGTGAAAGAGTACCTAACTAACATCCATTTCATTTAAAAAGCTAGATGAGTTCGGTGTTGCTTATCTGATTACTCTGTTAGAAAGGCCGACACAAACTAGAGGTCACAGTCTCTTTTATAATCCCGACTTTATCTTGGTTAGGTCAGGAACATATAGGTTAAAGTCTGAAATGGTATTTTGAGGACTTATCCAGTATAAAATCTATGTGAATTAACGATAGATATGTATTGTACTATCATATTCACTGATCTGCAGTGATACGTTATCTTCAACATTTTTATCAATGAAAAGATAATTCTGCTTTTGTTTCGTCAAGATAAATTAAAGGTCGACGATCTTCAAGGCCTTTAATGTTGTTACTTTATTATATATTCCATTAAATAAACGTTACTTAAAATTAAATAATGTTTAGCGACTGTTTAAACACACATTTTGACGTTTTAACGCCACTTGACTTTAATCATCGTCGATAAATAAAAACATGTAGTCTAAAAAAAAAAGTGAATTACTTATTCGAATTTAGAATGCAAGGTTTTGTTTTCCTATTTCAACAGCATGGCATTCTAATTCTAAAACCTCATGATTCCTTCACATGACGCTTGTATTCTCGACTAGCTTGACATAGAACAATAAAAAATCCATTTTATTTTATTCCATCATTGACCAATAATACAATACCAGACAGGTTCATTTAAAAACTTGTGCAATAGTAGAAGAATGCGATTACAATACATTACTGAGACAATAGATCGGAGGGTCAATGACCGTTCACAGCTGATCTGAAGCCAAAAACTATATTTAATCGATTTATTATTAAATTAGGCTGTTTGTGTGATTTCCTTGGTCTCTGGGGATTGTCTAAAAATAGTATCAGTAGCTTTGTATGAGTGAACATTAATCAACAAATAAATCTTATTAATATTATAAAATGTGAAAGTTTGTATGTTTGGATGTTTGTTGGTCAATCACGCAAAAACGGCTGAACGGATTTGGATGAAATTTGGCACACCGCGACGGTAGTACGATCCCGTGGAATAACTTTCTATCTCCACGCGGGCGAAAGCTATTGAATAATAAACGTTTAAACACTATAATCATCGAAATAATTATTTGGTCTAAGCCCTTGACTAAACTAGCATACTAGCACTATTTTGCTATACTAGCTTCAAAAACTAGCCTCGTGTAACCCGGGCATCAGGACCAACAACCGCATCTTACAAGTCTTACAACATACAATATTTTGTCGTCACAAGTCACATACGATGGTATTCCATTTTTAAATTGTTGACGCATAAAGTTGCATCATATTGACTCGCTCGTTATGCAATTAAAACAATATCCTTTTGCAACAGCCAGTGTTGTTGAACTTAGCTATATTGCTGCTGCGGCAAATAAGATATTTCTTCATCTTTGATTTTGAAATGCGAGGGCTGTTACTTACATAAATTAAGTTATAATGGTGGATATTTATAATAAAATAATAATAATAATTCCAGCCTATTACTGTCCCACTGCAGGGCAAAGCCCTCTTCTCATACACAGAAGGCACGAGCATTGATCACCACGCTTGCTCAAGACGGGTTGGGAAATTCGTTGGTTATATTTTGTTAAAACATTGATAAAGATTTTCCAAAATTTGAAAACAAAGAAATTATAGATAGGATAAACTTGTCGATTGAGGTTTTTCTGAAATGACGTTCACTAGGTGGCAGCACTGAGACGTCAGGTCCAGGAATCTGTCAAAAGTGTCAAAGCGCCTATATTTTCTTTAGTCGTGACTGAATGATGAACGATTGAATGAAACGAATTATGAACGTCATCATATATTTTATATTCATTGTCGAAATGAAGGCAGAAGTTAGCGTGAATTTTCATGAAAACCCTCATTGTGTTAGGCTGGGTCACCGCGTAAACTTCAGATCTGAGTTTGAACAGCCGCGGGATCAAGGTAGTCGATTTAAATCGAAGTAAACATAGTTATTAGTTCTATTTTTAGACCTGAGAGTGAGAGAGACATTATTTTAAGAATTAGTCACCAGTATTGACAGTATTTTTAGCTACGAAGCTGCTTTAAGTTTCCCGGCATCTTATTTATGAACATTGCTAAAATAAATAATATAAAAATTTGCTATTTGTTTAGTTTTATCAAAAAAACCTTAACTTTCACAACTAGAATAAAAATATAGAACGTGACGAGATTATCCTGCCATTTAGAAAAAAAAGAGAAACATTAAAGATAGTTTAGAATAGAAGCAATTTTTCGTCTCGCATTCGAATTTTGAACTAGTAAATGCAAAAATATTTTCGCAATTTACAAACCTTTTGCTGTATGAAATTAAACTTTATTTCGAGGACATAGAGTCTTGGTCGCGAATTTAGAGGTACAACAATAATGTTGTTTGTATCGCTTGTTCGGACAACTGCGGTCGATGACCCCTGACGTAAGCCGTTAGATTAAAATTTAAATTTGGAACTAGACCCATGGTTGGCACGTGTGACTGGTATTGTTGGAGTTTTTCGCGGAATATCGATAATAATAACAACTGTGTTTATTTCCCAAATTGGCAAGCAAGCATCTAAGGTATTTTGTAACAGAAAAACTCAAGTAACTGCCATGGATAGCTTTATTTGTACCAAACCATTTTTAGACACAATTTGAGTTCAAATGAGTAAATTGTCCCTCCGTATGAAAAGGAAATTGGCATATTTTTCCTAAAAACTTTTGTCATTTATAATTTTCAAGAACTTTTATTGACAACCCTAACCAAAGCCTTGTTGAGGCTTCGAGAGGACATTGACCCGTGACGTACGGTGGGTGTGTAAAGCATAGTATTGAATGCAAATTGAATATCGAATAATCACCTCGACTGTCAAATGTACTCGGTTTAAGGGGATTACCTCGCTCAAATCGTAAATATACTGTAGGTTTAAAGAAGATTGTAGATGAATCCTTTTGTGCGTTTTCCATGTAAAAAATATATGGTATACTTAAGGTCATCACAAATACATTGTATTGTTTAACATTTTAATAAACTTTCCTAAATTTTGGGAAAAAATCTTATTAAATAGGTCCTTCTTCAACCTAAATTGTAAATTTTCTCTGTAACGGCTGAATAGTTCGGCATGAATTTTCTACCAAAAATATATAATGACGTATTGGACAATTTGTATTGTTTTTTTTTTGTTATTTCTTTTAATATTTTTAACTATTGAACAAAAACCCGAAACTTCACCAGTACCCCACTGGAGCACCCCCGCTAAGGCCTGTGACGCGTACTCGGGACGCGACACGTCAGTGTCCTGATGACTCTTGTGACGGAAGGACTATACGCGCGTTATTTTTTCCAAATAAAATCTAAAAGTTTACGTTTTGAATGATTTTTGAATGAAATCATATTTTAAATAGTACAAATATAAATATTTCGTAAATCAACCATACAAATTAAGTTTGTAAATATATGTAAAGCAGTTTGTAATTTCGTTTTGTTTTTTGAACCTGTCATAGAGTAAGCCTGACTATGCCTAAATATAAGAATAAATGTAAGGTGAAGCGTGGCCGAGCTCTCCAAAACTATTGGTAAGTACCTAACCTATTGAGTACATTATTTCTAGTGTGTTTATTTTTTATCGTTTTTAGTTATCTTGAGAATTTCGTTTGGCGGAGGATGGAGACCGACCGTGTCTAGATGATTAATGATGTCACTTACCTGATGGTGGGCTGATGGACTCCGAAGGTGGGTATAGGATCTCATTGACGGCACTTCGTAGAACCATCGTGTTTGGACTCATTTGAAAGGTCTCTTAGAGACCTTAGTGACTGATGATGTCACCTACCTGATGATGGACTCCGAAGGTGGGTATAGGATCTCATTGACGGTACTTCGTAGAACCATCGTGTTTGGACTCATTTGAAAGGTCTCTTGGAGACCTTGGTGACTGATGATGTCACCTACCTGATGATGGACTCCGAAGGTGGGTATAGGATCTCATTGACGGCACTACGAAGAACCATCGTATTTGGACTCATTTCAAAGGTCTTTTGGAGACCTTGGTGACTGATGATGTCACCTACCTGATGATGGATTCCGAAGGTAGGTATAGGATCTCATTGACGGCACTTCGTAGAACCATCGTGTTTGGACTCATTTGAAAGGTCTCTTGGAGACCTTGGTGACTGATGATGTCACCTACCTGATAATGGATTCCGAAGGTAGGTATAGGATCTCATTGACGGCACTTCGTAGAACCATCGTGTTTGGACTCATTTGAAAGGTCTCTTGGAGACCTTGGTGACTGATGATGTCACCTACCTGATGATGGACTCCGAAGGTGGTATAGGATCTCATTGACGGCACTACGTAGAACCATCGTGTTTGGACTCATTTCAAAGGTCTTTTGGAGACCTTGGTGACTGATGATGTCACCTACCTGATGATGGACTCCGAAGGTGGGTATAGGATCTCATTGACGGTACTTCGTAGAACCATCGTGTTTGGACTCATTTGAAAAGACTCTTGGAGACCTTGGTGACTGATGATGTCACCTACCTGATTATGGACTCCGAAGGTGGGTATAGGATCTCATTGACGGCACTTCGTAGAACCATCGTGTTTGGACTCATTTCAAAGGTTTCTTGGAGACCTTGTTCACTCATGATGTCACCTACCTGATGATGGACTCCGAAGGTGGGTATAGGATCTCATTGACGGTACTTCGTAGAACCATCGTGTTTGGACTCATTTGAAAGGTCTCTTGGAGACCTTGGTGACTGATGATGTCACCTACCTGATGATGGACTCCGAAGGTGGGTATAGAATCTCATTGACGGCACTACGAAGAACCATCGTATTTGGACTCATTTCAAAGGTCTTTTGGAGACCTTGGTGACTGATGATGTCACCTACCTGATGATGGACTCCGAAGGTGGTATAGGATCTCATTGACGGCACTACGTAGAACCATCGTGTTTGGACTCATTTCAAAGGTCTTTTGGAGACCTTGGTGACTGATGATGTCACCTACCTGATAATGGATTCCGAAGGTAGGTATAGGATCTCATTGACGGCACTTCGTAGAACCATCGTGTTTGGACTCATTTGAAAGGTCTCTTGGAGACCTTGGTGACTGATGATGTCACCTACCTGATGATGGACTCCGAAGGTGGTATAGGATCTCATTGACGGCACTACGTAGAACCATCGTGTTTGGACTCATTTCAAAGGTCTTTTGGAGACCTTGGTGACTGATGATGTCACCTACCTGATGATGGACTCCGAAGGTGGGTATAGGATCTCATTGACGGTACTTCGTAGAACCATCGTGTTTGGACTCATTTGAAAAGACTCTTGGAGACCTTGGTGACTGATGATGTCACCTACCTGATGATGGACTCCGAAGGTGGGTATAGAATCTCATTGACGGCACTACGAAGAACCATCGTATTTGGACTCATTTCAAAGGTCTTTTGGAGACCTTGGTGACTGATGATGTCACCTACCTGATGATGGATTCCGAAGGTAGGTATAGGATCTCATTGACGGCACTTCGTAGAACCATCGTGTTTGGACTCATTTGAAAGGTCTCTTGGAGACCTTGGTGACTGATGATGTCACCTACCTGATAATGGATTCCGAAGGTAGGTATAGGATCTCATTGACGGCACTTCGTAGAACCATCGTGTTTGGACTCATTTGAAAGGTCTCTTGGAGACCTTGGTGACTGATGATGTCACCTACCTGATGATGGACTCCGAAGGTGGTATAGGATCTCATTGACGGCACTACGTAGAACCATCGTGTTTGGACTCATTTCAAAGGTCTTTTGGAGACCTTGGTGACTGATGATGTCACCTACCTGATGATGGACTCCGAAGGTGGGTATAGGATCTCATTGACGGTACTTCGTAGAACCATCGTGTTTGGACTCATTTGAAAAGACTCTTGGAGACCTTGGTGACTGATGATGTCACCTACCTGATTATGGACTCCGAAGGTGGGTATAGGATCTCATTGACGGCACTTCGTAGAACCATCGTGTTTGGACTCATTTCAAAGGTTTCTTGGAGACCTTGTTCACTCATGATGTCACCTACCTGATTATGGACTCCGAAGGTGGGTATAGGATCTCATTGACGGCACTTCGTAGAACCATCGTGTTTGGACTCATTTCAAAGGTTTCTTGGAGACCTTGTTCACTCATGATGTCACCTACCTGATGATGGACTCCGAAGGTGGGTATAGGATCTCATTGACGGTACTTCGTAGAACCATCGTGTTTGGACTCATTTGAAAGGTCTCTTGGAGACCTTGGTGACTGATGATGTCACCTACCTGATGATGGATTCCGAAGGTAGGTATAAGATCTCATTGACGGCACTTCGTAGAACCATCGTGTTTGGACTCATTTCAAAGGTCTCTTAGAGACCTTGGTGACTGATGATGTCACCTACCTGATGATGGACTCCGAAGGTGGGTATAGGATCTCATTGACGGTACTTCGTAGAACCATCGTGTTTGGACTCATTTGAAAGGTCTCTTGGAGACCTTGGTGACTGATGATGTCACCTACCTGATGATGGACTCCGAAGGTGGGTATAGGATCTCATTGACGGCACTACGTAGAACCATCGTGTTTGGACTCATTTCAAAGGTATCTTGGAGACCTTGTTTACTCATGATGTCACCTAGATAAAATACGTTTTAGTTTTTTTTTGTGGTGTATATGCTTTTACGAGACTTATAGCAAAAACATTACCTTAGCTCACTCACGCTTTGCTCATTGCTTCGTTATTATTTTTCAGGCAATTAAGAAACCAGCAAAACTCCGAATTGCAAAATCAGGAACTTCAGCCGTTAACAGAAACTTACGGTCTGTCTAGTATGGCAGTCGATGAGGGGGCAGAGCAAATTATGCTGGTAACTTATTCTGTTTGCTTACACTGCGGTATTTATTAGATAGTTTCCCTAGCTAATTTGATTTGACCCCGTATTGTTAAAACGTTTGTTTTAGGTTGAAGAAGATGAACATTTACCAGATTTGATTATTGAAGAAGAAGAATCACAAGCAGAAACAAAAAATATATCTGGAAGACGAGTTATAGATATAGCTTATTTTTTTTCCAAAATACAAGAAATAGGCGGCCATGGTACTTTTAACTGTGGTATACAAAGTTTGAAAGTTATAGGAGAGAAACGTGTTGGACTTGCTTCTAAGTTTACAGTAGAATGTTTGATGTGTAAAGAGAAGTTTTCTCTTTGTAATGTCACTGGTGACTTAGATATTAATACAGCAGCGGTCGCGGGTGCAGTTTCAGTTGGTATAGGGTATTCGCAATTAGAGGAACTGTTATCAGCATTTGACTTGCCCGTGATGACTGAGCCTGTATACCAGAAACGGCACGACATTGTTTCCAACGCCTGGGATAAAGCACTCAGTAAATCTATGAATGAAGCTGCTGAAGAAGAAAAAAGAATTGCTTTAGAAAAAGGTCGTGTCAGCAAAGAGGGGATACCTATTATAGATGTGGTTGTAGACGGATGCTGGAGTAAGAGGTCTTACAAAAAGAACTACTCAGCACTGTCAGGAGCTGCTGCAATAATTGGAAGACACACAAAAAAGATTTTGTTTCTTGGCATTAAAAATAAATACTGTAGCATATGTACGCAGGACTTTAATAAAAATCAAAATCCGAGAACTCACCAGTGCTTTAAGAATTTTACGGGATCATCGACTGCCATGGAGTCAACAATAATTGTGGAAGGGTTTAAAGCATCTATCGAAATGTATGGTCTGATTTATGGTCGTCTCATTTCTGACGGGGACTCTAGCACGTATGCGAAAATATTGGAAGCAAGACCTTATCCTCAATTTACTGTTGAAAAGGTAGAATGTAGGAACCACCTTCTAAGAAACTTGTGCAACAAATTAGAAAACCTGACCACTGATACGAAATATCTTATATGTTTTAGAAAATTAGTCACAAAAAAACGCATCATGAGCATTAGGTCAGCAATACGAAAATGCAGCAAAAAATACCACGACTCGTTAGACAATTTAGATTTTAGTACTCAGAGACTTTTTGAGGACATTCAGACTGTACATTTACATGCCTTTGGGAACCATACTAAATGTAAAAGCCATTTCTGTAGCAGTCCACAAAATATTGAAATCTTACCGCAAGCTTTTTTTACAAGTTCCTTATGGCAGAAAATATGTTTTTTCATTAACACTATTGCAGGGCATTCCAGAAGTCTCGTTCATGATGTTGACAGTAACATCGTGGAAAGTTTTCATAGCGTGGTGGCCAAATTTGTGGGTGGTAAAAGAGTAAATTACTCGTGCCGGCGTGGATACCAAACTCGATGTTCAGCGTCTGCAGTCAATTTTAATACTAAAAGAAAACCTGTTTCCATGTTGTATAAAACAATTGTCGGGCAAAGTCCTAAGGGCAAAATGAGCACCTTAGATAACAAGTATCGCAGAAAAAGAAATTTGTTGAAACATATCAATTACAAAAAACGACAGACACATGGCGCCGTAAATAAAGATTATGGAGAACAAACCTTAAAGCCCGATGTGAGCGATGCGATGCTAGAACAAATGAAGGAGAACTTTCTATCCAACTTAGATAAAAGTGAGGAAGAAAGAAGTCAAATTGAAAGGCAAACAATTTTGCAGAGCGAGTCGAGCGAATGGCTCGAACTCCGGCGCTCCTTGTTGACAGCCTCAAACTTTGGAAGAGTTGTTAAAATGAGGCCTTATACTAGTTGTGCCAGCATAGTTAAGCAACTGCTCTACAAAATAAATATAGATGCTGCCCCTCTACAGCATGGAAGAGAACACGAAAAAAAAGCACTAGATCAGCTATCTATACAAGAAGATGTTGAAATTAGACCATGCGGACTTTTTATAGATCCCGAGATTCCATATTTAGGAGCTACACCAGATGGGCTTATTGGAGAAGAAGCGATAGTAGAGGTGAAATGTCCAATCTCAGCGCACAAGATAGGACTAGACGAAGCCATTGCTCAGAAAAAAGTAAATTTTTGGGTTAAAAATAATTCGGGCACTTTGCAGGTTAATAAAACCCACAATTGGTATTACCAAGTTCAAGGGCAATTGCATGTGACTCGCAAAACAAAATGTTTATTTGGAGTATGGTTCAGTGAGTCAAAGCCTCTGAAAACAGAAACAATTATTAGGGACGATGATTTTTTTGAAAATAAAATGAAATTAAAATTATGTACATTTTATTTAAATTGTATTTTGCCGGAACTTTTGGATCCGCGGCATAGTCGAAATATGGCAATTAGAAATCCGCCATATATTTTACAGGCAATAAAGAACAAGGAAAACCGCAAAAAGGTGCATAACCAACAAAAACCAGAAGACGAAAATATGTGCGTACTTCAAGAAAACCTACATGCTCCATCATCACCAACACCAATCCCGATAAATGACCAACCGACCTGTTCACGGTATTTGAATTTCAGTGACTTTTAACGAGAATTAAGAGTTTGAGACTGTGTTATTATTGTATTTAGTTTCTCTGAGAGATTTTTTCAAAGACATCGGTATCCTCACAGCGGCATCACAATTCATCTTCGCCAACATCTTATATATTAGGCAAAATAGACACTTATACACTAAAAACACACTGTTAAAACTAGAAGTAAGGACCAACTACGTGCTCCCTTTCACCGGCTTCATAAGGTTCATAACTCATTTGTTGGGCTTGGTATAACCTGGACTTGATTCTTGCTTCAGAATTAGTTTACCTACTGACAGGATAGGTGAGTTTATATAATTGTTTATAATTTTACTTATTTTAATTTATTGTTGACACATCAACACAACATGACATCTACTCATTTTTTTATTTTTATTAGTTGTATTGCAATATGTGGTTAGCTAGCGACCTCAACAATTATTTATTTTACCTCGATGGTCCTAGTTTATCAATTATAACTTCTAGTTACAGCTATATTTAAGCGGGCACGCCCTTTATGCCTGGTGGCATTATTTTCTTTTATTAGATATTGTTTAAGTTAAGTTATTTTTATTTCTGCTTGAGTATAGTTCTCGATGTTTTTGGTTGGTATATTGGCGTGTGCTAGCTGTCTTAAGGCTATTAATTTATAATTTTAATAGATTTTTGCGTAATGTAAATTATCTTGCATACTATTGTATAGAATCTTTTCTTTTTCTAACTGAACAGACAGCTGTGCTGCTGGGGAGTTTGTTGCGCCACTTCTTCTTCCCAGCAAAAGCACTAGGAAGTGGTGAAGGGTGGGCGTTTTGGGGGACTGTCTTATGTAATTTTGACGTTCGAAAAGTGCTGATTCTCAGCCTAGTTTGAATAAATGACTTTTGATTTTTTGTACAATTAATTAAACAATTTAGGAACAGTGGCAACATTAAAACAAAATCAAAACTTAAATTATTTTTTTATTTATACCAGTCGATATCAGACATCCAACTTTATTACTGGTGGGAATGATGTAAAAAAATGGTCAAATTAATTAGCTGGCGATACCCATCACGTCTGTGAAGTTTTGCCAGCTAATTTAATTTGATCTTGTGAATAAGGTGTAAACAAAATACCCGGACAAACTTTTATAAAACATAGTACTCATGAATAGGAGTAAATTTTACCATGGATGGGACCAAGTCAGAAATATTTAAAAAAAACAGCTGTCCCATATAATTATTATGATCATGTACCTATTTCACTTTTGTACAGAACTGCTATTTTTTTGTAATATTTTGTTTTCACAGAGATAATATTGTTTATGGCTCACATACAAATATACCATTACATACCTATATCCTAATACATATGATATTACAAATAAAGAATAGGGGGGTATAAACACCTAACTATTCCCGATACTGAGAACCGATAAGTACTTACCTGGTCATCATCAGACTTGCAGAATGTATCATGTAGTAGCACCCGTGCACAATTAGATTAATGTTGAAAACTAGATCATTCTAACTATTCCCGTTACTGAGAACCGATCAGTACTTACCTGGTCATCATCATACCATCAGAATGTACCATGTGGTAGCACCCGTGCTCAATTAGGTACATGTTGAAGACTAGGTCATCCGAACTATTTCCGTTACTGAGAACCGATAAGTACTTACCTGGTCATCATCAGACCTTCAGAATGTATCATGTAGTAGCACCCGTGCACAATTAGATAAATGTTGAAAACTAGATCATTCTAACTATTTCCGTTACTGAGAACCGATAAGTACTTACCTGGTCATCATCAGACCTTCAGAATGTATCATGTAGTAGCACCCGTGCACAATTAGATAAATGTTGAAAAGTAGATCATTCTAACTATTTCCGTTACTGAGAACCGATAAGGACTTACCTGGTCATCATCATACCTTCAGAATGTATCATGTAGTAGCACCCGTGCACAATTAGATAAATGTTGAAAACTAGTTCATTCTAACTATTCCCGTTACTGAGAACCGATAAGTACTTACCTGATCATCATCATACCTTCAGAATGTATCATGTAGCAGCACCCGTGCTCAATTAGATAAATGTTGAAAACTAGATCATTCTAACTATTCCCGTTACCGAGAACCGATAAGTACTTACCAGGTCATCATCAGACCTTCAGAATGTATCATTTAGTTGAATGAAAGCTATGTCAGCAGGCATAGTGCATCGTGTAGTACAAATAAATTATAAAATTATGATGTGGTAGATACTCGTACCAGACTATAAAAACTAGAGGAACAAAAATATGTATTAGAATCTCTTAGAGAGCGAATAAAATAGGCAAAAACAATGACAACTCTGCGACACATCTGTGTTCTTCTTTAATCTTCAGTCCGTTTTATTTTAGTATGGTCGTTGGTCGGTAGGTGGCGCCAAATAAACAAATACTAGTACAGAGGTCAAATCTTTAAGGTCAACGGGCAAGGTAATACCCTTAAATATCTATGGTCCTGTCATTTGAGCTCATCAAACGTCATTTGGATGAAAGCGGGTGGCATAGCAACAACATGTTTGGAGTTTTTCTCTAATAAGGCGAGGAGCACGTGCTTGAATAATAGACACGTGTAATGTCAATGTGTAAGTATTGTCAGTCTTACCAAGGGGTATCTTTGTTACCAGGAATTGGTTTGTGGAGGTCGGATAGGCTGTCGTTCCATGTAAAATATTTGTATTCAGCTGCATCCGGTTAGACTGGAAGCCGACCCCAACGAAATGTTGAAGGTCATAAATTCATAACATTTTTTTCCATGTGAATCTAAGCATTTTTCGATTCTTTCAATTCCACTCCCGTGTTTAAACTTTCAAACCTCCCAGTCTTTCTACAAACTTGAACCATTTATTTAAATTAAACCATTAATCAACAACCAGGCGCGCAGGCGCGTTTGAATTGTCAAAGAGTCGGTCCGTTAGTCAGAAGGTTGAAGCTACGAGTAGTTGCCCATTCCAAAACGTAGATTTCTATGGACAAGAAACTCCAAGGGGACTCTTTTAAATCAAGATATTACAAAATCTGGGAGATTCTTGTTGCTTCCATAAGTAAAAAAAAATAAAATGGTGATGAGAACAGAGGTTCGTTAGAGAAAAACCTGAAACATAAAAATGAGGATTTTACTGACTGAATTTATCATTTCGAAATAATGTTTACCTACATAAAATAAAATAAAATTGAAAATAAGTTGGGTGTGTGTGTCCATTTTTTTATTCTAAGGAATTTTCCATCCTGAAGAATTAGAATTGCTAATAATTTAGTATTAAAAACATGTATTTACATTTAGTGCCTATTTCATCTATAAAGGTGAAAAATTCGATGGAAATATATTTTCGCTGAATCTTCTACTTATCTAAAAATATCACGAATAGAATAAAATATATTAATGTCATTCAAGATGTCTTTAACAGATTTCCTGATAAACAACAATAATATGTTTTTTTTTTTCTTTTTTTCTGAGCTTAGTTTTGTTTCATTTTTTTAAATAAAATTACTACACAAAATTTTGAATTACTAAGCCATATTTTTACAGTAGTCCTCGATAGTGCAAAATGCAATATTCTAGACTTCCAAACTTAAAAATTACAGATTCCTTTTTTAAACACAAGGGATATCCCCATTCTTTCAAAACAAAACAAAAAAAAAACAAAATTACTGCATCACGTTACTGTAAATTCTAAACGTTCCAAATTGAAAAAGGCTGACCGTTGTATGACGTAGCGGGGCGTGATACAATTCCGAACATGCCCGCGGTCGACGGCCAATGACGTCATGATCAGCTGAGCAGATAGACAGAGATAGATATATTTGTGTCATTGTGTCTCGTTCTACTGAGGTCGGAAACTGCTTGGTCGATTTGTTTATGGTTTTTAGCGTATGAAAATGGTTCCCATTCTTGTCCATTTTATGCTTTAAGGTTATTCTAAAATTGAAACGTTTATTAAATAATGTTTGATAATACTATGTTCTGGTTGGCATCCAGTCGTCAAGAAATATCAATATTTTACATAGAGCGACTGCTATCTGACCTTCTTAATCCAAATACCGGGTAAAACCGGTTAAAGTAACACAAATCTGTAAACTTTTGACCCAATTCCAATTCATTGAATTCCAATGATGAAATGACAAAACCGTGCAAATATAACAAAGATGAAACAAGAAGGATATTGCAAAGACTGTCATTTTGTAAATTGTCAACTGCTGTTTCGTGAAACGGAACGGTTAAACTATTGTTTTGTTGAGTTCCGTTTTACGGAATGCAATTAAGATTTTTATGAAACAATTGTTTTGGGAATATGCCTCATTTTATTTTGTAACTACACAAAATGGATAATCTTAAAATAAAAATGAAATGCTGTCAGGTTCGTTGGTAAGTGCATCACTCGGGAACGGCAGGACCGATTTGGCTGTTTTTTTTGTTTTAAAATTTTCGTTATAGACCGAATCCGGTGTTTAGGGGGGAAAAATGGAAAAGTTTCCCGGAAAATCTTCAAATTCGAAAAAAAACTGAACATCGTTCTTGGTATGAATTATTGAAATTTCGATAGGACATGGCAACGTCTGTCGGGTCGGCTAGTTTGTCTCTAAACAAAAAAGAACTAAAATAATAATAAAAGGAAAGATTGATTCATATTTTCTAACCGCTTAAACGGTGACAATTAACCAAAAATTATCTACCCGAATCCTAAAATAATTATTTCAATGACATATGACACTTTGTAAATATGTTTATAATTACTTTTATCATTAAATACTTAATGTGAGCACCACGTGTAAGAATTAGCTTAAAATTTTCCCTTTTACCGTGAAAATTAAGGGAATATTATGTCATTATTTTGTAAAACTACTATCTTGTAAGGTAACTCGTACCCTTTGACGCCCTTGGTAAGCTTAACGACTCATTTTTCAAAATAGGAAGACAGTTCCTATTTTGAAATATAAAGCATATTATAAGAAAAAAATACTCATCACTCATACTTTTTATTACTGTGTGACACAACTTTAAAATTGGTGAATTTTCAGAAACAATAAAAATAAGTCAATTTCTAAACTACTGACAAAAGTGACACATTCCAGCTCCATTAAAAATCTCAACAAAAGGGATCGGGCAATACTGGCTACACCTACTTCCCCCACCAAAGGGCTGTCCTTATAGTCACAGACAACGCACACACACATACTCCCGCAAGTCATCGGCCGCGATCCGACCTTGCCTCGGGGTCGATGAACTTGCGACCAAAAATGGCCGCGAATCAAGTTCGAGTTGTATCTTCACGGTTGAACGGGATTGGGATAAGCAGGATTGTTGGATAGGTTATAAATTACGTTTTACGGTAAAACTGCTTTTGTTTTTTTTTTAATCTCAAAAATTTATATCTTATGAGGTTTTGAATGACAGTTTGTGAATCTTATTTTTGAACGATTGTCTTTTGTCTGGACAAATGACAATCGGTCAAAAATTTGAAAAAGGAAATATATCCAGATCCAGATATAATATACTTCTTTTTTTTCTGCGACATGTTACAAAATAGTTTTTCTAGTCGATAGAGCTTAGAAAAAAGGTCGATAAAGGCGAGTTATATTCCGTAATAATATTGTACTGTATTGATTTCGTCACACACTGCCAAAAAAAAATCGCAATTAATTTTTTACTTGCCAAAAAAGGTCGTAATATTCTTTAGCAACTACAAAAAAAAAACACATCTGGTTCCTTATGCCAAAATCACATGTAATTAACAATGTTTTTTGTCTTGTTTCAGCTCAAATCGAGATAATACCATGCAAGGTGTGCGGCGACAAGTCATCGGGCGTCCATTACGGCGTCATCACCTGCGAAGGATGCAAGGGATTCTTCAGACGGTCACAGAGCACAGGTCGGCATCTGTTTATCTGCTATATTTATTTTACCATAGATTATAAACTGACAGTGGGAAACCTTCTTACATGAAAGTGTTAGATAATGGCCAGAAACAAAAACACAACTCACTATCGGCCCGTTTAGAGAGAAATAAGACTGGCCAAAAACACTAACAATTAACATATTTATGTAACTATTACGTGTAGTAGACTGATTGGTGTCCAAATTTGGCCCTCAGTCGCTTGAGGTTTCACTCAGAAAGGAGCTTTTTAAATGTAGGCAAATTAAACATAATTATGTAATTCTTACATACTGTTCTTATCATCGAGTATAAAGCTTTGTTGTAATAATTCTTATCGCAATTATTATGTATTAAACGAAGGAGAGTTATCAACAGTAAGGGCATTGGTTTCTTTCTTAGGGTTAACAAGAGTTGCAAGTTAAGTTATGGCATGGCTAGAACAAGGTAATACATCTTTTGACTTTTAAATAAATATTATTAAAGAGAGATGTGAAAGAGACAGAGTGAGTGATAAAAAAGGGAGAAAGATATATGTTTGGAAAACAGACAGAAAATTAAGTTTGCAATTTTAATTTAGGCGAAAAGAATTCCTTACTCAAAGTGGATTCATCTCAATAGATTTAAGAGGTAAGATTGAACTCATACTCTCTTTCTATTACTTAAAGATTGCCATTCCAACTTTCTTACTGTTGAACTAATCCGTAACTTGCATGAATATTATAATTTTAGCTAGGAACAAATGGAAGCTAATTTAGTCAGTCGTTCAAACTGAACCATAATGCCATAGTCAATGGTTCAAAATCACCAAAATCTCTCAGACCAAAGATATAATTTTGAACGAACGAAGATGCCGCTTACAGTCCTTTCACCAGTAAATAAATGCATTACTGTCAAAATCACAGTGATATTTATTCTCCTTACAATGAGGTTGCTGTTTGGTAAATGGGTTGTGGAGGTCAGATAGACAGTCGCTCCATGTAAAATACTGGTATTCAGCTGCATCCGGTTAGACTGGAAGCCGACTCCAACATAATTGGGAAAATGTTAGGTAGATGTTGATACTGAGACACAGGCCTCCTCTCTGTGCAGTGGGTCGTAATCTACCACGCGGGCCCATGTCACATGTCTTCGAATGGTTAAATTCTAGGACATGCCGTTTTCTGTCACCGCTTTGAGAGCAGTGGTGATGAAATAATTAACAGAGTAAACTGGTTGCTAGACACTTAATTTAGTTACATTCGCCATTTTGACCTTTCCTATCAGCATAGTTGGGAACAGGCTATGTAGATGATGGGTTGGAGCTGTCAGAGGGAAAATAACTGTCAAATGAGCGTCCTATCCTAAAATCGACACGATACTATTACTCGACTGTCACATTGATCTAGTGGTCGCAAGTGCTACTGTTAAGCAAGAGGTCCTGGGTTCGATTCCCAGGTCGGGCAAAGTGTTATTGGGTTTTTCGATCTGGAATTTCTCAGTAGCAGCTCTGGAGTCTGGATTTGTGCCCGGTTGATGGCAATTGCCCCCCTCTTACATGGACGTAAACATAACTGGCGAAATGTAGGTTTACTAATAGGTCACCCTTGGTATTATTTTTTACAACAGTGATGTTGTAAAAAATAATACCAAGGGTACCAAAGGTACCAAAATAAGGCGTGAGCCTTATTTTCCCGAAGGGCTAGGCAGAAGTGTACGTACAGTACAGAGATAGGTGTATGTCTTTATTTCTGTTTTAATACTAGATAATTCAGCTCTCAAAACGGTTAAGGAAAACTTCGTGACGAAACTGGCATGTTCTAGGACCAAAAATTCGAAGTCATATGACATCCATCAATCCGTACTCGGGTTGTGGATGACGCCCACTCCCTCTCACTGAGGGGAGCCCTATGTCCCAGAAGTTGGTACATTACTGGCTGATTTTGCTATTTCTTCTTTTTTATATTTATTTCTTGATTCTAATGTTACGTATCCAAGACCTCATATGTCTTTATCTTCGCCCATACTATAAATCCTCTATACAAGTTTCTGAAACAGTTAGCTTATTGCCAACATTAAAACACCCAGTGTCATAGTAACCATAATAGCATCCAAAAGGCAGTTATAATGTTGTACTGAATTTCATTATGCATCTCCTTTTCAAAAAAAGAACATTGTCATGCCCGCGCGTTTCACTACCATAGCGCCATAATTAAAAAAAAAAAACTTTTTGGTTATTCGAATTAACGTCGTATCCCGCCATTTGTGTTCAATACTAATATTGCAATTTATTTTAAGTATTTTTTTTTCGTTATTTTGTTTGTCCTTTATATAGTTTGTTTGTAGGTATTAGATACTCAGCAGTTAAACTTTCCATGAATTTACATAGAGTTCTTACAACACTGTACCTACAACACCCTATGGTTTCAGAACGTTTTATAGAGGATTCATAACATGGGTGTATATAAAGTCTTGTATGCAACTGTATATAATTAGGTATTAAAACACTCATGTGATACTATTATCACATTCGTGTTTTAATACCCCTTAATATACAACAATTTTATTGCATAAATAACTATTACAGATTACCAGCGACCATTATGCTTATGCTTACAAGTTATCGATACTAACCCTATCCTTTTTTCCAGTGGTGAACTACCAGTGCCCTCGGAACAAGGCGTGTGTGGTGGATCGTGTCAACAGGAACCGATGCCAGTACTGTAGGTTACAGAAATGTTTGAAACTTGGCATGAGTCGTGATGGTGAGTAGACCGCTTTATTTTAATTGTTTTATTTGTTGAGGAAAGAGGTTTTTTGCTTTAATTAAAGTAAATAGATATGGAATAGAAATAGCTAGGACATAATATGAAGCACGGTTTGTCTTTGTTGCGAGTTTATGAAAAACTTTGATTCAAATTCAATTTATTATTTATTTATTCCAGACAAATTACAAATAATTGCAAACATAGACGTTCTGATTTCAACTTCAAATTAATGTAGACTTCATTTCCGTAGGTAGGTATATAGGAATAAAACATATCGAGAAAATCGCAAAAAAAAATGTTCTTTGTACCTGCACCTTTGCAACATAAGTTTACATAAGCACACACACACACATTTACACACAATACCTAGATACATTTTTTTTTCAACAGCAATACTTCCAAATTCAAATCACAATAAAATAAAGAAAATAATTCCAATTCACCTACAAAACCACGTGTCGACCGATGAGGAAGCGAGCGCTAGGTCATCGACCTCTTATCAGTTACTGATAACGCTCTGTTTATACTACATAAGCACTCAAAGCAAGTTTATAGTGAGAAATTGTGATGTAGGAATGAGTTCAGGAATAAGTTTTAATTATTTAGTTGGGTCCCACAGCTGGGCAAATTATTTTCTGTGAAAATTGGTTCAGTAAAAAATTTTGACCGTTACCCTACTTTTATCTTAGTGCTGGGCAAAATCTTAGCCAAAGTCCACCGCTGGACATAGATCATCAGAGAACCAGAGTTTGTTTTGCCATTTCCTGTCAGGTATTCAAATAGGACATGTCGACTCCATCTAGTTCATTTTTTATTAGACATTTATAAGTGATTCCGATATAATCCTATTTACAGAATAAACAATTTCATTTCATTTCGCCATTTTGTCATCAACAAGTAGGTTGTACTTAGGTGGGTACTTATTAAAATGGATGTTTAGGAACTAGGACTAATATGTGACCAAGGACTAAATTCAAGTTGAGATCTTTTCACAATTTAATGCTATTTGATTCGAGTAACAGAGAAGTTAAGAAAAATCGAATAAAATATTCTTATTATAAAATAATTTATTTCTCTTGCAAATAAGTATTGGTATTTGGCACAAACGTGAAAAACTATGGCAAAGTAAAAAAATAAACTGAACATTTGAATACTACTAACGCCATCTGTTATCGGTTTTATCAAACTTTTTTTTAACTCTTGAGCTACACAAAATCGTTGAAATAACATTATTTTAAAGCTTCATCATACAAAAAATTAAGTATAAAGCACATAAATAATATTTGACTTCGAAAAAATAACCCTTGAAACTGCTGGTTGTTTCATTATCCAATCTAAACGAGGAAGAAGACCTAATTCCGTCGGGTGATTGTAATTTAGACACAGCCTTTTTCAATAAACCCTAGATACCACCCACAATCTCAGCATTCGTGCTCGCAACGCCCTCCATTATTATAAAAACAATATTCTTAACGTATAGACATCACAATAAAAACATGCATACAATATGTCACGCCAAATCGCGTGAGCTCACATAGCAAGACGTCGCCGACGCGTGTAGTGACGAGTACTTGCGCAATACTTGTAACGACCAGATAGTGGTTATCGATAGGTTTGAAGTTTTATCGATAGTTGAGGTAAAACGGTGAATGTCGATAAATTTAAATACCAACAATTTTTTCTCTGTTTCAGAAATTGTATAGTCAAATTACTTATCTTTATCAGGTGTTAAGATTTATTTATTTATTTTCGCCGCTGATTGGTCTACCGAAATAAGAACAATCAATTAAAATACGCTCAAGTGCCACTTCTCAGTAGATTCAATCAATTAAATTTATTGAAAGCGTTGAAAAGGCCTCCACAATTTTTAAGTACGTTCAGAGCTCCTTGAGTACTCAGCTTCAAACTTTGCTAATTGGCTTACCTTTTTTCATAGCTTTCATACACGAGAAAAATACTAAATAAAAAGTTTCAAAAACTGGACCTAGCTCTTCTCCTTACGAATCAATGGTACGTCTTGAGGTATAAAAGTTTTTGTACAAACCTACTTACAGAAATAAAATCATTTATCACTTGACAAATTACTTGGACCAGTAGGTCGCCACATTAACCGTGGTATCAGTGGCGTTTTTTGTTTGTCCTCTACGAATTATCCTGCCATAATAGTTCTCATTCTCATCCCTAGTTGTCTATCTACACTATTACTTAGATCATAGATCATACATAACGCGGTACCGACGACGCGTGCGCATACGACTTGTTGCGCAATGACTGGTTACTGGCTAGACGCGCGGTTGTCGATAGATGATAGAACTTATGTCGATATGTTTTCTTGACATATTTGACATTATATTTTACCATTATATGATTGCTTATACGCTTCAACATATCTGATGTTGGTGGTTAGTGACTTTTATTTTATAATCTAGGAGAATTTTGAATTATGTAGCAAAAGAGGACGCCACAATTCCCAAATTATGCTCCTTGATACACGTGTTCTGTACAAGTTTCATCATTTTATGGGTAGTCATCATTAAAACGTGCACATATTTAATAATCACACGGTTGTAAATTGCACATATCGTAATTTGTACCTCAGAATCACTGAACTAATGAGAATCTGTCTTCAATATCTTGTTACCGTATAAAATAATCAGACAAAAAAACGTATTTAAATATCGATAATTCTTATACCATCGACAACTCCCAACCCTACACATTGCACAATATAGCAGTCGTGAAGCGTAACATAAACATATCCAAGTTTTTACAGCCACATACACACACACACAGTTTCTTACACGAACACAACGCACACACACACATAGGACGGCTTTATGTAATATGCACTAATTCAAAATACTAGTCATATACTAGGACATTGTTATTTCGTAATGTTAGGTGTTACGTTTGCACGCGGTTTTGTCCGACTTTTTTGTTGGGAAAAGATGTGCGTGACTCTTTTTTTACATTTGGTATTTTTTTCCGGAGTCTTTGTGTGGAAAGTAAAGGAGAATGTTCAAAGTTGTGCTGGAAGGGTTGGCCGGATTTGAAACTGTCCTATCTTTGGCATTTTGCCTCCGGAAGGATAGGAATTAACCTAATACCAGTTTTGAATCTCAAATCGGTTTTCCTTCTTTATCTAGATATTGTACCTACCTACTAAGTTTATATTTGCAATGTAGCTATGATATCACCAAAGCTAGCAAACCATGTTAGCGAAATCCTTCCGCATACTGAACCGAGCCTCTACTATTGATTTAAGACCAAAAATAAATATTTTTCGACACATATACAGTTCAAAGACTTTTCTTTGTTTTGAATGAACAAACAACTATTGTTACAAATTTAATTGTTTCTACTAAAATCTGGGACGACAAACTATGGGCCGACTGTTCTTAAATACATGTAGAAAAAATAACTAAAACACAAGACCTGTCTGGGTAAACAAAGTGCTCACAAAGACAGGTCAAGCTGTACTGGATACGTAAAAGTCATCGAACTTCTAACAAAGAAAATTCATAGACGAATTCTATACACACAAAACTATTCCTTGAAAAATAATTTAAGCAACGAATTTAAAAAGGCACCTCATGACTAATTCGAAGTTCGAACCGCGTTCATAATTCAAATCGGTCGCGTTGCCGCCCAACGGGATCGCGCCGAGTTACGTAGCAAGATACGTCACTTGCACGTACTATACATACATACGTCAGAGTTCGCGAGTTCGTTGTTCTACTAGGCAGTGTGCCAACGGCCGAAGTGTCCCGGACACACACGAACGCGCACCATACACACAACCAATCAACACCCGTTTGTTCACGCACACTATTAAACAAACGCGTTTCGTTCGTGTTTCGCACACTACACCGACCTATGTGTGCAGGTATTGAGTAACTAAGCGATGAAGCTAGGTGTCATTGAGAACATAATTGCATTGTATTGTTAGGCTCGCCGATTTTAGCTGCGTTTTTTTTCGTCGTGTGAATATTAAGAGGCATGGGAACGATGCGAATATCGGATTCCCTGTTATGCCATTTGTGTCATTAGTTTTTCCTGCGCGACACGAGCGCTCGTGGCGGTGAGTGGCGAAACTAAGCTAAAAATTTAATTCTTCGTTTTCAGCGGTAAAGTTCGGACGTATGTCGAAAAAGCAACGTGAGAAGGTGGAGGATGAGGTGCGGTTCCATCGTGCACAAATGAGAGCGCAGACTGATACAGCGCCTGATTCGGTATACGACGCCCAGCAACAGACGCCGAGCTCAAGCGACCAGTTCCATGGTCATTATAATGGGTAAGTAACGCCATCTATTATCAAAAAGTGAAACAATGAAAATGCATTTAGCATTTTTCCTTATGTAATTTGTTCAATTTTGAGGGGTAGTTAAAAAGCTAAATTGTTATAATTATGTTTGGCATGTTTAGTTTTATACTCCAATTACTATCGAAGTCTAATAATATTTCGCATCTGTCTATTCGTAGAATGTGCTATGTTAAAATTGCAAAGACTGCCCTTCAAGACTAATGAATTACGTTCCACATCTTATGCCAAACGTGCAATATAATATGTTATTCATGCAACTTGGCAATAAAATGCATAATGGCGGGCAGTCAAACGACAAAACTATGAGTCGTTAGAACTCCGAGCTTTCTAGTTTACCGTCACCGTTGTAATTCATTACTGCACGGACTTCAATTTGTGTCAGCGGTGCATCAGACGCTGTCATTATTGTAAGCGTCCAACGGTATACTGTCGTGACGAAGTTGAATGGCGCTTAACGGTAAACTGTAAATACTGCCACCTAGTATCGAGTAGCGGTACTAAGCGTTTCTCATTAAGAATGATAGATGGCGTTGTTTTTATTAAACGCGTGGTAATAGATTTACGATTTGTTTTTCATTGGATTTAACAGTAAATAGTTGTAAGGAATGAGGAGAAAATTCTTAACGCGACAGTTTTTGCTGTGGAGTACTTCAATTACTTATCATAATTGATAGCTTGTTGCTTGATCGCAGTTCTGCTGCAGTAAGCAGGTCTACTGATGATATTCTAGGAACAGAACCGCATGAGAGGCTAATTTAAATTCAACGAGAAGACTCATGTAAACATTTGAAACTCTTATCCAATTTATAAACGATTGAAATTCTTACTAACATTTCGGTTTTTTGTAACAATAACTTAGCTACAATTAAATTATCAGAAACACAGGATACCAACAAACAATCTTCTTCCATTAATTCTTCATTCATTAATTTTTCAAGCCTAACCAATTACTGGAAAATCCACAGCTACCCCGGCTACGGATCACCGCTGTCCTCATACGGGTACAATAACGCGGGTCCAGCCCTAACATCCAACATGGGCGGGATCCAGCCGCAGCCGCCTCAACAACAACCTTACGATGTATCAGCAGACTACGTCGACTCCACCACAGCTTACGAACCGAAACAGACTGGAGGGTTCCTGGATCCTGATTTTATCAGTCATGGTATGTATTTGGCTTTATTTTTCTAATTTATTCAATAGTAGAGGGTCCTTGTGTTAGGACATCATCGCTATGCAGAGGAAATACCGAAAAAAAAGTTTTTATTACAATTTATTTTTTTCTTAATTCATATTTAGAACACACGTGCACAGCTCTAAGAGACATTCAAAGTCTCTTAGAGCTGTGCGTTCTATTTATGATTTTAGGAACCTCGGAGAACGTCAATGACGGCCATTTTGTTTAAATTTTTCCTTTTAATGCAATCACGAGGGTTTCGCTGCATGGCGAAGAAGTCTTAGGAAATACGGCTATTATGCCTATTCCTGCCATGTAACTTACCAGCAGGCAAGTTGTCGGCAAACATACGAAAACATCAGATGAATAAAACGTTCTAGTATGGATGCATTTATTTCATCGGTGAAGTAACAATGAAAATAAAACCGTATTTCACGTCACCTAGTCACTATAGATTGTTTCATACTTACAAGTATTTAGACTGGGAACCTGCCCAGTCAGAAAATAAATATTTATTAGAAGAATAACTTTAGTACCTTGTAGTTTTGTCAGTAGCATCTACTAACACCAAACTTACCTATAGACGATCAACAAAAAGGGACGACAATAGTCCGACCATCCGGCTCAACATCCACATCAACAGCCACGACATCCACGACATCCATGCGACAGTCATCCATAAACGAGCTCCCAAGGACACGAATACAAGAATTTGATCGCTACGACCAAGACAGGATCCAATCACCCGCCTCAATTTCGAGTGGCGTGATAAATATAAAGCAAGAAATTAAACCAGAAACATCAATGGGGGTCGATAATCTTGTTGCCAGTTACGTGGATTCGACGACATTCTTGCATAGTCCTTCAAACATCCAACATAGTCCCATGGACATCCAAAATTCTGTGTTGGTGAGCGGGCAAAGTTCGGTGTCGTTGACAAGCGAAGATTTGAGTCCAGATGACCTGACGTCCAGTAGTGGTCATGGGAGGTTGATGGATCCGCTAAATATGAACATGTCTGGGATGGGCATGGTGAACCCTAATGCTGTGACGAACAGAAGACATCAGGGGTCCAGTCATAGTTCGAGTGATGATTTGCCTTGTAAGTGGATGATGTCGGATGATTTTGGTTACGCTACACGATTATTTTGCCAGTTTTTTTTCCGTTTATTGTTTTTGTATGTAGTATTTCATTTTCAGTTATTTTTTTTGGATTTATATGGGGTGTAATTCTTTCAACTTCGAACAATGTACTTCTGCCACCAATTGCCATCTTAGCTGTAGGAAAACACTAATGTTGTTGCAGACAGACCTATTACCTAAATTCGGGGATCCTTACATATTTCTGCCGCCAAAAAGTATTTCTGTATACCTACAATTTGAGGGGAAATTACAGGCACATGTAGGGTTGCCAACTTTTTTATATCAAATATAGTAACTATTAAAAAAAAAAAAAAAGTATTTTCTATACTATTTTGAGCCATTATTAAAAGTTTTTTTTTTGTTGTATTACACTACATTTTTTTTTGATACGGAATACCATTAGTTCAGCTTTTATGGAATTAATACTGGCCCTATTGCGGCCATCTCGCCATTTTGTATTCATTCCTAAGGATAGAGGAACGAAACTTGACAAGTTTCGTGCAAAAACAGATAACGGATACGTTTTGTTTGAAACATACGTACAATAAAAATGTTTTTTTTCGAAAATAGTAGTTATACTGACTATTAAAAAAAATGAAATAAAGTATTTAGACCACTAATATAGCAGGATACATATTACATAGTAGGGTTGGCAACCCTAGGCAAATGAGACATTTTAACTTTAGTTTTCGAAGTTGGCATGGCATCGAAAAACACCATGGTTTAACTATAATAAATGCGATTTCGTCAAAAATACGGTTCGTTTACAAATCAATTAAAAACAAACACCAATAAAAAAATAAAAATATGTAATATTCCACAAAAGTTTCAAATCATCGGGACTCGTTTAATTTTTCAATATTTATATCATTATTGTCCCACAATAAGTTAAACCTTGGACCACGCATAGCGTGATTGAACCCATCAAATGGAAAGAATCGGAGGCTGCTTCTTAACTGAAAAGAAATTTAATTGTTATTTACTGTCGCATTTACTAAGGCAGGGATGGCGAATTCTCATACATCTACGTGCCATTTTTCCAAATTTAGTTTTAATGTGGCCATGACATGCGAACAAACGATGATGACAAAGGGACAAAAAAAATGCTCAGCCATTATTATAGCCTTAGTGACTAAGGCTATATTTTTTAATATAGTTTGAGCGTACACGTCTGCGGCGAAGTCAAAAAAGGAGAGTTATGTGTTTGACCTGTATGTATGCGCTCACTAATCCGACACGTTCAATAGTCCGACGTTTTATAACTTAGCTCTCCGACCATCGTTATCCGTCTCCTACTCTGTAATCCGGTCCGATTCTACGAGTAGGTTCTGAGACCGCCTGGCTAGCTACCACCATCTTACGAGTATCTAAGTCTGTCGCCATAACAACAATGTTATGTTTCCGCATTGTTGTGTTTCGGCAGTTAGAGGTAAGATAGCCAATTCCCTTGTGTTTGAGGATTCCGGGTGAAGCTCGCTTCCATCTTCGGCCTGATCATCACTTAGTAAAACCAGTTGAGATGCAGGACAAGAGCTAAACCGTGCGGTGAAAAAAAAAACTTACGTTATTCAAAACGGGTCCGTCTTCAGTTCTGTATTGTTCATTTAGCCCATAACGGTTCGAATTCGGTACTCTTATTATTATCAGTGGTACGGGTAGAGCCACACAAAACGGCAATAAACAAAGGGCTAAAATAGAATATGAGAAATGGTACAGATAGTTAAATAGACAGAGATATAGTTAAGTATAGTATTAGTCTTTGCACGCCATTTTGTATGTACCTGGAACCAAACACAACATAACATAAGTACACCCAGGCAGAGGCGTACCTATAGTACACCCACATTTCGCCAGTTATGTTTAAGTCCCATGTAACAAGGGCGAGCCTATACCATGAACTGGACACAAATCTAGACCAATGAAAAATTCCAGATGGAAAAACTCAATTACACTGCCCAATCCGGGAATCGAACCCAGAACCTCATGCTCAGCAATAGCGCTTGCAGCCACTAGACCAAGGCCACTATACAGTAATAAAAGTTTTGCTTGCTAATTTACTTTGACCCTAAAGGCATTTTGTGTAACAAGGCGTGCAGCAAGTTTCGCATGACAGATTATGATTATCTGTCATTTGTCTATTCTTTCGTCGACAAAACCCGTTTCTATGGTGGTCATGTTAACCGTGCTGGTATAGTGTCTGATGCTCAACCGCAATAGCACTCAGTATCAGTCGAGCTCCCTTGACGCACCTTAGAAATGGTGTGACGTCCATCTATAATCTAACCCGTGTTCCTGATATAAAAAATATACAGCTACCATCAGGACGGCGCGGTCAAATTTAAGGTTTTTCAAACTGAACAACTTTATCCCTTGGTTCAAAACAACGTAATCGCAAAAATTATGAACTGTCTCATAGCGTAATCAGCCTTTATTGAACCCACTGCTGGCTTACTGGCCTCCATTCTGTGAGAGAGGACGTAATCCACCACGCAAGCCCAGTGCGGGTTGGTAGACGTCACATGTCTGCGAATTTTTGGTTCTAGGACATGCCGGTTTCCTCACGATGTTTTCCCTCACCGTTTTGAGAGCAGTGCTGATGAAATAATTTACACAAACGAGAATCTACGACCTACAATCCTTAAGTCGCGGCTAAACAAACTGGTCACACACAAAACTTGAATACCTATTCGACCACATGTATGGTCGGGACGGCTCATAATTTTTTCACGATCATGATGTTGGCCCCATGATGTCACATTTCTGATGCACGCTGTATAGTGTGTATAACCAGTCTGTAATATTCCCACTTCTGGACACAGACCTTCTGGCAAGACAAAGTGGGCTGTAATCCACTACGCGGGGCCAGTGCTGAACTGCAGTAAACGGCAGTTGCACGTGCATAGCAGTGATTGTGTCGTCGGACTGCCAAGTTATAGGTCTTGAGATCGAACCCAAGAAGGCACGCACCTCTGACTCTTCGGATTCATATGCGTATTGTATAATTATCACTTGCTTCAAAAACGGTGAAGGAAAACATCGTGAGGAAACCGGCATGCCTGAGAGATATTTCTCGACGGCATGTGAAGCCAAGTCAGAGGCCCATGGGCGGATTTAAACTCTGACACCAGGTTGGTCACTAACCACACGAAAAGAAGAAGTTGCACGAGCAGTTAACCGTTTATTATGGCTGTTAATGGTATTCTGTGATTATTCCTCATGTTGAATATGAGTTTAACCGTATATTTGGGAGGAAATTTCAATACACTTAGCCCTCATAGACACTATCCGGTTCAAATAAAACCAATTCAAAGTAGGGGTCTAATGAGCGGTTCCATATTATTCAATATAAAAATCCCGCACGGATAGTCGCTCTAGTGCGTATGAGGCCTTAGTAAGGAGAGCTCTTATCGGAATAAAAATTATACTTACGCCAACATATGCAACAACAACAAGTACCCAATAAGAAGTAAATAAATGGCACCATGACGTGAATTTTTCACGAAATCTTCCTCGAAAATATCATCTCATGGTTAAAATGAAAAGATAATGATTAATTTTCAATTTCAAGTTCTAATTTGATAGCACATTTGATAGGTATTGTCAGTTGACATTAGAATTGACAACAAAAGACAGATTTCTTTTTTTTTCTTTATGCTTCTTAAAAAATTATTATACTTGTTATTTGTTTAATTATTATTCCACTATTATTTTTATTATTCATGATAAATTCTTTTATTTTTTTTGTAAGTTGAACTTTTTGTACATAATTTAAAACACTGCCATCTATCGGCGTGTAGCTCAACGTTTTCTTTCTTCCACAGCGGAAGGCGATATCAGCAAGGTCCTTGTGAAGAGTTTGGCCGAAGCACACGCGAATACCAACCCTAAACTGGAATTCATACACGAGATGTTTAGAAAGCCACAGGATGTTTCCAAGTGAGTATACTGATTTTTTATTGACTGTGGCACTCAATTTATTGGTTACGAAACCTCGAATTCTCTTGAACTTTTCAAGTAATGACAGGTTGGTTTACGTAATTAAAAAAAATAAAGTCACTTGAGGTAATTTGGTACCCAATTTTGGGTCGCATGTTATAGGGGCGAGCCCATTGATAAGACCAAATGAAAATGTGCCAAATTTTTTCTAACAGACTACCCCATACACATTGCCCAACCCAAGCATCGAAATCCGAACCGCAGCAGCTGCTGCCGCAACGGGTTGATATAAAAAAGTTAATTTATTTTCTACTAAAACCGCTAATGACTTATGATTGCGTTACCACGGAAGCGGCGACGAGCGGAGTGAAGTTAAGTCTAGCTGGAATCTCTCAATAACAGAAAAGACGAGAGACGGGAGATGGATCTCAACTAATTTGATTGGTCGATTCCCGCACGAATCCGCTTCAGTGTAAACGCATCCTTTCGCTTGCCTATACCTCGTTAGTCTAGTGGTACTAATCTCATGTTGAGCATGGGATCCTAGGTTCGATTCCCAGGTCGGGCGAAGTGTTACGTAATGGGTTTTTCCATTAGGAATTTCTCAGTAGCAGCCCAGTGTGGATTTGTGCCCATTTGCCTCCCCTATTACATGGGACTTAAACATGGAGAAATGTGCGTGAACGCTACCCATTCAGGAATTACCTACAGTCGTCATGTTATAAAATGTGTTCAAAAAAATAAACTTTGTTATGGAGATCAGATAGACAGTCGCTCCGGTTAGACAGGAAGCCGACCCCAACATAAAATCAAAATAAGACATAAGACAGTCCCCCAAAACGCCCACCCTTCACCACTTCCTAGTGCTTTCGCTGGGGAGAAGAAGTGGCGCAACTAACTCCCCAGCAGCACAGCTGTCTGTTCAGTTAGAAGGACTTGATTCTTATCATATTTGGCAAAATACTAGGCAGAGATGTTGACGATGTTACCTTACTAACCCCACTTATATTTTTCAGGCTACTGTACTATAGTTCAATGACCTATGAAGAAATGTGGCTGGATTGTGCAGACAAACTGACTGGGATGATCCAGAATATCATTGAGTTCGCTAAACTTATACCTGGATTTATGAAGCTTACGCAAGATGATCAAATACTGCTGCTAAAGTCTGGTGAGTATAGTATCCATGGATCATTCATCATCGAATTAGGATTTTTTTCTCAAATTTTATGAGAGTCTTTGACCAGGCGTGGGGCGCAATACGGAACAAAAGTGATCCTGAGAAATAATGTTTTTTTTTTGTCTATCAGTTTTTTTCGATGGTTTATGGTTTACTATAAATACTATAATATAATATATGTACATTTATATATGTATAGAAATACAGAAAGGTAATTTTGATCATTCTAACTCATTTATTTCATTTCTTAAAATGTTGGGACAATTATATTTTTATTTATTTTCCCAGCTTTGGGACATAAGCCCACGTTCGCATGGACGTAAATATATTGCGGCGGGATTTTATCGTACACTGGATTTTCAACTCTCGGTGTTGAGCTGAGCGTTGAAAATCCAACAGAGAACATCCCAGCAGCGCATCAAAAAAATTAACGCTGTTGGATTTTCAACTCTCGGCGGTAAGCAGTGCGTTGAAAATTCAGTGCGCGACAAAAAAAAAAGAACCTGGGCTAACGGGCCGAAAAGATAGACGGATTGTAAGAAAACATAAACTACCTAATTAGAGAATAGTTTTTAATGTTTTTTGTTTTAAATTTAAAACAATCTATTCAGTATTAAATCATCACCCTCATTGATCCATCTTTCCCTATCATATCTCTAAAAAATACCAACAAATCATCTAAATAAACGATTCTTCTCTCTCTAGGCTCGTTCGAGTTAGCCATCGTCAGACTTTCGCGGCTGATCGACGTGAACCGAGACCAGGTGTTGTATGGAGATGTGGTGCTGCCTATCAGGGAGTGCGTGCATGCACGGTAAGTTACATTTAATTTGGGAAGTTACATTTACTTTGAGAATTTACATTTAATTTGAGAATGTACATTTATTTTGACGAGTAACATTTGAGAAATAATTGTAGTGGATAACATGTTGCATTAAATTACAGAATTTTACATTTAAAGTCAGAATTTGACATTTAGAATTCGGTATTTCTTTAATGTCAGTAAACGGCTTTGCCGATCATAGCTTTTAAATAAATGTGTTCGTATTTTTTTTTTAAATTATTAATAACTAAAAATTTGTTAACTTTCAGTGATCCCCGCGATGTGGCGCTAGTGGTGGGTATATTTGACGCGGCGAAGACAATCGCGCGACTCAAACTGACTGAGACTGAACTTGCGCTCTACCAGAGCCTTGTGCTATTGTGGCCAGGTAAAAATCTATGACTTTACTAACGTCTTGGTCGTCTCTGTGCCTCCGAAGGGTGCGCGAGGAATCGGTTTTGGGGCTTTTATGGCCCCTTGCCCGAGGTATTTTTCTCTCAGCCCACGAAATCGTGGGCCCGCCGTTGGGTTTTCCTCCTCCTCCTAGGAGGGGGTGGGAGTGCTTTCATGCACACCTGTTCGCTGAGAGGTTTACCTCCTCTCAGTGCGTAGGGGTGTGTTTCTGGGGTGTATCTGTGGGAGCGCCCGAAGTGCTTTTCGGCGCCCGTGCGACCCTATGAATTTACTGCTAGCAAACACACTGTCTAATACATCAGACACGTATGCCCTAGAAATTACTTACCATGAGAATATGTATTGATACTTAATTGCTTGACAAATATTGGGCAAACCAAGATACATTTTGTAAATTGTAATTATGGTGCCTGGAAGAGTACACAAATAGATCTGTCAAAAACTTACCTCTGAATTCAATACTTAGGCCCGTATTACAGAACCTCACTCAAAACTCAAGCGTTACTTAAAACTCGTTTAAAGCCTTTTGATTGGTTGAAACTAGTTTTAAGTAACGCTTGAGTCTTGAGTGGGGTGCTGTAATACGGGCCTTAGTATTAATTTAGTAGATTGAACAAGCTATCGCTTTGTTTTTATTATTTATCACTAGCTTCGCCCCGCGGATTCACCCGCATAAGTCTCGATTCCGAAAATATCAGAATAAAAAGTAACTTATGTCCTAATCCAGGTCAACCCATGTGCCAAGTTTAATCCAAATCTGTGTTGCCGTTTTAGCCTGAAAGCGTAACAAACAAAAAAACTCACTTTGGCATTTATAATATTAGTTAGGATCTCTGTAGTTTTTTATCTATTCAAAGTTATGCAGTCAGGGATGGCTGATCAAGAATATTGTCGAAGAATGTGAAGATTATTAAAATACCTCTGACTGAATCGTCCACAGAGCGGCACGGTGTCCGCGGCAACCCCGAGATCCAGTGCCTGTTCAACATGTCCATGGCGGCCATGCGGCACGAGATCGAGACCAACCACGCGCCCCTCAAGGGTGACGTCACTGTCCTAGACACGCTGCTGGCCAAGATACCCACCTTCAGGTATGTATAGTATTTAGAATTTGAACTTAACTCAAGAAATGTCTACGTAAGAATATGATAGAGAGAGACTGTAGCAGCAAAATATTTTTTTGTATATCAGTGAAAACTAAAAGGTAAAAGCTGTGGAGAGTCTTCAACCCTCTTTCCATATTCTAAACATTGATTTTTCATAAAATTTAGACACGTATTAATCTTAGTCTAATGACTTAGAGCCAATTTTATACAAATAGCTACTCTTGTTATTTGATTTAGATTTTTATTGTTTTAGAAAAAAAAGACCGAAAATCCTTAAACTAAGGTAACAAACGAGTAACACCATTAGGTATCCACGTATTCATAAAAAAACTAAAAAGAAGTGAAGGACTGTGATTTGAGTATACAAAAGTTAACAACTCGTTTACTTTATTTGATAGGTTTTTCTTAGATTGGTGGAATCCTGATAAAACTACATTAATACTAACGTTAACAATTTTTCAATTACAGAGAACTATCGCTGATGCACCTCGAGGCGCTGTGTCGCTTCAAGGCGGCGCATCCCCACCACGTGTTCCCAGCGCTCTACAAGGAGCTGTTCTCACTGGACAGTGTACTGGACTACACGCACGGCTAGGTCTATACCTGGCCCAGGTCTGAACCCACAGGTTTCTATCAGGTTGCGTTAGAACGATCTCATTTTTGCCCAATATAGCTGGACGGTGGCATTTTGAGACCTTTTCAAAGACTCTTGACAGCTTGACAGCTATTTTTTTATTAATTCCTGCGTAAAACTAAACGCATCTAAATCATTTGTTAATATATTTATAATTGTATGTATGTACCTTGAGACTGTTAAAATATTTACTTAAAAGTATGTACGTACAATAATTAAAAGGAGGTTTATTTAATTCGATTCTAGTTACATTTAAATGCGTTTAGTTTTACATTTAATCTCAGAATTTATGACTTTTTTTCATTTGTTATGGAAATCTCTTATTATTTTTTTCGTAACAAGAAATATATTATGTAGCGTTACACACATTTTTGTGGTTTATTGAATACATAATTAGACATAATGTATGTTTGATTGTGTATTGTATACAAAGGAATATCGTAATATAATTATCGTAAAGTGTATCTAACTCTGAATGAAGAAATAATAATAATTATTATATAAAGATATAATAATAGGAATAGAGTTTTTATTAAGAAATAAATAAAAAAGTTATAAAGGTGTAGCAAGTTAAAGATCACACAGTTTCAATCGAGCGAAACTTATTTTAAAAATAGGACTCTTTTTTTATTAATTTTAACAGTTTTTTAAAGAATGTAACTTGTTATTTATTTCAAATGATTATTATTATTATTGATGTTTTTTTCGCCTCTGTAGATTTTTGTTTTAAGTTGTAATATAGGAATACATGATACTGCCCATTTTTTTGTATTTTTTTCGTTGTTTTTAATTAAATAAAGAAGTACATATATGTCAAATATGTTAAAGCGATGGAAAAATGCAAATCATATTTAAAAGTAATTTTAAGTCGATTAACAGTCGTGCGTTGAACAAAATTATCAAAGGAGAATGAACTTTTCAGAAATGAGTAATCAAATATTCACGGACAAAAATCATTTTTGTAATATTTAGCAGGCAATTTTAATTTTTTTTCATTTTCTCGCGTGTAGAGTAAATTGATCTCATTTTTTTTCATATTCTTTGCTTGGGTGCCATCTATGGAATTATGTCACATTTTGCATAATAAAATGAAACAAAAAAAAAAAACAAAAAACACAATTTTGCATAATAAACTGTTGTATTTTTATCCGTTAATACGTAAATTATTTTTTTACCTTTTTTATTTTAGCTTGACGCAATTTTATACGTATATTTATAATTTAATTTAAATTGCCTGCTACTAATAATTAGAATTATTAAAATAACCATCAATTTTCTAACATTACGCTAAGTTTGTCGAATAGCCTTTACTATAGACTGGATTATATTAATGTTAATAAAAAGTATAAATCTTAACTTGTATTTTGTAAATAGTTAATAATCATATGTATTTTATATTAAATATCATAAGGTTCGATGGGTTATCTTTAATTTTACATTCTATTAAAAAAATATAAAATAAAAGAAACAAATTTTTCAAAATGGACTCCGAGCTTGCTTGACAGATCATGTGAAAAATGTTGTTTTTTTCCTTTCTATATATTATATATTTTTTGTTAAATAAAGCAATCTGTTATTGTCTAGTTTGGTTTTATTTTTTTTAATTTCCTGTTTTCCTTTTTTATTATTTTCTATTACTGATAAAATAGGTATAATCATATAGTGAGATCATACATAATAGATAAAAAACATACGGGTGGTTCAAATGTTAATTTTTAAACATGATATATTTTAATTTTTATTAAAACTCAGATATATACGTAGAAATAATTAATTTTTAATATTTCCACAACTACTAGTATATGCAATACAGTTTTTCAAAGTGTGTACTCTTTTTTCGCAAAAATAAAAATAAAAATGTAAAAACCTAGGCGCACACGTTTAGATTGTTTAGTCATTATGTTTAGCTTCGAAATGGGAATGTCCAATTTGTATTTTTTTTTTGTAAAATGTTTTTTTTGTAAAAATAATTTGTGATGCTTGTAAAATATCCCAAAACTTGTATAATATATATTGTGTTATATGTTTATAACAGTTCACTACTACATTATGTATACTTCAAAATGTAAATCAATCAGCAATGTTTAAAAAATGTTAGAAAACACAAAAAAATCACCATGTATTTTACTTTCTTTCAGAAAAAGTATGTTGTTCAGTATTTTCTTCATAACTTTCAACTACAATTGGACATTTCCCAAGAAGGTTTACAAAATAAAATTAGTAAAAAACGAAATATTGGAGAAAACGTTTTAGAGCACTAAGACTGAAAAATTGGCTGAAAAACCTATTACCTTCGCTTAACAACATGGTTTAACAGAAAAAAAAACATGATAAAAATATTACAAAAAACAATATTCAGCAATTTCCTGAATTTCCTGATTCAGATATTTAACTGTTTGAGACCGGCCATGTATCACGAATTTATTTTGAAAATAAATCAATAAAATTATTAAATGAAATGGGTAATTCACACTTGCGACTTTGCGACTAATTATGTCTGACTGATTTGTATATCGCAAAACTGCATCAAGCAGTATCAATCTCTTTGAGCGATATCAAAGATGGGAGTTTGGGTGTAATGTCTTCCTGGCTGTATAATTTCAACATACTTCGTTCACCAACCCATGTTAGGTGTGGTTGTGAAAGCCATCTACAACCATCATCTCATATTAACGATGTATTGTCGTCATCTTTAGACTAAAAGGCTGAATATAAATTTAACTATAGATTTTTTAAAGATTTACTCCCGTCTCCCGTTCTCTCAGATAATTTTCTTTCTGAATTAATATTAACACGATCTCTGAGACAATATTGTAATGATTTTGCTGGGTGTCCCTATTTGAATTTTACGATTATTGTGAGCAATGTTGCTGTCCGTCGCTTCTCAAAAAATTTTGGAACCGAGACAGGGCTTCGGCATCTATTTCTTGAAATTAAAATTAAATCTATTTAGCAAAATAATCGCAATAAAAAGTCGCAAGTGTGTAGTCATCTTAAACAACGCCGTGTCCATAACTTCGAGCAAAACTTAGACTTGATTGGTGCAAATCGAAGGGTGAAGAGAGGAGCATCTTGCCTCTCTTTCGCACATATGCGTATGAGTGTCAGTGCGATAGTGATAGTAAATAGGGTAAACGTTTTACTTGCTGGGTAGTTTTAGTAGGTATTTCTAAAACTTTTGTACTATGTTTTGCTAAATTTTCACTAAAAAACTAATATAGATTTGGACACGTAAAGGATAGAATTAAAAAAAAAATGTATTTTGGAAAAAGCAAGAATGATAAATATGGGAATAATCGGTTACGGGTGTCGTGTGTGTGTTTTTTTTTACAAAATTGGTTCGATTAGTAGATTTTTTTCATTAATTATAATTCGTAATTCTTTTCTAAGAGTTTCTATTTTGTAAAACGGTACCTACGAATTTATGGGTATCTGAGATCATTATAAATAGTAAAAAAAAGAAATAAAAATAATAAAATTTTTGTATGTCTTGTTTTTCTATGAGATGATTTATATTATCAAAAATATTAATTTGTTGATGAAATAATTAAGTATTTTTACACATTACCTGAACATAATGAAGAGTAACAAATATAAAAAAAAACATGATATATCTATGTAAAGAACAGAATATATTAAAAAAAACATATTTTGTATGCGCGGTATGATCGAAAATTGTGATAAAAGAGAAAAAAAAGTAAAAATCTTTTTTAACCGACTTCAAAAAAGGAGGAGGTTCTCAATTATTTACTCATTTTTTCGTTCAGAAACTGTGGGTCTTAAAACTTTTTCGATAATGCTGCGCATGAGCTTTGTTGGTTTATGAACTCAAATACAAAAACATTGTACCTATGTACCTAAAGTAGATAATGGTGAATTTTGAGAACCAATAGTAAATAAATGTTATTGTTTTTATTATTATTCTCGAATCACTTGCAAATGCGTTTTCGTTTTATTTCGTCTGCCTCCTATATACCTTTAGAATTTCGACCTGAAGCAGCTTTCTTTTGGCCCGAACTCCACCAAAGCGGAGAGGAGGCGAGAGGAGAGATGTCTTTTAAACAACCAATGGAATTTCGTTCTTCACACATCCTGTCTCCACTCAGCTTCAGTGGACACCACTGAGCGGAGATGTATCATATTTGTATGGCGCGATTGAAGCGGAGATGTGAGCTGTGCCTCGCAAGCTGGCGACGGCACGCAGCAGAGACGAGAAGAGATGTAAGTTCCCCCCGCCTGACATCACACACATCTCCGCTCCAGTCTAGCTAGTACGTATCTCCGCACAGCTTCGGTGGATACACCCTAGCTGAAAAACTTCTATTCTCGTCTCCGCTTCGGACATCTTCGCACATCTCCGCTTTGGTGTAGTCTAGGCCTGCTCCGGTCACTTTGAAGAGCGCTGGCCACACATAATAGTCGCAGTGACTTTAAAACGTCCGATTGCTACCGACAGCGTGCGGTAACGTCATCAAACGTCATGTTCGTTGCTGCCGTTGCAACATACGTAGTATCTCTATGTAGTCTGTGGTTGCAACTGACCGTCACGGGCGCGGGCGGCGGCGTAAAAGTGAAACCTTCAAAGTCAAATAATTTATTTCAATTAGGCACAAGAAAGGCACCTTTGAACGTCAAAATTTACAAAAAAAAAAATACTTATTGATTCTAGTCGCCCCTTCCAAAAGATAGTTTTCGTATGGAGAAGGTTGGGCAAGAAACTCCACCGTTACTCTTTTAAAATGTTTTCACAATATCTTGTATGATAATTATATGTGAAGACGATGCACCTAGAATAAGATTACTATACCACGATAGGTAAAAAGAATGAAAAATGAAGGAATGGCATAAATTAATTATGTGATAGATGCATGGTGCTCACATATTTACAAACATTGTAAAATTATACGATATTCTTAACATTTTAACAAGTACTACTAATAATAAGTCAGTGTGTGAGTTCAAGTAATCACAGAATATTAATTAAATAATAAAATAAATAATATTATACAATATTGGCAACCAGTTATATTTTGTCTAGATTCTAAATTGTCCTATGGACCAGCATGTTTCCAAGCATTTTTATCTTGGATATAATCCTCTAATTTGTAAGAACAAAGTGTACTTTTTATGAGTTTTAAATTTTCTTTAATTTAATTCTAATATATCACAAGGTATTCTGTTGTAACATTTAACACAGTACCCCATACAAGATGTATTTACTTTAGATAGTCTGAAAAATGGTTGCACTTGAATCGTTATATTCACCCTACCACCTCAAAACATAGTCGTGTACAGATAGTGCAATCCACGACGACGCGCCGGGCGATTACTGTACTATAAGCTAAGCAATGACCTGCAGTGCTATTCTGTAACCATCTCACCATGAAAACTTAGGTGAAGTGAGCTCGGAGTGAGCAGTCCCTAGCAGCAGGTGGAATGACAACTCACTTCACCTAAGTTTTCACCGTGAGATTATTACAGAATAGACTGGCTTTACTTTAGTACGAAGCTGAGCGGAGTGGGGCGCGTCGTCGTGGATTGCGTGATATTTGTTTGACACCTCTGACACACAATGACCAACCCTATTTATTAATGTGTAAACTTACTCTTCTCTGTATGGACACGACAATATTTCGCGTGATCAAGTACCATCGAAGAAGTTCATATCTATATACCGTATGACTAGTTCTGCTTGCAGCGCTCGGCCGCTATAGAACCGGGGCGGTAACAGATGTGATCATCGTGTTCACGGGATTTTGTTTTCAAACTGCTTGGATATGAAGTTTTTCGATAGTACGGATCAGATGAGTTGTAAGGTCATAGGTTCGAACCCTGACAGGCACTTAACTTTGTGTAAATTATTTCATCACCCCTGCTCTCAAAACGGTGAAGGAAAACATCGTGAGGAAACCGGCATGTCCTAGAACCAAATATTCGAAGACATGTGACATCTACCAACACGCACCCGCGTGTTGGATTACGGACCACTGCTGGGGTCTCACTGAGAAGAGGGCTGTTTCGCAGCACGGGAAACATATTTTGCTAATGAAGTACGGTGAGGGCAAATCTAGCGATCTTTGGACAGCGGAGTTTGATTTTACCGTGTCAAAAACGCTCTCTAGGATAATACATCAACTTACTTTCATAATAATGTTTCAGTGATGTTATTCGCTGGTAAATTGCAGACGCAATGTGGCAACGACCGGTCTTCTAGGAAACCGTAGTTTTACTGGTCAAACAAAGGAATCCAAGCATGGGAATCAAGGGGTCACTAAGTGACTTTGATTGATTTTCAACCGACTTCAAAAAGGAGGAGGTTTATTACGCGATTACTCCGCCAATTATTATGAATTGATTTTGATGATTCTTTTTGTTTTTGGTAGGGCATAGTTCAGAAGTGGTCCCATATAAGTTTGGTCAATATCTGATGAGGGGTTTTTGAGTTAGCTTCAATAATACGTATTTCTCCCACCTAGTATATGTGGATGATGTTCTAATAGTTCCTGTCACTGTAATTTACATAGCAGGTAGTGGTATTCAAATTTTTGTGGTTTGTGTGGGTACCACAACTAAAAAGTGAAAAATAAAAACTTTTTTTAAAAACACTACAAAGTGAAAAATAACTAATTTCGGAAGTCGGTGGAAAAAAAACAAAAATACAAAACCAAAGACACCGACTTCCGAAATCAAAGTTATTTTTCACTTTGTAGTGTTTTTTTTGGAAGTAGGTTTTATTTATTGTAAAAAAAGTTTTTTATGCTGAAGATCACGTCTAAACGAGCAGTGTTAATGATTTGGAAAAACTATATGTTAAATAAGAGCATTTTCGTAATAACATAGTGTAAAGTTATGTCTAATGCGGATAAAAAACTGAGAATCACGAAAAAACTATCAAGCCTATTTTTCTGAAACCTTCACCATTTTAAAGATAATTTAATTATTTGTCTTTTAGTATACGTTTTAATTAAAATACCTTTTAATTTATGTATATTAAATAATCGTCTAATTTGATGGGCGAGTCCTATTGCTCGCTGGACGTATGACGCGTTGCGTGAGCTCAGTACAGAACACGAAATAATTATCAGTGGTCCCATAAATTTGGGTCGAGTAGGTATTAAAGATATATTTTTTTTTACAACTACGGTGAAGCTCTTGGCCTTCATCTCACCTGATGGTAAATGATGATCAGGGCGAAGGTGGAAGCGAGTTTTTAGGGGCATGAGGAACACGGTGTAAAGTTCACTCATCGAAAAGGGAGGATCATCCGACCAGACGGGTGTTGTGTCTGGCGGGCAACTGCCCGACTGTTGTTGATGTCGGATAGTCATATATTTATATATGTCGTTCGCGCAGTAAACTCTAATTGCGTGATGCAGGATTTGTGTGACGTCATGTCTTTGATGCGTAGTTCACGCATTCAAGCTTCACCCGGAATTATTAACCACTTACCTCTAACTGCCGAAACACAACAATGCTGTAAACATTGTTGTTATGGCGAAAGACTTAGATAAGATGGTGGTAGCTAGCCAGGTGGACTTAGAACAAGCCCTACTTACAACCAAGCAAACTGAGCAGAAAAAATTGCCCTCACTGGGAATCAAACTGGAAATGGTACAGAAAAAATTCTTGCGTGGTATGAACTACAAATGCTATCATTCGAAGATTCCCTACACACACTTACTACGTAAGTACAACATTCTAAGTCTACAATCTAGATGATTACTTTTGGATGCAATGATGCTGCATGGTTTGTGCCACAATAGATTTGACTGCACTGAAATTACAAATAAAGTATGTTACACGGTACCCAGAAATGTAATCAGGCGTGGGACTCGCGTGCCCCGCCTTTTCCACGTGAATTCATGTAAGACCAATGCCGGGGCACGAGTACCTCTTCGACGCCTTGTGGAAACTTATAACGCACACTTCATGGACATAGACATTTTCTTTTTCTCTAATAAAAAATTTAAAACTCTCGCTATAACTTCATTAGCATCAGAATTATAAATTAGCACTTAATTCAAATAACTTAACAATATTCATAAACACAGCTTCCGTTTTTCATTTTGCATTTGATTAATCCGTGGACAATAGTGTGGGTTATATGTTTTTAACTATTTATCTTAAGAATCTTATTGTATCGCCTTAACATGTAACTGTTTTTTTGTCCCTAATAAATAAATAAACCAACCTCTGGGTCTGAGACAGGTATTCTATTTCTAACCCGTAGACAACAGAGGTGGTTAAAGTTTATCATCAAATTATATCATAGACAGAAAATAGTCTGAAAACCCCAACCTGCAAAGGCGGTTGTATGGGATAGCTGATTAGAATTTGTTCGCTATTACGATGTTGTTCTCATACAGAAAATTGTTCAGTTTGATGATCTGTACCACATCCTTAATCATGACCACATGACCTTTTTGATACATGCTGTATATAGTAGATGAAATGCCGAATCAATGTTTTACAGATAGTTCAACTCATCTGTGCGCGCGGCGCTATGTGTGGGTAAGGCGATAACGACACGTGTTGCTCGGATGACGACTGGCGCGTCACTGCCACGCAAATTAAAGCTGTATAATATTACAAGCGCACGCACACATGGCGCCAAAGATGAGTGGAACTATCTATACTAAAATAACTTCAAGTCTTGTAAAATTCTAACTAATATTATAAATGCGAAAGTGAGTTTGTTTGTTTGTTACGCTTTCACGCTAAAACGGCTGAACAGATTTGGATGAAATTTGGCACATTGGCAGACCATGCCTTAGATTAGGACATATGATACTTATTATTCCAATATTTCCACGGGATCGAGACTTATGCGGGTGAAACCGAGGGACACAGCTAGTCATCTCATTAATGTACATTTGAATAACTTGTAAACAGAGCTTTTCGTAAAAAGTCTCACACTTTATCATTTAGATATATGTAATTTATTTCAACTAAGTATTAACAATATACTAACATGTAACGTGTAACAATAACAATGTATTAACTAAAGCTATTGAACAATTAACTTATAGCATCGAAAAATTCATCCGCATCGCTGTCGACTGGTAATGTACCCAAGAGACTGGCCGCATTGCCACTTGTATGGCAATGCTTAGCCACTACCCAAGGTAAAAACCAGCCCTTGGGTCAAATTCCGATTTCATTGAAGAGGCCGTGAGCACTCGGACCCCACGGTCCGAGGGTTTCAAACTTTCAACCCCAAACGGCTCTAAAATATAATTACCTGTAAGGTAATCTATTATTTATTTACGCCACTTGAGGTTTTCTGCAGCCGTAGCAACACCAACACAGCACGCCGAGCCAGGAAGATGGGATGGCGCAAGATTGTCCACACAGGTTGCATCCCACACTAAAGGCCTGCCCACCTACCATGGAGATAAAGACATGCCGTCCGGTCTCTTACCATCGTCGGGTGCTAAAACATTGGGTTCTAATACAGCTGGAACACCGGCGGTGACAAGAGCTCGTCGGATGATGTCGTTAATGTTTGCGTGCCGTGCTAAGCGACCCGCACTTCGGCTGCAAGACAGGCCATGATGTCCAAGGCTGTTGACAACTTCGCCACAGTGATAGCGATGAGGAGAACTGTCAGGAGCTCGTCGTAGGGAAGCAGCGAGGCGGAAGGTAGTGTCTTCGAACAAAGTGCCTATGTTCGATGACGGTAGTGCATGAAGCCACAGACCCGATTCCCACTTACCTACAGCCAGCAGGAGCGCACGCTCCGCAGTGGTAGCAGACGTGTTAAGTAAATTGTTCTGTACTGCTCTGCAGAGCGGCTCATCTAACCGTCTTTGGAAAGATGGATAATCGGGTAGATCTGAGTTCGGGCAAGGGAGTCTCCAAGCTTCGGTAAAGCACGGCACATCAAAATCAATCAGTGTAGAGGTAAGAATTTTCAATAGGCCAGTCTCTTAGGTACATTTCCAGTCGACAGCGATGCGGATGAATTTTTCGATGCTATATTTTAATTTTTCAATAGTTTTAGATATAATTTTGCTATTTATATTAATTACTAAACAGTTATAAGTTGCTAAATATAGTTTTTTTTTTTTTTTTGGGTGTCCATTTTGCGGCCGAAGTGCTGGTCGCTTAGCGCGGCACGCGAACATTAATGACATCATCCGACGAGCTCTTGTCACCGTCGGCGTTCCAGCTGTGCTAGAACCTAATGGTTTGGCACGCGATGATGGCAAGAGACCGGACGGCATGTCTTTATTTCCATGGAAGGTGGGTAGGCCTTTAGTGTGGGACGCAACGTGTGTTGATACTCTTGCACCATCCCATCTTCCTGGCTCAGCGTGCTGTGCTGGCGCTGCCGCTGCGGCTGCAGAAAAGCTCAAGCGGCGAAAGTATAATAACCTCATAGGCAACTATATTTTCGAGCCGTTTGGGGTTGAAACCCTAGGGCCGTGGGGTCCGAGTGCTCATGGTCTATTCACTGAAATCTCTAAACGACTGGTTGACACTTCCCGTGACCCAAGGGCTGGTTTTCACCTTGGCCAGAGGCTAAGCATTGCCATACAAGTGGCAATGCGGCCAGTCTCTTGGGCACACTACCAGTCGACAGCGATGCGGATGAATTTTTCGACGCTATATTTTAGTTTGCATAATAATATATTAGTTTTAATTTTTTATATATATTAAACCTTTGTAAAGTCTTAATCAATAAATAAAATATAGTTAAGTTATACCCATTTACTTAATAAATTGTTCATTTAATCACAATAATTAACAATAGTATTAACAATTCAATTAATTTTTACAATCACAGATTTAATAATAACTAACAAAAACCTTATGAAAACTTAACTTTGCCCACATTTCGTGGTTTGTCTTGTCCCCAAATAAAAGAATATAGTTTCCATTGCGCTAGATACATGGCTAATCCCAAGAAAAATACTGCAGCTATAAACATAGGAAAATAAATAGTTCCGTATGTCATTTTGAAAATCGGATACGGGAATAACCCACGTTGGCTGTATGTGTGCAGGACACTGAAAGAAAAAAAAGATTTAAAAAGAATTGTTGATCTGTCTTTTTTTTTCACATAATTATAATATCACTCCAGAATTTCCCGACCGTGTAGGTAGAGTTTTTGTAAGGGGTGCTACACATGTTCGGGTCGGCACATTCGATTCGGCAGTATTTGTTGAGAACATGTCCCGAAGCTCTTATTACGCATATTCAGCTTTGATTAGGCTTGTGCCGATTGGCAAAACTCTCTCGGCATCTACCCTCACTAAATCATGTTCGGGTCGGCTCAGCACATTTCGAGCTAAGCCGAGCGCTTTTTCTCGAACATATACCTATTTAAGTACGTATTTTCGATTTTGCCGACCAGCTGTGCGAAATAAGAAAAAGAAAGTAAGAAAATACATTTATTTGGCACAGACTAAAAGGCACACAAGTAAAAATAAAAAAATAAAATAAAAGCAAAGAGTACTTTGCATGGCCCTAAAATATTAAATAAATTGCCAAATGGAAATAAGGACTTAAATATTATTCAATTTAAAAACAAATTAAGACATCTATTACTGAAAAAGCAATTGTAAGTAATTGATATTTATTTAATTTTGACATTGTATTGTTATCTTTAATTTCATTCATTATTTATATGTATACTCAATTGTTTTAAAATCAAACACACACTTTAAAAATCGGGCAAGACACAAAAAAAAAGAAGTGGAATTTTCCAATGTGTACTGTGGCGGCTAGATGCCCCTTAATATCCTAAACTTACTGAACTTTACACCCTATTCCTAAAATACTTTGCCCGAATCGAACCCAGGACCTCTTTATTATGTATAGATATAATATAGTGTTCAATACTTACAAAAAATTATACAAGACGGATAAAACAATCAAGATTCCAAGATTCAGCCGATGTGACATTTGTACAGGTCTTGCCAGGAATACTAGTTCCCATAATGCAGCAGGCAGTATGCAAAAATGCATTACCAAGTTAGATTTAAAAGAAAATATCTTGTCTATGAACGCAGGGAACAGTAGTTCTCTGTCGTAAATATAGATTGGCCAGAATATTGTAAATATTAGCTGAAACAAATGAAAAACGGTTTTGTTATTGGGCGATAATTTCGTTGGTGACAGTCCCATGGTTCTAGCGGGTGAAGGAGGACGCGGGCGAACACACACATAGAGAATCGGACTAAGCGTTAGCCTCACAAACGCGACCACTCTCTAGAAAGAGACAAAGCAACAGTGCAGCCAATACCTGTAGTACTACTAAAGAGTCAACTACTGGCCGCACATTCGCTTTGTCTCTCTCGTACTTTTCGGTCTGCATTCAATGCACATTTGAAAACGGAACGCGGACTCGACCACACAAGATAATTGCCAAAAATTTGTCTCCAGATTTCTCTATGAAATATTTCGTGATTTACTTCCGCTGAACGAAATCTCAGGCATGAAACGGCTTTAAAAGTAAGTATTACATTAATTAGGATTTAAAAATGATATATAAGCAAAACTATCTGTGCCCAGTGCCCACGTCTCTGCCCGTGTAATCATGTATAAAAGTACCTAGTTGGTACCTGGTCGACTGAGCCCTGCTCGGGTGAAAATAGAGAATCATCTGCCTAGCCTTTTCCCAACTACATTGGGGTCAGCTTCCAGTCTAACCGGATGCAGCTGAATACCAGTATTTTATATGGAGCGACTGCCTATCTGACCTCCACAACCCAGTAATTGGGTGATACGATACCCCTTGGTAAGACTGGTTGTCAGACTTTCGGGCTTCTGACGACCCGTAACGACTGTCAAAGATCCACGAATGACAGCCGGGACCAACGGCTTAACGGCTTTCAGAGGCACGGAGGAGTCTCGGTACGTAAAGATGGTCACCCATCCACAGACCAACCCCGGCAAGCGTAGCTTAACCTGACGGATCGACCCGTGCGGCAGTTATTACTTAACCACGAGCTCCTCAAAAAATAGAACAAATGGGTGAAAATAGAGAATACTCATTTAATAATATAGGATAGTTCATACTAATTCCATGTATAGTACATACTAATTCCATCTTGTTCTAAACTTTCGGTCAAAAATACGGAGAAAACGAATTTTCCCAGAGATGAGACCTAGCTAAATCGATTCTTCGCCCCCGTAAATGTCTTAAACTATATTGCAACTTTCATCGAAATCGTTAGAGCCATTTCCGAGAACGTGATTACAAATAAATATACATTTATACAAATATTGCTCGTTTAATAATACAGGATATACCTATTTAATTAAAATACTTACTAAAAATAAAAATCTGTATATTTTGCAGGTCACACGAGAGCACCCTCCATAATATTTAATGCATTTCGTTTTTATTTAGTACTTCTTTTTATGAAAAATAATCATTTTTATGTAGTTATGCAAGGTTAAAAAAAAAAACATATTATGTATCTACAAGATGGCCCGCGATTTCTTATAGTTATAAGCCTCAAACTGCAATATTCAATATTTTTTATTAAATTAGATTTGTTACAGCTGTAGTGGCAATCATGTCATTTGGTTTAATAGGTCTCGAGTTCGAACCCAAGGCACGCACCTCTGACTTTTCGTATTCATGTGCGTATTATATAATCATCACTTGCTCAAAAAACGGTGAAGGAAAACATCGTGAGGAAACCGGCATGCCTGAGAAATATTTCTCGACGGCATGTGAAGCCAAGTCAGAGGCCCGTGGGCGGCTTTAAAACTCTGACACCAGGTTAGTTTACTAACCACACGAAAAGAAGAAGATAGGTTTTAATTTGTATTATTTTATTTTTCTTTTCTTTTAGATTTTGTGAATGTGAGAACGTTGTAGGCTTAACAGACTTGTAGATCTGTCGACCATTTTCTATCTTGCCAAGTACCTGGTACTTGTTGATAGGCCTACAGTGTCCTCTCATACCTGTTAACACTGTAATTTGAAAACATTGTAAATACCATTTACTTTTAAAAGAGTAACCGTGGAGTTTCTTGCCGGCTCTTCTCCATAGGAAACGACCAATTGGAACCGTGCACCTAGCTTCTGACGTTTCATAAGTGCCCTTGTAGGTTTATGTGAAATAAAATATTTTGAATTTGAATTTGAACCTTTTTTGTCGGGTCAGTCTCAAAGTTAAACATCACTTTGAAATTCGAACGGAGTTATACGTTGTACTTGTGTTGTTTGTACTGATTAATTTTTTTAAAATTAATATTATTGTCTTAGTTTAAATGGCCAGGTCAAATGGTACAACAGGTTTTTGTAGGTACAAAAGCAAAATCCTTGAATTTTGCATTTAATTGTCTTAGTATTTTTGTTGTTAGACTGAATTAAATATAGATAATAGGGGATTACCCAAATACTAAACGTAGGAGATGAGTTTTCAGAAATCCTAGTTCCTAGTGCTCCTTTTTTTTTTTTTTGGTTGGGTATCATCAATTGACTTCTCCCGCTCTGAGTGGCGTGTCAGACTCTTACTGACTAAAACCCACCTGCAATGCTAGGAGGCCACGGTATCCCTTTCGGACTTTCCCGCCTGTGCTCACCACCGTTATAAACATTTAAATTTCATGCTTGTAGAGCATGAAATTTAAGCCTACTTCCACCTCCGGGGTAAACCCGCTTCCACCTTCGGCCTGATCATCACTTACCATCAGATGAGATGCGGGCCAAGAACTTACACGTTATGAATAAAAAAAAGCTCTAGTCTTTCTCCATAAGCAGGTACAGTAGTCTTTCTTACCATAGCCACAGGGACGATGATAGCTCTGAAGAAAGTTTGTCTGAGTCTTCTGATGCTCTTTGGTATCAGGTTCTCTTTGCCTGTCACTGTCAGAAAGTCACAGGCAAACGCTAGCGAGAAGTATGACAGCTGGAAGACCTGTAAAAACAAAATAATGTTTTATAATGGTGGCTATACCTATAATACGGTCTTTAGAGGTATGAGGAACAGTGTAAAGTTCACTCATCCACCATAGAAAAGGGAGGATCCTCCAACCAGACGGGTGTTTTGTCTGGCGGACCGACTGCCCGACTGTTGATGTCGGATAGTCTTATCTATGTCGTTCGCGCGGTAAACTCTAATTGCGCGATGCAGGATTTGTGTGACGTCATGTCTTTGATGCGTAGTTAGTATGTGGCGGTGTAACCGCTACATCACTCCCCTCCGGAGACCGGAGGTCGATAGTGGGCTGAGTCTTGTATCTTGCGATGCTTCACAGTGCCAGCTAAGGTTCCAGTGAGTCGGAACCGGGTGCCGCACAGTTCGCGGTGAGTCGGAACTGTCTGCGGTGATTGCGGCGGTTGTGGTGATTGAGGTGATTGCGGTGATTGAGATGATAGCGGTGATTGCGCTGATTGAGATGATTGCGGTGATTCCCCAGTGAGTCGGGTTGATGAGGCTGAGGGTGATGACCAGGAATGCGCGTTCGTTGCATGCTGGTGGTCAGGATACCCGTTGAAGCCAAGGGTGCTGGCTGTCTGTGTGACTCGCCTCACGAAAGCTTGCGGGAGTGATGATGATGACGTCACGCTGAAGTAGTTGCACGAAGGCTGCGTTGACGTTCATACTCGGGGTCACCAATTTAGGGGCATGAGGAACAGAGTGTAAAGTTCACTCATCCACCATAAAAAAGGGAGGATCCTCCAACCAGACGGGTGTTGTGTCTGGCGGGCCGACTGCCCTACTGTTGATTTCGGATAGTCTTATCTATGTCGTTCGCGCGGTAAACTCTAATTGCGCGATGCAGGATTTGTGTGACGTCATGTCTTTGATGCGTAGTTAGTATGTGGCGGTGTAACCGCTACAGGTCTACCGAAAAGGTTTACCTGTGCAGGTGTGCCTGCATGGGTAGATCGAGCGAGACTATCCAGTAATAGAATAATCTTAAAATACCAGGTTCTACCGACATTTTTATCGGATCGGGAATCAAACCCAAGACCCCGTGTGCAGCAGTCGCGTTTGCTATCAAAATATCAACGAGGTGGTCTCAAAATTCAAGGTCGCTCAGTGATTTTCGAAACGGGCCATGCTTGGAGTCTCTCTGAGGGATTGAATCCGCAACGAGGTGATCCGGCAGAGAACCAAAGTTGTCGACATAGCTCATATAATGAACAAGCTGAAGTGGCAATGGGCCGGCCATATTAGCCGCGGAAGCGATAACCGTTGAGGTAGAAGTGTTCTTGAGTGGACACCGCGAATCGGCAAACGTAAGGTAGGACGCCCTTAGGCTAGGTGGAGCGACGATCTTCGCGGGGTGGCTGGGAGAAGCTGGATGAGAGTTGCCGGAAATCTTCAATGGCGTGCAATATGCATCATCAGCTTATTGAAAATTGTTTTTATAGTGTAAAAGATTTTTTGGATAAAAAAGTAACAGATAAATATAAGATAAAATAATGAGTTTTATTATATTAATTTATGTACCTATTTATTATTGTTAAGTGTTCAAATAGATGCGAAACCCTAATAACCAATGATAATAGACATGTGAAAAAAAAATGTGTTGTACTTATAAAATGTTTTTATTTTATTTAACATGTTTAAATATTTGTATGCCAGTCCATGGCGAAACATGTAAGATCAAAATTATATTATAAGACCTTAATGTACCATGTTTTAAAGCAAATAAATATATTCTATTCTATTTATGAGGAGCCTATATCCAGCTGTAAGCAAATTGCTGAAAAACCTCGCTGTTGACAATAGGTTCGCCCGAAGTCACAGCATTTAGCTGAGCAATGACGTGTTCTTGGACAGATGCGACGCACAACTTAATTTGTCTTTATTTTTGTTACAAAAGTAGTTAACTTCTGCAGTCGGCATTTTGTTTTTGCATTTGCTAATGTCGCAACGAATTACTCAATATTGTCTTTGGTCCCTAGCCTTCTCCTCAACCAAACCAATGAAGTACCAATAAAAGTTTTGAGTTTCGATGCTTTTGGCTACTTTTGTATGATTGTGTGTTTTTTATGTCTTTTTTAAAATATAAGTATGCGTTCTGTTTGTGCAGAATTTTTGTTTTATTTTTATTTTGTTTACTTTTTATGGTCTCAAAACCTCAAGTACCTACCTACTTCCAAACTCGCTTACAACTAGGGTTACCATTTCGAAATTTGAAAAGTCCTGATATTTGCAAACAAGTCCGGATATTTCAATTTTTTTTTTAGAAATCATTTATCTATTTAAAGAAAATCCCCTTAAATCCAAAAGTCCGGACAAATGAGGAGGTCGGACATAGTTCGGACCGGGCCATAAAGCCGGAAAAATCGTGACGGATGGTCTACTTACAACATTCCACACTGTCAGATATCGACTCTGCATCGACGTCATGTTCTTGATGGCTTCATCATTCATCAGGTCGTCATTCTGCATGGAGAGGAACATGACGACACAGTTGCCAGCCTGCAGGCCGAGGGTAACGGCCTGGCCGAATAGTCGGCAGAAGATGGCGGATGACATGTTCTGAAAATGATAGAAAATTCATTCAATTTAACATAAATACAACATAACTGTATATTTGACTAGAGGTGGGCCTATAGGGTTATTTTAAATTGGATAGCTAAACTTCGCCGACGTAATGGATATCATTATTTTTTTATACACGATAGGATACATTTTTTTTTTTTTTTTGGGAGGTCAACGGCCGCTGTTAGTGATCACTTGAAATATCACTTCAAAAACCGGCTAAGTGCATGTCGGACCACGAACAATGGAGGGTTCCATAGTTGGGATTAAATACTCATATTTTTTGTTACATAAATTTACCTTTTTAGAAGTTTTTTGTCGCTTCATTATACCACAATAATAATTACTAGCACACTTCACTTTGCCAGTATGATGGCAAAGTGAAGTTTATATGGCTTATTCGATTAAATAATTAATTACAATACTTTTTATCACAATCAGTGCAAGATAAAAGAATTATCTAAATTAATTTAGATAACTATAATTATTCTGAATTCAAAACTTCTATTCTTCTATTCTTTCTTTGAAAATCAAATATTTTATCTTTATAATTATTAGTATTATAAAGATAACATATTTGATTTTTTATATTGTTTGTTCGTCTATCGTACTAATAATATTATAAAGAGGAAGATTTGATTGTTTGTTTGTTTGTATTGAATAGGCTCCGAAACTACTGGACCGATTTGAAAACTCTTTTAACCATTAGAAAGCTTAGTTTACAGGGAGTAACATAGGCTATTTTTTATCCCAAGAACGGGCCCCGCGGGAAGGACCTCGCGAGCGAAGCCGCGGGCAAAGTGCTAGTAATGAATAAACTCGAAAACTACAGGACCGATTTTAAAAATTCTTTCATCAGTAGAATGATCTAAATATCTATCTAAACATCTTAATCCTAATCCTAACTCAATCAATCTGCTTAGCCTTTTCCCAACTATATTGGGGTCGGCTTCCAGTCTTACCGGATGCAGCTGAATACCAGTATTTTACATGAAGCGACTGCCTATCTGACCTCCACAACCAAGTAACTGGGTAATACGATACCCCTTGGTAAGACTGGTTGTCAGACTTTCGGGCTTCTGACGACCCGTAACGACTGTCAAAGATCCACGAATGACAGCCAGGACCAACGGCTTAACGTGCTTTCCGAGGCACGGAGGGGTCTCGGTATGTAAAGATGGTCACCCATCCACAGACCAACCCCGGCAAGCGTAGCTTAACCTGATGGATCGACCCGTGCGGCAGTTATTACTTAGCCACGAGCTCCTAATCCTAATCCTAACTATATAATATATATATTATAATATAAATGCGAAAGTAAGTTTTTTTGTTTGTTACGCTTTCACGCTAAAACGGCTAAACGGATTTGAATGAAATTTGGCACATGGGTAGACCATGACCTGGAATAGGACAATGGATACTTATTATCCCGGTAGTACGTTCCCGTAGGCTAACTTCCAACATACACGTGAGCAGAGCCGCTGCCAAAAGCTAGAAGGCTATATACAGGGTGTCCAGTAAATAGCACCACATACTGCAGGGGGTGATAGCTTGGGTCACTACCTATCAATACAACACAATATATGTTCAGCAAAATCTTACATTTTTTTTTCACCACTGTAGGTTAAACTTAAGTGGTAAGAAAATAGTTACTAATAATAACTAGTATTTCTTGAAAACATTCTTGTCTTTGATAGAAAAAAGACTTATCAATGAGTAAAGTAACTATTCACGAATAATTTGATGTAAAAAAAAGTACTAGAAAATAATTTTTTCATTACGAGATGCTTAAAAATCTGTTTCAAGGTAGAGATTTTTCGGTATTTCGGAAAATTTTGTAAAACTGTAAATCCGTAAGATTTTGCTGAACATATATTGTGTTGTATTGATAGGTAGTGACCCTAGCTATCACCCCCTGCAGTATGTCGTGCTATTTTTTGGACACTCTGTATAGGCTATAATTTATAAAGATATCAAGCGGGCGAAGCTAGTCAATAATAAAATGTTTCCGCGCCTAACGCATTGGACACGAGCTACACGCTCAAACGACACGCGTCTTGCGAAAGCCACAATCTGCCAAGCCTTTTCTAGTCTAACTGGATGCGCCTGAATTGTAGTATTTTGCCCCTTGCTAAGACTGGTTGTCAGACTTTTGACTACCCGTAACGACTATCAAACATCTATCACTGTTGAAAATATTGTAAATACCAATTATTTTTAAAAGAGTAACGGTGGAGTTTCTTGCCGGCTCTTCTCCATAGGAAACGACCAATTGGAACCGTGCACCTAGCTTCTGACGTTTCATAAGTGCCCTTGTAGGTTTATGTGAAATAAAATAATTTGAATTTGAATTTGAATTTATGAATGACAGCCGGGACCAACGTTGACGTGCTTTCTGAGGCACAAAGAGGTCTCGATGTTTTTAATGGATGGCCACCACAGATGGGTGCGCCAAAGTTCACCTAAATTTTCAACTCCGATAATTGGAAATCCGAAAATGTTCTTCCTAACATTTTTCATCCTAACAATCAAAATTCCTAACTACTCTGTCTCTAATGTTCATAATTCCGAAGCATTCAACTTCATAATGTCAGTAGCAATAAACATCTATTATACTTTTATTTGTTTTCCTATATTTCCTCAACATACCTAACCATCTTTTACAGTATTATTCAAAGTCATATCTTTTTGTTTAGATTTCTTTTTATTCATAATAATCAGTACTATATACATTAATTTTGCGTAACTTTATTGTCACATAACATACAATAAGAATAATAGTACCATGGTACAAGTAGTTAAATACATGTTTTCATATACACTTTTCAATTAAATTAGTTTAATATTAGCGGCTATAGCTTTCAAATAATCACTTTTATTGGTGTATTTTTGGAAGCCAGTGTCACGCTCCAGTCATTCAGTCAAGTTCCAGAAACGAATCGGTCTTATTCATAATTATTAGTTTAGGTTAGGTTAGAACTGTGACCACAACGCACGAGCCGAGCGAGCGAAGCGAGCGTGCCGCGGCAGCGGCCGGCGAAGTGCCAGAACCGAATCAGTCCTATAGTTATTGGTTTAGGTACGGTTAAAACTGCGGTATAAACTCCCAGGCCATAAACATAACCGTAAATGAGTCGTGTTTTATGATTTTCGGTTGGAGTGTTGCATTGGGGACGCTACGAAGCGAAGATATTATGGTAATTATGTTTAGGGATAAAAGCGTTACGATAAAAAACAGTAGGAGTTTAAATATACAGGGTGTTTGGCAGAACGTTGAACATACGAAAATGGTGGATAGGTGGGGTCATCTGCTACTTACTCAACCCATTTTTTTTTTTTTTAAATGCAAGTTGAAATTTAGTTTCAAGTATTTTTTTACATATTTCTGTAAGTTTGAGGACTTATAACTTTTTTTCTAGCTAACATCTGAATAAAGCAATAGTTTTATAAGAATCTACCAACATTAACGATAAAAAAAAATGCCTGTTTTATCCATTTGTGATAAAAAATACACTCTAAAGTTAAGAAAGTGGTGAAACTAGAAGAAGGCAAAAAAAATTTTTTTTTAATATCCTGGGGTCCAGGGCCAATTAAATTAGGGCTGAGTAAGTAGCAGATGACCCAATCTATCCACCATTTTCGTATGTTCAACGTTCTGCCAAACACCCTGTATTTACATTAATGATACACACATCAACACGGTCTAGGGATATTTCATACTCAATTAAATAACTCGAAAAGTACTGGCCGCATTGGAATCTTTTATACACCGATTTGTTTGTAATTTATCTCAGACTAATTCCAAATTAAAATTTTTGAAAATTCTTTTGTTTCGGTGGCATAAAAATGTCTTGATGTATAGGAGAGGGAATTTTCATTTGTGCGAAATTTAGAAAACAATACGAATTACGTTTAGTTACAGTTTTTTTTCATTTTTTGAAAGATAAAGTTAAAATTGAGGTATTGTAGCCATGCAACGCCGACATTTGACGAGGGCGGAGATGTTACGAGCTGTGGGAATGCTGGAAGCTGGATCTGTTCAGCGTAATGTTGCTGAGGCCATAGGGACCCATCAAAATGTAATTTCAAGATTGTGGACACGCTATCGTGCCACAGGTGAAGTAGCGGAGAGGCACCGGGGGCCAAGTCGCATCACTACCCCCAGACAAGACCGATTTTTGCAAATTACTGCGCGAGCTCAACCAAATGCAACGGCGACTCAATTGGTCCAAAGGCTGCGAGTGGAACACCAAGTGCTTGTGAGTGACCAAACTGTAAGAAGGCGACTGCATGAAAGCAGTCTACGCTCTCGTAGACCACTCCGGGTCCCACCTTTACGGAGAGGCAATCGTGGACAACGATTAGAATGGGTTCGGAACCACGTGGACTGGGGCCGTGAGCAATGGTCCAATGTGCTGTTCACGGATGAATCCAGGTTCGGCTTCCATCCAGATTCACGAAGGACGCGTGTTTGGCGAGTTCCTGGACGATGGAGCCGTCTCCAGAACCCTCAGGAAGTTCACCCATACCAAGGAGGAACAATTATGGTTTGGGCAGGAATTCGTCTTGGAGGACGGACGGATCTCGTTTGGGTGCGGGGCAATATGACGGCAGAACGATACGTCCAACAGGTGCTGGGGCCCGTAATCTTGCCCCACAGAACACAAATGGGGCAAGATTTCCTGCTCATGCACGACAATGCCCGGGCACACACGGCGAGAACGGTAGCAGCTTGGTTACATACACATAATGTTAGGGCCTTAGACTGGCCTGCTCAATCGCCAGATCTAAATCCCATTGAGCATGCGTGGGATATGCTGCAAAGAAGAGCTCTGAAGGAAGTTCCTGAAAATCTGGCTACAGAAGATCAACTTTTTGCGCACCTCAGAAGGACATGGGACAATATTCCGCAGCAAGACATTGACAACCTTGTTCTGAGCATGCCGAATCGTTGCCGATGTGTTATGAACATCATGGGCGCTTTCTCAGACTACTAAATTCAAGTTTATAAACACAAATTAAATGATTTTTCTATTTTTTTCAGTTTTTACTCACAAATTAAAAGTTAATTCATATACGGTTTCCGTCTATGCTTCATTTTTTTTCCATAAAATCCTGAAATTTTAATCTAAGTACCTTAACCATTATTAAAAAATGGTAGAATATTAAATAACGTATCTTTTAAATATATACATGTCATATAAATAATTAACACATTGATAGTAATTCGCTTTTTTAAAAATATCCCTAGACCGTGTTGATGTGTGTATTATTAATTACAATTTTCGGAAACATGAGTGTTATGAACATCGCCGGTAGCACTACAAATAGTATGAATGAAAACTTTAGGATGAAAAATTTTAGGAAGAGTGATCATTCGGATTACAAATCGTTAGGAAGAACAATTTCGGGTAAAGAACTTTAGTTGAGCCAATATGGACCCACCACAGATATATGAAATACAGATCTGTGATGGCCACACATCCATGAACCGATCGCAGCAAGCGTAGCCGTGTGGCTGTTTCTATTTTGCCACGAGTCCCTTCGAGTCTCTTACGAAAGCGGCTGCGGAGAAATTGAAAGAAAGAAGTTGTTTAGTTTAGAGCAGGGATGGGGAATCTTTTTCCTTCGCGTGCCAATATAATACTAACGAAATATATGGCGGGCCAAGTTGTTTCATTTTTGCCTATGTTAATTACTGAAATAAAAATATTGATATGCATTTTTGAAACACTAATTTATTGTGCAATATTAAAAAATAACTATTGGAATAAAAAAAAAAATGGAAATTGTAATTAAATTAAACTTTTAAGTTTGCTGCGAAGTAGAAGGTTGAGGAGCGCTGGTCTTTGTGGGGACATGTGACATGTGGAACTGTTTTTGTTTTTGCATGATTTCATCATAAACCGGCTCCATTTGTGATGCTGAACATTTTAGTAGTGAATAAAGGTGGTCATCCGAAAGTCTATTACGAAGACAATTTTTTGTTAATTTCATTATTGAAAAAGTTTGTTCGCACAAATAGCTTGTACCAATCATAGCCATTATTTTTTGGGCGTGGGCAACTATATTTGGGTATTGTGTCCTGGATATGGACTTATAAAATTCCAATTTGCTGGTGATGAGAGTGAAATTACTAACAATACGAAATATTCTCTTGATTTTTATTTGATGGTCGCGGGCCGGATTTTAAGCCTTCGCGGGCCGGAGATGGCCCGCGGGCCGTAGTTTCCCCATCCCTGGTTTAGAGCAAGCGACTCGATTTGCGGCGTGAGGGACGAAAAAGGTGACGCGCGCGCTTGTCGCTTGACACAAGTCGCATCGCTCGAGGTCGTGAACGGTGCCTTAAGAGGGAACAGAGCCTGCGAGGAATTTAAAAAAAAAGGTATTTGAAGAAACTATTGTCGTTGTCTTGCCTCAAATCTGTCTCCGTAGAGTGCGATAGGGACAGATGCAGCTCAGACCGATTATATCACAAAAAAAAAATTACGAGATCGACGTTTCGTATTCCCCATTTATCTCCTCGAAAACTGAGCCGATTCAATTATTTTTTACATTAAAATTGTAAGAAAGAATATTCCTAGGTTCCTATCATTTTCTTTTATTTTAAAAACTTTTGGAATGTGTCTGGTAGTCTAGAGGACTACCAGACACATTCCAAAAGTTTTTATCACGGCGGTAAAAATAGGGCATGATTGTAATTTTTGAAGGGTCATATTTTTTTACCAATAAGTTGCTGAAAAAAAGGAAATAACAGGGACGTGTCTACTGTCTACAGCAGACCTTGATTTTATGAAAATATTGCTCTAGAGGCAATAATTAGGAACAAAATAGAGGAATACATTTGTATGGAGAATCGCAGGCCCTGTTCCCTCTTAAGAACGTCAGTGATATTTTACTACGATAATATACTAAAAAAAAAACAATAAAAAAACTGCTTTAGTACCTATAGTTTTCGATGTTTTTTGTTGGTATATTGGCGTGTGCTAGCTGACATATTACGGAAAATAATTTAATTTAATGTTTTGTGTTGCGTAATGTAAATTATGTTGCATACTTACTATTATAAAGAATCAAGTTTTTCTAACTGATCGAGACAATTGTGCTGCTGGGGAGTTTGTTGCGCCACTTCTTCTTCCCAGCTAAAGACGAAGTGGCGAAGGACGGGCGTTTTGGGGGACTGTCTTATGTAATTTTGACGTTCGAAAAGGATTCTCAGCCTATATTTGAATGAATGACTTGATTTAATTTGATTTCGACGTTGAGTATACACGATTTTCAGCGTCGCCGGCTGACCGACTGGAGCCGAGAATACCCGAATCAGCGTTACCGAATTACTGGTGCCGAGCATGGTCTAAAACACACAAGATCTGGCATTCCGGGAGTGACACTGTAGCGGGTACATCCGAACTACGCATCAAAGACATGACGTTAGACAAATCTTGCATCGCGCAATTAGAGTTTATCGCGCGAGCGAAATATATAAGACTATCCGACATCAACACCTGGGCAGTTGCCCGTATGAACGTCAGCTCAGCCGTCGTGCAACTACTTCAGCGTGACGTCATCTTCACTCCTGCAAGCTTTCGTGAGACGAGTCACACAGACAGCCAGCACGCTAGGCTTCAACGGGTATCCTGACCACCAACATGCAGTGATCGCGCATTCCTGGTCATCACCCTCAGCCTCATCAGCAACCTTGGCACAGCACCTGCACTTACGGCCGGTCTCACAAGCAGAGCTCTTTTTACCCTCTTCTGGTCGACGCTAGCAGTCAGCCACAACCCGGCGCTATACCACATTCGACTCACTGGATCGTGACGCAGCGCCACTCCGACTCACTGGGGAATCACCGCAGACAGTTCCGACTCACCGCGGACAGTTCCGACTCACCGCGAACTATGCGGCACCCGGTTCCGACTCACTGGAACCTCCACTGGTACTGTGAAGCATCGCAAGATACAAGACTCAGCCCACTTTCGACCTCCGGTCTTCGGAGGGGAGTGATGTAGCGGTTACACCACCACATACGAACTACGCATCAAAGACATGACGTCATACAAACCTTGCATCGCGCAATTAGAGTGTACCGCGCGAGCGACATAGACTATCCGACATCAACACCTGGGCAGTTGCCCGCCAGACACAACTCCCGTCTAACCAGACGGAATCCTCCAACCGGAGGATCCTCCCTTTTCTATGGTGGATGAGTGAACCTTACACCCTGTTCCTCATGCCGCCAAAACACTTGCTTACGTCACTATGCAGTTGCCACTTTATTGCCAAAAAACACGAATTATGGAAAGATTTTCAGTCACCATTCTGTTAAAAAATATACAAAGAGTTGTCGTTTCGTTTGTCTAATCAAACGAAACAATTTAATTTAAACATATACCAACGTAATTGTTAGTTAGAACCTCATTGTTTTATCAGTTTCGTACAAGTAATAAAGGTGGTTCACAGATGTGATGGCGTAGACTTGTGTCTCCCACGTGACCACTGTATCTCGGACGCTATACCTTTTTTTTTTTTTTTTTTTTGGGTGGGAAATCATCAAATGACGTCTCCCGCTCTGGGTGGAGCGGGAGGGCGTGTCAGACTCTTACTGACTAAAACCCACCCGTGTTCCTTCTGTTGCCTGTGCAATGCCAGGGGGCCACGGTATCCCTTTCGGACTTTCCCGCAACCCCGGCAGGCAATGGTCTCATCGGACCCCTTCACTCGCTGACACTCTTTGAGGCGCGCGTGGAACACAACGCGCCGTCGACCCGGGCCTGGTCCTTACCGGACGGCGAGCTACCCATTGCTCACCGTCCGCAAGCCCGCGCCTACGGTGGCCGGGAATCAGCGATTGATTCCCGACGCCCTGGGCGTCTCCTCCTGCGGCGGCTAGGGGCGTGAGGGCGCGAAATTTGCCTCTCCCTCACGCGTTCCGCCTCCTCCTTTGCGAGCATTACTGCTTCGCAGAAGGAGGTGACGGCCTCCCATGCCCTCTCGCTCCGTACCATGGCCTGGACCAGGGCCGGACGCGAGAGATCCCCGCCACCGATCGCCTCCACGAGGACACGGCGGTGCTCTGCCCAAGCCGGGCATACCTCCACCGTATGCTCCACCGTGTCCTCCGGGCGATCCACGCAGCGGACGCTATACCTGGCGAACTATATTATTATACCATTTTGTGAATGTGAGAACGCTGTAGGCTTAGTGGACTGTATAATTGCTGACCATAATTATTTTGTTAAGTATCTGGTACTTGTTGAAAGACGTACACTGTCCTCCCATACCTAATAACACTGTTATTTGAAAATATTGTAAAAACCAATTATTTTTAAAAGAGTAACCGTGGGGTTTCTTGCCGGCTCTTCTCCATAGGAAACGACCAATTGGAACCGTGCACCTAGCTTCTGACGTTTCATAAGTGCCCATGTAGGTTTATGTGAAATAAAATATTTTGAATTGAATTGAAAAAATGGTGTCGAGTAAAGGCGATTAACACACGGCACCGCTCGACCGCGCGGTAGAAGCAGTTTGCGGTAGAAACGAGCACCGCTCGACCGCGCGGTCGGGCGGTGTACGTGTGTTAGGCATCTACGGATTTATTAGAGGCCAATGCGACATGAGATCCGCTTCACCGCCTACCGCGGCGGTGCGCGGTGCCGTGTGTTAATCGCCTAAATAGATAGTGCAATCCACGACGACGCGCCCCACTCCGCGATTACTGTACTTTAGTACGGAGCGGAGCGAAGTGGGGCGCGTCGTCGTGGATTGCACTATCTATATCCAATTCAGTGTCTGCGATTATAACATGACGGTTAAGCTTCGTTGACTGTCCAGAAAAAAACGCAAAGTGCGCTTTTAAAGAAGTTTCCACTTCAAAAACTAACACCAAATATTGAAGCAGTTGTGGCCCAGAGGTAATAGCCGCAACTTACGAGTTGTAGGTCGTTGCTTCGAACCCAGACAGCCGCTTTACTTTGTGTATACTATTTCATCACCACTGCTCTCAAAACGGTGAAGGAAAACATCGTGAGGAAACCGGCATGTCCTAGAACCAAAAATTCGAACACATCTACTCACACTGGGCCCGCGTGGTGGATTACTGCCCACACCCTCTCACAGAGATGAGGCGCGTGTTCCAGCGGTGGGAATATTATAGGCTGATTATGGTTCTGCTTATTGATGACTGCCTCTTTGTTCTAGTGGTTGCAGGCGCGACTGCAGAACGTAGGTTCTAACGAAATTTTCCATCACGAATTTCTCAGTAGGTAGCAGCCTGAAGTCTAGATTTTTGCCCCGTTGATGGCAATAGGCTCGCTCACTATTACATGGGACTTAAATATAACTTGCAACATAATAGTTTCATTTTTTTTGTATAAAACTAAAATCCACAATCACATTTTTGTAAAGGTTTTACCAGCTCATTGGCATTAAAAATAGGTTGTAAGAAATATACTTTAGAGGCATGAGGAACAGGGTGTAAAGTTCACTCATCCACCATAGAAAAGGGAGGATCCTCCAACCAGACGGGTGTTGTGTCTGGCGGGCCGACTGCCCGACTGTTGATTTCGGATAGTCTTATCTATGTCGTTCGCGCGGTAAACTCTAATTGCGCGATGCAGGATTTGTGTGACGTCATGTCTTTGATGCGTAGTTCGTATGTGGCGGTGTAACCGCTACAATACCATTCATATTAAAAGAATTTTGTTTAAAAACATTATTATTTTATTTACTTATTGACATTATGTTTATATTAATAACACTGGCTTGTCATTGCTAGACAAAGGCCTCTGATTATACACAGAAGGAGCATTGATCACCACGCGTGCTGCGTGTTGTCGATTTCAGAACATATATGTATAGCAGTGCTATTCTGTAACCATCTCACCGTGAAAACTTAAGTGAAGTGAGCTCGGGGTGAGCTGTCAGTCCCTAGCAGCAGGTGGAATGACAGCTCACTTCACCTAAGTTATCACGATGAGATTTTTACAGAATAGATCGGCTGGTGTAAAAGAAATAACTGACAAACTCTTATGCGGTAATTTTACTCATAATTATTAGCAACTTTTATATACATACATACATAAACTCACGCTTTTTCCCATGGGGGTAGGCAGAAGCTACAGAACGCCACCTGCTACGATCCTTACATACTCCTTTTGCCTCGTTTACGTTCATACATCAGCAGTGCTATTCTGTAACCATCTCACAGTGAAAACTTAGGTGAAGTGAGCACGGAGTGAGCTGTCTGTCTCTAGCAGCAGGTGGAATGACAGCTCACTTCACATTCACTTCACCTAAGTTTTCACCGTGAGATTATTACAGAATAGACCGGCTGGTCACACACGCACGCCGGTTGCGAGTACTACGCACCTGTCCTTTCTGAAGAACATCACCAAAAAGGTCAGTCGGTCATATGTTCTCCTAGGGCGTCCCCTCCCGGCGTTTCCATTCAAGTTTTACTATCAATCAATCAATCATTTATTTTGCTAAACATAGGTATGGTTACAGAAAGTATATTGTCTAAAATCTGTGCACTATGTCTTGCCAATATATGGCGTACAAAGTTAACTTAAACAAGCAAATACTATTAAGGTGGCATGCCAATAGATTACAATAAAAACAAAAAAAAAAACAATTTAAAATAGACTGAACTGAGCAAATTGGCTGTGTGTGACAGACGGACAGACAGATAGACACACGAGTGATCCTATAATGTGATGAATTCTCACAATTCGGGTTCTGGAGTATAATAAAACTGCTTGCTTCGTAACAACGATTATTTTATTCCAAATACTCTTTCTTATAACCTTACACAGTAATTGTAAATTAAATAGATTAATTCAACACTTAGCCAATATTGGACGTCTGTCTCGGTCGAGAGCGTTGATCAGAAAATGACCACAGTTTTTAAAATCACTCACCAAGTACCTACATTTCGTTCAAGACTGAACGAAATGTATCCATCAATCTGTTTGTTCTTCACATACTAGCAAAGTAATGACATTTTATATCGATTAACTTACTAATATCGATTAAAACATAAATCAACAACAATCATTGATTAAGGTATTATAAATTAAAGAAATATAAAAATAAACTTGATTTAACTAAGAAATTTATAAAACAATATAAGATAATCATAAATTCATTAAATCGACTAAAACATAAATCAACAAAAATCATCGAATAGGGTATTATAAATTAAAATAAATATAAAAATAAACTTGATTTGACTGAGAAATTCATAAAACAATATTACATAATCATAAATTCATTACATTCGGCCGTCCGACTACGTGCGGTCTCCTGACGCACGGTACACATACAATCACGTAGGTATTATAATTTTATAAATTCAAACAAAATACAAAAAAAATATAAAGTTTCATTTGAATTAACTGTAAACTAAACATAATAATCGTATTACTATCATTACAATTCATTACATTCGGCTGTTATTTGGACTCAGATTGACTCTGTGGCAGTTCATTGTCACTTTTGTTACTTTCGCTATCAGACGTACTACTGCTGTTAGCTACTGTATCTACATTATCATTTTGTTCGCACACATTTATATTGATCCACGGTCGAATCCTGTCTACTGCTACCACACTATCGAATTTATTTTTGCGATTACTAAAACCAGGTATTTCGACAATTTTATACCTATCATTGCCTAGAACTTCTGCTATTTTAAAGGGGCCTATAAATTTTGACATTAACTTAGTACTAAAATTGGTTCTAGTTATTTTAATTAAATCCCCTTTCTTATAAATCGGAGCAGGAACTCTATTTTGGTCGTAGTTTAGTTTTTGTTTAATCTGACTGGATTCGATATTCGTACGAACTTCTTGTCTAACTTCTGCAAAATTGGAATTAGGCTCATTGTTAACATCTAACATGTTACTTAAGCTGTCTTTCAATCTGGTTCCAAATAATGCTTCTGTAGCTGTTTTCTGAGTGGTAGAGTTTGTGGCGTTATTAATTCCCCACTGAATTTTGCCTAGACACATGTCCCAGTTCCGTTCGTCCTCACCGTCAGAATACTTTGCAAGTGAACTTAAGATCGTTTGGTTGTATCTTTCGGCTTGGCCGTTGGCTCTGGGACACGCGACAGCATTCAAAACATGTTTTATACCATGATTATCACAAAAAAATTTAAAAGCTGCTGAAGTGAAAGAGGTACCTCGATCTGATATTATTCGGGATGGTAAACCGAAGTCATAAAAAATATTTAATAATACCTTAACTGTTGTTTTAGTTTTTGTATCCTTAACGGCTCTTACAAACAAATATTTCGTAAATCCATCCACTATGGTGAGAATGTAAACATTGCCGTTCTTGCTTTTGACAAATGGACCCAAATGGTCAATGTGAATGGTATGGAACGGAATGTTTACTTTCTCTATTGGATACAACTGTCCATTCTTATGACGTGACGTATTATCCTTATTATAGGCGCACTTAATGCAGGACTTAACATATTTTTTAACAAATCTGCGTAACTTAGGAAACCAGAAAACAGATTGAATTTTCTCGATTGTCTTCGATATACCTAAATGACCAGCGTCATCGTGGTTAGATTTGCATATTTGCCATCGAGCATCGCGAGGAATTACTAGACAGAGCTTATCATCAACTCTCTTATACACTCTACTATTCTTAACCACATAGTTTTTCCTAATTTCTTTTGCTTCTTCGTCTGACTCAGGTTTAAGTATTTTATATATTCGGGATATATCAGGATCTGTCATTTGCAAGGTCAAGAGCCAGTTATCAGTTTCGATACTATAGACTGTGACTGTAGAATTATCGATATCCTCGGGTGTTAATTTTGTGTTACGGCTCAGTGCGTCCACATGAGCCATACGGATGCCTGGACGGTACTCTACGTTAAAATTAAATTCGCTTATTAAAAGCCACCACCTAGCTATTCGGGGTATTAGATCGCGCTTAGTTAGTGTAGTCCGAAGGGCGTTACAGTCTGTCACAATTTTAAACTCTATCCCTAGCAAATAGACCCTAAATTTCTTTAATGAACATACAATTGCAAGGGTCTCAAGTTCGTAAGAATGCAAGTGACGCTCCTCGGGGGTGGTTTGCCGGCTAAAGTAAGCTATAGGTTTGAGAGCACGCGGCTCCGGCTGCCATTGCATCAATATCCCACCCACGCCTAAAGAACTTGCATCGGTATGCAACTCTGTTTCAAAATAAGGATTGTACAGCGCTAAAATCGGTCGCTCAATTAATTTGTCTTTTAGGGTAGTAAACGAGTGAGATTCTACGTCTGTCCATTTAAAAACATTGCCCTTTTTTAGTAAGTTCGTTAGGGGTCTAGCTATTTCCCCGAAACTTTTAATAAATTTTCTAAATATCCCGCTAGTCCCAAAAACTGACGGATTTCATGTACGTTCTGGGGAACAGGGAATTCTTTAACGGCTAAAATCTTATTTTCGTTAGGACGTATACCTTCAGCGGAAATTTCATAACCTAAATAGTCCAGGGAATTATCAAAGAAACGGCATTTAGATAATTTTAAAGTAAGCCCATTCAGTCGCAACAACTCCAAAACATTCCTCAATCTCTCAAATCCCTCCTCTAAGGTAACCGATGGCACAAGAATGTCGTCCAAATAAGCCAAAGCTGATTCATGACGTTTATTACCTAGCATTGCATTCATTAGTCTCTGAAATACAGCTGGAGCATTTGCGAGACCAAAGGGCATTCTTTTAAATTCGTAATGCCCATCTGGCGTTACGAAAGCAGTTAGCGGACGACTTTCTTTTGCCATCGGTACCTGGTAGTACCCTGAGGAGAAAAAGATAATCTGTATGGTCGGTAAACTACGGGTTTATCATCTAGTAAGTCTATTTTCATTTCGGTTGAGCTGATACAACCAATTTCTCCTAGGTTAAGTGCAAAGCAATCACGATAACAGAGTAAAAGCGAATGAAGTCTATTTAATGTCTCCTTGTCAATTTGGGGACCTACTTTTATGTCAGATATTAGTAAAGGTTCATATTCGGAATTGTCTTTCGTTACTCTATTTGTATAGGTGACACCTCTCTCATCAAAACAAGTTCCTTTGGCAATAGGACATTTCTTGGATAATGTAAGGTTTTGACCAGATAAATTAGTCACGGGTAAAAAGCACTCCCCATCAACAACCCTATAAACTCCCTGCTGCAAATAATGCTCTTTCCTAGGCTCACAATTGTAATGACCTTTAATATAAATATCTCCACAGAAGCCAACGTCAGACGCGGTAACTTCAACTAATCCTGATAATGTAATATCGGTATCGTTATCAACATTCAACTTTAAACACTTCACCGGGTGTACTACGGTATCGATATTGAGACTCCGGTAAAAGGTTAACTGATGGCTATCTTTAAATACTGTTACACAAGGAAGTTCAGTAACGTTTTGACCTATAAGTAAATCTGATTGAAGATACTGATTGCTAACTACTAATACTTCTACATTAACCTCAACTTCATCCAATTTCAGATCAACATTGCTCCTATATACTGGAAAAACTTTAGAGTTGCCGAATCCTTTGATTACTGGCAACTCTGTTGTATTTTTAGTTAAATTCAGACTTTGAGCATCGGATTCCCTAATCAAACTACATTCGCTGCCAAAATCAATAAAAGCAATTAAAGCTTTATCGTTTACCCTAACGGTTTTGTAAAATTTGTCACTGTTGTTATTAAAAGTAGATATGGTCAACATTTTTCGATCCTGGTTATCAGACTGTTTGAATTCATTTCGTAAGACTAATGGCTCTAGTTTACAATTATCATTGTTATGGCCGACACGTTGACATTTCAAACATTTTACAAGGAGTTTGGGACACCGAAAGTAAGGGTGTCCCTTTGAGCGGTAATTAAAACAAGTTACCGAACTTTCGTTTGAGGGTGTAGCAGTATTACCCGGTCGAACTGTCATATTATCACTTCGTTTTCTATTGAATGTATTATTTTCTAATATGGGGCGCTGGGAGCTTAGAAAATTCAATAAGTCTTCTGGTTCGTGACAAGTCAGTGCCTGTGCACTGCATCTAATCGATTTATCTAGTATTCCGTGGATAATACAATCGACAGCCTTTTTGTCTTTTATTTCACATCTGTTTAGTAAAGTTAACTTTTCGTAAAAGTACTCTCGCAAACTTTCGTTACTACGACTAGTGCGAGCTAACATTTCCTCGAGAAGCCGACCATAATTTTGCTCATTTGGGAAAGCTCTTATGAGTTTGTCCTGCCACTCTGACCAACTGAAAACAACACTAGGAAGGGCTTGAAACCACTTTTTTGCTATGCCAGAAAGTTTTTGTAGAGCAAAATGTATGGTCTGCTTCTCGTTCCATTCATAGATTACGGCACGTTCATTTACTTTCCTAACCCAACAGTCAATATTTTGAGTTTTACTCGACGGATCAAATTCCGGTATCACATTATTGAGAAGATTGTTATTTAAATTACTCGTCTTGCTTTTATAATCTTGAAGAGTAGTAAACATATCAAGTACCTCTTTAGTATACCAGCCACCTCTCTCCTTGAATCTTCTCTTATTCGAACTCCGTGAACTACGGGGTGACTCACTGCTCGATGAGGAGGAGCTGGACGACTGCTTACGTCTTTTCTTTGATTGCTTTTTGGCTCTTTTAGACTTGGCTGCTGCTTTGGATGAGGATCGGGAACGTTTGCTTCGGCGCTCATCTTTACGAGTAGGCGAGCCTTCAGGAGTCATCGCTTCGTCAGAATTCATGCCCCAAAAGAAAAAGTATAATTATAATCATTTCAGTACCTCAATTCATTTTCTAACTGTGTTCAAAACTTGATTTTTCATTTAGAATATACATCAACACAAAGTGAAAGAAACTGTTAAAAGAAAAACAAAACTTCATTTGTTTCCTCAATGAATCATCCTTGATTAAAACAAAACATAATAATCTAGCTCAAATGAACAAAAGCCATTCAATAGGCACACTTAGTTTCTTATTAAAGTGCACTATGTTTCTATTCTATATTCTAGGCACACATGACCTCTATTCTAACCTTCTATACACTCATGGTTCAATAGGCGTACATAGCCTCTAGTAACTAAAGCACACTTGGCTTCCTACTGTAGGCACACATAACCTCTAACAATTAAGCGCACATGGCTCGATAGGCATGCATAGCCTCTAGTAACTAAAGCACACTTGGCTTCCTACTGTAGGCACACATAACCTCTAACAACTAAGCACACATGGCTCAATAGGCATACATAGCCTCTAGTAACTAAAGCACACTTGGCTTCCTACTGTAGGCACACATAACCTCTAACAACTAAGCACACGTGGCTCAATAGGCATACATAGCCCCTAGTAACTAAAGCACACTTTGCTTTCGATCTTAGGTACACATAACCTCTAATAACAATGCACACGTGGTATGCTAGACTTCTATAAAGAAATAAAATTAATAATCATTTAAGATACTTGTACGTACCTTAGACTGGGTCCTTATCCCGCTTCTGAACTGTGATGAATTCTCACAATTCGGGTTCTGGAGTATAATAAAACTGCTTGCTTCGTAACAACGATTATTTTATTCCAAATACTCTTTCTTATAACCTTACACAGTAATTGTAAATTAAATAGATTAATTCAACACTTAGCCAATATTGGACGTCTGTCTCGGTCGAGAGCGTTGATCAGAAAATGACCACAGTTTTTAAAATCACTCACCAAGTACCTACATTTCGTTCAAGACTGAACGAAATGTATCCATCAATCTGTTTGTTCTTCACATACTAGCAAAGTAATGACATTTTATATCGATTAACTTACTAATATCGATTAAAACATAAATCAACAACAATCATTGATTAAGGTATTATAAATTAAAGAAATATAAAAATAAACTTGATTTAACTAAGAAATTTATAAAACAATATAAGATAATCATAAATTCATTAAATCGACTAAAACATAAATCAACAAAAATCATCGAATAGGGTATTATAAATTAAAATAAATATAAAAATAAACTTGATTTGACTGAGAAATTCATAAAACAATATTACATAATCATAAATTCATTACAATAAGGATTCCGTTTTTCTTTTTGAGGTACGGAACCCTAATAAACGAATAATTATGTTTTTTTTTTAAATCTTTATTTAATGATCTTTTTCGCTAAATGCGAATATGACACTCTATAGGTATACAAAAGGTTAACATTAATTTTAATTAGTGTAGTTTAAAACTAGGTTCTGGGTCTGTTCTTCAAGGCGAACTTAACCATATTTATTATAGGAAATATATTGTCCGATAGCGGGTTTGATAGGTTTATGTTATGCACGCCAATTTGTGTTCTGTTGAAATGATTAATTATTAATTGGAGACAAGGATTTAAATAGACTTTAGAATCTTTGTTTTGTCCCGGAAGGGAACGTAGGCGTTAATTCACTCACATTATGAGCAGTAACGGACTCAAGGTTTCACTGATCGTGTTTTGTGTTCGTTTAAAGCTAGTATTATATTACGAGACATAATGGAATGTATGCTCTCAGGCTTCGTATTATCTCCAGACTTAGTTTAGGCAACAAAGTGACATACTATCAGCGACAATAATTCAAACTCAAATAATTTATTTCAAATACTCAAACCAATTAATTACAGGTACTTTTGAATTGTCAAGGGGTCGGTCAGTCAGAAAGATGAAGCTAGTGGCCCATTCCAAAGCGTAGTAGGTTCCTATGGAGAAGAACGGGCAAGAAACTCAATGATGGCGGATGAGGCAAAAATTAATAGGATTGACAAAAGTTATCGAAAAGCGTTAATTTTGAAAGTCATTGTATAAATACGAAACGTTTTGAATCCGTTTGTCAATGATCCGATCCAGCCAGTCCAAGCTGACCTCCCTCAGCGATGCCCTAAGCCGAGCTTCGTTTATAATTTTATGCCCTGTCTAGAGGCCTTAAGTTATTACGGCATCTACAGGACAGCCCTGTTCAGGAGCCAACAAACTCCTTGCTAGGATGGGTTACGAGATAAAAATAAAAAAACGATTGTCACTTCTTGTCGATCGACATGTCAGTCATGGAGGACGCCTTCAGGAGGATAGATTGAGCGACTATTTTGTAGGATGGCAAATAGCAGCTGTATGATAGGAGTTGACAGCCCTTATTACTTGATAAGTGCTATTATTCAATTAATGATTTTTTAAACGATCCTACTCTTTAGATTTTATTATTGTCATTGTGTATTTCTTTATTATTATTATATCTCAATACTCCAAAATTGTAACAGTAACTTCAGAAGCACTTTGTAATCTTTACGTCGGTAAACGTAAGAGGACCGGACTGTTTCTCGCTAACACAGGTTTTCATAATCTAGCTAGGAGAGCAGGGCTCACCCACATGTTTGTAGAAAGAAATAGTACTTATTTTGTAAAACTGTTTTTTTTAACGTTTAACGTGTACTACAATGCTTTGTTTTTGAATAAATACATAATTAAATATTATAATAACTAATAAATAAAATCGTTTTAATTCGGAAAACTAAGAGATAGATAATAAAAATGAGTAGATAATAGGTTCTCGTGTAACTTTTATCTAAAGCTTCGTTCAAACTAGCGCGACGCGACACCGGCTATTGTTATACCGTGAAGTTTTCTTAGAAATTGTATTGTACGAGTCGCGTCGCGCCGTCGCGTCTCGCTGGTCTGCACGAGCCTTAAAATTGCGAACTTAAGGTTTAAAAAAAAAAAACTGAAGCAAGTTTAAGTGCGAATTTTTCGAACACCACTAGGTTTTCAGGGTTGCAAACTGGGTATAAACTACTCTCGATGTCTTTTGTTGGTATATTGGCGTGTGCTAGCTGTCATATGGCTATTAATTTAAATTATGTTTTACGTAATGTAAATTATCTTGCATAGAATCATTTTTTTCTAACTGAACAGACAGCTGTGCTGCTGGGAAGTTTGTTGCGCCACTTCTTCTTCCCAGGTAAAGCACTAGGAAGTGGTGAAGGGTGGGCGTTTTGGGGGACTGTCTTACGTCATTTTGACGTTCGAAAAGGGCTGGTTCTTCCTCTGAGTAGAGGTACCTAGTAACAAAACCAGTAAAATTCTCTCGAGGTTAGAAGAAAAAACCGGCCGAGAGCGTATCGGACCACGCACAATGAAGGGTTCTGTAGTTGGGATGAATTTATCCCAAGAACAAAACTTAACACTGTAGTTGAAAAACGTTATTCCATACGGAATGTATGGGAGAACATGGTTTATGCATCTGTAAATGTAAGTTGGTCGATTATTACTCGTTTACTTGTAAAGTATACTTAGCTGTGATAGTTTTCCTTTTAATTTCGTTATACTACTGCCGTGTTTTTTTTTTTTTACATATCTAAAACCAACCAAATAACTGGCAGGGGAGGAGGACACTTGATTGAGCTTAATATTTCACGAACGGATCCCTAAAACATAGTCTTCACACACTCACAATATTTATGAACGACCTTTTCAAAGACATCCCACCACACCATGGGATAGCCCCAATTTTTTTTTTAATTTTCTTGATTTAATTTTACTTTTTTGCGTGATTAATATGTATACCCATGCCAAATTACAGCTTTCTAGTACTAAAGTGTCTTGAGCTCAGCCACTGGTAGACAGACAGACGGACGAACAGACAGACGGACAGACCGACAGACAGACGGACATGTCAAAACTATAAGGGTTCCTTGTTGACTTCGGAACCCTAAATATGTGTAAGATCCTTCACGGAAAAACAGATTCACCTGAACTAAAGGACAAACTGGCCCATCTTTTTGCTCTTAACAGCTCTTAACTATAACCGTACATTACGTACATTGATAGATTTACGTAGATTGTGAGATTAAGTTCATTGAGTACATTGGGAGTTGGCTCAAAAATATATACATATTTGTGGAACTTCCCAAGCTTAAGATTTCTTAAAATTAAATCAGATAACTTTGACGTCACAAGAAGTACTTGGTCGCGGTTTGGCTCAGGGTGACCCTTTATCTCCCTTGTAGTTCAATGTTGCGACTTATGATTTGTAATTCAATAGATAATGCATATGTTTCTCAATGTGCAGATGATTTTGCTGTTTATGTTATAGATAAAAACATTGTTGCTATTTATGTTGATGCTGTTTATGGATTTTGCTATTTGGCGCAGCCTCGAAGCACACATTCCTGCTAGTATCTTACAATGCACTTTTTATTTTGTATTCTTACTCTTAAAGAGCGTTCATGAATCGTTTTGGACTTCTGTAAACAATTACGGGCAGTCATTGTTTACAGAAGTCCAAAACGATTTTTATGCCATTATTTTTTGTCCATTATTTTTTCAACAAACGACTACACTCTATCGCGGAAATAGGAAAACTGTGTATGTTTTTCCGGAAACAGCAGTTTTTTTAAGTCAATTTATTTTAATTAAACCATTTACAAGCACTTTTGAATTGTCAATGAGTCGGTTAGTCAGAAATATGAAGGTAGTAGTCTATTCCAACGCGTAGTAGGAAGCTATGGAGAAGCACGGGCATGAATCTCTATCGGCACTCTTTTAAATTATATTGTTATAAAATATTAGGGGTTAAAGTATGTAATAGCCGATTTGTTCTGAAAATTTTAAATTAGTTTTTTTTTAATTTAGCATATTTATGGAATCTAAATAATTACCATTATTATCTATACATTGCTGCCATCTTATAGGAAGGTCATTTATGCCTTTGCGATAGAACTTTCGTGATGTAGATTCGACAAACTGTGTGAAAGCATTTTGTACTGCCTCCTGAGAAGAAAACTTTTTATCACGAAGAAAATTGTCCACATCACGAAAAAAATGGTAGTCCGTTGGAGCAAGGTCTGGCGAATACGGAGGGTGACGAATGGTTTCTAATTGCAGTTCCTGTAGAGTTAAAACGGTTTCTCGTTCTGTATGAGGTCTCGCGTTATCATGGAGCAATAATGGTGAAGATCGATTCATGAGTCGGGGCGGTTTCACTGCTAGTTTTGCTATCATTGTTCGGAGTTCGGCACAGTAGACATCTGCCGTTATTGCTTGACCAGATCGGAGAAAGCTATAGTGAATAACACCATGCTGAGACCACCAAACAAATACCATTACCTTTTTATTGGTAAGCTTTGCTTTAGGACACTGTTGCGGCGTTTGACCTGGGGTCTGCCATTGCATTTTTAGCTTACGGTTATCGTAAAAAATCCACTTTTAATCACATGTCACAATTCGATCCAATATTCCTTCATTTCTGTATCGATTCAACAAGGCAACACAAGTTTCAACACGCGTTTCTTTCTGCAGATCAGTTGAATCATGTGGCACCCATTTCTCATATTTTTTTTTATTTTGTGCGGGGGCGGTCTTCCACGTGGTTCGTTCTTCAAATCAGTTTCCATTATGAAAGTGTTTAAACCAAAATCGCACGGTGCGTTCATTAGCAGTCCCCTCTCCAAACGCAACATTGATATTGCGAGCTGTTTCTGCCGCGTTAGTTCCGCGTTGGATCTCGTATTCAAAAATAACTCAAATTTTCGAAGTATCCATATTTCTTGTCTAAGCTGAATAAAAAAAACAACTGTAAGTCGATAATCGAATGTTGCACATTTTTTAAAAGAAGAATTTCATAGGTACCATGTGAAAAAAGTTTCACTCAAAAATCTCAAACCATGACGGTTCTATGTCAATTCGAAGTACCTATTACAATAAAACGGCAATTTCATACATTAACCCCTATTATTAGTTACCTACATAATTATTATGTGAGAAAGATGTAAAAAACGAGGAAAAAAGTTAATTAAAAAGAAAAAAAAACCCATGGCAGCTAAGAGATGACTAGTTCCGATACGAGTATATTATCTGACTGCGCCTGCTCACGAACATAATGCATGGGTCAGCACCATTCAGCTCACGGAATAGATGAATTCAGCTCAACCATTTTGAAGCAATAGAAGTGTAAAATAAAATAATATATTATAAGCATAAGGTGTTATCAATACGGAAGCTGAAATCATGAAAATGGAAATTGATTTAGTGTTTCATACAGTTCAGGTAAAAGTCTCTGAAGAACAATATGTTTTTTTCTTTTGAAATCGTACTTAGTTTCCGTAGTAGATACTTGAAACATAATGTCATAAGTATGTTCAGATAACTCCCTCTTCCAGCCCCTCTAAATGGGTCCAGGAGCGACGGATTCGGGGACTTCCGACGACCCCCATCACACAGGACCCGAGATGGCAGCGCATAGTGTTCCACGCGCGCAACACCTCATTACGGGATGGGGCCCTCATTACGGGATGGCACCCGCGGCTTCTGGATGCATGTGTGCGAAGGAACACCGTGGTGGTTTTAGTAAGAGTCTGACAGACCAGTCTGCCGACCCCAGGGCGGAGGAACACCATGAGGATTTAACATATCGAAAACAAAAAAAAAACAAAAGGTTCACCTCCAAGTTGGCTGTTATTTCACCGAATCATAATACTATTTACATAAGTAGCAAAAAATATTTCAGGTTCAGTTTAATTGAAACGACTAAAACTATTCAAAATTCTTCTTGAACTGTAAAACTCAAATACTTAGTCTTCCTTTTCCTAATTACACAACATACAGCAAAACTCACCTTAAACAAAAATATAAAATAAAATCACATCTATTTCACTATTATAATTTCCCAGGCAATAGGCACATTTGATCTACACCAATCACACCAGCACACTGCCTTACTTGTCAGATAACGGCACGGTCAAGACCAAGACGGTCTTGTCATAGAAGCACAAAATAGCACAGAAGGCCAGCTCCATACAACTGAGACTGCGAAAACTGGCGCACATACATAAACACAATGATATTAGAAGTAAAAATACGTAGATAAGTTTCCTACCTAACATTCTATATTCAAAAAACGGCACTATGTCACACTATTATATGACACGTGGAAGTATGAGGGCATGTCGTAATTATCTGGAGCGAAAAAGAGACAAAAAGAAGAAAATGTGGCTAATTAGCCAACTTTTGACGTGCCACTTGCGGAACGTTTATAACCTATCTACCTCTTTTTACATGCATAAACACGTTAAAGTGCTACCTATAAATAATAATTCATTTTAAGTACGAAGTTTACTGAGTGTCAAAGTCAAAGTCTAAGTCAAATAATTTATTTCAATTAGGCACAAAAAAGGCACTTTTGAACGTCAGAATTAAAAAATAAATAATATTAATTGATTCTACTTGCCCCTTCCAAAATGTAGTTTTCGTATGGAGAAGACGAGTGTATCGAGAATTCGAGACTCACCGACCCACAGTCAAACCACTACTACGGTTTTGTGGGGCTTAGTTTATAAGTTATACTTACCATATGTGAATATAGATAAATAAATTATAATAAAATAAACATAGATACGTAGTACTTACGGCAATCTAAAGGCACATCACACCTGCGCACGAACGCGTCTGCGTCTTTACGTACGCAGCAAATGTTCCGTGTTCAATGTTCGTGTTCACTATGTTTTATTAGATCTTGCGTACACGCCTTTAGGAACATAGTATGGATACCTTTGGACATGTTCACGATCCGTTAAAACAGTCATTCGCGAACACATCGCGTGCATGCCGTGTACCTGTGCTACCTCGAATGTGTGCAGTAGTTCGGGACCGTTTGAGGCACGTAGTCTGCGAGCGTTTTCGGTCGTTGTATGGAGCCGACCTTCTGTACTGCACTATTCTGTGGTATTCTGGAATTTTACCGGTTTATCATAGACCGCATCTCAACATTTATTATGTAGACGGTGTGAAGTGTGACTTTGTTTATTTTTGTTTTTTTTGTAAACATACATGGTATCGTTGGTCTAGCGGTTGCTAGCGCAACTAGTGAGCGTGGATGCCTGGGTTCGAGCCCTGGTTGAACAGAGGGTTCTTGTCTTTTTTTTTTTGGTAGTTAGTAGATTCTGAATAGTCATCAGAAATCTGGATTTGGGTCCACTTTTAAATAGTATTATGGTCTTATAATGGAACTTATATATAACATCCATATAACATCACGCTGTAATCCTCGAAGGGCTAAGGCAGAGGTCTACCTTTAATACATCCACATGTAATAGGGGGCGAGCCTGTTGTCATCAACCAGGCACAAGTCTCCGGGCTGCTACAGAGAATTTCCTAATGGAAAAATCCAATAACACTTTGCCCAACCTGGGAATCGAACCCAGGACCTCATGCTCAGCAGTAGTGCTTGCGACCACTAGACCAACGAGGCAGTTCATATCTAGCAAAATAAAAAAGTTCTGAAAAAAATTACTAAAGTTAATTTATTTGTAAAAACAGCAATCTTTTTCTCATTTCTGAGTACCTCGGGTAGTTTGTTATACATTTTTATCGACATAACCAGTGGACTAGGTGAGTGCATTTTTAAACGGGATATCGGTAGGTTTAAGCTTCGTTCAGACTAGCGCGCCGCGACACCGGTTAATGTTATACCGTGAAGTTTTCTTACAAATTGTATTGTTCAAGTCGCGCGTGGCGTCGCGCTAGTCTGTACGAGGCTTTAATCGTGTTTTGTGTCGGAGTGAGTACTTATCTTGCTTGTATGTCTTCTCGTTTTGTGTGGAAGTGTGTGTGCGAACTTACAGATTTCCAGTATGTATATCCAATGAAGAGTTAGAATGTTAAGTTTTTTAAATTGTACTCTTGGTTACCACAAGTACAGCAAGCGTTGCTTCGTGAGATAAAAATACTGTACATTATATGGCTAGTGATTCTCTCCTAATAGTCATGACATTATGACGTTCCAACAATAAGCTATTATTATTTTATAATTATAAATAAATATGTTTCTTGTATGGTATGTAAACATTATATGAATCAGCAGTTCTGACACTCATATTTATTTATTTATTTTACCTTACCTAATATAATAGTGTAGTTATAGTTATAATAAATAACTTACAAAGATTAGACTTACAACTGAAGAGTGAATAATTTTACAAAATACGGCCCGTGTGAATTCATTCAAGTAGGTACATACAATTGAAGGCTACATACCTACACCTACCTGCCTGCCTACCTGCCTGCCTACCTACCTGTTGATACCTATAGACCTTTTTCTAAATATTATAAATTTGAATGTGAATTTGTTTGTTTTTACGCTTTCACGGTTAAACGGCTGAACCGATTTTGATGAAATTTGGTAAGGAGATATTCTGAACCCTGGGGAAAGATAAATGGGGATACTTTTTATCGACATATCAGGCGGGCGAAGCCGCGAGGGGAAACTATCCTAATAAATATTATAAATGCGAAAGTGAGTTTGTTTGTTACGCTATCACGCTGAACTGGCTGAACGGATTTGGATGAAATTTGGCACATGAGTAGACCTGTGTGACCTTTTATCCCAATATTCCCACGGGATAGAGACTTATGCGGGCGCAACTAGTAATAAATGCGAAAGGTAAATCCATCTATCTGTTTGTTACCTTTTCACGCCTAAACCACTGAATCAATCATTATGAGATTTGACAGATTCGTAGCCTGGGATTTAGAGAAGGACATAGGATACTTTATATACTAGATATTTGTATAAAAATGATTTGGGTACCTATAGTGTATGTATCCTAACTATACAATTATAATATTATAAATGCGAAAGTGAGTTTCATTGTTACGGATGAAATTTGGCACATCGTTAGATCATGACCTGGATTAGGACATAGTACAGTTTTTATCCCGATATCTTACGCGGGTGAAACCGTGGGGCGCAGCTAGTAAAAATATAGGCAGTCACTCCATGTAAAATACTGGTATTCAGCTGCATCCGGTTAGACTGGAAGCCAACCCCGACATAGTTGGGAAAAGACTGCACAGGCAGGCAGACAGTGTATGTACTTTAAAAATAGAATGCAAGATTATATCTACAATCATCTGAACATTTGGTAATATTGCCTGCAAGGTTGCCTGGAAGAGATCGCGGAAAGCGATAAGGCCGCCCATTGTATATTTTGTAGTGTTAATTTTGTTATTTTGTTATGTTATCGGCCCAGCTGTTGACTTGCAATTAAAAAGCAAAATAAAAATTCTACTGTCTCGTTATTGACAGTAGAACTAAAAAGAAAAAAGACCGGCCAAGTGCGAGTCGGACTCGCGCACGAAGGGTTCCGTACCATTATCTATAAAAACGGCGAAAAAAATCATGTCTGTTGTATGGGAGCCCCCCTTAAATATTTATTTTATTCTGTTTTTAGTATTTGTTGTCATAGCGGCAACAGAAATACGTCATCTGTGAAAATTAAATTTCAACTGTCTAACTATCTCGGTTCATGAGGTACAGCCTGGTGACAGACGGACGGACGGACAGCGAAGTCTTAGTAATAGGGTTCCGTTTTTACCCTTTAGGTACGGAACCCTAAAAAGGATTTCTTAGGCGGACAATCATCACTTTTTGAACGTCAAAATCCCCCAAAACGTCCTCCCTTCACCACTTCTTCAGCTGGGAAGAAATAGAGTAACATACGGGCTACCCTAATGTCCTTTCTTTGGTGTTGTTCGTCGAGTTGTTGAGCTCCTCAACAACTGTGTTGAGCTACACGATTACTGACAAATGCGTGCACTGACTGGACAGGTCCAGTCAAATCTGTGTGGTACTTTCCTCTCAGACACTAATCTGCAGAGTCCTCACATGATCTGACCAAGGTACTTCAAAAGAGAGTAGTTAGATACGAAAAACACACCACATCTACTTTTAACATTTAAAAGTGTTTGTTAAAAGCAATTTACAGAAAAATATTATAGAGCTATGAGGGTGTAAAGTTCACTCATCCTCTATAGAAAAGTGAGGATCCTCCGACCAGACGGGTGTCGTGTCTGGTGGGCTACTGCCTGACGATTGGTGTCGGGAGTAGTCGGGACGTTGTATAGATGCTAGTCTGCGGTAAACCCTGCTCGTGCGATGCAGGATTCTGCGTGACGTCAGTGTGATGCGTGATTCGCATATAGATGCCGCCACAATATCATTTACTGCTGACTGCCGCGTTGCTCTAGTGGTCGCAAGCGCTACTGCTGAGCATGAGGTACTGGGTTCGATTTCCTGATCAGGCGGCAGTCTCATTGGGTTTTTCCGTCAGGAATTTCTCAGTTGCAGCCCTGAGTCTGGATTTGTGCCTGGTTGATGGCAATAGGCTCGCCACCTGTTACATGGGACTTTAAAATAACTGGCGAAAAATTTGGGTGTACTATAGATACACCTGTGCCTAGTCCTTCGGGGATAACACCAGGCTAAACGCTACACTATTTCGACGCTAAGCCGAGCGTTGGAAAATCGAACAGATTCTTTTAAGACGAAAAGAGACATGAGTGCCCTATTTTTTCCGGGTTGATACCCTATGGTTTGACAGCTATGTGATCATAGCAGCCAAACTAAAACTATGAAACTATGTCATGATTAAAATAAGTTACGGAGAGAGATATTAAAAACTCATTACTAGTTTAATTGGTAATTTTGCATCCTGGAAAATTACCTATGCGACAAAAATATAAACTACGGAAAGTCCAACATATTGTCGGCCTAGAAGTTAATCGACCGGTAACGCCCGATGATGTTGAAGGTCGAACCTGAAAGAATGAGTCTGTAAAATTCACTTTGTTCCTCCAAAGTTCTTCATCTTTATTAAGGGTGCACTAGTCGACGGCTCGAACTCGTTGGTGGGCGTGACTAATATGCACTCTAAATTAGTCTAATTATTTATTTACTAGGTTTTATTTATTTAGTATTTATTTATCTAGTTTTCATTTATTTATTTATATATTTAGTAATTTATTTAGTGAAATAGACGATGATATATAACGAAAACGAGCGCGAATTTCATGAACAGACCTACTGGATGTATTTACTCAAAATAAAATGATTTGAATTATTGAATTAATTATCTGTCCCTGTACGGTTTCTATTTTGCCATTTTATTACTACTTATGTTATTTATTTACGCATAACTTCCAAACCAATATTTTTTTTCCAATTCTGCTTCCTTAAAGGGCTAGATAATGACAAAATAAATTGATATAATTTTTAGTTTTTAACGTACACTATCAACCAGACGATTAATCACCATACTACGTATGTATGGAAAAATTACCGACTAGTGTACCCTTAATTGACCATTTATTAAATACTTTCGTACACCACATAATATAAAAAAAAAACATTTAAATCAATGGGCGGTCTTATCGCACCATCCTATGTGATTTTATAAATTAATTTTGGACATCTTACATGAAGAAAAACATCTCTGGAGTGGGTTTTTAAACCCTGGGATTGGTTTTACTTTTAAGGGAAAAAGGTGGTTCATAAAAAAGCCATTTAGCTATTTAGCTAATATTATTGTTTATATTTTGAAATTATAATATTACGACAGTTTAGCTTTATATTATAGTCTAAGAACGGAGTTTCGCAGTACTCTTTGTAATGATTCTAGTTCATACAATATAATATAATAAATGAATAAATAACCAAATTCTCTTAGCAATCAATATAACAAAAACACCACGGCATGCATGGCTAAGGGTTCTAGTTCAACGTTCTTTTTTCAAGATTTTTATGACAAAATCACCTGCTGAAAAGCTTTGATCTGTCAGCCCACTCCATAAAATAGTAAACGAGTAGATTGAGTTCTGCAGAACGAAATACAGTAAATATTTCAATATAAAATAATACTATACAGGGTCTTAAAGTAATTGCGTGCCATAGCTTTGGGGTGGGTTCAGTATCGATAAAGGAAGCCAGAAAAAAAAAAAAGAAGATCAACCTATATTAGCACTTACTAACTAACTACTAAACTAGAATTAAAGTTATTTTATTTGTTTAAATGCTTTTATTACTTACCTACTATCGAACGCGTTGTCATTTTGTCCGTCACTTCTTCTGAACGATTGCTATTTTAAGTTAGTAGGTACAAAAATAGGTTGTTTTTTTTTTTCTGGCTTCCTTTATCGATACTGAACCTGCCCCTAAGCTATGGCACGCAATTACTTTAACACCCTGTATATATAATAATATGTTCCATAGTATCGCGGGCAATAAATTACTGTAAAAAAACAATATTAGTTAAGGGAGCACAACAGTGTTTACCGCAGGATTTAAAGAAGGGTCAGTTCACACCGAGATGTGACGCGACGCGCACTTTTTTAAGATCCGATATAAACGAGCCTATTACTGTCCCGCTGCAGGGCAAAGCCCTCTTCTCATACACAGAAGGCACGAGCCCTGATCACCACGCGCGCTCAAGACGGGTTGTTGATTTCAGACTTATATAAAGAAGAGAAAAGAAGATCAGAATACACGTATGTACCCTGTGACGTCTCCAACACCCCAGAGGCAAATGTGATCATTATAATTACTTAGGAAGTAATAGCCTAGTGGTGTGACCGTCGGACTGCTAAGTCATAGGCCTCGAGTTCGAACCCAAGACACGCACCTCTGACTTTTCGGATTCATGTGCGTATTGTATGATTATCACTTGCTTTAAAAACGGTGAAGGAAAACATCATGAGGAAACCTGCCTGAGATATATTTCTCGACGGCATGTGAAGCCAAGTCAGAGGCCCATGGGCGGCATGAAAGAAAACTCTTACACCAGGGCAGTCATTAATCACACGAAAAAGAAAGAAGATAATTACTTAGATGTAAGCACTTTGTATCTCATTTTAAGTGAACTGTTATCAAGTTAAGTTCTTAAGAGAAATATTTTTATTAAGGCGCAGGGTTCCGAAAACGAAGCAGTGTATCTCTTAAACCGTAAATAATTTTGACCAAAAAAAAAAGAATGATATTTTCAAGTCTTATTAGTTCCATCACTGTATTATAATACAGTGATGGAACTCAAATCATAATTAAACATACATTAAGGCTTCAAAAAAATCTTCAAACACACCTCTTAATTGTCTTTAAAAGCAGTTTATACCTTCACTAACAATTATAATTATAATAAAAAATATACCATAAAATTTCTAATGTCAACCTGCATTCAGTGATGGATTATGATGAGTAATATGAGCAATATGATGAAAAAAACAACGAAAAATATTGAAAAAGTACAAAAGTGTGGTTATTTTCTTTACTCTTTACACGTAAAGAAAAAGACAGAGACAAAGGCAAATCGGAACCCTGCGCCTTAAACCTATCAGCTTATGTTTTTAGGTATACCACAAAAACGTATTAATAGAATATTAAAATAATTATTCATTTAATTTCAATACTTAAATAAATATCTAAATAAAACAGCGCGTTTTTATGCCATTCATTTTGGTGTCGCATAATGTAAGTAAAAACATTCATAACTATTAAATACCTAATTAACTTTTTTCATATCTTCACGGTTGTGCCAAATGAGTTCAGTAAGGTACCACTGCAGGCAATAGAAGATTTGCACCGTAATTACAGAAACGCCTAGGAATAAGTACAGGTAGATTGTGCCGTCCAAGATATTTAGGACCGGGTACACCCAGAAGCCTAGGGAGAGGTAGGAGAAGACCAACCTGTAACAAAGAAGTAAATTAAATGTTTACATCGTCTTCAACCCATTGGAATATCTTCTGACCATTCTGCTCCTTAGGAAATTACCGATATATTGAATGGGCAATTCAATTGGATGCTTTTTCTTTGTATTTTTTTACTCTTAAGGCGAAAGCGCCGCGAAATTCATTTCTTAATTCATCTTTGCAATTTGCAGATCAGTATTAGGTTTTATGTACCTACTTTATTGATTACTTCTTCTTTTAGAGTGGTTAGTGACTAACCTGGTGTCAGAGTTTTAAAGCCGCCCATGGGCCTCTAACTTGGCTTCACATGCCGTCGAGAAATATCTCTCAGGCATGCCGGTTTCCTCGCCATGTTTTCCTTCACCGTTTTAGAAGCAAGTGATAACTATACAATACGCACATGAATCCGAAAACTCAGAGGTGCGTGCCTTGGGTTCGAACTCGAGACCTATGACTTGGCAGTCCGACGGTCACACCACTTTTAATTATATGAATAATGAAAGAAAGAAAAATGGTTTATTCTGCACCAAACTAAACGCCCATTACAAGAAACAAACACGCGCACATACACTTAAAATTACCCTATGTGTAGGTATTCCTATTGAATGACTATTTCATGAAATCATGACATTTGAGGACAGTAAATTCTAACTTAGAAAGTATAATTGATTGATGATTCTAATGATTATAATTCTGTAAATACATATTTGTTACGGTCGAGAATTATATTTAGATCAACATACAACCTGACAGTGACCTGCATATTGCTAAAAATTTAGGATGATTTGAATTTCGCGCGCTGCCTTAGCGCATCCCTCCGGTCTAATTGAAATAAATGATGACACGCCAGTATCCCCCGAACGGAAAGATAGTGTATAAAAAACCTATCACTTTTCACCAGTTGTAATAATTTCAGGCTCCAGGCAGCAGCCTGTTTGATCCCATGAGGGAATTTGCTGTAGAAGCAGGGAAACCCAAAGAATATTTTACCCACCCCGGGGATCGAACCCAGGGTCTTACGCTCAGCAGTCATGTGCGACCACTAAACCGACGAGACACTGTAAATGTTTTAATTTTATGTAATTTTTTGGCAAACTTATCTGACGGACGTGTACTATACGCATTTCCAAGCCTATGACTTTTCGGATTCATGTGCGTGTTGTATAATTATCACTCGCTTCAAAAACGGTGAAGGAAAACATGGGGAGGAAACCGGCATGCCTGAGAGATATTTCTCGACGGCATGTGAAGTCAAGTCAGAGGCCGATGGGCGGCTTTAAAACTCTGATACCAGGTTAGTCACTAACTACACGAAAAGAAGAAGATCATCATCATCATTTCAGCCGAAAGAGATTTACCGCCATTTCGGCCGGTTCTGTGCTCCTCACATCCAACGGACTCCTGCGACCTTCACCAGGTCATCAGTCCACCTTGTGGGAGGCGTTCCAACGCCGTCACATATATATACACATCTGCCTAGGGGAAATGACTGGGTGATGTTTATGTTATGGAGAAAAAAAACTTTTACTCACACAGCCAAATAACCAGTAGCATAGCTGTACATCAGAACTAGATTCGGCATATGACTTTCCGGGGCTCTTCTAGGTCTGAACACAATCTCCCATAGAACCACGGGAACTATAGCTGTGTGAATGATGTGATTGGCTGTGCCACTGAGGGTTTTGTCTACGCTCGGAGGCAGGATCAGGCTCCGCTCGTAGGAGAAGACTGTCCAGAATACGAAGAATACTGTCTGGAATAAGGGAGTACAATAATGTTAGAATGTAAATTATATGGCTCAGAGTCAACGGCCCAACGACGTATGAACATGTAACGTATCATCATTTCGGCCGGAAGATGACAACTGCTGGACATATTAGGCCTCCTCCAAGCACCGCCACTTTGACCAGTTCTGTTTTTCTCGCATCTAGTGGATTCCTGCAACCTTTACAAGGTTATTGGTCCACCTTGGTAGTCCACCGTAGTCTAAGAAGGCCTCCCAGGCCTTCGAACACTACGTCTTCCGGTACGATATCGCCAATCCAGAACCTTCCAGGCCGATCCGCGAGAAATGTGCCCTGACCACTGCCACTTAAGTTTGGCAATTTTTTGGGTTATGTCGGTTACCTTGGTTGTCCTGCGGATCTCTTCATTTCTGATAACTTATAACATTCTAGTGATTTGCTAGTAAGATGTATCTAGAACTAGAACGAAGAATGTCACAGCGTTAGTATTTCAATGGTAGCCCGTACTATAGTTTGACCGAGACCGCTGTTACGGCGCTTTGGTATGTGCACGGCGAGACGAGGAGGCAGTGCAGTGTGGGGAGACGTTTAAAAAAAAAAACGTGCGGGCCTCTCATTCGTCAACGTTACCCCCCGCCTCGTCGCGCATTCCTAAGGCGTGTAATAGCGGTCTCGGTAAAACTATAGTACGGGCTATCATTGAAATATTTGTGCAGCACTAGTACATATTACGGGGAATGGCTAGTCAAATGATGAGATTTGCAGATAGTGGTCATAATATAGTAGTTGTTTCAAAATATGCCAAACGCTGGATATTTTTGGCTTATCAAAAGTAACGTGTTACAAACATACATTGGTGCCGATTCTGTTGTTCACAAACTAAACTAAATTTAAGTTCAGTGCATCTTTTTCTTTCTATTTCATTAAGAAAAGGACAGAAAATACATTTTAGTTTAGTCCTGTCAAATTAATCAGCGCCTGACGTAAATTGACGTAATTTTAGTGGGCAAGTTTTTAATAACGTCAAAACTTGTATGGATTAGTGTCAGGGGCTGATTAATTTGACAAGACTAAACTAAAATGTATCTTCTGTCCTTTTCTTAATGAAATAGAAAGAAAAAGATGCCCTGAACTTAAATTTACTTTAGTTTGTGAACAACAGAATCGGCACCATTACCTACTAATACGTTACTTTTATTAGCGTCGTGGACGATGGGACTTAGGCTGGTTTTCTTCTCACGCTGGCCGTTAGCGCTGATAGGTCAATATTTATGTATTCATATGAATCGTTTTTGAATCACGTCAACCGTTCAGAGTCGTGACTGGCTATGCGCCGACCGGCAGCGTCCGCGACGGTCAGCGTGAGAGGAAAACCAGCCTAAATGTAATATTTATTTATTATTATTAATTACAACGATTATACACCAGTAACAGTAATTAACTAATTTAATAACTGTTAAATAAATAAAAAAAATATCTGGATAGGTATTACAGCGTTAATATAAAATAGAATAAAAAATATATTTCGTTACGTTACAAATGATTAGGACGTGTAATTATTCATATACAATGTCTTTCACAAAATCTTGAGCATAATAACATGATTTGGTTGAATCTGTCGGTCAACACGACACAATCGGGTAGGTCAAAAAGAAGGGCATTGATTGCGCTGCGCGTGCGACACAGCGGGGAATGCGCACGGGATATCGTGCGGCACTGTGCAGTCGCGAATAGTCTGTGCCGGTGGGCGGTTAGACCGGTGGCGTAGGTAATTGTCAAGGACATAAAATGTGCATAGTATGTTGTGCAATTCTGGGGAGTCAATTCATGTGTCCTAAAAATATCCAGCGTTTTGCAACAATAGACGCAACTGCCATATGATCATTATCTGCAACTCTCATCATCTGACTAGCTGTTCGGGTTGGCTTCCAGTCTTACCGGAAACAGCTGGTAAGTTTGTTTTTGGGATAAATTTATCTCAACTACGGAACCCGTCATTGTCCGTCACGCATTTGGGCGGTCATTTTTATGTAGACACCTCCAAAAAAAATATGTTTCGTTTATTGGTTAAGATAATAATGATTTAATGTTGTGGAAACAATGGACCTTGATCTTGACATAATGGCCAAAGACCTTTATAAAAACCGTGTTACCAAAATAATTTAATATGTTTAAGTTGTATTTCCTTATAAATACGACTTGAAAGATGAAGGGGGTCTTCTTTTGTCATATCGGGGGCACCTTTAATGGGGATGTGCTAAGGTAGCTCGTGAAATTCAAAGTTTATTATATTTTTCAACCGACTTCAAAAAGGAGGAGGTTCTCAATTCGGTTGTATTTTTTTTTTGTATGTTTGTTACGCGATTACTCCGCCAATTATGAATTGATTTTGATGATTCTTTTTTTGTTTGGTAGGGCATACTTCAGAAGTGGTCCCATATAAATTTGGTCAAGATCTGATGAGGGATTTTTGAGTTAGCTTCAATAATACGTATTTTTTCCATCTAGTATATGTGGACGATATTCTAATAGTTCCTGTCACTGTAATTTACATAGCAGGTATCCAAATTTTTGGGGGGGTTTTGTGTAGGTACCACAACTAAAAAGTGAAAAATAAAAACTTTTTCACAAAAAATAAAACCGACTCCAAAAAAAACACTACAAAGTGAAAAATAACTTTGATTTCGGAAGTCGGTGGCAAAAAAACAAAAATAAAACCCCAGACACCGACTTCCGAAATCAAAGTTATTTTTCACTTTGTAGTGTTTTTTTTGGAGTCGGTTTTATTTTTTGTGAAAAAGTTTTTCACGTCATTGTCAGGTATAATGTTGATTAAAACATGATTCGCAACCGTAAACAATGTGGCTAATTAATTATCAGAATCAGCAATGCAACTTCTTAAGTTAGAATTGGCCTCAAATGTCAAGATCTCATGAAATAGTAATTCAATAGGGTAATATTCAAACTAAGAGAATTGTATTGATGATTTTTATGATCATAATTCTATAAATAAATAATTAATTCGGCCGCGAATCATTATTTAGATCAACATAAAACCTTTTATACATAAATATATGACCAGCAAATTGCAAAACAAATAAGAAAATTTGACTTTCGCGGGCTGCCCTGACGCTTTCGTGGTAAGATTGGCATACTGCCTTAGGTGCAGCACATTCAGTTAAATATAATCAAGGAGGCTTTTAATGCTATCTAATGGAGTCATCATCATCATTCAGTTGAAAAACGTCCACTGCAGGCCTTACCCAAGCGGCGCCACGTCGACCAGTTCTAAGGTTTTCACATCCAGCGGACACCCACGACCATCACCAGGTCATCAGTCCACCTTGTTGGATGCCTATACATAAGCGATTATTCCAACGCCCGTGCCTTGGTACACGATCGCCATTCCAGAATCTTTCAGCCCATCGGCCAGCTGTTCTGCGAGCAATGTACTATCGAAGAAATTCATATCTAAGCAGTTTGAAAATAAAATCCCGTGAACACGATGACCACATCAGTTACCACCTCGGTTCTATAGCGGCCGAGCGCTGCAAGCAAAAATAGTCCTTACAGTGTATAGATATGAACTTCTTCGATGGTACTTATATTGCCTACACATAATCAGCCTGTAATGTTCCCACCAGGCCTCCTCTCTGTGGGGAGTGGGCTGTGATACACCATGCGGGCCCAGTCTGGACCCGGGTTGGTAGATGTCACATGCCGCTAAAGCATCTAAAGCACTAGGTTTCATAATGCGGCTGTCCAGATGCTTCACTCGAGCCAAAACTTATAAAAAATCTTTACTGTACTTTTGTTAGAAGCCAGTTGGAATACGCGTCTGAAATCTGGAATCCATGTTATCATAAGTACATTGATCGTATAGAGAGCATCCAGAAAAGGTTTATCAAGGATTTATGTTATCATCAGAAAGTGCCCTACCGGTCTGAAGATTACCTTAACTTCTGTAAAAAGTATAATATATTACCCCTAATTAATCGGTGAGCAATCTCTGATGGATTTCATTATTTAAAAAAATCAATAATTTTATTAATCAGTCCGATATTCTATCGAAATTTTATTTTAACCTTTCCCAAAAGGTCGAAGCGATGGAATGCACCGTTGCGTGTTCCATTTACCTCTACGAACTACAGGCAAAATTCATATAAAGTGCGTGCAAGTAGCAACTTCAATAGCATGTGTAAGCAGCATGATTTCGATCCTTTCATAACAGGTGTGTCCTCGGCCAGAAAGTGCCTGAGCCTTGGCTTTTTTAATTAAGATTTATATGTTTAGGTTTTTATTCTTGTAAATGTGAATTTGGTTTAAGCTTGAATGTTATACTGTTTTTTTCTCTCTACTTTTTTCTGGTAGCTGTGTTGTGGTGTTCACACTCTTTCTTTCTAGTCTGTTTCTAGAAGTGAAGACTTTTCATTGGCTGTCAGTCTCACATGCAATTTTTTATTCTGTTAATTTAGCTGTAAGTCTTCCATAGTAAATAAATAAATGTTTACGATTTTTTGGGTCTAGCACCGTTTTCCTTACGATGATTTCCTTCACCGTTTTGCTTAAATTGCCACTTAAATTGGGCAATTCGGGGATATGTCGGCATAATAATTAGCACAAGAATACTTACAAAGGTGAATGGCCAGAGCAGGCTAGAGAACAAAGGATCTCTGATTCTCTTCAATGTCTTGAGAAGGGAACTGTCCTTCCCGGCGTTGGCGAGTGAGAGCACGTCACACGATAGTCCGAGAGCTGAGTAGAACATTTGCATGTACTGAAATATTGGAGAAAACATATAAAAAAGCTATTTTAATTGATTTTGATTAACTTACGAGAACTTAAATCACAGTATAAATAAGTAACAGTACAGTAGTAGTATTACTTCTTCATAGAAAATGGCTGAAACGACGCGCTTCGAAATCTCAGTGTACCAGTGCGCAACAGTTTTGAGTGCGCGGCAGTTACGCACGGACGCGGAAGGTTTACCTACCCAGCGGCTGTAGGTAATTATTTCAAGGTCACTGCCGAGACATAATACTGTTACTTTATTATACTGTGGGTAAATAAAATAACAGTATTACAATACCACACACTAGAATAATATTCCATCAATGGGTGCTTTTTAAATTTTTTGGCACTGTAGCACACCTCTGCCGCGAAACCATAGCAGCGAAACCGAAATAGATCAATTCAATAGACTCGCGTCATGTTCCGCTACGCGAATCGGATGCGGGTAGCGGAAAATGACTCGAGTCTATTGAATTAAACTACTGCGGTACCGCTGCTATGGTTTCGCAGCGGAGGTGTGCTATGGGTGAATACTTTGTGATTAAATTAAGTGCTAGTGGGAGCTCGTGGCTAAATAATAACAGCCACACGTGTCGATCGAAGGTTAAGCCTAACTTGCCGCGGTCGGTTTGTGGATGGGTGACCATCCATTACTTGTCAAGACCGCTCCGTGCTTCGGAAAGCACGTTAATCCGTTGGTCACGGCTGTCATTCGTAGATCTTTGATAGTCGTTACGGGTAGTCTGACAACTAGTCTTACCAAGGGGTATCGTGTTACCCAGTTACTGGGTTGTGGAGGTCAGATAGGCAGTCGCTCCATGTAAAATACTGGTATTCAGCTGCATCCGGTTAGACTGGAATCCAACCTCAACATAGTTGAGAAAAGGCTTGGCAGATTTTTGGAGCAAGTGCTGGACATCCATTTTGCCTCATCAGTAACAAAATCCACCATCTGTAGATTTTTAGGAGCATGGGGAACAGGGTGTAAAGTTCACTCATCCACCATAGAAAAGGGAGGATCCTCCGACCAGACGGGCCTTGTGTCTGGCGGGCTGACTGCCCGACTGTTGATGCCGGATAGTCTTATATATGTCGTTCGCGCGGTAAACTCTAATTGCGCGATGCAGGATTTGTGTGACGTCATGTCTTTGATGCGTAGTTCGTATGTGGCGGTGTAACCGATACGGCATTTAAATACTTACAACATTCCAAATAGTCAAGAACTTGAGCTGGTCTTCTTGGAACCTCCTCACATCAGGATCCTTCAACACATCTCCTTTGAAGGTGTTAGTTATGTGCACCGCGTTCATGGCGTGCATGGCCAGGCTGACGGCATACCCAAGCATTCGAGGGTATATCGGTGATGGGATGTAGCTGTAATTATACAGACACACTAAGAACAAGGAACTGAGAAGAAAACCGAACTGAGACTGTATAGGCAGTCACTCCATACTAAGTACTAGTGTTCCACAGCATCCGGTAAGCTGGAAGCCGACCCTAACATAGATGGGAAAAGGTTAGGCGAATCATGATGACCTATGAAGAAAGAAAACATTGTGAAGAAACCGGCATTTCCCAGAATCGGCATGTCCAGGAACCGACATGCCCCAGAACCGACATGTCCGAGAATTGGCATGTCCCAGAACCGGTATGTCCTAGAACCGGCATGTCCCAGAACCAGTATGTCCCAGAACCGGCCATGTCCCAGAACCGGCATGTCCCAGAGCCGGAATGTCCCAGAACCGGTATGTCCAAGAACCGGCATGTCCCAGAACCGGTATGTCCCAGAACCGGCATGTTCCAGAACCGGTATGTCCCAGAACCGGTATGTCCCAGAACCGGTATCTCCCAGAAGCCAAAATTCTCCCAGCAGTAGGAACATTATGGGCTTTTTACGTACTTAGAATCAAGCCTTTATTTAACAAACAGGGAAAACAGGTGTATGCAGTTTCCTAGGTTCGGTCACCGAGTCGGGCGAAGTTAAAATTCTCAGGATTTGTGCCCGGTTGGTTGCAATAAATTTTCCGTTGCCCTCATTGAAATTATAACTATAACGAGTAGTGGAAATGTCGATGTAGTTAGTAATAATTTTCTTTATTTACACTTCAAAGTCACAATCGTCTGTCTCTTGTACTAGGAGTTCCTGTATCATACACAAGAGACCAAACGGTTCTAATCCCCCCCTTTTTGGGTTTTGCACATGTTTGTTACAGAATTTTCGTTTATTAGAACCATTTTCCCACGAAAACAAGTTCTTTTGTAATATTTTACTAACAAAAATAACAAGACTAGATTGGAATAAAATACACTTCTCATCAGAAAAATCGAAACACTTCCGTTTTTATGGTTTCTGTCCTAATTTAACACAAAAGATTTTCATTCCATGAAAAAATCACATGATTGTATATAATAGCTGGCAGTTTGGCCATTACAGTGATAGAAAATCGAAAATTCAAAATTTCATTTGTTTATCCTATAAATGAAATGATTCACTGTTTTGAGACAAATGTGTGTTTAAGTTGGAGTACATATCACCTTTGAAAACTAAAAATTAGCGCTATCTTACTGTGACTTTGGGACGTCTAAAAAAGTATTTTTTCTAAAACATATGGATACTTTGCCCGCAGAAGCCGCCCAAGTGGTGGCATTGCTGGATTCTGGACTTAGTCAGCGTGTTGTGGCTGAAAGATTGCATCTAAGCCTGTCGTCTGTTCATAGAGTAAACAAACACTATTAGGAGCCTGGTTTGTTCACGCGCCGTTCAGGATCTGGCAGGAATCGGGTCACTTCTGAGCGAGATGATCGTTTTATTGTAACAACTTCTTTACGAATTCGACGCCTTAATGCTATTCAACTGCAGCAGCAGCTTCATGGTGTACGTAGGGTGGCTGTAAGTGACTCTACAATTAGAAGAAGGTTGAAGGAACGTGGACTTAATTTTGCACGTGAGCACCTAAATTGGTCATACCTCCAGTGGAACAAAGTCCTATTTTCTGATGAGTGTAAAATTATGCTGTATGGTAACGACGGAAGGAACAAGGTCTACAGAAGAGATGGAGAATGCTTTGCACAATGCTGCATTGAAGAACAGGTCAGCTATGGTGCTGGTTCGTGGACGGTTTGGGGAGGAATCAGCGCCGACGGTAAGACAGAGCTTGTCTTTGTGTCTGGGCCAAGTCTGCCTGCACTAAACAGTCATCGGTACATCGAACAGTGTCTTGAGCCTCACGTGATGCCCTATGCACATTTTATTGGCAACAGATTCATAGTCATGCACGACAATGCTCGGGCTCACATCGCGAGCGTCGTATGAGATTATGTCACCGAAGTCGGTATCTCCATTATGGAATGGCCAGCAAGAAGCCCGGACATGAATCGGATTGAACATCTATGGGATGAATTAAAGATATAAATTCGTGCAAGAGATCCTGCCCCAGAAACACTTAGCCAGCTGCAAAATGCAATCCAAGAGGAATGGAATAGAATGCCACAACATTTGATCGTGACTCTCATCCGATCGATGAAGAACCGTATGGAAGCAGTAATAAGAGCTCGGGGAGGGAATACAAGTTAGTAAATAAACGTTTCTTAGCTTTTTTTCATTTACGTGTGTTGTTTTATCAATTTCCTTCATACTCCATACAGGGTAAATGACTTGTTAAACAAAATAAGAAACCTATGAAAAATTAATTTAAATTTAGAACATTAACATTAGGATTTGAAAACCTCATATTATTCACAATTAAACGACGTTTGACATAATATTCCTGAATATACAATTTTTTCTGATAATCCTTACAAAACATAAACAAGCAAGGTGTTTCGATTTTTCTGATGAGAAGTGTATTTATAGAGATTCATAGAATGTTCTCTAGCTAGGTTTAAAGAAAAAACAATGACAGGATTTAAATATTTAAAAACAAAAAATCACACAACAATAACTTGAAATGACCTCGAAAAATCAACTACACTTCTCATCAGAAAAATCTAAACACTTGCAAGTTTATGTTTTGTAAGGATTTATTTTTAGTTTATGTCCACTTATGGGATAATCACAAAATCGTATTATTCGCAGATGACACTTCCCTTATTTTTTAAATCAAACGTCAGTTAGTCAACTTTGAACAAGTGAACTATGCGCTCTCTAAAGTTTTGCATTGGTTTAATGTAAAATAAAAAATAATCTTCTCTTGAATGAGAAAAAGACTAAACTCATGTAACGCCAAATGTCAGGCAGCTAACTACCAATGATAAAGTAAATGGAATAGAGCTGGACCCTGTTGAGTCGACAGTTTTTCTTGGAATCACTATTGCCGGTAAATTAAAATGGGCAATACGCTTTTACAACAAAATTTCCATCGACTTTCGAAACCTACCCATTAAACGATATAAAAGATGTATTAAGACCAAACCTGGTAAAAAAGGGCACTATAAAATTTCAAATTATTTAAATTATAAAAAATAACACTATACCTAATTATTCAGTAAAATCATCAAAATATACCAGTATTATATAATCATTGACATTGTTGAATATATGATTACTTTGTAAAGTATTATATTATTTTATTTTTTGTGAATGTGAGGTCTATGTGGATATATATATATTTTTCTTTTTCTCAATTAGTTTTAATGATGGTCTGGCAGTTTGAGTAGTTTATGCGGCCTACCCAAATGTCCTTTATTTAGTATTGTTCGTCGAGTTGAGCTCCTTTTTTTGGCTGGGAAATCATCAAATGACTTCTCTCGCTCTGGGCGGAGCGGGACTGTTACGTGTTAGACTCTTCTGACTAAAACCCACCCGTGTTCCTTCAGTTGCCTGTGCAGTGCCAGGGGCCACGATATCGCTTTCGGACTTTCCCGCAACCCCGGCAGGCATCGGTCCCATCGGAGCCCTTCACCCGCTGACATCTCTTTAAGGCGCGTGTGGAACACAACGCGCCGTCGACACGGGCCTGGTCCTTACCGGACGGCGAGCTACCCATTGCTCACCGACCGCAAGCCCGCGCCTACGGTGGTCGGGAATCTGCTATCGATTCCCGACACCCAGGGCGTCTCCTCCTGCAGTGGCTAGGGGCGTGAGGGCGCGAATTTTGCCTCTCCCTCACGCGCTCCGCCTCCTCCTTCGCGAGCATTACTGCTTCACAGAAGGAGGTGACGGCCTCCCATGCCCTCTCGCTCCGTACCATGGCCTGGACCAGGGCCGGGCGCGAGAGATCCCCGCCACCGATCGCCTCCACGAGGACACGACGATGCTCTGCCCAAGCCGGGCAGACCTCCACCGTATCCTCCGGGCGATCCACGCACTGATGACACCCATTTCCTCCCGCCTGATACCGAACAGGAAACTCCCGAAACAGCCGTGTCCGGTCAGGACCTGCGTCAGGCGGAAGGTGAGGACGCCGTGGCGCCTCTCCAGCCACTCCTCAAAAGGGGACTTATCACCGCAATAGAGGCGTGCCCAGCACTAGGTTGCGACAATCGCACTCTCCATGACGCCATGAGATCCCGCCGGAGCTCTTTCCGCTGTGTCGCGATTTCTTGCGGCATCGGAGTCAAGCCCCGGCGTTTCGCCTCCTCGCGCCACTCCCAAATATGCGTGAGGACTTTTGCCTCCAGATCCCATGGCGGCAATCTCGCCAGGCTCGCCGCCTCACCGGAGACCGTTCGGTAGTATCCCCGGACCAGCCAAGTGGCCATGACCCACTGCGACGCGTTCAACCGCGGCGGGCTGTTTGCCGCCTCAACGAACGCGCCCACACAGGTGCCCCGTAAAGGGCCATGGACCGCACGACTCCCGCGTATAGCCTGCCGCAGGATGCGTTTGGACCCCCTAGATTGGGCCGGAGCCGCTTCAAGGCAGCCCCGTCCCGCTCCAGTCTGGGAGCCAAACGACGGAAGTGTTCCACGAAGTTCCACTGACTGTTGAGGACCAGATACTTCATCGTCGACTCGATGCCGATGTGAACCCCTCCTACCGTTATTTGGGAACCCGATGGTGGCGCGTTTCGAGGACCATGAAAACACATGGCCTCGGACTTGTGCAGGGCCACCTTGAGTCCCAATCGAGTTGAGCTCCTTAAGTTCTGAGTTGAGCTCCACGATTACTGACAAATGCTTGCACTGACAGCACAGGTCCACTCAAATCTGTGTGGTTCTTTTCTCAAAAGACCATTTCAGACTAATCTACATGGTCCTCAAATGGCTTGACCAAGATTATGTCTGGACTTTAAAAGAGACTGTGACCTCTGAGTTGGTTTCAGCCTTTCTTCTCAGAGTAGTCAGATAGGAAACGCCAAACTCATCTAGCTAATTTTATTTTTATTTTTATGATGACGTGTAAAAGTGTTTCCAATATTATTTACAGAATAAACACTTTTATTTCATTTCATTCAAATCCTGATGTTAATGTTCTAAATTCAAATTAAATTTTCATAGGTTTCTTATTTTGTTTATAACAAGTCATTTTTACCCTGTATGGAGTATGAAGGAAATTGATAAAACAACACACGTAAATGAAAAAAAAACCTAAGAAATGTTTATTTAATAACTTGTATACCCCAAGATCTTATTACTTCTTCCATACGGTTCTTCATCGATCGGATGAGAGTCACGATCAAATGTTGTGGCAATCCATTCCATTCCTCTTGGATTGCACTTTGCAGCTGGCTAAGTGTTTCTGGGGCAGGATCTCTTGCACGAATTCGTCTCTTTAATTCATTCCATATATGTTCAATCCGATTCATGTCCGGGCTTCTTGCTGGCCATTCCATAATGGAGATACCGACTTCGGTGACATAATCTCGTACGACGCTCGCGGTGTGAGCCCGAGCATTGTCGTGCATGAATATGAAACCGTTGCCAATAAAATGTGGGGCATCACGTGAGGCTCAAGACACTGTTCGATGTACCGATGACTGTTTAGTGCAGGCAGACGTGGCCCAGACACAAAGACAAGCTCTGTCTTACCGTTGGTGCTGATTCCTTCCCAAACCGTCCACGAAGCGCCACCATAGCTGACCTTTTGTTCAATGCAGCATTGTGCGAAGCGTTCTCCATCTCTTCTGTAGACCTTGTTCCTTCCGTCGTTACCATACAGCATAATTTTACACTCATTAGAAAACAGGACTTTTTTCCACTGGAAGTATGACCAATTTAGGTGCTCACGTGCAAAGTTAAGGCGCGCTCTTCGATGGTTTGCAGTTAATTTCGACCCATTTGCTGGCTTATGCGGTACCAGTCCACGTTCCTTCAACTTTCTTCTAATTGTTGAGTCACTTATAATATTGTTACATAACATTGTTACAAAATATTGTAACATCATTAAAAAATTAAAATAAGCCGTGGCAGATAAGAGATGACCACTCCCTACTGACGGCGACGGACACGGTGGGCAGAATGCTTTGTGACACAGCTCCACATCCACTCATTTGAAGTGCTGTCGCAGCGACATGAAGAAGAAGGAGAATTTGATGTTATAGGAAACCGAATCCAAAGTTGGATCCCCGAATTGGTCAGCTTGGATTCTCTCGGGTTTGTGTCCAGTTAGTGGCAATATTCGTCACTATAGTATTTATTTTGTTTTTTTAATACCTTGCTTCACACTAGGAATTTATCCTGTATTGTTGGTGCGTTAACAAACAATTAAACTCAGATACACAAACAGCCAGACCCGGAACAACTACATGTAGGTCATTCAAATATTTGTTCCGTGCTGGAATCGGACCCGCGACACGCAGCACAGCAATCATTCATTGTCCCTACTGACAGCGCCCGTTCACGAACATGACGCATGGATCAGCACCGTTTAACTCAACCATTTTGAAGGGAACTCAACGCTCCAACACACACGCTACCACCAGCCAGACGTTTGAGTGAGCATGACATACTCTCAGCCGCCAGGACACATCAAGTCAATGAAAGACGTATCCAGTAAATGGTAGCTTTAAACAAGGTACTCGTACATGGTCACAGTGCTCACACATGTGCTATGCAATTATACAATTGATTGATCGTCTATATACGAACGGCGTCGTCTATTTGCATACACTCGCTGGTTTGTGCCATCATCATCATTATATTTTCAGCCGAAAGACGTCCACTGCTGGACATAGGCCTCCCCCAAGCACCGCCACTTCGACGGGTTCTGTGCGTCCATTCCTGCGGCCTTCACCAGGTCATCGGTCGACCTTGTGGGAGGCTCCAGAACCTTTCGGCCCCATCGGTCATCTGTTCGTGTAATGTCGAAGGAAAATTGTATAGTGCAGCTGATTCTCTTGTACACCGAACTAAACTAACTAAACTATCACTAAAATTCCTTACGAGAGACTTTGGGAATCTTAAAGATATTCTGAAATAAAAAATCTCTAAATTTAAAAAAATATTTTGACACAACTAAAATTTAATTTGACAATTGCAACTCCACGTGGTACATTCTTGTTTGCCGTACCCCGTGATTTTTTTTAGAGCTGTACTCGTAGGCGCGCATTTTTCCTATTCTGATTCTGAAATAGACTAAAGTGGCACAACTTAACTATATTTTAGTTTGACAGCACTAAGATTGGATGGATGGTATTGAGTTTTTTTTTTGTGAAAATGACAATTTAGCTATTCTGAATTTGAAGTTTTTTGCCTAAAATTTTAATGGTCTAACTATATCTGACCATTTTTAATCGCGATTCAAAATGGCGTATTGGTGTGGAATACTATTTATTAGTTTTCATGAACTAAAATTCACAAGAATACCTCGACTTCAGGTGCAAAAACAGTGTACTGTATATTTTTTCTTTTCTTTTGCATAAATCTCGAAAATGTCGTGTCCTATCGCAAAAATAATGAAAATTTCGACCCCCTTTATAAAACTCACACACCCCAATACTCAACACGGAGGTAATTTTTTATTTTATTTTGGACACAAAGAGTGTAAAATTCTAGTAGATAGTTTAGTTAGTTTAGTTCGGTGTACAAGAGAATCAGCTGCACTATACAATTTTCCTTCGACATTACACGAACAGATGACCGATGGGGCCGAAAGGTTCTGGAGCCTCCCACAAGGTCGACCAATGACCTGGTGAAGGCCGCAGGAATGGACGCACAGAACCCGTCGAAGTGGCGGTGCTTGGGGGAGGCCTATGTCCAGCAGTGGACGTCTATCAGCTGAAAATATAATGATGATGATGGCACAAACCAGCGAGTGTATGCAAATAGACGACGCCGTCCGTATATAGAAGATCAATCAATTGTAAAATTGCATAGCACATGTGTGAGCACTGTGACCATATACCTTGTTTAAAGCTGCCATTTACTGGGTACGTCTTTCATTGACCTGATGTGTCCTGGCGGCTGAGAGTATTTCATGCTCACTCAAACGTCTCGCTGGTGGTGGCGTGTGTGTTGGAACGTTGAGTTCCCTTCAAAATGGTTGAGCTAAACGGTGATGATCCATGCGTCATGTTCGTGAACGGGCTGTCAGTAGGGACTGGTCATCTCTTATCTGCCACGGCATATTTTAATTTTTGAATTGTTTTTATCTTTTTATTTTGGACGCTTTTTACGTGCACGTCTTTCTATATTGTTCTCACGTGTATAATTTCAACATGAATGATATAACCAATATTTTTGTAACAATATTATGATTTAAAAGAGTGTCCGTGGAGTTTCTTGCCCGTTCTTCTCCATAGGAACCTACGCTTTGGAATGGGCAACTAGCTTCATATGTCTGACTAACAGACCCCTTGACAATTCAAGTGCCTGTAAATGGTTTAATTGAAATAAATGCTTTGAGTTTGAGTTTGGATCAATGAACTCAGCCTATTGCACTCCACTGCTGGACAAACTGGACATAGGCCTCTCCACAACACCCAGCCCTCCGCGTGTTTACGGTCGTCAGTCGGTCCATCTAGCTGGGGGGCGACCCACACTACGCTTGCTGTTATTGAAGGAATGCCGGTCGCCACTCCAGGACTCGTCTGCGCCACCGGCCATCGGTCCTTCGACAAACATGGCCAACCCACTGCCACTTCAGCTTGCCTACTCTACAAGCTCTGTCGGTAACTCCGGTTTTTTTTCCGGATAACTCAATTTCTAATTTTATCCTTCAAAGAAACTCCTGCTCCATAGCGCGCTGAGCGATCTTGAATTTGTGGAGCAGCCTGACTGTCAGTGTCCACGTTTCGGCACCATTATGTCATAACATGCTTGCAGCGTATTTTGCGATGAAGTGCACGGATTAATAGATTACTCGTATGTGTTGGAACGTGGAAATCTGGCATCGTTCAAAACAGGTTTTGTTCGTTTCGAATGTAGTTTATATTTATCACGCGTCCGTCTCATTAATTTGTCCATTTGTTTTTGTTTTGTTGTCTTGCAATTTTATTTAATACCTATAACGAACTATTGAAATATTCATTATTATTTCCTTTATTATATAATATAATTATATAATTTATATAATTATATAATTTACATTTTTAAATATTTTTATAAAAACACAAGAAATAACAAAAACATTTAAAAATATAAAAAATAGTAGCCCACCGGTATCGGGAACAGGGTCCAAGCTACCGGCGGTCAGGGCTCCTGAGAGAGGAATCTCCTAACGATACGCGCCGTGTCCAGGAGTACCGCTTTCTGGATCAAGCCCTTGATCCAGCTGCCCAACGAGAGCCTCCTCAGATATTTGTCGAGGCTCTTGGCTATTATGCCATTGGCTGTCACGACTATCGGCACAATGATTGCCGTATCCACATCCCACATGTCGACAACCTCGCGAGCCAAGTCGAGATACTTAATCTGCTTATCTTTTTCAGCTTTCACGAGGTTCTCGTCATGCGGGACCGTTATGTCAATAATCATTGCGCGCCGCTCGTTATTATTATTATCTTACACATTTTATTTAACATTGAAAACATATACACATTGAAAACCAGCAGCGTCAGGCACTATTTTGTCTGGCATTTTTTCTGAACTGGGCCTGTTTGGCGCAGCCGCGAGGCACACATTCCTGCTAGTATCTTACAACGCACTTTAACACTTTTTATTTTGTATTAATTATTTTTACTAATGACCTTATTGGTGATGTTCTTCAGAAAGAACAGGTGCGTAGTACTCGCAACCGCGGCGTGCGTGTATGACCGGATGTATGAACGTAAACGAGGCAAAAGGAGTATGTAAGGATCGGAGCAGGTGGCGTTCTGTAGTTTCTGCCTACCCCCATGGAAAGAAGGCGTGAGTTTATGTATGTATGTATGTTCTTTCTTTTTATTTTATTTCTTTTTACTTATGTGCTTTTTAGTCTGTGCTAAATAAATGTATTTTCTTTCTTTCTTTATTTATAACGGGCAGGCCGTACTGTTTGAAGATCTTCAAATATACGGTTGGCGCAGTGGTTAAGCGTTTGACTGCTGTGCTGCGTGTCGCGGGTCCGATTCCAGCACGGAACAAATATTTGAAAGACCTAAATGTAGTTGTTCCGGGTCTGGCTGTTTGTGGATCTGAGTTTAATTGTTTGTAAACGCACCCACAATACAGGAGAAATTCCTAGTGTGAAGCAAGGTATTAAAAAAAACAAAATAAATACTATAGTGACGAATATTGCCACTAACCGGACACAAACCCAGAGAATCCAAGCTGACCATTTCGGGGATCGGACTTTGGAATCCTATAACATCAAATTCTCCTTCTTCTTCATGTCGCTGCGACAGCACTTCAAATGTTGTGTGGATGTGGAGCTGTGTCGTAAACCATTCTGCCCTCTGTGTCCGTCGCCGTCAGTAGGGAGCGGTCATCTCTTATCTGCCTCGGCTTATTTTAATTTTTGAATTGTTTTTGTCTTTTCATTACGGACGCTTTTTACGTGCACGTCTTCCTACATTGTTCTCACGTGTATAATTTCAACATGAATGATGTTACCAATATTTTGTAACAATATTATGATTTTGTCGGAGCATGATAGATGATAGATGCACCTTGTGAGAATACCAGTTGCATCGCAGTTGGCAACACGCGTTGCCAACCAGCTATCTAATTACGCAACTTATTTTCGTAAACGATTACGACTAATCTGTTTCATTTTGACAGTTCAACAACATTCATTGCGTTATTTATGTTGCTCTGCAGTTTTTTTTTTCGAACTTACGGAGCAATGGATTAGCAATCTGTTTCAAAACGATCCAGATTCGGATTGATTTTGCATTACGTAATTAGGGTACAGTTTAGGTTGAGTTGCCGTCACCCCGTATTAGAATAGCTTTAATGTTTTAAGAAAAAGGCGAAAACAATAATGTACATCGCTAGAAACAAGTTAATTTAAAGATATTTATTGCATAAAGCTTCGGACACATTGAATTCGCTGCGAATTATTCTCGAAGCGAGTATTCGCTGCCTGTCTGTCACTAAGGCCTCTGCCTCGAATTTTGCGGCAGCGGGGTGGCGGCTGCAGCGGCGCGGGAGCGGCAGGATCTTATGCGTAAAATCAAATGGACCGGTTCTCGAAAACAGCGGCGCGGGGGCGGGCAACGAGCGGTGCACTCCAGTCAAGCGGTGACTGCCCGCGCCGCCACCGCTGCCGCCCCGCTGCCCGCAAAATTCGAGGCAGAGGCCCAAAATTTGAGGCAGAGGCCCAAAATTCGAGGCAGAGGCCATACAGCGATTACTACACGCGAATTTCGAGAGAGCGCGAGCGGCTCGCTGAGCGGAATGGCTACACACACCGAATGCTTGCAGCGAGTTGAATTCGCCAGCCTCGAAATGGACAGTCGGTGGCAAAACACGAAAATATAGAACCAAAGACACTGACTTTCGAAATTAAAGTTATTTATTGGAGACGGTCTTTTTTTTTAGTAAATGGTTTTTTGGTAACTATTAGGTCCCCCACCTATGAAATTGGCGTTTTTTATGGAGAATTTTAAAGACGCTGCATTTTTCATGCTAACATTTTCCTAAAATTATTGAACAACCATGAACACTAATGTTTTAAAACTTTTAATGCACTCATGTTTAAAAACTAAGATAACGTATGCCACTTAAAAGCGACAAAAATAAGATTTGGCTAAGTTTTAAAACAAATAGTGGTCATTTCTGCTAACAAAAAGAGGAGTCATTTTTAAGGATTTTTTTATATTTAGAAAACTATATGTAATAAGGTTTTTTTACTATTGGTAGTTGTCTATGATGGTCATTATTCGATATAATATCTAGCAATTGATGAATATTTTAAATCTTATAAGGGACGAGGTTCTCTATTTGTGAGAAAAAAAAACGCCAATTTCATAGTTATCTTATTAGGTTTTTAAATCATTATATGTTTCTAAGTTTATCTTGGATATTAAATATCAATGACAAAATACCCAGAATAGAGTCAAATCCGTTAGAGTCAAAATTTCAAGTTGGCGACTACCTGTCCGCGACCTTTTCAGTTGGACTTTGGACCCATTAAAATGCGTTTTTGAATGTCAAAAATAAACAAGAAAAAAATAGTTATATAAAAAAACAAAAAGGTTTTTGGTTGATGTCAACTCGACATTGATGTATGCTACTTTAATCTTTGTTCGCAAGTGCTACTACTGAGCTAGGTCCCCGGGTTCGACTCCTGCTGTGGAATTATGGGCGTGAGTATATATATATATATATATATATTTTTAACTATGGCATCTCGTAGGTATACCACTAAGGTATTTACTGCTCAACCGAACAATCCTGCGGCTGCCTTAAGCTACTACACTCAAAGCCTCCAGCCAGGAGCAAAACTATTCTAAATTAAAATTAGGCGAACGCTCGCTAAGGGCACCCCCTGTAGGGTACGAACCTCGGCTTAGGGCGTCGCTGAGGGGAGAACAGCAAGATGGGACAGGCTGGATCAAGGATATATTATTATTATACGGGGAATTTAAAGCTACGCGCTCAGCTGCGGCGCGGGCTGGCGCTTCATCGGACAAGTCGTGAGTATATGTAAATATGTATGTATTTATATCAGATAGTGCAATCCATGACCAGGCACCCCACTCCGCGATTACTGTACTGTAAGCTGTACTTTAGTCGGAGCGGAGCGGAGTGGGGCGCGTCGTCGTGGATTGCACTATCTATATACCCAAATCGAAAATATCTCAAAGAAAAAAGAATCACCCCTGATGAAAAACATTTAGCCATCGAATCCTATAGTGAAATATTTATAGAATGATTTCAATAAATATCACTAAAATTCTGAGCTACATCCTGTGTCTGTTCGCTCTGGGTTTTTTTTTTTCATACTTCTTGAGCATTCTCTTTAGTTATGTTGAAAGAAACACGGTGGTCACATATATTATTTACGAATAATGTACCCGCAGAAGATTTTTCCTAACACATGAACAAATAATGAATCAGTGGTAAGTTAAGGTAATCTTGAATAACCTGTTTATTTACTTCGTTATTATAGCATACAGACAGCGGACAGCACCTAAACTTCTTTTTTTGTTACAGTATCAGAAAAACTCTAGCAACCGGGTTGTGGAGATCAAATAGGCAGCCGCTCCATGTAAAGTACAGGTATCCGGCTGCATTCGGTCAGACTGGAAGCCGACCCTAACTTAGTTGGGAAGAGGCTAGGTAGATTTATTGATTTTAAAGGAAAAAAACTCATCGACTGCCTCGTTCTAGCGGTTGCAAACGCTAATGCTGAGCATGAGGACCTGGGTTCGACTCTCAGGTCGGGAAAGTGTTTTGTGTTCCACGCGCGCCTCAAAGAGATGTCAGCGACTGAAGGGGTCCGATGGGACTAATGCCTGTGGGAAAGTCCGAAAGGGATACCGTGGCCCCCTGGCATTGCACAGGCAACAGAAGGAACACGGGTGGGTTTTAGTCAGTAAGAGTCTGACACGCCCTTTCGCTCCACCCAGAGCAGGAGGAGTCATTTGATGATTTCACACCCAAAAAAAAAAAAAAAACGTCGGTATAGTGTTGGGTTTTCATCAGAAGTTTCTCAGTTGTAGCCTGGAGTCTAGATTTGTGCCCAGTTGATGATACCAAAAGAAAGAAAGAAAGAGAGAATAATATTTATTTGGACACAGTTAGTGAAACACTAATAACAAAATAAAAAGTGAAAAAGCAATATAATAGTGTGTGCCTCACGGCTGCGCCAAAAAGGTTCATTTCAGCATTAATGCCAGACAAATGCTGTCTGACGCTGGTTTTCTAATGAACCCCTATGGACAAGTGACGGGGAGTACCAACATTTTCTACATACCACACCAATAGGCTCGCCCCCTATTACATGGAACTTAAACTAAACATAAATGGCGAAAATAGGTACACCTCTGCCTTACTTTTTTTTTTTGGTTCGGAAATTAGCAAATAACTTATCCCAAAGAGACTTATCGCCGCAATTGTGGCGCGCCCAGCACTGGGTTGCGACAATCGCACTCTCCATGACCTCAGCTTAACCCTTCGGGGACTACACCGTGATGTTATGTTACGTGTTATTAGAAAAGAAAAAACGCATAAATAAAAATAAAAAAACTTACCGGCTTGAAACTCGTGGCGACATTTTCAAAATATATTCTAATATTTTTATAAATTTAATTTAAGATCCCTTTTTAAAACACTTTCTTTAATAATTAACTTCACCACTATAGAACAATACGTGATTAAAATATATTTTTTGTATGATAAAATTTTGGTTCAGATTTTAATACATTTTGGGTTTTTTTTTTTTTTTACTCAAGCAATATACTATATTTTTTTATTTGCACAAATTAACAAAGATTCTAGAGACAGTTTTAATAAAAAAAATATCAAATACTAATATTTGGCCATGTCAGCCCTGCACCCTGTTTCGCAACAGACTGATAAATTTTTCTTAAGTAAGCTCAGTAAGCTGTTTAAGTACCTAGTCAGCTTAAAGTTGCCTATCGGAAGTCTGTTCAAATCCTTGTTTCCAATTAAATTTCCACTTAAACAAATATCAACTTTAATTAAGTGTAAATTAAGTTGATTTTATATGTTTGTTACAGCTGTAGCGCAATCTGAATCTTATGTATGTAGGTATTAAAGTTATTTTTCCACATAAATACAATTTTTTGTTTACATTTTTGGAGGTTGAATTGCGAACGTAATACCTACTGCCAGTGTTTTTTTCTCACATATCTTATTTGGTAAGCAAAAACTACGCGAAAATCTTCGATCGAGTACCTAGGTATTCGCCATGTGATCGAAACTCTTTCGAGAGATTTAAGATTAAATAATATTAAATTAAAAATAAACACCAAAATAAACACCAAAATAAACACCAAAGACGCACAGGTGTGAGTACTATGTACTAAAGAGCTACCATTTACCGGGTAATATGTAGTATTTCATTGACTTGAATGTGCCCTGGCGGCTGCGAGTATGTCATGCTCACTCAAATGTCTCGCTGATGGTGGCGTGTGTGTTGGATCATTTAGCTCCCTTCAAAATGGTTGAGCTGAATGGTGCTAATCCATGCGTCATGTTCGTGAACGGGCGCCGTCAGTTGGGACTGGTCATCTCTTAGCTGCCATGGCTTATTTTAATTTATTTTAAGTTTTTGAATGATTCTTTTTTTTCTTTTTATTACGGACGCTTTTACGAACGTGCACGTCTTATTACATTGTTCTCACATGCATAATTTCAAAATGAATGATGTAACCAATATTTTGTATCAATTTTATATTTTATTTAAAAGAGTGTCCGTGGAGTTTCTTGCCCGTTCTTCTCCATAGGTACCTACTACGCTTTGGAATGGGCAACTAGCTTCATATTTTTGACTGACCGACCCCTTGACAATTCAAAAGTGCCTGTAAATGGTTTAATTGAAATAAATGCTTTGAGTTTGAGTTTGACATTTAGTTTCTTGCTACTAGACTCAGTTAACCTAAAGTCAATAGTGATGAATTGCGAAAACCGCCCTTATTGTAAGGGGATAGAGGCGCTGTCAAAATTAAATTGTTATCGCGGACGTGCGAATGACAGTTCGCACGTCATATTTGCTTACAAAATATTACATTTATCATGCACAACCTGTGCCTTGTTTTTTTTGTTGTTTTTGTGTGCTTGTTTAATGTCTTTATTTTTGTATGCAACAAAAACAACTGAAGAATGACAACTGCATAATTATTGTAACTTTTAGGGTTCCATACCTAAAAAGGAAAAAAATTGAACCCTTTTAGGATCACTTCGTTACCCGTCTGTCTGTCAAGACCCTTTTTCTCAGAAACGCGTGGAGGTTTTAACTTAAAATTAATAATAAATACGTAGGTCCCTTGAAGCTCTAAAAATACCAAACTACATAGTCAATGCAATAAAAAAATACGGCCATTTAGGCGACATAAATTCATCATCATCTGCCTAGCCTTTTCCCAACTATATTGGGGTCGGCTTCCAGTCTTACCGGATGCAGCTGAACACCAGTATTTTATATGGAGCGACTGCCTTTCTGACCTCCACAACCCAGTAATTGGGTGATACGATACCCCTTGGTAAGACTGGTTGTCAGACTTTCGGGCTTCTGACGACCCGTAACGACTGTCAAAGATCCACGAATGACAGCCGGGACCAACGGCTTAACGTGCTTTCCAAGGCACGGAGGAGTCTCGGTACGTAAAGATGGTCACCCATCCACAGACCAACCCCGGCAAGCTTAGCTTAACCTGACGAATCGACCCGTGCGGCAGTTATTACTTAGCCACGAGCTCTTCGGGCGACATAAATTGATACTCGCAAATAAATCAAAACCTTCTTCTGCGGGTACTTACCGTTGACCTGGAATTATGGAATTTGGCTATAAGCAAGGAATCACAGCACAGTATAAGCAAGTAATAGCAGTGGTAGCCTAGTGGTGTGACCGTCGGACTGCCAAGTCATAGGTCTCGAGTTCGAACCCAAGGCACGCACCTCTGACTTTTCGGATTCATGTGCGTATTGTATAGTTATCACTTGCTTCAAAAACTGTGAAGGAAAACATCGTGAGGAAACCGGTATGCCTGAGAGATATTTCTCGACGGCATGTGAAGCCAAGTCAGAGGCCCATGGGTGGCTTTAAAACTCTGACACCAGGTTAGTCACTAACCACTCGAAAAGAAGAAGACAGCACAAGTAGAGGAAAAGTCCGAAAATCGTTAATTTATAATTTTATACATTAAATTATATTTTTTGCGATTACAAGGTACAGTTGGAGAATTGACCGTGACGTGACTTGACGTGACGTACATACATATATCGATATAAGGGAGAACATGTTTTTCAACTACAATGTTGAGTTTCTTCTTTGAATAAATTAATCCCACTACGGAACCCTTGATTGTGCGTCGCCGGGACTTAACGGTTTTTTTACATTGGAAACATCACTAATTTCATGTATTATGAGAGATATTGTCTTTCCTTAATAATTTTGTATTCATTTGACAAGGATACCTAGTTTTTTTTTGTTCGGCCGTTAGGCCCACCAAAAATTGTAGTGTTTATTAATGAAACGCATGTTGAATTGTTGCTTATGATCTCTAGATTACAGTGATATCTAGTATTAATTATACTTTGTCTAACGGGAATACTGAGAAATGCGATCATAACCTAAACATTCACTAAAAGAGCTATTGTTTAGTGAGTAGGTTCGATACACACACATATACACATAACATCACGCCTTGTATCCCTGAAGGGTTGGGCAGAGGTGTACATGTAGGAGGTACACCCACATTTCGCCAGTTATGTTAAGTCCCATGAAATAGGGGGCGAGCCTATTGCCATCAACAGGGCACGAATCCAAACTCCGGACTGCTACTGAGAAATTCCCAAGGAAAAGAAAAACCCAATGACACTTTGCCCGACCTGGGAATCGAACCCAGGACCTCATGTTCAGCAGTAGCGCTTGCGACCACTAGACCAACGAGGCAGTTAAAATAAATATAACGATAAAATGAAATAACTAGTGAAGTGGTGTTAGCACTGTAAGTATGAATTAAGTATTGCTATTTGTGAAACATAAGGCGCTGGCGCAGCCCGATATGGCTGCAGATCGTTGTAGGACTTCAGTAAGTACTTATGTGTAGACCAGAAACAAAAAGAAAATACCTGCATATGTAAAAATCATTTTACAAGTGGTTTAAATGATATCTAATTTAAATGACGCATAAACTTAGTTATTAGGTATATCATTCAACATTCACTCGATTAGCAATAGATACAGAAGAATGAAAGGAGATGGATGAGGCCTTTGCCAATGGGCACACAGATTAAGACAGACGGTGTCAACAAATCAATCAATCTGCCTAGCCTTTTCCTAACTTTATTGGGGTCGGCTTCCAGTCTAACCGGATGCAGCTGAATACCAGTATTTTACATGGAGCGACTGCCTATCTGACCTCCACGACACAGTAACTGGGTAATACGATACCCCTTGGTAAGACTGGTTGTCAGACTTTCGGGCTTCTTTTGGGCACCCGTAACAACTGTCAAAGAACCACGAATGACAGCCGGGACCACTGGCTTAGCTTACTTTCAACAGACCAACCCCGGCAAGCATAGCTTAACCTGATGGATCGACCCGTGTAGCAAATATTACTTAGCCACGAGCTCCTCGAACGATGTCAACAATATATGATTATTTTATATTCAACTTTTTATACTTTTAACACGTTAATAACCTATTCTGCACGCGCTCGGCTAAACGCTGACTTTTTTACAAGTGCATAGTGCATAATTCTTATTGTACCTTATATAATTATAATATATATATTCTTAATCTTTTTTATCGTGCTTGTTAGTGTTAGTAATCCTAAGATTTCTACAATTTTTTCTGTTTTTACCCGTGAGAACCTGTAATTGGCTTTATGTTTCTTAATCAACTGTTATCCATTTGTTATTGCTGTTGGTTCTCCTATTAATAAATAAATAAATAAATAATTTTATTTTAATAACATACTTTAGTTTTAAATGGTCTGAATAAATGGCTTTATTATATTAGGTATATATCATTCAACTGCGTTCAGCAAAAAGAATTAAGGATTTATATCTCGTTGTATGCTGCACCTGTTGACGTCATCACGTCAACGCCGGCTGTCACTGAAAACCAGCGCTGTGGCTCTGTCTCGCATAGGGTCGCAGCATTATGCTGAGCGAGGGCCGTTTTGCGTGGACGTGACGCATATTTTCCCCAACTTGTTCTTTTTTGTGTTTGTGTACTTTCTTTGTGTCACGATTACTGCAACTAAACGTATTTTCTTTCTTTTTATTTTCTTTTTAAGTTAAGACCAAATATATTCTATAGAACATTACATGCTAATGCTGTAGTGGGTCAGTTTGATGACTTTCATGCATTCATGAGAAAGAGAGAGGCGTCCATATTGCATTATATCCGAGTAAGCTCCAATAGCATTCTGAAAGTAATACGTGGACCGGTTAGACGGTCCTTTCCTTACTGTGAGTTTGCACTGGCGACACATTCACGTCAAAACATATTGAAATCTTTAGTTTCTGTCAAAGTTCCATGCAATATTTGACAGGAACTAGAGATTTCAACATGTTTTGTTGTGATGTTTCGCCAGTTAGACACTGCTTCGCATTCCATGTGTCAATTTGTTGTCGTTTATTTTATTTTTGTGTTTTGCTAACATAGTCCCTAAGTACTTACTATAGTCTGCGTGCGACTGCTAGTCAATGCCTGATGTATGTGAGCGGTGAGACGGGGGAGGGCTCCATTGACCAAATTGGCAGACTGAGTTAGCTTGGCCTTTCTCTCCTCCCCCGTCTCACCGCTCACATACCTCAGAGGCATAGTGATTGACAGTCAAATGACGTGGAAGCCTCAAGTAGAAGAGGTATGTAAAAAATTAAGCATATCTGCTTATGTCCTATTCAATTTGGCTAAGAAAGTTAACATCACCACAACTTTGATTGCATACCATGGTCTCGTGGCATCCATTCTGAGATACGGTATAATTTTCTGGGGAAATTCTTGCCTACGGGAACAGGTATTCAAGGCCCAGAAACGTTGTTTGAGGTCGATGTTGAATATGAGAATGACTGATAGCTGTGTTCCAGTGTTTAAGTCCCTAAAGCTGTTAACATTTCCGGCAATGTATATTTTAGAAATGGCAATTTTTGTTAAACGTAACATGTGTCTTTTTACTACAGTATCACAAGTTAGTAAGAGACCAATCAGAAGCCAGTACAAAAATCTGTTAATAGTCGAGCGTTGCAACACCGCATTACTTAAAAAAAATGTTATTAGTATGGGACCGGCCATATATAACAAAGTACCTGATATAATAAAAAATGACACAATACGCAATTTTAAAAAGAAGCTAACAGCATTATTGATGGAAAAATGTTACTACTCGATTAACGATTTCTTAAATGACAATGACTTAAAAACCTAATGTAAATTTCTAATTTAAGATAGTTATAATATTTTTATGCAATTTAACGACATACCAACTTATCTAATTGTACCCGATTTCAAATGTAATTTTGTATTGTGACACTATTTGTTTATTTTAAGTTTTGACTACCTACTCGTTTACCTAATTAATTAATGTTTGCATGCCTAATCTAAGGTAGATTGTACAAGGATCATAATTGTTTTTTTAATACCCTATGTCATGTACCTACAATCTATGCAAATAAATAAACTTACTTACTTACTTACTTACTTACTTACTTACTTACTCAGAAGGTGACTAGCACTTGCGCGCAGACTATAACACAAATATGGATGATTTTGTAATGGATAGTCTGAAATAAAGTTATCATACAGGCAGAATTTTTAGTCACCGTCCAAATTTGTTCTAGGCATTAGGTATGATTCACTAACTCCATTTTTGAAAAAAAATCGTTACGTAAAATTTTCATATTAAATCATTTTCTCGAAAGAATTATCCGCTCTGCGTGGTATATAATAACTTTGTGATGTGATATCTCAATATTTTTGTATGGAGTGATACTAAAAGAAAAAACACGTGTTCAATGATTTTCGCCAAAGATTAATATATCAAAATTTGGACGGTGACTAAACATTCAGCCTGTATAGGTACATTAAAAAGAGAAATAAATGATAATTACTCATTCTTCACACATGCTTCACACACATAAAGTAATTACATCAGTATAAAATGTATTTAGTGTTAATCTAGGACTATCACCTATCTCTGCGCCAAATTATATCCAAAAGCGTTTAGCCGTTCACAAGAAACATACCTACGTCTAAAGGTGCTCCCTCGCCGGGATCATTCGCATGTAATGTAGCGTTACAGATTAAATATTACTGACAGTGCGCACTGTAATGCTTGGTTCTCCTCGGCAGCACTGATGTCAGCACCTCTACGGCAAAGGCAACCTTGCGAATCAGCCAAAAATACATTTTACAGGGGAGCGTTTTGAAAGCAAACATCAATGATAACTTTTTTTTGTAACAGGTTTATAGGTACCGCGGTAAATTTGGTTTTTAAAATGGTACTTTATTTGATATTATAGGTAAACGGATTGTCAATATTTTACAAGTATCTGAAATAAATACGTAATTATTCGTAACTTCACATCATCATACATAGAAGTTAATAGATATTTATTCATACCCTGGCAGGTATGAATAAATATCTATTAACTACCTACTTTTATTTTAAAATTATGAATATAAGAATGATTTTTTTTCTTTATGGATTTCGTAAGGGGGTAGGTACCTACTATGGGTGTGTTAACATAAAACGCAGATTCGAACAATTTGAATTCTGTAAACGTCAGAGATCAAAATTCGTAAGTTTTCCATGTTGGTAGTACAGACGCCAGCACATCAACCTACCCGAAACTGTAAAATTTTCCCAATCAACTTTGAACCTTATGCTTTCGTGATAAAGTTGAAAATCTATAATGAAATTTGACAGATTGTAGTAGGTTGACGTGCTGGCGTCTGTACATTAATTACAGTTTTTCATCAAAATGTAGATTTCACTAAAACTGCAGCCTGAACTTTGCGGTGGAGGTGACGATGTACCTATGCTCGAATTGTATCATTAAAAGTTGCTCACTATAATGCTCGGTTCTCCTCCATCACTGGTGTAATGCTCGACTCTGGACGTCACATTAGGTGAATGCTCCCGATGAGTCCATAAGTAAAATTTTATAGTCCTTATGGAGTTCATTTTCACCTAAGGAATTTCTTAGTAGCAGCCCAGTTTATGGCAATTTGCTCGCTCCCTATTAGATACATGTTCCAAAAACAACTGGGAAACATTAATTTGTAACAACTGAATTACTGTATACCAACATTCTATGTAAATAAATATTTTCTATTGTATCCTAAGACTCTGCCCACCCTTGCGGGAAATAGGAACAGGCGAGATGGATAAGTTAAAAATGTTGTTTCCAGCTAGAATCGACAAAACTGACTGATATAACGGTCCCAACCGTTGGGCCGGCAGGTTGTGTGTCAGTGCTGCTAAAAACGATAAAATTATATCTATTTACGTACTTTACGGAAGGAAAAACAAGGTAAATACATCGTATTTAATAAATTATTTGATAAACTATAAAACATAACCTCAAAAAGTGTATTTAATGTGCATTTTTGATACAAAAACGGTGTTTTTAATGTGTAGAACGGTGATTATGTTCCTATGTGATCTGTTATTTTGCCGCGTCATCATCAGCCAGTGGCTGGAGTGAAATTGTGTGACGTCAAGACCGGCTTTTATTTATCAAGTGCAAGTGTTTAAAGTTTAGCCAATGTTAGGGATTGCATATGGACAAAAAAGAAATTTGCTCCGCGTAAATGAATCCATAGTGTTTGTATTAATTATAATTGAACACAATAACACGGTTTTTTCCTATAAGTATAGGTGGTCGGTTATCTACAGGTATTTATTATTGTATACCCTAATTCTCTTTCTAAAATAAAAGTAGCCTAAGTTACTCCTTATAACATGCTGATGTTATAAAGAGTAAGGCGTCGTGCAGACCGGTGCGACGCGACTTTAACAAAACAATTTCTAAGAAAACTTCACGTTAGAACAATTACCGGTGTCGTGTCGCGCGTTAAGTCGCTGTAGTCTGCACGGGCTAACTTAGGCTACTTTTATTTTGCCGAAACAGTTGAACTCATTTTAACGGGTTTTTCACTGGCAGATACAGCTATCTGCAAGTGAAAGTCCCGTTAAAGTCAGTCCAGCCGTTTTGGAGATTAGCCGGAACAAACAGACAGTAAACCAAAAATAAAAATAAATGTTTTTTTGGTTATATTATGATGTACGGTACATAAAGGCTCGACTGGCTGTTCACAGTGGTGTGCTGGTGCCCACGCTTATGTATGGAAGTGAATGCTGGGTGTGGCAAAAGAAGCATGAAAGTAGGATAAATGCTGTGGAAAAGCGTTCCTTGCGAAGCATGTGTGGTCTAACTATGAATGATAGGCTGAGAAATGATGTGATAAGACAACGGTGTGAGTTAAAAGAAGATGTAGTGACAAAAATTGAAAAGGGTATGCTGAGATGGTTTGGTCATGTTGAGAGGATGAATGAAAGGCGACTAACAAAATGTATTTACAAGGCAGATGTGAATGGAAACGCCGAGAGGGGACGCCCTAGGAGGACATATACTGACCTTATTGGTGATGTTGTTCAGAAAGGACAGGTGCGTAGTACTCGCAACCGGCGTGCGTGTATGACCAGATGTATGAACGTAAACGAGGCAAAAGGAGTATGTAAGGATCGTAGCAGGTGGCATTCTGTAGTTTCTGCCTACCCCCATGGGAAGAAGGCGTGAGTTTATGTATGTATGTATGTACGGTACATAATAATAGACTTTCTTAAGCAAACAGACACTTAAATTTCATTTATTTGTTTGTAAATATGTATAGATTTATAGATAATCTAATTTATACGTATTTAAGTACTTATTATTTCTGTTGGCAGGTATACTTATAATATTAACTTAATGTCCACCAAGAAGGTAGTATCCAAAGGTTACTAACTGCTCATTACTAGATAGATTTATATCTTTATTATACCTATGAAGGCCGAAAATGAGGTAACCAATGGAATCTTATTCCCAGCTTATAAAGTTTAGACGAAAAAAGTTGTAATTTCTCTGGGAATCTGAGAGCAAACAGGTATAGGTAGTTGTAAAAATGGCATAAAGCAGGAGATATTGTTTATTAGATCTACCACAGTTACTTTCTGCTGACCAAAAGCGAAGGTAGAAACGGTCAGCATCATAGGTGGGTACCTACTGGGCACACCTCTGCTTAACCTTTCGCGAATTACAGGCGTGATGTTATGTTATAAAGTAAACTATAATGCACTGACTGATAAATCTTTTAATCAAATTTGCACTAAATTGAAGTTAAGTTAATTTTATTACGATTGTGGCTCATAGATAGTTCATTAACATTGAACTTTGGACCTGTGATTAAGTAGGTATCTGTACTTAATCGGAAATTATAGTTGATACTCGTACTTCTCGGCGTGTGAGTGGCATTGACATGGCTAACAATTTATTTTATTATTGATCTATGTATAATCTATCTACAAGTTGTTACAAAAACCCTGTCCGATCCGAAAAGGGCACATAGCTTCGGGCACCCCGACTTGGACTGGTTAGGTTCCCCTTCGTGGCTATTTTTTTTTAAACCACACTGAAATAGCGGGGCTCCGTAGACTACGTCTTACTTAAAAAAATGTACCTATATATTTAAATAACAACAACACACATAACATAACATCACGCCTTGTTTCCCCGAAGGGCTGGGCAGAGGTGTACAGCACACCCACATTTCGCCAGTTATGTTTAAGTCCCATGTAATAGGGGGTGAGCCTATTGCCATCAACCGGGCACAAATCCAGACTCCGGGCTGCTACTGAGAAATTCCAGATAGAAAAACTCAATAACACTTTACCCGACCCGGGAATCGAACCCAGGACCTCATGCTCAGCAGTAGCGCTTGCGAGCACTAGACCAACGAGGCATCATTTTTAAATATTTTTTTTAAAATATTTTTTTTAAATATTAGTTACTTAATAATTTTTATATTTGAAAAAAAATGCCCTTGGTAAAAATAAAATGTTGTAGAGGGTTCGAGAGACCCTCTAGAACCCCCAAATAACCTCACATTCCTTCTAGCGAGGCGGCACGTTTCTAAACTTTAACCGACTTTCCGTTGGTAAAAATCAAGTAGAATAAAGTTGATGTCTGACAGTTAGTGTATGAAAAGTCGGCCAAGTGCGAGTCGGACTCGCACACGAGTGGCAATAGAATTACGGTTCATGAGATACAGCCCGCTGAGAGACGGACGGACGCTCAGCGGAGGCTTAGTAATAGGGTTTCGGTTGTCACCCAATATATTTTTTTTTGGGTGGGAAATTATCATATAACTTCTCCCGCTCTGGGCGGAGTGGAAGGGCGTGTCAGACTCTTGCTGCCTAAAACCCACCCGTGTTCCTTCAGCTGCCTGTACGTTGCCCGAAGCCACGGTATCCCTTTCGGACTTTCCCGCGACTCCGGCAGGCATCGGTCCTGTCGGACCCCGGCACCCTCCGGGTACGAAACACTAAAATCGGTCAAAACTTAAAAATTTATCCAGGCTAGACTGATACCTACAAGTTATTAAATTTATTGTGACTTAACGAATTTGTTTAGTAATTTGACACGAAATGTGTTAATCTAACGATATAACTTTTACATGAAAATAATTTAATGTAAAATGCCTTATCAGTCATTGACCTATTTAGATGAACTGTAAAATTATGAATGAAGTAGATAAGGCGGTAAAGATAAGTGGTTTCGGTTATCAACTTTACTTATCACCAGTTTATCCCTTAACTGGGCCTGGGCAACACATTGAGGTTATATATTAACTGCAGTTATTTATGTAGGTAATGTAGATAGCGAAATACAGAAATACAGGTCAGTCTTAGTATTTTTGAGATTGAAAAAAAAAAAAAACGGGTTTTACTCCGGGAGTACCGGCAGAAGTGAAAACTTGAATATTAACGTTGTGCATTTTTGATATTTTACCGCGGTTTACTCTCCCTCCGTCTTACGAATTTTCGATCAGGTCACGTGTCCTGACGCGAGTTTAACATTTTTTACCCATCACAAAAAAAGTGCACAACGCCGTTAACATTGGCAGTAAATCGGTGCGCCCGCGCCGGCCCAGAATGTAGATAAGCGTAAATATAGATTGTTCTGGGCCCTCGAGTAGCACCTCAAAAATTAATGTGGGAACATTTTCCTTCAATCCAGTATAGAGGATATAGGAGTAAGTTTTCAAACTTATTCGCTAAAGGTGGACAAAAACGATCGCCAAAAACCGAGAAAATCTGATTCTGAGGCATCTTTTTATCAGCTTATGCAATCTATATCATGTCGGCTTCTAATCTAGCCGGATGCAGCTGAATACCAGTATTTTACATGGAGCGACTGCCTGTATGACCTCCACAACCCAGTTAACGGGTAATAAGATACCCCTTGGTAACTGGTCGTCAGACTTTCGCACTTCTGACTACTCGTTACGACTCGTCTGATCTACAAATGACAGCCGGGAACAACGGATAAACGTGCTTTCCGAGGCACGGAGGGGTCTTGGTATGTAAAGATGGTCACCCATCTATGGAGCAACCGCGGCAAGCGTAGCTTAACCTCAACGACTGTCCCGTGCGGCTGTAGCCACAAGCCCCCATGTTGTACGCTGCCATGGTGACTATTCACCCATAGGTGTGTTATAAAAAAAAAAACTTGCAGTCTTCAATAATCGTAGGTCTGAAATTGCCAAAACGATTAAGAGAATTAGCAAGGCTTTTTCCATCTCTGCCCTCCTTACTGGGACTGTTAAAATCATTAGCCTATGTAATGATACCCCTACTGGGACGCAGGCCTCCTGTCTAATTTTTATATTTCTATGACTGACTCCTGAGAGGGAGTCTATATATTCAGACATTATCCACCACGCGGACCCAGTACGTGTTGGTGAATGTCCCACGTCTTCTAATGTTCGGATCTAGGACTTTCACTTTCACCACGATATTTTCCCCACACCGTTTTTGAGAACACTGATGATGAAGTAATTTACACGAAGTACACCTCGTCAGTCGTGGCTGTTTCTACTGGGCTTCCAATGCTTCGGGAAAATTATCAGACTGATATTTTCGCTAACCAACGACTGCATCTCTTTTCCAGCACAATGTCCCGACTGATCAAGCTCCGTATCCTGGGCTACGTCGCCACAATAGTGATGCACGTAACAAACATCCTGTATATGGGTTGGTTTAAAAAGAGCCATCCCACTGACAGCGATCTAGTGAAACAATTCAAGAGTTTGGAGTACCGATTCTTCACGACATGGACTTTTGTAAGTATCTGACACTGTTATTTTTAATTATTGCTGGTATATCATCTTCATGGATGGAGAGGAAGAGGCTAAAGAAAAGATGATGAATTGTGTGAGGAATGACATGATAGAGTAGGGAGTGAATGATAGCGTGACGGTTGACAGGGGAGAATGGAAACGAAAATGTGTGCGCCAACCCCACGTTACATGGGACAAGGGCAGGAAGATGATGATGATTATGATGATTTTGATGATATTAAAATAAAATTGACCTAACGGCTAGCACCCGGCACGCAAAGGCTTTTGTGTGTGACACCGATCTAGGTCAGTGGTCTTGAGTGGTTAGCTTGCGTGTTCTGTGCTGAGCTCACGCAACACGTCGTACGTCAAGCCAGTAATAGGACTCGCTCATCAAGGAACACTTCCCAATATAGTCGCTTTATTAATTTATTGTACATAAATCAAAAGGTATATAATCCAAATCATTAACACTACTCGTTTAGACGTGATCTTAAAATCATTAAAAGTCAGTTATCCTCGCCTTACTAGGATGTGTTTTATTTGGACTGCCATTTCTCGAATTCGGATCGGGTGCAATACGGAAATTCACTCAGGAGTTGAATTTTAATAAAACCTTTCTCAGTTTCAATTGTACTTCCTCTGAGAGGCAATCAATCTGTCTAGCCCTTTCGCAACTATGTTGCGGTCGGCTTTCAGTTTCGGACGCAGCTGATTACCAGTATTTTACATGGAGCGACTGCCTATCTGACCTCCACAACCCAGTAACTGGGTAATACGATACCCCTTGGTAAGACAGGTTGTCAGAGTTTCGGGCTTCTGATTATCCATAACGACTGTCAAAGCTCCACGAATGACTTCCGGGACCAACGGCTTAACGTGCTTTCCGAGGCACGGAGGAATCTATGTATGTAAAGATGGTCACCCATCCACGGACCAACCCCGGCAACCGTAGCTTTACTACTTAGCCACGAGCTACCCTCTGAGAGACATAATTCAAATAATTTTCTAGATACAAAGGTGACCCCAGTCTCTGAAATATTATTCAATGTAGTTTTAATTCAATGGAGGTTTTTACAATACACACGTTTTTCAGTCAGTTCTCATGACAATCCTGTTTTTATTTATTTAATTACATACTTACTTAGTAATTAGTATACAAGCTAACAATAGCTATGATATTAATTATTATAGCGGGTAACTGTGCGGAACGTAAAGACGTAATTTTAATTTTATTATTTACTAGCTGCCCGCCCCAGCTTCACACGGGTAGCACTAAGTACTTATCTACGGCACACCTACCTCTCTACCCACCCTACCCTACGTATCCTACTTACCTACCCTACCTAAAACCTTCTCCAGACAATAACAAACACAAAAAAAAAGGATTATCAAATTTGGTGCAGCTGTTCTCGAGTTTTGCGCTTAGCAACACATTTAGCGATTCATTTTTATTATATAGAAGATAACATTACACCTGTAAAACCCGAAGGGTGAGGCAGAGGTGTACCTACACCTAGGTAGGTGTAGACATAGGTATGACTAGCCATCTGGCTAGTCTCCACAGAGATTGGATGCCATGGCAGAAATTCGGTATAATTTATTTGTTAGGGACAAAAAACAGTTACATGCCAAGCTTAACTAGAGACTCTTAAATTAGCACATAGTAAGAAATACATTTATAATACAATCTCAATATCAATCTGAAGGCACAGGATCAGATATATTGTAAAATAAAAGAGGTTCTTTAAATAATAAGAATTTAGATTTTCTTTTAAATTATTTAATCAATTAATTTTACACGAAACTACACTTAATCAGTTTCAAGACACAAATAGCCATGACACCCAGTAATAGCTTAGTTTACACAAAATAGTAACAATGTACAGAGAGGCAGAGTAACAATAATTGAGATCAATACAACCTGTGCACTGCATCCGGTTAGACTGGAAGCCGACCCCAATATAGTTGGGAAAAGGCTAGGCAGACTGACAACCTGTGCACCGGGCAACGCCTGAAGGCAGAATGCCATTTCAACAATTGGACGTCGCGACGCCCCCGCAAGGGGGCGTGGCGAGCGGGGTCGGAGCGTCGCCCCTCGCCCGCGGAGGCCATACGGCGGCCCGCCACTGCGGGTCCTCTCGATGGGGCGGCCTAATGCGGCCTAGGTATTTGACGCAGCAAAGCTGCGTCTGTGTAATGGTTGCTATGAATATTTCTGTAGGCGCGCCACGACGCTATACCATATAGCGTCGTTTTCTTCACGACACCACGGCGGTCAGTCCCCATCAGGTGAGACCTCCAGTTACCTGGAGGAGGCCCGATGAAGACGACCAGCGACAGTGGTGCCGGCTCGACGCACCTACAGGTAGATATGTAGTTTTCCCTCGCCCCGCTTACAGATCTAGCCGTTTACGGATTGAGGGATAAACAGTCATGTATGTACGAGCGGTTTGTGTTGTAGTGTAACACCGCTCGGCGTCTACGTGCGTCGCGACGCGTAGCGTCGCGGTCGCACGTGTTGTGTATAGATGCATGTGTAGTTGTGGCTGTCTGTGTTTAGTTACGCGACGTGCCTATATTAACCTAGAACACGCCGCGCAACAGATGTATGTGTACATCTGTAGAGTCTTATTATTTCGAGTGAGCTGCGTGTTACCTGGGTGCGGCTCACTCGAGGCGTCAATCCGGTGGATGGGGTCAGTCGTCCGCTACCAGGTCGCGGGGCAGGGGTCTCGCGTCAGGTGGGCGCGCGTGCAATGGCGCTATCTGCCTGACATGGGGCCAGGCAGAGGCGTCGGCACGCGCGAACATCACCGTCGCGAGTCGCTTTACAAACTCATCCAAGCTCTCGATCCCGAGATCCCGATGTAGGACATCGTTCCTCACGAAACGAGGAGCGGCTACGATGGTCCGCAACGCATGGTTTTGTTGCGTGCGGAGCTGCTTCTTGCTCGACTCGCTCGTGAGGGCGAACCAAGCGGGCGCGGCGTACGTCAAGACTGGGCGTATGTACATCTTGTACACGCTCAGCTTGACGCGCGCCGGGATTCGGGATTGGAGCACTGGTCTGAGCAGGTGACGGGCGACCCCGCCCTGCGCGGCGACCTTGCGGACGTGTGGCCCCATCGTGAGGCGGCGGTCGATGGTCACACCCAAGTACTTGACCTGGGGCGACCGATCGACGGCGGCTCCTTGTAGCTTCAAGGGTGGTGGGAGGGGCGCATACCCAGTGAGCAGCGCCTGCTTCTTACCCACGTTAACCGAGAGCCGCCATTTTGACAGCCACTCGGGGAGGGGAGCAGGTCGAGGGCGCGCTGCATTTTGACCGCCGCGTACTTCGCATTTAGCGAGGTAGTAATGTACGCGGCGTCGTCGGCATACAGCGCGAGCGTCGCCTCGGGAGTGGTGGGGATGTCGTCGGTGTAACGTGAGTAACACGCCGGCGAGATGCAGCTGCCCTGAGGCACGCCAGCCATCACCGGGCGGGCGCTGGATAGCGCCCCTTCGACCACCACCTTGAAGGTCCTGTGGGACAGAAAAGAGGAGACCACCTTTACAACGCGACGGGGCGCGTCGGACGTGGCCAACTTGTGTATGAGGCCCTCGTGCCATACACGGTCGAAGGCCTTCTCCATGTCAAGGAATACTGCCACCGAGTACTCCTTCTTCTCTAGCGCAGAAGTCAGTAGGTGCAGTACCCTTGACAACTGAAGCGTCGTGCTATGCTCCGCCCTGAACCCGAATTGCTCTGGGCGCGGCGCGATGTGAGGTTGGAGGTGTCGCAGCAGGAGTGCTTCGAACACCTTGGAGACTGTCGGCAGCAGCGTTATAGGCCGATAGCTCTCCGGCTTCGCTGTATTCTTCCCCGCCTTGGGCAGCATTATGACGCGCCCCTCCTTCCACGGGGTGGGAAAGACCCCCGTGCGCAGTATCGCCGTGTACAGGCGCGCCAGTGCCGCTACCGTACGGAACGGCAAGTGGCGCAGCGCTGCGTTGGTGATACCGTCAGCACCGGGGGCCTTCCTGGGCTTCGTCCTTAGGATGGCGCGTCTAACTGCGCCCGGCGAGAAGAATACAGGGTCCTCCTCGGGAGCTATCGGCGATGCGAAGTAGTCTCCTAGGTGTTTCTCGACTGCTGCGACATGCTCGATGTCGGCGGTCGGGTTAGGGCGGAACTGACGCTCCAGGTGCTCGGCGAAGACCTCCGCCCGGTCCTCCGCTACATACTTGAGCGCCCCGTCGCTGTTGAGCAGAGGGCGCACCGGGGCTGGGGTCTTCGATAGCTGGCGGCACAGTTTGTGTACAGACGGCCAACTATCAATAGTGGCGTCTATTCTCTCCTCCCAGCCCGCGGCGGTACGGGCCGTAAGCTCGGCCTTTACCTTCTCCGCGAGACGGTTCAATTTGGCCCTCAGAGTGGGGCAGCTATGTTGTTGCCACTGCTTGCGAAGATGCCTCTTCGCGGCGATGAGTGCTGTCAGACGCGCCGGCAAGGGGGGCAATGGTCCACCCCCCTGCGGCAGCGTCGTCGTCGCCGCTTCCAAGGCGCTCTGTATGCAAGCAGTGACGTCATCCGCCGCTTGCTCTACGTCCGCGGTGGAAACAATAGGCCGAGCTGGCGTGGTGGTCTCCATCTTCTCTGTGAAGGCATCCCAGTCAATACGTCGACGTGGCGCTACAGGTTTCAGTCGGGTCGGCATGCCCGATAGGACGACGAGTACAGGTTGGTGGTCCGACTGTAACTCGTCGTCGATCACTTGCTGAGTGATCTGGCAGTGTAGCCCTCTGTGTACTGCGATGTCCAGCACATCAGGCATGTACCTCACTACGTCTGGGTAGTGGGTAGGCGTCTCGGGGCCGGACACCGAGTACCCGAAGGCTTCCGCGTCCGCGAAGAGCCGTCTCCCCTCGGTGTTCGCTCGCATTGAGTTCCACGCCGGGTGCTTGCAATTAAGGTCGCCGGCAAGGATGACTGCGTTGTCGCTATGCGTGCCAATTAGCGCCCGCATCTCAGCCATAACAAGGCGGGACGCGGGCGGCTTGTAGCACGCATAGATGCTGATGTCCTCGCCGGCAACGTGTAGTTGCACACCCAGCGCGTAGAAACTGCTGAGCGACGGCAAGGGGAGCTCCTGATGGACGACTCTCCGCCTCACAAGTACCGCCAGACCACGGTATCGGGCATCCAGAGCCGACCTCTCATCCTTCCGGTAGACATGGTAACCCGGGAACCTGGCCCTGTCTTCGGCTCCCAGGTGCGTCTCGCTGATTAGCGCCACGTCGATGTCTTGATCCCGAAGGAGATGGCGGAGGGGGGCGACCTTTTCCCTAAGGCCGCGGGCATTCCAGTGTACGATCCTTAACGGTCTAGCCATCACAAAGTGACAGCAATGTGGCCAGACCGTCAAGGATGACCGCCTCTATGTCTCGGCCCTGCCTTATGGCTCTGATGAGATCCATCAAGAGCTTTATCGCGCAGGTTGTAAACTCACGGTTATGTTGCGCGCTATTTGGCGCGATAGGGGCAACGCCATGCGTCACCGCTGGGAAGTTTTCCCTCACGGTGACTGGCCGCTGTGCCATCATGGCGTCGGTGGCGACGGTGGTGGTGCCACGCGGCTTTTGGGCGAACCTACTAGTTCCCGCATTCCGCCGCTGCGCCATCTTGTCGCCGTTGCTAGTAGGTTCGTCCACTAGTGTCGTCGTCGTCGTGTGCGCCGTCCGTGAGTCGGCAACCCGCGCAACTGGGGCAGGGCCGGCCTTAGGGATGATGGCGTCTTCATTGTCTTGCTGCGTCGCCGGGGGGGTGGTTTTCTTCCTACCCTTCCCCCCCCTTTTCTTCTTCCTCCGCTTTGAGGAGGAGGAGGCTTGGTCCCTTGGTGTGGGCTCATTAGCCGCCGCCATCAGCGTCGGCCCATGGGCCTCTACGACATTCACTTGCTCTCCTTGCGGCCTAGCCGCTTGCGCCCGGCTTGTGGCCGTGATGGCGACGGTCCCCGCTCGCTTGTTTTTGATTTCTCTCTCAAAAACGGGGCACTTGATGTTGCTCGCGGCAACATCAAGTGCCCCGTTTTGGCAACATCGTTTGGGTGCGGGCCACCGCAATTGACGCAGGTGGCCGGCTCTTCCCGCGAGCGCGGGCAATCACGTGCCGCGTGCTCGCCCCCGCATCGCACGCAAGCGAGCGGTCGGTGGCACTGGTGCGAGCTGTGCCTGAATCGCTGGCACCGGTGGCACTGTGCGGGCCCACGCTTCCCACGCCAAGCCTCGATCTTGACACCCCGCATATACATTCACTCACTCATTCACTCATGAGTGGTCGTACGGAGTAGTCAGGTCGTATATCTAAACATCTACCCCCAACGCTAATATTCTAACGTAAAAATGACTAAATGCGATAATTGTGAAAAATCTATTACAAAAAAATCACCAGGGCTCGAGTGTAACAAATGTGGCAAAATAGTTCACGCAAATCAAATATGCACGGGCTTATCCTCTAAGCAGCTGTCAGCCCTTCGGAATGCAGAAAACCTAGAATGGACATGCGAAGAATGTCACAAGGAGTCTCCTCGTCGCAAGTCCTTCGTAATTCCGGAAGATGATGAAAATGAGGATGATAATGTTGGTGAGCTGGATGGGAACAGTGCTGCGGTGAATAAATTGTTACGTGATATTTCACTCGAGGTTAAGAAAGCAGTGAAGAAAGAACTAGCATCTGTGAATGAGTCGCTTAGCACTTGTTGCTTACGAATGAATGCTATAAATTCTACACTAGAAATTCTTACGGAGAAAGTTAAAGACATGGAGAAGAAAAACACATACCTGATGAATCAAAACACTCACTTAGAATTAAAGATGGATGCATTGGAACAACACATCAGAAACGTTGAGCAAGAAAACCTAGCTAATGTACTGGAGATCACTGGTATTCCTGATAATGAGAACGAGAATCTGGACATACTCGTAACTAAAATAGCTTCGAAGCTTAACATTGAGAAACGCGAAGTTACAATGGTCAAAAGACTTAAAGGCAGGAATGGTAAAGAAGGAGTTATTCAGGTGATGTTACAACAAGAGAAGCAGGTGGATCAGTGGATACGTACAGCGCGGAAGGAAACAGTTGTTGTTCAAGACGTAGTTCCTGAGGTCAGTCCTGACTTAGCCAAGTCTAAAGTTTATCTTCGATACGCTCTTACCAAGGCAAATAAATCTCTACTATGGCAAGCTAAACAAACATTGAAGGAAACTTACAAATACATCTGGTTCCAGAATGGCAGAATATTGGTCCGTAAAATCGAAAACGACAAACCGATTGTTATTAGGAACTTTAGTGATATTGATAAAATGGCGGTTCAGAAAAATAATTGTCGATAGTAGTTAGACCCAGTGGTCACGTCAGTTTCTTCACCGCAAATATCAGAATTCCTTGATTGCTCAACCATCGACGAGTTTAGTATTCATCTTCCAAATAGTAAACAAAAACTAAGTATTGTCCATATTAATATTCGCTCGATTGTTAAACATTTTTCTTTAGTCCTTCAATTCATTGATTCTTCTAAAATTAATATTGATGTTATGATTTTAACAGAGGTACTTGTCCGATGAAGCGCCAGCCCGCGCCGCAGCTGAGCGCGTAGCTTTAAATTCCCCGCATAATAATCATGAAATATCCTTGATCCAGCCTGTCCCATCTTGCTGTCCTCCCCTCAGCGACGCCCTAAGCCGAGGTTCGTACCCCACAGGGGGTGCCCTTAGCGAGCGTTCGCCTAATTTTAATTTAGAATAGTTGCTCCTGGCTGGAGGCTTTGAGTGTAGTGCTTAAGGCAGCCACAGGATTGTTCGGTTGAGCAGTAAATACCTTAGTGGTATACCTGCGAGATGCCATAGTTAAAAAAAAAAAAAAAAAAATAACAGAGGTAGGTATTTCTAAAAACAGTAATCTTATTCAATTCTTCAATATTAATGGCTATGAAATGTATCATACGCTGCGGGAGCAGCGTAGGGGTGGTGGCATTGTGATGTATGTTAAACGTACCAACAACTTTCAAATCATTAATAACGTGTCACTAAAACACTGCGAATACATAATTGGCCATTTGACCACATCATATCACTACACGACATCAATCTGCACGGTTTATAGACCTCCCAAAGATAGTAAGCACTTGTTTATCAGAGAATTGAAAGAGCTGTTATGTAAGGACACCTTCAAACATTCAGATTTATACTTGTTAGGGGATATCAATATTGATTTAAAATTGAATGACAACATTAGGGATTACTACCTAAGTTGTTTGGCTGAGTGTGGCCTAACAAGCGCGATTTCTGATTACACTAGAATCGAAAAGCGAAATGATATTATAACTCGAAGTTGTATTGATCATATTTTTGTTAAATCGCGCTCATTGGACCTTTACTCAGCGGCGCTCGGCACGGTTATGGCAGACCATCGCATGATCGCGTTGTCTTGTATTGGGGGTGGAGCTAAAGACGCTATACAGGATGGTGCAAAAGTAAAAATATTAATTGATTATAATAAATTAAAACCAAAATTGGATGCCATAGATTGGAAAGTAGTTAATAATATGCAATGCCCTTTAGAGATATATAACTACATGAAAAATAGTTTTGAGTGTTGTTATGAGCAGTCCAAGTATTCAAAAACATTTAATACCAACAGCAAAAGGAATAAAGAGTTGTGGATAACCAGTAAAATTAATAACATGTGTCATAAAAGAGATGTACTTTTCAGTCAGTGGAAACACGATATAAATAATAAAATACTTAGATTAAAATTTAATAAACAACGAAATAAGACTAAAAAAGTTATAGACAAATCAAGAAACCAACATTACTTTAACCTAATCAATGAAAATAAAATGAATAAAAAGAAAATGTGGGACATATTGAACACACTATCTGGGCGAATTTGTAAGTCTGTAGACGAAGCAATAATCAAAGCTTTCAAGAAAAATAACTTAACTATAAGTACAATAGCCAACAATTTCAGTAAGGGATTTAGCGAAAACGTTACGAAAATATTACCTAAATGCAACATAAAACTAATCCCTGAATCAGAATACATATTTCCGGTTAACAAATCCATGTTATTTAAAAAACCTACGTTTCGTAATATATCAACTATCATAAAAAATCTTAATGTTAATAAATCTGCTGGTATAGATGGCATTCGATGTATAGACGTGAAAGTTCTTAGTGATAAGATAGTTAAGGTCATAGTTAAGCTAATAAACACCAGTATACGAGTCGGGGAATATCCTCAAGAATTAAAATCGGGTATCGTGCGACCAATTTACAAAAATGGATCTCATAGTAACTATGACAGCTACAGGCCCATTACAATATTATCAGTTATAGATAAAGTAGTAGAAAAATACGTGTGTCAACAAATTCAGAATTTTTACATTAAAAATGATGTCTTATCAGGTTCTCAGTTTGGCTTTCAACGTAATAGATCAACTTCAATTCTGCTTTCTAAATTCACAGATGAAATAAACCAACACCTCAATGATAAAAAACATGTCATCCTGTTATTCATTGATTTTAGCAAAGCCTTTGATACTCTCAGACATGATACACTTATAAACAAGCTTAACAATACAGGAGTTCGAGGCCCATTATTAAACTGGTGCAAAGATTATTTAAAAAACAGAACATGCCGTGTAAAAATCAGCAATGAATTCAGTGACGAAGTTGTAGTAGCTACTGGAACAGCACAAGGCTCAGTTATAGGACCCTTGCATTATTTAGCCTACGTCAATGACATGGAAAATGTTATTAGCAATTGCTCAGTCTATCAGTATGCGGACGACACCTGTCTCGTAGCAGCTGATAAAGACTTATCTAAGGCTGAACAATCAATTCAGTACGATTTTGATAATTTATGTAAGTGGTCTCATGATGCTGGACTGGTGCTTAATGCTGGCAAAACTAAGACTATCCACGTTCGTTCCAATCACTTGCTTAACTCTGACCGGCCAGTTAAAATAATTGCGCACACTCACCAATGTTTGCATGAAGTGCAATTATCGAGGCTTTGTTGCAAATGTGTACCATTGGAGCAGGTTACCAACTACAAATATTTGGGTTTAGTCGTTGATGATAGATTTAACTAGGGCAATCACATTGACTCCATATGCGATAAACTGCGAGCAATGCTAGCCAAATTTGCGATCATTAAATACAAAGTCCCTTTTAAAATATTGCTTAATCTTTATAATGCACTCGCGGAGTCAATCATTTCATATGGAATTACTAGCTATGGCAGAACATTTAAAACTTACCTAGACAAAATATACAATCTACAACTTCGTTTATTAAAAATAATTATACCTAATAAAATAAAAAAATCACTTTATGATGGTGATGACGTAACGGGTTTCTTTAAATACTGTAAAATCTTGCCAATACACACTAAAATACGAAAGTGGTTATTGATAGAACAGTTCACCAACAAAGAACTGCAAATTAAATTCAATCATGTTATAGCAACAAGATTGGCAGCACAAACAAAACTGGTAGTACCGAGATACAAAAACTATTACGGGAAACGAACTAACGCTTATTTAATACCTACTCTAATTAATGATGTTCCAACAAAAATTCAATCGGAAAAATAACAAATAATAATTATAAAAATAAATACAAACTTTTCTTTGAATCTCTTTGAAAATGCATCATCCTGTTTAAATTTCATTCAATTGGTAGTATCATCGACGGACTGTTTGACCCGCGCCGTCGTCGTTTTTGTACTTTTTAGTAAATATATTTACTAACTACCTCACAATGTTTTATAAATTATGTTTTAACCTTAGATTTTATAATATTCCGTTAGTATTAAGATTGCTTGAAAGTGATTCAACATCCGGACAAACCTATTGAGGTTTTTGTGATGTTTCTGTTTACATTATGTTTTGTTCCTTAATTAATAAATAATAAAAAAAAAAAAAAAAAACATAAACACGGTGGTGTCGAAGATCGTCCTGACGTCCGGGGTCTTCTTTAGAATCGCGTGGAACACGCAACCGGGTCGTCCTTGTGCGCCCTTTATGTGGCGCACATACTCCGGCTGGTATCCCATCACCCGGAGTTCCTCCTCAATCTCCTTCGGGTCCGTATCCGCCGGTAGGCCCCTGATGGCGATCTTCATGTTCCTGTCCGCTGGCAGTGAATACGCGAACCAGGACACACCCGCACTCTTCTCCAGGCCAGTCAGGTAGCGCTGGACCACCCGGTACTCATCCTCGGTGTCCGGGGTGAATCTCACCCCGGTCCCGTACGGACGAGCACTTGGGGGCCGGCCCAGCTGCGCATGGATGGCCCGGAAATGCGAGGCCCAGTTCGGTAGCGTCTCCACCACCAGCGGAGGGAACCTCAGCTTCTTGTTTGTTTTCCCCTTCTGCTGCTGCTTCGTAGACGGCGCCGAGGACGAGGCGCCGGCGGCGGCGGCAGGGGGGGGGAATGTCTGTGTCAGGGGCTGGAGGCGAGTTTGTGGGTCTCGCCCCGGGGGTAGTTTGTGTGGCCGGCGGTGTCGGCGAACGCGGTGGTGTGCGGCGGGCCGCGTCGGCAAAGGTAGGCGACGTCGGTGCACCCCGACCCCGCGTCGCGCTTTCGCGCTGTGGACGCGGCGGGTCGAGGCAGTAACGCTTCGCCTCCTCCGACGCGGCCTCGCCGGAGCTTCTTCTTCTTCGCTGGGGTCTGGCCTCGAGCTCAAACTCAAAGCTGAACCCCAGCGAAGGTGTCGGTGACGCCGGCGACATGAGTGCGGCGGCGGCGGGTGTGCCGTCCGCGAAGGGCCGCGATCCGGGTCGTGAGGTCATGTCCGGGGACATGTCTCCACGACCGGACGCGGCCGAGCCCACGGACGCCAGCGACATGCTCGACCCAGCGCGGGAGGAGCATGCCGACAGCATCGCGGGCGAGTCGCAGGCGGACAGGCGGGGTGGCGCCGGCGAAGCAGGCGCCTGCGTCGTGGTGCGTGCCGGCCTGTGTCGTTGGCCGACACTTGCTGGCCGCTCCTGCTCAGCCATCACCGGCCTCGCCAGCGAGCGGCGGGGGTCGGGAGCGGCGGTGCGCGGAGCGGACACAGCTTGGGCCGTCTTTTTGATCGCGCCGGTAGAGGGCGCGGGCGGCGAGGCGAACCGCGGCGGCGGAGCAGCGGTGCGCACTGGGGGCGCGTGTGCCCGTGTAGTTTTCACGGGGGTACGCGGCGTTGGGAGCGCGGGGTAGGCGGCGCGGGGCGCGACGGTGCGCGCAGCGGGCGCGGTTGGGAGCGCGGGCGCGGTTGTACGCGCAGACGGTTGTATTGCGCGCGCTTGCGGCGCGCGGCTGGGGTTCGCGGCCGGCCCCGGGGCCTGAATCGGCACCGGACGGAACACGGCGGGACGGACGGCTACTGTGTGCGGCCGGCTCGACGACGGCGTTGGCGCAACGCGCGCAGGCGCCGATGTCGTCGGTGGGCCGGCGGGCACCGCGGCAGGGGTCCCCCCCTCCGCTTCCCCTTCCGGTCGCGTCTTCTTCTTCTTCAACTTCTTGGGGGGTCCGGCCAGTGGTGCACCGGACGCCGCATCGCCAATATTTGGCATCGACGTCGCCCGGTCCAGCACTGGGCGGTCCTCCGTAGACCCGGCATCGCGGCCGAGCGAGCCGCGCGTGCCGGGTTTCGGCATGTTAAAAGTGGGCGTGGGCCTCCGCGACCGCTGCGGTGATTGCTCACCGAGCAGCACGGGGCGGCTCCCTCTGTGTTTGCACAGGTACCCGACGGTGTCCTGTACACACACAGAGAGAAACGGGTTAAAAGTTTGCGGTCCGCACGGAAATCTACGCGATACTCTAGGACTATCGCGCAGGGCACACGAGCTAATCCGAATGCCATTTCGCCGCCGTGCGGACTCTTTTATACGGTAGTATTGTAGGTGGGGCAACGACGTAGCGCGCTACGACGCGGCGACGTAGCGATCACTAACTCCGCCCAGCAGCGAGGAGGTGGGAGAATGTCGTAGCGCGCTACGGCGCCATAGTGCGCCATAGCCCGATGCACGTGTTGTTTACAATGTGACGCCGACACGGCCATGCTGACGTGCGGACGTCCTCGCACGCTTAGCCCACAATGCCACATCTAGAACATGAAAAACTGATTAAGTACCGTTTGGTCATCCTGCTATTGTTTCTGGTCCGGTCTACCCTTCAGATATTTAACCACTTGGTCCAGCCCGCTATGACTCTACAAGGCTTGGTCCGGTCAATTTCTGACCCTCCAGATATTTGACCACTTGGTCCAGTCAGCTATGACTCTACAAGGCTTGGTCCGGTCAACTTCTGACCCTACAAGATCAGTCCCCTGGTCCGGCAATAGTTTTGCCCTTCAGGTGTATCCCTTCAGTTAAACTGGACCGGATCTAGCTAGGCCGAACAAGTATTGTTCCTTTAGCTTAATTAACAAATAGCTCAATACTTTGGCTGATGTACAAGTGCTTTTGTTACAATGTTAATTGATTCAGGGCCAATAGATTCTACTGAAACAGCACGTAAACCAGGGTTTCTACAATTTGCATTATTATGAGAACTGGTAGATATAGTGTCATTTTTAGCAGACATGGTATCACTATTGACAGAGGTATCACTATTGACAGAGGTATCACTATTGGCAGACATGGTATTATTATTGGCAGAGATAGTATCACTATTAGTAGACTGAATATCATCAAATTTAATATGTTGCCTAGTCTCGTGAACAAGAACCTCTGTGTTGTTATTATCCGCCGACACGTCATCCTCATCATAATTTTCTGCGATTTCCAAAAAAAATGACTGACGGGGTACTTCTCGCAAGTTTTCGTGAGAGTATTTGTAGACTCTATTGTTTCCATTAATGTGTTTTAATTCGTACCCATCATTTTCCAAAATAGCGGTTATTTTAAAGGGGCCTTTGTATTTACGGTCTAGTTTCGTTTGGTGTCTTTCTTCGCATTTAACAAAGACAGAGTCACCTACTGAAAAAGGTTTAACTATAGCTTTACCCTTGTTAAATCGACCTGTGTCATATTGAGCCAGCTTTTTATACTAGCAGAAGCATCGGATCGAATTGTTTCGAGGTTTAACCTATCTTCATCAGGATTATTAGTCTTGATACTCTTGATATCCTTAATGAACTGCCCTTAATACCAAACATTAATTCCAAGGGCGTGAACCCTGTTACTCTACAACGAGTACTATTGAGAGTTAATTGGATATCGCCTACATGATCTTGCCATAAGCTGTCCGAATATGTTTCAACTATAGTGAGCATACGCTCGACCTGACCATTTGCCCTACTGGAACCAGTGGCTATAATATGATATGATTATCTTTACAAAAATTCTTAAATTCAGCATTATCGTATGACCTACCACGATATGCAACTATTCTTTTAGGAGCGCCAAACAAGTTCACTGCATTTTTAAGTGATTTAATAGCATCAGATGCATTTGGGTTAAGGTATGCTCTAACAAGACGAATTTTGTAAAACCATCAATAATCACGGAACAATACTCCTTACGCTCGCTTTTTCGGCTGAGTTTGCCAGTTAAATCCAAATGAATTGTATGCCATGGAATGGGCAATTTAGGGATTGGATACAGATGGTCCTGCTAGGCACCCGACGGACCTTTGGAAACCTTACAAACAATTTTTTTTTTCTAATTTTGAAAAATTTTTTGGAGCCAATAAGGATCGTATAATTTATAGAGTGTTTTTTTCATAACCATGGTCTTTTATTTCGCTGTGTCCATGATTAATCATTGATCAGGTTAAAGAGTGTGGCAATATTGGTAACCATTTAGTGGTTTTATTACATTTGATTTTACGATAAAGTATGCCCTGTCTAATAATCGTATGTGTGTGATATTTCAGACGGCAGGTAATTTGAACGGAATTTGGAAATAATGTCTGATATTTCAGAATCACGTTGTTCTACAGATAACCAACACCTCTAGTTCAACCAAATTTACAATTTTAGCTGGTTTATGAGTAAAAGATGTGTCAGCATGATTACGTGAAAGAAAGACAGCATGTGCTATATTTTTCCCTCATTATAAATGATATCAAAGTCATACGACTGCAAAATTGCCCACTACCTGTGTACTCTAGGTGTAATGTCCTTTTTGGAATGAGAGGCCTTGAAGGCGTTACAGTCAGTAAAAACCGTAAATTTACGCCTATACAGGTAATGTCGAAAATGTTCCACAGATTTAACTACGGCTAATGTTTCCAATTCATACGAATGATAACGACTTTCAGCACTTGTGGTTTTCTGACTAAAATAAGCGACAACATGAGGTAGACTTTTTTTTTTTTTTTTCTAGTATAGCCCCATATCCTACACTTTTTGCATCAGTGTGGAGTTCGATGGGTAAAGGGTCAATTTTTTTTTTTTTTTTAACTGGCTGAGAAATGACATATTTTACTATTTTCTGATGTACGTCATTATGTTCACAGGTCCAAATAGTAACCTTTTGGACCGCGGTTTAGAAGATACAAAGATTTAATCAATTTTGAGACATTTGGAATAAATTGTCGAAAATATGTGTCCAGGCCTGTAAATTGATGAACCTGAGTAGCAGTGCTTGGAGGAGGGATATTTTTTAGGGCTTGAACCTTATGATGACTTGGTCCAACATCTCCAGAGGATATTACGATACCCAGATATTCAATTTTTGTCTTCATAAATTAACATTTTTTTAAAGTTAATCTATTTAAACAAACCAACTCTTCTTAAACGGTCTCTGATTCAGGAGGTTTAAGTGCAGTATTTATAGCCCTTTGAAAAACCTGTGGAGCGTTTTGTAAAACAAACGGCATGGTTAGGTACTCAAATTGACCCGAAGGTATAACAAAAGCAGTTTTCTATAGACTCCTTATGGACGCAAATTATTGAAATCCAGTGGCCATATCCAAATTAGAGAAGAAACAGGCCCCATGTAACTTATCGATTTGATCACTAATTAGTGGTAAAGGATAGCTTATAGTCTGGTCGAGTATTGCTATTAAGTTCCCGGTATTCAACACACATACGATCGCTACCGTCCCTTTTTTTTTAATTAATAATATGGGACTCGCGAAAGGCGAAGAACTTTCTCGAATTATGTAAACATCTAGAAGACAGTTTTGTACCATGGTTGGGAATTTTATTTGGAGTGAGCAATTAACGTTATTAGAACCGATCGAATTGCAATTTCTCCGAAATGGTGTTGACGGACGGGGCATTTTCGTGTACGATTCAGACGTACCTGGTTCTTCAATTCTTCTCTTTAATGAAAAGCTGCGCAGTATGCGGAAGAGTTGATTGTTATCGTTTATAACGACAGAATTGAGTTTAGGCCAAATTTTGTCATTGCACTGTGACAGGATAGATATGCCAAAACCGGTTAGTACATTTCCCGGTAAATTCGCATTCCTGCCTCGACTATATTATCAATTTGAAATCCTTCATTGTCATGGATTTGGAAAATTTAAAGACCAGCATTTCCTTAACAGCAACCCATGAAATATTATCTGGCTTGATTTTAACGCACACCAGTTGATCATGTTGGTTTCAGGTGCATCAGGATCGAAATGAACCAGCATTGACTGCGTACTGGGTGTCATGTAGCTAGGTGTCATATTATCTGCTATTTTTTTTTTAAATAATTGATTCCATACTAGCCGAAAAAAAATTACATTTGTTCCTGTTTTAAATTACTGGCAGTCCCTAGATAAAGGTGGGAGTGGGTCCGATCCCACTTCTGATGAAGGCACAGGATCAGATATATTGTAAAATAAAAGAGGTTCTTTAAATAATAAGAATTTAGATTTTCTTTTAAATTATTTAATCAATTAATTTTACACGAAACTACACTTAACACTTTCCGGGACACTAAACGCCTATAGACGTAATAACAATAAAACTTTTATTGTGTCTCGTTCAGTGTCCCGGAAAGTGTTAATCAGTTTCAAGACACAAATAGCCATGACACCCAGTAATAGCTTAGTTTACACAAAATAGTAACAATGTACAGAGAGGCAGAGTAACAATAATTGAGATCAATACAACCTGTGCACCGGGCAACGCCTGAAGGCAGAATGCCATTTCGCCGCCGTGCGGACTCTTTTATACGGTAGTATTGTAGGTGGGGCAACGACGTAGCGCGCTACGACGTAGCGATCACTAACTCCGCCCAGCAGCGAGGAGGTGGGAGAATGTCGTAGCGCGCTACGGCGCCATAGTGCGACATAGCCCGATGCACGTGTTGTTTACAATGTGACGCCGACAAATCGATATTTATGTTACTACACATGTAACCCACAACATCGTCCACGAATTCACAAAAAAAAAAAAACAGTTGAAAGAAAACAGACGAACAGTGTGCATGGTAATAAAAAGTATATAAGTAACTCTATTGCTCTTGCCTTGAATCGATCTTTGGAAAGAGCAAATATGTCAAGCTCCATAAAGTGAGCGTTGTACCACGGTAACAGTTAAAAGAAAACAGACGAACAGTGTGCATGGTAATAAAAAGTATATAAGTAACTCTATTGCTCTTGCCTTGAATCGATCTTTGGAAAGAGCAAATATGTCAAGCTCCATAAAGTGAGCGTTGTACCACGGTAATATTATGATAATATCAACGCACGCATCAACGAGGCGACGAAGAGGCACGCGCACCCCAGCATTAGTCCTGCATGCATTTGTTTGGAGGACTATTATTATTATACTTTAATAGTAGGCCCCCGGTATCGGGAACAGAGCTCAAGCTACCGGTGGTCAGGGCCCCAGAGAGAGGAACCTCCTAACAATATGAGCCGTGTCTAGAAGTACCGCTTTCTGAAGCCCTTAATCCCAACGAGAGCATCCTCAGGTGCTCGTCGAGGCTCTTGGCTATTCAGCCATTGTCTGCCACGACTATCGGTACAATGATCTCTGAGTTCACATCCCATATCTTGACAACCTCGTAAGCCAAGTCAGGATACTTGATTTTGCGGGAAAATACGAAAGGGATACCGTGGGCCCCTGGCATTGCACAGGCAACAGAAGGAACACGGGTGGGTTTTAGTCAGTAAGAGTCTGACACGCCCTCCCGTTCTACCCAGAGCGGGAGAAGTCAATTGACGATTTCCCACCCAAAAAAAATAAAAAAATACTTGATTTGTGTATCATTCTTTATCATTCTTTTATTTTTCTAATTTATATTTCGTAAAACTCGTCAAATAGCGGCCAGACTTCGGGCCTACTCCCCGGAGCCGATAATTCCGATCTACAGCATATACAGCTGTATATGAAACGATATCACGATCACTAAGCTAATTTTCTTCTCCTATCTGTTTCAGATACTACAAATCGCTTACGCCTTCTACGCCCTGACCTGCGACCTCTTCATCTTGAAGAACGCTAAGAAGAAAAACTACGAGCTGCTCTCACCTATCAGTGACTTTAGGGAACTTCTGTTCGCTGGTCTAGTGTGGCCTAGTTCCATGGTAAGTTCTTTGAACATTATCAGCCAATAATTTTCCTACTGCTGGGACACAGGGCTCGGTGAGAGGGAATGGTCTGTTCCACCACGCGGGCCCAGTGCGGGTTGGTAGATGACACATGTCTTCGAATATTTTGTTCTCAGACATGGTGGTTTCCTCACGATGTTTTCCTTCACCGTTTTGAGAGCAGTGGTGATGAAATAATTTACACAACGTAAAGCGCCTGTCTGGTTTCGCACCTACGACCTCGACTCGAGTCGTGGACGTTACCACTGGGCCACCGCTGTTCTTTGAACGATAGGAGAAAAGTTTATGAAGAAATTCATTAAGGAAGTATCCGTCTTCTTTTCGTGTCGACGGTACTTTGCTTGATTATATATTGTTTGAGCCCAGGAGGTGGCTACATTGATTGCGGCATCAGTGGTATTCTTTAGGTCTTTAAAGGTGCAAGTGAAGGGGACTTAGGAAACTCCAGCAAGGAGGACATGGTCTGATGATGAGCACTGCAGCAGCACTGGGTACTGGATGGGTCAGTAATTCCCCACTTCGTCAAATTGTGTCTGCAGCTGCCTAATTGTGTACCCAATTGATGGAGACCTTTATACGCCACTTCAGATTACGCCTGTGAGGCAAATGTTTCTGGGGTTTGGCGAAGTCGGGAATGCACAGTGAATGCTTGTATTCCCAGAATTTGCTTCTCTCCTTGGGTGGTAGAGAGAAAGAAGTACTGCTTCACTTGCCTTAGTCTCTAAGCTGGGCCCTAAGTTGTTGTGTCTTCCTGAAGAGCGTTTTTTGAAACCGTAAAGTGAAACCCCGCTGCCATTATTGGCCACTGCTATTCTAGGAAACCGTAGCTTTATTAATGAATGGTGTTTTCATGCAAACATTTTTATAGACATTTTCACTGAATATTTTACTGTATGTTAAAGATATATTTTTTTTACACCTCTATTAAAAACTGTTCTGATTAAACACTACTCTTTATCTCTTTCCAGGTAGTGTTCACAGTATTCTGGGGCCTCTACAGTTACGACAGAGCCCTTATTTTCCCTGAGTTTCTTGACGCTGTGATACCCCCCATTTCGAACCACATCATACATACCATGATTGTTCCTGTGGTGCTATGGGAGGTGGTGACTAGACCCAGGAAAGAACCGGAGAATCATGCCAGGAATGTGAGCCAGCTGACTCTGCACCTCTGTGTTTATGTGAGCGTGTAAGTATCTACCAATACCTCCTACAAGTTCTCATCAGTAATAGTATTCTCTCCAGGGCTTGGAACCGGTACCAAAAGTACAGTTTTTGTACCGGTACTTAGCGGTTCTTGCCATTTCTGTGCCCGGGGACCGGTTCCAGACGGGTATCAGTACTCCACCTAATAAGTAGGTACCGGTACGAAATTTAGGTACACGACGCGTTCCACAAATCTCGTATTGTTGCTTGAAATTGTTTTTATAATGCTTTTTATCTAACAATCCACTCTAACTTACAGAAATATTTAGTACCGGTTTTGGTACTAAATATTTCCGTAAGTTACAGTACCGATACTGATAAGAAATACAATAGTACAGATACTACGTCTGGTACTACGTTTGTGTTTGGCTTGAAATACCGATATTTCAGACCCTGGGGCCCAAGTCTGCTATTTTTATAAATTTGTCATTCCAACACGATCCCATTGTCATTTTGCTAAAAGTTCGTAATCTACTAAATTCATAATGGTCGATCATTGGTTGATCATTGTATTCCACAAACACGATACTCGTAACGAATTAAAAGAAATGACTGCACAATGAATGACGTTCTAATGGCAGGTCACTGATCAAAGTAACTGTCAAAATTTTAGCAGATTACCGCCTAAGTCAGTCATTCATTTTTCATTATGTACGAGATTACCAATAGATGCCATTTCTTTCAATGGAATGTCAGTGGTTGACCATTGGAAAAAGATAAAAAGATAAAGATAATTTATTTGTCAAACATGCGTTTACATAAACTGACTCATCATCAGACATGCAAGGTATTGAATTAATATATGTTGTGTGCGTCCAAATTTTGTAGGTATAGAAGATTATATTTAATTGCGTTTTACATAATTATAGACATTCTAAATTTAATTACAAAATACAAAACAAATAAATAATAATTAATGTCAAGATATTATAGGTATATTATAGTCAAAATAGATTAAATTATGTCCAGAATCTATGTATAATAGACGTCGGAATAGAAACGTCCTTTTCATTTAAAAAATCTATGACATTGTAATACACTTTACTAACTAAAAAATTCCTCAGCTTATTTTTGAAAAGTGACAAGGGCAGTTCTCTCCAACTTTTAGGTAGTTTATTAAATATGCTAGGAGCCATACAGAAGACACTTTAGCTCATGAGGGTTGTTCTCGCAGTATGAGAGCATATCCTGCTATTGCCGCGCCTATTACCTACGTGGGACTACGTCATCTAATCGTTTAAAACGGTGTGGATTTGTTTTGACAAAAACAGCTACTCCTAAAATGTACAGACATGAAAAAGTAAGTATTTTATATTTTTTAAAGTAAGGTACGCAACTATCAGTAGGTTTCATTTTAAATATTGAGCGAACACATCTCTTTTGAGCCTTGAACACCGTGTCTTTTTCTGTTGAGTTGCCCCAAAAAAAGAGAAAATAAAAGACAAAAAAAAAAATGAAAGACATAATGACGCCAATATGTTAGTAGATTACCAAACTTGTCAAAATCAACAATAATGAAATCAATGATAGACCATTCTGACACTATTGTAATAGCAGACTTGAGGCCCTGTTCTGATTATATTGACATCTAATACGGATACTTTAACTCGTCATCAGCATCATTTTTGCAAAAAGATGACCTACTGCTGGACATAAGCCCCCCAAAACAATCACAGTATGAACAATTATCAATGAATACAAATGGTGAATTTAACAAATACACCTATGTCTGAGGCAGACGAGTCCTGGAGTCGAGACCGCGTATCGGCAAGCGTAGTGTGGGACAATCCCCCCCGGTAGGTGGATGGCAGGATGTTGTGGAGCCTGGGAGAGGTCCATGTTCAGCAGTGGACTCCGATAGGCTGAGTTGATTGATTGACCTGTATTCTCCGAAGGAGATAGAGGAGTATAGAAAGAACCACCACATTTAGATAGTTCTCAGTTCCACGTAAAAGGGGCAAGCAAACAGCTTAATGAGGGTTTTCATGAAAATTCACGCCACCAGTTGGCGTTGGTCTTCCATTTAGACAATGAATATTTATAATATATTATGACGTTCATCATTCGTTGTAGCAGTGATAACCTAGTAGTGTGACCGTCGGACTGCCAAGTCATAGGTCTCGAGTTCGAACCCAAGGCACGCACCTCCGACTTTTTGGATTCATGTTCGTATTGTATAATTATCAGCTGCTTCAAAAACGGTGAAGGAAAACATCGTGAGGAAACCGGCATGCCTGAGAGATATTTCTCGACGGCATGTGAAGCCAAGTCTAGGCCCATGGGTGGCTTTAAAACTCTGACACCAGGCTAGTCACTAACCACAAGAAAAGAAGAAGACATCTTAGTGCTGCCACCTATTGAACGTCATTTCAGAAAACCTTCATTGCGTAATATACTGAAATGGCCATTGCCATTTTAAGTGTGTTTCATTTTGACAATTGAACAATATCATTGAACAATGTTCGATATTGTTGTTGAACTGACAAAATATTTCAAACATTTATGAAGTAATGGATTATGAATTTGCTTCATAATATTTATTTATTTATATATACTTTATTGTACACCACAAGGTAATAGGTAATAGGTAATACGGGCTGGTTTCCGCAACTCCACGTCAAAGCGCGTATTTTGCGTACAGGTGGGAAAAATCTTGTACACCACAAAAATACATAACAAAAAAAAACTATTTAATACTTTGGGTTGTGATTGTAAGTTGGCTAATCACGCTGTTATTGAGAATTTTCATATGAAAAATACTTGAATAAGTCTATGCCCTAACAAGGGAACGAACCCAGCGGGGTAATTGCGTACCACACATATAATAAAATGATAATTGATCGCAGTGGGAGTCATTTTGACAGTTCACCCACGTTCATTGCGTTATTTACGTTGTTTAGATGCCGAATTTTTCAAACCTATGAAGCAATGGATTAGCAATATCCTTCAAAACTCTCGGATTGTGATTGAAAGTGTATTAAATGATAGTGTATGCAATTATGGTGCAGGACCCTACGCTAAGCCGTTGCGCTTGCGACCTCTGGACCACTCAAAAACTATTTATTTTGAAACAAAAATTTGGATTTTGTATTTACTTAACGTAGTATTCTTTGTTCCAGAATGTACTTCACCTACACCGAGCGTGGGGTATGGTTGTACCCCATTTTCAGAAAGCTCTACGGGACAATTTACTTCTTTTTGGTTTTGGCAGCCATGGCTGTTGTATTCTACATTTTTTATTATATACAATGGCCAATTACGAACATGATACATGGTTCAAAGAAAAAGTCTGATAAGAAAAAAGCGAAATTAGAAAAAAAAGTTAAATGATCCTAGTGGAATAATTAGATATTTTTTTATTTATTTGTTGGGGTATTTTGAGCTCTCTTTTTTAATTGTTAAAGATTTTAAATCGATTAATCTGAAATTAAAATTATATGTTTTTGTTTTATTATTTCGAATCACCCCTGCATAATCTAGATTGAAATCTAAGGCCGTTTGTCCACGTCGGGAATCGCAGGCCGATTCCCGGCCACCGTAGGCGCGGGTTTGCGGACGGTGAGCAACGGGTAGCTCGCCGTCCGATAAGGACCAGGCCCGGGTCGACGGCGCGGCGTGGTCCACGCGCGCAACATAGAGATGTCAGCAAGTGAAGGGGTCCGATGGGATTGATGCCTGCCGGGGTTGCGGGAAAATCCGAAAGCGATACCGTGGCCCTTGGCAACGTAAAGGCCACCGAAGGAACACGGGTGGGTTTTAGTCAGTAAGAGTCTGACACGCCCTTCTATCCAGAGCGGGAGAAGTTATTTGATGATTTCCTACCAAAAAAAAAGGTCGTTTGTCCACCGCCTCGTCAACGGGACGTCACGTTTGGTTCGTATAATCTCGTTTCTTGTTGACGTCCCGTTCTTCGTCTCATCTAGCACAAAGCACGGAGACGCCTCGACGGCTGCTGCCAGAGGCGGCGATGTCTCCACTTTAGATACAAATCAAACGACACCGTGATGTGTGGTGGCTTCGTTTCGAATCACCATTTAGAGCGAAGCCCCACGATGCGTTGCGACGCCCCTAGTAGCATTTTATGTTGGCATCCATTGGCCAACAGTGGGGAATCCGTTGGGATATAGTTAGTTAGATTGTCTATATAAAACTAACATTGGCCCAATGCAGTAAAATATTATCATTACGTCCAATCATTTACCAACGTTGGGCCAATGCTACTATTGCCTACCGATAGTTAAAAACTGTTGGCATTTCTGCAGTGTATTTATCGTAGGCCCTATTAGATATCAACTAACATTGGCCCAATGCAGTAAAATATTATCATTACGTCCAACCATTTACCAACGTTGGGCTAATACTACTACTGCTTACAGTTAGTTAAAAACTGTTGGCATTTCTGCGGTGTATTTATCGTAGGCCCTGTTAAATATCAACTAACATGGGCCCAATGCAGTAAAATATTATCATTACGTCCAACCATTTACCAACGTTGGGCTAATACTACTACTGCTTACAGTTAGTTAAAAACTGTTGGCATTTCTGCGGTGTATTTATCGTAGGCCCTGTTAAATATCAACTAACATGGGCCCAATGCAGTAAAATATTATCATTACGTCCAACCATTTACCAACGTTGGGCTAATACTACTACTGCTTACAGTTAGTTAAAAACTGTTGGCATTTCTGCGGTGTATTTATCGTAGGCCCTATTAGATATCAACTAACATTGGCCCAATGCAGTAAAATATTATCATTACGTCCAACCATTTACCAACGTTGGGCTAATACTACTACTGCTTACAGTTAGTTAAAAACTGTTGGCATTTCTGCGGTGTATTTATCGTAGGCCCTATTAAATATCAACTAACATGGGCCCAATGCAATAAAATACCATCATTACGCCCAAGCAATTACCAACGTTGGGCCAATGTAACTGTTTAGCCAATTTAGATCGTTATTCAATTATTATGAAAACCGACCGGTTCTTTAAAATTAGACTTATTTATCTAGTACCACATTTCTTTAATTACTTATTTAAAATTAATCCGTCACCGGTTGTGTGACACGATGACGCCTTATTGTAAAAACTCGTCAACAAGCTAACGTGTCGTCTTTGTGTGCGCAATGAATTCAAGAAGAAAACGGTGAGTAATCTTCTAAGAATTTTTATACAGAAATAAGTGTAGATCTAGTATTAAGTGTTAGTTTATCGAAAAGTGATAAACATTTCAGTGAAAAGTAACGAAAGTTTTGTCATGCACTAAGTAGGTACCTACTTATGTCATGTCTAGTTTTTTTATGATAAATATTGTTATACCTAAACTGTTTGAAATACATATAAATATCTAGCTTATTAATCAATGAACATAATTTGGCTAATAGCTACTGATATTATTGCATAATGTTATCGTAATCGTATTTCCAAGAGTAAAATTCACCCATTCCCCCGCACTATGACACAGCGCTCATAGCATATTGTAGTACCTACGTAGCCACAGAGCATGTAACTTTAATAGTAGTAGCATATTTCAGTATATTACAAAGTACTCTGTAGTAGTATAGTAGACGGGAATTGGGAATACCCACAGATATAGGATATAGATATGACTGTGGGAATAGGTACCTGTAAAAATACGTTTTTTACTGATATTTTCATATTTTTGTTTATGTATTATGATATTTTTGTGATTTTTAATTATTTGAATTGGATTTTTATTATTTCATGTAGTTTTCTTAGCTGACATTGTCTAAGAAAAATAATTTATGTCGATATACTTAATTGTTTTTATTTTTTACCCACTTACTTTACTAAGACGAGGCATATTTGTGAATGAATCTTTTTGCGGTGTGGATGTGGAATATCAACATGAGTGAATGCGTTTGAATAAAATTGAATGTGATGATGGATGTTGACTATGAACAGGATCCGGTCCGAGACCCTCGCATGAGGACAGCGTTTCGACGGTATGGGACGCCTACCTACGGCCTACATTTTATTAAATCTGGGGTTGTAACAGGTTATAACCGACATCTGTTATCACTGTTACTGCTACATAAGAATAACAGATCCAAATATCTGTTAAGGTGACTGGGGGTAAGATAAAAAACCTGTCCTGAATCCTGAATCCCTCTGTTTCACAACAGTTTCAAATCAACACTGTTTATCTAATCAAAAATCCATTCCGACTTACCCCTACTCACCTTAATAAATAACAGCCTGTTATTTTTGTGCGGACGATAAATATGTATTTAAATCTCAATTGAATATTCTCTTAATTTCTTTTCGATTAAAGTCGAAAATCGTATTTGAAGTTTTGACTAGGAATGACTAGGCAGGAACAGGTAACACGAACTAAATGAATAGTTACTTTTTCGTAAATGTTTGTTCTTGTAATCACTGTATTTCAAACTCTGTGTTTTTGGATAAATAAAGAGATTTTGTATTTTATTTTATTAGTAAGAGTAAGAACTAAACATATTTCGAAGTAAATAATAGTTGTTTCTCTTTTTAGCAAGGGTCATTCGTTAATGAGGAAGAGAGAGACATTGATAACCTTGCCGTATTCCTTCCTTTGTGTGAGTGTGTACGTAAGTAACAGCCGTGGTAACAGTCTGTGTGGAGATTATTACAATGAAATAACAGTAACAGCCGCGGTAACAGTCTTATAGGGTCTGTTATTTTAAGTAACAGATAATTTATATTGTTAGGAACAATATTATTAATTGTTACTTTTAAATATCTGTTACGTTAAATACGCCTCACCCCTATACGGTTTCGCGCGCGTGCCGCACACCGCGCACTGCCAGGCGCGGCCATTTTGTTGTGAAATTGCTAATTTCTAGGTGCTTGTATGCATGACTCGTGAATTTTTCTATTCTATTTTTCAAAAATTGAAAGAAGTGAAGTGATTAAGAAGTATAATGTTTAAGGTGGTAGAATTTCAGGATTCCAGTGTAGGCATCATCCGCAAAGAATGGATGACTCCACGAAAGAGACAATGTCTCTGGCCGCCACACAAAATAATTTCCAAATTTAATAAGTGCCTAATGACCCAAGCAGTGCCAGACGAAAATTGGCCTGTGTATTCAATTCAACGTACTTTTTACGAAACGGGTGAGTTAAAACTTAATAACCTGTACGTACGGTCCCACTGTCACTCGGAGGGTCGGTTTCCTCGCGCAACCGTCTAGCTCCTGCGACGCCTCCGGGCGTCAGCGCGCGACGCCTGGAGGCGCCACCGTTAAAATATTATTTTGCTAACGGCATTCACAACTACCACGAGGTGCCATACCGAGAAGCCCCGCTGGCATACATGAATGCCACTCGCTTCACTCGGCTTAACCGCCTAAATAGCCTAAAATCACTTTTCTTTTAGGTAGAAGTGTAACATATTGTTTATACTTAGGTGCTTACCTATAGTTGTGAATCATACATACTTAATTTACTTATAACATTTCGGTCGGTCGGTGGGTCGTCCAGCACTTGTGCGAGCCACGAAAAATTGTGGTGGTTTTATCACCACTTTAGGTTGGGTAGGTATGATTTATGTTATCTTGTTTCAACAATATCAAGTAAAGTCGATCCATTGTTTTAAGCCTCGCGTATCGGCGCCTTTGATGTCTATAGTGGCGTCCTTGGACAACCTAGGCAGCTTTTAAATTTATGTTTGTGCTGTTGTGGTCGGTGAGAAGAGAACTACAGATGGCTTTTCAGTACCTAGCCAAAGTTTCAACTACCTACTGATTCATACTCAATAAGTATCAAAATGATGAGTAATTAAGCGGGTTCCTATAAGCCCTGGTATCTATACACCTTTAATAAAATATTATTTTACAGATGACATATCTAAAGCTAGAAAAAAATGTAAAAAGGCTGAAAGTGAATCGGAATTGGCTTCGACTGATATAGAAGTAGAAACAGAAAAATGGACAAGGAAGAGAAAAGTTCGTCCTCTTCTAATTGACAGTGATGACCATGATGAAAGTGATGATGAATGTCAAATCAAATATCCAATTCCACCAAAAATAATTTTACCACCAGTACGAACAACTAGTTCATCACCAACACTTTTACAAGATTTTATTGTTGGTAAGTAAAAATGTTTCTTGATATGTTATTATCACCACTTAAGATACAATACGAGGACAATACAATATACTTTATTGAACACTAAAAACAGAATGTACAATTAAAATGTGTACACACGGCTACACATCAAGCTATACATTTCCAGTTTACGGTGACCTCGCATTGTAGGGAAATCCTATACAATACGAGAGCAGCTTATACTGGAAATGTATAGCTTGATGTGTAGCCGTGTGTACATACAGGTGTAATAAAATTGGTATACAATGGTGGCCTTATTGCTATCAGTGATTTCTTCCAGACAACTTTAGGGTGATGTAAATAAGATGTGGCTGGCTAGTTTTTTACACTTTTATGTACAAGTGTCCAGTGAGATTGTTTATAGTTATCATAATAATAATAGTGCCCACTTTGCAGATTCTCCAATATCTTCGCATAACCCAACTCCAACTAATGCGGAAACCACACCAACGACATTGTTGTCACAACTTACACAAAAACCAATCTTGGAAAAAATTAATTCTTCTTTGGGTAAATATTTACAAAGTACTTTTTTACATCTTTACAATGGAGTTATAAAGTTTCTTGAACCATAACTCAAAATGGAAACATTATTGTTTAAATGGTCTGGTGAAACTTAAAACAATGAGATGATTATGGATGGATAATTATTTATTAAGTATACTTAATTTGATAGATTTTATTTATAATGGTTTTGGAATGTACTATAATATTATAAGAAATTTACTACTTTATTATTATTTTAGATGTCATTGCCGAATGTCTTGGACACATGAAAAGTGAAATTGAGGAACTGAAGCAAACTCAAAATGATATTTTATTGAGAATATCATCCCCTTCAACTGCACTAGCCACTTTACCAGTAGAGATAGACATGCCATTGAAATCACTTGACGATCTTGGAAATCTTAGAAATTGGCTTGAAGAAGAAGAACACAAAGAACAATTGGTAAGTCTATTAATATTCTACTAGAAATATACAAGCTTTACATGCAAGAAAGGCCACTGTACACTATGTAGTTATACTATTACTATTATGTAAAATATAATAAGAAATATAATAATATAGTATACATCATTGTTTTGGTTTTATTTATAATTGCATATTGACTTTATGAGTTATGTACTTTTTGTTGCAGATAAATAATTTGAGCTATATTGGTGGCAAAGGAACTGGCACAATTATCAGAAGAATTCTGGAACGTGTTTTCACCAACTCTTTGGCAATACAATGTAACTGGACTGGAAAAAATAATAAGTTCAGTTTGAAAAATTTACAATTGATAAAAGTCATCATAGGTATGTATGACTATCAAAATTACACATATTAGATGTATTTATTGTTATGATAGGTATTATTTTGAATACATTTAAATCAAATGTGATGCAAAACCTACAATCAAATGCTAAATAGGAAATATTCTTTTCGTTATATTATATTATAATAAATAAATTATTTTGTAGTATCTTATAACTTTATGGATTGTGTTGTTCTAAATTAAATTATGTTTACAGCTGCAGTGCGAAGAAACAAGGTGGCAGAGACAGCAACTGAATCTGAAATCACAGGTGTCATAACAAGCTGGTTTAGGTTTGCTAGAGACCGAAATGGCGGACGAGAGAACAGAAGAACAAGATCAAACTAATAACAGCAGCTCTACACAACATTATTCTGGACTATCTACAAGAACAAAAAGGCGTCATCGAAAGGCAATAAAAACTGAATTAAAAGGTAAATTAAGGGTATACGATGAAAGTAATGTTACTAGTAATAATTCGAGTGCAAATCCATCATTTAATTTTATCAATGAACAGCATAATAATAGTATATCGGAAGATTATACTGACAATTTTGATTCTGAAAAAAACACTTTCATGCATAATATTTATTCTACTGATAAAATTGAAAATGCAGGTTTTAAGGATACTGATCTTACGAAATCTCTTATTTCATGGTCTCAAGAGCATAACATTACCCATTCTGCTGTAGATGGTTTGTTGAAGATTTTAAAACCACTTCATCCGTTTTTACCTAAAGATTCGCGGACTTTATTACGTACACCAAGGGACATTAATGTTATAGATTGTGGGGGCGGTTCATTCATTTATTTTGGACTTTTCGCTCATATAATAGAGAGAGCTTCATGTGGCTTGATTAAAGAAAATTATCCTATAATTGATAGAAAAATGCGTCAAATGAATATTGATTTACTTTTATCTGTAAGTCTTAATATAGATGGCTTGCCAGTACACTGTAGTACAAATAAGTCATTCTGGCCTATTTTATGTGTGTTAGACCAGAGTATCAATACAAAGCCCTTTATTGTTGGACTTTACTATGGCGAAACAAAGCCACAAGAAGTGAATAATTATCTAAAACCCTTTGTGGACGAATGTATTGATTTGGAAAAAAATGGTATTACATTAAATGAACAAAAATATGCTTTTCGAGTTAGTTGCATTGTTGCTGATGCACCAGCAAGAGCCTTTATAAAGTGTATAAAATCTCACAATTCTCTGTATGGCTGTGAAAAATGTACCCAAGAAGGTATTTATATTGGCAGGACTACATGGCAATATCAATCAAACTTAAATCTTAGAACCGATCATGCCTTTCACAATGAACAGTATGAAGACCACCAGTTAACAAAGACTGTACTTACAAATCTTGAAATTGGATTAGTGACGCAAGTACCTTTAGATTACATGCATTTAGTGTGCTTAGGAGTAGTGAAAAAGTTGATCCGTGTTTGGATTGAACAAGGGCCAAAAAAGTGTAAGTTGAGTGCACTTAAAGTGACTCAAATATCAGAGAGATTGCTACAAATTAGTAAAAACAATTACCCGACGGAGTTTTCAAGACGACCTCGGCCTATAAAGTTATTTAAATATTGGAAGGCTACAGAACTTAGATCTTTCCTTTTATACCTCGGCCCTGTAGTTTTATCTAACATCATATCAAAAAAATTGTATGAACATTTTTTAACACTGCATTGTTCAATTTATATATTATGTGGTGATTTGTGTGCCGAATTTGAATGGCGAGAGTACGCAAATAACTTATTGCATTGTTTTGTTCGTAACGTACCAATTCTATATACGAAAGAACTTCTTGTGTATAATTTTCACAATCTTTTACATCTTACAGCAGATGTTGAAAACTTTGGAAAGCTGGACAACTTTTCCGCTTTTCCTTTTGAAAATTTTATGACTAAAATTAAACAAATGGTTCGGTCGCACAACCACCCATTAGAACAAGTAGCCAAAAGAATGGGTGAATTGAAATGTATCAGTGAAAAGTCTCAAATATCAACTATAGTCAAAAAGAAGAATGTAATACAAAAGATAATTTTAGATAATAATTGCAATGTAAGTATTAATTCGTGCTTCTATACCAAGGATGGTGATATTGTTAGGATAAAAACCATTGAAAAGGTTTCCGATAGTACCTTATTTAAATTGGGTTGTGATTGTTTTGTTGATAAGACTGACTATTATAAAGTACCTATTGAAAGTAGTTGCCTAGGTATATATAAGGTTTGTCGTTCAAAAAATGTTTATATCTGTTCATCCATTTTAGATAAAAAATGTTTACTTCTACCTAATTTTAATGAAAATGAAACATTTGTATGTTTGCCTTTTGTTAATATGACGCTAAGTCATTGAATAGATTATGGAGTATATTTGAGAAAAACAAGCGACCCCTGAAGCGAAATTATTTCTCTTAGAAAGTCAATATTATTACGAACTTATTTACTAAGTATTTTTGGAATGCCTGACCGTTACTTGTAATGTATCTAGAACTGTCACATATCATGCATGATGAGTTATTATAGTCGTGCATTATTAAAATTGTAAACATATCTATTAAGATATTTATTTGTTGTATAAAATATAAAAGGTGGTATAATAATCAACCTTTAAAATTTTAAGAATGTCAGTTGAAAACATTAAACTAGCTGGTTGAAAGCATGGTTAGGCTTCAGTTGACGTTTTTGCTCAAGAGTGTATAAGTAACATTATTAGTATTAGTTTTATTTTGATAAAACTGCCTATTGAAAAGGACAGTCAACCGCAGGCCAGTGGAAACACTTTTGAAAATATCAGCGCTAACGCTATGTAATACAGTCCGTCCCAAATCCAAGCTGTTCCACTGATGTGTGGCTGACTGTAGGCTATTGAAATTAATTTCCAAGGTAAGATAAAAACTTAATATTATATAAAAGGTTGATTACTAAAAATATTTTTATCTGTTCATTTCTTCTGTTCATTTTTCTTTCCAATTTTAAGAAACATTTTATGTGTATGCCTAATTTTTTAATGAATAAAAGAGATTTATTTTAATATCATTTTTTATTTCTAATTATATTTGTCCCACAGCTGGGATACTGGAATACTACACTAAACCAAACCCCAACCGTTTGCCAACTGTAGGGTAACTGTCAATATTGTGTAAGAAGGCCCCACGACGCAAAACATCTATGGCCCTCTGTAGGAAAATTCTACAATGGCCCTTTGTTGTAGGCCACAACCAATGGCCCTCTGTAGGAAATTTTACAATGGCCCTTTGTTATAAGCCACAACCAATGGCCCTTTGTAGGAAATTCTACAATGGCCCTTTGTTGTAGGCCACAACCAATCGCCGACTGTAGGAAATTCTACAATGGCCCTTTGTTGTAGGCCCTACCTCTATAAGATGGCCAAATCTAACCGTTGTCCAACTAACTAGGTGAACGTGGCCCAACCAAATGCCAACAATAAATGCTATTAGGGGCCGACGCTGCGTCATCCTAAAAACAAATCACAGTGACATGCCACACAGTGCATTGCGACGACGTGTAGCGACGCGACGCACGTTCAATACGACCCACAGAGAAATTGAGACCAGCAAGGTTGGAATGGGACTTCGCCATTCCCTTCACCTTGCCATCTTTGGTGACCAGAGAAACGAAGCAGGGAAGGATGTTGCGATGCAAAGCCGAGCGTCTGAGCGGCATCATAGTGAAGCGCAGTGTTGCCTGTACTAAAGTAAACTGACACATCCAACATCCTAACACTGCGACGCACGGTGGATCGAAAATGGGCTGTAGAAGACATAGGATCTCGATTTCTTAAATGTTATTTTTTTTGCTGGAAATGACTTCTGCTGATCATTACTGTTCTATAAAATGTCATATGAAGTAAATGTGTGCACAAATGGAAGAGTTATAATTTTTATAAGAAAAAAATGTATGGAGCTAGTATGAAAAATCGAATTATCTCCTAAACGGCATGTTTAACCGTACCATCCTTGGAGGTGGTCATAGTGCTAATTATTTATAATTTTTTGGTTGCGGATTTGACGAAAAATTTCATGCCGTTTTTTTTTAAAAAATCGTCAAAATATTTTTATTTGTTTTTTCATATAAAACTATTCATTTTAGTGTTTATGTTGAAGAACACGGACTTTTAACTACACGTAACATAAAATAGCATCACTCCTATATTTCCGAAGGAGTTGGCAGAGGTTTATAGTACACCCACACGTAGACAACTATGTTTGAGCTAGATATTTATCAACACATCATGAGTTTTAAAACCTTTCATACAACCAAATTACCAATTGTTTACTCTTCTAATGAGTCCGAAAAGAAGTGATTAAGTAACTACACTGATTAGGTCTTCTAATGAGTCTTTATAGGTGATTTAATGATTTTCAATATCTCACGACAATGCCAACTATGGATTACATTCAACTTTTCTTGATAAGTAAGCTAATTTGTTAATTAGCAGTGCTATGAGTTCTAAGAATAGTTAGTGACAATTATAAATTTTCATTAGCTAATGAGAAGATAACGAATGAGGGTAGTTACCTAATTATTGGCGTTTTGCAATAAAAGGGCTAAAGTTTTGTTTTATAATTTAGTTTGTTCACAACTGTGTAACTGCTAACACTAAATCTGCGACTATAAAATCTTAGAATGGAAAGTTTAATCACGAATTTAGACTTGTTTGTTCTTCTACGAAGTGAGAGTACTTCATTTGATCATGAAGTATTGTTCAGTGCAGTTGTATCCCGCATAGGCGATTGCCTGTCTGACGAAGATCGTGTTGTTCTCAAAGAATTTTGTCGGAGATTTACGCGAGCCGCTTTACAAAGGTGGCAGAAATCCAACCGATTCCTTGATAATTTCAGGAGAAAGTACGAGAATTGGTTGGGAGCAAATATTGATTGGCCGAGTTTTGTGCAAACTTTAGTTAATCAAGAACCAAGTGTTGATGAGATACCAAGAGCGCCCTCAGTCTCTCCAGAACCGTTGACATCAACGTCCATTGGAACAATGACGAAAAGATCCCGTAAACCATTCGAAGATCTGGGAAGTAAACAAAAAAAGAGAAGATCTGATGAACACACAGGCGAAGATTCCAGTGAATTGGCATATGCAGCTGCAGCACGTTTAAAAGAAGAAGGGCATGGAGATATCGCCTCTGTCATCGAATACATGATGAAAAATCCTGAAGCAGCCGCTAAATTAAATGAAACGCTTAAGAAACCAGCGAAAACAATCATATTTACGTCAGAAAAGGCGCTTGGATTGCTTCTTTCGCTAAAACTCTCAAAGTGGCAATATATTACGTTGCGAGAGGCTGCCATTCGGGAAGGTGCTAAGGATATTTATCCATCTTACTATAAAGTGCAACAAACTAAGCTTGATTGCTACCCTCCGAAGCAATCAGTGACAGTTACTGATTCATCGGCTAGGATTACACTTCAAGCTTTACTTGATATCACAGTTACAAGAATCCTTCAAAGCCTTTCTAAGGAAGAGCATAACAAGCAGTTGAAGCTGATATCCAAGTGGGGATTTGATGGTGCTTCTAACCAAAGCCGATACAAGCAGAAAATGGAGGGTGAGGAAGATGACTCGAGCATTTTTATGACCTCCTTGGTGCCACTTAAACTGACAGATGGAGACAACATCTTATGGACGAACCCAAAACCATGCTCAGTTTTGTATTGTCGTCCAGTTCAGTTTACTTTTGTAAAGGAGAGTGAAGCAGTTGTCCTTGAGCTGAAAAAACAAATGGATGAAGAAATTGAGGCCCTTATCCCCACAGAGTGCAATAATAATAATAGGGTGACTCATGAACTAATGATGACGATGATCGACGCTAAAGTTTGCACTTACCTTTCTGAAGCTAGATCAAATGCATCGTGCTACCTGTGCTTAGCAAAGCCTACAGAAATGAACCGCTTAGATGCTGTAACATCAAAAATTGTGTGTTCTGACCTTTATGAATTAGGCTTGTCATCCCTACACGCCCGTATAAATTGTATGGAATGTCTGTTACACATTGCATACAGGCTCGACTTCAAACGGTGGGCAGCGAGAAGTGATGAGCACAAAGAAATGCTACAGACAAGGAAGAAAATAATTCAAAATAAATTCAAAGATGAACTCAATCTGTTGATTGATATAGTAAAACAAGGCTCGGGAACCACCAATGACGGGAATACTGCAAGAAAATTCTTTGAGTTTCCTAATAAAACCGCAGCTATAACCGGTTTGGATGAAGACCTCATCAAAAGATTTGCTGTAATTTTACAAGCAATTACATCTGGAGAGCAGGTCGATATAATAAAATTTAGAGATTATGCCCGCAAAACAGCAGAAAAGTACGTATTATTATACGACTGGTACTACATGTCGTCAACCGTTCATAAATTATTAATCCATGGGGCTGACATAATCGAGAAAAATAATATTGTGCCGATTGGGACTCTCTCGGAAGAAGCCTCAGAGTCTCGAAACAAAGATTTTAGGAGGTTTCGAGAACATCATTCGCGGAAAAGAAGCAGGCAGGATTCCAATCAAGACATTTTAAATATGCTTGTTGTTTCTTCGGATCCTTTGCTAAGTGCACAAAGGCCTAAGTTAGATGCCAAGAAAAAGCAGAGCTTTTTTGCTGAAACTCTCGACTTAATTCAATTTCAGGAAACTGAGTTCGAGTTTTTGGACATATCCAATCTGGATGCTGACTCAGAATTGGAGTCTGACAACGAGAGTGATAAGGAAAATTTGTAAAAAAATTATACATTTGTAAATTTGTATTTGAGTCTGTTTGGGTTTTTTTTTGTAATATTTAATGATATTTTGTCTTTTTTTTTATTTTTTTACTTTATTTTACAAATGCTTAGTATTAATTCCTTCAATTAAATTATTTTGTGTATAATATAACTTTATATGTTACTTAAATAAGAGTTTGGTAATCTTTTTTTATTTAAATTAATAAAAATGTGTCAAAAAACAGCAATTTTTTTATTTAATTTTTCTTGTTTTGTGTGTTCTTAATATTTGGGTTAATAACATATCGAACTTTTTAACTTGGACACTAAAAGGGATCGTTTTACATGTAAAAATAAATAAAAATATTTTGACGATTTTTTTTAAAAAAACGGCATTAAATTTTTCGTCAAATCCGCAACCAAAAAATTATAAATAATTAGCACTATGACCACCTCCAAGGATGGTACGGTTAAACATGCCGTTTAGGAGATAATTCGATTTTTCATACTAGCTCCATACATTTTTTTCTTATAAAAATTATAACTCTTCCATTTGTGCACACATTTACTTCATATGACATTTTATAGAACAGTAATGATCAGCAGAAGTCATTTCCAGCAAAAAAAATAACATTTAAGAAATCGAGATCCTATGTCTTCTACAGCCCATTTTCGATCCACCGTGCGACGTCGTAGTAAGTGGCATTGCGTTGCGACGACGACGCCGCATAGTCCGTGTGGTACTCGGTGCGTTTTTTTAAATTTAAATAGAACGGCCGAAGCCAATTACTCTATTACATAATATAATATAATGTATTTAACATAGTCATGCATTCTTCTCACAAAAATTCAGACATTCTGACAGTACCTATCATCTTCTATTCATTCGCAAAAATTACAAGATCTGTGTTTGAGTTCAGGAGAGCGTTAATTCAAAATTCAAAATTCAAATTCAAAATTCAAAAGTCATTTATTCAAACTAGGCTGAGAATCAGCACTTTTCGAACGTCAAAATTACATAAGACAGTCCCCCAAAACGCCCACCCTTCACCACTTCCTAGTGCTTTTGCTGGGAAGAAGAAGTGGCGCAACAAACTCCCCAGCAGCACAGCTGTCTGTTCAGTTAGGGAAAAAAAAAAATGATTCTATGCAATAATTTTTAAGATAATTTACATTACGCAAAATAAAATTTAAATTATAAATTAACAGCCATACGACAGCCAGCACACGCCAATATACCAACCAAAAACATCGAGAACTATACTCAAGCAGAAACAAAAATAACTAAACGTAAACAATATCTAAAAAAAAGAAAACAAAGCCTCCAGGCATAAAGGGCGTGCCCGCTCACATAGAGCTGTAACTAGAAGTTATAATTGATAAACTAGGACCATCGAGGTAAAATAAATAATTGTCGAGGTCGCTAGCCAACCACACATCATAATACAACTCATTAAAAAAAACATTGTAATGAGTAGATTATGTCAACAATAAATAAAAATAAAATAAATGTACATAAAAATTAAAATTATAAACTTCTATATAAACTCATAAAACCTGTCAGTAGGTAAACCAATTCTGGAGAAAGAACATTTAAACATTGTCTTGAGTCAATCACAGCGACCAACTACACTCGAGAGCAATGAATCCGGGTCACTTAAAGAATGTTAAAAATCTCGGAAACTAAAAATGATAGGTTAATGCAATAAATTGTATTTAATAGACAATGTAATACTCCTTAAATGAAAGTAAAAAAAATATGAGTCACCATACATTTTATTAACACAAAATTACATAAAGAAAAAAACTGCTGATCTCTCTTTAAAACAAAAATAGGAAACATGAAATTTTTGAACTTTATTACGATTTTCTTGAATTTTAATACTTCGTATTGCCTCCTCGTGCTTCCATTACTGCGTTTACGCGGTTTGGCATGCTGTACACCAAGTTCCTTATACGATTTTGGGGAATATTCTCCCATTCCTCTGTGAGAGCAATTTTGAGCTCACGAAGCGTGATTGGGGGAGGGTTTCGTTGTTTTACGCATCTGCCTAGCTTGTCCCAAGCATGCTCGATCGGGTTGATATCCGGGCTGCGCGCTGGCCACTCCATACGAGTAATGTTCATCTCTTGAAGGTAGTCATTTACAATCCTACCTGTATGAGGTCGGGCATTGTCATGCATAAATATAGCATCCTCACCTAAATTGACCATAAATGGACCAACGTGATCATTGAGGATTTCTTCCACATATCTTTCGCTAGTTAAAGAGCCGTTTTCTATGATCACCAGCTCTGTGCGACTTTCAGAAGAAATTCCGGCCCACACAAGTACAGACCCACCACCGTAGGCTACTTTTTCTTCGATGCATGCTTGCTTGAATCTTTCCCCTGGTCTTCGATACACTCTGTGTCTTCCATCGTGCTTGTAGAGCATAAATTTTGATTCGTCGGAGAACATAACTTTTGACCAATCTTCAATACTCCAATTTACGTGGCTCTGGGCATATCTTAGTCTTGAAATACGATGCCCACGCTCCAGTTTAGGGCCGTTTGCAGGTCTAAGGGGTTTTAAGTTAGATTCAGCAAGCCGACGTCTTACTGTCCATGCACTTGGGTTACTTCCTCCGAGGCGTCGAAACTGATATGTGAGTTCAGTTCCTGTAAGAAAGCGATTTCGAAGCATGGTGTTGACCAAGTATCGGTCTTCTCGTGCTGTGGTACACCTGGTTCTGCCCGTTCCTGGTCTGCGTAGGTTAGAACCAGTTTCTTCGTAACGTCGGAGAACTCTTTGTACTGTTGACAGCGACACACCGACAGTCCTGGCTGTATCGCGCTGACTCCGGCCGGTTTCCAGCATTGTAAGTATTCTGGTGCATTCTTCAGGCGTAAGCGACATAATTTCAGCTTGAATAATGAATATAGAGCACTATCAACATGGTTTATGTACCCACATAAATGACAGATTACAAACAACAGCAAAACCAAATGCTGTAATTTCGTAGTTCCATCTTCGAAAGTGGCCCTTTTTCAAATTTGATTTTTTTATGATATAACTTTACAATAACTAAGAAGTTTTAATACCTTCATTTAAGGAGTATTACATTGTCTATTAAATACAATTTATTGCATTAACCTAGCATTTTTAGTTTCCGAGATTTTTAGGATTCTGTAAGTGATCCGGATTCATTGCTCTCGAGTGTATTTTTATCATTTAAGTAGTCGTTGATAGAATAGTATGCCTTTGAACAAAGGTTGGACTTTACTTTAGTTTTAAACGCATTAAAAGGCAAATCTAGCAAACAAGAGGGTAGCTTGTTATAAAAGGTTATACCAAGCCCAACAAATGAGTTATGAACCTTATGAAGCCGGTGGGAGGGAGTGGGAGGGAGTGGGAGCCGCACGTAGTTTATCCTTACTTCTAGTGTTAACATTGTGAATATCACTGTTTTTAGTGTATAAGTGTATATTCTGCCTAATATATAAGATGTTGGCGAAGATGTATTGTGATGCCACTGTGAGGATACCGATATCTTTGAAAAAATCTCTCAGAGAAACTCTGGCACCTAGCTGGTAAATTGCTCGAATAGCTCGTTTTTGGAGGACAAATATATTTTGAATATCTGCAGCTTTGCCCCAAAGCAGAATACCGTAGGACATAACGCTATGAAAATAACTAAAATATACTAACCGAGCTGTATCAACGTCAGTGTATTGTCTTACTTTTCTGACAGCGTAGGCGGCCGAACTGAGCCTTCCCGCTAGGCTCGATATATGTTGGCCCCACTGAAGTTTAGCATCTACTGTTATGCCCAGAAAAACTGCCGAGTTTACAGTTTCAAGCACCTCTTTATCTAAGACGATGTTGGGTCCTAGATTTCTAACATTTGGGAGGGCAAACTTTACACATTTCGTTTTCTTTGCATTGAGAACTAGGTTATTTGTCGTAAACCAATCCGTAACCATTGACAGTGCACTGTTTACATCGTCAAAATCTTGTCTATTCCTGTCTACTTTAAAAATAAGAGAGGTATCATCTGCAAACAGTACAACTTCACAGATATCCTTTAAATAGAAAGGTAAGTCATTGATATACACTAAAAACAAGAATGGACCCAGTATTGAGCCTTGAGGTACACCTAACTGAACTGGTAGCCCGGAAGATTTTACACCATCAACATCTACACATTGCGACCTATTATTTAAATACGAATTTAAAACGTTTAGAGCTTCGTTTAGCACACCGTAATGACGCAGTTTACGCAAAAGCGTGTCATGGTGCACGCAATCAAAGGCTTTGGAGAGATCACAGAAAACACCAATAGCATTTTGAGAGTTCTCCCATGCGTTAAATATGTGTTTCAGCAGAGCAACACCCGCATCTGTAGTCGAACGACCCTTTGTAAAGCCATATTGTTCATTATGAAGGAGGCTATTTAAATTAAAATGTCTTAGCAACTGCTTGAGTATTAACTTTTCAAATATTTTGCTGAATGCTGGTAAAATAGAAATAGGCCTGAAATTGCCAACGTCATTTTTATTACCTGATTTAAATAATGGTATGACTTTACTACTCTTCATGAGATCAGGAAAAGTTCCTAAATCAACACATTTATTAAAAGTAACAGCTAGATAGGGGGCTACGATGTCTATTATATTACTTAAAAGTTTAATGGAGATTCCCCAGTAATCACCAGTGTTTTTACAGTTGAGTGTGTTAAAAACATTAACTACATCACGAGGCGTTACATGTTCGAAGCTAAATATGCGACTACTTTTAGACACACTACTAAGCAGAAGGTTTTCGGCTTTAGATGGGGACGAATTTAAGGAGCGAGTCGTAGTTATAGGTATGTTGGCAAAAAACTCATTAAACGCCTCAGCTACGTCAGCTGCTTTAGTAACTAATTTACTATCGACCATAATCTCGAGTTGTTTATCTTGCTTAACCGATTTACCCGTTTCATTGTTGATAATTTTCCAAGTGGTTTTTACTTTATTATTGGAATTTTTAATTGTATCGCTTAAAAATTTTGATTTAGCTAAAACACTAACCTTTTTAAATAATTTTGAATAATTTTTGACATACTCTAGGAAAGGAGTATCAAACCTATATTTTTTCAAACCATATAACTCGTATAGTCTCGCTCTACTTTTATAAATACCCGGAGTGGCCCATTGGTTAAAGCCAACGGAGGTGCCATTAATGTTAATAGTTTTAGTCTTGAAAGTAGATTGGTACTCTTTTTTCACAACATCAAAAAGGGCTCCATACATTTCATTAGGATTCTCGTGTTCTACTATAGATGGTGTTATTCTATGAGCTATATTATTTTTAAATTTATTGCAACGACTAGCTGTATAAAGCCTACATTCTATTTTATGCGGCTTTTTATGTAATGGCATGGGGAAACTAGCTAATAAACCACAGTGGTCAGACGTTAAGTCACTTAACACTAATTTATTTTTGGCATCACAATCACTAAATATATTATCAAGACAAGTTGACGAAGATGCCGTGATCCTAGTAGGTTCAAAAAACAAGTTAATTAAATTATAAGACCTAAACAGATTAAGAAGTCTAATACTTAATGGAGTAACATCTAAAATATTAATATTAAAATCTTCACATAAAATTATACTTTTATTACTTGATTTTAACCTATTGAGTGAATCTTCCATCACCGATTCAAAACTAATAAAATCACCAGAGGGGGGTCGATACACGCAAATTATAATGTATCGCTCGAGTTCAACACAAGACAACTCAATAGTGCGCTCGATGGAAAGATTAACTAAATCTAAACGTTGTTTACATTTCAACTTGTTTGAAACAAGAACTAAAGATCCACCGCGAATGGCGCTTTTTCTTACAAACGCACTTTGTACAGTAAAATTATCATCATTGATAAACACTACTTCATGTTCTTTCAACCAGTGTTCAGTCAAACATAACACCAGCTATCTAATTACGCAACACATTTTCAATACAAATTTGAGTGGAATTGATATCATTTAAACTGGAAATTGAAAAATTTGACAGCTTTCGTATTACGTAACTCTAAAATTTTTGATATCAACTGCAGTCTGAATGAGACGCTAAAGAGTGAACGATACGCGTCTAAAAAGGCTATAATTCGAATTACGTAACCATTTTGACAGCGCTGAATTGGTTTAAAATCAACGAGTAATTTGTTTCTTCTGTCAGTTATAATAGAAGGCAATGTACTCCTCGCATTTGATTTTCTTTGTAATATTTTTGGGATTTACTCGTATAATCTCCTTAATTATTACGAAATTATGTAAGTGAACATCGTTTTAATAAATTGTGAATGTGTTTTTGTGTAAAACCTCAATGATAAATCAATAATAGTGATAGGTATATTAAAATAATATCGAAGCGGTCGATAAATTAATAATATTGTGAAAATTATCCGCCCATAAGACGACCCACTGACCAAGTTCTCTTCTGTTACAACCTACTAAAGATACCTATATATTATGAAATTTCAGAAACGAGGTATTTTATTGAAAGACAAATTCGTACCTCGTACTGTATCCATTGTACTGAGCATAGAAGACAGTGGATTATGTAAGGACATCAATGAACATACCACACCACCATCTAAGGTACATAAGTAATAACAATATTCTTTTATTTCTAAGTGTTGAACATTGAATGTGTGTTTAGCACAATGTTTTATTTATTTAAACATACATACGTGTTATGTTGGTGACTACGAAATGCACCATCAAACATAAACTTTCATACATTTAATAAAGTCATTGAACCTAATAATTGTTGTATTCATTGAAGTGTTTAAGGGAGAGGCCAATTAGAATTTATTTTGTGGATGGATGTAATGGATCATGGAATATACATAATATAGAAGATTTACTTAAATGCTTTTTTTTTTTCAGGTGTCAGGCTCAACTTCATTATTGAGGAAAAGTATAAACTCTCATGCGCTTACAGCAAGAATTAGCAAGCAGTACATACATAATCCATGATGAATTCCACAGGAATACATTAAATTTCACTAATCCTTACAATATATTTTCCAATTTCTTTTTGCCCCATGTGTAAATATTTCATAAATGTGAATAAAGGCTATTGTCAGTTATTGTTTGCTTTGTTTTCCATAATTTATTTCGCTCTATTTACTGAACCTACTGAAAATACATACATAATATCACTGTTTCTCTGAAGAGTTGGGCAGAGGTTTGCCTGTACACACACATTTCACCAGTTATGTTTAAGTCCCATGTAATAGGGGACGAGCCTATTGCCATCAACCGGGCACTACTAAGAAATTCCAGGTGGAAAACCCAATAACACTATGCCCAACCCAGGCATCGAACCCAGGACCTCATACTCAGCAGTAGCTCTTGCGACCCCTAGACCAAAGAGACATAATTTTATTAATTGTTGTGTTAATGAAAAAAAAAACTTAAATTCTTAAATATTTCATAATAAGTTATTTTTATTTGTAGTTTACACTGTTCTCAGTATCAATTAACCCAATAGGAACATACATTTATATTACTGTCATTCAAGACTCAACAGTTTTCTAAAACAACAATTATATTTCAAGAACTATCTTCAGTTTCTAAGTAGCAACGCAGCAGGTGCCTTCATTCATGCTGCCTTCATGTCTTCGTAGGTGAAACTTCCCAGGAACTCTACAGTTTTAAAACAAAATCATATTATTTTCTGCTCAAATAAAGTACTTAAACATTATGGGGTTTATTTATAAACGTTATTTAAAACAAAATCATATTATTTTCTGCTCAAATAAAGTACTTAAACATTATGGGGTTTATTTATAAACGTTACTTAAAGTTAAGTAATGATTGGCAACTGTATAACCATACATTTTTGACATTTGAACGTCATTTAACTTTAAGCAATGTTTATAAATAAACCCTGTGGCAAAGTAAAGTAGGCATTCATTGGGCCCATGGCTGGACAAAAGCCATTAGCCTAGTTATTGCTGCTGTTTGTATAATTTCTTCTTTACTTAGGGCTGATTTTTCAATGTCCAGATATTTTGTAATACTAAATTATGTAAACATTAGTTAGGTATACATAAAATATAATATTATGATGTAGAAAGTTCGGCCAAGGAAATAAATATTCATAATTTTATTATAAAGTAAGTTGCCTCACTTGATTCTTAACTATGTGACTAAAAGCTTACATTTTCATTCACAGCATTTTTGCCATCTAGCCATCCAACTTCTTTGTTAGGAAATTAAGAAGATTCAGGTTGGGTAGTGTTCCATTCATGTATTTTCAGCTCTTGCACCGTCTGTGAAAATATTATGAATATGTTTTGTAGTTAGGATATAGGTTACTATAGTTTATTTCAGCATGTAGGTACTTATGTACAAAAATATCAATTAACAATTTCAGTTAGAATGTGAGGTTGACGGACGTAGGGACTCACGTTATTCCTATTTATATTGGGTTACTTACTTGTAGTGATAATCTCGACGTATTTTTCGCTATTGAGCAAAACAGTATTGATTTAATGAGAGAATTTTCCAGTTCATCCGGCTTACACAAGCCACAAGAAAAATGTTCCAAAACTGCCTAACATAGGCCCACGTTTCGTATAGGATATTAAATTAAAATTTGTAAATATAATACAATTTTGTGTTGTTCTCAGTGTTGCCATTTTTTTTCCCCGAGTGCTATAAAAAGAAATAAGATGAGACATTTTTTATAATCCGTTCAACCGATTTTGACTTATATTGCGTTGGTGACATGACAAATGGCAGCTTCAGTAAACACTTGGTATTGTAACCACTTTTTTGCTTTTAATGTTCAACCGAACACGAAACGGTTTATTTAAATGTATAATCTTATTTCAAATAGAGTATAGTTTAGTCACAATTTTTTTAATTTTATTTTTCTGTTACTGACATTCGGTCGCTGTTTTGTAGGTCCATTTGAAAATTTGAGAATGAAAATAAAACAAAAGGTCAAAGTATTTTTTTAAACATCATCCAACTTAATCTACAATAATTAATGAAAAAGTTAGTGAAGATGTTTGAATGTTTGTTAGATCTATACATAACTTAGCCATAACGGCAGATTTTTTTTACCCCTGTAGTATTAACCCGTGAAATATTTTTTAGAAATGACGTCGTTTTGCGATCACTACTCGGGCGGAGCCTCTGATTGGTTTCAACATATTCATCATGGTGAACAGTTTTGCCAAAACAGCGTTCTAATCTGCAGTGGTTTCGGCATTTCAAATTCAAATTCAAATTCAAAAGTCATTTATTCAAACTAGGCTGAGAATCAGCACTTTTCGAACGTCAAAATTACATAAGACAGTCCCCCAAAACGCCCACCCTTCACCACTTCCTAGTGCTTTTGCTGGGAAGAAGAAGTGGCGCAACAAACTCCCCAGCAGCACAGCTGTCTGTTCAGTTAGGAAAAAAAAAATGATTCTATACAATAATTTTTAAGATAATTTACATTACGCATAATAAAATTTAAATTATAAATTAATAGCCATATGACAGCTAGCACACGCCAATATACCAACCAAAAACATCGAGAACTATACTCAAGCAGAAATAAAAATAACTAAACGTAAACAATATCTAAAAAAAAGAAAATAAAGCCTCCAGGCATAAAGGGCGTGCCCGCTTACATAGAGCTGTAACTAGAAGTTATAATTGATAAACTAGGACCATCGAGGTAAAATAAATAATTGTCGAGGTCGCTAGCTAACCACATATTATAATACAACTCATTAAAAAAAACATTGTAATGAGTAGATTATGTCAACAATAAATAAAAATAAAATAAAATAAATGTACATAAAAAGTAAAATTATAAACTTTTATATAAACTCATAAAACCTGTCAGTAGGTAAACTAATTCTGGAGAAAGAACATTTAAACATTGTCTTGAGTTAATCACAGCGACCAACTATTTTTATCATTTGAAAGAAATACATCGTAAAATCACTGACACAGGTTTTAGACAAACAATAAAACATGCCATTATCTTGTTATTTTAATATTTTCTCGAGTCAGTTTTAGTAATTGATTGTATTGTTTTCTACAAATTGAATTAAACTAACCACTACACAAAACCACCAGCCACTAAAAGCAACCCGCAATTTCAAGCAATTTCTTCGCCAGTAGGGGTGTCCAAACCCCCAGGTTTAGTGGAAATCCCACTAAGTTGACAACACTGCTTTTCTACGATTTTGTCATTGGCCACAGATAAAAAAAACCGGGGAAAGGAAACGTTTTGTTACGCATTTCAATTATGGTAGTTTTTGATAGAAAGTGTTTTAAAAAATGGTTTTAAATTTTTCGGCAATCATTGTACATTTTCATCTATAAGCACTAGTAGAGCATCAGTTATAATTAAAATAAAATTAAATTAAAGCACAATAATTTGGAAATTAATCATGCCTATATGGTGGAACAAAACATATAAATTAAAGACGTATAGCCGTTTTTTAAGAACAACCCTATTCAATTTCGGTCGATTGGTAAAAAATGTTTATCGTAATTCCAATTATGGCATGCGATTTAAATTGGACTTGGTTTCGATTCGGAATTGATATCAAAAATAAAATGTGTTGCGCAATTAGGCTGCTGAACATCATAGTTCTCCATAAATAAACTTAATTCTAGCTCTTTGCCGGACAGACCCTGCATATTTTGATGAACAACATTCAATATATGCGGCTCACCCGTTGTCGCTCCTAATAGTTTAAACTACAAGGCGTATCAAAAGTAGTGTTAGTACCACTACTAACAGTAATCGATGGTACAGTACAGGTACCAGTGTCACTGTGTATATTGTATGCTAAAAGATTAGCAATTTGTCTTCTACAACTAGGTGGCAAATACATTGTATAATTTGTCAGTTTATAATCAGTAATAAATTGATTACAATCAAAATATAAAATAGCGTCACTGTGACGACAAGTCCTATTATAAATTAACATATTTAATTTATAAATGTGCCTATTTGTCTCATTAGACAAATACCGAGAATAAGGCAAGGCACAGAAAATAAATTTACAATTATTGGTTTCAATAGCTGCTAATGTCCGAGGAATAGGTGGCTTGGAGTGTGCGACATTGCGTTGTAATCATAGCGGAGCCGCGCGCCGTCATTGTAAGATGCAGTAGGTATACATAAAATTCGTGGCGCCGAAAGTGCGATGAGCGCACAACTTCTGCCATCTTCGCCATTCAGAGCCGTCAGTTTCTATACGTCATTTTTGTCGTATTACTAGTATGAGTAAGAGTGAAACCACACTGCTCGCACAACACGCAGTGCTAGATTTGGACGCATTCAGTGCCGCAAAATCTAGCGCTGCGACGTCGCAACCCAACGCAACGAAGCAGTGCAGCAGTGTGGCTTCTCTCTATGGCCGCACGGGCATTGACGGTGCCTCGCGTCGTCGCCCCGGCGGCGGGGCGGAGGAGCTCGTGGCTAAGTAATAACTGCCGCACGGGTCGATTCATCAGGTTAAGCTATGCTTGCCGGGGTTGGTCTGTGGATGGGTGACCATCTTTACATAACGAGACTCCTCCGTGCCTCGGAAAGCACGTTAAGCCGTTGGTCCCGGCTGTCATCCGTGGTTTTTTGACAGTCGTTACGGGTCGTCAGAAGCCCGAAAATCTGACAACTAGTCTTACCAAGGGGTATCGTATTACCCAGTTACTGGGTTGAGGAGGTCAGATAGGCAGTCGCTCTATGTAAAATACTGGTATTCAGCTGCATCCGGTTAGACTGGAAGCTGACCCCAATATCGTTGGGAAAAGGCTAGGCAGATTGATTGATCTCACAATGACAGCGCGGGCGCGGCGTTCCCGTCTGTGTTATCTAGGTTCACCAAATCAAGCTAAACTTTGAAATTAGAACCAAATGTCTAGTCTTGATAACAAGATTACAAAACCTTGGACCAATCAAGTTTTATTGAACTATTATAATTATTATTACCTTATTATTATTTAATAACTAGCTGCGCCCCGCGGTTTCACCCGGGACACAATCCCGTAGGAATATCGGGATAAAAACAAACAGACAAACTCACTTTCGAATTTATAATATAAATGCGAATAGGATGCCAACGCACCGGTTGATAGATATGGAAATTAAATCAGGTCATAGGTGCACCTAATGGTTCAATTTACAGTTCTGATTACAAAACTTGTATAACTAATACTCGCTGTATACTGGCATGTTTTAAATGAAAACAACCGATTTCCAAAAAAATAAAAAAACTACAAATTGAAAAAAAAAACGAGTCAGTTGTTTTTTTTTTTTTAAGTTTTTATTTTTACTTTTTCACTGTAGTACTTACCCTAAAAAAACGGAAGTCGGTTTTTTTTTTTTTTTTTTTTTTTTACTTTTTCGTTGTGGTACTTACCCCACAAAAATTCTATGCTACATTTTATAATAAACATCGACAGGAAGTTATTAGGTATAGTATCATCCACATAGACTAAGTGGGAAAAATACGTATTATTGACGCTAACTCAAATACTAATAAACAAATAAAAGTTAATAAAATGTATATGGGACCACCGCGCAAGCTTCTTTCTTGTGCCAAATGAAAAAATATTTTTCAAAATCGGTCCTCAATTGACGAAAATATCAACAAACATAGATTCTCCTCCTTTTTGGAAGTCGGTTAAAAGTTTAAATAACTTTGAAGCAGTTTTTACTAAGTAAAACAACAATGTTTTCACTGTTGGGTCACAGTCACTCTGTGAAGGTTGTACGCAAATTGTATTTTTTTATTATTGTGTATACTTTTTCTTCCAGCTAAAGTAATAGGAAGTGGTGAAGGGTGGGCGTTTTGGGGGACTGTCTTATGTAACTTTGACGTTCGAAAAGTGCTGATTCTCAGCCTAGTTTGAATAAATGACTTTTGAATTTGAATTTGCTAATCAAAGATGATACTTTAAATAGAGGAAATATTTAGACAAGTTCAGTACGAATTAAAACTATATTAATAGAGATGAACTGTTACCTATACCTATATATAAAAGGAGAAACTGACTGACTGGCTGACATATAAACGCAGAGCCGAAACTACTGGGACTAGGAACGTGAAATTTTGCACACAGCTTCCTGTTATAATGTAGGGGAACACTATTTTTTTTTTGTCCGCCAGATAGATTATTAAAAAATATTGGACACGTATTTTTTATTTTTTTACGTAATTAAAGATTACAGCAATACATTGAGTTAAAATGTGGCATGACGTCCTACTCCGGTAGATTTTATACCGACTTGTGACGTAACTCCCCAACTTTAATGCGTTATAACTAAATCATTTTTTAGGGTTCAGTAGTAAACAAGGAACCCTTATAGTTTCACCATGTCCGTCTGTCTATCTGTCTGTCTGTCTGTCCGCTTAGCTCAGAGACTGTTAGTACTAGAAAGCTGCAATTTGGCATGGGTATGCATAATATTAATCACGCCGATAATAAAATCAGGAAAAACAGTTTTTTTGAGGGTACCTCCCCTACACGTAAAGTAGGGATGTTTTTTTTCCCTCGTCTATCCCATAGTGTGGGGTGTCGTTAAAACATATTGTGGGTGTGTCACAACCATTTTTCAATTCAGGGATCCGTTTGTGAAATATTAAGCTTTAGCTTGTTTTTGTTAGAGTCGTGTCCAGCCCTGCCAGCTAAATGTTGCACTTGGATTTGTGAAAACTATCACAGCTAAGTAGGCTTTACAGGTTAACGATTAATAATCGACCAACTTAAATTTACAGTTTGATACGAATGTACATAACATAATGTAGAACATGTTTTTCAACTACAATGTATAATTTTTGTAATAGTTTATTTAGTGTTTATATTTTTTCTTCCACAAATAACACTTATTAACTAAACATATATATATTTATTTAATTACTTAACTATACAACAAGTCAAAAAATTAGTCGAATAACCCGCCCCTAACTGTTCCCGGCGCAAAGGTGCCCATAACGCTTGCAGCATTACCACGTTGGATGGCAATGGCTAACCTTTGCACCAAGAACGATCCGGAGCGGGAGTCACCCGTTTTATCACGGAGCCTGTGCCCTATATCGTTAATGAGCTTCTTGGCCTCAGTGCCCCAACACCCCATGGACTCAACGGCAACGGGCACAAAAAGGTAACGTTCCGCCAACGGAGCGTACTTCACCCTCTTCCTTACAGCAGCGTCTTCAGCTGCAGCCGACGGCGAGAGGACCGTGCGACCAAGGTGGCTGGCCGCAACAGTGCTGACGCAAGTTGCGTCCCATATTAGGCACTTGCCGTTCCTCCAAGGCACCAAAGTCAGCCCATCCGGCCGCTTGCCGTCAGTCCTGGACAGACCCGGCGGCTCCAGTACGCAGGGGACATCTGCCGACACGAATGCCCTCCTCACAATATCATTGAGCGCATGGTGACGCGGGAACCTCCCCGAGCAACGACGACAACTCAAAGCGTGATGGCCATCGGCCTCCACCATAGAACCGCAGGTGCATCTGTGGGGTTCACACACCTTGCAGCCCAGGCGGAGGGCCACCGCCACACGCAAAGAGTCATCATCAAGCAACGTGCCCAGGTGAGGCGAAGGAAGCGCGTGCAACCATGCTCCCGATTCTGGCTGCGATACAGCCCTGAGTCTGGCTAGATCAGCCCCCGAGGAACCCACCAGCATCTGCTCCTGGATCAGCTTAGACGTGACGTCATCCCAAGCTCGCTGAACATGCGTTGCGTCGGGGCTTGCTGCACCCATGTTGAGGACAGACCAAGCTGACCCGGCATCCAGCATATATGGTATGTTTGCCCCATCGCCATTGGAATGTAAAATAACAGACACGAGGTCAGCCACCCCATGAGTCGACGCCAGGAAAGCCGACAGGCCCACATCATGCACACACCGCACCCCAAGACCCCCGAGCCGGATAGGAAGAGCTGCCTGCCTCCACTGCGCATCATTAAAAGACACATTCAGGATCGACTCAACCGAAGATTTTAAAACACAGTCAAAAGAAGATACCTCCTCAGGGCAAAGCCAGGTGGGAGCGGTCCGCAAGAGATATGTAATCTTGGGTAAGGCAAAACACATGCGCAACAACAAAATCGCAACGTGCGCGGAGAGATCCTTGAGACGTTCCCGAGCATTGAGTAGAAGCTGTTTACGGGAGGAAATGGCTTCTGGCACTCCGTCAAGAAAAATGGGACATCCCAAAAGGAAGAAAGAGAGAGGAGAAAGTTCCTTGAGACCAGGTAAATGAGACCCAAAGCGTGAGAAGTGTGTACGAGCACCAACGCCACAGGGAAAAAATTCGCACTTAGAGGAATTCACCTCCAGACCCAGCTCCTTAAGTTGAGGAACAAGAACCTCCAGGTCCTGGCAAACTTCTTCCAGTGATCCACCAATAATGCCATCATCGAGGTACCACAGGTTCAGAGACGATTTCAACCCAGAGATGACTTTGTGGATTGCTAAACTGAACACAAGTGGCCCCAATGGATCCCCCTGCTGCGCTCCCACTTGAGACGTAATGAGACTATCACTAAAGAATAGATTAGAAGGAGAATAATATACCTGATAGAGAAAGGGGTATAGAGAAGGAATTTTATCCTTGACCTCACTCAAAAGAACGTCTCTTTCTAGGGTGTTAAAAGCATTGCGTATATCAAGTTTCAGCACCACGCAGTCCGAGTTCTCAGGATCCATGACGAACGCACGCGTCGCATGGATAGCGGCCTCGCACCCCCGACGCGTCCCAAACCCTAGTTGATGCGGCTGCAAGTATTCAGACATAGCTACCCTTACGGACCGGCACGCCAGCTTAGCTGTCAACCTTCTGAACACGCTACCGATGGCTATTGGTCTCAGGCCTCCGTCTTTTTTCTTGAGTGCGCAAAGAGAAGCACCATACAAATAAGGACAAACTACCGGATTGAGCTGACCACTCATTAGAAAGTTTGCGAGCTTTGTCAAACACTCCAGTAAACGCCGCCCGTTTTCACCCGCAGAACCAGATGTTAGCTCTTTCAAATGCCCCGGACGAATTCCATCCAAGCCTGCCGCAGAGCCACTATTAAAAGAGCTCAAAGCCAACGCGACGTCCTCTACAGACGCAGTTACCCCTGGAAATGACGAGTCCGGCGCAGATGGAAAATTAAGCGGACGCGATGGGCTTGGGTGCTTGACCGTAAGGGCGCTTAGCGTGCCAGGGTCGTGTTGCGCGAATGAGTCGTCTGAAACCAGCAACCGAACCGCCCCCCGGAGGTCTCCGTCGAACACCTTAGACTCGATGGCTTTTCGAATCCTGCACGACGTAGAAAAACCTGCCACACAACCCGACTCATCCCAAAACTGGTCAGCACCGACTGACTCGACGTTTGCCTTCACCTTTGCAGTCATATTTCCAGGTGCGTCCCTCGAAGGAACTCTCAACCCACCGAACGCAAAACTGAGAAGCGCGCCCCAGTCCTCCACACCGTTACAGCTAACGCATTTATCAATAATGTCGCACAGCTTGCCTGCAGCCTGGTTTCGCGCACCCTTAGGTACGTGCCTAAGAACTGGCGTACTTACCTTCAAGGCAGAGAGCCTCTCCAAAGGGCAGGGTCGCGAAACAAGCGGCACCTGTCTCACTAGCCGGGAATCGGTCACAGTATACGACGTCTCAGGAGTGGTAACCGGCTGACACGCATTTCTGTGCATACGGCCTATATGGATCTTGAGCCCATGCGAGCTAAAAGCACGTGAAGATCCAGGGCAGTGAGGACAGGACAACATTGTAGACAAATACAATAAATTAAAACTGGCTACCAGCAATATCACACAAAGCTCAAATTGACAATTATAAAATTTTAAATAAGTATTAGTTGAACAATTGGAAAATTAAAGAAAAAAAAAAAAAAATATATATATCTTCCTTACATAAAAATATTCCTAACATAGGTAATAATTATTGCACCACATTATAAAAATAAAAATAAAAACTAGAAGAAGCGTTCTCGTGGCTGCAGACTGTAGAAACCGATGCCTTAGGACAGGTCCTGCCATCTGTAGTAACCGGAACAGGTTAAAACGAATCGAAGGATGTTGAATGTTTGTCTGCAATGTTTGCCTTCCGGAACCTCAGACAATACGCAAGCTTCGTTCTCTTTAAGGATTTTACCCTCATAACAGTCTTTGATCTTGCTACACCAGTTGTACAAATCCAAAAAAAAAAATATTATAGAAAATAGTTAAAATCAATCCAATTCAATGTTGAGAATAATATTATTCTGTAATTATATTAATACAAAAAGACAATCATTTCATGAGATCCGAACCCGACCACCCATGTATGGCATGCGCACATCATACGAATAGAGTCAACGTGGGAGTTATTAATGATGGCGAAATTACTGTTTAGTATGATACAGTTTTTAAAAAGTTTGTTGGAATGTCGTTACCAAGCTTTCATTTCAAAAATCGACGCACTGTTAGATTTTTTTTACACTGATTATCTTAATGATAATGAAAGTTAGAAACTATTGAAATATGCCTGTTTTTGTGTTCCCTGAGTTAGTATTATGGTTTTATTAAGTCACTTTCGTAGCACAAACACAGTTTTGGGATGAAAACGGATCACTTATGTAATAGGGTTAATAAAATCACTATTTATAGGTCCACAGAGTTTGTTAACTTTAGATAACACTAGCGATCATTGACTGTACTAAATGGATCGTAATTATGTTAAAATTAGGACGGAAAAACTATTATAAACATATTTTAATAAAAAAAAACTACAATGTTAAGTTTGATCTTTGGATAAATTCATCCCAACTACGGAACCCTTCATTGTGCGTGGTCCGACACGCAGTTGACCGGTTTTCATTAATATGATTAAGCAAAAAATACGTGTCTATTATTTTTTTATTATCTGACTGACGGACTAAATAGTTTTTTTTCCCAGTCGACATTCCTATTGGATGGCAATTTAGTAATAAACAATTTGTTAAAAAGAAGTACCTATTCATATTTATATCTTTATTTGCATCCCATATTGTAGGTATAAAGGTGTTACAATGGCTTAAAGCTAAGGTACAAATTACAGATACTGTAGGGCATAGCAAAAAGTATAAAATTAATTCATAAAATAAAAATTAAATTAAATTAAAAAAACAAATTAAGTAACATTCAACAATTTTTAAATATGTTCGAACATTAATTGAGATCAGTTAGGTTGTGGTAAGTACATATTAATTATATTTGATATGGAAAATAAAATTTAACATAATGTCTTATTATAATCTTTATCTATGTATGTATGAATGTATATAAACGTCTAACTGTGTATGGTGTCTGTTTGTGTTAATTTATTGTGTAGTAGTAGTAGGTATGCTTTTTTAATTAATATTTGCTTGATATTATTTAAATATAAAAGTGTCGCTCGTATCATCTTTTATTTGCATCTGGTAGTTTATTACGTATGTTTTTATGGACATTACGAAGGGGCTATTTGAATGTAGTTTTATGCGCGAAGAGGAAGTAGGTATGTAGAATTTCGTAATTTTCTAAATTAAATAACGAACTTGTAGTTAGCCTTGTATTATCAACCAGTCTTGAGCAAAAACTATTTTTTAGTTCTCCTTGTATTTTATTTATTAAATGAATCAATTATAAAAAAAAAATACTAACGATTAATTTATGCAAATTATACAAACCGCATTTTGGTTGTGCTTCCCTGTATGGTCTAAACATAACTATGCGTGCCAAAAGTAAACGCTTCGTGTCCCTTCGTCCAGCATACTCACCATGGAATCCTGATATTTCATGAATGTCAAAAAACTGTTCTGAAATAGTGCTAAATAGTGCCCAAAGGAAAAAAATAGTGCTCTTGTACTTGCGAAGTTATAGCCATAGTTCGATGAGTATGCTGGACGAAGGTTTCGCCCAGCATACTCACCTCCGTCCGGAGAATCTGTATACGCTTCAAACATAATTCATACTTCAAAAAATAGTTCCCAAATAGTGCCAAACGGTGCCCAAAAAGAAAAAACAGTGCTCGAATAACTTCGGAGTTATAGGCTTCGTTCAGTGAGTATGCTGGGCGTAGGTTCTACGCCCAGCATACTCACCTCAGTGCGCGAATATCGAACGAGCTATAGGTACAATTTACGTCTCAAAAAATTGTGCTTGAAATAGTGCCCAATATCAGTCCAATTTTTGCTTGACTTTTGACCTAGAAAACCATTAAATTTAATTGTAAACTTCTACATACATTACATTGAGTACAGTCGAATACAATATTATTAACTTTCTTTCTAACAATTTTTGTCTTGTGTAAATTATTAATTGTCTATGTAAGGGAGTATTTACTTTAGAATCGCAATATTATTAATTACACATTATTTTAATAATACTTTATAATAATATGATTAAGCCTTCGCGCGTCGCATGGGACCCCGGTAGCTAGGAACAATGATTTTATATATTTTGTCTAGATCACGGCGCTTGAAGGATTAAGATATCAAATGAAGTAAATCATGCATGAAAAATAGTTGCTGTTATTAATGCTTACATTACAACTGACAAAATTATTCAAAATAATCATTTTCCGGATCAAGGACGGTACCACAACGTTTACGGAATTGACCTGTATTCCTCATGTGATAAAGTTCAATATAGTGTGGCAGTAATGGATGCACGTACGGTCAATAGGTATGGGGCTTACGACGCGCGGCGCCCGCGACGCAAATGAATATGTTTATGTTTAAATACTAGATGGCGCTGCCCTAACATCTTACGATTATTAGACAAGACTGATCTGTATTTTGAAGGTGATAAGGGTCCATTTTGTGTCACAAAGCGACGCGCGGCGCCCGCGACGCAAATGAATATGTTTATGTTTAAATACTAGATGGCGCTGCCCTAACATCTTACGATTATTAGACAAGACTGATCTGTATTTTGAAGGTGATAAGGGTCCATTTTGTGTCACAAAGCGACGCGCGGCGCCCGCGACGCAAATGAATATGTTTATGTTTAAATACTAGATGGCGCTGCCCTAACATCTTACGATTATTAGACAAGACTGATCTGTATTTTGAAGGTGATAAGGGTCCATTTTGTGTCACAAAGCAATCGAAACGAACAAGCGCTTCTCAGTTTCTTTGTTTGTTTACTTCGTCGCACATCATTATAATAACGCCGGCTTTTGAGTTTGACTACATAGTGGGTTGCAAAACCAAACAATGTGTTGGTGATGTCATTATTTACCTATATAAAATTGTGTATCTAGTACGTAATCAATATAGGAGCTGCACCCAAATCAGTAAGTATATTTCAATTTATAATAGTGGCATTTAACTAAATTGATTTTACACTCATTCATTAATTGCACTGTAAAACTAGGTAGCAAGCGAGTTGTTTTTTACAAAAACACGTTCATTTTTTCGTTGAATATGACACTGTACACTTAAAATTAAGGACATGCTTAAGAAGTTTTAAAAATGGGTACCTACTTAGTTACTTTTTTAAAGGTTTGATGTAGGTAGGTACACACATAATAACGTAATGTAACTTGTTTGTTTATCTAATTGGATCTCAAATACCTATTTATATACCTACTTCTGCGGAGGCCTGGTTTTATCCTCCAATTCTACTGGAAATGAAACACTGTCTTATTTGCTAGGATATAATTTACTTTTCTTCAATTTTTTTATTACAAGCTTGTCTTCGTTACCCGTCAGGATCTGTTCTCGTCTTAAGTTCACGTTAGTTACATTTCAATATCGAAATAGGTAGAATCAGTCAGCGCGAGCGTCGGTAGTAAGTATAAACGTAACTATAGAATTAACACAGATGTATTTTTTAGATAATATGACGTGAAGTGAAGACTATTACCGATTGTCATCCGGCGAATGCACTTAAACTTTTAAGTGTCGTCAACCTATTCATCACATTTTCTATGGGAGTTGTGACTTCGGGAAATCGTCTTCAGCCTCGTGTTTTGCCCCTTCGCTATTTATAATAGAAATCACGCTAAAATAATGGAAAACACGTAAGTGCTTAAGTACCTTTAGAGGAAGGCTGGAGCCTGTCATACCTATATTAAATTATTTAAATACGTGTTATTTTCAGATTATCTTGAAGACACAATGTTTACCACGTTAGAAGACAACTTTTTCTGACTCGTACTGCGTGAGCGGTGGGGCCCGTTATGTTTTTTACATCTATAGTTGGTATTTTCAGGTAATATAGGTAGTATAAGTACACAAGTGTTCATAATGTTATTGATGTTGATTTATATGTTAGTTAGTTAGTTGTTATTTCATATTATGTTAATATTGAAAACAAATGGCATAATAATTTGTGATAATTCTTGTGAATCTAACGACATGGATCAGCAAGGAAAACGAGGGCCTAAACCAAAGGTTTCATTAGAAACACAAAAATTAGTAATTTCAGAATTCAAAGATGACTTTTAAAAATATTCCTTCCGCAAATGACTCAATTTATAAACAAATTCAAACACGGTTAAATTACAAAATGAGTATTAAATCAATCATATTAAGCATAAAACGAAATTACGAATACTTTTTTGGTGTTGATAAAAAAGAAATAATTCGTAATAATGATTCTAATTTGATAAATCAAAAGTCTACATCGTCATCAAACGAAAGCATTAATAGTGTTTCGGAGAACACCAGTACGCATACATTTTATATGGATACAATAACTTGGGATAGTATTAAGCCTCAAAGGTATTTTTATCACCGAAATAGCAAAATCGCCCCTGGTAGTCTGTATAATGTCAGACGTAAATTAAAACCAAACCAATGGACTAATGTAATTCAAATGCATCTATGGAAAGAAATAAGATCTTTATGCACTTGGTGTTTTAAAAATAATATTGTGAAAGACAATTACGAAATCAAATGCACAGGATATTGTAATCAATGTCACGCAAAAATAATTATAACAAGTAACTTAGAAACGGAAAATTTAATTAAACTAGAATGTTGCATAATTAATGAAAATAAAAAGTACTCTCATAACACCAGTAAAAAAACCGATTACGGTATTACCAAATAAGGGAATTAGGTGAAAAATTACAACACGAAGCAGCAGCTTCTATAAGATATAAATTAGCCTCAACTTTAATGAAGAAAAATGACAAGGAACCTCCAGTATTGCCAAAATTACAAACACTACATCGAATTAAACATGAAAATAAAAAAGTTGATGTTTTCCATCCCAACCCAATATTGTCACTTACTTGTATGTGTGTTTCACCACCTTTTGATAAATGTGTTAGATATGTTTCTGCTTTTCCATTTTATACATTTTACTGGACGGACGATCAAAAGAATTATTATAAAAAATGCCAAAAAGAGTTTAATTATATTAGAGTTTCTATAGACGCAACAGGTTCTATATTTAATAAAAATCTTCGGCCTGTCGTCAATGAACACACACAACTATCTCAAGAGTCGCAAAGTCCTATATTTTTGTATGTTATGATGACAGATACAACCGTTAAAAGTAGCGTGCCAATTTCACAGTGTATATCAGAAAGTCACTCTTTAGATACTATTGCTAGCTGGTTACAATCTTGGTTGGCTAATGGAAAACCTCCAAATGAAGTAGTAACTGATGATTCCGCAGCTTTAGTAGGTGCGGTGGTAAAAGTATTTTGTGGTTATAAATCCACCTCTGACTACTTAAATACATGTTTTAATATTTTAGAAAATAGAACCAAAAAAATTCCAACCTGTTATGTTCGCCTTGATACTTCGCATTTCATAAAAACATTGTACAATCAAAGTATTTTCAAAAATATAGACACTAGAGTAACAAAATTTTTTGTTGATTGTATGATTCTGATTAAAAAATGTGTTTCATACGGAGAGGTAAAGAAAATTATAGAAAATGTTTATATTATAGCAAATAATAAACACCGCGGCAGTAGAAATGGAAATTTAACACGGTGTGAAACGGCGATTTTAGAATTAAAAAACCGGATCAAAACTAATTTGCAGGAATGTGAAATACAAAATGTAGATTCGGAAAATCACGTTCCAATTAAACATTCTTTATGGGAGGGATTAGATAAAGAAGAAAACCCGCTTCTGAAAATGTATAAAGATCTTGAGGAGAAAGAAGATTTAATTAAACAATTGTGTGATCAAGAAACTGAAATCGAAAATATTTATTACTTGCCGGAAATAAAGGACACTTTGATTAGGATTCTTAAAAAACTTCCACTATGGGGAAATATAATGATGACTTATTTTAACAGTAATTATTGTACTCCAACCAGTTCAAATGTAGAAAGTTATATGAAAGACGTAAAAAAGTTATTTTTTAAAACAAATTCAAATAAGTACCGCGTAGATGAGTTTATTATTGACCTTTCCTGCAATTTACATTTATGAAGTAGCCGTATTTATAAAAACAAATGAAAATCTATTTGATAAACTCAAATCGAAAAGACATATGTTAAAAATTTCTAATGTACCACATAAAACGGCTCTATATAACAAAAGCTTCTTTGGCATTGCATCAAAAATATACAACAAAATACCTATTGACATTCTGAGCACTAAGGAACTTGCAGTATTTAAAAATAAATTACGATACTTTTTAATTGATAATGCATTCTATACGATCCAAGATTTCTTAAATTATTGATTGATTTGTTTAAACATTTAATTTAACTGTATTTTGACATTTTGACATATAATAACTAAATTTGACATGTAAAATAATTTTCAATTTAATGCTAATACATAATTATTGTATGCCTATTAGGCAGGACATATTGGAACTTAATTTTTTTGTTAAGACCTGTAACAAACCTATGCCCACAATAAAGATATTATGATTATGATTATTAAACACGAGCCTTTGATAACCGGTTCCATACGCTTAGCCAAAAGTGACTTGATTGATGTTCAAGAAGGAACTGAAAATATTGTCGATGAAAAAAATGAAATGAGTGACCATAACACACCACAAATAAATACTCTCGTCAATGATGAATCATTTTATGAAAACTCAATTTTTAGGAGCGAACCAAATTATATTGAAGACTGGCGGGGGGGACTGGTGTCTAAACAGAAGAAAAATAAAAAACGAATCAATCGTCGTACAAAATTACATATTTTACAAAACGGCAGTGTTTCTACTTCAGGAACATACAGATTCACGTTTATTAATACGTGTGCTTTTGATTCCGTGGTCCAAAGTTTTTCAATTGCATATTTAGATAGACCTAATATTAGAAAATATATCAATGATAAAAAAAACGATCTTTCACAACTGACCAGAAGTTTGATCACGTATGACAATCTAAAGAAAATCACTAAGAAGGCTAGAAAACCAAAAGATATTTACACTACTCGTTCTAAGGTATTGGCTAAAATATATGATACTGTGGAATCCGATTTTAGTAGTTGCAAAAATTGTGAGTGTAATGTAACTTTTATAATAGATAACATACAAAGTTATGGTTTTTATAGTGCTAATAGATACTTAAATTGTACAAACCAGAACTGTGAAATCAATAAAGGTTCTGGCACAAAATGTAGTTGGATTCCAATAAATGTAAACATATTGACGACTCAAGGTATTGGAGCCCTTAATGAAGCTCTATTAGTAAATGATACTGAAAGGAAATGTAAATACCAATTATGTAACGGTAAAAACGCATACAAATATGAAGTACTAGACTTCGTATTTATTGAAATTAATACTTCAATTGAAATAGAAATTGATGAAATTCCTAAAGAGATCATAATAAACGGTGACACCTTTAAAATTCTGTCGGTAATAGATTTTACAAATGGTGAATCAGGACGCATGGGGCATTACAAGTCAAAGTGCTATCGATTGCTAAAGAGAACTTGGAACTGCTATGATGACCTTAGTAAAAAAGTTTGTAGTAATTCCCAATATACTGTACCACACTGCATTATTTATACGCGAATGTAAGATGAAGATCGGTCCTAACTTGTTAGTTCCTATTTTGTTATTGTTTGTTTGTTTTTTTTTTGTTCTTGTAAAAGTTATTTTATTAATAACTTACAGAAATGTGATTATAAACTGTGATTGTTAATTTGTAATTACTATAGGGTATTTAATATTAATAAAAAAAACGTGATTATAAACTGTGATTGCTCAATTTATACTTATTTGTAAGATAATTTTATTGTGATTAAAACGTTGTAGCAGTAAAACAAAGTACAAGTACCTACGTGTTATATTTTAGAAAGTTTTACCAATATTTGGCTAAACATTTTTTTATATGTATATTATATACAATATTAAAACTACAATTTTTTCTATTTACATTGATTATATTATGAATGTTAACAAAAGCTGTGAACTAGTTAACTAGAATTCTGATTACTTTGGCCCTTTAAATAGTAATAAATAACGTAAGTAATTAAAAATGTTTTTTATTGCTAAACCTTTCATTGATGAAACTATTGGAAAGAGTTTTAAAAATTTGTATAACTATGTCACAGTACTAGTTTTGACTGGTTATAAGTTTTGCCTGCAACATATATACAAAAAGAAACTGTATAATTTCCTTTTTACAATTTTTCAAGATATTAATTTTATTGGCTGCAAATGACTGTTTTTATTCAGACAAACACACAATGCAATGAAGTAATAGACTTCATTTACGCTTAAAGTTTCATTCATTTATTATTATTTATAAAATATATAATAATGCATTTAATCGAAAGTTTTTGACATGTGAGAAAATACCATAATTATTTCCAATAACATGAAGTCTACAATTAGAAAGTTTAATATTTTTGTCCAAAAACATGTGTCGACGACTGTACCCCATTTTACGTTAGTATGTAGAAGTTTACATTAAAATTTAATGGTTTTCTAAGTCAAAAGTCAAGCAAAAATTGGACTGATATTGGGCACTATTTCAAGCACAATTTTTTGAGACGTAAATTGTACCTATAGCTCGTTCGATATTCGCGCACTGAGGTGAGTATGCTGGGCGTAGAACCTACGCCCAGCATACTCACTGAACGAAGCCTATAACTCCGAAGTTATTCGAGCACTGTTTTTTCTTTTTGGGCACCGTTTGGCACTATTTGGGAACTATTTTTTGAAGTATGAATTATGTTTGAAGCGTATACAGATTCTCCGGACGGAGGTGAGTATGCTGGGCGAAACCTTCGTCCAGCATACTCATCGAACTATGGCTATAACTTCGCAAGTACAAGAGCACTATTTTTTTCCTTTGGGCACTATTTAGCACTATTTCAGAACAGTTTTTTGACATTCATGAAATATCAGGATTCCATGGTGAGTATGCTGGACGAAGGGACACAACGCTTCCTCTTTCGAGTCCTACATATTACACGACTGCCCAAAAAGGAGTGTATTGTATTCAGGGGCCCAAGTCTGCTATTTTTTAAATTCGTCATTCCAACACGATCCCATTGTCATTTTGCTAAAAGTTCGTAATCTGCTAAATTCATAATGGTCAATCATTGGTTGATCATTGTATTCCACAAACAAGATACTCTTATCGAATTAAAAGAAATGACTGCACAATAACGTTCTCATGGTAGGTCACTGCTCAAAGGAACTGTCAAAATTTTAGCAGATTACCGCCTAAGTCAGTCATTCATTTTTCATTATGTACGAGATTACCAATAGATGCCATTTCTTTCAATGAAGTGTCAGTGGCTGACCATTCGAAAGTCATAATGACGCGACTGTGTTAGTAGATTACCAAACTTGTCAAAATCAACAATTATGAAATCAATGATAGACCATTCTGACACTATTGTAATAGCAGACTTGAGGCCCTGGGTTGATGTATGTGAGTTTCTTTATTCCACCATAACTTTTAAATGTCTGAACATATTTGGATGTATGGGGTATCGTTAGAATCCTTACATCAATAAAATTTAAATATGGCGTATGGCTCCATTTTGAAAAGTTTTTTTTTTTCAAATAATTCTAATATGGCTATCAAATTGAAGGCCTTGATGAGCACATTCCAAATATATATAATTTATGGGCATCACTTTTACTTAGGTACGGTGTACGTGCAAAACAAACATTTCATCTTTGGCTGTGCAAACGATTTAATCAGCTATCTAATTACGCAACACATTTTCGTAAACGACTACGACAAATTTGTTTCATTTTGACAGTTCAACAGCATTCATTGCGTTATTTACATTGTTGAGAAGATTTTTTTTTCGAACTTATGAATCAATGGATTAACAATTTGTTTAAAAACGATTCAAATTCCGATTGATCGTGTATTTTACGTAATTAGGGTACAGACTTTAGTAAGACTGAGAATGTCTAAATGAGTGAATGGTTTCGTAGATGATTGAGTTTTAGAATTATTTCATCATCACACCGTCACACGAGTAACATAGGTACATAGGCTAGTAAAAAAAAAAACATATTGGTTAAGATTAACGCCATTTAATGCATAGTGGACGTAGCATGAATAAAGCTTGTCACTAAAATGCATAAAATAAAAATAAATAATTAAAACAAAATTAAAAACACGACTGCCCTGCAAAAACGAACTAAAAAGAAAAAAACAAGTGGTATTCCCGGACTAAACAGATAAATAAAATTGTCATTGCACCTCTTAGATTTAAAAGTGTTCCACAGAATGGTCATGGTTCAATGGAATATAGTAGTGTCGATATATTTTTTAAATTTAGAGACCTTTTATTGCAGAATAGCTTTAAGATTATCATAGCCAAAAGTAAGGAATTTTAGTGATAGTTTAGTGAGTTTAGTTCGGTGTACAAGAGAATCGGCACCACAGGCTTTGTCCCGTGGTTTCATCCACGTGGAGATCGGAAATTATCCTACGGGAATACCGGGATGAAAAGTATTTCCTAATCCAGGTCATGATCTACCCGTGTGCCAAATTTCATTCCAATCTGTTCAGCTGTTTTAGCGTGAAAGCGAAACAAACAAACTCACTTTCACATTTATAATATTAAGTTAGGATAATAGATTAGATTAGATTTAGATTTATTTTACACATTACAAGTTCCTTACACTTAAACAAAGCACACAATTAGACCTCTGGCGTCTGTCTTAGCATGCCATGGCCTGAGATTTGATCAACGTGCTATTAACAGTTAGATACGTTATAATCGAGTTGATGTAATGTACTTTCAGCTTACGCTTTATGTTTTTACTATTCATTGAGTCTCTAATATCCACAGGTATTTGGTTTAGTAAATTGGGTATTGTGAAAGAAGCGGTACGGATTAGGCAATTCTTTGGGCTATGTCGGCTACCTTGGTTCTCCAGAGGATCTCTTCATTTCTGATTCGATTACGTAGGGAAACTCCAAGCATAGACCTTCTGATAAAGCCCATTGTGAGCGACCACGTTTCAGTGGTCATCACTGGCAACACGCACCAGACTGGTCAAAGACTTTCGTCTTGAGACACTATGGTATGTGGGACGAGAAGATATTGCGTAGCTTCCAACGCTGCCGAGACTAGATAAGGTAAACAATCTGTAATTTATTTTCATTATAGGAACTAAAACATTTTGTAATCATGTTAGGACCAGTATGGCTTGAGATTCGACCGGGTTGAAACGTGCACGATGCATACATTTTATTTATAGTGATGTGTTGTTTTAATTATCTGTCTGTGGCCATTAAAGGTCAAAGTTTTTTTTAAATAAGTGAATACTTAATTGTGAATACTTGGAGGACCTAAGCAGTCATTAGTGTGGGGGTGTGGGTATATAAAAGCCGTTTATATAATTGAATGTGAGTATATAAATGATATTTTCTTATCTTTTTCTTATCGTGTGGTTAGTGACTAACCTGGTGTCAGAGTTTTAAAGTCGCCCATGGGCCTCTGACAAGGCTTTTTTTTTTTGGGTGAGATATCGTCGGATTACCTCCCCGCCCTGGGTGGAGCGGGAGCGGGAGCGGGGCGTGTCAGACTAAAACTCAGGCTTCACATGCCGTCTAGAAATATCTCTCAGGTATTTTTCTCACGATATTTTCCTTCACCGTTTTTTAAACAAGGGATGATCCAATCTGTTCTTGTACATTCTGATTTATTCAAAATCAGAATGTACAAGAACAGAATGAATGAATTTGAAACTTGAGTTCAAAGTAAAAAATTAAAATTTTCACATTAATATTAATTTATTACTTTCTTATTTTTGATCATTACATATTATTTGTTTATGTACACACATTTATAAACAAACAAGATGAAAAGAACAGAAAAATAAGTGCCGTGAGCCTACTGTCGCCTTTGCAGATGGGCCGCGAGAACTGCTACGCATGACGTTCGCGACCCATCCAGCGCAGCCCGCCTCCGGGCACCAACTCTTTTGGCAATGTCCGGGCTCACCTGAGACATTGCCACCACTCGTGAGGGCCGTGCAACGCGACGGCGATAGACTCTCCGATCTATCGCCCGCTGGCACCTCCTAGGGCGGCATCAGGTCGCCATGGCACCTTCTCCGCCGCCCTGTCCTCCTGCGACGCTGTGCTCCTGCAGGGTAGCGAAGCATAGTGGACCTCTCCTTCGCTACCCTGCGAGGAACCTAGTCTAACCTTACGTTTGCCGTTTCGCGGTCTCCACTCAAGAACACGTCTACCCCAACGGTCATCAGATCTACGGCTTTTATGGCTGGCCGATTGCCACTTCAACTTGCTTATTAAACCAGTCCAGCAGTGGACAGGGAAAGGCAGAGTTGATGAACGAGAAGATTATATGACGGTTTTCATCTTTGTTATTTGTAATGCAGTATAAATATGTTGCAACATTAGACACTCAATTAAGAAACAGGTTTAAAAATACAATATTTTAAATCCAGTTAGTATAGTAATAATTAAAGACTGTCAAGGCCTTGACTTGGCATTAGAGGTTTTTGAGGTCTTCAAATAAATCTAAAATGTAATTTAAAATACATACATACGTACATAAATTCACGCCTCCTTCCCATGGGGTAAGCAGAAACTACAGAACTCCACCTGCTACGATCCTTACATACTCCTTTTGCCTCGTTTACGTTCATACATCTGGTCATACACGCACGCCGGTTGCGAGTACAACGCACCTGTCCTTTTTGAAGAACATCACCAATAAGGTCAGTATATGTCCTCCTAGGGCGTCCTCTCCGGGCGTTTTCAGTCACATCTGTCTTGTAAATACTTTTTGTTAGTCGCCTTTCATTCATCCTCTCAACATGACCAAACTATCTCAGCATACCCGTTTCAATTTTTGTCACTACATCTTCTTTTAACTCACACCAGTCGTCTTATCACATCATTCCTTAGCCTATCATTTATAGTTAGACCACACATGCTTCGCTAGGAACGCATTTCCACAGCATTTTTGTAATTTAAAATACTGAATAAATAATCTAATTAGGGCGATGTGACTTGCGTCAAGCGACATGCGCGCGCGTCACCCATTTCCGTCCGTCGTCCCATCGCGGTAAATCGTGGCATGTTCTCACTAAACAACATCTTTCATTTGTTTTCTCCACAGCCGCTATCGTAAGACGGCTACAGCCCGTAGCTCGTGCTCACGGGGTAAGCATACGAGCATCATCGAGGACCGCATCTTTACTTACCATCAGGTGAGATAGGAGTCAATTGTAATGTCAGATCGTCTATCATAGATACAATTTTTGATTATTCAATAAGAGGAAAAAGCAGTGTCGTTTTCACGGGCGCTAGTTTGAGTCCCGATCATAACTAGGGATTCTTAGTGCTCCCGTGCGAAACGCGAGGCAGTTGAGACTACTCAAGACAAAGACACCTTTATCTTCAAGGAGAATACTCTACTTTTCTCACCTTTTGCGAGGAAATGTAAAAGCAATTTGATTTTAATATACATATTATAATAATTGAATCAAATAACCAATTCTTTTTAGAAAGATTATTATAATTTAGTTTTATTTATTATTTTATTGCATTTATTAATAATTAATTTGAAATTATAATTATAATATTTGTGCGCCGTTGACGGCAAGACATCGCATTCATGTTAATAAAATTAACACCTGTACTTATTTTGTTTACCTATGTTCTACAAATAATAATATTTGAATTATTAAATATTATTCGTTTTATGTTAAGTAAAAGTTTTCATACTATTTTTTAGTTAAGATTCCAAATTCAAATCACATTCTTGACCAGCGGGTAATAATGAAATTCCACACAATATTATTGCCCGGCTAGATTCCCAGGGCTAATGTGAATTAATTGTTAGGTATTTGACACTACGAGGTGGTGTGTTCTTTTTTTATTTTTAAGTTTTTTTAAATATGTTTCAGAACCATGTCCCACCACATCTACTTCCGTATCCTGGGCTACGTGGTGACCATCACGATGCACATATCCAACATGTTGATCATGATCAGCTCCTTCCACGGAGAGCCGATGAAGAACGATTATGTGCGACATTTCAGTGAGATGCAATGCTTCTTCTTTACTTGTTGGACTTTTGTAAGTGTAACTCTTCTTCTTTATTGACAAATAATAGACATAATATCACGCTTTGTTTTCCCAAAGGGTTGGGTAGAGGTGTACCTATAGTACACACACATTTCACCAGTTATATTTAAGTCCCATGTAATAGGGTGCGTGCCTCATTGCCATCAGTTCAGTCCGGGCATAAATCCAGATTCCAATCTACTACTCAGAAATTCAAAAATAGAAAAATGATATTATCTGTTCGTTGAAATACCACTGCTATTTAGGATGTCATGGAGAGGTTTGAAACGTTAGCTGCACGGTTCATTTATTTGCCTGCCACGCATGGGTGCGTAGTGTGGCCGTGGGTGGCAGTGGACGATCCCGCCTACATTTTTATAAAAACTGAAGTTAAGTACACGTAACTTAGCCGTGGCCGCCGTGCATTGGCCCCTTTACTCCTAATAAAATCTGCAACATTATAAAAATACCCATTATAATACAAGTAAAAGAAAATAAAGAAATAATTTAGTGTCGCGGCCTGCAACAAGGGCATTGAGTCCATCGATGCCTGGTTGCGGCCAAGGCTTGTATAGTACTTTTCTCAAATAATGCGCGGAAATTCAAACTTAGTAAATCAATTATGAATTCCAGAACCAATGACGAATAACGATAATTATTCACGCGCCATTATGTTCATTTGTTTCTTCTTTACTATAAACAGCTCTATTAGCAAACCAAATCGAAAATAAATAAAATCTTTGATACGTTACCTCCTTGGTTGCCAAGTGTTGAAGTAAAAAGTTCATTCCTAGTTTTCATAGTAATTTATTTGGCCGCTAAACACGACAGAAATATGGATTTCATACAAACATTTCCGGCCGGGCGCTCGCGTGTAATCGGCCAGTACAGCAATTTCGATTTATCACGAAGAAGCTTGTCAAAATAATGCTCGAATTGCCGAATGTTTGAGAAAAATAGGTTTATTTGTCACAGAAACACGTGACCACAAAAGATAGCGCACCCTTCGGCCGTATTATGAAATATTAATTACATCATTATGCTACTGCGAAAAAAGGATGGTGCTATCGGCCTTGTATCGCTCCGTCTCTCACTCACACTGGAAAAATGGTGGCATTAATACGTCTTAATGGGCCCCTGAGCAGTACAGACCGCTATTACTACTGGCTTTTCATCATGGCATCAGCTTTCTTGTTTATCAAGGGATGACACAACAGAATAAGACCTAGCCCGCACTGCAATTTTTATTCGCGCGTAATTGTTATCGCATTTGTTTAAACATTATGCCGTATGTATCTACACGCACTAGTGATTTAAAATGTACGGGGTAAAAAATCTGTGGTTTGATACAGATTTGGGGCGAATTTAATTCGCCCGGATATTTGGAGAAATAGGGGGTTGTATGTCGCTACACGCATAGCGAAATAAAAATCGCGAATGGGCGCTCACTGCTCAGTAGTACACACCGCTAAACATAGAAGACCAGCCCTGTGGGACAAGCTTGATGCGAAATACCTCGATAAAATGATTTAGGTAAGATTTTGGGAGGAAATTAATAAAGAAATATAGCTATGTTGTCCATTGTAGACATGCATCTCTGCTGAGATCTGTATAGAACTGCTAAAAGTCGCGAGGAATTTTATTCGCAATGCGTGTTAGTTGCAATTCCGTACCCTGAATATAAAACCGCGCGGTGAGATTTGCAGTGCAACTAGGCCTAAGAAGATTCTTGTTTTAACAATTATTTCTTTGTTACCATTGACGTGTGGTTTACTGTACCTAGTCCTATTGTGTTTGTAATATTTTTAGCTACTGTTTCCTTTGAAACTGGAATACCACAATACGATACGAAATAAATTATTATTAAAATTAAAATCACAACGATTAATTATGACGTGCTTTCTCTTAATGTACTTATCTGTTGTACATGTTCTGCAAATTCTTTTGTTTGAATGTTGAATACGAAAAATAATACAATCTAGATTTAGTCACGTACTTTAGGTTTTTTTTTAACCTAGGTATACAGGCCTAATTAGCTAGCGAAACTCCAAGATATCAGTTTTTTTTGTTTTTTCATCGTGTTTAGATTTCTTCACTTCTGTGAAGTTTACAACAAAAAAAAAACTCCACTGCGGTTCAACAATTTTTTTAATTTTTTCTATATCATATTTATTAGATACCGAGTTTTCTACTTCTATTATTAAGTTTCGCTAGCTAATTTAATTTGATGCTGTATATTACACCATAAATAATACAGACAAAAGTTTTTTTTTTTTTTGGTTTCTTATATTCATTTCCCTGACAGAGCAATCGCTGGTTCTAGAAGCATGAAATTTTGCACAAGTGTTTTAATAACAAAAGTGAGCATTTTTTTTTTTTATTAAAAAAAAATATGCTCACTTTTGTTAATTTTATTGTTATTTGCACACATGGGGTGCAATCGACATTTATCTTTTTTTTGAGTTAATAAAACTTCGTCATTTTTCCAATGTAAAATCTCATCGATCTGTTATACCCTAAATGTGTAGGGGTTAATGCTAAATCAGCGCCTTGTCAGGCACTGCCAGCTATCATGTACTCCTCGGCTGGAGACGTCATTTTAGTTAGTTAATACTCAATCTCCGTAGCAGATGGTTCTGCCCAAAGGTCTCGCGTGTAATCCTAAAATATTCTAAAATATACTTATTATCCTAAAATAAATAATACTTTCTTTTTTAAAAAGACGAATCCGTGGTACCCTATAACAAATTGGTGGCATCGGCGGTGGGATACGAAAATCCCCAGTGTCCTTAAAACTCGAAAGTGTACCAGTTGATATGCAAGTGCAGTGGACGTGGACTATACCACCAAGTCAGCTATCCTGAGCTTCGCGGTGCGTGTAGCCGTTGTTCCTGTCAGCCAAATCACATATCCAAAGTCTAGGTCAACACCAAATAATTGACCCGCTATAATTAATCAAGATCCCGACGACTCAGACTCCGGCCGCAGCGACGCGGCTTATCGCTGCGGAATGTTCCTGTTTGCCATAACATCCGTCGCCCACGCACTGCTAGTACGGTGAGTCTTTGGTCATTGCCTTATGAAAGCTGAGATATTATTTAATACTCTATCCAAGGTTATTTACGTGTGACTTATCTGAATTAATTTACTGTAATTATCGTTGTAAGACCTTATGCTACCCGTGACCCGTTTTCTTTCATTTACGTTTAAATAATATAATTATGCCAACAGTTCCTAAATCAGAAGGAAATAAGTTGAAACTTGATATCCCAATTTTAGAGCAATCTCAAAGTGATACAGAAAAATCACCTGTTAGATCTCCTATTCCTAGGGTCACAAGGGCTACTATTGCACGTAGCACAATGGCCGAATTAGATCTGAACACTTTGTTTAAGTTCGTCAAATCATTTGACGGCAGCCGGGAAGCTGTCAATTCATTCATAATAAATTGTAATAATGCGTATGACCTTATATGAGAAGCACAAATACCAATTCTTTTTAAATACATTCTCAGCAAGTTGGGTGGAAAAGCGGAAATTGCCTGCTCTATAAAGAGTTCGCGTCATGGGAACAACTCAGACTTTTTAAAGGCAATACAATTTAGTGAGCGAAAACATTACGCTCACTTACTCACCGATTTTCAAGAGAGCAAGCAAGGCCCGCAAGATAGTGTTAGCCAATTCTTCACAACTGTTAACTGAAATATCCTTATCGAATACTAAAAAAAATAATTACCCGGTCGTACTGCAGCTATGGAGGACTTAGGCCTCCACCATTTTATTATGGGGTTACATCCCCGTAGGTATATCAAACATTGTGAGGTGTAGATCTCCCAAAACATTAAATGAAGCCATTAACTTTGCGATTTCCGAAGAACGCATTCAACAAAGCCTGTATAAGCGTCCACAGGTTGAACAAAAGTTTGTGATTAGTATCAAACCAAAGTCAGGGTCTTCGAAACCAAACTCTTACCCACAATCTACTACGTCAAATCCAAATAAATCCGACGCATTGTTTTGCCGGTATTGTAAAACTGCTGGTCACGAGATAAAAGATTGTAAAAAACGCGAATTCTATAATAACAAATTTCAATTCAAACCCTAATATTAGGAATATTAATAATAAAATTATCCATATCCGCGAAACATCCGATGATGAACCCACAGATGATTTTTATTTACCCTATGTCCATCGCTCCAATGATTTAAACGAAATGGAGTCTCGCAAAGGTGCTGCACGGGACGAAGCATAACTGTCGGCACCCAACAACAAAAACCAATATTATAAAGGACTAACCAACAGGGTAACCAGCCCCAAACTGACAGTCCTAATCCTTATTCTCATCCAAGGAAGGTCAACCGACAGGGTCACCAGCCCCGAACCGACGACCTCAACTTACACTCATCTAGGACTAACAAACAGAGTAACCAGCCCCAAACTGACAGTCCTAATCCTTAGCTTCATACAAAGAATGTCAACCGACAGGGTATCCAACCCCAAACTGACGACCTTAACCTAGATTCATTAGGGGCCAAACGAGAGGGTAATCAGCCTCGAACTGCTAGTCACGGAACTAAAAATCCCGGAGTCTCGCCAGTATCTAACGAGACCAGTACTAAGATATACGAAATAAATCTAGACACAACCAAGAGGTATCTACCACATGTACTTTTATACTCATCAGTATCAGATACCCCTTTATCCTTATTAGTTGATTCAGGCTATGACTATGCATATGACTATTAAAACTATACTGTATCAAAGAAAATCAACGACTGGTGAAGGAACCAATCAAACTTAAGGGCATTGACCGCGGTGATGAGCCTACCCCAACTGAAGGTCATTTTCAATTAAAATTAAAATGTAATGATAATAAAGTCACACCCTTTAAGTTTTATGTCATTAAAGACACAACAAGCCTGCCCTATGATGGTATTATAGGATCAAATTTGTTGACCTTTTTCCGCTGTAAAATCGATTATACAACCGATACCCTTAAAATAGGAGAATCCGACGTTAAACTATAAAAAAATTGTTCATATAAGTACTTAATAATCTAGAAGTGTCAATCTTAACTGTGTCATTCCAACTAGAAGACTTAACAAACGCCGCGTCTTATTTAGTAATCAAAATATTCTACACCCATCGATGATTACGTCACAATAATTGTTTCAAGAGCTTGCTGATAACTATAAATACTTACCAAACGACCTGAAACTACCTGTTAATATAGATTTAAGTTCTATTCATTTAAACTTGAATGTATCTAGAGTAATTAGTTATTATGCTAGTAATAAGATATTTTTCGTGTTACAAATACCTTTAGTATCCATTAAGGAATATGTATTATTAAAATTTCATAACATTGCTTTGCCTACGCCTCACAATTTAAGTAAGCCTAATACCTTTAGTTTAATATTACCCAGTTCTAAATACATTGCAATGACCAAAGACAAAACCTAGTACAGCACTTTAAACGATTTGGAAAGTTTAAAATTATCACTGCAGGAAAATATGTGTGCGACATAACAACCGTGTATGCGTAAGACATCAGACCTATTTGTGAAAGTGAATATATGTCAAAAGTGATCAGTGAAACCCCAAATTATTGTGAAACTATACCTATGGTAATTTAGATATGTGGAAACCCATAGAAAATAATAAATGGATTTACATACAGTCAGTGTCTAAGAGAGTTTCAATAGAATGCCGAAACTCAAAACTACTAGAAGTTAATGTTTTAGGTACCGGAATACTTACAATCCCTAAAAGTCGCATAGGTGACTGCAAGGGTACCACTTTGATCCCAAAATATACCACATTAAATATATCTACACCCATTGCCTTTCCTGACTTTAACTTATTAAATGACACTTGCTGTAATGTAATGAGATTAAACCAATCCATCAATAATGTATCCCATAATAAACTACTAAATACTGATTTAGATGATCTGAAATCTAATAAACACATCTTTCTAAAACAATCAAGTAATCTAGATAACATCCTTGACAGCCAACCACACATCTTAAAATATGGGATGCATTATTCTATTATCACACTTATACTTAAAGTATCTTATGTATGTTTTAAAGTTTATAAATGTATACAACCCGGCAGCAGAACCCCAGTTAAAGTATCTTTCTCATCAAAACCTGAATCGATTTGTAAAATTAATACAGAAAACAATAATTCCGATAACGAGGAAACCTCCCTGCCAGCTATAAGAACTAGAGTTTAAAAAATACTTGATTGTTTTGATTTTACACATAAATAATTTCATAACTGCGAAATAACCCCGAAGTTATTTCTTAAAGGGGTAGGTGTAAATGTGTAGGGATTAATGCTAAATCAGAGACTTGTCAGGCGCTGCCAGATTTCATGTACTCCTCGGCTGGAGGCATCATTTTAGTTAGTTAATACTTAATCTCCGTAGCAGATGGTTCTACCCAAAGCTCTCGCGTGTAATCCTAAAATATACTTATTATCCTAAAATAATTAATTCTTTCTTTTTAAAAAGACGAATCCGTGATACCCTATAACAGATCGTACGGCTTGTTAAAGACCAAAATAACAGTTTTGTTCACACACGTGTTTTTGGCGTTACAATTATACATTGCAGTATTAAAAGCTCTATTTCATGATGTCAATCTTTACAATTAAAGTTCTCCCTTGTTACAATTCCATTTATCTGTTTTCAGACATTCCAAACAATATACGCAGTATTTGGACTGTCTACAGATATCCTAACGCTGAAGAATTCCAAGTCTGCTGGGTATGAGGTCCCAAAATTTTTTGTTGATAGCAGAGATGCCATATTTTCCATACTCGTCTGGCCATCCACAGTAGTAAGTATTTTTAAATTTTATTAGCCTTAAGAGCCACATTCACGATAAAGTTTGGATGACATAAAACCATTATTAGTAGATGAATCAATAATGCAATATAACTGTTATATCAGTAAGGTAAGCTTTAAATTAGAATGATTGCCGTGAGTTTAGTAAAACTCTGCAATAATTCTTACTAATAGTTTTATTCATTTAACAGTTTATGTACACACATACAAAAAGACAAGTAGAATGGAACAGAAAAATACATACAAAGGTGATGCTTATTTCTAACGAAATCTCTTCCAGCATACCTGCGATAGGAAACAAGATGTAGACAACGTGTGTAAGAGTAGAAGAGAAAACAAAATACATATAAACAAATAAAAAAACCAAAAAATCACCACTTGACAAACAGCCGACCTAATCTGTAAAATTTTACCTTGAAAACATAAAATGTGAAGTGAGCTTTCATTTCACCTGATGATACTATTGACTGGGATTTCACCTGATTACACTATTGACTGGGTTTTCACCTGATGACACTATTGACTGGGATTTCACCTGATGACAAAATTCAAAATTCAAAAGACATTTATTCAAACTAGGCTGAGAATCAGCACTTTTCGAACGTCAAAATTACATAAGACAGTCCCCCAAAACGCCCACCCTTCACCACTTCCTAGTGCTTTTGCTGGGAAGAAGAAGTGGCGCAACAAACACTATTGACTGGTATTTCTGATGACACTATTGACTGGTATTTCTGATGACATTATTGACTGGGATTTCATCTGATGACACTATTGACTGATATTTTACCTGATGACATTATTGACTGGGATTTTGCTGTAACTAATAGTATTAATGGCTCACTTTAAGTTCACTTCACCTAAGTTTTCACCTTAAGATTTTCCAGAAAGCTTGGCAGATTAGTGATCGCAGTTCCTGGTTATTAGCTGTCAGGAGATCGCTGATGCCCAAAATATTGACACAGAAAACACACGTATAGTGTTTTCAAAAATAATAATACATACCTTAAATGTTTTCATAATTATTTTATCAGTAGCCTTGACCGTGTTGATGAGTGTGAATTAAAAAAAAATACTGATAAAGGTGTATTTAATTTTAATTTGATTATGGATGCGTGACTATCACTCCCAAAGTCGTTCGTTCCCGTTTGGCAAAAACTAAAATAAAACTAAAGTTACGGTTTTCTAGAAAAGAAGTGGCCGCCAAACAACGGCGCAGTGATTTTTTCTTTGTCGGCGCACTCAATTATTTTTTATTTATTTTTTGGTGGGAAATTATCAAATAACTTCTCCCGCTCTGGGCGGAGTGGGAGGGCGCGTCAGACTCTTACTGACTAAAAACCATCCGTGTTCCTTCAGTTGCCTGTACGTAGTCAAATATGAACGGCAGTGATTTAGTTTAAAATAAACTTTAATTACGATATTTACAATAATTAGGAGGTGTGCTCGGTTAGAGCGATGCAGACGGAATGCTTACGAACTATTGATACATATTTTATATAAAAAAGGTTAAACTAAAAAACAATATTTCGAGGAAGGGACCACCAGGCCACTTCAGATCAACGTTAAAACTTAAGTGTTAGAAAAAGGTGTCGTGTCGAAAGAGATGTATAATAAATAACTGCAATCGGTGACATGGCTATTAACTAAATAATTAATACAAGTGGTAAGAAACAGCTTAGGGTGTCGAGTGATTCTCTACTGTGGGAACTAATGCCTGGTATGCATAACTACGTTGCCAGTAGGGGCTACGGTATCCCTTACGGACGCTCCCGCAACCCCGGCAGGCATCGGTCCTATCGGAGCCCTTCAGTTGTGCTGACATCTCTTTAAGGAACACAACGCACCGGTCGGTGCACTCTTGACAGAGCGGTCGTGGCCATCACGTTGCAGTAAGATTTCAGACAGCCGTGATTTGCTTCACGATGAGACGCCATCCTTCTTTGTCGGCTGAATATCTGTGCATTTGTGTAATGGGTCGCCCACTGCGGATTTAATCTGATCGGTCCATCGCATGGGCGACCAGTCGGGTGCTCTTGGTGTTTCGACCTTTCCAAATTCAAATTCAAATTCAAAAGTCATTTATTCATACTGGGCTGAGAATCAGCACTTTTCGAACGTCAAAATTACATAAGACAGTCCCCCAAAACGCCCACCCTTCACCACTTCCTAGTGCTTTTGCTGGGAAGAAGAAGTGGCGCAACAAACTCCCCAGCAGCACAGCTGTCTGCTCAGTTAGAAAAATTCTATACAACAGTATGCAAGACAATTTACAATATGCAAAAAATAATTTAAATTATAAATTAAATAGCTATAATTAATAGCCATATGACAGCTAGCACACGCCAATATACCAACCAAAAGCATCGAGACTATACTCAAGCAGAAATAAAAATAACTAAAAGTAAACAATATCTAAAAAAAAAGAAAAAGCCTCCAGGCATAAAGGGCGTGCCCGCTTACATATAGCTGTAACTAGAAGTTACAATTGATAAACTAGGACCATCGAGGTAAAATAAATAATTGTCGAGGTCGCTAGCTAACCACATATTGCAATACAACTCATAAAAAAAACATTGTAATGAGTAGACTATGTCAACTGGGCACGCCACTATTGCGGCGATAAGTCCCCTCTTTGAGGAGTGGCTGGAGAGGCGCCACGGCGTCCTCACCTTCCGCCTGACGCAGGTTCTCACCTGACACGGCTGTTTCGGATAAGGCGGGAGGAAACGCCCGGGTGTCATCACTGCATGGATCACCCGGAGGACACGGTGGAGCATACGGTGGAGGTATGCCCGGCTTGGGCAGAGCACCGCCGTGTCCTCGTGGAGGCGATCGGTGGCGGGGATCTCTCGCGTCCGGCCCTGGTCCAGGCCATGGTACGGAGCGAGAGGGCATGGGAGGCCGTCACCTCCTTCTGCGAAGCAGTAATGCTCGCGAAGGAGGAGGCGGAGCGCGAATTTTATTTTATTTTATTTTAATTTAGTGTTGACATAATCTACTCAGATTATGTCAACACTAAATTAAAATAAAATAAAATTGACTTATAAAGTAAAATTATAAACAATTATATAAACTCATATAACCTGTCAGTAGGTAAACTAATTCTGGAGAAAGAACATTTAAACATTGTCTTGAGTTAATCACAGCGACCATCTATTCTTATCATTTAAGTAGTCGTTGATAGAATAGTATGCCTTTGAACAAAGGTTGGACTTTAATTTAGTTTTAAACGCATTAAAAGGCAAATCTAGCAAAGAAGAGGGTAGCTTGTTATAAAAGGTTATACCAAGCCCAACAAATGAGTTATGAACCTTATGTAGCCGGTGAAAGGGAGCACGTAGTTTAATCCTTACTTCTTGTGTTAACATTGTGAATATCACTGTTTTTAGTGTATAAGTGTATATTTTGCCTAATATATAAGATGTTGGCGAAGATGAATTGTGATGCCACTGTGAGAATACCGATATCTTTGAAAAAATCTCTCAGAGAAACTCTGGCACCTATGTAGCTGGTAAATTGCGCGAATAGCTCGTTTTTGGAGGACAAATATATTTTGAATATCTGCAGCTTTGCCCCACAGCAGAATACCAACTGCTCTAGCTCTATTCCCTGCACTACAAGGAATCGTTTCACCGTCGTGACACATGCCCAAATAATTAGTGTATTCGAGCTTGTACTGTAGCTGATAGACGATGCTTGATACCGAGTTCTTGGAGTATAGATGTGTTGGTGCGAAATACTGTCCATGGCACTCCAAGCATTTCTTTCCAGTACCACACTTCCAGAGCGTCCCTTTTCTTCCCAATTTCTCTAAGTATCCACGTCTCAGCAGAGTACATAAAATGCTAATGCCCGAATCGGCGGTTTTGATCGCTTTGGTGATGTTGCGATTCTTGTAGTTTTTTCAGCCTGTTGAAGCAGATCAACCTTGGCCTTGCGTCACTTGATTTCGTCTACGCAGCCACCGTGATTAACTGACGGCTGTCATGAAAATGATGGCAGCGAGTTCGACTTTACGATGTCAAAAAAAGCTCTCTAGCAGCACACCAACTTACTTTGATAAATAACGTTTCAGTGACGTCATTCTAGTAAATTGCGAACACTATATGGCAGTCACCACTCTTCTAGGAGAACTAATAATAGCTAAACCACGAATAATCTAACTATCTATCCTTTAATCTTTGCAGCGCTGATTTGCTGGATTTGTTTTCTCCTCTACCTATAGTTATTTCTCCTGACAAAGTTTATATGTATGTATCTATGTATATTATTAATTTTCAAGTTATCTATCAATGATGTTGCACCTGCCAAGTTTTGTCACTGCACCACCCTAAGGTTGAAAATGCCTCAGGCATTAAGTCCGCCTTTGTACAGTATTTTTTTTACCTGTGCATAAAGTTTTAATAAATAAAGTGGCCAAGTGGACTTACCCTTGTCGGCAACATTTTATTCACCAATGGTCAAATTACGACAGGCCTTTCTACAATATTATTGAATGACCATATTAAGAGGATAGGATATGACAAGGGCTGCACTGCACGAAGTCTGCCATATTTCTTTGAAGTTTCATAATATTATTATTTCTATATTTTATCTAGGTAATACTGTACAAAGGCGGAATTAATGCCTAAGGCATTTTCTACCCGTCAACCTTAAGGATACGCAGAGATATCACTTTATGACTTTTTTAAACTAACAAAATATTTTAAATCATTCTTACAATAAAAGCATCTTCTCCTCTTTCCAGCTAGTCTTCACAATGTTCTGGTCCTTCTTCTACTACGATCGGAACCTCTTCTTCCCCGAAGACATCGACCTGGTCATCACCAACACATCCAACCACATCATGCACACCTACATTCTCCCGGCCACGTTGTGGGAAATCATGTTCAGGAGTCGAAAGCCGCCTAGGAGCCATAGGTGGCATGTTTTGGGTGTACTGATGGTGGCTATTGTTTATTTCAGGGTGTAAGTATTTTATTTATGCTCATTTTTACCTTGCCGGCTTTGTTAGTCCAGTAGTCGAAGGCATTATTGCTGTGCATGGGGTCCTGGGCTCAATTCTCGGGTAGTGCAAACAATTATTTGGTCACCTTGTGGTATGGTAAATATTCAACGCTCGGTTAAGCGCCGAACGTTAAAAATCCAACAGCGCGCTTCTATTTAGGTTGTTCTGTACAAAAATTCGCTAAAACTTTTGAAGAATACAGAAAATTATAGAAATTATGTCATGTTATAGTAACAATAATCTGTCTTGATAGTTTAGTGTTCGGAAGTGCTACTACTGAGCATGAAGTCCTGGGTTCGATTCCCAGGTCGGGCGAAGTGTCATTGGGTTTTTCTATCAGGAATTTCTCAGTAACAGCCCGGAGTCTGGATTTTTGCCCATTGATGGCAACAGGCTCGCCACCATTACATGGGACTTAAACATAACTTGTCTGTGGGTAGCACTAAAACCGTATACCTCTTTTTTCTTTATTTTTTTGGGTGGAAAATCATCAAATGACTTCTCCCGCTCTGGGCGGAGCGGGAGGGCGTGTCAGACTCTTACTAACTAAAAACCACCCATATACCTTCGCCCGATCCCCGCCACTGATCGCCTCCACGAGGACACGGCGGTGCTCTGCCCAAGCCGGGCAGACCTCCACCGTATGCTCCACCGTGTACTCCGGGCGATCCAGGCAGTGATGGCACACGGGCGTATCCTCCCACCTGATACCGAACAGGAACCTCCCGAAACAGCCGTGTCCGGTGGTGAAGACCTACGTTAGGCGGAAGGTGAGGACGCCGTGGCGCCTCTCCAGTCACTCCTCAAAGAGGGGACTTATCGCCGCAATAGTGGCATGCCCAGCACTGGGTTGCGACAATCACACTCTCCATGACGCCATGAGATCCCGCCGGAGCTCTGTCCGCTGTGCCGCGATTTCTCGCGTCATCGGAGTCAAGCCCCGGCGTTTCGCCTCCTGGCGCCACTCCCAAATATGCGCGAGGAAACCGTCCACCTCTGCCTAACAATTCGGGAATTACAGGCGTGATATTATGTTAGTAACAATTTCATTTTTGTTAATTTCAGGTTATTCATGGTCCACGCAATCAGAGGGGTCTGGGTGTACCCCATATTTGGCATCATGGCAGGATCCATAATCTTCTACTATTTCTTTTTCGCAGTGTTAGCTTACCTGCCCATCATATATTATACCCAATGGGCCCTGAATTCAGTGGTACATGGTTCACGAGAGAAGAATCGGAAAGTGTGTTAAAAATAATACCTATTCTTATGTTTTGATTACGTGATAAATAGATTTAAGTATAATGAAAACGTGAACATGCAGAAAGGATGTTGAAAAGAAATATGGACAGATGAAGCGTTGATAAAGCCTCAGTTCCTATGGACTGGGCTACTTTCGGTGTTTCTTTGAAGGATACACTCAGAAATTATCCGGACAAGAACCGGAGTTACTGACATAGCAAGACATAGAGTAAGCAAGCTGAAATGGCAATAGGCTGGTACATGGCCATGGTTTACTATTTTTAAAAACAACAATATCCACTTTTGTAAAATGTCCACAATTCCTTATAAACTTTATTTTAGGGTTCAAAATACAAAGTAATGTATTGAACATTATTGATTTTTTAATGTGATTTTAAATGGGCTATTTTTGTTGCATACGGAATGGTGCATCAACTGCTATTTTACTGATACAATTCAAAATCATAGACAACTAACTTTTTGCAAAGTATGGACTCTTTGTTGAAGAACCGATGGCCGGTGGAGCAGACGACTCCTGGAGCGGAGACCACGTATCGGCAAGCGTAGTGTAGGACCCCGATAGGCTACACGGACCGACGACCTTAAAAAAAGTAGCTGAGACAGACTGGATGCCTAAGGCAGAAGACAGGGTATTGTGGCACATGCCTGGGAACGGCCTATATCTAGCAGTGGACTGCGATAGGCTGAGATGAAGGGATAGATACGACCTACAGAAGATCGGGGAAGACCTGGATGAGACTTACGCAGAACAGAACCCTAATTGCGTAACACACTTTGATTGAATCCCAATCCGACAGTTTTGAAGGATATTGCTATCCATTGCTTCATATGTTCGAAAATTGTCTGCTAAAAAACGTAAAAAACGAAAAATTTAAACTCAAAGCATTTATTTCAATTAAACCATTTACAGGCACTTTTGAACTGTCAAAGAGTCAGTCAGTTAGTCAGAAAGTTGAAGCTAGTTGCCCATTCCAAAACGTAGATCTCTATGGAGAAGAACGGGCAAGATACTCCAAGGACACTCTTTTAAATATAGAAATTACAAAATCCTGGGTAATTCAGATTCAGTTAACTTTATTTGCTCAAACATGTATGCACATGTAAAACAAATGCATGCAAGGTGTTATACGTACATGGTGTTAGGTGTTGTGCTAACATGTTTACCATATTGTCATGGTGTGCAAATAATAAACAAGTTTAGAATTTAAAAAATATAACAACAGGGAACAGGGCCTGCGAGGAATTTGAAAAATAAGTATTTGAAGAAACTATTGCCGTCGTCTTACCTCAAGTCTGCCCCTGTAAAGTGCGATAGGGACAACTACAGCTCAGAACAATTATATCACAAAAAAAATTGACGGGATCGACATTTCGTATTCCACTTTTTTTTCCTCGAAAACTGAACTGATTCAATGATTTTTTACATAAAAATTTTGGGTAATTGTATGTAAAAGTTGCTGAAAAAAAGGAAAAGTAAAGTAAAGTAAAAAAATCATTTATTTTCCACACTAATCAAAAACGCAGTACAGTCATAATTAAAATAGAGTGGACTGGAGCCTAAACTAGGGCAGCCCTGTATTTCAGGAATTCCTCCCGCGGCGAGTGAGTTGGTACAATTTATTAATGAATGAGTGTGTTTGTGTGAGTACGTGTGTGTGATGTGTGTTTGTTTATGTGTGTGTGTGTGTGCGAGTGTGTGTTGTGTGACTTGTGTGTGTAATGAGTGAGAGTGCGGACGTACATTGCGCGTATCTGTTTATGGGAGTATGTATATATGTAATGTATACGTGGTTCTGCATGAGTGCGCTTACTACTCCTTATTTACTACAGCCAGAACTGAAAAACTGGGGTGGACTTTAGTATCCAGTGGCAGACTTTGGTATTATGGTTAAAATAGGTCGAATTTGGCCAACATCGAATCGGGGCACCCCGACTCCATCTAGTCCTTTTGGCTGCACCCTAGAGTGTATCTAAAAATCCGGAGGCGCGGAGGGTGGGCAGCCCCCGCCCGCTGTAACGAAGCATATATGGGTGCCTATCCTTTGTTACGTAAGGGCGAAGGGGCTGCACCTCCCGCAGCGCCGGAGACGTGCAGAAGCAACTTTATTTTTTATGGTGCGTCCTCCTTTCATGGGTGTGGTACCAGGAGGGAGGGGTATCCCCCTGGTACCTGCTTTTACAACAAACTTCCCATCGACATTCGAAACTTACCCATTAAACGATTTAAAACCTGTATTAAAACCAAATAATCTTGGTCAGGCCATATGAGAACCATGTAGATTATGGTGATCATGATCCAATTCTGTAGTTTCTGCCTACCCCCATGGGAAGAAGGCGTGAGTTTATGTATGTATGTATGTATTAAAACCAAACTTTGTAAAAAAGGGTACTATAAAATTACAGATTATTTAGAAGATAAAAAAGCATGGGATTGAGGTGCTCGCTCTGCTAAGCCTTGTGATAAAACTACACAATTTGTCATTTTTTATTATTATGTAAAATCATTAAAATATACCACTTTTATATACATATTGACATTGTTGAAAATTATATACAAAATGACATGATTACTTTGTAAAGTATTAAATTATTTTAATTATTGTGAATGTGTTTTTTTTTCTCTCATTAATTTTTTTCTTTGTCGGTTGGTTTTAATGATGGTCTGGCAGTTTGAGTAGTTTATGCGGCCTACCCAAATGTCCTTTCTTTGGTATTGTTCGTCGAGTTGAGCTCCTTAAGTTCTGAGTTGAGCTCCACGATTACTGACAAATGCTTGCACTGACAGGACAGGTCCACTCAAATCTGTGTGGTTCTTTTCTCAAAAGACCATTTCAGACTAATCTACATGGTCCTCATATGGCCTGACCAAGATTATCTCTGGACTTTAAAAGAGACTGTGACCTCTGAGTTTTTTTCGGCCTTTCTTCTCAGAGTAGTCAGATAGGAAACGCCGAACTCATCTAGCAATTTTTTTTAAGATGACGTGTAAAAGTGATTCCAATATCCTTTTTACAGAATAAACAATTTCATTTCATTTCAGGATGGCAGGGCATAGACGCGAAAACTGTTACTATGGATTCCGTAATGATTCTGAACCCTGCGTTGAAATTTTTCGCCGGTTATAAAAAAAAATGCTTTTCCATACATTTTGACCGCGTAAGTATTGCACATTTCTATGAAACTGCAGTTTTTTTTTTTTTTATAACCGGCCATATCTTTCAACCCGGTGGGGTACTGAGTCATGTACTGAATCCATGGTAACAGTTTTCGCGTCAATGTCCCTGACACCCGGTATACAACGTCCCGAGATCAATCGTCGCCCAGTTGCCCACCAGACACTGGTGTCAACTGTGGTGGGCAACTTCCCGACACACCAGTTCCAACTTCCCTAGAAAAGGATGGTGGTCCCGTTTCGTCGAATGATCCATCCTTTTCTAGGGTGTGTAATGTTTGGTATAATAACAGATAGTCTAATTTCATTTGACATAACTTTCATAAATGATATAATTTTCATATGCTATAAAAAACATTTAACCTAATTTCATATGATCTAATGTTATATTTGATATAAATTTCATTTAGTATAACGTTCATTTCATATAATTTTCAAATTGTATAATGCTCTTTTTATATAATATTCATTTGACCTAACTTTCATATTAACTAATTTTCTAAGGTAACGCATCGTTCTTGAGAAAAGCAAATTATATTGTAACCTAACCTCAAAACAATAAAGTTGCTTCTGCATCCTCTCCGGCGCTGCGGGAAGTGCAACCCCTTCGCCCTTACGTAACAAAGCATAGGCACCCGTGCAAGCCGTAGCAGCTGAGGCTGGTCGCCCGAGGCGACCAGCAAGCCGAAGCTTCGGAGGGGAGCTCTCCCTCCGCGTCTCCGGTTTTTATATACACTCTAGGGGTAGGAACCAAAAGACTACGTAAAGTCGGAGTGGCCCGATTCGGTTTTGGAGCAGATTTAACCTATTAACAAATTATATTAAACGTTACTTATAGATTTTGAATATTATAGCAACTGAATATTATATTAATTGAATATTATTTCAAATGTGCATTATATAAACTGTTCAATATACCATATGAAATTAGGTGAAATGAAATTATATCAATAATTCATTAAATCATTTGATAGTTATTAAAAAAAAAAAAAAAAATTATATTAGGTCTTATGATCATTAGAACTTTTGTTACTAAATCAAACGTTACACACAACTTTTCTAGGAGGCCAAGTGAACTTTATATCCTGTTCCTTATACCTCTATATGCATACACAGCACGTAAGGATGGAATATTCCACATCTAAGTGTTACATTACTAATTGAGTTGTGATTTGATTACACGGCCAATTTAAGTTGGTAGTTAATTTGCATATCAAATAATTTCCCTGCCTTTATTTATTAGCACCTCTTATGTCATTGTGTACTATAAAGGAGATGTACTTAAAGGAGAGAAAACGTTAATACTTATTATTCTCATTAGATGTCTAAGTCGATAAATATTTTTGTATTTTGTGTTTACCATAAGTCAGAGATCAAACCTTCGATTTAGAATATTTTGATTTATATGTACCTACTTAATGTCAGAGTTTATCTTAGATATTACTGATATCGGCGAAGGCAAACACATCGTGAGGAAACCTGGCGTTTATAGTCAATATAAGTCTGAAGTCACCAACCCGTATGAGCAAGCGTGGTGATCAATGCAAGTGCTTTATGTGTATGAGAAGAGGCCTTTGCCCCGCAGTGGGACAATAATATGCTGGTATTTTATACAGAGTTTTGGTATGTTAGGCGTAATACACACACGTTCATTAGGATCTGAAATGTCAATGGGCGTTCCTCAAGGTTCGATATTGGGTCCATCCCTCTTTTTAGTTTACATTAATGATTTACCCCAAGTACTTCAAAATCAACCGAAGATTGTGTTATTTGCAGATGACGCATCATTGATCTTTAAATAGACTGACGGTCACAAAATCTTGATGACGTCAGTAGCAGCGCTAGACCAAACTTAGACGTCGCGTCCGTCGGCGACATCAGCTTTGCGAGGCCCCTTTCATTTCCCAGTCAAAATAAAAACGATAAATCGAATTTGCTGAATTATACACTAATGAATATACTTATGAGTTTGATTGCTAATCAAAGGAACTGATACTTTTATAGAGGAAATTTTTAGACAAGTTTACTACGAATTAAAACTATATTAATAGATGAACTGTATACTGATGAACCTATATATAAAAGGAGAAACTGACTGACTGACTGGCTGACATATAAACGCAGAGCCGAAACTACTGGGACTAGGAACGTGAAATTTTGCACACAGCTTCCTGTTATAATGTAGGGGAACACTGAGAAGGGGATTTTTGAAAATTCCAACTTTAAGGGGGCGAAAAGCGGGGATACCGTTTGTATGAAAAATCTTATTCCTTGAGTTAATTTACTTGAAAACTGGCACAAAAAGTACTAGGTTTGCATGAGTTTCAGATAGTATTTCAATCATTAGACGTGTTGCCACGTTGTATGGCAATGCTTAGCCTCTGGCCAAGGTAAAAACCAGCCCTTGGGTCACGGGGAGTGTCAACTAGTCGTTTAGAGATTTCAGTGAACATACCATGAGCACTAGGCCCACGGCCCTAGGGTTTCAACCCCAAACGGCTCGAAAATATAGTGACCTATAAAAGTACGAGTATTATACTTTCGCCACTTGAGGTTTTCTGCAGCCGCAGCGGCAGCACCAGAACAGCACGCTGAGCCAGGAAGATGGGATGGCGCAAGAGTATCGACACACGTTGCGTCCCACACAAAAGGCCTACCCACCTTCCATGGAAATAAAGACATACCGTCCGGTCTCTTGCCATCGTCGTGTGCCTAGCCATTAGGTTCTAATACAGCTGGAACGCCGACGGTGACAAGAGCTTGTCGGATGATGTCATTAATGCTCACGTGCCGCGCTAAGCGACCCGTACTTCGGCTGCCAGACAAGCCGTGGTGTCCGAGGCTGTTGACAACTTCGCCACATTGAAAGCGATGAGGAGAACAACAAGGAGCTCCTAGTCGCAGGGAAGCAGCGATGCGGAAAGTAGTATCGTCGAACAAAGTGCCAAAGTTCGATGACGGTAGTGCATGAAGCCACAGGCCCGACTCCCTCTTTCCCACAGCCAACAGGCGCGCACGCTCCGCAGCAGTAGCAGAAGTGTCAAGTAAATTGTTCTGTACTACTCTACAGAGCGCCTCATCCCACCGTCTCTGGGAAAATGGGTTGTCAGGTGGATCTGAATTCGGGCAAGCGAGTCTCCAGGCATCCATAACCTCGGTGAGGCACGGCACATCAAAATAAATCAGTTTGGGGGCTAGGATTTTCTTGATTAATTTCTCAGAACTGTGAACCGAGGATATGAAAGCCGATAACTAATACTGGAAATGCGGACGCCGAGGCCTCCCATACGGATAGGAAGAGTAGCTTGTGCCCAAGCTCGGTCGTCCATTTACCGTGGCCAGAGGCTGAGCATTGCCATTCAACGTGGCAATGCGGCCAGTCTCTTGGGTACACTACCAGTCGACAGCGATGCGAATGAATTTTTCGACGCTATATTTTAGTTTCTATAGTAATATTATGTTTTTTTTACATAATAGAACTGGCAGTTGATAGGTATATATAAACAAAATTAAAATAAAAGATACGACTTCAAAAAAAAAAAATCAGTAGGCGTTGTGCACAATTTCCAAGCAGTAACCTAACAAACAGTACTAGGCTTGCATGAATTCACGACAGTATTCAATCATTATGTTATGCTACTAATAGGATTTGGATGAGGCAGACAGATAGTTTATAACCTGGATTAACATATAGGATACTTTTTATATATATACTTTTTATTTATAGGAGACATACTACCGGGACGTCTCCATGAGATGACTTCCGACATTCACGCGAGCAAAGCCGCGGAGAAAAGATAGTCTATACTAATATATATTAATAATAATTACTAACACTATTATAAAGAGGTAAAATTTGTTTGTATGTAGGGGGTAATCGAAAGTAGTACCTAGTTGACAAAAGTACGCGTAATCGAACACGGAACATTTGGCTCGTACGTGTGGACGTAAATTAGCAAAGCCAACATCAAGACCTCCGCTCTGACTGACTGACTGACTAAACCCCACCCGTGTTCCTTCGGTTGCCTTTACGGGCCACGGTATCCCCTTTTGGACATTCCCGCGACCCCGGCAGGCAATGGTCCGTTCGGACCCCTTCACTCGCTGACATCTTTTTGAGGCGCGCGTGGAACACAACGCGCAGTCGACCCGGGTCTGGTCCTTACCGGACGGCGAGCTACTCATTGCTCACCGTCCGCAAGACTGGGCCTACGGTGGCCGGGAATCGGCTTGTGATTCCCGACGCCCAGGACGTCTCCTCCTGCGGTGGTTAGGGGCGTGAGGGCGCGAATTTTGCCTCTCCCTCACGCGTTCCGCCTCCTCCTTCGCGAGCATTACTGCTTCCCAGAAGGAGTTGACTGCCTCCCATACCCTCTCGCTCCGTACCATGGCCTGGACCAGGGCTGGACGCGAGATCCCCGCCACCGATCGCCTCCACGAGGACACGGTGCTTTGCCCAAGCCGGGCAGACCTCCACCGTATGCTCCACCGTGTCCTCCGGGCGATCCACGCAGTGATGACACCCGGGCGTTTCCTCCCGCCTGATACGAAACAGGAACCTTCCGAAACAACCGTGTCCGGCGAGAACCTGCGACAGGCGGAAGGTGAGGACGCCGTGGCGTCTCTCTATCCACTCCTCAAAGAGGGGACTTATCGCCGCAATAGTGTCGTGCCCAGAGTTGCATGCCTTGGGTTCGCACTCGAGATCAATGACGTGGCAGTCCGACAGTCACACCACTAGGCTAGCACTGTTGTTTGTTGTGGCAGTAATAATCAATCAACTCAGCCTGTCGCAGTCCACTGCTGGACAAGGGCCTCTGCCAGGCTGCGCCACAACATCCTGTCCTCCACCTTCCTCATCCAGTCTGTCCCAGCCACCTTCTCAAGGTCGTCCATCTAGCTGGGGGGCGTCCCACGCTACGCTTGCCGATACGTCTCCACTCCAGGACTCGTCTGCACCACCGGTCATAGGTCCTCCAACAAATATGGCCAGACCACTGTCACTTTAGCCTGCTTACTCTGCAGGCTATGTCAGTAGCTTTGGTTCCTTTCCGGATAATTTTATTTCTGATGTTATCCTTCAAAGGCTTAACAGACTGTAGATTAATTTGTAGACCATTTTCTATACTTGTTGACAGGCCTACACTGTCCTCTCATACCTATTTGAAAACATTGTAAAAGCCATTTAATTTTAAAAGAGTAACCGTGGAGTTTCTTGCCGGCTCTTCTCCATAGGAAACGACCAACTGGAACCGTGCACCTAGCTTCTGACGTTTCATAAGTGCCCATGTAGGTTTATGTGAAAATAAATATCGTTTATTTGTACCTAGGGGTCTAGAGGAAGTACTACAACCATATATAGCCGACATAGTTTAAAGTGTCTCCAAGAAAGCTGTGTTCCGGTCTAAAATAAATTTACCTATGAAACTGGCATATGAGATATTTCAAGCTTATTTGAGGTGCCTTGCAAGCAAAATAATTTTTTAATCGATGAAAAAATGGGTCGAAGCGAAATAATAACAGCCGCACGGGTCAATCGAAGGTTAAACTACGATTGATGCGATCGGTTCGAGGATGGGTGATCATCCATTAAATATCCCTCCCTGCATCGGAAAGCCCGCTAAGCCGTTGGTCCCGGCGGTCATTCGTAGATCTTTGGCTGTCGTTACGGGTAGTCAGAAGCCCGAAAAGTCTGATAGCCATGCTTACCAACGGGTTGTGTTACCCAGTTTGACATTGCAAACTATAGTTTTGTATAACTTAGACGCATTTTTATTTTCAATTTTTGTAAATGTGAGTACCATGGAGTCGTTTACTGTGTTGTATTTTGACTTGAAAGAGCAGGGTAGTTGAGAGAATGTCATGCTCACTTAAATGTCTCGCTGATGGTGGCGAGTGTGTTGGATCATTCGGTTCCCTACAAAATGGTTGAGCTGGATGGTGCTGATCCACGCGTCATGTTCGTGAACGGGCGCCGTCAGTTGAGACTGGTCATCTCTTATCTGCCAGGGCTTATTTTTAATCGTTTTTGATTTTTATATATTTTTTTTACATTGTTCTCACATATAGAATCAACAAGAGTAATGTACCCAGAATTTTGTAATTTCTATATTTAAAAGAGTGTCCTTGGAGTTTCTTGCCCGTTCTTCTCCATAGAGATCAACGTTTTGGAATGGACAACTAGCTTCAACTTTCTGACTAACTGACTGACTCTTTGACAATTCAAAAGTGCCTGTAAAGGGTTTAATTGAAATAAATGCTTTGAGTTTTGAGTTTTTTTTGAGTTGTGGAGGTCCGAATATCTCCATGTAAAAAATCTGGTATTCTGCCGCTTCCGTTTAGACTGGAAGTCGACCCCGAAAAGGCTAAGCAGATTGAGGGAAAAAAAAGAGGCACCAAACAAAATGGCGCCTGGTAAAATAATGTCAGCTTGATTAATTATTATTTTGTTTGGCGCCACCTCAGAATGAGTACTTAATTTACATTAAGGCGCTTATTTAAAACGCTCTTTAATGTTTTGGTTTTTAATAAAGATTTTAACAGTATTTTTTATTTGTTAATAGTAGATTGTTTGCCCAGCAAACAACAATTTTAATCTATTGAGCATAAAATAGTGTTGCTCCCGAGGAGAACACTGCTTTTTATCACCCTTTTTGAGAAAATAAGTAATTATTTACATACATACAATGTTCTTTGATGATTGGAACTTTTACTAACAATATCCACATTCCAAATTCAAATCACTTTTAGTCCCTAGGGATTAATAAGTAATTTTAGTCGCTGTATACGAAGAATAAACTAGCTCTTTTTGAATAGATGTTATAAAAATGTTTTTTAATCTACCTTCTTACTTACTCATTAATGTTGGATTCATCGATTTTATGGCCGTTTTCACAAACACGAAGCGACACCTAAATTAATCTACATAATATACCATTTTTTGTGTGTTTGTAGGGGGTACTCTTAGGTATTGCTGATGCGAATCCGAAAATTCTTAATTCATTTAATTAATGGAAAGCTGCTCCTGGCTCAGTAATAACAACCGCACGGGTCGATTCAACAGGTTAAGCTACGCTTGCCGGGGTTGGTCCGTGGATGGGTGACCATCTATACATACCGATACTCGTCCATGCCTCGGAAAGCACGTTAAACCGTGGTTGCGGCTGTCATTCGTAGATCTTTGACAGTCGTTACGGGTCGTCAGCAAGCCCGAAAGTCTGACAACCAGTCTTACCAAGGGGTATCGTATTACCCAGTTACTGGGTTGTGGACGTCAGAATTGAATGGAAAGCTGTGTTAATTGAATTATATTTTACAATTTTCACGCGGAAGTCGCCGGCAGAAGCTTATAATAAACAAATCACTAATTTGATTATAATTGAGCACTCGTAACTACGAACAGCCTACCCAAACAAAGTTTGACACAAACACGTTATTTAAAACTGGCCGGAAAGGAGAAATTCATTCAAGATTGCAATAAAAAGAGTAGTCGAAAGAATCCGTTGTGTCCAGTATATCTTGACCTATCCATTCACTTATAAACTTCGAAAAAGGAGGCCTTACTAAAATTGGAAGAACCACGTCTTGACAAATTTCTTCTGTAGATGAGAAAGTTTGTTTTGATTCTTAATTCACTGGTTTAAGGTTGAGATTTGAGTGTGTTGTTGGTTGTTGACGGTAAATGGAGCGTGGTTTCGAGACTAGTCCAATGCTACTTTCCACTTCACGGTCAAGAACATAAGTGTTGCTAGTTTATTAATTTTACCCGATTGTTGGGAGTTACTTCAGTGGAGATTCTTTTTGATATTATTTGGGTGTTTTAATACATACAAATAATGCCATTAAGCATTTCTATATATATTACTACGTATGAAGCAAACTTATTTTTTTAGAAATAAATGTTCATGATGAAAAAAATATTGGTTCGTGTTTTCTTTTATTACTACAGAAATGAATAATAAAAGAGCAATAGAAGTAAAGTCATGTTGTCAAGACATGTCGAATGTTTTGTCAGTAATCACTTGAAAATGTGATATTTATTTATAAACGTTGCTTATGCAGATTGGCAGGGACAAGGACGCGAAAATTGTTATCTACCATGGAAAGAAATTTCAGGAGGCTTCATGAATCCTGAAATTTCTCTTCAGTTATTTAAAAAAAACAGCTGTTCCATACATTTTGACCGAAACAGCAGATTAAAAAAGAAAATACCCGCGGAAAATTTCAACGCAGGGGGTTCAGAATCATGTACTGAATCCATGGTAAGGTTTTCGCGTCGATGTCCTTGCCACCTAAATATAGTCAAGTTATACACTTTATAAAAATAAAACCTACTGCCTATTTGGTCTAGTGGTCGCAAGCGCTACTGCTGAGCATGAGGTCTTGGGTTTGATTCCCAGGTCGGGAAGGGTTATTGATTTTTTCTATCCGGAATTTCTCAGTAGCAGTCCGGAGTCTGAAATTGTGCCTGGATGATAGCAATAGGTTCACCCTCTAACAATTAAACATAGCTGGCGAAATGTGGGTGTACAGTACTTAACGTACACTTCTGCTCTACCCTTCGGCGTTAACAGGCGTGATGTTATGTCTATAATAAATGAAAATATGGAAAATTATGCGTCAAAAATATTACATAAACATTTTTCCCGTAATTCTAAAAAATACTAATAAAATAAATAATGATAAATGATATAAAAAAAAAACTCAAAAGACAACACTATTGACCCAACCTTCATAATACGCAAAACAAACAATTATAAATCCAAAAATCAGGCAAATTCCAAATTCAATGCAGCCTTCCCCACAATCGGTTCACATTACAACACCATTGCGTTTACACTCGTCTACCCGCGCGGACGCTACCTGTGCCTCGAAAAAAAAAAAGTTTAAAAAGTTAAACTATCATGGCGGTGTCCTATGCGGTTTCCCGCGTTTTGAAGCGCGCGTCCCCTTTCTTTTACCAAAAAAGATTGGAATCGACTGTCGCGAGTTTGACAAAAGATGAGATTTTAATATTATTGCGTCCTCCATTTACAAATTGGAGTAATATTATAAGAGATGCAGAGAAAGTTGTTGGGTATCCGACTTCGTTTATGAATTTGCGGTGCCTGCTGAGTGATGAATTCGCTAACATGGCGCTTTATCTGCGGAAGTTGGTGAGTAATATTATTTTCTGCTTTTTATTTAGAATTAAAATTAAGGAAATCAGTGTTCTTGTACATTATGGCTGACTACCCGCGACCATGCACAAAATATGGTGTTTGTGCGTAGTCGTGGGTTCGGTTCCCGAAGTCTATCAAAAACTTGTAACTTCGTCGGAATCTCTAATCATAATCTTTGAATTTCTGAGTACCTGGTTCAGTGGTGGGTTATGTATAAGATCGTGGGCTCCATTCGCAACATGTTTTTTATAACCCCCCACACAAAAAGAGGGGTGTTTATAATTTTCATCGCTATGTGTGTGTCTGTGGCACCGTAGCTCTTAAACGGGTGAACCAATTTGGATGCGGTTTTTTTTATTTGAAAGCAGGTTTTCTTGCGATGATTCTTAGATATATTTTATCAAAATCCGTTCAGAAATTTGCAGATTATCAGCTCTTTTCTAGTTGATGAAAGGATGTGAGCGTCTTCCACAGGTCTTATCGATTTGAAATTTGGTATTCTGTTACTTCAATGATATTAGAAGAACATAGTAACCTTGAACTGATGCTGCAGCATCGCCTGGAATTTGCAGGATACCCAACTCCCTTGCCAACTTACAGCACAGGTATCGTGTTTGGGCTCATTGGTATGGTCTCAAAGAATAGGTTATAGATAGATGATGAACAGGGTCTGGTGATGGAGTAGGAAAAAAATGAGGAAATGTTTGTGCCGGGGTTTTTTTGTCATCTCGGTAGTCACTCCCTATCGAGCCATGTCATTTAGTGTCTCTTAATAAATGGGTTAAATGAAATATACATAAATAGGATTAATGGTATTCTATTAATTTTACCCGTAAGTAATGTAGTTTATTTGATTTGCTTCTACAAAGTCATAATCATTATCATGACGAGCTACTCGTTTATTAGAACTTATTGAAAGTAATGACTGTCTCCAAAATAGTCATTAAGGTATTTTTTGCCATAATCGCGTGCAAACTAATGAATCGTCTTTGTCAATAATCGAAGGTGATTATGGTAAGTCTGCCTATCTTATTATAGCCCATACATCGGTGAAGGAAAACATCGTGAGGAAACCTAGACTTCTGGTTAACAAAAGTCTGAAATCACCAACCCGTCTTGAGCAAGCGTGGTGATCAGTACTCGTGCCTTCTGTGTATGAGAAGATGGCTTTGCCCTGCAGTGGGACAGTCATAGGCTATATATAGCCCATGAACATTAGAGGGGTTGGTGGCTAAGTAATAACAGCCGCACGGGTCGATTGAAAGTTAAGCTACGTTTGCCGCGGTCGGTTTGTGGATGAGTGACCGTCCATTACATATCTAGACCCCTCGTACCTCGGAAAACACGTTAAGCCGTTGGTCCCGGCTGTCATTCGCAGATCTTTGACAGTCGTTACGGGTCGTCAGAAGCTCCAAAAAGTCTGACAACCAGTCTCTCCAAGTTCTCATCGCAGGCTCAATCTGTCAAAAAATCACAAATATTTTAGACAAGTTTTTGACATTGATGGTCGCTCGTAACACGGTTTATACCTAAGTACGTAATTAGCCTTCTGGGTTTTAATGACTAATGTGACTTTTTGAATGTCATCATATATTTGTCTTGCATGACAGCGTGTTTGTACTAATCCCTTTTTTTGTTTTGTCTTTCGGAAGCCGTTATCTAGTATAATGTAATCTTTAAAAGCAAGCCTTGTCTCCGATCCAGCCTGTTCTTTGGTGCACTCCCCCAGCAACGCCTTAAGCCGAGGTCTGTACCCAACAGGGGGTAGGTGCCCTTAGCGTGTAGTCACTTAGTTTGTAAGTTGTATGCCCTGGATGCCTTATAAATAAGGCATCCGCAGGATGGCCCGATTAACCAGCCAACAACCAACTAGGTTGACCTGCAAGATGCCATTCACAAATAAAACATATATTTAAAACATAATTTATTATACCTATCCTGCATTAGCAATGAAGAGTGAAAGTGTTCGGAAAACCGGTTCAAAATATCGTCGAATATTTATAAATATCCTTCTAATGATTGCCATTCAAAAACAGAAAGTGAAAAGGAATCTTATTATACAGGCTGATTGGATTTTATATCAATTTTATTTGCAATATCACGTCAGAATCCTAAAAGTCTGTTGTGATGTTACTCAATAACTGGGTTGTGAAGGTCAGATCGGCAGTCGCTTCATGTAACATATTGGTATTTGATGCATCCGGTAAGACTGAAAGCCAACCCCAGAATAGGAGAGAAGGCGTGGTAGATTGATTGTGTATGCTTTAGGCAAAAACTACAGAACGCTGTGGAATGATCCTTACTATCTACATTTTGTTTCGACCTACTGACGTTGGTTTCGACCCCAACATTTATTATTAGAGAAAAGGCTCGGCAGATCATAATGATTTACAACTTTATCCAAAGGTCGCCAGTTTATTGTTTAAAAGTTATCATTGTACATTTTAACAGCTCATTTCACGGGAAGTTGAAGACAAGCAAGTTTGTCAATAATTCCTTCTGCACATGTTGCTTCCCTACCTCATTAACGGTAAATTATGTAAGTCTATTAACTGCTCCTAAATTACCATGTTTATATTTTTTACATTCTTCCTTGACATAATCACCCTATTATTTGACATTATATACCTACAATTTAATTTCAACATGATAATTATTCAGATTTGTTACAGCTGTAATAGCAATCACGTCATTTCGTTTAATATAGGTACGTTTTTATTTTTATTAATTTATTTATCTATAAATATATTCTTTTCTATTTTGTGAATGTAAGAACGCTGTAGGCTTGTTGGACTGTAGATTTGTTGACCATCATTATTCTGTTATGTACCTGGTACTTGTTGAAAGAACTACACTGTCCTCCCACACTTAATAACACTGTTATTTGAAAATGTTGTAAAATCCAATTATTTGTAACCGTGGAGTTTTTTGCCGGCTCTTCTCCATAGGAAACGACCAATTGGGACCGTGCACCTAGCTTATGACGTTTCATAAGTGTCCATGAAGGTTTATGTGAAATAAAATATTTTGAATTAGAATTAGAATTTGGATCCGTCATTGACGAAAAACAACGATACGTCATGACGGATTCACGTTCACATTGATTCGTCAAAATATCGAAAACACACACACTTCCGTCCGCACCGTTCACACTTGATTCGTGATTCAGAGTTCAGTTTTGGACGAGCGCTTCAGCGGATCCATCACAAAAAAATCACGATTCTTCTTTTTTGACGAACGTGGTTTTTAAAACACGAAACGTTACTCGTATTTAAGACGTGTCCGTCATTTTTCACGCACGAATCGTGAATGTTGAACAAGGATTGAAAAAGCACTGCGGCCTTAAAAAAAAAAACGAATCGTGAAAAAATACTATTCGTCAAAAAACACGAATCGTTCTCGTGTATACGAGCCCTTTAGAACTGTTTACGGGTGCGTTTCCACTGAAGCGTAGACGAGCGGAGCTGAGCGGAGTCCTGCAGGAATCGTCCAATCACAGACGAGACGAGACGCACGATAAGGATTTCAATCATTGTGATTGGTCGATTCCTGCAGGACTCCGCTCAGCTCCGGTGGTCTCCGCTTCAGTGGTAATGCACCATTACTGTGACATAGCTGTCAGGGGAATTAGGTAACAGCCGATCTATTATGTCAATAGTGTCAATTCCTTTCATCAAGTGGAATGACAGCTTACTTTACCTAAGTTTTCATGATGAGATTTTTACATAATAGACCGGTAGCAGCAGTGCTATTCTGTAACCATCTCACCGTGAAAACTTAGGTGAAGTGAGTTGTCATTCCAACAGGGTGAGATGACACTGACAGCTCACTCCACGCTCACTTCACATGTTTTCACGGTGAAGTGGTTACGGGAATCGACATGCGGTTCTCATAAGTAGTGTGTTAAGAATCCGTTATCAAACCAGAAAAACTAGGTGTGTTGATCTCGATTTCACGGTGACCTGCATACCGGAGCGAAGCTCCACTAAACAGGGAATCATGTTAGATATGTACTATCGAAGAACTTCATATCTAAGCAGTTTGAAGACATCTGTTATCGCCCCGGTTCTATAGACGCCGAGCGCTGCAAGCAGACATAGTCCTTACGGTGTATAAATATGAAGTTCTTTGATGGTACATAAACTGCCTCGTTGCTCTCAATGTGCAGCCTAATGTGCCTAGCCTTTTCTCAACTATGTTGTGGTTGGCTTCCAGTTTAACCAGATGCAAGTGAATACCTGTATTTTACATGGACTGACTGCTTATCTGACCTTCACAACCCAGTAACTGGGTAATACGATATCCCTTGGTAAGACTGGTTGTCAGACTTTCGGGCTTCTGGCGATTCGTAACGACTGTCAAACATCCGCGAATGACAGCCGGGACTCGGTATATATAGATGGTCACCCATCCACAGACCAACCCCGCCAAGCGTAGCTTAACCTGATGGAACGACCCGTGCGGCAGTTATTACTGAGCCACGAGTCGGACGAAGTGTTATTGGGTTTTTTCATCTGGAACTTCTCAGTGACCCGGAGTCTGAATTTGTACTCGGTTGATAGCAATAGGCTCGTCCCCTATTAGCTAATTGGGACTTAATTAATACTAGCGAGATTTTGGGGTACTATAATAACCCTTCCGCGAATAGGCCTGATGTTTTTTCCCATCTGGGCAGGGCGTAACTACAGAACGCCAATATAACACTCCTTTTGCTTCGTGTGTGTTAATTTATCTAGTCACACACGCGCGCCGTTTTCGAGTACATTCCTTTTTGGAGGACAACAAATCAAATCAAATATATTATTTGCCTGAATATAGATATTACAGTAATTTTGGTTTCAGTACGTACTGCAAATACATTTCATGTCTTTTTATTAAGTATGTCCTGTTCCATCGACTTATCCTCTAACTAAATAATAGTGTAATGTTTTTTATTTATAGTAAAAGTTTAAACAGTTTTTTTTTACAATAAGGTCAGTGTATGTCCTTTCTATGTATATAAAAATTATTAATTTCCTGTATATTGGGTGACTGGGCACTTTACTTCATTATGAACAACTTTTACTATGGGGCCAAGCCGGAAATCGCCTAAAACCCTACATTTATATTCGCTTATTTATCTCACCAAAATGTTGTTTTTTTTTTTGCGATTTCAGATTCGATCCCATAGTAAAAGTTGTTCATAACGATGAGTAACGTCACTTGTTTAAGTATTGTTCACTAATTATCAATCACCCTATAAAATCAATCATATTTATTATTATTTATTTATTAACTCATCATCGCTATCATTACAGTAATTTCTTAATTCAATAGTGTGGCCATAATTACAGTTTTATTATTTATCATAACATATTCTGTACATCGTAGTTTTTGTGAATTCACTCAGAAAACAAGTAAAAATATGTATGCTGTCTGCTACGTCATTAAGTACACGCAAAGTACGCGTTATAGGGGCTTTACCCAGTAGATTGGTCCTACTACTGGACACTGCCAATAGCCGTGGCCATCGCCTTCGCAGTACATAATTGTCGGGCACACACAGGTTTATTTATTTTAATATACCTGGGGCCTTCCGATCTATTCTGTAAAAATCTCACCGTGGAAACTTAGGTGAAGTGAGCTGTCATTCCACTGATTTTAGGGATGTACACTTTTGACAGCTCACTACACCTAAGTTATCACCGTGAGATTTTTACAGAATAGCACTGCAGGTCTGGTGGGTATCAATAATAGCATTTTAACGAGAGCCTATTCCTTATAAAAATAGCCTAATAAATATGTGTATCCATGTTGATGGATGAAGTGGGAGAGGAAGGCCAAAGAAAAGATGGATGGATTGTGTGATGTATGATATGAAACAGAAGGGAGAGAATGATAGCGTGACGGTTGACAGGGGAGAGTGCAAGAAGAAAACGTGTGCGCCAACCCCACGTAACGTGGGACAAGGACAGGAAGATGATGATGAAGTATGTGAAGTGTCAATGGCAGCTCATACCTGGATTTGTGCCCGACTTAGCAATAGGCTAAGACACATCTCTGCCTACCTCGTTGATCCTTGCCTAAAACGATATTTTCGTTAAAGCTGGAGGAAGGAACCAAACAAACACGCATATGAAACAAGTTACCCTCCTTTTAACTTCCGGAGTCGGGTAAAAAAGAAAACACAGGCGCTATTTTGGTTACAGTAATTTAAGCGCATTTTTGTATAAGCAGTCTGATTCATTCTAAATAAATTTGGCTCAAGGCAATAACTTACATAAACCGGTTGGAACGTAGAAAGTAAAGGTTCACTTTCACTGACAATGCCTTGTTCATAATATAACTGTTTATTTGTATTGTTGGTTAGTATCTCAGAAAATGCTTGGCTGGTTTCGTGAAAGGGTTTTTTGAAACTTTTGGAGGTCGTTTTTGAAAACTATAATAAATGGATTATGAAAAGATTTCAATGTCATAGAGCCATTATTTTGGTTTGCATTAAATGAAATGAAATTGTTTATTCTGTAAATGGAGGATATTGGAATCACTTTTACATGTCATCTTAAAAAAAAAAAAAATTGCTAGTTGAGTTCGGCGTTTCCTATCTGACTACTCTGAGAAGAAACGCCGAAACAAACTCAGAGGTCACAGTCTCTTTTAAAGTCCAGACATAATCTTGGTCAGGCCATATGAGGACCATGTAGATCTGCCTACATAAGTACTATGTAGGCAGTGTAACTGACATTAATTTGAAACTAAAGTTAGGGGCTTGCGGCAAAACGACAACAGTCGCACAGGTCGATTGAAGGTGAAGTTACGCTTGCCGCGGTTGGTTTGTGGATGGGTGACCATCCGTTACATATGGAGAACCCTCCGTGCCTCGGAAAGCACGCTAAGCCGTTGGTCCCGGCTGTCATTCAGATCTTAGACAGTCGTTACGGGTCGTCAGAAGCCCGAAAGTCTGACAACCAGTCTTACCAAGGGGTATCGTGTTACCCAGTTACTGGGTTGTGGAGGTCAGATAGGCAGTCGCTCCATGTAAAATACAGGTATTCAGATGCATCTAGTTAAACTGGAAGCCGACCCCAACATTGTTGAGAAATGGCTAGGCAGTGCAGAATTTGAGTTAAAAAGAACGTAAAGTATAAGACCTACTTTTCTTCCTAATAAAAAAAGTAGGCTAAATCAACACACGGATGAAACTGCGTAAAATTGAAATTGGTCGATATTTTTATTGTCACTAGCAATTTCTACTATATCTTTTGTGTGTGTATACACGCTAATCTGGCAAGTAAACCCAGCAGAACAACAGTAACTATTGTAGGCCATGAAATTTATTTTTTGACCCCTGAGTTGCGCTTTACTTTGTGCAAATTAAAACAAAACAAAACGATGGAGAAAAACCGGCATGTCCTAGAACGCAAAATTTGCAGACATGTGATATCTACCAACCCTCACTATGCCCACGTGAGGAGGCCTGCGTCCCAGCAGTGAGAACGTTAGAGACTGATTATAGTATATGCAGGAATTAAACCTACCACTCATAGCGCAAAACCAAATCGCTCAATCACGGCTTAAAACCAATCCAACAGTTGAATATATATTTTTTTGTCCTCAGGTCGGCAGCAACCACCTTGTAATGCAGACAGCAAAGAACGTCCTCTACGGAGACTCCAAGAACCTTCAACCCTGGGGCCTTATCATTCTTCTCCTCTCGAAATCCGTCAAAACTCCCACTTACACCCCTCAAATGAAGAAGAATGAAGAACAAACAAGAGTGCTAGCTGAACTGACAGAGATGATGAGGACTGGTCATCTTATTCATAGAGGTATTGTCAACGTGCCTTTTGCGAAACGATCCATGGATACCGACTCAGCCATTTTTGGAAATAAAATAGCTATCCTGCTCGGAGACTATCTTCTAGTAACTGCCAATGGAATGCTAGCTAACCTCAGAAACTCAGACGTGTCCTATATAATTTCAACAGCTTTAAAAGACCTGTCTGAAGGTGAATTCTTTGGCGAAAGAGATGAACAGAACATGCCGATTCCTGGTAAGCCTAAACCTACAGCCAAGGATTATGAAATTACTTTCGATACCAATTCTATTGCTGTTAATGAAGTGTTAGGTAAGCCTAGGAAGGAGTGGACCGCTAGGACAGTTTATAATGGAGTTAGCTTGCTCGGCAGGGGTTGCCAATCTGCTATGGTATTGGACAAACAGAATAGAGAAACACAAAATCTTGCGTACCAGTTTGGTTGTCATGTCGGCTTAGCCTGGCAAGCAGCTACGGAAATACAGCAGTTAACTTCAGAGAGTAAAGAACAGTTTTGCTTAGCAAGTGCACCTGTACTCTTCGCTTTGGACAGCAATCCCAATTTATATCAAATAATAACACAATCGAAGAAAGATGTCAAAGATGTGGATTACGAAGATCTGAAGTTTAATATTTTAAAGACTGATGCAGTTGATAAAACCCAAAGGTTGTATGAAGAACATGCTAAGAAGGCCACGGAATATATTGAAGGACTTGCACAAAATGAGTCAGTGGATATGATTAAGAAATTGATTAATACTTTTTAAGGATTTTTTGGTAATAGAGTTGAGTATCTGAGTATGTTTAGGTTTTGATTCCCGCATCGGGATAAGTGAAGCATATATATTGATGATTTTTTGGATGTCAATTTCGTTTGTATTTTGATATTTTCTATACTTTTGATGGCCCTTTCGACATCTTTTTGTGTCTCTCTTTGTCTAAAGAGTACACAGGTGTAAGTACTCTGTTGCCTTGGGCAATCTGGAAGTCTTTAAACAGACTCCGAACCCAAGTTGGCCAAAGCACGAAAACCTGTTCAGGTGGAGATTCATAGACGACTCCGCCTTGGAGTGTAATTCTGTTGCTGTTCCACAAATTATGGGACACTTACTGCCATGTCCTGCGTGTCCTATCAGCTGCACGTTTCAAGAACTGAGGGACGCTAGTGATGGCGCCAAACACGTAGGTAGCCGAATTCTGGGCCGAGTCCATTTAGATTGCCATCGAAACGCTAAGAAAAGTGGTGTTCTGTTAATTTTATGAAAATTGATATACACATCATTTACACATGATATACATATATATTATAAAATTAAAGTCGCTTTTTGCGTCTGTCTTTGTGACCGCGTTGATGTTTTAAACTGCGCAACGGATATTGATTCTGTGTGTTTTTACTTACCCGAAAAAATTATTAATCTGGTGTAGGGTTTACTCCGAAGTTTCGAACTACTTTCGGACGGGCCAGTATCCACGTTGACGGACTTACAGAGTAGGCCCCTAGAGGCCCTAGCACTAGCATACTACCTACCTATATATGGTGCAATTTTGCTTTATATATATTTTTCATAGAAAAGATCTGATGTACCTTGTGACCTTGTTTTCATAATCTTTCTGAGAAGGTTTTTGTATATTTTTTTTATATTTAATATTTTTTATTTTGTGTATGAGAGAAGAATTGCACGGTTTTGATTGTTTTTGTTTGTGCGTGCTGTGTTTTTAGGTTTATTTTTCTTGTGTCTACAATAAGCATATACAATAAGCAAGTTATTCTAAGTATCAAATTAATTAATAGACATCTAATTAATAATTTATTATTGATAAAAATTCATCATTATTAAGATCATGTAATAGGGATGTTGACGGGGAAACAAAACCATTTAGTCCGTCAGTCAGGTAATAAAAAAATATTAGACACGTAGTAGAAAAAAATATTTAGATAAAACGCATTAGAGTTGGGAAGTGGGGGCTCGCTACGTCACAATTCAGTATAAATCTATCGGAGAGTGACGTCATGCCAATAAAAAATACGTGTCCAATATTTTTAATAATCAATACCTATGATGGACAAAAAAAAACTTGTCAACATCCCTATTGTCACAAGTTAATTATATTATTATGATTTATGTACTGTAATGTTATCATGGAATATTAATTGTTGGCAATATTGTTGTAAATCCGCGTTCCTCGCACATAACTTCATTTTTTTCTTTTCAATATTTTGTTAGTTTGATTTTTTTTTTGTATTTCCTGCGCGTGTCCCAAATATTTTTTTTACTTTCTTTCTTTAAATTATAATTAAAACGATGTGTTAATGATTAATTAAAATGTTGTTTCATTACCTTTAAAACCTGTTAGGGATGGCGGCTCGACGTAAATTTTTTACTGATGAAGTATTTCTTAGTTATACAACTCATCATTCGTGTAGCCTTTTCCAGCCTTACCTAATGCGGTTGCTGATCAATATTTTACATAGAGCGACAAACACCTGTACCCTAATTACGTAATGCAAAATCAATCCGAATCTGAATCGTTTTGAAACAGATTGCTAATCCATAGCTCCGTAAGTTCGAAAAAAAAACTGCAGAGCAACGTAAATGACGCAATGAATGTTGTTGAACTGTCAAAATGAAACAGATTTGTCTTTATCGTTTACGAAAATATGTTGCGTAATTAGAAAGCTGATTTCAACTCGGTGACAATTTTTTTTTTAATTGGATTAAACAGGTTATAGAAATAATATGAGACCCTGACTCTGGAGCTAGGTTAGAGTACTCGTATTTGTATTTCTAGACTTCGAGACTTCCTCCAATTGGGTTAATATTAAGCAAGTTTTTTATGCGTGCTGTTTTTTTTTCTTGTTTTTGTGTTTTATTACATTACTTAAAATTAATTTGAATACCAAAAAAGCAAATGTTTATGAAATTTTAAAGTCAGGTTATTAAAAAAAAAAACAAAAAAAAATGAAAATGAATTAAATGTAATAAATTCAAAATCAAAATTAGAATAAAATCAGGATTATAGATTTAGATTTACAGTGCAATGACAATCAGTAGGCTTTTAATGAGTAACAAGTAACGATAGCAACTAAATGCTCTGTTCGCAAAGTACCTAAATTATTTTTTTTTAACAAATTTACTTATTTTTTACAATAAATATGGCATTACACGACAAACCGAATAAAGATATGCGTGTTGGAGTTATCTAAATGTGCCATCAGTTTGAACTCTGAACTGCAGTTTTATTGAAAAGTGATTCGGTGGATAAATTACACATTTTGTTGCGCTTGCTAATTGAGTTACTCAAAGTACCTGTTCGACTGAGCTCTGATCGGGTGAAAATAGAGAATGCTCATTTAATAGTATAAGATAGTTCATACTTATTCCATGTATAGTACATACTAATTCCATGCTGTCATGTCATTATTCTAAGGTAGCCATCTTGTTCTAGACTTTAGGCGACCGAGCACTGCTCGAAAATACGGAGAAAACGAATTTTCCTAGATATGAGACCTAGCTAGATTGATTTTTCGCCCCCGTAAAGCCCTATATTGCAACTTTCATCGAAATCGTTAGAGCCCTTTTCGAGAACGTGATTACAAATATATAAATTTGTAATCACGTTCTCGAAAAGTATATTATATATCGTTGTAAATCATATAGTGGCATTTGTATGTTCTGGTTGAGATGCACAAATTGTATTTGGCTTTTTAGGGTTCCGTAGCTAAATGGCAAAAATTGGATTCGTCATGTCCGTCCGTATGTCACAGCCACTTTTTTCCGAAACTATAAAAACTATACTGTTGAAACTTGGTAAGCAGATGTATTCTGTGAACCGCATTAACATTTTCACACAAAAATAGAAAAAAAAAACAATAAATTTTGGGGGTTCCCCATACTGAGAACTGCAACTCAATTTTTTTTTTTTCATCAAGCCCATACTTGTTATTATTTATGGATAGGTCTTCAAAAATGATATTGAGGTTTCTAATATATAATATTTAATATTTCTATAATATGTTTTTCTAAACTGAATAGTTTGCGTGACAGACACTTCCAAAGTGGTAAAATGTGTGTGTCCCTCTCTGTAACAAAATACTATTCTAAAATAAAGGAATGACAAAACAAAAAAAAATATATGATGTACATTACCAGGTACACTTCCATTGAAAATTGGTTTGAACGAGATCTAGTAAGTAGTTTTTTTTTAATACGTCATACATCGTAAACTATTATTAAAACATCGATCAAAGTTACAACGTAGTAAAAGAACTTTTATATTATGTTACTTGCTGCTACGGAACCCTTCATGGGCGAGTCCGACTCGCACTTGGCCGGTTTTTTTGATAATAAAGATTATTTATTAATATATTATTATTAATATATATACAAATATTGCTCATTTCATTCTTCTACTCACGCCTTTTTTCCATGGGGGTAAGCAGAAACTACAAAACTCCACCTGCTTCGATCCTTACATACTCCTTTTGCTTCGTTTACGTTCAATATTATGTATATCAACCGGTTCCTTATTACCCACTAACTGGGCTGTGGAGGTCAGATAGGCAGTCGCTCAGTGTAATATACTGGTAGGTACCTATTCAGTTGCATGGTTGGGAATAGGCTAGGCAGTTAACGATAATTGCCCATATAAAAATATTTTGTAATTTTTTAAAAGTAATTTTACTTCAATAAAATGTATATATTCAGTCATTTGCAATCAGAAAATTATGCTTATTATTCAATAGGTATAATATTTTTTATTAGAGACTATTTCTTATTCTAATTTTCTAATTAAAGTATTATTTCTGGGGAAGGACTCTTCTCTAGAGATTTCCACTTGGCCTCTTGGGTTGTCAACGTATTTATTTTCTAACTGTTTGGTCTATGCTTTAGAGATCTCATCGTGAAAACTTAGGAAAAGTTAGCTGTCATTTCACCGCATGCTGGGGATTGACACTATTCACACAGCACAGCTCACTTCAAGGTCACTTTAAGGTTACTTCAAGGTCACTTCTAGGTCACTTTACTTATGTTTAGGTACACGGTGAGATTTTTACATAACTTATTGGCTGTTTGGTCCTTTAACAGCCGAACTCAATAACCTATCTATCACCAGTTTGGGCATACTGGAGATAGAAAATCTATCTATCTCTGGTTGTAACGTCCCAATAATCTGTCAGAGAATAAGGACCTTATGGAACTGTGGGAAGGTAGAATTATACTGTCGACCATCAATAGCGACTGTCTTTTACTGAAAATAGGTTATTAATAAATAAAAATAAAATCAAATTCATAATAAATGTCAAAAATTCAAAATTCAATAAGATATATATATATATATATTTAATTAAAATTATACAATTAAAATAATACATACAAAGACACACACAAGGATTAATAACGCCTGACAAACGGCCTTGCCGGAACATGCCTGCTGCAGCAATGCAGCATGTACGGGCAGTCCAGCCTGTCAGCAATCATCGCCAGGATAGTGTTGGAGCTGGTCCGTACTCTGCGCATCAGAGAGATGCTCCGCCTGCGCATAGTCGCGTAGAGACAGGCGGTACGCTCCTCCGCGAACATACCCGAAGCGCTGCAGAACCGAGGCAGCCCTATCACAATCCTAAACCCATTATTGTAGAGAACGCGTAGGTCGCTATAGCACTTCTTTGTGTTATTGGGTTCTGCCGTAAATTTAAAATGAATGGTTAACTATCTATCTGTCGAGGTGTTCTTGACGACGGCAACTCATCAGAAATGAGAAGATTTGCAGGACAACCAAGGTAACCGACATATTCCGATTATTACTCGTAGATAAACTTTCAGAGCACTACGTGGAGGATATTGCTCGCAAAACAAGTTACCGATGGGGCCGAAAAGTTTCGGAGAGGTGACCGCGTACGGGAGGGCGCAGCGTGAACAGGTGTCCCACAAAGTGTGACCGATGACCTGGTGAAAGACGCAGGAATACTTAGGGAAGGCATTATGTCTAGTTGGTGGACGTTTGGCTAAGTTGATAAAAACGAAACAATCACACAAAAATGAATTGGTAGCTATTGTATTTACCTCCTCCTCTTCGACAGTCGTTACGGGTAGTCAGAAGCTGGATAGTCTGACAACCAGTCTTACCCTGGTAAGACTGGGTGTCGTGTTACCCAATAACAGCATTGTGGAGATTAGGAGAGGCAGTCGCTCCATTTCCTAGCCTTTTCCCAACTATGTTCGGGGCGGGTTCCAGTCTAACCAGATGCAGCTGATTACCAGTAATTTGCATGGAGCGATTACCTATCTGACTTTACTGGGTAGTACGATACGTCTGGGTAAAACTGCTTGCAGACTTTCGGGCTACTGATTACCTCGTACGTCTGTCTCAGATCTACGAATGACAGCCGCGACCAACGGTTTAACGTGCTTTCCAAGGCACGGACGTGACTTTTCAAAATGTTAAACCCATTCTCTACGACAAACTTTTTAACCCAAATATCCACTGAGACGGAGACATTAATAACTGGATACAAAACTATTTTTACATCATAGTTTAATTAAGGTACGCTTCGCTTAGAACCTTGACCAAGTGAGGCGCTAAGTGCGTTACATTATGTTCTAGTGACAAAAGAGCATTCCCAATAAGTTTTATTATGTATGGTAGACATAATTTATTTGAGTGACTCGATGATTTTTTTCAGTGTTAATTTGGTAGGAAGGATTTTCCAAGGCTTGTAAAATTTTACATGAAAATGTGCTTCCTGTATTGCAGGCAGAAATATCATGATTTTTCCTACGTTTTAGTCCTAAGTCCCATGTAATGTTGGCTTGCGGTTGGAGAGGTCTATGTCCAACCTACCCGAAACTGTCAAATTTTCCCTATCAACTTTGAACCTTATGCTTTAGTGATAAAGTTGTATATCTATTAAATAAATTTGACAGATTGTAGTAGGTTGACGTGCTGGCGTCAGTACATCAGAAGAATGATTTAAGCTGAATATGATAATGACAATGAAAAGGTGGCGAACCTATTGCCGTTAACCGGCACTAATCCAGACACCGGAATGCCACTGTGGCGGCATTTACTTCACCACATGCAAACTAAGAGGCAAAGACCTGACGTCACACGTAATCCTGCATCGCGCAAGCACAGTTTACTGTGCGATCAACATTTAAGACCAAACATGACACCCGTCTGGTCGGAGGATCCTCCCTTTTCTATGGAGGATGAGTAGACTTTACACCCTGTTCTTTATGCCTCTAAACTGGTGACCGCGAGCATGAACGTCAGCGCAGCCTTTGTGCAACTACTTCAGCGCGACGTCATCATCGCCACAACCGCATCGTGAGGTGATTCACACAGCCAGCCAGCACCCACGGCTTCAACGGGTATTTAGACCACCAGCATGCAGCGGACTCGTAATTTTTTTCTATAGAAAACCCTAATGAAACTTTTCCCGGCCCCCGATTGACTTGATGAGCTGCTCTCATCATCATAGTTTGTGCTGAGACCAGAGAAGAAGAATGTTACTCGTAGGATAGCACATGTTATGGGAGGCCGTCACCTCCTTCTGCGAAGCAGTAATGCTCGCGAAGGAGGAGGCGGAGCGCGTGAGGGAGAGGCAAATTTCGCGCCCTCACGCCCCTAGCCGCCGCAGGAGGAGACGCCCCGGGCGTCGGGAATCGATCGCGGATTCCCGGTCACCGTAGGCGCGGGCTTGCGGACGGTGAGCAATGGGTAGCTCGCCGTCCGGTAAGGACCAAGCCCGGGTCGACGGCGCGTTGTGTTCCACGCGCGCCTCAAAGAGTGTCAGCGAGTGAAGGGGTCCAATGAGACCATTGCCTGCCGGGGTTGCGGGAAAGTCCGAAAGGGATACCGTGGCCCCCTGGCATTGCACAGGCAAGAGAAGGAACACGGGTGGGTTTTAGTCAGTAAGAGTCTGACATGCCCTCCCGCTCCACCCAGAGTGGGAGGAGTCATTTGATGATTTCCCACCCAAAAAAAAAAAAAAAAGAATAAAAGGATAGCACATGTCGTGGTAAAAAGTTTAGCAAGTTAATGCAACCAGCCTTGCTGACTCTAAGCATATTGTGCCAGTGTACATACGTAGGCATGCTTAAACACTTGCATATCCTTTTCTAAACTAATACTTGTACTCTCTCGTACTATAAATAAAGCAAAAAAAAAAATAGATTTTTTGTGTTTGTTTTTTACGTGTAACATTGTGATTTAGTTTCAATTTATATTTTATTATTGTAATTTCGAATGAAAGTAAAATTTTGGCATTGTAATTTTAATTTAATTAAAATTTTGACATTGTATACATAATTTTTTTTTTACAAGTATTAATTAAAAGACCTTCATACTGTACTAATGTTTTACAAAATAACTTACCTTATCTACGCTTTCATGGCTAAACGACTGAATCGATTTTTATCAAATTTGGTATGAGGATACTTTAAACCCTGGGAAAGGACATAGAATATTTTTTATCCCGATATTCCTAAGTGATCGATACTTATGTGGGTGAAACCGCGGGTGCAGCTAGTAATATTATAAATGCGAAAGGGAGTTTATTTTTATCGACATAACACGCGGGAGAAGCCACGTGTGGAAGGAAGCTGGTATTAGATACAAGCCGGGCGCTTGACCGATGTCATCTCATATCTCATTTATACACAGGTAAAGTACGCAAATTCTAATGTACCTGCGTCAAATGATACTACAAATACACACTTAGCAAGAGTAACAAGGATATAAACAACAAACGATTCATTATCGCTAATTGTAAGTGTCAATAATGGGAAATACATAGCATTCTTTGTGACACTAAGATACACATTATTTTTCCTGTTAAGAGGATGTGCGGTCATGTGGTCGTTGGCAAACGTAATCCTCGGTCGTCTCTCTGGTTAATAATTCTAGAGCATGTTTTTGATGTGTAATATGTTTCTTCTTGCTTTCCTGAAAATCTTTCCTATCGCTTTCTTGAAATCTGTGGAGGGGGAAATCTGTGGAAGTGATTTCGTTAAAAGGGACGGAAGTGTGTGACAGGAAGCCGGGGGAGCGCGCGCTATTTGATTTGACCAATGAGCGCGCGCGGTGCTAGGGTTGTCTGTCAGAAACGACCTTGACGATGCCCCGCCCGTTTTATGTTGCGTATTTCCTAATGTTGCTTATTACCAAGGTGAGATGTCAGATGTTACACATCATATTCGACTACTGTAAGGCTCACTCGTTTTACTATGTTATGTATACATAATATTGTCAACATAACAGTAAAAAAAATTAAAAACTAATATCTACCATAGAACATACCATACTATGGAAGATATTTTTTTTGTAAGTATTTGTTTTTTTTGCGTAGGTACGTTTAGGTAGGTTAGTTTTTGAAAAAAAAAAGGAAAGAGAAACTAAAGATACTATATACTGTCCTGCTAAGCCGAAAGGCGCTATCTCTGAGATACGGCCTTTTTGTTTTTTTATACCATTCATTAGCTTTAACAATTTCACATAGGTACATACACAAAATACCGCTACTTAGCTAAAAACATAAAAAACCACTCATAAGTCTTTTTTTATATCCTTATGTTTCCTTAGATTACAATTTATAAAATGTCAATTTTCTCAAAACTTACTCCGATTAGGATAGCGCCTTTCGGCTTAGGAGGGCAGTATAGTCCTCCAAACCGTATTTCCGCCACGGCGGCCAATCTCAATGGAGAATAGCCTTCGGCGCGAGAGATAATATATCTCTATTATTATAGTGCACAAGTGTGTGCGCAGACCGATGGGACGGCAATCCGACACCACCGGAGAGAGATCAGGCGCAGGACCAACGGCTTAACGTGCTTTCCGAGGTACGGGGTATCACACCGCCAACTTCCAAGCTCCGGGCTGTTACTAAAAAAATCCTAATGGAAAGACCAATAACACTTTGCCCGACCCGGGAATCAAACCCCACGCAACCACCAACGGGGCAGATAGTAGGCACATGGAAAGTTTATTTTTATTTTTTATTCACTCACAGGAAATACAAACAGTAATAAAAGAAGCATTTAAAACGAACAAAATAACATTTATTTTTGACAAGACTTAAATAAAAACTAAAAATAACTGTGCGAAACCAAAAAGGCTCCTATCTAAATTTAATGCTACGCTATTAAAAAAAAAAATGGCGCGCTGTGATGCCACGGACACACCTACGGACATAATAATACGAATACCACTACCTACCTACAACACTGCTTACCTATCGTGTAACAACACCAAGTGCGTTATGTATAAACAGTGACATCTATGTTTTACACAAGTTAATGCTAAGTGAATAAATTACAACTACGAGTAGGTATAATTTGGTACGCTTGGCGAGTGTAATTTGTTGCATAGAAGATAGATGGCGTTGATTGTTAGGCGCGCTGTGTGGAGTGTAGTTTGCAAATAGGTAGCGCTGCTGGTCTCGGCAGAAATTTATCTTTCTATCTGTACAGATTTTTGATTGGATGGATTTTTAAAATGGGGCAGTTAGGACAACTACCTTAACCGTTGTAGCTACAGGAAAACGGTCTTAGGAGACTTTTCTTAACGTTTTTGAGACCTTTTGACTTGATTGATTTAAAAAAAAAAAAATACAGTCTATAAGAAAATAGACAGCTTTCAAAAAAACTTTTTGATGCCAATCGATCCTGTTTCTTATAAGAATAAAAAAACTCTATCGGACCAACAGAGGTTTGAGCACTAGAAAAGTCATAAATCTCAAAAAACATAACTATGCGCGAGCCGAGCGAGCGTAGCGAGCGGTGCCGTGGCAACCCCTTGCGAACGCTACGTCACAATTGGCACAGTTTTTTTAGGGCACGTACCTTGGCGATGCTTTTTTTCTCGTCTATCCCATGATACGTGTCGTTGGAAAGGTCGTTCAAAAATATTGTGGGTCTGTAAAAAAGGCATTTATGGATTCAGGGATCAGTTTGTGAAATATTAAGCTTTAAAGTGATAATTTTTGTCAGAGTCAAGTGTCCCCCCCTGCCAGCTAAATGGTTGTTTTAAGATATTATGTGAAAAAATTCACTGCAGTAGTATTTATAACGAAATTAAAAGGAAAACTATCACAGCTAAGTATGCTTCATGACAAGTTAATGAATAATAATCGACAAATTTACATTTGCAGTTGGTATGTATGGGGGAGAATGTTTTTGAATTATAGGTAATGTTAAGTATGTTCTTGGGATAAATATTCATCCGAACTACAACACTACACACTACACTTCATTGTGCGTGGTCCGACATGCATAGTTTGGCCGGTTTTTTGCCTAAAAATATGAATATATAAACAGTGTAAATGATTAAAATTAAAAAAAAAAACATCCCTTGTATTTCGCAATATGTTTGAAGTGACAACTTCTTTAGGCGCGTTGAGCACTTTTTGGGTGAACAATAATCATGGAAATCGTCACCGAACGCTTTCCATGAGCTATATGTATACTGTGTGTAGCGGTTACACCGCCACATACGAACTACGCATCAAAGATATGACGTCACACAAATCCTGCATCGCGCAATTAGAGTTTATCGCCCGAACGACATAGTTATGACTATCCGAAATCAACAGTCGGGCTGTCGGACCGCCAGACATAACACCCGTCTGGTCGGAGGATCCTCCCTTTTCTATGGTGGATGAGTGAACTTTACACCCTGTTCCTCATGCCCAACTGTGTATATATGTGTACTTTTTGGGTGAACAAAAAGCGTGAAACTCGCGCGTTTTCACTTCTATCGGCAGTCCCCAAAGACTGCCCCGCATGTTTTTATTTTGTCAACAAATTAACATTAATTAGTGTTCTGTTAATAAAGATAATTCGTTTTTGTAATTTTAATATTAGGCTGTTTGGCGGCTTGGAGTCAGGCACAAAAATCATCGTTTTAATACGCTGAATTACGTGAGCACTTGTCATAGTACACTCAGCTCCATTTACCTCCATTACTATTCAGATTCGAGTCAAAATAGAAACATCTGAAAATTTAGCAATTTGGCTAGTGTATCTATTACCAAAGCCAGCCACGTGTTACACGAATAATTAACCATTATTCTACAAGTCACGTTATACCTACTTAATTAGTAAATGGTGTAATTAGGTACAAGTTTTTATACGTGCATCTTTCTATTATATCGAATCGAATTCATTTTCCATTAAAATCGGAAACACCGAATTTCCGAGTAAATGCGTCATGATGGACTCATTCGATTTTTTGTTTATATTTTGGATGTTAATTAATTGTGTCTGTTTTGTAAAAATCCCCGGGCTACTACGGTCAGATTAGAATATAAAAACATTACACTACTTTTTGGACAGTCGTGTAATATAAGAGAGCATATCGCGAGCACTTCGATACCTAACTGGGATACCTATATCTGCCACGTTGGTCGCGACGGCTGGATCTTGGGTTCGATTCCCAGGTCGAGCAATTTGTTATGCTTGGTCGTCTTGCTGATCATGGTTTTTTTATTTTTATTAGTAATTAACTGTGTTTTTATTTTACCTCGATGGACCTAGTTTATCATTTATAACTTTCAGTTATAGCTTTAAATAGCTATACGTAAGCGGGCACGCCCTTTATGATTGGAGGCTTTTGTTTAGATATTGTTTACGTTTAGTCTTTATTTTTTTTATTTCTGCTTGAGTACAGTTCTTGATATTTTTGGTAGGTATATTGGCGGGTGTTAGCTGACATATGGCTATTAATTTTTAATTTAAATTATGTTCAGTGTTGCGTAATGTAAATAATTTTGCATACTATTATATAGAATCATTTTTTTTATTGAACATACAGCTGCTGCTGGACAGTTTGTTGCGCCACTTATTCTTCCCAGCTAAAGCATTAGGAAGTGGTGAAGGGTAGGCGTTTTGTGAGACTGTCTTAAGTAACTTTGACGTTCGAAAAGTGCTGATTCTCAGCCTAGTTTGAATAAATGACTTTTGAATTTATTTATTGGGTTTTTCCATTAAGAATTTCTCAGTAACAGCCCGGAGCTCGAAAGTTGACGGTGTGATAAACCCGTGCCTCGGAAAGCAAGCTAAGCCTGATCTCTGTCCGGTCGTGTCGGATTGCCGTCCCATCGGACTATTGAAGTGAGGGAATAGGGCCAGAAAGCGAAGCCTGATCGATCGACCTCGGCTGTTATTACTGTGGAAGTCTTTGATTACAAAACATGAATTCAATAAAACCACTAATAACAAAAAGAAAAGGCACTTTTGAATTATCAAGGAGTCGGTCACTGAGAAAAATGAAGCTCTAATTGCCAATTCCAAAGCGTAGTAGCTTCCTATGGAGAAGAACGGGCAAGAAATTCCATGGATACTGTTTTATTTTGGAATTAATGGACTGTTAATGTAGAGCAGTGGTGGCTTAGTGATAACGACCTCGACTTACCAGTTGTAGCTCGTTGGTTCGAAACCAAGCACGTTTTACTTTGTGTAAATAATTTCATCACCACTGCTCTCAAAACGTTAAAGGGAAACATCGTGAGGAAACCAGCATGTCCTAGAACCTAAAATTCGAAGACATGTGACGTCTACCAACCCGTACTGGGCCTGTGTGGTAGATTACAGCCCATTCATTCGAGGAGAGGAGGCCTGTATCCCAGCATCCTATTATAGGCTGATTATGCTATTATTAATATTAGTTCCTGGGCGATCAAGCTCTGCTCTGATGAAAATAGAGAATGCTCATTTAATAATAATAGGTAATACGGGCTTGTTTCCGCAACTCCACGTCAAAGCGCGTATTTTGCGTACGGGTGGGAAAAATCGGTCATTCTATCTACCCCAGCTCCTCAAAGAAGGCCAGCAACGCCTTGGTGTTAGTGGCAATCTCGCGTAGGAAACCTGGGTTACCGAAGTACTTTGCCCTGTAAGTGGCAACCACCGGGCAGTTTAACAGCACATGAGCTGCTGTCTCGTCGTCCTCCATGCAGGCCCTGCAGAGCGCACTGTCTGTGACTCCTATGACAAAGAGGTGTTTATTAAATGACCCATGGCCAGTTATAGCTGCTGTAACCGTACGCAGCTGTTGTTTAGTTAGTCGGAGAACCCTTCTCTTGAGGCGGTCATCGATTGAAGGGAGTGCCTTGGATCCTTAGCCTGCCTGCACTCGCTTTGGTCCGACCATACTTTGTGATGCTGATCCCATAGTTCGTTTCCTTACCAGAGTGCGTAGGTAACCGAAGGGGAGTGGCACGATGGGTTCGGGCCCCATTGGTGTCATGCTCGATCCCCTTCTGGCAATTTCGTCGGCAGCATCATTCCCCAGCGAACCTCTGTGTCCTTTGATCCATTGAATGGTTATTTTATTGAGGTCACCCACCCACCTGGCTTAGGCGCTGGTGGCACTCGTATATCAGCCCAGAGTCCGCAGTGTGATTGTTCAGCGCTTGCAGAACAGCCTCATTTAATAGTATAGGATAGTTCATACAAATTCCACGTATAGTACATACTTATTCCATGCTACCATGATAGTAGGTACCGCAGTGGGTTGATTGTTTTCCATATAGGCCACTGCAGGTCACGTCCAGGTGACAGATGCTCCTGGAGCTAAACGAAGTCGGGTGGTGGTGGGTGCTGTCTTTCCCTTAGGTTTCTTCTCACCATAGGCCATTGGCTGACACTATTTATGTCTTTAGATTGAATTTGACACACTAAGAAGTAACATTTTTTAAATGTAGGTTATAATATTACGTAACATTTCAATATGTAAACACATGAAAAACACAACATAAACTAAATTATAATGATCATTGATATTTCGTCTCAAAATACTACGTATTGCAGCATTCCGCTGCTAGATGTTTTTGCTTATATCCGGGTGGTAGGGCTGAAACCGGCCTTTTCTGTTTGGATCCAATATAAACACCATTTTAGACCCGTAAGAAAGGCGAAATTATGTAGGGTAGCTGACTGATAGGTACTGATAGACAACTGGAATACTGACATATTGGTACGGAGAATACCTTCTATGGGGAGATTAACCCGGTCCATGTTCGGGAGCCATATCTGGTAAAGAGGCCTATCTGGCAGCAGAATGCTGCAGTACCATTGAAGAAGTTCATATCTATACACCGTAAGGACTATATTTGCTTGCAGCGCTCGGCCGCTATAGAACCGGGGCGGGAACATATGTAGTCACCGTGTTCAAGGGATTTTGTGTCTGCATATGAAGTTTTTCGATAGTAGGTACCTACCTCAATATTACTAAATTAATAAAATATTACTTAGATAAAAATAATAAACAACTCTTATCTAAGAGTTATATCAATAACTTAATTAGACTAATGATAGCCGCCGGCTACGTTCGCCTTTCACAGTGTTTTGGTATAAAAATTATGTTAATATAATTATTATAGATATGTGAGGTAAGCAAGTTGTCATTTCCTCTAGAAGCATCATAGATTCTGTGGATTCCTGTTTCAAATGTATTATATTTAAAGTCAAGATCAATGTAATGACTTCCTATAAACTAGTCTTAATTATTGTACATACCCACACTAAAATGCTTATACATATATGTCACTATAAGATTGTGAGAACCGTTATTTTATAATCTACACATACATACATAAACTCACGCCTTCTTCCCATGGGGGTAGGCAGAAACTACAGAATGCGACCTGCTACGATCCTTACGTACTCCTTTACCTCGTTTACGTTCATACATCTGAGGCCCTAGTGTGAGTTTCTTTTAACCATCTCGACCTTACGCATCGATCGCGTTCGGCGCTCCGATTGGCCCTTTACTGGTGAAGGCTGGCTACCAATCGGAGCTCCGAACGCGGTCGATGCGTAAAATCGAGATGGCTAAAAGAAACTCACACTAGGGCCACTGGTCATACACGCACGCCGAATACGAGTACTACGCACCTGTCCTTTTTGAATAACATCACTAATAAGGTCAGTATATTATGTCCTCCTAGGGCGACCCCTCCCGGCATTTCCAGTCACATCTGTTTTGTAAATAGATTTTGATAGTCGCCTTTCATTCATCCTCTCAACATGACCAAACCAGTGACAACCCAGGTTAGTCCAGGTTCGGTCTTTTCAGTTTCAGTTCAGTTTATAATCTATCGGTATTATTTCCGTTAGATTATAAACTGTCGAAAAATTATGAAATGGGTTAGGTTGGGTTAGAACCGTGACCCACCGCGCGCGAGCCGAGCGAGCGAAGCGAACGGTGCAGAGGCAACGGCCGGCGAGCGCTACTTCCAAGTTGCTCGCAGCTAGCCAGGCTATTTAATATAAGCGCAAGGTGAGTTACATCGCAAGCAAGTTTGATACAGGTTCACAATTCGTCGCCGACGCTGCAATTGGCCTCATAAAAACGGTCAAAAATTAGTTTAGTATTTAAACAAATGTTTAACTTATGTTTGTGTAAAAACTTACATACTTAAAATAATAATATTAATAATATGTACAAGTATATATATAAAAAGTGGGGGAGGGGTAATTATAGGGCATCAATAGTTTAGTATACAAAAATGCTCCATTTGTCGAGCTCTATGTCTTCACAAAAGGACGAAGCTCTAAGACTAATAGAATAGAAAAACAAAAACTGACGGAGTATCTCAAAATCACTTCTAGCTAAATTTTACGAAAATATGAAACTCGAAGTTTGTCTTTTAGCGGCGACATCTCGCGATTAATGCAGAAAGACCTAACTCAGTTTGTCTCTATTCTCTTAGAATTACGCCTCAATGCATATGAGAATATGGGTTGTTTTAATTAAAAAATGAAACAAAATACAATTAAAAACATTTATTTTAAGTTATTAAATGAAATCAAAAACTAAAAAAATCATGGCCTATTGTATGTATTCACAAATAAAGATTTCTAAGCCTAAATTCGACGATTTGCTGACCTATTGTTCTGGAGACTGCCCTATTATCAGGTTCCATGAATATATTCAAATATATTTATTTGGGACAACTCCATCCAAGGGTTAGTTACAAAACTTAGAAAACAATTGTTAGTACTTAAATCACTCTCACTCATCATAATCTAATCACAAACACAAAAATAAAATAATATAAAAATTTAGTAGGGTAATAAAGATATACAATATTTAACACAACTAACTATGTAGACTAGATACTAAATTAAATGACTAACCCACGAATACTGAAACGTCACTCAAAATTTAAGGGCTGCTTAACATTTGAGCAGCTCCTAAACTTTAGATTTCGTATTGTCAAACGTCACTTTTGAGTATCTGTTAAATATAAGTGCTACTTAAATTTTGAGTGACGTTTCAGTATTCGGGGGTTAGTGTCAAAGTACTCGTCCACATCGCTGTCATCCGGAAACGTGCCCAGAAGACTGGCAGCATTGCCACGTTGAATGGCAATGCTAATTCTTTGGCCGAAGAACGAGCCAGCCCTCTGGTCACGTCAAGTGTCGACCAGTCGGCGAGAAATTTCCTTAAAAAAAGACGCGCACTCGGGCACCATGACCCGACCGTTCTGACCCCAGCGTCTCAAAACTATCTATAACATAACATAACCTCACGCCTTGTTTCCCCGAAGGGTTGGGCAGAGGTGTACCTATAGTACACCCACATTTAGCCAGTTATGCTTAAGTCCCATGTTATAGGGGGCGACCGGGCTGCTACTAAGAAATTCCAGAAAGAAAAACCCAATTACACTATGCCCGACCTGGTAATCGAACCCAGGACCTATCTATAAGGTACAGTATTTGCGCTGCTTGAGGGGTGCAGCCCGCTGTGATCGGAACATGAGATGGTGCAAGACACAGGAGGCCTACCCTCATTCCAGGCAACAACGTCATGCCGTCTATCTCTTCCTGTCGTCTCATCATATTCAGCCTGTATTTTCCAATATAAAAATCTATTTTCAAACAGAGAAGGAACGAACTTTGCTCACCCCACTTACATAGCACAATCCACCCACTGCTAGGACACAGGTCTCCTCTGTGAGAGGGAGGGAATTCGTAAATGTCACATGTCTTCCAATTTTCGGTTCTAGGACATGCCGGTTTCCTCACAATGTTTTCCTTTACCGTTTTGAGAGCAGTGGTGATGAAATAATTTACACAATGTAAAGCACCTGCCACCTGGGTTCGAACCCACGACCTACAACTGGTAAGTCGAGGTCGTTATCACTAAGCCACCACTGCTCTCACCCCACTTGCTCACATGTAGCCACGACATATTAATTATAAGATCTTCATACTGTACTCATGTTTTACAAAATAAATATTATCTTTTCTTATCTTGTCTTATCTCACTCCATACTGTATTGTTTTTATCGCGTTAATAGGTTTTAATTAGCTTTACGAGAGGACCCCAGAAATGATGGCTAACCTACAGTAATGGGAGAGGCAGCAAATAAGAAGTAATAAGGACCTCAGGGAGCATCTGACGTACTGAAAAGAAAGAAAAAAGAAAATACGTTTATTTTGTTGCACACATGACGCAAGCAAAGAAAAGAGAAATAACAAAAAAAGACAATAATAAAATATATAATAGTTAGTCCTTAATACTATAATATAAAATATAATATTTAAAATGGCAACATTTCGTCCCGTCAGCGACTCACCAAACCACACCACTATTTTAAAGTTTTATGAATTATTTTTTTATGTTTTAATTTTTTTTTTTTTATCTGGATATTGAATTTTGAAATGAAATGTAATGTTGGTTATTATTTATTTTTTTGTTAATGACTTAGAGCTATAATTATTTATTAGAATATTTTAAATGCTGAATTTTGATATGACTGTAATGTTTTATTTTTTATTAATTGTTTATTATCAGTGTAATATTTTCAACACAATGTATTTTGTTATGAAATAAATGACTTATGACTTATGACACCACCACACCACCAGCACAATCATCATACTATCTACCTATATTATTTCTGCATGCAGCGTTACTGTGTTCCTTGAAGGGTGAACTACTGAAATTACAGGCATAACAAAATTTACAATGCATGTGCTCAAAAAGAGCGTTTTCCAAGCAGCCAAATTGTGCAAATAGTGCCACTTTTTAACACTAGTGAGTGCCTTTATCAGTATTTTTTATATTTTTAACTCGACGTAAGGATTTTTTTATTATTTGAGAATAGTTTTACTAATTAGTCAAGTAGGTACAGATTATCATTCATATAAAAGGTACAATAAAACGATTACTTCATTAAACGCGTTATTAATAACTCTAGGTTTAGATTTCGATCGATAAATAAATTTCTTCGCACAATGCATGATACACGTGCGTAAGATGATTTCCGACCCGTGTCGACTTATAGACTCGCTCGTCGCTCGTGAATAAAATTTCCACTCGTCGGAAATCACATACTTTCCGCACTAGTAGCGTAAATAACTATATCAGCTTTGTCTCTGGATGTGATGATCTACAAGATAATGCAGACATCACTTTGAAATTGGAACGGAGTATCGTTTTGAATCTGCGATGATTTACTTTAAAAACAACTGATTTCGCTTTAGCATTGTGTGCGGTCACTTGAGTGAGGTTCAAATGGAATTTTACAGATACAAACTGGCCGGTTAGATTCTTAACTTCACGCCTGTTTTCCGATAGAGGTTAGGCAGAGGTGTACTTATAGTTAACCCACATTTCACCTGTTATATTTGAGGCCCATGTAATAAGGGGCGAGCCTATTGGCATCAATCGGACACAAATCCAGACTCCGAGCTGCTACTGAGGAATTCCTGATAGAAAAACCCAATGATAACACTTATTCCGACTTGTGAATTGTTCCCAGGAAATCAGCAGTAAGTAGCGCTTGCAACCAGCGAGGCAGTTCGATTATTTAAAAAAAAAAAGATGGCACGCTCCATGTTATTCTAAAGTTTATTTTATATATTACACAATTATTGGAAACATTGAACATACTGTAAACAAATATTGTGACAACGACAGGATGCTCTATAACGATTTAATATTATAATTCATATAAAAATATTAATCTGTGATTTGTGAGATGTCCTCTCAGATAAGTTTTGATGTGTTAATAAAATCATATATTGTGATATACGGAATTACGGACCGACACTGCGTCATATAGTTCCGTTTGTGTAGTAAATGTCCCCTGATATCTACGCAATAAATAAATACTTGGGGATGGCTATGGAGTAAAGCGGTGTTAGGAGAAAGAAACCAGGGCAGCCTAAAAGCACGCTAGGTTGATGTTATCGTCAAAGTTGCAGATAATACCTGAATGAGGGATGCATGGAACCGGGAAGTATGAAGGAAAAAAGAGGAGGCCTCTATCCACCAGTGGGTGATTCCGGGATGAAATGATGATGATGAAAACTTATTTTAGTTAATAAACTGTCGTAATTTACTAACTTATTTACAAAAAAACATACCTTAATGACATTAACAAGCTGACATTAAAATATTAATATAAAAACTAGCAGCGCCCCGCTGTTTCATTCGCATAAGTTTCGATCCCGTGGGAATATCGAGATAAAAAGTATCGTATGTCCTTCTTCAGGTTAAGGTGCCAAAGCGTAACAAACAGAAAAACTCACTTTTGAAAACTATTTATCGTTTCCCTTAAGAGGGAACAGGGCCTGCGAAGAATTTCAAAATTAGGTATTTGAAGAAACTATTGCCGTCGTATTACCTCAATTCTGGCCCCGTAGAGTTCGATAGGGACAGCTGCAGCTCAGACCGATTAAATCACAAAAAAATCGACAAGATCGACGTTTCGTAGTCCCCTTTTTTCTCCTCGAAAACTGAGCTGATTCAATTACTTTTTACATTTAAAATTTAAGAAGGAGTATGTCTAGGTTTTTTATCATTTTAAAAACTTTTCGAACTGGTAGTCCTCTAATCACGGCGGTAAAAATGGGACCTTTTTGTAATTTTTGGAAGGTCATATTATTTTCTTTACCAATAAGTTGCTGAAGAAAAGGCAATAAGGACGTGTCTATAGCAGACCTTGATTTTATGAAAAAAATATGATTGCTCTAGAGGCATTATTTAGGAAGAAAAAAGGGAAATACATTTGTATGGAAAATCGCAGGCCCTGTTCCCTCTTAAGGAACAATAAATATTTGTATTGCCCGCAGATAGTTGTTCCGGGTAAGTGTTTGAGCTAGAGACAATTATGACTATAAATGCGTCTATTACGTTACAAGGAAAAATCTAAATTCAAAAGTCATTTATTCAAACTAAGCTGAGAATCAGCACTTTTCGAAACTCAAAGTTACATGAGACAGTCCCCCAAAACTACTCGCAACCGGCGTGCGTGTATGACCAGATGTATGAACGTAAACGAGGCAAAAGGAGTATGTAAGGATCGTAGCAGGAGGCGTTCTGTAGTTTCTGCCAACCCCATGGTTTGCAACTTGCATGCATGCTCTGCTGAAATCAGCTGAAATAATTTATAGGCACATGGCACATTTATGGACTCCGTTGTTTTAGGTGTCCAAGGCACCGTGGTGCTTCTAAAAATCTAACGTCACAAATTTGTTTGACAAAAGCAGTTTTCATGGAAATTCATAACATACATCACGCCTGTATTTTTCAGAGGAATTTTAAATTACATGATCAACTAACTAGCTGAGCCCCGAGGTGTCACTCGCATAAGTCTCGATGCCGTACGAATATCGGGGTAAAAGTTTTCTATGTCCTAATCATGGTCATGGTCTACCTATTTGCCAAATTTCATCCGAATCGGTTCAGCCGTTTTAACGGGAAAGCATTTATAAATAATATCATTGTAATTATAGTTAAGATAGTTAGAAAGCCTTCTTCCTCTCTCCTACTTTGTTGTGCCCGACAGGGGTCCACAATGATTATAATATCTTTGTATAACCTAAGTTTACATTGTGGAATGTAAATCAATATTATTGTTGAGGTGTACCAACAGCACACACATTTTCGTTTTGGACACTTAGGCCTACTTGTACTGACAATCACTAAATGAAATTTGCGCTAAACACTTAAAAAATAATTCGGCCTATATCACCTTCAAACGATTAAAAGAAACAGAATAATGTGTGACATCAACAGATGAACCACATTTAAAAACGTATAATTGTTGGTTTGAATACGAGGCTTTTGGCCACTTTTGTATTTGTGTATTTTTTCTTTAAATGTGCGTTTTGTTTGTGCAGAATAAACATACTTATTTTTTATTTATTTTTTTCTTTATGTTTTGAATTCGTTCAGAGATACACTGCCACATTTAAAATGCTTCTAAAATCATCATATGCCTGGCCTTTTCCCAACTATATTGGAGTTGGCTTCCAGTCTAACTGAATGCAGCTGAATACCAGTAGTTTACATGCAGCCACATGCCTATCTGACCTCCACAACCCAATAATTGGGTACCACGATATCCCTTGGTAAGACTAGCTGGTCAAATGCTTCTAAAATATGGTGTTAACAGTAAGTTAAAACATCAACATCTGACCAAGGATCATTATATCGACGTCAGATAACGATCGACAATTTGAAGTTATTCCGGAAAATCTATTAAAAACATGCGCGAATGAATTTTTATTCTAGTTCTCACATCCTCTTAGTGGTAGTGTGTTAGTGATAAGCGGTAGCGTTTTTGTGAAGCGCCACATGAGGCACAAGCTATGGTTTCTTTAAACAGCGGCGGCCGCCACAAAATGGCCGCGGCTGTCATGACGGGGGGTTTGACTTATGGACTTATGGAGTTGTAGCGGTTACACCGCCACATACAAACTACGCATCAAAGACATGACTTCACACAAATCCTGCATCGCGCAATTAGAGTTTACCGCGCGAACGACATATATAAGACTATCCAACATCAACAGTGGGACAGTCGGCCCGCCAGACACAACACCCGTCTGGTCGGAGGATCCTCTCTTTTCTATGGCGGATGAGTGAACTTTACACCCTGTTCCTCATACCCCTAAAGAGTCAAAAAACGCTCTCTAGAAAGATACACCCAATTACTTTCATAAATAAAGTTTCAGTGACATCAATCATCGGTAAATTGCAGACGCTATGCAGCGACCACCGACGTAGGTTTTCTAGGAAACCGTAAGTGTGACAGCCTAGGAAACACACCTAGCACCCACACTATTAACATTCATTTATACAATATACTAAGAACTACTAAGTTCGTAATATAATTTAGTATCAAGTGTAAACATTGCATAGTTTAAGATTTAAATTTGAACTGTATGTTTATGTATGCAGGTTTATATTCAACTGACCTACTGCTACAAAAGGCCTTCTGGCTGAACACATGAAAAACTCACCGAGTACCAGCTCAGCTTGTCTTCAAACTATGCAATCGGTACGCAAATCAAATTACATGCACGATGTTTTAACTTAAATAAGACTTTACATCTTGGGAAGAAGTATAGTTTAAAAGCATAAAGTAGCAGTATAGTTTTAGACCTAGCAAATACTTTTTCCTTTCCGAAATCAAACCAGAAACCAGTGGTACGAAATGCTAGGCGCTCAATGTCTCAAATAAAAATTGCATTAAGTCCGCCTCTATCTTAAGTGTTAAACAAATAACATTTATTTAACTTTTTGAAAGTCATTTTATTACATAAGACAGTCCCCCAAAACGCCCACCCTTCACCACTTCGTGCTTCACCGTTTCGTGCTTTAGCTGGGAAAAAGAAGTGGCGCCACAAACTCATCATCATTCTCTTGCCCTTAATTATCTTTTCTTATATTCTCTTATTCCAATTTATTTAGTGTCTGCGTATCTTCCACACTTCTCTATTAGTCGTCATCTAGCCATATCATCTTTCACTCAGTTCATCCATCGTTTCTTTGGTCAACCCTTACTCTTATAGCCATCGACATTCGTACTCAAAACTTTCCTCACGACTTTTTCCTACCTCCTCCACATCACATGCCCATACCATGATAACCGACTTCCACACAATTTTCAATCACCAGTGCCACTTTCAGACTTCCTCTTATAGATTCATTCATACATTTCGTATTCTATCCATTCACGTATCACCACACATCCCTCTTAGCATTCTCATCTCCGCTGCATGTAATTGCCTGTCATTCATTTCTTTTGTGGTCCAACATTCTGACCCATACAAGACAGCAGGGGAACGGGAATGCGGGAGTCGCGGATTGTTCTTAACAGACCGATCTACTTCCCCATCGCTTTGCACGAGGGAACCCAGATACCGAAAGTCTGAGCAGACCAGGAGAAGCGCGCGATTTTGCTCATCGTCCAGTTTTTGTGGCCATTTCTCAAATTTGCTCTGGATCTCAAGTTCATCTTCACCGACAAAAACTATGTCGTCAGTAAACAGCATACGCCAAGGTACATCCAACGCCAGTAGGACATAGGTAATAGGTAACACGGGCCGGCCTCCGCAACTTCACGTCAAAGCGCGTATTTTGCGTACGGGTGGGAAAAATCGGTCATTCGATCCACCCCAGCTCCTCAAAGAATGCCAGCAACGCCAGTAGGACATCATCATTTCAGCCGAATAACGTCCACTGCTGGACATAGGCCTCCCAAGAAGGACATTTGGTGACTTTATTGGTGATGTTCTTCAGAAAGGTCAGATGCATAATAGTCGCCACTGGCGTGCGTGTAAGGCCAGATGTATGAACGTAAACGAAGCAAAAGGAGTAAGTAAGGATTGTAGCGGGTGACGTTCTGTAGTTTCTGCCTATCTACATAGAAAGGGGGCGTTATTTTATATTTGTATATGTACCTATATTAATGAATAATAATAGGGGAGAGGGGTGGTTTTTACCTTGGGCAGAGGCTAAGCATTGCCATACAACGTGGCAATGCGGCCAGTCTCTTGGGTACATTACCAGTCGACAGCGATGCGGATGAATTTTTCGACGCTATATTTTAATTTTTCAATAGTTTTAGTTAAGTTAGTTTTAGTTTTATAACTTTTATTTTCATTATTATTATGTTATATCTAATTAAATCAATATAAAATAAAATACTATAATAATTGTTTGTTTCCTTTCCCCTCATTATATGGGACTCCAATACTACTGCTGGCGAAAACATGTCATTTTTGTTACGTTGTTACGCTTTTCGATAGGCGTAATTTTTTGCTACGCTAATCGATACACAATGGAGTTTCGATGCGATTGATGCTTTATCCCTTCGTAATCAGTTAATCATATAGTAAGAATAGAAAAACTATTATGCAATAACATATGAACAAAAGTAATTCCACTGAGGTTACCGCCGTCAAAGTGTGCTTTAGCGAGGACGTTTTGGACGCCTTTTCGCTAGGTGAGGAAGAATGTCAGGACGAAATAACATCTCGCCTATATCGCCTGGATGGGTAGGCAGAGGTACGTGATTCACATTATTACAATATATTAAACGGGACGATCTTTTCGCCGTAGTTCAGTCACAAATTCCGACTCCAGGCTGTTGCTGATTTATTTACGGCCAAGCCAATTAATTACAGTTGGCATCGAAGCTAGAAAACCAGCTTAGCATTCGAAAATTAAACTAGATATAGCAATAATATTTATTTTTATTATTATTTATATTTTAAAAAACAACCTTAAATTTATTGAGTTACTTTTTAAAAGGTAAAGTTAGAAAATCTATCCTAAACTCAACTAAAATCGCTCATCTACCCGCTCCGCTCATATTACAGCCCTCACCGCAATGCTTCACGGCACTACACCCCCTATATAAACGATACAGTAGGCTGCGACCGGACAGTATCTCCGCACCCTGTGTATCAGTTGTCGCCTTTAAAAAACATAAAGAATAAATAGTTGTGTCAGTTTGAATTTTTACGTAAGTAGACTTTTAGCTTTTATTATTACAGAAAATAGTTCCATTATTATTAATAATTGGGTTTTCTTTACTATTTTATGGAAAAAGTTTTTTTTAAGGTTTTGAAACGAAAGGTTGTTTAATAAGGGATGTATGAATTTTCTTGTAACCTACGTCATATTATTATATTCTTAAGCAGTTTATTTAGAGGGGTTAAAAGAAGGTAGTTCTGGAGCAAATTAATTTTACAAAGGTAAGTATCTAAAAAATACCCCTTTGATAAATGATTTTTTTCTAATAATTGATAGGAGATAATGAAGAATTCGTTCTTAGGGGTAGTTATTAAGAATTTAAAACGCGAACTAAAACATTGTTTTAAATTAAAACCCCTTTTCAATTCTCAAGAAGTTACTCTTTTCGAAGTGAGCAAGTTTCGATTCATAGCTCAGAGATGCTACAAAAGTTATACCAGTTATTATAGTTGTAAATTTTATTAATTAAAACAACTTCATTTGTTTTCTTGAGTCTGCCATAACAACAAACTGTATAAAAAAGTGATAGGTAGAAATAAAGTGGTAAAATGTAAGATTTGAATACATATTTTAATATTTTTAATATATTGAATAATATTTTTTAATAATTATGAATTACCCGACTGCGAAAAAGGGTAAAACATATATACGTTTTTATTTAACATAATTCCGAAATTACTAGTACTAATATATGATTGTTTTTTGCGATTTCTATAGTAAAAAAAACCAGTAATGATAAATAAAATAACCCTTTCAGAGGTCTTCAGTTACATATTTCAATAACCTTGTATAGTATCGATGTTCGGTGGTAGAAATAGATGTTATGGTACCAAATAATAGGGTAATTAGGTACTCAGACGAGCTCCTTCAAATACAACTAAAATCAACCTGCCTTTTCCCATTTATGTTAGGGTCGGCTTCCAAAAGTCATTTATTCAAACTAGGCTGAGAATCAGCACTTTTCGAACGTCAAAATTACATAAGACAGTCCCCCAAAACGCCCACCCTTCACCACTTCCCAGTGCTTTTGCTGGGAAGAAGAAGTGGCGCAACAAACTCGGATCGGATCGGATAATTGGATGCAGCTCTATATTACATGTCTGCATATCTGACCTCCACAACCCAGTTAGTGGGTAACATGATTCCCCTTGGTAAGACTAGTGGCCAGATTTTGGGCTTCTAGCTACCCGTAATTACTGTCAAAGAATCTACGAATGACAGCCGGGACCACAATGACTTAACGTGTTTTCTTGATGTGTAATGGATGGGCAGCCGTCCATGAACCGACAACTTAGCCTTCAATCGACTCGTGCGTCTGTTATCATTTAGTCACGAGCCCCTCTCTTATACCTCGATGATCCTAGTTTATCAATTATAACTTCTAGTTACAGCTATATGTAAGCGGGCACGCCCTTTATGCCTGGAGGCTTTATTTTATTTTTTTAGATATTGTTTACGTTTAGTTATTTTTATTTCTGCTTGAGTATAGTTCTCGATGTTTTTGGTTGGTATATTGGCGTGTGCTAGCTGTCTTAAGGCTATTAATTTATAATTTAAATTGTGTTTTGCGTAATGTAAATTTATTATCATATAAATTATTGTATAGAATCTTTTTTTTTTCTAACTGAACAGACAGCTGTGCTGCTGGGGAGTTTGTTGCGCCACTTCTTCTTTCCAGCAAAAGCACTAGGAAGTGGTGAAGGGTGGGCGTTTTGGGGGACTGTTTTATGTAATTTTGACGTTCGAAAAGTGCTGATTCTCAGCCTAGTTTGAATAAATGACTTTTGAATTTGAATTTATACTATACTCTACTAATACTTACCTATTTATTTTCTTCTGAAATTCACGACGAAGAATGTGAACCAGCTCGTTCCACAGGTGATTAAATATCGGACACTTCGCAGTTTAGGTATAGCTACAAGTACGCGGCGGGCCCGACTTGCTGGGCCAATTCAGTGAGTGTAACGTAGTCAGTCTAAGAGTTACGCGATAGAAAGAGAGGCAACGTCTAGGTGAATATAGCTGTCGGTAATTAGCGCTGTGCGACCTGAATTGCACGTTATTGTGTCGTAGCAAGAGTTGCTTTTTATTTAAATGTTTTTGCGGAGTTTCTCAGGGCTACGAGTAGAGTTGCCAACCTTACAATATAATATAGTATAATATCTTGCTAAATAGGTACTATAAAAGGAAGAGGAAGAGCTCGTGGCTAAGTAATAACTGCCGCACGGGTCGATCCATCAGGTTAAGCTACGCTTGCCGGGGTTGGTCTGTAGATGGGTGACCATCTTTACCTGACCTTTATCTGTGCCTCCATGTCTGTGTCCTTTTTATGTGTGTCTTTGTCTGTGTGTGTGTTTATCTGTATTTATCTTTATCTGTGCCTCCGTGGTCAAGCCATTGGTCCCGTGGTCGTTACGGATCGTCAGAAGCCCAAAAATCTGAGAACCAGTCTTACCAAGGGGTATCGTATTACCCAGTTACTGGGTTGTGGAGGTCAGATAGGCAGTCGCTCCATGTAAAATACTGGAGTTCAGCTGCATCCGGTTAGACTGGAAGCCGACCCTAATATAGTTGGGAAAAGGCTAGCCAGATTGAAATAGGTACTATAAAATTGAAAAGAATAATTATAATTATTATAGCAGGCGATACTACAACATTTTTATTTCAATACAAAATGGCGAGATGATCGCATCATGGCCAGTATTAATTTCATAAAAGCTGAATTAAAATGGTATTTGGGTATGTAACCTTAATTTAAAGTGTTTTAATCGTTTTTATGAGCCATTAGAAATAAAAAAAAGGTTTAAAGTAGCAAAATAGATTATGGAAATAAAAATAAAATAAATGTTGAAACATACCTACTATATTTTTTTCTTTTTTTTTCATCTATTCTATTTTTACAGGCAATGGCTTCAAAAATACAATATTTGATATAAAAACAGTTGGCAACCCTAGCCACGAGCCACACATACATGACCCACCCAACCGCTTAGAAATATGAATGAAAAGGCATATTATTTAATATGTTAAACTTTTTAAAGAAGATCAGATAGACACGGGTCAATTCATTCAAATAAAGGAGTTATTTTAATCTAAGTCTGTAATCTGTACACAGGACTTTATTCTCGGCAGTTATTTTTTTTTTACCATTTAGAGCCGATTTTTTAATCGTCAATTATGTTTTAACTGAAGAATAAATATGACAGTTTGACATGCAATATTTATTCCTCAGTTAAATGTTATCTGACTGATGAAAAATCAGCCACTAATGATTAAAAAAAAAACTCATTTATTTCCAATAAACCAATTACAGGTAGGTACTAGGGGTCGGTCAGCCGGAAAGATGAAGCTAGTTGCCCATTCCAAAGCGTAGTAGACTCCTATGGAGAAGAATGGACAAGAAACTCGACGGACAATTTTTTTAAATCAGAATATTGTTAAAAATATTGGTTACATCATTCATGTTGAAATTATACATGTGAGAATAATGTAGAAAGACGTGCCGTTAAAAGCGTCTGTAATAAAAATATAAAAACAAAAATAATTCAAAAATTAAAATAAGCCATGGCAGCTAAGAGATGACCAGTCCCCACTGACGGTGCCTGTTCACGAACATGACGCATGGATCAGCATCATTTAGCTCAACAATTTTGAAGGGAACTTAAATGTGGTCTCTAGCAAGCAGTATTATGCAGAGCCTTCGAGTAGACAGTTAAAGGCTAATATGCTATAGATTTTTTTCTTAACTTAGTTATTTTTTATACATAGGAAAAAAATATAAGTACATATGAACAGATGCACATAAATTAGGTAAAGCACAAATAGACATACAAATGCTATGGTGTGCTATATAGATTGAAAATGTTTGTGTATATACATAAATAAGTTATAAATTCTGTGAAAATGTTTGTGTACATACTTATATAAGTGTGTGTCAATAATGTGTGTGTTAATTCAAAATATTTTTAATTTTGACAGTCAATCTTTCTTGAATGGAAACTTTTCTTAAACGGCTTAACGTGCTTTCCGAGGCACGGAGTCTCGATATTAATGGAAGGTCACCCATCCCCGGGCCGACCTTGGCAAGCGTAGCTTAACCTTCTAAAGATCCGTGCGGCCATCATTATTTAGCCACGAGCCCCTATTCGTTACTATCATCATAATCATGATGAAATTAAATAACTGTTGAAATGAAATGTTCATTATGAACAACTTTTACTATAGGACCATACTGAAATCGAAAAAAAAACCATCATCAGGGTGATTATTATGAAGTATTAATGCCATCATTACTCTACTGCGAAAAAAGGATGGCGCTAGCGGCCTTGTATAGCTGCATCTCTCACACACTGGAATAATGGTGGCATTAATACGTCATAATACACACATCAACACGGTCTAGGGATATTTCATACTCAATTAAATAACTCGAAAAGTACTGGCCGCATTGGAATCTTTTATACACCGATTTGTTTGTAATTTATCTCAGACTAATTCCAAATTAAATTTTTTGAAAATTCTTTTGTTTCGGTGGCATAAAAATGTCTTGATGTATAGGAGAGGGAATTTTCATTTGTGCGAAATTTAGAAAACAATACGAATTACGTTTAGTTACAGTTTTTTTTCATTTTTAAACTAAAGATAAAGTTAAAATTGAGGTATTGTAGCCATGCAACGCCGACATTTGACGAGGGCGGAGATGTTACGAGCTGTGGGAATGCTGGAAGCTGGATCTGTTCAGCGTAATGTTGCTGAGGCCATAGGGACCCATCAAAATGTAATTTCAAGATTGTGGACACGCTATCGTGCCACAGGTGAAGTAGCGGAGAGGCACCGGGGGCCAAGTCGCATCACTACCCCCAGACAAGACCGATTTTTGCAAATTACTGCGCGAGCTCAACCAAATGCAACGGCGACTCAATTGGTCCAAAGGCTGCGAGTGGAACACCAAGTGCTTGTGAGTGACCAAACTGTAAGAAGGCGACTGCATGAAAGCAATCTACGCTCTCGTAGACCACTCCGGGTCCCACCTTTACGGAGAGGCAATCGTGGACGACGATTAGAATGGGTTCGGAACCACGTGGACTGGGGCCGAGAGCAATGGTCCAATGTGCTGTTCACGGATGAATCCAGGTTCGGCTTCCATCCAGATTCACGAAGGACGCGTGTTTGGCGAGTTCCTGGACGATGGAGCCGTCTCCAGAACCCTCAGGAAGTTCACCCATACCAAGGAGGAACAATTATGGTTTGGGCAGGAATTCGTCTTGGAGGACGGACGGATCTCGTTTGGGTGCGGGGCAATATGACGGCAGAACGATACGTCCAACAGGTGCTGGGGCCCGTAATCTTGCCCCACAGAACACAAATGGGGCAAGATTTCCTGCTCATGCACGACAATGCCCGGGCACACACGGCGAGAACGGTAGCAGCTTGGTTACATACACATAATGTTAGGGCCTTAGACTGGCTTGCTCAATCGCCAGATGTAAATCCCATTGAGCATGCGTGGGATATGCTGCAAAGAAGAGGTCTGAAGGAAGTTCCTGAAAATCTGGCTACAGAAGATCAACTTTTTGCGCACCTCAGAAGGACATGGGACAATATTCCGCAGCAAGACATTGACAACCTTGTTCTGAGCATGCCGAATCGTTGCCGATGTGTTATGAACATCATGGGCGCTTTCTCAGACTACTAAATTCAAGTTTATAAACACAAATTAAATGATTTTTCTATTTTTTTCAGTTTTTACTCACAAATTAAAAGTTAATTCATATACGGTTTCCGTCTATGCTTCATTTTTTTCCATAAAATCCTGAAATTTTAATCTAAGTACCTTAACCATTATTAAAAAATGGTAGAATATTAAATAACGTATCTTTTAAATATATACATGTCATATAAATAATTAACACATTGATAGTAATTCGCTTTTTTAAAAATATCCCTAGACCGTGTTGATGTGTGTACCTGCCATGCTAAGCCGAAAGGCGCTATCTCAATCGGAGTAAGGTTTGAAAAAAATAACTTTCTGAAAAAAAAAAAAAAAAATTTTTCAATTAAAGATTTACACTTTTTGTAAATAAAAAAACTCAAAACTTTTGAGTGTTTTTTGAAATGTTTTAAGTTAGATAGCGCTATTTGGCTTAGACCATTAGATGCGAAATTGTTATAGCTATTTAATTAATCTGTCGCGCGCGCAATTAGCAGACACAATAGAATTTTATTGTTATCTGTCTCCAATATGAGACACCAGTATTATAAAGGTTAATGGTATGAAAAAAAAAAACGAAAAGGCCGTATCTCAGAGATAACGCCTTTCGGCTTAGCAGGGCAGAATACGGCCCCGGATTCCTTCATTTTGTCGAGTTATGCGAAAATAAATGTATGGAGCAGCAGTTTTTTTAAATCACGTATTGCAACTTAGTACGTCTCTTGTCTTATAATGTTACCACCGCTGACATACAGACCTCCTCTGTGTGAGAGGGAGTGGGCCGTAATCCACCACGCGTGCCAAGTGCGGGTTGGAACATTCCACATGTCTTCGAATTTTTGGTTCTAGAACATGCCGGTTTCCTCACGATGTTTTCCTTCACCGTTTTGAGAGCAGTGGTGATGAAATTATTTACACAAAGTTAAGCCTCTGTCTGGGTTCGAACCCACGACCTACAACTCGTATGTCGCGGCCGTCTCTCCAGTTGACGGTAAACCTCTCGGAGTTGATAATGTCATAAGGCGGTGGTCATCACTTTTCATCAGATGAATTTAATAATCAGTCTATTTCAGATAGTAATCAATGAAAGTTGACTTCAAAATTACTGAAACGAAGATTTTTTTTTCTATTACTGTTTTTTGGGACTTTAACATAACTGTCGAAATGTGGGTGTTACTATAAATAGTACACACACGAGTACACCTCTGCCCAACCCTTCTGGGAATATGTGTGATGTTAAGTAGGTAGATATGTTAAAAAAAAAAAATGCTGTTTTTATGTCTAATCAAAATTCAATTGCAGTGAAATGAAATGAAATTGTTTACTCTGTAAAAAGGATATTGAAATCACGTTTACACGTCATATTAAAAAAAAAATGCTAGATGAGTAGTCATACTAGTATTTATTTTAATCCTACGGAAACTACAAATGTCCCAATAAACAAGAGAAAAATCGACCTCCATTTTCGAATTAGACCAAAGTACAGTCAACACCAATAATTACTGTTTACTTTGACCGCCACATAGTCGATGCGTCACAATCTGTCACCGACTGTACTGGATGTTATTTTTATAACACCTTTAGAAGTTAGCCTTTCTATTTAGAAGTGGGTTATGTTTATTTGTTTTTTATTAGACGTGTCAAAGGAAGGAAAATAATGTTAGTCTATGCTTTTTGGAGTTAAAACTTCTTTCTGCTCTTTCTGAACAGTGAACGAAAATGAACCGTCGCTCGGGCCGGTGACGCTGAATCGGGTGTACCTCGGCTCCAGTCGTCATCAGCTAGGGGTTCAATTTTGGGGGAATTTAAAAATGAAATAATATCATTTTGCAAATTGTACCGAGTGGCATATTAAGTGAAAGGGCTTGATATGAGGATTCCATTTTTTTTTTTATAGTTTTAAAATAAATAGTTTTATAATTATTATTGAACTAAATTTATAAAAATTGACCATTCCCTTAGTGCTTGAACGCCTTTATGATTCAGAAGTCTTGAACTTGAAAGTTTTGTCGCTACATCTTTGATTTCATTCGAGGAGGAATTTCGATAAAGATCGGAACTTGAAAATTAAAATCAAATGAAATAAAACCGTTTTACACATACTAATAATTATAAATTCAAAAGTAACTCTGTCTGTCTGTATGTTACCTTTTTACAGCTAAACCATTGAACGGATTTCGATAAAATTTGGCAAGGAGATAGATGGGATCCTGGAAAAGGACATAGGGTACTTTTTGTCTCAAAAATAATCCTAAAGGGGGTGATGACTTTCATCCCATATGGATGAAAGTTTGTATGGGAACTCCAGCATTTATTAAGTTAGGGATATGAAAATTCTAATTTATGTTTTTGGTAAGAAATAAAGAATTACGCATTTCAGCGTTTTTGTATAATCATCCCCTAAAATGGGTAAAATTGGGAATGATGCACATGTAATATTGATTTATTTGTGCCTTCTTTTGCAGAGATTTAAAAAACGATTGGAAATGTAGTCATAGTCCGTATTTTGAATTAACATTTAGTCTTACATTCAGTCAAAAGTTATTACAATTTAAAGTCATAAACTAACCTTTCAATGTCGGCACTAGAGTAGGTTATTACAAATGAATGGTGATAATAATAGTAAAATGAAACATTTATTTTTAAGTAATTAATTTAGAATCATAGGTATAAACCTATTTTATTTGTTTAAAATACCGGACAAGTGTGAAGAGGACTGGCGCTCTGAGGGTTCCGTCTCAAAGGTGTGATTGCTCGGCTGTCCGAATTTACAAATCTGGATTTTAGGACAAACTTAACTTTTTTTATTGAAAACGAACTTTTAATAGAGTAATCAAATACAGACTAAATATTACTTCAAGACGCGGCCTAAGTATGATTTTTTGATACGAAATTGAAGAACAAACTTAACTTCGCAGTTCCTACAAATAACTATACATACCTATTAGCAATTTCAGGATTTTCCTCTGTACTTGACCTTGCTTCTCGCCAAACTTCATGCTGCTGGGCAAACGGGAACTACCAAATATAATGGTTTATTAGCGAGTGTCAAAATATGCGGCATAAATGACCGTATTTTTTTAATGCGTTGACTTGGAAGTTTGATTTTTGTTACAGCTCCAAGAGACCGTAGATCTAAGTTTTCGATTTCAACTTGATGCCTCCAAGTGTTCCTGGGAAAAAGGGTCTTGACAGACAATGAAGACAGCCTTTAAGGGTTTAAATTTTTTATTTTTATGTACGGAACCCTAAAACAGATTTGTTATCTGCCTGTTACGTTTTCATGTCGTAACGACTGAATGGATTAAGATGAAAGGCTTGTGGATAGGCCATGGCCAGGTTAGGTACTCTGAATCCCGGTAACACGTTCTTGTGGGATATTTTCCGACATCCACGCGAGCGAAGCCGCGGGCACATGTAAGTAATATAAAAATTGACATAACGGTCCCGCATGACGGGAACCTCGTGAAAGCCGAGAAAGATAAGCAAATTAAGTATCTTGACTTGCCTCGCGAGGTTGTCAACATGAGGGATGTGGACTCAGCGATCATTGTGTTGATGAAATTATCACTTTTACACGTCATCTTTAAAAAAAAAAAAAAAGCTAGATGATTTCGGCGTTTCCTATCTGACTACTCTGAGAAGAAAGGCCGAAACAAACTCAGAGGTCACAGTCTCTTTTAAAGTCCAGACATAATCTTGGTCAGGCCATATGAGGACCATGTAGATTAGTCTGAAATAGTCTTTTGAGTAGTCGTATCAGCCAATGGCTTAATTGCCAAGAGCCTCGACCAACACCTAAGGAGGCTGTCGTTGGGCAGCTGGAATAAGGGAGACCCCTTCGTGCCTCAAAAAAGCACGTTTAGCCGTTAGTCCCGGCTGTCATTTATATTAGATCTTTGACAGTCATTGCGCGTCGTCAGAAGCCCAAAAGTCCGACAACCAGTCATACCAAGAGGTATCGTAGTAACTACTAAGTCGCGTCATGTAAAATACTAGTATTCAGATGCACGCGGTTAGACAGGAAACCGACCCCAACATAGTTGAAAAAGGCTAGAGGGTTTCCCATCGGTCTTTTCGGAGGTAAGAGTGCCCCTTCCCATGTGTAGATGGTGACCACCGTAGTTTAAGTGTGGTACATGATGAGGTAGGTACTGAATAAATTCCAATTTGCCACTGCTTACCTGTACATTTGCGTGGTAGTATTGACGTATTTCCTAAGGCTTCATAAACGTCTGGCGAGCCGGATTACCCGTATTATACGGTGCGGTTACGATAGCCTAACCGAATTCGATGGGTTTATAACTTGTTCACGTGTTTTATATAGGACAGGGGGGGTGACATTGAAAAACTTCCTTGTAAGAAGGCTATGGGAAGATTTTGTTTCACCAGAATATTCGGGTATTTTCGATCCGCAGAATGGTGAAAATCGCGTTCGATTTGGATCAGTTGTTTTGGAGATACGCCCGAAAAATAGGGGAAATTTTTCCCCTATTTGGAGACCTATAGATTTATAGCAAATGAAACCTTGGCGTGTTTTAATTGAATTTAAATGAAAGACACGAGAGACAAGAGACTTGATAACCTAACGTGATAATGTTGTCTCTAAAAGCTGATTTAAAGAAAAGAAAGACAGAAAGAGAATACTTTATTTAGCACAGACTAAAAGGCACACAAGTTAAAAATAAATAAAATAAAGAATACAAATAAAATAAATGTAAAGTGAGTTGTCGCCAAATAGGCCCAGTTCAGCAAAAATGCCAGACAAATAGTGCCTGACGCTGATTTTCAACTGGATCTGAAGTGTGAATCGCGCGCGTATAGTGGACCTTATTGGTGATGTCCTACAGAAAGGACAGGTGCGTAGTTCTCGCAACCGGCGTGCGTGTATGAACGTAAACGAGGCAAAAGGAGTATGTAAGGATTGTAGCGGGTGGCGTTCTGTAGTTTCTGCCTACCCCTGAAGGTTTGAGTTTCTGTATATATAAGTCATCATCTTCCTAGACTTACGTTACCCCTTGGCAAGACTGGTTGTCAGACTTTCGGGCTTCTGACGACCCGTAACGACTGTCAAAAATCCACGAATGACAGCCGGGACCAACGGTTTAACGTGCTTTCTGAGGCACGGAGGGGTCTCGGTATGTAAAAATGGTCACCTATCTACTTCGGACACCCATCGGCTGTTATTACTTAGCCACGAGCCCCTCATGTATGTATGTATAAGTGAGATATATTAATAGCAACACCCTCTAAATGTATATAATCTAGCCTATGGGCTAAGATTACATTTCCTGCTCATCCTATAAAGATCAAACGGTGAGTGTGATAACTTTAAATCTTAATTTACCATCCCCTTCTTTGTTACAGGTATTCACCAAAATCATCTATAATCCATAGATAGAATGGAGCACACGGAGTTCCGAGTTAAGGGTGAGACATATTTTGTAGTAATAAATTCCAAGTTACATTCTGTATCGCAGTGTTTTTCATCCTTCTTAATAGCGCGACCCCCATAAGTATGGAAAAATATTTCACGACACCACACTTTTTTTTGGGTGGGTCATCATCCAATGAGCTTGTGTCAGACTCTTACTGAATAAAACCCACCCGTGTTCCTTCAGTTGGCTGTGCAATTTCAGAGGCCACGGTATCCCTTTCGAACTTTCCCGCAACACCGGCGTGACCCCCTACCCTCCGCTGCTTCTTACTTGAAATTCAAGTTGGGTTAGTCACTTTCGGTACCTTTTGGTTGAACAGAATAAACCACAGAAGCTTTGAAGTGTTCGATTCGTTTTCGTCGATGTCTCAAATAAAATGCAAACAGAAAAATACCCTAATTTTGAAAATTATTTCATTCTATGTGTAGCAGAAACGGATCCGCGATGGGAAAAATTGGTTAACGAGAAACAGGCGCGATGCACCATCAAATTAATGTGAATGTTCCTCGTCACAATAATGATTCATGGGACTTTTACGTATTTGTTGATTTGTGTTAACCTAAGCCTTTAATAAACTTTTTATTAATGAATATAACACTTTGAACTATGGTTTTATACATAAGAACTTAATATTAACTTTAAATAACGCGACGACCCCCTTAAAGAGGCTTGGCGACCCCCTAGGGGTTCACGACCCATACGATGAAAAAAGCTGCTGAATCGGATGACAAAATATGTACTGCACGGTGTGCACGCTGCATTAGCTAGACGAATTTAAGCTTTAATTCGAAAGCGTCAACGTAGCCCGCGAAATTAAAATTTTCTTACGTTTTTTGCAATTTTCAGGTCAGTATCATGTTGTATGTTGATCTCAATATTATTCGCCGCCGTATCAAATGTTTATTAATATAATTAAAATCATAAAAATCATCAATACATCTCTCTAGGGGGTACCCCGTAACTGGGTTGTGGAGGTCAGATAGGCAGTCGCTCCATGTAAAATACTGGTATTCAGCTGCATCCGGTTAGACTGGAAGCCGACCCCGACAAAGTTGGGAAAAGGCTAGGCAGATTGTGTTGTTTTAATAACACAGAAGCAACAATATATTATAGTTATAACACTAGTCCCTATTTATTAGTAACCTTCAAATAATTATAAGTACATTTCAGTCTACAATTACATCACAATTATGAACTATCATGATACAATTATTATAGGACACAACTACTGATTTAATTGCATTATTATATTTGTACGTTTTCTGAATATTAAGTAGTGTTATTGAAAGGTTTATTTCCATGATAACTTACTCAAACTCAAGCATTTATTTTAATTGCATTTAAGTGCCGATTTTCTTTTCACAAATGCCTCTAAACTAGACTAAAAATCACCAAAATTTAGATTATTCCTGTCAACCGACGATTTTCCATTCTGAAATAGACTAAAGTGACACAACTTAACTATATTTTAGTTTGACGGCACTGAGCTATTAATTTATTGAAAATGGCAATTTTGCTATTCAGAATTTTACGTTCTTGACCTAAAATGTTGATTGTCTAAGTTTTTAATCGCGATTAAAAAATGAACTAAAATTCACACCAACACCTCGAAGGTGCAAAAACAATACTGTCTTTTTTTCTTTTCTCTTGCTTATATCTCGAAAACGGTGTGTCCTATCGCAAAAATAATGAAAATTGCGACCCCCTTTATGAAACCCATAAACCCCTAACACTCAACATGTAGGTAATATTTTTTCATATTTTCCATACAAAAAACGAAAAATTCCATATAAAACACGTCGTTCCAGTATAAATAGTAGTTTAAAACTAAGTATTTTCATTATTAATATATTTTCAAATAAAATGATGACTAAAATAAGTACAATTAAGAAACTGCCATGTTATTTTGGAGTTTTTTTTTGTATCATAATTTTGTCTACTCTTCTCGTCGTCAAAATCGACGACGAGTAAATACGACTAAATGATTAATTGAATACGGAGATTATCCGTGTTGAATTGTCAAAAATCGAGATAACTAAGGTGCCATGTTAGGGTTTGTCGAGAAAACATCAATTTTGACAGGAGGAGTCGACTATTTTGTTTTAATTTAAATAAAAAAGAAAATTACTCACGCGACAGCGAGTAATTGTCGCGTGTGTCATGTTAGGCCTGCTGGCAGATAAGAGATGACCAGTCTCAACTGACGGCGCTCGTTCACGAACGTGACGCGTGGATCAGCACCATCCAGCTCAACCATTTTGTAGGGAACCGAATGATCCAACACACTCGCCACCATCCGCACATTAATATTATACTTACGTCCTACATAATTATAACCACCTATTAGGAACGGAAATAGTACCAGTAGTATACTTACGAAATTAATTGGAATTTTCTGTCAACATTTTTCTTATTCCTTTTTAAAAATGAAAAGCGATTTTTTCTCGAGGACTGATAGGAAAAAAGTCATATAAATCCACAATTTCTACCTATTTGGCAGCAGATGCGTCGAACAATATTTAATTAAGTACCTACTTATTAATAATAATATTTCCAAAACTTTAAAATCATAGGACTTTTAAAGAAGAATTTTGAGATAAAGTTAACTGAAACGTAAGATCTACATCTACACGACAATAATTGTTCAAACTGAATTTAGTTTTTTACAAATCTATTCAATAAATATTCCATTGAATAAACCTCCATGCTTCTACATCACAATCTATGCTGTCAAACCAATAACATAAAATCACTGTTCCCTCCCCTAATTTCGGATTTGCATGTCCTGTTATTGAGTCGTTCGATCCGGTGTAAACCAGTTTATTCCGGTTTATTCTGCTTTATACTGGTTTATGCCAGTTAGTGTAAATCCTTTTTATGGTTCTGTCTCTTTATTGATAGCAGTTTGTATTGTCTTTTGTTTCGAAACGAATGTGGATCAGGGATTGGTGAAAGAATGGTCTATGCTATGTTTTATTTAGTTCGTATCGCTTCGTGCTGCAATTTTTTTAATGTAGTCAATACTATTAGTAACGTAGTATCAGTTTGAATGAAAGCAATTACAATGATTATAATTTTTAGAAGTTATTTTGAAGACGCACTTGAAGAATTCAAATAAGAATCTTAGCATTTAAGTACACGATACAGTTCAATGACCATTTGAAAGAAATAAATAAGAATAGGTTTATTTGTAACAGAAATACGTGCATAAAATCAGAAACATTAAATAAAATAGATTTAAATAAGTTATCACGAGCATACAACAGAAAAGTCGGCAGCTATACGTCATGACGGTGACAAGAAGGCTTCCAGTCAGCATAATGCTGTGCTATGCCACGCACACTCAGACCAAATAAAAACCAAGACACCGCTGTCAACAGTGACGTGAGACCGGTTTTGTAAACATGATTGTGTGCACTTAATGAGGTGTAGTTTGATTGTAGCTTCATTGTAATTGTGTGCATGTGAGCGTGTGTGCACAGAGCGGAGGTGTAGATTTGGCATGCTTCACTGTATTGTTCGCAGCGCTATATCTTGGTTTTTATTTGGTCTGAGGACCCACAGCACAGCGCTGATGGTCAGTGGTCACCCGTATTTGCAAATACTATGTCGCAACAATTGGTTTGAAAACTACCATGATCAGTATATTACTTTAATAACTTGTATTCGATACTATGAACACGCTCTATACATGAGTAGGTGCCTAGGGAGGAAGGTACTTGTAAACAGGCTTGAAGTTATGAACAGATTCATCAACACCTGCCTAACATTTTCCCAACTACCTATGTTGGGGTCGGCTTCCAGTCTAACCGGATGCAGCTGAATACCAGTATTTTACATGGAGCGACTGCCTTTCTGAACTCCACAACCCAGTTATGGAAAATAAAGAATAGATTAAATCTGATTTCGATCAAACATAACATCACACCTTGTTTTCCTGAAGGATTGGACAGAGGTGTACCTATAGCACACCCACATTTCGCCAGTTATGTTTAAGTTCCATGTAATAGGGGGCGAGCCTTTTGCCATCAACCGGGCACAAATCCAGACTCCTGGCTGCTACTGAGAAATTCCAGGAAGAAAAACCCAATGACACTTTGCCCGACCTGGGAATCGAACCCAGGACCTCATGTTCAGCAGTAGCGCTTGCGACCACTAGACCAACAAGGCAGTCTCGATGAAAATTGATCGAGGATTTCGATCAATTTTGTTCATTAGTTGTGAGAAACGGAAACGAATTTAAACAAAACTATTTGTGATTTGAAAAGTCGAGGTCTTTTTTTTTACATGTGGCTGTAGTAGAAATATTCATGAAAAAACACAAATATTCGCAACAAATTTTCCGAAAATGGGACTGACGTTTGATTACTTTTTTACAAGAAACTTCATTTGATTTTGAACATTACTAATATTATCAACATCGTTATATGGTCTACTTGCATTTGGCTGAACCACTTTTTTCAACTTAGATACACAATATAGCAGAAAAATAGTTGAAAAAAAAATTTTTTTTTTTAACTCTTTCAGTATTTTCTTCTTTTATTTAGCAAACCTTATTAAGAAATTTAAAAATCACACATTAGTCTTCAGCTATTCTTTAAATAAAAAAATAATGATTATACAATATCTAAACGATGTGTATACAATTATCTAAGTATTATAAATACAAACTAAATTATAGCGTCGAAAAATCGCTGTCGACTGGTAGTGTACCCAAGAGACTGGCCGCATTGCCACGTTGTATGGCAATGCTTAGCCACTGGCCAAGGTAAAAGCCAGCCACGGGTAGTGTCAACCAATATCTTTATTAAGTAAATTCAAGCGCAAAAGTCACAGCACCTGTGTGACTGAAACGATTGGTTTAGCACCACGAAAACTGTGCTTTCATACTTACACAGTCTTAATGTTTCAATTATGTCAAGCTTTCTTACAATTAGATAAGTTATTGACGAAAAAGGGATGTTTTCATGCACGGTGCCTCAAGCATCCGGTAATAATTACTTAACTTTAAGCAACGTTTATACGTTTTTATCCGCCTATAATGTTCCTCCTGCTGATACACAGAGAAGAGGCCCGTCTCTGCAAGAGGGAGTGGGCAATAATCCACCACGCGGGCCCAGTGCGGGTTGGTAGATTTAGGACATGTCGGTTTCCTCAAGATGTTTTCATTCACCGTTTTGAGAACAGTGGTTATGAATTAATTTACAAACTCAAATTCAAAACTCACCATTTACAGGCACTTTTGAATTGTCAAGGGGTCAGTCAGTCAGAAATATAAAGCTAGTTGCACATTCCAAAGCGTAGGTTCCTATGGAGAAGAACGGGCAAGAAACTCCACGGACACTCTTTTAAATAAAAAATTTGATACAAAATATTGGTTACATAATTCATGTGGAAATTATACATGTACACAAAGTAAAACGCTTATCCGGGTTTGAACATACGACCTACAACTCGTAACTGCTGCACTGGGCCACTACTGTTTCTCAGAATACCGGATAGGAAATTATTCTCCACGTATAGTTTTTCTCAGATTTCCACATAGAGATAGCAAAAAAATCAATCCCATGTGTCTTGTTTACAAGAGAAGTATACAGTCCTTTGAGTGTTGGACGAACACAAGTGTCCGTTTGTCCCGTGCTCTTCAATCAAACAGACCTTTGTACTCGCTGATAGGATTCTAAGTAATTGTTTTTTTTTTAAATCTTTCTGAATTCTTTGTTACAAAGCTTTGTCTTTTTATACACTTATGCCATTTTCCTGTTAATTTTTTTATATCGTAACATTTGGTAATTAGCTAACTGGTCGTTAGAAAGTAGTGAAAGCAAGAAATTGTCATTTTTTTTTTTCAAAATTATTTGTGTTAATTATGTAGGCAAAAGTTTATGGATACTCGTTCATTTAGGCACTATTATTACTGAGGCTCCACTGTCCGTCCGTCTGTCCGTCTGTCATAGAGCTTTATCTTTTGAACCGAAATATTTAACAAACAAAAAATATATTTTAAATAAATCAAAAACTGGCCAAGTGCGAGTCGGACTCGCGCACGAAGGATTCCGTACCTGGTACCATTATCTATAAAAACGGCAAAAAAACATATCTGTTGTATGGGAGCCCCCTTAAATAATTATTTTATTCAGTTTTTAGTATTTGTTGTTATAGCGGCAACAGAAATACATTATCTGTGAAAATTTCAACTGTCTATCTATCACGGTTCAAGGGATACAGCCTGGTGACAGACGAACAGACAGACGGACAGCGGAGTCTTAGTAATAGGGTCCCGTTTCACCCTATGGGTACGGAGCCCCAAAAAGGTAGTGTTAAAATATTGTACGGAACCCTTCGTGTGCGAGTCGGACTCGCACTTGACCGCTTTGATAATGTGTGTCTTTGTAGCAATATTGAGCCGACTCAGAGATCGTTCCAGCGCGGCAGCGAGTGGCCCAACGCACGTAAATGACCTTTTGACGTTTCCTCAGAAAGAAACTGCCACGATGCAGTTAAAGAATTGCTTTAGGATCGGTCTGATTAACAATTATCATGATCAATAGCGAAAAAAAAGTATAAATACAAACTCAAAACTCAAACTCAAAGCATTTATTTCAATTAAACCATTTACAGGCACTTTTGAATTGTCAAGGGGTCGGACAGTCAAAAATATGAAGCTAGTTGCCCATTCCAAAGCGTAGTAGGTACTTATGGAGAAGAACGGGCAAGAAACTCCTCGGACACTCTTTTAAATAAAATATAAAATTGATACAAAATATTGGTTACATCATTCATTTTGAAATTATGCATGTGAGAACAATGTAATAAGACGTGCACGTTCGTAAAAGCGTCCGAAATAAAAAGAAAAAAAGAATCATTCAAAAACTTAAAATAAATTAAAATAAGCCATGGCAGCTAAGAGATGACCAGTCCCAACTGACGGCGCCCGTTCACGAACATGACGCATGGATTAGCACCATTCAGCTCAACCATTTTGAAGGGAGCTAAATGATCCAACACACACGCCACCATCAGCGAGACATTTGAGTGAGCATGACATACTCACAGCCGCCAGGGCACATTCAAGTCAATGAAATACTACATATTACCCGGTAAATGGTAGCTCTTTAGTACATAGTACTCACACCTGTGCTATGCAATTATATAATACAAAGGAAATTGAGTTTATACAATACAAAAATGGTCTTCTACACTGTCTTTTTGCACTTTTGATGAATGATGCACACTTTTTTAAATAATTGAGCCACTTTTTAACTTTCTGGCCTTTTCTTACAGTTGGTCGTAGTACTCAGCTAGGTTACACCGACCAAATGGGTGAGGTTAGGTTAGAACCAACAGCTACATCCAAGTTGGTCGTAGTTTCTTAGCCATTCAGTATTTTTTTAAGACCCCAAAATAGAAATTATTTGAGGTTCACAAAAAGAGGCGCCATCATTATATTAGAGTATTCAATACCATTATTAGGAGCGCAAACTAGGACTTATTAGAGGTTCCATTAAATACATGCCAATTATGATTGTTTTTTTTTTTGGGTGCTAAAGTATCAATTAACAGGACATGTCAGACTCTTACTGACTAAAACCCACCCGTGTTCCTTCAGTTGCCTGTACGTAGCCGGGGGCCACGGTATCCCTTTCGGACTTTCATTCTTTCATCCCCCAGAAATTAATAATGTATACTTTAACAATGTAGTAAAACTGAACTTATTCTTATTTTTCTTCTACTCAGCCAAGGAGATGGTAGACTACATAGCTGACTACCTTGAGAACATTCGCGACCGTCGCGTGTATCCTAGCGTGCAGCCCGGGTATCTGCACAAGTTGCTGCCCAAGGAAGCGCCGCAGACGCCTGAGCAGTGGGACGACATCTTTAAGGATGTTGATCAGCATATTATGCCAGGAGTGAGTTTTGATAGTCTTGAAATTAGTTCAAAGTGTATTAGTTAAAATACCCTAAATATGAGCAGAACTACAACAGGTTTGTTTAAGGCTGGTTTGACAGCTGTGCGCAAGATCCGGAATGGAGACACGTGAGACGCTAGAACATTGTTTCACAGCGACGTGGTTTGGTCCGTACGCGACCAGCTCCGGGTAGAGCCCGTACAACGTATCGTACTACACCCTCATTTCTGAGCACTGCGGGCGCTACCCGTACAGGTCTCCCGTGTACGGACGGCCCGTATGGGTCTCCCGGACAGCTGTGAAACCAACCTAAGGAATTCATTGCTTTTTGCAGAAGAGTTGGTGATGGCAACATTAGGTATGTTGATATTACTGCAGGAAGAAACGGGGGTTAAAAAAGAGTGGCAAAAAATTGGTGGATTACCTAATCACCACCTTTATATATTTTTCATAATACATCAATTACAATTTCTTCATTTCTCCTTCCATCTCCTTCACCATGACCCTGTTCACCATCTATCTATAACCTATTCATTGAGACCATTGCAATGCGCCCAAATTCGATACCTGTGCTGTAAGGGAGTTAGGTATCCTGCAAATTCCAGGTGTTGCAGCTGCAGCATCAGTTCAAGGTTACAATATTCTTCTAATTATATGATTAAAGTAACAGAGTACAAAATTTCAAATCAATCAGACCCGTGGAAGATCTCACATCCATTCATCAACTAGAAAAGAGCTGATAATCTTAAACGGCTGAATTAACCGATAATCTTGAATTATAGCTAAAAACACTCTCGATCAAGTTATCTTTCAAACTAAAAAAAAATAAAACACAATCGGTTCAGCCATTTAGGAGCTACGATGGCGCAGACAGATTCACAGATACACACGTTAAATTTATAACACATTATGACAAACAAAATACATACTACTTTGTTGCTAGTGATGGTGGAGTTGGTTGACTCAAAGCTAAAAATATGCTTAAACCATAGTTGTATTTAGGCATAGAGAAATAAAGGTGCCTGAAAGTCGAGTCTGTTTTCTTTATGCCCGCCAAGTGACGTGATTTCACAGTCACGAGAAATCACACCATTAGTCAATCAACGAAGAAGTTAACTTTTAGGCCTTCTTCTTGTGTGTGCGTTCTTAGGCCTTAATATACTCTTGTTCTCAGCTGGTCCACTGGCAGAGCCCCCACATGCACGCGTACTTCCCAGCGCTGACGTCTTACCCCTCCATCATGGGAGAAATGCTGTCCAGTGCTCTCAACGTACTCTGCTTTACTTGGGTAAGTCAGAAAATAGGTAGGTATTAAAAAGTTTGTTGTAAGGTCCTGAAAAGAAAGTACATAAGTTGTAGTCATATTAAATAACCAATGCTAAGCTAGATATCACCTCATACGTCTTGGGTCTACCTATCAATGTCTACCTATCACGTCGGGGTTACGGGGGTTACCTTAGAAGGCTTATAGGTATGAGAAACAGGGTGTAAAGTTCACTCATCCGTTATAAAACTCAAATTCAACTCAAACTCAAAGCATTTATTTCAAATAAACCAATTACAGGCACTTTTGAATTGTCAAGGAGTCAGTCAGTCAGAAATATGACGGTAGCCGCCCATTCCAAAGCGTATTATGTACCCATGGAGAGGAACGGACAAGAAACTCCACGGACACTCTTTTAAATCAAAATATGGTTACAAAATATTGGTTACATCATTCAAGTTGAAGAATACATGTGAGAACGGTGCAAAACATTAAAAGCATCCGTTAGAAAAAAAAAACAATTAAAAAAATTAATTCAAGAAAATATTGAAAACGGAGGACCCTCCGATCAGACGAGTATTGTGTCTGGTGGGCTATAGCCCAACGATTGTTGTCAAGATATTGTATACATGCTAATCGCGCGGTAAACGCTGCTTGCGCGATGCAGGATTTTGTGTGACGTCAGTGTGATGCGTAATTCTTATGTGGTGATATAGATGCCGCCACAAAGTAAAAAATGACACAATGCGTAAGTTAGTTTGCCTGAGCTTGATACGTTTTCACTGCCAAGCAATCAAAACGATTTTCACGAAGGTTGGCAATTCTTACGATACTTGGCATCTATGAAAATGACCATAAGTTTATTTTTCGTAATTAAGTTTAAACAAATAAGTTGTAGAGGTATTCCTTTGAATATGGAGATACCTGTAACAGAAGACTTCCCTCTTCCATATCTATCTGTGTGTCGTACAAAGCCTGTTAACAACAAATTGTTTTTTAAACACTTATCATCTCGTTCAGGCTTCTTCTCCTGCTGGAACGGAGTTGGAGACTATTGCAATGAACTGGCTGGGAAAGCTGCTGGGTCTACCGGATTGTTTTCTCAACGAGAAGAACGATAGCCCAGGCGGTGGAGTCATTCAGGTAAAAATCCCCAGAAACTGATATACTTAACGTGTTAATACTTAATTGAGCATTTGTCTTCATCACCAAATGTGTCCACCAATGTGTATTTAATATTCGAAGTTAGTAAATAATATGACTCTATGGACCCTTTGGACAAAACTATTTTGATATTATGAATATCAGCCCATAGTTACAGCCCGATTAAAATTGTATGGCGGCTCGGAACATGAGGCGAGTCGCTGCGCAGTAACAAATTTACGTATCAGCGGGGGTGAGGGGTGCGGTACTGCGCAGCCAGTAGCGCACTTCAGAGCCGCCATAAAGTTTGACGCGTACCTACTATACCCGCGTTATAAGTGGGTCTCCCAAATACTACCTAATGAACGTTGAAGGAAACTTGTTGACCTTGCGTAGAAGACTGGTACAAACCTAAACAATTTGATTGCTGTTGTTATTACTACACTGCCGTCAGTTGCTGCTAGTATTCATGTCAGACTTGTAGTCACCCCAAAACAGCATCATCTTAAAGGACACCAGATTTAAGGTAGGTACTCATTTCATGTTTCTCTTCATAATTGCTTCTTCTCCGCACAGACAACAGCAAGTGAGGCTACCCTTGTCAGCTTATTAGCAGCTCGCACCAGAGCCCTGATGGAGCTGTCGAAGCTGAACCCTGAGGTGCAGTCAGCCGAGCTCCTGGGCCACCTCATCTGCTACTGTTCTGATCAGGCGCACTCGTCGGTGGAGAAAGCTGGTCTTATTGGTAAGTAATATAGGCACAAGAAATAGATGATGATTATTCGATTATAATTTTAATCGAATAGAAATGCTTACCGATTGTTCATGTAGGTACAGACGCCAGCAGGTCAACCTACGCGAAACTGTCAAATTTTCCCAATCAACTTTGAACCTTATGCGTTAGTAATAAAGTTGAAAATCGATTAGGGAAATTTGACAGATTGTAGTAGGTTAATGTGCTGGCGTCTGTACGTTTTGGCTAGAAAATTGTTATTATGTAGGTATTCCTTAATTGCGCGAGAACTTTGGGAAGTTTAGTTTTTAATAAGAAAATGCTGATAATCATTTTAGCAGACTTCTTTATAGAGGAATATGCCTATTCCCATTTTTGTGATAATATAATATTAACAGGTTATAGAAAAATGTGAGACCCTGGCTCCAGAGCTAGGTTAGAGTACCTGTATTATCCAAAAAAAAAATGCAAAATGGCTCCCGGCATACATATGGATGGACTTTTTGAATTAAACTACTTTCTTTTATTTTGGTCCAGGTCTTGTCCGTATGCGCTATATTGAATCAGATGAGCACCAGAGCATGCGAGGAGAACAACTGGAGAGGGCCATCACCAGTGATAAGGAGAAGGGACTGGTCCCCTTTTGGGTAAGTCTGAACTAACTTATACTATCATCCATAATATAGACAGAAATGCTGCCGGTTTCTCAAACGCCTGCCGAAATCCGCGAGCTTAAGGCATCCCACTGCCGGCGATTAACTAGAAACGAGTAGCGAGTGCGCGATGTCGACGAGCGATTAATTACTTGCTGGTATGCGTATGTACCAAGCGTGAGTCTCTCAGCGAGTGTTCTGCCCGCCAAGAGAGCGTCGCTGAGCGAGTTCTCTCTTTGATAGCTCTTGTCGTTGCGCCAAAGGAGTCACTGGCGGTGTGAACAGCCAGCGATCAACTATTAACATAATTATTATGTATCTATTTTACTTAGACGGGACCTACAATGTTCTGTAAGTTTCTTGAGCGAGAAAATCGTTGATAGCTAGTCGCTTCTGTGTCAACTCGGTGGGACAGATGCGTAAGAAGCACGCACGCAGTTTTTAACGCGACGTTACTTTTGCTTGATTATTGATTGCAGCCTTTCTGTGGCCTGTATTTCCATCACGTTATTTTGGCAGAGATGTACAGACGGACGGTCTATTAGTCTGCGTTTCCACCAGAGATGAGCGTGGATGTGTAGCGAGGGATGTGTGTGAAACTGACCAATAACATCGCTAGTTCTAAAAATCAAGATACGTCATTACGGATACAAGTTCACATTGCATACGGAAACGAGTTTATTCGTGATTTGTCAGAGTGTCCGAATCGATGTTCACACTTGATTAGCGATTGAGAGTTCAGCGGATCCGTCTTAAAGAAATAGCGATTCATGTTTTTTGACGACCGCCATTTTTAAAAGATGGTTCTTACGTGATTTATGACGTGTTCGTAATTTTTCACAATTCGTGAGGCGTGTGAACACGGGCATTTAAAAAGCATTGCCACCGTCAAAAAATAATCCTAGGCTAGAGTTTCCTACAGCTGCGGTGACCGCCACATAGCGTCTGCTATTTACCATCGAATAATTTCACTGAAACGTTATTCATGAAAGTTAGTTGGTGTGTTTCCTAAAGAGCGTTTTTTGGCACTGTTATGTAAAACCCTGATGCCCTCATTTTCATAATGACGGCCGTTATGTAGCGGATCTTCTAGGACATCGGAATTTTACAAATGGACGATGTCTTGTCTTGGTAACGGACTATCAAACACATGTCAAGTGATTTGACTATTGTTCTGTAATGTAATACAGCCTATCACAGCAGATAACACAATGTGATAGTCTGTTACGTTCTATATGACCTACATCGTGGTCTGTAATCAAATTTTTGTGTAAATTGTTTATTTTCTAATTACTATGTAAAACAATTCCGTGATTGTTTGACTAACAGATATCAACTTAAGATAGAAATACAAAAGATCAACACAGACCTAAAGTTTCCGAGACGATCAGCTTTCCCAAATATTAGTTCCTAAATTGTCAACAAAATATGAAATTAGGGCTCTCCGACTGAGTCAAGACTGTAGACCGTAGTCAAGGGGTATTCGGCTCTTTTCTATTCGGTGGCCATTCTTCTTTCCTAATACCGTATAAACAGCTCTAGCGTGTGCCAGTCCTGGATAGTTAGCCAGGGTGTTACTTATCTGCTATTCTACCTTGAAAACCTAGCCTCGTTTAACCCTGTTTTAGCGAGTTATTGCAGCAGTGAGCAGTGATAGCTTAGTGGTGTGACCGTCGGACTGACAAGTCATAGGTCTCGATATCGAACCCAAGGCGCGTACCTCTGAATTTTCGGATTCATATGCGTATTGTATAATTATCACTTGCTTCAAAAACGGTGAAGGAAAACAACGTGAGGAAACCGGCATGCCTGAGAGATATTTCTCGACGGCATGTGCAGCCAAGTCAGAGGCCCATGGGCGGCTTTAAAACTCTGACACCAGGTTAGTCACTAACCATACGAAAAAGAAGAAACGAGTTATTCGTCGTTCAGGCTGGAGCGACAGCATTCCGTCTGCCGAGTTTCATAATGTTTCAAACATTGTGAAAATAACTGCCGGCTCGGAAGAAGCTCGCTTTGTGTAAGGATTTTTTGTTTCGTTTTTTAATGCAAAGACTAACGTATTTCATTTGTTTTTAAACCGACTTCAACAAAGGATGAGTTTTTATGTTCGTCTGTATGTATTTTTTTTTTTAATGTATAAAATACAAATATCTAATATAGAATTCTAGATAATATGTCATCAATACCACCGCTATGTTTATTTTTATTTGACCATAATATAAAAAAATATACTTATTATTATTAAACAAACTAAAATATATTGTCGAAAACAGTTGAAGCCAAATTAATTACTCGAACTGTCTTAGTTATCTTGGGACCAATAACCAAGACATTTATCAAGCATATTTATTCAAGTTTTCTCTAATTTACATAATAACCAACCAACTCCCAGAAGACGTAAGAAATATTACAGAATCCTTTTAAATGAAAACGTTCATTATTTGAAGATTAGTTGGGACCATTTTCAAGTCCCATTGGCCGCGGTGGGACCAATTTGTGATGTCCCACAGATTGTACGGAAGCTGCTTAGGACTTTAAAATGTGGTGTGAGGCATGAGCGACTGCGATTTGGCGAAGGACGAATTCTGTTGTTTTTTTTTGTGGGACTGTTTTGTTTTAATGTAAAGATTTAGTAATGCAAAGCTAAGGAAATCAGAAATAGGTCTTAATATGAACTAATCAATTTAGTAATGGGAAATATTTAACAAATCCTCTAATAAACTTATTAATCTTCTTCTTATTAATCTTTCTATAACATCCTCTGAACCTGTGTTATGCAAATAAATGATTTGATTTGATTTGATGGGCGACTTTTTAAAATTAATGACCCTGTATTTTTCTTTTGTTAATCCAAGTTAGTCCAAGATATTAGGATATGAGGTATTTCTAGACCCCAAAAATATGAATTATTTGAAAGTTAACAATTAGTTACTCCTTATAACATCAGCTATCTGCCAGTGAAAGTCCCTTGAATTTCACAGAATCGGTCCAGCCGTTTTGAGTTTAGCCGGAACAACAAACAGATAAACGAAACGAAACTGACAGACAGACATACAAAAAAATATGTTTTTTTGTTATATGTTACTTTCTTAAGCAGTTGATAAAAACCTCTTATTTTGACATAACAAACAGACGATTCAATTTTATTTATTCGTATGATAAATCATATTAACATAAAGTATTAGTAGTGGTATTAGATAAAGTTTCTCATGCTTTGTTTGGTTTTTAAATTCAAGATAAGTATTTCCTGTTTACTTATATCTTTCCTTGAAAATCTTGAAGAGAGAGCAACATCCCGTAACTTGTACCACAGTCAGTTGTGAGTACAACAATTTGTAGTGTCTTGAGTATCTATATTTTAAAACTTTCTTAATAATCTTGTCGAGTATTAATTTCAATAACATCGTAGAATCTTTTATTGTTATTTCCCATGTTACAAAGCCATATTTTTTTGTGGAAATGGATATGTATAGGATAATCTTAAATCAATTTTAGCTGCTTACAGTACTTACCTATTTGGTGTCTACTTTACATCATTTTCAACTATATATAACATAATTTGTAAACTTCAAATAATTTGACATTTCAAATCTAAATGTTCTGGTCTAGTACTGCCTGGTTAATGTTTAAACAATGGTCACCCATCCGTAAACTGACTCCAGTAAGCCCAGCTTAGCCACCAATCTACTGGCTTATTTGTAAGGCTCCAGAGAAAATACACTTAAAAACTTAGTGAGTTGAAACAATATTATCTTATTCATGTTCATTCGATAAGGAATCCAGTTGACTTCATAAAACACGTAATTATTCGCATGGAAGGAGTCGATTTGAGTAGACTTTACGAAGATGTTTGGTTACTAGATGTGGCATAGGTTTTGATAACATGATGATTGAAGTATTGATTACTAGCGCTGAAACGTTTGGTTTTTAGGTCCGATATAAAAAAAACAGTTTAAAAAAAGAGTGAGTGCTATTTGTGTGGCCACAGTAGTGGTGAAAACTTACGTTTGGAGTCGAGTATATCCGATTCAGCGTCACCGACTCGAGTGTGACGCTGAAGAAGTTTTCACTTCAAAAATAATTAATTATAGTAGTGTTTTACATAATTCTCAAATGTGAAACACCGACGACTTTTACACTTTGGCAGCTCTTAGTTCTCTTATAGAGAAGTTTATTAATGTGGGACCAAACTGTCACTACTTGAGTTTTTATTTAGTTTATATTCGTTGATAGAAAAAACAAATAAACAGCTGATACGATCAAGAATAAGTGGTACGGTAACTTCTTCTATTTGTGTGAAACTGAAAGGGAATTTATCGATATTATCTTCATCACTTCAAGAAGCAATTTTGAACTTAAAATTTTACAAGAAAATTAAATTAATTCTAGTTGCCCCTTCCAAAAGGTAGTTTTGCAAGGAGAAGAATGGGCAAAATACCACAGTTAGGTACTACATTAATTATAATTATATAGGAAGAAGATGTACCTAGAATACAATTACATTAGAGGTACTCAATAGGTACAAAGTATTAAAACTAAAGCAATGACAGACAAAGTAATTGAGAGTATGTCATGCTCACTCAAATGTCTCGCTGGTGGTGGCGTGTGTGTTGGATCATTAAGTTCCCTTCAAAATGGTTGAGCTAAATGATGCTGATCCATGCGTCATGTTCGTGAACGGGCGCCGTCAGTGGGGACTGGTCATCTCTTAGCTGCCATGGCTTATTTTAATTATTTTTGTTTTTATATTTTTATTATGGTCGCTTTTAACGTGCACGATTTACTACATTGTTCTCACATGTATAATTTCAACATAAATGATGTAACCAATGTTTTGTAACAATATTCTAATTTAAAAGAGTGTCCATGGAGTTTCTTGCCCGTTTTTCTCCATAGGAACCTACTACGCTTTGGAATGGGCAACTAGCTTCATCTTTCTGACTGACCGACCCCTTGACAATTCAAAAGTACCTGTAATTGGTTTATTTGGCATAAATGATTTGAGTTTGAGTTTGAGTTTGAATTATGTTTATAGATGGTGCTCACATATTTACAAATATTACAACCAAAGACGATTTATCATAACGTTCCTTTGTACGTGAGTGTGTTTAGTAAGATTAAGATGTAGGTAGGATGTCACTTCCAGCCCCATCTTACATCTTTAACAACTAATTACGCAGACTCCATACTCTTCAGTTTCGATCAAATTTTAATAAAGCCCACCTGCTTCTATGTGATTGGCTTCCTAAGTGCATTGCCATACGCGTTGCCTAGTTACTGGGAGTTCTATTTGTGTCTAGCCTGAAAATTAAAGGTTGAAATAAAATGATTTGAACATAAATTTTAAGCAATGCTTCTCATTCTCAACGGTTGTCGGGTTGTTGTCTGCTGAGACGAAAAGCTGTTGTAATATGGCAGTTGGAAAATGTAACAACACACGCACTGGACTAACGCTGAACTCCGACTTATCGTATCTAAGATGGAGTTCAGCGTTAGGCCACTATACAAATTAAAGGGACTTTCACTCTTTCACTGGCAGATAGCTGATGTTATAAGGAGTAACTAATTGTTAACTTTCAAATAATTCATATTTTGGGGTCTAGAAACTACCTCATATCCTAATAACTTGGACTAGTCGTCGATCCAAGTCTAGTTGTCTAGCTGGTTTGAATAGTCGCCCATCAAATCAAATCAAATCATTTATTTCCATAACACAGGTTCAGAGGATGTTATAGAAACATTAATAAGAAGAAGATTAATAAGTTTTTTAGAGGATTTGTTAAATATTTCCCATTACTAATTTGTAATTATTCGTCGTAAGATGGAGTTCAGCGTTAGTCCAGTCCGTATTAATTACTAAACGGAAAATAAAATAAAAAGTGCTCATAAGATGGTTCTCCATCAGAGCACTTATATTATAGACTGATTCAAGAAAGTGAGTGATCCAGAGAGAGAGAGAGAGAGAAAAAGTGTGTAATTCAGATCAAAAGACCTGTATTTGAACTCGACGTCGTATTGTTGTCTGTCTTTTTCCAACTTCGGGAGAGATAACCTAAATTCTATGCATGGTGCTTCATTGATGTCATAGCTGGAACAACAGAAAATATGATAGAGGTTTAATTTCAACTTTTTGTCCAGGTATGTGCAACTCTCGGCACCACGGGATCGGTAGCCTTCGACAATCTTCGTGAGATCGGAGCCGTTTGCGAGAAACATGGCGCCTGGCTCCATGTGGACGCAGCCTATGCTGGTAGTGCGTTTACATGTCCTGAATACAGGTAACAATCGTCTCCTCTTTTAAATATTTCTATAAACTGCACCTTGAGTTCACATTTAAATTCAGGTTTTGAAATGGACTCAAAATTATGGGCAAATGCAAGCAGGAGAACGTAGATTTTCAGAGTTTTAAGTTCTTATTTTAGCAGAAAACATTAAAAAGTTGGGAAAATATTTAAGAGGGAACAGGGGCTGCGAGGAATTTGAAAAATAGGTATTTGAAGAAACTATTGCCGTCGCGCTGCGCCCGAAAAACCGAGTTAAACCCCGTAAAGTGCGATAGGGACAACTGCAGCTCAGACCGATTATATCACAAAATTTTTGACGAAAACGACGTTTGGCATTCTCCTTTTTTCTCTTCGAAAACTAAGCCGATTTAATAATTTTTTACATTTAAATTTTAAGAAAGAGTATGTCTAGGTTCCTATTATTTTCTTTTATGATAAAATCTTTTCTGAATTAGTCTGGTAGTCTTCTAATCACGGCGGTACAAATGGGGCATTTTTGTAATTTTTGGAGGGTCACAGTTTCCTTACTTATTAATTGCTGAAAAAAAGGAAATGACAGAGACATGCCTATAGACCCTGATTTTATACAAAAATTACAGCTCTAGAGGCATTATTCAGGAAGAAAAACGGGGAATACGTTTGTATGGAGAATCGCGGGCCCTGTTCCCTCTCTAAAAACTTATTGACCTAATGATGGACACTTTTTAAATTTTTGATGCACACTTTTTAATATAATTGAGCCTCTTTTTATCTTTCTAGCCTTTTCTCACAGTTAGTCGTAGTTACTAAGCTTCCGATCGCTAAGGTCAGGTTAGAACTATGACCAACCGAGAGCGAGCTGAGCGAGCGATGCTGCGGCAGCGGCCGTCGAGCGCTACATCCGAGGTGGTCTTAGTTGCAGGGCTATTTAGTACTTTTAGGACCAAAGTATGAATTATTTGAGGTTCACTAAAAGAGGCTCAAACATTATTTTAGATTGTTCAATAGTTTTAGGAGCGCAAAATGGGAAATAATAGAGGTTCGATTAAACAGAAGCCTTATATTAGGCATTGTTTAAACTAAGTATATTTCGATATAAACCCCCAGATCTAATCATCTCTTCGCTCTATCCAACACGCGATACTAAATTCATTAGAACTTCTTATATTTTTGCAGGCACTGGCTGAACGGCGTAGAGATGGCGGATTCTTTCGCTTTCAACCCTTCCAAATGGTTGATGGTCAACTTTGATTGTACTGCTATGTGGTAAGAATGTAGTTATATATTTACTAGCTGACCCAGTCGTTGCCATGTGGTCTTAAGTTCTTTGAAAAAATTCTTAGAAACAAGCACTTTCAGTTTTTACTGAATACTCCAATTTTCTTGGCAACTTTTCCATTTTCTTTTCCTAAAAATCTTATTCGGACATTTCGTTTTTTTTTTTACCAATTCTTTAATTTATTTTATCAATTATTAAAAGTATAAATGTAAGTAATACTGTACTCATTGTTGAAGAGCCTAATAATAAATTTTAAAAAAAATACCGGTGGGCTACTATTTTTTATATTTTTAAATGTTTTTATAGTTTTTTTTATTCTAATATTTAAAAATATAATTTATATGTATTAATGTTAAGTAAAAGAAATAAAAAATTAAATACTATTTTGAAACTACTGAAAAAAAATTGAACTTTTCAGGGTAAAAGACAGCACAGCGCTTCACAGGACTTTCAACGTTAACCCTATTTACCTAAGGCACGAGAATTCAGGTGAATATTCTGTTTTTATCCCAGCTATTATGCCTTATCATTCTTTTAAAGAAATAATTTCTTATTGATTGTGTTTTTTTTTTCGGTTTCAGGAAAAGCAATAGATTACATGGTAAGCTTTTTTAATTAACAACTTTTATTGGCCAAAGTTATGGTCTGATACCTAAATATTTCAATAAATATTTATAGAGATAGCTTTCTATCTACCTACCAACGAAGCACAAAATGAAACACTGCCTCGTTGGTCCAGTGGTTGCAATCGCTACTGCTGAGCATGAGGTCCTGGGTTCGATTCCCGGGTTGGGCAAAGTGTTATTGGGTTTTTTCCATCTGGAATTTCTCAGTAGCCACTTGGATTCTGGATTTGTGCCCGGTTGCGGGCAAAAGGCTGGCCCCCTAATACGGCCGTTATAACTTTGCAGTTCTGAGCATTGCGCAGAAGGCTGCGCAATAACATTTATTCGGAACCAAGTGGTGAAATGAGGCAAGTGTGAGTGAACATGCGCAAACTTGTAGTGCCTATGTTCAGAACTGCCAAGTTATTGCCAATTCGGGGAATTCAAGCGTGATATTATGATATGTGAATAACATTTTTATTTTATATGAGTTTTTAATATTATAATTAGGAATCCAAACTTAACTGATATTTTAAAATAGGTGGGCGATAAGCAAACATATATAAAGAAGAAACTGAGAAAGATAAACAATATCATAAAAGGTATTGATCACCCTACAATTATAGTCAACGGTGATGGCAAAAAAAATGGTGATGACGGAGACACAATTATTATAAAAGATAAATCCAAGATGGCAAAAGACATCAATGGAAACTTACCAAACGGTAATATCAAACATGGTAAAATGAATGGTGATTCACCTAATGGTGATAAGAAAGCTGTTGACTTACCAAACGGTGATCTCAAACATGGTGATGCGAATGATGATTTGTACTATGATGACGATGATGGAAACCTGCATGGTTATAACAAAATATCACCAGGATGTGGTGCAAAGATTCAACTCGAAGATCCTGATAAGAAAGAGCTTCTAGTAAGAGTTTTATTAGGTGATGGTATAGTGCTGATGGGTTTTGGTGATGGTGGGATTCTGGTGATGGTGTTATTACGGAAACGTGCATTGAAATGTCCCAAGGCTTTATTAAGACATAAGTGATTAATGACAATATAGCGCAGGCTGTATAAATTCCTAACACAAGCCAACATTTAAAAAAAATCTTAGTTGATAATTCTCTTCTATTGGCCTGGGTTATAGAAAAATTGTATATTATGCTGTTGTCAATAGATTAGAAAGTCAGCAAGGTTGGCGTTGGGGCTGACTGGTGTCCTAAACATCTTCCGTAAACCTTAACTCGTTCAGGCTGCTATAATGCCATAACTTATACAAGTTTTTTACAAGGAATTAATAGCAACTAATGATGGCATTTTACCAAAAAATAATCTTTTCCCAAGTTTATGATTTTGTTTGTATTTTTGTAGCATTGGCAAATACCATTGAGCCGTCGCTTCAGGGCGCTGAAGTTATGGTTCGTGCTCCGTAACTACGGCGTTTCGGGAATTCAGAAGCATATTCGTGAGGTAAGTCATTAAGTGACAAAAACACCATGGACATGCTTGATCCTCTCTTCTTGGTACGAAAAGATGTAGATGAAGACAACCCATTTTCGTACAAAGACCGCTTCTACTCAAACCGTTGACCAACGGTTTCAAAAACAATATAGTTACATTTAATTCTATACCTAAAATTAGTAAATCCCAGATAACTGTGAGCATAGTTGATTATATACAATTTTAAATGCCCCAATAATCGTCACTAACCTTACAATTATTGATGTCGTTAACTAACCAACTTTAGATGTACTACAACTGCAGATATTCTTTCTCGTCCCATAACTGCCCAAACAAAAGTTCAAGTAATGTCTATCTAATTGATATGTTATAAAATCTCGCATGAGAAATAGTATGTATATTAGCTGCTGCTTCAGGTTCTAATATATTCTAAACATATTTTAAAACCAGGAAAAAAATGCTTCATCAACCTTTTTATCAACTAGTTCACTGAAGCCACATATTAACATATTTTAATTTGTTTGCTATTCATAAAACACGTTTACTTTATTTTGCGTATACTGCATGTTTTTACATTTTATATTTACTATATTTTCAGGGAGTCCGTCTGGCGCAGAAGTTTGAAGCTCTCGTGCTGGCTGATCAACGATTTGAGATACCTCAGCCAAGGAATTTAGGTTAGCCTTATTTTTTAGAGTAGGTATCCATTCAAAATATATATATTTGGGTGTTAACGATGAATTAAAATCTACTTAACAAAATAATGATAGTTATCAGAATGTAAAAAACAATGAACATAACAATAAACTTATTTATACGTGTGAATACTTTGTGCCTGATTTGCCCCACATCAGCAAAAGTCACAAAAATAACCTGAATGAATTAAAAATATTGGTTTGGTCCGTGGATGGGTGACCATATTCACTTACCGAGACTCCTTCGTACCTCGGAAAGCACGTTAAGCCGTTAGTCCCGGCTGTCATTCGTGGATCTTTGACAGTTATTACGGGTCGTCAGAAGCCCGCAAGTCTGACAACCAGTCTTACCAAGGGGTATCGTAAAACCGTCGTAGTGGATTGTGGAGGTCAGGCAGTCGCTCCATGTAAAATGCTGGTATTCAGCTGCATCTGGTTGGACTGGAAGCCGATGCCAACATAGTTGGGAAAAGTCTAGGCAGACTGGATTAGTGCTACCAAAATTGCGTTACATTAATAATAGCTCCTTAACTTTAGCTTTAAAATATAAGATTTGGTAGTACAAGCCTACCGATAATATTGGAAGCAGTTGTTTCCAAAGTAAGCCTTGCATTTGGCCATTATTTTTGGTTGAATCTAAGGCTCACAATGATACGTCCCTATTGTATATTTAAAATTTTAATTATATATTCCAGGCATGGTAGCCTTTCGCCTCAAAGGCGACAACGCTTTGACCGAGCGGCTGCTGAAGCGCTTGAACGGGCGCGGCTACATCCATGCTGTTCCAGCCTGCTTTAAGGGAATCTATGTTATTAGGTTCACCATCACTTCGTCTAGGACTACCAACCAGGATATCTTGGGTGAGGAAATTCACTAGGTTTATTTGGAGCCATTGCAGCTTATCTCTTTGGCACGAACTTCCGAAGATCATTGCAAGAAATCTTATATTAAATGAAGAATTTGTTCTTCTCACTGATGATCTCAAGCCGAAAGATAGATGCTAATCCACTTCAAACCCTGATGGCTGATTTTTTATTTCTAAGATCATCAATTTTATATGATTGAAAATGGATAGAAGTTTTTTTTAAATCTTTTACAGTTTTTTTTTTGATTTGGGTTTGAAAATATAATTCAAAATTGCCTGTAATTTGTTTACGAGTAATTCATTTAAATGCTTTGAGTTGCAATTTGATAGCTACTAATCCATTTTTGTAGTTTTTGTGCAATTTTTTATCAAAAGCTTAACCCAGATACTAAAATAGCGAAATCTAGTGGCTGTTAAATAATCATTTGAATGTATTGCAGAGGACTGGAACGAAATTAAGATAGTAGCCAAAGAGATATTGATGGACGTGTTTGGCTCTGAGAATGGTAACATTGTGGTGCCCAAGAAACCAAGGATCTCTCTCAAAGGTAAAGGTCTTTTGATTGATTTATTTGTAACTTGTAACTAAAGGCTAATCGTAGTAGACAATGATTTAAGCCAAAAAATTACGGAATCCACGAGATTTTAGAAACCCATTTTTGACTCCATTTCTTAACATATATATGAGATCAAAACTGATGATGAAGACGAGAATTTTTGCTTTGCATTTGTTACACAACTATACTTACAACTATTCTGATCTTTAATCTTATTCGTTCGATTAACATAATAAATAAATAAATAAAAATCTTTATTTCAGACAACATGATCCATAAAAAAAAACACAAATTTAAAATAACAAAATCAAAAAATAAAACTAAAAATATATCAACAATAAAAAAATATCAAAAAATTTAAAATAAAAATTAGAATTAAGATTAAAAGCATTTAAGCGGCTATTTTTAGCCACCATTTGTAGGTCTCGGTAGCATACATCCTATCAGCAAGGTCCAATAATATCAAATCATTATTTCTTTGCTAATATGGGTAATTGATATGTTTAAAATTTTAACGTATTCATTCATGGTTTTCATTGTCAGTAATTCCTCTTCACCCTCTGCTTTTCTCCTCTGGCTCTCCTATGATTATGTCATTCTCAACGAAAATGTTTCAGAAACTCGCGAGCTGAACGCGACTTTCGGCACCAGTCTCCTCTTAGCCAACAGTCCCATGAGTCCTAAGATAGTGAACGGTACTCATGCTGCTATCTGCGATTATGAACAGGTGCTCACATCCTGCGCGCAAACCTTTGCGCAGTTGAAGATGGAGCCGAAGGATAGTCCTGGTGAGTCTCATTGAGGATTATGTTTGAGTGCTAAAGTACCGGAACGTAAGCCCTTTTATTTAATCTCTTGTCAAATCTCACTTCTTAATTTTTCTAGCTGACTGGCTGGATGGCTCTTGTTATTTTAGCAACGTGAGATGTGACAGCAGGTTTACTGATCTAGGTGCTAGATTTGTCATCTGTTCCATCAGTCCTATTAATATGTTTATAAAAATTGTTTAAAGTCACTTATTGCCTCATTCAACTGATTTTTAAATTTGATTTACTTCACTCCATTACTCTTCTAAATAGAATACGCTTCAACAAGTACACTTTCCGTAAGCTTTTACCATTGTCTACTATTTTTAGATCTTGTCTATTACGATTGAACATGTGCACACTGTTTCTACACTTTTATTAGCTTTCTTGGAGTCATCATCCACTTTACTTCCATTTCCATGATAGTCATCTTCTTAAAATATATCAACTAACCTCGCCCACTATTCACCCCTTCATTGTCTTCCATCTCACACTCACACAGACTAACTTACTAACAGAAATGCGCCGCCGCATCCGAGGCATCAAGATGTGTGGTAAGAAGTTCTCGCTGGATTCCTGCATGGATATGGTGCAGGGAATGATGGTGGAACAGAGTCTACCACAGTGCTGCGAGGAGGAAAGAGAGGATAATATGTCTAACGGTGGGTAGAGTATATTGCAAAGTCTGACTTTATACCTGCGATCTTGTTATCTCCAAAAGTGTCTAAAGTTTTAGTCTTGTGTTCTCTCTTCCATCCTAACTGTCCAGCTATAGCTGCTATTCCACGACTTTCCTACTCTTCTGACTGTCATTGACTTGTCTTTTTCGAAAAAGTCATCCCACCATCTCCATCTTGGTCTGCCTGTTGTTCTTCTTCATGTAGACCTATTGAGCCACTGAGCTTGGTCAGGCCCATTGCTCGTGTAGACTCATTGCACGTGATACACACTGCATTTATGTTTCACTTAAAACCTGACCATAGCTACCCTAGTTAACGTTTTTACCGACACAAGACCAATAATTATCACTCTGGTGAGTACCTTGGATTGTATGTTTTCATAAAATAATGTGTAATAATAAGCCGGTTATGATCTTCCAAGTTTTTAATAAAAATCAGAGACCCATGCACACACTGAGATCCCATCAACCATAGACATCTTATGCTCAATGCCACAGATTATCTACATATCACAACATCCTCCCTATTAACTATCCATAAAAAAAAACTATGTTAATCAGTTACATAATCTTCAAGATACACTGGTCTTCGCCTTACTCTACGAGAAACCACATTTTCAACTGTTGAATTACTAGGCATGTCTTGGTTGTAATCAACATTCCTTAAATCTAAATCATCTTCAATTTCTATACTATCACTTTCCTCATCCTCGCTTTCTACACTTCTTTTTGCTTTACATTCTATAAGATGCCACCTATTCCTACTGAATTCCCCTCTAACTGTCTTTACAATATACGATCTGGGTTCCTTACAACATCTTACTATATCACCATACAATTTTAAATCTGTAATCCATACTGTATCTCCTATTGATAATTGTCTTAGAGTTCTACCCCCATGTCTGCTGTTATAATGATCAGCATCTTTAAGCTTTTTTTTTAATCTGATTTTTCTAAATTTTTTGCCTGGCTGAACAACCTTATTTAATTCTGACTTTACCATAGGTAATTTCTCTCTTAATTTGTGATGAAACATTAACTCTGCTGGACTATATCCCGATTCTAATGGTGTATTTCTATAAGCTAAAAGTGCCAAATAAATATCATCATTCTTAGCTAACAATTGCTTACTTATTTTAACTGCCGACTCAGCCATACCATTACTCTGTGGAAAATGGGGACTACTATTTCTCTGCATAAAGCCATATTCCTTAGCAAAATTAACAAACTTAGATTTAAACTGAGTACCACAGTCAGTACGTATAACTTCAGGAATTCCATACCTAGCAAAGGATTCCTTACATTTGAGAATAACTGCATCTTCAGTTAGATTATTAAGAGGAAATATTTCCAAAAACCTTGAGTAATAATCTACTATTACTAGATACCAACTGTTCTTGTATTTAAATAAGTCCATACCTAATTTTTGCCAGGATCTGTCAGGAACATCTTCTATAATAATTTCCTCTTTATAATTTATTCTATTCTCTAAACATTGACTACAGTTTCTAACCAATTCCTCAATTTGCCTAGATAGGCCTACCCACCATACTGATTGTTTGGCCCGTTCCCTACACTTAGTAATACCCATATGACCCTCATGAATCATTTTTAGCATGGTATTTTGCAATGTTTTTGGAATAACTATTCTACTGTTGTACAGCAATAAATCCTCCCCTATAGAAAAATTATACCTATATTGGTAATACATAGACAATTCTTTATCTAATCTACTCTTATTGGGCCAACCTTCTGTGCAATATATCTTTAAACTTTCACATGTACCACATTTATTTTGTTCCTGCTTTATTATTTCTAATGTTGTATCTGGAAATGTCTCATGAACAAAACTAAATATTTCCTTATCTGTACTAATATCTAATTCAGATTCTTGAGTACATAAGGGATTTCTAGACAACACATCTGCCAATATCAACTCTTTGCCCGGTATATACTTAACTTTATAGTCATAACACATTAATCTTAATCTAAAACGTAAAAGTCGGGGTGACAAATCATCTAGGGGTTTGGTTTGCAGTATTTGTAACAGAGGCATGTGATCTGTCTCTAAATAGACTGTTATGCCTTTCACATAATCCTTAAACCTATCGACACTCCAAACTAATGCCAAACATTCTTTCTCAATTTGAGCATACAGCTTCTCTGTTTTATTTAAGGTTCTGCTTGCATATGCTACAACCTTCCTATTTCCTTTTACATCTTCTTGTAATAAAGCCGCTCCCAACCCATAAGAGCTACTATCTGCTGTAATAATTATTCTTTGACTTGGATCAAAATGAGCCAGTATAGAAGCCTTTTGTAAATGATCTTTAATTACTTCAAAAGCATGCTTCTGCTCAGTATTCCAAGTGAATAAATAACCCTCTTTTAACAACATGTGCAAAGGATCCAGAATATGTGACTTGTTAGGTATAAAAGACCAACAAAATTAACCATTCCTAAGAATTGCAATAATTCCTTTTTGTTTGTAGGTGTTGGAAAATTAATAATTGACCTTACCCTTTCTGGCTCAGGCCTTACTCCCTTTTCATTAATAATATGTCCTAAATAGTGTATTTCCCTAACTCCAAACACACATTTATCCTTATTAATTGTTATACCTTCATTTTGTAAACGTTTCAATACTTCTCTTAAAACTATGTCATGCCGTTCAATAGTCTCCTCAAATATTAATATATCGTCAACGTGAATTGCTACGTCGAGATCTTTGAATAAATTTGAAAATTTCATACTAAAAAACTCTGGTCCACAGTTTAGTCCAAATGGTAAACGATTGTACACATACCTTCCAAAAGGTGTTATTATAGTAGTAAGCTTTTTAGAGCTACTTTCCAACTTGATTTGATTAAAACCAGCAGTAGCATCAATTTTTGAAAAAAAATTAGCCCCTTTCAATCTAGCTAGTGTCATTTCTACTTTAGGAATTGGAAATATTGGTCAAATATTTTTTTATTCACTTGAGTATAGTCTCCACATATTCTTATATTGCTTCCTTTAGGCACAATTACAATAGGCGACACAAAATCAGTTGGCTCCTCTATGGTGCTGATTACCCCCAGCTGCTCCAACCTTTCCAATTCCGCTTTGACTTTAGGTAAATAAGGGATAGATACAGATCTTGAAGGAGCATGGACATAAGGTATTGGATTTTTTAATAATTGAATTTTGAACTCGTCTTTAAATACCCCTAACTCATTAAATATGCCTCCAAATTCTCTATCTACATTAACTTGAGATGAAACATTAGTTGACATGGCTCTAATATGTAATATTTTCATCGATTCTAATGCAGGACGACCCAATATTGGACATTGCAAGTCTTCTATAACATAAACTTTACTATTGTACCATTGTAGCTTATATACTAATCTTAAGTCTAATTTACCAAGAACCTTTAATTCACTACCATCTGGTCCTCTCACTTTATCTCTTGTACTTGATAACTGCACCCCGGGTCCCAGAACTGACCTCGGTATCGCAGTTATATCTGCCCCTGTATCAATAAGAAACTTACAGTTACTAAGGAATTTTTCTTTATGAAAAATTTGCAATTCTATCATATACCTATCACTGCCTTCTCCAAGACTGACCTGTAATACTTGAACTTCTTCTGGTTCTGTCAGTACCTCAGTTTTCTTAATAAACTTTCCAGCTTTACACATACTTGCAAAATGTCCCACACGTCCACACTGGAAACATGATGACTTTACCGCACCACAGTGCTCTCTTGGATGGCGTGCTCGACCACAATGCCAGCACTTCTCCTTGCTTGAATTTACAGCATCCTTATTTGATTTTGCCATTCTAACCCTATTTACTTCCAACACCAACTCATCCTTTTTTCCTTCTATAACTTTGCTTTGCTCTTTCTGCCTCTCCGCCTGTTTTGCCATCAATATGGCTTCTTCCAATTGCAACTCTCTCTTTAGCTGCAATTTTTCACTCGCCTTTTTGTCTTTCATACCAACCACCAACCTGTCTCTGATCAACTCCTCTTTTAATTCTTTAAAGTTGCAATATTCAGCTAACTTGAACAATGAAGTTATAAATTCCCCCACCTTTTCATTTTCCTCTTGTTTTCTGCTGTTGAACATGTACCTCTCGTAAATTATATTTCTTTTTGGCAAAAAATAATCTTCCATACATTTGATTACTTTACCGTAACTCTTGACGTCATCCTTTGCACATTGCAGTAATATATCTTCCGCCCTTGGTCCCATTGTATACAACAAACAGTCTACTTGTTATTTTTCAGTTTTTGTGGACATTTGAGTCACATTAGCCCATCTCTCATAGCGCGTTCGCCATGACGGCCACTCTTTTGGCTCAAATGAAAAAGGCTCCGGTGGAGGAATACTAATATTGTAACCGGTCTCCGTCATTTTTTCTATTAAAATTTAGGCCTGTTGCCGCTGCCACCATGTAATAATAAGCCGGTTATGATCTTCCAAGTTTTTATTAAAAATCAGAGACCCATGCACACACTGAGATCCCATCAACCATAGACATCTTATGCTCAATGCCACAGATTATCTACATATCACAACATAATGATAATAAAATAACGCTTTAGCGACTCAAATAATGCATGTGAAACTATAAATGCAGGACAAATGGTCCACCATACCATTTTGTCCCTTTGCTTGCATCCCACCAAGTAGATCCTAGTGGGATGCAAGCAATGTAGGATACATTAAATATTTTTTAACATAAAATAAATCTGTTTTTAGGAGCGAATACTGAAGCACCAATGCTATAAATAAGAGGTAATTCACCCAAAGTATTTTGGTGGCGGTAAACAATAAAGATTAGATTTGATTTACCAATACTCTTTGTAAACTAAGTACACTTTACAATTTGACTATATAATTTACTTTTCTAATCATAAATAATTAAAACGAAAATTCTCTTTCCTTTACAAAGTTAATTAAACTCCAGGATCAAGCCCGGGAGACAAGTCATCACTCTCAACATCACCAGTGACATCTATCTGCACCATCAAGCAAGAAAACACAGACACAAACCAACTGCAAGTCCCACTAGCGCCATCTAGGCAATACAGGTCGAAATCCGTTGACGTCTCACTCTCCGGGCTGTCACTAGATGACGCTAAAATCACTATCGATGTTAAAAACAGTGAAATTATAATCACACCTACTGGTGCTAAAGACGTAGCTGAAGAAATGTCTAGTTCTAAATCTAATTTCAGTGAAATCGAAGAGAAATTAAATATCGGTGATAAAATTACACAAGCGTTCGAAAATTTCCAAGATGGATTGCAAATGTTAAGCGAATATAAGAGTAATGTTGAGAAAACTGAAGATTGTAATACTAAATTGACGATAAGGGGTCCTGGAAGTTATATTAAGAAGTTGATCCAGCAGTTTAGTGAAGGCCCCTTCGAAGGGGAGGACCCTAAGCCTGAAGCTGACAGGGCTATGTCTACTCATACCCAAACTATTAAGGATAAAGCTGACGCTATTTGTAAAAAATGCATGCATTATAAAGGGAAAATTTCTAAGTAGGATGACGCTACAGGCGTGAAAATGTTTAATTGATTTTCTTTATCGGTTGACGTTATACTAACTCTTTTGACTAAATATAAAAATGTAATTACTCATTTTTCTGTGCTCTGTGTGGCCGGAAAAAGAGACATTCACGTTCGTCAATCAATGCCTGGATGCGGCCTTCTTAAAAAGTCAAAGTCAAAGTCAAATATTTATTTTCAATTAGGCACAAAAAAGGCACTTTTGAACGTCAAAAATACAATTACGTTATAAATTCAAACTAAGTAGGTAGTTTCTTTTATATTCCAGAATTAATAAAGAAACAACAACATTTGTTTCTTTTTTACTTTAAACAGCTCTGTTTGATAAGTTGATTTCTTGGTTGCCATGTGTTGAAGTAAAAAGTTCGTTCCGTTTTAAAATTACACGATATATATGAGTTTTCATAGTAATTTATTAGGCCACTAAACATGACAGATATATTTTCATACTAACTTTGCCGGCCGCTGCTCGCATGATTTGACCAGTTCAGCATTTTTGATTTATCTCGAAGAAGGTTGTCAAAATAATGCTCAAATACATTTTCAGAAAAATGCTTGGAAATTTTTTGAGTAAACGTATTTTTGATCTTCAAGGTAGACGATACTTGAATTATGATTTTCAAATTCGTCTTGGCAAAATTAAAATGTGAATGAAATTAAACGATAAACTTTTTAGAAAACTCATCCCATCATCTGTGTCGGCCAATTTGGCAAAATTGGGGCATCTGTTACCGGGGTCCCCGGGGTCTTGGGGTCCCGGGGCACCCGGGTGATTAAAACGACGATATCTCTAAAATTACGTTAGGTAGCTCTCTTCAAGTCATGTTTTTGGAATCGTTATTAGATTAGATAACAGTTTATGTATGAGTTAGGCCAGTTTTGTTTTCTAATAAGATATCAATTCTAGTTAGAAATTAGTTAGGGTTTTTTTTTGTGCAAAATCGTTCTAATTACAAAATAGAACCATTATTTCAAAAATTATTTGTTTTATCTTCATAAATATATTATCTACATAATTTCACATTAATAAATAAAAATAACACACCTCCCCATAATTTTTTTAAGGAAAAATGCCTTAATTTGGCCGTAAAAAAATTACCTCTTAAACTTTGGAACACAGTTTACATTCGGAACCTTTTTTTTAAAAATACAAATGAACATTCTATATTTTAAAAATATTTTAAAATCGATAAGTACAATAAAAACGCATGCTGCCTTACAAAAACATTACGAGGATCAACGACAAAAACGCCCTATTAGAAGCAACCGAATTTGGCGGCCCGAGTAGGTATTTTTAATTTCAATTTTACGCAAGTATAATACGATAGTATTTAAATTAAATGCCTAATATCAATAATACAATACATATAAACCTACGTAATAGCGACAGTACTAATAGTAATAAGTCGAATTATGTTGCGGCCGGCGCCCCATGCCACCATGCCGCCGCAATGGCGGACGATGTTTGTTGAAATTACCATTTATGTCCGAAATCTTTATTGACTACACTTTAAACGCATTAAAAACTGTGTATTACTTACCCAAGCATGTTGTGCAGGTACTAGAAGGCACACAAAACAGTCACACACTGACTAAAATAACTTAATAACTCAGATGGCGCGCATCTGCGGCGCGTGCGAAAACTGAACTGAATGATTGAATTTGTTTAGTCTAGAACGCGTCATCAGTTAATTTTAAGGACTTGACAGCGACAATATATCTTTCTTGTTTCGTCTTAAAGACTCTGTGAAAGTTAGAACAAGATAGATACAGTTTTCGTATACAAATAACTGCCAAAAGTGATGCCGGGTATGTCGGTCACCAGGTGACCGGTTAACAGACAACGGTGTTTTTGACGGGTCACCTCGTGACCGCTTAACAGACAAAGGGAAGCTTCACTTTAATATACGCGTCACGTTTGTGAACGGGCGCCGTCAGTGGAGACTGGTCATCTCCTGCCAGGGCTTATTTTTAATCGGTTTTGATTATTTACTTTTTACATTGTTCTCACATACGAGTATAGAAGCAACAAGAGTAATGTACCCAGGATCTTGTAATTTCTATATTTAAAAGAGTGTCCTTGGAGTTTCTTGCCCGTTCTTCTCCATAGAGATCTACGTTTTGGAATGGGCAACTAGCTTCTGATTTATTAACTGACTGAGAGTTCAAAAGTGCCTGTAAATGGTTTAATTGATATAAATGCTTTGAGTTTGAGTTTTAATAAAAGATCGGTAAAATGACAACTGCAACTATTTGTTGTTAAACTATTATTTTACACGTTTAACATTTTTTTCAAATGTTTTACTTCGTAAAGCGGTGTTGGATAAGTGTATTTTAAGTTATTGCACAATACTTTGCTTGTAATTCTAAATAATTATTGTTTTGTAAAATACTATACACCGTTATTAGTTATTTTAAGTTAATTTAAGAAAAAAAAAATACAAAAAATATATCGAGGTTAGGTATACAGTGAAATATATTAACTGGAAAACGTAAATAATTATACCTACAATATATTTTAGAAATCTCGACTTTTGCTTGTATTATAATTATAATTTAAGTAGATCATAATAATTATTATAATAAAAAACGGTAGGTGGATATTATAGTTCGTTAATAATAAAATTGCTTAAATATTTAATATCATAAACTTGATACAATATCAAGATTTTTCAATATGTATGTAGAAAATATTTGCAATTGATTCCTAGAATTTGAAAAGATATTGTGAAAACAAATCTATATTATAAAATAAATCAAATTAAAAAAAATGTAAGAGCATTGAGGAATCTTAGTTTATATCAAATCAAACTATATAACTGAGAGTTTAGTATATAAATGATCAAACAAACTGCTGTGCATTATCAATAAAAATGTAAGGTCTCGCTTTAAAAAATGCAGTAGACATAAATAATCATGTTACAATCAATAAAATAAATATATTTAATGTTATATTGAGATTTATAGATATAAAAGATGGAGACGACAATACGACAATAAATTAAACTTTGTATAACTAATGACGTTCCCAGTCTGAATACAAAAATTCAACAAATTATGTATATCGTATAGTTTATTCACTTCAGCCAGTCAAAGATCGACAAAATTCATATTTAGTTTGTTTGAAAAAATCACGTTTTCAATGTAGATGTTAGGATTTATTTTATTAGTTTCAAAAGGTACTATGAATTTGTATTGTTAATGTTTTCATTTATTGTCGTATTGTCTTCTTCATTGTATATTTTTTTGTCGTTGGCCCTAAATTATGTATTTAGGATCTAGGAGAATATAATTTTAAATTTTCTATTTTAGTTTGTCTCTTCATAAATATTGTTGTCCTATATTAATTGTTTTGAATTTATTATAAATGTGTATCGAATCCACGTGAAGTGGACACAAATAAGTTTTCCTTCATATAAAAAAAAATCTCTTAATATTATATTTTTATGTTCACGCAATAATAATGTAAAAATAAATTGAATTCAGTTACTATAGAAATTAAAAGAAGAGCTCGTGGCTAAGTAATAACAGCCATACGGGTCGATCCTTCAGGTTAAGCTACGCTTGCCGGGGTTAGTCCGCGGATGGGTGACCATCTTTACATACCGAGACTCCTCCGTGCCTCGGAAAGCACGTTAAGCCGTTGGTCCCGGCTGTCATTCGTGGATCTTTGACAGTCGTTACGGGTTGTCAGAAGCCTAAAAGTCTGACAACCAGTCTTACCTATGGTATTACCCAGTTACTGGGTTGTGGAGGTAAGATAGGCAGTAGCTCATGTAAAATACTAGTATTCAGCTGCTTCCGGTTAGACTGGAAGCCGACCCCAACATAGTTGGGAAAAAGCTAGGCAGATTGATTGCTACATAAATTAAAAATATTTTGATATATAATGGTATTTATTCTTCGATTAGCTTTTTATCTTAAATATATACGTACTTCTAGGCTGTAGGCAACTAAACACAAAATATATGAAAAAAAAAATGTATTCTAGTTTAAATTTTAATGTGCAATAAATATGTTATGAGGCATTGAATTCTGTGGTTTTATTTTGTAAGAAAAATAACAGCATAATATCCTTACGCGTGTATTCCCCGTATGGTTAGGCAGAGGTATACCTACCTATAGTACACCCACATTTCGCCAGATCTCAAGTAATAGAAGACGAGCCTATTACCTAACCGGGCACAAATCCAGACTTCGGGCTGCTACTGAGAAATTCCAGATGAAAAATCCAATAACAGTTTTCAGTGTTTGAATCCAGGGCCCAAAGTAGCGGCATAAAAAAATTTAAAATATATCATATAAAAATAAAAATAAATATTATAAAGATTTTTATAGTCTCTGGTCAAATAAAAAAAACGTCACACTAATGCTTAAAATGTTTAATAAATACATAACATCAGTATTAACATTTTCCTATTTTATTTAATATTTTTACTATGTTTCGTGGTTGTTACGGGCAGAGTTCGCAGAGAATGTGGGTAGTGACTGGTATAGTAGTAGTTCAAATAATTAGGTACCTGTCCCATCGCTGGCGATTAACTAGAAGCAAGTTGAGCTAGCAACTAGATACATGCGTATGTATCAAGCGAGAGCCTCTCAGTGAGTGTTCTGCCCGTCAAACGAGCGTCGCTGAGTGAGTTCTCTCTTTGATAGCTCTTGGCGCTGTGACAAACGAGTAACTCGCTGGCAGTGTGAACAGTCAGCGATTAACAATTAATATAATTATGTCTCTTTTAAGAGCGACAAAATTGTTGATAGGTAGTCGATTCTAGATCGGCGGTGGGAGAGGTAATTAAATATCATTAAATATTCCAAAACAATGATAAAATTGTTTTTTTTTATATTTCATAGAAACACAGAATTATCAACCATTTAGTTTGAAAACTTGTGTTACTGTATTTTTTCGCAATGCTTGATTAAAAAAACAAAAAAAACCTAAGATTTCCTAACAAAAATTCTTTACACATGTTCATATTTGAATAATTTCGTTTATGAATATAACACAAAAACTCACAATCACACACAAAGTCACAGGCACACACAAATTTAAAATCCATTCTCGACACATTTCATCCTTCCAATTTCAAAATTCATTCTAAATTCCATGAACACCAGTAATACTCTTTAGCCATGGCTTATAGAACGTGGTCCTCATTTATACTCCGGGTAGGAAGGGGGCTGCACACTTGATCCTGTGATATCTCACAGGATCAAGTGTGCAGCCCGGTACCTACCAGCTGCCATTTGCCATCGTCACGTTGCAGGACTAGGGGACCGCCACTGTCACCCTGGAAAGATAAGAAAAAGTATGTTTAGATAACATATTTTTTGCTCCTGCATCGAAAATTGTGATCAAAATGAGACTATTCTAAGTATGTACGATATCCTATGAATCTGTCTACTTGTAGGACTGTATGCCTAAAATGAGTTAGTAAACATCTTTACCTATTATATCCGGAGTTAAATTCGGTAGTATGTTACTCGTAATACGCCTCCTCGTTATTAAAAATTAACAGGCTTTCTGACATCTTACTGAGCACATTATTCGTGACCCTTCATAGTGATTCATTATGGTCAATAATGACTTTGCCCAAAGACCATTCAAGGACCGTGTAGTTCGATCTTACAGCCAGTACACAGATAGCCACACGACTGTCGCTTCAACTGGGTCTACCATCATCAATAGTATTTTCGTAGCGTGTCTATAGCTGTTTATATAGCCGAGATAGCCGAGTGGTGTGACCGTCGGACTGCCAAGTCATAGGTCTCGAGTTCGAACCCAAAGCACGCACCTCTGACGATCGGATTCATGTGGGTATTGTATAATTATCACTTGCTTCAAAAACGGTAAAGGAAAAAATCGTGAGGGAACCTGAGGGATATTTCTCGATTGCATGTGAAGCTAAGTCTGAGGCCCATGGGCGGCATAAAAACTCTGACACCAGGTTAGTCACTAGACGAACAGAAGAAGAAGCGTTTCGATGACAATTTCAATTGTGTTAGCCCAGAACTTGGCTACGAGTTTGAGACCTTCAGTAGAGTCGATCCACCATCAAAAGTAGTTACAATACTTACCTCACAAGAATCCTTCTGGCCGTTAGCGTATCCCGCGCAGATGAATGAGTTGAGGATCTTTTTAGAGTGACCAGCGGTCTGGAACATGTCTTGGCAAGCACTGTTCTCAATTACAGGCACCTGGAAAATAAGAACATTACATCAAACGTGTATTTCACAAAGGCAGAGCCATATTACGCCAGTGATGTTTAAGTACCTACCATGTATAAGGGGTGAGTATTACCGTCGTATATTTTTTTTATGAGTATGATGGGGAATATTACAGTCTTTAAATGTTAGTGACGTAGAAGAGATAAAAGACCAAGCGAGAGAAAAAAATACATATTATAGACGAGAAATGGGACTGTTTCTTAGCAGAAGTTAATATTGAAACAGCCGGAAAGCTACCAAAGTGATGAAAATTAATACCTGTACTTCCTGCAATATAGCTGGCACTGAACCACCATACTTGAGCCGTCCCCAGCCCGTGACGGTGGCTACCCGACCCGTGAACTCAGCTTCGTCAGGTGGCATGCAAATTGGTACTGGAATTTAGAAGCAGAGAGAAATTTAACACGGACGTCGCGCCAGACTTCATGTATTCCATTTTGTGGTATTCCAGGAGGGCAAACGACTCTGCGCTACCTTCAGCTTTACCAAGTGGTGTCCTGTTGTAGTAATGGGGTTGTGGAGATCAGATAGGCAGTCGTTCCATTTAAAATACTGGTATTCAACTGCATCCATTAAGACTAGAAGCCGACCCCAACATAGGCTATACAGATGATGGATAAAACGCTACTACACTGGCGTGTATTTTAATGAAGGTACAGTAAATATTCACTTAAGACCAACAGCTTTTTATTATAAAAAAGTGCTGTTAAGCAATACCTTAAAGGCTAACCATAATAACACCTCTTTTAATAATTTATCTTTCAAGATTAAAGTCTTCTAAGCAGACTGCCCTTTTTTGATTGAATTGCTTGATTACCTGCCCACAATTTATCCGCCTACTGATCCAACATAACTAAAATTACACATAAAACACAAACACATAACATCACGCCTGTATTCCCCAAAGGGTTGGGCAGAGATGTACCTATAGTACACCCACATTTACACATGATTAAAACGAAATACTGAAAAAACAGCTTGAGGAAACCGGCCTGTCCTAGAACCAAAAATTCAAAGATTGTGACATCTACCAACCCGCACTGGGCCCGCATGGTGGATTATGACCCACTCCCGTTGACAGAGAGGAGGCCTATATCCCAGTAGTTTCCCCTATGTGCCATGTTTCCCTGGATTGTGCAGGTTACATCCATGTCTTACCCGTGATCTTCGCAAATACTACTGACTCAATTCACTTACCAATACAAATAGCATCAAACTTGATAGGCGCTTCAAGTTCTAACAGCGCTAGATCATTCTCGAAGGTGGCTGCATCATAAGATCGGTGCACGATGACTTTCTTCACGTTTCTTGATACTGGTTTCTTTGGGTCGAAGTCCCCGGATATATCGTTCTCGCCAAATACTGCTACTATAGATGCTAGGAAGCTGAAATTGGGAGAGAGAAAGTAAATATTCGTTCAAATAAATAGAACATTTTTAGTGCCAGGGTGGTGAAAGATCTTGTTGATGGATACCAAAAAATTACTCCAATACTAGTTGAATCACTATTAACTTTTCTCGTTATTCATGGTGAAACTGTCAACTGTTAGGTATGGCCAAATTATCAAACGCCTCTCAATTATAAGTAGCTATTATGTCGACTGTCCACTGCTACGCAAGATGGGTGCGGAGAGGCCGTTGTTCACTCATGTTTTACAAATATTCTTTATCTTTATTTTTGCCTTTTAGACACACGTTTCATTTGTTTGCCACTCGTGCATTCGTACCTAGCGTGGCCATTGAATGCTGTTCTATCACTTTACCATGAAACATTTTAAGGAATGCCTTAAAGTTGACTGTCGATTCGAAGGTTGGGTTTTTTGGCTGATTATGCGTTTCAATAACAACGCAATGGTCAGATGAGGCTTGATTACACTATGTAATCCATGTGACATACTGGGATAAATAGAATTCAGGTTGAGAGGATCAAAGCTTTAATAAACTCTAGTGGCAGACTTTGCGTATTCCATATTATGCTCCTGTGAATTTAATAAATAAATAATAAATATTTACTCACCCAGGCTGACAATGCGCAGCGGTGGTAACAAATTTATTGGCGATAAGGACGCCTCCGCACTTGTTCTTGGTGAAGAGACCAAGCCAGGTGGACTCCCGGACCAGGACCTGCCAGGGCCACTCGCCGAAAGCAGCGCTCTTACCGCCGACGATGCGGGCCGTCTTTGAAAGGGGACGGACGCCACACACTGGAAATATGTAATGGCATTATTAAATACATATTTCAAGTGTTTCGTGAAACGAAGTACCAATCAATAAATTAAAAAATATAGTTACATTGACATTTTCTCGTCATAATGTCAAGTGCCCGTCGCGTCGTGATAGATTAGCTGTGACGTCATTTAGATAACTATACATTCATGTCAACTACTTGCTGTAATATATATAATTTTCACCAAATCTTGCAGTCTGTCTATTTTTTTTATTTATAGTTTTATTAATAGCATGAGACATCATGAGAAAATAATATTAATTAGTGACTAATAGTGTGTTTGAACACTTCGAGGGACACTAAACGCTCATGGGCGTTATTGTGTCTAGTTCAGCGTACTTGAACCGATTAAAACAAATAACTTATGTTTGAAATTGCCATCTCGATAAACTTATCCGGAAATGTTGTAACAGGTGTTCAGATTAGGTATTTAATAAAATATGGTTAAAGATGTAATACTCACAATTCTTGTCATTATAATCCACAGGGCGGTCAACATAGTTCTCTGTGGTGAACTCATCTGCCAGTTCCGTGGTCGTCTTGGCTGCTTGTCAGGTCGTCGTTACTTTCTTCGTCGGCTTTGGCTTTTCTGTGGTCGTCACCGGAAGGTATTGGGATTAAAAGACGACGCACTTCATAAAAGAAAATGGTTCTCAATTCGACTGTATGTTTTTTTCTCTATGTGTGTATGTAGTACTTTGTACCTAATATGCATCTTCAGCATTTACTTTCCTTATCCAGTATGGGTACTACTTGGACTGTTCAGTAAAACACTCGTTTGGGGAATGATGATGAGTCTATTTCCAAACCAATAGATATATATATTGCACGCAAACATACAAGACATAAGAGCAATGTTCAATGCTCAAAATAATCGTGTAGGCTACATGGTGCTACGAAAGATTTCAATGCGCTCATTTCCAATTATTCAAGTTTTGTTTTAGCTTTGTTTTTTTATCAGATAAACGACCTATCAGTATCTACTAGTAAAAGTGCTAGCAACAGCAATCACACTAATATTTTATAGGCGAAAGTTTGTGAGTGTGTATCTTTGTCTCTTCTTCACGCTAAAACTAATGAACGGATTTGGATAAAATTTGGTACACAGATAGTTTATAACCTGGATTAACACATAGGATACTTTTTATCCCGATATTCTTACGGAATCTAAACGTATGCGGGTAAAACCGCGGGGTGCAGCTAGTTTTTTAATAATATTCACATTTTGCCACTGCTTATGAATGTAAGATACCATGAGACCCATCAATATCTAAAAGAAGACTGATGCTTCATTATTTAGATAATTATAATAAACTTTACCGGCTTCTTCGTAGCGGCAGTTGTGGTCGGCGGCTGCGTTGTGGTTGGCCGTCGATACTGCGTGGTCAGCCGCACTGGCTTCTTAGTCGTCTTCACCGGCGGCCGTTTCGTGGTCACCTTTGCCGTGGTCAACTCAGCGGTCTTTTGGTGGTCGTCAAGAAAGGCCTTTTCGTGGTCGCCAAAGTCCTCTTCGGCTTCGTCGTAGTCGTTTTTATTGCTGTTTCGTTTGGTTTTCTTCCTAAAATGACTATATCGTGTAGCTCTTGGAATGTTCCTTGCAAATTTCCGACTATTTTGTTTACAAACACATTCATCTTTTCGTTTAGTTTCTCATCCATTTCCCATGTTGGTTTTGTGAATTCTACGCCATGGAGGATATCTAGTTCATTGTCAGACATTGAAGTACTTGTATTATATAAAGATGGATTTGACCAAGAAGCATTCAGTATTGGGTTCCTTACTGGTGGGAAATTTATGAGATCATCAGGGGATGTCTGCATTTCTGGTTTATTTGTTGTAGGTACTTCCGTAAATTCCATAATGGGACTCTTCAAAATAGAAGCAGGTCTTGTACCTATTGAAGCTTTGATTGGATAAAGAGTAGTCACAAGTCCTGGTTATGGAGTAATAATTACTGTAGGTGAAGAAGTCGATGGGTAGGTAGGTTTTCCTATATATGTATATGTTGTTAGTAGCAGAAACATGGTTATTTACAGTATATTATTTACAGTCTGACTTATTGGTTTCTTGTAAGGTTCTTGAGATATTTCAACGAACTGAGGTTCGTCGGCATCTAGAGGTGTTTTTGTAGTGTGTATATCATTTAGAACTATGACAGTTGGTGCCACACTTGAGAATGTGTCGGCAATGTCAGCAGCGTCATAGGTCGTTACTACATTGGGAGGAAGTGCTGGTCTTCGAATAGGACTACCTCCAGTCACATAACTGGCAGATGGAGGTTTCTTCGGAGTCGTAGGTCTTTGCGTGGTTGTAGAACTAACATAACTGAATGTAGACAAGTCACCAAAATCAGTGGGATCAGTAGGGTATCTATTGAAGGCATCAATAGCTTGACTAGTAGAATGACTAGGGCTCGGCGAAGAGAAATAAGACGATGGCTTATCGTCCTTTGGCAAGCTGTTTGGAGTCGTTTTTGCTTGGCGCTGGTTTCTTTGTCAAATATGTTGACAATGATATAGGTTTCAGAGAGACGTAGTGACCAGTAGATGAGAAACTTGGATACGTGTAGGAGTATGACGGAGCTGGTGAAGATTTAGTATCCATAATATCAATAGATGGAGTCACATCTTCCTTCATACTTGGCGTACTATCATTGAGCATCTGAATAATACTATTCATTGATGACAATTCTGGAGGTTTCTGCGTGACTTTTGTTACTGTTGAAATTATGACGTATTTTTCTGTTGAAGTCACAGGTTTTGGCCTGAATATTGGTTTAATTGGTCGATGGGTTGATAACGTCTGTTTAGCTTCCATTGTTGATGTGTTCGGAGTAATCGTTGGCTTTGTCTGATTGACGACACTTGAATATTAAAATCCGAAGGTCTGACCACCGTATCAACTACAGACCCATTAGTATGTACTAGGATAGTATCTGGACCACCATGATCAATACTGCTGTGCGTATAATAATCAGGTTTTGGCTTCATATAAATAACACCGTTACTATCTTTAGGAGGCGAGCTGATTAGCGTATTTGTGATCTGAGTTAACCCTTCAGAGATCATCTCGGCATGTTCTCTTTCTAGCTCTTGGTTTAAACGTTGTAGCTGATGTCTTATCTGCAGGTTTATACCCAGGAGTAACTACAGGCTTGTAACTGTTACGCCAAGCACTTAATTCTTCTGCATCATAATCGTCACCTTCAGTTGCTTCTGGATAGTCTAGGTAGCTCGTCATGACGATACCAAGTCCTTTGGGGATGTGTGATTGGCTGTCAGATTTGAGCTGGCAACAAGCCCCGAAGAGGAACCCGTCCACCCGTCCCCACTACCTCCCCCCCTCGCTGGTAACTTTCATGGTTGATCGCCCGTAATACTCAAGTTTGAAGAGCAGTGTTTCGTGATTAACATAATCAAATGCTTTGGATAGGTCGTAAAAGATACCTATTGCATCCTGTGCCTCTTCCCATGCGTTAAAGATGTGTTTTAATAAAGTGACACCGACGTCGGTTGTGCAAAGTCCTTTGGTAAAACCATACTGTTGATCGTGTAGGATGTTATCACGATTAAAATGATTGATGATTGAGCGTGATTTAACATTACTTTTTCAAACACCTTGCTGAAAACAGGTAAAACCGATACGGGTCTATAATTATTAGTGTCTTTGCTGTCCCGGATTCGAAAAGTGGAATAACATTACTGTACTTCATTAAATCCGGAAATAACCCTTGATCTACACACAAATTAAATATAAAAGTTGTAGCGGTTACACCGCCGCATACTAACTACACATCAAAGACATGACGTCACACAAATCCTGCATCGCGCAATTAGAGTTTACCGCGCGAACGACATAGATAAGACTATCCGAAATCAACAGTCGGGCAGTCGGCCCGCCAGACACAACACCCATCTGGTTGGAGGATCCTCCCTTTTCTATGGTGGATGAGTGAACTTTACACCCTGTTCCTCATGCCCCTAAAAAGTTAAATAGGGTGCAATTGTCTCAATAATTGATTGATCGGTAATTTTGATCTTAAGTTGCTTAAAAGCCTTCACAACGACCACAGGGTTTATATGTATGTTTAAATTTAAATTCCAAAGGACAGGCTGAAACATTCCGAACCGTCTTTATTTTATTTTCTGCTGATTTAACCTTGTTGCTAATGAAAGCAGCTCGTTGCTTTACTCGTAGCTGCTTTGCAGATAGTTTTAAAAGATTTAAGAGTAAGTAGCAACATACTTATTAAAAGTTTCCGTGTTAGTATACGGCTTACGGCCATACAGTTCAAATAATCTTTCCCTACTTTTCCTGATGCCTTTTGTTGCCCAGTCACTGAATAAAAACTTAGGGCATATCGTTAAAGTTTTTTTTTCTTAAAAGTGTTATCAATAATTTTTTGTATGAACAATTCTTTTTGTTTGCACTAATGAAAAGAATTGTTCATACAAAAAATTGACATTGGACATATTTAGGCCCAGATCACATAACTTGCTAATTAAGAAGCTATTAAACTTGTTTAAATTACCCGATGTTATTGGTCTAATTTGAATCTGCACTTTTTGTATTGGTGTGTTGGACTCAAAAATAACGGTTTGATCGCTGTGATCAGAAGGGAGATAATTTACGATGGCTTTATCTAAATAGTCGCAGCAACAAAAGACATTATCAATACATGTAGCAGTACTCGACACACATTTGACAGATTAAATGATTTAAAGTGGCTTAATAATCTACTGCTATTCGAATTATTTTCTAAAATATTAATATTAAAGTCACCATAAATACTTACAGATTTATTACCAGTTGCAAGTTTTGCCAAAACATCTTCCATTACTGACTCAATTATAGAGTAGTTTTGATAATTTGGAGGTCTTTAAACGCACACTATAAAATGCTTATCGAGTTCCGTCTGAGGTCACTCGAAGATTATAATGGAAATAATTATACTATATAAAATAACACACATAATATAAAATAACTATGGAAAATAATTACACGAGTATCGTAATATGTCTTGCTATTATTTCATAAAATATAATTAACTACACTACCGAATTGGGAGACTGTAATCGTAGCGTATTATATGTATGTATGTAATAAATAAAAAATAAAAAAAAATGTATATTATAGCTAAGTCTGCGATGGGCTTTGGCTTGCTGGATTTGCACAACGCAATTTTGCTTACAGCAAGCGCCCTCACTATCTACCGCGAGATTCATGCATATGGACAGTGTATGAAGCGGTACGTACGTCTGTGCGATCGTGCATCGTGCGTGCTGGGTCGTGTATAGACTTGCTGTACAGCAGATTCAGCAAATGATTCCAGTTTTAGGGATTTATCCCTTTTCTAGGGTAAAATGATTAAAATTATGAATAGCTTAGGGCTATTTTATTTTGACAGGGATTTAGAGAATTTTGGGGTAAAACCGCGAAAAGAAACCCCAATCTGGCAACATTAACCGCGGCCTCATGGCGAGGTTTTCCGTATCTGTAGGCCTTTGAAACGCTACCTCCGCCTCCCCCAAATGCAGAGTGACGTATCTATTTACGATGCACCGCCGACCATTTCGCGGAAAATCCATGCCACAGCATGAAATATTTGCAGTTGATCAACTGAACTAGTTTTTCTTAGATTCGGTTTTTTCAATAAGTTTACATTTTATGGGACCTACGGTGTAATGAACTAAAATGATTACTTAAAATGTCCTGTGTACCTAATGGGCGTTTTCACGTTAACAGATAACGACACCAACCCGATACCTACCGATACGTCGGCACTCGGCAGCTATTATACCGACATCGATTCGATACCGATACAATTATTATCGGCCCAATGATATTGGTGAATATCGATGACCATCGCGACGCACCAATCAACCACAGTGCCTACTAAGTATCAACGTCTTGAAGTCGGCAGTAAGAAAAAGTGTGTTCAAGTGAAAGAATGCCGCTACTCTCCCCGCACTGTGTCTTCACTGGTAGATATCGTGCCTATATCGGTGTCGGTCGCTGACTGCGACGATATAGGTTACGATAACAAGACAAGGCACTAAACGTATCCGATCATCTGATCGCTAATATCGCGTCGATGTAGGGTCGGTGTCGTTATCAGCTAATGTATTGTGTGTGTGCGTGCGTGTGTTTATTTTGTGACAATTAATTCATTTTATATAAAAAATAAACAACATTTTTAACTTTTCATATACCTACTGTTATGGGAGAGTTCGTAGAACGTACAACGACAAACATGAAGTTTAGGCCTCTTCTTTCATCTATGGTTTTAATAAAAATCAATAAAAAATATCTCATTAATACTCACCTAACCATAGCCACCCTTGTACAAACTGCTCATTTTTTTAGGGATAGCTGGGGTAGTCATGAATAATCTGTAAGAAGCAGTTCGTGTATCAGTGTTGTGCCATTAGGTTAGTATATGAAGGAACGCAGACGTTTAATAAATTCACACATTGCTACTGACTAGTCTTACTTGCGCGTTTCGACCTCAGGAGGAGCTGCTTCTCACACGGATAACTCTGTCACTTGCTCGCTAATCCAGCTAGCCAGCCAGTCGCGTCACCAGTCCTAAATCTCTGTATATTTTGGTCGCCGAGACCAAAACTACAAACAGTGTACAGTGAAGATTGATAAAATGTGGCTGTTATTTTAGTATATTGTGATGTCTTATGACTTTCACGCGAATGAAGTCACGGACAGAAACTAGTTTCAGATAAACATGACTTTGCGGTAGTAAGGTGAAAGTTTAAAATTGCAATAGTGCTACTGGGTATCTCAACGGTCACGCAAAATGTAATTTTGATAGAAAATATCAAAGTCGTAATTTCGTTCGTTATAAAAAGAACTATTGTGCAAAATTGCATGCTTCTAGACCCAGCGGTTTAGGTTGTGCATTGTCTGTCAGTGAATTTAAGAATTTTATCAAGTGATTTTAAGAAAAAAAATGGCGAATTTCCATACAAACTTTCATCTTTATTTCGTCGGGATTTTTGTTAAGTTGGATGGGCTAAAAATGGTCTTACTGTTTCGCTTATACTGTGACCATATTTTTTGTTTTTGATATTTCCCACCGCTCATGAAGATTCATAAATATTGACAGCTATTTATGAAGTAACAATTGACGTACTTTATTGTCAAGTGACGTACCTTATTTCGATGTCCTAAAATCACGGATGCAAGAAAAAAAATTGTGTTGCTGGCTCCGCTATTCGAAAAATATTTTTATATTTTATTTGTCTTTCGTTTAGTATCAGTTTCTCAATTGATTAAGAGTGTTATGTTTTATCTGTGTCAGTTTCATATCAGTTGATCAATTGATTTAAAGTGTTGGTAAAATGAGTGATTCTGGAAGTTACGCATTTTAATAAATAAAACAGAAATGGCGCCGTTGCAAATTAAACATTATTTAGTAATAATAACAAGTGCAAGTATATTTGTTGAGAAAATACAACGACGAAATAAGAAAAATAAGAAAATTATTTAATATCCTTACTTCTGAATTTATAACAATATAATTACGATTTTTATCGTGTTCCATACATTTGTTCATGTTAGTATAGCACATTTTTTTGAAACACCATTTCTTTTTAAAATTTTCTTTGTTCTTGCGAGAGGGATAGTTGTTTGAAATATTCAATATACAACCGACAACCGGACAAATTATAGGTATATGATGTGTTTATTAATGTAGGACATGATATTAGCAAACACAATTCCATAGAGAGTGAATATAGTAACATGGATGAATCTGATAAAAAAATATAAAAAAATAACTTCTTCATAAACGACGATAAAAAATTATATAAAACTCGCACTTGACTATAATTTTATCGATAATAATTTATAATGTGTCTAACACTATTTTAATATGACAATTAATCGTCATCATATCGCATAGAAATAATCTCACTTTCGAAAACAATATTATGAATTAAAACTATATTAAAATTACCTAATATTTTTTCTGAGCTGTCGCAATTTCATATCTAATGTGTTCTTCTTTTATTAGATTTTTTTTAACAACTGTAGAGAGAGCGTATTTTAAAAAAAATTGACACAGGTCCACCTCCGATGACGTCCTGCAGGACTCTGAGCGCGAGCCGATTTAGCCCGATTTACTATATTTGGGTTTATTTAAAAAAAAACTACTAAACTTAAAAATCCAATCTTTAACCTCTAAAATACGATTACCTCATCATATAATTATGCAATTTTCATATTATTTTGTGCTGTAATTAGGAAATGAAACGAAAAATGGTTTTGAAATCGACCCTGTTTCGGATTTTTTTTTGATCGAGCAAATTACAATTAATCGTGTTTTGAACCTTTGATTTCCCTCAAACAAGGATGTATCTATGACATATATCTTTTTTAGTACCTAAATACACTAATTTGACCATTTAAAATTGATTTAAAAACAGGCAAATTCGTAAAACCTCCCCTTAAGCGGACGTACAGACGCCAGCACTTATACGCGCTAGCATATGTACGTTTTCTTATTATGTGTTTCACGAACTGTGTCCAAATAAATATTATACTTTCTTTCTTTTTCTTTAACCTACTTCAATCTGTCAAATTTCTTTAATAGATTTTCAACTTTATCACTAATGTATAAGGCTCAAAGTTGATTGGGAAAATTTTAAAGTTTCGGGTAGGTTGACCTGCTGGCGTCTGTACAACACGTCCAGCACCGCGGCCTTGGCGGGACGTACAGCAAATGGATGGTGAATATGGCGCTTTACAAAAATAAACCAATTGCCAATCAATAGGAACGCGGTGCGCGCGCACGAATTTCTCCAACAAATCATTCAGAGAGCGGTACCAAAGAGTATAATGGTTCAAATTCAAAGTCATTTCGTGTATTGCCCGTGGTCCACCCGCCTGGTTCACCACCATTCACCTAGGTGGACTATGGGAAATTATTTTTCCCATAGTCCACCAGAAAGTCCATATTATGTTTTTATCGTAGTATTACGAATGAATAATAGTGATATTAAATTGCAAAGCCGGCGTGAAAATGTTTAAATCTATTTATTTGTACCTCATTATACATTAGACATTTAAAAAAAAGTTAACAAATTTAATTAATTTAAGACTTGCCTTTTGCCATAAAAAAATTAAATAAAATTAGAATTGCATGTGTTGTGTCATATTAACGGAGTTTTTCCAAAGCCTCTCCTACAGTGATTTCGCCGGATACGAGTTGCATCTGAATACCAGTAATGTAGTCATCATTTTCGATGTAAATTTTTCGTCTTTTTGAATTTAGATTTTTAATTTCGAGCAGGACATTTAATAGCCTGAGTAGAATAGTCGTGTTTTTGTTAATGTGTTTTAGTTCAATTTTGAATGAAACCCCTCCAATACGTTGTGTCCCCAAAAACTGATAAAATTTTGCTAAAATTATTTTTTCTTCATATTATTCAATTCGCAGGTCTTCTTTTTTATATACTCATAGCCATCCAACATAGCTTCAGCTGGTAAAAGTGAAAGAGCTGCAGTGAGACCGATTATCCTCGTTTGGCCTTTTGATTTTAGTTTTAATGATTTGAGTTGACGCGATAAAGCTTTATGCCAGTGATAATAGCATCCGCGTATTTCTATCCCCGGGTAAACTTCTTGGATGGCATTCATGGCTCCTTTTTCGAAATCAGAATGGTATTTTATAGGATTGAAATTTCTTAATGCAGATTTTATTAGATTAAATAATATGTTGTACGTAGCTTGTGATTTGTTAGGTAACAATGCAAATATTACGGGTGTAACGTTTGTGGTTTCGTATCTTTAACGGCATAATTTACAAAAAATAATAATAATTGATTCTAGTCCCCTTCCAAAAGGTAGTTTTCGTATGGAGAAGAATGGGAAAGAAACTCCACTCTTACTCTTTTAAAATGTTTTCACAATATCTTGTATAGGTAGGTACACTAATTATATATGAAGACGATGATGCACCTAGAATAAGATTAATATACCACAATAGGTAAAAATAATAAAAAATGAAGGAATGAAATAAATTAATTATGTGATAGATGCATGGTGCTCACATATTTACAAACATTGTAAAATTATACGATATTAATAATAAGTCAATGTGTGAGTTCAAGTAACCACAGAATATAAAATCAATGTAATAAAAAATAATATTAGAGTCTGGCTAACGAAAGTAGGCCTTGGAATTATTTGCGAACTTTTTATATAGCAACTCTGTATGAACGTCAACGTCAATTTGACAAGGTTGTCGTTCGGTATCTTTGGTGTCAAATTGTATGCGTTTGTGTAAATTGTGATTCTAATTACGGTTTAAAATGAACAAATCTATCAAAAGTGGTGTACGAAAGATGTTGTTTTGCATGATTGGCAAGTTCAACGAAAAACAACAACAGCGTGATGCCGCGTTTAAACAAAAACAAGATTGTCTACGTGTGGTGTTGAATTTCATAGGTTAGTAGACAATATTATTTTGATACTTTGAACACCTACCTATCCAGTCGTCTTAATAAAATTTTGATTTATAATTTACGTATCCTTACAAATAAGTTACTTTCGCTTTTTCGTATTGAATAAAACTAATTATATTCATTCGTACATCGCATCAGTCAACGTATTCATTTTAATAACATCACCTATGTTTTACGTATATACTCATAATGATTTTTTGCTGTATTTTTGTTGGTAATTTATTATTTATTATATGCTTTATTGTAAATACAAAACGATATATAACAGAGGAAAAAAAAACAATTAAAATACATACAATGGTAATTTTAAAACGATTAACTTTCTTTAACAGAGAATCTGCAAGATGTCGAAGGAGTTGATGAAATAGTAAGAACTATTGAAAATCTCACTGAATTAGAGCAGAAAGATAGGATAATAACCCAGAATCAGTACTTAGAAGAAATAACTTCAATGACTGGTAAGTTTTTACTATACACTGGTGTTTTGAAATTATGCCGAAAAAAACCTTTGCATTTACGTAAACCAAGAATTAATTACATATTTTGTATATCTTCTTTGCAGAAGTGAGTGTCAGAACACTAAAGAGAGTAAAAAGGGAAGGTGCAGTAAATGAAGGTGTCTGGAGTACCCCGGGGAAGAACCGCCCACGGAAACCTACTGTGTCTAACCTAGATAACTTTGACATAGATGCTATGCGTAACAAGATAAACGAATTTTATATTGTTAAAAAACAAGTTCCTACACTGAGGACACTGTTGGTGGAGTTAAAAGAAAGTATTGATTTTAACGGATGCAGAGAAACTCTGCGCCGCTTGTTATTAGCCAATGGCTATGAATTTAAAAAATAATAAAAATGAGCGTTCTGTATTAATAGAACGCTATGACATATCTGCTTGGAGACATAGATTTTTAAGAACTATAGCAGGAAAACGTGCAGAAGGCAAGCCAATCATTTATTTAGATGAGACTTATGTCCATAGAAACTACAAGCCTAAGAAGTCATGGCAAGGTCCTTCAACTAGTGGTGCAATTGAAAATGTTTCGACCGGGAAAAGGTACATTATAGTTCATGCTGGACCAGAGAAAGGCCCCGTACCAAACTCTTTGTTAGTGTTTAGTACTAAATCAAAAAATGCTGATTATCACCATGACATGAATGCTGAAAATTTTAATAAATGGCTTAAAGAAAAACTTATACCAAATTTGGAAGAACCAAGTGTAATCATAATGGATAATGCTAGTTACCATTCCGTAATTATAAATAAGGTTCCGAACACACAAACACGTAAAAGTAATATAAGAGAGTGGCTTCGTGATAATGGAATTCAATATGAGGACTACCACACGAAAGCAGAGCTGTTGTGTATTGTAAAACGAAATACGCCTAATCCAATATATGAAGCTGATGAAATTTTAAATCAATGTGGTCATGAGGTGTTGAGACTTCCACCCTACCATTGTGATTTAAATGCGATCGAGCTTGTGTGGAGTTTGGCAAAACGTAAAGTGGCTAGCAAAAATATTGCAGTTACTACAGCTGCATTAGAAGAAATAATTAAAGATTCATTTGAAAACGTAAGTTCACAGGATTGGAAGAAAATTACTGATCATGTAATACATGTTGAAAATAAATATAAAGAACGTGATAAAATAACAGAAGAAAATTTAGAAAGTTTTATTATAAATGTTGGAGACAGCGATACTAGTGACAGTGATGAATCTTTTGGCATTGAAGTGTTAGAATCTGATTTTGATTACGATGAATAAAACTAAGTTATTATGTATGGAATATTATCGTATTTTATTTGTCTATTTATTTTCGGATTCCGCTCATATTTACCTCATATACTAACACCTATACCAGATCAATAAATCCTTAAAATCCCGTTACAAACCTGATACATATCAAAAATTAATACATGTGTAGATAAATTCTGTTTCTTTATTTCCCTAACATAATGTTCTTATACTGTCTATATATAGGGTTTTTCATTAAGAGCGCTCGAACTTTGAAATGAAATAAAACAACCTGTTTAAGTGATATTACTACAATTTTTATAACATTTTAAAGAATATTCAATGACATTATGTGTGGAAAATAATATCAGCCAAATGGCCACTGCGACTCCGCTGTAGATGGCGTATTCTGGTGGACTAATCTTGGATGACGTCTTCGCATAAATGGTCAATTTCACGAAGAACGCGAGTTATGTTGGCCTTTAGGGCAACAATTGACTGTGGTTTATCTGCGTACACTAAAGATTTCATGTAACCCCACAGAAAGTAATCGAGCGGTGTTAACTCACACGATGAACGCCATAAATTGAACACAACGCACAGAACGTAGGCGAATAGACAACTGGTTTTGATAATAAATTTTACACAATTTCTACGCGTTGTTGAAGCGTGTAGCGTTCCATGGTGAAATGTCACGACAAAATATATATTCCTGCCGAATTTGGTAGCAATCGCATTACCGAAATGGCCGCTATGCGCTGCTAAGGTTCGAGCGTCCTTATTGAAAAACTATTTATATGATATTTTTAATAATGAATTACCAAGTATCAAAGTAGGTTATTCCAATTTTCATAGTATAATTTTAGTGTTGTCATGCATGTATTTTTTAAATTTGCCGCCAATATTCTGGGGCCAACTTTCGTTAGCCAGACTCTAAACAATTAAATTGGCAACCAGTTCGATTTTGTCTAGATTCTGAATTGTCCTATGGAGCAGGACCAGCATGTTTCCAAGCATTTTTATCTTGGATATAATCGTCTAATTTGTAATATGCTTGTTTACAAAGTGTACTTTGTGTTCTTCTCCATAGAAACCTACGCTTTGGAATGGGCAACTAGCTTCATATTTCTGACTGACTGACCCCTTGACAATTCAAAAGTGCCTGTAAATGGTTTAATTGAAATAAATGCTTTGAGTTTGAGTACTTTTTATATGAGTTTTAAATTTTCTTTCATTTAATTCTAATATATCACAAGGTATTCTGTTGTAACATTTAACACAGTACCCCTTATAAGATGTATTTACTTTAGATAGTCTGAAAAATGGTTGATCTATTTTATCTTTATTTCTAGTATTAAAATGATGTCTATCATTTATTTTATTAATAAGATGTAGATTTTTTCTCAAATACATAATATTTGGATAAATGAATTGGCAAGGTACCGTCATAATATTAATCTTTTTAAATAGTTCCCTGAGAGATTCGTGACGACGTAGATTTTATATGGCTCTGACAGCTCTATTTTGTAAAACAAAGATGGATTCAATGTCAGCAGCCCGACCCCACAGTTAAATGCCTTACGACATAATACTGTGGATGTAGCTAAAATAGACCAAACGCGCGGTTTCTACATCTGTTCACTGTCTTTTCTTTATCAATAAGACACAACTCATGCAATTGTAATTTTATTTCAATTTTTGATGGCAAAAGGCAAGCCTACATAATTAAATTAGTTAACTTTTTTATGTCTAACGTATAATGAGGTACAAATAAATAGATTTAAACATTTTCACGCCGGCTTTGCAATGTAATATCACTATTATTCATTCGTAATACTACGATAAAAACATAATATGGACTTTCTGGTGGACTATGGGAATTTATTTTTCCCATAGTCCACCTAGGTGAACTAGGCGGGTGGACCACGGGCAATACACGAGTCATTTATTTGCTAATATGGGTAATTACATAAAGTTGTTCAAAATAGAAAATAGTTAAACAATATTACGCCTTGAGGCATGCAAATCTCAAGCTTTGACTGTGTCAAAAACACAACATTGTTATTTGTTATACAATTCATTGCAAAAATCATATATAAATAATAACATAATTTTGGTAATTTCACCGTGGCAAATAATAATGAAACATTAGCAAATAACAATGTCACTAGAATAATTGGAAATTAAAATAATGAGAATGTCAAGATAGATTTGTAAATTAATGTTAATAATAATAGATAAATAATTAATCAGTGCATCAATCACATGTCACATCAACAAAATTATTTTTGAGTACCATTTGTCCTTACATCCTCTATTAAATAATCCTGAATACTATAATAACATTTGAATAGCAAGAATCTTTTTATATATTTTTTTTTAATTCATCGATGGATGGAGTTTCTATTATAGACTTTGGTAAGTGGTTGTATATACGCGATGCCATACTGAAAATGCTTCTGGTATATAAGGCCGTCTTGCTAGATTTGCTACAAATTTTATCACCATGCTGCTTACTTTGTAATGTTCGTATTTTTTTACTTACGTTTTGGCTATTTTAATTAGATATTATATGTTCTCTCCAATTATCTGCATGGCCATTGTCTGTAGTTTAAGCATAGGCCTCTATATTTCGAGCTATTTAGATTTTCTAGTGCTCTCCGAATGTTTGTTTACGTTTTGTAATGTCAGATAATGACAAGCCTAGGTTTTATTTTTAATTTATTGCTAGAGCTGCCAGTAGGTTAGGTTGTATACGTATTAGACCTTGTTATAAATTATTATTCTTTTATGTTCTAGAATCACATTGCTAAAATCTTTGAAATGACAACCGATCCGGAAAGGAAGGGAGCCGGGGCCATCATACCAGTTTTTACTCTTGGGCTCGCCTTGGCAGGAGGTCCTGTTGGATATAGCACTCGGTGGGAGGACTGTACCCTCTGATAGTGTGGGCTGCGTTGGAAGACAAACTCAAACTCAAGTCTACGCGTCTTTTTACACCGGACATCGTTCGTGGGATAACGTCGTTGTCTGCAAACCTGTGACGCCGACCGCTGATAGCTCTCAGCCCTCTGCGTGCCCTCTCTACCACGGCCTGCCCCTCCGAGGTCGGCGACGTGGAGGCCGGACTCGAGGCCCTTTTCATCACAACCTGCGAGCCTCTTTAAACACTTGGATCTTCAATTTTTACTACCCCGGTTTCCCTGGCCTTGTCTTCACATACATTAAATTATTTTACCATTTACTTTTTTTACTTTTTCTTTTAAGCCGGGACTCCTCCAGTTCTGGTGACAGTTACCTCGTTGACCTTACATTTTCCCCCTCCCGGGAAAATGTAACGTTACAACTTATACTATACTTATCAAAAATATTTGTGTTAGTTCTTGCGAAGCTAGCAATCTCATAAATTTAATGTAAACACATGGCAATGTCAATATATTATATTTGACAAAATATGGTCTGCAGCTATCAGTCTCGTTGATATTAAACATGCGCCTAATACACCGCTTTTGCGCCTTGAATGCAATGTCCTTATTGGTGGAATTACCCCAGAATATAATACCTTACTTTATCAAAGACCCCACGTAGCCATAGTATGCTGCAAGTACAGCAGAAGTGTCTACCGTTTTTGCCAGCATAAGTTGAGCGTATGATTGCTTATTTAGTTTTTGAATTAAAGAATCAACATGTCGTGTCTTCCAATTCAAATTATAGTCAATTGACATGCCTAAGAATATAGTAGTTGCTATTTCATCTATTTTGTTGCCTGTATAATCTATATTAATGTCAGTAAATTGGGCTTTACGATTGCGAAATATCATAATTTTAGTTGAGAGTTAGAGGAGAATGTTGAGAGCTGCTGCTGATAGGTATGTCGTGTTCACCAGTCGTTGCTTCCAGAATTTCACTCCAGTGCTGCGACTGGCCACGGGACATAAAATCTCCGTGAAAGTGAAACAAATACAATTATCTGCAAGTTATTGGTCAATAGAACGGGATACCTAAATACTTACTCTTGGTTAAGTTGAGAAAGTTGAGCATCGAGATCTAGCAGAGCATATCAAGTTGACATTATTTAAGGCCTTCTGTCAATCTTTTTACACCTGTAGCCTGTGGACTAAGTACACGCAGCGTACATACAGCGCTCTGCGAGTACAGTATAATAACGCGTTCAGAGTATTGTTCGGGCTGCCGCGCCACTGCAGCGCTTCAGCAATGTTTGCGGTGAAAAGTGTGGATGGTTTTCATGCCATCATGCGGAAGCGTTGTGCGCTTCATAAGTGACGCCACTTATGAAGCGCATGCGGGCCAGCTCGAACAGCCTTCTGAGCGTGTTCGTGGGCCGCTGGGACTCGCCGATGTGGCGGCACTGGATGCGACTACACACTGCGGGGGGACGCGACCAGGGCTTGGCATAAACTGGCTCTCCTGTGAGGTGCCACTTTGTTATTTTTTACTTTTTATTTTTATTGTGTAGTTTTGTTTTGTATATACTAACAATAGTTTTATAGGTTCTTGTGACTAACAGTATATGGACTACGTCTGAAATAAATGTTTTTTATTTATTTATTTTATTATTTATAATAGCCTGGGAGAGAAGATAAACTATTGATCTCGACTGTAATAAGGCGTATGTCAAAGATCCACAAATAACAGCCAGGAGCAACGGCTTAACGTGATTTCCGAGGCACGAAGCAGTCTTGGTATGTAAGGATGGTCATCTATCCGCAGACCGACCGCGACAAGCCTTTACCTGATCGATCTACCCGTGCGGTTGTTATTACTTAGCCACGAGCCCTTCATTCATAGTAATTCATTTGGATGAAAAAAAAACTTTAATTAACACATAACATAACATCACGCCTTGTTTCCCCGAAGGGTTGGGCAGAGGTGTACCTTTAGTACACCCACATTTCACCAGTTATGTTTTTTAAGTCCCATGTAATAGGAGGCGAGCCTATTGCCATCAACCGGGCACATTTCCAAACTCCGGGCTATACTACTGAGAAATTCCTGTTGGAAAAACCCAATAATACTTTGCCCGACTTGGGAATCGAACCCAGGACCTCATGCTCAGCAGTAGCGCACAACATAGCTGGTAAAATGTGGATGTACTATACAGCTCTGCCTAACCCTTCGGGCGATGTTATGTATGTTAAATATATTATAGAATATTACATAACTTCAGTGTAGTGCGTAGTTTGCATGTGGCGTAGAAGGGGTTCAAAGCTTTTTGTAAATTATTGAATAAGGAGAGCCTGTGCACACGATGCGTACCGCACCGCAAAGATTTTACCGCGGGGGTTACGTGTGTGCTGCAGCGCCGGAGCTTTGTTACGGCGCAGCGTTACCGCAGCGCCCTAAAGCGGGTTAATTGTCGTCTTCTGTCAAACATCTGTGTTTTGACAAAGCAAAAACAACTGAGCGGTGCCGCTCCTGTGTCGCAACGCCTCGTATCGCGGGCTGCAAGTCTGGTGTACGTGCGATGTGACGCTGGAACGCACCGTGTGGTATACCATGGGTATTTGTATGTAGGACGCCGCAGCGACACCGCTCCGGTGCACGGTGGGCTGAAAATGAAGCTCCATAGACTCGCTCAAAAATCAAGTACCTAACTTTAAAAAAAAGAAAGATGCCAGCGTATTCCTTTACTTAATAGCAATATTTTATGTAGTGGAACATTTTTTGATAAAGCTATTATTTAACGAGTTATCTGCGATAAAAAAAAAAATTGTATGGAGCTGGACCGGTTTTTATTTTATTCCTTATTCTTAAGTAGTCTCCAAATACAACTTTCCGTGTCATAAAATACATCATATAAGATATATTATCACTAAAGCCTAAATCTCGGAAACCTTCAGAACTTGGACTTTTTTAACGACAAATAAAGTATATACAGGGTGTTTGGCAGAACTTTGAACATACGAAAATGGTGGATAGATTGGGTCATCTGCTACTTACTCAGCCCTAATTTAATTGGCCCTGGACCCCAGGATATTAAAAAAAAATTTTTTTTGCTTTCTTCTAGTTTCACCACTTTCTTAACTTTAGAGTGTATTTTTTATCACAAATGGATAAAACAGGCATTTTTTTTTTATCGTTATTGTTGGTAGATTCTTATAAAACTATTGCTTTATTCAGATGTTAGCTAGAAAAAAAGTTATAAGTCCTCAAACTTACAGAAATATGTAAAAAAATACTTGAAACTAAATTTCAACTTGCATTTAAAAAAAAAAAAAATGGGTTGAGTAAGTAGCAGATGACCCCACCTATCCACCATTTTCGTATGTTCAACGTTCTGCCAAACACCCTGTATATTTAAGCACGTCATTTTAAACTTACTAACTGCAATGTTATGGACTTTCTTCTACACCCACCTAAGGCGCCTCCCCCACCTACCTATCTGCCCATACCTTACTAATGCAACTTACTCTAAAAAACTTACAAATGCAATGTAATTTGTTTGTTATTATTATTTCTCTGACTGAATTTAATTATTAGCAAGGGTTTAAAGTTAATGTACCTACAACTTTGAATTGACCAAATTGCACGTAGTAAAACAAATGATACATATTTTCCGAGAAATAAATGCCACAAACAAGTTACAAATGTTTGTTTGGAAAAAAAGTGCAAAAATAAGTGATGTCACTCAATGACGTCACATAATGTTACATGCTTCACTCGTTTCAAAAATGCTTCTACACGACGAAAAAAAAATGCTTTGGATACTGTTGAATTATCAAAATGATACACCTACCCCTATTACGAAGCTGGAGTTACCATTTTGCAAAACCGACAAGTTCAGAAAGAAGTGGCTCATAAAAGCATAATTTACTATAGATAAGGTAAGGCTCGTAGAACCTTGGCCCCGGCGATTTTTTGTCTCGCACTCTATTTTCAACTCACTGCACTGCTTAGCACCGGGAGTTGATAATCCGATGGTGTATTTTTTTACGCATTGGGATGCCCTATATTGGATTCTCAATGCTCAGCTCAACACCGAGAGTTGAAAATCCAGTGCGTGATAAAAAATCGTCGCGGGTAAAAATTGCCCATGCGTACGATGCTTTATGCTTTGATGAGTCGCAGTAAGTTTTGTTGATATAACTGAAGATATAATGTACTCTTGATTTAAAAAAATCAATTTTCAGATTGGCCAATGATATGAAGAACATAGGCTTTAGGTTTTTACTTAAACATAGCTGGTGAAATGTGGGTAACTATACCTTTTTTTTTTTTTTGGGTGGGTAATCATCAAATGACGTCTCCCGCTCTGGGTGGAGCGGGAGGGCGTGTCAGACTCTTACTGACTAAAACCCACCCATGTTCCTTCTGTTGCCTGTGCAATGCCAGGGGGCCACGGTATCCCTTTCGGACTTTCCCGCAACCCCGGCAGGGGGTATACTATACCTACAGGGTGAAATTAAATTCATGGGCAATCTCCTAAGGGGTCATTATACTGATCATTATGAAAAAAAATCACTATGTGACCAACCCTAAAATCGCGAAAAAAAAATCAGCTGCTCTAAAAATTTTGACGAGCTATGCGAACATAAATGTAGGGAAAAGCTGTTTTTTTTTCACGATTTCAGGGTATGGTCCCATAGTGAAAGTTGTTTATAATTATGAGTACAATGACCCCTTAAGAGATTGCCTATGAATTCAATTTCACCCTTTAGACACAGCTCTGCCTAACCCTTCGGGGGATGTTATGTTATGTACGTTAAATATATTATAGAATATTACATAACTTCAGTGTAGTACAATTTGCATGTGGCGTTTTAGATGCCACCACATTACTATAACTATGATTAAGTACTTAAAGGGGTTCCAAGATAGATAAAAATAAACTTATAAAATACGTCTTTAACTCGTACATAACCTATGTTTTAAAAATTCTAACTAAACTCAATTTTGAATGAACACTGATATAAAGACGAGATATGAGGAATTTAAAATTTCTATAGAAAACTTATTTTTCTCATAACTCGTTTTAAAATCAGTGTCCATTCAAAATATATATTTAGGAGCCTAGATATTCTGTAATCCGATCGGAATAAATACACACTACCTTAAGAATATGTTTGATTTATAAATTATTTTGGTATTACGTTTGTATGAACTACGCATGCTCCGCCGGCCCGGTAATGAATAATATTTTATAATCACTTCCTTCCCTAAAGTCCTCAATAAAATGTCATTCAAGTTGGTAAACCAAAAACACCGCAGTTTGTAGATAGCTTTGTTTAGAGCTTTGATTGTTCAGTTACTAATAATTTACATTTATTTACCTGTTTTTTTAACCAAATAAGGTGGATGACGGCATACAAAATATTTACAGGTTACCAAAACTACTAGCCAATTTTAAATGCAGTCATACTGTTCCCTCATAAGTCTTAAATTCGAATAAACCGGTAATATACGGTTTTCAGCTATAAAACTCATGGGAAACGGTATTTTATTTTATTATATCTTTTATTGTCAGTCGGTAAATATTGTTGTATACTGTTACACGCAATTAATTTAAGTGATTAAAAAGGAATTTAAGATAATTTGTGCAATTTTAGTTTGAGAAAATCGTTGCAATTTTCATTTGGAAATTAGATTTTTAATTTTTTTTTGCAAAATTAAGTTAACAAATTCAATTTACTAATTATTGTATCTTTCTTTTACTGTAAGGGAAGCTACAAAACATTTTTGGTCATTCAAATTAAAAAAAATAAAGTGATAAAATTATAAGTGCATGCTAAAGGATCCCACAGACAGGCCAGGCGACGCGACACCGGTAGAACAATTTCCGTGAAGTTTATATAGAAATTGTTCCACCAAAGTCGCGTGTCGTCGTTGCGTCGCGCCTGTCTGCGGGAGCCTTTACTCAAGTGCTACTGATATTCACCTAACTAAAACGTTATTTAAAATTAATATTTGATAGGTAAACAGTGCAGTTTAAAATGAAGTTTATATTATTGTTACTTATTAGTTCATTAGTGACTTTATACGCGAGATCTCCTGGCGGGACTAATGAAGGTATGTATACTAATAGGATTAAAAATGTTCTTTGTCCAGAATGAGGTTATATGAGTTTATATAATTGTTTATAATTTATATTTATTTTACTTTTTATTTCAATAAGTCATCTATTTCAATTATTTAACTGTAATTCATTATTAATATTCTAGTTCGCTATTTAGTCACATTTTTTATTTCCATACAGTAATATTGCTAAATTAATCACAACAGCGAAATGTATGACATTTATTTGCGACGATACCCACTTTCAGAATAGGTCCCGGCTGTCATTAGTAGATATTTGACAGTCGTTACGCGTTGTCAGAAGTCCAAAAGTCTGTACTAAAGCATAATAGTAATCAGTTTGTTTTTTTTTCCCTTTTATAATGTATCGAAGCTGATGATACTTTATTCACATTACAATAGCCAAGCCAGCTAATAAGTAAATTAAATATAACTTAAACTACAAGTAACTATAAAATTATGAACAAGAAAATTAGATCAACTAACTTGATGAAAATCACAGACAAACTCACACATTTTTTTCGGTAGTTTAAAAGATAACTAGGCATATGGAACATCAACACTTGAACAGTTACCATGCTTCTGTTCGACTTGCTCGTTTCGGGATCAAATAAAAGTGGACTGTAGTGTATAGACTGATAGAGGCTTGCTGTGTTGCCGATTGTACATGAATAGACCCGGTAAAGCTTAAATTAAACGCCGGTTATTAAAAAAAAAAGCTGCTATTTCATACATTTTGACCATGTAGGCATTGCACTTTTGTATGAAACCGGATCAAGGGTCTAAATCATGTGATTTCATGGTAGGTATAGTTCGATTCAAACTTAATGGCAGCTCGGAAACTAGTTACTCGCTGCGCAGTACCCCACCCCTCACCCCCGCTGACCCATGAATTCGTTACTGCGCAGCGACTCGCCTCATGTTCCGAGCCGCCATTATGTTTGAATCGAGCTGTATCAGTTTTCGCGTCAGTATCTCATATACCCTAAGGGGTAGAATACTGCAAAATCCAAGAGATAATTATGAAAAGAATATTATTATTAAAGAAAGCTCCATAAAATGTTGATTCGTAATCCAACATTCTCTTTTCATTCCAGTTTGTGGAAGAGTACCGACAGCGCAGCGACATATTGGCGGCGGTCGCGATGCTGGGTTCAACACCGTCCCCTGGCAGGCCTTCGTCAAGATCGATCCTCTAAGGTTATATAGTTCTGTACCTGCTGACACAGTTGTGGCCAGTTTTTGATTCAAATGGCCGATTTGAATAAATTACTATTGTATACTTACCATATCTATTCAAATGTCATGAAATTGGCCCAATGGGCCACAACTGCGCCATTCTAATTTTAAGCCTACATTACAACACAACAACAAAAACTACATTATTTGCTTACAGTAGTATTAGTAGCCTACATTAGAAGGCTTGGAACAGTTGTGGCCAGTTTTGCTTGCGATGGCACAGTAACTTCGTGTGACTTCGTGACGCATAACCGTGCGTTTGCACTGGCGAAACATCACAACAAAACATGTTGGAATCTCTAGTTCCTGTCAAATATTGTATGGAACTTTGATTTCAACATTTTTTATTGCGAATGTTTCGCCAGTGCAAACGCACTGTAAAAAACACTCTTTGTCACATGTCATGTTGTGGCCAGTTTTGTTTGCAATTTTATTATTAGGTACCTTCCTACATCACTTTGGCACAGTTATGACCATTTTCTCCACAAGGCAATAAGGAAGTTAGAATTTTGTGTTGATATTGAGATCTAGTCTCATTATTGCTAAGTGCATGCAGTACACTTTTTTTTATGTGAAATTATCAAATAACTTCTCCGAGGGCGTGTTAGACCCACGGTGGCCGGGAATCGGCCTGCGAATCCCGAAGCCCAGGGCGTCTCCTGCGTCGACTCAGGGTGTGAGGGCGCGAAGTTTGCCTCTCCCTCACGCGTTCCGCCTCCCCCTTGCGAGCATTACTGCTTCGCAGAAAGAGGTGACGGCCTCCTATGCCCTCTTGCTCCGTACTATGCCCTGGACCAGGGCCGTACTCGAGAGATCACCGCCACCGGTCGTCTCCACGAGGACACGGTGATGCTCTGCCCAAGCCGGGCAGACCTCCAACGTATGCTCCAACGTGTCCTCAGGCAGGGGCAGGCACGGGCAGCAGTGGCAGGGGAGCCGTTTCGTCACCAGGGCCACGTCGTCGCCGCCAGACCTAGTCCTCAGCAGGCACGGGCCGGCCCTGCCCATGCTGCTTTCCCCCCTGCACCTCACGGGAGCTGGCTCCTCGGAGCCTGGCCAAGTCCACTCAGAGCTCCTCGATCTCCTTTCAGAGAAGCTCCATGGCAGCTGTCAATCGGGCGACCTCCACCCGGATTTAGGACATTCCGTCCGACGGAGGCCCGAGGTGAAAGGCCTCCGCTACCACCAAAATAGAGGCCGTGGCCGCGGGTATGGCCTTTTCTTTAGAGGACTAGATCCTCTTCAAGGTCACACCTTTGATCGCGGCTGTCACGAACTCCGCAAACCTGGCCGCTCGCTCCGAATTGGAGCCGCCAGTGGCGTCCGGCTCACCACACGCAGCGTCGGACTCCGACCCCGAATCGCTCGCGTCCTTTTGGCTTTTATTTTGGTTTACTTTTGTGTTCATAATTGTTCCCATGAGTATAAAAGGAGACTGAAACGATTACATACAATCTTGGGCCTGGTTGTAAAAAGATGAAAGTGGTGTCAATTAATAGCTTATATATTATCAGCCTTTCACTGAAAGTTCTGCAGATTTTGTCAATCTGAGAACAGAGATAAAAGAGATTATGTAAAAGTGAGGTTATGTTACAATCTTTAACTAACAGCTGATTCCTGAAGTGAAAAATATGTGCTTTTGCACTAATAGTTATTATATTTAGTAGGACATATTTGATAAATCATATGAATGAAAGTCAATGACTTCAGTCCTACCTACCTATGTAGGTAACAAGTATGGAGTTACGGAAAGGATGTCTAAAATAAAATAAAAAATCATATAAGTATTATACTCGTCTTCAATTATAATTGAAATGTCGTCTAGGAATTGTGCAGGTGGTGCTATATGATCGTGCTACCTAGCCCAGCTAAGATACCATATAATGCAGATTATATGAGCGCAGTAGCCTACAGTTCGTCTCCCTACAATACAATTTACAGTAATGCATTACTATAGCCTCCCTTCCTGTACGAGAGCCATTGCCGAATCACTGACAGAATTGTTTCATCGGGTAAGGGTCGTCGACCCAGTGTATTGCAGTGATCAGTTGTTGTCCCACAATTCACACAGCGATCCATAGTTTCACTGTTTTTTCTATTCCGTGGTTTCAACAATACCCAATATACAATCCGGCGGTAAAATCCAAAATAACAATTCCAAGTCAAACGTGTGCGAGCCATCTTCAAGTAGACAGGGTCGGAATCCGTAAAATACAAAGCAAAGGTCGTGAAAAATGAAGCACAATTGAGAAAGCACTCAAAACGCATCGGAAAACACGAAACGAGTAAGCAAACGATATTATTAGAGCAGTTGGCAACCACAGACTACATAGGGATACTACCACAGACTACTTAGAGATACTACGTGATACTACGTTGGCAACTGTCTAGTGTCCGTGTCAGTCAGCTGTCATGCCAGTGACATAGACTAAAAATAGAAAACTAATTTTAATCGATATGAAATCGATAATCATTCATATTGTTTTTTCAGTAATTAATTGATATTTTATTTATTAATATGACTGTAATTATATGCACTATATTGCACATAAGTGTATAAAGTGTATTTAATTACTTTGAGTTAATTATTTAGTGCAAAGGTTTTATTTTCGTAACTGTGTAATCGATTACTCAATCGGTAATCTCACGAAAACTATCTTTTCCATATTTCTCCGCTTCCAGATTGAGAATTGAGGTGATTTTTCATATTCTAAGATAGAAAAATATGACTAATTTTTTAGATCATATCTTAACTTATTACATTTAGGCCCACCGTTTTCCATCTCCTTTTATATTTCACAAAAACTGTGGTTCTGACTAGTGACTAATTAAGCTACCCATTAGTCAAGCTATCAACCCCCTCACAGTGCGTCACCGCTTGGAGGATTGGGGTGATTTTATAGAGGTTTCTCCAAACCGCGGCTCGGGCAGTTAAGCCTAGACCCTCGACCCCCGGCAAGTGCCAGAGACATGACCTTGACACTCTTCGGGGCTACGAGACCAATGGTGGCAGAAGAAAAGGCTTCCTCCTGCCTGCCCGACGGCAGTGTTAGTGCACGCCGAGCCCGCTCCCACTCAAACGCTGCTCAACGTGTGCTCTCTCCAAGTACACGTTAGAGCGTTCCTCCGACAGGATATTGGCATACGGACAACAAGACCCCTTAGGCACACAGTACCTAATGGGAGAAATTGCCTGCACACCAGGGTGCACCGTCTCGGAGACTGGCCTTGCCCCCCGACGCATCCATAAGGGATTTCCAGACCACAGGCACACGGGGAGGTTTCCTGTCCAAGCACCTTATGCAGTCACACCTTACATTACGAAATTATGTTGATTTCATACTTTACCAACGTACATAAAGCTTGTCCACTCTGAAATGACGCGCCGACTCGCACGCTAGCTCGCACTATGTAAGCTAGCCATTACTAACATTGAGGTTCAATGTAAATTGGAGAAGCTATTACAAACACAAGACGTGTATGCATATTCAGGTGACTGACTGACAGGTTTGTTGTCCCGAACAACAAAATGCTGTGCAAAAATTTTGTTCGTGATGTTTGCTCTAGTTTGTTGACCGAGGGCAAATTTCACTAACTAAACTGAACGTGATCAACACATCTAAATCGCGTTCAGCTTCATTGGTGAAAGTCGCCCTAAGTAACTAGAAGATTCGAAAGACTACTATTAGATACTATGAGTAAATGGAACAAAACATATCGAACTACGAATGCAGTTCAAATGTCACACACTTTTTACACGAATGTCACACATGTTTGTCACAGTTATGTTCTGGCTAAATAGTTTATGATACTTACCTACTATTAGAATCAATCAATCTGCTTAGCCTTTTCTCATCTATATTTGAGTCGGCTTCCAGTCTGACCGGATGCAGCTGAATACAAGTATTTTACTTGGAGCGACTGCCTATCTGACCTCCACAACCCAGTTACTGGGTAGTACGATACCCCTTGGTAAGACTGGTTGTCAGACTTTTGAGCTTCTGACGGAAGACCCGTAACGACTGTCAAAGATCCACGAATGACAGCCGGGGCTAACGGCTTAACGTGCTTTCTGAGGCACGGAGGAGTCTCGGTGTGTAAAGATGGTCACCCATCCACGCTGCAGACCAACCCCGGCAAGCGTAGCTTAACCTGATGGATCGACCCGTGCGGCAGTTATTACTTAGCCACGAGCTCCATGATATTATTAGAATGAAAGATTGCTAAAAATTACCCCGCGTCCTAACCAAAAGTGATCGTCGCATGCGCACGTGATCGACGTTTGACGAATTTATTTAATTTATTAATACTTCAAGCATATACATGTACAGAGGCGCACTTAATGCCACAGGCATTTTCTACCAGTCAACCTTTGGGTGATGCAGACAAACAGTGGCAGGTGCAATAGCGAGAATTGAAGAATAAAATATTTATTTAAAAATAAAGATATACATATATACCTATTAAAACTATAAATATAATAAATACACCTCATTAGTTGGAATTTGGCGAATTTTGACGGATAAAGGCGACTTGGTTATTCGCGTGAATATAATATGCATATAAAAGAGCGTGACGATCGGTTTTCGTTAGGACGCGGCCTTACCCTTCCTTTTATGTAGACAAATAATCAAATAGTGTTTTTGTTATTGTATGTTTTTTTTAAAACGTAGATGTTATTTTTTTATTACTTGCACTTAAAACATGTCCACCAGCAACAACAAATTATTATTTTTAATAATATTTAACGTATTAACATGAATGAATAATTAATTTTACAGATTCTTAGTATTGACAAAGGAGATCTTTAGGCGTGTCACTGGGATAAAACAAAGGTAAATGTGCGTAAGAGACAGTACGATGTCCAGGAACTTTTCATTCAAAAGTTGGCAAAGTCCCAAATAGCGGTCAAACTTACCTATTTTGATTATTTTGGCAATAGTATGGAAATATGAAATATCGCTAACTAGTGAACTATAATATAAATATGTAAAAAAAAAATATGTTTTTCTGATGATTTTTGGTATTGTGCGCATAAAATGGATTCTGATGCTAATCACGTGGAAGTGTTAGATACAATATCCTAGTTTGATTACCATTTAAAGGGTCGTGCAGACCTGCGCGACGCAATGGCGCGACGCAACTCGAACAATAAAATTTCTAAGAAAACTTCACGGTTTAACAATAGCCGGTGTCGCGTCGCGCTGTCAAACGCGCTAGTCTGCACGAAGCTTTAAAGGAAGGTGCCGACTGTACCTACTTATTTATGTAAACAAATGCGTCCCCCAGCTGTGGCAGGTCCTTAGAGGACCGTGGGCCTCGTCTGTGGCCGCCGGTCCGCTGCGGACCGGCTTTTTATCTGTGCCATATTTTTGACATAAATGGCATATTAAAACTGTGCCTATCTCGTGTATACTTGCACAGAGTCTAGAAGACGAAATGAGAAAGACATATTAACTCCGTCCAAGTCTGAATAATGGTTCTATTTTGTAATTAAAACGACTTTAGTAAAAAAAAAAAGAATTGATATCTTATTAGAAAACAAAAGTGGACCTAATCTATACATAATCTGTTAGCTAAATAATTAAAAAAGATACCTAAAACATAACTTGAAGAGAGCTACCTATCGTAATTTTAGAGATATCATCGTTTTAATCACCCGGGTCCCGTCGGGCCCGGGACCACCCACGTCGCGTCACAGACTGTCAAAATTTTGCAAAATGGCCGCCACAGTTGAAGGGTAGCAAAATGTACATTCCTGCTATCTAATTACGCAATACATTTTCGTAAACGATTACGACAAATTTGTTTCATTTTAACAGTTCAATCACATTCATTGCGTTATTTACGTTGTTGAGAAGATTTTTTTTTCGGACTTATGTAGCAATGATTAACGCAAACCCTGTAACGTTTCAGTTATTGCGGTGGTTCTCTAATATCGTGGCGCCATGTTGTGACAGCTGGACACTGCGTGGCTCAGGCGCGTCCAAGCCACGTCCGCGTGACGCTCGGTGAAAACAATATCAATGCGGCCGCGCAATCGTTCCCCTTGTTAAATAAATTTGGCGTGTGGAAGATCCAAGTGCATCCCAAGTACCAGCATAAGATGGACACATTTGATAGATTTGATGTTGCGGTGCTGCTGTTAAGTAAAAATGTGCACACATTCATGCCTGATATAGGTAAGTGGAACATTTATTTGTTTATGCAATGACTTGGGTGACGAGGACTTGACTAGAGATTATCTTTAAGTACAAGTACACAACTCAACGTCCAGCATCTTATTATCATTTAGTAGTAAATGTATTCTAATTTGTTGTAATATTAATAACAATCGTTTATTTGGAACGAAAAAAAAAAACGAAGATAGCTGCAAAAGTTAAAACTGTGGCGCGAATCTTGAAACGTCGACTAAGAACTTCAGTACGGAGAAAGCGATCCAATCTGTAGAACAGTATGATTTCTCAGCCTAGTTTGAATAAATGACTTTTGAATTTGAATTTTGAATTTGAGTTTCTTGCTGGTTCTTCTCCATAGGAAACGACCAATTGGAACAGTGCAATTAGCTTTTGACTTTTCATAAGTGCCCATGTAGGTTATGGGATGTGAAATAAAATATTTTCATTTAGATTTTACATGCACATACATAAACTCACACCTTCTGCCCATAGGGATAGGCAGAAACTACAGAACGCCACCTGTTACGATCTAAGAATTCATACATCTGAAAACAATAGTCTGTTTTTTCTTTTCTCTTGCTTATAACTCGAAAATGGTGTGACCTATCGCAAAAATAATGAAAATTTCGACCCCCTACCACCCACCTATGATGCCCCTAAACCCCTAACACTCAACATATAGGTAATATTTTTTCATATTTTCCATACAAAAAACGAAAAATTCCATAAAAAACACGTCGTTTCAATATAAATAGTAGTTTAAAACTAAGTATTTTCATTATTAATATATTGTAAAATAAAATGATGACTAAATTAAGTACAATTATGAAACTGCCATGTTATTTTGGAGTTTTTTTTTGTATCATAATTTTTGTCTACTCTTCTCGTCGTCAAAATCGATGACGAGTAAATACCTACGACCAAATGATAAAAAATCGGAGATTATCTCGTGTTGAATTGTCAAAAATCGAGATAACTAAGGTGCCATGTTAGGGTGTGTAGTAATTGTCGCGTGTAATAATTATTGTATCGTTTAGTAATTTTTGTCTATTTCGGTCACTTTCTCGTTTTCTGACAGCGCATCCATACAAAATAGTCGACTCCTTCCGTCAAAATTGATGTTTTCTCGATAAACCCTAACATGGCACCTTATTTATCTCGATTTTTGACAATTCAACACGAGATAATCTCCGATTTTTCTATCATTTAGTCGTATTTACTCGTCGTCGATTTTGACGACGAGAAGAATAGAAAAAATTATGATACAAAAAAAAATGCAAGGTAACATGGCAGTTTCATAATTGTACTTATTTTAGTCAACATTTTATTTTAAAATATATTAATAATGAAAATACTTAGTTTTAAACTACTATTTATAATGGAACGTGTTTTATAAGGCGTTTTTCGTTTTTTGTATGGAAAATATGAAAAAATATTACCTACATGTTGAGTGTTAGGGGTTTATGGGTTTAATAAAGGGTTTTGAAATTTTCATTATTTTTTCGAGATTTATGCAAGAGAAAAGAAAAAAAGACAGTATTGTTTTTGCTCCGTCGCGTCGAGGTGTTGGTGTGAATTTTAGTTCGTTTTTTAATTGCGATTAAATACTTAGACAATCAAAATTTTAAGTGAAGAACGTAAAATTCTGAATAGCAAAATTGCCATTTTCACTAAATTAATAGCTCAGTGCCGTCAAACTAAAATATAGTTAAGTTGTGTCACTTTAGTCTATTTCAGAATGGAAAATCGTCGGTTGACAGGAATAATCGGATTTTGGTGATTTTTAGTCTAGTTTAGAGGTATTTGTGACAAGAGAATCGGCACCATTGAAGGAATAAAACGGAATCTCAAACCGATGTTGCTATCATAAAAATAATTTGTTTTTAATAATTTGCAACATCGGTTTCTCGTCTCGAGATATAGAAGTGTCAAAGTGCCTTTTTCGAGTTTTCTCGTCGTTAACGGTCATGTTAGGAATTGGAATGACGTCAGAATCGTAGACAAATTTCGACAAAACGAGAAAAAGAGCTTTCTCGCGCTTGTCATGTTAGCCCTGCTGGTCATATACGCACGCTTGTTGCGAGCACTACGCTGACCTTTCTGAAGAACATCACTAATAAGGTATTTAGATTTTAGAGAGGTCAAAAAGTATATCCATGATGCGAAAATTTTCAATGCTTTCATCATGGGTATCGTTTTCATGGTTTTTGATGGTGCTAAAACCGATAAGATAAGATAAGATAAGATTAAGATTCATTTATTTGTTTAAACATGGTATATACATACAAGAGCATGCAAGATGATAATAAATTACATTATAGTCCAATCATGTTTAGCCTTATAATATATTGGCGTACAAATATTTTTGTCCCATTACTACTTTTGATCAATAGAACTTAACTATAATAAAATTAATGTCAGACATTTTTTTCGGCTAAAAATTCAGTCACACTATAATAAGCTTTTTGCGATAAAAACGTTATCAACTGACGTTTGAACGCATTGATATTTAGCTCCTTCCAACGCTTAGGTAGCTTGTTAAATATAGTTGGAGCCATACAGATGATACTTTTGCGCATGAGTGCAGTTTTAGCAGGATATACACGAATTATACTCATATCCCGTCTATTACGTGGGACAGTGTCCTGTAAGCGTGGAAATAATTTGGGATTCGCTATAACAAACATTACAGTTTCGAGGATATACAGACAAGGCAAAGTTAATATCTTGTATCTTATAAAATACGGTTTACAAGTATCATCAGTCTTTAGCCTAAACATTGACCTAATGCATCTCTTTTGAGCCTTGAATGCGATGTTGGAATCGGTAGAATTTCCCCAAAAGATTATGCCGTATCTTAAGTGAGACGCAGCTAAGCCATGGTAGGCCGCAATTAAGGTGTCTACATTCACGACTGCAGCTAGGGAATGCAAGGCAAAAGCGGAACTACTAATTTTTTTACAGAGATTCTTGATATGTGATTTCCAGTCCAGTCTTTTGTCAATTATTAGTCCAAGAAATTTGGTTGTATTAACGCTTTCAATAGTTTTATTATCAATATTTATGTCCAAATTATTTCTCGTCAAACGCTGGCTAAAATGCATGATCTTAGTTTTAATTAAATTGATCTTTAAATTATTATAATCTAACCATTGTATTATAGATGTCAAAGAGTGGTGAATGTCAAGTTTATATTGGGTCATGTCATTATTATTATTAGCAATTGTCACTGTACTATCATCTGCAAATAGAGTCATGGGATGTGAAGTTGACTTTGGCAAGTCATTAATGTATAAAGTAAAGAGAGAAGGTCCCAATACACTACCTTGTGGAACACCAAAGGTAATGTGACGTTCATCTGAAACATATATCTCTTCTTTTTTAGTAGCTATATTGATTCTAGTTATTTCTGTCTTTTGCTTTCTATTGTCTAAGTAAGATTTGATTAAATTAAGTACATTACCTCTTATTCCATAAGCGTCAAGTTTTTTAATTAGAATGTCATGATTTACGTAGTCAAACGCTTGCCGATAGTGAAATCAAAATGAAAATCCAAGATGGCAGCTGCTCAATAGTGTGTGAGAGAGAGAGAGAGAGACTGTGAAACTTTTTTCGTTAGTGACGATTTCTACGAGTCAACTCAAATACTTTTCAATTTTACAAACATTAAGTAACAAATCTAAGGCTCCATTAGGCCTAGATTTCATAGTGTCCATATTTATTCTGTGATACTATCAGATCGGATCGGATCGGATCGCATTTCAGTGTTGATTATCGTGACGTTGATAAGCAACACTTAGGTACTATCGAAGAACTTCATATCTAAGCAGTTTGAAAACAAAATCCCGTGAACACGAAGACCACATCTGTTACCGCCCCGGTTCTATAGCGGCCGAGCGCTGCAAGCAGAAATAGTCCTTGCGGTGTATAGATATGAACTTCTTCGATGGTACCTAGCAGCTGGTATCTAGATGACCCTTCTAAATGGGCCACATGAATGTCTACTCCGTGGGAGTTCTAGATTTTGTTTATTAGAACTTGACAACGGAGAACGTTGGAATAAAATAGCTGCAACCGCAATTGCCCGAAGTCATGGACGAATAAAAAAAGTCGGACAGATTGTCTCTAACAAGAAACTGTGTCACTCAAGTCGGCCAGCTTAATTAAAGATAAGAAGATGATTATTTTATGACATAAAGAATATTCCATAACAATGAAAATTGCAAAAAATAATAAGAAAAAGCCATGTAAAAATAAGGACATATTTTTTTTAAAGCGGTATTTTAATTAAAAAAAATTAATTATAACTCGAAAACTATCAAGAATCGCGAACTTATACATGGGGTATTTTTGGATACCCCTGTATATGCATGAGGAATCAATATTTTTTATTATGACATCACTATTAGGGCCACCTATTTTAAATCTTAAAAGGATTAGCTTAAGCCTATCCACCTTAAAAAATATATTATTTTTTGAAGCTTCACCGGCAGAAAACTCAAAAAAATTACAAAAAAAGTAATAACTCGAAAACTACAAAAAATCGCGGACGTACTATTGAAGAACTTCATATCTAAGCAGTTTGAAAACAAAATCCCGTGAACACGATGACCACATCTGTTACCGCCCCGGTTCTATAGCGGCCGAGCGCTGCAAGCAGAAATAGTCCTTACGGTGTGTAGATATGAACTTCTTCGATGGTACATGAGGTATTTTCGCGAATACCCCTGGACATGAGGACTCTAATTATTTTTCTTAAGTTTTTTATTAATTATTATTAAACTACTTTGAATAAAAGAGTAATTTTCAATAGGGTTTCTCCTAAGGCCGAAAGGAACATACAAAAAAAAAAACTAAATTATTTGTTTTTTTCGTAAGCTACAATATTTTCCGGTTTCACACTGATTGACGGGTTTTTTTTTTAAACATTTGGATGTTTTTTTTTTCATTTCTGCTGCATTTAATCAATTTTTGAAAAGTACAGAATTAATCTCCATTAAATTATACAATGGTATATAAATTAAATAGGTTCCATGTACTAGCGGCAGCAGTGTAAGAATAAAAACAATTGCAGAAAGAAGGCAAAACAAATTTTTCGATCGCAAAGCACTCTCTAATGCTCCGTATAATGAGTCGTGCAATATCATGTACATTAATTCACTTCAGCTCCACGCACAAAACTACCAAAACCTGTTACAAAAAAAAAAAAAAAAAAATGTTTTTAAAAAAATCCCGTCAATCGAGTGTTTATTCAAATAAATATTTTTTACAAGACATTATTACCTCAGCAAAACTGCTAAGCAGTTTGTTGGCAGATGTTGCTCCTTTTAAAATCACAAACTCACTCTTTTAATTCCCTCATTTCAGTCCCAATCTGCTTACCGGAGCCAGGGTCCGACTTCGTGGGGCAGACCGCCAGGGTAGCGGGGTGGGGAGTCCTAAGCTCAGAGACGATGCAGCGACCAGATACACTGCAGGTAGTGGATATACCTGTAGTGGATAGCAGGCAATGCGAGAAGAACGTGCATCGGGCTAAAGGTACTTTTTTAAAATTATTAGTATATATTTGGAGTGTGGAGTTGTGGAGGACTTACATCACTTATTGATGGAATGTGTTCGATATGAGTCTCATTGACGGGATCTGCTTTGGGTCTTGAAGTTGAACCAACTTGATATGGGCACATTCCATAACATTCTGTCTTAAACAAATGGTGATGATGCGAAGAGTCTGTTCGGGTTCGTGGCTCAAATGTGATCCGTAGTAGTATGTGTTTAGGGTTCGATGGGACTGTCATACGCATTGCGGTCATAAAAGAATTAAAAAAACTTTCTTATAAAAAAATAAAATCGACTTCCAAAAAAATACACTACGAAAAATAACTGATTTCGGAAGTCGGTGTCTTTCGTTTTCTATCTTCGTTTTTTTGCCACCGACTTCCGAAATCAGTGTTTTTATTTTTCACTTTTTAGTTGTGGTACCTACACAAACCCCCCACAAATATTTGAATACCACTACTTGCTATGTGAATTACAGTGACAGAACATCCACATATACTAGGTGGGAACAATACGTATTATCGAAGCTAACTCAAAAACCCCTCATCAGATCTTGACCAAAATATGGGACCACTTCTGAAGTATGCCCTACCAAACACAAAAAGAATCATCAAAATCAAATCATAATTGGCGGAGTAATAAACATACAATCGAATTGTTTTTTTTTTTTTTTTTTTTTTTTGAAAAATAAAAAACGAAATACGTAATTTTTCGTGGTTTTCTATGTGATTCAAAACAGTTACGTAAAGCTTTAATGTTCCGCTGCTGTAGGTTCAGGGTTACAGGAGTTGTATTGCTTGGGGATAATGTTCCCAGCATGTCCCTAAAAAGTGTCTTGCAAGATTCAAAGACTAGTTTAACACTTAGACCATCGAAAATATATTTTTTTCTAACCGTTTCTTGCTTCTATCATGAGGCCTAAAGAAATTGTGGGGGACGTGGTGAGGCGCTCTGTTCCCTTCGAGAGGGGAACATGCCTCCCCACCCATGGCTCCGCCTACGCGGTGCCCGATGCGGACCACACCGCCGACGACGATGACGACGATGCTCCGGAGGTGACCGAGGTAGAGATGAGGGTGGCGGTACGTAGGCTGAATGCCAGAAATACCGCCCCAGGACCCGACGGCTTACCTGGGAAAGCCTGGGTCCTGGCCTCAGAGGCTCTCGGGCCTCGACTAAGCACATGTTTGGAGAGGGGCCAATTCCCAATTCGTTGGAAGACGGGGAAACTGGTCCTAATCAAGAAGGCGGGGCGCCCTGCGGATCTCCGCCCGCTTACCGGCCCATCGTGCTGCTCGACGTGGTGGGCAAGCTCTTTGAAAGAGTCATTGCAGACCGCCTCATTAGGCGGCTGGTGCGGGTGGGGCCGGATTTGGCGGAGCGCCAGTTTGGTTTCCGCAGGGGGCGCTCCACGTTGGACGCCATCATGCGCGTGCGAGCCGTCACGACGGGGGATGTGGTGGCTCGGGGTGGGGTCGTCTTGGCAGTGTCTCTAGACATCGCCAACGCCTTCAATACCCTGCCCTGGAGTTGCATCAGGGAGGCACTCCAGTATCACCGGATGCCAACCTACCTTGTGGTCGAGGCCTATCTGACAGACAGGGCCGTCATCTACCCCGGTCACCAGGGAGAATGGAACCGGCGAGAGATGTCGTGCGGTGTCCCACAGGGATCGGTCTTGGGGCTGCATCTGTGGGACATCGGATACGACTGGGTGCTGCGCGCCGACCTCCCTAGTGGCGTCAGCGTCGTTTGTAACGCTGACCACACGTTGGTCCTGGCGCAGGATGGGTCGCACCAGGCGGCGGCCGAACTAGCGACACACGGGGTTGCGACAATCGTGGCCAAAATCCGGCAGTTTGTACTCGAGGTGGCCCTGCACAAGTCCGAGGCAATGTGGTTTCATGGTCCTCGGAACGCGCCACCGACGGGTTCCCAAATAACGGTAGGAGGGGTTCAGATCGGCGTCGAGTCAACGATAAAGCACCTAGGACTCGTCCTCGACAGTCGGCGGAGCACTTTCGACGTTTGGCTCCCAGACTGGAGCGGGCCGGGGCTGCCTTGAAGCGGCTCCTGCCCAATATAGGGGGTCCAAAGGCCTCCCGCCGGACGCTATACGCGGGGGTCGTGCGGTCCATGGCCCTTTACGGGGCACCGGTGTGGGCGCGTTCGTTGAGGCGGCGGCCAGCCCGCCGGTTGAACGCGTCCCAGAGGGTCATGGCCACCCGGCTGGTCCGGGGATATCGCACGGTTTTCGGTGAGGCGGCGAGCCTCTTTTCCGGATTGCAGCCATGGGATCTGGAGGCAAAAGTACTCGCGCATATTTGGGAGTGGCGCGAGGAGGCGAAATGCCGGGGCTTGACTCCGATGCCGCGAGAAATTGCGGCACAGCGGACAGAGTTCTGACGGGATCTCATGGCGTCATGGAGAGTGCGATTGTCGCAACCCAGTGCTGGGCACGCCACTATTGCGGCGATAAGTCCCCTCTTTGAGGAGTGGTTAGAGAGGTGTCACAGCGTCCTCACCTTCCGCCTGACGCAGGTCCTCGCCAGGCACGGCTGTTTCGGGAGGTTCCTGTTCGGTATCAGGCGGGAGGAAACGCCCGGGTGTCATCACTGCGTGGTTCGCCCGGAGGACACGTTGGAGCATACGGTGGAGGTCTACCCGACTTGGGCAGAGCACCGCCGGCGCCGTGTCCTCGTGGAGGCGATCGGTGGCGGGAATCTCTCGCGTCCGGCCCTGGTCCAGGCCATGGTACGGAGTGAGAGGGCATGGGAGGCCGTCACCTCCTTCTGCGAAGCAGTAATGCTCGCGAAGGAGGAGGCGGAACGCTTGAGGGAGAGGCGATTCCCGGCTACCGTAGGCGCGGGCTTGCGGACGGTAAGCAATGGGTAGCTCGCCATCCGGTAAGGACCAGGCCCGGGTCGACGGCACGTTGTGTTCCACGCGCGCCTCAAAGAGATGTCAGCAAGTGAAGGGGTCCGATGGGACCATTGCCTGCCGGGGTTGCGGGAAAGTCCGAAAGGGATACCGTGGCCCCCTGGCGTTGCACAGGCTACAGAAGGAACACGGGTGGGTTTTAGTCAGTAAGAGTCTGAAACGCCCTCCTAGCTCCGCCCAGAGCGGGAGAAGTCATTTGATAAAAAAAGGCTTAAACAAATCCGTCTGAAAGGGTTTAAAGCTCATAAAAAAATAAGCTAATCCTCAAATGACGAGAACAGTTTCTCGATTTTCTTTATTATATCCATCCAATATATTATTGTAGTCTTTGTCTAACTGATCTATTCCTAGGTGCCCAAACATGCTCGAAAGATGAATTTCTGCCATCGTTTGTTATGTTTACATTTGGAACAGGATTTTATCGGCCAGCTATGAAATGATTAATATACTTAGTCTTAACTGTTCTTTCTCAATTTCCAGGTACAAACGATGTGATATATGACGAAATGCTGTGCGCGGGCTACAGCGACGATGGAAAATACGCCTGTTACGGAGACAGTGGAGGCCCGCTCATGGTCGAACGGGAAGGACTCTGGTACCTTATAGGCGTCGTCTCCGGTGGTATTCCCCCGTGTGGCAGTACACCGAACATATTCCACCGAGTTGCCAACACGGTAGACTGGATTAAACGTCAGTTGTAATATGACCGCCAAAATGGTGAAATTGAATTATACAGGGTGTTTGGCGCATGGACCGACACAATTATTTGGGGGATTGGGAGCGTCATTTGGGAGGTTTCACCCAAAGACCCCATGTCCTAAGTGTCACGGTTATTGAGATGTTTTTTTTGTTTTTTTCACAAAATTACCCGAAATCTCGCCTTTAAATAGTCATTACTTTTTTGTTTATTGTTCTAATTGCACGAAATAACTTTTATTGTATTCTGCAATGTATTCTTATTCTAAATAAATAAAGAACTTTTTTAAATAAAACTATGTTCATAATTTTTAGAAAAAATCTAAAAAAATCATATCTTATTAACCGTGACACTTAGGACATGGGATCTTTGGGTGAAACTTCGCAAATGACCCTCTCAACTCCCCAAAAAATTGTGTCGGTCCATGCGCCAAACACCCTGTATATATAGTTCTACTGATTTTTTTTCTCTCTATTGATAGATATCATTAAAATCTAGATATTTAGAAAAAAAAGGCAATTACGTACTTGACTTTTTAATGTCTTGACCCAACGTGAAACACAATCAATAATGCAAGAGTAATTTTTCAAAAAATTACTTTTACATTACTTAATTTGTTTTAGATTATAACATTCTGATTAATTGTTACGTTAACCTCAACACCAAATAAATTTAAAAAATACTTTCAAGTTAAACGCGGGACATACGTTGTCATAGGTTGATTTTAGAAGTTGCATTCTTATTCATTTATAGACAATTTCATTGATTCAATATTTATGTAACGAAAGAGTCGTATTGTGTAAATCAAACGCCGTAGACTTCTTAATTGGTATTTTGTCGTATTAGCGCCATGTTTGATATTCAAAGGGTTAACACAACATAAAAAAATAATCTAGATTTTAACATTTTCTTCCATTTTTAAATGTATATTAATTAATCAATTATGTAGTTTTTTAATTTAAAAAGTGCTAGAAGTAAGTTATTCTTTCTGCTTTTAATTTAATTTGTAACATTTTTTTCTATTTTATGTTAAAAAACTAATTTTGAGTTGCTTTTTATTATTTCATTAAAGTTTACAATAGGTAGGTACAGTGTTACTTGGCCAATTTATAACAACTAATGATATTATTTATGATAACTTACAATAAATATAACACTCTTCGATCTTTAACAACAAAAGTTTTTTATTAGTACCTACCTGTCCCACCGAACGCGCCGCGCCGACGAGGAAGCGACTATACTCCATTTGAAACAAGATTAGACATTTCTATAAACCTTTTTTACAATCCGTTCAATCGATTTTGACTTCTATTGCGTTGGTGGCATGACAAATGGCAGCTGCAGTAAATTGTTGGTATTATAACTTTATAAATAAGGATGGCATTAAAAGTAAAAAAGTGTTTATTTGTGCCTACGGTGTAGAAGTCAAAATCGGTTGAACGGACTGTAAAAAAGATTTATTTAAATGACTAATCTTATTTCTAATGGAGTATAGCTATCAACGATTTTCTCGCTCGAGAAACGTACAGACGCCAGCACGTCAATCTACTACAATCTGTCAAATTTCGTTCATAGATTTTCAACTTTATCACTAAAGCATAAGGTTCAAAGTTGATTGGGAAAATTTGACAGTTTCGGGTAGGTTGATGTGCTGGCGTCTGTACAAAAGATTGTAGGTTCCGTGTAACTATGAGAGATACATATTATAATATACACTGACGAGCGAGAGATATAAAAAAGTCACTTGCAATGTGCCAACAAATCTAAATATCTCCTAAACCACACAAGTAAAAACGGCTTGAAAAAAGTTTTATACTGACTGCCTCGTTGGTCTAGTGGTCGCAAGCACTACTGCTGAGCATGAGGTACTGGGTTCGATTCCCGGGTCGGGCAAAGTGTTATTGGGTTTTTCTATCTGGAATTTCTCAGTAGTAGCCCGGAGTCTGGATTAGTGCCCGGTTGATGGCAATAGGCTCGCCCCCTATTACATGGGACTTAAACATAGCTGGCGAAATGTGGGTGTACCTACTACAGGTTCACCTCTGCCCAGCCCTTCGGGGAAACAAGGCGTGATGTTATGTTATGTTATGTGTTTTTATACGCTATTAGATACACTTGAATGTGGCATTTTACATCAAGAAGCTATCTTGCGTGGTTTCGGAAATATTTCATGATAAGTTAGTGGCTTTTTTATATTGCTCGTCAATGTATGTTCTTAGTAGTTGGTCACTGACTGTTCACACTGCCGAGTACTCGTTTTTCGCAGCGACAAGGCTGTCACAGAGAGTTCTGCCCCAGTAACGCCCGCTTGGTGGACAGAACACTCACTGAGAGACTCACGCTTGGTTCCAAGGAACATATTATACTCACCTTACGGCGAACATAGATAAACTGCGTTCGCGATTTAGTTTCCAAAGATGTAAGCAAACATGTGTTTTTTTTAAATCAACTTCCCTACCCAAACATAAAGTTCAGTTTGCCCAACAATTTTATGACGGTTTCAACAGTACTATTAGTTCTGAAATCAACTTAATTTATACTGGCATAAAGTAGATATTCGTTCCAATGGAAATAATTTTATAATTCTGCTAACATTTTTTCACGAAGCGAAATATATGTAATTATGTTTTGTTGACTCTGATTTGACTAGATCCCACAATATTATCTGACTAGATAGAAGTAACAAAACAATTTTTAAATATGAAATAAATTATAAAAATAAACCAGCTGATCACCAGCCAATAGGCACGCGATGCGTGCGCACGAATTTCTCCAACAAATCGTACAGAGGGCGGTAGTATCTGTTGAGAGCTGCTGCGGATATGTCGCGTTCGCCTGTCGTTGCTTCCAGAATTTCACTCCAGTGCTGCGAGTGACCACGCGACATGAAATCTCTGTGAAAGTGAAACAGATACAATTATCTGCTAATTGAAGTCAATATAAATGAATACCTAAAAAAATTACAAATTTAAATTATTTCACCTATCATTGTCAAAATTAGTGTAACCTGAAACTTATTACGATATTTATTCAACAATATAACGTGCAGTGTTAAAAAAATAACACAGCCAATCAGAGACAAGCATTTTTCGGTGACTCGTTTGTTATGCGCTTAGCCGAGCGCACCAAAAAATGAGTCATCAATCACAATGCAGGTGCTACCGATAACATGCAATATTAACTAAATCTCTACCACAATTACTAGTTATAAGTACGTATGCGCTAAAACTATATATTAAAAAAAACTATATATTTAACTAAAAAGAAGGTCAAAACAGCCAAATGAGACAAAAAATATACTTTGAATTTATTTTAAATGCCAAAAAAAAAATTACAAACATTTTTTTTTTTACTGAATGATTACTCGCGCTGCCGCGGATGGCCGGGGCTGTTTTTTTTTTCATGGATAGAGAATGACCCTAGCTATCAAATACTCACGTCACACACCCAACATATTAGTACAATTGAAGAAAAAAAATTAAACGTGATTCGCTCCATACAAAAAAAACTAATTAATTTTTTTCAAGACAAACTATCAACTTTAGAAGAAATTTTATAAGAATAAAAGTTGTCAGGAATATCATAACACGTCATATAAAAAAAAAATCGCATCGATATTGTGACTTCGTTGCCCATGTCTATTAATTTTCAGTATGGGCCCACTGTGCGTCGATTCAGTGTTGCTAATTAATATAAGGTGCCCACAATTGAGTAAGTTTTCAAGAAGGAAATTTCACATTAGACATAATCGTTTAATAAGAATTACAGTTTTTACAAATTGAAAACAATGATACCTATATAAAAATAATAAAATAAATAAAAAGAATTTGATAATTTACAGTTACGTAGGTACGCTAATAGTTTAGTCTCTCAGCAATAAACAATGGCTTTATCTAAAAATTAATCCAATGAAGTGGAAATTCAGCAGATAAAATGTTCCACGGCAACTTTCATTTAATGCGAAGTTAAGTAGGTACCTACCCTGCAAGAGGTACCTGGATGTCTAGCATTTAGTTATGACCGTACCTAGCCCCTAACACCAGATTTGACTAATCATAATTAGCAGTGGTATCTAGTGGTAGTGTAGTGTAATAAAAAAAATATTTACAATAACTTATTGAAAACCAGGTTTACAGTAATAGTGATCTTTAGATGAACCTGCATACACAAATTCATCCTGGTTGTGAGGCCATACTCCGCTTATATCCGTACCACTATCATCATTATCACGATCGCTTTCGGTTTCAGTGTCACTTATCACTTCTATAATTAAAGGTTTATCTAAATACAAATCATGTTTTAAGTATTCTCCTTCTAACCTGCGAACGTGTTTGCAATGCTGTACCCACTCATGAACTGTAATAGCGTCAAAAGCTTCTCTAACTAGGCGGGGAATTTCAGCATTTTTGTGCTCAATATTTACATCAGCAACTTTTCTTTTCATTGTGCTCCATATGAGTTCAATGGGATTGAGACCACAGTGATAAGATGGTAAATATAAGCATTTGTGTCTATTGTCTTCTAATTTTTTTTCAATCTTATATACAGATTCAGGCTTGTCTCTCTTAATTATTTCTAAAAGCTGAGGTTTAGTCAAATTCTCTCCGTAGTCAATTTTATTTTGGGTCAACCATAATTGCATTTTTTTTTTAAGGAATTCGTATTTGGGACTTTATTCACACAAATACGGTGTTAAGGAGCATTATCCATCACTATTATGGATGGCTCTCGTAAATTAGGCACAAGTTTTTTAATAACCCACTTTTTAAAGTTGGTACTATTTATCTCGGCATGATAATCACCACTTTTTGTGTTTGATTTAAACACAAGTAGTGCATTTGTAACAAATCCAGTATCTGCTCCCGCATGAACAATAATATATATCTTTGCCCTTTCGATACAGGCTCCAATACTCCATCTTCACCATCTCCTTGCCAATATTTACCCGATGTATGCGAAGAGTGAATATAGGTCTCATCTAAATAAATTAAGGGCTGGGGCTGCTGGGGAGATTTATTATTTTTATCCACTGCATGCAAGTACTTAGCTCTCCAAGCTGATATTTCATTACGCTCCATAAGAACCTTCCGATTGGATTGAGATTTTTTAAAACGAAATCCCACCTTATGAAGCAGCTTTCGCAGACTCTCTCGCTGACCTATGTAATTTATTTCTGTCTTTAAGACCTCTTGAAGCTTTTTAACAGTAGGGACCTCTTTTTTAGCAGAATAACATTCATGTACTTTCCTCCGTATAACTCCCATGTCAAAATCATCAACATGCACAAATCCACTTTTACGTTTTCTCTCCTTGCCTGGTGTCCGAATTTTCGTACCATTTTCTTCTGATGCGTGCCCTTCCTTAACTATTTTTTATGAAATATAAGATAGGTAGTAAAATAAATATTAGTAGAAATTTGAAAGCTGGCAGGTTAGTTGGCTCACTCACTTAGCAGATTACCTAATAGATGTACGTTACCGTTACTCTAACCTGCAGCATGAATAGAAACGAATATTTCGTGGACTTAAATAATTAGTTAAGTATCGGGTAATTTATAAAAGAAAGTTGACAACACTATTCTGTCGCTGCGGAAATTCGTTTGTATATTTGATTAAATGGAATAATCGGAGACTCCGCCCGAGCTTCTTCTTCAAAAAAGGTTTTAAACTTTAGAATAATGTTTCGAGCATCACTTTTAATAGCTTTCGGCATATTTAAATTTATAAATTCAGCAATATCACGACAAAACAACCAGAGAACCCGAATGTAGTAGACACTGACAATCGAATGACATTTCAACATGACGGCCGTAGTTCTAATTTTCGCCATTTCACAGATAAGTTGGTAGAAGTGTAAGTATACTGTTGAAATTACAATCAGGTTCGAACCATTTACTCGAAATTGTTGACATTTGCATAGGAGTCAAAAGGGGTAATTTGGTTGTCAAGGACCTCTCCTACACCCTTTAACGGATTGCCGACATTTAACTAATAACCCTGTATAAGGCCGCCAGTCACAATTACCGCCGTACTAATACTACTCCTCGTTACAGAGTCAGTATCTAAAGCCCAAAAGGCTGTATATCCTTACAATATTATGGATCTCTGAGAATTTTTTACTGTACCCAAATCTTCGAAGATTATCATCATCATTTCCATCTTTTAGCAGTCCCTTAAGTGGCCCAGTGGCAATGGCCGTGACTAACGAGTTGTAAGTCGTAACCCTAAATCATTTCATCACCACTGCTCTCCAAACGGTGATGAAAAACATCGTGAGGAAACCGGCATGTTCTAGAACCAACATTTTGAAGACAAGTGACATCTAACAACCCGTGGTAGATGACGGCCCACTATCTCATCGAGGAGGCCTGTAACCCAGCACGGGGGACATTATAGACTTATGCTACGAGTCCACTGCCAAACGTAGGCCTCTCCAATCGCACGCCATTTAACGCGGTCACTTTCATCCAGTTGCTACCAGCAACCCTGCTAAAATCATCGCTTCTAAACGTAGATTACTATGTTGCCTAGCTAACTATGTTAGGGTCCAGTCTGCGTTATAACCGCATGCAGCTGTAAACCAGTATTTTACAAGGAGCTTTTCTGGCCTTTACGACACAACCCAGTCTGAGCATCGATTATAAATCAATGTTCATGATGTTTACTTACTTCAAGATCTTCCCAGCAGCCTTAGACCCGTATATGTCGCATCTGGTCAAACTGATGGTGTCTGGAACAGGTCCTTCAGCGCTGCGACGACCGAACACTGCTGCTTTACATAACTTCTCAAAGAGTTGGTGTTGTAGAAAGCTGCTCAGGAAATACCTGGAAACATAAAAAGTTAATGATCTAAATAGTTTTACCACATTACACCCGTATTCTGTTTTATCGTGTCACCAAATATCAAAAATAATTCACATTCATCACGGGCATCACGGGTAGACCGGCAGACTAAACGTATAAAGAGTCCAAAACCACGAGAAAATACTGGCAAGAAAATTCTTAGAATTTATCTGTACAGCTTCCATTGACACCACTACTGAATAACCCCTTTTAACCGACTTCCCAAAAAGGAGGAGGTTATCAATTCGGTTGTATTTTTTTATTGTATGTAACCTCGTTTATGAAACGATTTCCAAAATTATTTTCTGATTTGAAAGGATATACTTCCACTGTTCCCATTTTTTTAAATCAAAATTCAGTTCTGATTATGGAATCCATGAAGAATTGAGGGAACTCCTCAAATATTATAGGCTTACACATAGCGATTTTGGTATTTTCAGCAATAAGTTAAGCATTTGAATTAAGAAAGTATCATTTGGTGACATTTGGTGAAGTGGAACTGAAGAAGACCACAAATGGCCAGTGGAACTACTCAATGATTAGTATTTCACGGGTGGCGATAAGATATCTCGATTATGATAGATATGCGACTATGAAGCACTTTTAAATAAATAATTGTAATGACCATCGAACTGATCTGAATAATATATGAAGCCGGAAGGACTACACTGGAACTCCGTCATAAAATAATGTATCCTAACCGTGTTTGGGCTTATTGGAATTGCCATGAGATTTACTCTGGCTTTAAACGATTTTAATGGTAATATCCCGGCATCAAATTGCGCTATTTGAGTCGTATGTTATGTGTGGCCTTGATTGTCAGAAGACAGATGTCGTAGTAGCCTCGTTATTTCCGTCAATGAACTGTCGCCGTGTAGTCGCTTTAATAATTTGTTGGCGTCCAAATCTGATAAAACTATGCCTTCCAAACTTCTGACACGACTAAGCGCGACGTATATTTGACCTTTTCCAAAGTTTTTTTTACCAAGGTTGATCACAGCTCTGTCAAGGGTGGTACCCTGTAATTTATGGACTGTGACCGCCCAGCTTAATATTACAGGCAGCATACGATGCTCCACATCTCCGTAACTCCTTGCCGCCTGGAACGTAGTGCTTGTTGGTGGTATGGGTATCACTTTGAAAACTTTAAATTAATTAGCACATTTTTTTATTGGATGAGACGATTGCAATGAAACAAAAACTAAATGTTACGATCGTGATTATATTCTATTTACAATTTTAGTAGGACTGTAATTAAATTTCAAAAATGTTATTTTTGTTAAATTTTATGTATTCATTAGTACCGTTTAATAGATGTCATTGAGATGGAAAAAAATATTTTTAACGCCCTTTCTACACTTTCAAGCCAGTTATGAAAAATGTATTTTTTCATCTTTATTATTACCTAGTTTAGTCTATACCACGTCTTATAAACCAAATGTATAAGATCTTTCATACAAACTGTATCCCCCCTTTTCATCAAGTCGCTGCACTGGTGGGGCAAATGCATTCTGCCCCATGGCATGGATTCTTCCCCACTAGGATTGGCACCTTAGAATTTGTGTAGGTAGGTATGCTACGAACATACCAACCTACACATTTCTAAGATGCCAACCTTAGTGGGGCAGAATCCATCAAGGTTTTAGACTAGTGGAATCTGTCCCACCAAAACGGACTAGTGGGGCAGATTCTACTGAAAAATTTTAGGCATTCCTCTTTGCCCCACCAGCGAGGCGGTCTAGTGGGGAAAAGTGGAATGACTCATTAATTTTTGAAAAATATTTTTTTATTTTTCCATTATTCGACTGGTATACGAATTTGTGTGGGGTAGGTACCACAACTAAAAAGTAAAAATAAAACTTAAAAGTATTTAAAAAAAAACCGACTAAACAAAAACACTAAAATAACTTTTTACAAAACAAAAACCACCGAATTCCACAAAAATACACTTATAAGTGAAAAATAACTTTATTTCGGAAGTTGGTGGCAAAAACGAAAATGTTTTATTTTAATTGTAAAAAAGTTATTTTTACTAGCTGATACGCTTTTGAGCTAGTCAATGGATGATCATCCTCCACTTGTAACATACAATTAATAAGTTAGATGATAGAAATACCTGATGTACGGCGTGTTATCCGGCACATGGAACTTAGCTCCTACATCAAAATACTCTTCTCCCCTAAAACTAGGTGGTGCCACCCCCTGCAATTCCCTCGCCATAGCCCAGAACTCTTGATTCTCTTCCTTCAGACTACCCTCAAAATACTTCCACCTGTATTCATCTATTAGTAGCGAGAATGGTATTTGTGGGATTTTGTTTAAAGCTTGTTTTAGTAAAAGAATTGTATCTGTTGTAATATCTTTGTCTTCGAATAATTTAGGAGGATCTTTGTAAATATCTTTTTCATTCATTTTGTGCATTCTTTCTATAAACGGGAAAAACTTTTCCGGTTCCAATTTGTTAACAATATCAGAATATTCTTTTGTATTTACACTTCTTATTAGGTCCTTTAGTATTTTTTCTTGAATTTTGTCTTCTATTTCTTTTGTATTATCGTCTATGTTATTAAATTTCTCATCTTTTGATTTTTTATTAACAACATTATTTTCGTCATCATTATTAGATAAGTTTTCGGTAACAGGATTTTCTGAATTGTAATAATTAGATGTGTATAGTAAAGAGTCGTTGATAAGACCAAGTCTGTTCAAATGTTGTGGTGTTAGTACTCCATACATGATGGTGTCTCCTACTGTCTCGTGTAGGGCTGTATTGGCTTGCTGTAAAAGAAAGTCTATTAATATTGACTTGAAACTTCAAAGTGGTTACGGAAAGAAGCTATATCCAGCGGTGACCTTTCAAAATTGAATACAGTCAATAGCGTCAACATTGCTGTAAATTCTATCAGAGTCTTCTTCGAGATGATTTAAATAATCGACTGTTTGCATCTCTATAGAAATCTAACACTAGGACGGTGTTAAAATGAGCTGAAAATACAACACGTCAGCTCAGTCCAAATTAAACATTTATTCTTGCAGCATAGCAGCATTCTCTTTTTGCCAGCATTAGCTTCTTGCTAGCATTCGCTTCTTGTTCTTCTTTTTAGCGTGTCGATGGCAATTTATATATAATCAGCTCATAATTTGGCTAAGAGATTATCACCTTCAGTAGCATCCATCGTCATTAGATTCTTGTTAATTATATTAGAGATTACAATTTTTGTACTCACCCTAAACAAAGCTGGTTGATTTTCATACGCCATGTAGTATTGAATATGACCAAATTCATGATGTAGTACATAGAAATCTTCCTTTGACGTGTCTGAGCAATATAACAGTCTAAAATCAATGCAAAGGTTAGTTTATTGCGACGTACGGTAGTTTAATAAAATCCTCATAAAAATGTGACTGCCAAGTTATTGGCAACACTAACCTGAAGTCGCCATCTTGAAACATGTCCGCCGCAGTGCCGTGACAGCGCGTGTCACTTTTGTTTTCCCGCGCAAACACAGATTCGCGCCAAAACGTGTCTGTCATGGCGGGCAAGCCGAGCGACTGGTAGAAATCTTCTGCTCTTCTTGCCTAAAGATACATAAAGTAACTAACTAGTTCGTTGGTTGTCTAACACTTGTATAATATTAAAGCATTTATAATTTTCGAACAAAAAAATAGGTGACTCATTAATTGTGTAATATTATAACTTACATGTCCTACACATTGAGGTTACATGTATCAAATAATGTTGTTATTAAGTTGGTTAACAAATGAATATTACGTACATAATGTTTGTTGCAGGACATCATATTAGATTTTTTTTTATAGACACTAAAGGATTCATGTTTGCCAATCAATTTCAGTTTGGAGTAAATAAATAATTGCATAATTGACCTTGTTGCTTGAAATCATCTCCAGTTTACAAACTTATTTTTTTTAAATAATTAAAAAAAAAAAAATTTGTAACTTATTTTTTTTAAATAATTATAATAATTGACGGGCCCAAAGAAAACATCTAGCTAGTAGTAAAGCTGATTTATTACCAAGATTAGATTATTATTATGTATTACTATGGAAAGACGGCGTGAGCTATGTGTATTTAATAAGAAAGACGCCATCTCCACGGACGAGCGAATCGGAATCGCGGCGATAGTTAAGGTGATTCCGAACAACGCCGCACGCGCCACTGCTACCACGGCATCGGCATTGCTGCCGCGTCACTACTGTACCTACCCTAATAACGTAATACACGATCAATCGGAATTTGAATAGCTTTGAAACCAATTGCTAATCCATTGCTTCATAAGTTCGAAAAAAAACTGCTCAACAACGTAAATAACGCAATGAATGTTGTTGAAATTTTGTCGTAATCGTTTACGAAAATGTGTTGCGTAATTAGATAGCAGGTCCCCATACAATTTCTACAGGGTGGCATAGACATCGACGTGAAAACTGTTACCATGGAGTCAGTAGTAAGAAAAAAATCATCTGTTCCATGCATTTTGACCGCATAAGTATTGCACTTTTCTATGTAACAGCTGTTTTTTTTCTATTCAAGGACTGTTTCTGCTTGCAGCGCTCGGCTGCTATTAAACCGGGCGGTAACAGTTGTGGTCATCGTGTTCACGGGATTTTGTTTTCAAACTGCTTAGATATGAAGTTCTTCGATAGTACTGAATCCACGGTAACAGTTTTTGCGTCGATTTCGTTGCCACCTTGTATATGTTTATATGAGATTACATTCCGGGCACGACAGCATTGCTGCGCGTCATAACTGTGACGGCACTGCTGCAGCAGCGGCAGACCAGTACTGTGCTCATCACAGCGATAAAACGTGAATGTTGACAACTGTTAAACCATGTGGTAAACCATGAAATTCTGTAATAATCTCACGGCGAAAACTTAGGTGAAGTGAGCTTAGTGAGCTGTCATTCCACCTGCTGCTAGGGACTGACAGCTCACTGACACTTCACCTAAGTTTTCATGGTGAGATGATTACATAATAGGACTGCAGCAGTGCCGCGCCGCGGTGCTCAGAATCACGCGGCAGGCGGCACTGACGCGGAGCACTGCCGCTGCAGCAATACCGTTGTTCGGAATCATATCTTTACGCTGTGCTTTCAAATCATTGCCGCGATGATATTCTCTCCCGTGGAGATGGCGCCTTAGATTATTATTGTGTAACTAACCATATGCATTACATTCCAATTCATCTTCTTAATACTCTTGTCCAAATCTATAGTCTGTGGAAGTAGAAGATCAGCCAATGGTTCCCAGTTCTGTGACCATAGATTACCTGAAACAATTTAAATTACGAAATTAATTTACATTAGTTTGCAAGAGTCCTGAGTAATTAAGAATTCGCATTGTGTAATGTTCCGTGTGATCCTTGAAAAATAATGGGCCACAGCCTTTCTTGCCACGATAGTCGAAAAAGTCGATTAACGGATAATTTCAAGGACGTGGACAGAACCCTCTTTCTGAAAAATATTATGATTTCAGTTGTATTAAAATTGTGATGACGATGTATGACGAATTCATGACACGTAAAACTAATAAGAACATTGATACGTCAGTCACACTAGAGTTAAAACGATGGATCAATTTTGATTTATCAAAACCATTTAAACGAATTTGATACATTCAATTTACCATGAGAGAGGCCATTATAATACGTATTGTTTGAGCAACTGGATACCTATTACCTATGGGCAAAAAGATACAACCCTTTAACATACAAACAGACGGCGTGGGTTTAGTAATAGGGTGTCCCTTCGCAAACGTTTGGTACGAACCCTTAAAAAATAGCCAGACAGCAATGAGTAAGGTCGATAACAGAAGTCAGTAACAGGGTCAGTCCTCGTACCCGGGTGATTCTTTAACGCGCGCGCACTGTTTTGCAACCGAGAGTTGAAAATCGAACAGAGCACACACATCTAAAAAGTCTAAGCAACACGAATCATTTTACAAAAACTGCATGTTTTATTAATTTATACTTTTTTTTTCATAACAAAGTAGATTGGTATACAATCTTTTTGGTCTCGGAAACATATACTGGCTGATTTAAAAAATACACACACATAAACTTTCATTAAAATAAAAGCTAGGTCAATTTTTTTCATAAAATTAAGGTCTGCTCTACAGCAGACCACACACACGAGACACGTCCCTGTTATTTCCTATTTTCAGCAACTTATTGGCCTAATTATTTTTTCACCTCATCACCTCAAACAAGCAGGTTTTGCTGTCTAAAGACCTTGAGCAAAATTTGCTGCGAGCGTGAGACAAAGTAACTTTTTTTTTATGTCGAGGCCAGTGCTGGCTCTTCTCACAAAATGCTTAAGAGTTGAACTTCACTTAGTTTTGTCAATTTCACTTCGATACGAAAAAAGCGAGAGATAAAAACAAGTCGATTCCAAATTCGGTTTCAAAATTCCATACCTAGTAGGCCCAAAAAAGAAACAAACAATAAAACGTTCGGGTACACGTAAAATCTTAAAATTGCAAATCATCTGATAAGGTTTTATTTAAATTCTGTTTTATTACATTTTTTGGAACGAAGTTCTATAAAAGCGTGCACTGGCGGAAATAGTCACGCGAAAAGGCGCTTGCAACTGTCTTCTTCTAATTCAAAGAGAAAGAAAGACGGAGAGAGATAGAAAGTGTGAATTTCTGCTACTTGTTGTCTGCAAATAGAATCGCTAACATGCCATTTTACTTTGATTGACCTAATTTTATTTTAGTTTATATAGGTACTTTAAACTCCTTGTTAATTTATTACATAAAGTATTGCACTTCCTAGCCTGAAGCACAGGTTCAACCTAGTTCAGGCAATTAAACAAATGTGCTCTATTTTAATTATTAAGATACTTATTGTAAATGTGTACCTTTTTATAAATAAACGATTTATTATTATTATTATTTGGTCAAAATGAAAATCCAAGATGGCGGTTGCATTTCCACATAAATATGCTCACAGTAAAAGAAAAGAAAATAAATACGTACGATACATAACAACACCGTCACGGATCGGACAGGTTTTTTTTGTGTTGTATTTTCTCGCTGCTGAGGTGAAAAGTTGTATGTGTTACACGAGAGCAAAGTTATTTGCATCTCGTGTCTTTGAATCCCTCGCCGCGCTCAGGATTCTAACCTAGAGAGAGCGAATCCTTCGCTTACTCGGGATTCAAAATCAATACTCGCAGCAAAAAACAACTTTGCTCTCTTGTTGCACAAATTAACTATTTCCCTATTTCATGTGTTTTCGTGGTTTGATAAATTTGTTATTTATCTCAATTTTATCATTTTGAGATAATTAAAAGTTTTTGAAAAAAAATTGTGGTGAGTAATTTTTCATGTCATGGAGCGACGCCATTTGACTGCTGACGAAATGCAGAGAGCTGTAGGAATGCTACAAGCGGAAAGAAATCAGTCGCAGGTATCTCGGCATTTTGGTGTCAATAGGAGCGTGATTTGTCGAGGGGATCCTGCTGAGCAGCACCCAGGACGTAAAACGTCTGCAAGACGTCAGCTGTTGTTAACCGCCCAGGACAAAGGTTTAAAGCTACAATTCTCAAGTGTTGTTGTTAGCCACCAAACCATGAGAAATAGAACCGTGTTCTATGCTGCCTACGAGCATCAAGCCCAATTAGGTGCCCACCTATACGCCCTGGGAATCGCGGCCGTCGAAACGAATGGTGTACGGAACACTTGACATGGACCCAGGAGCAGTGGGATACATTTTTATTTTGCAATGAGTCACGGATTGGATTTAGGCCTGATACGAGAAGCATAAGAGTGTATCATCGTCCCGGTAATGCTGAATGGCTTAGATGTGTCCAGAAAGTGCACCCTTTTTTTTTTGGTTGGGAATTCATCAAATGACTTCTCCCGCTGTGGGTGGAGCGGGAGGGCGTGTCCGACTCTTACTGACTAAAACCCACCCGTGTCCCTTGGCGCGCGTGGAACACGAACACAACGCGCCGTCGACCCGGGCCTGGTCCTTACTGGACGGCGAGCTACCCATTGCTCACCGTCCGCAAGCCCGCGCCTACGGTGGCCGGGAATCGGCAATCGATTCCCAACGCCCAGGGCGTCTCCTCCTGCGGCGGCTAGGGGCGTGAGGGCGCGAATTTTGCCCCTCCCTCACGCGTTCCGCCTCCTCCTTCGCGAGCATTACTGCTTCGCAGAAGGAGGTGACGGCCTCCCATGCCCTCTCGCTCCGTACCATGGCCTGGACCAGGGCTGGATGCGAGAGATCCCCGCCACCGATCGCCTCCACGAGGACACGGCGGTGCTCTGCCCAAGCCGGGCAGACCTCCACCGTATGCTGCACCATGTCCTCCGGGCGATCCACGCAGTGATGACACCCCGACGTTTCCTCCCGCCTGAAACCGAACAGGAACCTCCCGAAACAGCCGTGTCCGGTGAGGACCTGCGTCAGGCGGAAGGTGAGGACGCCGTGGCGCCTCTCTAGCCACTCCTCAAAGAGGGGACTTATCGCCGCCATAGTGGCGTGCCCAGCACTGGGTTGCGACAATCGCACTCTCCATGACGCCATGAGATCCCGTCGGAGCTCTGTCCGCTGTGCCGCGATTTCTCGCGGCATCGGAGTCAAGCCCCGGCGTTTCGCCTCCTCGCGCCACTCCCAAATATGCGTGAGGACTTTAGAAAGTGCACCCTTACAGTGGCTTTGGTGATTTTATGGGCAGGTATTATGAAGAACAGACGAAATGAGCTCATTTTTATAGAAAGAAATACGAACGCTGAAAGTTACGTTGAAGATGTCCTCGGGCCTTATGTTCACCCATTAGCACAAAGTCTTGGCTCAGATTTCACGCTAAAGCATGACGCGTGCACGTTCGCACACAGCTCGGAGGACCGGAGAGTACTTGGTAATTGGAAACATCCGGGTATTGCCGTGGCCTGCACAATCGCCAGACCTCAATGCCATCGAGCATGCATGGGACATGCTCCAGAGACATGTTCCAGAAAACCTGGACGGAGTACGACAACCCAAAAACTGAAAGACTTGTTAAAATTCCATTAGGAGCGATTGCCGCAGGACCAGATAAACATACTTATAAATTCAATGAAAATTGTTGCCGACATGTTTTAAACAACAGAGGCGGTCACACTTTGTATTGAACTACCAAATTATTAAAAAAAATGATCTGATTTAATGATGATGAATGATGAGATTTGATATCTGAAATTTCTCAATAGCAGCACGAAGTATAGATTCTATGTTTTTGCGAAAACTTTTCAGAACAATTGCCGATCTGTAAAACGGGACCCATCATTGACGATTCTTAAAAAAAACGATACGTCATGAGCACGACGGAAGCAGGTTCACATTGCATACGGAAACGAGTTTTTCGCGATTCTTCAAAATATCCAAATAGATGTCCACACTTGATTCGTGATTCAGAGTTCTGTCTTGGACGAGCGCTTAAGCGGATTCGTCACAATAAAATCACGATTCATGTTTTTTGACGAACGTGGTTTTTTAAAGACGATACGTGATTTAGGACCTGCCCGTAATTTTTCACGATTCGTGACGCGTGTGAACACGGGCATTTAAAACCATCGCCGGCGCCATACAAAATACGAATCGTGCAAAAAGACGATTCGTCGAAAAAAACGAATCGTCCTCATGTGAACGGGGCCTTAGTCGGCAATTAGTCGCTGGCGTATCGTCACTAGCTTAAAAAAAAAAAAAAATAGCTACGTACCCAACAAATGTGCAGGAATAGGTCCACGTTCAGGCACGACTTTACCATAAAACCTCCGCAGATAGAACCTCACTACGCCGTGCAGTAGACTATAGAGGGGGACCACATCGTTGTAGAGATGCCGGCAGACCTGGCGCAGTTTTGGGATCTCGAGCTCACCTCGCCAGGATGCACCGATATTTGGGTATCCTGTAATCAATGTGACAATAATATAAGTGGTCTACAGGTTGACTGCCAACATTAATGTGTAGCGGTTACACCGCCACATACGAACTACGCATCAAAGACATGACGTCACACAAATCCTGCATCGCGCAATTAGAGTTTACCGCGCGAACGACACGTATAAGACTATCCGACATCAACAGTCGGGCAGTCGGCCCGCCAGACACAACACCCGTCTGGTTGGAGGATTCTCCCTTTTCTATGGTGGATGAGTGAACTTTACACCCTGTTCCTCATACCCCTAAAAATGCAATAAAATATTTTTTTATTGATATTGATTTATACTAACAAGAATCTAATAAATTAAAGATATCCAGAGTAGCTTAGCCTAGCGTACTCTATATTTTAATTTTACTTTAAGGCAGCCCCTCTTTCTGCGGCATCAAGAATCGTACATGTAACCGGCTAGTTAGGTATTTACTTGTGAAACAAAACTTTAGAGACTCTCAAAACATGCAGAACCATTCATGATTTCAGCAAAACATTCTTCATTATTTGTTTTCGTATTTAAATTGTATTATTCATTAGTACAACTTACCATTACGCCTAGCAGCTTTATTTTCAATAGCAACCAATTTTCGATAAGGTTCCTTCATAGGTGGCCCGACTTTCTCCCTCCAAGTTAGCCACAACCATCTCAATACCTCTACTTTTCTCGAAAAAGACATAATTTTATCAAATACTCCTTCGCCTTTCAAACAAATCATATCTTTTTCTTCCATAAAACGGTTGATAGCACTTTTAGCGGCGAATAGAATTGGATCACCGTGTTCGAAATTGAAAAACTGTTTAAAGCTTGACAGATAATTCAAGATGGAGGCTTCGACTTGTGTTAGGTTATTTGTTGATATGTTTGCTTCGCTTGGAATGCATACTTCGGCATCTGAATAAATTGATTGCAATTCTTCGTAAATATTGCTAGTATGTCTGCAAAAAAAAAAAATGTAAATAGTAAATTCCCTGCTAGACCAAATGGGGAAGACTAAAACGACCAGATTGTTGTTGGAAAATATTGCCTCCATCCAATAAATGGAATTATCTAGCAGTTACAATAATTGAAATAAATTTATAGAATAATTAATTATCTTTTAAAGAATTATCTCATTATTATTTACCTGGTCTCATCATAAGTAAACTTCGGTCCCCTACACAATAAATAGTACTGCCTCTGTTGGGTCCTGTTCAACGACAGACGATTATACAGTGTTGCCAACTCACTGCACGTTTGGTCTTGCCAGATTATTCGGTTTTTCTGATATGTAGCTGAGCGAGCGGGCAGTTCTGTGTTGCTAGGGTTTATTGAGGACTCCCAAGCTAGATGAGCTGCTATGGTGCTAAAGTTGCCAGTTTCTTCATTGATTTTTTGGAAGAAATGATCTAAGTTTTGGCTTAAGCATGTCCTGAATAGAAAAATTAGGAGAAAAGACTTGATGGTGCCCATTTTGCTTTAATTTGACATTGTTGATTTGGGTGAAGAATCTGAAACAATGAATCTTCCTTATAATATGGGAACCACAGGTTTGTCAAATCGGCCGGTCGGGATGTATGAATGTAAATGAAGTAAAAGGAGTATGTAAGGAGTGCAGAGCAGGTGGCGTTTTCCAATTTCTGCCTACCCCCATGGGAAGAAGAAGTGAGTGAAAATCTCAATAGCAATTATATTTTTTTTTAAAGTGTATAGGGTGTCCCTGTCGGATAAAGTGCCGCTATTTGATGGATAATACTGATGCTGCCTCTGCTCGGCTAAAGTGTCGTAAACATTGCATTGTCATTGTCACTGTCACTTGTTTTTTTTTTACATTTACCGCTAACGGAACTCTATACACTGCCTATATTTTATTCAATCAAACAAAATTTGAACTCCCACCTAACATTAATGACACCGCGCAATCTACCGATCCCTCTAAAATAATATTGTAATCAGCACAAATTATGTACGTATAATATCAGGTACTGATAACACGCGGGATTATCTGCTCAATAATCTGAAGAGCCTCTGAAGCCTCGATTAGATACGAAGAGCTTTCACCAGGGCTCGGGTTTTGCCGATTAGGTTGAAAAGAGAGTGGTGTGTTTTGCTTTTTCACTGATACGGTGGAAAGTAGCCGTCAATTTGGATTTGTCCGGATTTTCCACAGTGGCAAATATAACATATTGACATAAGTCATTAATTTCACACCAAATAAACTAAATAATATTTTCAACACAAAATACATTGTGTTGAAAATATTACAGTGATAATGATAATAAATAAAATAATAACCCCATGGCCGTATCTCTACGTTGACGTCGTGGTGGAGCTTGCGCGCTCCAAACTCCAGATCCATGCCGGCAGATTTTTGCCGAAACAGGTCTGGGATGAGGAGCCAGACCAAGAGAGATACAGAAACCCGCAGGGCAGCATGTGGCGAGCTGTTGGGCAGTAGCGACCCCACGGACCCTATCTCCCGGGAGAAATCTTGTTCCTGATCTCTGGCTTGCCTTTATTGGCCGGCTGGAGTGAACACTGACGAGAAAAAGAGCTCCCATTTCTTCCTTGCCTTTATTGGCCGGCTTGAGTGGAGATTCGCAAGAGCAAATGTGCTCGGAGGAAGGAAGTATTCCAGTAAGATGCTGGTAGGGATCTTGACCGTACTTCTGGGATTGTCCTGATAGCCGTGGAATACCGCTCCACTCCTTATAAGCACCTCAGGACATGTTGCCCCTTGTCGCTTCGAGCCTTTGTGCTAGCGACCGTTTTCGGGGGCCCATTATTGAGTGTGCAAGTCACCCCCTGCCATTTTACCTGTGTATTTTATATGTATAAGATATTAGTCAGGCAGGGGCCATAGTCTTTACATAGTTCTAGATAACCAGTTCACTTAGCTACCCAAACCCATATTCCAATAAATTTGTTTCCATATCCTGCAATAGTCCTCCACTAACCAGGGGTTGTCCTTGGGTGCACTAGATTTGTACGTACAGGAATAATCGTCGGTTAGTGCCTCGTTTCATTAGACACGTCTAACGGGCCTCTGCGAGTTGGCTTCGGCCCCTCGTACGCCTTCCAAAGGTCCGGGACCCTAGGGTCCCGAGAAATGTCAAAAAAATAATAACAATTATAAAAACATTATATTAATATTCATTACGCATTTAAAATGTATCAATGTCACTAATACATAATTTTATGCCAATAATTCAGTACCAATAATTTAAATAATCACCAACATATAAATGCAATATTTAAATTATAAACACAAATAATAATAATAATTCACAAATAATTTATTAGTGGCTGTCGTTTATCATCTATGACATCACTAGTCATATGCCTAGCCTTTTACCAACTATGTTTCGGTCGGCTTCCAGACCAAGCTCCCATCCCTATTAACATTGTAATTTGAAAACATTGTGAAAGCTATTTATTTTTAAAAGAGTAACCGTGGAGTTTCTTGCCGGCTCTTCTCCATAGGAAACGACCAATTCAAACCGTGCACCTAGCTTCTGACGTTTCATAAGTGACCATGTAGGTTTATGTGAAATAACATATTTTGATTTGATTTGAGTCTAAATTTTCAAAAAATTAATATAATAACTGATTCTAGTCGCCCCTTCCAAAAGGTATCACAATATCTTGTAGCGTGGCTTTTAAAATGTTTTCACAATATCTTGTCATACATTAATTATATGTAAAGACGATGCACCTAGAATAAGATCATATACCACAATAGGTAAAAATAATGAAAAATGAAGGAATGACAGATAAATTAATTATGTGATAGATGCATGGTGCTCACATATTTACGCAATAAAAAACATAATTATTTTCGCAAGGGGTGACCTAGACCCAGTAACTGCTAGATAACACGATCGATACCCCTTGGTAAGACTGGTTGGCAAACTGTCGGACTTCTTCTTCTTCTTCTTCTTCTTCTCTACCCGTAATGAAAGCCGAACTAATTACGGCCTAGCGTGCCTTCCGAGGCCTAGACACAGGTGGCAGAGAACATAATCACCCATAATATAGCTTAATAAAAATCAATCTACCTAGCCTTTCTCCAAATATGCAGGAATCGGCTTCTAGTCTAACAGGATACAGCTGAATACTTCTATTTTACATGGAGCGACTGCCAATCTGACCTCCACAACCCGGTTACTGGGTAACTCGAAAGCCCTTGGTAAGACTGGTTGTCAGACTTAACCTGTCAAAAATCCAAAAAGACAGCCGGGACCAACAGCTTAACATGCTTTCCGAGGCATGTGAGGGGTATGATGATGATGATGATGATGATGATGATGGGACTCCCTTTTCCGCACTTAGACTCTCATTTGGTCCGTTGTGCGTGGGGATACTGGCTAACAGAGCCAGCCTAGCTTCGCCCAAAAGCACAGAAGCCTCCTGGGGGCTTCACAGGCTTCGCGGAGCGACCTCACTGTTCCGAGGATTTCTTCCCGTTGAGAAGCCACTGCCTCGCACTCCAGGATAACGTGGGCGGCTGATTCCTCGGCGTCAAGGCAGCCCCTGCAAAGGGGGCTATCTGTGGCGCCTATGTTGAAAAGATGTTTGTTGAGGGGGTTATGGCCCGTAATTGTTCCTATAATTATTCTAAGGTTATTTCTACCCAGGTTGAGAAGTTTTTTGGTTAATCGCGGGTCTAAAATTGGTAAAGCCAATTTTGACTGTCTACAGTCTGTTGCCCGTGACCATCTGTTGTTATGGAGTTCGGTCGATCTTTGGCGAATCCACGCACGAAATTTTGAGAAAGGCAGAGGGAGAAGTGGGTACGGGCCTAGTACTTCCATATCAGAGCCTCTCTTCGCAAGTTCATCAGCGGCATCATTGCCTAAGGATCCACTATGCCCTTTGATCCACTGGAGGGTAATGCGATTAAACTTCGATAAACTCTCCAGAGCTAAATGGCACTCAAAAATTAGTTTATTGTTAGTTTGTTTGTTTTCTAAAGCTTTGAGCACGGATAGGCTGTCGGATAGGAATTTAATGCCGTAGTCCCGGATGCCTAAGCGCTTTACTGCTGTTGCGGCTTGTGTTAAGGCAACACATTCACATTGGAATATCGAACTGTGTGTGCCTAGAGGTATGTGAAGGTTAAGGTTGAGGTCAAGGGAGTGTACGCCAGCACCTGAGCCGTTTTGTGTTTTTGAGCCGTCTGTGTAGATGCGCACTTCATGGGCTCCTGACTGATCCTTTTCCTCCTGAACTGTTTGTATAGTATAGTTTTTGTTGAACAAGGGTTGGTTTGGTGTTCTATCACACGGGGCAGCGATGAGAGGTTGGTACTCAATCGCCCGGTCCAGGATATTAGCGTGTGGACTGGTGTGGTTTTTGCCCCATATGCCCAGATGCATTAGCCTGATGGCAGCTAGCGCCGCCTCCTGCTGTATGTACAGGTCAAGGGGAGTTAATAGAAGGGCTATCTCCAAGGCTGCTGTTGGGGTGGTTCTCATGCAGCCAGTGGTAGCCGTACAGGCCAGTCGTTGGAAGCGTTGTAGTCTGGTAATGGTGGTCGAGAGTTCAGTCCTCGTCCACCAAACCAGAGCGCCATAAGCCAACATTGGCCTGATTACCGCTTTGTATAACCACAGAGTTATCTTCGGAGAAAGCCCCCATGTTTTCCCTAACATTCTTTTACATTGGTAGAGTGCAATTGTGCTTTTATTAAGTTTGTAGTCGAGGTGCTTGTTCCAGAGCAGTTTGCTATCAAGGATCACCCCCAAGTACTTGACTTCGTCTTTAAGTGTTAATTCAGTGTTGAAGAGTTTTGGAAGCCTATGGGGTCCCAAAGTTCTCTTGTTGGTAAACATTATTAGTTCTGTCTTCGAGGGGTTAACCGATAGCCCGTGCTTCGTGCACCAGCTCTCGATTATTTTGAAAGCCCTTCTCATGAGATCACATAAGATGCCCTCAAATTTCCCCGAGATCAGAATTGCTATATCGTCCGCGTATCCCACCGAGTACAGACTGCTGGCGTTGAGCTCTGCAATGAGCTCATTTGCGACTAAATTCCACAGCAGTGGTGACAGCACCCCACCCTGTGGGCAGCCTCTACTCACGATACCTCTCGTGGTGGTGTTCACGGTAAATTGAATGGCACGGTATTTTAACATGTTATTGATCCATTCTATGAGTGTACGCGCAACACCGTGCCTGGCAAGTGCCTGTACGATGCTGACGAAGTTTGTTTTGTCGAAAGCACCTTCTATATCAATGAAGGCGCCTAGGGTTGGGTTTTTGGCTTTAAGAGCATTTCCAATGCGTGAGACTACGCTGTGGAGTGCTGATTCGGTTGATTTGCCTGCACAGTAGGCGTGTTGATTCGGATGTAAAGGTCTTTGTACCGAAATTTGGGATCTAATCCTCCTATCCCCCAGCCTCTCCAGTGTCTTCAAGAAGAACGAGGAGAGGCTTATAGGTCTAAAGGATTTGGGCTGGGTGTAGTCGCCCCTACCTGGTTTCGGTACAAAGATTATTTTTACTTCCCGCCATTTCAAGGGGATATAGCGGTGTGCCAGGCAGGCTCGAAACACCTTAACCAGGTAGTCAGCCAGTACAACTTGGCTCCACCTGAGCAGAGCCGGGAAAATACCGTCCAGGCCTGCTGCCTTGAAAGGTAGGAAGGTGTTGATTGCCCACGTTATTTTGTCTTTGTCGATTACATCCAACGCCACTTCCCAATCTAGGCTGCTCGTGGCCCTCTCCATATGTGGTTCCCAGCTTTGCTGGGTGGCAATCTGGCATCCTGGGAAGTGGGTGGTTAGGAGTAATTCGCTTGTCTCAGCGTCGTTTGTTGTGTAGGTGTTATCTGTTTTTTTCAGGCATCCTATTGAGTGGTCCGTCTCTTGAGCGAGACAAGTTTTGACCCTCGTTGCCTGGTTGTTACTTTCAATGTTAGTGCAGAAACGCCTCCAGCTATTCTTTCCTCTGAGGCGTATCAGTTTTTTATAGGTTTTACGAGCTGTTGTATAGCGGTCCCAATCTACTGGCGACCGTGTGTTCCTGGCTCTGTTAAACAGTCTTCTCAACCTGTGTCGGTGTCTTTCCAGTTCTGGACTCCACCAAGAATGGCGAGCTCCCTGTCTGGGTACCGTGAGGGGACACGACTGTTCATAGCTAGATAGAAGGATGGATGTGATGTTGTTTACATGTTCGTCTATGTTGGTTACTGGTATCTCAGCCGGAAGGGCGTGTAATCTGCCTAGTTCAGCCTTAACCAGCTGAGGGGTATGTAAAGATGGTCACCCATCCACGGACCGACCGCGGCAGGCGTGGCTAACCTGATCGATCGACACGTGCGGCTGTAATTACTTAGCTTAATAATATATCATAATAGGCTGTAATTATCCCACTGGTGGGACTCAGACCTCTGTGAGTGGGAGTGGGCTGTCCACCACGCGGAAGTCTGATGCTATTGAATTTAGAAGACCAGAGAAACGTTGCATGGATTGAGTGAAAGATGATTATGGCTAGAAAGTGGGTGAATACTGAGCTGAGGGCTGGTAGAGCCACACACACAAAACACACACATCACACACACACACCACACATTTTGTGGTCACATGACCAAACCAACCTATACCAAAGCCATAGATCTTTAGAACTTGTGTTAGCTACCTATATTCTTGCAAATAAATATATCATTAATTCATTCATTAATCTTCTATTACTTGGGACTTAAACATAACTGGCGAAATGTGGGTGTACTATAGGTACACCTCTGCCCAACCCTTCGGGGAAACAAGGCGTGATGTTATGTTATGTCATTCATTCACAAATAATTTAGTATTACAGAAGGATGTCCATAATGATTGCCACCAAATAAAATAATCAAAGATAAAATAATATTGTAAGTACTATAATCACATGGCTGAAATGGCTACTTCTAATAGCCAATATTATGCATAAATATATCATAGGATACAATCTGGTAGGCAAATTGGCAACTTAAATTCTTTTTGCAAAAAGGAACTCGTGGCTAAGTAATAACTGCCGCACGGGTCGATCCATCAGGTTAAGCTATGTCTGCCGGGGTTGGTCTGAGGATGGGTGACCATCTTTACATACCGAGACGCCTTCGTGCCTCGGAAAGCACGTTAAGCCGTTGGTCCCGGCTGTCATTCGTGGATTTTTGACAGTCGTTACAGGTCGTCAGAAGCCCGAAAATCTGACAACCAGTCTTACCAAGGGGTATCGTATTACCTAATTACTGGGTTGTGGAGGTCAGATAGGCAGTCGCTCCTTGTAAAATACTGGTATTCAGCTGCATCCGGTTAGACTGGAAGCCGAGCCCAATATAGTTGGGAAAAGGCTAGGCAGATTGATTCTTTTTGCAAAAAAAGAAGTATGGATCTAATAATAATAACAATATACAATTTATTTCAGGCGACACAGGCCCATAGAAAAATACCTTAACCTAAACATACACATTTTAATAACAAATAAGGCTTAGACTATGTTAGTAGCACTTCACTTTGCACTAGTTTGACTTTGTGCTGTCCTGTGGAACTTGTCCGCGGAAGCGACGGAACACCACGTCCTGCGGCCAAAAGTCTTCTTCCATGACGAGGGGCAGGTAACAATTCGGTACTCGCACGACGAACGCCTTGAAGTTGACGTTCCGGTGCGCACTCGCACGACGAACGCCTTGAAGTTGACGTTCCGGTGCGATTCTAGTAACTGCACCCTCGGCATGTACCTCGTCCTTTGGCGCACGTACTCCACGATGTCCTCCACCTTAGTGGTGTAGTGCAGGCGGGAGATGTACACCGGTGTGTTCGGCTTTGCGGCACGCAGGCTCACTTCGGGGTCCGTAGGAGCTTTGCCGCAGCGGTTCTTGTTTGTTCGCAATCGGCGCTTGTTCCTTTGCACCGTCACGAAACCATCAACATTATCAGCCCTATTCGGTGCCTTTCCTGGCATGGTCTCTCCGGAACAGAGGGAATAGCTGTTATATCCTTGAACACGGTGATGTTACTATATTTTATTTATGATTTTATCAGATTAGGTGCGTACTAGAAGCCATTTGAAGCAAAAAACCGACACTTAAAAACGATAAGCTCTTATGTCTTCGAGACATTGATATAATTATAAAATATTATATCAACGCTTCGTTGGTGTAGTGGTCGCAAGCGCTACTACTGAGCATGAGGTCCTGGGTTCGATTCCCCGGTCGGGCAAAGTGTTATTGGGTTTTTCTATCTGGAATTTCTCAGTAGCAGCCCGGAGTCTGGATTTGTGCTCGGTTGATGGACTTAAAACATAACTGGCGAAATATGGGTGTACCTACTACAGGTACACCTCTGCCCAACCCTTGGGGGAAACAAGGCGTGATGTTATTTTATGTTTTGTTATCAAAGCTTCGAGAGCCTTTTTTTCTATCCACAGTGCGCCGCCCTGCTATCTAATTACGCAACACATTTTCGTAAACCACTACGACATTTTTTTTTCATTTTGACAGTTCAACAACAATCATTGCGTTATTTACGTTGTTGAGCAGTATTCTTTTTCGAACTTATGAAGCAATGGAATAGAAATTTGTTACAAAACGAACTTATTAAGATTAGTATCTCGTAGGTACTTATTAATAAATAATGGAGACAACAAATTAGAGTACCGACCGCAGACGGCAGCAGCAGGCGACGCGACGCGGCTGCACTCAGGTTTCTATTGTAGGTATTTTTGAGAATTTGAATCGAATTTCTATGAAGTCGCCTGCGGTCGGTTATGGAATGGTACCTTTAAAAATATAATATACCAAGAGTTGATATTTAATTATCTTACTATTCTTTAAAAGATGACAACCCTAACGTGGTCAGAAGGTATAAACCCACGTTCGCACGGACGTAAACATATCGCTGCGGGATTTTATCGCGCACTGGATTTTCCACTCTCGGTGTTGAGTCCAGCGTTCAGAATCCAACGCGTTGGGAAGCACTCTCATCCCAATGCGTTGAAAAAACACATTGTTGGGTTTTCAACTCTCAGCGCCAAGCCGAGCGTTGAAAATCCAGTGCACAAAAAAAAATCGCCGCAATTTTGCACGTGGGCTTACGCGATAGAAAGAGAGGCCACTTCTAGGTGAATATACCAACAAATTGTTGAGGCAACTTGGTGGTGGTGGTTTTTATGCAACGATGCGTAAGCGGAGCGCATCCCTGGTACGCAGAGTTCAGTACAGCGTGCTCGTGATGATAGCCGACAGACTCGACTGTCCATACAGTCGTCGGCTATCAATATAAATGTGTTTTGTCTGGTTATTGTTTTGTGTTGTATTGTAATGTTTAATGTATTCTGTGTGTTTATTTTATGTGTATTATTAATGAGTCGTTGTTACTTGAAATAAAAATGAATTGTACAGTTTATAACTGTAGGTAATAAGCGCTGTGCGACCTGAATTGCAGTTTATTATGTCGCAGCAAGAGTCGCTTTTTATTTAACTGCTTTTACGCAGTGTCCCATTTGTATTAATCTGTGGTACAGACGCCAGCACGTCAACCTACTACAATCTGTCAAATTTCTTTAATAGTTTTTCAACATTATTACTAAAGCATAAGGTTCAAAGTTGATTGGGTCAATTTGACAGTTTCGGTTAGGTTGATGTGCTGGCGTCTGTACTATAATATTACATACGATCGAGCTTTAAAATAAGTAACGATCCCAAATATATAAAGCTTCTAAAAGTTTAAAGCCTAAGAATTACATTTTGCTAACTAACTTTTCGGTTCGTGGGTAGGTGCCTAATTTTACTGTAAAATTCATCATAAAAATCATATAAGTACAATGTGGGGACAACAATACCTACGTATAAGCCCGTTTGCACGGACGTAATAAAATAGCGGCGATTTATTTTCGTGCACTGGATTTTCTACGCTCTGCTTAGCGCCGAGAGTTGAAAATTCAACAGTGTGTTTTTTCAACGCATTGGGATGAGAGTGCTTCGCAACGCATTGGATTCTCAACGCTCGGCTCAACACCGAGAGTAGAAAATCCAGTGCGCGATAAAATCCCGCTGCGTTATTTTTACGTCCGTGCGTGCGCACGGACGTAAAAATATCGCTTATAACTTTACTAACTTAACGGCTTATAACTTCTGACCACGTTAGGGTTGTCATCTTTTAAAGAATAATAAGATAATTAATTATCAACTCTTGGTCTATTATATTTTTAAAGGTACCATTCCGTAACCGTAGCCGTTGGTCCCGGCTGTCATTAGTGGATCTTTGACAGTCATTACGGGTCGTAAGAAGCTAGAAAGTCTTAAAAAGGGATATCGTGTTACCCAGTAACTGGGTTGTGGAGGTCAGATAGGCAGTCACTCCATCTAAAATACTGGTATTCAGCTGCATCAGGTTAAACTGAAAGCCGACTCCAACTTAGTTGGGAAAAGGTTCGACAGATGATGATGCTCCTTCGTCTAGTAAGAAGTCGAACGAAACTATACTATACTACGGACTCCTACCGACTAGATCATTAGAGGCACCTGCACCCACCGCCGCCGCCGACGGGGAAGCGACTAGCAATCAATGAATAGATCGCTCAAGAAATGTTCAAAAGATTTTAGGTCCCAAGCGTGGTCCATAGCGCTGTCAACAGTGACCTGAGGCCGCTGGGCCGGGGGCCGGAAGGAGGAGGCGGAGCGCGTGAGGGAGAGGCAAATTTCGCGCCCTCACGCCCCTAGCCGCCGCAGGAGGAGACGCCCTGGGCGTCGGGAATCTATTGCCGATTCCCGGCCACCGTAGGCGCGGGCTTGCGGACGGTGAGCAATGGGTAGCTCGCCGTCCGGTAAGGACCAAGCCCGGGTCGACGGCGCGTTGTGTTCCACGCGCGCCTCAAAGAGTGTCAGCGAGTAAAGGGGTCCGATGAGACCATTGCCTGCCGGGGTTGCGGGAAAGTCCGAAAGGGATACCGTGGCCCCCTGGCATTGCACAGGCAAGAGAAGGAACACGGGTGGGTTTTAGTCAGTAAGAGTCTGACACGCCCTCCCGCTCCACCCAGAGCGGGAGACGTCATTTGATGATTTCCCACCCAAAAAAAAAAAAAGGCCGCTGGGCCGCACTCTCGTCCCAGTGCGTTGAAAAAATAAACTGTTGGATTTTCAACTCTCAGCGCTAAGCATTGAAAAACCAATGCACGAAAAAAAAATCGCCGCGGGTAAAAATCGCCCGTGCGAACCTGGGTTAAGTGTGCTACGCAAATACCCCGCCGATTTCAACACAAATTTTGTTTGCGAATGATGTTAATGGCTACCGTGTGAAAATGTATGGAAGGTATTGATGGTAAATTATAAAATAACATAACATCACGCCTGTAATCCTCAAAGGGATAGCCAGAGGTGCCCCTATAGTACACCCAAAATTTGCCACTTTATGTTCAAGTCCCATGTAACAGAGGGCGAGTACTAATGTCATGAAACGGACACAAAAAAAAAACAACGACCAGTTACATGTAGATGGAAAATGGATTTCTGCCCGATTGATAGCAATTGGCTCGCTCCCTATATAAGTAGGAACACCTCTGCCTAACCCTTGGGGAGTAGACAGGCGTGATTTTATGTTATGTTAAAATGTAATGATCACATTTTTTTGAAGAATGTTAGAGTAGCGAATGTGACATCATATTGAATGGAGAAAAACTGGAATTTATTAATCAAACGGTTTTCCTGGGAATCACGTTAGACGAGAAATTACAATGGGGACCTCACATAACATCTCTCGCGGGGCGGCTCAGCTCGGCCGCTTATGCTGTTAGAAAGATAGACACTTATCAGACGTAGAAACCGCGCATTTGGTGTAATTTAGCTACTTCCACAGCATTATGTTGTATGTCATTTTACTGTGGGGTCGGGCGGCTGACATTGAATCCATCTTTATTTTGCAAAAGAGAGCTGACAGAGCCATTTATAATTTACGTCGCCGCGAATCTCTCAGGGAACTATTTAAAAAGATTAATATTATGACGGTACCTTGCCAATTCATTTATGAAAATATTATAGTATGTAAGAAAAAATCTACATCTTTTTAATAAAATAATACTAGAAATAAAGATAAAATAGATCAACCATTTTTCAGATTATCTAAAGTACATACTTACATCTTTTATGGGGTAGGTACTGTATTAAATGTTACAACAAAATACCTTGTGGTATATTGCTATTAAATGAAAGAAAATTTAACTCATATTAAAACTACACTTTGTAAACAAGCATAATACAAATTAATCCAAGATAAGAATGCTTGGAAACATGCTGGTCCTGCTCCATAGAATAATTTAGAATCTAGACAAATTCAAACTGGTTGCTAATTTATATATTTAATATATTACATAGATTTTACATTCGGTGATTACTTCTTTACACACTGACTTATTAATTGTAAATTTTGAGGAAAATCGTCTACTTTTACAATGTATCTGTTTTTGCTTCATTTTTAATTCTATTTACATATTGTCGTATAGTAATTTTATTCTAGGTGCATCGTCTTCACATATTAAACATACAAAATATTGTAAAACATTTTAAAAGAGTAACGGTGGAGTTTCTTGCCCATTCTTCTCCATACGAAAACTTCCTTTTGGAAGGGGCGACTAGAATCAATTCAATGTTTTTGTAAATTTTGACGTTCAAAATGCCTTTTGTGGGCCTATTTGAAATAAATGATTTGTCTTTGACTTTGAAGTAACTTAAGAAAAATCCATAAAAAAAAAAACAACATTGAAAGTTTTTGGAACGTCGCTAAAAATATTTTCAGGCAACTTACCCTAACTTGAGATACTTTCCCAGAAGATGATCGTTTATACGACAAATAAATAAATTATACAATAAAACAATTTATCCCAATAGTTGAGTGTGGACGCTAGCAGCGGTAAGCGATCCCGAACGCGACTGAAATCACAACACCTCTAGTCGTGCGTACATTATTGTTGGAGTTCCGTAGAATGGTAGGAAAACCCCTGGTTACTATGGTTGCTTGCATAATGAAGCGGGTTTCTGGTCCCAATTATTTGCGTGATGTTCTGGGCCTGCAGTCATATTTCTCCCGTTTTACGGATACTGATGAATTGCACACAAAGTTACAGTAAAAATTATAGACTTGTTATTTTCAGTTCCTCATTAGTAATGTCTGAAGAATCTCCGGTTTCAGTAGTAGTAAAATCAATGTGAAGATTTTTTCTTAGCCATTGATAGATAGATAGATAAATCGTTTTTCGTGCACACAAAAAACAGCACAGCATACAAAAGCACGATTAAATAATTACTATACTGCAAGGTGCCAATATACAAACAAATATAAAAGGAAAAAAACAAGACATTGTGATGACACTATTGGCTATGACACACTTTAACGAACATAAAAAAGGTGCGGTGTGCGCTTCAAAATTCAAAATTCAAAAGTCATTTATTCAAATTGGGCTGAGAATCAGCACTTTTCGAACGTCAAAGTTACATAAGACAGTCCCACAAAACGCCCACCCTTCACCACTTCCTAGTGCTTTCGCTGGGGAGAAGAAGTGGCGCAACAAACTCCCCAGCAGCACAGCTGTCTGTTCAATTAGGAAAAATAAAATGATTCTATACAATAGGTACTTATGCAAAATAATTTACATAACACAACACAAAACATTAAATTATAAATTATTAGCCATATGACAGCTAGCACACGCCAATATACCTACCAACCAAAAACATCGAGATCTATACTCAAGCAGAAATAAAAATAACTAAACGTAAAGAATATCTAAAAAAGAAAATAAAGCCTCCAGGCATAAAGGGCGTGCCCGCTTACATTCAAGGTTTTTCAAGGTTGCACCAAATGTACCTACCTGTACCTGACGCTGATATTCTGCTGAATCCCTGCAGTGCAGTGTGTGTTCCTGCCATTGATTGTCCTTCTGCCGGGCAAAAGCTTCCCCCATCTTTCCAGGTAGGTACCTATACCTACTCTTTTCTTGCGCCAACTCGAACTAAAAGACACAAAAATAAAGAAAAAAAATGCCACCTCTTATGATGCGGTTTGGATTTCATTCAGTAAAATGTAAAGGCAAAACATTCTGTGTTCCGAAAACGATATTAGGTAGACGCCAACACATCAAGCTACTACAATCTGTCAAATTTCTTTAATAGATTTTCAACTTTATCACTAATGCATAAGGTTCAAAGTTGATTGGGAAAATTTGACAGTTCCGGGTAGGTTGAACTGCTGGCGTCTGTACTTCAGTAATTTATTTATTTATTTAAACTTTTCACTCTCAAAAAAGTACAAAGGCGGACTTAATGCCTTAGGCATTCTCTACCAGTCAACCAAGGGTGGTGAAGAGATTAGATGGCAGGTGCTCTGTTTGAGAGGAACAAAGAAAAACATTTTAAAATATATCATTAGAAATAATCAACACTATAAAACTATGATCTTGCAACTGGATGTATAGTCCATCCAGTTGCAAGATCATAGTTTTACAGTGTATCCTATCTTAAACTATTAAATGAGCAATATTTGTATAATTATATATATTTGTAATGACGTTCTCGAAAACGGCTGTAATGATTTCGATAAAAGTTGCAATATAGAGGTTTACGGGGGCGAAAAATCGGTCCAGCAGGCCTAACATGACACACGCGACAATTACTCGCTCTCGCGTGAGTAATTTTTGTCTATTTCGGTCACTTTCTCGTTTTCTGACAGCGCGTCCATACAAAATAGTCGACTCCTTCTGTCAAAATTGATGTTTACTCGACAAACCCTAACATGGCACCTTAGTTATCTCGATTTTTGACAATTCAACACGAGATAATCTCCGATTTTTCTATCATTTAGTCGTATTTACTCGTCGTCGATTTTGACGACGAGAAGAGTAGACAAAAATATGATACAAAAAAAAAACTCCAAAATAACATGGCAGTTTCATTATTGTACTTATTTAAGTCATCATTTTATTTTACAATATATTCATAATGAAAATACTTAGTTTTAAACTACTATTTATATTGAAACGACGTGTTTTATATGGAATTTTTCGTTTTTTGTATGGAAAATATGAAAAAATATTACCTACATGTTGTTAGGGGTTTATGGGTTTCATAAAGGGGGTCGAAATTTTCATTATTTTTGCGATAGGACACACCGTTTTCGAGATAAAAGCAAGAGAAAAGAAAAAAAAGACAGTATTGTTTTTGCACCTTCGAGGTGTTGGTGTGAATTTTAGTTCATTTTTTAATCGCGATTAAATACTTAGACAATCAAAATTTTAGGTGAAGAACGTAAAATTCTGAATAGCAAAATTGCCATTTTCACTAAATTAATAGCTCAGTGCCGTCAAACTAAAATATAGTTAAGTTGTGTCACTTTAGTCTATTTCAGAATGGAAAATCGTCGGTTGACAGGAATAATCTATATTTTGCTGATTTTTAGTCTAGTTTAGAGGCATTTGTGACAAGAAAATCGGCACCATTGAATGAATGAAACGGAATCTCAAGCCGATGTTGCTATCATAAAAATAATTTGTTTTTAATAACTTGCAACATCGGTTTCTCGTCGCGAGATATAGAACTGTCAATCAAAGTGCCTTTTTCGAGATATCTCGTCGTTTACGGTCATGTTAGGGATTAGAATGACGTCAGAATCGTAGACAAATTTCGACAAAACGAGATAAAGAGCTTTCTCGCGCTTGTCATGTTAGCCCTGCTAGCTAGGTCTCATTTATATGGGAAAATTTATTAGGTTTTGAATACTACAAGTTCTTCTTTCTGAACAGACAGCTGTGCTGCTGGGGAGTTTGTTTCGCTACTTCTTCAAAGCCAAGGCACATGGGAAGTGGTGAAGGGTGGGCGTTTTGAGAAGTGTCTTATGTCATTTTGACGTTCAAAAAGTGCTGATTCTCAGCCTAGTTTGAAGAAATTACTTACTGGACTTTTCTTTCTATACTACCGCTCGCGCTTGCCACATTTTATTCACTTTCACAGATAAGGATGTGAGCACACCGCGTGGGCGGTGCGACGCTATCAATTATCGCATCAAGTTATCATTTTCCATGAATCATTTGTTACTTTGGACGGAGGGTTTCATAGCATGTGATTATAATGGCCTATCATAATTATGTGTGCTGTAACTGTCCATCAATGAAAAAATGTATTGTGTTCATCGATAGTAGAATGCTAATTTAAGATTTGCCGGTATAGTACGAAGAATTTCTAGTTTATTACAAAGAATCTACCTCTCAGCATCAACTGGGGAAACTGACAATATTTTCCCATTAGTTTGTTAGAAAATGTAAAAAAGAAACGGGCCAAGGGATCCTTATAGATAGATAGATAATTCTTTTATTTAGTCAACACAAAAAATAATTTATTATGCTAGTTGATTCTTTGACATGGTCTCATAAATACCCTAGAGTTATTTTATGAGATGTAAAAAAAAACCTTGTAACTTCATCACGCCTGTATTCCCCGAAGGGCAAGGCAGAGGTGTACCTATTGTTTACGCCTACATTATTGTGAGGACGTTCAGTTTGTGTGTGTCAACTTTGCCATTCTAAAAGGCCAGGCGCCGTACAGATTTATTTTACTTTTACCGTCACGTTTTATTATAACCTTGGTCAAAATTTCCATCATCGTCGCGAACTTGTACGCTCCACATATTATTTGTAAAATACTGTTTATTCAAAATTAAACAACCATACCTCGATACGGGAGTTTCATTGAAGACACTGAAGCCCCAACACCTATAGTGCATCCACATTTCGCCAGTTATGGTAAAATCCCATGTAATAGGGGGCGAGCCTATTGATATCAACCAGGTTGAAATACAGACTCCGGGCTGCTACTCAGAACTTTTTAATGGAATAGCCCAATAACACATTACCTGACCTGGGAACCGAATCCAGGACCTCATGCTCAGCAGTAGCGCTTGCGACCAACGAGGCAGTCCGTAACAACTAATGGCTGATTCATATAATGTACAGACTGTTTTTGGTGAAAATTAAGACTCTTGTATCTTTACCAATAATGAAGCCAAGGCCTCATAGCTTGTGAAGGGGTCGGATGGGACCGATGCGTGCCGGGGTTGCGGGAAAGTCCGATGGGGATACCGTAGCCCCTGGCAACGTACAGGCAACTGAAGGAACATGGTTGGGTTTTAGCCAGTAAGAGTCTGACACGCCCTCCCGCTCCACCCAGAGCGGGAGAAGTAATTTGATGATTTACCACCCAAAAAAAAAAAAAACCCTATCTCCCGGGAGAAATCTTGTTCCTCATCTCAGGCTTGCCTTTATTGGCCGGCTGGAGTGAACACTGACGAGGAATAGAGCTCCCACTTCTTTCTTGCCTTTATTGGCCGGTCATCAAATAACTTCTCCCTGGGAGGAGCGCCCAGAGCGGGAGAAGTTATTTGATGACTCCCAACCAAAAAAAAATATACCTCATAGCTTTGCACAGTAGACCCTCCCATAGGTATAGAAGTAGCTATCATAGGTAAAATTTGCTCGAATCTATTTGCAGGCCCGCGACGCCGACGTGCTGATAAGCACGAAAAATTCCCGAACTTGTGAACTGCAGCCCCTGTTTGGCAATAAAAATGCTACCGTTGGTAAGCAGGGGTCCAAGTCTGCTATTTTTATAAATTCGTCACTCCAACACGATCCCATTGTCATTTTGTTAAAAGTTCGTAATCTTCTAAATTCATAATGGTCGATCATTGGTTGATCATTGTATTCCACAAACACGATACTCGTAACGAATTCGAAGAAATGACTGCACAATCACGTTCTCATGGTAGGTCACTGATCAAAGGAACTGTCAAAATTTTAGCAGATTACCGCCTAAGTCAGTCATTCATTTTTCATTATGTACGAGATTACCAATAGATGTCATTTCTTTCAATGGAGTGTCAGTGGCTGACCATTGGAAAGTCATAATGACGCCAATATACAGGGTGTTTGGCAGAACGTTGAACATACGAAAATGGTGGATAGGTTGGGTCATCTGCTACTTACTCAGCCCTAATTTATTTGGCCCTGGACCCCAGGATATAAAAAAAAAAAAAATTTTGCTTTCTTCTAGTTTCACCACTTTCTTATCTTTAGAGTGTAATTTTGATCACAAATGGATTAAACAGGCATTTTTATTTTATTGTTAATATTGGTAGATTCTTATAAAACTATTGCTTTACTCAGATGTTAGCTACAAAAAAAGTTATAAGTCCTCAAACTTACAGAAATATGTAAAAAATACTTGAAAATAAATTTCAACTTACATTAAAAAAAAAAAAATGGATTGAGTAAGTAGCAGATGACCCCACCTATCCACCATTTTCGTATGTTCAACGTTCTGCCAAACACCCTGTATATGTTAGTAGATTACCAAACTTGTCAAAATCAACTAAAAATAATATAATTGCAACTAAAAATAATATTCTATGCGAAGAGCAAAAAGGCTTTCGAAAAAACAAAAATATTAATATGGCGATATTTGATTTATTAAAAGTGATAATGAACAATGTGGATAAAAAAAATCCTGTATGTGCAATATTCACAGACATGACGAAAGCATTCGATTATGTAAAACATGACATCCTCTTAAATAAACTTCATCACTATGGGATAAGGGGCAATGTCCTAAATTTAGTAAAGTCCTATCTCACGGATCGAAAACAATTTACAGAAATTTCGAGAATATGTCCCAAAACTAAACGCGAATTGAAATATCTATCCAATGTTAGAATAACTAAATTCGGAGTCCCGCAGGGCAGTGTACTTGGGCCATTGTTGTTTTTACTTTATATTAACGACCTACCTTGTCAAATACATCATCCTATGACTTTATTTGCTGACTACAGCACAGCTATAATTGAATGTAAAAATAATACTCAATACGAAAGAGAGATAAATGATACACTTGAAAAAATAATAGATTGGCTTAATAAAAATAATCTTGTGTTAAATCTACAAAAAACCAAAGTAATGCATTTCTACCAACGACTGAGGCCAAACTATATTGTAACTAAATATAAAGACGAAATAGTAGATACCACTTCAGTTACAAAATTTTTGGGAGTACATATTGATGACAAATTGACCTGGAAAGACCATGCTGAAATTGTGTGCCAAAAATTGAGCAAAACCGCATATATTCTGTACAATCTCTCAAAAAAGTTAAATATGAACACGCTAGTGACAGCATATCATGGTTTGGTTGCTTCATTACTAAGGTTCGGTGTTATATTCTGGGGAAACTGTAGTGAGAGAGATAAAATATTTAGGGCCCAAAAACGTTGTCTTCGATCGATGACAGGGCTTAAACCCATAGAAAGCTGTAAACCAATTTTTAAATCACTGAAGATTCTAACACTACCTTCTTTGTACATTCTTGAAGTTGCCTTATTTGTTAAGATGAACAGTAATTTGTTTACATCAATGATTGATAAGAGAATACGCAAAGGACCAATGAGGTCTCAATATAAAAGTCAACTTTATACAGGCGGTTACAAAACGTCCTTACTTAAAAAAAATATTTTTTCCATGGGTCCTCTCATATATAATAAATTACCAATAAATCTAAAAGTATTACCCATCTCAGTATTCAAAAAACAGTTAACTAAATTGTTATTAGAAAAATGTTACTATTCAATTAAAGATTTTTTTGATGATAAAAGCTTTTCCTAATGGGAGTTTTGATTGTGGTATTATAATTAAGATAAATTTGTTATTTTTTTTTTCTTTTATATTTCATGTTTGACATTGATTTTTGACATTTTGATTTTTGACATTTATATTCTTTGACAGTTTTGGTTTTTTTTTTTACATTTTGATATTTGACATTCTAATTTTGGTTCTTGACATTCGAATTGTAATAATAATATTGTTAATTGTAATGACATGTCAAATATTCTAATGATAATAATGTATTTTCTTTTGTTACACATTTTTTTTTTTTTTTTTTTTATTAATTTGATGATTTAAATAACAATTCAAAAATTAAAAATTGATATACTTAATTGTGATAAGAATGATATAAATAATCTAATCTAATTTTGCTTGCCGATTGGTAAAATGTGGCTGAGCTATAATTATGTACTTAATCTTAAGACCTGTATGTAAAACCCATATTTGCGAAATAAAATACTATTACTATTACTATTAACAATTATGAAATTAATGATAGACCATTCTGACACTATTATAATAGCAGACTTGAGGCCCTAATCGATTCGTTTTTGTTTATAGGAACCGAACATACAATACGGCCAATATAATTTGACAGTTCCGAACTTCGCGCAGAAGGCAATTGCTGATTATAACTGCAATGTGTAGTTACTGCTCATATCATTATTAGAAGTAAAACATGAATGATGATACCGGACTCAGAAACTCGCCGTTACTTACTGTTGTTATGCTGAGGAAAACTTATCATTAAATCGACTTATTGCCGATATCCTTGTAGCGGTTACACCGCCACATACGAACTATGCATCAAAGACATGACGTCAAACAAATCCCTCATCGCACAATTAGAGTTTACCGCGCGAACGACATATAATATAAGACTATCCGACATTAACAGTCGGGCAGTCGGCCCGCCAGACACAACACCCGTCTGGTCGGAGGATCCTCCCTTTTCTATGTTGGATGAGTGAACTTTACACCCTGTTCCTCATACTCCCAAATCCTTATTGAAATTTAAAGGTTCCTGATAAGATATAAAAATGGCAGTCAGATTGGCTTTTGTAATACCATCCTTGCTTCCCCAATGTCCGATAAGGCTAAACAATTGTAAAAGTTAGTAAGGTAGATCGTTATCTACAATTTTGTGTTTTCTGCACTGGGCGATGTAGTCGCTCAAATCCCCATATATAAAATTAAAAAAAAAAAAAACTGATTTCGAATCTATGTTTTACTCAATTTGGAAAAAAAAAATGATACCTACTACTGTTATCGCAAGCCCGGCAGTATATCGGCCGTATTGTACCGAAGTGTTCAAAACTATCATCGCCTACACTGCAGCACAGACCCAATCCAGTAAAGCAATAAGGATAAGCCCCTCAGATCGTCGCCTGACAATACCCTCCATCTTAATTTGTGCTACAGATATACACTGCCCACTGCCGTTTTATTTGTGGCGTTAATATAAATGTTAGAACGACACTGTACAAGAATTAAAGGCTATTTTACGAGTTACTAGGAAAAACCCGAGTGTTGGGAAATAATCAAAATTAAGAATGATCATTTAATAGTGTCGGAAAGTTCATACTAATCCCATGTATAGTACTTACTAATTCCATGCTGTCATTTCATTATTCTAAGGTAGCCATCTTGTTCTAAACTTTGGGCCATCGAAAGATTATTTTCATTTTATTATTTTGTTATTGTGTTTCACGACCTGTGTCCAAATAAATATTATTCTTTCTTTCTTTCTTTTCTTTCACTGCTCGGTTGACAATACGGCGAAAACGAAGTTTCCCAGGTATGAGACCTAGTTAGATGGATTTTTCGCCCCCGTAAACCCCTATATTGCAACTTTCATCGAAATTGTTAGAGCCGTTTTCGAGAACGTGATTACAAATATTATACAAATCAATCCGCCTAGCCTTTTCCCAACTATATTGGGGTCGGCGTCCAGTCTAACCGGATGCAGCTGAATACCAGAATTTTACATGAAGCGACTGCCTATCTGACCTCCACAACCCTGAACATAAGACCTTCAATTCGTAAATCGGGGGCGCTACCACTGGGCTACTACTGCTTAATCCTATACTATTAAATGAGCAATATTTGTAATATTATGATGAGGAGCTCGCGGCTAAGTAATAACTGCCGCACGGGTCGATCCATCAGGTTAAGCTACGCTTTTATTTGGGTGACCATCTTCACATACCGAGACTCCTCCGTGCCTCAGAAAGCACGTTATGCCGTTGGTCCCGGCTGTCATTCGTGGATTTTTTAGATATTTTTTTCTTTGACAGTCGTTACGGGTCAGAAGCTCAAAAGTCTGGCAACTAGTCTTACCAAGAGGTATCATATTATCCAGTAACTAGACTGTGGAGGTCATCAGATAGGCAGTCGCTTCATGTAAAATACTGGTATTCAGGTGCATCTGGTCAGACTGGAAGCCGACCCCAATATAGTTGGGAAAAGGTTAGGGAGATGATGATGAAAGATTTTTTGAGAAGTAGGTACTCGGTAATCGGCTGTTGGTAACTGATATTCGGTTTAATTCCCATGTCGGGCAAATTGTTCGGTCTTTAGTTTTATCATAAGAAAAAGAAAGAAAGAAAATAACACAATATTCACACAAAAAACAAAAAAAAAAAACAGAAAAAAAATATATAAAATAACTTAAAATAGTATTGTGTGACTCACGGCTGCGCCAAATAGGCCCATGTACCCTAATTACGTAATGCAAAATCAATCCGAATCTGAATCGTTTTGAAACAGATTGCTAATCCATTGCTCCGTAAGTTCGAAAAAAAAAACTGCGGAGCAACGTAAATAACGCAATGAATGTTGTTGAACTGTCAAAATGAAACAGATTTGTCTTTATCGTTTACGAAAATATGTTGCGTAATTAGAAAGCAGTTCAACATAAATGCCAGACAACTAGTGTCTGACGCTGGTTTTCAACTGGACCTTATGTTACGAGGACGTCTTACGGATTTAAATTTTTATTGTATTATTGTATGTATTTTAAGGATGTCAGTTTTATAGTGTGTAAGTGTTTTATATTTATATAAAATCATGGATTCATAGCAATGAAACATTCAAAGTAATCATGTCTCTAGCTTCCGTTGCGCATCCATGAGGTACTGCCGGAGGCATCCGCGTCGTCTAAAAGTGTCTATAGTGTTAATTACCCTAATCGGTAAGGAATTTCTCAGTACCAGCCCGGAGTCTAGATTTGTGCCCGCTTGATGGCAATAGGCTCGCCCCGTATTACATGATGGGACTTACTCGTACACATAACTGGCGAAATGGGGAGTTCTTTAGATACGGCTCTTCCTAACTCTTTGGGGATTACAGGGCGTGATGTTAAGTTTATGTTATATTTTATTGACTTTTTTTTAAATTTTGCCCACTAAAACATTTTGAAAGGTATTGCAAATGTTTTTCTACTTGACTATGGCGTAGCAAAAAGGAGGGTTATGATTTTGACTGATATGTATGTATGTGTGTATGTATGTAAGTATGGAGTATGGTATGTTCATCTGTTAGCTCATATCTTTTTAACTATAGTTTTTAATCCTAACGATACCTTATTTGTCAAATTATAATGACCTACTCATTGTAATTTGACAAATGAGGTATCGTTGGAAGCGTCTTGATTGTCCGCTAATTATAGGCTATGTGACGTCACATTAAATTGAAAATAGCGCCCTCTATAGGACATAAAGTTTTTTTTTTTATCGATGCCATGTTGGGTATCGAATGAAAGGGCTTAATTAGCGCATTCCAAATAAGTATATAATTATGTATAATTATAACGCCAAAATAATTTAAATCAAAATAAAAGTTATAAAAATAAACCCAACTACGACAAAAACGTCATCTAAAAAGGTATAAACAAGACAGAAAAATTAAAAATCCGGAGTCACGTGTAATCTGTTCGATTTCTGCTTACTTTTTTATTTGTCTGTCTGTGATGTCTTGTTTATACCTTTTTAGATGACTTATTTGTCGTAGTAGGGATTTAGTTTTATAACTATTTTTTTTTGAAATCCTCGTTTTAATCAACGCTAAAGAAACATTCTCAAATAGAAACGGTTTATTAACTCCGACCCCAGTTTATAAATCGCCTCGTCCGTGAGAAAACATCTTTTATCTCAATTTGTTCTACAAAAACAACAACACGGCCCTCTTGTTTTTATTTGTATTCAGACAATCTGTGCTGAGCTGTCGTGATTAAAAATATAAATTTGGGGATGAGAAAGTAATTTTTCAAATGTTAGATGTGCCCGTGGCTTTTTCTCCAAGATTTTTTTTCAATTTGACCAATATGATATTAATTTCTTTTCCTCATAATTTCATTTAAGTACCTACTGATTTTATCCTTAGAAGAGACTCCGAGCAGAGACCGCTCCATAGAGCTCTGAGAGTCCTATTAGCCACGAATTATCCGGAAAAGAACCGAAGTTACCGACATAGCTTGCAAAGTCAAGTCAAAGTCAAATAATTTATTTCAATTAGGCACAAAAAAGTCACTTATGAACGTCAACATTTACAAAAAAATATATAGGTAATAATTGATTCTAGTCGCCCATTCCAAAAGGTCGTTTTCGTATGGAGAAGAATGGGCAAGAAGCTGAAGTGCAGTACATAGGCTGGCCATGTTTGTAGAAGGACCGATGGCCGGTGGAGCAGACGAGTCCTGGAGTGGAGACCGCGTATCGGCAAGCGCAGCGTGGGACGCCCCCCCGCTTGATGGACGACCATAAGAAGATGGCCAGTACAGACTGGATGCAGAAGGTGGAGGACAGGGTGTTGTGGCGCAGCCTGGGAGTGGCTCTTGTCCAGCAGTGGACTGCGACAGGCTGAGGTGATTGATTATTACTGCCATAAAAACACTACAGTGCTAGCCTAGTAGTGTGACTGTCGAACTGCCAAGTCATTCATCTGGAGAGCAAACCCAAGGCATGCACCTCTTAGCCAATTCGATTGCGGATTCCCGGCCACCGTAGGCGTGGGCTTGCGGGCGGTGAGCAATGGGAAGCTCGCCGTCCGGTAAGGACCAAGCCCGGGTCGACGGCGCGTCTCAAAGAGATGTCGGCGAGTGAAGGGGTCCGATGAGACCATTGCCGGGGTTGCGGGAAAGTCCGAAAGGGATACCGTGGCCCCCTGGCATTGCACAGGCAACAGAAGGAGCACGGGTGGGTTTTAGTCAGTAAGAGTCTGACACGCCCTCCCGCTCCACCCAGAGCGGGAGAAGTCATTTGATGATTTCCCACCCAAAAAAAAAGGCATGCACCTCTGACTTTTCGGATTCATGTGCGTATGGTTGAGAGATATTTCTCAACGGCATATGAAGCCAAGTCAAGGCAATGCAAGCTGGGGGGCGGCCCACACTGGGGACGCCCCCAGCTAGATGTACAGACTGGATACGGAAGACGGAGGACGGGGTGTTGTGGCGCAGCTAGGGTTGCCAACTTTTTTTTGAGAAATATAACGTATTGACAAGTTCTTTAAATAGGAAAAAGATAAAGTATCTGGAAGAAAAAAAAGTATGTTTTTATTCCCTTAAAAACATGTTTTTGGATGCTTTATTAACAATGTTTTTTTGTATTTGAAAGTTTTAAATCTAGTTTTACAACCAAAATTACATTTAAATAAATGTATGGATTTTAAATTTATGGACGATCTGTTTCTCTTCTCGCCACTTCAGATTCATTACCAAAAAAGCTCTTAATGAAAGCAGAAGTGATGGGAACAGAGTAAATAAATCAGATCCATTTTTAACATTAACATTTGTCAAGTGTTTTTCTCGTGTATTGCCCGTGGTCCACCCGCCTGGTTCACCTAGGTGGACTATGGGAAATTATTTTTCCCATAGTCCACCAGAAAGTCCATATTAGGTTTTCTAGGTGGACTATGGGAAATTATTTTTCCCATATGAAAACATAATATGGACTTTCTGGTGGACTATGGGAAAAATAATTTCCCATAGTCCACCTAGGTGAACCAGGCGGGTGGACCACGGGCAATACACGGTTTTTCTCTGAAAATTCTTTATTATTAGGTATTAATAGAATTATTTTTTATTTATATGTATCGACAAATAGTTCAGTAAGTAATTATTGTACCCATGGGTAACACTGTGAGTGTTTCGTTTTACGTATTCACAGTTAAGATTGGAAATAAAATAGAATAGAACTTCAAACCTTTTCGTTACTCTACCACGCTTCTTTATGAATACTGTGAGGTGCTGACTGTACGCCAACTATTTGTCTTGAGTATCGTCTCAAAACAGCATGTTATCTTGGAATACAATCAAACCCTGTTAACAAGGCGGAAAGGTTTACCTGTATGCAAGAGGTTACCACACCTAAAAACGGACGGAGCAACTATGAAGAATTCGGTATCTCAGTGGCTGTGTAAGTTGACGTACGATCAGACCTTCTTTATTATATCTATGGATCAGACTGAGAACGTGCTGACTATCTTGAAATAGTGATATAGCAGTTAGTCGGCTTGACCTAAAGAATCTACTAGCTAAAATTAATTAATTACCTACACACCCTCTCACACACACACACTCACCTTCTTCACCTGACACACCTAGAGGACAGCAACCTTTCTTTCTTTTTTATTAATTATGTTCATTTTTTAATAAACTGTTTCCTTTTGTGGATAGGCTCATACCTGCATACCCAGTTCGAAGGCTTGAGGCGCTGCATGCTGAAACACAGGCTATATACCTAGTTCGGCAGCAGATGCTAACAATTAGACACATTTGTAACTGAGTTAATCTTAAGATAATTTTATGTAGCTAAGACAAATTGTGTAACAAGTTTGTTTTGTTTTTGGTCTAATAAATAAATACTTATAAGTAAAGTATTTCTGCATACTTCTCGAAAATACAGTCTAGGCGCAGCCTGGGAGAGTGATGAAATGTAAACAAGGGCAATTAAATATAATAACAAATTTATTTAATAGAAATGTATCGGATAATGTTAGCACACTTGATAGATGAGAAACCAAGAGAGTTGGGCCCCATACACTCTTGACAAGTGATACGATTATGTGTCAGAATGTTTTACAAATTATAGTGCAGGGTCCATACTTTCATTAGAGAGACCGATGCCCAGCAGTGGACTCTGATAGGCTGATTTGATTGACATTAATTTTCTAGGTAACCAAACTACTTTTCTGTTTTATTTCATAGTTTTCTATAATTATAATTAGGTTCCATAATAATAAATTCAAATTCAAAATTCAAATTCAAATAATGTTTATTGTTTGTTACATGTAGAAAAAGATCTTATAGTAATTATAATAGTAGCACTGTAACATACTCGTACCTATAAGGTGTACAATATTCTATTACGTTATTATTTTGTAAACATTCTTAATTTTGGTCTAGTCACTCTTTGCATTAATCAAATTATACCTTAAAAAATATTATAAAATTAGTATGCTTTAGTCAAATTATACATTAAAAATATTTATACATTAGTCAAATTACACATTCAAATTAAAACATACATTCCATAGTCATACATTACATTACACTAAACCAAGTTTTTGTCATTAAAAAAATCATTTATTGTGTAGTATGCTTTACCTATCAAGAATTCCTTGAGCTTAATTTCAAAGATATTCATAGCTGAAATATCTTTAATATATATATCAAATAATGACAATAATACCACCCTTATTTGTCACTCACTGAAGGGCAAAAATCTCTTCTCATACACAGAAGGCATGAGTATTGATCACCAGTCACCACGCTTGCTCAAGACGGGTTGGCGATTTCAGAGTTATATTCTGGAAGCTCGAAGGGAGCTTTTGGATTTGAGATTCGCATATAAACTGCTCAATAACACCATTGACTGCCCACAATTGGTATGTAGGTTCAATTTCAGAGTACCCCGTAGACCACCTCGCAAACCTATAACATCCTTAGCTCCACCTCTTCGCCGTACAGTGTATGGTTCTAATTCACCTATACCCCGTATGTGCAAAAATCCGTTCAACCGTTTTTGCGTAAAAACGTAACAAACAAAGAAATAAATATTAACTATATATTACACTTTCGCATTTATAATATTAGCTAGGATACAGTGTCAAATTAAAATACCTAGCGAAACTCCGCAGACGTGATGGATATCTAACACGAATTTTCTTTTTTTTTTCTTTTGGGTCTGCGCTGGTCGTTTTTGTTACTTGAAGTAGATAAGAGTTAAATAAATGTGTAATGTTTTTTGTTTTATCGAACAAAAAAAAACTGATGTTTTAAATTGTAGCGGTTACACCGCCACATACATTGTCACACAAATCCTGCATCGCGCAATTAGAGTTTACCGCGCGAACGACATATACAGGGTGTTTGGCGCATGGACCGACACAATTTTTTCAGGGATTTGGGAGGTCATTAGCTAGGTTCTACCCATACACCCTTTGTCCCAAATGTCACGGTTGGTTACATATGATTACTTTTTTTAAATGAAAAAAATTCCCAAAATGTGTCCTTTAATTTGAAATAACTTTTTTGTTTGTGGGTGTAGTGGCACAAAACAAATTTTGTTGCATTCTCCAAAGTCCTTTAAATCTAAAAACATCTTTGTTTTATACAACTGGTTTCAAGAAAATTCCTTACAAGCTTCCAAAGTTAATTTTTGTATTTAATGAATGAAATTTTACAACTTCTAAATTAATTATAAAAAAAACTAAAAGCTATTTTGAACTTAGCTAGAACCTAGCTAATGACCTCCCAAATCCCTGAAAAAATTGTGTCGGTCCATGCGCCAAACACCCTGTATAAGACTATCCGACATCAACAGTTGGGCAGTCGGCCCGCCAGACACAACACCCGTCTGGTTGGAGGATCCTCCCTTTTCTATGGTGGATGAGTGAACCTTACATCCTGTTCCTCATGCCACCAAAACACATACTTACGTCACTATGCAGTTGCCACTTTATTGCCACAAAACACGAATTAAGGACAGATAAGTATCTCAACCGTTGTTCCTACAAGAAAACGGTCTTAGGAGGTTGGCCTTAACTTTTAGATACATTTTGATCTGCATTCACAGATTTTGAAATAATGTTCAGTCAGCAAGATAATAGGCAGTTTTCACAAAAACTTTTTTTGATGCCATATGATCCTGTTCCCTGAAAGGATCAAAAAACTCTTTTAGACCGACTGAAGTTTGAGTACTAGAAAAGTCAGAAATCACAAAAAACTTTTCCTTTACACTTCGTAGGAAATGAGACTCGAACCTACTTTTCACGATGGATAGACGGGCCGAAAATAACCCAAAAAAAAAATGGAATTTGAAATATCGAACGAATATGAGTTAGAATTTTACTTGATTTGAGAACTAAATTTTGATAGTTTCTTTGAAAAAACCCGTTTCCCCGACCCGACCGTTTTCCTGTAACTACAACGTTTAAAATACCTAGCTGCCATTACTGTCCCATCTCAAAAATCCACTTTGTATATCGATATGATTACGTCTGCAGTTTCGCTAGCAAATTTAATTTGACGCTAATTACAAAGTCAGAATATCGTCGATGTACTCACACGGCTAAACATTAAACTATACATTTCCAGTATAAGCTGACCTCGCATTGTACGTAAATCCTAAACAATACGAGATCAGTATAAACTGGAAATGTATAGCTTGATGTGTAGCCGTGTACAGTGTACATTTTTTATTTTTTTTATAAACGTTGGCCCACTCTAGGATTTCTCCTGTATCGTGGGTGCGTTTACAAACATTTATACTCACATACACAAACAGCCAGACCCGAAACAACTACTTGTAGGTCATACAAATATATGTTCCGTGCGGGAATCGAACCCGCGACATGCAGTGCAGCAGTCAATCGCTTAATCACTGCGCTAACCGTGCCGTCAAAAATGACAGCACATCTGCAGTATCGGTGAAAAATTCGGTCTACATATGGATGTTTGGTACTTATCGTATTATTAAATTCCAATACAGTGAGTATTATATATCCAGTTAGAATTTATTCATTTCTCAAGAATGTTGAGCGTTACCTAGTTGCTCTAGATATTTGCAAGGGTTTTATTACTTTTAGTTATATTGAACACTTGAACTTCGCCCGTGACTTCGTCCGCGTGGATTTCGTTCTATCCCCATTTTTTTAAAATCCCCTCCACTTTGATGGTAGTTTTGGAAAATTCGCCAATTCGCCAGCCTGCCTTAAGAATTGGGCTATCATAAGCAAAAATACTTTTTCGAATCCGACTGGTACACATCAAGCTACACATTTCCAGTTTACAGTGATATCGCATTGTATAGAATTTCCGTACAATGCGAGGTCAGCTTATACTGGAAATGTATAGCTTCATGTATAGCCGTGTGTTCTTCCAGAAATTAGAGCATTCAAACAAACTCTTCAACTTTATTTTATTAATAAACTCTATTTTTTTTTTAAATAAAATACAGCTTTTGTACACATATATTATACCCTCCCTGATAATATAGCGTAAAAAAAAAATCAACCGGTTAAGTAGTTTTTGAGTTTACAAACAACAATATACAAAAAATCTAATATTTTCTGTATTGAGTAGTGTAGTTTTGAATTGGATTTGTGGCTCACTCATATTAAACCCTTACTGGACATAGTGGCAAAATGTTCGAGCACACACAGAACACAGGTTTGAATTAACCTAGATCGGGCGGGTCGCTACCTAACATTGTAATTCCATACCATGATTGCTTGTACTGTTCTTAACGTAATTTATTTTAAGTTTATTTTTAGGCACTATAATTATTGTTTGGGAAATCATACTGTTGACTAAGTGTACACTTTTTGTAAACGTTTTATTCAATAAATAAATATTATATTATATAAATATTATATTATATAAATATTACTTATATTATATTATATATCTCTGTTTACCCAATTGGGGAATACAGACGTTTAACCTAAAATTTATACATCAGCAAAGGAAGTCAGAGGGTTCCATCATTGAAAAATAAAACCCTTTTCGTTCCAGACCGCCGATCCCAATTATCAATATGGCGTCCACAGGATGCTCCTGTCTGACCACCCCGTAAATACAGCGTGGTTTAAAACAAAAAGAGTTCCAGAATTATCATTCAACCGTGTTTCCTTACCGACCAATTACCGCGAAGTTTGATATTCTGTGAAGGTAACGGTCAGTTTGTGGTCACCGTACAGAGAGACGGCAGAAGTATAAGTCAAGTTGCAAAGTTAATAAAAATATAACTAAGTTAAAACCTTGACTTACTAACTAACCAAGTTAAGAGGGAACAGGGCCTGCGATTCTCCATACGAATGTATTATTCTTTTTTCTTCCTGAATGATACCCTCCAAAAGTTACAAAAATGCCCCGTGGTTAGAAACTATCTACCAAACAAATTCGAAAAGTTTTTAACATAAAATAAAATGATAGGAACCTAACCTCGTACTCTTTTTAAACATTTTAATGTAAAAAATAATTGAATCGGCTCAGTTTTTGAGGAGGAAAAAGGGGAATACGAAACGTCGATCTCGTCAAATTTTTTTGTGATATAATCGGTCTGAGCTACAGCTGTCCCTATCGCACTCTGCGGAGGCCGGCTTGAGGTAAGACAACGGCAAATGGGCAATGGTTCTATCCCCTGAGATACAGGTTCCCGCCTAGTTCAGGGGCTAGGGTCAATACTCTGTGCTCCTTATCCTAATCACCACAAAATGTGAAATCCCTACTTAAACACTTGTACATACTTTAGTAACTGTAAGTTTAAATGGTGAGAAACAATTAATTTATTTTTTTCTTCAAATACCTACCTATTTTTCAAATTCCTCGCAGGCCCTTATCCCTCTTAAGCTTTGACTGAAAATTTGCGCGAGCTTGCGCGAACACGCAACAGTGAATTCTTGCACGCTATTGTGAACTCTATTTATGTCGGGATTTAGTTCATTATCAATTTGTTAATGAAAAACCTTACAAGTTCAAGTAGGACTCGCGGCCTGGGGGTTGCGTCTTAAAGCTGTGCCCGCCTAACTGCCTGCGACTTCACTCAGTGATACAGCCTATTCAATTCCGGACTGAAGGGAAAACTTAACATTGGAGTTGAAAAACATGTTCTCCCAAATATTTGAAATGCAACTCAACAAGGAACACTAAAAAAAAAATGAGTGAGCATTATAATAATAGTAGTCGCATATAATTATGACGTGTAACATCTGACATCCCACCTTGATAATAAGCAACATTAAAAGGGCGGGGCCTCGTCAAGATCGTTTCTGACGGCCAACTCTAGCACCGCCCTAATTGTTTAAATTAAATAGCGCGCGCTTTCCCGGCTTCTTGTTACACACTTTCGTCCCTCTTCACGTAATCACTGCCACAGATGTGATTATTTAATTTTTTTTAGAAAGATTTTGTTTTTGTTTGCAGAAAAGCGAGAAGAAAAATGATACACATAAAAAACATGCGAGGCAGTCTTTGGGGACTGCCGATAGAAGTGAAAACTGGTTTTCATTTTTTTTAAACTGCACAAAAAAACTGCATTAGAATGTAATGCGTTAGTAGGGCTCGAAATTATGACCTCTTGCTTGCCAGTACAACGCTTTAGCCGTTGGGCTATTGTTGCTTAATTACTTTATTCGTTTCTAATTACATAGTTACCCATAATTAATTAATTGTTACATTAGTATTTCGTAATAAAACTTCCTCCTAATTACTTGCATAGACACATTGTGAACGTACTATTTCTAGGAGATATCGATATTGAGTCTTATGTCTTGGAGTTCAGGTTTAAAATTCGAATGAACTTTCAAGCGTCTGTGTTTATCTGATGTGACAGTCAGACCACAAATAGTGCTGCCAAGTTATAACATTTTCTCTGAAATACGGTTATATATTGTGTGAATAAAAATCTTATTTGGGTAAAAAAAACTTGTTTAACGGCGTTTTGCACTTTTTTTTGTTATGTGTAAAAAATGTTAAACTCGCGTCAGGACACGTGACCTGATCGAAAATTCGTAAGACGGAGGGAGAGTAGAATGGTAATAAAGCAATACAAAAATGCACAACGTTAATATTCAAGTTATTACTTCTGCTTTTTTTAAATCGAACTTATCTTTTCCGCATTGCATTTAGGTTAAAGAGCCGCGGGACCCGAACCATGTCAGACGTAAAAAAAAATACCTAAATAAATTTTTATTCACAAAGAACATAAACTTTGACAATAGAAAAACATATTAAGTTGTTAAAGTATTTTACTCCAAACATTGTGTAAAAATCATAATAATATTTATTTTTTATTGGACTCCAAACATTGTGTAAAAATCATAATAATATTTATTGGACTCCAAACATTGTGTAAAAATCATAATAATATTTATTTTTTAACATGTTTCTTCTTGAAAGTGGTAAATAATTATTTCCCACTTGTGGAAATTCTCCGCCCTAACTTGGCAACACTAACTCCCCACTCACCATAACCCGCGGGCGCGCATGCGTCGCACCATCGCAGTGACATTTTGAAATTTAAAAAAGAAACTGTATACAACTTTATTCAAAGTTTGAAACTAATGTTTTAAGTTAAAAATAAATAGTTTTCTGTGATAATCAAAGTGTATTTGAGTTAAAAATGAAAGTTCTGTGTCTAATATTCTTTGTTGCGGCCGCAATGTCTGCGTCCGGACAAACCTTGGCAGGTAAAGTGAAAGGTGTTTTTAAAATTGTATACAAAACTTGTTTTTCGGGCGCCATATTGTATTTTTTTTGTCTTAATTCACGACACTAACATTGGAGTATCAGCAGACGTAATGATTTAAGTAATTTAGAAGTATTTTATCAAGTTTTCTGCGGTTTTGCGACGAGAAAAGTGTGGTAATATTGTTAGCGTGTCAATTCGATACGATGGTCTACTTTTATTCTAAGCGCTTTCCCGGGTGTGGTCCGTTTTCATAATTGCATTAAGTAGTCTAGTATTGCTTTAAGTAGCGTATAGTAACTGCCGGTTATTTTCTGACTGTCAATTCTAATATTTTTTCAAAGCTATATTTATGATGTTTATAATTAAGGAAGTCATAAGATTTGCTCACAAATTTGATCAGGTTTACATTGCCAGAAACCTTGAAATATTAATAGGAACAACCATGAATCACAATAAGGATAATTTACGACGACAAAAATGATTAAATGATATGATTTAAGTATTTAGTAAAATTCTATGAGAAATATTGGATGTATAAGAAGACATTAAATAATTCGCATATTTTATCCCTGTCGGATAAAGTGCCGCTATTTGCGGTATATTAGTAGCGCTGCCTCGGCTCGGTTAAAGTGCCGCAAGCAGCATTGCATTGTCACTGTCATTATTTTGTTTGATTGTTGAGCATTGCATTGTCACTGTCAGGTTTAAATTTTGTATCCGGTGACACGAAAACGAGGGTAAGGGGGAGGGGGGAGGGTCTCCCCTGGTACCACTCCCATGAAAGGATGACGCACCATTTTTGAAAAAAAAAACAAAAAACAAAGTTGCTTCTGCACGTCTCCGGCGCTGCGGGAAGTGCAGCCCCTTCGCCCTAACGTAACAAAGGATAGGCACCCATGTTCACCTTCGCAGCTCCGCGCCTCCGGATTTTTAAATACACTCTAGGGTGCAGCCAAAAGGACTAGGTGGAGTCGGGGTGCCCCGATTCGATTTTGGGACAGATTCGACCTATTTTAACCATAATACTAAAGTCTGCCACTGGATACTGAAGTCCTCCCGTAGGCTTAGCAAATGAAAATATCTGAATGGTAGGTTCGGTTAGAACTGTGACCACACAACGTACTAGCTGAGCGAGTGAAGCAAGCGGTGCCGCGGCAGCAGCGGCCGGTGAGTGCCAGGGTCCGTTTGTGCACTTCTTGTGCAAATGTAATGTTTTGGGAATGTGGTGCTATACTGCGAACTAACCTCAACAATCAAACAAAATAACAAGTGACAATAACAGTGATAGTTACAATGACAATGCAATTCTTACGGCACTTTAGCCAAGCTGAGGCAGTACCACTATTATGCCGCTAACGGCAAATTATCCCTAAGGAGTATAGAAAGCCGCTAGCGGCACTCTATACACTTTACAATTATTAAGAACTATTAGGAGTCGAGTCTTCTCGTCGAGTAGGTATCCCACAGAGCCTAAAGATTAAGGTCCTCAATCAGTGCGTCCTACCTGTTATGACTTACGGAGCCTTGACGTGGACACTCGCGGTACGGCAGAACCAAAAAAGCAAATTGAAGTGGCAATGGGCCTGCCATAATTAGCCGTAGAACCGATAACCGTTGAGGTGGACGTGTTCTTGAGTGGACACCGCGGTTAACATAAAATAGGACGCCCACGTTCTGAGGTGGGGCGACAATCTTCGCAGGGTGGCTGGTAGCAGCTGGATGAGAGTTACGGAGAACCGAATTGAATCGCGTGTAATTAGAGAGGCTTATAACTAGCAGTGGACTCCCGATGCCGTACACTGATGTTGATTAAGAACTATTAGGTGTACATACATTAAATAAGCCGCTATTTTAGTTTTTTAGGGGTATGAGGAACAGGGTGTAAAGTTCACTCATCCACTATAGAAAAGGGAGGATCCTCCGACCAGACGGGTGTTGTGTCTGGCGGGCAACTGCCCAAGTGTTTTTTTTTTTGTGTATGGCATCTCGCAGTTGGCTCTCAGATTGAGGTCGTAGCTGCTTAAACGAACATTCCTGTGGATGCCTTAAGCTGCTAAACTTAAAGCCTCCAGTCAGGGGCTGCCCAAGTGTTGACGTCGGATAGTCTTAATATTTTGTTCGCGTGGTAAACTCTAATTGCGCGATGCAGGAATTGTGTGACGTCTCTTTGATGCGTAGTTCGTATGTGGTGGTGTAACCGCTACAGTTTCAACATTGGGTCAGTAACATAGTCTACCGCGGTACTATTCGACCAAAGTAAGAGCGCCCTCATAGAGAATTTTCATTTAGCAATGATATTGCATAACGGTAGAAAACTCGTTTTCCTCTGTCGATTCTAAAACCAAGCTGTAACCGCTTTCGTAACTCTTAAGAATACATCATATTATGAAGGTTTCTCTATTATTATTGACTCTTTGGTAAGTAATATAGTCAAAGTCGTTAGCGCGGTTTTTTGGTAGGGCAAAACACTGATTGTTGTCAATGAAACAATTTTTGATTGGGGCTAATTACTCGTACCTGCAGGTGGGCCATCTCTTAGTTTGAAATATGTATTAGTTTTCAATGAAAATTATTTACTCTTACTTATCAATGAAACTTAGATACACACATAGAGTATTCGAGAGTCTAGAATTAGGTTATCTAAAAAAAAAAAAAAATGAATGACAATCAATACGTTTTTTAAACCTTATTTAAAAAAAAAATGGTAAGACTTCGTCTGAGACAACCATGGCTTAAATGGTTCCAAATGGTCTGTACTATCTTCGCCTTAAAGCTTTGCACCCATCTTCCAATCATCCTGTATAAGTAAAACACCCTAACGTGAAATATAACACTGTCGCATTTTCTTAGTTTTAAATGTGAATGATTGATTGATTGAAAATTATGATTATTGTTATCTTCGAAACTATGTATTTTTGGAACACTTGTTCCAGGACTTTTTGTATTATTTTTACTTGTATCATACATAATTATAACCTTAGAGTTATCGGACATCAAAAGGAACGCGTTGCTCGCTTCTACTGCAACAATTAGTCCACATTAGGCTGTATGTCAGTAAGTCACGAATCAAACTCCGCAACCCAAATACACAAGTATCCTAAAGGTTGGACCAGTAGATTGTTTTCGTACAAACTACCTTCATCATTATATATTCTGAATCCGACACATACATTCATGACCGGAATAAGTGGAGTTAATTATAACATAAATAATGTAACATGTGTGTAGTTATAAAAATGTTTAGTTGGCACAGTGGATGTTTTTTCGTGTTGCTCTGATTTCCGCAAAAAAAAAAAAAATTCTATGGTTCGAAAACTAAAGGATAAGGATGGCATTCAAAGCAAAAGTGGTAAAAAAACCAACTGATTACTGCAGCTGCCATTTGTCATGCCACCAATGCAATAGAAGTCTAAATCGGTTGAGCGGACTGTCAAAAAAGGTTTATAATATAAATGTCTAATCTTATTTCAAATGAGGTAGGCAGACAGTAGGGTTATCTTTCACCCAAAGAACATTATTTATTACCCACTGTATCCACCTTCCGTATGTTATGTTTGTTATAGGACAGACATAGGGTATTTCTTATTCCCAAAAACTGCACGTTTGCTGTGGGATAGACCACGATTAATTTGAATCAGTTTGTCAAGACGTGCTTGTCTCCTACATGAAGCAACCAAACACAGTACATTAAAGCATTGTCTTTGACGCAACAAACCTACTTGCTTATGCACACCAGCAGCTTACATGACGTCATAGCGTCGGGTACCGGACAGATAGGCTCTATCAAGCTCATTTCCAGTATAAGCAGACCTAGTACTGTATAGACTTTCTGTACTGTAGATTTGTTGACTATCATTATTTTGTTAAGTACCTGGTACTTGTTGCAAGACCTAGGTACACTGTCCTCCCATACTTACCTAATAATAATAACACTGTTATTTGAAAATATTGTAAAAGCCAATAATTTTTTTAAAGTAACCGTGGAGTTTTTTGCCGACTCTTCTCCATAGGAAACGACCAATTGGAACCGTGCACCTAGCTTCTGACGTTTCATAAGTGTCCATGTAGTTTAATGTGAAAAAATATTTTGAATTTTAAAAAAAAATGATTTTTTTTTCAATAATAATATCAGCTTGGACTCTGTTCCTGATGCCGATGGTCTACATTTTTTTTTAAATATTTAAAAATGTTTTTATTTTTTTAATTTAAATATATAAGTAACTTAGTACAGACGCCAGTTCATCAACCTACTACAATCTGTCACATCTATTTAATAGATTTTCATCTTTTGATCAAAAGTATAAGGTTCAAAGTTGATTGGGAAAATTTGACAGTTTCGTGTAGGTTGACCTGCTGGCGTCACTGTACAGTGAAATAAACGAAATAATAATAACACCTTAATTCACAGCCGTGTGATTTAAAAAAATACCAGGTTACAGCAAGCAGAAAAAATCAATTTCAAAATAAAAAATATTTCAAAAGTAAAAAACAAAAAAACAGTATTTTTTATGTAAATTCCACAGTTAAGATCACAGAGAATCCATACAGCAGTGATGGTAAAAAAAAAAAATATGTTAGTATCCAAATATGGAATAGGTAATTATGCTAGGTACAGCCTTGAGCCAAACTTCACACTATCCACGTAGTAAGTATGCAGTACCTTCTTGAAGACGTATTAAGTCAGATCCAGTACCACTGACGATGAGAGGTCAACTTAGCCCACGTTCGCACGCACGTCATAAAATCGCGGCGATATTTTTTCGTGCGCTGGATTTTTAACGCTCTGCTCGAAGCCAAGAATTGAAAATCCAACCGTATGTTTTTTCAACGCGGTGGGACGAGAGTGCTTTCCAACGCGTTGGATTCTCAACGCTCGGCTCAATACCGAGAGTTGAAAATCCAGTGCACGATAAAATCCCGCCGCGATATTTTTACGCTGGAAAAGTATAGCTCGTCTACGGCGCAGATTGACTGCCATCAAGGTTATCTAATAAATTCGGGCCTTGGTTTTGTCAACGTTGATTGCACATTGAGACCTCTCGGTGCCTTAGATGGAATAAATAGTTGATCATTGTTGTTGGACCTTCAGAAGCAAGTCCATTGACCTATTGAAATGAAATTGTTGTAGCAGTGATAGCCTCTTTAATGTAGCATATACTGTTTGCGGTGAAGCATGGTGCGGATGACAGGTGACGGAAAGGGTAAAATATATTATAATTTACTTGTTTTTACTGATTCTGTATTTTACGACTATGATCCGTATCAACATACAGATTGTGTACATAATACGGACTCAGTAATAATAACTGTAGTAAATTAAATAAATTTACCCTTTCTGTCACCCGCACCATGCTACACCGCAAACAGTATAGATAGATAGAATACTCTTTATTGTACCCCATAAAAATTACAGACATAAAAATATAGTAGTGTGACCGTCGGACTCTCGGACTGCCAAGTCACAGGTCTCGAGTTCGAACCCAAGGCACGCACCTCTGACTTTTCGGATTCATGTGCGTATTGTATAATTATCACTGGCTTGAAAAACGGTGAGGAAAACATCGTGAGGAAGCCGGCATGCCTGAGAGATATTTCTCGACGGCATGTAAAGCCAAGTCAGAGGCCCATGGGCGGCTTTAAAACTCTGACTCTGACACCGGGTTAGTCACTAACTACACGAAAAGAAGAAGAATTAAATTAGTTATTCTGTAAATAGGATATTGGAATCACTTTTACACGTCATCTTAAAAATATAATTTAAAATTTGCTAGATGAGTTCGGCGTTTCCTATCTGACTACTCTGAGAAGAAAGGCCGAAACAAACTCAGAGGTCACAGTCTCTTTTAAAGTCCAGACATAATCTTGGCCAGGCCACATGAGGACCATGTAGATTAGTCTGAAATGGTATTTTGAGAAAAGAACCACACAAATTTGAGTGGACCGGTCCTGTCAGTGCAAGCATTTGGTTAGTAATCGTGGAGCTCAACTCGACGAACAATACCAAAGAAAGGACATTTGGGTTGGGATTGTCATTAGTACCTACCTACCTATCAGCTGAGGAAAATGTCTTGCGTGTACGCACATAATGTAACTTGAAGGCTTCTGGCACTAGTGTTATGTACCATCGACGTGCTAAGGAAAGTTGATCGTTCAAAACATTGTTCTTTAGAGCTGCTTTATATTATAAAGCAGCAAAAAAAAAAACAACGGTTATATTTTATTTATTAAGTTTTTTTTTTTTTTTTATACGTTGCCCCAAACTAGGAATTTCTCCTGTATCGTGGGTGCGTTTACAAACACTTAAACTCACACAAACAGCCAGACCCGGAACAACTACATGTAGGTCATACAAATATTTTAATAATATTTATTGAATCGAACCCGCGACACGCAGCGCAGCACAGTCAATCGCTTTACCTACTGCGCCAACCGTGCCGACACCCGTTTTGTATTATGTTCATCCATATTTTCATCAATAGGGATGATGCCTTGGGTCAGAAAAAATAAATTCTATTTAGTCCGTCAGTCAGATAATATAAAAATATTAGACACGTATTTTTTGCTTTATCATATTAATTTAAAATGACTTAGATAAAACGCATTAAAGTGGGGGTTGCTACGTCACAAGTAAGTATGAAATCTACATACCTACCTACTCGTGACGTCAAGGCACATTTTAACTCAATGTATCGCCGTAATCTTTTGATAACGTAAAAAAAGAAAAAATAAGTGTAATTCATTTTTTCATAATCTACATGACGAATAATAGTAGATTTTTCAACAAGGGCACAAAATGAACATTTTTATCCGAGACTTTTAGCAGCCCGAGACGAAGGCGAGGGCTGATAGTAATGTCGAGGATTAAATGGTTTTGTGCACGAGTTATAAACTCTGCTTTTCACTTCGATTGCGAGGAAATAAAACAGTAGTATAACATAACATTTCTTTAATTACAATTCAAAGTAAAATTAGTACAGTTTTGAATACTGAAGGAAATTGTTTTATGTCTTAAAAAACACATAAGGCAAATAAATTAAAGTAAATATTATAAAATAACAAATTCTATCTATGAACTTCTTATTGTGTTTGGTTGTATGGCTCATTATCTTTGCCTTAATATAGATACATTTATGAGTAGATACGTTAATGCACTTGTGCACAAAATTCGATTTTGTGCAGCATAGATCCTGCACAAATAAGCACTTTCGGAGCATGAGAAGTGAAAAAACATTTTTTTAGTCATCATCCCTATTGTCGATCGAATTTGAAAGTTCTTCTTGCGCGGTGCTCCCATATAATATTTCTTAACTTTGCGTGAGTAGTTTTTGAATTAGCTTCAATAAGCACTTGGTTTATGTTAGTGATGTTATTTATTTAGGGGTATGAGGAACAGGTTATAAACTTCACTCATCCTCCTAAGAAAAGGGAGGATCCTCCGACCAGACGGGTGTCATGTGTGGCGGGCAACTGCCCAATGGTTAAAAAATATTATAAAAAAAATGTTATAAACATGACAACTTTTATAATATCATGCTTCTTTCAATTTTTTGAATAAATATATATTATTATTTGTGCCATTTGCATGAATTTCGGCAGGTTTTGCCCAAATATAATAATAATATTATTAGTATCGGAGGATATAATATATCCTCCGTAATAATATTACAGTATTATTGATATGTGCGGCTCGAGACATAGGGGTAAACTTGAGTAGGTTAGTCCAGGGCGCTCAAATTCAAATTCAAAAGTCTTTTTTTCAAACTAGGCTGAGTACAGCAATTTAGAACGTCAAATTACATAAGATAGTTCCCCAAAAACGCCCACCCTTCACCACTTCCTAGCGCTTTAGCTGGGAAGAAAAAGTGGCGCAGCAAACTCTCCAGCTGCACAGCTGTCTGAAAAGTTAGAAAAACTTGATTCTATACAATAGTCGGGAGCTTGTACATAATGTCGATCGCGCGGTAAATTCTAATTGCGCGATGCAGGATTTGTGTGACGTCAGGTCTTTTTTAAGCGTAGTTCGCATGTGGCGATATTGATGCCGCCACATTTACTTAGCAAGTAGTGGTATACGAATTGGTGTGCAATTGTTGTATACTACCAAGTAAAAAATAATTTTAATATCGGAAGACAAAATTCAAAGAAAAAAAAAGAAAACACGAAAAACCAGAACTAAAAATACAGACAAATTGAGAACCTCCTCCTTTTTTGAAGTCGGTAAAAAATATAGAATTTTAAAATCGGCCAATTATCTTAGTATCAAAGCCATTTTGCAAAGGACAAAAGTGCAACAAAAAAAAACCGGCCAAGTGCGAGTCGGACTCGCGCACAAAGGGTTCCGTACCATATTATCTATAAAAATGGCAATAAAATCATTCTGTTGTATGGGAGCCCCACTTAAATATTTATTTTATTCTGGTTTTAGTATTTGTTGATATAGCGGCAACAGAAATACATCATCTCTGAAAATTTCAACTGTCTAACTATCACGGTTCATGAGATACAGCCTGGTGACAGACGGAAAAACAAAGGGACAGCGGAGTCTTAGTATTAGGGTTTCACCCATAGGATACGGAACCCTAAAAACTATTGAAGCTGTCATTTGAAATTTAAAATATAGCCTTTAAATTAGAAATATTATGTACCTAGTTAGAACCGCAAATATTTATCTGCATCTGGTTACACTAGAAGCTGACTGCAACCTAGAGAAAGGCAACGAGTCATTGAACCTATTTCGCGCAATCTAAGTTACGCCTGAGCGCGTGGCTAGAAATGAGCGATCTGCTGGATGTCTGGGGGCCAACCACCACCTCTTTAAGGCGCAGGGTTCCGATTTGCCTTTGTCTCTGTCTTTTTCGTTACGTGTAAAGAGTAAAGAAAATAACCACACTTTTGTACTTTTTCAATGTTTTTGTTGTTTTTTTCATCATATTGCTCATATTACTCATCATAATCCATCACTGAATGCAGGTTGACATTAGACATTTTATGGTATATTTTTAATTATAATTATAATAGGGATGATGACTGAAAACATTTTTTTTGTCCGTAATGTAGATCATGAAAAAATAACGTACACGTATTTTTTCTTTTTTTACGGTATCAAAAGATTACGGCGATACATTGAGTTATAATGTACCATGACGTCACTTGTATGTAGATTTTATACATACTTGTGACGTATCAACCCCCACTCCCCAACTTTAATGCGTTGTATATCTAAGTCATTTTTTATTAATATGATAAACTAAAAAATAGGTGTCTAATATTTTTTTATTATCTGACTGACGGACTAAATAGATTAATCTTTTTTTTGACCCAGGCATCATCCCTATTGTTAGGTAATGAAGGTATAAACTGCTTTTAAAGACAATTAAGAGGTGTGTTTGAAGATTTTTTTGAAGCATTAATGTATGTTTAATTATGATTTGAGTTCCATCACTGTATTAAAATAAGACTTGAAAACATCTTTCTTTTTTTTTTGGTCAAAAATAATTTACGGTTTATGAGATACACTGCTTTAAAAAAACCCCGTTTTCGGAACCCTGTGCCTTAAGCAGTATTATTTTGATGTTACTTCAGTGCGAGAAAGAAGTGGAGCCATACAGGACGTCTAGCTCCATCTCTTTCCCACGCTCGAGTAAGATTAAAATAATACTGATAGAAGAGGTAGTGGTAGGGCCCCAGATCTTCCCTTGCAACATGTATTGCCTGATTAGCGTATTTCCAGAATCATTAAATGATATAGACTCGACTGCCTCGTTAGTCTAATGGGAGCAAGCGCTCGTGCTGAGCATGAGGTCCCGTAAATAAAAACTTTAAACCATCACTTTAGACCATCGGATTGAATAGCTTTTACTATAGGACCAACAATGAAATCACGAAAAAAAAAAGCTGTCCCATGCTGTTTAGAACAACTACGGTATTAAACTTTACTATTCAATTCAATTCAATTTATTTACTTCGGAAAACATCCACACACATTGTATTAGTATTAGAACTTATAATGTAGGTACGATCAAAAACAATAATTAGATTAAAATCAGAATTAAATTAAATCAAAATCAAATTAAATCAAAATTTAACTAAAACAACCATAAATTATCTTCTATGTACAGCAAAATCAATTCAAAAATCTTTAAAAGAAAAAAAAAAAAAATAGAAAAGGGCAGTATGGCCTCTCCACAATAACCTTCAGGATGCTATTGGAGCTTCCATGTATCCTACGCATTAGGGATGCCCTTCTTGTGCTTGATAACCTCAAAACTATCTATATGCTTGCCTCGGCAAACATTCCCGACGCCCTATGGAACCGCGGAAGCCCCAGCAACACCCAATCATTCTGCCTAGCCTTTTCCCAACTATATTGGGGTCGGCTTCCAGTCTAACCGAATACAGCTGAATACCAGTATTTTACATGGAGCGACTGCCTATCTGACCTCCACAACCCAGTATCTGGGTAACAAGATACCCCTTGGTAAGACTGGTTGTCAGGTTTTCGGGCTTCTGACGACTCGTAACGACTGTCAAAGATCCACGAATTACAGCCGGAACCAACGGCTTAACGTGCTTTCCGAGGAGTCTCGTTATGTAAAGATGGTCACCCATCCACAGACCAACCCCGGCAAGCATAGCTTAACCTGATGGAACGACCCGTGCGGCATTTATTACTTAGCCACGAGTTCCTCCCCAGCAACACCCGAAAAGTATTATTATACTGAATTCGGAACTACGGGTAGGTGGTACTACTATGGAGCAGCTGATTTTTTTTGCGATTTAAAAGTTGATCACATAGTAAAAGTTATTCAGTCCGATGGTCTAAAGCACATCTTTAAGTTCCTAAAGTTATTTTTTAACAGCTTCGCTGCCAACTGGAATTTGGTGACGTCATGAGAAAATCCAATGTATTTTTTTTGTAAAATATGCATGACGGACGTTTCAATATTTTTATTTTGGAAATATTTAAATATTTTTAGGAGTTTTTGGTAAGAAAAAGCTAAATAAAAAAAATCCGCGAATTTGCGGACCTGGCACTCAGATTGACAGTTTCAACCCCAGTGCCAAGTCCGCAATTTTGCGGAGTAGTTTCTTTTATGTATCATGGTTCATTTAAAATTATCTATGATATTTTAACACAAGATAATAATAGTTTGCTTAATTATAATACCTTTGGTAACATTTACTAAAGTCTTTCACAGATTAGTCTTACAAAAAATAAAAATAAATCTCAAAGTAACTTAAAATTGCAACAAAAATAGCTGAATTATAGCATTCTAAGTAAAAATTAACAGAAACACCTCTTAAAATAATCACAGCTTCCTCAACACACAAAAAATTACACTTCTAATTAATAAAATCTTCTATAAATAATGTTTTGTTAGAACTTGTAAAATCAACTCACAAATAGCCCGCTGTGTCATCGCGGTCTAAATAAACATTTTTTACTAATAAAACTAAAGCTAATCAGACTACTGATGACTACAAATACCAAATCTTTGGTAACTAAATAAAATAACCATAATTAAATTTAGATGGACAAGTGGTATTCATCGAAACATTCATAGCATAGACCAGGTTTGTCTTTACACATTTCGCAATGCCGAATATGCCGCCGGTCAGCAGCCTCTTCTTCGTCATCTGATGAGACATCCAAGCCTTCAAAATGGTACTCATCATCACTTCCATCATCTCCAAAGAGCTGATCTTCAATATCACTGTCTGTAATGTTATAAGTTAGTGGCAATTTGCTTCGTTTTGGCCTGGACGGCCCGGCTTCGTCATCCATATTTGAACCTTATGTACTTGAAAATAAAAGTCAATTTTAAAAAACCGCAACTTGTAACGGTATTTTGTATTATTCAAGCGCAGAGCCAGCCTACAAACGTGTTGCCAAGCGCAGTGCCGGGCGCGTAATAATTCATAGAAACCGAGCGGCGCTACTCCGCATATTAGCGGGGCCGGCACCCCGCGCTCACCCCGCACCCCGCTAATTTGCGGAGCTGGCAGCGAAGTTGTTAAGCGACTACAGTTAGGCTCACTTATTTTTATTTTATTTTAGACAACCCGTGCCCGCCCGTTTGATTTCCCATCACCAAAAATTACAAAATCCCATACAAACTTCCATCCCCTAATAACCCCTTTAGGGATTCTATTTTCAAAAACCCTTCCTTAATGCTCACTTTTGGTTGTAAAAGGAACTCTTGTGCAACATTCCGTGCTCCTAGACCCAGTGGTTTTGGCTGTGCGATGTCAGTCGGTAAATGTGTGGTTACTCGGTAAACCATGCAACCCATTGTAGCGGCGTTTTCCGTTGGTTTGGTACATACCACAGTTAACTGATATTATCTACTGTATTACGGTCGGTGACAGTTCTCATTCTTACTGTAAATATAATGTGAAAATAGCTAATGCTGTGACGAAATTGTGAGCGAGTTAGCAGTGCAGGGCTAACGGCGTAGAGTACACCAGCGTTTGTCCCTCGCGGTCATCGGTCGACGTCCACCAGCGCTGGGCCACTGTCTCGCATAGGGTCGCAGCATTATGCTGAGCGATTGCCGTTTTTCGTGTAGCGCATATTTCCCCCAACTTGTTCTTATTTGTGTTTGTGTTCTTTCCTTGCGTCATGCTTACCGCAAATAAACGTATATTCTTTCTTTTTTCTTTGCTTTTTTGGTACCTCACATAACATGACGCCGATTCACACCTGTGTTCCCTAAAAGTAGATGGAGGTGAACACAAAACCCCCGTGTCGTGTGGCGAGCCGCAACCATGCACAAACCATGGAAAAATGCAGACCTTTTCTTAAGATTCATAGTAAATGTGCCTTGATGTTATTGCGTGGATCCCCCGAAGGATGCGGTGGAGCATACGGTGGAGGTCTGCCCGGTTGGGTGGAGCATCGCCGTGTCCTCTTGGAGGCGATCGGTGGCGAGGATCTCTCGCGTACGGCCCTGGTCCAGGCCATGACACGGAGCGAAAGGGCATGGGCCGTCACCTCTTTCTGTGAAGCAATAATGCTCGCGAAGGAGGAGGCGGAATTCGTGAGGGAGAGGCAAATTTCGCGCCTCCTGACAGTCGCCCTAGGCGTCGGGAATCTCAGGCCGCTTCCCGGCCACCGTAGGCGCGGGCTTGCGGACGGTGAGCAATGGGTAACTCGCCGTCCGTTATGGACCAGGCCCGGGTCGACGGCGCGTTGTGTTCCACGCGCGCCTCAAAGAGATGTCAGCAGAACTGACGGGGTTCGCTTAGGCTAGATCCGATGCCTGTCGGGGTCGCGAGGAAGTCCAAAAAGGATACCGCCACCCCTGGCTGCGCTACGTTCTCCCGCCCCGCCCAGAGCGGAAGAAGTTTTTTGATAAATTACTACCAAAAAAAAATGTGCCTTCTGTGTTCAATTACTTCTGTGTTCCTTTGTTTTTGGATTAAATGTATACAATTTAGAATCGTCGCCTAGTCTCTTTCGACTATGAGTGGGATGCTACTGATATAATCTATTGTTTCATGGTCTGTGACAGTGTTCGTCTGTCTGTAACTGTACTTAACGGTAGTTTGACTTGCCCTAAATATGCATGTCGATTATTTAGTCATAATATCGTGAGATGGGAAGAAAGAATAAGGCCGCGCGCACTTTGGACACGAATTTGTAACGTATGTAAACGTATGATCGTGGCCGTACGAATTGAGTGCGCACACTGAATACGTTTTTATCCGTCATTGTTTTCGGACGTCAGAACTATACGTACGACTCTCACTCAGTCTGCCTGCGCGCTCCCTTAGTAGGTACTCGGAAGGTCGGGATCGTTCGTGCGTGTTCGTATGTGTTCGTACGAAAACGCGTCCAAAGTGCACATGGCCTAAGAAATGAGTATGTACATAGAAGAAATATGAGAGTGGCACTGGTGACCGAAATGTTTCGTGGAAATCGGTTGTCGTGGTATGGGTGTGATGCGGAGGAATGAAGAAAGAACTGTCCTCGTGAGGAAAGTTTTGAATATGAATGTCGATGGCTATAAGAGGAGGGGAAGACCAAATAAACGATGGATGGACTGTGTGAAAGATGATATGGCTAGAAAGGGAGTGGCTAAAGAGATGACGACTAATAGAGAAGTATGGAAGATAAAGACATGTAGCATTGACACCAAATAGATTGAGATAAGGACTGGATAGTGATGAATGTCATGAAAAGGAGTAAAATTGCTTTTTGTTGTCATTCAAATTCCCTTAGTTTTGGATCTTGTTCCGTGTACCGATCAGGCACTTGATGCGGCTTTTAGGCCTTCATTTTTGGATCTAGAACGATGCTAAAGCATGAATGTAGTAAATCAGAATACCTTGCTCCAATCTAATTTTAAATTGATCATGAATTCGTTCATCGTCTATCGTTTTACAGCCGTACCCAATAACCTATCTAACACCAGTGTGAGAATATTGAAGATAGGTAAAAACCTATAAGTATAACTTTGGTTTTAATGTCCCAATAACCTGTCAGAAAATAAGGAATCTTACGGAATTGTGGGAAGACACTCAATGACAGATATAATTATACTGTCTACCATTAATAGCGAAATTCCGCTGATGTGATAAGTATCAATATCTACTAACGAAAAAAATATATTTTGATGTTTTTTCTTATGTCGTTACTTGAAGTATGAGTTTAGAAAATCAGTTTGTTTTTTTATCGTCTTCAGATATTGATTCTACCAATCACGTATGTGGACTTTACACCAAAAAATATTGCTAGTCTTCTTAAGTACAAGTAAAATACAAGAGGTCGTTACTCGAAAAAAAAAACACCAAATAATGTTTTTTTTTTTGTTTTATTATGTTTTGATTTCGATGTAACGTCTAGTTGCGGAGTTTCTCTAGATAATTTATTTTGACCGTGTATAACGATCCTACAAAACTGGGCGTTGGTCATTATTTTTGTTATTTGTATCACGGAAAAAAATACCATCACGCTACCTACACCCACATTTCGCCTGTTATGCTTCAGTCCCATAATGCGAGCCTATTGCCATCAACCTGGCACAAATCCAGACTCCGGGCTGCTACTGAGAAATTCCAGATAGAAAACCCAATAACACTTTGCACGACCCTGGAATCGAACCCAGGATCTCATGGTCAGCAGTAGCGCTTGCGACCACTAGACCAACGAGGCAATTATAATGCCTTCAACCGGGCACAAATCCAGACTTCCAGACTGAGTAGTTTCTAGTAGAAAAACCCGCTAACTATGCCCTGAGCGCCTAGGCAAAGTGACATTCTATCGGCGATAAGTATATAATGGAAATGTCAAAAATGTATGGGACTGACGTGCATAATCAACCTATAAGCTCCCACTGCAGGGACATAGGCCGAGACCTGACAGTGAGAGGGCCGTTATCCACCACGCGGGTCCAGTGCGGGTTGGTAGATATCAAATACTATGTCTTCAAATGTTTGGTTCTAACTAAAATGCCGGTTTCCTCACGATGTTTTCCTTCACTGTTTTGAGAGCAGTGGTGATGAAATAGTTTATGCAAAGTAAAGCGCCAGTAAGGGTTCGAACCTACAACCTTACAACTCGTATGTCGCGGCCGTCTTTAACTTAGTTCTGGAACTAACAGAAGCTCCTGTTGAAAGTCATAGAAATACGAAACGCTTTGAAAGCGACTGTCACTTGTCTGAACCCTCAGGTGATCCAACCGCACCCTATGCTCAGCCGACCTGTAGCGGTTACACCGCCACTAACTACGCATCAAAGACATGACGTCACACAAATCCTGCATCGCGCAATTAGAGTTTACCGCGCGAACGACATAGATAAGACTATCCGAAATCAACAGTAGGGCAGTCGGCCCGCCAGACACAACACCCGTCTGGTCGGAGGATCCTCCCTTTTCTATGGTGGATGTGTGAACTTTACACCCTGTTCCTCATGCCCCTAAAGACCTATTCCGTAAATATCTCACCGTGAAACTGGGCGTTAATTAATTACGCGATTCTGGCTATTTTTCAACCCCTTGGGTTGTCGCAAGATTTAATTCATCCCCCTGTCCCCACCCTAATCTCACGTGAGATTCTTCAAAACGCATATTTTTTAAATCTGTGCTTGAGTGCGTTGGATTTATTAAAAAATACATTATTTGATTAATTCTCAATAATAATTAATTCCCCAAACTTAGTAGGGATTGACACTTTTGACAGCTCAATATACCGGTTGAAACCGCTTCTGCGATCACTTTTACAACGAGACAGTCCCTGTTTAATTTTTTATGCTACTGGGCAAGCTTTTGTTTAATTGTAGTGAACTAACTGTAACGGATTTCATCCATTGTTTTACGGTTGCCGACAGTTTTTGTCTGGTTTCTAACTGTACTTGATGAGAAGAGTTGACTCGTCCTAAATGTGCAGCAAACGTAAATGGGGCATGGGGCCTGTCAATGTTTTAATTGTTTTGAGTTTCATACGATTTTTTTCGCTTCTAAGTATGTAATTGGATATTTTCAATCGTCCTTTCACGTGTGGCTCAGGTTCTTCATCAAATCAAATTGAATCTTTTTATTTTTTATTGTGGGCATAGGTTATATACTTAAGATAGATGTTAGGTAAATTACAGTTCCATTATGTTCTGCCTAATAGGCATACAATAATTATGTCAACTTACAGTATAAAAAATCTTAGATATCACTTACTTATAAAGCAAATCTTACAAAATAATAATTAAGTGTATGGTGACAGATTGTTGTAAATAACAATTATTAAGAAAATCTTGGATCGTATAGTAAGCTTTGTCAATTAAAAAAAACTTTTTCACAAAAATAAAACCGACTTCCAAAAAAAACACTACAAAGTGAAAAATAACTTTGAATTCGGAAGTCGGTGTCTTTGGGGTTTTATTTTCGTTTTTTTGCCACCGACTTCCGAAATCAACTACTACCTACTAGATGGGAAAAATACGTATTATTGAAGCTAACTCAAAAACCCCTCATCAGATCTTGACCAAATTTATATGGGACCACTTCTGAAGAACCCCCCCCCCCCCCTACCCCTACCAAACAAAAAAAGAATCATCAAAATCAATTCATAATTGGCGGAGTAATCGCGTAAAAAAAATACAAAAAAAAAAAAAAAAAAACATACAACCGAATTGAGAACCTCCTCCTTTTTTGAAGTCGGTTGAAAATTAAGCAATGTGCCTTTATTTTTTCGTGTATTTATGTATATTTATATATAATTAGCCATATACAGGGTGTTTGGCGCATGGACCGACACAATTTTTTCAGGGATTTGGGAGGTCATTAGCTAGGTTCTAGCTAAGTTCAAAATAGCTTTTAGTTTTTTTTATAATTAATTTAGAAGTTGTAAAATTTCATTCAATAAATACAAAAATTAACTTTGGAAGCTTGTAAGGAATTTTCTTGAAACCAGTTGTATAAAACAAAGATGTTTTTAGATTTAAAGGACTTTGGAGAATGCAACAAAATTTGTTTTGTGCCACTACACCCACAAACAAAATAGTTATTTCAAATTAAAGGACACATTTTGGGAATTTTTTTCATTTTAGAAAAATAATCATATGTAACCAACCGTGACATTTGGGACAAAGGGTGTATGGGTAGAACCTAGCTAATGACCTCCCAAATCCCTGAAAAAATTGTGTCGGTCCATGCGCCAAACACCCTGTATATTATATTTATAGTTTTTCATAGGTATGTATATCTTTATATGTACTTTAAAAATATTCCTCAATTTCTCGTAATTGCACCTACCACTGTTTGTCTCTGCATCACCCAAAGGTTGACTGGTAAAAAAAAAGCCAATAGCATTAAGTCCGACTCTGTACATTTCTGTGCTTGAAGTATTAAATTAATAAATCGAGCTTACGAAATTTATCACGCTCAGTTTGGCAATAAAAATCTTAAGTGAAACGATTCGTTTTTATTTTACAAAGTCGTCTAAGCATATTAAATTCTTAACATATCCCGTGATAGTACTTCTTTGTTGATACCAAGCCGTTTAACACCGGTTTACCTTCGACTGCCGTCATTTAAAACAACTTTATCAACAAAATATTGAGCTTGGGTGTTGAAATTGTTAAATTACTTTGGTATTTGATGTTTCGAGTGATCGATATTGTATAATCTTCGTAATCTGTTTGTAAATAAGTTTTTGAATAATGAATCGGTTGGCGCGGTGTGGTTAAAGCAATTGACTGCTGCACTGCGTGTTGCGGGTTCGATTCCCGCACGGAACAAATATTTGTATGACCTACAAGTAGTGGTTCCGGGTCTGGCTGTTTGGGTATGTGAGTAAACGCACCCACGATACAGGAGAAATTCCTAGTGTGGGGCAACGTTTAAAAAAAAAACGCATTTTCCAATAGCAAAACTACACACTCTTAAGTGGGTGACCGACGTACGAGCCTATACCGTGGTTTTAAAGAACGTCGGTTTTACTCGCGGCTTGTTGGTGCTGATCGACTTGCGAGTAAGACAGTTGTTTCTGAATAAAAGTGTGGTAAATATGTCTTGTTCGAAAATCTAAGAAGCTTTGTGTTATTTAGGTATTATAGGATACCATGAAATTAAAATTCTTTCCGGTGGGAAGCTCGCAAAGACTGAATTTTTTACATCCGAGTTCGGCTCATATTTTTTTGCAATCTCTACGAGTTTATTACCTATACGCTGCAAGCCGATTTTCCTTGTTTTTATATTCGCTTGATTTAGTTTTCCATAAACAGGGGCACTCTCGGAAGCCATTATTAAAAATGTGACGCAAAGCGCTTCCGTTCTCTAGCGCTGTCGCCGATAACTGCCGACTTGGCTCGCCGGCCGTGATCGACACGCGGTTTTACATGACGAGCCGAGTAAAAAATGAAGCAAACATGACGAGCCGCGAGCCAGGCTCGTCAACTCACAAAACCGCGGTATTGCCATGATACACCGGCGAGCTTTACCGACGAGCCATAAAACCACAGTATTACTCGCTCGTCGATCAGGCCCTTTACAATACGCGGCACGAAATACGAGACTTGACCGCGCCTCCCGCCCCGGCGCCACCCCGATGACGTCCTGGCGCGAGTTCAGACCTCATACCGCTAAAGAGACCCTTAAATCGTCTACTACGCAAGTCAAACAGTGGTGTGTCAAGTCTCATCTTTAGTGCCACGAACAGTACTTTGTTTGATCTCATAGGCCAGACTGACTTAGACTTTAAGTTTAAGATTCTAAGCTTCCAGACAGATTTTATCTTAAATATTTAAAGAAACATTTAGTTGACTCCACCCGTTTTAAGTGTTGTATTTTCCTTAATGCGTTTTAATATACCTATGTAAAGCATGTCTGTATGTATGTAGAAACATGTTTAAAACCTTGACGGGTCAGATCAAGTTATTTTTAGGCCTGTATTCTAGAACGTTTTATACCTCGAGTTAAATCTAACATAATTATTTTAATACTTATCTCAAGATCTAGTTTTAAAATGAGATTCGAGTGTGTCTATTGTGTAAAAAATATGTGAACGAAGTTTCAAAATCCCTGCATCCCTGAACTTCGTTATAAAAGGAATTCTTTTGCAAAAATTTCATTCTTGTATACCCAATGGTTTGGACAGTGCGTTGTGTGCCAGTAAATTTAAGATTTTTAGTAAGTAGAAGAAGACTGTGAGCTTTAAAGCTTGTCCCATCAAACCTAATAGTGTATTCATGTCTCTAATAGTCTCTTAATTAAAATTATCTTTTCTTTCCAGGACCTAAACATGACAAGAAGGTGGTCTGCTACGTAGCCTCCTGGGCGGTATACCGGCCAGACTCTGGCAGGTACACCATCGAAGACCTGGAGCCATCGCTGTGCACCCATCTTGTCTACTCCTTCGCGGGGCTGAACGAGACTACGAATACTATTAAGAGTCTTGGTACGTATAGTTTTCAATCTCTACAAACATTTTCTTTCTTTCTTTTTAGGGTTCCGTAACTCAAAAGGAAAAAAACGGAACCCTTATAGGATCACTTCGTTATCCGTCCGTCATTCTGTCAAGATGGCTTTTCTCAGAAACGCTTGAAGGTATCAAGTTGAAATTAATATCAAATTCGTAGGAATATCGTACCTTCGAGCTCTAAAAATACGCAAAGAGACATATTTTGACACTCGAAAATAAATCAAAACCTACAGGGTACTTCCTGTTGAGCTAGAATCATGAAATTTGGCAGGGAGCAAGGTCTCACAGCAGAAATAAACGAAAAACTAAAAAAAAAAATGTGCTATTACAAAATTACATAATGCCCTTGGAGCACTGACCGTGATGTAAATATCGATGTATGGGAGAACATGTTTTTCAACTACAAAGTTAAGTTTGTTGTTGGGATAAATTCATCTCAACTACGGAACCCTTCATTGTGCGTGGTGCGACACGCACGTGGCTGATTTTTTCTTTCTTTTCTATCTTCCATAGTTCTAGGTAACCACATTAGCCACGCAAACCCATATTCAATGGTGCCGATTCTCTTGTCACAAATGCCTCTAAACTAGACTAAAAACTACCAAAATTTAGTTTATTCCTGTCAAACGACGATTTCCTATTCCGAAATAGATTAAAGTGACACAACTTAACTATATTTTAGTTTGACAGCAATAAGATGGCACTGAGTTATTAATTTAGTGAAAATGGCAATATTGCTATTCTGAATTTGATGTTTTTCACCTAATGTTTTGATTGTAAAAACCAAACCTGACTAAACCTGGCAGTTTATAAGCGCGATTAAAAAGGTGTGGGCTAAAATTAGTTATTGGTCATGAACTAAAAATCTCACCTCGACTTCAGGTACAAAAACAGTAGGTACTATATCTAGTTTTTCTTTTCTTTTTCTTATATCTTGAAAATGGTGTGTCCTATCTCAAAAATAATGAAAATGTCGAAGACCTACACCCCTAAAACTCAACATGTAGGTAGGTAATAAGGAGGCCTCCGGCTCTAAAATCGTTTAAACAATATTTTTAAATTTAGAGATTTTTTTTGCAGAATTGTTTTAAGATTCTCTTAGCCCTGAGGATTGTCCTTGGGTTTACTTGCATAGTGCTTATGGGGATAACCGTCGGTTGGTTCCCGTGCCTCATTTAATTAACAACGTCTTACGGGCCTCTGCGAGTTGGCTTTGGCCCCTCGTACGGCCTTCCAAAGGTCCGGACCCTAGAATTCCAAGAAATATCAAAGACATTTTAAATAATACTTAATCTTTAAGTACATAATACAAATAATAATTTAAATATTCATAAAACATGTTATTTAATGGCGTTAAATAACTATGGTATGACGGACAAGGTCTTGGACCTTCTGACTTCTTATCTGAACAACAGAATTCAGAGGGTCGATGTTAATGGCAGGAGATCTGCAGGATCTGCGGCCACCATAGGCGTTCCGCAGGGTTCAGTTCTAGGTCCTTTCTGATTTGTAATTTATGTAAATTACTTACACACACCACACACCACAAAAGACTTTCGCCACATAAGAGATAATCACAAGATCGTACTATTTGCAGATGACACTTCCCTCATTTACACAGGATACATTAGCTGCCATGGCTTATTTTAATTTTTGAATTGTTTTTGTTTTTATATTTTTATTATGAACGCTTTTAACGTGCACGTTTTTCTACATTGTTCTCACATGTATAATTTCAACATGAATGATGTAACAAATATTTTGTAACAATATTCTGATTCAAAAGAGTGTCCATGGAGTTTCTTGCCCATTTTTCTCCATAGGAACCTACTATGCTTTGGAATGGGCAACTAGCTTCATCTTTCTGACTGACCGACCTATGACAATTCAAAAGTACCTGTAATTGGTTTATTTGGAATAAATGATTTGAGTTTGAGTTTACAAAATTAAACGGCATTTAGTCAACTTTGAACAAGTTAACGATGGACTCTCTAAAGTTGTGCATTGGTTTAATGTAAATAATCTTGTCCTGAACGAAAAAAAGATTAAACTCCTTAGATTCTCAACGCCAAATGTCAGGCAGCTAACTACCAATGTTCAAGTTAATGGAATAGAGTTGGACCCTGTTGAGTCAACAGTTTTTCTTGGAATAACTATTGACGGTAAATTACAATGGGGCCCACACATGGAAAAAATATCAGATCGGCTGCCTATGCTGTTAAAAAAATTAGACAGATAGCTGACATCAGTCAGACATAGCCAGAATTGTTTATTTTAGTTATTTTCATATTCTTATGTCTTATGGGATTCTTCTCTGGGGAATCTGTGCGTACATTAATACTATCTTTGTTCTACAGAAAAGGGCTGTTCTAGCCATTTACAACCTAGGTCCAAGAGATTCCCTTCGACAAAAATTCTGAGAAATAAATATTCTGACTGCAGCCTCACAATATATTTTTGAAAACCTATTGTATACACAAAAATATAAAATTTAAGAAAATGTATTATTACATTTATAGTTTATATACCAGAAATAAACACAACCTTGCTGTACATAGCACACGTCTCCACAGAGTAGGCAACTCGTACATAGGTCAATTCCCATTGACATTCGAAACATACCCATTAATCAATTTAAAAGCTGTATTAAAACCAAACTTTGTAAAAAAGGGTACTATAAAATTTCAGATTATTTAGAAGATAAAAAAGCTTGGGATTGAGCTGCTCGCTCTGCTAAGCCTTGCGATAAAACCATAAAACTTGACATTTTAATTATTATGTAAAATCATTTAAATATACCAGTTTTATATACACATTGACATCGTTCAAAATTATATACAAAATGACATGATTACTTTGTAAAGTATTATATTGTTTTAATTATCGACTAGGATATAGATGTTTTTTTCTTTCTCAGTTAGTTTTAATGATGGTCTGACAGTTTGAGTAGTTTATGCGGCCTACCCAAATGTCCTTTCTTTGGTATTGTTCGTCGAGTTGAGCTCCTTCAGTTCAGAGTTGAGCTCCACGATTACTGACAAATGCTTGCACTGACTGGACAGGTCCACTCAAATCTGTATGCTTCTTTCCTCAAAAGATCATTTCAGACACTAATCTACATGGTCCTTATATGGCCTGACCAAGATTATGTCTGGACTTTAAAACAGACTGTGACCTCTGAGTTTGTTTCGTCCTTTCTTCTCAGAGTATTATAGTCAGATAGCTAACGCCGAACTCATCTAGGAAATTTTTAATATTTTTTTAATATGTCGTGTAAAAGTGATTCCAATATCCTATTTACAGAATAAACAATTTAATTTTAGAATATTAATAACGCCTCGATACTGATGTTAATGTAGCGTAATGGACGGTGATTGCTTTTACATATCTTACAGTCAGCCTTTCAAAGCTGTACCTAAATGTCAAGAACCACATTAATTTAGGTGGTCATACCTCCGTGGGTGGTAATCATATCGGGTGTTCAATGATTTTGATATTGATAGTTTTATTCAACAGATTACTGAGTATGTGGGTTGCCCTTTATACAAAGCCTACCTTTCCATCCAACCAGACTAAATTCACATTCCTATCTCATTATTATTGGCTTCATCAATAGTGCAACGGGCTATTCCCCCCTGAGAGAATCTGCCTCAAGGGGGAAAACTGGACCGTAATGTAAAAAAAAAACAGGAATTCCCCTTATCATTTTGGATTATTTCGCTTGTCCCCCATATTTTTAGTTTTGATTTCTACGCTCTTAAAGTAAATAAAAAATAGTGATTAGGTACAATGTAATTTACAAAAAGTTTTCATCATTTAGCCATTGTTGTAACATATATTGGCGATTGTTTTGCTATTACCATCGTCTGGGCTCGGGCTGGCTACATAAAACCATCCATTTATAATTTGGTCTTCTGGTAAGAGGTAGAACAGCGGATAGTGCCACTTATCTTTTCTGTACCTTAGATTTTGTCAAATTTAATACACGTCCTTTCTTCCAAATCGCTCGTAAGTAGTGAAAATAGCACCCTTTTACTGTAACATTTGGAAAAACATTTGCGATTTCAAAATCACATTTGTATAATTGTGGTTGCCATTCTGGAATTTGAGCCATAACTGAAAAAAGGATTGAATACGATTTCTCGGTTTTTCCACGTTCCGCTCCAGTTTTTATACGTATATTAATGGCACAGTACTATCGCCTGTGCTACCTAGATTGCCATGTATTGTGTATTTGATAAAAGGGAAAAGGGCAGATTTTAAATGTCCCATTTCCGAAAAATATTTTCAATTGTGTCATACGGTGGCGAGCATCTTTTGAACAAAAAACCAGTAACTATAATAAGAATAACCAGTAAGAATATCCCCATCAATGAAGTCTGCTATCAAAAAAGCTTTGAATTTTGGTGGAACTGAAACATAAGCTACATGTTTGAAATTCATTTTCTCTACATTTGGCGCTGCTTTTCTGTGTTGATATAATGATTTGGCGCCCAGCGCCCCGGTAGCAGAACCACTGCTTAAATTTTAAGAACCTCAGTGGGGATTTCTAGACGTTGATTTTTTCAGATTCCAGTTTTCCCCCGTAAGGGGGATTATCAGGGGGGAATTCAAGACTTTTTTTGTTTTTAGAGTCCAGTTTTCCCCCTTCCCCTTCCCCCTTTCAGGGGGATCTGTGGAAAAAGTATTTGTTTTCGATTCCAGTTTTCCTCCCTGGGATTATCAGGGGGGAATTCTACACTTTTTTTTTTATAGGTTCCACTTTTCCCCCTAAGGGGGATTTTCAAGGCAGATTTGTGGAATAAGCCGAATTTACGACGTTCTCCGCCAGACTGTACTTTATCCGTTGCACAGTTTATACACTGGAGTTACGAAATTCGATGTCATTTACCAATATAAAAACAACCAATACAAAAGATTGCATACCAGGATTTCAGAAATCCGAGGGGCAGTAATCACAGTCTCAATCTACAAAAATACCTCTCCTTTAACTACATTTTTGACAAGTTTGGGGATTGATTGACGCGGAAATGAATTTGCGACTACATTTTTAACGTTTATAAATACGGGAATTGGCCTGCAGGGCTAACATGACAAGCACGAGGAAGCTCTTTTTCTCGTTTTGTCGATATTTGTCTACGATTCTGACGTCATTCTAATCCCTAACATGACCGTAAACGACGAGATATCTCGAAAAAGGGACTTTGACACTTCTATATCTCGCGACGAGAAACCGATGTTGCAAGTTATTCAAAACAAATTATTTTTATGATAGCAACATCGGCTTGAGATTCCGTTTCATTCGTTCAATGGTGCCGATACTCTTGTCACAAATGCCTCTAAACTAGACTAAAAATCACCAAAATTTTGATTCGGCGACGATTGACGATTTTCCATTCTGAAATAGACTAAAGTGACACAACTTAACCGGTCAAGCGCGCTGGCTCCGAATGTGAGCCAATGCGCAAATGCCGTCAAGACCCGCGTGCCCGAAAAGGAGCCACCTCCCGCGCGGCATTAAACTCTATTTCTACTATGAAATAAAAGCTAATCTGGTCTGTGAATAATTTTACTCTATGGCCTGACGGATAGAATAATCGACTAAATCATTCGTACACAAAAATATTTGTGGCACGGGGGGCTCGGTTTTCTATCGGTTAACTATGTTTTAGTTTGACGGCACTGAGCTATTAATTTAGTGAAAATGGCAATTTTGCTGTTCAGAATTTTACGTTCTTCACCTAAAATTTTGATTGTCTAAGTATTTAATAACGATTAAAAATGAACTAAAATTCACACCAACACCTCGACGCCGACGGTGCAGAAAAAATACTGTCTTTTTTTCTTTTCTCTTGTCTCTCGAAAATGGTGTGTCCTATCGCAAAAATAATGAAAATTTCGACCCCCTTTATGAAACCCCTAAACCCCTAACACAACATGTAGGTAATATTTTTTCATATTTTCCATACAAAAAACGAAAACACGTCGTTTCAATATAAATAGTAGTATAAAACTAAGTATTTTCATTATTAATATATTGTAAAATAAAATGATGACTAAAATAAGTACAATTATGAAACTGCCATGTTATTTTGGAGTTTTTTTTTGTTTCATAATTTTGTCTACTCTTCTCGTCGTCAAAATCGACGACGAGTAAATACGACTAAATTATAGAAAAATCGGAGATTATCTCGTGTTGAATTGTCAAAAATCGAGATAACTAAGGTGCCATGTTAGGGTTTGTAGAGAAAACATCAATTTTGACAGAAGGAGTCGACTATTTTGTATGGACGCGCTGTCAGAAAACGAGAAAGTGACCGAAGAATTACCGAATAGACAAAAATTACTCACGCGAGAGCGAGTAATTGTCGTGTGTGTCATGTTAGGCCTGCAGCAGATGTCTGACCAAAATATTATGAACAAAAAAATAAAAGATCTGATAAAATTTAATAGGCTCTCAGAATCAGGGGTCACCACATGTTTTGATAAATATAATTACTTTTATTAATAACTTCACTATGAGGTCAATTATTACTAAAATTCAAATTTCAGTCTCCGTCTGTCATGAAAACCTCTATAAGTCTATACTACATAAAAGTTAGCTTGATCTCTGCGACAATAATCTCTTTTATATTTTGTGAATGTGAGAACGTTATAGGCATAACCGACTTTTAGATCTGTCGATCGTTTTCTATCTTGCTAAGTACCTGGTACTTGTTGATAGGCCTACAGTGTCCTCTCATACCTATAAACACTGTAACTTGAAAAGATTGTAAATACCATTTACTTTTAAAAGAGCAACCGTGGAGTTTCTTGCCGGCTCTTCTCCATAGGAAACGACCAATTGGAACCGTGCACCTAGCTTCTGACGTTTCATATAGTGCCCTTGTAGGTTTATGTGAAATAAAATATTTAGTTTTTTTTTTTTTTTTTTGAATATCAAACTGACATTCCTAGGGTAGGAATTCATTCAATAGGGCGGCATGCCCATAAAGTATGACATTGACTGTTACTGTCTGTACTATTATGATATTCAGGACTTCATAGGCGGTGATTTTACTGACAGCTGTCGCAGAGATCAAGCTATCTTTTATGAAGTACTAGCTGCCCGCCCCGGCTTCACACGGGTAGCACTAAGTACTTATCTACGGCCCACCTACCTTGTCTTCGCACAAGAATTGGACGCGCTAACTTACCCGCAATTGTAATTCTAAGCACTACTCAATTTCTACATGCAATGCGTGAGTTGAATGTCCCCGTATTACTCGCGTGCATTTCGACAAATTATCCTCTAATCAATGTGTAATTTCTTAGCTTTCTTTGCGGTAATGTCAGCCGTAAATAACTGTTTAGATTTTACGATAAAACTACAATAACTCACACAAAAATCTCTATTTTTCCCGGCAACATTAAAAAAAATCTGAACAAAGAACTTGATTCGAACTATTAGCGAACATTTTAAAATAATTTATAGGCAAATAGGTCCAACCGTTCTCAAGTTATACGCTTCCCAATGAATGGCATTTCATTTATATTAAATAGATTGTAAATAATGTAATATAGAACTTTTACCTTATGATAAGCAAATTAAAGATGATAGGACAAAACGGATTGGCTGCTGGGGTTGCGGAAAAGTCCGAAAGGGATACCGTGGCCCCCTGGCATTGCACAGGCAAGAGTAGGAACACGGGTGGGTTTTAGTCAGTAAGAGTCTGACACGCCCTCCCGCTCCACCCAGAGCGGGAGGAGTCATTTGATGATTTCCCACAAGGACAAAACGGATGTCAACAGTCTTTTCTGATCAACAGACATTTTGAAGTCTCTTATAAAACACACAGTTTCTGTGACATATTCTAGTAATGGTTTTCTATCGGTTCTCTCCTTACATAAAGTTTAGCTTGCCCAGGGGTTGCCCCTCTTTATAAAAAACCTGCCAAGTTCGAGTCAGGGGGTCTACTCCCTAAGCGAAGAGCGAAGTTTCGGACCCTTCGCTCTCCGTCTTTCTCACGGTATGTCCGTAAGTGAGAAGGAGTGCGTAAAGATTCAGTAGCTTCCGCCAAAACTACGGACTTCGCTTAGGGAATAGACCCCCAGACCCGCACACGAAGGGTTCCGTACCACCATAAAATATTTAACATTACCTATATATTATTTTGAATAACATAAAACACACGTTTCTTCATTCTTGTATGTTACGTGTGTATGATCTTTATTATTTGTTGTTATAGCAGCAATAGAAGTACACAATGTGTGAAAATTACGGTTACCTATTACGTTCATGAGATAAAGCCAGATTGACGGACAGCGGAGGCTTAGTATTAGGGATCCGTTTGGCACCCTAAAAAGGAAATAAGACAAGCAAAATTACTTACCACCATCGTCTCCTTTTTCAGATCCCTGGCAAGATCTAGAAACAGACTACGGCAAGGCTGGCTACAAACGTCTCGTCAACCTCAAACAGAAGTACCCACATCTGAAGGTGACCCTGGCCATCGGGGGGTGGAACGAGGGCTCTCCTCGGTACTCAAACATGGCCAGCAAGCCGGAGACCAGGGCGGTTTTTATAAAGAGCGCTTTGCTGATGATGAAGTGAGTACCTAGAACTAGAACTATTTCATCTACTTAATCAACGCACGAGTGAACAAAAGATGGTGAACACGAACATCGAACCCTTTTTTCGCACGTGCGTACCGATAGCGAACATCAAACGCTGAGTTCGTCAAAAGCGATCGTGAGTGAATACAGTTGAGCGAATTTCTAAGTGAATTTTATAGAATAGCCACTGTATACGTTCAACGAATCATGTCATTCTGGTTTATCTTATCAATTTAGTCTGAAACAATGAAACAGGAAAGACATAATAACATTTATTTTTAATGTATTATCACTGAAGTTCAAAGCCGCAAAAAGGTAATAAAACAACTGTTATCATTGGGTATTGTAAGTACAGTCAAAACAATGAGTCATTCATTACTCCTATCTAGTAGGGGAGCGGGTCCTATTATGGGATACTTTTTTTTGTCGTTCTGTAAAAGGAACAGCTTTGATAATTTACCGCTTGAACTGCGCTCATTCTGTTTAGACTTTAGTATTGTTCATTTCCTATTATGTCTATATCCCTAATAATATTACTTTCGCCACCAGATAAAAAAACGCACGAAATTACCTTTTGCTTTGAAAATGTAGGGTATCTTATTATGGGACACCATATAGCCAAATATGAGATAACTCATATTAGGATATAAGTAGAGTAGGTTAGAATTGGGGGTTCTGGATCACGGCTATAGAATTGGGTGTATAAGGTATAGAATTGGGAGCCCCCAATTCTATACCGATAAATAAACCTCAACGCATTCCTGCCCTTGTCCCATGTTACGTGGGGTTGGCGCACCACGTTTTCTTCTTCCACTCTCTCCTGTCAACCGTCACGCTATCACTCCCTTCTCTTTCATATCATTCCTCACACAATCCATTCATATTTTCTTTGGCCTTCCTCTCCCACTCCATCCATCAACATTAGAATATATTCATGGTATTTTAGGTAAAACTCGTGGCTAAGTAATAAAAGCCGCATGGGTCGATCTATCAGGTTAAGCTACTCTTGCCGGGGTTGGTCCGTGGATGCATGACCATATTTACATGCAGAAACTCCTCCGTGCCTCGGAAAACACGTTAAGCCTTTGGTCGCGGCTGTCATTCGTGGATCTTTGACAGTTGTTACGGGTCCTCAGAAGTGCGAAAGTCTGACAACCAGTCTTACCAAGGGGTATCGTATTATATCCAGTAACTGGGTTGTAGAGGTCAGATAGGCAGACGTTCCATGTAAAATAACGGTATTTAGCTGCATCCGGTTAGTTTGGAAGCCGACCTTAACGTAGTTGGGAAAAGGCTAGGCAGATTGATTCACAATATGGTATGAGTTTAATAAAAAAGAATATATTATTCCCAAAATTCTTTGTTAAAAAACAAATGAATCAAAAAGAGACGCAAATGTCACAAATTCAATTAATAGTAAATGCTCCCACACCACCGCATATCTCGTGGCACCACTGAAAGCATTTGGTACACTAAATCTATTCTTCTCCAGCAATGTCATTAAAGTACGGATTGCAGCAGTAACGGCATTCCACATCTTCGTTACTATCGATCGCTATCATCAGATTCCAGTAATGATGACTCCTCTTCGTCGTCACTAGATGACGATGACCTTGGTTGAAGGGTCTTCTTCTTGACAGGCATATTTATTGTTTTGTTTTTTGTTTAGACTTTCCCTTTTGTACTGTTATTTTCATCTGAGTAAGTTGTCTTTGAAGTTCATCTTCATATGGTGAACTAGTCACTAACACAGCTTTTCCTATTCTTGCCTGAGTTTTAGATTTGGGTATAAGGCTAATATCCATTGGTTTTATTTTAAATTGTATTGTAATTGGTGACTCATTAGAAACAGCCGACGTTGATGCAATTGGGAAAGTAGCTATTGATGCTGGCGTGGCATGAAATGAGACTGGTTATTGAACCCATTGCTATTGTTGCTGGCATCAACGATGGTCTGCGTGATTCAGAATTAGCAGCGTGTGGTAGTCCAGATGTTGCTGGTTCAAGACTTGAAGTCGACGTAGGTGCAGATGGTGTAGCCTCTAAAGTAGGTGGTAGTGAAGTTAAAACTGTTTCCGAATACAAAGGTGATTGGAGTGCAGTCGGTGCACCATTTGAATCAAGTGGTATTGGATTTTGGCTTGGATCAGTCATCTATTGAAGTTAGGAGGTACATTTAGAGCAGCATTTAAAGGTCTGGTACAGCCAAAGACTATAAAACCTGGTTAGGTTAACTCCCCTGTGGTTATATTCTCTATGGGTACAGCACTCGAAGTCGACGGGAGTGTGGCTGGCGTAGCAGTCGAAGTTTGTACTAATGTCAGAGTTGGCTGGGCAGCTGGTGCAACAGTTAAAGTAGGAGGGTGCGAAGAATCTACGTCTATTTCATCATCGTCAAGCACAGCAAATCACTGTCTTTGAAATTATTGGGGTCGAATGAAAATATTCCAGTTATTCTATATCCATTTACAGCTATTTCTAGTGTAGCAATCCTCAAGTATGATTTCCCCACAAGCGCTGAAACTTGGTACGCCGTGACGATAAGCGCTTAATGATTTTTTAATAGCTATTTCCTTGGCATAATATGTTTTAAATGGACTCATGAATTAGTCATCCAACGGCTGCATTCTATGAGTTGAATGCGTTGGAAGACATATGATAATTACACCATTATTTCGACATATTTCAATTATATCTAGATTTCTTGTGTGAGAGAAGTGGCCATCCAAAATCAAGATAACAGGATCTTCGACACTTGGTTTGACAGTTGCAATGATATTGTATCCAGCTAGATTTGTGACACGAAATCTAAGAGTCTGGTGGAGCACCATCCTTTAATTGGGCCTTCATATTTACTCTAGGAAAAACAAACAAGGGAGTGACAAAGGATCCCGATGCACTCATACAAGTTACTAACGTTATGAGGGCCCCAAGTTCAGCTGACGATATTCCACCTACTTGTTTTTGGCCCTTCAAGGATAGAACTTTTCCATTTTATGTTGCTCAATAGTTACTCCCGTCTCGACTATATTATAGATTCTGGTTGGGTCTTAGTTGATTATTGGCAGTTCTTTTTCCAGGATATCGTTGAACGCTTACCTTCAAAACTCAAAACTCAAAGCATTTATTTCAATTAAACCATTTACAGGCACTTTTGAATTGTCAAGGAGTCAGTCAGTCAGAAATATGAAGCTAGTTGCCCATTCCAAAGCGTAGGTTCCTATGGAGAAGAACGGGCAAGAAACTCCACGGACACTCTTTTAAAAAAATTATGTTCTTACAAAATATTGTTTACATCATTCATGTTGAAATTATACATGTGAGAACAATGTAGAAAGACGTGTACGTAAAAAGCGTCCGAAATAAAAAATAAAACAATTCAAAAATTAAAATAAGCCGTATCAGTTATGAGATGACCAGTCCCTACTGATGGCGCCCGTTCACGAACATGACGCATGGATCAGCACCGTTTAGCTCAACCATTTTGAAGGGAACTCAACGATCCAACACACACGCCACCACCAGCGAGACATTTGAGTGAGCATGACATACTCTTAGCCGCCAGGGCATATCAAGTCAATGAAAGACGTACCCAGTAAATGGTAGCTTTATAGAAGATACATGGTCACAGTGCTCACACATGTCCTATGCAATTATACAATAAAAAAAGAGATTGAAGTTATACAATTCAAAGATAGTTTTTGCAATCTTCAGCAATTCCAACAATATTTTTGAATGCTAATCAATTAGTTTATGCGCCCTTGTGAAGCTGGACCTTATCTTTAGTAAAACCTTTTGCATGGTTGGCAGATGTCACCGGTGTTCTAAAGGACAAATTCGGATTTCTATTGAGAAACTTCCTCATCCATGTCCACCCTGCAATCACTGCAATCAGCCTGCTCACATTGAATTGAAATGGAATTTTATTTTTTAAAGCAAGTTGGAACGCCATAGTTCGTATATCAGAAGCTCGTAATCCATAAAATCTAGTAATCATTATCAAACGGTAATCAACGAGTTCTTTTTCTATTTCTGAAGAGAAGGTCGGCTTTCGACCCTGACCCTTCTGAGAGTTTAGCTGTACTTCAAAAGTCCTTGTGTTTTACGGTAATAACGTTCCAATGTTGACTTCGGAACAGAAAAAACTTTGGACGCTTTGAAATAGCCCATTTCTTTAGATTTGACAGCTTCATATGCACGAGCCATTTGATAGGCATCCCATTTCTTGCGTCTTTTCGTCGTGCCGCCTCCGCTGGTACTCATCTGAAATAAATTTATTTACCATCATGATGCAGTTGCAAATAAAATAGGTAAGTCATTGTAGGATAATTTGTAGTTTTAACAATAAACAAATTACATAATAACAATAGATAGATTCAATGACAGAAAGAATAAGTTATTTACAAATACAGTATTTTTCAGACTTTGGGACCTCTAATATTGGGATCCCAAATTCAGCATAATATCCCACACTATCCGATTTTGGGGCCTACTATGTTTTCAAACAAATGTTTCCAAGAAAATAACTAAATTAATTACAACAAGAAAGATCATATTTATCTACTTCAAAATAAATGTTGCCAGATCACGCAGAAATCTCTATTTAGACAAATTGACAAACTTACCTTAACAAAAGTGAACTTCTATACATACACTAAAGAAACTTTGTCTCAAAAATAAGACGTCTGTCGTCCTTGTGAACCGCCATTGGCAAACTGACATGTCTAATGTTTCATGGACCGTACGATAAATGGCATAGCTTGTAATTATAACGAGAAACCTTACTATTCCGAATTGGGGAACCATACCATAGCGGTACCATTCTATACCCGACCGTAGGAGGCAACTGCAGGCGACGTGTCGCCGCGACACGGCTGGTTTATAGAAACCAGTAAATTCATAGGAATTTCTATGAAATACCTTCCATATCTAGCAGCTACACGACGTTGGCAGCTACGGGCGAGTGACAGGTGACACGTGTAGCCCGACCGCAGACCAGGGCCTCAAGTCTGCTATTACAATAGTGTCAGAATGGTCTATCATTGATTTCATAATTGTTGATTTCGCAAGTTTGGTAATCTTCTAATATATTGGCGTCATTATGACTTTCCAATAGTCAGCCACTGACACTCCATTGAAAGAAATGGCATCTATTGGTAATCTCAATCATCAATTGGTGCATTATGAATTTATGACAAATGAATGACTGACTTAGGCGGTAATCTGCTAAAATTTTGACAGGTCCTTTGATCAGTGACCTACCATTAGAACGTCATTGTGCAGTCATTGCTTTTAATTCGTTACGAGTATCGTGTTTGTGGAATACAATGATCAACCAATGATCGACAATTATGAATTTAGCAGATTACGAACTTTTAGCAAAATGACAATGGGATCGTGTTGGAATGACGAATTTATAAAAATAGCAGAATATTGGGCCCCTGTAGTGCCTCCGACGCTCGAGCGATATCACGTTTTTCTATCCACCAATTGGAATACGGGCTGCTGCCGCCAGCGGTCGGGTTCGGAATTATGACTGATGCAGCTATACATGGCGATACGCCTGCGGTCGGGTACCTTATTGGAGCCCGCTCCCTTATTAGTAAAACGCAAAATGGGAATAACCATCTCGCAATGAATAAGCAGGAGTGAATGATAGTGTGATGGTTGGCAAGGGAGATTGAAAGAAGATAACGTGTTGCGCCGATCCAGCCCAAGTAACATGGGCAGGAAGTTGATGATACATTGGTACGCAGGGTGACATCAGTAACTGGGTTGTAAATGTCAGATAGGCAGTCGCTCCATGTAACTGGTATTCAGCTGCATCTGGACTGGTAGCTAATGTAGTTGGGAATAGGCTATGCAGATTATTATGCCGATGTAATACCAGGCAAATAGGACGTTTTAGATTTACGATGCTCTATAAAGGTATGAGGAACAGGGTGTGAAACTTCAGTCATCGTCTTTAGAAAAGGGAGGATCCTTCGGCCAGACAGGTGCTATGTGATATCCGGACGTTGGATGTAAACGTAAACGCTGCTTTTGATTTTGCGTGACGTCAGTATGATGCGTAGTTCGCATGTAGCGTTGTAGATGCTGCCACACTAGCTTTGTAGGTATCCTTAGGCTGTGATGATCAGATGTCTTCAACAGTTTATGTGCTACCCAATAACTACACTAAAAGGAGTGGCGTTTGTCTGGACAGGTCCACTCAAATCTGTGTGGTTCTTTTTTCAAAAGACCATTTCAGACTAATCTACATGGTTCTTACATGGCCAGAAGATTATGTCTGGACTTTAAAAGAGACTGTGACCTCTGTGTTTGTTTCAGCCTTTCGTCTCAGAGTAGTCAGATAGGAAACGCCGAACTCATCTAGCAATTTTTTTTTAATTTTTTTTAAAGTAGACGTGTAAGAGTGATTCCAATATCCTATTTACAGAATAAACAATTTCTAATAAATCTAGTATTTTTGTGCTATAGCTAATTTACACCTGAGAGATATTTCTCGACGGCATGTGAATCCAAGTCAGAGGCCCATGGGCGGCTTTAAAACTCTGACACCATGTTAGTCACTAACCAAACAAAAAAAAAAAACAATAAAATGCGTACCTATAATAATATATTAATTGTACTTTCTCCTCTTAATCAGCACCCACAAGTTTGATGGTCTGGACCTGGATTGGGAGTATCCCACGAAGAGAGATGGCCAGCCCTATGACAGAGAAAACTTCGTTCTCCTTGTAAAGGTATGTAGACCCCTCACTTTGTTATTTTTTTTATATCTTCAAAGCTACTTTTACCGAGCAAAATGCACATGGTGGTCATCCCTATACTCAGCACATACTATGGGATTCTCGGAGAATCATGTTGGAGAAATCGTGTTTTAGTCACCTCTCGTGATGATTAACGTTTCTCTCAAACGAATCGTGTTGATTTTTAGATCACTTCGTTTTCCGTCCGTCAGTCTGTCAAGACCCCTTTTCTCAGGAACGCGGGGATGTATCAAGTTGAAATTAACATCGAATACGTATCTATGTTTCCTTAGAACTCTAAAAAAAATCAACCTCCTATATCAACGCAATAAAAAAATACGGCCATTTTTGTGACATATTTTTGATACTCGCAAATAAATCAAAACCTACAGGGTAGTTCCCGTTGACCTAGAATCATGAAATTTAGCAGGAACCAAGTTCTCACAGCACATGTAAAGAAAAAAAGTCCGATAATTTGTAGATTAATCAATTTTTCTTTTTTTTTTCGATTATAAACATACATTTGCAGTTGGAGAATTGACCGTGACGTATATCGATAAAGGGAGAACATGTTTCGCAACTACTACGTTAAGTTTGTTTTTGGGATAAATTCATCCCAACTACGGAACCCTTCATTGTGCGTGGTCCGTCACGCACTCGGCCGGTTTTTTGTGGGTCTCTTGACTTCAATCCATTTTTGCTAGTGCATCTATTCTTACATTCCAGAGGCAGCAGTCTCAACATAGATCGATCGCTTTACGACCGAATTCGCTCGCAAAGTCCTAATAGCGTCCCTAGACGCGCGCAACGTGTTTGACACATGCACATGCAATTCGGTCGAATACGATCTTTGTCTATGTCGAGATTGCCGGACCTGGCCTGGGTTACAAAAAAAATGAACTTAGCTTTAAGATTATTAATGATAAATCGTTAAATTTGAACTAAAAATAAGAACTTCATCATAGACAGTTACTTAAAGTATTTTGACCCATACATATTTGTCCTGTTTATAACACCATCGCTTCTTTCCAGGAACTAAGTGAAGCCTTCGAGCCTTACGGCTACATCCTCACAGCAGCCCTCGGAGCCGGCAAGACCACGATGGAGACAGCATACGACCTGGCCAAGCTCAGCAGATACCTGGACCTCATCCATATGATGTGCTACGACTACCATGGAACCTGGGATGGGGTTCTAGGGGCTAATGCTCCAATGAAGGGGATTAATGATAATGATACGCTGAGTGTGGTAAGCATTATTCAAGAAACTTATTTCCGGTATAAAATATAGCGTCGAAAAATTCATCCGCATCGCTGTCGACAGGTAGTGTACCCAAGAGACTGGCCACATTGCCACGTTGTATGGCAATGCTGAGCCTCTGGCCAAGGTAAAAACCAGCCCTTGGGTCACGGGAAGTGTCAACCACTCGTTTAGAGATTTCAGTGAACAGACCATGAGCGCTCGGACCCAACGGCCCTAGAGTTTCAACCCCAAACGGCTCGAAAATATAGTTACCTATAAGGTTATTATATTTTCGACGCTTGAGCTTTTCTGCAGCCGCAGCGGCAGCGCCAGCACAGCACGGTGAGCCAGGAAGATCGGATGGCGCAAGAGTATCGACACTTAATAATACTTAATTAGTTGTATATACAGGAAATAAATACGAAAAAGTGTTAACATAAGTGTCTCAGAAACGTATACTTATTTTTAATATTTCCTGTCCCAAATACATCCTTTAAGGTTTACTAGCTTTAATATAATACTGAACTGGTCACTGGTCAGTTCAGTATTATATTAAAGCTAGTAAACCTTGCGCTGCCCTTCTTAAGGTAGCATCTAATTTACTATACAAGACTTTGTATAGTAAATTAGATGCTACCTTAAGAAGGGCAGCGCAAAAGGTTCATCTTCTTCCACATATTATGGGTTGAACAACAGCGTCATAGTAGTGCCTTTGTCTTTACTACAGCATCTAGTTTTCAATCATCATCTATCAAATGATTATCATTATCTACCTTGTTCAGACCGACATCATCCTAACTAATATTATAAATGCTGTAGCGGTTACACCGCCACACGAATTACGCATCGAAGACATGACGTCACACAAATCCTGCATCGCGCAATTAGAGTTTACCGCTCGAACGATATAATTATATGAGACTATCCGACATCAACAGTTGGGCAGTCGGCCCGCCAGACACAACACCCGTCTGGTCAGAGGATCCTACCTTTTCTATGGTGGATGAGTGGACTTTATACCATGTTCCTCATGCTCCTAAAATGCGAAAGGACATCGCCAAGCGGTTGGTCGAATCTTCACGTGACCAGAGGGCTAGCCAATTTTTAGGTCAAAGAATCAGCATTGCCATCCAACGTGGCAACGCTGCCAGCCTTTTGGGCACTTATCCCACTGACAGCGATGCGGACGAATTTTTTGATGCCCGATGAGTTGTTCCTTTATTTATTTTTTGCCTCTGTACACCTGTAACTAAATGATTCTAAATGAATAAGAAAATGAGTTCGTTTGTTTATTTGTTACGCTTTCACGCTAAAAACGGCTGACCGGATTTGGATGAATTTTGGCACATGGGTAGACCATGACCTGGGTTAGGACATAAAATACTTTACATAGAACACTTTTTATCCCGATATTCTCACGGGATCGAGACTTCAGCTTTTTAAAAATATGGCTAGAATCTACCTACTTAGACCAATCTTGACTTCCCAAACGGAATATCAAGAGTAGAATACTTCTTTTTCTTATTCAAAAATGGCAAACATTGGTGGTTGCCATTTCTTAAAAGAAGAACGCTGGAGTTAGCTTTGCAGACCACTTTATGTTAAGACTGAAAGTCTTCTTAACCCCCTAAAAGATACTCAAATTATAAACTAACCATAATATTCTTTCCCTCCAGGAATGGACAGTAGAATACCTCCTCTCCCACGGCGTCAGTCCCTACAAGATGGTCCTAGGTCTGCCTATGTACGGCCGTACCTTCATTCTGCTGGACCCTGCCACCAGGGTGCTGGAGTACGGGTCTACCCCAGTCGGAAACACCGGGTTCAAGGGACCGTATACTGGAGAAGCTGGTTTTATGGGATATAATGAGGTGAGACTGTGTTTATTTATTATTTGATAAGTTAAAAAGTTAGTATATGTCCTCCTAGGGCGCGTCCGCTCCCGGCGTTTCCAGTCACATCTGCTTTGTAAATAAATTTTGTTATTCGTCTGTTCTGCACGCCGGTTGCGAGTACGTAACCGGTGTATAATATTTATGTATCATGTAGCTGCTTAACCTGACTATAACCTTTTGTTCGAAGACAGCTCTGCTTATAAAGGCGGATTGTTGACATTTGTGTGCACAATATCTACACGTAGTCGTCTGTAGTTGTGGTGCAGACAACTCGCGGGGTGGCGCTGGCGCAGATTGTCACGAAGCTTGCACTCGTAGATTGTAGATGGCGTCACTTGTCTACAGTAATCGTTTGAAGTAGTTACTTTGCTGTCTTCTAGTTTATGAAGCCGCTCATCGTAGTGCTTTGGATAAATTACACTAGATGGCGCTATATGTCTGTTACAACACTCTAATATTAATTGCTTAAATTGTTACTTCGCCCTCTTCCTCTCTCCTAATTTTGCTGTGCCAGACAGGGTCCATATAGATCTTTTTTCTTTTTTACACCATTAATACATATGGAATGCAACAAAGAATTGAGTATTGAATTCTATTATGGATTGAATATAGATAGATACAATATCATGCTACCAGCTTTTCTTAATATGAACGCCTTTAATTTATATTAACTGACAGTCCAATAACCCTACATTTCATTGCAGATATGCATGGAAACCACGAACAAATCCTCCCCCTGGGTGTACCACTGGCACGAACAGTCCTCCACACCATACATCCGAGACGGCGAGAAAGTCATCGCGTACGACAACGGACGATCTATTGCGACTAAAGTCAAGTAAGTTGTGTGACTATAACAATTATTATTATAACGATAGACCAACCACTGTAAGCAAACAGAAACGTCACGGTTGTATTATATGTATAAATTGAAGCCGCAAAATCTCCGACTCCTAAGATACAGCGTACCTAGTTTAGGAGCCCGGAAAGCTGTTAATAATTTGAACTTGGTAGTACAACCCACTGTTTTCATGCGCTATGTACTGTGTTGTTGTTTTTAGGTACTAATAAACTTATATTTTTTATTATTATTATCAGTCTATTGTGTCCTTCTGCAGTGCAAAGGCCTTCTTACTATCTTCTACTTATTCCAGTTATGCCTATGCCTTGATGCATGTGACTATAAAACTAAAGAAAAACAAACACACTCACACGCACGCTTAAATTTAAACACACATAATGGTGCCGATTCTGTTGTTCACAAACTAAACTAAATTTAAGTTCAGTGCATCTTTTTCTTTCTGTTTCATTAAGAAAAGGACAGAAGATACATTTTAGTTTAGTCCTGTCAAATTAATCAGCGCCTGACGTAAATTGACGTAATTTTAGTGGGCATGTTTTTAATCATATCAAAACTTGTATGGATTAGTGTCAGGGGCTGATTAGTTTGACAGGACTAAACTAAAATGTATCTTCTGTCCTTTTCTTAATGAAATAGAAAGAAAAAGATGCACTGAACTTAAATTTAGTTTAGTTTGTGAACAACAGAATCGGCACCAATACCAACAGACTATTGATAATATCTAAGAATAATTAATTCAAAAGCATTTGTTTCGTTACATGTTTTATTTATTTATTTATTTATTTATTAAAAGGCAAACCAACAGCTTCTGTATACAGCATTACATAAGAATAATAGTAAAAAAAAAAAGCATGAGACTTATACAGTCGCCAATAATAGGTCGACCAACATTCTTAGTAACTAAAATAACACTTAATTGTTAGTAGCTGTTAAAATCTTGATAAGGGAAAACTTAATTACGACATAAAATAACATAAAATTACAAATAATCAAATTAAAGTTAAAGAGAAAACACAACTAAGAAAACTATTAAAGGCACGAATATTGGGTACAGTAGGAGCTAACGAGATCAAAATGACTACAAACTTAAAATAAAATCAAATAAAATCAAATTCAAAACAAAATTTAAATAGAAACTAAACAAGACAAAATAATCACAGTTATCAGAAAATTATGACATAATTTTTTTTAAGAATCTATAATTATAATTGTGTAATCAAATCACAATTATAAACACTATGAATTAAAAATGAACAATTAATTATTCAGTTGCGTTCTTAGGTACTGTTGTATTTTGGCCTTAAAGACTTTCAAGGAATCATGGTGAATGTCAACTTCTGGTACAGATTTTACAAAAGAATGTTAATCTTATTAATGTTTACACTAATTGCAAGTTATAAAACAACGGCGCTTCCTAGCACTGACATTTTCATGCTTAAAAGGAGACGCAACAAACTGTATAACGTACAAGGTGTAAAATAATAAAATAAAAACATTTTTGATTTTGATTTTTTTAAAGACACTGATCCCACGTACGCAACGTATGCAACGCATTCTGGACTCTTCATTTTATATGAATAACTATGCAATAGAAACACACTTATCGTATGCAACGTAATCACAAGCCTCACACGCAACGTCGACCTGCGATGTCTAGATCGGCATGGGAGGTGGGAGGGTGGAGGGTATGTTCGTACGCTATTCCCACGTGTGTGACCAGTGTGTTTCTAGAACTTACGCGCAGCAAGTCTTATAAAAAAATAGACTGTTGGTGGACGCGTTTTGTTGAATAGAATAAATAATAAATATAGAATCGTTCTTCATCAGACTCCAGTTTCAGCATTATTCTCCAACTTTTTCTCTTTGTTTATTTATCTCATGAACCAAATATCTTCTCTTCTTAATTATTTTATTGTTTTTGTGGAACGGGAATGTTCACTTAAAAATAGTAAACTCAATAAAACATCCTCAAACTTGCTATCAGAATCAGAAAATATGACTTACTCGTACAGACGCACTTTCTGAGAAATTACAACAGGGTCTGATGCCAATTTACGTTGCATACAAGGGACAAATGTGCACACCAGTTCTCCCACGTTGCATCACATACGTTGCGTACGTGGGACCAGTTTGTTCTCCGTCGTTGCATCGCATACGTTGCGTACGTGGGACCAGTTTGTTCTCCGTCGTTGCATCGCATACGTTGCGTACGTGGGACCAGTTTGTTCTCCGTCGTTGCATCGCATACGTTGCGTACGTGGGACCAGTTTGTTTTCCGTCGTTGCATCGCATACGTTGCGTACGTGGGACCAGTTTGTTTTCCGTCGTTGCATCGCATACGTTGCGTACGTGGGACCAGTTTGTCTCTCACTTAACAATAATCGATGGAATTGATCACATTGAAGTCATCAGTTAGCCAGAAGATGTAGGCAAGAGGTCTAAATTCCACCAAAGGGGACAAATCTTCTGACAGACAGGCAATATTGTCAAGCGTTTTTTATCCTACACCTCTCCAGCTCTTTGCCTATTAATTTTGTCGCGTCTTCCAAGACAGTTGAATAATTTCTCCGGGACTGGTTAAGTTTCATTGACTCGTCGAGTTTTATTTTCTCTGTAAACTCTGTCCTATCTTGGTAGTAGTGTAAATGTTTAAATGTTTTTGAATTACGTACTTTCTCTCCCTTTTTTATCGACTTCCAAAAAGGACGAGGTTCTATACTCGTCTCTGTTTTGTCCCGATTGTTGTGGACCGATTTTTATTTGGTAGATGAACCTTGAGCGGTAGTTCCATGTAAATTTTATTACAGCTGAAAATTGAAGCTAAGTCGAAAACTTTTAAATTAAAACTAAAGGCTAGTTTTTGAGTTAGCATGCTTTGCGTTACCACAATATAAACGGGTTTTGTCGACGGAAGAATAGACAAAATGACAGATTGTGATCGTTTATCTGTCATTTTGTCTATTCTTCTATTGTGGTGTGTTATTCGAATTTGTGTGGGCTACCTACCACAACTAAAAAGTGAAAAAAAAAAACTTACAAAAAAAACGCAGACTTCCAAAAAAACACTAGGTATGCCAATTAAAAAAATAACATTAATTTTGGAATTCGGAGGCATAAATCAAAAATACAAATCCAGACATCCGAAATTGGTTGTTTTTTTTTGTTTTGTAAAACATTTTTACTTTAGCCTACTCTAGAATATTGACTTATGTACGAGGCCGTGATTAAAATCTTAACATAACATCACGCCTTGAAGGGTTGGGCAGAGGTGTACCTGTAGCAGGTACACCCACATTTCGCCAGTTACGTTTAAGTCCCATGAAATAGGGGGCGAGCCTATTGTCATCAACCGGGCCACACTCCGGGCTGCTACTGAGAAATTTCATATAGAAAAACCCAATAACACTTTGCCCGACCCGGGAATCGAATCCAAGACCTCATGCTCAGCAGCAGCGCTTTAGACCACTAGACCAACGAGATAGGGGAATCCTGTACCTACTTAAATTATTTTCTCCACAGAATGGCGATCGACAAAGGCCTAGGCGGAGTGATGGTGTGGTCAATAGACACGGATGACTTCAAAGGCAACTGCAACGAGACCGACGCTTACATCGACTTCGTGGAGAGGTACAAGAGGATGGTGAATGATCCTCTCGTCAATAAGGCGATTAAGAACTTGAATATTCCTGATGGTGAGTTAAGGAGTTGTCTTAGAAGGTCTTTTGAGGAATGGGTTTTTTTTAAAATAGGTAACAGAAAGATACACTAGACTATTTACCGACACTTTTTTTTTTGTTAATGGTCTATTCAATTCAAAATATTTTATTTCACATAAACCTACAAGGGCACTTATGAAACGTCAGAAGCTAGGTGCACGGATTCAATTGGTCGTTTCCTATGGAGAAGAGCCGGCAAGAAACTCCACGGTTACTCTTTTAAAAGTAAATGGTATTTACAATCTTTTCAAGTTACAGTGTTTATAGGTATGAGAGGACACTGTAGGCCTATCAACAAGTACCAGGTACTTAGCAAGATAGAAAATGATCGACAGATCTACAAGTCGGTTATGCCTACAACGTTCTCACATTCACAAAATATAACAGAAGTGAATCTATATTTAAAAAAAAAAAAAAAAAACTATTTAAACCAAATAACATGACTGCCACTAAAGCTGTAACAAATCTAATTTAATAAAAAATATAGTATATTGAAGTTATATAATGTCATCTATCTATATAATATATTCCTTGTCTATTAGACAAGGAATTTGGTAAACAGGCAGCTAGTATGCACCTCAATTAATCAGTTCAGCCTATCGCATTCTATTGCTGGACATCTTTCTACATTGTTCTCACTTGCATAATTTCAAAATGAAATGAAATTGTTTATTCTGTAAATAGGATAATGGAATCACTTTTACACGTCACCAAAAAAAAAAAAAACTAGATGAGTTCGGCGTTTCCTATCTGACTACTCTGAGAAGAAAGGCCGAAACAAACTCAGAGGTCACAGTCTCTTTTAAAGTCCAGACATAATCTTAGTCAGGCCATATGAGGATCATGTAGATTAGTGTCTGAAATGGTCTTCTGAGAAAAGGACCACACAGATTTGAGTGGACCTGTCCGGTCAGTGCAAGCATTTGTCAGTATTTCAGTAATCGTAGAAAGATGTAACCAATATTCTGTATCAAGTTTTGATTTAAAAGAGTGTCCGTGGAGTTTCTTGCCCGTTCTTCTCCATAGGTACCTACTACGCTTTGGAATGGGCAACTAGCTTCATATTTCTGACCGACCGACTTCTTGATAGTTCAAAAGTGCCTGTTATTGGTTTAATTGAAATGAATGCTTTGAGTTTGGACAAAGGCAGCTCCCAGGCTGCTCCACAACACCCTGTCAGCCACTTTTCGCATCCAGTCTGTCCATCTAGCTGAGGGTTCCGACTCGCGGTCTCCACTCCAGCACCCGTCTGCTCCACCGGCCATCCTCCGACAAACATGGCCAGCCCATTGCCACTTCAGCTTGCTTACGCTGCAAGCCTGCATGTCGGTTACTCCGGTTCATTTCCGGACAATTTTATCTCTGATGTCTACTATACAATGAGAATGCCTTTTGGCATTAAGTTCACTTAATAACTACTGAACATGAATAATTTATGTTCTGCGTGTACCGAATTCTCAATTTTATTCTTTTACATTACTTTCATTGCGATAAAGTCAAAGTCAAATAACTTATTTTAATTAGGCACAAAAAAGGCACTTTTGAACGTCAAATTTTACAAACAAAATAAATATAATTGATTCTAGTCGCCCATTCCAAACGGTAGTTTTCGTATGGAGAAGAATGGATAAGAAACTCCACCGTTACTCTTTTAAAATATTTTCACACTATCTTTTATACATTAATTATTATTATATAATTATATGTGAAGACGATGCACCTAGAATAAGATTACTATACCACGATAGGTAAAAAGAATGAAAAATGAAGGAATGACATAAATTAATTATGTGATAGATGCATGGTGCTCACATATTTAAATACCTACTTCGCAAGAAATCATGATTCCCTCAGAGACTATTCACAGAAAATTAAGTATTATCTGTGAATATTCTCTGCGGGCATCATTATAATAAGTTTTGCCTGAAGCTAATTCCAAATTGCAAAGATATGCTCTTGATGGTAGTTAGTTTATTGTCTCAGATTTCTGCGAAATTGTATGTTTCTGTTTTTAACTATTACGAGTAACGTGAAGTAAATTTTATCTGCATAGATAGCAGGTACAGTCACGAGCTTTAATTTGGGACCCATTTCCGTTAAATGTTGTTAGAACAATCATAATGCAATAAGGTCGAAACTTTGAAACTTTGCTTTAAGGTTGAAATGTCGAATGTCAAGTTAAGACATAAAATGTCTTATCTAATCGACCTATGAAATGATAACCTCGTTGCAAAAAGCTATCATTACGATTTTCTAATTACGAACATGTGTCGTGTCAGTGTCATTTAAGAAAATAGTTTAATGTGATATTTTCACAAAATATAATTTACCAATTAATAAAATGCTTGCGGCTAATCGTGACCAAATAAGGCTCCAAATTATTGATTTGCACGAACAAGGAGTAGGCATTCACGAGATATCGCGACGAATAAATGTGACAAGAAACACAGTTCGCCGCTGGGTTCGACGCCACGGGAACGAGGAAAATATTATTGACTTACGACGAAACAACCATCACCCGCAAGTTATAACACAAGAGCAGAGCCGCTTGATGCAAAGGCAATACCTGATGAATGGATTTACGCCAACGAGGCATTTTGCGGAAGCGTTTGAAGTCCACCCTTCAACAGTTAGAAGGCATCTTAAAGCTATGGGACTGCATCACAGGCGGCCTGCAAAAAAAATTGCGTTGACGGATGCCCATAAAGCTGCTCGACTTATTTTCGCACGTCAGTATCTAAATTTTGATTGGACGATGACGGCTTTCATCGATGAAAAGACTTTTCAATCTTCCCAAACGGGCAGACTACATTTGTGGCGAATTGACAGGACGCGATACACGGAAGACCACGTCATAGCTAACAACGCGTCTGGTCGCTTTACAGTTAACATGTCTGGCTGGATTAGTTCAGCCGGCATTGGAGAACTAATAAATTTACCACCCAGGGCCACTGCTCAAGATTATGTCGATTTATTAGACGAGAGTGTCCTTCCAACATTGCAACTATATTATCCACAAGAATATGTTGCTCCAATAAACTTTGTTCAAGATAACGCAACAATTCATACGGCAAGAATCGTTAGAACTTGGTTCGACAATAATAGAGCAAATTTAAATCGTATTCCGTGGCCTGCAAAGTGTGCCGATTTAAATCCTATAGAAAATTTATGGGGTTTAATGGTTCAAAAATGGTCAAATAGAAACGAAAGAACTAGAGAAGCACTTATGGATCACTGCCTCACAGTCTGGGAAAGTTTAAGGGGTACTGACATATGTGACAAATTGATTGGATCCATGCGTAACCGGCTCCAGGCTGTGATTGACAATGAAGGTGGATATACGTAGTTTTGAATATTAATGATAAAAAAATTACTGGAGAGATTTAAATTAATTTTGTCGTAGCCTTCGGTGATAAGTGTTTATTTTGTGCACCGCTAACCATGCTTTCTATATAATTGTGTTAAGATTGAGGTTTGTGTCATAAATGTCTTAATAAATATAAATAATAAATAACTTTGTTTTTCTAAAGATTTTATTAATCAATATTTTAGCTGAAATCTTCTAAGCCCCCATAATCATAAACGGCCTTTAAACCTATTTTATTTTAAATATGTTGTTTTGGTCCGTCACTTTGATATTTATGTTTGAGAAAGAGACAAAACTTTTTAACTAATATAGGTTTGAAGAATAAGCGGGTTAGTTGACTAGCTATCATATATTGACAATATAATTTTGTTCTTTTTTATTTGTTTCTTTTTTCTTATGGGACCACAGGACCAAAAAGTAATTATTACTCGGAAATCGGTAATGATCGTTTGCCCTCGCTCCAGTTGACGTTAGCCCCTAGAAACGTAAAGTTGTCGATGGTAAACATTATGACGTTTATTGTTTGTGCAGTGACAGCGTTAACATAATAGCTCTAAATGGCGAAAGTTTGCTACACGATATTCAACCTTAGGTGGGTCCCAAATTAAAGCTCGTGACTGTACATAAAATAAGATGTTACAATAAGATGGGTGAGCCTTGTACAATCTAACTTATAGAAGGCATGCAAACATTAATTAAATTGTTCACTAAAACGAAAATAAAATAAAATAATGGAAATATAATTAAACAACTTCAAAACATTAGCCGCGTATAAAAAATAAAAATCCACTTAAATACAATTTTGAATAAAAATAGGATAAGTTGAGAAAAAACATTATGTTATTCAATTCACGGCCTGAATTTTTAGTTACCGTCCAAATTTTGATATATTAATCTTTGGCGAAAATCATTGAATACCTACGTGTTTTTTCTTTTAGTATCACTCAATACAAAAATATTGAGATATCACATCACAAAGTTATTATATACCACGCAGAGCGGATAATTCTTTCGAGAAAATGATTTATTAAGAAAATTTTACGTATCGTCTGTCCATGTCATTTAAAAAGTCATTTACTAGTTGAGTTGAGCTCCTTCAGTTCTGAGTTGAGCTCCACGATTACTGACAAATGCTTGCACTGACAGGACAGGTCCACTCAAATCTGTGGTTCTTTTCTCAAAAGACCATTTCAGACTAATCTACATGGTCCTCATATGGCCTGACCAAGATTATGTCTGGACTTTAAAAGAGACTGACCTCTGAGTTTGTTTCGGCCTTTCTTCTCAGAGTAGTCAGATAGGAAACGCCGAACTCATCTAGCTAATATTTTTTTTTTTTAAGATGACGTGTAAAAGTGATTCTATTATCCTATTATTATCTATTTTTTTTTTTTTTATTTTTTTTTTTTAACTCATTTCATTTCAATAATAGCATTTTTCAATCAGTGTCAGTCTCTTTCAAAAAAATTGTATTGTGTGATTTTTAATTATATTGGGTACTTTATTAAAAATTATTGGGCCCATACTAATAAAAAATTTTTGAGCAAAGCAGTATTACCAACATCTCTCAACATTTAATAAGACGTGTTTATATTGACTTGTTATAAGGTCTCTTCCTAGTTTCTGACACTGAAGTGAAAATAATCATGTTACATTTTAACGAAGAGTGCGATTTCTATGATCGATTTCGTGTTCCTTTAAAGTGACACAAGTACATACCTTTGTAAATAATGTAGGCAATCGAGTAGTTTATGATAGTAGATTGGCATTTGGGATCGGCAAAAGACTTGCTCCATTTATGGGGACAAATAAAAATGTATGTGGCACGTCTCTGCTACCTACCTCACTCGGGCAGTTTGTAAGATTTAGAAGCTTGATTGTATCGGTAACTTTGACATAAGGTGCGATGATTATTAATTGGTTTTCTTACAAAAGTGAGAGCAGTGGTGGCCGAGAGATAACGGGCGCGAATTACGAGTTGTTGGTCGTAGGTTCAAACCCTAAGGCCTCTGCCTCGAATTTTGCGGGCAGCGGGGCGGCGGCGGCGGCGGCGCGTGAGCGGCAGGATCTTATGCGTATAATCAAATGGACCGGTTCTCGAAAACAGCGGCGCGGGGGCGGGCAACGAGCGGTGCACTCCAGTCAAGCGGTGACTGCCCGCGCCGCCGCCGCCGCCGCCCCGCTGCCCGCAAAATTCGAGGCAGAGGCCTTACAGGCGTTTTACCATGTGTAAACTTTTCATCACCACTGCTCTCAAAACGGTGAAGGAAAACATCGTGAGGAAGCCGACATGTCCTAAAACCAAAGATTTGAAGACATGTGACATCTACCAACCCGCACTGGGCCTGCGTGGTGGATGAACCAGCAGTGGGAACATTATATGTAGGATGATTTTAATCATTATGCTTACAAAGGTACATATTTGTGCTTCGAATCAAGCGAAATCTTTGTTTAAGACAAATATTTATTTTAACCAAAGAACATTACTAAGCTTGTATTTTATGAAAGGGTAGGCAGACTAGGCAATGATACACCACATAGGTATTTAAGTCCCATTTGTTAAGAGGTGAGCATCATTTCATGGCACTAGATTTCGGGCTGGACTAAATCATAGTCAAAGGAGACCAGTATCCTAATTACGTAATACACGATCAATCGGAATTTGAATCGATGTGAAACAAATTTCTAATCCATTGCTTTATAAGTTCGAAAAAAAAAAACTGCTCGACAACGTAAATAACGCAATGAATGTTGTTGAACTGTCAAAATGAAACAAATTTGTCGTAATCGTTTACAGAGTGACTCGTTTTAAATACCTGGGGCACTGGGTCACCGATAGGCTCTCGGATGACGCCGATTTAGAGAGGGAACGTAGAGCGTTGGCTGTCCGGTGTAACATGCTGGCCCGCAGGTTCGCACGGTGTACGCGACAGGTTAAAATAACACTGTTCAGGGCCTACTGCCAGTCGCTGTACACGTGCGCCCTGTGGGTCAGTTATACACAGGGCTCGTACAATGTTCCACGAGTCCAATATAATAACGCGTTCCGGGTAATGCTGGGGTTGCCGCGCTTCTGTATCGCGTCGGGGATGTTCGCGGACGCACGTGTTCCGGATTTCGGCTCGCTGCTGCGTCTGCGAATCGCATCACTGACGCGTCGGGTGCGCGACAGCCCCCACAGCCTCGTGGCGACTGTAGCCGGCAGGGTGGATGGCCTTCTAATATCTCACTGGATGGCGGCACACAGACCGGCATTCAAATACGTGAGATAGTAGGAGGCCCACATGATTGTGTGTGTGCGTAATTGTTATACTAACATAGATTTAAGTAATTTGTAATACTAATACGCTATGGGCCTTTGAAGCCTGATAATAAAGTTTATATTTATACCAAATAGAAGACCTCTGTAGCCCAATAAAACATGAGGCTCCAGCGGCTAGTGCAAATCTTCGATGATTCGATCGGTGCATTTCATTCATTCATTCTTCAGACGTCATTACTAATAACTCCATTTTCGTCCACAGTATCCCTCGTAGGCTCAAAAGGACCAGCCTACGTAATCGAAGACTCCAAACTCCATCTTCGTTTACCCCAACCGAAATACACGAACTACGTCCTAATGCAGACTATCAACGATGCTTTGACACTCGCTATTGAAGAAAAACGGATCCTGGACGAAGTAAAACGGCTCGAAGGGGACAATGAGGTCAAAACAGATGATGATAAGGGAAGTAGCAGTAATCTTAGAAGTAGTTTGGTTAGTGTAGCTCTCTGTGTGTTGGTGCTGTTGAAATGTTTCTAATATTTAAGTTCCTATGTGATATTGGGTGGAGTATTCTGGGAATAGTGATAGCCGTCGCCGTCATTCAGTCAGGTGATTTTTTATCGCCCATTGGATTTATAATCCTTGGTATAGAGAATTCACTAGAGCGCATACCAGCGCTTCAAAAGTAGATGACTTATTTTGAATGCCTGATCGACTTTAAACTTCTATCAAGTATCTCTGTTGGCCCTTGTTATTGGTTATGCAAAAACAAAATATAATTAGGTATTTCATATTACACAAATTATGTGTTCGGTAAGGAATAAGTATGCTCATTTTAGGAGTTTATAAGGAATTGAGAATACATTAATATTATTGTTTAACAAACTGCTGTATTTTTTAAAGTTTGTCAAGTTTTATATCAACATTGCTATTTACGACCATTCGAATTCGACAGTCTTCCGAGTCGAAAATAACACATTTTCCGACAACAAATACCCGTCGCGTCGGAAGAGTTTATAGTGGTCGTGTATTTGGTTTAAATCATTGAGGTTCAATTCAACGAGAAACTATTACAAACTAAAGATTACAACCAGGATGTCAAATGTGACAACCGCGGTATACGCTTATATTCAGGTTGAGCCGTTTGTTGTCCGGGACAGCAAAACTTTGCGCAAAAAAAATATTTGCGGTGTCTACTGTCTGTCTTACATTGAACGTCAATGGTTTTTAAAGTGACAAGATTATAAATAGCTACTTATGCAGGACTAGTATAGAATCTTCAGTCGAATATCATAGTAACTTGTGACAAGTAGGCAAAAAAAAAAACATAAATATATAGATATGATAACAGAACGAATCGAACATCAATCTATGTCAACGAAGGATCGATAACATTGATTGATGTTCGATTCGGCACGGAAACGTATCGAATGGTTATGAATCTGTCCAATCTTCAGTCGAATATCATGGTAAAATGAGATTGTTTAGCCAAAAAAAATAGATATGTAATTAAATAGGCTTTCAAAAATTGGAGGTAAATCATACTATAAATAAAAATAAAAAAAAGACAAAACAACACTAGAACCTCCTCCTTTTTTAAGTCGGTTAAATATCAACTAATTTTGAACACTGCCCCAAGGTTTGATATAAATAGATTTTTTGATGTAAATATAATTATTTTTATTTTATTTTATTATGAGAATTTAATATTTTGATAAGTATCTAAGTACTTAAGTATTTTTATAGATAGTAATGTAATGTTTATCTTATTTTGTGATGTTTTTCTTATGTTTATTAAATAATCTTTGACAACAATTTAACGAAATTATATACTTACTTAATGATTAATGAATTATGTTTTTTTTTAATGATTTTTGTGTTTTTTTTTTATGTTTATAAATAAAATATTTTCCGAAAAATATTGTGTTTGTATTGTTTTATAGGTACCAGGTTTGTATTACAGTTTCATTCAATCCAAGATGGATGGACGCCGTCAGTTGAGACTGGTCATCTCTTATCTGACAGGGCTTATTTTTAATCGTTTTTGATTTTTATATTTTTTTTTTTACATTGTTCTCACATATAGAATAAACAAGAGTAATGTACCCAGGATTTTGTAATTTCTATATTTTTAAAAGAGTGTCCTTGGAGTTTCTTGCCCGTTCAACTCCATAGAGATCTACGTTTTTGAATGGGCAACTAGCTTCAACTTTCTGACTAACTGACTCTTTGACAATTCAAAAGTGCCTGTAAAGGGTTTAATTGAAATAAATGCTTTGAGTTTGAGTTTTGTCTAACAGATATTCTAAAACGTTTTTAACTTCTAAGCACATTTTTGGGGTTCCGTACCTCAAAAGGAAAATAAACGGAACCCTTATACACTTCGTTGTGTCAGTCTGTCAAGACCCATTTTCTCAGGAACGAATGAAGGTACCAAGTTGAAATTAATATCAAATACGAAGAACTATAGTCCCTTGGAGGTTTAAAAAAATCAAGCTTCTAAATCAACTAAATAAAAAAATACGACCATTTATGCGGCATATTTTGATACTCTCAAATAAATCAAAACCTACAGAGTACATCACGTTGACCTAGAATCATGAAATTTGGCAGGAAGCAAGGTCTCATAGCGCACGTAAAGAAAAAAGTCCAAAATAGTTAATTTGTAGTTTTATCACATTCATATTTAATTGCAATTATCGTATCGTATTTCGTATGGGAGAACATGTTTTTCAACTACAGAGTTAAGTATGTTCTTGGGATAAATTCATCCCAACTATAAAACCCATCATTGTGCATGGTCCGACACGCACTTGGCCGGTTTTTAAACTTTAAAGAAATTTTTAATCTACAAATAAGCTGCTAAGCTACAATTTTTACACTTTTCAGAATAATGTTTGCAGTATTTGCAATGGGTATCATGTGCGATGGAAATAAGAAATAATTAGGTAAATTAATAACTGGGAAATCATCAAATGACTTCTCCCGCTCTGGGTGGAGCGGGAGGGCGTGTCAGACTCTTACTGACTAAAACCCACCCGTGTTCCTTCTGTTGCCTGTGCAATGCCAGAGGGCCACGGTATATCCCTTTCGGACTTTCCCGCAACCCCGGCAGGCAATGGTCTCATCGGACCCCTTCACTTGCTGATATCTCTTTGAGGCGCGCGTGGAACACAACGCGCCGTCGACCCGGGCCTGGTCCTTACCGGACGGCGAGCTACCCATTGCTCACCGTCCGCAAGCCCGCGCCTACGGTGGCCGAAAATCGGCAATGGATTCCCGACGCCCAGGGCGTCTCCTCCTGCGGCGGCTAGGAGCGAGAGGGCGCAAATTTTGCCTCTCCCTCACGCGTTCCGCCTCCTCCTTCGCGAGCATTACTGCTTTGCAGAAGGAGGTGACGGCCTCCCATGCCCTCTCGCTCCGTACCTGGCCTGGACCAGGGCCGGTCTTAACGGCTGAATAGATTGCGATGAAATTTGGCATACAGGTAGTCCATAACCTTGGTTAGGACATAGGATTTTATCCCGGTAGTTCGTTCCCATGGGATAATTTCCAAAGTCCAAGCAGGCGAAGCCGCGGGCGTAAGATTAATAGATAATAAATAAAATACAACGAAGCAGTTTAGTATTAAATAACTAATATTTAATTAGGTAAAAATAATTTACAAATCTTCGTAAGGAGACCCACAGCGTACATTGTAGAAGTGATCACACACCTGCAAATTAAAAAAAAACAAAAGTTATCTACATATTTCCATTCTATGGCTGCGTTCTAACTAAAATTTAGTATTTACATTATTTGTGCCGAAAGCGTTAGTTGCGCTCTATATATATATGAAAACTGGGCATAATCGCTGGGATCGCCACATGCGTACTATGCATCGCGCAAGGAGAGTTTACCGCGCGATCAGCATAATTATACAGGGTGTTAAAGAAATTGCGTGCCATAGCTTCAGAGTGAGTTCAGTATCGATAAAGGACACGTAAAAAAAAACCTTTAAAAGAGTAAAAAAAACTGAAAATTATCTTAGGATGAACCTAATGTAGTACCTACTAATTAAATAGCAATAGTTTAAAATTGATAAAAAAATTGCTAATAAGTTTTTATTTTGTTTGCTATTAAATAATTTCCTAGAGTTGGACGCAAGAAGTGAAGGACAAAATGAAAACGCGTTCGATAGTAGATAGTAGATAAGTAATTAAAGGATGTAAACAAATAAAATAATTTTAATTCTAAACGATTGCTATTTTAAGTTCGTAGGTACTAAATTAAGTTGATCTTTTTTTTTCTGGTTTCCTTTGTCGATGCTGGACCTATCCCTAAGTTATGGCACGCAATTTCTTTAACACCCTGTATATAACTTTCCTACATCAATCGTCGGGAAGTAGCCCACCAGACACGCTGTCTGTTCGGATTCCTTTCTTTTCTATAGAGGATGAGTAATTTTACTTTCCTCACTTCTCAAGGTATAGCGGTGACCCCAACGTGGTCATCATACTATACACTCTGAATATGTGTTCTGGAGGACTTGAAAGGAATACACAAATCCTGAGAATAAAATCCCAAAAGCTTGAAGTGGCAATAACCCAAAAGAAAAGGCGTTGCACCAAAACGCGTTTACAGTCGTAGTCCATAAAATGTGAGTCAGTAGAACGGCCATTATAAAGAACGTTAGTATTATTGTCTCTCACGTGGCGGAATCAAAAAGGCTAGCAGGAATCATAGGTATGTGAGTATTTTTAGGAGGAGCTCGTGGCTAAGTAATAACTACCTCACGGGTCGATCCGTCAGGTTAAGCTACGCTTGCTGGGGTTGGTCTGTGGATGGGTGACCATCTTTACGTACCGAGACTCCTCCGTGTCTCGGAAAGCACGTTAAGCCGTTGGTCCCGGCTGTCATTCGTGGATCTTTGACAGTCGTTACGGGTCGCCAGAAGCCCGAAAGTGTGACAACCAGTCTTACCAAGGGGTATCGTATCACCCAATTACTGGGTTGTGGAGGTCAGATAAACAGTCGCTCCATATGAAATACTGGTATTCAGCTGCATCAGGTTAGACTGAAAGCTGACCCCAATGTAGTTGGGAAAAGGCTAGGCAGATGATGTGAGTATTTTTACACGACTACGGCGAAGCAAAAATGAGGGTATGTATGATTTTGACCGGTATGTATGTCATCTGTTTCCTCATAACTTCTAAACTACTGATCATAATTTGACAAACGGGGTATCGTAGGAAGTGTCTTGATCGTGCGCATCAACAAAAAAAAAAGTGATGCCATGTTGGGTATCAAATAATAATATGTGTATTGAAAATTTTTCTTTCCGAAATTAAAAATCCAGAGTCACACGTAATCTGTTCGATTTAAGCTTCGTTCAGACTAGCGCAACGCTACACCGGCTATTGTTATACCGTGAAGTTTTCTTAGAAATTGTATTGTTCGAGTCGCGTCGCGCCGTCGCGTCGCGTTGGTCTGCACGAGCCTTTATCATGCCCTAACACGCGTGACTGGATTTTTAATTCGTCTGTCTGTGATGTCTTGCTCATACCTTTTTATATGAGTTTTTTGTCGTAGTTGGGTTTTAGTTTTATAACTTTTATATGTATTTAGTTTATAAATTACAAATAAATAAATAACTGAAGAATGCAATGGATTCTTACTTGAAACTGTTCGTTGAAGAGCGTGCCGTTCGCACAGAGATCAGTGCTCACCAGATGTTGGCGCCAGCAGTAGTGGAACGCCTGTAAAAGTAGGGAAAAAGAGTGTTAGATTAAACTAAAATCTGCTGAATATCTAATCTAATGATAGGCCCCTATCGTTGACCTCTCGTTCAATGATTTGTCTCCTCATTGACCTCTCGTTCAATAATCTACCTCCTCATTGACCTATCGTTCAATAATCCACCTCCTCATTGACCTCTCGTTCAATGATCCATTTCCTCAATGATCCACCTCCTCAATGAACTACAATAGCATGGTAGACATATTCACCAAGAATGGTAGGCTAAGTTGTTTCACTGTTTGCAAATTAGTGGAATGATTTCGATATAAAAAGTGTCTTTGCTATGGCCACGAAGATCTACAATAAAATTCCTTTACCGACTCAAAAATGCATGTAATGTGGTCATTATTTTGAAAACCTTATTTGAGCAAAGTCGACCTTGCCGTTCTGTTTCAAGGAGCGGCCGGCAAAGTTTTGCTGGTCGCTCTAACAGGCCGGCAAAACATTGCCGGCCGCTATTTTGACGTTTCAACGTTTTAAAAAATGAAATGCAAAAAGATTTTATTTAAAAAACAGCTATTTGTATTTATAGAGATAGGTACAAAAAGATTTTATTCCATATTTGGCAGTATAGTTCCAACTACCATTAAAAAAAAAAGTACAAAACAAAAAAAATACAAGAAAGTCGGTGTTGAATTTTAGTAACTGTACTTTTCATAATTGTCATTTTAATTAAATTTCTAGTTAATTAATAGGTATATATTTTATTGAAATTACTTGCTGGTTTTATTTAGATTAGGTACTTGCATTTTTGAGTAAAGCACTATACAAGCCTTGGCCCACTATGACTGCTTCGCTGGTCACGCTATGATTGCCTCGAGCTAGCCTAGCTACGCTCTAGGCCTTCCATGTCGGCCTGGAGCTGCGCTACGCTGCGCTGTCGGCCATCATCAGCGCGACCAGCAAAGTAGTCATTATAGACCGCGAAAGTCATGTACTAAATGATATAAAAGAATGTCTCAATATATTAATATCTTTAAAAATAAATTGATCCAATTTCTTAGAGAAAAGTGCTATTACTCAGTGGATGATTTTTATCGACTAGAACTTTTTAAATGTTTCATGTGGACGCTTGACGATCATTTATTGTTGTTGATTGTCTTGTGTCTGTCATGCATGACTAATATAATAATGTTATTTGTATGTAATCTTAAACGGAATTAGAATTTTAGACTCATTTTTTAATTATATTATTTAATCATTTGTATGCCCAAGTGGCTGATCATGGAATGAACATTATTAGTATATAATTATGTAATGAACACCTGCATGTAACCCATGTATCACAAATAAACGATTTGATTGATTGATGTATAAAGTCCTCTTCACCGTATCGTTTCTTTCCTTTCATAAGCTTTCTGATGATTAGCAAAGCCAACATTTTGATACCCAGTCTCGTTACCCTGACGGTTGAGTGTCCTTAGGTGTTACATTTCTTGTCAATAGCGTCCACGCCCATCACCATGCATACGGCATGAAGAAGGCTTATTTACCTGACATCCAGCCTGTACATCAGCGTAGTACCCCCTCGGTCTTCCATCACAGGTGAAGCTCGTGCGTGGTGCAGTCACCAACACTGGGTGCAGTGGAGGATTGTGTGGTAAGTGTAATACGTGGTAGTAATCGTGCGGCTGCTGGCTGAAGACCGTGGTCAGGCCTGGAAACACGAAAAATAAGCATGTATAAAAAAATAATGATATTTATTTTACTGTTCATCTAAATCTTGGAATCATGTAGATATATTTTGTTTTCAAGCATACGATTCTTTTCAACCGACTTCAAAAAGGTTCTCAATTCGGTAGTATGTTTTTTTTTTTTTTTTTTGTATGTTTGTTACGCGATTACTCCGCCAATTAAGAATTGATTTTCATGATTATTTTTTTGTTTGGTTGGGCATACTTCAGAAGTGGTCCTATATAATTTTGGTCAAGATCTGATGAGGGGTTTTTGAGTTAGCTTCAATAATACGTATTTTTCCCACCTAGTATATGTGGATGATGTTCTAATAGTCGCTGTTAATCTGTCGCGCGCGCAATTAGCAGACACAATAGAATTTTATTGTTATCTGTCTCCAATATGAGACACCAGTATTATAAAGGTTAAATTGCCAGGTGGTCGCCACTTACAGGGTAAAGTACTTCAGTAACCCAGGTACCCTACGCGAGATTGCCAGTAACACCAAGGCGTTGCTGGCCTTCTTTGAGGAGGTCCACCCCAGCCCCTCAAAGAAGGCAACGATCGACGACGATTCGATCCATCGAATGACTGATTTTTCCCACCCGTACGCAAAATACGCGCTTTGACGTGGAGTTGCGGCAAGCCCGTATTACCTAGTTCCTGTCACTATAATTTACATAGCAGGTAGTGGTATTCAAATTTTTGTTGGGGTTTTGTGTAGGTATCACAACTAAAATGTGAAAAATAAAAACTTTTTCACAAAAAATAAAACCGGTGGTCGGTGGCAAAAAAACGAAAATAAAAAACCAAAGGCACCGACTTCCGAAATCAAAGTTATTTTTCACTTTGTAGTGTTTTTTTTTTTGGAAGTCGGTTTTATTTTTTTGTGAAAAAGTTTTTATTCAGCAGACAAGTTACTATGCACGATCTCATAATACTTAGTAGGAGGAGCCCAGAGAGGCCAGCAGGGTGAAAATTTGATTGCTGGGTACCTAGATGCGGCATGACGAGATAACACCGAAAATATATTTGAAAAGTTTCAGTTAAAATCCTCGTGGTCAGCAGTCCACTTTCAGATTTCGAAAACGGTTTTTTACAGATTAAATATTGTATTTTTAGGGTTCCGAACCCAAAGGGAAAAATCCATCCACTGTCCGTCTGTCTATCCGTCTGTCACCAGGCTGTATGTCATGAACACAGAACAATGATAGTTAAACAGTTGAAATTTTCACACATGATGTATTTTTGTTTCCGATAAATCTGGGACATTTAATAACTTCTGACCTGGAAGACGATGCAGACATTGAAAGGGAACGCAGGGCGCTGTCTGTTGATAGCCCGCAGATTTGCTCGATGTTTGAGGGGCGTCAAATTAGCTATATTTAGGGCAGTTTGTACGTCCTTTTATACCAGCAGTCTGTGGATGGATTACACGCAGAAACAGTACAGAGCTCTACGTGTCCAATACAATAACGCGTTCAGAGTACTCTTGGAGATGCCTCGCTTCTGTAGCGCATCGGGGATGTTTGCCGAGGTGCGTGTGGATTGATTCTACACAGTCATGCGCAAGCGGTGCACATCCCTGGTGCGCAGGGTGCGAGCCAGCCGCAACAGTATCCTGAAGGCTTTTGCTGAACGTTTCGACTGTCAGTACTTGAACCACTGCTGCATGGTTCACGTACTGACTAATGTCAAGATATTGTTTTAATTTGATTTAATTTTATAATAATTTTAATTTTAATTGTTATTTTAATTGTGATGTTGATTTTATTTGTGTTGATGATTTTATAAATTTTAATTCTGTTTAATTGTATTTATGATCTAAAGTTTATTGAAATAAATAAATAATAATAATAACAACAAATACTAAAAACAATATAAAATAAATATTTAAGTGGGGCTCCTATACAACAGACATGATTTTTTGCCGTTTTTATAGATAATGGTACAGAACCATTCATGCGCGAGTCCGACTCGCACTTGGCCAGTTTATTTTAAGTCCTCTCCACATTTATTTATTATATCTTTTGCTGTGCCCGACAGGGTCCACGATTGTTACCTACCAAATAAATGTTTACCACCTAAGCCTACATTGTGGAATGCATTAAAGAATTGAGTAAAATGAGTAATTTTATTTTATTAGTTAATAAAAAATACACAATCTAACTAATGTGTTTATTATGGATTGAAATAAGTAAATAACTGATAATTAATTAAAAATCAAGTTTATTTTTAAAGATTCAAAAATCTTAGGCGTTATTAACTTGCAAAGGCTTTCGAAATTAATTACTTGTAACTTTTAAAATTTGCAATTGAAATTTTGTAAAGACCAAAGAACGTGTAATTTGCAGTTTCTCCTTGGATTCAAGGCATCTAATTCTAAGATTCGATTAATTAAATAAATCCTAGACAGAGGTACATTTAAATCATCACACACATTATTAAATATTCGACATACCCAAAAAAATCACGGCCAAAATCTTGAACATGGCGAGTAAAATATAAAATAAATAAACAATAAATAAATACGCACTATAAAATAAATAAATAAAAAGCGCCAGGTCGATGGCCGCCTGCACGCGCGCGGATCACTCTACTAAATCAATTGAGGTAATCCGATTTGGAATAAGTATGGGTACTTATTGATCTAGAGGACGGGATTATGTAGCAAGAAGCACATACGTAACATACGTTGGTATAAGTCCTTCGATGTCCACCGCGCTCAGTGTCAATAAATAAATAAGCAGTGGTGGCACAGTGTATAGACTTACGAGTGCCCAGGCGCTTTGTTTTGTCTAATTTATTTAATGACCACTGCCCTCTAAAACGGTGAAGGAAAACATCGTGAGGAAACCGGCATGTCCTAGAACCAAAAATTCGAAAATATGTAACATCCACCAACCCGCAGGCCCTCGTGGTGGATTACGGCCCACTAGTGGAGGTCTGTGACCCAGTAGTGGGAGCATTATATGCTGATTATGCTATGTTATGCGTGTATAGCATGTGGTTAGTAAGTATACAAAAGAAGACAGACCAACTCAATGCAATAGCGGTAAGTGCACTGAAAAAATTCATGTGGAGCTGATACCACGTGGGTAGTGGGTATCAATATAAAATGATCTCCTGGTGGTATCAATAACACACGCTGAGTGAATCAAGAAGGAGAAGAAGAAGAACAAAAATGAAGAAATCTTCGAAGTCTAACAGTTTTCAGGGTTCCGTCCCGACGATCACGTGGCAGTCATGTCGTTTGATTTAAATAGTTTATTTTTATTTTTTATAGATTCTCTTATTTTAGATTTTGTGAATGTGAGAACGTTGTAGGCTTAACCGACTTGTAGATCTGTTGATCATTTTCTATCTTGCTAAGTACCTAGTACTTGTTGATAGGCCTACAGTGTCCTCTCATACCTATTAACACTGTAACTTGAAAAGATTGTAATTACCATTTACTTTTAAAAGAGTAACCGTGGAGTTTCTTGCCGGCTCTTCTCCATAGGAAACGATCAATTGGAACCGTGCACCTAGCTTCTGACGTTTCATAAGTGCCCTTGTAGGTTTATGTGAAATAAAATATTTAGAATATGAAAATTTTTGATCGTACGAGCAAACGAAGCGATTTCGTCGCACGGCGAGATTAAACACACAAGTTTCTTTAGTATCCTGTTTTAATTGAAGTTTGCAAGTCATCGCGCTAGCACAGGAAATTCTTAATAATGATCTTACGATGGGTTTGATCGTGCGATCGTGCAATCAAAACTCTTTTGAGTGTCCTTATTGGTTACGCGTCTTCGCGCGAGCACAGCAACGCAGCGGTATCGCATGATGATTAGGTCACCTGTTGGGCAAACGCACGATCATTTACATCGTGCGACGAAATGACATCGTTTGCTCGTACGATCGTTAGCCAATTAGGACGACGCCTCAAGCCTCCGCCGTCCGTCTCTGTCCGTCTATCAGTCAACGGTCTGTATCTCATGAACCGTAATAGGTAGGCAGTTGAAATTTTCACAGATTGTGTATTTTTAAGGCCGTTTTATCGACATTTAATTAAAAATAAAATCATTTAAAGAGGTCACCATGCAAGAAACGCGTTTTTTCGGCGTTTTTTGCAAGCTAAATATTGTAGGGTGGTAGGAACCCTTCGTGTGCGAGTCCCACTCGCACTTGGCCTGCTTTTTAATTTGTAAAATCTACTACCAACTAGACATTTTCCCAGCAGTAAGATAGTACAGGTTAATAAAAAAAAAAATGTCTACACCAGTTTACTGCCAAGGAGTATCGTATTACCCAGTTACTGGGTTGTGGAGATCAGATAGGCAGTCGCTCCATGTAAAATACAGTGTTCAGCTGCATCCAGTTAGACTGGAAGTCGGCCCCAACATAGTTGACAAACAGTCAGATTGATTACTCAAGTTTCCTGCCATGTTTTGTGTTATTTCACCGGCACCTTATCCAGCCGTACTCCTTGAAGTGGAACACAACATGGTACTCAGTAGGTAGTCCCTTGGCTTGACTTGAAATATTGGACCCGATCATGGAGAACCTCACATACGATTTGATGCTACGACAGTGTCCCTAGTGCTGTCTAGTCGGGACTCCTTTGAGGGACATGCATAATTTCAAAATGAATGATGTAACCAATATTTTGTATCATTTTTTTTTATTTTAAAAAAGTGTCCGTGGAGTTTCTTGCCCGTTCTTCTCCATAATAGGTACCTATTACGCTTTGGAATGGGCAACTTGCTTCATATTGTTGACTGACCGACCCCTTGACAATTCAAAAGTGCCTGTAAATGGTTTAATTGAAATAAATGCTTTGAGTTTGAGTTTGGACCACCTTATTACCTATTAGCAGCTATTAAGAAAAATGTCTATCTCTAACATAACACCATCCAGCACAACAGTATTACATTTCACGCACGCTCAGAAGGTCGCTAAGCTGCGCAGACGCACTGACCATAATGGGCAGTTAACCTGTTACTTATTATCATAGTGTAACTACCTGGCTAAAGATCAGAGATGTGTTGCCATTAATTTATTCTGCTTTACCTGTTTTTTTTTTTTTTAAACCGGCCAAGTACGTGGCGTACCTACCACGCACAATGAAGGGTTCCGTATTTGGGAGGAATTTATCCTAAGAACAAACTTAACATTGTAATTAAAAACAGGTTCTTCAATACATTCCAATTGGAAATGTAAGTTTGTACGCACAATATTGAAAGATTTACCATGTTATTTTAAGACCATATACTTCTTATAGATTTTTCTGTAATCTATGAGTAAAGAACCAATCTCTGTATTTATTTCAAAATTGTAGGTAAATTTTCATCTAATTTTCCTAAATATCTTTAGAAGTAGGTTCTATTTATTTTAAAATTACAAATTATATATTTGCGATCCTGGAGGAGCAGGAATCCGCTGGATGCGGGAGACACAGACTCGGTCGAAGTGGCGGTGCGGAGGCTTATTTCCAGCAGTGGACGTCTTTTGGCTGAAATGATGATGCTGATGATGATTTGAGTTCCTCGCAACAAGCCCTTTCATTTGTTAAGTCACACGGTGCAGCTTGCAAAACTTTTTTAATTTATTTTTTCGATGCGATATTGCGGTAGGTACGATAACACGAAAGTAGAACGTACGGAAATATTATGAGAAGACGCATTTAAATTTCCGTCCACAATAACATTATAACGTGCACGTAATTACCTACCATAGATACATGATATGAACGTGGACACCCGTGATAATATCGTTACGTTAGAACTTATGCATAAAAGTTCACATTGCTAGGAAAAGAACACCCTGAAGTTCTTCCAAATACTCTTTTCCTGCAACATCCCAAGTCCTGTCACAGTAGGTATGCGTATCTTCAGCCACGCATTGTCACATAACAAAACAAAAAAAAATATATATATATTTGCCAAAATAAGGTAGGTACAGAAGGTTGGTAAAATGTACAAAATTGTTCTCATAATCTGCCTTTAATTTCGGCGTGCAAATATAAAATAAAGTTACATTTTATTTAAATTTACTATTGATCAAAATCATGCAGTCATTAAACAGATAATCCCATTAAAATTGTATTATTGAATTAATTAAATGTCAATAAAATGAAAAAAAAAAAAAAAATATTTCATAACAAAATAATAATCATAAATGTCATTAATGGGAGAGATTCGCCACAATAATAATAACACTAAGTAATTTTTGGAGACACACGACCATGCAATTTACAAAACTTAAAATTTATAATCCAAAAACTTATGTAGGTACACTATATAAGCATTTTTCAATTAAAAACCTCGTCAAATTACTTTTAAATCCAGAAAATGGTAGCATTTTTATGGAATTTGGTAGGATGAATATCTACAGATGAGTCACTCCGCATTTTAGGTATGAAGCTACAAGTAGGTACGCGGGCTCGAGGTCTCGACGAAAACCTGCAACAATCCAGATTTTTATCAAAAACCTGAACTAGTATGGGTTTATGATAAAGTTCTTGTCAAAATCACGGGTTTGCTTTGTTTCATGACAAATAAATCAATTTAACAATCCATCATCATTTGCAACTTAGTAGGAAGAAAACAATTATTTTTTTATCAAAATTCCATCATGATCCAATCAATATTCTCCTCCTTCAATCCAATTATGAAATAAAATGTTTCAATTTCACGTACCTATATTAATCTGATTTAGATAAGCTGCGCAAATGATATTTCGTAACTATTAAATACGACCAAACTGAGTCAAAACTAAAAAAATAATAAAGAAACGTTTATCACGTACTTGCTTTTTTATAAATCTGCTAGTATGCTTTATTTATTATGATAGTTTGTTGACTTGTGACATCTAGAGTTGCATAAAACATTTTTTTTTTGCATGCATTTCGATTTGTCTTGCAGCGCATTTTATGTTTTTCGCACGAGCATTTCTTTCAGCATCTCTACAAAGCAAACCCGTGATTTTAACAAGAACTTTATCATAAGCCCAAACTAGTTCAGGTTTTTGATCAAAAGTCTGGATTGTTACAGGTTTATGATGAAATTGAGTTTAAAATGTGTCATCTTCCGGGTTTTCATCAAAAACCTAATTTTATGAAAAACCTGCGAAATATCTACTTATTAGAAACATCGTGGAACGTTGACTGGCTTCTCAGCTTAATGAACTGATTCAGATTCATTTATTATTTATGGAAATTTATTTATTTTACAAGGCAGATGTGAGTGGAAACGGCGGCAGGGGACGCCCTAGGAGGACATATCTTATTGGCGATGTTCTTCAGAAAGGTGTGCGTGTATGACCAGATGTATGAACGTAAGGCAAAAGGAGTATGTAAGAATCGTAGCAGGTGGCGTTCTGTTGTTTCTGCCTACCCCCATGGGAAGAAGGCGTAAGTTTATGTATATGTTAATTAAATTATTTGTTAAAAATTCTTCTCCCGGATTTCAAAAATACCATAATGATTCCTGCACGAAACATATTATGCTCTATTTAAAAAGAAATAGCCTATTGATCGTGTCAAGGCTCTAGGAAGTAATGCGAGTAATGTCAAGGTAGGTACTTGAAACGGATATAGCAAGCCTCAGGCATTGAAGGAAGATAATAAAAATATAGAGTACAAGTAAGTACACACGGCAAAAGTGTTGTGTGCAAGCAAAGACTACAACATCTATGCAGTAGTGTAGCTGTAGATAGCCAATTCGTTCTCATACAAACTTAATTGGGGTATTGAAGTTTGTATGAGAACGAAGTAACTGTATAAGCAAGTTTTGATAAATCTTTCATCGTTGGGAAAGGATGGGCGGATCTTCACCCTATGAGGAAATGTATATTCCAAATGCCATTTACGTCTTTGTCTTCAGTTGTTCAGGCTACATTTTGCCAGTTATGTTTAAGGCCCATGTAATAGGAGGCAAGCCTATTGCCATCAACCTGGCACAAATCCAGACTTCGGGCTGCTACTGAGAAATTCCAGATAGAAAAACCCAATATCACTGTGAATAACCCGGGAATTGCACCGAGGAACTCATGTTCAGCAGTAGCGCTTGCGAACACTGTACCAACCAGGCAGTTCCAATATATTTATAACCTTTGAAATACAAGAAACTTTCTTACGTGGGATCACACTTATACCATTTTAACCAATTAGGCCAGCCAGAACAACGCTACAGGTATAACAATTATTTGGTGGCCTGCCTACCCACCAATGTCCTTTGTCGACTGCACCTATGCAGTAAATTGCCTATAAAAATATTTTAGCGATGAGACCATTTAGATCGAAGAGCAATTTAAAAGTCTTGTCGTGATGTTGTTATTGCTGTTTCAAGTTCAATTATTAAAGACTAGCTGCGCCAGATAAAAAGTTTCCTATGATCTAGTCGATGGTCTAGCCATGTGTCAAATTTCATCCATCATCACAATCTATGACGACATCTACATTTTGACATTACTTAAATAATTTTGAAACATTTTCGTTATATTTTTATTGACATGACATCATCATTATTGATTGCTATTTTTTAATATAAATTATTATTAAATGAATACAATTGTAAATATTTAATTTTAATTTTATTAATTGCATTGTAATTTAAATTTATTATTATTACGAAACTATTATTCGTATTTTTATATAATAAATACTAACTACTAAATGTGTACCTACTGCATGCTATATGTAAATTTTAAATATTTCCACGGCTGAAATGTCGAATATAGTGAAACCCATAAATATTAAGAACTTATGTTAGTTATCTATATTCTTGCAAATAAATATACCTATCATTAATTCATTCATCCAAATCTGTTCAGTCGCTTTAGCTTGAAAGGCGGAACAAACCGCAATTTATAATAATTATTAGTTAGTATTAGGAGAAGCTATTTTAACCGTTTCTTGTTCTTTTAGAATATTTCTCTCGCTAATGGAAGATAATGAAAGCTCTTCATTAATTCCGATCCCAAGACTTGTCGTAGGGTTAGCTTGCAAAAACTGCCTAAATTACCGGTGATATTAATCTCCACCTGTATAAGGTGCGGGTGCATCCCCCAATCTCAATCCCTGACTCACACACTAACTCTCACCACTACTACACACACACACACACACACACTACTCACATATACACTCACTTACACACATTACACACATCATAGCGCGTTAGTTATTTTCATTAAAAAAGACCGTTCTATTCCTTTTTAATTTGTTCTATACCTACCTTTTTAATTATTAATTGTATAATTTCAAATTTTATAACAACTACAAAACCTGGGGAAGGGCGGAGAATCCTAAAACAAGCATTCTATTTGCTTAATTGGATTCTCCCAATTGTAACTAGCTTAAGTTATTTAAGATGAAGCAATAAACATTTTTATTTTTATTTATTTATTTATAGAAAATTGAATATTCTATCAACATCGCCACGGAGTTCTTATAGGGAGAGTATTTAGTAAACCCATATTTTGCCAGTTATGTTTAAAAGTCCCATCAAGGATCATTCTGTACCTTTGATTTGTAATTCAATAATGTATCTAAGTTATCCGTAGGCACGTGATTCCATTTTCAACCGACTTCAAAAAAGAGGAGGTTCTCAATTCGGTTGTATTTTTTTTTTGTATGTTTGTTACGCGATTACTCCGCCAATTATGAATTGATTTTGATGATTCTTTTTTTGTTTGGTAGGGCATACTTCAGAAATGGTCCCATATAAATTTGGTCAAGATCTGATGAGGGGTTTTTGAGTTAGGTTCAATAATACGTATTTTTCCCATCTAGTATATGTGGACGATATTCTAATAGTTCCTGTCACTGTAATTTACATAGCAGGTAATGGGTATTCAAATTTTTGTGGGGGTTTTGTGCAGGTACCACAACTAAAAAGTGAAAAATAAAAACTTTTTCACAAAAAATAAAACCGACTTCCAAAAAAAACACTACAAAGTGAAAAATAACTTTGATTTCGGAAGTCGGTGGCAAAAAAACGAAAATAAAACCTCAAAGACACCGACTTCCGAAATCAAAGTTATTTTTCACTTTGTAGTGTTTTTTTTGGAAGTCGGTTTTATTTTTTGTGAAAAAGTTTTTTGCTATGTTATTTTATCAATACGTCCTAATAATGTATAGATATCAGTGTGAATTGGTAGAATCAGTTCAACTTAATAAAGCTAATAAAATAATACTAATGTAAGTTACTCCAATTTCAAAATGCAAAAATTCAAATTTGGAACTTTGGAATTCGGCCTCGGTGTCGGCGGTCAACATGCTCATTGCTTAGGCGCATGGCGCCACTCACTCACATAGGGTTGCCTAATTAATAAACGAAACTTGAGAATATTGATTTGAATGGAATTTATGGAATATTTGCAAATTCAAGGCATGTGCACTTTGTGCAACTAAATAAGCATCTCAGGTTAGCCTCAGAAGTCGGACAATTTTTTTAAAAATCGACTTCAAGAGTAGGTTCTTAATTTGACTGTTTGTTTTTTTTTGTGTTTGTTACTCTGCCAATTATGATTTGATTTTGACGATCCATTTTTGTTTGGTAGGTTACACTTTACAGGTGGTCCCATATATTTATTTTAACTTTGCTTCGGGAGTTTTTGAGTTAGCTAGTTAAGGCGAGGTTTTCCGAGTCCGTAGGCCTTTGAAACGCTACCTCCGCCTCCCCCAAATGCAGAGTGACGTATTTATTTACGATGCACCGCCGACCATTTCGCGGAAAATCCATGCCACAGCATGAAATATTTGCAGTTGATCAACTGAACTAGTTTTTCTTAGATTCGGTTTTTTCAATAAGTTTACATTTTATGGGACCTACGGTGTAATGAACTAAAATGATTACTTAAAATGTCCTGTGTACCTAATGGGCGTTTTCACGTTAACAGATAACGACACCAACCCGATACCTACCGATACGTCGGCACTCGGCAGCTATTATACCGACATCGATTCGATAACGATACAATTATTATCGGCCCAATGATATTGGTGAATATCGATGACCATCGCGACGCACCAAACAACCACAGTGCCTACTAAGTATCAACGTCTTGAAGTCGGCAGTGAGAAAAAGTGTGTTCAAGTGAAAGAACGCCGCTACTCTCCCCGCACTGTGTCTTCGCTGGTAGATATCGTGCCTATATCGGTGTCGGTCGCTGACTGCGACGATTTAGGTTACGATAACAAGATAAGGCACTAAACGTATCCAATCATCTGATCAACAATATCGTGTCGATGTCGGGTCGGTGTCGTTATCAGCTAATGTATTGTGTGTGTGCGTGCGTGTGTTTATTTTGTGACAATTTATTCATTTTATATAAAAAATAAACAACATTTTTAACTTTTCATATACCTACTGTTATGGGAGAGTTCGTAGAACGTACAACGACAAACATGAAGTTTAGGCCTCTTCTGTCATCTATGGTTTTAATAAAAATCAATAAAAAATATCTCATTAATAGTCACCTAACCATAGCCACCCTTGTACAAACTGATGATTTTTTTAGTGATAGCTGGGGTAGTCATGAATAATCTGTAAGAAGCAGTTCGTGTATCAGTGTTGTGCCATTAGGTTAGTATATGAAGGAACGCAGACGTTTAATAAATTCACGTATAACGAAAAAATTCGCAAGCAATGGGAAATTGCTACTAACGAGTGTTACTTGCGCGTTTCGACCTCAGGAGGAGCTGCTTCTCACACGGATAACTCTGTCACTTGCTCGCTAGTCCAGCTAGCCAGCCAGTCGCGTCACCAGTCCTAAATCTCTGTATATTTTGGTCGCCGAGACCAAAACTATAAACAGTGTACAGTGAAGATTGATAAAATGTGGCTGTTATTTTAGTATATTGTGATGTCTTATGACTTTCACGCGAATGAAGTCACGGACAGAAACTAGTTTCAGATAAACATGACTTTGCGGTAGTAAGGTGAAAGTTTAAAATTGCAATAGTGCTACTGGGTATCTCAACGGTCACGCAAAATGTAATTTTGATAGAAAATATCAAAGTCGTAATTTCGTTCATTATAAAAAGAACTATTGTGCAAAATTGCATGCTTCTAGACCCAGCGGTTTAGGTTGTGCATTGTCTGTCAGTGAATTTAAGAATTATATCAAGTGAATTTAAGAATTTTATCAAGTGAATTTAAGAAAAAAAAAATGGCGAATTTCCATACAAACTTTCATCTTTATTTCGTCGGGATTTTTGTTAAGTTGGATGGGCTAAAAATGGTCTTACTGTTTCGCTTATACTGTGACCATATTTTTTTGTTTTGGATATTTCCCACCGCTCATGAAGATTCATAAATATTGACAGCAATTTATGAAGTAACAATTGACGTACTTTATTGTCAAGTGACGTACCTAATTTCAATGTCCTAAAATCACGGATTCAAGAAAAAAAATTGTGTTGTTGGCTCCGCTATTCGAAAAATATTATTATATTTATTTGTCTTTCGTTTAGTATCAGTTTCTCAATTGATTAAGAGTGTTATGTTTTATCCGTGTCAGTTTCATATCAGTTGATCAATTGATTTAAAGTGTTGGTAAAATGAGTGATTCTGGAAGTTAGGCATTTTAATAAATAAAATAGAAATGGCGCCGTTGCAAATTAAACATTATTTAGTAATAACAACAAGTGCAAGTATATTTGTTGAGAAAATACAACGACGAAATAAGAAAAATAAGAAAATTATTTAATATCCTTACTTCTGAATTTATAACAATATAATTACGATTTTTATCGTGTTCCATACATTTGTTCATGTTAGTATAGCACATTTGTTTGAAACACCATTTCTTTTTAAAATTTTCTTTGTTCTTGCGAGAGGGATAGTTGTTTGAAATATTCAATATACAACCGACAACCGGACAAATTGTAGGTATATGATGTGTTTAATAATGTAGGACATGATATTAGCAAAGACAATTCCATAGAGAGTGAATATAGTAACATGGATGAATCTGATAAAAAAAAATAAAAAAAACTTCTTCATAAACGACGATAAAAAATTATATAAAACTCGCACTTGACTATAATTTCATCGATAATAATTTATAATGTGTCTAACACTATTTTAAGATGACAATTAAACTTCATCATATCGCATAGAAATAATCTCACTTTCGAAAACAATATTATGAATTAAAACTATATTAAAATTACCTAATATTTTTTCTGAGCTGTCGCAATTTCATATCTAATGTGTTCTTCTTTTATTAGATTTTTTTTTAACAACTGCAGAGAGAGCGTATTTTTAAAAATTTTGACACAGGTCCACCTCCGATGACGTCCCGCAGGACTCCAGGACTCTGAGCGCGAGCCGATTTAGCCCGATTTACTATATTTGGGTTTATTTAAAAAAAATCTACTAAACTTAAAAATCCAATCTTTAAATAACCTCTAAAATACGATTACCTCATCATATATGCAATTTTCATATTATTTTGTGCTGTAATTAGGAAATGAAACGAAAAATGGTTTTGAAATCGACCCTGTTTCGGATTTTTTTTTGATCGGGCAAATTACAATTTATCGTGTTTTGAACCTTTAATTTCCCTCAAACAAGGATGTAGGTATCTATGACATATATCTTTTTCAGTACCTAAATACACTAATTTGACCATTTAAAATTGATTTAAAAACAGGCAAATTCGTAAAACCTCCCCTTAACGTATTTTTCTCACTAATGGATGATGTTATACCTAGTTCTTGTCTCTGTTATTTACATACTTATAGCAGGTAGTGGTGGTGTGTTCGAATTTATGTGGTGGGGTAGGTACCACAACTATAAAATGAAACATAATTTTTTTTTACAAAAAAACAGCAAGTGCCACCGACTTCCAAAAATAAAGTAATTTTTCCCAATTTACTGTTTTTTTAAGTAAGTTTTTTTGTTTAAAAAAAAAATAAAACTTTATTTCAGACTAAGGTCCATAATTTTGTTAGTAGTTTTTTTTGTTTTGGGGTTATATGTGGTTGGAATATATTCTCCAATATAGTTGATAATTACCCAACCTATCGTACTTGGCTTTTCTCCTCCACATTTATTATGCGCACAGCCAAAGTGTGGGCCTCTCTACCAGCGTCTGTGTTCCCTTCCACAGAAACCCGTCTGCCTTCACAGCAAGAGTGAGCTGGCATCTTCTGAGCACGCTCGATCCATCATAGACTTCATCCATCGCTTTCCATCAGGCGAATTCGAGGTCTAGAGCATGCCCATTCAGTAATAAAAAAAAGCCAAGCATTCAGACTTCGAACAACTAAAGAGGATTTCTTAATGAAAAAGTCTAATTCAAGTCCACATATTATGCAGTCCCAGGAATGGAACTCTGGACCCTAGACCCCCAGCAATCGTGCTTGTCACTACCAGACCAACGATAAACAGACAAAATCTAAACCACGTTTTGAAATATTTTCATCTGTTTTGGACAGCCCTTTTTTTAAATCCACGTGGATGTCCTCCACCCTGGGGAGGGCAAAGGGGTCTGTCAAAATCTTACTGACTAAAACCACCCCGGTTTTCCGTCTCACACTTGCACCGGAGATCACGGGATCTAATGAGAATTCCGCGATCCACGGCTAGTGCCGCGCCGGCCGGACTCTGAGGGCCACCTCGAGTTAGGCGGGAGTGGTTTTGGACAGCCCTACACCAACCTGCTCAAACCTACGGTCAAGCTTGACGCCCGTCGGTTGAACAGCAGATCACATATCACTACACACGTCCACATAATTATATGCGGCGACGATATATTGTTAGAACTGTTTTACATAATAATAGTTATTAATGATAGGTGTAATATTATCTGTGACAACGTTTTTGTTCGCTTATAGTAGTTAATCTGACGGTATTAATTTGTTTAGACTGCGACGATCAATCATAGTAAAAGGTGTTGCAGTAAGGCGATCCATTTCAGATCAGACAGACAGTTAGTAACGAACCATATTATGCACCTCTTTTTTGTAGAGACTTTTCAAGAATTCTACGGTGCTAAAACTCAAGAGTTGTCTTCCCGGATTTGGTCTTATATTTCCTATACTATTCAATGAGCAATGATTGTATATTCATATAGTTGTAATAACGTTTTCGAAAACGGCTCTAGCGGTATTGATAAAAGTTGCAATATAAGGTTTTACGCGATAAATAAATCCAGCTAGGTCTCTGGAAAATTCGTTTTCTCTCATTTCACCCGAGCAAAGCTCGATCGAGCAGCCAGGTACCTTCTGATATTAAACACAGTAGTTACGACTTTTATTATTAGTTTAGCTTAGGTACCTATATTGGGCATTTTCGACCAGTTGTCGGACTAACAACTATCATATGCATTTCTCAGACTGTCTGTAGGTGTGGCGGGGATCTCTCGCGTCCGGCCCTGGTCCAGGCAATGGTACGGAGAGAGAGGGCATGGGAGGCCGTCACCTCCTTCTGCGAAGCAGTAATGCTCGCGAAGGAGGAGGCGGAGCGCGTGAGGGAGAGGTAAATTTCACGCCGTCACGCCCCTAGCCGCCGCAGGAGGAGACGCCCTGGGCGTCGGGAATCTATTGCCGATTCCCGGCCACCGTAGGCGCGGGCTTGCGGACGGTGAGCAATGGGTAGCTCGCCGTCCGGTAAGGATCAAGCCCGGGTCGACGGCGCGTTGTGTTCCACACGCGCCTCAAAGAGATGTCAGCGAGTGAAGGGGTCTGATGAGACCATTGCCTGCTGGGGTTGCGGGAAAGTCCGAAAGGGATACCGTGGCCCACTGGCATTGCACAGGCAACAGAAGGAACACGGGTGGGTTTTAGTCAGTAAGAGTCTGACACGCCCTCCCGCTCCACCCAGAGCGGGAGAAGTCATTTAATGATTTCCCACCCAAAAAAAAAAAAGGTACCTATATTGGGCATTTTCGACCAGTTGTCGGACTGACAACACTATCATATGCATTTCTCAGACAGTCTGTAGATAAGTTAGTACTTATCTACAGACTACTACTAGTTAACTACTAGTTACTACTAGTCAACTACTAGTTATACAGCCACAACCAGGAAAGCCCAAATGGAAGGCCAAGAACCGTGTGGATAGAGTGTAGTGGTTAACAAACAGTGACAATGCAGCTTAAACCAGAGAAAATTTCTGAAGTACCTTGATTACAGGGCATAACAAGTATCTGTCGATTACACTCACCGATGCAGAGGGTACCATTTTCTACCACTTGACCGCAGACGTCATATTAACACTTTCACTGTCCATGCATTACATGTAATTTTTTTTTTTTTATCTTTGCCCCACACTTGGATTTCTCCTGTATCGTGGGTGCGTTTACAAACATTTATGCTCACATACACAAACAGCCAATTCATTGAAGACGTAGCCATATACGTCCATGCATGACATGTGATGCACTCACTAGTAGTTCTTTTTTATCAAATTTCCCAGCGAAATTAACCTGAATTAAATAATAGAATTGTATGACATCTACCAACCCGCACTGGGCCTGCTTGGTCGATTATGGTCCACTCGAGTGTAAGGCCTGTGTCCAACAGCACAGCAGTGTGAATATTATAGGCTGATTATGTCAATAATAGAACTTTGTTTCAACGACAGCACTATTAGCTAAAAGTAAAGCTCGTACATCCGTGCATTACATATTGTAATGCAATGCATTTTTGAAAATAATATGTAATGGTTATCTGAGGGTTATAGACGAATTTTCACTGTCATAGAATTAGTAACCGCACTTATAAAACATCACAATGCAATATTATTATTGGACGTATGGTGATAGGATTACCAATTACTTTGGGACAGTGAAAGTGTTAATGATGTTTGCTACTTGCATAGTATCGCGAATGGTTCAATTGACTGCCCTGAATCTGCCCTAATCAAATGGGACGGCGACCTACCTACATGTACCTTATACCAGCACTAATTATAGGCGTAATGCATACTTTCCGAGACCCAGTCGCAACTTAACGAAGTTTCTTGTGAACCCGGTATTGACCTATTCTGCACCAATGCAAGCACAGTTAGGAGACTCTTAGCAAAGCCATTTTTGTACAGGAGGCCCCTGCTTAAATTAACTAAATCAAATTTAAATTAAATAAACTAACTATAAAAAATAAAAATAAACCAATAACTTTTGTATTTATCTGTGGAAGCTTGTTATTAGCAATTTATGTATATATTCTGTTATTATAATGTCATTAGTCTGTCCCCACCGACCCTTGCTCGCAGAAGCGCCAGCCCGCGTTTTGCTGAGAAATGTAGTCTTAAATTCCCCGATTAATAATGAATCATCTTTGATCCAGCCTGTCCCAACTTGCTGTCCTCCCCCCAGCGACGCCCTAAGCCGAGGTCCGTACCCCACAGGGGGTGCCCTTAGCGAGCGTTCGCCTAGTTTTAATTTAGAATAGTTTTGCCCCTGGCTGGAGGCTTTAAGTTAGTAGCTTAAGGCAGCCGCAGGATTGACCGGTTAAGTAGTCATCACCTCAGAGGTGAGCTACGAGATGCCCTAGTTAAAAAAAAAAAAAAAAAAGTCATTAGTCTGTAAGCTTTCCTAAAATGTAAAACTTTATCTTAACCGCAATCAATTGACTTTTAATAGGGCTCGTTTTAAAGGCAATTAAACCATTAAAATTAGTCCTTACAGCTGATCAAATAAACAAGTAATAATAATAAGAAATATTCGGCGTATGAGTGTTTGGTTGAACTAGCTTGAGATGACATTGAGACGTCGAGCGGAGGTCGTGGCTGATCGATTAGGCGTTTGATCTGAATAGTTTAAACGGGTTAGGGGTCCGTAGGAGAGATAGAAAAACGTGGGCTCCCATTGGTATCTATGATTGGCACTCTGTAAAAGCGCCGACTAGGTATTTTTAAATCCCTACCGCGATTCGTAGCGAACCCTTTTTAATCAGACCTCTTAGAGAAACTTTAGAGGAAATTATGCCTGTTATTTATCTTACTAAAATATGTAGATTTTTCGAACATACCTATTGTTTTCATATTATGACGTGGCCAGATATTAGAATTGACCATTTCATGAGACATGATGCTATGAAAGTAACTAAAATAGACATAGGTATGTATGTATTGAGTATTGAGACCAGTCTCGCGGCATCCACCTCTGTTAGTCGGCGAATTTTCTAAACAGCGTAAGCGGCTGATCTTAGCCGCCCCGAAAGTGATGTTATGTGAGGACCTCACTGTAGTTTTGAGTAAAGCGTGATCCCCAGGAAAACCAAGTTATTGAATAGGTACAATACAACGTGACATTCACTACTTCTAACATTCGGTAACGCGAATCTTATGCATTTAGTTTTCTTCTCTTTTAATACTAGATTATTTACAGTAAACCAATTAATAGACCTTTAGCATAGCGTTATTACGTCGTCAAGCTCCTGTACATGTCTGTTTCCTTTAAAAACCAGTGATGTGTCATCAGCAAATAAATAACACCATTTGTGGTCGGTTTTTTAGTAAATGAAGTAAATTATTTATATATACTAAAAAGACCCAATATCGAGCCCTGTGGTACACATTAACGAAACCTATAGACATTTAACTTAACCTTTTTTACAGCCTGTTCAACCGATTTTGACTTCTATTACGTTGGTGGCATGACAAATGGCAGCTGCTGTAAACAGTTGATATTGTAACCACTTTTCAGAATCGGTTGAACGGACTGTAAAAAAGGTTAAGTTAAATGCCTTATCTTATTTCAAATGGAGTATAGTTACGGAACCCACGGACAATAAAGAGCATAAAAATATTAACATGACAGCTTTTTAAAACACAGATAAGCCAATAATTGATTAGCGCAATGGTTTTCGCGACTATCTATTTGTTAGCCAATAGCTAGGTCAGATATGTGTCAATAGGTCACAATTTTCCGTACAGTGGTACGAGGTCTATGCTGTTCGTAGACACGTGACTTCCTATTGGTTATTTATTTCCTCTAACATGTGGCTCGCAAGTCTGATAACCAGTATTGCCAAGGGTTATCGGGCTTCCCAGTAACTGGGTGGTGGATGTCAATTAAGCAGTCTTTCCATGTCAAACAAAAAAATAAAAAATTGGTATTCCGCTGCATCTAGTTGGACTGGAAGCCGACCCCAAAATCGTTGGAAAAGGCTAGGCATGATAATGATGTATGGGCGTGTGCTGCCTTGCAAGGGGGGGGGGGGGCTATGCAACCCTTGGGCAGTTCCAAAGACGTAACAATAAGTTTAGTGTTGGGCACTAAACTCGAAGTTAGTCAACTGGAGATCTTGAATCCGAGTCCATTGTGATTTCGGTGAGGACAGTCAGCAAGTGCTTTATAAAATAAGCGGCTGGCAACAGGCAAAATGTGGGTGTAGGTACTATAAGAGGTAGGTTTAATACACATCTGTTCAAACCCTCTATACAGGCGTTATGTTATGTTATTTATGTTGATCTAAATTCTAAAATAGAGGAGTTTATGCCTACTAAATGATTTAATAAAAAAGTTCGCAATGCAAACTGATTATGACACTACCTATTGCCCCAGAAAGAGGGTACCTAATGTTTTTTACTTCATTAAATACTTAGTTTACTTACTACGAAAGCTGAAGAGAAACCGCGTAGGCAAACTTAAACAAAAGACCTCGTTGTGAGAGCGTATTAGGTTCAATGAATCACATCTCTTCAGGAAATTAATAAATAGATAATGCTTTTTAAGTAAGCCAGTGAATAAAATAGAAAAAATATAACAAGCCAGTAATCTAATTTACCATCATCGGACTAGTTTCATAACTGCAGACAAACACCCACATACCAAAAACGAGCCCATAGTACCACTTATGACACGCGGCCTTTAGTTGGGGTCACATTCGAATTTTATAGGAGGCGATTCGGACAAATTAATTGAAAAAATGGTCTGTTTGGTTACATTTTGTATGAATTAAATACTTAAAAGTATTGGAATAATGTTTCTCATACAAGATTTTAGGGAATTATTATTTATGACGCCATTTGACTGCTGATGCTTCAAGCGGGAAGAAATCAGTCCCAGGTATCTCGGCATTTTGGTGTCAATAGGAGCGTGATTTGTCGAGGGGATCCTGCTGAGCAGCACCCAGGACGTGGAAGGAGTAAAGCTGCTCGACAGGACCGATACATACAACTGACTGCAAGACGTCAGACGATGTTAACCTAGATAGGTTTACAATTCTCAAGCGGTGTTGTTGTTAGCCACCAAACCGTGAGAAATAGGTTGCATGAATACGGCGTACGAGCACGACGCCCAATTAGGTGCCCACCTATACGCCATGGGAATCGCGCCCGTCGAAACGAATGGTGTAGAGAACACTTGACATGGACCCAGGATGTTGAACGGCTGAGATGCGTCCAGGAAGTGCACCCTTACAGTGGCTCCACAGTGATGGTACGAGCTCAGTTCGTCTGTTCTTCATAATACCCGTCGGTATTATGAAGAACAGACGAACTGAGCTCGTTTTTGTAGATGGCAATACGAACGCTGAAAATTACGTTGTAGATGTCCTCGGGTCTTATGTTCACCCATTTGCACAGTCTTGGCTCAGATTTCACGCTGAAAGACGCGTGCGCGTTCGCACACAGCTCGGAGGACCAGAGAGTCAAGTACTCTCTGGTCCTCCGCAATGGAAAACAATTGGGTAGGTATTGCCATGGCCTGCACAATCGCCAGACCTCAATCCCATCGAGCACGCATGGGACATGCTCCAGAGACGTTCTAGAGAACCTGAATGGAGTGTCGACAACCCAACAATTGAAAGACTTGTTAAAATTCCATGAAAATCGTTGTTGACAAGTTGTAATTATCAGACGAGAGGCAGTCACACTGTATTGAATTACCAAATAAGTAAAAAAATGACGTTATTTAATTTTGTAAAACATGAAAAGTATAACGTTATTTTTTATTACGTATGTTGCGGCATATTGTTAATTATTGTGATTAAATGAACAATTGAATGAAGGAATTGAATTGACTGCCTCGTTGGTCTAGCGGTCGCAAGCGCTACTGCTGAGCATGAGGTCCTGGGTTCGATTCCCGGGTTGAGCAAAGTGTTATTGGGTTTTTTCATCAGAAATTCCTCAGTAGCAGCCCGGAGCCTGGATATGTGCCCGGTTGATGGCAATAGGCCCGCCCCGGACTTGAACATAACTGGCGAACTGTGGGTGTACTATTAGGTACACCTCTACCTAACCCTTCATTACATTACAAGCGTGATGTTATGTTGAATGAGGGATTTTGTTGCTTTAGTCACTAATGGATCAAAAAATGCTTAGTTATTATTTAAAAAAGGAATATAAATATATTACAATTGTAAAAATCGTTCAAAAGTTCAAAACCGTATGTTGCTTAGAGTTTTTTGATGTGTGTATTTCAAAGTAATAATACTTGTGCACTCTGTGTTTTCAATATCAAAACAAAAGAAAACTAAAAATCCCCGTGATATTTATTTTGCGTGTAATTTCTTATGTCGCAAAAGACTATGTTCCAGCATATATAAAAAACGTGGATCGCCAAAATAATGTCAATGTCATTTGAACATGACATTACATACTATAGTATCCCTATGTATGTAGTCTGTGCATACTATTGTTTTGTTTGAATTGAAGAAGTTACGGTTCATGATTTTTGTGAATAAAATGCTGTAATTAGGATATTGTAATTATAGGAAATAGTAGTTTATATAAGACAGAGTACGTGTAAGGTACAAAATGAGTAACATTTATATCCAAGAACCGCCTGCATTAGGCAAGGTAAATAAGAGAAGCTTTCTTATGATTTTTCACCATTTTATTTCAAAAATTATTCTTTAATAGGAGGGCAGGTGTATTTGTTTTCGTCTGCATTATATTTTGTTTAATAATTCATTCAAATAATTGCATTAAAATTATTATTGTCAGTCATAACTATGTACAGGTTATATTTCCTATCATACATTGCTCATTCATAAAGAAGTGTATTCCGCCCTGCCTTGCTTGTAAAATGTTTATCATCTAATCAAAGTCTATGAAATTTACTTAGTCTAGATAGGCATAACTATTTACCATAAATTCTTTACATACCACTAGCAATTTTATTTACAGTATAAAGTGCTTGTTTTTTCTCCCGTATGATTTGATAATATCGAGTAATGTGTATTGACGACCTATGAGTAATAGTTTATTATCTTATAATTACCAGGTGCTATTAAAAACAACAGCAGGAGAGATAGATATTGAACTATGGACAAAAGAGGCACCGAAGGCTTGCCGTAACTTCATACAGCTATGTATGGAAGGGTATTATAATGGTGAGTTATAAATTAGTATTTTAGAAAACAACAAAAACAGTAAAGAAACAGAAAAGTCCTATCCAATAATGATGATTTTGGGGATCACAGAAATCTAAAACAGTGCATTTATTCCTATTTATTTGTGATCAGTGCTTTATGTCTTCTTTCAGATTTTTTTTTTTACTGTCATCGGTATTCACCCTTCTGGCCGTGTTCTTCTTCACTCAATCCGTCAATAGTTTCTAAAAAGCTGTTGTATGATTTGAAATTCTTGTATCCTTTTTCAGGAACAATATTCCACAGAGTGGTGCCAGAGTTCATAGTGCAAGGAGGTGATCCAAACGGTGATGGAACGGGTGGAGAGTCTATATATGGTGCACCTTTCAAGGTAAAGATTGCCAATATTAGTATTTCAAGATGATAATCTTTCTTCTCTCTTATCATTATGCCTTGGTTCTACCCTTAGCCAGCTAGCAAGTTAGATATAGCAGAAGTGACTGCTGAGGGTGTGCTGGGTCAACTTTTAAGAATTGGGGGCTCTTTCATTGCAGCCCCATTATACACTGTCTGTCCAGATAAGGTTAAAAGATCATAATATCTCGGCAAGATCAGTGACATCTCACTTTTGCACGTGACCGGATATTGGATTGTTTTTTTTTTAATACTATCTGTATAAGTTAGATTGAGCTACAAAAAAATCTTTCTGAGTGTACTTCCGACCAGCTAAAGAACATCTTCCCAATGTTTCACATGTTGTGGTTTAGTCTGTCTTTAATATATTGTCCATCAGGGTGGCCCAGTGGTAACGGCCATGAATTGGAACGGGTCATGGGTTGGATCCCCAAGCAGGCACTTTGTGTAAATAATTTCATCACCACTGCTCTCAAAACGAAAACATAGTGAAGAAACCGAAATGTCCTAGAACCAAAAATTCGAAGATATTTATGTGACATTCGCCATCCCGCACTGGGCCCGCGTGGTTTATTATGGTCCACTTCTCTCATATAGAGGAGAAATATTATAGGCTGATAATGCAAGGTATGTTTTGGAATTATATTTAATTTTTATTCTCATTACCAGGATGAGTTCCACTCCCGTCTCCGTTTCAACCGCCGTGGCCTGGTGGCCAGTGCCAACGCTGGTAAAGATGACAACGCCTCACAGTTCTTCTTCACCCTGGCTCCTACACCGGAGCTGCAGAACAAACATACTATCTTTGGGAAGGTTACTGGTTAGTATGGTAGAAACAATATGCCATTGAAATAGCCCTTTATACTAAGTTGACCCAGAAGACATGGCGTTGGAAGACCTCAACAAGGTGGATCAATAACCTTAGGCAAGGTTATTGATCCACAAAGTTGACCCAGAAGACATGGCGTTGGAAGACCTCAACAAGGTAATACATACGGGCTGGTTTCCGCAACTCCACGTCAAAGCGCGTATTTTGCGTACGGGTGGGAAATGTCGGTCATTCGATCCACCCCAGCTCCTCAAAGAAGGCCAGCAATGCCTTGGTGTTACTGACAATCTCGCGTAGGGTACCTGGGTGGGTTACCGAAGTACTTTGCCCTGTAAGTGGCGACCACCGGGCCCTGCAGAGCGGACTGTCTGTGACTCCTATGACAAAGAGGTGTTTATTAAATGACCCATGGCCAGTTATAGCTGCTGTATCAATAACCTTGTGGAGGCTGCAGGAGTCCACTAGTTGCGAAAAGCACAGAACCGGTCGAAGTAGCGGGGCTTGGGGGAGGCCTATATCCAGCAGTGGACGTCTTTCGACTGAAATGATGATGGCTTAGTTGACCCATAAACTTTTTGGTAGGGAATGTCTCATTTAGTCCCATTTGTGCATAAAAGTATACTTTTAATAAATGATTAAGAACCAATGTGGAACCTTGTAGCTAAATTGGTATTGTTCAAAAATATGGCTTGTGTGTTGAGTGTTCTCAAATACTTATGGCAGTAATTTATAATTGTGCTCAGTTAGATTCTCAAATTGGTTACCGGACAAGTGTTTCTAATTAATAAGCGCGGCTTTATGTACTAATGGATTACTTTAATACATGTATTCGCGCTGAGGTATGCAAATACGCAGAGTGCTACCACACTTACATTTGGTGTTCCGCCTCCTTTTGCTTGCACATAAATAATACTTCTTTCCTTATGCCAAACAGGAGAAACGATATACAACGTCCTCAAACTCTCCGAGGGTCTGATAGGCCCGGACGACAGACCCGATCACCCCCACAAGATCACTAGTACTACAGTTTTAATCAACCCTTTCACTGATATCGTGCCGCGGGTGCAAGAGGCCCTGGAGGAAGAGAGGCCGAAGAAAAAGAAGAAGGAACGGCAGGGGGTTAAGTAAGTGACTTATTATTGTTTATTGAGTAATTTTAGCTCAAACGTGTTTTTCAGGTATTAAGTGTTTTTCAAAAGTGGTAGGCAGATGCAAATCTTGTTTGAACTACCAAGAAAAAGATATTTTACTTTATGGAAACATCATCCTTTTATACTTTGACGGAGACCGTTGTACCGAGCCTTAAGAATGCGGCGAGGCGGGGGCCGCCGTGAGCGTTGACGAATGATCAGCGGGACGCTGTGAGCGTTAACGAATGAGCGGCGGGACATATGCAACCGACTGATCGCGTATTCGCGCGACGATCGGTTTTAAATAGGACGCGGCTTGAGCGTTGACGAATCACAGGGCTGCACTGCCCCCCGTGAGCCGTGCACTTACCTAAGGCGGAGTACAGGGAGTACAGCGGTTTCGGTCATACTATAGTACAGTAGATGTTAATAAGTCTGCTGTGTGTAATAGTTAACCAAAACTGTTATGGCTACTTACCCATAAATAACCAGTATGCTTGTCCAATAAATTCAACTCAAACTCAAAGCATTTTTTTTACAATTAAACCATTTACAGGCACTTTTGAACTGTCAAGAATTCGGTCAGTCAGGAATATGAAGCTAGTTGCCCATTCCAAAGATTAGTAGGTACCTATGGAGAAGAACGGGCAAAAAAACTCCACGGACATTTTCAATAAAAAATTTGATACAAAATATTGGTTACATCATTCATTTTGAAATTATGCATGTGAGAAGAGTGGAGAAAGACGTGCACGTAAAAGCGTCCGTAATAAAAAGAACCATTCAAAAACTTAAAATAAATTAAAATAAACCATGGCAAGAGATGACCAGTCCCAACTGACGGCGCCCGTTCACGAACATGACGCATGGATCAGCACAATTGATGACCATAGTATGTTACTCGTATAACAACATCTTCTTTTGACACCCAGAGGTCTGTCTTTGCCATCACTGATAACGCCCTTTTCTAACAAACGCTCTCTCCAGAAACTTCGGCCTTCTATCCTTCGGCGAAGAAGCTGAAGAAGACGAGGGAGAAGCTCAAGAGTACCGCGGCAAGCCCAAATCTACCCACGATCTTCTGCAAGACCCGAAGCTCAGCAATAAGACTGCTGCAGGTAGATATCAAACAGACAATAACCCTCCTGAGGAAGTTCAGTAAAATATCGATCTAATTTAGATTTTCACTTTATACTGATTCCTACTTCGCAACAAACAAAATCATCAACAAAAACATTTCGCTCATGTTGTCGGGATTGGACATAACTTGATTATGAACCTTAAAGCTCAAACATAAAGCTTATTTTCGTTTGCAATATATTTACTACTTTGATTGAAAGTAAACTTACTGCACTTGCACGTGCACTTTATCCCTGTCGGATAAAGTTCCGCTATTTGCGGCGTATTAGTAGCGCTGTCTAGGCCCGGCTAAAGTGCCGTAAGCATTGCATTGTCACTGTCACTTGTTACTTTGTTTTTGAGGAAAGGCTAATGTTAATTTCTTTCTTCTATAGCCGGCTAAACTTAAGTGTAGCCATAGCCCCATGGCTTAGCAAAAGAAAATGGCTGAAAGGTAGATTAAGTTAGAACTATGACCACACAACGCACGAGCCGAGCGAGTGAAGCATGCGGTGGCGCGGCAGCGGCTGTCGGATGCCTGGGTCCGTTTAGGCATAAGAAAATGGAATGTTTTGGGAATGTGGTGTTTTACAGCGAGCTGTTGAGGTAACAATAAAACAAACTAACAAGTGACATTGACAATGATAGTGACAATGATAATGCAATTCTTACGGCACCTTAGCCAAGCTGAGGCAGTGCCACTATTATGCCACTAACGGCACTATATCTGAGATGAGCGGCACTCTTTACACTGCCTTTAAGAAGAAATAAACACAAACATAATAATAATACCAGCCTATTACTGTTTCACTGGGGGGCAAAGGCCTCTTCTCATACACAGAAGGCACGAGCACTGATCACCACGCTTGCTCAAGACGGTTTGGTGATTTCAAACTTATATTAACTATAACTCCATGTTTCCTCTGGATGTTTTCCTTCACCGATGTCAATAATGTCCAAGATAAACTCAGAAAGTACATAATATATCAATGAAAAAGTCAAATTCGTACTTGCTTGGATTTGAACCCACAACCTCATGCATGAGAGGCGAGGCCTTAACCGCTGGGCCATCATGACATATTTATGGTAAAATAAAACATAATTTATAAGCAATAAGGTTGAAAAACTGTTGCAAAACAAGACCAAATCACCACCATATTTGAGGTCTTATATTTCCGGCCATTTTTGGTGCGATCATAAGGAATCTAGTACTATTGTTGATCGAAGGATCCTGAGCCTAATTTAAAGGGCTGGAAATGGACCTTGCCCAGCTACGGCACGCTTTGTGCTCATGTTGAGCAGTCAATGTAAAATTGTATCAAGCTCGTCTCGGGAGCTTGATACAAGATTTTGCTGCCTGTCCCGATAAAGGGTCTTTTTCAAAAGTCATTTATTCAAACTACTAAACTACTTTTAGAACGTCAAAATTATATAAGACAGTCCCCAATACGCCCACCCTTCACTACTTCCTAGTGCTTTAGCTGGGAAGAAGAGATGGCGCAATAAACTCCCCACCAGCACAGCTATCTGTTCAGTTAGAAGAAAATTATTCTTTATATATATCTGACAATTAGAACTGTTTTTTAATTTAAAATAATTTACTCCCAGTAAGAAGAGTTTAGAGGTATGATGATCACGTCGGGGTCACCAATGTAAAGTTCAACTGCCCAACGATTTGATGTCGGGGATGTTATATATATGCTGTTCGCGCGGTAAACTATAATTGCGCGATGCAGGATTTGTGTGACATCAGGTCTTTGATGCGTAGCTTGCATGTGGCGTTGTAGATGACGCCTCAAGAGTATTATTTAATCCAGGAATCAATAAATCTGCTGTTAAGTAGTAGTATTAGTAGTTGTCAACATCAAATTGAACAAGCTATTAACTAAAGTGTGCACAAGATAAGTCTGCGTGCAACTGAAAGAAAGAAAGATAATATTTATTTGGACACAGTTCAAGAAACACTAATAACAAAATAAAAAGTGAAAATACTCTTATAGCAATAATAGTGTGTGCCTCACGGCTGCGCCAAAAAGGTTTATTTCAGTATTATTGCCAGACAAATGCTGTCTGACGCTGGTTTTCTAATTAACCCCTATGGAAAAGTCTTCTATGAACCGGTTGCGCTGACGTGCTTAGTTCTATGCTGTAATATTTAAAATATTAAATCTATATTAATAATTAATATTATATTAATAAAATAATTCTTTACATCATTTGACCTTACATAAACTACAAGACGGCGTAGACGATTAGTTCCGATTTCCCCGCGCGCAGACATATCTTGCGCGCACGCTGCTCGATCTTTCCGTAACATTATACAAAACAATATTCTTTCGTCTAGAATTAGAACAAGAAGCAGAAGAAGCTCAGAATAAAGAATTGACACAAGAAGAGCAAGAAGAGAAATTAAAAGAAACTGCAGCGGCAGTTACCAACATAAGAGATAAACTAAGCTCCAAGAAGAGAGGCAAGAGTCCAGAAGGAGACAGCAAGAAGCAGAAGACAGAAGAGAGTAAGAAAGAAGAGTTTAAAAAGCCAGAAGAGAAGGAAGTGTCGGAAGATAGTGACAGTTCAGAAGCAGAAGAGTATTATATTGGAAAGGAGAGAGATGATGCTAGGAAGAAGGAAAAGTGAGTATTTCATAGTAAACTATAAATCATAATCTTAGATCATTACCAAGTTTTGGAATTATAAAATCTAAGTCATACATGACAAAGTTCAAATTCCATTGCAACTAAAATATTTGAGACCTTTTTGTAACAAACGCTCACTCAAAAATCTACTTAGACGACATTCAAATAAAGTAGATAGTTGAGTATTAATTAATATATAAGGGGGATACGCTACCTGCCGGGGTTGCGGGAAAGTCCAAAAGGGATACCGTGGCCCCTGGCAACGTAAAGGTGACCGAAGAAACACGGGTGGGTTTTAGTCAGTAAGAGTCTGACGCGCCCTCCCGCTCCGCCCAGAGCGAGAGAAGTTATTTGATGCTTTCCCACCCAAAAAAAAGGGGATGCGCCAAGCCCGCGTAATTCAAATTGTCTTACATTTTGTTCAATTTTAAGGTCAGTGTCCTACGAGACTGGGAAACGGCTAGGTAGATGAATGAAATGTGCATCTAAATAATATTTTATACAATTCCAGAGAAAGAATCCAAAACGAAATAAAGCTGCTCCGCAAAGAAATGAAGAATTCTAAAGAAGAGAAAATAAAAGAACAAACACTTCAAGAAGAGAGTGCTAAAGAAGAAGCAAAGGACGCTAAGAAGGCAGAAGAAGATAATGAAATGTACAAGAAGTACGTGGAAGAGCAAGAGAAGTATCGGAAGATGAAGGAGAAATTGCCTAAGAAGGGGGCGGCCAGGTAAATACCATTTATTTTCTTTGTTTATTTATTATTCTGATATTAATTTCCCACGTAATATTTAAAATGCAACGAGTCTCTATCTGTCTATCCGTTAGTGTGCGTTTAACTGGAGAACTAATTATTCAGTAACATGAGGCGAGTCGCTGCGCAGTAACGAATTCATGGGTCAGCGGGGGTGAGGGGTGGGGTACTGCGCAGCGAGTAGCTAACTTCCGAGCCGCCATTAAGTTTGAATCGAACTATACACGTTGTTGCATTTAAAGTTAAGAAAAACTTAAAACAAATTTTAATAACCATTACTACCAATAAATGATTGCTCCTGCTAAACATTTCAATTATTGTTGTGCCTGCTTTTGCGATTTCGACTAACTATGAAGTCATTTAATAACACGCGTAAGATCTTTTAACCGCGTTGAGTAAAAAGATGACGTAGAGCTCAATAACGTTTTATGTGTTGAAGTGAAAAGTGTTACATTACATACCTTCTTGATTAGACAATCGTCCAAGTCTATTTATATTGTTAAGTGTTCTCAAGACGCAAGAATCTTAAACTCGAGACCGTCTTTCAGAAACGGACGTCCGAAGCCGACCCGAAAAGTCATCCGAAGAAAACCCTGGGTTAAAAACCTTTATGAAAACCGAGAATACCCCGACAATCACACCGACCGAAAATTCCTTCAAGAGCTCCGAAAAAACTTGAACATTGAAAAAGTAACCTTACCCGAAGCTATACAAGGCTCATTTCGCGTTGTCCTACGACTATGTATATGTGTTTTATACGCTGTCATTTTCGTGTATATGTATAACGACTGGGTGCATACATATACTATTATTTACACATCTATTATAACAACTTTACTTAGCTACTTATTGTATATAACTTTTGCAAGTAGCGCTGTATTAAGGCATTTTAAAACTGTTCTAGTATATGTTACTATAGGGTATCTACTATCTCCTATTTTACATACATTGACAGACACCGTCAGTACAGACACTATATATGCGTGGGCAGTCATAATGATGGTCATACATATGATATTTTTCGATTACAATGTACCGGCAGCCTTGGTATCAAATTCTTTATCTATAAACGCTGCAATTTTTGCCTCTGTATGCCTAGTTTCAAGACTATCAACTCCCTTTGACGCGTTCGTGTTACTAACTATATCTGTCATACTATTCGTATTAAGTCCACAATTGTTTAAGTCAATATTACACACGAAATTATTTAATTTAATTTATTTTTTCACGTTAATACTGACTGTTGTTTGTTTGTATTCTGTTTCAAATACGCTGTTATGTTATTTTATTTTAATCGTGTTTATTTTGAGTGGGTACTGCCCGTTTTTCTTTGTATATTGGCAGAAGTATAAAGATAATAAGTATGGGCCGTGGGATGAGGCTGTTATCAATGATTCTGATGATTTGGAAGAGTGTTTGTATGTTGGGTAAAAAATTATATGTCATAGTTATATGAAAATTCGTTTATTATGCGTCCTATTAATTAGTAAATGTAATTTCGTAATTATTATTTATCGATAATTATATGTAAATATGGGAGGAGCTCGTAGCTAAGTAATAAACAGCCGTATAGTCAAAGTTAAAGTCAAATAATTTATTTCAATTAGGCACAAAAAAGGCACTTATGAACGTCAACATTTACAAAAAAATAAATTTAAAAAATGATTCTAGTCGCCCATTCCAAAAGGTAGTTTTCGTATGGAGAAGAATGGGCAAGAAACTCCACCGTTACTCTTTTAAAATATTTTCACAATATCTTGTATACATTAAATAATAATTATATGTGAAGACGATGCACCTAGAATAAGATATACCACGATAGGTAAAAAGAATGAAAAATGAAGGAATTACATAAATTAATTATGTGATAGATGCATGGTGCTCACATATTTACAAACATTGTAATATTATACGATATTCCTATTACTAAGTCAGTGTGTGAGTTCAAGTAATCACAGAATATAAAATCAATGTTATAAAAAATAATATTATACAATTAAATTGGCTGGTTGCCAATTTAATTTAATTTTTATAACGTTCGATTTTGTCTAGATTCTAAATTGTCCTATGGAGCAGGGCCAGCATGTTTCCAAGCATTTTTATCTTGTATATAATCTTCTAATTTGTAATATGCTTGTTTACAAAGTGTACTTTTTATATGAGTTTTAAATTTTCTTTCATTTAATTCTAATAGATCACAAGGTATTCTGTTGTAACATTTAACACAGTACCCCATAAAAGATGTATTTACATTAGATAGCCTGAAAAATTGTTGGTATAGGTCGATCCATCAGGTTAAGCTACGCTTGCCGTGGATGGGTGACCATTTTTACATACCGGCTCTCATTTGTGCATCTTGGACAATCGTTACGGGTCGTCAGAAGCCCGAAAGTCTGACAACCAGTCTTACTAAGGAGTATCTTATTACCCAGTTACTGTTACAGTCGCTCCATGTAAAATACTGGTATTCAGCTGCATCCAGTTAGACTGGAAGCCGCCCCAACATAGTTGCGAAAAGGCTGGGCAGATTGAAGCTTTTCTAATGTAATATATTAAAAAATAACAGTGTCCAATCTAGCAGAGATTAGGACACACAAAATTATTTAATTGAATAAATATAATAACTTTATTTTATCTATTTTTATAGGACCCTATTCTGGGCACTTCTCACATTCACATTCTCTTTATACTAGAGGGCTCTGTGGAGGAACCCGCGGAAGAAAGGACGTACGTGAGCACTTACCCTGCCACCAAGAGAGTGATTGGTGTGCACTTACCCTGCCACCAAACTGGTAGAAGAAGGAAAGGTAAAGTGCAACTAAATTGCGTTCGACCCTTCAGAGGGTAACCATAGTAATTTATAAAGCAGGTCATAAAAAGTGAAATGTCATATCAAGTGCCAAGCGATTTTAGACCATATGTGGTGCAACTTTTAAATGTCACTTTATGATTGTAAAAGAATGGACGCGCGTTCCCGGCGCGGGATTCGCTTTGCTGTGGCCAGAGCTTCACTTATTTTCTGACCGACCTTCATATTTCTGACTGACCGACCCCTTGACAATTCAAAAGTACACCTGTAATTGGTTTATTTGGAACTAGCACTTTGCCCGCGGCCTCGCTCCCGTGGTCTTTCCCGCGGGACCCGTTATTTTTCCCGGGATAAAAAGTAGCCTATGTTACTCCCTGAAAACCAAGCTTTCTAATGGTAAAAGAATTTTTCAAATCGGTCCTGTAGTTTCGGAGCCTATTCAATACAAACAAACAATCAAATCTTTCCTCTTTATAATATTAGTATAGATAAATGATTTGAGTTTGAGTTTTTCTTTATTTTTGGAGTTTTCGACTATACTTACCTACTTTTAAAATTGTATACTTTCTTTGTAAAGGGCAGCTGAAATTCATAGAAAGTTTTCATAGAAACTGTTCCACCAGAGTACAGTTCACGTCAAATAACTTTGCCGCTCTGAAGTAGGCTACAAATGACTGCGCAGTAGTCCATCTTACCTAAAAAACAGTAGCGTACATGCGCAACCTAACTTCAGAGCGGCAAAGTTATTTGACGTGAACTGTAGCTTAGCGCTGACGCGTCGCGCCTGTTTGCGGGCGCCTTAATGCTCGAGGGATTTTAATGAATGTGTAAAATTCATTAGTTGATTACTATAATTTATTTATTTATTTATTAACACTTCAAGCACATAAATGTACAGAGGCGGACTTAATGCCACAGGCATTTTCTACCAGTCAACCTTTGGGTGATGCAGAGACAAACTGTGGTATAATGTGATGTGTATATTCCAGACTATGTAACTAGAATATTTAATTAATAAACGTGATATCAGAAGATTGTTTTGTTTTCATTTTAATCATAGTCTGTTAAATATACAGGGTGTATCAGAAAGGCGTGATCATATTTAAGGGTGTAGTAAGACCTGACCAGCATTTATATACTCGAATTATGTTTATTTGTTAAAAATAATATGCAATATTTTAATTTCAAATCTGATTCTAAAATAAACGTTCGCAAGCAATATAAATATGACATTAATTTACCTGTTATTAATAATATGATTTATTATAAAAGTACCTATGTAGCTGCTATTCGTGTATATGTCGTGGCCAGATCTTAGAATTGACCATTTCATGAAATGGCCAGCTAACATTGGCCATATCGTTAAAACGTCAACGTTTAATGATATATCAGTCGACGTTTGGCCATATCATTAATGTAGGGCTTGTAGGGTATCCATGGTGTAAGGTGTAGTAAAAATGGCCAATTAACTGCAATCAGCTTGGAAGTAGCGTTCGCCGGCCGCTGCCGCGGCACCGCTCGCTGCGCTCGCTCGGCTCACGCGCGTTTGGTCACAGTTCTAACCTAACCTAACCCATTTGGTCGGGGTGCCACTTAAGCGGCGTAATTTTTTTTATTTTGAAGAACTAATTTTTCAGTGCAATGTTGCATCTCACGCCGGCGAGTTCTTTTTCCAAGTTGATCGCTTTCCATAATATTAGGTCTTTACCTATGGAAGTGGAGATTTGTATGATATTTTTTTTTTTTTTTTTTTTTTCAGCTAATCAAAGTACTGGCCCAAATTATCTATACAATTTTGCCATTTTGATGGCAGTTTGTTTATCCATTTACTGTAGAAGTCTGCCGGACGGGAGGCGATGAAGTCAGCGAAAGAGTTTTGTACTGCCTCTCGGGTGTTGAATTTTTTCCCACTTAAAAATTTGTCTATTAAAAAAAAAAAGTAGAAATCAGTTCGGGCAAGGTCCGGTGAGTACGGTGGGTGACTGAGAGTTTCCAGCTGTAACTCTTGTAGCTTTGCGATGGTCTGTCGTGAAGTGTGAGCTCGCGCTGTCGTAGAGAAGCAATGGGGAAGAGCGATTGACTAGTCTTGGTTGTTGAATTACGAGCTTCTCCATCATTGTTTGCAATTCTTGGCAATAGACATCTGCCGTCACTGTTGTGCAATTCGGTAAGAAGCTGTGATGTACAAGTCCACCAGACAGTCACCATCATCTTCCTTTGAGTAATCTTTTTTAAATAGACATCTGCCGTCACTGTTGTGCAATTCGGTAAGAAGCTGTGATGTACATGTCTACCATACAGTCACCATCATCTTCCTATGAGTAATCTTTTTTTAGCGCACTGATTAGGTGCTTCGAATTGCGAATTGTGCGCCAATCCACAGATAATTAAATCTGAAAATGCTGGTTATAGAATCTCCAATTACATAGGTATATACCTATTATCATATTTATAAACCCAATAAAAGTCCATCGACTTTTTTTGCGTGGTCACCTTACTTTGTTTGATTTGCTGTATGCCGCCGCCATGATGTACAACAAAAACAGAGCGTCATCAACGCCTCTACCGGTGGATAATCTAACTATTTTACGGTATGATTACTAATTTTTGGCCACATCATGAAGTAGTCGTGCGTTTAACTGTTCATATCGTTAAACGTTGAGTATTGAATGATCTGGCCAGGCCACTTCATGATGTGACCAGCGGTCGATGTTCGTTTCATGAAATGATCAATTTTAAGATCTGGCCACGACACGTACAACCAGTTACCGCCAGCTATTAAGCAATTAAATGGAAATATGTTTAAAACAAAATTTAAAAAGCTGTTAATTGATAATGTATTTTATAATCTGCATGAGGTTTTTGAAAAAAAAAAATGTTCTTACCCATGTAATTTATTTGCCTTGCCTATTGCATATCCGAAATGGGTAGACTGTTGAGCCTAATTTTTTTAACGTTTAGAATAAGAACTAAACGTAATGTACACAGCTATGCAATAAATATATCTTTATCTGACCATCATCATACTGAACCACTTTCTCCATGGGACATAAATTGTATCGCGAAAAAAAAAATCAGCTGTCCCTACATTTGTTAAAGTTTTGTATGGAAGAGCAGTTTTTTTTAAATATGGCCACACCCTTTTTTATACACGCTGTTTACTGCTAGATAATAATATACCTACTGTAGGCTACCATATACTTAGTGTCGTATTTCATAATCACCATACTTTACACATTTGCTGAATTATCTGAATTAATAAGTACTCTATACTCAATATCTTTATTGCTTTACCATAATGTGTACTTAGGTGGTAACTATACAGGGTGTTAAAGTAATTGCGTGCCATAGCTTAGGGGTAGGTTCATTAAAGAAAATGGAAGCCAGAAAAAAAAAGAAAAAAAAAACATTACCGCATCGCCGTACGAAGGGAAAATTCGAATTGTAACTTACATACCGTCGTAGCGTTAGTTCGATTCGCGTTCGATAGTAGGTAAGTAATTAAAGCATTTAAACAAATAAAATAATTTTAATTATAAACGATTGCTATTTTAAGTTAGTAGATGCTTTTTTTTATGGCTTCCTTTATCGATACTGAACCTACCCCTTTTTTTTTTTTTTTTGGGTGGGAAATCATCAAATAACGTCTCCCGCTCTGGGTGGAGCGGGAGGGCGTGTCAGACTCTTACTGACTAAAACCCACCCGTGTTCCTTCTGTTGCCTGTGCAATGCCAGGGGGCCACGGTATCCCTTTCGGACTTTCCCGCAACCCCGGCAGGCAATGGTCTCATCGGACCCCTTCACTCGCTGACACTCTTTGAAGCGCGCGTGGAACACAACGCGCCGTCGACCCGGGCTTGGTCCTTACCGGACGGCGAGCTACCCATTCCTCACCGTCCGCAAGCCCGCGCCTACGGTGGCCGGGAATCCGCGATGGATTCCCGACGCCCGGGGCGTCTCCTCCTGCGGTGGCTAGGGGCGTGAGGGCGCGAAATTTGCCTCTCCCTCACGCGCTCCGCCTCCTCCTTCGCGAGCATTACTGCTTCGCAGAAGGAGGTGACGTCCTCCCATGCCCTCTCGCTCCGTACCATGGCCTGGACCAGGGCCGGACGCGAGAGATCCCCGCCACCGATCGCCTCCACGAGGACACGGCGGTGCTCTGCCCAAGCCGGGCATACCTCCACCGTATGCTCCACCGTGTCCTCCGGGCGATCCACGCAGTGATGACACCCGGGCGTTTCCTCCCGCCTTATCCGAAACAGGTACCTCCCGAAACAGCCGTGTCCGGTGAGGACCTGCGTCAGGCGGAAGGTGAGGACGCCGTGGCGCCTCTCCAGCCACTCCTCAAAGAGGGGACTTACCGCCGCAATAGTGGCGTGCCCAGCACTGGGTTGCGACAATCGCACTCTCCATGACGCCATGAGATCCCGTCGGAGCTCTGTCCGCTGTGCCGCGATTTCTCGCGGCATCGGAGTCAAGCCCCGGCGTTTCGCCTCCCCGCGCCACTCCCAAATATGCGCGAGGACTTTTGCCTCCAGATCCCATGGCGGCAATCCAGCAAGGAGGCTCGCCGCCTCACCGGAGACCGTGCGGTATCCCCGGACCAGCCGGGTGGCCATGACCCTCAGGGACGCGTTCAACCGGCGGGCAGGCCGCCGCCTCAACGAACGCGCCCACACCGGTGCCCCGTACAGGGCCATGGACCGCACGATCCCCGCGTATAGCCTCCGGCAGGAGGCGTTTGGACCCCCTAGATTGGGCAGGAGCCGCTTCAAGGCAGCCCCGGCCCGGTCCAGTCTGGGAGCCAAACGTCGGAAATGCTCCACGAAGTTCCACCGACTGTCGAGGACGAGTCCCAGGTACTTCATCGTCGACTCGACGCCGATGTGAACCCCTCCTACCGTTATTTGGGAACCCGACGGTGGCGCGTTCCGAGGACCATGAAAACACATGGCCTCAGACTTGTGCAAGGCCACCTCGAGTCCCAACTGCCGGATTCTGGCCACGATTGTCGCAACCCCGTGTGTCGCTAGTTCGGCCGCCGCCTGGTGCGACCTCCCCTGCGCCAGGACCAACGTGTCGTCAGCGTAACAAACGACGCTGACGCCATTGGGGACTGAACCTACCCCTAAGCTATGGCACGCAATTACTTTAACACCCTTTAAAATTTAGATCATCATGGACCCTGTAGGGCAAAGTAGGCAGCAAAAAGGGTAGGAGAGAGGAAGTCCTGTTTTACGAGATTAAGTAGTTATTTTTTTGGAAACAAGTTTTAATTTACATAATTATTATAATCAAAGTGTATTCGCTTATCTATTATTTGTGTATTATTTTATCTGCAAAATGTTCTTTAATATTTTAGATTATTTTATAGACCTGATTATGTATTATAATTCTGTTTATTCATTTGTTTATATTGTTTTCCTTTGAATAATTATTATTGCTATAATATTTAATTTATTAGTATTGCTATTTTATATGATTATTATTTTTGTTATATTATTTATTAATTATTACTATTATTAAATAATATTATAATCCTAACTGCCTCGTTCGTCTAGTGGTCGCAAGCGCTACTGCTGAGCATGAGGTCCTGGGTTCGATTCCCAAGTCAGGCAAAGTATTATTGGGTTTTTCTAACAGGAATATCTCAGTCGTAGCCCGGAGTCTGGAATTGTGCCCGGTTGATGGCATTAGGCTCACCCCCTATTACATGGGACTTAAAAAACATAACTGGCGAAATGTGGGTGTACTACAGGTACACCTCTGCCCAACCCTTCGGGGAAACAAGGCGTGATGTTATGTTATAATCCTAACTATAATAATAGTCCTAACCTAACTTATATGGAGCGAGAGAGCGAGAGTATATGTATAAAATTTGGCACACAGATAGTTTATAACCTGGATTAACCCATAGGATACTTTTCATCCCAATATTCCCACAGGATCGAGACTTATCCGGGTGAACCGCGGGGCGTAGCTGGTGTTTGTATAAATGTTTGTTAAAATACTAAAAAAGTTTGTTAAATTTTTTGTAAAAAGTAGTCGAACTCTGGAATTACTCATCCAATTACAAAAAATATTAAACTCATAGAAAGCTACACCATTAGCGAATGCCATATGAATTATTATGTTTTATGTTAAAACACGCAGATGAAATCGTGGACAGAAACTAGTTCAATTCGGTCTATCCGTTTGGAAGCGCCCATCTCAAAAACTGCCACACAGTTTACCGTTTACGCGATTTTATTTTTGAACAAAAAAAAAGTTCTAAAAAAAGGTTCCTATCTCTGCAGCCCTAACCACCGGTAGCTTGGACCCTGCTCCCGACACCGGTGGAACACTATTTTTTATATTTTTAAATGTTTTTTATACCCTTTAAAAAAAAAAAAATTAAAAATGTTTTTTATATGTTAGAAAAATAAATAAACGAAATAATATCCGGTTAATTTTATTTTGCTCTAGGGAAAATTTCACGCTACAACTGCTGGCTAAATTCAAGACCAAACTTCACGCTATCAAGGAGAAGGCGGAAGCAGAGGGAGAGCCGTCCACAGAGAAGACAGAAGAAGGAGGAGATAATGATGAGAACTTGAACTCTGATGATTGGTGAGATACAAGGATTCTTTGTTAGTAAAGGTTGCATTTCAAACGAATGTGCACCTTATTTTTATGCGTTTAATGTTCATAATATATTCGTAACAGTGAATGTAAACAAGCGTTTTATATAAATATGAACATTAACGAATAATGTTTATATTCGAATGAGATGCTTAAGGCGCTACCCCGAGCTAAGTGGCGCCCTCATTGAATAAAAAATCGTAGCATAGCATAGAAAATAAAGATAAAAAATAATAATCTTGGAGTTTGTTACAAAGAGGATAAAGTATTTTTACGTTGTTAAAACAGGTCTCAGTGTTTCGTATCCAAAGTAGATAGCAAAAGTGTCAAAAGTGGCCACTTTTTCACACACATTTTTTTTTTTTCTATGGGGCGCCACTTAGCTCGGTGTAGCGCCTTAAGCTGACTGTAATAATAACACCGCACATGGTTCAAAGTTTAAATACTCTTGTAACTTCACCTTGTGGTAAGTTGTTTTGGTAGTCGAAAATGTAGTAAAGTCAAAGTCAAATAATTTATTTCAATTAGGCACAAAAAAGGCACTTATGAACGTCAACATTTACAAAAAAATTGATTCTAGTCGCCCATTCCAAAAGGTCGTTTTCGTATGGAGAAGAATGGGCAAGAAACTCCTCCGTTACTCTTTTAAAATATTTTCACAATATCCTGTATACATTAATTATATAATTATATGTGAAGAAGATGCACCTCGAATAAGATTATTATACCACCATTAGTATAGACGCATATGAGATCTGCAATGCCAGAGGAATCGTGTTGCCATCTCAGACTAAGCTGCTATGTCTGATTTGCCAGTTACACCGGCATCCATAACTAGAATATAGCAATGTTGCAGAAATTGGTGTGGTTTTAGTACTTTCCCGGACACGGGACGAGTTACTTCACGTGGAGCTCTACTACTACTAAACATTTGACCGTTGGAAGATTATTTACACCAGTTTTAAACTTATCAAACTGCTAACACCAGTTATAATCTTATTGAACACCAGGTTTAATCTTATTCAACCCCAGGTTTAAAACTTTATTATTTCACGTGGAGCATACTACTATTAAACATGACATTAGACCGTCGGAAGACTATTTACACCAGTTTTAAACCTATACAACACCAGTTTTAAACTTATCCAACACCAGTTTTAAACTTATCCAACACCAGTTTTAATCTTATCCAACACCAGTTTTAATCTTATCCAACACCAGTTTTAATCTTATTCAACCCCAGTTTTAAAACTTTATTTTATCATTCAGGTTGGGCCACACGCTACGCTTCGAAGAGAAAGGTCCATTGTTGGCAAAGGACGCATCCACTAAGGGAGACGATTGGTTCGACATCTACGACCCACGGAACCCTATCAACAAGAGAAAGAGGGAGAAAACTGATAATAAACAGAAGAAATAAATGACCTTTGTTAGTACTTGTTTCGTTTTTATATAATAGCATAATATCGCTATATGATAGCAAATATTTCGCTGTTTTGATGAATTTGGCAATATTGCTGTATGGAATAAGATATGGCTGGCTAGTGAACTAAAATATTGATTATGAAATTCAATCATTTACGTAACACCGAATATTTAGTTTAAGATGGTAAAAAGTATTTGAAAACTTTCCATATGCCTTTTTTACACCTAAAACGGTTACAACATCAAATGCAGGGTTATAAAATAATTGCAAATTATTATTAGCCATATTTTTTCTCACCATACAGTAATATTGCAAAATTAATCAAAACAAGTAATTATTTAAACAGCCATATTTCTTCTTTCCATACATTAATATCGCCAAATTAATCAAAACTGCGAAATATTTGACAGCTATTTGCGACGTTGCCCACTTTCTAAATAAACGATCTTGATGATTTGTAAGTACCTACACCTAAACCATTGGTGAAAACCGTTTGAATATCCGTTCGGTAGTTTTTGAGTTTATCGCGTTTATACAGACAGATGCGAAGGGGACTTGAATATGTGGTGATTTGATTTGTTACTTGACTGCCAATTGGTCGCAAGAGCGACTGCCGAGTATTCAAAATTCAATAGTTATTTGTGCAACAAGAGAGCAAAGTCGTTTTTTGCTGCGAGTGTTGATTTTGAATCCCGAGTAAGCGAAGGATTCTATTAGCGAGTGATTCTAGGTTAGAATCCTGAGCGCTGCGAGGAATTCAAAGACACGAGATGCAAATAACTTTCTTCTCGTGTAACACATACAACTTTTCACCTCAGCAGCGAGAATATACAACATGTAAAAAAAAAACCTGTCCGATCCGTGAGGGTGTTGTTAGGTATCGTACTGTTAGCATATTTATGTGGAAATTTTCAGGAAAAAAGAAAAAAAGATCCCCTCATTTTTTTTCAAAGGTGAATTTGACCGAATTTTACATTTGGTGCGGGCGGCGGCCGTTGTTTAGTTGGTGTCTAAAAGTCAGAAGTTATGAGTTTTGCAATTTTTTTATTGTTTTGGGGTAATTTTGGAACTAAAAATGTGAATTTTAAATACCAATAACTTTTTTATTATCAATAATAATCAAAAAAATACTGTTTTGTAATGTTACTACAGTAACATACGGCAATTTTCGGATCGGACAAGTTTTTTTTTTACATAATCTTTATCACCTCGTATTTTGCAGCCACCATCTTGGATTTATATTTTGACCTCACTATCGACTTTAGCACCCTCGAAAACTATGAAAACGACACCCATGATGAAAAATGTGAAAATTTTCGCAGCCGCCATCTTGGATTTTTATTTTGACTTCTCTATCGGCTTAAGCAACCTTGAAAACCATAGAAACGATACCCATGAAGAAAAATTTGAAAATTTTCGCAGCGGCCACCTTGGATTTACATTTTGACTTCACTATCGGCTTTAGCAACCTTGAAAACCATAGAAACGATACCCATGAAGAAAAATTTGAAATTTTTCGCAGTCGCCATCTTGGATTTACATTTTGACCTCACGATCGGCTTTGGCACCCTTGAAAACTATGAAAACGACACCCATTATAAAAAATGTGAAAATTTTCGCAACCGCCATCTTGGATTTTCATTTCGACCAAAATCACACTTCCTATCTCTCTCCGTCTTTCTTTCTCTTTGAATTAGAAGAAGATAGTCGCAAGCGCCTTTTCGTGTGACGATTTCTGCCACTGCGGTAAGAGTTTACCGCAAGCCGCTAAAGAACTTCGTTCCAAAAATTTAATAAAACAGAATTTAAATAAAACCTCAAATAGATGATTTGCAATTTTAATGTTTTATGTGTATCCGAACGTTTTATTGTTTGTTTCTTTTTTGGGCCTAGTAGGTAGGTTGGAATTTTGAAATCGAACTTCGAATCGACGTGTTTCTCTCTCGCTTTTTTCGTATCAAAGTGAAAGTGACAAAACTAATTTAAGTTCAAATCTTTAGAATTTTGTGAGTTGACCCAACACTGCTCTCGGCATTTAAAAAAAATAATTAAAAAGTTACTTTGTTTCACGCTCGCAGCAAAATCGAATTTTGCTCACTGTTTTTTGACAGCAAAACCTGCTTGTTTGAGGTGCTGAGGTGAAAAATATTTTATTTTACATAAACCTACAAGGGCACTTATGAAACGTCAGAAGCTAGGTGCACCGTTCCAATTGGTCGTTTCCTATGGAGAAGAGCCGGCAAGAAACTCCACGGTTGTATTGGATCCCTAGGTTGGGAAAAGTGTTCGCAGTTAGCAAGTGTGGCAACCAAAAGCTCATGGCACCAAATTAGATTGCCATGGACACGCAAAGAAGAATAAAAGCCTATGCCGATAAAAACTTTTTTACAAAAAATAAAACCGACTTCCAAAAAAAAAAAAACACTACAAAGTGAAAAATAACTTTGTTTTCGGAAGTCGGTGTCTTTGGTTTTGTATGTTCGTTTTTTTGCCACCGACTTCCGAAATCAAAGTTATTTTATACTTTGTAGTGTTTTTATTGAAAGTCGGTTTTATTTTTTGTATAAAGTTTTTTTTTCACTTTTTAGTTGTGATACCTACACAAGACCCCCACAAAAAATTTAATACCACTTAAATTACAGCGACAAGAACTATTAGAACATCGTCCATATAAACTGGGTGGGAAGAATACGTATTATTGAAGCTAACTCAAAAACCCCTCATCAGATCTTGACCAAATTTACATGAGACCACTTCTGAAGTATACCCTACCAAGCAAAAAAAGAATCATCAAAATCTATTCATAATTGGCGGAGTAATCACGTGACAAATATACAAAAAAAAACAACCAAATTGAGAACCTCCTTTTTGAAATCGGTTGAAAAGAGGTTTGTGCCCAGCAGTGGGATTATTCAACTCAGCATAATTATACACAACTGGATGGCCCCACAGTATCCGGTTTTGCACCTGCCGCAGTAGTCGGTCTGTCTATTCAGTCTCTTCTTAAGTACAATAGGCCAATAATTTATTACTGACACAATTATTTCACTTACAAATGTGGCGAACGCAACGCTCCACATTTGGTTTCTGTTGGCAACACCAACAGAATGACAAGGTTGTCAAAAACAGGTCACACTGCGGTTTTTTTTCCCGCTAAGTTTAGGATGTCATCTGGCCGTTGTAAAACTAATAAGAATACTAATCTTGTTGTTTGGTGGTGACTGAAGTTATCTCCAGTTTTGTGAGTCGTGTATTATTGTAATACAATTAAGTGATACATAATAAACTTTATGAAGAACGAGTCGGTGTTTTCGTATGACTGAACACCTCCGACCCGTCACAAATTACAAACTTATTTAAATATGCGGCAAAATCGTGAACTAACCTAAATGAACTGGATTTGACAATTGTTTGACATGTTCCCTTGACAAGCAGCGCCTTATTATCATGCAAAAATATCTTTGTCAGTTTAGAGGCTGGTGTAATTACGTTTTTTCTTGAATGCCCAAAGCCCTTATTAGATGATATTCAACAAAGAGGTTGATGACTTTACGATACCCGCCTCCTTCGTGTCAATACCTTTTCAAATTCGGCTCCTCATGAAAAAATCTGCTACGGTTAAATTTAACGCATCGTTAACTTTAATCGCCTTGTTACGGACATAGGTAATATGTCTGGTTGTGTGTTATCTATGGTAACATCGGACAATGGTCAGTTTCTGGCTGTATGGTGATTTGTCTTTGCTGTGGCGCGAAATTAGTTTTCGGGAAGGCTAAGTAAACTCGTGGCGGTTGATCAGTAAGGTTTAGCTACGCTTGCGGGGCTTGGCCCGTGGATGGGTGACCATCTTTACATACCGAGACTCCTACCACAGCCAGGAACAGCATGGAAATTAATTATACTTTCGCTCCTATTACTTTTCAGTTTTCTGATTGAAATCTTCAAACTTGCAACGAATATAGAAATATTTTCCTGGGCCGCCGCATTTCATCGACTCTGCGCTCTTCTGGTGGGAGGGTCAATCAATCTGCCTAGCCTTTTCCCAACTATATTGGGGTCGGCTTCCAGTCTAACCCGCAGCTGAATACCAGTATTTTACATGAAGCGACTGCCTATCTGACCTCCACAACCCCGTAACTGGGTAATACAATACCCCTTGGTAAAACTGGTTGTCAGACTTTCGGGCTTCTGACGACCCGTAACGACTGTCAAAGATCCACGAATGACAGCCGGGACCAACGGCTTAACGTGCTTTCCGAGGCACGGAGGAGTCTCGGTATGTAAAGATGGTCACCCATCCACAGACCAACAAGCGTAGCTTAACCTGATGGATCGACCCGTGCGGCAGTTATTACTTAGCCCCTAACTTACCTAACCCTCCCACCAGAAGGAGGAGCTCGTTCCTCCTTCTGGTGGGAGGGTGCATTTTGGAAAAAAAATATTGTTTCATGATTTAATTTTCCATTATAAGGCGCAATATACTCCTTCAAATGTACACAGCTCTTGCTGAGTGGATAATATCCTATGGACTCACCAGTTATGGACGCACATTTAAATCCTACCTGGATAAAATACATAATTTGCAAACACGTTTGTTGATACTTGTAGTACCAAACTATGTAAAAAATACCAAGACACACAGGGTTATTTAAACATTGCAAAGTATTACCTGTTCTGGAGTATCTGTTCCTCATAGAACATTTAGATAACAGTGATATTCAAATTCCTGTCAAATATAATGTGAATACACGACAAGCCAAATCAAAATCACTTCAAGTGCCACGCAAAAATAACTTTTATGGCAGGCGTACCGCTTCTTTCACAATACCCAATTTACTAAACCAAATACCTGTGGACATTAGAGACTCAATGAATAGTAAAAACATAAAGCGTAAGCTGAAAGAACATTACATGAACTCGATTATAACGTATCTAACTGTCAATAGCACGTTGATCAAATCTCAGGCCATGGCATGCTAAGACAGACGCCAGAGGTCTAATTGTGTGCTTTGTTTAAGTGTAAGGAACTCGTAATGTGTAAAATAAATAAATAAATAATAATAGCTACATGATTATTCAATCATATTGATTCGGCACAGATGAATAGGTACAGAAGGGACACTCCGCAGTTTAGGTGTGAAACTACACGCGGCGGGCTCGACTCGTTGGGCCCATTCAGTGACATTAGATACGTAGTCGGAAGATCTAAGAGTTACGCGATACACAGAGAGGCAACTTCTAGGTGTAATATAACTAGGTAATTAGCACTGTGCGAGCTGAAGGGCAATAGGGATGATGACTAAAAAAATGTTTTTTGTCCGTCATGTAGATTATGAAAAAATATCGCACATACACGTATTTTTTCTTTTTTTACGTTATCAAAAGATTACGACGATACATTGAGTTTTGACAGATTGTGAATGAGAAGCGAATTTTCGTCATCAATCGTTCTTAAAAAATACGGGAATTAATTACTCCTCAGATTTGCACTTTATTGTGTCGTTTTTTTTTTTTTTTAATTTTAACTATGGCATCTTGCAGGTATACCACTAAGGTATTTACTGCTTAACCGGACTGTCCTGTGGCTGCCTTAAGCTTACTACACTCAAAGCCTCCAGCCAGAAGCAAAACTAGGTATTCTAAATTAAAATTAGGCGAACGCTCGCTAAGGGCACCCCCTGTGGGGTACGAACCTCGGCTTAGGGCGTCGATTAGGGGAGGACAGCAAGATGGGACAGGCTGGATCAAGGATATATATCATTATAATATTATTATGCGGGGAATTTAAAGCTACGCGCTCAGCTGCGGCGCGGGCTGGCGCTTCATCGGACAAGTTTATTGTGTCGTTGCAAGACTCGCTTTATATTTAAAAGATTTTGCGGACTGTCCCATCTATATTAATCTATGGTTTCGGTAAGACCTGCCTAACCAAAGAAACTTCTCATAAATATACGCATTTAAAACACCTTGCAAACTACCCATTTCCTGATCGCAGAAATGATAAGAAAAACATCATTCCTTCATAAAGACATACAATTATAGGTACAAGTTATAAGTCGTTGACCTGAGATTTTATTACCATTTGTACTTCACGCCTTTGTTCTGAATGGAATAAGCAGATGCTGTGCCGTTATCTGATTTTAACGTTAATGTGAAAATATATTACTGTTTTTACGGTTTTAACTCCGTAATGATGAATTAGGATCTTTTTAAAAGTTTTTGAAGCGGTTTTAAGCAAGATAGGAATATTAATCAACCGATGAACAACATTTCCAAATGGTTTTTTGTTGGTTGAATACGAGGCTTATGGCCTTTTATGACTTTTGTACTCGTATTTGTGTATTTTTTCTTCCTGTTGGGCCCTGCGCGCCGATGACGCAATATTAGACTTTAATTATTAGTACAAATAGACATGGAAGCCGCATAAAGTCACTGTCCAACATGTTGGACAGCAGGGCTTGACGGCCTGGGCGAAATGTCAAACTTGTTTGACATCCGGGACTTAACCGGTTTGTGCGTTTTGTTTGTGCAGAGTAAAAATATTTCTTTCTTCTTATATTTCTCTTTTTTTCTTATTATTCGGTCTCTTTGAGTATCGTGTTACCCAGGAACTGGGCTGTGCAGTCGCTCCATGTTGAATACTGGCATTACAGCTACATCCGGTTAGACTGGAAGCCAACCCCAATTTAGTTGGGGAAAGGCTAGGCAAGGATGGCTGGAGTAGACGTGTTCTTGGAAAGAACCGGTCTTCCCAAGAACTCTTGGCAAACGTAAGCTAGGATACCCTCAGGCTAGGTGGAGCTTCAATCTTCACAGGATGGGTGGTAGTAGCTAGATGGGAGTAGCTGCAAATCGAGCTGAATGGCACGCAATTGGAGTGGCCTACGTCCAGCAGGTTATGTGGTGTATTTGGACTGCTATAATAGGCTGATGTCATGTGTCTGCTCGAGGAGCTCGTGATAAGTAATATCAGTCGCACGGGTCGACTCATCAGGTTAAGCTATACTTGCCGGGGTTGGTCCGTAGATGGGTGACCATCATTACATACCGAGACTCCTCCGTGCTTCGGAAAGCACGTTAAGCCGTTGATGGCGGCTGTAATTCTTGGATTTTTGACTGTCGTTACGGGTCGTCAGAAGTCCGAAATTCTGACAATCAATCTTACCAAGGGGTATCGTATTACCCAGTTACTGGGTTGTGGAGGTGAGGTAGACAGTCGCTCCGTGTAAAATACTGGTATTCAGCTGCATCCGGTTAAACTGGAAGCCGACCCCAACATGGTTGGGAAAAGGCTGGGCAGATTGACGTCTCCTTTTGTGATCAAATTGACACGTGTTTAAATATTAAGGTGTTCTGTTTGCCCACCTGAACAGATACAATATGAGGAGACAGCTTCATTTCAATATTCTTGGAAGGTCTTAATTGACGTTCATGTTTTATTTTTAGCATTCATATAATTTTATTCAAAAGTGTAAAACTTCGGTCGTTGACTTAAGGAAGTGGTTCTGGCTATCTGCCAAGTGATCAGAGCGGTCAGAGTTTACACGTATCTGAGTTAGACTAGTGATGATATTTAGTTATCGATAAATTATAGAAGTCCTAGTGGAAAAGATTGAACGCGATGGACGATAGAAACGCATAGAAATCCTTTTTGACAGTCCGTCGTTATTTAAAACGGGTTATTTACCATGTTTTTAAAAACCAAAACCATGGTAAATATCCCGTTTTTAATCAATTTTGTGGTATATTAATGTGGTATATTAACTTGTTGCAAAAAAGTTTGTGCTCGCGAGGGCTACTACTGTCCGCAAATAGATGTCAAATATTTCGCTGTTTTGATTAATTTGGCAATATTACTGTACCTATGTTTACCTACGTTTAGTTATTTTTATGTCTGCTTGAGTATACTTAGTTTTCGATGTTTTTGGTTGGTATATTGACGTGTGCTAGCTGTCATATGGCTATTAATTTATAATTTAAATTGTGTTTTGTGTAGGTATAAATTATCTTATAAATTATTGTATAGAATCTTTTTTTTTTTCCTAACTGAACAGACAGCTGTGCTGCTGGGGAGTTTGTTGCGCCACTTCTTCTTCCCAGCAAAAGCACTAGGAAGTGGTGAAGGGTGGGCGTTTTGGGGGACTGTCTTATGTAATTTTGACGTTCGAAAAGTGCTGATTCTCAGCCTAGTTTGAATAAATGACTTTTGAATTTTGAATTTTTGAAATATGAAATGTGGCGTGTAACTAGCGAACTATAATATTAATAATGAATTGCAATTATTATAACACTGAATTTGATGTTGTAACCGTTTATGGTGTAAAATAGGCATTTGGAAAGTTTCCAAATACCTACCTACTTTTTTTACGTCTAAAACTAAATGTTCGGTGTTACGATATTAATTATTGCATTTCATAATCAATATTTTAGTTCACTAGTTAACCACATTTCATGTTTCCTTATAGTATTATTGCTAAATTAATCAAAACAGCGAAATATTTGACAGCTATTTGCAACGTTGCAAGCACTCTTTGAGAAAGCAAAAAAAGGTTAGCGAAAATGCAGTTTCGTACTGATGCAGTTTGTCGTTGTTGCACAGCTTAAGAGGCGGTAACATCGACATGATACCAGCTTCCACCATCGACTCTCTACATCTCTACCAACCATATTATTAATTTAATAATAAATTGGTGCTGCGCGTCTACTGATTACGCGATAAGGACTTTGCTAATTATCTCACTGTGTGTTGCTGTTAGGTGGGAAGTTAGTGTGGATCAGGATGAGTCATTGTTTTAGTTAAGACTAGCTGTAACTTGCGACTTTACCTACTTTTGTTGGACCTCATCCACTAATAGCCTTTTCCGAATTTTTACTCAGTATGGTCCGAGGTGGTCGCCGATTTTTCAAAAGCCGGATAAATTTTATCTAAAATTTAATTTTAACAGTTCGACATTATTTTCCTTAGAAAAGCTGTCAAAACGCAATGTCAATTCCTCAGATGAAAATATTGAAAATATCTGACTATTCAAAACTGTATTACTGTATGGAAATGAGAAATATGACTAACTAGTGAACTAAAATAGTAATTATGAAATGCAATAATTATTATCGTAACACCGAATATTTAGTTTTAAATGTAAAAAAGTATTTGGAAACTTACCAAGTTCCTTTTTTACACCTAAAACGGTTACAACATAAAATTCAGTGATATCTATAATATGCATTTTTGCATTGCAATTAATTATTAATTATCTAGTTCACTAGTTAGCCAAATGTCTTATTTCCATATAGTATTGCCAAATTAATCATAACAGGGGCCCCACCACCAACTCTTTTAGCATTATTATTTTAATATTCCTTGAGCGTGGGAAAGAGATGGAGCTAGACGTCCTGTATAGCTCCACTTCTTTCTCACACTGAAGTAACATCAAAATAATACTGCGTATAGGTCGTGGTTGGCCCCCTGGTAAATATTGGACAGATATTTGCGATCGCGACGTCTACTTTAGGTAACTGTTACAGTCAAACGATCTAAATCGGTGATTTACGCTATGAGGCAATTCATATGTTTAAATGTAAACATGAATTGCCTCTTAAAAGTCCGTAGATTTGTTCATGCTAATGTAGTTTTAAAGTCGGGTCCTGAAACTAGCAAAAACGACAGTCTTATCCACACTATTCTTTCCATCCCGAACTGCTCAAATTCGTACATTAACCCAATCAGTTTCAACTTTTCTTCAGTATTACATTTTCTAGCCAAAATCTGTCGTGGGATAATTCAGGTAGGCTAGATGGCTCGTTTAGATCTGTCTTACGAAAAGATTAACTAAGTCGTTAGTTAACTGAAATAGAGTACCTACCAACAGTCCGTTAAGTGGGAAAAAGTAAAAGATTCAATTGAAATATTGGTGGTGTAAAAGTCGTAATCGAGATAATACGACGTAGATACCGATTGGCAGCAGCATTACGCCTGCATTATTCTAAAGGATAAGCAGAGGACCTGTAGTAGGTAGGTACTATCAAAGAACTCCATATCTAAAGTAAGGCCATTTTAATAGGTAACATTTGACGTCTGTCAGTAGAATGGTCTGTCTGTCAATAAATATTTAATATGTAATCGTCTTTTCAATTACGATTACATATTTATTGTAATAATGACCGATACGAGTAATTTTCTACGATTTGCTTTCACTAATAAACCATTCCACTGACAGACGTCAAATGTTAACTAAGTATTAAAATGGCCTTACTTTAAGCAGTTTGAAAACCAAATCCCGTGAACACGATGACCACATCTGTAGTTTAAGCAGAAATAGTCCTTACGGTGTATAGATATGAATATCTTCGATGGTACATCCACATTTAACCAGTTATATTCTAAGTCCCAGGGTTGATCCAACAATTGCCCCCAACCGGGCACAAATCCAGACTCTGGGCTACTGGGTGTAGGTACAGACCAAACTCCATAAAACTTTGACCGGCCTGAGGATCCCATTCAGCAGTTCCTCTATACCAGGGGTCGGCAAGTAATTTTAAGTGGGGTCCGGATACTGTTGAAATTCTTTATCGAGGTACAGAAAAAAAAAGTTGAATTTTATTATCTTGAATAATTTATGTAGGTATACAAAGATAATAATTATTATATATACAACATTAATCTCGAACGATATTCGTTTTTCAGAAAAATCATTTTTGTAAAAGATGATTAGTTATTTAACAATATTTGGCGGTCAAAGTTCCGACCTTTGTCCATACGAAAACTGTACCACCAAGGCAGTCACTGATCCCCACACAGTGAGCAAGGGTGGTGAGAACTCCTGATTGTCTCTGTCAGTGATCAGAAGAGTCAGAGAGATCTGTTCATCATCTTCCTGCCCTTGTCTCATGTTACGTGGGGTTGGCGCACTACGTTTTCTTATTCCACTCTCCTCTGACAACCGTCACGCTATCATTCACGGCCTTCTCTTTCATATCATTCCACACACAATCCATCCATCTTTTGTTTGGCCTTTCTCTCCCTCTCCATCCATCAACACTTTGCATCCATAATTGTGACCATTTTAAAGGCTGATATTATTCAAAACAGCTTTTTGATATTTATTACATGCTTATTTGTTTCTTTGTCCGTCAAATACTCGGAAACCACTGAACCGATTTCAATGAAACTTTTTTTGTGTGCATGAATAAGAATCAAGTTCTGCTTTAAGACGCAAAAAACAAAAATAAAAAAATACAAAAACCGTTCTTGGGTGTTGTTATATTATACAAGATAACGAACCAAAACTTACAGTTATTCAGTTATTCTCACATTACTCTTTAATAGAAAACAAAGAAGCTTGTAATTCGCGGGATTCTCATAAAATTCGTGAAATCATTCTCTTGTACAACGTGCAATCATTTGATATGAATCCTAGATAACGGAGAAAAAGATCGGTAGGTTTGTGTCTATTTGAGTGCAGCGGGTTCCTTATCTTTAAAATTGAAATTGGTTTTCTTACTAACGTCATAATCAGTCTTTAATGTTACCACTGCTGGGACACTGCCCTCATCTCTGTGAGAGGGAGTGACCTATAAACCAACACGCGGGCCCAGTGCGGGTTGGTGGACTTCCTTCTTCCTTTCTTAGCTGCCTGATACAAGTTTCTTTGGAATCGAGATTCAGTCAAGCGATCCTGGAAAGGACGACCGCCGTCTTATTACATTGTTCTCACATGCATAATTTCAAAATGAATGATGTAACCAATATTTTGTATCAATTTTATATTTTATTTAAAAGAGTGTCCGTGGAGTTTCTTGCCCGTTCTTCTCCATAGGTACCTACTACGCTTTGGAATGGGCAACTAGCTTCATATTTTTGACTGACCGACCCCTTGACAATTCAAAAGTGCCTGTAAATGGTTTAATTGAAATAAATGCTTTGAGTTTGAGTTTGCATCTTGAACTGCTTTGTTAAAGTTTAAACTGAGATGGCTCAACGGATAAGGCACTCTCGCGAGAGAGCCAGTTAGTCAGTTCAGGACCCGTCACAATTTTTGACGTGAATTAGCTCCTTGTACAGACGCCAGCAGGTCAACCTACCCGAAACTGTCAAATTTTCCCAATCAACTTTCAACGTGATAAAGTTGAAAATCAATTAAAGAAAAATTGACAGATTTTAGTGGGTTGATATGCTGGCGTCTGTATCTATGTAGATGCAAACATAAGCCTATACTTCATAAAAGATAGCTTGATCTCTGCGACAGCTGTCAGTAAAATCACCGCCTATGAAGTCCAGAATTTCATAATAGTACAGACAGTAACTGTCAATGTCATACTTTATGGGCATGCCGACCTAATGAATGAATTCCTACCCTAGGAATGTCAGTTTGACATATGTCGCAGAGTTCAAGCAATCTTTTAGGTAGTATAGTACTACAGTGAGCGTCAAACCTTATTGGCGTTTCTGAAATGGGCTACTTGCTGCGCAGTACCCCACTCCTCACCCCCGCGGTCACATGAATTCATTATTGCGCAGCTACTCGCTCTGTGCTCAGAGCCGTCATAAAGTTTGCATCGGGCTGGGCAGGTCTATTTGCTGGTGTTTTTAAAACCAGTAAATAAACCTTACGGAAAAAAATATTATCTACCTTCCTCAGGAGGGACACTGAAGACTCTTGCAGTTTTGTGCTGATCCTGGAACTGTACAATTCTTGACTAGTCTGCAGAAGTCCACTCCGCTTCTTATGGAGGTTGATGATCGTCGTCGAAGGTTTTCACACAAATAGGTGAAACCCCGAACCATGGGAACCTTGCAAATAACTACTTACGTATCTCCAAAAAAAATGTACGCATGTAGGTAACTGCAAAATATTTTTTGCTCAAATTAATAGGTAGGTACATAATTGGTTTATAGTGTTCATTATGCGTGGATTGTAACACGTTGAACAGAAATGATATAGTGTTTTAGGTAGGTAGGTATGTGTAGGAACTTTTGTATTAGTATATCTGCTTGTGTTAGGTTTGAAAGAGGTCTGGCAGAGAACAAAAGCTTTCTACGTTCTGGGCACTTGTACCCACAAGTGCTGACTAGTTACCGCATTGTCCATGATAGAGGAATACAGAGATACAGAATACGGGCTTTGATAAGAACCACCCACATCCTAGTTATTGCCTGTATTGTTTGCAGACACAAAATGAAATAAAACACTCAAACCCATAACAACTATCTATCTTCTATACTAATAATCAAGCAGAAGAGTTTGCTTTTTTGTTTGTTTGAACGTGCTAATCTCTGGAACTATTAGTTGGATTTGAAAAAAAAAAACCTAGTCTCACTTTTGCTTGTTTTTAACAATTTAAACATCTTTATTTACTTTGACAATATGATATATAAACATGTAATGTGCTCGTCAAGACCCCTCTTTTGATACCAAACACTTGTCATGATTATCTCAATTTATTTATTTTCGAGGTTAGAAATGTACCTGTAGGTATAAAGTCTACCATTTTAAATATAGGGAGAATTTATGTAGCATATTATTAGGTCACCCGGACCATAATTACGAATCTAAATCTATTGATACCTCATTCAACAAAATCGGTTCAGTTGTTTAGGCGCTACGCGTACGGTGGAACACACGTAAATACAAAGATACATAGGTACATAGACTACTAAAATCATAACCCTTCCTTTTGGCTTTGCCGTAGTGGGGTAAAAAAACCTTACGTGAAAGTTTCTCGTCAATGAACAGCTTTTTTGTTGAAAAAATGAAGATGAGAAATTAATAAACAAAAGTGCATAAACACAAAAGATTCTTAACATATTACCTACCTACATGAGAAAATTCTTTACATTTTTATAATTAACTGCAAAAAATACACAAAGAAACGGGAATCTTTGTGACGTCATCATTCAGAATTATGATTTCATAAAATCCTAACGTAAGGAAATACCTTGTTAGTTGAGTTTGTAATGAATGGGAAGAATTAAAAGCGGTTCGGTCAAGTGGAAAATTAATGAGGGGCTATCAAAAGAGGGATGCTTTTGTGTGAATAATGTATTACTAACTTTTGCTCGTGGTATCGCCAGCGTTGGTCTCGGAAAATATCCTACGGGAATGTCCCTCACAGTAGGTCCTTTCATTTGATATGTCACATGACACAGTGGGCAAACCTCTTTTTTAATTTTCTTTTCTGGTTCCCAAGAGTACCCATATTCAAAATTCAAATTCAAAAGTCATTTAGCCTAGTTTGAACTAGGCTGAGAATCAGCACTTTTCGAACGTAAACGACGTAAGACGTCCGTGTTCGGGTCACAGAAATTGATACGTGTACTTTTTAACTTAATAGGTCCATTAGATTCATAGCGGACAGAAACACGACACGAGTGATCCTATAAGGGTTCCCTTTCTTCATTCGGACATACGGAACCCTAAAAGAGATGGTAATTTTTTTACGAAAAGAATCAAATGAGTATGTAACGTCCAACCAAAGCGCCTCAACGCATGATGAAATTATTTTTAAATCTACTCAGTTTAATAAGTTTTTATAAAAATGTTAATACATTTTTTTGTGATGACAGGACGTGCATATTTTTGTAGCTGTTTATATATTTTTATAATCTTGACGATTAAATAGATAAAGTTAATTTACATATAGAAAACATTAACTAATTGTCTATGTCTTCCGTTTACTTGCATGTTTATTTTATTTTACTTTAATGTCGTGATTAAAAATTTAAACAAAATAAAGAACATAAAAATATGATTGAGAATTTAACAGCAGTACTTATTCTTCTTCGTCGTATCGATGATTACGTAATATCCGTTTTAAATAAGCTTCGACCAGAATTCGGCCACGACACGCAAAGATCTTCCATAGTGCAGGTGTTATTGCACAGAGAGCACGAAAAGAGGTGAGGCATCGTTTGCGAAGTGGCTCCACAATTACACTACAGCCCATCGGAGTACCTCCACCTGACTAAGTTGTACCAGCAGCGGCCCACCTGGCTTCTTAGGTTAACATAAAAAAAAAAAAACTAACAGCACTGCGTTCAAGAGCTGTCAGTGTCAAAATTCCATAATAATGATGACACTGACAGCTCTTGAACGCGGTTTAGATGTGCTGATGCCGTTTAGTTTCACATTGCCATGGCATTTGGTGAGTGTACTCAGCTACATTCAACCACACATCAGTAATAAATGGTAACAATTTGAAATTGACAGCGTTTTTATGTCATAGCAATACATGGGTATTGCTAAGACATAAAAACGCTGACATAAAAATCTGCTTACCAACTACAGAAGCTGTATTTCTAATTATCTTTTGCACTTAGATGACGATTTTCGACAATTATCTGGCTGGGGTAACGCACACCCTCACATTAGGTCCTTTCATTTGATATGTCACGTGACACAGTGTGCAAACCTTTTTTTATTTTCTTTTCTGTCTCCCAAGAGTGACCCCCATATTCAAAATTCAAATTCAAAAGTCATTTATTCAAACTAGGCTGAGAATCAGCACTTTTAGTTTTTTTACGAAAAGAATCAAATGGGAATGTAACGTCGTCTTTATGTCATAGCAATTCCTACCCATAGTACCCATAGACAAAGAAAATGGACAGAGCGTTCCATATTCAGCTGTGCAGTGAATACGGACCGGAAAGTTCGTAGTGAATACAGACAAAACGAATGAGCGGTCACTTGTTGTCTCTTTCAACGATCAGTCCATTCTCTATGTCTATTTATTTATTTATTTAACCTCCCACTGGAACGCCATACAGCAATTACACCAACAGGGCAAAAAACTTACTTTATGTGCTGCTGCATTCCATCTATTCTGAGCGCGGTGGACATCAAAGGGCGGCGATGGATCACGCACGCTCACGCAGCGTCAAGACATTTATCCGTAGTTCCATATCTCCATCCATATTGAGCACATTCTTTGCGATTCTTTGATACCCAAATAATTATTTTAAACAAATACATTCAAATTGAAAAACGGTATATTTTGTCTATGTACTTACCTAAGGGTAATTTTAGAAGTGCAAGTGTTACCATACCATCGATTCGGGGTGATTTGTACAGCTCTTTCTAAAAAAGCTCATCAGGGGAAGTAATAAAAGTGCTATTTTGCAGTTTGGATAACATTCATGAAATTAAATGACAGGGACAGGAAATATTTTAACTTTGTCTCCAAGGTTGGCCTAACATCGGCGAACGTCTTTGTTTTACTATGGATGGCGGAAATCAGAGATTGTCAGACAACCTTTGTGCATGCATCTTATTAAATACAAGTGAAATTAATTAAAAAAAAAAAAAAAAAAAAAAAACCCGACCAAACATTTCCTCATTTCTCTTTCCTACTCCATCACTAGACCTAGTTCATCATCTATCTAGATCCTATTCATTGAGGCCATTCCAATGAGCCCAAAAACGATACAGGACCTGTGCTGTAAGTTAGTAAGGGAGTTGGATATCCTGCAAGTTTTAGGCGATGCTGCAGCATTCGTTTAAGGTATTCTTCTAATATCATTGAAGTAACAGAATACCATATTTCATCTGATCTGTAGAAGGCGCTCTCATCCATTCATCAACTAGAAAAGAGCTGATAATCTTCAAACGGATACAGATAGTGCAATCCACGACGACGCGCCCCACTCCGCGATTACTGTACTGTAAGCTGTACTTTAGTACGGGGCGGAGCGGAGTGGGGCGCGTCGTCGTGGATTGCTCTATCTTTAAACAGATTTTAATAAAAACATCGCTAGGAAACCTGCTTTCAAATAAAAAAAAACGCATTCAAATCGGTTAACCCGTTTAAGAGCTATGGTGCCACAGACATACACACCCATAGCGGTCAAACTTATAACACACATCTTATTGTGTCGGGGTTAAAAAAAAATATCGTGACTAACGAAGACTAATCTTACTGTCTTTGAGAAAAGCCCTGAAGTTAAAAAATTAGAAAAATTCAACAAGATATTTCTGAGCATGGGGGCCTGAGTTCGATTCGAGGTTGTGTGTAAGCAGTACACCCCGGATCGAACTCGGACTCGGGCTTAAAAGATAGCTTGATCTCTGCGACCGCTGTCAGTAAAATCACCGCCTATGAAGTCCTGAATTTCATAATAGTACAGACAGTAACAGTCAATGTCATACTTTATGGGCATGCCGACCTAATGAATGAATTCCTACACTAGGAATGTCAGTTTGACATATGTCGCAAAGATCAAGCTATCTTTTATGTAGTATAGGACATTCTCAGTACCTACTTACCTCGCAATTCAGTGTGTGGATTTGTGACTGATGGCAAAAGGCTCGCCCCGGGTATTTCATGGTACTTATCTATAACTTAAATGAAATCTTAATCAATATAACTCTCGATATTTTGTCAAGTAATAAGCCGTGCGCAGCAGGGGCGAGTCTAGTATGTATTTACAAAAACAACACTTCTGCCTATACCTCTACGAAGAATGCAAGCGTAAATGTTATAGTTTCTTTTAGAAATAATACGAGCAACAGTAAGTGGAGTCACAGTATAAAGTTAGTATAATTTTAACAGGAATCTGACACAAAGCGGTGTTAAAGAGAAGATTGGCTAGGAAATGTAGATTATTTAATATTTTTTTATCAAAGTATGTTCCTACTTCTTTATCTATGGCGGGCAGACCGTGAACTCGCGTAGGTTTTTTGTTTCAATTAATTATTCTATGTTGTGAGGAAATGATTGTATGTTCTTATGAAACTTCGTTAGGTATGCTTACTTTAAAGTTCCAAAGTTTTGAATATTTTCTTGTTTTCTTTTCGACGGTACATACGATTATAAAATTATGTTTCATTATGCAGTTTGGGCCCAGTAGGTGGCGACATTAACTCATCGTATTCATCGGCGTCAAAGCCTTTGTCCAGATTGTCACGGGTGCAGGTGAATGGATATTTGGGACACTATCAGATGGGGCATCTGCTCTGGACCACCCCACTCGCACTGGCTGTTGGATGAAGCGATAGTGCCCCTTTTCGCCAAATTATGGTTTCAGCGGCCTACTTGGGTACACAATCGATTCAGTGCTGTCTAAATAGGCCACTGCAGTTCGCGACCGGGAGGCAGGTGATCTTGGGGCTTGACGAAGCCTTGAGGTGGTGGGTACCTCTCTTCCCAAGGTTGACTTCGCTCATTAGGTAGCCTGTCTTGGATTGCCGTCTTGAAGTTTGAGTTTATTCTTTGTTCTTTGAAGATAGCTACTTTTAGGGCTATTAATTTCTGTCCATAAACAACGAAGACACGAGCAAGCATAGGTCGTAATGCCTAGTTTTCTAGTTCCTGTGTTTGATTTTTATAAAACCGGAACATTTAAAAGTTTACTGAAAGAAGGTAGGTAACTTTGTTGTTTTTGACAATATTAATATAATCTCGACATGTAACTACGGTGTGAAAATCTTATGCATCGTTCTCTAGGCTTATAAAAAACAAAAATGTTATGTCTGACTCTTACTCAGTAAATCGCCCACTTGGGCCACCGTTTACTTTCAGAAATACAAAACATAAGGACTCTGAATTCTAAATTGTGAAGCGGTGAAGTGCAGCTTTGGAAAGGCTGTATTATTAACAACCCAAATATTTTAATCAATAAATCAGTTACTTAATGCAGACAAACCCGCAATTCTAACCTAAAGCAACCTGCTAACCGCCTACCTGTCCGATTAACAAACTTAAAGGTTCACATAAGATGCCAAGGAAGTGTTTTCTGGCCATCGAACCGTGACTCAAGGCACACCCAAGCATTTGCGCCATAATATTTGCAAAACTAAACCTGCGTGGACGTGCACCTTTGCTAACTTTCCAAAAAAAGTTTGAACCTTTTGTTTTATCTGTGGGAAAAATTTGAGCGGGTGAATTTCGGGTTTTGTAATTCGAATTGTGACGTCGTCGCTGTGTTGTGGTCGTCTCTTTTACTTGCAGTGTTTTGAGATGAAGTGAGAGAGATAGATGTAGTTTTGTTAACTCGTCGTGAATATAGTATCTATGTATTGAGAGAGTGCTGAAAAATTCAATTCAAACTATTTTTGTTTTCTATTGCGCGGTTTGTTAATTAATTAAAACAAATTAGTTCTTTACAACAAGCAATGAAGTATGGACACAACAATAATTGTTTATTTAAAAAAACGAATCTAATTTTATGAAGTAATTATTTAACAATGAGGAATTAAGATCTGAAAATAAGTGCAACTAATTTTATGGACATTTTAAATTAAAAATGGACGTTTAAAACTGCTTGAAGTGTTATTATGTTAATAAAAATGTTAAACATACTAATTTTGTGCCCGGTGCTCCTTGCCGCGGGGGTGCAAACACTGACCATTGATTCGCAGCTTGGAACGTCTATTGAGGGTAAGATTATTTTTCCTCCTGCTATTACGTAAAACAGTTCCGTATTGATTAATAGATAAATCATTGAAGAAAAACGAAAATATTATTTTCCGTAGAGGGTTCAGAGATACTTACAATTGGAAAGGATTTTTGATTTTTATCTAGAGATTATAGAGAGGAGCTCGGGGCTAAGTAGTAACTGCCGCACGGGTCGATCCGTCAGGTTAAGCTACGCTTGCCGGGGTTGGTCTGTGGATGGGTGACCATCTTTACATACCGAGACTCCTCCGTGCCTCGGAAAGCACGTTAAGCCGTTGGTCCCGGTTGTCATTCGTGGATCTTTGACAGTCGTTACGGGTCGTCAGAAGCCCGAAAGTCTGACAACCAGTCTTACCAAGGGGTATCGTACTACCCAGTTACTGGGTTGTGGAGGTCAGATAGGCAGTCGCTCCATGTAAAATACTGGTATTCAGCTGCATCCGGTTAGACTGGAAGCCGACCCCAATATAGTTGGGAAAAGGCTAGGCAGATTGATATCTAGAGATTATACGCCCATTGTGGATTGTCACTTAGAGGCAAAGAAGAAAAGTCTAATTTCACCAGCTCCAGAAATTTCGTCTAATAAAACCTAGACTGCTCATTGGTCTGGTGGTCGCAAGCGCTACTGCTGAGCATGCAGTCCCGGGTTCGATTCCCAGGTCAAGCAAAGTGTTATTGAGTTTTGTTATTGAATTATACACCTATGTACTAGTGGTTGCCAGCGGCTTTGCCCGTAGGATGTCAGTTATTAATTAGGTGTACTCCTTCCCATAAAGGAGACCACAGCATCCACATAAAGGTTACAACTAAAATAAAAAAGGTAAAATATTAATAACTTGCTTTTGCCAGCCGATTCGCCCGCGTGCGTGTCGGCAATAATCCCACGGGAACGTACTACCGTGATAAAAAGTATCCTATGTCATATTCCAGGTCATTGTCTACCCGTATGCCAAATTTCATTCAAATCCGTTCAGCCTGTTTAGCGTGAAAGCGAAACAAACTCACTTTCGCATTTATAATATTAGTTAGGTTATTGTCTTTTCATCGTTTCTTCTGAATGTAAGCATGTAGCTAAAAAATATAACTTTATTCTTTGTTACACTTCAAGTAACATTAATGCACCTTACTTACCAAAATTCTGTCAATGTGTTGAAACTTTCTGATACAACTGTTTCCTAACGTATCCGCTGTTGCACCAATACCGTAACAATAATAAATAATGTTTCATTAATAAAATTATAATAATGTAACGAGTAATTTAATAAGTAAATTCTCTTTGTTTGACATTCTTACGAAAGTTTATACTGCATGCAATGCACAGGAAAACGACTGCTTCATTGGTCTAGTTAAGTCTTCACAAATGCAACTGCTGAGAATGGGGTCTTGGGTTCTATCCCCGGGTTGGGCAGAATAGAATTCGGTTTGTTCTCCGTTAGAAAATTTTCAGTAACAGCTTGTGGCGTCACGTATTGTGAAATTTGTGAACACACATTAGTATACGTGGCGTCGCCTGTATTATGTTTAGTTAATTATAAGTACTCAGGAACGCACCCTTGTAAGTGGCAACACAAAGCCACGATGCGGGGCGTTACCGATGTAACGTAGCGTCCCTCGCCGGTTGGCTTGTAAACCCACGCGGGACAGACAGACTAGATATTATGTCATTAGTTTATTTTGTCCATTCTAGTTTAATTAGTTATAAGTACTAATAGTGTACCTAACATTAGACTACGAGTGATGATTAGGTAGGTACCTATATTATTATTTACTACAAGTTGAAGTTTCTCTTCTGCTCTTTATCTACGCTTCACCTCCAACATCGTAAAAGGAGACAGGTGGAATACCTTCCACCTTTGTCCCTAAAGTGGTGTCTAAATTAGCTTGGAAAATAAAACAACGTATTGTTATGTTAAAATCTTGAAGCCTACATAGTAACTTTTTATTGTGTATTAGTATTAATTATTACTAGAATCCGGATATGAATCCGGAATTTGGGCTGCTACCGAGAAATTCCTAGTGGAAAACCTGTCAGACGGTGACCCTGGGATTTCCAGTAGAATATCAATAAACAGCCTTTGTCCCACTGCAGGACAAAGCCCTATTCATAAACAAAGAAGTAGCGAGTGGTAATCAGCACGCTTCCTCAATGCGGAATGATTTTGATCTAGTAGTCCATTGAATATTTCTGTAATTTTCAGACTGCTTCGAAAGAATATCAATCGGCGAGCAGCTGCCCCCTGACGCCATCTACCGGAATGTGACTGAACTAACAACGCGCGAGTGTGAGCAGATTTGCAAGCAAGACAAACAGTGCCAGAGCTATGATTACGGGTAGGTACCTATTGTTCAATACAGATGACGCTGCTAGTTATAAAGTTGAAATCAAATGCCTACATACTTTAATTTTTTTTTCCTTTACCTACTTATACTTTACACTGGTACTCAGCAGAGTTTCTCAGTGGTATTGTAGCAAAGCGATTGACTTTTAATTAAAGCTTGTTTTATGTAGATAGTGCAATCCACGACGACGCACAGTGGTGCAGGTAGTACGGGCATCCGGAAAATATTATTTTTATATGAAAAGACGTTGCGTTTCTTCATAATACTTTGATGATAATAAAGAATGATATAATGAATGTACCAGTATACAAAGAGAAAGATATAATACCTATACGTTTTTTTTTTTATTAATATGAAAATATTCATCATATTTTAATTGTAAGTGAAGTTAAAACTACCGTTCAATGCTATTACTATATACTTGCACATGGTAAAGTGTTAATTACCCTCATTAGAAACACTTATTAATATAATGCAATTTTTCTTAATTATAGATCGTCATTAGTTAATGACCTGGTATTTCCAAGATCGCAGGTTATCGCAGCCAAAACTGATGTATTCTTAATCTATAGGATATAATTAATCTCCGAAAGTATATTATTACGCATCGGTCGATAACGGAGATTAGTTATGATCTCATGATTGAAAACTAAAGGTTTCAAATGACCTTCTTCATTAAAAATGTAATAGCAAGTAATTACTCATTATTTCATTACATATGTTTACGTATTTTATTAATACACACAATAAACTTATGACTAAACTAAAAATAAAAGTTTATTATTATAGTATTTAGGTTCTATTCATACTTGAAATAACAATATTTTTTGCACGAAATTTGTTATTTCACGATCACCCTACTTTGGCATCGTATAATTAAATACTGTAAAATTATTTACCCGTATTAATTTCAGGACTTGTTTCTACTAACATTTTAGTATGTGTGTACCAAATTGTAGACATTTTAAACAAAGTGTAAACAAAAGACTTTTTTCCGCCCTTGAACCAATGTGCGACGCGCCCCACTCCGCTCCGCTCCGTACTAAAGTACAGCTTACAGTACAGTAAACGCGGAGTGATGGGGCGCGTCGTCGTGGATTGCACTATCTATATAGTGGGTTAAATTCCCATGGAATAAATAATGCAGTTAATTTATTTCAATCTCTGATTTAATGCCACCAACTGCATCAGACTGCTTCAAAAGTGAGCTTGTTTTGAACTTTTTAGTTGCAGTTTGGTGTTTTTATTTTCAACTTACCTATACTGTGTCATATTTTTGGCATGGTCTCTTTTTTGATACCTTTGTTAATCCGCCATCCGCCATTTTCATAATATAAAAACAAAACCTAAACTTCGTTTTTTAATCACAGAGACTAACTTGACATTTCAAAAGTGATTGTTGTTTATTTTTTCAATTTGAAGTTCGATATTTGCACCTGTCAAATTTAGTCTCTGGGATTAAATACGAACTAAAGCCTATAACCATCGCGCGACCTATTTTATTGTGCTTACTGTACTTATATCATATCAATCAATACCTATCTTCAATTACAGGGTCGGAGCAAAAGGCAACGCAACATGCAACCTAAGTAGCAATGACGAAAAGTCACTAAAAGAAAAGAGCCTTCTTCTCAAACACCCTGACTATGACGTCTACGTCCGTCGGTTCCAATGCGAACAGTCTCCCCCTTCCCCTATCCAAGGACAGTTTGATGACCCTTCAGATGGACCTGGACCCGCACACAGACCCGTCTTCAGACCCGTAGACGACCCTAAACAACCTTTCACAGATGACTACCTCATTTCTGGAGACTTAGAATCTTATGGTGTCTCAAGACCAGTGTACAAACCTCAATATGATGAAAGACCTGATGATTATTCAAATCCCAAACCAGATTTGGATATGGGTCCTAGTTATGGAGCTCATAAGCCTCAAGATATGCCGTATAGACCTGAAAAACCAGGTCAGGGTGGTCTTAAACCAAGGCCGGATCCTCACGATATACTGCAGTTACAAGATCCTTATAGGCCTAATGATAGGCCAGGGTATCCTGTAAATGATTACAATAGACCAAGACCACCTCCGTATGAGCCAGAAAAGCCTGAATATCACTACATTATCAGGCCAAATAGAAAACCTAGACCACAGGCAGACACTAGTTATAATAAACCTACAAATGATTATCCTGCTAGACCTGGTTATGGTCCAGAGGATCCTGGTTATACAAAACCTACGAACGATTACCCTAGGCCAGGTTATGGTCAGGCCGACTTTGGATATTCACCAGGTGAAAGACCATACCCAGATAAAGACTCATATAATCGTCCAAGGCCTGGATACCAAGGACCAGCTGGTGGTTATGGTCAAAATTCCCCTTATGACGATAATTCAATTCATGTTGAAATCCTCGACCCTCCTAGACCTTACAAACCTCCAAAGCCAACTTCTGGACAAGGAATCTATGGTTACGGGACTTATTCGAGCGCGAATTCCTATTCGCAATCACAAAGTAGTCAATCTCAGCATTATGGATCTGTTGCAGCAGACAGTGGTTATGGTAGTCCTCATAGACCAGATCCTAGGCCCGAAAGGCCAGGTTATGGAGAACCTAGTGATACTGGATATGGCGGTGGGTTGAAGCCACAAAAACCTAGCAATGACAGACCAGCTTATGGAGCTGATAAACCCTCATATGGTGCTGAAAAACCGGGATATGGCAATGACAAACCATCTTATGGAAATGATAGACCATCTTACGGCGTTGAAAAGCCTTCAAATGGTTATGAAAAACCTTCGCACGGGAATGATAGACCATCGTATGGAAATGACAGACCATCGTATGGAAATGACAAACCATCGTATGGAATTGACAGACCATCCTATGAAAATGACAAACCATTGTATGGAAATGACAGACCATCCTATGGAAATGACAAACCAACAAATGACAGACCATCCTATGGAAATGACAAACCATCAAATGACAGACCATCTTATGGAGCAGAAAAACCAAGCTACGTAAATGATAAGCCATCATATGGAAATGATAGACCATCTTACGGAAATGACAAACCATTGTATGGGAACGACAGACCATCGAACGACAGGCCATCGTATGGAAGCGACAGGCCATCATATGGTGCAGAAAAACCTGCAGCAGACAGTGGTTATGGTTCTAACCCATATAGACCAGACCCTAAGCCAGAACGACCTGGTTATGGCGAATCAAGCGATACAGGTTATGGAGGAGGTTCACAACCACAAAAACCCATTAATGACAGACCATCTTATGTTCCTGGAAAACCTGCCTATGGCAACCAAGTTTCCTACGGAAGTAACCATGCATCATTTAGCAGTCAGAGTGAATATAACAGTCAACACGCCAGTTACGGCAGTCAATACTATGGGAACAAGCCTTATGGTCAACAAGAAACTGGTGGATATGGGTTGCAGAAACCCAGCCATGATTATCATAGACCTTCGTATGGGACTGGTTCTTATGGTGGAAGTCAGGGGGCATATGGTAATAATCAGAGCTTGTACGGCGGTGGACATGGGTCTGTTGATGATGATCAAGGAGCTTATGGGGGTCAGGGAAGCTATGGCGGTGGTCAGGGGTCTTATGGAGGTAGCCAGGGATATGGAGGTGGATCTTATGGAGGAAGTCAAGGGTCTCATGGGGGAAATCAAGGCTCCTATGGCAGTAATTCCGGTTCTTATGGGGGCTCTCAAGCATCATATGGAACTACTCAATCGTCACAAAGCACCAGCAGTCATTCTTATGGAAGCCAGGGATCTTTTGGTAGTCAAAATGATTTCAACAGTGGATCTTATGGTGGAAGTCAAGGGTCCTATGTAGGATCTTCAGGGTCTTATGGAAGCAGCCAAGGGTCTTATGGAGGCAGTTCTGGTTCCCTTGGGGGTGCTCAAGGGTCCTATGGCACTCAAAATAATCAGAATAGACCTTCGTATGGCAATAGACCTGTTAATGATAAGCCTGCTTATGGGAAACCGCAGAAACCGAAACCTTCTTATGAAAATGATGACGCTGATACAGGTAAAATACTTTTTTATTTTAAGATGCCATCTCCACGGTCGAGAAAATCGTGGCTATAGACTCGCCGTGCCATCAAATTCAATAGTAACTCTTTCAATCAAACTCTAAACGGCGATATCATCACAGCGATCATTTGAAGGCACAGCCTGACTATCGCCGCGATTCTGTCCGTTCCAGTCCGTGGAGATGGTGCCAAAGACCTAGGGCTACTAACACCTATCATGGATCAAAAAGGTGTCAAATAATTTAAAATGTTATAATTAAAATAAGTTCATTGAGCACTAGAACATTCTAAAAGCTATTTTTAATATTGTAATGATTGTCAAAACGATGGGTATTGTTGGGATCACAAATGTTTTTGCCAATGCGGGTTTCCTTTTTCCTTAATTTTCTTCGATTACCTATAGATATAATTTTTAATTGGAACGAAACAAAATGTGTATTGGGTCTCGCTCAGAACACAAAAAAAATAAGCCGTACGAGACCAAAAAACGCTCAGTCACTAATCTAAAACAAGTTTTCACAGTGATGTAGGTAGTTATTGTAATAAAATCTCTCCCCCTCTTTGTTTTACAGCTACAACTTAATTCATTAATTTCCTACAGGTTACGGCAAACCACCAGCTTTCGACGAAAACCGTCCCGACTACATCAACCCAGATGAACCAGGTTACGACAGCGACGCAGATAAACCAGCATACGGTAATGAAAAACCGAACACTACCGGGTATGAAAAACCGAATGTCAAACCGGTTTATGAGTACGAACTGGACAAACCTGGGAATGTGCCTAGTTATATCGCCCGGCCGGGTGGAGAGGTGGTTACCTCTAGGCCAATGGCGATAAGTGAATATGAAGATGCTTATGGCAGGAATCCTGGAAAAGAAGTCTATAAGGGTAAGTGGATTCTTGTTTTTATGGTATGCTTTGTCCTCGTGGAGATCGAAAATCATCCCACGGGAACGTACCATTGAAGAAGTTCATATCTGTACACCGTTAGGACTATTTCTGTTTGCAGCGTTCGGCCGCTATAGAACTGGAGCGGTAACAGATGTGGTAATCGTGTTCACGGGATTTTGTTTTCAAACTGCTTAGATATGAAGTTCTTCGATAGTACTACCGGAATAAAACATCCTATGTGGGATATTCTATAACTCAACCCAGGTCATGGTCTACTACTATGTCAAACTTCATCCAAATGCGTTCAGCCGTAAAGTCGTGAGAAGGTAGAAGACAGACAGACGGACCGACAAACAGATAGATTGGATTTGGATGTAATAAATAACAAGGCTGGATATGAGAAGCACAGAACCGGTCAATATGGCGAGGTTTGGGGGAGGCTAATATCTAGCAGTGGACGTCTTTCGGCTGACATGATGATAATTTTATAACAGGTAATTGGAAAGGCTTAAGTGTATCCTATATTGCGAAAGCTTGATTTGCTCATTATTATTGGCTTCTCCGCTGCGAGTCGCGGATTAAATTCTCGTTCTAAGGAAGTATTAGTACGGCTTACGCACTGTTGTACTGTTGTTGGTGTAAGCTCCATGTAAAATACTGGTATTCAGCTGCATTTGGTTAGAGTGCAAGTCCCAATATCGTGAGGAAAAGGTTAGTCAGATGAAGATAATACGATGGAAGATTGCAGAGGTATTTATCCAGCAGTCCACTGCTTTAGAATGATAATGATGATGACAGCAGGAATGGCTTAGTGTCTAAGCAATCTACTACTCCACTACGGGTCGAGAGTTTAATTCCATATTCAATTCATATTCTAAATATTTTATTTCACATAAACCTACAAGGGCACATATGAAACGTCAGAAGCTAGGTGCACGGTTCCAATTGGTCGTTTCCTATGGAGAAGAGCCGGCAAGAAACTCCACGGTTACTCTTTTACAAGTAAATGGTATTTACAATCTTTTCAAGTTACAGTGTTTATAGGTATGAGAGGACAGGGCCTATCAACAAGTACCAGGTACTTAGCAAGATAGAAAACGATCGATAAATCTAAAAGTCGGTTATGCCTACAACGTTCTCACATTCACAAAATATAAAAGAGAATCTATATTAAAAAAAAACAATTAAAAACCAAAAACCTATTTAAACCAAATGGCATGACTGCCACTAAAGCTGTAACAAATCTATAAAAAATATAGTATAGTGAAGTTATATAATGTCAAATAACGAAAAGATTATGTCAAAAAAGTGCGTAAAAGAAAAAAAATTAAAATAGGTAAAATCAAATTTGATCCAATACTTAAATAGAAACAAGCAACATAGCACAACTAACAATAGGACGTATTTAGCAACGGTCTTTACACATAAACACTCTGGCTCATAAACAATACGTAATTAATTTAAACTATTGAAAGAATACGGAAGCCTGTTTTGGTCTGCAGTGTAAATTAGTTAAATACACACTCGCAGTTTTCTTATGATTGTTATTTGCGGAGATACTTATGCCCATCAGGGGTGGCATTCTCGAAATAATCTCAAACTTGTGAAGCACGTCGCGCGGTTCTAGGGACGCCATTACAACTTTGCGACCGAATTCGGTCGTATAGTGATCTCTATCTTTGTCGATACTGCCGGGGCTAGGCGGGAATATTAGATAGATATCTGGGGGCACGGAAGGGCACCCACCAAGTCGAGCAAAAATAGAGCAGTCCTATTTTGTCCGACTTTCGATTTTAAATACTAGGAACCGGAGAAGTGATTGTATCATAATTTTGATTGAGCTTTTTTAACTCTAGTTTGATGGATATAATCATAATAGGTAAATATCTGTAGGCTCAGCACGAGAATCGAACTACGGATTTTGATTAGTTATACGTTCTCCAATACTTCGTAGTAGTTCCAGCAGATTATGTCTTGATAAAAATATATTTCATGTGTGTAGGAAAAACAGTCTAAAACTAATTCATGTAAGAACATTAGATAATCTAGCACCTAACACACAAAATTCGATGAACCCCATAACTCCATTTAACAATCAGAACCGGCCATGGGAGAGTAAGGTCATGAAACTACAAACATTCAGATGTAAATGATACTAATCCATGATGGCGGCGAAAAACAATAGAAGCCCGACCCGAGGTTGAAAGTGACGCATTTTGGGTATTTACAAAAGGTCATTATTATGGTAACTGGCCTTAGTTTTCATGTAGATTAAATAAAGTAGCATGTAATGGGTAAATTGTTGCATAGGAGTGTTGCTGTCGAAATCACGGTCATCTCTGTGAGTGTCCAATTTCCGCGACTAAACTTTGCTACTACTACGTAAGGACGTTTAGCACTCATTCATGCATGAATGAAAAAATACGGTTTTAATACCATACTGATAAATCATGTCCTGAGAGACATAGAAAATATGGTATACTATGTATTAATACATATTTGAACCAGTGGAACTGCAGACAAGAGTCGTATAGTCGAGTGCTTCTTTTCTTAGTTCTTGAAAGCAAAGCATACAGACAATGACGGTTAGTTTACTAACCACACGAAAAGAAGAAGAAGAAGACGGAAAATAAAAGGAATTTCTGTAGCCAAACTTTCTGCTCATTTGCTCATTCGCGAAGCCATCTCCTCCATTCGCAAGGAAGACATCATTGTATGGGAAGAAGATATTAGAAAGGGAATGCAAGATAACCAAATCGCTAAGAAACAGGTCTGAATCGTCACGTGCCAGCCTCATTGCTAACATAAATATGGAAAGAAAGAAAAAGTATTTATTGGGACTCCCACAGGAAGAACACAAACTAAATAAGCATAATCAGCCTATAACCTTCCCACTCCTGAGACACAGACCTCCTCTCTGTGAAAAGGAGTGGGCTGTTACCCACCACGCGGGCCCAGTGCGGGTTGGTAGATGTCACATGTCTTCGAATTTTTGGTTCTAGGACATGCCGGTCACGATGTTTTCCTTCACCGTTTTGAGAGCAGTGGTGATGAAATGATTTACTCAGAGTTAAGTGCCTGCCTGGGTTCAAACCTACGACCTACCTACTCGTAATTCGGGGCCTTTAACCGGTGGTAAAGGCCTAGAGCAAACTAAATACTATGACACAAATATAGAAAAATAAAAACAACAGAACATATAGTGTATAATTGGATATCAAAAAGGTGTGGTCAAAAAGGATGTGGTACAGACCATTGAACTGAATAACTATCTCCATGTGAAGAACATCGTAATTGTGAAAAAATTATCACACAAAACTTCAATACCCACTCGACACTCGACTGTATGTGACGGTTTTGATACATGCCGTATAAAGAAAAACAGTAAGTCCTCACGACAAAAACCGAGAAAATAGTTAAACTGCATTATGACATTGACATTACCCATACCAAAACGGAAAAAGACCGTAAAGATAATACCCAAATTCCGTGAACCCATAATATGATGGTGTTGAAACCATGTCACGCGCACATAGTTGTGTAGCCGCCATGATGGCCAGACGAAGGCTAATCGTATTACGTCATTTGGTGCTTTTTGTGGTGGGCTAAGTGGTACATCCTTTGTGCAATTAAGTGACATGCTTCTGGGATTATGCTTAGGTGGGTAAGGGTTTCGGTAGACGGTGTTTTTGAAAAGGGGGAAAATATTATGCAACAAAATTTTTGGCTCTAATAAAATGGAAAGTAAGATGCTTATAAATAGCGAAGCTTAAAAACCTGTGTCCCTTCTGAAATGGGCAGACCTGCCAACAATCGTTTTTGAAAGAATTGACAGCAAAATAATTTAGTTGAATGAATGAATTAGTCAAGTGTCCCTGTTTTGATCAGCACCCAATTTATCTTACACATTGAAACACAGCATACAACAAAAATAGTTATTTGTGCAACAAAAGAGCAAAGTTGTTTTTTGCTGCGAGTATTGATTTAGAATCCTGAGCGCTGCGAGGGATTCAAAGACACGAGATGCAAATAACTTTGTTCTCGTGTAACACATACAACTTTTCACCTCAGCAGCGAGAACATACAACATGTAAAAAATAACTCTGTCCGATCGGTGAGGGTGTTGTTAGGTATCGTACTGTGAGCATATTTATGTGGTTTTTTTTTTTTCAATGGTGTTGTTTACCGGGTTCTTACGTTTGGTGTGGGCAGCCGTCGTTTAGCGGGTGTCTAAAAATCATAACTTAAAATTTAGCAAACTTTTAATGGATTTGGGGTAATTTTGGAATTAAAAATACTTTAAATACCAATAACTTTTTTACCATCGATAATAATAATAAAAAATACTGTTTGATAATGTTACTGCAGTACCTACCATATGCCCGTATCGAACAAGGTTTTTTTTGCATAATCTTCATCACTTCGTATTTTGCAGCTACCATCTTGGAATTACATTTTGACCTCACTATCGACTTAAGCACCCTCAAAAACTATGAAAACGATACCCATGATAAAAACTTGAATTTTTTTACAGTCGCCATCTTGGATTTTCATTTTAATGTCATTATCGGCTTTAGCATCCTAGAAAACTATGAAAACGACACACATGACGAAAAAAGTGAAAATTTTCGTAGCTGCCATCTTGGATTTTTATTTTGACTTCACTATCGGCTTTAGCAACCTTGAAAACCATAGAAACGATACCCATGAAGAAAAATTTGAAAATTTTCGAAGCCGCCATCTTGGTGTTACAATTTGACCAAATTCACACTTTCTATCTCTCTCCGTCTTTCTTTATCTTTGAATTAGAAGAAGACAGTCGCCTTTTCGCGTGACGATTTCTGCCAGTGCAGTCTTACCGCAAGCCGCTTAAACTACGAGAAAAATACATAACTTTGATTTCGGAAGTCGGTGTCTTACGTTTCTTAGTTTTTTTGCCACCGACTTCCGAAATCAAAGTTATTTTTTTAAAGAACTTAGTTCCAAAAAATTTAATAACAGAATTTAAATAAAACCATATCTAAACCATCTGCAATTTTAAGGTTTTCGTGTGTGTCCGAACGTTTTATTCTTTTTTGGGCCTAGTAGGTATGGAATTTTGAAATCGAATCTCTCGCTTTTTTTGTATCAAAGTGAAAGTGATAAAACTAATTGAAGTTCAAATCTTTAGAATTTTGTGATTATACCCAGCACTGTTCTCGGCATTTAAAAAAAATTATTAAAAAGTTACTTTGTCTCACGCTCGCAGCAAAATTGAACTTTGCTTACCTACTGTTTTTTGACAGCAAAACCTGCTTGTTTGAGGTGCTGAGGTGAAATAGTTATTTATGCAACATACGCTTACTCAGGATTGAAATTTATAATCACTCGCTGCGCTCGTGATTCTATTTTTCAATCCTTCGTTCGCTCAAGACTCAACAAAACGAATAGCAAATGAACTTGCTCACATGTTGCATACAAAACTTTTCACCACTCCCAGCAAGAAAGTATTCAGTCCTCATAGGTAAATGAATTAAATAGTCACAAAGCAAATCAAAATAATTCTATTTTTTTAAATATCTTTAAAACTAAACATAAAAAAATCAGGCAAGGTTAGTTTCTGAACGGGATCATTACTTTCCTCACTGTTCAAACAGTGAGGAAAAACCAACTTTCCTCACTGTTTTCTTTTTTCTTTCGTGCGGGAGTGGTGAAAAATTAATTATTTCATTACCACTGCTCTCAAAACGGTGAAGAAAAACATCCATCGTGACGAAACCGGCATGTCCTAAAAACCAAAAATTCGAAGACATGTCATCATCATCATCATCATCAGCCTATAACGTTCCCACTGCAGGGACACGGCCTCCTCTCAATGAGAGGGAGTGGGCTATAATCCACCACGCGTGCCCAGTGCGGATTGGTAGATGTCACATGTCTTCGAATTTTTGGTTCTAGGACATGCCGGTTTCCTCACGATGTTTTCCTTCACCGTTTTGAGAGCAGTGGTGAGGAAATAAATTACACAAAGTAATGCGCTTGTCTGGGTTCGAACCCACGACTTACTGTTCGTAAGTCCGGGCCGCCACCACTGGGCCACCGCTGCTCTCGAAGACATGTAACAATTACGAACCCGCACTGGGCCCGCGTGGTGGGTTACGGCCTATTAATTTAATTTAATAATACGGACACATACTTCCCTGTGTTTATTATTCTAGCCCCCCTAGCTAACTGCCCCGTTGGTCTCGTGATTGCAAGCGCGACTGCTGAGCCTGGGTTTGATTCCCGGGTCGGGCAAAGTGTTATTGGGTTTTCCATTAGGAATTTCTTAGTAACAGCCCGGAGTTTGGAAGTTGGCGGTGTGATACCCCCATAATGATACCGTTGGTCCTACGCCTGATTTTTCTCCGGTTGTGTCGGATTGCCGTCCCATCGGACTATGAGAGTGAAGGAATAGAGAGTGCACCTGTGTCTGCGCACACACTTGTGCACTATAATATCTCCCGCGCCGAAGGCTGGACGCCGCTGAGGTAGGCTGTAATACGGTCTGGACGACTATACAGGGTGTTTGGCGCATGGACCGACACAATTATTTGGGGGATTGGGAGCGTCATTTGGGAGGTTTCACCCAAAGACCCCATGTCCTAAGTGTCACGGTTATTGAGATGTTTTTTTCACACAATTACCCGAAATCTCGCCTTTAAATAGTCATTACTTTTTTGTTTATTGTTCTAATTGCACGAAATAACTTTTATTGTATTCTGCAATGTATTCTTATTCTAAATAAATAAATAACTTTTTTAAATAAAACTATTTTCATAATTTTTGGAAAAAATCTAAAAAAATCATATCTTATTAACCGTGACACGTCTTAGGACATGGGATCTTTGGGTGAAACTTCGCAAATGACCCTCTCAACTCCCCAAAAAATTGTGTCGGTCCATGCGCCAAACACCCTGTATATATGTATATTATTCTAGCGTATGGCACTCGTGGGTTGCAGCTGAAAATCAGCGTCAGGTGGTACACCTTGTGTTGTCATCTGAAATTATATTGAGGAGCTCAACATAATTTTACCTTTTGGCATTATAATAATTGTTTTCTATTTTTATATTTTTATGATGTATTTTTTGCTGTTATGCCAATAAATGCATTTTTCTATCTTTCTTTGGTGTTGACGCAGCATTCTTCTTCCATACAAATCTATTAGTCATCATCTCAGTATGTCAGAATTCATTCCATTTGGCAAGGCCATGTCCAGTCAATCAATCTGGCTAGCCTTTTCTCCCAACTATGTTGGGGTCGGCTTTCAGTCTAACCGGATGCAGCTGAATACCAGTATTATATACATGGAGCGACTGCCTATCTGACCTCCACAACCCAGTAACTGGATAAAACGATACCCCTTGGTAAGACTAGTTTTCAGACTTTCTGGCTTCTGACGACCCAAAACGACTGTTAAAGATCCACGAATGACAGCCGGGACCAACGGCTTAACGTGCTTTCCGAGGCACGGAGGAGTCTCTATATGTAAATATGATCACCCATCCACGAACCAACCCCGGCAAGCGTAGCTTAACCTGATGGATCGACCCGTGAGGCTGTTATTACTTATCCGCGAGATCCATGACCATTTCCAGTCTTTGATGTATAAGGTTTGAAATTATGATACCTTTTAAAAGCCATTTTCTCCTGTCCCATGAGCTATATGAACCCATGTGTTTGACAGACATAGTTCAGTATCATTTCCCGTAGTGGCTCTTATTTAAATGCACTCGATTTTCCGCTCATACCGCGAAGGTCGTCTGCATAGTTATGCTGTATATAATCTTGTGTCCGGCCGATACCTTAAGTTTTTACTCAATAATGGCACATAATAGAAGGTCTAAACAATTTGCCCAGGCCTACCGTTTGCAATTTACTATTTGGGAGTGGGGCAAGTTATAAGCAAAGTAATCAAAATTGAGACGCATTTATTCAAAATAGACAGAGATTGAATTTCCCAAAGTAAAAAATAACGCAATTCAACTTAATTTCCCAGCAATGCGTTGTTTGGTACAACACCTAGGCGCTGCTAGACTTCGTAGGGAATTCAAAAACATAAATTTTTAGGGTTCCGTACCTCAAAAGGAAAAACGGAACCTTTATTTTATTTTTTATTTGTATTCAAGAGGAACAAAAAACAGCTACAATATAAAACAGAAACAAGAAATACACAAAACATATCTAACAATATTGCAGCCCACAACGCCTGTTCACAGATTTACGATAGAAAACATTACAGTGAAAATAATCGCTAGGGTTACAAATACAATTTACTATACATTCAGTTATATTTTTGGTTTCAAATAACTTTAATGCTTATAGGATCACATCGTTGTCCGTCTTTCTATCTGTCTGTGAAATTAATAATAGATATGGATAGTGCAATCCACGACGACGCACCCCACTCCGCTCCGCTCCGTACTAAAGTACAGCTTACAGTACAGTGATCGCGGAGTGGGGCGCGGCGTCGCGTGGATTGCACTATCTGTACGTAGGTCTACGGTCCCTTGGAGCTCTAAAAAAATCAAGCATCTAAGTCAACGCAATAAAAAATATGGAAATTTATGCGACATATTTTGATACTCACTAATAAATCAAAACCTATAGGGTACTTTCCGTTGACCTAGAATCATGAAATTTTACAATAAGCAGATCTCACAGCACAACTAAAGGAAAAATTCCAACAATAGTTAATTTGTAGTTTTTTTTTGCAATTTTAAACTTACATTTGCAGTTAGAGAATTGACCACGAGGTACGAGTACCTATATCGATGTATGGGAGAACATGTTTTTCAACTACAATATTAAGTTTGTTTTTGGGATTAATTCATCCCAACTACGTTACGGAACCCTTCATTGTGCGTGGTCCGACACGCACTTGGCCGGTTTTTATTTTATGTTGCTATTTTAGAGACATGAGGAACAGGGTGTACAGTTCAATCATCGTCTATAGAAAACGGAGGAGCCTCCGAATAGACGGGTGTCGTGTCTGGCGGGCAAGTGCCCGACGGTTGAAGTCGGGATCTTGTGTATATGTCGATCGCGCGGCAAACTTTAATTGCGCGATGGAGGATTTTGTGTGACGTCAGGTCTTTGATCCGCATGTGGCGATGTATATACCACTACACTATACGCAAGCCCAGTTTTTTGAAGTAACTTTTCTACTGCGGCTTCTATCCTTATCATACCTCTATCTAAAAACTCTCACTCTTACTCTACCGCAAAGCCATAGCGTATCATTTATCATCATCATTTATTTATTCCAAATAACATTGTGTTGAACACTACATCTATAATTTAATAATATATTATAATATTATAAAGAGGAAAGACTTGATTGTTTGTTTGTTTGTATTGAAAAGGCTCCGAAACTACTGGACCGATTTGAAAAATTCTTTTATCATTAGAAAGCTTAGTTTTCAGGGAGTAACACAGGTTACTTTTTATCCCGGGAAAAATAACGGGTCACGCGGGAAAGGCCACGGGAGCGAAGCCACGGGCAAAGTGTAGTGTAGTGTCTAGTATTAAATAATAATCACATGCAGAAACAATACATTTAAAAGGCTAATTAAAATTGAGTCAAAATGTTTAGTTCAAGAGGTAATTAACGTAAAAAATTGTCAATTGGTGCCGATTCTCTTGTACACCGAACTAAACTAACTAAACTATAACTAAAATTCCTTACTTTTGGCTATGAGAATCTTAGAGCTATTCTGTAGTAAAAAGTCTCTAAATTTAAAAATTATTTTGACACAACTAAATCGAATTTGACAACTGCGACTCCACGTGGTACTATACTTGTTTGCCCTACCCCGTGATTTTTTTTAGAGCCGGAGGCGCGCAGTGGGGGCAGCCTCGACGTGTTTTATATGGAATTTTCCACTTTATGTATGGAAAATAAAAAAAATATCACCTACGTGTTGAGTATTAGGGGTATAAGAGTTTTCTAAAGGGGGTCAACATTTTCATTATTTTTGCGATAGGACACACCATTCTCGAGATATGAGCAAAAGAAAAGAAAAAAATCCAGTACAATACTGTTGTTGCACCCGAAGTCGAGATGTTCGTGTGAATTTTAGTTCATGACAACTAATAATATTCCACACCATTTTCAGTGGCGATAAAAAATAGGCAGAATTAGTTAGACAATTAAAATTTTAGGTGAATAACGTCAAATTCAGAATAGCGAAATTGTCATTTTCACTAAATTAAAATCTCAGTACAATCTTAGTGCTGTCAAACTAAAATATAGTTAAGTTGTGCCACTTTAGTCTATTTCAGAATGGGAAATCATCGTTTGACAGGAGTAAACTAAATTTTGGTGATTTTTAGTCTAGTTTAGACGCATTTGTGACAAGAGAATCGGCACCAATGTCAAGTTTATGTTAGGTACCATTGAAATTATAGACAAAAAGTTGAACGTGTTCAACTTTTTCTACGTTTGCTACGCGGAATGCCTTTGATGTTGCATGTGTTAGCTGGTGATCACTTACCACCGTGGTGTGATGGGGTGGTGGGCCCTCAGCTTATTTTCCATACAAATACATAAAAAACCAAATAGTCGCTTCATGTTGCTTCTTACACCAAACCACTTTAGATAGAGATCTGATATCAAGATTCTTTGAATCATTGTGTACAAAACTTATTGTTAATGTTATATCATACAGCCATTTGAGGTGGCCTTCGCCATTGTCTTTTGTTTTAAAAATCTATAAAAAAAATAAGAAGTCTTCATTTATAATTTGGATAGTTATTTTCATGGTGAGTTGAGAAAATAGTATCTGTAGTAATTCTATGTAGGTATTTTAAGGTTTACATGGATATGTAGAGAAGTCCACTAAAACTCAGATTATGGTGTTTCTTAGTTGGTAGTTATTAATTCCCCGTATATTTGTTATGTGGTAAATATAACTAATCAAAGAGGTGGCCTCAGAATTTTAATGTTTTGTTGTTCTTCTCTATAAAACCTAAAACGGTGCTTGACAAAATAATGTTCTGTGTGCTACTGACCATCCTTAACACATTATTTAAGACCCCGGTTATCATACGTGAATCAGTCGTGAACAGTCGTTATTGCAGGTAGTCCGAAGTCTGATGTCTGGTCAGACCGTACGCTATCGATATTGCCCAGTTAATCAGTTCTTATTTATTCTGATTGCGACCACAGTATCGAAACCAAATAATTAGTCCTACTATCTTAGCCAACCACAGTATGGTTGCCAATAGTTGATCTCAGTCCTGGGAAAAGAAACTGTTTTAAATTTTATTTTATTTTATTTATTATGGGACAATAAACAGCTACAATATAAAATGTTTACAAATAACAATGGTATAGGGTCTTATGGAGTATTAACAATATTGCAGCCCAGTACATTATCCGCATGTTAACTAAATTAAGATAATTTAAAAAGTGCCACTAGATTATCATTACTCATAAATAATAGATAATTGGTTATTAAAATAAAATACAATTAATAAGTTATTTAAAAAAATAAAAAGTTATTTAAATAATAATTTTTGAATAAAAAAAATAAAAAATAAATAAAATGAGATTGAGATTGTTCCTTATAACAGTAAATTAAAATAAAATAAAAATAAATAATAAAATAATTAATTAATAATTAATCATTAATATTCGTTTATTTATTTTTCTAACATATAAAATACATTTTTAAATATTTTTTTTTAAAAGGGTATAACAAATATTTAAAAATATAAAAAATAGTGTTCCGCCGGTGTCGGGAGCAGGGTCCAAGCTACCGGTGGTTAGGGCTGCAGAGATAGGAACCTCCTCACAATACGAGCCGTATCGAGAAGTACTGCCTTCTGAATCAGGCCCTTGATCCAACCGCCTAACGAGAGCCTCGAGAGATGTTGGTCGAGGCTTTCGGCCATCAGGCCATTGGCCGTTACGACAATCGGCACAATGATAGCTGAGCTCACATTCCACATGTCGACAACCTCGTGTGCTAAGTCGAGATATTTTATTTGTTTCTCTTTCTCAGCTTTCACGAGGTTCTCGTCATGTGGAATGAAATGAAATGAAATGAAAATGAAATGAAATAAATGAAATGAAATAAATGAAATGAAATGAAATAAATTTATTTGCTTTGAATGCAGGTATTTACAATTTGGTGTTAGAATATTATTTACAGGGCCTTGTACATTCTGCCTATTAGACATGCAAATTTTAAACTTAATTTACTTAATCTAGACTTTAAAATTAAACATCCGATAATTTACTTAAGCTAAACTAGGTTTATAAGATATAAATTAAGCTATCGCTACACAAGTTAAATTTTATAGTACTCTATTATTTATTATTGACGGATCATTCAGGAAATCATTGGTGGAATAATAACACTTTTCCACAAGTAGAGCAAAGAGCTTCTTTTTGAAAATTCTTATTGGCTGTGCTTTTATACAGTCAGGTATCTTATTATAAATTTGAGGTGCCATGCCAAAAACACTCTTTTTTAACAGAGCTGTTTTGTAGCCGCCTGTGTATAATAAGTTTTGGTACTGAGGTCTCATAGAAGTAGTGCGGTGTCGAATTTCACAATACATCTTAAAAAGATGAAGATTACCTTTTACGAACATGGCTAACTCTAAAATATACAAACAAGGAAATGTTAATAATTTATGTGTTTTGAAAGCAGGAACACAGCTATCTGTGACTTTAATATTGAACATGGACCTTATACAGCGCTTTTGCGCCTTAAAGATGCTTTCTCTCAGACTACAATTGCCCCAGAATATAATTCCAAATCTTAATTTCGACACAACTAAACCGTGGTAACATCAATGGTAACATCAACTATCATTGCGCGGCGCGCTAATCGGTCTATCACCACTATATCAGGCTTATTGGCAACAATAGTCCTGTCAGTAATGATAGACCGATCCTAGTACAACGTGACATGGTCATTTTCGAGAACTGGGTCGGGCACATACTTGTAGTACGGTACCTCAGAATCCACAAGTTTATATTTCAAAGCAAGTTGCTGGTGAATAATCCTGGCCACTTGGTTATGCCTGTGCAAGTACTCGCCGTTAGCCAGACGAGAACAACCAGAGATAATATGTCTGATGGACTCACCCGGACGGTGGCATGCCCGACACACGTCAACCGTCCCGTCCCTCATAATGTCTCCGGTAGTTATTCGTCAAGATAACTTCGTCCATAATTGCACAGACGAAACCTTCAGTTTCCCCGAAAAGGTCACCAAAACGTAGCCAGGATACGGACGCTAGGAAATCTACACCAGGCTCGTGAAGAGCCCGGTAGAAGCGCCCGTGAAGCTCCTTGCTTTGCCATACTTCCTTGCGGTCATCTGTAGTAAGTACAACAGGTTTGCGCCAGTTCTCTTTAGCCATGGAAAGCGGGGTGAGCCCCTTGTCCACTGCTACCACATCACGGTGCATACCCACTTCGGCTTTTAAAAAATATTCCCTGAGGCTGCACACCTCGCGGTTATGGAGGGTCTTCGCATTTAAAAAGCCTCGACCCCCGCATTTCCGCGGGATGTACAGTCTCATCACCGATGAACGTGGGTGATGCATCCGGTTTGCGGTCAGGAGTGTACGGACCCTCCTGTCCAGGGCGTCGAGTTCGGTCTGAGTCCATTTGAGTATCCCGAAAGAGTACATCAAAACCGGCATGACCCAACCGTTGAAGGCGCGCACCTTGTTTCCGCCCGAAAGAAGACTAATTAAAACCTTCTTCAGGCGACCAAAGAAGCGCTCCTTCAACGATTGCTTCATGTCAGCAACGTTGATGCCTAACGCTTCCGACATACCCATATACTTAAAGCTTTCGGTTGAGGAGAGGGATCTAAGGTGTATGGAGTCCGTGAGTTGAGTTCCCTCGGACTCCATAATCTCCCCTCGCTTTACATGCATGACTGCACATTTGTCCACACCAAATTCCATCCTGATGGCGCTACTGAATGTTTCAGTTACCTTCAGTAGCTCCATCAGTCGCAATTTGTTGGGGGCAAAGAGTTTCAAGTCATCCATGTAGAGGAGGTGAGATATGACCCGACCACCTCTCCTCAATCGATAGCCCAGTCCTGAATCCTCCAGCAGTGTGCTTAGAGGATTCAGGGCTAAGCAGAACCAAAGTGGACTCAAACTATCGCCCTGGAATATTCCCCGTTTAATCCATACAGGTTCATCGTTCCCCTGGATCTGTCGACATCCTGGATAGCGAAGGACCATCCTCCATTGCCCCATACACGACTTCAGGAAGGATCGTAGAGTTGTATCTATCTTGTACAACTCCAGCACCCACATGAGCCATGTATGTGGCATCGAGTCGTAGGCCTTCTTATAGTCTATCCAGCATGTCGACAGATCCTTGCGGGATCGACGAACCTGTTGGCTTATGGCCATGTCGATGAGGAGTAACTCCTTAGTACCGCGGGACCCATTCCTACATCCATTTTGAGAGGCAGACATAATTGAATTATTGACAATGTGTGTGTTAATTTTCTCTCTCAAAATGGATGTAAGAAGTTTATAGACCGTTGACAAACATGTGATCGGTCTATAATTCTTGGGTTCCGCGGGACTACCTGACTTATGGAGTAGGTGGGTAACGCCTGTTGTAAGAAACTGCGGTAGCGACCCAGACTCTAGGGATGACTGGAATTGAGATGCCAGGCGAGTGTGTGAACTAATCAGCCATTTCAACCAAAAGTTGTGCAGTCCGTCCCGTCCCGGGGATTTCCAATTCGGTAACGGACGGACTGCTCTGGCTACGTCTGATGGCGTGATAAGTATGGCTTCCATTTCTGGAATAGTTTCACACACTCGCCTGACATCCTGCATCCAGTCAGCCTCAGCATGACAGACGGCACCGACCAGATGCTGCGCCAGAATGCACTCGTGGCGGCATCACCCGGGCGGCACGCGTCTGTCACATTTTGTTCAGGTCGCTCCCAAGCTCTATATACCCACCTCTCATCGCTCTGGAACATGCGATTCTGTGTGTACCGATCAACCCGCCGCTTAAACCGCCGAATACGGCTCACCCTCATTAATATTATTATTTATATTATTTTAATCATAGTAAATTCCCGTCTTAACTAGCCCTGTTCCCATCGGGGTTTCCCATCGGCAAAAATGACGAACTTTACGGATGAATTCACCGTTTTGAGAGCAGTGGTAATGAAATAATTGATTACACAAAGTGAAGCGCCTGTCAAGGTTCGAACCTAGGTCCTACAACTCGTAAGTCCCGACCACTGCTCTCAAAACGGCGAAGGAAAACATCGTGAGGAAACCGGCAAGTCCTAGAACCAAAACTTCGAAGACATGCGACATCTACTAACCCGCACTGGGCCCTCGTGGTGGATTACGGCCTACTCACTCTCACAGAGAGCAGGCCTCTGTGTCCAACCTTTGGGAAAATTATAGGCTGATTATATTGGGGATGAATTTTCAAATATCCTTCCTTAGTGCAAACCTTCGTTATATAAAGAAACTCTTGTGCAAAATTTCATGCTTCCAGACCCAGTAATTTAGGCTTTAGGTTGTCTGTCAGTAAATTAATTAATTTAATTTTACTAAGTAGATAAAATACTTCTGTACTCCATAACCCTTCCGCCGATATATTTTGTAAAAATCACCGTGTAAACTTAGGTAAAGTGATCCATCAATAGTGTCAAAATCAAAATTCAAAAGTCATTTATTCAAACTAGGCTGAGAATCAGCACTTTTCGAACGTCAAAATTACATAAGACAGTCCCCTAAAACGCCCACCCTTCACCACTTCCTAGTGCTTTTGCTGGGAAGAAGAAGTGGCGTATCAAACTCCTCACTCAATCCCTAGTGATCTCAAGTATCAGGTGCAATGACAGCTTAGTTAAAGCTCACTCCACGTAAAAAAGAGCTCCCTCACCGCGAGCATTCACCTATAATATAACGTTCAGAGTCGAGCATTACATCAGTGAGGGGAACCGAGCATTTCAGTGCGCAACCTGTAATGATACAATTCGAGCATTACATCAGTGAGGGAGGAGAACCGAGCATTACAGTGCGCAACCTGTAATGATAGAATTCGAGCATTACATCAGTGAGGGAGGAGAACCGAACATTACAGTGCGCAACCTGTAATGATACAATTTGAGCATTATATCAGTGAGGGAGGAAAACCGAACGTTACAGTGCGCAACCCGTAATGATACAATTCGAGCATTACATCAGTGAGGGAGGAGATCCGAGCATTACAGTGCGCAACCTGTAATGATACAATTCGAGCATTACATCAGTGGGGGTGCAAAACCGAGCATTTAAGAGCGCAACCTATAATGATACAATTCGAGCATTACATCAGTGAGGGTGTAAAACCGAGCATTACAGTGCGCAACCAGTAATGATACAATTCGAGCATTACATCAGTGAGGGTGTAAAACCGAGCATTACAATGCGCAACCTGTAATGATACAATTCGAGCATTACATCAGTGAGGGAGGAGAACCGAGCATTACAGTGCGCAACCTGTAATGATACCATTCGAGCATTACATCAGTGAGGCAGGAGAACAGAGCATTACAGAGCGAAATGTCTGTTAATATTTCATCTGAAACGTTACATTACAGGCGAATGCTCCCGTGACACCTGGCACCTTTAGTTTTCACGTTGAGATTTTCACAGAATAGACCGAGGCTTCACATAAAATAAACAAAACAGAATCGCTCGATCTAAATTACGAGTCGGTAATTCACAAAAATTCAACAGAATGATGTAAGAGTGTAGTGTTATCATGTATCTTGTCCATTGTGCTGAAACCTTGGCTTTCGGCGGCACAATACTCGGAAGACTTGGTCTAAAGTGGCAAGGGTAGGAACTTAGATGAGTTATTATTCTAGTGGTCTGTATTTTGGAAAAAAAAAACAACTGGTATTTGTGATTTACCTAGCGGTACATTGGTTTTCTCAATTACCATTTTGATGATTCAACGGCAAAATAATCAAAAATATCTGCTGACTTGACTTCAGAGAAAAATCTATTGGTTACAAGAGCGATTCAGAAAAAAATACTACCATTTTTGAAGCTACCATACTACCATTTTTGAAGCTACCATGGCATATTTAATTGATTGTTGGTCACAACCTTTGATTTCTGAGAGCTTATTTAATTTAAAAAATTGTAACATCTCATCAAAGTTTAAGTTAAATCGTCGTAACAATTCGGAACTAAGGGCAAATTTGCAGATCGTGTTTGACTTGTAGATAAGTAAAGTTAGTGTCTAATACGAATATAAACCTTATTTCTATGTGTTTACTGTTTATACTTCTATACCTAAGCAAATTTCAAAGTTTCATACTAATAAGAGCCTTATGCCCGTTTTCACCGACAACTAAGTGAATCCCTAAATAAAAGATCACTGTTGGATTTTCAACTCTTAGCGGTGAGCCTAGCGTGGAAAATCTAACAGTGCACTTTTATTTAGAGATTTATTAAAGTGTCACTATATTGTTGGTGAAAATGGGCAATAGTTTTTTTTTTTTTTTTGATGGTCTTATGAATAGCCTACTTTATTTAGCAAAGTGGAGTCAAACTCGGGGCTGTGAATCTTGCCCTAAGTATCAGGTATCGGGGATAAGTTTTCGTTTCTAGAATCACTCCGTTATCCATCTTTTTGGTTTTTGTGGGATGGTTTCTGGAATTCTACTGAAACCGAAAACCGGGGCACAAATACACAAGTGATTTGTTTAGCTTTAATACATAGTTTGGGTAATCAATACAATACAATACAAAACATTTATTCGACACAGACACAACACAACAGCAACAAACACATTTAAAAAACAAGAACAAAAAACACAATAAAAAAATTGCAGTAAAGTTTTGCTGAGCGTGCCCATACCGAACGGGTTACCATCTCAGCATTTGCTGGGCGTCAGACACCCAGCGCTGGTATTCAGTTGGCACCCCGCAGTAATCTTGGTGATGTTCTTCAGAAAGATCAGCGATAACCAGCGGGGTATTTGCGAAACACACTTACAGTAGCATAGCTTTTCATTTTGACAGTTCAACAACATTCATTGCGTTATTTACGTTTTTGGCAGACATATTCTTCGAAGCAGTGGATTAGCAATATCCTTCAAAATCATTTTGATTGAAAGTGTGTGGCGCTGGAGCCGTACCGGTGGACCACATGACTGTTTGTGTATAGGAATGAATATTACCCATGCAACGCGTAAATTTTTAGAGATTATTATGAATTTATTTCGTAAACTTGAGGAGCTTGTGGCTAAGTAATAACAGCCGCACGGGTCGATCCATCAGGTTAAGCAACGTTTGCCAGGGTTGGTGGATGGGTGACCATCTTTACATACCGAGACTCCTCCGTGCCTCGGAAAGCACGTTAAGCCGTTGGTCCCGGTTGTCATTCGTGGATCTTTGACAGTCGTTACGGGTCGTCAGAAGCCCGAAAGTGTGAAAACCAGTCTTACCAAGGGGTATTATATTACCCAGTTACTAAGAAGTTGTGGAGGTCAGATAGGTAGTCGCTCAATGTAAAGTACCTACTGGTATTGCTGCATCCGGTTAGACTGGAAGCCGACCCTAACATAGTTGGGAAAAGGGTAAGCAGATTGATTCATGAATTTATTTCATCTTGCCGTCTGGCTCCGGTGCGGTTCCGGCGTTCATGACATGAAGCCTTAGTAAAAATATCGTGGCGGGATTTTCAACTCTCGGTGTTGAGCCAAGCGTTGAGAATCCAACGCGTTGGGACGCACTCTCGTCCCAGCGCGTTGCCAAAAACAGTCTGTTGGATTTTTAACTCTCGGCGCTAAGCAGAGCGTTAAAAATCCAGTGCACGAAAAAAATCGCCAAAATTTTATTACTTCCGTGCGAAAGTGGGCTACGATGCATATCTTAGAACGTAATCAAAAGAAGTATGTAAGGATCATAGAAAGTGGTGTTCTGTGGTTTCTGCCTACCCCCAGGGGGAAAAGGCGTGAGGTTATATAAGTATGTATGTAAGTACCTATAATAAATAGCTGACATAGGGTTTTTGGCAAATTGCTAAAAAAATCCTTAGTCAAAGGAACAAAATGCTTATCAAGACTATTGTCTATGGTATCCATCAAGGATGAATGTTTTAAAAGCTCAGTCTCATTGTTTTGAGAAAAAAAATACGTGAAGTTTATTTTTAAAACCTTTATTGGGTTCCGCAAGTCGTGCCTTTTAGTCTGTGCTAAATTCATGTATTTTCTTTAACGAGTTGGAAGAAAAATTTGCTTCCATTATGGGAGTCAATTCAAAAATGTATGATGATAAAATCAGGGGATACAGTTTGATGCTGCAGCTAAATCATCTACATCCAAAATGTAATCACATCAATCGATAGCTAAAGGATTAAAGAATTCGTCTCAAAGAAAACATTATTCGTAATGTTTTCACTTAAAACACACGGCCGTGTCCACGACACAGCCACACCCCTTTTTTTTCGTAACCTGTAGGTCCTGTATCTATTTCAAGTACCTACTTAAGTATTTTGATATGGGTGAGCAAATCAGTTAAATTAGTGTAATGTTAGAAAGGGGGTGAATACATAAATGCCAGTTGCTAGAGATGTAAGTACTGTAAACACTATGTTAGTCTACGGTGCCGCAGAAAAATACAAATTTGCTGTAGAACTTTGATAATTATATTAGTTTAAGAAATTAATTTATACATTATATCGACCGCTTGATAGATCGGAGAGCGACTGTCTGACCTTTTTCTATTCTCAATATAAACTGCTAGAATGTTCGAATGAAGCCATGGCTGGTTTCTTAACAGCCTGTATAATATAAGGTTGCTTATCGCATAAAACCTTACAGTACCTATGGACGAAGAAAACATGCTGCACTAAACAAATAATTAGGAATAAGCGCAGGGTGATAACGATGTAAGTCATAACTGATAGTACCTACTCCTACATCCTGATATAAAGTTATGGACAAATAGCAGAAAGGTTTCTCACAGCAAATTAGTTTAGCTTCAAAAAAAAAAAAAAAAACTAAATTCAAAATATTTTATTTCACATAAACCTACATGGGCACTTATGAAACGTCAGAACCTAGGTGCACGGTTCCAATTGGTCGTTTCCTATGGAGAAGAGCCGGCAAGAAACTCCACGGTTACTCTTTTAAAAATAATTGGTTTTTACAATATTTTCAAATAACAGTGTTATTAGGTATGGGAGGACAGTGTAGGTCTTTCAACAAGTACCAGGTACTTAACAAAATAATTATGGACAGCAAATATACAGTCCACTAAGCCTACAGCGTTCTCACATTCACAAAATAGAAAATAACCTATATAAAGATGAATAAATTATTAAAAATAAAAACGTATTTTAAACGAAATGACGTGATTGCTATTACAGCTGTGACAATTCTGAATAATTATCATGTTCACAATAGCCACTAATAAAGATTTGAAGTTAAATTGTAGGTATATAATGTCAAATAATAGCGTGATTATGTCAAGGAAGAATGTAAAAATAGAAAGGTAAAGAATATATATACATAAACATGGTAATTTGGGAGCAGTTAATGAGCTACCAGGGAAGCCACATGTGCAGAAGGAATTATTGCCAAACTTCCTTGTCTTCAACGTTTGTAGTTCAAACAAATTGTTTAGGTGAAAAATCACACAGGTTTTTCTTGTTCGTTTTCAATCTCCCTCACGGACCCCTAACAAATAAATTGCTTTTAAAACGTCAGTACATTAGAAGAGTCTTTACCGGATACTCACAATTTGTTGAATTACACGGAAGACTTTAGTTTTGACGGCTGACTTCTGACGTTTTTTGTGCAGGCGCCATCTTGGATTAGTATTGTCTTTGTCACTATGCAATAGAAGTATTTGAATTAAAAATAAAACAAATCTGCCTAGCCTTTTCTCAACTATGTTGGGGTCGGCTTCCAGTCTAACCGGAGGCAGCTAAATACCAGTTTTTTCTGACCTCCCTCCTCCTGTTATCTACTACGATACTCCTTGATAAGACTGGTTGTCAGACTTTCGGGTTTATGACAACCCGTTACGACTGTCAAAGATCCGCGAATGACAGCCGGGGATATTTGAATATTTCACTGTATTGACTGCCTGCCACGCTGGTCTGGTGTGCATGAGTTTCTGGGTTCGATTCCCGGGTCGGGCAAAGAGTTATTGGGTTTTTCTATCTAGAATTTCTCAGTAGCAGCTCGGAGTCTAGATTCGTGTCCGGTTGATGGCAATAGGCTCGCCCCCTATTACATGGCGAAATGTGGGTGTTCTATAGGTACACCTCTCCCTAACCCTTTAGCGATTACAGGCGTGATGTTTTTTTTAAATCCAAATCTAATGATATTAAGAACACAATCACCTATTAAATTGGATTACGACTTTGTGCATAACCTTCTAAAACAACCCAAAAACGACAATTTGCGTGCATTTATTTATGAAACCCTATAAAACACCATGATATTATGTTAAACATTCTCATGGGAGGTACAATGGTAGGATATATTAGGCTTTTTGCCACAAATAATCCTTTTTTAGAGACAATAGGCTGGCTGCCAAACCAAAGTTATCAGATGTAATGAACACGACGGTGGGCTTGTGTGGATATGACTATTGAAATAAAATATTTTATCTAAAGCTTCGCCCGCGTGGTATCTTCATAAATTATAGTATATGTTCCTAAGTGATAATATAGCATTACACTGCAAAATATTTTTTTAAATTGTTTCAGTAGTTTTTGAGTTTATTCTTATCAAACAAAAATAAAAATCTTTACTCTTACAATAACTTTTTAAGTTTGACCTATCTACGTAAATTAATAGTAATACATCAGTGGTTACCTAGTGGTAATGGCCCTGGTTGTTATAGCGGCAACAGAAATACATCATCTGTGAAAATTTCAACTGTCTAACTATCATGGTTCATGAGATACAGCCTGGTGACAGACGGACAGACAGACAGACAGACGGACAGCGGAGTCTTAGTAATAAGGTCCCGTTTCACCCTTTGGGTACGGAACCCTAAAAAAGTAGGTGAAGTACAATCGGAAGCGTTACATTTACGTGAAAATCTAAAGCGATTTTCTCGAAAAATAAAAATTTCATTTAGAACTAGTTTTTTTTTTACAACATAAAAAAAAACCTAAAATACTTTATAGTTTTTGAATTACGTAAGCTCACGTTCGCATGGACGTAATAAAATCACCGCGATTTTTTTCGTGGACTGGATTTTCAACGCTCTGCTTAGCGCCGAGAGTTGAAAATCCAAACGCCCGGCGCCCATGCGGACGTGGGCTAAGTTATGTTTGTGACCTAGGGGTTGTTGGCAACACAGGGACATGTACATTTCAAAATGGTAACCTCACCTTAGCACTTCGCCTTATATTTCTCCAGTTATCCGTCTACCACCACCAATAAGACTATAGAGGTTTTTCTGTCTATAAAACGTTCTTTAACCATCCCATTGTTTAGTCAAAGGTCTTATCCACACAATTCTATCCTCAATTTTCCACTCACATATAAACTTATAGCAGACAATGCCTCTGTTCAGTTGCACTATGTTAGCGGCGCGATCTCATTGACCCATAAACCAACATTCATGCATATTTTAAAACAAAAACTCGTTAATTTCCAACAATTATTCAATTAATAAAACCATATAAGTTGTTATTCAACGAATAACGTAATAAAATAACAATTGAAACACAACATTATAATTTTTAAAATTATGTTATATTTAAAATATGAATAAGTTTGAAATTGGAACGGGATTAAGTGTGTACCAAATAAAATTACGTTGTTTATTAATTCAATAACAATTATGAATTCTTATAATAAAAGTGAGGTATATAAAAGTGCATTTATTAGATTTATTGGGTGATGCAAATGAAAAAGTGCTGTGAAAATGAATTTGTGGACTACAATATTGTTGTTTTGTCATTTTGTGTGTGTTGCGATTGGATCCAGAGTTATACTCGTAGAGAATGCACCAAGTATGTATTTTGACTTTCATGATAAAATAAACTGTAATTTTAGACTAATTTCAGTTTTTGTCTCTGTTTTTCTTGAATGCTTCATGAATTCTGAAGCATTTTGACATCAACGTTCGGTCTATCTTTAGTCTTTGGGCTGACTTATTTTGTTATAAGAGTAGCTTTATTTTGTATTTTATGATAAATAAAGTGCTTTTTTTTGGTACTGAAAGCATTCTCAATTTAATTTGATAAACCAATCAAACCATCTCTAATACATTTATGAGATTTATAATAGAATAGCGAACCGAACTTGCTTCGCGCGGGTGTAATATACAGAGACAAGTCAAAACATCGAGATGTCTGTCCTTTATCTACGTTAAATATTAATGTATTAATATGCATTATAATATACACAAATTCTCTAAATGATGTTGAAAACCGCTTCCATATCCATTGTGCAGTTTAAAAGATCTAAGCGGTCATACAGGACACGAAAAGTCACTTGGTTTTACTTACTAAGTCACTCTTCGTGGCTGTTCAAAAAGTAATAATAACCGGTTCTAATTTTCTATACATACTTACAATACAGCTGAAAAGTTTTTTTTTCTATGTTTGATCGTGCTAATCTCTAGAACTACCAGTCGGATTTGAAAAAATCTTTTTTGTATTTGATAGCCCAATTCTTGAGGAAGGCTACAGGCTATACAGGGTGTCCAGTATATAGCACGACATACTGCAGGGGGTGATAGCTTTTATATGTTCAGCAAAATCTTACGGATTTACAGTTTTACAAAATTTTCCGAAATATCGAAAAATCTGTATGTAAACAGATTTTTAAGCATCTCGTAATGAAAAAATCTTTTTCTAGAACTTTTTTTACATCAAATTATTCGTGAATAGTTATTCTACTCATTATAAGTTTTTTTTGATCAAAAACAAGAATGTTTTGAAGAAATAGTTTTTTTTGTTAAAATTTTCAGAGAACAATTTTCTTTCTTTCAATTTTGTAAAACTGTAAATCCGTAAGATTTTGCTGAACATATATTGTGTTATATTGATAGGTAGTGACCCTAGCTATCACCCCCTGCAGTATGTCGTGCTATTTACTGGACACCCTGTATAACATCACGCTAGGACTCATAGGTTTTAAATTATTGTATTTTTAAATTTATTCATCTTTGTGTTTTTATATTGTTTTTCTTTTTTTATTATGTAATACTATGGATTTTTATTATCTGCAATAAATAAATTGAATTGAATTGAATAGGCGCCGGGCAAAAAGAAAAATATCCGATTATCATTACTTTTTGAACAGCCTAGTATTTATAATGATTACCTGCTAATTTCTGAAACCTATCTAATTTAACATGTTTACAAATCTAACATCATCGTAATGGTTTATTTTGGTGAACCAATTACACCAATAAACACCGGGTCGATCCATCAGGTTAAGCTACGCTTGCCGGGGTGGTTCCGCGGATGGGTAACCATTTTTACATACCGAGACTCCTCCGTGCCTCGGAAAGCACGTTAAGCCGTTGGACCCTGCTGTCATTCATGGATGTTAGACAGTCATTAAAGTGTCTTCAGAAGCCCGAAAGTATGACAAGTAGTCATATCTTACCAAGGGGTATCGTATTACCCAGGTACTGGGTTGTGGAGCTCAGATACAGTCACTCCATTTAAAATACTGGTATTCAGCTGCATCCGGTAAGACTGGAAGCCAACCCCAACATAGTTGGGAAATGGCTAGGCAGATAGATACATATAAGAAATTCCCTTAAATTTTCAGTAACTAAAGAGATACTGTTGTAGCGGTTACACCGCCACATACGAACTACGCATCAAAGACATGACGTCACACAAATCCTGCATCGCGCAATTAGAGTTTACCGCGCGAACGACATAGATAAGACTATCCGAAATCATCAGTAGGGCAGTCGGCCCGCCAGACACAACACCCGTCTGATTGGAGGATCCTCCCTTTTCTATGGTGGATGAGTGAACTTTACCTGTTCCTCATGCCCCTAAACTGTACAATAGCACCTTTGTTCATTAATTCCGTTAAACATCGGGTCTGTTTTGTAGCCTAAGCAATCATAATCTTTGTGAGGTCTTCGCCACGCCTGGGTGACGATGATGTGGTTGTCTTATTTTTAGCAGAGGTCAAAATGGCATTAAAAGACCTTTTAACATTCTAAGAATACTGTATTTAAAGTTCTATAGATTACGTGTTATGTAATTATGTGTTATCTGTGGTAAATCTGTTGTCTTGATGTTATTACCATCATTACGGCCTCGTTGACTCGTTGTTATCGCTGCTAAATACAGGCCCCACTTTGGTGCGATATTTCTCAGGTCATTGTCAATCTAGATTTGAACCTCCTTCCTTTCCATAGCTGGTTCTTGTCTGCTTTTAAAAATACACATTTAGGCCAAATTGAATTCGAAAACTTTACGTTTAAAGTTGTTAAGTTTATACGGTACAATTTCATATTTTCAATCATTGACACTGAACTCTATAGATAGTGCAATCCACGACGACGCGCCCCACTCCGCTCCACTCCGTACTAAAGTACAGCTTACAGTACAGTCATCGCGGAGTGGGGCGTGTCGTCGTTGAGGTTCACTATCAGTATGCAATGGGATCGTTTATAAATTAATGTCAAGCTTTATTTATCAAGAATCTCCAATAAAAGATTTACACATAAATTGGCAAAATCAGGTATTATTTAGGTGTACTTCTTCACTTATAGGAGACCACAGCATCCACATAAAGGTTACAACTAAGCTAAAAAAGGTAAAATATTAAAAATTAACTTTTGTCAGCGGCTTCGCCCGCGTGCATGTCGGAAATTATCCCACGGGATCGTACTACCAGGATAAAAAGTATCCTATATACTATTCCAGGTCATGTTCTACCCACGTGCCAAATTTCATCCAAATCCGTTCAGCCGTTTTAGCGTGAAAGCGTAAAAAACAAACTCATTTTCGCATTTATAATATTAGTTAGGATAACAAAACATAAAACTTAAATATTTTTTGGTTCATAAATATTGTGGTGTGGCATTGATTTTAAAGTATTAAGTGCTCAACCCGTTGATATCACCATCGTAAATCGATTGTTGGTTGACTACAGACAAGGGCTTATGAAGCTGCTGCCCATATCCTATTGACACAACCCCTTAATCTTCTCTTAATCGCTAAATAGGAACCAGGGCATAACCGTTTGCAATTCAGGACAGTAATTGCAATTACTGTCCATTGAAAAGTACGTATCGAGCAATTTTGAACCATGTGCGGACAGTAATTGCAATTACTGTCCGCACATGGTTCAAAATTGCTCGATACGTACTTTTCAATAACACATCACTTTTGGAAAAATCATGGCCTACTGAAATAAGCGCAAGATAAGTCTTGCTTCTTCAAGCAGTAAGTTGGGGCCAATATCATTGGGCCAACCTATGATAATGACCCCGACATACGTCTCGTGTTACGTGAGTACGAACCGAGGCAGACACTTTTCCTTGCGTAATTTATTTCATCACCACTGCTCCCAAAACGGTAAAAGAAAACATCGTAAGGAAACCGCCATTTCTTAAACCCAAAAATTCGAAGTCATCCACCAACCACCAACTTGACATGCACCAACCTGCACTAGGCCCGCGTGGTGGATTACAGACCGTTCTCCCTCACAGAGATGAGGCCTGATGTGTCCCAGCTGTCTAGGGCATCTCATAGCTAACCCCTGAGGTCATGACAACTTAACGGGGCTTTCCTGTGGCTGCCTTAAGCTACTACACTCAAAGCCTCCAGCCAGGGGCAAAAATTATTCTAATTAAAACTAGGCTAGCGCTCGCTAAGGGCACCCCCTGTGGGGTACGAACCTCGACTTAGAGCGTCGCTTGGGGGAGGACAGCAAGATGGGACAGGCTGGATCAAAGATAGCTCATCAGTCGGGGAATTTAAAGCTACCGGCTCAGCATCGACGCGGGCTGGCGCATCAACGAGCAAGGGTCGGGGGGAGTATTATTTACTTGGGAGGGACGCGATCGCGGAGGACCTCTGAATGCGGGTCGGTGTGTGTGTTTGTGCACTGGGCCTCAAGTCTGCTATTACAATAGTGTCAGAATGGTCTATCATTGATTTCATAACTGTTCATTTTGACAAGTTTGGTAATCTACTAACATATTTGCGTCATTATGACTTTCCAATGGTCAGCCACTGACACTCCATTGAAAGAAATGGCATCTATTGGTAATCTCGTACATAATGAAAAATGAATGACTGACTTAGGCGGTAATCTGCTAAAATTTTGACAGTTCCTTTGATCAGTGACTTAACATGAGAACGTCATTGTGCAGTCATTGCTTTTAATTCGTTACGAGTATCGTGTTTGTGGAATACAATGATCAACCAATGATCGACCATTATGAATTTGGCAGATTACGAACTTTTAGCAAAAATGACAATGGGATCGTGTTGGAATGACGAATTTATAAAAATAGCAGACTTGGGCCCCTGTACTTGGGGCCCTATTGCTCTCCTGGAGGAGGGTAATGGGGTTGTCTGGGTCGCTAAGTATTTGCCTCGGGCGGTGGATCTGACTAATTCTGATAGGGACATAATTGGCGGCCTCGACAACCAGAGGGTTGCGATGTTTGTCCTGTGTCCCAGAATCAGCAGTGGGATGGGAATATTATAAGCTGATTATGCCACGCTTATGCTACTTCTGTGAATCCGCTAATTATCTCAGTAGGTCATATGTATTTATAATTCTGACTTAACGGATCTTCACCAAGGTTGCTATTTGCGTATTTTTTGTCAGTACGTTCTGAGGATTTATAGTTCCTGATGTAATAAACTTTAACTAATGTTTTGTTTAGGTAGGTAGGTACTAATGATGTTATTGTATGACGTAAGCTTAAGTTATTATAATTTTACATTTGTTATACCGTTATCTACGGCCTTATTAAGTATACGTTCTAAGTTCTGAGTTGAGCTCCACGATTACTGGCAAATGCTTGCACTGACAGGACAGGTCCACTCAAATCTGTGTGGTTTTTTTCTCGAAAGACCATTTCAGACTAATCTACATGATCCTCTTATGGCCTGACCAAGATTATGTCTGTTCTTAAAAGAGACTGTGACCTCTGAGTTTTTTTTGGCCTTTCTTCTCAGAGTAGTCAGATAGGAAACGCTGAACTCATCTAGCTAATTTTTAATTCTTTTTTAAGATGATGTGTAAAAGTGATTCCAATATCCTATTTACTCAATCAATCTGCCTAGCCTTTTCCCAACTATATTGGGGTCGGCTTCCAGTCTAACCGGATGCAGCTGAATACCAGTATTTTACATGGAGCGACTGCCTATCTAACCTCCACAACCCAGTAACTGGGTAATACGATACCCTTTGGTAAGTCTGGTTGTCAGACTTTCGGGCTTCTGACGACCCGTAACGACTGTCAAAGATCCACGAATGACAACCGGGACCAACGGCTTAACGTGCTTTCCGAGGCACGGAGGAGTCTCGCTATTTAAAGATGGTCACCCATCCACAGACCAACCCTGGTAAGCGTAGCTTAACCTAACGGATCGACCAGTGCGGTAGTTATTACTTAGCCACGAGCTCCCAATATCCTATTTACTGAATAAACAATTTCATTTCATAGATGACCAGAATTTCAAGTGCATCCTAAGCAGTCAGTCAAACTTTGATGACAGACCAATAAAGTAGACCATGACATGTGCTGAGCTTTGATGAGCTGCTTTTATTCGTTTGGCCGGGGTTTATGATTCAATGACGGATCTGGTTAGTAGTCGTTTCTGCTGTTATACGATAACCTCTGCCTATACGACTCGTATAACTTCAGTTTTACCTAGAACATCCCTTTACATGTTATTGATTTTTTAACCGACTTCAAAAAGCAGTTTTTTATTTTTGTATAGTTGTTACGCGATTACTCCGCCAAGGTACGAAATGATTTTGATGATTTTTTTTTTGGTAGGTCATACTTCAGAGGTGGTCCCATATAAATTTTATTAAATTTTCTTGGGTAGTTTTTGAGTTAGCTTCATTAATACGTATTTTTCCCAACTAAGTCTGTATTAACGATGATATAATAAGTTCCTGTCACTGTTATTTACATAGCAGGTAGGGTTATTCAATTTTTTGTGGAGTAGGTACCACAACTAAAAAGTTTTTAAGCATAGAATAAAATTTTTAACACATACATGAAATAAATTGTATTATTTTTATTCATTTAGAAGTTTACATTTTTAATTAATTTAAAAAAAAACATTTTTTAGTGTGACATCGCTTATTATGAATTATTTCTTAAGAATAGTCATGTTAATCGACGTCACTAAGCGAAGCTATATCCAACCTCTGATAAAAATAATTGTATGTGAAAACTTAACTTCGCACTGCAATTACTTCATATTAATATGTGGTTGTTCAATATAGGTGGAGTCATAATAAACGGATTCCACTGTACATTAAATATTTCTGCAGCCCATATCCTTCAAATCAGAGTAATTGATAAGTAATTCTGCAAATTTCAAACTAAAAATAGTACTATTAGATTTCTTTCTTTCCATTTACGGGCAGGGGCATCTTCCAGTCTTCTTCTTTTCGTGTAGTTAGTGACTAACCTGGTGTCAGACTTGGCTTCACATGCCGTCGAGAAATATCTCTCAGGCATGCCGTTACCATTTCCTCACCATGTTTTCCTTCACAGTTTTTGAAGCAAGTGATAATTATACAATACGCACATGAATCCGAAAAGTCAGAGCTGAGTGCCTTGGGTTCGAACTCGAGACCTATGACTTGGCAGTCGCACCACAAGGCTATCACTGCCCGCCATGTTCCCGTAACCAGTCTAATTTATTTATTCGTTAACCAATCAATCTCATACCCTTTTCTTCTACAGCATGTTTCCGCCGCGTCCTGGCCGGGAAGCGAGCCCTGAGAAGCCACGTCAGAAAGGTGGTGCCCTGCGAGAGGCTAGAAGACTGCAGAGTAGAGTGTGCCACAGAGAAGAGGTTTCCTTGTGAAAGCTTTAATTATAGGTAAGTGATTTTTGGCAACAGGGTGGCCCTGTGATAACGGCCGTGACTAACGAGTTGTAGATGAAACCAGACAGTCGCTTTACTTTGTAAAAATTATTTCATAACCAGTGAAACCTGTGAGTATGTCATGCTCACTCAAATGTCTCGCTGATGGTGGCGCGTGTGTTGGATCGTTAAGTTCCCTTCAAAATGGTTGAGCTAAACGGTGCTGATCCATGCGTCATGTTCGTGAACGGGCGCCGTCAGTTGGGACTGGTCATCTCTTAGCTGCCATGGCTTATTTTAATATATTTAAAGTTTTTGAATGATTCTTTTTTTTTCTTTTCTTTTTATTACGGACGCTTTTACGAACGTGTACGTCTTTCTACATTGTTCTCACATGCATAATTTCAAAATGAATGGTGTAACCAATATTTTATATCATTTTTTTTATTTTAAATAGTGTCTGTGGAGTTTCTTGCCCGTTCTTCTCCATAGGTACCTACTACGCTTTGGAATGGGCAACTAGCTTCATATTTTTGACTGACCGACCCCTTGACAATTCAAAAGTGCCTGTAAATGGTTTAATTGAAATAAATGCTTTGAGTTTGAGTTTGAGTCCTCTCAAAACGGTGAAGGAAAACATCGTGAGGAAACCGGCATGTCCTAGAACCAAAAATTCGAAGACGTGTAACATCTACCAACCCGCACCGGGCCCGCGTGATCGATTACGGCCCACTGCCTCTCATAGAGAAGAGGCCTGTTATCTAGCAGAGGGAATATTATATGCTGATCATGATTATGAAGTGATTGTTAGACAAGACACGATAGATAGATGATAGGTTAGAGAATGGTGAACAAGCTTCTCAAGAAATTGGACATGATGAGGGGCAAGGGGGGCAGGGGTTTTGTTGTACAGACATTTTTGAGGCTTGAGTTCAGGATTTTTATCAAAATAACTAAGGCTATAAATGTATACAGGCTGAATTTTTAGTCACCGTCCAAATTTATTCTAGGCATTAGGTATGATTCACTAACTCCATTTTTGAAAAAATAACGATACGTAAAATTTTCATATTAAATCATTTTCTCGAAAGAATTATCCGCTCTGCGTGGTATATAATAACTTTGTGATGTGATACCTCAATATTTTTGTATTGAGTGATACTAAAGGAAAAAACACGTATTCAATGATTTTCGGGTACGTCTTTCATTGACTTGATGTGCCCTGGCGGCTGAGAGTATGTCATGCTCACTCAAATGTCTCGCTGGTGGTGGCGTGTGTGTTGGATCGTTAACTTCCCTTCAAAATGGTTGAGCTAAGCGGTGCTGATCCATGCGTCATGTTCGTGAACGGGCGCCATCAGTAGGTAGGGATTTGTCATCTCTTAACTGCCACCGCTTATTTTAATTTTTGAATTGTTTTTATATTTTTATTACAAACGCTTTTTACGTGCACATGTATAATTTCAACATGAATGATGTAACCAATATTTTGTAAGAATATTATGATTTAAAAGAGTGTCCGTGGAGCTTCTTGCCCGTTCTTCTCCGTAGGAACCTACGCTTTGGAATGGGCAACTAGTTTCATATTTCTGACTGACTGACCCCTTGACAATTCAAAAGTACCTGTAAATGGTTTAATTGAAATAAATGCTTTGAGTTTTTTCGCCAAAGATTAATATATCCAAATTTGGACGGTGACAAAAATTTCAGCCTGTATAAATTGAAAAACAAATTGTCAGCTTATTATTGTATTTCTTACGGAAATCAAATATCTTAAATATGTCGTTACTCGTGGCAATAAAAAATGAAGAAACGCAAATACTAGCCGTTTTATGCAGATGGTCCCTGCACCTACAATAAGTTAGCGCAATATGATTGGATCAGCACTTGCACTCAAACTATCCCTTATTTCCACGCAATAATATTGACGGCCCATAAGCTTCAATGTTTTCGCGATAGCAAGACCTGTGCAATACATATCCTACACAGTGCAATAAAAATTAAACTCGCTCAGTATTTAGTTCAATCGTTGCGAAATCTTAACCCTAAGTAGTCAAAATATTGCGGTATTCGTGATATTGTGCAATATAATTGATCGTTTAGGGCCTGCCTAAGAGTTGATCAGTTTACCTACGATTTCCATTAAGTGTTTTGGTTTTGCAATTTTATTTAGGTATAAGTTATAGTCCTGTGTTATTTGAGTTTCTTGCATTATAAGAACTATTTGCAGACGTTAGCAAAGTTATTACTTATTGCTTTATTAAAGCTTATTGCTTTATTAAAGCTTCTTGCAGTGTCATATCATGGTCCTTGAGCTTTGTGTAGCTACTTATTATTAGGACTTATTGCGTCACTAAAGCTTCTTGCGTTATCAGAGCATTTATAGAATTAATCATCGGCACAAATTGGAACCAAGTACGGCCAGCTTCTACCACTTAGTATCTACTCAAATTCAAACAAAGTTGCTAACACAGATGACAGATAATCAGTAACAAAAATGAAGTCAAATGTGTTTGTATTGTTCACACGGGCTGTTCGCACTATTGTGTTTGTTTCCTGATCTTTGGCGACCTTAATATGTTAATTGTTACGACATTTTGGTAGATGTATGCGTTTGACAATACTTATTATAGTATTTTCGGTGTTTAGTTGTGAATGTTGTTAGAATTCTTAAGGTCGTCACGGTGTTGGTCATCCCTTCTCTGCACTCTCATACGAGTAGGTATCTTCAGTTAAAACATGAATATATTCAAGCTTTTCATCATCTACCTAACTTTTTTCCAAGTATGTTGGGGTTGGTTTTTTTTTTTCAAGTATTTTGGGTGGGAAAACATCAAATTACATCTCCCGCTCTGGGTGGAGCGGGAGGGCGTGTCAGACTCTTACTGACTAAAACCCACCCGTGTTACTTCTGTTGCCTGTGCAATGCCAGGGGGCCACGGTATCCCTTTCGGAATGTCCCGCAACCCCGGCAGGCAATGGTCTCATCGCACCCCTTCACAACTCTTTGAGGCGCGCGTGGAACACAATGCGCCATCGACCCGGGCTTGGTCCTTACAGGACGGCGAGCTACCCATTGCTCACCGTCCGCAAGCCCGCGCCTACGGTGGCCGGGAATCGGCAATCGATTCCCGACGCCCAGGTCGTCTCCTCCTGCGGCGGCTAGGGGCGTGAGGGCGCGAAATTTGCCTCTCCCTCACGCGCTCCGCCTCCTCCTTGGCGAGCATTACTGCTTCGCAGAAGGAGGTGACGGCCTCTCACTCCGTACCATGGCCTGGACCAGGGCCGGATGCGAGAGATCCCCGCCACCGATCGCCTCCACGAGGACACGGCGGTGCTCTGCCCAAGCCGGGCATACCTCCACCGTATGCTCCACCGTGTCCTCCGGGCGATCCACGCAGTGATGACACCCGGGTGTTTCCTCCCGCCTTATCCGAAACAGGTACCTCCCGAAACAGCCGTGTTCGGTGAGGACCTGCGTCAGGCGGCAGGTGAGGACGCCGTGGCGCCTCTCCAGGCAGGAGAGTGCCTCAAAGAGGGGACTTATCGCCGCAATAGTGGCGTGTTGGGTCGGCTTCTAGTCTAACCAGGTGCAGCTGAATACCAGTGTTTTACATGGAGTGACTGCCTATCGGCCCTGTACAACCCAGTTATCCAGTTACTGGGTAACAAGATACCCCTTGGTTCCCTTGGTCCTTGGTTGATTGGTTGTCAGACTAAGATATTCAGGCTTTTGTCTGTTCGTTTTTTTCTGACATACACTTGAAGATACCTTCCATAAAACATCTCGAATGGCCATCCAATGGTTTGTGAGGTTCATGAGAAAAACAATCACCATGATCACAGCGAAAAGTTGTCAACTGCTGGATATATTAAGCAAACTCCAAATATCAAATCAATGAAATTAATCAACTGCACAATAGCTACTTTCAACATATTACCTACACAGTGACAGAATATAGCCTTTTATACATTATTGCCCTATAGAGTTCACTCATTCTCTATAGAATAGGGAGAATCCTCCGACCAGACTTGTGTTGTGTCTGGTGGGCAACTGCCCGACGATTGATGCCAGGATGTTGTATATATTCCGGTCGCATGGTAAAATCTGCTTGCGGAATACAGGATTTGTGTGACGATGTTGTATATATATCGGTCAAGCGGTAAACTCGGCTTGCGCGATGCAGGATTTGTGTGACGTCAGGACTTTGATCCGTAGTTCGCATGTGGCATTGTAGATGCCACCACAGTCCCATAAAAATATTTTATGCCCAGTTTCTATGAACAAATGCGGATATCTCAAACAGAATCTGAATGCAATCCTGTCAAGACTTTCTAAGTATAAAAGTGTTCAATGGCTAACTTGTTAACACTGCTTCGGTTAATTAGCATTGGTATATGTTGACAAAATTGCCAACAATTACGAGTGTACCTAATCTATTTGAAACGAAACTATAACTAATAATCCTCCAGAACTTATCCTAAAGGGATGATGTAGGGATGTTGAATCACAAAAACGATTTAAACCGTCCGACAGATAATTAAAAAAAATTGGACAAGTATTTTTTCTTTTTTCACGTAAGTAATCAAAAGATTACGGCAATACATTGAGTTAAAATGTAGCATGACGTTACTCCTCTCCGGTAGATTTCATATTGACTTGCGACGTAGCGAACTCTCAACTCCCCAACTTTATTGCGTTTTAGCTAAACCATTTTTTATTAATATGATAAAACAATAAATACGTGTCTAATATTTTTTTATTACCTGACTGACGGATTAAATCGTTTTTTTTTTCAAGTCTACATCCATATTATTTAGGTCGCCACATCTTTTTCTTCCATAGATCTCTATAGAGCCTTTTTTCACTAAATTGATAAATTAAGAGTGTATATCCTAAAAGTGGACAACCTGCAAATAGCTGTCAATTAATTACCTGTTTTGATTTATTTCGCAATATTACTGTATGGAAATATGAAATATTGCTAACTAGTAAACTAGAATGTTAATAATGAATTACAATTAAAACAATTAATTTGATGTTGTAACCGTTTTTGGTGTGAAAAAGGCATTATGAAAGTTTCCAAATACATTTTTACATCAAAAACTAAATAATCAGTGTTACGATTTTAATTGTTGCATTTCATAATCAATATTTTAGTTCACTAGCTAGCCTTAATTCATATTTCCATATAGTAATATTGGCAAATTAATCAAAACAGCGTATTATTTGAAAAATATTTTAGTTCAAGTCCTTTCATAATCTTCATCTCACTATCTCCTATCTTGCCAAAATCTTCGTGTCTTCAACAGAAGCCTCCTCAGATGTTTTAGAACAATTTTATCTCACAATCTACATTATGAATACTAGTACCTATGTACTATTTAGCAGAGGCCCTTCTCTACATGGTTGGTGAGCATCTAGGTTGGGACAGGGTTGACTCCGATACTGTATTATTATTGTGTATATATATTATTATATATTTTGTCTTACCAAGGCCTCTATTCCTCTAGCCTTAAGATTCAGAATATTTTGAAAGCTTAGATTATACAGTATGATTTTTACTATACTCCATAGGTTTAGGTAGTAAAATAAATGTGAAAAATCGTAAAACAGGTTTCTATATATGAAAATTTCTTGTTTAAAAATACGATAAAATCAAATTAGATTTATTTTAGATTTTTACAATAGTTTCCTCTTTTATTCATGTATGTTTATTCTTAAACTACTCTTCGTAGATGTACTGTGTCTTGAGCACAATTTTGTAATTTATAATAATAATATTTTGTAATCTGGCTATTGGTGCCGATTCTCTTGTCACAAATGCGTCTAAACTAGACTAAAAATCACCAAAATTTAGTTTACTCCTGTCAAACGATGATATCCCATTCTGAAATAGACTAAACTGGCACAACTTAACTAGATTTTAGTTTGACAGCACTAAGATTGTACTGAGATTTTAATTTAGTGAAAATGACAATTTTGCTATTCTGAATTTGACGTTTTTCACCTAAAATTTTAATTTTCTGACTAATTCTGACCATTTTTAATCGCCACTGAAAATGGTGTGGAATATTATTAGTTGTCATGAACTAAAATTCACACGAACATCTCGAGTTCGGATGCAAAAACAGTATTGTACTGGATTTTTTTCTTTTCTTTTGCTTATATCTCGAAAATGGTGTGTCCTATCGCAAAAATAATGAAAATTTCGACCCCCTTTATAAAACCCTTATACCCATAATACTCAACACGTAGGTAATAGTTTTTTTTTTTTCCATACAAAAAGTGAAAAATTCCATATAAAACACGTCGAGGATGCCCCCACTGCGCGCCTCCAGCTCTAAAAAAAATCACGGGGTAGGGCAAACAAGTATCTACCACGTGGAGTCGCAATTGTCAAATTCGATTTAGTTGTGTCAAAATATTATTTTAATTTAGAGACTTTTTACTACAGAATAGCGTTAAGATTCTCATAGTAAAAAGTAAGGAATTTTAGTGATAGTTTAGTTAGTTTAGTCCGGTGTACAAGAGAATCGGCACCATTGTAAAGACCCCAAACTCTAAACAACGTTGCTAAATTGAAGAGTACAACTGTGACGTAGCATGACTACTGAAGTGACAGGCATTACGTTTAGTCGGTTACTTGACAGCTGTCTCGTCACGTTTTTAGTACAACTGTGACGTAGCATAAAAACTGAAGTGACAGGCATTACGTTTAGTCGGTTACTTGACAGCTGTCTCGTCACGTTTTTTTTTTTGCAAACATTTATTAAAATACCTAAATCTACGGAGTTTAACTGTGTTCATTTCATGTCTCCTAAAGCTGAATGAAATACTACAACAATGCAGATCTGTAATTTAACCCCTGTTAGGATGAGGATTAAGTAACGACTGCGTATGAGTCGTAGAAATTTTTATTCTTGAAAATTTTATAATGAAATCCTATAAAAGGAGGGTAAAATCATGGTTAAGCTGGACTGGGCTTATTCTTCCTTAAATTTATTTATTTATCTGCACAATGTACAGATAGTTACGGGCTATGACTTGGCTAAACTGAGTGCGTGGTACTAAGACTACATGATAATGTGAGGGCGCAGCAAGTTGTCCTGATTGCTCAGGAGCCGGATATTGACATATTTATATATAGCAGTACGTCTTTGTTTAATGTTTGCAATGAAGTTTTTAGTTAAATCTGGCTGCGCGCTTTGGGGTATACTGTAGCAAGTAATTGTTGAGCCTTAGTTCACAACGAGACGTGACGCGACACGACGATGCTTAAAGATGCCAGACGCAGCGCGACGTCGCGAGGCGCATTGTAAAGTCGCTGGCAGCCCCATGCCTCGCTGCTTCGTGATGCGTCGCGCTACGCCGCGAGGCACCTTGAAGCGCAGCGCGGAGCAGCACGACGCCGCGAGGCATTTTCGAATTATCTCAATTAAATGTGTATCTTTTTGAGTAGTAAATAAAGTTATATTTTGTATCACTATCTTAAAAACGGGCGTGCAGCGGCGCTTCGCGTCACTTCTCGGTGTGTAACATCTGACATCTCACCTTGGTAATTTAGCAACATGAAGGGGTGGGGCCTCGTCAAGGTCATTTCTGACGGCCAACTCAAGCGCCTGGAGCGCTCATTGATCAAATCAAATAGCCCTAGGCCCTGGCGGACCCCGTCAGTTGTGCTGACATCTCTGAGGCACGCGCTTTCAATAGCGCTCGTCTTTTCAGAGGTTGTCATTAACTTTGAATAATTCGCATCAATTTAGAGGATGGGTGGCAGATGCTCATACGATACCTTTTTAGTGCCTTGATTATTGAATATTTTGACAGCGTTCCCAGGGTTTCCAGACGTATTTAAAGTATTGTTTCTAGTGGAGGCTCTCTTGCTCAAATGCTTGCGAAAATGTCAAAGGTAAATTGTATCAATGAATTAAACCAGGTTCAACTCTTATAGTTCGCTATATACTTTACGCTAACTGCTTGGTCGTAATCCATGACGTTTAACCTCGGCTCAGCTGTTATCAGATGCATCAGCATTGTGTGCTGTTGCAGGGTTAATGTTAAATTTGATGTTTCATATAATGTCTAGAGTTATTTTAACTACGTTGTTAACAAATTACGTCATTACGAATTCTATCAAATTATTTTGCAATGAATTATTCTAAGTACCTGGATTCATATTCATCACAACAGCATTGGCTTTAAAATTAAGTTGGTATTTTTTTTTTCAAACTTTAATAATGGCGGACGCTTGTTCTCAATAACATAATAGATGTTTATAAAAAAAATAGGTATTTTGAGATCAAAATACAGATAATAATAATGAGATCATTATACTCAAATACTATTAAAATGAAACGTCTTTATTAGCGAATTACGGACGCTTTTACGAACGTGCACGTCTTTCTACATTGTTCTCACATGCATAATTTCAAAATGTAACCAATATTTTGTATCAATTTTTTTTATTTAAAAGATTGTCCGTGGAGTTTCTTGCCCGTTCTTCTCCATAGGTACCTACAACGCTTTGGAATGGGCAACTAGCTTCATATTTTTGACTGACCGACCCCTTGAAAATTCAAAAGTGCCTGTAAATGGTTTAATTGAAATAAATTCTTTGAGTTTTGAGTTTGAGTCTACCTGTATGTCCGTTAGTACGTATATAATTCCAAAACTACTAATCCGTTTATAGAAAAGTTCTCTTTCATGGTTTAATAGGTACGCTACTCAAGTGGAGTTTATGGCTACTGCTAATTCAGAAACACAAAAAACTACCTTAAATATCGATTGATAATGTCATAATTTAAACTATGACACATAAATAATGATACTTAAGCTCAACACACACGGAGGCGGGTGCGTGTCGGGCGCGTACTGCCAGACTATAATATATTACCACAGACGCGGGTTGCTCTGTGCTCGTAGGTAGTTTTCTTTAATTAATGAAGAGCATAGTTATGTACTATGCTCTTCATTCATTGTCTGTCCAGCACGGACTATGGGTGTCTGTGGTAATATACAGTCTGGCATTACGCGGTCGGGACTGTGCTGTGTGTGCTGTCATCCAGGAATTACAATATATACCTACAAACCCGCAATACGGCCATCCCGACACGCAGCCGCTTTGTGTGTTTGTTCAGCTTTAACCCAAAAAAATAACGAAACAAAACACAATATCCAAATCCGGCCCTAAACACATTAATTTGCATAAAAGATGATGTGAATCTTTTTCATACAAATATAATGGTACACTTTTATGTGAACTGAAGTGACATAATTGGGACGCCAACCAAGGTTGCTTCTAGTACTAGTGGCCATTGTGCAAATGAGATCGCAAGACCAACAGGGTATGACGAAAAAAATTAAGAGCAAATGACGTAAAACTGTTGATGATGAAGGGCTTAATGGTAACTTTTATATCGGCTTATTGGTTGATTCGTTTTTAAATAATATTATTTTTTCTTTAGCCGATTTGCAAGAAGTTAATTTATTTTTGGGCGAATAGTTTTAAATTCAAAATGAGCCAATTGCCTAATACGTATTTCTACAGTTGACGTTTCGCCCACAAATAAATTAACATCGTTCGAATCGCCTTAAGATTTTTTTTAAATATTAATAGATGTTAAAGTATGAAATTGCCGTTTTATTGTAGTAGTAGGTACTTCGAATTGACGTATAACCTTCATGGTTTGAGATTTTTGAGAAACTTTTTTCACATAGTACCTATGAAGTTCTTCTTTTAAAAAATGTGCAACATTCGATTATCGACTTTCCGTTGTTTTTTTATTCAGCTTTGACAAGAAAAATGGATAGGTACTTCGAAAATTCGAGTTATTTTTGAATACGAGTTTCGACGCGGAACTAACACGGCAAAAACAGCTCGCAATATCAATGTTACATTTGGAGAAAGTCCTAATAAACGCACCGTGCGATTTTGGTTTAAACGCTTTCGTGATGGAAACTTTGATTTGAAGAACGAACCACGTGGAAGACCGCCCACACTGGTGAATAACAATGAATTGAAAGAAATGGTGGAATCCTATCCGAGCCAAACTACCCAGGAATTAGCGGCATGGTTTAACGTTACCTTACCAGCAATATTGACTCATTGGCGTCCAATCAATAAAAAAAAAGAGATATGGGTGCCTCATGATTTGACTGATCTGCAGAAATAAACGCGTGTTGAAACTTGTGTTGCCTTGTTGAATCGATACAGAAATGAAGGAATATTCAAACGCCGCAACAGTGTCCTAAAGCAAAGCTTACCAATGAAAAGGTAATGGTAACTGTTTGGTGGTCTCAGCATGGTGTTATTCACTATAGCTTTCTCCGATCTGGTCAAGCAATAACGGCAGATGTCTACTGTGCCAAACTCTGTACAATAATAGCAAAACTAGCAGTGAAACAGCCCCGACTCATGAATCGATCCTCACCATTATTGCTTCATGATAACGTGAGACCTCAGACAGCACGAGAAACCGTTTAAACTCTACAAGAACTGCAATTAGAGATCATTCGTCACCCTCCATATTCGCCAGACCTTGCTCCAACGGACTACAATTTTTTTCGTGATTTGGACAATTTTCTACGTGATATCAAGTTTTCTTCTCAGGTACAAAATGCTTTCACACAGTTTGTCGAATCTAGTTTTTACGAGAATTCTATCGGCATCCTTCCTATTAGATGGCAGTAATGTATAGATAAACATGGAAATTATTTTTATCAAATAAATACGTTAAATAAAAATAAAAAAATAATAATTTCTATTTTTCAGTACAAATCGTCAATTTCATACTTTAGCTCCTAATATTTAAAAGCGTCGATTCGTCCGCTTCGGGCGAGTAAATTCGTGCGAATCAACAATAAGCCTTTAGATCAATCTAAAAGGTTAATTAGGTCCGATATATAATAAGGTACAGTCTGTTGTCAATATTATCTGACCCACCCTAAAAACAAACGAATTTGGACCCTCTGACATTAACAATAAGGTTTATTCAATTTAAATGAGCTTAACAGACAAGCGACGCGACGGCTTGATGAACAAATACAATAATAATACAGACACGCAAATTTGATCTTTAAAACGTTAGCGTTAGGTTATATGTTATAACTACTTGTTATAATATAATTAGTGTAATAACTTATTTGAATAACTATCTTCAAGTAATTCTGGTCTCGTGGTCTGAATATAAGACTGGGAAAAACAAGTTGCGAGATCAAATCCTGCGACAAAATAATTGTTTTGCTTTTAATTTAGAATTTATTACAAAACCATTTCTTGTTTATTGTAAAGAACTATAGACGGATAACCTTCAAATATAAACTTTCTAAAATGGTAATATTTTCGCATAATTTGTAATAAGTGGGTAGTTGAAAAATAAATATTCGTATTCATTATAAAACCTAAGGGTATGCAGTGACTTCGCGCAAACATATTTTACCTTGTCTTAGTATATTGCAAAAACAACGTCTCTTTAGAATTTTTTATTTTCTGTTTTATGTAGTTTTTTTATTATCATGTGTGTTTTTATTTATTAAAAAAGGAACTGATAATAGGTGGACTGTGTTTTTGAACCGACATGTTGTTCGTCGCCAATCCAGCATCAAACCGCTAAGCCACAAGCACTTGTTAGAAACGTGCGAAATTAAAGATTGGGTTGTAATTATGTAGTGTGACTTAAAAGCTTTTCAACTTTAATGTCAACGAGATAATGATTAAAATAGCATAACAAAATGATACATAATGCCGGTGGCTCCGACAATGTTGGGTGGGTTTACCTTAACGTTACGTGTTAAAGATCAAATTTGCGTGTCTGTATTATTATTTTATTTGTTCATCGACTAACTAGTCTGATATGCTCATATAAATTGAATAAACCTTAATGTTACAAGCACAGGGTCCACATTCGTTTGTTTTTAGGGTGGGTCAGATAATGTTGACAACAGACTGTACGATAGGTCACATCTTAGTGGTAACAAAAACAGTACAAGCTAACCCCATAATCTATTGAATCTCCGTACTACCACAGAATACATAATATTACAAGTAGGTACCTACAGAAATTCACACCGCAAAATGAGTTAAATAAATAGCGACTCTTCTACAACACAATAAAGTGCAATTCATGTCGGTGATCAGCATATTATAATGTTCTCGTTGCTGAGACAAAGGCCTCCTCTCCGAGGAAGAGGGCCGTAATTCATCACCAATCGTGAATCTTTCTGAAAAATACGCTTGACAATTTCTGCGTGATTCTGAGAATTAATGAATCTAATACCTACTAATATTTTGCAGAAAAACTGGCGTCGCGGGATATCTATTTGAGTATATACAACATGTAAAAGAAACCCTGTCCGATCCTGTCTGTTCTGTTCGATCTATACCTACTTAATTGATATCTTCTGTGCTTGTCTCAATAAATACTTTTGCTTTATTTTTATCCGCGAGGATGTTGTTAAGTATCGTATTGAGAGTACATTTATTGGGAAATAACCAGGAAAAAAAAACGCGTTTTTTTTTTCCTGGTAAAATTATAATTTTACCTGATTATTAGGTACATTTGGCGCGGGGGCCGTCCTCGTTTAGCGGGTATTTTTTAATGGATTCGGGGTAATTTTGGTACTAAAAATATGAATTTTAAATAGCAATAACTTTTTATTTTCAATAATATTTTTTTTTATTATTTTTTGTTGATTTTATTGCAGTACCTACATAGGTGCCCCTTTCGGAAAGGACTAATTTTTTTACATATTGTATAGTAGTGAATCTTTAATCTTCTTCTTATCGAGTGGTTAGTGACTAACCTGGTGTCAGAACCTATAGTGATCTTTTAAATCTTCAAAATAAAATTAAATATTTTTATTTGTAGAACGTTGGTAAACAAAAAAAGTACAGACCGATGTTAATATTAATGAAATTAACGCTATCTCTTGCCGTCAACGGCGCACAAATATTATAATTACAATTTCAAATTAATTAGTAATAAAAGCAAAAAAACATTTTAATAAATAAATACTACAAAATTATAACAATTCAAAATTAATACACACCTTAATAAATATTAATATACGAGTAAATACCTTACCTCAAATTAATACAAATTAGACACATTAGCTATAGCTTTATATCATTTGTGACGTCTCTGGTATTTCAAATCATACTTTGACTGCCTCTTTTGTCTAGTTAGCCGTGCGTCACAAGGACGAATGCTAGGGGGTCTTTTTTTTTTTTTTTTGTGTGGGAAATCATCAAATGACTTCTCCCGCTCTGGGTGGGGCGGGTGGGCGTGTCAGACTCTTACTGACTAAAACCCACCCGTGTTCCTTCTGTTGCCTGTGCAATGCCAGGGGGCCACGGATTCCCTTTCGGACTTTCCCGTAACCCCGGCAGGCAATGGTTCCATCGGACCCCTTCACTCGCTGACATCTCTTTGAGGCGCGCGTGGAACACAACGCGCCGTCGACCCGGACGGCGAGCTACCCATTGCTCACCGTCCGCAAGCCCGCGCCTACGGTGGCCGGGAATCGGCTATGCATTCCCGACGCCCAGGGCGTCTCCTCCTGCGGCGGCTAGGGGCGTGAGGGCGCGAAATTTGCCTGTCCCTCACGCGTTCCGCCTCCTTCTTTGCGAGAATTACTGCTTCGCAGAAGGAGGTGACGGCTTCCCATGCCCTCTCGCTCCGTACCATGGCCTGAACCAGGGCCGGACGCGAGAGATCCCCGCCACCGATTGCCTCCACGAGGTCACGGCGGTGCTCTGCCCAAGCCGGGCAGACCTCCACCGTATGCTCCACCGTGTCCTCCGGGCGATCCACGCAGTGATGACACCCGAGCGTTTCCTCCCGCCTGATACCGAACAGGAACCTCCCGAAACAGCCGTGTCCGGTGAGGACCTGCGTCAGGCGGAAGGTGAGGACGCCGTGGCGCCTCTCCAGCCACTCCTCAAAGAGGGGACTTATCGCCGCAATAGTGGCGTGCCCAGCACTGGGTTGCGACAATCGCAATCTCCATGACGCCATGAGATCCCGTCGGAGCTCTGTCCGCTGTGCCGCGATTTCTCGCGGCATCGGAGTCAAGCCCCAGCGTTTCGCCTCCTCGCACCACTCCCAAATATGCGCGAGGACTTTTGCCTCCAGATCACATGGCGGCAATCCAAATGCTGGGGGGTCTTAAGTTCCATTGTTGAGTCGGGAAAAGTATCATGGTATTAGCAACAAGCTTATTTTTAGTAACAACCTATTGCCACAAATCCAGACACCGGATTTGTGGCAATAGGCTCGCCCCCTATTACATGGAAATCAAACTTGACTGCTGAAATAAAGGGTACACGATACACCACAGTCTAACCCTTCGAGAAATACAACTGTGATGACGATATTATTATATGATACGATATTCATTTATAAAATCTCTCTTTACAGATTAGACCGCACATTCCGCGGAAAAGGCCTCTGTGAGTTAATGACAAAACCAATAGAAGCCTTCGACTTACGACGAGACTTCGTCGAAGATAAAGACTTTGATTTTTTCGAGCTCGACCGAAATAGCTTGGAGCCCAACTGCCCAGACACATTGAGAGGACCAGGGGTCTTACATTCCGGTTTTTTATCCTCAAAGACCAATAGAATTCCAGACGGGGATGGAGCTCAAACTGGGTGGAGAGACAGGTATGATGGGTTTGATGGAAGACATAGGGATCGGTTTGATGGGGATAGAAGAGGTCCATATGGGAATCGAAGAGGAGGAAATGAAGATAGGTTCTTTGTGCCTTATCAGATTAATCAAGGTGAGTGTTATTTTTATTATGGCTTTTGGTTCTTTCCCCAATTTGATCACAAATAGAAAATTGCAGTTTCTTAGATTATGTAACTAGTTCTCGATGTCGTTTGACTTCTGAAGTTCAGGTTTCGATGGTATGATTCTTTAGGATATGATTATGCTTATAATTATCTTCTTCTTCTTCTTTCTTTTCTGGTCACGGTACCAAAGGAGAAAAGTGAGGAGATCCGACCGCAAATAACGGTATTTGGGGTCGGGTCTCCTCACTTTTCTCCGCCAAGTTATTCTATCTTGGGTTATCGGTTCTGGCAATTGATTATATTTCACCACCAGGTCAATGGTGGACGGCCTCTGCCTCTCTTTTATTTCGGCAAAAATGCAATTTGTACCATTGCATCTTTTAATGTATCCATACCATCTTAGGCGGTAATTTTAACACACTTTTAAGAGTGCCTGGCTCTGCACTGCAATAGTTCCAATCTTTGTATTTAAAATATACTTCTTAAATCTTGTTGTCTCTTTCAGGCTTAGCCCGCAGTAACGACGACCAAGAAAACTGGGGCAAATATGGTGGTGAATACGGAGGCTACGATAGATATTACAAAGACAGGAATGACTACCACAAATCCATCAGCCACTGGCAAATATCCACCGACGTAGAACGACCATCCTATGGGGTCAAACCCCATTCGAACATCAACTTCGACTACCACAGTCTGAGCAAAAATGGTGGGACTTTTGACTACCACAGTCTGGGCAAAGAAGGGGGGGCCTGGACTGGTAATAGATATGGCTATGGGTCTTGGAAAAGGGGGCGGTGGAACAATTCAGGGAGTTCACCGAGTCAAAATGGGTTAGATTATGGGGAGACAAATTTTTATAAGCCGAAGCCGCATCACCACGATTCTATTGATCGAAGTGATGATGGAAGGACTAAAGGTAAGATTTTATATTCATAACTAATGCAATTTTTGCTTCTAATAAAAAGGGCTATATGTTGGTCACTACTCAACATTTTCTTTGGTAAATACTCTCGAACTTTGCTCCCACCTTAACAGATTTTTACGACGTTGGTCAACATTTCTTGTCGTTACTCGCCATACAGAGCCTTGGTCAACAACATACAAAAACACATTGACCTGATAAATTTTGCTTCTAATAAAAAGGGCTCTATGTTGATCACTACTCAACATTTTCTTTGTTTAATACTCTCGAACTTTGCTCCCACCTTAACAGATTTTTACGACGTTGGTCAACATTTCTTGCCGTAACTCGCCATACAGAGCCTTGGTCAACAACATACAAAAACACATTGGCCTGATAAATTAACATCATACTCGTAAAAGAAATGGATTTACACAATTCTTATTCGTAGCTCTCAATGTATCCGTAACCGCCTTATAGGAGCATGAGGAACAGGGTGTAAAGTTCACTCATCCACCATAGAAAAGGGAGGATCCTCCAACCAGACGGGTGTTGTGTGTGGCCGGCCGACTGCCGGGCAACTGTTGATGTCGGATAGTCTTATATATGTCGTTCGCGCGGTAAACTCTAATTGCGCGATGCAGGATTTGTGTGACGTCATGTCTTCGATGCGTAGTTAGTATGTGGCGGTGTAACCGCTACAGCCTTTCCCGTCTAGTGGTAATACCACTTGTCTCAGACCCAGAGGTCGCCGGGTTCGATTCTCAGTGGGTTCCAAAATTTTCTGCTCAGTTTGGTTGGTGGCAGGGCTTGTTCTAAGTCCGCCTGGCTAGCTAGCCTATCTTATTTAAGTCTGTCGCCATAGCAACAATGTTAACAGCATTGCTGTGTTTTGGCTGTTAGAGGTAAGATTGCCAGTTCCTCTGCGGTTGAAGATTCCAAGTGAAGTTCGTTTCCATCTTCAGCTTTATCATAACTATCCATCAGGTGAGATCAAGGCCAAGTAGTGCTTCCTAGTAGTGGTGAAAAAAAATAAAAAAAATTGCAGACAAAACTTGGGCAGCTAACACCTATTCTTCTATTCTTATGTAACTTGGGCTTATAAGACTGAGCATACGATGATCAATTTGGAATCGTATGGAAATTTCCATACGATTCCAATTTGTCCGCGGAAAAATTGACCGTCGTCTGCTCAGCAATTCTGAGACGGACGACAATCTACTGTGGTGGCATCTACAACGCCACATGCGAACTACGCATCAAAGACCTGACGTCACACAAATCCTACATCGCACAAGCAGACTTTACCGTGCGATCAGCATATACATATATAACTTTCCGACATCAATCGTTGGGTAGTTGCCCACCAGTCACGACACCCGTCTGGTCGGAGGATGCTCCCTTTTCTATATAGGATGAGTGAAATTTTCACACTGTTCCTTATAGCTCTAAACTACAAACCACAATCACAGGCAGCCCTGCCGTAAAGCAGTCCTGACCCAATGTACCCCATTGAAATAATTATCTTCTGTTTATTTTTCAGATTGTTCCTCCCGTCGTCGACCAGGCATGTCCTTGGGCACCGGTGCTATCAGAAGAGCGCTGATATCTCGTAATGTGGTGGAGTGCGAGGCAGCGTGTTTTAGCGAGAGGGAGTTCAAATGCGTGTCCTATAGTTATCGGTGATTAGAGAAATTGGTGGAGTAGTAAAACTAAGTAGAAAACTAAGTAGAACTGTCCTTCATAATTTTTATTCCGTATTATTTTGGTTTTCCATAACTGACCAAAAGAAGGACCAAAGGAAGGGGCTCATTAGACAATATGTACCTATTACTAAAAGTTTTGCTACAACCATTGACACAGATAAATACAGTAATTGCTTTTTATTCAAATGATTTTCTGGAGTGACCCCTCCACAAAATCATAAAATAAAAAGCAACTCTTGCTACGACACAATAAAGTGTAATTCAGGTCGCCCAGCGCCAATTACCGACAGCTATATTCACCTAGAAGTCGCCTCTCTTTCTATCGCGTAACTCTTAGATCTTCTGATTACGTTACACTCACTGAATTGGCCGGACAAGTCGAGCCCGTGCCCGCAGTGCACTTGTAGCTTCAGACCAAAATACGGAATGCCCCGTGGACATATTATTTTCAGTATACCATACAGATAGTAAAGAAGGCAAAACTTGATGTTGAATTGCACTTTTTGGGAACAGCCTAAGAGCATCAGTAGACCGCTGAGTTGATTGACTGACTTTTGAAGTTTTACGATTTCTTTCTTACTTTAAAATAAAACCTCTCATAATTTGTGTCCTTTCCATATTTCTTTCCAGGTATTCAAACTCCCACGGCACTGACAACTGCTTCCTCAGCGAGCGTCCATACAGAGGACTGGAGCTATCAGCTGATAGCAGTTCTGACGTTTACGCCATGCCGCAAGACCAGGGCTGTGTGACGATCAACTATAAACCTTGGGTTGAGAGTGGTAAGAATCATCAATGTCTGTGGAGTGGATCTTCAATCTGTTTAAGTAACTAGTAGTTAAATTTAGATTTTAATTTGTAAAAGGTAAGGTTCTATATTGTGTAGTGAAGCAACAACGCAAGGAGATCGAACTACATCATCATTCTTCTATTAGTCGTCATCTCGGTAGTCACCCCTTTCTAGCCATATCGTCTTTCACACAGTCCATCCATCGTTTCCCTTCTCTTATCGACATTCATACTCAACACTTTCCTCATAAAATTTCCCTCATTCCTCCATGCCCACATGCCCATACCATGACAACAGTCACCGGTGCCACTTTCAGGCTTCCTCTTATATATTTATTTCTTATTCTATCCATTCGTGAGTTCTGATTCCAAACAAAGCAAATTCGTATAACAGGGACTAAAATAACTTTTTAATCCCTAGGAACTAAAAGTGATTTGAATTTGGAATGTGGATATTGTTAGTAGAAGTTCCAATTACCAAAGTGATCAATCACGAACATTGTATAAATAAGTAACAGGCTGGCAAGATAGAGAAAGTGAATTTGGTCAAAATGGAAATCCAAAGATGGCGGCTGCGAACATTTTGAAGTTTTCGTCATTGGTGTCGTTTTCATAGTTTTCAAGGATGTTAAATGAGTCATAATGATGAGGTCATAATGTAAATCCAAGATGGCGGCTTTGAAAATTTTGTTTCTGTTTTAAATCATACGTGAGAAGGAACTTCGTTTCTGACGGCGGTCGGACCACGGACGTTTTTCTCTCTCATAGTGGGTGATAAAAAGTAGTGTTCGCCTCGGGAGCAACACTACTTTGAATGTCTCGCTGCGAGTGTTTCTTTGAATCCTGAGTGGATTCAAAGAAACACTCTCACCTTAAAAATAATTTTTTGCTCCCTTGGCAAACAATCTACTATTTTTACATTTAGAATGAAAGCTTCTAAATATTTTATTCATTCCAGAATGCTTCTGGCACGTCCGTTCTGGGGCTGCAGTGAGTGACTCGGCAGTACGAGCCGCTTTAACAGTGGTGGGTCTCGGAGCGTGCGAGGCGGAATGTATCAGAGCACATGCTTTCTTCTGCAGGGGGTTTAGTTTTAGGTAAGTTCAGTAGCTAGAAGAAATTAGGAGTCGAAAGGTTGCGTTGGAAGGCCTCCCACAAGGTGGACTGATGACCTGGTGAAACCGCTGTATCCGGGAAGCACAGAACCGGTCGAAATGGCGGTGCTTGGGGGAGGCCTAAGTCCAGCAGTGGACGTCTTTCGGCTGAAATGATGAATGATGACGATGAAGAAATTTGCCGGAAAAGAATTGAAATCATTGGCAATGTTTACATAGACTTGTCTGCCGAAGGAACGATGGCCGTTGAAACTGTTATTAGAGAAGACCATGGATCGTCAAAGACAATGTGGGAGCCTACCTAGCAATACCAATACCTAGGAACAATGATGTAAAGAATAAAGCATGTTGTTCAGACAAAATGTGGATTGCCAACGGTTGTGCCACAAGAGGCGTATGTTCAGTAGCATAATCAGTCTATAATGTTACCAATGCTGGGACACAGGCCCGTGAGAGGGACGAGTGTGGCATAATCCACCACACGGGCCCAGTGCGGGTCCCGTAGTAAATGCTAAATATATAAGGATGGTGATGTGACAACTGCATAGGTCTTATATTGACTACTTATCTGTTTCAAGGTTTCCCATATATTTATTCGCACGAAGGGATTCTTTGATGCGGCCTACCCAAATGTCCTTTCTTTGGTATTGTTTGTCGAGTTGAGCTCCTAAAGTTCTGAGTTGAGCTCCATGATTACTGACAAATGCTTGCACTGACAGGACAGGTCCACTCAAATCTGTGTAGTCCTTTTTTCAAAAGACCATTTCAGACTAATTTACATTGTCCTCATATGGCTAGACCAAGATTATGTCTGGAATTCAAAAGAGACTGTGACCTCTGAGTTTGTTTCGGCCTTCTTAGAGTAGTCAGATAGGAAACGCCGAACTCATCTAGCATTTTTTATTTTTTTAAGATTACGTGTAATTTTGATTCCAATGTCCTATTTACAGAATAAACAATTTCAATTTCAATTTGGTTAGTGCTTAGGTATAGGGTCCAATGCACAGCCAATTGTAGCTTTTTTCAGGATAGGAGAATTCTATTTACGATCGATAATCAATGCCACATTGATCTTTTTTTGTTATATTCTCAGGTTCGACTCTCCAACGATAGGTGATGACCTAGAGAACTGCATCCTAACGTCATCACCTCCGACCTCACTAGAAAAAGGGCGTGGGCTACGTCCCAACAGTGGGCATGAGTTGTACTCGAGAGGCAACTATGGCAGGGGATGTGAACCAGCGTTGTATGATGATGTGCAGAATAAAGATGAAGGTGAGTTGATAACTTATGTATGTAAAGATTACCTATTTATGGACCAACCCCGGCCAGCGTAGCTTAACCTGATGGATCGACCCGTGCGGCTGTTATTACTTAGCCACGAGCTCCTTAGAGATTACGCCCACATACAAACAAATTTACCTCTTTATTATATTAGTGTAAAAAGGGGTTTTTACTAGTTTCGTGAAACGTTTTTTTGTAAGAATTTAGATGGATATAGAAAATGTAAGTAGTAAATCAGCAAGTTTCAACTTGCTTTTAATAATAAATAAATAATGTGTATTTATATATACAGGGTGTTTGGCAGAACGTTGAACATACGAAAATGGTGGATAGGTGGGGTCATCTGCTACTTACTCAACCCATTTTTTTTTTTTTTTAAATGCAAGTTGAAATTTAGTTTCAAGTATTTTTTTACATATTTCTGTAAGTTTGAGGACTTATAACTTTTTTTCTAGCTAACATCTGAATAAAGCAATAGTTTTATAAGAATCTACCAACATTAACGATAAAAAAAAAATGCCTGTTTTATCCATTTGTGATAAAAAATACACTCTAAAGTTAAGAAAGTGGTGAAACTAGAAGAAAGCAAAAAAAATTTTTTTTTAATATCCTGGGGTCCAGGGCCAATTAAATTAGGGCTGAGTAAGTAGCAGATGACCCAATCTATCCACCATTTTCGTATGTTCAACGTTCTGCCAAACACCCTGTATAATAAAAAAAATAAAAGCTTTCTTAACGGATTCCTTAGTCATGAATGAGTGAAACTTCTGCTTCAATGCCACCATTCTACTTCTGTAAATATATATACTTACCTATTGTTTTTTGTAAATTCCTAGTTCATATTTTGTATTGCTTAGCTATGGAAGAGCGGAGTTCCCCAACACAGGCATTACTTGCTTACAGGGGAGCTCCAAACACAAAAATGATAAATGTAAAATTGTTGAAGCAATAAACCATTTTGTATTTTTTGTATTTTTGTACCTTTCTGCGAAAGATCTGTTGAAACAGACATTAAAAAAACCGGCCAAGTGCGTGTTGGACCACGCACAATGAAGGGTTCCGTAGTTGGAATGAATTTATCGTAAGAACAAATTTAACTATGTAATTGAAAAACATGTTCTCCCATACGGAATATATGGGAGAACATATTTTTGCAACCGCAAATTTAAGTTGGTCGATTATTACTCGTAAACTTGTAAAGCCCACTTAAGTGTGATAGTTTTCCTTTAATCTTCGTTATATATAAGTACTAATGCCGTGACATTTGAATTTCTAACTACAACCGTTTAGTTGTTAGAGGGGGGACACTTGCCTCTAACGAAAATTAGTACTTTAAAGCTTGATAAGTCACGAACGGTTTACTTAATCAAAAAACGGTCTTCGCAAACCCCTAATATTTTTGAAAGACCTATCCAATGGTATCCCACAATATGGGAAGGACGAAAAAAAAAAATATCATCCCCACTTTACATGTAGGGGAGGTACCCTAAATAATTGTTTCCTGTTTCCTTAACCGATAAAATATGTTATTCAAACTGGACATTGAGTTTAGATTATTATACTTTAAAAGATATCATAGATTCAAAATTACGCGTAACAAAATAATTATGGTTGACGGCAACGCGGGCGCAGCGGTAGGAGTCAATGACCTTTTCCTCGGCTATTAGGTATCTAATCCCAGTACGGGCGAAGCCGCGGGCATATGCTAGTCAACGTATAATTGCCTAAACAGAATTCTTACAGTACCTCACACTTTTATTCTAGAATGCTACCTCCAATACGACAAGGCAGCTAAACTGACCGGTCCCTCTATCCGCGGTCAGGCACGTGTCAAAGACGAGCAGGCCTGTGGGCACGCGTGTAACGAAGCGCCGTTCAGATGTCTTAGCTTTTCATTCAAGTAAGTAATGTTTAACCAGGCTTTTTCGTTGGATGGGATATAAGCTCGTGGCCTAACTGCTAATAGGTAGTCATCGTGCTGATAAAAAGCTGACATTTCTGGCTCCCATACTCTTTTAGTGGCATGAGGAACAGGGTGTAAAGTTCACTCATCCACCATAGAAAAGGGAGGATCCTCCGACCAGACGGGTGTTGTGTCTGGCGGGCCGACTGCCCGACTGTAGATTTCGGATAGTCTTATATGTATATGCCGTTCAAGCGGTAAACTCTAATTGCGCGATGCAGGATTTGTGTGACGTCATATCTTTGATGCGTAGTTCGTATGTGGCGGTGTAACCGCTACACTCTTAAACTGGAACACAGTAAAGTTTCTTGACGGCAGAAATAGGTATATGGTAGTATTTCCCCGAATGAGCTCCGAATGTAACGTCAAATTAATTCTCTTCCATTTCTGAATATGGTTAACAGAATATCTTCTTTCTAAATATTATGGTCTATTTCACAGCCTTCGGATAAGTACAGGCTAACTAATTTGACAGATATTTTCATACCTGAAAATACTGCATTTTTTTAGATCAGACCTAATTTTCAAATTGTTTCCCATTTCCAGCAACAACGCACCTCCCAAAACAGACAACTGTCTGCTATCAGAGATCCGCTTGTTCGATCTCCAGCGAGGAGTAGACTATGTGCACTCAGCAGACGACTGGCTGTTCGCCTTCGATCTGTTCAACGGACAATGTTGGAGGAAGGTCCATGCCGGGGAAAACGAGTAAGGACCCAAATTCTGGACACGCATTTTGTAAAACCGTTTTTTTACAACCTATTTGAGGACACGCAAGTTATGGATTGTCATTTACCTTAGTCGTACACCTTTTTTATACCTATTCTGTTCACCCAATTTTTGAACATCCAATTTTGGTTCTTAGTCATTGCACAATTTTTTTTTTCAGTTTACTAGAAAAAATACCAAACTGGGAGTTTTTTAAGGTTTAAATAAATAAAAAAACGAAACAATAAATGTTTTCTTAAAAAACTAAATAAATATCATCCAAATCTCTCTATTCCAGTGAACCAGCCCATGAAATACCTCATCCTCTCTCCGCACCACCCATAGAGGAGCCGTACTCCGTATCAGGTCCTTCCGGCCCGCCCGGACCTCCGGGCATCAGTGGACCGTCGGGTCCATCCGGCCCGTCCGGACCGGGGTATCTGCCTGAGCATGATCATAATGGTGAGTTAGGGTGCCTTTAAATATTTCGGTTAATGCATGCCGTCAGTCAACTTATAGCTTTTAAGAATGGTTCTGTTTTCAAGAGGCCATCTTGGAAATTTTACCTATGTAAAATAAAGAACGCGGACTTTTTATTACCTTGCTGTCTCCCACTTAGATTTTCTCTCACTCTCTTACCATCATCTACCATGACATGTGTAGCTCTATATTAAATAAATATATATCAATTAATGCGCTTATTTGAGATACCACATTTTGGTGACGACGATACTTTTTTCTTCAAAATTCAAAAATTCAAAATTCAAGTCTTCTTTTCCTGCACTGGCCCTGTGTTATTATTTTGACTTCAAAACCGTAAAGGAATTTCTTTTGTAAATTATCATTATAAAAAAATTGGAGCAAAGTTCTGTTATTGTACCTATAGAAAGCATATACCCAACATGCTGCACTGGTTATAACGGTAGGCGTTCTGACTTTTAAACATTAAGGTCATATCGGCTGCACAACTGAAGGGGTCCGATAGGACCGATGCCTGGAAAGTCACGGGTTGCGGGAAAGTCCGAAAGGGATACCGTGGCCCCTGGCAACGTACAAGCAAATGAAGGAAAGAGTCTAACACGCCCTCCCGCTCCGCCCAGAGTGATGGCACACACACGGCTACATATCAAGCTACATTTCCAGTATAAGCTGGAGTTTTAAATCATGGATCACGAAAAGTGTATTGAGACAGTTTCGACAGCAGAAAGGATTGGCTCTGATAAGAAATCTTAGTCGTTATAATTATGTAGTATTGATATTTGGCTCTATTGACTAATGAGTTTTCTGACCACTGGCCTAGCGTAATAACGATAATCTGCTATCATTATTACAGTAGGCGTTATGAATTTAATAAGATTAAGGTCATAACGCCTAGCGTAATTATGATAATCTGCTATCTTTCTTACAGCAGGCGTTATGTCTTAAATAATACTAAGGTCAAAACGCCTAGCGTAATAACAAGAGCAGCTTTTTTTTTTTTGCTGGCTATTCTAATGAAACATGAAATTAATATTTACTACGAGTACAAATGGTCGGTCCCAGCGTGTTGTAATATTAATTACCTTTCATTAAAACCTCGACTTCAATGATGATTTTTCAGAAACAAATTAATTTCATAGGTATTTTTGCTTATGTATGTCATTATTGTGTACAAATAAATGTTTTTTTTTTTACAGAACCCCCGTTTATCCCTGCATCAGGTCCACCTTCAGGACCCGGGTTCAAACCGTACTTATCCGGACCAGAACCACCTGGTTATAAACCCGGATATTCTGATACTTCCGGACCTGGTTACAAACCAAACTACCCACCAAGTGGTCCACACAAACCTTACTCAGAACCATCTGGACCGGACTTTAAACCTGGATACCCAGGTCCTAGTTACAAACCGGGATATTCTGGACCTTCAGGACCTGGTTACAAACCAGATTATCCAAGACCTATTGGTCCTAGCTTTAAACCTGCATACCCACCGCCAGTTAATCCTAATTTAAAACCTGGATATCCAGCTGAACCTAGTGGTCCCAGTTACAGACCTGGGTACCTTCCTGACCCGGATTTGAAACCTGGTTTCCGACCTTCAGCGCCGCCTCAAAGACCAGTATATAGACCAATTTCGGGTCCGCCTGAATACTTGCCAGCAAAACCCGCATATTTGCCAGAAACACCGGGTTATTTGCCAGACCGTAGACCGGGGTATCCGGGACCAAATAGACCTATTTATGATGAACAGAGACCAACTAGACCGGATCGACCGGGTCCAAAGCCCGGATATCCGGATAGAGTTGGTGATGAACCAAGTAAGTGACAATTTTTTATATAATTATTTTGTTAAATTAAAACTGTAATTATTTTAGATTATTTAATTTATTAACAAAATAAAAATATTTTTTTTTTTGATGTTCTCTTTTAATTTGATGTTAATAAATATTCAACTGACTTAATTTATTTCTTACAGGTACCTATTGAAATTAGATTTTTTCTTTAATTCTAAAAATCATTTAGTTAAGACTGGCAGAAGATTTTGCTTTTGTGTTGCACAGTCATTTTTTAAAACACAGTCATCAAAATTAACCTCATAATGCACGCTGTAACCCCAAAACAACTGTGACAAGTGATTCATTAAGTATATTAAACAATTTTATAAAATCTTCAACATAAACTATTTTTTATTCTAATAATATTTCTTCCCCTTTCCCCCCTTTTACCCCCCAGTTTCAGTATCCTGGCGTCACTACACAGTATCCGGGTTCCCGTGCCGCGCCGGGACCACTTGTGCCCAAAACACAGTCGCCGGACATTGGGCATGTGAGCCCGAAAGTGGAGAAATCGGTCAGTATACATCAGGGTAATTGCGTAACCCACATAAAATGACAATTGATCGATATGGGTTTCATTTTGACAGTTCCGTCCCACGTTTATTGCGTTATTTACGCTGCTGAGCAGACGAATTTTTCAAACCTATGAAGCAATGGATTAGCAATATCCTTCTAATCTTTCGGATTGTGGTGGAACGCAAGTAGGGTGCAGTTTTTGTAAAGAAGTTAAACCATAAATAATATCATTTTAAAAAAAAAGTCACCTTGAAAGACCGGTGTGAAGCTCGTCACACATTTTGAAGATAAAAAATTAAATAATAAATAAAAAAAACATTTATTTCGGGTAACTGCGCCCATAGAAGTCAATTTACAAAACATATCACACTAATAATATAATATAAGGGAATAAAATAATAGTAATAAAATTCATAATAAATGTCAAAAATTCAAAATCAAATAAGATACCATTATAATTAAAATTATACAGTTCAAATAATACATACAAGACACACAAGGATTAATAACGCCAGCATGTAGGGGCAGTCCAGTCTGTCAGCAATCATCGCCAGGATAGTGTTGGAGCTGGCCCGTACTCTGCGCATCAGAGATGCTCCGCCTGCGCATAGTCGCGTAGAAACAGGCGGTACGCTCCTCCGCAAACATACCCGAGGCGCTGCAGAACCGAGGCAGCCCCATCACAATCCTAAACGCATTATTGTAGAGAACGCGTAGGTCGCTATAGCACTTCTTTGTGTATCGAGCCCACAGGCTGCAGGTATACAGGGATGTACAATACGCTCTAAATAGTGTCACCTTCACCTTCCCTGAACACCTAGCAAACCTGCGGGCTATCATGTTGGCTCGTATTGAGAGCGACCTCCGCTCTCTCTCTATAATCTCATTATCATCTATCTCTTCAGAGGTGTCCCATTCGTATTATATTTTCACTTCTCATGCTCTGAAATTGCTTATTTGTGCACAAAATCGAATTTTGTGCACAAGGGCATTAACGTATCTATTCATAAATGTATCTATATTAAGGCAAAGAAAATGAGCCATACAGCCAAACAATAAGAAATTCATAGATAGAATTTGTTATTTTATAATATTTACTTTAATTTATTTGCCTTATGTGTTTTTTAAGACATTAAAATTTAAATTTAAGTACGATAAGTTATTTAATTAATATCGAAAATTATTCTTACAAAATTAATTTAATAGTAGGCTGTATAGGTCTGCAGCCCAAGCCTAATATCAATGTCGTAAGATTAAAAAAAAATAAAGCGGCGGGAAACGGCTCTTGTTTTTTCGTGCGTTTATTAACCGTTAATATGGGAAAAACAATTTCCTTCAGTATTCAAAACTGTACTAATTTTAATTTTAATTAAAGAAATATTAAGATATACTACTGTTTTATTTCCTCGCAATCGAAGTGAAAAGCAGAGTTTATAACTCGTCCACAAAACCATTTAATCCTCGACATTACTATCAGCCCTCGCTTTCGTCTCGGGCTGCTAAAAGTCTCGGATAAAAATGGTTCGTTTTGTGCACTCGTTGTAAAATCTACTTTATTATATCGCTCACCGTACAATTTAATGGACTACCACACACAGTGACGATAATATGTATACAATAATATCTTCTAAGGTGTATATGTAGGTATATAAGTATCTTCAATGTGTGTGATGGATGAGTTATATTATTCTGTTTGGGCTAATTATTTTGAATTTCTGCCTATTACTTAATATAAAAACCCCAATATTTTTGTGTTATCAGGTTCTTGGGACTACTGCTGCTCCCCAACTCATCGATGTGGTTACAGCGAAGGATTCCATAAACCTTGGTATGCCATGCTTCTATTCGTGTTCCACAAAAATGGTGAGATCTTATGGCAAAATTCTGATCGTATCCGAAAATTTCAGGTGCTACGTAGGACCAAGCGAAGACCAATGGCGTCCGTGCAGTGAGAAGTATTATCCGTACCACCAGCATAAGGTTCCTCATCCTTCACAAGCTCACCAGCATTCACCTGGAGATCTGCTGATACCGGGACATAGAGGTATGTAATATGACTTTCTTAACCCCACTTATTGCCTCCTGGTTTCTGAAAAAAAAGGCAACTAAAAATCTATGATGTCTTGTTGAGCACAAGACATCACAGACAAATTAAAAATCTGGAGTCACACGTCAATCAATCTGCCTAGCCTTTTCCCAGTTGGGGTCGGCTTCCTGGCTAACCAGATGCAGCTGAATACCAGTATTGTACATGGAGCGACTGCCTGTCTGACCTCCACAACCCAGTAACTGGGTAAAACGATACCCTTTGGTAACACTGGTTGTCAGACTTTCCTGCTTCTGACGACCCGTAACGACTGTCAAAGATCTACGAATGACAGCCGCGATCAACGGCTTAGGGTACTTTCCGAGGCACGGAAGAGTCTCGGAATGGAAAGATGGTCACCCACGGACAAGCTGGCAAAGCGTAACTTAAAGTGATGGATCGACCCGTGCGGATGTGTATTACTTAGCCACGAGCCCCTGAAACACATTTCTTTAATGCAAAAAAGCATTATTCACAGATAACAACTCTCTTAGAATAACATCTTGATTATTTAATGCACCTTAGGATGCGGAGGTTATTTCATTTCTTATCTCCTATTAAGAAAGTAACTTCCATAAAACCCTTGAATCCTTTACAGAAGACTTACCACACCAGCCAGTCAGCCCCCGACCTTGGCAAGGAAGACCAGGATACCCTGACAGACCTGGACCAGGACCTTCAGGACCACCCGGGCCATACCTATCGGAAGGAGATAGGAAGTACTGGGATGACTTGTACCAGAATGGACCTCAAGCGTATTATGATAAATATGGGAATCCCCTGCCAGGTGAGAATGTTTTTTTTTTTTTCTAAACTTAGTACCACACAAAAAAAGAATTTTACATTATTTGTTTACGTATTCTTAAACATTTGTTATTATTAATATTCAAGTAGGTATGTATCTATTATTTTAATATTAAACCTGGGACTCTCAGACCATAAAGGAATAACGCTTTCAATACCTACCAACGACCCTATAATAAAAAATATGACACAAATGACAACTCAAAAGAGACTTTATAATAAACAAAATATGGAAGCGTTCAAAGCTGAACTACGGAAAGTAGATTGGAGTAATAAAATTGACACAGATCAAAACACTAACACAAATTACATATCCTTCCATAACCATCTACAAAAAATGTTAGATCAGTGCATCCCGAAGAAAAACATAAGAATTAAAAGTACGCCCCCTAAAACGTGGCTAACTACTGGTTTAAAAGTGGCATGTAAACATAAAAGGTTACTAAAAGCACTAATAACTACAAACAATAATGATATACTACATAAACATTACAAACAATACGAAAAAATACTCAAGAAAACGGTAACCTACTCCAAAAGACTAAATTATATTAAAACAATAAACAAATCTGAAAATAAAACCAAAACAATGTGGCAAATAATTAAAAAGCGTACAAATAGACAAAACAAAAAAACAACAGGTAATATGCAATTGTGCGTGAATTAACCTTACAGATAATGCGAAATTCATAGCAAACGCTTTCAATGACTATTTCATATCAGTTGGCAAATCGGACAGTACAATCGGAGATAATGCTGCAACTGGCCGCCCAGGGCCCTCACAAAGCGAAAACTCTATTTACATTAGCCCAGTGGACCCAAACGAAATAAAACTTATAATTAAAAAACTTAAAAATAAACGAAGCTATGGACACGACGAGCTACCGCCAACACTAATAAAATTATGCGCTGAGGAATTATTAATGCCACTGACTCTACTTATAAATCAGTCCCTTGACGAAGGATGTGTTCCCGACCTGCTTAAAGTAGCAGTAATAAAACCGATCCATAAAAAGGGAGATCAGACCGATACAAATAATTTTCGGCCTATAGCCGCATTACCTACATTCGCGAAAATTTTTGAGACAGCAATGTCAAAACGACTTTACTCATTTTGTGAAAAGTACAAAATCTTCAACGATAGTCAAAATGGTTTTAGGAAAAATAAATCTACTACACTGGCAATATTCAAATACATACAAGAAGCATTAAATATAATAAATAATAACAAACACGCAGTAGGGATTTTACTAGACATGAGCAAAGCCTACGATAGAGTGTCTTACAAGATCCTTCTAAATAAACTATATGTAATAGGTGTCAGGGGCACAGCCTACAAATGGTTTTGCTCTTACTTAGAAAATCGGGAACAATATGTAGAAGTAGATTATAAAGATGCACAGACTGGCCAGATATCGCGTGTTAAATCTGATAGAGAAGTAACCAAGTAACAACGAGTAAGTAGTGAAAAGTAACCATGTCAATTCCTCAAGGTAGTGTTTTAGGGTGCCTATTGTTCCTAATATATATAAATAACCTCCCTAAAGAAATAAATTCATACAGCGTCCTATTTGCTGACGACATTTCAATAATTTTTCCTTATGATAATAACGGGACCCTAAATGAAATCATAAATGACATTCTTACTAATATAGTGGCATGGTTGAAAGACCATAATTTAGAAATAAATTTCTCGAAGACGAAGCTGATGCAATATAGACCATATCAGAAAGAAAAGGTAGATATCGACTTCTCATATAATAATACAAAATTACAATGTGTAAACGACTTTTCACTGCTAGGCCTGACTGTCGATACAAATATAAACTGGAAAGGTCATATACAAACCCTATCAAATAAATTGGCTAGCTTTACATACGCCTTAAGAGAACTAAAAAAAGCAACCGACTTCAAAACAGCTCTTTCAGCCTACTACGCATACGCATATTCGTGGCTAAACTATGGAATTATATTGTGGGGAAATAGTGTAGATATAGAGCGACTATTTATTTTACAAAAAAAATGCGTTCGAATCCTAGTAAATATAGAACGTAGGGAAAGTTGCAAACAATACTTTATAGAACATAAAATTCTCACGCTAACAGGTATTTATATCCTAGAAGCTAGTAAATTTGTGAGAAAATACCCATCGTTTTTTCCGCTAGCAAAACAGCAACGCCCACAGCAACGCAGTCTTAGAAACCGATATCTAAACGAATTAGCGGTACCAACTTCAAGACTAGCTATGTTTCGTTCTGGGCCTCTGGCCATGTGCGTTAAAATCTATAATAAACTCCCGAATTCAGTTAAGGATACAGAGTACGACAACAAATTCAAAAATGACCTACAAAATTACTTAAACTTAAAATCATATTATAGCCTAAAAGAATTTTTAACTGAGAAATAAATAAATTACTATCGACTCGAACACATTACACATACATAGCTAGGTACTCTACAAGACATCAGTCAGAAAATGATAATTTATTTATTTAGTTTGTAAGAATGACATAATGTATGATAATAATTAATAATTTTTAAATTAATCTTTAACAACAAATTGTATTAATAATTAATAATGATAGCATGTTAAATTAATTAAAACCTGTCGCCTATACATTGCTGTGCCCTAGCAGGGTTCATTGTTTGGAACTATCATAATGTAACAACCTGTAAACAACATGAAATGCAATAAATGAATATGAATATCTATTTTATTTACCTACGTCCGTGTGTCACTGCGGGGTGCCAACTGAAAACCAGCGCTGGGTGTCTGACGCCCAGCAACTGCTGAGATGGTAACCCTTTCGGTATGGGCACACTCAGCAAAATTTTACTGCAATTTTATTGTTATGTTTATTTTTCTCTTTTGTGTGTTTGTTGCAGTTGTGTTGTGTCTGTGTCGGATAAATGTTTTCTATTCTATTCTATTTAATTTTCGAAAGTATTCGCTTATCTAAACTAATATCATCATAAATAAAGAGAAAAGATTTGATTTTTTGTATGTTTGTTTGTTACGCTTTCACGATAAAACGGCTGAACGGGTTTAGACGTAATTTAAGTAGCACATGGGTAGACTATGACCTGGGTTAGGAAATATGATACTTTTTATCCCGATATGCCCACGGGATCGAGAATTATGCGGGTAAAACCTCGGGGCGCACCTGCCAACACAAGAAAATAAGAAAATATTTTTATCTAAATATTTTCTTATTTTCTTGTGTTGGCACGATTATATTTTAATAGCTCATGTCGTGATTTGAATATTAATTTTGACAAGACACCAAGTCAAAAGAGTGTACTACGTGAGCTCGACAAATGGATGTGCGATTAACGCTTATGCGACAAAACTGTACTGCGACTCACCATAGTTCGAATGCACGCTTGTGCGACACACTGAAGATCGACATCACGCTAGTGTGACAAACGATTGCGCGACAGTAGTTCGACACTACGGTAGTGCGACAGTACTGTAATTCGACAGTACGTTGGTGCAATATTACATTAGTTTGACACTACTCAAGTGCGACAAACGATTATGCGATATGCCGTCTGTAGATATTAAATGAAAAATAAGAAAGCATTAACTTCATCTACTTAAATAAAAATGAATCGCCGAAATGTATAGTTGTAGTAGTTGTTGCAGTTGTAGTAGCAGTTGCAGTTTCAGTTGCAGTAGCAGTTACAATTGTACTTGTTATTGATTCTGAAGCGGTACGAGGTTCGCCGAGGGAGCTAGTGAATAAATAAAACAAACTACAGTACAGTATAATCGAAATTATTTATAATATGACAAAAAAAATAAAACATATTAAACGAAAACTATTTAATATGATTTAAAAATTAATAACAAAACGATTTATGATATGAAAAAAAAAATTAAACAAAAGCGATTCGATATGGTTTAAAAATTATTACTTCTTTTTTGAATAACAAATATAGGACAGCGTAGCATCAACAAATGTATTGTTTTGCAATGTTATGGTTTATTGCTTTCGATGTAAGGCATATTGCCAAATAATATTTCAACTTAAGTAAAAAAAAACAAATTTGTTTATTGCAAACAGGGCAAAATATACATTTGTAATGTTTCCGTAATTAGAAGAAAATCATGAAACGTTCACACGGTCAATTTAAGAATTATATCGTTAAAAGTGCTAGCAAGTTTTATAACCCGTAATCGAATCCAATACCAAGAGTATACATTACCAAGAGTTTGTAACTAACTAAGCCATCAAGGTCATCATATATTATGTCGCAGCCATCTGGTTAAATTAGCCAGCTAATTGGACGCCTAGGCAGTTCATTAAACGCCGGCATCCAAATGAATGCCTAGGCCGATAGTTAATTTTAATAAAATCATTAACGTTTAACAACTTACCGTATTGAAAGTCAGCCCTTTGAAGATGACTGACCAAGACTCAGCCAAGTGATTCAAGTGGTAAAAAAATCTCTGTGAGCAACTTGGAAATAGCGCTCGCTCGGCTCGCGCGTTTGGTCACAGTTCTAACCTAACCTAACCAATTTCATCCAGTTTAACTAAATGTCTACACGACATTCAGCCATCTGGTTAAGCGTTGTGCTCAATGACTTGGCTAGTTATCTTTCAGCTATTTAAATAGATGAACGCGCTAGTCATTCAATCAAATAGCAGATTTCTACCACATGACTGCGATATAATATGTCGCAGTCATCTGGTTAAATTAGCCAGCTAATGAACTAGAAAGTCAGCCCTTATAAGATGACTGACCAAGACTCAGCCAAGTGATTCAAATGGCAAAAAAATGTCTGCGAGCAACTTTGAAATAGCGCTCGCCGGCCGCTGCCGCGGCACCGCTCGCTACGCTTGCTTAGCTCGCGCGCGGTTGGTCATAGTTCTAACCTAACCTAACCTATTTCACCCAGTATAACTAAATGACTACACGACGTTCAGTCATCTGGTTAAACGTTGCGCTTAATGACTTGGCTAGTTGTCCTTCAGCTATTTAATTGGATGCCCGCATTTAATGAACGCGCTAGTCATTCAATCAAATATCAGATTCAACCAGATAACTGCGATATATACATATGATTATGAATACAAATGTGTCTTCATGTCGTACTAGAGTGATGTCGATCTTCAGTGTGTCGCACAAGCGTGCATTCGAACTATGGTGAGTCGCAGTACAGTTTTGTCGCTAAAGCGTTAATCGCACATCCATTTGTCGAGCTCACGTAGTACACTCAAGTCAAAACCACACAATCTGGGGATATTCCGTTTAGACACCCCAAAAAATCCACGTTAGCAATTGTATCGCTGTGAAGTGAGTAACGCGCGAAACACGCGCTAACGTCACGTAGTACATGTGGCTGGGGCGCGGCGCCCGCGACATCTAGTGAAAAGAGTGCGAACCCATACACCGCTCCGTCAATACACGCGTACTTTGTCGGTCCAGTGGAAAATTTAATGATACTAACTTAATAATAAAGTATTCCCTACAGTTCAAGAACAAGTTTTCTAACTTAATACATCGTGTTTTAATGTGTGTGTACAAATTCGCGGAAACGCATGCCCGCGTAAGCCAATTACGTTTATTCAACGAGGTCTAGGGTGAATTGTCGGACATATTTTTCCCGTATCTGGGGTGTTTAATCGAAATAACCCACAGTCAGTCTGCATGATACCCTTCAGGCTCTTGAGTGGTAAACTGTTAAGACATCTATATCCTGAAAAAAATTACGAATTCGAAAGACAATTTCACTTTAATGATTCAATGCTACCGACAGTACTAGATTTATCTTTGTCATAAATAATTTTGAAGATCGCTACGCTATTGTAATTACAAAAACTATGGACTTTATTACAAGTGAATTACCAATTATTTCGTTTTACCGTACTTATGTTTTTGGACTGCCTCGTTGGTCTAGAGGTCGCAAGCGCTACTGCTGAGAATGAGGTCCTGGGTTCGATTCCCAGGTTTTCCATTAGAAATTTCTCAGTAGCAGCCCGGAGTCTGGATTTGTGCCCGGTCGATGGCAATAGGCTCGCCCCCTATTACATGGGACTTAAACATAACTGGCGAAATGTGGGTGTACTATAGGTGCACCTCTGCCTAACCCTTTGGGGATTACAGGCGTGATGTTACGTATGTATGTGTATATTTTTGGACTGTTTTTCTATTTATTTTTCAGGTTACTCCCGTGTGCCGACAGAATCCCGTCCCCACATCAAAGTCAGCCACAGCCCCCCGCGGCCCGCCGGCGGCGCGTGGCTGCCCGTGGAGCCGGCGCTCGCGCGGGACGGGCCCCCGCCAGATGGATTAGGGGCTCCGAGGTATGTTGCACTTTGACACAGATGCAAAAACCTGATGCCGTTTAACTTCTTTGCCCGAAGTCCTTCTATGATCGCTCTATTATTTCGAGATACCAAAACTATTACGGGAAACGAACGAACGCTTACTTAATGCCTACTCTAATTAATGATGTTCCAACAAAAACTAAATCGGAAATAACAAATAATAATTAGATTATTATTAAAAAAAAATCTTTGAAAGCAAATAAAAATAAAAAGATGATATTTATTTTCTTTCTTTGTTTCTTTGATTCTCATTGAAAATGGATCATGTTTAAATATCATTCAATTAATAATATCGACGGCGCAGTCGTCGTTTTTATACTTTTTTTTATTATATTACTACCTCACAGTGTTTTATTATTGTTATTATAAAGATTGCCTAAAAGTGTTTCAACATCCGGACAAATCTATTGAGGTTTTTGTGATGTTTCTGTGTATATTTGGGTTTTTTCATTCATTAATAAACAATAAAAAATAAAAAAAATACATTCGTCATAATACCTACATCTATTATTAGTACAGAGTGCATCTGACGATACCTAGTAACTTTCAGCTCGCAATAATTCAGACACAGAGAGAGACTTTGTAGTTAGACTAGAACAAAGTATCCTTCACTTAGCTTGTCACTCAAGCCTTATGTCCTTTCCTTTGTGTTACATAAAAAAACCTCGTTATTTTGTGTTTCCTTTTTGTTTAGTGTAAAAAATTATAATATGCGCGAATCAACTTTAGTAGTATAAAGGATGATTTCCACCTTAAGGCTCGCATCGCATCGGATCTGAATGGATTTTGCAATCTTTAAATGATATTAAATCGTGTACACAGTATTTAAGTCTATACCCAACCGACCCTTGCTCGCAGAAGCGCCAGCCCGCGTTATGCTGAGAAATGTAGACTTAAATTCCCCGATTAATAATAATGAATCATCTTTGATCCAGCCTGTCCCAACTTGTTGTCCTCCCCGCAGCGACGCCCTAAGCCGAGGTCCGTACCCTACAGGGGGTGCCCTTAGCGAGCGTTCGCCTAGTTTTAATTTAGAATAGTTTTGCCCCTGGCTGGAGGCTTTGAGTTAGTAGCTTAAGGCAGCCGCAGGATTGACGGGTTAAGTAGTCATCACCTCAGAGGTGAGCTACGAGATGCCCTAGAGAAAAAAAAAAAAATAGTTTATATTACCAAGCCTCGCACAGCAGGCGTCTTCCGCAACACGCGATCGTAGCCAAAAGTATGCTGCGACGTGCGATGGGCTCCGTTTTTCTGTCGTAGGAATAAAACTATTTGACTAGGCGCAGAAATGGATACGTTTGCAAGTGTCGGTACGGAGCCGATCTTAAGCGTCGACAGCCTGCCGGACGCGATCGGCTGTCACCGCATCCGTTCGCATCCTTTCCGATCCGATGAGATGCGAGCCGTTTGGTTGAAATCATCCTTAAATCAACCTACTTTATAGGAGACAGAACAAGTGAATATTTATTTAGAACATAAATCAACCATACATTCAAAAAACTTGTGTTTCAAAAATAAACAACATAATATTGCGTTACTAGCATCTTATAAAACTAATAAGTAGATTATTATGACTTAATGTTATCAACACAAGTTATACTTTTTTTAATTACATTTTTTTTCCAGATACTGGCCCGTAGCCTACCTCCACAAAGGCCCGCCTCCCAACACAACATACTTCCGCTACAACGAGTCCCAACAACCATCAACAACAACAACAGAACGCTACACGACCGAACAACCATCAACAGTCCCACCTCGACCTGACCACACTGACAAACATAGAGACGAGAAAAAACGTAATATGAGTGACTATGACGATATGATTGATACTAGTACAGTGAGACAAACCACTACTACAGTAACTTATAAACCTACCAGTACAACTACTATACTACCAGACGAAGTTACAGAAAATATTACAGAAATAGAATTTGTCAAACCAGAAAGTGTCAAAAATAAAGATAAAATTGAAGGAATCGATGACAAATTAGATGATTTCTCCGGTTCCATTGAAGTATTAGACCTAGATGATATTAAAGGAGACAAAATGTCGGATTTAAAGACTTTAGAAGCAGAGGAAAGGCAGATTGAGGAAATAGGACGAATTCTAGCAGCATCTAGGAGAGGTGGGAAACTAGTTCTAGACAGGCGTTCTCAAAAGGATTTAGAAGCTAAAAGTATAGCGGTAGATAAGGACTTGATAGATTTCAATTTTGGTAACAGATTTAATGTTGAAAGGAGAGGGAAGATACAAAAAGTGAGTAAGGATGAGATAGAAAGAGACAGAGTTGATAAGAGTTTAGAAGTTAGTGAAACCACTTTCGTTCGACCACCAAGAGTTCTCTCTACTACGGAAAATATAAGAAAAGCCATTGTCAACGGAAAAGTTTTTTACGATGCGACTATAAGAGAACAGAGAGATACATTTTTAAATAATTCCACAAGAAAAAGTAAAAGTTTGAGATCGGGAGATGACTCTAAACTTACTAATTTAGCTTCTTCCGCTTCTTTCGGTAAGAAGATTATTAAACCGAGGAATGTTAACCCGGTAAGAAGAGTCAGAAGGGTTTATAGGAAGAGGTATAATCCAGAAGAAGTGAGAAGGAGATTGTTGGACAGAGAAAAGAGTAAGCAGGAGAATAGTACAGATAATTCGAGGAAAATATAATGAAAATACGTGATTAAAATTATTTTTGTATTTGTAATGCTCATATTTTATTCTTGCAGTATTTTATTAATACAAATAAAATATAATTTAAATGAAGTTACGATATTATAATTTAAATGTACGATCTAAGAATACGTTAAGTTTAAAATTAAAATAAATAATTTTAAAATAAAATATTTAAGTAACCTAATATTTTTAAGTAAACGGATTGGTGCTTTAAATAAATTGTCAGTTTGACTTTAAATTATTATAATTAGGGTTGAATTGACGATGCGTATTCAAAATTTTATAAAATATAAATAAAATACTCCTAAGATATATATTTATTTGAAAGTTGATGCTTAAAAGATGCTTTGGATAAAACTTGATCATGTAATTGATACGTATTATTTAAAAAATATGAGTTTTAAACTTTATTCGTATTTCTTGTACTTACTTATTTTTTAAACAAGGCTTTTTCTTGTATATTTAATTATATTTTTGTGATAATTATTTTCTAATTAGTTACCAAATCGAAATAAGTTACCACGAAGAAACTGATTGCGATACTTATAGAAACTGTAACTTTAAATAATTTAGCACTTAGTTAACGATTTTTGTAAGACTACAATTAAATGCATTTCCAATAGCTTTATGTTTTATTTTACCTTTTTTATGATTTATTTGGGATCTCCAACAAAGGATATGTATATGTATACACATATATTCATCGGGGATGTTTGCCGAGGCGCGTGTGGATTGTTTCTACACAGTCATGCGCAAGCGGTGCACGCACGTCCCGGGTGCGCAGGGTGCGGGCCAGCCGCAACAGTATCCTGAAGGCTTTTGCTGAACGTTTCGACTGTCAGTACTTGATCCACTGCTGCATGGTTCACGTACTGACTAATGTCAAGATATTTTTTTTTTTTTAGTTTTATTATAATTTTAATTTAAATTGTGATGTTGATTTTAATTTGTTTTCATTTCAATTTGATTTAGTTTTGTTCAAATTTTAATTTAAATTGTGATTTTAATTTTAATTGTCATGCCGATTTTATTTGTGTTGATGTTTTTATAAATTTTTAATTATGTTTAATTGTACCTATGATCCAAAGTTGATTGAAATAAATAAATAATAATAATAATAATATATGTGAGCACTGTTTACCTACTTTAAATCTACCATTTACTGAGTACGTCTTTCATTGACTTGCGTGTGCCCTGGCGGAGTTCCTTGCCCGTTCTTCTCCATATTAACCTACTACGCTTTAGAATGGGCTACTAGCTTCATCTTTCTGACTGACCGACCCCTTGACAATTCAAAAGTAGGTACCTGTAATTGGTTTACTTATTTGAAATAAATTGTTTGAGTTTATAGATTACAATCATAAAAACGGTTATTTTACGTGTGCTCCTTCAATTACAGGAGAACACAGCATGAACACATAAATAATAATCATATTTTTTTTGTCACTTTATTTTGTTTAAGAGCACAAATTTTTGTATAAATTTGGGGAGAAATCTCAGAGGGAATTTTAATAGGGAACTTGTAGCAATGGATTAGCAAAACTCGGATTGTGATTGATAATGTTTTACGCAATTATGCTGGGGGAAATCTTGATATATCCCGATTTTTGTAACTATGCGCCTGTCAACGTCAATATATTACAGTGTACGTGGTTTAAATATTAACAATAAGAACTTAACGAATAATATGACAGGACTGTAGAGACGACCCGAGTTGTGTAGGACGTATTAAGAGGCGTCGCCGTCGGGGCACTGAGGAGGTAACCGGGCGGAGGAACTCAATGCTAACAACCTACGATTTGACATCTCCAAGTGCCCAGTATTAGACTATCATAGAAATATGATCAGAGATGTATAAATCATTTTTATATAAAAAACCAAGACGGTATAATAAGTACATTTGATTCATATTGGTGCCGATTCTCTTGTCACAAATGCCTCTAAACTAGACTAAAAATCACCAAATTATAGTTTACTCCTATCAAACGATCGTTTCCCATTCTGAAATAGACTAAAGTGGCACAACTAAACTATATTTTAGTTTGACAGCACTAAGATGGTACTGAGATTTTAATTGAGTGAAAATGACAATTTTGCTATTCTGAAGTTAGACGATTAAAATTTTAGGTGAAAAATTCAAGTTTTTCACCTAAAATTTTAATCGTCTAACTTAAATCTGACCATTTTTAATCGCGATCTAAAATGGTGTAGAATAATGTTAATTGTCATGATCTAAAATTCACACGAACACCTCGACTTCGGGTGCAAGAACAGTACTGCACTGGATTTTTTTCTTTTCTTTTGCTTATATCTCGAAAATGGTGTGTCCTATCGCAAAAATAATGAAAATTTCGACCCCGTTTATAAAACCCTTATACCCCTAATACTCAACAAGCAAGGAGGAGCTCGTGGCTAAGTAATAACTGCCGCACGGGCAGCGTTGCCAGAAGGTTACTTATGTAACCTTTTAGGTGATTTTTAACTCCTTCAGGTTACTTCTAGGTTACAAGACACAAAAGGTTACATTTCGGTGATTTTTTTAAATTTGCGCGAATGCTTTTTTAAATTCCCTCCAGGTGGCAGTGGTACAACCACAAAATCAAATCAAACATACCTTTCTCTTTCACACCAATGCTTAAATAAACAGTCCGTTACACTTACTCGCCCGGTCAATCGGATTCGTTCGTATCCTGTCGGTCGATCTTCGTGACTGGTGAGTTTCGCGCGTCAGTGTTTGTTGTTTCGATACGAAGTTTATTGTTTCATTGTGTTTTGTTATTGTTTTGTATAAAACTGTGCTGAAAACTTGGTAAGTGTACGTAACGAATAATTACGCTAGTAAGTACGCCAGTAGTAACGAATAATTACGCTAGTAAGTACTCTACTATTCATTTTCAATCCATTTCCCATTGGTTTGACCGAAGGAAAGATTTTTTTAAATATTGTTTAACGTCTCTGGGAACGAAGCCCTTTTGAGCCGAAGGCGAGCTATATGGAAAAAACTTTATATTTATTATCCGTAGCTCTGTAAGTTTTTTTTTTTTTTTTTGGTCATCTAAATGTAAATGGTTACTTTTCCTACAAAAAGGTTACTTTTTTGTACATTTCAGGTAACTTTTGACAACACCTCGCTGGCAACACTGCGCACGGGTCGATCCATCAGGTTAAGCTACGCTTGCTGGGGTTGGTCTGTGGATGGGTGACCATCTTTACATACCGAGACTCCTCCGTGCCTCGGAAAGCACGCTAAGCCGTTGGTCCCGGTTGTCATTCGTGGATCTTTGACAGTCGTTACGGGTCGTCAGAAGCCCGAAAGTCTGACAACCAGACTTACCAAGGGGTATCGTATTACCCAGTTACTGGGTTGCGGAGGTCAGATAGGCAGTCGCTTAATGTAAAATACTGGTATTCAGCTGCATCCGGTGAGACTGGGAGCCGACTCCAATATAGTTGGGAAAAGGCTAGGCAGGCAGACCCCTAATACTCAACACGTAGGTTTTTATTTTTCCATACGATAAGTGAAAAATTCCTTATAAAACACGTCGAGGCTGCGAGCCTACGGCTCTAAAAAGAATTACGGGGTAGGGCATACAAGTATGTACCACGAGGAGTCGCAATTGTCAAATTCGATTTTAGATGTGTCAAAATATTTTTTAAATTTAGAGACCTTTAATTGCAGAATAGCTTTAAGATTCTCATAGCCAAAAGTAAGGAATTTAGGAAGTTATTTTAGTTCGGTGTACAAGAGAATCGGCACCACTGTCTATAATTTTAGTTAAGGGATCCTATTTGACTGCCTAGCCTCAAAAATGGGTAAACACGGCTACGGGCGAATTTCACCAATGAAACTGAACGCGATTAACTCCATCTTAACCGCGTTCAAGAGCTGTCTGTGTCATCTGCCTTCTCTTTATATCTTAGAAAGTATTTTGTATGTTCGCAAAACCTTAGGACTTTTCAAAATAAGAAGCGATTTCCATAATATAAATACACGTACCTAGTAGACATGAAATTGTGATACCCAAATTTAGATTAACTAAAACAAGCAAGTCATTTCTTATAAACAGTATCCGCTTATATAACAAGTTGCCTAAGTCGGTTACAGAACTTAGCGATGGCAAGTTCAAAACCCACATTAAACGCATTCTTAACAAGAATGCATTATAAAAAAATTAAAGACTACGTTGAAGACAAGGAAGTTTGGCAATAATTCCTTCTGCACATGTGGCTTCCCTGGAAGCTCATTAACGGAAAATTGTGTAAAAGTCTATTAACTGCTCCCAAATTACCATGTTTATATATATATATATATATATATATATATATATTTTTTACATTTTTATTTTAACATTCTTCCTTGACATAATCACGCTATTATTTGACATTATATACCTACAATTTAACTTCACATCTTTATTAGTGGCTTTTGTGAACATGATAATTATTCAGAATTGTCACAGCTGTAATAGCAATCACGTCATTTCGTTTATAATACGTTTTTATTTTTAATAATTTATTCATCTTTATATAGATTATTTTATATTCTGTGAATGTGAGAACGCTGTAGGCTTAATGGACTGTATATTTGTTGACCATAATTATTTTGTTAAGTACCTGGTACTTGTTGAAAGACCTACACTGTCCTCCCATACCTAATAACACTGTTATTTGAAAATATTGTAAAAAACAATTACTTTTAAAAGAGTAGCCGTGGAGTTTCTTGCCGGCTCTTCTCCATAGGAAACGACCAATTGGAACCGTGCACCTAGCTTCTGACGTTTCATAAGTGCCCTTGTAGGTTTATGTGAAATAAAATATTTTCATTTTTTTTTTTTTGAGTCATTGATATGGAAATATTGACACTGCCAGCTCTGAAACGTGGTTCAGATGTGCTAATCGCGTTCAGTTTTATTGTTGAAATTCGTCCTGAATCCATCATTATTAAGTATGACGTTAATAATAATATGCTTATTTATGTATAATATGTAAAAATGAAGAACAGCATCATTTAAATATGATCATAGAATTTGACAGATATGAAATCATATTTGTATGATAAAAGTGATAGTGTAATTGGGGGCCTTAGAAAAATCGAGTTATATTAAGAGTCAAAACCTTCGTACCTGCTTTTTGTTCCTACTATACAAGAAAATCACTCAAAACCTACGTGTTCTTCCACCATGAAAGCTCCTAAGCGTAATATTATGTATGCAGAGTGGCCTTTGTTCGACTACCCACCTACTTAAAATGCTGCAGCTGAAGTAAAGCCCAAGGGACCACTTTTACTTTATTTTCTAAATTGCACTTTCTCACTGCAGACTGCACCAAAGGAATATGCTAACATTGTATATCATTTCACTTTCTAGTAGGTATGTCTTTTGTTTATTTTATGCAATGCGGGTAGTTTGGGCTCATTTTCGCTGGGGGGTTTGGAATATCGAGTAATGTACCTTTGTTAATGGGATAGCATGTAAGCAGTGATAGCCTAGTGGTGTGACCGTCAGACTGACAAGTCGTAGGTCTCGAGTTCGAACCCAAGGCACGCACCTCTGACTTTTCGGATTCATGTGCGTATTATATAATTATCACTTGCTCAAAAAACGGTGAAGGAAAACATCGTGAGGAAACCGGCATGCCTGAGAGATATTTCTCGACGGCATGTGAAGCCAAGTCAAAGGCCCGTGGGCGGCTTTAAAACTCTGACACCAGGTTAGTTTACTAACCACACGAAAAGAAGAAGAATGGGATAGCATAATCAGCCTATCGACACAGCAGTGCTATTCTGTAACCATCTCACCGTGAGAACTTAGGTGAAGTGAGCTCGGAGTGACCTGTCAGTCCCTAGCAGCAGGTGGAATAACAGCTCACTTCACCTAAGTTTTCACGGTGAGATGGTTACAGAATAGCACTGCAGGTCTCATCTCTTCGAGAGGGACTGGGCTGTAATCTACCACGCGAGCCCAGTGCGGGTTGGTAGATGTCACATGCCGCGTTTTTGGGTTCTTGGACATGCTGGTTTCCGCACGATGTTTTCCTTCACCGTTTTGTGAGCAGTGGTGTGATGAGTGAAAAGTCCATATAAAATGCAGGGAACCCAATATTTATCCTTTCCTAGCGGGACGGAACTCTAAAGTCGATATGAACGGATGGTCACCCATCAAATTCAAATTCAGAATTCAAATTCAAAAGTCGTTTATTCAAACTAGGCTGAGAATCAGCACTTTTCGAACGTCAAAGTTACATAAGACAGACCCCCAAAACGCCCTCCCTTTACCACTTCCTAGTGCTTTTGCTGGGAAGAAGGAGTGGCGCAACAAACTCCCCAGCAGCACAGCTGTCTGTTCAGTTAGAAAAAAAAAAAGATTCTATACAATAGTATAGAAGATAATTTATATTACGCAAAACACAATTTAAATTATAAATTAATAGCCATATGACAGCTAGCACACGCCAATAGGTATACCAACCAAAAACATCGAGAACTATACTCAAGCAGAAATAAAAATAACTAAACGTAAACAATATCTAAAAAAAAAAAAAGCTTCCAAACATAAAGGGCGTGCCCGCTTACATATAGCTGTAACTCGAAGTTATAATTGATAAACTAGGACCATCAAGGTAAAATAAATAATTGTCGAGGTCGCCAGCTAACCACATATTGAAATACATTTCATAAAACATCCAAAGACAAACCACGCTAAATGCAGCTTAACCTTTTAGAATTCTAGGACCATTTATCCCTGCGGCAGTAAATTAATAAAGAAAAAAAATACATTTATTTGGCACAGACTAAAAAGTAAAAAGAAAAAAGAAAATAAAAGTAAAGAATACAAAATAAAAAGTGTAAAAAGTGCTAATATCAATTAGGAAGAGAAATTAATTAATAATTTAAATCCCCAAGATTCATGAAAACGTGACCCGTCAGTGTAAATGTCCAACATTATAATGTCATAGCGAAGCAAGTTGAATTATAAATTATAATTATAACACAAAGAGAGAGTAAGTTCATGACCTAACTGTAGTTATTATACAGTAAACCTGGAAAGTTACTCAGTACTAAGCGGAGTTTATTACGTTTTCACTTACCGAGTGAAATAATATAAACTTTATTGACATAGGGATACAGAACTTGGGTCCAATTTCACCTATGAAACTGAACGCGATCGACATAACTAAACCACGTTCAGCGGCAGAGCTGTCAGTGTGATCTGATCACGTTCAGTTTCATTTGGCCCTTAAAGATTTACACAAAGTTGTTCGTAAACTGTTTCGTTGGTCTAGTGGTCGCAAGAGCGACTGCTGAGCGTGAGGTCGGTCGGGTTCGATTCCTAGGTTGTGCAAAGTATTTAACCGGTCAAGCGCGCTGGCTCCGAATGTGAGCCAATGCGCAAATGCCGTCAAGACCCGCGTGCCCGAAAAGGAGCCACCTCCCGCGCGGCATTAAACTCTATTTCTACTATGAAATAAAAGCTAATCTGGTCTGTGAATAATTTTACTCTATGGCCTGACGGATAGAATAATCGACTAAATCATTCGTACACAAAAATATTTGTGGCACGGGGGGCTCGGTTTTCTATCGGTTAAGGGCTTTTCCTCCTCAAGTTTCTTAGTGCCGGCTCGGAGGCTGAATTTTTCTTAGTAGCGGCACGGAGGCTAGATTTGTTCCCGGTTGATGGTAATAGCGTAATTACAAGCGTAATTTTAATCACTCACATAGATATTTATTCGAGTTTTTTTTTTATAAATTGTTAAACTTTTAAGTAATTTCTTTATTAACCAGAGCATTTCATGATATTTGTGTTCTTGCTGGTAAGGTACAGTGATAAAAGTCTATTTCGACGAACGCTGCAACTTTTACATGACTATCATCAAGATTATTCAATGTAGGTATTGTATTGCAGGATATCTTAAAATAGCTAAGCGTTAATATTATTTTAATTTATCTTGTTATTTCTAAAAAAAGGTTCTTGACAGACTGACAGACAGGTAGACAGACAGACGGACAGCGAAGTGATACTATAAGGTTTCCGTTTTTCCCTTTTGAGGTACGGAACTCTAAAAAACTGAAATGCGTACTGTACCTTGAATAGGAAATATTGAAATCCCTGATTTCCCTTTTTGAGATGAACGAATTGGATGTTATCTACATACAACACTTACACATAATAACTATAACTGCACCACATTACAAATACCCTACACTAATTGCCCAATTTGCCGCACTATTACATTCTGCCATAAACTATAGTGTAATGACCATAGATTTATGCTGTTTTTTTATATTTCTATGGTGTTATGACGCAAAGAGCAACGCGTTCGTACCTACCATAACATAATAATTGCGTTACAACTTACTATTACTGTTAAACGATGATATAATAGAAAGCGTGCGTTTTGTGGCCATTAGTTTTGTTTACAGGGTGTTTTTTATTATAAACTAGCTGTCCGCCCCGGCTTCGCACGGGTAGCACTAAGTACTTATCTACGACGCACTCTATTTACCTACCCTACCTACCCTACCTACCTACCCTACCTACCTACTACCCTACCTACCTTACCTACCTACCTACGAAATGGGGGTGTGCTGTAGGTGCACCTCTAACCAAACCTTCTAGGAAACATGGTGTAATGTTATGTGTATCTGCATAAGATAATAGACTGAAAAGTTAATTAACAACGTTAGTTGGGCGCGTTCGGCGCTTGGCGTGGCAACACGCCGTGTCCGGGTTCATAACAAGTCAATCGTCATCCTGAGGATGACCCGTTGAGAGTTCAAACACGTGTCGATTTCTGTAAGAAATCAATCAAAAATTTTTGAGGTTTGAGGGTTCTTTATGACTCTTAAAACAGTTAAGCGGATTAGGTTACTAAATATACGTCATCTATTGTTTTTTTTTATACTACGTTGTAGGATTGGCTGGTTGTTTTTTCTGTAGCGGGTGCACCGCCACATACAAACTACGCATCAAAGACATGACGTCACACAAATCCTGCATCGCGCAATTAGAGTTTACCGCGCGAACGACATAGATAAGACTATCCGAAATCAACAGTCGGGCAGTCGGCCCGCCAGACACAACACCCGTCTGGTTGGAGGATCCTCCCTTTTCTATGGTGGATGGGTGAACTTTACATACTGTTCCTCATGCCCCTAAATTGGTGACCCCGAGTATGAACGTCAACGCAGCCTCCACACTCCCGCAAGCTTTCGTGAGGCGAGTCACACAGACAGTCAGCACCCTCGGCTTCAACGGGTATCCTGACCACCAGCATGCAGCGAACGCGCATTCCTGGTCATCACCCTCAGCCTCATCAGCAACCTTGGCACAGCACCTGCACCTTCGGCCGGTCTCACAAGCAGAGCCCATTCTACCCTCTCCTGGTCGACGCTGGCAGTCAGCCACAACCCGGTGCTATACCACATCCGACTCACTGGATCGTGACGCAGCGCCACCCCGACTCACTGGGGAATCACCGCAGACAGTTCCGACTCACCGTGACTCCTCCTCATGCCCCTAAATTTCCTTAGAAGGAATACACACCCAAAACAACGTATCGGTACTTTTTTTTTTTTTTGATTTTAGGGGGAAATCCTCATGGATGTCCTCCGCCCTGGGGAGGGTGGAGGGGTCTGTCAGACTCTTACTGACTAAAACCACCCCGGTGTTCCGTCTCACACTTGCGCCGGAGATCACGGGATCTAATGCGACTTCCGCGATCCCCGGCTAGTCTGCCGGCTAGAGCCGGCCTGCCTCGTATTGGTACCTAGTTCAACTTTTCAGTAGTTTCAGTAGTAAATAGGTAGATTATAGGTCACTAACAGCGCCTGTCGGTTTCACCCGCATAATTTTCGATCCCATGGGAATATTGGGACAAAATATATCCTATGTCCTAACTCAAGCCATTGTCTACTTATGTGCCAAATTCGATTACTTAGTTCCCTAAAATTAATCACACTAATATTATAAAAGCGAATGTTTGTGAGTGTGTATGTTTGTCTCTTCTTCACGCTAAAACTACTGAACGGATTTGGATAAAATTTGGCACACAGATAGTTTATAACCTGGATTAATACATAGGATATTTTTTATTAAAAACAAGGCCCGAAAAAGCCAGTTTCCCAAAAGGCTTTAGTACAATAGACCACATCCATACGCTGCGGCAAGTTATACAGAAGACCGAGGAGTATAACTTGCCACTATGCTTGGCGTTCGTGGACTATGAGAAGGCTTTTAATTCGATCGAGACCTGGGCAGTGTTACAGTCTCTCCAGCGGTGCCATATTGACCATCGGTACATCGAGGTGCTGAAGTGTTTGTACAAAAACGCCACTATGTCGGTCCGAGTACAGGAGCAGAGCACGAGAGCGATTCCTCTGCAGCGAGGCGTAAGACAGGGAGCTGTTATCTCTCCGAAACTGTTCACCACTGCATTGGAAGACGCTTTCAAGGAAGGATTTGGAATCATACATTAACGGTGAGTACATCACTCACCTTCGGTTTGCCGACGATATTGTGGTCATGGCAGAATCGCTGGTACACCTTGGCACAATGCTCGAAGGCCTCAATAGAGTCTCCTAACAAGTAGGGCTCCGGATGAACATGGACAAAACGAAAGTCATGTCGAACGTCCATGTTGCGCCCTACCCAATATCGGTTGGGTGCACTACTCTCGAAACCTGTGACAAATATGTCTATCTGGGACAAGTGATCCAGTTGGGTAGGTCCAGTTTCAAGATGGAGGTCAATCGTCGAATCCGACTCGGCTGAGCAGCGTTCGGGAAACTACACAACATCTTCTCGTCCAACATACCTCAGTGTCTAAAGACGAAAGTCTACAACCAGTGTGTGTTACCAGTGATAACATACGGAACTGAAACGTGGCCTCTCACCATGGGCCTCATAAGAAAGCTCAAGGTCACTCAGCGCGCTATGGAAAGGGCTATGCTCGATGTTTCTTTGCGAGATCGAATCAGAAATGAGGAGATCCGCAAACGAACTAAAGTCGCTGACATAGCCCAGCAGATTAGCAAGCTGAAGTGGCAGTGGGCGGGCACATAGCGCGCAGAACTGACGGCCGATGGGGCAGAAAGGTTCTGGAATGGAGGCCACGTACCGGCAAGCGCAGCGTAGGACGTCCACCCGCAGGGTGGACAGACGACCTAATAAAGGTAGCAGGAAACCGCTGGATGCAGGTCGCTTCCAACCGGCCTAATTGGAAATCATTGGGGGAGGCCTATGTTCAGCAGTGGACGTCCTATGGCTGAAATGATGATACTTTTTATTCCGATATTCCCACGGGATCGAAACTTATGCGGGTGAAACCGCGGGGCGCAGCTAGTATGTTAATAAAAGTATTGCCAATTTTTATCGATATGTTTTATTTTACAACCCATCACTACAAGCTACCACACCGTAGGTGCACAAAAGTGAACAAAGTTGAAGATTTTTGATCGTTCCTCATTGAGCACCAAGCAATTATATTGATTGGTGTTCAAATGGGAATACCTTTGGTGCTCAACGCATAGGTGCCCAAAAAATAGGTGCTCAAACGGGAATACTTTCCAAATTTCATCCGAATCCGTGCCGCTGTTTTAGCGTGAAACAACTCAGTATCATATTTATAATATTAAGTCAGGATTTGCAAAACAAAAAAAATCTAGTACAGTAAGTCAATCTAGTTTGTTCATATAATTAACTCACATTTGTATTTTTATTTTTATTATTCATTTATTTCAGAATCAAAAAATATTCCATACATTGTTCAAGAGCTCTCATCTAGAGAAACACGAATAATTGCTTTGTAGATTTTAAATGCTAATTTAGTGTATTTTTCTATGCCGCCTGTGTCACCTGAAATAAATGGTATATTATTATTATATTATGATCAATCTGCCTAGCCTTTTCCTAACTATGTTTGGGTTGGTTTCCAGTCTAACCGGATGCACCTGCATACCTGTATCTTACATGGAGCCACTGTCTATCTGACCTCCATAACCTAGTAACAAGGTAACACGATAGTTCTAGTAGATTTTAAACAACAGCTTTTACTGGTCAGTTAAGTTTTAAAACAACACCATATACATTTTGAAAGCGACATGAAACATTAAAATCAAAAGCGTAACAGCCAAATATTATGGAGCGCATATAATTGGAACACCGGTAAACATGGAAACGCGTAATTGAACACAATTGCGTTACAGACTTTCGCTATTTACTTTAAAACCGCGAACGTAAAAGTTTTAACGTTAACTTTAATTTTTACTTAAGTTTCTCTTGACTTTATGATGAGAGAATTGCAATCTGTGATTGCCTCACTACTTAGCGCAAAGGCATGCTTTGGTAAAAGCCTCTTCACATACGAGTATATGTACTTCGCTTTTCGTCGGAAAAGCGAGCGGGCACTGCGCCCGTCCTTCTGATGCACCTTGCAGGTCGCATCATAGTAATCTCCTTAAATCTCCTCCCCACTCAACCGACTTCTACTCCTACTACTTCAGTTTGCCTACCTACCCTACCTACCTACCCTACCTACCTACCCTACCTACCTACCCTACCTACCTACCCTACCTACCTACCCTACCTACCTACCCTACCTACCTACCCTAGCTACCTACCTACCTACCCTACCTACCTACCCTACCTACCTACCCTACCTACCTACCCTACCTACCTACCCTACCTACCTACCCTACCTACCTACCCTACCTACCTACCCTACCTACCTACCCTACCCACCTACCCTACCTACCGGGTAGGTAGGTAGGGTAGGTGGCCGTCCTTCTGATGCACCTTGCAGGTCGCATCATAGTAATCTCCTTAAATCTCCTCCCCACTCAACCGACTTCTACTCCTACTACTTCAGTTTGCCTACCTACCCTACCTACCTACCTACCTACCCTACCTACCTACCCTACCTACCTACCCTACCTACCTACCCTACCTACCTACCCTACCTACCTACCCTACCTACCTACCCTACCTACCTACCCTACCTACCTACCCTACCTACCTACCCTACCTAGGTAGGTACCCTACCTTTTTTTTTCTTTTTTTCTCAGAAACCTTCGTGGGCTCATGCACGACACTTTGCTGAAGATCAAATGCATAGTTTACGATTCTATAAAGGACATACGGACAAACATTTATTTTATATATATAGATATTCTCATATTGTATGTTTATTTTTAAATTATCGAATACTAAGTTAAGTTTTTATTTGATGTATTTTATTTTCTCTTCTACTCTTACACACGTCTACATCTCTTTATATCCACTTTCCTATCGCAGGTATGCTGGAAAAGATTTCTTTAGAAATAAGCATCACCTTTGTACGTATTTCTCTGTTCCTTTTTTCTTGTCTGTTTATAAGTGTGTACATAAACTGTTAAATAAATAAATAACAGTGTACTCGAGACCGCGGTTCGGCCGTGACAGCCAATCTCAGCGGAGGCTAGCGACGCGGGAAATATTACAGTGCAGGCGTGTGTGTGCAGACACAGGTGCACTCATTCTTCCCTCACTCTCATAATCCGATGGGACGGCAATCCGACACGACCGGAGAGAGATCAGGCGCAGGACCAACAGGTTATCGGGCTTTCTGAGGCACGGCGGGGGTCACACCACCAACTTCCAAACTCTAGGCTGTTACTAAGAAATTCCTAATGGAAAAACCCAATATAATTTTGGCTGACCTAGGAATTGAACCCTGGACCCCACGCTCAGCAGTCCCACTTGTGACCACAAGACTTACGGGACAGTCTCATATTATTATAGAGAAGGAACCAGGAGTAATCAACAGCACGCAAATCTTTCAGATAAGATACACAAGCCCAAGATTTTCTCACGGGATTTTCAGTGTGTGTTAAAAAGAACTTAGAAAGTAATTAAAAGCTTGTGTGAGCATATATAGCAGTGATAGCCGAGTGGTGTGACCGTCGGACTGCCAAGTCACAGGTCTCGAGTTCGAACCCAAGGTACGCACCACTGACTTTTCGGATTCATGTGCGTATTGTATAATTATCACTAACTTGAAAAACGGTGAAGGAAAACATCGTGAGGAAACCGGCTTGCCTGAGAGATATTTCTCGACGGCATGTGAAGCCAAGTCAGAGGCCTATGGGCGGCTTTAAAACTCTGACACCAGGTTAGTCACTAACCACAAGAAAAGAAGAAAGAAGTAATATAAAATTGGAAATTTAAGAATATTAGCTTCTCAGGTTTTAAGCCTATTAGTTAAAGCTTGATGCCTAAGAAGCGAGTTTTCAAACGGTCTGGACCACCGAAAATTCCAGTAATTTTCTTTCTTAGACTCGTTTTTGACTAATTAGCTAGAAATCAAAAATAGTGCCACCCTGACGCTTTAAGCGAAAGACTACCGGAATCCAGTGGCCAATACTTACACTGTCATAACATAACATAACATCGCGCCTTGTTTCTCCGAAGGGTTAGGCAGAGGTGTACCTGTAGTACACCCACATTTCGCCAGTTATGTTTAAGACCCATGTAATAGGGGGCGAGCCTATTGGCATCAACCGGGCACAAATCCAGACTCCGGGCTGCTACTGAGAAAGTCCAGAAACACCAACCCAGTGACAATTTGCCCGACCTGGGAATCGAACCCAGGACCTCATGTTCAGCAGTAGCACTTGCGACCACTAGACCAATGAGGCAGTCCAGACTTACATTGTCAACGTTGCATAATCAGCCTATAATATGCCCACTGCTGGGACCCAGGCCTCCTCTGTGTGAGAGGGAGTGGGCCGTCATCCACCATGCGGGCCCAGTGCGGGTTGGTAGATGTCACATGTCTTCGAAGTTTTTGATTCTCGGACAAGTTTCCTCACGATGTTTTCCTTCACCGTTTTTGGGTCATTCTTTTGGAAAGGTTTTTCAAGCGGCTTTGCTCAAAAATAATAGAAATTGAAAAGTCAGCAAGCCATTTTTTTTTTCGCGCAAACCTTATATCCTCTCTCTCATAACTGGGTTACTGATTATTATTCAGTTATCTTTTTAATTTAATATAATTAAAAAATAATATACCCCCATTCTTTGATTTTCGTGGAGTGTTCCAAGCGGGATCCCTTCTTTTCGCATAATGTTATTTGTCCTAATATACTTCGGCATAACGATTTTGGCACAATTTGTTTTGGCGTATTAATACTTCGGCATAATTTTCTTTAGGCATACATTTTATGTTGGCATAATCATCTTAAAGACTAATTTGTTTTGGCATAAATTTGATTCACATAACGTTAGTAGGCCTAATGACTATTAGCATAACGTTAGTAGGCCTAATGACTATTAGCATAATAATAATATGACACGACGGGGTATCTACCCTGTGCCGTTTCTGACCATTCTCCGGTGTAATCTTCGTTGATGGTAGATATACCTAGGTAGGTAGTTGGCTTTCAATCACACACAAGTCTTAACTCAAACTCAAAGCATTTATTTCAATTATAACATTTACAGGCACTTTTGAGTTATCACTTAGCAAGGGGTCCTTCAGTTTGAGTTATTTTGTGAAGCTAGTCGCCCGTTCCAAACGAAGTAGATCCTGATGGAGAAAAACGGGCAAGAAACTCCACGGACACTCTTTTAAATCAAAACATTATGTTATTTGTTCAACAATTACAATCTCAGTCCTTTCTAACACAACTTTTCTTTTCATGTTTATTACCCACACGCGCCATTTTTGGATGACGCTTCTCCCAGAAGTCCGGCGACGTACCTCGTATTTCAATACAATATCTCATTACTAAGTTTGTTCAATAAAACTTACTGACAATGGTAAAATGCTTATCAGTTAATTCTTTTATAATTAAACAATGCTAATAATCACTAATACAAAGGTTATTCAGATTAAAGTTGAATTCGAAGCTTTATTACTTTCTACAATTTCAGTTTTTCTATCTTTTACGACACTTCCTGTGATTCAAAGAATTTAAACAACCAACAGGTATTCATTAGTAAATTGCAGTGTAAAATAATCTTATTACTTTATATTTGGATTCCTATTATTGAAACTTATTTAGTTCTCGTATTAAATTAATAATTCTGTTATTGATCTTAATATTCGCAAATCGCGCCATCTTCGTGGCGTTAGGTATGTAGTGCTTTTCCATAAACAAATTTACTATGTCACTTGATAATATGACTAAAAACACAAAATAATTAAATAAATGTTCCCTTTTAATTTAAACTTTAGTTTTAGTTCCAACATCGAAATCAGTAGTTTCTCTTTAACTCGTTAACTCACAGTATATTGACTGAGTTCACAAGTTTTGCAATAGATGGCGTTTTGATTTCAAAGGAATCGATCATTCATAGATGCATGCAAACGGTTGTAACAGTATTCCACAGTAACCCATAGAGGGCAGGACTTTATGGTGAATAACAAATATGTAAGCAGTTACGCATAAGATTATGTTATAATCTTTACAGGTAGACGCATTCGCGGCGACATATATATTTTCCTTTTCTAGTAGATACGTACTCCAGACTGGGTGGAAATAGTGGTGGTGAACTTGTAGTGCCCCCATAATTCTGATCAAACCAATTTGCTATAGTTACTGTAACAATTAAATAATATTGTTGGTTAAAAATTTATTAAGCTGTGCAACAAAAGTTAGTGACAGAACCGAATTGCTGCAAAACCGACTCCACGTAGTCTTGTTTGTCCTACCCCTAGAGTGTAATTTAAAATCGCGTAGGCGCGTAGGGGCGAAGTGGCCCGCGGGCTGAGGAGCAGGCGGCTGAGGATGGCCGGCTAAGCCGGCCAACAAACCGAAGCTGCGGTGGTGAGCGAAAGCCGTCTGCGACGATTGGCACGCGTGGGGCCGCCGGAGGCCCGCAGCGCCGGAGCCGTGACAGAAACCCTGCCTGCTGCATGTTGCATGCTCGCTTGAATGCAGCATGCTGCATGCTTGCTTGTTTGCTGCATGCTTGTTTGCATGCTGTATGCTTGCTTACATGCTGTATGCTTGCTTGCTTCATGCATTGAACAATTTTGTGGGTTTTTTTTTCGCTGTTTCCTACAGCGAAAAAAAAACCCACAAAATTGTTCAATAAAAATATGTTTTAATATCATTATGCGTAAATAAATTTATGCTTAAAAAAGTTATGCTTTAGAATATTATGCTTAATCATTATTATGATTAAAGAAATTATGCTTAAAAAAATTATGCGTAAGCTGTTATGCGTAATTATATTATGCGAAAATATAATTATGCCAAACAAAATTATGCTGAGTTATATTAGGTCTTAAAATTTTATGCAAATGGATAGGGAATCGTTCCAAGCCCCGATCTGGTCACTTAGTAAATTATATTATTATATTTTAAACTAAACGCTACATGCTTACCAAAAACACTAAGTCCTTAGAAGTTTACAATGCTATGAAAAATTAGACCACAGTTCTAACAGAATTAAGTTTCCTAAAAAAAAAAAAATGTAACTGTCCCGAGGCAATGGCTGATTTGCGTGGATTATTATAATTTCACTAGCACATCTCTAAATTCGCGGTCCGATGATGCGTCATCCTAATTCAAGTTACAACTAGTCGCGCTCCGACGGCAGGGCAGAGTTCTTGTGTGATGGTGCGTCCAGTTTTCAAAAAATTGATGGTAAGCACTTCGTTGCGTGGGTTTGGTTTCTCAAAACTATATGATTTGCGTAGTACAATTATCTCCGGTGTCTGTGAATTAATTTATTTAATAAAATATTGTAGCGAACAAATATAAGGTAACGTAACTTATAATCAAAATACAGTTTATATGCTTAAAAGGTTTTTGTATATTTTTAGCATAAAAGATTTATTTTGATTTCTTGGTCGTTATTTGCGTGGTTTACGTGGTAGTTTTGACCCACGCAGATCAATTTTTAACCATATAAACGAAATAACTTTGAGTTTTGTACTAGTTATGAATGAAAATATTTTTTTATTACTTCGTTTTTTTATACAAATGACTGATTATAATAAGAGAAATTGTAATTTTTTTGAAATGCTTAAATTAATGTTACATTTTTGTGATTTCTTTAACTAATAATAAATAATGTTGGACTGATTCTACTAAAAAAAGGTTTTTTGCCTGGTAACCTACCAATTTTTTTTTACCTTATAGTAAAATAACTTTAAGTAAAAATAAGTAACTCATATGAGAAAATTAAGTTAAAATTTTCATTTTCTAAGTTTAAGTTATATTTTTTATGACAACATGGTTGGCGCAGCGATTCCCACACGGAACAAATATTTGTATGACCTACAATTAGTTGTTCCGGGCCTGTCTGGTAAACGCACCCACGGTACAGGAGAAAATTCCTAGTGGTAGAGGGGCTATGTTAAAAAAAAAAACGTGGGGTGTTTTGTGATTAGCGTGGCCTCCATTTTTTTAACCTCGATTATCTCTGTAAGTATATCGCTCTCTGAGGTGCCTTTTTTATAGAAAATATTACTTTTACGTATATTTTAAGATTCTGATTACAACTAAAAAAAAAAAAATGAAAATTGCCACGAAAATTACCAAAGAATGCCTTACTCGAAAAATCACCCTTTTAGAGCAGTGGTGATGAAATAATTTACACAAAGTAAAGTGCCTATCAGGGTTCGGCCGTTACCAGTAGGCTACCACTGCACTTAATTGTGTATGTAATTTAACACGGACACCCATATCTAATTATTTACTCTTTTTAGAGTAACCGTGGAGCTGCCGGCTCTTCTCCATAGGAAACAAACAATTGGAACCGTGCACCTAGCTTCTGACGTTTCATAAGTGCCCATGTAGGTTTGTCTGAAACGTTAACGCCGGCTGTCGCTGAAAACCAGCGCTGGGGCTCTGTCTCGCATAGGGTCTCACCATTATGCTGAGCGATGGCCGTTTTGCGTCGATATGACGTATATTTTCCCTCAAATTGTTATATTTCGTGTTTTTTTTTCTTTGCTTACGCACTTTGTACCCCAAATAAACGTATTTTCTTTCTTTTTCATTTTTCTAAGTAAAATACCTATTTTGATTTTGATTTTACCAGGTAATTACAAAAGTAGGCAAAGGTTATTTGAATTTTATCATTAAAAAATATATAACCATGATGAAACTTTTAAAGAATTTGTTAAGAAATATTCTAAAACTTTTAAAAGAGCCTTTTCCTCAGCAAAATCCATACACAATAAAAATAAAATAATATCTTCTGGAAATAAAATTAGAAACAACTTGGAAAATTATTAATTCAGAAACGGGAAGATCAACAGTACGGAATCGTGACTTCCATCTAAAAATCAATGATGTAGATATTAATTTTGAAACAAATGTTAAGACATTTCAATGCACATCATCTGAAACAGTTTGGTTTTACAAAGGGTAGTTCAACTACAAACGCGGGCATGGAATTGCTGAAGATCATATTTGAGGCCTGGGAGGAGTCGCAAGATGCTCTTGGCATTTTCTGCGACTTGTCCAAGGCCTTTGATTGCGTACATCATGACACACTCATCAGGAAACTGTACCACTGTAGCGGTTACACCGCCACATACTAACTACGCATCAAAGACATGACGTCACACAAATCCTGCATCGCGCAATTAGAGTTTACCGCGCGAACGACATAGATAAGACTATCCGAAATCAACAGTCGGGCAGTCGGCCCGCCAGACACAACACCCGTCTGGTTGGAGGATCCTCCCTTTTCTATGATGGATGAGTGAACTTTACACCCTGTTCCACATACCCCTAAATTGGTGACCCCGAGTATGAACGTCAACGCAGCCTTGGTGCAACTACTTCAGCGTGACGTCATCATCATCACTCCCGCAAGCTTTCGTGAGGCGAGTCACGCAGACAGCCAGCACCCTCGGCTTCAACGGGTATCCTGACCACCAGCATGCAGCGAACGCGCATTCCTGGTCATCACCCTCAGCCTCATCACCCCGACTCACTGGGGAATCAACGCAATCATCTCAATCAGCGCAATCACCGCTATCACCTCAATCACCTCAATCACCGCAATCACCTCAATCACCACAACCGCCGCAATCATCGCAGACAGTTCCGACTCACCGCGAACTGTGCGGCACCCGGTTCCGACTCACTGGAACCTTAGCTGGCACTGTGAAGCATCGCAAGATACAAGACTCAGCCCACTATCGACCTCCGGTCTCCGGAGGGGAGTGATGTAGCGGTTACACCGCCACATACTAACTACGCATCAAAGACATGACGTCACACAAATCCTGCATCGCGCAATTAGAGTTTACCGCGCGAACGACATAGATAAGACTATCCGAAATCAACAGTCGGGCAGTCGGCCCGCCAGACACAACACCCGTCTGGTTGGAGGATCCTCCCTTTTCTATGATGGATGAGTGAACTTTACACCCTGTTCCACATACCCCTAAACCACTATGGTATGAGGGACAGGGCTCTCGACCTTCTGACTTCTTATCTGAACAACAGAATTCAGAGGGTCGAAGTTAATGGCAAGATCTGCAGGATCTGCGGTCACCATGGGCATTCCGCAGGGTTCAATTCTAGGTCCTTTCTTGTTTTTAATTTATATAAATGACTTACCTAACCACATGGGATAATCACAAAATCGTATTATTCGCAGATGACACTTCCCTTATTTTTAAAATCAAACGTCAGTTATGTACTCAACTTTGAACAAGTGAACGATGCGCTCTTTAAAGTTGTGCATTGGTTTAATGTAAATAATCTTCTCTTGAATGAAAAAAAGATTAAACTCAATAAATTTACAACGTCAAATGTCAGGCAGCTACCAATGTTAAAGTTAATAGAATAGAGCTGGACCCTGTTGAGTCGACAGTTTTTTTTGGAATCACTATTGACGGTAAATTACAATGGGGCCCACACATAGAAAAATTGCCAGGAAGGCTAAGTTCGGCCGCCTATACTATGCTGTTAAAAAAATTAGACAGATAACTGACGTAGACACAGTAAGAATTGTTTATTTTAGTTATTTTCATAGGCTTTTGGGAGTATGAGGAACAGGGTGTAAAGTTCACTCATCCACCATAGAAAAGGGAGGATCCTCCGACCAGACGGGTGTTGTGTCTGGCGGATAGTCTTATAAATGTCGTTCGCGCGGTAAACTCTAATTGCGCGATGCAGGATTTGTGTGACGTCATGTCTTTGATGCGTAGTTCGTGTGGCGGTGTAACCGCTACATACTTATGTCATATGGAATTCTTCTCTGGGGAATCTGTTACTATCTTTGTTCTACAGAAAAGGGCTGTTCAAGCCATTTACAACCTAGGTCCGAGAGATTCCTTTCGAGAAAAATTCCAAGAAATAGACATTCTGACTGTAGCCTCACAATATATTTGTATGTAAACAAAAATATATCAAATTTTAAGAAGATTTCCGATATTCATAGTTTAAATACCAGGAATAAACACAACCTCGCTGTACATCGCACTCGTCTCCACAGAGTAGGCAACTCGTTCATGGGTCAATGTATACAACAAACTTCCCATCGAAATTCGAAACTTACCCATTAAACGATTTAAAAGCTGTATTAAAACCAAACTTTGTAAAAAAGGGTAGTATAAAATTTCAGATAATTTAGAAGATAAAAAAGCTTGAGTTTGAGCTGACAAAATCATAAAAATTAACATTATACCATATTAATCAGTAAAATCATCAAAATATACCAGTATCATATAAACATTGACATTGTTGAATATATTATACAAAAGACATGATTACTTTGTAAAGTAATCATGTCTTTTATATTGTATATTATTTTAATTTTTGTGAATGTGAGGACTAATAAGTGGTTTTTTTTTTCTTTATCAGTTTGTTTTAATGATGGTCTGGCAGTTTGAGTAGTTTATGCAGCCTACCCAAATGTCCTTTCTTTGGTATTGTTCGTCGAGTTGAGCTCCTTAAGTTCTGAGTTGAGCTCTACGATTACTGACAAATGCTTGCACTGATAGGACAGGTCCACTCAAATCTGTGTGGTTCTTTTCTCAAAAGACCATTTCAGACTAATCTACATGGTCCTCATATGGCCTGACCAAGATTATTTCTGGATGTTATGTAGTCAGATAGGAAACTCCGAACTCACCTAGCTTATTTTTAATTATTTATTTAAGATGACGTGTAAAATTGATTCCAATATCCTATTTATAGAATAAACAATTTAATTTAATTTAATTAATCACCTTTTAAACCAAAACAAAGCTACACTGTCTAGCGACAGAAATATAAATGAAAGCTCATCTAAAAGATACCAGTACAAAGCTTTTCTTACTAAAAACTTAATTGCAATCACCAATTAATAAATAACCATACTTTAATCGCGATGTTAAAGTTTTATAACCATGTCGATTGTTTACAGTAATTAGTCAATCATTAATTTTTACTAGAAATTTTAATTACCACAAAAGCAAATTAGGTTTAGACGGTTGAAATAAAAGATGGAGATTTTGTCTCCAAAGTATATAAGCGTAAATTAAATATGGTGTTTTAAAAGCTGAGAGGCACCTTTGCAATCATTGTAAAAGTTAGTTAGTAAAGTGGATACATTTAACGAGAAAGGTAATGATTACAGTTTAAAAAAAAACATGCGTTTAAAAGAGCGTCCATCCAAAAAGTTGGCAACGTCGCAAATAGCTGTCAAATATTTACCTGTTTTGATCAATTGGCAATATAACTATATGAAAATATGAAATATCGCTAACTAATGAAATATAATATTAATAATGAATTGCAATTTTATCACTGAATTTGATGACGTTACCGTTGTAAGTGTAAAAAACCGGACAAGTGTGTGTCGGACCACGAACAATGAAGGGTTCCGTAGTTGGAATTAATGAATCGTAAGTACAAACTTAACTTTGTAATTGAAAAACATGTTCTCCCGTACGGAATATATGGGAGAACATGTTTTTGTAACCGCAAATTTAATTTGGTCAATTATTACTCGTAAACTTGTAAAGCCCACTTAAGTGTGATAGTTTTCCTTTAAACTTCGTTATATATAAGTACTAATGCCGTGACATTTGAATTTCTAACTACAACTGTTTGGTTGATAAAGGGGGGGGGGGGGGGGACACTTGACTCTAACGAAAATTGGTACTTTACAGCTTGATAAGTCACGAACGGTTTACTTAATCAAAAACAGTTGTGGCAAACCCCAAATATTTTTGAAAGACCTATCCCACGATATCCCACACTATTGGAAGGACGAAAAAAAAAAATATCATCTCCACTTTACATGTAGGGGAGGTACCCTAAATAATAGTTGTTTTCAAAATTTTATTTTACCACTTTTTTGGCGTTATTATTTTGTATACTCATGCCAAATTACAACTTTCTAGTACCAATAGTTTTTGAGCTAAACCGCGGACAGACAAACAGACTGACGGACATGGCGAAACTATAAGGGTTCCTTGTTGACTACGGAACCCTAAAAAAACATAAGAAAGGAATATATCCAAACACTTCTTTCTACATATAAAACTAAATATTCCGTGTTATGATATTCATTAATGCAATTCATAATCAATATTTTTGTTCACTAGTTAGCCATATATTATTTATTTATTATGGCTTATTTCCATACAGTAATATTGCCAATGTAATCCAAACAGCGAAATATTTGACAGCTATTTGCGACGTTGCCCACTTTCTGCATAAACGCTCCTAAGAGGAACAGGGACTGCGATTCTCCATACAAATGTATTCCCCTTTTATCTTTCTGAATAATGTCTCTAGAGCAATATTTTTTTTTCATAAAATCAGGTTCTGCTGTAAACATGTCCCTGTTATTTCCTTTTTTTCAGCAACTTATTGGTAAAGAAAACATGACCCTCCAAAAATTACAAAAATGCCCCATTTTTACCGCCGTGATTAGAGGACTACCACACAAATTCGAGAAGCTTTTAATATAAAAAAGATAGGACCCTAGACAGATTCTTTCTTAAATAATGTAAAAAATAATTGAATCAGCTCAGTTTTTGAGGAGAAAAAAGGGGAAAACGAAAAGTCGATCTCGTCAATTTTTTTTGTGATATAATCGATCTGAGCTGCAGCTGTCCCTATCGCACTCTACGGAGGCAGACTTGAGGTAAGACAACGGCAATAGTTTCTTCTAATACCTATTTTTCAAACTCCTCGCAGGCCCTGTTCCCTCTTAAAGCCCGTTTGCACCACAAATCACTACAGTCCGGGCGTCCGGTCGCGAGAATACGCTCTTGACAACTGACAGCTTCATACTAATGAAAATGTGTTTTGCGAATTTGATCCTTATTACTACTAGAAACTGACAGGTGTCATTCTCTCGACGGCCGAACCGTAAATAAGTTTAGCGCTAAACGAATTTAAATCATCGTTGTGTTTTTGTCGGTTTTTTTTTTTAACATGACAATATTTTTTTACATCCCTTAACACCTATTATGGATCAAATAATTAAAAAATTAAATTCGAATCGGAGAAAAACTGATAATAATAGAAAATTAACACGGATAAGGTCGTGGCCAAATCTAGTTGACTCATAATGCCATTTAGACCAACGAACTTAACGTATTTCACATAAACCTACATAGAATACAAGGACACTTATGAAACGTCAGAAGCTAGGTGCACGGTTCCAATTGGTCGTTTCCTATGGAGAAGAGCCGACAAGAAACTCCACGGTTACTCTTTTAAAAATAATTGGCTTTTACAATGTTTTCAAATAACAGTGTTATTAGGTACGGGAGGACAGGTCAGACTTTCAACAAGTACCAGGTACTTAACAGAATAATGATGGTCAACAAATCTACAGTATAAGCCTACAGCGTTCTCACATTCACATGATAGAAAATAATCTAAGTATGTAAAGATAAATAAATTAATAAAAATAAAAACGTATTTTAAACGAAATGACGTGATTGCCACAGCTGTAACAAATCTGAATAATTATCATGTCTACAAAAGCCACTAATAAAGAGTTGAAATTAAATTGTAGGTAGGTATATAAAATTGTGGTTATGTCAAGGAAGAATGTAAAAAAAATAAACATGGTAATTTGGGAGCAGTTAATAGACTTACATAATTTGCTGTTAGTGAGGTACCAGGGAAGCCACATGTGCAGAAGGAATTATTGCCAAACTTCCTTGTCTTCAATGTAGTCTTTAATTTTATAATAATTTATGCTTTCTTGTTAAGGACGCGTTTTATGTGGGTTTTTGAACTTCCCATCGCTAAGTTCTGTAACCGACTTAGGCAACTTGTTATAAAGGCGGATACTGTTTATAAGAAATGACTTGCTTGTTTTAGTTAATCTAAATTTGGGTGTTACAATTTCATGTCTACTACGTGTATTTATATTGGGTCCCCACCTATGAAATTGGCGTTTTTTTCTCACAAATAGAGAACCTAGTCACTTCTACGATTTAAAATATTCATCAATTGCTTGATATTATATCGAATAATGACCATCATAGACAACTACCAATATTAAATAACCTTATTACTTATAGTTTTCTAAACATAAAAAATACCTTAAAAATGACTCCTCTTTTTGTTAGCTGCAATGACTACTATTTGTTTTAAAACTTAGCCAAAACTTATTTTTGTCGCTTAATCTAAGTGGCATGCGTTATCTTAGTTTTTAAACATTAGTGCATAAAAGTTTTAAAACATTAGTATTCATGGTTGTTAAATAAATTAAGAAAATGTTAGTATGAAAAATGCAACTTCTCTAAAATTCTCCATACAAAACGCCAATTTCATAGGTGGTAACCTAATATTATGGTAATCGCTTCTTATTTTGAAAATACTTTCTAAGATATAAAGCAAGAATATAGTTAGCTATCATAAAGTTCTTAAGATCTATGGTTTTCACTATATTCGGCATTTCATCCGCAAATATTAGATTTTATATTTTGGTTATATGCAGTACACATTTAGTAGTTAGCAATAATATAAAAATACAAATAGTTTCATAATTTAAATTTAGATTACAATGCAATTAATAAAATTAAAGTTAAATGCAATTCTATTCATTTAAAATAATAATGTTTAAAAATAGCAATCAATAATAATTCAATTCAATTTTTTTTTTCAGACCAAGCAAGTGATCCATATAGTGTTAGTATGAACTTAGGCTATGATTACTTAATAATGATGAAGATATTTGTGACATCTCAAACTAAAACTCAAACTCAAAGCATTTATTTCAATTAAACCATTTACAGGCACTTTTGAATTGTCAAGGGGTCGGTCAGTCAAAAATATGAAGCTAGTTGCCCATTCCAAAGCGTAGTAGGTACCTATGGAGAAGAAAGAAACTCCACGGACACTCTTTTAAATAAAATATAAAATTGATACAAAATATTGGTTACATCATTCATTTTGAAATTATGCATGTGAGAACAATGTAATAAGACGTGCACGTTCGTAAAAGCGTCCGTAATAACCACCACCAATATCTACCACCACAAATCAAATCAAATCAAATCAATTTATTTGTGAAACATAGGTTGGTAGGTAGGTTCGTTGTGGATTACAGCCCGTTCCCTCTTATCGACAGGATGCCTGAGACCCAGCAGTGGTATCATTATAGTCTGGGTTAACCAAAATATGCCCCAACAAAAGCCAAAAATATTAATTGATATTTTCTGTAAACTCTACTCAAAACATATATCGAATTTTGCTGTCAACTGTACAAGTCTCAAACCTGACACCGCCTGTCATTGGCAGTCAATTAAAATATTATAGTAAAATCAAATAACCGTACATCATATAAAATTGCAAAATTTTCACACTATCAGATGTCGATACTACTAAATAAATAAATTATCAAGGTCTATATCAAATTCGCGAAGTAACCGGGGAAAGTCACTTTCTCCACGCAATGAGTAAAAGTGAGCTAACGTGAGTAATATCGACAGAGGTCAGTGAACTCTTGACCGACTGCGCGGACGCGGGTGTGGCTGACCGACTGTTGAAGGTGGTTTGTGTGTTAAATACATGTCATGGACTTGTTTGTTGACTATGGGGTGGGCAGATGTGCTATGTGATTGAAATAAATATTATGAAGGTAATGGTTATCGATTGATCAGCAAGGTTAGGCTAGGCACTCGCCGATATGGGTCCAGGGGCGACGGATCTGGGGAAATCCATCGCCCCCTACTCCTTAGGACCCGAGATGGCGGCGCGTAGTGTTCCACGCGCGCCTCTCTATGATGTAAGGGGGGAGTTTAACACCTCACTCCCCCCAAACTCGAGGTGGCCCGCAGAGGCGGGCCGGCACCAGCCGAGTGTCGCGGAAGTATCTGCGTTCCCGCGACCCCCGACGTAGGTGTGAGATGGAACACCGGGGTGGTTTTTAGTCAGTATGAGTCTGACCCCTCCACCCACCCCAGGGCAGAGGACATCCATGAGGATTATCCACCCCGAGACAAAAAAAATAAAAAGGCACTCCCCGATGAGTGATAAACTTTATACAAAGTGACCTCTCGATGCATTTGAGGGGGGAACACCTCCCAGATTGAGGGAACGCGGACCCGTTGTATTTATCAGTGATTGATAACATCGGAAGCCAAGTAACCGGACAGATTTCAGATTTTCGGCAGTGTCCTCATAATTGCGTTATAGATATTGGATGACCTTAAATCTAAGTAGAGTATTGACATTCTGCTGTATCTGACTATCCTGAAGCCACTCAATACATCTAAAAAGGCGATGTTTGTGTAAACAGTAAAGGTTTTATGTCAAGTACAACAATGCAGTTCGAACTCACGACCTCTCGTCACCAGGTCTATGATTTAGTCGTTGAACTGTGACATATTTATGAGGAGCTCGTTGCTAAGTAATAACAGCCGCACGGGTCTATCCATCAGGTTAAACTACGCTTGCCGGAGTTGATGTCTGGATGGGTGACCATCTTTACTTACCAAGACTCCTATGTGCCTCGGAAAGCATGTTAAGCCGTTGGTCCCGGCTATCAACCGTGGATCTTTGACAATCGTTACTGGTCGTCAGAAGCCCGAAAGTCTGACAACCAGTTTTACCAAGGGGTATCGTTATTACCCAGGTACTGGGTTGTAGAGTTCAGATAGGCAGTCGCTCCATATAAAATACTGGTATTCAGCTGAATCCGGTTAGACTGGAAGCCGACCCCAACATAGTTGAAAAAAGGCTAGGCAGATTGACTGTGATACTCGTATATTTATGTATTACTGTTTCATTTGTTCAAGCTATTTGTCAGCTACAATTTTGCTTTCCAATATTCAAATTCAAAATATGTTATTTCACATAAACTTACATGGGCACTTATGAAACGTCAAAAGCTAGGTCACACGGTCGTTTCCTATGGAAAACAGACGGCAAGATCCACCTTGGCTACATAACAGAACATCACGCCTGTTATCTGCGAAGGGTTAGGCAAGGGTGTACCTATAAACCAACATTTCACCAGTTTAGTTTAAGTCGCATGTGATAGAGGGCAAGCATGTAATAGATTCCGGGCTGCTACTGAGAAATTACTAATGGAAAGACTCAGTAACACTTTGCCTGACCGGGGTATCGAACCCAGAACCTCATGAAGCTCTACTCTTCTAAAAATTATGACTAACATTTATACCATGGCATGTATTATTTTGGAGAACCGAGGAGTTTGGCGCGAGCAAAGACAGGCCTATGACCGGCAGGAGGTAAAGTTAAGATTTTATTGATGAGCTATTTCTGCAAAAATCGTGCTGAAAACTTGTCGTTAGATCCATTTTATCATCATCATCTTATCGCCCTTGTCTCATGATACTGGAGGTCGACGCATCCAGTTTTTTTAATTATATTTTCCCGTATCAGCCAAAACTCTATCATTCACTTCTTTCATATCCTTAATTATCTCCTTCATTATCTCCTTCATTCTCTCCTTCATTCTCTCCTTCATTCTCTCCTTCATTCTCTCCTTCATTCCCTCCTTCATTCTCTCTTTCATTCTCACCTTCATTCTTTTCACAATCCATATATTTTTAGTCCTCCTTTCTCTCATAATCAATCAACATTGTGACTTCCATTCATGTGTGAATAATTATTTGGCGGGGATACTTTTAAGGAAAGTCACTTTGTCATTAGGATACAATCACAGGATTAAGAACTTGGCAAGCAAATTGCGGATTTTCGTACTAATTTATTGGGACACAGGTGGGCACTACGTTCTAGACCTTACGGCTGCATCCTGAAACCTAATGAGCTTTCAAGCTTTCATTTTCCAATAGCCTTATTTTGAGTCTTCATCGAGTCACGAGTAAAATATTTTGAGTTTGTGCCTTCCAAACTGCAATAAGACTAACTCTTAAAGCAATCCTACAGCTTGAGTTTCTTATGGTGGTAACCCATAGGAAACCCAAGTTATAGATCTGCTAACATAGTCATGAAAATGACGGTGGGCTTTCGTCATTATGGGGTGGCATAAAGCGGTCTCTATAATATGGGAAGCCCTCATTTAGTCGCACACGTTGCTTGCCGTTTAACGGTCTACACTCGAGCAATGGTGACCCAGAGAGCAGTGATAGCCCAGCGGTAACGGCCGCGAATAACGAGTTGTCGTAGGTTCGAACCTAGTCAGGCGCATTACTTTGTGTAAATTATTTCATGACCACTGCTCTCAAAACAACAACAACAACAACAACGTTGTTTTGCTGTCAACATATGTCAATATGTCGCACTAATTCGGGTATGCGCTGCCCTATTCGTCGTATGGTAGATTCAATCAAGATTTCATTGATATTGATATTTTTATATGCTCAAAATAAAAATTCAAATGGAATGTAACGAAACTTCTGTGTAATAAATTATGATAAAATGAATGAATGTTAGTCCTATATTTTTATTGTTTATTGTTATTCTCTTTTATGTCTTTTATTGTTCTTCGTTTTATTATTTTTGAATGTATTTTAATTTAATTCAATGTATTTGTTATTATGTAATATTAATTATTAACTCATCTTATTGCTCATTTAGTGGCACTCATTATCATTTTTGTTTGTAATGTGCGGATTATGTAGTGGGCCACAATATTGTTAACACTCCTTATATTATTTTTACAACTTGTCAAAATTTTATCCCTCAATAAATAAAATTTAAAAAAACGGTGAAGGAAGGAACGTGACGAAACCGGCATGTCCTAGAACCTAAAATTCGAAGACATGTGGTATCCAACCCGCACTCGGCCCGCGTGGTGGGTAACAGCCCACTCTCTCTCACGGCGAGGAGACCTGGGTCCCAGCAGTGGGACATTATAGGCTGATTAAGCTACTCGAGGATATGTCTGCTCTAACGGCATTCGATAGATATGACCGGTCCACCTAAATAAACGTATCATAATCTGTCTACCCTATTCTCAACTATGCTGGGGTCGGCTTCCTGTCAAACCAGACGCGGCTGATCACCAGTATATTACATGGAGCGACTGCCTATCTGATCTCTACAACCCAGTAACTGGATAACACGATACCTCTTGGTAAGACTGGTTGTCACAATTTCCAGCTCCGTATCGACTGTCAAAGATCTACGAATGACAGCTAACAGCAACGGCTTACTTAGCCACAAACCCAAGTGATCTTAATTGATAGTTAATTTAAGTTTCTGAGTGCACCTTCCACGCTTACATCTAAGGAAAGTGCGACAATCTAAAGTGCCAAGACATTTGTTGACACATAAGGCAAAAACCTCTCTAAGACTTTCGTACGACAAGTCGCAAGTGTGTGCTGATTCTTAATAAGCTATTGTATTAGAGAAACTTGGGTCCACGGCCTTAAGTTAACTCATTCCGTGTGCGTTCAATTTCAGGTTAACGGATGCGGGTTACCAATGTGGGTAAAGGTTACAACTGCGAAATTTATGTTTGATACTTATGCTAACGATATTTTTAGGCAAACTGTAAGCTAAGTACTCGTATAGTAGACCGCACATCAGTGGTGACTTGGACTTTGAAGGCTTACGTACGGTACTTTTTTTCGGGTTGAAACCTTAAAAGGCGCACGGGTTTTGGGGTGAGGGATTTGTCACACGCTCTTGAGGGTAACCAGCCCGGTGGTCACTATCTGCACAAGGAAGGGGCGCACGTGACATCAAATTCCCACCTGCCTCAGGGTTCCGATTTGCCTTTGTCTCTGTCTTTTTCTTTACGTGTAAAGAGTAAAGAAAATAACCACACTTTTGTACTTTTTCAATGTTTATCGTTGTTTTTTTCATCATATTGTTCATATTACTCATCATAATCCATCAATGAATGCAGGTTGACATTAGACATTTTATGGTATATTTTTAATTATAATTATAATTGTTAGTGAAGGTATAAACTGCTTTTAAAGACAATTAAGAGGTGTGTTTGAAGCATTAATGTATGTTTAATTATAATTTGAGTTCCATCACTGTATTAAAATAAGACTTAAACTAAACTAACTAACTAACTTATCTAAATAAATAAATAAATAAAAATATCATTCTTTTTTTTTTTTTTGGTCAAAATTATTTACGGTTTAAGAGATACACTGCTTTAAAAAACTCCGTTTTCGGAACCCTGCGCCTTAAAGGATGCAGGCGGGGTTTTGGCGTGTTAGGCATCAAGGCGGTTGCCTCCCCGACACCTTCTTCTACGAGCGGGATCAGCCGTCTTACGATCCCTGCGAGCCTCCTTTTGAACCATCACGGTTTCACAGACTCTACCAGAATAAACCCGACTACTGCTGGCTAAGTACGGTACTAAGACGCTGACATTGTTGCCATAGATTTGTACAATACTAGTATCAAACACATTAGTATGGTCGCTCACAATGGCCCTCATTAGAAGGCCGAAAGTCATCCAAAGGGCAATGGACAGTAAAATTAATAATAATCTGAAGTCGATAAGAAAATAATGCGTTCAATTTCAACAAGTCATTCACAAGTAGTGCTCTTATCACTTTATTTGATCGAAAATAGCCTATCTTTCATTATATATAAGTACCTAGTCCAGGGAAACTATAATAAGAATAAGAATAGAATAAAAATAATTTATTGTTTAAGAAAAATTACATTCGACTGCGTTGATTCCTGGAACTCATACTAGGATTCCCTGCGTCGCACGGTGGATCGAAAATGGGCTGTAGAAGACATAGGATCTCGATTTCTTAAATGTTATTTTTTTTGCTGGAAATGACTTCTGCTGATCATTACTGTTCTATAAAATGTCATATGAAGTAAATGTGTGCACAAATGGAAGAGTTATAATTTTTATAAGAAAAAAATGTATGGAGCTAGTATGAAAAATCGAATTATCTCCTAAACGGCATGTTTAACCGTACCATCCCTGGAGGTGGTCATAGTGCTAATTATTTATAATTTTTTGGTTGCGGATTTGACGAAAAATTTAATGCCGTTTTTTTAAAAAAAATCGTCAAAATATTTTTATTTATTTTTACATGTAAAACGATCCCTTTTAGTGTCCAAGTTAAAAAGTTCGATATGTTATTAACCCAAATATTAAGAACACACAAAACAAGAAAAATTAAATAAAAAAATTGCTGTTTTTTGACACATTTTTATTAATTTAAATAAAAAAAGATTACCAAACTCTTATTTAAGTAACATATAAAGTTATATTATACACAAAATAATTTAATTGAAGGAATTAATACTAAGCATTTGTAAAATAAAGTAAAATAAATAAAAAAAAAGACAAAATATCATTAAATATTACAAAAAAAAAAACCAAACAGACTCAAATACAAATTTACAAATGTATAATTTTTTTACAAATTTTCCTTATCACTCTCGTTGTCAGACTCCAATTCTGAGTCAGCATCCAGATTGGATATGTCCAAAAACTCGAACTCAGTTTCCTGAAATTGAATTAAGTCGAGAGTTTCAGCAAAAAAGCTCTGCTTTTTCTTGGCATCTAACTTAGGCCTTTGTGCACTTAGCAAAGGATCCGAAGAAACAACAAGCATATTTAAAATGTCTTGATTGGAATCCTGCCTGCTTCTTTTCCGCGAATGATGTTCTCGAAACCTCCTAAAATCTTTGTTTCGAGACTCTGAGGCTTCTTCCGAGAGAGTCCCAATCGGCACAATATTATTTTTCTCGATTATGTCAGCCCCATGGATTAATAATTTATGAACGGTTGACGACATGTAGTACCAGTCGTATAATAATACGTACTTTTCTGCTGTTTTGCGGGCATAATCTCTAAATTTTATTATATCGACCTGCTCTCCAGATGTAATTGCTTGTAAAATTACAGCAAATCTTTTGATGAGGTCTTCATCCAAACCGGTTATAGCTGCGGTTTTATTAGGAAACTCAAAGAATTTTCTTGCAGTATTCCCGTCATTGGTGGTTCCCGAGCCTTGTTTTACTATATCAATCAACAGATTGAGTTCATCTTTGAATTTATTTTGAATTATTTTCTTCCTTGTCTGTAGCATTTCTTTGTGCTCATCACTTCTCGCTGCCCACCGTTTGAAGTCGAGCCTGTATGCAATGTGTAACAGACATTCCATACAATTTATACGGGCGTGTAGGGATGACAAGCCTAATTCATAAAGGTCAGAACACACAATTTTTGATGTTACAGCATCTAAGCGGTTCATTTCTGTAGGCTTTGCTAAGCACAGGTAGCACGATGCATTTGATCTAGCTTCAGAAAGGTAAGTGCAAACTTTAGCGTCGATCATCGTCATCATTAGTTCATGAGTCACCCTATTATTATTATTGCACTCTGTGGGGATAAGGGCCTCAATTTCTTCATCCATTTGTTTTTTCAGCTCAAGGACAACTGCTTCACTCTCCTTTACAAAAGTAAACTGAACTGGACGACAATACAAAACTGAGCATGGTTTTGGGTTCGTCCATAAGATGTTGTCTCCATCTGTCAGTTTAAGTGGCACCAAGGAGGTCATAAAAATGCTCGAGTCATCTTCCTCACCCTCCATTTTCTGCTTGTATCGGCTTTGGTTAGAAGCACCATCAAATCCCCACTTGGATATCAGCTTCAACTGCTTGTTATGCTCTTCCTTAGAAAGGCTTTGAAGGATTCTTGTAACTGTGATATCAAGTAAAGCTTGAAGTGTAATCCTAGCCGATGAATCAGTAACTGTCACTGATTGCTTCGGAGGGTAGCAATCAAGCTTAGTTTGTTGCACTTTATAGTAAGATGGATAAATATCCTTAGCACCTTCCCGAATGGCAGCCTCTCGCAACGTAATATATTGCCACTTTGAGAGTTTTAGCGAAAGAAGCAATCCAAGCGCCTTTTCTGACGTAAATATGATTGTTTTCGCTGGTTTCTTAAGCGTTTCATTTAATTTAGCGGCTGCTTCAGGATTTTTCATCATGTATTCGATGACAGAGGCGATATCTCCATGCCCTTCTTCTTTTAAACGTGCTGCAGCTGCATATGCCAATTCACTGGAATCTTCGCCTGTGTGTTCATCAGATCTTCTCTTTTTTTGTTTACTTCCCAGATCTTCGAATGGTTTACGGGATCTTTTCGTCATTGTTCCAATGGACGTTGATGTCAACGGTTCTGGAGAGACTGAGGGCGCTCTTGGTATCTCATCAACACTTGGTTCTTGATTAACTAAAGTTTGCACAAAACTCGGCCAATCAATATTTGCTCCCAACCAATTCTCGTACTTTCTCCTGAAATTATCAAGGAATCGGTTGGATTTCTGCCACCTTTGTAAAGCGGCTCGCGTAAATCTCCGACAAAATTCTTTGAGAACAACACGATCTTCGTCAGACAGGCAATCGCCTATGCGGGATACAACTGCACTGAACAATACTTCATGATCAAATGAAGTACTCTCACTTCGTAGAAGAACAAACAAGTCTAAATTCGTGATTAAACTTTCCATTCTAAGATTTTATAGTCGCAGATTTAGTGTTAGCAGTTACACAGTTGTGAACAAACTAAATTATAAAACAAAACTTTAGCCCTTTTATTGCAAAACGCCAATAATTAGGTAACTACCCTCATTCGTTATCTTCTCATTAGCTAATGAAAATTTATAATTGTCACTAACTATTCTTAGAACTCATAGCACTGCTAATTAACAAATTAGCTTACTTATCAAGAAAAGTTGAATGTAATCCATAGTTGGCATTGTCGTGAGATATTGAAAATCATTAAATCACCTATAAAGACTCATTAGAAGACCTAATCAGTGTAGTTACTTAATCACTTCTTTTCGGACTCATTAGAAGAGTAAACAATTGGTAATTTGGTTGTATGAAAGGTTTTAAAACTCATGATGTGTTGATAAATATCTAGCTCAAACATAGTTGTCTACGTGTGGGTGTACTATAAACCTCTGCCAACTCCTTCGGAAATATAGGAGTGATGCTATTTTATGTTACGTGTAGTTAAAAGTCCGTGTTCTTCAACATAAACACTAAAATGAATAGTTTCATATGAAAAAACAAATAAAAATATTTTGACGATTTTTTAAAAAAAAACGGCATGAAATTTTTCGTCAAATCCGCAACCAAAAAATTATAAATAATTAGCACTATGACCACCTCCAAGGATGGTACGGTTAAACATGCCGTTTAGGAGATAATTCGATTTTTCATACTAGCTCCATACATTTTTTTCTTATAAAAATTATAACTCTTCCATTTGTGCACACATTTACTTCATATGACATTTTATAGAACAGTAATGATCAGCAGAAGTCATTTCCAGCAAAAAAAATAACATTTAAGAAATCGAGATCCTATGTCTTCTACAGCCCATTTTCGATCCACCGTGCGTCGTGAGATCCAGGCTCCTTCGTTCCGTTTACATATTTGTTGGTATGCGTGTGTTAAGTACGAGTATATTATATACTTACAATAAATTTCTTAATTTCTTATAATCTAATAGACAAGGAATATACAATAACATAACAAATAATACAGAAAGAAAACAGTAGTATACCAATGTATGTTGTGTGTAATTGTAATGGTGTGTGTATGTGTGATAAGGTGTGTTTGTGGGGGTGTATGAATTAAAATACTTATGTTGGTGTTGTGTCTGGAAGTGAAACCGGAGCATGTATATAATTATATAGATGTTTGTGAAATAGAATAATAAATTAATTAATAATGATCAGTACTTTTTTTTTCTTTTAGCTTAAGACGTTTTCAGTCATTTCATAGTCCAGAGTAAGAAGTCATTTTGGAAACGTAATTTTGCATTTAATTTGGGTAAGTTGTAGAAGTTTGAGTCGATTATTGAGTTTCGTGTAAAAGAGCCCCTCGAGACTCGAATTACAACTGTCCTAATTCTGACACACCCTGGCCCTGCAGTCTTGACACAGAAAGCGAACACTATTCGACCGAATTCGGTTGCAAAGTCGTAATGTCATCTCTAGACGCGCACGACGTGATTCACAAGCACGGGATTGTTTCCTGCTTGTCAAGTAATTTTGTCCCACTTAAGAAAGTGGTTAGTCATGCGGTAAGTTTTCAATCGATCAAATTGTACAATACACTACCTATGGAATTAAAGTCCTTATATAAAATAAACCAGCTTTCTAATTACGCAACATATTTTCGTAAACGATAAAGACAAATCTGTTTCATTTTGACAGTTCAACAACATTCATTGCGTTATTTACGTTGCTCTGCAGTTTTTTTTTCGAACTTACGGAGCAATGGATTAGCAATCTGTTTCAAAACGATTCAGATTCGGATTGATTTTGCATTACGTAATTAGGGTACTGTTTAAGCAGCAAGTTAAATCTTTTCTGGTAAAAAAATGCTGTTGTACTGTTGATGAGTTTCTCTATGACGTGTTTTAGCTGGACCATTATTAAAAAATTTAACATAACATAATATTTGAAATGCTGACATTAACTAATTTAATCGTGACATTGAATAAGGGAAATAAAGGGATTTGTGAATTTTTAATCTTATTGACAATAAGTTACTGGTTCTGATATATGTTTGAATTAATGTAGTGAATTTTTGATAAAATATTGTTAATTTTAATTATTTTGAACTTTTTTGAGTGTAAATAATATAATGTAGGTAGGCAATGACATTGTATGGAACTAATTTAATTCTGTTTAATTTGTTATTATTTTATTTTATTTTTTAAATAGTATTCTTGTAAAACATTCAGACACAATGTAAATTGTTATTGAATAAATTAAATTAAATGACTTTGACCGTCTAGGGACGCCATTAAGAGGGAACAGGGCCCGCGATTCTCCATACAAACGTATTCCCCGTTTTTCTTCCTGAATAATGCCTCTAGAGCTGTCATTTTTTTTTGTATAAAATCTGGGTCTCTATATGCATGTCCCTGTCATTTTTTTTTTTTCAGCAATTAATAAGTAAGGAAACTATGACCCTCCAAAAATTACAAAAATGCCTCATTTTTACCGCCGTGATTAGAGGACTACCAGACTGATTCGGAAAAGTTTTTAGCATAAAAGAAAATAATAGGAACCTAGTTAAACTATTTCTTAAAATTTTAATGTAAAAAATTATTAAATCGGCTAAGTTTTCGAGGAGAAAAAAGGAGAATGCCAAACGTCGTTTTCGTCAAAAATGTTGTAATATAATCGGTCTGAGCTGCAGTTGTCCCTATCGCACTTTACGGGGTTTAACTCGGTTTTTCGGGCGCAGCGCGACGGCAATAGTTTCTTCAAATACCAATTTTTCAAATTCCTCGCAGCCCCTGTTCCCTCTTAAGACTTTGCGACCGAACTCGGTCGTATAGCAATCGTTATCTACGTCGAGACTGCTGCCCCTGGTTATTCAGCCTCACTATGACGAAGCTAATTGGCAAATATTTTCACCATGATGACATCAGCTATTCTCGAATTGTAATAATTATTTCCTCTCTATGGTAATAAATGCGGCAGTTTATATGCATGTTGCGATCGCATTTTCCAATTTTGTACACTTTCGCTTTCGAAATACGTCAGCGACTGAATTAGACACAGTTGTGTTTATTATTGTGGCGATTCATTTGTTTTTATTGTTTCTTTTCTCGTAATAACTATGCCATGGTGAAAAGATCAGCCGGTCAGTGAAATTGGTATTATAGTAGAGGATCCGATCTAGAGCGACACTAACGACGGATTTTAAATCAAATTTATTATGTTATAAAATATATCGCGAGTGGATTGGCTAAAAAATTCCTTTCCAGACTATGATTAAGATTTTTTTACGGAAAGTCATGATTTTTGACTATGTAATTTTCAGCAACAGTACCTACGATATTTTAATTATTTGATTATAATAACTATAGTGCCATTCTCTTCCTTGTAAGTTGGAGTTACACATTATTTTCGTGTAATTTGCTGAATTGACGCGGAATATTATAGTACTATAATTTAATTTATTGTAATTTTGTCTTATTATACTGAGAAACAAAAACTAATGAAACACTTTAGATCACTGTAGATCGAAGTATATCATATTAGTTTATTTGGAATATAATGGACATGAAAATCAAGACATTTATTGGTTTTCTTTACGACTTTTCCCTGAAAACTCAAGTAATTTAAATAAATTCTAGAACTCCAATAAACAAGTAAAACATTCAAGTTATCGTTTAGTAACTTTCGCTTTTATTAGAACTGAATGAAACAATGTGAATTTGAGCGTCAAAGTTCCATTGCCGACGTTTTTCCTTGTAAACTGAGTTCGTAAAATATTCATAGTAAATTACACGACAAGAAAAGTTAAAATGTGTAACTCCAACTTACAATAAAGAGAATGGCACTATCGTTATTCATAATCAAATAATTCAAATATCTTACTGCTGCTGAAAATTACAACGTCAAAAATCATGAATTTGCGACAAAAATGTCAACCTCTTAATGAAAAAAATCGATAATGACTCTTTTTTTAAAGTATTCCTAATTATTATGACAAGGTTCCAAAATATGGTTAAGGTTTTCGTAGGTCGACGACCGTACTGAGCTCATGGACGGCCTCAAGTTATAAGAATCGGAAGATACAGACTCCAGCAAAGAGTTGTCACTCCTTAGAGGTACGCATAAAAAAGAAACATTGACAAATCAGTCGCAAAACCACGAAACGCTTCAAAGTTGGCTTAAAACATTAGTAACACCACAAATATTTGCAGTTACGAAATAAAAGAAATTGTCATAGCTGTTATAAGTTTGTTCACGAGAAAGTAAATGTCAACTTAGATGATGTCATTATGGTAATGTCCGAAAGAAAGTAAAAACATTTAATTTTACTCCAATTGCATTAGTTATCTGTTACTGGTCTGTCTGTTTGCTTGATGGTTAATAAAGGCCTCCTAATGACCTTTACCAAAAATGGTCATAGACATCATTTGCATATGCTTAGTCTTTTTGACTACCACTATCACTAAACGGTCTGACATGCGGAATTCCATTCACGACATACTATAACACCACACCTGTTTTTCCCGAAAAGGGTCGGCTGACATGTAACTCTTATGTAGGAGCGAACTTGTCTGCGTCTATCGCGACAAAGCAATGCGTGCCAAAGCTTCGTATATTTTGCTCGCTAAAAAGTTATCGCGCTAATGCAGTGGTCACATTGGCTTTGCCCGGGCGATAAGTGCTACGCAGCCCGAAATATCGCGACGATAACGGATAATGTTTTGTGACATCTGCGTGTATCACTGTGCGAAGCTTTGTCACGATAGACGCAGATGTGGCCGCAGCATTAGAATAGACTACAATGTGACTATTACTGTGTTACCAATAGGTAAAGAATACATGTAAAATTATTTCAGTACCTACTTTCCCTTTTTTTTCAATTTGGTTACTATCAATTAACTTCCTCGACAATTATTTATTTTACCTCGATGGTCCTAGTTTATCAATTATAACTTCTAGTTACAGCTCTATGTAAGCGGGCACGCCCTTTATGCCTGGAGGCTTTATTTTCTTTTTTACATATTGTTTACGTTTAGTTATTTTTTTATTTCTGTTCTCGATGTTTTTGGTTGGTATATTGGCGTGTGCTAGCTGTCATATGGCTATTAATTTATAATTTAAATTGTGTTTTGCGTAATGTAAATTATCTTGTATACTATTGTATAGAATCTTTTTTTTTTCTAACTGAACAGACAGCTGTGCTGCTGGGGAGTTTGTTGCCACTTCTTCTTCCCAGCAAAAGCACTAGGAAGTTGTGAAGGGTGGGCGTTTTGGGGGACTGTCTTATGTAATTTTGACGTTCGAAAAGTGCTGATTCTCAGCCTAGTTTGAATAAATGACTTTTGAATTTTGAATTTCTTCTCCCGCTCTGGCTGAAGCGGGAGGACGTGTCAGACTCTTTCTGACTAAAACCCACCCGTGTTCCTCCAGCTGCCTGTACGTTGCCACGGTATCCTTTCTGACATTCGCGCGACCCCAGCAGGCATCGGTTGTAGCGGACCCCGACAGCTGTGCTGACATCTCTTTGAGACACGCGTGGAACACAACGCGCCGTCGACCGGGGCCTGACCTGGTCCTTGTCGGACGGCGAGTGGCATCCATGCCCTTCAAACCTATCACAGCAACGCATCATAATAATTATCAGCCTAGCCTTTTCCGCACTATGTTAGATTCAGCTTCCAGTCTTACCGGATGCAGCTAAATACTAGTAGGTACATATTTTACATGGAGCGACTGCTTATCACATAATTAGCCTATATAAAGGTTCCCAATGTTGGGACACAAACCACCTTTTGTGGTAAAATTGTACAAAGCAGTGTGCGGATGAAGAGATCTGCAAGAGAACCAAGGTAATCGAGATAGCCCGAATAATTGCCAAACTTAATTGGCAGTGGGCAGGGCACATTGCTAGCAGAACAGATAGCCGATGGGGCCGAAAGGTTCTAACTCAAACTCAACTCAAATTCAACTCAAACTCAACTCAAACTCAACTCAGACTCAACTCAAACTCAACTCAAACTCAACTCAAACTCAACACAAACTCAACTCAAACTCAACTCAAACTCAACTCAAACTCAACTCAAGCTCAACTCAAACTCAACTCAAACTCAACTTAAACTCAACTCAAACTCAACTCAAACTCAACGCAAACTCAACTCAAACTCAACTCAAACTCAAATCATTTATTCCAAATAAACCAATTACAGGTACTTTTGAATTGTCAAGGGGTCCGTCAGTCAGAAAGATGAAGCTAGTTGCCCATTCCAAAGCGTAGTAGGTTCCTATGGAGAAGAACGGGCAAGAAACTCCATGGAGTGGCGACCACGTACTGAAAAACGTAGTGTTTTGGAAGGCCTTCCGCATGGCAGACCTATGACCTTGTGAAGGCCGCAGGAATCCGCTGGATGCAGGAAGCACAGAACCGGTTGAAATGGCGGTGCTTGGAGGAGGACTATGTCCAGCAGTGAACGTCTTTCGGCTGGGGAAACCACATTTAATCACTGTACCACAGCTGCTAAAAGCAAAGGAGGGATCTTTTATATAAAGAAGGGTCATGGTCACCCATCGACTTACTATAACCGTGGTCTACGCAGCTTAACCCCGAATACTGAAACGTCACTCAAAATTTAAGGACTGCTTAACATTTGAGCAGCTCCTAAACTTTAGATTTCGTATTGTCAAACGTCACTTTTGAGTATCTGTTAAATATAAGTGCTACTTAAATTTTGAGTGACGTTTCAGTATTCGGGGATTAACCTCCCAGATTGTTATTCAGTCCTAAACACCTCTATTTTGCATATAAACGTAAGATTTAACGTGCGATTATATTCTCTATCTAAATGGTACAGTGGTGGAATGGCCACTTTCTATTGTAAGGGTCGCGGGTTCAAATCCCACCTGAGGACAGATGGCCTACTGATAGAGCTGAGTCAGGGTGTTTATGCATGTAATTTGTAATTTATTGTAGATATCTTGGCGTGAAGTCAACTATACATCACGACATTAGATCCGGAAGAGTTTAAATACAAAATTACATGATTACTTTGATTATTGTGAATGTGAGTACTATGTGGTTTTTCTTTTCTCTTTCATTATTTTTTTCTTTCTCAGTTAGTTTTAATAATGGTCTGGCAGTTTGAGTAGTTTATGCGGCCTACCCAAATGTCCTTTCTTTGGTATTGTTCGTCGAGTTGAGCTCCACAATTACTGAAAAATGCTTGCACTGACTTGACAGTTCCACTCAAATCTGTGTGGTTCTTTCCTCAAAAGACCATTTCAGACACTAATCTACATGGTCCTTATATGGCCTGACCAAGATTATATCTGGACTTTAAAAGAGACTGTGACCTCTGAGTTTGTTTAGGCCTCCGAGTACTCAGATAGGAAACGCCGAACTCATATAGATATAATATATATTTTTTTGATTGCAATATCCTATTTACAGAATAAACAATTCCATTTCATTACCGTGTATCCACATTTCTCCAGTTACATTTGAGTCCCATGTAATATTAGGTTAACCCATTGACATAAACCGGTCACTGATCTAGGCTCCGAGATGCTACTTAGAAATTCAACACGGAAAACCCAATAACACGTTGCCTAGGAATCGAACCCAGGACCTCACGTTCAGCAGCCGTGCTGATCACAAGACCAACGAGTTTGTCACTATAGTGTTAAATCAGTGTTTTTATTACAGCCTTTGTTCACCACCGTCGTCGGTTTGGACGTCGACGAGTAACGAGATTATTCAAACTGAACGTAACGTCCCGGTGACGGGGATCGTTTGTCCACTGCGACCGAAGTCGGCAGTTCAGTATATTATGAATATTAAAACAGAACATAACATAACATCACGCCTTGTTTCCCCAAAGCGTTGGGCAGAGGTGTACTTGTAGTACACCCATATTTCGCCAGTTATGCTTTTAAGTCCCATGTAATAGGGGGCGAACCTATTGCCATCAACCGGGCACAATTCCAGACTCCGGGCTACTACTGAGAAATTCCTGTTGGAAAAGCCCAATAATACTTTGTCCGAATTGGCAATCGAACCCAGGACCTCATGCTCAGCAGTAGCGCTTGCGACCACTAGACCAACGAGGCAGTCGTATGAATATTATGATAGACAAATCATAAGCCGGGACGACATTATGGGAAAAGTCCTAAAATCCAACTCTACTAGTATAGACCGATAGATTATAGTGATTGCCTTTTGATTAGACAGATGCCTTAAAAGATTTAAATTTTACACAATTTAAGAAAAAAACGAAGTTGTTCTTAATTTGATAAATGGTATTGACGACTTAAATGACGAATTAATGTAGAATTATAAATATTGAGGTTTTTTTAGATAAATTGAGACAAATATTAATATTGACATTAAATAACTTTGACATTTTAATTATTTTGACATAGATTTTAGACATTTTAATAATTCCTCATTTAGATTTGACATTAGGTATTATGTAACTGTTCAATTTATTTTCTATTTTAATACTATAAAACTTTAATGCATTTTTTTCTTTAAATTATTGTATTGTTGATTTTAAAAATTTTGAGTAGGTATTTACCTACTCAAAATTTAATTTATAATCCTCATTGCACACCATATTTGTACGCCTCTTGGCATAGCATAGCGCTCTGTTCGCTAAACATAAGACCTGTACTTTTATTACCTAAATAATAATAAATTATGATTATGAACAAAAAAAATGTTTGTTCGTCAGATAGATAAAAATATTGGACATTTTTTTTATTTTTTTACGTAATCATAAGATTATGGCAACACATTGAGTTAAAATGTGGCGTGACGTCACTCTCCGGTAGATCTTATACTGACTTGTGACGTAACGAGCCCCCACTCTCCAACTTTAATGCGTTTTATCTAAATATTTTTTTTATTAATATGATAAAGAAAGAATACGAGTCTAATATTTTTTTACTATCTAACGACGGACGGACTTAATAGTTCGCTTTCCCCAGTCGATACCTATCACTTCCATGAAGTTTCGCTAAGCAAATTTAATTTGATCCTGTATGCGTTTAAGATGACTCAACTTTAATAATAGTTAAGAGCGTACTGACTGGCCTTTGTCTCTGTCTTTTTCTTTACGTGCAAAGAGTAAAGAAAATAACCACACTTTTATACTTTTTCAATGTTTTTCGTTGTTTTTTTCATCATATTGCTCTCAAATAAACAACTATAGCGCTTATAAGCTCCAGTCATCTATGAAATTTATTTTAGTAAATTAATCATTAAGTATATGAAATTACTTATTTTTATAAAAAAGTAGTAAACTAGAGGAAAAAATTACTCGTTATGAGGTAACTTTGCCTATTTATTCTATCGAGGCAACTTTATCAAATCGTGTTTCCATCGCGCATAATTTCTAGTATATATCCCCAATAATACCAATATACTTCCCTATTTTTATTTAATTGTTGATTACTTCAAACAAGCTCAATAAAACTTCCTTTCCGACTTCCAAAAAAAACACTACAAAGTGAAAAATAACTTTGATTTCGGAAGTCGGTGTCTTTGGTTTTGTATTTTTGTTTTTTTGCCACCGACTTCCGAAATCAAAGTTATTTTTCACTTTGTAGTGTTTTTTTTTGGAAGTCGGTTTTATTTTTGTAAAAAAAGTGTTTATTTTTTACTTTTTAGTTGTGGTACCTACACAAACCCCCCACAAAAAATTGAATACCACTACCTGCTATGTAAATTACAGTGACAGGAACTATTAGAACATCATCCACATATACTAGGTGGGAGAAATACGTATTATTGAAGCTAACTCAAAAACCCCTCATCAGATATTGACCAAACTTATATGGGACCATTTCTGAACTATGCCCTACCAAAAACAAAAATAATCATCAAAATCTATTCACATATGGCGGAGTAATCGCGTAATAAACATACAAAAAAAGAAAAACACAACCGAATTGAGAACCTCCTCCTTTTTGAGGTTGGTTGAAAAACATGTTTGTTTTTAAAAAAAAAGCTCGGTGTCCTCTTAAAATATCATGAATCAGCTAGGTACGGGAAATCAGATGATTAAACGGTCAATAGATGTGACAGGTAGGTACCTGATCTCTTGACTTGGCACGCCCCTGACCGAAATGACCCGCTTTTGTGGAGCCGACTGTTGCACTTAGTATGAAGATGGCTTAATTTCTATTCGGATTTCGAATAGAATCTCGCGGACTTAGGCCCTTTGTACACACACGTTTTTGCTGTAGTAAAAATTACGGTTTATTCGCCGTGTGTAGGCACGGTAGTCAGTGTTGTATGGATCACTACGGAAGCTTGTTGACAGACACGTCAAAATCAAAGTCAAATAATTTATTTCAATTAGGCACAAAAAAGGCACTTTTGAAGTCAATTTAAAAAAAAAAAAAAAAATCTAGTCGCCCCTTCCAAAAAGTAGTTTTCGTATGGATAAAATGGGCAAGAAACTCCACCGTTACTCTTTTAAAATGTTTTCACAATATCTTGTACATTCATTATTTTATATGTGAAGACGATGCACCTAGAATAAGATTACTGTACCACGATAAGAAAAATGAATGAAAAAAATGAAGGAACGACAGATAAATTAATTACGTGGTAGTGGCATGGTGCTCACATTATTTACAAACATTGTACAATTATACGATATTCCTAACATTTTAACAAGTAATAAGTCAGTGTGTGGGTTCAAGTAATCACAGAATATAAAATCAATAATAAAAAAGATAATATTAGATATACAATTAAATTGGCAACCAGTTAGATTTTGAACAGATCTAGATCGTAAATCGTCCTATGGAGCAGGACCAGCAAGCTATTTCTACGACGCGGTAACGAAACCGTGCTGTGTACAAAGGGCCTTGGGCTTTAGTAGACCATCATCTACCAGCAAAAAAAAAATCCGTTAGCACAATAGGATTGTCATAATAGGATATTACTAAGTTTGATAAACTTATTACTCAAATATTACTACTGAAACGGCTACAGTTATCGTACGTTACCATAATCAGGCTATACGTAATATCCCCACTGGTGGAACACAGACCACCTATTTAGATGTCTTGTGATCTTCTGTAGATGTCACATATCTTCGAATTTTTGGTTCTAGTACATGCTGGTTTGCTCATGATGTTTTCCTTCACCGTTTTGAGAGGAGTGGTGATGAAATTATTTACACAAAGTTAAGCCTCTGTCTGGGTTCGAACCAAGTCGTAAGTCGCGATCGCTAGCACTACTCTCAAATAGCCCATGGAATAGAATAAAATAAAACATTTTTTTATTTGTATAGATTTATAATGTACATTCTGCTATTTAGAAGAAGAATGGGTTATCTAGAGAAGGAAACGAAAAAAACCGTAAAATTTTAACCAGTGTAAACCCTCCTTTATAACTCAGTGTAAACGCACCGTAACGATGCATTCAACCTCCGATACCTGTCCCCTATTCTAATGTTACAATAACGTACCATCCGCAAAAAAGTTAGCCTTTAATATACAACATTGTTACTTGTGGTTTTAACGTTCAATGGTTGGATGGTCAGTAAAAAATGACCGTGACGAGACGTTTTTTTTTGTTGTTGTTGTAGATTTACTGTAAATATATTAATATAACAGTAGGTGGTAATTATTCAAGGGTATATTAATCAATCAATCATTAATGAACAGACATTTTTTAATATTTGGGAAAGGCCTGGGCTGATCTTTCCTAATTTGAGTAACTTTTAATTGTTCAGGTGTGGTCAGTCGTGGTTGCCATTCAGTTTAACGATCGACTAATGATCTTCAAACTTAAGCTCCAAAACAAATATTTAACTAGGTACTTTCTATTTAACACTAAAAAACTATGTGTTTTTCTCCACCAATCATTAAGATACGTATTTATCTACTTGGTTATTAAATTCTCATGTAGGTACATAATCACGAATATTGAACGAACTACAAAGTCGACCTATTCTTTCATTAATAAAATCAGCATTTCTTGATCATGTAATTATTGTAAGTTTTACCCGAATCAATCAAAATGAATTTAAATTGACTCATCAAAGTCTATAATTATTAGGCTGTCCTAATAATATAGACTTTATTATGTTTAAACTAAGGTGTGGTACCTTCAAAATAATAATACTAATACACAAAACAGAAGCCAGAGCAAAAATATCATCCCAGTTTGTCCATATACACGGCAGTATCATCACAACGGTTATGTTTTCCCATTGTATGTCTTATTGTATTATAATAGGTGTATTTATTTGTTCTTATATTTAATATATATTTAGTAGTTTAGGTATATTATATTAAATATATAGTTTTAATAGGTACCATACATATTTAAATAAATATTTATTCCACAATTTTCGATATTCCATCTACCACTGTTTGTCTCTTCATCGCCCAAACGTTGACTGGTAGAAAATGCCTATGGCATTAAGTCCGCCTCCGTAAATTTGTGTGCTTATAAATAAACTATAACCTGTTAATCGGTACCCATTATTTATCCCACGTAGTTTCCAAATCCTTTTATTGTAGATACTTTTTAAAATACATTATTCTTATGTATTCTTGTTAAATCCCAAACGTCTACAAGTAAAAGCTCTTTTATAAAAGCCTCCTATCCAAATCTGTATTCAAAAACCCACGCAAGTAAACAAAAAAAAGTTAAACAATTATTTACTTACTTTTTTTGCTGACGCTACGTCAATATCGTACACAAATAAACTTTCTATTGTGCCGGGCTGTGTCGAATACTTTATCGATAATAGCTAGTGATGTGCGTGTTGTGATTTATCGATATTAGGTATAATAGTTTTTTATCGTGAGGTGAATGGTTGTTTGTATTTTTTTTTTATAATAATGTTAATAAAGGTTTAAATCTATTATTTTAAGGAAGATTTAATGTTTTTTTTAATACTGAATAATTGATATATTTCGAATCAATTATTGTTACGGTTATGCAACCTTTGATTAATAAGTAATTATGATTTTAAAAAAAACATAGTTATGAAGTACTGTGTTAGGTAATAAAAAAATGTTATACATGTATGACCTTTATGTTTAAAATATATTTATACTACGGCACCTTACTGCACCGTTGTTGTCGTTCATTCAAACATCATATTTTTCAGGGCCTAAAAGGAACAGATAGTTCTAAAAAAAAAAATGCCTTCAATGACAAGACAAAAAAAAAGTGTCAATAATAATCTATCGATATCATCACTGCACGTCCCTAATCACCTAGACGTGACCTCCAAGCGAAAGTCCACGCTGTCAAGGAGGCTAGTGATGTGCATTATACTCGGTATAATCAAGCATCGATACCTTACGACAAAAGTTTTAAAACCTTTGTATTGACACACTTAAATCGCGAAAATGAAAGTCGATAATGATACTATAATTTTAAATTATAAGAGTAACGGTTGATGAATCAGCCTTGATTTTTCTAAATCGTATGGATTGGCAAATATATTTCTGACTTTATTAATTTTATTAATGACCCATATTACGATGGATGGACTGTGTGAAAGATGATATGGCTAGAAAGGGAGTGACTTAAGAGATGACGACTAATAGAGAAGTGTGGAAGATAAAGACATTTGCGCCGACCACAAATCAATTGGGGTGAGGAGAATGAAGAGTTGAGGCAGTAGATCTTCTACAACCTAGCCTCTTTTTTTTTTTTTTTGGTCTGTCAGACACGGGGCGGGCGAGGGGTCTGTCAGACACGTACTGACTAAAAACCACCCCGGTGTTCCATCTCACACCTACGTCGGGGGTCACGGGAACGCAGACAGCCCGCCTCTGCGGGCCACCTCGAGTTTGGGGGGAGTGAGGTGTTAAACTCCCCGCTTACATCATAGAGAGGCGACTACGCGCCACTATCTCGGGTCCTAAGGAGTAGGGGGCGACGGATTTCCCCAGATCCGTCGCCCCTGGACCCATTTAGGGGGGCTGGAAGAGGGCGTTATCCGCCCTTCGCCGACGCCCGGTGCGTCTGCTGCGGATCGGGTTAGCAGAAGCAATCTCCCGCTCCCTTTCCGCAGTTTCCTTCTGCGAAATGACTGTTTCGCAGAAGGATACCACCGCGTGCCAGGACTCCTCGCTGCCGACCATCGAGTCGACAACGGCTGGCAGTGACAGGTCACTGCCGACACCTGAGATGAGGGCACGGCGCGGCTGCTCCCAAGCAACACACTCTGCCAGCGTGTGCCGAGCCGTGTCCTCCCGACAGTTCTACAACCTAGCCTAACCTAACTTCTACCAGCCTAAAACTACACGATGATCCTCCTGAGTACAAATTGAAGGAATCTTGTGAAGGAAGGTACCGGGGCACAGCATATCCCGGAATAAAGGCATGAAAGCGATAGAAAGTGACGAAACTGATCCAATACCACGTCAACCATGAAAATAAAAGAAAAATTCCGTTATTACTTCATTCTCTGATCCAATAAGATAAAGCAAGAAAATATTCATTAGCTACATAAATAATTATTTTACCGTTTGCATCGAATTAGCTCAATTAGCTATCATTTCTACGCAAGAGTCGATCTACCGTAGAACGACGCAATAACAGAAGTATTGTCGTCTCTTTTACACGTACTGGTTTGAAGTCTAACTGTCTCTCTTTATAGTTGATAGGGGTTTAATGAAGTTGGTTTTATTGATTTATTTATATGCAGATCTGGATGGGAGATATTCTAGGCGTTGCCGTTGTTTAGATTCCTGACAGCTTAGACTCGGGAAGATAGATTTAAATCCATTTTATATCCATAGTCATTATACGTAGAAGCACTAGCTTTTTCATTAATATTTATAAGATCCTCTGGATTAATGTAAAACAAGAATTTTATCTATTCGATAACTATGCAGCCCATACATAGGTGTCTACTTATATATGCCGCCTTTTCTTTTCTTAAATCAATTTCTAGTCTAAGCTCCTGGGCTTTATTGATATTCTGAGATTCGACCAGGCTTCTGAATACCACTATTTAGGTCAAAATACAGCACTCTTTGGAAGACCCTTGGCCCCTCATCCACTTACCATCATTCCAGGTTATTTGGAGTCGATGTAGCATGTCTTCTTCCGTTCATCTCAATTATCCATCCTCTTATTATTTATCCCCATTCTAGCCATATTATTTAATCCCCCTACATAAATTACATTCATATTTCGCCAGTTATGTTTTCCCATGTAATAGGGGGGGAGCCGATTGCCATCAACCAGGCACAAATCCAGACTCTGGGCTGCTGCTGAGAAATCCCTGACGGAAAAACCCAAAAATACTTTACCTGATATGAGAATTGAACCCAGGACTTCATGCTCAGCAGTAACGCTTGCGACCAGTAGGCCAACGAGGCAGTTTTCATTTAATAATATCTTTCAAATTATGTAAAAATAAATAAAAATAATAATTAGGAAGTTATCTACTGATTTTCACCTACATATCTTTTGCCCTCAATAAGTTCAAAGAATCTACAATGGCTCAGATATTGTTACAAATAAGCCTACATACGACTCTACCATCCGGTGTAATCAGACAAAACAGTTACAATTTCTTTTATAAATATGTAATACAACCCTACTTTTTGATCTAAAACATGTTCATGGTGATCTAAAAGAGTTAAAAACTAGTTTTTTTGATATAATTATGTCATTTAAAGATATAGAAAAAAGTGATATGATGCCTCTGGCTTGTCTTGTATGTGCTGTCGCTACTTAAACTCTGAACTGATCTGATTTGAATTTAGAAATTGATAAGCGAATTTGTGGTCTTCATTGGTTAACTGCCTCATAGGGCTAGGTATGTTTGTATGTATGAGATAGTTTGTAACCCCGTACAGCCTAAATTGCTGAACCGATTTTAGTGAACGCGGTGTTATTGTATTCGTCTTGAACTCTTGATCCCTAAATGTGTAAAAAAACTTCATTATTATTTATGTGTTTGTTTTCTCCGTGTATTTAGTTTTTTTTTTTTTGGGGGGAATTTTAAATTATTTTGGCCGATACAGGATACGAATAGGATGCCATGTTTAAATAAATAAAAATAATAAATATTATTTATTTCTTTATCTTCTAAGTACACATGTATATTTAATTTACGCAACAAAATTGTAGTGAGAACAAATTAATCCTCTTGCCAAATACACCATGACAATACTGACCTAATTCCTACCTTTGACCAGATAACAAAACAGGATACCATTATCTTTGATAAATACCTCATCGATGATCAGACCACATTTCTAAAGTTCTCAGTTTCACCAGTTGAACCATAAAAAGAAATGTCTTTCCGTCTCTTTCACACATGTGTCTATCTCTCACAATTTCTCATTTCACCGTTCACTTGTTTAGCAAGTCGGTACTAAATGTGACCGAGTTGTTTCTGGTATCACCGCCCATGGTATTTTGAATCTTGTAATTAGAAAGGTACAGTTGAGTTTTAGGTGTCAAGAGAAAGTTACATGGGACTTTCTCAAAGTAAATTCTTGCTAGTAATATGTATGTTTCTTATTTTACAGTGTTAAGTTGGTCAGTTGGCTAGTAGGTTCGCAGTTCTGACGACGAGCAGACGTCTCGATAAACCAACAAAAAAATATTACGAGAAACATGTCGAGAAAATCTTGTGGATGCCGCTAAAAAAATAGTAATTTAAAAAATGTGAATGTGTTTTAAAAATCGAACGTCACAAATAAGTTTCGATTTTTTGCGCGCGCGAATTTAAACGTCAAAATGACAGTTCGAAAGTGGTTTAAATTTGTAAAATTTATGCACCGTAGTGATGTGAAAATGATGTTTTCAATTTTAGTGATATTATCTGTTTTGGACAATTTGCCCTTAACTTGTAAGGGGGAAGATTATGATAGAGGTAAGCTTATTTTGTTATAAATACTTGACTAGACATGATTTTTAGGTGACTAAACATTTGTCAAAATATCTTAATAAACTTTATCATTTAGTTTAGGGCATCAAAGTCAACTTTGGATTTTTATATCGTAGAAATATATGGGCCATTACAACCTGAATCATAGTTATAGAAAACAAGTTCATAACGGCTAGACAAGAATACGAACAAAATTTAAAAAAGGAATTAACATGATGACAAAATAAAAATAAAACTGTTCCAAATTCAAACAAAAACACGATCATAAAAAAACAAAAGAATCTCGCTGTCACGCTAATAGTAAAAAATCCTTAGATAAAAATCATAGAGTAACCTGTTTATCATGGCGCGAAAGTTGTGACCGGTGTGGGAAATATGTCACTGTTACGCTAGGCATAGACTATAGCCATCTTTAATAATTAATATTTATGCACTTTCTTGTAGCCTGTAATTCACACCAACCACCAGTTCCATACCAACTTAACTCCAATTTATTAAATTTACGAAGAGTTAATACGAACTTCTGTCATGCAATACGGTTATTAAATAAATGAATAAAACAAAAAAAATCTCGTACATACTTAAAATATGTTCAAAACGTCGGAATCGACAATCAATGTCAAAAACTTGTCAAAAATCCAGTTAATATAGAGGTTTTTACTGAAATTAAAATGCGAACGTTAAAAATTTATTGGTTGGCTCAAAATACTAACACCCATCAATTTAACTTTTCAGCTGAGTTTTTGAAAACTGGGAGTGACTTATCTTTCCAAAAGCCCCGTAGACATCCAAAGATACGGTGTAGAAAGGGAATCCCAAAGAGTAATCCAAGAGGAAGTGTTTGTAGAAAGTGACCTTGACGTGGTACTATATTATGGTTTGTCATCACTAAGCTTTATCTCTTTGGAGAATATCAGCATTATTCTAACAGATTGGAAACGTCGAATGCTGTTACCCTTAACACGAATATCAATTGAAGCAGAGTGCGTTTTCGAGTCGTCATCGACACAATATTGAAATTATATTGAAATGTTAAGAAGTGTTGCTATCTAGTGAACTTGAATATTAATAATGAATTGCAATTATACCACTGAATTTGTTGTTGTAACCGTTTTAGGTGTAAAAAAGACATTTGGAAACTTTCCAAATACTTTTTTTTTACATCCGAATTAAATATTCGGTGTTACGATATTAATTAAATTTGCATTTCATAATCAATATTTTAGTTCACTAGTTAGCCACATTTCTTAATTCCATACAGTTATAATACCAAATTAATCAAAACAGGTAAATATTTGACAGCTATTTGCGACGTTGCCAAATTTTAGGATAAGCGCTCTAAAGAATAGTAGGTACAGACCATCAACGTGAAAACAAATCTATTTTACCATTATCTTAATCATAAAAAAATTATCAGCTTTTCCTTGCAAAACTTCAATACCTTCTCGACCCAATTGTATGAGACAGTTCATATTTTTTTACGCGAATGCGATCCTGGGCCCATAGAGAAAGTTGATCAGACGGATTTCCTATTACCACACCTTTGAATATTACCACACATTATTGATACACGCTGTACAGAAGAACACAGAACTCTGATGGTATGCCGTAATGGTAGCTAGTGACCAAAAATCGTGATAAACTTTATTTGGTCAAAGAATTACCTGACTTACAACAGTATATTCTTGCGAGACCAAACACGACCAACAGTAAATACAAACATCGTAACTTTGAAAACATTTTACAGCAAAAAGTCGTCGAAAAAGAAAAATCACCCATTTTAACTATCATAAACACAATAAAGGATACTTACACATAAACGTTAACATATTAAATAGTGGTACTCACAGGTACTGAAAGCCGAAACCGCAAACGGTACATTGTTTTGCGGTCTACCGAGGCCATTTAGCACATAGTGTGTTCAAGCCTTAACCACTATAAACCATGTTTGTTGTGTGGTCATGTGAGGACCTTAAGAAATAGTTTAAAGAGGTTATGGTCAAAATAATTAAGTGGTAGCAAGTTGATAACGGGACTGGACAGGGGCGATGTCCTTACAGACGTTGTAACTATGATAATTACAGATAAATAATGTATCGATGCATCTGTGCCTCGTTGTCGTGACGTGACGTCAGGCGATCTTTTCTGTAAAAATCAGACCGCGAAAACTTAGGTGAAGTGAGCTGTCAAAACTTAGGTGAACTGAGCTGTCAATCCTTAGCGAACCCTAGCATCAAGTGGACTGACAGCTCATTTCACCTAACATTTCACGGTGTGATTTTTTTGGATTTGATCGGCTGAGCTTGAAATGAGTTCCAATCCTCAGTATAGTGCTATTCTATATAGATGCTAGGGTTAGGTTCTATTGACAGCTCAGTTCACCTAAGTTGTCACAGTGAGATTTTATAGATTCAAAGGTGAAGTGACAGCTCACTACAAGCTACACCTAAGTTTTAGAATAGATCGGCTAAACTTGAAGTGAGTGTCAATCCCTAACATTGTGATATTCTATATAGATGCTAGGGATTAGCTCTAATGACAGCTCAGTTCACCTAAGTTGTCACAGTTAGATTTTTATATAATAGATTCACAGGTGAAGTGACAACTCACTTCAAGCTGCACCTAAGTTTTAGAATAGATCGACTGAGCATAATAGTAATAAACTTTCATCCCATATTAACCCCTTTAGGGGGTGCATTTAAAAAAAATCATCCTGGTTCCAAGGAAGTCTTGCGCAAAATTTTTAAGCTTCTAGACTACGAGGTTTTGGCTGTGCGTTGTCTGTCTGTAAACGAAAGATGGATTAAAAAAATGGGACTTATTTGGCTGGCAATATGTGGGTGTACTAATTGCCACGGTAATCAATCTCAACGGAGATTAGTCAAGTACGAGGAAATATTTTAGAGCACAAGTGTGTGCGCAAATACAGGTACACTCTCTGTTCCTTGACTCTCATAGTCCGATTGGACGGCAATATGACACGACCGGGGAGATATCAGGCGCAGGCCCAACGGCTTTACGTGCTATACGAGGCACGGGGGCTTCACACTGAGAAATTCCTAATGGAAAAATTCAATAACACTTTAATCGACCCGGGAATTTTCAAACTCAAACTCAAAGCATTTATTTCAATTAAACCCTTTACAGGCACTTTTGAATTGTCAAAGAGTCAGTTAGTCAGAAAGTTGAAGCTAGTTGCCCATTCCAAAACGTAGATCTCTATGGAGAAGAACGGGCAAGAAACTCCAAGGACACTCTTTTAAATATAGAAATTACAAAATCCTGGGTACATTACTCTTGTTGATTCTATATGTGAGAACAATGTAAAATATATATATATAAATCAAAAACGATTAAAAATAAGCCATGGCAGATAAGAGATGACCAGTCTCAACTTTTTTTTTTTTTTTTTTTTTTTTTTCATTATGAAGTACTCGCTAATAAACGGTTACTCATACAATTACAATCTAGACCTTGAGGCTAATAAGTAATTTAAATTTAACTTAATTTGCTAAACCTTATACAAAATTAAGAATGTGTCCATTGGCACTTTTCATACAGTCTCTATTAAGTTGAAAGACACTTTGTTCACGTGTTCTTTAAACGTAGCGAAGCACTCACTGCACTGCACTGCATTACACTAACTTTACTAAACTAACTCAAATGGTTTAGTTCTTTTTAGTCTTCTCACTATGTCTGTGGTGTCAAGTAGCTGGATAGCCTCGACGTTCACATGATGAAGAAGCCTCTGCTCGTGTGCTTCGGCGTGTTTTTTTATAACTTCAGTTACAAGATCCACTCCAAGGTCTCGGTGGATGTCATAATTTCTGACGTACCAGGGAGCATTTACTATAGCCCGAAGTACCTTATTTTGGAATCTTTGTATGATATCAACGTTAGTCCGTTTTGTACATCCCCAAAGTTGAATGCCGTATGTCCATACTGGCATGAGTACTTGCTTGTATAAAAGTACTTTGTTATACACTGACAAGTTAGAATGTCTGCTAAGTAGCCAGTACATATTTTTATAGCGAAGGTCTAACGCCTGGCGTTTCTTTTTGACATGAGCCTTCCAGCGAAGTTTTGCGTCTAGCGTCATGCCCAAGTACTTTGCCGTATTTTCGTGTGGTATTACACGATTGTTAATATATACTGGTGTATAATTAGGTCTTTGGTTTGTGAAGTCGATATGTGTCGATTTAGATTCATTTAATTTGATTTTCCATGTTTTTGTCCAATCGGTGATGGCATTAACGGCAGTTTGTACCTTCTCCACTGCTTCTGTGTGAGTGACACCTGTAGCCATGATAGCCGTGTCGTCTGCAAAAGTAGCAATGACGCTGTTATTGGTTTCAGGGATATCGCAGGTGTACAATAGGTACAGGATAGGTCCAAGAACACTTCCTTGCGGTACACCAGCTTTTATTTGTTTGATATCTGAATAAGCATCCTCATGTCTCACTCTAAATGTCCTCTCAGTTAAATAGGATTCCAAAATATCCACAAATTGTTTTGGGAGCATTTTACTTAACTTATATATTAGGCCTCCATGCCATACCTTATCAAATGCCTGAGCTACATCTAGAAATACTGTAGAACAAACTTTCTTATCTTCTAATGTTTTTTCAATAACATTGGTTATCCTATGTATTTGGTCTATTGTGGAGTGTTTTTCTCTAAAACCAAATTGGTAGTTGGGAATCAGTTCTCTGTCTTCTATAATAGGTTTTAAACGCCTGAGTAGTAGTTTTTCGAACAATTTGGATATAATTGGTAAGAGTGATATGGGCCTGTATGATGTTATTTCTCGAGGTGGTTTTCCAGGTTTAGGAATCATGATAACTTCAGCAACTTTCCACATACTAGGCACATGTTTTAACCGAAATGTGGCATTGATAAGGGTTGTAAGTTTCACAATTGCTTTACGTGGCAGATTATGTAGGAGTTCTCCAGTGATTAGGTCGTATCCCGGAGATTTCCTTTTTGCCAAATTTTTGATAATGTTGTTAACTTCTTTTGGAGTAACAAGTTTTATTTCTATGTTGTCATGGTGAGTCGCGTCCAGTGTTATATTTTCAGAGCTTTCCTCGCTGTTCGTTTGAAAAGTTTGCTCTAGATGTTCTGCAAATATAGTCGCTTTCTGTTCATTATTTTTGGCCCATTCGCCATCTGGTTTTTGAATAGGTGAAACGTGATTGATAGGCTTTTTTAAGCTTTTAGTGGCTTGCCATAGTGAGTAATCAGATGTGCCATTACTTGACAGTTGACTAAGGTAATCATTTGTTGTCTCATCGTGAAATTCCTGAATTGCTCTACTTAACCTTTTTGTGAGTTTATTTAGCAGAGTTTTATCAGGCGGATATCTAAATTGTTGCCACTTTTGTCGCTGGACTCGCTTTATGGCTATTAGATTTCTAATTTCCAGTGGATATCTTTGAGTTGCAACTCTTCTTTTCATGTCAGGTGTATTTCGCCAGGCACAACGTTGGATGTCGGTAATAAATTTTGCTACTTCGTCATCTACTTGGTGTTTGTTTTTGAGGGATACTTTGAGGTCTATACAGTGGTCTAAATCAAATTGAAAGCTCTCCCAGTCAGTGTTTTTGTTCACTAAGGTTGGACTGCTTTCTTTTTGTATTATTGTCTCGCTTAGAGTTAAGATAATGGGTGAATGATCAGAATGCATATCATATCCTTCTTCTATGTTAAGGTATGCAGCTGACAAATTCTTATAAATGAAGAAGTCTATCAAATCTGGTGTTTTTCTAATATCGGTAGGCCAGTAAGTGGGTTTGCCCGTTGAAATCACATTGCACTTGATTTCTCTGATAGCACATAGCAATTCCTTACCCTTCGTATTAGTTAGCCTAGACCCCCAATGTGTGTTCTTTGCGTTAAAGTCACCTCCAAATATGAATGTGTTTCCTAGAGCTTTCAATAGATTCCTGTACTGCTCTGTTTTCAGCGCATACTTAGGTGGAATATATACAGCTGATATAGTAATATCATGATGTTTGGTTCTGACCACAACAGCTACAGTTTGTGCAAATTGTTCTTCGCATTTGTGTTCCAAGTAATGGTAGATGTTATCTTTAATAATGACGGCACTGCCACCACTCGCTTTGTTGTTGGGATGCAGTGCGTGATATATGTTATAGCCTGTTATGTGAATAAAAGATTCTCTCGTAAAATGAGATTCTGAAATGAGGCATACATCAATTTGCTCTGTTGTTAAGACTGCCTGCAACTCGTTTCGGTGTTTCAGGAGTCCGTTTGCATTCCACGTCATAATTTTTAGTGTGTTTTTCATTTTTGGTTTGAATGAGTAGGTAATTGTTTACTTTCTATGTTCCTCAACCTTTGGTCAAAAGAAGTTAACATGCTTAAAATTTTATTAATATTTTCATCTGTATTAGTACTTACAGAATTTGGGAGCACCGTTGGCTGTGACTGTGGTTGCGGTCCTTCTGTCATTTGCGCAAAGGACACATTATTTGTTACCTTTCTGTGAGTAGAACGTGATGGTTGTTGTCTCTCAGCACCAGAGGCCGGGATGTTAGGCGTAGCTACTTTTCTTTTGGAGGCTTTATTTTTCATTTGTTGTAGTTCTTTAGCTACAATACATCCTCTATAGTTAGCCGGGTGAGGCTCGCCACAGTGAACACATTTAGGTTTTGTATCTACTGATTTTGTACAGTCCTTGGTGAGGTGTTTACCAGTGCACTTCACACACCTTGGTTCCTTTGAACAATATTTTTGTGTATGGCCATATGCTTGACACCTTTTGCACTGAGGAATTAAATTTGATGTTTTTAAAGGCTGTACGTCTACCTTACAACCTAATATGGCCTTAATACCGTAGATATTGTTTATGTTCTCATCTTTTTGGAATGATAACATAAACATGTTAAGAGGTTCCTTAGTCCTCCAGCTTAGTTTATTTACGGCATCCTGAATTTTATAACCTTTAGCATTCAGCTCTTCGACTATTCTGTTCGGCAGACATGATGAGTGCAGGTTTTTGACCATAACTCGTATCGGTCTGTCCTGTTTATTCTCATACGAGTGCCAGAGACAGTTATTTTGCAACAATAATTTTGATACCGCTCGATATGAGTCTTCATCCTTGGCGTTTATTTTAACCGTTTCCCCGTTCATCATTTTTACAATGAATGAATCACCGTTTAGACTAGTCAAAAGAAGGTCGTAGAACTGTTGGTAGTTCTTGATGTTTTCGACTATGATTGGTGGAGGTTGTGGTGCCCTCTTTTCTTTTGGTTTCTCGGGTTTCGTGCCGGCCTGAGATTCATTTAAGTTTCCTCCTTGAGAAGGAGGAGATAGCGAAGTGTTCAGTTTCCTTTTCTTCCTACTTTTTTGTCGTACCCACTCGGTTTCTCGGGCAAGTTCCTCCTCGTCAGTCCCATATTCGACTGCATTTTGGGGCTTGTCGTTCGTTGACTGTTCCTTCTGTGAAGGAACATTCTTTTGCTCCTGAATGAGTTTCAGCTGTTGTTGCAGAGATTCTATCTGACCACTGAGGTCTTTCACTAGTTTTTGTAGTTCGAGGCGCTCATTCTGTTCCTCGATGTATCTGTTGTACAACTTATGCTCGAGTTCAGTTTTGAGAACTATTTTGTTTGGTGAAGACATAATTGAGTAGTATAATATTAAAAACTATAACTTATCGTTTATTTGCACAATTACACATGATTCACTTAGGGCGGTATGTAGGTCATCGCGGCGACCGTGTCGAGACGCGCCGGAGTATGTTGCTGCGTCAACAGTTTTACACGAGCGCGAACTTGTGCAAGAACGTGTATGACGCGACCGTTCTCGCTAGAAGCCAATTGACCACTGACCAGTCTCAACTGACGGCGCCCGTTCACGAACATGACGCGTGGATCAGCACCATCCAGCTCAACCATTTTGTAGGGAACCGAATGATCCAACACACTCGCCACCATCAGCGAGACATTTAAGTGAGCATGACATACTCTCAACTACCCTGCTCTTTCAAATCAAAATCAACATAATAACATAGTAAAACGACTCCATGGTACTCACATTTACAAAAATTGAAAATAAAAATGCGTCTAAGATATACAAAACTATAGTTTGCAAGAATTTTACCACCAAAAGAAAGAAAATCAATATTATCTATTGGAGTATTCAATAATTAAAACTTAGTTTAATAAAAAAATATTAGAATCGAATCACGCTTGCGGGACGGAGACCTATAGGGCAGTAAATAATACAAAAATCCATCTTGCTGCATTTGACCTTGTCCAAAAAGGTTGCTTGCCCCGTCAGTCTTCTACAGACTGTAGTTTGAAGAGTCCCAGGACCTGATCCCATCATCGCCCTTTTGTTACCGGACTACCAGGCGTACTGCAGCTTAGCATTCACACTTGGTTGATATCCCGGTCGTACTCAGCGCTCCTCCTCCACATTTTTAATGCGCATATTCAAAGTGTGGAACTCTCTGCCAGCGTCTGTGTTCTCTTCCACGTATAAGCCATCTGCTTTCAAAGCAAGACTGAACAGGTATCTTCTGGGCACGCGAGATCCATCAAAGACCTCAACAATCGCTTGCCATCACCAAATTGTTGTTGTTTAGAATTCAATATGTTTTTATTTTTAACCTTGACTATTAAAAAAAACCTGGATTATACAAAGTCTGAAATCACGAACGTATCTTGAGCAAGCGTGGTAATCAATTCTCGTGCCTTTTCTGTAGGGGAAGAGGCGTTATGGATACCAACCGTCAGTCAGTCTACGTGGAGCAACGATCTCCGTAGGGTGGCTGGGAGCAGCAGAATAGGAGCTTTTATCATTCTTGTTTTTATTTGTATAGGGCTATACGTCTGTCAGTCAATCAGCCACAGAACAAGAATGTGTAGAAAAACAAACTTTTGTTGGTCTTGTGGTCGCAGCATGAGGTCCTGGGTCAATTCCCGGGTTAAGCTAAGTGTTATTGGGTTTTTCCATCTGGAATTTCTCAATAGCAGCCCCGAGTCTGGATTTATGCCCGGTTGTGGGCTCGCCCATAAAATAAGGAATGAGTATATTAGAGGAAGTCTGAAAGTTGCCCCACTTACAGAAAAGTTGAAAGGGAATCGACTGTCTTTGGGCATGTGATGAGGAAGGAAGAATCGCATGTGACTAAAATAGTGATGAATATAAATGTTGAGGGATGGAGAGGGAGAGGAAGACCAAAGAAACGATGGATGGATTGTGTGAGGAGTAATATGAAGGAAAAAGGTGTAGATGATTGCGTGACGGTTGACAGGGCAGAATGGAAGAAGAAAACGTGTTGCGCCGACCCCAAGTAACATGGGATAAGGGCAGGAAGATGATGATGATGATGTGGGCTCGCCCCCTATTACATGGGTCTCAAACAAAACTGGCGAAATGTGGGTGTCCTATAGATACACCCACATCACACGCGTAATGTTATGTTATTTACTAGAACTAAAGTACTTGTAAAGGAGTTTGTTCAAGGGGTACTGCGAGCATACCTTATTAGCGTTGCTCCTGTGCGAATTTATTGGCACATTAGATTCTTCAACTCTCTTTAGCAGTGGTGGTATCAGCCGCAACTTACGAGTTATAAAGTCATGGGTTCCACACCGGACAGGCGTTTAACTTTGTGTAAATTATTTCATTCTCAAAACGGTGAAGAAAAACAATAATATGTCCTAGAAACAAAAATTCGAAGACATGTGATATCTACCAACCCGCACTGGATTACGGCCCACGCCCTCTCACAATGAGGAGGTCACTATGTCCTAGCAGTGTGAACATTATAGACAGATGATGCTACTGCAGGAAAGGGCCTCTTCTTAAACGGAGAAGAATTGAGCATTGATCATCACGTTTGACAGTGCATATTAGCATCTTTTCTTTCCTTACGATATTATCCAATAATAATAAAAATCCTATCGCTTTTTCTAATCATAAAAGCAGTCAGTTATATGCAAGAATATAACCTAAATTATATACAATCAACTCATCATTTGAGTAATAAATTTTAATTAAATGGAAAGTAGTTTATTTGCATTAATTTGCTGAATAACAAACCTATCACTTAAGGGCCTACTTCCTATACAAATTACCGTGTGATTCTTGGCATATAATTGCAACCAGCTACAGTTTCCGAAAACCGAAAGAAACGATATCGATGAACTGCTTTCTAATTACGCAACATATTTTCGTAAACGATAAAGACAAATCTGTTTCATTTTGACAGTTCAACAACATTCATTACGTTATTTACGTTGCTCTGCAGTTTTTTTTTTTCGAACTTACGGAGCAATGGATTAACAATCTGTTTCAAAACGATTCAGAGTCGGATTGATTTTGCATTACGTAATTAGGGTACTGTTTATACATTTTTAGTTGACGTTATTGTCGGGTTGGGTTAAAGTTTTTAACTTTCTTTTTCAGTTAAATTATTTTGGGCTTTATGTATATTATTATTATAGGAAATCAATACATTTTTATAAAGTATACAGTAGTCCTTAAAACCATTCATTTGAGATCCGCCGCGATACATAAGATAGCAAAAATACAATAGTCTCATAATGGTGTGTAAACATCTGACATCTTGGCTGACAGTACCGACCTCTCGGAAAACTCAGCACGCGCTCATTGGTCAAATCAAATAGCGCACGCTTCCCCGGCTCCCTGTTAGACACTTCCGTCCCTTTTCACGAAATCACTCCCACAGATTGTAGGAAAGATGTTACACATTTAAAAAGCCCATAATCCACCTCCACAACAGCCTGACTATTGATGTGTTATCATAATGGTAAAGAATATCTACAGGTAAAATCATTTCAGTATCTATAATTTCATCCGTCTGGCATCCATGCCCTTAGAACTTGAATACAGCAACGCATCATCATAATCAACACCGTACAGCACTCCACAGCTGGACATAGATCTCCAATTGCACGCCATTCAGGTCAATTCGATTCTCGGCACCTCTCATCCAGTCACCCTACGATGATCGTCGCTCCACCTAGGCTTTTTTTTTTTTTTTTTTTGGTTGTCTTGAAATCATCAAATGACATCTCCTCAGGAGGGCGTGTCAGACTCTTACTGACTAAAGCCCACCCGTGTTCCTTCAGTTGCCTGTGCAATGCCAGGGGGCCACGGTATCCCTTTCGGACTTTCCCGCAACCCCGGCAGGCAAATGGTCTCATCGGACCCCTTCACTCGCTGACATCTCTTTGAGGCGCGCGTGGAACACAACGCGCCGTCGACCCGGGCCTGGTCCTTACCGGACGGCGAGCTACCCATTGCTCACCGTCACGGTGGCCGGGAATCGGCCTGCGACTCCCGACGCCCAGGGCGTCTCCTCTTGCGGTGGCTAGGGGCGTGAGAGCTCCACCTAGCCTGAGGGCATCCTACCTTACGTTGTCAATCCGCGGTCTCCACTCAAAAACACGTCCACCCCAAAGGTCATCGGTTCTACGGCTAATATGGCCGGCCCATTGCTACTTCAGCTTGCTGATTCTGTGAGCTACGTCGACGACTTTAGTTCTCTGCCAGATCAGCTCGTTTTGTAGCAACGCTATTTGGTGGAAAAAAGGAATGAAAAACTGTTTTACCAAGACACAGTTTCATCCGAAACCGTTCGGCCGTTTCTCCGTATTTGACTAACAAACAAACAAAAATAATAAACATGCGAAGTACTATTAAGGATGTTATCAACAATAATTAACCGTTACAAACGCACTATGACTAATTCATAATTAAAGTGTCTGTATTACTTTTGATTGAATTAATTATAATTAAATATATAATTACTTAGTAATATTTCAAGAGATATTCAATCAAGCCTTTTCATTATTTTGTTCGGTGTGTTGTATTGAAAGTGTTTAGAAGTAAGTGGATAGCCTGGAGGTATAAAAGGATTTTGGGTTTAAAACCTGTACCACAATTGCTCAACTGACGGCCGATGGGGCAGAAAGGTTCTGGAATGGAGGCCACGTACCGGCAAGCGCAGCGTAGGACGTCCACCCACAAGATGGACAGACGACCTAGTAAAGGTCGCAGGGAGCCGCTGGATGCAGGTCGCTTTCAACCGGCCAATTTGGAAATCATTGGGGGAGGCCTATGTTCAGCAGTGGACGTCCTATGGCTGAAATTATGATGATGATGATGACCCCAATTGCGTAACACACTTTCTCGATCAGACGGATTTTAAAAGAAATTGTTAATCCATTACTTCATATAATTATGTGAAAAATTTCTCTCGAATATTCAAAATGAAAGGCATTGTCACTGTCACTTTGAATTATAGAGGTATGAGAAACAGGGTGTAAAGTTCACTACACTCATACTCCATAGAAAAGGTAGGATCCTCCGACCAAGATGGATGTGTGTTGTGAGACAAGCCCTCTGCCCTGCAGTGATCGTAGTGTGACAAGCGACAATTACAGACTATTATAATAATTACATAATTATGTTTAATTAGTACCGGAAGACGTAGCGTTGGAAGGCCTCCCACAGAATGGACCGATGATCTTGCAAAGGCCGCAGGAATCCGCTGGATGCGGGAGGCACAGAATCGCTCGAAGTGGCGGGGCTTGGGGGAGGCCTCTGTCCAGGAGTGGACGTCTTTCGGCTGAAATGATGATGGTGGTGATAAATTAAAGTCAGGCAGGAAGTAACGACACGGTTAGCGCAGTGGTTAAGCAATTGACTGCTGCACTGCGTGTCGCAGGTTCGATTCCCGCACGGAACAAATATTTGTATGACCTACAAGTAGTTGTTCCAGGTCTAGCTGAGTTTAAGTGTTTGTAAACGCACCCACGATACAGGAAAAATTCATAGAATGGGGCAAGGTTTAAAAAAAAAAAGTACATAATTATTAACATACTTTGCGGAACAATCAAACTTTAAAAAAAAAGTGATGATTCTGCTTTTGAAAGCATTTTATGAATAGAAACAGTTTTATCCTAAAAAAAACATGTGGTACCTATCGTCTATACTAATATTATAAAGAAGAAACATTTATTTAATTGTTTGTAATGAATGAACTCAAAAAGTCCTGGACTGATTTATAAAAATATTTCACCATTAGAACGCTATATTATCAGTATCACTGAGCAACATAGGCTATAATTTGAGTAACATAGGATGTCAAAAAATATCCCACGGGAATGTACTACCGGGATTTCATACCTAATAGCCGAGGAAAAGGTCATTGACTCCTACCGCTGCGCCCGCGCTGCCGTCATATAATTTAAATGAATACGAGTAGTTTAAAAGATATCACATTTTCAAAATTACGCATAACAAAGTCTCGCGTCTTTTAAACTATTAATTTAAATGATATGATGTCTAGGAATATTTTTATCTAAATTAAATGCCCAATTTAAATAACATATTTTATTGGATAAGGATTCATTTAATACCGGTCGAAATAGCTTCGGAAATAACAGTGAAATGTTTATCAAACTCTGAAAGATAAAAATGGTTGTTGTGGGTCATCCTTAGAAAATAGACATCTGCCATCGGAGGCTTTTTTGTGGAACTTTTTTAGTTATACAATCCAGTAGAATATTAATTTTATTTATTTCTCACGGTTTACACGGCGCACGGCAGTAAAGCTCCCAATCGGCATGATTTTTGCCGACATCTTCGACAATAATCGTCATATTTCAGCCAATTTACACAAAATCTTAATTAATTTTACACTAAAACCTTCCTCATGAATTACTCCGTCTATTGGTGAAAACCGTTTGAAAATCCGTTCGGTAGTTTTTGAGTTTATCGCGTTCAGACAGACAGACGCGGGTGGGGACTGTTTTATAATATTATGAATGTAAGGATCTCGCGGGGGAAGCCGTTAGTGGAAGCTAGTTGAAACTATAAGAAAGACAACTAAAAAAGAAGTATTGAAGAAAAAGACAATTCGCACCGAACCCAAATAACTTGGAATAAGGACAAGGGAATGATCATGATGATGAAAGACCCAGTGAACATTCTTCTATTTATTTTGCTATTCACTAAGAATGAAGTTAATACAACTATAATATCCTGCTCAAAAGCAGTCCGATAAAAAATTACGTCGTACCGAATAGTCACATCACTATTCGGGCCGCGTTACCGAAACCCGGTCAGGTGCGTACCGAAACTGGTAAACTGGTATCGGTACCAACCGGTCGCAACACTAATGGGGCTACTTTTTCGTTGTCCCAAAAAGAGGCTGATTAATTCGAGTTAAGGTCGCCTCAGACGTTAACGGACTGACTGAATGGCATGATGCAGATTTAAAACAATATATATTACGTGTTTTTTTTTTGCGTTCCATTTACATTAAAAGTTTGCATACAAACTTGTTGGAGATTTTCGGAATAATTATTATCCTTTTTTATCTTCTACCGTATTACCTAGTGGGTTGTGGAGGTCGTATAAGTACTGCTTATCAGCTGCATCTGGTTAGACAGGAAGCCGTTCCCAACATAAATGTGAATAGGCTAGACCGATGATGATATTATCCTTTCTTATTGCACCTCTAAAGAACATACTTTCACATACCTAACTCCCATTTAAGTAAACGATATAGCTTTCTGTATTCTGAGGTCTAAGCTGTAGGTACCGCTGTGCGTAGTCTGTCAAGCTGTCACTGTCACTCAATCTGACAGTCATTTTAAAACTGTTTTTATATATTATTACACCAAATTTTTAAAGTGATTCTGTCTACGTTGGTGCTCCTTTCCTATTTCTTCGTCTTACTTAAAAGTCTGATTGTTTTAAGTCGAATCAAATTAGTTACAATTTAATAAGTACAAACAAAATGACACGTGTGAATCGACCTTTACTACGTTTTAAACTTATTGCTTGAGTATTTTGTTGCCAATTTACTGTCATTGTTTTCTTTAATGTTCGGAAAAATAACGGTGAAACTGAGATTGATTGGTTTTTAATACATTTTCTTTACAACAGAGGCGCAATTCCCATAATTTTTACGATCGTTCGCATTCGCATCTCTTTCGCAATCTGTCAAAAATACAATAAATTTACCAAATATTTTGACAAGTTTGACAGATTTTTAAAGGACGAGAATTGGCCTTCTGATCTTTTACGATGACTATTCTCGTGTTAGCACGAAGTCAGTCAGTAAGTTAGTATATAGTGAACGAAAACACTTTCTTAGTACACCTCATGATCCTATTTTTGAAGTGAAAACTTCTTTGGCGCGTTGAGCGGTTTTTTGTACATAAACTTATGGTTTCTCGTCACCTAGCTTCTGACCACAGACACCTTCTGACGTTTCATAAGTGCCCATGTAGGTTTATGTGAAATAAAATATTTAGAATTTGAATTTGACCGACGTGCTGGCACCGTAGTATATGGCGCTAATACCAGTTTTAAGTTTGTCAATGTTCAACCCCTTTACTTAATACTCAATCATTCATTGTATTCCGTAAAGTGTAGTTAAATGGTGACTTAAAATACGGGGTTTATGCACAATTAGGATTATTAACTTATCAAGCAAAACTCCGCAGACGTGATGGGTATTATTATCTAAACGTTATGTGTATCGATATCTAAACGTTATGAGTATAGATATCTAAACGTTATGGGTATTGATATCTAAACGTTATGGGTATAGATATCTAAACGTTATGAGTATCTATATCTAAACGTTATGGGTATTGATATCTAAACGTTTATTTATTTATATAAACTTTATTGTACACCACAAAAACACATAACAAAAAAAACAAAATTAACACTACAAAATATACAATGGGCGGCCTTATCGCTTTCCGCGATCTCTTCCAGGCAACCTTGGAATGGACAGTGATTTGCCTGGACATAAAATGGGGCTGTCGTTGGTGCAAATAAAAACTATACAATATACTAGAATAGATACACAGATATATACATATCCTAAATAATAGATACATAAATACATACATACTTACTAAATATATAAACAACAAAAATAAATGAAGACTATAGATAATTACAGTTACGAGAACAAGATCACAACGACAAGTAATGTTCCTTCACGAGTCTCTTTAATATTAACGTTATGGGCATAGATATCTAAGTTAATTCACTATGATTGACCCATGAAGGTAAAATATAATACAATATTTTCTCAGTATCAGTTCTATAAATCTAAAAACAGGTAGCAACATAATCCATTTCACTTTCAAACCAGGCCAAAGACACGAAAAGAAATCAAAATTTTACGAGACAGACCAAATAAATTAAAGGTATCCTTTTGAGGTCAAAATACAGTTTAAAAACATGGCCGAAATACCTCAGTTATCAGATCGCCCGTATTTTAAACTCAAACTGACTCATGCGGTTAACGATTTATGAGAACCGATAATGAGTTTAACTACCCTTTGTTGATGTTTTTGGGTTCGAATTTTCAGTTACTAAGTGATTTATTTGCGTCAAAATTGAGAAGACACATAATTCCTGGCGAGAACAGTTGTGGTCCAGTGGTAACGGCCCAGAGGTACTGATGATACTTCAGTGCTAGAAAGAAGTGGAGCTATGCAGGACGTCTAGCTCCATCTCTTTCCCACACTCAAGTATGATTAAAATAATACTGCTAAAAGAGGTGGTGGTAGGGCCCCTGACTAACGAGTTGTAGATCGTGAGTTCGAACCTAGGTAGACACTTTACTTTATGTAATGTTTTGAAGTGAAAACTTCTGTAGGCGCGTTGAGCACTTTTTTGTGAACAAAAATCATGGAACTCACGTCATCATCACCGAACGCTTCACATGAGCTATATGTATACTGTTTTCTATCGGAATTTCCGAAAAACTGAACCGCATGTTTTTTTTTTAAATCACCACTGCTCTCTGAACGGTGAAGAATGTCCTAGAACCAAAAATTCGAGGACATCTACCAACCCGCATTGGACCCGCGTGGTGGATTACGGCCCACTCCCTCTCGTTCGCTTGGTAAACTCTATTTGCGCGATGCAGGATTTGTGTGACGTCATGTCTTTGACGCAAAGTTCGTATGTGGCGGTGTAATCGCTACAGTTGTAATGTTTTTAATTGGATTTTTCAAAATTAGAATATATTATTTATTTGAAATCTCCCTTACAGCTATTATTTCGCCAGTTATGTTTTAGTCTCATGTAATAGGAGGCGAACCTATTGACATCAACCGGGCACAAATCCAAACACCAGGCTGCTACCGCGAAATCCCAATGACACTTTGCCCGACCTGAGAATCGAACCAAGGGTCTCGCGATCACTAGAGCAACGAGGCAGTTAGATATTGAAATCATCCAGGCATAAAACATCAGATATCAGAGAAGTAATCTAGACGGTTAGAAATCTTGACAAATGGATTGATAAATGATTCCATCATGATATTGTCCACTTTCCATTTTCTATAGAAAGTGATCCATTTACTTAAGTTAAATGCGCAGGCGTCCTTACGAAAGTTTGTCACTCGGTTTGATTCATTACCTACCTCAAAATAGGTATGTGATTTAATCGATAAGCACTTTAGGGTTAATTGATAAGCACTTTAGGGTTAGAGGAGTTTTAATAAGCTAATTTTCATTTTTAAAACTTGTCATACGGTGAGGCAGATAGTTTGTCGAGGGCGGCGAGCTAACCTCAACAATCAAACAAGTGACAGTGACAATGACAATGAAATGCTTACGGCACTTTAGCCGGGCCGAGGCAGTGCCACTAGTATGCCGCAAATTACGGCACTTTATCCGATACGGATAAAGTGCCACCAGCGGCACTCTATACACTTCCTAAACTTATTCACATGGACCCTCCATTAAGTTACAATAATAATATTTAATAAACATATTAATAAAAAAAAGACTTATGAAACACGTATGTACCCTACCCTGTGACGTCACTAACACCACAGAGGCAAATATGATCATTATAATATTAAGTACTTAGATGTAAGCACTTTGTATCTCAATATAAGTGAACTGATAGCTAAGTTAATTAGATAAATAAATCCTTAAACTTGTATTGTTGTTACCAAAAGTACCGAAGCACAGACTTTAGTCCTTTCAAATCAGTATAACCACCCAAAACAAAACACAATCAAATCTTTTAATCGAATCAGTTCATAAAATGCCGACTTAGGTACGGTTCTTCGAAAGTAAACGCGTGGGTCACCGAAAGTGAAACTATATAGAATAGAACGGAACAGGTGAACAGGTGTACAAATAGGTTTATAGTGTGGTTAGAAGATGATTTAGTAGGTTATGTAAAGTTTTGGGGCCACGACCAGTTATTGATTGGGAAATTGGGTCAGGTATTATTTTTTTGCGAGAAACAGTAAACAGTGTTTTGAAAATAAAACATTTTGCTGTTTATGGTGGGCAATAGAGTTATTATTTTCCTAAAAACGTTATCAGTTTTTTGGCTCGTAAACGTCTCTTGCTAATCAAACGGCTATCTAATTACGCAACACATTTCTGTAAACGATTACGACTAATCTGTTTTAATTTTGACAGTTCAACAACATTTATTTATTAACACTTCAAGCACATAAATGTACAGAGGTGGACTTAATGCCACAGGCATTTTCTACCAGTCAACCTTTGGGTGATGCAGAGACAAACTGTGGTAGGTGCAATAGCGAGAATTGAGGAGAAAAATATTTATTTAATTATAAAGATATACATATATACCTATTAAAAACTATAAATATAATAAATACACCTAATTATATATAAATATAAGCACAAATAAGACAAACAATGGGAAAACATTACCGTTGTGATAATACTGCCAGCTTCTTGCGAATGTGCTCGCGAACTTTAATTTTAAAAGATAATCGGTTGGTCGCCATCCTGATTTCCTGGGGGAGCGCATTCCACAGAGAGATAGACTGAATGAAGAAGGAAGAGTGAATGAAGTCTGTGCGGTGAGTGGGACATTGAAGAAGACGATTGTGAGATGAACGTAGATTTCTATTGTGGTTGGCGCAAATGTACTGAAAGTGGGGGGCCAAATAACTAGGGGAAGAGGGAGAGTCAAGAAATTAAAACAAGGTGGTCACATTCATTGCGTTATTTATGTTGTTGAGCATAGGTACAGTCACGAGCTTTAATTTGGGACCCACCTAAGGTTGAATATCGTGTAGCAAACTTTCGCCATTTAGAGCTATTATGTTAACGCTGTCACTGCACAAACAATAAACGTCATAATGTTTACCATCGACAACTTTACGTTTCTAGGGGCTAACGTCAACTGGAGCGAGGGCAAACGATCATTACCGATTTCCGAGTAATAATTACTTTTTGGTCCTGTGGTCCCATAAGAAAAAAGAAACAAATAAAAAAGAACAAAATTATATTGTCAATATAATTATGATAGCTAGTCAACTAACCCGCTTATTCTTCAAACCTATATTAGTTAAAAAGTTTTGTCTCTTTCTCAAACATAAATATCAAAGTGACGGACCAAAACAACATATTTAAAATAAAATAGGTTTAAAGGCCGTTTATGATTATGGGGGCTTAGAAGATTTCAGCTAAAATATTGATTAATAAAATCTTTAGAAAAACAAAGTTATTTATTCTTTATATTTATTAAGACATTTATGACACAAACCTCAATCTTAACACAATTATATAGAAAGCATGGTTAGCGGTGCACAAAATAAACACTTATCACCGAAGGCTACGACTAAATTAATTTAAATCTCTCCAGTAATTTTTTTATCATAAATATTCAAAACCGCGTATATCCACCTTCATTGTCAATCACAGCCTGGAGCCGGTTACGCATGGATCCAATCAATTTGTCACATATGTCAGTACCCCTTAAACTTTCCCAGACTGTGAGGCAGTAATCCATAAGTGCTTCTCTAGTTCTTTCGTTTCTATTTGACCATTTTTGAACCATTAAGCCCCATACATTTTCTATAGGATTTAAATCGGCACACTTTGCAGGCCACGGAATACGATTTAAATTTGCTCTATTATTGTCGAACCAAGTTCTAACGATTCTTGCCGTATGAATTGTTGCGTTATCTTGAACAAAGTTTATTGGAGCAACATCTTCTTGTGGATAATATAGTTGCAATGTTGGAAGGACACTCTCGTCTAATAAATCGACATAATCTTGAGCAGTGGCCCTGGGTGGTAAATTTATTAGTTCTCCAATGCCGGCTGAACTAATCCAGCCAGACATGTTAACTGTAATGCGACCAGACGCGTTGTTAGCTATGACGTGGTCTTCCGTGTATCGCGTCCTGTCAATTCGCCACAAATGTAGTCTGCCCGTTTGGGAAGATTGAAAAGTCTTTTCATCGATGAAAGCCGTCGTCGTCCAATCAAAATTTAGATACTGACGTGCGAAAATAAGTCGAGCAGCTTTATGGGCATCCGTCAACGCAATTTTTTTTGCAGGCCGCCTGTGATGCAGTCCCATAGCTTTAAGATGCCTTCTAACTGTTGAAGGGTGGACTTCAAACGCTTCCGCAAAATGCCTCGTTGGCGTAAATCCATTCATCAGGTATTGCCTTTGCATCAAGCGGCTCTGCTCTTGTGTTATAACTTGCGGGTGATGGTTGTTTCGTCGTAAGTCAATAATATTTTCCTCGTTCCCGTGGCGTCGAACCCAGCGGCGAACTGTGTTTCTTGTCACATTTATTCGTCGCGATATCTCGTGAATGCCTACTCCTTGTTCGTGCAAATCAATAATTTGGAGCCTTATTTGGTCACGATTAGCCGCAAGCATTTTATTAATTGGTAAATTATATTTTGTGAAAATATCACATTAAACTATTTTCTTAAATGACACTGACACGACACATGTTCGTAATTAGAAAATCGTAATGATAGCTTTTTGCAACGAGGTTATCATTTCATAGGTCGATTAGATAAGACATTTTATGTCTTAACTTGACATTCAACATTTCAACCTTAAAGCAAAGTTTCAAAGTTTCGACCTTATTGCATTATGATTGTTCTAACAACATTTAACGGAAATGGGTCCCAAATTAAAGCTCGTGACTGTACCTATTCTTTTTTCGAACTTATGAAGCAATGGTTTAGAAATCTGTTTCAAAACGATTCAGAATTTCGCAATTAGAATACGATTCTCAAAAAAAAAAAAACTCGAAAAAATTTTTTTTGAACTCATAATTCTGACTTCCACGCAGCGCTTCTGTGTTCCGGTCTGAATAGTATTGAGTTCGGGGTGATATTCCACACATTTTGGGACTGAAATAGCCCGATGCACTGACATTCAGGATAAGTCCTATTCGAATATAATCTTGGTAGATCAGCCGATCTATTCTGTAAACATCTCACCGTGAAAACTTGGTGAAGTGAGCGTGAAGTGTGCTGTCATTCCACTGATGCTAGGGAGTACCTACACTATTGACGGCTCACTTCACCTAAGTTTTCACCGTGAGATATTTACAGAATAGCACTGCTGTTTTTGCAATAGAACAGGTTAACGCTAAAACATCGTCAAAACAATTATTTTGGTAGATTTTAGAAAATTCTGACTATATACTCGTATCATTGTTATATAAGAGTTATACGACTGTCTAAACCTTAAAGTAGTATTGAGTCATGTACTTAACTATGTATGTGGCCTTACACAATTTTAGACTCAGCGTACAAAACTTACAGCGGTAAAGCGAGATTAACAATAAATCATCTAACGAATAACCAGTTGGCGCAGCCGCTGCGGCTGCAAAAAACCTCAAGCGGCGAAAGTATAATAACCTTATAGGTTATATAGATTTTCGAGCCGTTTGGGGTTGAAACCCTAGGGCCGTGGGGTCCGAGTGCTCATGGTCTGTTCAATGAAATCTCCAAACGACTGGTTGACACTTCCCGTGACCCAAGGGCTGGCTTTTACCTTGGTCAGAGGCTAAGCATTGCCATACCTACGACGTGGCAATGCGGCCAGTCTCTTGGGTACACTACCAGTCGACAGCGATGCGGATGAATTTTTCGACGCTATATTTTAGTTTGTAGGTATAATACTTAGTTAGTTACATAGTTTAGATAGTTCGTAACTGTTTTAGTCGAAAGACAATAAGATATCAAAATAAAAATACATAGATAAAAAAAATAAAAACTGTCTTTGATTATGGACACACACCTTTTAAAGTAAACATTTGTTGCGCGTGTCATATCAATGACCGAAAAATGAACACAGTATAACATACAAAACAAAAATTATGAAACAATTCTTAAAAAAATATCCTTAAATCTAGTTGTTTGTTTTATTAACTGAGCCTTCATTTCTTTTTCTTTTATCCGTACATCTTTTACGGGTATCTCTGAAACCGGACGGATTTAGGAGAGACTTTCTCTGTTGCATTCCGTGAACATTTACGAGTATAATGCATGCATCGTGCAACGCATTCAACTTGGATTGGGGTGAGATTTCTATTTGAAGCATTTATAAGTTTATGCTCAGCGTGAGTCACTCAATAAACAAGATAAAGGCAGTCATATAGACTGCCGACAGAATTGAACATATGAAATCAAACTCAAACTCAAAGCATTTATTTCAAATAAACCAATTACGGATACTTTTGAATTGATAAGGGGTCGGTCAGTCAGAAAGATGAAGCTAGTTGCCCATTCCAAAGTGTAGTAGGTACCTATGGAGAAGAACGGGTAAGAAACTGACATTCTTTTAAATCAAAATTTTGATACAAAATATTGATTACATCATTCATTTTGAAATAATGCATGTGAGAACAATGTAGAAAGTGCACGTTCGTAAAAGTGTCTGTAATAACTAGAAAAAAAAAGAACAGCTAAGAGATGACCAGTCCCAACTGACGGCGCCCGTTCACGAACATGAAGCATGGATCAGCACCATTCAGCTCAATCATTTTGAAGGGAGCTAAACGATTCAACACACGCGTCTCGCAGGTCAGCCTGGGAGGCTTTCGGCTGCTTAACCGGACTTTCCTGTGGCTACCTCAATCAATAAGGCCTCCACCAAGGCCATACAACTTAGAAATTAAGCGAGTACACGCTAAGGCACTACCCTATGGGGTACGGACCTCGGCTTAGTGCGTTGCTGGGGGAGGACAGCAAGGGACAGACTGGATCGGATTAAGGCCTATAAGCTATAGCTTGCTCCGACTTAAAACAAGTCATACCTAGGTTCGAACCAATAGGTACGCTTTTTATTTTGTGAAATTAGTTTCAACGCAAAAAGAGTATTTAAGAATCGTAGCGTGGTGGCGTTCTGTAGTTTCTCGCAACAGCCCCGCGGTTTCATCCGCATTAATTTCGATCCCGTGAATAGCGGGATAAAAAGTATCATATGTCCCCATTCCAGGCCTATCTAACCATGTGCCAAATTTTATCCAAACAAACAAACTCATTTTCGCATTTATAATATTATAACTTAGAATTAGGATTCGTTTCGTGCCTCGGAAGGCACGTTAAGCCGTTGGTCCCGGCTGTCATTCGTGGATCTTTGACAGTCGTTACGGGTCGTCAGAAGCCCGAAAATCTGACAACCAGTCTTACCAAGGGGTATCGTATTACCCAGTTACTGGGCTGTGGAGGTCAGATAGGCAGTCGCTCCATGTACAATACTGGTATTCAGCTGCATCCGGTTAGACTGGAAGCCGACCCCAATATAGTTGGGAAAAGGCTAGGCAGATTGATTGATTCGTTTCAACGCCATTTCTGTAAAACTGGTGAAGGAAAAAAATTGTCAGGAAATTGGCATACCTATTGTCCTAGAACCAGAAATTATAAGAAATTTGATGGCCACCAACGTAGGTAAGCCACACACAGTATGGTGGTTTCCTACAGCAGAAACACGATATGCCCATGGTTGATGGGATATACAAGGTTGTGCGTGATGTTAATTAATGTTTTTTGACTTCTGTACCTTTTGAAAGCAAAGACTTGTCCGGATAAGATCGCACCTTCGTTCGTTTGTCTGACTGCCACAGACGTTTTTCTTAGAAACTACGTGACTTAATAATTAATTAGATTTTGAAAAGGACTAACACCTTTTTTATTCCTACTTGGTTAATTTTTTAGGGTTCCGTAGCCAAATGACTACGGAAAACGAAACCCTTATGGATTCGTCATGTCTGTCTGTCTGTCCGTCCGTATGTCACAGCCACTTTTTTCCGAAACTATAAGAACTATACTGTTGAAACTTGGTAAGTAGATGTATTCTGTGAACCGCATTAAGATTTTCACACAAAAATAGAAAAAAAACAATACATTTTGGGGGTTCTCCATACTTAGATCTAAAACTCTAAAAAAAAACATACGTGGGGGGGTATCTATGATTTTTTTTCTAAACTGAATAGTTTGCGCGACAGACGCTTCCAAAGTGGTAAAATGTGTCCCCCCCCCCCCCCTGTAACTTCTAAATTAATAAGGGTATGATAAAACTAAAAAAAATATATGATGTACATCACCAGGTAAACTTCCACCGAAAATTGGTTTGAACGAGATCTAGTAATTAGTTTTTTTTTCAATACGTCATATATCGTAAACTATTATTAAAACGTCGATCAAAGTTACAACGAACTACACGAACTTATATATTATGTTACTTGCTGCTACGGAACCCTTAATGGGCGAGTCCGCTCGCACTTGGCCGGTTTTTTAGCATTGACTTTAGGGAACCTGTAAGTATGTACCTACTTTATTGCTGACTTCATTAACCTATAGTCATTAAAACCCGGAGATTAGTCACAGATTTAACCCTTAAATTGGCAAATGAATTTATTTCTAAAATTTAATGTTTTTTTGTTATTTCCTAGTTTATTACGATCCCAGAAGACTGAAAAAAATTGTGAAAAAAATCTACGTTTTACAGTTTTCGCGAAAATCTATGTACTCCGGGGAGTACATTACCAACTATAGTGTATAGTATGTCTTCTTATGTTTGTACTAGGTGGAGCACGGTGCCAAGATATCAATAAAATACATGTTAGTTAAATCTTTACTTTATTAAAACCATAAAGTCAGCCTATAATGTTGACTACTGGGACACAGGCCTCCTCCCTGTGAGAGGGAGTGGGCCGTAATCCACCACGCGGGCCCAGTGTGGGTTGGTAGATGTCACATGTCTTCGAATTTTTTGGTTGTAGAACATGCCGGTTTCCTCTTGCTGTTTTCCTTCACCGTTTTGAGAGCAGTGGTGATGAAATAATTTGCACAAAGTAAAGCGCATATCAGGGTTCAAACCTACGACCTACTTATTCAAAAGTCATATATTCGAACTAGCTGAGAGTCAGCACTTTTCGAACTACAACTCGTAAATCACGGCCGTTATCGCCCTGGCCACCGCTGCTCAACAATATAGTCCGGTGTGGTGATCGTTACGTTTGTGGGGTACATACCTACACCATAACATTTATTTATTTATAAGGAGGAGTTTCTTGCCCGTTCTTCTCCATAGGTACCTACTACGCTTTGGAATGGGCAACTAGCTTCATATTTTTTTTGACTGACCGAGCCCTTGACAATTCAAAAGTGCCTGTAAATGGTTTAATTGAAATAAATGCTTTGAGTTTTGAGTTTGAGTTTGAGTATATTATACACTTACACAACGCAACATAAACAAACACAATTATAATATTTATTCTCATTTAATTATATTGAGAAGGCGGGAGCTATACTACCTACTATACGTCATATACTCCGCGACCTTTAGTCGGAACTTGTCAACATGACACTTTCATGCATTAATTTTGTGAATCTTGTTTGCCCCTTTTATCTGCAATTTAATAATAATATACCTAATTGTTATCATTGTGCCGTGACTATTGTGATTGTGTGTGTCTCTATTCTCCTTCTGACTGTTTTCGTGTGTTGTGTGTGTGGTGTTACTCAATACAACCGTGAGTAGGTATCTAGCAGATGACTTTTATTTACTCTGCCTACAAAACACACCCCGTACAATACACTATACGTTTGTTTCCTTTGCTGTGCAATGACACAGTAATATATATATAGTGTAGTAGTGGTGTGTCTTAATTGTGTGTGTGTGTGTGCGTGTGTGTGTGTGGGGGGGGGTGTTGTGTGTGTGTGTATTAGTGTATGTTGTATAGTGTAGTGTGTAGTAGTTAATGTTATGTGTTATAGTGTTGACTTAGTTGTTTTTTGTCTCACACAATTAAACCAAAAAATACCGACTCACTTTTTACAATTCATAAAAAATACAGTGTCAAATCACATCATCTAAAACAATGGCACGTTCATTCACTCGCTAATTACCTACATTGCTATCCATTAATTCTTCACATATTTCGACCACGTTACCAATTTGCTTTTCATTTGTCTTTTTAGTGACAACTGTTTTACGTTGTACACTTTTTTTTAAATTTATATTCACTACTAATTACTTAATTTGGTTTTGATACAATAATTGTTACAAAAAAGTTTCAAGATATCTAATAATAATATTATGTATTAATATTATTGTCAGTCGAGAAGCAGTGATAGCCTAGTGGTGTGACCGTCAGACTGACAAGTCGTAGGTCTCGAGTTCGAACCCAAGGCACGCACCTCTGACTTTTCGGATTCATGTGCGTATTGTATAATTATCACTTGCTTCTAAAACGGTGAAGGAAAACATCGTGAGGAAACCGGCATGCCTGAGAGATATTTCTCGACGGCATGTGAAGCTAAGTCAGAGGCCCATGGGCGGCTCTAAAACTCTGACACCAGGTTAGTTTACAGTCACGGTCAGGGTTCAATTCCCGGACCGGGAAAGGTGTTTTTGGAGTTTTTCTCTGAGAAAACTGATTAAATTGGAAAAGAAAATTCTTAGTAGGAACCCGGTTCACGGTAAATGGTAAAATAGCATCAGGGTCTTATGACTTCATATGCATATCTGGTATAATGCTACTTGCAGTGGAGCAGTGGTGTCTCAGCGGTAACAGCCGCGACTCGAGTCAGAGGTTCGAACTCAGATAGGCTTTACCTTGTGTAAATTATTTCATCACCACTGCTTTCAACACGGTGAAGGGAAACATCGCGAGGAGACCGGTCAAATGTACCAATATCTCGAAGACCTGTGATATCTACCAACCCGCACTGGGCCCGCGTGGTGTATTACGGGCTACGGGCCCACTCCCTCTTATCGAGAGGCCTGTGTGCCACATTAAAGTTATAAGGTACTTACTTAGGAACATAAGTCTTATGCATATTCTCAGAACATTTTATGATCTGTGTGCATATTCCTCGGGGAACGAAAGTAAGTACTAGCAACATACTATACTGTTTGCGGTGTAGCATGGTGCGGGTGACAGAAAGGGTTTTATTTAATTTACTACAGTTATTACTGAGTCCGTATTATGTACACAATCTGTATGTAGGTACGGATCATAGTCATAAAATACAGAATCAGTGAAAAACAAGTAAATTATAATATATTGTACCCTTTCTGTCACCTGTCACCCGCACTATGCTACACCGCAAACAGTATAGCAATTACTTTTTCAAATGACAACGGTTTTGTGGACAAAATATTTCTATCAAGCAAATACAAAAAATCACACATTTCTCTTTTTGTCTTTAGTCTTAGTCGTGCCCACACATTATTAAACAGTTCCACTTTTAGAAATAGCAGAAATTCGGTACAAATAACGTTTGTTTGACGATTTTCTAATCAAAAAATTCTAAAAGAAACCTTTGTATTGTAAGTAGATCATACAAGCACAAACATAAGCATAATCAGCTTGTTTCGTTTCCACTGAGCTCCTCAAGTTCTGAGTTGAGCTCCACGATTACTGACAAATGCTTGCACTGACAGGACAGGTCCACTCAAGTGTGGTTCTTTTCTCAAAAGCCCATTTCAGACACTAATCTACATGGCCCTCATATGGCCTGACCAAGATTATATCTGGACTTACTTACTAAAAGAGACTGTGACCTCTGAGTTTGTTTCGGCTTTAATTTAGTAATATTGAAACATTTTTCAAAACAGAGAAATATTTGACGGCTATTTGCAACGTTGCCAACTTTCACAATCAATGAACTCAGCCTGTCGCAGTCCACTGCTGGACAAGGGCCACTCCCAGGCTGCTCCACAACACTCTGTTCTCCACCTACCGCATCCAGTCTGTCCCAGCCACCTTCTCAAGGTCGCCCATCAAGCTGGGGGGTGTCCAACGCTGCGCTTGCCAATACGCAGTCTCCACTCCAGAACTCGTCTGCTCCACCGGCCATCGGTCCTTCCACAAACATGGCCAGTCCATTTCCACTTCAGCTTGCTTACTCTGCAAGCTACTTTTTTTTAATTACAGCTCTTGGCCTGATGGTAAGTGATCAGGCCGAAGGTGGATGCGACCTTCACCCAGAATCCTCAACCACAGAGGAACTGGCAATCTTACCTCTAACTGCCGAAACACAACAATGCTGATAACATTGTTGTTATGGCGATAGACGATAAGATAGTGGTAGTTAGCCAGGTGGACTTAGAACAAGTCCTACAACCAACTAAATCGAGCAGAATTTTTTGCCCTCACTTGAAATCTAACCCGACCCCTGGGTCTGATATAGGTGATCTAACCACTACAGACAACAGAGGCGGCGAATTTTAGAATCCATGCTCATCAGTGGTCATTTACCTGTTCACGACATTAACCGCTAAACAGAGCGAGAAAAAAAACAAATTAAGGGCGTTTATTCTGAAAGTTGGCAACGTCGCAAATAGACGTCAAATATTTCGCTGTTTTGATTAATTTGTCAATATTACTGTATGGAAATATGAAATGTGGCTAACTAGCGAACTAGAATATTAATAATGAATTGCAATTATAACACTGAATTTGATGTTGTAACCGTTTTAGGTGTAAAAAAGGCATTTGGAAAGTTTCCAAATACTTTATTTACATATAAAAGTAAATGTTCGAAGCCCGAAAGTCTGACAACCAGTCTTACCAAGGGGTATCGTATCACCCAATTACTGGGTTGTGGAGGTCAGATAGGCAGTCGCTCCATATAAAATACTGGTATTCAGCTGCATCTGGTTAGACTGGAAGCTGACCCCAACGTAGTTGGGAAAAGGCTAGGCAGATGATGATATAAAAGTAAATGTTCGGTGTTACGATATTAATTATTGCATTTCATTAACAATATTTTAGTTCGCTAGTTAGCCACATTTCATATTTCCATACAGAATTATTGCCAAATTAATCAAAACAGGTAAATATTTGACAAGTATTTAATTTGCGACGTTGCCAACTTTTAGGATACGCCCTCTTAATATAAAAACTCGGTACCATTTACACGCATTTCGTAAATGTTACATGTTGACATTTATAGCAGGCGAGCCGTGCAATATTTACCTTTGACTTCTTTTAGTGAAAGTTTAGAAAATGTCGCATACAAATTGAATTACTTACGAGTATGTGCACTCGAATTACTCTTACGACTTTCCTTGTTACTCAAGCGTGGAGAAAATGGGAGATCGTGCGTTTGACTGCGTGTATGTATTGGTCGGAAATATTAGCTGTACTTCTTTTTTTTCGCGTTTCTTTTATTTTTTTGAATTGTCGATCTTCTTAATGATAAATTGTCACCGATGCCTATGATATAAATAAAATTATAATAGGCCTTGGTTCTTAATCCTTAGGAACAAAACAATAAAATATGTTATGCATGGAGGCTTTTATTTAGATAAGGCTTAAGTTTAGTTATTTTTATTTCTACTTGAGTATAGTTCTCGATGTTTTTTTTTGGTATATTGGCGTGTGCTAGCTGTCATTTGACTATTTATTTATAATTTAAATTATGTGTTGTGTTGCGTAATGTAAATTATTTTGCATACTATATAAAATATTATTTAGAATATATATTTTTCTAACAGAACAGACAGCTGTGCTGCTGGGGAGTTTGTTCGCCACTTCTTCTTCCCAGCTAAAGCACTAGGAAGAGGTGAAGGGTGCACGTTTTGGGGGACTGTCTTATGTAATTTTGACGTTCGAAAACTGCTGATTCTCAGCCTAGTTTTAATAAATGACTTTTTAATTTAATTCTTAAGGCCTATACGGAGTCTCCTCCAGGCATTTTCATCTTTTCCTGTTTTTTGCGTTCACAAGCCATGATTTGCCAACCAATTCCTCTATCTCGTCTTGCTAACGTTCTGCTGGTCTGTCCAGAGGAATTGCTGGAACATTCTCATCTCAGATACAAAACTGATAGATCTCATGTGTCTGTCATTAGCATTAGACGTCCACGTCGACGACTATGTTGGTTTAGACGTCCTCGTAATATAATGTCCAGTTGAAAACGAGCGTCAGATATTATGTCTGCAGTGCTATTCTGTAACCATCTCACCGTGAAAACTTAGGTGAAGTGAGTTGTCATTCCAACAGGGTGAGATGACACTGACAGCTCACTCCACGCTCACTTCACATGTTTTTACGGTGAAGTGGTTACGGGAATCGACATGCAGGTATTTATGCTGAACTGGGCCTATTTGGCGCAGCCGTGAGGTACATAGTACGTCCTATTCAATTTTTTTTCTGTTTTTTTTTGTGTGAATTTTGTGCGCCTTAACCTGAGTCAAATAAATGTATTTTCTTTCTTTCTCTTATCACACAAGCACCTTCAAATAGCTTAAAACACTCACAATTTCAATACCATTCCTTTCGACAATAGGGATGATGCCTGGGTCAAAAAAAGATATTCTATTTAGTCCGTCAGTCAGATAATAAAAAAATATTAGACACGTATTTTTTGCTTTATCATATTAAAAAAAAAAAACTTAGATACAACGCATTAAAGTTGGGGAGTGGGGGTTAATACGTCACAAGTATGTATAAAATCTACATACTCATGACGTCATGGCACATTATAACTCAATGTTTCGCCGTAATCTTTTGATAACGTTAAAAAAGAAAAAATACGTGTACGTTATTTTTTCATAGTCTACATGACGGACACAGAATTTTTTTTTAGTCATCATCATTGATTCAACAATATGTATCGCGTTGTTTACGTTGTTGAGCAGGTGATTTTTTTTTCTAATCTATGAGGCAACGGATTATTTTTTTATAATTTATATTTATCAGCACGTTACGCAGTTGGTCCCGGCTGTCATTCGTAGATCTTTGACAGTCATCACGGGTAGTCAGAAGCCCGAATGTCTGACAACCAGTCTTGCCAAGGGGTATCGTATTACCCAGTTACTGGGTTGTGGAGGTCAGATAGGCAGTCGCTCCATGTAAAGTACTGGTATTCAGCTGCATCTGGTTAAGCAGGAAGCCGACCGCGCGACCCCAACATAGTTGGTAAAAGGCTTTGCAGATGATTGTAAGTGTTTTAGGCATTTGTATTTGTAAGCAAATTAATGAAAAAATAAGCAAATACTTCATGAATTTTCATTAATTCTTGAAGAGCCATTAATGCAATTTTGAAGAGACAAGTAATTAATCATTTCAGAGTTAAATGAAGCCATTTTGAAGGGAGATTAAGTTTACGATGATACTGTTTAAGCTTTAAATAATAAAAAAAAAACACTTAATAGCAATTATAAAAATCATAATAACTTTGTTTAAAACTAATTAATTGTATTCGTAGTTAGTTGAGAACTATGTTTCTGTAACATTAAAGAAGAAATTTCTCATGTACTGTGTAGTACGGTACTGACAAGCGAATTCAATGTGGTGTTATAAAAAGTATACCTATTGTATTAGACCTGGATTAAATGTAAAAGTAGTTAATTTACATAATTCCCATGTAAATTAGATACAGATAAAAGATGCTCATCTTTATAATAAAGGAATTCCAGCCTTATATTAAGACAGAGTCTATAGAGGCATGAGGAACAGGGTGTAAAGTTTACTGATCCTCTATAGAAAAGGGAGGACCCTCCTACCAGACGGTTACCGTGTCTGGAGAACAACTGCCCAACGATTGATGCTGGAAAGTTAATGGTGATCGCGCGGTAAACTCTGCTCGCGCGATGCAGGATTTTGTGTGACGTGTGTGTCTTAGATATGTAGATGCCGCCACAAGGCTACACGACTAGGGGAAGACCAAAGCAACGATGGATGGACTGTGTGAAAGATGATTTGGTTAGAAAGGGAGAAAGAAGAAAGAAGAACGACTAATAGAGAAAGAAGTGTGGAAGAAAAAGATATGTTGCACCGACCACAAATAAATTGGAATAAGGACCGGCGAACGCTGATTAAAACAGTGACCATTCTTAAAGCCAGGGTCTCAAGTCTGCTATTACAATAGTGTCAGAATGGTCTATCATTGATTTCATAATTGTTGATTTTGACAAGTTTGGTAATCTACTAACATATTGGCGTCATTATGACTTTCCAATGGTCAGCCACTGATACTCCACTGAATGAAATGGCATCTATTGGTAATCTCGTACATATGTAATGAAAAATGAATGACTGACTTAGGCGGTAATCTGCTAAAACTTTGACAGTTCCTTTGATCAGTGACCTACCATGAGAACGCCATTGTGCAGTCATTTATTTTAATTCGTTACGAGTATCGTGTTTTTGGAACACAATGATCAACCAATGATCGACCATTATGAATTTAGCAGATTACGAACTTCTAGCAAAATGACAATGGGATCGTGTTGGAATGACGAATTTATAAAAATAGCAGACTTGGGCCCCTGGTCAGGTGTCTGATCAGTTTAATCTACTCACAAAACTCATTCTAGCTGTTGTGGGTGGTCGGGCTTGTGCGCTTCGAATTCTAGGTTTGTGCCGGTCCAGCTTACTTTGTCACAACGAAAAAAAAATTTTTTTTAAGACCTCTTTCGCAGCTCTCTTTCCACGTTGAAAGACAAGTACGCGTGTACAGAGAGAGTGTTTCTATTACGTATAATTGTTTTCCTTTTTTTTATCGTTTTTTTTTTTCTAGCATTATTGACGCTATATTATTGCGGGTTGGCGGGAACGCCCTCTGTTAGTTAACATAGGTACTGTATACATTTTTTTTTTAATTATTCATAATATCAAATGTCAGTGGATTCTTTGACATGGTCTCATGAATACCCTGGAGTTATCGGATATCAAAAGGAACACGTTGTATTTCGTTATTTTTATAACTAACCTAGCCCAATGGATTCTCATACCTACACAATTATGATCGTATCGTGAGACTGTATCGGGTATGCGTTTCTAGCACGCTCTGATTAGCAAATAGGTGCACTTCCGTCTGCTGCGAGTAGGGTGGGAGGCACAGTTGTCATCCCTCTGGATTTTTTTGTTGAATCAAACAAATGAATGTTTAAAGTAACTAATCAGACGAGTATTAATAGTTGACATCTCTCTGGAATAAAATAAAAAGTGGAGAGAAATTTTTGGATGGTGTTAGTTTATCCACGTAAAAACACTTAATTTTATAGCAAACTAGCTCCTGCCCTGCAAGCGACTTCGTCAGCGTGAAATTTCTTGCTTCCCCGATCGACCCCATTGCGTCGCATTGCATCGCCTGCGCGCTGTGATTTAATTTTCGCTTAGCGTTCTTTCTGACTTTTTATATTTTTGCTCGGCTCTTAACGGTCCTTGTGTGATATAAAATAGTCTAAAGCTTTCCTCAATAATTCAGCTAATAAATGTAAACAAGTTTTTTTTTTTATCTGACTCTTAGTTCCATAGACTAACGCGTTCAAACAAACAAATAAACTCTTCAGCTTTATTATAAGTAGATAAATAAACAAAGTGGTTCGTTCAAGCGCTAGATGGACTTAAAAAATGATATTTTTCGAATGTTTTTTTTTTTAAATATTATTTCTTAGTTACTCCAAGTTACCTAAGCTCTTTAACGTGCCGAATTATAATCATCCCCCTGTGATTATTCCAATTGGTTTTGGTGTCGTCACAGCACGCCTTTTTCTCCCAAACATAACTCTAATAGAGCCGTCATCTCAGAATTCACTTCCTTCCTAGCTATATTATGTGGCGTGGGAAAACATCGTAAGGAAACCTGAACTTAATGAACCGAAGTCAAAACGCACTACGCGGTTACAATTACAGTGGTAATTATGGCCACAAAGAGCTTACAAGTCATTACATTTGCTATGCATAATTGTGTAGGAAAGCCAATGCCGTAAAATAACCCACTTCATTTAAAAATTAACTTGTTGTAGGCACTGTTAAAAAGTGATTTTAGGTAAAATAATAAGAACATTTTTTACATTTTACAAACAACTGAAAAAAAAAACGGAATTTTTTTAAACTGCATGGACGAGAACTGTTGACTTCACCTCACTTTGAAAGATGAATGAGCATGTGCGGATCGCAGATAATACAAAAGATATACGCATAGCATTGAGTATCTACTTGCAGAAGATCTTGAACTTAGTATTAAAGAAAAGAGCCTCCACAAGTGACAATTCAATAATAATCTTCCTAATATAACTTCACGCCTGTAATTTAGGGTTAGGCAGAGGCATACCTATAGTACACCCACATTTCACCAGTTATGTTTAAGTCCCATGTAATAGGTGGCGAGCCTATTTCCAAATCAAAACTCCAGGCTGCTACTGAGAAATTCCTGGATATGGAAAACACAATAATACTTTGGCCGACCTGGGACTAGAATCCAGGACCTTATGGGGCCTGCGAAGCATGCGTTGTTCATACAAACGTAATACCAAAATAATTTGTAAATCAAACATATTCTTAAGGTAGTGTGTATTTATTCCGATTGGATTACAGAATATCTATGCTTCCAAATATATATTTTTAATGGACACTGATTTAAATTCGAGATAAGAGAAAAATAAGTTTTCTATAGAAATTTTAAATTCCTCACATCTCGTCTTTAACTACGCATTCTCCGCCGGCCCGTTAACCTCAGCAGTAGCGTTTATGGCCACTAGACCAACAAGGCAAATAATAATCTAATTTCCAATTTCTTAGTAATATGTGGATCTAGTGAACGCAAGCGCAGCTGCTCAGCCGAGTGGATCTTGGGTTCGATCACCGGATCTAGGAAAGTGTTCTAGGGTTTTTCCATTAAGAAATCCTCTGTAGATTTGTGTTACAAGCAATAGGAAAAAAAAGGAAAGAACATACTTTTACTTAAAAAAAAAACAAGGTTTGTCCTCTTCGAGACACAGAAACATAGCCTACAACCAGTGGGCACACCTTCTGCCTACCCTTTCAATAAATATAGGCGTGAGATTTTGTTACTTAAATAATTATAACTTCTCCCAGACATCAAATGTATTGGGGTTTATTCATAAACTCATAAAAGTTAAGTAATGATTAGCGACTGTATAACCTTACATTTTTGATGTTTGAACGTCATTTAACTTTAAGCAATGTTTATGAGTAAACCCCTTTATGTCTAGGTAAGTTTGATGTTTTCTATTAGCCTATATAACGGCTATGAAGATCACCATGATTATAATTTATTTGTCAGAACAATGTAATAAAAAATGTGATTCCTCGCTGCACGCAGCGTGCGGCTGTGTTGTTGAAGAATCTTGATGCTCCGAAATTTATTTGGCATAACACACTTGGCATAATCTTCTTTAAACGAATATTTTAAAGGCATAAAAAATGTTTAATATAATGATTGTTTGGCCGAATTTTTATAAGTCCGAATTTACAATGGCATAGTCTTAAGATGGCAGAATTTTATTTGGAATAATTTTACTAGGCATATTGCCATTTCTATAAAATATCATTTTAAATCTTAGATTAAACTAAAATATTGTCTTAAAAAGTTTATATGTTGTGCTACATAAGTTAGTGACAGAAACGAATCGCTGTAAAACCGACTCCACGTAGTCTTGTCTGCTCTACCCCTAGAGTGTAATTTGAAATCGCGTAGGCGCGGAGGGGCGATTCGGCCCGCGAGCTGAGGAGCAGGTGGTTTTAAGGCTCGCCGCCGCGCTGAAGCTGCGGTGGTGAGCGTTAAACACATCTGCGACGATAAGCTCGCGTGGGACCGCCAGAGCCCCGCAGCGCCGGAGCCGTGACAGAAACCATGCCTGCTGCATGTTGCATGCTCGCTTGCATGCTGCATGCTTGCTGCATGCATGGTGTATGCTTGCTTGCATGTTTGCATGTTTGTGTGAACTTTCTGCGATATGATGATTGTGCTTTTTAATTATTAGGAATATGAAATTTATTCCTAAAGATGATTCTGACTTACAAAATTATGACTTTTGAATTATGATAAATGTACTTATATGCCAAACGATATTCTGCGAAAAGAAGTTTATGCTATCCGCTGTTATGCAAAATAATATTATGACATGAAAAGTTCTGCTATAAAGGGTAGACCCTAATTTTGAGGATTTGTCTTAACAGCTGGCAAACATGAATCAGCTTATCTTATTACCACGACAAGATACGAGAGAAACAAGATAACTTACTAATCTACTTTTCAGAACAGATTAAAATCTGTCAGTTCAACGAAATTCCTTTGTTTCTTACGATAAATGTAAAACAAAAAGTTGTTACACTTTCCATAGACAACTTTATCTTTTTACGAGAAACAGTTACGAAAACTTTCATTGTTATTAATTAAGAAAAAAAAGATTCGGTAATTGGTTGTCCATGGTTTTGTGAGCAGGAAAGGGAAACTATGTCATGTTCTTCTTTTTACTCTTGATTTATAAAAGTTATTTAAGATAAGAGATCTTTACGGTTCTCGGAGAACAAGATGGTCGTTTCGGGCTATCAGAATCGTGAATGGCCGACAAATTGTGTGGCCTACTTGTAATAAGCTATAATGATTATAATGAGGCTATGAGGATTTATAATGTGTTTATATAAAAGTCTGAATGAGTCACAATACTTGCCTATAATACACCCTCGGGAGGTATTTATTTATTTATTTAGCTGTAATGTATTTACGTTGCAGTATTATACTCGTGTGCTAGACGTGTGCGGTGTAACAAAAAATATAAAAACAAAAGAGACAATTATAACTAGAGATCGGATATTCGGATGCATATTTACCTAAAGTTAATTTTTGGCTAAGAAATTATGGAAGTGGCTTCTTAATTTATTTTTTCTTAACTTAAATCCCGGAATTCAATAAAATCCGGGAATGCAAAACTAATCGGATACATGGTATGGAAACGACTTATCAGCCCTCTTGTGAAGGTTATGTTTGCGGTGTTAACATAAAAAAAATTATATACCTACTGTAAACATTTTTTAATGAAACTCAAGGCACCAAGTTGTTTGTCACTGTGTGCTGTGCCAATTTGGCAACCTACTTTACAACAGTAGTCAAAAAGTACAAAATGTATCAATTCCGGAATCACGAGATTTTTGCGATCGATACAAAAGTACATTCCATAATAGCCAACACCTGAACGTAAGTAAATATACATTCAATTCTATAATCAGAACTCTAAATCTGTCGATCCTGGAATCCCGGGATTTTTTCGATACAAAAGTGTTTTCCATAATAGCCAACCCCTCAACTTTAGGTAAATATGCATCCGAATATCCGATCTCTAATTATAACCCACATTAAAATATACAAAATAAAAACATGAAAACATAAATAAAATAAAAGAAGGTTAACAACACTGTCATAAATTCCTCTCACAATACTTCAGACATACCAAAAAAATCTTCGTCCATCCATCCGCAAACAGGTCGCCTGTTGGGTTAGAATACAAATTGTATCCAATTGCGAGGAATTGGCGACTTAGCACGTGCAATGGTACGACATGGAGGCACGGCAAACAGCCTGTGCCTTCTGCCCCAGCAGTAATTTTCTAGGACAAAGAAGCGCGCCAGCACATCAAGGAGATTAGGAGCGTCAATAGCGCCACGGAGCGTCTTCCAGGCTATTGTGAGCTGGTAGGGGCAGCAGGCAGCAGTAGGCAGGTATGTTTAAGTTCCAGTCATAACAGGAGCTCGTGTCTCGAGGCTATATAATAACAGCCACACGAGTCGATCAAGGTTAAACTACGCTTGCCGACGTTGGTCCGTGGATGGGTGATCATCCATTACATACAAAGAGACTCCTCCGTATCTCAGAAAGCAAGTTATGCCATTGCTCCCGGCTTTCATTTATAGATCTTTGATAGTCGTTACGGGTACTCGGAAAACTGAAAGTCTGTTAGTCTTTGTCAGTTTGATTAACTATAAATAGTAAATAACCAGTCTTACGAAACGGTTTTATGTTACCCAGTAACTGGGTTGTCGGGGTCAGAATCTGATAGGCAGTCGCATGTAAAATACTAGTATTCAGCTGCATCCGGTTAGACTGGAGGCCGACCCCAACATAGTTGGAAAAGGGCTAGGCTTATAACAGGCTTATAGGATGCACCTAGTCAACTTATAGTTAAAAAAGTTATTACACAATTGATAACTTTCTTAATGATAAATGACTGATTGTCATGCTATTATTCCGTTTCACTTTTATGTGTACCAAATTTCAACTTAATCGGTCCATTAGATTCGGAGCAAATTGGCTGTGACAGCCGCACAGACAGACGTACGAGTGATCCTATAAGGGTTCCGTTTCTTCATTCGGACATGCACTTGGCTGGTTTTTTTTATAAAAAATATAAAATTAATACAAAAACATTTTTGTATGAATTTGTCATTTTAACTGAAATTCGAAAGATTTGACACAATATAATTTGTATTTTGTAATATTATAATTTTCTAGTTGTTATTTAAAATTATAATGTCTTTAAATTAATTACGATGTGCACGCCCACGTGACAGTAGAACAAGGAGCAGTTTTATAATAAAACATCTATGTACTTATTACCCATGTTTGCAAAGTAATAGATGATTCGATTTTGATTTATTACTCGAGAAAAATCACCATTTTCCGCTATCGATTTCCTTACAAAATTCTTCCTATAAACAACTCTTATAAATTACATAAAACCACAAAAAATTGGTCATTTTGAATGCGTGACTTAGTGAAAACGAGAGTAACTTTCTTCGAGTGACGTCACTACAAGTTTTTGTCGATTACTGTTAGACATGTCATCGGTTTTCTATAGTTCGGTAAAATTGCTTCGTTGTTATGTCATCGAGTCTGTGTAGTTGGGGGTAAGCAGACTGTGAAGCGGTAGTGATAATGTTTTGAAGCCTAAAATGACTATACCTATTTTGTGGTATAAATAATTAGAGGAGCTCGTGGCTAAGTAATAACAGCCACATGGGTCAATCCATCAGGTTAATCTGCGCTTGCTGAGATTGGTCCGTGGATACATACCGAGACTCCTCCGTGCCTCAGAAAGTACGTTAAGCCGTTGGTACCGGCTGTCATTCTTGGATCTTTGACAGTCGTTACTGGTCTTCAGAGTCTGACAACTAGTCTTACCAAGGGGTATCGTATTAACTTGCTATTGGGTTGTGGAGGTCAGATAGGCAGTCGCTCCATATAAAATACTGGTATTCAGCTATATCTGGTTAGACTGGAAGCTGACCCCAACATAGTTGGGAAAAGGCTAGGCAGATAAAGAATTAATAATGCGTCTAATTTGGGACAGCGCTGCTAGATGGGCCAGTCCTATTACTGGCTGGACGTACGACGCGTTGCGTGAGATCAGTACAGAACACGCAAGCTAACCCCTCAGGATCACTGCCATATATCTACGTCTTAAGTTATTCTAATGCCAAACTCCTAGAAGCCAAGAAGTTTCAAATTTCCACTTGACTATCACCTGCAAACGATTCCTTGCCAAGTAAACATTATAAAGCACTTATTTTAAACCTAAAGGATACTATTACTTGGCGTTTCGCCAAAAGCCGAGCTTTCTCAAAACCCATTGAACTTGACTCGATAGTAAATATCTTCGAATACTGGATTCGAAAGTAGCAAGGTAGCTACTCGATTTGAATTTTAATTCGATTACTATTTGGAGCTAAGCCTTGACCTCGAGTTTTTCGGAGCAAGCCTCGTGGCTTGTTGTCAACATAGGAAGTTTTGTGTGTTAAGATCAATGATAACCCCTATCCTCCAAGATATGGACTAATTAGGCCCTTCGTACACAAGGCTACACACTTCTTCGAAACCCGACGATTTTGGTGTCCATGCGACTACCGAAATACAAATTCATAGAGGTTCGTACACAGGCACGCGTCGCCACATCGACGTCGACACATGAATTTGTATTGCAGTAATAGCTTCGAGACCAAAATCGTAGGCTATCGAAGATTTGCGTAGCCTTGTGTACGAAGACTTTATAGATAGTGGAATCCACGACGACGCGCCGCACTCCGCGGTTACTGTACTGTAAGCTGTACTTTAGTACGGAGCGGAGCGGAGTGGGGCGCGTCGTCGTGGATTGCGCTATCTATACTCGTTATTTCCTCATAATAATAGCACGTGGCATTAGCATGATCAGCCTATAACGTTTCCACTGCCTGGGACATAGGCTGCCTCTGTGAGAGGGTGTGGTCCACGCGGGCTCAGTGCGGGTTCGTAGATGTCACATGTCTTCGAATTTTTGGTTATAGGACATATCGGCTTCCTCACGATGTTTTCCTTCACCGTTTTGAGAGTAGTGCTGATGAAAAGGCCACTCCACTACTCCGAATAACACGTAGTATTTGCATAATCGCTATAATATATAATATGCACATACATTTGTCAGTTATCAAGAGGTAAAGGGGGCCCACTGCGGTGTGCCATTTTTTTTTGTTTTTTTTTTTTTGTGTGGGTTATCTTCAAATGACTTCCCCCGCTCTGGGCGGAGCGGGAGCATTTATTCAAACTAGGCTGAGAATCAGCAGTCCCCCAAAAACGCCCACCCTTCACCACTTCCTAGTGCTTTAGCTGGGAAGAAGAAGTGGCGCAACAAACTCCCCATAATTGCTATAATATATGCACATACATACATTTGTCAGTTACCAAGAGGTAAAGGAGTCCACTGCGGTGTGCCTGATATTTGTTATTTTTACTTGTGAATGCTTTCATAATGAAATGATCTTCTCTTAATCAAGTTGCCTCTGGGCCAAAATTCATTGAAGTAGGTGTAAAGAAAAATGTAACTATTTATACATCTCCGAAGGGTTGGGCAGAAGTGTACCCATGTAATAGGGGGCTAGCCTATTGCTACCGACCGGGCACAGATCCAGACTCCGCATGGGCTACTACTGAAAAATTCCAGATAGAAAAACCCAATAACACTTTACCCGACCTGGGAATTGAACCCAGGACCTCATGCTCAGCAGTAGCGCTTGCAACCACTAGACCAACAAGCCAAGCGAGGAGCACGAAGTGAAGCGAGGGATTTTATTTACGAATTAATGTTAAAAACCTTGAACATAGTGCTTAGGCTCAAGGTTACTTATAAATAAGCTATTGCATTTGAAGAGCCTCCTCAACACACTCTGAAGCAGGTAATCAACTTGCCACTCAAAAAAAAAAAAAAACATGCAGTGCAGTCTGGGGACTGCCGATAGAAGTGACAACTATCTATCAAATGGACTGACCAAGATTATGTCTGGACTTTAAAAGAGACTGTGACCTCTGAGTTTGTTTCGGCCTTTCTTCTCAGAGTAGTCAGATAGGAAACGCCGAACTCATCTAGCTATTTTTTTTTTTAAGATGACGTATAAATTGATTCCAATATCCTATTTACAGAATAAACAATTTCATTTAATTTCATTTCATATCGCGCGGTGACGCTGACGCGAGTTTCACGCTTTTTGTTCACCCAAAAAGTACACATATATACATTACACATCAGTATAAGTACAGCTCATGGAAAGCGTTCGGTGACGGCGACGCGAGCTCCATGATTTTTTTTCACCCAAAAAATGCTCAAAGCGCCTAAAGAAATTTTTACTTCAAAAAGAAAAGCAGTTAATCAAACAATAAACCTTTCTGTCTCGACATAATGTCACATCATGAGCTATTATTGGCTCGTTTATCTTGTTTCGACAGGAGATAATAAGAACACTTTCATCTCTTTATTACCTCAAAGTTAACACTACTATACTTAACGTTCGAATGTCACAAGGCATTAGAACGAATAACGGTCTCTAGCCGCAACATGGTGACACTGCAATGGATAAAAGGACACAGCGGGTTACTAGGTAATGACACAGCTGACGAACTTGCCAGACGAGGTTCCAGAACGGCAGTCTGCGGACCCGAGCCTATCGTACCTATCTCCTTCAACCAAATACGCAGGTGATTACAGGAAATCACCCACACACAAGCAGGGCAATGGTGGTCCTCGACACCGGGCTGCCGGCAGTCAAAGGAAGCTATGCCATCCTTGGATAGCAGGCTGACCAGGCGTCTTTTACGCCTGGACAGGAACGGCCTGCGCCTGGTGACAGGGACCATCACGGGACACTGCTCGCTAAACAAACACTTCCACACAAAATATATAACGGACAGTCCTGTGTGCAGGGCGTGCAAGGAGGCTGAGGAGACCGTTGCGCACGTGCTCTTTGAATGAACGGGCGTTACCCAGATCAGAACAGAAACCCTCGGGTCACCCAGATCATACACAGATGTTCTAGACAAACCAGGAGACCTTTGCCTTCTGGAGGGAGGTGGGCTGGTTGGAATAACCCCCCCAAACGGCCGCTATGGCCCACGCACAATGGTCCACCTGACGGACTGAGTGGAGAAACCAAATCCCATAACATAGAACACTTTCATATCAAAAACAAAAGACAAACGTGTTCTGATTACAAACACATAAAATTCATGGTCAACCATTAACAAAATGACCCAAATGTAATCTCTTAAAATGCACTAAGATACAACTCAGATTCGAAAGTGTACAACTCGATTAGAATTTGAAATCGATTCGGACAGTGTCCATTAGTATTCGATACGTGTTGTGATCGACACACATTGTGTCCTGATCATTTTTAACGATCCTTCCGGCTTTGAAACGTGTTAGCATGTTGTGTTTTTAGAGATGAGGAGACGAGGATATGGTAAATGAAGGCCAAAGAAATTTAATTGACTGTGTTAGTTACGACACGGAAAATAATACCTTCTTGACTCTTCCTGTGGAATTGTGGATGTCGGAAAAGGCAGCAGCATTTTCCTGCAATTAATCATTACATAGGTATACAAAATTATAAGCTACTGGTCCATGAAGACGCTAATAAAAGGTGATCTACCGATCTCCCTGAAGCGAAAACTCATTGATATGTGTATTCTGCCTGTCCTGACCTACGGTGCTCAGACCTGGTCACTCATCGAGTCGCAAAAGTACTGCCTTGGGGTTTGCCAAAGAGCAATGGAGCGCAGCATTTTGGGGGTAAAACGAACTGACAGATCTTAGATTTAGGCAAAAAGGCGGCCAACCTAAAATGGGATCACACATTGTGTATTTCCATTGCCGCTATAACTATAATAAAAATCAATCTGCCTAGTCTTTTCCCAACTATATTGGGGTTGGCTTCCAGTCTAACCGGATGCAGCTGAATACCAGTATTTTACATGGACCGACTGCCTATCTGACCTCCACAACCCAGTAAATGGATAATACGATACCCCTTGGTAAGACTGGTTGTCAGATTTTCGGGCTTCTGGCGACCCGTAACGACTGTCAAAGATCCACGAATGACAGCCGGGACCAACGACTTAACGTGCTTTCCGAAGGCACGAAGGAGTCTCGGTATGCAAAGATGGTCACCCATCCACAGACCAACCCCGGCAAGCATAGCTTAACCTAATGAGCCTATTGCCATCAACCGGACACAATTCCAGACTCCGGGCTACTACTGAGAAATTCCTGTTGGAAAAACCCAATAATACTTTGCCCGACTTGGGAATCGAACCCAGGACCCCATGCTCAGCAGTGGCGCTTGCGACCACTAGACCAACGAGGCAGTCACACTGCTGCACTAGTGTTGCCAGTGTTTTCATTTCTAGTCGTATTGTCGTCCCACACATAAACCGCATATCAGTGGTAACACACAAGTGTATACATCAAGCTATTCTTTTCCAGTTTATGCTGATCTTGCATTATATAGGATTTACGTATAATGCGAGGTCAGCTTATACTGGAAATGTCTTATAATTTTTAGCCGTGTGTACTACAAAACCGACGACAAAAAGACGTAAATATTAACACCAAATTGTTACAATAGTTACGTGTGGTTGACCGTATCTACTGCAGACACTGCAGTTACCAATGTGTTTGGAAATCTTGGTCATGTGAACGGAAAACTACGCTTGTTAACCTTGAACAAAACACAAAAGCTAGGAGAATTGTGTGTGCATTGTATGAAAATATCTGTCTTATATAACATAAACCCTGTCCGATCCGTGAGGGTGTTGTTAAGTATCGTACTGAGAGTCTATAGCTAGTGCAATCCACGACGACGCGCCCCACTCCGCGATTACTGTACTGTAAGCTGCACTTTAGTTCGGAGCGGAGCGGAGTGGGGTGTGTCGTCGTGCACCCCACTCCGCGATTACTGTACTGTAAGCTGCACTTTAGTTCGGAGCGGAGCGGAGTGGGGTGTGTCGTCGTGCACCCCACTCCGCTCCGCTCCGAACTAAAGTGCAGCTTACAGTACAGTAATCGCGGAAAGGGGCGCGTCGTCGTGGATTGCACTATCTGTATTTATGTGGTAATTTTCAAGAAATAAGAAAATTAAATCGCCTTCATTTTTTTTCAATGGGTAATTTTTCCGAGTTATTTTTACATGGGGCGCGGGCGGCCGTCTCTACAAGTCATAACTTAGTAACGTTTTTTTTAACTTATTTAGAGTGTTGAAAATTTACCAATCTTTTTTTTATGGAATTGGGATAATTTTGGTACTAAAATGTGAATTTGAAATAGCAATAACCTTTTGTTATTTTCAATAATAATGAGATTTTTTATTAATTTTTGGTAATGTTATTGCTATACCTTTATGCCGCTTTCGGATCGGACAGGGTTTTTTTTTACATATTGTATAACATAACATCACGCCTTGTTACGAAGGGTTGGGCAGAGGTGTACCACCAATATCCCATCTGTCTTACAGATAGTGCAATCCACGACGACGCGCCCCACTCAGTGATTACTGTACTGTAAGCTGTACTTTAGGACAGAGCGGATTGGAGTGGGGCGCGACGTCGTGGATTGCACTATCTATACATACATACATAAATAAACTCATGCCTTCTTCCTATGGTCCACCGACCCTTGCTCGCAGAAGCGCCAGCCCGCGTTTTGCTGAGAAATGTAGTCTTAAATTCCCCGATTAATAATAATGAATCATCTTTGATCCAGCCTGTCCCAACTTGCTGTCCTCCCCCCAGCGACGCCCTAAGCCGAGGTCCGTACCCCACAGGGGGTGCCCTTAGCGAGCGTTTGCCTAGTTTTAATTTAGAATAGTTTTGCCCCTGGCTGGAGGCTTTGAGTTAGTAGCTTAAGGCAGCCGCAGGATTGACCGGTTAAGTAGTCATCACCTCAGAGGTGAGCTACGAGATGCCCTAGTTAAAAAAAAAAAAAAAAAAATCTTCTTATGGTGGTAGGCAGAAACTACAAAATGCCACCTGCTATGATCCTTAGATACTCCTCCAGAGTAGGCAACTCGTTCATGGGTCAATGTATACGCTTTTACAACAAACTTCCCATCGACATTCGAAACTTACCCATTAAACGATTTAGCTGTATTAAAACCAAACTTTGCAAAAAAGGGTACCTACTATAAAATGTCAGATTATTTAGAAGATAAAAAGCTTGGGATTGAGCTGCTCGCTCTGCTAAGCCTTGTGATAAAACCATAAAATTTGACATTTTTTATTATTAAAATGTAAAATCATTAAAATTTACCAGTTTTATATACATATTGACATTGTTGAAAATTATAATACAAAATAACATGATTACTTTGTAAAGTATTGTATTGTTTTAATTATTGTGAATGTGAGGACTATGTGGGTTCTTTTTTTCTCTCATTAATTTTTTCTTTGTCGGTTGGTTTTAATGATGGTCTGGCAGTTTGAGTAGTTTTTATGCGGCCTACCCAAATGTCCTTTCTTTGGTATTGTTCGTCGAGTTGAGCTCCTTAAGTTCTGAGTTGAGCTCCACGATTACTGACAAATGCTTGCACTGACAGGGCAGGTCCACTCAAATCTGTGCGGTTCTTTTCTCAAAAGACCATTTCAGACTAATCTGCATGGTCCTCATATGGCCTGACCAAGATTATGTCTGGACTTTAAAAGAGACTGTGACCTCAGAGTTTGTTTCGGCCTTTCTTCTCAGAGTTGTCAGATAGGAAACGCCGAACTCATCTAGCTTTTTTTTTTTTTTTAAGATTACGTGTATTCAGAATAAACAATTTCATTTCATTTCTAATATCTGTATTTTTGTCCGCAATCGCTACGTTGAACATTTAGAAGAGGCCCAACAAAGCTTAGCTACATTTAAGGCTTATAACCGACTTTTAAAGATTTTATGCTGAAGATCACGTCTAAACGAGTAGTGTTAATAATGTGGAAAAAATATATGTAAAATTAGAGCATTTTCTTAATAATTTAGTGTATAAATATTTTAAATTATGTTTTTAACACATACTGAAATTAATTTGTAAAGTTATGTCTAACGCGGATAAAAAACTGAGAATCACGCAAAATCTAACAAGCGTATTTTTCTGAAACCTTCACCATTTTAAAGATAACTTAATTATTAATCTTTTATTATACGTGTTTTATTTAAATACCTTTTGTTTTATGTATAATAAATCAATAATGCGCCTAATTTGGGACAGTGCTCCTTGATGGACGGTTCGTATTACTAGCTGGACGTACGACGCATTGCTACAGAACACGCAAGCTAGCAACCCAAGGTTACTGGCATATATCTCCGTCTTAATACGTATTAACATTCTAAGTACTCCTATATACCCATTTTATGTACCTATGTTTATTAATTCCTTACAAAACCGGTCGTATCGTTAACGTCTCGTGAGTAATAAGCGACCATTTTTTCTAGCGATCATCAATATCTAGTAGACAGTGAGTGGGTCAAATTCTTGACATTATTAATGTCTTTATTTAAGTAGACATAGTTTTTATTTACTATTTTATGTCATAAATAGCTGATATAATTCAGTTAGACTTTCCTTGGAATGAAATAGAAAGTGATCGTTGAAAGTCTATGAATAATAGGCCGGAAGGTGCTGCCATATTTTTTTAATTTATGCCACAGACTATTTATTACTTTTGCTGTCACGTTGGTGGATTTATAGACGCGGAATTTAAGTAACATATACTTAAATTCCGCGTCTATAAATCCACGAACGTATTTTGTTTAATTTTCGCGAACTAAATCAATCACTAAGCAGCCAATTTGTCAGAATTTTTTTGTTTCTTTTACAGAAAACTGCTAACTTTCAGTCGTCTGCTCGTCCACGGTATAACAATGTCAAATAGTTTGACTGTGCTTTATTTCACAATTACGAGCCAACTAATATACAAGCTAACACTAAAATTTATATAGAATGTACTATCGAAGAAGTTCATATCTATACACCGTAAGGACTATTTCAGCTTACAGCGCTCGGCCGCTATAGAACCGGGGCGGTAACAGTGGTCATCGTGTTCACGGGATTTTGTTTTCAAACTGCTTAGATATGAAGTTCCTCGATAGTACAAGTACTAGCAAAACTTAAAAAAGAAGGAAGAGCATCAAATCATCATGGGCATCAAAAAATTTGTCCGCGTTGCTGTCAATGCGACAAGTGCCCAAAAGGCTGGCGGTATTGCCACGTTAGATGGCAATGCAATCAGCTAAAAGGAGGCCAGCCCTCTGGTCACGTGAAGAATCGACTACCAAATGCGTACTCGATGAGCACTCGGACCCCAAGGCCCTAGTGTTTCAACCCCAAATGGCTCAAACATATAGCTCCCAATCAGGTACGGCGGAATCCTCTTTTTGTGCGGTTTGCAGCAGCCGCCCTAGCACAGCCCGTCGTGCTAGGTAGATAGGATGGCGCGAGGGTGTCGACACAGGTTGCATCCCACACCAAAGGCCTACTAAACTTCTTGGAAGTTGGGTCAGCCTTTCATTTTGGTTATTTCATTGAAATAATGGCAGTTTTCTTAGTTCAAGTGTTACTAGTTTCCGTTTGGGAGCCCATACGGGTCTCCCGGACAGCTGTGTAACCAGCCTACGCTATGAGCATGCATTCTGAAAGTGAGTCGCAAAAAGATGTCAAATAACTTGCTGTTTTGATTAATTTGGCAATATTATTGTATGGAGATATGAAATATTTTAATTTAATTTATGGCTAACTTGTGAACTAAAATATCGAATAAGAAATGCAATAATTAATATCCTAACACCGATATTTAGTTTTATATGTATAAAAAGTATTTTGAAACTTTCCAAATGCCTTTTGTACACCTAAAACGGTTACAACTAGTACTAGGTAGGTACTTACTAATTCCATGCTGCCATGATTCGAGGTACTTACTAATTCCATGCTGCCATGTCATTAATCTAAGGTAGCCATCTTGTTTTTAACTTTGGGGGACCTGCTCGGGTGAAAATACGGAGAAAACGAATTTTCTCAGATATGAGATCTCACAAGATCGATTTTTCGCCCCCGTAAACCCTATGATTACAAATATATATATACAAATATTTTTCGTTTAATAGTGTAGCAGGATCTACTCGTACATACAGTAATATTACAAAATTAATCAAAACAGGTAAATATTTGACAACAATTTGCGATGTTGCCAACTTTTAGAATTACCGCTCTTAATCTAATAGTGTTCCATTGGCACCATTTGAAGACGGAACCCTAAACGTTTGATACTTTTGAATAGACCTAGTCTACTTAAACACTAGCCCAGTACCATATGTGAAACAGTGAGGTATCGTACGAATCTTCGTTTTATGCAAAATTGTGTTCATATATATTAGCTCCGTAACGGTTGACCTACATACTTGCGAATTTGGAAGTTAAGTGCGTTGCACATCACGTGCTGCGGCTATGAAAGCGATAGTGAACCTATTGGTGCCCATTTTGAGTGATCTTTTTCCCTTGAAACAGGCATAATTATTATTATATTAAATATGTATGTATGTGTATTATAATATATTTACTATAGAACTTCATATCTAGGCACCGTAAATACTAGTTCAGCCAGCAACCAATAGTATTGCAGCATCAGATTTTTGATGTGTCCCTTGTTTTTTGTAAATGAAAAAAAGACAGTAAACATTCCAGTTAAAAACTTTCTCATCATTGTTTCTTTTGTTCTGTTCCTAGTGATAAAAAAGGGTCAGACATCTATGATCTTTCTAACATAGCCTACAAAACACACGAACAAAAAAAAAACGACAAAATATTACTATGTATTTTTTTGTTTCATTGGTCGACGCAATTAAGGCCGTTAACATTGGTCATTGGTGTTCACGGGATTTTGTTTTCAAGCTGCTTACATATGAAGTTCTTTGATAGTACTTGTGTTCCTTTATTTTATTTACAATCCATTATGTTATCTGTTTTATTTTGTATCGCCATAACACGCAGTTAATCAGAGCACCTGCCATCTTATCTCTTCACCGCCCTTGGTTGGCTGGTAGAGTAGTAGAGAATGCCTAAGCCTTAGGCATTGTCTTATATATTAAGTCCGCCTTTGTACCTTATTGTTTGCGACAAGTTTAAATAAATAAATAATTATCATGCATTAGTAAAAAACACTAGTCCGATTGCCAAATTTGGGCTAGACTAGTAAATATTATTATTAGTAGTGTCATTTTTATTATACCTTACATTTACAAAAACTGGCTGGTAAAACCTAAAATTTACCAATATTCGGGCTTTTACAGAAACAATTACAATACAATTACCTATGAAAATGTGACCGCACGCAATCTAAAATCCACCCAACTAGCCTCTCTTTAGCTTTCTGTTTTTTTTTTCTGTTGATGGGTTACATCTGACATCTTACCTTGGTAATAAGCAACATTAAAGGGGTGTGGCCTCGTCAACGTCGTTTCTAACGACCAACTTTAGCACCGTGCGCGCTTATTGGTCAAATCAAAAAACGTCCCTTTTCACGAAATTACTCCCACAGATTGCAGGAAGACGAGATGAAAAAATATGTTACACATAAAAAAAAAACTATATCTACACGAAACGAAGATTTTGTAGCGCCAATACATAAAGTACTACTCCGCCACTGAAACTGGATGAATGTTACTGTTAGTTTTTTTTTCCTTTTTGTTTTTTGTCTAGTTTATAATTATATATCTTCTTTTTGGCATGTCGATGGCATATATAATTTATATTTCCTGTTTGGCCCAGACCTCACAGAATTATTACCATGCTAATATTCTCATCGCTTTGCCTACGTAACAAACCTTATTATTACTCATTCATTAATTTGACAAACATGCTTGCTTATTAATAGGCATACGATAATTTCTACTATACACGATTGATACAAATCCTCACGAATTTCTGTTTAATGAGTATATTGGGGTTAGTAGATCAACGAAGAATGCCGCTTTATGGTTATGAAGCAGACAGTTCACCATCATGTCTAGGTAGACACTGCACACAGACTACATAGGGATATATGACACTGCAAATTTTCAGACTTCTACAACCCAGTTACTAGATAATACTTTTTTTTTTACAAAATAAAACCACATAATTGAATGCCTCATACCATACCTATTTATTGCAGATTATAATTTAAACTAGAATACATATTTTTTTTCATATATTTTTTATTTAGTTGCCAACAGCCTAGAAGTACGTATATTACAGTAGGTATTATATATCAAAATATTTTTCATTTCTGTAGTAATCAATCTACCTAGCCTTTTCCCAACTACATATGTTGGGGTCGGGACCAGTCTAACCGGATGCAGCTGAATACCAGTATTTTACATGGAGCTGCACTGCCTATTCTGACCTCCACAACCCAGTAACTGGGTAATACGATACCCCTTGGTGAGACTGGTTCTCTTTCGGGCTTCTGACGACCCATAACGACTGTCAAAGATCCAAGAACGACAGCCGGGACCAACGGCTTAACGTGTTTTGCAAGGCAAGTTAAGATGGCCACTCATTATTCACGAGCCCCTTGTATTGTTGTCACCATTTACTATTATTTTGACAACCATGGTGATGCTGACGTTATGCCTCTGACCGTTTCTACTTGGGAGTCATTGGGAGAAAGATGCTCCGAAAACTGCTATATTTAAGTACCACGTTTGCTTCATGAATATAGGAAAGCTTGTTTCAACCATTACGGTTCGGGTTTGAATCGAGGAATCACAGGCGAGACGAGAGATGAAATACTGATTTCAACCAATCATCATCTTCCTGCCCTTATCCCATGTTACTTGGGGTCGGCGCAACACGTTTTCTTCTTCCATTCTGCCCTGTCAACCGTCACGCAATCATCTACACCTTTTTCCTTCATATCACTCCTCACACAATCCATCCATCGTTTCTTTGGTCTTCCTCTCCCTCTCCATCCCTCAACATTTATATTCATCACTCTTTTAGTCACATGCGATTCTTCCCTCCTCATCACATGCCCATACCAAGACAGTCGATTCCCTTTCAACTTTTCTGTAAGTGGCGCAACTTTCAGACTTCCTCTAATATACTCATTCCTTATTTTATCCATTCTTGTCACACCACACATCCACCTGATTTCAACCAATGTTATCGGTAAATTCCTGAATGTCTTCGTTCCGTTCCGCTCGACACCGCCTCAGTGGAAATAACCCTTTAGTCACCTTTTATAAATGACAGCCACAAGGAACGAGACGATATCAAGACTCACGGCAGCGGGTCGGACAAAGTAAAAGAGCAAATAAAAAAAACAAACTATACCTAGAATAACAAAAAAAAAAACCGGCCAAGTGCGTGTCGGACCGCACAATGAAGGGTTCTGTAGTTGGGATGAATTAATCCCGAGAGCAAACTTAACGTAGTAGTTGAGAAAAATGTTCTCCCATACATCGATATACGTCACGGTCAATTCTCCAACTGCAAAATGTAAGATTGAAATTGCAAAAAAAATGTGATAAAACTATAAACTATAAATTTTCGGACTTTTTTCTTTTAACTTGCTTCAAGACAAATTTCATAATTCAAAAAAAAAAAAAAAAAATTGAAATTGAATTTCAAATTTCAACGGGAAGTCTTGTAGGTTTTGATTTATTTGCGAGTATTAAAATATGTTGCATAAATGGCAGTATTTTTTTATTGCGTTAACTTAGAAGGTTGATTTATTTAGAGCTCCAAGGGAACATCGACTTACGTATTTCACATTAATTTCAACTTGATATCTTCACGCGTTCATGAGAAAATGGGACAGACTGACGGACGGACAAAGCGATCCTATAAGGGTTCCGTTTTTTTTATTTTGAGGTATTGAAGCCTAAAAAAAGGCAAAACGCGCCGCGGGTGTAATTTAACTCCTGTTAAGAATAAGAATACCCTATACCTATCCTAAAAGATCCTTGTCGAACTTTAACGAACCAAAATTAGAAGCATGCTAAACAAGATTCTCGCAAGTCATGTAACCATCAATCGATTTGGCCCGCGACGGGTGAAACTAAGAAAGTGTCACACATATATAGCTAAGCTACAATTTACTCAGATGGGGAAATCTAGGCAGCTGGCAGACTCTCGCGTGTCTAGATTTTAAACACTGTCTTTTGAGCTTCGAGCTGGCGATGTTTATGATGTACGGAGCTTTTTAGTTTTGATTTGCGTTTTCTAAAAACATTGTTTTGGTGTGTGTAGCTATATACATGTCATCTTTACGTATCGCTTAGTGAAGATCTTAAAACTTTTCACATAAAAGCTATATGTCTGCGGCGCGTGAGTCGCTAACGATACGAAATGTTGCCATTTTAAATATTATATTTTAGATTAACTATTGTGTTTATTTTATTTTATTTTTGTCTTACTTTATTATTTCTGTTTATGCTGCACCGGTTCGACGTCATCACGTCAACGCCGGCTGTCACTGAAAACCAGCGCTGGGCTCTGTCTCGCATAGGGTCCCAGCATTATGCTGAGTGATGGCCGTTTTGCGTGGATGTGACGCATATTTTCCCCCAAATTAGTTTTTTAGTGTTTGTTCCTTTGCTTGCGTCATATGTACCGCAAATAAACGTATTTTCTTTCTTTTTTTCTTTCTTTCTATATATATATCTATATATATAAGTGAGTTTGTTTGATTGTTACGTTTTCACGCTAAAACGGCTGAACGGATTGGGATGAAATTTAGCACATGGGTAGAACATAACTTGGAGAACGACATAGAATACCTTTTATCCCGATATCCCCACGGGATTGAGACATAAGCGGGTGAAACCGCGGGGCGAAGCTAGTAAGCTATGTTTTTAAAACCGGCCAAGTACTTGTCAGACCACGCACAAAAAGGTTCCGTAGATGGGATGAATTTATTCCAAGAACAAACTTAACAGTGTAGTTGAAACACATGTTCTCCCAACGGAATGTATGGGAGAACATTTTTTTTCAACTGCAAATATAAGTTTGTTCTTCCTTTTAATTTCGTTATATATACTACTGCTGTGATTTTTTTCACATATCCAGAACCAACTATTTAGCTGGCAAGGGACACTAGACTCTTAAAAAAATTTGCAGTTTAAAGCTTAATATTGCGCAAACACAATATTTTTAAACGACTTTTCAACAATAACCCACACCATGGGACAGACGAGAAAAAAAAACATCCCCACTTTACGTGCAGGGGAGGCACACTAAAAAAGATTTTTCGACACTTTGTCGACGTGATTATGTATACCCATGCTAAATTACAGTTTTCTAGTACTAACAGTATCTGAGCTAAGCCACGGACAGACGAGCAGACAGACAGACGGACATGGCAAAACTATAAGGGTTCCTTGTTTACAGCGGAACCCTAAAAATGAAGTAATAGTCTCAAAATTGTCAAAATGGAGAGATTCTGAAAACCAGAATAATTGTAGAGTTTTGTTCCTAAGCTTAGCATTGATTGTGATGCACCTCACCAGAAGCAAACATAATTTTATATAAATGTACCTATTTGTCATTCTACTTATCTACCTAGCAACCCAAGATTTCCCAAAACGTCTAATTTAAAGCTACATCATATTTGTTGAAATGTATTACAGTAAGCAGAACTAATCAAGAATCCCTTTTCCTCTTTTGCAGAATCAAAAAAACTCTTTGGCGGCTACCGAATAACCCCAACTTACTGCAAAGCATCGCGCGCTGCAAAATACAACAGGGGCAACACAATATGCATGTTCAACCATGAATGTTACCAGCGAGGGGGGGAGGTAGTGGGGGCTTGCATGGACGGGTTCCTCTTCGGGGCTTGTTGCCAGCTCAAATCTGACAGCCAATCACACATCCCCAAAGGACCTGGTATCGTCATGACGAGCTACCTAGACTATCCAGAAGCAACTGAAGGTGACGATTACGATGCAGAAGAATTAAGTGCTTGGCATAACAGTTACAAGCCTGTAGTTACCCCTGGGTATAAACCTGTAGATAAGACATCAGCTACAACGTTTAAACCAGAGGACTTGAGCACAGAAGGAGAACATGCCGAGATGATCTCTGAAGGGTTAACTCAGATCACAAATACGCTACTCAGCTCGCCTCCTAAAGATAGTAACGGTGTTATTTATATGAAGCCAAAACCTGATTATTATACGCACAGCAGTATTGATCATGGTGGTCCAGATACTATCCTAGTACATACTAATGGGTCTGTAGTTGATACGGTGGTCAGACCTTCGGATTTTAATATTCAACTGTCGTCAATGCAGACAAAGCCAACGGTTACTCCGAGCACATCAACAACAGAAGCTCAAAAGACGGTATCAACCCATCGACCAATTAAACCAATATTCAGGCCAAAACCTGTGACTTCAACAGAAAAATACGTCATAATTTCAACAGTAACAAAAGACACACGGAACCCTCCAGAATTGTCATCAATGAATAGTATTATTCAGATGCTCAATGATAGTACGCCAAGTATGAAGGAAGATGTGACCCCATCTATTGATATTATGGAGACTAAATCTTCACCAGCTCCGTCATACTCCTACACGTATCCAAGTTTCTCATCTACTGGTCACTACGTCACTCTGAAACCTTCATCATTGTCAACATATTTGACAAAGAAACCAACGCCAAGCAAAAAGCCGTCTTATGACTATATTCATACGACTCCAAACAGCTTGCCACAGGACGATAAGCCATCGTCTTACTTCTCTTCGCCGAGCCCTAGTCATTCTACTAGTCAAGCTATTGATGCCTTCAATAGATACCCTACTGATCCCACTGATTTTGGTGACTTGTCTACTTTCAGTTATGTTAGTTCTACAACCACGCAAAGACCTACGACTCCGAAGAAACCTCCATCTACCAGTTATGTGACTGGAGGTAGTCCTATTCGAAGACCAGCACTTCCTCAAAATGTTGTAACGACCTATGACGCTGCTGACATCGCCGACACATTCTCAAGTGTGACACCAACTGTCATAGTCCTAAATGATATACACACCACAAAAACACCTCTAGATGCCGATGAACCTCAATTCGTTGAAATATCTCAAGAACCTTACAAGAAACCAATAAGTCAGATTACTGTAAATAATCATGTATCTGCTACTAACAATATATATATGGGAAAACCTACCTACCCATCGACTTCTTCACCTACAGTAATTATTACTCCAAAACCAGGACTTGTGACTACTCCATATCCAATCAAAGCTTCAATAGGTACAAGACCTGCTTCTATTTTGACGAGTCCTATTATGGAATTTACGGAAGCACCTACGACAAATAAACCAGAAATGCAGACATCCCCAGATGATCTCATAAATTTCCCGCCAGTAAGGAACCCAATGCTGAATGCTTCTGGGTCAAACCCATCTTTATATAATACAAGTATTTCAATGTCTGACAATGAACTAGATATCCTCCATGACGTAGAATTCACAACACCAACATGGGAAATGGATGAGAAACTAAATGAAAAGATGAATGTGTTTGTAAACAAAATAGTCGGAAACTTGCAAGGAACATTCCAAGAGTTACACGATATAGTCATTTTAGGAAGAAAACCAAACGAAACAGCAATAAAAACGACTACGACGAAGCCGAAGAGGACTTTGGCGACCACGAAAAGGCCTTTCTTGACGACCACAAAAAGGCCGCTGAGGTTGACCACGGCAAAGGTGACCACGAAACGGCCGCCGGTGAAGACGACTAAGAAGCCAGTGCGGCTGACCACGCAGTATCGACGGCCAACCACAACGCAGCCGCCGACCACAACTGCCGCTACGAAGAAGCCGGTAAGGTTTATTATAATTATCTAAATAATGAAGCATTAGTCTTCTTCTAGATATTGATGGGTCTCATGGTCTCTTACATTCATAAGCAGTGGCAAAATGTGATAATTATATAAAAAATGCTGTTGCTAGCACTTTTACTAGTAGATACTGATAGGTCGTTTATCTGATAAAAACGAAGCTAAAACAAAACTTGAATAATTGGAAATGAACGCGTTGAAATCTTTCGTAGCACCTACACGATTATTTTGATCATTGAACATTGTTCTTATGTATGTTTGCGTGATAAGCTGCCTGTTACTGGATGAGGAAAGTAAATTCTGAAGATGCATATTAGGTACACAGTACTACATACACATATAAAAAAAAAAACATGCAGTCGAATTGAAAACCATTTTCTTTTATGAAGTCAGTTATAAAGGCTTTGGGGTTATTTAAACAGGTGCGTCGTCTTTTAATCCCAATACTTTCAGGTGACGACCACAAAAAAGCCAAAACCGACGAAGAAAGTAACGACGACCACACAAGCAGCCACGACGACCACGGAACTGGCAGATGAGTTCACCACAGAGAACTATGTTGACCGCCCTGTGGATTATAATGACAAGAATTGTGAGTATTACATCTTTAACCATATTTTATTAAATACCTAATCGGAACACCTGCTAGACCATATATAGATAAGTTTATCGAGATGGCAATTTCAAACATAAGTAATTGTTTGTTTTAATCGGTTCAAGGACGTTGAACTAGACACAATAACGCTCATTAGCGTTTGGTGTCCCTCGAAGTGTTCAATTAATTTGATTAACATAACATAACATAACATCACGCCTTGTTTCCCCGAAGGGTTGGTCAGAGGTGTACCTGTAGCAGGTATACCACATTTCACCAGTTATGTTTAAGTCCCATGTAATAGGAGGAGAGCCTATTGCCATCAACCGGGCTCAAATCCAAACTCTGGGCTGCTACTGAGAAATTCCAGATTGAAAAACTCAATAACACTTTGCCCGACCTGGGAATCGAACCCAGGACCTGATGCTTAATTAATTAATTTGATTAGTCACATATTAATATTCTTTTCTCATGATGTCTCATGCTAATAATAAAACTATAAATTAAAAAAATTGACAGACTGCAAGATTTGGTGAAAATTATATATTACAGCAAGTAGTTGCCATGTAGTTATCTAAATGACGTCACAGCGAATCTATCACGACGCGAGCACTTGACATTATGACGAGAAATATACTATACATTTCAAGTATGCAACTATATTTTCAATTTATTGGTTGGTACATTCAGTACTCCCTTTCACGAAACTTGAAATATGTATTTAATAATGCCATTAAATATTTCCAGTGTGTGGCGTCCGTCCCCTTTCAAAGACGGGCCGCATCGTCGGCGGTAAGAGCGCTGCGTTCGGCGAGTGGCCCTGGCAGGTCCTGGTCCGGGAGTCCACCTGGCTCGGTCTCTTCACCAAGAATAAGTGTGGAGGCGTCCTTATCACCAATAAGTTTGTTACCACCGCTGCGCATTGTCAGCCTGGGTGAGTAAATAAGTAGTAAAAAGTATTTAGAAGGGAATTACTTATTAAATTCACAGGAGCATAATATGGAATACGCAAAGTCGCAAAGCATGCCACTAGAGTTTATTAAAGCTTTGATCCGGGTCTCCCTTGTTTCATCGAAAAGAAATTACCAAATTATCACTTCCCAAACAATTTTCCGCATAATTTCATTTGCCAAATTATTACTTAGCAAAAAATCTCTTCACAAATAATTGTAACGCAAACCTAATGTCTGGCAAGTGAACGTTCAAACAAGAACTCGTTTACCAACTAGTAATTTTCCCAATTTTTATGTAGTCAAATATTTCAGTTGGAATAACTCATTTTACGTAGGTACAATAAAATTTGCCAAATATTTAGTAGCTTATTTAAAAATAATTAATCTCGTCTAACTAGTTCAGTTTCAGGTAGCCTGTTATTTTTCCATATTTTCTTTCAAAAGTAATCTAGTTGTTTCTGGCACTCGCCGGCCGCTGCCGCGGCACCGCTCGCTTCGCTCGCTCGGCTCGTGCGTAGAAGGTCACAGTTTTAACCTAACCTAACCTTTATATTTTTTGTCATGAAAAATCATTTGACCAAACGTTTATTGTCTAAAGATTGTTTACTGTAATAAATCATTTGATTAAAGACCAAATGCCTAAATGACATTATCCTTGATAATATTCTGCCAAGTAAAAATTTGGCCAAATGAAAATGTGCGTACTAAAATTATTCCAAACATTGCATTGGTATAAAAAAAGGTTTCTAAAATTTGTTTGGGTAGTGAAATTTTGGCAAAATCTTTTCGGCAAAACGGCAGGATCCCCTTTGATCCTCTCAACCTGAATTCTATTCATCCCAGTATGTCACATGGATTACATAGTGTAATCAAGCCTCATCTGACCATTGCGTTGTTTTTGAAACGCATAATCAGCCAAAAAACCCAACCTTCGAATCGACACTCAACTTTAAGGCATTCCTTAAAATGTTACATGGTAAAGTGATAGAACAGCATTCAATTGCCACGCTAGGTACGAATGCACGAGTGGCAAACAAATGAAACGCGCCTCTAAAAGGCAATAATAAAGGATAAAGAATATTTGTAAAACATGAGTGAACAACGGCCTCTCCGCGCCCATCTTGCGTAGCAGTGAGACAGTCGACTTAATAGCTACTTATAATCGAGAGGCGTTTGATAATTTGGCCATACCTTCAACAGTTGACAGTTTCACCATGAATAACGAGAAAAGTTAATGGTGATTCAACTAGTAGTGGAGTCATTTTTTGGTATCCATCAACAAGATCTTTCACCATCCTGGCACTAAAAATGTTCTATTTATTTGAGCGAATATTTATTTTCTCTCTCCCAATTTCAGCTTCCTAGCATCTCTAGTAGCAGTATTTGGCGAGAACGATATATCCGGAGACTTCGAACCAAAGAAGCCAGTATCAAGAAACGTGAAGAAAGTCATCGTGCACCGATCTTATGATGCAGCCACCTTCGAGAATGATCTAGCGCTGTTAGAACTTGAAGCGCCTATCAAGTTTGATGCTCATATTGGTAAGTGAATTGGGTCAGTAGTATTTGCAAAGATCGCGGGTAAGACCTGGATGTAACCTGCACAAACCAGGGAAATATGGCACATAGGAGAAACTACTGGGATACAGGCCTCCTCTCTGTCAACGGGAGTGGGTCATAATCCACCACGCGGTCCCAGTGCGGGTTGGTAGATGTCATTGAATTTTTGGTTCTAAGACATGCCGGTTTCCTCACGCTGTTTTATCAGTATTTCGTTTTAGTCATGTGTAAATGTGGGTGTTCTATAGGTACATCTCTGCACAACCCTTTGGGGAATACAGGCGTGATGTTATGTGTTTGTGTTTTATGTGTAATTTTTGTTATGTTGGATCAGTAGGTGGATAAATTGTGGGCAGGTAATCAAGCAATTCAATCAAAAAAGAGCAGTCTGTTTAGAAAGCTTTCATCTTGAAAGATAAATTATTAAAAGAGGTGTCAATATGGTCAGCCTTTATGGTATTGCTTAACAGCACTTTTTTATAATAAAAAAGCTGTTGGTCATAAGTGAATATTTACTGTACCTTGATTATAAACACACGCCAGTGTAGTAGCGTTTTATCCATCATCTGTATAGCCTATGTTGGGGTCGGCTTCCAGTCTTAGTGGATGCAGTTGAATACCAGTATTTTAAATGGAACGACTGCCTATCTGATCTCGACAACCCCATTACTACAACAGCCGATCTATTCTGTAACCATCTCACCGTGAAAACTTAGGTGAAGTGAGCTTGAAGTGAGCTGTCATTCCACCTGCTGCTAGGGACTGACAGCTCACTCCGAGCTCACTTCACCTAAGTTTTCACGGTGAGATGGTTACAGAATAGCACTGCTGCTGCTAGGGACTGACAGCACACTCAGAGCTCACTTCACCTAAGTTTTCACGGTGAGATGGTTACAGAATAGCACTGCAGGACACCACTTGGTAAAGCTGAAGGTAGCGCAGAGTTGTTTGCCCACCTGGAATACCACAAAATGGAACACAGGCGCGACGTCCGTGTTAAAATTCTCTCTGCTTCTAAATTCCAGTACCAATTTGCATGCCACCTGACGAAGCTGAGTTCACGGGTCGGGTAGCCACCGTCACGGGCTGGGGACGGCTCAAGTATGGTGGTTCAGTGCCAGCTATATTGCAGGAAGTACAGGTATTAATTTTCATCACTTTGGTAGATTTCTGCTGTTTCAATGTTGACTTCTGCTAAGAAACAGACCCGTTTCTCGTCTATAATATGTATTTTTTTCTTCCGCTTAGTCTTTTGTCTCTTCTACGTCACTAACATTTAAAGACTGTAAAATTCCCCATTATACTCATAAAAAAATAATACGACGATAAAACTCACCCCCTGATACATGGCACTTAAACATTACTGGCGTAATATGGGTCTCTCTGCCTTTGTAGAATACACGTTTGATGTAATGTTCTTATTTTCCAGGTGCCTGTAATTGAGAACAGTGCTTGCCAAGACATGTTCCAGACCGCTGGACACTCTAAAAAGATCCTCAACTCATTCATCTGCGCGGGATACGCTAACGGCCAGAAGGATTCTTGTGAGGTAAGTATTGTAACTACTTTTGATGGTGGATGGACTCTACTGAAGGTCTCAAACTCGTAGCCAAGTTCTGGGCTAACACAATTGAAATTGTCATTGAAACGCTTCTTCTTCTGTTCGTCTAGTGACTACCTTGGTGTCAGAGTTCTTATGCCGACCATGGGCCTCTGATTTGGCTTCACATATCTCATCTTCACATATCAGAAATATCTCTCAGGCATGCCGGTTTCCTCACTATTTTTTCCTTCACTATTTTCAAAGCAAGTGATAGTTATAGTACAATACCCACATGAATCCACAAAATCAGAGGTGCGTGCCTTCTTGGGTTCGAACTCGAGGCCTATGACTTGGCAGTCCGATGGTCACACCACTTGGCTATCACGGCTAAACAAACGACTATAGACACGCTACGAAAAGACTATTGATGATGATAGACCCAGTTGAAGCGACAGTCGTGTGGCTATCTGTGTACTGGCTGTAAGATCGAACTACACGGTCCTTGAATGGTCTTTGGGCAAAGTCATTATTGACCATGATGAATCACTATGAAGGGTCACGAATAATATGGTCAGTAAGATGTCAGAAAGCCTGTTAAATTTTAATAACGAGGAGGCGTATTACGAGTAACATACTACCGAATTTAACTCCTGATAATAGATAAAGATGTTTACCAACTCATTTTAGGCATACAGTCCTACAAGTAGACAGATTCATAGGATATCGTACATACTTAGAATTGTCTCATTTTGATCACAATTTTCGATGCAGGAGCAAAAAATATGATAGCTAAACATACTTTTTCTTATCTTTCCAGGGTGACAGTGGCGGTCCCCTAGTCCTGCAACGTGACGATGGCAAGTGGCAGCTGGTAGGTACCGTATCTCACGGGATCAAGTGTGCAGCCCCCTTCCTACCCGGAGTGTATATGAGGACCACGTTCTATAAGCCATGGCTAAAGAGTATTACTGGTGTTCATTGAATTTAGAATGAATTTTGAAATTGGAAGGATGGAATGTGTCGAGAATGGATTTTGAATTTGTGTGTGCCTGTGACTTTGTGTGTGATTGTGAGTTTTTGTGTTATATTGATAAACGAAATTAATCAAATATGAACATGTGTAGGAGATTTTTTGTTAGGGAATCTTAGTTTTTTTTTTTTTTTTCAAATATTGCGAAAAAAATACATTAACACAAGTTTTCAAAGTAAATGGTTGATAATTATAATTTATTTGTGTTTCAGTGAAATATAAAAAAAAAAAAAATTATCGTTGTTTGGGAAACTTTCATTTTATTTAGACGAACTAGAAATTGTTCTGTCCTTTGCAAATCATTATTATTAATCTTCAATTCCAATGAAATATTTTGTACCGGACTACGAACAGTAAAATATTTTTAGCCACGATTACTTTTATGATTTCTAAATACTTTAGGTATATATCATCCTACTTTGCTATTCAGTTTGTCTGAAAAAAAAAATGTATTCAACGATTATTATAAATTGAAATTTGTATAAATTGTAACAGCTCTCTATTGAAGAAAAAATCTATATTAATTATAATTCTGATATACTTAAATTTTAATTTTGTTTTAGAGTACAGTCAAGCCCTGTTTTATTATTAAACATAAAATAAAATGTATATTTTTCAATACAGGAGTATTGTCAATTTTATTACTTAAAAAATAAATATTTGATATAATTTACGCCATTTCCAGTTTGGCGCCAAAAATCCACAAAATGGGGTTTTAAAATTTAAATAAAGTTTGTATATTGTCCTAGTATAATAACATTGTAAATTATTAAATAAAATGCATTTATTTATTGTTATTTATAGATTTAATGTTAGCGTTTAAGACTGAATTGTAGAAATGATAAATTATTTGTTATAATTAATTTATAATAATTATAATGAGCTTTTTCGTATATTTTGCTCAAGCAGCAAAGTATTTGTTGATACCATACGGGCAAGGTACGTTAATATATTTCAAGCAAGTATTATTATTATTCTTGATATTATTATTTTAAGCTTACATAAGTAGCATAATATGAATTCTATAATTCAAAATCATTTTATATTTTAAGTATAGCGTATATTTTATTTATTTTTTTAATTACTTACCTGTTGTGGAATATGAGTTACCTATATAATTCTATTTTTATTAATATTTCATCTTTCTGCTCAGAGTACGAATCATTCCACGTAACCCTGCTTTGCATTTTAAATATATTTAATGATATTTAATTACCTCTCCCACCGCCGATGAAAAATCGACTACCTATCAACAATTTTGTCGCTCATAAAAGAGACATAATTATATTAATAGTTTATCGCTGACTGTTCACACTGCCAGCGAGTTACTCGCTTGTTGTGACAAGCCAAGAGCTACCAAAGAGAGAACTCACACAGCGACGCTCCTTTGACAGGCAAAACACCCACTGAGAGGCTATCTCTTGATACACATACGCATACAAAACGCGCCAGTTGCGCTCGTCGCCGCCGTTTCTACTCGCTTCTAGTTAATCGCCAGCGATGGGACAGGTACCTAATTATTTTAACTACTACTATACCAGACACTACACTATACACATTCTCTGCGAACTCTGCCCGTAACAACCACGAAATATAGTAAAAATATTAAATAAAAATGCTCAAATAAAATAGGAAAATGTTAATACTGATGGTTATGTATTTATTAAACATTTTAAGCATTAGTGTGACGTTTTATTTGACCAGAGATTAGAAAAAATCTTTTAATATATTTGTATTTTTTATATGATATATTTATAATTTTATTTTTTTTACATTGGGTCCTGGGTTCAAAAACTGAAAAATGGTATAGGGTTTTTCCATCTGGAATTTCTCAGTAGCAGTCCGAAGTCTGGATTTGTGCCCGGTTGGGTAATAGGATCACCTTCTATCACATGAGATCTGGCGAAATGTGGGTGTACTATAGGTACACCTCTGCCCAACCCTTCGGGGATACAAGGAATGATGTTATTTTATGTGTTATTATGATCTACTTAAATTATAATACAAGCAAAAGTCGAGATTTCAAAAATATATTGTAGGTATAATTATTTACGTTTTCCAGTTAATATATTTCACTGAATACCTAGCCTCGATATATTTTTTGTATTTTTTTATTCTTAAATTAACTTAAAATAATTTATAACGGTTAGTAAAATTCAAATAAAAAAAATTCAAAATATTTTATGTCACATAAACCTACATGGGCACTTATGAAACGTCAGAAGCTAGGTGCACGGTTCCAATTGGTCGTTTCCTATGGAGAAGAGCCGGCAAGAAACTCCACGGTTACTCTTTTAAAAATAATTGGTTTTTACAATATTTTTAAATAACAGTGTTATTAGGTTTGGGAGGACAGTGTAGGTCTTTCAACAAGTACCAGGTACTTAACAAAATAATTATGGCCAGCAAATATACAGTCCACTAAGCCTACAGCGTTCTCACATTCACAAAATAGAAAATAATCTATTTAAAAATGAATAAATTATTAAAAATAAAAAAGTATTATAAACGAAATGACGTGATTGCTATTACAATTCTGAATAATTATCATGTTCACAAAAGCCACTAATAAAGATTTAAAGTTAAATAATTGTAGGTATATTATAATGTCAAATAATAGCGTGATTTAAATGTCCAGGAAGAATGTAAAAATAAAAATGTAAAAAAAAATATATATATATAAACACGGTAATTTAGGAGCAGTTAATAGACTCATATACAATTTGCCGTTAGTGAGCTACCAGGGAAGCCACATATGCAGAAGGAATTATTACCAAACTTCCTTGTCTTCAACGTAGTCTTTAATTTTAAAATATGCATTCTTGATAAGAACGCGTTTAATGTGGGTTTTGAACTTCCCATCGCTAAGTTCTGTAAGTAGGCAACTTGTTATAAAAGCGGATACTGTTTATAAGAAATGACTTGCTTGTTTTAGTTAATCTAAATTTGGGTATCAAAATTTCATGTCTACTACGTGTATTTATATTATGGAAATCGCTTCTTATTTTGAAAAGTCCTAAGTTTTTGCGAACATACAAAATACTTTCTAAGATATAAAGAGAAGGCAGAGTCAGTATATCAATTTCTTTGAATTTGTTTCGAAGGGATTCGCGAGGACCCATTTTATAGCGCGGATTGCTCTCTTTTGTAAGATGAAAATTGAATCTACGTCAGCTGCCGATCCCCACAGCAGAATGGCATAAGACATAATACTGTGGAAATAAGCAAAGTATACTAACCTAGTTGTGGCTATATCAGTCAACTGCCTTATTTTTCTTACTGCATATGCAGCTGAACTTAATCTTCCTGAAAGAGTTCTAATGTGGGCGCCCCATTGCAATTTTGAATCTAAAGTAATTCCCAAAAATATAGTTTTCGTTATTGCATCTAGTTGTTTGCCATCAAGTTCTAGATTTAGACCAACTTGAGGTATATTTGGTAATGAAAATCTAATACATTTAGTTTTGTTCGCATTCAGTAAAAGATTATTAGCTGCAAACCATTTCGAAAGAACAGCTAGACTATCGTTGACATGTAAAACATCTGTATCTTTTCTATCTATTTTAAAATTTTGAGAAGTATCGTCAGCAAATAGGATTATATCCGATAAGTTAGCCATCATATAAGGAAGGTCATTTATATAGACTAGAAATAAAAAAGGGCCAAGAATTGAACCTTTAGGCACCGCCATTTTAACTAGAGACCCCGAGGACGTCGCCCCATTAACGTTTACTTTTTGTTGTCTGTTTGATAGATAGGAAAGAACAAGGTCAGCAGCTTGTCCATGAATTCCATAGTGGTGTAATTTACAGATCAGTGTATTGTGGTCAACGCAGTCAAACGCTTTTGAGAGGTCACAGAAAATGCCAATTGCATCCTGGGAATTCTCCCAGGATTCCAAAATATGACTGATGAGTTTTACTCCAGCGTCAGTTGTCGACCTACCTTTCGTGAAACCAAACTGGTGACTATGTAAAATCCAATTTGAATTAAAATGTGACAGCATCTGATCCAGCATGATTTTCTCATATATTTTACTCAATGCTGGTAACACACATAAAGTCAACTTGTAGCCTTCGAATCATATAAAAAGTTACGTTTAAATAAAACTATTCAGTTAAGACCTCTTACTAAAAATAAATTGAAAATGTTTAATAATAATGTTCATAACAATCTTTCAACAGCTAGTTTTGATTCACAAGACCCCAATATAAACTACGGTACATTAATTTCTACAGTATGCCAAGAATTCAATAAAGCATGTCCTGTACGAAAAGTAACAATAAATACTAAACCAAAATTTAACGAATGGGCCATTGCCGGCATTAGAAAAAGCAGAGATATTTTATATAATTTATATAACGAAAAATCATTGACTTCTGATGAAGCTGTCCATAATTATGTAAGAAACTATTCAAAGATATTTAAAAGAGTCTGCGCCCAAGCTAAATCAAAATGATTAAGTAACAAAATTAGTATTTCTAACAATAAAATAAAAGCTGTGTGGCAGATAATTAACAAAGAAACTGGAAACACGAAACAGCGAGAACAGAATGAAGTGTCTTTAAAAATTGATAATGAAACCATTTAAGATAAGTTAAAAGTTGCTGAGACACAGAAAATTTATTTACCAACATCCCAATAGAAGTTCGAAATCTCTCTCTCATCATCTATACTAGCTGAATCTCTTCTAAAAGAAAACTTCAGTAAGGACATTCCAAGTTTTGAATTCAAGCCTATTTCTATTATCACAATTGAAAAAGCATTCAAAAGTCTTAACATAAAAAACACTGAAGACTTATGGGGCATTTCCGTTAAGGTTCTTGGAGATATCATTGACTCAATTGCCCCTGTTCTAACAGGCATATTTAATCAATGTTTAGATAGCGGTACGTTTCCTGATTTAATGAAACATAGTAAAGTAGTACCAATTTTCAAATCGGGTAGTAAGAGTGATCCCTCTAATTATAGACCTATATCTGTGTTACCAGCATTGAGTAAAATATATGAGAAAATCATGCTAGACCAGATGCTGTCACATTTTAATACCTGTATGATCAGACCTGACGCCACTAATTAGGGACGAGTCTTTTATTTTACAATTAGTAAATACATTATCTATGCATGTAGCTGAGGTTGCTGTTATTCTAGTTGCTACATTAAATATACATTTTAAATTGAAAGATTTAAACAATGAGATGAGGTTACATTTTTCAGGTGAATTTACTAATAGATCAATATTTAGGTCTCCACATACAAAAACTATTTTATTTTCTCTAAAAAGTTTAGTTAGTATATCTTCCATTATGATTAAAAATGATGACAAGTTTGAGGCTGGTGGTCTATAAACACATAAGAAAGTATGGCCTTCAATCTCTGCACATGCTACCTCACATAAGCGATCAACAGAGCAAGCAGTGATATCCTTCCTTTCCTTATATCTGAAATGACTATTGCATAATATCAAGGTACCACCCCCTAATGAAGACCTGTTGTACGCACTGGCAACTGAAAAATTATTTACATTAAACTACATCCTATCTGGTTTTAACCAGGTTTCACAAAAACACAAGATATCCATATGATATTTATCTATTAACATTTCCACGTCTAGGATTTTGCCAGAGAAGCGATTTAAATTCTGGTGATATAGTAAAATATTCTTATTATGCTTCTCTTTTGTCGATTCTAAAAGTTTAAAGAATCTGTTACAGTATTATTCGAAGTACTAGATAATACTGTTTCGTCACTTAAGCTAATCTCAGTTAAAACATTAATAACTGCGTGTATATTGAAGGCTAATAAAGTAGCAAATACATGTTGGCTTTTCTTAGGTAAAAACATATGATCCTGAGTCAACACAAAATCTCTAACAAAATTGTTAGTATCAAAATACAATAAACGGTCACTATGACGACATGCTAAAATATGCATAAGATTATTTAAGCTAAAAATGTAATTGTTATCTTGCTCATATAAATTATCAGATTATGGCAATGCACATAATATTAATTTACCTAATTTTAATTTAAGTAGGGTGTCAATACCATTAACTATGTCCCTTTTAGTAATGCTCAGACTGATTCCAATTAAAAGCACTACAGGTAGTCTGCTCATTCATTGGTGTGTGTTTTATTTTATGAACAAGCTCATTAAAGTGCAGGTTATGGTTTTATAGTATTTTACAAAACAATAATTATTTAGTGATACAAGGAAAGTACTGTGCAATAACTTAAAATACACTTATCCAACACCGCTTTACAAAGTAAAACATTTGACAAAAATGTTAAACGTATAAAATAATAGTGTATCAACAATCAGTTACACTTGTCATTTACCGGTCTTTTATTCAAACTCAAACTCAAAGCATTTATTTCAATTAAACCATTTACAGGCACTTTTGAACTGTCAAAGAGTCAGTCAGTTAGTCAGAAAGTTGAAGCTAGTTGCCCATTCCAAAACGTAGATCTCTATGGAGAAGAACGGGCAAGAAACTCCAAGGACACTCTTTAAATATAGAAATTACAAAATCCTGGGTACATTACTCTTGTTGCTTCTATATGTGAGAACAATGTAAAAAGTAAATAATCAAAAACGATTAAAAATATAAGCTTAAAAATAAGCCCTGGCAGGAGATGACCAGTCTCCACTGACGGCGCCCGTTCACGAACATGACGCGTATATTAAGGCGCATCATTCCGAAAACGGTTTTTTTTAAAGCAGTGTATCTCTTAAACCGTAAATAATTTTGACAAAAAAAAAGAATGATATTTTTAAGTCTTATTTTATACAGTGATGGAACTCAAATCATAATTAAATATACATTAATGCGTCAAAAAAATCTTCAAACACACCTCTTAATTGTCCATAAAAGCAATTTATACCTTTACTAACAAATTATAATTATAATTAAAAATATACCATAAAATGTCTAATGCCAAGCTGCATTCAGTAATGGATTATGATGAGTAATATGAGCAATATGATGAAAAAAACAACGAAAAGCATTGAAAAAGTACAAAAGTGTGGTTATTTTCTTTACTCTTTACACGTAAAGAAAAAGACAGATACAAAGGCAAATCGGAACCCTGCGCCTTAAAGTGAAGCTTATATGAGTTTTCTAAAAAGTTTATCTTAATATAACTTCCAGGACCCGTTATCGTCAATTTAGTATTACAATCTTCAGCTTATATTCGCTCAACATTTGCAATCCATCTTGGAAATTTTCGAACGCTTGTGTAATTTTATCACCGATATTTAATTTCTCTTCGATTTCACTGAAATTAGATTTAGAACAAGACATTTCTTCAGCTACGTCTTTAGCACCAGTAGGTGTGATTATAATTTCACTGTTTTTAACATCGATAGTGATTTTAGCGTCATCTAGTGACAGCCCGGAGAGTGAGACGTCGACGGATTTCGACCTGTATTGCCTAGATGGCGCTAGTGGGACTTGCAGTTGGTTTGTGTCTGTGTTTTCTTGCTTGATGGTGCAGATAGATGTCACTAGTGATGATGAGAGTGATGACTTGTCTCCCGGGCTTGATCCTGGAGTTTAATTAACTTTTTAAAGGAAAGAGAATTTTCGTTTTAATTATTTATGGTTAGAAAAGTAAATTATATAGTCAAATTGTAAAGTTTAGTTAGTTTACAAAGAGTATTGGTAAATCAAATCTAATCGTTAGTTTTTACCACCACCAAAATATTTTGGTTGAATTACCTCTTATTTATAGCATCGGCGCTACAGTATTCGCTCCTAAAAACAGATTTATTTTATGTTAAAAAATATTTTCATCCCACCATCTCGGAAAGAGTATTTTTAATCTTCAGTATCTGAGTGGAAAAGTCGTTTTTATTCTCTAGAGGATAAAGTAAATTGAATTTAGAACATCGTGTGCACTAAGTTTGTGAATTAAAAAAAACATTAAACCTATTTACTGCTACCTCTATGGTGCCAAATATATCATACAACTTTTTATTAATTTGTTAAAAACTCAGACTCGGAACCTTCTTGGTGTTCTTTTTTCAATTTGCTTTGTACACGGTTCTTTACGCGGCATTTTTTCACGTCATTGTTAAACCTTAGGTATATTAAAAACAAGAAACTTGAAAACAAGTGAAAAAACTAAAATGAGTGATTCTAGCGACGAGGAAGTTTGCTTGACGCCAACAGAATTGACTGAAACTGTTAATAATGCGCAAACGTTTTTTTTTTTGCATTCAGTCATTTCCTCGCTGAGGTGGAATGAAAAGTTACGTGTTGCACTCGAGTGCAAAGATTTTTCACCTCGTGCTCTTTTGATTCCCTCGCTAACGCTCAGGATTCTAATTTTGAATCACTCGCTGCGCTCGTGATTCAATTTTAGAATCCTTCGCTTGCTCGGTCATCAAAATTGAACACGCGGTTAAAAAGCAACTTTGCACTCTTGTATAACAAATAACTATTAATGTATCCTACATTGCTTGCATCCCACCAGGATCTACCTGACGTTGAGCTCCTTAAATTCTGAGTTGAGCTGTACGATAACTGACAAATGCGTGCACTGACTGGACAGGTCTTCTCAATCTGAATGGTTATTTCCTCAAAAGACCATTTCAGACATCAATCTACATCGTCTTCACATGATCTGACCAAGATTATGTCTGGACTTTAAAAGAGACTGTGACCTCTGAGTTTGTTTCGGCCTTTCTTCTCAGAGTAGTCAGATAGGAAACGCCGACCTCATCTAGTTTTTTAAAAATATGATTGACGTGTAAAAGTGTTTGTACAAACCTACTTGCAGAAATAAATCATTTATCATTTATTTATTTATCATTTATCATTTATCTGGTGCAAGCAAAGGAACAAAATGGTATGGTGGAATTTGCCATTTGTCATGCATTTAAAGTTTCACATGCATTATTTGAGTCGCTAAAGCTAAGCATTATCAACCGACTTCAAAAAGGAGGAGGTTCTCAATTCGGTTGTATGTCTTTTTTTTTTTGTATGTTTTGTTACGCGATTATCCGCCAATTATGAATTGATTTTGATGATTCCTTTTTTTTTTGTAGGGCATAGTTCAGAAGTGGTCCCATATTTTGGTCAAAATCTGATGAGGGGTTTTTGAGTTAGCTTCAATAATACGTATTTCATTGATAAAAAATAATTATCAATATAAATTGATAATTATTTTTTGATTGTTGAAATTTATAAATTTGTCAATAAAATATTCATATTCAGATAATTATTGGTCTTGTGTCTTTAAAAACGTTAACTAGGGTAGATGTGGTCAGGTTTTCAGTGGAACAATCAATAGGTCTAAATGGTGGGATGACTTTTTCGAAAAAGACAAGTTAATGACAGTCAGAAGAGTAGGAAGGTCGTGGAATAGCAGCTATGGCTGGATATTGTGGATGGAAGAGAGAACACAAGACCAAAACTTTAGACACTTTTGGTGATAGAATAGAATAGAAAACATTTATTTGTCACAGGCACAACACAACAGCAGCAAACATAAAAAAAAGAACAAAAAACATAACAATAAAATTGCAGAAAAATTTTTGCTGAGCGTGCCCATACCGAAAGGGTTACCATCTCAGCATTTGCTGGGCGTCAGACACCCAGCGCTGGTTTCCAGTTGGCAAGATAACAAGATCGCAGGCATAAAGTCAGACTTTTAAATATACTCTACCCACCGTTAGACATATTATCCTCCCTTTCCTCCTCACAGCACTGTGGTAGACTCTGTTCCACCATCATACCCTGCACCATATCCATGCAGGAATCCAGCGAGAACTTCTTACCACACATCTTGATGCCTCGGATGCGGCGGCGCATTTCTGTTAGTAAGTTAGTCTGTGTGAGTGTGAGATGGAAGACAATGAAGGGGTGAATGGTTGGCGAGGTTAGTTGGCAAAATGTTAAGAAGATGACTATAATGGAAATGGAAATAAAGTGGATGATGACTCCAAGAAAGCTAATAAAAGTGTTGCATTTTTAATCGTAACAGACAATATCTAAAAATAGTAGACAATGGTAAAAGCTTACGGAAAGTTTTCTTGTTTAAGCATACCCTACTTAGAAGAGTAATGGAGGATAAGTAAAAACAAATTAAAAAAAACGTATTTAAGTGAGTAAATCAGTTGAACGAGGTAATAAGTGTGTGACTTTAAACAATTTTATAAACTGAATTAATAGAACTAATGAAACAGATGACAAATCTAGCACCTAGATCAGTAAACCTGCTGTCACATCTCACGTTGCTAAAATAACAAAAGGTAACCATCCAGCCAGTCAGTCAGAATTTGTAGGCACTTTACATTGTAGGTAGTTTTTATTTTTATTTTTACATACACCATTCATGCAAGCAAGCATGCAGCTTGCAAGCAAGCATAGGTACACCATGCATAGAATCAAGCATGCTGCATTAATGCAGCATGCAAGCAAGCATGCATTATGCAGCAGGCATGGTTTCTGTCACGGCTCCGGCGCTGCGGGGCTCCGGCGGTCCCACGCGAGCTTATCGTCGCAGATGTGTTTAACGCTCACCACCGCAGCTTCCGCTTGCTGGCCGGCTGGCGCCGGCCAACCTCAGCCGCGGCGGCGGTCGTTAAGACCACCTGCTCCTCAGCACGCGGGCCGCCTCGCCCCTCCGCGCCTACGCGATTTTAAATTACACTCTAGGGGTAGGGCAGATTAGACTACGTGGGGTCGGTTTTGCAGCGATTCGTTTTTGTCACCAACTTTTGTAGCACAACATACCAATTGAATTTTTAAGGCAATACTTTAATTCTATTATACCTCAACAGGGAATCTCTTGGCCTGCATGTAAGGTAATGAATTGTACACAAATAAATAAATAAATAGTCGAGATCGGGAGTTTATCTTCTTTCCCAGGCTATGCTCCCAGGCAAGGAGGAGGTCTCGATGCTCAAACTACTATGTCAACTATGTCAACTTAGTCAATATTTTTTTACGTATCCATTTAGGTATATTGACTTCAATTAGCAGATAATTGTATCTGTTTCACTTTCACAGAGATTTCATGTGCCGTGGCCACTCGCAGCTCTGGAGTGAAATTCTGGAAGCAACGACAGGCGAACGCGACATATCCGCAGCAGCTCTCAACAGATACTACCGCCCTCTGTACGATTTGTTGGAGAAATTCGTGCGCACGCATCGCGTTCCTATTGGCTGGTGATCAGCCGGTTTATTTTTATAATTTATTTCATATTTAAAAATTATTTTGTTACTTCTATCTAGTCAGATAATATTGTGGGATAATCTAGTCAAATCAGAGTTAGTAAAACATAATTACTTAATATATTTCGCTTCGTGAAAAAATGTTAGCAGAATTAGAAAATTATTTCCATTGGAACGAATATCTAACTTATGCCAGTATAAAATAGGTTGATTTCAGAACTAATAGTACTATTGAAACAGTCATAAAATAGTTGGGCAAACTGAACTTTATGTGTGGGTAGGGAAATTGATTTAAAAAAAACGGTTCTCTATTGTGTCACCTTCTTTTTTATCCACAATTTAAAGTGCCATAACGTTTTTTTCACCTCAGCACCTCAAACAAGCAGGTTTTGCTGTCAAAAAACAGTGATCAAAGTTCGATTTTGCTGCGAGCGTGAGACAAAGTAACTTTTTTTATTTATTTTTTAAATCCCGACAGCAGTGTTGGGTACTCACAAAATTCTAAAGATTTAAACTTCAATTAGTTTTGTCACTTTCACTTCGATACGAAAAAAGCGAGAGATAGAAACAAATCGATTCGAAGTTCGATTTCAAAATTCCATATCTACCTACTAGGCCCAAAAAAGAAACAAACAATAAAATGTTCGGATATACTTAAAACATTAAAATTGCAAATCATCTGGTTTTATTTAGATTCTGTTTTATTAAATTTTTGGAACGAAGTTCTTAAGCGGCTTGGGGTAAGAGTGCAGTGGCAGATATCGTCACGCGAAAAGGCGCTTGCGACTGTCTTCTTCTAATTCAAAGAGAAAGAGAGAGATAGTAAGTGTGAATTTGGTCGAAATGAAATACCAAGGTGGCGGTTGCGAAAATTTTCACATTTTTCATAATGGGTGTCGTTTTCATAGTTTTGAAGGGTGCCAAAGCCGACCGTGAGGTCAAAATGTAAATCCAAGATGGCGGCTGCGAAAATTTCAAATTTTTCTTCATGGGTATCGTTTCTATGGTTTTCAAGGTTGCTAAAGCCGATAGTGAAGTCAAAATGTAAATCCAAGATGGCCGCTGCGAAAATTTTCAAATTTTTCGACATGGGTGTCGTTTTCATAGTTTTCGAGGGTGCTAAAGTCGATAGTGAGGTCAAAATATAAATCCAAGATGGTGGCTGCAAAATACGAGGTGATGAAGCTAATGTAAAAAAAAAATTGTCCGATCGGAAAATCTGGGGAAAATGGGCATATTATGGTACTGCAGTAACATTACAAAACAGTATTTTTTTAATTATAATTGATAGTAAAAACGTTATTGGTATTTAAAATTCACATTTTTAGTTCCAAAATTACCCCAAATCCATAAAAAAATTGCAAAATTCATAACTTATGACTTTTAGACACCCGCTAAACGACGGCCGCCGCCCGCACCAAATGTAAAATTCGGTCAAATTCACCATTGAAAAAAAATGTAGGGATTATTTTTTCTTTTTTCCTGAAAATGTCCACATAAATATGCTAACAGTACGATACCTAACAACACCCTCACGGATCGGACGGGGTTTTTTTTTTACTATGTTGTATGTTCTCGCTGCTGAGGTGAAAAGTTGTATGTGTTACACGAGAGCAAAGTTATTTGCATCTCGTGTCTTTGAATCCCTCGCCGCGCTCAGGATTCTAACCTAGAATCAATCAACCAATTCAATTATAGAATCCTCCGCTTACTCGGGATTCAAAATCAACACTCGCAGCAAAAAACAACTTTGCTCTCTTGTTGCACAAATAACTATTGTCCTAATCATCATTTTTCCGAATGATAACTTACCCGAACTTAATATCACATATATAATATCACATGCCATAAAATTGAAATCCCTAAATATAATATGTCCTAAATCCGTTTGCCATAAATATTACAATCAATAATAATATATACAAAAGACATAAAACCGTTTTCAATAATAGTTTTTGTGCAACAAGAGAGCAGTCGTTTTTTGCTGCGAGTGTTGATTTTGAATCCCGAGTAAGCGAAGGATTCTATAATTGAATTGGTTGATTGATTCTAGGTTAGAATCCTGAGCGCTGCGAGGGATTCAAAGACACGAGATGCAAATAACTTTGCTCTCGTGTAACACATACAACTTTTCACCTCAGCAGCGAGAACATACAACATGTAAAAAAAAACCCTGTCCGATCCGTGAGCGTGTTGTTAGGTATCGTACTGTTAGCATATTTATGTGGAAATTTTCAGGAAAAAAGAAAAAATAATCGCCACATTTTTTTTCAATGGTGAATTTGACCGAATTTTACATTTGGTCCGGGCGGCGGCCGTCGTTTAGCGGGTGTCTAAAAATCATAAGTTATGAGTTTTGCAATTTTTTTATGGATTTGGGGTAATTTTGGAACTAAAAATGTGAATTATAAATACCAATAACTTTTTACTATCAATAATAATCAAAAAAATACTGTTTTGTAATGTTACTGCAGTACCATATGCCCATTTTCAGATAGGACAAGGTTTTTTTTTTTACATAATCTTCATCACCTCGTATTTTGCAGCCGCCATCTTGAATTTTTATTTTGACTTCACTTTCGGCTTAAGCAACCTTGAAAACCATAGAAACGATACCCATGAAGAAAAAATTTAAAATTTTCGCAGCGGCCATCTTGGATTTACATTTTGACTTCACTATCGGCTTTAGCAACCTTGACAACCATAGAAACGATACCCATGAAGAAAAATTTGAAAATTTTCGCAGCCGCCATCTTGGATTTACATTTTGACCTCACGATCGGCTTTGGTACCCTCGAAAACTATGAAAGCGACACCCATTATGAAAAATGTGAAAGTTTTCGCAACCGCCATCTTGGATTTTCATTTCGACCAAATTCACACTTAATATCTCTCTCCGTCTTTCTTTCTCTTTGAATTAGAAGAAAACAGTCGCAAGCGCCTTTTCGCGTGACGATTTCTGCCACTGAACTCTTACCGCAAGCCGCTTAAGAACTTCGTTCCAAAAATTTAATAAAACAGAATTTAAATAAAACCTTATCAGATGACTTGCAATTTTAATATTTTATGTACCTTTATCCGAACGTTTTATTGTTTGTTTCTTTTTTGTTCCTAGTAGGTAGGTATAGAATTTTGAAATCGAACTTCGAATTGACTTGTTTCTCTTTCGCTTTTTTCGTATCGAAGTGAAAGTGACAAAACTAATTGAAGTTCAAATCTTTAGAATTTTGTGAGTAGACCCAAAACTGCTCTCGGCATTAAAAAAAGAAAATTAAAAAGTTACTTTGTCTCACGCTCGCAGCAAAATCGAATTTTGCTCACTGTTTTTTAACAGCAAAACCTGCTTGTTTGAGGTGATGAGGTGAAAAAGTTATGTCCTAAATTCAAATTATGTAATTTGAATTTAGGACATAACTGTTATTTATTATTTATAATAATAATAATATTCTATAGCAAGCATGCAGCATGCAAGCAAGCATGCAGCATGCAAGCAAGCATGCAGCGTGCAAGCAAGCCTGGGTGCTGTCACGGCTCCGGCGGCGCTGCGAGGCGCCGGCGGTCCCACGCGAGTTTATCGTCGCAGATGGGTTTAACGCTCACCACTGCAGCTTCGGCTTGCTAGCCTCAGCCGCGGCGGCGAGTCTTACAACCACCTGCTCCTCAACTCGCGCGCCGCCTCGCCCCTCCGCGCCTACGTGATTTTAAATTACACTCTAGGGGTATAGCAGACAAGACTGCGTGGAGTCGGATTTACAGCGATTCGTTTCTATCACTAAAACCTAATTTTAGCTAATGTTTTAGGACTAAACTTTTTATTATAAATGAACATTCGTAATAATACACATTATTTAACACAATACTGAGGACATCTTACTTTAGGTCATGTGAAATTAGGAGATTCAATTATTATAGTACTCGATATTATGACAAAATACTTTTAGACACAACAAAATTTCGGGATTTTGAACATTATGGTTACTTAAGTCTATAGCAAACGTGGTATGGATAGTGATTTTCGGACAAACAATTTTAGGAGAAGAAAGAGAGTACCAAAAAAAACATGTTTGTTTACATCTTTGGAAACTAAATCGCGAACGCAGTTTATCTATGTTCGCCGTAAGGTGAGTATAATATGTTCCTTGGAACCAAGCGTGAGTCTCTCAGTGAGTGTTCTGTCCACCAAGCGGGCGTTACTGGGGCAGAACTCTCTGTGATAGCCTTGTCGCTGCGAAAAACGAGTACTCGGCATTGTGAACAGTCAGTGACCAACTACTAAGAACATACATTGACGAGCAATATAAAAAAGCCACTAACTTATCATGAAATATTTCCGAAACCACTCAAGATAGCTTCTTGGCTTAAAATGCCACATTCATTGAATAGCGTATAAAAACACATAGGTATAAAACTTTTTTCAAGCCGTTTTTACTTGCGTGGTTTAGGAGATATTTAGATTTTTTGGCACATTGCAAGTGACTTTTTTATATTGCTTGTCAGTGTATATTATAATATGTATCTCTCATAGTCACACGGAACCTACAATCTTTTGTACAGACGCCAGCATGTCAACCTACCCGAAACTGTCAAATTTTCCCAATCAACTTTGAACCTTAAGCTTTAGTGATAACTTTGAAAATCTATTAAAGACATTTGACAGATTGTAGTAGGTTGACGTGCTGGCGTCTGTACGTTTCTCGAGCGAGAAAATCGTTGATGGCTTTAATCCATTTGAAATAAGATTAGACATTTAAATAAACCTTTTTTACAGTCCGTTCAACCGATTTTGACTTCTACACAGTAGGCATAAATAAACACTTTTTTGCTTTTGATGCCATCCTTATTTATATAGTTACAATACTAATTGTTTACTGCAGCTGCCATTTGTCATGCCACCAACGCAATATAACTCAAAATCGATTGAACGGATTGTAAAAAAGGTTTATTGAAATGTCTTATCTTGTTTCAAATGGAGTACAGTCGCTTCCTCGTCGGCGCGGCGCGTTCGGTGGGACAGGTAGGTACTAATAAAAAACCTGTGTTGTTAAAGATCGAATAGTGTTATATTTATTGTAAGTTATCTTATATAATATCATTAGTTGTTATAAATTGGCCAGGTTACACTGTACCTATTGTAAACTTTAATGAAATAATAAAAAAAACTTAAAATTAGTTTTTAACACTGCCTCGTTGGTCTAGTGGTTGCAAGCGCTACTGCTGAGCATGAGGTCCTGGGTTCGATTCCCAGGTCGGGCAAAGTGTTATTGGGTTTTTCCATCTGGAATTTCTCAGTAGCAGCCCGGAGTCTGGATTTGTGCCCGGTTGATGGCAATAGGCTCGCCTCCTATTACATGGGACTTAAACATAACTGGCGAAATGTGGGTGTACTACAGGTACACCTCTGCCTAATCCTTCGCGGAATACAGGCGTGATGTTGTGTTATGTTATGTAGTTTTTAACATAAAATATAAAAAAAATGGTACAAAATAAATTAAAAGCAGAAGGAATAACTCAATTCAAGCACTTTTTAAATTAAAAAACTATTGATTAATTTACATTTAAAAATTGAAGAAAATTTTAAAATCTATTTTTTTTTTTTACCTACCTACGTATTTGCACATAGCCTAAACAAAAGAACAATACAAAAGGCGTAAGATATTTTTAAAACATCAGAGAATGATGAACTGGTTTTTCGCAGACTACGCAGATTACAAGAAATCAAAGAATTTTACATTCTTCTATTTTGTGTTTATTTTTTATCCGTTTGCAAAATTTTAACCCTTTGAATATCAAACATGGCGCTAATACGACAAAACGCCAACTAAGAAATGTCTACGACGTTTGATTTACACAATACGACTCTTTCGTTACATAAATATTGAATCAATGAAATTGTCTATAAATGAATAAGAATGCAACTTCTAAAATCAACCTATGACAACGTATGTCCCGCGTTAATCTTAAGTATTTTTAAAATGTATTTGGTGATGAGGTTAAGAATTAGAATTAGAATTTTTTTATTTTGCATAATATATGGTACATAAGGTCTTAAATATAAAAAGTTCCACATATTTTGCTTACTTACATATTTCAGCATGCAAAAAACAAACAAAATACAATATAATAAAATTATAGTACAAAACCACTTACATATATTATATTGTTACTACTAAGGTAAAAAGTAAAAAAAAAATGAAAATACTTAAAATTACGTTATTTAATTATATTACTACTTACTAGTGAGATCGTATTTCGAACTTTGCTTGAAATTTAAGAACTCAGTTATTGTATAAAACGTATTAATAAAGAGCCATTTCTTAAGTTTCTTCTTAAAGTAGTTTAGTGGCAGCTCTCTGATCTGTTTGGGTATTTGGTTAAAGATTTTGACAGACATATTGTAACAATTTGTTTGAACTAGTGTGCTTCTACATCTGGTGACAGCCAGTCGGGTTGGATCTCTTGAAAGGATTTTTTTATTTACTATGGCTTTAGTATATCGCTGAGAGTGCTTTTTAACAAATAATCCAACTTCTAATATATACAGACTAGGTAGAGTTAGTAATCCTAATTTCTTAAATAATGGTCTACAAGATTGTAACGGTCCGGCCCCACAGATTGCCCTGACACATTTTTTTTGTGTGATAAAGACATTTTTAGCCTGAGAGGAATTACCCCATAAAAGAAGACCGTATCTAAGAATTGACCCGACGTAGCCATGGTTAACGTAACAATTAATCAGAATGTTATAATCTAAAACAAATTAAGTAATGTAAAAGTAATTTTCAGAAAAATTACTCTTGTATTATTGATTTTGTTTCACGTTGGGTCAAGTCATTAAAAAGTCAAGTCTGTCGTAACCTTAACCCATACATTGCTCATTCACGTGAGTTGAAATGAAAAAAAATATATATTATTTTGCTAACGTAATTGCCTTTTTTTTTCAAAATATCTAGATTTTAAAGACACCTATCGATAGAGCGAAAAAATTTCAGTAGAACTATATATTTAACTCAATTTCGCCATTTTGGCGGTCATATTACAACTGACGTTTAATCCAGTCTACCGTGTTGGCAACTCGGTAGTATACGTTCGGTGTTCTGCCACACGGGCGAATAGTACTGGAGACGATACCTATGAGGTACCAGCGTCCTTCCTGTTCGATCATGAGCGGCCCTCCACTGTCTCCGTAACAGGCGTGTTTTCCATCGTCGCTGTAGCTCGTGCACAGCATTTCGTCATATATCACCACGTTTTCACCTGGAAATTGAGAAATAACAGTTTAGACTAAGTATATTAATCATTTCATAGCTGGCCGATAAAATCCTGTTCCAAATGTAAACATAACAAACGGTGGCGGAAATTCATGTTTCGAGCATGTTTAGGCCCCTACTGCAATGTCATAATTACAGTAAGTCAAACAAATTAAATGGTGGGAAATCGCACTTTTGTTTCCAGATGTTTAAATTGGTGTATCTTGATGATTATTGCAGACAGCTTAAATATTTAAACGGATAACAAAAGATACATTTACGTAGATTAATCCTGAGTATAATTTATTTGTTAAATATTGATGGTTTTTTTTAAATCTAATGAATTGTATCTATAATTGCCACTTCTATCAGCCCAACTAACACTTTCTTAAACATATTTAAAGTAAGTCGGTAAGATACTGTAATTATATTTAACGAAATATCCTGTCGATGTAAGTTACTGTAACTATGTTTACTACAACCTCTTTATCTAGCCCACAAATCCAGCGACTTTTCTCGCAAACTTCGCGGATTTTGTAAATAAGAAGGGTATGTCTGCAATCTAATTCCGTGCATCGATACATTAAGCTTTGTAAATAGTATTAGGCAATTAATTTAAACGTTTTATGAATACAAAACAATTTGTATAATAGAAAAAATACATATATTGAGCCGTCAAAGTTGTACTGAAAGTAATGAATTATCAGTTACAGTCTTGTATCTCCTCCATTAATCAATAGTATAATTAACAACAACTAAAACAGGTTTATAATCATTATAAATTCTAACAATCCCTTTTATCTATCATTAAAAGTCTAGTCTCACTAAGCTGTACCTAAATTTAAATCTCTCACTTATTTGAGATCAGACGAATTTAATCAGTCTCCTTACCTAAAAAACTTTTTCACAAAAAATAAAACCGACTTCCAAAAAAAACACTACAAAGTGAAAAATAACTTTGATTTCGGAAGTCGGTGTCTTTGGGGTTTTATTTTCGTTTTTTTGCCACCGACTTCCGAAATCAAAGTTATTTTTCACTTTGTAGTGTTTTTTTTGGAAGTCGGTTTTATTTTTTGTGAAAAAGTTTTTATTTTTCACTTTTTAGTTGTGGTACCTACACAAAACCCCCACAAAAATTTGAATACACATTACCTGCTATGTAAATTACAGTGACAGGAACTATTAGAATATCGTCCACATATACTAGATGGGAAAAATACGTATTATTGAAGCTAACTCAAAAACTCCTCATCAGATCTTGACCAAATTTATATGGGACCACTTCTGAAGTATGCCCTACCAAACAAAAAAAGAATCATCAAAATCAATTCATAATTGGCGGAGTAATCGCGTAACAAACATACAAAAAAAACATACAACCGAATTGAGAACCTCCTCCTTTTTGAAGTCGGTTGATTATAACAAACAATGTTTGACTTAAAAACATAATCACATTTATTAGACAAAGTCTAAAGTCTTACAAATAATACGTATTATTAAAAAAGAGAAAAAACCGCATAAAAATATGATAAAAATAAAATTGAAACAATCTTTTTTTAATCATCAAGATCAGAAGCATTAGAAGTTGGTATATTCAACCAAAATGCTCGTCTATTTTCTGGCATCAATGGGGCCAGCGTTTCTAGTATCTCTTTCTTCTTTTCCTCTGTTATACCTCGTGGAGCAGCTTTTGGCCTAAGTTCAGGAAATGTTTTATTTTTTAAGACTTTATTTTGTTAAAAGTAAAAAAATTCTGTCTTCGTCATCTTGATCTTTTTTAAATTTTAGGGTGAAATAGCCTCTTTCTGCTTTAACGTATGTGATGTCTTTTAAGTAAATACGTGGTGAGGAGTTTCCAATTTTATATTGCGATACACATTCATCGTACTTATAAAAATCAGTAAAGTTCATTTCTTTAACGATAGTTTTCATCGATTTCACACTTTTCACACGTGCAACATAATCATCAAAATCATGGTGTTACGCAATTTTGTCTCGACTTGGTGATGGAACTAGGTAGTCCGCTGACATAAAAGGGTCAAAATATTTAATCTCGATTGTGTTGGTGGCAATTAGGTCGCTGTTTATAATATTCACTAAAAAAGACAATAAAGCCCAGTTTTTATTTTGTGAGGAGCAGTTATCCGCCCACAACACATTTTTTTCAGTATCTCGATTTTCCATAAAAAATGTTCTGTATGCCGAAAGAATATCATTCGAGCTTCTACCTGATACAGTTTCATTCCACATGACTGCAACTGGAAAGTTTTTTAAAGACTTACCAATTGGAACAAAACTCTCATTAAAAGCAATAATTCTACTGCAAAAAATCGCTGCTTTATATTGTTCCATTCTCGGCAGCATGATGACCTTTTGAAGGTCCACGGAATAATATTTAGGTCCGTATTACAGAACCTCACTCAAAACTCAAGCATTACTTAAAACTAGTTTCGACCAATCAAAAGGCTTTAAACGAGTTTTAAGTAATGCTTGAGTTTTGAGTGAGGTTCTGTAATATGGGCCTTAGTGTCAGTTTCGTTTGCACTATTTTCAGCATCGAATTTATAGTTAATTCGGGTTGTGGTGTAATTATTTTTATGAGATAAGTATTACTTACAAGGATCACAGTTCTGGTCTTGACTTTCAATGTGATCCTTGTTGTGTTCACATTCTTCATTGCCTAGGTGTGCAAAGGATATTATTCATCTCTTTTTTTATAACATGACGGTATGTTTCTATAAACACTTTAATATCAGGTTCAGTTTCTAAGCGGGGTTAAGGATTCGACAAGATTGTTTCCCTCCCCACCCCGAACCAACCGCGCACGCTCATATATTTGCGAGGACCAAAAACATATTTACAGTAACTATCGATTTTACTGTTAGATTGATAAAAATAGTTTAATTTTCAACTATTATATTTATTTAGCATAATTAAAGTAAATAGTCTTACTTTGTTAAAAATAAAAAGTGTATTCGGATAAGGTGACGTTTTCCTTAGCATTGTTACAGTAAGTATATCTGCTCACTCACTTACTTGATGTATGCTTACGGATTGGTTTAATTTTTTGTGAATTACACAAGTTATACATAGAGTAACTATACTTACTGTAAATATGATAGTGAAAATATTAAATAAAACATAATTTTAATACAGTAAGTCTACTTACTGTCATTATTTTAACGAACGGTTGAATCTTCTCAACATTTACTGTGATTGTGCTTGTCGTAACTTTGTTAATAATTTAGATATAAAAATAAAGAAAAATGTTCCATATAGGCCTTGGTTTAAGGATCACAGTACTGTAAAAAAAGTCATAACACCAGTAACACGACTTACTGTAATTATGACATCGGGGGCAGCCTAGGAATAGATCAGTTAGACAAAGACTACAATAATATATTGGATGGATATAATAAAGACAATCGAGAAACTGTTCTCGTCATTTGAGGATTAGCTAATTTTTTTATGAGCGAATTTTTTCAGCAAACTGATTTCTTCTTTAGGCCTCATGATAGAAGCAAGAAATGGTTAGAAAAAAATATCTTTTCGGTGGTCTAAGTGTTAACTAGTCTTTGAATCTTGCAAGACACTTTTTAGGGACATGCTGGGAACATTATCCCCAAACAATACAACTCCTGTAACCCTGAACCTACAGCAGCGGAACATTAAAGCTTCACGTGTCTTATTAAAATGATTCAACTTTTTTGAATCACATAGAAAACCACGAAAAATGACGTATATACTCTTTTATTTTTCAACCGACTTCAAAAAGGAGGAGTTTCTCAATTCGATTGTATGTTTTTTTTTTTTTTTTTACGCGATTACTCCACTAATTATGATTTTATTTTGATGATTCTTTTTGTGTTTGGTAGGGCATACTTCAGAAGTAGTCCCATATTTTGGTCAAGATCTGATGAGGGGTTTTTGAGTTAGCTTCAATAATACGTATTTTTCCCACCTAGTATATGTGGATGTTCTAATAGTTCCTGACACTGTAATTTACATAGCAAGTAGTGGTATTCAAATTTTTGTGGGGGGTTTGTGTAGGTACCACAACTAAAAAGTGAAAAATAAAAACCTTTTTACAACAAAAAAAAAAAAATCGACTTCTAAATAAAAAACACTACAAACTGAAAAAACACTGATTTCGGAAGTCGGTGGCAAAAAAACGAAGATACAAAACGAAAGACGTTATTTTTCGTATGGTTTTTTTTTTGGAAGTCGATTTTAGTTTTTTATAAGAAAGGTTTTTTTATTCTTTCTTTAATTAGGGACTTTTATGACCGCAATGCGTATGACAGTCCCATCGAACCCTAAACACATACTACTACGGATCACATTTGAGCCACGAACCCGAACAGACTTTTCGCATCATCACCATTTGGTTGAGACAGAATGTTATGGAATGTGCCCATATCAAGTTGGTTCAACTTCAAGACCCATACAGATCCCTTCTATGAAAATCATATCGAACACATTCCATCAATAAGTGATGTAAGTCCTCCACAACTCCACACTCCAAATATATTCTAATAATATTAAAAAAGTACCTTTAGCCCGATGCAAGTTCTCGCATTGCCTGCTATCCACTACAGGTATATCCACTACCTGCAGTGTCTCTGGTGACTGCATCGTCTCTGAGCTTAGGACTCCCCACCCCGCTACCCTGGCGGTCTGCCCCACGAAGTCGGACCCTGGCTCCGGTAAGCAGATTGGGACTGAAATGAGAGAATTAAAAGAGTGAGTTTGTGATTTTAAAAGGAGCAATGTCTGCCAACAAACTGCTTTGCAGTTTGGCAGACGTAATAATGTCTTGTAAAAAATGTTTCTTTGAATAAACACCTTTTAATTTTTTTTTTATTTGTATCAGGTTGTGGTAGTTTTGTGTGTGAAGCTGAAGTGAATTAATGTACATGATATTGCACGACTCATTATACGGAGCATTAGAGAGTGCTTTGCGATCAAAAAATTTGTTTTGCCTTCTTTCTGCAATTGTTTTTATTGTTACACTGCTGCCGCTAGTACACAGAACCTACTTAATTTATATACCATTGTATAATTTAATGGAGATTAATTCTGTACTTTTCAAAAATTGATTAAATGCAGCAGAAATGAAAAAAAAAACATCAAAATGTTTTTAAAAAAATCCCGTCATTCAAGTGTGAAACCAGAAAACATTGTAGCTTGCGAAAAAAACAAATAATTTAGTTGTTTTTTTTGTTCCTTTCAGCCTTAGGAGAAACCCTATTGAAAATTGCTCTTTTATTCAAAGTAGTTTAATTATAATTAATAAAAACTAACTAATGTAATATCTATATATAAGGTGGAGCAAAAAGAGACGTAGTAAAAAAATAATTGAGTCCTCATGTCCAGGGGTATTCGCGAAAATACCTCATGTACGTCCGCGATTTTTTGTAGTTTTAGAGTTATTACTTTTTTGTATTTTTTTTTTGTGTTTTCTGCCGGTGAAGGTGGATAGGCATAAGCTAATCCTTTTAAGCTTTAAAATAGGTGGTCCAAATAGTGATGTCATAATAAAAAATATTGATTCCTCATGCATATACAGGGGTGTCCAAAAATACCCCATGTATAAGTTCCGCGATTCTTGATAGTTTTCGAGTTATAATTACTTCCTCATTTTTACATGGCTTTTTCTTATTATTTTTTGCAATTTTCATTGTTATGGACTATTCTTTATAGCATAAAATAATCATCTTCTTATCTTTAATTAAGCTGGCCGACTTGAGTGACACAGTTTCTTGTTAGAGACAATCTGTCCAACTTTTTTTATTCGTCCATGACTTCGGGTAATTGCGGTTGCAGCTATTTCATTCCAACGTTCTCCGTTGTCGAGTTCTAATAAACAAAATCTAAAACTCCCACGGAGTAGACATTCATGTGGCCCATTTAGAAGGGTCATCTAGATACCAGCTGCTAGATACCTAAACGCTGCTTATCAACGTCACGATAATCAACACACCGAAATGCGATCCGATCCGATCCGATCTCGATAGTATCACAGAATAAATATGGACAGTATGAGATCTAGGCCTAATGGAGCTTTACAGTTGTCACTCTTAATGTTTGTAAAATTGAAAAGTATTTTGAGTTGACTCGTAGAAATCGTCACTACCGAAAAAAGCGTTCATACTTCAGATTCGTACACGTTATGCCTCCATGCGACTTTCTTCTCTCGATTACACACTCTCTCTCTCTCTCTCTCACTATTGAGCAGCTGCCATCTTGGATTTTCATTTTTATTCCACTATCGGTTTTAGCACCATCAAAAACCATGAAAACGATACCCATGATGAAAACATTGAAAATTTTCGCAACCGCCATCATGGATTTACATTTTGACCTCTCTAAAATCAAAATACCTTATTAGTGATGTTCTTCAGAAAGGTCAGGTGCGTACCGTGCGTAGTGCTCGCAACAAGCGTGTGTATTTGACCAGATGTATGAACGTAAACGAGGCAATAGGATTATGCCTGCTACGATTCTTAGATCGTAACAGGTGGCGTTCTGTAGTTTTTGTCTACCCTATGGTTAGAAGGCGTGAGTTTATGTATGTGCATGTAAAATCTAAATACCTGCCGGTATTCAGCAAAGTGTTCGAAAAGGTAATGCTAAACCAAATGCTTAATCATTTTAACACCAACAAAATCTTACACGATCAGCAATATGGTTTCACCAAAGGTCGTTGTACAACTGACGCCGGTGTCACCTTATTAAAACACATATTTACAGCGTGGGAGGAGGCTCGAGATGCCATAGGAATCTTTTGTGACCTCTCCAAGGCATTTGACTGCAAAAATCATGAAACCTTACTCTTGAAACTTGAGCATTACGTATTAGGTAAACTTTTATTAGGTAAACTTGCGCTCTGTTTAGTAAAATCTTATTTAAATGATAGACAACAGCAAGTTTAAATTAATGGTGTAAATTCACTCGGTCTAAAAGTAAAAATGGGTGTTCCTCAAGGCTCGATATTGGGTCCTTTCCTCTTTTTAGTATATATTAATGATCTACCCCATTTATTAAAAAACCAACCACAAATGGTGTTATTTGCTGACGATACTTCCCTAATTTTTAAGATAAATAGACGTGCATCAAATCTTGACGATGTAAATAACGCCCTACTGCAGGTCCAAAATTGGTTTACTGCTAATAATTTAGTATTAAATGGGAAAAAAACTAAATGCATAAGATTTGCTTTACCGAATGTTAAAAGTAGTGATTGTGATATAGTATTGAATAAGGAGAAGCTAGAATTTGTAGATAAAACTGTTTTCCTGGGGATCACGCTCGATTCAAGGCTGCAATGGGGTCCTCATTTAACATCTCTCGCAGGACGGCTAAGTTCAGCAGCATATGCTGTAAGAAAAATCCGTCAATTTACTGATATAGATACCGCAAGGCTAATCTATTTCAGTTACTTTCATAGTATCATGTCCTACGGTATTTTACTATGGGGATGGGCTGCAGATATCGACTCTATTTTTATTCTGCAGAAAAGAGCCATTAGAGCAATATATTGCCTCCGTAGGCGCGATTCTCTAAGGGAACTGTTTAAAAATATCAACATCATGACGGTACCTTGTCAATATATTTATGAAAACATCATGTACGTCAAAAAAAAAAAAAAAATCTTAATCTTTTGAGTAAAAGAGGTGAAAGACACAATTATAGTACTAGAAATAGGGACCAATTAGTTCAACCGGGTTTCAGACTGGCTAAAGTAGACTCATCTTTCATGGGGTACTGTTTAAAATGTTACAATAAAATACCTTCCCATATACTACAACTAAATGAAACGAAATTTAAATCTTGTATAAAACGCACACTATGCTGCCAAGCATATTATAAGCTTGGGGATTATATCGCTGACAAAAATGCTTGGCTTAACGCTGGTCCAGCTCCACAAGGGCGCATTATTTTTTATGTGTCACCTAGCACACGCCAATATACCAGCAAAAAATTAAAAAGAACTAAATACCCGAATGAAAGCCTCCAGGTATTAAGAGCTTGCCCGTTTACATATAGCTATTAAAGCTGTAACTCGGAAATCACAAATGTTATACTACTAACCATCGAAGTAAAAATAAATAAACAGTTAATTACTAATAACAACAACTAAAACCATGGTCAGCAACGTCTTGCTGACCATGGTTTTAGTTGTTGTTCACGATTCAGCCATTATCCCCCCACCATATTTAAGGCAACCCGACCCCCGACGCTACTGCAAGCAGTGACATCTAACTCAATTTCATACTCTTTTAAAAATAAATGACACTATCAGCTTTAGCACCCTCAAAAACCATGAAAACGATAGTCATGACAAAAAATTTGAAAATTATCGCAGACGCCATCTTGGATTTACATATCGATTCCGCTTAAGCACCTTCGAAAACTATGAAAACATCCATCACGAAAAATTTTAACAATTTTATTCTAGATAACTAGTTAGCGATATTTCATATTTCCATACTATTGCCAAATTAATCAAAATAGGTAAGTTTGACCGCTATTTGGGACTTTGCCAACTTTTGAATGAAAAGTTCCTGGACATCATACTATCTCTTTCGCACATTTACCTGTCTTTTATTCCAGTGAAACGCCTAACGATCTCCTTTGACAATACTAAGAATCTGTAAAATTAATTATTAATTCACGTTAATACGTTAAATATTATTAATAATAATAATTTGTTGTGGCTGGCGGACATGCAAGTAATAAAAAAATAACATCTACGTTTAAAAAAAAACATACAAATAGGTTAACAAAAACACTATTTGATTATTTCTCTACATAAAAGGAAGGGTAAGGCCGCGTCCTAACGAAAACCGATCGTCACGCTCTTTTATATGCATATTATATTCACGCGAATAATCATGTCGCCTATATCCGTCAAAATTCGCCAAATTCCAACTAAATAGGTGTATTTATTATATGTATAGTTTTGAATAGGTATATATGTACCTATATGTATCTTTATATTTAAATAAATATTTTTTTCCTCAATTCTCGTTATTGCACCTGCCACTGTTTGTCTGCATCACCCAAAGGTTGACTGGTAGAAAATGCCATTAAGTCCGCCTCTGTACATGTATGTGCTTGAAGTATTATAAATTAATAAATAAATTCGTCAAACGTCGATCACGTGCGCATGCGACGATCACTTTTGGTTAGGACGCGGGGTAATTTTTAGCAATCTTTCATTCTAATAATATCATGTAGCTCGTGGCTAAGTAATAACTGCCGCACGGGTCGATCCATCAGGTTAAGCTACGCTTGCCGGGGTTGGTCTGCAGCGTGGATGGGTGACCATCTTTACACACCGAGACTCCTCCGTGCCTCAGAAAGCACGTCTGACAACCAGTCTTACCAAGGGGTATCGTACTACCCAGTTTCTGGGTTGTGGAGGTCAGCAGTCGCTCCATGTAAAATACTGGTATTCAGCTGCAACCGGTTAGACTGGAAGCCGACCCAAATATAGTTGGGAAAAGGGTAGGCAGATTGATTGATTCTAATAATAGGTATCATAAATTATTTAGCCAGAAAATAACTGTGACAAACATGTGTGATATTCGTGTAAAAAGTGTGTGATTTTGAACTACATTCGTAGTTCGATATGTTTTGTTCCATTTACCCACAGTATCCAAAAGTAGTCTTTCGAATCTTCTAGTTACTTAGGGCGACTTTCACCAATGAAGCTGAACGCGATTTAGATGTGTTGATCACGTTCAGTTTAGTTAGTGAAATTTACCCTCGGTCAACAAACTAGAGCAAACATCGCGAACAAAATTTTTGCACAGCCTTTTGTTGTTCGGGACAATAAACCTCTCCGTCAGTCACCTGAATATCACGTCTCAAACTCGCCTGAATATGACGTTCACGTCTTGTGTTTGTAATAGCTTCTCCAATTTACATTGAACCTCAATGTTAGTAATGGCTAGCTTACACAGTGCGAGCTAGCGTGCGAGTCGGCGCGTCATTTCAGAGTGGACACGCTTTATGTACGTTGGTCAAGTATGAAATCAACATAATTTCGTAATGTAAGGTGTGTACTGCATAAGGTGCTTGGACAGGAAACCTCCCCGTGTGCCTGTGGTCTGGAAATCCCTTATGGATGCGTCCGGGGGGAAGGCCAGTCTCCGAGACGTTGCACCTTGGTGTGCGGGCAATGTCTCCCATTAGGTACTGTGTGCCTAAGGGGTCTCGTTGTCCGTATGCCAATATCCTATCAGAGGAACGCTCTAACGTGTACTTGGAGAGAGCACACGTTGAGCAGCGTTTGAGTGGGAGCGGGTTCGGCGTGCACTAACACTGCCGTCGGGCAGCAGGAGGAAGCCTTTTCTTCCGCCACCATTGGTCTCTGGCGCTTGACGGGGGTCGAGGGTCTTGGCTTAACTGCCCGGGCGCTATAAATCTATAAAATCACCCCAAACCTCCAAGCGGTGACGCACCGTGAGGGGGTTGATAGCTTGACTAATGGGTAGCTTAATTAGTCACTAGTGCGAACCACAGTTTTTGTGAAATGTAAAGTTTTATACTCGTGGAAACAATTATAAACACAAAAGTAAACCAAAACAAAAGCCAAAAGGAGGGGAGTGATGCGGGGTCGGAGTCCGACGCTGCGTGTGGTGAGCCGGACGCATCTGGCGGCTCCAATTCGGAGCGAGCGGCCAGGTTTGCGGAGTTCGTGACAGCCGCGATCAAGGGTGTGACCTTGAAGAGGATCCAGTCCTCTAAAGACAAGGCCATATCCGCGGCCACGGCCTCTATTTTGGCGGTAGCGGAGGCCTTTCACCTCAGGCCTCCGTCGGACGGAATGTCCGAGATGCGGGCGGAGGTCACCCGATTGACAGCTGCCATGGAGTTTCTCTGAAAGGAGAACGAGGAGCTCCGAGCGGACTTGGCCAGGCTCCGAGGAGAAAGCTCCCGTGAAGAGCAGTAACAAAACATGTTGAAATCTTTAGTTTCTGTCAAAGTTCCATACAATATTTGTTTGCCAGTGCAAACGCACGGTTATGCGTCTCGAAGCCTACTAATGTAGGCTTAAAATTAGAATGGCACAGTTGTGGCCCATTAGGCCAATTTCATGACATTTACACAATAGTGCCAAATCTCATAAAATCTGGCCACAATTGTACCATATTCATTCAAATGGGCCATTTGAAACAAAAACTAGCCAAAACTGTGTCAGCAGGTACAGAACTATATAACCTTAGAGGATCGATCTTGACGAAGGCCTGCCAGGGGACGGTGTCGAACCCAGCATCGCGACCGCCGCCAATATGTCGCTGCGCTGTCGGTACTCTTCCACAAACTGGAAGGAAAAGAGAATGTTGGATTACGAATCAACATTTTATGGAGCTTTCTTTAATAATAACATTCTTTTCATAATTATCTCCTGGATTTTGCAGTATTCTACCCCTTAAAGGGTATATGAGATACTGACGCGAAAACTGATACAGCTCGATTCAAACATAATGGCGGCTCGGAACATGAGGCGAGTCGCTGCGCAGTAACGAAATCATGGGTCAGCGGGGGTGAGGGGTGCGGTACTGCGCAGCGAGTAACTAACTTCCGAGCTGCCATTAAGTTTGAATCGAACTATACCTACCATGAAATCACATGATTTAGACCCCTGATCCGGTTTCATACAAAAGTGAAATGCCTACATGGTCAAAATGTATGAAATAGCAGCTTTTTTTTTAATAACCGGCGTTTAATTTAAGCTTTACCGGGTCTATTCATGTACAATCGGCAACACAGCAAGCCTCTATCAGTCTATACAGTCCACTTTTATTTGATCCCGACACGAGCAAGTCGAACAGAAGCATGGTAACAGTTCAAGTGTTGCTGTTCCATATTCCTAGTTATCTTTTACACTACCGAAAAAATGTGTGAGTTTGTCTGTGATTTTCATCAAGTTGGTTCATCTAATTTTCTTAGATCTTAATTTTATAGTTACTTAGTAATTTAGGTTACATTTAATTTAGCTGGCTTGGCTATTGTAATGTGAATAAAGTATCATCAGCTTCAATACATTATAAAAGGGGAAAAAAAACAAACTGATTACTATTATTCTTTAGTACAGACTTTTGGACTTCTGACTACGCGTAACAACATGTCAAAATCTACTAATGACAGCCGGGACCTTTTCTGAAAGTGGGCATCGTCGCAAATAAATGTCAAATATTTCGCTGTTTTGATTAATTTAGCAATATTACTGTATGGAAACAAGAAATGTGACTAAATAGCGAACTAGAATATTAATAATGAATTACAGTTCAATAATTGAAATAGATGTTGTAACCGTTTTAGGTGGACAAAAGTTGCCAAATACTTTTTTAACATCTAAAACTAAATATTTGGTGTTACGATATTAATTATTGCATTTAATAATCATTATACTAGTTCACTAGTTAGCCACATTGCATATTTCCATACAGTAATATTGCCAAATTAATCAAAACAGGTTAATATTTGACAGCTATTTGCGACGTTGCCAAGTTTTAGGATTAACGCTCTTTCGAAGCATGTTGGGGTCCCATTATGTAATGGATGGTCACCCATCCATGAATCGACCGCGGCAAGCGTAGCTTAACCTACGATCGACCCGTGCGGCTGCCATTACATACCTATTAGTTCAAATTGAAACTGATCAAATTCAAATATCATTTATTCAAACTAGGCTGAGAATCAGCAGTTTTCGAACGTCAAAATTACATAAGACAGTCCCCCAAAACGCCCACCCTTCACCACTTCCTAGTGCTTATGCTGGGAAGAAGAAGTGGCGCAACAAACTCCCCAGCAGCACAGCTGTCTGTTCAGTTAGAAAATAAAATATTCTATATAATAGTAGGAAGATAATTTACATTACGCAAAACATAATTTAAATTATAAATGACTATCCATATGACAGGTAGCACACGCCAATATACCAAACAAAAACATCGAGAACTATACTCAGGCAGAAATAAAAATAACTAAACTAGGACCATCGAGGTAAAAACATAATTGGCGAGGTAAATTATGCTATGAATTGCTAACCACATAATATTGCAATACAACTCATAAAAAACATTGTAATGAGTAGATTATGTCAACAATAAATTAAAATAAATTGACTTATAAAGTAAAATTATAAACAATTATATAAACTAATATAACCTGTCAGTAGGTAAGCTAATTCTGGACAAGGAAAATTTAAACATTGTCTTAAGTTAAGCCTCGTGCAGACCAGCGCGACGCGACGGCGCGACGCGATTCGAACAATACAATTTCTAAGAAAGCTTCACGGTATAACAATAGCCGGTGTCGCGTCGCGCTGTCGCGTCGCGCTAGTCTGCACGAGCCTTTAATCCTATTAGTATACATACCTTCATTAGTCCCGCCAGGAGATCTCGCGTATAAAGTCACTAATGAACTAATAAGTAACAATAATATAAATTTCATTTTAAAATGCACTGTTTACCTATCAAATATTAATTTTAAATAACGTTTTAGTTAGGTGAATATCAGTAGCACTTGAGTAAAGGCTCCCGCAGACAGGCGTGACGCAACGATGCGACGCGACTTTGGTGGAACCGAAATTGTTCTACCGGTGTCGCGTCGCCTGGCCTGTCTGTGGGATCGTTTAGCATGCACTTATTGTAATATCACTTTATTTTTTTAAATTTGAATAACCAAAAATGTTTTGTAGCTTCCCTTACAGAAAAAGAAAGTTACAATAATTAGTAAATTAAGTTTGTTAACTCAATTTTGCTAAAAATATTTTAAAAATCTAATTTCCAAATGAAAATTGCAACGATTTTCTCAAACTAAAATTGCACAAATTATCTTAAATTCCTTTTTAATCACTTAAATTAATTGCGTGTAACAGTATACAACAATATTTACCGACTGACAATAAAAGAAATAATAAAATAAAATAACGTTTCCTATGAGTTTTATAGCTGAAAACCGTATATTACCGGTTTATTCGAATTTAAGACTTATGAGGGAACAGTATGACTGCATTTAAAATTGGCTAGTAGTTTTGGTAACCTGTAAATATTTTGTATGCCGTCATTCACCTTATTTGGTTAAAAAAACAGGTAAATAAATGTAAACTATTAGTAACTGAACAATCAGACCTCTAAACAGAGCTATCTAAAAACTGCGGTGTTTTTGGTTTATCAACTTGAATGACATTTTATTGAGGACTCTAAGGAAGGAAGTGATTTTAAAATATTATTAATTACCATATCGTTAAATTGAGTTTAGTTTTTAAAACATAGGTTATGTACGAGGCTCGTACATAACGGAGATATGAGCGCCGCGCCGCCGCGCCGCCGCCGGCGCCAGCGCCCGTCGCCGTGAGTTCATGTCGACGCGTCATCGCCGAGTGGAGTTTGCGGCGCGCCGTCGCACAATGGATCGACTCCATACAAACCGGCGGACATAGGACTACAAAAATAGTTTCAAGATTTTTGAAAAACAAATGATGCCAATGTGCTCTCCTTGCTGATCTAAATTGAAAGTACCATCATAGATTTTTCGATTAAACCCAAATTTTAGGAGTAATTTGAGTAAAACTGATTGCAATGTATGGAAAAATAATAGTAAAAAAATTTTTTCCTGCGATTCCCGCACGTTTTCCGGTTTTACGTTTATAATATATTTTGGCATAATATTTAGGAGATTTCATCCGAACATGTTTATGTCCCCCAGTGTCCGCCCTATTATTTTGATTTTTTGGTGGAAAATCATCAAATGACTCCTCCCGCTCTGGGTGGAGCGGGAGGGCGTGTCAGACTCTTACTGACTAAAACCCACCCGTGTTCCTTCTCTTGCCTGTGCAATGCCAGGGGGCCACGGTATCCCTTTCGGACTTTCCCGCAACCCCGGCAGGCAATGGTCTCATCGGACCCCTTCATTCGCTGACATCTCTTTGAGGTGCGCGTGGAACACAACGCGCCGTCGACCCGGGCTTGGTCCTTACCGGACGGCGAGCTACCCATTGCTCACCGTCCGCAAGCCCGCGCCTACGGTGGCCGGGAATCGGCAATCGATTCCCGACGCCCAGGGCGTCTCCTCCTGCAGCGGCTAGGGGCGTGAGGGCGCGAAATTTGCCTCTCCCTCACGTGCTCCGCCTCCTCCTTCGCGAGCATTACTGCTTCGCAGAAGGAGGTGACGGCCTCCCATGCCCTCTCGCTCCGTACCATGGCCTGGATCAGGGCCGGACGCGAGAGATCCCCGCCACCGATCGCCTCCACGAGGACACGGCGGTGTTCTGCCCAAGCCGAGCAGACCTCAAATTCAAATTCAAATTCAAAAGTCATTTATTCAAACTAGGCTGAGAATCAGCACTTTTCGAACGTCAAAATTACATAAGACAGTCCCCCAAAACGCCCACCCTTCACCACTTCCTAGTGCTTTTGCTGGGAAGAAGAAGTGGCGCAACAAACTCCCCAGCAGCACAGCTGTCTGTTCAGTTAGAAAAAAAATAAAAAATGATTCTATACAACAGTATGCAACACAATTTACAATATGCAAAAAAATAATTTAAATTAAATAGCTATAATTAATAGCCATATGACAGCTAGCACACGCCAATATACCAACCAAAAGCATCGAGAACTATACTCAAGCAGAAATAAAAATAACTAAAAGTAAACAATATCTAAAAAAAAAAAAGCCTCCAGGCATAAAGGGCGTGCCCGCTTACATATAGCTGTAACTAGAAGTTACAATTGATAAACTAGGACCATCGAGGTAAAATAAATAATTGTCGAGGTCGCTAGCTAACCACATATTGCAATACAACTCATAAAAAAAACATTGTAATGAGTAGATTATGTCAGCACTAAATTAAAATAAATTGACTCAACCGTATGCTCCACCTTGTTAGTGTCCGCCCTTGAAGATATACGACAAATATATGATTTTTATTTTTTGTATCAGTAACTCGTGTTGTTATAATGATTTTAGTGCGAATGAGGCAAAAATGAAATATAAAGCAATTTTTGTAACAACAATATGGTTTTCTTTAAGTTTTTTCTAAGAAATATATCCCTGATTTAAAAAAATAAGGCCCACGGCTGGCCACGCCGCGCCGCCGCGACGACGCCGCCGCGGTGGTAATATTCAGGCCACGCCGGCGCCGCCGCCGTGGAATTGGCCATCGGCGCTCATATCTGACGAGTACGAGTCATATTTTATACGTTTATTTTTATCTATCTTGGAACCCCTTTTAGTACTTAAAGTAAGGTCATTTTAATAGGTAACATTTGACGTCTGTCAGTTTAGTGAAAGCAAATGGTAAAATTACTCGTATCGGTCATTATTACAATAAATATGTAAACGTAATTGAAAAAAGTTAAGTAATTGTGCAGTTCTAACAAAACGAAAAAATATATTATTTTATGCCCGCCGTTACAAGGTTACGTTGTTGAATTTTGATGAATTGTCAAATGTTACCTATTAAAATGGCCTTCCTTTAATCATAGTTATAGTACTGTGGCGGCTAGATGCCGCCACAGTACGCTACATGCAAACTACGTACTAGCACAGTGTACTTCTCTGAAGCTATGTAATATTCTATAATATATTTAACATACATAACATAACATCCCCCGAAGCGTTAGGCAGAGCTGTGTCTACAGGGTGAAATTGAATTCATGGGCAATCTCTTAAGTGGTCATTGTACTCATAATTATAAACAACTTTCACTATAGAACCATACCATGAAATCGTGAAAAAAAAAACAGCTTTTCCCTACATTTATGTTCGCATAGCTCGTCAAAATGTAGGGAACAGCTGATTTCTTTTCGCGATTCTATTCGCGACCCCTTAAGAGATTGCCCATAAATTCAATTTCACCCTGTATTTTTCACCCACATTTCGCCAGCTATGTTTATGTAAAAACCTAAAGTATCCTATATCTAATATAACAAATTCAATAGCATACCTAATGGAATACCTAATGGCATTGAAATTGATTGCAAAATACATATTTCATGTTACCAACAAACCCTGTACCCTAATTACGTAATGCAAAATCAATCCGAATCTGAATCGTTTTGAAACAGATTGCTAATCCATTGCTCCGTTAGTTCGAAAAAAAAAACTGCAGAGCAACGTAAATGACGCAATGAATATTGATGAACTGTCAAAATGAAACAGATTTGTCTTTATCGTTTACGAAAATATGTTGCGTAATTAGAAAGCAGGCTGTCGTCATCTACCTATATATTTTAGTGTGGTGGTCGTAGGTAGGTATGGTCGTAATAAACAGGAAACTGTAGACTGAGAAAATACTAGGCGGTGCATATGTATTTTCAAAAATTAGAGATAATTAAAGTGGTGATCCTTTGTAAGATGCTCTAATTTTTGAAAATGGAATCATCGCGACTCGTCGACGTAGTCATTGCGACTTTGACATAAATTTATGAAGTACAAAAAAGTTTTTTTTTTGTTTTTTTTTTTAGTTTACAATAAATTCTATAAATACTGCATGCAATCATAATATTAGATTACATAAGCTGCAGAAACAGTTAAAACCCAGGAAAACCCTCAGACCCTGGCGGCTATGAGTATGTCATGCTCACTCAAATGTCTCGCTGATGGTGGCGCGTGTGTTGGATCATTTTAGCTCCCTTCAAAATGGTTGAGCTGAATGGTGCTGATCCATGCGTCATGTTCGTGAACGGACGCCGTCAGTTGGGACTGGTCATCTCTTAGCTGCCATGGCTTATTTTAATTTATTTGAAGTTTTTGAATGATTTTTTTTTTTTATTACGGACGCTTTTACGAACGTGCACGTCTTTCTACATTGTTTTCACATGCATAAATTCAAAATTAATGATGTAACCAATATTTTGTATCAATTTTTTTATTTAAAAGAGTGTCTGTTTAGTTTCTTGCCCGTTCTTCTCCATAGGTACCTACTACGCTTTGGAATGGGCAACTAGCTTCATATTTTTGACTGACCGACCCCTTGACAATTCAAAAGTCTGCCTGTGAATGGTTTAATTGAAATAAATGCTTAAAGTTTGAGACCATTCTGCCTGCCTGTTCCCAACTATGTTGGGGTCGGCTTCCAATTTACCTGATTGCAGCTGAATACCAGTATTTTACGTAGCACGACTGCCTATCTGACCTCCACAACCCAGTTACTGGGCAATAAAATACCCTTTGATAAGGCTGGTTGTCAGACTTTCCGGCTTCTCTTCTTCTGATGAGCTGTCACCAGTAAATAAATAAACTCTTCAACTTTATTACGCGTCTGTACGACGTACCTATTCGCCGTTTTCATTGGAAAAACAAAATCATAAATATCACAGACCACTGTTGGACATGATCATCTCCCAAGTTGCCCAGCGTTAAGTAGGAGGCTCTTCGAGAGATAGGCATTCCGTTTTCCGTTCGACCCAACTAAGGTACAGACGCCACAGCACATCAACCTACTGCAATCTGTCAAATTTCTTTAATAGATTTTCAACTTTATCACCAAAGTGTAAGGTTCAAAGTTGATTGGGAAAATTTGACAGTTTCGGGTAGGTTGATGTGCTGGCGTCTGTACCTACCTATGTTCTTCAGGTCCACGGATATGGATATCTATGTTCAGGTCATTGCCCAATCTAAAAATTGTTTTTTTTTTTTTAAATCAAGAATACATTACATCTTCCGTTTAACAACAAAACTTTCTGCGACACATAATATTATAAAGCATCGTACCCAGGGGCAATTTTTACCCGCGACGATTTTTTACCACGCACTGGATTTTCAACTCTCGGTGTTGAGCTGAGCATTGAGAATCCAACAGAGGGGCCCATACCATTGCGTAAAAAAATACACCGTCGGATTATCAACTCCCGGTGCTAAGCATTGCAGTGAGTTGAAAATAGAGTGCGAGAAAAAAAATCGCCGGGGCCAAGGTTCTACGAGCCTTACCTTATCTAAAGTAAATGATGCTTTTATGAGCCACTTCTTTCTGAACTTGTCGGTTTTGCAAAATGGTAACTCCAGCTTCGTAATAGGAGTAGGTGTGTCATTTTGATAATTCAACAGTATCCAAAGCGATTTTTTTATGCGTCGTGTAGAAGCATTTTTGAAACGGGTGAAGCAATGTAACAATAACCTTTTTTGCACTTTTTTTCAGAAATATCTAAGATGACACAAACAGTTGTAACTTGTTTGTGGCATTTATTTCTCGGAAAAGATGAATCATTTGATTTGTTACGCGCAATTTCGTCAATTCAAAGTTGTAGGTACATAACTTTAAACCCTTAGTAATAATTAAATTCAGTCAGAGAAATAATAATAACAAACAAATTACATTGCATTTGTAAGGTATAGGTAGATAGCTAGGTGGGGGAGGGGGGGCCTTAGATGAGTGTAGAAGAAAGGCCAAAACATTGCAGTTTGTAACTTTAAAATTACGTGCTTATTTTTTTTTTTTTATTTGTCGTTAAAAAACTTCCAAGTTCCGAACTTTTCCGAGATTTAGGCTTTAGTGATAATATAGCTTATTGATGTATTTTATGACACGGAAAGTTATATTTGGAGACTACTTAAGAATAAGGAATAAAATTAAAAAACCGGTCCAGCTCCATACAAAAAAATATTAAATCACAGATAACTTGTTAAATAATAGCTTTATCAAAAAATGTTCCACTATATAAAATATTGCTAGTTATTAATTATAGGAATAAACGGGCATCTTTCTTTTTTCAAAGTTAGGTACTTGATTTTTGAGCGAGTCTATGGAGCTTCATTTTCAGCCCACCGTGCACCGGAGTTGTGTCGCTGCGGCGTCCTACATACAAATATCCATATGGTAGGTATACCACACGGTGCGTTCCGGCGTCGCACCGCAAGTTCACCAGACTTGCAGCCCGCGATACGAGGCGTTGCGATACAGGAGCGGCACCACTCAGTTGTTTTTGCTTTGTCAAAACACAGATGTTTGACAGATGATGACAATATTAACCCGCTTTAGGGCGCTGCGGTAACGCTGTGCCGTAACAAAGCTCCGGCGCCGCAGCACCCACGTAACCATCGTGGTGAAATCTTTGCGGTGCGGTACGCATTGTGTGCACAGGCTCTTACTTATTCAATAATTTGCAAAAAATCTTGGAACCCCTTTTTAGTACTTAATCATCTACAACGCCACATACAAACTACGCACTTCACTGAAGTTATGTAATATTCTATAATATATTTAACATACATAACATCCCCCGAAGGGTTAGGCAGAGCTGTATCTATAGTACACCCAAATTTCACCAGCTATGTTTAAGTCCCATGTAATAGGGGGCGAGCCTATTCCCACTAACCGGGTACAAATCCAAACACCGGGCTGCTGAGAAATTCTAGATAGAAAACCCAATAAGACTGCCCGACCTGGGAATCGTACCCAGGACCTCATGCTCAGCAGTAGCGCGTGCGACCACTAGACCAGTGAGGCAGTCATAATAATTATAATTAATACATAGGTAATTATCCTATCCTAACTAATATTATAAATGCGAAAATGAATTTGTTTGTTACGCTTTCACGCTAAAACGGCTGAACGAATTTGGACGTAATTTGGCACATAGGTAGACTATGATCTGAATTAGGACATAGGATACTTTTTATCCCGATATTCTTACGGGATCGATACTTATGCGGGTGAAACTGCGGGGCGCACCTAGTTTAAAATAAAAATGTCTGCCCACATTTTATTCCTATGATCATTTAAAGGAGGCCCTGGTTGTTAGTGTAAGTTATACAGCCTGAATTTTTAGTCACCGTCCAAATATTGATATATTAATCTTTGGCGAAAATCATTGAATACGTGTTTTTTCTTTTAGTATTACTCAATACAACAACCCTGAATACATTACACTCCTTTTTGGGCAGTCGTGTAAAAATATTGAGATATCACATCACAAAGTTATTATATACCACACAGAGCGGATAATTATTTCGAGAAAATGATTTAATATGAAAAATTCAGGCCGTATAACTTACACTAACAACCAGGGCCTCCTTTGAATGATCATAGGAATAAAATGTGGGCAGACATTTTTATTTTAAACTAGGTGCGCCCCGCAGTTTCACCCGCATAAGTATCGATCCCGTAAGAATATCGGGATAAAAAGTATCCTATGTCCTAATTCAGATCATAGTCTACCTATGTGCCAAATTACGTCCAAATTCGTTCAGCCGTTTTAGCGTGAAAGCGTAACAAACAAATTCACTTTCGCATTTATAATATTAGTTAGGATAGGATAATTACCTATGTATTAATTATAATTATTATGACTGCCTCACTGGTCTAGTGATCGCACGCGCTACTGTTGAGCATGAGGTCCTGGGTACGATTCCCAGGTCAGGCCGTCTTATTGGGTTTTCTATCTAGAATTTCTCAGCAGCCCGGTGTCTGGATTTGTACCCGGTTAATGGCAATAGGCTCGCCCCCTATTACATGGGACTTAACCATAGCTGGTGAAATGTGGGTGTACTATAGATACAGCTCTGCCTAACCCTTCGGGCAAATAAGGCTTGATGTTATGTTATGTGTTAATTAAAGTTTTTTTTTTCATCCTAATGAATTACTATGAATGAAGGGCTCGTGGCTAAGTAATAAGAACCTCACGGCTCGATCGATCAGGTAAAGGCTTGTCGCGGTCATATTTAATTTGTGTGTAGATCAAGGGGTATTCCCGGATTTAATGAAGTACAGTAATCTTATTCCACTTTTCAAATCCGGGACAGCAAAGACACTAATAATTATAGACCCGTATCGGTTGGTTTTGCCGGTTTTCAGCAAGGTGTTTGAAAAAGTAATGTTAAATCAAATGCTCAATCATTTTAATCGTAATAACATCCTACACGATCAACAGTATGGTTTTACCAAAGGACTTTGCACAACCGACGCCGGTGTCACTTTATTAAAACACATCTTTAACGCATGGGAAGAGGCACAGGATGCAATAGGTATCTTTTGCGACCTATCCAAAGCATTTGATTGTGTTAATCACGAAACGCTGCTCTTGAAACTTGAGCATTACGGACTGGGTAAACTTGCACTTAACTTAGTAAACTCATATTTGAATAATATACTGCAGCAAATTCAAATAAACAGTATATATTCCATTCCCCTTTTTAGTATACAGGCTGAATTTTTAGTAACCGTCCAAATTTGTTCTAGGCATTAGGTATGATTCACTAACTCCATTTTTGAAAAAAAATCGGTACGTAAAATTTTCATATTAAATCATTTTCTCGAAAGAATTATCCGCTCTGCGTGGTATATAATAACTTTGTGATGTGATATCTCAATATGTTTGTATTGAGTGATACTTTAAGAAAAAACACGTATTCAATGATTTTCGCCAAAGATTAATATCCCAAATTTGGACGGTGACTAAAAATTCAGGCCGTATATAAATGATTTACCTCATTTACTGAAAAACCGACCACAAATGGTGTTATTGACTGATGACACATCACTGATTTTTAAGGTAAGCAGACATGTACAGGAGCTTGACGACGTAAATAACGCTATGGTAAAGGTCCAGGTTTACTGTAAATAATTTAGTATTAAATGAGAAGAAAACTAAATGCATAAGATTTGCATTACCAAATGTTAGAAGTAATGAATGTCACGTTGTACTGAATAAGGAGACACTGGAAGTCGTCGAAAAAACGGTTTTCCTGGGGATCACGCTTGACTCAAAACTACAGTGGGGTCCTCAGCAGTGTGATTCTGTAAGACCTCATTCTAAAATTCGAATCTGAATCCGCGGTGAGTTTCTTGATTGGCATTCTATAAACTCGGTTGATAGTTCGAACTTACACTAGCGCTGCCCTTGCGAGCGTGTCAGCGAGTTGAACTAAATGTAAGTGAGATTTTGACAGATAAAGTATGAGATGACGTAAGAAGTGGTATTCAGTAAGGAAATTCCGCCATCACTTCGACGGTCACTTCGCACTCGAACACGATTCAAAGTGTCAAATAAAAAGCATCTATTTTACGAGTGAGATTATAAGAAATCCTATAAAAACAGTGTTAAAATAATATTTGTATGTCGCAGTGTTAAAAATTAGTACAATAACTATATAATTTGTGGTTAAAAACTACTTTTTAGGCGTTTGTGTTATGTGAATACCTACGATAACGTGAATTTAAAGCGATAACGATGGCCAGAATGTTTTTGTTAGAAGAGGCTCATGCTTTGGATAAAACAAGAAAAGCGTCGACAATCTAACCAAATTCGAAGTTTATCTTTAATAAATAACCCGAAATGACGCATATGTGAGCGTATATAGATTATCAAAGGAACTAATTGACCAACTAGCTAGAGTATGAGTTACTGCTTCTGATAAAGCCCACAAAACGTCGAGACTCGTGTAAACGTAAGTGCTTCATTTTATTAAGTATAAAGTTACTTTTGTAAGTATATACACAGTTTACAGCTGATAGATTTTTTACCAAGCACACCAACATAATTTATCGCATAAAACTCAAGAAAACAATATTCATACTAAGGATTAACTCTTTAGGTTGTTTTCCTGATAGCTATGTTTTCATCTTAGTCTAAGGACCCTATATTTATAGTTATAATAAAGGTACTTGGTATTTATTATGCATGTAAATAACCAAATTGGTCCCTATTTTGTTTTTACTAGATCTAGATTACTTAATTTTTTTATTGATTTATTGTTTCACAGATATTATGCACTTTGTCATTCTTGGCTAATGGCAGTTATCAGAAAATAATAAAAGAAAATATAAGGACATAATTATCGCAACCATCAGCACCTCGTTGCATAAATGAAGTAGTGGAAGCTCTTAATAATCCAGCAATAGTAAAAATATAAATAAGGTTCCCTCAAAGTATACAAGAAAGACAAATGTTAAAAGAAAGGTTAGTACCTAGGTATAATAAAACTAAAGTGACCCTTCTTTGATTTTTACATATTTGTGATAGTTAATTATGTTAGTGGTTACTTTAAATTACAGGTTCTACAAAAAGTTTGGCTTTCCAGCAGCTCTGGGGTGTGTCGATGGCACTGGTGGCATTGAAAAAACCAGAAGAGAATGAAGAATGTTTCTACTGCCGCAAAGGTTACCATGCAAGATATGTGCAATTGGTAAAATGGATTCCAATATTGTAATCTATTACTATTATTATAGTATTCAATTAGTCTTCATATTATTTCTTTTTTATATTTTTAGTTTTCAGATAACAGATGCAGATCTAAATATTTTAAATGTGGATCCAAGATAATGGTGGAGCTACTCATGATAGCTTCATTTTTAACTATGGTGTTATAAAAGCCCACTAAGCATTAACAAATGCTGGTGAAGAAGTTGTTTTGCTTGGTTAGTTAATCCCTCCCTACCCCTACTTCAGAATATAAGCCTAATTAGGTATAAAAACTACATAATTATTTGTTACTTACCTATTAATTATTTTCAGGTGATTCAGGATATGCTCAGCGCGCCTACCTTATGACGCCAATTAGTGGTGCTGAAGATAATTCCCCAGAAGCTTTCTATAATGACCGTCACTTAACTGCTTGCAATTCAGTAGAGAGAACAATTGATATCTTAAAAGGACGATTTAGGTGCTTGTTAGAACACAGAGTGCTCAATTATCATCCAGATGTAGTTGCAAAAATAGTTATTGCATGTTGTGTTTTGCACAACATGTGCAATCGCGCATGAATTGACAATTTCAGAAGAAGAGAGACTAGAAGACCTCCAAACAATTGCTGAAGTTCAAATGAGGCAAACTAGGGATTTGCCATCTAACGCCGATTTAGCTCTAGGGCAACTACGTAGGCGAAACTAAGTAAATATGCTATGGTGTTCACATCATAATTTATTTATTTATTTGTGTGTGAGGCGGGTCGTTACGTTCCCCAGCGGAGCGATGGTTGGTTCATACGTCGTGCTCGTGAACGGGTGCCGCCAGTGGGAACGGGTAGTATATTGTATTATAATTATTTATTTATTTATCCTTCAAGCACAAAAATGTACAGAGGTGGACTTAATGCCACAGGCATTTTCTATCAGTCAACCTTTGGATGATGTAGAGACAAACAGGTGTAGGTGCAATAGCGAGAATTGAGGAAAAAAACATCTATTTAAATATAAAGATATACATATATACCTATTAAAACTAAATATAATAAATACACCTAATTATATATAAATATAAGCACAAATAAGAAAAAATGGGAAAACATTACCGTTGTGATAATAATAATATAATTGACTATGCCTGGATGATTATTGAGTACCTATGTCATGTTCACTCTAAACGTGATGCACACGGTAAAGAACATGTAGCTAACATGAACATAGGTGCGATAATAAGTCTGCTGTGTCAAATTAAACCAAATCGAAACAAATCACCAATGGACTTTCAATAAAACTGTGCTAGTATTCGTTAAAAGTGATAAATTCATAAGTTAAAGCCCCACCCCAAAACACACACTGCAGGATCTAACTCTTATGATAGTTAGAAAGACAGAGGTCAACAACCCTTAACCCCAACTTAGAAAGGGTTGTTGACCTCTGTCTTATATTTACTGGGATAAAATGGGAGGCCTCTACGGAGAGGCCATTTTGTGAAATAGTGGTAGATTCAATAGATTTCTATTTTTAGCACATCAGGAAATGTATAAAATGAAACCAAATCCAAACTAATCACCAATGGACTTTCAATAAAACCGCTTTAGTATCCGTTTAAAAGTGTTTTATTTATTCAAAGTCAATCATTTATTTCAAATAGGCACATGAAAAGGCATTTTTGAATGTCAACAATTACAATAAAATAGAATTGATTCTAGTCGCCCCTTCCAAAAGGTAGTGTTCGTATGGAGAAGAGAGGACAAGAAAATCCACCGTTACTCTTTAAAAATGTTTTACAAGGTTTTGTATACATTCATTATATAATTATATGTGAAGATGATGCACCTAGAATAAAATTAGTCTAACACAAAAGGTAAAAAGAAAAATTAAGCATAACATAACATCACGCCTTGTTTCCCCGAAGGGTTGGGCAGAGGTGTACCTGTAGTACACCCACATTTCCTCAGTAATGTTTTTTAAGTCCCATGTAATAGGGGGCGAGCCTATTGCCATCAACCAGGCAAAATTATTAAAGACTGGTCTACTACTGAGAAATTCCTGTTGGAAAAACCCAATAATAATTTGCCTGACTTGGGAATCAAACCCACAACCCCATGCTCAACAGTAGCACTTGCAACCACTAGACCAACGAGGCAGTCTGGTCAAAAATAAAGTAATGACAGGTAAATCAACTATGTGATAGAGACATGGTTCTCACATATTTACAATATATATTATATTAACTTATATTACTACACCCTATCTCTATTTTTAGTCTCTGCCAATGCTTGCAGCCCTTTTCCCACTGCAGCCACAGCTTCAGCTAAGATATTATCTCTCTCTGCACTCCTTTCATCCATGGCCCTTTCTCTTTCCACACACAAATCCTGCAACCCTTTATGGAGAGGAGCTCCATAAAGGGTTGCAGGATTTGTGCACTTAGTCGAACTAACTGGATATTCTGAAACAACAGAAACAATCCTAAAAAGGAACCCCGTTTACCTATATTATAATTAAGTATTGACATTTCCAATTCCAGAAAGTTGCTAAAGTGCCACAGTAAATAATAGCACTTTAAATTTCAACAAGAAATTTTAAAAAAATCTCATAACGTAGATGTTATTTAATAATAATCAACAAAAATAAAAAAGTAAAGTAGATAAGTTGTTACCTCCTAAAACTATAGCTCGGGTCAGAGTGTAGCGGACCTGTTCTCAAGATATGATTTGAGTCTTCATGAATCTCTCTCTACCCAGACACATACCTGCAAAATACTTTAGCTTGTTCCAACAGTTGAGCTGGATGACGAAGCAAACAGTCTTCTCGAAATTGCAGGATCAGGTAGTCTGTAATTATGAGTGTGCTCTTGACTATCCTCAATCAGTTCAGAACCCTGAAAAGTAAATTGGATAAAATATTACTACATAATTATCTTTCTTGTGGAATAAAATTAGTGAGAAATATTTTGACTGAAAATAGTAGGTACTCTAAAGATAAATTAGTATTTGAATTATATTAGTAATGAATTATAATATAGATAGGTACTACATTTAGATCTAATAGAATGAAATCTAGACACATCAGATTTATAGTAGTGGGTATGTACCTAGTAGAAAAATACCAAAATTTAAACTTACTTCATGATTATTTCACAATTATTTTCGACAAACACAAAAACAACGCAACATACTGTCAACATATTGTGACATATATTTTTTTCGTAAGCGAAGCATAGATTATAAATTCATGGCAAGAATTTAGAGTTTTTTGTTTTTTTACTTATTATTAACTGCCTCAAATTCCTTTAAATAAGAAATTTAAATTTAAACATCATAAGCTAAAATTCTGTGCCAAAAACTCAACAATCGTGTCAAAAAACTGGAATCGATAAAACTTTACTAACATTTTGTTGAGTATGGTAGTCACTAGTATTGTCATTGGTCACTTCGGAGCTCACTTCACTTCGCAAGTGACTAGGTGATGCTTACAGAATGCAAAATCAAGGTCATTTTGAACCTTAAGCGAAGTGAGAGTGAATAGCGAAGTGAGATGCGAGTTTTTGTTTGAATTTTACAGAATCGACGTGCAGTTAACATCACTTGCAGGGCGGCTAAGTTCAGCCGCTTACGCTGTTGGAAAATCCGCCAATTAACAGACGTGGATACCGCGAGACTGGTCTTTTTTAGTTACTTTCATAGCATCATGTCTTACGGTATTTTGCTGTGGGGACGGGCCGCCGATATTGATTCTATCTTTATTCTGCAAAAGAGGGCTGTGAGATTCATCTACAACCTCCGCAGACGCGAATCTCTAAGGGAACTGTTTAAGAAAATTAACATCATGACGGTACCTTTAGTTTTGCCGTAAATATTGTCACGAAGATTTTTTTTTTTTTTTATTGCAAATAATATTTATTACTTTTACAGTGTGTTAGTTTAATACATAAATATAAAATAATTTAAAATATAAAAAAGCTTATTCGAAGTAGTCTCCAATGGCTGCAATACAGTCCTTTAAACGTTGAGGCCAGTTATCAATAGAAGCACGCACTCTTTCCATGGCAAAATTCTTCACTGCCAATCGTATTGATTGTTTTAGGGACTCCAAATTATCATGGCGTTTAGAACAAGCCGTACTCTCTAAAAGTGACCATAAATCATAATCCAGCGGATAAAGATCGGGACTAGACGACGGCCAGTCTCCAGCTCTGATGAAGTCCGAAACGATCACTTCCAATCAAGACTGCGTGGACCGAGCTTTATGACCCGGCGCCGAGTCTTGTTGGAAGGACCATACTTGGTTATTGAATATGCTGTTGTTAAGGGGCTGAACTACCTTCTCAAGAATGGTATCTTGATACACTTGTGCCGATGTTTTGATACCTTTTTCACAAAATATGGCTCTGTCCCTCCTTCATAGCTAACACCCCACCAAACCATCACTGAAGTCGGATAATGCCCACGTTGCACTCTGTCGACTAATTGGGAAGCTTCCTTAGAGCTTTGAGCATAAATACGGTCATTTTGTTTGTTAAAATGTTGCTAAATTGTAAAAAAAATCTCATCCGTAAACAAAAAAAATCTGTGACCTCACTTTGCGTACCGCTTCAGTAGTTGTTTCGATTTTACCACCCTATTCTTTTTTTAATTTACAGTTAAAAAATTACCAGTGCGTCTCTTATAGGCTGCAAGTCCTAAGTCATCTTTTAAAATACGCGACATGGTTCTGGGTGCTGTCTTCATCTCCCGAGATAAAATCTTTTGCTTTAGGACAGGATTTCTTCGAATTCTTTCCCTTACTGCTTTGCCACCTTTTTCGTACATGAACACTACGTGGACGGCCAGATCTTTTTCTGTCACATACAGAGGAGGTCTCATTGTACCTATTAATAGCCCGGTACACAAATATTTGACTAATACCTACCAAGCGTATGGAGAGTTTTAAAAATTGCATTTGGTTCCATACCAACTGTGTGTAATACAATCACAGCGATTCGGTTCTCATTATCACCCCACTCCATTTTAATATCGCAAAATATTGTACAATGTATTGGCGCCAAAATTAGAAAACCCAATGAACAATCGTATAAAAATGACAGATTCCAAATTCAAATCTTAATATCTTTCTTATTTTTAATTGTAACAGTATTTATGGCCAGACTAAGTATATGAAAACATTATGTATGTTCGAAAAAATCTACTTTTTAGTAAGATAAGTGACAGGCATAATTTTAACACAAGAAATAGGAACCTAATAAAATTATTCAAAAATAAAATTCTGCCATCTTAAAAACAATATGTCCGAATTTACAATGGCTATGTCCGATTTTACAATGGCATACTTTCTTTCGGCCAAATAATCATTATATTAAATATTTTTATGCCTTTAAAATATTCGTTTAAAGAAGATTATGCCAAGTGTGTTTATGCCAAATAAAATTCGGAGCATCAAGATTCTGCCAGATAGAGGGAACCCCTTTCCTACAATTGGATAAGTTATTGACGAAAAATTTTTTTTTTTCGTGCACGGAAGGCGAAGTAGGTAACACTCTGTTGTAAACTTTAATGAAACACTTGTTTAAATTAACAATAAATACAATTTATTAAATTAACATTAAATCATGTATTTTATCAACAACGAGTTTTGTCTCCGTTAATAAAAAAATCTTAAAATTAGTTTTAACAAAAAATAGAAAAAAAAAATGGTACAAAATAAATTAAAAGCAGAATAATTTACTTCAAGCGCTTTTTAAATTAATACTTAATTTATTTATTTACATTTAAAAATGGTAGAAAATGTAAAAATCTTGTAAAAATATTTTGTTACGTATTTACACATAGCAGGATATTTACAAAAGACGTACTTATGATATTTTTAATACATCGTAGAATGAAGAAACTTGTTGTCCACAAACAGACTACGAAGATTATATGAAAACAAAGATTTTTTTATACAATTAGATTGTCATATCGTATCTGAGTCAAATAAGTACTTTTGTTATATTGGATTAAGAGCTAGTTGTATTCTTATTCTCTTCAGAAATTATGCACAGACCTGTGCAAAAGCTTTGCACAGATCGGTACACAATTTTTACTTAAACCTGGGCAGGAGCTTTGCACAAAATGTTTGTGACCAACAACCAACTCCAATCTCCACGCTTTAAAATAAGGCACTATTATTATAATAGTATTATAACTCCATATTTTATTAATATTGCAATTTTAACGAGTATTTATGCAATAATATTTCTCAATGAATTTAATATTTTATCACAATAAAACCTTAAATATAAAGGAGTCTAGAAAACAGGTGACTTTTTGGATAGATTTTTTTTTTCAGAAAAATAATATAAAAATGGTAATTCTATTGACTATTTGGTGGAATAGAGTTATCTACTAAATTTAAGTCGTTGGTAATATATTGACATGAACTTTTTGTCGTATTCAGTACGACAACACGACAATTGGTTACTTTCGTTGTTTTTTCCTGCGGTGTATTTTATATTAACACACAATTATTTTATAATAGACACATTTTTAGCGATGGAGCCCAAAAGGAGGGTATTATTTTATCTATTAATTTTGGAAAGTATTTCTACATTTTAAATGGTTGAATCAATTCAAGACAAATATTTTTTTATTGTTATTTACCACTATTATATAACTTTAAATTAAAGCATTGGATCTGACACATTTAATTGAAAATATAAAATCTTTTCATTTTGTGCTACTTATTTATATCCGGTTGCTAAATTATAACCCTTTGAATATCAAATATGTCGCTAATACGACAAAAGGCCAATTAATAAATATCTACGACATTTTCGATGTTTAAGGGCTTTCCGCACCGACTCACTGAATATAATTAAATGATCACTAAATATTATATTTAATTTTTGTCCATAATTTACCGAAAAACAGAATACTGAGTGACATTTTACAATAGTGAACCTTAATTATATTTAGTGATTCGTTAAACAAACCATTCTAAAAAAGTCAACTTCCATTTTCAAAAAAATTCCACTCAAACTGGCGCTACTGTGCCTAAAAGTTATCCAGCGGCTTAACACAAAAATTTCACTACTTAAAATTTAGCACAAAATTCAGTAGCCAATCAAATTCATTCAAGCCTTTTCATTTAAGTCTTAGTCTAACTTTTAACCACACTAGCGCCCCAGGGCACTTTGGGTAAACACTCAAAAGTTTCGTCATCACTTCACTTCTAGCGATGCTATGAAAGTGTTGTAGCATGGGATATCCAGTCTACCGTGTGGGCAACTCTATGGTATATGCCCGGTTGACCCCTGCTGGCACAGGAGTAACCAGCGGAAACGACGCCTATGAGGTACCAGCGTCCTGCCCGTTCAAGCATGAGCGGGCCCCCGCTGTCACCTTGACAGGAATCTTTGCCACCACCCCGGTAGCCCGCGCACAGCATTTCGGGGTATATCACCACGTTGATACCTAGAATTTGAGAAAGAGCCTGTTAAACAATGTACTTGAAAGATTCGCACAAGATCTTTAATCAGTTGGTTCTGAATTGAAACCAATATTGGGCTTCTCGTAATTTGTCAAGATTTTCACTAAATACAAATCGAAACAGTTCTGTTTTTTTAACCATAGTTGATCAGCCACACGATTCACTTGGCTTTTCTTTGTTACTTTTTGTGCCAGGAACCAAACAAGTAACAAGCGTTTAGAGTAAGCCTCGTTAAAGACCTCTAACAGAGTAGGGTTCTGAGGCCCTACCTCGAAAGGGCGACTTAAATGTAACGTGTCACCGGACGATTATTGAATCGATACTACAGTACAGTCCAAGAGCATTTTGGTTTATTTTTTTGCATTAAAAATGATATGAACAAAGTCTAGAGCTATGATTTTCCTAAGACTGTGGTTGTGACCGCATAGTGTTCGCCATTTACCGTCGATGATGTCTGATGGTCTGGCAGTTCGATTAGTTTATGCGGCCTACCCAAATGTTCTTTCTTTGGTATTGTTCGTCGAGTTGAGTTCCTTAAGTTCTGAGTTGAGCGCCACGATTACTGACAAATGCTTGCACTGACAGGACAGGTCCACTCAAATCTGTGTGGTTCTTTTCTCAAAAGACCATTTCAGACTAATCTACATGGTAATCATAATGGCCTGAACAATATTATGTCTGGACTTTAAAAGAGACTGTGCCCTCTGAGTTTGTTTCGGCCTTTCTTCTCAGAGTAGTCAGATAGGAAACGCCGAACTCATCTAGCTAGTTTTTAATATTTTTTTTAAGATGACTTATAAAAGTGATTCCAATATAAATAATAGTGATTTACAGAATAAACAATTTCATTTCATTTCGACTGACGTCATTGAAACATTATTTATGAAGTAAGTTGGTGCGTTACCCTAGAGAGTGTTTTTAGCGTAAGTTAAACCACGCTGCCATCATTTTCATGACGGCCCTCATTGTGGCCTTTATGTGGCGACCTAAGAAGAGCTGGATTTTAAAATCGAGAATATTCATTTCGCACATATCCCACTAGGACACCTTGGTCGCGCTGCCAGCAAAATATATACAGCTTTATGGTGGGTATCTCACCAGGCGTCCGATCGATTGCGCAACCAACCATACATTTTTGGAAGTGCGATCATAGTTGCGCCGCCGCCACTGGAGCCCTAGTGAGATAGGGCTCTTATTGAGTCAACATTATGTGCGAAACACCAACTAAAGTTGTTGTTAAGTTTAGAATTTACGTAACGTTTATTCCGCGCGTTCGAGCTAGGCCCTCTGAGGCCTTAGTGTGGGTTTCTTTTAACCATCTCGACTTTACGAAGCGACCGCATTCGGCGCTCCGATTGGCAGCCAGCCGGCCTTCACCAGTGAAGAGCCAATCGCAGCGCCGAACGCGGTCGATGCGTAAAGTAGAGTTGGGTGAAAGGAACTCACACTAGGGCCTCTGGTCTCTGATTCGTCTTGTTGAGCTATAGTATAAAGAAAATTAAGAGGTAAATACCGTTAGCCCGATGCCACCTCTCACAGACCCTGTTATCCAATACAGGCACGTCCACCGCCTGTAGTGTCCTTGGTCGCAGCCGCGACCCTGGACTTAGTGCTCCCCACCCCGCTGCCCAGCCGTACTGCCCCAGGAAGTCGGACCCTCGCTCCGGTAAGCAGATTGGGGCTAGAATGACGGAATTAAAAGTGTTAATGATTTGGAATAGGTTTAAATAGGTTTTGTGCGTGGAGTTGAAGTTAATTTATGTAAATGTGATATTTATTTCTGCAATTAGGTATACTTCTTATATAGAGTCTTGACCAAAGAAATTATTGTTGTTACAGATAGTTTATAAAATAAAGCTGCTGTGCTATGTCATGTCTAAAAGGTAAATAGTGCCTCATTGGACAATATATTTACTTCCGGCTATTGTGGTTAATTAATGTAGCTCTTTTATCAAACTTCCTCCGTTGTCGAGTATTAAGAATCAAAATCTAAAATGACCGTGGACATGGAGCCCATTTAGAAGGGTTATTTAGATACCAACTGCTAGGCATCACGTTGCTTATCGTGACGTGCCCTTGCACACCGAAATGCGATCCGATCATATCCGATCTCGATAGTATGGTGCGCTTTTGGATCGTACAGGTCATTCCATACTACTTACAGATTGAACCGCTTTCTGCGTGTTGAAGTTCTTAGTCTACGCTTCAAGATTCACACGCGCCACAGTTTTAACTTTTGCAGCTGTCATCGTTTAACATAGATTTGATACTTGTTCCAAATAAAAGATTATTATCAATTAAAATTAGAATACTTTTACTACTTAAATGCTGGACGTTGAGCTGTGTCCTTAGATAACCTCTCGTCAAATCCTCGTCACCCAAGCCATTGCATAAACAAACAAATGTTCTACACTCACCTATATGAGGCATGTAGTGCACATTCCTATCTAACGTCAACACAGCGACATCAAATCTATCAGCTTGCGGCGTAAACTTGAACAGGGGATGCACTTTGATCGTCCGCACGCCAAACGTATACGCGGGGAGTGGTTCCGCTGCAGAGTTGATGACGTAATCACCGAGCGTCACGCGGACGTGGCGTGGCTGTGCACGAGCCACGCAGTGTCCAGCTGTCACAACATGGCGCCTCGATATTAGGGACCCACCGCATCTGAAACGTTACAGGGTTTTGGTTACGTTCGAAATTTGATTTGGGGGATTTAATTTTTTTTTAAGCATTTAAGGGACTAAGATTTAAGACATTAATGGGGGTGAGATTTATTTTGCGGTTGTAGATTTCAAATAGGGAAAAAGAAAATGGAAGAATGTAGAAGTAGATGCGATAGCAGATCAGCTTTTCTTTCTCCTACCTAGGTAAAAAAGTTAGGTAGCATAGACCAATCGTCTTAACAAAATAAAAATAATAAGCTTTCTCGGTGAGTTGCTTACGGTGGTTGGAGCGACCACTGCTTTAAGCAAATCAGTCAGTCAGGTCAGTTCTCTATGTACAGCAGGCCGTACGTCAGTGGTAACACTTAGACCTTGAGCTGGTCTGGAGTAGTACGGAGTTTCAATAGAATTAGAGGCCAGCTTATACTGGTCTTGTTACTACCGACGTGCGGCTTATTACCGTACAGTGGTGAGTCCAAGACCGCGGCCTAACCGACAGCGATTATCGCGCGAGTACGCGGTCGACGCTCTTTTAAATTAATCTGACGTACTTGCGTAGTCAATGAAGTCGCGTTTCTACATCTTAACTAATACAAACGATTGTGACGGTCGTGTACCCACGCGCCCTATTTAAAAGCGATCGTCGCGAAATTTTTGTTCGGTAATCCTGAACGCGTGGTCGCGCCGACAGAGGGCGCTTTCTGGTTTTCTGAACAAAAAGTGAAGTCGCGCTAATCGCGTATCGCGTATCGCTTTTGCATGGGTTGCGACCTACGGGTACGACGGTCGCTTTCGGTAAGGACACGGGATAAAAACCGTCCATATTTATTGACCTGATCTTGACCATAAGAGAAAACTGTTCTAACCACAGACGAGTATTATATTTTAGTATTATTCTGACGTATCAGTTTGTTCTTCCACTTAATTCTGAATAAGATATAAAAAATATGAACACTACATTTATTAGAGTCATCAACCAACAAAAACAGGCTTGTTGCCCCATTTACAAATCTTTTAACGATGGAAATTTTCGCCATGGTAAAATACAGTAAAATTATATAAAAATATTTTCTTAATAAACTTGTGTGACACAAAAGGTGATGGAAGGCAACTTGTCAACTTCAAAAGACAGATAATAAAGAAAATAGGCTTTTTTGTACTGTATAATACATGCTAATACCCTTAATTGTTTTGTATTCTAACCGCATTTTTTTTTTTTTGTGCCATTCACTAAATGCTTTTCGATTCTAAAAAGTTGTGGATTTGAGCCATGGCTTAGCGAGTCTGCGTATCACTGGACAGCTTACCTCACTGGTCAGTTTATTTAATTCGCCAGTTTCGTTGATAAGTCAGTTTTCCTAATTGGTCAGTTTTGTGTATTAGACAGTTGCGACAGCTGCGTTTCCAGTGTTTGCCAGTTTCCCTCACTCGTCAGTTTATTTAATTCGCCTTTTCGTTGATTAGTGATACGCGGACTCGGTTTAGCGGACCTAGATGCAAAGAAAACCGTGTTTTATCTGAATAAGGACGGTATGTATGGAAAGTGACCGTCGTTCCTTTATGTAGATGTTAAATTCACATGATTATATTATTTAACTTTTTTTTTTAATAGCCGTTATTGTCCACAGGGTCTTTCTACTCGCTTTCCACCTCTCTCATTTATTTCACTTACTAGCCATTTAAAAAGAAAACTTTTCCTTTCAATTGGGTTATTATGCGTTCATTTTTTCACAAAATAAATGGAAGTTTCTTAAAACTTATTACTAATACTAATCAAAATCTAAACTTTTTCGCTACTAAAGAAACATGCAAAGCATACATAAAATAATACTTCAATCCTAGATAAATTAAATAAAATCACTTACCTCTGTAATTTAAAAACAAAAATATGAAATAAAAATTGTTAATTGGTTATTTAGTTAATAATAATTGTTAGCAAAAAAACCTTAATATTCGACTCAAAAAGAAGAGGAATGTGCGAAAAAGTCGGTGAGATTACCAATTTTACTACAATTTATATTTTCGCCATAGCGCAGTTACAAGGTATAGATAGAGAGAGAGAAGATGTCATATTAAAAACTACTGACATGATTCGAATATTTAAAATAATTTTATTTAAAAAAAGTTTTAAATATTTGAACAAGTTTTGAATATTTAAAATAATATTATTTTAAAAGTTTAAAATATTTAAAAAATTCGAATCTTTAAAAAAAGTATTTTACACTAAAGTAGAACCTCATTCATTCATTTTAATCTAATGAAAACAGACATGTTAAAGTAACGTTACGCCACAAAAAATGTATAGTATTTTTTTCATATTATTTTAGTTTCTCACATTAAAATTGTATTCTAGTTCTATCAATGAAAATAATAGATACTTATGATATAGGTACATAAAATTATGAAAACTACGATCGTGATTCCGATTTCCTTTCAGTAACCCAAAGGTTGATAAAACACCCACATTATCAGTATGTATGCTTTTTTTTTAAACATTGAATTCATGCAATTTCATGCTTGATATAAGGACTAATCTGTGGAAAACTTGGCAAAAGTCCGCTCCATCTTAGCAAGTTTTAGGCCGCGGATAAATAAACGTTACTTACCAGGTGCTTTGGTTCCCGTCTCTATCTTGCACTTTTGATTTGACAGGTTGTGTGACAGTGACAGGAATATCCTAAGCCAAATCACGTGGTAAGTAACGTTTATTAATCTAGGCTTTAAGTTGTGCAAGTAGCCATAATAAGCGGAACTACGCTCGCGAATTTTCGTTGCTTTTTTTCTCACTAATTAGTCCCTCGCCTAAAAGGTTCCTGTGACGTTATTCATTGCAACGTAACTTAAACATGTCATCAAACCCACTACAGAGTATAAAAGTAGAAGTTGCTGGACATCATGCTATCTCTTTCGCACATTTACCTCTCTATCCAACACTGCTTCCAACCGATAAGCTCGAATATCGACATAAGCATGTTGCATCTGTAAAATTAATTATTAATTCATGTTAATACATTAATTATTATTAATAATTAGTGTTGGTGGACATGATGTTGAGTGGAAATAATAAAAAATACTCATTTACGTTTAGACAATCATACAAACAGGTTACAGCTTCACAAAAGAAAATGTAACAACGACCACTACTTGATTATTTGTTTACATAAAAGGAAAATTAAGGCCGTGACCTAACCAAATTCAATGGGCGCGCGGGAACGCGCTCTTTTATAATTATGAATATGACATAATCGCGCGAACAATCAAGTTGCCTTTGTACACACAGCCACACATCAAGCTATACATTTCCAGTATACGCTGACCTCGCATTGTACGGAAATCCTATACAATGCGAGATCAGCATAAATTGGAATTCAAAATTTGCCAAATTCGTCAAACGTCGATCGCGTACTCGCGCGGCTATTGCTTTTGGTTAGGACGCGGGGTAATGTACAGTCTTTCAGTACAATAATATTATAAAGTAATTAATATCGCTTTTAAAACAAATCAGTTATGAAACGAATTAAAGAAACGAAATGAAAAGCAAGTATTATTATTACCACTCTCAATATTTACACAATTCAGTCGATATTTAGTCCGCGCAAATATTTAGTCAATATTTAGTCCACGCAAATATTTAGTCTTAGTGTAAATGATCGTAATTCGTAGATAGAGATTTTCTATTCGACCGCTTTCATTCAATATTTTGTTGGTAACCCTCAACCTCTCAACAGTTATTTTCATCACGCCTGTATTTTCCGGACGGGTAGGCAGATGTGTATGTAATATCAAAAGTCATTTATTCATGAGGCTTAGACTCAGCACTTTTTGAACGTGAACGTCAAAATTACATAAGAGAGTCCCCCGAAACGCCCGCCCTGCACCACTTCCTAGTGCTTTAGCTGGGAACAAGAAGTAGCGCAACAAACTCAGTTTGAGTCCCATGGTATACTACTAAAATCAAATGATAATTATTTGCGTGTTCCAAATATAAAATTACAAAACGGTCAATTAGTACCAACATTTTTAGTAAATTAGTGCGTTAATATACAATGTTAATTCAATGTAAAAATACTGTGCAGTAATCTGTGCTTTTCATACAAAATGGTACAGAAAATTTAGGCATAACATAAATGTGACAAACATGTGTGACATTCGTGTAAAAAGTGTGTGACATTTGAACTGCATTCGTAGTTTGTTATGTTTTGTTTAATTTATCCACAGTTCATAAAAGCTAGATCTTCTAGTTACTTATGGGCGAATTTCACCAATAAAACTCAACGCCATCAGCACATCTGTCAATGTCAATAATCCACAACACTGATGACATTGACAGCTCTTGAACGCGAACTTGACCGCAGATAAATTAAATAAACTTTCAGAAACCGTAAGTAATTTTGTCCAAAATCTTAATACTAGTAATATAATACATAAACATAAGAAAAGGTGAGTATAGAATGAATATCTACCGATTTATTCTGCAAAATACGAGTATAACCATGTAAAACTAGCATCAGGCGAAATGACAGCTGTAACTGACAATGACAGCTCACTTCAAGCTCGCTTCAACTAAGTTTTTACGGTTTTTTTTATAGGCTTTTACAGATTAAATCGGCAAGTATGCTATGGCTAACGCATAGCAAACCTAATTTCATTTTAGTCAAGTATGAAATAAAGTTAAGTTATATGAAATAAAATTCGTAATGTAAGGTGTGTAGTTTATGTAGGCCACAAGTGTGAATGAATGTGACATCTCAACACAAAATTCTAAAAAATATGCCAGAATGGCCATACTATGCCAAAGTGATATACCTAATAATAACATTCCAAACAAAACTGGCCACAACACGACATGTATAAAATTAATGTATTGTCATATGTGAAAAAGTGTGTTTGCTATGTGTCACGAAGTCACACTACAACTTTAACATATATCTAATTAAATGTCACAAAAATTGGCCACAAATGTACCGTCTCAAACAAAAACTGGTCACAACTGTGCCAGTAGTACAGAACTGTATAACCTTGAGGATCCGATCCTGATGTAGGCCTGCCAGGGGAAGGTGCCGAACCCAGCATCGTCGCCGCCGACAATACGGCGCTGTGCTGTCTGCTTGCCGACCGCTATTCCACAGCCTGGAAGGAAAAGAGAATGATGGCTTCAGAAACAAGGATTTTAAAGAGCTTCACATAATGTTCATAATAATGTCTTAGGTTCTGAGGCGCTAGTGTAAGTTTATTTTAACCATCTCGACTTTACGCATCAAACGCGTTTGGCGCTCCAAATGGCCCTTCATCAGTGAAGACCAGTGAAGGGCCAAATGGAGCGCTAAACGCGGTCGATGCGTTATATTATTTTTTTCCAGTATAGATTTCAGTTTTTTTATTTTTATTTGTATATAAATAGTAAAATAGAGTTAAACAAGTGTTTATTAGTACTAATATTGCATGGAAGAGTGGAGTCTCCTAATACAGGCTTTATACGATAAGGAGGCTCCAATCACCACTGATGTGATATGAAATCTTGTTGATTCCAATAAATCTTTTTTCATTTTTTCAATACCGGGAAAGGACTACGCGGCAGGCTTAGAAAGAGATGGCGGTATGAGCTGGACTCCTTCTTAAAGGATTGGCCCACAATCGCAGTAGACCGGGAAAAGTGGAAAGATGGAAGGGAGGCCTTTGTCCTGTAGTGGAACAACACAGGCTTATAAGATTATTATAATATATTGTAATCTTCATTTCTAATATATTGTAATCATCTTTATTATAATCTTATATGAGTTTATTGTTATAATCTAGTCTAGTTTCACTTATTCAATTATTTCTTTTTAGTCCCGTTTTACATTTCACTTGGTGATTTCACAAACTGATTCATATTATTCTTTAGTACGTCTCCGCAGCCTTTTCCCAACTATGTTTGGGTCAGCTGCCAGTCTAACCGGATGCAGCTGAATGGCAGTATTTTACATGGAGCGACTGCCTATCTGTCCTCTACAACCCAGTTACTGGGTAACACGATACCTCTTGTTAAGACTGGTTGTCAGACTTTTGGGCTTCTGAATACCTGTAACGACTGTCAAAGATCTACGAGTGACAGCCGGGATGTCGGTGTGTCAATATTATGTAATGGATGGTCACCCATGGTTTATTACATGTTAGTTCTAATAAAAACTGATCCTGAGTGTTCATACCTCCATATTATGTCCAATTTTGCGATCTAGCTGGAAATGTCGTGTATTCCTCTTTAGTTTTCTTATTTTTACTCTTTTTTTTCTTCTCAACAGATAAAGTTACTAATGAACTTATTACCAATAATATTAAAATAAACTTCATTTTAAAATCCACTATATACCAATGACATTTTACATTTCATTTTAAAATATGTTTACTACGAGTATAATATCAATAGCAAGTATTTTTCAAAAAGGTTTGGTTCGATGAACATCACCCGCGCACATGAGTAAGACAATTTAAAAAAAAAATTACAATAATAAGTCACTAAATCCGTTTCATTTCAAAAGCAAACTCCATTTTCCAAAAAAATATTTAAAAATCCAATTTCCAAATGAAACTTGCACCGATTTTCTCAAACTAAAATTGCACCAATTATGTCAAATTGCACCAATTTTCTCAAAAAGCACCAATTTTCTCAAATTATAATTGCACCTATTATCTTAAATTATTTATTTACCATGAAATTAAACGCGTGTTACAGTACATAACAATATTTACTGACTGAAGTTGGAACGGTTTTCTATACATAATTCACGATGAACATAACGTTTCCGAGGAGTTACCTAGCAGGAAACCATTATATACCGGTTTATTCGAGTTTATGAATTATGAGGGAACTGTTCTACAGTATGAATGAATGTATAAACGACGAGGTTAAAAAGACTAAAATTCCTCGTCAATATATATTTTATAACCCGATTTTTATTTTTGGTAATCTTTAAATCCAATTTGAATATAATAAACTTGAAAATATAGGCGAAATTTTGACATGAATATTTTATGTCCGAAACCATATTACACTGAATCACCATGTATGACTGCGACACTATGGTAGCGCAACCATGGTGTCGCAGTCATACAATCGAATCGAATGGGGAAATCGAAACGCAAAATTACCATGAATTCAGTACAAATAGGCCCAACAGCGTTAAAAAGGTTCGGTTATTAAAAAAAAAACAACTGTTTGTGCTCGATAATGTTCACTTATGGTTAGCATATCTGCCTGATCATTCTTATTCAATCACCCTGCATACCAGATACATTGCCATAAATGTATCTTATAACAACCCCGGATAACCGACAGATAGCCCCCAGATAGCCAATCATAACACTAAACAAATACAATACTGCCTAAACAATAACGTTCATTACCAAAATTAAACATTATTACTCAATAAAATTGAGAAAGTATGCTGGTACAATATTATTAAATTACTATTACGAAAAACAGTGACTTGCAGAGTATACATGTAATCCTATTATGTTGTATTGTATGGCTTGTATGTCTGTCAAAACTTTGACATTTGACATAACATTTTGTATTTGACATTTGAGTCACCTAATAATAATAATGGTCATGTAGATTTCATTCTGATTCGTGACCAGCGGGGAATTGCGTAACATACCTACGTTCTTCCACCAGAACAGACAGATGCTACTTCTTCGTCCCAGGTAAAGCACTAGGAAGTGGTAAAGGGTGCCCGGGGGACTGTCTTAATATGTAATTTTGACGTTCAAAAAGTGCCGATTGAAGACTGAGTGCCTAGTTTGAATAACCGACTTACAATTTTGATGTTTTTATGATTTTATAATAACTTCCATTCACTGTTATTTACATAGCAGGTAGTGGTACAGATAGTGCAATCCACGACGACGCGCCCCACTCCGCGATTACTGTACTGTAAGCTGTACTTTAGAACGGAGCAGAGCGGAGTGGGGCGCGTCGTCGTCGTGGATTACACTATCTATGTTCAAATATGTGTGGGGTAAGTACCACAGCTAAAAAGTGAAAAAATACAAACTTTTTTACAAAAAAAAACAAACAACCGACTTCCAAAAAAACACTACAAAGCGAAAAAAACTTTATTTCAGAAGTCGGTGGCAAACATACTTCCAAAATAAAGTTATTTTTCGCTACAAAGTTTTTTTTTTTTCTTATAATGCAGTTATGCTAGGGGTGGGTATAAGTACACCCATATTTCGCCGGTTAAATTTAAGTCTTATGTTATAGGGGCCTATTGCCAATAACAAGGTGCAAATAATAAACACCGGCTGCTATTAAAAATTTGCTAATGCTCAAAGCACGATTCCCATTGCTCAACACCATGCTTAATACTATAATTGTTCGATAATCATTTTTAGCATTGCCTTTCATTCTCTCTAGGAATCGTACCCAGGAACTCACGTTTGAAAGCCGCATCCACAACCACAAAACCAATGAGACGGTTAATGTAAAGTTAACAACTTCCTAACCACAGTTAAGTTAGAACCGCAGTTGCGAAAGTTCAAGTTGATATCCATTAGGTTTGCAGTCTTCCTCTGCTCTCGTATTAGAATGAATAGGGGCCATAATATGAAGTGTTAATGGCATCATTATTCCACTGCGGAAAAAGGATGGTGCTAGCGGCCTCATATAGCTCCGTCTCTCACTCACACTGCAATAATGGTGGCATTAATACGTCATAATACGGCACCAGTACAGTACATAATCCAATAAGCCAAAACGTCAAACAAATATTTTTTTATGAAAGCTGCGCGCACAGATTGCATTAAGTCTGCGGCGCGTGAGTCGCCGACGCTACGAAATGTGGCCATTTCAAATATTATATTTTATATATTTAGGACTAACTATTGTGTTTATAATATTTTTGTCTTATTTTGTTATTTCTCTATATGCTGCACCGGTTGACGTCATTACGTCAACGCTAGTTGTCGCTGAAAACCAGCGCTGGGGCTCTGTCTCGCATAAGGTCGCAGCATTATGCTGAGCGATGGCCGTTTTGCGTGGATGTGACGCATATTTTCCCCCGAATTGTTACTTTTGTGTTTTTAATCTTCCCTTTATTTTATTTTTTTTCTGTCTTGCTCTAATGGCCGTGTGTTGCAGTCTACGTACTAGACAAAATGCTGGCAAACAAATGAACTATGGCAAACTTTTCTGTGTACATCCTACAATGCAGCAGTGGGAAGTGGAGAGTCGAGTTAAATGACAAACTTTAAAAAAAACCGACTTCCAAAAAAAAAACACTACAAAGTGAAAAATAACTTTGATTTCGGAAGTCAGTGTCTTTGGTTTTGTATTTTCGTTTTTTTGCCATCGACTTCCGAAATGAAAATTATTTTTCACTTTGTAGTGTTTTTTTTTTTGGAAGCCCGTTTGATTTTTATTGGAAAATAGGTTTTATTTTTCACTTTTTAGTTGTGGTACCTACACAAACCACCCACAACAATTTTAATACCACTACCTGCTATGTAAATTACAGTGACAAAACTATTAGAACATCGTCCACATATTATACCTACTAGGTGAGAAAAATACGTATTATTGAAGCTAACTCAAAAACCCCTCATCAGATCTTGACCAAATTTATATGGGACTACTTCTGAAGTATGCCCTACCAAACACAAAAAGAATCAACAAAATCAATTCATAATTGGCGGAGTAATTGCGTAGCAAACATACAAAAAAAAAAAAAACTACCGAATTGAGAACTTCTTCCTTTTTGAAGTCGGTTGAAAATCTCATGCAACACCCAATATGCATAATTCAGCCAAAACAGTGCAGACTGCAATGCCTCGGTCCGAACCCACAATAAAGCTTCGTGCAGACAAGCGCGACGCGACAGTGCGACGCGACACCGGTTATTGTTATACCGTGAAGTTTTCGTAGAAATCGTATTGTTCAAGTCGCGTCGCGCCGTCGCGTCGCGCTAATCTGAACGAGGCTTAATACGTAAATATGGCTCACACACATAGTCTTGTGTGCTTCCTTCTAACGATCGATGTGTCATTTATCACGGCCAGTATTTTTATTGCGGCGTTTTTTTTTTCCGCGTATTTAGTTTTCGACGCTCTGCTCAGCGCCGAGAGTTGAATATCCAACAGTGTGTTTTCTTGAAGCGCTGGAATACGCGCTGGATGCGCTCTGTTGGATTCTCAATGCTCGGCTCAATAACGAGAGTCGAAAATCCAGTGTACTAAAAGTGTTACATATCAATGTGGTATTAACTTGAACTTTCGCGTTTTGCGGTTAGATAGGTAGGTCTGCGGTAAAGAAATCGTTTCGCGTTAGATTTCCTGACATTGTTACCTCGGCTTTGAATGATAGCTATATCATTAACCGTAAAAATACTCGTAGGCTTCTCATCTGCCAACCAATAGGGATGTTGACGAAAACAATTTTTATCCGTCAGGTAGATAATAAAAAAAATATTGGAAACGTATTTTTTATTTTTTGATGTACCTAGGTAATTAAAAGATTAATAGAAAAAGAAAGAAAGAATAATTTTTATTTGGACACAGTTCGTGAAACACGTAATAACAAAATTAAAAGTGAAAATAATCTTATAGCAATAATAGTGTGTGCCTCACGGCTGCGCCAAAAAGGTTCACACTCAAACTCAAAGCATTTATTTCAATTAAACCCTTTACAGGCACTTTTGAATTGTCAAAGAGTCAGTTAGTCAGAAAGTTGAAGCTAGTTGCCCGTTCCAAAACGTAGATCTCTATGGAGAAGAACGGGCAAGAAACTCCAAGGACACTCTTTTAAATATAGAAATTACAAAATCCTGGGTAAATTACTCTTGTTGATTCTTTATGTGAGAACAATGTAAAAAAAAAATATAAAAATCAAAAACTATTAAAAATATAAGATTAAAAATAAGCCCTGGCAGATAAGAGATGACCAGTCTCAACTGACGGCGCCCGTTCACGAACATGACGCATGGATCAGCACCATCCAGCTCAACCACTTTGTAGGGAACCGAATGATTCAACACACTCGCCACGATCAGCGAGACATTAAGTGAGCATGACATTTCAGCATTAATGTCAGACAAATGCTGTCTTGACGCTGGTTCTCTAATGAACCTTTAAGAACAAGATTACGGTAATACATTGAGTTAAAATGTGGCATGACGTTACTCTTCGGTGGATTTTATACTGAATTGTGACGTAACGAGCCCCCATTCCCCAACTTTAATGAGTTTTATCTAAATATTTTTTTATTAATATGATAAAGCAAAAAATACGTGTCTAATATTTTTTTTATTATCTAACTGACGGACTAAATAGTTTTTTTTTCCCAGTCAACATCCCTGAAGCCAGGAATACACATGCTACTGGCATGTGTATTCCTGGCTTCAAAGTACAAAAGTATGCAAGAAGCTTGCATGCTATGTGCCATAACCACTTCTGATTGGTGTATGTGGCAATGGCATGCAAGCTACTTGCATACTTTGCAAGTTACTGGCATGTGTATTCCTAGCTTATTGCGTAGTTGTCATAAAATCCCTAGATGTTTATGAAAGTCAAAAACTCTACTACTCTTTAGTTCTTGGTATATAAAAAACCGGCTAAGTGCTTGTCGGACCACGCACAATGAAGGGTTCTGTAGTTGGGATGATTTTTTCTCAAAACCTAACTTAACATTGTAGTTGTATTTTATATCTTGCTTACGTACTTGTTGATAGGCCTACACTGTTCTCTCATACCTATTAACAATGTAATCTGAAAACATTGTAAAAACCATTTACTTTTAAAAGAGTAACCGTGGAGTTTGTTGCCGGCTCTTCTCCATAGGAAACGACCAATTGGAACCGTGCACCTAGCTTCTGACATTTTATATGTGCCCTTCTAGGTTTATGTGAAACAAAATATTTTGTATTAAGAATTTTGTTGAAAAACATGTTCTCCCATAAATATTTTACGGTCAATTCTCCAACTGCAAATGTCAAGTTTGTAACCGCAAAAAAATATTTTACTATGTGATAAAACTTAACTAGCGGCCTCGTTGGTCTAGTGGTCGCAAGCGCTACTACTGAGCATGAGGTCCTGGGTTTGATTCCCGGGTCGGGCAAAGTGATATTGCGTTTTTCTATCTGAAATTTCTCAGTAGCAGCCCTGACTCTGGATTTGAGCCCGGTTGATGGCAATAGGCTCGCGCCCTATTACATGGGACTTAAACATAACTGGCGAAATGTGGGTGTACCTGCTACAGGTACCTCTGCCCAGCCCTTCGGGAAAACAAGGCGTGATGTTACTTAACTATTTTCAGTGTTTTTCCTTTACTTGTGCTGTGAGACCTATTTTCCTGGCAAATTTCATGATTCTAGGTCAACGGAAAGTACCTTGTAGGTTTTGATTTATTTGCGAGTGTCAAAATAACATAAACACATAACATAACATCACGCCTTGTCTCCCCGAAGGGTTGGGCAGAGGTGTACCTATAGTACACCCACATTTAGCCAGTTAAGTTTTTTTTTAAAGTCTCATGTAATAGGGTGGGAGCCTATTGCCATTTACTACTGAGAAATCCCTGTTGGAAAAACCCAATAATACTTTGCCCGACTTGGGAATCGAACCCAGGACCCCATGCTCAGCAGTAGCACTTGCGACCTCTAGACCAACGAGATGTTGCTTAAATGTCCGAATTTTTTGATTGCATTAGCTTAGAAGCTTTTTTTTTTGTGATCCAAGGGACCACATACCTACGTATTTGATATTATTTTCAACTTGAAACCTTCAGGCGTTCCTGAGAAAAAGGGTCTTGACAGACTGACAGACAAACTGACTACGAAGTGATCCTATAAGTGTTCTGTTTTTCCTTTTGAGTTGCAGAACCCTAAAGAAGATTTTGCGGTACGGTACACAAGACGCGAAGAAAAACAAACTCTAAACAAAGAAATTGGGGGCAAATATGCGTCACATTCACGTAAAACTATTAAAGCTAAATACAGGGTGTTAAAGTAATTGCGTGCCATAGCTTAGGGGTAAGTTCAGTATCGATAAAGGAAGCCAGAAAAAAAAAAGAAAAAAAAAACATTACCTATTACCGCATCGCCGTACGAAGGGAAAATTCGAATTGTAACTTACATACCGTCGTAGCGTTAGTTCAATTCGCGTTCGATAGTAGGTAAGTAATTAAAGCATTTAAACAAATAAAATAATTTTAATTATAAACGATTGCTATTTTAAGTTTTTTTTTTTTTATGGCTTCCTTTAACGATACTGAACTTACCCCTAAGCTATGGCACGCAATTACTTTATCACCCTGTATAGTGCAATCCACGACGACGCGCCCCACTCCGCTCCGCTCCGAACTAAAGTACAGCTTACAGTACAGTCATCGCGGAGTGGGGCGCGTCGTCGTGGATTGCACTATCTGTAAAAATGTATACTCATACCCAATAAGTATTTCGATCATAAGGCAATCTCTGCAATCGAGCAGTGGTAGCCCCGACTTGTACGAGTTGTAAATCGTGGGTTTGAACCCAACGAGAAGCTTTACTTTGTCTAAATAATTGCATCACCACTGCTCTCAAAACGGTGAAGGAAAACATCGTGAGGAAACCCGGAATGTCCTAGAACTAAAAATTCGAAAACATGTGACATTTACCAACTGGGCCTGCGTGGTAGATAACAGCCCCTCTCGAAGACAGGAGGCCTTTGAGCCAGCAGTGGAAACATTATAGATTAGGCTGATTATAGAGGCAATCGCATCTCAGCGACAATCAATGTCAAAAACTTGTCAAAACTGCAAATAATTGGTGCTTTTAAATATATAAAGATATCGAAAGATCAATGGGATGCGACCGTCACATGTTTCTGCAACCGATTGCGACAGCGGACACACATCCAAGGTTCGACAGCCACTTTTAACCTCGTCATCAATTATACATTCTACCAGATCAGCATACAATACTCAGGTCTCAGGGTTCCGCTGTCTCATAGCATTGTACCCGTTGTGTACCTACCGTGTAATGATACTGCGCGTGCGCAATGTCCTCAGTAACGTACAATTTTACCCAATATTGCGATAGAAGGCTTAATAGACGAAAGACTGCAATTTCTGCAAGCTGTGTACAGCTGTACCCGGACATTAATTTAATATGACACATCGCGCCTTTGAAAAAGACCACAGAATAAGTGCCAAGGAAGGACGCTCTACAATTACTAACATTATCATGGTTTCTTTAACTACACCGATGGATTTCATGCCATAATCCGCAAAAAAGCGACCATGCGAGTCAGACTCGCCCATGAAGGGTTACGTAGCAGCAAGTAATTTATGACGTATTCAAAAAAAACTACTTTCTAGATCTCGTTCAAACCAATTTTCGGTGGAAGTTTACATGGTAATGTTTATCATATTTTTTATTTAGTTTTATAATTTTTCTAGGGGGGGGAGACATTTTACCACTTTGGAAGTGTCTCTCGCGCAAACTATTCAGTTTTGAAAAAAACGATATGAGAAACCTCAATATCATTTTTGAAGACCTATCCATAGATACTCCACACGTATGGGTTTGGTGAAAAAAGTATGGGGAACCCCCAAAATGTATTGTTTTTTTTCCATTTTTGTGTGAAAATTTTAATGCAGTTTACAGATTACACCTACTTACCAGGTTTCAACAGTTATAGTTCATAAAGTTTCGGATTGAAGTGGCTGTGACATACGGACGGACAGACAGACAGACATGACGAATCCATAAGGGTTCCGTTTTTTGCCATTTGGCTACGGAACCCTAAAAACGACCATTAGGCAGTCACAATAGCATCCTGAAAGCTGTGGCGGCCGATACCTACTTCCTCCGCCATAATAAGTCTATTTGTGAGAAGATTTATACCTATGTACCTAATTTCCATTTCTCGTTCTGTAGTTCATGGGTGGTCTTCTCATTCATTCATCTGTGGTTTATGTTACTAACAATAGTGTTTTAAGTGCAAACTTGTTACTGACAATTTATGGATCTCTTATGTGTCCGAAATAAAATGATTTTGTTTATTCAACTTGCGGGTAAAAGCGTCTTATATTTTGAGAATAAAAAAACGAAAGTAAAATAAGCATTCCTTGTTGCTATAAGTCAATAATAATAATAAAAATATTTATTTATACAAAACATTTGATATTACTTAGGACTACGATACATAACTAGGTTAACTAAAGTTAATACGGATAAGGTAAACCCTGACTCCTAAACTAGGTGATCCTGTGACTTAGGGGTCAATGGTTCTTACATTAGCTAGCGTTGAAAACATACATTACGTACGTTACAGATTCTAAATAGTGTTCTAGACGCAAGAGCGAAAACCATTGTACGGTCAGCAATAAAGTAGGTTAACCAAAGTTTTAGAAGAGATTGATAAATAATAAGTTGTTAATTATTCGGTAAGTGTTTGTAATTGTAAATATTTATCAGAGCAACCCTCAGAGCTATGGACTGCCTCGTTGGTGTAGTGGTCGCAAGCGTTACTGCTGAACATGAGCTCCTGGGTTCGATTCCCAGGTCGGGCAAATTGTCACTGGGTTTTTCTTTCTGGAATTTCTCAGTAGCAGCCCGGAGTCTGGACTTGTGCCCGGTTGATGGCAATAGGCTCGCCTCCTATTACATGGGACTTAAACGTAACTGGCAAAATGTGGGTGTACTAAAGGTACACCTCTGCCCAACCCTTCGGGGAAACAAGGCGTGATGTTATGTTATGTTGTTATGTTATCAAGCAGTGGTGGCCAAAAAAAAACCAATATTATAGGCTGATTGTGCTACTTAATATTATGATAATTATTCAAAAATAAAGGTACCTACTACATCCCATGGGGGTAGGCAGAAACTACAGAACACCACCTGCTACGCTCCTTACATCCCCTTGCCTCCTTTACGTTCATAAAAATCTTCAAAGGTATAAAAAAAAACGATTTTCCGAAATGATTTTCGACTACCTACTCGCTGACTCACCAATTTTGTTTGACAGATCATCCGGAAATGAGATAATATCGCTATATCGCCGGTGCCAAATAGAAAGGTGTCACGACGAAAATAAATCACCATCGTAGAGATAAACAATGCTTAAATCACGCTGACTGGCAAAACTTGAAAACCACGACTCACACCCGTTTCTTATTGAGAGTTTGAAGTCGAGACCTTGGTCAAACTCGAGAATTTCGCACGCAAACACACACAACATTGCAAAACACGAAAGGCGTGTACGCACGAACGAACAAAACATGTTTTTTTTTTTTTTTTGGTTGGGAGATTTTCCACTTACTCCTCCCGCTCTGTGCGCAGCGGGAGGGCGTGTCAGACTCTTACTGACTAAAACCCACCCGTGTTCCTTCAGTTGCCTGTACGTTGCCAGGGGCCACGGTATCCCTTTCGGACTTTCCCGCGACCCCGGCAGGCATCGGTCCTGACGGACCCCGTCAGTTGTGCTGAAATCTCTTTGAGGCGCACGTGGAACACAACGCGCCGTCGACCCGGGCCTGGTCCTTATCAGACGGCGAGCTACCCATTGCTCACCGTCCGCAAGCCCGCGCCTATGGTAAATTAGAGTGGGCTTACATTACTGTCCAACCAGATATAACGGAACATCTCAACACACCACTTTATACATTCTAAAATAGGGTCTACCCTTTATAGCAGAACTTTTTAAGTCATAATATTATTTTGCATAACAGCGGATAGCATAAACTTCTTTTCGCAGAAAATCGTATGGCAAACACTCATTTATCATACATACAAAACTCATAATTTTGCAAGTCAGAATCATCTTAAGGGCATACATTTAATATTCATAATAATTAAAAAGCAGAACCATCACATCAGAAAGTTCACACAAGCGTGCAAACAAGCATACACCATGCATGCAGCTAGCATGCAGCATGCAAGCGAGCATGCAACATGCAGCAGGTATGGTTTCTGTCACGGATACGGCGCTGCGGGGCTCCGGCGGTCCCATGCGAGCTTCTCCCCTCCGTGCCTACGCGGGCTTAAATTACACTCTAGACAAGACTACGTGGAGTCGGTTTTGCAGCGATTCGTTTCTGTCACAAACTTTTGTAGCACAACATAATTTAATTTAAGATTAAAAATTTAATTTTATAAAAATGGCCACTAAAATTATTCCAAATAAAATTCTGCCATCAATCAAAGTATGCCATTGTAAATTCGGACTAATTCGGCCAAACAATAATTCTATTAAATATTTTTTATGCCTTTAAAATATTCGTATAAACAAGATTATGCCAAGTGTGTTATGCCAAATAAATTTCTGAGCATCAAGATTCTGCCAGATAAAGGGAACCCTAAAAAAAATCTTACCATCATCATAACAGGATGCGAATTGCAGTAAACATCAATATAAATAACATATTTCCGAATGTATTACATAACTTCCCTTGCATAACCAGATCCGCATTGTGAACGCATGATTCAGATTTAAAAACAATCTTTTGGAACGCATACAATCCCAGTATAACCTGATCTGTCATTCTTCGGAAAGCCTAACAATGTAAGGTCACATTGTACTGGACGTGTATAGCCTGATATGTCATCGTATGGATAAAGGAAATTGAATATGTTGGGCAACTACCATCTTGGTATTAGAGAGCTTTCTAATTTGATATGTATGAGGTTATAAAACGATAAGAATTCCTTAACAAAAGGATATCGAAACCTGATAAAAGAAACTTAGGAAAGATTTGAGTACGCCTGTGGATGGCTGGGTAAGTTGGGGAAGCCTAAAGAAACGATGGATGTATCTTTGTGAAAAATTATATGGCTAGAGAGGGGTGAATGCTGATACCGACAACCTTTATAAATTACGGTACAGGTATCGAATAATTTTTGGTTACTTCCACGACTAAGGTTACCGCTATCTGGGAAACCAAAAAGAAGAAATATGTTACCTCTATTTAGGTTACCGTTTTAATACCGGTTACACCAGGCGATGTGCGCCCTTTGACTAATGCCGACGGCACGTGTAAGGTAGAGGTAATTGTTATTTCGGTAACCGGTATTAATACTGGTTGTATTAAACATAAGGTAACCTTTAAAAATACCTGTAAAAATATAAATGTTGTAACCGATTATTGATACTCGTATTGATTAAAACGGTTTCAGGCCCTGTTGAAAAGTATGGACGAAGTCACGCTGCAGCGGCCACAAGCAGGACAGGCAGGACGATTAGAAGCCTGATAAAAACAATTTTAAATAAAGAACATTGATTAATATTTTATAATTTATTCAATAGGTAACCTATTTCTTTTTTATCCGACTCTATAAAAAGGAGGTCCTTCTTTTGACCTGTAAGCATGTTTGTCACGAAAATCTCAAAAACCGTTGGTCGATTTTCTCACACTTAACATAACATCACGCCTGTATTCCCCGAAAGGTTTAGGCAGAGGTGTACCTAAGTACACCCACATTTCGCCAGTTATATTTAAATCCTATTTAATAGGGGGCGAGTCTATTCGGGCACAAATCTAGACTCCGAGCTGCTACTAAGAAATTCCAGATAGGAAAACCTGACGTTATAACGTGCACGTATTTCCATACACTTTATAATATTGGGTCCCCACCTATTAAATTAGCGTTTTGTATGGAGAATTTTAAAGAAGTTGCTTTTTTCATGCTAACGTTTTCTTAATTTATTTAACAACCAAGAACACTAATGTTTTAAAACTTTTATGCACTAATGTTTAAAAACTAAGATAACGTATGCCACTTAGATTAAGCGAAAAAATAAGTTTTACCAAGTTTTAAAAAAAAATAGTGGTCATTTTTGCTAACAAAAAGGAGGAGAAAAAGGAGTCATTTTTAAGGTATTTTTTATGTTTAGAAAACTATAAGTAATAAGGTTTTTTTTTTTACTATTGGTACCTAGTTGTCTATGATGGTCATTATTCGATATAATATCAAGCAATTGATGAATATTTTAAATCATAGAAGTGACGAGGTTCTCTATTTGTAAAAAAAAAACGCCCAAACTCAAACTCAACTCAAGCTCAAAGCATTTATTTCAATTAAACCCTTTACAGGCACTTTTGAATTGTCAAAGGTCAGTTAGTCAGAAAGTTGAAGCTAGTTGCCCATTCCAAAACGTAGATCTCTATGGAGAAGAACGGGCAAGGAACTCCAAGGACACTATTTTAAATATAGAAATGACAAAATCCTGGGTACATTACTCTTGTTGATTCTATATGTGAGAACAATGTAAAAAAAATATAAAAATAAAAAACGATTAAAAATAAGCCCTGGCAGATAAGAGATGACCAGTCTCAACTGACGGCGCCCGTTCACGAACATGACGCGTGGATCAGCACCATCCAGCTCAACCATTTTGTAAGGAACCAAATAATCCAACACACTCGTCACCATCAGCCAATTTCATAGGTGGGACCTAATATAAAAGCGCACAAAGGTATGCTAAACCAATCAACACTAAGATTGTTTACAAAACGTGTTCCGACTTCTGACAACTGCAGTGAAGTAACTCATGGCTAACATATATTATGTCACGTAGAAAGCCGACCGCTTGACCAACTTTAACTTTTCTGTTACGTCAAATGACGTAAGACAATATTAACTGGTATTTCCTGCGGGTTTCCGTGTTTTGGCAGTTATGTTAATTATCGTGATTTTTGAGTAGGCTGTGTTTACTTTAAGTGGCCTCATTTTTTTTAAATGTTTTTGGGTGGTTTATGAACTGACCGGCTATGTGATTTTAAGTGCTCACTGCCATCTGTAGTCTATAATTTCAAACCTAACTAAAAAAAAAAAATATATATGTTAGTGTGTTTGTTTATTTGTTACGCTTTCCCGCTGAAACTGCTGAACGGATTTGGATGAAATTTGGCACATGGGTAGACCATAACCTGTGTTAGGACGTTTTATCCCGGTAGTACGTTCCCGTGGGATGATTACAGACCTCCACGCGAGCGAAGCCGCGAGCAAAGAAAATAAGGGAAAGTTTGTTAATTTGTCACAGAAACACGTGCATACAAAAAGATAATTAGCTCGAGTATAACAGAAAAATAAAACACAATAGATCTAAATTTAATCACGAGCACTAAACAGAAATAGTCGGCAGTTCCTGTCACGTCATGACTGGGACAAGAAGGAATTGAAGATGCTTAACCATCCGTGAGAAAATGCTGAACTGACTCATGCACAGGGGTAGGCAACGCGCGCTGTGGTACTCCTGGTATCACAGAGGCGGCGGTTACCACTTACTGTCATGTAGACCGCGTGATTGTGTACTAAACTATGGCATAAAAGAAATATGCTAGTTTACTTACTGCGGCACCCACATGGTTTTAGACTGTAGCGGTTACATCGCCACATACGAACTACGCATCAAAGACATGACGTCACACAAATCCTGCATCGCGCAATTAGAGTTTACTGCGTGAATGAGATATATAAGACTATCCGACATCAACAGTCGGGCAGTCCGCCCGCCAGACACAACACCCGTCTGGTTGGAGGATCCTCCCTTTTCTATGGTGGATGAGTGAACTTTACACCCTGTTCCTCATGCTCCTAAAAGACTAAGATACAAGGTCATGGGTGACCGTAGTTTTTTCCATAGTACCATACTTCAGGCTGTTTATAATACCAGCCTGTTACTGTCCCACTGTGGGGCAAAGGCCTCTTCTCATACAGAGAAGGCACGAGCACTGATCACCACGCTTGCTCAAGACTGGTTGGTGATCTCAGACTTATATTAACTAGGCTTATTGGAGGTTTCGTCACGATGTTTTTTCTTCACCAATGTCAGTAATAACATAACATAACATCACGCCTTGTTTCCCCGTAGGGTTGGGCAGAGGTGTACCTATATATAGTACACCTACATTTCGCCAGTTATGTTTAAGTCCCATGTAATAGGGGGCGAGCCTATTGCCATCAACCGGGCATAAATCCCGACTCCGGACTGCTACTGAGAAATTCCAGAAAGGAATACCCAATGACACTTTGTCTGACCTGGGAATGGAACCCAGGACCTCATATTCAGCAGTAGCGCTTGCGGCCACTAGACCAACGAGGCAGTTGTGTAATATCCATGAAAAAGTTTGTTTAAAGTTTTTTTAAAGTTGTATAATGTCCATGTCAGTAATGTCCACGATAAACTCAGAAAGTTGAATTGAAACAGTCACATTGGTACTTGCCTGGATTTGAACAGACAACCTCGTGTATGAGAGATGAGGCCTTAACCTCTGAGCCATCACGACACTATAGGCCGTTAACTTGTACACTAACGGTCGCAGATTCAATTCCTGCTCCTGCCCATTATTTTTCAACCTCACACAAAACTATACCTTAAAGTTATAACTGACATAATTATATTATCCAACAATAAAGTTAACGCAATAGCTACAGCATATGTTATAAGAAGGGCAGTGTCATGGGACGAATATTATTATGTATGTACTTATGTTTACAAAGCTAAAAGGAGGCCAACAATTAAGAGGGAACAGGGCCCGCGATTCTCTATACAAACGTATTCCCCGTTTTTCTTCCTGAATAATGCCTCTAGAGCTGTAATTTTTTTTTTGTATAAAATTTGGGTCTCTATAGGCATGTCCCTGTCATTTCCTTTTTTTCAGCAATTAATAAGAAAGGAAACTATGACCCTCCAAAAATTACAAAAATGCCCCATTTTTACCGCCGTGATTAGAGGACTACCAGACTAATTCGGAAAAGATTTTAGCATAAAAGAAAATAATAGGAACCTAGACATACTCTTTCTTAAAATTTTAATGTAAAAAAATATTAAATCGGCTTAGTTTTCGAGGAGAAAAAAGGAGAATGCCAAACGTCGTTTTCGTCAAAAAATTTGTGATATAATCGGTCTGAGCATCAGTTGTCCCTATCGCACTTTACGGGGTTTAACTCGGTTTTTCGGGCGCAGCGCGATGGCAATAGTTTCTTCAAATACCTATTTTTCATTTTCCTCGCAGCCCCTGTTCCCTCTTAACATGAGACATGGTCGGAAATATTTACCGCCAACTTGAGACTTTCCACAAGACATGTCTTATTCACACACAATCCGTATCAACCGATTCCCAGACCACTTTTCAGTCACCGGCGCCATTTTAATACTTCCTCCCTCTCTTTCTCCCACTGCCTCTTCTCTGTGAGAGGGAGTGGGCCGTAATCCACCACGCGGGCCCAGTGCGGGTTGGTCCAGTGGCCTGCTCGGCTTATTGAATGCACCCTAAACATCACGCTACATTTTTGAATGCACATTCAAGGTCTTAAGACTCTATGATTAGAATAAATAAATAAATAATTATTTAAGTATGTCATCGTACATTGATTTGAATTCAATGTGTGTATGTGTGTCATGTATGTTTGTCTGTATGTTTGTTACGTAATACAAGCTTTGTTCGCGGATTCGATTAAGTGGTGACGACTTTTACTTTGGAATTTTAATGGGACTGCGTCTGTGTGTGGCTTTCTCGGAAACTGCTGAACTGAATTGGATTACGTTTATGGTTTTGATGAAAGTTTTTTTTTTCTCCACAGAGTTTGTTATTGATCATTTGATGATATTTGATAAAATTAAAATACAAAAAAGGCCTTAAGGTTTCAGTACTAAAAAGGTTATAATTACAGACCACTTCTCGTGACATTTTAGTGTGTAATGAAAAGTAGATAACCATAATTTCATTATTCGTCATAGAAGTTATAAACAATTTAAAATTGAGAACAGCGTTTTCTTCTCAAATTATTGACTTCTCTCTCTTTCTGTCTTAATCCTCTCATTTTACCCAAAGTATTACAGACAGCTTCTCAACTCTGTGCTCAACTCAAGCCCGTACTTCAAGTGCCACACAGTAACTTTAGTGTACAACTTATAAAAAGTGAGTAATTTTTCGTCGCCCTTTGGCCGTCAGTCAACCTCTGTTTCCGTCTGGCGGCTGGTACAGATGGTGCCGTTCACAGAGGGTGACGGTCACAGAGGTGGCAGTACTTGTCACACCCCGGCCAGAGATAGTTGGGCGGAGGATATCCACAAGAAAAAAAAGAATCTGTTAAGTCGTAATCAATCGTAAGAAAGAAGAAGTCGTAAGAATCTGTTGTTGTAATTAGGTGTATTTATTATATTTATAGTTCTTAATAGGTATATATGTATATCTTTATATTTAAATAAATGTTTTTTCCTCAACTCTCGCTATTGCACCTACCACTGTTTGTCTCTGCATCACCCAAAGGTTGACTGGTAGAAAATGCCTGTGGCATTAAGTCCGCCTCTGTACATTTTTGTGCTTGAAGTATAAAATAAATAAGTCATACAAACACTTCAAAAGTGTCACACAATGACATAATGTCCCACTTAAGTTACTCAACTCATGAGAAGTACACACACGTTTGTAAACATTATTAGTAGGCCTCCAGTGTGGAGTGGTGTGTCTTGTTAACATAAGACGGTATTAGCTCCCTATGCGATACATGGCTAACAATTAGCTTTGAATTCTTCCGTAAAGGAATTTAATTTTAACTACTTCTCTGAGGAAAGCCGTAGGTAGGTACTTTGACTCTTAAAATTCAAATAGTCATAATTATCCAAAAACTAAAGCCCGAATCATTTGGAAATTCAAGCATTATTTTGACAACGTTCTTCGAGATAGATCGAAATTGAGAGCACCCGGCCGGCAATGTTTGTATGAAAATATCTATATATTTATTTGGCGGGTTATTTAAAAATGGAACGAACTTTTTACTTCAACACATGGTAACCAAGGAGATAACTCATCAAACATTTTATTTAAATTTCGATTTGGCTTGCAAATAGAGCTGAAGAAGAAAAAAAAGAACATATTGATTCTGGAATTTATAATTAATTTACTTAGTTTGAATTTCCGCGCATTATTTGAGAAAAAAAAACCAAATTCAAAAAAGTCATTAGTCAAACTAGGCTGAGAATCAGCATTTTTCGAACGTCAAAATGGCATAAGACAGTCCCCCACAACGCCCACCCTTCACCACTTCCTAGTGCTTTAGCTGGGAAGAAGAAGTGGCGCAACAAACTCCCCAGCAGCACAGCTGTCTGTTCAGTTAGAAAAAAATATTCTATTTAATACTATGCAAGATAATTTACATTACGCAACACAAAACATAAAGTAACTGCTGCAAAACGTAAAGTACTGTACAAGCCTTGGCCGCAACCAGACATTGATGGACTCACGTATGACGATTGCCCATCAATGCCCATGTTGCAAGCCGCGACAGTAATGTACTATATTCCGAATTCAATATATTCAGCCAATCATTTTTATCACTACAAAAGAGTAAGTAGGTATAATAATACGATTTTTTCCAGTTCTTCTCTAGAGGAAGCGACACTATTCGAAGCCTGCACCTCTGCATATTTAAAAAAAGAACAACATTTCAATTATATTATATTTATGTGCGTGCTCTTTATTCCCCATAGCTTTTATCCAACCATCTTGATTTAAACGAGTAATGGTAATCCGATAGCAATTATCACCCACGTTCGTCTTTCAATGCCCAAAACTATAAAATAAACATTTAATTTAAATCTTACTCGTATTGGATTTTAAGACGATCATTATAGTGTGTAGAAAACTAAAATGCCGTACACGAACACTATTAAAAAGTTCATGTATTTTTACGATTGGGTAGCGTAGGACGAAGTCACTTTTATTCTTTAGAGATTCTTTCCCGTTAGAGCAATAAGACCATTTAGTATCTAAGCTTTTAAATTTAAAAAACCAATTATTTTTAAAAGAGTAACCGTGGAGTTTCTTGCCGGCTCTTCTCCATAGGAAACGACCAATTGGAACCGTGCACCTAGCTTCTGACGTTTCATAAGTATGGGCACTTATGAAACGTCAGAAGCTAGGTGCACGGTTTATGTGAAATAAAATATTTTGAATTTTGAATTTAAATAACGCCATTATTGTGAACAGTAAAAGCATGAAATTACTGAATAGTGACTCGTTGGAGTCAATTTAATAAAAACGTTAAAAACGTAAAAAATAAATTAATACGTATTTAAGGCTCATTTACTTTGTTATCATAATTTAAATAACTGGCGAAATTTGGGATAACCCTTGGGATTCAGGCGTGATGTTATGAATGTTGTTATTTATTAGTTACGTTACAACAAAGTAAAACTATAACAAAGAAGTACTCAAAACCGCGGCTCGTAATTCATATACACTTTCTATGTGTTTCGACAATGGCATTGGATTCTATTGTGAAGTTTGTAAAACAATGGACTAACGAAACTCTAATTTATACGTCTTGTCTTAATCTTGAATATTTTAAGCGAAAGTGATACATTTCTGTGTGCTTTTTAAGGTCGACTGAAGTCGGTTTTTTATGTAATAATGAGGCATTATTTTATGGAGAAATAAAGAGTATTTATCACCATGTTTGCTTACAGTATGTAGTATCGAAGAACTTCATTTCTTAACAGTTTGTAAACAAAATCCCGTGAACACGATGACCACATCTGTTACCGCCCCGGTTCTATAGCGGCCGAGCGCTGCAAGCAGAAATAGTCCTTATGGTGTATAGATATGAACTTCTTCGATGGTACGTCAAGAACGTTTGGATAGAGATAGCTTTAGAGAAGTAGAATACCAAAGAAACGATGGATGGACTGCGTGAAAGTTGATAAGGCTAGAAAGAGGTGATGGGAGAAACCTTCCCGAAAGAAAGTAGATTACGTTAGTGAACTATCAAAATTGTCTCAGCAGTTTTTGAGAAAATTGCGGACTGACAAATAACCTCCTGTTTTTAAGTCGGCTAAAAAGAAAAGGCCGGTTAAACAGACAGATAAATCATCTTTTAAACGTATATTTATAAAAGTCTTGTTTTTGATAAGCCTACAATTAAATAATGTATCTTCAGATAATCGACCGGAAGTAGTGCGCCCTTGATTGCAACACGCCGGAAGTGACGCTCGGCCGCGCACGCGCCGCTTTTGTGTGTGGTACAAGCTATGATCGGGAGCGATTGAGGTAGACGTTTATTTTAAAAGCGGTAGCGGAGAAGTAATGCTTTGAAGGATTTGAGACAAGTAAGTGAATAAAACAAAATGAGTCCTTAATAAATTATGATTAACGGTTATTATTAACGTCATTTCATAACACGAGAGGCTTCTGGCTACGTAATAACAGCCTCACGGGTCAATCAAACAGGGTAAGCTATGCTTTCCGCGGTCAGTCCATGGATGAGTGGCTTCGTGGGATCTTTAAATACCGAGACTCCTCCGTGCCTCGGAAATAATGTTAAGCCGTTAGTCCCGTCTGTAATTCGTGGATCTTTGACGGGTCGTACGAAGCCCGAAAGTCTGACAACCAGTCTTACCAAGGGGCATCGTATTACCCAGTTATGGGCTGTGGAGGTCAGATAGGCAGTCACTCCAAGTAAAATACTGGTATTCAACTACAACTGGTTAGATTGGAAGCCGACTCCAACCAAGTTGGGAAAAGACTAGGCAGATTGATTTGTCCCATCAGCTGCAGTGACTCAACTGTCTATTTACCTGCACCATTAACGATCTGAGGAACGTCTCTGACGCCGCAATAATCGTTACCTATTTCGCCCAAACAATATAAGCAAAAAAGACGACGTTGATACGACAAGACGAAGATTCTTTTCTGTTTTTAAGGAAAAACGTTGCCCCACACTAGGAATTTCTCCTGTGTTAAAATACAATACAAAACATTTATTCGACACAGACACAACACAACAGCAACAAACACATTAAAAAAAAAAGAACAAAAAACAACAATAAAATTGCAGTAAAATTTTGCTGAGCGTGCCCGTACCGAAAGGGTTACCATCTCAGCATTTGCTGGGCGTCAGACACCCAGCCCTGTTTTCAGTTGGCACCCCGCAGTGACACACGGACGTAGGTAAATAAAATAGATATATACTTGAATATTAATAATAAAAAATGTTTAAGAATACGTAAATAAATAATGCAGGTAAAAGATTTTTTGTGTGCTACTTAGTTCAGAGTTGTTGGTTGTTGTGGGTGCGTTTACAAACATTCAAACTCACATACACAAACAGCCAGACCCGGAACAACTACTTGTAGGTCATACATTAATTATTGTGAATGTGAGGACTATGTGGCATATTTTTTTCTCTCATTAATTTTTTCACTGTCGGTTGGTTTTAATGATGGTCTGGCAGTTTGAGTAGTTTATGCGGCCTACCCAAATGTCCTTTCTTTGGTATTGTTCGTCGGGTTGAGCTCCTTAAGTTCTGAGTTGAGCTCCACGATTACTGACAAATGCTTGCACTGACAGGACAGGTCCACTCAAATCTGTGTGGTTCTTTTCTCAAAAGACCATTTCAGACTAATCTACATGGTCCTCATAATATATGGCCTGACCAAGATTATGTCTGGACTTTAAAAGAGACTGTGACCTCTGAGTTTGTTTAGGCCTTTCTTCTCAGAGTTGTCAGATAGGAAACGCCAAACTCATCTAGCAACAATTTTTTTTTTTAAGGTGACTTGTAAAAATGATTCCAATATCCTATTTACAGAATAAACAATTTCATTTCATTTCATTTCATTACAAATATTCGTTCCGTGCGGGAATCGAACCTGCGACACGCAGTGCAGCAGTCAATCGCTTAACCACTGATCTGACCTCCACAACCCAGTTACTGGGCAATACGATACCCCTTGGTGAGACTGGCTGTCACACTTGGCATTCTGACGACCCGTAACGACTGTCAAAGATCCACGTCTACTTATTGTAACTTTCCGAGGCACGGAGGGGTCTCGGTATGTACAGGTCACCCATCCACGGACCGACCTCGGCAAACGTAGCTTAACCTGATCCATCGATCACTCCAGTATAACTTTTTAAATAATTATTTAATACCACTATCCAGGTACAACCAGTTTTAAAAAACATAGTCCGCGATTGGAGTGTCATGGGTACAGCGGACAGCAGTCAATCGCTTAACCACTGCGCCAACACATACCAAGACTTGCAAACAAGCCAGCTTCAAAGGAAAACCATATAAATTATAATATTTAGCAATATATCATGGTATCTTCAGATAATCATGCGGAAGCTGTCGACCCTTGATTATCGTACTGAGTCGCGCGCCGGAAGACGAGTGGCTTCACTGAGCGCGCTGCTTTTAACGTGTGGTGTAAGTTATAGGATGTCGCGGCAGCGGAGTAAGCAGAAGAGTTATTTAAAGACGGCTTTAAAGATGTACTAAGCAGTCATTTTTTTTTTGTATTCTTTCCTTCTACCTTAATATTTTTTTCTCTTTCTACTTGTGTGCCTTTTAGTCTGTGCCAAATAAATGTATTTTCTTTCTTTTCTTTCTTTCTTCATTTTCTGATCAAGAAATAATTAAAGTTAATATTATTGTAAATAGAAGAAAGGTGGCATAAACGAAGCAGAAGGTATTCCAATTACCTTTATATAGGATATATGTCTATAAATTGTCTAACAATCTCGCAGCCTGGCATCTGCAGCTCTTTTTAGCGCCAGACGTTGCCGACCAAAGAGCAATGTTAAGAAGAATTAATGTCTCAAGTACGTTGTAATTTTGGTACGATGGTTGTAGATACCTCGAACAAACAGACAAACTATATCTATGCTCTCACACAAGAAGCTCTAACATTACGTAGCATGAAGTCAAACCCTGAATTTAATTTTAATTACACACTTTTAACAAATTTTTTTAGAATGTTTTTTTTTTTTTTTTATATATATTTTTATTAGGGACGCTTTTAACGTGCACGTCTTTCTATATTGTTCCCACATGTATAATTTCAACATGAATGATGTGGTAACCAATATTTTGATTTAAAAAAGTGTCCGTCGAGTTTCTTGCCCGTTCTTCTCCATAGGTACCTACTACGCTTTGGAATGAGCAACTAGCTTCATATTTCTAACTGACCAACCTCTTGACAATTCAAAAGTACCTGTAATTGGTTTGTTTGAAATAAATGCTTTGAGTTTTACTTTACACTATGAAAATTATAACTTAAGTGGTGGAATGTGGGTGCTACTGTACTAAACCTCTTTCTTCTATGCTGAAAAGATATTTCTACAAAACATTCCTACCCGCTACATCTTCTAACTTGTAGCACACACCATCAGCTTGCAATCAGGCGCAGTGGTGCGTAGTTTCCGCACTACCCCACAGAAAGCCGTCGACACCTTTCACTGTGTATACATGACCAATGACAATTTATTATTATAACTACATATTCACGGATGAACAGACGGACAACTGACAAAGTGACTACTAAATATGGCTATGACAATATGTAAAAAAAATACCCTGTCCGATCCGAAAGAGGCACTAGTACTGCAATGACATTACCAAAAAGTATGTTCTTTTAAAATGCTTATTGAAAATAAATCCATTAAAAATTAGGAAATTTTCAACAGGGGTCATAAGTTATGACTTGTAGACACCCGTTAACGACGGCCGCCTGCACTCCATGTACTGACCCGTTAAAATACCCTATTGAAAAAAATGTAGCGATTTTTTTTTTCTTCCTGAAAATTACCTCCTAAATACACTCTCAGTACAACACCCTCACGGATCAGATAAAGTTTTTTTTACATATTGTATAACTACCATACAAGATTTCATAAAAAATCGATTTGATAATTTAGACATTAATTATACATAGCTGAAGGATTTTTTATTGAGAGCTCGTGGCTAAGTAATAACTGCTGCACGGGTCGATCCGTCAGGTTAAGCTACGCTTGCCGGGGTTGGTCTGTGGATGGGTGACCATCTTTACGTACCGAGACTCCTCCATGCCTCGGAAAGCACGTTAAGCCGTTGGTCCCGGCTGTCATTCGTGGATCTTTGACAGTCGTTACGGGTCGTCAGAAGCCCAAAAGTCTGACAACCAGTCTTACCAAGGGGTATCGTATCACCCAATTACTGGGTTGTGGAGGTCAGATAGGCAGTCGCTCCATATAAAATACTGGTATTCAGCTGCATCCGGTTAGACTGGAAGCTGACCCCAACGTAGTTGGGAAAAGGCTAGGCAGATGATGAAGGATTTTTTATTGATTTTTATGGCTAACAAGATTTCTTCTTGTGTCATGATCATGAGTTAGTTTGCAGAAACAATTCTTGTTTGCACCGAGCTTCTAAAAGTAATAGAAGTATTTGTTTCGTACGGGAAGTGACCAGGGGCCGTATTATGAAGTATTAATGCCATCATTATTCCACTGCGAAAACAGGATGGTGCTATCGGCTTTGTATAGCTCCGTCTCTCACTCACATTGGAATAATGGTGGCATTAAGAGGGAACAGGGCCTGCGAGGAATTTGAAAAATAGGTATTTAAAGAAACTATTGCCGTTGTCTTACCTCAAGTCTGCCCCCGCAGAGTGCGATAAGGACAGCTACAGCTCAGACCGATTATATAAAAAAAAAAAATTGACGAGATCGACGATTCGTATTCCTCTTTTTTCTCCTCTAAAACTGAGCCGATTCAATTATTTTTGACATTAAAATGTTAAGAAAGAGTATGTCTAGGTTCCTATCATTTTTTTTTATGTTAAAAGCTTTTCGAATTTGTCTGATATTCCTCTAATCACGGTGGAAAAAATAGGGAATTTTTGTAATTTTTGGAGGGTCATATTTTCTTTACCAATAAGTTTCTGAAGAAAAGGAAATAACAGGGACGTGTCTACAGCAGCCTTTGAAAAAATTATTGCTCTAGAGGCATTATTCAGGAAGAAAAAAGAGGAATACGTTTGTATGGAGAATCGCAGGCCCTGTTCCCTCTTAATACGTCATAATAAGGCCCCTGGCCAACATCTAAGCCACGCCTACTGTGCCTTCAAGTCTACAGTTACAGTTTATAAAAAGCTACATACGAAAATGAAAGTATAACCAACTATTTCTGTAATTTTAATTATTTTCGTTCCAGTTTGAGGTTAAAGTTTAGAAACGTGCCGCCTCCAAATGGGGGGGAGGGTAAGGTGGGGACAGGGAGGAGGGTTAGTAAACCCCCACACTCTCCCACTGATATACATATGTAGTTTTACTAGTAATACTAATAGACAGCTGTGCTGCTGGGGAGTTTGTTGCGCCACTTCTTCTTCCCAGCTAAAGCACTAGGAAGTGGTGAAGGGTGGGCGTTTTGGGGGACTGTCTTATGTAACTTTGACGTTCGAAAAGTGCTGATTCTCAGCCTAGTTTGAATAAACGACTTCTGAATTTTTGAACTGGAAGCTTTAAGCTGGAACTGGAATTGAATCATTTATCAAATGTCGTATCTACTTATAATATTGGTAGTTATTATTTTGATCAACTTATCACAACAACTAAAATAAGATTTGACAACAGATATTCCTAAACCGTATGTATTTAAAAGGTATGTATATACACAACATATAATTATGTATGTTATGTACATATCAGTCATTGCTGTCCCAACACTATTAGTCACAGATTGACCGACTTTCAATTTCAATCGTGTAGGTATACTAATGACGTCTTGCGGCTATCTCCATTTCGATTGCCAAATGGGGTGATTAAGGCAATCTCGCCATACAAATTAGTCTGAGTAATACGTGAGAAATGAAATGGGAAGCCAAAATATTAATCAGTTTTCACCATATTTAACTTCATCCCGAGGTAAAGAAAGAAAAATATTTTATTTGAGACACGCACAAGCAACACTAAAGAAGACATAAAGATGAATAAAAAACCTCCTTTTTGAAGTCGATCCAAATTCAAATTCAAAAGTCATTTATTCAAACTAGGCTGAGAAATCAGCAGTTTTCGAACGTCAAAATTACATAAGACAGTCCCTGAAAAACGCCCACCCTTCACCACTTCCTAGTGGCGCAACAAACTCCCCAGATGCACAGCTGTCTGAATAGTTAGAAAAACTTGATTCTATACAAAAGTACTTATGCAAAATAATTTATATTACGCAACATAAAACATTAAATTAAATAATTTTCTTTAAGTCACCTAGCACACGCCAATATACCAACAAAAAAGTAAAAAGAACTAAATACCCGAATGAATGCCAGGCATAAAGGGCGTGCCCGTTTACATATAGCTATTAAAGCTGTAACTCGGAAATCACAAATGATTAACTAGGACCATCGAAATAAAAATAAATAAACAGTTAATTACTAATAACAGCAACAAAAACCTTGGTCAGCAAGACGACCAGTCACCACAAGCAGCACCCGTTCACGAGCGTAACGCAAAGATTAGCCATTATTGCCGCGCCATATTTGAGGGTTCAAAAAGAAACATAAACACAAAGATAACCAGGTAGAGATGGTACACCCCCATTTCTCCAGACCGCCTTATTTTAAAATCTCAGGTATAGCCACCACCCGGACACTACAACTCCAAACCTGCTTTCTAATTACGCGACATATTTTCGTAAACGATAAAGACAAATCTGTTTCATTTTGACAGTTCAACAACATTCATTGCGTTATTTACGTTGCTCTGCAGTTTTTTTTTTCGAACTTACGGAGCAATGGATTAGCAATCTGTTTCAAAACGATTCAGATTCGGATTGATTTTGCATTACGTAATTAGGGTACTGGTTGCTATTACGATTTTCCTAATAGACAAACGAGAAATCGAAACCATGACATTTCGCTTAGAAGCGCTTGCAACCATAGAACAACGAGGCAATCAATTGTAAATAATTTTTAAATATTATTTGGCGTTCGATTATTTCCTTTTGATAAGGCGTGGTATAGCATCGCATCGCCTCAGTTAAGGCCTATTCAGATATAAGCGATATCTCGCTGCAGTCCTGCTGGGGCTGCAGTCTCGACATAAATAGCTACCGATTTAAGACCGAATTCGGTCGCAAAGTCCTAATGACAGCCCAAGACGCGCGTGGCGTTCTTGACAAGCACGTGTTTGTTTGTGCTATTTTACCGCAATTTTTACCGTCTTAGCCAACGGCCAGACAGAAAAGACGCAAGACGAGGGCGGGGCGCGGACCCGTCACAGACAGGGCGTCGTCACGACTTTTTAACATATATAGAAAAGACACGGACCCGTCGCAGACAGGGCGCCGTCACGACTTTTTATGGCGCGCACTAGAAGCTTTTCCCGGCATTCAACCGTCCGATTTTGATACGACAACATGTCTTCTTCTGAAGATGAAGATGTATTGGCACTTGGCGGGTGAGCGCTGTGAGAACCTGCCCTCCGCGCCCTTTCCACTCCCCCGCTTGCGCCCGTGCAGGCCCGCGCCCTGCCCGCGCCCTGTCCTTTCTATATGTTTTCCAATAGGGCGCCGACAAGTTAACGTCGTGACGGCGTCCCGTCTTTTCTGTATGTTTTACGTCGCGACGGCTGTATACATTTTATATGCAAGTAGATTAAACGGGCGCCGCGACTGCGACGGGTCCGTTCCTTGCGTCTGTTCTGTGTGGCCGGTGCCTAAGGACGCTATTAAATTCAAAATTCAAAAGTTATATATTCAAACTAGGTTGAGAATCAGCACTTTTCGAATGTCAAAATTACATAAGGACTTTGCGACCGAATTCGGTCGTATATCGATCGCTAACTATGTCGAGACTGCAGGGGCTGGTCTAAAGTGATTAACCAGAAGACGAACAAGTATCGCTACCGAAAACGACAGCGAAATCGCTTATATCTGAACAGGGGGGCCACCACCACCTCTTTTAGCAGTATTATTTTGATGTTACTTCAGTGCGAGAAAGAAGTGGAGCTATACAGGACGTCTAGCTCCATCTCTTTCCCACGCTCAAGTAAAATTAAAATAATACTGCTAAAAAGATGGTGGTATAGCCCCTGACCTTTACTCATGTAGGACACAGAGTTAACTTATTTCACACACTAGATCCGGCATTGCAATTCGTACTCTTTAATCTTTCTCAATAATGGTGGCGTTACAACAAGTTCGCGGAACCGTAAATGGAAAATACGTCTTACTTCATTTTGGATAACCAAACTTGTATTATAATTTGTTTGTTAAGTTTCGAAAGAACTCAAAACTAATGAGATTAGATGTCTTCATTTACAAAGGTATGGTTATTTAGGACAAGGCAGCCAAACTAGACTGCTGTCTGTCTGTGTAACAGAGGTAACATTTTAAGAGGGAACAGGGCCCGCGATTCTCCATACAAACGTATTCCCCGTTTTTCTTCCTGAATAATGCCTCTAGAGCTGTCATTTTGTATAAAATCAGGGTCTCTATAGGCATGTCCCTGTCATTTCCTTTTTTTCAGAAATGAATAAGTAAGGAAACTATGACCCTCCAAAAATTACAAAATAGCCCCATTTTTACCGCCGTGATTAGAGGACTGCCAGACTAATTCTGAAAAAATTTTAGCATAAAAGAAAATAATAGGAACCTAGACATACTCTTTCTTAAAATTTTAATGTAAAAAAATATTAAATCGGCTTAGTTTTCGAGGAGAAAACAGGAGAATACCAAACGTCGTTTTCGTCAAAAAAAATTTTGTGATATAATCGGTCTGAGCTGCAGTTGTCCCTATCGCACTTTACAGGGTTTAACTCGGTTTTTTGGGCGCAGCGCGACGGCAATAGTTTCTTCAAATACCTATTTTTCAAACTCCTCGCAGAAACCCCCTCTTAAGAAACTGTTTTACTTAAGTTTTAACTTATGAAATATAGGCCAAAAACAAAAAGGGGTTGCACTCCGGGTGTGCAGGCAGAAGTGAAAACTTGAATATGAACGTTGTGCATTTTTGATATTTTGGAATGGTTAGGGAATAATTTTGCACCGGTCTACTCTCCCTCCGCCTTACGAATTTTCGATCAGGTCACGTGTCCTGGCGCGAGTTTAACATTTTTTACCCATCACAAAAAGTGCACAAGGCCTCTAAAGAAGTGTGAAAACTTCTTTAGAGGCGTTGACTGGCGTTGAGGCGTTGAAAAAACTGCTGGACATGGAAATGCCGGAAAACTAAGATCTGAATAGAAAAACGCCATCTTCATCATGGTACTTAAACATAACAGCCAAAATGTGAAAGCATACAGTCTACCTCCAGGGGGGAAACCGGTTCTAAGTTACGACGAATGTATTGAAAAAAAAATGTAAATCTAAACCATAACAACCAATTTATTTATATTCTCTTCAAAAAAATATCGTTTCAAAACGCGTAATTATTTAATTTTCTTTACATAAGAACTAGAGATAGTACTCGTAACTACTCAGACAGTCGATATCGATAGTAGGTTACATCTTTAGCATTCGATTCAGTTACGGATTGATCGATTCACCTTAATAATTTGTTGTGCTAAAAATTATATAAACAAAAATGTTCAAGTGTTTCCGATTCTTTTTTGTTAACATTCTTTTTTTTATAAATTTCCGGTTTTTTATTGGGTTAAGTTTGTCCTACTGAATTGAATGACGAATTTTGTAAATTTTTTGTCGTGCTTACTAATTGTTTTATCTATCTATCTATTATTGTTATAACCAAAATACTAGGTTTCAGAAAACGTGTTTAACGTAGTACTCGTAGGTAGATGGACCAGCTATTACGTAACACATTTTCGTATAGGATTACGAGAAATTTGTTTCATTTTGACAGTTCAACGACATTCATTGCGTTATTTACATTGTCGAGCAGATTTTTTTTCGAACTTATGAAGCAATGGATTAGAAATCTGTTTCAAAACTATTCAAATTCCGATTGATCGTGTATTAACGTAATTAGGGTACTGCTCACCACGAGCTGCACAAAAAAAGCTAATGCGAAAGTGGAAGTTGGACAACTGAAATATAACATGCATAAATTCATGGGACAAAAAAGTTGCACAACAATGTTTCAGCAACATGTTTTGTGTCCCCCGACACAATGTTTAGCAACTGTTGCTTGGCTTTGTTTCCCACTGAATACGGGACCTAAGATTTGACAAAAGATAGATTTAAATGGGCATAATATACTTTCAGAAACCCGGTTTAACCTGGTAGATCGATGGGCCTGCAAAAGAGGTTTTTTAGCCATAATTCCCAGCAAATTTAACAGATAGCAATATAATAAATCACGCAAGATGGTAACGTATCCTATATTACCTCATTTCTCTAAATGGAAATAGCTATTTCAACACGTCCGTAGCGTCGTAGGCTTATTTTGAAATCGTAATATCTATAGAAATAACGCATTAGTTTATTGCTAAAAACGTTTGAGTAACCTTGTGGTTTTTTGCCAAGGAAAAGCTTTATGATAATGATGGAAGATGATATGAAGAAATTGGATATCCTAACTAATATTATAAATGCGAAAGTGAGTTCTTTTGTTTGTTACGTTTTCACGCTAAAACAACTGAACGGATTTGGATGAAATTCGACACGTGGGTAGACATGACTTGGGTTAGGACATAGAATATTTTTTTTCCGATATTTTCATGGGATCGGGACTTATGCGGGTGAAACCGCGGGGCGCTGCTCTAGAGTCTTGAACGATGTATGAACGAAAACGAAGCAAAGGGAGTATGTGTGTGTGTGTTTGTGTAGCAGGTGGCGTTTTTTTAGTTTCCTACCTTCCTCCTTGGGAAAAAGGCGTGAGTTTATTCAGGGTTATTGGTCAGCAATCCGTTAAGGAGATGTAGCAGAGATCATTTGCAACCAAATGGCCCCTGATGACCTCTATTCCAATGTCAACCATTTTCATTTAATATTTTAAAACTAATCAAATAAAAATATAAAGCATCATATGACTCGAAAATTGTTTACTTTTGCATAGGAGTCAAAAAGAGACCTTTTTTTAATTTAATTTTTTTATTGGTGGGCCTTTGGTTGTAAATGAACTCTCCTACATACCATTAATGGGTTGCCGACATACAAACAATAACCCAGTATGTGTAAGTAGGTAAGTTAGGTACTAAAGTTACATTAAATTAAACTAGTATATAAATAAGAGACTCGTAAGGGTTACCGCAATGAATATTAATAGGAATAACATCTGTATTACAAGCCAACTGCATAATATTGCAGTTTGAATGGCATTTTTGTGCAGTTTGTGTGTTATTGCACAGTCCATAGTCGCTAGAACTGCACAATATTATAGTATTGTACATAAATAAGTAGTAAGAACTACCTCGTTGTTCTAGGGTCTACCTCGTTGGGTTTTTCCTTCAGGAATTTCTTTGTTGATGGCAATAGGCTTGCCCCCTATTACATGGGACGTAAACATAACTGGCGAAATGTAGTTGTACTATAGGTACACCTCTGCCTATCCCAACGGGGATTACAGGCGCAATGTTATGTTATGAAAGTCTAGAGAACAATCGCTTAACATGAGGTCATCCATAGTTTTTGTGCACATGATATTTCATAAGTGGGGCAAGCGTCCATACTAAAGTTGGCCATCTCCTTTCTTCGCGTATTTCAAAGTATTTACTTGTTCAGCTCCTAAACTACACGGATCCGACTGAAAATCATTACTCTAGTAAACAAAATCAAAGTCATTTATTCAAAATACACTGAGAACGAGCACTCTTTAAACGTCAAAATTACTTATTAAGACACTCCCCCAAAACGCCCACCCTTCGCCACTTCCTAGTGCTTTAGCTGGGAAGAAGTGGCGCAATAAACTCCCCAGCAGCCGAATATTTTGTAATATTATCATTCTGTATAGAAACATTGCACATTGCAACAAATATTTTGTAACACACTGAATCATTTTATAATATGTTTTAGAATTGGAACACATGCTTTGTCCGCGTTCTTGCGTGTAAATAATTATGAAAGTATTTTTATTGTATTATATGTTCTGTTGTTTATTAATGTGGTTTTACTGTGTGGTCATCTATTGTATAGAAATTTCCGAAAGATGGTCTAATTTAAGGAATGAAAATTAAGGACCACGCTACCTTATCTCTCTTCCCCCCAACTGTGGCAGGTCCGTAGTGGACCGTAAAAATTCGTAAAAATTTGGGGCCCTGTCTGTGGCCGCCGGTCCACTGCGGACCATATCATCTGTTGTTTGTTGTTGTTATCATGTTATCTGTCATATTGTCTGTTATTTTATCTGTGCCATATTTTTGACATAATTGGCATATTAAAACTGTGCCTATCTCGTTTATACTTGCACAGAGTCTAGAAAACGAAATGAGAAAGACATATTAACTCCGTCAAAGTCTGAATAATGGAAACTAGATTCTAACTAGAATTGATATCTTATTAATCTTATTATAAAACAAAAGTGGACCTAATCTATACATAATCTGTTATCTAATTTAATAAAGATACCTAAAACATAACTTGAAGAGAGCTACCTATCGTAATTTTAGAGATATCGTCGTTTTAATCACCCGGGTCCCGTCGGGCCCGGGACCACCCACGTCGCGTCACAGCTTTGCAAAATTTTGCAAAATGGCCGCCACAGTTGTTTGGTTGTGGTTATCACACACATTATAATCAGTCTATGTCCCCACTGCTGGGACAAAGACCTTGTATCGTTGAGAGGGAGTGGACCGTGATCCACCACGCGGGCCCAGTTCGGGTTGGTGAATGTCACTTATCTTCAAATTTTAGGTTCTAGGACAGGCCGATTTCTTCACGATGTTTTCCTTCATGGTGTGGGGTGCTCTCGAAACGTTGAGAGCACCCAACACCATGGGATAGACGAGACGAGAAAAAAAACAAACAAACTCCCCCACTTTACGTGTAGGGGAGTTAGCCAAAAATTTTTTTTTCATGATAAATGATAAATGATAAATGATTTATTTCTGCAAGTAGGTTTGTACAAACACTTTTACACGTCAATCATATTTTAAAAACTAGATGAGGTCGGCGTTTCCTATCTGACTACTCTGAGAAGAAAGGCCGAAACAAACTCAGAGGTCACAGTCTCTTTTAAAGTCCAGACATAATCTTGGTCAGATCATGTGAAGACGATGTAGATTGATGTCTGAAATGGTCTTTTGAGGAAATAACCATTCAGATTGAGAAGACCTGTCCAGTCAGTGCACGCATTTGTCAGTTATCGTGCAGCTCAACTCAGAATTTAAGGAGCTCAACGATTCGACGAACAATACCAAAGAAAGGACGTTTGGGTAGGCCACATAAATTACTCAAACTGCCAGACCATGATAAAAACTAATTGACAACAAAAAAATTAAAACAAAACAAAAGGGAATATCTGCATAGTCTTCACATTCACAATAATTAAAATAATATAATACTTTAAAGTAAATATTCATGTCAATGAATATATAACATTAATTAATGTCAATGTGTATATAATAACCCGGAAATAATCTTGGTCAGAGCATTTCAATTTGAGGACCATGTAGATTTGTGTCTGAAATGGTCTTTTGAGGAAAGAACCATACAGATTTGAGTGGACCTGGCCAGTCAGTGCACGCATTTGTCAGTAATCGTGTAGCTCAACTCAGAACTTAAAAAGAGCTCAACGAATCGACGAACAATACCAAAGAAAGGATATTTGGGTAGGCCGCATAAAGTACTCAAACTGCCAGATTAACATAACAAAAAGTAAAATATAGCTAAATATATGACCCACATAGTCCTCACATCATAATAATAATATTATACTTCACAAAGTAAATAAGTAAGTAAGTAACATGATTTTGTTTTACCAATTTGTCGGTGGGATTAATATGTATACCCATGCTAAACTACAGCTTTCTAGTACTAACCGTCTCTGAGCAAAGCGCGGACAGACATAAAGACGGACATGGCGAAACTATAAGGGTTCCTTGTTGACTACGGAACCCTAAAAACGAGCGAGCCTTACAGTGTCGCATATGATGTGCAACACAGTACCGACCTCTCGGAAAATGGGTTGGTACCGTCTGATGGCTAACTCTAGTACGGCGCGCGCTCATTGGTCAAATCAAATAGCACGCGCTCCCCCGGCTTCCTGTTATACATTTCCGTCCCTTTTCACGAAATCTCTCCCACAGATTGCAGGAAAGCGGGAAAAAAAAATGTTACACAAAAAAAGCAGTTTTTCATTAACACCTTATTTAAATGTAATTACATTTTTGCCACCGCTAACAGACAACCTAATTTCTAAATCTGAAGTCCGGCTACATTAAAAAGTGTAAGCAAAATTAACTAGCTAAGACATTATAATTTGTTCATTAACCGTTAAAATACTACATTAAAGCACTTTTTAAAGAGTTAATGACGCATTTTATAAAATGGTTGGACGCTTTAAATTACGTTACAAATTGTAATGGAGGTTTGGTTAAAGTGCCGCCGGTTATCACTGGTTTTACGTGAGCAAGTAATTTAAATCCCAGACGAAAATAAAAGTAGTTTTAATTAATCTGTCGCGCGCGCAATTAGCAGACACAATAGAATTTTATTGTTATCTGTCTCCAATATGAGACACCAGTATTATAAAGGTTAAAATAAAACTTTTGAGCCCATATTTCGAAAGCTATGGGAGAGAACTTTGCCGAACAGTGGATCATCAAAAAAATAAAAATAAATGTATTCAGGTATTTATTTTTAAATTCATCCTATTTTTTCATTTTATACCTACTTCAAAAACCTACACATTTTATTATTTGTGTTGCCATACTTCTACTATCGTTGTTTCAAAAAAATCATACGCCTCACTCATCACAAAAGTTTTTTCCATGAAATAACATGTAAAGTGTGACATTAACTTGTGTGCGCGACTGTATGCACTGGCGCCGAGTCGAAGAGAAAGTGCACTTGCGTAAGAATCAGCTGTGCGGTACAGTCACGTCACAGAAGAGTACAGAAGGTCACCTCTACCATCGTATCTACGCACATACAGGGTGTGAAAAGACCCATTACAAAGTCGTCATCTACTTATGCTGTATATCAAACTAAGTGACATCGTACAAAAATAATAGCTGAAATAACTTTTTTTTTATCTGAAAAATCGCTGATGACAAGGTTCTGCGTTTACGTACTTTGCAGGTAAAAGCAAAACATTGTGCGTACGGGAGTGAGCATGATGCATTCAACGGTACTGGGTTCGTAGAGGTATATAAATAAATAATTTAAAGTTAAATTAATAAAATCTAAAACTGGTTTTCGTTAAAAAAACATCAAATCTTTTTAGAATGTTGACCTTCAATAGATCCGTAACCAAAGGGTTCCCAATTTTGGTCCTGTACAAAAAAAAATATCACAATGACAGGAAGAACAAGTTATTCTCGCGTCTCCTTTTAAGTCATGAACAGTCGCGCGAGGGTCGAAAAGACCCAGATTTATAATGTATTGTTTTTAATAAATTAATTAAATTTCGGGATTATTTGTAAATTATTTAGAAAGAGGATGACAAAACAAACATAAAAATAATAAATGTTTATTATTTAGAGAAAAAAAAGTAATATAAATCACAAAATTTAAGAGATCACTGCAAAATCTTACTTTTTACGATATAGGAACTAAAAAATAACTTTAACTTTTTTTACAAGGGTCGAAACGACCCATATTCACTTGACACGTCCGTACTGTCCAAATGCCGCATGGGGACAGGCTGAGGCGGGGTGTGCGGATAGCCAGTGAAGCTATTTGAAGGTTAGGAAGCTTAGTGCGACGAAACGAATGAACTAATACTAAAACAGTTATGGCACAAAAACTAGAGTACTGGGTCTTTTCGACCCAGGCGCGACTATCCGCGGGTTAAACTTACACCCGTTATACACGAATGCCAGTCGTGAGTGCGCCTGCACTGGCTGTACGTGAAGCGTGTCTATGTATGCAAGCGTTTTCGTTCACTGTAGAAATGAAAAGAAATTGTTTATTCTGTAAATAGGATAATGGAATCACTATTACAGGTCATCTTAAAAAATGAGTTTGGTGTTTCCTATCTGACTACTCTGAAAAGAAAGGCCGAAACAAACTCAGAGGTATGGAGCTGACCTTCTGTATCTCTCTACTCTGTGGTCGTGACGCCATGTGATGAGTCGTTTACGTTTACATAGCCTTTTTGTGTAACATGTGGGTATTTTTCTTTTTTTCTTGTGTGTGTGTGTGTGTGTGTGTGTTGGTTAATATTCGTGTGCAATATTTTTTTTGTGAACAAAGATGATGCATGCTACATATAAACTGAAAACTGTTTTTTTCCTAAAAATGGAAAGGTGTTTCTTAATGTCCTTTACTAATTAGCTAGATGGTACAACCATCTAGCTAATTAGTAAAGTAGTCTTCCTATAAAAACAAGAAAGCATTATTTTGTTTAAGTAAAAATGCATGGCTTTTTAAGGTTTTAAGCAATGTGTTCCTTTTGATGTGTCATAACTCTAAGGTAATAAGTAAAAATAATACGAAAAGTGTCATTCATATTTAGAGCTAAGAAAATGCGACGTTGTTATATTTGTTTTACATAAATAATCGTGACTGTCGAATTATTCTATATGAAAAAAAATCCTAAGCCAGTTAGGATTCTTTGACATTGTCTCATTTTTTTTTTAAATTTAATTAATTTATTTATTTCGGATAAATCAAATCCATATCTTGTTAGTATATATTAGCAACAATATTAGCTTAATACCCTAGAGTCATGGGATATCAAAAGCTACACGTTACACTAGGTACAGACGCCAGCACATCAACCTACCCGAAACTGTCAAATTTTCCCAATTACTTTAAACCTTATTCTTTAGTGATAAAGTTGAAAATCTATTAAAGAAACTTGACAGATGGTAGTAGGTTGACGCGCTGGCCTGTGTACTATGCTTTTACTATTTTTCTGCAGATATTCAGTCCAGTCGCCTACAAGACAGCTGTAGAATTACTTACAAACGTACCTAAAATTTTCATTTGCATAATCTACTAAGCGCAGCCTTGTGAATCTTCAACGACTAAGGTAATTTATCAGCTTTCACAATATTCAGCCTACCTATACGTTTTAAATCCGAGGTCTTAACATTGGAACAACACAGCTAGGTTAAGGCTAGGCGAAGCATCTGATTTGAATGGTAATACTTTACTTGGAACCTATTGCGCCACTTCTTCGTCCCAGCTAAAGCACTAGGAAGTGGTGAAGGGTGGGCGTTTTGTGGGACTGTCTTATGTAATTTTGACGTTCGAAAAGTGCTGATTCTCCGCCAAGTTTGAATAAATGACTTTTGAATTTAGAATTTTATTGTTCAACGGTACAATTTAAAATTAATTTCTTTTATTTTTGTACAAACTAGATGACATGAATAAATTCTCATGAGTATTGCCATTTTTTAAGAACGTTCTCAATTAATTAATTATCAGGCTTAAATGCCTCCGATCTACCAATTTTTTTTCGCTGAACCGAGATTGCGACTAGATTTTGAACGGGAAATTACGAGAATTGGCCGGGCATTTATTCTTATTAGCAATTATACCTTCTTGTGATTTTAAATAATATATATTTTATTTAAACCCACTACCCTTTTTTTCATATTACTTCGAAATTTGAATACCTTTTTTGAATGTCTACAGAAAAGAAAACTTAGGTCGTTATGTGCTCAGAGAGATTTCCTTACAACATACGTTTTTTATAAAAACTTAATGGTATCTAACGCTTATTGAGTAACATAATCAATCAGCTGACTGCTACAGTCATCAACAAAAGTTTATGGAATTTGTGTTTAAATCTATTAATATATCAAGATTTTTTTTTAGTTTTTTGTTAAAAAAGTATCAGATTTATTAGAAAAATATTTTTTTTAGTACGTTAAAAACTTATTCCGTCAGTTATTAGTTTTTAAAAGGTAATAAAATATCAAAAATTAATGCACTTTGATTAAAGGGCTAGAAAAATAATAAAATATAAACTGAAGCACTTACCTTATGTATTCTAGAGCATAAAAAAGAAAAACAATAAGTACATTTTATTATAATCAATTAGTATGTTAGTAAATAATATATTGACTATTAAAATATATATATACAAAATCAGTATGTATAGTAAGAAAGCAAGACATAGTTAGAATAAGGAGGCGGAATATTTAGAAAAAAATATAAGAATATACAACAGAAAAATATATCACACAGTATATGTACAATGAGTTTTCAATACCTGATGACGTCACCGGATCCGGATATGAACGATAAAATGGCTAAATGGCTAATTCTAGCTATGTCTTGCCGAACGACCACATCTGAGCTCTGTTAGTACGTTTATTTGACTGTAGTTGGCGCTGCTCTGATGTATATCACACTAAAGCGTAATATTGATCTTTTTTTATGTAAATAATTAAGAACAACTGTTTCTAGAAAACTTTTCGAAACAACAAATAAAAATAGTTATGCAAAAAAAATGTAAATAAAAAAAATACTACGTTAAACACTAAAAAATATACTTACGTGTCTTTTAATTACTTTTTTTCATGCACATAACTAAACAGACTACAAAATAAAAAAAAACAGACATGCTACTCCAAAAATTAGGCAAAATACCGACACAAACTAGAACTTTTCTCAATAACTAAGAAAAAAATATGAGTAAACGTGCTACAAAAAGCGTGCAAAAGTTATCTAGAAACATTTCTAAAACCTTCAAATTACGCTTTGGCGTGCCATCAGGTCCACTTACTTTCATCGTTCACTACAGGTCCGTAACTCAAGCCTTCACTGCTAGCATCAAGACTATTCGAGTCCTGTACACCCAAGATTCCGGCTTTAGCCACTCTGTGACAGCATCCTTTCAAAAGGCTTCCGCAAGAGCCGTCTAACAAGCCTCCGACCATCCAACAGTAGAAAAAAAATTCGCATGTCCCACCCTGTGGACATCGTTTTCCATCTTGTCTGTCGTTCGATTCTATCGTCTTTTCTGTGGTCACAACTGGGGCACTTAGGAGTACACTTTGAGGAGTGTTCAAAACTCGGCCCTTTCTTTTGGGTAATCTTGAAGGCAGATTTTCAAGTATCTCATTTATCTTTAGCATTTGCTCGTCAGAAATCGGCTTGAATTTTGGCAGATCGGCCAGTCTGTTTGTCACATTTGGAAATCCGTAAAAATCGACTCTTTTCATGGGTACGTCTGTCTGTATAAACATAGGTTTCTCTAAGACATGTTTTTTTCTTTTAATTTTATAGTCTGTGGTCTCGTATCGAGCTCGATGTGGTGCGTTGGCATCTGTTTAAATTAAAAAAAGAAGGTCATTTCGGATACGGTGAATGGGTAAATCTGAATGAAATATTTGAATTGAATGAATGACTGAATGGTAGGGTTTTTGCATACTGATCTGGGAGAATGAATGAAAAAGGTAAAACAATAGCTGAAGATGCGTTTCTCAGAGAAAAAGGTGGTATTACACGAAACAATGTCACAATAACGTAAAGAGTTTTAAATCAATTTAGTCTTAGATTAGGTTAGGCATAGAGCTGGATAAGCAGACAGTCTGTTGCATTGCATGCAAATCGTAACTATTTCATTATATCGATTATACAAATAGTTTGTAAGTAAAATGATCACAAATGTACTAACTGCAAGCATGTAACTATTTATCGCACGATATTGTCATCATCACAACATTTTACTAAAGATGTACGCACGACGTCGACGACAAATCAAGTTATAATTTTCCTGTTTAAACTTTGAGTTGAACGTTCATTGGAAGGGCAAATCTAAATAATAATTAAAAAATATATATTTTTTCATAAGTCTAGAAGAGAGAGAAAATGAATATCTTAAGTAACCTAGATCCTTATAGTACTTAGACTAAGTACGTACGACTGGTCGATCATTGGTTGATCATTGTATTCTACAAACACGATACTCGTAACGAATTAAAAGCAATGACTGCACAATGACGTTCTGATGGTAGGTCACTGATCAAAGGAACTGTCAAAATGTTAGCAGATTACCGCCTAAGTCAGTCATTCATTTGTCATTATGTACGAGATTACCAATAGATGCCATTTCTTTCAATGGAGTGTCAGTGGCTGACCATTGGAAAGTCATAATGACGCCAATATGTTAGTAGATTACCAAACTTGCCAAAATCAACAAATTTTATTAAATCAATGATAGACCATTCTGACACTATTGTAATAGCAGACTTGAGGCCCTGTACTTCAGGTGTCAGCATTCCGTCTTGCCAGGCTCATAGTGAAGAAGAATAAATAGTGAAGCCAAACTTATATATTTAAAAATTATAGATTAATAATAATTTAAGATTTTTTAAACAGTGAAGAATAGATTCATAAAATTCAAAATATTTTATTTCACATAAACTGGGCACTTATGAAACGTCAGAAGCTAGGTTGGTCGTTTCCTATGGAGCAGAGCCGGCAAGAAACTCCACGGTTACTCTTTTAAAAATAATTGTTTTTTACATTATTTTCAAATAACAGTGTTATTAGATATGGGAGGACAGTGTATGTAGGTCTTTCAACAAGTACCAGGTACTTAACAAAATAATTATGGTCAACAAATGTACAGTCCACTAAAATAAATAATTAACTACTTATTACATATTACCTATTTAATCAAACTCAAACTCAAATTTATTTCAATCAAACCATTTACAGGCACTTTTGAATTGTCAAGGGGTCGGTCAGTCAAAAATATGAAGCTAGTTGCCCATTCCAAAGCGTAGTAGGTACCTATGGAGAAGAACGGGCAAGAAACTCCACGGACACTCTTTTAAATAAAATAAAAAATTGATACAAAATATTGGTTACATCATTAATTTTGAAATTATGCATGTGAGAACAATGTATTAAGACGTGCACGTTCGTAAAAGCGTTCGTAATAAAAAGTAGATAAAAAGAATCATTCAAAAACTTAAAATAAATTAAAATAAGCCATGGCAGCTAAGAGATGACCAGTCCCAACTGACGGCGCCCGTTCACGAACATGACGCATGGATCAGCACCATTCAGCTCAACCATTTTGAAGGGAGCTAAATGATCCAACACACACAATCTCTACTATAATATTATGTGTGTGGAGAAGTGAATGTAGTGTAAGTGTGAGTGTAGTGAAATTCTCCCCTCTCTCGAAAATCTGTGCAATGAAAGGTCAGCTTACACTGGGAATGTATTGCTTGATACTAGATAAGTATTATAAATAGTATTGATGATATAAACTAACCTATTTTGATGTCGTGAAACACGATTCCCGCCGATGGCGTCTCATAAATTTGATTAAATATCAAAGCCAAACTTTCACATATTATTGCATATTACACAATCGTGTTACGGTTATTAAAATATGTTTAGTATTTATCCAACTCCATTTAAGAGTTGGTTACTAATAAAAATATTTCGCATATTATTTACATAATTATTATACATGGTTTATAACATGTCTGTGATAGGTATCTGGTCTTACTAAGCACCGTTAGTAATTTAATGGTTTCTTGGTAGGCAGCAACAGAATGCCACCTGTTACGATCCTTACATACTTCTTTCACCTGTTTACGTTCATACATCTGGTCATGCACGCACGCACTATGCACCTGACCTTTCTGAAGAACATCACCAATAAGGTCAGTATATGTCCTCCTAGGACGTCCCCTCCCGGCGTTTCCACTCACATCTGCCTTGTAAATATCTTTTGTTAGTCGCCTTTCATTCATCCTCTCAACATGACCAAATCATCTAACCTACTCTTTTCTATTTTTACCAGTACATCTTCTTTTTTACCGCACCGTTGCTTTATCACATCTTTTCTGAGTCTATCATTCATAGTCACACCACACATTCTTCGCAAGGGACGCATTTCCACAGCATTTATTCTACTTTCATGCTTCTTTCTTCTTCTGTTACTTAATATCTCTGAAATTTTTCTCAATTAAGGCTGGCTATAGCTCGTGGCTAAGTCATCAAACTCAAAGCATTTATTTCAATTAAACCCTTTACAGGCACTTTTGAATTGTCAAAGAGTCAGTTAGTCAGAAAGTTGAAGCTAGTTGCCCATTCCAAAACGTAGATCTCTATGGAGAAGAACGGGCAAGAAACTCGAAGGACACTCTTTTAAATATAGAAATTACAAAATCCTGGGTACATTACTCTTGTTGATTCTATATGTCAGAAGAATGTAAAAAAAATATAAAAATCAAAAACGATTAAAAATATAAGATTAAAAATAAGCCCTGGTAGATAAGAGATGACCAGTCTCAACTGACGGCGCCCGTTCACGAACATGACGCGTGGATCAGCACCATCCAGCTCAACCATTTTGTAGGGAACCGAATGATAATAACTGCCGCACGGGTCGATCCATCAGGTTAAGCTATTCTTGCCAGGGTTGGTCTGTGGATGGGTGACCATCTTTACATAACGAGACTCCTCCGTGCCTCGGAAAGCACGTTAAGCCTTTGGTCCCGGCTGTCATTCGTGAATCTTTGATAGTCGTTACGGGTCGTCAGAAGCCCGAAAATCTGACAACCAGTCTTACCAAGGGGTATCGTATTACCCAGTTACTGGGTTGTGGAGGTCAGATAGGCAGTCGCTCCATGTAAAATACTGGTATTCAGCTGCATCCGGTTAGACTGGAAGCCGACCCCAAAATAGTTGGGAAAAGGCAGATTGAAGGCTGGCTATATACTGCTGAACGGATTTGGATAAAATTTGTCACACAGATAGTTTATAACCTGGATTAACACAAAGGATACTTTTTATTCCGATATTATTACGGGATCGAAACTTTTGCGGGTCAAACCGCGGGGCGCAGCTAGTTTTAAAATAAATGATAGTTCTATTTTTCTTTTTTTTTTTTCTACAGTACACCCAGTATATTTTCTACAGTACACTAAGTTAAATATTGTATTTTCTTAATAACGCAATGCATTTATGATCGTTGTTCCTAATTACGAAGACGTGAACATTTGTCTCGATCATTTCCTCTTCCTAACACCGGATGTTTGCTTTCATCACGAAGCTCGAAGGTCAGATACCAGACCGGTATGTAAACCAGACATGCGACATCCACATAGGTACAATACTACTTAATATTATATTCATTTATGAAAGCTTCTCTGTCCGCCTATTTGATGCAATAACGTGGCTAAACTACTAATCTCATTTTTTTTTAAATCAAAAGTGATGTTTAGAACTCAGTTTCTATAAAATTGCTGATACTAAATTGCTCTCTTTTTTGTATAGAATTTTAATCTATTAATTAGTTAACATTTACAAAAAGTCTGACCTAAATATAGTCGATAAATACATTAATCAAGGTTTTTGGCCGATAAATGGCCAAGGTAAACAAAAAAAAATGCAAATTCATCTTTAAAACACTATTGTCAGTGACTGTAATCTTGCTGTACATTACTCGTATCCAGCTGCAAAATTGACAACCCGTTCTAAACTTAAACCCGCATACTACCAACCAAAAAAAGCACTATTAGGTGCCATCCAAAAAAAAAACACCCGCGCAAATTGACGTCAGATGTCGAAATAGTCGAATTATGAACACAATAACGTTGATGAAAGCGAGCAAAGAGTTCGGCTTTCGTTTCGCTGTCTATGGTCGTAATGGGGGAAACGTGTGGTGACGTAACCTACATATTACATGTGTTTCGTTTGATCAGTGAGTGAAACACTGGCCTAGTGATTTTAGCGAAGATTCTTCTTGGTGTTAGATCTATTTTAACCCGATTTTTATAACTGTGCGCTTGGAGCTGTCAAAATCGTAGGTCGTTAGTATTGAATTCACCAGCACGGTTACTTCCTCAGTGTCCCGACGATGCCTTTTAACACGGTCTACACAACTCGTGACATCTCTGCAGTTTATTTATTTATTTAACCATTTATGTACACACATAAATAAACAGACAGGATGAAAAGAACAGAAAAATACATACAAAGGTAGGTAGGTCAGTTTTGTCATATTATTCGTTAAGTTTTTATTGTTAATATTTAAACCACATACACTGTAATATAGACGTTGACAGGCGCACAGTTATAAAAATCGGGTTGTAATAAACAAACGCATTTTTTCTTCGTTCTGTCTTTTTGTAAACAGAAAATTGTCCCCAAATCAAGTTCGACGGTTCCTCTGTCCGCGTGCTTTGACAATTTAGGTCAAATCCGGGGGTAAATTCGGTTAGACTGTATCTGAATTTACCCCCGGATTAGACCTAATTTGTTGTGTTTTTTTTTTCCTACGTAGCTCTCTATACGGGATAGGCTTAAAATTAGGTCAAATCCGGGGGTAAATTCGGTTAGTCTTTATCCGAATTTACCCGATTTGACCTATTTCTAACCTTATCCCTTATAGAGCTATTTAGGGAGTATTCACATAGTTTTCTTATCCTTTTATATACATAACACAAGCCTCAAGGCTACACACATACAGCGTAGTAATTACCTGCGTTCTTTTAACTGTTACATGAAATACTTCTACGGAAGTATTATAGCACCGCATGGAACGTGTGAGGCGTATGAATATTATAGCAACCCATTTCCTACACAGTTGAGTCATAGGTATAGTGCAACCACTTTGGTAATGCACTTAATTACTGTAACACTTCGTAAATAGGTACCTTGGTACTTGGTTTGTTTGACACACTATTATACAGGGTGTTAAAGTAATTGCGTGCCATAGCTTAGGGGTAGGTTTAGTATCGATAAAGGAAGCCAGAGAAAAAAAATATCAACCTATAAATACCTACTCGTATTTCTGTTGAATACTAATTAAACAAGATCTTTTTTGTAGGTTTAATTGTAATTTACGTACCATCGCATCGTAGCGTAAGGGGTGCACATTTTAGGCCATTTGTCGCAAGCCGTTTTCATTAGCAAATAATGCGCCGGCCCTTAGTATTCGGACGCGAGAAGTAAAGGATAAAATGACAACGCGTTCGATAGTAGGTAATTAATTAAAGCATTTAAAAAAATAAATTAATTCTAAACGATTACTATTTTAAGTTAGTAGAAAACTATTTTTTTTTCTGGCTTCCTTTATCGATACTGAACCTACCCCTAAGCTATGGCACGCAATTACTTTAACACTCTGTATAGATTTTTTTTTCTAACTGAATAGACAGCTGTGCTGCTAGGGAGTTCGTTGTGGGAAGAGGTGAAGGATGAGCGTTTTGGGAAAATTTCTTATGTAATTTTGACGTTCGAAAAGTGCTGATTCTCAGCCTAGTTTGAATAAATGACTTTTGAATTTCGTTTTTTTTTTTTCGTCGAATCATTAGTAATAATGCATGATGATAATTATGTTATTTTTTTGTATTTATACAGATTTAGAAAATATATTTATACAGGTTGAGTTTTTAAACAGGGAACACCAGGGCTGTTCTGTCAATCGTTAGGGCGCGTTCCCACTATGTCGTGACGACAGATTATCGTGTCGTTTAAAGAGACGTGGCTTGTGTATTTAAATGGACTGTCGTCCACGACTTACGTCTACAATTTTCCAACGATAAATTAATCGTCACGACATATTGGGAACGCGCCCTAAGTATGGCATCCTAACTATTATTAATATTATAAATGTGAAAGTGAGTTTGTTTGTTTGTTTGTTACGGTTTCACGCTAAAACGGCTAAACAGATTTGGATGCAATTTGGCACATGAGTAGACCATGACCTGGATTAGGACTTAGGATACTTTTTATCCCGATATTCCTACGGGATCGAGACTTACGCGGGTGAAACCGTGGGGCGCAGCTGGTCTAGTATAAAATATACGGGGTTATTAACAAAGATACACTATGAAAACTATGTCAATCGTTAGAAAATGATACGATGGTTTAATTTTAAGAATCCCATTATCGCTCCTATGGACAGGGGTGACGCGACGGTGCTACGCAATTTTGATAGTACAATTTCTATGAAAACGTCATGTAAATTGTTCTACGAAATTGCAGTAACGTCGCGCCATCGCGTCGGCCTTTAAGGGCCTGCGGAGCATGCGTAGTTCATACAAACGTAATACCAAAATAATTTGTAAATCAAACATATTCTTAAGGTAGTGTGTATTTATTCCGATTGGATTACAGAATATCTAGGCTCCCAAATATATATTTTGAATGGACACTGATATAAAGACGAGATATGAGGAATTTAAAATTTCTATAGAAAACTTATTTTTTTCATAACTCGAATTTAAGTCAGTGTTTGATTTACAAATTATTTTGGTATTACGTTTGTATAAACTACGCATGCTCCGCCGGCCCGTTCATCGTGGATAGCCATCAGCAAGACCAAGCTAAAAGTAGGTACACCGGTTCCCTTCAAACCAGAACAGAACAACGCTGGCTACAAAAATAGCAAAATTAGTCAAACTTTCACGAACGAGCTCCTTCATAAAGAGTATAACATAGCATACGCGTATTCCTTGAAGATAAGGCAGAGGTGTACCTATAGTACACCCACATTTCGCCAGTTATGTTTAAGTCTCATGTAAAAGGTTGCGAGCCTATGTCTCTTTGTTATTGTTATTAGTAATTAACAGTTTATTTATTTTGACGCCCATGGTCTCCAAGTTTATCATTTGTGACTCGAGCTTTAATAGCTTTATTATGTAAGCTGGCACGCCCTTTATGCCTGGAGGCTTTTATTCGGGTATTAATTTCTTTTTATTTCGAGTTTTTTTTTTCGAGTATAGATTTCGATGTTTTTTGTTGCGTAATATAAATTATTTCGCATAAGTACTATTGTATAGAGCCAAGTTTTTCTAACTGAACAGGACAGCTGTGCTGCTGGGGAGTTTGTTGCGCCACTTCTTCTTCCCAGCAAAAGCACTAGGGAGTGGCGAAGAGCGGGCGTTTTTGAGGGACTGTCCTATGTAATTTTGACGTTCAAAAAGTACTGATTCTCAGCCTAGTTTGAATAAATGACATTAGATTTTTTATTAAATCAACCGGCACAAATCCAGACACCGGACTCAGAAATTCCTAATGGAAAAACCCAGTATCACTTTGAAGACCGGAATTGAACCTAAGAACTCATGATCAGCAGTAGTGCTTGCTACCTCGCGCTGCAGACGTAAGAGACCATGGCCTCTGCCTCGAATTTTGCGGGCAGCGGGGCGGCAGCGGCGGCGGCGCGGGCAGTCACCGCTTGACTGGAGTGCACCGCTCGGTGCCCGCCCCCGCACCGCTGTTTTCGAGAACCGGTATATTTGATTTTACGCATAAGATCCTGCCGCTCCCGTGCCGCCGCCGCCGCCACCCCGCTGCCTGCAAAATTCGAGGCAGAGGCCTAAATGGTCGCGCGGGCCAGACGTGTGAATGGCTGATCTCACATTTTATGGGATTTCCGTACAATGAGATGTTGCTCTATGTTCATGTTAGGATAAATGCTGACTTAGATGATGTAACTAATATTTTGTAACAATATTATGATTTAAAAGAGTGTCTGTGGAGTATCTGGCCCATTCTTTTCCATAGGAACCTTTGGAATGGGCAACTAGCTTCATATTTCTGACTGACTGACCCCTTGACAGTTCAAAAGTGCCTGTAAATGGTTTAATTGAAATAAATAGTTTGAGTTTGATCCAGCTGCTACCAGCCATGACCGTCGCTTCACCTAACCTGCGTTATTGTCCTACCCGTTTCAAAAACAAAACGAATCGTAACTCGGTGCTCGTATCGATAAAGCATCGCCATAAATATCGATACCAATCGGTAAAGACATCTTTATCGTTAAGTAGTTGCGCAAGCGTCGGTTTAAGTCTGACAGTAAGTGGAGCGTACGGTCAGCAGAGAAAATAAAACGCTCCGATTAAATGATTTAAGTGTTGAGTAATATACAAAATTGGTTTTTCAATTTTTTGTTGTGGTGTCGTGATTTGGTGTGAGAATTGTTTTACGCGCGCTTCTAAGAACCAATCAGTTTATAGTTAAATGTTTTATACCATTGTACATCATTTTACTAAAACATCTTTTTGTAAGTGCAGTTTATTTTATTTTAAATTCTAACTTTTAAAACCTCATGTTTTTCATACATGGTTTACGTTGTTTCGCTCTAGCTACTATTTACATAAAATAGTAATTAATTACATAAATTAATAAAATAACAATGCAACAAATTGGAAAATGGAGTTTGTGCAAAAACTTTCAAAAGAAACAATGCATATGTTTCTTTCATTATTAATAGAAATGGCCTCATGCAAAGAGTGTCTGTCTCCTTTGTAAACCAAAAATAAAATATGAAATGGGATTACACGAAAAATAAATATTAAAAAACTTCTTCAAATTCTTTTGCTGACGCTCCACAGTATCGCTTTCACAAATCCCTGTACGTTACGCGACACTTAACGTTATTCAACCACTGTTATTTGTTTATTTACCTGCTACGCTAGTGCTTGCCTACCTTTGCTATAGATAAATTAAATATAATAAATATAATAATTTAAAACATAGCTTGATCCCTGCGACATAATGTCGAACTGACATTCCTAGGGTAGGAACTCATTCATTAGGTCGGCAACCCCATAAAGTATGACATTGACAGTTACTGTCTGTACTATTATGAAATTCTGGACTTCATAAGCGGTGATTTTACTGACAGCTATCGCAGAGACCAAGCTGTCTTTTATGAAGTATAGTGCAGGGATTCCCAACCGGTGGGACGCGCCCCCTTCGGGGGTGTATACCAATGGGGGGCGCTACGTCTTCAATAATAAAGTGTAGATTTATTAAATTTTATGTTCTACATAGTTATTAGAAAATATTAAAACTAGTTTTAAAAATCCAAACGTTTCATAATACTTACTTAGGTGCTATAAAATGAGGATCAACTTAAGTCGAAAAAATAAGTTTTCCTATTTCTGTTTGAATGATCAAAAGAAAATCTAACAAACATTCGGTGTGCAAACATTTTCGACCTCACTTTCGGTGGCTTTATATTATTATGCTTTTCTGCTTATGTCGACAAAATAATTCAGGGGCGTAGTGATTTTAAAAGAAAGTTAGGGGGGCGCGTGTATTAAAAGGTTGGGAACCCCTGGTCTAGTGGGAGGAGGCATTATTTGAGGACCACTGCTATTGCTGCTATGTTGCTAGTTATGTCTGTAGATTTAACCGCCTCTGAGGTCTAGTGGTAAGGCCACATGTCTCAGGCACAGAGGTCTCGGGTTCGATTCCTAGCGGGGGCAACATCTTTTGTTCGGTTTGGTTGGTGGTTAAGGCTTGTTCTAAGTCCACCTGGCTAGCTACCACCATCTTATCTAAGTCTGTCGCCATAAAAACAATGTTAAGAACATTGTTGTGTTTCGGCAGTTAGAGGTAAGATAGCCAGTTCCTCTGTGGTTGAGGATTCCGGGTGAAGCTCGCTTCCACCTTCGGCCTGATCATCAGTTACCATCAGGTGAGATGCAGGCCAAGAGCGTACAAGATGTGGTTAAAAAAAAAGTGAACGGATTTTTTGGTTCTAGGACTTGCCGGTTTCCTCCAGGGCTTTACCTTCACCGTTTTGAGCAGAACAGTGGTGTTGAATTAAACAAGTGCCTGCCTGGGTTTGAACTCTCGACCAACAACTCGACAGGCGCGGCGATCTCACTGGACCACCACTGCTCACCAATGTAATCTATTGGATATTAAATAACGTAATTTTTTCAACACATACCGTCTGATTTCAAAAAGAGAACGAACTTTTCTCCAAGTTTTTTTTTGTATTTCGAACTTTAAGTTTTTCGGGATAGCGTTCAAAATTCGAAAATGATTTTAAAGAAAAATATTACTTTGTAATAGGCCGCTGCAGTTCCTTACCTCAGGAAACGCACGTCAAAATACCAGCATTTCTTCTACATTTCCTTTCGACTTAATGTTCGGGAAACCCTAAGCAAGCAACATGCAACGTCAATGACATGGACATGCGGGAAAGGGACACATAGTGCGTAATGCGTGGGCGTGACAGAGACGCACATATTTTTGTGTGTGCCGTCACATGCTGGCGAGCGCGGCAGTGAAATCTTTTTATTAAGGCGACGACCTATTTTAGATTTGATCAGTGATTGTGGTAGATAAGTTAAAAGTATTATAACATGCTAAGCTCAGAAGAAAAAAAAACTGGTTGACTGCCGAAGACAGGGAAAAATGGTATGTGATGCTAGAGGCAGTTAACGAAAAAAAGGTGTCCTTATAGGGAAAAAAGTTACAACACAAGGCTACCTCTAGTAGTAAAAAAGTATTACTACTAGAGCCAAAAATATTACAAACAATACAAAAAAAAATACTATCTACATTTGGTTTGTAAACTTAAAGTATGGAATAGAGAAGTTTATCATACGCTCAGAAAAAAGAAATGCCTAAGGTAGAAATAGACACTGAAGTTGTCATGAAATATGTTTCGAAAAATGTGTGTGTCTATAAGAAAAAGCCAGAACTTTTAGAGGCATGAGGAACAGGGTGTAAAGTTCACTCATCCACCATAGAAAAGGGAGGATCCTCCAACCAGACGGGTGTTGTGTCTGGCGGGCCGACTGCCCGACTGTTGATTTCGGATAGTCTTATCTATGTCGTTCGCGCGGTAAACTCTAATTGCGCGATGCAGGATTTGTGTGACGTCATGTCTTTGATGCGTAGTTCGTATGTGGCGGTGTAACCGCTACAACGCCTCTCGCGCGCTAAAACACCTCTTTTGCCTTATCAAGGAAGAAAGAGAAGATAATGGCTAATCCAGACATCAAGCAAAATGATATGAGGGCAGGGGGGAATAAGCTGCCAAGTTGAAATGGGATCGGGCAGGACATGTGTGTCGAATAGCAGAAGACTGATGAAGAATAAAAAGTTTGAAGTGTGTATTGAACAAAGTCTAGGTTTGGATTTGACATTCTGATATGTCTAAACTTGTAAGGAAGTTTACCCTTATTCTGACAGCTCGTATTTTTTCTGTGTCTTTTTTAATCTGCTGAACTTAAGTTCGCTGATTTTGTACAAAATATTCAGGGACAGTAGCAGGTACTTTATTAATAATATTGGTCAATATGAATTGAGGTCACGGTTAATATTTGTGATTGAAAACGCATATGTTGGCACATTTCAACCACTTAAAATTCTCTCTTTTTACACGCACGGCCTAAATCTATTTTCTTATGTCACATTATAACAAGTAACCTTCGCCTTAAGTTGCAGCATGCACGCATTGACCAATAAAAACCGTTATAATATGCACTCACACACACACCCATGCGCACACACACACATAACGGTTACCAATAAAAAGATTAACGAAACAGATTATGCAATATTATGGAAGCAGGAAATACGTAAATAATTATTTGTTGAATATGCATTCTTTGATTACATCGATCGAAATAATGAAGAGTTACGAAGACACTGTGAGTTTGCTTTTGTGGTTACAACTCCAAAACAGCAAGATCGATTTTCAAAATTAACACAACTTAACCTTTGTTAACGTTTAGTCTATATTTTTTATTTCTGCGTTAGTACAGTTCTCGATATTTTTGGTTGGTATATTGGCGTATGCTAGCTGACATGTGGCTATTGATTTATAATTTAAATTATGTTTTGTGTTGCTTAATGTAAATTATTTTGCATACTATGTTCTATGTTATGGGGTTTGGTTTCCGCACTCAGTCCGTCAGGTGGACCATTGTGCGTGGGCCATAGCGGCCGTTTGGGGGGTTATTCCAACCAGCCCACCTCCCTCCAGAAGTTGATTAGGTCTCCTGGTTTGCTTTGAACATCTGTGTATGATCTGGGTGACCCGAGGGTGTTTATTCTGATCTGGGTGACGCCCGTGCATTCAAAGAGCACGTGCGCAACGGTCTCCTCAGCCTCCATGCACGCCCTGCACTGTCCGTTATGCCTATTGTGTGGAAATGTTTGTTTAGCGAGCAGTGTCCCGTGATGGTCCCTGTTACCAGGCGCAGGCCTGCATACTATTATATAGAATCTATTTTTTTCTTACTGAACAGACAGCTGTGCTGCTGGGGAGTTTGTTGCGCCACTTCTTCTTCAAAGCTAAAGCACTAGGAAGTGGTGAAGGGTGGGCGTTTTGGGGGACTGTCTTATGTAATTTTGACGTTCGAAAAGTGCGGATTCTCAGCCTAGTTTGAATAAATGACTTTTGAATCTTCAATTTTGACTTCGTCCGCGTGAAATTTCTTGTTTAACATAAAAATATATCCTAATACTAAGAGCTTCCCATTAGTTAAAGAATTTTCGGAATTTTATCAGTACTTATGTTCGTCTGGTTAGTGACTAACCTGGTGTCAGAGTTTTAAAGCCGCCCGTGGGCCTCTGACTTGGCTTCACATGCCGTCGAGAAATATCTCTCAGGCCGGTTTCCTCACGATGTTTTCCTTCACTGTTTTTGAAGCAAGTGATTATTATACAATACGCACATGAATCCGAGAAGTCAGAGGTACCTACCAGTAGTAACCAGTACCAGGGGCCCAAGTCTGCTATTTCTATAAATTCGTCATTCCAACACGATCCCATTGAACAAACAACATAAACACTTTTTCCGAGCCTAGAATCAAACCTAGGACCCCACACTCAGCAGTCATACTCACAATCACTAGACCATCAAGGCAGTCTGTCAAACTTGATTATCTTGATGAAAAACACGAGGTGGTTGACATAAAGAATGTAAACTCAACCGTCATTGTGCCGACAGTCGGAACGGCCAATGGCCTTATGGACAAGAGCCTCTACCAACATCTGAAGAGATAGGTTCAAGGGCCTCATATAGAAAGCATATTTTATTGAGATAGCTCATTCCTGTCAGTGCGATGTCAGTAGTCAAATGCCTCATTACTTTAGTGATCACAAGCGTTACTACTAACTATGAGGTACTAGGTTCTGTCCCCGGGTCGGGCAAAGTGTTATTGGATTTTTTCATCATTGTCCGATCCGAAAATAGGCATATGGTACTGCAGTAACATTACAAAACAGTATTTTTTTGATTATTGTTGATAATAAATAAGTTATTGGTATTTAAAATTCACATTTTTAGTTCCAAAATTACCCCAAATCCATAAAAAAATTGCAAAACTCATAACTTATGACTTTGAGACACCCGCTAAACGATGGCCGCCGCCCGCACCAAATGTAAAATTCGGTCAAATTCACCATTGAAAAAAAATGTTAGGATTATTTTATCTTTTTTCCTGAAAATTGCCACATAAATATGCTAACAGTACGATACCTAACAACACCCTCACGGATCGTATGTTCTCGCTACTGAGGTACTAAAGTTGTATGTGTTACACGAGAGCAAAGTTATTTGCATCTCGTGTCTTTGAATCCCTCGCAGCGCTCAGGATTCTAACCTAGAATCACTCGCTACGGTCGTGATTAAATTATAGAATCTTTCGCTTACTCGGGATTCAAAATCAACACTCTCAGCAAAAAACGACTATGCTCTCTTGTTGTACAAATAACTACCTATTTCTCCGTATTTTAATCCGAGCAGAGCTTGGTCGCCTAAAGTTTAGAACAAGATACCTTAGAATAATGACATGACAGCATGGAATTAGTAAGTACCTACTATCATGGCAGCACGGAATTAGTATGTACTATACATGGAATAAGTATGAAGTATCCTTTACTATTAAATGACCATTCTCTATTTCACCAGAGCAGAACTCGGTTGCCCATGTACTAAATGTTATACCTACGCTAGTCTGCACGAAGCTTTACTTTTTAGTTTGAATATATTGAAGTGCTACCTACCTGTCTTAGGTTTAACGGGATTTAAAAATAAATTTAAAATATTTTTACTTTGAAAGTGCTACCTACCTGTCTTAAGTTAGTGTATAAAGACTCGCCAGACCCCACCAGTCAAACCACTACTACGGTTATGTGGGGCGTAGATTATTTAAAAAAAAACTGTATCACTGAACTTATAAATACGAGTAAATAATAATAATAACTATCGACGATTTTCTCGCTCAAGAAACGTACGAAAGATTTAGATCCCGTGTAGTTAAAAAAGATACATATATTAATAGTTCATCTCTGACTGTTCACACCACCGACCCTTGCTCGCAGAAGCGCCAGCCCGCGTTTTGCTGAGAAATGTAGTCTTAAATTCCCCGATTAATAATAATGAATCATCTTTGATCCAGCCTGTCCCAACTTGCTGTCCTCCCCCCAGCGACGCCCTAAGCCGAGGTCCGTACCCCACAGGGGGTGCCCTTAGCGAGCGTTCGCCTAGTTTTAATTTAGAATAGTTTTGCCCCTGGCTGGAGGCTTTAAGTTAGTAGCTTAAGGCAGCCGCAGGATTGACCGGTTAAGTAGTCATCACCTCAGAGGTGAGCTACGAGATGCACTAGACAAAAAAAAAAAAAAAAAAAAAAACTGTTCACACCACTGGTAAGTACTCGTTTGTCGCAGCGAAAAGAGTTATCAAAGAGAGAACTCGTTCAGTGGCGCTCGCTTGGCGGGCAGAACACTCGCTGAGAGACTCACGTTTGGTACCAGCGAGTAGGTAATCGGTCGTCGCCGTCGCGCACTCGCCGGTTGTTGCTCGCCAACTAGTTTTTAGCAACTAGCTCAGCTCGCTTCTCATTAATGAGAACGAAGGGAAACGAAGCTAACTTCGTTTATTTTTATTCCACGTCTTTTCATACTTCGGGCCAGACAGCGAATGAAAACTGAAGTATAAAAAGACGCGGAGGGGAGCTATGCGAACTTATCTTCGTTTCGATTAGTTCCCAGTGTGGCCTGTACTTACTTACACTAAAACTGCTACTCAAATCACGATTACAGTCATATCTCTTACAACACAAACAGGAAGTGATGGATCCAATGGTTTCCGCAGACGAGAATGTGGTATTACATCAATAATCTTAAATTGATCGTATATGGTTGTGATGTGACCTAAGATCTCTAATAAGGAAGTAGGTAGGTATGTGATTAACTTAGTAACAAATTGCTTGAGAAAGGCTTCGTGATTGATCGGGGTTTTCCGGTAAAACGGCAATATATATATATATATATAACCTACCAGGGATATACTTAAACTGACAAAGCGACATATTCGTCAAATTATTTATGTATAATCAACACATTTTCATGACAGGCGCTGTTGTAAAATTGGGAGATTGTTGTATGTCAGTTTTATTTAATAGCAGTTTTTCTCGATTTTTGACGTCGATCGTCAAGTGTTATTTTAGGAGCATGAGGGTGTAAAGTTCACTCATCTACCATAGAAAAGGGAGGATCCTCCAACCAGACGGGTGTTGTGTCTAGCGGGCCGACTGCCCGAATATGTCGTTCGCGTGGTAAACTCTAATTGCGCGATGCAGGATTTGTGTGACGTCATGTTTTTGATGCGTAGTTCGTATGTGGCGGTTTAACCGCTACATTATCAAACATAATCATATTTTTTGTCGATCGCCAGTGTTGATTGTTTTTGTCGATCGATTACTCAACAAATGATGCTCGATTTTATCCTTGATATTGGTTTTAAGAGCGTTTATCCCAAAAATTTGGCAACGTCGCAAATAGCTGTCAAATATATACCTATTTGGATTCATTTGGCAATATGAAATATCGGAGTGAATTAGAATATTAATAATGAATTGCAATTATGACACAGATTTTGATGTTGTAACCGTTTTAGGTATAAAAAAGGCATTGGAAAGTTACCAAATACTTTTTTTACATCTTAAACTAAATATTCGGTGTTACGATATTACTTAATGCATTTTATAATCAATATTTCAGTTTACTAGTTAGCCATATTTCATATTTCCATACAGTAAGTAATATTGTACATTAACCAAAACAGCGAAATATTTGACATATACAGGGTGTTAAAGTAATTGCGTGCCATAGCTTAGGGGTAGGTTCAGGATCAATAAAGGAAGCCAGAAAAAAAAAACAAGTTCAACCCAATTTAGTACCCACTAACTTAAAATAGCAATTGTGCGCCCCAAACGCCACGATGGTAGGTACGTAAATTACAATTCCAATTTTCCCTTCGTACTTTAACGGGCTTAGGACCGTCAAAATACAAAACCTACAAAAAAGATCTTGTGTAACTAGTATTCAACAGAAATACGAGTAGGTATTTATAGGTTGATCTTTTAATTTTTTCTGGCTTTCTTTATCGATACTGAACCTATCCCTAAGCTATGGCACGTAATTACTTTAACACCCTGTATCTATATATTTGCGACAGGCGACAGTAAAGATGGTTCAAATCGTGTTAATTAATCTGTAAGAAGCTGACAGATCATATTGATCGCCGAAACAGAGCATACCATATACAAACATAAATATCCAGGGACGTTAATCAAGCAAATCTGAAAACACCAAGGGCAGCAGTCTCGGCAGAGCACCGCTCGCCGTGTCCTCGTGGAGTCGATCGGTGGTTGGGATCTCTCGCGTCCGGCCCTGGTCTAGGCCATGGTACGGAGCGAGAGTCGAGGCCGTCACCTCCTTCTACGAAGCAGTAATGCTCGCGAAGGAGGAGGCGGAACGCGTGAGGGAGAGGCAAATCTCACGCCCTCACGCCCGTAGCCACCGCAGGAGGAAGTGCCCTGGGTGTCGGGAATCTTGCGGACGGTGAGCAATGCGTAGCTCGCCGTCCGATAAGGACCAGGCCCGGGTCGACGGCGCGTTGTGCTCCACGCGCGCCTCAAAGAGATGTCAGCACAACTGACGGGGTCTGACAGGACTCATGCCTGCCGGGGTTGCGGGAAAGTCCGAAAGGGATACCGTGGCTCCTGGCAACGTACAAGCAACTGAAGGAACACGGGTGTTATTTAGTCAGTAAGAGTCTGACACGCCCTCCTCACAAAGCGGGAGAATTTATTTGATAATTTACAATAAATCCCAAAAAAAAGGCTCGTACACCTCTGCCTTACCCATGTGGAAATACAGGCGTGATGTTAAGTTATGTGTTATATTTACAACACATTGACAAACAATTCGCAAAAAAAACTTGACCAAGATCCGTCTGCCGAGACGTCAATAATCATAGCGGAAGTTTTTTCCTCAACAACTAAATACAATAACAACATTTAAATTATTACACAACAGCTTAAATCTTTGACATTTCTACCGAACATATGATATCGCGGCGCCATCTTGTTGCATAATCTCATGCTTGCGCTTGCGCAACCAACGAAACTGGTTAACGGCAGCCGATGATGCTATTGTAACCTTTGTTTGTTGGTAGACAGAAGTGGGTTTTAGGGTTCCGTACCAACGAAAACGTGCCAACGGGAATATGGAACCCTACGCCGTCTGTCACAGGGCTGTCTTTTTAACAGAAATAGGTAGACTGTTGAAGTTTTCACAGAATACGTGTTACTAAGGTTTCTATCATGAACAATTATAAAAAGGAGGTCAACTAAGTATAATAGTTTTGTTATACGAAAATCTTATATCGCAAGTCTGACTGGGACTTGTTCAGTCAAATTTCACATTCACATATATCTAAGTCCAGGCTTCTGAACTTCAGGCTGTAAAGAATACTTCCATAAATTGACGACTGCAAACTGACATCCCTGAAGAAGACTAACACAAAATAATTTGTTTGTGTTTATACCTATATTTTGCGCGGGCGAGTATCGTGAATTTCGTTCCTTACTGCACACGTTTTTCTTTCTCAGTAATTGATTTTGATGATTTTGAGTACCTACCTACCTACTTTGTGCGGCCTAACCAAATGTCCTTTCTTTGGTATTGTTCGTCGAGTCGTTGAGCTATTGAGTCCTGAGTTGAGCTACACGGCTACTGGACAGGTCCACTAAAACTTGTTTGGTTCTCTCCTCAATAGACCACTTCAGATAATATGTATATGGTCCTCACATGATCTGACCAATACTATGTCTGGACTTTAAAACGAACTTTGACCCTGAGAGTTTGTTTTGCCATTTCTTTTCAGGGGTAGTCAGGTCGTAAATTTTGACACCATGAAGCTATTAAAAAAGGTCTTTTTTTTTTTTTTTTTAATACTATGACGTGTTTAAGTGAAACCGATGTCTATTTAAAAAATAATTTAATTTCTAAAAATGTATGCCATAGTTTTGCCTACACCCAAATTACAGTTGGTCATTCATGATTCAATGAACTGATGGAAGCTACCGAAGGCGCATATCTCCTAGCCAAATTCTGAGCCGACTCACTTCAAATTGCTATCGACGCAAAAAGAAGAACTCCGTATTTCCTGGGTGTTGAAAATCCAAAGACACTGGTTTTCAGTTGACTGCCCATTACCCGATCAATTTTTTGAAGTGAAATCTTATTTAGGCGCGATTTTTGGTGGGGTACTTATGAATTCGCGTAGTGCTGGGCTGTAGAATATAGATGGCGCTAATACCAATTAGTTTATAGAATAGTATTGTTTCTTTTTGTGAGGATACAGGGCAACAGAGCGATGATGATGAAGATGATGTTTTTAGGAATATTAGTTCGTTTATTCTAAAGTTAAATTTTTGGTAGGGGGTAAACTTATGGTTTCGCGTCATTGACATGCTCGCACCGTAGTGTACCGGCAACCAACATGCCTGAGAGATATTTCTCGATGGCATGTAAACCCAAGTCAGAGGCCCATGTGGCTTTAAAACTCTGACACCAGGTTAGTCACTAACCACACGAAAAGAAGAAGAAGTGCTCTACTATAAAATATAGATGGCGCTAATACCACTTTTAAGTTTTCATTTCCGTCAGCAGTCCCCATGCCTGCCAATTTTTTATATTAACTTAGCCGAGCTGGTCTTTCTATCCGCAAAATATACATGTATTCGACTCACGCACTTTTGATCACGCGTTCTCGCCCACCCGGTCTTGTTCGACGGATTTGGATACAACTAATGATGGTTGTAGACGATGCATTGTGTAACATAGGTAGGTATGTAATTGTGCATGGTTTGGTACATACACAGCTTATGTGTATCGTGTTAATAATTACTGAGTGGTGTCATCATTATTATGCACCCACAGCAATACGTAAACCCAGATCAGAGTAAAAGCATAGATTAGAAAAGTAATTACAACATGAGAAATTAATTCCGATGAAATATCGTTTGTATGTCACTACAGATCCGGAAGAGTACCTACGAGTCTGTATTTTTGTGTAAAAAAAAGACCTTGATAGAAATTTACTAGTACGGCCTCACATTTTTCATATAGGTAAGTACTAAATTATTTATTGAACAATATGTGGTATCCAGTGACTATTTATAAAGGCTATGATGACTGGTTATAGAAAATGTTCATATAGTGTTTTCTTTTTTTTTCGTGTGTTAGTGACTGACCTGGTGTCAGAGTTTTTATGCCGTCCTCCTCTGACTTGGCTCCACATGCCGTCGAGAAATATCTCCCGGTTTTCCTCACGATGTTTTCCTTCACAGTTTTTTGAAGCAAGTGATATTATATACAATACGCACATGAAACCGAAAATTCTGAGGTGCGTCCGTTGGGTTCGAACTTGAGACCTATGACTTGGCAGTCGAACGGTCACACTACTAGGCTATCACTGCTACAAGGTTCATATAGCTATTATACTTCATCTCAATTTTATAGCTATAACCGAGCCTAACAAATAAAATAAATACCATAGAAAATGCAATCTCTCTAATAACCACTCTAGAACGACAGTCCAACATCTAGATAAATCTTCATCAAACTAACGAGACACCAACCATCTGATTACACTCTCCTAGTCCATTCACTAAATACCTACTACCACAGAACTCAAGCGCAATATTAAAAATAAACAGTTTTAAACAAAAACCTGTTGTAAACAATAAGTAATTTCTACATCTCAAGCTCGTGGGAGCAAACGGAGTCAGGTGAAAATGCTAGTTTCACTGATGTGCAACAAAAAAGTAAGATAAAGCCTGGGAGTGTTGTATTGTCTCCTAAGAAAGTGTTAGTACACTCAATATTAATTACAGTTAATACAAGAATCTTATTTATTTCGCCTGCCTCGTTTGGGCTGTCATTCGTAGATCTTTGACAGTCGTTACGGGTAGCCAGGAGCCCGAAAGCCTGACAACTAATCTTACCAAAGGGTATCATGTTGCCCAGTAACTGGGTTGTGAAGGACAGACACATCTAAAAAACAGCAGTGCTATTCTGTTACCACCTCACCGTGAAAACTTAGGTGAAGTGAGCTCGGAGTGAGCTGTCAGTCCCTTAGCAGCAGGTGAAATGACAGCTCAGTTCACGTTCACTTCACCTAACTTTTCAACGTTAGAATATTACAGAATAGACCGGCTGGTATTCACTGAAAGCCGACCACATTAGAGTTGGTTAGGCTATGAAGAATGATGATGGCTTGTTTGTATTGTCGCAATTCACGACCAATCGTCATGTGGCCCTGGGGTTACATCTCTGGTCGATCAAATATATCATCGTCGCGTTGCATCAACACTTCTCTTCAGACAAAATGACATTTAATTTCTTAAATTTTGACCTAACGCCATTGATGTATTAAAAGAGGTAGATACGGGACTTAGTCACAGCGCCTGGTCCTACTCAACTACGGGATTGCCCGTAGTTGGCACTCAGTCGCACACGGAACATCGTAGATCTCACAGCTCAATAATTTCAGTTTTTTTGTAATAAATACGCATCAAAATTACTTTTTCTGCAGCTAAACAGTGCTTTAATTAATAATGCAAGAAAGAAAAATAAGACACATGGGATTACCTACCACTCGTAAGTACAGCCAAAAATGTTAATTTGTTGAAAATTACAATAATATTTTGACGTTTGCTTCGCCATATTTGTGAGAGCGAGATAGATATTAAAAACATTCGTGAAAGACACGATACGCACACAATGCGCGAGGTGCTAACGCGATTTCGCTCGCACGTCAGCGCCGTCTCCTATCTCTATCCTCGTCTATCGGTAACTGTAGCTTTGCGACTGTGAGATGACACTGATCACAGATGTGTGAGTTCAGTGCATGTAGTCGTGCGCCGAGCCCAAAATTACTGATTGCGATGTTAGCGCGTAACATATCTTCCTCCTTTTAATACATCAATGCCTAACGCCATAGAATTTATAACACCATTTTCCAGCCAATTTATTTGCGGTCGGCGCAACATGTCCCTTTCTTCCATACTTCTCTATTAGTCGTCATCTTGGTAGTCACCCCCTTTCTAGCCATATCATCTTTCACACAGTCAACCTATCCGTATAATCTATACCTACAGGATGGCAGGGACATCGACGGGAAAACTGAAACCATGGATTCAGTACATGAATCTGAACTCCCCTACGTTAAATATTTCGTCGGTTATTAAAAAAGAAATCAGCTGTTCGTTGTTAGCATAATTTGCCTATAATTGACCCACTGCTAGGGCAGAGCCCTCCTCTCGGTGCAGGTCCCTCATAATCCACCACGCGGGCCCAGTGCGGGTTGGTAGACGTCACATATCTTCGATTTGTTGGTTCTAGGACATGCCGGTTTCCTCACGATGTTTTCCTTCACCGTTTTGAGAGCAGTTGTGTAAATTATACACGAAGTATAGCGCTTGTCAGGGTTGAAACCTACGACTGTAAATCACGGCCGTTACCACTGGTACACCACTGTTTTATTTGTGCTAGATTGATGGCAATAGAGTCACCGTCTTCTTCTTTTCGTGTGGTTAGTGACTAACCTGGTTTTAAAGCCGCCCATGGGCCTCTGACTTGGCTTCACATGCCGTCGAGAAATATCTCTCAGGCATGCCGGTTTCCTCACGATGTTTTCCTTCACCGTTTTTGAAGCTAGTGATAATTATACAATACGCACATGAATCCGAAAAGTCAGAGGTGCGTGCCTTGGGTTCGAACTCGAGACCTATGACTTGGCAGTCCGACGGTCACACCACTAGGCTATCACTGCTGCTCCGTGTTAAAATGAGATCTAAACATAACTGGTGAATGCGGTGGTGCTACATAGAATGTGTTACAAAAATCCTGTCCGATGAAAAGGGCACTAGGTACTGCAATAAAATTACCAAAACGTAATAAGAAAAACGTATTATTATTGAAAATAAAAAGTTCTAAATTCCATTAAAAAAATGCTTTCAACAGGGGTCATAAGTTATGACTTTTAGAAACCGATAAAACACAGTCGCCCGCGCCCCATGTAAATAACCCGGTAAAATTTCCCATTGAAAAAAGATGGGACGGATTTTTTTTTGTCCATAAAATTACCGCATAAATTGACTCTCAGTGTTCTTATCAACACCCTCACGGATGACAGGGATTTTTACACGACGTATATAGCCCTGCCTACTATACACCAGCCAGTCTATTCTTTAAAAAAAACTCTATTCTATTCTATTTTACTTTATGGCAATGGTGCCGATATCGACAATTCTGCCAATGTCAAACGTGCGAAGGAGGGTTACAAAAAAACAATGGTTTTAAAAATCAACATTAAAAAAAAAATGGGTACTAGTTGTATTTAGTGTGAAACTATTGGGAAAACGTAAGTGACTGACAAGAGCTGTCATTCCACCTGATACTAAGTATTGACAGCCTTCTTCAAGCTTAGTTCACCTCAGTTTTCACATTAAGATTTTTACAGAATAGTAATACTGGCGTGATTCTTTGTTTTATTTCTTTAGTGATGTATTCAATTGTATTGTTGAAGAAAGGAAAATGGTGTTAAGTGGCGTAAGACTTGTGGAATTAATCGCTACAGAGAGTTATCAGATTGAGTTAAATTTATACAGCAAAGGCATAAATTCCTTATAATTGTATGGATTAATAAGGAACTGGCAATATGCTTTGGTTTATAGCAATAGGGTTGCCTCTTGCTATTACGTGGGACCTGAAGTAATGTAGTGTTGTATGCCTAACATAATAAATTAGCACATGCTATCATATTCGTGAGTTCGCTACAGGTGCCTTTTGATTACTTATCCGTATAACTGCCCTTCATATTTTTGTTTATCGGTAGATTTCAAATCAAAGTCAACAAAGGTGACCTTGAAAAGGAAATAGAAAAAAAGGACCAGCTTTTTTTTTCTCATTATTTAACAATAAAATGAACTACGTTAAAATATAATATAATAAGCGTTTATTACTTTGCAAAAATCTTCCCTACATCATCGCCATTTTTATTACAAATTAAATAGCAAGCCAGCGAGGTAATGAATGTAAATATACATTTCTTACCTTGCAGGCTAGTCTAAAAGATAAAATAAATGATGTCAAAGGATTTTTTCCCTTATATAATGTATCAAAGTTGATGATCACATAACAATGTAGCCTATTAGCTAAAAAGTAATTTACATATAACTTAAAAAATATAAAATTTTAAAAATCGTCCATTAACGTGTTTCTTTTTCACTTTACTTATGGTCACGTGTTCTATATAATAGTTATCACTTGCACTGCTGTTTAAGTTCACTCACACTGAGTGAAGTGTGACTAAAAAGGTTTAAAGCTCGCTTTTGAGTCTTTGCACTAATTCAGAGATGCTTAGGAGTTGGATCGCCCCGACATTCACATGATGAAGGGCCAATATTTGAATTTCAAATCTTTGGACCCACATTTTTTCTACACCTCTACAAATCCAAAACTAAACTACTTCCTGTTATTTAATTTCGTCATAGTCTTATTGTTGTAGTGTTTTATCTAATTCGATTACTAACATATTTTTTTAAGTATACCTACAATAAAAAATATCGATCACTGTTCGTCTGAACTAAATAAATTATTATTATTTTTAAACTAACAACTTAGCCTAGCTTTCCTCCACTAAAAACATAACTAATTAACATTTATCCGTACAGACTCGGATACAGACCAAACGGTCGGCTCGGGTACTTTCTACTGCTTTCAAGTTGCGCAACCGCAGGCTTCCTTGACAGAACAGCGCTCATGTAACCGGTGATGTAATCGACATCGATTCGATCTTTAGATGCGTTAGGTCACATCACTATTCCATCGATGTTTGAGGTCGTTCTGGTTTGGTTATTGTGGGCGAAGTTTGGATGTGTGATTTGATGATTTTTATGTTTTTTGTTGAAAGAGAAATGTGGCAAAAATAGTTTTGTGAGAGAGTTAACTGAGTAGGCCAGAATATTTTGGTAGTCAATATCGTAGAAATATTTTTTGTCAAATTAGAATTGGTGGTTACAGTATGTTTATAAAAGACATTTTAAATGAGTAACTATGGCGTTTCTTGTCAATTCTTCTCCATGCAAAACTGCGTTTTGCAAGGGGAGGTTAGGAGCAATTCTATTTTCTTGTAAGTTAATGGTCCACTTGAAATAAATTATTTGATTTTGTTCTCCAATATAAGCGCGGGTTGACCACTTTAGTGGTTTTTAAATATTGAAATTACTGGCGTTCCGTTTCTTTTTTTTTTCGAAAACTAGATTTCCTAAGAAGCTTATTTTTATATTGGCCTCGATTTTAAATAATAACATTTAGGCTTGAAATTTTCGCGACGAGACCGATGAAATTTTGTTTTGGAGAATGAGCCAAGTAGGTATGTACTAATAGTTTGGGAGACTTTTAATATCTGGATAAAGACTTTCCACCAGATATATTCAATAATGGAATGGATTAATGGAAAAATGGAAATGATGTTGTAAGACATACATCTGCCAAATAAATGATCTGAAGGTGGTGGAACAGGTCATAAACGCCATTCTCTCGTCAGTTTTCTCTTTGTTTACCTACAGCTTCTCTAGAATCTTTAATTTGCAATTACTGAATGCAAGAGTGAGTATGGAGATCGTGAGCATCTGTTAGCTTCTTTATCTCAACTCCACATGACTTTGGTCTAGATAAAAATGCTACAGGCTTGCTACAGCCTTCAAACTATAATAAAACATTACGCCCGTATTCGTCAAAGGGGTATACAGAGGTAATCTGCGTTCGGAATTCAGTTGCCAAACATGTAAACAAACACGAGTTTTAGGAAAAACAATTATAATGCCTATACATATGGTTCATTTTGCGCTACAACTTCATATTTTTATGACTTTTTCAACGGTACCAGTCAGTCTAAAATCAACTTTATTAACACCCCTTTAAATTTGATGTTTGTTTAACTGGAAATAACATTAATTGGAAACAAGAATTTGAATAGACCTTAGGCGGTATACCCTCCATTTTGCCAGCAATTTTTAAGTCCCATGTGAGGAGGCTTGGAGGCTAGCCTATTACTAGGGGCCAGCTGTTCTCAATATAGATAAAAAAATCATGTTACAGCCTTAAAACAATAACAACACATCACGCTTATAATTCCCGAAAAGGTAAACAGAGTTTTCAGCTACACTTCTGTTTTTTTTTTTGGTTGGGAAATTATTAAATAACTTTTCCCGCTCTGGGCGGAGCGGGAGGGCGTGACAGACTCTTACCGACCGTGTTACGTCAGTTGCCTGTAAGTTGCCTAGGGGCCACGGTATCCCTTTCGGACTTTCCCGCAACCCCGGCAGACATCGACCCTAGCAGACCCCGTCAGTTGTGCTGACATATCCATGAGGTGCGCGTGGAACACAACGTGCTATCGACCCGGGCCTGGTCCTTACCGAACGGCGAGCTACCCAATGCTTACCGTCCGCAAGCCCGCGCCTACGGTGGCCGGGAATCGGCCTGGGATTCCCGATGCCCAGGGCGTCTCATGTGGCATGAGGGCGCAAAATTTGCCTCTCCGTCACGCGCATTTTGCCTGTTATTTTTAAGTGCCATGTCATAGGGGGCGAGGCTATTGCCACCAACCGAGCACAAATCCAGACTATGAACTGCTACTGGGAATTCCCTAATGAAAAACCGGCCAAGTGCGTGTCGGACCGTGTTGAATTTATCCCAAGAACAAAATTTGTCCATTGTAGTTGAAAAATATATTCTCCCATAAATTTCAAGTGCAAATGTAAGTTTGTACACACATTACTGAGAGATTTACCTTGTTAATTTAAGACCTTCGAACTTCTTAAAGGTTTTCCTGTAATCTATGTGTAAAGAACCATTCTCCGAATTTTTTCCCACATTTTAGGCTCAGTAGTTTTGGAGATAATTTACTTTAATATCTTTAAATGTTTTTTTTTTTTTATATTATAAAAAAATGAGACTTTTGCAATAAGCCCTTTCATTTGAAACTGCCCTCCAAAAGTGACCCCATATTCAAAATTCATTTAGTTACGTTACACGTCCGTGTTTGAGTCACAGAAATACATAAATGTGAATCAAATTTCAACTTAATCGGTCCATTAGATTAGGAGTAAATTGGCTGTGACAGAAGGACAGACAGACAGACACACAAGTGATCCTATAAATAAGGGTTCCATTTTTTTCTTTTTGAGGTACGGAACCCTAAAAACCCAATATCACTTTAGACCTAGAGATCGAACCCAGAATCTATGCTCAGCAGTAGCACGTACGACCAACGTAGAAGTAAATCATTTTTAATCAGACCTGTCCTAGTTACAAAGAAAAAAATCTAGATCTTATTCAAATCTAACTTACAAAATCGTGACCAACTTTTCCTCACTATGTAAAACACGCGATTTAACTAAAGTATCACAAAACATAATTCACAAAATATTACGCGGTAAAAGCAAGTCTTAGGCCCGACACCATTTTATTGAAGCCACCCTTCATTTAAATAAACACACGTGACACGCTACATATCGACACGCGAGGAAAACTGAGAGTGCACAACAAAACACAAAGAAATACACACCTTAACTACATAAAAATAGTAACAAAATTTAGTTAACAAAACACCACAATTTAGATCATTCCGATACGCAAAATTTACAACAGCTTTTTAACTGCGAAAATTTCCTGAGTTTAATTTTTCGTATTGGCAACACTAGCGCTAGTTTATGGCTGTATGTAAAGTTGGCAACATTGCGGAAAGAAACTCTTCAACGGTTTATTTATCATTGCAGATTTATTACTTGAATTGTAAATTAAGAAATTGTTTAAGTATAGTTTTTATGGAATTTCGTCGCTATGGTAATATACAGAAATACGTATCTAACAAACTGTGAGATCTCTAGCAAACAAATGACTATCATTAGAATATGTTCTTCTAAGGGCTGATTTCACCATGAGCACGCCACTATTGCGGCGATAAGTCCCCTCTTTGAGGAGTGGCTAGAGAGGCGCCACGGCGTCCTCACCTTCCGCCTGACGTAGGGTCTCACCGGACACGGTTGTTTCGGAAGGTTCCTATTTCGGATAAGGCGGGTGGAAACACCCGGGTGTCATCACTGCGTGGATCGCCCAGAGGACACGGTGGAGCATACGGTGGAGGTCTGCCCGGCTTGGGCATAGTACCCCCGTGTCCTCGTGGAGGCGATCGGTGGCGAGGATCCCTCACGTCCGGCTCTGGTCCAGGCCATGGTATGGAGCAAGGGGGCATGGGAGGCCGTCACCTCCTTCTGCGAAGCTGTAATGCTCGCGAAGGAGGAGGCGGAACGCGGGAGAGAGAGGCAAAATTCGCGCCCTCATGCCCCTAGCAGCCGCAGGAGGAGACGCCCTGAGCGTCAGGAATCGCAGGCAGATTCCCGGCCGCCGTAGGTGCGGGCTTGTGGAGGGTGAGCAATGGGTAGCTCGCCGTCCGGTAAGGAACAGGCCCGGGACGACGGCGCGTTGTGTTCCACGCGCGCCTCAAAGAAATGGAATATTGTACACTGACAGCTTTTGAACGCGTTTACACGTTTTTATATTATGTTCTGTGCACAGATTGCAGGGAAGCGAGAGGAAAGATGTACACATAAAAAAAATGGATTTAAGAACATGACAAAGAACAAAGGAACAATGGATTATCTTGTGAATATGGCTCGTAAAGAGGCGAATTCTGAGATGACAGCTGATCGAGATGTATGCAAAAAAAATACATGCTGTGCCAGTTTCAAATTAATTAATATATACGCATGTGGGTGATTTTCAGAATCTAGCAACCGAACTTAAGTATACTTAACCTTAATTAATAGAAATCTTCGAAGTGGATAAGTATGGAAATCTGTGTCTTTGGTTATGACTTTTCGTTTTTTGCCACCGAATTCCAAAATTAAAGTGTTTTTTTTTTTTGGAATTAGGTTGTTTTTTTTTTTGTAAATAGTTAACCTACCCCACACAAATTCGATTTCTTCTACATTCAATCTATCAGCTATATAAATAACAAAAAAATAACCAAGCAAAGTTAATAAAATGTATTATGAGACTACCGCGCAAGCTTCCTGTACCAAATTAAAAAATAAAATTCAAAATCGTTCCACAAATTGACGATGATACCGAGGGACTTATATAAAAATAAAATAAAACGCTACGAACATAGAATCCCGTCCTTTTTGAAATTCGGTAAAAAATAGCAGAGTCTTAGGACCCAAGGCAGGGTACGACTGACGAAAATCCATCTTCATCTCTCTCTGTCTACATTTTAACAATCGTGATAAAACCAAGTAAAAGTGTATAAAACCGTAATTTCTAATGTAATTAATTCGTGAATGTCGAGTCAGGGGAAAGGTTATGGTCCCTCACTCTTGCGAGTCGGGCTGCCAACCAGTCACGACTCGAGTTAGTAGGAAACTATTATCTCTAAATCGCACATTTTCTTACAAAGATTAGTATGTGTTTTTACCCGTCTACGGCAAAGCAAAAAGGAGGGTTATGATTTTGACCGGTATGTATGTATGTTCATCTGTTCCCTCATAACTTCTAAACTACTAATCGTAATTTGACAAATGATGGTATCGTTGGGAGCGTCTTGATCTTCCGCTGGTTGATAGGCTATGCGACGTCACATTAAATGAATATGGCGCCCTCTAGAGGACATAGTCATGAAATAAAAAATATGCCATGTTAGGGTATCTAATGAAAGGGACATTTCAAATATAATATAAATATTACAAGCCCAATTTTTTATTAATAAAAATAAAAATTATGAAAACTTCAAAAAAGTCAACTAATAAAAAGGGTATAAACAAGACATCAGAGACAGCCAAATAAAAAATCCGGTGTCACACGTAATCTGTTCGACTTGCCCTAAAGCCTCGTTCAGACCAGCGCGACGCGACTCGATCAATACAAATTCCAAGAAAACTTCACGGTATAACAATAGCCGGTGTCGCGTCGCGCTGTCGTGTCGCGCTAGTCTGCACGAAGCTTAACACGTGTGTCTCCGGATTTTGAATTTTTCTGTCTGTGATGTCTTGTTTATACCCTTTTTATTAGTTGACAATTTGTCGTTGTTCTAGGTTTTGTGTTCTAGCTTTTATAACTTTAATTGAATTATATTGTTGCGGTCGTTACGGGTAGCCAGAAGCCCGAAAGTGTGACAACCAGTTTTACCAAGAGGTATCGAATTACCCAGTAACTGGGTCGTGGAGCTCAGATAGGCAGTCGCTCCATGTAAAATACTGGTATTCAGCTGCATCCGCTTAGACAGCTGCAGATGATCATTGCTGTGGTATAAGAATGTCGAATGGTCAAAGGGGAAATTTCCATTATCCATCAACGTGAGTTACCGAATTAACCATTTGGAAATTGAAGAAAATTTTCAAAATCTAATGGTCTTTTATTCGAAGTAGGCTGAGAATCATCACTTTTCGAACGTCAAAATTACATAAGCCAGTCCCCCCAAAACGCCCACCCTTCACCACTTCCTAGTGCTTTAGCTGGGAAGAAGGACCAAAAAATGGGTTCGGTCATACTCATACTTAGTTCGAACTCGCCCGCGCAGTCCATTGTACCCTCGCAGCGATAGGCATATAAAAAGCGAGCGATTTCGAACTAGGGATGAGTAATAAGAACGAAGCCCAAAAAATGACCCATACATATGAAAAAGTTCCGATACTGACTGAGCAGAGGGGTAATTGCGTATGCGTAACATACTTACAGTAGCAATGGCTTTCATTTTGCCAGCTCAACAATATTCATTGCGATATTTAATTTGCTGAGCAAACAAATTTTTCGGACATATGAAGCAATATCCTTCAAAATCATTCAGATTGTGATTGCAGAAAGATAATTATGTCAGTTTGAGGTGTGCACTAAAGAAGGAATATTTTTCAAAATCCAAGTCCTGAGACGACGAAGTTGAAGGCTTTTATTTAGTTAATAAATATAAGAATAGTGATCTTAATTGCACATAATTATTTGTCCGCTGTTATTATCAGAAATAAACACAGTCCATTATAAATCATGGAAAGGACAAACATACTGCCCTGCTAAGCCGAAAGGCGCTTTTAGTTTTTTTTATACCATTCAATAGCTATAAAAATTTCGTATCTAATGGTATAAGCCAAATTCCGCTATATAACATAAAACATTTAAAAAAAACCACTCAAAAGTTTTTTATATCCTTGTTTCCTTAGATTACAATTTACAAAAAGTCAATTTTCGCAAAACTTACTCCGATTCAGATAGCGCCTTTCGGCTTAGGAGGGCAGCATAGTGAGTTCAAAAATTATTCAACAACTTGTTAGTCAATCCGTTCCCATTCATTCAATTGGTTCTAAGCATAACCATCCACTCTTGCGCATATAGAAACTCATGTAAACTCCATTCCACAACACATTCACTAATGACTAAAGTGACGGTTGTCGTATTTTTTCGTCGCGTTACGATTAGAGCAATGTTTCGACGTCGCTCGTCGGGTGAGTTTGCGCCGCCTTCCTTCACGCATTCGTTTAGTTACGCACCGATATAGATCCACTAGACGTGGTAAGGTCAGAATAATAAAACTATCTAGGAAAAACTTTGTTTACTAAAACTGAGATTGAGACACGGTACTTAGAAAGTGTTTTTACTTACTGTTAATATAAAATCGATAAAATCAAAAGCATATTAGATGGATTAGTACATAAGTCGTCAAGAACTCAAGATCAGGCAGCTGATTTTCCTGCTTCATTATCAAATGGAGGAGCTCTTGGCTAAGTAGTAACTGCCGCACGGGTCGATCCGTCAGGTTAAGCTACGCTTGCCGGGGTTGGTCTGTAGATGGGTGACCATCTTTACATACCGAGACTCCTCCATGACTCGGAAAGCACGTTAAGCCGTTGGTCCCGGTTGTCATTCGTGGATCTTTGACAGTCTTTACGGGTCGTCAGAAGCCCGAAAGTCTGACAACTAGTCTTGCCAAGGGGTATCGTATTACCCAGTTACTGGGTTGTGGAGGTCAGATAGGCAGTCGCTCCATGTAAAATACTGGTATTCAGCTGCATCCGGTTAGACTGGAAGCCAACCCCCAATATAGTTGGGAAAAGGCTAGGGAGGCAGGCATTATCAAATGAAGCAGCTATGTGTGGTGAACTCAATAACTACTGATAAACGGCATTGAAATATGTAGCATGTAGGTGATGTAGGCTAAGATAATTATGTCCCCGTATCAATCATGCACTGTATTTTGACAGTGATAGAAATAATGCTGAACTAAAGTACATACTAAGTAATGCTTATTAATTTCAGCCTAGATTAAAGGCAGTTTTAAAGTGGCTTTAGTGACAGAAAAGTCGTGTGATGAGGAGGGATGAAACCAAGGGGGTGAGAGGAGTGAGACCAAAGAAAAGATAAACAGATGTGTGTCAGAAATGATATGAAAGAAAATGATAGATTGTGTAAGAAATGATATGAAAGAAAATTTACTGAATTCTATCGTGGCAGATGACAAGTAAAAATGGAAGAGATTTTTTTTAAGCCAACACCAAGTAATACGGTGTAAGAGTAGACTGAAGATCAGTTATATATACAACGTCAAAGTTAACTTTACAAAATATAAATTTAAAGTAATTAATGTTATTAATTTGTGTTTGGTAGATGGGTGCAAAGCCTGAAAGCCTGAAACTTATTAAGCTAAACTTGTCTTAGACGAAATCTGGTCCTTGTATTTTTTTTAACTCAAGGTTTTTAAGTGTCATCAGAGAAACATACTACGCCATATTCAAGTTTAAGAAACTTTAAAAGATCTAGTAAATGTTTTGTTTACGGCATAATATTTTTTTTATTGCCTCGTTTGTTCAAACCTTTTTAAAAACATGCTTGGTTATTGGCCTTTCTTTTGAGGTACTATTTACGTAGATATCTTATTAGCTCTTGGAATTAGGAAGGGGACAAAGCAAATTGAGTAAAAAAAATATATTTTTTAACTGACTTCGTCTAAGACAAGTTTAGCTTAATAAGTTCTAAATGGTCTAAGACATCACCCCCTTCAGGTTTTGCACCCATCTACCAAACACCCTGTATAAGATTGGTGTTATTAGAGTATTAATAACATCAATCTACCTCGGTAAACAATGGCATTAGTTAGAGACAGCATCAAAACCATTAAGGGGCCTACAGGAGCTAAACGTAAGTTTTATAAAGCCTACAAGTATATGATCCACTGCTATAAACAAAATCAGAAAAATATGTGATATTTTTCAGGATATCACATATTCTGTTTAGTTAGATAATGTGTTGAAAATATAATACAACTAATTTGATACAATAGAAAAAATTACGAAGCTATCTCTAATAAAAAATCTTTTAATGATTATAAACCATATTAATATACATGCAATAAATCAGATTGTTTGTCAGATTATTCTACAAGTAACATATTAACGTATTAGTGTTTTAATTTTTTGAAACAATCAATAATTTTTTTGTAAAAAAAAATACAATAAATTACTAGCGTCGACAGCGCAGTCCGACAGTGATCGCGCTTTAGCTGCTGTCAGCCTCTTAAGTAACTACGCACCAAACGATTCCAGTGGAACCGCACTCGCTGTCAGTGTCAACACAATAAGACTTTTACCGATTGTGTGATAATACTAAGCTTAAAAACGTCGCACGCGCAGCTGTGTCATGATTTCCAAGTTAATGATACGCTGTAGTATGTTTATGTGAGATAGGTGAATTTATAAACGAGGCATTGAAAAATTAAAATATTTAAGGTTCGTTGTCTATGTTATAATTATTGTATCTTTATATAGTTTAAATGGTAAGCAGTGAGTTTTATAAAAGAGGACTAGACTATAGGCTAAAAATCTTGTTAATGAAAAAAGGGTCGGAGATGTGAGGTAACATGTAACAAATAATATCAAAATATATTTCTTTCTTCTTCTCCTTTCTTTATTATAACAAACCACAAATTTTTTTTTTTTTGTCTATCTGTCTGTCTGTTAGTTCCGGCTAATCTCCGAAACGGCTGGACCGATTTTGACGGAACTTTCACTCTCAGATAGTCACGCTGATGTTATTAGGCCACATTTATTTACGAAAAAAAAGAATTAGAGAACGCGGGGGCCAACGGTTTTTTTTTTTTTTAAATAAAGTCCCTAGTCGACACCTAAAAACGGAAGATTTTTTTTTGCAAATAAGTGAAAGCCACCTTTTATGAGTTAGGGTAGAGTAATTGCTCTTAAGCTCTGCTTACATCTTTACGGAAATCTGTGAGCGATTATGTACTGTAACAGTGTTTAAAAAAAACCCTATAATTTTCCTACTATAGATATGTTTACGTGCCTGTACGTTTGTTCGATATAATAGCAACTTATCGTGTTATTTATTTGATTGTTGAAAAACCTATAATGTTTCTTCATTGGGAAATAAATAATTGCTTTTCAGTGGGTGTTCTTTCTTTTTACAATGTAATTACTTCCTTTTTCACATGCGAACATTTATTTTGACTTAATCTATTTGGATAATCAATCAGTATTTATAACTTAAATCTTTCGTCTGTATTTACTTTTGAGTAAAAAGGTGCAATTCCCATTTTTTAAGAACTTTTGCATTCTAATCTGTTTCAACCTGTCAAAAATAATTTTACACAAAATTTTGACAAGTTTTTGACATTGATTGTCGCTGAGATGCGGCTAGATTTAGAACGTTTTTAAATACGGAATTGGCGCTAAGTTAAAAAAAATGCGAAGAAATAACAATGGGAAAAATACTGCCTCCACTGAAAACCCACTGACTTTCTAATAATGTACGCATTTTTAAGTTGGTGGTAGTAACTTGGCAATTTAGTAATAAAGGCCCCAAAAATGGTTACTTACCTATTATTTTGAAGTTCACAAAAAGAGGCAATCATTATAACTAGCGTTCAATAATATTTTTAGGTGCGCAAAATGGTAATCATTTTAGGGTCCATTAAATACATGACATAAAAATGAGTACGATATGATAACAAAAAATATAAAAAGAAAAAATATAGGTTTTTCAAGTATCAAAATGTAATATTTTATGTTGCTAACGTTTCATGACTATTTAACAATTCTATGTTATAATTCGGTTATTAAATTCAAGGAAATATCGTAATATAATTACGTGTACCTATGTATGTAAAATTGTACGTAATGAATCAATCAGTATGCGTGCATGTAAATATGTACATATTTGAATTAACACAGTATTTATTACGATATAAAAAAATACATGCAACTTTCGTTGACCAGAGTTTTGATAAATTATGTATGTAACAATTTAATGTAACTTTTCGTAAAGCTAGTGTAAGTTTTGGTCGATTTATCTACTCTCTGTCCAAGTTATGTTTAAGCAAATGTGAATTTTGTTCGGTTATCTTTAAGCAAATGTTACTTTTGTTCAAGTTCTCTTTAACAAATGTAACACCTTGATTGAATAATTTTTGGTAAAATGTAACTTTTGTAGGGGGGTTTTTAAGAAAATAAATGACAGAGTGAAACGAGAAGCAATAGAAAATCAAACTGTTGAACAGTTTTGTTTGAGACTTAATAAAACATTATACTTTTGGACATCTAATCGCCCTATAAACTGGATTTTACACTAACATTATTATTACTGGTCTGCTTCGTTGATCTAGTGGCCGCAAACGCTACTGCGGATCATGAGGTCCTGAATTCGATTCCTGGGTCGGGCAAAGTGAATTTCTGAATAGCGGTCCGAGCTTTTTATTGGTGCACAGTTGATGGTAATAGGCTCGCCCCCTATTACATGGGACTTAAACATAACTGGCGAAATGTGAGTGTACCTACTATACCTTCGGGGAACAGCCGTGATGTTGTGTTATGGTCAACAGAAGTGAAAACATTTACTATCAGCAAGAAGCTCAAGGCTTACTTGATTGAAACAAACATATGTATTTCACGCAACTGTCCTCTATATTTTCACAATAACGTAAAACGCACAAATAACCAATTATAGGCTCTGAATTCTCACTAAGCACTGCATTTGCATGTGGTACTCGCATGTTAACACTACATTACATGAATGGTATGCGTGTTTAGGTAATACACGCACTCATATGAACTCATTTCGGAAAACTACATGGGTACCAGCGGGTCTACTCTCTTACCGAACGAACCCAATAACCTATCATCAGTAAAAGACAGATATTGATGGTAGACAGTATATAATTCTATCTGTCATTTATTCAAACTAGGCTGAGAATCAGCACTTTTCAAACCTCAAATCATATAAGATTGTCCCCAAAAACGCCCGCTCTTCACCACTTCCTAGTGCTTTAGCTGGGAAGAAGAAGTGGCGCAACAAACTTTCAAGCAGCACATCTGAGTAAATTTAAAATTAATTGACTTATACGGTCAAATAAAATACTTGATTGTTGCTGGGGGGAGGGGATAGGTTTTTCTATCTCCAGTATACGACAACGAAAATACGGGCCCGTCCGAAAGTAATTGATCTGTCAAAACAACTGTCATTTTCAATGTATCGGAAGGGAAAATACACTTTGGTAGTAGAACAGACAAATCGTGTTGACATTTATTCTTAGTTCGGGCCCAAACTAATTTTATGTCCGTAAGTAATATATGGAGTAGGAAACGCCGGGGAGTAGAGACTCCCTGACTTGTTGCTTTCATCATGTTTTGGTCACAGTTGGTTGGTTGGTTGTTGTTGTATGTTTTTTTTTTGTCTAGTCTATACTTTCCCACTGCTGGGCATAGCCCCCAAGCTTTTCCAGGAACCCTTATTCTTTTCTTCAAAGGCTTACCAACACAAAAACCAGCGAACAGATTGTCAAACTCATCTAAACTTCTGTGATCAGCTGACTGAAATAGTGACAGCCTATCAAATCAGCTGACTTGAATTTTACATTCTGTTATTTAATTTCTGTGTTAAAAACTATAAATCGGATGTCAAATCAAATTTGCGATGTTGTGCTTGGTCGATTTTTTATCATTTTACTTTTTTTCTCACCAATGACCTAGTCTAATGTCAGTCACGTGGCCTACCTTTAAACTATGTTGTGATGTAATTGCCTTAAAAAAACTACACAAAATGTTTGTCAAATCATACTTCTCAAAAAAATTATCACACCCTACTTTCCTGCAGACCCCACAAACGGCGAGAACATAACAAAAATACGCAACTAATAACAAAAACACAAGAATCTAGGCAGGTTTCACATGAATAGAATAAACATAACATATTACATAAGGTGCTACTTTCCAAAATCTTTAGATACCAACATCCTTTCATATTAACTAGAATTGTATGACATTGGCTGGTTTCACTGCATTGTGATGGATATAATAAGCACATTTTCATCTCCATTCTTCATTATTTTGCTATACTGTACTAAGTTTTTCTCGCGACTTTGTTCACGCACAAAAATCTACCCTCCGGTTGGCTCGTAAAAAGAATAGAGTTGTGAAAACTCCTTGCTTATTGCTTTTATGAAAATAAATTACTTAGTTACATTAATTATGTAACTATTTTTTTGTAACAATATGATTTTAAAGAGTGATGAATATAAATGTTGAGGGATGGAGAGGGAGAGGAAGACCAAAGAAACGATAGATGGAGTGTGAAAAAGGTGTAAATGATTGCGTGACGGTTGACAGGGGAGAATGGAAGAAGAAAACGTGTTGCGCCGACCCCAAGTAACATGGGATAAGGGCAGGAATATGATGAAGATGATTTTAAAGAGTGTCCATGGAGTTTCTAGTCTATTCCTCTCCACAGGTTACTACGCTTTGGAATTGGCAACTAGCTTCATATTTCTGACTGACCGACTCCTTGACAATGCAAAAGTGACTGTAAATGGTTTGATTGAAATAAATGGTTTGGTAATTTTGGACCTAACAGACCTTAGGGCCCGTTGACCTAAGGCCCAACAAGTACCCCATCGGTTATCTTCTAGATTGTATTATTTTATCTTCAGTAGTTTGGGTTGTATGTTGAGTGTCAGTCAGTTACAGAACTATTATGATTAAAAGAGATTAAAGATGGTTCGAAAAAGACATTGATCGTACAAAACAAGCTTCAGGCCGACAGGTTTAATGGACAATAAGTGACAAATTAAATCAATCAATCTGCCTAGCCTTTTCCCAACTATATTGGGGTCGGCTTCCAGTCCAACCGGATGCAGCTGAATACCAGTATTTTACATGGAGCGACTGCCTATCTGACCTCCACAACCCAGTAACTGGGTAATATGATACCCCTTGGTAAGACTGGTTGAAGTCACAAATTAAATATAACTTTAAAAAATTGTGCAGATCTAAATTGATATACACGCCAACTAAAAGAGAGATGAGGGACAAAATGTTGGTACTCTATATATTATTTTCAAAAGCTATATTTACACAGATTTCGTATATGTTAGTATTGTTGTAGTGTTATTGTTGCTCCACTCCCTCTCACCATGAGGAGGCAGTGGAATCAATATAGGCTGATTATGCTAATATTTTTGATCAACAGTTTGCTAGTAATAATAATTTAATACTTTCTGGAATGCAGCAAAAAAAAAGTATTCGTATAATTAGTGAAAACTTTATTTTACAATTTATTTTTCTCCCAGACCAGCGTTGATTGATGCGTTCAAATGATTATTTATACATATATTTATATACATGATAAAAATATACAGGGTATGCTTATTGTGCAAATCAATTAATGATTTCAAAACATCCAAGGCGTTTTGAAATCTTCTACAGTGTTCGCAGAAAATTTGGACGAGATTCCCGCGGATTTTGCAAACTCATCTCAAGAAGAACTCAAGAAAACCTTCCAAAAAATGAATTTCTATTTCGTGGGAAACCACAAGGTGTCTCTTTCTTGGCTATTTAAAGGATTATTGTTCATTGAATTTGCGCGAAAATCGCCTTTAGATGACACGTTACTCGTACTTTACAAAAACTTTCGATTTGTTTTGAACGCAATCTTTGCCATATCAAGTTAAAATATATCACTAAGAGATTTCACTCAAGCGTCTGTTAGATACTCTTTATAATACCATTGATCCTTTCTCAGAATTCAAAACCAAAACCAGTGGCCTACATAACGGCCTTACACTAATCTCCTTTTTTTAATATTAAAAAACAACCACTCACCTCTTTCAGCAAATCCATCACCAGATCCTGATCCGGTTCCAAGATCCTGCAACGCCTGTTCATCACCAACGTCATTCAAACCGAAATTTTGATCACGAAACACAACATTATCATTAAATCCACCAGGCCCGGCGTGAGAATTCGTCTGCACTGAATTTACACTCTCCGACGCGTATGGAAAGACCACGCGAGGACTCCTTGGCTTCCAACCAGGGTAGTACCCGTTCCTGACCAAAGGAGTGAAGGGAGCGACGGGATAAGGATCGAAAGCATAATTGGGAGCATAAGTCCGACCAAACCGCCCCTGGTAGTAATGAGGATGATTCGAATAAGGTCGAAACCGAGGCAACGGTTCATAAAACCTTTCGTTCCCAGAAGGTAGATCTTCATTTATCTTCTTTGGCACTTCAAGTCCGTCCTCAGGAGATGTGAATTCATAATCTGGTTGATCATCAAACTTAATTTTTGAGTAGTTCTTGTCTTGAGTCAGATCTATTTCACCCTTTCCGAACGGCTGATGGTTCTCGTCTTCGTCCAAAAACAGCACTCTGGATTGTCTCGCTCTAGTCCTTCGGTACAGATTCTTCGGCACAAACATGACGTTTTTATACGGTTTCTGATAGACTAGGCTGAGCGCGCGGCTTGGCTCGACAGCGGCGACCGACGCCACCACTAACAGTATAACTTTCCATCTATTTTCGCTGAACATGTTGCCTCGGTCAGTGCACTGTTGTTTTCACTTTCATTTCTTAGGTTACAAAGGGTGAATTTTTTGGTTATTTTTTTGAGGATGTTTAGTACATGTTTTGGGGTACGCGGTTTTTAAATTTGGTCCTTTTGGTCGAGTTTCATTTCTGTGTGACGGGACGTGTGGCGCGGGCTGTTGACAGCGGGGGACTGGCTCGTCGCGAGGCTTGGTGGTGGCGTGCGGCTGCCGTTATATAAAAATGCATGATTGTGACGTTTCGTTTATGTAATGCTGGTGATTAGTGATAGTACGTTGCTTGGCAACTCTGTTTGGGGATACCTGAAAGTGGTACTTTCAGATTTGGTGGTTGTTTGTGCGTTTCAGTTCCGTATTGATAGTGTGTTTTATTGAAACCTAAATATTTTCAGTAACAACTGTTTGGTTGTTAGATAAGTATGGCCTAATTATTATTTTTTTACTTTTTGGCATCTTTTGCAGAACATCGAAAAATATTTAATTGTTGAATAAAAAAGAGGTTCTTCATCTGAGGCATTTATTTTCTGTTTACTATTTCCATATTTTCCTATGTCCAGTAGGACAGTATAGATAGGCTAACAAAAAAATAAACATTACAAACATTATTTCCGTAGTTTTTTTTGGTTGACATAAAGCTTTTATCGGATATTTACATAATACATTGGGTCAAACGTTTAACACAAATGACATCATCGATTTATTTAATAAAGAAGAAAGTGTGTTTCCTTATAAGATATTAATTTAGATAAAATAGCAGGAAAAGTACGTTCAAATAAGATAACATCACGCCTGTAATCCTCGAAGGGTTAGGCAGAGCTGTACCTATAGTACCCCCACATTTTGCCAGTTATGTTTAAGTCCCATGTGAGGCATGGCGAGCCTATTGCCATCAACCGGGCACAAATCCAGGCTATTTCTGAGAAATTCTAGATAGAAAAACCCAATAACACTGCCTGGGAATCGAACCCAGGATCTCGTGCTCAGAAGTAGTGCTTGCGACCAGTAAACCAACGAGGCAGGTCAAACAATATGCGATGAACCTGTTACCATAAATCGGGATACAAATACAGAATCCGGGCGGCTGCTGTCAATGATTATTTCCCAGTAAAATGTTGCCGTTCGGAGATTATATCCAGAACTCTATGTTCAGCAGTTACCTTTAACCAACGACACAGCCATATTATAACATTTTGTCGTTTATAGAAGTATCCGAAATTAATGGAATAACTCTTAAAAGATCAAAAACAGCCAGCATAATCACCAAAAATTCGAAGAAATGTGACATCCACCAACCCGCACTGGGCCCGCGTGGTGCATTACACCCCACTCCCTCTCACTGAGAGAAGCCAACTGTGTCCCAACAATGGTAAAATTATAGGCTGATTATGCTCACGCTATGCTAACCATAATACCAATTCTCCAGTGAAAACTATCCACCAACTGTGAGAAATCTCTAAAAAGTTATTCGACGGTAACATCATAACGAATTGATATCACGCTTATTATATTAATCGGCCACAGTTCGGTAGGCTGGCATTATTTATCATAACAGTAGTTAAAGGGACTTTTTAACCGACTTCAAAAAGGAGGAGGTTCTCAATTCGGTTTTTTTTTTTTTGTATGTTTGTTACGCGTTTACTCCGCCAATTATGAATTGATTTTGATGATTCTTTTTTTGTTTGGTAGGGCATACTTCATAAGTGGTCCCATATAAATTTGGTCAAGATCTGATGAGGGGTTTTTGAGTAAGCTTCAATAATACGTATTTTTCCCATCTAGTATATGTGGACTATGTGGATGATGTTCTAATAGTTCCTGTCACTGTAATTTACATAGCAGGTAGTGGTATTCAAATTTTTGTTGGGGTTTTGTGTAGGTACCACAACTAAAAAGTGAAAAAGAAAACTTTTTCACAAAAAATAAAACCGACTTCCAAAAAAAACACTACAAAGTGAAAAATAACTTTGATTTCGGAAGTCGGTGGCAAAAAAACGAAAATAAATAAAAAACCAAAGACACCGAGTTCCTAAATCAAAGTAATTTTTCACTTTGTAGTGTTTTTTTTGGAAGTCGGTTTTATTTTTTGTAAAAAAGTTTTTATATTGGTAATTTATATGATGGTTTGGTCAGTAGTGATAATTAATTCTAAAGTAAAATGTTACCTATTAAAATGGCCTTACCATTTTAATAGGTAACATTTGACAATTCATCAAAATTCAACAACGTAACCTTGTAACGGCGGGCATAAAATAATATATTTTTCGTTTTGTTAGAACTGCACAATTGCTTAACTTTTTTCAATTACGATTACATATTTATTGTAATAATGACCGATACGAGTAATTTTACGATTTACTTTCACTAAACTGACAGACGTCAAATGTTAACTATTAAATGACCATACTTTAGTTAATAGATATGATATGGTGGTAGAATGCCTCGTTAGTCTAGTGGTCGCAAGTCCTGGGTTCGATTTCCAAGTCAGGCAAAGTATTATTGGGTTTTTACAACAGGAATTTCTCAGTAGTAGCCCGGAGTCTGGAATTGTGTCCGGTTGATAGCAATAGGTTCGCCCCCTATTACATGGGACTTAAAAACAAAACTGGCGAAATGTGGGTGTACTACAGGTACACCTCTGCCCAACCCGTGCTGCCAGGCGTGATGTTATGTAATAGGTAAGAGTTATTATCCTGGGATGACCAATAGTGTATGAACCTATATAGGTATAAGTATGTGTAAGTGAAAAACTGTAGTAGCACGGAGTCAAATCTTTTTGTAATGTTATTTCTCAGTTATCTTGGACACTACTAAAAATACTCAATACTTTTATTGTATTCCACATGTAGGTATTATTAGGTGGTAAAACTTATAATTAGATCACATGGACCCTGTCGGACACAGCAAAATAAGTGAGTTAGGAGAGAGGAAGCATTTATAAATTATACAACATAGGTAGCAGGTGGGTACTTTCTGAGATAAATGAATTAATAGTATAAGATATTTTGAGTTTATTATTATATTAGTATGAAATATTAATTATTAGTTAAAAATAAAGGAAAGCATCGTGATGGTACACACGGCTACACATCAAGCTATACATTTCCAGCATAAGCTGACCTCTCATTGCACGGAAATCTTATACAATACGAGAACAGCTCATACTGGAAATGTATACTTAGCTTGATATAGCCGTTTGTACTCGAACCTTGAACCTAGTTCTGTAGTTTGAAATTCATCAAAGTCAAAGTCAAAGTCAAATAATTTATTTCATTTAGGCACAAAAAAGGCACTTATGAACGTCAACATTTACAAAAAAAAGATATAATAATTGATTCTAGTCGCCCATTCCAAAAGGTAGTTTTCGTATGGAGAAGAATGGGCAAGAAACTCCACCGTTACTCTTTTAAAAATTTTCACAATATTCTGTATATATTAATTATATAATTATATGTGAAGACGATGCACCTAGAATAAGATTACTATACCACGATAGGTAAAAAGAATGAAAAATGAAGGAATGACATAAATTAATTATGTGATAGATGCATGGTGCTCACATATTTACAAACATTGTAAAATTATACGATATTCCTAACATTTTAACAAGTACTACTAATAATAAGTCAGTGTGTGAGTTCAAGTAATCACAGAATATAAAATTAATGTTAATGTTTCATCAATGTTTCATCATCATCACAGCCCGACTTTATCCACGGCTGGGGCCTCTCTTTTCATGTGCCAATCCAGTTTGAAATAACCAACACACAATTATACACTGGCTTGACCCTGATTAAGCCTCTCATTAGTAAACTAGGGGTCAAATGATAAAAATAACAACTAATCAACGACCATAGATAGCTTCTACGAGATCTGACCACAAATAAAATCAACAAATTGACTAAGCAATTCTGCATAAAGTGCTGCAGTACAATTTCGGTGTATCTTTCTGCACACGGGATCTTTCAAAACTCCATATTATACAACGTGTAACGTTAAATGCGCAAAAACTCAGACACACCAACAGATTTTTAATATTAAATTGATCTATTTCAGAGAGAAAAAAATATTTAAAAAATTGTAAAGGTTTTATGTGCTGTTTTAGTTTTACTGGCAATTCTGGTTGTTTCTTGCGTCTGCGACGACGCTCTATCGAGAGAGGGGTGGTAGAATAGAATAGAATAGAAAACATTTATTCGACACAGGCAGAACACAACAGCAACAAACCTAAAAAAAAGATAACAATAAAAATTACAATAAAACTGCAGAAAAAATTTCGCTGAGCGTGCCCATAACGAAAGGGTTACCATCTCAGCGTTTGCTGGGCGTCAGACACCGAGTGGTACTGTATGGAAGATTCGTATTTGCATTAAAATAAAAGCTATTATTATCCCGCGGATGAGAAAATTAAAATTGGTCGAACACAATTTGTGTTTGTTTACCTATTTTGGCGGGTTTGCGCATGTGAAGGCTTGACCTTGTGTTTAATGAAGATTTTTTGATAAATGTGACCTATAAGTGGTTCAATTGATTCTGCTCGTTATTCTGATTAAACTATATTCAGGTTTTGCACATTTAACGTTACACGTTGAATACATTTTTTTTTTTAAATCTTACCCACATAGAAATTTCTCCTTTATTGTGGGTGCGTTTACAAACATTTAAACTTACATACACACAAACAGCATTATTACTCATTTTGCATTTGAAAAACTAACATATGGCATGACTCCATAATATCTCTTTCACTCCAAAAACGTATACTTTACTCAAAACGGATTCACAAAGAAATATTTTACAAATACATTCGTTTGCCACACGACTACCATAAAAGCAAAGAATGTACATCTTTTATGTTCACGAAGAAGCTATAAAGGAGAATAGAAACCCATAGGTTACGGTCTATAATGTGGGCTGTATGGGTTGGTGACCCATGCATTGCACAACAACAGTATTATTATGTCTGTTGCCGCTTCTGTACGGTTGTAGCCATACAGTAGTTGCATATGACACCAGGCAGTAACAAGCAACAAGTGGTGAACCACTTTTCAACCTTATTGTTAATGGCATAAAGGTGAAATGTGGTTCACCGAAAATGTCCCGGTTCCACCTACGAAGAAAATAAGTTATTTTGGATATTTGCAATTTTTTTCTAGAAAATTATTAGGTTGGCTTTTATGCAATATTAAAGGGGTGGACTCTCGTCAAGGTCCTTTCTGATCGACAATTCAAAATTCAAAATTTATTTATTCAAACTAGGCTGAGCATCAGCACTTTTCGAACGTCAAAGTTACATAAGACAGTCCCACAAAACGCCCACCCTTCACCACTTCCTAGTGCTGCAGCTGGGAAGAAGAAGTGGCGCAGCAAACTCCCCAGCAGCACAGCTGTCTGTTCAGTTAGAAAAAAATGATTCTATATTAGTATGCAAAATAATTTACACTACGCAACACAAAACATAATTTAAATTATAAATTAATAGCCACATGACAGCTAGCACTCTAGGACCGTGCGTGCTCATTGGTCAAATTAAATAGGGGGCACTTCCCCTTCTTTCTGTTACACAATTCTGTCGCTTTTCACGAAACCAGTCCCACAGATTGCAGGAAAGCGATAGGACAGATGTTATGTACATTAAAAACAGACGTCCAAAGATGCCATCGCTTACGGCTCTCTTCAGCAGAATCATTTGGCTTCGTTTAATCGATTCATATTTCGTACTATGTAAATCATAATAAATTGATACACTGGGCCCGTCACATCCTATCTATACTACTCGTAATATTATAAAGAGGAAAGATTTGATTGTTTGTTTGAGGCTCCGAAACTACTGGACCGATTTGAAACATTCTTTTACTATTAGTTAGCTTAGTTTTTAAGGCGTAACATAGGTTACTTTTTATCCCGGGAAAAATAACGGGTCCCGCGGGAAAGACCACGGGAGCGAAGCCGCGGGCAAAGTGCTAGTATTAAATATGTGATTTTTCAACATTGACAATCTATATCAGGAGCAGTGGAGTGACTTATGAGTTAGATCATGGGTTCGAACTTAGGCAGGCGTTTTACTTTGTGTAAATGACTTCAACACCACTGCTCTCAAAACGGTGAAGGAAAACATCGTGAGGAAACCGGCATGTCCTAGAACCAAAAATTCGAAGACATGTGACATCTACCAACCCACACTGGTCCTGCGTGGTGGATTACAGCCCTCTCCCTCTCACACAGAGGAGGCCTGTGTCCCAGCGGTGGGCAAATTATATGCTGATTGTGCATTATGTAATCTATATCACTAAAGATAAAAATATTATATATTTTGAGTTCATAAATCGATTCTCAGGTCCGGTAAAGTGATATTGTATTTGTCCACCAGGAATTGGCCAGCCGCAGCCTGAAATCTGAATTCGTGTACGGTTGATGACAATAGGCTTGCCTATAATACTTTTTCCGGCCTGGGAATCAAAATCAAAAGTCAATTCAAAAGTCACTTATTTAAACTAGGCTGAGAATCAGCACTTTTCGAACGTCAAAGTTACATAAGAAAGTCCCACAAAACGCCCTCCCTTCATCACTTCCTAGTGCTTTAGCTAAGAACTGCTGAGCAGTTACACCTGCAACCATTTTACTAACAAAGTTCAATTCAAGCCAAAAAATATGTTTAGAAAATAACAAAATACAAAATAAAAAAATCACTTCTTAGTTCGCGTGTATAGTCATTAGTAATTAATTACTCAGTGTTACGAGTTTCATACAAAAAACAGATGTTTTTTCACATCAATTATTTGTTTGATTGGCACCAATTCATGTCAGGGGCTTTGAAAGTAGAATCTACACTTCCTATTTTTTTTTAAATTAATAATAATAATAATGGATTCTTATCTCTGGAGCTCTAACCACTGGTAGCTTGGACCCTGCTTCAGACACCGACGGAACAACAATTTTAATATATATTTTTTTAAATATTTTTATATTTATTTTATAGGTTTCAAAATAGTAATAAACGAAATAATAAAAATAAGCGGTAATTCTGCCAGTAACTTGGACCCTGTTCCCGATACCCGTGGGCTACTATTATTTATTTTGTATTTTTATATTCTAATATAGTAAAAATGTAATTTATCATTATGTGTTATAATTATAATGAATAAATGAGAATAAAATAATAATAAATATTTTCAACAATAGCATAACATTTTGTATTCCCCACATTTCACAAGTTATGTTTAAGTCCCATGTAGGGTCTGCCCCAATGGCCTAGAGATCACAAGCGTGGCTATTGAGCATGAGGTCAGGGGTTCGATACCCAGCTCGGGCAGGGGCAGCTTTTGTTGGGTTACAGCCCGGAGTTCGGATTAGTACCCGATTGATGCCAATAATAGGTTCACTTCCTATTGTATGGGACTTAAATACAACTAACGAAATGAGGACGTAAGACCCACTACTGCTTACCCCATCACGGAATACAGGCGTGATGTTGCAGCAGCAAAACAGTGCCATCTACCTTTATAATTAATAAACAACCGAATGAAGCCTTTCTCTTCGTAGAGTTGTTGTAAAGTGGAGGCTCTATTGATCGCTGTTGTGTAGAGTTCACAGATGTCTCTTATTATGATATTAAATGATTATGCTTGCTTCATTGAGTGTAAGGAGAAATTGTAAGTTACGTTGTAGTGTTGAAAATTTAAAAGTAGTTTGTTTTTATAATAGTTGATTTGACTTTATCTAAGGTAGGCTGTATATATCGATAAACATTTTTAATATTAAAGAAAAATGTTCCAGACTAACATTTTTAAAACTCACATAAAAGACATCAACGCACATGATATAAAGGCGTTGATGTCTTTTGTATGAATATTTTTTTTAATGTTTTTTTTTTTTTGTAGAAATATTCACAAAATTGAATTGATCATAATCAGCCTATATTTTTCCGACTGCTAGGAAACACTGAAGCTTCAGAGGCCTCGGAGGGACAGAGGCCTCCTCTCTGTGACAGGCAGCGGGCCGTAATCCACCACGCGGGCTCTCCACAAAACTCCACGGAAACTCCACGGTTACTCTTTTTCTTAAACATAATTGCCTTTAAAATATGTTCAAATAACAGTGTTAATACTCGTAGGTATTGGATGACAGTGTAGGCCTTTCAATAACCTACCAGGTACTTAACAAAATATAAAATGGTTTCCAGCATGATGGCCCGACCCAGTAAAGTAACCCAGGCCAGACCCCACGCTTAGTTGCCACCAGCCTCAATTAGTCTAATATCCCAACTGGGTGCCACATACATGGCTCATGAGGGTGCTGGAGTTGTATAAAGTAGATATATTTTCGCACCTTCCTGATGTCATGTATGGGGCAATGGAGGACGGTTCTTCGCTATCCAGGATGCCGACATATCCAGGGGAATAGAGAGCCGATAAGGATCGAGCGAGTTATACAATGTAGGCAGGCATTATAAGTTGGGGGATTACGTCACTGATAAAAATGCTTGGCTCATAGCTGGTCCTGCTCCACAACCACAACTAAATGATTAACATTTTGAAAATACTGTTGGAGCTGCTGAAGATTGTAAGACCATCTTTGTATTGTATAAACTCAATTTCCTTTGTATTATATAATTGCATAGCACAGGTGTGAGTACTATGTACTAAAGAGCTACCATTTACCGGGTAATATGTAGTATTTCATTGACTTGAATATGCCTGGCGGCTGTGAGTACGTCATGCTCACTCAGATGTCTCGCTGATGGTGGCGCGTGTGTTGGATCATTTAGCTCCCTTCAAAATGGTTGAGCTGAATGGTGCTGATCCATGCGTCATGTTCGTGAACGGGCGCGGTCAGTTGGGACTGGTCATCTCTTAGCTGCCATGGCTTATTTTAATTTATTTTAAGTTTTTGAATGACTCTTTATTTTTTCTTTTATATTACGGACGTATTTACGAACGTGCACGTCTTTCTACATTGTTCTCACATGCATAATTTCAAAATGAATGATGTAACCAATATTTTGTATCAAATTTTTGATTTTTAAGAGTGTCCGTGGAGTTTCTTGCCCGTTCTTCTCCATAGGTACCTACTACGCTTTGGAATGGGCAACTAGCTTCATATTTTTTGAATACCGACCCCTTGACAATTCAAAAGTGCCTGTAAATGGTTTAATTGAAATAATTGCTTTGAGTTTGAGTTTGAGTATATTTCAGGGCGACAGTCTGAGTCCACTTTGGTTCTGCCTGGCCTTGAATCCTCTAAGCACACTGCTGGAGAATTCAGGACTAGGCTATCAATTGAGGAGAGGTGGTCAGGTTATATCTCACCTCCTTTACATGGATGAATTGAAACTCTTTGCCCCCAACAATTTGCAACTAATAGAGCTACTGAAGGTTACTGAAACTTTCAGTAGCGCCATCAGGATGGAATTTGGTGTGGACAAATGTGCGGTCATGCATGTAAAACGTGGGGGATCCGTGGGAACCCAACTCTCGGATTCCATACACCTAAGATCCCTCTCCTCAATCGAAACCTACAAGTATTTGGAAAAAAACAACAAAGAAAAAAAAGCCTCATTAATGAACAAAATATTTACTTCCTTTAAACAAAACTCAAATACAAACATACACAGTGACGACTCACTCACCAAATTATAATTTCTCTCTCGTGAACAGTTTCACTTCGGATGCGCCGGCGCCGGTGACGTCATCACTCATCATGTTTGAGGTGGGTATAATGGGACTTGCTAATTGATTTTCATTGTTTTTTTGTGTATTTATTGACCTACCTTTGTTTACCTGAACCGACAACCCAAGGCAGATTATCTTGGCGCAGAAAAGTGAAATAATTGGAAAAGGGAAAGACAAAGAAGAGACTGGACTAACTTTTTTGCTGAAATCCTTCATAATACGCCTATAATTGTTCCCAGTGCTGGCACACAGGCCTCCTCCAAGTGGGAGGGAGTGGGCCGTAATCCACCACGCGGGCCCAGTGCGGGTTGGTAATTGTCACATGTCTTCGTATTTTTTATTCTAGAACATGCCGGTTTCCTCACGATGTTCTCCTTCACCATTTTTAGAGCAGTGGTGATTAAATTATTTACATAAAGTACGTGTTTGGGTTTGAACCTACGACCTACTCATAAATAAATCCTTAAAAAAACCCGGCCAAGTGTGAGTCGGACTCGCGCACGAAGGGTTCCGTGCCATTATCTATAAAAACGGCAAAAAAATAATGTCTGTTATATGGGAGCCCCCTTAAATATTTATTTTATTCTGTTTTTAGTATTTGTTGTTATAGCGGCAACAGAAATACATCATCTGTGAAAATTTCAATTGTCTTACTATCACGGTTCATGAGATACAGCCCGGTGACAGACGGACAGATAGACAGACAAACGGACAGCGGAGTCTTAGTAACAGGGTCGCGTTTCACCCTTTGAGTACGGAACCCTAAAAATGGTTCGTTGTAAATATGGATCGATGCTGAACAAATAATGTTTCTTTTGCCAAAAGAAATCATAATTTGGTTAGCTTTGAAACTAAACGTGACTATGGGTAGTGGAATATATGTAAATATGCCTAAATCGTATCTTATAGTAAAAAGGTATACTCCGAGCTGCTACTGAGAATTATCTAATGGAAAAACGTAATTACACTTTGCTTGAATTCAGAGTCCTACGCTACGTCGCACTACTACAGTCTGGTCGTTGAGAGAATACGTATGAAAATGATAGATGTCAAGAATGACATCTGTCATTTTCATACTAACCATATGTGTTTTGCGAATTAGATTCTTATTAGTACTAGAAATCGTCCAACTGTCCGGAAAACATTCTCTCGACGGCCGGATTGTAGTTGATCTAGTCTAAGCATTAGTTTAAATTTGGTATACAATTATACTGAAAAGATCTTCAGCCATCCTTTTGCACATAACAATCACCATAATATTTTTATTTCCCAACAGGAAAACCCCTTAATTTCCCAGAAGCAACGCTACACAATTACGGCGCTTCCACCAAATTATAAACAATCTCTCTTTCGTATAGTTTCACTTTGGATGCGCCGGCGCCGGTGACGTCATCAGCTGATGAGCGGTATTTACATACGTAATCTGCGGATGAAAGATTGAGCTATATGAAATTTGAAACAGATAATGGCGTTTACCATATTAGAAAATAATCTTGTTCTACTCTGGCACTATCATGAAAATGGCTCATTCCGTGATTTACTGCAGGATAAAGGAGGAAAAACATTAAAAATCAACACAATCTCATTCATACAATGCACTCATGCCTTATTCCCATAAGGGTACATAACGCCGCCTGCTACAATTCTTACAAGTAGTTACAAGGCTCGGTAGAAAGGTAGATTAGTTTTGGCTACCGTCAACCTCGTCATTGTGCATCAATATGAACAACTAACTTATATTATGGTACCAAGCTTGGAAGAGCAGAGAAAAAAGATACAAAAATATGGAACTGCATATAATTTTTTACTATTTCAAGTTTGATCCCTAACAAAAACTCATGTTGTCAATGAAGACTTCTTACCTATCCAAGTGACTTGTTGTTTGTCGGTGATCCCTCTGTAACAAACAAAAAGAGTAGTGGGGGCCCAGTGATAATTTAGGAGAAGAATTAGGAGTGGTAGGCCAATGGTTCGACCCTAGGCAGGCAATTCGCATAATTTATTTATTTACCACTGCTCCCAAAACGGTGAAGGAAAACATCGTGAAGAAACTAGCATGTCCTAGAACCAAAAAAAATACTGAGACATCAACCAACCCGCACTGGGCCCGCGTGGTGGATAACGGCCAACTCCCTCTAACAGAGAAGGGGCCTTACAGTGGAAAAATTATATGCTGATTATGCTACAAACAAATCAACATAACATTTCAGTTTCGTCATCTGCGAAACGTTTTCACTTCACTAATGCGTTTCTGATGCCCGGCGCCCTGACGTCACCTTTGTTATAAACATCTTCACATATTTATGTAAATGTATTCACTCACAGAATAAATTGGCTGTGGCGTATTCTAAATGCGTGTGATTGCATCTTGAGCTGTCTGATCGGTTTAGGAATCTTCTAAATCAGAATCGACTTAAGAGGAAACGCGGTCATCTGGTCGTTGGCGTTCCTTCCATATTAGTTTTAGAAAAAAAACATAATACGCCAAAATAAAAATAAAACATAGGGGCATGGCAGTGGTAGATGTACATTATATCGTAAAAATATATTTGGACTAGTAACATTAACCAGAGAGAAAACAAAGGAATATGTTAGTGCACACAGATGAATACAGAGGGAAAACCATTTAATTAAAAAGCGACTCTTTCCACGACACAATAAAGTGCAATTCAGGTCGCACAGCGCTAAGATCTACAGTTATATTCACCTAGAAGTTGCCTCTCTTTCTATTGCGTAACTCATCATCTTCTGACCACGTTACAATTACTAAATTGGCCCAACAAGACGGGCCTACCGCGTACTTGTAGCTTTATACCTAAAATAGGGAGTGAACCATCTGTATCTCTCTGTGGTTTGGAATGAATGAACCATAATATAGAATGGCCTCCCACAAGATGGACTGATGACCTTGTGAAGGCAGCAGAAAACCGCTAGATGTGGGAAGCACAGAACCGGTCGAGACGGCGGTGCTTGGGGGAGGACTATGTCCAACAATGGACGTCTTTCGGCTGAAATGATGATGATGATGAAATGAACGCCAATGACCGTAAATTTATTTTTCACCACTCCCGCACGAAAGAAGTGTCTTTCCTCTACGAAAACAGTGAGGAAAGTTGGTTTTTCCTCACTGCTTGAACAGTGAGGAAAGTTGGTTTTTCCTCACTGTTTGAACAGTGAGGAAAGTAATGATCCCGTTCAGAAACTAACCTTGCCTGATTTGTTTATGTTAAGTTATATATATTTTAAAAAATAAAGAATTATTTTGATTTGCTTTGTGTCTATTTAATTTATTTACCTATGATGACTGAATACTTTCTTGCTGGTCGTGGTGAAAAGTTTTGTATGCAACATGTGAGCAAGTTCATTTGCTATTCGTTTTGTTGAGTCTTTCGCTTACTCAGGATTGAAATTTATAATCACTCGCTGCGCTCGTGATTCAATTTTTCAATCCTTCGTTCGCTCAAGACTCAAAATCAAAACTCATAGGAAAAACGAACTTTCCTCACATGTTGGATAAATAACTATTTCATCCCACCATCTCGGAAAGAGTATTTTTAATCTTCAGTATCTGAGTGGAAAAGCCGTTTTTATTCTCTAGAGGATAAAGTAAATTGAATTTAGAACATCGTGTGCACTAAGTTTGTGAATTAAAAAAAACATTAAACCTATTTACTGCTACCTCTATGGTGCCGAATATATCATACAACTTTTTTTTAATTTGTTAAAAACTCAGACTCGGAACCTTCTTGGTGTTCTTTTTTCAATTTGCTTTGTACGCGGTTCTTTACGCGGCATTTTTTCACGTCATTGTTAAACCTTAGGTATATTAAAAACAAGAAACTTGAAAACAAGTGAAAAAACTAAAATGAGTGATTCTAGCGACGAGGAAGTTTGCTTGACGCCAACAGAATTGACTGAAACTGTTAATAATGCGCAAACGTTTTTTTTTTTGCATTTAGTCATTTCCTCGCTGAGGTGGAATGAAAAGTTACGTGTTGCACTCGAGTGCAAAGATTTTTCACCTCGTGCTCTTTTGATTCCCTCGCTAACGCTCAGGATTCTAATTTTGAATCACTCGCTGCGCTCGTGATTCAATTTTAGAATCCTTCGCTTGCTCGGTCATCAAAATTGAACACGCGGTTAAAAAGCAACTTTGCACTCTTGTATAACAAATAACTATTGTTCACTGACAGACAACGCAAAGCCTAAACCGATGACAGCTTGAAATTTTCATTTCAACAAGAGTTCCAAGGTGAGCAAAAAGGAAGTTTTTTTTTTGAAAATTCTTACACTATAGGGGTTAAAAAGGCGATGTAAGTAGAAGTAATACCATTGGGCAGACGGCTTGCAGGTTTACATAAATATGAATATAAGACCTCTTCGCAAACGCGACTTCAGAGCGAGGGGTCCTGGGTTCGATCGTTCAGTCAGAACAATGGATTTGTGTGCGGTAATTGGTTCCTCCCTGCGTTCGATTCCCGACTGACTAAGTATTATTCAAATCCATTTATTTTACAGAATATAGGTTTATAATGTATGGTCTTAAAACTATAATGGCCCCTTTACATTCTACCATTATGTAAACAAGATGTTGCTTTTGATGTCCCATAACTCTAAGCCACGCACCAAGCCACACATACATCATACATACATCATACATACATCCCGCGCCTCACCACATACCATACATAACACCGTACTACTTACCACACCACACTATTACACCACCACACCACACTATATGCATTAACTGGGAATACATTTTTTTGGTTTTATTTTTACTGTTATTAATTTAAATTGCAACTTTACTTTACAACGATTTTTATTTTTATTTTCTTGATTAGTAAATACATATAAGCTAAATACGCAAAAAATGTATTCACATTGCATATTTACCTTAAGGTCTCAGTACACTATATTAACTTAGTTTGGGTGTACGACAATGATGTGAAAGAGCGGAGCCTTCTAACACAGGCAGGCCCCAAATACCTACGTTTAAATGTAATTTTCTATTTGTCACAGTAAGCTATTTCGTTTTTTTTTTTTAACTTTGCAATGCTGCCAGTCTTTTGAGCACTTTTCCTGTTGATAGCGATGCCCACAAATTTTTTGATGCCCTATAATTATCCCCCCCCCCCCCTTTATCTTGTACATATTATTATTATTATTTTAAGTCTGTCAGTTTTTAAATCATGTAAATACGTGTGTGTAGTTATACATACAAATCCATTATATTTTGTATTGTATTTGTAAGTAAAAATAATATAAAAAGTCCTAGAACAAATTAAGTGTTCCAAAAATGCATGTTTCAAAGATATAAACACAAGACTGTATGTGTACGTATCTAAGTTTCATTGATAAATACGATTAAATCATTTTCATTCAAACCAATCATTCATATTTAAAGCTAAGAAAATGCAACGTTGTCATATTTTTTTTGTGTACAACAATAGTCTGTTTTATTTATTCTTTATTTATTTATATATATTTTACGTCAGGGTGTTTTACATAAATAATCGTGACTGTCGATTTTTTTTTCCCAGTTGATTCTTTGACAGTCTCATTAATACCGTAGAGTTATGGGATATCAGAAAGAATAGGTTGTTTAAGGTATATTATTACTATTTAATCCAATACAAAAACTCTCTTTGTTAGCCCCAAGAATGGTTTTGTGGCAATCTAGATACGCAGGAGTAGGTGGAAAGGTAGGTATTAACCTACCCCTTCGAAAAACAAAGACGTGATATATATCCTGCACAGAAAGAGAGTAAATTATTAATACCATAGTCCAAAAACCCGTATCATACCTCCTCTCAAATAACAAATTCATCACAAACCTCACTCCCTCATCTGCGTGTGAATTGTTTTCACTTTGCTAACGCGTTTTTGATGCGCCGGCGCCACTGACGTCATCATAACTCGAGAACATTTACAAACTCGTTTTATTTCTGGTTCACTTTAAAGGTTGTATGTTTTGACAACTGTTTTTGCTTCTTTCGATTCGGTACGAACTATATGAGGCAGGTCATGGTGTGGTAGAAATGTGGACCAGTCGGCAAAGCTGTAAGTGGGGTTAACCTTTCAAACTGCACTATTTTAATTGCAACTTAGGGTGGTGGAATGTGGGTACCTATTTTTATGAACACTAAGCTATTTATACAACATGTCGAAAACCCCGAGGGTGTTGTTAAGTATCGTACTAAGAATTTATTTATGTGGAAACTAACAGGTAGAAAGAAAAAAAATCGCCACATAGTTTTTCAAGGGGGAATTTTAACGGGTTATTTAAATTGGGCGCGGGCGGCCGTCGTACAGCGGGTGTTTACAAGTCATAACTTACGACTCCGTTTGAAAATTTATTAATTTAATGGATTTGGGGTAATTTTGGTACTACAGCAATAACTTTTTTATTTTCAATAATAAAAAATAATAATAAAACTTTTTTACAGGCTTTCTTTACATATTATGTAAGCACTCGGTAACCATACATTAAACAAAAGAAACTCTACAAAATGAAAAATAACCTTAATTTCGGAAGTCGGTGAGTTTCGTTTTGAATTTAACTTTTTTTGCCAACGACTTCCGAAATTAAAGTTATTTTTGACTTTGGAAGTGGCTTTTGTTTTTTCAATTTTTTGTTGTGGTACCTACCCCACTCAAATTCAAATACCACTACCAACTATGTAAATAACAGTGACAGGAACTTATAACATCACCCATATAGACCAAGTGGTAATAATATGTATAATAGAAGCTAACTCAAAAACTACCCGAGCATAGTTAGTAAAAATTTTATGAGACCACCTCTCAAGTGGTGCCACCATCCAAACAAAAAAAGAATCATCAAAATCATATCATAATTAGCGGATCCGAGTAATCGCGTATCAAACATACAAAAAATAAATCGAGTCGAATTGACAGCCTCCTCCTTTTTTAAAAGCGCAAATATAATCGACGCCCCCTGGACAGTTAGCTCTGCTACCAAACTGCATCATCATAAGCATCTAATAATGTTGTCTGCTGGACATGATCCTTCCCAACCACACGCCATTCAACTCGACCCTCGGCTGCCCTTATGATCCAACTGCTACAAGCCACTCTGAAGAAGACCGTTGTTCTACCTAGCTGGAGGGCCTCATTCCCATTTTCCGTTTCGTAGTCCCTACTCAAGAACCAATCATCATCATCGCTTCAACAGACTGGCCGCTGAGATTATGCGTTTCTGACATCTGACAGGAACCAACAGTGATAACTTTGTGGTGTGACCGTCGGACTGCCAAGTCATAGATCTCGATTCGAACCCAAGGCACGCACCTCTGACTTTTCGACTTCTTGCGCGTATTGTATAATTATCACTTGCTTTAAAAACGGTGAAGGAAAACATCGTAAAGAAACCGGCATGCCTGGGAGATATCAGAGGCCTATAAGCGGCTTTAAAACTTTGACTCCAGGTTAGTCACTAACCTCGGGAATCAATCGCTGATTCCCGGCCACCGGACAGACCAGGCCCGGGTCGAAGGCGCGTTGTGTTCCACGCGCGCCTCAAAGAGTGTCAGCGAGTGAAGGGGTCCGATGAGACCATTGCCTGCGGGAAAGTCCGAAAGGGATACCGTGGCCCCCTGGCATTGCACAGGCAACAGAAGGAACACGGGTGGGTTTTAGTCAGTAAGAGTCTGACAGGCCCTCCCACTCCACCCAGAGCGAGAGAAGTCATTTGATGATTTCCCAACCAAAAAAAAAAAAAAAAGGTTAGTCACTCGACGTGGAAAAAATAAAGGCATGTACTATCTCATAATAATATAGCTGGTAGAAGACATGCGAATCATCACACATAGCGGTAACCACTAACATGTGTCCATGCTATAAACATGTCGAGGTGCGTCGTATCTTATAATATGGCTAACGGTAAAGATTAATAGCCAATTTTATTGGGCAGATTGTGTTTTCTACAAACCTTTACGTATGCAGAAGCTTGCAAAGGCTAAGTATTAAATAAAATAATTTATCAATCTAAGCCAAAAATGTTGATACTCGCAAAAAAAACACTTGCGCGAGCGACTCCAGTACTAAAGGGTCCCCGAAACGATCAATAAATTGCAGTTGTCAATTTTTACGTAATTGATACATATTGGTGCGCAAATTGATCGTAAACTAAATGCAATTAAAGCGATTGACAAATTTACTACAATACAAATTAATTGCAATTAATCAATTGCTATAATAATTGATCGTTTCGGAGACCCCTAAGGGAAGAATAGTTCTCAGACCTTTCTTCCAAGCTCTTTCGACGTATTCATATTCATATTCATATCTTTATTTGCATTCCATAATGTGGGTATTAAGGTGTTACAATGGCTTAATGCTAAGGTACAATTACGGACCCTGTAGTGTAGGGCACAGCAAAAAGTATATTAAAGCATTATATAAAAATTAAATTAAATGAAAAAAAAACAAAATAAAAAACAAATTCAATTAAAAAACAAATTAAATTAAAAAAAAACAAATTAAATTAAAAAAACAATTGAATAAACCAATTAATTAACATTCAACAATTTTAAAATGTGTTCTAAAAATAATTGAGATCTTAGGTTGTGGTACATAACAATAATTATTATTTGGTTTGGTCAATAAAAAATTAACATAATGTCATATTATAATATTTATCTATGTATGTATTAATGTACATAAACGACTAACGGTTTATGGTGTCCGTTTGTGTTAAATCATTTTTAGTTTTTTGTCGTTTAGGTATTCGTTTATTGTGTAGTATGCTTTTTTAATTAATATTTGCTTGATCTTATTTATAAATGTCGTATCGCTGGTTTCATCCTTTATTGCATCCGGTAGCTTATTAAATATTTTTATGGACATTACGTAGGGGCTAGTTGAATGTAGTTTCATGCGCGAAGAGGGTAAAATTAACATATTTTTATATCTGACAGATCGGTCTTTATGTTTATCGCCGCGGGTTGTGAAAAAGTTCATGTATTTTCTAACAAATTTGCACGTTTCTAGGATATATATAGATGGTAGGGTCAGTATTTTATGTTTTATTAAAAACGGTTTACAGCTATCGGTTTGTTTTATGTTTACTATGATTCGAATTAATTTCTTCTGGAGAATGAAAAGAGCAGGCGCGTCTGTGCTATTTCCCCACATTATAATGCCATAGCTGAGCCATGCATGAGCGTAGGCGTAGTATGTAGTAAGTGCAGTTTGCAAGTCGGTAGTTTTTTTTACTTCTCGAAGTGCGTAGGTGAATTTTGAGAGTTTGGATCGTACTTTATTTATATGGGGCTTCCATGAAATGTGTGTGTCTATTGTGAGTCCTAATAGCGTAAAGTCATTTACTAGTTCAATATTTGTGCCGTTTCTTGTGAAATTAATTGGTAATGGGGACTTTTGCTGAGGGTAGAAAGTCATTAGTTTGGTTTTTTTATAATTAATCTCAAGGTTGTGCTCGTCCATCCATTTTTCTGTTTTATTTAATATTGTGCTTAGTTGTTCGTTAATATTACTATTAATTTGGCATGTGGTAAGCAGAGATATATCGTCTGCGAATAGCACACATGGTTCTTTCATGATTTTGGGAAGGTCATTAACATAGATAATGAAAAGGAGACATCCAATAACGTACCTACCTTCAGCATTCAGCACGTACCTTCAGCATCGTAACCCATCCATGTACAGGCTGAAACGAACTTAGCTGAACTTTCCAGATCGATCAATTTACGGAATATTATTAATCGTTGAAGGACACTGAACGGAACAATAGAAGTTTTATTGTTATTACGTCTGTGGGCGTTTAGAGTCCCGCAAAGTGTTAAAATTTAGTCATTTACCAATTACACCACGAGCATCTCAAATCACAACGTTCACCCTGATATTATTTACCATTTCAACAAGAGCATCTCAAATCACAACGTTCACCCTGATATTTACCATTTCACCAAGAGCATCTCAAATCACATAGTTCATCCCGATATTGATTAATTATTCTTAGAACGTAAGTGTGGTAGCCAAACGTTGCAGTTTTTTTGCATACCCAAAGGTATTATTTTGATTGATGGATTTCTCATAGAATTTGATTAATGCTCGCTATAAAATTATTATGATAGATGGCTAATCAACTTAATTGGTCGGAACTAGAAAAAAATTGTTGCCTGGGTACACATTTTGTGGGCTAGTCAGTGGTAATCAAATCCGGGACCTCTGGGTCTGCTGAGACAGGTGGTCTACCTGTCTCAGCAGACCCAGAGGTCCCGGATTTGATTGCCAGCGGGGGATTTTTTTTTTGCTCGGTTGGTTATGTGGTAGGGTTAATTCTAAGTCCGCCTGGCTAGCTACCAGCACTTTATCTAAGTCAGTCGCGGTAGCAAAAATGTTAACAGCATTGTTGTGTTTCGGCAGAGGTAAGATAGCCAGTTACTCTGTGGTTGAGGATTCCGGGTGATGCTCGCTTCCACCTTCGGCCCGCTTATCACTTACCATCAGGTGAGATAAAGGCCAGGACCCTCCCGGTATGGTTAAAAAAAACTGAATATACAGTCGTTTTGGGTGTTTTCCTATGTAACATAAAATAAACAAAACATCATCATGCCTTGTTGCCCCGAAGGGTAGGGCAGAGGGGTGCCTATATTACAACGACAACCTATGTATGTAACAAAAGATATCAAATTGTATAACTTTATTCTTCAGATGTAAATTCTACGATCATTACCGAATACTATCTTAGATTTCGCGCAGAATTTGAAACAGAAGAAAGTTGTTTTTCTAGAACTAAGATATGTTTATTAAACTACAAGATATCAATATCCTACAAAATAACAGAAATTAACTTCCCAAGAAAAAGTCACGTCCACCGATTAAAAACTATCGCATTCAATCGCTATAATCGATTACAAACTCGATCAGCGGATCTCTAACAAATAATCATCGCTTCGACACTATTTATTAAATTTTTCCACAACAACATACTTTCCGATACGATGCGAAAACGTGAAATATCGCCTTAAAACCAGGGCTATAATAATCGCGACAGCGCGACCGTCAGACCGCCTGCCTTTGCCTGTGACTGGTTTCGAGAAAACAAGGCAGTACTAGCAGTATACAACCATCCACCGTCGCCACAACACGGCGCGTTAAAAAAAAGAACAAATCAAATTTAAAAATCGAACGTTTTCACGAACGCGATCATTTTTAAAGAGGATTTCGACGAAGGAGGTCGCGTTTTTAGTTGTAATTTTAAATAAAATTGAATTAAGTGGGTTTTTAATTTTAGATCTAGTTGAGTTTTGTTAAGTGAAAGTGATTTCTTATCGAAAAGTGAAAGGCGTCGGGCATCAGGTGAGTGTAGGGTCCTCGAAATCGTGTTTAGTTTAATCTGGTTAGATGCGGAGAAATGTTAGAACGAAGATGCTTTGACCGTGTCCAGTGGCCTAGTTTGAGTTATTGAGTGCTTACACGCTTTGGACGGGGTTTGAGCCTTTTTGATGAATTGATTAGGAAAAAGAAAATTAAACAAAAACATTTAATTTAGCATTGAACTTGAATTGAAAGCAACCATCGAAGCCTTGGAAAAATAGCAGTTATTGTTTGATAAGTCTTGAAAAAAAGACATACAAAATTTATTACTCAGACTCTCTAATAATATTTTTTTAATGGAATGTTGCTTTAAAAACGCCTTCACTACTGACTTATAACCCGTCTGCCTTCAAAGCAAGAGTGAACAGTCATCTTCTGGGCACGCTCGTTCCACCGTAGACCTCATCCATCGCTTTTTATCAGACAAGATCGAGGTCAAGAGCAGGCCCATCCTATTATTATTAGAAAATATATTTAACTACGTAAGGGCCTACCCTGGACTTTCAGCCCGCTATCAACCTTATTGACTGGTCCATAAACTAGATATTTGATTGAAGTATTCGTGTATATCAATAGCATAATCAGCCTATAATGTAACCACAGCTGGGACATAGGCCTCCCCTCTGTGAGAGTGAGTGGGCTGTAATCCACCACGCAGAATTCTTGCAAAGCTGATCCCAACATGAGAAACTACAGTACGGCAATTTGGTTTAATGACTTGCGTGTTATTATTTTTCAAGTCTAAATTTCTGTTTCTTTTTTATATTAACATAACATAACATCACGCCTTGTTTCCCCGAAGGGTTGGGCAGAGGTGAAACTGTAGTAGGTACACCCACATTTCGCCAGTTATGTTTAAGTCCCATGTAGTAGGGGGCGAGCCTATTGCCATCAACCGGGCACGAATCCAGACTCTGGGCTGCTACTGAGAAATTCCAGATAGAAAACCCAGTAATACTTACTTTTATATTTGCATTTGAGTATTTTTATATTTGCATAAGTAGATAATAAGTTATTTCATTTATCTAGCACCTAGTGTAAAACAAATTGTTGAGTGTGCAATGTATAAAAAATAAACATATACAAAAAAAAGAAGAAACCTTTCAAATATTCTCACACCTTAATATTAGGTCCCCACCTATGAAATCAGCGTTTTGTATGGAGAATTTGAAAGAAGTTGCATTTTTCATACTAACATTTTCTTAATTTATTTAACAACCATGAACACTAATGTTTTAAAACTTGTATGCGCTAATGTTTAAAAACTAAGATAACGTACCTATGCCACTTAGATTAAACGACACAAATAAGTTTTGGCTAAGTTTTAAAACAAATAATGGTCATTTCTGCTAGCAAAAAGAGGAGTAATTTTTAAGGTATTTTTTATGTTTAGAAAAGTAAAGTAATAAGGTTTTTTTAAATATTGGTAGTTGTCTATATGATGGACATTATTCGATATTATATCAAGCAAATGATGAATATTTTAAATCATAGAAGTGACGAGGTTCTCTATTTGTGAGAAAAAAATGCTAATTTCATAGGTGGGAACCCAATATTACTTATAACCGTAAGATGGCTTGACCTTAACTAATAATACCTCGACCTTGAACCGGTCATCACTCAGCTGTTACTTGATACGATCGCATATTTTATATAGAAAGCGAGCGACAAATATAATAATCAGACTGAGAAATGCTTCGTTGGGCTTGGAGTCGTGTGTTCGAAATGTGGTTGAGGTTTCCACAAACAATTTCTCAGTAGCAGCTCGGAGTCTGGATTTGTAGCTGATTATAGGCTCACTGCCTGTTGCATGATGGAAATTAAATACAGCTGGCGAAATGTGGGTGACCGGGTGTTCTTTAAGTATACCTCTGCCTTACCTTGGCGTGATGTTACGTTGTGTTACTTGAGAATTTCATTTTTCTCTATGTATTTTAGAGAGCAGTGATAGCCTAGTGGTGTGACCGTCGGAATGCCTCATAGGTCTCGAGTTCGAACCCAAGGCACGCACCTCTGACTTTTCGGATTCATGTGCGTATTGTATAATTATCAGTTACTTCAAAAACGGTGAAGGAAAACATCGTGAGGAAACCGGCATGCCTGAGAGATATTTCTCGACGGCATTTGAAGCCAAGTGGCCCATGGGTGGCTTTTAAACTCTGACCCCAGGTTAGTCACTAACCACACGAAATGATGAAATGATGATGAGAGACCATACCAGACCAATTCGTTAATCAAGAAGAAAGATTCCAAATATTCTCACACTTTAATATTATCACCGTAAGGTCAATAATCAGCTGTTACTTGATAGCGATTGCATATTTCATTACATTAAGAGGGAACAGGGCCCGCGATTCTCCATACAAACGTATTCCCCGTTTTTCTTCCTGAATAATGCCTCTAGAGCTGTCATTTTTTTTTATAAAATCAGGGTCAAATATTTTTTTTTTTTTATTATCAGGGTAAGTAAGGAAACTATGACCCTCCAAAAATTACAAAAATGCCCCATTTTTACCGCCGTGATTAGAGGACGACCAGACTAATTCGGAAAAGTTTTTAGCATAAAAGAAAATAATAGGCACCTAGACATACTCTTTCTTAAAATTTTAATGTAAAAAATTATTAAATCGGCTTAGTTTTCGAGGAGAAAAAAGGAGAATGCCAAACGTCGTTTTCGTCAAAAATTTTGTGATATAATCGGTCTGAGCTGCAGTTGTCCCTATCGCACTTTACGGGGTTTAACTCGGTTTTTCGGGCGCAGCGCGACGGCAATAGTTTCTTCAAATACCTATTTTTCAAATTCCTCGCAGCCCCTGTCCCCTCTTTGGTCTAGTGGTGGCAAGCTGCTAAGCTTGAGATCCTGGGTTCTGAAAATGTATATATTTATTTATTTTATTACAAACTTTTGTCTGCGGCTTCTCCCGCAAGGAGGTTGGAAACTATCCCACGGGAACATACTACGACTATAAAAAGTATCCTATGTCCTAACCCAGGTCATGGTCTACCCGTGTGCTAAATTTCATCTAAATCCGTGCAGCCGTTATGGCGTCAAAGCGTAACAAACAAACATACTCGTCGCTTATTAGTTAGGATTAATTTACACAGAAAAAAATACATGAAGATACGACGACATAATTATGTCGTATTTTTTTTTTTGTATTTTTTTTCTTTTAAAGCGTAATTCCTTATTTTTTAACCCTAGTTTGAGGGAAGTTCCGAGCTATTTTAATCACCAATTTTTATGACTACCAAAAAATAATAAAAAAAACTACTAAAATAGTGTAAAAAAAAGAAGTTATGAATGCTTGAAAGTCAAATTTTGGAAAAAAAAACAGTATAAAAATTGACATATCTCCCAAACTATAAAACTTTAGTTAAGGAAAGTAAGGTTCAATAATTAGTAAATGACCTCCTCTAAATGAGAATTTACTATGGCGGGTCCATGTCCAGTCACCCTGTATAGAGTACAAAGGTACTGCTTATTTCTTAAACAGAAATTTCTTTCCACAGACCTGCGAAAGGATAAAGAATAAAAAAAGACATGTAGACAATAGTGATTAGTGACTTTCAATCTCGAACTGGCTCAATAACTTAATAACTATAGATAACCTGGGGAAGGTCGGAGCATCCTAAGCCTAACACAAGCAAACTATTTGCTTAAAAGGATTCTCCCGATTGTTGTAACTAGAATAAGTAATTTAAGATAGAGATAGAGATAAGATAATATTTATTTTGTAAAACATGAGTACAGTATGAAGGTCTTATAACTAGTATTTGGTGGCTAGGGCTACGTGTTTTGCCATTAACGCGTACAAAATTAGTTGCACTAGAAAAAAAAAAAAATGCCAAATGCAGGAATTACTCAGTAGCAGCTCGGAGCCTGGATTTGTGCCCTATATTGGTGATAGGCTGCCCTCTGTCAGTTACAGGACACTTAACTTAAGGTGGTGACTAATGTGAATGTATACTTCTACCTACCCTTGAGAGGACAACTGGCGTGAAATTATGTTACTGTGATTTGATCACAATTACAACCAGAAATGTCAAATTGACGTAATATTCGACAACAGATAAAAAACTTATTACAATTTTTTTTTTTTTTTGGGAAAAATACAAAGTGTTCAAGCTAACTCTAAAAACCCAAGCAAACTTAGTAAAATTTATATTGGAACACCTCTGAAGTATGACCTACCAAACAAAAAAGGCGTCATAATATGCGGAGTAAACACGTAAAATCCAAACAAAAAAAAACTGGAATTGAGAACCTCATCCTATTTGAAGTCGGTTAAAAACAGATTTCAATCACAAGTTTATGCCTCTGCAAATCGATGGAATTTAAGTCCAAAAACTGTCCCTATCCCACCAGAGTGGGAACATTATAGGCTGATTACTAAGTATAAATCGAAAATACGTGGAAATTAGAGGCCACCTCTAATTTCCACGTATTTTCGTGATGTTTTTCTATCGAGAACTGTTCCACAAAATACTTACAAATATCTTGTAGTTACTCAAGTTACTCAAATAATGCCAATTTCAAGAAAAAAATACTTTTGGAAATTTTTCCAAGTTTGGGCACGCCACTATTGCGGCGATAAGTCTCCTCTTCGAGGAGTGGCTAGAGAGGCGCCACGGCGTCCTCACCTTCCGCCTGACGCAGGTCCTCACCGGACACGGCTGTTTCGGGAGGTTCCTATTCGGTATCAGGCGGGAGGAAACGCCCGGGTGTCATCACTGCGTGGATCACCACTGCGTGGATCACCCGGAGGACAAGGTGGAGCATACGGTGGAGGTCTGCCCGGCTTGGGCAGAGCACCGCCGTGTCCTCGTGGAGGCGATCGGTGGCGGGGATCTCTCGCGTCCGGCCCTGGTCCAGGCCATGGTACGGAGCGAGAGGGCATGAGAGGTCGTCACCTCCTTCTGCGAAGCAGTAATGCTCGCGAAGGAGGAGGCGGAACGCGTGAGCGAGAGGCAAATTTCGCGCCCTCACGCCCCTAGCCGCCGCAGGAGGAGACGCCCTGGGCGTCGGGAATTGATTGCTGATTCCCGGCCACCGTAGGCGCGGGCTTGCGGACGGTGAGCAATGGGTAGCTCGCCGTCCGGTAAGGAACAGGCCCGGTTCAACGGCGTGTTGTGTTCCACGCGCGCCTCATGGAGATGTCAGCGAGTGAAGGGCCACACAAACCATTGCCTGCCGGGGTTGCAGGAAAGTCCGAAAGGGATACCGTGGCCCCCATGGTGGAGTAGTCAGTAAGAGTCTGACACGCCCTCCCGCTCCACCCAGAGCGGGAGAAGTCATTTGATGATTTACCATCCAAAAAAAAAAAAACTTCCTTGTGACATTCACATCATAAATGCAACGGGCAGGCTTCGAATTATATTAGTTGGTCTGGGGGCCAACCACCACCTCTTTAAGCAATATTATTTTGATGTTACTTCAGTGCGAGAAAAAAGTGGAGCTATACAGGACGTCTAGCTCCATCTCTTTTCCATGCTCAAGTAGGATTAAAATAATACTGTTAAAAGAGGTAGCGGTAGCGGCCCCCCCCTGTCACTCGTTTAGTCTGACGCATGGAACTAGTATGTACTACGTAGTAAAATCTAGCTCCATGGTCTGACGTCATTACTGTTGAGCTATTGCCGCCAACGGATAGTCATTCATTATTCTGCCGTGATGACAGCAACTAATTTCTTCTTCAGAAATTAACATAACAAAAGGTTAGTGTAGAAAGTTTTGACTAAGTAATACTTGAAACTAGCTATACCATGTTTTATGAATATTTGTTAATTTTAGAATCTCACTAGCTATTATTGAGTGAGCGGTAGGTAGTTTGTTAAACTGTTGTCTTGTACACACTGAACCGATGAACAGATATAAATTCAACAGAACCTGGTCGACCGGGGTCTACCCTTTATAGCAGAACTTTTTATGTCATAATATTATTTTGCATAACAGCGGATAGCATAAACTTCATTTCGCAGAAAATCGTTTGGCATACACTCATTTATCATACATTCAAACTCATATTTTTGTACGTCAGAATCATTTTTAAGCATACATTTCATATCCATAATAATTAAAAAGCGGAACCATAACATGCAAACAAGCAGCATATACCATGTATGTAGCAAGCATGCAGCATGCAAGCGAGCATACAACATGGAGCAGGCATGGTTTCTATCATGGCTGCGGCGCTGCGGGGCTCCGGCGGCGGTCCCACGTGAGCTTATCGTCGCAGATGGTTTTAACGCTCACCGCCGTGGCTGAGGCTGCGCGGCGATCAGCATGCCGAAGCTGCTCCTCAGCTCGCGCGCCACCTCGCTCCTCCGCGGGCTTAAATTAAACTCTAGCTAACTTTTGTAGCACATCACACACCGACATTGACCTTTTACACCAATGTTTAAATTTTAATTTAAAGTTAAAAATGCTATTTTATAGAAATGGCAATATGCATAATAAAATTATTCCAAATAAAATTCTGCCATCTTAGAAGTATGCCATTGTAAATTCGGACTTATAAATATTCGGCCAAACAATAATTATATTAAATATTTTTTATGCCTTTTAAATATTCGTGTAAAGAAGATTGTGTTAAGTTGATGATTTTTGTACTGTGTTATGCCAAATAAATTTCGGAGCATCAAGATTTTGCCAGATAGTGGGAACTAGATCGATTTTTCGTAAACCCTTATGTTGCAACTTTCATCGAAATTGTTAGAGCCGTTTTCGAGAACGTCATTACAAATATTGCTTATTTAATAGTATAGGATAAATAAATGCAACGATATCTCGTAAACTTACTGGCTATTTATTTATTTATTAAAACTTTATGCACAGGTAATAAAACTTTTTCACAAAAAATATAACCGACTTCCAAAAAAAAACACTACAAAGTGAAAAATAACTTTGATTTCGGAAGTCGGTGTCTGGGGTTTTATTTTCGGAAGTCGGTTATATTTTTTGTGAAAAAGTTTTATTACCTGTGCATAAAGTTTTAATGTTATTTTCGGAGTTTTTGGAAGTCGGTTATATTTTTTGTGAAAAAGTTTTTATTTTTCACTTTTTAGTTGTGGTACCTACACAAAACCCCCACAAAAATTTGAATACCCATTACCTGCTATGTAAATTACAGTGACAGGAACTATTAGAATATCGTCCACATATACTAGATGGGAAAAATACTTATTATTGAAGCTAACTCAAAAACCCTTCATCAGATCTTGACCAAATTTATATGGGACCACTTCTGAAGTATTTCCTAACAAACAAAAAAAGAATCATCAAAATCAATTCATAATTGGCGGAGTAATCGCGTAACAAACATACAAAAAAAAAAAAAAAACATACAACCGAATTGAGAACCTCCTCCTTTTTGAAGTCGGTTGAAAATACTGTACAAAGGCGGACGGAAAGTAAAGCAACAATAATTTGTATTGGTGTGATGATAATTTTAAAATAATTGTTATAACTATGACCATTATATTTAATTGATTTGTTTTCAAAATTTACATTTACTATTTTGTTCTTATCTAATCTAATACTTTATCCAATAACTTACATGACTGATCTCAAACTATAATGTAATTTAATAACTTGCATGCTCTGTATGTGTACTCATGTAATAAATAATCTTGAATCTGTTTTTCGTACATTATATTGTGCACTACCGTAAACCGCGAATTTTCACACCAAAAATAAAAGTCGTGTCCCAGAAACCCAGCCATTATCTTTAAACAAAGTTACTTAGTTTGATGTACAGAATGCGTAGATGTCAGCTTCGTGATGGGTCTTGTAATGTATTATAATATAAATATCAATATATTTTGTAGCAATTAACCAATAAATTATTCTTATTTTTGATTTGTAACATGTTTCCTCTCGCTTTATGGCAATCTAAATTTAATAGAATCTAAATACTCAAATCTGTGGGAGTGATTTCGTAAAAACTGACTGAAGTCTATCTGACAGGAAGCCGAAGAAAGCGCGCGCTATTTGGGTGACCAATGAACGCGCGCGGTGCTAGATTTGGCTGTCAGAAACGACCTTGACGAGGCCCCGCTCCTTTGAGGCGCAGGGTTCCGAAAGCGGGGTTTTTTAAAGCAGTGTATCACTTATACCGTAAATAATTTTGACCGAAAAAAAAGAATGATATTTTCAAGTCTTATTTTAATACAGTGATAGAACTCAAATCATAATTAAACATACATTGATGCTTCAAAAAAATCTTCAAACACACCTCTTAATTGTCTTTAAAAGCAGTTTATACCTTCACTAACAATTATAATTATAATTGTTAAAAATATACCATATAATGTCTAATGCCAAGCTGCATTCAGTGATGGATTGTGACGAAAAAAACAACGAAAAGCATTAAAAAAGTACAAAAGTGTGGTTATTTTCTTTACTCTTTACACGTAAAGAAAAAGACAGAGACAAAGGCAAATCGGAACCCTGCGCCTTTATGTTGCTTGTTGCTTATTACCAAGGTGCGATGTCAGAAGTCATTCACATATGCGACTTCTGTAAGACTCTTTCGTTTTCTAGGGCTCCGTAGTAAACAAGGAACCCTTATAGTTTCGTCATGTCTGTCTGTCTATCCGTCTGTCCGTGGCCTTGCTCAGATACTGTTAGTACTGGAAAGCAATTTCGCATGGGTATACATATTTATCACGCCGACAAAGTAGTAATCCAATTTTTTTTTTAAATTAGCGTACCTCCCCCTACTCGTAAAGTGGGGATGCTTTTTTTTCTCGTCTATCCCATGGTGTGGGGTGTCGTTGGAAAGTTCGTTAAAATTATTGTGGGTGTGTGAAAACTATTTTTCAATTCAGGGATCCATTTGCGTAATATTAAGATTTAATGTGCTAGTTTTCGTTCATGTGTGTGTGTGTGTCCCTGCCAGCTAAATGGTTAATACTAGGATTTGTGAAAAAAATCACAGCAGTAGTAAATATAACGAAGTGAAAAAAATGCTCTCTAGTATACTATACATTCCATAAGGGAGAACGTGTTTTTCAACTAGTTCTTGGGATAAAATTAATTCACCCCAACTACGGAACCCATCATTGTGCATTTCTTCCTTGTCCAAAAACGGTGGAAGTCTGCAATACACTCAGCCTTTTAATTTTACAAGTTGAAGTGCTCATTAATTACGACGCTTCCTCGTGCGTGTTCAGGTTTAAAGTATTGTAATCCAGATTTCCTTGAAGATTAAGTTAGAAAGTAGAAATTAAAATATTAGATTGTTGATTGATAGACAACGCAATACTTGTGGCCAAATAAATTAATATACCTACATAATTATAATGAAGAGGGAAGAAGGACGACGTGACTAAGAAAGAGATTTCGAAACTTAATGGGTTGGTCATTGGTTGGTTGGTCAGTCAAAATAAAAGACCTTACCTTACACCTACTTCCTAAAATCGCAATATACATGACCAATACAATGACCACTCTATTCACATACCCTCTCACACACACACCCCTACACACTCACTATCACACAACTCACAGATGCACTCACACATCACTCACCAAATCTTTTTCACACTAGAATTTAACACGTGATTGTACCTACCCACCCCTAAAAAAGAAGTAATGCTTACTTTCCTGTAATCTTGTATAAGTTTAATGGACGGATGGAATCGATGGATGACCCCTGTAACACAGATTCCACCTAGCATGGGGGTCATTGATCAAATATCTGTGCATTTGTCAAGTCCTACGCTTTAAATGGTGCGCAAAACTACTTTGTACAGACGCCAGCACCAGTACCCGAAACTGTCAAATTTTCCCAATCAACTTTTAACTTTATGCTTTAGTGATAAAGTTGAAAATCTTTTAAAGAAATTTGACAGATTGTAGTAGGTTGACGTGCTGGCGTCTGTACATTACTTTTGGAAATAAATATTTTTTTTTTTTTTTTTTTTTTAACTTGCGGCTCAAATCACTGAATGCATTTAGTTCTAAATTAATTCAAACTCAAACTATTTATTTCAATTATACCATTTACAGGCACTTTTGAATTGTCAAGGGGTCGGTCAGTCAAAAATATATGAAGCTAGTTGCCCATTCCAAAGCGTAGTAGGTACCTATGGAGAAGAACGAGCAAGAAACTCCACGGACGCACTTTTAAATAAAAAAAATGATACAAAATATCGGTTACATCATTCATTTTGAAATTATGCATGTGAGAACAATGTAGAAAGACGTGCACGTTCGTAAAAGCGTCCGTAAGAGAAAGAAAAAATAAAGAAACAATCAACAACTTAAAATAAATTAAAATAAGCCATGGCAGCTAAGAGATGACCAGTCCCAACTGACGGCGCCCGTTCACGAACATGACGCATGGATCAGCACCATTCAGCTCAACCATTTTGAAGGGAGCTAAATGAAAACTGTATCCTTCTATTACTGTCAATCGTTTGATAGAGTGTAATAAGAAGAATTTTAAATACGTTCAGCGTTATATGAGACTACTTTTTTTATTTTTTTGGGTGGTAAATCATCAAATGACTTCTCCCGCTCTGGGTGGAGGGCGTGTTAGACTCTTACTGACTAAAACCCACCCGTGTTCCTTCTATTGCCTGTGCAATGCCAGGGGGCCACGGTATCCCTTTCGAACTTGTATGTATGTGACTACTGTGTGCGTTATATGTGCATTGTGTGATTTGTGGTTTGGGCCTTACTAAATAATAATATTATTAATGATTATTATAATATTATTCACTTTTGCATTCAGTGTAGAAAGTTTTAAAAGTAAGAAGACGGTGTCTTTTGTCTATGAATATTCTTGAATTTTTTTCTTGACGATGATTTGTGAAAACTAATTAACATTACAAATGAGTTGATTTGAATGTCTGTCTGTTTTGAAAAGTCGTTGAGTAGGTGTGAATTTTGTTTATGCAATGAATGGTCATGTCATGATAGCCCAGCGGTTAAGGCCTCTCCTCTCATGCATGAGGTTGTTGAGGGTTCAAATCCGAGCAAGTACCAATGAGACTTTTTCAATTCATATGTACTTTCTGAGTTTATCTGGGACATTATTGACATCAGTGAAGGAAAACATCTTGAGGGAACATGGACTTATAGTTAATATAAGTCTGAAATCACCAACCCGTCTTGAGCAAGCGTGGTGATCAGTGCTCGTGCCTTCTGTGTATGAGAAGAGGCCTTTGCCCTGCAGAGGGACAGTAATAGACTGGTATTATTATTATGAATGAATGGTATAATCACGTCAGCTAAGAATATTGAAACATTTTTTTTAATGATGTTGCAGCTAAATTCATATTCTTAAAATTGTAAGTAAATTCTGTTCCGATTCACTTAAGTAGGTATTTTACTCAATAATTAAGATTAAAAAAACTGAAGTGTTCATCGACTTTCGCTGCTGACCGTACCAAGAGATTCCAGGGTTTAAGTAGAAATAAGTGGTACTGCAGGTGGAGGATATAATGCATTATGAGAGTTTGACTCAGTTTATTTATTTTATTTATTAACACTTCAAGCACATAAATGTACAGAGGTGGACTTAATGCCACAGGCATTTTCTACCAGTCAACCTTGTTTCCCATGACAGTTGACCCAATAAAGGTTAATAAGTAGGTACCTAGCAACTAACTTGGGCTTCCTCGTATTCACTATTTTTTTTAAATAAAATTACGAATCACACACACACAGAGACAAAAGTACCAATTGATCCGTCCGGGTACTAAACGCGCGAACTGCGCCAAATGTCTCTTCATCTTTAAACTTGCAAATGATCCTATACACTTTTATGTACATGACTGTATTGAATACTGAATACTTCTAACTTATTTTCACATGTTTTTTTAATAGTGGGGTTGATCCCTGGGTTGGGCCAATTTAACCAGTGACCAACGTCACTGGTTAAATTCAACTGACAAGACAATACAATGAATCTGCTTAGCCTTTTCTCTACGTTGGGGTCGGCTTCCAGTCTAACCGGATGCAGCTGAATATTATATTTACATGGAGCGACTGCCTATCTGATTTCCACAACCCAGTTACTGGGTAACACCCTCCCCCCCTCCCCCGCCCTACTTACTCAACCCCTTGTTAAGACTGGTTCTCAGACTTACAGGCTTCTGACGACCACCCGTAACGACTGTCAAAGATCCAAGAATTACAGCTGGGCTCAATTACGGCAGACCGTGCTTTCCGAGGCACGGAGGGGTCTAAGTTTGATAAAATGGTCACCCATCCATGGACTGTTCGCGGCAAGCGTAGCTTAACCTGATCTATCGACCCGTGCGGCTGTTATAACTTGACAAGACAATACAGCAACATTTTAATCAAACGCCTATTTAAAAACTTAAGCCTACAACAGGCGTTAGCGTTAATTAGTAGCGAAAGTTGCACGCATCGGTCGTCTTTTAGGACTCGACCCGTCAGAACTAAACGTAGGCATTTGTTACAGCTGTCATTATTTTATCAACGCAAAGATGAAAGTTGATTTCTAATTTGTATTAATAATAAAAAACCGGTCAAGTTCGAGTCGGACTCGCACTTGAAGGGGTCCGTACCGTATTTAGATCGAGCTAAAATCGCCGTTTCTTGTCACCCACACAAGAAACGTGCTTTTTACGGCGTTTTAACTTTACCCGTAAATAAAACCCCTTTAATTTTTAACCATACGAATTTTTTATTATTTCTTGATAAAGCGGCAATAGAAATACACAATCTGTAAAAAAAACAGAAAATTCCTCTTCTCGTCTTTCGTCTTCATAGTAGGTACCTATATGAAGACGAAAGACGAGTTATGAGGAATTTTAAATTTCTATAGAACACTTATTTTTCTCGTCTTTAAATCAGTGTCCATTCAAAATATATATTTGGGAGCCTAGATATTCTGTAATCCAATCGGAATAAATACACACTACCTTAAGAATATGTTTGTTTTATAAATTAGTTTTGGTATTACGTTTGTATGAAGTACGCATGCTCCCCGGCCCGTTATGTAGAGGTTTACCTATAATAGGTACACCCACATTTCGCCAGGTATGATTAATTAGTATATATCAATCAAGAATGATAAAATAGGGAAAGCACTCGGAAGGTGTTGTAATCTGAAGTACCAAAAATTCATCTCTGCATTAAATTCCGTAAAAAAACCTGTAATTTTCGCTCAATTTATTCTTAATAGTTCCCAGTTATTCAAAACACTGTTAGGAGTTAATATAATGTTATGCATAGGAAATTGGTTATAAGAAATATTATTTACATTCATTGAGAAGCTCGTGGCTAAGTAATAACAGCCACAAGGGTCGATCCATCAGAGTGTCATTCTCGATCATTTACAAAATATTCGGATATCGTCTAAACTAAAACGCATGATTTTCAACAAAAAAAACCTGTGTCGGATTTCAACAATATTCAAGCACTCTCACTTCTGTGTAGCTTAGGGAACAAATCCTGTTAATGTCCTTCAGTGCTATTTATTCTGATTCTGGGACTGTAATTTAACAAGCATTCCTTTGTTTCAGATTTGAACCTCTTATCCGGAAGCGCATCGACAGCACACGCTATGTCCCACCACTACCAGTCAATAGCGCCATGTCAGCGGTGAAACATGAGGTACCATGGCGCCAACCGTACCATAAACATAGAGGACAGTCCAACGTCAAACGAAAGAGGAAGAATGCGCCAGAAACAAGATGGCGGATCAGCAAATGGTTGATTCCGTTAGTTATTTTGAATGTGACGGGGCCTGTTGGTGGTGAATGTAGGTATTATTGATGTTTACTATATTTCTGAAAATGAAGCTTTGTATTTCATTTTGCAGTAAATAGGTCCAGAAGCTATACGGGTACAAGTACCAAAGTTACTGCCTTATTCTTTGGTCGTCTAAATATTTCTGTCGATATCATTATGAACTTTATAAGGAGCGCATATCACACTGCGTAAACTTATTTCTATCAAGAAATGTAAAGCATAGAAAATAAACGTATAATAATATCTTTGCGTGGATGTGACGCATATTTTCCCCCAAATAGTTTTTTCGTGTTCTTTCCTTTGCTTGCATCATAATATGTACCACAAATAAACGTATTTATTTTCTTTCTTTTTTCTTTTATTTCTATCTTCTTTTTCTTTTCTGTTTTTCTATCTTTTTTATTTTCTTTCTTTTCTTTTTATTCTTTCTTTTCTTTCTAAACACTCGCATTTCAACTGAAAGATGAAATACAACTTTTGAATTTGTTTTTCTCGTCCATAAAGTCAAGTCTTGCAATAAAAATGTAACTCTATCTTACTTTAAATGTTTCATTCTCTTTTTCCAGCCCTTACAAGTCGTATGCTAGCCTCGATCCTAGGCTACCCTAGTACCTGTAACTTGGGCTCGGAAGTGCGACCCTGTACATTGTCGCTGACATGTTGGCTTCGAGGAGGAACCAGGGTGAGAGGCTGTGGCGGGAGCTGGCTGTTCTCTTGCTGCATGTCCAATGAGCCGGGTAGAAATGATGTGCTGGATAACAGGTAACTAGAAACCATCTTTGGTTTCGGGTCTCTTCTGTATCATTTTCCAACTGCGGGTCAAATGCCTGTTCATATGCACAGAAGATCCAAGTCTATTTCAAAGTGGATCCTATTTTAATAAGACCATTAACACCACTTTTTATATTCTGTTTTTCTCGAGTACCTTATTAGCCACTGGAGTCGTGTTAAAACCGTCGGCAAAATTGGGAGTTTTGCTGCCTGTTTAGGCTGATCCAACACAGACGCCAGAGAACACACTTTGAGGGTTTTATAGCATACCAAAACTATGTAGGATTATAGCTACATTATTTCGAAAATAACAAACCAATAAAGCCTCCGGATCACTAACATTCTGAAAATAAATAAAAGAAAGAAAAGAAAAGAAAGAAAGAAAGGAAAGAAAGTAAGGAAAGATGAAACAAAAACGCGTTTATTTTCATTACAAAAAATACACCTTGAAACTATAAAAACAGAAAACAAGTTATTATAAAGCCAAAAGGGCCTCAGCTCAGCATAATGTCAGATGACAACACAAAGTGTACCACCTGACGCTGATTAACAGCTGCAACCCACGAGTGCTATACGCTAGAATAATAAACATAGGGAAGTGTCTGTCCGTTATAATAAATAAGTTGAAGATAATATAAAATAAAATAAACTCATACAAAATCAAATAAAAATGTTGTGACATACATGTGTGTGTGCGTTGTGTTGTGATTAATGAGAAACTAAACTTAACACCCAATATCTTTATATTTCCTACATTGAAATAATAAATCTAACATCTATAAATAGAAAATACCTTCAAAGCAAAATCTTCTAAACTATGAAACGGAGATGGATGCGATTTTTATTGGGTTGCCACTTATGAAATTGGCGTTTTTTTCTCACAAATAGAGAACCTCGTCACTTCTATGATTTAAAATATTCATCAATTGCTTGATATTATATCGAATAATGACCATCATAGACCACTACCAATAGTAAAAAAAGCCTTATTACTTATAGTTTTCTAAACATAAAAAATACCTTAAAAATGACTCCTCTTTTTGTTAGCAGAAGATGACCACTATTTGTTTTAAAACTTAGCCAAAACTTATTTTTGTCGCTTAATCTAAGTGGCATACGTTATCTTAGTTTGTAAACATTAGTGCATAAAAGTTTTAAAACATGAGTATTCATGGTAAATTAAGAAAATATTAGTATGAAAAATGTAACTTCTTTAAAATTCTCCATACAAAACGCTGATTTCATAGGTGGGGCCTAATATTATCAAGAAAGCACGCCAATGCATGTTCTCACAATCCCTTCATCCTTCCAGTATCCCAGCATCAGACTGGAAGTACAAGGTGGTGCCTCCGCAGCTGCGTCAAGTACCGCAGCGCAGCGTGGTGCCGGCCAACGTGTTCCGTAGACGAGCTGATGATGACGTGCCCCAGGTAAACCAGGTTTGAACAAATCCTTCAAAGGGCTAGTAGCACAGCGGAGCCATTGTCTGAGATCCTTAAGCCAGTGAGCATGCCTTTTAAATTTTAACCGCCTCAGAGGCGCTTGTCTCAGACCCAGAGGTCCCGGGTTCGATTCCTAGTGGGGGCAAAAATTTCTGCTCGGTTTGGTTGTTGGTAGGGCTTGGTCTAAGTCCGCCTGGTTAACTACCACCATCTTATCTAAGTCTGTCGCCATAACAACAATTTTAACCGCATTGTTGTGTTTCGGCAGTTAGAGGTAAGATAGCCAGTTCCACTGTAGTTGAGGATTCCGGGTGAAGCTCGCTTCCACCTTCAGCCTGATCATCACTTATTTATATATTTATATATACTTTATTGTACACCACAAAAATAAAAAACAAAATACACAATGGGCAGCCTTATCGCTTTTCGCGATCTCTTCCAGGCAACCTTGGAATGGAAAATGATTTGCGTGGACATAAAATGGGGCTATCGTTGGTGCAAATAGATACACAGATATATACATATCCTAAATAATAGATACACATACATACATACTTACTAAATATATAAACAACAAAAATAAATGAAGACTATAGATAATTACAGTTACGAGAACAAGATCACAACGACAAGTAATGTAAGGAACATTACTTGTCGTTGTGAGAGTCTCTTAAATATTGGTAACGATTGCGCTTATCATCAGGTGAGATGCAGGCCAAGAGCTTCCACATAGAAGATTTAAAAAAAAATAAGCACCCGTTCATAATGTGAGATTGTGTCAAAATCGTACCCACCCAGGGATATAAGCGAACATTTAATATTCTCGGAGCATTTAAATAATTTTTATTTTACATAGTTAGCATCAGTAAGGAGTAGCAATACAATAAACTGTGCATCCGAGGAGTCCAAGATTTCAATGTACAGACGCTAGCACAACAACTACAATCTGCCAAATTCTGTTTGATAGATTTACAACTTTATCACTGAAACATAAGGTTCAAAGTTTATTGTGAATATTGACAGTTTCGGGTAGGTTGACGTGCTGGCGTTTGTACCTGTGAATAAAGGTACAATTCCGTAGCGGACCGCAGGCGGCAGCATCAGGTGACGTGTCGCCGCAACACGACTGGTTTCTATGTATTTTTATGAAACCGACGTGTCGCTACGGAAGACGGAAAGACGGAAGAATTTCATTGAAATACATAGAAACCAGTCACCTGCTGCTGCCACCTGTGGTCGACTACGGAATTATACCTACCTTTAGGTTCCTCTACGAACCTCGAACTTTTACAACTTTTTGAATAATGCACGATTAGTCACGCTACAAAGAAGTAAAACCTTTCTACCACTGCTTTCTAGGTAGACTGCGGCCTTTCTTCAACGAAGATGATACAGAAGCGGATCATTGGCGGCAGAGAGGCGAGGTTCGCGGAATTTCCCTGGCAGGCACATGTCAGGATCTCTGAGTTTCAGTGCGGCGGTGTATTGGGTATGTTTGTTATGTATTTTTTTGACTGCCCCGTTAGTCTCGTGGTCACAACCGCGACTGCTGAGCGTGGAGTTCTGGGTTCAATTCCCAGGTCGTGCAAAGAGTTATTGGGTTTTTCCATTAGTACAGCCCGGAGTTTGGATGTTGGCGGTATGATACCCCCGTGCCTCGGAGCGCACGTTGAGCTGTTGGTCCTGCGCCTGATCTCTCTCCGGTCGTGTCGAGTTGCCGTCCCATCGCACTATGAAAGTGAGGGAAGAGAGTGCACCTGCGTCTGCGCATACACGCCTGCACTATAATATCTCTCGCACCGAAGGCTAGTCTCCGTTGAGATTAACCGCCATTGCCGAAATACGATTAGCATACATAAGCTTTGACATTTTGAGCTGAGGTGGAGAGCCGCTCATTTTTATGGCTGGTTTCTGCTGTACACATTCGTAAAGACTACAAATTAACCTCTCAGTTTATGGTTTCAGTGTCTCGCTGGTACGTCGCTACAGCAGCCCATTGTGTATCCCGAGCACGTCCTCGTGACATTGCTGTGTGGCTGGGAGCTCTAGATACCAGCGCTGGCGCTCATACTGCTAGGAAACTTGGGTGAGTAATGAAATTACAGTAGAAGTTTATAAATTCTTCATAATTTTACGTAAACAATATTTTATTGCTTTTCAAGTGTGTGGGTTCAAGCGAAAAAGCCATTTATTATAGTGTATCAAGACTCGATGGATGACCTACAGAGAGGTATATATTACTTTATTTTTATGCATAGGTGCGCAGTCAACCGCACGAAAATCACTCTTAACAGCTAAGACATACTCGTATAATATATAATCTTTATTACACAAGAGAGTGGTTACAAAATTGTGTGGAGTCCCTGACTCCTGTGCTAGGTGGTAGACCTGTGTTACAAGAGCCAGTGCCCTCTCAGAATCAAACGGGTACAAATCCATACTCTGGAGTGGGATGTTGCGGATATTCACATCCGCATCCACAAATGCAGAGTTCCCGCATTTATTTAGACCTCCGCAACCACATACGCAGCCGCATTCATCAATGCGGAGCTCATGCGGATGCAAATGTGGGTAGAAAAGGGTGAATATAAGTAAAATAAAAATCAACAAAATGGAAATTATAATCATTAAAAATATTTAAATCATCAATATAGCTCGAAATTGACACATTTTGACGAAATAGTCTTATCAAACACATAAAACTTCGAGAGCTGTATAGATTTTTAAATGATAATTTTGTAATTATTTTATTTTAATTGCCGGGAATTGAATTATAATCAATATACAACGAAACAGCGCTGCAATTTGCAAAAAAACATAAGAAATTTTGAATTTCGCCTTGACGCCTTGGCTGCCCCCTTAAAAAACTTGACATCCGCATTCGCGGATGTGAGCCACCAAAAATATACCTACATTTATCTTTCGCTTTTTGGCTTCCACAATTTTACAACCACTTTTTTATTATTACAGGGTAGTCCAAAAAATCCTCCACCCACTTTTTCAATTCCGTATGACACAGCCAGACCGCTACGACATAGCGCTGCTCAAACTGTCCCGTCCCATCATTTACACAACCCACATCCTGCCGATCTGTCTGCCGGAGAGAGACATGGAGCTCAGAGGCAGGGCCGGAGTGATAGCTGGCTGGGGCAAGACTGATGCCAGCACGGGACATACTGGGACAAACATGCTGAGGTCTGCGACGGTGCCTATCCTTAGTAAGTTTCGACTATTATTTCGCTTGGTTGTAACATCCCACTGATTGACTTTAAAAAGCAAAGGCCTTTCGCTTTGATTAATTACTAAACAGAAAGATTTCCAAAGCGTCTTCTAAGAATCACGGTTTAAATAGGGTTACAGCATATTTTTTTATTCATTCCTTTCACATCCTGGCTAGCAATGTGGTGCACTGACAGTCTTCATAAGCTGCAGCTGTCGTTTCTATCCAAATCTGTACCTGTAAACCTGGCAGTAAAATATAATGGCGAGAGAAAAACTCATTCCATGAAAATTAAGTGTTCAAACTGTACACCAACAGCAAGTTGACTAAAATACATAATATTAATATAATAATATTCAGTCTAGAAAAACTGAAACATGTTTTGTTTACAGGTAAAGAGCAGTGCATCAACTGGCACAGAAGTAAACAGATCTCAGTCGAGATTCACTCCGAGATGATCTGCGCTGGACATTCGGACGGGCACCAAGATGCGTGCTTAGGTATACAACCAAACTTTACATAACGATTAATGGAAATCTAAAAGTAAATGAATTCCAAGACAGTGACATCCACCAACCCGCACTGGGCCCGCGTGGTTGATTACAGCCCACTCCCTCTCACATAGAGGAGGCCTATGTCCCAGCGGTGGGGACATTATAGGCTGAATGTGCTATGTTTATTAGAAGTGCTTTGCATGAAAACAAAACAGACATTATGATAAATGAAAAAGACTCAAAGTTGGAATAAACATTTTTTATTAGAGTAAATCTTCACGGATAACCTGCCCATGATTAATTCGGACACATACTGATATTTTAGGGGGGTTTTGGGGGGGTTCGGTGGGGGGGTTACAGGGTGTAAAGTTCACTCATCCACCATAGAAAAGGGAGGATCCTCCGACCAGACGGGTGTTGTGACTGGCGGGCCGAACGCCCAATTGTTTTTTTTTATTATTTTTTTTTAACTATGGCATCTCGCAGGTATACCACTAAGTATTTACTGCTCAACCGAACAATCCTGTGGCTGCCTTAAGCACTACACTCAAAGCCTCCAGCCAGGAGCAAAACTATTCTAAATTAATATTAGGCGAACGCTCGCTAAGGGCACCCCCTGTGGGGTACGAACCTCGGCTTAGGGCGTCGCTGAGGGGAGGACAGCAAGATGGGACAGGCTGGATCAAGGATGTATCATTATTATTATACGGGGAATTTAAAGCTACGCGCTCAGCTGCGGCGCGGGCTGGCGCTTCATCGGACAAGGGTCGGGGGGGAGTATTATTTACTCGGGAGGGTCGCGCGCGCGGAGGACCTCGGCGGCGAGGTCGGTACGACGGGTGTCGGATGTTTTTGTGCACTGTACTGGTGGCCCTATTGCTCTCCTGGAGGAGAGTGGTGGGATCATCTGGATCGGAGAGGACATGCCTAGGACGGCGAAATCGACTAAGACTTTCGGGGTCTTCGACGGGGGGCAGAGAAGCTTTACGTTCGACTTCAGCGTCTACCTCTGAGAGATGAGCTTGGTCTACTGGTAGGGAGCTGGGAGAGCATTGAGCCTCGAGACTGTCGGCTAGGCATTCTGCTTTGTCGATGTCGTCGAAGGCTATGGTTTTGTCGGGGCGTACTAGGGGGGGCATGGCAGCTATCTGCTTGGACTTGAGTTTCCTCTGGAGTTTCCAGAAGGCCTGATGGGTGGGCTGTAACTCGCTCAACATCTTATCCCAGCTCGCGTCACGCAGCTCCGCCATGCGTGTCCTTACAGATCTCTGTAAGTAGCGCATGTGGGCTTTGTTGGTGGGACAGGGAAAGTTGCTGTATGCACCCAATTGTTGATGTCGGATAGTCTTATATATGTCGTTCGCGCGGTAAACTCTAATTGCGCGATGCAGGATTTGTGTGACGTCATGTCTTTGATGCGTAGTTCGTATGTGGTGGTGTAACCGCTACAATATAAATCAGTATGTTAGCTATCTCCAGCTCTTTTGGGGAGTTTTTTGGGATCAAGGATCAGTGCAACTCTCAAATCATATACAAAACTTTTGGCATGTCCAGTAGTATGAATAGCAAAGTGGTTGCTTTTTAGACAACCTTCGCCTTTGACCAGAAATAAGACTTGTGATCCCTAGAGCCCACCGGATCCTTTCAGATAAGTCTTAGGTACTTAATTCCTCTTTAATTTTCCAGGAGACTCCGGCGGCCCGCTCGTAGTGTCGGACGGCGGCCGCTACTACCTCGCCGGCATCACGTCGGCCGGCTTCGGCTGCGGGGTAGACCACCAGCCCGGCATCTACCACAACGTCAAGGTCACCAGCGCCTGGATCCGCGGGGTCGTGTCCGAGCATATGAATTATATTGACTTCTAAGAGGGGTCAAAAGAGTATAGACCCAGATAGTAGTTAAGGTACAGATAGTTCACTCCGCAAAATCGCTTAAATAAAAAGCGTTACTTGCTACGACACAATAAAGTGCAATCAATCCAGTTCGCACAGTGCTAATTACCTAGAAGTTGCCTCCCTTTCTATCGCGTAACTCTTGACTACGTTATTACGCTCACTGAATAATTGGCAAGCAACAAGTCGAAGCAGCCGCGTAATGTAACTTCATACCTGAAATGCGGAGTGCGCCATCTGTACTATTCTGACACATATTATATAAGCGTTTTACCACTGCAGTAAACGTCCACTACGAGTATGTGCTGTACCTACAAAAGCAAAACAATCTGCGTACAAATTCTTTGTACGAAATACTGACTGAACAAGACCGAAAATGGTGGTGAATGGTTTCAGAAATCTCCTTCACTAGATGGCAGCACTGGGACGTCAGGTCGCTCACCTGTCAAAAGTGTCAAAGCGCTTATTTATATTTTCTTTAAAGGAGACCGCGCCACCGCGCCACGCGCCACGCGGCGCTAGCGGTCATTGCAACAAATTGCATTTAAAAAAATGTAGTTCCACAACTTTTACAGTGGTGGCGCGGACTCTAGTCGTACTCGTGAACGAATGAATAAAAAGAAAGATGAACGGCATCATATATTTTATATTCAATATCGAAATGGAAGACCTATTGTCAAAGTGGCTCCAACTGGTGGCGTGAATTTTCATGAAAACCATAATTATGAGTTTTTTAAGTGAGTTAATTCCCTATTCAGCACTTATCGAAAACCGGGCTGTAAACTGTTGTTATTACCTAATACTCCATTTTAGGGACATAGTTGAGGGCTGAAGGGCCCTTTTTCTTTAAGCCCTGCTGATTTCCCTAATAATGGAAGATAACATTGTTGAAATCTGTAAAATACTTAGATGTAAACTGTAAATGTTATTTATTTGACTGTATATTTTAAACTAATGTGTTATATCTTAAGATAGCGATCAGGCTTGATCAAATCGAACTTGGGGGCTTTAATTGACCCTTAATTGCCAGGCATCCAATCATACATAGCTTTTTCTATTTTTGACAAAGCCTGCGAGGTCGTAATTAGTTGAGAGATTCTTGCAGATTTTATTACATTACCTAAAGTAAGGCTATTTTAATAGGAAACATTTGACGTCTGTCAGTAGAATGGTTTATTAGTGAAAGCGAATCGTAAAATTACTCGTATCGGTCATTATTACAATAAATATGTAATTGTCTTTTCAATTACGATTACATATTTATTGAAATAATGACCGTAGGTAGGTACTTGTATTAAAATGGCCTTACTTTAGTTCTTTATCAAGCTGCTCTTGTAGAGTTGGAACATTATTTGTAATGTCATTATCGATTATAAGAATCTAGTTCGGAGGGCTGTAAAGTCGTGGAGTCGATAGGCTCGCTCGGAGTTTTGAAATCTCAGAAATTTCTTCATTGTTGGGTTTAGGAAAGGTAAAAATAATAATAAAAATATTTAAAAAATATTTTTCCTCTCAAATCCGGAATTGACATCTCAGAAAAAATGTTACGGAATCACGAAATTCCGGAATTCCGGAATGCATGCCCTAGTAGGAACATTATAGCCACATCATCCTTCAGCAGGAGTCGGCAAGTAATTTTAAGTGGAGTCCGGATACTATGTATTGAATTTTGCTATCGAGGTCCAGAAGAAAAAAAACTGATACCTAATACTTTCGTTTTATACATATAATTTCACCCGCACCGGAGCATTCAGACGCTCTGTCTTACGCCACACAGCACAGCATAGCAACTGCAGCTGTGTCTACGTACTAAAGCTAAACTAACTAATCAAAATTAGATTCTACGTGACAGATAAATAAAAATATTATTTAATTTGAATAATAAGTAAGTTATTTAACAATGTTGGGCGGGCCAAGTTCCGACCTTTCGCGGTCCGGATACGGACCGCGGTCCGCCTATTGCCGACCGTTCCTCTACAGTCTACTTAAAATGTTTCCACTGTAAGCCGTGAGCCCATTACCGGTTGATAGGAAATTGCCACTAACTGCCTGGCAATAGAGTTCATAATGCCCCCTGATCGCGCTGTGAATATACCTGACTTGCCATTTCCATTCTGATGTAAAATTCATAATCTCTTGATTTGATCTCCCTTTTAATTTATTTATTTATTTTTACTAAAGTTAAGTAACGTGCAATTGTTTACAAAAATAAATTGTTGTAAAATTTATAGTTTTTATTTTTTATATATGTCCCTTTCCTAAAACCTGTAATAAAATTTAGAGAGAAATGTTTTTAAAAACAAGGTCAAAAAAGTACTCACGTTTTTCTCTGTTTACCTAAGTTTTATTTAGTACTTTTCAATCCAATAAAAGCTTGTTTTTACAAAGTTTTTTACTTATATTTTATTTTGTGCTTTTTAGCATTAGAATTTGATAAAATATCACCTTAACGTGTAAGGTACTTGTCAAGACAAATCCAACGAGACCAACACAACAGAGCTACCTTGTAAAGTTAAGGTGCTCCTGTGGCTACCTTCCGGCACTCATCAAACCCTAGGAATATCTACACCTCGGGCTATAGTTTTTGTCAAGACAAAACTAACGAGCCCAAACAACATCAGGGCTATCTTATTTAGTTGAGGAGTTCCTGTCTGTGTGTCGGTGTTCCTTCTGGCTCCACCATCTCTAGACTTCAACCAGGGCTATTAGTAGGTACTTGTCAAGGCAAATCAATATAACTGAAAGACAACGGGCTATCTTGTTTCTGTGAGTTTCTACGGTATGGTCCCGGCTCCTTCATCAGGTCCTAGACTGCACCTTGGGCTAACGTATCTACTTGGCAAGACATATCCAAATAGATAGAAGACAACGGGCTATGTTCAGTTGAGAAGTCCCTATAGCCACCATCTGGCTCCATCATTAGATCCTAGCCTATATCTTGGGCTAATGTACTTGTCAAGAGAAAGCCAACGAGTCCAAACTCGACAGTACTGTCTCGTGTTTTTGAGAAGTTCCTATGGCCATCTTCCAGCTCCATCATCAGACCCTGAACACCATTCGTATGTGTACCGTGTACCTACCGTTGAGGAGTTCCCTCATCTGAAGCCAATCCTGGGTCCAGCAGCCAGAACATGGTGGAATTTAGAACAAACTTCATAATTAAACCGTAGGTATATAAAATTTCGTGTCTGTACTGGTGACCGTTGAGTTTCCTCGTCTGGAGCCAAACCCAGGTGGCCCCAATCAGGTCATGCTTTGCATAAAAATGCATTGTCCTCGGAACTGAACCGTGTGGGTCTATCTGGCAGGCCCCAACGAGATTTATCAACAGGTGATAGGTTAACATAAGGACAGTATTTTGTACCTATAGAAAATAAATAAGATATAATTTGTACCTGGACAGTTTTTGATTAAATGACGTTTCTATAAAGTGTCTTACTAGCGGGCCCTTTATGATTATTTTTACTGTTATTATACTTTCAGATCGCCCAGTAGTGCTCGGAGTTAGAAACTAGTATGTACCTTACAAACCCAAAATTTCGACTTTCTGTGAGCTTATACTTTAGAAGATATTCGTTAATTAGACAAGCGACCAGTCAGCGGGCCCCTTTTTAAATACTACTCTTTTATATCATACAATAGCTTTAGGAGCTTGATACTATTATGTACCTTACAAATCCAAAATTTCGACTTTCTGTGAGCTATACTTTAGAAGATATTCGTTACTTAGACAAACGTCCAACCAGCGGGCCCCTATTTTAAATACTACTCTTTTATATCATACAATAGCATTAGGAGCTTGATACTATTATGTACCTTACAACACCAAAATTTCGACTTTCTGTGAGCTATACTTTAGAAGATATTCGTTACTTAGACAAACGTCTAGCCAGCGGGCCCCTTTTTTAAATACTACCCTTTTATATCATACAATAAAATAAGGATCTTGATACTATTATGTACCTTACATATCCAAAATTTCAGCTTCCTATGAACTCTTTTAAGGTATTTGTTAATAAAATAAGTGCCTAGCTAGCAAACCCGTTTTCAAAAATTGTACCTACTTTCATAATCACTCAACAGTGCTTTAACAACAAAACTGGGATTAAGAAAAAGAGTAGGGAGTTCTTTTAAGTAGGAAGTTATGTAAATTATTAAAAGACGCCCGCTGACTGGACGTTTGTCTAAGTAACGAATATCTTCTAAAGTATAGCTCACAGAAAGTCGAAATTATGGATTTGTAAGGTACATAATAGTATAAAGCTCCTAATGCTATTGTATGATATAAAAGAGTAGTATTTAAAATAGGGGCCCGCTGGTTGGACGTTTGTCTAAGTAACGAATATCTTCTAAAGTATAGCTCACAGAAACTTGAAATTTTGGATTTGTAAGGTACATAATAGTATCAAGCTCCTAAAGCTATTGTATGATATAAAAGAGTAGTATTTAAAAAGGGGCCCGCTGACTGGTCGTTTGTCTAATTAACGAATATCTTCTAAAGTACCTATAAGCTCACAGAAAGTCGAAATTTTGGGTTTGTAAGGTACATAATAGTTTCTAACTCCAAGCACTACTGGGCGATCTGAAAGTATAATAACAATAAAAATAATCATAAAGGGCCCGCTAGCAAGACACTTTATAGAAACGTCATTTAATCAAAAACTGTCCAGGTACAAATTATATCTTATTTATTTTCTATAGGTACAAAATACTGTCCTTATGTAAACCTATCACCTGTTGATAAATCTCGTTGGGGCCTGCCAGATAGACCCACACACTGAACCAACAAGTAAAATGTCAACTCCGTAGGTTATGAGGAAGTGGTTAAAATTCAGCTTGCAAGATTTGCCCTAAACAAACATAATATCTAACTTTTAAAACATTGCAAGTTGAATAAAGGCTTATAAAAATAAATTTCAAATTTAATTTCGTTACCGCCGCTTCATCGGTCCGATGGGTAACCACCCGGGTTAAAACCTACTAGTGGGTTAAAACCCAGTTATCACCCGTTTTATTCCACCCACTGGGTGGTTAAGCCGGGTGAAAAAAATTTTTAACCTGTAGCACGCCACGGTAGGTGCGCGGGGTGGCAGAACCGAGAGGGAGGGGGAAGGGCCCGCGCGCAGGTAGCTCCCGCGCACTTTTCCCCGCTCAAACCCTCACTCAAGTTTACCTCGCTGGTTAGAGTGCGCGCGTTTTGAGTGAATTTTTTGTTTTTTTTACCTACGACCCCGAACTGTTATATCGATTGCGATATAACAGTTTGCGATTGCGATCTGATCCTGTTTTTACCTGAATGACCCTGGCTTGAACACATTGACTACGATTTGCTTATGCACTGGATTTATCAACACGAGAAAAGAATCTACGGTAAGTAAAATAAATATTACTGTTTACTAACCTTAATTTATTCTAAAAGAATGTATTCTATATTTCAGTCATTTGTTTTATTCTTGTACTTCAAGTGGTAGTAACGATATAATATTTTTGTTTTAATGTATTGTAGCGTTGTGAGGATTCACAACTAATAATAGTCGAGTGTTGCTGAAAAATCACAATTAGTACCTAAACTACTAATCACATCACTAAAATCGGGGTACAAACACTAATCTTCCGGAGACTCTCTGGCATTTCGTCTCCGCTTGCAGAACTGGTGAATACTATTCCCTGTTCCTCGAAATCCTGTGTGCCCCGACCTAGGGTGAGTTCCACATTAGTTTGGTAATAATACCAGACCCTCTGCGCTGGATAACCTATATTGATTTTACCACCTAAGTGATATTCGATTTCGCGTGTCATTGTCGGACACGCGGCCTAGTTATCCAGCGCACTGGTAATGGTAATTTATATGTACTGCTGCTGCATCAAGGTGGTGTAGTGCCTTGCTGTGCTATTGTTAGTGATCCATCTGCTAGGATCACGTTACTTTGTATTTTGTGCATGCGTGCCCGCATACTTAACCTAATCTTGGCATCTGTCAATGCGCCACGCTGTTTGCACTCTCTCTGCCTGTAAACCGCTGCGATGTGCTGAGCGTCTACCTACTATGCTTCCCACACCGTTCCTTGGCTGGTAAAGGGGAAGAAGCTGGCACATCGCATGCGGCTTGCTGCTATCTTGCACTGCATCTAACTCGCGCTTCCTATGGCGCTTGCAGGGTTCCATGTACGGGCTGAGGGCAGGACCCCTTACCCTATCCTGCTGCTGAGCGTTGCGTTACTGCACGCCGCCTGCGGACGGGTTGTGCTGACAACCTGTGACCTGTGCTGACAGGCGGCGCGTGCCACGTGCTACCGACGCTCTCTACCAGCGGTCTTACGAAGGCTGTCCAACCTCCGCGGCCACGTCTGCCACGTGCCTCCGCGGCCACGTCTGCCACGTGCCTCTGCGGCGAGCCTGTGACAGGCCGCCCACGTCTGCCACGTGTAGCCAAGGACGGTACCCTTCCTCTCTTAAAGTGTGCAAGTGCTCAGAACGTCGACAGTGTCTAGGACCTTACCCGCGACCTAGCCGTGTTACTATTTATTTATTTATTTATTTATTATTAATTAATCAAAACGGCAGCCAAATGCCAATTACACTGATTAATAGAACTAATTTAACACATTATGAAGCAAAATTACACATTTAAAATAGAAATAGCACAATACAAATTACATATAGACTAATAGGCCTTTCACTCAGTCCTCTCGCAAATCACCAAGCATTCTAAAAGTATTGCCTTCCATTCATCAGCAAACAGATCAAGTCCAGGACTAGATTCAATGAGAGCGTTGAGAGCGGTCAGCATTCGCGGAATAGGTGACATACGTCGCGCAACCGTACGGCAACGTGGCACCATAAAAAATGTGTGCCGTCTTGCCCGGCAATAATTATCAGGCACAAAAATATTGCACAGCTTACCATGCAAGCTAGGAGCGTCAATGGTACTGTGAATGACTTTACAGGCAGTAACAAGCTGATCGAATGCACGCCTGACCTCAAGTGAGTTGAATCCTAAGCAACCCAGCAGAAATCTAGTTGGATACATATATGGATAGTATCCAAACCTACGTTTGTAAAAATATCTTAAAAAAGCTTTTTGAACCCTTTCTAGAGCAAGGGCGTAAGATTTTTCGTGAGGGTTCCAGACACATGAGCTACAATCAAGCTTACTTCTGACAAGTGTATTATATAGTAGCCGAATAACGTGATGGTTTGAAAACTCACGACAGTTTCTAAGAACGAACCCTAGCCGCCGAAAAGATTCTTTAGCTAGAGATATAATGTGTTCGTGGAAGGTAAGCTTAAAATCAAAAATAACACCAAGATCTTTGACTGTCTCTACTCTGGCTATTTCTACGCCATTTATATTATAATTATGTTGAATTGGGTTTCGTGAACGGCTAAAACTCATGACACAACATTTAGATGGATTGAAATCCATTTTATTTTTGACAGACCACTCACCTATAGCGTCAATATCTTTTTGAAGGGCCACGCAGTCAGCTGGAGACTGCACCTCAGAGTATACCTTTAGATCGTCAGCATAAAGGAGACATTTGGAGTGATTTAGTACTTGTGGAATGTCGTTTATCATAATAAGAAATAAAAGAGGTCCTAATATTGATCCCTGGCTGACTCCTGAGCGAGTATCATACGGCTGAGAATTATACAAGCCCAGTCGCACATACTGTTGACGGTCACGAAGGTAGTCTGCGATCAGTGAGAGAAGATTTGGAGCAAAACCTATGGCACTTAACTTTTCCAACAATATATCATTATTAATGCGATCGAATGCTTTTTGGAAATCAAAGTACAGGACATCCACCTGCCGACCTCTGTCCATACTGGTGGCGATAAAATCAGTTAATGTTAAAAGATTAGTGTTAACAGATCTTTTGTTGCGAAAACCGTGTTGTTCATTACATAGGTATCGGTTGACTTGCCTGAGAATTTCTTTGTGTAAAAAATGTTCAAAAACTTTTGCAGGTGAAGATAGGATAGCTATAGGTCTAAAGTCCTCGACAGACACCTTAGTTCCCTTTTTAGGTATGGGTGTAACCCTAGAAATTTTCCACTGGGGCGGATATTTACCGCTACTGAGAGCTAAATTATAAATGCTACATAATGGTTCTATGAGATATTTCTTTAAGAGCTTTAACATAGAAGACGGGATGTTATCCGGACCGGCAGAACTACTGGGCCTTAGTTTGTTAATGCTAAGTTCCACGTCTTCAGCGGAAATATGACTTATGTTGACATAATTGCTGCTACGAGATGTATCACGTGCACTTATTTTGCATGCATTTAACTCAGGAAAATCGGGAAGGAAAACGCTGGAAAAGTATTGTGCGAATGCATTGGCAGCATCGATACCAGACAACGATTGGCCCCGGCGAGTGACAGAAGACTGAAAGCCGCCCTTACATCGTAAACTTGTAATGTGCTGCCAAAATTGTTTTGGGTTTATTTTAATGTCGTTTTCGATGCGACGTAAGTAGGACTTATAAGCAGTCGAGATGCGTTGTTTAAGGATCTTTCTACAATCAGAGTAAATAATGTAATCGGCCGGACAGTTAGATTCTTTCCAAGCCTTGTGTAGCTTAGCTTTATAGACTAAGTCACTAATTATGTCGCGTGTGAACCAAACCGGATAACACTTCGCTCTAGTTTTACTTCTTTGCTTTTTGGGCATACATTGGTCGAATATTTTATAGAGTACTTCGTAAAGACAATTCATGCCGGTTGCTATATCAGTCGCCTGCATCACAGAGGTCCATCGCTCCTCAGATAACAAAGTGTCAAGAAGCTCATAATCAAATTTATTGAAGTTAAAATCTGTAGACCGTTCAATATTGCTAGGTTCCAACGAGTTGCTATGGGAAGCTGTGCCGATGCTAATGTCCATATTTAGTGGAGGATGATAGAGATCTGGTGGTACCATACCTTCAGAAGAAGTTATACACACTTCAACGCTCTCTTGGACCAGGATAACATCAAGCATACTTCCATACGAATTTTTCACTACATTCTTCTCAGTCAAACCACAAAATGAGAGAAAACAATAGTAATAGTTGTTCACATTAATAGAAGCACTATTCAGATTTAAGTCACCTAATATTATCACATTACCATTAATACTATTAATAAAGCTTTCGACTTTGCAAAACCAAGTCATATAAACATCATCAGTAGCACTAGGCTTTATATATACAACACACACAAATACCGGGCGGCCGAACACGTAGAATGACACCCATAAGTCTTCACCACGGTCGGTCTCAAGATCTGGTCGACGGGTCATAAGAATACCTGCTCGAGCCAAAACCATTACACCACCACAAGGTGAACCTCGGTCACGCCGAAGTACACTGTAGCCGTTGCAGACAATTTCCGAATCTTCAACTGAATCATCTAGAAATGATTCAGTAACTGCGACAAGATCTTGTTCAAGTTCGAGTAAGTTCAGCCTCCATAGGGACAGTTTGGTTTTCAAACCACGAACGTTTTGATAGCGAACCGAGAGCATGGTCATTTTAGTGGATTTATGTACAGAAGGTTTAGACACGAAAAAAATGTTGTGTCTGTGAGTGTGAGGTAGTAGGCGATCCAAGAGCCTGATCTTTTCTCTTGCGGTATGGTATCCAGGTTTGGATCTTGGCGTTAATGGGCCATACATCCATCGAGAAACATGTTTCGAAGTAGTCAACAGGTATGCCGATCTTATACGACCTATAATGTCCCTTTGGTCTAAGTTCCTCAACGGTGCAGGATCCTGGAGGACAAAGCTGGTCCAGATAGTCTCGAACATCATCAGCGGAGGACTCCATATTCCATAGGTGGAGGTATTTTCGCGCTTCAGCAGCTTTTAGTGAGGTGATGTTTGGGCCAGCAGTGCCGGACACCCATCTGTGGTTATAAGGTTTCTTAGGACGAGTATCAGAGTTTATGTTCGGCATAGTGACAGAGTTTGTGTTCAGTACAACAGTAGATTCCTGTTGTTGCGGATCGCGAACGCTCGGCAGAGGTAGTATAGATGGTGGAGCAGGTGGTGGAATAGGTGCTGTCTTATTTAGGGAAGCCTGTGCCGATAGTGTTAGTGTTTGCGGCTGCGTATGTAATGACTGGTGTTCAGCAGCGCTAATCAGAGTGCGCGCACGGCCATTTGAACTTTCAACCTGTCGGGTTGATGTTAATTTCTTGCCCTTTTTGCGTGGGGCAGACTTAGTTGGAGTCGTAATAGCCGCCACAGCGTCTACCGTTGGGTTTGGCTCGGGAGGATCCGTTATACCCACATTAGTCTGTTTGTTTTCATTATATATTTTGAGCTTCTCGTCCAGAGCTGTTATTTGATTGGAGTATAGTTCGAGTTGCTCATGGTAGCAGGCAATAGACGACATAGCCTGACACAATTGCTCACTTAAGCTGAGTACTTCCTGACGCAGGTAGCCTATTTCGGAAGTTAGTTCACCAATTGGTAGGTTTTGGTCCTCGTTCAGAACAGCTGCCTGGGACAGTTTTTTTCTCAGTGTAACGTTTGGATCCCTTCGTTCGTATTGCGCACAGGAGAGCGAAACATCCTTATCAATTTCTGCGCATGTAGGTTGCACTAACTTACTCGCAGCTGCAGACAAAGCTGGCGTCGCCGGGGTCGGCGGAGATCTCTGCACGCGAGGCATAACGTAGCGCAGGCCGGCTGAACGTAAACGTTAGCAGCAGAATCGGTGCAAGTGCACTTGATAGTATGGATCTAGAGAGGGACAGCAATTATGGCAACCGTCTTTGTCTTGCACGGGGGCGTGGCCAGCTAATGTTGCACGAGAGTGACAAGTATAAAGATAAGGATCGGCACAGATCGACACAGGACGCGATCCTTTCCAGCAGACGTTCACAGTGAGACACAGTGTTAGGGGCGGAGCTTACCGCTGCTGTCGTCCGTCGCGGTGACACGCTGAGACACAGATCGGCACAGAACGCGGTCCTTTCCAGTTACGCGACACTGTGTTTTTTCTCAAGAGTTCGTTATTCAAATTTTGAGATTTGTTTTTGTGAATAACTTAATTACCACTTATTATTTTTAGTTTTGATTTCACAGTCACACTGGTAGTTTTAACACACACATCACAGTATATTTTTCTTTATAACTAGTTTGGTTTTTACGCAAAAATAGAATTTAAATTCGCAGCACTCGTTTTAACCGTGTTTACTCTCCGTGATGTGTATACTATGTATTACTATTAAGTACCTAAACTAAATATAATTATGTATTAACTCTAAACTGTTTTAATTCTACCTAACCTACTATCTATCAGTTAACGGCCTGCACAGCCTAACCTGTGCAGCCCTAGCCGTTACAGTATAATTTGCTACCCGCCGCCGCCGCTCCGGCTTCGCACGGTATCCATTTACTAATTTGGCGTCCTTTAGATTTAAAAAGCATAGAGTACCTACTTGTAAGTGTCCACTTGATTTAGAATTTTAGACACATGTACTATTCATTCATTTTATTAGCGCTATGATATTGATAGTTCATCGCTTACGATTTTTTATTTTTTTATTATAGTACTTATATTGAGAAATAGAGTTAATAAGTGCTTTTAGTACATTGCCTCTCAGTTGCATGAGAAACTAAATTTTGTTAGTAGACAAAAAAAAAACCGTATCACACAAAATACAATTGAAATTAAATGGATTTTACTTAAATAATGTAGGTATCCATATGTAATGTCCGTCTACCAAACCCTTACATAAATAACTTATTAAACTTCCTTGTTTTAGGCCAACATGGTGAGACCAAACAACCAACAGATATGGAAACATTTTCGAGAAAGTGAGAACAAATCGGCTACACGCAAGTATTGCGAAACAAAATACAAAGTAGCGAACCTGCAAAAAATGGCTAGACATTTACAAAAATGTCCTCATTGCCCTGAAAACTGCAAACAGCAGTTGAGAACCAATTTATCGCAAAGTTCGTCAGTATCTACGGTCCGAAACACGATATTGCAACCTAGGGATAAAGAAAATGAGAGACCTGAGTCTGAATTAAGTTTGTCGATTGAGGGCAGTGCATCTTCAGTGAGTATGACAACTAATGTAAATAAATATCATTTACATTCATTATTAGCTAAGGCTGTTTATGTATCGGGAACACCCCTTTCAATAGTAGAACACCCCCTCTGGATAAAGTTTTTCAATGAACTCCAGCCATTGTACAAATTGCCTACCAGAAAAACTATTTCTACAACCATTTTGGACAAAACATAGGTACAGAGAAATGCATCACGAATTAAAAGAAAACATGAAATCGCAAACATGTTTGCACTTAATGCTAGATGGTTGGTCAAATTGTAGGAATGAAGGAATAATTAATATAATAATAGCAAAACCAGAACCTGTATTTATTAAAAGTATTACGACGGGAGAAAATCGACATACTAGTGATTACATATGTGAACAAATTTTAAATGTATTATCTGAGTATGGAACAAATAAGTTTGCAACGATGATAGGAGATAATGCAAGTAATAATATGCAGAAAGCTTTTCGTCTCGTAAAAGACGTTCATCCAAGCATAACATATATAAACTTTGCTGCTCACACTTTAAATTTGCTCTGCAAAAATATTATAAGAATTGATGTTATAAATGCTTGTAAGAATATGGCAATTAACATGGTTAAAACCATTAAAAAAAAGTCAAGTTTTAACATATTTACTAGCAAAAATTGTAAAGGAAAAAAATGCTGGTGAAACTTTAAAGTTGCCATGCGATACCCGATGGGGCAGTTATTACACCAGCTTTAAAAGTATCGAAAACACTAAGGTAGCCTTGCAGACCTTAGCTGTTCATGAAAAAGCAACACTTTTACCTGCGGAAGAAAAATCAGCGCTGTTGGATGACAATTTTTGGAAAATTATTCGACAATGCAAACTTATTATGGAACCTATTTCTGATGCAATATTTCTATTAGAAGGAAATGAAAAAAATATTCATAAAGTATTTTTGACATTAAAAAATATGAAATCGAAATTACTTTTTAGTTTGCCGGATGTCACAATAATATAAAACGACAAAAAAGATGAAATATGAACGAATGAAATAATAATGACAAAATAATAACGAAATAATAATAATAATACGTGATAATGTCGACGAAAGAATCAAAATGTGTTTGAAACCGATTCACTTTGCAGCTTACTTATTAGACCCCACAGACCAAGGATCTGAACTTGACGAAAGTCAAGAAGTCGACGTTATGGAGTACATATGCGAAGTAGGACAAAGTATCGGATTAAATGTCATGACAAACTTGGCATCTTATAGAGCAAGAGATGGTTTTTGGAGTCGAAGATTTCTGTGGGCTAACATCAACGATGTAAGCGCATCAATCTGGTGGAAAGAAATATGTGGATCTACTGCATTGAGCAAAGTCGCTGTCCGTATTCTTACAGCACCGTGCACTTCTGCTGCTGTAGAGCGGTCCTTTAGTGCTCATAGTAACATACACAGTAAAAAAAGAAATAGACTCACTATGGAAAGGGCAGCAAAACTAACATATGTAACATACAATTGGAATTTGTTGCACAAGCACGTGGATGATTTAAGTGATAACACTGAGGACTGCGTGTCTGATTCACCACCAACACACATGGAATCCCAGAGATATAATATGCAAACCACGCCGCCACGTACAAATAGCCCTGAACCATCTACGTCCGGCATCAACAATTTTCAATTTTTTTAGTGTAACCGTATTTCCGATTCAAGTGATGATGATGATTGATTGACGACCTACTGATCTGTTGTAATTATTCAAATAAATAATAAACGTATCTGATTTTATATTCAGGCTTTTATTTTTGAGAAGCTAGTAGTGAACTCTCCATCCCACTATTATATAATTAACAATACCCATTTTCACCCAGTAAAACGGGTGAAAATGGGTTAAAACCCAAATCACCCAGTTTTAACCCAAATGGGAAGAATGGGTTTTAACCCACTACCCATCTCTCCGCGCAACGCATTTCAATACAATACAAAGGTGCGGTGCGGCCCGCCTGTATGTAGTATGCTTAGACCACTGTTCATTCAAAATGTACGAAGGCCGACTACTATACCGCTAGGACTAAGAGGACTTTTGCAATACAGTTTCAAATTACAATAGAAACTTACGAATTTACTAGGCTTAACTTATAGTATATAGAACTCTGTGGCATAACAAAACGCAAGTGACAGCAGCTGATTTTGACACACCTATTGATTTTGACATTGTTATGACGACATTGTTTTCATAATACAGTTTTGAATCATTAAACCCATAAAAATGCCATTAATATTAATTTGTGGTACACCAGTGAGTGGCAAAACATCAAGAGCAATAGAATTGAAAGATTTCTTTATAAGTAAACACGGGAAAAAGGTGGAAATCGTATCTGAAGACGAAGCTATTGTAAAGTTAGGTTATGAGAAGAACTCAACATATTTGGACTCGCAAAAAGAGAAAAGGGTGAGGGGATACCTTAAATCAGAAGTATTGAAGCTTATTGGAAAGGACAATGTCGTTATATTGGATGGAAGTAACTATATTAAAGGTAAAGAAACTACTAAAGTAGACAATCTGTTGTACTGTATTGATATACAAATACTTGTTAAAATAACTAGAAGTGGGGCCCTAAATAGTGTAAGACTGTCTAGAAAACATTTTCGAACATTCATAAGCCATTTACTACTTCTATTCTAATTTTCAAACAAGTTTTTCTCATCATTACTTGATGCATGGCATTTTAAATTTAAAAAATATCAGTCATTTTCCAAAAAAGTCAGATTGCTCATAGTCTGCTTTATATATAATGTGACTCAGGATTCTCTCTAAGGGAATCGTCTACGAGACGTCAATGTGAACAAGATGACCGCAACAAAGTAGCAAAACATACATTTACTATGGCGGTGTGTCCAATGCACGTCGGTTAACAGGACACCACATTAATTTCGAATAATCTCGTTTCTTTTTTATGTCCTGATGGTGGCGGTGGACAAACAGTGTAACAGAAAGAGAAATGCTGTTTAATTGTACATATTAAACTGTTAATTAATGATCTTCATCATACAGGCTACCGCTACGAACTGTACTGTGCTTCAAAAGCATCAAAGTCAACACAATGCACAATATACACTATCAGGAACCATGATGAAGCGTGGGAAGCTAATCTGAAGAGACAGAGTGATACAGAAGGGAATAGTACAGAGACACAAAGAGACATCATTCCTTATACTGAAGAAGTGTTTAATGCTTTAACCAGGTTAAGGTAAGAGATTTTAGAAAACCAATAAGCAATTATTTAATGTTGATGAATAATTTAGAAATTCGTCTAGGGTTATCGTCCGTCGGAACGTGCCTGGCATTGGCTTTTTGTCATGACATTTGAAATTATGAATTACTAACATTAACATCAAATTTAAAAAAAAAAAAAAAATGGAATGAATGGATGTAATGGAATGGCAATAAATGGAATATAAATACAATGGTGTAAACAGGGTGCATTCTCCAACCAGACGGGTGATGTGTCTGGCGGGCAACTGCCCAACGATTAGTGTTCGGGAAGTTATATATATTATGTTGTTCCACGGTAAACCCACTATAGAGGTCGATAGTGGGCTGAGTCAGCAGAATACAAACCTTGCTATGAGATGCCGCCACACCACCAACTTTATGATGAAATAATTAAGTCAAGGAACAAAATAATAATCAAAAAGAAAATTATCTACAAGTTCTTTCTACACACAGTTCTGCTCTACTTATTAGTAATTTATTACTAAATAAAGTGATGGTCCAATGCAATCAACCAGCAGTATTGAGCAATATTTCCTTAAACTAACCAGAATTAATCATGATTCCAGGTTCGAGGAACCAAACTCCAACAACAGATGGGACAGCCCACTGTTCACAGTGCTGCCGACAGATGAGCTCAACTTGGAAGATGTGTATAAAGTGCTGTTTGAGAAGAAACCTCCCCCTCCTAATATGAGTACACAGAATGTAAGTAACTTGTTTATTTATTTTATTTTAATTTCTAAAACCATGTAATGTATTGTCTTCCTCTATATACTAAATTGGATATACGGGCTGGTTACCGCAACTCCACGTCAAAGCGTGTATTTTGCGTACGGGTGGGAAAAATCGGCTATTCGATCCACCCCAGCTCCTCAAAGAAGGCCAGCAACGCCTTAGTGTTACTGACAATCTCGCGTAGGGTACCTGGGTTAGCGAAGTACTTTGCCCTGTAAGTGGCGACCACCGGGCAGTTTAACAGCACATGAGCTGCTGCCTCGTCGTCCTCCATGCAGGCTCTGCAGAGCGGACTGTCTGTGACTCCTATGACAAAGAGGTGTATATTAAATGACTCATGACCAATTATAGCTGCTGTAACCGTACGCAGCTGTTGTTTAGTTACTCTCTCTATATATTTAATATTTCCTTACGCATCTTACCCTATAAAAATTATTGCAATGAAAAAAAAAAAATTAGTTGATACTATGCACAGAGTACTTTTAATACTATGGCTCTTGTGATACAAGAACTCCTAGTACAAGAGCCAGGGCTACACATAATGTTTGTGTCTCTAAATTGAAAACATATAAATTACATTCCATTGTTACTATATTAAAATCACATGTCAATTGGCTAACAATAATTCAAAACACAGCATTTTATCATTATAAACTATGATGCACCTATACAGGGTGGAAGGGACATCGACGCGTAAACTGATACCATGGATTCAGTACATGATTCTGAAACCCCCTGCGTTGAAATTATTCGTCAGTTTTTTTTTTTTAAATCTGCTGTTCCATACACTTTGACCGCGTAGGTAACTAGGTATTGAACTTTTCTATGAAACAGCTGTTTTTTTTTTAATAACCGACGAAAAATTTTCTTACGCAGGGGGTTCAGAATCACGTACTGAATCCATGGCATTAGTTTTCGAGTCGATGTCCCTTCCACCCTTATTTTTTTATAATGTTCGATGTGTTCGACTTTCATTGCTGACTGTAGCCATGGCCCAGTTTCACTGCCCGGCACCATTGACCATATAAAAATAAGTCATCACCAAATGCAAGCATCTACATTCTACTCAATACAATTACCCTTTTTGCAGGCACCATTAACATCAACAAACTTCCTCTACGAACTGGACAAAGTCACTCAGTCAATATCAAAACAGATTCTCGAAGCCAAACAACTAAACATGGACGGCGAAGTCAAATTCCCCGACTACCCCGGATGTATCCTAGAAGCGGGCTACACGCAGTTCGTAAACCCACAGAAACTACTGAAGTTGAGACGGCAATTCCTAACGTATGCGAAGATGAACCATTCAAATGAAGATATAAATAAAATTGGGAGGTATTATATTCAGTATTTGAATAAAACTTTAACGGATTATTTAGTTGTTTTATTTCCAATTCTATGAAAGCTTACGGTGCTGTGTGGTGCCGAAGGCGCAGATGTATGGCAGAGCCCCTTTAGTGGTTAGCTTGCGTGTTCTGTACTGAGCTCACGCAACGCGTCGTACGTCCAGCCAGTAATAGGATTCGCCCATCCAGGAGCGCTGTCCCAAATAAGACGATTATTAATTTATTATAAGTACATAAAAAAGGTAAAACACGTACACCTACTAAAAAACAGGTCATCCCAAAGGTGTTCAATAGGATTCAAGTCTGGACTTCACGCAGGCCAATGCCATAACAGGGATCCCAACTTCTTGCAGGTAGTCCCTTACAATTAAGGCGGTGACAGTGGGCGTTATCATGCATTAATATGGACCCACTGCAAACAAAACCCGCATAAAGGACCACGCGCTCCTCTAAGATCTCGGTTATGTACCGAGGAGCAGTCAGCGACCCTTGTCCACGAGCACCTCCAGTCCGAGAAACAAACACAAGGTTTGTTTTGCCGTCTATTGACATAGCCCTAGAACATGCACGAGCCACCCCCATATTCAACTGTCTCTTGAATACAGGGTTGTGCGAATCGTTCCCCTTGCCTCCTATACACTCTTTTACGCCTGTCATTGCAGTAAAGACAAACCCTCGTCTCATCCGAAAAGAGCACAGCCCTCCATTGATCGATTATCCAATCAACACGTTCTCGGGCAAATTCCAGCCTGTCTCGCCTATGCTGTGCAGTCAATTTTCGCCCTGTAGCAGTCCTACGAGCTGCAATTTTCTTCTCCCGTAATCTTCTTCTGACCGTGGAGACGCTTACAGTAGTTCTGCGAGCTGATCGGAGTTGTTGCTGCAGCTCAACAGCATTGGAGAACCGATTACGTAAAGACGTCGAAACAATGAAGCGATCGTCTCTTTCAGATGTGCAGCGTTGGAACCAGTCTCTTGGAAGCGTTGGAACACTCGACGAACGGAAAAACGAATCAAGTTCAATTGCCGAGCAACATCACATTGCCGCATCCCTGATTCCAGTAGTGCCATGACTTGAGCGGCTTCATCTACAGTGGTATCCATCTTCAGGGGTATTTTTCTTGCTGTAGCTGTTGACGTGTGTCCACTTCGAAGGTTGGATAGAGAATGACACCCATTTTATACCCTTGTAGGTTGGTGCAATTAGTGGCTATTGTATTGCGTTTTTAAACAACTTTTTTTTAACGTTACGTGCTAATGAGATGTGTTGTGTTTAGGAATTCTAACTACTGTTAATTTAAATGTCATTAAACATACTTTTAATTGATACCAATTTTAATAACAAGCACCAATAACAAATGACCACTAGTGCCCGGCGGCCCACTTACCTTTGGCTTCGGCAGCGGGCATATCTCCTTCGTGAGGCAAGGGGTACTAAGAATAGGGCATCGACAGCCTGATTAATCTACCTTGGATGAGTAGTAACCACACTACGACTAACTCTTAAGAGGGAACAGGGGCTGCGAGGAATTTGAAAAATAGGTATTTTAAGAAACTATTGCCGTCGCGCTGCGCCCGAAAAACCGAGTTAAACCCCGTAAAGTGCGATAGGGACAACTGCAGCTCAGACCGATTATATCACAATTTTTTTGACGAAAACGACGTTTGGCATTCTCCTTTTTTCTCCTCGAAAACTAAGCCGATTTAATAATTTTTTACATTAAAATTTTAAGAAAGAGTATGTTTAAGTTCCTATTATTTTCTTTTATGCTAAAAACTTTTCCGAATCAGCCTGGTAGTCCTCTAATCGCTGCGGTAAAAATGGGGCATTTTTGTAATTTTTGGAGGGTCATAGTTTCCTTACTTATTAATTGCTGAAAAAAAGGAAATGACAGGGACATGCCTAATACCCTGATTTTATTAAAAAAAAAATGACAGCTCTAGAGGCATTATTCAGGAAGAAAAACGGGGAATACGTTTGTATGGAGAATCGCGGGCCCTGTTCCCTCTTAAGCAGCCGAATGCGGCAAGCCAAAATGGAAGATAATGTTTTTTGTATCACAGTTTGAGCAATTTCGTTAGACAACCATAGTAATAAAAACAAATGAAGCTACAAGTAGACACGCGGCGGGCTCGACTTGTCGAATTCAATGGGCGTAGTCAAAAGATGTTACAGTAACGCGATAGAAAGAGAGGCAACTTCTAGGTGAATATAACTGTAGGTAATTAGCGCTGCGCAACCTGAATTGCACTTTATTGTGTCGTAGCAAGAATCGCTTTTTATTTCAATGATTTTGCGGAGTGCCCCATCTCTACTATTCTGTGGTAAAAACTGATTTTTGGTTATGCAAGTCAACACAAACTAATTTGTCAATGAAGAAGTGAATATCTCCAGGTAAGGATGGGGATTTTAAGAGCTAGGAATAAGTAATGAAAGAATAAATTAACCAATAAATCATTGTTTTTAATCTCTTCGCTTAACAAATTAACAACAGTGCGTTTTAAACAGTAGAACAACTTGGAACGAATTAAATGTACCACTTTACAGTGTCTTGAAGACAAAAATAGTTGCATAGCTTACCTAAAAGCATGATAGGTAGTAAATCTGCAGACAAATCTCATTTTGGCGTATATGTCAAAACATTCGCGATTCTTGGGTAATTCAAAATAAACCCTTTTTTTATTAAAATAAAATTCAGTTTGTACAAACAAATAAAAACGATTTTTTGTGCAAATACCCAAGTGTAGTAAAATAACAACAACGAATGATATTAAATTCGACACAAGTTTCAACAACAGATCAAAGTAAAAAAAAAAAATTAGTTAGTACGGGACCGGCGTCGGGGCGGGGGGCAGCGTTGACGAATGAGCGGCGGGCGGGACGCCGCACGCCGTGAGTATTGATGAATGAGCGGCCTGCACTGCCACCTCGTGAGCCGCGGACATACCTTAGGCACGGAACACCGGTCAAACTATAGCTACTACAACATCACTTTGATAATATTTAAGAATATTTTTTTACATTTGTTTCCAATTGTCCTACTGTATCTTCAATACTAAAGTCTCACAAATAAACTGTTCACAACATGCAACCAAATATCCAATTTTAATTTTAATCAGTGCCTTATGTAATACTTTATCCCAGCTGTGGGCAAAAACTAATACAATACTTTTAGTTTGGTTTTTTGCTCTATTTGTGCTGTAGTGCCGAATAAATTAAATATTCTGAAGAATAATGTATTGTAAACATATTAAACAAATTGGTTTATGCGTTTCTCCAGTCGATAATAGAGTAAATCAATTATTGTTATTCAGTAATTCGCTGTAAACTAACACTCTTAAATAAATGTTTGCAAAATCGTCACTATTAGAAACAATACAAGACTTGCTTGAGTATATTCAACCTTTTTTCAACTATGTTGGGATCGGCTTCCAGTCTAACCGGATGCAGCCTATCTGACCTCCACAACAATTACTGGGTAAGACGATACCACTTGGTTGATTGAAGATAAAACTGCGAGGGTAATAACAGATTTCAAAAATAATACAGAAATCTTATTGAAAATACATAGATATCGGCACTAAAACACAAATTGAAGCAAAATAACTATAAAATACTCCAATGAATTTTGTGTTCTATCACTTTCTCCCTCTATCTTCCTATTAACTCATATTTGACGCACATACGTCATTTTCATCAGACTGATACTCGTATAAACCTCGGTTCAACAGATTTAACTGGCTTATAAATGTTAAATAGATCAAAATGAAGATCATAGTGATTTAAAACTGTTCATTTTATGATGACTGTCCAAAAAGAACCTTTTCTTAGGGAAAACAAAGACGTTTTATTTAAGTAAAGCCATAACTCTAGAAAAAACTATTGTTATCTGTGATTTGTATAATTAAATACGGGGTCAAATAAAATTATCAGGCGTATCTTTATCACAGACAGAGATAGGTATCAATAACGAACAAAAATAAAGATGTTCTAAACTCATAGGTACTTTGAAATTGAAATTAGGTTTGTTAAAAAATCATGACTGTTAAGTTTCGCTAGCTAATTTTATATGACCCTGTAGACGCAGTTCTTTGTGTACCAGGTTACATGATACTAGTGCTGTCTATAATAAAATGAACAGAGTATACTGTACAGTTCCTGCCATTAAAGATGAGTCTTGATACACCACGTGGTTTGACTTGCGCAGTAGACGATTTATGGGTCTCTTTAGCGGTATGAGGTCTGAGACAAGGCGTCATCGGGGGGCGGCGGGAGGCGCGGTCAAGTCTCATCTTTCGTGGCGCGTATTGTACCTACGCTACACGTCAAAAACATTATTTTAATAATAAAGCATGGTTTCGAGCCGAAATATAAAAATAGTAGCTCGATTTGAACCTTTTAATACATATTTTAACTAACATTTTTTTTTATTGACTGGCTAGAGAAATAAAATATTGCAAATTCGCATGCGTAGGTACTAACTACTGTATACTGATTTATGCACGAAATACACTTTTCAGTAGCTAGAAAATGTAGGATACGAGAACAATTTAAATAAATAATATACTGCTCAAAACACAGATTTTTTATTTCGTAGTGAGATCTGAATTAATAACTTAACATCATGAATGTAATCCCCGAAGGGTTGGGCAGAGGTGTACCTATAGTACACTCACATTTCGCCAGTTATGTTTAAGTCCCATGTAATAGGAGGCGAGCCTATTGCCATCAACCGGGCACAGATCCAGACTCCGGGCTACTACTGAGAAATTCCTGATAGGAAACACCAATAACATTTGACCCGATCTGGGAATCGAAACCAGGGCTATTTTGTATTAATTTACTTAAAACACTAGCAATTAATAAGAAACGATTGATTGGGAGTACTATTGGTACACCTCTGCCTAACCCTTCCAGGAAACAGGTGTGATGTAATGTTGCAGCTTACGTTTCAAAAGTTTTCTCTATCACTTATTATTTCACAGAAATTTAATTTTCCTAGCCAGTCAACGAGCCAAAAACATAATATTTATACAATTAAACAATTATTATTACAGTTTTTATTTCAACTTTAGATCCCCCTTGTACGTTAGAAACTACGTTATATTTATTGTATTATTTATTCAAGATATTATTACTATGTATCACTTAAGAGGACGTGTGTACGGAGCCGATCTGCTTTTTCTTTGTTATCACACAAGTGTGGAAAAAAATGCTTAAAGCACAGATAAATACAGGTTGTTCACTCCACATTTTAGGTCTGAAGCTACAAGTACGCGGCGAGATCGACTTGTTACGCTAATTCAGTGAGCCTAACTTAGTCAGAAGATCTAAGAGTTACGCGATAGAAAGAGAAGCAACTTCTAGGTGAATATAACTGTAAGTAATTAGCGCTGTGCGACCTGAATTGCACTTTATTGTGTCGAAGCAAGAGTCGCTTTTTATATAAATTATTTTGCGGAGTGAACCATCTGTATATTATCTGTGCTTAAAGGTAAGTTTATACGAGTCTATGCGACTGAGCTCGTGTAGACACTACTTACAACCCAGTCCAGTGCTGACTTCGCACCCTAGTCAGTCCAGGTGACGAACCTGTCTATTGTCGGGCCAAGTAGCTTCCCCCACCTGACTTACTACAGATCTCGTCTACATGAACCCACTGACTGGATCCGAAATTCGGTCACTGGGCCCAGTCACTGCCATCGTACAAACCAGGCATAAGACTGATTCACATGGTGCAATTTAACTCCCTTTTGAATGCAATAAGTTCAAGCAACAAAAGCTGTCATTTGTTGCTCCATAGGTATCTAGAGAATGGATCCAAAAACTCGACACATCCGTATAATTACAAAGGTATCAGCTGCGGCTCTATTTTGGCTATCATGTTCACATCAATACAAACACTATCAAATTTTAAATTATAAAATATATTGTGTTACCTCCTTACCACCATCGGGAACATAGTTCAAGCTTCCGATAATGATAAGGCTCCAGAGAGTGGACCTAGCTACTCTTAATACATTCCTTTTCGAAATTTCTAAATACATTATTTTCCTTTTTTATGTATTTTCTGTAAAAAGGGTATTTTTTTAATGATCAGGAGATAAAATAACAATTATGTATTGATTTGCACGCAATATTAGGCCCTAAAACTCCTTATTTCTTAGAAAAAAAAACTATTACGTTTCAGTCGCTATCGCGTTGGCGATTATTAAATAATTCTTGCGAGTCACTAAAATACATAAAGTCATAATAATGAACATAAAGGGGACTTAAGCCACCAGCACATTACTGTGTCGTGTTGTGTCGTGACGCGAGATACACCAATCAAACGAATCAGTTCAGTACCCTAATTACGTAATGCAAAATCAATCCGAATCTGAATCGTTTTGAAACAGATTGCTAATCCATTGCTCCGTAAGTTCAAAAAAAAAAACAGCAGAGCAACGTAAATAACGCAATGAATGTTGTTGAACTGTCAAAATGAAACAGATTTGTCTTTATCGTTTACGAAAATATGTTGCGTAATTAGAAAGCAGGACTACGTCAAATCACAACGAGTTTTGATTGGCTAACACTGTGTCAGAAGACGACACGACACAACACACTAATATAAATCGGGCTTTATTCTTCTTCAATAAAATTAGTAAAAATAAAGCCCCATATACACGGTGCAAGTTTCTTGCTTGTGTCATTCAATCAAATTGAAGCAACAAAATGACATCTAAACACTTTTAGACAGTCCAACTTTGTTGCTTCAACTTATATAATTAAATCGCCCCGTGTAAATCAGGCGGTTTTATTATGAATACAGATGGTTCAATCCCCATTTTAGGTATGAAGCTAGAAGTAGGAACGCGGTGGGCTCGACTAGTCGAATTCAGTGAGGGTAACGTTGTCAGAAGATATAAGAGTCACGCGATAGAAAGAGAGGCAACTTCTAGGTGAATATAACTGCAGATGATTAGCGCTGTGCGACCTGAATTGCACTTTATTGTGTCGTAGCAAGGCGCTATTTATTTAAATGATTTTGCGGAGTGAACCATCAGATTTTTCTAATTGAACAGACAGCTGTGCTGCTGGGGAGTTTGTTGCGCCACTTCTTCTTCCCAGCTAAAGCACTAGGAAGTGGTGAAGGGTGGGCGTTTTGTGGGACTGTCTTATGTAACTTTGACGTTCGAAAAGTGCTGATTCTCAGCCTAATTTGAATAACTGACTTTTGAATTTTTCTGGACTAATCTGTGGCGTGACATACTCGTAAAACAGGGTGCGCCGGACCTACATTGAAGTATCGCTAGTCATTGAGGGCATTTTGATAAATGGTGTACTTAATTTTCACAATAGAATTTTTATTGTTATCGAACTGAATCAGCTTGCGTGCCGGCTGGGGGATGTTAGGTTGACCAATAATATGGATGCAAGAATGTTATATTCCCTCTTCTATAAGATACTGTCTTTACTCAACTGTCTACCTTCTCAATTACTTTTGTTTATATGGTCTTTTATAACCGTGAAAACTTTTAATTGGCCTTATTTTGTTACTCTCAATCGTGCAAGTGTCTAGCTGTAAGTTTTCCAAAAACTGTAAAATAAAATAAATAAATATTCTAGTGACTCACAAGAATTAAAACAAAAAATACTTTGTGATAACAGCTTATGTACTAGTTTTCGTAAACAAAAATTTACTTAAAGGTATAATAAAGTTATAATGTTTGTTGATTCATGGATAGACAGATGCACTGAAGTATTTTAAAATTAGTTTTGGAAATGACTGGAATAAAAGGATTCGTCGTTAGAATTAACTTTTTCTGACAACCCTCGAAAGAAATCCTTCAAAAAATTAATAATAGACAATCAAGGATTCTCTTATTAAGTCTCTAGACATTTTCTGTGTATGCAAAAATAGAATGTGAAAAATTTGGAAAAGTACAGGGCGTTATACCACAAAACTTCACAAGTATACAATAAAAAAAAGTTAAATTGTTGAAAAAATTGCCTAACTCAGAAATTACAAATATGTATCAGTTACAATATTGTAGACTTGTCACCACAATTTACATATTTGTAAGGTTTCTCTGTTACAATTGTGTAGCTTGGTAACTTTTTGTGGTACACAGACTTGTACCATTTACAAATTTGTAAATTGTAACATGTAATTGTAAAATCATGTGGGAAAAAAAAAAAAACTATACGGCTTTAATGTTGACTTGTTTCCTAAGCTTGTTTCTGTTTTACGAAATTAAAAAAGTAGAAAATGATTCAGTTAAATCTGTCCATCCATTACCAACATACTGGCTACAAAACATTTACAATGAGAGCTGTTTACTGTAACTCTATATTACTGACCGCACTACTGACCACAAATCTCCACTTTACTGTCCTATTTCTATAATCTTGTGGCGTAGAGATCTTTTGATTATACATGGCTTACAGCTGCCCTGTTGTTTTAGAACAGCGATACTAAAATATCAACTTTAAACCCATGTGATCTAAGTAGATTTTTGAATAAACTTTTTTTTTTTTGACAAATTTATCTCGTGTCGTTGGATTTACTATAACGTTCATATTTGTATAAGCGAATGTGTTCAAGTGGACCGCTAAAGCCCAATGGACACGGTATAATACGATATTATTTATTGCAAATATTATCTACCACGGTGTAAAAACAACTTAATAATGTAAATAACACCACTTCCCGTCGATTTACACACAAAAACAATAAAAAATAACGAAATACTTGTACCACCGTACAAAAAAAAAAACACGCGGTTCTTGTATGGGGATCCCCCTTTAATTTTCAATTTTTATTTAATTTTTGAAGTAAAAACGTCTTTAGCGGCGTTGTGGACTTTTTTGTGATGGGTAAAAAATGTTAAACTCGTGACATAACACGTGACCTGATCGAAAATTCGTAAGACGGAGGGAGAGTAGACCGGTGCAAAATTATTCCCTAACCATTCCAAAATATCAAAAATGCACAACGTTAATATTCAAGTTTTCACTTCTGCCGGCACTCCCGGAGTGCAGCAGTTTTTTATTTTTACTATTTGTTGTCATAGCGGCACTAAAAATACATAACTTCGCAGATGGTGTTTTCGTAATCGCTTCATGAGACACAGCCCGCTAACAGCCACATGGACAGACGTACAGACAGCAGAGACTTAGTAAGGGTTCCGTGTGGCACCTTCCAAGAACGGAACCCTAAGAACAGTATTGAGCTAAAAGATTAAGGGGACGTTCACAAGCCTCGCTTTCACTTCATTTTGATTTGTAACCGTTTTTTTTACGAATAAGAACTTTATTTGTAAAAGGTAGAACCGTAAATGGCCGGTTTTTCACTGATAACGTTTTAAGGCGTCAATATGTTATTCGACGATTTGTTGAGTAGTACGTTGAAAGTAGTGGCAAATGATAAAAGAGTTCAGTATCGCTGTAATAAAACAATCTCTGACATAACGGTTTGAGGAAAGTCTTCAAAACAGAAAGCATTCAATTTTTACATACTACCTTACCATATTTAATACCAGTCTTGGTTATTACGTCAAAACTAAAGTGTGTAGGCCAGAATTTAGGTCCACATGATGAAGATGAAAATAAAATGAAATATTTCCCCAAACCATTACTTCAAAATATTTCATCCTTCAATATTTTTATACTAAGTGAGGACGTCAATACGACAGTAAATTAATCTTCGTTATATCTAACTCATTACGTTCTTGTCTACAAACAAAAATTCAATCAAATACATAATATGTAATTAGTCACTATAATAGTCCTTCTGGCACAATGCTCGAAGGCCGCAATAGTCTCCCAACAAGTAGCGCTCCGGATGAACATGGACAAAACGAAAGTCATGTCGAACGTCCATGTTGGGACAAGTGATCCAGTTGGGTAGGTCCAGTTTCGAGATGGAGGTCAATCGTCGAATCCGACTCGGCTGCGCAGCGTTCGGGAAACTACACAACATCTTCTCGTCCAACATACCTCAGTGCCTAAAGACGAAAGTCTACAACCAGTGTGTGTTACCACCAGTACATACGGAACTGAAACGTGGCCTCTCACCATGGGCCTCATAAGAAAGCTCAAGGTCACTCAGCGCGCTATGGAAAGGGCTATGCTCGGTGTTTCTTTGCGAGATCGAATCAGAAATGAGGAAATCCACTAACGAACTAAAGTCGCTGACATAGCCCAACGGATTAGCAAGCTGAAGTGGCAGTGGGCGGCGCACATAGCGCGCAGAACTGACGGCCGATGGGGCAGGACGCTCTGGAGTGGAGGCCGCGTGCCGGCAAGCGCGGCGTAGGACGTCCGCCCACAAGGTGGACAGACGACCTAATAAAGGTTGCAGGAAGCCGCTGGATGCAGGTCGCTTCCAACCGGCCGATTTGGAAAGCATTGGGGGAGGCCTATGTTCAGCAGTGGACGTCCCATGGCTGAAATGATGATGATGAATAGTCCACCTGACCTATTTTCAGCGGAGACCAGTCTTCGGCGCGGGAATATTATAATAGAGGAGGGTATGCGCAGACGCAGGTGCACTCTCTCTTCCCTCACTTTCATAGTCCGATGGGACGGCGACACGACCGGAGAGAGATTAGGTGCAGGGGGCCTCTAACGGCCGAACCGATAGAAAACCTATCTATCAGACAGCTGTGCTGCTGGGGAGTTTGTTGCGCCACTTCTTCCCAGCGAAAGCACTAGGAAGTGGTGAAGGGTGGGCGTTTTGGGGGACTGTCTTATGTAATTTTGACGTTCGAAAAGTGCTGATTCTCAGCCTTGTTTGAATAAATTACTTTTGAATTTTAATCTATGGTTTTAACATCCCAATAATTTGTCAGGAATCCTATGGAACGTGACACAATGACAGATAGAAATATACTGTCTACCATCAATAGCGATCTGTCTTTTACTGACAATAGGTTATTGGGTTCGGCTACAAGTCCGACAGCGATGATACGGTCCCGTCCGAACGTAGTTCGAATCTTCGGAGGAAACTCTACACCAGATTAATTAACTTTTTTGAATGGGACACAACACAACGGGAGTACGGACAACTGTCAAATCATGGTGTCATTCATTCTTAGTTCGGGCACCAAAATGATCTTATGTCCGTAGGTGATACGGATTAGGAACTGCCCGTAACTTCAGAGGATCATTACGGGGACTGGCCTTCCTGGGCCAACACGGAAAGCACGTTAAGGTGGAACCGCAGTCGTTGCCCGCAAAGTTCAAATTTTCTTACGTTTTTTTGCAAAATTTTCCCAATCAACTTCGAACCTTATACTTTAGTGATAAAGTTGAAAATCTATTAAAGAAAGACAGATTGTAGTAGGTTGAATTATGCTAGCGTCTGTACCTTGATCAAAATATTCACGACTATAACACATAACATAACATCACGTCTTGTTTCCCAGAAAGGGTTGGGCAGAGGTGTACCTGTAACAGGTACACCCACATTTCGCCAGTTATGTTTAAGTCCCATGTAATAGGGGGCGAGCTTATTGCCATCAACCGGGCACAAATCCAGACTCCGGGCTGCTACTGAGAAATTCCAGATAGAAAAACCCATAAACACTTTGCCCGACCCGGGAATCGAACCCAGAACCTCATACTCAGTAGTAGCGCTTGCAACCACTAGACCAACGAGGCAGTACTACTACAACTATAACAGATATCTAATTACAGAATTATAACCATTGGAATCATTAGTACATCTCTCTAAGTAAGATTTCTTCCATAAGAACAAATCTCATATGGAACAATTTTAATTTCGCGGGCTACAACTGCGGATCCACCATAAGTCGTTGGTTGTAATCACTATACCTAGTCAGTTGATTGGCAAAACCCATAGTCAGCCCATCAAGATTCATATTTTTAACTTCGATGTATGAATTGAGGTAGGCATTTAGCGATTTCAAAATACTCTACTAGTATTGCAAGTATTTTAATTTATTGTCGTCTTGTCGGCCTCACATGGTATAATAATAATAACATATTAATATGTAATACGTAGACATATAACTAGCAAATAGTATCCTTGTTGCTTCACCAAGTTTTTGTGCTATTTCGATAGTGGCGCAACTGTGGCGCGACTTTTAAGCAACAGTTGCTCAACATTGTTGCAGCAACGTGGTGTTGTGTTGGAAACATGTCTAAGGATGGACTTACACGGGCAATTATTGCTTGAGGTGGTGGAGTAATCTAGTTTAATAAATTGCTCCATATCGCTTAATATGGTGTGGTGGTATATTTTTACCAACAATACCAAGCAGTGATAGCCTAGTGGTGTGACCGGCAGACTGACAAGTCGTAGGTCTCGAGTTCGAACCCAAGGCACGCACCTCTGACTTTTCGGATTCATGTGCGTATTATATAATTATCACTTGCTCAAAACACGGTGAAGGAAAACATCGTGAGGAAACCGGCATGCTTGAGAGATATTTCTCGACGGCATGTGAAGCCAAGTCAGAGGCCCGTGGGCGGCTTTAAAACTCTGACACCAGGTTAGTTTACTAACCACACGAAAAGAAGAAGACCAACAATACCTTCATGTTGGCAGAATGAATGAAAACATTTAATTCACAGAAAACCGGCTTGATGTTGTCATGACGTATATTGAATAGCTCAATTAAGTTGCCCGTGTAAGCGATCCTATCAACACAATGTTGCCAGCTACATGTTTCTAGCTATACAAAATTATGTAACACAACTGCGTAATAGACTCAACTGTGGCGCAACAATTGACAAACATTTGCCCACAAAAAATGGACAAAAATTTCGTACATTCTAATCTTAATATTGTCTATATATAAAACGTTTTTATAATAAATAACTTAATAACTGGCTACGTGGCTACATACAGTAAGGTTTGCGACACACGAAGAACACCGAGTCGTATTCGTGTTGCATCATAGAGTGCGGGTTTTGGGCGTATTTCGTTTTTACGCCCGTTTGTTCTTTCTGTGGACAAGAGTTATTTTATTTTCACTTGATGGATAAATAATACAAATTTTAATGTTTCTTAGCAGGTCTATGGACTCTTCAACTTGGGAATGAGACACGCATTGATCTTGTTGCGTGATAGCCATTCTAGAACATAATGTGCAGATCTTAGAATGTTTTTTTTTGTGGTGTTTCTTAGCGTTTCGATAGTAATCTAGATTTAGGCCGCATTCCGAATTAGAACATAATCGCTCACAGCGCTGACATCGATATTTGGCGTTCCGAGTAAGATATCACGATAATGACAGCTGAGGGCTGTCAACAATTCGGAACGCTCGTAAACGCACTCACGGTACTCGCTCAACGTCAAAACTTGCATATCATATTTCTTTGTGTGTATACCACAAATTTCTTCCTCTTCTTTGTTTAGGTAGCGAACGATAGCCAGAAGCACAATTTCGAAAATGCCACGTTAGTTTAAAGATATGATGCGAGTCAAAACAAAACAGCACAACTGTCATTTTTGACAGCGCCCACGGTGATATTTGTAAAAGGCATGGACGGCGTTATCGCAAGATGGCGCACGTCATGACGTCATCTATGACGGTTCAAGACGCAACGTTATCGCGTCCACGTTAATACGGTACGATTGTTAGCACGCTCAAATCGATTATATCGTAACTCGGAATGCAGGGTTAGTCCGACTAGAATTTAGCTATTCAGTAGAATACTATCATTTGTTCCTGTAACAGGTAGGACACGATATCTACATTCAGTCTATCCCTCTGTGGAATGCGCTCCCCCAGGAAATCAGGATGGCGACCAAGCGATTATCTTTTAAAATTAAAGTTCGCGAGCACATTCGCAAGAAGCTGGCAGTATCATCACAACGGTAATGTTTTCCTATTGTTTGTCTTATTTGTGCTTATATTTATATATATAGATGTATTTATTATTTTTATAGTTTTAATAGGTATATATGTATATATTTATATTTAAATAAATATTTTTTTCCTCAATTCTCGCTATTAAGTACTTAAAAAATGTTTTTAAGTACTCAAGTATTGTATTGAACTATTCTGAGCGGGGAAGTCCCTTTTATCTAAGTTCTACGACAACCATATATATTATTAGGGCCGTACTTGTATCGTACGGCGTATCTAAGGGTTGTTTTTTTTTGTCATTGTATAATAACTGCTATTATAGACCATTTTTTTCCAGCCTTTTAGCTTCCAGCTTTAGTTGGTCCTAGAGTAAGGTAACTGGTCTATTAATATATTCTAAGCAAAGTCATTGTCAAGGCGCAACGTACTACGGAATGCAAACTAGACCTTTTTGTGGCAATCCCGAAAATCCCGAGATTCGCCAAGTACAGTCCCGGGATTTTCGGGGTTTGAAAACGGCCGGGATCCCGGGATTGTATTCTCTAGTCCTAACCCAGGTCATGGTCTACCCTGAAAATTTCATCCAAATCCGTTCAGCCGTTTTAGCGTGAAAGCGTAAAAAAACAATCAACAAATAGTTAGGATTAGTTTAGATGTGTAAAAAGATTTGTAATAAAGTAACTCACCAATATATCAAATCCTATATCTCTAATAATCTCCAGTAGTATGTCGTAAGGCGGCTCGATACTGTTCTCCGTAGGCATGTCACTGCAAAAATAAACGTTCAAACCTTGAGTAAAATAGTTCGAGAATCTATAGGCGCGTGGTCAAAATTTAAAGTAACGCCGCCATCTTGTTTTTCAGTAGAATTACTGTGACAATTTGACACAAATGTTTACCAACAACGTCCCCTTATGAATGTCATCCAGGCGCCAAAAGTAGCACCTTAATTATGTTGGATTTGTCAACAAATTTATTACAGTTTGAAGCGGCAAGGCGGGAGGTGGAAAGCCGTGAGCGTTGACAAATGAGCGGCCTGCATTGACGAATGAGCGGCCTGCACTGACGAATGAGCGGCCAGCACTTTCTCCTCGTCTCCCCATATACATACCTAAGGCGCACTACAGAGGTATCGGTCAAACTATAGCCTAGGCATTGCCCATAGTCAACGTGCGGAGGGGGGCGCCGAGCAACAGGTCGTGAGTTCCATAAAATCCCAGTCGTTGCGTTACTGACGTGAAGGCACTCCTAGCATAATGTGCAACTTATTTTTTGCAGTATTGCTATTATTAGCTACTAGAAATGCAGTATAACCATGCCTGCAAACATTAGCCCACCATGTTCTGCTTTGGAACCAAAGAAATTAAATTCATAGCACTTAGAATGGCTTTAGGATTTTTTAATACATACATACATAAACTCACGCCTTTTTTCTCCGGGGGTACAGAAACTACAGAACGCCACCAGCTACGATCTTCACATACCTTGGCCAGACTTCGTTTACGTTCAAGCGTTTTATGTCGTGTTCTATAATTTATCATTAACATTTTCTATAAGGCCTTTGTTAATTCAAATATTTACCTATAATGGTACAGCAGAGGGCCCAGGTTGATCCAGTACCCACCAGGCTGCAATATCATGTATATTCTCTCTATGAACTCTATAACGTTTGGTGCACAGTCGATGAAGAAGCATGTTGCAACGCAGGACCATTCGTCTGCTTCGGTGTATACCTGGAATTGAAAAATTTGTGTTTTAGTAAAGACAGCCAAAGTTCCTTACTTTATGTTTTTGTTGCGCCACTTCTTGTCCCCAGCTAAAGCACTAGGAAGTGGTGAAGGGTGGGCGTTTTGGGGGACTGTCTTATGTAACTTTGACGTTCGGAAAGTGCTGATTCTCAGCCTAGTTTGAATAAATGACTTTTGAATTTTGTATGGGAGTCGCAAATGGAAAACATACTGAATATGACATTCATTATTCAATAATATTATTAAAGTAACTGGTTGTCTGTGATATGACGCGAAAGCCTTGAAGGAACTTGTTTAAATAGGTAAATCATGATAAAATTGATGCTTCAAAGAATGACCCAAGTTGCCATAGTGCAACTTGGGATTAGGACTTGACAATTTGGACTAATAGGTACCGACTATCACTCTAAAGTTATAATTTAGTTATGCCATATGTTTTGGTAAAGAACCATTTGCGCGTCCTGGGAGGAACCTTGTCGAGTTTTTTTTTATTTCTATCTGAACTTTTTGCTATGACATGAACCACGACGCGCGCATATTTCCCAACTCCCCCATCTCTAATGTCCACATTAGAGTAATAAAGCACTTACTTTGAGAAAGTCGCCGGCCGTCATAGAGAAATTGTGATTAGGTCTGTTGCCCGACGGACACACGACGGGGAACTTGGCTGATATTAACTGATGTTCACAAGTAAAAATATTATGTTCACATTAGAGTAATAAAGCTCTTACTTTGAGAAAGTCGCCGGCCGTCATAGAGAAGTTGTGATTAGGTCTGTTGCCCGACGGACACACGACGGGGAACTTGGCTGATATTAACTGATGTTCACAAGTAAAAATATTATGTTCACATTAGAGTAATAAAGCTCTTACTTTGAGAAAGTCGCCGGCCGTCATAGAGAAGTTGTGATTAGGTCTGTTGCCCGACGTACACACGTCGGGGAACTTATGTTCACAAGTAAAAATATTATGTTCACATTACAGTAATAAAGCACTTACTTTGAGAAAGTCGCCGGCCGTCATAGAGAAGTTGTGATTAGGTCTGTTGCCCGATGGACACACGTCGGGGAACTTATGTTCACAAGTAAAAATATTATGTCCACATTAGAGTAATAAAGCACTTACTTTGAGAAAGTCGCCGGCCGTCATAGAGAAGTTGTGATTAGGTCTGTTGCCCGACGGACACACGTCGGGGAACTTGGCTGATATTAACTGATGTTCACAAGTAATAATATTATGTTCACATTAGAGTAATAAAGCACTTACTTTGAGAAAGTCGCCGGCCGTCATAGAGAAGTTGTGATTAGGTCTGTTGCCCGACGGACACACGTCGGGGAACTTGGCTGATATTAACTGATGTTCACAAGTAATAATATTATGTTCACATTAGAGTAATAAAGCACTTACTTTGAGAAAGTCGCCGGCCGTCATAGAGAAGTTGTGATTAGGTCTGTTGCCCGACGGACACACGTCGGGAAACTTGGCTGATATTAACTGATGTTCGCAGGTTATGTTGTTGACGTACTGATGGACCCACGGGTGCACTGCGTATTTGTTTATCTGGAACATTAAAAAAAGAATATCAGGAAAATTCTTGTAATATAAAAAACAGCCTAACCACAACGCCATCTTTCAAAAACTCCTTTCACATTTCCTTTCAAATGTGTTCACAATTTTATTTAGTTTCCAATTTACACTGTCAGTTCAATATTTTTACATTTTCAATACCTAGTCATTCTGAAATGAACTTAATTTACACTACCGTGAAGTTGGTATTTAGTCAAGTGGAAATAACGTCAATTGGTTACAAGAATTTGAATAGACTTTAGTAGTAGTCACACATAACATCACGCCTTGTTTTCCCGAAGGTTTGGGCAGAGGTGTACCTGTAGCACTGCAACTGAGAAATTTCAGATAGAAAAACCCAATAACATTTTACCCGACCCGGGAATCGAACTCAGCACCTCGTGCTCAGCAGCAGCGCTTGCGACCACTAGACCAACGATTAGTAGTGTTTCTTTTTTAACAACATTTTCTTGACAAAGCAAATATCTCCACTATTCAAAATGTCGCCTGCCTTATAACTTACCTCAGTACATCTGTTGAGGATGAAGTTGCTCGCGAACAGCATGAACAGCGAGAACTCGTTGCCTTGACACGTGTAGCCGCGCGCGGCCACTTCCCACGCGAGGCGGCCCAGTCCCGCGCCCGGGACTAGCACGCGGACTTGAGAACGGTCGCTGGAAAGAGAGAGAAAGAAAGATTGCATTCGGGGTCTTTGCATTACCTAGCCAAACTTCATAGACAAAAATAAAAAATAAGTCACAATTTTTTTATTTTTGTAAGTGATACTGATAAATGTTATGAAATGTATTTTAATGACTACTCAGTTTAAATGTTATTTATTTTGTGTCAAAGTCAAAGTCAAATAATTTATTTCAATTAGGCACAAAAAAGGCACTTTTGAACGTCAAACTTTACAAAAAATAATAATAACTGATTCTAGTCGCCCATTCCAAAAGGTAGTTTTCGTATGGAGAAGAATGGGCAAGAAACTCCACCGTTACTCTTTAAAAAAAATCATTATATCTTGTATACACTAATTATATAATTATATGTGAAGACAATGCACCTAGAATAAGATTACTATACCACGATAGGTAAAAAGAATGAAAAATGAAGGAATGACATAAATTAATTATGTGATAGATGAATGGTGCTCACATACTTACAAACATTGTAAAATTATACTATATTTCTAACATTATAATAAATAATACTAATAATAATAAGTCAGTGTGTGAGTTCAAGTAATCACAAAAAAAAAAAAAAAAATATACAATTAAATTAGCAACCAGTTCGATTTTGTCTAGATTCTGAATTGTCCTATGGAGCAGGACCAGCATGTTTCCAAGCATTTTTATCTTGGATTCTTTGTGATTGTATGGAACTTTGAATTTGTTTTTTTTTTAAACAGTTGTTCCATACATTTTGACCGCGTAGGTATTGAACTTTTCTATGAAACAGCAGTTTTTTTTTTTAAATAACTGACGAAAAATTTCAACGGATGGGCGTTAAGAATCATGTACTGAATCCATGGTATCAGTTTTCGCGTCGATGTCCCTTCCACCCTGTATAATAATGGTTTCAGGATGTTGTTGGGGTTGCCCCGTTTCTGCCTTTTGCACTCGTAGGGCGCTGATGGCCCGCAAGGTATAATTAGTTTACAGGCTGCATGTGTAGAATATAGCGGTCAATTATGCGTTTGTTGCTGACAAAAAAGCATTCGATCCTATAGTTTGTCCGAGACCGCTGTTCCGCGCCTTATGTATGTGCGCGGCGAGACGGGGAGGCAGTGCAGGCCGCTCATTGGTCAACGCTCATGGCATCCCCCCGCTCATTCGTCAACGCTCCCCCCTGCCTCGCTACGCACTCCTGAGACGCGGAACAGTGGTCTCGGTAAAACTATAGTCCAATAGTTTTTTACCAGACTCATACAAAGTATTTTACTAAAAATCTAGCTTAACATACCTGTAATCATCCAGTGAGAACCGCTCCTCCATCTCGTCAAGTATAGGCTTGTAACACTGTTCCCGCTCCGCTGTACCCATGACACTCCAATCGCGGACTATGTTTTTTAAAACTGATTGTACCTGGAAAGTGATATTAAATGATTATTTAAAAAGTTATACTGGAATGATCGATGGATCAGGTTAAGCTACGCTAGCCGCGGTCGGTCCGTGGATGGGTGACCTGTACATACCGAGACCCCTCCGTACCTCGGAAAATTACGTTAAGTCGTTAGTCCAGGCTTTCATTCGTGGATCTTTGACAGTCGTTACGGGTAGTCAGAAGCCCAAGTGTGACAACCAGTCTCACCAAGGGGTATCGTATTGCCCAGTAACTAGGCTGTGGAGATGAGATCAGTGGTTAAGCGATTGACTGCCGCGCTGCGTGTCGCGGGTTCGATTCCCGCACGAAACAAATATTTGTATGACCTACAAGTTGTTGTTTCTGGTCTAGCTGTTTGTGTATGTGAGTATAAATGTTTGTAAACGCACCCACGATACAGGAGAAATTCATAGTGTGGAGCAACTTAAAAAAAAAAAAAAACATTAAAAAAAACGCTTCATGTTAAATACTGGTATTCAGTTAGCTGGGTAAAGGCTTGGCAGAACATGACCGGCAGTATTGAATAGAGAATAAGAGGAAATTCATAAAACTACAGTATAAAACATACCTTTTCAACATCATGCTGCATTTTATGCTGCTTCTGCGACGCAATCTCACAATTATTATAATTACACCCAAAGCTTTCTGTCCCGTTTGTCCCAGAAATGTCCGTTACCGTATGGTCAACGTTTTCAAACATAGTGTCAACATCTTTTATAATTAGGTGCACCACACTATTGTTTATATCGAGACATTTCTTGAATTTCGCAAGGTAAGTCTTGTATTTCTCTAAGCGACGTTGATGATTTTGAGGTAATATCGATATTATTTTCTCTGATTTGTGGATTCTGTCTAAACTGCATAGCCTGGAACAAAGATATAATAAAGATGTAAAGTAGATAGTAGATAAAGAAAAAAACCCAACGTAATCTGTTCGATTTATGACCTTTCATGTGATACTATATATATATATCACGGTATCACATGAATGGGCTTTTATAAGGGTATAGATTTTTTTTAGTTCATGTCTTTATATCCTCTAGAGGGCGCCATATTCAATTTAATGTGACGTCACATAGCCTGAACCAACGGACGATCAAGACGCTTCCAACGATACCTCATTTGTCGAATTATAATGAAGAGTTTAGAAGTTATAAGGTAACAGATGAACATACATACATACCGCTCGAAATCATAACCCTCCTTTTTGCATTGCTTTTTTTATCTCGGTTACACACTGGGGAGAGCCACCCGTAAACATAATTTCGCTACACCATTATTTAGCGATGCACACAACTTGTTACACCTTTGTTGACGCGCGAACGTATGGTGCCACGGCAGACGACAGCGGGGACGGGAGGCGCGCGGGACGGGGACGCGGCGCGCTCGCGCCACCGGCCGGCCGCCCGCCACGCCAGTGTCCGTTAGATCCTCGTAAGCGATTGGGTATATTATTTTTGTCTGTGCAACCAACCGATGCAGTATTATAACATCAATTTTTTATACAGTCCACTTAGTTTAATTGAAGAGCCAAACACACCACCCCAGACATTGGTCCTTCGAGCCGGATCCAAATAAATCAACTAGCGACCCGCTCCTGCTTCGCACGGTTTTTACGACTTGACAAAACATCGAGACTTCCTAGATACTTGTATGTAACTTTAATATTAATGTATACACGACTATTTTTCAATCGTTTTAGTTAAGTTAGTATATAATTTTGCTAATTTTATGATTATGAAAACAAAATAAAAAAATTAAGATTGTCTAACAAAATTGATTAAAGTTTACCCGTATACACATAAACCTTCCTGAATCAATTCTTTAAATGATGGTAGAACCTCATCAAAATCTGTTGCGTGGTTTAGAAGAACAACGCGGACATACAGACAAACACGAAAAGCGACTTTAATTTATAATATTTATAAACCGGCCAAGTGCGTCTCGGACTCGCGTACGAAGGGTTCCATACCATTATCTATAAAAACGGCAAAAAAATAATGTCTGTTGTATGGGAACCCCACTTAAATATTTATTTTATTCTTTTTTTAGTATTAGTTGTTATAGCGGCAACAGAAATACATCATCTGTGAAAATTTCAACTGTCTAACTATCACGGTTCATGAGATACAGCCTGGTGACAGACGGACAGCGGAGTCTTAGTAATAGGGTTCACCCTTTGGGTACGGATCCCTTCAAATGGTTGTGTTACATCCGGACAGACGGACATGACGAAATTATAAAGTTTCCATTTATCTACGGAACCCTAAAAAGACCCATCACATAATAGATCAATATAATAAGTATTTACGTACTATTAACTACAACAAAGTATCTTTACCCAGCTCCTTGAACAACGCAACGGTGACGTGCATACATAATTAAATCTCGCCTTACTGCCGACACGTGTAAACGAACACAAGGAAAAAAATATGATTCAGTATCTAATCTTATTGTACTTAGTTATTGAATTAGTATTCTATTCTATAATGTTTTACTGTTTAAATAGGGCTCATTTGCATGAGAAAAGATAAGTGAACTTCCTGTTAGTGTATGGGTAAAGGTGGCAACAAGCTCACTCCAAATTTAAAATCAGTTGGATTTAGGGTTACCAACCGTGCGTATTTGTCCGGACATGTCTGGTTGTCGCGGATCCCGTCCGTTTGACTTTTCGACAAAAGAGATTTTTTGCAGAAAAGTAAAAAGGAAATTGAATATCTAAATTAATGTTATGAAGAGGTAAATCTTGTCCACTCTGAAATGACGCACTGCACTAACGCATTTACGTACACACAGCTACATATCAAGCTATAAATTTCCAGTATAAGCTGATCTCGCTTTGTATAGGATTTCCGCACAGTGAGAAGTCAGGACTGGAAATTTATAGCCGTGATATGTAGCAGTGGTAATGCGGATTTGTATGGGTAATTTCCAATATATACGCACGGACGGACGTAATAAAATTGCAGCGATTTTTTTTTGTGCTCTGGTATTTCAAGTTTTCAACGCCGGATCTCATGAAACACAGTAAAGTAGTTCCTTTGTTCAAATCCGGTGATGGTAAGGAACCCAACAATTATAGGCCTGTGTCAATTCTGCCAGTTCTCAGTAAGGTGTTTGAAAAGTTGATACTCAATCAAATGTCACGTCACTTTAATAAAAATTCCATCTTTCATGACCAACAGTACAGTTTCACCAAAGGGCGCTGTACCACTGACGCCGGTGTCACCCTAATAAAGAACATTTTTAACGCTTGGGAAGAAGCACAAGATGCCATTGGAATCTTCTGCGACCTCTCGAAGGCGTTCGATTGCGTACACCATGAGACACGTCTGCTGAAACTGGACCAATATGGGATTAGGAATACAGCTCATGATTTGTTAAGATCATACCTGAAAGATAGAAAGGTTAAAGTTCAAGTCAACGGCACAAACTCATTAGGGTCTGAAATGGTAATGGGCGTTCCTCAAGGTTCGATATTGGGTCCATTCCTCTTTTTAGTTTATATAAATGATTTACCCCAATTATTTCTAAATCAACCAAAGATGGTGTTATTTGCAGATGACACATCATTGATCTTTAAAATAAACCGACGGTCACCAAATCTTGACGACGTGAATAGCTCTATTGTTCAGGTCCAAGATTGGTTTACGGTAAATAATTTGGTACTAAATAATAAAAAAACCAAATGCATTAGATTTAAATTACCAAATGCTAGAAGTAGCGAATGTGACATCATATTGAATGGAGAAAAACTGGAATTTATTAATCAAACAGTTTTCCTTGGAATCACGCTAGACGAGAAATTACAATGGGGACCCCATATAACATCTCTCGCGGGGCGGCTAAGCTCGGCCGCTTATACTGTTACTGTTAGAAAGATAAGACAGTTAACAGATGTAGAAACCGCGCGTTTGGTCTATTTTAGCTACTTCCACAGTAATAAGTCGTATGGCATTTTACTGTGGGGTCGGGCTGCTGACATTGAATCCATCTTTGTTTTACAAAAAAGAGCTGTCAGAGCCATTTATAATCTACGTCGTCGCGAATCTCTCAGGGAACTATTTTAAAAGATTAATATTATGACGGTACCTTGCCAATTCATTTATGCAAATATTATGTATGTGAGAAAAAATCTACATCTTTTTAATAAAATAAGTGATAGACATAATTTTAATACTAGAAATAAAGATAAAATAGATCAACCATTTTTCAGACTATCTAAAGTAAATACATCTTTTATGGGGTACTGTGTTAAATGTTACAACTGAATACCTTGTGATATATTAGAATTAAATGAAAGAAAATTTAAAAATCATATTAAAAGTACACTTTGTAAACAAGCATATTATATTACAAATTAGAGGATTATATCTAAGATAAAAATGCTTGGAAACATGCTGGTCCTGCTCCATAGGACAATTCAGAATCTAGACAAAATCGAACTGGTTGCTAATTTAATTGTATAATATATTTTTTTATTTACATTTTTGTGATTACTTGAACTCACACACTGACTTATTAATAGTATTACTTATTATAATGTCAGAAATATAGTATAATTTTACAATGTTTGTAAGTATGTGAGCACCATGCATCTATCACATAATTCATTTATGTCATTCCTTCATTTTTCATTCTTTTTAACTATCGTGGTATAGTAATCTTATTCTAGGTGCATTGTCTTCACATATAATTATATAATTAGTGTATACAAGATATAATGATTTTTAAAAAAAAGTAACGGTGGAGTTTCTTGCCCATTCTTCTCCATACGAAAACTACCTTTTGAAATGGGCGACTAGAATCCGTTATTATTATTTTTTGTAAAGTTTGACGTTCAAAAGTGCCTTTTTTGTGCCTAATTGAAATAAATTATTTGACTTTGACTTTGACCAACAGTGTGTTTTTTCAACGCCCTGGGACCAGAGTGCGTCCCAACGCGTTGTAATGCTTACTTAATGTCTCGCTGATGGTGGCGAGTGTGTGGATCATTCGGTTCCCTACAAAATGGTTGAGCTGGATGGTGCTGATCCACGCGTCATGTTCGTGAACGGGCGCCCCGTCAGTTGAGATTGAGACTGGTCATCTCTTATCTGCCAGGGCCTATTTTTAATCTTATATTTTTAATCGTTTTGGATTTTTATATTTTTTTTACATTGTTCTCACATATAGAATCAACAAGAGTAATGTACCCAGGATTTTGTAATTTCTATATTTAAAAGAGTGTCCTTGGAGTTTCTTGCCCGTTCTTCTCTATAGAGATCTACGTTTTGGAATGGGCAACTACCTTCAACTTTCTGACTAACTGACTGACTCTTTGACAGTTCAAAAGTGCCTGTAAATGGTTTAATTGAAATAAATGCTTTGAGTTTGAGTTTCGAGTTGGATTCTCAACGCTCAGCTCAACACCGAGAGTTGAAAATCCAGTGCGCCATAAAATCCCGCCGCGATATTTTTATGTCCGTGCGAACGTGGGCTTATAGTTGACTTCCAAGCGGACGGAATTCGTGGCCAGAAGCTAACTACGAGGGTTCATAATGAAAATGGGCAACGTCGCAAGTAGCTGTCAAATATTTCGCTGTTTTAATTAATTTCGCAATATTAGTGTATGAAAATAAGAAATATGGCTAACTAGGGAATTGAATGAAATGCAGTATTCAATTTTTTCTTTTTGATTGGTCTTTTTGTTTTTTTTGTTAAAACTTTTTTTGTATGCACGTGTATCTGAGACAATAAAACCTTTGTTTCTCTTTATTTCGTTCTATAGATCAGCGAAATTTGGATGTGACTCAGGTTGGCTGGACAAATCTTCAAAATAGCTTGCATTTAACTAGGTCAATAGGTCACTTTATGTGACGGCTAAACACCCTTATTTCAGAATTTGTGACGCTACAGAATCTTAGATAATCGATCGAAAACGTGTCCAGCCATCTTGAAAAACCACTTTTCGCTGGTCTCTCAATCTCGGTAACGGAAGTGATTTTGACGACTTTTTGCATATCAACGGGCGTCACACGTCTCACGTTTTATTCCCACGGGGAAATCAAATACAAAGCAGGCGTGGATGCTACCGGTCAATTAATCGATTAAAAAGAAATCCCTTATTTATGTAAAATTATGGTCACCTCACAATATTAATGGATGTTTGTATGGAAAAATTTAAATGGTCAATATCTTTGAAACTACGCAAAGTTTCTCCGTCACAATTTCAGGTTATCATTATCGTCCCCGTCACAACATTTTGAACACATTTTGAAGGTCGTAGATCATCAGGCAGTGGAGATACATGTGTCCAGCCATCTTGAACTCAGGTTGGCTGGACATTAAGTTTTTATTGATTTCTCGTAAACCCTTACATGTGACGCCATAAATCAAACGTTATTACTGTCACACATTGCGTCACCAAGTATTAGTAAAGGAACCATATTCGAAAACGCCCCCGTTATTGAGATTCGGAAGTGCCAGCCATAAGTTTTATACGTAAATTCAAGATGGCTGGACACAGATTTTTGCATTTTTCTACTAAACCACTGTAGTTATCGCAAAACTTTTAGCTCGGTGCCCGTCACAAATTTATGTGACGCCCGTTGATATGCAAAAAGTCGTCAAAATCACTTCCGTTACCGAGATTGAGAGACCAGCGAAAAGTGGTTTTTCAAGATGGCTGGACACGTTTTCGATCGATTATCTAAGATTCTGTAGCGTCACAAATTCTGAAATAAGTGAGTTTAGCCGTCACATAAAGTGACCTATTGACCTAGTTAAATGCAAGCTATTTTGAAGATTTGTCCAGCCAACCTGAGTCACATAAATTTGGGTGAGACCTATATCTGGGACTACAATTTACTAAGTTTATAGATTCATCAATACACAAATCTATATTATTTCCCCAGCCCATGCCCACACCCTAGACGAACAAAAAAAGTCGGAGATTCTCTATAGCAAAAAACTGTGTCACTCAAGTCGGCCAGCTCGCTTTACGCAGGCCGGCCGGCACGCACACATTCACACATTAGTTGGTCAGCCAATAGTCACGCAAACGTCAACACTCACACATAAATATTCACCCATACGTACAGTGAGCGGGCCGACTTGAGTGACACAGTTTCGTTCATGGCCCACACGATTCCGAGATGACGAATCCTCGACACCTGCCAATACACGTCATAAGGTAAAAGTATGTAACAAATAACAAATATAACTTTTACTCCATTACAATGTAAATGATAAATATAGGTAAGAAGTTGCATCATCTATTATATTTTATTGTACAAATATTTATCAGTTGTTTAATTTAGATAATGTATTGGTAAATAATGGTAATATGACAGTGGAAGTAATCTAATATCTTTTACAAACTTAATAGAGAAGTATGGAATGTTGTTGGAGAAAACAACATATATTGCTGTCCTCAGAGAATGATGATGAATATAACGACTTCTTCATCCGAAGGGTTAGGCAGAGGTGTACCTACATAGTACACTTACATTTCGACGGTTATGTTTAATTTCCATGTAATAGGGGGCCGGCCTAATGCCATCATCTGGGCATTAAACCACTGCTGCTGCTGCTAATTTGTGTTAGCTAGAAAAGATTTATTTTGTTGCCAAGTTGCAAAATAATGTTGAGAACCAGGCACCAATCAGGGTATGTGCAGTCAATAGGCATAACGGACAGTCCTCTGTGCAGGGCGTGCAAAGAGGCTGAGGAGACCGCTGCGCACGTGCTCTTTGAATACACGGGCGTCACCCAGATAAACAAACCAGGAGACCTAATTACCTTCTGGAGGGAGGTGTGCTGGTTGGAATAACCAACATACGGCCACTATGGCCCACGAACAATGGTCTACCTGACAGACTGAGTGCAGAAACCAAACCCCACAACATAGAACATAGGTAGGTATGTGCAGTTTTGGATTGCAATATGATTCGGCATCACAAAATAGGAGTTGGGAGGGATATGGGGAAGGCATGACTATCTGTCACGTAGGAAGACCAGCCAGTGCCAGTGGAGATTTATTTACTAAACACTTTAAAAAAAAGGACAAGCATTTAAATCTAGTGTACAATGGGACAACGGTACCAATGTTTAGTTTTTGAGAGAAACTCATTTGAATGTTTAGTACCTTACCCGATCTATTGAACTCTTTTGAAACTGATCTATTTATCCCTTAGAGATCTTAAATGCGTGCAGTTGGATTCTAATACCAACCCTGCAATATAAAACTTAATACACTTTTTAAAATAATCTATAGTAGTCAGCCAGAAAATACTGTTAAACATTCATGATAACCAAATGTGATTAGCACCAATTTTAGTACACATTTGTAAATTGAATGTTTATAACAGTTTCCTGTATGGTAATATTATTATCAGTAGGAATGAAGTTTTTGGGAACTGTTTCAGATAGCAAAATCAGCCTATACTTTACCCACTGCTAGGACATAGGCCCCCTATCTGTTAGAGGGAGTGGGCTGTTACCCACCACGCGGGCCCAGTACAGATTGGTGAATGTCACATATCTTCTGATTTTTGTTCTAAGACATGCCGGTTTCCTTAAAATGTGATCCTTCACCGTTTTGAGAGCAGTGGTGATGAAATAAATTACACAAAGAGAATTTCAGATATTTATTTATAAAATGTTGATACTTGACTAGATAATTTATAACATTAATTTGAGGGTAAGAATGGATTTAAAAAGTTAAACAAAAGTACCCCTTAAAATATAATTGTGATATTATTTCCCCCATAAACATACAATCCTGAAGATAGGCAAATAAAAAATACTGAGCCTGCCATGAACGCTCAAAAGGGGAAAAAGTCACAATAGTATCTTCAATCCTAAATACTGGCATACACATTTTCATCATACAGTCACAATGTAAAAACAACTCCGCCCCTAAGACGACCCACCAACCCAATATTTTTTATTTGTATTTAATTACTCATACTTCTATGAAAAAAAAACAGATATTTATTGAACCTCTGTGTTAATGTGAATAGATGTAAGCAAACCAATACGAGTATATCACTCTATTTTAGGCTACACTACAGTAATCATATCAATAATATAAAATAAAAATGAATGAATCATTTTTATTTTATATATTATTGATCTATTTTGTTTTCTGCTTACATACTCATGTCTTTTTGTATGAACATGTTTCTGTGACAAATAAACCTATTTTTCTTTCTTTCTTTAGGCATTGAAAATGTAATTTGTGTAAAATTACAGTTACCATTTACACAATAAATATTCGAATAGAGATACCGCGAAAATCCCGGCCTTATAGCCCAGCGCCATAGAGGCTACACTACGGCAAAGAGGATATAAACAAAGGAGTTTTGGTTTATATCTAAATAGGTTAATTAGATCGTACGATTTGCTCAAACAAAGAACTTGTTGCTACCCAGAATTTGAACTTTGTTTCTGGCCTCAAACTATTTATAGTTCCACCTCAAACGATTTCCAAGGGCTAAAAAGGCGTATTATACGCGTATAAATTGAATAATTACTTACTTATAATATTTGAAAGCGGTGACAACGGCGCGAAAGTGCTCTCGCTCTTTTGCCTCATCAATTTCGTCCGCTGCTGATGTAGAAGACATTTCTGGAACTTGTCACTTGCACACACAGTCTTAAATTAACTGATAGTATAAAATGGAAGCACAAATTCGTTAGGAATCTAAAGAATTCGTATATTTTTTTGTAAATTTAGCGACCGACCAAGCCTTTCGAATGACGGAAGATCGACAGATGCCCGACAGATGTTAGTGACGTTCCAGTTTCCAGTTGCGATTGCGAGACTACTAGTTACGACTTGCATTTGCATGCAAGAAAAGTTGAATCAGATTCTGATAAGACTTGACTGCTCAATCGATTATGTTCCAATTATTTTCATTCTTCATTTTTATTATAAAAGTAAGACAATGGGCTGAAACTAACCACGAATAATGAAACTGATTTATAAATTATAGAAGAAGCACACTATTCATCAAGTTGATGCGTTGTTTAATGCATCCTTGGTAGCTATAACCAATCATGTAAGTGACTAAGTACGAGAGAATGCGTAAGTAAATAATTTAATTGGACATTCAGACTGGTTATGAATATGATAAAACTCCTCGACTTTTGACCTAATAATCAAAAGTATTTGTTTATTTCTTTGCTTCACTGACGAAACAAAACGTCACTTATTTCCGATGTGAGACAAGACAACGAGGAAACGAAACGTCCCGCAATATGTCGGGCAAAATGTGTTTGTCAACATTCTATTGATTTTTCTTGTTATAATAAAAAAATCAAGTTTTAAGTAATCAACACAACATAAAAATCAATCACAATTCATTATTAATTTTATTAACCACTTCCGTGTTACTAACAAAGTGCAAATAGACGTATAAACATAAACATTGATACTTTCACAAAAGCTCGTTTACTGCGACATAAAAATAATCATTATTTTATCATTCTTGCTCTATTTCCAATACTAAATACATACAACAGTGTGTGAAATGTTTATAATCAGTTAAATAATAACAAAAATTGGTGTAATTCGTGTTAGATTACTGCATTGGCATGAGAGTGAAGGCAGAAAAATCGATATTTCTGCAGTGTCTCCGTTGCTAGGCTGTGAGTTACCTTATGCAGTGCAACATAAACCCATAGGGTTAAAGTTTTCTTGAATATGACGTGAGTAACAAAGTTTTTGTTACAAAATTCCGTTAAAAAGATGATGGAAGGATTAATAACTAACAGAGTGACACCACTACTGAAATGCATAGTGTTGTTCCTGTTTATTTTTACCGCAAAGGTACTCACTTCTCGGCCTCAAGAATCTCAGGACCTAAGGAATGGTATTCAACACCTAAAGCCTTCACACTATGTAAGAACATTCACTAAATACCACCATAGAAGGACAATACAATGGAATAGTCAGCAGGATTTAAATAATGAATGGCCAGTAATTAATGACCAGCCAAGAGTTATAGGAAAAAGAAATGCTGATCCTGTTCCAAACTATGTAGAAGTTAGAGGTGTTTCTAAAGTGTATCAACATGCAAAATTATTGAAAAAACGAAGCATACCAGATTATATTCTCAAAAGAGTTGCTAAAGATACTCTCAAGCATAAATACCGGCCAGTACAGCACACAAAAATTTCAAAAAGAAGCCTTGAGAATCCAAATTCAAATGAGTTTGTGGGCACCTCTCACGAGGTGCCGAAACAGTTCACCTCTGACACTGTAAGAGATAACATTGTTAGCTCTTTTGAGAAAAAAGCTGTTAATTCTGGTAAAGAGAATAAAGGGAAAAATGGTTTGTCCAATGATATAAAGATGTATAAAGTAAAGGCGGCTATAATAATGACTGAGAAAACAACAACTATGGGACCTACAATATCATGTTTGTATAAAATTCATGACAGTGTGGCAATGAGCGTTACACCTTCGTATGCGGATGAAAGGAACGCGCAACTGATGGTGGAAAATGATAGTTTCGGTACGTAGAACTTGTTAGTAAATTAAAAATTAAGTATTTTTAACAATATAATAGTAAAAGATATGGATGTTTTTATCACAGATTTAGATAAACAGTATTTAAAATTTAAATATTTCCTTGTAAGCTCATTGACTTGCTATTATGTTTATAAACAGAATGTATCTTAGATGCCTCCAAGATACATTCTGTTTATTAAGGCCTCACTAAAAGATCAGGGTTTCCTCAAAAAATAAGTTCATCAATGATGAATTTGATGAATTTAGAGGTTGCCCAATCATGCATTAATGAATTCAAAATAATTTGCCAAGAGTATCCTTTTTTTATGTGGAAGTCCTCATGGATACCCTTCATCTTGGGAGAACGGATGGTTATGTCGGACTCCTACAAACTAAAACGCCACTATTCCCACTTCATGGGTTGGGGGCCAGGGAGATACTTGTACGGAAGCAAATCAACCTACTACAATCTGTCAAATTTCTTTAATAGATTTTCAACTTTATCTCTAAAGCTTAAGGTTGATTGGGAAAATTAGTCAGTTTCGGGTAGGTTGGCGTGCTGGCGTCTGCTCATTTCCGGTCTGGTATAAGCCTTCCATGCCTAGGGAGCCCCGTCACCCAGTGTGGCCGGTTCCACAGCCACACGTCCTCCCATAAAGACTCGCATGGAATACTGCGTACGGGTGTTTAGGCCTGACTCTAAACCCGTGTCCTATCTAAAATAACTGTTCGCGCGACTACGCGATTGTTTCGTTCATATGACACTTTTTTGTTCGGAAAACCAGAAGGCACCCTTCGTCGGGGCGACCACGCGTTCGCGACCGTCGCGTGTCCGCACGACGATCGTTTTGGATAGGACGCGGTTTAAGCCGTTGTCCTAATAAAACGCGATTACGCGACTATCGCACAAGTATCAAATATTAATTGGGACACCTATTCGAAACCTGTATGTTTGATGCTAGCTTCCTACTAACAACGTTCGAGAATATTAGGACAGCTCCCTATAACAAAATCGCAAATAGGAAATCATTTATTCTAATTAACTGAGAACCAGCAGTTTTTTCCAAACACTTAGTTTCCCTACTAATCGTATTGACAGCAGTTGTTGTTTCAGAAACAGGCCCCATTTCGGAGACCACGCTGCCCAATGGTGAGGTGGCTCAGGTGGAACAGTGCACTGACACCAGGGCCTCTTGTTATACTCTGTGGCATCAGGACAAGGATGCGAATATTACTGTACTTGGACAAGGTGAGAAGGAATAATTAAAAAAAAAAAAACTGTTCGTGCAATTTATAAGGCAATTCTATGTAAATTGTGTAAGGCAGCTGTCTCAGAAAGCTAGGGAAATACCGCTGCTGCGGATTGAAAATTAATGAACGAAGTATTGATGGAATTTTTCCTAGCATCTTAGAGCATTATCACACTGACGATTTGTTAGCGCGTTTCTAGCGATCTGTGAACGTGCTCTCCGCGGATGCGAAGCGAGCTAACCGCGACTACGCGACGTGTTCTCCGCGTTACCCACAATATTGTACAGTCGTTTGTCTTGCTCTCTCTTGTACACTTGTCAATCGCTCTCGTTACGCAAACACGGCGAACACACTCGTGGCGTGCTCGCTACGGACACTCAGCGAGCGCGTTGAACAATCGCCTTGGTGATAACTCGCTCCCAAATAGCAAATCAGAGAACTTACACACAGCACACAGAGATACACACCACTAATGGCAAACCAGTCTAGGAATATGCATAAGTAATCCAGAGTGAATGAACATCAATCTTATTGTCAAAAACCCCAGTCGTATGTTAAGGCTTCAAATGTTTTATTGATCAAAATTCAAAAGTGATTTATTAAAACTAGGCTGAGAATCAGCACTTTTCGAACGTCAAAGTTACATAAGACAGTCCCACAAAACGCCCACCCTTCACCACTTCCTAGTGCTTTCGCTGGGAAGAAGAAGTGGCGCAACAAACTCCCCAGCATCACAGCTGTCTGTTCAAAAAAAAAAAAACTAAAACCACAATATGCAAAATTGTTTACTTTACACAACACAAAACATAATTTAATTTATAAATGTATAGCCATATATCAGCTAGCACACGCCCATACACCAACCAAAAATATCGAGAACTGTACTCAGGCAGAAATAAAAAAATTAAGACTAAACGTAAACCATATCTAAATAAAAGCCTCCAGTCATAAAGGACTGTTGACGAGAAGTTGACTGGTGCCGCGAAGGTGACGTATCATTCTTGTAAAAAACCTGCATAATCAGGCTATAATGTGCCCCACTCCTGGGACACAGGTCTCTACTCTTCGAGAAGGAGTGGGCTGTAATCTAACTTGCGGGTCCAGTGCGTATATTTATTTATTACGTTAGGGAAAACAAACAGTTGTATAATAAATATAACCAGAAAAATCTTAAAATTAAACTCAACAAATATACTACCCACAACATTTTCCACAGATTACTATTATTATACAGGGTGTCCAGTAAATAGCACGAAATACTGCAGGGGGTGATAGCTAGGGTCACTACCTATCAATACAACACAATATATGTTCAGCAAAATCTTACGGGTTTACAGTTTTACAAAATTTTCCGAAATACCGAAAAATCTCTACCTTGAAACAGATTTTGAAGCATCTTGTAATGAAAAAATCCTTTTCTAGTACTTTTTTTTACATCAAATTATTCGTGAATTTTTTTCGCGACTTTACTCATTGATAAGTCTTTTTTCTATCAAAGACAAGAATGTTTTCAAGAAATACTATTTTTTGTTTAAATTTTCACAGAACTATTTTCTTATCACTTAAGTTTAACCTACAGTGGTGAAAAAAAAAAAGTAAGATTTTGCTGAACATATATTGTGTTGTATTGATAGGTAGTGACCCAAGCTATCACCCCCTGCAGTATGTCGTGCTATTTACTGGACCCCCTGTATAATAAAAACAAGCTGTTAGCTGTAGCTGGACTAACTTAATGAAAAATAAGCTAAACAGAGAAAAAAAAACATAAACAATATTCTAAAGATGACTATTTTTTTTTTGAGTAACAAACACAAAAAAAATAATTAAAAAAAAGACATGCGTGATGTATTAATAATTGCCATACCTATTTAGGGGTATGTGGAACAGGGTGTAAAGTTCACTCATCCACCATAGAAAAGGGAGGATCCTCCAACCAGACGGGTGTTGTGTCTGGCGGGCCGACTGCCCGACTGTTGATGTCGGATAGTCTTATATATGTCGTTCGCGCGGTAAACTCTAATTGCGCGATGTAGGATTTGTGTGACGTCATGTCTTTGATGCGTAGTTCGTATGTGGCGGTGTAACCGCTACACCTACATTGCGTAAATTCTATGGAGCCTACTGCCGTTCCTTTAGAATTGTAATTATATCCTTTTTAAATTTATATCACATGTCTTCGAAGTTTTGGTTCTAGGACATGCCGGTTTCCTCAAGATGTTTTCCTTCACCGATTTGAGAGGTGAAGGAAAACATCCTGAGGCTGGTTATGCAAGTTCTTTTACCCTTCTTGCACAAACCTGACTCCATTTTTAAAACTCACGTCACTGCCACACCGTTGACGTTACTCAGATATATAAATAAATGGCTTTGCAGGATGCTGGCGCTCATCCCAGACGGAAGGGCGAAGTTCCTGCGACAGGTGCACCCAAGTCTCGGCACCAAGACTTCCCGGAACTAAGTTCTGTTGCTGCACCAATACATACTGTAATGCTGACTTCTGTAAGTAATTCTCTTTTAACTATTGACTAGCTTTAACCACTACCGTGTTCTTTACAAAGAAAGCATGCATTTCTCCAAAATAAAAAGTAATCTATATCACTGTCTCATAAAATATCTCTATACAAAAAATCATGTTGATCTGTTATTCTGTTTCGTGAAAGAAGGGCATACAATCACGCTTTAACATTTATAATATCGGGTAAATGCTGGGTTAAATTATACAGGGTGAAAAAAGAATGGTGTTGATTCCTAGATCCTAAAAATGCATTTTATTATAGTTATTTATGCAACTGTTGTATAATATGGGGTATTAAAACACGAATGAGTATCCAATGAGTGTTTTAATAGCTAATTCTATACAGTTGCATACAAGACTTTATCTACACCCGTGTTATGAATCCTCTTTAAAACGTTCTGAAACCATAGCGTGTTGTACAGTGTTGTAAGAACTCTATGTAAATTCATGGAAAGTTTAATTGCTGAGTATCTAATACCTACAAACAAACTATGTATAGGACAAACAAATAAGACAAACGAAAAAAAAAGCGAAACAAAGTACTTTAAAAAAAATTGCAATATCAATATTGAACACAAATGGTGGGATACGACGTTAATTCGAATAACCAATAAGTTTTTTTTTTAAATTATGGCGCTATGGTAGTGAAACGCGCGAGCATGACTATGTTATTTTTTTGAAAAATAGATGCATAATGAAATTCAGTACAACATTATAACTGCCGTTTGGATGCTCTTATGGTTACTATGACACTGGGTGTTTTAATTTTGGCAATAAGCTAACTGTTTCAGAAACTTTTATAGAGGATTTATAGCATGGGCGTAGATAAAAAATAATTATTGAGTTCTTAATTCCTTAAGACGCAGATATACGCAACGCGTCGTACGTCCAGCCAGTAATAGGCCTCGCCCATCAAGGACAGTTATTAATTGATTAAATATAAAACAAAAGGTATTTTAATAAAACACGTATGCTAAAAGATCAATAGTTAAATTATCTTTTAAATAGTGAAGGATTCAGAAAAATACGCTTGATAGATTTTGCGTGATTCTCAGTTTTTTTTTATCCGCGTTAGACATAACTTTACAAATTAATTTCACTATGTAATATTAAAAATCTAAAATATTCATATATTAAGTTAATAAGAAAATGCTCTAATTTAAAATATATTTTTTCCAAATCATTAACACTACTCCTTTAGACGTGATCTTCAGTATAAAATCATTAAAACTCGGCTATCGTCGCCTTAAACCTTAATCCGAAATACCATCTAAACATAACATAACATCACGCCTTGTTTCCCCGAAGGGTTGGGCAGAGGTGTACAATCGGCCTAACTTCCGCATACTCACCTTAAAGGCGATAATCGCATAGCTCGACTCACGACTCGATCGCACAATGCACGAGTTTTGACCAATAGGATGCACAAAGCGTATTTTAGTGGTGTTCGTATTAGTATAATCGTGTATAGAATGTGTGACACTCACACTAGGAGCGTACTATGCTCACTTGTTTCTGATAAGAGACGAGTTTTTAATGGGCACGGCCAGCGCGGCGTAAGCTCTTTGTTATTGAATTGAATATTATTTTATTATTGACAAGAATTAATTTTAGTACTCATATCTTCTGTTTGTTTGGTTTAGAAAATGTATTATTGGTATTGCAGTATTTACAAAAATAATTTGTAATAACTAATAACAAATATGTCAAACTACAATTTATATGTATTAATCCACTTTAATATTTTCCTCTCTCTATCGGGTCTATAGATATAGGTTATTTATGAACACTTTCACTGCCTCTCCAATTTTCACCATATCCTATGTGATGCCGCATGCCGCAGCGACCGCATCATATTCCATTCACAATAAGATGAGACATTGAAACGAACCGTTTTACTACAGTCCGTTCCACCGATTTTGACTTCTATTCCGTAGGCTTATGGCATTAAAGGCAAAAAAGTGGTTACAATACCAACTGTTTACTGCAGCTGCCATTTGTCATGCCACCAAGGCAATAGCATTCAAAATCGATTGAACGGACATTTATGGTTTGTTTACTTTTTATCTCACGGCTCCCTGAATACGGTAGGTATAATAGGTGCGTTGACCGGCACTGCATGAAGGTATCAAATGTTTATATTGAAATTTTTTGTGTATAATCGACTTTATTAAAAGTAAATAACTATCTAAATTTCTATGTGTTTGTTTATACTTGGGCAATTTGGGAATACTTGGAAATTACAGTAATATTTGAACCAATACTCTGCGCAGTTCATACAATGCTATCAGAGCTTTTTGTTTATAGCTGCCGCAAGCCACACAACTCTTGCAACTGCAATAAAAATAAGTTCATTATCTAAGTCCCATTGTTATTTAGTGGCAATGAGAGGACGGCCCATACGTTTTTTTATTACCTTAGGATTATCTCAAATGTTTTGCAGTTGTTCCTTGGTTTAATACTTATAATTTTATGTTACTCGTTCATTACTCACACAAATGCATATTGTCTCTAATTGGGGGAAACTAGGAAGGGGTGTGGTTTGTCACTAGCTGCGCTCTCGCAGGAATATTTTCTTAAGTGAGCATGCTTATCTTTGTTTAATAGTACCTGTAGTACACCCACATTTCGCCAGTTATGTTTTTATTTTAAGTCCCATGTAATAGGGGGCGAGCCTATTGCCATCAACCGGGCACAATTCCAGACTCCGGGCTACTACTGAGAAACACCTGTTGGAAACACCCAATAATACTTTTGCCCGACCTAGGAATCGAACCCAGGACCTCATGTTCAGCAGTATGCATCTCAAACATTCACCCAGTTTATTAGGTTCTATGGAACCTTCTTCTTCCACTATACTAATTTTAATTTACTCTCCCCAGTGACCCTGAAAGAAGACACAGTAACAATGAAAGCCGAGTCCACAATGGACAGTGGCGCGCAGAACATGGTGGCCGCGTCAAACATACTAGCCTCCTCCGTACTCGCGCTAGTAGCTATTCTAGTTATGGCGGTGCTACTGACCAAGCTCTACTGTCGCAGTAACAGACACCCGCATAGTGAGACTGATACGTTGCATATTGAGAAAGGTAAGTAAAACAAAACTAGATTCGGCTCAAAAAAAAAGGTGGTAAAAACTCGTAATTTTCGAATTGAACTGCTTCGCAAAAAAATCTGTCTGTATATAATTAATGTTAATACAAGATATTGTGAAAACATAAAGATCATAGAGTAACGATGGAGTTTCTTGCCCCATTCTTCTCCGTACGAAAACTATCTTTTGGAAGAGGCGACTAGTATTTTTTTTTTTTTTGTAAATTTTGGCGTTCTACCGTGCCTTTTTTGTGCCTAATTGAAATAAATTATTTGACTTTGACGATTCAAGCGATAATATCTCCACTAAATGTTGTTTTTTATTTACAGGAGATGTAATGGGTAGCGGTCCGGATGCATTGGCGACTGGTTTATCTTGTGTCGATAATCTGACGCTTATTGAACATATTGGTAAGTGCTTTCATTATATTCTAAACTAACTCAACTCTTTATTTGTGGCTCTTGTGCACATGATAATTATTCAGATTTGCTACAGCTGTAATAGCAATCACGTCACTTCGTTTAAAATACGTTTTTATTTTTATCAATTTATTTATCTTTATATAGATTATTTTCTATTTTGTGAATGTGAGAACGCTCTACAGATAGTGCAATCCACGACGACGCGCCCCACTCCGCGATTACTGTACTGTAAGCTGTATTTTAGTACAGAGCGGAGCGGAGCGGAGCGGAGCGGAGCGGAGTGGGGCGCGTCGTCGTGGATTGCACTATGTATAGATTTAGTGGACTGTAGATTTGTTAACCATCATTATTTTGTTAAGTACCTGGTACTTGTTGAAAGACCTAAACTGTCATACCATACCTAATAACACTGTAATTTAAAAATATTGTAAAAGCCAATTATTTTTAAAAGAGTAACCGTGGAGTTTCTTGCCGGCTCTTCTCCATAGGAAACGACCAATTGGAACCGTGCACCTAGCTTCTGACGTTTCATAAGTGCCCATGTAGGTTTATGTGAAATAACATATTTTGAATTTGAATCGTTTATTCTTTAGAACTGTTCAAGCGCGTTTACCTATTTTGAGATCATAGAGACCTAGACAAGACTTCATACATTTGAATACCTACTTTTACTTTTCGCAAATTGGCACGCATAATTTTTTTGTTAAATAAATAAGCCAATCAGTTGACAATTGTGAAAGCCATTATGAAGTCGCTTAATCTTAGTTATTATTTTTAAGACTTAAACATACTAGCGAAATTTGAGTATGCTATACTGACCTATTAAGCCGAAAGGCGCTATCTCTAAGATACGCCCTTTAGTTTGTTTATACCATTCAATAGCTATAGCTATACCATTTTCGCATCAAATGGTATAAGCCAAATACCGCTATCTACTTTAGTGGCATGAGGAACATGGATTAAAGTTCACTCATCCACCATAAAAAAGGGAGGATCCTCCGACCAGACGGGTGTTGTGTCTGGCGGGCAACTGCCTAACTGTGGTCGGATAGTCTTATATACGGACTAAATTTTTAGTCACCGTCCAAATTTTGATATATTAATAATTGGCGAAAGTCATTGAATACGTGTTTATTCTTTTAGTATCACTCAATACAAAAATATTGAGATATCACATCACAAAGTTATTACATACCACGCAGAGCGGATAATTCTTTCGAGAAAATGATTTAATATGAAAATTTTACGTATCGTTTTTTTTTTCAAAAATGGAGTTGCCTAGAAAAAATTTGGACGGTGACTAAAAATTCAGCCTGTATGTCGTTCGCGCGGTAAACTCTAATTGCGCGATGCAGGATTTGTGTGACGTTATGTCTTTGATGAGTAGTTCGTATGTGGCGGTGTAACCGCTACACTACCTATCTTAAAGATTAAAACAAAACCACTCAGTTTTTTTTAATGTTCTTATGTTTCCTTAGATTACAATTTACAAAGTCAATTTTATCAAAACTTACTCTGATTGAGATAGCGCCTTTCGGCTTAGAAAGGCAGTATAGATACACCTCCGCCTAACCCTTCAGGGAAAAACAGGCGTGATGTTATGTAATGTTATTTCTATAATGCAAACAAAACAAAAGCTAGCTCGAAACTACTAATCCTAACTAATATTATAATTGCGAAAGTGAGTTTTTTTGTTTGTTACGCTTTCACGCTAAAACGGCTGCATAGATTTGGATGAAATTTGGCACATGGGTAGACCATAACATGGGTACACATATAATACTTTTTATCCCGATATTCTACGGGATCGAGACTTATGCTGGTGAAACCTCGGGGTGCAGCTAGTAAATAGATAAAACAAGTTAACAATAAATATGGCCTTCACAAATCATTATAGATAGTGCAATCCACGACGACGCGCCCCACTCCGCTCCGCTCCATACTAAAGTACAGCTTACAGTACAGTAATCGCGGAGTGGGGCGCGTCGTCGTTGATTGCACTATCTGTATTCTGTATACATGTATATATTTTATGTCAATTTAAGCCCTAGTCCAGACAAAGCAATAAGTCAAAGTTAAATAATTTATTTCAATTAGGCACAATAAAGGCACTTTTGAACGTCAAAATTTACAACAACAAAAAAACTTGTCGCCCCTTTCAAAAGGTAGTATTATAAATACACATCACCCAGCAGAAGTATGCGGTTCGGCAACCATCGTCTATCGAAATACGAACGCGTGATTTTGAGATCTAATATAGAGCTGTAACAACCATGGAAGTACTGGCCTATTTTGTATAAAAGAAAAATAACTGACTGGCTTATCAGTTATCACTTTAGATTATACTCAAATTGAAGACCTTTTCAAAACCATATCCTAGCATAATGTTCCATTGCAACGCACACATAATTACCCCGCACCACACACACTCACTCTACACCACACACACTCACCCCACACACAATCACCTACATCCTCCCTTGCACGGGATTCTTAATAAATTACTTCATTCCACTATTTTTATTTTGTGAGTCAAGTTTTATGACCAATATTGTAATATTATAATGTATGAGATTTTTATTGCGAATCAGATCGTCTCCAGTACAACAACATAACATAACATCACGCCTGGTTTCCCCGATGGGTTGGGCAGAGGTGTACCTGTAGTGGGTACACCCACATTTCGCCAGTTATGTTTAAGTCCCATGTAATAGGGGGCGAGCCTACAACAACACCACATATATGTTTATTTATATTTTGTCTCCAGTACAACATATACATAAATGTAAATTTTTGTATAGGGGGCCTGGTGACCTGACATACAGGTTTTGTAAAAAAACTTAGTTTAGGCACCAGTCTTCCACGAATTAATTATAAAATTGTGTCTACTTTCTCTGTAATTTGTGGTAAGAAAAATAAATTATTATTATTACTTGTATTACCATGGTTACAAAATTAGAGAACAGCTCTATGCAATTCCAAAAATCTTTTCAAAAGTTTCAAATGACATATAACAAGGTGTGACCAGAGTAAGTAAGCCGACAGAGAGAAAGCTTAATACAAACGCGCAATGATAGGTGTACTGACGCCAGCACATCAGCCTACTACAATCTGTCAAATTACTTTAATATATTTTAAACTTTATAACTGAAGCATAAGGTTCCAAGTTAATTAATAAATATTACAGTTTTGGGTAGGTTAACCTGCTGGCGTCTTCTGAACTACATCAAAGCGCGGCTTTACAAAATTCAGAAGCTTTGTCTCTATTGGGAGTTAGTCTGTGGCGCAACGTTCGTACTATTTCGGGAACACAAAGATTACCGAAGCGCATAGCTTTTCTGGTTTACCTGTAGTAATGTAAAAATATTTTATTTCTCAAACAGGTCAAGGCAAATTCGGCTCTGTATGGCGAGGAAGTTTAGGGACCACTCCCGTAGCTGTCAAGCTATACTCAAACTGTAGTACGTGGCAGAGAGAGGCCTGTGTTTATGCTCTGCCGCATCTGGCACACCCCAACATACTGAGATATTATGGTAAGTTATATTATTTATTTATTTGTACACATATAAACAGACAAGAAAAAAAAGGAACAGAAAAATACGTACAAAGGTGATGCTTATTTCTAAAGAAATCTCTTCAGCATACCTGCGATAGGACAGAGGGTAAAAAGAGATGTAGACAACGTGTGTAAGAGTAGAAGAGAAAATAAAATACACACATCAACACGGTCTAGGGATATTTCATACTCAATTGAATAACTCGAAATGTACTGGCCGCATTGGAATCTTTTATACACCGATTTGTTTGTAATTTATCTCAGACTAATTCCGAATTAAAATTTTTGAAAATTCTTTTGTTTCGGTGGCATAAAAATGTCTTGATGTATAGGAGAGGGAATTTTCATTTGTGCGAAATTTAGAAAACAATACGAATTACGTTTAGTTACAGTTTTTTTTCATTTTTAAACGAAAGATAAAGTTAAAATTGAGGTATTGTAGCCATGCAACGCCGACATTTGACGAGGGCGGAGATGTTACGAGCTGTGGGAATGCTGGAAGCTGGATCTGTTCAGCGTAATGTTGCTGAGGCCATAGGGACCCATCAAAATGTAATTTCAAGATTGTGGACACGCTATCGTGCCACAGGTGAAGTAGCGGAGAGGCACCGGGGGCCAAGTCGCATCACTACCCCCAGACAAGACCGATTTTTGCAAATTACTGCGCGAGCTCAACCAAATGCAACGGCGACTCAATTGGTCCAAAGGCTGCGAGTGGAACACCAAGTGCTTGTGAGTGACCAAACTGTAAGAAGGCGACTGCATGAAAGCAATCTACGCTCTCGTAGACCACTCCAGGTCCCACCTTTACGGAGAGGCAATCGTGGACGACGATTAGAATGGGTTCGGAACCACGTGGACTGGGGCCGTGAGCAATGGTCCAATGTGCTGTTCACGGATGAATCCAGGTTCGGCTTCCATCCAGATTCACGAAGGACGCGTGTTTGGCGAGTTCCTGGACGATGGAGCCGTCTCCAGAACCCTCAGGAAGTTCACCCATACCAAGGAGGAACAATTATGGTTTGGGCAGGAATTCGTCTTGGAGGACGGACGGATCTCGTTTGGGTGCGGGGCAATATGACGGCAGAACGATACGTCCAACAGGTGCTGGGGCCCGTAATCTTGCCCCACAGAACACAAATGGGGCAAGATTTCCTGCTCATGCACGACAATGCCCGGGCACACACGGCGAGAACGGTAGCAGCTTGGTTACATACACATAATGTTAGGGCCTTAGACTGGCCTGCTCAATCGCCAGATCTAAATCCCATTGAGCATGCGTGGGATATGCTGCAAAGAAGAGCTCTGAAGGAAGTTCCTGAAAATCTGGCTACAGAAGATCAACTTTTTGCGCACCTCAGAAGGACATGGGACAATATTCCGCAGCAAGACATTGACAACCTTGTTCTGAGCATGCCGAATCGTTGCCGATGTGTTATGAACATCATGGGCGCTTTCTCAGACTACTAAATTCAAGTTTATAAACACAAATTAAATGATTTTTCTATTTTTTTCAGTTTTTACTCACAAATTAAAAGTTAATTCATATACGGTTTCCGTCTATGCTTCATTTTTTTTCCATAAAATCCTGAAATTTTAATCTAAGTACCTTAACCATTATTAAAAAATGGTAGAATATTAAATAACGTATCTTTTAAATATATACATGTCATATAAATAATTAACACATTGATAGTAATTCGCTTTTTTAAAAATATCCCTAGACCGTGTTGATGTGTGTACATAAAATGAAAACTTATAACTACTATTCACTAATATCCATACTATTACTATACTACTTTTTTACTATTTTGCTTTCTATTGTTATATCCTGTGTCACGAGAAAAAAATCCGCCATCAAACAAATAGAAGAAGAAGACAGTCGATAGAAATCAGTGAATCAGTGTTTAGAAGTATGAGGAACAGGGTGTAAAGTTCACTCATCCACCATAGAAAAGGGAGGATCCTCCAACCAGACGGGTGTTGTGTCTGGCGGGCCGACTGCCCGACTGTTGATTTGGGATAGTCTTATCTATGTCGTTCGCGCGGTAAACTCTAATTGCGCGATGCAGGATTTGTGTGACGTCATGTCTTTGATGCGTAGTTAGTATGTGGCGGTGTAACCGCTACAAGTGAATAGATCAGTCAGGTGGTGTCAGTGGTGTGATCAGTCAGTCAGTGAATAGTTAAATGTTTGTTTTTTCTGTTCTACTCTTACACACATTGTCTACATCTCTTTTTATTCCTATCGGGTATGCTGAAAGAGATTAATTTAGAAATAAGCATCACCTTTGTACGTATTTTTCTGTTCCTTTTTTCTTGTCTGTTTATATGTGTGTACATAAACTGTGAAATAAATAAATTGATACCTAATAGGAACAACATTGTATCTATTTTTGCTAGGTTTACAGGTGAATTAAAGAATAACGGTTTGAATATCGTCCTACTTTTAAATAAAATAGACGTTTTCTACATATTTGTTTGCGTTCTTTAAAAAGAAAATATCCATGTTTACACGTATGTACATCAAACAGGAACCTGTTTTTAGTAAAGTTGCAATGTTTGAATAATTGATTATTTTAAAACAACAATATTGTATGTAGGTACTGTGCTTTTAAGTTAATAACGTGGTATTTATTTTTACATTGTTACTAAAGTCGATTATGATGGTAATGATTATGGTGGTTTTTGTTATTTGAAATATAATGTTTTTAAGGCACACAACCGATTTATTTCGAATTACAATGAAATTTATTGCCATTCAAAAATCGCTCTAATGTCCGTAGGAATGCGGCTCCCGGGCTGAAATATACCTTTTTTTTTTCAAGTAATTAATTTATGGTATAGTAAGAATACATTGCAAAATTAGTTCTCGTCGCTTTATACAGGGTGTTTGGCGCATGGACCGACACAATTTTTTCAGGGATTTGGGAGGTCATTAGCTAGGTTCTACCCATACACCCTTTGTCCCAAATGTCACGGTTGGTTACATATGATTATTTTTTTTAAATGAAAATAAATCCCAAAATGTGTCCTTTAATTTGAAATAACTTTTTTGTTTGTGGGTGTAGTGGCACAAAACAAATTTTGTTGCATTCTCCAAAGTCTTTTAAATCTAAAAACATCTTTGTTTTATACAACTGGTTTCAAGAAAATTCCTTACAGGCTTCCAAAGTTATTTTTTTTATTTAATGAATGAAATTTTACAACTTCTAAATTAATTATAAAAAAAACTAAAAGCCATTTTGAACTTAGCTTTATTTTAAAAAGTTCTTTAGTTGATACCCTTTCTAACGGTATGCTACATGTCATAGAAATTATTCATTATGTAGTCAAAATACTAGTTAGGAGAGTCAGGGTTAAGAAAAAGACTTTTTAAGGTTATTTGGTTTTTATTAAACTAAAATTATAAAAAAGGAGGCAAAACACCGGGAAAGGTGGAAAGTAATGGGGGAGGCCTTTGCCCAGCAGTGGGACAGAATAGGCTAGTTAAAAAAAAGTTATAAATCTTGTTCAAATTGACCTCCTCCATTTCGTATGCATGCACGACATCTGTTTCTTATTTCAACTGTCGTTGTACGTAGTCGCATTTCTTCTTTCATAGTTTGGAACGCGCCGGTTATTCGTTCAATCAGAACTTCCCTAGTGGGCACTTCTGTCTGGTAAACCAATTCTTTTGCACGTCCCCAGACGTAAAAATCCAAAGGTGTCAGGTCTGGGGACCGTGCGGGCCACGGAATAGGGCCGCCTCTACCAATCCATGCGTTTGGAAAGGCATTATCTAAATGCTCTCGCACGTTCAGTTGGTAGTGTGCTGGACAGCCGTCATTTTGGAAAACTATCGGCACACCTTCTTCCAAAACTGGCACAACAAGTTCGGGTAGATCATTGATTAAAAAATTTAAATAAATGTCTCCATTCAACCTTTCTGGCAAAAAATATGGGCCGATGAGATTGCGTCCAATAACACCAGCCCAAACGTTGACACTGAACTTTCTTTGAAAAGAACTCTGCCTTTTAACGCGAGGATTTTGGTCTTTGTGACTCCAGTGGTGAAGATTGTGGAGATTCACTATTCCCTCACGGCTAAAATTTGATTCATCGGTCCACAAAATTCTTTTCAAGAAGTTGCCATCTTCGACGTCTGTATGCAGTATAAATCTGCAGAAATCCAGCCGTCTAGCATTATCACCATCTTCGAGCCCTAAAACAAAAAAAAATCCTTGAGGTACTGCCAATACCACAAAAGATTTTCGTTTTTCTGGAAATAACTTTAAAAAAATTCAAACATGAATAAATAACTTGTGAAACAAAGAAAATCAAACGTCTAAAAATTTATTAAGTATCTTTACTTGGTCGCGGGACTTATTACCGTGACCCCGGAACGTAAAGGGCTATTGAAGGAACACTGTGGATTTTAGTCAGTACAAGTCTGACAGTGGGAGGACTCATTTGATGATTTTACCACGAAAAAAAAAAGTATCTTTACTTGACGAAATAACTAGTCATTGAAAATTGAAATAGGTTAAAACGGGTTTTTTGTTACAATAAAAAAGGGCTGGTGTGTTATTTACCTTGAACAGGGGTGTAATGAAATGCATGCCTCCCATCTGCCCGAAGAACCGCCCAGACTTTCCATACTGTTAAGTCTTGCAGCAACAGTTCGTATGCTTGTTGTAGGTTCCTCATCAAAAGCTTGAAGAATCATTTCATCTACGGCTACATTATGTTGCACGGCACTCACTCGAGGTTCTTGATGATTTAGGTTTCCTGTCTCTCTCAAACGTCGATAGGTTGTAGAGAAGGTTTCGTGGTGTGGTATACGTCGATCAGGATATCGCTCCTGATAAATTCTTCGCGCTTCGCGCGCATTGCAGTTAGCCCTGCCATACGCGAGTAGCATGTCGGCATACTCTTCGTTACTGAAGGTAGGCATTTTACTATCAACACCGAAGATAAACACAACAATAAAACAGTTTAAATGCGGAAAAAACAATAACAATAACAAGATTTAACAAACAAAACTCAATGAAAAAAAAGAGAAGAATGTGAAACACACGGGCACTTCCAACAGCAGAGATAGTCAGACCTCAACTGACTGCACCGTACCTGTCACATCCCGAACGTCCAACTCAATGTTAGACAAAGACAAAAATCATTTTACATGTGCAAGAAAGAGACGAACTTTTTACCTGCGCTTACATTGACGCGACGGTATCGTTCAAACTGGTTACATTGTTTTGTGCGGTTCGGCCGTGGCATAGTACACACATCAACACGGTCTAGGGATATTTCATACTCAATTAAATAACTCGAAAAGTACTGGCCGCATTGGAATCTTTTATACACCGATTTGTTTGTAATTTATCTCAGACTAATTCCAAATTAAAATTTTTGAAAATTATTTTGTTTCGGTGGCATAAAAATGTCTTGATGTATAGGAGAGGGAATTTTCATTTGTGCGAAATTTAGAAAACAATACGAATTACGTTTAGTTACAGTTTTTTTTCATTTTTAAACGAAAGATAAAGTTAAAAATTGAGGTATTGTAGCCATGCAACGCCGACATTTGACGAGGGCGGAGATGTTACGAGCTGTGGGAATGCTGGAAGCTGGATCTGTTCAGCGTAATGTTGCTGAGGCCATAGGGACCCATCAAAATGTAATTTCAAGATTGTGGACACGCTATCGTGCCACAGGTGAAGTAGCGGAGAGGCACCGGGGGCCAAGTCGCATCACTACCCCCAGACAAGACCGATTTTTGCAAATTACTGCGCGAGCTCAACCAAATGCAACGGCGACTCAATTGGTCCAAAGGCTGCGAGTGGAACACCAAGTGCTTGTGAGTGACCAAACTGTAAGAAGGCGACTGCATGAAAGCAATCTACGCTCTCGTAGACCACTCCGGGTCCCACCTTTACGGAGAGGCAATCGTGGATGACGATTAGAATGGGTTCGGAACCACGTGGACTGGGGCCGTGAGCAATGGTCCAATGTGCTGTTCACGGATGAATCCAGGTTCGGCTTCCATCCAGATTCACGAAGGACGCGTGTTTGGCGAGTTCCTGGACGATGGAGCCGTCTCCAGAACCCTCAGGAAGTTCACCCATACCAAGGAGGAACAATTATGGTTTGGGCAGGAATTCGTCTTGGAGGACGGACGGATCTCGTTTGGGTGCGGGGCAATATGACGGCAGAACGATACGTCCAACAGGTGCTGGGGCCCGTAATCTTGCCCCACAGAACACAAATGGGGCAAGATTTCCTGCTCATGCACGACAATGCCCGGGCACACACGGCGAGAACGGTAGCAGCTTGGTTACATACACATAATGTTAGGGCCTTAGACTGGCCTGCTCAATCGCCAGATCTAAATCCCATTGAGCATGCGTGGGATATGCTGCAAAGAAGAGCTCTGAAGGAAGTTCCTGAAAATCTGGCTACAGAAGATCAACTTTTTGCGCACCTCAGAAGGACATGGGACAATATTCCGCAGCAAGACATTGACAACCTTGTTCTGAGCATGCCGAATCGTTGCCGATGTGTTATGAACATCATGGGCGCTTTCTCAGACTACTAAATTCAAGTTTATAAACACAAATTAAATGATTTTTCTATTTTTTTCAGTTTTTACTCACAAATTAAAAGTTAATTCATATACGGTTTCCGTCTATGCTTCATTTTTTTTCCATAAAATCCTGAAATTTTAATCTAAGTACCTTAACCATTATTAAAAAATGGTAGAATATTAAATAACGTATCTTTTAACAGCCTTACTAATAAAAATAAGTTAAACATCTGTTTAACTATTGTATAGCTATACAATGTATAAGCTGTGAATAGGCGTTACACACTACTCTTACTAATAATCAGTGTATACACAATGCATAGTTACCCACTGCATATGACAAAAACCACTGGCAACATTAGAAGGTGCGTTCTGAAACTGGTAGTGCGTAATATCATTGACTTTTTTCCATTTGGAAAAACATTCATAACTTGAGACTTAAAAGTTTAAAAAATCTGTATTTAAAGAATTACGTCCATTTTATTTCCAAAACGATTGATATTGCGTTCTTTTACGAATTAAAAAAATAGATTATTGTCACTAGTGATGCATGCATTAGTTTAAGAACGCAACAGTAAAAGCTGTTATAGGGCGCTTTCCGAATTAGAACATAATCGCTCACAGCGCTGACACCGATAATTGGCGTTCCGATTAAGATATCACGATTATGACAGCTGATGCTGCTGTCAACAATTCGGAACGCTCGTGAACGCGCTCACGGTACTCGCTCAACGTCAAAACTTGCATATCATATTTCATTGTGTATATACCACACATTTCTTCTTATTTTTGGGTAGGTGGCGAAGGGTAGCCAGAAACACAATTTTGAAAATGCTACGTTAGTTCAAAGATAAGATGCGAGTCTAAACAAAACAGCACAACTGTCATTTTTGACAGCGCTCACGGTGATATTAGTAAAAGGCTTGGTCGGCGTTATCGCAAGATGGCGTATTTCATGACGTCATCTATGACGATTCAAGACACAACGTTATCATGCCCACGTTAATACGGCACGGTTGTTAGCACGCTCAAATCGATTACAGCGTAACTCGGAATGCACCCATAGTCAATCTTGAACTTCAACATTTAACAAAGCGAATTCAGCACGACTGAAATGATAAAAAATATGAAGATATTTTTTTTCTATAATATTAAATGGTTGAAACTAATGACATTTGACTAATTCAACAATGTTTCTTGCATATAGTTTGCTGAACCTTTATTTAAAATCGAAACTCATTTTCTTGCAAACAGCAAGGATCATAACGATGTTTATAACATTTTCTTTTACGACTGTCAATTTCATCTAAAATATCGAAATATTGTAAATAATCCATGGTTTTCAAACTCAATACGACAAAAGCAACTAGTTAATATAGGTTATACATTCGCTATACAAGGTCCGAGGGCTGAATAACGGTTGTACAAATTCTCTTTGAATAATGACATCTATTACACCAGATGTATACAACTGAAACGTCAAATATCGTTTATTGGTAACGTTGATGTTATAACCCCGATATACGTCGTGCGTAAAAGTTTATTAGTAAGGCTGTAAATATATACATGTCATATAAATAATTAACACATTGATAGTAATTCGCTTTTTTAAAAATATCCCTAGACCGTGTTGATGTGTGTAGTATCCCTTATTTTTACAACATAAATGAATAATTTCTATGACATGTAGCATACCGTTAGAAAGGGTATCAACTAAAGAACTTTTTAAAATAAAGCTAAGTTCAAAATAGCTTTTAGTTTTTTTTATAATTAATTTAGAAGTTGTAAAATTTCATTCATTAAATACAAAAATTAACTTTGGAAGCTTGTAAGGAATTTTCTTGAAACCAGTTGTATAAAACAAAGATGTTTTTAGATTTAAAGGACTTTGGAGAATCCAACAAAATTTGTTTTGTGCCACTACACCCACAAACAAAAAAGTTATTTCAAATTAAAGGACACATTTTGGGATTTTTTTTCATTTTAAATAATAATCATATGTAACCAACCGTGACATTTGGGACAAAGGGTGTATGGGTAGAACCTAGCTAATGACCTCCCAAATTCCTGAAAAAATTGTGTCGGTCCATGCGCCAAACACCCTGTATATATGAGATATGCATGTTTGTGTGGAAGCATAAGGAATTATTTACAAAAGCAGACGATGTACATCCCCGAAACCGGCGTGACCCTCACAGGCTCGTATTGGATGTCATGCCAAGGCTAGCTAAATATAATAAAAGCTGTTTGTATATGTGTGTAGAAATATTTAATAAGATACCGAGCGACTTAAAAAATGTAAATACAAGATTATTTAAAAGTAAATTGTATGATTGGCTGTCCACTAATAGTTTTTATAGTGTAAAAGATTTTTTTGACAAAAAATTTAAATGACTGTAAGATTTTAAATAGTAAATATAATGTACCTACTTATGCACGAAAAATTTGCACGCTTATAATGTTAAGCAAAAACATGTATGCTCTGTATTTAATTTTTGTACCATCTTCTATACCATGTTTTTATGCAAATAAATATTCTTATTCTTATACAATGTTGTTCTTGTCAGATGTCGAAATGTTTTAATTGTTTGTGAAATAATAATAATAAACTACATTGTGTCACATTTTTTTATATCTGATAAATTATATTTATTTCTGCACCAGTTAGCATGACCACAATAGAAACGGGTTTTGTCGACGGAAGAATAGACAAAGTGACAGATAAACAATCACAGTCTGTCAATTTGTCTATTCTTACGTCGACAAAACCCGTTTCTATGGTTCTCATGTTACGTGCTGTAAAAAGGTTTATACCAACACATTCACACGTCAATAATATTTTATAAACTAGATGAGGTTGGTGCTCTGACTACTCTGAGTAACAAACACAGAGGTCACAGTCTCTTAAAGTTTTTAGTATCAATGTAACAAATAAATTAGAAGATTTTATTGAATATTTTTCTTCCCAGGCAGTGATAGTCGAGCCACCCTAACCGAAGGTGGTCGCGAACATCTCATAGTAGTAGAACTATGTACGAGCACGCTCCGCGCTCGCCTGCAGAGCGCTCCGCTCGCGTGGCTCGAGTTTGCTCACATCGCTCACGGACTCGCCTCCGCTCTCGCTCACCTGCATACTCCCAGTAAGTTATTTCAAGTGCGGTATTTGGAAAATAGAAAGTAAACTCTATGCCCATTATGATAAAGTAATTTTGCATTGGCAAAGAGTTATGCATAAGACCCCTTTAATGGCTTATTTTTTGGGATAATAGGTCAATGATCCGGCCGTTGACCTATTTAACCTTGACCTCAAGTAAACAATAAAAGGAGACTGTTCAAAAGTGGTATGGTATACCATATCGCTATGGACCAATAGCGATATGGTTTTGATATTTGTGTAGGGATACTTAATCTTAACCCTTGTACATCAAAATCTGGCCGGGCAATTTTGATAAAAATACACTTTTATAATATACAGGCTGGATATTTAGACGGGTGTAAGGGCAGGTACCTTAACCGTTGTAGCTAGCTAGAGGAAAACATTCTTAGATGACTCTCCTTTACTTTTTTAAACATTTTGACCCGCATTTACAAATTTTGTAAAAAAAAAAATACAGTTAGCAAGAAAACTGGCTATTAACAGTAAAATTGTTTTTGATGCTGTTTCTAACCGGTTCGCGACAAGTCAATCGTTATCCTGAGGATGCCTCGTTGAGAGGTGAAACACGGGTCGATTTCTTACAGGGTTTTTTATGATTCTTTAGGAACAGTGAAGCGCAATGTTACTAAATATATTTACGTCTATTGTATTTGTCAATGGGACCAACCTAGTGTAGAGAACTAGAAATATCACAAATGGCAAACACTAAACACTTCCCAAAAATGGATCGTAGTGATCAATCACATTATCCACGATTTTTATAACGTATTCATTACATTTGAAAAAGAAAGTCATCTTATTGTAAATACAAATCTTTTTGTTTTATGTAATGAAGAATTAAGGGATCTTAAATTGCGTTTATGAGGTGGGCATAGAGGTCAGTATTTTTAGACTATTAATACTATTAAAGATACTATTAATTTAATAGTATCTTTTCTACCAAACGGCTTTTTGTATCTCTATGCATGATAATTTCTTACGAAATGTACATGATAGGAACATATTTTTTATCAGTAAACATAGAAGTATTTCAATCCTTACACGAAACTGCATCAATTGGCACCATAAAACTAAAACGTAAGAATTGTCATTTTATTAGCTGACTGTACCATTTTTAAATCTGTGAATGCAGTTAGCAATTACTCAAAAAGTTAAGGGCAGTCTCCTAAGAACGGTTTCCTGTAGCTACAACGGTTGGCCCTTGAAAATCGTGTAAATTCTAAAAGTATATTTTTCTCGAAATTGCCGGGTCAGATTTTGATGCCCCTTTGCGCAAGGGTAGAGATGAAGTATCCCTACACAAATATCAAAACCGTATCGCTATTGGTTCATAGACCACTTCCCATACAAATTTGAACAGTCTCCTTTATGACTATTAATCTTAAAAAAAAGTATTTTAATTTAGCCTGCGCTTTGGCCTTTTGGTCGTCGACACGACAATTAAAGGCGTATTTAATGGCAATAGCTTCCACCAACTTTACCCCAGACTTCAGATAGATAGTACCAAGCAAAACTTGCTTTTTTCACATTAATTCATTACTTCGGTACTTTGTTATTTTTGTTTACTACTTATAAAAATAAAAAAAGTCTACAAAATTGTCGGCGACGGTCATATTATTTTTCAAAACGGACTCCCATTGAACATAACTGGTGATTCCGTCCTCTAGCTGGCAGTAAACCATGCGTGGTACATCGTGACGTAAACAGCAGCAATGTACTAGTGACAGCTAACGGCGAGGCGCGCCTGGCAGACTTGGGCCTGGCGCAGTTGTTGCACGCGGCCCGGGACCGAGCCACACCTACCAGGATCACTGAGGTATAATTATAACTAACTTTTGTCCTGTCGGAAAGTCGGAAATTATCCCACGGGAACGTATAGACAGCTTCATTAACTAGGTACAGACGCCAGCACGTCAACCTACCCGAAATTGTCAAATTTCCCCAATCAACTTTGAACCTTATGCTTTGGTATTAAGGTTGAAAATCGATTAAAGAAATTTGACAGATTGTAGGTATGTCGATGCCGTGCTGGCGTCTGTACCCCGGCAAACATTATGTTATCATTATGAATTGCAAGTTACGTTTAATATTTTACAACATAGAGGGTTTTTAATAATAATAATTGAATTCGTTTATTGTACAAAGATAAACACAATACATTTAGTCATACACTTAAACAAGATAGTACATAATGGTGTATATAATGGTGGTCAAAAACCAAGTTGAACAGCTGGCTCCCGAATTAAGTAAAAATATACTTGTATCTCAGGAGCCGAAGTTCCTCATAAACATTGAATATTAATGTAATCAACTTGAAGAGACTCAGTAATTAAGTATTTCAAGTATCCGTATTGAGAAATTCATGTGAGATGATAGTAAGAATATTTTCTGTAGCTTCGTAAGACAAATTCTGCAACTAGTTAGCTTTGCTTTCAGTGCTAACTTGGTCAACGTGTAATCAATTAACCAATGTATCCTATACAAAGACGAGCGCTTAGGACTGAGTAATGGCGGCTTGCAAATGCGGAACGACATCGGACGGTGTCACAGACCGGACGACCTCGACGTCCTAGAAGGAAGTTAGGGTTGAGAGGTAGGATGGAGTGGCGGCGTAACACTACACGCATAATGAAGAGTGGTCGCACAGTGAGGACTTCAGTTTCAGAGTAAAGCAGGGTGGTTGGATAATCTTTACGCTTAAAATGCATAACCTTTAGAATCACCTTTTGAGCTCGTTCTATTTGAATTAGAAGATTTTTATAGGTGCATTTCATATCAATATTTATTATTTATTGATTAATTATTCAAAACAGATGATACATTTGACAGATTTTTGCGACGTTGCCAACCGTCAGAAAGCGCTCTTTCAACCTTTAAATCTCGACTGTACCTTCGAAGAAATGCAATTGTAAGTGCACCCTTTGTGTTCTAGGCCGGCACCCTGCGCTACCTGTCCCCGGAGGCGCTGGAGGGCGCGCTGGACCTGAGCGGGGCCCGCGCGGCCCTGTGCGCCGTGGACGTGTTCGCGCTGGGCCTGGTGCTGTGGGAGGCGCTGTGGCGCACGCGCGGCGCGCACGCGGGGCCCGCGCCGCCCTACGCGCCGCCCTACCAGCACCACCGCCTGCCGCCGCGCCCCACTCTGGCGATGATGCAGGTGCGTGCCATAGCAACCAGTAGAAACTGGGGTTATTGATACAAAAAAACAAAAAAAAAAATGTCTAATGAGGTGTTTTTACAGCTGAGGGGCGTATAATACACCCGTTTTGCTTCCTGTGCTCCTCCATTTCAGAGACTATGTCATAGCACCACAGCCTACAGCCGCGACCCAGCCTGGCTATGATGCAGATTGATGGTGTCGGACGTGGGAATTCATGGATTTTATGGTTTTTGACAAGAAAAATAACGAAAATCTTGATTGGAATAGCGCCAAAAATTGCACTTTTACCTAGATAAGACCTATTCTGCATTCGCAAAGTAGCTATCAAACATATACACGTGTGCTTTTGAAAAAAAAAACTATAATACCTAGACATTAAAATTCAGTTTGCGCTCTAACTTTTTTTACTTTTCAATTATTCTGAAATCAACAGTATAAAGTGGAAATAACAAGAAAGTTGACTTTAAGAGTACACTAGTCGCTCATTCTTCCATACAAACGTAGTATGGTGATTTACTCGTCTGTTTGACGGTGTACGTTCAAAACTAAAAATTATATTAAAGGAGATGTTTCATTTTCGGCCATAAAGTGTACGGTAATGAAAAGCCGGCCAAATGCGAGTCGGACTCGCCCATTAAGGGTTCCGTAGCAGCAAGTAACATAATATAAAAGTTCTTGTAGCTCGTTGTAACTTTGATCGAAGTTTTAATAATAGATTATGACGTATTCAAAAAAAACTAATTACTAGATCTCGTTCAAACCAATTTTCGGTAAAAGTTTACCTGGTAATGTACATCATATATTTTTTTTAGTTTTATCATTCCCTTATTTTAGAAGTTACACACATTTTACCACTTTGGAAGCGTCTGTCGCGCAAACTATTCAGTTTAGAAAAAAAAAAATAGAATCCTCAATATCATTTTTGATGACCTATCCATAAATACCCCACACGTATGGGTTTGATGAAAAAATGTTTTTTGAGTTTCCGTTCTAAGTATGAGGAAAACCCAAAATGTATTGTTTTTTTTGTGTCATTTTGACGGACAGAGATGAAGAATCCATAAGGGTTCCGTTTTTTGCCATTTGGCTACGTAACTCTAAAAAGAGGAAAAAATTCCACGAATTGAGGAAAAATATTCTTTCCTGAATATTCCCCTGATTACTTCGGCACAAAAAATAATATTTTATCAAATTATTGCCATATTCTATTGCTCATGGCGTCGTCCTACTTGCACACTGCTTTCGTCCAGAAATCATGTTCAAAACATAAATCAAAATTCAAAAAATATATTTCACATAAACCTACAAGGGCACTTATGAAACGTCAGAAGCTAGGTGCACGGTTCCAATTGGTCGTTTCCTATGGAGAAGAGCCGGCAAGAAACTCCACGGTTACTCTTAAAAGTAAATGTTATTTACAATCTTTTAAAGTTACAGTGAAAGAAAGAAAATACGTTTATTTACGGTAAACATGACGCAAAAAAGAGCTTACACAAAAAAAATAATTTAGAAAAGGTTGCGGGAAACATGCGTCACATCCACGCAAAACGGCTATCGCTCAGCATTATGCTGCGACCCTATGCAAGACAGAGCCCCAGCGCTGATTTTCAGCGACGACCGGCGCCGATGTATTGACGTCATTCGGTGCAGCAAAAAACAATAACTAGGACGCTGTACCAGCACTGTACAGCAGTACTGTACACAGTACAGCGTACTTGCAGAAAAATAATATAAATAAATTCAAATGTGATTAAAATAAAAGAAAAAGGAAACATACATGCTACGAGAATATCATCCTCAAAACGTTTTGCGCATTATGTAGTGGCAACTTTTCGAAGCGTCACTACCAATAATAAACTCTGTATAGTCTATGGTTACACTCAACAGGAAGTTATGCAAAATTATGTAAGGAATTACAAAATGGCCAATGATGTAATAATATGCAACAGCAAAAGTTATGTCAGTGTTCTGTTCAACCTATCAACTATGCGTTTGTGAGTGAATGTGAAAGGTGAGATGGACCCAATAAAAAAGACAAAGCCTAGGAATCTGGAAGCTGAAGGGTGACCCGATGTCCCAACTACTATATTAATAGTAGCTTTGGAGCTCCAACAACAACAGTGTTAATAGGTATGAGAGGACACTGTAGTGATCAACAAGTACCAGGTACTTAGCAAGATAGAAAATGATTGACAGATCTACAAGTCGGCTAAGCCTACAACGTTGTCACATTCACAAAATCTTAAAGAAGAGAATCTATATAAAACAAATATTAAAATAAAAAAAATTAAGAACCTATTTAAACCAAATGACATGACTGCCACTAAAGCTGTAACAAATCTAATTTAATAAAAAATATAGTACTTATTTTGGAGTTATATAATGTCTCAGACATTATTTATATGGCATGAAAGGCATGTATTTCTGTGATAAGATAATAAGATCTTAGACGTCTTTTTGATTAATTAGAAATATTATCATCGTTAAAAAAATATCCTACTTTTGCGGATTGTAGATTTGTAGGTACTTCTGGACGAAAAATTCAAAGTATTCCTATTTCACATCACATCTGTCAGTCTCGTTCGTCTCGACTTCGTGGCTTTCGGTGTCTGTACAATTTTTTTTTTTTATGAAGCAAGTCCAAAAAGGCCTTGGCGTTCAGCCGAAAAAAGCTTTTTGCAAACAACAATCACAGTTTTGACAGTTCTAGGTTATGTAAACGTCATCTCTCCAACCTGTCATGACTGGCTGTCGATGGTCGTATTTCTCCTGACAAACGTCAAACATTTTCAGTTTTTATTTTAGTGCCTAAAAAATATTAGATATTATGAAACAAAACAGTATTTATTGTATTCAGGGGATCGTTTCCCAGGTTTTCTAAAGCGTCCATGTTATGGCCGAAGTCCCATACAAAAATGAAACGTCTCCTTTGTCTTGTCATTATGTAGCCCTGTATGAAAGCAGATTTGGAAAAAAAATGGTTTGGAAGTTATGAGCGTCGAAACTTCCATATTTCAACATTAATTTTAACTCGGCTTTGATCGTAAATAAATAACGTATGTAGTAAGAAAATAGCAAAATAGAAACCGTACAGTAAGCTGTACTTTAGTACGGAGCGGAGCGGAGTGGGGCGCGTCGTCGTGGATTGCACTATCTATACATGGATTATTTATTAAATAGTTCAAATAATTTTATTTTGAGTAAGTTTCAGTAGTTTTTTCATAATAGTACTATACGCCCATTAGTCTATTCATGAAATTTTACGCTCTCGGTTTCGTTATATATCATTATTTATTTCACTAAATAAATAAATACTAAATAAATAAAGCCAAACAAATTAATAATTAGACTAATTAGCATGCATATTAGTCACGCCCACCAACGAGATCGAACCGTCGACTAGTGTACCCTTAAAATATGGCTTTTAGCGATAAGACTGCCCATTATGTCACCCTATGTATAATTTCTACATTTATATCTGTATTTTTTATGTTGTACTATCGAAGAACTTCATATCTAAGCAGTTTGAAAACAAAATCCGAACACGATGACCGATGACCTGTTACCGCCCCGGTTCTATAGCGGCCGAGCGTTGCAAGCAGAAATAGTCCTTACGGTGTATAGAACTTTTTCGATGGTACATAATAAAAGGTATTCATTCTATTCTATTCTAAATAACATCAATTGAAATATGTTAAAGTAGTATTACCACCGATACCCAGTGCGAATGCGGTGCTCCTGACCAAACCATGTCCCAAATGCTGGAGTGTCCAAAGAGTTCATACACCTGCACTTCTCAAGACCTAAAATATTCTACTGATGCCGCGATTGACATGGCCGCCTACTGGGCCTAGCTCGTTTAACATAATACATCTATTTACCATCGACTCGAAAAGAAGGAGTATTACCACTTAACGAAATGTCGTTCCTTTTATAATTTACGTGATATTTTGAAGACGCTGAATTACATATTATAGGTAGTACAGACGCCAGCACGTCAACCTACCATATTCTGTCAATTTTTTAAAATAGATTTTCAACTTTATCACTAAAGCATAAGGTTCAAAGTTGATTGGGAAATATCTGACAGTTTCGGGTCTGTACAACAATATATTTAAAACTCTAAATTTTTTCCAACAGAGCCTAGTATCGCGGAATAAGGCGCGTCCCCCGCTACCAAAGGGGCCGGTGCAACAGTCCCGGGCGTTGAAGATAGCTGCTGATACCTGCGATGAATGCTGGGATCATGATGCAGAAGCCAGGTAAGAAGATATTATATTAAATTAGAGTATTTTTTATCTCTTTATAACAAACAATGCTAGAAAGAGACACTTAATATGAAGTTGGTTCTGTAAGCGACCTCTAAACTTATAAGCAGTGATCGGAAATAGATGAGCTAAAATACCTAAAATTCGAAAAAGAACAGAGACAAAGTGGAGACGCCTGAAGACCAAATATTTTTTCGAGACTAAAGTCCCGGGTTTTGGAAATTTACTTAAGTACAACTAAAATTAATTTAAAAAAAAAACTATCAAATTAATTTCCTGTTTTTGTTAAAAAAAAAAAGAGTATGCACGATTATTATTCTTTGAAAAAAATAAAGGTGATCTCCTTATCTTCGTTTGAACAATGTAAGTCAGCGCGGTAGCTAATGTAATTTACATACCAGATTTAATAATTATGTGACTAACAAGGTAAGGGTAAAAAAAAACATTTTATAGCTTTTCATACAATTTATTCATTTTGTACAATTATTGGAACTAAACGTAAACATAAATCAACCTCAAGAATTAAGAAAGTCACCAATATTAAGTCTCAGTCGGAATATTATTTCCGTTCATGTTGAAAGTTGTCCCTTAATCTGAATCGGTAGTTTTCAATTTCTTTTTGTACTTAAAATCCATTTATAGACACAGAATAACCTTACAACATCAACTGAAGTTATAAGGTACATATTTATAGTACGACAATAATTCATTTTCATAGTCAAATCCTTTTTCTATATTATCACAAATGTCTCTTAAAGCATCTAGATCGGGATCTCTTTTTATAACGTTTTATAATTTTATTTTAATTGGTTCAGACTAACACCAGCTTAGAATAGTTCTCGCTTCGTCAAATATGTGTAAAGATTCCGGTAACAATAAGTTAGACTTTTGTAATTCCTTTAAAGAAATTTGAATTATTTTAAAATATTCGTCAATATAATCTAAATCAGTTTTTAAATTTTCCTTTTCTAGTACTGTTTTAGCATGCCTGATAGACAAAGAATAGTTTTAATTTGTTCGTAATATTTCGCATAATACGAAGCTGCTTCTAGCCATGTACACCACCACTTTGTTATGACAGGCTCGGGTGGCAATGGCAGGCACGGAAAATTTTCCTTTAATAATCTTACTCTATTAGGAGTCTTTAAAAATATTTTTTTGTATCAACGTCCGTATTAGTTCTGCAATGCGGTTAAGAGCATGTGCTAAACAGGTAACATGTATCATATTTAGCTAATAGTTCTTTAAAATTGTTCCTGCTTTTAAAATGTATGCTACGCGATCAGAACGTATGACTAAAACGTCTCCTACTTTGGCTTCATAGGAGTCTCCCCCACATATTTTCTAAGCAACCAGTCACAAATTGAGCTATTGTCTCTCCATTCACCTTTTCTAATATTTTGCAAGATATTAAAATTTGTTTATTTATTACCACATTTAAAGGTTTTACAAGAAAATTTACAATAAAACGACCTTAATAATCGGTAGTTTCATCTAGAGATATCCAAAGTTTTTGATTATGAACATGGTCAATAATGGTCATGAATTAAAGCATTTTTTTTAGAAACAATGTTCAAATAAACGTTCCTCAATAACGATTCATCAGGAATTATATTAACTTTTGTACATTTACAACACATGTATTTAAGTAAAAATAAGTTAAACGCTGGTTGATTAACTTGTGATCAGGGTATCACAAGTAAATCAACCAGCATCAGTATTACACAATTTAAAGAATAGGGTGTTTTACTCTATATGAGAAAAAATCTAAAAATATATTATTGAGATAGCTTAGGCAAAAAGCAGTCGGAAAACGTTAGCTTTAGTTCATAAAATAGCAAACTAAATTTTTAAATTAAATTCAAAGGTTTCAGCTTTTTTAATCTGTTTCATAACACCATTAGATAGTAGTCGCCATGCTATTACGTCGTACGGCTATGTAAACTTAGGAGTGTTAACTGTCAACTATCAGCGTACCTTTAATCTATAAATTTGTTTACATAGTGAACTGACGTCATGACCTCAGAGCAATATGGCGTCCACTGCGTCCAGCGTTTTCGTCAAATTACGCGCGAAATTTGAAAATGCAAAATTTAAATGCATTTTTATGGCACTTAACGATAGATTAAAAATCTTGTGAATTTTTTTGTGGTTCATTAGCACTATAGAATCTAATTAAGACACTTTTCAAAAATGGGTGTAATACCCTATTCTATTAAATCAAGATAAAAATGCTTCATTCACTTTTCTAGCAACACCTTTGTGTTTCGGCCCGTCAATAAGCCTCCTGATATTGCTTTTCTTGCATACAATACTATTCTTACATTTAGAACAGTATATAGTGTTGCTAGCGGGGTCGTGGCATAATTGAGGTTTATCTTTAATCCACGACTGTACAATCCCTTCGCTAGGTTTGGTCGCCATTTGATTGCTATGAGGGAGCAAAATTACTGTAAACAATGAGACAAATTATATAATAACTTTGTCCCGAGATTTATTCTTTTCATAAAATATGGTTTATTGTTTATACGTAATATGATGCTCTATGTATTCAACAACACAACACAGTTTACATTGTGCGCCGAGAGCCAATATAAACAGCAGGAGACCATTTTTTGTGCCCATTGTTTATTCTTATCGCGGCATCTGTCAACGCACGGTGCTTGGGCCCACTTATGACGTTTTGCGTCTCGCAGCTTCGGAGGTTAACGATAGGATTGCGAGTAGGTACAACATTTGAGCACGGACTAAAATATAAAACAGCTGTTTGAAAAAAAATCCTTAAATTGTTGAATAAAATTTGAATTTGGAAAATTAATCAAGAATAGTTTAATCTTTAGAATGTCTTAAAAGTCATGTAAAATTCATAAACTTACCAAGCAGTTTGATTACCGGAGCAAATGACAGAATGTCAGTTGCGGTAAAACGTAATCTATAAAATCAAACCAATGTGTTGAAGACACGGTTGGCGCAGTGGTTAAGCGATTGACTGCTGCGCTGCGTGTCGCGGGTTCGATTCCCGCACGGAACAAATATTTGTATGACCTACAAGTTGTTGTTCCGGGTTTGGTTGTTTGTGTTTGTGACTTTAAATGTTTGTAAACGCACCCACAATACAGGAGAAATTCCTAGTGTGGGGCATGCTTTTTAATAAATAATAAAAAAAAAAAAAGTGTGTACATGTGAAGCAGATCCAATAAACGATAAAATAGGCACAGACAAAAAAAAAACAATTCACGCGAGTCAAATATGCGTACACAACTTGAGGAACTACAGAGTGTGTGATGCACGCACGACGACGCATGGAATGCGAAACACGCCTCTACCCCTTAACTCTTTTGTAATTTTTTCATTTTTCACAAAAGAGAAACTTGTTGTTTCTTTCTAAAAGCAACAGCAAGTTTTGGCTATTCTGGGAAACGAAAACAGACCCAGTTCTTTAGCTGATTTAATAACAATAGAAAACGTATCTACTGGTTTTTTGAGAACGTTCTCCTTGTTTTTGAAGTCGGTTTAAAAGGACAATGAATTCAATTAGTTTACTCTATTAATAACATTAATATTAAATGTACTAATTAGTCCCGAATAAATATTTTAGTCGTAAGGAAGTCCACTTTTTTGAAGAGAAGAACCGACTTTCTTTGAACTTTAGGTATATTAGCTCACCTATTTCCGATCCCTGCTTAAAAGTAAATTTCGCAAAATACTTCGGAAAATCATAGTAATAACAATAGTCCTATCCTAGTAATAGTTTATTTATTATTATGTGTGTGTAACCGGTATTAAAACGGTAACCTAAATATGGTAACAAGTTTCTTCTTCTTGGTAACCCAGATAGCGGTAACCTTAGTCGTGGAAGTAACCAAAATTCTTCGATACCTGTACCGTAATTTATAAAGGTATTCGGTCCCTGGCTGAGGTAATGTGGGCTGTTGAATAATACCTGAATAAGTATTTTTTCAACTTATTCCTCAGATTGACAGCAGTTTGTGTAGAGGAGCGCATGGCGGAACTGAAGCAGATGTTACATGCGCAAGGACCGCTCATTCACGACAACAACTTGCATCCACATCCACCCGGTGGTAAGTTCAAACACTTATTGTTAGCTAATTCATTGAGTTTGTTTCGTGGTCAAACGAAGTCAAGCCTTATGCAACCAAAGCTAAGAAAAAAGGCTGACAATTGAAATTTAAATCTTGCTTAAAAAATATATAGGAGAATATTTGAATACTCGGACTCTGTAAGTGTTGGATCCCTGGGGGAAGCTTATATCACAGTATAATAAAGTAACAGTATTACGTCTCGGCAGTGACCTTGAAATAATTCTCTACGGCCGCTCGGTAGATAAAAATTCCGCGTCCGTACGGAACTGCCGCGCACTCGAGATTTGCGTACTGGTATACACTGAGGTTACTGAAGCGCGTCGTGTCGGCCGTTTTCTATTAAGACGTAATACTGTTACTTATTTATACTGTGCTTCTATCGAGAGAAGTGGACGTTTTTCCATTTTTCTAGAGCTCGTCCATTTTCTCTGTCTTGACGCTTCTCGGGTCGATTTCTGCTATAGATTCTGGCTTGAGGGAGTTGCAATGGCTAGAAATTGTGTAGCTGGCTTAATAATACGATAATGCCATACAATAACATTCATATTTATTCTTCTTTTCAGCGGACTCTAACATACACCCCCCACCGGAATCCGACAAAAACTCAAACTGTACTTCAACCCAAAATTGTGACGTTCACACTCCTCTGCTATACCCCCAGCCGCACATAGGTCGCAACGCGTGCATAGAACGAAACACACATACAAACACACAACAAGCCACCGTCGAACTAATACACAAATCCCTTAAAGACATCACAGCTCCCACAGAAACTCTTCGAGTACCAAATATAGAAGAAAATTGCCTTTCTGTAGCTCGCGTTTCAAGCCATACAAGAATACCCCAACTTGAAAATTCTGGTCTGACCGAAATTAGGTCCTACCAAAGACCGTTAGATTACGTACAGAATGACGTAACAGCCCATGACGTTGATAGGGCTCCGAAACAAACTAATTTACTCCAAGATGTTAAGGTAGAAAAACCTAAATGGGGCATCAAGAAATTCTTCGAAAAATTAAACAGGAAAGAGACTGAAGTGAAGTTAGCGGAGAATTCTCAACGTACAATGACTTCAATAGTTGATAAGCCTTCGAATATTACTGATAGAGATCGACCCTCGAATTTAACCATAAACCAGGATAGGTCCCCTTACAACTTCGAAGGGCCCTGCACACTATCACCACCGAACAGAACCCTATCTCCTACTATGATGATGGAATCTGATAACAAAGTCTTTGGGTTCAAAGAACTACCAAACAGAGAGAACGAAGCACGAACGCCGAACCAAATCTTCGCAGTAATAGTCCCGAAAGCTAAACCACCAGATTGTATCGAAATGAAAAGTAAAAAAGGTAGTTCGGAGAGTTTGAACAAAAGATCTGTCAAAACATCGCTCTCATCTCAAAGTATTCTAAAATCGAATTCAGAATCTGAAGACTCGACGGTTAAAAAACGACTTAGTTGTGACAATAGAATTATAAACAGTGGTAGCTCTTCTAGAGCAAGTATAAACTTAGAACTTCAATACATAGATACTCAAGAGTCTTACAACGGTAACATGAGCCCTTTTGACATCAACTCTGACTGCTCAAGCAGTGAAGATGAGCATTTAATGCTTTTATCAGAAAATGGAGGCTCAAAAATAACAATGCAAACCATACCAAAAACAGACGCGGAAAAGAAAAAAATATACCAAAATGAAGTTTTGAAGGAATCCAGTCAAGTTACTGATTTCACGTTTAACAAATTCCAGAATAAATATACCAATTTTGATAACGAATTTAGCGATCCTAATGATAAGGAAAACTTAGTCAATGGTTACAGCGGTGATAATCCTGTTTACCTAGCTGCTTTAAATGGGGAAATCGATACAGCAGAATTAAAATATCCCGGAAATAGATCCCCGAAACCGACTTTAAAAAACTTAGCGATAAAAAGACAGCATTCTCTAGAACAAGTGTCTGAAATATTCTCTTCTGCCGGTGACATTAATCTTCTGAACCCGGCAGGAAGGGTTAAAACGCCTGGAGATCTTCCCGTAGCGGTCAGAAGGGCAAGAAGAGATAGGGCGCTACAGAAGGGACGGGCGAGTGAAAGTAACAGATTGAGTCTTTACGACGATCGTATGATGTTTGGTAATAGTTTGTAGATTTGTTAAAATTGGACTTAGATCATTTATACCCGAATTCTAAAACGATACTTAAAGACGTTCTTTAATGTTTTTGTGCCCCACTTAGGTCGAGATCTATGAACGTTACTTTGAATTGAGAATTTGAAGTGTTTGACGTGTTCATATGTCATGTATGACTGTGTGTGTGTATGACTGTGTATGTGTGTGACTGTGTTTGTGTGTATGTCATCTTGCACTTTTAGTCTGACAGTTATCCAATATTTAAATAACGCTTAGCCAAAGTACAGCTGAGTAACGTTTATAGATCTCGGCCTCAGAGACATCAATTAAAAATAATCAATGTTTAACTTTGAATGACCAGTATAAATAAATCGAAACATTTCAGTTTTGGTTTAAAGTAACGACTGAATAAGACGCTCTTAGTCTTTCTGTCTCCTCAATACACCTTAAAATGATAGAGAAAGCATGAGACTTATCTACCGTCGAGATAAAATTTATTAGCGTTTGAGAATTCGACCGTAAATAAAAGGGGTTAAGACCTATATTGTCGTGTTGATATTACTGTGAATTGATTATATTATACTATGGGTTAATGTAAAACTCAAAATGATTTCAAGGAGATGGTAGATACCCATGAATGACATACTATGTTATTCAAAATGCCCAGTTGAAAGTCAGCGCATTTTTTATTGATTAAATTGATATGAACTTAATCATAACTATTATAGAGTTGAAAATTGCGAGCAAAAGCTAATTCCCTGTGCATTTTGTACACGTATTTATTTAAATACATAAATGACCGTTTGCACCAAACCTAGTCAAAGTAATTCAAGACTTCGCGTGAATGGGGGTTTTTTAATGAAAATTCACGCCACCTGTTGGAGCCACTTGGAGAAGAAGTCTTCCATTTCGACAATGCATATAAAATATATGATGACGTTCATCATTCGGTCATCATTCAGTCACAACAAAAAATAGGCGCTTTAACACTTGACAGTTGCCCGGACCTGACGTCTCAGTGCTGTCACTTAGCGAACGTCATTTCAGAAAACCCTCTTTGACACAAAAATAAGGCTCAACCCAGCGCTGCATTTTAAGCACCGCTTATTACTATGCAATCATGGTAATGATTATATAAATTAATATGCTTTAATTTCAAATTCAAAATATTTCACATAAACCTACAAGGGCACTTATGAAACGTCAGAAGCTAGGTGCACGGTTCCAATTGGTCGTTTCCTATGGAGAAGAGCCGGAAAGAACCTCCACGGTTACTCTTTTTAAAAAAATTGGCTTGTACAATATTTTCAAATAACAGTGTTATTAGGTACGGGAGGACAGTGTAGACTTTCAACAAATACCAGGTACTTAACAGAATAATGATGGTCAACAAATCTACAGTCCACTCAGCCTACAGCGTTCTCACATTCACGAAATAGAAAAGAATCTTAAAAAGATAAATTCATTAATAAAAATAAAAACTTATTTTAAATGAAATGACGTGATGGCTATTACAGCTGTAAAAGATCTGAATAATTATCATATCCACAAAAGCCACTAATAAAGAGTTGAAATTACATTTTAATCACAGTTTTACTAGAACAAACGTTGTTCAGACTATGGTCTACTACCATTCTATAGCATCAAATGTGTAATTAAAACAAACTAAACTAGGCGTTCTCAAATAAGCCTTATGTTGCTCAAACGTGTTCTAACATTAACCGTAACATCAAAGTACTCATCGCGGTAGCAATATGGCATTCAAGAGTTATAAGGAGTCCACTTGGACTACAAGGATGTCCGGCCAATGCGGGCCGAAATGCAAATAAATCATTAGCCAATGACATGCAAACGCGCGAAGTATCGTTCCGCCCATTTCTTTTGTTGACTGCCGCGGGCCGCCCGCGCCACCCGGACGGCTAGCCAGTCTACCGAAATCTCTCGAGCGGGCGACGCATGTGCATCTGATGTACTTACGTCACAGGCACGCATCGCGCGTTTTTTGTGAAAATGAGTTCTAACTATTGGAATCAATGTTGTCTTGGTGCACACGGAGCTAACTCGGTTTTGTGTAAGTTTTGTTTTTGTCTTGTTCCTGTAATATCCCAAATAAATAATACCTAATAATCTCACGTTAGATACAATAGGTTCCCGTACCTAGTACTTAAAGGAAATAAAGAAAACCATGTCTGATAGTACCTACCGTAAGTTCGCACCTAGAACGAAATGATAAAATTATTAGAAGTCAACCAACGCGCCGCGCCGTCGGTACGGTGTGTCGCGTCGTGCAATCGTGCATAGCCAGAAAATACCGACCAAAGTTTACCATAGCCAAACCGTACCAAGGCATAAAAATCTGTTTTAAAGTAGCCACTTGTCAGTGATAAAATACCTACCGAAGTTAATTTAAATCTACCAAAGTTAACTTTGGTATTTTCTAGTAAGACGTACAAAATAAGTGCTTACTAAATTCGTTTATCGAGGTACATTTCCCTGTACAATGCTGTCCCGTGCGTGAGCCGCGCGCCGCGCCGCAACTACTTTGAGACGCGAGCGCCGCAGTGCCTTTGTTGTAGGGAGTAACGATAATCCCGACTTTTTTTTAGCTTTGTAAAACAAATAACGTTTTTTTATTTATAGGATGCTATAGAATGGTAGTAGATCATGTTCTGAGAACCGTTTGTTCTAGCTAAACGGTGATTCAAATGTCACCGTGTATAGTGTCAAATAATAGGGTGATTATATGTTAAGGACGAATGTAAAAAATATAAACATGGGGGACATAAAAAATATAACACAATCAATGTTACCACTGCTGGTACTCAGGCCCACGTGGGCCCCGTGTGATTTGGTTGCGATTAACCATTAGGACTTGCCCAATTTCACTTCAGTGCAAACGGACATTATTATTATTCATTAAGTTATTTAAGATACCTGATTAGATATGCTAGATACAATCCAATATTTTATTTTTATTTAATTATAATAATTGGTCATTTTACAAAACTGCTAGGCGTTTTGTAATTATTATTATTACAGCCAAACACTTTTATATGGTTACGTCATCACAAGCATTCTATAAATTATGTTTAATGTTATTTTTTATTAATAATCATATGTTCTAAGTGTGCAAAAATATGCGTGAAGGCGTTCAAGTATCGAGTTATTCGAAAACTGGCTATCGATAAATACGAGAAGATAACTAATGTAGATTCATATGTTTGTACTATGGTTAAAGTATATATTCGACCTCATATTTTCTTTACCACTTTCCCCCTAAGAGCCGCTTAGTACCGGTACAGAAACAGTACTTTTGGTATCGGGGTTCCAAGCCCTGCGTGAAAGTGACATCCTTAGGGTGATAAAGCAATTACGAGGTCGCGAGGTCGACAAGACAGTTTGTCTATAACGAAGCAAAACAATATCTAAATATTACAGTATTGTAAAACTATAAAAAAGTGTAATTTCCTAATGCATTTATAGTTATAGTCAGCAAAAACATTCACTATAAATAAAGCAAAATTGCTTTTATAGAAATCGTTACCTCACGTTGAAATTAAGAAGTATAAAGTTAATCTAAATATAACATTCGTGGCTTTTCTCAAATAATTATTAAAAGTTTAAATTAAATTTTTACGTCGAACGAACAAAATTTTGAATATATTCGCATTTAATTAATATTTTTTACGAGTTCTTTGATTGAAAATTTGCATGCTAATTATTGCTATAAAATATTTTCCAGTCCACCCGGCTATTCCTTATAAGGTATGTACCCCTATTTTTAATGCATTTTAAATAAGGTAATTTTAAGGGTAACGTTTTGATTGCAGTAGTTATGTTTTAAAGATCTCCCTCACCGGGATGTGTTCGCCTGTGACGCAACAATACAAGATTCCACTGTAACGGGTTAGGCGTTTGCAAGTAGACTGCGCAGGCCAGCACCTGCTAGGGGATGGTCCATTAATGACGTGAGACTCGAAGGGGGGAAGGGGGTTTGGAAAAAAAACGAATTATCACAAAGGGGGAGGGAGGGTGTAGTGAGTTATCACGTGTATACCTTTATTATCGAAGAACTTCATATCTAAGCAGTTTGAAAACAAAATCCCGTGAACACGATGACCACATCTGTTACCGCCCCGGTTCTATAGCGGCCGAGCGCTGCAAGCAGAAATAGTCCTTACGGTGTATAGATATGAACTTCTTCAATGGTACCTGTATTTAAAGATAAAATATTCCCCAAATTTTTGAGATACTTCATACCAAAAAATACACGTGACTGGTTAGGGGGGGAGAGTTAGTCTAAATCTTCACCATGTATCGGGGGGGGGGGGGGTAAAAAGTTGTTAATAAACGTCACAATAACACATATAATTAAATATGTAAAAGTAATTCGACTGGGTGGCAGGTTAAGAGGCCGTAATAATGACGTATTGTTTTTATGCCGCCATTATTCCAGTGTGAGTGAGAGACGGAGCTATACAAGGCCGCTAGCACCGTCCTTTTTTCGCAGTGGAATAATGATGGCATTAATACTTCATAATTAGGCCGAAGGTTACATTACAGGCGAATGCTCCCGGTGAGGGAGCTCCATCAGGTTTATTTATTTTATATGTTGATGATAATATTTTGCGCGTATATATAAACAAATGAAAGTCTTTGAGAACTGATGACTGTATTGATAAGCTTTTGTGTCCAATTGATTATATTATATCTTAATACAACGAATGCATAGAAAATGACTTCTACTAATACTCGGGTCAAAACTATATAGAAATATATGAGGCACCTCTCCAACTCCCGGCGATTAAGGAGAAGCCAGTAGAGCTAGCAACTAAAAATGAGTTGGCGAGTGCGCGAGTACTCACTTTGATAGCTCTTGTCCCTGCGACGAACGAGTACTTGCCAGTAATGTGAACAGTACACACCTATGAAATTGGCGTTTTTTTCTCACAAATAGAGAACCTCGTCACTTTTATGATTTAAAATATTCATCAATTGCTTGATATTATAATAATATCGAATAATGAACATCATAGACAACTACCAATAGTCATAAAAACCTTATTACTTATAGTTTGCTAAACAAAAAATACCTTAAAAATGACTCCTCTTTTTGGTAGCAGAATTACCACTATTTGTTCTAAAACTTAGCCAAACTTATTTTTGTCGCTTAATCTAAGTGGCATACGTTATCTTAGTTTAGTGCATAAAAGTTTTTAATCAATAGTGTTCATGGTTGTTAAATAAATTAAGAAAAAGTTAGTATGAAAAATGCAACTTCTTTAAAATTCTCCATACAAAACGCTGATCTCATAGGTGGGGACCTAATATAAATGTATCTCTTTTAGTCACACGGGACCTGAAATCATTCGTACGTTTCTTGAGCGAGAAAATCGTTGATAGCTAGTCGCTTGCTCGTCGGCGGTGGCACAGGTGCACAGCTCCAGATACTTAAAAAATTCTGTGTTCATTTTTCAAACAGTACCGTCCCACGGCCATGGCGGAAAAAACATTTAAAACGAAAACAATTTTTCATTTGCTCCACGAACGTGAAATGTGATTGGGAACGCCCTAGAAAGCACCATAAGCAAGCTAGCATTAAGTCCGCCTTTGTACTTTTTTGAGTGAAAAGATTAAATAAAGACGTACTCCGATTGGACCTTCACTGGTAAAGGCCGGCCGGCTACCAATCGGAGCGCCGAACGCGGTCGATGCGTAAAGTCGAGATGGTTAAAAGAAACTCACACTAGGGCTTCAGATGTATGAACGTAAACGAGGCAAAAGGAGTTTGTAAGGATCGTAGCAGGTGGCGTTCTGTAGTTTCCTACCTACCCATATGGGAAGATGGCGTGAGTTTTTGTATGTCATAGAAAACCGTTGTTGGCCCGAGTATTATTTATTAGTTTCTGTCCGCGACTTCGTCCGCGTCTCATCGCATCGCCCGCCACACCTTGTTTTCACTTAACGTTGGCTCCTAAGCGTCGTTCCGTGATGTTAAATAGCCTTTAACCTTCCCCAAGAATGGGCTATCCAATACAAAAAGAGTTTTTCTAATCAGATTGGTAGTTCTATAGAGTACATATAAACAAACAAATTTTACATTTTTATCTTTAGATTTGAACAACGCGTAAATTATTATTGTTTACATTTATATTTGTACATAGTTTTAAGTTCCTATTAATAACCGGAAGCCATGTTTTTATTTGTTTTTTTTTACTTGTTAAGTTTAAGTTACACTACATTGACAAACATTATGTTTTTGTTTTAAATAACATTTATTATTATTAAAAAAAAAAAACATAGTTTCTAGATATTTTACTCCATTTAGCTTTAATATTTTTTTGTAAATATTCCGTATTCTTCGTGGATTAGATATTATTATAAAATTTTATATTTATGGTGTGTTTAAGATATTACGGTTAATGTGTGCAGTTGTTTCTTTTATTAACCGGTCAATGTACGAATTATTATAAAGTTAGCATTAAAAAATCGGCCAACTCACTCGAAGGGTTCCGTACCACCGTACATATTTAACACTATCGAGCAAAAACGCCCGAAAAAAAATATTCCTGCATGGCCCCCTTTAATTTTCAATTAAATATTTATTTATTAACTCATCATCACTATCATTACAGGAATTTCCTAATTCAATAGTGTGGCCATAATTACAGTTTTATTATTTATCATAACATTTTTTGTGCGTCGTAGTTTTTGTGAACTCACTCAGAGAACAAGTAAAAATATCTATGCTGTCTGCTACGTCATTAAGTACACGCAAAGTACGCGTTATAGGGGCTTTATCCAGTAGATTGGTCCTACTACTGGGCACTGCCAATAGCCGTGGCCGTCGCCTTCGCAATACATAATTGTCGGGCACACACAGGTTGTTTGTTTTATAGAGACCCAGATAAGTTCACACTGAAAATTTCAAATGTCTATCTGTTACGGTTCAAAAGGTACAGCTCTGTGACAAACAGACGGACAGACAGCGGAGCTTTAGTAATTGGCTCCCGTTCGCACCCTGTGGGTACGGGACCCTAAAAACAAAAGGTAACATTGGTACAGACGCCAGCACATCAATCTACTAAAATCTGTCAAATTTATTTAATAGATTTTAAACTTTATCACTAAAGTAAAGGTTCAAAGTTGATTGGGAAAATTTGACAGTTTCGGGTAGGTTGACCTAATGGCGTCTGTACATTAGCAGATTTTCAGACTTTAACCGGTTAATCTTAGAAATATATTTATTCATTCCATTATTATTGCAAAGAAGATATTACGAAGTACCTAAACAGAATCTTGAAAATACTTTCTCGTAAGCAAATCACGTTAAAAACTGTTTTAAAATTTAAAAGGTCGTGATTTTAAAAGGTAGGTAATTGTTAAGAAAGAAAATAATGTTTCTCGGTGTTGTAGTAAAGTTTAATTAGGAGAGGTTTTAAAATCACGACTTCATATTATAAAATTCATAAAAAAACAAACTATAAACATGTTGATAAGAAATATATTTAAATTAAAGTGTATCTTTAAATTATACATACCGTACACGTATTGACGCAATAGAAAAAAATATGTACAGTACAACAATTTTCTTAATGTCTCCCGGCAAACTTCGTGTTGCCTCAGTCGTCGGATTCCTATCAGTTGCCCTTTTTTTCTGAATACCTGTTTTTTATACTTACAGTGACATTAAGAAAATAGTTTTACTTTAACTACATTTTCTTAATTATGTTTATTTTAGCTCAGCTACGCACGGGCAATGTTCAACTCTTTGAGCCGAGCATTGAAAATATCAGCGTGTCATAAAATACACTATTGGGTTTTCAAGTCGGCGATAAGCAGTGCGTTGAAAATCTAATACGCGATAAAAAAAAAAATTGGCCCTTGGGTACGAGGGCTAGCTAGCGAGCACTCCGATTTTATTTTATACAACTCGATTTTAGAATCGTGAATCCGCTGCGGAGCGCGGGCTGCGATTTTATTATCGCAGTCCGCGCTGGGCTATACAAATTCATTGCTGGACTTCACTTGCACCAATCCAATTGCATCGCGAGCAGTCGTGCCAAAATGTGATAAATCACAATTTTAAAATCGTGGCCACATTTTCTCGCGCACCACCAATTCGTTGCATTTCTGCGATAAAATAATCGCACGTTAAAAAGTAGTGCTCGATCGTTCGCTCTTAAATGGTCTTCTGAAACGTTAATTATTATGTTCTGGGATTCGTGAAATCTAAAACCGTTATGCGTATCCGGCCGTAAAACTTCCTTTCCACTGGAGCAAAAGTATTGAAAAACAAGATGGCAGCGTTAATTCAGATGTTTGCCACCCGCTTAAAGATAACGCCATGCTTTCAAGTATTTTTAGTTTTTGTTTCAACAACTTACGGTGTTTTATTATAAGCGTAAATTACATTTTTGTGTCAATACGTGTGCGGGCCGCACCAATAAACGTTGTAAATGTATACCTACCAATAGATGATAGTGCGATAATATAGATTGTTGCGGGTTTTGCGGCCGATACGTGGTGGAATAATGCATTTTATAGAAAGAAACAAAGCTGTACCTACTTAGACTGGTAAAAAATGCCTCAGGCATGAAGTCCGCCTTTGTAGGTACAGTATTTTTTTTTACTTGTGCATAAAGTTTTGATAAAAATAAAATTAATATAGTACACCCACATTTCGCCAGTTATGTCCTTCCTCCTGTATTTTACATGCAACGTCTACCTATCTGACCTCCACAACCCAGTTACTGGGTAACACGATACCCCTTGGTAAGACTGGTTGTCTGACTTACAAATTGGGCTTCTGACTGCCCGTAAGGACTGTCAAAAATTATCCCCCCTCCCCTACACATTCCAACACAAAATGCATTATTTCGTCACGTAGTGTCGCATGTGAGTGTACAAAGGCGATATCGCGGCTTTCACTTAGCTTTGTTGATATTATTGTAACTGACCACGTCGGACACCGAATATAACAATTATGTTTTTATAAATATGCTGTTTTATTTTATTACCCACCTCACACACCTTTTATTATAATTTTAGTCGCTCAGAATCAGGCGTCAAAATTGCGATTCATGTTCAAAACGAAAGTCACGCGACTCATTTTGCGCAACGTTAATTACGCGACTCACTTTGTTAAACGTAAATTATGCCGCTAATTTTACGCGGCGGAAAATGACGTCAGTTCTTTGTTGGTTATGAACTATAAAAGCAAGAACATATAAAATACCAAGCATTCTGAACCTTCAGAATACTTGGTATGACATATCCAGGTGGTCGTTGTACAGGGCAACTACCGTCGTTGGTGGCGACTGCTGTGGGACTTACCTAACCCTAGGCTGCTACCGGAGGAAGCTGAAAAGGTCCTGGTACGGGAGCGACGGATATCGTACCTACTAGGGTCGATATAAGTACGCTTCTAGCCCACGACCCGACCCTCTGACACCCAGACCGACAGCACAGATGGGAAGACGACACAGACGAGCGACATGGACATTGCACAACTCGAAGAGGTCATGGCCCGAGCGGGAATAACCGACGACGACGACACGATACCGCCCGCATCACCTGACTGGAACGAGCAACTCCTTGCCTCGTCGCCGGGCGATCGACACGACGACCAGTAGGTACAGAGTGGAAGAGACGCAGAGACTGCCCGATGGATCGATCTCCGACTAACTCCACTCCACCGCCGTCACCGCCCCTTTACATCATCCAAACCAACCAACCTCCAACATAGCTTGACTGCCATGGCTAGCTCACGCAGGGCACTGGAGGTGGAGCCCCGAACCATCGCACTGATCCAGGAGCCGTGGATCAGGAATAACAAAATATGGCCTCGGTAATATCGGAGGTAAGATAATTCTCAACACTTACACATCAGACAAACCAAGAACCTGCTTCTACATACCCAAAGAAATCCCTACCACACCACTCACCCAATTCTGTACCTGTCAGCTGTCGGGCTCTAGACCAAAGGTAGCGTTCCAGATGTTGTACTGGCCTCGGTATACATGCCTGGCGAGGACGCAGACTACCCGCCAAAACAGATTGCCGACCTAGTACAGCACTGCCAATATGAACCAGATCATCTGCACCGACTCGAACGCCCACCACCCGCTCTGGGGCAGTGACACACCGAACTCCAGAGGAGAGGTACTATCCACCTATTTATTATCCACTAACCTTAACATCATTAACCGCGGCTTGGATGGAACCCACTTGGGTCACAATTCGAGGACAAACAATATAGATTTAACACTTGCTACAGAGAACGCGACAAACCTTATCACAAACTGGCACGTGTCGGACGAGCCTTCTTACTCAGATCACAGAATGATCCGCTTTACACTAATTACCAACACTAGGAAACCCGAACCGAGGCGCACTAATGTTCCCGGATACAAACACCTCCTGGCGTCCCCACTAACTAGACACCTAACACAAGTGAATCACTTGTGTTAGGTGTCTTTTAGGGGCTCTTGACCAGTCCTGATGCGTTGGGGTCCATTCTGGTTCAGCCTCCCACGTCTTGTCCTCTAGGACTCTACAGTCTGGGAAGCGAGTCTCAAGAAGGATCTTACTGGTTTCATGGTCAGTTACTGTGTATGAGTTACCTATTGGGTTTCAGCGCGCAGAGAGTTCGGTCCTGATCCGTTGATAGTTCCGAGTCGTAATCAGCTCAGAATCAGTCTTCAAAAGTACGATCAATGCTTAAGAGACTAGTCACGCTCATTTTGCGCAACGTAAATTACGCGACTCACACGGTCGATAAATCCTGCTCTCGGAAACGAGCATGTTCTCTCACACACATAACACACTCGCCTCACTTGGTACCTAGAAAATGTTAGCGCGCAGCCTTCTGACCGGCCATGCTTCATCGGCCGTATTGTACGCCACGCCACTCATTTTACGCGGCGGAAAATTACGCCAATTACTTCGTTGGCTATCTTTATAGAATTCTTTAACTGGGGACTATAAAAGCAAGAACAAATAAAATATAAGACATCAGTAAAAAATCCCCTTTATTTCATAATTACAATAACAAATAAATGTTTATAGATAAATCATTATCGTCATTTATCCGACAAAAGTTCCAATATTTTAGACATCAAATACAATTTATAGGGTTTCGGAGCAACAACGATTGTCCTTGTAATGTCGAAAGAAACAGATAGGTACATTATACTTTCTTACAAAGTTGCTGGCAATATTTGCAGATACCGTATAAAAGACAGAACAGTGGTGGCCCACTGGTATAGGCCTCGACGAGTAATAGCTCGTGGGTTAGAACCCAAGCAGGCGCTTTACTAAAGTGTAATTTATTTCATCACCACTGCTCTCAAAACGGTGAAGGAAAACATCGTGAGGAAACCGGCATGTCAGGTGTGACATCCACCAACCCGCATTGGTCCCGCGTGGTGGATTACGGCCCACTCTCTCTCACGGAGAGGAGGCCTGGGTCCCAGTAGTGGCAACATTGCATTAAAAGACTAGCGGGCTGCATTCTCAAAGCAACTACGGTTTCTTCGAAGAGCAGAAGACGTCACTGAAATCGTTATGTATTAAAGTAAGTTGTTGTGTTTTTCTAGAGAGCGTTTTTTCACACAGTAAGGTCAAACCTGTTCATGACGGCCGTTAAGTGGAGGCCTCCGCACTTCTAGGAAACCGTAGATCTACCTGTATACAAGGTCAATTTAAATTATCTAGCGAAACCCAGCAGACATGATGGGTAACGATTCTAAACATGATAAAACAAAAAAGAGTTGATGTTTTTTTCGGGCGGGTCAACGACTGCTTGTAGTCTTGTAACTTGAAGTATAGGTTCAGTTTTTTTTTTTTTGTATTCTTATCTCGCAGGTCAACCTAGGAGGTTGTCGGCTGCTTAACCGGACTTTCCTGTGGCTGCCTCAATAAATTAAGGCCTTCAGCCAGGGCATAAAACTTAGCAACTAAGCGACTTCACGCTAAGGGCACCACCCTGTGGGGTACGGACCTCGGCTTGGGGCGTCGCTGGGGGAGGACAGCAAGGGACAGACTGGATCGGATTAAGGGTTGAGAAAATCTATTTTATCGTGTTTGGTTATCGATCGATACCCACCATATCTGTAATAAAGTTTACACAAAAATATTTTTTTTAAACCGATATCTCAAGTGACAACTCTTAACTGCGGTCGGTGAAACCCCACAAAAAACCATCAACGATTGTTTTTTTTTTATCATTTTTAAATATTGTTACCCATCGCGTTGGCGAAGTATCGCTAACTAATTTCATTTGACCCAGTAAAGTTAACATCGCCGTTGCTTCGAAACCTTTTTATAGTGTAATAGGTATTTTGATTGATTAAGTATTCTTCTACTACATTTATTATTTGAATGGGCTATTTATTATACAGCGTGTAACAAAAACCCTGACCGATCCGCGAGGGTGTTGTTAAGAATCATACTGCCATGTCAACGCCGGCTATCGCTGAAAAACAGCGCTGGGGCTGTGTCTCGCATAGGGTCGCAGCATTATGCTGAGCGATGGCCGTTTTGCGTGTATGTGACGCATACTTCCCCCAAATTGCTTTTTTCGTGTTTTTTTTTCTTTGCTTGCGTCATGTGTACGGCAAATAAACGTATTTTCCTTCTTAACAAATGCTTCCTCTCTCCTAACTCACTTATTTTGCGGTGCCCGACACCCATATGATCTAATTATAAGTTTACCACCTAAGAATGTGCCATGTGCCATGTGGAATACAATAAAAGTATTGAGTATTGAGTAACTTTCAGGAAAAAAGAAAAAAAAATCGTCTCATTTCTTTTCCATTGGGAATTTTTAGGGGGTTATTACATGGGTCACGGGCGGCCGTCGTTTACCGGGAGTCTACAAGTCATAACTGATGACCTGCGTAGAAAATTTGCTAATTTATAATGTAATTCATGTAATTTTGGTAGGTACTAAAAACGTGAATTTTAAATAGCAATAACTTTTTTACTTGACCATTTTCATTTTTTTGGGAATACTACTGCGGCCCCTTTCGGATCGGACAGGGTTTTTGTTACATACTGCATAAAATAAATTATGGTATCACACTATTGTAAGGATTCCGCTCCGGGAACTGACAAACTTCAAAGGGTAGCTTATTGATTCGTCATATTAACATTTGTTATTTTATTCAAATTTTTTGGCGGTTCCTACCTCAAACTTGAATTTCGTTTGTATCTTGGATAACTACATTAAAGTAAAATCTATAGTCTTTATCCGGTTTAAAAATACCCGTAACGAAGCCGAAAGTGAAATGATTTCCCGTCATTGTGATCACTTTTTTGTACAGGAACATATAGATAGTGCAATCCACGACGACGCGCCCCACTCCGCTCCGCTCCGTACTAAAGTACAGCTTACAGTACAGTAATCGCGGAGTGGGGCGCGTCGTCGTGGATTGCACTATCTGTACATGGGAACCTTTTGGTTATGGAGATATTAAAGGTCAAACTTCTAACTTTTAAATGAGTTTTAAATGTTATAACTTAACTTTAAATACCTCCACGACCCCTGTACCGTTGCACGACCCCTGTACCGTTGTATGCACCCATAAGCACAATGTTTGGCGTGCGTTACATTGCGCACTGCCAGAAACAGCGAATTTTCACACCAAAAATAGTTTGATTTTCAACCGCGGGCATTTGCGGTGAACCAATTTTCAACCTTATACCCTTAGTCATAAGGTTGAAAACTGGTCCACGATGGTAAATAATACGTAAATGACGGCTTCGTGAAGGGTCTTTTTATACCCTGTACAAGTAGACATTACATTTTATCGGGTAGTTAGTTGCCATCAGTACAGCCATTTATTGTTTGTGATGACCCGAAACGATATCATCCCTATAGTGTGATACTAAGCCTCAGTTTCTAAAAGCCTGATCAATTCTAATCTCATATAAAGGCTGGCGCAGAATTGGGAAACTTGAGCGGGCCACACCGCATTGTAAAAATTGCAACATATTTTTTGTATGAACCATCGCAGACTACAGGCGGAACGCAACGCGATTTTTAAAACACTAGCAGTTTCATCTGAATATGTGTTTATTTGTAAGGAAGTCTAGGAATCAACATTTTTTGTACTGAAATGCGATGCGCTGGGACCCGACGCGGCTGTCGTAAGACATAGGCATACGTAAACATGACGCAAAGAAAGACACATATTTTTCTCCCCTAACTTGTTCTTTTTGCGTTTACAAAAAAGAACAAGTTTAAAAAGTGAAAATATGCGTCACATCCACGCAAAACGGCCATCGCTCAGCATAATGCTGTGACCCTCTGCGAGAGAGTCATGTGCGCTTAGCTTAACTTGAGATTCGACATTGATTTGACTTTTAAAAACTGAGGTTATTCGTGAATAGGGTTAAACACCAATTTATTAATCTAACCGTTATTATGAATCTGACTTAGCCCGTAAGGTGGAATATCTGTAAGAAATTAATTATTATTTTATTCATATTATGCGCAGTCAGCAATGTAATGTAAATAATAATATATACATTTAAAAAAAGTACGTAATATTTACAAGACTGTTTGTTTGGATAACTAAATACATTTTTAACCGACTTACAAAAACCAAAAGGAGTAAGTTTTCAAATCAACCGCACCTTTATTTTAATTAAAATAATAATATTATATGAATAAAATATAATTTTAAGTAAAGAAATAACTTATAGATACATTTTACAATGCTGCCTACGCATATTACCCTAATCTACATATCACATAAAAAATACCAACATAACTAAAGTACCACTTAAAAATAAACTTAAATTAAAACACAATTATATATTAAAATATGAAATAAAAACCTTTATTTTAATAAACTAAAAATATAGGTAACAATGTTTCTTTTAATAAAAGCGAGTTGGCCACTATTTTGTGTGCCTCGAAGAAAGCAACTCTTGTGTTTTGAACGACTCTTTGTTAAAGGCAATTTTGAGTTATTTATTATTCCTGATTATGCTTTTAATAGAGAATTTTAGTTGAGCAAAATAAATAAATACTTAAAAAATATTTTCGGAAACAATTTTAAATGAATGCCTCGTCAAAAGCAATTTGTTTTAATGTAAATCATTTATTTCATTATTTCATTGAAACTAGTCCCATATAAATATTTTATTTGTTTAAAAATAAAAGACACTCGCTTATTACTTCACATTAGAGACTTGTCAGAGTTAAACTTTACCCGCACTGGGTCCGCGTGGTGAATACGGGCCGCTCCCTCTCACAGAGAGGAGATCTGTGTCCCAGCAGTGGGAATATTATAGTAATTTATACTCTGGCAGCCCCAATTCTCCTTCATCAATTCTAAGTAAAGCTAAACCTCCCCTAAACGTTATAAGTGGTAAAAAAACTAACATATATCGGGGTGAACCCGACAGACTAACATTGTGTTCAATATCACGTTTATATTAATTAATGTGGTATAAGGTTGAGAGGATAAATAAGACAAGCTGTCTTCGCCTTCTCTTGTATTGGCACGAACTATGTGAGAATAACGCATGCGTACAAACATTAGCCAGGCAGCAAGGTGGAAGCGGGACTGACTATTCAGGGTGCGCCGGACGTACATTTAAGTAACGTACTCTTCGAGGCATAAAACCAATCTTATGCCTCGATTTTAGTAATAAGTTCACGTGAGGCGTAAATTGACGTAAATTCATTTCAGTTTATCTTATTTATGCTCTTTAGATTTAAGATTAGAATATTAAAAGTTATACATAATATTATACACCCACAACATTCGTTTGACACATTCTTGAATGCCTCGTTTTGAGTAATCGAGGCATAACACCTCATGACTTTAAAATATATACAACAATCAATAATTATTTGTCTTTTATAAGTTGTCAAAGATATGCGAGGTCTCAACTTTGGTCGAGGCATAACGTTTTACAATTATTTTTTTTTATAAAAAAATTGAAAATTTCGGAAAAAAACAAAACATAAAAATACCTAAACCATATCCCATACACATATTAAACCGCTCAGCCTCTCGCTAAAAATATTGAAAATGCAATATTTGTAATATTAAAAAAAAAACTCATTTTAATAATAATAATTCTACAGTGCGGCCGTCGATAGAATGCGTTGTCAGTTGGACAATTTGTAGTAACAATAAAGATCAAATTTGCAAAACACATATTCGTTATAGATAGTGCAATCCACGACGACGCGCCCCACTCCGCTCCGCTCCGTACTAAAGTACAGCTTACAGTACAGTCATCGCGGAGTGGGGCGCGTCGTCGTGGATTGCACTATCTGTAGTATGAAACTGACAGTTGTGAAGAACGTATTCTCTCTACGGGGCTGTAAAATATAAATAATATTACTTCTCACTGTACAAATCTCCTGTTTCATGCCCGAAGTCAAATTTACAACTTGAAATCAGCTCCTGTTTACTTTCGGACCGAAAGATTACGAGCTTGAAACAGCGTTACGAACGAGAATACGCTTTGAGAACATTAATTGCACAATAAAATTACAAATAAATCATGGACTTTGTTATAAATGGACCAACCCATACATAATATAGAATATAAATACTACAGTGTATTTTATTGTGAAATTGTAGAAAAAAAACAAGGAAATCCTGATTGAGAAAAAAATTAAAAGAAATATTCATAGAAATAATACAGAACATAAAAGCATTGGCCTCCTTTGAGCGTCACCGCAGTCGGGTAACAATTGTATAGACGACCTCATAATTGCTTTACCACATTTCACAAAAAAAAAACAGAATATAGAAAAAACATTTTTTTTTGTGATACTAGAAGTTTCAAAATTGAAGCTTCACCAAAGATTGAAACTATCTATCACATAGACAAATAGTCCATGTCGTTTTACGACGTGCAAGCGATATTCAACCTTAGATACAACGGTACAAGGTTCTTTGGGCGCACTAACGCCACCATCTTGTTTTTCAATACATTTTCTCACCCTGTCAATGTCATTCAGACGCCAATACGCCAGTTAAATAGATAAAATATGCTTTATTTACATAGTACATAATTATACTAAAAGAGAATACTTAGATGGTTTGGTCATGTTGAGAGGATGAATGAAAGGCGACTAACAAAATGTATTTACAAGGCAGATGTGACTGAAAACGCCGGGAGGGGACGCCCTAGGAGGACATATACTGACCTTATTGGTGATGTTCTTCAGAAAGGACAGGTGCGTAGTACTCGCAACCGGCGTGCGTGTATGACCAGATGTATGAACGTAAACGAGGCAAAAGGAGTATGTAAAGATCGTATCGGATCGAGTTTGTATAAACTCACGCCTTTTTCCTATGGGGGTAGGCAGAAACTACACAACGCCAGTATGCATTATTGTCTAAGATCGGATATTCGGAGCGCTTCGGTACAGGAAAAGTGTCGGCTTCCAGTACCGACGAATTTTTAAGAACTACTATTTTGTACTGTTTATGCGGGCGAATAATATATTTAATTTTAGATTAAAAAGTATTGTAAATTTTAATTGTTATAATAATAATTTTATTTTTATTTTTTTTTTTTTTTATTGAAAGGAATAGCAAACAGTTACATTATAAGAACTTATAACTAAACTAAACTTATAATTAATATGGAAAAACCATAGAGTTGTATCATACTTTGAATAATATTTTTTTACGTGTTATATTTTCTACAAAACTCTTCCCTAGTTTTAAATAGATAACAAATATTTTCTACTATACAAAATTTTATACATATTTCATATTTATAAAACCTGAGAAAAACTATATTTTAAGAAGCCACTTCCATACTCTGTACCCTTTGCCGGGGAAAAACGTACTTTAGGTAAATATGCATCCGAATATCCGATCTCTAGTTATTGCTCAACAAAATAGCAACTACGAGGTCGAATAAACAAAGCATTGAGAATAATTTACACAATAAAATACACTATGACGCTAATACAATTACAAAATACACCAAATTATCTACTTTAGCCACGAGCGCGGTTATTGTCGACAATGACCGGCTCGTGAGCGGTCGGTGTAGACATCGAGTGATCCCTTATCAGCTAGGTTTACAGCTTTGCTACCTGTAACACAGAAATTAGGTTAAAACATTACGCTTTCATATGTCGAATATTTTACCACAGCGCATACACATAATCAGTCTATATCGTTCCCACCACGCGGGCTCAGTGCGGGTTGGTAGATGTCACATGTCTTCGAATGTTTGGTTCTAGGACATGCCGGTTTCCTCACGATGTGTTCCTTCACCGTTTTGAGAGCAATACTGATGAAATGGGTTCGAACCCACGACCGAAGTACAACACTCTTAAGAGGGCCCTTCCCGGCCCGCCTATCGTCAACGCGAGCATGATCGAAAAGCTTGTTGTTTCATCGAGCGCAAGTGAGAACTACTAACAAGCAAGTAAGAACGCGATAACATTGTACGAAAAATTGTGTGTACAAATTTGTTTCAGGAAATACGTGTTTTTGAGTGAGCCTTACTAGTTTTTTGAAATAAATGTTTGTCATTTAGAATCTCTATTACATGTGCGAAGTTTCTAAGAAGATGTTTTCTTTACTTTTACAATTTATGAGTTCATTATGACCGGCCAGTTCAGGTAAAATTTGTGCAAGAAAGCAGACTTTCGGAGGCTTATACTGAATTCGTTTCTCAAATTTTCTATTTTTTGCTTTCACAGAAACCTAGATATAGTGCACAATATACATATTAGTTTAAAAAAATTCAATAAAAGATGTGTTATACAAAGCCCTAATCACGTACGAACGTTTGTATGAAAAGTATGACGGGTTGGCCCTCTTAAGTCGGGCCGTTACCACAAGGCCACCATTGCTTCACTATTTTGCAAGTTATGTTTTGATTCGGATTTCGCATTTCACATGGCCTGACCAAGATTGTGTCTGGACTTTAAAAGAGACTGTGACCTCTGAGTTTGTTTCGGCCTTTCTTCTCAGAGTAGTCAGATAGGAAACGCCGGACGATAGGGAACGACCTCATTTATCTTTTTACAGTAATAATATAATAATTCTAATGGACTGCCTCAATGGTCTAGTGGTCGCAAGCGCTACTACTGAACAGGTCCTGGGTTCGATTCCCAGGTCGGGCAAAGTGTCATTGGGTTTTTCTTTCTGGAATTTTTCAGTAGCAGCCCGGAGTCTAGATCTGTGCCCGGTTGATGGCAATGGGCTCGCCCCCTATTACATGGGACTTAAACATAACTGGCGAAATGTGGGTGTACTACAGGTACACCTCTGCTCAACCCTTCGGGGAAACAAGGCATAATTTTACAGTCGTTACTGATTGACGAGTAAAAGTATTTTCACTTCTCATGCTCTGAAAGTGCTTATTTGTGCAGGATATGGGCTGCACAAAATTGAATTTTGTGCACTAGAGCATAAACGTATCTACCTACTCATAAATGTATCTATATTAAGGCAAAGAAAATGAGCCATACAGCCAAATACAATAAGAAGTTCATAGATAGAATTCGTTATTTTATAATATTTACTTTAATTTATTTGCCTTATGTGTTTTTAAGACATAAAAGATATTAAAATTTAAATTGAAGTACGGTAGGTTATTTATTTAATTTAAGAAAATTATTATTACAAAATGAATTTAATAGTAGGCTGTATAGGTCGGCAGCCCAAGCCTAATATCAATGTCGTTTAATTTTACTTTGAATTTTAATTAAGGAAATGTTATGTTATACTACTGTTTTATTATCTCGCAATCGAAGTGAAAAGCAGAGTTTATAACTCGTGCACAAAACCATTTTATCCTCGACATTACTATCAGTCGACATTACTATCAAAAGTCTCGGATAAAAATGGTTCGTTTTGTGCACTTGTTGTACAATCTACTAAAACCTAATTACAGAAATAGAATCATGGATCATTGATCAATGCTCACATTACGTATGTCTGCGCGCCGAGCGCGCGGCGATCCTGTAGGCGACGAAGGGCCACAGCACGAGCAGCGCCAGCGTCGGCGCGCTCAGCTCCTGCCACGGCCAGCGCCAGCCGCGGGACACTTGCTGGGGTGGACATCAATATGACTTTAATAAACATAGTTTAACGAAACCAGCTCCTTAATAGGGATAATGACTAAAAAAATGTTTTTTGTCCGTCATGTAGATTATAAAAAAACTTTTTCACAAAAAATAAAACCGACTTCCAAAAAAAACACTACAAAGTGAAAAATAACTTTGATTTCGGAAGTCGGTGTCTTTGGGGTTTTATTTTCGTTTTTTTGCCACCGACTTCCGAAATAAAAGTTATTTTTCACTTTGTAGTGTTTTTTTGGAAGTCGGTTTTATTTTTTGTGAAAAAGTTTTTATTTTTCACTTTTTAGTTGTAGTACCTACACAAAACCCCCACAAAAATTTGAATACCCATTACCTGCTATGTAAATTACAGTGACAGGAACTATTAGAATATCGTCCACATATACTAGATGGGAAAAATACGTATTATTGAAGCTAACTCAAAAACCCCTCATCAGATCTTGACCAAATTTATATGGGACCACTTCTGAAGTATGCCCTACCAAACAAAAAAATAATCATCAAAATCAATTCATAATTGGCGGAGTAATCGCGTAACAAACATTTAAAAAAAAATAAAAAAAAACATACAACCGAATTGATAACCTCCTCCTTTTTGAAGTCGGTTGAAAAATAACGAACAAGTATTTTTTACGTCATCAAAAAATTACGGCGATACATTGAGTTAAAATGTGCCATGTCGTCACGAGTATGTAGATTTTATACACACTTGTGACGTAGCCCCCACTCCCCAACTTTAATGCGTTTTATCTAAGTCATTTTTTATTAATATGATAAAGCAAAAAATACGTGTCTAATATTTTTTTATTATCTGACTGACGGACTAAATAGAATTTCTTTTTTTTGACACAGGCATCATCCCTATGACGTGAATGAGAGGGCACATGGCTAAATAATAACACCCGCACGGGTCGATCTTCAGGGTAAAGCAACGTTTGCCGAGGTCGGTCCGTGGATGCCTGACCATCCATATCATACCGAGACCCCTCCGTGCCTCGGAAAGCACATTAAGCCGTTGGTCCCGGCTGTCATTCCTAGATCTTTGACAGTCGTTACGGGTCGTCAGAAGCCCAAAAGTCTGACAACCAGTCTTGCCGAAGGGTATCGTGTTACCCAGTAACAGGGTTGTGGAGGTCAGATGCGGAATCACCCCATGTAAAATATCACTCAGCAATTCAAAAAGAATGGTCCCGTACAAAAAAAAAAGATTTACAATGACGGGGACCAAGTGACTCTTTGCTTCGTTAAGCGTCTTTTTACAGCCGTTATTTTCCGATTGGTAAAAAGTGGCTACCCGGTTATTGACAAAAAGACCCAGGCTTGTATCAGATCTGATAAAAGTAATCCAAGTAGTTCACTTTCAGGATGCTCCACTTACAAAACAGACAAGTTAACTACTAATCACTAACATCATTCATCATCATCATCATTTCAACCATAGGACGTCCACTGCTGAACATAGGCCTCCCCCAATGATTTACAAATCGGCCGGTTGGAAGCGACCTGCATCCAGCGGCTTCCTGCGACCTTTATTAGGTCGTCTGTCCACCTTGTGGGCGGACGTCCTACGCTGCGCTTGCCGGTACGTGGCCTCCATTCCAGAACCTTTCTGCCCCATCGGCTGTCAGTTCTGCGCGCTATGTGCCCCGCCCACTGCCACTTCAGCTTGCTAATCCGTTGGGCTATGTCAGCGACTTTAGTTCGTTTGCGGATCTCCTCATTTCTGATTCGATCTCGCAAAGAAACACCGAGCATAGCCCTTTCCATAGCGCGCTGAGTGACCTTGAGCTTTCTTATGAGGCCCATGGTGAGAGGCCACGTTTCAGTTCCGTATGTTATCACTGGTAACACACACTGGTTGTAGAATTTCGTCTTTAGGCACTGAGGTATGTTGGACGAGAAGATGTTGTGTAGTTTCCCGAACGCTGCCCAGCCGAGTCGGATTCGACGATTGACCTCCATCTCGAAACTGGACCTACCCAACTGGATCACTTGTTCCAGGTAGACATATTTGTCAACAGTTTCGAGAGTAGAGCACCCAACCGATATTGGGTAGGGCGCAACATGGACGTTCGACAGTACTTTCGTTTTGTCCATGTTCATCCGGAGCCCTACTTGTTGGGAGACTCTATTGAGGCCTTCGAGCATTGTGCCAAGGTGTTCCAGCGATTCTGCCATGACCACAATATCGTCGGCAAACCAAAGGTGAGTGATGTACTCGCCGTTAATGTTGATGCCAGATCCTTCCCATTCCAGGAGCTTGAAAGTGTCTTCCAATGCAACGGTGAACAGTTTCGGAGAGATAACATCTCCCTGTCTTACGCCTCGCTGCAGAGGAATCGCTCGCGTGCTCTGCTCCTGTACTCGGACCGACATAGTGGCGTTTTTGTACAAACACTTCAGCACCTCGATGTACCGATGGTCAATATGGCACCGCTGGAGAGACTGTAGCACTGCCCAGGTCTCGATCAAACCAAAGGCCTTCTCATAGTCCACGAACGCCAAGCATAGTGGCAAGTTATACACCTCGGTCTTCTGTATAACTTGCCGCAGCGTATGGATGTGGTCTATGGTACTAAACCCTTTTCGGAAACCGGCTTGTTCGGGAGGCTGGAAGTCATCGAACCTACGCGCGAAACGATTCGTGATGACCCTCAAGAACAGCTTGTAGACATGGCTCAGAAGCGAGATGGGTCTGTAATTATGTAAGGAGGTATTATCCCCTTTCTTAAAGAAGAGTACCACCGCACTTCGAGTAAGACGGAGTTGAAGAGCCTCTGAAGGACTTTCAGTACCGGTGTTCCACCCGCTTTCAGAAGCTCTGATGTGATTCCGTCTTCACCCGGCGCCTTGTTATTCCTAAGCTGTTTGAGAGCCATCCTAATCTCGTATAGGCTGATGTCCGGGATATCGTTGGTATAATGTCGGGTCAGCTTAGCTCTAGGATCTTGGGCTGAGCTACCAACAGGTTTAGTGACCGACGTGTATAACTGTCCGTAAAACTTCTCGATCTCCCTCAAAACTTCGGCTTTTGACGACGTTATACTGCCGTCCTCCATTTTCAGCTTCGTCAGCTGGCTTTGCCCAATAGATATGTCTCTTGCGAACACTTTGGAGCCTTGATTCCGCTATATCGCCTCTTTAATACGGTTCGTATTAAAGTTGCGAATGTCGTGTCGCAAGGACTTCCATATCCGTCTATTGAGCTGCCGATATGCCTTAGCGTCATCGGAGGTCTGCAGTGCCATTGAACGTCGTTCTGTCATGAGGTTGAGAGTTTAATCGGTAAGCTTTTGCGGCCTGTCTGTACGACGGGGTCTCAAAAATTTCGACCCGACCGAGCGGACAGTTTCCACGAACCTGTAATTGATCTCGTCCAGCGACTCGCAGTTCTCCAGGTATTCAAAGCGATTTGACAGCTCGAGCTAAAAGCTCTCGGGGCAGCAGATATGGGCATTTGAGGGTCGGAGCGTAGACTTCATCAAACGGGACCTTTCCAGCTTGACGTTGATATTCAATGTGCCTCTGACCATTCTGTGATCACTGCCGGTTTTAACCCTGTTGATCACAGAGACATCATTGAATATTCGTCGCTTTGTGGTCATGATGAAGTCTATCTCATTTCTCGTGGAACCATCGGGACTCATCCAGGTCCACTTCCAGTGAGGCGGCTTCTGAAAGAAGGAGTTCATCATAAAGAGGTCCTCCTTGTCCAGAAATTCTGCCAACCTCTGTCCCCTGGGGTTCCGTTGCCCATACCCAAATTGCCCCACTCTCAACTCATTATCGCCTCGAATGCCCAGTTTCGCGTTGAAGTCCCCCATTACAACATTGAAGTAGGTTTTATTAGTATGTATGGCCCTGCTTATGTCCTCATACATAGCCTCTACTTCATCATCTGGGCGGGCCGAGGTCGGTGCATATACCTGGATAATATTAAAAAAAAAACATTTTTATATCACTAACAAGTGATATAAAAATGATTTTTTTTAGAAAAAGGGGCCATTATAAAGGTCTTAAGATTATAGAGAAATTCAACATGGCCATTTAAGTACTCACATCGAGTATCCTGCGGTCTCCCTCCACGGCTTTCCTGAGAGCGGCCACATCTGCTTCCAACCGCGCGAGAGTACCGGGCAACTGTTCCAACACCTTCAGATCTGGAACGTCAACACAAATACTTGAATATAGGCGTAATTCAATATCAAATGGATCCGTCGGTTCACTGTATTATGTAGGCAGGCACACAAACCCTGGACTGTTCGGCTATTTCATGTGTAAGGACACAAACCTTGGACTCTTCCGCTATTTCATGAGAAAACACAAACTGGTCTGCTCGGCTATTTCTGGACTCTTCCGCTATTTCATGAGAAAACACAAACTCTGGTCTGCTCGGCTATTTCATGAGAACTGGACTGTTCAGCTATTTCATGAGAAAGCACACACACTGGACTGTTCGGCTATTTCATGAGAAAGCACACAAACCCTGGACTGTTGGGCTATTTCATGAGAAAGCACACAAACCCTGGACTGTTCGGCTATTTCATGAGAAAGCACACAAACCCTGGACTCTTCGGCTATTTCATGTGAAAGCACACAAACCCTAGACTGTTCGGCTATTTCACGAGAAAGCACACAAACCCTGGACTGTTCGGCTATTTCATGAAAAAGCACACAAACCCTTGACCCTTCGGCTATTTAATCACAGCATTCTCGACAGTACTTTTTTTACCAATTACTGATTTTTAATAACAGTATTGGTTTGTCAAATATTATACGAAATGATTCAGAACGTCGTTCACATTCATTCATAAGCAATTTATAAGTAGTTCTTAAGTCGCATGCTGGCATTTTGAATCAAAGCTTATTTTGCCTAAGGTGCAGCATTGCTGCTTCTGAACGAAGATTCAATAACCATTTTTCTCATTTCTGGAGACTGTGACCGAGATCAGTACATATTATAATTCTAAAATAAACTCCCTCGCCGCGTCTGCGTGTCTGTTTGAAAGCGATAAACTCAAAAACTACCGAACGGATTTTCATACGGTTTTCACCAGTGGACGGAGTGATTCATGAGGAAGGTTTAGGTGTACAATGTAATGGATGGGTTTTACATGAGTGTCACATGTGTTGGGAGCTTGCCCCATTTAATAAAAATGTGTAAAGTTGGTGTGTTCTCCTATAAAAAAAAAATACAAATTAAACAATAAAATAATTTCGGGCGCCTTGGAGATGCACACAGTATGTTTCAAATAAACAAACTTGCCAGATAGAACACTTCGGAGAGTCAGACTTTTAATCTGCCGGTAGGTAGCTAATTAAATGAATAAAAGAATGGAATTTCCTTTGCTAATACCTTGTTTAATGTTTGCCAGTAGCTTCAGAGTAATAAAATTATGAAATTAAATACAAAAAAAAAAGGTTATAATTACTTACATTATTATCATTGAATTTACAATATTATTATTATGGAACTTACATTACTATTGCATCTTTGTTGATAAAAAAAAGGTAGGTAGTAAAAAAAAAGAAATGTTTAAATAAAACCTCTAGGATCGTGGCGTTGATGGTAGGGATAAAAATATCCCTTGTAGAAATATAGTGTAGTCTTCTGCAGAAAATATATCCAGTAAAGACGAAAAGAAAATAAATCGAAAAGAAAAGAGAAGAAAAAAAAAAAAAGACGTCGGGACCAGGGTCGGTCAAAATCCGGCTGAAACAAAATTTACAGAGAATTAATAAATTGTTCAGGATTCCCAAACGTTGGGAAGCGTGGCGTTCCACGAGTAATAATAACTTACCGTCTTTTCCAACAAATGGCAAATTTAAGTGCACCACAAAATTCAGGCGGGCGACAAATCACTTAAAAGCCTGGAACAATAATTTAGTATGATATCGAGCACTCGTCACGCTATCCAATTTATCAATCCGAAAGAATTCAATCTTACCAAAGAAATGAAGGATTATTCCTACGTCACCACGTCCTGAGGGAAAGTTTTAGAAGTTTACGGCATCAATAGGCCGCCAATACCCAGGATTTATCCCGATTAAAAAATGTCGTTAAAATTCAATACTACATCAGGAATGTTCGTCGCAAAAGTGATCACGTCAAAGTTGACAGCTTCCACCAAACACAATCGATGACAGCAAAAAAAACGTTCCGAAATCGACTAACTGACGAGAAGCATGTAACGATATTTTAAACTCGTTACATTACATCCCTCCCCGAAAAAATAAAAGAAAGCAATTTCTTTTATGCTAAAAAATAAACAAGGCAAAAGAAAAAAAAATACAAAAAATAGGAAATATAAATTCCAAATACAACAAAACAAAAAAATACCCTATAAAAAGATAGGATTATTAGACCGCAAGGAAGATATCCGCTAAGTCTAACAACAACTAAACAAAAAAATAGTTTCTATGACTATTTCTTAAAATAACATGCATATAAAAACAAATAAGTCAAGCGAAATAGTCGCTGATCAATATTGTATAAGAGCACAACAAGAGTATACTGAATTGAGTATGGTTAGGCACCATAGCCACCGACTAACATACAGTATAACTCTAGAAACAACAAAAAAAAATACCAATTTGAGTTCGGTTAGGCACCATAGCCACCGACTAACAAGTATATAACACGATAAAAATATTAATTTGAGTACAGTTAGGCGCAATTGCCGCTGTCTAACGAGAATAATCCAAAAATGTCTTTATGAGTGCAGTTAGGCACCATCGCCACTGACTAGCAAGAACAAATTATATCTGTGAGACACAGTTTAAAATCTCCACATCTCTACAAATGCACAAAAATATAAAGAAGAATGTTGTGATCGGCACAACTCCACCAATATTCCGAGCACAAACACCTTCGAAAATAAATGCATATTGTGATCGGCTCAACACCACCAATATCCCGAGCACAATAGCAGAACAAGAGATGCATATTGTGATCGGCTCAACTCCACCAATTTCCCGAGCACAATAGCAGAACAAGAGATGCATATTGTGATCGGCTCAACTCCACCAATTTCCCGAGCACAATAGCAGAACAAGAGATGCATATTGTGATCGGCTCAACTCCACCAATTTCCCGAGCACAATAGCAGAACAAGAAATGCATCCTGTGATCGGCACAACACTACCAACCTTCCGAGCACAGAAGCATAAAAACAACGAAATCAAGGAAAAAAAAATATACCGAGATCCGTAAAAAAAAGTAGGTTAACCTCTACAAGTGAAAACAAAGTGTTCACAAGCAGTGGGTAACAACTAAGAAATTTTATACAAGAATGTATACATAAAAATCGCATACAAGACTTGTATAAAAGAATAATAATAATAAGATATGTATAAAAATATTAATAAGATACATATACAAAATATTAATAATAAGAATAAGATCCTTTGATATGAGAAACGTATTTGTGTGGGTAGAAAAGTTATTAAAAGGTCCTAAGTTGTATTTTAGAAAGTTAAGAAATCAAATTCAATAAATTAATAAGAAGTTAACTAACATACATTCTCATTCAAACCGCTGATAACCTATCATCCATCCCATCATACATCACACTATCATAAGCGGCCTTCAAACAAAATTATCAAAATCAAGACTTACACTTGGCAACCAAATTAAAATTTAATTATATCCTTAACATGATAACGACCAGCGGTACCCTTATTAAGGTCTTTCAGATTATAAACATTATCAGAGATTTTTTCAATTATTTTACATTTAATAAACTTAGGAGCAAGTTTTGCCGAAAAATAAGTAGGTGCATGAGATTGAACGAAACTCCTTCTCCACACGACATCACCCACATCAAAAGAAATGACTTTGCGACCTTTATTATAATAGCGAGCATTACGCTGATAAGCTTTTAATAAATGTGTTTGAACTTTAACAAAAATTTCACTAAGTGAATTAAGAGAATCAGCATAGTGAGTTCTATGGGAAACTTCCAGTTCATCTAAATTATCTATAGAGTCACTTAAACGATGTAAAGAAGCATCAAAAATAAGTTCCCTTCCAAACGTCAAAAAATTAGGTGTGAAATCTGTGGCTAGATTCACACTATTATTCAAAGCTAGTTGAACATGAGGTAAATATTTAGACCAAGTTCTATGATCATCTTTAACAAAACAAGCAATGCAAGTTTCAACAGTTTTATTATATCTCTCAACTGTATTGTTTTGAGGCGTGTATAAAGTATTATAAAATATTTTTGTGATATTATAACCTTTCAAAAATTCTACGAAATGTTTAGAAGTAAATTGTGTACCATTATCACAAACAATTATTTTAGGACAACCAAATTTAAGAAATATTTCTTTTTCAAAAAGTTTATTTATTACTCTAGTAGTAGCATTTATCATAGGAAAAATCCAGCAGTATTTAGTGAACACATCAACAACCGAGAGAATATATTTATGTCCAGAATAAGCTTTAGGTAATATACCTATAATATCCACTGAAAGCATTAGCATAGGTCGATCAACTTTTTTAGGGTTAACCATAATACCAAAAGGAGGTTGTGTGGTGTGTTTATAAGCTTTACAAGTATCACAAGCTAGAATATATTTTTGAACATCATTAAACATCCCTTTCCAAAAATAGTTTTGTTTTAATTTATTTAAAGTCTTATGGATACCAAGATGACCAGAATTAATGTCATCATGATTAGAACGAATTGTATCTAAAATATGTTCTTTAGGAATAACTATTTTCCAATTAAGATTACTATTAGGATCAAACTTACTTTTACAAAATTTATATAAGGTTTTATTTTCCACTCTAAAATCTGCAAGGAGACTTTTGACAATTAATAAATACTTTTTTATACCATGGATCATAAATATCATCATCTGGCAAAACTAAATTATTTTGAGAGATTTCTATAGCGGCTACTTCAATACGAGATAAAGCATCTGGAACTAAATGTAAAGATCCTTTTTTATGAACAACTTATATCAAAAGTAAATTGAGAAATTCTAGCAGCCCAACGTGCTAAGCGTCCACTAGGATTGCTAAGACCTAAAAGCCATTTTAAACTAGCATGATCAGTTATTACAGTAAACTTCATTCCTTCAATATAAGGTCTGAAATGTTCTATTGAAGCTAAAATAGCAAGTAATTCACGTTATGTGGTACTATAATTGCAGAAGCTAAATTCTTTTTAATAATAATTGCAGAAGCTAAATTCTTTTTAATATGTTCATTAACCAAAACATTCATGGAATTAAACGAAGGCAAAGCGTGCATCGCAAAAGCTGAAGAAGAGTGTGCAATCCTGTCATTATGATCAAAAGCAAGTGGTACTTCTGTCAAATTAATCATGTCAGGAGCAACAGGTGCAACATTAGGAACTGTGCATGCACCATCAGATTCCATGTTATCCTTAGCAAGAGGCAGAGGAGATTGATCTTCTTTATCCATTATGAATAAACAATACGATAAGAAAAGCAGGGCAAAATATCACAAGTTGTAAAATATTTGAGGTTAAAGTGAAAAAATATTTTTTAAGTTACCTACAAGTTGATTTTTATGAAAAATTTCAAAGTGAAAAGATGCAGTAATAATTTACAGGATAAGCTTATATCACTTAAACTATGATTAGGTATTACTTAAGTTAAACCAAAGTTTGTTTAAAATCTAATATGAAACACCGCACTTAGTTTTATACCGTTGAGTCACTTATACAAAACAAAACTGTCTTACCATACAATATGTTGATTTTGCAAGAGTATAATGATATTGCTGTAACCATAAAAGTTAAACACACAATAGTACAATAAAGTTGTTAGTAAATATTGTTTACTTACTAGGAAACATCAAGAAAACTTAGTTGTAAATTACAACATTCCAAAAAAAGTGTATTACAGAAACTATGTAATTTGTTCTGTAAACAATACTACAAAATATAAGATGCAATAATAATTTATAAGATACAAGGAAGCTACTTCAAGTCCCTGTTCGCAGAGCGACAAATGTAATGGATGGGTTTTACATGAGTGTCACATGTGTTGGGAGCTTGCCCCATTTATTAAAAATGTGTAAAGTTGGTGTGTTCTCCTATAAAAAAAAAATACAAATTAAACAATAAAATAATTTCGGGCGCCTTGGAGATGCACACAGTATGTTTCAAATAAACAAACTTGCCAGATAGAACACTTCGGAGAGTCAGACTTTTAATCTGCCGGTAGGTAGCTAATTAAATGAATAAAAGAATGGAATTTCCTTTGCTAATACCTTGTTTAATGTTTGCCAGTAGCTTCAGAGTAATAAAATTATGAAATTAAATACAAAAAAAAAAGGTTATAATTACTTACATTATTATCATTGAATTTACAATATTATTATTATGGAACTTACATTACTATTGCATCTTTGTTGATAAAAAAAAGGTAGGTAGTAAAAAAAAAGAAATGTTTAAATAAAACCTCTAGGATCGTGGCGTTGATGGTAGGGATAAAAATATCCCTTGTAGAAATATAGTGTAGTCTTCTGCAGAAAATATATCCAGTAAAGACGAAAAGAAAATAAATCGAAAAGAAAAGAGAAGAAAAAAAAAAAAAAGACGTCGGGACCAGGGTCGGTCAAAATCCGGCTGAAACAAAATTTACAGAGAATTAATAAATTGTTCAGGATTCCCAAACGTTGGGAAGCGTGGCGTTCCACGAGTAATAATAACTTACCGTCTTTTCCAACAAATGGCAAATTTAAGTGCACCACAAAATTCAGGCGGGCGACAAATCACTTAAAAGCCTGGAACAATAATTTAGTATGATATCGAGCACTCGTCACGCTATCCAATTTATCAATCCGAAAGAATTCAATCTTACCAAAGAAATGAAGGATTATTCCTACGTCACCACGTCCTGAGGGAAAGTTTTAGAAGTTTACGGCATCAATAGGCCGCCAATACCCAGGATTTATCCCGATTAAAAAATGTCGTTAAAATTCAATACTACATCAGGAATGTTCGTCGCAAAAGTGATCACGTCAAAGTTGACAGCTTCCACCAAACACAATCGATGACAGCAAAAAAAACGTTCCGAAATCGACTAACTGACGAGAAGCATGTAACGATATTTTAAACTCGTTACAACAATTCATTAAGTTTTTGTGTAAATTGGCTGAAATATGACGATGATTGTTGAAGATATCGTGCGCGTTACGGTAGTACGTTTCCGTGGGTTGATTTCCGACTAACGCTAGTTAGTCTACATATAAACGTCACTTAGCTCCTGCTTTGACTTAAGCATGTTCCCGTCTCTATAATGTACTTGTAATTAGACAATTGTGTGACTGTAACGTAAGTAACGTTTATAGATCTCGGCCTGAGTGTTACCACACGATATAAATAATCACGGATAACTTACGTGTAAGCTGTGAGGTTATTTGATGCGCGTGTCCATTGCTAAGCCTTTGTCCGGTCTGCCTCTGTTGCGCTGATTCCCTGCGCTGTGGAGGTACCTCTGGCTCACTCTGTAAGTATTGAAATCAGCAGGTGTAAGGACTATAAAGTAAAATACGTTTATAAAGGGGTTATAGTGGCCTTTACTCAGATCAAGTACTAATTTTAAATCGTATTGCCAGAAAGAAGAACAATGAGAATTTTCATGTAAATTCACGCCACCAGTTGGCGCCACATTGTCAAGAAGTCTTCCATTTCGACAATGAATATAAAATATATGATGACGTTCATCATTCGTTTCATTCAGACTTAAATATTTTTAATTATTATAGCCGTTTTTTACACTTTTGACAGGTGCCCGGACCTGCCGTCTTAGTGCTGCCACCTAGTGAACGTCATTTCAGAAAACCCTCATTGATTGAGATAAATGCTACGTATCACGAATGCAATCAATAATTGTAGGGCCTACGGTATTTTTTAAATCGCCAAATTAGTCCCTCAACATTGAAGAGAAATGTAAAACCGCCGAGAGAAAAGAAAGAGAAAATCCAACATCAACGCACTAGGATGTGCTTTGTTAGATTCTCAACCCTCTGCTCGACCTCGAGAGTTGAAAATTCAGAGTACGGTAAAAAAAACGTCGCGGTAAAAAGCGCCCGTGTGAACGTGGACTTAATCGTATCCAGAAACTTGACAGTTCAATGCTAAATAATGTTACCATGCTACAACTAATATAATATAGTAGAATTTGAATAAATTCTGGAAAGGAAAATTTAAATAACAATAAAAATACAAAATAAACCTTATAATACGAAAAAATAAAGCTATAATTTTTTTACTTTGCATAGTCAAAAATTATTTTCAGTTCATTGACCTTGTCAAAGACGTGAAATCGGTCATTACTATTTGTTTATGGTATAATAGTTATTTATGCAACCGTTGTATAATAAAGAGCATTATAAACACTCATGTGATACTATTATCACATACATCCACATTATTTACAGTTGCATACAATGAATCCTCTTTATAACGTTCTGAAACCATAGGGTGTTGTAAGAACTATGTAAATTCATGGAAAGTTTAATTGCTGAGTACCTAATACAAACAAACTATGTAAATAGGTAATAATAGAATTATTTATTAATCATTATTTATTTATTTTTAATTTACGGCGCTGTGGTGGTGGAACGCGCGTGTTTGACAATGTTCTTTTTTTGAAATTCATAAAGATACCACGCATTGAGTAGTGAGAATGTGGATGAGTAAGGAAGAGATCGAAAAGCAAAGGAAGAAATTTAGTACAAAAGTATAACACTCGTTTGGATGATATTATGGTTACTATGACACTGGTTGTTTTAAAGTTGGCAATAAGCTGTTTCAGAAACTTTTGTAGACGATGAATAGTATATGGGGGTAGGTAAACAAATATCATCATCATCTGCCTAGCTTTTTCCCAACTACGTTGGGGTCAGCTTCCAGTCTAACCAGATGCAGCTGAATACCAGTATTTTATATGGAGCGACTGCCTATCTGACCTCCACAACCCAGTAATTGGGTGATACGATACTCCTTGGTAAGACTGGTTGTCAGACTTTCGGGCTTCTGACGACCCGTAACGACTGTCAAAGATCCACGAATGACAGCCGGGACCAACGGCTTAACGTGCTTTCCGAGGCACGGAGGAGTTTCGGTACGTAAAGATGGTCACCCATCCACAGACCAACCCTGGCAAGCGTAGCTTAACCTGACGGATCGACCCGTGCGTCAGTTATTACTTAGCCACGAGCTCCTCCTTGTAGGTAAACAAATATAATGATCCAAATAAAACTATGAGTACATTATAGCTTCATTCAATTTCGCTTTTTTTTTCTTCGTCACTACAATTTTTATCAGAAACTGGTAACCCTTCAACTGTCAAGTTAAGATTAAAAGTCCAAGTATAGAGACATCTAGTCACTCTAGAGGCAACGTGTCTCAGACCCATCGTTTTCGATGTCATTTGTCTCTTAATAAATACACACACAAAAAAACAAGTTAGTACCCAAAACCAAGGTATTAGTCAAGACATACGTACTACACTAACATCGACAGTGTCTATGTACTCGTCCTCGGAGTCATGCCGCGGTCGCGGCGGCGGCGGCGACTGGCCTCGCACCGGGGACGACGCGCCGGACACTGAGCGCGAATCTAGGGTGAACGTAGAGTTAGGGCTTTAGGGGAGAAGGTGGCCTTATCTTCGAGATAGGACCTTATTCACACAGACTGGTATCCATAAAAGTGTAGAAGAGAAATGTCTAATAAACGAACAACCAATATTTACTTAGGTTTTCCATGGTTAATATGGCTCGTGTTCCACCTGGTAAGTGGTCACTCCAGTCTTTGGATATCTGCAATACCAGAGGCTTCACAAGTGATATTGCTGATGCCTCATATGTATTTTTCCAGCACCGATAACTTTGGAACCGGTACACAGCCACGGTCATTGGCAGCAGAAATTGGTATGTGGTAATACTTCTCTTATGACCCGCGCAACTGCTAGTCACCACCTGAGGTATGTGAGCGGTGAGACGGGGGAGTTAGACAAAGGTCAAGCTAACTAAGTCTGCCAATTTTGTCGACGGCTCCCTCCCCCGTCTCACCGCTCACATACCTCAAGCAGTGACTAGCAGTCGCGCGCAGACTATAGTCAAGCTCTTTCTTAAAGATCGATCCTAGTATTTATCACCGCAGACATCAAATCGTATCTTTTATCTTTGTTTATTTATTTCATTCTTTGATGGATACCGGTCCTAATGGTTAGATCCCAAATGAGCGTAATCTACGCTACTCAAATTATGAAAGAAGTTACGTTCGACAAAATAGTCACATATCGCGAGAGCTCATTTGCTACACTGGGTTCACTCAGTTGACCTCACCCTTAAGTCACAAATACGGGCATATTACCAAAATCACAAGAAGATTTAAATAAATAAATTCTTTATTTCACCAAAAGCCATCATAGTACAAGAACTAAAAACTAAGGGCATTTGTGATGTGAGACTAATTTTAACATTAGTTACATGTCTAATCGACGAACACAATGATTTGAATCCAACATAATCAGCTATAATCGTACTCACACACAGGACTGTTCTGTCCAGACCTGACTCTCCGCAGCACGTCTCCTGCGACCAGCTCCAGGTCATTGTTCGGGAAACCTTGGTCATCCTCGTCCACTGACAGGAATGACGCTACATCTTGGTTGTATGACATCGTTTCTACTATCTGTTGACAAATATAATAGTATTATTTTAGACTAAAAACTAAAGAAGAGCAGAGTCAGGGCTTGGTGCCGGTACCAAAAGTACAGATTATGTATCGTTACTTAGCGGTTCTTACCGTTTTGGTACCTAAGTAACGGTTCCAGACGAGTACCGGTATTCCATCTAACAAATACCGGTACCAAATATCATATTTGTACGAGGAACCTGGTACGGTTGGCAACTTGAAGTTATTTTTCTAATTCCTATTAACCATCCTTTTTACTTACTATATCTGTTATCTCACTCACCAGTTACGGTGATATTTGTTTGGTATCGGCACAGTACCGATACTGATTAAAAATACCAATAGTACAGGTACTACCTGTGGTACCGGTATCAGATCAAGGCCAATGGTACCGGTTCCCGAAAAAACCGGTATTTCAAGCCCGGGTGAGATCTTTCGAACCAGGGTCGGTTAGTGTTATTGGGTTTATTCATTCGGCTCGGTTAAATACAAATATAGAATCCGATCTAGCATTTACTAATAAAGGAGAAAATTGTGAGGTAACCCGGTCTTATAATTAACATAAGTCTGAAATCGACAACTGTATCAGAAGAAGCCTATGCCCAGCAGTGGGACAGTAACAGGCTGGTATTAAGTGGAAGCGTGGAACTTATAAATAAACAAAAACTATTTTACTTATTTATTAAACAAATCTCTAATCGAGTTTAATATTATTTGCTACACATATATCTATTTTTATTGCATCGTCTTCACATATAATTATATAATTAATGTATACAGAATATTGTGAAAATATTTTAAAAGAGTAACGGTGGAGTTTCTTGCCCATTCTTCTCCATACGAAAACGACCTTTTGGAATGGGCGACTAGAATCAATTATTATATCTTTTTTTTGTAAATGTTGACGTTCATAAGTGCCTTTTTTGTGCCTAAATGAAATAAATTATTTGACTTTGACTTTGACTTTATTTAAATATAAAACACTTACACTACTTACACTATTAAACTGATTTACATCCGTAAGACGTCCTCGTAACATAAGGTCCAGTTGAAAACCAGCGTCAGACACTAGTTGTCTGACATTTATGCTGATTTTCCTAATGTCAAATCTGGAATCGAATTTTAATTCGATTCCAGATTTGACATTAGCTACTGTCATTTTGTGAAATAATGATACCACATATAATAGTGTAGTGATGAACACAAAAATCGATAAACAATCAGTGTGTGTGCCATCAGTGTGCCAATTAAAGACTAAATTATTGATTTTTATTTAAATAAATACATAATTATTCATAATAATTATTTATTAATTAGTAATCGTTGCTCTATTTTATAAAAAGTTAATATTTTTGTTTTTATATTAAAAACAAAACTTATAATAAAAGAGCCTAGATAGTTTTCAGTATTGGCAACCCGTGCGCGCTCGTGCAGCTATCGCCATTTTGTTTATCGTGTCATTCGGCTTCATTATCCCAGTCTGACTGCACGAATATCTTATTTCATTGCGAATCGATATTTTGTTATTTTGTTGGGTTTTTGTTAAAGTGTTGTTACGTTGTGTTTGTTGTTACGTTTATAGTTTTTTTGTGAACTTTGAGTGAATCTATTTGTTTTGGTTTTCCATCAAAATGGATCCTCAGCCAAGTACATCACAAAAAGACGTGGATGTTTTCTTGTCCCCAAGAAAAAAACGTCCACGAAAAGCTTTCACTGTTACTGAAAAAGTAACAACGCCTCCAAATACGTGAAAAATGAAATTTTTGCGCAATTGGAGGCCTTTGAAGTTGTGGAAGAAAATGAATGTATGAGCAAAGTTGCTGACATATTGGAAATAACCTCACGCTCTGTTTGTAACGTTTTGAAGGAAGTAAATAAAGGTGCGCCGCCAACTCCTCCTAAAAAAACTGGACCAAAGCGAAGTTTCAAAGATAAAATTGATGAATTTACATTCTCTGCAATACGAAGAATTGTTCATCAGTTCTTTTACCGAAATGAACCTCCAACCATTGCAAAGGTTAGTCAATCAGTCAGACAGTATTATTTTATACCTACAACTTTTATATATAAGTAATGATTCCAAGCTATTATAAAATTTACTACTTTAGATTTTACAAGTGATGAACGATGATTCAGAAATGCCCAAGATTTCCAAAGACACCCTCAGAAAAATTTTGAAGCATCTTAATTTTAAATTTGTTGCACGGTCACGCAAGAGCACACTTATTGATCGAAATGATATAATAACATGTCGCCAGCGTTACTTGCGATCTATATGTCAGTTTCGACGAGAAGGGAGACATATTATATATTATCAAGATGAAACTTGGGTTAACGCAGGTAAGGCTAACATTTATACACAAAATGAATTTATATACATTTTACATTAAATTTAATAGTAATATTGAATGTTCATGTACTATTTTTATTTTAAGGTCATACTGTAAAAAAAACTTGGGTGGACAAGAAAGTCACATCATCTCGACAAGCGTTTTTGGAGGGACTGACCACTGGATTAAAAAATCCATCTGGAAAAGGCAAACGTCTCATAATTAGCCATATAGGTAGTGAAGAAGGCTTCCTGGAAGAGGGGCTCATGATTTTTGAAGCAAAGAAAAATTGTGAAGATTACCATGATGAGATGAATGCAGTTTGTTTTGAGGAGTGGTTCGCTGGAGTCTTACCAAAATTAAGACCAAACTCAATTGTGGTGATGGATAATGCACCTTACCACTCCCGAAAATTGGAAACGGCACCAAAAATGAGCTGGAAAAAAGCTGTCATTCAAGATTGGCTTTTAAATAAAAATATTCATTACGAACCAGATATGGTTAAAGCTACGCTTTTAGAACTGATTCCACATAACAAGTCTTTTAATAAGTAAGCTGTAGACGAAATGGCAGCACAACATGGGATCACGGTTTTAAGACTGCCCCCTTACCATTGCGAGCTAAACCCTATCGAATTGATATGGGCGCAGGTAAAGGGGCATGTAGCTCAAAATAATAAAACCTTCAAATTGACAGACGTGAGAAATTTATTTCAGGAAGGCATTAAAAAATTACGGCTACCGAATGGTCTAAATGCGTATCCCATGTTGTCAAAGAAGAGGAAAAAATGAGTAGGCTAGATATGTTAACTGACAAGATCACAGACACATTTATAATAAATGTTACAGAAAGTGACAGCGATAGCGATGACGGCGACAATTTATAAAATAAATTATTACCATAATACATCTATCTGTTTCATTTGTCATGTTCCTTCATGATCACATTTTTTTTTATTTATTTCACACACAATTATAAAAGAAAAGTCTCAGATCGTTAATTAATCGTCAAAACTAAATTATCGGTTCAGAAATATTTAATTTCCTGATATACTTAGTTTACGAGAGTAAAATTATAAACGAGAAGAATCGATCTGGAAATATTCCATTTCCATATCGAATAATTTCGCAACGTCACTATTTAGGACTTGTCATAACGTTGCAACACTGAAATTGTCAAATCTGGAATCGAATTAAAATTCCGAGTATAGTAATAATTTCCCTATAAATCAACAAACATGCCAAACTACGTATACAATGTAATATTTTTGTCCTCCTGGGTACTGACCCCGATGAAGTTGATTGAATCTTGATGAGCCTTAAGTCTGATAGTGCCCCGGGTTGGGATAAGTCTCGACAAAATTCATAAAACACACGAAAGGAAGTCGTTCTAGTAATAACTCACCTTGCAAACCTCTGCTTCCAAAGCGGCACCTTCCCTGACCTACTGAAACATTCCATTATTACTCCCGTTTATATGGGGGGAACAGATATGATGTCAACAAACTACTAACAAACTACAGGCCTATATCTGTTTTGCCATCTATTTCTAAAATACTGGAAAAAGTAAAGAATAATATTATTAGTCTATTTAGACTAATAAAATGTATGTACATCTAAATTGAGTTTACTATGTCTCTCCGAATTTGGCTTTCGACAAGGCGTATCCACTGAGGATGCAGTTACAACACTGCATGAGTACTCTAGTAACTGTACAACTTAACACTGACAATAAATGCCTTTCTGTTTTCCTGGACCTTAAAAAAGCTTTTGACGTCTCTGTCCCTGTCCTTGTGAGTAAACTGGAGAAAACTGGAATAAGAGAAATCCCGCTGAAATTGTTCAAAGACTATCACACGTATAGGAAGCAAAGGGCTAAGGTGGGTGAACTGACTAGTAGTAACGATGAAGTCACATTCGGCGTTCCCCAGGGCAGCATACTGGGCCCTACACTATTCCTGATATATTTAAATGATCGCTGCAACATTCATATGAATAATGCAAAAGTTTTCTCTTAAGCCGATGTAACGGCTGTCGTTTTCTCTGGGAACTCCTGGCAAAATGTAAAACTCAAAGCTGAGATGGGTATGGCACAAGCTGCTAATTGGCTTTAATAATAACCTACTCACTTTAAAAACCAGTTACATATGCTTTAGTATTAACAAAAGTAGTCAACCTAGTGAGGGTCTCAATATTAAGAATACAGTATGTGGAGATACGAAATAATAACAGTACTGTAATTATTCATGCATTAAACAAGTAACACAGACTAAATATCTAGGTTTGTCGATCAGCGGTTATTCTGGTATCCACATCTTGAACAGCTCTCAAATAGGGTTAGGAGATTAAGATGGATTTATAATAGTAAACGAGACCTCAAGAAATGTGCATAATGATATCTACATGGCTTAGATGCATTCAGTCTTGTTATATTGTAATATTGGATGTGCATCGAAAACCAATTTTATAGACGTGGACCGAGCCCAATGAGCTCTGATCAAGATAATGAAAAGAAATAACTTTAATTTTGGACGTCGGTGGCAAATGAAGAAAATTCTAAATCAGACACTGGTGCCGATTCTCTTGTACACCGGACTAAACTAACTAAACTATCACTAAAATTCCTTACTTTTGGCTATGAAAATCTTAACGCTATTCTGTAGTAAAAAGTCTCTAAATTTAAAAAATATTTTGACACAACTAAATCGAATTTGACAATTGCGACTCCACGTGGATGTACTTGTTTGCCCTACCACGTGAGTTTTTTTAGAGCCGGAGGCACGCAGTGGGGGCAGCCTCGACGTGTTTTTTATGGAATTTTTCACTTTTTGTATGGAAAATAAAAAAAAATATTACCTACGTGTTGAGTATTAGGGGTATAAGGGTTTTATAAAGGGGGTCGAAATTTACATTATTTTTGCGATAGGACACACCATTTTCGAGATATAAGCAAAAGAAAAGAAAAAAATCCAGTACAGTACTGTTTTTGCACCCGAAGTCGAGATGTTCGTGTGAATTTTAGTTCATGACAACTAATAATATTCCACACCATTTTCAGTGGCGATTAAAAATGGTCAGAATTAGTTAGAAAATTAAAATTTTAGGTTAAAAACGTAAAATTCAGAATAGCAAAATTGTCATTTTCACTAAATTAAAATCTCAGTACAATCTTAGTGCTGTCAAACTAAAATATAGTTAAGTTGTGCCACTTTAGTCTATTTCAGAATGGGAAATCATCGTTTGACAGGAGTAAACTAAATTTTAGTGACTTTTAGTCTAGTTTAGACGCATTTGTGACAAGAGAATCGGCACCACTGACTTCCAAAATTAAGTAATTTTTCACGAAGTCAGTTTTTTTTTTTTTGTACTAAGTTTTTATTTTTCACTTTTTTCATAAAGTCAAATACCTACCACTACCTGCTATGTAAATATCAGTGACAGGAACTTATCATCATATCATCCACATAGACTAAGTGGGAAAAATACATATTATTTATTGAAGCTAACTCAAAAACTACCCAAGCAAAATTAATAAAATTCATATGACCTCTGAAGTATGACCTACTCGTAAAAAACAAAAATAAAACTGAGACGCTATACAAAATTAGTGGTCTACTTTCCGTAAGTAAAATGTACATTATCCAAACAGTCTTAAAAAAAAAAATACCCTGACATAAATGATCTCGACTTATTAAGTTAAAACTCAACTGAAACCAATTATTTCAATTAAACTTTAGAGGCATGAGGAACAGGGTGTAAAGTTCACTCATCCACCATAGAAAAGGGGGGATCCTCCAACCAGACGGGTGTTGTGTCTGGCGGGCCGACTGCCCGACTGTTGATTTCGGATAGTCTTATCTATGTCGTTCGCGCGGTAAACTCTAATTGCGCGATGCAGGATTTGTGTGACGTCGTGTCTTTTTGATGCGTAGTTAGTATGCGGCGGTGTAACCGCTACAAAACCATTTACAGGCACTTTTGAATTATGTAGGAGTAGGTCAGTCAGAAATATGAAGCTAGTTGTACGGAAAAGGAGGAATGAATTCCACAGACTAAAACCATGTGTGCTTGTAGGCAATTTAATAAACGGTCTGCTCAGCTATAGAACAAAATAAACAAAAATATTTACGTAAATACAAAAAGTTATGAATGTAAGAAAATATTTACCAATTGATAAAGACACTTCACACATGATGACACGGTGGTACTTTTGGAGCACATAAAATAGCAGACACACTCTCACATACACACACACTCGCATCATACTCTCAATAACATCCTTATTTTTATTTGATATTTTAAGTACCTACGGTTACGTTAATACATTTATAGATAGTGCAATCCACTGAGACGCGCCCCACTGCGCTCCGCTCCGTACTAAAGTACAGCTTACAGTACAGTCATCGCGGAGTGGGGCGCGTCGTCGTGGATTGCACTATTTGTAGTAATTATACTGTTCTATGGAAGAGCGGAGTCTCCTATCACGGGCATTGCTTGCGTAAAAGGAAAACACTAAACCCTTTTTTTTGTAAACTGAAGCAAAAATAAAAACTTTATTAGTATTCTTTATTGTATTTTATGGTGATTCGGGCGATTTTGGAACAGTGACTGGGATATTGTTTTTGGTATCAGAATGTAAAAAAATCATAAGCATTATAAAATATATGACACCATAGTATTTACCACAACACTTCTCAAGTTGGCACCTCGACAACCTAGGGCAACTAACCTTCATTCAAAAGTGCTAATAACTCTAATTGAAGTTGTGTGGCCATGCTCATTGTTTGTGGTGTTGGTAAGTTTTATGACACACACGTGAATTTTATTATAGCCATTATTTATGTTACTCATCAAGTTATAGGTAAAAGGTAAATAAATCTTTAACAAATAAAAAACAAATATGGATTTACTAGCTGGGCCCCGCGGTTCCACCCGCATAAGTCTCGAGCCCGTGGGAATATCGGGACAAAAAGTATCCTAACCCAGGTCATGGTCTACCCATGTGCCAAATTTCATCTAAATCCGTTCAGCAGTTTTAGCGTGAAAGCGTACAAACAAGCAAACTCACTTTCGCATTTATAATATTAGTAAGGATAGGATGGTGTTCTTATAAATGCAGTTAATCCTTGTAAGCAAATTCAAATTTTCAGGACCATTTGAAACCTATCATATTTTGTCACTGATTCCCTTTGTTTTCTTTTTTCTATGGTTCCTATAGTATTTAGTTGTGTATTGTATTGTGTTTTTATTTATTATATAACCTGTGCCTCCCCACATTCTTTCTTCATTCCTTTCTCTCGATGTTGTCTTTCTCGCCATTTCCAGAGGAACCCATCAAAGACGTTCTCGGCAATAGTTTTTACGGGGACTATCGTTTAGTTTACCTTGTGTAATTCGGCGACGTATGCCTGCATTGCTTCATCCTTCGTCATGTTGCCCAATTTGTTCCAGGACTCCCATTTTGCTCTGAAATTGGATAAGAGCGGTATTTATTTTATTTATTTATATAGGTATATATATATTTTTAACTTGAGGTTTAATATATATAAAAAAAATTAAAACGAATACATTATTATACAAACTAAAATATAGCGTCGAAAAATTCATTCGCATCGCTGTCAACTGGTAGTGTGCCCAAGAGACTGGCCGCATTGCCACGATGTATGGCAATGCTTTAGCCTCTGGCCAAGGTATTTTTTTTATTTATTTTATTATTTATGTACACACAGAAAAATAGATACAGATAAGACATTATCATAATTATGAGTACAAAGGTACTGCTAATTTCTTAAGAAATTTCTTCCAGCAGACCTGCGACAGGAGAAATGAGAAAGAAGCGGTAGACGGTACGGTATTTAAAGGTAAGCAAGTAATCATTTTGTTTTTTGGTGATGACTCCGTACTTTTTACCAACTTCGAAAAAGGAGTGGTCACAACGAGATATCACATTCTTTTGAATTTAATAGAGTAGGCAGGCAGGTCACACATGTTTTTGAAGCCTGTATTTTCATCCTTTTTTTTTGGAGGATGAGGGCGTGTCAGACTCTTACAGACTAAAACCCACCCGTGTTCCTTCTGTTGCCTGTGCAATGCCAGGGGGCCACGGTATCCCTTTCGGACTTTCCCGCAACCCCGGCAGGCAATGGTCCCATCGGACCCCTTCACTTGCTGACATCTCTTTCTTTCCTGCGCCTACGGTGGCCGGGAATATTCATCCTTCATCCTATATTTTGGCGTCGCTTGTCTCGCCAGATAGTTTTGGTGTTCACCCGATGTCTCACATATTTGTGCTGCCACTTGGCCTTCCACAAATGATCACATATATTTGCCGTCATCTTGACGACTGGATGAATCATGAAGTCAGATATTATTGGCGAGCTGTCCAAAGTAATAATTTATGCTCGTGACAGTACGTACATCCCAATATGATTATCTTTCTAGAGTTAAATAAAGTGTTAATATTGTTCCGAATATCGTTTAATACTACTATGTCTGATCGCTTAGGTTCTTGTCTAAGTCCTGCGGGGTAATTGACATACTAACAGTAGCAATGGCCTTTCATTTAGACAGCTCAACAACATTAATTGCGTTATTTACGTTCTTGAGCAGATACATTTTTCGAAAATATGAAGCAATGGATTAGCAATATCCTTCAAAATTATTTCGATTGTGATTGAAAGTGTGTTAAAGCCCCCGCAGAAAGGCGCGACGTGATTCTGATAGAACAATTTCCATGAAGTTTTCATAGAAATTGTTCTACTAGAGTCGCGTCGCGTCGTCGAGTCACGCCAGTTTGCAGGAGCTTTTACGTAATTAGGGTGTTGTTGCTATTAATAACCCATAAAAAATCTCTCACCTGTTGACTACATCCCAGAATCCAGGCTTTGGCTTTTCGCAGGGGCCCTCTGACGCTTGCTTGAAGTAGCTGTAGAAACGTAGCATCAACTCGTTGCTCGGCTGGTATGATCCTGAGGAAGAATGAAAATAACTTTATTCATATTATTTTTATTAAGTAATACTATATGTATTTATATAAAATAATATAATAAGTCAGTGTGTGAGGAAGTAATCGCAGAATGTAAAATCAGTGTCATATAATAAAAATACACAAAACTATACAATTATGTAAATTGGCAATTAGTTTGATTTTGTCTAGATTCTAGATTATCTTATGGAGCAGGACCAACATGTTTCCAAGCATTCTTATCTTGGATATACTCCTCTTATTTGTAATAAGCTTGTTTACAAAGTGTACTTTTAATATGAGTTTTAAATATTTCTTTCAATGCAACCAGCATTACATCACAAGGTACTTTGTTGTAACATTTAACACAGTACACCCTATAAAAGATGAATGTAAGTACATTAGATAATCTGAAAATGGTTGATCTATTTTATCTTTAATTCTAGTATTAAAATTATGTCTATCACTTATTTTATTTAAAATAGATGTAGATTTTTTCTTAAATACATAATATTTTCATAAATGAATTGGCAAGGTACCGTATCGTCATAATATTAATTTTTATGTATAGTTCCCTGAGAGATTCGCGGCGACGTAGATCATAAATGGCTCTGAGAGCTCTCTTTTTAAAAATAAAGATTCAAAGTCAGCAGGCCTACCCCATAGTAAAATGCCATACGACATAATGCTATGGAAGTAGCTAACAGCATCTAACAGCATAAGATGCCGAGCTTAGCCGCCCCGCAAGAAATGTTATGGTGAGGTCCTCATTGTAATTTCTCGTCTAGCGTGATTCCTAGGAAAACTGTTTGATTAGTAAATTCCAGTTTTTCTCCATTCAATATGATGTCACATTCGCATTTGTTTTTATTTTATTTAGTACTAAATTATTTCATCTTCATCATCATCATTTCAGCTATAGGACGTCCACTGCTGAACATAGGCCTCCTCCAATGATTTCCAAATTGGCCGATTGGAAGCGACCTGCATCCAGCGGCTTCCTGCGACCTTTATTAGGTCTTATTATTTACCGTAAACCAATCTTGGACCTGAAGAATGGAGCTATTCACGTCGTCAAGATTTTGTGACCGGCGGTTGATTTTAAAGATCAATGATGTGTCAACCGCAAATAACACCATCTTCGGTTGATTTAGAAGTAATTAGGGTAAATCATTTATATAAACTAAAAAGAGGAATGGACCCAATATCGAACCTTGAGGAACGCCCATTGGCATTCCAAACCCTAATTAGTTTATGCCGTTTTCTTGCCATTTAACCTTTCTATCTTTCAGGTATCGTCTTAGTAAATAAAGAGCTGTATTCCTAATCCTATAAAGCTTTTTTTTTTCTTTTTTCGGGTGGGAAATAATCAAATGACTTCTCCCGCTCTGGAGCAGGAGGGCGTGTCAGACTCTTACTGACTAAAACTCACCCGTGTTCCTTCTGTTGCCTGTGCAATGCCAGGGGGCCACGGTATCCCTTTCGGACTTTCCCGCAACCTAATCCCATAGTGCTCTAGTTTCAGCAGAAGAGTCTCATGGTCTACGCAATCGAACGCCATCGAAATCCTTCGAGAGGTCGCAAAAGATTCCAATGGCATCTACTGCTTCTTCCCAGGCGTTAAAAATGTTCTTTATTAGGGTGACACCGGCGTCAGTGGTACAACGCCCTTTGGTGAAACCGTACTGTTGATCATGAAAGATGGAATTTTTATTAAAGTGGCGTAACATTTGATTGAGCATCAACTTTTCAAACACCTTACTGAGAACTGGCGAAAGTGACACAGGCCTATAATGGTTGGGTCCTTTACTATCACCGGATTTGAACAATGGAACTACTTTATTGTGTTTGATGAGATCCGGAAATACTCCTTGGTCTACACTGGTGTTAAATATGTAAGCTAAATAGGGCGCAATGATTTCGATAATAGATCTACAGACTTTTACAGACATTCCCCAGAGATCTTCTATTGATTTAAGTTTAAGATCTTTAAAAGCTTTTATAACAGCCTGGGGGATTGTATGCTGAAACTTAAACTCCAAATGGCACGCCATCACATTCTGTCTAATTAAGGCAGCAGAAAGCGCGTGTGAGGAATTTAAATCTTCAGTAGTTTTAAGGGGAATATTAGCAAAAAAGTTTCAAATTCCTGAGTTATTTTTACATCTGAGTTGATGGGACCATGTGCACTATGTGCAGTCTCTAAATGAAATTCAGTATTTTGCTGTTTTTCTACCTGTTTCATTATTTATTATTTGCCAGGTAGTTTGTATTTTATCATCAGCTGATTTTATTTTATTGCTATTAAACTGAGCTTTGGCAATTTTGCACACACTTAAAAGTTTTTTTTTTATATTATGCAACATACTTATGAAAGTGTCGGCGTCACATTGTAAACAACACGTGCATCGGGCTACGCCGTAGCACTATGGCGCCGTAGCGCACTACGACATTCTCCCACCTCCTCGCTGCTGGGCGGAGTTAGTGATCGCTACGTCGTAGCACGCTACGTCGTTGCCCCACCTACAATACTACCGTATAAAAGAGTCCGCACGGCGGCGAAATGGCATTCTACCTTCAGGCGTTGCCCGGTGCACAGGTTGTATTGCTTTCAATTATTGTTACTCTGCCTCTCTGTACATTGTTACTATTTTGTGTAAACTAAGCTATTACTGGGTGTCATGGCTATTTGTGTCTTGAAACTGATTAAGTGTAGTTTCGTGTAAAATTAATTGATTAAATAATTTATAAGAAAATCTAAATTCTTATTATTTAAAGAACCGCTTTTATTTTACAATATATCTGATCCTGTGCCTTCATCAGAAGTGGGATCAGACCCACTCCCACCTTTATCTGGGACTGCCAGTAATTTAATACAGGAACAAATGTAATTTTTTTTCGGCTAGTATGGAATCAATTATTAAAAAAAAAAAAATAGCAGATAGTATGACACCTAGCTACATGACACCCAGTACGCAATCAATGCTGGTTCCTTTCAATCCAAATGCACCTGAAACCGACATGATCAACTGGTGTGCGTTAAAATCAAGCCAAATAATATTTCATGGGTTGCTATTAAGGAAATGCTGGTCTTTAAATTTTCCAAATCCATGACAATGAAGGATCATTTTGATTTAATTATTAAATTTCAAATTGATAGTAAATTCGAGGCAGGAATGCAAATTTACCGGGAAATGTACTAACCGGTTTTGGAATATCTATCCTGTCACAGTGCGATGACAAAATTTGGCCTAAATATTAAATTATAAAAATTTGGTCTGTCGTTATAAACGATAAAAAATCAACTCTTCCGCATACTGCGCAGCTTCTCATTAAAGAGAAGAATTGAAGAACCAGGTACGTCTGAATCGTACACGAAAATGCCCCGTCCATCAACACCATTTCGGAGAAATTGCAATTCGATCGGTTCTAATAACGTTAATTGCTTACTCCAAATATAATTCCCAACCGACACCGAGTTAGGAATCATTAATAACAAGGTTCAAGAATTACTAGATGTTTACATAATTCGAGAAAGTTCTTCGCCTTTCGCGAGTCCCATATTATTCATTTAAAAAAAGGGACGGTAGCGATCGTATGTGTGTTGATTACCGGGAACTTAATAGCAATACTCGACCAGACAGCTATCCTTTACCACTAATTAGTGATCAAATCGATAAGTTACATGGGGCCTGTTTCTTCTCTAATTTGGATATGGCCACTGGATTTCACTAATTTGCGTCCATAAGGAGTCTATAGAAAACTGCTTTTGTTATACCTTCGGGTCAATTTGAGTACCTAACCATGCCGTTTGTTTTACGAAACGCTCCACAGGTTTTTCAAAGGGGCTATAAATACGGCACTTAAACCTCCTGAATCAGAGACCGTTCAAGAAGGGTTGATTCGTTTAAATAGATTAACTTTAAAAAATGTTCATTTATGAAGACAAAAATTGAATAACTGGGTATCGTAATATCCTATGGAGAGGTTGGACCAAGTCCTCATATGGTTGAAGCCCTAAAAAATATCCCTCCTCCAAGCACTGCTACTCATCAATTTACAGGCCTGGCCACATATTTTCGACAATTTATTCCAAATTTCTCAAAATTGATGAAACCTTTGTATCCTCTAACCGCGGTCAAAAAGGTTACTATTAATTGGACCTGTGCATATTTTAGTCAGAAAACCATAAGTGCTGAAAGTCGTTATCATTTGTATGAATTGGAAACATTAGCCGTAGTTAAATCTGTGGAACATTTTCGACATTACCTGTATAGGCGTAAATTTACGGTTTTTACTGACTGTAACGCCTTAAAGGCCTCTCATTCCAAAAATGACATTACACCTAGAGTACACAGGTAGTGGGCAGTTTTGCAGTCGTATGACTTTGATGTAATTTATAAAGAGGGGAAAATATAGCACATGCAGTCTTTCTTTCACGTAATCATGCTGACACATCTTTTACTCATAAACCAGCTAAAATTGTAAATTTGGCTGAACTAGAGAGGTGTTGGTTATCTGTAGAACAACGTGATACTGAAATATCAGACATTATTTCCAAATTCCGTTCAAATTACTTGCCGTCTGAAATATCACACACATACGATATTAGACAGGGCATACTTTATCGTAAAATTTAACGTAATAAAACCACAAAATGGTTACCAATATTGCCACACTCTTTAACCTGATCAATGATTAATCATGGACACAGCGAAATAAAACACCATGGTTATGAAAAAAAAAGATCGATAAATTATACGATCCTTAATGGTTCCAAAAAATGTTCAAACTTAAAAAAAAAATTATTGTAGATTCATGCGTCGTTTGTAAGGTTTCCAAAGGTCCGTCGGGTGCCCAGCAGGACCATCTATATCCAATCCCTAAATTGCCCATTCCATGGCATACAATTCATTTGGATTTAACTGGCAAACTCAGCCGAAAAAGCGAGCGTAAGGAGTATTGTTCCGTGATTATTGATGGTTTTACAAAATTCGTCTTGTTAGAGCATACCTTAACACAAATGCATCTGATGCTATTAAATAACTTAAAAATGCAGTGAACTTGTTCGGCGCTCCTAAAAGAATAGTTGCATATCGTGGTAGGTCATACGACAATGCTGAATTTAAGTTTTTTTTTAATGATAATTATATCATATTATAGCCACTGGTTCCAGTAGGGCAAATGGTCAGGTCGAGCGTATGCTCACTATAGTTGAAACATATTCGGACAGCTTAGGGCAAGATCATGTAGGCGACATCCAATTAACTCTCAATAGTACTCGTTGTAGAATAACAGGGTTCACGCCCTTGGAATTAATGTTTGGTATTAAGGGCAGTTCATTAAGGATATCAAGAGTATCTACTAATAAGGATTATTATGAAGATAGGTTAAACCTCGAAACCATTCGACCCGATGCTTCTGCTAGTATAAAAAGCTGGCGCAATACTCGTATGACACAGATCGATTTAACAAGGGTAAAGCTATAGTTAAACCTTTTTCAGTAGGTGACTCTGTCTTTGTTAAATGCGAAGAAAGACATCAAACGAAACTAGACCGTAAATACAAAGGCCCCTTTAAAATAACCGCTTTTTTTTTTAAATGATGGGTACGAATTAAAACAAATTAATGGAAACAATAGAGTCTACAAATACTCTCACGAAAACTTGCGAGAAGTACCCCGTGGTCAGTCATTGTTTTTGGAAATCGCAGAAAATTTTGATGAGGATGACGTGTCGGCGGATAATAACAACACAGAGGTTCTTGTTCACGAGACTAGGCAACAATTAACTTTGATGATATTCAGTCTACTAATAGTGATACTATCTCTGCCAATAATAATACCATGTCTGCCAATAGTGATACCTCTGTCAATAGTGATACCATATCTGCTAAAAGTGACACTATATCTACCAGTTCTCATAATAATGCAAATTGTAGAAACCCCGGTTTACGTGCTATTTCAGTAGAATCTATTGGCCCTGAATCAATTAACATTGTAACAGAAGCACTTGTACATCAACCAAAGTATTGAGCTATTTGTTAATTAAGCTAAAGGAACGATACTTGTTCGGCCTAGCTAGATCCGGTCCAGTTTAACTGAAGGGATACACCTGAAGGGCAAAACTATTGCCGGACCAGGGGACTGATCTTGTAGGGTCAGAAGTTGACCGGACCAAGCCTTGTAGAGTCATAGCTGACTGGACCAAGTGGTCAAATATCTGGAGGGTCAGAAGTTGACCGGACCAAGCCTTGTAGAGTCATAGCCAACTGGACCAAGTGGTTAAATATCTGAAGGGTCTAAGTAGACCGGACTAGAAACAATAGCAGGATGACCAAACGGTACTTAATCAGTTTTTCATGTTCTAGATGTGGCATTGTGGGCTAAGCGTGCGAGGACGTCCGCACGTCAGCATGGCCGTGTCGGCGTCACATTGTAAACAACACGTGCATCGGGCTACGCCGTAGCACTATGGCGCCGTAGCGCGCTACGACATTCTCCCACCTCCTCGCTGCTGGGCGGAGTTAGTGATCGCTACGTCGTAGCACGCTACGTCGTTGCCCCACCTACAATACTACCGTATAAAAGAGTCCGCACGGCGGCGAAATGGCATTCTACCTTCAGGCGTTGCCCGGTGCACAGGTTGTATTGCTTTCAATTATTGTTACTCTGCCTCTCTGTACATTGTTACTATTTTGTGTAAACTAAGCTATTACTGGGTGTCATGGCTATTTGTGTCTTGAAACTGATTAAGTGTAGTTTCGTGTAAAATTAATTGATTAAATAATTTATAAGAAAATCTAAATTCTTATTATTTAAAGAACCTCTTTTATTTTACAATATATCTGATCCTGTGCCTTCAAAAGCTTGTAACTTATAAACATAATTATGTTGCTTTAGGCCATAAAGTTCAAATAGTTTTCCCCTCCTTTTACGAATACCTGGAGTCACCCAATCTCTAAATAAGAACTTTATGTAAATACTTGTAGTCTTTAGTGGAAGAGTGTCATTAAATTGTGTGTTTAATAGTGAAAGGAACTCGGCGACTCATTTGGGTTACCTATATTATTAAAACTCTGATCACGTAATTTACTGACCAATGGCACAAAATGTTATTGTTCTGTACAAAATGTCACTGTGATCTGATGGCAACATACTTACAATTTGTTTGTGTAAGTAATCACAATTACAAAAAATATTATCTATATAAGTGGCGGTAGAAGCAGTCACTCGGGTTGGTTCAATAAAAACGTTTGAAAAATCAAATGACTTAAAAATAATTAATAATCTGACAGTGTTCGAGTATTTTCTAATAAGTTAATATTAAAATAACCACATAATTATGATTATTGACTTACTACTAGTACTAAGTTTCTTTAATATATCTTCCATTACAGAATCAAACACGGATAGATTCTGTTATGTTGGAGGCCTGTATACGCATACTATATACCTTTTTAGATGACTTTTTTGTCGTAGTTGGATTTTATTTTTATTACTTTTTATTTTGTTTATACAGTGATTGAACGAGATAAGATTCCGATCTCTGCGTCGACACTTAAAGGGTTCATAATCACGTGTTACAACAGCTGAGTCGAATCAAGAACACGTTTACACGTCATCAGTTTGCAAGTCAAGGACATCAATGTGGTTAGTTTTGTTTTTTTCGATAAGATTACAAATCTTATTGCTTCGAAATTTTGGGTTGCGAAATCACATGTTTTAAAACTAATTAGAAGATAGGACTGTTTCACCACCTATCCAACATAACATAACATCACGCCTGTAATCCGAAGGTTTAGGTAGAGGTGTACCTATAGTACACCCACATTTCGCCAGTTAAAGGGCATAAATAGAACAAATTTTTATTTTATTAATTATTATTAGATATACACACATTCCATGCTGTGACAAGAATTAACTAAATCATGAACAAACAGCTGATTCACGCTGTTTTGATATTAATCAGCTAATCAATGCACATTTTAAATGATTTTGCACTTATTTACGCCTGCAATATGTAGGTACAAGGTCAGATCATACAGTATTTACGTTTAAAATACATAAATAATTATCCGTTTCACTGAAATTAAATTCGTGTGTCAAGGTGACCTCTGCGTTGCAATTTTTAAAATTTACTGAATAAAGTCTCATGCCGACCGGCGCGACGCGAAACCGGTTCTTGTTCTAACGTGATCTATAGAAGCATGAAATTTAGTATGTTAGGTTCATTAGAAAACCAGTTTTTTTTTTTTTTTTTGGATGGGAAATTATCTAATAACTTCTCCCGCTCTGGGTGGAGCGGGAGGGCGTGTCAGACTCTTACTGACTAAAACCCACCCGTGTTCCTTCGTTCCTTCAGTTGCTTGTCTTTTTGACGCAGCCGTGAGTCACACATAATACTATTGTTGTTAAAACATTGTATTCACTTTATGATTTTACCGGTATGTATGTATGTATGTTCATCTAAACTACTTATCATACTTTGATAAATGAGCTATCGTTGGAAGCGTCTTGATTGACGTCACGTTAAAGTTTTTATAACTTTTATTAAACATAACTGGCGAAATGTGGGTGTACTATAAGTAGGTATACCTCTGCCCAACCATTCAGGGAAACAAGGCCTCATGCTCGGCAGTAGCGCCAGCGACCGCTAGACTAACGAGGCAGTCAGACCTAGATCTAGCTAGATCGATTTTTCGCCCCCGTAAAACCCAATATTTTAACTTTCATTGAAATCGTTAGAGCCGTTTTCGAGAACGTGATTATAAATATTATCTATCTATAATTCCTATGTTTAAGTTAACAACTTATCCCTATATTTTGTAATAATTAAGAAAAAATTGCAAGTTAATGTCGTCAATAAAATGGCAAAAAAAGACAAAAATGAGTAAGTATGTATGTATTTATGTATCTATTATTTAGGATATGTATATATCTGTGTATCTTTTCTAGTATATTGTATAGTTTTTATTTGCACCAACGACGGCCCCATTTTATGTCCAGGCAAATCACTGTCCATTCCAAGGTTGCCTGGAAGAGATCGCGGAAAGCGATAAGGCCGCCCATTGTATATTTTGTAGTGTTAATTTTGTTTTTTTTTGTTATGTGTTTTTGCGGTGTACAATAAAGATATATAAATAAATAAAAATGAGGATTTTTGAAATTTTTATTGAAATGAAATGAAATTGATTATTATCTGTAAATAGGATATTAGAATCACTTTTACAAGTCATCTTAAAAAAAAAAAAAAAAAGCTAGATGAGTTCGGCGTTTTCTATCTGACTACTCTGAGAAGAAAGGCCGAAACAAACTCAGAGGTCACAGTCTCTTTTAAAGTCCAGACATAATCTTGGTCAGGCCATATGAGGACCATGTAGATTAGTCTGAAATGGTATTTTGAGAAAAGAACCACACAGTGTTGTGGGGTATGCACGGCATCCATACTCGGCAGAGCTCTTCTTTGGAGCATATCTCATGCGTGCTCAATTGGGTTGAGGTCTGGCAATTGAGCAGGCCACGGCAGAACGTTGATGCGAGCATCGGCAAGAGTGCGTGTTACGACTCTAGCCTGGTGTGAACGTGCATTGTCGTGCATTAGTCGAAACGAATCACCCAACAGGCTTCGCAAAGGGATGATCACGTCTGAAACAATCCTTTCCGAATAAATCTAAGCATTGAGGTTGCTCCTCCCCTGATCCAAATGAGATCGGTTCTTCCACCGATCCAAATACCGGCCCAAATCATTATTGTTCCCCCTCCATATGAATGAACTTCATGACAACATTTCAAACGTTCTTGACGTCCAGAAGTCCTCCAAACTCGAGTACATCTTGTATCCGGCCTCATACCGAAACGAGATTCATCGGAAAATCAAACACAACGCCAGTCTTCTTCCATTTCTGTGTTCGCGAGCCCATTGTAAACGGGCCCTACGATTGCGGGGTGCTATAGATGGAACTCTGCGGCTTTCGGGAACGCAGTCCCACTTCACGTAAACGATTTCTGATGGTTTGGTCGCTTATCAGCAAGCCTGAAGAGCTGTGGAGCCCCGCAGCCAAAATCATGGCTGTCATGGTACGATTCCGTTGAGCAGTATTTTGGTTGTACCGGTCCTGTCTGCGAGTGGTGATGAGATCGTCCTCCATGGCAGTCGCTCGGTCACGCTGCCCGTGATACGATAGCGTGTCCAGAGGCGGCTTATGACGCTCTGTGTATTGCCAAGAGCAACAGCCACTGTACGTTGCCTGGAACCAGCTTGCAACATTCCGACGGCTCTCATCATCTCTCGTGTCAAATAATGTCGTCGCTCCATATCGATGCAATTTTATCCAGTTCCGATGCAAAAAATTGTAATGGTTTTGTAAAAACGCTATTACTGTTGCTATTGACAGATGATTTTCGATTTTTAATCAAAATTTAAAGAAAATTCTTTATTCAAATAGTGAAATTTACGAAAAAAGAATAGATAACGATCCAAAAAAGTTAAAATAATAATCCTCAATTGCGGCGATACTCTAAAACGTACTTGATGTGTGTAACATAGCTATGGCTATAAGAGTAGAGGAAGACCAAAGGAACGATGAATGGACTGTGTGAAAGATGATATGGCTCGACAGGGGTGACTACTGAGATGACGACTAAAGGTTCGTGCAGACTAGCGCGACGCAACACCGGCTATTGTTGTACCGTGAAGTTTTCTTAGAAATTGTATTGTTTGAGTCGCGTCGCGCTAGTCTGCACGAGGCTTTAGAAGTATGGGAAAAGGAAATTGCAATAAAGGCGATTGCCTTTATTGCAATTTCCTTTTCCCATACTTCGAATGATGATGATTCGACGTTTTCGTCCTATAACAAATTTCGCGATGCAATTTTATTATACTTTGCGAATATATGATAGTAAACGAGTTAGGCTTGTCGTAAATCGTGATACTGTCCACATAGATAAAACCAACAGTTATAAAATCAACCTTATGTTCCAGAAAATAAAGTATATTGTACTTTGTAGTTAGTTTTCTTTGTTACAACAAAGTTGACTCTTGACCCGACCAGTCGTTTATGTCTACAATTTGATTTAATGAACATGTCGATATGATAGGACATAATTATATTATTACTAGCTTTATTATGTGTGTGGACTTCTTTCTGTCTTGAAATGTTCTTCATAAGCGGTATCTGTCTTTTGTCCGTATATCGCATATACTAAAACCCTCGCAGGCGGCGTTTGATACAGGTTTTGATACAAAACGTAGTTTCGAGTTTTCGAGTGTCGCGAATTCGCGACTGCATTGGCTGCGTATGATTTTTGCCAGGTCGGGCAGTGTTCTTGGTTTTTATATATGGAATTTCTCAGTAGCAGCCCAGTCTGAATTTGTGCCCGGTTGATGACAATAGGCTCGCCCCCTATTAGACGGGACTTAAGCAAAACTGGCAAAATGTGGTCGTACTATAGGTACACCTGTGTCCAACTCTTTAGGGAAACAAGGCGTGATGTTATGTTATGTTATAAGTAAAAAAAGAAAGAAAAATGCGTTTATTGGCATTAGAACAAAAACATCTTTACACTATGAAAACAGAAACAAAACAATGCTTATAATGCTCCAAGGGTCTCAGCTCAGCATAATGTCACATGACAACACAAATTATACCGTATACCACCTGACGCTGATTTTCAGCTGTAGCCCACGACTGCCCACTAGTGCTCGCTCGAGTAATAAACACATAGGGAAGTACAAGAGTCCATTTTAATAAATTTAAATTGACAAGTCTCTGGCAAGCTAGTTATTTGATGAGTAGGCTACCTAATAAAGGATGCAAGGATTGTTATGGTATCCGGAAAACTTGAGCAAAAGACATTGACCATTTGTACGACAGGCCATTTGCATGAATCGGCATTTGCACGACACGCCTATTTGCACAACATGTCATTTTCGCGAAAATGCTTGTTTTTGGGCAAAAATGGCGGATGCTAAGCTATATGCTTTGAGTTTGAGTTTATAACATTAACGGAAAAAAGATGATAACATACAAAAAATATATTAAATATAAATGATTTTATTTCTGTAAGCAGATGTATACACGTCAAAAATAAATTATGTTATAACTAGATGAATTTAGTGTTTCCTATCTACTACTCTATTAAACTTATGTCAAGCGGAAATAATACATTTTAGATTGTAATAGCCAGATTATGCAGCATAATATCATTATATAATAATAATCACATAACAAAACATATAAAACATAAGATCTCTAGGCAGCAGATAATAGCACTATGCGCCCGCGCCTTTCCAAAAGTCGTGATTTAGTTAAATATCGTCAAGAGCGAATCGAGTGATAGTAATTTTCAACCGACTTCAAAAAGGAGGAGGTTCTCAATTCGGTTGTATTTTTTTTTTTGTATGTTTGTTGCGCGATTACTCCGCCAATTATGAATTGATTTTGATGTTTTTTTTTTTGTTTGGTAGGGCATACTTCAGAAGTGGTCCCATATAAATTTGGTCAAGATCTGATGAGGGGTTTTTGAGTTAGCTTCAATAATACGTATTTTTCCCATCTAGTATATGTGGATGATATTCTAATAGTTCCTGTCATTGTAATTTACATAACAGGTAATGGGTATTCAAATTTTTGTGGGGGTTTTGTGTAGGTACCACAACTAAAAAGTGAAAAATAAAAACTTTTTCACAAAAAATAAAACCGACTTCCAAAAAAAACACTACAAAGTGAAAAATAACTTTGATTTCGGAAGTCGGTGGCAAAAAAACGAAAATAAAACCCCAAAGACACCGACTTCCGAAATCAAAGTTATTTTTCACTTTGTAGTGTTTTTTTTTTGGAAGTCGGTTTTATTTTTTGTGAAAAAGTTTTTGTTGTTGTGTAATGGCCGATTCCTATAATTTACGGACCGTTATCGGTTAAAATTAAGACTTGAATCTTTACTAATAATGAAACAAAGACATCATAGCTTTGCATAGTAACCAACACTAAATTCATCTATCAGTAAAATTAGCTTACGAATGTATTTATATGCTCGGTTTGGCAATAAAGAATGCTATCATTGGTAAGTAAAACGATTATTCGATATGAAATGCTACAATGCAATACAGTTACAAGTGTAGTGATGTTATGGAAAAAACACTGACTGTGTATATCACAGTCACTCAAATTCTTCAACCACGTCAAGAACACGTCTAAGGATTTGTATCAAAATTACATCTGCACCTTCATTATTCCTGACTGCTAATTTTGACAAACTGTAAGGCCCTTTGTACACGGAACGGTTTCATTACGGTACGGCGCGGCGCGGCGGTCATTGGATAACTCAATAAAATTTATTGAAAGTACTTAGTCAAATTGTTTTCATATGTGCTTCCGTTTTTCAATTAAATCTACGGAACGCCGAAACTAACGCTACTTTAACTTAATAACGTTCCGTTTTCGGTAACGACCATAGAGAAGAGAAAGTAAATGATGCATGTCATAGTTTTTTTGTAAGCTACAAACCAGCTTAGTGTCTATGGGTAAGTAACAAAAAATAGGCAAATGTTGGACTAGAATATTGCAAAAACCAACAGAGGTTTGGAAGGAGAAAGGGCTCCTGTAAAGGGCCACAAATTATGCTAGGCTTGAATAACAAAAATTGTTTGGATTTAGATCTACTATAATGTTTTCAAATATGTTCAAAACGTTAGGTTGGAAGACAATAGGCCTGAGTCTGTTGTCTGTCAATAATGATCCGACATTAGGTGGAAAACAAAACTTTGTAGCAGAGGTATATTGTAGTACTACTCAACATTTCGGGGAGCGCGGTGGAACTAAAATATTGAAATATGTTATTGCTAAAAGTTCTTGGAGCGCAGTGGAATCAATGTACGAACATTAAAATTATGAGAAGAATGGGTTTTGGAGCGCAGTGGAAAAATATACTGTGAATGTCAAGGTCATAGATACAAACAATGATACGAAACAACACGAGACCGGAAGCCGGCAGCTGGTAGGTTAGTCAAACAAAAACAATTTATAAAAGACCTACTGACATTTAGTTAAAAAACACTGAAGACAACAACGACTTGCCGTGGTACTAGGATGCAGCTGAAATCACAGGTTGATCAGATGAGAGATCAATTGTTGGCATGCATGACCAGGCATCGGAAAATACAGGCAGTGGTAATAATATTATAAAAGAATAAAATCTAGCTAAAAAATTAGGAAAGAAAGAAATAAAATATTTTATTTGGGACACGCTTAAGAAATACAAACCGTTAGCAAAATAGCATTTAAAACTAACAAAATTAACACATTCTTCAAAGTTAAAAAAAAAACAAACGTATTGCACTCCGGGATTGTGCAGAAGTGAAAACTTGAATATTAACGTTGTGCATTTTTCATATTTTGGAATGGTTAGAGAATAATTTTGCACCGGTCTACTCTCCCTCCTTCTTACGAATTTCCGATCAGGTCCCGTGTCCAAAATAAAACGTCTTTATTTATTTTAGATTGGTTTACGAGACCTATGGTTGTGTCATGTGACTACCACGTAAACAGAAAAATAACAATAGCATTCCATAAAGCCTCGTGCAGACTGGCACGACACGACAACGCGACGCGACTAACAAAACAATTTCTAATAAAACTTCACGGCAGAACAATTACCGGTGTCGCGTCGCGCCTGTCTGCACGAAGCTTAATTTGGACAGTGGCCGTCGTAAAGAGAAAGTTCGTGATACATCGTAGACGTTTTGATAGATAAGACGCGAACTTACTTTCTTAATAGTTGGTAAACAAACTTTATTAGTCTGTAGAATGTTTCAAATATTCCACTACCCTACATTGAAAATAGCATCCACGTCGTGTGGCGAATGGCGATACATAATGAACGTCCGGCGCAGCAGTCAGCCCCGCTATAGCACTTTGTAGACTAGCTAAAATATTTACCACTCAGTTATATCCACCATATTACTCAGTTATTCTCTAAATTGGGTCCAAAGCTGGGCCTTGAAACCGCATCAAAGAGAGAGACACAATCTTGCACGTATAGTACTACTAAATGTGCCCCGCAGTTGTACCCGCATATGTCTCGATCCCGTGAGAAAATCGGGATAAAAAGTATCCTAGCTCCTAACCCAGGTCATGGTCTACCCATGTGCTAAATTTCATCTAAACCCTTGCAGCCGTTTTAGCGTGAAAGCGCAACAAATAAACAAACAAACTAATTTATAATATTAGTAAGGATGTATAATAGCAACTAAATTGTTTTTCATCATACCAAGAACTTTTGCGGTTACCATTATTTTCAACTTAAAAATCCCTAAAGATACTGTTCTTTAATTTAGTCCTATATTGTGTGTATTTTGAATTTACTACTTTTTAAATATCTACTTGTAATTCAGTCATTAACATAGTCACTATAAGAAGCATTAATTTCGTATACATAATTTTGTGACGGAAACAAGTTCTCCAACTACACTGGTCTTGCAATTATGTGTAATGGACCTTGAACTATCCGTTCATTATTGATTAATTAACTGCGTTTGGAGTTACCAGTAACTAAAATTATACATACAAAAAGTCAATCTTGCTAGCCTTTTCTCGACTATATTGGGGTCGGCTTCCAGTCTAACCGGATGCAGCTGAATACCAGTATTTAACATGGAGCGACTGCCTATCTGACTATACTAAAATATATAGTAAATTGCCGGAGTTTTCATATAATATCATATTGGCTTCCATAATTATCGCTTGCATAACTATATTATCACACTCTGTCAGCGATCGTGCATTCCACAACCTAATTAATTGCCCGATACAAAGATTCGACGAAATAACGCTTTGTGGGATATCACTTCTACGTAATCATCTGTTGCAGAAACAGGGAACCCAATTCACATCTTTCGGAATTTGGCAACCAAATAGCTAGACAATGCACGTAGTTTGATCTTTCTAATAAAACTTCCAAAAACCCCACAGCTGACCAGCACCCTGACCAATCACAATCTGTTTAATTTAGACAGTTCCACAACATTCATTGCGATATTTACGTTGATGAGCAGACACATTTTTCGAACATATGAAGCAATGGATTAGCAATATCTTGCAAAATTATTCAGGTTATAAATGATCGTGTATATGATACGCAAGTAGGGTTCTGACCCTTTCTAAGTCCACAATAAAGATATAAGAGAAAGAAAAAGATCAGAGACCACAGAGAGATCTTAAAAAATATCAGAGACCTCAGAGAAATCTTAAGAAATATCAGAGACCTCGAAAGAGATCTTAAAAAGGATACAGATAATTCATAAAAAAACTGATGACGCAGAAACCCCAAGTTTTAATCAAAACATTAAAAAAACTTTCAACTTAAAAGCTGATCGATATAAATAACCAGAAATAGAAATCAGCAGTACCTACCGTACTTATCAACGGATCGATGAAGACCTTGTATTGCCCACTGTCATGCTTACCACGAGTAGTTAATAACTGATCAAAGACTACGTAATGAATTTTAAATAGGTCTTGAATAATTGGCACTTGCACATCCATTAAGGTAACAGCAAGGAAAAAGAAAGAAATAAATATTTAAAGCCGCTTAGGATGAAGCGTAATACTCGTATCGTAAGGAAACCTGGATAAACCAACAAGCTATAGTTGCAATGGAAAAATCCGGCAACAAATTACTTAGATTAAAAAAAAAAAAAAGTATATTTATTAACAACAAGTAACGCTGACAACAATATTACAATCGACAATGCACATTCCAACCAAATGTATAGTGTATCAAGCATAGTGATTAAGACAATATTTCTCGATGATATTGTAGTGGTGATAGAAAGCCATTTTAAGTGAATGCTTACTGGCTGGTAACATAATTAACCCCATTTTTATTTCCGTGCAAGGCTTCTCCAATACTTGGCTGTTACAAGGACAGCTGAATCATTTCAAATAGAATCTTATAAAAGTCAGCCCCAGCAGACTAGGGGAAGGATTAAGCAAGCTATCATAATCAACACGACTATACTTACACAAAACACTAAAACGTGCTTTGAACCACAAAGCACTAATTGAAACCATATTTGGCCCAAAAATTCGTCACAAAGGTAGTCAATTCATGATGATAGCAATCCCAAATGCGTACCGAGTAACGTACGAAATTAATTACAATTGTTGATAGCATTTCATTACGACGCGGACCCATTATCACAAATAGGGCACAGATCGATTTGTAAGACGACGTTCATGTCATCATTTTATTCGTGTGATATTAAAATGAACGTAAAATGGAAATTGGTTGGGTAATGAATATATTATTTGGACGATGTCATGTGCCAGGACGTACCTGGGTATAGAAGAAAAGTTAGCATGTTTTGGACAAGAATTACTTGTTAGTTGACTTAAACATTCGATTAGATTTATTTTAGACATGACAAGGAAGTTTAATTCTAGGGCAAATAGGCAAAGAAACCAGCTATTTGCATCTGATAAAAACCCTGAACCATGTCGAAAGTAAGTTAGTTCATTTTTCGAACTAGTTTTGTGTCGACTTTGTTCAAGGCAAATAATGCTGATATAATAGTCCCAATAATATGAATAATGATGAAGAAATCATACCATATATCTTAAAACTCTCTCGTTTAAAATATAACCTTAACATCAAAACTAAATTATTAAAAACGAAAACTTTCCCACTAAACCAACCAAAAATCATCTAAAAAAAAACAAAGTGTAGATACAATCACTCGCAACGACTCGCTGCACCCGTGACCGAGAAACGATTACGTAAATTATCTTAAGATTGTTTTCTGACGTAACTTTCAATCTTACATTACCTGTTTCCTCGGTTCATCGGAAGTAATGGAGGACCGATCTAGTTTAGTGATTAGACGTAGATACGTTTATTATAAGTTAACGAGTTTTTGAAGGGATTACATGGAAAACAGAGAAACCAACGACAAGACCTTACAGGTAAAATAACGTTAGCAACATAATATGCGGACATCGGGCATAAATCCTATGTTGATCTTAAGATAAGTTTTAACAAGTTTTTCATAAATACATCAATTCGCAGTCATCGTCATCTTCCTGTCCTTGTCCCATGTTACGTGGGGTTGGCGCAGCACGTTTCCTCTTTCCACTCTCCCCTGTCAACCGTCAAGCTATCATTCACTCCCTTCTCTTTCATATCATTCATCACACGATCCATGCATCTTTTCTTTGGCTTTCCTCTCCCTGTCCATTCATCAACATTCATATTCATCACTCGATTCGCAGTAGTCTCTCACAAAAAATAATAAGAAGATACACTTGCAGTAAAAGGTAATCACCGTGGTGTATTGTTTTATTTTTGTTTCAAATATTTCCTGCATAGGTGATGACACCGATGAACTAACATATTATATTTAAACATTTAATAGTGTGTGTTAGTCAAGTGCAAACGTCATAAAAAGAGATTTTCCTCAACTTTAAACTCGTAAGTCTTTACGCAACTGAAGACGTGCCAGAATATATACAATACGGATAGACTTGAAATATTCACACCTAGAATACATTAAATAAATTAAAATATTATTTAAAACTACACATTCACTTGAAAATTGAATATCGTTGATAACTTTGAAATGACATAGCCCTTGGATTAATGATAACCGCCGTGTTAAGGTTGTGGATCGATGGTAAAACAACGCTTGATGAGCAAAGATTTATATTTAAAAAACGTAGGGTTGGACAACAAAATTTTAAGATAAGGAAGCGCGCGCTGTCCGTGGCGTTAGAAATGGCACTGCGTCATCGCAAATCAAAATGTCGGTTCGGGACTCGCCCCTTTTACCCGCTCTGACCCCGCGCACTCCCTTTTTACAGTTTTAAATGCCAATGTGTTTGTTGCGTCGCTAACATGCCCCACCCCAGTGCTGCCTTAGCAGCACTCACCATCAACTGGTATTCGAGCGACACGCGTGACCGGTCTTGTCAAAGTACCGGATTTGGTCTTTAACCGAATCATTCTGACTCGGTCGTCTTTTCCAGGGATCACTTCTTGAATTATACCCTTGGGCCAAGAGTTGCGGGGACTATCAGGGTCCACTATGAGTACAAAGTCACCCACTTTTAAATTTTTGTGTTCCTCTTGCCATTTCTTGCGGGGTAGTAAGTCTGGCAGTACTTCTTTGACCCATCTGCGCCAGTAATGGTCAGCTAAACTTTGCGAAATTCGCCATTGCTTCCTCAGATAACTGTCTGAATCGTCAAATTTTCCTATGTGAGGTAAGCCAGACGACGAGCCCAGCAAGAAATGATTAGGAGTTAACGTCTCTGGATCTTTTGGGTTCACAGATACGTGAGTTAATGGCCGGCTGTTCACCATATTCTCCACTTCTGTCAACAGCGTGTTTAGAGTTTCATCTCTGGGAGCGCGTTCTTTTAAAATTATTTTCAGGCTGGTCTTTACGCTTCTGATGAGCCTTTCCCACGCCCCTCCCCAGTGGGGACTCGCGGGTGGTATGAAAGTCCATTTGATTCCGCGATTTAAGGCCTCATCTTTCAGCACTTCTTGGTCTATTTCTTTTATAGCTTTTTTCAGCTCCGTATCTGCTCCTCGTAAATTAGTTCCGTTGTCGGAATATAAATATTGTGGCCATCCCCGTCTTGCAGCCATCCTTCTTAATGCCATAATAAAGGAGTCAGTTGTAAGTGTAGTGACTACTTCCAGATGGATTGCTCGTTCTGTCAAGCACGTGAATAGGACGCCGTATCTTTTCTCGCGGCGCCTTCCCACCGTGACTTCCATGGGACCAAATAAATCCACACCGCAGTAAGTGAAAGGCCGCTCATGATGGGCCATTCGAGCAACGGGTAAGTCTCCCATTCTTGGTACTTCCGGTTTGGATTTTCTTATTCTGCAAGTTGAACATTTAGATGTTACATGTTTAACGGTAGGTCTAAGTCTCGTAATCCAGAATCTTTGTTTGACTTCATTTACTACTGTTTCTTGGTTTCCGTGTGCGTAGTAGTAATGATAATACTTAACGATCAATCTCGCAACGTAACTTCTTCCATCTAATATTACAGGGTTTTTAGTTTCAGGTAGAATGCCGCGAGCAGCTCCGATGCGGCCACCGACGCGCATGACTCCGTGTTCGTCCAGGTAAGGAGACAAGGTAAGTATGTTACTTGTTTTTGGTACACATTTGTTGTTTTTTATTTCAGCTAACTCCTTGCTAAACGATTCAGCTTGTGATTTCTTTAGTAATAATATTTCAGCCATCTTCATAGTGTCGTTAAACTCACAAGTAAGCTTCTTGCATTTATTTATAAAATTGAGTACCAAAGAAGCCGATCGACGCAAGCGAAGCCAGGAACTAAATCGAGTAGCATCAGGTACGGGTGAGTCAGTTTCTTGTGCATCTATTCTTATTAAATTAATACACTCTAATAGTGTTTCTTTTCTTTCAACAGCTATGACGTCATGCGGCCATTCGTCTTCTTTGCAGCGTATGAATGTAGGTCCGTATATCCATTCATCTTGCAGGATGGGGCAGACGTAGTTTTCTCTCGTAGCAATATCAGCTACGTTTAATTTTGTAGGCACGTATCGCCATTCATTCATCTGCGTTAACTCATCAATTTCGCCTAAACGGTTTGCTACGTATACTTTATAGTCGCGAGCATCATTTCTTATCCAGTGTAGCACTGTTGTCGAGTCGCTCCAGAATATTCGTTGCTCAGGCTTTATAGTATGTTCTCTAGCAACTGAGTCTGCGAGTCTAGCCGCTAGGACAGCAGCTTGAAGTTCCAAGCGTGGAATAGTTATCGGTTTGTTTCCTACAACCCGACATTTACTCGCGATGAATGCTACGCGTGTATTATTCTTGTCGTCATTCCATCGCCAGTACGCGACGGCGCAGTATGCCTTGCTAGACGCATCACAAAATACATGCATCTGTAGGTGTCTATAACTAATTTGAGTAACAATATTTCGGTCATTGATATTGCAACAGCTGTGTGTCGTAGCACTCGTAGCGGATGTCGCGTCTGCTACGTTCGTAGCAATATTCGTAGCACACGTAGGCGTAGCGCTTGAGGTGGGTGGCGGGGAGATTTTATTTATCTTCTCGCTCACTCCTGTAGTAGCGGCCGGATAGTGCCTTGGCAAGCTTACATCTTGTAATGATTTCAATAAACAAATCCATTTTGACCATTTCTCGAACACTGTATCAGTTATATAATCATCCCAACTGATCTTTAATTTCCATGTTTCTTGTAATAACATTTTTCCAATAATGGTGTACGGTGCTAGGATGCCATATACGTCAAAAATGGACATTATCACACGTAACATTTCCCTCTTGGTAGGCTTTTGTATCCCATTTATAATACTTTCGGGTATCCGCTTGAAAGATACGTCGAATCTCAAAGTATCATCACTTGGATGCCAAATCAATCCAAGCGTGCGTTCGCCTTCATACTGTTGACCTATTTTGAATTTGACGGCTGCATCGCCTAGTAAATCTTTAGGTAGGCTCGCAAGTACTTGTTTACTATTACTCGTCCAATTCCGCATCTCGAACCCGCCTTTCTGGTGGATGGACATGACGTCATGAATCAGTTGTATCGCGGTCTCTTCGTTAGGTAGGCTGTCTATATAATCATCCATATAATGACTTTTATGTATAGCAGAAGCCGCAGCAGGCATTGATGACTCATACTGCTTTGCGTTTTTGTTTTTTACAAATTGGGCTATAAAGGGCGAGCAATTAGCACCAAAAATTAGAGACGACATCACGTAGGTGTTTATAGGTCCTTCTGGTTCTTCTCTATAAAGAAATCGGAAGGCATCCTGGTCTTCTGGTCGAATTTTTACTCTGAGGAACATGTCTTTAATATCTCCAGATACTGCTACTCGATTTTCTCTAAATCGCAACATAATGCCGAATAACGACATAAGTAGGTCAGGGCCTTTTAATAAGTAATCGTTAAGTGAACATCCATTTGTTTTAGCTGCTGCGTCAAACACTAAACGCAATTTCTTTTTGTTGGGGTTATCGACACCAAAGTGAGGTAAGTACCAAGTTCTCGGCGGTGTAACATTTAAGCTGTTACATCTTTTTGCGTAGTCGTTATCAAATAGATGTCGTATGCGTTCTTCGTATCTTTTCGCATATTCTTTGTTTCTCTTTGATTTGAATTCTACTCCTTTCAGTCTACACAGAGCCGTCGGGTATGAGTTCGGCATCACACATTTCTCGTCTCGCCAAGGTAAGCCAACATGCCATTGACCATTGATGAGAACAGAAGTTCGTTCTAAACTTTCTTCAGCGCGTAAGTCTTCAGAGTTCTGTCTTGGCTTGCCAGACACGCCCATGGACTCGATTGAGAACGACCTTCGTACCTCCTCCTGGATCTCTCGCAGTATACATTCTGTTTCTATGACGTCACTAGAGACAAACAATGAGGAGTGACGTATAGCAGAATCAGGTAAGTAAACATTAGGCACCCTTCCATGCAGGCACCAACCCAGGGGAGTCCGGGTGGCACAGGGTTCATCGGGTCTACCCACCCTCATTTCCAAAGGTAAGAGAAGGTGACAATTATCTTGTCCGATTAAGACTTGTGGTTGTAGTTGTGTTTTTGTGCTTAAATTATCGGTGATGTCACATAGGTACTTGTAGTTTTTGGTATTTACTGTAGATAAGCTTTGTGGTAGGTTTAATTCTTTAACAATGCGCGCGTCGATTGTAAACATCTTGTTATCAACACCACACAAAGTCATCTTTGCTCGCTGTGCATTGCACACTAGTTCGGTGTCGTTCCACGCGCCACACACACGAAGGCACTCCCGGCGGCCGCGCAGCCCCACTCTCTCCGCCAGCGAAGCGCTAACCAACGACACAGTCGAGCCGTCATCGAGGAGCGCGGTTGTGCTTACACTTCCGTTCGGTCCGTGAATGTTTATAGGTACAATTTTCAACATTACGGAACAGCTGACATTAATATTTGTTATTGTTTCGGATGGAACTTCAGTATCGGGTGGAACTTCGGGTTGTACCGCTGGCACGGATTCACTGTTGTCTTGACGCGGCACATAATGTAATAATCGGTGATGAGATTGTTTACAATTGTTTACGTCACAGCTGGGTGCGGTGCACGTGTCCCTACGATGATGCGCTAGTAAACACTTGTAACAAATACCGTTACGCTTTACGTGCAGCCATCTGTCCTTTCGTAATGATTTTTTAAACTTTTTACACTCAGTTAATTTGTGACTAGCAGTACGACAATAACGACACTTTTCTTCACTTTGTCCATCTTGCACTAGAACAGTTTGTATATTGTTCACTTTATCACTTTGTTTGCGTTTGAAATTGTCCATTCTAGGTTGTAATAAGGTAGCACTACAGGTTGATATTTTCACAGCTTCTTCGGTGAGGAAATCTGACAGCACATCTAGTCTAGGTTTTGGTGATTCGGTCGTGATAAACGGGTAACTATAGTCTGTCCACTTCGCGAGCAGGGTAGTAGGTAGCTTGAATAAGATAATGTTAGCTACTTCCATGCCTTGTAGGTATTCATGGCGGCCTAGGGCTCGTACAGCTGCGACGTAGTTCTTTATTTTGACAGCAAAGGGTACTATTTCTCGATGGTAATCTGTAGACAGGTTGTTCATCCTTTTAATGTCTGACACGATGCGGGAAAGAATTACGTCGACGTTTCCGAATTGTAGTTTCAACGTAGAAATTACTTCTGCAGATGAAACACCACTAATAAGCAGGCCGGCTACAGCTTCTTGAGCGGCGCCGCGTAGACATTTACGTAATCGCCATAGGTTTTCCTTATCGGTGAAATTACAGATTTCTGTGGATTCCGTATAAGCTTGTTCGAAATGGAGCCACTCTTTCGGGTCGCCGCTAAAACTAGGGAGTTCTTTCGGTGTGCTGAGACGACTTATTAGTTTGGTATTTTGCTGAATGGCGGAGGACGTGACGAGTTCTTTGATTGCGCTCGCAAGCTGTTGAACTGCTCCTTCTGTGTCGGCCGGGTTCGTGTTTGACTTGTGTTTATCACTGTCTAACTGCTGTAGTTCTTGTTGACTACGCTCCAACCACTTTTCAATATCACCCGCGCCATTATTTTGCTCCGATGTTTCTGATGGTGGACTGTATTCTTCATCGAGTTCTGCTAGGTCCGCCGCTAATTTTCTATCGATGAGTTCCATTTCAATACGCGCCTTCGCCTGGGCTGCTTCTAGTTCCAGTCTCTTTTTCTGTACTTGTATCGATTGTGATGATGATGGTTTCTTGGACTTAACCGACTGACGTGATGTATGTGAAGGCGGATTTTGTTTTCCGGTTCGTTCCGATTTCACTACACTCGCAGCACAAGAACTTTTCACTTTAAGTTCATCATCCTTCTTTTTTACTGGTGTAGGCGGTGGTATTTCCTGTGCTCCGGTTACCGATTGCTGCTTTGCCTCCAATTCCTCCTTTTCTCTCAGTTTGCTAGCCGTACTGCGCGTGTTAACCATGTTTCTTCTCGACGCGGGCGGCGGAGTATTAAACATTCGCGATCTGGCTCGAAGACCACTGTTAAGGTTGTGGATCGATGGTAAAACAACGCTTGATGAGCAAAGATTTATATTTAAAAAACGTAGGGTTGGACAACAAAATTTTAAGATAAGGAAGCGCGCGCTGTCCGTGGCGTTAGAAATGGCACTGCGTCATCGCAAATCAAAATGTCGGTTCGGGACTCGCCCCTCTTACCCGCTCTGACCCCGCGCACTCCCTTTTTACAGTTTTAAATGCCAATGTGTTTGTTGCGTCGCTAACACGCCGCAAGAATCGATCGAAGGTATAAAGCTACGCTTACGGCAGCGGTCGGTACGTGGATGGCTGACCATCCATTACGTATCGAGACCCCTGCGTGCCTCGGTAAAGTACGTTGAGCCGTTGGTCCCGGCTGTCATTCGTAGATCTTTGACAATCGTTACGGGTAGACAGAGGGATGCCAGATGTACGATAATTATCGTGCATATACGATAATTTCGACACCGGTACGATATACGATAAAATATGTATTATATAGCAATTATCGTAGTTTTGCGTACGCTAATTTCCTACCCTTCTCCGAAGTGGGATGAAACGTTTATTCCGCAAAAATAATGTGACGAAAACTAGAATAAGAAACAAACTTGAAACAAAAACTGTTTAACTTTACTTTCCGCGCAATGCGTAAAAATTCAACTAAAATTATGCTGTAAATGAAAATATGATGTTATTTTTTTAATTTCCTTCACATTTCACAACTTCCTGTGCATTCCGCGCGGCTCTGGCAGTTGTTTTTTGTTGTACGATAATTTTTCATCTGGTGCGAAGCTTTGTGGTGGTTTTTCCGTGGTGGTAATTTTCGAATATTGATACGATAATTCACTCGTCTGGCAAGGCAACCCTCTGTCAGAAGCCCGGAAGTCTGACAACCAGTGTTACCCAGTAACTGGGCAGTTGGGGTCAGATAGGCAGTATCTCCATGTAAAATACTGGTATTCGGCTGCATCTGGCTATGCAGGCAATAGATACAGTTTGATCAGTTAGAAATACGAAAACTCATATTTCTTCATGCCATATGACAAGTCATTTGTGGTAAAAGGAGATTGCCACGGAGCAGGTCCCTTTTGTGGTATCGGGTGCCTGATTTTAATAATAACCAAAAAATATAACTATTTTTTTTGTGTACAGGGTATTTTTTATACAATTTATTTCATCCTGGGAATAAAGATAAAGTTAATTAATAGTTAAACATTACGTCGACATCCGTTTGATTCCATGTAGTCTGTGGTTTGATTGGCATACAAAAAAAAGTTGCCAGGTATCAAAGAATTTAATAACTAAAGCTATCTTTTAATCAATTGAGTAATCGATATTAATTAAAACGATATTAAATAATAAAAAAAACTATTATTTTTTTATTAAATTATATATAACCTATGGGCAGTTTACATCTCAATTAGATCTCAACATTTGACAACTTCAACGCTACTGTGTTAGTATTTTGTTTTAGGACGATGAGATAGAATGATGTTATCCCTGTCCTTTTATACGTATTATTGTACCATATATATCTGAAATGAACAACAATACGTGTACGCCAAATATGAGTTTATGTAAAGTATTCTTGATGACGAACACTATTGGATAAATAAACAATGCTCATAGTCGATTTGCGAGTAAAACCGATGAAACAATGACAATAATAGGTTGCTTAAACTCATAATACTCATTGATAAATAATAAATGTTCAGAAAAGTAATAGACACAAAAATAATAGCCATGTTTATTTAGATAACTCCTTAGTAGAAAAGTAGTTTTTATCGATTGATCTATAACGATTTATTAATAAATTATAAAAAATAAATATCTGGCAACATTTACTTGTGCATGTCACAGAACTCGCAGACTTCGTTCTGTGCACAGACTACATAGAGATACTTACGTATGTTCTGTGGTTCGTTACGTGCGTCATTGCTTTGTTTAGATACTTTGAGTTTTGAATCCCGTAATATTTTACTTAGTTATTATTTACGATACGTGCTTTTTCTGCTACTACCGAGTTGAGCTATTAAGTTCCTGGAGTGCATTACGTTTTGTGAGATATTTGACTCTTAATAGTGCTGTTCTTTGTGAGATATTTGAATCTTAGTGCTACAACAGAAAAACAATGATATCTCTTGAACCAGGGTGAATAAATGAAAAATGGTTTCTGATTATGAAAATACTATGTTTTTACTATTATTTAAAATAAAAATCTTCAGGGCACAACAATTTTCCAGTGGGACCCAACTTTCCTTACAAATCGGGCAATCTCCTTTTCCCACACACATTCATGACAATTTGATAAAACTGTTTGAACCAGCCTGTTTAATCAAATTACTTCAACGTCTAAAGCCGTCCCCAACGTAGTTGGAAAAAGGCTATGCAGATAATGAACCTTGAAATTATATTGGACACCTAAATCAGTGTCAACAATGTCAAAATATTTTATATCATTTTTTTTATAATCCAATGGCTTTAAAGCCAACATTAGTCATCATGTTTGTAAGAAACCTCACGATTGCGAAAATGCCTTTCTGTAAAATATGAGATTCTCGACACATAATTTACTTAGCATAATCTACACAAATAAATAAAATTTTAGTGTCTGTTAATGTCAAAAAAACTGATTTTTACTAAATGCATTATGAAAGTTTACACGGTACTTAAAACAAAAAAAACGGCCAAGTGCGTGTCGGACCACGCACCATGAAGGCTTGCGTAGTTGGGATGAATTTATCGCAAGATCAAACTCAACATTGTAGTTGAAAAAAATATTGTCCCATACATTCCAACTTCAAATATAAGTTTGTACGCACAATATTGAGAGATTTGCCATGTTATTCTAAGACCATAGACTTCTTATAGGTTTTCCTGTAATTTATGAGTAAAGAACCATTCTCTGTATTATTATTTTTAAATGGTCATCACAACAAGCCCTTTCATTTGATATGTCATACGGTACAGTTTCCAAAACATTTTTTTCTTTCTTTTTTGCCGCCCATATTTAACATTCATTTATTTACGTTACACGTCCGTGTTTGGGTCACAGAAATACAAATGTGTACCAAATTTCAACTTAATCAGTCCATTACATTCGGAGCAAATTGGCTGTGACAGACTGACAGACAGACGAGTGATGCCATATGGGTTCCGTTTTTTCTTTTTGAGGTTCAGAAAAAAAACAATTTTTTTTCAATTAAGCTGCAGGCAGAAAAATACTTTAGCTACACTTAGATCGGTTCCTCTCGGATATAATATTTTTATGTGGCATAATAAAAAAGATTCAGTGTAATTTGCTCTTTTAAGTAATTCACATTTAGTGGCTGGCGGTACTGGGACTATTATCACCCACCATCCTTTACATCACGCAACGACCCTTAGGAGCCGAGCAGAAAACAAAAAAAGTAATAGCGAGGGCAGGGCGATGCGATGCGAAGCGATGTGTCGAGGGCCAAGGGCTGCTAAGACAAAAACTACAAACGTAGTATACAGGGAAGTTTTATAAAAATGTTGCTGTTATTTAAGCTGGTAAAGCTAGTTAAGTTAGACTAGCACATTAATTTTCAAAATTTCAATATTTGTAATCCATTGTTAGACGAGAACAACTTCCGACAGACTGTTATGCAGTTTAACTGACTTTATGTATTTTATTTTACATACATAAATAAAATAAAAGTATTGTTGTTATGCGAGTGAAGATCATCTCCAGTCTCCATTACATCTTGTCTTCGTCCTGTTGTCATTGTTGGAAGTCAACGTTCTGGAAACAACCCCGAAATTATTCTAAGGCTAAGGAGATTGGGATCTTGTACTTTTTCATCACAAACATAACATCCTCATTAACCAAGATGTTTGGGGCTAGGTATCGTTCATAACTAAATCAAAATCAGAAGTCATCTATTCATATTAAGCTGAGAATCAGCACTTTTAGAATGTCAAAATGACATAAGACAGTGCCCCTAAAACACCCGCCCTTCTCCACTTCCTAGTGCTAGAAGTGGCACAACAAACTCCCCAGGAGCACAGCTGTCTGTTATGTTATGGTGCCTGCTATGATGTACAATCAAAAAGGCTACCTTAGACTTGGCTGATTCGTAAGACTATTAGCCTGCTTGTCCGTTGTAGCGGATGAGGATCTCATAAAATTATAATTCCAGTAAATTAACTTGGCAAATCTAATAGAAATAGAATTCCAGTAAGTTAACGTATCGTGATATTACCATCACTGGTCGATGTAGTGATGATGTGGCAACGCTTGGGGAAGGCCTGTCTAGCAGTGTACGTCTTCCAGCTGTAGTGATGATGATTACCTACTCAATAAAACTCTTAAATTCCCTGACAGAGAACGCACGGCCTAAACCGCTGGGTCTAGTTTTTATAACGATAATGTACATTAAGAAATGATTTTTGAAAATTCATACCCTAGAGGGGATGAAAGAGGGTTAATAGATTGTACGGAAAATCATAATTTTTGCCGATGAGAAATCCTATCATTCGTAAGGTGAACTTAATTCATATGGCGTGGAGCCCGCAGTATTCTATTAGATTATAACGTTTGTATCTCTCCGCTGCTAGTGCTCCTAACCGCTTCAATGAACTGGCAATCTCAGACGAGATTGATTCTGACAGGTTTATGTGAACTTGACTCGTAAGTCTCCAGATAGCTATTACCTAGGAATCTTCCAACAGTAAATAATTTAAATTCAACACATAAAAATGTAGAATTTAAATTATTCATTATTATCAAGGACTTTTGAAAAGTATATCAGTTCTAAAACCAAAATTATACGTTGTGAAGTCCAAAGCATGACTGTAATTATATCATTTGCAGGGCAGTGCTCTCAAAACCACAAATTACAATCATTACGGCGGCAGAAACCGCAGTAGATTACAGCTTACTCCCAATGACAGGCACTTAAGTGGATGGGATACCCTTTCCATATTTTACATGTTTGATCATATCTTATAACTATGTAGGGTTTAGCTGTAGGGCTCTGAATTGGGTTTAATTTTGAAACATCACAACGTTGGGGAGCATTGAAAAGACATGTTGGACAGACCCCAAATAAATTGTGACGAGGGTAAGAGAATGGTGATGTTGACCTTTGGGTGCTATTTAAACACTTATGATTTTATTTATTGATTAAGTTTGAATGTGTTGATTTATCCAGAATTGTAATGACCTGTTTACCTAACTAACATATTTTAAATTTAGGTTACATTGACATGCCACCTTAATTGTAATTGCTTGTTTATGTTTACTTTGATAAACATAGTGCACATATTTTAGACCATATTCTATCTACGGATAGTATATTGTCTAAAATGTGAAGGCCAGCCTACCATGTACCTATGTTTAACAAAATAAATGATTGATGTATTAAAATAACCTACTCAAATGCTCATACTTAAATGTACGTCCAGAGTCCCAAGGGCAGTTAGAACTACTACCATCTTGTTGACTAACTAATATTTTAATTCCGATACGAACTATTTTCAGATATATTAATTGCTTAGCCGAAGCTTTTTTATGAGACGGGTTTAGAATCGCAGGGATAAAGCTCTTCGTTCAAAATGAAACAGTATAAGAAGACCCTTGAATTGATGGCACAATATAGACACGACTGGTTGGGCTCAATAATAATTTAAGAGTTAACTACTGATGATAGGTATCCCAGCAAAAAGGAACGAAACAGACAAGTTAAAGAGATAATGCATTTAGAAATCTCAGGCAATGATTTGAAATTTAATTAGAGAAAATAAAGAAATATATAAAGAAACACAAAAACAAGCCACAAACATAAGCTACTTAAAAACAATTGGGCATTCGTTCCAACATATACTTAGCGGTAAATTTTAGCTTCCGAGTAAAAAACAGTATTCTATTAATAGACACTACACTACAATACACAAGGCTCATCAAACCTGTATTATTCAATTTTATCTTAGTCATCCAAGCTATTTTAAGAACCGACTAAGTAATTGAAGCTTTTACTTCGAAGCAACTTAACACTTTGACTGTCCATGCATTACATGTAATGCACTGAAGACGTAGCCCTATAGATGTAATGCACTAGTAGTTATCTTTTTTGTCCAATATTCCAGCGAAATCAACCGAAATTAAACAAAAGAGTAAATTCTATTGTTTATCTACTAGCTGAAATTAAAGCTTTACGTCCGTGCTTTGTATGTAAAGCATTTTTGAAAATAATATGTAATGGTTATCCGAGGGTGATCGAATTCTCGCTATCGTAGAAAAACTTAAGAAACATCACAATGCAATATGTTTATTGGACGTATGGTGATAGGATTACCAATAAGGTACCTATTATTTATATATTTATTAAGGTAACCCTTAAAATAATAGGTACCTTGGGACAGTGAAAATGTCAATATCATAAGATAAATTCACACCTTTTACACAAGACGCGTACCTACTTTAGAACGCCACGTGCAAGCACATAATCGGGGGGAAAGGAAGAGTAAATCATCCAAATATCTAGATATAGGTCCTGGATTTCATCAAATCCCTGACAAACATGATTACTATGAATATAAAGCCCAAAGCTTTGCAAAAAAAAACTTAATAACGAAACCTTTTCCATTCATGGCAAAATATGATCAGTTGCTTTATATCAAGACCATCCAGAATTCCACAAGAAAGGTTATTTTAAAGTTTAAAGGTATATCTTGCGAAGATGAAGCCCTTATTCACTCATCGTGCATTTTTGCAATCAAGATGTACATTTTCTAAGGCACAGTACAAGCCAATAAGCAGTTCGTAGATTCAGAACTGTTTGATAACCAACTAAATCAATTTCCATTTACTGTCATATTAAAATACTTATATTTTACCATGGCAAAAGCTAGTAAGATAGGAGTTACGTCATGTTATGACGTCAATTTCCTTTACTAATTGAATTGCAGTTTGTCCAAAAATATCAACAAAAATTAAATCCCAAATAAAATTTCAATACAAATCTTGCTTCTTAAGCCAAACCAGTCTGACCTGATCGAAATATACCCAAACTGGTTGGGCCCACTTTCGATTTTACATTATATTTAACTTGTATCGAATCAGATGATCGTGCAACACAACACTGAAATAAGCAACTTGGATGTGATTTCTGAGACCCTCCGAAACCTGCCGAAGATAGCCGAAGCATAGTTCGATAGAGAAATGCCTAAGCTCGAGCCAATTACCATTTATGAAGACCAGTTACAATAGGATATTATATTTTATAACATTTATATGTCAAAATGGGTATATTTTAATGGTAAGCGACATCGCGGCAGGGTCAGACGGAGATGGTGGGATGAGTAGACTCCTTCAACAAAGACTGGTTCTTGGTGGCCTGGCCTTACATCGAGAAAAGTGGAAAGAGAGTAGAGGCCCTGCAGTGGGATTCAAACTCAAAACATTTATTTCAATTAAACCATTTACAGGCACTTTTGAATTGTCAGAAAGTTGAAGCTAGTTGCCCATTCCATAACGTAGATCTCTATGGAGAATTGCCCGTTCGGCACGAAACTCCAAGGACACTCTTTTAAATATAGAAATGACAAAATCCTGGGTACATTACTCTTGTTGCTTCTATATGTGAGAACAATGTAAAAAAATAAATAATCAAAAACGATTAAAAATATAAGATTAAAAATAAGCCCTGGTACATAAGAGATGACCAGTCTCAACTGACGGCGCCCGTTCACGAACATGACGCGTGGACTATACAGGCGCTTAATATTACAATATGTAAAAACCGGCTAAGTGCGTGTCGGACCACGTGCAATGAAGGGTTCCGTAGTTGGGATGAATTTATCGCAAGAAGAAAACTTATTTTTTTTGTCGAAAAACATGTTCTCCCATACGGAATGTATGGGTGTTTTTCCAACCGCAAATGTAAGTTCGTCAATTATTACTCGTTAACTTGTAAAGCCTACTTAGCTGTGATAGTTTGCTGTGAATTTTTTCACAACGAACAATTTAGCTGGCAGGGACACACACTTAACTAACAAAAATTTGCACTTTAAAGCTTACTATTTCGCAAGCTTACCTATGCCAAATTACAGCTTTCTAGTACAAAGATTCTCTGAGCTAAGCCGCGGACAGACAGACAAGACGGACTTGGCGAAACTGTAAGGGTTCCTTGTTTACTACGGAACCCTAAAAATTATAGATATAAAAAATCTATGGTAGAGCTGAAGTCATCAGAAGGGAATATTGCATTTTATTTTAAATAAATTTGTTTACTACCAACATATTGTCGCAGTCCGGTTTACTGGTTAATACTTAGACAGTTTACTTAATACTTAGAGAGTTTTCTTAATATTTACTGGCGTATTGCCAAAGTCCATATAGCTTCAAGCAATGGGTTGAGCTCGTATTTACAAATGCACTTTAAGAAAAGCAAACTAGGCCCCATTACAATGCATGCATGCAAGTTCTTACGTCTGTATCTGTTATTACTGCAGGATGTACTTACCTACGCTTATGCCCGGATTACACAAGGCTAGTTTTTTAAGCTAGGATATCATGATTATGCTAGCAAGAAAGACAGAAAGAATAATATTTATTTGGACACAGTTCGTGAAACACATAATAACAAAATAAAAAAATAACAATAACATATCATAAAGCAATAATAGTGTGTGCCTCACGGCTGCGCCAAAAAATGTTCGTTTCCGCATTAATTCCCGACAAATGCTCTCTGACGCTGGTTTTCTAATGAACCCCTATGGACAAGTGACGGGGAGTACCAACAGTTTCAACATACCTTCTAATAGATAATTTTTATACCTCTAAATAAATAAATAAACTACATAAAGTCTATTTATATAATTGTTTCCAATTGATGTTATTTCCACTTAAGCAAACATCAACTGTATGCAAGTGTAAATAAAATAAGCAAGCTACTTTATGCAAGTGTAAATAAAATAAGCAAGCTACTTTATGCAAGTGTAAATAAAATAAGCAAGCTACTTTATGCAAGTGTAAATAAAATAAGCAAGCTAGTCACCTTGGCCTCGTATATACAGAACTATCCACATGTTCAGGCTAGTAAGCTAGTGAGATAGTTGAATAGACTGGGTTTCTATTTTTGAGCTAGTAGCGCCCTCACCACTGATTTTACTATACTGGCTTTTGTACAAGCCTCGTGGGACCGGCAAAAGTATAATCCAAGCGGATCATTTCACTCTACGGACTAAGGCACTGCAATTCTACTGGCTCCAAAATGTTCTAGCATCGTGTAAACAGGTCTAGCATGTGCTAAGCCGGGATATTACTTGCTTGCTATCCTTACATCAAAAACGAGCCTCGTGTAACCCGGGCATTAGATCGAACCGTCGTTCCAGGAAACCCATTTAGTTACTGCAACCCAATGACTTGGAAATACCGATATCCCAAGCCTATATTACATTTCCAACTCATTGAATAACCGAAAACCTAACGTAGGGAGATTTCCGAATCATATGCAGGGATTGGTCACCCATCCACAGCCTGATATGCAAATAGCCTCCACAAACGGCGATAGTTAAAAGTACTTTCAGTCAACTTCACATCCGTACTAAGAAAGTCACCCTTAATACTACGACATAATATCAAATTGGTACCAACCACGGATGTGCAGTAGATTTTACTTCCTACGCACCCTGGACAGCCCCGTTATCAGTAATAAAAATGATGATGAAAAAATATGTATTAGCCAACAGCAAGGACGCTGGTGGCTAATCAATATTTAGAGCAGTGTGGTAATGGCAGTGACCGAAACGAACCTACGACCTACAACTCGTAAGTTGTAGACTCGTAGGATCGTTTCGTATCCAGGCAGGCGCTTTACTTCGTGTAAATTATTTCATCAGCACTGCTCTCAAAACGGTGAAGGAAACATCGTGAGGAAACCGACATGTCCTAGAACCAGAAATTCGAAGACATGTGACATCTACCAAATCACACTGGGCCCGCGTGGTGGATTACGCCTCACTCCCTCTCACAAAGAGGAGGCCTGTGTTTCAGTAGTGGAGACATTATAGGCTGATTATGCAATACATACAGGGTGACTTGTAATTTGACGTATTCCTTCTAGGACGTGACAGTGTGACCATTAAACTGTGCAACAATTAAACACCCCATAAACCCTGGGCAAAAATTGATGGGATTCGAGAAAACCCAATTTTTATGTATTTATGAAAATTTCAGTCATTCATTCCTCCTAGAAGGAATTCGTCAAATTACAAGTAACCCTGTATTTCACCACGCCACGTGCTTTTCAAAAACATGTGACATTCACCAACCCGCACCAGGCCCGCCAGACTGATTACGACCAACTTCCTTCCACAGAAAGGAAGCCTATGTGTGTTCCAGCTTTGGGAACAGCATTGAGATAATCTTAAGTAGTTAGTTTATGCCTGATATGTCTGTAAATTGGTTCAAAAAACACTTTTACACGTCAAAAATAACTTATGTTAAAGGCTGGGAATACATGAAATCGGTGTTTCCCAACCGACTACTCAGAGAAGAACGACCGAAAATAAATTCAGAGGTCACAGTTTCATATTGGTCAGATCATGTGAGGACCATGTAGATTAATATCTGAGATGGTCTTTTGAGGAAAGAACCACACAGATTTGAGTGGACCTGTCCATATCATAAGTGGTGTTAAAACGTAAGCACGTTAAATAAACAAAACAAGACTAGCTTAGTATACCTACCTGCACAGTGTACGTACATCTGGCTGAATATTTATTATGTGGCACTCAATGCGTTGATTGCTGCATTATTAAGTAGTTTGTAACTGAACGTATTTGTGCAATGTTTGTCTCGAGGCTATAATTTAATCTGTGTAGGTACCATTTTAGAACTATGCGACATAAGACTGCGACAGTTCGACAACTAGACGCAACGACAGGCTGCGGCTGAGAATTTTCATGTATTTTGTTCAAATCTCCATACACTTGGCGTCGATTTGAAGAATTGCAACGACAGGCTAGGAGATTTACACGCTCTCGCTACTTGCCGCAGCAACTAAAGCACGGCGCGCGCGCATTCCTGGCGACAGTCGCATGCGACAGGTCAGTGTCAGTTTTGCTGTGAGCGCTGAGAAAGGTGGTCGTTGCAGCATCTAGGCGCAACGACAAGACGCACAGGTTGTGCGGCCAAGTTATTTTATGTAACGGACAATCGACCAAAATTACAAAAATGGTAAAAAGTGCAATATAATAAATTCGATTCATCATCATCATCTGCCTAGCCTTTTCCCAACTATATTGGGGTTGGCTTCCAGTCTAACCGGATGCAGCTGAATACCAGTATTTTACATGGAGCGACTGCCTATCTGACCTCCACAACCCAGTAACTGGGTAATACGATACCCCTTGGTAAGACTGGTTGTCAGATTTTCGGGCTTCTGACGACTATCAAAGATCCACGAATGACAGCCGGGACCAACGGCTTAACGTGCTTTCCGAGGCACGCATCCACAGACCAACCCCGGCAAGCGTAGCTTAACCTGATGGATCGACCCGTGCGGCAGATATTACTTAGCCACGAGCTCCTTAGAAATTCGATTCTGAGCATTTAAAAGTACGAATACTGGCAAATGGCCTATCTGGATTCTTACCATCTTTATGAACAGCCGCAGAAATAGCTATAGCACACTCTTTGTTCCAGTCCAAATGTTGTAGTACACTCCTGCATATTCCTGACTGTTTCGTAGATCATTTCCGTCTAAGGCTTGTCGTTTGCATTATGGTATTGTCTGTCAACTAAAGGCCAGGGCAAAAAACCTCACGTGTTTATAAATTCACTAGTCAACACCAGACCCTGCACCCTTTCAGCCGAAAGACGTCGACTAGAACTAGACATAGGCCTCCTCCAAGCACCGGCACTTCGACCGGTTCTGTGCTTCTCATTTCCTGCGGCCTTCAGCAGGTCATCGGTCCACCTTGGACAGTTCTTCCAACGCTACGTCTTCGGGTACGCGGTCGCCACTCCAGAACCTTTCGGCCCCATCGGCTATCTGTTCTGCTAGCAACGTGCCCTGCCCACTGCCACTTAAATTTGGCAATTCTTCGGGCTATGTTGGTTATCCTGCGGATCTCTTCATTTCTGATTCGATCCCGTAGGGAAACTCCAAGCATAGATCTCTCCATTGACCTTTAGGTGACTTTCAGCATTACACCCTTCAAACACAGCAATGCTGCATGGAGAATTCAAACCCTAACTCAAAGCATTTATTTCAAATACACCAATTCCAGGTACTTTTGAATTGTCAAGGGGTCGGTCAGTCAGAAAGATGAAGCTAGTTGCCCATTCCAAAGCGTAGTAGGTACCTATGGAGAAGAACGGCCAAGAAACTCCTCTGACACTTTTTTAAATTAAAATATTCTTATAAAAATATTGGCTACATCATTCATGTTGAAATTATAATGTGAAAATGATACGGTAGATCCATATCATTTTCACATTATAATTTAGATATTAGAGGTGCAGAATAAAAACAATTAAAAAAAAGCCGTGGCAGCTAAAACATGACCAGTAATATTCACCGAACGAGCTCTTACACTCTATTCAACATGATTTCGTTATCCTATGACCTATATAAATCTGACTATTTACTAAATACTACTGATTAAGTTTATCAACTAGTAGAATACTGTAGGTCGTCGACCTCTGGACACACAGCCTTTACATACCATAAAAGAAAAAGTAGCAAAGTTACAACAACTAGTTAATCTAATTACTAGTTTCAAAGTATTGTATGCAATACAGTTCAATGACTTGTAGTATTAGCATATAATTAAATATTTAAATCCATGCAACACGTATTATCAGAAAAATGTGGTAAAAATTAAGTGTCATGTGGTACATACCTACCATCAAACTGTACAATTTTTTTCTCCATGGGACTAACATAGTAAGTAATTGGTCTTCACAAACATTTGGGTCGAATAGGTCTTAAAGTTGGGGCAATTGATGATTATTTCGTGATGACAATGTTGTTCCCGCGCAGAAAGTTGGTCAGTGTGATGGTCTGTACTAGGAGTGAGGCGTATTTATCGTAACAGATATAAATAACAGATATTTAAAAACATCAATTGTTCCTAACAATATAACTTATCTGTTTCTTAAAATAGCAGACTCTCAAAAACTGATACCGCGGCTGTTAGTGATAATTTATCATAACAATTCCCACACAGGATGTTACCACGGCTGTTACTTACATACACACTCACACAAAGGAAGGAATATTGCAAGGTTATCAATTTCTCTCTCTTCCTCAATGAATAAAGACCCTTGCTGAAAATAGAAACATCTATTATTTACTTCTAAATATGTTTACTTCTCATTCTTACTAAAACGGTTAAATACTATTTTTGACTGTAAACAAAAAATAAATAAAGAAGATATTCAATTGAGATTTAAATACGTATTTATCGTCCGTACAAAAATAACAGGCTGTTATTTAATAACAGATATTAGGATCTGTTATTTTTGTGTAACAGTGATAACAGATATCGTGTTTAACCCGTTACAACCCATCTCTAGTCTGTACCACTCTTAAATATATGACCATACCTTTCAAATACATGATTAATTGTATGTATGAATCAATGACGAATGTTCTATTGGAAGTGGTGCAGAAGTCAGAGGTTGAAGTTTTTAACTATTCGTACTTCCTTCACAAATTTGTGATGAGATTTTTTTGACGATATACATGAAAATAGCTTTCCCGAGGTGTTACTTGAATTTACGTCCGACGCATTGAATGATGGCAAAATCTATAATATAGTTTTAAAGCTATATCCGGAATCCGGCTGCAACAAACTGGCGCGGCTGGGCGTTTTCAGCAAAAACACTTTTAATATGTACATGTCAAAAATAAATGTTAATATCTTTCTGCTCGCATTTCAGTTTATTTGGGGTCAGAGTAGCTTGTCTTTCTCCATACTTCCCTATCAGTCATCATCTCAGTATTCACCCCTTTCTAACAACATCTTCTATCACACAGTCCATTCATCGTTTCTTTGGTCTTCCACTGCTCTTATAGCAAATCTCTATCAGTCATCATCTCAGTATTCACCTCCTCTTTAGCCATATCGTCTTTCACACAGTCCATCCATCGTTTCTTTGGCCTTCCACTGCTCTTATAGCAAATCTCTATCAGTCATCATCTCAGTATTCACCTCCTCTCTAGCCATATCGTCTTTCACACAGTCCATCCATCGTTTCTTTGGCCTTCCACTGCTCTTATAGCAAATCTCTATCAGTCATCATCTCAGTATTCACCTCCTCTCTAGCCATATCGTATTTCACACAGTCCAGCCATCGTTTCTTTGGTCTTCTACTGCTGTTATATATACATATAGCACATCACTATCAGTCGTCATCTCATTATTCACTTACTCTCTAGCCATATCATCTTTCACACAATCCATCCATCGCTTCTTTCTTCCACTACTCTCACATCACTATCAGCACTTATCTCAGTATCTACTACTTTCAAACCTTATGCTCTTTACCATAACCCATCCATCGTTTCTTTGGTCAATCCCAACTTTTCTTCGGTTTCTTCACAATGAATGTCACTTGGGGTCAGCGTCGTCGGCGCAAAATCTTACATTCTCAACTTTAGTTGTCATTCACTCCATTTTCATTATCATTGTCATCCAAACGATATTTTCTTTTGTCATCATAAATCACTCTCTTAGGCCCGTATTACAGAACCTCACTCAAGAATCAAGCATTACTTAAAACTAGTTTCAACCAATCAAAAGGCTTTAAACGAGTTTTAAGTAATGCTTGAGTTTTGAGTGAGGTTCTGTAATACGGGCCTTAGACTCTTTGTACAGACGCGAGCACGTCAACCTACCCTTCAAAATCAAATTTGAACCTTATATTCTAGTGATAAAATTGAAAATCTATCAAAGAAATTTGACAGATCATTGTAGTAGGTTTATGTGCTGGCGTCTGTAACTACATACACGTTTTTCTTGTCGTGAAAAACTACGGTTTATTCGCCTTGTGTAGAAACGGTCGTCAGTGTTGTATTATGTAAGTTTGTTGACGGCCACGTATTATTATTTATTTTAGATTAGATTATTTTAAAGCTAAGAGTTCAATAGGAAATACTAAAAAAAATTGCATCTAAATCACATTACATTAACAATAATAATAATCTCAAAAGACCTCCAAAAAACAAGGAATTTCTCTCTCAATTCTTGTTTATAAACTCGTTTTTTTTTTTTTTTTTAAAGTTGCGCAAATAATAGCCGCGAGTGCATTTTGCGAGACTGCAGCCTTAAAGCCAAAAATAAGCAGGTGCATGAAAATTTAATGATACAAAATGAAGGCGCGAAGCATTCACCTAGATACACGAACTTGTTTTAGAGGTTATCGACATAAACTAGTAAAATTCCACTCTTAGTAGCATCGGACTGCTTTGATCTGACGTCATTAATTGGTTATGTTGCTTGAAGCCCTTTATCGATAGTATGAGAGCCCACGAGCAAAATCATTGTCGCATCGTTTTATGGCCAAAACCGTATAAAATCGTTATTTTAGATGATTCTGAACCGGACTCCGTGTACCGGTCATGCTATATCAAAAAAAATAGGCAAAATATGCTTAATATTGATTTATGTAGGCACATAGTTTTCGTAATTTTATTACGAAAAAGTTTGTTTTCAGACATTTTGCGCGAAACATGTGGCCTTAGCGCATTTTCCAAACTGTAAAAAAAAAATTGTTGGCTGCACTTACAAACATGGAAAAATACACTTTATTTTTTTGGCCTAACAGACAATCAATACCCGTACTGTTGCAAGTTTGCAACCCATATTATCGTAAACTACAGACAATAATCTGTCTATTCCAGCCTATTTTATATCTGTACAGCGTGGGTGTCCATACTATGGTGCAATGACCTTTAATAATAAAATATTCTACAAAAACATTTTGCAGTTCTTTAACGTTTTGATGGGTTTACCTTGGATTCAGTCATTATAACAAACCTGCATGCTTGCCTTGACCTCTATTAAAAGTTGATACTTTATTTTTGATATTCCTTGCCAAATATGGACACATATTTCATCTTCTGGATGATTTTCATTCTGTCGGTCGGTAGCGCTTTGTGAGTACAACGGGTACGGTACAATCTAGCTAATCGCTAAGAACAGGTTTTTCTGAGACAGTTCTTGTTGTTTTTGTAATTATATTTGATTACTAATTTATTTATTTATAAGTATAAAAAATATGTATTAGGTATATTATGTATAGTAACTGTTTGTACTTTCCGTAGTCACTTTTTCCATTTCAACTTGGTTAATTAGGGAACCAGCTTCAGACTGCATATATACTTCCGAAGCAGAGACACTTTTCGTCGCACTGTTACATATTAGAAGCCCAAAAAAAATACAGTGTATAGTCAAGGGCCTTGACTATGGCTCGTCGTCCCCGCGCTTACGGCTCGTCGTCCCCGCTCTTACGTCTCTCCGTACCCGAGCGGCGAGCTTACGTCTCTTCGTCCACCCTTGCCCCTCTCACCCCTCCCGCAGCCTGCCTGCCTGCAGCACACTACTTCTGCCGCGCGCGCTTACGGGCGGCGAGCCGTAAGCGCGGCGTCGTCGTCGCGTTGTCGCCGTCGCCTACCGGTAGCCGAGTCGACGTATCGGAGCTGCCGATCCGCTTTGGTTACGTGCTTACGTTAGGTTGACGCCTACGCGATACGGTTACTATCCATTTCCGAGTTGGTATGTGTGCTATGACCATAATATTCGTGTCAGAATTTGGCGCAACTGAGCGCAAGCTAGCTGTAACAGGCTAACAGGGCCTCAAGTCTGCTATTACAATAGTGTCAGAATGGTCTATGATTGTTTTCATAATTGTTGATTTTGACAAGTTTGGTAATCTACTAGAATATTAGCGTCATTATGACTTTCCAATGGTCAGCCACTGACACTCCATTGAAAGAAATGGCATCTATTGGTAATCTCGTACATAATGACAAATGAATGACTGACTTAGGCGGTCATCTGCAAAAATTTTGACAGTTCCTTTGATCAGTGACCTACCATTAAAACGTCATTGTGCAGTCATTGCTTTTAATTCGTTACGAGTATCGTGTTTGTGGAATACAATGATGAACCAATGATCGACCATTATGAATTTAGCAGATTACAAACTTTTAGCAAAATGACAATGGGATCGTGTTGGAATGACGAATTTATAAGAATAGCAGACTTGGGCCCCTGGCCATTGCTAGAATTGTCATGGGCCGTCAGTTTCTATAAAGCTTCGTGCAGACTAGCGCGACGCGACATATTATTTTTATCAAATAACTTTTGCCGCTCTGGGCGGAGCGGGAGGCCAGGGCGTGTCAGACTCATACTGGCTAAAACACACCCGTGTTCCTTCAGTTGCCTGTATGTTGCCAGGGGCCACGGTATCCCTTTCGGAATTTCCCACGACCCCGGCAGGCATCGGTCCTAGTGGACCCCGTCCTGTGCTGAAATCTCTATGAGGCGCGCGTGGTACACAACGCGCTGTCGACCCGGGCCTACACGTGGAAGCTCTCAAGTTATAATTCAACGAGTTGAAAGTATATAGCAGTTCCCTTTCACTCTTTATTCGTACATTACATACATCACCATTGCACACTTCATATCATTACGTAGGTACAATTTTAGAGTTTCGTTTCACAAAACGTACAAAAAGAACTGCGACCATTTTTATAACACTAAAAAGGACAAAAAATTACATTCAAATGTAATTTAAAAGAGTACTACTTTTTTATGGTCCAGTCATACGAGTGATGTGAAATAAAATATAAAAACCGGCCCGGTGCGAGTAGGACTCGCACACGAAAGGTTCCGAACCACCGTACAATAATATATTTAGCAATAAACGCTGAAAAAAATACGTTTCTGGTATGGTTTTAGTTCGTTTATTTTATTTTTATGATCATGATAGAAAAACAAAATCTGTGATAATTTCAAATTTCTACCTGTAACCGTTCATGAGATGCAGCCCGCTGAAAGACACACGGACAGACGGACGGATGGACAGCGGCGGCATAGTAATAGGGTTCCGTTTGACACCCTTCAGGTACGGAACACTAACGTCGATAGCACATCTCCGCCGCGAAACCACAGCAGCGAAATTGCGGATTCACTGCTATGGTTTCGCGGCGGAGGTGTGCTACCGGCGTAAAAACCGTTGCTCGTTCTACGTCGAAATAAATTAAGTAACTGTATATGTATTATGCAAACACGCAACATTGTAAATAGAACAAAAAACGAGGATCCGTTGCAATAAATTACATAATTCTAAATTGCAGAGAGGCGCTTGCTCGGTTTATGAGATAGCGCACGAAATACTTGATTGGAATGTACTGCGCCGACTAAGATACTTTAGAGTAGAGGTATGAGGAACAGGGTGCAAAGTTCACTCGTCCTCTATAGAAACGGGAGGATCCTCCGACCAGACGGGTTTCGTGTCTGGCGGGCAACTGCCCAGCGAGTAATGTTGGGAAGTTATACAGGGTGTCCAGTAAATAGCACGACATACTGCAGGGGGTGATAGCTAGGGTCACTACCTACCAATACAACACAATATATGTTCAGCAAAATCTTACTGATTTACAGTTTTACAAAATTTTCCGAAATACCGAAAAATCTCTACCTTGAAGCAGATTTTTAAGCATCTCGTAATGAAAAAATCCTTTTCTAGTACTTTTTTTTTACATCAAATTATTCGTGAATAGTTACTTTACTCATTGATAAGTCTTTTTTCTATCAAAGACAAGAATGTATTCAAGAAATACTATTTTTTGTTTAAATTTTCACAGAACTATTTTCTTATCACTTAAGTTTAACTACTACAGTGGTGAAAAAAAAAATAAGATTTTGCTTTTGATGTTGATCGCGCGGTACCTAAACTCTGCTTGCGCGATGCAGGATTTGTGTGAAGTCAGGTCTTTGATGCGTAATTCGCATTTGGCGTTGTAGATGCCGCCACAATACCAATAAAAACATTGTTATCAATGCGTTTTCTACAAGGATCAAGGTGAATCAGAAGTCAGGAAACGAAGACTGAACAGTTGAATTTCCAAGAATTTTACAATCCAGAATCATCCAGAAGCATAGATAGATAGATAGAATACTCTTTATTGTACACCATAAAAATTATAGACATGAATTGAAGCATTTTTACGAGGTCCCGTTAGCAGTGACTAAGGACATAACAAGCAGACAAATAGATGATGTTAGGTCATAGTCTACACTACAGGCAAGAAACTAGACTACGGGTATTCAGAGCTAAAAACCCATCCTCCAGTACCTAGGTAATTGGAGGGTCATCAGAATAAGAATTCATTCAAAGTCAATTTAGATACGAGTTCCAGGAATTCTGAACCGATTTTGACGGAATTTGGCCGTTTGGTCTAGCTAGTGGTCGTAAGCGCTACAGCCGGACATGTCATCACGGATTCTATTCCCAAGTCGGGCAAAGTGTTAGTGCGTTATTCCATCAGGAATTTCCCAGTAGCAGTCCGAGCTCTGGATTCGTGTTCGGCTGATGGCAATAGACTCGCCTCCTATTACATGGGACTCACACATAACAGGCGAAATGTGTACTATGTAGGTACACTTCTGCCTTTCCCTTCGGCGAAAACAGGCGTGATTTTATGATGATGTTATGTAAGCAGAAAGCTAACATTGGATCAGAAGACATTGAGATTCTTTCCAATCAAAACAGAATACAAGGGATTCCACAAGCGAAGTTGATTACAAAATATGGAACACTCAATGTCAAAATCATAGCATTTCATACCAACGAGTTTTTTCTTTCACAACGCTTCCCCGACAATGCTTTACATAACTCCATTGTGGTTTTATCCCACGCCCCACACAATGAGAATGATTTGCAAATGTGGATGAGCTGTTCCGTAGTGTTCAATCTCTTGATACTTAGTTCCCATTGCGACGGATGTCGGAGAAAACGATCCTACTAGTTAGCTATATGATAAGTCTACGAACTTTATTAAATGTACCACGAAATTCAAGTTTTTCACATTTTTTTTTGCATTTTTCAGGTCAGTGTCAGGTTGTATGTTGATTAAATTGATTCGCGACTGTAACCCCGCCTGCTAATACTGGTTCTACTGGTCTGGTTAGTAACACGTGTAGCGGTTACACCGCCACATACGAACTACGCATCAAAGACATAACGTCACACAAATTTAATCCTGCATCGCGCAATTAGAGTTTACCGCGCGAACGACATATTATAAGACTATCCGACATCAACAGTCGGACAGTTCAGCCCGCCAGACACAACACCCGTCTGGTTGGAGGATCCTCCCTTTTTTATGGTGGATGAGTGAACTTTACACCCTGTTCCTCATACCCCTAAACACGTATCAGAGTCTCCGGCACACCGTCCTGCACGGTGGTGCCTGTCACCGTTTTTCTTAGTGCTACTGCTATCGATTTGTTTGGCATAGTTCCAGAAGGAAACAGTTGCATCGATTCATGAAGTGGATGTTAGGGAGACTTTAGGTCCCGGGTCGACGCGGACGGCGCGTTGTGTATCCACGCGCGCCTCAAAGAGATGTCAGCACAACGGAAGGAGTCCGATAGGACCGATGCCTGCCGGGGTTGCGGGAAAGTCCGAAAGGGATACCGTGGCCCCTGGCAACGTACAAGCAACTGAAGGAATACGGGTGGGTTTTAGTCAGTAAGAGTCTGACTCGCCCTCCCGCTCCGCCCAGAGCGGGAGAAGTTATTTGAAAATTTCAAACACAAAAAAAAAGGTGGACTGGGTTAGTGGAAAATTCAATACTTTTGATTAGTTTTGATTCGCCCATCTTTTTTTCCTTACTTCTCCATGTGTAAGGTAATCTGATTAGAACCTTGATTTTGGTTTTCAGAAACCTGGTCCGAACGAATGCGCCTTGTTCATGATTTATAATTAATAGATTCTACGTGTGATGCCTTAGCCATAGCGAGATCTCGTAGATGTAAAAGGAGATAGGTAGACTACTATTCACTGGTCTCTCATGGTTATAATAACCGAATACAGGTGAACGACCTATTAAGACTACATTCAAACCACAACAAGTTGCACAACTTGATCCACATACATAAAAACTGTCCAGTATTTCATACTTGGATTCATAATCTGGCATGTTCTGTTCATCTGATTGTCACCTTTACATTAGATAGGTTTTAAGATGTTCAGAGAGGGAGCGAATTGCTGAATGAAATACCTACTCAGTAATTTTTTTCATGAAGGCTTTGGCGAAAAATGCGTCGAAAATTCGGAATTGCTCTAGGGCCGCGCGCTCACTTGGCGAGGTGCAGTGCAGCGCGGTTGTCACTACCAAACAAATATCGACCTTGCAACTGTTGAAATGAAGTTGAGAATAAATAAACATCCATTAGCTCGAGAGCGTATCTAAGCGGAAAAAGGAGGGCTTCTCAGGTTATTTATTTTCAACTTTATTTTAAGGGAGGTAATGTTGATATTTGTGTGATTGTGTCTTATAATAGTTATAATAAGTTTCGCATAGGTACCAAAAATGGTAAATAAGCGGATCCTGTCAATGTTATGCTACATTCATGTACCACAAATCCACCTATAAGTACTCGTATTATGCGAATAAATGTTTTGATTTGATTTGCCGAAAACCAAAGAAAATATAGTAAGACTGCGAGAAATAAACCACTGCTGAAGATGGACTCTTAGTGACAGCTGCAATCAACAATCATTGGGCGAATAATTAAATACAGATTTTTATTCTCATCCCAAATAATATTAACAGACAGGAGGATACAACACATATCTTTCCCTAATTTACACTTTTATTTCACTGTTTAATTTCGTTGCGGTTTCCAAAAATATTGAATATTTTCTCTACACTTGTAGTTTCAATGTCTCGAACTCTCAAACTGAAACCATTTATTTCAATTAAACCATTTACATGCACTTTTGAACTGTCAAGGGGTCAGTCAGAAATATGAAGCTAGTTGCCCATTCCAAAGCGTAGGTTCCTATGGAGAAGAACGGGGCAAGAAACTCCACGGACACTCTTTTAAATCATAATATTGTTACAAAAAACTCTCGACGTTGCAGCGGTTGGGATTTTCGTGGTGGGTTCTCCCAGACCCTTGACAGGTGTCACTCAAAGCTGAAGAAATAAGCACTTCTTTTCCAGGATTCTATACTTTCTCTTTACGCGAAAAACACTGTTTCTTTCAACTAAAAAAAACGCTCCAGTGTTTTCCATACCCATACATTTGGTATGGTCATGAATATAGGGTAGAGTTATTACGTGAACACTTTCCTTTCACTATAATGGACGCCGTAGAGCTAATTATTAACGTGCTTTTACGTACCGCCGGATAATTAGAATTAATTGTTTCTGATACGTTCTTTTATGGAGAAATGCTATGGTAAAGGAGTGATGGCTGTATGTGTCACGGCTTTTGTGTTTTTTTTAAAAGACTTTCCTAGATTTTTATTAGTTTTGGTAGGTCGCCATTAATAGATCAGAGGAGTTGGAATTATTGGGACGGGGTACGAATGAAACACACCACTTCATAATCATTAAGTAGGTACAGATAGTGCAATCCACGACGACGAGCCCCACTCCGCGATTACTGTACTGTAAGCTGTACTTTAGTAGGGAGCAGGGCGGAGTGGGGCGCATCGTCGTGGATTGCACTATCTATATTGTGAGTTTCACTAACCACACGAAAAGAAGAGGATGAAGTACTGTGAAACTGATGTGTGTCTTCTACCGCATTTAGACATTTTACTCTCGTGATTCGCCTTGCCATTCGACGAATTGTTACACGAGTAACCATTTACCCATTCGCGTCTATTCATTTCTACATCAGCTTCACGAAATGGACGACGTCACTCTAGCGGCTTTTGCATTGCATTTGCAAAGTCAATATAATTATTAAGAGGTGGTACAAAAATAGTTAAAAGAAAATGTCGCCGCAGACGATGGTGGTCCTGTCCTGTACCAGATTTTATTGGTGCCAGCTTCTTGCGTCGATGTTTACGAAAAATAGCCATCCAAGAATTTTTCTTCAGTTTCAAGTCATTCACTGGCGCTCCCATTACTTCAGATATACTGTTCCAAGCATTGTATACTTTCTGCTTATTTGTATGTTGAGCACGCTTTGGATTCCTAATGACTGGCTGACTTTGGTCAAGCTCCAAAATCATCATAACTTTATTATTAGTCCAGTCTATTTTGATGTTGCTTAATAGGTCGTTTGCTACGAAATGAACTAGAGAGCGAATGTGTTAACACTAGATCGTCTCGCCACCCGTACATATTCGTTCGGCCTCGTTCGTGCCTCGACTCCCTGTTCGCCTCGTCACTCAAGCGAATGTGTAAATGCGGCTTTCAAGGTTTGCCGATCGTTAGGTAATCTTGTAGATAACCATAGGATGGAATTCTAAATAGTCTGTTTTTTGTTATGGGCAGACTTTTTCCTTGATATTGTCTATGAATGGACGTCGCCGTCGAAATCGACGGTGGAGAAGGTTGTGGGACGATCAATATTCGTTTGCAGGGCAAACGTAATAGAGAGGCTTTGATGGAGAAAGTGGGGGTCTGTGCCTGGCCATGGATCAAGCGTGGTAATGTCTATAAATAAATAAAAAAATATAGAATTAAACCGGCCAAATGCGTGTCGGACCACGCACAATGAAGGGTTCCGTAGTTGGGATGAATTTATCCCAAGAACAAACTTAACATTGTAGTTGAAAAACATGTTCTCCCATACATTCCAACTGCATATATTTTTGCAGTTGGAACTGGAAAAGAAGTGCTTATGTCTTCAGCTTTGAGTGTCGCTAAAGGAGATTATAGGATTGTGTCAACTGCCAAGAGTATGGGATCACCCACCACGCGATTCCAAACCACTACAACTCCTATTGAAATTACAGCAGCGACCAACTAGAAAAATTGTCGATTGTTCGAGACATTGAAACTACAAGTAGGTATAGAGAAATTATGCCCTAGTTTTGGAAACCACAACGATATTAAACAGAAAATAAAAGTGGAGGAGTAGGGAAGGATATATTGCAGTATCTTTCTGTCTGCTAATATTATTTGGGATGAGATTAAAAATCTCTAATTATTCGCCCAATGATTGTTGATTGCAGCTGTCACTAAGAGTCCATCTTCAGCAGTGGTTTATTTCTCGCAGTCTTACTATATTTTCTTTGGTTTTCGGCAAATCAAATCAAAACATTTATTCGCATAATATTTATAGGTGGATAGGCGGTACATGAATGTAGCATACCATTAACAGGATCAGCTTTGTATACCATTTCTGGTATGCGAAACTTATCCTATGGCGATTCCGAAGTATCGGAGCATTTTTGGCCAGAGCCTTCATTAAAAAAATTACTGAGTATTTCATTCAGCAATTCGCTCCCTCGCTGAACATCTCAAAAACCTATCTAACGTAAAGATGACAATCAGATGAACAGAACATGCCAGATTACGCATCCAAGTATGAAAACTCACAAGAGCATTCGAGTTATAGACTGTAATTGCGAAAGAAACCGGCCAAATGCGAGTCGGACTCGCAAACGAACGGTTCCGTACCATTATCTATAAAAACTGCAAAAAAATCATGTCTGTTGTATGGGAGCCGCCCCTTAAATATTTATTTAATTCTGTTTTTAGTATTTGTTGTTATAGCGGCAACAGAGATACATCACTGTGAAAATTTCAACCGTCTAAATATCACAGTTCATGAGATACAGCGTGGTGACGGACAGACAGACAGACAGACGGACAGCGGAGTCTTAGTAATAGGGTCCCGTTTCTCCCTTTGGGTACGGAACCCTAAAAATGATAAAAGATAACACTAAGCGGCTTACGATGGAGATAATTAGTTAATCTAAGAAAGATAACTCATTATTTATTCATACTGGTCAGTTTTTATGGATGTGGATTAAGTGTGTGCTACTAATTTGATGGAATCTAGAACAAGGCGCTTTCCAAACCAAAACCAAGGCTCTAATCAGATTATGGAGATTGGAAAAGTTAAGAAAAAAAATTGGGCGAATCAAAAGTGCTGAATGTTCCACTAAGCTAAAATCTCCTTAATTTAGAAGAAAACTGTCGCATCGAGTCATGAACTCGATCTTCATTAATCGATGCGACCGTTTCCTTCAGCAGCTATGCAAAAAAAAACATATATTCCAACTGCATACATTTGCAGTTGGATTGTATGGGAGAACATGTTTTGTAGTTTTTTCGCACAATATCGCGAGATTTACCATGTTATTTTAAGACCATAGACTTTTTATAGGTTTTCCTGTAATGAGTAAAGAACCATTCTCTGTATTTTTTTTCTTTTTTTTTTTTTATATAATATTTGAGATCTTCGCAAAAATTTTCTTCATTTTTTCTTTTTGCCCCCAAAAATTACCCCCATACTCAAAACTCATTTATTTACGTTACACGTCAGTGTTTCGGTCACAAAAAAACATGTGTGCCAAATTTCAACTTAATTGGTTCATTAGGTTCGCAGCAAATTGGCTGTGGCAGACGGACAGCCAGCAAAATGATGGCAGTATCAGTATAGATTTTTACTCCACTGGTCAGAACTCTTTGGTTTCATAATGTTGTAAGCATAAATAAATAACCTAGACTATGAAAACAAAGTTAATGTATTTGCAGAGGTTGCATTTGAATAGGTTTTACTTTCAAATGGTTACTTCAATGTGTTTATTTTAAACTAGCTTTTGGCCCGCGACTTAGATCACTTAAGATAGCAGCCACATTTTTATAAAACTCCTTCGGCCCCGACACATCGCGTCGCGTCGCATCGACCGCCCACACTATTACTTCGTTTTTACTTTGCGTTGTTTCAGATTTTTTCTTTTTGATTGGCTCCTGAGAGTCGTAGCGTGATGATAAATAGCCAAACCTAACCTAACCTTCCTCAAGAATTAGACTAGAGAAGAATTATTATATCCGACTGGTAATTCCAGAGCAGGGCCGTAGCTACCGCCGTATCTGCCGTATCAATTATACGGGGCCCCCAACGTGCGTAATCAGACTATCACATCATCAGCTATAAATGATTTAATAAATCAGTTTGCCGATAAAAGGCAAGGAATGTATATTTAATTTGAATTGTTTGTTAAAATTTTTGAAAAAATAGGTACTTAATTATTTATTTATTCACCGTCCAAATTTTGTCTAGGCATTAAGTATGATTCACTAACTCCATTTTAGAAAAAAAAACGATACCTACGTAGAATTTTCATATTAAATCATTTTCTCGAAAGAATTATCCGCTCTGCGTGGTATATAATAACTTTGTGATAAATATTAATTGGTGAAAAATATTGAGATATCCCATCTAAATATTGAGATATCCCATCTCAATATTTTTGTATTGAGTGATACTAAATGAAAAAACACGTATTCAATGATTTTCGCCAAAGATTAATACCTATTATCAGGACGGTGACTAAAAATTCAGGCCGCAATACTACTGCTGTATTTTTTTTTCAGAAATCCAAGTATATCCATTTAGCTGCAGCTACACGTAACTAACAAAAATTAGCAATATTTCGCAAACGGATCCCTGAATTGAAAAATTGATTTTGACACACCCACAATATTTTAATATTATAGCATAGCACACTCTACATACATTACACTCTATGTATGTACATTCTATGGATTACGTATTATCTGAAATAAATAGTTTTAATTTTATTTATTTATTTTAATAAAAAAAACATCCCCACTTTACGTATCGAGGTACCTACCCTAAAAGAAATGTTTTCTTGGTTTTATTTTACCACTTTGTCGGCGTGATTAATATTTCTACATATATGCCAAATTACAGCTTTCTAGTACCAACAGTATCTGAGCTAAGCCACGGACAGACGGACAGATAGACAGACGGACATGGCGAAACTATAAGGGTTCCTTGTTTACTACGGAACCTTAACTAAATGGTACTGTGTTATTACAGCAATAAACAGATGTTTAGGTATGGCACTAATTGAATCCTAGCCCGTAATTGCCTCATTAAATGTCAGAGGTTTCTTTTTATACAAAGAAGGCTTTCTGTTCATGACGCCGGAGCCGCACCAGCCGGCGCCGCACCGCAAAGAACAATGCCCACTTCCCATACATTTAAAAACCTGATAATGAACGTTTATGTATAGTTATGAGGTATAGTAGAAAGACTACCTTTAAGTTTAGAAAATAATGTCTAATAATCATTTTTACGGTTTAAACGCTACGAAGTCCAAAAAATATAAATGTTACTTTTTAGGTTAGGATTTGCCGTTACTTACTAAATATAGAGAAATAAATGTGCTATACCTAATTATTAACACTCGAAGTATAGTCTTAAATAGGATACTTACCTGGCTATGTATATGCATCAAGCAGACGTTGCAGTTTATGTAAAGTATACGTCGACTTTTTGCTGGCGACGACATTGTCAAGAGGACGGATTTACAATGTTATGGTAAGCAAAGGTCGTCAGATGAGGAAGATATCGAGGTCCAGGGGCGGTAAATAAGGTCGTAAAAAGAACTAACACACACAAAATGGCACATTATACAACGAGACGCAAGCGCAACAACGAAGGACTGCACCGATAACCGATGCCATGGCAATCTAGGGATGTGAAAAAATATTTTTTTTTAAATAATAATCGATTTTTTTAATCGATTTTTGTATTCCAAAAAATCGATTAATAAAAAATCGATTTATTTTTCACTGTCGATTTTTTTCACCCGCAACGGCAACAACACTCAGTTTTTTAGTCAGGAGCGCGAAGCCGCAGAGTGCCGCGAACCACGAACTACGAAGTTCGTCAATGAATGACGCTAACGCCATGTCATTAATCCTGTACGTTGAAAACCTAAATTATCCCTAATAACGTGTAGGCACCTTCTGGTTCCGGCTTCTTCGACTCCAGCGGAAAGATAATTTTCGAAAGCTGGCTCCATACTAACAAAGACCAGGAGCCGAATACTATCAAAACGTTTACCAAAACTTTTATTTGTTTTTAACTTTCATTGCCCACAGACTTTTAATTTATTTATTATAAAGAAGCGAAATGGAAAAAAAACTTTTTACCACTTTATGCCAATGTAAATTTATAACTTGTTGATTATTAATAAAACAGAGCTTTAATGCTGTGATGGTGTGATTATCGATAAGACAGGTGTTTAATTTAATCTGTCAACAAAAAATAACGTAAAAATCGATTATTTTAGAAAAATCGATTATTATCAATACAGAAATCGATTATTTTTAAATCGATTTTTTTACTAGGGAAAACAATCGATTAATTAATAATCGATTTTTTATGTACAATGTCACATCCCTATGCCAATCGGAAAACTGTCAAATGTCCAAAAAATCCGTTTCACTTTTGCGAACTCAATTACATACTGCATGATTAATTTATTTAATTTTTGTTATTTTCTTATTAATCTGTATTAGGAAAATACTAATATAGAAATACTTACTGATTAAATAAAACGTAAAGTAATATATAAAACTCAGAAACAGAGTTGAATAAAGTCAAGTAGCGGTATGTAAAATGGAACGTTGTAAAAACAGGGAAGTTGAGATGCGTTCAAAACATGGTATACGTTTACTCTTACGTAGAATAAGCATAAAGAAATATTTAAAAATATTCTTTTCCTGCGTTTCTTTTAAAATTGTGATCAGTGTAATTAATATACTATTAAATTAGCTGAATTTTAAGATTTATTTCATTACTATACATAGTCAGGTGAAAAATGAACATCCTTCTTTGTGTATACGAATGAATATCGCCCATGCGCCGCCGCCGCGCCGCCCGGCCGCCGCATTGGGACCGCGTGTAAAGTAGTAAAGCAACGATCTCACTGTTCAGTAAAACATTGCCACAGAACACATATTATTATATATAGTGCAATCCACGACGACGCGCCCCACTTCGCTCCGCTCCGTACTAAAGTACAGCTTACAGTACAGTAATCGCGGAGTGAGGCGCGTCGTCGTGGAGTGCACTTTATATACAGGGCTATTGGTTTTATGTCGGCAATCCAATAAGGGGATGTAGGACCTAGGTCATTTACAACCAAATTACCCCTTTTGACTCCTATGCAAATGTCAATAATTTTCGAGTCATTTGACATAAGTATTATATTTTTATTTCTCGAAAATGGTTGACATTGGCATAGGGGTCGTCAGGGGTCATTTGGTTGCAAATGACCTCTCCTACATCCGTTTCAACGAATTGCCGACCTATAACCAATAAGCCTGTTTACTCTAGGAGAGCATTGCCAACGAAATGCGATCCTGCGCCGCCGCACTACGGCGCGTGGCGGCGTCATGCATGTACAGCATGCTTGCTCACATTATATTAGTAATTATTTTATAAAAACCCTTTGATTGAATGTGATAAAGATATGTATAGAGGTCAAACAAAGTTAATTTCTAAGTGTCGCCTGCAATAGGGCGCTGATTTCTAAAATATAGATATTTTATATCTAGTTCACACACAGATGTTCAAGATCTGATCATTGAATAAAGTGTATTATAGTGTTATCATCTGCCTAGCTTTTTCCCAACTATGTAGGGGTCGGCTTCCAGTCTAGCCAGATGTAGCTGACTGGTGTTCAGCTATTTTGACCTGGGTAATATGATACCCCTTCCTTGGTAAGACTGGTTGCCAAGTACTTAGATTTTGCAAGCAAATAAAAGTACAGTTTAGAGTATTTAGTTTGGCCTTAAAGCAAATACCTAATAGGTCTATAAATTGCACAAGAGGCCAAGAATGCTTGAATGTGTGAACGTAATATTTATGGTGCCACTTCAAAATATGCTTCATCAAACAAACAGTACATAATGGTAAATAAAGAATATACAAATAAATAATAATTAAGGAAGTTTGTTGCTCAATTTAAATACTACATCATTTCAGCCGAAAAACATCCACTGCAGGACATAGGCCTCCCCCAAGCACCGCCACTTGAACCGATTCTGTGCCTCCCGCATCCAGGGGATTTAAATACTTAATATTATTTTATTACGAAACTAGCAATGTCAAAGGGCGATGGGAAGAAGCATGCTAGGAATCAAACTAAAGGGCAAAAACAGATATAGGAAGAAAAACTAAGTTAAAGATATTGTGGTTCGCATAGACCATTTGAATGGGGCTGGACAGGACAAATGCTTCGATGTAAGACAAACAAATAGAGCAAGCAAGTGACTCTATGGTGCCCAAGAGATGGGACAAAACGCGAGAAAACGGAGGTGCCCAAAAACAACATGGTAAGATGACATCCGTCTAACCCTGGGTCCATACTTTGACCAGTTGCTGAGGACAGAGCACAATGGAGACAGTTGGAGGACGCCAAACCTGACTTGACTGACTGGCTAACTTGTGTGAAATAATATGTACATTTTTTATTCTAATTACTTGACTTTTCACTCACTAATTTAATTTTATAATACTTACATTTCGAATAATGGACAACCCTACTAAAAATAACCTACCAGTTCGTATTTGTACGCCGTGAAGGCAAAACATGACTGTGCTATAATTTTATGTAACATCTTGCATGTCATGTGTGTGTATAGGTACTTATGTTTTAGACAAATAAATAAAAACAATAAAAAAAAAAGCAAAGGTACACTGAGCCGCGGGAAATATTATGATTACTTACCAAATACTTTCTGCAAACAAATTAATGATGTAACCAAAGTATGGAAATAAACAGCTTTATCATTATTTTATTATGTATCAGAATTTCTTATCAGAAGACAGATAAGAAATTACTTTTGTTGATATGCTGCAGTTGAGCAGCTGAATACCAGAATTTTACATGTAGCGACTGGCTATCTGACCTCCACAACCCAATTACTGCTGACGATACCCCTTGGTAAGGCTGGATGTCAGACTTTCGGGCTTCAGACGACCCATAACAACTGTCAAAAATCTACAAATGACAGCCGGGACCAACGGCTTTACGTGCTTTCCGAGGCATGGAGGGGTCTTGGTGTGTAAAGATGGTCACCCATCCACAGACCAAACGCGGCAAGCTTAACTTAACCTGATCGATCGACCCTTATTAGCCACAAGCCTCCTTGACTGGAGGTGTCAAACTATAAAAAAAATCTTTATAACAATCCTATTGTATGTCCATAGCAACTATTTAGCCAACCATGTTTACATTACCGTACAATGTGCGACACGCATCTTAATAACCGTTTGCAACACATCTCATTTCTGGTGTCATTAGAAAGAGATTAACCGCAATAAATTTATGTAATAACTTACTGCAGACGTAACGGAGCAATCGATAAACAACAATACCACATAAAAAAACAACTCACCGCTCTTCGGCAAACTCCGGATCACATTTACCGCAGCGTTGAATTTATCTTCCAAAGACATATTTGAGCTTTGGCACGTATTTTAATTATGATCACAAAAACAAAATATTAATTTAAAAACAACACGCACTTTGGACCTGATAATTGGTGACTGAACAAAAACACCGAATCACTGCACGAATAACGACATGTTTTCAACACAATCACTCTCAATGAATATTTATTTGTAATCGGCACTTCGTGACGTATTCACAGCAAAAGTATTTTTGATGAAAGGCAAAGGCGATGAAAGAAAACGAACAAAAACTGCACCGAATGAATAGCACCGCCTTCGAGCGGAATGGAATGAACGCGAATCGCGCGAGTGATTTGACATTGACAATATTGACATTTATGAATAAGGATGTTCGAATACTACGGGAACAACCATCGATATCGGTAAATTTTATGGAAAATTGATAAACTCAAAGTAATGACAAGAAAACTTAATTAGTTATACTTCTCAACTTCTGCTGAATAGCAGCTTAGCTGTGCGTTTGTACTGATGAAACATTCACAAGAAAACATGTTGAAATCATCAATCAAATCCATACAATGTTTGACAGGAACTAGAGATTTCAACATGTTTTGTTGTGAAAGTTTCGCCAGTGCAGGCACAGCTACACATTAATAATAGATACGTCAAAAGAATCATTTCATTTTGGCAGACGCTGTTCAACAACATCCATTGCGTTCATTTGCATATTGTGAATACGGATTGGTAAATTTTGAAGGCGCAATTGAAAAGTTTAGAAACGTTAACCATTCTTTGCTATGTTTAAAAATCTTATTCTTTGATCTGTTGGTTTATGTGACGGTAATTTATCGATATCGATACAAATCTAATACGGCATAACTACTGATGGTTGACGTATTCATAACATGTTGCCAAATGTAAAAATGATTAAATTATGAAAACATTCGGATACACACAGGATCACCATCATTCTCGTGTCCTAACAAAAGGCCGACCACAATAAAATACTGACGGAATTTCGAATCGGGGAAAATGTTGAACGGAGAACTACTGAACGTTTTTGATTGATCCTTGATTTTGTATGGATTTGCTGCCTTCAAAATTCCAAAACGATATTTCGAAACGGAATTCCAGTGGCCGTATTATCGCACTGCGTTATCAGTGACAAATCAATCTTATTATAAAAAAATAAAAAAAAACAACTGACTCCCAAAAAAACACAATAAAGTGAAAAATAACTTAAATTTCGGAAGTAGGTGTCTGCTTTTGTATTTTCGTTACTGGTCTCACTCTCAGTATGAATCTTGCAACATGTTGTCCAGTGTTCATTACAGTTTTGATATTTACTGTGTTATTTGGAAAACATAAAAACATGCGCTACACACAAGCTATTTAAAACAAGTTTCAAGACACCATCAAACAACAGTGCTAGAGTGCGAACGCAAACGTGACAAATCTCTATACAAAACATGTCTAAACAAATCTTGAGATCTGTCTTAAAACTTACTGTTTCGTTCAACAAAACTAGATATATTTGTTTCATGTCGATTCGAAACTTTATTTGGGCTCGGCGCAAAATGTCTTTTTCTTCCATACTTTTCTATTAGTTAGTCGTGTCATCTTGGTTCTCCCCTTCTCGCCACACATAATCTTATAAACAGTCCATCCATCGTTTTTTTAGATTCCCCTACTCTTAAAGCACATTCATTCTCAAAAGTTTAATCACGAGATTTTCCCATTGCTGCATCACATGCCCATGAGATGATAACTGATTTCCACACAACTGCACACAACTTTTCAGTCATTAGACTTCCTCTTATAAACCTACTCATTTCTTAATCTATCCATTCGCGTAACAGCACACATTATCTATATTCCCCTTAGCATTCTCATCTCAATCCCTTTCATATAAGCTGACCTAGCATTGTACGGAATTCCTATACAATGCGAGATCAGCATAAACTGGAAATGCTTGATGTGTAGTTGTGTGTACAGGCGCCAGCAGTTCAACATACCCGAAACTAACCAACTTTTTCAATCAATTTTGAACCTTATGATGTAATATTAAAGTTGAAAATCTATTAAAGAAATTTGACAGATTGTAGTAGGTTGATGTGCTGGCGTCTGTACACAGTTTTGTGGCCCAACGCCCAACATAGTGATCGGATACACACAGAAATTAACGAGAATTTCAATAATATTTTCAACATATTTTATCTGTTACCGAAATATTCCTTCCGCTCTTGTCAAATTGAAGCGAATCCCCGTTGATTCCTTTGATACCGATTATTCCTAACTAAAGGTATTAAATCCATAGTTTCTAAAGAAATCTTAGTGTTTAAGTGTACCATTAAAAGGTTATAGTGTACTGAGGTGTAATCGCGACATAATTGCGTTGTTATTTCAAAATTTTTGGTCGGTGTATTAGCGAAACCCGCGCCCATATTATATTCGCACAAGTGTTCAAATATTCATTATTTCTTGTGATATTACGTGTTTAAAAGACTGTTGTTGCACATTATAGTACAATATAAGTGTGAACGCTGTAAATCGGAGCTTCATGCTAAGTAATTTTACTAATGCAGCTCATGGTCATGTATTCATACAATTTTAGACCATTTGCTTGGTTATTTAGTCCGGCGACTGCCTAAATCTTCGCTATTATATTTTCAAGAGTAGTTCGATCACTGCTGTGCTCTATTATTTACCATCAATATTGATGATTGGAAGTGCAGTATTGCACATCTACATGCTAACATGTAGATAAGTATTTTCGCACTGGAGACCTTTTAGCTTTGACATTTTATCTTATAACTACTTAGAAACTTAAGTGTTGTGGCCTGTATGACATTCGTTGGAATCTAGGTTTAATTTTTATGCTACTGAATTACAAGCTTAAAAAACAACTGAAAGTATTAAAAATTGCACGTCTTTAAACAAGTCATATTGTCTTGCTCAATGGATTTATTGATTTTCTAGTGCATAGACAACTATTCTGGAATGTATGTGTAACTTGTAAACTTAGTCTCATCTATTGACTATTTGAACTTTGCCAATAAATTATTCAAAAAAAAAAGTGTCAAATTTTACTGCATGGTCATCTTTAGTGAGTAATCTGATACTGTGCTGGCTTACTTTTAGATAATGCGTAATTAGTAGAATACAATATTTGGTTTACCTGTGGCAATAAATGGTCATCTAAATTGAACAGCAAGCAATTTTATAAATATTTCCCAAATCGTGATTTTCTGAGAACATAATCAAGTCAAATATGGTTGTTAGCTTGATTCATACTCATTTTAGCTCTAAGAGATCCACTACTTATCAAACCTCTTCCATAATATAATGTATTAATAAGCTGACCAAAATACTTATAACTATAGTTCGATTCAAACTTAATGGCGGCTTGGAAGTTAGTTACTCGCTGCGCAGTACCCCACCACTCACCCCCGCTGACCCATAAACACGTTACTGCGCAGCGACTCGCCTCATGTTCCGAGGCGCCATTAAGTTTGAATCGAGTTGTAATTGTGAAAGTCTCCATTAGATTAGAAAATAAATCGATGAGAAGCTGTAAAACAAGAATCATGATCACAAGATCAACCTCTGCCTAGCCGTTCCCCAATCATGTTAGGGTCGGCTTCCAGTCTAACTGGATGCAGCTGAATGTTACATAGACATAACTGCCAATCTGACCCAAGGTGTAACAAGAATAATATTGATAATTTATTTAAACCATGTTTTTTTATCTTCCTCACCAGGAAATCAACCTTAACACAAGATAACACCTAGCACAGACACCAAGATGCCAGAACTGACCGAGCTGGACAAGGCCACTGCCTCCATGACTGAGAAGCGCAAGGAGGAGACTGCCTCCTCGGACAGCGACTCCGATGACACTATCCCAGAATTGGAAGATGCAGGTATACTTTGTTAATACTCGAGAGTTTGTGGCCCAAGATACTTTTCCTTTGATTTTAAAAAGAATAAACATAAATTTGTTAAAATGACCAAGTTTATCTGAAGCTGCTCTAGTTTCTGCTTCTCAATATTTCATAGAAACTATATTGTAATGCTGTGGATGGTCCTTAATTTTGAATAATATTCAAAATCCTAAGTATTTAACTTGAACACAATAAACAAGCTAATTCTACATTTGAATTTGCTATCTACTTTTTGTTATTGAGTTATAAGTTGCTTTTTGAGTGACCATTTGTAATAAAACTGTTTTTTTTAGTTTGTCTCGTATGACTCCGTGTTTTTGTTCCGAAACTTGATAATAATCCAAGATTCTTTAAGAATAAAAAAAATTATTCATATGTGTTTTTTTAACAGGTGCACCAGGCACCGGAGGCATCTCCAACCCTATTGCGGGCATCGACATTGTGTCGAAGGCCAAACAGTCGCGCGGTGAGAAGAAAGCGCGCAAGATCATGAGCAAACTTGGACTTAAACCTGTAAGTATTACCTAACTAAATAAAAATTTCTGTTTTGTTCCCTCTAAAAGTAGGAGAAATGGGAACTACAATAAATGAAATGGGTACTATCGAATAACTTAATATCTAAGCAGTTTGAAAACAAAATCCCATTAACAGAATTACCACATCTATTACCGCCCCGGCTCTATAGCCGCCGAGCGCTGCAAGCAGAAATAGTCCTTACGATTTATAGATATTAAGTTCTTTGATAGATAGATAGGTACATTTGACGTTTGATATAAGTCTTCAAGAGAAACAGTGAATATCCTATCAGTATGTTTTGTTAGTACATTTTGTGGTTTCATATCTACATCAATCCCACATTATGTGACCACAACTAAGTACTGTCAACTATCTGATAAAAATGTACTAGTCACCGTTAAGTGTCAATTATAATTATGGTCACAAAAATCCACTGCTAAACAAAGCATTAGCCTTGATTCAAGCTACATGTTAAAAAAATCCCATCAAAACAGGTGATTTTTAATTTCTATCCATAAAACTTTTATTTATATTATTTTCTAATAACTTTTCCAGGTCCAAGGGGTAAACAGAGTCACAATCAGGAAATCCAAGAACATCCTCTTCGTGATCAACTCCCCAGACGTATACAAGAACCCTCACTCAGACACATACATTGTGTTTGGAGAGGCTAAGATCGAGGACCTGTCCCAACAGGCTACCATGGCCGCTGCTGAGAGGTTCAAGGCACCCGAGAGCGCTGCCGCTGGCAATGATGCTGCTGCTGCGGGCACGGTATGTTCTATGTGTCTTTAAGTGTCATGAGAATGACTAAAATAATCTGCATTATCAATTTATTTGCCAAACATGTAAACAAACACGAGTTTTAGTATAAAAAACCGTAATGCATACACATAAGGTTCAGTTTGTGCTACAACATTTTTTTTTTACTTTTTCAACGGTACTAGTGTCTAAAATCAACTTTATTTACACTAGCATAAAGTTGATGTTTGTTTAGGTGGAAATAACATCAATTGGAAAAAAGGTTATAAAAAGACCTTAAACACTTTATATTTATTTGAGGGTTCTTTATAATTTTCTGTAGGCCACTAATGGTTCAATACCACCAAAAGTGTGACAGCTAATACTATCGTGATCTTTTTATTATACGGCCTGAATTTTTAGTCACCGTCCAAATTTTGATATATTAATCTTTGGCGAAAATCATTGAATACGTGTTTTTTATTTTAGTATCACTCACTACAAAAATATTGAGATATCACATCACAAAGTTATTATATATCACGCAGAGTGGATAATTCTTTCGAGAAAATTTTAAGTATCGATTTTTTTTCAACAATGGAGTTAGTGAATCATACCTAGCCTAGAAAAAATTTGGACGGTGACAAAAAATTCAGCCTATTCACACATATTCTATGAAAAGGTCGACTGGGTTCTTATTATGGTTAAAAAAATCAGCCCTGTGACAGAAAACTGTGTAGAAACCCCAAAAAAAAACCCATTATTCATTTTTATTAAGATTGCTTTATTAATTATTGCAACAAGTTAATGTATCATACCTAGCCTAGAAAAAATTTGGACGGTGACAAAAAATTCAGCCTATTCACACATATTCTATGAAAAGGTCGACTGGGTTCTTATTATGGTTAAAAAAATCAGCCCTGTGACAGAAAACTGTGTAGAAACCCCAAAAAAAAACCCATTATTCATTTTTATTAAGATTGCTTTATTAATTATTGCAACAAGTTAATGTTGCGAGATATTTTCCGATATTGGTACAACACTAAAGATGATACAAAAATAATACTTTTGACTTATTATGAAATCTACCTTGGCTGTGTCTGAAGTGCCCAAAACATCGGAAAAGAGATCTCATGTAGACACACCTATTTAAAAAAAGCCCTTTATCAGCTGATTTTCTTGATACCTTTCAGACGGTAGCCCCCATAGCGGAGGAGGAAGATGAGGAAGGAGTCGACGAGACCGGAGTGGACGAGAAAGATGTGGAAATAGTCATGTCCCAAGCCAACGTGTCACGAGCGCGGGCTGTGCGCGCGCTCCGAAACAACCAATCAGATATCGTCAATGCTATTATGGTATGTACACTTTGTATCTATCATTTAATGCTGCAATCAGGCACGATATCTGAGTTTATCTTGGACATTATTGACATTGGCGAAGGAGGAAACCTGGACCTAAAGTTAGTTAATATAAGTCTGAAATCACCAACCCGTCTTGAGTAAGCGTGGTGATAAATGGTCGTGCCATGTACACTTTGTATCTATCATTTAACGCTGCAATCAGGCACGATATCTGAGTTTATCTTGGACATTATTGACATTGGCGAAGGAGGAAACCTGGACCTAAAGTTAGTTAATATAAGTCTGAAATCACCAACCCGTCTTGAGTAAGCGTGGTGATAAATGGTCGTGCCTTCTCTGTATGAGAAGAGGCCTTTGCCCAACAGCGGGATATTATTAGGCTGGAATTATTATTATTAAGGCCGCAGCATGCTGACATGAACCCACGCATATTTATTGACTAAATATGACTATACAACACATGTGACCAATGAGCTCGCTACATTAACGTTGCGTGGCGTGGCGCGTTATAACTCCCTTACTGTATCCGATAATACAGATGGGACACTCCGCCGTTTAGATACGAAGCTACAAGTTCGCGGCGGGTCCGTCTTGCTGGGCCAATTCTACGTTTTAGAAAGAGAGGCAACTTCTAGGTGAATATAGCTGTAGGTAATAGGGATGATGCCTGGGTCAAAAAAAAGAAATTCTATTTAGTCCGTCAGTCAGATAATAAAAAAATATTAGACACGTATTTTTTGCTTTATCATATTAATAAAAAATGACTCGGATACAACGCATTAAAGTTGGGGAGTGGGGGTTGATACGTCACAAGTATGTATAAAATCTACATACAAGTGACGTCATGGCACATTATAACTCAATGTATCGCCGTAATCTTTTGATAACGTAAAAAAAATAAAATACGTGTACGTTATTTTTTCATATTCTACATTACGGACAAAAAACATGTTTTTAGTCATCTTCCCTATTAGCGCTGTGCGACCTGAATTGCACTTTATTGTGTCGTAGCAAGAGTCGCTTTTTAGGGTTCCGTAGTAAACAAGGAACCCTTATAGTTTCGCCATGTTCGTCTGCCCGCGGCTTAGCTCAGAGACGGTTAGTACTAGAAAGCTGTAATTTGGCATGTGTATACAAAGTGGTAAAATAAAATGAATGAATTCTTTTTGTGGGTACGTACCATACACGTAAAGTGGGGATGTATTTTTTTTCTCGTCCATTCCACGGTGTGGTGTCGTTGGAAAGGTCGTTCAAAAATTTTGAATTTATTCCACAATAGTTTTCGTTTCCGATTGCGAAATATTAAGCTTTAAAGTGCTAGTTTTTGTTCCCCCCTCTGCCAACTAATTGTACTTAGATTTGTGAAAAAAATCACAGCAGTAGTAGACAGGGTTATACATTTCCAGTATAAGCTGACCTCGCATTGTACGGAAATCCTTTACAATGAGAGATCTGCAGAAACTGGAAATGTATAGCTTGATGCGTAGCGTGTGTACATAATTATAACGAAGTATAAAAGAAAACTGACAGTTTAGTGGGCTTAACAGGTTAACGAGTAATAATCGACCAACTTACAAGTTGGGAGAACATGTTTTTCAACTACAATGTTAAGTTTGTTCTTGGGATAAATTCATTCCAACTAAGTACACTTGGCCGGTTTTTTATTTGTATGAATTTGCCCACCGCAAATTGTATTAATCCGTGCCGATACTGAAAATCCGCTCCTTTTTATCTTTTTACCCGACTGTGGCGAAGCCCAAGGTGGTAATGTTTTAATCTAATACTAATTCCTTATTTCTCTCTTTTGCAGGAGCTGACTATGTAAAGTTCCTGAGCATAATCAAGAGTATGTTAAACGTTCTAGTTTTAAGTCTCCGATAACTCTCCACGCGAGCGGGAGTGAGATAGATATAGTCGCCTTTCGCTCGCACACTCACAAACTGAAAAATCCAAAGGTCGAGGTTGACGATAGATTTGTTTTGTACCGTACGGGAATGTATATAGGCTTACTTCACTACAATAAAATTATATGATAATACTATTTTTTGTCTTTTATTTATTTGACTATTCTGAAAATTTCACCAAGACTGTTGCAAAAGTTCTTTGAAAGTAGATGAAGTAATCAAAGTAGCGCGATCAGTAGGACTAACATTACAAGGGCGAGAACGGTCTTTTTCTCGTTTTGTCGAAATTCTGACTTCATTCTATGATTCTAATGTCTAACATGACCGTAAATGACGAGTAAACTCGAAAAAGGCGCTTTGACACTTCTTTATCTCGCGACGAGAGATCGGTGCTGCAAATTATTAAAAACAAATCTTTTTTTTTTTAAACGTTGGATTTTCTGATGTAGTCTGGGTGCGTTTACAAACATTTAAAATCAAATAACAGCCAGACCCGATACAACTACTTGCAGGTCATACAAATATAATAGGTCATAATAGCAACGTAATGTATGCAAACGTATGCGTCGTTAGTATGTTGTACAGACGCCAGCCGGTCAACCTACCCGAAACTGTCACATTTTCCCAATCAACTTTAAATCTTATGCTTTAGCGATAAAATTGAAAATCTATTAAAGAAATTTGACAGATTGTAGTAGGTTGATGTGCTGGCGTCTGTACTTTAAGGTGTTGGTATGCCTGAAGCTAGTTTATGAATAAATCAGGAATTCTGTAATAAAAGAGCACTGGGAACGACCAAGTGATTTTCAAAATGCTTCGAAAAAAGTACACGTACATGTTTTCAATCTTTCGAAACCTGGAAAATATATTAGTAAGCTCAATTATTAGGTAGGTACAGCCGGATAGGTCATGACACTTACAGTTCGCGTCAAATAACTTTGCCGCTCTGAAGTAGGCTACGAATAACTACGCAGTAGTCAATCTTACTTATAAAACGGTAGCGCGCATGCGCAACCTAACTTCTGAGGTGTGGCTGACCCTGGCAGAGCCACCATCAGGGATTTTTATTTTGATAACACAATAATTTAGTCGCTAATTTGTCGAAATTAGTCGTCAAATATCAGAATTGGTCGGTCACTGGTTCAAAAGATATAAGGGTTTATAGGTGGCCGATCTGGAGAGAGCCTACCCCAGCAGAGCCACATTTATGTCTCGAAAACTAGGGCACCTAGCGATGATCTGTTTTCTCCCATATTTAGTCGCTAATTGGTCACAATGCGTCGCCAAATCACAGATTTAATCGGGTCTTAGTTACGAAAATGAGTTCAATTTGTAAGGTATAGTCCAAGAGCTAGATCGAAGAGTTCACGAAAAACTGCGAAGAAAAAATAATTCTATTAATATGACTAATAGTCTAGTTTTATCGGTCTAAAGTCCTTAGAAATGTCCGCTCAATTAAATATATGTTTTTATGTTTTACATTACTAGGTTAGAGTGGCTTAAACTTCTTTGAAAATATTAAACCTTGCTCTTGGTCTATTTGGTGTCAAGATGTACAGTCGTATTAAACAACTGTTTTACCAATTCACAATGTTAATATTATTTTTAATGGCTCTAATTAATTTTATTTATTGCTCCTTAGACATATAGTATGTTGAACAATATTTAAATGCCAGAAATAATATAAATCAAAATCAAATCAAAATAATTAATAAAAAATAATTTTCATTTGGTTTGATTATATTTTAATTATTAAAGAATAGAATATATTTACTGTAAAAACATGAGTATACATCAATTTTTGTATTTATATTTGTGGAATACCTAGAGATCACAACACTCTAGTTCCTAACTATTCATAAATGTTTCACTTTAAACTGGCTGACTTTAACTTACGTCACGGGCAACTCGTTCAAAGTAGTTCGTCTGTACACGCGCATCTATCTCTTTCTTACTTACCGTAAATGAAACTGAGCGCAGCGATCTATCTGCCAGCGACTAAGTGCACACATTTTGTTCGACAAATAATTACATGTTTATTGTAGACCTGTTTAAAGGTACACAGCTTTCCTTTGGTGGGTTGAAATTATAGAATAAAAATATATTTATATTTTTCGAATCCAACATTCCTCCAGACGTCATAGATACCTACTTGTCTAGAAACTACTTAAAGTATTTTGTACTTGCTTGTACCACTGTATGGGGAAATTGAATTCTTTGATATATTTTTAATTACTGTGGCTCACCATGGCAGAGCCACCATCAGGGATTTTAATTTTGATACCACAAAAATTTAATCGCCAAATATCAGTACTGGTCGGTCACTGGTTCAAAAGATAAAAGGGTTTATAGGTTATTTGTTGTATGCGACTGTACATCTTGACACCAAATAGATCAAGAGAAAGGTTTAATATTTTGAAAGAGTTTTAAGCCACTCTAACCTAGTAATTTAAAACATATATTTAATTGAGAATTTATCTCTCGGAGATTTCTAAGGACTTTAGACCGATAAAACTAGAAGTATATTACACATATTAAAATAATTATTTTTTCTTGGCAGTTTTTTGTGAACTCTTCGATCTAGCTCTTGGACTATACCTTACTAATTGAACTCATTATATCTTCTAAAGTAAGACCCGACTAAATCTGTGACTTGGCGACACATTGGTGCCGATTCTGTTTTTCACAAACTTAAACTAAATTTAAGTTCAGTGCATCTTATTCTTTCTATTTCATTAGGAAAAGGACAGAAGATACATTTTAGTTTAGTCCTGTCAAATTAATCAGCGCCTGACGTAAATTGACGTAATTTTAGTGAGCAAGTTTTTAATCATGTCAAAACTTGTATGGATTAGTGTCTTCTGTCCTTTTCTTAATGAAATAGAAAGAAAAAGATGCACTGAACTTAAATTTAGTTTGTGAACAGAATCGGCACCAATGTGACTAATTAGCGACTAAATATGGGAAGAAAACAGATCTTCGCTAGGTGCCCTAGTTTTCAAGGTATAAATGTGGCTCTGCTGGGGTAGGCTCTCTCCAGATCGGCCACCTATAAACCCTTATATCTTTTGAACCAGTGACCGACCAATTCTGTTCTGATATTTGGCGACTGATTTCGACTAATTAGCGACTAAATATAGGAGAAAACAGATCTTCGTTAAGTGCTCTAGTTTTTGAGATATAAATGTGGCTCTGCTGGGGTAGGCTCTCTCCAGATCGGCCACCTATAAACCCTTATATCTTTTGAACCAGTGACCGACCAATTCTGATATTTGGCGACTGATTTCGACTAATTATGGGAGAAAACAGATCTTCGAAAGGTGCTCTTGTTTTCGAGATATAAATGTGGCTCTGCTGGGGTATAGGCTCTCTCCAGATCGGCCACCTTAAGGGTTGATTTATACTAGCGCAGAGTCGAAGCACATCGAAGCGTCAAACCAATCGCACCAATCAGCGTTGTTCGCGCGCAGACGCGCGAATTCCGACGAATGCGCGCGTCTTTTTAAAATCTCCGAAGTAATGTGTGCGTTACGCTGTGGAGTTAAGGTTGAATTTGTTATGTTCAGTTTTGGATAAACGCTTCGACTCTGCGCTAGTATAAATCGACCCTTAAACCCTTATCTTTTGAACCAGTGTCCGACCAATTCTGATAATTGGCGACTAATTTCGACTACATTTTTGTGTTATCAAAATTAAAATCCCTGATGGTGGCTCTGCCAGGGTCAATCACGCAACGCGCGTGAGCCGAGCGAGCGTAGCGAGCGGTGCCGCGGCCGAGGCCGGCGAGCGCTACTTCCAAGTTGGTTGCAGTTACTTGGCTACTTTTACACCATGGATTTCCCTACATCAACGATATGGCCAAACGTCTACTGACATATCATTAAACGTTGACGTTTTAACGATATGGCCAATGTTGAAATGATCAATTCTTAAGATCGGCACTAGTGGCAAAAAAAAAGGTACTCTGTGGCTAGCGGAGCCTAAGATATAAATAAAAAATATAAATAAAACTCCAAGAAGTAAATTAGCTTATTATTTTATTAGTGCAATAAGGCATCCATTACGTTTGGTATAACCGCTCGCATACAGTGAAATGCAATGACTTAATATGTAAATAAAATAACATTATTATTATTAATGCCAAGTCCATGAGGCCTAGCACAGCTAAGCGTGTGACAAAATAGAAATATGTTTAATTTGAACACTAATAATGGTATTTTTTTGGAAAAAAATATATCATCTGAACTATTTTGGGGTTGACTTCCAGTCTAGCTGAATACCAGCCTATCTGACCTCCACAAGCCAGTAGCTAGGTACCTATTGTTGCAAGAATCCCGGGAGCCTGCATAAGAATAGCATATTCAGCCTATTCCCACTGCTGGGACACCGCCTCTCGGAGAAAGGGAGTTGGCCGTAATCCACCATCCGGGTTGGTAGATGTAAATGTTATTTGAAAAATACCATTATTAGAATTCAAAGTTCTAACAATCTAACCCATACAACGTTCATACACGTCAAAATGCATATTCGCGTCGTTTACATAAAACGGGTTGATTTTTGAGACAGATTTTAAAGTAAACTCTTCTCAGGATATCTAGCGAATCCGTCTAGCAATGAAAGGTTAAAATATTAAAACAAGTAAATTCTAATAATGTGGTTCTGTAGTAGTACATATTATAAAATATGTACAATTGTGATTTTATTTCGATAAGTTTGTATCTGCTAGTGTCTCCACATTTTAATAGTATATATTTTACTAGCCCCTCACATATGCACAAAGATTTGCACCCATTGCCAAAATATGCACAAGTATTTGCAAATCTCCTCAACTATGCTAAAAGCCAAGACTCGTGACAATCGCGGTCACAAAAAGTGCGAGGACAGTTTCGTGTCCTCTCGCTCACACGTTTCATGACGGCGTCTGACACAAACATTGGCATATACAGTACGGCTGATGAATCAAGGCCGGTCTGAAATTGGTCAGTATTTGTTCTCTCGCTCACACCCGCCTCATGTCACCATTTGGTTCCTGAGAAATGTTATTGCGCAGCCTTCTGCGCAAAATTCAGACCGGCCATGGATGATTCATCGGTCTTACTGTACAATAGTAGTATTTCGTTGAGCACATGCAAAATGACGTAGGCATGTTTTAATATAAAAGATCATAGATAAAACAGTACATAAGAGTTAATTAATACTTTTACTCGATAGAGTCGGCTGGCGAGCGGACGTCGTCAATCTTGAGTATCATCTTCACGAGTTGTGTGGCCAGCGATATCTGCTGCTTCTTGGAGTGAAGGGATTCAATGACGTTCATTGTCTTCATGTCATTTGAACCTGGGAATGGAGACAGTGGTGTTAAAAATTATAGAGGTTCGGCCTCTTATTGGATTAGGTACCAGTCTTCTCTATTTGCCTAGTCTTTTACAACTATGTTGGGGTCGGCTTCCAGTCTAACCAGATGCAGCTGAATACCAGTATTTTACATGCAGCTACTGCCTATCTGACCTCCACAACCCAGTAACTGGGTAATATAATACACCTTAGTACTGGTTATCAGACTTTCGGGCTTCTGACGACCCGTAACGATTGTCAAAGATCCACGAATGACAACCGGGACCAACGGCTTAACGTGCTTTCCGAGGCACAGAGGAGTCTCGGTATGTTAAGCTGGTCACCCATCCACGAACCAACCCCGGCTGGGGTAGCTTAACCTGATGGATCGACCCGTGCGGCTTTTATTACTTAGCCAAGAGCTCCTCGGTCTTCTGATGACAATAAATTGTCTGTGTTGTAAGTGTCATAGTTCAAATCTGTACAACTATCGATGCAAACTTGAAATAGCTCATTGGCCATTCCTGTGGTCTGCTCCAAGAAACATTATAATTACCATTGCCCATGCAGTCGATGCCCAGGTTGTAGTTGTTCTCGGCCACCTGCCGCGACTTCACCTCGGACAGAGTGTCGATGGGAGAGAGACCGCTGTGGAAATAAAACAAAAAATGTTAATAACATAACATTTTTTATTACCAAAGCTAGTGAGAAGGCCAGTCTAGGCGCGCTAGACGGCCACGACTCCGGCCAGTCGTTGCTTTCTAGTGGTATTGTATGCTCTGCGGCTAGTTGGCCGTTGCGACCAGGTGCGCGATTCGTATAGTTTACGTGGTCGCTGCGACTACAGGTCGTGGCCGTCTAGGGCGCAAGATCCCTTAGGAGAGATTATTAGCTGCGTAACTTTATTTAGTTTACTAGTAGTTGTGATTAAATAAATTACATCTGGTTGGCGAATCTTCAGCCATGATTGGTTTACTAATGTAAACTGCTACATAATATCAAGCTATACATTTCCAGTATAAGCTGACCTCTCACGAGTACGAAAATCATATACAATGCGACATCAGCTTATACTGGAAATGTATAGCTTGGTATTTAGCCGTGTATACATAGTCATTGCAGTTCATGAGTCCCGCGGGCGTTAACCCCGCGATAAGATGTAATCAGCGTTCGCAATTCATTTGCCAAACATGTAAACAAACACAAGTTTTGGAAAAATAAATATAATAAGGTTCAGTTTGCACTACAACTTCATATTTTTTATGGCTTTTTCAACAGTACTGCCCACCATACACTAAAGTGCAGTAACAGCAAAATCACGATTTCGAGTAAAACGCATTTAAAGTTAAGAATTGATTTAAAAAAATCAACAGAATGTATAAGCAAAAAAATTTGAATGCAGAAAGGTTGTAAAGGCATAGGTTCACACGTTAAAGCAATAAAAAAAAAAATATCTTAATAACTGAATTTATTATGGCCATTTATTCTTTTTGGTGCCTATTACTGCATAGCCTTTTTTGTAAAAAATACCATTTTAAACTTAGTAAAATGCAGCAAAAAGCCCTATTACTGCGTTTGGATCAGTTATTTTGTCAAGAAACCCAACTAACATGCAGTAAGGTCAAAAAAATACTGCATTTTAGTTAGTTTTTTAAGAAAAAAGTGTTCAATTTACTAGTGCAGTAAGAAAAATAGCTAGTTCACATTTTAAAGACCGTTTATTTCTTATTATTTAATCACAATAATTCAACTCACTTATGTAAAATTTACATATCAAAAATAAAAATAAAACATCTAATTAATAAAGGACCCTGCGCAGAATGCACAACCTCCTTTGACAGTTTTCTCTTAATATTAACATATATAACATAATGTATCTTTATGTTTAACAATAAAATATAGATAGTAAATGTAGGTGAGTATTATAAAGGTGGACATAAACTTGAGATCAACATTACAGTAAAACAATCATCACACACAAAGCATTACAAGCCTTGGTAAGTCTTAGGTAGGTACATAATTAGTTTCTAAAAGTAATTTTTAACAGTATAACGCGCTTTAAAATAACATTGGTTTAGTTTAGCTTTTGAAGCCTCTTATTATTCTTACTACTAGACATAATCTTGAGATCAACATTAAAGTAAAACAATCATCACACACAAAGCATTACAAGCCTTGGTTATTAGGTAGGTACATAATTAGTTTCTAAAAGTAATTTTTAACAGTATATTAACGCGCTTTAAAAATAACATTGGTTTAGTTTAGCTTTTGAAGCCTCTTATTATTCTTACTACTAGATTTAAAATAATAAAAATGTATGTATCATACAATTATCAAAACAGATCAGAAAAATATTTACTTAGTTCTTTTGTTGTACTTATTAATAATCAGTCTTAAGTTAACTTTAAGGCACATTGTTTCTTAGAATTTGAAGATAAAAAATACAGACTATTAAAAATAAATTCAAAACACATTAACAGTTTAAGATTATTCATCAATATCAAAATTAAATTCTTCTGGTTCTTGTGACGTAGAACCAACAGAAAGATTTTTCCAGAAGATTAATCTATTTGGTGGAATAAGCGGCCCTAATACGTTTAAGATGTTTCGCTTCCTTTCCCTATCAATGCCTTTAGGAACAGTTTTTACAGTAAAATTAGGCAAGTTCTTTGATTTGAGACAATATAGTTCTTTGAATTCTATATCATCAAAGTTCTTTTTGTAAAAGAAACTATGACTTCCCCTTTTTACCATAAGATGTACAATATCTTTGATGTATACCCGGTTTCCATCTATATCTTTGTTTTTTTTATGTGAAATATGAGATTTAAAATTAACAAAATCTATTATTTCCATACTTTTGACTTCTACCTTCCCCGATTTCAATGATGTTTCAACAGCTTCTAAAAAGTCTTGATAATCGTACAGCTTACCCTTTTTGTCCATCGACTGCTCTACAAAATGGTGGAAGGAATCGGCGGACATAAAAGTATGGCCCGGTTCAAAAAACTTGAGTTCAATTGTTGTGGCAGAAATCTCTAAGTTGTTAATTATACTTATCAAGAAAGTAAAAAAACACCAGTTTTTATTTTGTGCCGAGCAATTATCAAGCCATAAAACGATGTGCTCTGCATCACGATTATTTAGTAAGAATGCTTTAAATGTACTAGTGATGTCTTCTTGCTTTCTCCCTGCCACTCCTTCATGCCAAACTGCTGCAAATACGTGACCTTTCTTGAAGTTTCCTAGAGGTACAAAGGTTTCATTGTACGCCACAAGCCTGGGGCAAAACAGAGCTGCTTTAAAGGTATTAATGCGAGGTAACATTATTACTTTTTGGAGGTCCACAGAAACAATTACAGTATTACGCTGACTATTAGCCTTTGTATCTGCATCGTACATCTCTCGGGCTAGTGTATACTTAATTTTATGATGAGCGTAGGTCTTACAAATTTGGCAATCAGTACACGGTTCTTTTACATGATCAAGGTTATGGAGGTTGAAGGTTTCACATGTCTCGCATTGTTCATGGCCGAGCTTAGCAAAAGAAATGTTCATTTTGTTTGTCAAGTGATCTCTGTAAGTTTCAAGACTGCATTTGAATTCGGGGTACTTCTCTTGGAAGTTTCCATACATATCAACAATTGTAAGGTCACTGGGCAAGTATCTCTTATTGGGTGCATGCACTCGTCTATAATGATGCACACATGGATTGAACGATTCAATATGAGCTGTGATCAAAGTACGATCTATAGCATGACAATTTGTCAAATTACGGCCATCCCTATTATCCTTTTGCTCTAAAATTGACTTTTTCAGGACAGAATTTACACGCCTGTCATTTTTTTTGTCATATCCTAAAGTGCCTAAAAAAAATACTTTGCATACCTCATGCGATAGTTCTTCTGTATCTCTTTTTGTTAAACTGTACTTGTAAGTTACGTTTCGTGGTCGTTTCAAATTCTTTGTACTTTTCTTGCAAGCCTCCTCCGTCACAAGATTTTTGATAAATATTCCTTGATGTTCCCAATTCAAAGACCAATAATATTTGTTAATTTTTTTTCTATCTTCTTCAGTAAAATGTATAGTACATAGTTTTTTACATAAATTTTGACAGGGTTCTCGCACCGGATATTTCTGTATGTTTTTGGCATATTGAAGTTCACTTTTACGTTTCCTACATGACTTATTCCGTATTTTCACAACAGGTAATTGTGCTGGCTGGGTATTGACATTGTTGACCTGAATTTCTGCTGGATCGTTTGTGATATCTAAATCTCTTAAACTCGACGATGTTGAAGATGGCTCAGGAACATAGTTTTTATCTTTTACAGAATCATCTGAATCTTCTATGAATGAATCACAGAATGATGTTGAAGGCAGCGTTTCATTACATAAAAGATCAAAGGTCGCTGTATCCACGAGATTACTAATTAAGCTGTCCTGGTGAGCTTCTGGCAGATTTATGGAGTGGTGTTGTGTTGCTTCAGAGATTTTGCTCAAATCAATATTTTGGACGACAGAGTCGTTGTTTTTATGCACATCCCTTAATATTGCTTTTGGAGGCGAGTCATTGTTATCGTGATGAGGTAGCTGCGATATCATTCTATCCGGTGGTAAGACGTCATTTTCCAAATTGCTTAGCAGTGACATAATTTGTTTTGATCTCACATTCATATTGATGAACCTGCACAGAAAGATAAACGAGAATTGGTAAGTACTTACTGACTAGTATAGGTACATTAAAACTAATTTTAATTTACATTTATACTAAAGTTTTAAATTATTTTGAAATCGAAAATGGACTGAAACTTGATTAAAATGCTAAAACGGCAAAACGGTATATCAACCAAACATAAATTTGACGCAAGTGTATGGCCGTTAAGTTTGCAATGAGATTGTAGACAGGTACCTAGAATAATTTGAATTTAGAATGAGATCATAGCGACACTGAACTGTATTAATGTATGGTTAGGTGAATACCTACCCTATCTATTTTTAGTCTATTCAAAATATAATCTCAATTCTAACTCAGTTCGTTAAAAGTCAAACCATAGGTTACCATTAGTTACGAGTTACGAGAATAATTGGCCTACTGATTGATATAGGTACATAGATACTACTTTTTAAAGTCAATAAATACTTATAATACATAAATAGAAAACCATCCAAACACAAACAAATGATAGTTATTCAACACACGAAACATTTTATGTAAGGATAGAAAATAACCTATTAGTTAAAGTATCTGTTTAAAGTACGTCTTAATACTATAAAAGTTTTATTAATCATAATAAACTTAAGTAATATAATTATGTAATCTTACCCGCCAAATCCTGTCGCCAAAAAAACGTAAGCAGTGCGAGCGACGCCGACGGGCACGTCCACACTGGCACGGTTCACTGGAGCGACTGATTAATTAAGTCAAATCGCATGCAATCTAGCAGTAAATCCTTTGCACACTCTGTCTCACAAATAAAGTTTTATCTATTCAAACCGACTAAAATGCAGTATCAGCTTGATACTGCGTTTAAATTAGTTTAATTTACTATAATTTGTTAAACTTGATCCCAATTAAAATGCAGTATTTAAAACATTAACTGCACTTTAGCTAGGAATAATCATATCTGTGTCATTATGCTATCCAAACTAATCTGCAGTAATGCTGTATTTTACTGCGTGTTAGTCAGTTTATAATGATAAAAGAATGTTAAGTATTCACAACTAAAATGCGACAAGCTTTGATTTTACTGCATTTTAGTTGGGAGTTCGTGACAATAAATTGTATTTTCTTAATTTGCAGTAAAAATAGCTTGTATGGCGGTAAATTTTACTGCGTATTAATTTTTTTTTTAATTTTTTTCCAGAAATATAAAACTATCTAAAGAACTGTAAAATTATATTGCTTACTGCATTTTAGTTATGAAACCTTAAAATTTAATCTGCAGTATAATTTATACTGTATTTTAGTTGGGAAATCACGCCAAATTGTTAATTTTTTTCGTTTGCAGTAAGTGAAAACTGTTAAATAAAAACCATTCTAATAGTCTTAGAAATAAGTAAGTTAATTCAATAGAAAGCTTAAGAAACCCGCTTTCAGAATCACTAATAAAACGAAAAATCACAAAAGGGCTGTTACTGCTCTTTAGTCTCTGGTGGGCAGAGTACTAGTCAGTCTAAAATCAACTTTATTTACACTTGCATAAACTTGATGTTTGTCTAACTGGAAAACTCGTGTTTGGCAAATAAATTGCTAACGCAGATTAGTTAGTGATTTTTTGTTACAATTTGATATCAATATTCTCCATCACGTCTGTGCAGTTTGTCGCAGGTCTGCTGGAAGAAATTTCTAAGAAAGTTGAAGAGCACAAAGGTTATTAATTAATCTATTTTTAGTACTATTATGTATTGGTACTCATACCTTTGTATGAGTACCAATACATAATAGTACTAAAAATAGATTAATTTAGTTTTTTATTTCTATTATGTTTTGTGTGTAAATTACATAAATAAATTAATAACATCACGACTTTTTCCCCGAAGGGTTGGGCGGTGTTGTAGCGGTTACACCGCCACATACGAACTACGCATCAAAGACATGACGTCACACAAATCCTGTATCGTGCAATTAGAGTTTACCGCGCGAAAAACATATATAAGACTATCCGACATCAACGGTCGGGCAGTCGGCCCGCAAGACACAACACCCGTCTGGTTGGAGGATCCTGCCTTTTCTATGAGGGATGAGTGAACTTTACACCCTGTTCCTCATACCCCTAAAGTGTTATGGTAGGTACTGTTGTACCTACATTTTGCCAGCTATGTTTAAGTCTCATGTAATAGGTGGCTGCCATTTTTCAGAACACAAAAAGGGTTACGCAAAAGTGATCAATAGTACGACCACATTGCGCCAGTTATGTTAAAGTCACATGTAAAAAGCGGGCGAGCCTATTGCTTCTATGTTTTGGGGTTTGGTTTCCGTACTCAGTCTGTCAGGTGGACCATTGTGCGTGGGCCATAGCGGCCGTTTGGTGGTTATTCCAACCAGCCCACCTCCCTCCAGAAGGTAATTAGGTCTTCTCCTGGTTTTAGAGAGTCTCTTGCTTTTTTATCTTGTGTTGGGGACACATTACCTGTTCTCGGACAGCGCCAGCGGGATGGCCTCGAGCGCGTCGGCGAAGGCGCGGTAGGCGTACTGGTCCAGCGACGCCAGCTTGTCGGCCGCGCGCGCCACGGCCACGGAGCACGAGATCTCGGCCGCGCCGCCGCCGTACACTACGCGGGAGTCCTGTGCGACGGGAAAGAGATTTAATAAAACGGTTGGTAAACGAATACGGTTTGGGTAAACGTCTTTTGGTGTCATAAAAATGAAAACTGCGGTGCTCTAAATTGTACAAACTGCTGACATTTCTTTAAATAGTCGAAAAAAGTTACTCCTTTAATCACAGTGCAAACTTCTACCATGAATTCAGCATCATGGTACAAGTTTGCGATGTCCTGTATTATATTGTAATTACGCGGTAAGATTTGTTTGCGCGATATAGGATTTGAGTGTCGTCAGACAGGACGGCTAGTTCGTAACTGGTGTCGAATGCTGTAGAGTCTACAGCATTCGACACCAGTTACGAACTCTACAGTGTAGAGAAATGTGTATACCTGCACGAGACTGCGCACGATGCACAGCGCGTCGTGCATGGAGCGCTTGGCCTCTTCCACGATCATGCGGTTCCCGCCGCGCATGAGCACGGTCACCGCGCGGCTGTTGGAGCACTCCTCGATCACGAGCATCTCATCTTTGGATGTGCCGAACGCTGGAGGGGAGATAGAATAGACCTGTTAGTTTTTTTCGATCAGCACGTGTAGCATGCCACCCTTACGCTAAGCATGCTGCATGGTGATGTTGAAATACTGGACAAGTGCTTGTCGGATTACGCGCTGTCTGAGTTTAAGGCCCACTTTCATCATAAACCACTAATTACATAGAGCATTGAAAATAGGGAGATAATGTTTTGAAATTTCATTAACACTAAATGCATTTAGTTATTTGTGGTGCAAGTGGACCTAAGTAAGGACACTTGAGGTATTATAGATTACAAAAATAAGTTAATTTTTCTTAATGGTATACACGGCTACACATCAAACAATATATTTCCAGTATAAGCTGACCTCGTATTGTACGCAAATCCTATACAATACGAGATCAACATAAACTGGAAATGTAAAGCTTGATGTGTAGCCGTGTGTACTTGGATCATAGCAGATAAAAAAATATCTATTTAGTTGCTACATGCTTGGTTTTTATAACAAAGTTGGAAAGAAAGAGAAAGTTGGGGGGGTATCATTTACCACTTTCGGAGCTCACAATATCTCACCTAATATTAATTTAGGAACCTACATGTCATTTTAAAGACATTACCAACAAAATGGGATGCACAAAAATATATTAAAAATCAACTTACTAAGCTCCCTCACAAGTCCACAAGACCCCAACTTGTCAGGAGTGAGCTCCTCGAACCGGGGCACGATGCGGCCTCCAGTAGCGATGGCGATCAGTTCCATCTCGGGACCTCCCACCCACCGGACGGCTGGCAGACCCTGGGAGAGGAGAAGGTGGTTCGCCTCGTCGTCGAAGCCCCATTGGCAGATGGCTAGGGTTGCGCCGGCGTCCTGGGATAAGGAAATTAATGTTATTTCAACTTATTTCAGTATATTTAAGGTATGGTGTACGTATGACGACATTTCAAGCTAAAGAGCGGCATTTCCAGGATAAGCACATCCCTCATTTTAAGGAAAGCCTATAATGTTACCTATTGTGTTATTTCCAACTAATTTACTTGTAAACAACCTGAAAGGGCAGGAAATATGGCCAGGCCATATTAGCCGTAGTACCAATCATTGGTAGATGTGAGTATCAATTTGTGAGTGATTAACGAAGTGTAGGACGCCCTCGCGCTAAGTGGAACGATGATCTTCGCCGGGTAGCTGGTAGTAGCTAGGTTAGACTAGTCAAGGACTGACATAAAAGTCGACCGATTGAAGAATCCTGTCCAGCAGTACACTGCTATAGACTGATGGATATGGGCCTGCGCAGACTGGTGGACGGGACGACAGAGGATTTTAAATGTATCAATTGAATGTATTACTTATCCTGTCGAAATAAGGTATATATTTCAAATGAAGGTATAATTTAAATATAAAATCCTCTGTCGTCCTGTCTGCGCAGGTCATATGACTGTAACTTATAGATGTTTATTTTAGGGATGCATCCGATACCGATATATCGGCGATACTTCGGGTTAGCCGATATATCGGTATCGACGATATTTTTATGACCGATTCAACGATACTTTTTAATTTAAAAATGTAGTGTAAACGGGCGTGTTGTCTCGTCTATTTCGTTGCAAACGAGGCATGAACTAAGCTCGGGGAAACCCCGCGCTTGTGAGTGTCTTGTTTCTCCCGCCCGCTTTGGCCTCGCGTCTATTTCGTTGCATACGAGGCACGAACTATGCTCGGGGAAACCCCGTGTCCTGTTTCTCCCTCCCGCTTTGGCCTCGCACTCGCATATCAGTAATATTTCGCTAGGTTGACCGTTGTCGCGCTTAGAATTTGTCATACATTCGTGTTGTTTGAGTGAAATAAAATAATCAGCAGTCATGTCAATTTCAAAACACAAAAGTGCGATATGGAATCATTTTGAAATTTCGACAATTGATAATTCACAATTCACAGTAAGCGTATCGGTATCGGTATCGCCGATATTTTTATAAGAGTATCGGTATCGGTGTCGTATCGGCGAAAAGGCGTATCGATGCATCCCTAGTTTATTTGTTTTGATTTATTATTATTTTTTATATTTCTCACCTTGACTCTGCGCACCATCTCCAAGAACTTGTCATGTTCGTAGGCGCGCAGCTCGCGGTACTCGTCGGCTGAGCCAACGTTGAGCTTATGCTTAGTCTTGGGTTTTGGCGGCTCGAACGGGCAGGTGAGGATGGCGAGTTTCACATCCTGTATAAGAGAGAACAGAACTTAAGTGAGATAAGTATTTTATGGTATTAAAAAATCTAGGGTTTTGTTAAATTGACATATTGTGGAACAATCAATCTTGCCATCATCAGTCTGTGTAACCATTTTATTATTTGACTGCCAAGAAGGGATAACTTCTAAACTCCTGATCATAATTTGATAAATGAGGTATCGTTGGAAGCGTCTTCATCGTCCGCTGGTTGTCACATTAAATATGGCGCCCTCTAGAGGCCAAGTGATGAACTATTCAAAAATATATACAGGGTGGAAGGGACATCGACGCGAAAACTAATACCATGGATTCAGTACATGATTCTGAATGGCATTGCATATAATGATTTTTTTAAAGAGTAACAGTGGAGTTTCTTGCCCATTCTTCTCCATACGAAAACTACCTTTTGGAATGGGCGACTAGAATCAGTTATTATTATTTTTTGTAAAGTTTGACGTTCAAAAGTGCCTTTTTTGTGCCTAATTGAAATAAATTATTTGACTTTGACTTTGATTGGCGTAGAAATTTGTCGTCGGTTATTAAAAAAAAAAAACAGCTGTTTCATAGAAAAGTTCAATACCTACGCGGTCAAAATGTACGGAACAGCTGTTTAAAAAAAAATAACCGACGAATTTTAACGGAGGGGGGTTCAGAATCATGTACTGAATCCATAGTATCAGGTTTCGCGTCGATGTCCCTTCCACCCTGTATATGTATATTTTGGAAATGTGCATTTTTGAATAGTTCACCACCAGGCGTCATCACATCCCCTCCCATTGTGTCCCATACTCTGCTCTCTTGTCCCAAATCGCACAATCCATCCTCACCCCATCCTTATTGCACCCTCCTCCACCTTTCCAACTTCCCATTCCGTACGGCGCCCCTTCGATTGGGTGGTGGCGGTCTCGACTATCAATAAAAACAGCTGATGGCGAGTAGGAGTAAGCAGTCACCTGCGCTAGGACCTGCGCAGTTGAGCGCCGTGAGCGGGAGATGTGAAGGAGTCCTGGGGGGTTGAGCCGAGCGGCTCTGGTTGTAATGTGCCCGAAACGCAACATTTAAGCAAAACGGTGGTCGGCCCGACCCAATAGCCAGGGGTAAGGAAAAAAGCAGCTGCCGCAGACACCAGCAGGGGAGTCTACTCCCCCACAACACAACCAGGGGGCATCCGCGGCTGAACCTGCTGTAGCAGAGTCGGTCGCCTCTGCTGCCGCTACCGTGGGCGCCGTCCCTTCATCGGGCAAGGGCGAGGGGAACGAAACAACAGCTGCGTACGTGCGGCGTGCTGCGTATGGGTCATTTAATAAACACCTCTTCGTCATAGGAGTCACAGACAGTCCGCTCTGCAGGGCCTGCATGGAGGACGACGAGACAGCAGCTCATGTGCTGTTAAAACTGCCCGGTGGTCGCCACTTACAGGGCAAAGTATTTCGATAACCCAGGTACCCCCCTACGCGAGATTGTCAATGACACCAAGGCGTTGCTGGCGTTCTTTGAGGAGCTGGGGTGGATCGAATAACCGTTTTTCCCACCCATACGAAAAATACGCTCATTGACGTGGAGTTGCGGAAACCAGTCCGTATTACATATGTTACCATCATAGATTTTGGGGAAGAATGGAGTTGCTTGGAGCTCAGTGAAATTGTAAAAGCTTTTACTAGACTTTTGTATTATGAAAAAGAGGTATTAATTTTATTCCATTTGTTTACAGGCACTGTTGACGAATGTCAAGAAGACATTTCTCTTTCCTTACTGAATTTATGTCGCCTTTGAGATAAATCTTATAAGTATTTTTTCAGTTTTTTCTCTAACTCACCCTCAGCTTCTTGGGCATCTGTGGGTGGCTCATGGTCTTGTCGATGACCACTCCCTTAACCAGCACAGAGTCTTCCATGCGGCCCCCAACCTTGCCTTCTACTTTGATCAGCTCAAAGTTCACGTCACGTTTCTCTAAGTCTGCTACTGAGAGGATGGCCTGGGGGATTAACAAAAGATATTAAGATATGGGTTTGCCATGTTCTGGACTTCTGGTATGCAATTTTCACTAGATTATTAAAAAATAGAACTGTTGTAGTTCTGCTACTTAATTTGTGTTAAAAATAAGTTTCATACTAACGAATATGTGTTTTGCGAATTTGATCCTTATTTCTATACTGTTATACTATATTATATACTACTAGAAATTGTCCAACTGACCGGTCTCAATAACGCATTCTTTCAAGAGAGAAATTGAGAATAAAAGACATGATTTTTTTTATTGTTTTAGACATGTCACACGCAGTATGCGTGCCTAGAAAATGCCTCTTTCTTTGAGGCCTGGAGACGAAAATAAAACGAGGAGTAAAATCAATTCATAAACACACTTCAATCTAAGAGATGATGTTTAGAATTGCAAAACCCCCTTTCTACTCTCCATTTGTGTCAATCTTTGTTTTTATTAGACCATAAAACTATTTAAATAAAATCCATTTAATAGACAAAAAATCTACTCATAATTATGATTATGTCGTATCTGAATCTATTTTCTGTGTGTACAGACGCCAGCACATCAACCTACTACAAACTGTCAAATTTCTTTAATAGATTTTCAACTTTATCACTAAAGCATAAGGTTCCAAGTTGATTGGGAAAATTGGACAGTTTCGAGTAGGTTGACCTGCTGGCGTCTGTACATAGATAATAAAATAAATAAATATTAAGATAAGTTTAAGAAAACAAACTAAAACTTACGTCAACAGCAATCTCAGCCATCAACCGATGGCACTTCACAACCACCTTACTTCCAAGTGTAGTCATAGCAACATTGATCAGGTGTTCCCTAGTGTTTATGTTCACTGGGAATGGTTCACTGATGCTGTCCAAGTGACTGAGTGCAGTGGCAGAGGCCATCTCAAACCCGTCAGCCACACGGATGGGGTGGATACCCTTGTCGAGGAGGATGGAGGCCTGTTCCAAGAGGGCACCTGTGGTGAACAAAAACAAAATAATAATAAATGGAAATTGCCATAACCACCATGTTGTAGTTGGATTGGTGATTACAGTTTGATTTAAATAATGGAAATGACGATTTGAGCTTCTTAGCTTCTTCCCGGCTAAAGCACTAGGAAGTGGTGGCATTTTTGGGGGACTATCTTATGTAATTTTGAAGTTCGAAAAATGCTGATTCTCAGCCTAGTCCCAAGCCTTTTTGTCGTCTAAGTAATCTTTAACTTTATAGAAACCTTTTTGAAATAGTTTCTGTTTAATAAATGATTTAAATTGATTGAGGCTCAGTTCTTTAACATGGCTTGGGAGTTTGTTGTAAAAACGTATACTTTGGCACTTAAATGAATTACTTATTGGAGCCTAGTCCTGGGCACAATAAATAAATCTTTATTTCTAGTATTTATGCTATGGATGACGCTGTGTTTAGAATATAGATTCATATAATTTTTTACATAGATCAGGTTCTCATATACATAATGAGATGCAACTGTCATTATGTTTATTTCCTTAGATTTATACCTCAGTGAATGCCTACAACTTAGGTTATAAATTGCTAGAATAGCTCGTTTCTGAAGCACAAATACAGCGGTAGTATTTCCCCAAAACAAAATGCCGTACGAAATTACACTATGGAAATAACTAAAATATACTAATCGAGATTTTATACACCGCGTAAGTTGCAGAGCTTAGCCGCTTCGACAATTTGGTTTTAGGAAGTGTGGAAGTGGTTTTAATTTAGCTTACAAGATTTGCCCTAAACAAAAAAACTAACTAAGAAAAAAACATTACAAGTTGAATAAAAGCTTTTAAAAATAGTTTGAATGAAATGTTTTTTTATTTCTCACATAATTATGGGTTTTTCACATAAATAATCGTGACTGTCGAATTATTTCGAATGAAAAAAAAAAAAAAACCTATGCCAGTTGATTCTTTGATAATTATGGTCTCATTCATACCCTAGTTATGGGATACAAAAAAAAAACACCTTGTAAGGACGGATTTGCATTTTTTTTTTTGTTGGAAAGTCTCGAGGTTTTGTTCCCATATAAATTTGCTTCGGCCAAACCTGAGCGACCACAACGCGGGAGGCGGAAAGCGAAGGAGCGTCTACCGCGCGGCGGACGCTGCTCGTGTGTATATGACGCCTTGCACACCTACTCGAGCGCGACCGTGACGCGGGAACGCGGGTCGGCAAAGCTTGAGTGAGCGGGCAGCACGTGTCTTGTGGTCAGACATGTGTACGAATCTCTCATTATTTTAACCTATGATTTTCACATCACATGATACTACAGAGACTTTTATAGAAAGAGTGAGAGAACATCATATTTTGTACGATATGAAAAATCCAGGATGTAAGAATCTACGTAAAAAGGGTAAAATATGCACGCTTAAGCAAGGGCAAGCAATAAAAGGTCTTCTTCATCAGTCAGACTGATGTTAAATATGAGACTGACATAACACAACAATTAAGTGATACACTAAGATAAAGACGTGCGGCTGTAACTTCACTAAACAAACGACTCTTTTTTTTTTAGTTCCGTTAAATCACAATGGAACAGTACATTGACTACTTCTAATCTTCATGACACAATCCCTTGGTTGGTTTGTTTTGAACTCCTACAGACAGGAAAGAGATGTCTACAAACCTTTGTCGGAAAGATAGGGCATTCTTTACTAAATAATGTTGAAATTGTAAAAGAAGTTTGTCAGCAAGCAAGAAACTCCATGGACACTTTTAAAACATTTTTTTTTTTATAAAATAAATAAATGTCAGTACAGCTCGATTCAAACTTAATGGCGCCTTTGAATCGAACTCTACCTATCTAAATCTGAACTCACCAGCCAACACCACAACTCCAGTAGTTCCATCACCAATCTCATCGTCCTGACTCTGTGCCAACTGCACCAATAGCTTGCCGATCTCATGGTCCACGTCCATCAGCTTCAGGATGGTGGCTCCATCATTGGTGACGGTCACGTCTCCATCAGGGGAGACCATGAGCTTGTCCAGCCCACGGGGACCGAGTGAGGTGCGGAGGATACCCGCGATTTGTCGGGCCGCTGAGATGTGCGACTGTGAAGAGATAAGAATGTTTTATGAAAATTATGGAAGTTGATGAAATATTGCCGTTTCCTGACCAGCAACATACTAAACCTTAGGGGCATGAGGAATAGGGTGTACAGTTCACTCATCCTCGTTAGAAAAGGGAGGATCCTCCGACCAGACGGGTGCTGTGTCGGGCGGGCAACTGCCCAATGGTTGAAGTCGGGAGCTTTTATATTATTTCGATCGAGCGGTAAACTCTAATTGCGCGATGCAGGATTTGTGTGACGACAGGTCTTTGATGAGTAGTTCGCATGAGGTGATGTAGATGCCGCCACAATACCATTTGACTAGTATTTCAGGGTCATATTAAATTACCTAGCGAAACTCCACAGACGTGATATGTATCGATATCTAAATATAACTCGATTTTTATAACCGTGTACACTCCACTTTAATATCGCAAAATATTGTACAATGTATTGACGCCAAAATTAGAAAACTCAATGAACAATCGTATAAAAACGACAGATTCCAAATTCAAATGTAATATCTTTCTTATTTTTAATTGTAACAGTATTTATGGCCAGACTAAGTAGACAATATAGATATTTTTTTAGATTTTTCAAAAACCGCATGTCCGATTTCGATAAAATTTTCATGGGACCATTTGGAAAGTATACCCTTTCCAAAAAAAAAAATAATTTCAAATCGGTTGGCAAGCGACGGAGTTATGCGCGATCAAACATTTAAAAAAATACAAACATCCGAATTGAGAACCTCCTCCTTTTTTAGAAGTCGGTTAAAAAAGGGAAATACGAAACGTCGATTTCGTCATTTAAAAAATATATAATCTGTCTGAACAGCAGCTGTCCCTATCGCACTCCACGTAGGAAGACTTGAGGTAAGACGACGGCAATAGTTTCTTGAAATACCTATTTTTCAAATTCCTTGCAGGCCCTGTAAGTCTACACCACTCGTACTGTCTCCACTGTTCTGTTAAATTATTCGTTAAGTTGTTATTATTTAAACCACATACACTGTAATATATTGACATTGAAAGGCGCACAGTTATAGAAATCGGGAAATGACTAAATAAAAAGTTTTTTTTTTTGGTGTCAATGACTTCTGGTAGTTTTAGGTCAGTGTATCGTCGTGCCCATCACGTCTGTGTAGTTTAAAAAATATTCTAGATAGTAAATTGATATTTTAAGTGACTGCTCTCTCTATAACCAACAGTTAACAAGCAAAAAAAAAGCACATTAAATTAATATTTTTTTATTGTGTATTGATATTTCGTTTTTTTTTTGTCTATGACTTCTGGTAATTATAGGTCAGTGTATCGTCGTGCCCATCACGTCTGTGTAGTTTACAAAGTTTTCTAGATAGTAAATTGATATTTTAAGTGACTGCTCTCTCTATAACCAACAGTTAACAACTAAAAAAAAAGCACATTAAATTAATTTATTTTTTGTTTTATTGTGTGTAGATAGTTTTTTTTTTTTTTCTGACTATCGTTGTTGATCCCTCTCAGAGCAGAGAGGAGGCCTCTGCCTTGTAGTGTTAGGGTCAGTTCACATCGAGACGTGACGCGACACGACTGAAACCCGTTTGGTGAAAACTGTTTGAAAATCCATTTGGTAGTTTTTGAGTTTATCGCATTCAGACAGACAGACAGACAGACAAACGCGGCGGGGGACCTTGTTATATAATATGTAAGGATAAAAACAAGAACATGCAATGTGATGATAGGCTATCAAACATTAATAATGCTATAAGATGTACAGTAAAAACCGTTTATTTCTCTCAATGAGTTAATGGTCTCTGAATAAAGAAAAATTCGCTATTGCAAGGTTTTGCTCGGAGTAGCACCTTAACATAATCTCAGAGCGTAGGTAGGTGTCTCTTTTCATCAAAGTTCAGTTCAGATTCTTTAGTACTTAAGATAATCAATTTCAGATTGACCATGTTTAGATTGTGCATTATTTCAGCTTGATAAATTTCAAGATTTGTAGTTTTCATGGTTTTATTTCCGATTATTACAAGCCCTGACGTTAAATTCTTTTAACAGACAGGAGACATGTGCCATAGCAGTGGGAACATTATGCTGATAATGCTAAGCAAAAAAAAACTAACTTTAAAAAAAGTATTTTATTTCATTAGATTCTTTAGTTATAAGATTCATCTGAGGTTCATCTCAGAGAAAATTATGCTGGCGAAAGCGTCAGGGTAGTCCGCGAAATTCAAATTTTCATGTTCTTTGCAGGTCAGTATCAGGGGCCCAAGTCTGCTATTTTTATAAATTCGTCATTCCAACACGATCCCATTGTCATTTTGCTAAAAGTTCGTAATCTGCTAAATTCATAATGGTCGATCATTGTATTCCACAAACACGATACTCATAACGAATTAAAAGAAATGATTGCACAATGACGTTCTCATGGTAGGTCACTGATCAAAGGAACTGTCAAAATTTTAGCAGATCACCGCCTAATTCAGTCATTCATTTTTCATTATGTACGGGATTACCAATAGATGCCATTTCTTTCAATGGAGTGTCAGTGGCTGACCATTGGAAAGTCATAATGACGCCAATATGTTAGTAGATTACCAAACTTGTCAAAATCAACAAATATGAAATCAATGATAGACCATTCTGATACTATTGTAATAGCAGTCTTGAGGCCCTGGGTTGTATGTTGATCTAAATATGATTCGCAACCATAATAAATATTTATTAATAGAATTATAATCATAGAAATATCAAAACAACTGTAATCCTTATAAATGATAACATTTGAGGACTATGCTAACTTATGGAGGTATATTGCTGATTCTAATTATTATAATTCTGTAAAGCCATATTTGTTACTGTTGTAAATCATATTTTAATCAACATACAACCTGAACCTTACCTGCAAAAAACTGAAGAAATTTTGAATTTCGCGGGCCACCTTAGCGCATCCCCCATAACATTTTGGTTTAACCTATATTATACTATGATTTGTATGAATTATCACTTTTACTATAGTGTAAAATACTTCCAAAACATGTTTAGGCATCAAAATCAACAAAAATGAGGCACAGTTTTATAAAACTGCATTAACTTGTCTAGTCTAGAAGATGAACAAATGTATTAAAACAAAGAAGTAATAGGTTAACTTAATATAACAATGAAATAATCTAAATAAGTTACAATTTGAAAGGAACTTAACATAAAACTTCTGGGTTTTACAGTAATAGTGATTTATATTGGGACTTAGAGCTGTTTTATTATGATAGAGAGATGATATCTTCATAAAAATCGTACAGGTTGACTAATTTCGAATCATGTGATTCACAAGTCACAACACCTGATTCTAAGAATGCATGTAATTTTATAAAATTGCACTAAATCTTAAACTTAGGGCTCTAACCTGGTTTAGGCAGGAATAAATAACAATTTTAATGCCGGTTTTATTTATAAAATCGCTTTTTTTTTAAATAATTCTCGATTATTCGAAATTGTATTGACAAGTTTAGGTTATGCATTGTAAGTCATTTTTGCTGGAGAAATTTATAAAGCCGTTGTATTATGTTTATGAGACTGCTAGGAGAAGTCAGCGAAGCCCTAAAATAAACTTGTTAGTTGTTATTGTATCAAGAAAAGTAGAAAAAACTAAATAAATTACCTTCAAGGCATCGATACCGGTAAGCCGTTTCTGCCTATCTTGATCCCTCAAAATGATAAATGGACGACCATACTCGTCGAAGGCTACCGCTCCGGGGAACAGAGCCATTTTTTATAATATTATCACTTCACAAACTCAAGATGAAAGCAGATTTAGTTTTCACCAAAACCGAAACAAAAACCAAATGACAGTTCTCTAAAATGAATTTGACAATTCAGATTCACCCCGTAACCACAGACAGAGAATCGCGGAATCAGTGTTGTTATCGTAAAAAATGTGAGCTGCCTGGGGAAAAAAAACCTAAAGTATTGTTGTCGTATTTATTAACTATTCCTCATTTTTTTTAAATCGTGAAATTCAACATGTTTTGTTGTCAATTTTACCTGGCGTAAAATTGACAACAAAACATGTTGAATTTGTTTTGCAAATGCACAGTGTTTTCCTTGCTTCTCGCACATGTCGCGCGACACCTAAACTTGGTACATACCATAGATGCAATTTGAGCCAACTATAACTGGGTAAAAAGATAAACAACATGCAGCGTCAGTTGGTAGTGGATGGCCAGTTCTCACACTCCTCTTCACGGCATGGTCGTGGTCATCGTTTATGCGTAGCTTTTTTTGACGTTCAAAAGTGCCTTTTTTGTGCCTAATTGAAATAAATTATTTGACTTTGACTTTGACTTTGAAATCTTTCATTTTGAATTTTTTTAGTCTTCTAAGAACTTCTTCCTGGTTGTTTGATTTCATCTCCCTCACAGAGTGCTTTTTTATGTACTGAAAATCTCACCTACGGTAACACGTTAACCGTTTAGGTGTATCTAACTCTTTTAACTCAAATTTCGTTTAACTGTAGCTAAAAAAATAATGGGATGTTTTTTTTGGTATTTTGGCATTAATTCGCCGATGCCAACCTTAGTACCAAAGCGTTAGTAGTCCTAAATTCTCCGTAACAAGATAACTGTTCAGTCGAAATTTTTGTCATCCAATAATTTGTGAAATAATTGAAAAAGGCTTTACATTGTTCATCATCTGTAGCCATTTCATTTATTGACAAAATATGTTTGGCAAAAGTGCTAATTGCGTACACAGTAACCACAGTTGTGTCAATTTCCGACCATATAAAGTAGATGAAAATTTCAATTCTTTAGATTTCATCCTTATCGCATGCAGAAAATGATAAAAACAGCCTTTGACAATAACATCTGGATAGATACATTTTAATGCTTGTGCATTATCTGATTCATAATCGCACTAGCACTGCAGACAATTACTCTTTCAAAATTCTATACGTTTCCTGAGACTTATTTGTTAAAAGAATTAACAGTACTGGTACCCAAAGTTAACACAATCGATACCCTTGGTTATGTCAACATGATGTAGCGAGAAAAGCTGGTAAAACGGTTTCGGTGCAATTTTGAATGTACCGTCGTCCCCATAATAGGTACCTATATGTCTTTATGTCTCTTGCTGCTTGACTGCCAAAGATAATTATTTTGTCTGCACGACCATCATCATAATATAAAAAGAAGTCTATAAAATACTTATTCTTTGTATTGGCTCCATAAATGATAATAACAGGATGTTAATATACCAGCTCCATATTCCTTTTTACATTCATCTACAAGTTTCTCGTTTCTATTCCGCGTAAAGTTTGGAGTACCTACACGAGTGTTTGACTGTGTTTGCTTTCTTTTATTATATCATTGTCTGTATTTGGGTAAAACCGCGAAAAATTGTACAGTTACATTCATGACATCGTATCACACGTTACGTACATGACCAATATAAAGCTTAGCTCACATCATTGCAGTATAGAAGTAAAAGTCAAAGTTTAGTAATTAAAATTGTATTGCAAAATTTAGTGTAATAACTAAAACAACCTTTCAGTAAGGCAAAATAAAACAAAAACGCTTAAAAATAAATTTGGTTCTCACAATTATCTTTCATAATATTATTATACTCTTATTGAATCAAACACTACATCAACTTTTTTCACTATAGAAAATTAGGCAAACTAAAACAAAAAATCTTAAAAATAAATTTATATAGTATAGAGTATAGATAGCAGTTAATAAACTATTAATGTATTATGTCCTAAAAAATGAACTGACGCACTTTACTCAAACAAATTACTTTTGTGAATGCATATTTTATAACGCAGGTACGTTATAAATGAGAAGATAATCGCGACGTCACTATTTTCGTAGTTTTTTGTCATTACGTACTGGATGATACCAATTGACAGTTATCTTCTTATTTAAAACGCATTGTAGGTAGGTACAATACAAAACATATCAATCAGCTGACCTGTTAAATATTAAAACTTTTTCTAAATTATATGTTTAAAAAAAAATTAAGTACCTACCTAAAGGTTTTTCAGTAGTATAATAGGTACATAGCGTCTAACAAAATAAAAATAAAATGAGCATGTAATATTTGAAGTAATAAAAAATGCACTAGTCATCAGTAGTGTATTCTCAGCTTAACAATCGGTCATGACTGTAACGTTACATATTTTGTTACACACTGTTACATTCATTACAAAAATGACGTGAGACATTTACTAAAACTGAAATTAAACTTAAATTGCGGATAGCCAAGGACTGCGAAGTAGTTTTATTCTTTTGTATAATAGTAAACCTACATAAACTCGTATGATAGTGATACAGAATATGCATACTTGCCTTGTAATCCAACACTTTAAAACACAATTTTCTTTGGGACAAATCCGTTGCTGACAGTTACCACCATTTTACACGAAAAACAGGGTTGACAATCTTAGTAGTAGCAAACGGGTAATCGCTCTCGTGTAAGTATACAAGATATGGTTGGACACGAAAAGTATTGCACACCATTCCCCCCCTTTATCTCTGAAACTGCTGAGTCTAAAATTTTGAGAATAATACAGAAAATAGTTCTACCTACAGAAAAACACACAGGTTCGATTACAGGAAAATTGATAAAAAGTCTATGATCCTAAAATAACATGGTAAATCAATATTGTGCATAAAAACTTACATTTGCAGTTGGAATGTATGGGGGAACATGTTTTTCAACTACAGTGTTAAGTTTGTTCTTGGGATAAATTCCTAACTACGGAACCCTTCATTGTGCGTGGGCCGACACTCACTTGGCCGTTTTTTTAAATTGTTCTCTGGTCCTCAATTCTATTTAGAAGACATATAATTTTACCCAGTGCAGGCAGAAGCTAATAAAATTATAAAAGTTTCTATGTAGTAAAAATTTGTTTATGTTCATAATACATAAGACTATATTGCGTTATGCCTATGTTATAGACCTAAATACTTTCAATATTGGCTGAGGCTGTAATACATAGTTGATGATTATCTATTTGTATTTACACATTAATTTATAACTAAGTAATAAATTAATTGTCATTCCAGAACCTATTACTTCACACAGATGTGACACAGTATCCAGAGATACTGTGCCTATGCATCTACATGCTACAATAGCTGTGGAAGATGTATAAATTAAGAAAAATCTTGGTAAGTAAAGATAATTACCATCAGAGTATTTTTCCTTACTTTTCTTATTTATAAATAAAACAACAAAACACAATCTTCGCATATTGTGTCTTTTATGAATTTTGCCATTTGAAATAATTAAACGGCGTTATTTATACAACTTCAAATACTAATTAACATTATTGGAATTACAATTATTTAATTATATATGAGGAGTTATAAAAATATCTGCCACGGCTGCAACGTTAGAATAGTTATTTGTTATACAAGAGTGCAAAGTTGCTTTTTAACCGCGTGTTCAATTTTGATGACCGAGCAAGCGAAGGATTCTAAAATTGAATCACGAGCGCAGCGAGTGATTCAAAATTAGAATCCTGAGCGTTAGCGAGGGAATCAAAAGAGCACGAGGTGAAAAATCTTTGCACTCGAGTGCAACACGTAACTTTTCATTCCACCTCAGCGAGGAAATGACTAAATGCAAAAAAAAAAAACGTTTGCGCATTATTAACAGTTTCAGTCAATTCTGTTGGCGTCAAGCAAACTTCCTCGTCGCTAGAATCACTCATTTTAGTTTTTTCACTTGTTTTCAAGTTTCTTGTTTTTAATATACCTAAGGTTTAACAATGACGTGAAAAAATGCCGCGTAAAGAACCGCGTACAAAGCAAATTGAAAAAAGAACACCAAGAAGGTTCCGAGTCTGAGTTTTTAACAAATTAAAAAAAAGTTGTATGATATATTCGGCACCATAGAGGTAGCAGTAAATAGGTTTAATGTTTTTTTTAATTCACAAACTTAGTGCACACGATGTTCTAAATTCAATTTACTTTATCCTCTAGAGAATAAAAACGGCTTTTCCACTCAGATACTGAAGATTAAAAATACTCTTTCCGAGATGGTGGGATGAAAAGTATTTTGTACCTACTCACCTATATAGATTACAATAGTGAAATACCTTCAAATGTTGCACTACTTACACGAAATAACTCAATACGAATGCTATTTATTATAACAACATATATATATTTACTATGTACAATTTCAATACACACTTAGTTTTTGGATAAATAAAGGGTGATTTTTTCAAACTTAATTGTTCTAGCGAAAATAATAGGAATAGCGAAAAGTCTACTCCACTGCACGTCTAGATTCCTTTGAGTACTTTTCGCTATTCTTCATAGAACATACAGGATATTGTCTTTTTTTTTATAAAACTTAATTGTTCTGCAATAGGTAAATGTAGTAGAATACAAGTAATGCATTTATTACTATTACGCACAATTTTTTATAGTAAAAAAACTCATTCGGTCATCAAAACAACATAGTAAAGTGCTTAATTATGTACCAAATAATCGTTTTATTTACTTACAGAGCATCGCAAAAAGCAACAACGAACTATCAGAACTAGAAGGCGGGTGAAACGCGTTGCTGTAACTCAATCTGAGCATGCTCTTTATAGAAAACTTGTGCTACTTGGAGTAAAATCAAGTAAGTGCCGCAACAAGGTCAAAAATCAGGCAAAAAAGATCAAGGCACTGCAAAATATTACGGCGAATCCACCAGTTTATGAAAACACTCGTAGAATTACCGAGCACATCAAAAATTTTGACATTATTACAATTCAGAGCTTAAGAAAGGTAACAAAGGCCGTCGTTTCACTTTGAAGGAAAAACTTATTGCTTTGTCCTTCCTCAAACAGAGCCCAAAAGGGTACAGATTTCTTAGGAAAATATTTATCTTGCCATCACGCCAAACTCTCCTGAAATTGCTTAATATGGCAGATATAAATCCAGCTTTCTAATTACGCAACATATTTTCGTAAACGATAACTACAAATCTGTTTCATTTTGACAGTTCAACAACATTCATTGCGTTATTTACGTTGCTCTGCAGATTTTTTTTCCGAACTTACGGAGCTATGGATTAGCAATCTGTTTCAAAACGATTCAGATTCGGATTGATTTTGCATTACGTAATTAGGGTACAGGAATCAACAAAAATATGATTCAGCAAATAAAGAAAGCTACTGAGAAAATGAAGTTAGAACATAAAATATGTATTGTTCTGTTTGATGAAATGTTACTCAAACCCAATGTAACATACAATGAGCGAAAGGACAAAGTTCGTAGGTTTGTCACAAATGGCCTAGAGACACAACCTGATTATGCAGATCATGCACAGGTGTTTATGGTAAGAGGTTTAATAAAAAACTATAAGCAACCTGTTGCATACACTTTTTCACAAGCTGCAACCAAGGGGCCTGAACTTGCGAAGCAGTTAAAACTTGTAATTACCGAGCTACAAAATACCGGTCTTATTGTGGTAGCAACTGTTTGCGACCAAGGTACAAATAATGTGAATTGTGTATAATATCTTTTGCAAGAAACAAGGGGTGTTGAGAAAGGGAGAAGAGCCCAGAGACAACAGTTTCATGATAAACAACCAAGACATTGTACCATTATATGACCCACCCCATCTGATAAAATGCATATGCAACAATTTGATTACGAAACATTTGAAATACATAAAAGACGGGGAAGTAAAAATGGCAAAATGGTCTCATATCATGGCCTTACACCGAGAAAACCCAGGTTACAAAGGAATCCGATTGGTGCCCAAATTGACAGATGCCCACTGTGACCCGAGCAAAATTCCTCGGATGAAGGTCAAAAACGCTACACAACTTTTTAGTCAAACTGTTGCATCGAATATGGGCTATCTAGCAGGTAAATGTCATCAGTACCTAAACGTCTTTACATTCGTTTATCACTAGTTCTTTTCTGATAATTGCAATGACATAAAAATATTAAATACTTACTGTAGTGTTATATGACGCAGATCAGACATGAATCATTATTTAACAAACTGTATTTTTTTACAGATAAGGGAATACTTCCTGAAGAAGCCAAAGAGACTACAGACATCCTGTTATTCTTTGACAAGGTTTTTGATTCCCTAAACGGAAGTTTTGGCAAAAAAAAGAAATATGGGAAACCTCTTCTAGGACCTGCAACGCCTACTTCTATCCATCACAAAACATGGAGTGAATGTAAAGTTATGATGAAAAATATGAAATTTATTAATCCTAGAACATCAAACATTGAATATGTTCTCCCACATTGAACGATTGGGTATGGACACTAGAAGGAATTGAATTATTATTAAAAAAAATGCAAACAAAATATGGTGTAACATCAGTTTGGTTGCGGCATCTTAATCAAGACCCGATAGAAAACTTTTTTGGGTCCATAAGGAGCCACGGGTGCCGCAACGTAAACCCTACACCAGAACGATTCGAAGCAGCATTCACGACGTTATTAGTAAACAGCCTCTAGTGTCCACGCTCCTGGAGCCAACTGTGAAACTTTACATGAAGTACTTATCACAAGCGGGCGCAGTAATGATCAAACAAATTGTGAACTTGGTAATATTTCCGATAAAACATTCACACCCCTTGAAGAAAAAAATGACCAACGCGTAATAATTGGGGGCCTACAGTACGTAAGTGGTATTTCGTAAAAAGCGCCAAATAAAAGTTGTCCTGCAGATTTTAGCTGCTCTCTGCTCTATTTTTTTCTGCTGAGATATTTTTATTTATAACTATTGTAAAGAAATCAATAATATATTAATAGATAAGAGAGAGTGTGATGATGCTACGGATTCTTATAAAGTTCTAAATAGGAAATGTTTCAAAATAAATAAATAATGAAATCGAAGATTACTGTTTTATTGTTTAATAATGTGAATTACTTTTCGCATAGCTACATAACTGTAAGCGAATATGTAATTCACATTTTAAAATACCCTAAAAATATTTAAGCTGGCTGCCGTACGTAAGTAAGATTGTGTTAGCATTAGTTACAAAACCCGCGTCCAGAGGGCCACATTTAACGTTTCTCATTTTAGTGGCTGAGATAGACCTCTATTCCGTATATAAAAAAAGTACTCTGTGACGAAAAATAATGACAGCATTTATTTGTTTAATGTTGGTATCATGCTCAATAGTGTTGCCACGCAAGAAAATACTAGAAGTGGCCTGATTACTTTTATAGTGTAGCAGTAATTGATGTTACTTTCATGATGTTACACACTCAGTAAAATTTTGGACACTTTTTTAAACATTAATAAAAAAATATTAGTTACGTTATTTATTGAAAGCTTTTTATAAAAACGTTGGTTATGTATAACAAAACTTCAAAATAACTTAAAAATACGGGATAGCCATTTGATTTCGTAACCAATGGCAGTTTTTGTTACAAGGGTGGTAGTTGGACAAATAGTTTTTGTATGGAACTAAAAGGAGTACCAATGAAAAAATTGCGAAAAATAAACAATTTGTAAGAGATAGCTTAAATTTTGTGGAATTATCTAAAACAACACAAGAATACCATTCAGTACAATAAACAACATATCTCATTGATCTAATAACGTTGATGTTATAAAATAAATAAAATCGGGAAAAGCAAAAAATTACAAATGTACAATTTTTCGCGGTTTTACCCATTTAATGTACCTAGGTAATACACGTACTACAGTCACGATTGTTGCTACATCTCCAATTCGTACAATTCGATTTATTCCGCTTAGCGAAATTATACCTATGTCCAGCATGTAACAGAACAGTCCCACCTAGTTCCCTTTTTTTCTTTGTCCATCTCTACAAAGACTATTCGCTCCGGTGTAACTGGACAGATGAGCGACTGGAAAGAGTACAGCCGTGAAAAAATAAAGATTATAAACTATGGAGTATACGTATTCAATTTAAAAAAGTGTTTAATCAAGAAAAGTGCATCACAAAGGCACGACAATATAGGCCTGTCTTACAATCTGGTGTATTGAGAATTGGTTTTGCGTCAGCTATGCGAGCTAAGCTATACTAACTTAGCTTAGCTCTTGGTCTGCAACCCGCTTAAGGCTATCTATTCATATAGGTAAGTACTTCTTGATATAATAATTTGAAACAAAATATTTAGTAAAATTTATTTTGAAATAACAATTTTCAGTGTTGAGTATTTAGTGACAAACTGTTCTCCATGAAGGTGGCTTAGCGTTTTCATAGATAGCAGCAACAACTAATAATAAACCAGCCACGCACATTGCAAGAGTAATAACATACAAAATTCTATCACAAAATCCTCCTTTCAGAAACACCGGGCGCCCATCTGCGCATTGAAAATCAGCTTGTAATTTCTTCAATTTGACCAAGCTTCTTTGTTGAAACAAAGCTGGTGATGTAGAAATGGCTCGGCCCCGTCGTAAATATTTTGCAATAATTCTGAGTAACATAGTAGTAATAGTTTGATCCGTTCGGAATAAGTTTGTTGAATCAAATGACTTTGATAGACATTTGAGTTTTTGACGGTTGGTTTTTTTGGAACCAATGATTTCAAAAGGATACTTTATATGTCTATGTTTGGAACCCTTTATTTTCCGAGTGGCCTGTTGTTTTTTTTTTTTAATTTTTATTAAAACTGGCCTAATGTAATCATGTAGGTAAGTATTAGCACCTTATTGGTTTAGTCGAGTCATCTGCCATTTCGCCTTTTCTGAAATATGTTGGGGTCGGCTCCCAATCTAACCGGATGCAGCTGAATACCATGGAGCGACCGCCTATCTCCACAACGCAGTATCTGATCTCCACAACCCAGTTAATGAGAAACACGATACTCGTTGGCAAAACTGGTTGTTAGCCCTTGGGGTTCGGTTTACCTTGATTACCCCTAACGACTGTCAAAGATTTACAAATGACAGTCCGTGATATTTTGCTTTCCGAAACACCATAGATAATCACTGGAGGGTAGTGCTGACTAAGCCAGTCGGGGGCCCGGGGCGATAAAACAAAATTTGAATCCTTTGAAGCATCTACTACCATCATACGGTACCATACATATTTCTGTCGCCAATGATTCACTGTAGTAAAAGGTGCCGGTAAATTTAAAGGCATATGACCATGAAAATCATGACTATAAAAATTATGTATTAGGTATGTTGAAACTGTTGGTACTCCTCGTCATTTGTCCATAGGGGTTCATTAGAAAACCAGCATCAGACAGCATTTGTCTGGCTTAATGCTGAAATGAACCTTTTTGGCGCAGCCGTGAGCACACACTATTATATTGCTATAAGATTATTTTGACTTTTTATTTTGTTATTAGTGTTTCACGAACTGTGTCCAAATAAATATTTCTTTCTATGAACATGACAGATATGTCAATGTTAGTTATATGGTAAACAACGGAATGGCAAACTTTCGAGTAGAATTGTGGCCTCGTGAGGGCTTGCTAAAGTGGTCTACACACCAAAGCCGCTGACCCGGCGGCACGGATCGCCGGCCCAACCCGCCGGCCTTATTTTGTACAATCATGCCGCCGGCTTGCGCCCGCGCGGGCAAGCCGGCCGGGCAGCATGCCGATGCCGACGGCATCCCTCTCCACTCACTCAGTCAGTTGCCCGCCGGCTTTCATAGAGTAGTGACGTATCACTTATTCATTCTCTGTTGTTGTGAAGTGTCGGCACTTTTATTTTTTATCAACTAACCAATATGGAGTGGGACGATGCAACAGTTATAAAACTAATAGACCTCTATCATTTAAAAGAAATATTATGGAACCCAAAAAACCGTGACTACAAAAGCCGGCCAAAGCGTTACGACGCATTTAATGAAATTGCCAGTGAATTTGCTACTGATGTTCCGGAAATCGAGAGAAAGATAAAAAATTTAACTAGTCATTATTACCTAGAGAAAAAAAAAGAAGATAATTCAAATAAGTCTGGTGCGGGTACTGATGAAAAATACATAACTATTATTTAATAAATAACCCAACACTTTCGTGTGTTGAGGGATCCACCGATAATAACTCCACAAACTGCTATTATTAAATCACTGTTATCGTCCTCCTCCATGTCAATCTGAAAATACTACTTCTGAATTATTCGAAACACACACGTCCAATCTCTACGACTATTTGGCAATTACTAGAACACCACATGCCGCGGCTGTCGTGCCGCCGGCATTGCCGCCGGCAAAGTCATTCGGCTTGGACATTCTGAAGCCGCCGGGTTAACCCGCCGGCACTAAGCCGCCGGGCTGTGCCGCCGGGTCAGCGGCTTTGGTGTGTAGACCACTTAACGTTCATAGGGGACCCCCCTATAGTCCCGTATCGTATCGGACAGTTTGCTAATCTAAATAAAAATTGCTATAAAGGTACACAAATATATGATTATATTGCTATTATCATAATTAAATAACAATGAGAGGAATGTTTCAGACAATGCATTTCATCAGCAAGCAATTAGGTCTAAATTAAAAAACACGAGTGTAGGAGTTCCACAGGGATCTATATTGGGTCCTATTCTCTTTATTATATTTATTAACGATGTAATAGATTATGTGGAACATCTTTTAGGGGAACATACAAAGTTAGTGGTATTTGCAGATGATACTAATGCTGTCATTTCAGCAGATAACATTCAATCCCTTAATTTGCGCCTAAACGAAGCTTTAGAGGTATTTCACAATTGGTTCACTATCAATGGACTGAAAGTGAACGCTAGTAAAACCAACTTAATCCTATTTCGTACCACTGCCAAAAATAAAAGTCAACTAAATTGTTCTTTGGATGGAGTCCATGTCAGTATGGTTGAGGCAGTAAAGTTTTTGGGAGTACATGTTGATTGTTATTTAAACTGGAAACCAGAACTTGAAAGTTTAAAAAACTCCATCAGCTCAGCATGTTATGTACTGAGAAGCCTACGAGATGATATTGACATTACACAGTTAAAAAAAGTCTATTACGCGTTAATCGAGTCAAGGTTACGATACAGCATCTTATGCTGGGGAGGCAGCTACGGTTACAATATACAGAGAGCATTTGTTTTACAAAAAAGGGCCATTCGCACCATGGTTTGCATTCGTCAGCAGGAATCTTGTAAGGAGCACTTTGTAAATTTGAATATTCTTACTGTACCTTCCCTATATGTATTGGTGCTCCTAACACATTTTTCTAAATATGTACATCAATATGAGACTGAAGAGGAAAGAAAGCTTAGAGAGAGTACGAGAAGAAAGGAGTTTAAATCCACTAATATTCCTAAACTTAATATAGTAGAACACGGTACCTACCACATGTCAGTTAAAATGTTCAATAAACTTCCCGTTGATATAAAATTATCACTATACAAAAGGGACTTCAAAACTACATTGAAGCTTTACCTACTGGAAGGCTGCTATTATTCTCTTGATGATATTTAAATTGTAAACATACATATATTATACTAGTTTATCATTATTGTTGGTTCTGCTACTAGTAGTCTAAAAATCTTATAAGTATTTGTTCTTTAATTAAGTGGCATGTATTTTGTTATATTATTTTTTTTTTGTATAAAATCATTTTTAATAGGTATTCGACACAATGTAAAAATTGTTATGAATAAATAAATAAATAAATAAAATTAATACATCATTATTCATAATACATGAAGCTTAAATGTGCTATCCTTCACAACTTCACTACCCATATTGTCCACACTGTCCGATCAATGCGTAACTTTTACCGAGCGAAGAGGCTTATTCTGAAGACTTCCGCGCTCGTTTTCGCCGTTAAATATCGAATCTTTCGAATGCTAAAGACTTCCCTTCTTCTTCATATTCTTCTTTCGTAACACAGAAGGAATAGAAATCCGGATCCCTAAATATTTGCTTCCCGCCTTCCCAAGCGTATGTTAAAGGTTTGTCTGGTTTAGTTACGTTGACATCGAAATGATCAAGAGCCAATGAACGAACTTCGTTGTACAAACGGTCCCGAAAACCAGGGAACATGGCATTTCCGCCGTACAAAACTATATTTTCTAACAAACTTTCCATATTTTCTTCAGGACAACAGCTGATAGAATGCATTATGGCTTCTTGTATACCCATCTGTGGTATTCCGACGTCTGATGGATGAAATAGCAGTTCTGGAATGGCGAATCTTTCGTTGTTCAGTCGGAGAGTTTGTTGTTCCAAGTCTTCGTCGGGTTTCACGATGTCTCGAAGATATCCGCGACGAATTGACGTGTAGTCTGGTAGAACGTAGTCTTTGACTATCGTGTTTTCTGAACCTGTAATTAGAATTGAGTATTTTATTCATTAAATGAGAATGAATTCGAATTTTTTTGAGAGAACAAGAATGAAAAAAATTAAGGTAATTTCCGTATATTCACGGAAACCACTTTTCCGTTGACTGCAAAAGTTCAGGCACTTTTGGTACCCAGATTTCTGTATTGGCAAGATATACCTTATACGTTTTTGTATGTACACATAGTACACATCAAGCTATACATTTCCAATTTATGCTGATCTCACATTGTATAGGATTTCCGTACAATGCCAACCGATTTTTATGATCTTTGATTTATTGGATTTGTCGCCACCCCGAATAGCAGAATAACTTTTAAAACACTGGAAAAAATCACGAAAAAAAAAAAAAGATGAAGAATAAGAATCATGTAGGTATTCATACATTTTTAGGGTTCCGTAGTCAACAAGGAACCCTTAATAGTTTCGCCATGTCCGTCTGTCTGTCTGTCCGTCCGCGGTTTAGCTCAAAAACTATTGGTACTAGAAAGTTGTAATTTGGCATGAGTATACAAGTTAATGACGCCGAAAGTGGTAAAATAAAATTTTGAAAAAAATAATTATTTAGGGTACCTCCCCTACATGTAAAGTGTATAATTATTTTTTTCGTCCTTCCCATAGTGTGGGATATCGTTGGATAGGTCTTTCAAAAATATTAGGGGTTTTCCGAGACCGTTTTTTGATTAAGTAAACCGTTCGTGACTTATCAAGCTTTAAAGTACCAATTATCGTTAGAGTCAAGTGTCCCCCTCTACCAACTAAACGGTTGTAGTTAGAAATTCAAATGTCACGGCATAAGTACTTAAATATAACGAAGTTTAAAGGAAAACTATCACATTAAAGTGGGCTTTACGAGTAATATTTGACCAACTTAAATTTGCGGTTGCAAAAACATGTTCTCCCATATATTCCGTATGGGAGAACATGTTTTTCAATTACAAAGTTAAGTTTCTTCTTACGATAAATTCATTCCAACTACGGAACCCTTCATTGTGCGTGGTCCGACACGCACTTGGCCGGTTTTTAATATATGATATCACGGTAGATAGGTATGTATGTAGGACCACGTGCTGCCTTGCACACTTAGGTTTCGCAGAGATCCCTTTACAGTTTCCCCAGAGATGTGCTCTAACAGGCGCTGCACATAAGGGGTTCCGGATTGGTCTTTGAGAGATAACGGTGCCCCTTCCATGTGCAGATGGTGAACACCGGGGTGATTTTAGTGAGGTAGGAATCCCACATTCCCCGGTCTTATCCCCAAAGCCCGGGCGCCTTTTGAAGGTTTCCCCCCGAAAACAAAAAAATGGTATGTATGTACGAGGTGAATCAAAAAATTCTTGGAATCAATATTAAAAAATGCAAAGATAATAAAAATGAAAAAATACAAAAATATTTTATTTTTCTACATAATCTCCCTCCAATGGAATGCATTTAGAATAACGCGTTTCTTACTTCCCTATTCCTTGTGAAAAAAAATGTTTTTCTTGACTCTCGAAAAACTCCTCTACGGCAGCCATAACCGCGTCATTATCGTAAAAGTTTGTTCCACGAATGTCGTCTTTTAATTTTGGGAATGAGTGAAAATCACTTGGGGCTAAGTCAGGAGAATATGGTGGGTGGTCAAGGAGATTGAAGCCAGCACAACGGACTGCGATCAGCGTAACTTCCGATCGATGAGCAGGAGCGTTATCTTGAAGAAACAACACGCCCAACGATAGTTTTCCACGACGTTTTTCTTTAATCGCTTCACGCACATTCGGGATTAAATTTGCATAATAGGGTCCAGTAATCGTCTAGCCTTTTGGCATGTAATCAATAACAAGGATTCCTTCACTATCCCAGAACACTGAGGCCATAACTTTGCCAGCGGTAGCAGCAACTCGAAATTTCTTAATGGATGGAGAGGATGGTCGTTTCCAAGACATGCTTTGTCTCTTAGTTTCAGGATCAAAATGGTGGACCCACGTTTCATCCATGGTGACAAGGCGACGGCAAAACTTATCCGAATCACGCTGGAACATTTCGAGATTACGCTTAGAAATTTCCAAACGTCGCTTTATGTTTTCGTCGGTTAACATTCGTGGCACCCATCTTGCCGACACTTTTTTGGCCCCAGTGAATCAATAAAATGGATTGAACGCTACCAAATGATATCTTTAGGATCTCCGCTATATGTTTTATTCTTCTGTCTTCCAAAACCAGATTCTCAACTTTTTTGAAATTTTCTTCCGTAACGGAGGTTGAAGGCTGCCTAGAACGCGGGTCAACTTTACAGCTTGATCTACCTCTTTTAAATTCAGCCACCCAGTAGGATAGGGTACAGCATCATTCCCTAATGTCCGCTGTTTTTCCGAAAAAAAATCCTTCATAGACATTTTTTTCAAACTGAGATATATTATCATCGCACGTAACTCACTTTTATCCATATTGGGTTTTTAGCAACTCGTTGCACAAAACAATTTATTACGTGCGAACGAACTGACAAAAACAAGTGACAGTTTGCATAAACATTGTGTGATTGACACTCTTTAATTTGAATATCGAGAAGTTCGATCTAAGCAATTCTAAAAACTTTTTCATTCACCCTCATACACACATCAAAAAAAGTGAAAAATCCTTTTTTTTTTTGTTACGGTAGACTAGACTAAATTATAATTACTTTTTCTTTTTAGATTCTTTACTTAAAAATATAGAATTAGAAAAAAAAACATTTGTTTTTTCCTTATTTTATTTTTCTCTTTCTACTTGTGTGCCTTTTAGTCTGTGCCAAATAAATGTATTTTCTTTCTTTCTTTCATATAAAAAGAAATTCAATACAAGCATACGCTCATTCAGAAATCTGACTTAGTCAATTTTAACAGATTTATAATATTTTTTCGAGGAAAGTTGTTATTGGTAAAATGCCAAGAGGATTATCAGAAGTTTTACGAGCAAGAATTCTATTCTATTCTTTGAGGGAAGAAGGATATTCCACGAGAGAAATAGCTCGCAGAGTTGCTGTATCCCAATCCTGTGTCGTGGTCACGTTGCAGAGGTACCACAGCATGGATAATTTTGCTGACCAACCCCACAGTGGTTGCCCAACCGTTCTGACTGCTGCTCAGAAGCGCTATATCAGATTGCTAGCAGCCCATGGCTCAGCAATCAACGCCACTACAATATGAAACAAAACACTACCGACTTGAAGTTAGCACTCAGACCATTCGGAATTGCTTACACCAGGCTGGACTACGTGCACGGAGGTCTTGACGAGCACCTCTGAATTCACGGCAACGTCAGCGACGGAGATTGCATTGGATTAGTCTCCGGCGAAATGAAGAAGATGAGGAGGAAAACATTTGGCAAAACTGTCTCTTCATTGACGAATCGTGAATCAGTACTCATCCAGATAACCAACGTGTCCGTGACTGAAGAAGACCTAAAACTGAAAGGCAAAGAACTGCCATTGGAACCTTTCAGCAAGGCGGGAAATCGTTGTCCTTTTGGGGTGGAATTATGAATGGGGCTAGAACGCCTTTGATCCCGCATCGAGGCTCCATGACAGCAGATAGGTACAAAACAGTAGCTATTGATGGAATTGTCAGACCATTCAGTGTAAACCATGGGCACCAATTCGTACTGGTCAATGATAATGCGCCTGCACATCGAGCTCAACGAGTCAATGCCGCTCTACGAGAATACGACATCACAAGGTTAGACTGGCCTGCCGGCTCGCCTGACTTACCCAATAGAGCACGCGTGGGATTCTCTTAAGCGAGCTGTTTGGAACCACTGGCCACAAAGTTCAAGAATGGGACAGGTTACCACAAGAAATGCTGTATGACTTGATCCTTGGCATGCCCAGGAGGATCACAGTATGTGTGTGAGCCAGGAGAGGAGTTATATTGTATTAAATAAAAACATTCTATTAATAAATTGTTGTTTAAGTTTAGTTGAACAATTTTTATCTCGAAATTAAATTTTAAAATTAAATTAGCTTTTGCTAGTGATCGCAAATTTTTTTTGATGTGTGTAGGTAGGTAGATAGGTAGGTAAGGTTGGTAGGTAAGGCAGGTAGGTATGTAGGTATATAGATGTGAAGGCAGGTGGGTAGGTAGGTTGGTAGGGTAGGTAGGTAGGTGTGCTGTAGATAAGTATAATAATACTTAGGGCATAGATTTCCATTGCCGTCCAACGAGTTGGAGGTTGATATTTTTTTTACAGAAAGGTTACATTATTATAAGCACTCACGCAAAGTTTCAACACGCGGAGACGTGTACTTTTTGAGAAAAAAAAATGAAAATCAATTCTTTTTGCAATATTTATGTCAATCTCTACCACAGATTATGTAGAATTCTCGCCATTGAACGTTTCGTTTTACCTACGGTTAAGTTGTCATCCGTTCGGTACCATTTTGATTCATATTTATTTACGTAAATAATTATATTTTCAATAGCTTTTATGCACACATATATTTAACAGTTTATATTTAAATTACAGCACTATTTTCATTACGAGCTAATAAAATTATAATGTTTAGTGTTTACCGTCTTTTGCCGGCTTGTGGAACGAAACAGGTTAACAGGTGAAAAAAATAGGTTAGGTTCAACTTATGTCAAAGAAGCGAATTGATTGACCCCGACTCCACCTGGTACGAGTCTGTCCTACCCCTAGAGTGTTTTTATAGAGCCGGAGGCACGTAGGGAGAGCAGCCTCCGCCTGCTGTAACAAACTGTAGGCATCGGACAAGCCGGAGCGGCTGAGGCTGGTCGCCTAAGGCGACCAACAAGCCGAAGTAGTAGAAGTAGCCGAAGTTGTAGCCCTCCCTCCCCCTCCCCCCACCCTAAATTCGTTCGACGGCAGTGGAAATTCGTACCGTACTTAGTGCTAACCGTGCAAAACCAGGCGGGGTAAAGCTAGTTATGCAATAAACAACAACCTAATTAAAAATACTAAATCTCACCTTTCTTCCTAGTAATCTCCATATCCTCCAAGAAGTTTTGTGACACAAAACACGAATCCTCCTTCGCCTGATTGATAACATAAGTCTCATCCATAACATTCAGCTGTCTGTACGACAAGACCTCCTTCAAATGATTAGTCAGCACTTTACCACCCACATCTATTCTCCTAATGGCATCCCGGTACTTCTTACCATTAATATATGGAACTATGTTAGTAAAACTGTAACCGGTGTCGACCACAAGTGTACATTTATTTTTATGATCTTTTCGGTACTTGTAATCAGCTAAATCTGTAGCGTTTATACGTAGTAAAGAATTACATTCGTATTCTTCAAAGAAAATTTCTGTTATTGCTTCTTGGATGGACGCAAAATTAAATAATGGTTCAGTTATAATTAGAGGGGTGTCACTAAAGTTGACAGGGCAGCACTCCTTACTGAACATGTAGTCCCAAACAGTTTTTTGTGTATCCCAGTTTATAAGAAAACCTTTTTGGAAAGGTAGGATGTAGAAAAGTCCCGACGCGTCTCGACAATCATCGATCTGTGAGCCGATGAATGCACGTCGTCTTTCTGACTTAGCTTTCATGATGCAGTTGGGGACCACTTTCGGCTCCATGTTGGAGAAACCCACTTTGGCTGAGTAGCCCCCATTGTCCAGGATATAACATGATGTTTCACTCATATTTGTTGCTCAGTTTAAGGTTACCGGTGGGAAGTGCGTAGCGCAAAAGTTCTGTTATATAGAGAAATCCTTTTTTGCACTCATTTTTGCTGACTGGATTCAATTTACACGATTATCTTTTCATGAATAACTGGACATCCAAAGTAATCTAGTCTACAAAAGGTACGCTTCAAAACAAAACAAATGTCAATTTCACAAATTGACGTTTTACCGGTCCTGGGTGCAATCCGAGTTACGCTGTAATCGATTTGAGCGTGCTAACAGCCATACCGAATTAACGTGGGCGCGATAACGATACGATGTGTCATGAATTGTCATAGATATAGATGACGTCATGCCATGCGCCATCTTGCGATAACGCTGACCATGCTTTAGTAAAAGGCTCGTTTATGATAGCCGAGGGCTGTCAACAATTCAGAACATTTGTGAACGCGCTCACAGTGCTCGCTCAACGTCAAAACTTGCATATCATATTTCTTTGTGTGCAACCAAAAATTTCTTCTTTTTCTTTGGTTAGGGCGAATGGTAGCCAGAAGCACAATTTCGAAGATGGCACGTTAGTTAAAGATATGATACGACTCAAAACGAAACAGCACAACTATCATTTTTGACAGCGCTCACGGTGGTAATAGTAAAAGGCATGGTCGGCGTTATCGCAAGATGAAGCATGGCATGACGTCATCTATGACGATTCACGTTATACCGTTTTTAGTAGTCATTCGAATTAGGTCGGATAAACAGCCGTTGTTTACATATTTTGGTTTTTTGTTAATATTTACTTAATGCGAAACATTCCAAGTTGAATATTTTCACCATATATTTTTGACTAAAGGCACAAGATTTTGGTTTACACCTACACATCTGGGATTGAGCCGGTTCCTTGTATTTTGCCGTCAAAGTTATGACACCATCGTTGTGACTTTTAGCAAGATTATTCAAAAACGCATGCATGAACAGTTTTGAAACTTTGTATGGTTATTATTAGCGTCAAGAAGGACCGAATACAGTTTTCAGCGAACTTATAACTTGTGTCATTTAGGCGCTGCTATGTTTTTTCGGGTTTTCATAAAACCGCGATAACTTGAAAACTATAAATATTTTCTTAAATCTAATTGGGGCACTAAGAGGCACACATTAAGAGCTACTCGTGTATGTTTATTCTACTGGGGCACATGCAATGGTTTTAGAGATATACGATTCTGCAAAACGTTACTCCAGCAGGAAATGCAATATCTCGAAAACCTGAAGGGGCACAGATTTTATTTTTGGGGGCACATTTTGGCACACATATAAGCTCTCTGGCCATGCAAAATTTTTCTCTCTCCGATCATTCGTTTAGAATTTTCCTGCTAGAAAAACGTTACCCCAGCAGGAATCGTTTTTTCCGTTTTTTTCCAAAACGACAGGGGGCACACATTTTTTATGTGGGGGCACATTTACAGCAGCTAAGGCACCAATTAAACGTTCCACTCATATATCTCTAGGAGACACTTTCCTGCTGGGGTAACGTACACATAATAATTTGTAACAATAGGTCTAGTACCATCAACCTGAAGACAAATGGCGTGTCCTGCCACCCGGTAAGTAAATGAACATTTTAAATCATTTACTAACTTACGTCCGGAGCGATACGAACTAGCCCGACTCTTCCCGAATGGAACGAACCAATCGAGTGCGTGCGGCTGATTTTATCGACATGGGTATTATTGCAGTCGAATATTTTTTTACAGAACTCAATGGATATTCTCGTATTACATGTATATTAAAAGAGTTAAATTAGTTATTAATTTAATGTTGTTTGAAGCAAATAAAGACATTGTTATTTCAATACAATTACTCGTGCATAGCATAATATTTAACAGAGAGTGTTCCCTATAAACGGTAATTTAATTATATAATTTATGGAGAATTATGATGTTCAGGTGTTATGTTTGACTGAACACTGGTTGAAAGAACATGAAGTAGTGTTTTTCAATGATGATAATTTTACTGTACAAAGTGCGTTTGTAAGAAAAAATGCCATTCGCGGTGGATCTTTAGTTCTTGTTTCAAACAAGTTGAAATGTAAACAACGTTTAGATTTAGTTAATCTTTCTGTTGAGCGCACTATAGAGTTGTCTTGTGTTGAACTCGAGCGATACGTTGTAATTTGCGTTTATCGACCCCCCTCTGGTGATTTTATTAGTTTTGAATCGGTAATGGAGGATTCACTCAATAGGTTAAAATCAAGTAATAAAAGTATAATTTTATGTGGAGATTTTAATATTAATATTTTAGATGTTACTCCATTAAGTATTAGACTTCTTAATCTGTTTAGGTCTTATAATTTAATTAACTTGTTTTTTGAACCTACTAGGATTACGGCATCTTCGGCAACTTGTCTTGATAATATATTTAGTGATTGTGATGCCAAAAATAAATTAGTGTTAAGTGACCTAACGTCTGACCACTGTGGTTTATTAGTTAGCTTCCCCATGCCATTACATAAAAAGCAGCAAAAAATAGAATGTAGGCCTTATACAGCTAGTCGTTGCAAACAGTTTAAAAATAATATAGCTCATAGAATTACACCATCTATAGTAGAACACGAGAATCCTAATGAAATCTATGGAGCCCTTTTTGATGTTGTGCAAAAGGAGTACCAATCTACTTTCAAGACCAAAACTATTAAAATTAATGGCACCTCCGTTGGCTTTAACCAATGGGCCACTCCAGGTATTTATAAAAGTAGAGCGAGACTATACGAGTTATATGGTTTGAAAAAATACAGATTTGACACACCTTTCCTAGAGTATATCAAAAATTATTCAAAATTATTTAAAAAGGTTAGTGTTTTTGCGAAATCTAAATTTTTAAGCGATTTAATTAAAAATTCCAATAATAAAGTAAAAACCACTTGGAAAATTATTAACAATGAAACTGGTAAATCGTTTAAGCAAGATAAACAACTTGAGATTATGGTCGACAATAAATTAGTTACTAAAGCAGCTGACGTAGCTGAGGCGTTTAATGAGTTTTTTTGCCAACATACCTATAACTACGACTCGCTCCTTAAATTCGTCCCCGTCTAAAGCTGAAAACCTTTTGCTTAGTAGTGTTTCTAAAAGTAGTATCTTATTTAGCTTCGAACATGTAACGCCTCGTGATGTAGTTAATGTTTTTAACACACTCAAGTCTAAAAACACTGGTGATTACTGGGGCATCTCCATTAAACTTTTAAGTAATATAATAGACATCGTAGCCCCCTATCTAGCTGTTACTTTTAATAAATGTGTTGATTTAGGAACTTTTCCTGACCTCATGAAGAGTAGTAAAGTCATACCATTATTTAAATCAGGTAATAAAAATGACGTTGGCAATTTCAGGCCTATTTCTATATTACCAGCATTTAGCAAAATATTTGAAAAGTTAATACTCAAGCAGTTGCTAAGACATTTTAATTTAAATAGCCTCCTTCATAATGAACAATATGGCTTTACAAAGGGTCGCTCCACTACAGATGCGGGTGTTGCTTTGCTGAAACACATATTTAACGCATGGGAGAACTCGCAAAATGCTATTGGGGTTTTCTGTGATCTCTCCAAAGCCTTTGACTGCGTGCACCATGACACGCTTTTGCGTAAACTGCGACATTACGGTGTGCAAAACGAAGCTCTTAACGTTATAAATTCTTATTTACATAATAGGTCCCAATGTGTAGATGTTGATGGTGTGAAATCGTCCGGGCTACCAGTTCAGTTAGGTGTACCTCAAGGCTCAATACTGGGTCCATTCTTGTTCTTAGTGCATATCAATGACTTACCATTCTATGTAAAGGGTATCTGTGAAGTTGTACTGTTTGCAGATGATACTTCTCTTATTTTTAAAGTAGACAGGAACAGACAAGATTTTGACGATGTAAACAGTGCACTCTCAATGGTTACGGGTTGGTTTACGACAAATAACCTAGTTCTCAATGCCAAGAAAACGAAATGTGTAAAGTTTGCCCTTCCAAATGTTAGAAATCTAGGACCCAACATCGTCTTAGATACAGAGGTGCTTGAAACCGTAAACTCGGCAGTGTTTCTGGGCATAACAGTAGATGCCAAGCTTCAGTGGGGGCATCATATATCTAGCCTAGCGGGAAGGCTCAGTTCGGCCGCCTACGCCGTCAGGAAAGTAAGACAATACACTGACGTTGATACAGCTCGGTTAGTCTATTTTAGTTATTTCCATAGCGTTATGTCCTACGGTATTCTTCTGTGGGGCAAAGCTGCCGATATTCAAAATATATTTGTCCTTCAAAAACGAGCTGTTCGAGCAATTTACCAGCTGGGTGCCAGAACTTCTCTGAGAGATTTTTTTAAAGATATTGGTATCCTCACTGTTGCATCACAATTCATTTTCGCCAACATTCTATATATTAGGCAAAATATACACTTGTACACTAAAAACAGTGATATTCACAATGTTAACACAAGAAACAAGGACAAACTACGAGCTCCCTTTCACCGGCTACATAAGGTTCATAACTCATTTGTTGGGCTTGGTATAATCTTTTACAACAAGCTACCCTCTTCTTTGCTAGATTTGCCTTTTAATGCGTTTAAAACTAAAGTAAAATCCAACCTTTGTTCAAAGGCATACTATTCTATCAACGACTACTTAAATGATAAGAATAGTTGGTCGCTGTGATTGGCTCAAGACAATGTTTATGTTCTTTCTCCAGAATTAGCCTACCTACTGACAGGTTATATAAGCTTAGGTAAATTGTTCATTTTATTTGACTTTATATGTCAATTTATTTTAATTTTATTAATTTTTTGTTGACATTAACTACTCATTAGAATGATTTTCATGAGTTGTATCGCAATATGTGGTTAGCTAGCGACCTCGACAAACTGATCATATTTTTTATTTTTTTTCCTGAAAAACTGGCAGCAAGTTCGTCATGCTCCCTTAGATGTCACTGCTTGCGGTAGCGTCGGGGGTCGGGTTGCCTCCTTCCCTCAAATATGGCGAGGGGGGTAATGGCTGATCTTTGCGTTAAGCTCGTGAACGGGTGCTGCTTGTGGTGACTGGTCGTCTTGCTGATCATGGTTTTGTTATTGTTATTAGTAATTAACTGTTTATTTATTTTACCTCGATGGTCCTAGTTTATCAATTATAACTCTAGTTACAGCTATATGTAAGCGGGCACGCCCTTTATGCCTGGAGGCTTTATTTTCTTTTTTAGATATTGTTTACGTTTAGTTATTTTTATTTCTGCTTGAAATAAAAATAACTAAACGTATAGATCTCGATGTTTTTGGTTGGTATATTGGCGTGTGCTAGCTGTCATAATATGGCTGATAATTTATAATTTAATGTTTTGTGTTGTGTTATGTAAATTATTTTGCATAAGTACTATTGTATAGAATCATTTTATTTTTCCTAATTGAACAGACAGCTGTGCTGCTGGGGAGTTTGTTGCGCCACTTCTTCTTCCCAGCGAAAGCACTAGGAAGTGGTGAAGGGTGGGCGTTTTGTGGGACTGTCTTATGTAACTTTGACGTTCGAAAAGTGCTGATCACAGAGTACATTTTTATATAGGGAGATAGAGACGTCACTCGAACGTTTCATGGCGCCCTCTGGCAACAAGTAAAAACAACATTTCATGAAGCAATGTACGTAGCTATACGTACATTGCTTCATGAAATGTTAAAAGCTTCAAATCTACAATACGCCCTACTTTCTTTCCTTACTCAAAATAAAACATTAGATACAATATCAAATACTTTAGATAAAGTCCATTTATTTTTGAGAATATAGTTAAGTACAGAGACGGTACATAGTTTTTAAGTACATAATATTCTGCCGTTCCCGGCGTACAAATACATTGTCAGGGTTTTGGTTCGTTTATTAGATCACACATTGAATTAAATACATGAGGATAAGATCCAAATTGCAAATTAGTCAATTATTAGCTATAGAAATGTCAAAAAGATTTAATTAAGTCAATATATAGAGAAGAGAATAATATTGTAATTATTTCCCAATATTTATATCAACATAGCATTCATAAAATCATTAGTCGAGTAGTATCATTTACATAAAGGTAATTGAATAATTTACATTTAAATGTCCTAAAGTTTAGAGTTTTAAAACAATCTGGTAGTTCATTATAAACTTTAGCCGCCATACAAAATACATTATCAGAAAATAGTTTATTATTTCGTCTAGAAACACAAAGCATGTGAACTGTGCGGCTAACAGAACAAATTCATGCTAATTTTGGTATACAAAAATACAAATTTCTAAGATATATAATGCATTTTTGGGAGACATTTTTATTTTTTCAATCTTTTTTTACAATATTTGAAGGCCATATCCTGAATTTTGTCTTTTACATCATAATCTTTGCGTGATCCACATAATAATTTATTTGTGTCTTTACACCAATTATATATGAATAAATTAATACATAAATCTTCAATTTTTGAAATTAATTGCTTTTTGTGGTCGTTACATTGAATAAAACTATAATCTAATATAACTGAAAATATTGTTTTCATATACTGTCGGATGTTTTTCTTTTTACAATCTTTTTTTAATAAATTAGTGACAACATCTTGTATATTTGAGAAGCATTTCATAAGTGAGATGGAAGGATATGTAAGGCATGTTTTATTTTTAAAATATTCTCTAAAATGAAGAGAACTATTTTCTTTATTTTCATTATAAAATGAATGCTTGCAATTTTTGCATTTTTTCACTTTTAATTTCCGCAATACATATCCTGTCACATACTCTAATTGTGCTTTTATCTTTGGATCTTGTCTCTTTGTTTCAAGATCTACAAAGATATTGTCACTATTCACATCATCAAAATCAACTTCCATAGTATAACTTGGCGTCTCAGGTTTCTTAAAAAAGAGGTTCTTGAGGGATTTAAAATTTAAACATTTATCAACTTCACAGTTGGACCCCGGCGAATACTAAAATTATTAATTAGTAAGGAAGCGTAGGCTGCTTCGAAGCCAACACACGAAGGCGACGTATTACGATATCCATGGCTTCGAATGCAGCCCAAAAAAATTTCGAGGGGGTCCTGGTTGAAATGTCTCATCCATAGAGACGTCAAGTTATACTGTTTAGCTAAAACATCCACAAGATATTCAATATTTTCAATTGTCTGCAACCAATTTGTAATAGATGGTACTACACCAGAATTGCGATTGCCGCAAAATTTCATGGAACTTATAATTTTCTTTGCTTGAGCCCATACATTTATGTGAGTTGAGTTTGGACTTACTGGTCCAAGCAGAGGTTTCCCGGCTCTTTTTTTTTTTAATTTTCGTAGCTCCCGTTAACGGAGTCAAACAAATCGTTGAAAAATATAAGCAAATCTGCTGTTTCTTGGCATTCCTTTTGCAGTATTCCCATACCTGGAAAACAATAAATTCACTATCATCAACTTAATCAATCAATATACTGCCTAGTTGGTCGCAAGCGCTACTGCTGAACATGAGGTCCTGGGTTCGATTCCCAGGTCGGGCAATGTCATTGAGTTTTTCTTTTTGGAATTTCTCAGTAGCAGCCCGGAGTCTGGATTTGTGCCCGGTTGATGGCAATAGGCTCGCCCCCTATTACATGGGACTTAAAATATAACTGGCGAAATGTGGGTGTACTATAGGTACACCTCTGCCCAACCCTTCAGGGAAACAAGGCGTATGTTAAAGTTTTATTTTAATCATTTCAGTTAAAAATTTGTCAGAAAGGAATCATGTAGTATTGCTATTTAAATGAATGAATAAGAAATATAAATTTCATTTTGTTTATTACTTACTTGCAAGATATCCCATATTTGCTGCCACAGAGCGACTGAAAACCTGTGTGGCACATTTAACTTTCATCTTCGAAATTTTGTTTGGGACAACATGTCTGTCGGTTAACTTAGGCATCAGCCTTGTACCCTTGTAAGCTGGATTTTCATTATAGAGTTCTATAACATGATCCCATTTAGCAGTCTTTTCTTGACCATCAATTTTAAATTTTTGGTTAAATTGTTCCTTATTCCTTTAATAAGGTGAGGAGGATCATAAAGAGGTATTACTTCTTCTCCGTCTACCTCAAATATTTTATATTTCTGCACTTTTTCTTGTCTAAGGTATCCTTCCATTGTGTCTCTGATAAGCCAATTAATTGCACTTACATTTGTAGCACCCTGGTCACATACAGTTGCTATAACTTTTAGCCCAATTGCATTCAATCTTCTTATTACAAGCTTTATTTGTGAAGCCAATTCTAAAGCTGGTGTAGTGCTTGCACAAAATGTGTATGAAATTGGTTGTTTATAATTTTTTTGCACACCTCTCACCATAAACACCAGGGCGTGGTCTGCAATTTTTTCATAAGTTCTAGTGCCATTACTAACAAAACCACTCACATAATCGGTTCTTCTATTATAGTCGAAATGTGGGGTAAGTGCAACTTCGTCAAAAAGTAATATGCATAACTTTTCTGCTGCTTTCATTTTTTTCACTTTTTTTTCTAATTGTTCAAATAAATTTTCATTGATTCCTGGGTGCAATGAAGCCCGTGAAATCATCCTGGTAAGGGTTAGTGGGGAAGGCAGTACAAAAAATTTTCTTAGCCATCTGTAGGCTCTAGGTCCTTGCTTACACAGGGCTAAGGACATAATTTTTTCATCCTTTGTGAATCTGCAACCTAATTTATGTTTCCCTGCCTCTCGAAATTGTAGTGTTGATGAAAATTTGCTGAGTGCTTTCTTGAATGAAGCATTTTCGGACAGTTTTAAAGCTTTCTTTAATCTTGTCATTGCAGAATCCTTCTGTCCTTGTAATTTTTTTATCTTGTTCTTCAGCATAATTGTATCTGTATCACAACTTCTGAAAATCCTTCTATTGATATCTTGTTTGCCTGCAAGTACAAATTATGACTTAATCTAATATAAGTATAAATAATAGTTTAGTATAGTAAAACTAAATAGTTGTGATGGTAATAGAGTGAATGATAGTGTAACGGTTAACAGATAAGAGTGGAAGAAAAAACATTTTGCGCCGACTAAGTAACATGGGACAAGGGCTAGAAGAAGTGTATAGTAAAATGAAAGAGTACGGTCATTACTCATCACTTTGATTTTTTTTTTCGATTTCAGAAAATAATCTAATAAATATACTTAATGCAACAACAAAATAATTCTGATAAGTACCTTTAGATGTTGATGGAGCAGGTTGCTCAAATATTGATGTAGTAGGCTGATTTGGAGATAGAACCGCTGGTTGCAACACTTTTGCACATCTCTGACCCGAAAAGATAGTCGTTGTTGTGTTTGTTACATCTTGTAAAGGCAAAGATGAGTGGATACCTGAAATAGTAAAGAGTATATTTATTAAAATATGTCATGATTGTTATATAGGTTAGCTTATTTGGTAGGCCCTATGGTTTCAGATTATGAATTTGATGTTATGCACTAGGCAGCTGATATGCACTAGGCATACATGAACGACTACGGGCCTGCGCAAGTTTAATATTTTAAGACTAATTAAGTTTTTAACAATTAGCAGGTGTCTACACCTGCTAATAGTATATCTAGAAACAGTTTCAAATTGCATAAATTAATTATCATACCTGATAAAAACAATGATGGAACTGCATTTTTGCTAAGTTTTTTGCTGGCAGTGTTGAATTTTGAATCAAAATGTGAGTGGCAGACTCTTCCATTCTTAAAGACAGATTTGGGGTCTATCACTAAAACATTTCCACCAATTGCATATATCCATCTATTGAATCTATCCAACTCCTTTCCTGGTTCAGGGAACTTATGCAAAATAGTATCTGGACCTGAAAATAGACCAAAGAATTATTATTTACTCACTATAAACTTTCATCTATGTTGATATTCGATTGGTAATGTAGTTACATCTATGTTGATATTCGATTGGTAATGTAGTTACATCAGTGTGCAGTTGTATGTATATACAGATTATGAAAAAAAGTTGTTTGAATTCTATAAGCAAATAGTCGGTTCATACTTCGCACATATGGAGAACCAACTTTACTTGTACACGCATTAATTATTTGTACTTACGAGTATTTTTGCAGTTCAGCACACAACACTTGCTCGCGTTCATGTTTCTAAGACACAATAACTGCTTCTCACAAACAAATCTAAAGATCCAAATTTTCGTGCAAGGGTCAATCAGATAAAGCGATGCGAAGCGGTATCCAATACTTTCGACGTCAATGTTTAGAAGCAGAATCGTCAATGTCCATACAAGCCAAGTCGTCAAGAAAAATCCACAAAATATTCGAAGCGCATCCATTCATTCGGAAAGAGAAAAACGGAATATTTGTTTTTAAGTTTTTAACAGCCATTTTGAAGCTTTTTGTTCCTTTTTACCTGGCTTCTAATTTCCACGTAAATGTAATTAAAAACATTTACAAAAATTAAAGTTGCGATAATTATTGATGATTGTATCCATTTATACAAACGTTATAAAATAACACAATGAATTTAAAAGGTGCCTCAACCTCATAAATATGTATATTATTAAACAAAATATTGTTGTTATTAAAAGAAAATCTGAGTAAAATGGCACATGTGTTGAGACTAAACCAAAGAGTTTACTAATCTATACCCATGAACATTTTTAGAAAAACGCGATCTATCAATAAGTAAATTAAACTTTTGATATTATTATACGAGTAAATTAAAAATGTATTGAATTGAGTACTGTATCTCCAAAAGCATAACCCTACCTAAACTGGTTAGATAGTATTCCCTTACTTTTGTTCTAAGCTATAGCACCGTGGTGCTGATTCTCAGCCTAATTTGAATAACTTTTGAATTTTGTTTTTTTTTTTTTTGAATTTTTCAATATTTAAAAAAAATATTCCCATTTTATTTGAGTAAAAATAAACCCATATTTTCGGATAGGTATATAAAAACCTAATAAATTATATAAAGAAAATTAAACGAAGTTATAATAATACAAGAATGTGCCAAAATTAAATATCGATAAAAAAATTATTTTTATTTTTATTGCATTGTATGCGTGTGCATTGAATGTTCGCAAATTGCAAGTGTTTACAAGGGAAAGCCCCGCCCATTCTGTGTATGTGTGCTATTAGAAATTGATTTAGTGTAGCTGCTTTCTTCTTAGTGTGCGTGCTCAAATTTTAAGTGTGTGTCGTAAGTACACTATTTGTTAATGTTGTAATTATTTTGGTGGGAGATAAGCGGTGGCACTAGGATTCCTTACTATTCCGCAATGAAGGCATATCTCTGGGTATCTATGGTAATATCCCACCGTGAACATTTTGGTGAAGTGAGCTGTCATTCCACAGGGTTGAAACTCACGTTACCTAAATTAGCACGGTGAGATTTTTACAGAGTAGATCAAGTTTGGTTGTATGTATGTGCTTCGGTAGAGTATCTATGTTCTGTGGCTTCGGGGCGCGAAGCTGGCTTGATGCACCAAAAATCACAATTTGTGTCACTTCCAGCATGTTGCAGTTATTTGCACAGCAAAAGTACAAAAATTTATGGGAATATTTAACAAAAACAAATAGTTAACTCTAATCGGAATTTATTAAATCATAATTTATGATAAATTGTACACTTTGCTAGCTTAAACCTAAAATATATGCAGTAACACAGATGCTCGAAGCTTACCTGTAAAAAAAAGGGAATAAATAATTAAAACAGGAATAGACAAAAACCTTAATAATTAGGGAGCCACTCCCGTATTACTGTATATTATCTATGGGATCCAACAAAAACAAAAAAAAAAACAATCTGCTGAGCCTTTTCCCAACTGTGTTAGGGTCGGCTTCTCACTGGATACAGCTGAATAGTAACCAGTTTTTTTAAGGACAATTCATTTTGGTTGAATTCTTTTTCTTTCAATGGCTGGATAGTGTAAGTCTGATGTATGGAAGAAAAATACATAGTGCATCAACGCCACATAAATTGGATAAGCCCGGCAGGCAGGCAGGCTATGAATAATCCTCACACCGACACACTTACTAAGCCAACTATAGACATTCAGTTTGTTATTTAGAACGCTTACTCCATAGGAGCAGCAGTGGATTCCAGGGGGGCAATTGGTGCAGTTGCTACCTCCTGGGCTTCAACCAAACTGAGTAAACTCTAAATTAGACATACTTAATAATAGTTTTATAATCTGTATTTTCACTTTATGTTTAGTATATTACTAAGATATAGCTAAGTCATAGTCCTCCTTGACAAGGGGGGCACATTCTCAAGTTTACTGAAATAGGTGCAGAGAGTAGTTTTTTAAAAGGCTTTAGCAGCTTGAGAAATCCGCACCCATGGTATAATAACATTATACCATGTCCCCACCCTTCCCCAGCGACAAAAAAACATAACAAATGCAAATGAGTGACAAACATATATGTCACTCCTTGAGCGAAAACTTAGATGCTGCACCTTCATAGGGATGCAGATAAAGTATGTGTTATTAATTTACACTTCATCAAGTTAAAATAATGACTTCTATGACTGCAAGTTTTGGGGGACTGTCATAAGTAATTTTGACATTGAAAGTGCTGATTTCTAGCCTAGTTACAGATAGTGCAATCCACGACGACTCGCCCTACTCAAAGATTACTGTACTGTAAGCTGTAATTTAGAGCGGAGCCGAGTGGAGCGCGTCGTCGTGGATTGCACTATCTATACAATAAATGACTTGATTTTTAATTAAATTTCTATTAATTACCAGTTATCTCATGGTCACATGTCACTTTAACAGATTATTTGTTAGATCTTTGCTATAACATTTTTTTTGTTATTCTGGATTATTACTGGACTGAAGAATTAAAAAAAATTAGATTTTTATGAATTTACTTAAATTCATAAAAATCTAATTTTCACTTGCGTAACAGGTAAGCGACATGATAGGCACTGGACTGGAGAACTTATTATGCAGATTTCAGTCATTTAGACACAAGAGTTCTTTAAGAAGGTTAATATCTGCATAATCTCCTTTGATAAGCCATAGAGTAAATAAAACAAAATATTTACTTCTTGAGGAGTTGATGACGGCAGATCAGGTAGGGGGCAGCCAAACCGGAGCCGAAGTATCCAATGAAGTAGATAGTAAGCTTATAGCGGTTGTTGATGTCGAAGGGGAGGTTCTGAAACAGTTTGATTAGAATGCTGTAGATATATTGAGGCTAAATAAAATATGAAAATTATTTTATTGTTTAATGTTCTTTTTCTGTTTACTTTGAATAAAATGCGCATTATGACAAATCATGCTTACACAGAAACTTGTTCAGTCATCTGTTATTATCTCCAAAAAAAAATGCAAATCAATCTTTTTTGACTCAGATAAAACTTAACCTATGACGTTTTGGTAAGGCACAATTTAATGTTTGGTAGTATAGGTAATAGAACTGGAAAATCAGGAGCAAGATTAATTAAATGTTAATTTTAGTGCAATAAAAACAATTGACTGACGCATTAGATTATGTAATGACGTAAAATTTGAATGAAGAACTCACCTCGCCAGGGACACCTCCATGTGAGTGGTTCCTCACCATGGTGGTCATCACATTCCTACCAAGCTTGTTAGAAACACGAGCTAGGGGAGCAAACATTTTGTTATTTCAAGTTTTCCTTGACTTATCTTGGGCAAAACAGAAAATTCGATTTCCTTCACGAAAAGGAGTGAAGTAATTGAAAAAACTACCACTGCGTTCCCAATATTTTTAATTCATGGTAGTTTCTGAAATGAACGCATCTGTAACATTGGAAAATAATTTAGAAAAATGAAACTGCATCTTGTATTTTCTATGAGTTATATATTTGAGATTTATCTACATACTTAGGAACAAAATTATTTCATAAATAATTTAAACCTTCATCCGCTGGAATGTACCTGAAATAAAGAACATTACAATATTAGGTATATCATGACCAATATTAGATATGTAGGCACACTTTGACTACCGAGTACGAAGCTAGGCGTTGAAAGACGGCACGGTTGGCGCAATGGTTAAGCAATTGACTGCTGCACTGCGTGTCGCGGGTTCGATTCCCGCACGGAACAAATATTTGTATGACCTACAAGTAGTTGTTCCGGGTCTGGCTGTTTGTGTATGTGAGTATAAATGTTTGTAAACGCACCCACGATACAGGAGAAATTCCTAGTGCGGGGCAACGTTTCTAAAAAAAAAAAAAGGATCTAGGCGTAATTATTTAAAAGTAAAACTATTCCCTCTTGCCAGTATACTATAGTAGCCTTTGATTCCATCCTAGCTTACAGGGCTCATACCGGTTATACGAGTAATATGGAACCTGGTAAATACTCCTGAGGGTGCGTGGGTTACGTGTTGGGCTTGGGTACTATATTTAAGCCACGACACGGTTTAGCAAAGACACCGTCAACCAGTCGACGTTTTCAGGACAATGAGCAATAAGATATATCAACTTACATAATAGGTAAGACCTACCTAGGTATATACATTATTATTGTGTTTGTGCTGGTCAAGTCAGTTTGAGCATTATGGAGTCAAGTTTAGATGGTGATCTGTCTCAAGAATGCGAATTATCTGATATTTATTGAACTTGTTATGATGCCAATAAAACTTGAGAAAGTATTAACACCAGTAAATAGACGTGCAAGTTAAACAAATGCATGCACAGGTACCAATAGTGCAAGAACATGAATGCTGTTGTTGCAAACAATTATAGGTATCTGAGATGACACTAACTGTGCGTTTGCACTGGCGAAACATCACAACGAAACATGTTGAAATCTCGAGTTCCTGTCAAATATTGGAACTTTGATAGAAATAGTTAAGATTTCGACATGTTTTGTTGTGAATGAGTAGTTCCTGCCCACCCCAGTCCATAGCGTTGTTCAGAACGATAAATGTACATTCAAACGTTTTTATATTAAAAGTTTAAACGGTCCTTAACCGAGTGTTTAAGTAGGTATATTTAACACACCCATTAGATAGGTATACTTAGGGGCAAAACAAACCAATTTCGCTAATAATTGCCATGATTCATCAGCATGAGGACTCTTGCTCAGACCAAATAAAAAAGTTTTATTTGGTCTGAGCAAGAGGACAAATAAGTTGGATAAGTTTTTATGTCTTTTGTAGACCGACGATTCATTTGCAGCTGGTTGTTGTGGTACGTATTTGAATATCGAAGATTAAAACACCTACTGTTAAAATATCGATATTCAAAACATCGAAAATGGAGTTCTAATTCATTACTTTAATCAGACTTGGACGACACAATCAAAGTATCAATCAATTAGCACTAATTAAATATAAGTAATTTAAATGGTTAATTATCATTGTATTTCTGTTATAGAACGACGAATGACACTTTCATTAGGCTTAGTGCTAATGAGTTAAAGTAGGTCGTCGTGATATTTGCTCATTACAAAATCTCAATATGCCCAGTACCTTAATTGCGTCATAAATGATCAATCAGAATCTGATTCGTTTTGACCTGAATATGTTTTTCTGCTCATTTAAGGTCATAGTTTAACTTACGGTGCCGCGATCTGTAACTCTTCGGGTCTCAATCGAAGTAGGTATATCATAGTTTTTCCTGCGCGGACGACCGCCATTTTGGTTTTTAACTTACACTCCGCGATCTGTACTAACAGCAAGGACAAAATAGGTATAGTCTATTTTTTTTATTTTTTTATTTATCCAGCGTGTCTCCCAGCGTGTCAAGAAAACACACTGTTGGATATTGAAGTCTCGATGCAGAGCATCGAAATCCATTAAGCGAAAAAAATCGCGGTAATAATACGCCCGAAAACGAATAGAAAGAAAGCGGATAATATGTGAGAGGAAACTCCGGGAGGGGACGCCCTGGAAGGACAAACAGTGACCTTATTGGTGATGTTCTTCAGAAAGGTCAGGGTGCGTACCTAGTACTCGCAAAAGGCGAGAATGTAAACGAAGCAAAAGGAGTATGTAAGGATCGTAGCAGGTGGCGTTCTGTAGTTTCTGCCTACCCCTGTGGAAGAAAGCGTGAGTTTATGTATGAAGGTAAGCCTATATACCTTGTAAGAGAAACAGGAGGACGCCCTCACTTAAAGTGGATGATCTGGGTATTTTAGAAAACAATTATTGTTCGTTTTGTTTGTAATTTTAATCCAAATTCTACTCAAAGTATGTACCTACGTCTACTGCTGGTGTATCGACTATCTTTACCCCGTTGTGGCGCCAGTGGCGTCAATGTGGGTCTTATTCCGAAAGAAACCTAACGCATAAAGGACAGATTTTCCTGTCCTAATTTGACTGTAGACTTGTTAGAACTCCTAACAAGTTGCCCTATCTCCTTTTGAACACTACAACTCCTTAGAGGAGACTATACGTCCAAATTATAACTCATTAAAAACATAATTTGAGTCTGAAACAGTAGCTCACAAAACTTACCAAGTTTAGTTCTTGTTCATCTGGTGCCACAGCACGACGAAGGGCGCTGCGAAGCCAGTGCCAACGTACAAGAAGAAGGTGATGGTCACACGCGTGCGGTTGTGGATTTTAAATGGAAGGTTCTGGAATTAAAGGTTTTTTATTTAAATTACTATAGTCAATAGGTAAAGGGGTGCATTTAAAATGCTTTTATGAGTCGTCACAATTATCATTTTTTGAGCTGAAAGCTGCTTAACTTATGGGCGTTGCCATATCAACCGGTACTGTGCTTTTCGCATCCAGCGAATTTGAGTGTTGATACTTAAATGTGCAGCTGTGACCCATGGCAGTCAGCCTCGTCAGGGTGAGTGATACCACCTAACTCATCATGATCTGGCTAGAGTCCTAGACTTATCCCAACTACACACATCAAAAGTGTCTAGGGATCAAGTACGTTCTAGAGTTTCGCCGTAATTGAGGATTATTATTTTAACTTTTTTGGATCGTCATTGTTTTTTTTAAATTGTGAATTTCACTATTTGAATAAAGAATTTTCTTTAAATAACTGTCAATCAGGATTCCTATAAATGTGTGTAATAGCGTTTTTATAAAACCACTAGGTTGTCCGCGAGTTCGTCCGCGTGGTTTTGAAGATATCAAGTTTAATGATGTTTAACGCTAACTACATATTTTTATATTTCAGTCAACAGAAAATGCCTATCACACTAAGCAACTTTTTTAAAGTCACCAATTATAAAAAAAATAGATTTTGATATTTTTCTAAAACCTCTCTCTGTAGGTACCTACACCACTTTTTTTGTAATATTTTCAGGCTGCATTATATATAAACTATCAGGTGAACTTACTCTAGACAGGCCAACACAATTTCACCGGAAATTGGAGGCGCTTAAATTGAATTTGGTAATCCGATGGTATTTAAGGGATCCGCGGTGTAAGATTTTTTTTTCCTTGATTCACACCAGTGAAAATGCATGCCTCAATGACGTGTTTATATGTAGAATCTTTATTTGAAGTCTAGTTCCATAACACAATTTAGCTTGGTTTTAGATTCCTTAACAAAATTATCGGCACGCAAGCGATTATATTCCCTTAAACTATGTCTTACCCTAGGATGCGATTTATCTCCTTGCCAAATTTTATTGAAATCCGTTCAGTGGTTTAGGCGTGAAAAGGTAACATATAGACAGACATTCTTGTACTCAAACCTCAGCTCGATATACATAGTTTATTGACCCTAATAAGAAATAGGGTCGACTCGCATCAAAAAAGCTTTTGTGAAAATTGGCCATTTTATTGCTGACTGTATTTTTTTTTCAAAATCTGTGAAAGCAGATCAACATGTTTCAAAAAGTTAAGGATAGTCTCATAGGTCTGTTTTGTTTTGTTGTCTTATTGCCCTATCTCAAAATTCACCCTGGACATGTTATGATTGACTGCTTAGATCCATAAAGCTATACCGGGATGATTATCTTTTAAAAGGTTAAATCCGTAACTATCTGCAATATTCTAACCTTTTGGCTAGCCTTTTTACAATTTGCGGTAAACTATAGAAGAATACGAACATAATACAATATTGCTCATCCCCCATACCCATAGCATAGAGCGTGATAATATTTTTTGAAAAGTCAACTTTAAATCCAAGTGTTCGTCCATGGTTTAAAAAAAAATAGAACACAGTTTTTTTTTTTTTTGATCTAGCATTATGTGGATGTGCTCAAAGGTGTGTGCTCGAATGTTTAGGTAACATAATATTTCCCATATTATGTTACCTAAACATTCGAGTGTGATTTTTGCATTCTAAAATACTAGTTAGTGTTAGTATACTTGTTTCGCAGCTTTTAGTGGAAAGATCGAAATAAATAGGTGTATTTTCCTTATCCCGACATCGACATAGTGAAAACCAATGTTATTCGACGAAGACCTCACAAGTGGATTAGATTTTTACGAGTAGGTATTAAAACAAGAGATATGCGCATTTCGCAAAGTAATTGAAGCAGTGTTGTGTGTAAGTAGTTGTTCATTTATTTGAAGCTATCTATACCTAGGTAGTACTACAAAGTACTACCAATAAATATAATTGAAGTAACTGTTTGTAATGCCAAAATAACAGCTTTTTACTTAACGCATATGGAATTATATATGGTAAGTACTTACATACATGTTAAAAAAAAAAAAAAATTGTCTGTTTGTTCCGGCTAATCTCCGAAACGGCTGGACCGATTATGACGGGACTTTCACTGGCAGATAGCTATTTTATTCGGAGTAACTTAGGCTTCTTTTGTTTTAGAAAATAAAAGTATTAGGGTCGACGTGGCCGTAACGAAGGGCAGTAGCTAGTATGTACTTAATTATTATAAATTAAATAAGTACTCGTATAAGTAGCTTGTCGTGTCTGACTGTGTGACCGTGTTGTTTTTTTTTAATTACGCAACAGATTTTGATGCGGTTTTCACCTTTTTTTTTCCAGAACACATTAATATTGAACCTAGTTTATGTATCAAAGAAATCTTGACATTTTGACAAGTCGTACAAACGTGCGAAGCAGGGGTCGTTTGTAGTATATATTTCGCGAGTATGTGTGTGGTTTTACAAACAATTGTGGCTTTTGTAAACATGCATTCAGTCAGCGCGACTTATGTGGACATAAAGACCGGTTGTGCTCATCACATAAAATACAATAGTAGGTACCTATATCTTATATCTTCTTACTGCCGCAGCAGCTTCTCGTGGGACGTATTGGACAGTAAATTAAGAATGCCATATTATTACGCTCTGTTTTTGCCCGGCCTCGCCCGCGTTTTGTCGGAAATTATTCAACACGGGAATGAACTACCGGTATAAAATTATTCTGTATCCTAACCGAAGTCTTGGTCACCTGTATGCCAAATTTGATCGAGATATGTTTAGCCATTAAGGCGTCAAAAGGTAACAGACAGACACATAGGGTTACTTTCGCATTTTAGTAAAAATGAATGGATATTTAATGATGAACTGAATATTAAACTCTCCTCAACTTCTACCCGATCCGGGTAAAGTCTAGACTCAGGTCGAGAGTCTGGACTTTGCTAACTTTTATTATAAAAAGCGAATAAAAAGTTGGCAAAATGTGGATAAGGAAAGCCTCTGCCTAATCCTTCAGGATTACAGGCGTGATAATGTATATTATAAAAAATAAAAAAGCTACTACTCTTCATTAGAATGCAGTTCCCTATTATGTTTTCACATCAAGCCATAATAGAAAGAAACTGCCAAGAGCAAAAAATAAACTGGGGATTGGAGAACAATGAAAGGAAAGAAACGATTTTTCTTCCAACTGAACCAACACAGACTACAATTTGTGAACCAACTTGGTTCAAGTTATGAGCTCATGAATCAGTGTACCTATACCTATGCAACCCATGCTACAAGTTTTATCTAATCAAGTAGGTACTACTTCTATTTGCAAACAACTAGGTACCTACCCATACTTAATATGGGCGAATATATGTAAGTTAAGGCTTCTGACTAATCTCGCTTTAACAATGCCTATAGGAACTAGGCGTGCCTTTAAAAGGGCAAAAAACGTGCCTCGATTCGAAAAAATATATACCTAATTACGTAATAAACAAACTAATAAAAAGTCTGGACTTACCTCTCCAGGGACGCCTCCATTTGATCCGTTCCTGAAGAAACTTCTCATCACATTTCTTCCAGACTGGTTTGAAATCCTGGCTAGCGGACCCAACATTTTGACTTTACTTTTTCTTTACGGACTGAACAAAATGGCCAGGTATAAAGGTAGATAAGATAATCGTATTGGTTATCGGTGGATACTGACCGGACGGTGGGCTGATAAGCTTGAACTGAAGTGTTTTACGCAAACGAATACGTGTCGTTGGTATAACCCGTCGATATGTTATTGGTAGTGTTTTTATAGCATTCGAATGTGAATGAGAACCTTTTATAAGTGATTGGGTTGTAATGTTGTAGGTGTTGAGGAAAACTGGCAAATTATGAAATGATTGTATTTTGCTGCTGATTTATGTATGAGATAAAGATTTAAATGCGAGACAGAATTGGAAGTATTTAGTGCTTATTTTTAACTAGCTGCGCCCCACGGTTTCACCGTGCATAAGTTTCGATTTCGTGGGAACATCGGAATAAAAAGTATCCTATGTGTTAATCCAGGTTATAAACTATATGTGTGCCTAATTGTATCCAAATCCGTTCAGTAGTTTTAGCGTGAAGAAGAGACAAACATACACACTCATAAACTTTCGCCTTTAGGATATAAAATTACTTCCAGGGTTAGTCATGCGTCCGGTATCACCGGATGCCGACCCACCTCTGTCGTGTGGTCGAGGCCTATTTGACGGACAGGGCCATCATCTACCCCGGTCACCAGGGAGAGTGGAACCGGCGAGAGATGTCGTGCGGTGTCCCACAGGGATCGGTCCTGGGGCCGCATCTGTGGGACATCGGATACGACTGGGTGCTGCGCGCCGACCTCCCCAATGGCGTCAGCGTCGTTTGTTACGCTGACGACACGTTGGTCCTGGCGCAGGGGAGGTCGCACCAGGCGGCGGTCGAACTAGCGACACACGGGGTTGCGACAATCGTAGCCAGAATCCGGCAGTTGGGACTCGAGGTGGCCTTGCACAAGTCCGAGGCCATGTGTTTTCATGGTCCTCGGAATGCGCCACCGTCGGGTTCCCAAATAACGGTAGGAGGGGTTCACATCGGCGTCGAGTCGACGATGAAGTACTTGGGACTCGTCCTCGACAGTCGGTGGAACTTCGTGGAGCATTTCCGACGTTTGGCTCCCAGACTGGACCGGGCCGGGGCTGCCTTGAAGCGGCTCCTGCCCAATCTAGGGGGTCCAAACGCCTCCTGCCGGAGGCTATACGCGGGGATCGTGCGGTCCATGGCCCTGTACGGGGCACCGGTGTGGGCGCATTCGTTGAGGCGGCGGCCTGCCCGCCGGTTGAACGCGTCCCAGAGGGTCATGGCCACCCGGCTGGTCCGGGGATACCGCACGGTCTCCGGTGAGGCGGCGAGCCTCCTTGCCGGATTGCCGCCATGGGATCTGGAGGCAAAAGTCCTCGCGCATATTTGGGAGTGGCGCGGGGAGGCGAAACGCCGGGGCTTGACTCCGATGCCGCGAGCAATCGCGGCACAGCGGACAGAGCTCCGACGGGATCTCATGGCGGCATGGAGAGTGCGATTGTCGCAACCCAGTGCTGGGCACGCCACTATTGCGGCGATAAGTCCCCTCTTTGAGGAGTGGCTGGAGAGGCGCCACGGCGTCCTCACCTTCCGCCTGACGCAGGTCCTCACCGGACACGGCTGTTTCGGGAGGTACCTGTTTCGGATAAGGCGGGAGGAAACGCCCGGGTGTCATCACTGCGTGGATCGCCCGGAGGACACGGTGGAGCATACGGTGGAGGTATGCCCGGCTTGGGCAGAGCACCGCCGTGTCCTCGTGGAGGCGATCGGTGGCGGGGATCTCTCGCGTCCGGCCCTGGTCCAGGCCATGGTACGGAGCGAGAGGGCATGGGAGGCCGTCACCTCCTTCTGCGAAGCAGTAATGCTCGCAAAGGAGGAGGCGGAACGCGTGAGGGAGAGGCAAATTTCGCGCCCTCACGCCCCTAGCCGCCGCAGGAGGAGACGCCCTGGGCGTCGGGAATCGATTGCCGATTCCCGGCCACCGTAGGCGCGGGCTTGCGGACGGTGAGCAATGGGTAGCTCGCCGTCCGGTAAGGACCAGGCCCGGGTCGACGGCGCGTTGTGTTCCACGCGCGCCTCAAAGAGATGTCAGCAAGTGAAGGGGTCCGATGAGACCATTGCCTGCCGGGGTTGCGGGATTAGTCCGAAAGGGATACCGTGGCCCCCTGGCATTGCACAGGCAACAGAAGGAACACGGGTGGGTTTTAGTCAGTAAGAGTCTGACACGCCCTCCCGCTCCACCCAGAGCGGGAGACGTCATTTGATGATTTCCCACCCAAAAAAAAAAAAAAAAAAAAAAAGTGTTAGTCATGCGGGAGAGGACCCGCATGACGTATTGCGAATGCGATCACTCTCTCTGGAATCGGGAACCGGATAGTTAGAACATTTAGTCCTCGTTTCCCATATTTTAGCTTAGGAATATTGCAGCTTTAGGTATTAAAAATATTGAGTCCGACATTTTCATTGAATTTGGTGGAGAGTTTGCGGTGGGGTCAGCACTCATAATCATCACCGTGTATCTGACAAAATATGTACCTAAATCAAATTTTCTTCCTTCCTTTTCTAAAAGTGATAAAAAAAATGAAACCTTTCTCCTCTAAATTAAAGATGGTTGCTTAGCTAATAATATTTTGTCGACGAGCAAAGATATTGTTATTTATTTTTTGAGATTTTATTCTGTTTTATTTACTTGTTAGCTTTTTATCAAAAACTCTACATTACAGTATGTTCTGCAACATAGTCTGAAGGAAGGATAAATTATATGAAATATGCATACCTATAGTTGAGTTAACTGAGACTTATTTTTTGATTTTTTTCCTTGAGTTTTGTTAACGTCACTTTATAATTTTGACTAGGGCCCATAGGCAGTGAATGGTAGTGATCTTTTAACAGAAAACGTGTTCATAAAAAAAAAACAAGGAAAATATTTTTTAAGCAATATATTTTGCTATATATCCAAATGATTAAAGGTCAATTAATTAACAATTTATTAATAACTCATAAAACGGGTTTTCCTCATCAAATGAGAACACAAGTCAAGAAAATAGTAGCTTTTACATTTAATGCAATGGCAATTTGCGAATGACGTTTTTGCGTTCGAAAATGGCAACATAGGATCTGCCATTTTAAAAAAAAGAAACAGTCGGCCACGCTTGCTACAGAAATCATTTCACTTTTCGGGGGCCTATTTTCCCCCTTTACGTTTAGTTCCAATATTGCTGTAATTACTTCATTACCAGAGCAAAACTTTAAATCGTAAGTCAAAATTAGATATGGCCGACTTGGACGATTTCTTCGCGAAAAAAGATCGCAAAAAGTCGAAGGCAGTGAAAAAGTTCGCTACAGCCGATGAGTTGACCAAAAAATTGGACGACCCAAAACAGAAATCAGATGTAAGGCCGAAGAAGGAGCGACCGGTTCAGGAAGGAGAGGAAGGAGGTCGAGCAAGGGTGAGTTCTGACACTAAACATTAAAATTTTAACACAACATCATGACAATCATTGTGTCGGGGCGATTCGTCTTCACTCTTGACGAATAGTAAGCCCTGTTTTATTTCACGGTGACTAATGATCACTTCTTGCTGCTGTATAGCGTTTGACCTGGTTTCGTATGAAAAACTACCAATTTTTTTTAGTAGGTCGTCAATCTTTTAGCCTAATTTCGAGCAATCAAAATGATTGTCAAGGGTACTTCCCATGTAGTACGTATCTCTAGTGGCAGATGTGTCTCCACAGATGATACTCATAATGAAGTGTCATTCATGGTAAGAAACATGATAGGTTATGTTTAACATTTCTTAATAGAAAGTTGTGTTTTACTGAAGATTTGTGCTAAATCATTGTAATTTATTCCAAATCTAAATTGCCTAGATTTGCAATTGTTGTACCCAGTACATTGTCAGTATTCTACAAACAAAAAATCTAACAGCTAAGAACAATCCTCTTGAAATTATTCATGGGCAATCCATAGACACACCATAAATTTTTAATACACAAATTTCTGAGAATGTATGTAAACTGATTACAGCCAAAAATGTTTTTGAACCTACACAGTTTGTTTTCATAAATTCTCTTAATCTTAACTTCATATGGTACAAATAATAAACAAGTAAATGTAAACAACTTAAACAATTATAATTTATGTATTTACACTGACAATTGTAACAATTCCAATAGACTTATTTATGTAGCGTTCAAGGTAAATAATAATGTCTGATAATAACATGTTACATGGACTTGAGTATTCGTATTTTGTATTTTATAATATACATGCTGAAATGGATTAATACCACTAAAAAACTAACTTTAATCTTTTGTGTCAACTAGTAGGTACATTTTATAGTAATTCACATAATACAACGTGTAACGGAAAGGGTATATACATACCAAGGACACGGCTTCTTTGGATGATAACAAACGATATTGGAAGGGTTTTTTAAATCTATCTCTACATGTTGGGAAGTTATGATTTTTTTTAATACATTGATACCAGAAACCGAACTTTTCAAATTGAAATAAACACATCACTAGCATTAAGTCAGCTGATCGGTGTCAGCGAACTATTTGTAAGTAAAAATCAACCTCTTACTCCTGGTATTTCTGAATAAACGGTTCCGCATGTTTCTTTTTTTTACAAAATATTATTAGGTTACTGACTTTTCCTAAACTGAATAAGTTTGCGAACTAGCTACAATACAATTAATTTTATTGGTCTAGGTATCAAAATTTAACGAAATAATATTTGGATACATTACACACATGTTGTTTTTTTACGTAGTTGTCCTTTTGTTGAAGATTACTTTGTAGATCATTATTATCGACATAGTAATCTTCCACCCACCACCCACCTTACCATCGTACCTACAACACAGTAAATATCTAATTCAAAAACAATATTCCTGTAAATTTCCTAACTTTATTCCTAACCTTTTATTTTAACAAAACCCCACTGCGACCAATTGGAATTGTGAGATATTACAATTACAGTCGCGGCTAAAATCACTTTTTTTACTACTAAATAATGGCTATTTTCATCTGTGGGCTGTTTCAACCTATGGCTTTAATTTATAAAACACAGCTATGTCATTAGAAATGAGAACTTCTATCAAACCGTCATGTTTCAATCTTCGCTTAGTGCTAACATAAACAATGCGGACAAGTTAAAAAGTATGTAATTGATCTTGTTTGAAATAGATAAACCTACCTATTCCCTGTTTACTCGTATGATTGTCAGCACAATACTTTAGGCAATATGAACTTGAACTATTATGACTATGAGCCCTTATCATAATAATTTTTACACATACGATCCAGGAAATTCGATTCACCTTATTGAATCGATTTGCTTGAAGATTTAGTAACAATTATTGTCCAACTGAACCCAAAAAATCATTTCTATTCATTTTTTCGCAACTTATGCTTCTCCTAGTACAAATAAAATCACAGAGGGTTCCGTTCATAATTTTTAAAATAAGTAAATTATAATTACGACAAAAATTATTATCAACAAGTTAATAGTTTTTTTTTATTACAAAATAATAGCACGCAACGCATATTTTTTGTCTGTAGGACTAACCGAAAGAATTATCGGAAGTTTCACGGTCGGTGCTGTTTGAGTGTTACCTACATTGGTTTTATTCTCAGTTTTATTGGTTTAAGCCAGTGAACGAAAATAAACTTCGTTCACTAGTTTGAGCACGTGTAGGTAGTTTTTAAACGAAGTCAATAAAAAATGTCGCAAAACGTACCTATCTAACTGTAGAAAGAAAGTAATTAAAGTACTAGGACCGCAAGAAAAACAGGAATTGTTATTGCCGAATTGAAAATCGTTTGCTCACAGAACCCTGATTACGTCGTTATGCACACACTAAGCATCATAATGTGTGTAAACCTAATGGGTTAGGGTCTTAGGGTACGTGAACCAATTGCAGTCAGTGTAGTTTAAATTACTCCTGGTAAATAAAACTTTTAATTCAGACTTCTAACGAGATATCGCGGCCCCATAATTATTATGATCTTTAATGGATTGAAATGAATATTTTTCCGGAGTTGCGGGAATTTCCGGGGTTGCGGGAGTTTCCGGGGTTGCGGGAATGTTCTAACGAGATAACACGGCCCCAGAATGCAAGGGCAACTGAAGGAACAGGATGGTTTCTAGTCAGTACGAGTCTAACACTTCCTTCCGCCCCAACCAGGGTGGGACTTGAGTCAAAAAAAAAATGCATTACGTAATTAGTCTGCTCTGGTGTGTTAGATTTACTTAAAAGTTTGACGGAGTTTAGTTGAAATTATTATTAGGATGTAAAATAATCTTGAATTCTTGATCAATATTTTTGAATAGTAGTGAACACTAATAGGACAGCTACCCCATAGGTATCTAAATTTAACGAAATAATATTTAGGTACCAGAATAGCAGGGAATAGGAGCTTTATTTAGCAAATTTTGGTAATACTTTGCTCGTCAGTCGACGTCTTTTCCGCCGCGTCTCCGTCTGGTGCACTCGTTTCTATCCCTGTGACCGGTCGTAAATTATTAAAACTTCCTGAGGAATGAATTAGACGATGTCCTCACAGTCTACCAGTGTTGAGTTATGTTAATCTTGTGATGGATAATAATTTAATTTTTCAAAACGACGACGCGACTGTGCCCCGGCACACTGCTCGAGATGTGATGTGCGCCATTATTTAGATGCGCGCTTTTCCCAGTTGGTTGAGCGTGGTAGTAGAAGCGTGGCTTGGCCTCCGCGAACCCCAGACCTAACCCCGTTAGACTTTTTTTTGTGGGGGTACAAGTGTACGTAGTGCAGTGTGATACAATGGACCTAATGAAAGTGCGGATTGAGGCCGCTTTCAGGACCATAACACCAGACATGCTACGCAATGTTCAGGTGTCCATGAACAAGCGAGCGGCCTTGTGCAATACAATACCAAGGTCACCACATCTTTAAAAATGTAAGTCAATTTACTAAATTAAGCAAAGCTTTAAGATTTTACTGTTTACTCGGTAATAAGTAGGTAATAATAAGAGATGAAACTATGTAGTTAACCTACCTAAACTTTGTTTCGATTTTTTACGTAAGTTTTGTTACCTGTTTTTACGTGCACCCAATTTCTGGCTTGATATTAACGAGTAAACTTTAAATCAATAATTACGCGTTAATTTTTACATCACGGTAAAGTAGGTATGGTTTATTGCGCGCGCGCGCCATTTTCTTGGAAGCGCGGCGGCGCGCGACATGTTTTATTTTGTCAGTTCACGCCGACAAAGAACACCGCCCGCGGTAGGCTACTACGGTACTAGGCGCGCAGAATTACGGAAGAGATTTATCCTGATATTGGCAAGTAACGTGGAAAGTTATTGACCTACGTAGTGCGGTGACACGTTTGTTATGATTTGAATTTAAAAAAACATATGAAACCGAAAATTTGGTATCAATTCTTAGAGTACATTATTTTGAGTTGAAACTATGTATAGTGATTCTATACCAGCTGTTATCTTTAGTGCTTAAGGATAGCTATAGGGTTTCTGTTACACCCTGTATACACATGCCTGGTTTCTATGAGGATAGGCACAGAATAAATACATCTCATTTTATTTAGGTTTCATGTTAGAGCACTCTATGTGTGAGGTCATTCTGGATAAAGACAGCTTTAATATTTCATGCACTAAATGAAATGAAGTTTGTTTTGGCCTTTCTTCTCAGAGTAGTCAGATAGGAAACGCCGAACTCATCTAGTTAATTTTATTTTTAAAAGATGACGTGTAAAAGTGATTCCAAGGTCCTATTTACAGAATAAACAATTTCATTTAATTTCAAATTATCAACAAAACATGAAGGCAGGTTTATAAACTTTTTTTAAAAATTATGTTTATATACCTTGTTTTTCTTTCAAACATAACCATTGAATTCACTTCTTAGCCATGTCACCTTTCACACAATCCATTAACTGTTCAGTTAATACACATTCTTGTCACATACTGGTAATTGGTAAGAAACCAGAGGGAGGTTCTGGTCAGGCAGGTTTCATACCAACTGACTTGAATGACAGACACCACCAATCGCACTGAACTCAGCACTGACACACTCAAACCACAACTGACTCTCACTTCAATCTGAATGAACTCAACATTATAAAATCTTACTTATTGTCAATTAGCTTTTGCCCGTGGCTTCGCTCGCGTTTCTTTATCACTCAGGAACAATACTTAGTACTTTTTCTGTACCCCTGACAATGTGTATGCAAAAATTCATGATGATTGGTTGAGTAGTTAATACGTGAAAGCGTAACAAACTCAGCTTTGCATGTTCTATGTTATGGGGTTTGGTTTCCGCACTCAGTCCGTCAGGTGGACCATTGTGCGTGGGCCATAGCGGCCGTTTGGGGGGTTATTCCAACCAGCCCACCTCCCTCCAGAAGTTGATTAGGTCTCCTGGTTTGCTTAGAACATCTCAGCTTTGCATTTATAACATTAGTTAGAATACCTGCTTAAAAAAACACTATACTATGCCATATGAAAGAGAAGGAGAAGAGAAGGTGACTGACCCCCTGGTGGAGTAACGTGGGACAAATGCAGGAAGTTAATGATTGTCAATAGCTACTTTTTGGCTTTCATGGATGAAACTATTTAGGATGGAAATGTATTGATAATCTACCTGTCCATAATTAATAGATCTAGGTTACTGAGAACATGGCTTCAGTTTAAAATGAAACAATTCGTTATGTAACGCTAAACGAACTGTTCTGGAGTTTGATGTGTCGGAAGTTCTATGTTATTTACTTTAGCGCTATTTTGGGAGTATCATTTTATTCTTCGTGGTCTGCAACTATGAAGAGATGATCACTCTTCATTTGATTGATTGATTTTTAAGTCTTTCCTAACAGAAAATGGTTAATGCAAGTTAACAAAAAGATCTTAAAATCTAAAAGTAAACTAACATAATCCGAGCAATGTTAAATATGCTAAATCACCTCTCTTAAGGGGATTACCTCGCTCAAATCCTAAATATACTGTAGGTTTAAAGAAGATTGTAGATGAATCCTTTTGTGCGTTTTCCATGTAAAAAATATATGGTATACTTAAGGTCATCACAAATACATTGTATTGTTTAAAATTTTAATAAACTTTCCTAAATTTTGGGAAAAAATCTTAATAAATAGGTCCTTCCTCAACCTAAATTCTAAATTTTCTCTGTAACGGCTGAATAGTTCGGCATGAATTTTCTACCAAAAATACATAATGACGTATTGGACAATTTGTATTGTTTTTTTTTTGTTATTTCTTTTAATATTTTTAACTATTGAACAAAAACCCGAAACTTCACCAGTACCCCACTGGAGCACCCCCGCCAAGGCCTGTGACGCGTACTCGGGACGCGACACGTCAGTGTCCTGATGACTCTTGTGACGGAAGGACTATACGCGCGTTATTTTTTCCAAATAAAATCTAAAAGTTTACGTTTTGAATGATTTTTGAATGAAATCATATTTTAAATAGTACAAATATAAATATTTCGTAAATCAACCATACAAATTAAGTTTGTAAATATATGTAAAGCAGTTTGTAATTTCGTTTTGTTTTTTGAACCTGTCATAGAGTAAGCCTGACTATGCCTAAATATAAGAATAAATGTAAGGTGAAGCGTGGCCGAACTCTCCAAAACTATTGGTAAGTACCTAACCTATTGAGTACATTATTTCTAGTGTGTTTATTTTTTATCGTTTTTAGTTATCTTGAGAATTTCGTTTGGCGGAGGATGGAGACCGACCGTGTCTAGATGATTAATGATGTCACTTACCTGATGGTGGGCTGATGGACTCCGAAGGTGGGTATAGGATCTCATTGACGGCACTACGTAGAACCATCGTGTTTGGACTCATTTCAAAGGTCTCTAGGAGACCTTGTTCACTCATGATGTCACCTACCTGATGATGGATTCTGAAGGTGGGTATAGGATCTCATTGACGGCACTTCGTAGAACCATCGGGTTTGGACTCATTTGAAAGGTCTCTTAGAGACCTTGGTGACTGATGATGTCACCTACCTGATGATGGACTCCGAAGGTGGGTATAGGATCTCATTGACGGTACTTCGTAGAACCATCGTGTTTGGACTCATTTGAAAAGACTCTTGGAGACCTTGGTGACTGATGATGTCACCTACCTGATGATGGACTCCGAAGGTGGGTATAGGATCTCATTGACGGTACTTCGTAGAACCATCGTGTTTGGACTCATTTGAAAGGTCTCTTGGAGACCTTGGTGACTGATGATGTCACCTACCTGATGATGGACTCCGAAGGTGGGTATAGGATCTCATTGACGGTACTTCGTAGAACCATCGTGTTTGGACTCATTTGAAAAGACTCTTGGAGACCTTGGTGACTGATGATGTCACCTACCTGATGATGGACTCCGAAGGTGGGTATAGGATCTCATTGACGGCACTTCGTAGAACCATCGTGTTTGGACTCATTTGAAAGGTCTCTTAGAGAGCTTGGTGACTGATGATGTCACCTACCTGATGATGGACTCCGAAGGTGGGTATAGGATCTCATTGACGGTACTTCGTAGAACCATCGTGTTTGGACTCATTTGAAAAGACTCTTGGAGACCTTGGTGACTGATGATGTCACCTACCTGATGGTGGACTCCGAAGGTGGGTATAGGATCTCATTGACGGCACTACGTAGAACCATCGTGTTTGGACTCATTTCAAAGGTCTCTTGGAGACCTTGGTGACTGATGATGTCACATACCTGATCATGGACTCCGAAGGTGGGTATAGGATCTCATTGACGGCACTACGTAGAACCATCGTGTTTGGACTCATTTCAAAGGTCTCTTGGAGACCTTGGTGACTGATGATGTCACATACCTGATCATGGACTCCGAAGGTGGGTATGGATCTCATTGACGGCACTTCGTAGAACCATCGTGTTTGGACTCATTTCAAAGGTTTCTTGGAGACCTTGTTCACTCATGATGTCACCTACCTGATGATGGACTCCGAAGGTGGGTATAGGATCTCATTGACGGCATTTCGTAGAACTATTGTGTTAGGACTCATTTGAAAGGTCTCTTGGAGACCTTGGTGACTGATGATGTCACCTACCTGATGATGGATTCCGAAGGTAGGTATAGGATCTCATTGACGGCACTTCGTAGAACCATCGTGTTTGGACTCATTTGAAAGGTCTTTTGGAGACCTTGGTGACTGATGATGTCACCTACCTGATGATGGATTCCGAAGGTAGGTATAGGATCTCATTGACGGCACTTCGTAGAAACATCGTGTTTGGACTCATTTGAAAGGTCTCTTGGAGACCTTGGTGACTGATGATGTCACCTACCTGATGATGGATTCCGAAGGTAGGTATAGGATCTCATTGACGGCACTTCGTAGAACCATCGTGTTTGGACTCATTTGAAAGGTCTCTTGGAGACCTTGGTGACTGATGATGTCACCTACCTGATGATGGACTCCGAAGGTGGGTATAGGATCTCATTGACGGTACTTCGTAGAACCATCGTGTTTGGACTCATTTGAAAGGTATCTTAGAGAGCTTGGTGACTGATGATGTCACCTACCTGATGATGGATTCCGAAGGTAGGTATAGGATCTCATTGACGGCACTTCGTAGAACCATCGTGTTTGGACTCATTTGAAAGGTCTCTTGGCGACCTTGGTGACTGATGATGTCACCTACCTGATGATGGACTCCGAAGGTGGGTATAGGATCTCATTGACGGTACTTCGTAGAACCATCGTGTTTGGACTCATTTGAAAAGACTCTTGGAGACCTTGGTGACTGATGATGTCACCTACCTGATGATGGACTCCGAAGGTGGGTATAGGATCTCATTGACGGCACTTCGTAGAACCATCGTGTTTGGACTCATTTGAAAGGTCTCTTAGAGAGCTTGGTGACTGATGATGTCACCTACCTGATGATGGACTCCGAAGGTGGGTATAGGATCTCATTGACGGTACTTCGTAGAACCATCGTGTTTGGACTCATTTGAAAAGACTCTTGGAGACCTTGGTGACTGATGATGTCACCTACCTGATGGTGGACTCCGAAGGTGGGTATAGGATCTCATTGACGGCACTACGTAGAACCATCGTGTTTGGACTCATTTCAAAGGTCTCTTGGAGACCTTGGTGACTGATGATGTCACATACCTGATCATGGACTCCGAAGGTGGGTATAGGATCTCATTGACGGCACTACGTAGAACCATCGTGTTTGGACTCATTTCAAAGGTCTCTTGGAGACCTTGGTGACTGATGATGTCACATACCTGATCATGGACTCCGAAGGTGGGTATGGATCTCATTGACGGCACTTCGTAGAACCATCGTGTTTGGACTCATTTCAAAGGTTTCTTGGAGACCTTGTTCACTCATGATGTCACCTACCTGATGATGGACTCCGAAGGTGGGTATAGGATCTCATTGACGGCATTTCGTAGAACTATTGTGTTTGGACTCATTTGAAAGGTCTCTTGGAGACCTTGGTGACTGATGATGTCACCTACCTGATGATGGATTCCGAAGGTAGGTATAGGATCTCATTGACGGCACTTCGTAGAACCATCGTGTTTGGACTCATTTGAAAGGTCTTTTGGAGACCTTGGTGACTGATGATGTCACCTACCTGATGATGGATTCCGAAGGTAGGTATAGGATCTCATTGACGGCACTTCGTAGAACCATCGTGTTTGGACTCATTTGAAAGGTCTCTTGGAGACCTTGGTGACTGATGATGTCACCTACCTGATGATGGATTCCGAAGGTAGGTATAGGATCTCATTGACGGCACTTCGTAGAACCATCGTGTTTGGACTCATTTGAAAGGTCTCTTGGAGACCTTGGTGACTGATGATGTCACCTACCTGATGATGGACTCCGAAGGTGGGTATAGGATCTCATTGACGGTACTTCGTAGAACCATCGTGTTTGGACTCATTTGAAAGGTATCTTAGAGAGCTTGGTGACTGATGATGTCACCTACCTGATGATGGATTCCGAAGGTAGGTATAGGATCTCATTGACGGCACTTCGTAGAACCATCGTGTTTGGACTCATTTGAAAGGTCTCTTGGCGACCTTGGTGACTGATGATGTCACCTACCTGATGATGGATTCCGAAGGTAGGTATAGGATTTCATTGACGGCACTTCGTAGAACCATCGTGTTTGGACTCATTTGAAAGGTCTCTTGGAGACCTTGGTGACTGATGATGTCACCTACCTGATGATGGACTCCGAAGGTGGGTATAGGATCTCATTGACGGCACTACGAAGAACCATCGTGTTTGGACTCATTTCAAAGGTCTTTTGGAGACCTTGTTCACTCATGATATCACCTACCTGATGATGGACTCCGAAGGTGGGTATAGGATCTCATTGACGGTACTTTGTAGAACCATCGTGTTTGGACTCATTTGAAAGGTCTCTTGGAGACCTTGGTGACTGATGATGTCACCTAACTGATGGTGGACTCCGAAGGTGGGTATAGGATCTCATTGACGGCACTACGTAGAACCATCGTGTTTGGACTCATTTCAAAGGTATCTTGGAGACCTTGTTCACTCATGATGTCATACCTAGATAAAATATGTTTTAGTTTTTTTTTGTGGTGTATATGCTTTTACTAGACTTATAGCAAAAACATTACCTTAGCTCACTCACGCTTTGCTCATTGCTTCGTTATTATTTTTCAGGCAATTAAGAAACCAGCAAAACCCCGAATTGCAAAATCAGGAACTTCAGCCGTTAACAGAAACTTACGGTCTGTCTAGTATGGCAGTCGATGAGGGGGCAGAGCAAATTATGCCGGTAACTTATTCTGTTTGCTTACGCTGCGGTATTTGTTAGATATTAGATAGTTTCCCTAGCTAATTTGATTTGACCCCGTATTGTTAAAACGTTTGTTTTAGGTTGAAGAAGATGAAGATTTACCAGATTTGATTATTGAAGAAGAAGAATCACAAGCAGAAACAAAAAATATATCTGGAAGACGAGTTATAGATATAGCTTATTTTTTTTCCAAAATACAAGAAATAGGCGGCCATGGTACTTTTAACTGTGGTATACAAAGTTTGAAAGTTATAGGAGAGAAACGTGTTGGACTTGCTTCTAAGTTTACAGTAGAATGTTTGATGTGTAAAGAGAAGTTTTCTCTTTGTAATGTCACTGGTGACATAGATATTAATACAGCAGCGGTCGCGGGTGCAGTTTCAGTTGGTATAGGGTATTCGCAATTAGAGGAACTGTTATCAGCATTTGACTTGCCCGTGATGACTGAGCCTGTATACCAGAAACGGCACGACATTGTTTCCAACGCCTGGGATAAAGCACTCAGTAAATCTATGAATGAAGCTGCTGAAGAAGAAAAAAGAATTGCTTTAGAAAAAGGTCGTGTCAGCAAAGAGGGGATACCTATTATAGATGTGGTTGTAGACGGATGCTGGAGTAAGAGGTCTTACAAAAAGAACTACTCAGCACTGTCAGGAGCTGCTGCAATAATTGGAAGACACACAAAAAAGATTTTGTTTCTTGGCATTAAAAATAAATACTGTAGCATATGTACGCAGGACTTTAATAAACATCAAAATCCGAGAACTCACCAGTGCTTTAAGAATTTTACGGGATCATCGACTGCCATGGAGTCAACAATAATTGTGGAAGGGTTTAAAGCATCTATCGAAATGTATGGTCTGATTTATGGTCGTCTCATTTCTGACGGGGACTCTAGCACGTATGCTAAAATATTGGAAGCAAGACCTTATCCTCAATTTACTGTTGAAAAGGTAGAATGTAGGAACCACCTTCTAAGAAACTTGTGCAACAAATTAGAAAACCTGACCACTGATACGAAATATCTTATGTTTTAGAAAATTAATCACAAAAAAACGCATCATGAGCATTAGGTCAGCAATACGAAAATGCAGCAAAAAATACCACGACTCGTTAGACAATTTAGATTTTAGTACTCAGAGACTTTTTGAGGACATTCAGACTGTACATTTACATGCCTTTGGGAACCATACTAAATGTAAAAGCCATTTCTGTAGCAGTACGTGCTCCCTTTCACCGGCTTCATAAGGTTCATAACTCATTTGTTGGGCTTGGTATAACCTGGACTTGGTTCTTGCTTCAGAATTAGTTTACCTACTGACAGGATAGATGAGTTTATATAATTGTTTATAATTTTACTTATTTTAATTTATTGTTGACACATCAACACAACATGACATCTACTCATTTTTTTTATTTTTATTAGTTGTATTGCAATATGTGGTTAGCTAGCGACCTCGACAATTATTTATTTTACCTCGATGGTCCTAGTTTATCAATTATAACTTCTAGTTACTCCGAAGGTGGGTATAGGATCTCATTGACGGCATTTCGTAGAACTATTGTGTTTGGACTCATTTGAAAGGTCTCTTGGAGACCTTGGTGACTGATGATGTCACCTACCTGATGATGGATTCCGAAGGTAGGTATAGGATCTCATTGACGGCACTTCGTAGAACCATCGTGTTTGGACTCATTTGAAAGGTCTTTTGGAGACCTTGGTGACTGATGATGTCACCTACCTGATGATGGATTCCGAAGGTAGGTATAGGATCTCATTGACGGCACTTCGTAGAACCATCGTGTTTGGACTCATTTGAAAGGTCTCTTGGAGACCTTGGTGACTGATGATGTCACCTACCTGATGATGGATTCCGAAGGTAGGTATAGGATCTCATTGACGGCACTTCGTAGAACCATCGTGTTTGGACTCATTTGAAAGGTCTCTTGGAGACCTTGGTGACTGATGATGTCACCTACCTGATGATGGACTCCGAAGGTGGGTATAGGATCTCATTGACGGTACTTCGTAGAACCATCGTGTTTGGACTCATTTGAAAGGTATCTTAGAGAGCTTGGTGACTGATGATGTCACCTACCTGATGATGGATTCCGAAGGTAGGTATAGGATCTCATTGACGGCACTTCGTAGAACCATCGTGTTTGGACTCATTTGAAAGGTCTCTTGGCGACCTTGGTGACTGATGATGTCACCTACCTGATGATGGATTCCGAAGGTAGGTATAGGATTTCATTGACGGCACTTCGTAGAACCATCGTGTTTGGACTCATTTGAAAGGTCTCTTGGAGACCTTGGTGACTGATGATGTCACCTACCTGATGATGGACTCCGAAGGTGGGTATAGGATCTCATTGACGGCACTACGAAGAACCATCGTGTTTGGACTCATTTCAAAGGTCTTTTGGAGACCTTGTTCACTCATGATATCACCTACCTGATGATGGACTCCGAAGGTGGGTATAGGATCTCATTGACGGTACTTTGTAGAACCATCGTGTTTGGACTCATTTGAAAGGTCTCTTGGAGACCTTGGTGACTGATGATGTCACCTAACTGATGGTGGACTCCGAAGGTGGGTATAGGATCTCATTGACGGCACTACGTAGAACCATCGTGTTTGGACTCATTTCAAAGGTATCTTGGAGACCTTGTTCACTCATGATGTCATACCTAGATAAAATATGTTTTAGTTTTTTTTTGTGGTGTATATGCTTTTACTAGACTTATAGCAAAAACATTACCTTAGCTCACTCACGCTTTGCTCATTGCTTCGTTATTATTTTTCAGGCAATTAAGAAACCAGCAAAACCCCGAATTGCAAAATCAGGAACTTCAGCCGTTAACAGAAACTTACGGTCTGTCTAGTATGGCAGTCGATGAGGGGGCAGAGCAAATTATGCCGGTAACTTATTCTGTTTGCTTACGCTGCGGTATTTGTTAGATATTAGATAGTTTCCCTAGCTAATTTGATTTGACCCCGTATTGTTAAAACGTTTGTTTTAGGTTGAAGAAGATGAAGATTTACCAGATTTGATTATTGAAGAAGAAGAATCACAAGCAGAAACAAAAAATATATCTGGAAGACGAGTTATAGATATAGCTTATTTTTTTTCCAAAATACAAGAAATAGGCGGCCATGGTACTTTTAACTGTGGTATACAAAGTTTGAAAGTTATAGGAGAGAAACGTGTTGGACTTGCTTCTAAGTTTACAGTAGAATGTTTGATGTGTAAAGAGAAGTTTTCTCTTTGTAATGTCACTGGTGACATAGATATTAATACAGCAGCGGTCGCGGGTGCAGTTTCAGTTGGTATAGGGTATTCGCAATTAGAGGAACTGTTATCAGCATTTGACTTGCCCGTGATGACTGAGCCTGTATACCAGAAACGGCACGACATTGTTTCCAACGCCTGGGATAAAGCACTCAGTAAATCTATGAATGAAGCTGCTGAAGAAGAAAAAAGAATTGCTTTAGAAAAAGGTCGTGTCAGCAAAGAGGGGATACCTATTATAGATGTGGTTGTAGACGGATGCTGGAGTAAGAGGTCTTACAAAAAGAACTACTCAGCACTGTCAGGAGCTGCTGCAATAATTGGAAGACACACAAAAAAGATTTTGTTTCTTGGCATTAAAAATAAATACTGTAGCATATGTACGCAGGACTTTAATAAACATCAAAATCCGAGAACTCACCAGTGCTTTAAGAATTTTACGGGATCATCGACTGCCATGGAGTCAACAATAATTGTGGAAGGGTTTAAAGCATCTATCGAAATGTATGGTCTGATTTATGGTCGTCTCATTTCTGACGGGGACTCTAGCACGTATGCTAAAATATTGGAAGCAAGACCTTATCCTCAATTTACTGTTGAAAAGGTAGAATGTAGGAACCACCTTCTAAGAAACTTGTGCAACAAATTAGAAAACCTGACCACTGATACGAAATATCTTATGTTTTAGAAAATTAATCACAAAAAAACGCATCATGAGCATTAGGTCAGCAATACGAAAATGCAGCAAAAAATACCACGACTCGTTAGACAATTTAGATTTTAGTACTCAGAGACTTTTTGAGGACATTCAGACTGTACATTTACATGCCTTTGGGAACCATACTAAATGTAAAAGCCATTTCTGTAGCAGTACGTGCTCCCTTTCACCGGCTTCATAAGGTTCATAACTCATTTGTTGGGCTTGGTATAACCTGGACTTGGTTCTTGCTTCAGAATTAGTTTACCTACTGACAGGATAGATGAGTTTATATAATTGTTTATAATTTTACTTATTTTAATTTATTGTTGACACATCAACACAACATGACATCTACTCATTTTTTTTATTTTTATTAGTTGTATTGCAATATGTGGTTAGCTAGCGACCTCGACAATTATTTATTTTACCTCGATGGTCCTAGTTTATCAATTATAACTTCTAGTTACAGCTATATTTAAGCGGGCACGCCCTTTATGCCTGGTGGCATTATTTTCTTTTTTTAGATATTGTTTAAGTTTAGTTATTTTTATTTCTGCTTGAGTATAGTTCTCGATGTTTTTGGTTGGTATATTGGCGTGTGCTAGCTGTCATATGGCTATTAATTTATAATTTAAATAGATTTTTGCGTAATGTAAATTATCTTGCATACTATTGTATAGAATCTTTTCTTTTTTCTAACTGAACAGACAGCTGTGCTGCTGGGGAGTTTGTTGCGCCACTTCTTCTTCCCAGCAAAAGCACTAGGAAGTGGTGAAGGGTGGGCGTTTTGGGGGACTGTCTTATGTAATTTTGACGTTCGAAAAGTGCTGATTCTCAGCCTAGTTTGAATAAATGACTTTTGATTTTTTGTACAATTAATTAAACAATTTAGGAACAGTTACAGTGGCAACATTAAAACAAAATCAAAACTTAAATTATTTTTTTATTTATACCAGTCGATATCAGACATCCAACTTTATTACTGGTGGGAATGATGTAAAAAAATGGTCAAATTAATTAGCCGGCGATACCCATCACGTCTGTGAAGTTTTGCCAGCTAATTTAATTGGATCTTGTGAATAAGGTGTAAACAAAATACCCGGACAAACTTTTATAAAACATAGTACTCATGAATAGGAGTAACTTTTACCATGGATGGGACCAACTCAGAAATATTTAAAAAAAACAGCTGTCCCATATAATTATTATGATCATGTACCTATATCACTTTTGTACAGAACTGCTTTTTTTTTAAATATTTTGTTTTCACAGAGATAATATTGTTTATGGCTCACATACAAATATACCAATTCATACCTATATCCTAATACATATGATATTACAAATAAAGAATAGGGGGGTATAAACACCTAACTATTCCCGATACTGAGAACCGATAAGTACTTACCTGGTCATCATCAGACCTGCAGAATGTATCATGTAGTAGCACCCGTGCTCAATTAGATAAATGTTGAAAACTAGATCATTCTAACTATTGCCGTTACTGAAAACCGATAAGTACTGACCTGGTCATCATCAGACCTGCAGAATGTATCATGTAGTAGCACCCGTGCTCAATTAGATAAATGTTGAAAACTAGGTCATTCTAACTATTCCCGTTACTGAGAACCGATCAGTACTTAACTGGTCATCATCAGACCTTCAGAATATATCATGTAGTAGCAGCCGTGCACAATTAGATAAATGTTGAAAACTAGATCATTCTAACTATTCCCGTTACCGAGAACCGATAAGTACTTACCAGGTCATCATCAGACCTTCAGAATGTATCATTTAGTAGAATGAAAGCTATGTCAGCAGGCATAGTGCATCGTGTAGTACAAAATAAATATAAAATTATGATGTGATGTGACTCGTACCAGACTATAAAAACTAGAGGAACAAAAATATGTATTAGAATCTCTTAGAGAGCGAATAAAATAGGCAAAAACAATGACAACTCTGCGACACATCTGTGTTCTTTTTTAATCTTCAGTCCGTTTTATTTTAGTATGGTCGTTGGTCGGTAGGTGGCGGCAAATAAACAAATACTAGTACAGAGGTCAAATCTTTAAGGTCAACGGGCAAGGTAATACCCTTAACATACAACATGTATGATTGTTAGTGTGACTACTAATCTAATAGCTACATATTAAAAGATTGTGCTGTCATGTAGGGTTTGCAGACCCACAATTTTAAATTTTACTTACCCAAATTGTTTGTCTTTAAAATATGGAATACCGTCAAGAGGCAAGAGCTTCCATAAAAGCTGACTCTCCATCTATGGATACTGAAAAGCTTCTGGCGAATAGGTCGACAATGGTGCAATCTTTCTAAAATATTCTAAAGATAAAGATATATTTATTGTATTATCTAGTTTCTTCTTTGTAATTATTTAAATTTTTGTGAATGTGACTATATGGTTTTTTTTTTATTATTTTCTTTATTTATTATTAGACATATAATTTAAATTTTTAAATATTTTTATAAAAACAAACCATTTAAAAATATAAAAAATAGTAGCCCACCGGTATCGGGAACAGGGTCCAAGCTACCGGTGGTCAGGGCTTCTGAGAGAGGAATCTCCTAACGATACGCGCCGTGTCCAGAAGTACCGCTTTCTGGATTGGTCGAGGCTCTTGGCTATTATGCCATTGGCTGTCACGACTATCGGCACAATGACTGCTGTATCCACATCCCACATGTCGACAACCTCGCGAGCCAGGTCAAGATACTTAATCTGATTATCTTTTTTAGCTTTCACGAGGTTCTCGTCATGCGGGACCGCTATATCAATAATCATTTTGCGACGCTCTAATCGATCTATCACCACTATGTCTGGCTTATTGGCATCTATATAGTCCTGTCAGTGATGATAGATCGATCCCAATACAACGTGATATTGCCATTTTCGAGAACTGGGTCGGGCACATACCTATAGTACGGTACTTCCGATTCCACAAGACTGTATTTTAGAGCAAGTTGCTGGTGGATAATCCTGGCTACAAGGTTGTGCCTATATACCTTATTATTATTATTTTTCTTAACGTTTTAATGATGGTCTGGCAGTTTGAGTAGTTTATGCGGCCTACCCAAATGTCCTTTCTTTGGTATTGTTCGTCGAGTTGAGCTCCATGATTACTGACAAATGCTTGCACTGACAGACAGGTCCACTCAAATATGTGTCGTTCTTTTCTCAAAAGACCATTTCAGACTAATCTACAGGCCCGACCGAGATTATGTCTGGACTTTAAAAGAGATTGTGCTCGGAGTTTGTTTCGGCCTTTCTCTCATCTATCTAATTTTTAATTATTATTAAGATGAGTAAAAGTGATTCCATTTTCCAATATCCTATTTACGGAATAAACAATTTCATTTCATTTAAATCCTTGAAGTCATCCCTCTGTCGCTTTGTTGACCGCTTATATTATAGGTAGACCAGCATCTACTGTAGTAGTCTACCATTATAAGTCTTATTATATGAGACTGCAATCTCTAATCTGTCATCCAAGTTGGTTCATAGTAGCAATTTTTAGGGTTCCGTACCCGAAAGGTACCAAACGGAAACCTACTACTAAGCCTCCGTCCGTCTGTTTGACAGCGGACTGTATCTCATGAACCGTAATACGTAGACAGTTGAAATTTTCACACATTGGGTATTGCCGCTATAACAACAAATAATAAAAATGTAATAAGGTTAATAATTTATTGGGTCCCCAAAAAAAATTTAAAATAAACACGTTTCTTGTACGGGGAGCATACAAGAAACGTGTTTATTTACAATTATTTTTGCTCGATCCTGAAGAGAAGAAGCCCCGTGCAGACTGGCGCAACGCGACACCGGTCATTGTGCTACCGTGAATTTTTCTAAGAAACTGTTTTGTTAGATTCGCGTCGCGTCCGTCTGCACAAAGCTTAAAACGGTACTGGGGGTCTACTCCCGTAGCGAAACCCGACAACGAAGCTCCCGTAACTTCGTGCCGAAACTACGAATTTCGCTGAGGGAGTAGACCTCCAGAACCCTTCGTGTGCGAATCCGACTCGCACTTAGCCAATTTTTCCACACTGAAATCATAATCTAACTATTCAGTTACGGTAAAAACATATTCCCTTAATGCCCCGTTTCCACAAATCATGTTACTGAACAAATCATCTTCCATCTTTCCAGGAAGAAGAAGAATGGAAGGAGTATGAGGAGCCGGTGAAGGACTACACTGGCCTCAAGATCCAGGTGCTGCAAGGAGGCAACCAACAGTCGGACTCGGGCCGCGACTCCGCCTCCGAGGATACTGCGGGTCCTGAGGGCGGGAAGGTCAAGGGACCCTGGAATAAGCCTGTGAGTTTGAGATAAGCAGCAAAAGCATCACCTTTCCTGGTTATTTTCCATAGTATATTCTGGCCTACAAGAGTTGCAGTGGCTGAGAAAAGTTTGGAGGGGTTCTTAAATTAAAAGTGGAGAGATCCTTAGGCTAGGCCCAACCGAGCCACCGTCCACAGTCACCGGTAGTCCAGCGACAAGCAGTTCATATGATTTTTCATACGTTTTATTTGGATTCGTCGCACACTCGCTACAGCAGTACTCAACACCACAGTAAGAGGCGATAGCCACCGGTGGTTGTGCCCGGTAGCTCTTGTGCAAAAAAAAAACTTTAAAAATTGTCCTTAGTTATTTCAACTGTATATTCTGTCATATAACATCAGCAATCTGCCAGTGATATTCCCCTCAAAGTAGGTTCAGCCGTTTCGGAGATTAGCCGGAACAAACAGACAACATTTAAAAAAATCGTTTATTTTATTTGTTTTGAGTACCCCTTATCCCTAGGGCCTTATCTTGACCTTGTATATACTTCATATACCATATACTTTCTTATATGCATTTATTAAAAAGCTGTAATTGTGACATCACAAACAGACACTTCAATTTTATTTATTTGTTTATATTTAAATAGATTAACGATTTAAACGTTGCCATATTTAATTGCAGCATCAATCGGAAGCGGACACTCCAGCGCCGCCACCGGTGGAAGAGCCGAAACCGCGCGAAAGCAAGCCAGCGACGTACCAGCCGCCATCTTCGCGTCAGCGGCCTGTTGAGAATGTGCGCAGGAGTACGGTAAGTGATGTGGTGTTATAAGATTTTTTTTCCATCCAGTCTGTAATGTTTCAGTACTGGGCAAAAGGCTTTGCAGAGCGGCCTTTTGTTACCAAATTAAAATGTTTAATGCAACGGCAAAAAGAACTAGCATAATCAGCCTATAATATGCCCACTGCTGGGACCCAGGCCTCCTCTGTGTGAGAGGGAGTGGGCCGTAATCCACCACGCGGGCCCAGTGCTGGTCGGTAGATGTCACATGTCTTCCAACCGGTTTCCTGACGATGTTTTCCTTCACCGTTTTGAGAGCAGTGGTGATGAAATTATTTACACAAATTAAAGTGGAAGTGCTTGGGGAGCCTGTCCAGCAGTGGATGTCTTTCGGCTGAAATATGATGATGAAAGTGCCTGTTTGGTCTGGAAGTTCGACTACAATTCGTAAGTCGCGGGCGTTACCACGGCCACCACTGCACAACCCCTGAACGCCCTAAAACCATAAAATGATACTGTCTATTTAGAAAATACCTTTTCTACCTCATCTCCTAGAAAGTCTGTGGCAACTGGCAAGAAATAGTACAAAAATAAAGACACCGACTTCCGAAACTAAAGTTATTTTGCACTTTGTAGTGTTTTATTTTTGGAAGTCTGTTCTATTTTCTGTAAAAACGATAAATTCGTCATTCTATGACTGACATTTTGTCATAATCCTCGGTGTTTTTTCTTCGTAACTTTTTGTTTCTACGAGTTACACATTTGGAGCCATAGAATAATAATACTAAACTACTAATTTCTACTATTATTTAGTTAAAGAAGACCGATATGTGAAGTTTTTGAAGTTTCTTTTCCTACTATTTTGCTGTTCCCGACAGGGTCAATAATGATCTCATTAAATTTTAAATATGCATTGTGGAATCCAATAAATGATTGAGTATGGACTATACTACTCTTGCTGAGACCTTCCGTCCGAGGTGCTACCGGACCATTGTCGATAAATTTCGACTATCGCCTCAAAATATGTCATCTCATCGTCACGGTTTAGTGGCATCCTGAGATTTGCTAGTAAGTACTGCAGTTCAGGGGGACATTTAGACCAAGATCTGTTTGTTGTGTAGAAGCACGCGCCCGACATCCACAACGACGACTACTTCCCGGTGCTGGGCGCCAGCGCCAAGCGCGGCGGCGGCGGCTGGAGCACGGCCGGCGCCGGCGCCGCGCGCGAGCCGGCCGCGCCGCGCCAGCCGCTCGCGCTCGGGAACCGCTTCACGTCGCTGCAGGACGACAGCTAGCCAGGTAGGCCCGAGCGAACTGCGCACCTAACTTGTACACAAATAACGAGTGTGAAGAGACACTAGATGAAGCCGAGGGTCACTTGTTCTTTCCATAATAGGGATGATGACAAAAAAAATGTTTTTTGTCCGTCATGTAGATTATGAAAAAATAACGTACACGTATTTTTTCTTTTTTTACGGTATCAAAAGATTACGGCGATACATTGAGTTATAATGTGCCATGACGTCACGTGTTTGTAGATTTTATACATACTTGTGACGTATCAACCCCCACTCCCCAACTTTAATGCGTTGTATCTAAGTCATTTTTTATTAATATGATAAAGCAAAAAATACGTGTCTAATATTTTTTTATTATCTGACTGACGGGCTAAATAGTCTTTCTTTTTTTTGACCCAGGCATCATCCCTATTGTGATAGTTTTTTTTTATCCTGGACCGTACCCTGGAAACCTTTTAGTTATAAAAATATTGAAGGTCAAAGTTACAACTTTTTCTGGTGTTTTTCTACGATAGCAAGTTTTAAATGTTATAACTTCACTTAAAATACTCCCACGACCCCTGTGCTGATGCATGCATACGTATTTTGCGTGCGTTGGTTTGAGCGCTACCATAAACAACGATCTTTCACTCCACAAACAAAAATCGTCTTTTCGCTTCTCAGCAGTTTGATGTACAGAATGCGTAGCTTGACGGCTTTATGAGCGTACCCTGATTTTGGCACATGGGGGGGGGTTTACATAGTTTGATATGGTTATAGAATAAATATTTTTCGGCGCCTATGTTTGGCTCCTTCAAAACCGTCGGACCCGGGCTGGCGACCGCGTTTAAGTGCTTGCTATGAAATTAGTATTTTGCATGATACAAGATAACCGACCGCGCAGCAAGGTTTTTTCTAAAATTAATGCATAATATATTAAGTCTTCACGTGACTCTAACATTACAGTAGGTAGATACTTGGCATACAAAACCCAGAGGGGGCAGCTGCCCCGCTGCCCCGCTGACGCACAATAGTTTTGTTATACTGTGCATGTATTTTTGGAAAAACAACTTTAAAGCCCCCAGTACACGTTACCTAGTAAAACTATACGGTGCAAATGGGGACCTCAAAAATGACGCAGTGTTAAACGTCGTGCAGCCGGGGCGACGCGATTCTGACAAAAAAAAAAGAGAAAACTTCACAGTAGAACAATTACCGCTGTAGCGTCGCGCGACACGAGTCTTTAATGTCTGGCAGACCACTGCCCGACGCTACATGTTGGGCATTTTTATACTACTTACCTACTGCTAATTTGTAGGAGAAACTTCAGATTCAAAACGATTCTCATCTGTGAAATTTCTCCATCATTATAAAAAAGAAATCGTTTTATAAACTCATTATTTCAACGTTTGGTTTATTACTACTATTAGGTCATTTGCATTTTGATATTTGAATAATTGAATTACTACACATCTCACAATCCGTATTTTGTTTCCAGGTAACACAACCCACAACGTGATACGCTGCAGTAAAGTGAAGTGTCAATATGGACTTGTAAGCGAAGCCTGGCGCATAGCATATACAATATACTACCTATACAACACTCTCAAACAGAAAGAACAACATGCATTTCATATGTAGCCCCGTACCAGACCCACACTATGGTGGCCAGACAGTTGCTACACCAACACTGTTCCAAGTTTGAATTACTTTTTTTTTTCTTCAGTGCTGTTATTTGTTAAGCCAGTAATTTTAATCGATTTGCCCGTAATCGATTCGTTTCGACGACGCCCGTTTCGCTATGAATTGTAGACAATAAATTAATGCCTAAAGTGGTTTCGGAACATAACCAATGTAAGAAACACTCATTTTAGTAATACTTTTTACAACACATCATGGCAACTGTCTTAAAAAAAGTGTAAAAGCAAGAAATGAATGTGCGACTTGTTATTTTTTATGTTTATATTGATAAATAAATATTTAAAAAATGTGTCTCGTATGCGTGGAAATGGACATTTAGGGAAAAAAAATTGGTGGAATTATTTATATACAGAACCGTTGATTTAAAAGTGTTAATAATCAATAAACCAAGCGTGGAGTATAGATTTTTATATTTAAACGAAATTGTTATAAAAATTGAGAAACATTGGGTAAACAAAGCAAAGCGCTCCGGTTAACAACATTGTACATTTTGTTTTGATATTGCAATTATAAATTCTGTAACGGCAAATCATTGGAAATATCTTGTACCATAGAAATAAATTATGTATTTAAAACTAACGTTTATTTTATTTATGTATCGTAACAGTATTTCTAAGGCTAAATAAATAAATCTTTGTATATTTTCATACACACAAACAGATTCATTGTGACTATCCAAAACAATTACTGTTAGGGAAATGTTTTGAAGCTTTTCTCGTGTCTTGTTCCTTTTCATTTAGAAAACTCAGATGGGTCCTGGAAATGGCAGCTGGAAATATTGGCATCATTACAGCTCTTCACAAAGGACGACTTTTGTAGAAAAATGCTACATTTTCTCAAGACAGATACAGTGGATACAGCAGTCTGGCGTAATTTACATGAGCGTCTGTTCAGGTTTAATAAAAGAAAGTAAGAAAAAGTATTTATTGGGACAAACACAGGAGATCTCAACACTCATTAAAAATAAAAAAACAATAAAAAAAAAGTCAAATTTAAATATAGCAGATAGTCGTGTGCGAGGCCAAAAGACTCCTATCAATAATCAGAGTTGAGATTAGAAGGTTAGCAATCGAGCGTAGATCTCATAACTCCATAGATTTAGGTAGATAAATAAAGGTATACAAAAAAACCACGTGACGAGACAGCTGTCCAGTAACTTATAATACAGTCCTTTCATAGGTTTTTTTTATCTCTGATAGCAGCACCCTAATAGCAGCCATAATGTAACAAAAATAAAGACTACTGTGATTTTGACAGACTTGTTAATGGCTGCAACCCAACAGCAACCTTAATTCAACGATAATAAAGTTCACCGATTTTCAAAATCAGAGGTAAAATAACTGAAATGACCGTACTAAAAGTAGCACATACAAATATTAGTGTAGTTTTTAATACCCCCCTAGATTCTCGGGACACAAATTCAAATACATATCGATTGCCCTCAAATGCTTACGCGTTATAGCTAAATAGTCGGGGCATATAGCCGCATCCTAATAAGAGTACCTATAAAAACTACTACGAGTCATTCATATTTCTGCTCACCATATAGTACGGTTCAAGCGTGAAGGTTGAGTAGAGACATCTGTTGTCAAATTCAAAAACGTTGTTATTAGCGCCATCTATATTCACTCAATAGTCCTTAGATAGAAGCGTCGTAGAAGTGGTGACGTGTCGCATGTTGTAGTTCCGGTGTGAAACATAGATGGCACTGACGTAACTAAATCAGCCAAAAAGATTGATTTTTGCAAAGTAATGAATGATATAGTTGCTTATTTTAACATTTTTTATCATTGAAATATTCAGAATATTAAGTGTCACCAATAAAAGTGATTTTCGGGAGAATGTTGTTAATGTTTAAGAAAATATTTTAACAAGTTTTAGATCGCGCTATCAAAGTTTTCTATTTCCTTCTGCTAATATACAAGATTTGGTGTAATACTAGTGTACTTGCTTCGGCAGTACATATACTAAAATTGGAACGATACAGAGAAGATTAGCATGGCCCCTGCGCAAGGATGACACGCAAAATCGTGAAGCGTTCCACATTTTTTGACGATTTTGAGTATGTTTGCATTTTGTTATTTATGTGTTGGTTGTTTTTTTTTGTGTTGTGGTTTTGTTATGGATCTCAAAAGGACTAAAGTTTAGCCCTTTTGAGCGGGCCTCATTCAGCAACAGTTTAGCCGCTAAACTGTTGCTGAATGAGGCCCGCTCAACGCGATTTTAATTTTCATCGAAGTATTAAAAACTATCTAACTTATTTAAGTATATTATTATGTTTTCGTTATCCATTTCTCTTCAGAAATCGTAGAACATCATCCACAGCTCGACTTATCCTCTACCTACTTTACTAACGTCTGGGCATAGTCTTCTGTTTGCTTGTACCAGTGCCAATTTCCGCGGTCCTTACTGCAACCCCCCAATCCGAAATATGTGAGTACCCTGGGATAATTGACTTGGGGGTGATGGTGAGTACCCAATATTTAAACATCTTCCGCACGCATTTTTTTTGTTACATGTTAATAGTATTGCACGTCCAATTTGACTTTGGCAGCGCCAGCGCTTATATTACGAAGTGGTAACCAAGGGCGGATCCAGCCTTCGAGTCGGGGGGAGGGGGGGGGGGGATATATAAAATCAGTGGCGGACTAAGCCTGTTGGGGGCAAAACATAATGAGGCCCGGAATAATTATGACAAAAAAAAAAAAACAAGTAAGTATAACGTGCGTAATTATGCGAAAAGCAAGAATTTAGGGGAGCGAGTAATGCGAGCTCTTAATTTTTTGCATCTTGTCTCGTAATTCCCGGTATGTTTCTATTCTACATCGATTTTTGCAGAAAAGTTTGAGAGATAGAAGAATCATAATTTAATAGCGAACGAAGCTTGTTGTAAATGTTATAATTATTTTACTGTCGTGTGAACTGTTGTTGAACGAGTTACGCCACAGTAATATTACGCTTTTGCATGTGCACTGCTTGCTATCGATGGCGATGTCGGTATTATAGGTAGGTTACCTTAGCATGCACTAAAGTTTTTCTCCAACAGGAATATTCTTCAATACAAAGTAAACTCTGACCTGGGAATTGTACCTATCTATATATATTTTTTTTTTAACTAGGGCGTCTCACAGTTTTACCTCTAAGGTAATGACTGCTTAACCGGACTGTCCTGTGGCTGCCTTAAGCTACTAAACTCAAAGCCTCCAGTCAGGGGCATAATAATATACTATTCTAAGTTAATGTTAGGCGAACGCTCGCTAAGGGCACCCCCTGTGGGGTTCGAACCTCGGCTTAGGGCGTCGCTGAGGGGAGGACAGTAAGATGGGACAGGCTGGATCAAGGTTTGATCATTATTATTATTATTCGGGGAATTTAAAGCTACGTGCTCAGCTGCGGCGCGGGCTGGCGCTTCACCGGGCAAGGGTCGAGGGGAGTATTATTTACTCGTGAGGGTCGCGATCGCGGAGGACCTCGGCGGCGAGGTCGGTACGATGGGTGTCGGGTGTATTTGTGCACTGTACTGGTAGCCCTACTGCTCTCCTGGAGGAGTGTGGTGGGGTCGGAAAGGACATGCCTAGGACGGCGAAAACGACTAATGCGCAAAGGGGTGTAATTGGCCGCTTCAACAACCAGAGGGTTGCGGTGATTGGCGGCGGAGTCAAAGTAACGCTTGGACATGCGTTTTAGGAACTGATGGATGGTTGGCATTTTAAGGTCGAGATGGAGGTTTACTCTCCTGACAAACCAAGAAGCGCCTGCTGTGGCTTAACGAAGGAATCGGTTTTGGATAAGTCTGCATCCTATGGATGTTATAGGGGGATGCCTGGGCAAATACGGCACCCGCATAGGTCATGATGGGGCGTAGGTATGCACGCTGTGTAGATGCGCAATTTGCACTTGAGTGACAATTTGCTACGTGCATTTAGGATATAGTAGAGTCTACTGAGAGCGAAAGCGGCTCGCGACCGAATTTAACCGACTTTATGTGCTCTGAAAATGTGAGATTGTGGTCGAGGATGACACCTAGGTATTTGGCTCGCTTCTCCCAAGGGATAGGCTTGCCTAACACGGTGAGTTGGGCGGGATTGCGGGGGGGTCTAGATCGCGGTTTATTAAATAAAACCGCCTGACTTTTGTCGGGATTTACGTCGATTCTCCATTTTCTAAACCAGGCGCCAAGTTTGTTGACAGCTCGTTGTAGATTCAGGGTCATCTGGGTGGGACATTTGCCCCTGCAGTGTATGGCCGTATCGTCTGCGAACAGAGCCAACTGTGCCTTATTTCTTATGGGGATGTTGCTTGTGAAAAGCGAGAACAAGAGAGGGAAGAGCACGGAGCCCTGGGGCACTCCGGCGCGGATAGGGCGGGGGGAGGATGTGATCCCTCAATGCAATAGCGGAAGGTGCTATTCGACAAGTAGTCCCATAAGATGAGCATGAGACGATCTGGCACACCGAGTTTGTAGAGCTTAAAAATTAAGCCGTTGTGCCAGACTTTGTCAAAAGCTTTCGCTACGTCGAAGAAGACCGCACCTGTTGACATACCGCGGTAGAAACCGCCACTGATATATTCGACGATACGGTGGACCTGATGCACGCTAGAGTGCTGGGTTCGAAAACCGAACTGTTTGTAAGGGATGAGGCCCTTGGTTTCGGCGTAGTCTCTGAGACGCTTATAAATAAGCCTCTCATAGATTTTGCCTATTACTTTGAGCGGACTAATGGGGCGGTAACTACAGGGATCGGTTTTGGGCTTGCCAGGCTTTGGGATGCCTATTACTGTGGCTTCTTTCCACGCTTAGGGGAAGATGTTGTTGCTTAGATCACCAATGAAGATGGTGGTCAGTTGCATAATCAGATGGGCGGAAAAGAGTTGGATCACCCTATTGGTGATTCCATCTGAACCGGGGGCTTTGCGGTTTTGGAGCCCTTGGATGATGTCGTGCACTTCGTCTGGAGTGACAGGAGGCAGAGGACTATCAGGGTCTTCAGCGGGAGGCAGGGAAGCTTTACGTTTGATAATTTTTTGTGGGTAGATAAGTATAAGATAACTCAATTAAGTACACGCTTGGTGCTTTTATGCTTTTGTTTTACCATGGCTATCACCACGGAATTGATGAATTCTATTCCATGGCTAATATGGCTATCACTATTCTAGATGGCTTCCCTTCAAAATTTTCACTGCCTTATCGTCTCACCAGCGTTTTCTCGCGGCCTGTTTCAGCAACACCTACGCAACTAAAACTCAGAGCATTTATTTCAATTAAACCATTTACAAGCACTTTTGAATTGTCAAGGACAGTCAAGGAGTCGGTCAGTCAGATGAAGCTATAATCCAAAGCGTAGTAGATAAGTACCTATGGAGTAAGTACGTACCTACCTATGAACGATGATGTCGCGAAAGGTTGTACCCTTTCGCGACAGCATCGCAACCCTACCCCCACAAATAATACATAATACAAAAATAATCATGACCAAAACTTTATTTACAAATAATATTAACCTGCTGACAGATACAAACATCTTAAATACTGAAATTCTCCTCCAATCTCCTCAAATGATCAACATTAGAGTCTTGCGGTGGGCTACTGTGGCTTAAAATATTATTTTTAAACACATCCATACTCCTTTGCGCCATATTATTGTAAACTTCTCTTGGCAAAATTCGATTTTGGGCGGGAATTTTAACATTGACATTACCCGCCATGTTTAAACCGCGGTCCATGAAAACTCGTTCGCTCGGATACACAGTGGGGTTCAAAAAGGGAATTTCAGGTTTTGGTAGATTTCGAAACATGTTTGTTCTATCTATAATTTGGTTTTGTGCGTTCATTGTGTTTAGGGACTTCATCCACTGCTGTTGTTGTGTGGGTGGGACTCTGTTGGGGTAGTTGAAGATCCATAGGCGGTCTCCGACGAACATTGGCCGAGGACTGACGATGCCAAGGTTACTGTAATACTGCTGTGCCAGAAGTTCGATGTCGTTTGTGTATTTTCGTTTCCATTTCGTTCGACGGTTTTGGAACCAAATCTTTATCTGGAAGAAATAAAATAATTTAGAGACTGACTGAACACTCCTCCGGTTGGTTACAAAAGTGTGACTGTTATAATGATCTATCCACCCAAGGTGGTAAGGCTTTTTGGTGAAGGAGGCATTGTAGTTTTGGCGATGTTCGCATTCCACCTCATTTGCGCTCATGTCTGCATTCATGCAAATAATCATTGAAAGAGGTAGAGGTAGGCATAGACTTATAAAAAATGGTATGAATATTTGTCTGTCTTGATAAAAAATTCTCTGAATAAAAGAAAAAAAGTGGTCTTGTTTATAATAAGTGTCTTATTACTTACTGCCTTACTAATAACGTATTATATCAGGTGAATAGTTACACACCGTTTTCTCTCTTTCAGTCGTCATCAGTACTAATTTGACCTTTGAAAAAAGAAGATTAAGCGTTGTGTAACTATACAGACGGTAGAGGTAGGTACAACGTTTATTAGTAAGGAGGTTAGTATGTACTTATATAATAATTCTTTGGAATGTTGCTTACAGGCTATTTTTATTTTATTTTTCGTAAAAATGTATAGACCTTGTAATTTATAACATCGCCTTGGATGAATCTGTAAAGGTTTTATAAATGTGATTTAAATACTTAAATAAATAAATTATTAGCTCATTCAGGTTGGCAGCCTATTGACTTGCTAGGATACCTTGGGCGTACGCTTAGCACAGTTAGCACAGCCTAGTCGTTTGACGTGTTGCTCTTTTATTGTGTCCTTTATTGCGTCTTTAACAAATGAAATATTAGGTCTTTACCTATGAAATTGGAGATTTGTATGATCATTTTAAAATATATTTTTTTTTTCAGCTAATCAAAGCTTGCCCAAATAATCTATAAAATTTTGCCATTTTGAAGGCAGTTTTTTTATCCCTTTACTGTAGAAGTCTGCCGGACGGGAGGCGATGAAGTCAGCGAAAGCGTTTTTTACTGCCGCTCGGGTGCTGAATTTTTTCCCACTTAAAAAATTGTCTAAATATAAAAAAAAAGTAGAAATCTGTTGGGGCAAGGTCCGGTGAGTACGGTGGGTGACGGAGAGCTTCCAGCTGTAACTCTTGTAGCTTTGCGATGCGATGGTCTGTCGTGAAGTGTGAGCTCGCGCGTTGTCGTGGAGAAGCAATGTGGAAGAGCGATTAGTCTTGGTTGCTGAATTACGAGCTTCTCCATAATTGTTTGCAATTCTTGGCAATAGACATAATCTGCTGTCACACGGTCACATACTCACATCACATTTCTTACCGAATGGCACACTGTTGTGCCATTCGGTAAGAAACTGTGAAGTACAAGTCCGGCACTGGTCCACCAGACAGTCACCATCATCTTCCTATGAGTAATCTTTTTTTAGCGAACTGATTAGGTGCTGTGCTTGGATTAGGAACTCATATTCGAAAATAGTACGAATTTTCAGTTTATCCATGGCGCTAAAAACTACCACAATGTCACAAAAACAAAAAAACTATCTAAAAATAAATGACTGAATTTGAAATTAAATTAACACGTCTTTCGAATAAAATTCACTTGAATTTCGAATTGCGCGCCAATCCACAGATAATTAAATCTGAAAATGCTGGTTATAGAATCTCCAATTACATAGGTAAAGACCTATTACTTCTTAAAACTGTTGATTATCAACAAACCTGTGTCTCAGTAAGTCGAAGTTGCCTGGCGAGTCTGCCTCGTGCCGCCACCGACAAGTAGCGATTCTTTTCAAACTCAGCCTCTAAGCTCTTGATCTGTTGCGCGCTGAACGCGGTGCGAGCTCGCTTGCCCCGAGAAGAGCATGACCCTGTGAAGAAAGTTGTTCATTTAGAATAAGATTATGATGTGCATGGATTCTTCAGTGTCCACAACCACCCTAGATATACCCCTTCCGTATAGTTTTTTTTATTCATCCTTTATTTATTTTATAATACTGCTGGGCAGAGGTGGCCCAGTGCCGACTTACGAGTTGTAGGTCGTAGGTTCGAACCCTAAGCTGACAGGCGCTTTAATTTTTGTAAATTATTTCATCACCACTGCTCTCAAAACGGTGAAATTCAACATCGTGAGAAAACCAGCCAGTTTCTATAACCAAACATTTTAAGATATGTGACATCTATCGACCCGCACTGGGCCCGCGTGGTGGATTACGGAAGGCCAACTACCTCTCTTTGAGCAGCGGTGGCCCAGTGGTAGCGGCCCCGCCTTCCGAACAGTAAGTCGTGGGTTCGAACCCAGACAGGCGCATTACTTTGTGTAATTTATTTCATCACCACTGCTCTCAAAACGGTGAAGGAAAACATCGTGAGGAAACCGGCATGTCCTAGAACCAAAAATTCGAAGACATGTGACATCTACCAATCCGCACTGGGCTCGCGTGGTGGATTATAGCCCACTCCCTCTCATTAAGACGAGGCCGTGTACCTGCAGTGGGAACGTTATAGGCTGATGATGATGATGATGATGAACTCCCTCTCACCGAGACTAGCTAGGCCTGTGTCCCAGCAGTGGGGATATTAAAGGTTGATTTTGCTGGGCAAAAGTTATCTCATTACTCGCACAGCTTTCCATTGTTCTTTGCCTTCATCGACCCAATCTCCCGTAAATTATTGATTTAAATAAGTAGTAGAAACAATTGTGATCTTGTGAGGTAATAGAAGCGTTTGCGTGAGGTCACAGTTACGGCCAAGACAGGTTTGTAAGTATAGGGTAGATAAAAATCTTGTGTTGTACTTTTATATATTAAAGAATTGCCGAGGTAGGCAGGAATAAAAGTCTTATAGTTCCAAAGTAGTATTTTATTTCGTCTGCCCGTAACACTTCAATTCCTAAATCAACTTAAGGGAACAACTCTATTGTTAGTCCTGTATTGTTGTCTATTGAAGAGGAGTGATGTAGTGGTTACACCGCCACATACGAACTACGCATCAAAGACATGACGTCACACAAATCCTGCATCTCGCAATTAGAGTTTACCGCGCGAACGACAAATGTGAGACTATCCGACTATCACTGGGGGGTCTGGGGGTGGGGAATCACCGCATACAGTTCCGACTCACCGCGAACTATACGGCATACGGTTCCGACTCACTGGAGCCTCCACTGACACTGTGAAGCATCGCAAGATACAAGACTCAGCCCACTATCGACCTCCGGTCTCCGGGGAGGGGAGCGATGTAGCGGTTACACCGCCACATACGAACTACGCAGCAAAGACAAACCGTCACAAAAATCCTGCATCGCACAATTAGAGTTTACCGCGCAATCGACATACGAGTATTTAAGACTATCCGACATCAACAGTTGGGCAGTTGCCCGCCAGACACAACACCCGTCTGGTCGGAGGATCCTCCCTTTTCTATGGTGGATGAGTGAACTTTACACCCTGTTCCTCCACCCTGTTGCTCCTAAACTCCTTCCATCAGTCAAGCAAAAACAAGATGACAACGAGTACGAGGTTGGCAAAAGTTGATCAAAGAATTCAACAGCTTTTCAACTCTTCAATGAACTAGCTCTCTCGTGAATGGCTTGTCACTCATCAGACTAGTAACGATCTAACGTAACGTAGTCGTAACGAAAGAAGACTGACACTTGCGAATTTTTATCTTATAAGCGTTGATCGATTACGATTGCTGTTACAAGCCAAATATTCGCTCTTTTGGCAACACACGTGTTTTACGACTTCTGTGAGCTCAGTAGAGTAATTTCTCCATCGTCAATAATGACGGTCATTATCAGTCTACTTCATCAATTTTATAATTAGTTTGGTAAAGCACTTTGGGTTTGGTACCTACACTTAATTTGGTAGGTACCTACACTTAATTTGTTACGGAAGTCATTCTGAACGGACATAGAAATTGTAGCAGACACGACTCGTCGTCACCTTACAGCTATTTTCAATAAACACCTCCCCGCTTTGAGTAATTAGTGGTAATATATCAACATGTCAAGCCATTCGGGCCGCCATCTTGGAACTGACTGTGAGCGCCACAAGTTGACTATCCGAACGCGGTAATTAGCGCGCCAAAATAAATGTCTTTTTTTTTCAATTTTTATTTGGAAGTTGTGACTTCATAAACTGTGCAGCCAATTAAGTGGTTGTTTGTTATAAATAAAATGAGTTCTTATTAATAAATCTGGAGCAGTCGTTAGAAAATCCCAAATTAAGTAGGTACTGCAGACTCAGCTAAGTTTTGGCTGCTCTAATACCTGGCAATTTTGTTTCGTTCTTTATGAGAATAGGTACTGTAGACAGTTTCGAATAATATTTAGGTTCAAAAAGTTTGATTTCAGTACTCTATTTTAGGATAGTTAATATTGGTCAAGCCAGTCTATTCTGTAAAAAAATCTGTGAAAACGAAGGTGATGTGTGCTGTCTTTCCATCTGATGGCAGGGATTGACACTAGAGCTTAAGCTTACTTCAACTAAGTTTTCACAGTGTGATTTGAAGGACTAGATCAGCCGGTCTATGTTGTAATCTCACGGTGAAAACTTAGGTGAAGTGAGCTGTCATTCCACCTGCTGCTAGGGACTGACAGCTCACTCTGAGCTCAGCAGTGCTATTCTGTAACCATCTCACCTTGAAAACTTAGGTGAAGTGAGCTCGGAGTGAGCTGTCAGTCCCTAGCAGCACGTGGAATGACAGCTCACTTCACCTAAGTTTTCACGGTGAGATTTTTACAGAATAGATCGGCAGTTCACCTAAAGTTTTCACGGTGAGTGGTTACAGAATAGCACTGCAGTTGGTCTTTTAGTGGAGTGCTAAACGTAGTAGATGACTTCATAGAATCCAATAAATTGGTCTTGCTTGGTACTACATCATCAACCAATTTACAGAAATAAATTTTAATTCAATTTTATCGCAAAAATAACGAGTCGGATATGATCAGTGATGATAAAATAAATCTCCAGAACGATTTGATAAGTGGCGTCTTGATCTATCAAATGTTTAAAAATATTCTTCCAGAAAATATTTGGAACATTTTAATTTTTAAATCAAACTATCATGATCTTCATCAACAATTTTTCAACGTTCTTCGCATGTTACAATTGATTACGTAACAAGATGTTCGTCCAAAATAATTACCGTATCGGAGCCGTTCCGAACTGTCACAAACATTTACAAACAATTTACTAGACATTCTTATTTTCAATTGAATGCAGTTTTTTTTAATGTAGTGAATATCGAACAATATACTGCAAACAAACGCCTTGAGGAAATTTCTGCACTAACACGACCAAACGATATATTATTCGCTATATTTTTGTGCGCCTACTGTTTAGTTCTTATGCTTTAAAAAAAAATGTATAACGGAGTCAATTGTTGTTAATATATGTATCTGATTAAAAATTAAAAATAAGAAGCAAAACAGGCAGTTTTAGCGTGTTACACGCCGTTTGATTTAAAAGAGTGTCCGTGGAGTTTCTCGCCCGTTCTTCTCCATAGGTACCTACTACGCTTTGGAATGGGCAACTATATAGCTTCATATTTTTGACTGACCGACCCCTTGACAATTCAAAAGTGCCTGTAAATGGTTTAATTGAAATAAATGCTTTGAGTTTGAGTTTGACACCTGTCGCTAATTTTAACTTTCTTTCTTTTTTTTTTTTTTAAAACGTCCCAATTTTCCCGTGCGGGAATCGAACCCGCGACACGCAGCGCAGCAGTCAATCGCTTAACTACTGCGTTAACCGTGCCGTCAACTAACCAATGTTCATGGTTTTTTAAGACACACTTCAGCGTTTTTTGCGAGGTTTTAAAGAATAACTACTGTATTTTTAAATGATATCATTAATTTTATAAACGAATCTTATCCCTTTATAAGGCACAGAAAACTGCTAAGGTTATGGAAATAAAAAATTGATAAATATGTTAACTAGGACCTCTTTATTAAGAATATGAGTTTTTTTTTTTAATGTTTTTTTTAAACATGGTGTCCATTATTTGGCCAGGCCTTACTAGGGCTTATGGAATTCGGCAAAGCATGGAACCACACACAAGGCAACTTCACAGCGGATGCACTGTATTTTGGATTTTTTGCTGTTTTCCTTGCTGCTGCAAGCTCTGCATCTTCGGTAACTTTCCAGTGGACCAGGTAGATGAGATCCTACATCTGTAAGCCGCAGATCGTCTGGGAGACCATACTTGGCTTTCTGTCGGCTATCAAGTTTTGGTTTTTTGCAAACAAATGATGGTAAGTTAGACACCCTCTTTTTCCTGCTGCTGAAAGAACCAATCAACTTTTCAATTGGTGCCATATGAGGGAAAAACACTTTCTTCCACTCATCATCATCATCGTCGTCTTCAGTGTCTGAAATAGTTTCAGGCTCCGGACTATTGGCATCATCTGGTGCCGATTCGTTGATATCTTGAATTGCAGAAACTCCACTTACAGAAGGTATAGGTGAATTGATAGCAACTTGGCTTCTAGAAGACGACGGAGAATCTAAAATATTTTCGAGGTCTTCTTGACTTATTTCCGTGAAAATCGCCTCATTTTCCCGTTCGTCGCTTTCATAACCATCTTCCGATTGCTCACCATCCGATAAGCCAAAAAGTTCCTCTATAGTTGCCTCAAGATTGTCTAATTGTATTACCTGAAACAGGAATAAAACATAAAAGCAGTTTATTCAAAAGCGCACTTCCGGACAGGCCAACGGGCTCTGTCCAATATATGGACGTCATAAGTTTTCGAAGTTTACTTTGTAAAATGAAAGTTATTACTAAAATAAAGACATTTATCCCATATTTACAATATTTTGAACATCTTGTAAAATAAAACTTACCTTTCTATTCATTTTTCACGAAGATGAAGTTGGATAAACACACAGCACTCAAAAATCACCAAATTTTGAAAGTTATTCGAACACCGTGAAATACTGTCCATAGATATTGTTCCTTTTTTTTTCGTTTTGTTATTGCTAACAAACTGTCAAATCACAGAGTACAAAAACTGAATTTAACTGACGTTTCATTCAGCCGCAAAAATTTAAAAAGTATGGTGTCCAAAATATGGACAGAGCCTTATAAAGGGTTATTGTATTACAATATATTAAAATAATGATAATCAAATTAGGACCAAGGTGGAATTCCAGTTTAGTCACTACTGTTTTATTTGCTTTCTATAGGAAAAAAACTTCCAAAACAAGTTATTTTATTTTCATGGTAACGTTATTATGGTAGATCAGCTATTTCTTTTTACCCATCGGGCAACCGTGACGCAGTAATCGTGGCAGTGGTAACACTGGGAAGTTCTTAAAACCTTATTTAATTTGCGTATGAACTAAGGATTCCCTCTAAAAGAACAAAGAATATTGGTTTTGTCGTAACTGTTGTTAGTAAAGCGGGAGTTCGTCACGTCCGTTTAGAGATGTGAAATATTAGTGGCATTTTAAAATTGTCCATTTTGTCCAGCTTAGTAACGGTTAAATTTTCCTGAATGGCTCATCGTCATTAACGATAGGTACTATCGAAGAACTTCATATCTAAGCAGTTTGAAAACAAAATCCCGTGAACACGATGACCACATCTGTTACCGCCCCGGCTCTATAGCGGCCGAGCGCTGCAAGCAGAAATATTCCTTACGGTGTATAGATATGAACTTCTTCGATGTTACCTATAATGTTTATGACGTGTGCAGTGGAATCGTTCTCGCAACCTTAAATTCAACTGACCTATTCTGTAAAAATCTCACCGTGAAAATGTAGGTGAAGTGAGCTTGAATTGATTGATACTATTGACAGTTCACTTCAACTAATGGCCTGCGCACACTGGCGGATGGGGCTGGGAAAAGCATCAAGGAGGATTCCTCTATCCGCCAGCGCACACTGGTGGACGGCAGGGGAGAGCATCGAGGAGGATTCCTCTATCCGCCAGCGCACACTGGTGGACGGCAGGGGAGAGCATCAAGGAGGATTCCTCTATCCGCCAGCGCACACTGGTGGACGGCAGGGGAGAGCATCAAGGAGGATTCCTCTATCCGCCAGCGCACAAAAATCCTCTGCGATTCCGCGAGCTTCTACCAGCTTACCGGAGCATCCGCCGGTAGTCACCGCTCGCCGGGATTTCATTTTTCCACTAGCGACTACGCAGTCGAAAAATTGCTTGTGACCCCAGAGCATACCGGCGCATACCGCCGCCTCTCGCCGCGGTATCCTCCGATTGGATATGTATAAGTTTAAAATCCTCTACCGTCCCATCCGCCAGTCAAAGTTTTCACTTGAACGGGCGAGATCTTAACAGTATATTATATATGTAGATCGGCAGCCTCTCAGCTACTGAGCCAATCGAGCAAGTGATGCTGATTATGTACTTGTTATACCTTTTTATTTTAACTTATTAAGCGTCGTCAACTTACTGAAACATAATTAGTAGAGAGTTACTCTCGACAGTCTTACGTCGCGTCGCCTTGTGAATTAATAAACAATAAAGTGTTAGTTACTAGCACTGGTGACTGAAAAGTTGTGTGGAAATCGCGCCGGTTGTCATGATATGGGTTCGTAATACGGAGGAGTGAAACATTCTTTTCAAAACTTTCTTCACGACATTTTTTTACGGCTATAAGAGTAGGGGAAGACCAAAGAAACGTTGGATGGACTGTGTGAAAGATGATATGGCTAAAAGGAGGTTACTACTGAGATGACGACTAATAGAGAAGTATGGAAAAAAGACATGTTGCACCGACCACGAATAAATTGGGATGAGGGCAGGAGAATGATGAAATGAATGACAGTGTAGGTAAATATATTAGCCTAAAATATACGCTTATAGACTAGTATGAAGAATCTTAAGTAGGTATAGGTATTCAAGCTTTATCAGAATAAGTGTTTTGTTAAATTCTTTGTTTACAAAATAAACGTATCCGTACCGTACGCCTCTAAACGTCTAACTTCAAACATTTCTTACACCAAACAAGCTTCCAGACGCAATACATCAAATCGCCCGCAATAATGTAGAAAGTAAATTAATTAGCGCCTAAAATAATCCTATTGCCGTCAAAAACGACCACGTAACACGTTTGCAAACCACTCCGACAGAGGTAAGGCAATTAATGTCAATTTATCCTCCCTTGTCAACACTTCACGTCTTTGTTTCCCGCCATTGTGAACCCCACACTATTTTATTTTCCGACAAATCATTTAATTGACACTCCTAAACCGTCGACATAAAGACTCTTTTCAAATGACGTTTAGCTTTCAAACGATAAAAACAAAGTTGTTGCTCTCTTATGACGTTTGGCTCGTTCGGATACACACCCATCCGTTGGCTGATAATAGAATTTTACAGCTTTTTAATGAGCTCAGGCCACTTACTAAATTTCAGTTGTGAGACGTTTCTTTTCATGTTTATTTCCTTTTTTTCTAACGGGTGAATAATTACGGGGGAGAAAGATTTAGCTAACGAGAGCCGGGACGCGTGGAGATTTATCTTTTCGTAACAAATTTAGAAAATGAGACATCACTGCGCGGTTAACGGGTGTATACGTGTAGGGCTGTCAGTTTTGTGAAAATATTTGACATTTTATGAATTCCGTGATAAACTGGCTGGCTTGGAGTTAATTTGTTTTGTGATATATCATTCAAAAACTCTACACTTAACTGAGGGTTGAAAGAATATTATTTCAAATTGGGATTATGTAAAATACTTTGAAAACATATTAAAAATTCGAGAAAAATTGTTGGTGACAATCATGTTGAAAACTTTAAATCCGTTATTGAAGAGGCAATAATACTGTCATCAATTTTCGTAGTACATAACAAAAGCCGATTAACATGGCAGCTAATTTATAAATTATGCGAAACGCGCGAATATTTCTATTTTTTTTTTCGATAAATACGAGTCGTCCCTATTGGAGCATGTGTGGGTAAATTTAAATCGATCCATTTGCAAGTGTGAGTGGAACGCGGGAAACCAATTCAAACGGCTAATTCGAGCTGCAATTGCTCGAACAAAAATGTCCAGAGACGCTTTATAGTTGGCAGATCGTAAATAAATTAGCGTTTTATGATGTTTTTTTCGCGTAAAACTCGTTACAACGAGTTATTGGCAATTGTCACTGAAAAAAAACTGTGATATATTTTTTTATTATGTTTTTACTATAAAGTACGATTTATGTTTTTGTATCTTATTGCCCGATATAATATGTGATATGGATATTTTATTTAAGAAATAAAAGCAGGCTAGAAGAAAGAACATTTTTTCAAGGAAATAAACATTCAACTATAAAGCACGCACTCCACTACAACAAAATAACGACCTAATTATAAAATAATAATCCAAAACAAGAGCAAAACCCATGGATAGCAACACTAATTTAAAGATATGCAAAGAAAAACTCACCTCACCGTGGCACTATTTTATAACATCAGCCAGATAATTAAGCTGGACTGGACTGTCCTCCGATACAGAATAGGATTTAGGTGAATCCGGAGAAATGGTCATCGCGGCCTTTACATCAGTTGCATATGGGGTGGCCTTCATTTTGTCCCAGTGGCATCATCATCATCAATAGCAGCCTTGTTCCACCCACTGCCGATTACAGACCTCTTCCCCATGGTGCCATAGCTCCTGTCTGTGCGAGTACCATCCAGGTCTTCCCTGCTATCTTCTGTAGGTCGTCCACCCGTCAGTGATAGGCCTAACATGGCAGCCCTTTTTTCAAGTTGGACTTTGTACTCAGTCTCTTTAGTGAGCGTTTATGTTTCGGCCCCATATGATATCCTAAATAAAATAGAACTAAATTGCTCTAGCTCCTGCTCACAAAGCCCCGATGAAGTGCAAGAACAAGTCAACGCAATATAGAATTTGTGTACCATTTATTCGACATTAACCATTTAATTTGCGTATTACCTAAATGTGGTCTCACAATGAACTATAATATTATCATGTTGTTAGATCGATCTACAGAAGATGGGAAGATGCATTAAGTAATATATATCAGTCGTTACGGGAAGTCAGAAGCCCAAAAAGTCTGACATACAATCGAGGAGTTAAGGGGTATCGTGCTACCCAGCAGCATTCGGTTAGACTGGAAGCCGACTCCAACATAAATAGGAAAAGTTTAGGCAGATTGATTGGTATCAAGTAGTTATGCTAAGAGACTAATAATATGGATGGATAGATAGTATACTGTTGATCAAACGAAAGAGAATTATATTTTCGCTGACTACAAGGGCTTATAATCCTTGGTGCACATTTGAACTGAAATTACAAAAGTTTTCTGTTGAAAAAATAAAGTGTTACAAAGAATACTGGAAAAATTAGTTGGCCATGGACTAGACCACACGGGAAGAAAGTATAAACGAATGTTTTTTGTAAACAAGAAAATCATTAATCAAACATTTCTGGAATCGATGAAAAACGAGCGGTGTCAGCTGTCTTCTCGCGTTTGTAACAGTTTAATGAAAGAAACGAGATGGTCTACCGTAATAATAGGTCTTTACCTATGTAATTGGAGATTCTATAAACAGCATTTTCAGATTTAATTATCTGTGGTTTGGCGCGCAATTCGAAATTCAAATGAATTTTATTCGAAAGACGTGTTAATTTAATTTCAAATTCAGTAATTTATTTTTAGATATTTTTTTGTTTTTGCGACATTGTGGTAGTTTTTGGTGCCATGGAGAAACTGAAAATTCGTACAATTTTCGAATATAAGTTCCTACGTGGAAATAGCGCTGCGCAAACAACACGAAACATTAACGACGTGTACGGGCCTAACAATGCTTGCATAAACACGCTCCATTAATGGTTCAATCGTTTTAAATCTGGAAATTTTGAGTTGAAGAACGAGCCTCGCGGTCGGCCGGTAACCATTGTCGACAACGACGAATAAGGCGATAGTGGAAGCGGATCCAACTCAATCTACGGCTGAGCTTGCTGCGGGTCTTGGATTTAGTGTCAAAACAACACTAAAGCACTTGCGTCAAACCGGAAAGATAAAAAAGTTAGATAAGTGTGTGCCACACGAACTAAGCGAACAACAGCGAGTTTACGCGTCGAAGCATGCATAGCACTACTGAATCGGCATAGAAACGAGGGAATTCTTAATCGAATTGTTACCTGCGATGAAAAGTGGATCCTGTACGACAGCCGTAAGCGTTCGTCTCAGTGGGTGGACCCGGGTACAGCTCCTAATCAGTGCGCTAAAAAAAAGATTACTCATAGGAAGATGATGGTGACTGTCTGGTGGACCAGTGCCGGATTTGTACATCACAGCTTCTTACCGAATGGCAAAACAGTGACGGCAGATGTCTATTGCCAAGAATTGCAAACAATGATGGAGAAGCTCGTAATTCAACAACCAAGACTAGTCAATCGCTCTTCCCCATTGCTTCTCCACGACATAGCACGAGATCACACTTCACGACAAACCATCGCAAAGCTACAAGAGTTACAGCTAGAAGCTCTCCGTCACCCACCGTACTCACCGGTCCTTGCCCCAACAGATTTCTACTTTTTTCAAAATTTAGACATTTTTTTAAGTGGGAAAAAATTCAACACCCTAGAGGCAGTACAAAACGCTTTCGCTGACTTCATCGCCTCCCGTCCGGCAGACTTCTACAGTAGGATAAACAAACTGCCATCAAAATGGCAAAATTGTATAGATAATTTGGGCCAGTACTTTGATTAGTTGAAATTAAAAAAAAAAAACATTTATATTTTAAAATTATCATACAAATGTCAAATTTCATAGGTAACCTAATAGACGTAGACCTAATATATTGACAACAATAGAAGATAGCAAATATATATCTCGAATTTTCATCAAAATCTCAGAAAATTCTTGATGTAAGTATTTGTTATTATTTTATGAGTTGTCATTAACTGCATTCGTGCATTGTGTGTTCGTGAATGTTGAGTTCAAGAAAAATAACTTATAATGCAGAAATTATTTTTCTTCAATTCAAATTCAAAAGCTTTGAATAAATAATCACTACATATCATAATTTTTAACATTTTATTTTCGCAAAAAGCTAGAAACCCGGATAAACTGATTTTTAAAATTATTTTCTATTTTAATTCAGTCTATCATGTAAAATTTTGAGTTTTTCGCAGTCGATGCCGATTATTATTAAAACTAGATAGAAACTTTCCATGACACAACATAACGTTTAGCGTCTACCCAAACAATTAATTTTTCTAGTGATTAATTTCGTGTCCTCTCATTTCAGTGGTGTCATTAAAAAAGTAAAGATATCCGAACGAACCAACAGATTAATTGGCGCCAAAAATACATGAAGCGCGGGAGCGTTGCGTGAAGTCAAATGGCGCGGGAAGGCGTCAATTGCTCTACTTTTTATCTTTTTTCATTAATTATTTTGTTTCAAATTACAAGCTCGCATTTCTGTGATTTATTTGTTTGTTTCAAATAGGTATCCATTTTGAAATTGTATATTTTTTATTTATTTTGTCGCCGGAAGGAGTAATTATTTGTGTTGAAGTTTTGGATAGGAGACATTTTTTGTAAGCTTTGCCCTAAACGGTACCGAAATAGTCAATTTTAGAAGCAACGCTCACGATTTTTTGTCCCGAAGGTTCAAAGTTCCTTAAGCAATATGTAGGTAGACCTAGTTACTATTGAAAACTAAATGAATGCGCCATTCAATGCATTAAATAATTATTATTTAACTTTATTATGTTACGAACGTAAACGAGGTATGAGTATGTATCGTAGCAGGTGGCGTTTTGTTGTTTCAGCCATCGGAAGGAGGCGTGAGTTCTGGGGGCACGGTAGTGGTCCCGCCAAGTCGCGATAAACAAACAAAGGTACAACCATTCAGGTAATTTTCGACATTTACGACATAAACGGGGCTTATGTTTATGTAATGTAGACCATACACGCTACGGTCTACCTGTGCAGGTGTACCAGCTCAGGTCGACCGGCGTGTCTTTATGTTCCAAGAACTGCACCAGGTCTATTCCAATTAATAGGTACACGCTCCACAGTAAAACGAGTTATATAAGTAACTTATATTGTGGTGGTCCAAAATTTCTTTCATTAGAATACTTAAATGATTTCGCTACATCAATGGCTCTTGGTTTGATCGATTCCATGCATTAGTTTATTTTAATATAATAACTCTTTTTGCAAAGGAATAAATAGGTACGAGAAACTCCACTCAAACGAGGTCCACTCAAATCTGTGTGGTTCTTTTCTCAAAAGACCATTTCAGACTACATGGTCCTCATATGGCCTGACCAAGATTATCTATGTCTGGACTTTAAAAGAGACTGTGACCTCTGAGATTGTTTCGGCCTTTCTTCTCAGAGTAGTCAGATAGGAAGCGCCGAACTCATCTAGCAATTTTTTTTTTTTTTTAAGATGAAGACAGTGTATAAGTGATTCCAATAGCCTATTTACAGAATAAACAATTTCATTTAATTTCAAAGGGACGGTGTGCCAGATACCGAAAAGTAGTTTAGCCCATTTTCAAGTTGAAGTCCAGTTGTATTCCAACCTTTTTTTTTTCTGATCCGAGTCCCAACTGCTCTAGGTACAGTTGCAGAGACTTAAGAGTTCGAACTTTTTGAACATAAATAAAAACAAAATACAAGTTCTAATGGGGATCCAGCCTGCATGTACCTTATTGCCCTTCCCCAGCGAAGGCCTAAGCCGAGGTCCGTAGACCACAGGGCGTACACCGGGGTCCGTACGCCTTAGCGTGCGTGTGTCGCTAAGTTTATAAGTTTTATATTATGGCCCTGCCTGGAGGCCTTAATTTATTGAGGCATTCATAGGATAGCTCGGTAAAGCACCTGACAACCTCCTACGTTGACCTGCGAGAAGGCGAGCAGGAGAAGCATAAGCCGACGGCATGCTTGGGAAGGTGGTTCTTGGAACATTAAATGGTTTCTCGATGGAATGCTGACCTTGAAGATGGATGATGGAGACCTTTTCCTCCCAATAGTTTTACAGTAGGACAAGGATAGTGAGTAGAGATGGGCGTTTTTGGATTTTTACGCAAACGGTTTATTATGTGATTTCTGATATTGAAATATTTTCAAAGACCGTTTTTAGAATTTTTGTTTCATTAACGGCTCCGGCTTGTAGTTTCGATCGTCTCTAGCAATATTATACGGTTGTAATGTAATTATAAGTACATCGATCAAAACATCAAAACTATCCAAACATAAACAATAAATACTTGCTTACGCAAATCTACTCTTTCCGTGGTTTTGTGAAATCTGTTTGTCTAGTTCGGATTAAATATCGATACGATTCGATTTGTCAATGAAATCGGATTTTAGGTACATTTTGATTAAGTAATATCTGACGCATGTTTATGGGAAGAATGATGGGATACCTACAGTAGTTGGATACCGACAAAAGAAACCTCTGTTCAAATGTAAGATACCATTGATAGAAGCTGTGTACAGATTGATCTATAAATCTGTTCAGTAAAAAAAAAGGCTGAGCTTATTATCACACCGCCACGATAGAAGTGAAAATTTATATGAGCCGAGGAGTATACGCGATTCAGCGTCAAGTATAAGTACGGCATTCAGTGTCACTAACCGACTGGAGCCGAGTATGCCCGATTCAGCCTCACCGAACCGAGCGTGACGTTCAGTTTCTTTCACGTTCAGAAAGAGCGCAAAGTGCGTCAAAAAAAGATTTCACAAAAAAACCATCTTCGACCGAGCTCATAACCTGAAGTTTGAGGCGTCTTGTTCAAAGACTGTAACTCATAGGTACTGATGATTGAGAATGGAGGTGCAGTGAAATCGTAAAAGCGTTTGTGCACTTCGCCCGATCCCGCCTAAAGGAATGACGGATCTAATGCGCAACCCCTCATACAAATAATGCTACGGGTACTTCAGATCGTCCGCAGTGCGTAAACTAGATGTATCGGATGCGATGCGCCGTCGGAATAAACTACCTAAACGAACTGCCAGAGATTGCGTTGCCAGTCGAAAGTACAGCAGATGCGCATCGTAGAGGTTGCTCAGAGCTCGTGGTGCTCAATGCTCTCTATCTGTCTAGCCACCACAACTGCAGCAAGCTTACCTGATGATGACTAAGCACCTGGCGCCGTCGGGCTGCTGGAACCGTTTCACAGACAAGAAGCCTCGCGTAAATACTGCCTTTAAAAATAATCTAGCTGTTGCGGCTTTAGGTGATTTCCCGATTTTACTTCAGGCAACAAAAAAGTAACTGGCGACTGCACCAACTGCAGCCCATGGCTTGCAACTACTGTCCAGTCGTCGCGACGACAGAATGCGTTCTTGTCGACTTGTCCTGTCAGTTTTATAGTTCATACAAACATACTAATACCAAAATAATTTGTAAATCAAACGTGTGTATTTATTCCGATTGGATTACAGATTGTCTAGGCTCTCAAATATATATTTTGAGTGGACACTGATATAAAAAGGAGTTATGAGGAATTTCAAATTTCTATAGAAAACTTATTTTTCTCATGACTCGTCTTTCACCGCCTCTCACTTTGTCTCACTTTTTAACAGATTTCAAAAAGGAGGAAGTTCTCAATTCGACTGTATGTTTGTTACGCAATTATTCCGCCAATTATGAATTGATTTTGATGATTCTTTTTTTGTTTGGTAGGTCATACCTACTTCAGAGATGGTCCCATATAAATTTTATTCAAAATTAAAATTAAAATAGTAGATTATTAACCAAGGGGATAAAGCAGTGTCTTCTGTCGCGGGTGACGATTTAAATCGCGAGCGTAACGAAGGACTCGAGGTTTACTCCCGAGCGTAGCGAGGGTGTTAAGTCCTGAGTGTAGCGAGGGATTTAAGTTCACCCAAGACTAAGACAGCTTTATCACCGAGGAAAATACTCTACTTTTCGTATCATTTGCGAAAAAATTAACACAATAATAATATGAGATAAGCATTTTTGTCGGAAAAGCAAAGGCATCAAGCTCATACGGCCTCGTCGGTTTTCGTAATTTTATTTAATAATCATAACTGCATACTCGTAATAAATGCATATTCCTTTTTCAAAAATATGTATAATGCTTTTTATACAAACTCAATGGTGTAAACACAGATGTAGTTCAGTATAAATTTCGGTAAGTATTCCAAATTTAAATCACATTCTCCCCCTAGAGGATGAATGAAATTGAGTAAAATTTTCTTTCCCTGTTTTTAACAGATTAAAAATGACTATTGTTATGTTCGCTTTTTGTGGCATAGAATGTCATTTTTTTGAGCAAGTGGTACGAAAAGTCATTTATTCAAACTAGGCTGAGAATCAGCATTTTTGGAACGTCAAAATTATATAAGACAGTCTCCCAAAAACGCCCGCCCTTCACCACTTCCTAGTGCTTTAGCTGGGAAGAAGAAGAGGCGCAACAAACTCCCCAGCAGCACAGCTATCTGTTTCTAGATTCTATAGGTACTATAAATAGTACTTATGAAAAATAATTTTAATTACGCATCACAAAACATTAATTATTATAAGCTCTGCTTTTCACTTCGATTGCGAGGAAATAAAACAGTAGTATAACATAACATTTCTTTAATTAAATAATAAACGCACGAAAAAACAAGAGCTGTTTTCCGCCGCTTTATTTTTTTTAAATCTTATGACATTGATATTAGGCTTGGGCTGCAGACCTATACAGCCTACTATTAAATTAATTTTGTAATAGTAATTTTCTTAAATTAATTAAATAACCTACCGTACTTGAATTTAAATTTTTATATATTTTATGTCTTAAATAACACAATAAGGCAAATAAATTAACGTAAATATTATAAAATAACAAATTCTATCTATGAACTTGTTATTGTGTTTGGCTGTATGGCTCATTTTTTTTTGCCTTAATATAGATACATTTATGAGTAGATACGTTAATGCACTAGTGGACAAAATTCGATTTTGTGCAGTCTATATCCTGCACAAATAAGCACTTTCAGAGCATGAGAAGTGAAAATTAAATTATTTGCTATATTTCAGCAAGCACACGTCAATATATCTACTAAAAAAAAACCTCGAAATCTATAATCAAGCGAAAATAAAAACGAATAAAAAAAGTAAACAGAACTAAATACCCGAATGAAAGCCTCCAGGCATAAAGGGCGTGCCCGTTTACAGTGGTGTCCACAAGATCCAATTCTGCCCAATTTACTAGTAGGTACATTGGTTTTCACCTGCTTAACGTTAGGTGTCAAAAATCTCATACATTTAGTCTTTTTCACGTTTAAAAGAAAATTATTAACACTAAACCAATACACTATTTTAGAGAGCATTATAAATTACATCGTCGGTAGTTATTTTGTCTGTTGTTGCTTAAGCTTAAATATAAGTGATGTGTCATCTGCAAATAACTCTATTTAATGACTGTTCTTTATAAGGCAAGGTAGGTCATTAATATATACGAGAAATAAAAAGGACCAAGAAATGAACCCAGCGGAACTCCCATTGTGACAATAGAACCTAGGGATCGCTTCCCGTTAACGTCCACTCTTTGGATCCTATTATCCAAATAAGAAACAAGACGATCCAAGGTAGTGTTCCTAACACCATAGTGATGCAATTCCCTGACCAATTTATCATGAGAAACACAATCGAAAGCCTTACATAAGTCACAAAAAAATGTCTTTACAATTAATCTACCATCAATTATTCAAATATTTTACTACACGTGAGAAATATTAACTTTGCTTGGGTAGTTTTTGAGTTAGCTTCAATACAGTACGTTTTTTTCCCACTTAGTCTCTATGGATGATGATAAGTTCCTGTCACTGTTATTTACATAAGAGTAGTGTTATTCTCTAAACAACACTTCTAATTTCAATCGGTGTATCGTTGTGAATCCACGATGATTTACTTTAAAAACAATTGAGTTCGCTTTCAAATTGTGTGCGCCCAGTCCATGAGTCCACATAGTGTTCGGTGATGGCCATGGGACAGCCTACCTTTTTATCTATGTTCTCTACTTCACTCTGTCATTGAAATCTACCTTGGAAACATATAATTTGTACCTACTACATCTAAAGAGTTATTGGTAATATGTCGGCAATCCATTAAGGAGATGTAGGAGAGGGCATGAGGCCTCTCTTATGACTCCTATGCTAATGTCTACCATTTTCGTATATTTTTTATTTTAAAATGAATGAATAGTAGGCACGGTTGGCGCTTAAGCGATTGACTGCTGCACTGCGTGTCGCGGGTTTGATTCCCGCACGGAACTAATATTTGTATGACCTACACTTGTAGTTGTTCCGGGTCTGGCTGTTTGTGTATGTACGGTGTGGGGCAAAGTTTAAAAAAAAAACTGACAGAACTCATTTGTTTACTGTAAGTAAATGTAAAGGTTACATGCAAAAGGCGACCATAAGGCTGCCAGCGATGCAGCGGAGCGGAGAAGTGTGCCAATAATAACTAATAGAATCTAAACTTCGCTTCATAGCTCCGCTCCCATTGGTAATATAGGCACATTTCTCCTCTCCGCTCCAGTGGACAGGCAGCCTAAATCGTATGGGCTGATAAAAAAATAACTGGTTGCATTCAAGTGAAAAGTCAATATGGAATTAAATTTAAATAACAATAAAGCTGGAAACAAAATATCGAACGCGTCCGTAAGCCGCGGCTGACATTCGCGGCTTATTTGTATCTATAAGGTAGTACATTTAGCACTACAATGTGAAAACTATTGGTCGTAAGTCGCGGACGTGACCTTGGGCCGTCCTTGAGCGTTCGGACGATAGAAATCTGGCCGGCTGGAGCTGGGAACAACAACTCATCAGTCGCGAATGTCTGCCGCGGCTTACGGACGCGTCCGATAATTTGTTAATAGGACGAAAAAATAGACGCGTAGTAGATTGCATCGTGTTTCTCTGAGATAAGATGACAGTTATAAAATAAATTTAGGTAATAATAATTTGATTATCTATTATTTTAGGCTACTGCTGAGCATGAGGTCTTGGGTTCGATTCCCGGGTCGGGCAAAGTGTTTTTGGGTTTTTCTATCTGGAATTTCTCAGTAGCAGCCCGGAGTCTGGATTTGTGCCCGGTAGATGGCAATAGGCTCGCCCCTTGTTACATGAGACTTAAACATAACTAGTAAAATGTGGGTGTACCTACCTAGGCTACTACAGGTAGGTAGGTACACCTCTGCCCAACCCTTCGAGGAAACAAGGCGTGATGTTATGTTATGTTATTATTTTACACACTAGTACCTACTATTAGTATAATATTTAGCACGACCTGCACGGCCATTCACCAAGGTTTACTATAAAGTCAGCTATAGACGTTAAAATAATTGAAATGGTTGAACACCAGCCTTAGTTGTTCTATCATTTGCAGTTTCTTCATTATTTTGTTAATTGTTTATAAATTTGTGTGTTTACACATGTATAAACACACACACAAGATGCAGGCATCTTACTCATGGAAAGAATTTTGATTCTAAATTCGTACATAAACCGAACAGACAGTTGTGCTGCTGGGGAGTTTGTTGCGCCACTTGTTCTTCCCAGCGAAAACACCAGGAAGTGGTGAAAGGTGGGCGTTGTGGGGGATTTTCTTATGTAATTTTGACGTTCGATAAGTGCTGATTCTCAGCCTAGTTTGAATAAATGACTTGATTTTTATTTTATTCATTATAGAAGAAGGAGAGAAAGTATGTAGAACTCTCTTCTGTGTTTACTGTCTTACCATAATTATTGTGCTGCTTAAGATAAACCGTCGCTTTCTAACATTTATTTCCAAAGCGCAGTAGGTATCTAATATTCACCGAATTGGCTGTTTACTTATTTTTTCGAATAAAAATTTTTTTTAGTACCTACCTATCTACTGGGTGGTTACTACTCGTAAGTATCTCAAAAATAATTAAACTTATCTAATGAAGAACCCTTTCTTCATTAGATAAGTTAAATTATTTTTAGTTTAGTCAGTTGGTGTGGGTAATATTAGCCATTTTATTTCAATTACATCTCACCTACTTAATAATTTAATAGGTAGGTACTGGAGAAGAGGCGAAATAGAAGTAAAAAGAGCAACAATATACTTAATAGGTATCTACATATCGAAGGAAAATCTTAATAAAAAAATGTGTGTGTGTGTACCTATGTTGTTAAAATAGTAATTTAAAAAAAATGGGAATGTTTCGTTTCAACATGAGCTTAGATTTGTAATAAATATTATTTCATCGTCTGGTACAAAATAAAATATGTTAAAATTACCTGATTGTCCATAATCGGTAGATTTTAAATCGAGGAACTCTTGCGCATCGCCGACGGTGGAACTCTCGACGTCAACATTCTCCGAACTGTTGCTACTAGCTCTATCATCATCATCCGAATCGATAGCATCAGTCAATTCACTAACGAAATTACTTTTCAAATCACAAGTCACACCACTAGTAGACGCGTTCGCATCATTTGTTAAATCATTAGAACTTTGTTTTTCGAATTTATCAGCCAATAAATTCTCTATGGAAAACGGAAGCTTTGTTTCATTTTTTTCTGTTTTTATTTCTTCAACGTCCATTGTGGATTCTGAGGGATCCATTTTGTATTCGCTTAATTTATCTGATTATTTAATCAACGTGTGCACTGTCGCAGCTTGAGGGACATTTTGAATCACAATTTAAGCACTGAACTATTCAATGTGTAGTATCTCACACAGGGTCATAATTTAAACTAATAAGAAAGCTCCACGATGCGTTTTTGTCAATTCGTCCGCTGAAACGTCTGGGGACGGAATGTTAACTACCTCTTTTCAAAAACATAATCGTATCTCAACATATTTTGGCTTCTATATCCCTTATTTTAAGAGCCCTAAGGTTGAAAATTGTTTAATTATCAAATTAGTTATATCTGGCAGTGGTGCGACTGATCCGAATGAAGATTGAGAGTCTTTACTAATGGGCGTCTTTCTGGATGACAGTATTCCTTACCGTAACACATTCAATTCTCAACTGTATCTGGCTCAAACAGAGTATATAATTAGTTGTAGATACTTAAACGATGCAAATAGCTCATGAAGATCCACAAAGTTATAATTAGAGTTGGACCAATCACTGTAAAGGGGCGTGGCCGGCGTTTCAAGCGTGCTCACGCGCACTCCTTGTACATCAAACGGGAGATTTATTTAAGGAGTCTGCTGATATATGTGTGGAGTCATTAATTCTGATAATTATTTAGTTAGTTCATTTAATTGGAGTAGTCAGATGGTCGCTTATAGAACGGAGTGGAGACTCTATTGATTTATTGTCTCTGCCTCCGTTATGGCTGTCGACTCGGTTTTGATTATAACTTCTTAATTTTTTCGTTAATTGTTTTTGAGTTTTGGAATAAGTAGGTAAGTTAATGTTTAGGTTAATTTGCCTTTAAATATGAATTTGATCATTGTTGGGGTGGGAGGGAGTGCGAGCTCTCTTTTTATATAGGTAGGTAAGCTTAGAAAAATCGACAAAATATTCTCCTCATACCCAGAAAAGTGACGTTTGTTCATTGCGAGTTACCGTCAGCTATCAACTATTTTCTCTCTCAAGAAACGTACAATAGATGTACCTATGTAGGTACCGTGTCAGTAATAGAATACATATAACTATTAGTTATGATAGCTGACTGTTCACACCGCACCGCCCGCCAGCGAGTAAGATACTCGTTTGTCGCACCGACCGGCGACCGTCAAGAGCTAGAAACTACTGGCTCAGCGACTCTCGCTTGGCGGGCAGAACACTCGCTGAGAGACACGCTTCGCACAAAAGCTTACCTACCAGCGAGTAATCGCTTGTCCCTCGCCATCGCGCACTCGCTGATCGCCAACTTGTTTCTGTTGCTAGCTCTACTCGCTTCTCGCTAATTGTCGGCTATGGGTCAGGTGGCTTAGCTTAGGGACCGTTTCATGATGTCCTTCACAAAATTTGAACAGGTCATAGATTAAACCTCCCAAAGGACAATAGAGAGGGCTATGCTTGGAGTTTCCCTACGTGATCGAATCAGATTTGAAGAGATCCGCAAGAGAACTAAGGTAGTCGACATAACCCGAAAAAATGCCAAACTTAAGTGGCAGTGGTAAGGGCACATTGCTCACAGAACAGATGGCCTATGGGTCCGAAAGGTTCTGGAGTGGCGACCGGGTGCCGACAGCCGTAGCGTTGAAACGCCTCCCTACAAGTTGAACCGATGACCTTGTTAAGACCGCAGGAATCAGCTGGATGCGACAAGCACAGAACTGGTTGAAGTGGCAATGCTTGGGGGAGGCCTATGTCTAGCAGGTCCACTGTCTTTCAGCTGAAATGATCATGATGACAATTTTAGGCATTCCACTTTGCCCTTTGGGGCGGCTTGGTGGGGCAAAGTGGAATAATTCAGATTAATACATGACTTCGAAGTAACGACCTTCGATAAACGTCATTCGAAGAGAAATATCAAACCCTTGGTAGGTAACTGCCATAACTGCCTCGTAGGTCTGTCTTTTGACTAGTTTATACCCAAGGCTGCGGATTATGAGGTCCCATTCATTTTGACAGTTCAACAACATTCATTGCGTTATTTACGTTGTTGAGCAGTTTTTTTTTCGAACATAAGACGCAATGAGATTTTCATGACGGCCGTCATCGTATCCAAAACAAAAAAAATACTTAGAACTTTTTATTATGACTGAATCGCTTTCCTAGGCAGTGAGCAGGCTTTAGGGCCGATTTTTAAATTTTCAGATAAGTTTTAGGTAGATATCCAAATGAATAATAAATGTGGCATTTGAAATTTTTTCAAGGTTAGGTAGGGGAAGGGTGTACGAGATGATTCACTTAAGGGAGAATGCTTGTAGTTTAAACGATATTCAACTTAATGCAGATGTAAAAGCGTTTATTTATAGTAAATTTATTTGTCTATCTGTTGTCACACTCAAAATGTATTTTTTTTAGATCTAGGTACTATTATTCTAATTCACATTTTTTTAAACCCTACCAAAGAATCATCTTGTACACCCCGGTGTCCAAGATGATTCCTACACTAGGGGCAAGATGATCCTGGGGATCATGTACTATTAAACAAAGATAAGCATGCTCACTTAAGAAAATATTCCTGCGAGAGCGCAGCTAGTGACAAACCACACCCCTTCCTAGTTTCCCCCAATTAGAGACAATATGCATTTGTGTGAGTAATGAACGAGTAACATAAAATTATAAGTATTAAACCAAATACAAGGAACAACTGCAAAACATTTGAGATAATCCTAAGGTAATAAAAAAACGTATGGGCCGTCCTCTCATTGCCACTAAATAACAATGGGACTTAGATAATGAACTTATTTTTATTGCAGTTGCAAGAGTTGTGCGGCTTGCGGCAGCTATAAACAAAAAGCTCTGATAGCATTGGATGAACTGCGCAGAGTATTGGTTCAAATATTACTGTAATTTCCAAGTATTCCCAAATTGCCCAAGTATAAACAAACACATAGAAATTTAGATAGTTATTTACTTTTAATAAAGTCGATTATACACAAAAAAATTCAATATAAACATTTGATACCTTCATGCAGTGCCGGTCAACGCACCTATTATACCTACCGTATTCAGGGAGCCGTGAGATAAAAAGTAAACAAACCATAAATGTCCGTTCAATCGATTTTGAATGCTATTGCCTTGGTGGCATGACAAATGGCAGCTGCAGTAAACAGTTGGTATTGTAACCACTTTTTTGCCTTTAATGCCATAAGCCTACGGAATAGAAGTCAAAATCGGTGGAACGGACTGTAGTAAAACGGTTCGTTTCAATGTCTCATCTTATTGTGAATGGAATATGATGCGGTCGCTGCGGCATGCGGCATCACATAGGATATGGTGAAAATTGGAGAGGCAGTGAAAGTGTTCATAAATAACATAGATCTATAGACCCGATAGAGAGAGGAAAATATTAACGTGGATTAATACATATAAATTGTAGTTTGACATATTTGTTATTAGTTATTACAAATTATTTTTGTAAATACTGCAATACCAATAATACATTTTCTAAACCAAACAAACAGAAGATATGAGTACTAAAATTAATTCTTGTCAATAATAAAATAATATTCAATTCAATAACAAAGAGCTTACGCCGCGCTGGCCGTGCCCATTAAAAACTCGTCTCTTATCAGAAACAAGTGAGCATAGTACGCTCCTAGTGTGAGTGTCACACATTCTATACACGATTATACTAATACGAACACCACTAAAATACGCTTTGTGCATCCTATTGGTCAAAACTCGTGCATTGTGCGATCGAGTCGTGAGTCGTGCTATGCGATTATCGCCTTTAAGGTGAGTATGCGGAAGTTAGGCCGATCGTACCCCCAATTTTGTGAATATTCTAGATTTTAGTATAATTCAATAAAAATAACTTAACACAGAGTAATTTATTTATTTAAAAAGAAACAACATCTTAATTTATTATAAATTAAACTCAAAAAATTAGAAAATTAAAAAAAAAAAAACAATCAAAACTAAACGCAAAAAATAAATCTATAAACATCTAAACGTCGCTTTCCTGGTGTTCTTGTACACAAATCACATGTGAATTAATCAGGATCATCGCTATCTATCCCTGCACAAACTCCATGAACCCATCTTTGGCATAAACAACATTTTATACATTTAGGATGCGTTTAGGGGGGGGAAAAGGGGCAAGATTCAGGAGCACGAAGAGCTATATCTGGATGCCGCTGACGGAATCCTCTCAGCCAATCATATCCAGCTTTTTCTCTGTGGAAAGGGTGTTTGATATTGTTTTTAAATATATAGGCTATAACGTAATCTATTAACATAAAGATGGTGTACAAGACGATCCGCACTGATCATCTTGTACATAATCATCTCACCCCAACATCAACTTTTCTATTCAATGTTCGATAACATGACCTACCTATAGGTAAGTTCTTAACTGTTACCATGCCATTAAAGAAACAAAATAGAACAATAAACAAAGGTACTAATACAACAGCCTTTACAATAGACTACCTAGAACACATCTGACATAAACTTAAAGTCAGCCTTACCTTAGAATAACGACACGTAATTTTTATTTTTTTCCACCAAAAATTTCTTGGTCACTCACAAAGCCACTGCGATTGACTGAAGCATGGGAATATCGGGAACTACGTTTTACCAATGAAAACAACTAGATGTCGCTGGTAGTTTTGTTGCAATTCAAAAGGATCATCTCACCTCAACGGACCATCTCGTACACCTTTCCCCTACTTACATACTAATTCCATATATTTATTTCTAAAATTAAAGCGCTCAAACCGCAATCTTCTAGGGCGGAATAGATCAGATTATTTAAAAAGTTGGTTACGCTCACAGTTCTATTCGTTCGAACGTTCCAAGAAAAAAAAAACAATTCGTTAAACAAATGCAAACTATAATAGAAGCAATAAATAAGAAAAAAAATCGTTCGTGTCGTCTTTTCAAACCTCCGACGTATATTGTCATAATTAGGCTGAATGGGGAGCTCGGTGGCGCTACGCATTTTTTTCTTAATTTTTTCTACCAAATGATGAATGTAGGTATGGTGTTACCGCTTAAAAATTATAGCTTGCTGCTCGAGGGTTCCGTAGATGTTTTGTAGGTATTAGTTTATTTCATTTTGTTCATTTACTCTTTTGTTGAATAATTTTTATCATAATGGGATAAATAAGGTAGGTACGATTTTTTTGAGGTACCATATCTTCGTTTGTCCGTATTTAAATGATAGATTTGTGGTTTTCCTTCTAATTGTGGTCATAGAATGGCTGCTGAGTGCTGACCACTTCGCTTTTTAAATTTCCTGTAAAATGTGTGTCCTATTAGATTAACAATAGCGGGGTCGGTTTTCCTATCCCCCTTACAGCACTCTAAACCGTGAATAAATGTTCAACAACTCCACACTGTTACGTTTCCGCATATTTGACTGCGGTATGCGATCCCTACATCTAAATGATCTAAATTGCTACAGTATGCGCTTGCGCAGGATAGCTGACACACAATAAAAAGTGACAGAAGTTTCACTCGTCGTTTAAATGTGGCCAAAGATGGGCAAGCACTCAATTTCTCTTGGTAACGTAAATAATTGTGTGGAAAGGTCCCAGTCAAGTAAAGGTCTCAGTGAAAAATCCCAGTAAAGGTCAAAGCGAAAAATCCCAGTCCCAGCTTCATTATTTTATTAAAATCTTCAACATTTTTGACAAGCGTGGGAATCAAAAGTATATTGATATAGGTAGGTACAGATTTTATTAATCTACATCTAAATACGATAAAACAAAAAAAAACATGATATTTTGTGGGGTTAACGACCGCTGTTAGTGTATTGCTTGATGGTTTCTTTTTGTTTTATCGTAATAAAACGTAAATAAAATATAGTGTAATTAGATATCGTTACCCTTCACGCCTGCGGAGTTTGGGTAGCTATTTTAATTCGACTTGGTATACCTTTAATCGCTACGCTTATAAAAAAAACACGTCATTTAATTGAGAGTAGCATTTATGTTGCGCCTTATGATTTTAATCGATTATTCGATTTTAATCTGACAATGGTGTCGATTCCCTTGTTCACAAACTAAACTAAATTTAAGTTCAGTGCATCTTTTTCTTTCTATTTAATTAAGAAAAGGACAGAAAATACATTTTAGTTTAGTCCTGTCAAATTAATCAGCCCCTGACACTAATCCATACAAGTTTTGACATGATTAAAAACTTGCCCACTAAAATTACGTCAATTTACGTCAGGCACTGATTAATTTGACAGGACTAAACTAAAATGTATCTTCCGTCCTTTTCTTAATGAAATAGAAAGAAAAAGATGCACTGAACTTAAATTTAGTTTAGTTTGTGAACAACAGAATCGACACCAGTGTTGGGTTTCTTGGGAGTGTGACTTCTGAACCGTATTTTTCCGACGATGCGCGGGAGCCGACATCGTTCATCAATAAACACGTGTACGGATGAGCGTGGTTACGACTTAATTAGTTTATTTCTAAAATGTTTAGAGTAATTGGTAAGGGTATAGTTTTTAATTGATCTGGATTTGGTTACGGTTTAGCGGTCTTTAGAATTGATAATAGGATATAATATGGCCCATAACTGCTAAGGCTAAGTTATCATTACATCTACGCACAAACCCTATTTTGCAACCTCACTTTTAACCATCCTTCCCTGTTTTTCTTTCCTTATTTCTTTTGCATATCCTAGCTTGGTTTGACCGATTTGCTTCGACACCCTGAAGGTGGTCAAATCATTAGGTAAATGCTTGTAAAAAAGTAAAAAAAAAGAACATAACAATGAAAGTCAAACATAGAACCTGCTCCATTTTGGGAGTCGGTTAACTACACAAGCAGATTAGTAGGGAAAGTAGCTTCAGTACGTATTCAGTATTCAAGTAGCAACAAACAAAAGACACATAGGTATACAAAATGATACTTACATACCTATACATTGATTTTGCTAATTAATCGACACCCCACATTATTGGGTTCTTATGTTACCTCTCGTATTTGAACTTTGCACATCCTGCGCGATAAAAAGCGTGGCATACTACTTAAATCATCCGAATTTTTGTTTATGGCAACAGCAATTAACTTCCTCAAGAAAAAACTTAACTGTCAAATATTTATGACGCGGAACTGTGCGGAACCTATAAAGACAGTTTTTGTTTGAAACGAAGAATTTATGGAATCCCCTAACGGCACACAAAATATTTAACACAAAAAGACAAACGACTTCACACTATTGAATGCATGCATCGTAAAATGCTTGTAGCTTTCTAAATATTATGGAGGAAGAAAAGCGAATTTAGAGCAAAATATTGAAAAAATATTCTGACAGACACCGCTGTGCCGACGCGACGGCCGGTGTAAGAGATAGATGACCACTCACATGCAGAACTTAGATATTCGGAACCCTTTCGAGACGAGGCCCAAGTACTACATAACATCACGGTGTATAAGCCCCGAAGGTTTAAGGCAGAGGTGTACACACATATACAACCACAGTGCACAGTAAGTCATGTACCTAAGCCTATTGCCATTAACCGGGCACAAATCTGAACTCCCGGCTGCTACTGAGAAATTCCTGATGGAAAAAGCCCAATAACTCTTTGCCCAACTTGGGAATCGAACCCAGGACCTCATGCTCAGTAGTAGCGCTTGCGACCACCAGACCAACGAAGCAGTCGAAGATTCCCAAGTACAATTTAACAGCTACGTCAGATGACGTGGGGTTGGCGCACCACGTTTCCCTCTTCCATTCTCCCCTGTCAACCGTCACGCTATCATTCACTCCCTTCTGTTTCATATCATTCCTCACACAACCCATCCATCTTTTCTTTGGCCTTCCTTTCCCGCTCCATCCATCAACATTTATATTCATTACTCTTTTAGTCACATGGAAATTTCCACCCTCCTCATGACACGGCCATACATACCAAGCCAAAATATTAGGTCCCCACCTATGAAATTGGCGTTTTGTATGGACAATTTTAAAGAACTTGCATTTTTCATACTGACATTTTCTTAATTTATTTAACAACCATGAACACTAATGTTTTAAAACATAATTATAAGCACTAATTTTTTTAATAAATAAGATATCGTATGCCACTTACGAGTAAGCGACAAAAATTAGTTTTGGCTAAGTTTTAAAACAAATAGTGGTCATTTCTGCTAACAATAAAAACTTTTTCACAAAAAATAAAACCGACTTCAAAAAAAAACACTACAAAGTGAAAAATAACTTTGATTACGGAAGTCGGTGTCTTTGGGGTTTTATTTTCGTTTTTTTGCCACCGACTTCCGAAATCAAAGTTATTTTTCACTTTGTAGTGTTTTTTTTTGAAGTCGGTTTTATTTTTTGTGAAAAAGTTTTTATTTTTCACCTTTTAGTTGTGGTACCTACACAAAACCCCCACAAAAAATTTAATACCCATTACCTGCTATGTAAATTACAGTGACAGGAACTATTAGAATATCGTCCACATATTATACTAGATGGGAAAAATACGTATTATTGAAGCTAACTCAAAAAACCCTCATCAGATCTTGACCAAATTTATATGGGACCACTTCTGAAGTATGCCCTACCAAACAAAAAAAAGAATCATCAAAATCAATTCATAATTGGCGGAGTAATCGCGTAACAAACATACAAAAAAAAAAAAAAAAAAAACACAACCGAATTGAGAACCTCCTCCTTTTTGAAGTCGGTTGAAAAGAGGAGTCATTTGTAAGGTATTTTTTATGTTTAGAAAACTATAAGTAATAAGGTTTTTTTTACTATTAGTAGTTGTATAATATGGTCAATAATCGATATAATATCAAGCAATTGATGAATATTTTAAATCATAGAAGTGACGAGGTTCTCTATTTGTGAGAAAAAAACGCCAATTTCATAGGTGGGGACCCAATATTTTCTTTCAAGTTTTCTGACACTGGCGCCAGTTTCAAACTTCCCCTTTTATAACTACTCATTTTTTGCTTTATCCTACTACTACAGTACTAAGCATATAGCACTAAGTAAAACGCTAGTCAGGGTTCGAACCAACGACCTAACCCCGCGTCCTATTTAAAATCGATGGTTGGAACTCTTTGTTCGGTGAACCTGAACGCGTAGTCACGCCGGCAGAGGGCGCTTTCCGGTTTTCCGTTCAAAAAACGTGTTTTCGCGCGACGTTCGCTTTTAAATAGGACGCGCCTGGTCGCAGCCGTTGCCACTGGGCAACCACTCCTCCCAAAGTACTCTACTACAGCTACAAAACTCGAAATATTTAAATTAATCACATAAATCTGTCGACGATCTGTTACGACCACGCATTTAAGCGTGTTTTGTCAACACGCGGCATCGTGACAATCGCATTGGCACGCGTAATCGATCTTCATTGATCAATAAACGTTTGGCAACAAACCGGAGCAAGAAATATTTAGCGCAGTTATTTTAAATTTAGTATTACTGCCTGATAGGTATTTTTATGGCTTGGGGATCAATATACATATAAGCTGGGAAAGTGACAGGAGAAATTCATGGCAGATCGATACCTGCTATTCTGTAAAATTCTCACCGTGAAAACTTATGACGCGAATAGTTAAATCATTTTCAAAATAGTGCAGGTTTCAGAAAAATGTGATTGATAGTTTTTGCGTGATTCTCAGGGTGAATTTCAAAAGATGACGATGTCATCATAGTTTCTCTGAGAGATTTTTTCAAAGATATCGGTATCCTCACAGTGGCATCACAATACATCTTCGCCAGCATCTTATATATTAGGCAGAATATACACTTATACACTAAGAACAGTGATATATTATTCACAATGTCAACACTAGAAGTAAGGATAAACTACGTGCTCCCTTTCACCGGCTTCATAAGGTTCATAACTCATTTGTTGGGCTTGGTATAACCTTTTATAACAAGCTACCCTCTTCTTTGCTAGATTTGCCTTTTAATGCGTTTAAAACTAAAGTAAAGTCCAACCTTTGTTCAAAGGCATACTATACTATCAACGACTACTTAAAAATGATAAGAATAGTTGGTCGCTGTGATTAACTCAAGACAATGTTTAAATGTTCTTTCTCCAGAATTAGTTTACCTACTGACAGGTTATATGAGTTAAATAATAAAATAACCCTTTATGCCTGGAGGCTTTATTTTCTTTTTTTAGATATATTTTACGTTTAGTTATTTTTATTTCTGCTTGATTATAGTTCTCGATGTTTTTGGTTGGTATAATGGCGTGTGCTAGCTGTCATATGGCTATTAATTTATAATTTAAATTGTGTTTTGCGTAATGTACCTAATTATCTTATAAATTATTGTATAGAATCATTTTTTATTTATTGTTGACATAATCTACTCATTACAATGTTTTTTTTAATGAGTTGTATTGCAATATGTGGTTAGCTAGCGACCTCGACAATTATTTATTTTACCTCGATGGTCCTAGTTTATCAATTATAACTTCTAGTTACAGCTCTATGTAAGCGGGCACGCCCTTTATGCCTGGAGGCTTTATTTTCTTTTTTTAGATATTGTTTACGTTTAGTTATTTTTATTTCTGCTTGAGTATAGTTCTCGATGTTTTTGGTTGGTATAATGGCGTGTGCTAGCTGTCATATGGCTATTAATTTATAATTTAAATTGTGTTTTGCGTAATGTACCTAATTATCTTATAAATTATTGTATAGAATCATTTTTTTTTCCTAACTGAACAGACAGCTGTGCTGCTGGGGAGTTTGTCGCGCCACTTCTTCTTCCCAGCAAAACAACTAGGAAGTGGTGAAGGGTGGGTGTTTTGGGGGACTGTCTTATGTAACTTTGACGAAAAGTGCTGATTCTCAGCCTAATTTGAATAAATTACTTTTGAATTGCTGTGGAATATTGACACTGACAGCTCTGGACTTGAACTCAGTTTAGATGTGCTGATCGCGCTCAGTTTCATTGGTGAAATCCGCCCTCAGTTTATATCCGAGTTAGACATAACGTTACAAATTAATTACACCAATAAAAACATATTAATCTAAAGTAAGTATTCATATATTAAGTTATTTAAAAAATGCTATATTTTAACATACCTTGATTTTTTTTTTAGTCATTGGCTGAAATTGTAATTATATTTTTTCAAATCATGAACACTTCTCGTTTAGACGTGATCTTCAGTATAAAATCATTGTCATAAAGTGAGTTGTCGTGATGCTCACTACAAGCTAACTTCGAAGTCTTCACGGTATGATTTTTTTCCAGAATAGATAAACTGTTGGGACTCGTAGCTAAATAATAAAAGCCGATCGAAGGTTAAGCTATGCCTGCCGCGGTCGATTCGTGGATCATCGAGTTCGAGACCCCTCCGTGCCTCGGAATCGGAAAGTACGTTATGCCATTGGCTGACATTCGTAGATCTTTGACAGTTGGTACGGGTAATCAGAAGCCCAAAGTCGTTGTTTAGCGTTGCACAGAATACCTTACTTTTCCAATTTTCATTGATATAGTCTCCCAGTCAGTAAAATGGCTGTGTGACAATCCGTACAGATAGACATGACAAAATTAAAAGGGTTCCGTTTTTGCCCTGTGGCTATGGAACCCTAATAGGGTAGGAGTCTAGTAGGAGTAGGTAGATTAGGTAAATATTAGAGGAAACTGGCTTTCTACAAGAAATAACCTGCTGCCCTAAAAACAAAAGACTGCTAAGAAAGCAGAAAGGTACTCTGCTTTTCTATGTAGTGTTTGAGATCTTATTATTCCCGTTTGCAATTTGGGGCACAATAATTTTTTTTTTTTTTTGGCTTTATTGGCCGGCTTGAATAGAGATTCGCAAGAGCAAAGGGGCTCGGAGGAAGGAAGTATTCCAGTAAGATGCTGGTACCATGAACGACTTCCGGGCTCAGGGATTGTTCTAACAATCCCTGATTCCCTTCTTAGCCGTGGAATACCTCTCTACTCCTCAAGCACCTCAGGATATATTGGTTGGCCTCGTGACGTGGGGTTTCTTGCCAGCTTTTCTCCTTAAACGACCATAGATATAATTTCAATTGGAACCGTGCACGTAGCTTCTGTGTAATGTAATTTATTTATGTCAGAAGCTAGGTGTACGGTTCCATGCCCATATTTTTCTTCTTTTCGTGTTAACGGTACTTTGGTTGATTATTATTATGTTTCGAGCTCAGAAGGTAGCCCCGTTGATTGCAGCAAGTGACATTTTTTATGTCTTCAAAGGTGCAAGCGAACGGGCACATAGAACACTCCAGCAAGTTGGTCATGGTCTGATCAGAAGCACCACACTCGCACTGGGTGTTGGTGGTGTCGCAGTGTCCATGTAAGTTTATCTGATAGGTTTATCTGTTATGTATATGTATGTCGGAAATACGTTACTGAGTTGACTAATCGGAGCGCCAACTCTGCCTAGCGGTGCTTGACGGAGTCTACAACATAACGCTCGGACCGGCCGCGGCCGAAGCAAAGCAGACTTCATACATTGCGGTCAAGCAAAACTGTCGCGCGTTTCGAATAGTTGTGTCGTGTGCCTACAGTGTGTGAAATGCTAGTGTGATTAATGTGATCTTAATTATAATTTGATCTGAACTGCAAACGGTTTTTCTATTGCGCAATAACCAACACTGCCCATAATATGTCCACAGTAGTTAAAATATGTCTGATAATAACGAAGAGACACATACCCCTCCTCCGTTATGTATAAAAATCAATGTTTGTCTTTACTCGTATTTTATACACTGCCATACAATGATATTAGAACATAATTATAATAATATCATTGCTGCCATACCGTTATTCCGGATATCGGATAAAATTTTGACAATTTATTGCTTGCACTTGTGCGAAGGTTATAAATGTTATAATAATAAAGGCAGTAACGAGTCCGGGTACCTATAATTCATAGGTTAGGTAGTTAACTTAGATGAATGGCAGCGAGACCAATCATTCATTTAAGGTACCGTAAAACCGGCCATTATTGCCCATAGCGGATATCTTTGCCCGAACACTAAAACTAACTAAAATCTTGAATTGTAAATTTTATGGCTCCACTGCAGTTTAACCCGCGCGTGCAAAACTTCACAATTTTATAGCGGGTAGATCGATCAGTCTTCAACGGTCGGTACGGGTTCGGGCAAAGATATCCGCTATGGGCAATGATGGCCGGTTTTACTGTAGTTAATTAAATATATGTAAACAAGAAACCACGTGACGAGACAGCTGTCAAATAACCGACTAAACGTAATACCTGTCACTTCAGTTGACATGCTACGTCACAGTTGTACTCTTAAATTTAGCAACGTTTTATTTCGTTGACGTCTATGAGTGCTAAGAGTTTGGGCTCTTTCCAACCACAGACTACATAGAGATACTACGTATTTTCCAACAGACTAAATAGATTACAAAAATAATATTATTATTATAAATCTAACAAAAAAATTGTGCTCAAGCAGTTAACGTCTACGAAGAGTCTAGTTTAAGAATAAATAATAAAGTTTAACATACATTTAAAATAAAAGAGGAAACTATTGTAAATATCTGAAATAAATTTAATTTGTCTGTAGCGTATTATGAAAGTGTCATCTCTATAAAACTTTTTTATGATTTATCTATTTATTACTTAGGAGAATAGTGTGAAATAAAATATTTTGACTTTTCTTGTTGAATTTACTTAGGTAACTACCTAGTATGTAAATGTTTCAAAACTTTCACGATAAGAATGTTACGAAGTGTAGCAAATTGCTTTGTTTATTGCATAAACCGTGATAACAACCGCCACTGAGCTCGTAAGAGGTAATACACAGATACATTACATACCTACTTCAGTGGACTGGAACGTCTAGTGTCAGCAGTTCAGCACACTTGTTGACACTCGTTTTTATTCTTAGTGGTTATTGACTTTTAAATCATAATTATAATATATGTCATTGTTAGTGGTTCGAGTCTGGTGACATAATACTGTAGAGAATTTAAACGGGTTGAAAATTAAACTAGTTCATTTTACGTTGAAATAAAATAGATTTATTGAAATTAATCGGTTGTAGTTGAAGGACACTGAACGAGACACAATAGATGTTTTCATGTTATCACTTCTGCAGACATATCATGACCACAATAGAAACGGGTTTTGTCGACGGAAGAATAGACAAAATGAAATGGAAGAATAAATAATCAGAATCTGTCATTTTGTTGATTTCCGTCGACAAAACCCGTAGAAAACCCGTTTCTATGGTTGTCATGCTATGCGGCGTTTTATCCCGCAAAGTGTTAACGTAGACAGTTTATATTTTGACATTTTAGAATTATCGTTATAGATGAAAAATACATTATTGTAAACTGTCATTTAACTGTTATTAAATTTGTGTTTTCTAAATCGAATTCTAGTAACTTTTTTATCTAACATTCTAGTTTCTAGTGTACCTACCTATAGTGAGTGAAAAAAAAACGCAAAAACCCGTGTTTAAATAAACTTGTGTCTTAAAAAACAGGGTGTGTGTTATGATAGAACGATAGAAGTGAAAACTTACGATTGGAGCCGAGTATACGCGAGTGAGCGCCGAATATACGTGATTCAGCACCAAAAGTACTCTGTGTTCAGCACCGAGTATGCGCGATTCAGCGTCAGCGACCCAAGCGTGACGGTTTAGTTTCGTTCACTTTTCAGAAAGAGCGAAAAGTCCGCGAAAAGAAGTTTTGACTTCAATAAAACCAATGAGGTGGTTTAATACTTGCAGACGATGGACTGGTGGCTGTTTCTCCCTTCGAGTGTCATGTGTGATTTTTTGTTTAATTTCATTGTACTTACTGCTAACAGATTCAAATGGCAGAAAGAAAAAAGATTTAAATGATTATAATGATATTGATGTGCTGACCTTAAAAATTTCGAATACTGCAGAAAATATTATAGTGATTCGTAAGTATCTATGAATAAGTTGATCTTCTAAATAGTTAATAAATAGATTCAAATTTTTTGTTATCCTATTTGGTGTCCCACTGCTGAACAAACTCCTCCCCACAGAGAACCATCAACTGCCCAAATTTACCTCGCGTCCTATGCATGGCAATCCAAACTTTAATACCTTTTTTACCTTTAGAATTATTATCTGGCAACCCAAAACTGGTGCCGTTAAGTTGGTACTATAGAGGAAAGTATTATTGGTTGGTACTTAATATGCATAGATTTTTGACAGTTCTTTTTCAAATCGAAACGGCCGAAGAGTACCAAGAGTTGTGGAAAACCTTTTCAAATAATGGTGCCGATTCTCTTGTACACCGGACTAAACTAACTAAACTATCACTAAAATTCCTTACTTTTGACTATGAGAATCTTAACGCTATTCTGTAGTAAAAAGTCTCTAAATTAAAATAATATTTTGACACAACTAAATCGAATTTGACAATTGCGACACCACGTGGTACATACTTGTTTGCCCTACCCCGTGATTTTTTTTAGAGCTGGAGGCGCGCAGTGGGGGCATCCTTGACGTGTTTTATATGGAATTTTTCACTTTTTGTATGGAAAATAAAAAAAAATATTACCTACGTGTTGAGTATTAGGGGTATAGGGGTTTCATAAAGGGGGTCGAAATTTTCATTATTTTTGCGATAGGACACACCATTTTCGAGATATAAGCAAAAGAAAAGAAAAAAATCCAATACAATAATGTTTTTGCATCCGAACTCGAGATGTTCGTGTGAATTTTAGTTCATGACAACTAATAATATTCCACACCATTTTCAGTGGCGATTAAAAATGGTCAGAATTAGTTAGAAAATTAAAATTTTTGGTGAAAAACGTCAAATTCAGAATAGCAAAATTGTCATTTTCACTAAATTATAATCTCAGTACAATCTTAGTGCTGTCAAACTAAAATATAGTTAAGTTGTGCCACTTTAGTCTATTTCAGAATGGGAAATCATTGTTTGACAGGAGTAAACTAAAGGAGATGTTCCAAATCCGGCCCAGAATGTGTACAGTACCTCGAAAATTCGAGAAAAATCTATGGAATTCGGGAAAAATACAGATAAATTTTTTAAATGCATACTTTTCTTGTAATAATTTGATATTTATCAATTATTTTTATCGAGTTTCAACATGGCGTCTCGCCAATTTAGGTACTCTGTGGTTAAAAACAATGACAGTAAACCATAGATCGGCCATTGATCATAGATATTTCAGTCAGATAGATATAGATATTTCAGGTAGATACTTCAGTCACTTTCGTTGTCGTTCGCGGTTTGATGTTCGTTTTTTTTTAATTTCTCGAGTCTACAAAAGACTGAACGAAACGCAGTGATTTGACAATTAAGACAAATAAACATGTCAAACGTCAATAATCAAACAACATGACAGCTTACCGCCATGACGCGTTTTTGTTGTGTGTTGCAATTTCAAGTGTACATTCTTGTGTTTTACTACCAAACAAAGCCAACTTAAAGTAATTGGATGATTGAAAACTGTTTTAATTGTGTTTCCCCATTTTTTTGTATGGTGTACATAGAGGTGGCCGGGGCTCCATACATTTTGAAACATCTCTTTTTGGTGATTTTTAGTCTAGTTTAGACGCATTTGTGACAAGAGAATCGGCACCAATATGTCTTCAAATGTCTAAATTTATGTTGTGTTATTTCAATACAATATTATTAGTTTTATCATATTTTGTTGTTAATAATGTTAATTGATATTTATTGTTTAAAAGTTTGAAGACGGAATATTAAAATAAATATTAGGCTAGGGTTGACACAATTGTTTTAATTCTTGATGAACTCGTGACCTTTTATCACTATTATTTGTTATTTTCTTGCATTTTTGTTTTGTGATAGTTTGTCATTGTAAATAGTCCAAAAATTTTATGTTTTATTCGTAATAGAGCCCTTTAATACAGTTAAGATGGCCTCAGAATTAAGAGCACAAATTTATTTTGGAATAAACACTTTTGGTACTAGGAATATGGGTAATAATCTAACTTTAAGTATTATTGATTCTAATGATTATTTATATTTCTGTAAATGCATATTATTTTGTCATAGTGACGAATCATATTTATATAAAGATACAAGTGACCTATTTGCAGGTCACTTGTATCTTTGTAGAAATATGATTCGTAAGTGCAAAAAACGTAAGAAAATTTTAATTTCGTGCCATACTACTTCGGATCCTCTAAAGTAGGTAATAGACGTACGAACTTAAAGTACGCGGTTTTTAAATTGGCCAACTTATGTACTTGGCTCGCCGTTGGTAACACACGTGAAGCTTGCTCACACTGTATCGCGATGTTGTCGAATTTTCTGAAACAAACAAACAAATATTACACAAACTTCGAAACGAAATGGCGGCTCGCGACACGCAGCGATGACGAAGACGTACCAAACTACTATCTAAGGCGGGCTACGTACGAGGTTCACGCGCACATTTGGGAGTGGCACGAGGAGGCGAAACGCGGTGGCAAATCAAATCACAAAGAAAGTGAGAAATCGCGGCACAGCGGACAGAGCTCCGGCGGGATCTCACGGCGTCATAGAGAGTGCGATCGTCGCAACTCAGTGCTGGGCTCGCCACTATTGCGGCGATAAGTCCCCTCTTTAAAGAGTGGCTAGAGAAGCGCCACGGTGCCCTCACCTTCCTCCTTACGCAGGTCCTCACCGGATACGGTTGTTTCGGGAGGTTCTTGTTTCGTATCAGGCGGGAGGAAACGCCCGGGTGTCATCACTGCGTGGATCGGCCGGAGGACATGGTAGAGCATACGGTGGAGGTCTGCCCGGCTTGGGCAGAGCATCGCCGTGTCCTCGTGGGTGTAATCGGTGGCGGGGATCGGTCTCTCGCATCCGACCCTGGTCCAGGTCATGGTGCAGGGCGAGAGGGTATGGGAGGCCGTCACCTCGTTCTGCGAACCAGTAATGCTCGAGAAGGACGAGGTGGAACGCGTGAGGGAGAGGCAAATTTCGCGCACCTAGCCGCCGCAGGAGACGCCCTGGGTGTCTGGCCACCGTAGGCGCAGGCTTGCGCACGGTGAGCAATGGCTAGCTAGCGTTGTGTTCCACGCGCGCCTCAAAGAGATGTCAGCAACTGAAGGGGTCCGTTAGGACCGATGCCTGCCGGGGTTGCGGGAAAGTCCGAAAGGGATACCGTGGCATACGGTGTGGGTTTTAGTCAGTAAGAGTCTGACACGCCCAGATTGGAAGAAGTTATTTGATAATTTCCCACCCAAAAAAAGGCGGGCTACGAGCAAAATTTCTAACCTGTTGGATCGCCGATGAAATTACTCAGCGGTTTCAAAGTACGCATACTTAGTATGATACATGGGCGAGAAAGGTCGTCTAGCCATAAGTACGCGTACTTGCTTGTGCGTCTATCACAATGACTTATAAATCGATTCTCGGGATAAGATGTAGGTAGTTAAATCTAACTAGTCTAGCAGACATAATATATAAAACACACTAAGTTTCATGTGTCTAGCTTTTATACTTTAGATTTTATTAATTACTTCGATTTCGTCAGTCACTCACCGTTTACACCATGGCACCCATAGGAGTGCCTGTTCCGAACTCCTATGGTGTTATGGTGAGAAATTAAGTCACTGGTCTATAATGTTGTGTCATGCAATAGTTCAATGGAATAGCAAAGCCTTACATTTTGACCAAGATAGGTTAGTTGTTATATAGTTAGATAGGTTAGGAATTAGACCTTGTAAAAGTTACCCTTTGGCCACAACATCACCGCATGCGTGACCTGCGTCTTGCCTCTAGGACCGCGGCGAGAACAAATGATAGAAGTTATCTAAGCTGCCGACATGTAACCAGCAGCGGCAAGGACCGGTGGCCAAGCGGGCGGTGGCGACCACGGCGCATCTTGATTAAATACAGAGCTTTTTCTTCTATATTCTGAAGTATACTATTGAATATAATAACGCTCAATAAAAGCTAATTACTGGTTGTATTTGTAGCTTACTTGTTTCTACCGTATCTATTATTTTTTGTTGTGGTACGAAAATCTTATGAGCACGGGTCACACCGCGCTGTCAGCCGTCAATCCGTCATTTGTTTTTTGACGTGTACGACACGTTCAACGGTGTTTGTTGTGGTTTTTAGAAGAAAAAAATCGTAATTTTTCAATTATCAAATTGCAATTCATGCGCTTTATCTACAGTAGAAATGTTAATTAAAGGGTGTAATAAAGTTTATTTTGTTTTAACGATGTTTGAGACGTCATTAGCTGTGTGAACGTAGTGCAACTATTTTGAACTCGAATATTTCTGATCGGATTATTATTAGTGATGTTTCTTGTTTACGTTTGTGTCCACCGGATAGCGGGAACATACATTACGGGACAATGGACGCGATGAATGGTTCATGACACTCAATCTCTCACTTATACGTTCGTAAAATAGTGTGATCCAAAATGCGTTTCAACGTTAAAAAAGTAACTATTGTGGTCGGTTTCGTGTTTGTTTTATGGCTTATGATAACTTACGGATCTGTAATAGAAGTGCCAAGGTCTGGCAGCATGAGAAATGTCGCCGGAGAAATAGAAAATAGGATAACAAAACTCCAAAAACAGATGGATCAGCAGATTGCTGATAGCAATAAACTTCTAGAGAGAATTAAGAAGCAATTGAAGAAGACAATAGTTATTGAGGGAGAAGAAGAAAGTGCTAAAGACTTGGAGGTCTTGCAGAGTAAGTTTCATACTTTTTCTTTAAATGTAGCAAATTAAAGAGAATGTACAAAAAACGTTCCTCTGACCAAATGTTTTGAGGTAAAGATATTTATTAAAAACTAGCTGTGCCCTGTGGTTTTATCTGCATATGCCTCGATTTCATGGGAATGTCGGGTTAAAAAGTATTCTATGTCCTAACAAACAAACTTACTTTTGCATTTATAATATAAGTTAGAATATAAAATAGAAACAAAAAATACAATAGAATGCTCATCTTCAGCACTTTTTAAAGCCTTATCTTACCACAGAGGCAGACGGGTTACTCTAACTTACTTACTATAACGAAAGTGTAATATTAAGTAAGTTAAGTTATAGTAACCATCTCTGTGGTCTAGTGGTTAGACCACCTGTTTCAGACCCAGACAATCCGGGTTCGCATCCCAGTGGGGGCAAAATTTATGCTCGGTTTGGTTGGTGGTAGGGCCTGTTCTAAATCCGCCTGGCTTGTTACCACCATCTTATCTAAGTCAGGGGCCATAACAACAATGTTAACAGCATTGTTTTGTTTCGGCAATTAGAGGTACGATAGCCAGTTCCTCTGTGGTTGAGGTTTCCGGGGGAATTTCGCTTCGACCTTTGGCCTGATCATCACTTGCCATCAAGTGAGATGTAGGCCAAAAGTCTTATGACCCATATTACAGAACCTCACTCAGCACTTCAGCATTACGTAGTATACCTACTTTGAAATTATAGTCCAGAAACTGGAACAGAAGGCACTACTAGAATTAGAGTGAAGAAGTACACTGCTACACAAGGAAAACGAAATCAAAGTAAATCTTTCTTCTTCCTATCTTGCACTAAAATAATAAAAATAAATAGAGCTGAGAGAAAAAAAAAACTAACCAAATAGCTTACCTCTAAAACGGTTAAACCTAAACTAAGTTGAACTCTAAAACACAAATAAAAGTGATGTTAAAATATATATTTTGAGTAGCGTTGGCACACCTTTTATAATAAACCATAATATATATTAATATTAATTACAGAATAGGTTGGTGATGTCATAGAAATATAATATACACTACAGCTGCGTGTGCGGTTACTCAAATATAGTATTGAAAATATATCTTAATATGCCTAGCTAAGATTTATATTAAATACCTGGGCGACCAAGCTCTGCTCTGGTGAAAATAGAGAATGCTCATTTAACATTAGAGGATAGTTCATACTAATTCCATGCTGCCATGATAGTAGGTACTTACTAATTCCATGCTGCCATAATTGTAGGTACTGTAACATCAGAGGGACGTTATCTATTCTAAATATAATTGTGTAAGTATGAGTGTGAGGGGGAACACACAACAATGATACACGGGACTTCTATGCTCTCATATTGTGTATTGCATAATTATTTTAAGTTCGATACAATCCTTATAACAACACGCACTCTATTTGGCAGCTAGTCTTCGATTTTTTTTTCATCAAACTAAAAACCACATTCCTATGTTATTTTAAAATACAAAAGACTGATAGCATGCTATTTTCTTAACAGCAAGTACAGACGCCAGCACATCAACCTACTACAATCTGTCAAATTTATCTATTAGATTTTCAACTTTATCACTAAAGTATAAAATTCATAGTTGATTGGGAAAATTTTGCAGTTTCGGGTAGTTTAACCTGCTGGCGTCTGTACAACGTAAGGTTGATTAAACCCCTTTAATGCAACTTTCATCTAAATTGTTAGAGCCGTTTTCGAGAACGTGATTACAAACATATGGGATTAAACTATGAAATTGCCGTTTTATTGTAATAGGTACTTCGAATTGACATAGAACCTTCATGGTTTGAGATTTTTGAGTGAAACTTTTTTCACATGGTACCTACGAAGTTCTCCTTTTAAAAAATGTGCAACATTCGATTATCGACTTTCAGTTGTTTTTTATTCAGCTTAGACAAGAAAGATGGATATTTCGAAAATTCGAGTTATTTTTGAATACGGGTTCCGACGCGGAACCAACGCGGCAGAAACAGCTCGCAATATCAATGTTGCGTTTGGAGAGGGGACAGCTAATGAACGCACCGTGCGATTTTGGTTTAAACGCTTTCATGATGAAAACTTTGATTTGAAGAACGAACCACGTGAAAGACCGCCCACACAGGTGAATAACAATGAATTGAAAGAGATGGTGGAAGCCGATCCGAGCCAAACTACCCAGGAATTAGCGGCATGGTTTAACGTTACCTTACCAACAATATTGACTCATTTGCGTCAAATCAATTAAATAAAAAAATATGAGAACCGGGTGCCTCATGATTGACTGATCTGCAGAAAGAAAAGCGTGTTGAAACTTGTGTTGCCTCGTTGAATCGATACAGAAATGAAGGAATATTGGATCGAATTGTGTCATGTGATGAAAAGTGGATTCTTTACGATAACCGTAAGCGAAAAATGCAATAGCTGACCCCAGGTCAAACGCCGCAACAGTGTCCTAAAGCAAAACTTACCAATAAAAAGGTAATGGTAACTGTTTGGTGGTCTCAGCATGGTGTTATTCACTATAGCTTTCTCCGATCTGGTCAAGCAGTAACGGCAGATGTCTACTGTGCCGAACTCCGAACAATGATAGCAGAACTAGCAGTGAAACAGCCCCGACTCATGAATCGATCTTCACCATTATTGCTCCGTGATAACGCGAGACCTCATACAGTACGTGAAACCGTTTTAACTCTACAGGAACTGCAATTAGAAACCATTCGTCACCCTCCGTATTCGCCATACATTGCTCCAACGGACTGCTATTTTTGTCGTGATTCGGACTATTTTCTACGTGATAAAAAGTTTTTTTCTCACGAGGCAGTACAAAATGCTTTTACACAGTTTGTCGAATCTAGATCACGAGAGTTCTATCGCAAAGGCATAAATAAACTTCCTGTTAGATGGCAGCAATGTACCTATAGATAATAATAGTAATTATTTTGATTTAAAAAAAACGAATTTCAATTTTTCAGTACAAATCAGCAATTTCATACTTTAAACCCTAATAATATACCTACCTATATTTAATAGTATAGGATATATTATAGCTACGTCTGTGATGCCCTTAAAGCATGCTAAATGGATAGCAAACAGTGTTACAAATGCATCTTTGTTGATGCAGGTGTTTGTCTCAACAAATAGTATTAATTCATTGTTACTGTTTTTCACTGAAATTACAGTTATAATAACTTTTGTGTCAATGGGTTAGCGATGTTTTTATTTTAGTAGGGAAGGAGAAAGGGATTTATTAATTGAAATGTTGACAATTCAATCTGCCCAGCCTTTTCCCGAATGTGTTGGGTTGGCTTCCAGTCTAACCGGATTCCACCAGACCAGTTTTTTACATGAAGCGACTGCCTATCTGACCTCCAAAACCCAACTACTGGATACCACTTGGTAAGACTTTCGGAATTTGACTACTCCTTACGATTGTCAATCTACAAATGACAGGGACCAACGGCTTAACTTGCTTTCTGAGCCATGGAGGGGGTTTCGATATGTTATGAATGGTCCCATCCATCCATTGATCAACCTCAGCAAGCATCCTCCGGTGCTAGGGGGGCCCCAAAACTTTAGAAATATTTTTTTTCAATCTGCCTAGCCTTTTCTTCTTCCAGTCTAACTGAACTGGACTGTCAAAGATCCAAGAATGACAGCCGGTACCAATTTCATAACGTGCTTTCCGAGGCACGGAGAAGTCTCGGTATGTAAAGATGGTCACCCATCCATAGACCAACCGGCAAGCGTAGCTTAACCTGATAGATCGACCCGTGCGGGAGTTATTACTTAGCCACGAGCTCCTCGAATTTAATTGAATTTATTTGTAGTAGTACCTATTCTCAAAAAATAAAAATTTGTAAATAAAAATTATTAATTTAGATATGTCTATATGCTTTCACTGCTGACCAAGCCCAACAACTCGTCATGCTCGCTGTGAGCATACAGATTTACTGTTAAGTGTTAACATTAGCATTTCGGGGAAATTAAACTAAAAACTTACATTCTGACAAATAAATAAAATGTCAGTCCATTTATTTGCCAGAATGTAAGTACTTACATAATAACATGGTAAAATAATTTCAGTCTCACTATATTCGGCTTATCAGTCGTGCAAATATTTCTAGTACATGCTTTAATATCATGAAATTACATCAATGTCATTCTCATTAGTCATGCACATCAAATTTGAAATAAAATTTACAGTCTTGCTTCGTTAATATTAATTGGGTACATTGACATTATAAAATATATTCAATTAGTTTATTAGATTATATCTCAAGAAAGTTCATCAATGTATTGATTAGATTTATAAATAATGTCACTAATAATAATTTAACTATTTGTGTTCGTAAATTTATATACATAGATAAAAGTACATCATGTCTGTTTAAAATTTAAATAATCATCATCTATTCAATAAAAACATCTGTCACAAAACCAATTGTTTAAAATTCTATTAAATTCTATGTTTTTCATTTTTCTTATTTTTTCCGGTAGTTTATTATGATAATTTTCACCGCTATGATGTATTTTAATTTCTGTTACATAACTTTAATCTGCTTCAAGGTACTTACACTGGTTTTTGTACTATTTTTCTTTTAAACTGGGCCTTATCATCTTGCTCAAAAAGTTATAGGTGGTTTCTAACGAATTTACACATTTAAAAATCGATAGGAATGGAAGTGTAAGTTAATTCTTGGGCAAGTATAATATGCTTACAAAACAGCAATATCGTTCTATGAAATACAAATCCACCTTATTGGCAGCGTTTAACTTAGTCAAATCGATCCTAAATAACATCAACTCGAAAGTTACAACTGCAGGTCTATTTTTAGATCTTAGTAAAGCTTTCGATTACGTAAATCACTTCATTCTCATTGATAAACTGAGTGAAATGGGTGGGGTCCAGCCCTAGAATGGTTCAAATGATATTTATCAAATAGAACTCAGATCACGAGAATCACAAAATTTTATGACAAAGTAAATATTATCACCGACTTTAACTATCAGCCTCGACCAAATGACTTCGGAGTTCCACAGAGAAGCATCTTAAGGCCACCAGTATTCTTTGTATTGTTAACGATCTCCCTCAAGCTATAGAACAGGATTGTGTTCTGTTTGCTGATGACACTACGGTTATCCTTGATTGTAAAAATGAGGAATCATACGTGTCTGATATAAATAATACTTATAAAATTATTACTTAGATAACAATGCTTTAAAAGTTAACGTAGAGAAAACTAAAATAATCAATTTGAAAACGCAAAAAAGTAAATATAACCACTTTAAAATATCGCATAGAGATCAAATAGTATAATTTACATAGTATATATAATACTTGATGAACATGTGAAATGTTCATCAAATATTATACCATGAAATGTTGTCTGGAAGCAGCCGATGAAATATGTATGAAAATCAATAGGTTCATTTTTGCAAGTTAAAAATGAGACATCCAGACAAACTGCTTTAATGGTGTATCACGCCTATGTTTGCTCCGTCATACGAGCAATTTTCAATATGGACTGGACTGATTCCTGTAGGCCAGTGTATAAATCACACAACTTTCTCACAGTTCCATGCATTTTATGAAATCGCAAGTTTGTTAAAACAAATTATTCACTTTTTGAACGTAATAATAATACATACTCCTCATTGATATGGCCATTAGCCAACAGGTTCGTCGTTCCCGAAAGGATCTGTCGACATGTAGGATAGATTATAAGAAGGCCTATGACTCGGTGCCACATACATGGCTCATGAGGGTGCTGGAGTTGTATAAAGTAGATGCAACTCTGCGCACCTTCCTGATGTCGTGTATGGGGCAATGGAGGACGGTCCTTCGCTATCCAGGATGTCGAAATATCCAGAGGGGTAGCGAACCGATAAGGATCGAGCGAGGCATATTTCAGGGCGATAGTTTGAGTCCACTTTGGTTCTGCTTAGCCCTGAATCCTCTTAGCACACTGCTGGAGTATTCAGGCCTAGGCTATCGGCTGAGGAGAGGTGGTCAGGATATATCTCACCTCCTCTACATGGATGACCTAAAACTCTTTGCCCCCAACAACTTGCAACTGATGGAGCTACTGAAAGTAACTGAAACTTTCAGTAGAGCCATCAGGATGGAATTTGGTGTAGACAAATGTGCGGTCATGCATGTAAAGCGAGGGGAGATTGTGGAATCCGTGGGAACCCAACTCTCGGATTCCATAAACCTTAGAGCCCTCTCCGCATCCGAAACCTATAAGTATTTGGGTATGTCGGAAGCGTTGGGCATCAATTTTACTGACATGAAGCAATCGTTGAAGGAGCGATTCTTTGGCCGCCTGAAAAAAGTATTTAATAGTCTTTTATCAGGCGGAAACAAGGTGCGCGCCTTCAACGGTTGGGTCATGCCGGTTTTGATGTACTCTTTCGGCGTACTCAAATGGACTCAGACTGAACTCGATGCCCTGGATAGGAGGGTCCGTACACTGCTGACTGCATATCGAATGCATCACCCACGGTCATCGGTAATGAGACTGTATATCCCGCGAAAGTGTGGAGGTCGAGGCTTTTTAAACGCTAAGACCCTACACAATCGCGAGATATGCAGTTTCAGGGAATATTTCCTAGAAGCCGACGTGGGGATGCATCGAGATGTAGTCGCGGTGGACAAGGGCCTTACCCCGCTCTCATTGGCTAAAGAGAACTGGCGCAAGCCTGTAGTTCTAGACACTAACGATCGCAAGGAGGTATGGCAGAATAAGGAGCTTCACGGACGCTACTTCCGGGCCCTACATGGACCCGATGTTGATTTATTAGCGTCCGTAGCCTGGCTGCGTTTTGGTGACCTCTTTGGGGAAACCGAAGGTTTTGTCTGTGCAATTATGGACGAAGTTATGATGACGAACAATTACCGGAGATTTATTGTGAACGACGGCACGGTTGACATCTGTCGGGCATGCCACCGTCCGGGAGAATCAATCCGACACATTATCTCCGGGTGTTCTCGTCTAGCTAACGAAGAGTACTTGCATAGACACAATCTTGTAGCCAGGATTATCCATCAGCAACTTGCTCTGAAATACAGCCTTGTGGAATCGGAAGTACCGTACTACAGGTATGCGCCCGACCCAGTTCTCGAAAATGGAAATATCACATTGTACTGGGATCGATCCATCATCACTGACAGGACTATTATTGCCAATAAGCCTGATATAGTGGTGGTGGATCGAGGAGAGCGGCGCACAATTATCATTGACATAACGGTCCCGCATGACGGGAACCTCGTGAAAGCCGAGAAAGATAAACAAATTAAGTATCTTGACTTGGTTCGCGAGGTTGTCGACATGTGGGATGTGGACTCAGCGATCATTGTGCCGATAGTCGTATCTGCCAATGGCTTAATTGCCAAGAGCCTCGACCAACACCTAAGGAGGCTCTCGTTGGGCAGCTGGATTAAGGGCTTGATCCAGAAAGCGGTACTCCTGGACACGGCTCGCATTGTTAGGAGGTTCCTCTCTCTGGAGCCCTGACCGCCGGTAGCTTGGACCCTGCTACCGATACCGGTGGGCTACTATTTTTATATTTTTAAATGTTTTTATATTTTTTATTCTAATATTTAAACATATAATTTATATGTAATAATGTAAAATAAAGGAAAAAAATAAACGAAAAGCCACACAATATTTATGAATGAATGTTGCGTGTATATGGCGCCACTTATTTATAATTCAATTCCAAATTTTATAACTAACCTTCCTTATAGAAAATTCTGCGTAGTTAATAAGAAGTCTGAATCTGAAAAAGAAATAGGATCTATAACTAATTTGGGACATTTCGCCGTTCTCCCAAGACTCTGTAGGCAGTACAATGAATAGGGATGATGCCTGGGTCAAAAAAAAGAAATTCTATTTAGTCCGTCAGTCAAATAATAAAAAAAATATTAGACACGTATTGTTTGATTTATCATAGACTTAGATACAACACATTACAGTTGGGGAATGGGGGTTGATACGTCACAAGTATGTATAAAATCTACATACAAGTGACGTCATGGCATATTATAACTCAATGTATCGCCGTAATCTTTTGATAACGTAAAAAAAGAAAAAATACGTGTACGTTATTTTTGCATAGTCTACATGACGGACAAAAAACATTTTTTTAGTCATCATCCCTATAGTAAAATTGTCAAAGCGTTTTAACCTGGACATAACCGTCACCTCACCATTTCAAAATACAAAAATATTTTAAATAACGTAACATAACTAAGTATGTAACTATGTTTCTCCCCTCCAATACCTAGTAAATGTGAAATAATAATTATTATAATAATCAATTATAATTTGAATGCTCCATTTTGATTTATGTTAATTTTTCTTTGTTTTTTTTTAATTTCATCATTTATTTTCTCTATTTTTATTTTTCTTTTGTTTACACCTAGTTATGTGTGCATGCTGTGGTCTCCTGTAATTGAAGGAGCACACGTAAAATACTGTTTTTATAATTGTAATTTTTATTGTGTATGTGTATCCTTTGTTGGAGATCCCAAATAAATAAATAAATGGCTCATTCACATAGCTATTATTCAATAGGTGAATTTCTAAAGAAAACTTCTTGTCGGTCTTAGAATATATTAAAATCTGTGTTTGTAGATATAATTTTGTTAAGTTATTTTTTATTTTGTGCCAAATGTATTAGATAATACAGATAGTGCAATCCACGACGACGCGCCCCACTCCGCGATGACTGTTCTGTAAGCTGTACTTTAGTACGGAGCGGAGCGGAGTGGGGCGCGTCCTCGTGGATTGCACTATCTATACAGTATATTGAAATTAGTTTTTGTGTAAATTGAAGATTGTTTTACTTTAAATAATTTAATGTTTAGTAAATATTTTCAACTTAGATTATAGATAATTGCTTATTTAAATAAGCCTTACCTACTATTCATATTTGCATGTCAAAATATGGCGTAATGTGTCACGGCACAAGAATTCTTATTATTAACATCCTTGTAATGACTTTGACTTTGTAAACGTTTAACAGTGAATTTACGGTCGGCACGAATCAGTCTACTTGAGACTATAAATTGACCTGATGCATTTTTCTGGGCTATTTATTTATTTATTTTATTTTAAATAGAACGGCCGAGGCCAATTACACTATTTAAACATAATATAATTTATTTAACACCATGCATACTTCTCACAAAAAATCAGACATTCTGACAGTATCATCTTCCATTCATTCGCAAACATATCAAGATCTGTGTTTGAGTTCAGGAGAGCGTTAATAGCTGCTAATGTCCGAGGACACGGGTGACTTGGGAGACTGGCTATAAAAGCTCTCTGGGCGTCCACTGTGTCCCCAGCTCAATACTGAACATTCATGACTGTGGTATACCACTAATGCTGTTTACGTTATTCGGTGACGCGAACTCATAAGATTTTCCTCAACCAACAATCGGTCAAGGAGGAAAAAAATTACCCTTCCAAAAATCCTATCAGTAAAAAAGTATTAAGTAACATGAATTCACATTTTTATCTCCCATATGCCTGCCAGATGTGGCGTTTTTATCTCAATATCACGGTTTTATCATTATTCTAGTGTGACCTGCCTTTTGTTGGCCTACAGTGTCATCGTTGGATAGGGGAGTTTCAACCTTATGTGGATGTAGTAGAGTTTAATGTTTGTTAAATAGAGTTTTAAATTATGACAATTAGGTGATGTTTATTATTACCTACTATCAGAATATGTAGAATGTCATATTTTATTGTAACTGCATTTATTTTTATCTCGTCTGAATTCAGCTTGCATCAATCTGCCTCGCCTTTTCCCAACTATGTTGGGGTCGGCTTGCAGACTAACCGGATGCAGCTGAATACCAGTATTTTACATGGAGTGACTGCCTACCTGACCTCCACAACCCAGTTACTGGGTACAACGATACCCCTTGGTAAGGCTGGTTGTCAGACTTTCGGGCTTCTGACGACCCGTAACGACTGTCAAAGAGCCACGAATATTAGGCCCGGGACCAACGGCTTAACGTGCTTTCCGGAGCACGAAGGGGTTCATTCCGGTGTTTGGGCCCCCAACTAGGGTTGCCAACTTGCCAACCCTAATAATAATACAATATAATATAGTATTCTGCTATATTAGAGGCCTAAATACTATATTTCTAATAAAAAATAATGTAGTCGAAACTTAATATACTTTCATTTCAATACAAAATGGCGAGATGTGTAATAAATTATTAGTGATGTTTTGAGACATTTATACATACATATGCTAGATATTTACACATATGTATAAAAAAAAACCGTTCGTACAAAGGCTGTTAATACACGTTAATAAAAGGCTCAAAGTAGGAAAAAATATGCATTTAAAAAACTATTTCGACGACATGGTTGGCGCAGTGGTTGAGCGATTGACTGCTGCGCTGCGTGTGGCGGGTTTGATTCCGGCACGTAACAAATATTTGTATGACCTACAATTAGTTGTTCCGGGTCTGGCTGTTTGTGTATGTGAGTTTAAATTTTCGTAAACGCACCCACAATACAGGAGAAATTCCTAGAGTGGGGAAAAGTTTCACCGTTTCCTATACAACGTGTAACGTTAACTGCGCAAAACCCAACAGATTTTTAATTCAATTGACCTATTTCAGAGAGAAAAAAAAACATTAAAAAAATTGGATAGGTTTTAGTTTTACTGGCAATTCTGATCGTTTCTTGCGTCTGCGACGACGCTCTATCGAGGGAGGGGTGGTACTGTATGGAAGATTCGTATTTGCATTGAAATAAAACCTATTATTATCCCGCGTATCAAAAAATTTAAATTGGTCGACAACAATTTGTGTTTGTTTACCTATTTTGGCGGGTGTGCGCATGTGATGGTTTGACCGTATTAATAAATAGACACGGTAACGTTTTTAATGAAGACTTTTTGAAAAATGTGACCTGTATTAAAAAAGTGGTTCAATTGATTCTGCTCGTTATTCTGATGAAACTATTTTCACGTTTTGCGCATTTTACGTTACACGTTGTAGGTATACACAGTATACAACTATACATATTGCTCATGGGAAGCGTTCGGTGACGATGACGCGAGTTCCATGATTTTTGTTCACCAAAGGTTCTCAATGCGCCTAAAGAAGTTTTCAATTCAAAAAAACAAAGCTTAAATTATTATTGTCATTCCCTGGATGACCTTCACAAATGGCCCTATTACTACTCACGTTATCTTCTCTACAAAATCATCTAATTGCAGCAGTCCTTGAAAAGAATTGTTTTGAAATTACTGAAAATCGTTGGACATAATTCTCGATTTGTAACGCTATCTATAATCGTACGAATCACTTATGTCAGTACAATTTTATTTCAATTTCACATGTAAAGCCTAAAGCGTTATAATGATTAATAATAAGTAGGTAGGTGTGGGGTTTTTAACTTTTTCCATGACTTTTGTAGCGGACAGTCTTTTTAACGTTTCCCATACAAGTGAAAGTTTATTTGAGATGTTTTTTTTCTCAGAACGTCGGAAATCACAAGCAACAAACTATCTTGTTTTCAAAGCAAATAAAATTATAAAGCGACTTGACCGCGCCTCCCACGCTTTTTCCGCCGCCCCGATGACGTCCTGGTTCAGACCTCATACCGCTAAAGAGTCCTAAATCATCTACTGCGCAAATCAAACCACGTGGTGTGGCAAGTCTTATCTTTAGTGGCACGCACTATACAGGGGGTTTATATCTAAGTCCGTCAACGAAGATACGGGTCCGTCCGATAGTAGATTATCCGGCAATACTAGTGTCAAACTAAATTTTCCGGACGGGCAAAAACACATGTATTGGGAATAGAGCCAACTGTCAAATCAAATTGTCATTCATTCTTAGTTTGGACCCCTAACTAATCTTATGTCCGTAAGTGAGTCCATGTAGGAAACGCCCCTTACTTTGGCTAAAACTACGGAATGCGCGCTAAGGAAGTAGACCTCCAGTATAGATAGAACCATCCACGAAGTCGAGCCCCACTTTGTCCGCTCCTTACTTAAGTACAGTCATCGCGGAGTGCACAAGCAGACCTCGAATTGTTCGGAAATCCTATAAAATGCGAGATCAGCATAAACTGGAAATGTATAGCTTGATGAGTAGCCGTGTGAACAGCATAGCTGACAAGTATTCGATACGCTTCCGTGCCGAATCGAACTTCAATCATTGTTATCGAAGGATTCCTCTAAACGCTGCTCACATGTGAAAATTTTGTCAGTTTAAATCAAGGCGACCGCTATTCTTTCGACATCATTTTCCTGTCGTGGCAAGGCAAATCAGGTTTTCGACACGACAGCCTGTCGAATGGTTGTGAAACGCTATGCAGGTGGCCGAAACATAAACATAGCATAACGCCTGTTTTCTCGAGGGTTAAGGCAGAGATGTACGTATAGTACACCCACATTCCGCCAGCTATATTTAAGTCCCCCCATGTATTAGAATGTGAGTCTATTGCCATCAACCGAGCACAAATCCAGTCCGGACTGCTTCTGAGAAATTCGTAATCGCTAAACCCAATAACACTGCCGACCTGAGGAATCGAGCCCAGAGACCGTATTATGACGTATTAATGCCACCATTGCACACTAACAGAACCAAGCAAAAAATTACAACCACCCAGAGGGCAATGGAGCATGCTAGGATTAAGAAAAATTCACAAGGTGCGAAGTACAAAAATTAGGAAAAAGGCTATGCTGACAGATGCTCTAACACAAGCGCTAGCACTAAAGTGGCGATGGGCAGGACATATCGCAAGGCTCACTAACGACAGATGGACGATACGAGCCACTAACTGGAAAGGACCACCAGGGAAAAGGAAGGTTGGAAACGATGGGCAGACGACATAGCCCAGACTGCTGGCACAAACGGCTGACCTTTGCCAAAGATCGGGAAAATTGGAAGCGGATGGAGGAGGCCTTTACCCGATATGGGACTACATCTCCAACAGATACCCAAACAAATAACACTACTAACTAGAATAAGACGAACACTAACACAACGAACACCCATTTCATTAAAAAAGTAGAATTTAATACAAAAAAAAAAAAAAAATTGTGAGATAAGAAATAAAAGGCTTATTATTATTATAATGCCACCATTATTCCAGTGTGAGTGAGAGACGGAGCTATATGAGGCCGCTAGCCCTTTTTTCGCAGTGGAATAACGATGGCACTAATACTTCATAATAAGGCCGCAGGATCTCCTGGTCAGCAGTAGACCAAATGTAAAATATTATTCTCTTATTGTTGCAGATAACGCTCAAACGATCCTGCCTGTATTAGTGATCGCCTGCGACAGGGTCACCGTCAAGCGATGTCTGGACAACTTAGTCAAGTTTAGACCTAGCAAGGAGATCTTCCCTATTATAGTTAGTCAGGTAAGTGTCTTGGTTTTATAATATAAATACTAGCTTTCGCGGAGGTTGTAAATGGACCCACAGGGACGGACTACCGTGATAAAGTAGTTTCCTATGTCCTAACTCCGGTCATGGTCTACCTGTATGCCGAATTTTATTGAAATTCCTTCAGCTATTAAGGTGTGAAAAGGTAGCAGATAGACAGAGTTAGTTTGGCATTGATTTATTTATTGATATTAAAGGGGATATTATTATTATTATTATATATTATTGAAGGGGAAGCAGTGATAGCCTAATGGTGTGACCGGCAGACTGACAATTCGTAGGTCTCGAGTTCGAACCCAAGGCAGGCACCTCTGACTTTTCGGATTCATGTGCGTATTATATAATTATCACTTGCTCAAAAAACGGTGAAGGAAAACATCGTGAGGAAACCGGCATGCCTGAGAGATATTTCTCGCCGGGATGTGAAGCCAAGTCAGAGGCCCATGGGCGGCTTTAAAACTCTTACACCAGGTTAGTTTACTAACCACACGAAAAGAAGAAGAAGAATGAAGAGAATTATTATTGAAGAGATCCGCAGGAGAACCAAGGTAACCGACATAGCCCGAAAGATTGCCAAACTTAAGTTGCAGTGGGCAGGGCACGTTGCTAGCAGAACAGATAGCCGATGGGGCCGAAAGGTTTTGGAGTAGCGACCGCGTACCGGAGGACGTAGCGTTGGAACGCCTCCCGCAAGATGGACCGATGCCCTTGTAAAGACCGCAGGAGGCCGCTGGATGCAGGAGGCACAGATTCGTCGAAGTAGCGGTTCTTGGGGTATGCCTGGGTCCAGCTGTGGACGTCTTTCGGCTGAAATGATGATGAGTGATGATTAATATTATGTAGTACGGATGGTATGGACTAGCAACCCGCCCCCGCTTCGGACGGGTGCAATGGCGACATGTCAAAACATCGAGATGTCAGTGCTAAATCGTAAGTTAAACATTAATGTGTTAAACACATAAACCTTTCGGAATTAATTCCCTAAATGATGGTGAAACCAGCATCAAAATTAGTTGCGTACTTGCGTAGTTTAGAAGAACTACGTGGTCACACAGAAAGAGACACAAAAAGCGATATAGATATTTATTTATTTAAAAAACAAAATACACAGTTATACAGGTTATATAAACAGGCTATAATGTTCTAACTACTGGGACTCGGGCCTTTTCTCTGTAAGAGGTCTCCTAGAAATTTACCACGCGGGCCCACTGCTACTTATAAGCCCCGCGGTTTGATGGAGGAACCGTGCATTTTTCCGATACAGAAAGTAGCCTGTATATTACTCATAATCATAAACTGTATCTCTAAAAAACACATCGACCCCTTACTCCGTGTGAGCCTTAAAGTAGTCGCTTAAGACGTGTAACATCTGACATCATGGCTGACAGTACCAACCTCTCGGAAAATGGGTTGGTACCATCTGACGCTGAACTCTAGCACCGCGCGCGCTCATTGGTCAAACCATATAGCGCGCACTTAGGTACTTCCCAGGCTTCCTGTTACACAATTCCGTCCCTTTTCACTAAATCACTCCCACAGATTGCAGGAAACCGAGAGGAATGATGTTACACATCAACAAATAGATTTTCGTAGGCTATATTTACTCTCGACTCGAAGTCATCATCAGCTTACAGCACTCGCATTCCTCTCGATTCTCGGCAACTCTTATCCAGCTGCTACCAGCTACCCTGCGAAGATGGTCGCTCCAACTAGCCTGAGGGCGTCCTACCTTACGTTTGCTAATTCGCGGTCTCCACTTAAGAACACGTCTACACCAACGGTCATCGGTTCTACGACTAATATGGCCGGCCCATTGCCACTTCAGCTCCTCCACAAGTGGCGATGAGCCATTCCGAGAAAAATTGATCCGTTACTAAGCTGGACAAAATGGACAATTTTAAAATGCCACTAATATTTCACGACGCTAAGCGGACGTGACGAACTCCCGCTTTACTAACAACAATGATAACAAAAACCAATATTCTTTTATCTTTTAGAGGGAATCATTGTTTCATTACATACGTACCTATATGATAAATAAATTATGATTCGCAAATGAAAGAATGTTTTAAGAACTTCCCAGTATCACGTTATAACTGTGACTTGTTATTTGACTACCGCCCTTCGTCACCGATTACCGCGTCACGGTTGCCTGATGGGTAAAAAGAAATGGCAGATCTACCATAATAACGTTACCATGAAAATAAAATAACATGTTTTGATAGTTTTGTACTATTGTACAAAACTACCAAAACATGTTATTTTAAAGCAAAAAAAAACAGTAGTGACTAAACTGGAATGTCCACCTTGGTGCTAATGTAATTATCATTATTTTAAGAATTTTATTGTAAAACAAGATTTGTTTATAAAATTATTGTTATAATTAAAAAAACAGTATTCTTTATAACCTTACAAAAACCCTGAAGCGTGTCTTAAAAACCAGGAACATCGATTCGTTAAAGTTAGCGACTGTGTGACACGCTAAACATTGTCTGTTTTGCTTCTTATTTTTAATTAGATATATTAGCAACAATTGACTCCGTTATTCATTTTAAAGCATAAGGACTAAAAAGTACATTAAAAAAAACTGCATTCAATAGAGAATAAGAATGTCTTGTAAATTGTTTGAAAAATGTTTGTGACAGTACTTTTTCCTTAGGGAAAATTTTTCTCGGAATGGCTCCGATACGTGAATGTATCATACGTCTGGCGTACTCTGGGCAGTTTGTCCCGCAACAACCTTGATGTCTTTTGAGTGGCTCATATTTTTACCACAGAGGCGTTATCATAAACAAGATCGTACGGATTCGAGCGAAGAAGAATAAGAATCATAACTTCTCTTTACCATGTCATCCATCCCGATGCTATGTTAGACGTATCAAGGAGACGCGACTTTTCTGTCCATGTCCAAAATTATAATTTCTTAAAAGAAAACTACACCATGTCCTCTAATAGCCACAGACGCCACCACATCAACCTACGCGAAACTGTAATTTTTTTCCAATTATTTTTGAACCTTATGCTGTAGTGATAAAGTTGAAAATTTATTAAAGAAATTTGACAGTTACCTCTCACCGAAATGGCTTCACCAGTTGTCGTGAAAACGCTACTTACAGGCAAAATCAGTCTCGTATTTGCAATAATTAATACCTACTTCTTAGTAAAATCTTATTAGTGAGGATTTTTACTGCTTTCATAAGTCTTCCATATAATTGTTTTGTTTTATTTGGTATTATGGATACAACATTACCCGCCAAGAGGCGTTGCTGTGGTCCGGATTGAAGGATAGGTGCAGTCTCATTTAAACGTACTGAACTTTGGCACAAAACGACGCGCGCCAAGCGCGTGTCACACCAAATATTATTAAATAATCACGAATTAATTCAATCAATACACGACCTTAAGTACGAACAAATCAAAGACAATAAGGTAATAATTGCTAAACAGCAATCTTCGCACCGCCCTGCTAAATCTGCTAATGCTAATAATTTAAATATAATAATACAATCACAAGCATTCATTCAATATACAACCCTAAGTACGCGCAAATCAAAGTTATTAAGATAACAATTGCATAACCCATTCTTAAATTCGCAGAACCTGCTAATAAATTTCACTTGCGAATTCACGAGAAACGGTCAAGTGAAACCGATAGATTTTGTATTCCCGACTTCCCGTGGGTGCGACGGAGAGCGCACGCTACCGCTGCGTGCGTCGACGCTCTGACGTATGATAGTATCAAAAAATACGAAGCGATTAATTCATTTAGCATTTCACAGAATTTCGCAACTACATTTCATTTGCTATATGCTAAATGAACAATCGCATGCTAACAATGAATGCGAATGCTAATTAATCCATCACTAGCTTGGGGTCTCGTCAATGAGCGCGTCTGTGTGAGTGTGTTCGAACGTTTACTACGTAGTTTCTGTACTGTCCATATTTATACTGTGATCATTGGCAGCCTTGCCTTGCTCAACCCACTGCTGAGTATATGCCGCTTCCATTTTGTGCCATGCTTCCCTGGTCTGTGCGAATCTCATCTAGGTCTTCCCTGGGATCTTCTGTAGGCTTCGCAAGTGCCACGTCAAAACTTGGCTACTTAGCCAAGTTATTTATTGTCTTGACTCTTTTTCGCTAACGATAATTACGGCATACCATCTGACTTCCACGTGTCATCTAATATAGGGTGACATTGTGCCGTTTTTTACCCGACCGTGGCGAAGCCAAAAAAGGAGGGTTATGTGTTTGACCTGTACGTATGTGTGTGTATGTCATGTATGTATGTCAGTCTCTGTGTTCCCTCATAACTACTAAACGGCTGAACCGATTTTGATTAATGATATGTCGTTAGATTCGTTTTTATTGCACAAGTTTGACACTCGTGGAGTGAATCAAAATCAAAATGGTGGGATTTTGACGCCAATGTGTATGTTAAAAAAAAACAAAGCTCCCAATCCTATCGAGTGGGCTATCAAAATGAAGGGTTTTAAAAGATCATTACAAAAATATATACAAATATGTTTAAATGTAATTTGTAATGAGAAATGATAAAAACTAAAAGGCTGATAAGAGAAAAACAAGCATTACTCGTATAAAAATTTATAGAATTTTTGTATCGCAGGCCCCCGGACAAACAAAAGTTACACCAAATTTCAGGTTATTGGTTTACCTGCAATACCAAAATTCTATAGAATATAGATTATAATGCTAGTTTTTCTCTTTTCAGTTATGTGGCATTGCGGTCGGGTTTTTCAAGATCCAATGTTGGGTAGGTAGGTAGGTAGGTATCTACCTCTTTATACGTCTACCTAATACTCGTATCAGTGAGTAGAATCAATAAAATAATTTCTTCGTATTGTCAAAGAAAGTTGTATATTTTATTTCATCGAATCGGTCATGGTCGCCATTACAGATACTCAATAATTCACAAGTGCCTGCATTATTGATGTCGTTGGAATAGTTTGCGTGATACAGCTAACTGGTTTTATTATCAATACTAACTGTTTTAGTAAGACCTACTTTCGATTATCACATTATAAAACCCAGTCGCGTCTGTCGGTCTGTCTTTCTGTCTGAACGTGAAAAACTCATAAACTGCCGTGCGGATTTTCATACGGTTTTCACAAATGGACGGAGTCGTTCATCAGGAAGGTTTAGTTGTATAATTAATTAAGGTTTTGCGTAAATTGGCTGAAATAATATGACAATTATCGTTGAAGATGTCGGAAAGAATCATTTCGACTGGGAGCTTTACTTGCGTGCTCTGCGTAAACCAATAGAATTATATGAAGACAATGGATTACGGCAATGCAGCAGTGATAGCCTAGTAGTGTGACCGTCGGACTGCCAAGTCATATGTCTCGAGTTAGAACCAAAGGCATGCACCTCTGAGCAAAGGGTAGCTCGCCGTCCGGTAAGGACCAAGCCCGGGTCGACGGCGCGTTGTGTTCCACGCGCGCCTCAAAGAAATGTCAGCGAGTGAAGGGGTCCGATGGGACCATTGCCTGCCGGGGTTGCGGGAAAGTCCGTAAGGGATACCGTGGCCTCCTGGCATTGCACAGGCAACAGAAGGAACACGGGTGGGTTTTAGTCAGTAAGAGTCTGACACGGAGCGGGAGACGTCATTTGATGATTTTCCACCCAAAAAAAAAAAGGCACGCACCTCTGACTTTTCGGATTCATGTGCGTATTGTATAATTATCACTCGCTTCAAAAACGGTGAAGGAAAACATCGTGAGGAAACCGGCATGCCTGAGAGATATTTCTCGACGGCATGTGAAGCCAAGTCAGAGGCCCATGGGCGACCACACGAAAAGAAGAAGAAGAATTTATTACGGAATTAATACATTGTTTACTTGGATTAACGCAAAGAGTAGGTACTATTAATCCCGGTGGGCAAAAGGTAGTGGTCTGTGTTGTGTAAAATAGATCATCTTTAACATGACACAATGACATTAGAATTAATTAATCAAATTAATCAAGGACATACATTTTTGGCCTATAGTTCAGCTAAAGAATGTACGAGTATTGCTCACAAGAAATCACAACAATTATGTTCGTGAGAATTTGAAACTGTTCGCCACATGCGAACTACGCATCACACTGCAGTTGCCCGCCAGACACAACACCCGTCTGGTCGGAGGATCCTCCCTTTTCTATGGAGGATGACTGAACTTTACACCCTGTTCCTCATGCCTCTATAAAACCATAAGGTCTTGTTAGCGTTACTATGTCTTCCTTCAATGCAGGATAGTTGATTTTGACGGCACGGTTGGCGCAGTCCTTAAGACATTGACTGCTGCACTGCGTGCCGCGGGTTTGATTCCCGCACGGAACAAAATTATTTGTAAGACCGTAGTTGTTCCGGGTCTGGCTGTTTGTGTATGTTTGTAAACGCACCCACAACACAGGAGAAATTTCTAGTGTGGAGCAAAGTTTTACAAAAAAAAAAAAAAAAAACAACTTTGAATAACTCTTTTAGAACTTCTAATGGACCCCTCCCTGGAGGCATAAAGTTTGTAAAATACCATTTGAAAATAATGTATTTCTTATAATTTTCATTTTTCTCACCAGGATTGCGGCCACAACGCCACATATGAAGTCATTAGATCGTACACGGTTTCGGACCCCACTATATCCGTTGTCCGACAGCCAGACATATCTGAAATAGTGCTGCCCAGGGTCAAGGTCAAGTTCAGAGGGTACTACAAGATCGCCAGGCACTACAAGTTCGCGCTCAACCATGTGTTTGAGACTCTGGGACATGAAGCCGTCATTATTGTTGAAGGTTAGTTAAATTTTCAAGGTCAAGGTCATTGCAATAACGTATCAGAAGAGGGTACTACAAGTTCGCCAAGCACTTAAAGTCCGCGCTCAACTATGTGTTTAGACAATGGGACATGAAGAAAAAAAGGAAAATAGGGATACCGTAAAACACCGATAAATGAAATTGACATCTTTATCTAATGACACTTCTCTAACTAGATCTATTATGTAAAAATCTCACTGTGAATACTAAGGTGAAGTAAGCTATCTATAGTGTCAATCTCTAGTTGGAGGCATGAGAGTTCACTTCAACGACGTTTTCACGGTGAGATTGGCTGCACAAAACAATAGATTGCTTGACGAATCAATGACCTGCCATTGCCATACTCGAGATGGCAGTTAGATTCATCTTGCGTTTTATTGTCAGTTCTCAGTAACTGTCCCATGGCTTATCGGTAACTTCGATACTCAAAACTCAAAAGTAAAAAACCCGAAAACATGTTCCTATCATTTATTTATTTATATATACTTTATTGTACACCACAAAAACACATAACAAAAAAAACAAAATTAACACTACAAAATATTCAATGGGTGGCCTTATCGCTTTCCGCGATCTCTTCCAGGCAACCTTGGAATGGACAGTGATTTGCCTGGACATAAAATGGGGCTGTCGTTGGTGCAAATAAAAACTATACAATATACTAGAATAGATACAGATCATTTCTATTATAAACAAGTAGACCGAAACAAATAGCGATTTAGCGAAGCGAACGTTTTTACATAACAATCTTATCTGCGATTACGTTGATTAGCAGGAACGTGTTACCTCTTCTTAGCATCGTAGAGGTAATCGCGTTAGGCAAATTATTAAAATTAAAATAACTACATAGTTAACTGCTAACCACGCTTCAAAGACCTGGCGTCACACAAATCCTGCATCGCGCAAGCAGAGTTTACCACGCGATTAACATATATAACTTCCCGACATCAATCTTCGAGCAGTTGTCCACCAGATACGACACCTGTCTGGTCGGAGGATCCTCCCTTTTCTATAGAGCATTACTGAACTTTACACCCTTTTCCTCATACCTCTATAAAACTATTAACAAACCAAAAAATCCTCCGCATCGCTGTCGTCTGGTAATGTACCCGAGAGACTGGCGGCATTGCCACGTTGTATGGCAATGCTTACTCTCTGGCCAAGGTAAAGGCCAGCCCTTCCGTCACGGGAAGTGTCAACCAGCCGTTTGAAGATTTCGTTGAACAGACCATGAGCACTCGGACCCCACGGCTCGAGGGTTTCAACCCCAAACGGCTCGAAAATATAATTACCGATAAGGCCGCTTGAGGACTTTCGCCGCATGAGGTTCTCCGCAGCTGGCCAGCACAGCACGCCGAGGTCGGAATAAGAAGATTAACATAACATTTCACGCCTTGTTTCCCCGAAGGGTTGGGCATAGGTGTACCTATAGTAGGTACACCCACACTTTGCCAGTTATTTTTAAGTCCCATGTAATAGGGGGTGAGCCTATTGCCATTAACCGGGCACAAATCCAGACGCCGGGCTGCTATTGAGAAATTCCAGAAAGAAGAACCCAATGCCACTTTGCCCAACCCGGGAATTGAACCCAGGACCTCATGTTCAGCAGTAGCGCATGCGATGACTAGACCAACGAGGCAATCAAAAGAAGAAGTTTATCTAATGTCTCTTTTTAGGGTTCCGTACCTCAAGAGGAAAAACCGGAAACCTTATAGGATCACTTCGTTGTCCGTCTGTCTGATAGTTACCAATGAAGTGCAGCCTACTGTAATAATCCTGTTACTAACTGACAATATTACCAAATAGAATTTAGTCCTTTTCAATGGCTTCGTTTCAATGTCAGCACACAATGGTGGTCTCGGCTGTATAGTTCAAAACGACCTCGTTGACCAATCATGGAGCATTGTTAGCAGTATTACCATCGAAGAAGCTCATATCTATGCACCGTAAGGACTATTTTTGCTTGCAGCGCTCGGCCGCTATAGAACCGGGGCGGTAACTGAACAGATGTGGTCATCGTGTTTACGGGATTTTGTTTTCAAACTGCTTAGATATGAAGTTCTTCGATAGTACACACAACAGAATCAACAGAAGTATGGCCGAAATCTTTTTAAAATTTATTTCTTTTACTCGATTCGTTTGTAAAAAAAAACAAAAGTACCATGGCACATAATGAAATTATGCTTGAGAATTTAAAGTTGAGAACGTGTTAATTCTACTTCGTTTAGCATTACTTAAGGTACATTTCTTTGCATAAAAAGTTGAAGGAAAGTAGAATTTGAAAAGTTCTAATTCTCAATTTAGACACCGGATGTAAATCTGTCATAATATTTTGACTGACAGCGTTCCAAAATACTTGTCAATTAAAGAAAATGATGGAATAACTTTATGTAACCACTCTGAACCCCAAGGGCGCAGGATTAGTCAGAGGTGTACCTATAGTAGGTACACCCACATTTCGCCAGTTATGTTTAAGTCCCATGTAATAGGGGGCGAGCCTATTGTCATCAACTGGGAACGAGTCCGGTCTCCGGGCTGCTACTGAGAAATTCCTAATGGTAAAGCTCAATAACACTGCCTGACCTAGGACTCGAACCCAGGACCTCATGCTCAGCAGCAGAGCTTGCGACTACTACACCAACGAGGCAGAGGCAGTCAGTTTTTGTATAACCGAAATAAATAATATTATGATGTATTATGTTACACAAAACGGACGAGGTATGACGTGTCTCTCTCGTTATTATCAGCCATATTTTATCTACTGTGGGCGTACTGAGGGTAGTGTTAGTTATTGCGCAATAGAAAAACCGTTTACAGTTCAGATCAAATTAATCACAATTCATACACTGTCGGTACACGACAACTGTTCGCAACGCGCGACAGTTTCTAAACGTGTTCATTTCTAGAACGCCACCGATGAACTCTGCTTAGCTCCGGCCGGTCCGAGCGTTATGTTGTAGATGCTGTCGAGTACCGCTAGGCGGCGCTGGCGTCCCGATTAGTCAACTTAGTACCATATTTCTGACATATACCTATTACATATTATTTTGACGGTGACATATACATTATAAAGTATATGACATCGTATAATATTAGGGGTTATAGTATGAAATTGCTGATTTATACTGAAACATTGAAATTCGTTTTTTTTTAAATTTAACATATTTATTTAATCAAAATAATTACCATTATTATCTATACTATTAGGTTGGGGAAAAAGTCTTTATAGTATGTATGAACTTGTAATAAAATCTCTTTGGCTATACTATTTGTATCTGGCTGGTTTTGGTATCATTGAAAGTTTAAATTTTAAAGAACTTAATTCCAAATTCAAATTAGGAAAATGTGTGATTTTCATTTGTTTTTCGTACCGTCAAGATGAGTGAATCTAATGAAGAAATTCGATGCATTTTAAAATTTTACTACAAAAAAGGTAAAAATGCAACGCAAGCCGCGAAAAAAAATTGCGATGTTTATGGACCTAGTGTAGTGTCTGTGAGAGTAGCACAAATTTGGTTTAAGCGTTTTCAATCCGGAAATTTTGATGTCAAAGATGCACGTCGCTCTGGTCGCCCTATTACGGATAAAATGGATGCCATTTTTGCAAAAGTGGAGCAAGATCGGCATATCAGTAGTTACGACGTAGCTGAAGAACTGGGAATTGACCATAAAACAGTTTTGTCGCATTTGAAAAAAACTGGGTAAGTACACAAAAAAGCTCGATATTTGGGTACCTCACGAGCTCACTGAAAGAAACCTATTGAACCGTGTACTCATTTGTGATTCTTTATTACGACGTAATGAAACCGAACCATTTTTGAAGAAGCTGATAACCTGGTGATGAAAAGTGGTTCACGTACGATAAGAACGTGCGAAAAAGGTCGTGGTCAAAGGCCGGTCAGGCTTCATAGACTGTGGAGAAACCAAGGTTAACTCGCAACAAGGTGATGCTGTGTGTATGGTGGGATTGGAAGGGCATTATTCATTATGAGCTGTAACCACCAGGCAGGACCATCGATTCTGAACTCTACTGCGAACAACTGATGAGATTAAAGCAAGAAGGGGTGTGGTTTTTGATCATGATAACGCTAGACCTCACACATCTTTAGCCACTCAGCATAAATTAAGAGAGTTTGGCTGGGAGGTGTTAATGCATCCGCCGTATAGTCCTGACCTTGCACCTTCAGATTTCCACCTGTTTCGGTCTCTTCAGAATTCCTTAGGCAGTGTCAGGTTAACATCACGAGAGGGCTGCCAAAACCACTTGTCGCGGTATTTTTATCAAATGTCCCAAAATTTCTATAGCAATGGGATCATGCCCCTACCTACAAGATGGCAAAAACTTATCGAACAAAATGGTACCTACATACTTAAGTTAATGTAAATAAACTATATTAAAAATGTTTTGAATTTTCTAAAAAATGCGAACCAACTTTTTCCCCAACCTATTATATTGCCGCCATCTGATAGGAAGGTCATTTATGCCTTTGCGATAGAACTCTCGTGATCTAGATTCGACAAACTGTGGGAAAGCATTTTGTACTGCCTCCTGAGAAGAAAACTTTTTATCCCTTAGAAAATTGTCCAAATCACGAAAAAAATGGTAGACCGTTGGAGCAAAGTCTGGCGAATACGGAGGGTGACGAATGGTTTTTAATTGCAGTTCCTGTAGAGTTAAAACGGTTTCTCGTGCTGTATGAGGTCTCGCGTTATCATGGAGAAATAATGGTGAAGATTGATTAATGAGTCGGGGCTGTTTCACTGCTAGTTTTGCTATCATTGTTCGGAGTTCAGCACAGTAGACCTCTGCCGTTATTGCTTGACCAGATCGGAGAAAGCTATAGTGAATAACACCATGCTGAGACCACCAAACAGTTACCATTACCTTTGTATTATTGGTAAGCTTTACTTTAGGACACTGTTGCGGCGTTTGACCTGGGGTCGGCCATTGCATTTTTGGCTTACGGTTATCGTAAAGAATCCACTTTTCATCACATGTCACAATTCGATCCAATATTCCTTCATTTCTGTATCGATTCAACAAGGCAACACAAATTTTAACACGTGTTTCTTTCTGCAGATCAGTCAAATCACGAGGCACCCATTTCTCATATTTTATTATTTTATTGATTTGACGCAAATGAGTCAATATTGTTGGTAAGGTAACGTTAAACCATGCCGCTAATTCCTGGGTCGTTTGGCTCGGATCGGCATCCACTATCTCTCATTCATTGTTATTCACCTGTGTGGGCGGTCTCCCACGTGGTTCGTTCTTCAAATCAAAGTTTCCATCACGAAAGCGTTTAAACCAAAATCGCACGGTGCGTTCTTTAGCAGTCCCCTCTGCAAACGCAACATTGATATTGCGAGCTGTTTCTGCCGCGTTAGTTTCGCATCGGATCTCGTATTCAAAAATAATTTTCGAAGTATCCATCTTTGTTGTCTAAGCTGAATAAAAAAAAACAACTGAAAGTCGATAATCGAATGTTGCACATTTTTTAAAAGAAGAACTTCATAGGTACCATTTGAAAAAAGTTTTACTCAAAAATCTCAAACCATAAACGTTATATGTCAATTCAAAGTACCTATTACAATAAAACGGCAATTTCATACTTTTAACTCCTATTATTATGAACTTTGTTACTTTATAATCTATCGGTATTATTTCTGTTAGATTATAAACCGTCGAAAAAATTGAGAACTGCAACAAATAATTTACAATTCAAAGCATGGTAAATGATGCTAATCGTGGACTGGTATTAAACTTGCTTGCGACGATAGCTAACAACGCACCTTGCTCTAATACTAAATAGCCAGCCTAGCTGCGAGTAACTTGGGAGCAAAGGCTCTCGCAAACAGGCGCGACGCGACTCTAATAAAACAATTTATAAGAAAACTTCACTGTAGAAAAATAATTAAAAGTGTCGCGTCGCGCCTAGGCGCCGCGCGCCAGACGCTGCTGCGGCAACGCTCGCTTCGTTTGCAATTCTAACCTAACCTAACCAATTTCACCCAGTTTACAATTTTATACCCGTCGACAGTTATAATCTAACGGAAATAATACCGATAAATTATAAACTAACGGTTCTCACAATCTTACTGTGAGACAAATACCTACAACTGTTTAATATAGGGTGAGATTACAGTATCATGTAGCAACATTGCCCATTTACTTGAAGTGTAACAGTAAATCGTTACGGAAATGTTTGTTAGCTTGTTAAATGTAAATAGTTTATCGGTTACATGCATACCTACTCGAAATGGCTCATAGCTGATACCTACTCGTTTAAGGAAAATAATACTAGCTTTTAATTGTATCGTCCCACTGCAGTGCAAACATCTTTTCTGATATAGAGATGGTACGAACATTGATCACCATGCCATGCTTACTCAGACCAGCACCCTATACGAGGGCGGCACTGAAAATTTCGGGTATCAAGGAAGTGACACAACATTACTATTTAAAAATGTATTTATTGCTTTTCGAAGTATTCTCCGCGAAATTTGGCACATTTTTCCATACTATGGAACCAATCATTGAAGCAGCCATTGCATTTGGAAGTTGGGGTCTCCAAAATGGCCGTTTTGTAGGCGTCCACAGCTTCCTCAGGTGATGAAAATCTCTGTCCACGCAATTTATTCTTTATTTTAGGGAAAGTATAGAAATCATTAGGGCTTAGGTCGGGGCTGTACGGCGGATGTTTTCTTGCTCTAAAAACTCTTTTGTTCTGTGCGCGGTGTGAGAACTCGCATTGTCGTGATGGAGGATGATGCGGCGGTTGCAGTTCTCTTTACGGAGTTCAGAAACGACCTGTGGCAAACAAATGCTAGCATACCATTCTGCATTAACCGTTCTTTGTCCCTCAAGAGGAATAGTCGTAACATGGCCGGTTTTGGAGACAAATGTGGCCACCATTTTTTTTGCAACACTCCGTGAACGAACAATTTTTGTTGGCGTTAACTCATTTTCGAACACCCAAACTTGTGACTGGTTTTTTGTTTCGGGTTCGTACGCGTATATCCAGGATTCGTCACCTGATACGATGTTGTATATAGCATTTGAGGATCCTGCGTGGAATCTTTCGAGAGTTCTGACGCACCAAGTAACGCGAGCCGCTTTTTGCTCTTCACAGAGCGAATGCGGTATCCATCGGGAAAACAACTTTTTTACACCTAATTGTTCATGCAAGATTATTCGTATTTGACTCATGCCAATGTCTAAAGTTGCCTGAATTTCGCAGTATGTCACATGTCGATCTTCCTCAATCAGCTTACGCACAGCATCAACGTTTTCTTGGGTGACTGCAGTTTTTGGACGACTTTGACGGGGATCATCACTGAGCTTGACACGTCCACGTTGAAATTCAGCAAACCAGCGATAAATTGTGGTTTTGGATGGGGCTTCATCACCAAATGCAGAAATCATCCGGTCAACACACTGTTTTTGTGTTAAACCACTTCGAAAGTCATAATAAATCATCGCTCTTGAATGTTCTCGAGTCAATTCCATTTTCTCAACGACTAAACAAGTTTGACAAAACCTTGTGACAAGACCGAGGGTCTTTTTTAAAATAAATAAATGGTATTCGATTTTAAAACCAAGGAGTTTTCAATTAAAAAGTTTTTAATATGACAGGAACAGTGAAAATATTCCATTCTCGATACTTTTAGCCCTCGTATGTTCGTCTAGAAAGGATGAGAAGACATCTCTTATTTGTTACGCATGCCAGATTTACATTTATGATTGAAATTTGATTCCGAACTGCAATAATTGCAGTAATTCCATGTCTTTGAATGAGGAAGTAGAAGACTGTTTTGTTATTATTATTACGATGATAAGTTTGTTTGGTCTCTCATCATTATTACAATTTAGATAGCTTCTTTAATTTCATGACAATTACTCGATAAAACCTCCGGGTCATGTTGACCTGGTGTCATCGTCGGCGTTATCATATTCACGTCATTTTCCCCGGGTTAAAGGAAATAAATACATAATAATAATTAAGCTTGGAAGATAGCGCAATGACATTAGAAAAAAAAAACTAAATTAAACTTAGAAAGTAGGTTCATGTAAACATGCTTTCCATAATTTGACATGAATTGTATGCTGGTCAATGAGACCATAACGTTTTCGTCAATGGTATCAAAACGTTGAATTACAGAATCAAAAGTAATATTAGCACAGTCCAATGGAACACTAAAACTGAACATAATAATATGATGTTATCAGCAACGGTTGAAGAGCACATAACATCTATAATACTGTTAAATTTTATTGCTAACACTGATTATGAACGACCTAGATTTCGTTAGTTTTTACGGTTCCGTACTTCATAAGGAAAGAACGGAACTCTTATTGATTACTTCGTTGTCCGTCTGTCTGTCAGTCTGCCAAGACAATTTTTCTCAGGAATGCGTAAATGTATCAAGTTGAAAATTAATATCAAATGCGAATCCTATGGTCCCACAGAGCTCTAAAAAAATGAAGCTTTGATGATTTTGATGCTCGCAAATAAAACAATACCTACAGGGTACTGAATAATAATTATAAGTATTAAAATATTATCTATATTATTTCCAGATGACCTCGACATATCCCCGGATTTCTTCGAGTACTTCCTCGGCACATATCCGTTGCTACTCAAGGATAGCACGCTGTGGTAAGTCTTCAAAGATTTTACAACACTTTCAAAAATAACTTGTAATAACCATTATTGTACCACTTTGGAAGAGAGTACACCCACATTTTGCCAGTTATGTTTAAGTCCCATGTAATAGGGGGCGAGCCTATCCATTGGACAAAAACCCAATGACACTGCCCGACTCCAGACATCGAACCCAGGACCTCATGTTCAGCAGTAGCGCTTGTGACCACTAGACCAGAGGCAGTCGAAATGCTGGCTGGCGAAATGTGGGTGTACTACCCGAAGGGTAACTCTTCGGGGTAACATGCCCTATTTAATCGTGATCATTTTCGTGCCCTTATTTCAACATGCAACATGTATTTTCTTCCATACCTCTCTATTAGACGTCATCTCGGTAGTCACCCCCCTTTCTAGCCATATCATCTATCACACAGTCAAACTCAAACTCAAAGCATTTATTTCAATTAAACCATTTACAGGCACTTTTGAATTGTCAAGGGGTCGGTCAGTCAAAAATATGAAGCTAGTTGCCCATTCCAAAGCGTAGTAGGTACCTATGGAGAAGAACGGGAAAGAAACTCCACGGACACTCTTTTAAATAAAATATAAAATTGATACAAAATATTGGTTACATCATTCATTTTGAAATTATGCATGTGAGAACAATGTAATAAGACGTGCACGTTCGTAAAAGCGTCCGTAATAAAAAGAAAAAAAGAATCATTCAAAAACTTAAAATAAATTAAAATAAGCCATGGCAGCTAAGAGATGACCAGTCCCAACTGACGGCGCCCGTTCACGAACATGACGCATGGATTAGCACCATTCAGCTCAACCATTTTGAAGGGAGCTAAATGATCCAGTCCATTTCACACTCAAGATTTTCCTCACGACATTTGCCTCACTCCCCTACTTACATGACAATACCAGTACAACCGATTTCCACACAACTTTTCAGTTACCGGTGCCACTTTCAGACTTCCTTTTATACAGGGTGTCTCAAACGTAGTGGTCCAAAGGGTCTCAAATTTAGTAAAGAGGAGCCACCTCCTCTTTACTAAATTTGCCTTTGGACCTATCATAAAAAAAATTAAAACTTGTGATATTCTCAACAGTTCAGAAAATTTCGCAAATTTAATAATTTCCAAGAAATTTTACACTCTCACTTCGATTTTTCGCCCCTGTGAACAAAATTTTCGACGTAGCGAGTTCAAATCAGGCTGGAAGATGCCTTGATAGTGTAGGTACAAGATTATGTTCCTATTTACGTTCAGTGTGGCTCTGCAATACTTCAGTTTTATTTTTACTTGTCTTTTCTAACTTTTTATTAAATTTTAGGGAAAGTTTCTAAGCCCAGATAAAAAAAAGTAGAATAGAAATACGGTACTCCCTTTCTTCTCCTAAAATTGTTGGTCCGAAAATCATTATCCATAACACGTTTGCTAGAACCTTCAGTAACCATAATATTCAAAATCCCGAAATTTTGTTTAACATAATTATCTTTAGTTCTAAAAGTATTGTCATAATATCGAGTACTATAATAATTGAATCTCCTAATTTTACATGACCTAAAGTCATATGTCCTAAGTATTGTGTTAAATAATGTGTATTATTCCGAATGTTCGTTTATAATAAATTTTTTTGTCGTAAAACATTTGCTAAAAAATATTGTTTTAGTGACAGAAACGAATCGCTGTAAATCCGACTCCACGCAGTCTTGTCTGCCCTAGAGTGTAATTTAAAATTGCGTAGGCGCAGCAGATGGTTGTAACACTCGCCGCCGCGGCTGAGGCTGGCCGGCTAAGCCAGCCAGCAAGCCGAAGCTGCGGTGGTGAGCGTTAAACACATCTGCGACGATAAACTCGCGTGGGACCGCCCCGGAGCCCCGTAGCGCCGGAGCCGTGACAGAAACCATGCCTGCTGCATGTTGCATACTGCGTACTTGCTTGCATGCTGCATGCTTGCTTGCTTACAATAACCACATGTTCACAATCAACTGCTTTACTGAGTACATGAATACTGAGTACATGAGACTTATAATTTTTATTGAAAACGGTTTTATGTCTTTTATATTATTGATTGTAATATTTATGACAAACGGAGATAGGAAATATTATATTTAGGGATTTCAATTTTATGGCATGTGATATTAAGTTCGGGTAAGTTATCATTCGGACAAATGATGATTAGGACAAAACAAGTTATGGCACTTTAAATTATGGATAAAAAAGTTAGGTGACACAATAGAGAACCTAGATACACAATCTGTGAAAATTTCAACAGTCTTCCTATTACGGTTCATAAGATACAGCCCGCTGAGAGACGGACGGACGGACAGCGAAGGCTTAGTAATAGGGTTCCGTTTGACATCCTTCGGGTACTGAACCCAAAAAAAAACTTATTTTTTCAATCTGCTTTTGGAAATTACAACACAAGTTGTGAAGGCATACGCGTCAACAATGAAAATGAAAAATAAAACACGTGTACCAAAGTCATGTCTAAATTTGTGTTCAATTTAAATACAGACATATTTTGGTAAAATAAGAGCAAAAAAGACAACCTGGTTTTTTTTAAATTATGAAATTTTCCCAGTCTAACAATCGGGAATAGAATCGAATCAGTAGTCCCGAAGATTAACACCTCCGTGCAATAAACTCACATATTCACAATAGTCCGACGAGACTTCTAATGGCTGGAACTAAAAAAACGTGTAAACCATGACTTTTTCAATTAAATTGAATCATGAAATCATGTTCGTTTGTCTGAGATAAGTGTCATGAAAATGTAAACAAATGGATCAGAAACGTACGAGTACCCTGTGGATGCCAATTTGTAGCGCCACATATAAATTGAGTCCCTTGATTTGATTATTTGCATACATAAACTAGAAATTCGAAATCACCTCAAAGATGTTGAGGTTAATTTCCGTTTGACAGTTGAGGTTAATTTTTTAACATCACTTTTCGTTCATGAATTTTAAATTTTAATATGCCATGCAAGCATCAATTGTTGATAAAAAAGTGGTGAGATATAAAGCTAAAATCTTCTTAATACAGATGTATGTGTTACCACAGTATAATAAATAAGTGACAGTATTAAGTCTTCATAGAAAACGGGCGAAATCGAAATCTCAGTGTATATCAGTACCTACCAGTACGCAACAGTCTCGAGTGCGCGGCAGTTACGCATGGACGCAGAAGCTTTATCTACCGAGCGGCCGTAGGTAATTATTTCAAGGTCACTGTCGAAACGTAATACTGTTACTTTATTATACTGTGATGTTACTAACGCCATTTACTGAGTGATAAGCGTAAGAATTTAATATGAATAAGGTTTGCTTACACTTCCATCAGAATCAGATAAATACTTTTTTCCTTTAACTTCTTCAGGTGCATATCAGCCTGGAATGACAACGGCAAGATGGGGGTCATAGATATGTCGCGACCTGAGTTGCTACATCGAACTGACTTCTTCCCAGGACTAGGCTGGGTTCTGAGGAAGGACACCTGGAACAAACTGGCGCCCAAGTGGCCAGTCGCGTGAGTATCAACCATCTTTTGCCAAGCCTTCGCGTAACTTTGTTGCGTCGGCTTCTAGTCCACCCGGATGAAGCTGAATACCAGTATTTTACATGTCGCGACGAGTTGCTACATCGCACTGACTTCTTCTCAGGGCTAGGCTGGGTGTTGAGGAAGGATACCTAAACCAAGATGGCGCCCAAGAGTACCAAGACAGTGGAGTCAAGAGAAAATACAACTATCGTACAGCATTTTGGTTTTTACATACGATTAGCCAAATTATATCACCAAAGATATGACTAAAGTCTTCAAACTAAATAAATATTTTGTGCGTAAAAGTTACGTTTATTTTGCGTATTCGTGCTATGGCAACATGCTTGCTAGAAAAATGACTGTTTTAAAATTTAAAATTTGAAAATGGCACTAAACGAAATATTAATTGAAAAAAGTTATTACACAATTGACGACACAGGGCCCGCGATTCTCCATACAAACGTATTCCCCGTTTTTCTTCCTGAATAATGCCTCTAGAGCTGTGTTTTGTATAAAATCAGGGTCTCTATAGGTATGTCCCTGTCATTTCCTTTTTTTCAGCAATTAATAAGTAAGGAAACTATGACCCTCCAAAAATTACAAAAATGCCCCATTTTTACCGCCGTGATTAGAGGACTACCAGACTAATTCGGAAAAGTTTTTAGCATAAAAGAAAATAATAGGAACCTAGACATACTCTTTCTTAAAATTTTAATGGAAAAAATTATTAAATCGGCTAAGTTTTGGAGGAGAAAAAAGGAGAATGCCAAACGTCGTTTTCGTCAAAAAAATTGTGGTATAATCGGTCTGAGCTGCAGTTGTCCCTAGCGCACTTTACGGGGTTTAACTCGGTTTTTCGGGCGCAGCGCGACGGCAATAGTTTCTTCAAATACCTATTTTTCAAATTCCTCGCAGCCCCTGTTCCCTCTTAAGTACTTAATGAATCACTGACTGATTGACATGCTATTTATTATTAGTATTATTTTGACATTTTTACTGTAATTCGAACGATATGAATATTTGTATCATTAAAATGTCTTAATTGTTATTTAAAATTATAATATTTTTAAATTTGTGTTAATAGGACTATTAAAAAAAAAAAAAAAAAAAACGATTCTTACAGAAGTCGCATAATACGATGTGTAACATTAACATCTGACTTCCTTGGTAATAAACAACATTAAAGGGGCGGGGCCTCGTCAAGGTATTTGTGACGGCCAACGACCATTGGTCAAATCAAATAGCGCGCGCTTCCCCGGCTTCCTGTAACATACTTCCGTCCCTTTTAACGAAATCACTCCCACAGATTGCAGGAAATCGAGAGAAAAGATGTTACACATTAAAAAAATGTACTAATTGTAATTGCCCATGTTTGCAAAGTAATAAATGATTTGATTTGATTCGTTTGCTTCCCGTAACTTATTAATGTCATTCTCTGTTACAGATTCTTCGATGATTGGCTTCGGAACCCAGTCAATATTGACGGCAGGGCGTGTATACGGCCTGAGATATCTAGGACATACTCGTTTGGAAAGGTAATAGTTTTATTTTTCTATCTAGCTAGCATAAGAAAATATATTTTTGCTGTTGCTTATGTGTTTACTTACCTTTCCAAGGCTGCGTTTCCACCAGAGATGAGCAAGGATGCGTAGCGAGGGATGTATGGGGAACTAACTACATGGTTCTCATCTCATCATTCATCATCTATGGACTAATCTACATGGTTCTCATATGGCCTGACCAAGATTATGTCTGGACTTTAAAAGAGACTGTGACCTCTGAGTTTGTTTCGGCCTTTCTTCTCAGAGTAGTCACGATAGGAAACGCCGAACTCATCTAGCTAATTTTATTTTTTTATTTTTAAAAGATGACGTGTAAAAGTGATTCCAATATCCTAATTACAGAACAATTTCATTTCATAACCAATAACTTAACTCAAGCTATGACAATGAAGCGATGTTAGGTTAGCCCAGGGGACCGAACTCGGTGGTGGCGCGTAGTGTTCCACGCGCGCCCCTCTAAGACGTCGCGGGGGGAGTCTAACACCTCACCCCCCCCCCCCTCGCACCGAGGAGAGGCCCGCCGCACGGTGGATCGAAAATGGGCTGTAGAAGACATAGGATCTCGATTTCTTAAATGTTATTTTTTTTGCTGGAAATGACTTCTGCTGATCATTACTGTTCTATAAAATGTCATATGAAGTAAATGTGTGCACAAATGGAAGAGTTATAATTTTTATAAGAAAAAAATGTATGGAGCTAGTATGAAAAATCGAATTATCTCCTAAACGGCATGTTTAACCGTAATATCCTTGGAGGTGGTCATAGTGCTAATTATTTATAATTTTTTGGTTGCGGATTTGACGAAAAATTTCATGCCGTTTTTTTTTAAAAAATCGTCAAAATATTTTTATTTGTTTTTTCATATGAAACTATTCATTTTAGTGTTTATGTTGAAGAACACGGACTTTTAACTACACGTAACATAAAATAGCATCACTCCTATATTTCCGAAGGAGTTGGCAGAGGTTTATAGTACACCCACACGTAGACAACTATGTTTGAGCTAGATATTTATCAACACATCATGAGTTTTAAAACCTTTCATACAACCAAATTACCAATTGTTTACTCTTCTAATGAGTCCGAAAAGAAGTGATTAAGTAACTACACTGATTAGGTCTTCTAATGAGTCTTTATAGGTGATTTAATGATTTTCAATATCTCACGACAATGCCAACTATGGATTACATTCAACTTTTCTTGATAAGTAAGCTAATTTGTTAATTAGCAGTGCTATGAGTTCTAAGAATAGTTAGTGACAATTATAAATTTTCATTAGCTAATGAGAAGATAACGAATGAGGGTAGTTACCTAATTATTGGCGTTTTGCAATAAAAGGGCTAAAGTTTTGTTTTATAATTTAGTTTGTTCACAACTGTGTAACTGCTAACACTAAATCTGCGACTATAAAATCTTAGAATGGAAAGTTTAATCACGAATTTAGACTTGTTTGTTCTTCTACGAAGTGAGAGTACTTCATTTGATCATGAAGTATTGTTCAGTGCAGTTGTATCCCGCATAGGCGATTGCCTGTCTGACGAAGATCGTGTTGTTCTCAAAGAATTTTGTCGGAGATTTACGCGAGCCGCTTTACAAAGGTGGCAGAAATCCAACCGATTCCTTGATAATTTCAGGAGAAAGTACGAGAATTGGTTGGGAGCAAATATTGATTGGCCGAGTTTTGTGCAAACTTTAGTTAATCAAGAAGCAAGTGTTGATGAGATACCAAGAGCGCCCTCAGTCTCTCCAGAACCGTTGACATCAACGTCCATTGGAACAATGACGAAAAGATCCCGTAAACCATTCGAAGATCTGGGAAGTAAACAAAAAAAGAGAAGATCTGATGAACACACAGGCGAAGATTCCAGTGAATTGGCATATGCAGCTGCAGCACGTTTAAAAGAAGAAGGGCATGGAGATATCGCCTCTGTCATCGAATACATGATGAAAAATCCTGAAGCAGCCGCTAAATTAAATGAAACGCTTAAGAAACCAGCGAAAACAATCATATTTACGTCAGAAAAGGCGCTTGGATTGCTTCTTTCGCTAAAACTCTCAAAGTGGCAATATATTACGTTGCGAGAGGCTGCCATTCGGGAAGGTGCTAAGGATATTTATCCATCTTACTATAAAGTGCAACAAACTAAGCTTGATTGCTACCCTCCGAAGCAATCAGTGACAGTTACTGATTCATCGGCTAGGATTACACTTCAAGCTTTACTTGATATCACAGTTACAAGAATCCTTCAAAGCCTTTCTAAGGAAGAGCATAACAAGCAGTTGAAGCTGATATCCAAGTGGGGATTTGATGGTGCTTCTAACCAAAGCCGATACAAGCAGAAAATGGAGGGTGAGGAAGATGACTCGAGCATTTTTATGACCTCCTTGGTGCCACTTAAACTGACAGATGGAGACAACATCTTATGGACGAACCCAAAACCATGCTCAGTTTTGTATTGTCGTCCAGTTCAGTTTACTTTTGTAAAGGAGAGTGAAGCAGTTGTCCTTGAGCTGAAAAAACAAATGGATGAAGAAATTGAGGCCCTTATCCCCACAGAGTGCAATAATAATAATAGGGTGACTCATGAACTAATGATGACGATGATCGACGCTAAAGTTTGCACTTACCTTTCTGAAGCTAGATCAAATGCATCGTGCTACCTGTGCTTAGCAAAGCCTACAGAAATGAACCGCTTAGATGCTGTAACATCAAAAATTGTGTGTTCTGACCTTTATGAATTAGGCTTGTCATCCCTACACGCCCGTATAAATTGTATGGAATGTCTGTTACACATTGCATACAGGCTCGACTTCAAACGGTGGGCAGCGAGAAGTGATGAGCACAAAGAAATGCTACAGACAAGGAAGAAAATAATTCAAAATAAATTCAAAGATGAACTCAATCTGTTGATTGATATAGTAAAACAAGGCTCGGGAACCACCAATGACGGGAATACTGCAAGAAAATTCTTTGAGTTTCCTAATAAAACCGCAGCTATAACCGGTTTGGATGAAGACCTCATCAAAAGATTTGCTGTAATTTTACAAGCAATTACATCTGGAGAGCAGGTCGATATAATAAAATTTAGAGATTATGCCCGCAAAACAGCAGAAAAGTACGTATTATTATACGACTGGTACTACATGTCGTCAACCGTTCATAAATTATTAATCCATGGGGCTGACATAATCGAGAAAAATAATATTGTGCCGATTGGGACTCTCTCGGAAGAAGCCTCAGAGTCTCGAAACAAAGATTTTAGGAGGTTTCGAGAACATCATTCGCGGAAAAGAAGCAGGCAGGATTCCAATCAAGACATTTTAAATATGCTTGTTGTTTCTTCGGATCCTTTGCTAAGTGCACAAAGGCCTAAGTTAGATGCCAAGAAAAAGCAGAGCTTTTTTGCTGAAACTCTCGACTTAATTCAATTTCAGGAAACTGAGTTCGAGTTTTTGGACATATCCAATCTGGATGCTGACTCAGAATTGGAGTCTGACAACGAGAGTGATAAGGAAAATTTGTAAAAAAATTATACATTTGTAAATTTGTATTTGAGTCTGTTTGGGTTTTTTTTTTGTAATATTTAATGATATTTTGTCTTTTTTTTTATTTATTTTACTTTATTTTACAAATGCTTAGTATTAATTCCTTCAATTAAATTATTTTGTGTATAATATAACTTTATATGTTACTTAAATAAGAGTTTGGTAATCTTTTTTTATTTAAATTAATAAAAATGTGTCAAAAAACAGCAATTTTTTTATTTAATTTTTCTTGTTTTGTGTGTTCTTAATATTTGGGTTAATAACATATCGAACTTTTTAACTTGGACACTAAAAGGGATCGTTTTACATGTAAAAATAAATACAAATATTTTGACGATTTTTTTTAAAAAAACGGCATTAAATTTTTCGTCAAATCCGCAACCAAAAAATTATAAATAATTAGCACTATGACCACCTCCAAGGATATTACGGTTAAACATGCCGTTTAGGAGATAATTCGATTTTTCATACTAGCTTCATACAAATTTTTCGTAAAAAAATTATATTTCTTTCGTTTTTGGGCAGAATTAACTCGGGTGTCATTTTTGTACATAGTAATGATCAGCAGAAGTCATTTCCAGCAAAAAAAATAACATTTAAGAAATCGAGATCCTATGTCTTCTACAGCCCATTTTCGATCCACCGTGCGCCGTGGTGGGCCGGCACCATTCGAGGGTTGCGGAAGTATCTAGAAAGAAAGAAAAAGAAAGAAAATATGTTTATTCTGCACTAACGAAACGCACATTATAACAAAATCTACGTTCCCGCGACCCCCGGCGTAGGTGTGAGATGGAACACCGGGGTGGTTTTTAGTCAGTACGAGTCTGACAGACCCCTCCATCATCCATGAAGATTTTCCAGCCCGAGACAAAAAAAAGGGGACCGAACTCGGGAACCTTAGCAGACGTGGTTGCAACCATATGCTTACTATCGAGATAGTATTTTTTTTTTAACTGAAATAATAGCCGACTATTTCTTCTGTGTCTGTGTTATTATTATTACATAAATCAATTATTATTCTATGTAGCATAATCGACCTATACTGTTACCATTGCTGGGTGACAGGTGAGAGGGCATAGGCCGTAATCCACCAACCACCACACAGGCCCAGTGCGGGTTGGTAGATGTCACATGTCTCCGAATTTTTGGTTCTAAGACTTGCCGGTTTCCTCACGATGTTTTCCTTCACCGTTTTGAGAGCAGTGGTGATGAAATAATTTACACAAAGTAAAGCGTATGTCAGGGTTCGAACCAACGACCTACAACTCGGTAAGTCGCGGCCATTACCACTGGGCCACCACTGCTTCCCTTCTATGTGTTTTAATTTAAATAAATAAACAATAATACATAGTAGGTATCATTATAATAAATAGTATTGTAATTTTCCTCCACAGGTAGGCGTCAGTAAAGGACTGTTCTTTGACATGCATCTGCGCAACATACAACTCAATTTGGAATATGTGGAGTTTACCAAGCAGAACCTCACATATTTACTCAAGGTAAGACTTCTATAACGGGTGTAAAAATCCTCTTAACGAAGCTAAGACTCACTTCGACGTGCTTCCCGGCATTTTTTCACACACACCACACCTTCTACCTGGAACCTTCTGGTTACGGAGATATTCAAGGTGAAACTACAAACTTTTTTGGATGTTTTTTTTTTACGAAAATAAGTGTTAAACCTTGTTTTGTTTTGCGTGCGTTACATCACAGAATACATAAAAGTACAAGGACAGAAGATTCATTACGCAAAATCATTTAAATAAAAAGCGACTCTTGTTACGACTCAATAAAGTGCAATTCAGGTTCACAGTTATATTCACCTAGAAGTTGCTTTGTATCGCGTAATTCTTATAACTTCCGAGTACGTTACGCTCACTGAATTGGCCCGACAAGTCGACCAAACTCAAACTCAAGCTCAAACTCAAAGCATTTATTTCAATTAAACCCTTTACAGGCACTTTTGAATTGTCAAAGAGTCAGTTAGTCAGAAAGTTGAAGCTAGTTGCCCATTCCAAAACGTAGATCTCTATGGAGAAGAACGGGCAAGAAACTCCAAGGTCACTCTTTTAAATATAGAAATTACAAAATCCTGGGTACATTACTCTTGTTGATTCTATAAGTGAGAACAATGTAAAAAAAATATATAAATATCAAAAACGATTAAAAATAAGCCCTGGCAGATAAGAGATGACCAGTCTCAACTGACGGCGCCCGTTCACGAACATGACGCGTGGATCAGCACCATCCAGCTCAACCATTTTGTAGGGAACCGAATGATCCAACACACTCGCCACCATCAGCGAGACATTAAGTGAGCATGACATAATCTCAACTACCCTGCCGCCCCCGCCACGTACTTGTAACTTCATACTTTTTAAGACGCCAATATAATTATGTCAGTGGCCTTGAGCTTTCGTGTTCTGTGCTGAGCTCACGCAACGCGTCATAAGTCCAGCCAGTAATAGGACTCGCCCATCAAGGAGCGCTGTGCCAAATTAGACGCATTATTAATTTATTATACATAAATCAAAATGTATTTTAATAAAACACGTATACTTAAATATAAATAATTAAATAATCTGTAAAATGGTCAACGTTTCAGAAAAATACGCTTGATAGTTTTTGTGTGATTCTCAGTTTTTTATCCGCGTTAGACATAACTTTACAAATTAATTACACTATGATATAAACGTACATAATCTAAAATATTCATAGATTAAGTTTCGAAGAAAATGCTCTAATTTAGCATAAATATTTTTTCCAAATCATTAACACTACTCGTTTAGACGTGATCTACAGTATAAAACCATTAAAAGTCGGTTATTGTCGCCTTAAATTAGAAAGAAGGAAAAAGTATTTATTGGGACTCGCGCAAGAAGTTGCAAGTATAGAAAAATATGCAAAAAAGCTAAAATTGAGCTAAATCTTACCGTTGACCACTTTTCTCTACTTACTTAAAATTTCACCCGGCTTTACATACTCTCCTGGAAGCCTATATCACGCCACCCTAGGATGATCATCTAAGTTAGATTTGTTACATAAATCAAAGTCAAATAATTTATTTAAATTAGGCACAAAAAAGGCACTTTTGAACGACAAAATTTACAAAAAAATAATAGTAATTGATTCTAGTCGCCCCTTCCAAAAGGTAGTTTTCGTATGGAGAAGAATGGGCAAGAAACTCCACCGTTACTCTTTTAAAATGTGTTTTCACAATATCTTGTATACACTAATTATATAATTATATGTGAAGAGCTTCGTCTTCACATATAATTATACCTAAAATAAGATTACTTATTCCATATGAACAAATATCTTATGGAAAAGTTCATATTGAACAAATTGAACTTAGAGAGATGTATTATTGATTGTAATGATTTTATTTTGTAAATACATATTTGTTATGGTAGTGAATCATATTTTGATCAAGATTCAACTTACACTGACCTGCAAATTGCAAAAATCGTAAGAAATTTTGAATTTCGCGGGCTACCACGCTGCGGATCTATCTTTTTGAAAAATAGAAGTACAAAGATTTAAAAAAAAATGTGGTATTGAAGCCAGTCAGTCACTGTCATTTCCGTTTGTCATTGTTCCAAATTTAAAATTGCCGCGTTTCGTCGGGGTAAAATTAGCGTGGATTTTTTAAAGAAAACAATGGTTTACGTAGGGGAAATGTTTATTTAGTAACTTGTGTTACGTCCAAGAGATTTTACGACGGTCATCATTAGTTTCGGCATCGAATTAATTAATGCCACTATGGTGTGCTGTGGAATGTTCTCCCATGCTTCCAAAGTCTCAGTTTTCAGCTCCTGCAAAGTTTCTGCATCTGGTTGGTTAGTTCGAACACGCCTCTTCAGCTTATCCCATAAGTGCTCAATTAGATTCATATCAAGGCTTATTGCTAGCCACTGCATTACTACGATACTAACGCCATGGAAAAATTCCTGCAGTGTGCCCTTGCATTATCATGCATAATAATGAAATCCTGGCCCACAAACTCAGCATATTGCATCACATGAGCCTCTAGACATTGACGAATGTATCGGTCGCTATTTAGTAGTGGCAACTATGGTCCGGTCACAACCTTAACAGTTCATTGTCCATGACCCACCGTCATAACTCAACTTCTCATAAATACTTTTCCTCCATTATTCTGATGTTTTAGGCCTATACACATAAAAATGCACAGTGGCTCGATTTACGAGTCCGGGAGTGCATTATTCATTAATTAAAATCTAATTTCATATTCAACGTTACCAATCTTTCTCCCTTCTAGGATCATTACGACGAAAACCTAATTGAAACAGTAGAAAGCCTTCCAGAGATGACAGCGGAACAGGTCATCAGTAGTGAAGACAAAACTGCCGTCCGCGTCATGTACAGCAACGCTAAGAGTTACCAGCGCGCTGCCAAGAAACTAGGACTCATGGACGATTTTAGGGTAAGTGGCGGGTAGTTACCCGTAAGTAGTGTTGGCAGTAAGACAGCCGTCCGCGTCATGTACGACAACGCCAAGAGTTACCAGCACGCTGCCAAGAAACTATGACTCATGGACGACTTTAGGGTAAGTGGCGGGTAGTTACCCCTAAGTAGTGTTGGCAGCAAGACAGCCGTCCGCGTCATGTACGACAACGCAAACAGTTACCAGCACGCTACCAAGAAACTAGGACTCATGGACGACTTTAGGGTAAGTAGCGGGTAGTTACCATGAGTAAAAATTTTGTTTAATGAAATGTTAAAACGTTTTCTTGCTGTTTCACAAGATAACTTATTTTGAATGGTAAGTCATTAGTTTAAGTAATGAACGAAAGAAATGCATGTATTTACCTTAGACTAAAATATACACAATATTCTGCAAAATGAATACGAAAAAAGTTATAATTATGGTTGCGGGATCGATTCCCGCACAGTGTAACATCACGTTGCATCTGCACCTTTATCTCGGGCATAGAATGTAATGTATTATGCTTTGTATGGAATTGAAATTGGTTGTTTATAAAATAACCAGCTGCGCCCCGCGGATTCACCCGCATAAACCTTGATCCCATGCATGAATGATTGATTAAAAAGTATCCTATGTCCTAATCCAGGTCATGATCTACCCGTGTGCCAAATTTCATCCAAATCTTTTCAGCCGTTTTAGCGTGAAAGCTTAACAAACAAACAAACTTACTTTTTTTTATTTTATTTTATTTTATTTGGGAAAACAGACAATCGAAATACTTTCGCATTTATTATATTAGTTAGCATTAGGAAAGATTAGTATAGCAGATTGGTATTGTATTACCCAGTTACTGGGTTGTGGAGGTCAGATAGGCAGTCGCTCCATGTAAAATACTGGTATTCAGCTGCATCCGGTTAGACTGGAAGCCGACCCCAATATAGTTGGGAAAAGGCTAGGCAGATTGATTAGGAAAGATTAGTATAGCACGGTTTTGAAAGATCTCGGGTCTGAAAATGCGTTCAAAATTGTACGCGCCTGATACAATACTGACTGGCTCATAGTATTCTACGCTCTAAAACTGTAGGGTAATAATACGCTTTCGAACTTGATGAGAGCGGGGTGTTCTTCACACGAAAATTCTACAATGATTTCATTTTATATTTTCACTCACAGAGAACTCTGTTAAGAACGGCACGTCCTTAAACCCCGAAGGTTTTCTCAGGGTTGACTTATAGTACACCCAAATTTCGCCAGTTATGTTTAAGTCCCATCTAATAAGGGGCGAGCCTAGGCCTATTGCCATCAATCGAGCACAAATCCAGAATCTGGCCCGGCAGTCTCAAAATAGATAGCGATTGCTATACGACCGAATTCGGTCGCAAAGTATTAATGGCGTCCCTAGACGCGCGTGGCGTGCTTCACAAGCACGGAATTTTTTCGTGCTTGTCAAGTAATTTTGACCGTCTAGGGAAGCCATTAAGACTTTGCGACCGAATTCAGTCGTATAGCAATCGCTATCTATGTTGAGACTGCCGCCCCTAGGTTGCTACTGAGAAATTCCCAATGAAAAAATCCAGTAACGCTTTGCCCGCGATGAATTTAATCTAATTTTCATTTTTCTCTTTCCTCAGAGCGGCGTACCCCGCACGGCATACCGCGGCATAGTGACGTGCTACGTGCGCGGGCGCAGGGTGTACCTGGCGCCCGACTTCAAGTGGACCAAGTACTACCCCACGTGGGGCTAGCGAAGTACCCCCCTTTTGTACACCAGTCCAAATATCTAGCCAACAGACTAACTATAGGGACATTTGGGGTACTGTCCATTCTGGGGTGATGCAGAACCCCACAGTATGAGTACTAGCATTTTATATTGAAGTCCAGATTGGTAGCCAACTGAGTAATTATAGTGATAATTATAGTGACACTTGGGGTACCGTCTGACCCCATTTGGGGTGATACAGGACCCCACAGTATGAGTACTAGCATTTTATATTGAAGTCCAGATTGGTAGCCAACTGAGTAATTATAGTGACACTTGGGGTACCGTCTGACCCCATTTGGGGTGATACAGAACCCCACAGTATGAGTACTAGCATTTTATATTGAAGTCCAGATTTGTAGACAACTGAGTAATTATAGTGACATTTGGGGTACTGTAGGACCCCATCGAACTCTATTAAAGTAATTGCGGAACACACTTCAATGACAATACCTTTAATTTTGACAGTTCAACAACATTCATTGCGTTGTTGAGAAGCATTTTCAAAATATATGAAGAAAGGGATTCACAGTTTCCTTCAAAATCTTTCGGATTGTGATTGAAAGGGTATTACGCAATAAGGGTGCTGATTAGTAGTCGACAGAGTAATTATAGTGACGCACATTACCCCACCTGGGGTACCGTAATGACCCCACCTTGGGGTTTCGCAGCACCCCACAGTACAAGTATTAGCATTTGTATTCAAGTTCAAATATCCAGTCAAGAAAATAACCGCATTTATCTCGCGAGTCAAACCCAAAATCTAGAACAGTCACTGGTTACCCGCGTGGGGTCTAGAAGTACCTCACGCTAGAAAATTCTAGAATTTAATCACTATATAAGTACCCACTGATAGAAGTTGATTTATGCGACTTGAAAAGTCAGTTATTTTGACCCTGAAAATTATCTACTTGACAAAAAAAAACACAAAATTTATCTCGGTAACGAATTAATTAAAAATAATCCTCGGTTTCTGAAAGTCCGATCAAATTTTATCAGTAAATCTGCCGACAAATCTCATAATAGCTGTTAACATGTTAAGGGACATTAATCGCACATAGAAGTGATATACTTACTAGTTGGATAACGTTCTTGCGAACCCAAGCAGTTACTTTACTTGGTGTAAATTGTTTCAAACCCACTGCTTTTAAAACGGTGAAGGAAAACATCATCGTGAGGAAACCAGCCTGTCTTAGAATCAAAAATTCGAAGACATGTGACATCTACCAACCCGCACTGGACCTGGGCCTCAAGTCAGCTATTACAATAGTGTCAGAATGGTCTATCATTGATTTCATAAATTGTTGATTTTGACAATTTTGGTAATCTACTAACATATTGGCGTCATTATGACTTTCCAATGGTCAGCCACTGACACTCCATTGAAAGAAATGGCATCTATTGGTAATCTGGTGCATAATGAAAAATTGATGACTGACTTAGGTGGTAATCTGCTAAAATTTTGACAGTTCCTTTGATCAGTGACTTACCATTAGAACGTCATTGTGCAGTCATTTCTTTTAATTCGTTACGAGTATCGTGTTTGTGGAATACAATGATCAACCAATGATCGACCATTATGAATTTAGCAGATTACGAAATTTTAGCAAAATGACAATGGGATCGTGTTGGAATGACGAATTTATAAAAATAGCAGACTTGGGCCCCTGGCCCACTCCCTTTCACTGAGTGGAGGGCTCAGTCCTAGCAGTGGGAACATTATTATTGGCTGATTATTATTTATCACGGTATGAGCTATTCTCATAATATATCTGGCTTTCAAAGGTCGAGAGTCGAAATTATTTAAATTATAACATGGTTTGAATGGCTGTCTTGTCACTACAGTGCTAGGTGAAATGATTATTGTAAATAAATTCGAGTTTATTCTCTCGAGTCTTTTCGAATATTTACACTATACTAGATTTAATTGACGAGCGGACTTTACTAGGAGATAGTTCAGTTCTAAAAGCTTTACTTTCGTTTTACGAGCGGTTTGTTATTGCAAATTTGAATACACTCGGACCATTACAAACGCGAAGTTAAATCATTTTTATCGGACCTCTCACTCACATTTACGAGTACGACCCATAAGGAGCAGTGCTAGTGTGGAGTTACAGTCATTGACATAATGATTAATGAATCCGACTCTGCGATTGTAATGGCCCTAGTATAAATGTAAGAATTTAACTGAATGGGTTTGAAAAATCTAGCTCGTAGAATGAAACTAAGCTTTCTGCTCATTCTAAATAGCATTTCACTGAAGCCACATTTTTAGTTTAAATAGGTGTAGGAAGATAACATCATCGTTGATGGGTGTACAGACCCGCTTCAATATGGCTAGAATGGTAGTGGGGTTATGTACCCCACTACTTGAAGTGACATCTAAGCCCTGAGTTTCATTAGTCATATAGTTTTTTTTTTTGCGAAATATTTACTATAATTCGTTTCTTTGTACCCACTAAAAATATCATCAAAATAAAGGTGCTCAGAAAAATTCAGGTATTTTTTTCATAATTACAATATTTATTTTTCTTTTAAAGTATTTTATCAAAATGGTGGCTTCAGAGAATGCTATTAAAACCATAAGATAATGCCAACATTAATATAAGTCGAGTCGACTAAACTAAGGTATTTAGGAAGTTATTTTAGTAACTAAACTATGACAGTTACTAATTCAAGTGATTTTAGGTAATTTTGTAAATAATTATTATGTAATTTAGTTTTAAGGTTCTCAGGTGATGCACTATATTTTAAATTAAAATGATAAATGATATTTATTGAAAAACTACTCGAGCATTTTGCTACGCTGTCTAATATTAATATAGTGCATTACCAAAGAATGTATATTTAATATTTACTGACATATGACGTCAAGAACATAGGCTAAGTTCCTTTTCAATTGAACGAAAGATCTTCCATTATTTTAATGTTCTTTATGTTTTTAAGTGGTAATGGTAAAGGAATGTGATCATTCATTGGTATACTCTTAACTAGCGACCCACCCTGTTTCGCACAGTTTTTAGGGATCCGTACCCGAAGGGAACCCACTAAGCCTCCGCTGTCGTCCGTCTGTCGGCCGTCCGTCCGTCTGTCTGACCGTCCGTCTGTCTATCAACGAGCTGTATCTCATGAACCGTAATACGTAGACAGTTGAAATCTACACAGATTGTGTATTTCTATTGCCGCTATAACAACAAATAATAAAAATTAAATAAAGTTATACAATACTCTTTGTATTTAGAAAAAAAAATCTTACCCTGGCATGATAGCCTAGAGCTCATCAAGTAAAGTACAAACAGAGCTGGGCAAAATACATGCTTGGCTTTAATTAAAATACAAATGACTAAATACTATCTCGCACGTATTTAAAATACGAATTACAAAATATTTTTAAGTCGTGCATTCGAAATACAAAATACAGTATTTTAACCATTAATATTTAAAATACGGTCAGGTTTCAGGTTATGTAAATAGAATAGAACTAATCCAGCCCAGCCTATTAATCAGTGAAAGAAGAATTTCCTTTCATGAACACTGAAAATTAACCGTTTACGAACGAAAATTACAATTGACAAGATACTTGACAATTTGACAGTTTGATTTGACGTACAGTACCAGTGCAGCTTTGCCAACTTTAAAGATTGACATATTTAGCGGTCGCCATTTTGCTTACCATAGCTACCGAGAAACAAACAGAACGCAGCCATTGATACGATCGCTAAATGTATTTATGTTCAAATTTATTTTGGAGCCATAAGTATTTGAAATACTAACTAAAAAATACCCCAGCGTCAAATATTTGAAATACCAATTACAAATTACATTTTTAAGAAGTATATGAATTAAAATACTAAATATGTATTTGTATTTCAATTACGTATTTTAATTACAAATAATTTAAATACTGCCCAACCCTTAGTACAAATATATTTTATGTTATGCTTTTATCTTCAAAAATGAAGAAATAGGGGGCCAGAAAAGTTGACAGTTGTAGACCATTTTTGTACGAGCTCTATCGTACCAACTAAACAAGTTACGAATTTGAAACTTCTGTACATCATGTACCTTAAACTATATAATGAACAAATTACTAAAAACGCCGATTCATAAGGTGTTTTATTCAAATATTTTCGATTGTTGCGATTTTCGGCAACTGCATAAAATAACGTTATAATTCATAGTATAATTATGAAACACAAATTAAAATTTGCGATTTAAAAAAAAAATAGATGAATAATAAATACTTTTTTTTTTTGTATTTTCATTTATTTGCTAAATATTTTACCGTGGTACTAGAACCCTTCGTGTGCGAGTCCGACTCGCACTTGGCCAGTTCAATGTGTAAGTTTAATATTTTATACACATAAATCATCCGGAATATATTATCTAAGTGATGGTGAAACCGCGTCTAAATCCTTTACAAGAACAACTCGGTCACAGACATACGAAAAGCGACTTCAATTTGTAATATGTTTAAATATAATATTTATAGATATATCCCTAAGGATCCCTTCTTCGCCCTAAGGCACTGACACTTCTTATAAAAAAAATATCGATAATTTTTCAAGTCGTGAAACGGGTCGCTAGTAAATAAATATAGCAATAACGAGGTTGACGATACATTCTGTAGAAGATGATCACATTTATTTAACATTAAACAACCATAATTATTGTATTTTACGTCGCAATTTGGTTTTTTTTTCTGTTATTTCTAGTGCGAAAGAGGTTTCTCGCTCATATTTTATTTTTTGACTCGCCATTTTGCAATATAAATATGTATTTTTATTAAAATTAATAATTTTCATTTAGTCAGCTCAGACCAAATAAAAAACCAAGACATAATATTGTCAACAATGACGTGAGGCCGGTTTTGTAAACATGTGCGCACTTAGTTGTAAATGTGTGTATGTACAGAGCGGAGGTGTAGTTTTGGCATGCTTCACGGTGTGCGCTATGTCTCGGTTTTTTATTTGGTCTCAGTTAGTCTCAAACTCGAATAACTTTTAATTCTCTTAAAAAGTAATTGTCTGGTCAGACCAATACGCCCAGTGAACGGTACGCCGCACATCAGTGTCGATAAAATCACCGGAGTAATTGCGAAACACACTTACGATGGCAATGCATTTCATTTTGACAGCTCAACATCATTCGTTCCGTTATTTACGTTGTTGACCTCATGATTTTTTGGAACATACGAAGCAATGGATTAGCAATTTCCTCTAAATCATTCGGATTGTCATTGACAGTGTGTTACACACCTAAGCTCTATAAGCTGGCCTCTAATTCTATTGAATCTCTATACTACGCCAGGCCAGCTTAAGATGGAAAAGTTACCTCCGGCGTGCGGTGACCTGTACAAGCCCAGTGTCATTTTGTAATGACTAATTATGACACATGCTTAGAACTTATTTTAAATTTACGGGCTCTTGACCTCCTTAATCTAGTAATTTATACTAGATTAAGGAGGTCAGGAGCCCGAAAATCTGGCAACCAGTCTTACCAAAGGGTATCGTATTACCCAGTAACTGGGTTGTGGAGGTCAGATAGCAGTCGCTCCTTGTAAAATACTGGTATTCAGCTGCATTTGGTTATATAGACTGGAAGCCGACCCCAACATTGCGAAAAGGCCTTTATGGCAGACGATGAGTAAGTTTCATATCAAATACCGAAAATTGAACAGTGTATACTATTTATTTCAGTATTTTTACGGCTTGATAAGACCTTCTTTCTTAAGACGTCTACCGATAACTACTAAGATCAGATTTTTACAAGAAAAAAATGCTTATTTGGTTTTAGGAAAAAAAAAACGGCAATAAATCTTCACCATATATTATTATTATAATATTTCCATTCCATATAATAATAATGAATGATTGTATGTAAGGCCCAGTTATACGGCGATGATCAGTGTACCGAAAGTTTACTACAGACAGTTTACTATAACTTGTTCTTTTCCGTTATGTTGGCACCATTGCTTGTCAAACTTAGTTTCAATAATAATAGAGTTCAAAATGGCGACTGTTCTGTCAGTAGCCATTTTAGTGCTACAAATCGCGTCACTGGACAAGTTATAATGAACGCACTGTATATATATATAATTTTGGGATCACATTACAGTTTCATACTGCATTTGGCTTTATACGAATAAACAGCGCACTGTTCAAAAAGTAAAGTCATTTTACCGTATAATATCGTTCTGATCATCGCCGTGTGGACTGGGCCTAATTTATAAATTTTGACAATTTTAAATGATTTGTATCCAGTTTGCCATGTGTTTCTCATCAACCAACATGTAAACATACTGAATACCATATAAGACTGTGATCTGCATTGTATTATATTATTGTGCATGTATATAGCCCAAGTTATGTATTTATAACTTAATATATTAAATGGTTTTGTTTATTCTGTGTTTTCATTTTTATTTATACATTTTGCTTTTTGGGTGGGAAATCATCAAATGACTTCTCCCGCTCTGGGCGGAGCGGGAGGACGTGTCAGACTCTTACTGACTAAAACCCACCCGTGTTCCTTCGGTTGCCTTTACGTTGCCAGGGGCCACGGTATACCTTTCGGACTTTCCCGCAACCCCGGCAGGCAATGGTCCCATCGGACCCCTTCACTCGCTGACATCTCTCTGAGGCGTGGAACAACGCACCGTCAACCCGGGCCTGGTCCTTACCGGACGGCGAGCTACCCATTGCTCACCATCCGCAAGCCCGCGCCTACGGTGGCCGGGAATCGGCAGAAGGTGACGGCCTCCCATGCCCTCTCGCTCCTTACCATGGCCTGGACCAGGGCCGGACGCGAGAGATTCCCGCCACCGATCGCCTCCACGAGAACACGGCGGTGCTCTGCCCAAGCCGGGCAGACCTCCACCGTGTCCTCCGGGCGATCCACGCAGTGATGACACCCGGGCGTTTCCTCCCGCCTGATACGAAAATGGAGCCTCCCGAAATAACCGCGTCCGGTGAGGACCTGCGTCAGGCGGAAGGTGGGGATGCCGCGGCGCCTCTCTAGCCACTCCTCAAAGAGGGGACTTATCGCCGCAATAGTGGCATGCCCAGCACTGGGTTGCGACAATCGCACTCTCCATGACGCCATGAGTTCCCGCCGGAGCTCTGTCCGCTGTGCCGCGATTTCTCGCGGTATTGGAGTCAAGCCCCGGCGTTTCGCCTCCTCGCGCCACTCCCAAATATGCGCGAGGACATTTGCCTCCAGATCCCATGGCGGCAATCCGGCAAGAAGGCTCGCCGCCTCACCAGCGACCGTGCGGTATCCCCGGACCAGCCAGGTGGCCATGACCCTCTAGGACGCGTTCAAAATTGGGCAGGAGCCGCTTCAAGGCAGCCCCGGCCCGCTCCAGTCTGGGAGCCAAACGTCGGAAGTGCTCCACGAAGTTCCACCGACTGTCGAGGACGAGTCCTAGGTACTTCATCGTCGACTCGACGCCGATGTGAACCCCTCCTACCGTTATTTGGGAACCCGACGGTGGCGCGTTCCGAGAACCATGAAAACACATGGCCTCGGACGTGTGCAGGGCCACCCCGAGTCCCAACTTCCGGATTCTGGCCACGATTGTCGCAACCCCGTGTGTCGCTAGTTCGGCCGCCGCCTGGTGCGACCTCCCCTGCGCCAGGACCAACGTGTCGTCAGCGTAACAAACGACGCTGACGCCGCCGCTAGGGAGGTCGGCGTGCAGCACCCAGTCGTATCCGATGTCCCACAGATGCGGCCTCAGGACCGGTCCCTGTGGGACACCGCACGACATCTCCCGTCTTTATTTATCCCTAGACTACATAATAAGAAAATTTGAAGATACTGTTTTCGAGAAATGGAACGTAAATTAACACATTTTTATCATTTCCTTCTAATTTCGTCATTTTTTTGCCTCGTCCAATGACTGTCCTTGTTATTTCTATCTCTTTATTTTACAGCTAATTATGTATGTGCCAGAAAAAGATAGCAGATTATTTTGATAATTAATCTATTAATTTACAGTTTTATCTTTAAACAAACAAGTTCGAAGACGTGCACTTATCGTATAATACTAATTGATTTAAAACAATATCAGTTGTGAAACGTATTTATTGTTTATGTATTATAATGGCGTCCTCAACGACACAAAAGAGACCAAGTTTTGCTGATTTAAACGGCGGCAAGGAACCACAACAGTTTATATTCGAAGATGAGCAGGTATTTTATTATGCATATTTCATTTATTTTATATTATAAAGTAAATTAGATTCTGATGATACTATTATTGCATTTTCAACTGTTGCTGAAAGATTGCTTTGTCAATATTGTAAACATTGTTTTTTACATAATTGTGCTATTAATTGCAATAGCAGTTTTTCCTTATTCCGAACTGGTGTTCTATTATTTTCTAACTTTCTAGCATTTAGTACCGGTACATATTTTGTTTTGTCCTTACAAAGTTCGTTTCTTACCATTACGGAAACGTCATAATTTCTCTACACTAATCTCTTTCATAATTTTTTTTTATTACTTATAAATCCTTTTGTTTTGTTTCAGTGCGTTGTATTCGATGAAACAAGAAATAAACAGGCGCCGGTACATTTCCTAGTAGTACCCAAGAAAACTATTCCCTCTCTAATAGAAACGTCGGTGCCTGACGAATTATTATTAGGTTAGTAGAATCCATCTTATATCACAGCGCTACAAGTTTCTTTTGTCGCGTGGCCTAAAGCCGCAATCTTGATTTTCCAAATCAATTTCAAAAATGTTTACCACTGATGTTTACTCAGAACATAAAAAGGGAGAAGTGCCGTACTGCTGCTCATTTCAACCAAAACCGATGTCCGCAGTTTATGGACATGAGGAACAGGGTGTAAAGTTCACTCATCCACCATAGAAAAGGGAGGATCCTCCGACCAGACGGGTGTTGTGTCTGGCGGGCGGACTGCCCGACTGTTGATGTCGCATAGTCTTATTTAAGTCGTGTCGTTCGCGCGGTAAACTAATTGCGCGATGCAGGATTTGTGTGACGTCATGTCTTTGATTACATTAACCGCTACACCAGTTTTTTCCCACCGCAGCGCCCACACACATTGAACACAGGCATCGGCCCTAGCGGACCCCGTCAGTTGTGCTGATTACATGCAAGCGTGGATACAGGTAAAAATAGGAGTGAAACTCAATGATATTAGAAGTAAAAAGACTTATATAGGTTACCTACCTAACATTCTATCTTCAAAAACGGCACTATGTCACACTATTATATGACACGTGGAAGTAGGATGGCATGTCGTAATTATCGGGAGCGAAAAAGAGACAAAACGAAGAAAACGTGGCTAATTAGCCAACTTTTGACGTGCCACTTGCGGAACGTTTATAACCTATCTACCTCTTTTTACATATAATATCATTGGTGAAACTAAAACCTACAAGAATAGTAGTGTAGTACCCTAGGAATGTCAGTTTGACATGTTATGTCGCAGAGATTAAGCTATATTTTTAAGTAGTATAACAGCCACGCGCGTCTAATAGAGATCTCAGCACAACTGACGGGGTCCGCTAAGGCCGATGCCGGCCGGTCGCGGGAAAGGGATACCGTGGCTCCTGGCAAAACATACAGGCAACTGAAGGAACACGGGTGGGTTTTAGTCAGTAAGAGTCTGACACACCCTCCCGCTCCGCACAGAGCGGGAGAAGTTATTTGATAATATCCCACGCAAAAAAAGAGGTCTCCATCTCTAGCATCAAGTGTTCAGCTCACTTCGCCTACGTTTTCACGGTGAGATTTGTACAGAACAGCGGGGTTTCATTTTGACAGTTCACCCCAATGATATTATATGTAAAAAGAGGTAGATAGATAGGTTATAATTATAAACGTTCCGCAAGTGGCACGTCAAAAGTTGGCTAACTAGCCACATTTTCTTCGTTTTGTCTCTTTTTCGCTCCCGATAATTACATGCCCTCCTACTTCCACGTGTCTTATACTAGTGTGACATAGTGCTGTTTTTGAAGATAGAATGTTAGGTAGGTAACCTATCTACGTCTTTTTACTTCTAATATCATTGGTTCACCCACGGTCATTGCGTTACTAAGTTGTGGCGCAGACGAATTTTTCAAACATAGGTATGAAGCAATGGATTCAAAACTCGGATTGTGATTGAAAGTTTGTTATACAATTAGGGTGGATCTGTAGCTAATAAAAATTGGGTGAAACGTGCGCTATGAGCTTTAACCGTAGTAAGGTATAGTCTAAAGTTACATGCTCTGTGGTATAGTCGTTAAATCACAAGCGCGTGTCATGTGACTTATGGTTATTGACTTACACTGAGAAAACTGACAATCATAAAAGAGGTGAATTCAGCTTAAAGTATGATGAATTCACTCAAAGGACGGAGCATAGTGATTCACCAAAAAGAACGATGATAATACTGATGTTGATGATAACAGTATTTAAGATGATGTGTCACCATGGATTTAGTTTTAGTTACCTACTATTTTTCGATGCCTTCCTCATATATCCAGTTATATCCTATTAGTTTTCCTACAATTTTTCGGTGACTTCCTCACATATTCAGTTATGTCATACAATTTTTCCAACTATTTTTCGGTGCCTTCCTTATATATCCTATTATTTTTCCTACTATTTTTCGATGACTTCCTCACATATTCAGTTATGTCATACAATTTTTCCAACTATTTTTCGGTGCCTTCCTTATATATCCAGTTATATCCTATTATTTTTCCTACTATTTTTCGGTGACTTCCTCACATATTCAGTTATATCATACAATTTTTCCTACTATTTTTCGGTGCCTTCCTCATATATCCAGTTATATCCTATTATTTTTCCTACTATTTTTCGGTGACTTCCTCACATATTCAGTTATGTCATACAATTTTACCTACTATTTTTCGGTGCCTTCCTCATATATCCAGTTATATCCTATTATTTTTCCTACTATTTTTCGGTAACCTCCTCGTATTTTAGGTTAGGTCCTCTTACTTTTCCTACTATTTCCTCATATCTCTGGTTATAGCCTATTATCTTACGGAGGTCGCCCTCAATAGGAGGATTGTGTTTTTTAATAAACCAATTAATATCTCTATAATACACCAGTGATTAGTTGTAGTTCTACTCATTCTCCATCAGTAGGACTACAACTAAATACTGGTGGATTACAAAGAAATTGTTTGGATTATTAGAAATCACAATCCTCCTATAATTGAGGGCGCCACTGGACTTACATGATCCCCTTATTTTTAAGTATCCAATATTGGTTCTTTCCTTTTAAATATTATTAGGTGTGAGCTCAACATTAAAAAAAACTGAAGAACCCTAAACTTGAACCTTAAAAAAATGGAGAGTAAGTAAAAAAAATAGAAAAAAGTACCTTGGCAAGAATGGTAAGAAGGTGAAAAGGGATGTATGTATAAATTAAACAGAAAATCGAATGGTATTTTTATTTCCATAGTATGAATGAATAATTATTATATACTCTAAACATTTATATTCAGTATAAAAGAAGACTGTTTTGTTTAGAAACATCCTCGCCTTAATGATTACAGTATCTATTTGTCGGTCATTATAAAGAATCATTATATACATTATGTTCAATAATTCTAGTTTTTACAAATTAAAATAAAGGTTGAGACGAGTAGAAATTTAATTTACAAAAAATAACAAACTTTACATTAATGTACCTATAACTAAAACATTTTTGCCCTTAAGGTGATTGCTTCAGGGTAGCCGTTTTTTGCAATTTGCAGGCCAGTGCTAGGTTGTATGTTAATTAAATGTTGCACGCGGGTGTAAGTACATAAGTTGTACTACATACGTCTTACACCCGCGTCTAACATTTCAATCAAAACCTAGCACTGGCCTGCAAATTGCAAAAAACGTAAGAAAATTTGAATTTCGCGGGCTACCCTGACGCTTTCACCTTAAAGCTGCATACAATAAATTGGTTATATTATTATAGTAAATATCTATTTTCAAGTAAAGTGCTACTATAAACACTCCGATGAGACTAATCTATCCCTCATACAAATACTTTACTTTAAAATCTATTACTAAAGGTGAACGCACACTTTTCAGAGCCGAAGGAGGCGAAAGAATTGAATTTTAGAATTACTTGTATGAAATCCTATGGAACCTCGCACACTTACCGAATCGGACGAATAAGGTCGTACGATTCGGTGCGGATAAGTGTGCGAAGTTACATTGGACTTCATTTAAGTAATTCTAAAATTTGATTCCTTCGCCTCCTTCGGCTCTGATAAGTGTGCGTTCACCTTAAACCAGCTATTGGTGCTGGCTCATACCATTACTTTATGCGGACACCGTTATCGGGCCGTCTTTATAGGATATCCTAAAGGGATATCCGATAAATACCGTAACTAAGGGTAGATTACTAGTTGAGCGCACTCTGCTATAAAAAAATAACTGCCCTTGGACTCTGCAGTGCCTCAAACTAGCAACGCCGCGTACGCTATAAGTACATAATTAATAATTATGTAAACGTTTCCAAAAAAAATTGATATTACTGGATTCAAAATAAAAACACCTTAAAAATGAGCAAACGAGTTAACTCGTTTGCGCATTTTCAAGGTATTATAGCAGCGACCGTAAGCCGTTAGAATACCTACAGAATTTTGAAATTTTTACTCTAGGTACCATCTACTTGTAATATATGACGTGTTACCTCGCATTAGAGTGAGCGTGTTAGGACACGGAGAAACGGCATTTTGGCAAGGAAAGCACAGATAATCATTACCACGTTTAACTTCATAAGAATTGTAATGAGAATTAAATTCAATAGTTTCAAACATACAGCAACGGAAAAAAACCTCTTCAGTATCTGTCACCAAAATTGCATCAATTTGGCCAAAAGTGGGTAAGAATTGTTCATCATCTATATCTACAGTAACAATAGAGTTCCGCTGCCATATAACACCAGCTATTGTAGCGGAAGTAACCGAATATTTGAGGACAACGCCAGTGCCGAGAGAAAACTTGACAGTGTCTCCTGAATTTAATGCAGATTTTTTTCCTAGTATTTTTGTTGTAGGTATTGTATTTTTCACAAACAATTCATTGAGCATAAGTTGACATTTTATTGCTAGAGTCTTGCAAACATTGACTCGATTAAAAGATGATCTAGCCACTAACTTAGATACCCTGTGCTTGGCTTCAAAACGCATAGCCCACATGTTACGTACGGGGCCGAACTTCATTAGCATGGTAGGATAATGAGTCAGAAAATGAAACTTTGGCTGCAGGGGTGATTTTGTTAGCTCCGTGTACAATTGATTAAATTCTGCTATTATAACCCGGAGTTGAATATTGGTGTCACTGAAGACCCTATGACTTAATAACCTGTCGGTGATTTGCCGCAACATAATGTATAATTTCCATACTTTATTTTCTAAAGGAATGTAAAACCCGGCTATTAGGCTGAAGTATCTAATAAGGGTAAGCATTTCTGATGCTGAAGTTTTTAATTTTACTTTCGAACCTTGGACAACTAAACAATTACTTGGTTTTGAATTCCTATCTGGTCCATAATCAAATGAAATTATTCTTTGTTGCAATACTGAGATCTTTAAAAGACCTTCGGCAAGGAAGTGGTTTATGACAAAGGTCATTACATAACGAGCTACACCTTCTAATATATCATGCATTGGGTCTACTGCTACATTTTGAAATAAATCAAATCCTGTCACCTTAAGCCAACAGCATGATTCTTTAATGCCCGTGTTAGGTGTATCGTTTTCTTGCAATTGAGCGTGGTATGAAGTCATATTTCTAAGCAAGTTACTGTTTTCATATAGAGCAGTTTGCAAACCTTTCTTGTCAATGTTACAGATTCTGCAACACTTGTTAGCTGAAAAACTTTCAGTAAACCCGAGAATTGAATTCAGGCCTAAATTATCGCCAGTTATAGCAACAACCTTCAATTTTACGGTTCCTTTAAAAAACTTATTTTCTATAAAAATTCCTTTGTTTTGCAAGTAATTCAATTCCTCAATAACAGGGTCAAAAATAGCTTTGTTTCCATATTTAGTTTTGTCAGCAGAATGGCAAATAGCTAACAGCAAAATGTTATTCAACAATGAAAATAAATGTGGTGGGAGTGCTGGCAAGGAAACGTATACACCACCAAGCTTATGCACCCCAGCGTGGCTCCCCAAAGGATTTCCAATTTCAAAATCATCATAGTATACTACTAAAGGAAGAATAATGTCCGACGCCTGCGGTGTACACATTGCCAGCCATACAGATCCCTGCATTACATTTTCTAGACACATTGGCCTCATCGGATTTTCTTCACGGATTATTAAATTACCCCTTAGGTGGTTCAAATAATCCGTTACATCTTTCCAAATAGTGTCAATGGAAAAAAAATTCTTCAAAACCTGGCGAAGTTGAATTACTTGCATTGTACGTGGCTTGGTGTGTAATGTTAAAGTGTTACTCCTTTGTGAAATGTCAGGACAATAACCAACGATTACTTCATGTGGTGGTATAAAAGAACCTAATAAATTCAATTCTCGGAATCTCAAATATTCTGAACGAAACGGAAAAAAGATGCCCTTCAAAGCTGTGTTGAACTTATGAAGTCGTTTATTAATTTCGCTTCCAGACATGCTTTCCTCATCAGCTAGCACAGGGCCGAATACGGACATTAAAGACGGTGCGATATTGTCAAGAAGGGTTTGCAAATGACTAACCATAGCTTGTACAGACGATCGAGATACAGAGGGATTTACATAGAGCGTTGAAATAAATTTCAAAACTTCTTTATGAATAATACTATCAGCATTATCAAGGACTTCCGGTTCACTATCAGCTTCAATGTATATGTGCTCAGTTGCTACTTTGGTAGTCTCTGTTTCACACATAGGAACTACGCAAGCCTCGTTTGAGGTGGATGGCAAATAACGAGTGTTTACTTTATTCAAATGTTTTAAGTTAACATGTTTTCTAAATTGTCTAACGTCCGTGAAATACCGGTAGCATGCGTCTTCACCACATTTATAAACTCCAGTAATATCAATTTTTTCACATTCTTTCCTTATGTGGGTAATAAGTGAAGAAAACGTGGGAAAAGTCCTTTTACAACTGTGACACTTCATCTTAATTTAAATTGTGACTCCGAGAGTAACTAATATCTCCTTCACAGATTGTGACATACGATCGTACGATGTTTTGACTTTGTAAAAACCAATTTGGATAATAAGCCAAATGTTATAGCTTTCAGTAGGATATTTAGCCGCAGTAGCATGAAATATTTTAAAAGTCACATCAACAGCCTCAGTTAGTGTTGTGAACTTGTAAAACGTATTATCACATACTGTGAAGGAGACACCTGACTGGCGGCACCAAATTATAAATGGTTGGAGGCTAATACCTAGGTTTTGAAGCTTTTGGCGACGCTCCTCAATTACCACTTGCACGTCTGCGTCATCATCCACGATGGTCACAAATCCATCCAATATCTCCGCTCGTGAAGCTTGCCAGTCTTTTCTAGATCGACGGGCAGGAGGAATATTAAAGAGACAGCCGAGTAGCAATATCGCTGCTATTAATTTTGTCTCCGGTTGTTCATCTGGAAAGAAAATAATAATAGTATATTTGACACAACACATCATCATTAACTGAGCAAATAGGGAAAAGTATCAGAACAAAATAAAATCTATCTATATAAGTAAAAATGAATTGCCGAAATGTGTGTCCGCCCGCCCGTTACTTCTGAACGACTGCACCATGTTAGATAATTTTTAAATTCTTTTTTGTCTATATATTTTATAACGGGTTCACCGACCCAGGGAGGTCGAGCACCTAGAACTATATAACAGAATCATTTCCTTACCGTCACAAATTGCCAATGTATCAGCTATTTTTCGACGAAGAAACGAGTCCTTTGTGGTGTTAAGCTTCTGCTGAGCAGCTTTTAGTATGTTTTCCAATGAAGCATCCAAGGCGTCGAGGCCCCCGGATTTATCAGGGAACAGTGCTTCGTAGTCATACGTCAGGAGTCGCCATCCATCACTTGACTTCAGGATAGGATACTTATTGAAGTACTCCTGTAATGTCCCTTACTCGTAGTACAAGTACCGGAGGCGAGCTCGCACCGTCTCCCGCCACAGGGCACTGACCTCCTGCCACGGACCAGCTGAAGGACTTGACAGCTGCTCTAATGCTGACGCTACGTCCTCCACTTCACCTGACAACAAAAATTAAAACGATTAATAATTAGTACAATGACAATAACGGTTCTTAGATTCAGATATTTTGTAATTTGTAACGAAAATTTATACTAATTCAGATATTTTTCTCAATAATTTTGTTCTTGATAATTTAATTCAATCTGAAAACATAAAATTTCTTGAAAAGGAGTTACCTTCTTTAAGTCCGGTCAGGTCGATTCCAGCGAGTGGAGGGGTGTCTAGCCTAGGACTGGACTTGGAGCGAGAACGTGACTTGGGCTTTTCAATAAGGCCCAACGAAACTAAATGCTGCCGTCGAGCCCTTCTGGCGGTGACTAACCAGCCAGAGATATTGCGCTTAGCCTGGTAAGCATCAGCCGGCAGGTACGGCGCGTAGTATAGGGGTGGTGACTCCTCTTTAAATAATCTGCCAATGTCGTAGGATAGAGCAAGCAGCTGCGAATCTGTCAGAAGTACCGGGTTTTCGGCCGTAATGAGCTTCTCCATAAGCAGCTTGCATAAACGCCCACGCACGTTTGAGGGTAAGGTGCCCGTTTTCTGCCCAATTGCTATTATTTGTTTTCCCTCGACTGATGAATTCAGTATGGTATTCACCTGAAACACAAATAGTATAAGTATGGCATTACAAACTAAATATGCAAGGTAAAAGTTAAAAAAAAAAGTCACTAAAATGTTGAAAATACAGGTTCAATACCTACCTTCCATTCAGTATAATGATCAGTTGGAGTCGGTGCCAGTCTAGGCATCATGCATTTAGTTGTTAGTTATAGCTGTCACCAACTCCAAATATATTACTGATCTTTGTGACATATAGTATAGCTCCTAAACGGCCGTCCGTACACACATACAGGACAGGACAGGTACAGACGTTAAACTTATCTGTTTACGCCGGGGGTTAACAATATTGAATGTCAATTTAAATTCCTTATCAAAAGTACAGGATAATAGGCAATAACTTACTAAATTGCTCCCGGTGGACTCTTGTCTAACTGCTTCACCCACTGACGACGACGAGTCCAGTGGTATCACCAGTATGTCACCATCCTAAAATAATATTTACTTTGAGAAAATTTTGCATCGGTTCAGTGTCTTAGGTATGAAAATGTGAAAAGGTCCTGCCCCAGCCGACAGATAGACAGACAAACTTACTTTCGCATTTATAATATTAGTATGGATGTAATTACAAATTAATACATATTGCTCTTGAACCAAAAAACAGTAAGTACGAGTACTTTTCTACAATTTTGCAGAACTTACCAAATTTTCCTGGTTAAGTCCTGCTTCGCAGTCTTGGTTGAGGATTGAGCTTTGCAGTCCTTCACACGGTGGCAGAGGCTCTAAGTTACAAGGTAGACTAGTTAACAAGTCATTCCTCAGGACCTCTTCAAAGAGTGATGAATTGTAGGAGTTATCCTGAAATTTAACAAGAAATTTAAAAAGGTAATAATAATGTACTTAGTTGGTAAACTAACAAGACTGATGAAAAGTTATGATTTTATTCCACTTTTTAAATAAATACTGCACCGGTTAAATTGTTAGGTATCTTAAGAAGACTTTAAAATAATAAAAGTTAATAAGTAGGTACCTACCTACATGCAAGTAGGAGAATGTGCATTTAAGCGACGCAGGGCATGTGTAAGCAAAAAGTTTAAAACAAAATTTACTTTTTTGAAATACAATTTAACATGAAAACAAACCATATCTTTTGGTTGGTCGCTTTTTAATATGGCCAGAGCTGCTTCAAACCGGAGTCTGTCCCCTATTTGAGGGAACATACTATGTATGTCTTGTTTACTAAGCATCTGCATTGTTGCGATATCAATTCTTTCAGCTGAAAAAAAAGGTAAATTTAACAGCGCCCTGATTGCAGCTGTGAAATGCACTACGTCGCATCGACTTTATAAAATGTAGGTTGGTAGAGCTCGTCTAAGCTGAAATGACGCGCCCCACTACTTAAATTTGTATACGTACACTACGGTAAATGCGGTAGTGGGGCGCGTCATTTTAGTTTAGACGCACTCTACCTATTTGTTTTTTTTTTGGGTTGCAGTTGCACATCGAATCTAGTGTATAATATAAATATGAACGTATATCTAGGTAGGTGGGTAGGTACCATACGACAAGACTATTCTTGGTTGGAGTGTACAGCGGCCAAAAAAGTGTTATTTTCGCAAATCGTTTATTTTCTCGATTCTATAGTATGTAACACCTAGAAAGGCTAAAAGTGTCTGGGTGTTTTTTGTCTCCGACCAACCGTTTGTCGTAAAAACGATGTCGAAGGGATCCATAGGTAAGGTTATGTTAGAACTGTGACCTTGAAATTGGTCGCGAAATTTTTTTTAAGTATTTTTTCATAGTGCCTCTAAGACGACACTCTGACCCTATTCTTGCTAGAAATTAGAATGTGTGAATGTAATGTGTGAGCTCATGCTAGCAACTTACTAGGTAGGTTTGTCAACTTACTTTCAAAACGATCGATGTAGCGTTCCAAATTCCACTTCTTCAAAAGATCACGCGTAGCCATATCCATTTTTGCACTGATCAAACACGTTCACTGGCACTAATGGAATTGTTATTGCTATTAATTAAACGAGTCGTGAGTCGTGACTTGCCGGCTGTAGCGGTGAAATACAAATGGCCGACCGAAATGGCGCGGCGGCGGAATGAAGTGAGAGAGGGAGACCTCATTATATAATGCCGTCACCTTAAATTTGTAGGACATCATTCAAATGCTACTCATAAATGGGTCTCTGTAATAATAATTTAGTAGGATACACATAAAATAATATGACTATTGTTAGATGACAACACTGGACACCCCACTCCAGCGCGGCCGCGCGTATAAAAGGATGAAGCCTGCGTGGACTCGTTCACGCACACTCAGCAACTGGCATCGGTTGCGGACGGTCGTGCTGCTCTTCGTGTTCCTGATCACTCAAGCTTGTGGTTCCTGATATCAAGCCGGTGGTTCCTGTTCTTCGCGACTCTCCAGTTCTTCAGCTATTAATTGCTGTCTTTTTCAAGACACAATTAATAAAGTATTTCTGTTAGCAGATTAACAGTCAAAACGTAGCGCGTCACAGGCCCCTTCAGGGCAAAACCACAGTTTCGTGGTCCTCGGTGGATACCATACGGTGCCAACGAAACCGAGGGGGTGTTGACCCAATTACACCCGCCGAACCCCTTCAGGGCTAGGCAGTCAATTGGACGGGTCCCAGTGTTCGGCCTTGGGGGGTCTCCTAGTCGGCATTGGTGACAGTTTTGCTTCCACAGCTACACACCTAGAGTGGTTGGGTGTGTCTACACCCTTCACACTAGACTGGTCAGGACCCCGTTGCACAATAAGACAGGCAACGGGCAAAAGCAAGCTTAGGGCTCACCTTAAGTACTCAACCTCCCTGCCTATACCCGGCAGGGAGGGTTTCACACATCCCCGGTAGTCCGCCCGGGGAGATAGGATTAGGGCCATTAGGAGCTTTAAAAAAAAATCTCTTTTTATTAAATCTTTGTTAAAATGAGCCTCCTTAAGATGGAGGCCCAACTCAGGTCCTTTAGTGACCAGTTAGAGACCCTCAGGAGAGATAATATTATCCTCCTACAAGCTATGAGCGAGATCCTTAAGATCGAGCCGTCCCTCAGCAGTAAATTCGGTCCAGTGGTCGAGTCGATCGCTGGGAAGCTTCTTCCCCCCGATCCTTCAGATCAACTAGATACCTTTAGCGATGCACTCGCAGCATCGCAATCAGGTCCATCTACCATGATGGACACTAGCGAGCCCGCTTCCTCAAAACGCGCCCCCACTCCCTTCCCCTCCGATAACGAAGAGCATGCCTCTTCTTCAAGCTCGCAGTCGGACGATGACGGCTTCACAGCTGTCACCTCCGGTAAGAGGAAGATGAAGAAGCAGAGCTCCTCTCAGGCGTCCAAAGTAGTCGCCATCGATGATAGCCCGCCTACCCACTATGTAGACAGGGATGCTCCCCCACCCTCACCCACCCCCCTCCCCGTAGGATCCCCCGTAGTTTCCCCCCCCACCCCCCGCCCGATCGCGAGTACGCCATCCTCCGCGCAGGATGCCCCCGCCAAAAACCCCCCCGGTACCAAGAAGGTCGCGCCCCCTCCCCCTGTCTTCATCCAAGACAAGGAGAAGTGGACGGCCATCTCCAAATGGTGTGTTGAGCAGAGGATCAACTACACCAACGCCAGATCGACCCAACAGGGTATAAAAGTCACGCTCGCGACGTCCCGCGATTATAGGGACATGAATACCCTTCTGCAAGCGAGAGGTGTGTCATTCCACACCTACTCCCTCCCAGAAGATAGACAGATCCGTGTGGTGATCAAGAAGATCCCCAAAGAAATCTCCCCATCCGACATCCTAGCAGACCTTCAGTCGCAAAGGATTCCAGTCGATGAAGTGCACCGCATGCACCGTTCGCGCGGTAGAGAAGCATACGACATGATCTTAGTCGTGTGCTCCCCGACCGAGGGGCATCACCCCATATTCAACGTCAAGACGATCTGCAACCTAATGGGCTTCACCATTGAGAAGCCCTGGAAAAACAGCGCCATAGGGCAATGCCATAATTGCCAGCTGTACGGCCATGCGCAGAAGAACTGCCATGCCAAACCCAGGTGCGTCAAGTGCCTGGGCGACCACGGCACTTCGGATTGCTCACGGCCAAAAGATCGCAATCTCTGCGATAGCCCACCTAGCTGCGTGCTATGCGGGAATATAGGGCATACTGCCAATTACCGCGGATGCCCTAAGGCACCAAAGTCAAACCCAGGCAAACTGACCCAGCGTCTCGACGCTCGGCAGACAAAACAGAGGGAATTCCTCATTCCCTCCTCCCAAATCCCCCAGCGGCTAAGTCCTCAAAGACCTAGCCCCTGGACTCAACTCCACCACCAGCAGGCTTTTCCAGCCATGGCCACCGCGAGGCCCCCGCTCCCTCAAACCCCCATGTACTCTCTCATGGATCCGCGTAACCGCGTCCCTCCGCCCTCAGCGGCCACCCCACCCACCGCGCCCGCCGCGCCCACCGCGCCCGCCGCGCCCCCCGCGCCCTCCGCGCCTACCACGCCTTACGCTCCCCCCGCACCCATAGCGCCCGCCTCGCAACCCGTACGTGCTCCTCAAGCACCGCACCCCGCGATTAATTATAATATCGCTGCGCAAAACATTAATATCATTGCCAGCGCCTTCGCCATATTCAGCACGCCCCGGGCGGCTCAGATGGCAAGCGATATCGTCGCCGCTAAGCAAAGCGGCGACATCCAATCTCTCCTGGCCGTATTAGTCGCGAACCAGGACATCACCCAAGCCCTCTCTGTTATCTCATCATCATGAATAACACGGCCTTAAGTAGATTTAAACCCAGATCCCTCAACCTCGGCGTCTTCAACGCAAACGGCATCCATGGTCAACGAGATGAAATATCGGAGTTCCTCCGTGATCATCGAATTGACTTATTCCTCTTACAGGAAACCTTCCTAAAACCCAATCACCGTAATCCAGCCATTGCAAATTACCGTGTAATCCGTAACGATAGGTCGCATGCCCACTTGGGCGGCACACTAATTTATTATAAAAAGGATCTGTACTGCATCCCTATTGACCCTCCCCCGCTAGCACAATTAGAAGTCTCCATCTGCCGACTAGCTATGACTGGCCATCAGCCGGTCACCGTAGTATCGGCCTACATCTCTCCCAACCTCACAGGGGGATTCCAACCCATCGCGGACGACCTAGAAATCCTATTTGGCATGAGTGACTCTGTTATCATAGCAGGCGATCTCAACGCTAAACATCCCTCCTGGAATAGCTCCCTTACCAACTTCAGAGGGCACAAACTGTACAATCTCTCCTTCGCTCAAAACTTTGACGTCATCGCTCCGATGACTCCAACCCACTATCCCCACCAAATTAATCATGCCCCCGACATTCTTGACGTGGCGCTCCTTAAGAACGTCAACCTAAGATTAGACTCAATAGAAACGGTTCACGAGCTTACCTCGGACCACCGACCAGTAGTCATACGACTGGCTCCCCGCATAGGTCCCTCTGACCCCAACCAACCCCCAGCCACCAAAAGGGTGACGGACTGGAGGCAAGTAGGCGATAAGCTGAAAACCAACACGTCCCCCCAATTGGACTCCATCCCAAACGTTTTCGATTCAATCGCGGACACGACGGCTGCGATCGACTCGCTCACTGACCATGTGCAAACCGTCCTGAACGACAGTTCAAGGGAGGTTCCTGAAGCGGATAACCGCTACTTGAAACTCCCGGACGACGCGCGTGCTCTGTTGACCGAGAAGAACGCGGCCACCCGTGCATACAGCAACTTTCCCTGTCCCGCTAACAAAGCCCACATGCGCTACTTGCAGAGATCTGTAAGGACACGCATGGCGGAGCTGCGTGACGCGAGCTGGGATAAGATGCTGAGCGAGTTACAGCCCACCCATCAGGCCTTCTGGGAACTCCAGAGAAAACTCAAATCCAAGCAGATAGCTGCCATGCCCCCCCTAGTACGCCCCGACAAAACCATAGCCTTCGACGACATCGACAAAGCGGAATGCCTAGCCGACAGTCTCGAGGCTCAATGCTCTCCCAGCTCCCTACCAGTAGACCAAGCTCACCTCTCAGAGGTAGACGCTGAAGTCGAACGTAAAGCTTCTCTGCCCCCCGTCGAAGACCCCGAAAGTCCTCTGCCTCCCGTCACTCCAGACGAAGTGCATGACATCATCAAAGGTCTCCACATCCGTAAAGCCCCCGGCTCAGATGGAATCACCAATAGGGTGATCCAACTCTTCCCCGCCCACCTTATTATGCTACTGACCACCATCTTCAATGGTGCTCTAAGCAACAATATCTTCCCCCAAGCGTGGAAAGAAGCCATAGTGATAGGTATCCCCAAGCCTGGCAAGCCCAAAACCGAACCCTCCAGTTACCGCCCCATCAGTCTGCTCAAGGTATTAGGCAAAATCTATGAGAGGCTTATTTATAAGCGTCTCAGGGACTACGCTGAAACCAAAGGCCTCATCCCCAACGAACAGTTCGGCTTTAGAGCCCAGCACTCTAGCGTGCATCAGGTCCACCGTATCGTCGAATTCATCGGCGGCGGCTTCTACCGTGGCATGTCGACAGGTGCGGTCTTCTTCGACATAGCGAAAGCATTCGACAAGGTCTGGCACAACGGCTTAATCTTTAAGCTCTACAAACTCGGAGTGCCCGATCGTCTCGTGCTCATCTTACGGGACTACTTGTCGAATCGTACTTTCCGCTATCGCATCGAGGGAGCCCTATCCTCTCCCCGCCAAATCCGCGCCGGAGTCCCTCAGGGCTCCGTGCTCGCCCCGCTCATGTTCACGCTCTTCACAAGCGACATCCCCAAAAGCAATACGGCGCAGTTGGCTCTGTTCGCAGATGACACGGCCATATATTGCAGGGGACGGTCGCAGACTCAGATCCACCTTCTCTTACAACGGGCTGTCAATAACCTTGGCGCCTGGTTTAAGAAATGGAGAATCGAGGTGAACCCCGACAAAAGTCAGGCGGTTTTATTCATAAAACCGCGATCTAGACCCCCTCACATTCCCCGACCACTCACCTTGTTAGGTAAGCCTATCCCCTGGGAGAAGCAAGCCAAGTACTTGGGAGTCATCCTCGATCATTACCTCAACTTTACAGAGCACATAAGGTCGGTTCGCTCGCGGGCCGCCTTCGCTCTCAGTAGACTTTACTACATCGTTAATGCACGCAGCAAATTGTCACTCAAGTGCAAATTGCGCATCTACACAGCGTGCATCCGCCCCATCATGACCTATGCGGGTGTAGTCTTTGCACACACATCCCCCAGAAACATCCATAAGATGCAGGTGATCCAGAACAGATTCCTTAGAAGAGCCACGGGCGCTCCCTGGTATGTCAGAAATATTAACCTCCACCTAGATCTCAAAATCCCCACTATCCATCAGTTCCTAAAACGCATTGCAAAGCGTCATTTTGATTCCGCCGCCAATCACCGCAACCCTCTGGTTGTTGAAGCGGCCAATTATACCCCCTCCCGCATTAGTCGATTTCGCCGTCCTAGGCATGTCCTCTCCGATCCAGATGATCCAACCACTCTCCTCCAGGAGAGCAATAGGGCCACCAGTACAGTGCACAAACACACCCGACACCCGTCGTACCGACCTCGCCGCCGAGGTCCTCCGCGCGCGCGACCCTCACGAGTAAATAATACTCCCCCCCGACCCTTGTCCGATGAAGCGCCAGCCCGCGCCGCAGCTGAGCGCGTAGCTTTAAATTCCCCGTCTAATAATAATATATCCGTGATCCAGCCTGTCACATCTTGCTGTCCCCCCCTCAGCGACGCCCTAAGCCGAGGTTCGTACCCCACAGGGGGTGCCCTTAGCGAGCGTTCGCCTAATTTTAATGTAGAATAGTTGCTCCTGGCTGGAGGCTTTGAGTGTAGTGCTTAAGGCAGCCACAGGATTGTTCGGTTAAGCAGTAAATACCTTAGTGGTATACCTGCGAGATGCCATAGTTAAAAAAAAAAAAAAAAAAAAAAAAATGGACTCGTTCACCCGCCCGACCCTTGCTCGCAGAAGCGCCAGCCCGCGTTACGCTGAGAAATGTAGAATTAAATTCCCCGACTAATAATAATGAAAACATAAATTCGATCCAGCCTGTCCCACCTTGCTGCCCTCCCCTCAGCGACGCCCTAAGCCGAGGTTCGTACCCCACAGGGGGTGCCCTTAGCGAGCGTTCGCTTAATATAAGTTAGAATAGTTTATGCCCCTGGCTGGAGGCTTTGAGTGTAGTAGCTTAAGGCAGCCACAGGACAGTCCGGTTAAGCAGTAACTACCTTAGTGGTATATCTGTGAGATGCCCTAGTTAAAAAAAAAAAAAAAAAAAAAATGGACTCGTTCATTTTTCCGTTGGTCACAGACCTATCTACATTGTTGCTCTGCCCATTTTGTGTTCTATTTTAACTTCTTATTTTATTTTCCATGTAATTATTAGAATTTGATATTAAAATTATTATTTTTTAATGTTTTATTTATAAGATCAGAAGTGGGATATGAAGGCCTTATCCGCTCGAATACCATCTCTGATTCTATAAATTTAAAGTAGCTTTGTTTAACGTGTTCTATAGCAGTAATTTTGAGGTTAAGTTGGGCAGAGACACAATGCCTTCTGATAATAAGAGGAAAGGGAGACGTCGCGTACGAACTCCCTCGCCTCCTAAAAAGTTAGACGAGATTTTGCAGAGACTTCAAGATCTGGAGGAGCGGACGCGTGCGAACGAGTCGCGACCTTCTTTGGCGAGCCTGGGGTCCTGCCACGCTCTGGCCATGCCGAGCTCGCCGCTGCCAGACGTGGAGCCCGCCACAACACCTGCCTGCGCACCCCCAGCGTCTACCGCCCCGACGCAAGAGTTTCCTGCCACGCCGTTGCCGACTGAGAGTGACATGAAAACCATAGCTGAACGCTTTCTGGACGCCATGATGGACACTCCCGGTGAGATCAAACCAATATTTGTCTCCGATTTTGACCCGAGTGTTCATGATGTCGACACGTGGTGCGATGAAGTTGATAAGGCTCGATCGCTTAATCGTTGGGAGTACTTAGGTAAAATAATCAGTCAGGGTCAGGTTAGACCGAGCAAACATAAAGGTGAAGCATTAGGTCGCCAAGACCGAGTAATTCGTAGGCCTGGCTGGCTATTTTCGGCGGTATATTCCTATTTACGCAATTAAGACTGCCTGCATGGCTGCTTTAATTCGAAAGGATTTTGTTTTTAATTGGAGTGAATTACAGCAGGAACGTTTGTACAGCCTAAACGCTCGCGCAAACAGAGGGTATCTCCACATAAGTCATCGTGAGCCGAGTCGTTCGAGCGTGGCGCGTCGCCGCCGCCTGCCTGGCGCCAGACTACCCCGACAGCGCGGCGCCATGCCGAACGCATTGTGTCACCGTTGCCAGGGTGATCTGCGCGAGCGCCGCTGTCACGTACGCCACCCCTGCCGTCAGCGCCACCTAGTGTGCACCGTGCCGGTCATACGGCAGAGTCCTTATTGGAACACGCGTACAGTTAGTGATATCACCGCAACGGACCGCATAGGTGGACGCGATCCGTTCGACCAATAATCTGGTTAGATCTGACCAACATTTTTATTTCTAGCTTCGATCATAGTTTGATCGGGCAAAACTATTAACAATTGGAGCGATCATTATTGTCTTTCATGAATAGGTGATTGTTTAAAAGATGACGCTCGTACGTGGTTACGCGAGTGGGTTACGAGTGATCGTACGTGTAGTAATTTCAAAAAGGAATTATGCCTTGTGTGTCCAAAAAAGCCCGGCATTGCAAATATTTTATTCTACGTAAGGAGCACAAATTCGGATAATTACTTTGCGTATGCGGATTAGGCCATGCGCTCGTTACTTCGATTACGCAGTGTGCCTACTCAGTGATGAGCTTGTTTATAAGATTTTTGTTCATGGTGTAGTGTCGCGGTGAGTGGACTCCCGACACATGCGCTGGTTTCTTTGAAAGTTAGTTGAGAACTTTCATTGGTTTTATTTTTGTTGTATGCACCCAGCTTTTGCTTACTTTGTAGACTGTATGTACCAAACAATCACTGGTTGCATTTGTTTTTTTGTTGGGTGCCGAGGCTCATGTAAATCCTGAGTGCACGTGGTCTTGAGTGGCACAGACTGTGGACTGTACTATTGAGAGTGCAGTTCATGGTGAAGGTATCGAGGTTGATGTCGGTGGGGCCCATGCTGACTATAGACTGAGTGTAAATCCTGAAGTAGGTCTTGTGGTTGACCTGCTGTAACCGATGTAAATCCTGATGCGCGCATGGTATTTGGTGTGGGAATATGACCCGAGTAAATCCTACTTGTGATATGCAAAGTCGTTGAGTGCGACTGTTTGTGAAAAGTCGTTGAGTGCGACTGTTTGTGAAAAGTCGTTGAGTACGACTGTTTTGTGCAAAGTGTTTTGTGTTGTTTGGTACATAAAGTGCTATTTAAAGTACAACTGTTTTGATAACTTGTGTAATAACTTAAATTATGTGATCTTAACGTATGTGCATTGTGGTTACAGGTTGCGATGAAGATCAAGCATTCGAGCATGAGAACGATAGTGCTGGTCCATCATCGAGAACTGACGAAGGCTGCGAGGACGCTGCCATGTCAGGAGAGGCCGTGTTAGATGACAACACTGGACACCCCACTCCAGCGCGGCCGCGCGTATAAAAGGATGAAGCCTGCGTGGACTCGTTCATTTTTCCGTTGGTCACAGACCTATCTACATTGTTGCTCTGCCCATTTTGTGTTCTATTTTAACTTCTTATTTTATTTTCCATGTAATTATTAGAATTTGATATTAAAATTATTATTTTTTAATGTTTTATTTATAAGACTATATTATTGAACTTTGATGCTTACTCTAAAAATATGAGATTATTTAATCGTATTATCATAGGATTCACATAAAATAATATGACTGTAATATTAAAAAATGATGCTTACTTTAAAAATATAAGTTTAAAGCATTATAATTTAATATAGTACATTAGGGGGAGGTCATCGTATTTTTAGAGATACTTCTTCATATTAAACTATGAAATCTATTTATATTACGGTGACTGTCATTGTGTTTTTTAATTAGAATCTTATTTATAATTATCATACTAATTTATGGGACAGTGGACCATTTTCTATTACATTGTGTTATTATTTGAAGAAGACAATGTTATTTCATAATTACAAATTTTTACGATGACAAGTATCATAATATTGCATTATTTACCCAAAAAATTCGATTCCATCTTAACACATTTCAGTTCTAGCGTAATATTTACTTATTATCAACATATTATAAGACAACGCATCTATTTTAAACCAACGTCACGATATTTTAAGATTATGCCAAAATGACATTTTTCTCAGTGTATGGTTTTAAATAGCAACAATTGCCGTGCACTCCAAAGATAGTATACATAGAATACTCTGTAATAATAATGTTCACCATTAAAATAACAGTTAAATGCAACAACCAAACAGATACAGTGTTAATGAAACGAATGAAATAAACCCCTTCAATTTCCGTTATCTATAAGTGCGGAATATTTTGCAAAAAACAACAGAAACCAAGTCATAAATATGTATTTTTAAGCAAAGTTAAGCCAAATGAAATCATAATAAACATCTGAGCATAAAAAAATGTCATAATGACTAGATTATTATTTTCTTCAAAAGATAAAAAGATTGAAATTAATTTCCGTTATCAAAGGACGCGCGAATTCACAAGGTAATGCGGTGGCCTCGTATATGTACAAAGTCGAGGCGAATCATTTTGTACTCGCACAAGGTCGAGGTCGTCCTCATGGTTCTGACCTTGGCCTTGTGTGAGTTCTTGAGCACGGTCATAGCCTTGTGTTTCAATGTTGCACGATAATCTGTTTCAGTCGACGTGATGATATGTGTTCAATACTGTGTTCAATACTTTAGTGACGTCTATTGAAACGTCACATGACGTTTCAATAGACGTCACTAAGTATTTTGGCGAAGTTATTTTTTAAATTAGTTAGAAATAACGCTCGTAGAATCTTAATCTTATTTTATTCAGATTCTGTTTTTTTTTTTAATGTAAAATGTTGGGATAGGTTTAACTTAAAAAAAAATATCTGACCAAGTCAATGAGACTGAGTGCGCAGGCACGAAACGAGCGGCGAGGAGCGATGGCTAATACGTAGTATCCCTATGTAGTCTGTGATTGGGGCGGTCGACGGCGACAATACAGACGCCAGCACACAACCTATTACAATCTGTCAAATTTCTTTAATAGATTTTCAACTTTATCCCAAAAGCATAAGGTTCAAAGTTGATTGGGAAAAATGACAGTTTCGGATAGGTTGACCGAATGGCGTCTGTACCGTCACCGCTCGCGTACAATTAATAAGAGTATTTTAGAATTTGTCGCAAACGCTTGATCTGGTGAATATTGCCTCGTAGTAGTGACTTTTACTTTCTGAATTTGAATCATTCAATTACTTGTCTTGTAGTTTTCTGTCATATCATCATGAACAAGATCAAGATTAATTTTAATTGGAATAACGACTTATTTTAGATTTGAACACTATATTTTCCATTTTAAACCAGACTCTTGCATTTTCCCTTGCAAAATTAGTTTGGCTATAAACATTAATTTGAAAAAAAAAAAACGCTGTTCATCGTCGTGCGCCGCAACACCAAATACAAAGGCGTAGACAAAACAGGATTCAGAGTTGTAATGAATGAAGGTTCTCATTAATGTCAAGCTGTAAAACAATTTTATTTTCAAATATTTGGTGGAAGGCAGATGTGGTGGCCATTTTCATAGGAAATAAAGTTCAAAATCATTTGTTGTTTTATTTTTGCATGCTTAGAGCATTGAATAGGCCACTACACAGAGCTCCTCTTAGGGTTTAGTGTTAGCTTAGGGGGATCTTGTACTAGACGTCCTCGATTCCGGCCAGTCGTGGCCGTCTAGTCAAGTGGTATTGTATGGTCTGCGGCTAGTTGGCCGTTGCGAACAAGTGCGCGATTCGTATCGGTTTCTATATTTTTCCTAGTCACTGCGAGAACTAGTCGTGCGACTAGTGGTGTACGAAATCCTTTAGTCGCTTAAGCTCCTTAGAAATAATTCATGCGAGAAAAACCATGTATTTATGAAAAGAAAAATAGGTTTTTATTTTTGGCAACAGTTCCGCTTTATAGAAAGACAGGGTTGAAATCTCTCGCTCTCTCTAGGCTCTAGAAAGTGTTGTTCTTTGTTTAACCGCTAGGAAACCGAGCCCCCCGCGCGCGCGGGTATCGCTGTAGACGGCTGTCGCCGCGCGTCATAAAAAATTTACGACCGCACTCAAATAAACAAACACTCGAGTTTTTTATTACTCCTACCGTCTTATCGTTTATTTTATTTTATTTGTTGCAGGCCACATGCTGTTGGTAGCAAAGCAGATTGCCTTAGAAAGGGGTCTAGATAGAACTGGTTATCACGTGATGGTTGATGAAGAGCATCAAACTAAAAGCCTCAAGTCTTTTCATGTCTTCGGAAGGGCGCTGCATCATATGTTGTGGCCTGTGGGGCCAGGATGTAGACTGTAGGCAGGACTAGCTGTGAACTAAGGAAGCTTGGATACACGCTAGTTCAAATGGTGCTCCAACGTCAGAATAAAACTTTTATTATTAGGTGTAGCTATACAATATTATAGTTTATAAGAAATATTTTACCATAATAAATTAAACAAAAATTAAACATTTTCTTGTTTTATTCTATTCTGCGTAAAAAGAATCGATCAACCAACGTTAAACGTCAAACAAATGACGTTGAGTTGACGTTTGCAGCCTTGCAGGAAAATTTTAATTTTAAGCTTTGTCTGGGTCTTTGCGATAATTTTCACAAATATGCCTGGTGACAGTGAGGTTGAAAAAGCGCAAAAGGCCGCTCCGGCCGCGGATACTATATTTGGAAAGATATTGAGGAAGGAAATACCTGCCAAGTTCGTCTACGAAGATGAACATGTAAGTATAAAATTCGTCCGGCCGGCTGATATTTGCAAGCTGCTGAAAATATTCGCTTAGTTATTGCAAGATTTTACGATTTTTCATTCGAAATTAATACAATAACTGATCAATTATAAAAATATCCATGATTTACATGTTTACCCTACCAAAAAAAAAACTATTATGTTAGGTTAGGTAGTTACACTATGATTAAAAATATTCATTTCTCTCTAGTGTGTAGCCTTCCACGATGTGAATCCACAAGCCCCTACTCATATCTTGGTAATCCCGAGGAAGCCCATCTCCCAGCTGTCGAAGGCTGAAGATAATGATGAACAACTCCTTGGTAATAATTTAAATTCAACTTTTTTATTTTTGCTTTGTTTGATTCTAAAAGATTAAACATTTAAGTTTATTATATTAGCAATATGCCATGCTTAACAGAGATGCAGCATTGTTTAAGCAAATTCTTATTAACAGGAGCTTATAGTTACGTCAGCAATGCAAGTGGCTTGCTCTCTCTCTTAAAAAGCATAGTATGTTGTATTAAAAGTTTATTTTGTCCACTGACTATTCCAAACATTGAAAATTTCAACAAATTGCATTCCATGGACACGTAGCATTCGCTGTCTACGTTGCATTTATATTACATCACAGTTGAAGTGCTATATCCTTTTTTTGATAATCACTGCACAGCCTCAGCCTAGGCCAGACCTTTCTGTCAGTCTTCTGTTATGTTTTTCTTATTTTCAGGGCACTTGCTGATTGCTGCCCGCAAAGTTGCCCACTCTGAGGGTCTGGACAAGCATGGCTTCCGCCTGGTCATCAACGATGGCAAGAATGGAGCACAGAGTGTCTACCACCTTCATCTTCACATTCTAGGAGGCCGCCAGATGCAATGGCCTCCTGGCTAAGTCTGGAATTATTCATAATGTTGATGAATAAAATTAGTTTTTTTTTTTCATTGGTTTGTTTTTTTTTTTTGTTGCTTTTGACACTGTGATGCCTTATAATTTTAAATGCTATCATTGGTTTCAAGGAGATTGTTTATAAGTAAAAGCAACTTTTCAACTGTTTAGCTATAATGTCACATGATTTTCATGTCACACAGGTCTGCACCCCCTGCTTGTATACTTATTCTACTCTGCCTGTTTGCCTGAGGCAAGGTGCGGCCATAGATTACACCGTAATACATAGGGGGCAGTAGGCTGTCCTCACCCACCCACATGCATTAGCTTCAGCCAAAGTCAAATAAAAAGGCACTTTTGAACATCAAAATTTAGTAAAAAAAATTTTTTTTTTGTTGCCCCTTCCAAAAGGTACTTTTCGTATGGAGAAGAATGGGCAAGAAACTCCACTGTTACTCTTAAAATGTTTTCACAATATCTTGTGTTGATTCATTGATGTAAAAGGAGGAAGATATGTTACGCGCTAACATCGCAATCAGTAAACTTGGGCTCGGCGCACGACTACAATGCACTGAAACTCACACATCTGTGATCAGTGTCGTGTCATCTCACAGTCACAAAGCTAGGTGTAGGTACAGTTACCGATAGACGAGGATAGAGATAGGAGACGGCGCTGACGTGCGAGCGAAATCGCGTTAGCACCTCGCGTATCGTGTCTTTCACGCATGTTTTTAATATCTATCTCGCTCTCACAAATATGGCGAAGCAAACGTCAAAATATTATTGTAATTTTCAACAAATTAACATTTTTTTTGGCTGTACTTACGAGTGGTAGGTAATCCCATGTGTCTTATTTTTGTTTCTTGCATTATTAAAGCACTGTTTAGCTGCACAAGAAGTCATTTTGATGCGTATTTATTACAAAAAAAACGGAAATTATTGAGCTGTGTGATCTACAATGTTCCGTGCGCGACTGACTGAGTGCCAAGCCAACTACGGGCAATCCCTTAGTTGAGTAGGACCAGGCGCTGTGACTAAGTCCCGTATCTACCTCTTTTAATACATCAATGTGTACATTACTTATATAATTATAATGTGAAGACGATGCACCTAGAATAAGATTAAAGAAAGAAAGAATAATATTTATTTGGACACAGTTCGTGAAACACAATAACAAAACACTACGATACGAGTATACTATACTACAATAGGTAAAAAGAATGAAAAATGAAGCAATTACAGAGCCGTTTGAGGTTGGAACACTAGGGCAATGGGGTCTGAGTGCTCATCGAGTATTTCGAGACGTCCGCGTCGGCGTCGCCAAGCGGTTGGTCGAATCTTCACGTGATCAGAGGGCTGGCCAATTTTTAGGCCATAGAATCAGTTTGCCATCCAACGTGGCAAAGCTGCCAGCCCTTTGGGCACTTTTCCCCACAGCTTATCCCACTGAGCGATGCGGACGAATTTTTTGAATCTCATTGAGCTGTTCCCATAGACTTATAAAAAAGACCTTTTTTATACGTCTATGGCTGTTCCTTTATTTAATATTATTTATCTATTTTACTTGTAGTAATTAATAAAAAGCAATGACAGATAAATTAATTATGTGATACATAGTGCTCACCTGTGGTGCTCACATATTTACAAACATTGTAAAACACAAAACACAGACTACTTAGAGATACTACGTATTTGTAAAATTATACGGTATTCCTAACATTCTACAAGTAATCAGTCAATGTGTGAGTTCAAGTAATCACAGAATGTAAACTCGTTATAAAAAATATATTAAACAATAAAATTAGCAACCATTTTGATTTTGTCTAGACCCTAATATTATTGTATTTTGGAGCAGGACCCATGTTTCCAAGCATTCTAATCTTGGATATAATCCTCTAATTTGTAATGTGTGCTTGTTTACAAAGTGTACTTTTATTATGAGTTTAGTTAATCATAGCGACTCCTTAACATTTAAGTAGATTGAATTTAATAATTTTTCATGAATATTTAGAAAAATAAAGGGTGGACACACGCCCACGGGCAGCATTGTATATATTCTGTGGGAGTGTATGTGTTCTGTAGTCTGTGCCACAGAGCACATTTTTGGTCTGTGCTCTTGATGATTGACTTTTCTCATCTCATTCTGTCAAGAAGATTGTTTTTAGCTTACCGCTGTTTTTATAATAATACAATTTAAGTTGCAAAAATGTGTGAAAATCACGTAATAAACACCATTTTCACCGACTTCCAACGAAATATTGACCAGGATCAAGAAATACGAGAGGTAGGTTATAAATTTTTGATGCAAAAAGAACTTTTTCTTGTCTGCCTGTGCCGCAATTTTTAGTATTTTTTTTTGTTGGGAATCATCCCATCAAAATGAACAGCAACTTTCGATAACAAAATGTTTCTTGTCAATTTAAAGTGTTTTTAACGCTATTCTGACTGAAATAACTGCAGGAATTCATGAATTTTAACTAGCTCTATGATGTAGGTTATTCGGAATATCTGCAAAGATGTTGGTCAAATATCTCGCGAAGCGACCACAATCCTCCAAGTTATTCACCACAATGAAGCTGCCAGTAAGCATTGACGATAATTAAACAAAAACCAGGATCACAAGTATTCCATTTTAATTAAAATGTTACATGTTATTTCAGTTATGCCAGCTTGTAAGAAAGCCAGGGATTTGTTTGAGAAAGCACGGGAAGGATACGAGAGACTGATGGAGGCTTTGCCCCCCAATGACTACTACAAGTTCGTATGATTATTGTTTTATTTACTTACTCCAGGGTCTATGGTCTGTCCCAAAAAGTATCTGACGAATCTGTAAACAAATGGATTGTAGTGGCACTTCCAAATTGAGTGCCTCAATTTGATTATTTGAATAATCAATAAAAACAACATTCTAATTTCAAATTACTGAAATAATATGAATTGGTTTTAGTTAAGTTATTGTGTACCCATGTATTTCTATCATATTAATATTAATCATTCAATTATTGTTGGAAAATGTGGTTAGATATAAAGTTGATACAGATGAAACACAAACAGTAGCAAACAAGCTAGCAAGCAGCAGACTTAAAGATACACTACGCAATAAAACATCGCACACTGCAGTATATAGCAATAAGATTTTTTGTATATATAATAAGTTAAAAATTTGAATTTATTACTAATTTCCTTAAGAATTAAATTTAAAATAGGTTTGTTTACACTTTTATTAGATACTTTAGGACAGACTGGCTTGCACGTATGATAGGCAGATAATTACACCGATGATGAGTTGGTAATAAGAATCAATCTCGTGTATTGCAGTTATAGACACAATACAACTTCCATTGTGTTTCTGTCTTGTGTAGATCTATGTTCTATACATTTGGCAGTCTGTAAGTTACCAACTACAACTATGAAGAAAAGATGTGAGTGTATGTTGCAAGAGTTATAAATATACAAGCAAAGCATGATTTTGTAAACTAATTTTATTCCTCAATACCTATATTTACAAACAGATGTATCGCTGTAGAGTTTGTTTCTAGAGAAATGGCCTAAACTGCACTGACTGAGCAGGTCCACTCAAATCCGTGCGATTCTTTCCTCTTAAGACCATTCCAGATATTAATCTATATGGCTCTCATGCGGCCTTTCTTGAAAGACTTTCTTCTCAAAGTAGTTAGTTAAGAAACACCAAACTGATCTAGTTTTATTTGTAAACAAAATGTAATTTTGATGTGTAATGTTTTTTGAACCAATTTACAGAAACAAATATAATTTATCTTAAAGTGCACTTTACGGAATGTCATAACAAACTCATGTTAAATAAGTTTTTATTTTCATTTTCAGCATATACTGAATAAACGGTTCTTACAATCGATTTCTAAGCCTTTATTATTTGTGTGTTGTCTTGCATGTACGTTTATATTCTTGTACGTGTACACATGTTTGGGCAAATACATAATATATTTTATATTTATTTTTATTTCTTCAGATACCAAGAACATTGGCGCAATATGACGCAGAGGTACTGTTTTCTGATTGCGCTCACTATATGGCTGGAAACTGGCATTCTCGCTACGCATGAAACCATTGCTCAGGTTTTAGGCAGTAAGTTACAAATATTAAGCAATTATATCTTATCGTAGTTTAGTAGACACTGCTGGGTAATAATTCTGTTTACCCCTCCAATAGCTTGTGTAAAAAGAGTAGATGCACATCAATAGTGCAACAGATAGTTATCAAACTTAAACGATTTTAGGACATCACTCATTATAACAGCACTGGTCCGACACGGCAAATAACTTGTCATTCAAGTTAGGATTTTAAATCAAATGTACTAAAGTTTATTTTACATGTGACGGGTCACGAGCAGTAAACAGCCGGCGAGCCGTCTACTATTCTGTACAGCCATCGTAAAATAAACTTAAATGCATTTGTTTTAAAATCCTAACTTGAATGACAAGTTAGTCGTGTTGGAGCGGTACTGTTATAGTGAGCGATCTCCTTTAGTTTCCAAACATGTTTATTTTGAAAGTGGGCAACGTCGCAAATAGATGTCAAATATTTCGCTGTTTTGCAATATTTCTGTATGGAAATAAGAAATGTGGCTAACTAACGAACTAGAATACTAATAATGAATTTCAATTACAACATTGAATTTGATGTTGTAACCGTTTTAGGTGTAAAAAAGGCATTTGAAAAGCTTCCTATTTTTTTTTTTTCATCTTAGACTGTATATTCAGTGTTACGATATATTAATTATTGCATTTCATAATCAATATTTTAGTTCGCTAGTTAGCCACATTTCATATTTCCATACAGTAATATTAACAAATTAATCAAAAGAGGTAAATATTTGACAGCTATTTGCGACGTTGCCAACTATTGACGTTCAAAAGTGCCTTTTTTGTGCCTAATTGAAATAAATTATTTGACTTTGACTTTATTAGGATAAATATTCTTAAAGTTGGTTTTTGAAAAAACAACTTTAACACCCACTTATAAAGTTCAGTTTGCGCTACAACTTAAAACCTTTTTATGAAATTTTCAATAGTGCTTGTACTAAGAGTCATTCTGAAATCAACTTAATTAACACCTACGTAAAGTTGATATTGGTTTAAGTGGGAAGTAAGGACTTGACTCAAATTTAAATCCCTTATTTATATGAGTAAAAGTTGCTCAAAGTTAAATAATGTTTATCGTCTGTTTAAACATAAATTTCTGATGTTTAAACTTCTCAGAACTTTATGCAATTTACATAAATAAGTGTGTTACTGTTAAGTTCTACATTATTGACTCGAAAGCAGTGGTAGCCCAGTGGCGTAGTGGAAACATTATATAGGCCGATTATGCTTATACAATATTATTGCAGTGTTAGGTACTGTTTTACTTTAAAAATTGTTGTAATTCTTGTTTCCCTTAATAACATTGCTTGTATGAATTCCAGTTAGTGTGGTTGAGAGGAAGACTGGTTTCCATCTGGATATAGAGGACTACCTCAATGGACTGCTGCAGTTGTGCTCGGAACTGGTGAGGAAACTTTTTATAACTGCAGTTTAATGATACCAACCTTAAAACCATTAGCCATTTAGCTAATGGTTTTATGGTTGGTATGTGTAGAAATAGTATACTTAAGGACCTGGCTGATAGGATGTATGCTACCTAGACCTACAATGGTGGCTACAAGTAGCCAAGTAGTAAAATTAGAATTAAAATTAAAAGCATTTAATTTAATGTTAATTTAATTTTAGTTTTGATTTTGTTATTTTATATTTGTGTGTTTTTTTATGGATCATGTGGTCTGAAATAAAGATTTTTATTTATTTATTTAAATCAGTGGGCCTAGAAGTATGACATTTTGATAAGTTCCTTATACTTGGGCAAATGAAATTAGCTAGCGACTCCGACCCCGCGGACTCTAACTCAAAACATTTATTTCAATTAAACCAGTTACAGGCATTTTTGAATTATCAAAGAGTCGGTCAGTTAGTTAGAAACGTAGATCTCTATGGAGAAGAATGGGCAAGAAACTCCAAGGACACTTTTTTAAATATAGAAATTACAAAATTCTGGGTAAATTACTCTTTTTTTTTTCTTCTCTGTTGCTTCTATACGTGAGAACAAAGTAAAAAAAAACAAAAAAGATTACTTTTTTTTTCTAAACATGATAAATCAAAAAAATAATAATTTGAGGATTTTTTTCTGTAAACTTCACAGATGATTGGTATCGATACCTAAACTCGATAAAACAAAAGAAAACAGATTTTCCCAACTCCTACTTCAAGTAACAGCATTACCAGCGAGCGGTCGATGACCACAAACAAAATACTTTCGATACCCATCACGTCCTGAGTTTCCCTAGCTTATTTAATTTGACCCTGTGTAACAAAAGTGAGAACTCTGGAAGGATTTTTGAGAATTCAACCCCCTAGTGTAGGAAGAAAGTGTGTATAGTTGTATTGTATGTGTTATTTATTTTATTTTTAATTTTATAAATATTTTAATGATTTAAAATTTAATTTCAGTTCATCCTTTAATAAGAATGTTGTGCATGTTTTATAAGTGAAGTATTTACACAGTATTGAAGATTTGATTACCCATTGTTTATTCTTGTAAATATGCCATTGGTGTGCCTTGCTCAATAAAATAAACTCAAACTCAAAGCATCTATTTCAATTAAACCATATAAAGGCACTTTTGAATTGTCAAGGGGTCGGTCAGTCAAAAATATGAAGCTAGTTGCCCATTCCAAAGCGTAGTAGGTACCTATGGAGAAGAACGGGCAAGGAACTCCACGGACACTCTTTTAATAAAAAAAATTGTACAAACAAATTGGTTACATCATTCATTTTGAAATTATGCATGTGAGTACAATGTAATAAGACGTGCACGTTCGTGAAAGCGTCCGTAATAAAAAAGAAGAAAAAAAGGATCATTCAAAAACTTAAAATAAATTAAAATAAGCCATGGCAGCTAAGAGATGACCAGTCCCAACTGACGGCGCCCGTTCACGAACTGTCGTATGTCGAGACTGCCGCTCCAGGTAAACAAAATAAGCACAGGTGTTATTATTACCACCTGTGCTTATTTTGTAAGATATAGCTGTCTTGCCGTCAACGGCGCACAAATATTCTATTTATAATTTCAAATTAATTGGTAATAAATGCATCAAAAACATTAAAATAATAAATAAAACAAAATTTTAATAATTCAAAATTATTAAATTATTAAAATAAGTAAGTATTAATTTTGAATTATTAAAATAAAACATTCGTTACTTCATTCAATTATTATGATATATATATGTCGCAGTCATCTGGTTGAATCTGCTATTTGAATGAATGACTAGCGCGTTCATTAAAATACGACATTTAATTGAATGACTAAAGGACAACTCGTCAAGTCGTTTAGCACAACGTTTAACCAGGTACCTGAATGTCGTGTAGACATTTAGTTAAACTGGGTGAAATTGGTTAGGTTAGAACTGTGACCAACCACGCGCAAGCCGAGTGAACGGTGCTGCGGCAGCGCCCGGTGAGCGCTATTTCCAAATTGTTCGCAGAGATTTTTTCACCACTTGAATCATTTGGCTGAGTCTTGGTCAGTCATCTTCAAAGGGCTGACTTTCAATACGCCAAGTTGTTAAACGTTGAATGATTTTATTAAAATTAACTATCGGCCTAGGCATTCACTTGGATGCCGGTCGACGCGTCTACGGCTGCCGTTATCTCTGCCATTGGAAACATGCTGCTTGTGTATATGAGCAGTGAATATTGATACGGAGCGAGCTGTAAAGCTCAGAATAGACAAAAGATGATCACTTATCAAAGTTTTTACTGATGATTGAATAATTATCTATTCAAAAAGAGCTAGTTTATTATTCGTAAATAGGGGCTAATGAAGCGTTTTAATCCCTAGGGACTATGAGTGATTTGAAATTGTATGAACAAGTAACAGGCTGGCAAGAGAGAGAGAGAGAGAGTAAGTGTGAATTTGGTCAAAATGAAAATTCAACATGGTGGCTGCGAAATATTTCAAATTTTTAATCAGTGGTATCGTTTTCATAAATTTAAAGGTGCTAAATTCGATAAAGAGGTCAAAACGTAAATACAAGATGGCGGCTGCGAAAATTTTATTTAGTTTTAAATCATACCTGAAGTAGTGTTCACCTCGGGAGCAACACAATGGAGACTGAAACGATTACATACAATCTTGGGCCTGGGTGTTAAAAGATGAAAGTGGTGTCAATTAATAGCTTATATATTATCAACCGTTCACTGAAAACTCTGCGGATTTTGTCAATCTGAGAACAGAGATAAAAGAGATTATGTAAAAGTGAGGTTATGTTACAATCTTTAACTAACAGCTGATTCCTGAAGTGCAAAATATGTGCTTTTGCACTAATAGTTATTATATTTAGTAGGAAATGTTTGATAAATCATATGAATGAACGTCAATGACTTCAGTCCTACCTACCTATGTAGGTAACAGGTATGGAGTTACGGAAAGGAGGTCTAAAATGAAATAAAAAAATCCAGTGTTTTGCAGTGACCAGTTCTTATCCCACAATTCACACAGCGATCCATAGTTTCAACAATATCCAATCCACAAGCCGGCGGTAAAATCCAAAATAACAATCCCAATTCAAACGTGTGAGCGATCTTCGGTGTCCAGTGTGAAAGCAAGGGTCGTACGAGGTAGGCAGGGTCGGAATCCGTAAAATACAAAGCAGAGGTCGTGAAAAATGAAGAACAATCGGGAAAGCACTCAAAACGCATCGGAAAACACGAAACGAGTGAGCAAACAAGAGCATTAGAGCAGTTGGCAACTGTCTAGTGTCAGTCAGCTGTCATGCCAGTGACATAGACTAAAAATAGAAAACTAATTTTAATCGATATGAAATCGATAATAATTAATATGGTTTTTTCAGTAATTAATTGATATTTGATTTATTAATATGACTGTAATTATATGCAATATATTGCACATAAGTATATATAGTGCATTTAATTACTTTGAGTTAATTATTTAGTGCAAAGGTATTATTTTCGTAACTGTGTAATCGATTACTCAATCGATAATCTCACGAAAACTATTTTTTCCATATTTCTCCGCTTCCAGATTGAGAATTGAGGTGATTTTTCATATTTTGATAAAAAAATGTCAATTTTTTTGGATCATATCTTAATTTATTACATTTGGGCCCACCGTTTTCCATCTCCTTTAAACTCGAGTGACGTACTTTGAATCCCTCGTTGCGCACAGCATTCTACTTTAGAATCTCTCGCTACGCTCGGGATTCCACTCTAAAATCCTTTATGGATTCAAATAAACACACTCGCCTTAAATATTGTTGTTTGCTCCCTAGGCAAACAATCTACTATTATTATCAGTGTTTTCAGTGCAAACCAACTTTTTATCAGCCTGCTTTTCAGCATCTTTAATATTCATCTTGGTTTTCAGGCCCGTTTGGCAGTTAATTCAGTGACGCGGGGCGACTACGAGAAACCTCTGCAGATATCCAAGTTTGTCATGGAGTTAAATGCAGGCTTCAGGTAAATAAAACCTTTTTTTATAATTTTCTAGTAAAATATTCTTCTTCTTCTTTTCAAGTGGTTAGTGACTAACCTGGTGTCAGAGTTTTAAAGCCGCCCATGGGCCTCTGACTTGGCTTCACATGCCGTCGAGAAATATCTCTCAGGCATGCCGGTTTCCTCACGATGTTTTCCTTCACCGTTTTTTGAGCAAGTGATAATTATATAATACGCACATGAATCCGAAAAGTCAGAGGTGCGTGCCTTGGGTTCGAACTCGAGAACTATGATTTGGCAGACCGACGGTCTCACCACTAGGCTATCACTGCTCAAATATATAAAAAAAAACTTTATTGACGGAAATACGTGTGCTCTGGATTGGCGACTTTATAGCAAAACTGGATTTTCAACACACTGCTTAGTACCGACAATCAAACAGTGAGTTTCACTCTGTTGGATGCTCAATGCTCGGCATAACGAGAGTTGAGAATTCAGTGCGCGACAAAAAAATGCCCGTGCGTACAAGGGCTTATAGTGCATCTCTCTCTATCTAAATTTTTCAAAGAAGACTCGGCAAAATTCGTCTATGAGGCGTATGTCCCTTTCCGCACTCTGATCTGACTTTCAAAGGAGATGTTCCAGAAATGTATGGAGACCGGGCTAGCACTATGTACACTATATGTAAATATCGCTGTACAATATAGTAACCGTTTTTAGGGTTCCGTAGTCAACAAGGAGCACTTATAGTTTTGCCAGTCCGTCTGTCTGCAATAGTATATACATATAACGAAATTAAAAGTAAAACTATCACAGCCAAGACAAGGCACAAGGCTACAAGGTTCAAGACACGAGGACAAGGCTCTACAAGTTAAAGAGTATTAATCAACTTAAAAGGGATAAATTCATCCCTTCTACGGAACCCTTCATTGTGCGTGGAAATAAAACAGTAGTATACCATAACATTTCTTTAATTAAAATTCAAAGTAAAATTAAACGACATTGATATTAGGGTTGGGCTGCAGACCTATACAGCCTACTATTAAATATTTTTTTTAATAATAATTTTCTTAAATTAATTAATTAACCTACCGTACTTGAATTTAATTTTTAATATCTTTTATGCCTTAAAAAACACATACCTAAGGCAAATATTATAAAATAACGAATTCTATCTATGCACTTCTGATTGTGTTTGGCTGTATGACTCATTTTCTTTGCCTTAATATAGATACATTTATGAGTAGATACATTAATGCTCTAGTGCACAAAATTCGATTTTGTGCAGCCTATATCCTGCACAAATAAGCACTTTCAGAGCATGAGAAGTGAAAAAGAATTTTACTACCAAAAAGAAAGAAAATCATTATTATTCTATTGGAGTATTCAACAATTAAAACATGGATAAATGTCTATGTAAATCTATGTGTCTATGTTAATCTGCGATAAAAATTCACAGACGAATTCCGAAAATGCTCGAGTTTCGTTTTAGTTAACTAGTATTATAAATATGAAAGTGAGTGTGTTTGTTTGTTACACGAAACTTAAAAGTGTCAAACACAACTGCCCTAGCTGCCCTAACAATACATAACATGACATCACACCTTGATTCCCCGATGGGTTGGGCAGAAGTGTATCTGTAGTACACCCACATTTCGCCAGTTATGTTTTTAAGTCCCATTCAATAGGCGGCGAGCCTGTTGCCATCAGCCGGGCACAATTCCAGACTGCGGGCTACTACTGAGAAATTCCTGTTGGAAACCCAATAATACTTTGCCCGACTTGGGAATTGAACTCAGGACCTCGTGCTCAGCAGTAGCGCTTGCAACAAATATCACCAATGAAGCAGTCCCTAAAAATAGGGCTAACTTATTAAAAATCTTCCTAAATAATCATTTTCGTACGCCTCTACTCTTCTTCGAATTAATTTGTTTATTTTTTTATAAAAATATCCTATTTTTTTACTATTTATCTATGTAGTGTACAATCTGACCTCGCATTGTACGGAAATCCTATACAATGCGAGATCAGAATAAACTGGAAAGGTATAGCTTGATGTGTAGCCGTCTGTACATTGTGGTAGCCCAAAATCAAACATCTCCTTTTCAATCACAATCCGAATGATTGTGAAGGATATTGTTAATTCATTGATTCGTATGTTCGAAAAAGAACGATGGCCAACCTACTTTTTTCGTTGGTAATCCACTTTTACAGATAACGTACTAATATTATAAATTATTCTACGGGGGTTCCCTGCGAAATTGTCGGGACAACACACGTACCGCGCCTTAGGTACGTGCGCAGCTCACGGGGGTAGTGCAGACCGCTCATTCATCAACGCTCACGGGCGGCGTCCCGCCGCTCATTCGTAAACTTTCCTTAGGCACCGTACAGCCGTCTCGGTCAAACTTTATTTAAAAATGTCGTGGCCGTCTTTATCTATAGTTTTCATCGTTTTAGCGTAGCAATAGCGGTCATTGCCCCTTCCCTAATATCTCTGCGTAGGAACCCAAATAATAAACTATACATGGTTTTTCGCAATTGGAACATGTTAAAGATCACAATTAATATTGATTCAGGACGATATTTTATATCAGTTATTAAAAGAAAAATGCTAGAAAATGTCAATGACCGCTACTGCCATGCTAAAACACGACAAATATAGTATCATAATAATTGAATACCAGCTTCAGTTATCTTCAAATGGTTATGATGGTCGCGGTCTCTGTCACTCTCTCTTATTGGAAAACCTTCTAATGTCACTACACTCATGCAAAATAACCTCGCAAAATAATCGACAACTTATTATTTTCTTTATTTTATTAGTGAGCAAGTGTATAGTGTGTTCATTATAACTTGACTCATGAGGCGATTGTTAGCACTAAAAGAGATGTTTCAAAATGTATGGAGCCCCGGCCACGTCTATGTACACCATACAAAAAAATGGAGAAACACAATTAAAACAGTTTTCAATCATCCAATTACTTTAAGTTGGCTTTGTTTGGTAGTAAAACACAAGAATGTACACTTGAAATTGCAACACACAACAAAAACCCGTCATGGCGGTAAGCTGTCATGTTGTTTGATTAATGACGTTTGACATGTTTATTTGTCTTAATTGTCAAATCACTGCGTTTCGTTCAGTCTTTTGTAGACTCGAGAAATTAAAACAAAACGAACATCAAACCGCGAACGACAACGAAAGCGACTGAAGTGACAGTAGACAGTTCATGATCTATGATCAATGGCCGATCTATGGTTTACTGTCATTGTTTTTAACCACAGAGTACCTAAATTGGTGAGACGCCATGTTGAAACTCGATAAAAATAATTGATAAATATCAAATTATTACAAGAAAAGTATGCATTTAAGCAATTTATCTGTATTTTTCCCGAATTCCATAGATTTTTCTCGATTTTTCGAGGTACTGTACACATTCTGGGCCGGATTTGGAACATCTCCTTTTGCAGTCATATGGTTGATAGTACGTCGTCACAGATAATATATATGGTTCACTCCGCAAAATCATTTAAATAGAATGCGACTCTTGCTAAGACACAATAAAGTGCAATACAGTTATTCACCAGCACAGCACAATAGAAATGGGTTTTGTCGACGGAAGAATGAGACAAAATGACAGATTCACAATCACAATCTCTCATTTTGTCTATTCTTCCGTCGACAATAGTAGATTTTACAACGAGTGCACAAAACGAACCATTTTTATCCGAGACTTTTAGCAGCCCGAGACGAAAGCGAGGGCTGATAGTAATGTCGAGGATAAAATGGTTTTGTGGACGAGTTATAAACTCTGCTTTTCACTTCGATTGCGAGGAAATAAAACAATAGTTTATCATAACATTTCTTTTTTTTAATTTAACCATTTATGTGCACACATAAATAAACAGACAAGATTAAAAGAACAGAAAAATACGTACAAAGGTGATGATTATTTCTAAAGAAATCTCTTCCAGCATACCTGCGATAGTACAGAGGGTAAAAAGAGATGTAGACACCGTGTGTAAGAGTAGAGAGAAAGTAAAATACATAAAATCAAAACAATTCACTCAATAAAATAAAACAAATTATATGACAATATACTTACGAACATACATACATTACATACATACAATCATACATACTTCTAAAATAAATAAAATACAACATAAATTCTTTAATTAAAATTCAAAGTAAAATTAGTACAGTTTTGAATACTGAAGGAAATTGTTTTTCCCGCATTGATAATAGGCTTGGGCTGCAGACCTATACAGCCTACTAGTAAATTAATTTTGTAATAATAATTTTCTTAAATTAATTAAATAACCTACCGTACTTGAATTTAAATTTTAATATCTTTCATGTCTTAAAAAACACATAAGGCAAATACATTAAAGTAATAATATAATAATAATAATAAATCGTTTATTTATAAAAAGGGGCACATTTACAATAAGTATCTTAATAATCAAAATAGAGCACATTTGCTTAATTGCCTGAACTAGGTTGAACCTGTGCTTCAGGCTAGGAAGTGCATAAATACTTTATGTAATAAATTAACATGAAGTTTAAAGTATATAAACTAAAATAAAATTAGGTCAATCAAAGTAAAATGGCATGTTAGCGATTCTATTTGCAGACAACAAGTAGATCTTCTGTCTGTGCATAATCTATGGTTAGTAAATATTCAAGTATAATTTTTTTACAGCTAATGTAATTTAAATTATAAATACAAAGTTTTCTATTTAATCTATTGTACAGAAATGGGCCAAGAATGTAAAAAATCTTTCTACAAAGACATGTTTTAAAGTAAATATTATAAAATAACAAATTCTATCTATGAACTTCTTATTGTGCTTGGCTGTATGGCTCATTTTCTTTGCCTTAATATATATACATTTATGAGTAGATACGTTAATGCACTTGTGCACAAAATTCGATTTTGTGCAGCCTATATCCTGCACAAATAAGCACTTTCAGAGCATGAGAAGTGAAAAAACCATTTCTATGGTGGTCTAGCTACGCGTGCTGGAAGCCTCTCTTTCTATCGCGTAACTCAAATATCTTCTCACTTAGTTACGCTCACTGAATTGGCCCGACAAGACGAGCCAAACGCGTACTTGTAACTATCTGTTGTATTGTTCTGTCAGTCGCCATTTTGAACTCTATTATTATTGAAACTAAGACTGCAAACTTTTGTGCTACCAATCGCGTCAAGGTTCAGGTTCTAATGAACGCAGTGTTACAGATAGTACAATCCACGACGACGCGCCCCACTCCGCAACTACTGTACTGTAAGCTGTACATTAGTACGGAGCGGAGCGGAGTAGGGCGCGTCGTCGTGGATTGCACTATCTATATAATTGTCTGTCAGTGCACTATACATATATGACTAAAAAGAATATCTAACGAACCGGAGATTGTTTTACAATAATGCTCTGACCACTAAGGCGAATCCAGCGCGGGATGTTGGACAAAATTCGCTCACGCTGATTGTGCCAACTAACTCGTGTAGTCTCATGCCTACTTTATCACAAACGAAGCGCGCAGTCGCGTCCCGAATCGCCAGAACTTAAATTAAACTTTTTTTTTTTAAATTTTTATTCATGACCATAGATACACACGTTACGTTTAAAAAAAAAAAAAAGACAAGTCTTTCAGTCGGATACATAGATGGGTTTTAACTTATTGAAAATAGTGTTGCTAAATGTATATTTTCCCTATTTCCAGGTTACTGAATCTCAAGAACGATCACCTGCGTAAACGCTTCGACGTTCTCAAATACGACGTCAAGAAGATTGAGGAAGTGGTCTACGATCTCAGTATTAGGGGGCTGCGAGCTGCCCCTGACGCTGCTGCCTAATCACTCACTTTAGTACTGATTAAAAAGTATTCCTTTTATTTACTATAACTTTACTTTTAAATAAATGTTTGTTGTATGTACTGTAAATGTGTTGTTTTATTTAGGAAGACAGCCCTACACGCACGCACGCGTGATTATTGCATGCGTTTTTGTTCGCGCACTGGATTTTCAACGCACTACTTAGCGACGAGAATCGCAAATCCAACAGTGCTTATTTTTGACGCGCTCTGTTGGATTCTCAATACCGGGAGCTGAACCCCAATGAGCGATAAAAAATCGCCCGTGCGTATGAAGCCTAATAGATAGATAAATAGTTAGTGCACACAAAAAACAGCACAACATACAAAAGCACGATTAAATAATTACTAATTTGCTATTAGGAAAGAGCTGCAAGGTGCCAATATAAAAACAAATAAAAAACGAAGAAAACAAGACATTGTGATGACACTATTGGCTATCGACGGACATAAAAAAGTGCGGTGTGCGTTTCAAGGTTGCACCAAATGGGAGTCCAGCTCAGCCACAGAGTACTTTTTTACGTACGGAACCTCAGCATGTGCCAGGCAAATACAAGGTGTAACGTAAATAACGCAAGACCTCTTAAAGGGTCATTGTACTCATCATTATGAACAACTTTTACTATAGGACCAACCATAGATATAATAAAGAAGGAGATATGGCGTGGAGTTCAAAATGTATAGAAAACCGATGAAGCCACAATTGCCCCTCCTTAACGCTAATATTGCACACATAGTTCTGTCAAAACAATACTACGAACAAGTGCACACATGCGCCATCGATAACTCAGTCATTTAAATATAAACCTTATTATTTAAAACACAGCGTACTTTTTCCGTATAATTACTCACACTAAAACAATTATCATTGTGTGTTGTCGGGACTCGGGGCGGATACGACATAGTGCTTGACTAAATCGAAAAGTTATCGATAAATATATCGATAAATTTACTATAAAGGTTTTGGAAATAAAGTAAACAAAAACGATATGAAAGCAACAAAACATGATGACATAAAATGTTCAAAAAGAGATTCTCGTTTTTGTAGAGAACCAGTTAGCTGACCTTCCTATGGCATCAATCCATTGATTTTTTACTTGCTTCTTTTGGGAAACTGAAACGGTACAATTACAATTTGTTAGTGACTTACTGAATTACATATATACTCGTAGGTATACGAAGCTAATCATAAACTTGTAAGTTTGCAGGCTCTTAAAAAACCCGTATTTTTAAGAAATTAAATTCTTCTTTCTTTAGTAACTAGGGGTTTATGTGACAATAACACACACGCATGCAAAAGAAATAAATAGCATGAATGTTGACCCATTGCCAAATCTTTAATAATAACCTTATTAAAAGTAATTTTCATATTATAATTGTTTATTTTAGAGCATGCATGACGTCACAATATGGCTTCAAACCCTCTTTAGAAATTCTGCGGCATAATACATAATTATGACTATATGATGCTGATTATTATAATGCATACGAAGCTAATGGTGCATTTATGAAGACTTCAGTAAAATACCATAACCATAAAAAATGACGAAGTAACTTGAGGCTAAGGCATTACATCTCATAATTCAAACCCAAGGACATTCCATAGATTACTAAACTAAACATTATTGAACTTACTTCATATTTGGTTACGCATTTGTCTATTACGCTGTAAAATAATAAAAATGGGTAAAAATGCATAGAACCACATCGGCCTTCCAACCGGATTACAAGAGTTAACAAATTGAAGAAAAATCAATTAAATGAAATTGTAATATAACAATTCGCAGTTGACTTTCTTGTCGATAGACTTTGTCAGACCTCCACGAGCACATCACTAGCTCGCGCTCAAATACGGCGGACCGGAGCAGCGGACGCACCATGCGACATTACGGCTTATTGAGGTTTCGTTATGTCAGATTTACATTGCTTGTTCAGTCACTCAGTGACAGACTGAGGTGGTTGTAAAAGAGCAATGTATTTAATGCAAAAATAATATTATCGGGATAATATAGGAAAACAAAAATAAAGTAGTACAACTCAGATATATTTTACGGCTTGTTGTTTTTCGTGATTTTTAAGACAAATATTGTAAAATACTTGTATTTACCTGTGGTAACTGATGCCATGACTTCGAAAAATTTTGTTTTGGCTTCTATTTTTGCACGAACCCACTTAACAAGACGGCATAATCGTTTTTTTTACGATCGCGGTTGACAACACACTAACTCGCGGTAACGGCCATTTTTTCAATACCTGAGCGAGACGCTCAACTCCACGTGGTCGGCGACACGCCCCCTTGCCACTTCTCCTGTTTCTAATATTTCTGTGGGACCAACCCTGAAAGCGCGAAAAAAAAATCAGCTGTTCAGTACATTTGTGTTCGTATAATTTGTCAAAATGTACTGAACAGCTGATTTTTCGTTTCCGTTACACCTTGTATACCTGACGCTGATATTCTGCTTAATTAATCCCTGCAGTGACATACGGACGTCGAGTAGACAAGATAAATATGCGAGTCATTGTATTGGTTTTGTGGAAAAGTGGAATGTGTGTTAAATATTGTATTCTACACTTCTACAGTAAAGTTTAGCATTTGATTCATGATTATTGTGTATTTGATTACTTGATAATATAATAGTGCACCTCTCTTTCTACAGTCTTGAACATGGATCGTAACTCAGAAGACTTATTTCTAAGCAATTAAAATTTGCTGGGTCTCTAAAAGGTGTGTGAGCTAGGTAATAAAATAAAACATATAGCGAGTGTACCTAAACTCCCTGGTCGTAAAGGGCGAGGTATTCCGCCTCAACGTTACTCGCCGGATGACTAGATGCGTGTAACCGAACGCGCCCATAGACAGACTGCTGTCTATGCCTGTCTATGCGCGCTTCGACCAATGGTAGCCAAGGGCAATGGATGTTGTTCTGCGATTGGCCCAGACTTTGACGTTTGATATAAGTAGTTTTAGTCTATAAGAGGGTGATGGAGAAGTAAAAATGGCGCGACTTGTTTTAACGATGATTAAAGTTTTACCGTGTAACAAAGCCCTTTAATTGAACCTGACCCACCCCGACTACATTTTGGCGCTCAACGTGTGTTTTGTAATATTAAAAACAAGGGGTCGGTGACTTTGTGCGCGAATCGAACTTTTTCTCGTCGCGAGTTCAAAAAGTTTTCGGAATCTCGTGATACGACGGAGACTACAGTCGACCTGGTCTGCCGTTCGCGCTGTCACCTGTCTTGCGTTCAGTTTCGTTTATTTTGCTGGCTAACAAAGCCACGAACCGTAGGTTTCAAGTTTCACCTACTTGTTTGCAAAATGCCGCGAAGACGCAAGTCGTTGCAAGCAGACGACGAATCAATTCTCGAGGAATCGGAGCAATCAGGCAACGTAACAATGACTCAAGAAGCGCTATCTACACTGATTACTACTCTCCAACAGTCGCAAGCCGAATTTTGCAATCAACTCTTACGTGAAGTACGTTCATCGACGCCACACGTGTCACCAGATGCAGGTACTTGTGCCGCCAACGCCGCAATGGGCGTCATGAGGTCTACAACAGCAAATTTCTCGAAGTGCACATCAAAGTTCAGCGGAAATCCAGAAGAATCCGTGGAAAACTTCATAGATGCGATAGAAGTTTATAAGTCATGCCTGAATATAAGCGACGCCAACGCGCTCTTAGGAATGTCTATGCTGCTGACTTCATCGGCGGGAACATGGTGGCAAGGCGTCAAAGGAACAACGAAAACGTGGGATGACGCCATCATGAGGTTACGAAGTACCTACGGCGAACGTCGTCCACCATTTCGTATTTACGTCGAGTTGTTCTCCCTAGTACAAGGCAAAGAAAATACGGACTTGTTCATCGCAAAGGTCCGAGCCTTGTTGGCCAAGTTACCACAGGAAGACCTATGCGAACGGGTCGAGTTGGATATGGCATACGGGTTATTGGATCGCCGCATTCGCAAGCGTGTCGACAGAACCGAAGTCTCGACGTTCGACGAGTTGCTAAAAAAAGCACGAGCCGTAGAAGACTCTCTGAGTGAGTCACGAGCTCAGAAACCGTCGTCAGGCCGCGAAGAATGCTCTCGCGCTGCTAACGCCGTCGCCGAGCCTGCGCGCGCCGCCACGTCGAATTATTCTTCCAGCTCCTCCGCTGCCGTCGGTAGCCGCACGGGCGACTCAACGACGAAGAAAGCAGGGAATACGAAGCCGTTCTGTGTTTACTGTAAACGCCAAGGTCACACCAAAGAAAAGTGTGAAAAGTTAACAAACAATAACAAAAATATTTCCAAAAATGAAGACTCAAAAGACATTAAATGTTACGGTTGTGGTGCCGCGAATGTAATAAAATCGAAGTGCGCGAAGTGTAACGGTAATACCGGGGAAAATAGTGAACATTCCGCGTTTTATTCCCTAACGTCAACACGTGATCATCGTGCACCCGTCACTCGCATCGAAGCGGGTCGCTCGTGCCCTGGGCGCAGCGACGAACACACCGAGAACAGCGCGCCGCCCGCGCCACCGCTACTGCCTACTCCGCGACCGCCAGGTAGCGTGATGTTAGCAGGCAAAGCGAATGCGCCCGCTCCTTCGTGCGCCGAGTCTACGTCTTCTCACAAAGTCGGAGGTAACCCCGCGAATGTCACAGCGGGTTTTGTTACTAATAACAATGTTTGTAATTTAACTGATAACGTTAACGTCGCTATGGATACTTACTATTCTGATAATAGTGTTCCTTATAGTAAATGTTTACATGATAAAGTAACTCGTAATTCACAGACATTCTGTGTTATTTGTTCTAATAACTTTAATGATCATTTTGGTTCACAAACGATGTCTTGCGTTAACAACGATGTTAATGTTATGTCTGTGCCTTCAAATGATAGTTTAGAAAGATATTTTTGTGTTGATAACAGTGAATGTGTTACATCTATATCGCCAAATAGTTGTCTTATAAATGGTTATTTTTGCGTAAATAAGGAAAATGTTTGTGTATGTACTAAAACTAATGTGTGTGTTTGTGCCACTTGCGACCAGGGGGAGTTAGCATCGCCGTTAATGAATGATGAATGCCAAAATGTAGTCGGGGTGGGTCAGGTTCAATTAAAGGGCTTTGTTACACGGTAAAACTTTAATCATCGTTAAAACAAGTCGCGCCATTTTTACTTCTCTGGAATGAGACGGTTTGTCGCCGACTTTATCAAGTCTTGTGTGACCTGCCAGCGCTACAAGTCAACGAACTTAAAGCCTTCCGGCCTTTTACAGACCCCAGTTTTACAACAAAGGGGAGAGGTCTTGGCGATTGACTTGTTTGGCCCGCTCCCTCCTGGAGAGAAGGGGGAGAAATACGTTTTGTTAGTAGAGGACACAGCTACTCGTTGGGTCGAGCTTTTCGCTCTTGTTGATGCCACTTCAGTAGCCTGTGCTCGTACACTAATAGAGGAGTACTTCCTCAGGTATGGCCTACCGCGTCGTATTGTCTCGGACAATGGGGTGCAATTCGTCTCATCCGTTATGCAACAGTGCATGTATATTTTGGGGATTAAACAGGATTTGTTACCTTTATATCATCCGGAGGCAAATCCGGCCGAACGAAAAAACAGAGATCTTAAGGTACAGCTGGCACAGTTGGTAAACACTGAACATTCTTCTTGGCCTAAACATTTGCCATCGGTTCGGTTTTCAATGAACTCTGCTTTGTGTCATACAACAGGTGTTTCACCAGCTTTTCTCACCTTCGCTAGAGATCTCCGTTCACCCGTAGACGTTCATTTTGATATTAGGGCCGTCTTGGAAAAGGATAATTTTGTCCCACAGATCACACCTTATTTAAAGAAGTTCTTAGACTCTTTAGTTTCTATTAGGGACAAGGTAGAGAAAGAACAGGACAGACGTAAAGACTACGCGGACAAGGGTCGTAAACCTGAAGAATTTGATGTCGGTGATCAAGTTTTGGTTAAGTCACACGTGTTGAGTAATGCTGCTAAAGGATTGTCAGCTAAGTTTGTACCTAAAAGGGATGGTCCTTACACGGTCGTTAAAAAAGCTAGTCCTACCACTTACTTAGTTAGTGAACTTAATACTCCCGATAAGATCTCAGGTAGGTTCCACGCGTCCCAACTCACGCGTTTTGTTAGTAGAAATGACGCGCCTCCTCTTCCGATTATGCCAAAGCGTAACCGAGGCCGGCCTCGTCATATTCAGCCTGTTTCTGACGTTTTAGAGCGGGTTCCTGAGCGAGGACACTTTCATGAACCCGAGGGGGAGTGTATAGCGAGTGTACCTAAACTCCCTGGTCGTAAAGGGCGAGGTATTCCGCCTCAACGTTACTCGCCGGATGACTAGATGCGTGTAACCGAACGCGCCCATAGACAGACTGCTGTCTATGCCTGTCTATGCGCGCTTCGACCAATGGTAGCCAAGGGCAATGGATGTTGTTCTGCGATTGGCCCAGACTTTGACGTTTGATATAAGTAGTTTTAGTCTATAAGAGGGTGATGGAGAAGTAAAAATGGCGCGACTTGTTTTAACGATGATTAAAGTTTTACCGTGTAACAAAGCCCTTTAATTGAACCTGACCCACCCCGACTACAAACAGCATATAAAAACAATCGTTATCTTCGGAGTCCGACGTGTTCAGTTACAATAATATGAACAAACCTAAGTGAAAGCCGTGACATCGCCTAATGCATTTTTTTAAATTTATCTTGGAGATAGTAACATCGGTGAAGGTGTAGCGGTTACACCGCCACATATTTATTTATTTATAATAATAACCAACTTGAATTTACAGTTTAACCACACATACAAGTTATTGGTCTGTACAAAATAAACATAAATCATTTTAAAAAGAACAAATTTAAACATACTGACAAGCAAAAATAAATATAAACAGAACAATAGAAATAATAATAATCATTATGCAATAGAGAAATTATTATGCATGCACATTAAAACTTAAATAATAATAATAAAAAATAACAATAATCAATTATATGTAGGTATAAATCAAAGAATAATCATAAAATATTGTAATCAAGCTTAATTCAAATTAACACTAATTAAAGAGGAATTGTACTAGAGGCAACAATAGACTCCAGGTAACGAGTAGCAGTGCTAAGGAATGTCAGCTCAGTAGTCGCAAAGATATCTAATGTGTCATCTAAGATAATATGTTGTTTATGAGGGTGAGTGCAACGTATAATGGACTGGTACATACGAACTACGCATCAAAAACATGACGTCACACAAATCCTGCATCGCGCAATCAGAGTTTACCGCGCGAACGACATATATAAGACTATCCGACATCAATTAGTCGGGCAGTCGGCCCGCCAGACACAACACCGGTCTGGTCGGAGGATCCTCCCTTTTCTATGGTGGATGAGTGAACATTACACCTTGTTCCTCATGCCCCTAAAAAGGAAAACATTTTGAACTTGGACTTGTAGTCGATATAAGTTTGAAATCGCCAACCCGTCTTGAGCAGCGTGGTGATCAGATCATGTCTTCTCTGTATGTGCAGTGGGACAATAGAGATAGCCTCGTTGTGGCTAGACTATTTGGATTTCTCGTGGCAAGTGTAGTCAACCAACCAGCCTAAGGTCAAATTATGGAGCAGGAAGTTGAACATAGGAACTCTTTAACCTAAAGATACCCCCGACTACTTATTTAGATTTTTCTTGACGAGGATATTAGCCCAATGTGTAGTCCAGGGTCTGATGATGGAGCAGGAAGGTGGCCACAGGAACTCTTCAACTTAACGAGATAGCCCCGGTGTGTTTCGACTATATGGATTTGTCTTGATGTACTTGACATTAGCCCAAGGTGTAGTCCAGGGTCTGATGATGGAGCAGAAAGGTGGTCACAGGAACTCTTCAACCCCGTGTGTTTCTACTATTTGGATTTGTCTTAAATTAACCCAAGGGGTAGTCCAGGGTTAAGTGATGGAGCAGGTAGGTTGCCACAGGAACATCTCCCGTTGTGCTTGGGCTCGACAAAGTCATTGTTTGTATTTGTAAAACATAACTGGGTGCAAAAATAGGTGTTGCAAATAAAATATGTACAGAGATATGTTTTGTTTGCCATTGACGGCGTACCAATATCAATGTAGTCGGTCTAAAATTACACTTAAGTAAATAAAATTTTTGTTTAAATTAAATGGCAAAATCTTACAAAATTAAACAAATAAAACAACTTTTTTTAAATATTTAAATTATTAGAAAAACATAACGTTTCTGATATAATATGTAGCTATAGGGTACACCAAATATACTACGTATTAATGCATATTTAGAGAAAGACAATCATTACATTACAGCTCTTACTACACATACAGGTGTCAGAATAAAAATTGCTCCTTATTTAATAGACTATTAATTACATTGGTCACGTTGTTAGTGAAATGCTGTGCCTGGACGCACACATATTATTATAGGAGTCATAGGAACATCACGCCTTTATTGCCTTAAGAGTCCATAATACCTCCGCTCAAATGCACTCCTTATCTCACTCGCACGATACTGCTCGCGGATTGAGCGAGAGCGAGACTTAGTGGCGCGGGGAGAAGGCTCCAAAGCGCCAATAGTTTAGATAATTTCTTTTTACGGCGAAAATAATGCAACTCATATTTTTTTTATCATACTTAGTAAGTATTTGTTTTATAGGGTACTTCATTTATTATGCACACTTTCATGATCTAATTTGAAGTATTTTTTTTAATACCAGCGGCTTATTTTTTGGTTTGGAGGTAGCTTTTTATCTATCGAGAAAAAATTATGGAATCATGTTTTCGTCACTCACATAGAATGAAAGAAAGAAAGTATTTATTGGGACAAACAGGAGATATCAAATAAGCTAAACACACACTCATAAAATAAAAAAAATAAGTACAAATAAAAACAAAGTAAATTTAAAATAAAGCAGAAAGTCCTGTGCGAGGCCAAAAGGACCTATGACATAAATTACATTATCTAAACCTCAACTTTACCGTAGATTTATTTCAAAATTAATACTGCAGTGTTTTCGATATAACGGAGGATCATGCTAAGCTAGTTGAGGTAATATCATAGATATCCAGAGATATGCCTGCCTTCATTGCGAAGGAATCCTAGTGCCACCGCTTATCTCCCACCAAAATAATTACAACATTAACAAATAGCGTACTTACGACACACACTTAAAATTTGAACACGCACACTAAGAAGAAAGCAGCTACACTAAATCAATTTCTAATAGCACACATACATAATGGGCGGGGCATTCACTTGTAAACACTTTCAATTTGCGAACATTCAATGCACACGCATGCGATTAGGCAGTCGAAAGTGATGGTCGATAATTTGTATCGATATTTAATTTTAGCACATTCTTGTATTATTATAACTTTTCTTTTGTTTTTATATACCTGTCCGAAAATATGGCTTATTTTTACTAAAATAAAATGTTTTTTTTTTATATTGTTTTACCGGTTAAAGGGAACGCTCTCTGTTAAATATTATGCTATGCACGAGTAACTGTATTGAAATAACAATGTCTTTATTTGCTTCAAACTTCATTAAATTAATCACTAATTTAACTCACACTATACATGTAATACGAGAATATCCAATGAATTCTGTAAAAAAAGATTCGACTGCAATAATACGCATGTCGATAAAATCAGCCGCACGCACTCGATTGCACCTCTCTAAATCCATAACGTTCGTTCCGTTCGGGAAGATTCGGGCTAGTTCGTATCGCTCCGGACGTAAGTTAGTAAATGATTTGAAAATTGATTTAAAATTAAACAGTGACTTAAATGTTTAGGTACTTACCGGTGGTGGGACACGCCATTTGTCTTCAGGTTGATGGTACTAGACCTATTTTTACAAATTATTACTGCACAACTCGGCATTTTGGTTTTTTACGCATCAATAGTACACTGTACGCAATTGCAAAGCGACTGAATGAAGCGTACAGCCGCCGTTCCAACATAAGCCCAATTTAGCAATATCGAGGCGCCACGTGCCAGGCCTCCAAAGCATATCCCTCGATATCCGTGTATAGACTCCTAAGAGGAAATGCGCGCGGTGTTTAGTCCACACAAACGTATTCCTCATTATTTTGACATTACAAACAGAAACGTCAATTTTATTTCTTTGTATTTTAGTTATTCATTTTAAGAAAACTTACAGCTAATACACTCGAGTAGTCAGTAGTACTATGTAGAAGAAAGCCAATTATAAGTTTCTTCTTATATAACCTAGGTACCTATAAGTGGAAACTTGTTCTATGTATATCTATAACTATTAGTTCTATATCTTTATGTGGAAACGTATAGATGGAAAAGAAGTCGAGCTCGTCACGTTCCAGAGCTTAATATGCTATCCTATATTATTAAATGAGCAATATTTGTATGTATATTAATGGCGGTTGATATCAATTTTATATAAAAACAAAAGCGAGTCGGACTCGGGCACCGAGGGTTCCGTACCAGCATATATAAAATATTTTGGATGTGTTATAACTTTACGTTCAGTCCTTTAAAAGTAGGATATTAGATAGATAGATAGAATACTCTTTATTGTACACCATAAAAATCACAGACATAATTTAGAAATTTTACATAGGGTGACACAATGGGCGGTCTTATCGCTTAAAGCGATCTTTTACAGACAACCTTTGGATGGATTAAAGGTAATAGGAGAGACAATACTGCAGGTAGTCAGCGGTGTACCATCTACATACAATAAATATGTACATACATACATAAAGCATAAACTTATTCATATAAATATATAAATCTATAAACATGAAACAAGAGCAAGGAACTAAATGTAATGATGATGTTTAAGGAGAGAGGAAGTGTGTTTTTACCAGAGTTTTAAAAGTGGACAAGGATTGAGCTCGCCTTATCGACACGGGCAAGGCATTCCATAACCGTACTGCTTGAACTGTAAAAGATTTGTCATAAAAGCTGGTTGAATGCATCGGCATCTCTAGTCTCAAGTTTTCCGATGATCTCAGATATCTATTATGTGTGTCATGTAGGAACTTGAAACGTTCTTTAAGATAGGAGGGGGTTATAGGATTGAACAGAATACTGTAGAGCTGAAATAAGATATGAGAATTCCGGCGAAGACGTATGGGAAGCCACTTGAGCTTTGTACGAAATTCAGAAATGTGATCATATTTGCGCAGGCCAAATATAAATCTTATGCAAAAGTTTTGAAGTCGCTCAAGTTTATCTAGTTGTGCCTCAGTGAGATCGAGGTAACTGACATCAGCGTAGTCAAGGATGGGAAGTAAAAGGGATTGTGCAAGCGCAGTCTTAGTGGCAGTTGGAAGAAAGTTCCGCAATCGTCTCAGGGACTTACCAGATGCAAAAATCTTGCGGCTTACGTCCTGTAGCTGGGGACCCCAAGAAAGATGTTTGTCGATCCAAACTCCGAGGTTCTTAACCTTTTCGCTAATTGGAATGGCAGTTCCGTTAAATTGAACTTGGGGAAGTTGTGTCCAGTTTATCTTGGGGATCATCCTTGAGCTGCCAACAACAATGACTTGGGTCTTCGATGGATTGACCTGTAACCCATGTGCCTCACTCCACTCGCAAATTGAATCCAAATCCTTGTTTATACCATTAATTGCATCAGCCAAATCCAAAAGGGCAGCTTTTTTATATATTTGTAAATCATCTGCATAAAGGTGGTAGGACGAAAGAAGTTTTTTGGAAATAGAGTTTATAAATATTGCGAAGAGTAAAGGAGATAAAACGCCACCCTGAGGTACACCGGCAGAAGTATAACACCAAGAAGAACGAGACTCTTCTATGCATACACGTTGCCGGCGGCCATACAGGTAACTACGAAACCAGTCAATCGCCGTTGGAGATATGTTAAGCGAGCGAAGCATGCCAAGCAGGATATCAAAATCGACCGTATTAAAAGCATTACTAAAATCCAGTAAGCAAAGAACCGTCAGATTTCCTTCTTCCATGCCTAACCGTATATCATCAGTGACGTTAACTAAGGCTGTAGCGGTGCTATGACCAGGACGAAAACCGGATTGGAAAGGATTCAGTAGACTATTCTTACAAAGAAAAGCACTAAGCTGATTGTGGACAAGGCGTTCTAGGACTTTGGAGAGGAAAGGCAAGATAGAGATAGGACGGTATTCGGAAAAGGAAATAGGATTCGATTTTTTGGGTAAAGGAGTGATTTTTGCCTCTTTCCACATTGATGGAAAAACACCATAGGATATAGAGTAATTTAGGATATAGCATAGGATGGGAAGGATTTCGTCGAGGACAGGGACTATCATTTTTCGACTTACACAATCACTACCAACTGCGTTAGATGTGATTGAAACAACGCTCTTCTTAACATCACAATCAGAGAATTGACTAAAAATAAATGGGGGATGGTCCGGAGTTGGAAGGTTTGAAAGATAGTTTATTGTAGCTGCCTTCATGGTCCCGCTGCAGTGGGACGAAGATGAGAAGTGTTGATTCAGTAGATCAATATCTAAGTTTTTAGGAATCGATTCTTGGCGCGATTTTCCAACTCCCAAGGACTTAAGAAATTTCCAGACTTTAGCTGGATCTCCGTTTTCAACTGAGGTGTGGATATGGCGTCGTTGGGCATCTCTACACACCTTATTGCAGCGATTGCGAGCATCTACAAGGATCTCCCGGTTCGACGGCGAGGGCCGACACTTAAATTTAGTTTTTGACAACACTTAAATTTATTATATGGACAAACGAAGATGCGGACAGTACAGTACAGGCAGACATCCATATAGGTAACTAACTAAATTGTTTTGCGCCCAGAAAAACTACAACTGTGCTTCACCCAAAGCAACCTGCGAGTAGGTAGGAATGAGGACATTTTGGTTGTGAACCGTGAAATGTTTTTAAATTTTCATCGGCGAGGCCTATATTCGTCAGAGAATTTTAACACTGCGGTGAGCTGTAGAATATTGCAGTTTTAGGTCAGCGCCATCTCTTGACCGATAGTGGCCGCCGGTATGTATGACACAGCTACGCCAGCGACACTTACTGCCGCCACCATATATGAGACACAGCGACGCCGGTATGTTTGACACACAGCGACGCCGGTATGTATGACACACAGCGACGCCGGTATGTATGACACAGCTACGCCAGCGACACTTACTGCCACCACCATATATGAGACACAGCGACGCCGGTATGTATGACACATAGCGACGCCGGTATGTATGACACACAGCGACGCCGGTATGTATGACACACAGCGACGCCGGTATGTATGACACATAGCGACGCCGGTATGTATGACACACAGCGACGCCGGTAGGTATGTATGACACACAGTGACGCCGGTATGTATGACACATAGCGACGCCGGTATGTATGACACACAGCGACGCCGGTATGTATGACACACAGTGACGCCGGTATGTATGACACAGCTACGCCAGCGATACTTACTGCCGCCACCATATATGAGACACAGCGACGCCGGTATGTTTGACACACAGCGACGCCGGTATGTATGACACACAGCGACGCCGGTATGTATGACACAGCTACGCCAGCGACACTTACTGCCACCACCATATATGAGTCACAGCGACGCCGGTATGTATGACACATAGCGAAGCCGGTATGTATGACACATAGCGACGCCGGTATGTATGACACACAGCGACGCCGGTATGTATGACACACAGCGACGCCGGTATGTATGACACACAGTGACGCCGGTATGTATGACACACAGCGACGCCGGTATGTATGACACACAGTGACGCCGGTATGTATGACACACAGCGACGCCGGTATGTATGACACACAGTGACGCCGGTATGTATGACACATAGCGACGCCGGTATGTATGACACACAGCGACGCCGGTATGTATGACACACAGTGACGCCGGTATGTATGACACACAGCGACGCCGGTATGTATGACACACAGCGACGCCGGTATGTATGACACACAGCGACGCCGGTATGTATGACACACAGCGACGCCGGTATGTATGACACACAGCGACGCCGGTATGTATGACACATAGCGATGCCGGTATGTATGACACACAGCGACACCGGTATGTATGACACATAGCGACGCCGGTATGTATGACACACAGCGACGAACACATGCCCTAGTAGCCCCAAGTAGGTCACCCGGCTAATTACCGCGGCTGCCCAAAAGCCCCCAAATCCACGTCCCCCAAGCTGACCAAACGTTTCGACGCTCGTCAGCAAAGGGAAGCTCCTTCAGGGTTCAAAGTACCCTCAGCTCAGATGCCACAGCGACTAAGACCACAGAGGCCAAGTCCGTGGAATTACCTCCACCACCAGCAAGCTTTCTCAGCTCTGGCCCCCTCTCAACCCATAGGCCCCTCTCAACCCATACCCTCCTCTCAACCCATACCCCCCTCTCAACCCATACCCCCCTCCCAACCCATTGCCCCTACCCCCCCCCCAAACCACCACCATCCCCCGTCTCATGGACCCCCGCATTCGCATCACCGCGCCCCTCGTCAAACCCGCACCTGCTCCAGTAGCATCGCGTCCCCCAACCTCAGCCCCCCCCACAGTCGGCCCTAGCATGGCCTATAACATGTCATACATACCGGCGTCGCTATGTGTCATACATACCAGCGTCGCTATGTGTCATACATACCGGCGTCGCTGTGTGTCATACATACCGGCGTCGTTGTGTGTCATACATACCGGCGTCGCTGTATGTCATACATACCGGCGTCGCTGTGTGTCATACATACCGGCGTCGCTGTGTATCATACATACCGGCGTCGCTATGTGTCATACATACCGGCGTCGCTGTGTGTCATACATACCGGCGTCGCTGTGTGTCATACATACCGGCGTCGCTGTGTGTCATACATACCGGCGTCGCTGTGTGTCATACATACCGGCGTCGCTATGTGTCATACATACCGGCGTCGCTGTGTGTCATACATAGCGGCGTCGCTATGTGTCATACATACCGGCGGCTGCTCGAGCGAGAGGCGCACGTGTCGCACGTCGCGGTGGCGGCAGTACGTGCCGCAGGCGTCGTTGTTTGTCATACATACCGGCGTCGCTGTGTGTCATACTTACCGGCGTCGCTATGTGTCATACATACCGGCGTCGCTGTGTGTCATACATACCGGCGTCGCTATGTGTCATACATACCGGCGTCGCTGTGTGTCATACATACCGGCGTCGTTGTGTGTCATACATACCGGCGTCGCTATGTGTCATACATACCGGCGGCTGCTCGAGCGAGAGGCGCACGTGTCGCACGTCGCGGTGGCGGCAGTACGTGCCGCAGGCGTCGCTGTTTGTCATACATACCGGCGTCGCTGTGTGTCATACTTACCGGCGTCGCTATGTGTCATACATACCGGCGTCGCTGTATGTCATAAATACCGGCGTCGCTGTGTGTCATACATACCGGCGTCGCTATGTGTCATACATACCGGCGTCGCTGTGTCTCATATATGGTGGCGGCAGTAAGTGTCGCTGGCGTAGCTGTGTCATACATACCGGCGGCCGCTCGAGCGAGAGGCGCACGTGTCGCACGTCGCGGTGGCGGCAGAACGTGCCGCATGCGTCGTTGTTTGTCATAAATACCGGCGTCGCTGAGTGTCATACATACCGGCGTCGCTGTGTGTCATACATACCGGCGTCGCTGTGTGTCATACATACCGGCGTCGCTGTGTGTCATACATACCGGCGTCGCTATGTGTCATACATACCGGCGTCGCTGTGTGTCATACATACCGGCGTCGCTATGTGTCAAACATACCGGCGTCGCTATGTGTCATACATACCGGCGTCGCTGTATGTCATAAATACCGGCGTCGCTGTATGTCATAAATACTGGCGTCGCTGTGTGTCATACATACCGGCGTCGTTGTGTGTCATACATACCGGCGTCACTGTGTGTCGTACATACCGGCGTCGCTGTGTGTCATACATACCGGCTTCGTTGTGTGTCATACATACCGGCGTCGCTATGTGTCATACATACCGGGGTCGCTATGTGTCATACATACCGGCGTCGCTGTGTGTCATACATACCGGCGTCGTTGTGTCTCATATATGGTGGCGGCAGTAAGTGTCGCTGGCGTAGCTGTGTCATACATACCGGCGGCCGCTCGAGCGAGAGGCGCACGTGTCGCACGTCGCTGTGTGTCATACATACCGGCGTCGCTGTGTGTCATACATACCGGCGTCGCTATGTGTCGTACATACCGGCGTCGCTATGTGTCAAACATACCGGCGTCGCTATGTGTCATACATACCGGCGTCGCTGTATGTCATAAATACCGGCGTCGCTGTGTGTCATACATACCGGCGTCGCTATGTGTCATACATACCGGCGTCGCTGTGTCTCATATATGGTGGCGGCAGTAAGTGTCGCTGGCGTAGCTGTGTCATACATACCGGCGGCCGCTCGAGCGAGAGGCGCACGTGTCGCACGTCGCGGTGGCGGCAGTACGTGCCGCAGGCGTCGTTGTTTGTCATAAATACCAGCGTCGCTGTGTGTCATACTTACCGTCGTCGCTATGTGTCATTTATACCGGCATCACTGTGTGTCATACATACCGGCGTCGCTGTGTGTCATACATACCGGCGTCGTTGTGTGTCATACATACCGGCGTCGCTATGTGTCATACATACCGGCGTCGCTATGTGTCATACATACCGGCGTCGCTGTGTGTCATACATACCGGCGTCGTTGTGTCTCATATATGGTGGCGGCAGTAAGTGTCGCTGGCGTAGCTGTGTCATACATACCGGCGGCCGCTCGAGCGAAAGGCGCACGTGTCGCACGTCGCTGTGTGTCATACATACCGGCGTCGTTGTGTGTCATACATACCGGCGTCGCTGTGTCTCATATATGGTGGCGGCAGTAAGTGTCGCTGGCGTAGCTGTGTCATACATACCGGCGGCCGCTCGAGCGAGAGGCGCACGTGTCGCACGTCGCTGTGTGTCATACATACCGGCGGCCGCTCGAGCGAGAGGCGCACGTGTCGCACGTCGCTGTGTGTCATACATACCGGCGTCGTTGTGTGTCATACATACCGGCGTCGCTGTGTGTCATACATACCGGCGTCGCTATGTGTCGTACATACCGGCGTCGCTATGTGTCAAACATACCGGCGTCGCTATGTGTCATACATACCGGCGTCGCTGTATGTCATAAATACCGGCGTCGCTGTGTGTCATACATACCGGCGTCGCTATGTGTCATACATACCGGCGTCGCTGTGTCTCATATATGGTGGCGGCAGTAAGTGTCGCTGGCGTAGCTGTGTCATACATACCGGCGGCCGCTCGAGCGAGAGGCGCACGTGTCGCACGTCGCGGTGGCGGCAGTACGTGCCGCAGGCGTCGTTGTTTGTCATAAATACCAGCGTCGCTGTGTGTCATACTTACCGTCGTCGCTATGTGTCATTTATACCGGCATCACTGTGTGTCATACATACCGGCGTCGCTGTGTGTCATACATACCGGCGTCGTTGTGTGTCATACATACCGGCGTCGCTATGTGTCATACATACCGGCGTCGCTATGTGTCATACATACCGGCGTCGCTGTGTGTCATACATACCGGCGTCGTTGTGTCTCATATATGGTGGCGGCAGTAAGTGTCGCTGGCGTAGCTGTGTCATACATACCGGCGGCCGCTCGAGCGAAAGGCGCACGTGTCGCACGTCGCTGTGTGTCATACATACCGGCGTCGTTGTGTGTCATACATACCGGCGTCGCTGTGTCTCATATATGGTGGCGGCAGTAAGTGTCGCTGGCGTAGCTGTGTCATACATACCGGCGGCCGCTCGAGCGAGAGGCGCACGTGTCGCACGTCGCTGTGTGTCATACATACCGGCGGCCGCTCGAGCGAGAGGCGCACGTGTCGCACGTCGCTGTGTGTCATACATACCGGCGTCGTTGTGTGTCATACATACCGGCGTCGCTGTGTGTCATACATACCGGCGTCGCTATGTGTCGTACATACCGGCGTCGCTATGTGTCAAACATACCGGCGTCGCTATGTGTCATACATACCGGCGTCGCTGTATGTCATAAATACCGGCGTCGCTGTGTGTCATACATACCGGCGTCGCTATGTGTCATACATACCGGCGTCGCTGTGTCTCATATATGGTGGCGGCAGTAAGTGTCGCTGGCGTAGCTGTGTCATACATACCGGCGGCCGCTCGAGCGAGAGGCGCACGTGTCGCACGTCGCGGTGGCGGCAGTACGTGCCGCAGGCGTCGTTGTTTGTCATAAATACCAGCGTCGCTGTGTGTCATACTTACCGTCGTCGCTATGTGTCATTTATACCGGCATCACTGTGTGTCATACATACCGGCGTCGCTGTGTGTCATACATACCGGCGTCGTTGTGTGTCATACATACCGGCGTCGCTATGTGTCATACATACCGGCGTCGCTATGTGTCATACATACCGGCGTCGCTGTGTGTCATACATACCGGCGTCGTTGTGTCTCATATATGGTGGCGGCAGTAAGTGTCGCTGGCGTAGCTGTGTCATACATACCGGCGGCCGCTCGAGCGAAAGGCGCACGTGTCGCACGTCGCTGTGTGTCATACATACCGGCGTCGTTGTGTGTCATACATACCGGCGTCGCTGTGTCTCATATATGGTGGCGGCAGTAAGTGTCGCTGGCGTAGCTGTGTCATACATACCGGCGGCCGCTCGAGCGAGAGGCGCACGTGTCGCACGTCGCTGTGTGTCATACATACCGGCGGCCGCTCGAGCGAGAGGCGCACGTGTCGCACGTCGCTGTGTGTCATACATACCGGCGTCGCTATGTGTCATACATACCGGCGTCGCTATGTGTCATACATACCGGCGTCGCTGTATGTCATAAACACCGGCGTCGCTATGTGTCATACATACCGGCGTCACTGTGTGTCGTACATACCGGCGTCGCTGTGTGTCATACATACCGGCGTCGTTGTGTGTCATACATACCGGCGTCGCTATGTGTCATACATACCGGCGTCGCTATGTGTCATACATACCGGCGTCGCTGTGTGTCATACATACCGGCGTCGTTGTGTCTCATATATGGTGGCGGCAGTAAGTGTCGCTGGCGTAGCTGTGTCATACATACCGGCGGCCGCTCGAGCGAGAGGCGCACGTGTCGCACGTCGCTGTGTGTCATACATACCGGCGTCGTTGTGTGTCATACATACCGGCGTCGCTGTGTGTCATACATACCGGCGTCGCTATGTGTCATACATACCGGCGTCGCTATGTGTCAAACATACCGGCGTCGCTATGTGTCATACATACCGGCGTCGCTATGTGTCATAAATACCGGCGTCGCTGTGTGTCATACATACCGGCGTCGCTATGTGTCATACATACCGGCGTCGCTGTGTCTCATATATGGTGGCGGCAGTAAGTGTCGCTGGCGTAGCTGTGTCATACATACCGGCGGCCGCTCGAGCGAGAGGCGCACGTGTCGCACGTCGCGGTGGCGGCAGTACGTGCCGCATGCGTCGTTGTTTGTCATAAATACCGGCGTCGCTGAGTGTCATACATACCGGCGTCGCTGTGTGTCATACAAACCGGCGTCGCTGTGTGTCATACATACCGGCGTCGCTGTGTGTCATACATACCGGCGTCGCTATGTGTCATACATACCGGCGGCTGCTCGAGCGAGAGGCGCACGTGTCGCACGTCGCGGTGGCGGCAGTACGTGCCGCAGGCGTCGTTGTTTTTCATACATACCGGCGTCGCTGTGTGTCATACTTACCGGCGTCGCTATGTGTCATACATACCGGCGTCGTTGTTTCTCATATATGGTGGCGTCGTTGTGTCTCATATATGGTGGCGGCAGTAAGTGTCGCTGGCGTAGCTGTGTCATACATACCGGCGGCCGCTCGAGCGAGAGGCGCACGTGTCGCACGTCGCTGTGTGTCATACATACCGGCGTCGTTGTGTGTCATACATACCGGCGTCGCTGTGTGTCATACTTACCGGCGTCGCTATGTGTCATACATACCGGCGTCGCTGTGTGTCATAAATACCGGCGTCGCTGTGTGTCATACATACCGGCGTCGCTATGTGTCATACATACCGGCATCGCTGTGTCTCATATATGGTGGCGGCAGTAAGTGTCGCTGGCGTAGCTGTGTCATACATACCGGCGGCCGCTCGAGCGAGAGGCGCACGTGTCGCACGTCGCGGTGGCGGCAGTACGTGCCGCAGGCGTCGTTGTTTGTCATAAATACCGGCGTCGCTGTGTGTCATACTTACCGGCGTCGCTGTGTGTCATACATACTGGCGTCGCTATGTGTCATACATACCGGCGGCCGCTCGAGCGAGAGGCGCACGTGTCGCACGTCGCGGTGGCGGCAGTACGTGCCGCAGGCGTCGTTGTTTTTCATACATACCGGCGTCGCTGTGTGTCATACTTACCGGCGTCGCTATGTGTCATACATACCGGCGTCGCTGTGTGTCATACATACCGGCGTCGCTGTGTGTCATACATACCGGCGTCGCTATGTGTCAAACATACCGGCGTCGTTGTGTGTCATACATACCGGTGTCGCTATGTGTCATACATACCGGCGTCGCTATGTGTCATACATACCGGCGTCGCTGTGTGTCATACATACCGGCGTCGTTGTGTCTCATATATGGTGGCGGCAGTAAGTGTCGCTGGCGTAGCTGTGTCATACATACCGGCGGCCGCTCGAGCGAGAGGCGCACGTGTCGCACGTCGCTGTGTGTCATACATACCGGCGTCGTTGTGTGTCATACATACCGGCGTCGCTGTGTCTCATATATGGTGGCGGCAGTAAGTGTCGCTGGCGTAGCTGTGTCATACATACCGGCGGCCGCTCGAGCGAGAGGCGCACGTGTCGCACGTCGCGGTGGCGGCAGTACGTGCCGCATGCGTCGTTGTTTGTCATAAATACCGGCGTCGCTGAGTGTCATACATACCGGCGTCGCTGTGTGTCATACAAACCGGCGTCGCTGTGTGTCATACATACCGGCGTCGCTGTGTGTCATACATACCGGCGTCGCTATGTGTCATACATACCGGCGGCTGCTCGAGCGAGAGGCGCACGTGTCGCACGTCGCGGTGGCGGCAGTACGTGCCGCAGGCGTCGTTGTTTTTCATACATACCGGCGTCGCTGTGTGTCATACTTACCGGCGTCGCTATGTGTCATACATACCGGCGTCGTTGTTTCTCATATATGGTGGCGTCGTTGTGTCTCATATATGGTGGCGGCAGTAAGTGTCGCTGGCGTAGCTGTGTCATACATACCGGCGGCCGCTCGAGCGAGAGGCGCACGTGTCGCACGTCGCTGTGTGTCATACATACCGGCGTCGTTGTGTGTCATACATACCGGCGTCGCTGTGTGTCATACTTACCGGCGTCGCTATGTGTCATACATACCGGCGTCGCTGTGTGTCATAAATACCGGCGTCGCTGTGTGTCATACATACCGGCGTCGCTATGTGTCATACATACCGGCGTCGCTGTGTCTCATATATGGTGGCGGCAGTAAGTGTCGCTGGCGTAGCTGTGTCATACATACCGGCGGCCGCTCGAGCGAGAGGCGCACGTGTCGCACGTCGCGGTGGCGGCAGTACGTGCCGCAGGCGTCGTTGTTTGTCATAAATACCGGCGTCGCTGTGTGTCATACTTACCGGCGTCGCTGTGTGTCATACATACTGGCGTCGCTATGTGTCATACATACCGGCGGCCGCTCGAGCGAGAGGCGCACGTGTCGCACGTCGCGGTGGCGGCAGTACGTGCCGCAGGCGTCGTTGTTTTTCATACATACCGGCGTCGCTGTGTGTCATACTTACCGGCGTCGCTATGTGTCATACATACCGGCGTCGCTGTGTGTCATACATACCGGCGTCGCTGTGTGTCATACATACCGGCGTCGCTATGTGTCAAACATACCGGCGTCACTATGTGTCATACATACCGGCGTCGCTGTATGTCATAAATACCGGCGTCGCTGTGTGTCATACATACCGGCGTCGCTATGTGTCATACATACCGGCGTCGCTGTGTCTCATATATGGTGGCGGCAGTAAGTGTCGCTGGCGTAGCTGTGTCATACATACCGGCGGCCGCTCGAGCGAGAGGCGCACGTGTCGCACGTCGCGGTGGCGGCAGTACGTGCTGCAGGCGTCGTTGTTTGTCATAAATACCGGCGTCGCTATGTGTCATACATACCGGCGTCGCTGTGTGTCATACATACCGGCGTCGCTGTGTGTCATACATACCGGCGTCGCTGTGTGTCATACATACCGGCGTCGCTATGTGTCATACATACCGGCGTCACTGTGTGTCATACATACCGGCGTCGCTGTGTGTCATACATACCGGCGTCTTTGTGTGTCATACATACCGGCGTCGCTATGTGTCATACATACCGGCGTCGCTATGTGTCATACATACCGGCGTCGCTGTGTGTCATACATACCGGCGTCGTTGTGTCTTATATATGGTGGCGGCAGTAAGTGTCGCTGGCGTAGCTGTGTCATACATACCGGCGGCCGCTCGAGCGAGAGGCGCACGTGTCGCACGTCGCTGTGTGTCATACATACCGGCGTCGTTGTGTGTCATACATACCGGCGTCGCTGTGTGTCATACATACCGGCGTCGCTATGTGTCATACATACCGGCGTCGCTGTATGTCATAAATACCGGCGTCGCTATGTGTCATACATACCGGCGTCACTGTGTGTCATACATACCGGCGTCGCTGTGTGTCATACATACCGGCGTCGTTGTGTGTCATACATACCGGCGTCGCTATGTGTCATACATACCGGCGTCGCTATGTGTCATACATACCGGCGTCGCTGTGTGTCATACATACCGGCGTCGTTGTGTCTCATATATGGTGGCGGCAGTAAGTGTCGCTGGCGTAGCTGTGTCATACATACCGGCGGCCGCTCGAGCGAGAGGCGCACGTGTCGCACGTCGCTGTGAGTCATACATACCGGCGTCGTTGTGTGTCATACATACCGGCATCGCTGTGTGTCATACATACCGGCGTCGCTATGTGTCATACATACCGGCGTCGCTATGTGTCAAACATACCGGCGTCGCTATGTGTCATACATACCGGCGTCGCTGTATGTCATAAATACCGGCATCGCTGTGTGTCATACATACCGGCGTCGCTATGTGTCATACATACCGGCGTCGCTATGTGTCAAACATACCGGCGTCGCTATGTGTCATACATACCGGCGTCGCTGTATGTCATAAATACCGGCGTCGCTGTGTGTCATACATACCGGCGTCGCTATGTGTCATACATACCGGCGTCGCTGTGTCTCATATATGGTGGCGGCAGTAAGTGTCGCTGGCGTAGCTGTGTCATACATACCGAGTCGCTCGAGCGAGAGGCGCACGTGTCGCACGTCGCTGTGTGTCATACATACCGGCGTCGTGGCGTGTCATACATACCGGCATCGCTGTGTGTCATACATACCGGCGTCGCTATGTGTCATACATACCGGCGTCGCTATGTGTCAAACATACCGGCGTCGCTATGTGTCATACATACCGGCGTCGCTGTATGTCATAAATACCGGCGTCGCTGTGTGTCATACATACCGGCGTCGCTATGTGTCATACATACCGGCGTCGCTATGTGTCATACATACCGGCGTCGCTGTGTGTCATACATACCGGCGTCGTTGTGTCTCATATATGGTGGCGGCAGTAAGTGTCGCTGGCGTAGCTGTGTCATACATACCGGCGGCCGCTCGAGCGAGAGGCGCACGTGTCGCACGTCGCTGTGTGTCATACATACCGGCGTCGTTGTGTGTCATACATACCGGCATCGCTGTGTGTCATACATACCGGCGTCGCTATGTGTCATACATACCGGCGACGCTATGTGTCAAACATACCGGCGTCGCTATGTGTCATACATACCGGCGTCGCTGTATGTCATAAATACCGGCGTCGCTGTGTGTCATACATACCGGCGTCGCTATGTGTCATACATACCGGCGTCGCTGTGTCTCATATATGGTGGCGGCAGTAAGTGTCGCTGGCGTAGCTGTGTCATACATACCGGCGGCCGCTCGAGCGAGAGGCGCACGTGTCGCACGTCGCGGTGGCGGCAGTACGTGCCGCAGGCGTCGTTGTTTGTCATAAATACAATATACATACCGGCGTGTGTCATACATACCGGCGTCGTTGTGTGTCATACATACCGGCGTCGCTGTGTGTCATACATACCGGCGTCGCTGTGTGTCATACATACCGGCGTCGTTGTGTCTCATATATGGTGGCGATGGCGGCAGTAAGTGTCGCTGGCGTAGCTGTGTCATACATACCGGCGGCCGCTCGAGCGAGAGGCGCACGTGTCGCACGTCGCTGTGTGTCATACATACCGGCGTCGTTGTGTGTCATACATACCGGCGTCGCTGTGTGTCATACATACCGGCGTCGCTATGTGTCATACATACCGGCGTCGCTATGTGTCATACATACCGGCGTCGCTATGTGTCATACATACCGGCGTCGCTATGTGTCATACATATCGGCGTCGCTGTGTGTCATACATACCGGCGTCGCTATGTGTCATACATACCGGCGTCACTGTGTGTCATACATACCGGCGTCGCTGTGTGTCATACATACCGGCGTCGTTGTGTGTCATACATACCGGCGTCGCTATGTGTCATACATACCGGCGTCGCTATGTGTCATACATACCGGCGCCGCTGTGTGTCATACATACCGGCGTCGCTGTGTGTCATACATATCGGCGTCGCTGTGTGTCATACATACCGGCGTCGCTATGTGTCATACATACCGGCGTCACTGTGTGTCATACATACCGGCGTCGCTATGTGTCATACATACCGGCGTCACTGTGTGTCATACATACCGGCGTCGCTATGTGTCATACATACCGGCGTCGCTATGTGTCATACATACCGGCGTCGCTGTGTGTCATACATACCGGCGTCGCTATGTGTCATACATACCGTCGTCGCTGTATGTCATAAACACCGGCGTCGCTATGTGTCATACATACCGGCGTCACTGTGTGTCATACATACCGGCGTCGCTATGTGTCATACATACCGGCGTCGCTATGTGTCATACATACCGGCGTCGCTGTGTGTCATACATACCGGCGTCGCTGTGTCTCATATATGGTGGCGGCAGTAAGTGTCGCTGGCGTTGCTGTGTCATACATACCGGCGTCGCTGTGTGTCATACGTACCGGCGTCGCTATGTGTCATACATACCGGCGTCGCTGTGTGTCATACATACTGGCGTCGCTATGTGTCATACATACCGGCGTCACTGTGTGTCATACATACCGGCGTCGCTGTGTGTCATACATACCGGCGTCGTTGTGAGTCATACATACCGGCGTCGCTATGTGTCATACATACCGGCGTCGCTATGTGTCATACATACCGGCGTCGCTGTGTGTCATACATACCGGCGTCGTTGTGTCTCATATATGGTGGCGGCAGTAAGTGTCGCTGGCGTAGCTGTGTCATACATACCGGCGGCCGCTCGAGCGAGAGGCGCACGTGTCGCACGTCGCTGTGTGTCATACATACCGGCGTCGTTGTGTGTCATAAACACCGGCGTCGCTATGTGTCATACATACCGGCGTCACTGTGTGTCGTACATACCGGCGTCGCTGTGTGTCATACATACCGGCGTCGTTGTGTGTCATACATACCGGCGTCGCTATGTGTCATACATACCGGCGTCGCTATGTGTCATACATACCGGCGTCGCTGTGTGTCATACATACCGGCGTCGTTGTGTCTCATATATGGTGGCGGCAGTAAGTGTCGCTGGCGTAGCTGTGTCATACATACCGGCGGCCGCTCGAGCGAGAGGCGCACGTGTCGCACGTCGCTGTGTGTCATACATACCGGCGTCGTTGTGTGTCATACATACCGGCGTCGCTGTGTGTCATACATACCGGCGTCGCTATGTGTCATACATACCGGCGTCGCTGTGTCTCATATATGGTGGCGGCAGTAAGTGTCGCTGGCGTAGCTGTGTCATACATACCGGCGGCCGCTCGAGCGAGAGGCGCACGTGTCGCACGTCGCGGTGGCGGCAGTACGTGCCGCAGGCGTCGTTGTTTGTCATAAATACCAGCGTCGCTGTGTGTCATACTTACCGGCGTCGCTATGTGTCATACATACCGGCGTCACTGTGTGTCATACATACCGGCGTCGCTGTGTGTCATACATACCGGCGTCGTTGTGTGTCATACATACCGGCGTCGCTATGTGTCATACATACCGGCGTCGCTATGTGTCATACATACCGGCGTCGCTGTGTGTCATACATACCGGCGTCACTGTGTGTCATACATACCGGCGTCGCTATGTGTCATACATACCGGCGTCGCTATGTGTCATACATACCGGCGTCGCTGTGTGTCATACATACCGGCGTCGCTATGTGTCATACATATCGGCGTCGCTGTGTGTCATACATACCGGCGTCGCTATGTGTCATACATACCGGCGTCACTGTGTGTCATACATACCGGCGTCGCTGTGTGTCATACATACCGGCGTCGCTATGTGTCATACATACCGGCGTCGCTATGTGTCATACATACCGGCGTCGCTGTGTGTCATACATACCGGCGTCGCTGTGTCTCATATATAGTGGCGGCAGTAAGTGTCGCTGGCGTTGCTGTGTCATACATACCGGCGTCGCTGTGTGTCATACGTACCGGCGTCGCTATGTGTCATACATACCGGCGTCGCTGTGTGTCATACATACCGGCGTCGCTATGTGTCATACATACCGGCGTCGCTGTGTGTCATACATACCGGCGTCGCTGTTTGTCATACATACCGGCGTCGCTATGTGTCATACATACCGGCGTCGCTGTGTGTCATACATACCGGCGTCGCTGTGTGTCATACATACCGGCGACATTCGGGTTATTATGTTAGGTATTTCTGCTTGGGGGAAGATGATCATTTAAGATGACTGTTGTTGTGGCTCTAAATACAAAAATAAATTGAAAATATTTGAATAGTGCATCTTGGAAGTTGACTGATAGGGTTTCGAAAGTCAGATAAAATGTAGGTAATGATGCAAGTGTTTAAATAAACACTTGCATCATTACCTACATTTTATCTACTAGCTATTTTTCGTATATAATGAAGATTATATGTAAAACAATATTCTTATTACTATTGTATGAATTACTAGTAGGTATATTACTAATAATTAGTTTTACATTAATTCACGTCGGGTCCATTACTGAGTATAGATTTTCCTACTTACCTACTGGATTGCCAATTTCACATTACTGTAACCGAGATCGAACATTACCAACGAGTAGGGATGTTAACTTTAAAATCTATTGATAGTATCTATTGCCACATTAAGGCATTTATTAGTTTTATTTTAAAGACATTTTAGTGCATTTATTCATTTTTAGTAATAACAGTATTATGTACTAGTCTTATTTTTAGTTGATTATATTTATTAATAACAATATGTTTTGTTTACGGAGGTTGTTTTATTTGACATCTGCTGGACAAGTTACCCTCAACGAGCCCGACTTGCCCTGTTTGTGTGTTATGCTCGGACATATGATCCGACCACCTGTTTGGGCGTCGGCCTCTAGGTCTTTGCTCTCTATTTGACCTCTGCGAGCAATATGGCCGAAGTATCTCAAGACACGTTGCATGTTGCAGGTTGAAGACAGTTGTTGTGCTTTCTCTAATTTTAGTTGTTTCAGGATCGAGAGATTTGTGCAGTGAGTTGTCCATGTTATCTTTAGTAGGCGGCGCAAGCACTACCAACTTACCAAGTCTATGCCACATAGAGAATTGCCTCTATAGCAACAGACAATAAAAATAAAATAAAGTAAAAAATTAAAAGATCGGCCCGTACGATAGAACGTGTTTTTTGCTAAATATTGTACGGTGGTACGGAACCCTTCGTATCCGGCGAAGTCCGACTCGCACTTCGCCGGTTTTTTTGAGATTATCATACGTATAAAAGAAAACACATTTTTACAAAACTATATTGTATTTATTTATGTCATAATAATTGCACAAAAATATAAAAAAGAAACTATTAATTTGTCAATAAGTCGTTGAGAGTAACATTAAAGTTGACACAACCCGCTTAATACTTAGTTCATTGTGGCTGCGATCCAATCTATACACATCAATAAAAATTAAACCACTTATGAATATGGTTTATTTTTGAATGATAGAATATTGAGCATGAAACTAAATACATTTTTCTTGAGTTACAGGCTGTTAGTACAGTATAGTAGTATAGTATTAAGCTATGGACGGCCGCAAAGTACTGGTAACTGCAATTTTTGCAACATGCACATTTGCATTGGATTTTTATTCGATTTCAATTAATACATATAATGCCGTACCTAACAAATGACCATGTGGCTGACGAGGCATTATATGTGTTAAACCATTTACAGGATAAATAAAGCTATTTGCTCGTTCCAACGCATAAATGCTTTTAGAGAAGAATGGCAAGAAACTCCATGGTTATTTTTATAAATCAAATGTTTTCGTATGTTAGGTACTTTGCGGTCGTTGTTTGAAATGTACGCACGATGATATAAGCTATATATTTATGTACGAGATGACATCAATGTATTATAACCTTGGCGCACAATGAGAGGTTAGCTTATACTGGAAATGTATTCTACTTATTTATTGTGTTGCTTCAGAAAACTTATACTTTACAGATAGACATTAGAGAAGGAAGGCCAATCGTGAGTTTTCACTGATAATATTTTATTGGACTAATAAACAGCGTCATATGTCATCGTGCGTACAGTTTCTTGTATGACACACAGCGACGCCGGTATGTATGACACACAGCGATGCCGGTATGTATGACACACAGCGACGCCGGTATGTATGACACACAGCGACGCCGGTATGTATGACACACAGCGACGCCGGTATTTATGACACACAGCGACGCCGGTATGTATGACACACAGCAACGCCGGTATGCGTGACACACAGCGACGCCGGTATGTATGACACACAGCGACGCCGGAATGTATGACACATAGCGACGCCGGTATGTATGATACACAGCGGCGCCGGTATGTATGACACACAGCGACGCCGGTATGTATGACACACAGCGACGCCGGTATGTATGACACATAGCGACGCCGGTATGTATGACACACAGCGACGCCGGTATGTATGACACATAGCGACGCCGGTATGTATGACACACAGCGACGCCGGTATGTATGACACAGCTACGCCAGCGACACTTACTGCCGCCACCATATATGAGACACAGCGACGCCGGTATGTATGACACACAGCGACGCCGGTATGTATGACACATAGCGACGCCGGTATGTATGACACATAGCGACGCCGGTATGTATGACACACAACGACGCCGGTATGTATGACACACAGCGACGCCGGTATGTATGACACACAGTGACGCCGGTATGTATGACACATAGCGACGCCGGTATGTATGACACACAGCGACGCCGGTATGTATGACACATAGCGACCCCGGTATGTATGACACACAGCGACGCCGGTATTTATGACATACAGCGACGCCGGTATGTATGACACATAGCGACGCCGGTATTTATGACATACAGCGACGCCGGTATGTATGACACACAGCGACGCCGGTATTTATGACATACAGCGACGCCGGTATTTATGACATACAGCGAGGCCGGTATGTATGACACATAGCGACGCCGGTATGTTTGACACATAGCGACGCCGGTATGTATGACACACAGCGACGCCGGTATGTATGACACAAAGCGACGCCGGTATTTATGACATACAGCGACGCCGGTATGTATGACACATAGCGACGCTGGTATGTATGACACATAGCGACGCCGGTATGTATGACACAAAGCGACGCCGGTATTTATGACATACAGCGACGCCGGTATGTATGACACACAGCGACGCCGGTATGTATGACACATAGCGACGCCGGTATTTATGACATACAGCGACGCCGGTATGTATGACACACAGCGACGCCGGTATTTATGACATACAGCGAGGCCGGTATGTATGACACATAGCGACGCCGGTATGTTTGACACATAGCGACGCTGGTATGTATGACACATAGCGACGCCGGTATGTATGACACACAGCGACGCCGGTATGTATGACACACAGCGACGCCGGTATGTATGACACACAACGACGCCGGTATGTATGACACACAGCGACGTGCGACACGTGCGCCTCTCGCTCGAGCGGCCGCCGGTATGTATGACACAGCTACGCCAGTGACACTTACTGCCGCCACCATATATGAGACACAACGACGCCGGTATGTATGACACACAGCGACGCCGGTATGTATGACACATAGCGACGCCGGTATGTATGACACATAGCGACGCCGGTATGTATGACACACAACGACGCCGGTATGTATGACACACAGCGACGCTGGTATGTATGACACACAGTGACGCCGGTATGTATGACACACAGCGACGCCGGTATGTATGACACACAGCGACGTGCGACACGTGCGCCTCTCGCTCGAGCGGCCGCCGGTATGTATGACACAGCTACGCCAGCGACACTTACTGCCGCTACCATATATGACACACAGCGACGCCGGTATGTATGACACATAGCGACGCCGGTATGTATGACACACAGCGACGCCGGTATGTATGACACACAGCGACGCCGGTAAGTATGACACACAGCGACGCCGGTATTTATGACAAACAACGACGCCTGCGGCACGTACTGCCGCCACCGCGACGTGCGACACGTGCGTCTCTCGCTCGAGCGGCCGCCGGTATGTATGACACAGCTACGCCAGCGACACTTACTGCCGCCACCATATATGACACACAGCGACGCCGGTATGTATGACACACAGCGACGCCGGTATTTATGACATACAGCGACGCCGGTATGTATGACACATAGCGACGCCGGTATGTTTGACACATAGCGACGCCGGTATGTATGACACATAGCGACGCCGGTAAGTATGACACACAGCGACGCCGGTATGTATGACAAACAACGACGCCTGCGGCACGTACTGCCGCCACCGCGACGTGCGACACGTGCGCCTCTCGCTCGAGCGGCCGCCGGTATGTATGACACATAGCGACGCCGGTATGTATGACGACGTCGATGGACCGCCATTGATAAAAGTCGCTTTTGTATCGCTCTGTGTTTAAAATTAAATTAACTATGGAAAATACCAAAAATTGCTCATAAAGATTATACCGGAAGAAAAAAGACCTTGTGTTGTGTTATAATACTGAAACAATAACTTAATTCACCAAATGAAAACCTAACAATATCGAAGTGAAAATAAAAACCAGTGAATTATTCAAACATTCTCCGCTAACACTCAAAATTGCGTGAGTCATCATTGGTGGCGGTCATTGACCCCGCCCTCTGCATCTTCGTCACACTCCGATACCGCAGCTGATTGGTCGCAAGGTCGCAACACCGAACAACTACATCGCTAACTAGCAGGTTTTTAAAAAAAACTACAAAAAGTAACTGCCATCAAAATGAATTGCCCAGCTTGCAAGCAAGAAATAAAATACGCTGGAGAGACTCTAAAATGCACAGGGTGCTCAAGTAAATACCATTATGCATGCCTAAATATGACATCTGCCTATTATTTGGAAAATAAGTTCGAACTAACGAAATGTTGGCGCTGCCAAGCCTGTACAAATGTCACTCGTCGCTATAGAAATGACAATACACCTGTCCTTAAAACAAACGTTCCACCGCTAGACGACACTACAATGTCAATTGACGATGCACAAAACGAACAAAACATAAGTATTACTACAAATGCCGAGTGCAAAACCCCCGACCGTTATAACCAAAACACTACGAGAACGCAGGAAATCCAACCAGAAGGACTATCGATCACCTTAGATACCCTCAGTAAATTGCTGGATTCAAAACTTGAAAAGAATAATCAATCCTTACTATCCATACTAAAGAACACAATCCAAAAAGAAATACAAAAATCTATCTCAAAATTGAAGGAAGATATTTTCAAAGATACCGACAAGTTAACACATGAACAAGAAATAATAAAAAACGATACTAAAACACTAAACAAGAAAATAGAAACATTACGGGAAGAAAACAAAGAACTTAAACAACAACTAAAGGAAATAAAACAAAATTTGACAACAATAGGAAACCCACAACAGGATAGTTATTATAAAAAAATGGTACTATTCGGACTTACAGAATATGACCAAGAATCAGAAAATGAATTAGAGTATCGTGTTATTGAAGCATTCCACGATGTCTTAAATGTAGACCTGACTGGATATATCGAAGGACTCTCACGAATAGGAAGAAACAAAAACTTTAAGAGACCCATTGTTATTGAACTGATAAGCAAACGAATGACGAAATATCTATTGGACAACGCAACGTACTTCAAACATACAGGACTTTTTATTAGCGAATACTTGGATGAGACTGCTCTTCGACAGAAAAAGACACTACACGAAAACCTACGCTTAGCAAGACAACGGGGACACCACGCAATCATCAAAAATAAACAATTAATAGTAGACGGCCGACGACAAGAACTCACTGTGACGACAAAACAAAACTCCGCAACAAACAAAACTGACTCAACTCAACCTATTAACTTACAAAAAAATGACATCCCCCACGAAAATATTAACAATATAACATACGAACACGACACATACACCGATCTCTCAAGGTCAAACAAAAGTGGCACATTTCGTCACCCAAAATATTGACATCACAGTATTATTCCAGAACATGCAAAGTTTAAAAAATAAACTACACCTATTAGAAGCATTTCTTGACGAAAACAACGGACACTACCTAGCACTTTGCTTATCGGAAACCTGGTTATCACAAAGAAAGAAAGAACTAATTAATATCAATGGATACATCCTCGCAGCGTCATACTGTCGACAGAACTACGAAGGCGGTGGTGTATGCATACTATACGACAAAACTTAGAATTTATTGAGCGAAAGGATATTATGGATAAGTCAGTGGAATACATAATAGAAGTATGTGCCGTTGAATTGCCTCAACTTAAAACATTACTTATATCTTTATATTGGAATAACAGACAGCCTGATGTATTTTATAGACAGTTGAAACTTATTCTAGAACTCCTACTAAAGAAATATAATAAAAATAAAATCATATTCGGAGGAGATTTCAATGTAAATATAATGGAAAATAACATACAAACCAAAACACTACTAAACTTAATGCTAGAATTTAATTTCATTCAATGTATTAGTAAACCAACTCGAGTGACGGAAACCACTTCAACCTGCCTTGACCTAGTATTTGTCAACTTTGTGTCTCAATTAATAATTACTCAAGTAAACGATTATGGTTTTTCTGATCATAAAGGAATAGTAGTAAAATTAAAAAAACTAGATGCCATGCCTAATAAACACATAGTATGGAAAACAAAAAAACGAATTTTTAATTCAAACAATATGGAAAAATTTAAAATTGCATTAAAAAACATAAATTGGGACTTAATAATAAAATCGAATAAAACCATGGATGAGAACTATAGCTCATTTGAAAAGTTTTTACTTAAAATACTAAATGACTGTATACCCGTTAAAACTATTAAATTAAATCAAAACAAACAAAGGATTGGTTGACAAGAGGTATAAGAATCTCATGTAAAAATAAACGGTTACTAAGAATCCTTACTTCCTACTCAAAGGATCCTGTATTAAGAAACCATTATAAATTATACGAAAAGACATTGAAACAAATAGTCAGTAAATCAAAAAAGCTACAGTTTATTACGGAAATCAGAAATTCAAACAATAAAACCAAATCAATGTGGAGAATAATTAAAGAGCGTACTAATAAAAAACTACCTAAGACACAACAAAACATTAAATTGACAGTCCATAATAAACTAACGTCCGACCCAAAACAAGTTTCTAACTCGTTCAACGATTTTTTTGCATCAATAGGACAAACAAGCCAAAGTGGGGACGCAGAGCCGCGCGGTCGGCCTGTACTCCGACCGACTGAGAACACTATGTTTTTACATCTACCCACACCGCAAGAAATAAAAAATATAATAAAAGATCTGAAAGGTAAATACAGTCACGGATTGGATGAACTGCCTCCCATATTAATAAAAACTTGTGCTGAAGAACTAACATTACCATTTTACCTATTAATCTGTCAATCGTTCTCTGAAGGAATATTCCCAAACGCGTTAAAGAAATCCATTATAAAACCTATTCATAAGAAAAGCTCGAAGTCTGACCCAAATAATTATCGACCTATTGCACTACTACCGACATCATCAAAAATCTTCGAAAAGGCAATGTGTAAACGCGTCTATAATTTCTGTGAAAAATTTAATATATTCGATGAAGCTCAAAATGGTTTTCGGGAAAAAAGATCTACAGTTTTAGCAACTTATAAATTTACACAACAAATACTGGACGTTTTAAATAATAAGAAATACGCTATTGGAATCTTACTTGACATGACAAAGGCTTATGATAAGGTACTATACAATATTCTACTTAACAAACTATACGGAATCGGCGTTAGAGGAATAGCTCACAAATGGTTCGCATCCTACCTGCAAAACCGAGAACAATTCGTAGAAATTGACTATTGGGATCACGACACAGGGCAACACAGCCATATACGTTCAAATGCGCTTTGTGTTAAAAATTCAATTCCTCAAGGTAGTGTTGCAGGGTGTTTATTATTCTTGATTTATATAAACGACCTCCCTAAAATTATGACGGAATCGTGCGTATTGTTCGCTGATGACATCTCAATATTGACTTCTTGCAATGACTCTGAACGCCTACATGACACTTTAAATAAAATAATGGTAAATATACAAGATTGGATGAAAGACCATAACTTGGAAATTAACTTTTTGAAAACGAAAATAATGCAATTTAGGCCTTACCAAAAAAAACCAATTTTTATAAATTTTACTTTTGACGGTATTACAGTGGAATGTGTAGAAACTTTTACCTTGCTAGGTCTGGAGTTAGATACATATATGACGTGGAAAGCTCATATTCAGAAAATAAAATCGAAACTTTCTAGTTTCATATATGCACTACGTGAGCTCAAAAAGACAACCGATTTAAAAACTGCCGTATCCACTTACTATGCGTATGCATACGCATGGCTAAAGTATGGAATAATTCTTTGGGGTAATAGTGTTGACAGCAACGAGTTGTTTATACTACAAAAAAAGTGCATTAGGATAATGGCCCATATTGAAAACGACGAAAGTTGTAGACCTTATTTCAAGAAACTGGACATTTTGACCTTGACATCAATATATATTTTAGAAGTCTGTAAATTTGTAAGACAGTATCCAAACTTTTTTATCAGAATCTCTGACCAACCTCGGCGATATGCACCGCGTTCACGTTTCGAAAATACTCTCGTATTGCCCCAATCAAAACTAAAACTACATAGCACTAGCCCTCACGTCACGTCAATAAAAATTTATAATAAAATTCCTAAGGTGATTAGAATGGAAGAAAATGACAACATATTTATAAAGCGAGTCAGAAAACTATTAATTGACAATTGTTATTATACATTAAATGACTTTTTGAATGATGACATCATAATGGATTAACTTGTATTATTTATTATTATTGACATTTTGTATTATTGTATTGTATTAGAATAACATCTTAATCATGACTGTATTTGGATTAATTTTATTATTATTTAATATTATATTATTTTAATTTTAATGACATGATGTATTTAACTATAATTTTATTTTGACTTTTATTCTCTATTTTAATTTTTATTTTCGCTTATTAAAATTAATTCATTATTTTCTAATTACTACTGATAATTTTATGCTACTATCAATATTAAAAAAAAAAATTGTTGTGCCCGACAGGGTCCATGTGAACTATATTTTTATTATAAGATCTTGTAAAACACATGTGATTTGCAATAAATAATTGAATTGAATTGAATTGAATTGAATTGAATTGACACACAGCGACGCCGGTATGTATGACACATAGCGACGCCGGTATGTATGACACACAGCGACGCCGGTATGTATGACACACAGCGACGCCGGTATGTATGACACATAGCGACGCCGGTAAGTATGACACACAGCGACGCCGGTATTTATGACAAACAACGACGCCTGCGGCACGTACTGCCGCCACCGCGACGTGCGACACGTGCGCCTCTCGCTCGAGCGGCCGCCGGTATGTATGACACAGCTACGCCAGCGACACTTACTGCCGCCACCATATATGAGACACAGCGACGCCGGTATGTATGACACATAGCGACGCCGGTATGTATGACACATAGCGACGCCGGTAAGTATGACACACAGCGACGCCGGTATTTATGACAAACAACGACGCCTGCGGCACGTACTGCCGCCACCGCGACGTGCGACACGTGCGCCTCTCGCTCGAGCGGCCGCCGGTATGTATGACACAGCTACGCCAGCGACACTTACTGCCGCCACCATATATGACACACAGCGACGCCGGTATGTATGACACACAGCGACGCCGGTATTTATGACGTACAGCGACGCCGGTATGTATGACACATAGCGACGCCGGTATGTTTGACACATAGCGACGCCGGTATGTATGACACATAGCGACGCCGGTATGTATGACACACAGCGACGCCGGTATGTATGACACACAACGACGCCGGTATGTATGACACACAGCGACGTGCGACACGTGTGCCTCTCGCTCGAGCGGCCGCCGGTATGTATGACACAGCTACGCCAGCGACACTTACTGCCGCCACCATATATGAGACACAACGACGCCGGTATGTATGACACACAGCGACGCCGGTATGTATGACACATAGCGACGCCGGTATGTATGACACATAGCGACGCCGGTATGTATGACACACAACGACGCCGGTATGTATGACACACAGCGACGCCGGTATGTATGACAAACTCAAACTCAAACTCAAACTCAAAGCATTTATTTCAATTAAACCATTTACAGGCACTTTTGAATTGTCAAGGAGTCAGTCAGTCAGAAATATGAAGCTAGTTGCCCATTCCAAAGCGTAGGTTCCTATGGAGAAGAACGGGCAAGAAACTCCACGGACACTCTTTTAAAAAAAATATATTCTTACAAAATATTGTTTTCATCATTCATGTTGAAATTATACATGTGAGAACAATGTAGAAAGACGTGTACGTAAAAAGCGTCCGTAATAAAAAATTAAAATAAAAAAAACAATTCAAAAATTAAAATAAGCCGTGGCAGATAAGAGATGACCAGTCCCTACTGATGGCGCCCGTTCACGAACATGACGCATGGATCAGCACCGTTTAGCTCAACCATTTTGAAGGGAACTCGACGATCCAACACACACGCCACCACCAGCGAGACATTTGAGTGAGCATGACATACTCTTAGCCGCCAGGGCATATCGAGTCAATGAAAGACGCACCCAGTAAATGGTAGCTTTATAGAAGGTACATGGTCACAGTGCTCACACATGTGCTATGCAATTATACAATAAAAAAAGAGATTGAAGTTATACAATTCAAAGATAGTTTTTGCAATCTTCAGCAATTCCAACAATATTTTTGAATGCTAATCAATTAGTTTATGCGCCCTTGTGGAGCTGGACCAGCGTTAAGCCAAGCATTTTTGTCAGCGATATAATCCCCAAGCTTATAATATGCTTGGCAGCATAGTGTGCGTTTTATACAAGATTTAAATTTCGTTTCATTTAGTTGTAGTATATGGGAAGGAATTTTATTGTAACATTTTAAACAGTACCCCATGAAAGATGAGTCTACTTTAGCCAGTCTGAAACCCGGTTGAACTAATTGGTCCCTATTTCTAGTACAATAATTGTGTCTTTCACCTCTTTTACTGAAAAGATTAAGATTTTTCCTGACGTACATGATGTTTTCATAAATATATTGACAAGGTACCGTCATGATGTTAATATTTTTAAACAGTTCCCTTAGAGAATCGCGCCTACGGAGGCAATATATTGCTCTAATGGCTCTTTTCTGCAGAATAAAAATAGAGTCGATATCTGCAGCCCGTCCCCAAAGTAAAATACCGTAAGACATGATACTATGAAAATAACTGAAATAGACTAGCCTCGCGGTATCTACATCAGTAAATTGACGGATTTTTCTGACAGCATATGCTGCTGAACTTAGCCGTCCTGCAAGAGATGTTAAATGAGGACCCCATTGCAGCCTTGAATCGAGCGTGATCCCCAGGAAAACAGTTTTATCTACAAATTCTAGCTTCTCCTTATTCAATACTATATCACAATCACTACTTTTAACATTCGGTAAAGCAAATCTTATGCATTTAGTTTTTTTCCCATTTAATACTAAATTATTAGCAGTAAACCAATTTTGGACCTGCAGTAGGGCGTTATTTACATCGTCAAGATTTGATGCACGTCTATTTATCTTAAAAATTAGGGAAGTATCGTCAGCAAATAACACCATTTGTGGTTGGTTTTTTAATAAATGGGGTAGATCATTAATATATACTAAAAAGAGGAAAGGACCCAATATCGAGCCTTGAGGAACACCCATTTTTACTTTTAGACCGAGTGAATTTACACCATTAATTTGAACTTGCTGTTGTCTATCATTTAAATAAGATTTTACTAAACAGAGCGCAAGTTTACCTAGTCCGTAATGCTCAAGTTTCAAGAGTAAGGTTTCATGATTTACGCAGTCAAATGCCTTGGAAAGGTCACAAAAGATTCCTATGGCATCTTGAGCCTCCTCCCACGCTGTAAATATGTGTTTTAATAAGGTGACACCGGCGTCAGTTGTACAATGACCTTTGGTGAAACCATATTGCTGATCGTGTAAGATTTGGTTGGTGTTAAAATGATTAAGCATTTGGTTTAGCATTACCTTTTCGAACACTTTGCTGAATACCGGCAGCACGGATACTGGTCTATAATTGTTGGTGTCTTTACTGTCCCCAGATTTAAAAAGTGGTATAACCTTACTGTATTTCATTAAATCCGGGAAGACTCCTTGATCCACACACAAATTAAACATTAAAGCTAAGTATGGTGCTATAGTCTCGATTATGGATGTACAAACTTTGATAGATAGTCCCCATAGATCCTCGGTCAGTTTGATTTTAATTTGCCGAAAGTTAATAATAAAATTACAGAGGGATACAAATAAGTGGAATAACGTGTATTCTGTATCAGGAGTGTCAAAGCCAAACGCAACAAGTACACAAATATTGCATAACATAGACGATTATATAAAAACCTTGCAGAATGTTGATATAGTTATATTGGGCATGGGAAGCAACGATAAAAACCCGTACAAATTTCTATCAGAATTGATCCCAACCCTTCATAAACTTAGAAAAAACCGAGTATTCTTAATTAACATCATTAATAATCCTTATTTAAATTTTAATTTGTTGAATCAAAATATAAAAATATTTTTGCTTAATTTTCCTAACTGTAAGTTCATTGATACAACTGAGAATATATATAGTCATAATAATCTTCACGACAAATTCATTGAAACGCTGTGTTATAAACTAAACATAGAAATTGATAATATTAATCTTAAGAAAAGTATGGACACAGCTTGTACATTAAAACACTCCCGCACGTTACATAGCAGAAGCTCAAACGTAAATAGTAGTATTTGCACTAACAAAAAAGGAACAATACCATATTATTTTAAAGTACTAGTAAAGAATCCCCACCCGCCATTAAATGCTAATGACGTCAATACAACTACACCGAACACTAGTACTTGTAAATCCACATTTTTTCGAGGTTAAACGTAAATTTATATTATTTCACCAAAATATTGCCGGTATACTTAATAAAAAAGATTTATTAGAAATAACTTTAGAAGAACTAGATACAAACGGGTCAGTTATTGATATTTTATGTTTTTCTGAAACATTCATTAGACGAGGATCGGAAAGTAATTTAATACTCAATAATTACAAGCTAGTCTCATCTTTCTCAAGACCTCATCAGCGCCGAGGTGGGACTTGCATAATGGTTAAAAAGATCTCGAATGTAAACCTATCCCCAACTTGGTTACGCCTTTAGTATATGATTTTAAATATTGTGCAATAGAAATTATCACTGTTAAGGTCTTTGTCATCTGTATCTACCGTACACCAAATTCAAATTTTAGTTTGTTCTTAAAAAACCTAGAGGCTATTTTAAAGAAATTAACAAAACGAAATAAAAATAATATAATACTGTGTGGAGATTGGAACATTGACGCATTAAAGCGTAATAATAATTTTAAAGAATTAGAATATATTTTACAGAACTATAACATATCTAACCACATTATTAAACCCACTAGACAATCATCATGCATAGATCTTATCGCAAGCGACATATCAAACGTTCAGCCTCAAATACATACCCTTGGATTATCAGATCATGAGACCGGTCAGTCCATTTGTTTCAATGCGTATGTAGAAACTGCAAGATGCAGGAAACAATTTTGGTTCCAAAAGAAAAGAGATTTAAGTCAAAACAACATAGCAAAGTTTATATCATGCATATCGTCTCTTTCGTTTTCAGAAACATACGACTCAGATGATACTGACATAGCATTCAATCACTTTCATGATACACTGTCCCTTTTTTATAATCTCTGTTTTCCCATACTAAAAGTAAAAATTACAAACAAGCCGCCGAAAAGTAAATGGATAACAAAAGGAATAAAAAGATGTTGTGTCAAGAAACGAAGTATGTACCTAAAATACAAATTATTTAACTCCAATAAAAATCAAAACCTAAAAAACTACAAAAAGTACACAAGTATACTAAGACGGTGTATATTACATGCACAGAAAATTGATAATACGCGCTACATACTACGGTCGAACAACAAATGTAAAGCTGCCTGGGACATTATTAAAAAGAATAGTACAGATATGGATGATAACGCTGAAATAAACTGTATCAAAATTAATCAGTGCACTTACACTCACGCCGATATAATTGCCAATAAATTTAATGATTTTTTTATAAACATGACAAACAAACCTAAATCCCCTGATTCTGAAACCCCTATCAACTACAATCATATCATCACTGACATATCAGATAGCATTTACTTGACTCCAACTAATGAAGACTCGGTTCATAAAATAATAAATTCTTTAAATTCAACTAACTCAACCGGTTATGACGACATTAATACGAAAATAATTAAACGTTGCTCTAAATATCTATCACCTCCACTCACCCATATTATCAATCTATCGTTATTTCAAGGCTTATTCCCCACCAGACTAAAATTTTCTGTAGTCAAACCATTATACAAAAAAGGGGATAAAAATGACATGAATAATTATCGACCGATTACTCTAATACCCGTAATTTCCAAGATTTTTGAAAGAGTCATGTACGATAAACTACACTCCTTTATAATAAAACACTCCATTTTGAAAGAAGAACAGTTCGGTTTCAGAAAAACGAAATCTACAACTCTTGCATGTTTTTCTCTTATGAAACTGATTACCTCTAGTCTGAACGATAAAAAACCAATAGCTTCGATATTTCTCGATATGTCAAAAGCATTTGACTTCGTAAATCATAAACTGCTTCTTTTGAAACTAAATCGTTATGGGATTAGAGGAAACGCACTACAATGGATAGAAACTTATTTAAATAATCGCCAACAATGCGTAGAAATATCTAGGCACACATTATCAGAGAAGAAAATATATAGATCCACTTATCGTCTAAACTCATGTGGTGTTCCCCAGGGCAGTATTTTAGGTCCCTTTTCAACCGACTTCAAAAACGAGGAGGTTATCAATTCGGTTGTATGTTTTTTTTTTTTTTTTTTTTTTTTGTATGTTTGTTACGCGATTACTCCGCCAATTATGAATTGATTTTGATGATTCTTTTTTTGTTTGGTAGGGCATACTTCAGAAGTGGTCCCATATAAATTTGGTCAAGATCTGATGAGGGGTTTTTGAGTTAGCTTCAATAATACGTATTTTTCCCATCTAGTATATGTGGACGATATTCTAATAGTTCCTGTCACTGTAATTTACATAGCAGGTAATGGGTATTCAAATTTTTGTGGGGGTTTTGTGTAGGTACCACAACTAAAAAGTGAAAAATAAAAACTCGGGTTTTGAAGTCGGTTTTATTTTTTGTGAAAAAGTTTTTTTAGATTACGCGACAGATATGAGGTATGTGTTTTCATAGTAATTTTTGTTCTTATTGTATGTCAATGATTTGCCCAACGTAACCCCACACCCTTGCATTCTGTACGCTGACGATACTACTCTTAGCATTAAACTCACCGATGGTAATATCATCAATTACGTAAAAGAAATTAGCGACACATTAAACAAAGTGATTGAATGGCTTAAAGACAACAATTTACATGTAAATATAAGTAAAACGAAACTAATACAATTCCAAGCTTATAATAGCACACGTCACCATTTGGAAATAAAATATGCAGATAATGCTGTAGAAGAGGTTGAAAGTGCGACTTTCTTGGGTATAACATTGGATAAATATTGTAACTGGAAAGTGCATATAGAAAAACTCTGCGCTAAGGTACAAAGATTTGTTTTTGCTTTAAATAGAATAACTCGCGTGGCTGGTATCAGCGCAGCACTTAATGCGTATCATGGTTACGTAGCATCAATTCTTCGATACGGCATAATTATATGGGGAAATTCTGTTGATACTATTAAAGCGTTCCGAGCCCAAAAAAAATGTATTCGTTCAATGACTAAAGCACAACCATTACAAAGCTGTGTCCCAATCTTTAAAAAGCTCAAAATATTACCACTCCCATCTTTATATATATTTGAACTGTGTATCTTTGTACGTAAAAACATAGCTTTAATTCAAGTATATAATGATGTTTTTGTAAGAAAAAGCAGAAATACTTATAAAATTTGTGCACCTCAACAAAGAATTCAACTATTTTCTAATAATGTTTACTGCATGGCAATTCAAATATATAATAAATTACCCAATGTATTTAAGATTCTTAACTTTATGACATTTAAAAAGAAATTATTTAACTTCCTATTACAAAAGTGTTACTACTCAACGACTGAGTTTTTAAATGAAAGATTTGATTCTAAATTTAAATTAGATGACTACTGACATTTGTGCGAATTGAATAGAATTTTATTATTTATTTGACATTGTATATCTTTTTTATTATCTTTATTATTGTATTTCATTCGTGACATTATGATTACTAATAACTCCTGAGCGTGCATGTAACGATAATTATTTTTTCCCTTTTTCTTGACATTTGTTTATTTGTTAATGTTTAATTTTGACATTGTCTTCTAATCCATTAAAATTATTTTCAATATTTGTACGCTGGAAACAGCAGAATATTATGGACATCATATTATAATTTGTAACACCTTGTAAAACAATATTCTGACAAATAAATTATTATTTATTTATTTATTTATTTATTTACGCATCAATAGTACACTGTACGCAGTTAAATGATAAATGATTTATTTCTGCAAGTAGGTTTGTACAAACACTTTTACACGTCAATCATATTTTAAAAACTAGATGAGGTCGGCGTTTCCTATCTGACTACTCTGAGAAGAAAGGCCGAAACAAACTCAGAGGTCACAGTCTCTTTTAAAGTCCAGACATAATCTTGGTCAGATCATGTGAAGACGATGTAGATTGATGTCTGAAATGGTCTTTTGAGGAAATAACCATTCAGATTGAGAAGACCTGTCCAGTCAGTGCACGCATTTGTCAGTTATCGTGCTGCTCAACTCAGAATTTAAGGAGCTCCACGATTCGACGAACAATACCAAAGAAAGGACGTTTGGGTAGGCCACATAAATTACTCAAACTGCCAGACCATGATAAAAACTAATTGACAAAAAACAAAACAAAAGGGAATAACCCGCATAGTCTTCACATTCACAATAATTAAAATAATATAATACTTTAAAGTAAATATTCATGTCAATGAATATATAACATTCATTAATGTCAATGTGTATATAATAACCCGGAAATAATCTTGGTCAGAGCATTTCAATTCGAGGACCATGTAGATTTGTGTCTGAAATGGTCTTTTGAGGAAAGAACCATACAGATTTGAGTGGACCTGGCCAGTCAGTGCACGCATTTGTCAGTAATCGTGTAGCTCAACTCAGAACTTAAAAAGAGCTCAACGAATCGACGAACAATACCAAAGAAAGGATATTTGGGTAGGCCGCATAAAGTACTCAAACTGCCAGATTAACATAACAAAAAGTAAAATATAGCTAAATATATGACCCACATAGTCCTCACATCATAATAATAATATTATACTTCACAAAGTAAATATTCATGTCATTTTGTATATAATTTAAAGTTAGCAGAAAAATAAACAAAATTCAAAATGAAAAAAAAAAAATAAAAAATATATATAATAAATTGGAGCAGCTCAATCCCAAGCCTTTTTTTTTTCAATGCAAAGCGACTGAATGAAGCGTACAGCCGCCGTTCGAACATAAGCCCAATTTAGCAATGTCGAGGCGCCACGTGCCACGCCTCCAAGGCATATCCCTCGATATCCGTGGCCGCCACCATATATGACACACAGCGACGCCGGTATGTATGACAAACAACGACGCCTGCGGCACGTACTGCCGCCACCGCGACGTGCGACACGTGCGCCTCTCGCTCGAGCGGCCGCCGGTATGTATGACACATAGCGACGCCGGTATGTATGACACACAGCGACGCCGGTATGTATGACACATAGCGACGCCGGTATGTATGACACACAGCGACGCCGGTATGTATGACACACAGCGACGCCGGTATGTATGACACATAGCGACGCCGGTATGTATGACACACAGCGACGCCGGTATGTATGACACACAGCGACGCCGGAATGTATGACACACAGTGACGCCGGTATGTATGACACATAGCGACGCCGGTATTTATGACAAACTACGACGCCTGCGGCACGTACTGCCGCCACCGCGACGTGCGACACGTGCGCCTCTCGCTCGAGCGGCCGCCGGTATGTATGACACAGCTACGCCAGCGATACTTACTGCCGCCACCATATATGAGACACAGCGACGCCGGTATGTATGACACATAGCGACGCCGATATGTATGACACACAGCTACGCCGGTATTTATGACACACAGCGACGCCGGTAAGTATGACACATAGCGACGCCGGTATGTTTGACACATAGCGACGCCGGTATGTATGACACATAGCGACGCCGGTATGTATGACACACAGCGACGTCGGTATGTATGACACATAGCGACGCCGGTATGTATGACACACAGCGACGCCGGTATGTATGACACACAGCGACGCCAGTATGTATGACACATAGCGACGCCGGTAAGTATGACACACAGCGACGCCGGTATTTATGACAAACAACGACGCCTGCGGCACGTACTGCCGCCACCGCGACGTGCGACACGTGCGCCTCTCGCTCGAGCGGCCGCCGGTATGTATGACACAGCTACGCCAGCGACACTTACTGCCGCCACCATATATGAGACACAGCGACGCCGGTATGTATGACACATAGCAACGCCGGTATTTATGACAAACAACGACGCCTGCGGCACGTACTGCCGCCACCGCGACGTGCGACACGTGCGCCTCTCGCTCGAGCGGCCGCCGGTATGTATGACACAGCTACGCCAGCGACATTTACTGCCGCCACCATATATGAGACACAGCGACGCCGGTATGTATGACACATAGCGACGCCGGTATGTATGACACACAGCGACGCCGGTGTGTATGACACACAGTGACGCCGGTATGTATGACATATGGCGTCGCTGTGTGTCAAACATACCGGCGTCGCTGTGTCTCATATATGGTGGCGGCAGTAAGTGTCGCTGGCGTAGCTGTGTCATACATACCGGCGGCCGCTCGAGCGAGAAGCGCACGTGTCGCACGTCGCGGTGGCGGCAGTACGTGCCGCAGGCATCGTTGTGTCATACATACCGGCGTCGCTGTGTGTCAACAATACCGGCGTCGCTATGTATGACACACAGCGACGCCGGTATGTATGACACATAGCGACGCCGGTATGTATGACACACAGCGACGCCGGTATGTATGACACACAGCGACGCCGGTATGTATGACACACAGCGACGCCGGTATGTATGACACACAGCGACGCCGGTATGTATGACACACAGCGACGCCGGTATGTATGACACACAGCGACGCCGGTATGTATGACACACAGCGACGCCGGAATGTATGACACACAGCGGCGCCGGTATGTATGACACACAGCGGCGCCGGTATGTATGACACACAGCGACGCCGGTATGTATGACACACAGCGACGCCGGTATGTATGACACATAGCGACGCCGGTATGTATGACACATAGCGACGCCGGTATGTATGACACACAGCGACGCCGGTATGTATGACACATAGCGACGCCGGTATGTATGACACACAGCGACGCCGGTATGTATGTCACTTAGGGACGCCGGTATGTATGACACATAGCAACGCCAGTATGTATGACACACAGCGACGCCGATATGTATGACACATAGCGACGCCGGTATGTATGACACATAGCGACGCCGGTATGTATGACACACAGTGACGCCGGTATGTATGACACATAGCGACGCTGGTATGTATGACACACAGCGACGCCGGTATGTATGACACACAGCGACGCCGGAATGTATGACACATAGCGACGCCGGTAAGTATGACACACAGCGACGCCGGTATGTATGACAAACAACGACGCCTGCGGCACGTACTGCCGCCACCGCGACGTGCGACACGTGCGCCTCTCGCTCGAGCGGCCGCCGGTATGTATGACACACAGCGACGCCGATATGTATGACACATAACGACGCCGGTATGTATGACAAACAACGACGCCTGCGGCACGTACTGCCGCCACCGCGACGTGCGACACGTGCGCCTCTCGCTCGAGCGGCCGCCGGTATGTATGACACACAGCGACGCCGATATGTATGACACATAGCGACGCCGGTATGTATGACACACAGCGACGCCGATATGTATGACACATAACGACGCCGGTATGTATGACACACAGCGACGCCGGTATGTATGACACACAGCGACGCCGGTATGTATGACACACAGCGACGCCGGTATGTATGACACATAGCGACGCCGGTAAGTATGATACACAGCGACGCCGGTATTTATGACAAACAACGACGCCTGCGGCACGTACTGCCGCCACCGCGACGTGCGACACGTGCGCCTCTCGCTCGAGCGGCCGCCGGTATGTATGACACAGCTACGCCAGCGACACTTACTGCCGCCACCATATATGAGACACAGCGACGCCGGTATGTATGACACATAGCGACGCCGGTATGTATGACCCACAGCGACGCCGGTATTTATGACATACAGCGACGCCGGTATGTATGACACATAGCGACGCCGGTATGTTTGACACATAGCGACGCCGGTATGTATGGCACATAGCGAAGCCGGTATGTATGACTCACAGCGACGCCGGTATTTATGACATACAGTGACGCCGGTATGTATGACACATAGCGACGCCGGTATGTTTGACACATAGCGACGCCGGTATGTATGACACATAGCGACGCCGGTAAGTATATCACACAACGACGCCGGTATATATGACACACAGCGACGTGCGACACGTGCGCCTCTCGCTCGAGCGGCCGCCGGTATGTATGACACAGCTACGCCAGCGACACTTACTGCCGCCACCATATATGAGACACAACGACGCCGGTATGTATGACACACAGCGACGCCGGTAAGTATGACACATAGCGACGCCGGTATGTATGACACATAGCGACGCCGGTATGTATGACACACAACGACGCCGGTATGTATGACACACAGCGACGCCGGTATGTATGACACACAGTGACGCCGGTATGTATGACACACAGCGACGCCGGTATTTATGACAAACAACGACGCCTGCGGCACGTACTGCCGCCACCGCGACGTGCGACACGTGCGCCTCTCGCTCGAGCGGCCGCCGGTATGTATGACACAGCTACGCCAGCGACACTTACTGCCGCCACCATATATGAGACACAGCGACGCCGGTATGTATGACACATAGCGACGCCGGTATGTATGACACACAGCGACGCCGGTATTTATGACACACAGCGACGCCGGTATGTATGACACATAGCGACGCCGGTATGTATGACACACAGCGACGCCGGTATGTATGACACACAGCGACGCCGGTATGTATGACACACAACGACGCCGGTATGTATGACACACAGCGACGTGCGACACGTGCGCCTCTCGCTCGAGCGGCCGCCGGTATGTATGACACAGCTACGCCAGCGACACTTACTGCCGCCACCATATATGAGACACAACGACGCCGGTATGTATGACACACAGCGACGCCGGTATGTATAACACATAGCGACGCCGGTATGTATGACACATAGCGACGCCGGTATGTATGACACATAGCGACGCCGGTATGTATGACACACAACGACGCCGGTATGTATGACACACAGCGACGCCGGTATGTATGACACATAGCGACGCCGGTATGTATGACACACAGCGACGCCGGTATGTATGACACACAGCGACGCCGGTATGTATGATACACAGCGACGCCGGTATGTATGACACATAGCGACGCCGGTATGTATGACACACAGCGACGCCGGTATGTATGACACACAGCGACGCCGGTATGTATGACACATAGCGACGCCGGTATGTATGACACACAGCAACGCCGGTATGTATGATACACAACGACGCCTGCGGCACGTACTGCCGCCACCGCGACGTGCGACTCGTGCGCCTCTCGCTCGAGCGGCCGCCGGTATGTATGACACATAGCGACGCCGGTATGTATGACACACAGCGACGCCGGTATGTATGACACATAGCGACGCCGGTATGTATGACACATAGCGACGCCGGTATGTATGACACACAACGACGCCGGTATGTATGACACACAGCGACGCCGGTATTTATGACACACAGCGACGTCGGAATGTATGACACACAACGTGTAATAGTGGAATGATTTCTGAAAATAATGTGTGCTATTTAGAGACATCGTTTTATTTTTCATGTAATCTTTACATAAACTTCTATCAAACACAAAAAGAAAAATGTTTCAGAATGTGCAAATAGCCCTAGGTTCCGCTAAGAATAAAGTTGTTTATTAAAAATTTCTATGTTAGTTGTAAAAATTTAAAATGTTCGAAATTGTGGATGTGTCGCCATCTAGCGACAAAATGGCAGTGAGATCATCTAGGTTTTCGCCTTAATATAAATTGATAACACATGCCCTAGTAGCCCCAAGTAGGTCACCCGGCTAATTACCGCGGCTGCCCAAAAGCCCCCAAATCCACGTCCCCCAAGCTGACCAAACGTTTCGACGCTCGTCAGCAAAGGGAAGCTCCTTCAGGGTTCAAAGTACCCTCAGCTCAGATGCCACAGCGACTAAGCCCTCAGAGGCCAAGTCCGTGGAATTACCTCCACCACCAGCAAGCTTTCTGAGCCCTGGCCCCCTCTCAACCCATAGGCCCCTCTCAACCCATACCCTCCTCTCAACCCATACCCCCCTCTCAACCCACCACCATCCCCCGTCTCATGGACCCCCGCATTCGCATCACCGCGCCCCTCGTCAAACCCGCACCTGCTCCAGTAGCATCGCGTCCCCCAACCTCAGCCCCCCCCACAGTCGGCCCTAGCATGGCCTATAACATTATTAGTTCGACTTTTATAGCCTTCCTCTCCCCTCGCGCTATCCAAATGGCCCAGGAAATCCTGGCCGCTCAGGCCGCTGGCGACCTCTTCAGGTTGCAGGCCATCTACAATGCGTATCCCGAGATCACGCAAGCCCTGACCTCCCTCAGCACCCCTACTAGAACCCATAATGTATAACACCATCAATACTAGGTTCAAACCCCGATCCCTCAAGTTAGGTTTTTTCAACGCCAATGGCATTAGAGGCCAACGGGATGAGATCGCGACCTTCCTCCGCGACCATCAAATCGACATCCTCCATAACCAAGAGTCTTTTCTCAAGCCATGCAACCGCGACCCGTCAATTGCCAACTATCGCATAGTTCGCAATGACAGGACGCGATGTCACTTGGGCGGCACCCTTATTTACTATAAAAAGGATCTATATTGCATCCCAATAGACCCTCCTCCCCTCTCACGATTAGAAGTCTCAATCTGCCGCTTAGGCATGACCGGCCATCAGCCGATCTCACTAGTATCGGTCTACGTCCCACCCCTCAATACTTCGGAGAACTTCCAACTCCTCTCAGACGACCTCTCTATCCTACTCGGCATGAATGACTCTGCTATCTTAGCGGGCGATTTCAATGCCAAGCATCCCGCCTGGAATAGTTCCAGAACCTGTACCAGAGGGCGTCACTTGTTCGACCTCTCTAATTCTCTCAATTTTGACGTCATCGCCCCGATGACCCCAACTCACTTTCCCCACGTTACCCATCATAACCCCGACGTCATAGACGTGGCGCTCCTTAAGAACGTCGCTCTAAGAATCCATAGAAACGGTGCAAGAGCTTAACTCTGACCACCGCCCAGTAGTCATAAAAATGGCCCCCCGCATAGGTCTCCCCGACCCCTCTCAACCCGCTCTCACCAAAAGGGTAACGGACTGGAAGAAAGTAAGCACCCAGCTGAAATACAACACGTCCCCCCAATTGGACGCCATCCCCGACAAATTCGACTCTATCGCGGACACGACGGCCGCGATCGACTCACTCACGGAGCACGTACAATCAGTCCTGAGCGACTGCTCTAGGGAGTCAGCGTCGGGCGACCCTCGCTGGAGCCTGCCGGACGATGTACGCGCGCTGCTGACTGAGAAGAACGCGGCCGTTCGTGCCTACAGCAATTTTCCCTGCTCCGCTAACAAAGCCCATATGCGCTATTTACAGAGAACTGTAAAGACACGCATACAGGAGCTGCGTGACACGGGCTGGGACAAGATGCTCAGCGAACTAGAGCCCACCCACCTGGCATTCTGGGAACTTCAGAGGAAACTCAAGTCCCAGCAAGTGGCCTCCATGCCCCCCCTGACCCGTCCCGACAAGACCATCGCGTTCGAGGACTTAGAAAAGGCTGAATGCCTAGCAGACAGTCTAGAAGCTCAATGCTCCCCTAGCTCCCAACCGGTAGACCAAGCTCACCTCCTAGAGGTCGACGCCGAGGTCGAACGTAGATCCTCTCTCCCTCCCATTGAAGATCCTGATAGTCCTCTGCCTCCCGTCACTCCTGACGAAGTGCATGACATCATCAAAGGTCTGAAAACCCGCAAAGCCCCCGGCTCTGATGGAATCACCAATAGGGTGATCCAGCTATTCCCTGCCCACCTGATAATGCTATTGGCCACCATCTTCAATGGTGCCCTAAGCAATAACATCTTTCCCCAAGCATGGAAAGAAGCCACGGTCATCAGCATACCGAAGCCCGGCAAGCCCAAGACCGAGCCGTCGAGTTACCGCCCCATCAGTTTGCTCAAGGTACTCGGCAAAGTCTATGAGAGGCTTATTTATAAGCGCCTCAGAGATTATGCCGAAACCAAGGGCCTCATCCCCAACGAACAGTTTGGGTTCCGAACCCAGCACTCTAGCGTGCATCAGGCCCACCGGATTATTGAAAGCATATGCGCGGGCTTCCAGCGCGGCTTGATAACCGGTGCCATATTCTTCGATATAGCGAAAGCGTTCGACAAAGTCTGGCACAACGGCTTATTATATAAGCTCTACAAACTCGGTGTGCCGGATCGTCTCGTGCTCATCTTACGGGACTTTTTGTCAAACCGCACCTTCCGCTACCGTATCGAAGGAGCGATATCCTCCCCTCGTCCTATCCGCGCAGGAGTCCCTCAAGGCTCTGTGCTCTCCCCCCTAATCTTCACGCTTGTCACCAGCGATATCCCAAAGATTAAAAGGGCGCAGTTGGCTCTGTTCGCAGACGATACGGCCATTTACTACAAGGGTACCAGCACTGACTCGATAGCCCACACTCTCCAGACCTCAGTCGACATGCTCGGCACCTGGTTTAGAAAGTGGAGGATCGAAGTCAACCCGGATAAAAGCCAAGCGGTTCTCTTTAGGAAACCGCGAAAAAGGTTCAAACCCCCCCGACCCATCACCATGTTCGGCAAGCCTATCCCTTGGGAGAAGCGAGCCAAATACCTAGGTGTCGTCCTAGATCAGCATCTCACCTTCAGTGAGCACATAAAGCAGGTCCGCTCGCGAGCCGCTTTCGTCCTCGGTAGACTCCACTCTGTCCTGAATGCACGTAGCAAAATGTCACTTAAGTGCAAATTGCGTACGTACACGGCGTGCGTTCGTCCAATCATGACCTATGCGGGAGCCGTATTTGCACACGCAAAACCCCGCCATATTCATAGGATGCAAACGCTCCAAAATAGATTTCTCCGGAAAATCACCGGTGCCCCCTGGTACGTTAGGAACGAGATCCTCCATCTCGACCTAAAGATCCCCACAATCCACCAATTTCTCAAACTCAATTCCAAGCGTTTCTTTGAGTCCGCCGCCAAACACCGCAACCCTCTGGTTGTCGAGGCCGCCAATTATGTCACGAGTAGAATCAGTCAGACCCGCCGCCCAAGGCAAATCCTTACCGACCCAGACGACCCCATAACCCTCCTCCAGGAGAGCAATAGGGCCACAAGTACAGTGCACAAGAAACACAGACACCGACCCGCATTCCGACCTCGCCGCCGAGGTCCTCCGCGATCGCGACCCGCCCGAGTAAATAATACTCCCCACCGACCCTTGCTCGCAGAAGCGCCAGCCCGCGTTTTGCTGAGAAATGTAGTCTTAAATTCCCCGATTAATAATAATGAATCATCTTTGATCCAGCCTGTCCCAACTTGCTGTCCTCCCCCCAGCGACGCCCTAAGCCGAGGTCCGTACCCCACAGGGGGTGCCCTTAGCGAGCGTTCGCCTAGTTTTAATTTAGAATAGTTTTGCCCCTGGCTGGAGGCTTTAAGTTAGTAGCTTAAGGCAGCCGCAGGATTGACCGGTTAAGTAGTCATCACCTCAGAGGTGAGCTACGAGATGCCCTAGTTAAAAAAAAAAAAAAAAAAAAAAACTAGAAAAAAAAAAATATTAAAATATATTCCCCTCTAGAATCAGTAAGATACGCCGTCCGAGGCATATTCTCACCGACCCAGATGACCCTATAACCCTCCTCCAGGAAAGCAATAGGAACACCAGCACAATACACCACAATAAAAAAGACCCGCATTCCGACCTCGCCGCCGAGGTCCTCCGCGACCGCGACCCTCCCGAGTAAACAATACTCCCCCGAACGGAATGACTAGAAACTAGTCTTTAATCAATTTAAAACAAATACAATTTTAAACATAAAAATTTATTATACTTCCAGTATGACGTATTAATGCCACCATTATTCCAGTGTAAGTGAGAGACGGAGATATGAGGCCGCTAGCATCATCCTTTTTTCACAGTGGAATAATGATGGCATTAATACTTCATAATATGGCCCCTGATTTAAATAACGACTTTACACAATATTACAAAACTGTGTTATAACTTATATCACGACGGCCGTCTTACCTGACTTCCCATGTTCAATACCTATGCTCTGCCCATAGCAAAAATCTTCGTTCTACCAACAATCGTCATCTACGATGTCCTTCTCACCGCTCTGGTTTTATTCACTCTTCTTTCTTTGTCCAGGCGGTATTTCTTTGGAATGCGCTTCCTCTGAATATCAGGATGGCAACCAGTCGGTTATCTTTCAAGTTGATGGCACGTAAACATATTCGTGAAAAGTTGGCAGAATCTTTGCAGCGCTGATTTGCTGGATTTGTTTTCTCCTCTACCTATCGTTATTTCTCCTGACAAAGTTGATTCGGTTTATATGTATGTATCTATGTATGTTTTATGTATTAGTAGGTATTCATTATCAAGTTATCTATCACTTATGTTGCACCTGCCATGTTTTGTCTCTGCACCACCCTAAGGTTGACTGGTAGAAAATGCCTCAGGCATTAAGTCCGCCTTTGTACAGTATTTTTTTTTACTTGTGCATAAAGTTTTAATAAATTAATAAATAAATATTCGAATTTGTGTGGGTACCACAACTATAAAGTGAACAAAAACAGCCGACTTCCAGAAAACTACTACAAAGTGACAAATAACATTAATTTCGGAAGTCGGTGGCAGAAAACGAAAATTCTAAACCAAAGAGACCGACTACCTAAATTAATGTTATATTCATCGTGAGGAAACCGGCATGCCTGAGAGATATTTCTCGACGGCATGTGAAGCCAAGTCCGAGGCCCGTGGGCGGCTTTAAAACTCTGACACCAGTACCCTAATTACGTAATGCAAAATCAATCCGAATCTGAATCGTTTTGAAACAGATTGCTAATCCATTGCTCCGTAAGTTCGAAAAAAAAACTGCAGAGCAACGTAAATGACGCAATGAATGTTGTTGAACTGTCAAAATGGGGTCCATATTGGCTCAACTAAAGTTCTTTACCCGAAATTGTTCTTCCTAACGATTTGTAATCCGAATGATCACTCTTCCTAAAATTTTTCATCCTAAAGTTTTCATTCATACTATTTGTAGTGCTACCGGCGATGTTCATAACACTCATGTTTCCGAAAATTGTAATTAATAATATCATTAATGTAAATATATTTAAACTCCTACTGTTTTTTATCATAACGCTTTTATCCCTAAGTGCATTATATGAATAAGAATTAAGTAGTAGGTACCTACGTTTAAAGACACACTATTTTTTACAGAACGTAAAATCCGAATTTGAGTAATAGGACTGATTCGGTTCTGGCACTTCGCCGGCCGCTGCCGCGGCACGCTCGCTTCGCTCGCTCGGCTCGTGCGTTGTGGTCACAGTTCTAACCTAGCCTAAACCAATAATTATGAATAAGACCGATTCGTTTCTGGAACTTGACTGAATGACTGGAGCGTGACTCTGGCTTCCCAAAATACACCAATAAAAGTGATTATTTGAAAGCTATAGCCGCTAATATTAAACTAATTTAATTGGAAAGTGTATATGAAAACATGTATTTAACTACTTGTACCATGGTACTATTATTCTTATTGTATGTTATGTGACAATAAAGTTACGCAAAATTAATGTATACACTACTGATTATTATGAATAAAAAAAAATCTAAACAAAAAGATATGACTTTGAATAATAGTGTAAAAGATGGTTATGTTGAGAAAATATAGGAAAACAAATAAAAGTCTAATACGTACGATACTCTAACCATTAACTAACAATTTTACAGTGTTCCGGTTTCAATGGGGGACTAATATTACATTTCACACCGTGACCAGTGCAGTTAATCAGTTATCATCCAGTGAGCTTATCGGGTTTGTCAGACAAATAACATACAAAAGAAACAAGAAATTCTCTTTTCATTTAGCTATAACTTTTTAGTGAACGATATTTTTTCATAATCAGTCTATAATGTTCCCGGGTGGATCCGCCGTTTTGATTCTCTCTTATTTATTTTGTTTTTTTTTTTATTTACTTGTCGGTAATGCGTGCTAAACACAGAAAAACAAAAGTTGTTTTAATAAACATTACAAACCTGCTGAAGGCACTGAAATCCAACAAGAGAATCGGAAGTTATCGATTTTCAAAGTTATTTAACTGAAATGGTAATGACGTCTATAGCCTGGTAATGACTTTTCTTTAATGGTAATGACGATAAGTTAATGGGAATTATGAAAAAGAGTAAATAACAAATGTTTCTGCTTTGAATCACTCTAATCATAATAACATATTCACATATCAACGATTGATACATAGGTAGGTTAGATGTTCTAAACAATAACATTAATAACACAGTGGTTTAAAGTTAACTTAAAAAAAAACAGATAAAAGGATTTGATGATGTATGATGAATTAAGTCACTCTTACAACTAGTCAAACAAATTAGGAATTATCGTAATAGCACAGTATTTTTTTTTTTGATAAAGCCCACATCATTAAGATATTTTAAAAAAAATACAAAAGTATGCAAAATTGAAGTCAACTATTCTTCTACAATCAATATTATAATTGAGATCAGATTTGAAATACTTAGACTTACCTACCACCACTACTAATATTAGTTTGCAGATTTTTTGCAGATTTTTATTAGATAAAATCTTTATATTAGAAGGTCCAGCAACAAAAATATTATCTACAGTTGATGTGGACGCTTGCATCGTGTTAGTAATATTTGCGAATACTGCATTACCATGATTCTTTGTAGCTATGAGGGGTATCACTTGACGCCGATGACATAACCATAATAATTAACGGGACCCACGAAAACACACTATGCAATCTTATACGTCAAGCCCTGAAAATAGTTGAGGAATGGTGCAACAAGCACCAACTCTCAGTGAACCCAACAAAAACCGAACTGATTCTCTTCACAAAAAAGAGAAAACTGATGACACTACAATTACCACGATTCTTTGGAACAACCCTAAGCCTCTCAACTGAAACCAAATACCTGGGCATCTATTTGGACAAACAACTGAACTGGGCAAAACACACAAACCATACTATTACGAAAGCCAGCATATCCCTATGGCAATGCTAGCGATTGCTTGGCAGGAATTGGGGGATCAGCCCCAAAGTCACCTTCTGGCTATACACCACAGTCATTCGACCAATTATCACATACGGCTCACTGGTCTGGTGGCCCAGGACAGACCTGAGCACAACCCAGAGAGATCTCGAGAAACTACAGCGGTTTGCCTGTGTCGCAATCACTAGCTGTATGAGAATCACACCGACCGCTGCCCTACAAGCAATGCTAGGGCTGCCGCCTCTACACCTAATCGTACGGGAGGAAGCGGCCCTGGCCGCCTTCAGGCTCCATTTGTCGGGAACCCTAAGTAACGACTCCAGAATTAAGCACACACGCATAAAGGAGGATGCAATCAAACGAAAGCCAATGATGGCATCACTCTGCGACAAAGCCCCGAAAACAATCCACTTTCAAAGGCACTACAACATAATACTCACCGAAGAACAGTGTGACTACTCAGGCCCCAGAGAAATGAGAGTATACACCGACGGTTCGAAGACTGACTCCGGCACCGGAATCGGAGTCTTCTCACATGAACTCAACATAAATATATTCAGACCGCTGGGAAGGTTCAACACCGTCTATCAGGCGGAGTGTGTGGGAATCATACATGCGGTCCACGCCCTAGAAGCCAGGAGAGTTACGGATACACACATACGTATACTCTCCGATAGCGCCTCAGTCCTCCAATCATTAAGGGAAACAATTTTTACCTCAATGCTAACACTAGAATGTCATAAGGCATTAGAGCGAATAACGGTCTCTAGCCGCAACATAGTGACACTGCAATGGATAAAAGGACACAGCGGGTCGCTAGGTAATGACGCAGCTGACGAACTTGCTAGGCGAGGATCCAGCACGGCAGCCTGTGGACCCGAGCCTATCGTACCTATCCCCTTCAACCAAATACGTAGGTGGTTACAGGAAATCACCCACACACAAGCAGGGCAATGGTGGTCCTCGACACCGGGCTGCCGGCAGTCAAAGGAAGCTATGCCAACTTTGGATAGCAGGCTGACCATGCGTCTTTTACGCCTGGACAGGAATGACCTGCGCCTGGTGACGGGGACCATCACGGGACACTGCTCGCTAAACAAACACTTCCACACAATAGGCATAACGGACAGTCCTCTGTGCAGGGCGTGCATGGAGGCTGAGAAGACCGTTGCGCACGTGCTTTTTGAATGCACGGGCGTTACCCAGATTAGAACAGAAACCCTCGGGTCACCCAGATCATACACAGATGTTCTAGACAAACCAGGAGACCTAATTGCCTTCTGGAGGGAGGTGGGCTAGTTGGAATAACCCCCCAAACGGCCGCCATGGCCCACGCACAATGGTCCACCTGACGGACTGAGTGCGGAAACCAAACCCCATAACATAGAACATAGATAGAGGGGTATCACTTTATCTGTATCGGGAATAGGAGACGAGCTCAAACTTTCTGGTATTTAAAAAAAACCATGGTGTTTCCCATGGGCGCATACGATTCCGCAGTCACATTCGAAGCATTTCGAAATGTTAGATTAGGGATTCCCTTTTTCCACAACACTTGATGGACTTCTAGAGTTCCTCTGAATGGTTGCAAGTTCTTTGGGATTTTCTTCTCTATCTCACTGATGTTTTCTTCGGGTACATCAATTATGGTCACATTTGTTATATACTCTTTCTTTCCTGCTCCCATTGTGCTGTTGTAAGTCGTCAAGATAAAAGTTGCGCACTTTTCTTACCAACTGTCGAATTCGAGTATCTTCTTTACTCTTTTCTTTATTTATCACTTCTTTAACTTTTTCATCCGACCCTATTTTATTTTTTTCCTTCATATACATATTAAGCTTTACTATTATCTGATTGTTTTCCTCTTTAAGTTTCTTAATTATTGTCATAAGGTTCTATGTATCGAATTCTTCGGAGTTTTACATCAGATTGAGGAGATTGATTTAATTTTAAAGGATCTTCATACTTTGCCTCTTTTTCATGGCTGTCTTTAATAGTTGCATCACTAAGCACAGTTACCTCAGGAACCTCTGCCTTTTTTTTACTCTTCTTTCTTGTTGTCTGTATTTTTTAGCAACTTCGCGCCATTTCTTCAGTTTTTCCCGTTGATTACGAGGAGATAATTCATTCATGCTTTTAATTTTCTTTTGTTCCTTTCTGTTCTGATATCTTCTTTTTATTTTTCCTTTTCCAACTCGTACAAAACTGAATCTCCCTTGATTTCAGCGTATTTTATTTTTCTAGCAATCTTTTGCTTCTCTAACCGCTTATTTTCCTTCGAATTCTTTTTTCTGTCCATGATTTATATAAAAGAATAAATATAATTTACCTACTGCTTTATCAAAACAGAATCAAATACTCATAATAACATTAAGATGCTTAGTGCTCGTTTTTCATTGCAGTTGTATCCCCGTCTAAGACCTAGATAATAAACTAACAATTTGAAATGTTTTGAAATCAAACATCACATATAATAGTATAATATAATATATATAATAGTCTATTTGTGAGAGGTACGCGGAGGCGCATGGGTTACAATATAACTCTAAAAAGAGTGAAATTTTAGTGTTTAAGTCGGGCAAACAACAGCCTACCCATGTGCCTCCTGTATTTCTCAATGGAATGGCCCTAAAGCAGGTTCAAACTTTTAAATATCTGGGTCACATTCTGACAGGTGACCTCAGGGACGATGAGGATGTTGAGCGGGAGCGCAGGGCTCTGGCGGTGAGAGCTAATATGCTCGCCCGCAGGTTCGCACGTTGCACGAGCGAAGTAAAAGTCACACTTTTCAAAGCCTATTCTTTCTACTCAAGCGGCCTGTGGGTGAGATATACGCAGCGAGCCTACAGAGCCCTGCGCACTCAGTACAATAATGCGTTCAGGATGTTGTTGGGCCTGCCGTGGCGGTGCAGCGCGTCTGGGATGTTTGCTGAAGCGCGCACTGATGATTTCCAGGCCATCATGCGCAAAAAAGCAGCTTCCCTGCTGGCCCGTTTGCGGAGTACAAACAACAGCATTCTGAACGCGATAGCTGTACGTTTTGACTGCCCCTTTAAAAATAGAAAATTAAAAATGTATTTATTAGGTTAAGGTTTCTATGGGTCTATGCCACCCGAAATAAAGTTATAAATAATAATAATAGGAATATAATATGACATACACATATATCATTACCACTCACATATTGTCATTACCATTAACACAGAAGAAATGGTAATGATGATGATGGTTATGACGTATAAGACTTATTATGATTTTTTTGAACTAAATACCACGCTGCAAAGCACAACCAGCCATTTTTATGGTAAAGTACATAAAACACACAAATGTGCTTATTTAAAAAAGATCTAGTATTGGTACTTACCTGATTTTCTCTGTTAATGGTGATGATTTGAATATTTGACAAACTGTCCACAAGCTAGTATAAATTGAAAAATTTGAGATTCCTGCGTGGCTAAAATTGACGTGAGCTCCGCTCCACTTCGTAAGAGAGACTGAGGAAAGAAGGCGTGACTTCTCGACCGCGGTAGGTAGTTAGAACATTCGCGAAATACAACTTTGACGGTGCCGGAACGGTGTTGACGAAATTCCGTGACAAAGTTTATTTTATTTTTTTATTTTATGTTGTTTGTTATCAAATCAGTTCATGATTTATTATGTTATTTTAGATAATGTGTACTTTTGAAATATGAAAAAAAAAACGGAAAGTGCATTGTCATTTTTTGGAAAAGAATTGGGGAAGTTTAATACTCGACTATTTTTAGCGAATGGTCATGACGTTTGGTGCGTGTTCACAGAAATAATAAATTAATTAAAAGTCTTATACTATTTTAGATAGCGGCGCCTTACGTAAAAACATGTAAGAAATGTCATGTAAATTAAAAAAAGATTGCAGTTATGATATTTAATTAATTATTTGCATATATTCGCCATTAATGGATTTCCGCGGATTGACCACCACTGCTTGGACATAGGCCGTAATCCACCACGCGGGCCCAGTGGGGGTTGGTAGATGTCACATGTCTTCGAGGTTTTTGTCCTAGGACATGTCGGTGTCCTCACGATGTTTTCCTTCGCCGCTTTGAGAGCTGACGAAATAATCAAAACTAAGTAAAGTGCCTGCTTGAGTTGTTGAGTACTACTTGTAATCGTAAGTCGCGGCCGGTAGCACTGGACCACCATTGCGTATATTTTTTCATGAGTCTCCTAATAAAACGACAAAAGAAACGATGGACTATAGAAGTGTCATTAAAACTAGAAAAAATGACATGTTGCACCGACCACAAATAAATTAGTTTATGGACAGCAGAATGGTGAGGCTCCTAATGAAAATTACTCAAACTCAAACTCAAAGCATTTATTTCAATTAAACCATTTACTGGCACTTTTGAATTGTCAAGGGGTCGGTCAGTCAAAAATATGAAGCTAGTTACCCATTTCAAAGCGTAGTAACCTATGGAGAAGAACGGGCAAGAAACTCCACGGACACTCTTTTAAATAAATAAAAAAATGATACAAAATATTGGTTACATCATTCATTTTGAAATTATGCATGTGAGAACAATGTAATAAGACGTGCACGTTCGTAAAAGCGTCCGTAATAAAAGAAAGAAAAAAAAAGAATCATTCAAAAACTTAAAATAAATTAAAATAAGCCATGGCAGCTAAGAGATGACCAGTCCCAACTGACGGCGCCCGTTCACGAACATGACGCATGGATCAGCACCATTCAGATCAACCATTTTGAAAGGAGCTAAATGATCCAACACACACGCCACCATCAGCGAGACATTTGAGTGAGCATGACATACTCACAGCCGCCAGGGCACATTCAAGTCAACGAAATACTACATTATAGTACTCCATATTAATAGAATATTCAGTTAATTAGTCTCGTTTGTAGTCGACATTCAATGGTCCACATTTTGTCGATTGTCTTCTGGGTTGTTTTGTTTTAGTTATTGTTTCTAACACGATAGTCAAGGACACTGTCTAGACTAATTCGTACGGACAGCCGTAAGTCTTACTGGAACTAAGAAAACCGCCTTTACTGCTACGCAATAAAGGCGCTGTCACTGTCTGATGGCTGCTATGGACGTGCGGTTGAATAACATTTTAATAATATGAAAAACAGGAAAGGTCAAGTTTTGACTAACATGAAGTAATAAAACTCTTATATAATAATACTAATTTCTGCCCGCGATTTCGTCCGCTTGCAATATCTTGTTCCCCCGACCCACCACGTCGCTTGCGATGCGAGTAGGGTTGCCAACCCTACTATATAATATAGTATCCTGCTAAGTATATTAGGCCTAAATTAGTTTATAATTTATTTGTATAAGTATATTCACTATGGACTGCAATTATGTCTGAAATAAATAAATAAATTTAAAATAAATACTTACTCTATTTCCAAAAACAAAATATATTACTTAGGTGAAACTACTATATTTTTATATCAGTACAAAAATACTGGCCCTATTGATGATCGCAATAGGGCCAGTATTAATCGCATAAAAGCTGAATTAACGTTATTTTGTAACCTTAATTTTGAGTGTAATGAGTTATTAAAAGAAAAAAAACTGTCAATAAAGGTTCATATTCATAGTAATAAAAAATAATAAAAAGTATTAATCTCATAAAAGCTGAATTAAAGGTATTTTGATGGTGGTTTTGTGTAGCAGTGATAGCCTAGTGGTGTGACCGTCGCACTGCCAAGACACAGATCTCGAGTTCGAACCCAAGGCACCTCAGACTTTTCGGATTCATGTGCGTATTGTATAATTATCTCTAGCTTGAAAAACGGTAAAGGAAAACATTGTGAGGAAACCGGCATGCTTGAGAGATACTTCTTGACGGCATGTAAAGCCAAGTCAGAGGCCCATGGGCGGCTTTAAAACCCTGACACTAGGTTAGTCACTAACGACACGAAAAGAAGAAGACGGTATTTTTAACCAAAACTGTCAATAACGGTTCAAACTCATAGTAACAAAAAATATGTATTTAAATACATACATAAACTCACGCCTTCTTCTCATGGGGTAGGCAGAAACTACAGAAAGCCACTGGCTACGATCCCATACTCCTTTTGCCTTGTTTACGTTCATACATCTGGTCATACACGCACGCCGGTTGCGAGTACTACGCACCTGACCTTTCTGAAGAACTTCACCAATAAGGTCAGTATAATTATGTCCTCATAAGGAGTCCCCTCCCGGCTTTTCCAGTTACATCTGCCTTGTAAATACATTTTGTTAGTCGCCTTCCATTCATCCTCTCAACAAGAGCAAACCATCTCAGCATAACCCTTTTCAATTGTTGTCACTACATCTTCTTAAAAAAAATGAAAATAAAATAAAAAACTTCTTTAAAATATGGATTTTTAGGTCACCCTACCCGAAATTGTAAAATTTTCCCAATAAACTTTGAACCTTAAACTTAAGTGATAAAGTTGAAAATCTATTAAAGAAATTTTACAGATTGTAGTATGTTCATGTGCTGGCGTCAGTACTACTTATTTATAACAAAAACATTAAAAAAATCGGATTTACCGGTTTACCGGTAAAAAAATATATGTTACCTTTTATTTTACCGGTAAAAAAAATACGGTAATTGCAAGCCCTAGTTCAAACATACAAAGAAACTAATTCTTCATCTTTATTATTAGTATTACATTAGTAATAGATACAAATAGATTGACATTGACTTGATTATCAAAGGTCATAGCTGTATTCAATGAATGTCTGTGGATTTTGGGCTGGTTCTGATAATTCAACTGAATGAGACGAAATTCAAATCTTGTATATAACGCACACTATGCAGGCAGGCGTATTATAAGTTGGGGGATTACATAGCTGATAAAAATGCTTGGCTCATTGCTGGTCCAGCTCCGCAACCACAATTATTCTGAAGATTGTAAGACTATCTTTGTATTGTATAAACTCAATCTCCTTTGTATTATATAATTGCATAGCACAGGTGTGAGTAGTATCTATGTACAGAGCTATCATTTACCGGGTAATGAAATCAATGAAAGATCATTGACTCAGGCGGCTGTGAGTAGGTATGTCATGATCACTCAAAAGTCTCACACACTTACTTATTATTTGTAAAACTTTAGGAAAATCGTCTACTTACTTTTACAATGTTAGTGAGCACCATTTTATCACATAATTAATTTATATGTCGAGTCTGGAATTGTGCCCGGTTGATGGCAATAGGCTCGCCCCCGATTACATGGGACTTAAAAAGATAACTGGCGAATTGTGGGTGTACTATAGGTACACCTCTGCCCAACCCTTCGGGGAAACAAGGCGTGATGTTATGTTATGTTACATAATTTAAAAAAAAAGATGAAATCCGGAAAGGTCAAACAAGTTTTGCATAAAACGCAATAAAAATACTCATTTCATTAGTTTTGGAGCGTTTAGACACACCTTAAACATATTGCTCCATCAACAGTTTTGAAGGCAACACCTGTAATAAGAGCATTGCAGTGCGTAGTGGCGGCTGTTCACAGATACTGACGTGACTAGTGATTCAACAACAATCAACACTGTTAGTGATATTCAACATGGGGGGAGTATACAATAATCTGGCGATAAATGTAGAATACATAATGAACGCGGTGACAATTGCTGCGTTGTTATACGGAGTGATATCGTGGTGGCTATTAAAGAGGTTTTGCAGTTACAGAAACTACGTGTACCTCAACGTAATTTTGGCAAACCTTTTATACGTTACCCTTTACCGGAATTCAGATTATATCGAAATGCTAATCGTGGAAAATACACAAAGTGACATTGGGTTTGTGATTTTTGCACTTTCCATTACAACTCATTACTTTGCAGCACTGAAGAACAACTGGTTAGTCGTGCTTTGTCATATGTTGTATGTGAACACTGTTAAAGTTCAAAGAAGATATTTTAAAAGCAGCCTCTTTGGCTGGGGTGGCTCTTTAGTGATAATCGTTTTATATGTTTCTGTTGGTTTTATTGCAAATAAATTAGATGTATATGTTGATACAAGTGACTCGCCTATATCTTATATTATTTTAATGTTACCCTTGTTACTGAACATTTTACTTTACGTTGTAATTGCTTATTCAATTTTTCGTGGCTCCAATACGAGCGCACCTACTCACAATATTAAATGGCGTCTCTTGTACATCGCGACGTTGATATTCATATTTAGCAACGTCGCATTACTGTCTACTTATATTGTAATGTTTATTAAACGGAAAACTGCAGTAATATTAATGCTCTTTCGAGGTGAATTCATGGAAGATTATGCAGTACATCAATTTGTATATAAGTGGTCTCCAAATTTTGGAATACAGAGGCATGACGGTGACGGATCTGTATACAAATATATGGAATTATTTAATTTCACAATTTCAATAGCATTGGCAGTTTTATTGGTCATGTTTAAAAGTAATCGAAAAATGTGGTATGAGTTTTACATAAATATAAAGCAAGGCTGATAATCTTTCTTTTATATGTACCTATGTCACGATGTAGTTAGGGATGAGAGAGATAACCGAATGCTTAGTGACAGTCGGCCGGCGCCAGCACTTGGTACACAACAACGTAATAGCGAAACACTCTTGTAATTGCAATCCGAGGGTTTTGAAGGAAATTTCTCATAAGTTTGAAAAGTAAAGCTTGTCCAGTTTGAAATGACGCGCCCCACTACAGCATTTCATGTGCACGGTAATGCAGTAATGCGGTAATGCGGCGCGTCATTTCAGAGTGGACAAGCTTTATAAATTTCTGCTCAACATCGTAAGTCCGCGCCACCACTGAAGTCCGACAAACGCGGCGCTAGTGAAAAAAAAATGTAGTTCCACAATTTTCCGCTGGACTTCAGTGGTGGCGCGGACTCTAAGTATCCACCAATTGTCCAATGTCCACCTCTAATAACGGGGACCTATGTAGGTAATTGAATAGCGTAGTTTTTTTTTTAAACGTTGCCCCACACTTGGAATTTCTCCTTTATTGTGGGTGCGTTTACAAACATTTAAACTCACGTACACAAACAGCCAGACCAGGAACAACTAATTGTAGGTCATAAAAATATTTGTTCCGTGCGGGAATCGAACCCGCGACACGCAGCACAGCAGTCGTTCAACCACTGCGCCAACCGTGCCGTCGAGTTAAACTTTAACATATAAAAAATGGATAGTATGTATTTGTCTTTCTCTAAATTAGGCTGAACAGTGACCAGCGTGTAGTCCGTGAGTCATGACGACCTGGGTGCCTAGCGTGTGATGGATTGCTGAGAGGTTAGAAAATAGTGGGATGGCACAAAACAAGTATACGATTATCATTAAAAAAAACAATATACAGGGTGATTGGAAGATGGGTGCAAAGCTTTAAGGCGAAGATAGTACAGACCATTTGGAACCATTTAAGCCATGGTTGTCTCAGACGAAGTCTTACCAATTTTTTTAACCTAATATTTGTTTTTTTTTCGGAAATTCCCAAAATTCTATGTAAACTACATAATTATGGATAAATTGAATGATATATGAGTTCATTTTTTATTTATTTAATCAAAGTAATGTGTAAGCAATCAAGCAAAACATTTTTTAGGCTTCTGTGAACATTAGACATATTTCCGAAAAAAAAAACTTAAAAATTAAGTTTAAAAAAATTGGTAAGACTTCGTCTAAGACAACCATGGCTTAAATGGTTCTAAATGGTCTGTACTATCTTCGCCTTAAAGCTTTGCAACCATCTTCCAATCACCCTGTATTTCAACAATTTCTAAATTCTTCCTTTGCCAGCATTAACGGCATTTTTGTTAGCATCTCTAAATATTTTTTTAACTTTTTTACCTCGTTAGATAGCTGATTAAATGAAGACGTCTTCCCCGTAATTTGTATGCTTAATGTTCAAACTACGTAGACGATTATTGAAAAGGGTTAATAAAATTCTTCCTTTATTTTTTTACTGTTTGATGTTTTAGAAAAACTGGTTACACCGAAAGGTTTATTAAAGTATTAGGTACCCAATGGAATTTCAATGAAGGGCATTCAATTTGAGAGTTTAGAGAAAAGTGATCATTTGTGACGAATTCTGGGAAATTTTCAAAAATAGGTACTCACCGCTACCGCCATCAATATTTGCCTAGATTTGGAACGGATAACTAGCTTTCTCATTAACAATACCTATTTATTGACAAGTCTAATTGAAATAAATGCCTAGTCTTGTCTCCATGTGCTTTCTTATAATCCTTTTCCCTACACACCATATTCATAGATATTAAAATACATAACATAACATCACGCCTTGTTTCCCCGAGGGGTTGGGCAGAGGTGCACCTGTAGTAGGTACACCCACATATTAAAATGCCTACATGATTAAATAATTAACTAATAGGTAACCTGAAAATCCTGACACTCAAAAGTTGATAGTTAAGTGGATATCAATGCCTCTAAATGTAGTATATCTAATAATCTTTTTCTCACCTAATAATAAAATAAAAAATAATAATAATAATAATAATAACCCCACCGCCGTATCTCTACGTTGACGTCGTGGTGGGGCTTGCGCGCTCTGAACTCTAAGTCTGTGCCGGTAGAGTTTACTTTGCCGAGACAGATCTAGGATGAGGAGCCAGACCAAGAGAGATACAATCCAAGCCAAGGTCGCACATGCCGAGGGCTTCATGGCTAGGGGAAAGCACTAGTCGTTAGTGTGCCAACTCTGGATAGTAGGGGACCTCCAGTTTTATTCACCCTTACTACAGTGAACGCAGGGCTCTGCTGTGGTCGACTTTTTAAGTCCCTAGCTACTCGTGGGAACAACATGAATACTCGATCTAAAACAAAAAAGCAACTTCAGGTGAATCTGCCTCAGATAAATGATGAAACTTCACAACTCTCTTCGTCATCTCCCTCATCTCTTTTTCCATCAATTCCATCATCATCATCACAATCTTTCCGCGTCACTCCGACGCCATCATCATCATCAATAAGTATACAGTCGGCGGATGTTGTACAGGAGACAAATTTTGTCGACGATACTGTACCCACCGCTAGAACTGCAACAACTCGTAGGAAATGGAGCATTGAAATGAATAAATTCATCCTACGCACTTATCTTCATCTTACTCATATGGAAACCGACAAAAATGCATATCTTCCATCGCTTCACACTAAGTTTTTAGAAAAATACCCAACTATGCAAGTAGGCCGACAAAGGATAGGTGACCAACGAAGAGCCATAGTTCAAAAGAAACTATTACCTCAGGTCACAATAGATCAGATTTATGAGGAAGTCAGAGCTGAACTACAATTAGTCCATACACATATACAGCAACACACTACACAGTCTAAAACACAAATTAACACCCAATCCAGCCAGCGTATGAAATGGACGAATGAATATAATGAAGCAATCATTAGAATATACTATATCACCACACAACTAGAAACAAATAAAACAGCCTATAGAAAACAGTTACAAGAGGGATTTATAAATATGTTTCCAGAATTAGCACATATATCAGAGCAAAGACTATCTGATCAAGTGAGAGCTATAATAAATAACCGATATATAAACCCACTTAGATTAGAAGAAATAAAAAATCAGGCAGCTATAGAATTAAGAAATAACGACACAAATACACAAACTAGAGAACACTTAAGTAATGAATATTTAAATACACAAACGCAGAATGACTCACTAAGTACTCAACATACAAGTTCTCACATCTCTGACAGAACTACAAACATCCCCACAACTAATAATATATACCTAAATAATATCTCAGATACCGACGTACTTTCCCAAACTCTTATTAATACAGACAACGAAAATTTCTTGAACCATATAGATATTGGGCAAGTTGAACTTACGCAAACTAACTTTGATGCTGCCCCAGAAACGAACCCAGAAATAGAAACCACGTTTCAGCAAGCTCAACAATTTTTTTCTAATACACACCCCACTAATAGACCATATATTCCCAAGCAGAAAACTTCTAAAAAGTTCTCTGCCATAGTTAGCTATATAAATACCGTCATTCTCCGTAAGTATGCAAATGTTGACACCGACTTCATGAAACTACAGACCATAATTTATTGTGCAGCATGGACGGCAGCTACATGTAACGGAGCTAAAATATCACACTCTACACAAAATGAGCGTCGCACATGCATAAATAGAAAACCAAAATGGCAAATCAGGCTAGAAAAGAAAATCAAAAATCTTAGAGCAAACATAGGTAGGCTAACACATTTTATTAATGGTTGTAGAAGTCAAAAACTAATAGCAGCAATAGACGAAATAAAGAAAAACTACCAAATACACGCACAACACGAAGACTCAAATACACAAATAGAACACTTTTTGGACACTTTAAAACAAAAATTAAACGCAGTATCCAGTAGACTTAAAAGATATATAACTTGCACGAACCGTAAATTACAAAACACAAAATTTATCAACAATGAAAAAATATTTTATAGGAACCTTGCATCTAATAACAGAGACACCACTAACCAAACCCTAGAGACACCTTCATCCGAAACACTAAGAGAATTCTGGGCTAACATTTGGGAAAACCCAGTTTATCATAATCATCAAGCAGACTGGGTCACTGAAGCAACAACAGCAATTCCAGAAATGGAATTTGAATTTATACCAATAGGAACATTTAAAGACGTCATTAAACGCACACACAACTGGAAATCGCCAGGCACTGACAACATCCACAATTATTGGTATAAAAAATTCTCCAGCATACATCCTTACTTACATAATCATTTAAATTAAATTAAATTAAATTAAATTAAATTTATTTCATAAGCCTAATACAATAAGGAGAGAAAAAGGGTAACAATGCATTTTGTAATTAAATACTTATATCCTTATATAAATAGGCAAAAGTATATGCACGTTGTGTGAAACTCCTGACACCCAAACTAGGACATATCCTGTACCTCAGGTGTCAGCGTTCCTCTCAGCACATCACCTATGTGAGGCCCGACTCACTATTACATTGCACAGATTAACTACTAATAATTATAAATTATATCTAAGTTATATCAAGTACTAAAATAGACTACTAAAATAGGATAACCATCCTAATTTTCTACTGCCATAATATTATTATGTGTGGGGAAGTGAGTGTTGTGTATAGGTGAGTGTAGTGTTAGTGTAAGTGTAGTGTGAGAGAGTGTATGTGTGTGCGTTAGTAAGTTGCGGATGTGCGCTTTTATGCTGCGAGTGGTGTGAATGAAGTGATTTAGGGAGTTCAGCTATCCATCAAGTCCTCAGTTTCTTTATAGGTTAAAGAAGTAAGCCAATCCTTTACCTTCATTTTGCACCTTATTCTGTTGAGGTGAAATATATCCAACTGTTTGTTCGTCTTATTATACAGTCTTACACTAAGGATAAAATAGTGTTTACCCGCAAAAGAGGTTCTTGTTCGGTCGGGCTTAAAAACTGTATATTTAATTCTCCCTTGAGGTTCCTGTAGGGGCCGCGACTTGTGTTTACGGGCTATGGTCATGTGAAAAAACAGTTGCCTCACCGTGAGAACTTTACATTCAGCGTAGAGTTCAGCCGTAGGGTACCGGTAAGGTCTTCTCGTCATAACCTTTAGCACAGCCCTCTGGGCAATCTCAAGCTGTAGGAGTGCTGTTTTAGGTGCTCCACCCCATACCGTCAAACAGTACGATAATACTGACTGGCATAGGGTCAGGTACACCATTTGCAAGGTTTTTGTGTCCGCTGTCTGACGAAGTCTTTTAAATATAAATATGAGTCTTCGAGTCCGTGTGGTTACGTATTCAATTTGTTTATGCCAACGGAAACTCTGGTCTATATATACTCCCAAATATTTAACGCAGGGAGATCTGGATATATATAAGCAACAGCAATCAGGAGCAGGCAGCAGACACGAGTGTGCTTTAACCTTGAAAGACGGCGGAGGCAGATGGTCTACTCGCATAGCAAAGGGGATAAACAGGGTTTTATCAACATTCAGTGTCAGAAGATTATTTGACAGCCATTTCATTATAATTTTAAGAGCATTTTCAGCATTTTGCTTTGTTTGGCACCAATCCACTCCGTTCACAATAAGAGCTGTGTCGTCAGCGTAAGTGAGGATTTTACCGTTTAACAAGGGTAAATCGCATAAATCATTGATGAATACTATAAATAGTGTGGGGCCCAGGATGCTTCCCTGCGGGACACCGCAGTTGATAGCCTCCTCATTACTAGCATGTTCTCCTATCTTCACCACTTGTACACGATCACTTAGATAGTCAGCAAAGATTTTCAAAGGTATACCCCTAACTCCTACACGTTCCAGCTTGTCCAGAAGGATAGGGACAGAGACAGTGTCAAAAGCCTTAGCCAAGTCCAGAAACAGTCCCAAGCATTTTTGCTTTTTATCTAACATCCGTATAGCATGTTCTGTTAGAGCCAATACTGCATCCTCCGTGGATATCCCAGTTCGGAAACCATATTGGTTCCCAGATATTATTTTGTTTAATTCAAGGTACCGTGTTAGACGCTTGTTTAATATACGCTCCAGAACCTTGGATAGAGCTGGAAGGACTGATATTGGTCTATAGTTGTTGACACTGCCTCTGTCACCCGACTTATAAACTGGATGCACAACTGCCTTTTTAAAAACCTTTGGGAAAATACCCGACGTGATGGACAGATTACAGACATGTGTAATAAGAGGGACCAGGGTTTGACGAGAAGATTTTATTATACCGGCAGGGATACCATCCCATCCCACTGCGCAATCTGATTTTAAATTAATTATTATACTCTCGACCTCGTCTGCGTCAGTTTCTAGTATAACCATAGAGTTTGAACTTGAATTACTATGATTATTTGGAGGAACAATACTATTAGGAGTGGAGTGGTTGCTAGAAATTTTGCCAGCCATTTCCCTGCCAATACTAGCAAAAAAGTTGTTAACTTTGTTAAGAGAGGATTTAGGGTCATTAAGATTTATGAGTTCGAATGGTGGGGCAGGTTTCGGTTTTAGATTCACCACCTTATTGATTACATCCCAAGTTGACTTAGGACTGTTCTTCGCTTTCACGAATTCTTCTCTCTCAGAGTTTTGTTTTAACCGCCGTAGTAGGTCATTGCAATAATTACGGTACCTTTTATAGGAAATCATTAATATACGGTTTTCTGGGGAACTGCTGGCTTGATTATGGAGATTATCACGGTGAGCTATACATTTTAGAAGCCCTGGAGTAATCCAGGGTTTTACATTTCTATTTTTTCGCGGGATTGTGAGAACCTGGGTGTGGTTTTTAATAATTGTAGATAGGGTAGTGATATGAATACATTCATACAATCACCACATTTACTTCCACCATACATAACACACGCAGTAAGTTATATGGTACCTAAAGACATGAATGACACTATAAACCCAGCAAAATACCGACCAATTACTTGTTTACAAACTTTGTACAAAATCTTAACATCCTGTGTAAGTGAGGTAGTATATGAACATTTAACCAAAAATAACATTCTAGCGGAACAACAAAAGGGATGTCGTAAGAATAGTCAAGGATGTAAAGAGCAACTTACTATAGACGCGATTATTATGAACACCGCTGTTAAAAGCAAGACAGATATTCACACAATGTTTATTGATTACCAAAAGGCTTTCGACACAGTCCCGCACAGCTGGTTACTACAGGTTTTAAATATGTACAAAATTCACCCAACACTAACACAATTCTTAAAAACTTCCATGCAGAACTGGCAAACAGTTCTTAAAATTAATGCCTACTCCTCGACTGTAGCTACTGAACCAATCCGTATAAAACGAGGAATTTTTCAAGGAGATGCCCTAAGTCCGCTGTGGTTTTGCATGGCACTTAACCCACTCTCATACTTATTAGATAAAACAGACACGGGATTCACACTGGCAAACAATACCACACAATATACGCTAACACACCTCATGTACATGGATGACATAAAGTTATATGCAGCTGACAAAAACGCACTTTTTCAACTAGCGGACATGACGCAACAATTCTCTGAAGATATTTGTATGTCATTCGGAGTAGATAAGTGCAAAATTTTGTCTATTGTAAAAGGAAAAGTTCAAAATAATAGTTACATACTCGTAACAGGTGAATCCATAGAGCCGATGGATGAACAGAGTACATATAAATATCTAGGTTTTAAACAGTCCAGACAGATACAACAAAAGATGATAAAACAAGAACTGCTCAAAAAGTTTTCACACCGCCTCAACCTCATCTTGAAAACTCACCTTAACTCTAAAAACACAATTAAAGCCATCAACACATTCGCAATACCCATTCTCACATACTCTTTTGGAATTATATGCTGGTCAAAAACAGATATAAAAAAGTTACAACGCACTATTAATACATCTCTAACCAAACACAGAAAACACCATCCAAAATCAAGCATTCAGCGACTAACCCTGCCTCGCCAAGAAGGAGGAAGAGGATTAATTGACATACACAACTTGCACAACAATCAAATACTTTCACTCAGATCTTATTTCCGTAACAAATCGGAACATTCATCACTACACAAACATGTAGCAGACGCAGATAAAAAACTTACACCACTCAACTTACAAAATAGAAACACTCAAATTAATGAAAATCTCATAACCACACAGCAAAAAATTGCTGCATGGTCTGCCAAAGCCCTTCACGGAAGACACCGAGCCTACTTGAGTCAGCCACACGTCGACAAATCTGATTCGAACGAATGGCTCAAACGAGGCGAGCTGTTTCCCGAAACCGAAGGGTTCATGCTGGCGATACAGGACCAAGTCATAGCGACTCGCAACTATAGAAAGTACATTATAAAAGACCCTCGTCAGCCGACAGACTTATGCAGACATTGCAACAATGCCTCTGAGACCATACAACATATTACAGGAGCCTGCAAATCACTTGCACAGACTGACTATAAGCACCGACATGACCAAGTTGCTGCAATTATACACCAACATCTAGCATATAAATATAAATTCATAAGTGAGATGATACCGTACTATAAATATAAACCCGAAATCATACTAGAAAATAGGAATCAGAAAATCTATTGGGATCGGACGATAATAACAGATAAAACTATACATTTCAATAGACCAGATATAACCGTTCACGACAAAACTAATAAAGCAGTTTACCTTATAGATATAGCTATCCCTAACTCACACAACATTCAAACCACAATATCTGAAAAACTAAGCAAATATCAAGACCTCGCCATAGAAATAAAGACCCAGTGGAAAGCACAAACCATTCACATCGTCCCTATAGTACTCTCATCCACTGGTATAGTACCAAAATCTCTTACACAAAGCCTTAACACTCTACATATGCCCACCCATAGTCTACACCTGATACAAAAAGCCACAATTCTGAACACCTGTCGCATCACCCGGAAGTTCCTTACTTCTTCCACAATATCATCAACGTTCTCTATTTAAATTCCCCCTTACACACTTGGTTCCGACCCGTGTGAAAGGTTTTTGTACTCTCTTATAAGAGAAGAAAATTAAAGAACTCGAAATAATAATAATAATAACAACACAAATGACGATGATAATAACAACCCTGACTCAGAGACGTTACAAAACTTCTGGGCAGGAATTTGGGAACAACCAATAGAACATAACGCCCAAGCAGACTGGATACAAACAGAACTGACAAACAGCAACACTAATATTCAGGCAATGACATTTGTGAACATATCCCCAGAAATTTTCCATAAAGTACTTTCTCGTTTACATAACTGGAAAGCACCCGGATCAGATAACATTCATAGTTATTGGTACAAAAAATTTACATCTATTCATAGTTTTCTATATAATTACATAAATACATTCATCCAGGACCCTAAAACAATACCACCCTACGTAACTTCAGGTACAACTTTTATGATACCTAAAGATCGTAATGATCTCTCTAACCCAGCAAAATATCGACCCATAACATGCTTGCAGACCTTGTACAAGATTATCACATCTTGTTTAACTGAACTTATATATCAACACATCGACACTAATAACATTTTAGCTGAACAACAGAAGGGATGTCGGAAGTTCAGTCAAGGCTGCAAGGAACAATTAATTATAGACTCAGTAATTCTTAAAAAAGTTCAAAAAACCAAAACTGATCTGTTTAGCATGTATATTGACTATAAAAAAGCCTACGACTCTGTTCCCCATTTGTGGCTTATTAAAATTTTAGAGATATACAAAATACATCCAACAATAGTAACATTCCTGAAGGTCATGATGACAACCTGGACCACTGTACTTAGACTTACTTCATCTACTAAAATAGTATATACCAGCCCAATAAAAATTCAAAGAGGTATCTTCCAGGGAGATGCTTTAAGCCCACTGTGGTTCTGCCTTGCTCTAAACCCCCTATCTAATATATTAAACGCAACTGCTTTAGGAATCCTATTAAAAAATACAACTACCCAAGGAAATACTGAGGTTCAAAAAATTGAATTAAATCATCTGTTATACATGGATGATATTAAATTATACGCCAAAAGTGAGACTCAACTCTATGAATTAGCAAACTTGACAGAAAAATTCTCAAACGATATTAAAATGGAATTTGGTATAGATAAATGTAAAATAAATTCAATTAGAGCAGGACAGAATTACCAACACCAATACACTTTAGGAACAGGGGAACATATAGTACCATTAGAGGAACAAGATAGTTATAAATACTTAGGCTACACACAATCACGACAGATACACTTTAAAGAAACTAAACAAAAATTAACACAACAATTTCAACATAGATTAAATACAATTCTGAAAACGCAGCTATATTCTCGAAATACTATCAAAGCGATTAACACCTTCGCTATACCGGTTCTCACATATTCTTTTGGGATAATCAATTGGACCAAAACCGACCTGAAAAACCTTCAACGAAAAATTAATACCACAATGACCAAATTCCGCAAACACCACCCACGATCATGTCTGCAAAGATTAACACTGCCGCGGAAAGAAGGAGGTAGAGGACTAATTGACATTCTAAACCTACACAATAGACAGATAAAAGTACTAAGACAATTCTTTTTTACAAAATCCGAAACTTCTATTCTTCACAAAATTATAGTACACAACGACAAACTGTTTACACCCCTAAATTTAAAAGATAGGTACATCTGAACAGAAAAATGAGAAAGTAATCGACGACAAAATTAAACTTTTAGATTGGACCCAGAAATCTCTACACGGAAGACATCGCCAAGACTTATGCCACATAAATGTCGACAAACAAGCGTCGAACGCGTGGTTAAATCGAGGCGAACTCTTCCCGGAGACTGAAGGGTTCATGCTTGCTATACAGGACCAGGTTATTGAAACCAAAAAATACAGAAAGTTTATCATAAAGAATTTAAATAATGACACATGTAGGAAATGCAATAGTTCTCCAGAAACGATTCAGCATATCACAGGCGCGTGCAAGTCAATAGCCCAAACAGATTACAAACATAGACACGATCAAGTAGCCAACATCATACACCAAAAATTAGCACATCAGCACAAACTTATAGATTTCGTTACACCATACTACAAATACAATCCAGAAACTGTATTAGAGAATCCCTCCACAAAACTATATTTTGACCGCGCCATTCTTACCGATCGAACAATCCATTTCAATAGACCAGATATTACACTTATAAACAAGATTAACAAAACTGGATATTTAATAGATATTGCTGTACCAAACACACATAACTTGCAGACAACAATAGCAGAAAAACTGAGCAAATACACTGAACTAAAAGATGAAGTAGCCCGACTTTGGCATCTGCAAAAAGTTACAATAGTACCAATAGTATTGTCTACAACAGGAGTAATACCGAAACAACTTCACCAGTCCCTTAATTCTCTTAATTTACCTCCAAATACCTACCATCTGCTGCAGAAGGCAGTGATACTAAACACATGCAGACTCGTGAGAAAGTTTCTGCAATGTGAATCAGAAAACCCTCATCAAAACATAAATAGTCTACCATCTTCTGTGCAATCTTCTGCACGTGACCGCACTTAATCCAACTGATAATCACTTGGCTTAGGCCCGTGTTATCAGCTCTTACCGGCTAGCCGAGAATATAAAATAAATATAAAAATAATAATAATAATAAAAACTAACACTAACACACTAACACACACACTAACTAACTAACTAACTAATATTTTAATTTTTTTTTTTTTTTTTTTTTTTTTTTACCTATGGTAGGGGTGCTTAATTGTTGCAAATGGGTCACACTGTCACGTCCTAGAAGGCATACGTCAAATTACAAGCAACCTGTATATTATTATTCAATAGCATATATTTATGTGTAACCTAATTATACGAGTATAATGTTAACGGATTTTGTTAACGCTAAATTAATTATAAGTAATTTAGTGACGCTAAGTAATTTAATTTTGTTAAGTACCTACTTAAGGTTAATTATATTAAGAATATTATATTTTTATTTTGTTAATGTATGTGTCCCAAGTTTAAGCAAAAAAAACGTTGAAAAAGCACGTTTCTTGTATACTGTTATATGACCTCCTTTAATTTTTAACTTTACTTTATTTTGGGAACCCTAAAAATATGTAGTGTTAAATATCGTACGCTGGTACGGTACCTCATTAATTATGTGTTATTAAAAAGCATATCATTATGCGTCTAAGTACCTAAATAATGTATAAGAAACGTTATGTTGTTCTAATACTTAATTTAAATATGTACGCAAATTTACTAACTTTGTTCTGGGATAAGAGAGTACCTAAGTAATTTAGCGTTAACTTTGGTCATTTAAGTTTAACGTGTTTTTTAAAACTTATTTTTGTAATTTAGACCTAAGTAAATATTGATATATGTAGGTACACCGTCAGCGGCAAAACATTAATTGATAACACATATTTTATTTACAACACCTATTTTTACACCCACTTATGTTTTACAAATAAAAACTTCGATTTTGACGAGCCCAAACACAACGGGGCTAGTAGCTTTTTAGCTGAAGAGTTCCTGTGGCCACCTTCCTGCTCCATCATCACACCCTGGAAAACTTTGGGCTACTGTACAGACGCCAGCATATCAACCTACCCGAAACTGTCAAATTTTCCCTGTCAACTTTAAACCTTATGTCTAAGTGACAAAGTTGAAAATCTATTAAATAAATTTGACAGATTGTAGTAGGTGTAGGTAGACGTGCTAGCGTCTGTACTTGTCAAGGCAAATCCAAATCGTCGAAATAATAATAATAATATAGTCGAAATAATAATAATAATATAGTTTAATAATAATTATAAAGTTTATTGATTAATTTTGTTTTTTGAATACAACGGAGCTATCTCGTTAAATTGAAGAGTTCCTGTGGCCACCTTCCTGCTCCATCATCAGACCCTGGACTACAACTTGGGTTAATGTACTTGTCGAGACAAATCCAAATAGTAAAAAAAAAAAATATTAATTGACTATTCTAGATACCAAATCTAGTCTTAACTCAATACCCCACTACTGGACCCTTTTTGCTTGGGCGTGGCTTGTACCTAATTTTCAAAGATCCTTGAAACAGTTGATTTTTTAAGGTAGGTATTCGGTTTTATAACATCCTTATATCTACGCCATGCGAGATGAGTTCTGATAAGGGCCTGCTGCGCCTTCATACTTTACTGTCTTGTAAACTAAAAATTTGTATGTTGTTTGTTTTGAATATATAGATATTATTTCGTATTTAAAGTCGTTTATTTTAAATTAAATATACACTCAGATCAATACAAGCAAATATTTACCTAACCATTTCCCAACTATGTTGGGGTCGGCTTCCAGTCTAACCGGATGCAGCCGAGTACCAGTATTTTACATGGAGCGATAGGCGACTGCCTATCTGACCTCCACAACACATCCCAGTAACTGGGTAATACGAAACCCCTTGGAAAGACTGGTTTTCAGACTTTCGGGCTTCTGACGACCCGTAACGTCTGTCAAAGATCCACGAATGGCAGCGTGCTTTCCGAGGCATGGAGGAGTCTCGGTATGTAAAAATCGTCACCCATCCACAGACCAACCCTGGCAAGCGTGGCTTAACCTGTTGGATCGTCCCGTGTGGCAGTTATTACTTAAGCAAATACTACAATATTGATATACTGCAAATACTATGAAATTGTAGTGGCTCTTTAAAAAAGGGGAAAATGTAAATTGTAGCTTTAGGCTTTTCCGTCTCAAAAGTTAGCCGACCCCTGCAGAACTTTGTAGGAAATAAAACAACACGTTTCTTTACTAAAAACTTTATTTTAATTACTCTTGTACTTAAACAATGTAGAAATAATTTAATGTCTATTATTCTGAGCCAGTGTTTTCGGTATAAAAACTTGGTACTTCGGTGTAGTACCGCCTTTCTCTATAATGGCGCGAACTAGGGAGAATGGGTCCAGCTTCTTTTTCACGACAAGGAATCTGAAATAGAATAATATTAGAGACATGAGCGAGTCTTACAGTAGTCGCATATGATGTGTAACGTCTGACATCTCACCTTGTTAATAAGCAACATTCAAGGGGCGGGGCCTCGTCAAGGTCGTTTGTGACGGCGAACTCTAGCACCGCGCGCGCTCATTGGTCAAATCAAATAGCGCGCGCTTCCGCGGCTTCTTGTTACACACTTCCGTCCCTTTTCACGAAATCACTCCCACAGATTCCCCACTCCACAAATAGCAGGAAAACGAGAGGAAATATTTGCAGAGAAGCAAGAGGAAAAATGTTACACGTAAAAAATGTCGACTGGACGAACAGCGCACACTGATTGATCTACGAAAACCACCCTAAAGCTATAGTATACGACCCCAGTGATATGACAGTACAGTAAGTTAGTCCAGCGCAGACTTGCAACTCGTGTAGACAATAGTTTCAACCCAGTCCAGTGCTGACTGCGCCCTCAGGTCAGTCCAGTTGACTAACCTACCCGTCAATTGTCGGGCCCAGTAGCTTCCCTCGTCTGACTTACTACCGATTTAGTCTACATGAACCCAATGACTGGGTCCGAATTTCCGAGTCACTGGGTCCAGTCACTGCTATCGTTTACACCAGGCATTACTGCAACGACATAATAGTGCTGTCAACATAATATTGTAACCGCAAAAGTGTGGTTCTTGACTAGAACAAACATCTAGCAGAATTATAGATAGGTTTAGTTTTCTTTATCGTGTCACCCCGATGGTTTAGTGGTCGCAAGCGCGACTGCAAAGCATAGGGTCCTGGGTTCGATGGACATTAGGAAATACCATGGAGGGACTATGGTATTTCCTAATGTCCAACGAATGTATTAGATGGGACATCCACATTTCGCCGGTTAGCGAAATGTGGATGTATTATTCACTTCTGCTGACCCAATTAGAGAATAAAAGCGTTATATTGGGTCACAGATAACTCAAGGTCAACTAACCTATCATCCCTGTTAGAATCAGAAGGTCAAGGTCAAAAATATCGGACACGATGAATCGCTGAATGAGACACGTTGCAGATTTCAACGCAGGAGTTGCAGTGGATGAAAATAATGTCAAAAACAATCTTAAGGTCAAACAAACTTCCCATCGCATTCACCGTTACTTCTCGACGCAAGTCCAGTTTTCTGTGCAACTTCTTTTCTTTTTTAGGGCTTACTTTAAATAAATTATTTGACTTCGACTTTGATTCCGACTTACTTACACAGCAGTCCATAAAAATATCAAGATCAACTATCCTGTCAACCCCTTCAAGTTGAAGGTCGAAAATGTCAGACGCGTTGTACCGTTGTATTAGAATCATTTTATATTCTGTCTTACAGGTGTAGCAGTGGTTGGGAAAAATATGATGAAATAATTAAATTTAAAAAAAGTCAAGGTCAACCAACCTTTCATCCCCTTCACCATAACTTCTCGACGCGAGACCAGTTTTCTGCGAAACTTGATGCAATACCGCGCGTTCTTCTTTAGAGAAGTCGTTTGTGAACACAAGGTCAAGGTCAAACGTGTCGGAGGCGATGTAGCGCTGCATTAGACCGTGCGCCGCTCGGCGGAGCATACGGACGTCTTGGGCGCTGCCGAGCCCGGCTCGATTTACCTGCGTATCAATTAAAATTAAGAACTATTTACTGTAAACTATGCTACGCTAAACAGATTTTTAGATACTTAATAAAGTACGAAATTACCAACTAGAAATATTCAAATAGAGTGATTTATTATTTGGTTGAGATTTAAATGTTTTGCATATTTCGTACCTATACATATATTCTTTGATCAGTTGCATGATAGAGTAGAAAGGGCCGACCGTGTAAAATATGACCATAAATTATCCCGCGGGGACATGCTACCGGGATATACAGTAAGTGTCCTATGTCCTAATCCAGGTCATGGTCTACCCGTCTACCTTTCATCTAAATTCGTTCTGCCGTTACGGCATGAAAAGGTAACAGGGAAATAATAAATCTGTTTTAGGGTTCCGTAACTCAAAATGAAAAATTGAAACCCTTAAAGGATGACTTCGTTGTGTGTCAACCTTTTTTCTCAGTAGCGCGTAGAGGCATCAATTTGAAATAGATATCAAAAACTTAGATCTACGGTCTCTTGGAGTTGTAACGAAAATCAATCTACCAAATCAACGCAATAAAAAAAATACGGCCGTTTATGTCGCATATTTTGACTCTCGCAAATAAACCAGTCTATTTGGTACTTCCCGCTGGGTCAGCAGCATGAAGTTTGGCGAGAAGCAAGGTCAAGTACAGAGGAAAATCCGAAAATTGGTAATTTATAGTTTTCTATGAACTGCAAATTTAAGTTTGTTCTTCAATCTGGTATCAAAAATTTATAGGCCGTGTCTTGAAGTAACATTTAGTCTGTACTTCATTACTCTATTAGAAAGTTATTTTTCTATTGAAAACTTAAGTTTTTCCTTCAATCCTGATTTGGAAATTCGGGCAGCCGAGCAAGCACTCAGCTTCAGCGTCAGCTTTGAGACGGAACCCCCAGGGCGCAAGTCCTAGTCACACTTGTCCGTTTAAAAAAAAAAAAAGCTGGTTTATATGATTCTAAATGCGGCTACTTAAATTACTAATTATTAATTTTATTATTATCACCAGTAATGTGTACTATATAGCTCGTGGCTAAGTAATACGAGCCGCATGGGTCGATCCATCAGGTTAAGCTATGCTTGCCGGGGTTGGTCCGTGGATGGGTGACCATCTTAAGTGTGCGGTGTCCCGACTGTTATTCGTGGATCTTTGACAGTCGTTACGGGTCGTCAGAAGCCCGAAAGTCTGACAACCAGCCTTACCAAGGGGTATCGTGTAACCCAGTAACTGGGTTGTGGAGCAGTCGCTTCATGTAAAATAATGGTACTCAGCTGCATCCGGTTAGGCTGGAAGTCGACCCAAACATAGTTGGGAAAAGGCTCTAGTGCCGCCATTGAACACATAATACCTACATGCTAGAAAGGTTGTAATAACTCAAACTCAAAGCATTTATTTCAAATAAGCCAAATACAGGCTACTTTGAATTGTCAAGGGGTCGGTCAGTCAGAAAGATGAAGCTAGTTGCCTATTCCAAAGCGTAGTAGGTACCTATGGAGAAGAACGGGCAAGAAACTCCACGGACACTCTTTTAAGATATTGGTTACATCATTCATGTTGAAGATAAACATGTGAAAACGATGCAAAACATTAAAAGCCTCCGTAAAAGAAAAAAAAAAAAACTATTCTAAAATTAAATTAAATTAAAATATGCCGTGGCAGCTAAGAGATCACCAGTCCCAACTGACGGCGCCCGTTCACGAACATGACGCATGGATCAGCACCGTTCGGCTCAACCATTTTGAAGGGAGCTAAATGATCCAACACACGCGCCACCGTCAGCGAGACATTAGAGTAAACATGACATACCGGTAAACCGGGGTTACTTTGAATCGCGGGGTAACTTTGATATAAACTTCCATTTCATATAAAATCGTGAATTACTTAAAACGAAACGCAATTAGGTAGTTTTTTTTTTCTGAGTTATGAACACTGAACAAATGTTTAATCCTTTCCTGAGGACACGCTGGGAATCCACCAATCATTTTAATTGAAAAAGGTAAATATATTGTCATTCAAACAATCAAATCAATTGTTAGATCAAAGTTACCCCATGCGACAATATTTATTTTTCTAGTTGATAGATTTTTATTTTTTAAATTGTATTGGCATTGTAATTGGGTAATTATATTTAAATTGTATTGACATTGTAATTGGGTTTATTTAATTGCGTAATTACTTTGCAATTACGCAATAATTACTTTGTAATTACGCAATAAAATAAGGGGTATCCTACGTATAACTTTGATCAGGCAGTTTAATTTTTTTTTCTCAAAATCAAGCCAATTTTTTTCACTTATTATTACAGGAATCGAGAGTAATAAAAAAAACCGATCACTAGATTTATTTAGTATTTTTTTACATCCACAAATTTAAAAGATATGAACCTTCAAAGTTTAATATTGATCAAAGTAACCCCGGTCTACGGTACTCTCAGCCGCTAGGACAAATTCAAGTCAATGACCTTTTGACCGAATGGGCTGATTTTAATGAAATAAAGACTATATGTTAATTCAAGTAACGAACTATGACTATGTTTCCAATCCCATAAATCTCTTGAAAAGTAGACACAAAAAAAACAATATTAATTGTGAATTTTAAAATCATCCCCTTTTTTACCCCTTTGGGAGATGACTACAAAAACATTGAAATGCGAAATTCTTTATTTCTTACAAAAGCATAAATTAGAATTTTCATATCCCTGACTTAAGAAATGCTAGGTTTCCCATACAAACTTTCATCCCCTATATCAACACCTTTTTGGGATAAAAAGTACCCTATATCCTTCTCCAAGTTTTATCGAAATCCGTTCAGGGGTATATCCGTGAAAAGGTAACATACCGACAGACAGAGTTACTTACGAATCGATTAGTAAGGATATAGATTATGCAATCCACTGAGACGCGCCCCACTCCGCTCCGTACTAAAGTACAGCTTACAGTACAGTCATCGCGGAGTGGGGCGCGTCGTCGTGGATTGCACTATCTGTAGTAAGGATTGGTTAGAACTTATACATCGTGTTCAATGATCTGCGTTCATTCATCAATCTGCCTAGCCTGGACCGGCTTCCAGTCTAACCAGATGCAGCTGAACACCAGTATTTTACATGGAGCGACTGTCTATCTGACCTCCACAACCCAGTTACTGGGTACCACAATACCCATTGGTTCGTCTTCGTTCATACATAACCACGGTAATTTGTTTTGTATTGAACTCACCATTTGTAAGTTCGGTTTGATAGGCTCGGATATGCCTTGCGCATCGACGCCCAGACCACCGCCTTGCCAACCCATCATCTTCATCATTCTGGAATAAAAAAAAACAAGTATTATCTATTACTATAATATAATATGTAAAAAAAAGCCGATCCGAAAGGGGCATCAATACTGCAATAACATTACCTGAAAGTTTAAAAAAATATATTATTGAAAATACAAAAGTTACAGATAGTGCAATCCACGACGACGCGCCCCACTCCACGATTACTGTACTGTAAGCTGTACGGAGAGGAGCGGAGCGGGGCGCGTCGTCGTGAATTGCACTATCTATATTGCTATTTAAAATTGTCATTTTTAGTACGGTGCCAATAGAATCCCAAATTCATTAAAAAAATGCAATTTTTTACTACATCTACTTTTATTACTTGTAGACACCCGCTAAACGACGGCCGCCCGCGCCCCATGTAATAAATAACCCCTAGAAAAAAAATGTGGCGTAGTTTTTTCCTGAAAATTACCACATAAATATATTATACTCTCAGTACGATACCTAACGACACCCTCACGGATCGGACTGTTTTTTTTACATGTTGTTAATTTTATTCACTATCAAATATGAAATAATTGCATTATTGTGTTCCATCTGCGTATAAAAAGTAGGATATTCAAAATATTAGTAGATTTTAAAGCGATCATCGCGCTAATACACGATCCTTCGAACTTTTTGTTCGGTGAACCTGCGAGAGGGCGCGCTTTCCGGTTTTCCGAACAAAAATAACATACGCACGCGACCGATCGCGTATTCGGGCGACGATCGCGTATTTGGGCGACGATCGAGTACTCGGGCGACGATCGCGTATTCGGGCGACGATCTAGTATTCGGACGACGACCTAGTATTCGGGCGACGATCTAGTATTCGGGCGACGTTCGCGTATTCGGGCGACGATCGCGTATTCGGGCGACGATCTAGTATTTGGACGACGACCTAGTATTCGGGCGACGTTCGCGTATTCGGGCGACGATCGCGTATTCGGGCGACGATCACTCGATCGTCGCCCGAAGTCGAGTATTCAGGCGACGATCGAGTATTCGGGCAATGATCGTGTATTCAGGCGACGATCGAGTATTCGGGCAATGATCGAGTATTCGGGCAATGATCGCGTATTCAGGCGACGATCGAGTATTCGGGCAATGATCGAGTATTCGGGCAATGATCGTGTATTCAGGCGACGATCGAGTATTCGGGCAATGATCGAGTATTCGGGCAATGATCGTGTATTCAGGCGACGATCGAGTATTCGGGCAATGATCGAGTATTCGGGCAATGATCGCATATTCGGGCGACGATCGAGTATTCGGGCAATGATCGCGTATTCAGGCGATGATCGAGTATTCGGCCGACGACCGCGTATTCGGCCGACATTTACTATAAATACAGTGTCAAATCACAATGGTGCCGATTCTCTTGTCACAAATGCCTCTAAACTAGACTAAAAATCACTAAAATTTAGTTTATTCCTGTCAAACGAAATTTCCCATTCCAAAATAGACTAAAGTGACACAACTTAACTATATTTTTGTTTGACAGCACTAAGATGGCACTGAGTTATTAATTTAGTGAAAATAGCAAATTTTTTCACCTAAAATTTTGATTATTTTTAATCGCGGTTTAAAAAAGGTGTGGTGGAATAAAATAAGTTGTCATGAACTAAAATTCACACAAGCACCTCAACTTCAGGTGCAAAAACAGTACTGTATCTTTATTTTTTCTTTGGCTTATCTCTCGAAAAGCCAAAAGTAAGGAATTTTAGTGATAGTTTAGTTTAGTTCGGTGTACAAGAGAAAACCCAATATCCCACCAATATCAAATTGGTGAGTCTAGTTATACAGTATTTTGTTCGTTTTTACTATTTGAAATTCAGTGAGTATGTATTTTTGCCTTGTCAATAGGCACTGGCTAACCCCTACTACATGGAACTTCTACGTAAGTGGCAAAACATTGGTGCTACACTTATGCCTACCCCTTCAGGAATTACAAGCGTAATGTTACGTCAGTACTAACTTCATAGCCACGGTATTCTCCACCGGAGTCCCGAACATGTCATCTTTCTTCTTTCCGGATACATCGCTGACGCTGATCCTTGCGTCTCCTTGGGCTATAAACTGCTCTTTTATTAACACGCTGACTACTTCGCGACGTAATCTCTGTAAACAAAGACAATATAATTAATATTATAAGAACTTCGCGACCGAAGAAGTAACCGCCCATTGAATATTTTGTAGTTGTAGTGTTTTTTTTTTGTGGTGTATAATAAAGTATATTATATAAATCCATTTAAAAAAGAGTCGTGTTAGTTACACTATTTATAACTCAAGCACGGGTGAACCGATTTCGCTAATTCTTTTTTTGTAGTTTTTTTTATTGTCAGGAGAAGGTTTTAGGTAGGGTGGGTAAGGTCGGTAAATAGGGTGGGTAGGGTGGGTAGGTAGGGTATGTAGGGTAGGTAGAGTAGGTAGGGAAGGTAAAGTAGGTAGGGTAGGTAGGTGCGCCGTAGATAAGTGCTACCCATGTGAAGCCGGGGCGGGCCGCTAGTAAATAAATAAACTTAATTGAAAAAACTGCCTCGTTGGTCTAATGGCAAGCGGTCCTGATGTCCGATTCCTAGGTCGGGCAGTGATAATGGGTTTTTCTATCAGGAATTTCCCAGTAGCAGCCTGTAGCCTAGATGTGCGCCCGCTTGATGGCAATAGACTCGCCCCCCATTACTTGGGACTTAAACATAACTAGCGAAATGTGGGTGGTACTTTTGGTACTCTGCCCAACCTAATATGAACTGTAACAAACCTCCCAAGCTATAATTTCGGTCGCATTCCTCGCTTCCACTTTACTCTCGCCAGTAGCCTGCGCCAGTAGCTTCTGATTGATGCAGAGTGAGTACACTTTGTTCTCATATCCATTTGTTAAGTTTACACCACAAACTTGGCAGCTAGCTGAAAAATACGGAGTAGGATTATCTTGAAAGAGGGAAATGCAGAACAAGTATTTATTGCTAAATTATTATTGAACCATATCACAAGTAAAATAGAGGTCAAAATTGCGTGCGAAAACATTGTGCGCTTTTATGATGTGCGTCCACAGCATCACACGAGGAAGTAAAATGTATGGAAATACGTGGCCGTGGAAATAAACTCTTGATACATAATATATTTCCATACATTTTACTTCCCTGTGTGATGCTGTGGACGCCACGACAATACACAGTTAAACGTTTTTCATTTTCTGTTTTCTTTTACGCCATTTGCTTATTGTTGTAACGTCCCGTTCTATTATACTGTAGCTTGTCTTGTTTGCTACGGAGAATCACTGACTCCTAAGACACAGGCACATACACCTAGTTTAGGAGTCAGGGAATTAAAATTATTGTGACCTGGTTAGGCGATTAACACACGGCACCGCGCACCTCCGCGGTAGGCGGTGAAGCGGATCTCATGTTGCATTGGCCTCTAATAAATCCGTAGATGCCTAACACACGTACGCCGCCCGACCGCGCGGTCGAGCGGTGCTCGTTTCTACCGCAAACTGCTCCTACCGCGCGGTCGAGCGGTGCCGTGTGTTAATCGCCTTATAAGCCTTATATGCTCTTAGTTTTTAGTTCATATACTGTGATGGCTTTTGGTGAAATAAAGAATTTATTTATTTATTTATTAATATCGTCACGAAAGAAAATTTAAAAATGGCCATTCCTTGTGGTATGTTGCGCATTTTAATGCATATTTTCATAAACTTGACAGCAAGAAGCATCCAAGCAACACTTATTTTTTCTTGTGACGACTTTTATTTTAGATAAGAAGGCTAGTCTTGTCGGCAGTGGGACAGGTAGGTTTTTTTTCGTGCACTGGATTTTCAACGCTCTGCTTAGCACCGAGAGTTGAAAATCCAACAGTGTATTTTTTCAACTAGGACGAGAGTGCGTCCCAACGTGTTGCGATTCTCAACGCTCGACTCAACACTGAGAGTTGAAAATCCAGTGCGCGATAAAATCCCGCCGCGATATTTTTACGCCCGTGCGAACGTGGGCTAATAGCTATCAACAATTTTCTCGCTCATCAACGTACAGACGCCAGCACACCAACCTACTACAATCTGTCAAATTTCTATACTATATCAGTCTTACTTTGTATATTCCACAGTTTCCTAGCCCACGGTCGAATCAACAGCACTATACGGCCAAATGAAGACTGAAACATATTTTCTCTAAACAGTCTCACGTCCAAACATTTTATATTTGACATTTCTTTTATATAACCATCCACATCCATCAGATCTGCGTTTTTCTTTTCACTCGGTAACGTATCCTGGTCTACGGTCTTTGCGTTGCCTTCCATCTCAGTATCTTCATCTGATGCCTCATTTTTGTTTTGTTCATCATCTGAAAGTTTCTTTTCTTCTGTTTCTTGGTCTGGTATTTGACCTTGGGGTATGAATGCAATGCGGGCAGATTTTGGTTTGTCATCAGTAACAATTTCTCCTCCAACACGCTTGATGCCTCGTGCTCTGTCCTCGGCAGCTGTTGATGCGGACACAAATGTCCTTTGCAGTTTTGTTCTCTTTTTGTCTTTATATTTTTGACCAACCTGGAAAATTACAGTAAAGTGTAAATATTGAGGAATATAACATAACAGCATACCTGTAAACCCCGAAGGGTGAAGCAGAGATGTGCCTACAGTACAACCACATTTTGCAGAGCACTGGCGAGATGGTCAGATGCAATAAAAAAAGAGGCAGCATTTACCGAGACCGCATAACTTTTGGAGACTTGTTTGCGATCCCTCATAAATGGAGATGCATAGATTGAATTTATGTCATACTAGCTTATATCTGCGGCTTCGCCTATGTGATTTGGAATGCTATGACGCAGTTTATTATCATTATGTAATAGTCAGCTTTTGTGCTGCTGTAAAATATGTGTGTTTAGCGGGTAATGTTTAGCAGTAAATGTATTTTTATTTTTTATTAGCTATGGGTAATGTATAGCAGTAAATGTATTTTTATTTTTTAATTATTGATGAAAAAGTATTAAGTATTAAGACTGTATATGGGAGCTACATCTGCCAACGAACTGCTTTGCAGTTTGCCAGAAGTAAATATTATGGAAAAAAAAATATATCCCAACAAAATGAACGCTTTTTCATTTTGATTTTTTTCCCTCAGAATTGTGGGAACAACAAATAAAAGAATAGAGGGAGAGCCTATTGCCATCAACCAGGCACAATATTATGGTATATGACTGGTGCTAATATTGTAAACCTATGACGACCCACCGACCTATAAATTTATTGCTTTCAGGGAGTACATTATTAGATAAAATTCGTAATTTCACGAATATAATGTTTTTTTTTATAATACAGATGTCAGCTAATGTATGTATGAGTTGCAGGGTACAGAGGATACTCGAAAGTACATTTTGAGAATCAATCACGAGTGAAATGCTATGGAGGCGGAACTACGGACAAAACACAATAAACAATATTTTAAGGTTAGGTTGTTATTCTAATAGTTATTATTGTTTGTGGGTTATGTTTACCTCAAAAGATAGTTGAGCTATCTGTTGCATAACTGGCGCAGGATATCTACAGCCCATAAACTCGATATTTGTGTAAACTCGGGCCAAACAAATTAATCTTTCTTCGGGGAAATTACTCTTCCATTTTTCCATGAAAGCTTTGCGTAACTGCCAATGTTCTTCGCATTCGTGTTCATCTCTGTATTTCTCAATATCCCAGTTCACGTCAAAGTCACCTGTTATATTATTTCCCGCAAAATTACTTAATGTTTTGTTTGTGTTGGACATTTTCGTTTCGGAAAATTCACCATCAAAACCAATCAAAACATTGATAAATGTTGCAAACTAAAAGTTTAAGTTTTCTGATAAAGTATGTCGGTAAGTATATAATAATTCTAAAAAGATGCTACAAGCATCTGTAAAATAAATGTGAGGTTTCTAGTTAAAATAAACAACTTGTCTTTACAACTTTTTTAGGTGTAAACGATAAATAAAAACTATTGAATACATTTTATACCTTGGTGTAAACACGGGGTAAAAACATTGCGTTTGATCTAACTTAGCTTAGCCGTCATAGCTTCATTATTTACTGAACTGCAATATTGCCAGCCGCAGGCGCAGGTTGGCCGCCCTAGGCCCGGGCGGGCGGCGATGCATGGCGCGTGGCGGGCCTATTCGGCTTAGGTGTGGGTCAAAAAACTGACACACCTTGGAAAACTGCGAATGTGGTAGAGATGTTGTATTAGGGTCATTTTTAGGTAGGTAATCCTATTATTGAATATATTAGTTAACGCATATTAGGATACCATACCTATTACTGGGTATTAGTCTAATATTAGTGAACCGATTCGTTATTAGCTACTCAATCTAATATTGATATCTGCGTATTATTCTCCATGATACACATTCTATTCATACAATACAAATTCATCTCACTCACTCGTCAGGCGCCGAGACGTCGGCGAGTGAGTGAGATGACCACGGGCGCGGTTGGCAAATAATATAATAGCATAGCGAGCGCGGCGAGCCGCCTCGCTATTACGCGATCGTGACCCTATTATTTGACTGGTAACCTATTACTCAATATTCGCTTATCCTAATATGAATATACATGGCTTGTATTATTACGAATATATTAGTCACACCTTTAGAATGTGGTAAAACCTACATATTCATTTGCGAATTTCGTCCTACACTTGCGGGCTTGCGTCCGACTTACGACTTAAGAATTTTGTATCTTACTCAATTCGAAGTTATTAATTAGCTTTTAGCTGGCAATAAATTTTGTTTATGTCAAAGTCGGATAGTTAATGACAGCTTTCTGCGTAGTGCGTAAAAGTGTCGAGTGCGTTCCGACGGAAATTTTGCTATTTTGTCAATATTTTGTCTTTGTTTTTAATAAGGAAAAATAATTATGTTATAGTTCTTCTTTCTTGTTCTTGAAAATGCAATAAATTATCATCGAGCAAAATTGAATAATGATTATAATATATTGAAAAAGAGGGTTGCCGATGACCGGTTGAACAAAAATCTTGAATTTCTTTCGATTGACCGTTGAAGGTAGGTGAGTTTATTGGTGAAAACAGATTCAATAATAAATATATTCGTAATTATTCGTTATTCGTAATTATTTTTGATTAAACTTTCATATGACATTTATTTATTTGGATACCTGAAGATTTTAATAACTTGTGTTGATACCTAATAATTTTCCTTTCGTACCATGGAGTATTCTAATCAAAAATTAGAAACAGCCGAAAGCTGTAGAAATATAATTGATAACGCCGGCAACATGTCTTCTGAAACTACCGTAGTTTCACCAAAGAACATCAACAAAGAGAATTCGGAGATTTTTGATGAGTCCATGGTCTGCGATGATGGTAACTGCATTGATAATGTTGATGAACGGAAGTATGAGAATAACCAGTCTATTACTGTCGAATTACCACCTGTGGCGGGAACTGAAGAAATCCCTCCAAAATATGGCACTATGTCTCCGCCAAATATGTCTCCGAAAAGTAAAAAGAGAAAGCTTCCTATTCCAAGCTTCGACGAACTACTAGAAAATTTGAATTCCAACATATTGATAGCAAATTTCACAAAATTACTACTTTTTTTGCAAAGTAACAACAAGGAATTGTGTTTTCCTTTTATTCTGAAAGATTATGAAGTGTTTTTTGAAATGATAGTGCAGGACATAAATATTTTGAAATCAAAGAGTTTGGATGCTGATTACAGAGATATTTGTGATAGAATAATAGTAAATGCAACCGGTTACATGCTTACATGTGTCTATGAATATAGGCAGAACATCCAAAAGTGAGTTGAAATTGTAACCAAGCGGACAATATTTTTTTAAATTTAAATTTTAGTTGGTTTTATTATGTTTAGTTTATGATCCTCGTGTGCGAGTCCCGATATAGTAATGCTTTCAGAATGTTGTTGGATTTCCACTTTGTGCATCAGGAATGTTTACCGAAGCACATACTGACTGTTTCAAATTTCAATACTTACCTACCATCCTGCTTAAAAGGATTGATTCCATGATGCGCAGTGCGTGGTAGTGTCAACGGAATTCTGAAGGTCATCTGTGATAAGCTATATTGCTCCATTATGGTGCATTGGGCACATTACCCAGTGCATCAGGTGAGTGCAACAGATGAATTGAAATTTTGTATTACATTTGCTACTAACATAGCTTTGTAGTGTTTATTACTATCACTGGTCAATGTCTGAATATTTTTTTTTATAATTCTTTGTCTTTCTATGTTAGATTTGTGCAACAAAATGTGTGTAAGTGGAATCCATTGTCAGCACTTAATTGCACGCAGATTTAAAAATCATAAATTAGCAAAAGACTTAAGAAATAAAAAATGTGATTTGTTTCTACTTTAATTTTGTTTTCTTTATTTACAGAATAGTCATGGTCATTAAAAAAGAAAATAATAATATGATGGATCAGTCTGAAACCGGAACGTCTTCATTTTCTTGGTGAGTTATAATACCTATAATATTACATCACGCCATTATTCGAAAGGTTAGGCAGAGGTGTATCTAGACTAGAGTACACTTACATTTGCCCAGTTGTGTTTAAGTTTCATGCAATAGCGGCCGAGCCTATCGCCACCAACCGTGCACAAATAGGTACAAACAGACGGGCTGCTACTGGGTAATTTGAGATGGATAATTCGACCATCGAAGTAGAATACAGGTGTGATGTTATGTTTTATGTTACCTATATGTTTGAAAGAGATATCCTAGGTTCAGGGCAGTCTTTCTAACTAGGTAGGTTGGTCTTAATTCATCATTATTGCACCACAGCTTGTGCACAAAAAACCAATATTTATATCCTACAAATTGTTTTTAAACTCTGAAGGCACTATGCTTTTTTCTTTGACCAGTGTTTCTGTGTATGATGATGTATTTCTGTTTCCGCTATAACAACAAATATTAAATACAGAATAAAATAAATATTTAAGGGGGGCTCCCATACAACAGACATGATTTTTTTTGCCGTTTTTATAGATAATGGTACGGAACCCTTCGTGCGCGAGTCCGACTCGCACTTAGCCGGTTTTTAAAGGCACATGATGGCAACTGCAATGCCTCAGGTGTTGCATACCTATAGATGGTGGTATTCACTTAATATCAGGTGGGCTGGCGATAAAATATTAAGTGTAAAAAATTCAAAGGCAAAAATAATATGGTTCTGATTCCTTCAATGGACTCATTGAAGAGATTTATTCAAGTGCTTTGCAGAGTGAATAAAATTAACAAAACATGTTTAACCGCCGTTATCTAAACTAAGATTCGATTTTTTTGTATATTTGCATGTTTATTTGTAATGGATAAACTCAAAAAATACTTAATACATTTAAAAAAATCTTTCATTTATAGAAAGCTACATTATCAGCGAGTAACATAGACGTATTTTTTTATTTTTTTTAAATGATGATCCCTGTGAAAATTGCAATAATGTAACCCAAGGTATCAAAAAAATCAAATAAATAATAGTAAATCGCGCATATCTGGGAGTGGCGCGAGGAGGCGATACGCCGGGGCTTGACTCCGATGCCGCGAGAAATCGCGGAACAGCGGACAGAGCTCCGACGGAATCTCATGGCATCATGGAGAGTGCGATTGTCGCAACCCAGTGCTGGGCACGCCACTATTGCGGCGATAAGTCCCCTCTTTGAGGAGTGGCTAGAGAGGCGCCACGGCGACCTCACCTTCCGCCTGACGCAGGTCCTCATCGGACACGGCTGTTTCGGGAGGTTCCTGTTCGGTATCAGGCGGGAGGAAACGCGAAACGGGTCATCACTGCGTGGATCGCCCGGAGGACACGGTGGAGGTCTGTCCGGCTTGGGCAGAGCATCGCCGTGTCCTCGTGGAGGCGATCGGTGGCGGGGATCTGTCCGGCCCTGGTCCAGGCCATGGTACTGAGCGAGAGGGCATGGGAGGCCGTCACCTCCTTCTGCGAAGCAGTAATGTTCGCGAAGGAGGAGCCGGAACGCGTGAGGGAAAGGCAAAATTCGCGCCCTCACGCCCTGGGTATCGGGAATCGATTGCCGATTCCCGGCCACCGTAGGCGCGGGCTTGCGGACGGTGGGCAATGGGTAGCTCGCCGTCCGGTAAGGACCAGGCCCGGGTCGACGGCGCGTTGTGTTTCACGCGCGTCTCAAGGAGATGTCAGCGAGTGAAGGGGTCCGTTGGGAACATTGCCTGCCGGGGTTGCGGGAAAGTCCGAAAGGGATACCGTGGGCCCCTGGCATTGCACAGGCAACAGAAGGAACACGGGTGGGTTTTAGTCAGTAAGAGTCTGACACGCCCTCCCGCTCCGCCCAGAGCGGGAGAAGTCATATGATGAATTCCCACCCAAAAAAAAAAAGGTATCAAATATTTACCTGTGTAAGTCATTATTTGGCGTGCGCTGCGAAAACTATTGATGATACATAAAATAATGTACTACATCGTCACCCTACCCGCTAACTGTTGTATCTACACTGACTTTACCTACGTGTTCATAACTTTTCGAAAAAAAGTTTTATGCTTTATGGCAAAATATAAATAAGTTATTAATTCATTAATACAGACACAGCTAACGCAACTACAGTAACATGATTGTAGCGCCCGACTGAAAGCTGTTGCTCTGGAAAAATATCAATTGCTAGATAGGACAGTTAGCGGGGATGACAACATGTTTATAGTCACTCTCACTCATCAATACCCACAAAAGCTATAAGTGTTCAAATTAGTCAATCAAAACACGTGGAATCGAAAGATGATGATATTAATCCCAAATTATCGGACGCATCCGTAAGCCGCGGCTAACAGTCGCGACCGATGAGTGTGCACGTTGTTCCCAGCTCCAGCCGGACAGATTTCTATCAGACGTCCGAACGCTCAAGGACGGCCCAAGGTCAATTCCGTGGCTTACGGACGCCGATAATTTGTTCCCAGCTTTATCCTACTAAATAGTTTCATAGTCAAGGTTGATCATCACGCTACGACTTTTAGGAGCCGTGCGAAAGTAAAAAACTTAAAAAGGACGCTAAGCAAAAACGAAGTAAAAGCACAGGCGGGCGATGGGAAGTAACAAGAAGTTTCTCGCAGGCAGAAGCTAGTCTCTGTATAATTTTGTATATATCCTTCCTGAATCCCCTCACTGAACTGCTTTAGTAATCGACTGGATAGTTTAAATACCTCCAAGCTATTTGATACACACGCATCAGCTAGTTAGCGGCAAGTGTCTCTAACCAAATATAAATTAAGGCGCAGGGTTCCGAAAACGGGGTAATTAAAGCGGGGTTTAAAAAAAAAGAATGATATTTTCAAGTCTTTTTTTAATACAGTAATGGAACTCAAATAATTAAACATACATTAATGCTTCAAAAAAATCTTCAAACACACCTCTTAATTGTCTTTAAAAGCAGTTTATATCTTCACTAACAATTATAATTCTTCAAACACACCTCTTAATTGTCTTTAAAAGCAGTTTATATCTTCACTAACAATTATAATTAAAAATATATCTACCATAAAATGTCTAATGTCAACCTGCATTCAGTGATGGAATAGGATGAGTAATATGAGCAATATGATGAAAAAAACAACGAAAAACATTGAAAAAGTACAAAAGTGTGGTTATTTTCTTTACTCTTTACACGTAAAGAAAAAGACAGAGACAAAGGCAAATCGGAACCCTGCGCCTTAATAAAGAACAATTTAACCATAAGCATTCTATGGGTACGTTGATTCTGTGTTGAGGTATGGTCTTATCACATGGGGCTACTCAACAGAAAGTCAAATAGTGTTCATCGAACAAAAAAAATACATCCGCGCCATAGCGGGCATACGCCCACGGGAATCTTGCAAACCCTTTTTCAAAAAGTTCAAGATACTAACCCTTCCAAGTCTGTATATCTTTGAATGCGCTAAATTTGTTAAAATGAACCCGGAGCTATTTAAACAAGCTCATGAAATGTTTCCAAAAAGTATTAGGCACAGAAATAGAATAGTTTTGCCCATAATTCCTAGAACAGCATTATATAGTAAGAATAGCTATGCTATGTGTGGTCGCATATTTAACGCTATACCTGACAGTGTTAAAATCTTACCAGCTAATAAATTTACAAGGTGTCTTAGTGTTTAAGGGAAAATAATTTCTACTCAGTATGTGACATATTTAATATGAGATTGCAAAATAAATGATAATCATAATCATTTACCCTCTGACATCAGTACCTATATGTATCTAATAATATAACAACATTAGCTACTCATTTTTAATTTTAATTGAATGATGACTATAATATCTAGTAGGTAATAAACTCAAATATTTGCATGTCATTATTATGACTAAGTGTTATGGATCTGTATTATATATGTTATGACCTAAATTGTACCAATACTTATGGCAAACAAATTGATTTGATTTTATTTGAACCCATAAAAAAACTATAATTTAAATCCCTGTACTTAGTTTAAAAAATATTTCTTTCAGGTCTGCAGAGAGCGTAGTGCCCTCATCTCAGACATCAAGTGGAGAAGACAGCAATGAAGTACTGAGCAGGTCACTGTCTCCTAGCCATATATCTAGCGGTTTCAAAATACACTGCCTCCGCACAACGCTGGCTTTCGTAAAGAATGACGTCACAAAAACAAAAGAATTTCCTGAATTGAATTTAGAACAAGCACAATTCATGCAACTGTTACTTGAAAGTGTTATAGCTTTCACGCAATTTGATAGTAATTTGGAAATAAAGGAACTATATAGAGCGTTGTGGGAGGCCGTCAGAATATATAGCTTGAAATACGAATTTAAGGTTAAGTGTGTAGAAAGTTGTGGCGGAAAAAAGTAAGTTTACCCAAGAAGTATGGTTTTGAGATGGGAACAAAATGTACACCTTTTATGTAAGCCTAAAAGCTGGAAACAGTTAAGTGCAGTGGCGGCGTTAGGCGTCTACGACCGCCGACGGCCTCGCGCGAGGAAGTTTAGTTATTCGTATTTATTTCCCCTCCGGCCCGGGGTTCTGGGGTGCCCCAAATCTCGAGAAGTACTTTTCAATCTAATCCCAAACAAAGCCAAAATATGTTCAGTAACAAAGAGTCAGTTTTTAATTGGAGGCCCCTACGTATGCAAAATATATACGTAGCATACTAAAATGTTCGAGTACGCTTCGCTCGCTCTTCCATCGTACATGTTCTTAGTTTTCAAACTTCTGCATAGTTCGACAAAGTAACTTATTTCTGTATAAATGTTCAATAGAATATCTGAAAAAAAAATTATAAAGAAAAATTTCGAGCTCGCTTCGCTCTCTCTATCATCCTATATTCTTCTCATACCCTTCTCAAACCTTTCTGCATAAATCAACAACGACAAAGTATCCCCTATTTCTGTATGCAGATATGGTCAAAAGAAAACCTTGCCATTCCGAGGCGGGGTGCTAAATTTTCGAGCTCACTACGCTTGCTTTCGCGTCCTGCATTCTCTTAATTCTCAATATTTTCTGCATAACTTAACAATATACCTCCTATTTCTGTAAGAATATATATATATCATAATATATATATCGGTGCCTGTAACAATACTAGCACAGACATCGTCGTTAACTCTATCTTTAAAATGCTCAAAACTCTGGACATTGTGATAATCTTAAAAAACTTCAGTGAAGCTAAAAGCCGATAACTTCTTCTATTTATTTCATTTGTGTTTGTTTACGTAACTTTTTTCATCATTTGATTAGCAATAAAACTCATATGCTCATCATATATTAGTGTATAATTCAGCTCATTCAATTAAACGTTTTTCTTTCGTCTGGGAAATGAAAGAAGCCTCGCAATGCTGATGTCGCCGAAGTCCACGTTTGGTCTAGCGCCGCCACTGGTTAAGTGATGTAGCGTTAAAAAAGAAACGAGTTTTTAGATGGAGAGATTTTGATCATGTTACACTAATTTATTATTTAAAATCATCTATCATCATGACATTTTAAAATAATTTGACTAGTATCATTTTACATTATTTTATGAATATTTGCAAGCTTGTCTAAGGTAAACTTGATGATCTATTTTTATGTTTACATTGATCATCTCTTGCATGCTGACCATTTATGTTGTTTGAGCAGTACTCATGTTTGAGCAAATAAATTATATCTTAATAAAACGGAAAAAATATACTTACAATATTGTTTAATGACAGGAGTTTGATGTTTGAAAAAGTACCAAAACTGAAACCATCTGCGACTGCTGTCAATTCAAACCAGATAATGTAAGTTTTATCGCATTGTTTCATCCATCAAATGATTTGTTTGTCTGATAAACTAACCCACTATTTTTGTCGTCAGGAATCGAAAGACTGATGTCCTAAAAACAAAGGCCTTAAAGCCAGAGGCTCTAAATCCAGAGGCCTCAAAGAAAGAAGCCTCAAACAGAGAGGCTCCAAAGTCAGAGGGCCTTAAACCAGAGGCGTCAAAGACAGATGCTGCAGAGGATTCAAAGTCAAAGACTCCAAAACCAGAAGCCTCTAAGACAGAAGCTCCAAAGCCACAGGCCCCTAAACCAAACGCCTCAAAGGCAGAAGCCCCAGAGGCCTTAACCTCAAAGCCAGAGGTCTCAAAATCAAAACCTTGGTTTCCAATGCCAGAGATCCCAAAATGTATACCAAATGTCAATCAAAACCCCATACGCGTTACAAAGAAAATGCTAAAAAGCAGACTGAAGATGGAAAATGAGGATCTCTTCATCAAAAGACTACCGTCAAAGTTTATTTCTGACACTCTAAATACCATCCATGAGTTTTTATTAGATGAGGAAAGATTCAAATTGGTATTTGTGCCAAAAACTTATAGTGAACAAGATTTCTATAGTAAATGCCTCAGATGGTGTCAAACTGTTGTGTCGAAGTTTGGTGAAGAATTCCAAGAGATGCATTATCATATTACGTGTCTATTGTATCGTGTTAACTGTAACGTTAGTATGGGTAGCATGAATGAAACAACTGGAATTAAGTAAGTTAACTTTTTTATTTATTTATAAGAAAAGCTATGTTGTTGTGCAAACAAACATTTTGAAAAAGTAACTTTAATGCCCACACATAAAGTTCAAATTGCGTTACAACTTCAAATTATTTTATGACTTAGTATTTGTGAAACCAACTTAATTTTCACTAGTATAGAGCTGATATTTGCAGAAGTGGAAATGCCATGTTGGAAAGAAGGATTTGAATATAGAATAGAAACATACTCGAGGCGCTTTTTTGCACGTATCGTATACGGTAAAAACGTATTTACGAACGTATGTATGGTCTTCCACGATGCTCTGTGTTATGCAAGGATTGATGACGTAACAAAATGGCGTCAATGGCACCCAAGTGGGACAAATAAAAAACTGCAATATATATGGAGTAGTTCTTGTTTCTCATTTACAACTTTTTTGAGCTGTAACTATTTAAAAAAATAAAAGTATACTTAGTCATTTATTTTAGACAAGATATTTTTATACATATTTTGTTAGTAATAATAATTATCTTATGACTATGTTAGTCATGACGAGGTGGTCAATTTCGAATTCGAATTTATTGCTATAATTGATATGCAAAATAATTAAATAAAGGGAATTTGTTAATTTTGATTGCGAATATTTTGGGGTTCGGTGACTGGAACGTCACTATGTCACTACGGTCTTTTAGCTAATTTACATTATTAAATATAAAACTCAAAGTGATTCGTTGTAAAACATTAAAAATCAATCAGTTACCATCTGAGCATCAAGTGATATCGTTTGCGGATTGTTACAATAGAACAGTAAAGTTAAAAATTTAGTTGAGTGGTGAATCAGTGTATTATTAAGAGCATAGGTAAATGAACAATAAAGTGACTATTTAAACTATTAGAACACTGAAACTAATAAGGAGAAAGATATCACGAACATTAAATCTTTGAAATAGTGCTAAATTCGTAGAAAAGTGTGTCTAAATATCCAAAGTGAACATTTAAAAACAAAAACACCCACCACTTAAAAAAAAAAAACCGGTGGGCGCGTTCCAGTTCCTAACACTGTGAATTTACGATATTCTAAACATAAATGACTGCACAAGCGCCATCTGGTGCTGAATAGTGGACTTATTAGAAAACGTTCCATTTACTTAATAGCTTATTAATACCTTTAGAACATACACTATTTTGGTCATAATATTTATACATAACTGAGGTTTGATTCTACAAGATGACGCAATGTGCGGGCTGTGAGCAAAAAATCCCAAGTAGGCAATACCTAACTTGCTCGATCTGTAAGAAACACTATGACCTCGAATGTTCAAATGTCTCAAAAGAACAATATGCACGCATGAACAGCGGGTCTAGGTTGACCTGGGAGTGCCAAGAATGCAAGTGTAAAAAACCCAAAAATAATAACATGAACACACCCGCAAGACCGCATCAAATAGACGCCAATTTCAAAAAAACACCAGAACCTAACGTTACTCAGCGTCAGAAACAAAATCAAAACAACTATAATGACACTGTATACTCTGAAGATATAAGTATACTCGGCGATACATTATATAATAAAACAAGTTTAGATAATGACATTCAACCTGAACTGACATTATATAATCTGAGCGAAATGATATCCTTAAAATTAAAAGAAAATAATACATCAATTATACTAGAAATAAAAGCTACTATTCAAACAGAAATTAATAAAGCCATATTAAAATTAAAGGAAGATATAAAACAAGACACAGGCACTTTGTTCTTACAAAACGAGCAACGAAAGACCGGTATAGGGTTAATTAACATTCAAATAGAAAAATTGAATAAACAAACTGAAGCACTCCAAAACGAAATAAAAAGACTAAACTCTGAGACCTTCCCTGTATTACAACATATACCAGAGAATAATGTTAAGAAAATTGTGTTGTATGGACTTACCGAAATCTACAAAGAGTCTGAACAAGACCTTCACGAAAGAATCCGAGCTATTTTTTGGGATATTTTAGGAGTAGACCTATTAGGTTATTTTGAGGATACCTATAGGATCGGAAGATATTATAAAAATCGAAACCGACCAATGGTAATCGAACTTATGAGCAAAAGAATTACCAAATATATAATTGAAAATAACCGATATTTCCAAGGAACCGGACTGTATACTTCGGAATTCTTAAATGAAGAAGCAAGGAATGAAAGAAATATCTTGCGGGATAAAATGCTCGTAGCACGAGATAAAGGACAGCAAGCTGTAATCAGAAATAATCAACTGTATATTGAAGGGAAACTCATAAGTTACAAAGACGAAAAAATATCATACGCTCCACCCAAAGCTGTAAACGGACTAAACAATATAAATAGACGAAGTGCACCATATGACCACCAGACCTTTCGAGAAAACGAGGAAGGCAATAGATTTCGAAAACAAAGAGCAACATTTTAATATTTTATTTCAAAATATCCAAAGTCTATTTAATAAACAACACATAATGGAAGCATTTGTCAATGTAAACCAAGCATATCAGGCTATATGTATTACTGAAACATGGCTCTCAAGAGATAAATTAAGCGTGATTGACTTTAGCGGCTACAGAGTCGCAGCATCCTACTGTCGAGAAAACCGTGGAGGTGGCGGAGTTTGCATCTTACTAGAAGAAAACATAGACTACATAGAGAGATGCGATATAACCGAGATGTCACTTGAATATATTTTGGAAGTTTGTGCGATTGAGATACCTAACGAAAATTTGCTATTAGTAACAATGTACTGGAACAGAAGAGAAGAAACTATATTTTATAACCAACTCAATCTCATACTAGCGTACATAAATAATAAATACACGAAACTAAACACAGTCATCGGTGGTGACTTTAATATTGATATTTTGAAAAATAACTAAAAGCAAACGCCTTCTTAGACCTTATGTCAGAATATAAATACACACAGCATATAAAACATCCTACACACATAATACAAACAGCATCAACGTGCCTTGACCTAATATTTACAAACTTTAAAAATATAGATTTATATACATCTGTAGAAGAATTGGGTTTTTCAGATCATTGTGGTACAATTATAAAATTTGAAATACCGCAACGACCGAAGCACACCACTTGGTACACGGAAAAACGATTATACAATAAAAATAACGTTGAAAATTTCAAATCCGCATTAAAGTCGGTTAATTGGAGAGATATCATTATAGAAACTAACGGCGCAAATCAAAATTATAATGTTTTTAATGACTTATTAATTAATATACTAAACAGAACAACCAAAAATAAAAATTAAATTAAAAAAACATTATAAAAAATATTGGTTATCTAAAGGTATAAAGATCTCATGCACAAACAAAAGATTATTAAAAAATTTAAGTATTAAGTCCGACAATCCTATTATCAAAAAATACTATAGAAAATACGAAAAAATTCTAAAACAGTCGGTAATAACATCTAAAAAACAGCATTACATTAAAAAAATTCAGATGTCACAAAACAAACTCAAAGCTATGTGGAATATAGTGAACGAACGTACTAACAAAAAAACACTTACAGATAAATATAATATACAATTACAAATTAATAATACTTTAGTTTCAGACCCAAAACAAATAGTAAACAAATTCAATCACTTTTTTGCATCAATTGGCGAAGATACTAGCCGTGGGGCCAAAGGCCAGCCAGTACCCAACCCTTCTGAAAATACCCTATTTCTTAGACCTTTAGATTGTCGAGAAACGCATAGAATCATACAAAATCTTAAAAACAAAAAAAGTCACGGAATAGATGAACTACCCCCATTTCTGATTAGACAATGTGCAGATGACCTTGCTGTACCCTTTTGTGTTTTGATAAATCAGTCCTTTGATGAAGGTACTTTTCCTGATCAACTTAAAAAAGCTATTATAAAACCATTATATAAGAAAAACTCGAAAACCGACCCCAATAATTACCGACCCATAGCACTTCTACCTACGGCTTCAAAAAATTTCGAAAAGGCTATGTGTGACCGTGTGTACAGTTTTTGCGAAAGATATAAAATCTTTGACGAAGGTCAAAACGGGTTTCGTAAACATCGCTCAACCACCCTAGCTGTCTATAAATACATGCAAGAAGTTATTAATATTATAAATTATAAAAAATATGCAGTTGGTATTCTCTTAGACATGACAAAGGCATATGATAAAGTACAATTTAACATTTTATTAGACAAACTATACGGAATAGGAATTCGTGGAACTACACATAAGTGGTTTGCGTCCTACTTAAAAGATAGAGAGCAATATGTGCAAATAGAACACTTTAACCATGCCCAAAAACAAATAATACAAGTAAGGTCCGATAAGAAGATTATAAATGCATCAATTCCCCAGGGCAGTGTTATTGGATGTCTCCTTTTCATTATCTATGTTAATGACCTTCCCAAAATCATGAAAGAACCATGTGTGCTATTCGCAGACGATATATCTCTGCTTACCACATGCCAAATTAATAGTAATATTAACGAACAACTAAGCACAATATTAAATAAAACAGAAAAATGGATGGACGAGCACAACCTTGAGATTAATTATAAAAAAACCAAACTAATGACTTTCTACCCTCAGCAAAAGTCCCCATTACCAATTAATTTCACAAGAAACGGCACAAATATTGAACTAGTAAATGACTTTACGCTATTAGGACTCACAATAGACACACACATTTCATGGAAGCCCCATATAAATAAAGTACGATCCAAACTCTCAAAATTCACCTACGCACTTCGAGAAGTAAAAAAAACTACCGACTTGCAAACTGCACTTACTACATACTACGCCTACGCTCATGCATGGCTCAGCTATGACATTATAATGTGGGGAAATAGCACAGACGCGCCTGCTCTTTTCATTCTCCAGAAGAAATTAATTCGAATCATAGTAAACATAAAACAAACCGATAGCTGTAAACCGTTTTTAATAAAACATAAAATACTGACCCTACCATCTATATATATCCTAGAAACGTGCAAATTTGTTAGAAAATACATGAACTTTTTCACAACCCGCGGCGATAAACATAAAGACCGATCTGTCAGATATAAAAATATGTTAATGTTACCCTCTTCGCGCATGAAACTACATTCAACTAGCCCCTACGTAATGTCCATAAAAATATTTAATAAGCTACCGGATGCAATAAAGGATGAAACCAGCGATACGACATTTATAAATAGATCAAGCAAATATTAATTGAAAAAGCATACTACACAATAAACGAATACCTAAACGACAAAAAACTAAAAATGATTTAACACAAACGGACACCATAAACAGTTAGTCGTTTATGTACATTAATACATACATAGATAAATATTATAATATGACATTATGTTAATTTTTTATTGACCAAACCAAATAATAATTAGTATTATGTACCTCAACCTAAGATCTCAATTAATTTTAGAACACATTTTAAAATTGTTGAATGTTAATTAATTGGTTTATTCAATTGTTTTTTTTTAATTTAATTAGTTTTTTTAATTTAATTTGTTTTTTAATTGAATTTGTTTTTTATTTTAATTTGTTTTTTTTTCATTTAATTTAATTTTTATATAATGCATTAATTTTATACTTTTTGCTGTGCCCTACACTACAGGGTCCGTAATTGTACCTTACCATTAAGCCATTGTAACACCTTAATACCCACATTATGGAATGCAAATAAAGATATGAATATGAATATGAATATTTTAAAGCCGATTCGGTTGTTGGGCGTCGTAGAACACGGAAGTTCCAGGAGCGAGCCCATCCCAGTTTTTTTTACGATACTTTTGGGGCAGAGAGCCTTGCACATGTGATCGCTTGCCGGCGAAATCGAATAGTGATTCTATGTTTTGATACGGCTGTGGCTTTACTAGCCGCCATTCAAATAGTGCTAAAGTGAGGTGCCTACCTACGTACGTTCCTGATCTCAGGCGAGCGATCATACAATGACTCAAGCTAATCTGGTGAGATCTTTTCATTACTTCAAGGCGTGCTCTCTACAAACTGTTCTCTACTGTACTGTTCTCTACAAAATCGTTATTTTATTAATGAGTGGATCTCATTATAGATCCATACATCGTATATGCTGTATTTACAATTTGTTCGACTAACTTTAAATATTATACTTATGTGATTATGTGCAGTGCAGTGTTCTAAAACTATTTGGGTTTTTTTGCGAGTGCGCATTCTTTTTTAGACATTTGTAGTGAGTCAAGGGTCGCCAGGTTTTTGACCAACTTGACTGTGATATTGGATTTTGAACCCTAATTATCTTCGAAGCCAAGTGTAGTATTCTGTGTTTATTGTTAATTGCATATCCGACATGGGTAGACTGTTGAGCCTAATAATTTTACGTTTAGAATAAGAACTGATGTACACAGTTATGCAATAAAGATATCTTTATGAAGTGGTCTTTATTTTGCTGAAGTTGTTTTTGTTAAGTTTACATATTTAATTATTTGTGAAGTTGACGGCTGAAGACGAGTAAAAAGGCTCCTATAGAGATTTACAAGAATCCTGAAACGGATAGAAGCCAGACGAAGACAATCGAAAGAACGTGTAACACAGCATAGCAGTGACATAAGCATAGAAAAGAGTCGAGAAAACAGTTTAATCCCGCCAAAAGATTCACCGGTGAAGCTGGATTTGGACCATCCTGGCGGAGAGAGTTATTATGAGAGACTTTATTAACCACGCTAGGAATAAACCAAGACAAATGAAAATGCATAAAATGTTAGGCGGAGAAAACCGTAACCAAACGCATGAAGAATCACGGGATGTGCTATCTCGCACATGTTCACAGGCACCGCAAACATCCAATAAAGTCGGCCGACCTATTTACACATGAAATGACAACTTACAACTAAAACAAATATGACTTCGACAAGTAAATCATTTTTGGATGGACACGGCCTGAAGATCGAGATGATTAAGAAGACTGCTAGCGAGATTTACAAGAAACCTGAAACAGATAGCAGCGAGAACCTTAGACGAAGACATTGGAAACAGCAAAGAGCACAACAGCAGAGATGCACCAGTGAAGCTGGACCTGAACCTGAACCAACCTAGCGGCGCCGCGCTGTCGTACAAAGATGGCCATCCATAGATAAATATCACCCGTCTCTCCACTATTCCATTGCCTACTCAAGGATGCATATCCGGTACGGCTCGCAAATCCCTCCTTATGCTAAGGGCACGTCTTCCCTTCCATTACCGCGCACCCGGTCTACTCCTTGATATGCAATGGCCTCTGTAGCCCCATGAACCATGAGGCTCCAGGGGATAGTGCAAATCTCGGGGTTCATTCGATTTATCGAGTCTGGTTAAACCACGCTGGGGTCGGTGCATTTCATACATTCATTCGAATATTTTAAAGCCTGTTTGGTTAATTCTTGCAGTAATTAAATTCATATTTTTCGAGAATTTATCTGACCGTCGACAAAATGACAGCTGGCTAACGTTATTTTTAAATTGTTACAGGGAAGTAACTTACATAAAAGCGCGGAAAAATGTATCTATCGTGCCCATCCCTGATACAGCACAGAGGTAAGATTAATTACCTACTAATTTTAATTTACGTCACGAATATTTGCGCGAACTATCAGGCATACAACATGTTTTTTGTTTGATAAATGTATTGATTTTGTAAATTGGTTATAAATTCAACTTTTATACGTATTTTTAGGGTTCTGTAGCTAGAAAGAAAAAACGGAACCCTTATAGGATCACTCGTGTGTCTGTCTGTCCGTCTATCACAGCCAATTGGCTCCGACTCTACTGGACCAATTTAGTTGAAATTTGGTACACATATGAATTTCTGTGACCCCCAACGCGGATGTGTTACTTAAATAAATGAATTTTGAATATCACTTTTCGGGGGAAAATAAAAAATATTAAAAAATAATTGCAAACTGTACCATGTAACATATGAAATCCATGTGGCTTGTTGTGAGGATCTCAAATATATATTTTAATAATTTTAAAATAAATGCTTTTATTGATATTCAAGAAATTAGATGAACATTGTCCATTCCCTCCCTTATCTCCGAAACTACTGAGCCTAAAACTTTGAAAAAATACAGAGAATGATTCTTTACTCATAGATTACAGGAAAACCTATAGGAAGTCTATGGTCTTTTTATTTAAGGCCATCATATATTGGCGTATTTGTGGCGCGCATAAGCATCATGTTTTGACACGCTCATATAATACGCGCGTATGACCGCGTCCTAACCAAAAGCGATCGTCGCGCAAGTACGGGATCTTCGCGCTCTTTTATATGAATATAACATAATCGTGCGATCAATTAACACACTGTCCACAAAGTAGACACAATAGTTAAATAATCAAGTTGAACCATATGTGGATTATACATGGTACATTATCCACATATGGTTCGTCGCGTTTGTAAGTCAAAATTCATACAAACGATCGCGTTGAGCGCGTACTCGCGCGATGATCGCTTTTGTTTAAGACGCGGGGTATAAAAGCATGATGACGCGAACTTCCTAATAATATAAAACGTCATCATATTTCTCGGCGAACTCGAACGCGTCGTCGCATCGCTCTCCCAGAGGGAGCCTTCCGGCTTTCCGAACAAATGTGTGACATATGGATGCGACGATCGCGTATTCGCGCGACCGGTCGCTTTGGTTAGGACAGTCAGTAATAAAATGGCACCCTAGCAATATGGTGAACGAGCTTAACGCGCTGGAAATATGGACTATAATCGCTTTTCAGGTATCCTGCACATATCTCGTAAGATTTGTTCGATCAGTGTGTACTTGTGTAGGGTGTAGCGTACATATTATACTTATATTAATATTATAGAGGTAAAATTAGTGAGTTTGTATGTAGGGGATCAGTGGAGGATCTAGGATTGTCATTTAGGGGGCCCTTGACCCCGTTGAACTAGGTTTTAGCAAAGTAAACACATAACCACAAATACTAAAAACAGAATAAAATTAATATTTAAGGGAGGCTCCCATACAACAGACATGATTTTTTGTCGTTATTATAGATAATGGTACGGAACCCTTCGTGCGCGAGTCCGACTCGCACTTGGCCGATTTTTTATTTATTTAATTATTTTTTTATTTATTTAGCACACCAAAGAAGAAGAAGAAAGTAAATTTACAAAATGTTTTACAATTAGCGGAGACAGAGGACATTAAGTTAGCATCAGTTGTTAACTTAAATCAAAGGTATGGCAATACTGCCGTCAAATAACTAGTGCTTTGAAACAAATTACGTAAAAAAATGTTTTTCTTCTACAATCGCTTATGAAATAGATTTTTTGATACGTTTTTTTAATGTTTTTTTTTTGTTTTTTTTTCATGTAGCTTAAGAAATAAAAAGAAAAATAAAAAATTGAAGAAAGCTAAATTAAAAGCTAATATTGGTTCTGGCGCAAGGTATGTGCTTTTACAAAGTTCGTTTTGGGACAAAATAATGATTTTGTTTCTTTAAATGTAAAGACTGCTCAAACTGAGCAGAACCCCGCGCGGGCCGCGCGGGACAAAATTCTCTCGCGCCTATTTTAGTAACTTGTATGGACGAATAGTCTTTCTTAATCATTAAAACAATTGACGCATGCAGGCGTGTTTCGTACCGCGCGGGATTTGCCTTTGTTTGAGAGCTGCTTTAATCTTATTTTTCTCGCGCCAGTATAGAGCAACCATACTGAAAGCTTCTGATAAAGGTAAAAAATAGTACTCTCACACTTTGGCAGTTATGTTTAAGTTCCATGTAATAAAAAATAGTACTCTCACACTTTGGCAGTTATGTTTAAGTTCCATGTAATGAGGGGCGCGAGCCCTTTGTCAGCAATCCGGTACAAATGCAGACTCCTGGTGCAGGTCCTGCTGTGGGCAGAGTGTTATTGGGTTTTTCCATTACTTACACATTTCTCAGAATTAAATACTTCATTGAAACTTTTTTTGTTAAACTTATACTTAGAGCCTCTCTTTAATTCCTTAATATACAGGCCAGGTCGTGGCAGGCCAGGCCGGATGAGGCCTACGGTGGGACGGCACGGGCTGCGGCTGGCCTCGACAAGCCGACCGCGGCTTTACAGTCCTTTCACAGTATTTTCACCTCTGATTTTGCACCACAGTGATCTTTATTGCCGTTGCTGTTGCTGGTAAACTAACTGTGAAAATACTGTAGTACTGTACCATCAAAGAATTTCATATCTATACACCATAAGGAATATTTCTGCTTGCAGCGCTCGGCCGCTATAGAACCGGGGCGGTAACAGATGTGGTCATCGTGTTCACGGGATTTTGTTTTCAAACTGCTTAGATATGAAGTTCTTCGATAGTACTTATGGGAGTGTTTCAGATTGTCGCCAAGTGTCCTACTGGTCACTTGTGTGAATAGCCAGGGTAGGTTTTCTCATTCTTCCTGCTCTTATCCCTGCCTTTATTGGTGGTCAGCGCAGCTGGTCTTCTTCTTTCAGATACTGTAGATTATTCGTCATCTCAGTGGTCACCGCATTTCTATCCATATCTTTCACACAGTCCATCCATCGTTTCTTTGGTCCTCCCCTACTCTTATAGCTTACCACATCCATACTCAATAATTTCCTCATTCCTCCGCATCACATATATTCAACAGATTTCCTCACAACTTTTCAGTCACTGGAGCCTCTTTCAGATGTCGTCTTATACAATGTTTTTTTTTTTTTTACTGGTATGAAAACTAACTATAATAATTATTATACATACGAAAGTGAGTCTGTTTGTTTATTCATTTGTTTCTTACGCTTTCACGTTAAAACGACTGAAGAGATTTGGATGAAATTTGGCACGTGGGTAGACCATGAACTGGATTAGGACGTAGGATACTTTTTATCCGGATACTCCCACGAGATCGAGACTTATGCGGGTGAAATCGCGGGGCGCAGCTAGTATATTATAAAATTTGACGCACTTCTGCTGTTCAGATTTTTTTCTTCTTCTGATACAGTGAAATGTTTCTTACAAGAAAATTAGTAGATCAGCAGAAAAAAAATCAGTTCAGTTTTACTCATTTTCACGGAAAACTGTCACTCACCCAGTTAAAAAAAAACATTCCGTATACTCATTTCTTATTGTAGTTCTCATTGTCTTGACTCATTAATACATCCACCAATAAAAAGCTCTCATTTAAGGGGAATAAGGGCGCTAATAATCGTGCTTTTGTATGCTGTGCTGTTTTTTGTGTGCACTAAATAAACGAATTATCTATCTATCTAATATTACATTTTAATCATTTATAATTCTATTAATATAAATATATATACAGCTGCTCCCGCGGTTTCACACGCATAAGTCTCGATCCCATGAAAATATCGGGATAAAAAGTATCCTATGTCCTAATCCCGGTCATGGTCAACCTATGTGCCAAATTTCATCCAAATCTGTTCAGCCGTTTTAGCGTGAAAGCGTAACAAACACTCACTTTCGCATTACCATCGCGAATGAAATTTTGACCAACATACAACCTAATGCTAAGTTAGTATTAAGTTTAGGTTCAGGCAAAATGGAAAATAATTTTGCAGGCTATCCTAAAAACATGTTGATTACGATAGCCCGCAACATTCGTTTCCAATTTCTTCTCAATTTGTCCCCTCAGTAAGGAAGCGTCTGTCAGACCGACGAATCAAGCCCAGAACTGGACTGACGGCTCCAGCAGTACTTGTAGTAGCCGTGGGGCCAGCAAAGATAGATTAAAAATGGCCGGCCAAGCTCAACATGTTGCCAAGTAAGTTTATAATAACATAGTAAATATAAATAAAATTTAATATAGGATTTTATTAATTATGAAAATCTTTTTAAAGTTTCCGGTCCTTTACAGATATCCTACGTGTTTTTAATCATTGATTTCTCCAATTATTCTGCGACATATAGGTATTCTTGAGATACATACACTACTAGTTTTAAAATTAAATAGCCAAGTACAGTTCTCCTAGAAAAAGTATGCGCTTCGGCAATCATCGTAAATCTTCGGAAATACGAACGCCTGATGATAAAATCTATAAAAAAATAGAGCTGTTACAACCATGGAATTACTTATCGATTTTGTATTACAATGGTTACAAAATTAGATATTATTTATCAAGATTTTTAATATTAATTAACTGTGCCACCTTTTAAACGACATTATTTGTTTTTTTTATTTTTAATATTAGTTGATATCCCTATTAAAACCAATATCATGAAACTATGACATCTTTTTCAGAAGAGCCTTCAACGAGATCAACCAAAGCGGTAAGAACGCTTTCCAGGAGACGTCTCGTAGTCGGCGCGCGGAGGACACAACCAGGAAAGAACAGCTCATAGAGGCCTTGTCTGTGCCCGTACAGAGCGATAAGGCTATGAGGTTAGTACCTGGCTCTTTTTAATTGATCGGCGAAACTTCACAGGCTTGATTAAGGGATCATTGTGAACAACTTTTACTAAGAGTAAAAAAAAAAAAAAAAACTTCTGCTCCATACATTCTGTCGAGTTATGCGAACACTAATGTACCTATGTTCTATGTTATGGGGTTTGGTTTCCGCACTCAGTCCGTCAGGTGGACCATTGTGCGTGGGCCATGGCGGCCGTTTGGGGGGTTATTCCAACCAGCCCACCTCCCTCCAGAAGGCAATTAGGTCTCCTGGTTTGTCTAGAACATCTGTGTATGATCTGGGTGACCCGAGGGTTTCTGTTCTAATCTGGGTAACGCCCGTGCATTCACATACTAATGTACCTATGAAACAGCATATTTTTTTAAGAATAAAAAAGATCGATTCCCTTTAACTTAATATGATTTTAAATAATCTCGGGGTCAACGCGGGGTGTTTGAATGTAAAAGAAACTAAAAATATGGCTCCACAGTTATAATTATCATGACACAGAGTTACTTTTGCAACGTATGACTTAATAATAAATATTATTGGTGATGTTATTCGCTTATTTAGCAAGTCATGTATACTCAAAATCTCTCTCTCTCTCTCTCTCTCACACACACACACACACACACTCGTAAAAAGTGATTGTATTTTAATATTTTCCTTTCTGTTTCTCAATATTCCTGTTTATGTTCGTACGTTTATAATGTGAGGGAAGAGCGGAGCCTACAACTATAGGTATTTTCTATGCCTAAATGAAGATTTCTCGATAGGCAATGTAAGCCAAACGAGATATATTAAATAAACTTAATTTTTAATTTTTATAAAACGCACATATTTCCTAGAAATGTATGCGTTTAAATATAAATTTAAATGTAATTTCAGAATGATGCGCGGCATGGGTTGGAGTGGCGGAGCTCTAGGAGCGAGAGGCAACGGGATAACAGAACCTTTGATGCCATCATTCGATCTAGTAAGTATAGCTTATCATCTGACAATTGCGTGCACCGACTGAACAGGTCCACTCAAATCTGTGTGGTTCTTTCCTCAGAAGACCATCTAGACACTGAAGTCTGTTTTTTTTTTAAATCTCGTACACTAATTTGACATTTTTACAATTAATTGTTGTTTGTTTTTCAATTTGGAGTTTCACATTTGCATCAGTCAAATTAGTCTACGAGATTAAAAGTTTTAATATGCATCGTCCTCATATCCAAGATTATGTCTGGACTTTAAAAGAGACTGAGTTTGTTTCGGTCTTTGATCTCGATAGTCGGATAGGAACTACCTACCCCATCTAGCTTTAAAACATATATATATATATATTTAAATTATTTTTTTAAATTTCTATTTTAACGTGTAAAAGGGTTTTTGAACAAATTTTCACTCATCTTATAGTTAAGGGGTCATTCATTAATTACGTGAGGCGATTTTTGGACCCCCACTCCCCCCTTGAGATGTTGTGAGATTTAGCTCGCCCAAATCTCACGTGAAATGATATATGAAGGATGGGAAAAGTATGACTTGCAGCCGCCCCCTTTGCCCCCCCTTGGCGACGCCCTTGGGTACACACATTGTGTATTTCTATTGCCACTATAACAACAAATAATAAAAATACGGTTATTTATTTGTTTTTTAACCGACTTCAAAAAAAGGAGGAGGTTCTCAATTCGACGGTATGTTTTTTTTTTTTTTTTTTTTTTTGTATATTTGTTACGCGATTACTCCGCCAATTATGAATTGATTTTGATGATTCTTTTTTTGGTTGCTAGTGCATACTTCAGAAGTGGTCCCATATAAATTTGGTCAAGATCTGATGAAGGGTTTTTGAGTTAGCTTCACTATCACATATTTTTCCCACCTAGCATATGTGGATGATATTCTAATAGTTCCTGTCACTGTAATTTACTTGGTATTCAAATTTTTGTGGGGGTTTTGTGTAGGTACCACAACTAAAAAGTGAAAAATAAAAACATTTTCACAAAAAATAAAACCGGTGAAGTCGGTGGCAATAAAAACTAAAATAAAAAACCCAAGACACCGACTTCCGAAATCAAAGTTATTTTTCACTTTGTAGTGTTTTTTTTTGGAAGTCGGTTTTATTTTTTGTGAAAATGTTTTTTTTTCGGCGGTTTTTGCTCGTTCTTAATACTGTAGACTTCAATTCAGAAATGCAGATAATTATGGCATGTATTTAATCGAACCCCAACTAATACCCATTTTGCTTTCCTAAAAACATTATTGATCAGTCTAATACGAGGGCGGCACTGAAAATTTCGGGAATCAAGGAAGTGACACAACATTACTATTTAAAAATGTATTTATTGCTTTTCGAAGTATTCTCCGCGAAATTTGACACATTTTTCCATACTATGGAACCAAGCAACCATTCCATTCGGAAATTGGGGTCTCCAAAATTGCCGTTTTGTAGGCGACCACAGCTTCTTCAGGTGATGAAAATCTCTGTTCACGCAATTTATTCTTTATTTTAGGGAAAGTATAGAAATCATTAGGGATTAGGTCGGGGCTGTACGGCGGATGGTCTAATAATTCTATGTTTTCTTGCTCTAAAAACTCTTTTGTTCTGTGCGCGGTGTGAGAACTCGCATTGTCGTGATGGAGGATGATGCGGTGGTTGCAGTTCTCTTTACGGAGTTCAGAAACGACCGTTCTTTGTCCCTCAAGAGGAATAGTCGTAACATGGCCGGTTTTGGAGACAAACGTGGCCACCATTTTTTTGCAACACTCCGTGAACGAACAATTTTTGTTGGCTTTAACTCATTTTCGAACACCCAAACTCGTGACTGGTTTTTTGTTTCGGGTTCGTACGCGTATATCCAGGATTCGTCACCTGACACGATGTTGTATACAGCATTTGAGGATCCTGCGTGGAATCTTTCGAGAGTTCTGACGCACCAAGTAACGCGAGCCGCTTTTTGCTCTTCACAGAGCGAATGCGGTATCCATCGGGAAAACAACTTTTTTTTACACCTAATTGTTCATGCAAGATTATTTGTATTTGACTCATGCCAATGTCTAAAGTTGCCTGAATTTCGCGGTATGTCACATGTCGATCTTCCTCAATCAGCTTACGCACAGCATCAACGTTTTCTTGGGTGACTGCAGTTTTTGGACGACCTTGACGGGGATCATCACTGAGCTTGACACGTCCACGTTGAAATTCAGCAAACCAGCGATAAATTGTGGTTTTGGATGGGGCTTCATCACCAAATGCAGAAATCATCCGGTCAACACACTGTTTTTGTGTTAAACCACTTCGAAAGTCATAATAAATCATCACTCTTGAATTTTCTCAACGAATAAACAAGTTTGACAAAACCTAGTGACAAGACCGAGAATCTTTTTTTAAATAAATAAATGGTATTCGATTTTTAAAACCAAGGAGTTTTCAATTAAACATATTTTAATATGACAGGAACAGTGGAAATATTCCATTCCCGATACTTTTAGTGCAGCGTATAATAATTGAGCCTCTTTTTGTGATCCTCAAATAATTCTATTTTGGGGTCCTAAAAATAAGAAATAACCAAGTAACTCGGTTGGTCACAGTTCTAAACCCAATTAGATCGGGTTGTCATAACTTAGTTACTGCGACCGATTCGGCTCGCGCGTGGTTTGTCCTAACCCGTTTGGTTATCGCGATGATGATTAGGCAAAAAATGAATAGCACCAAACAAAGACACGGACGCAAAGTCTGTGGTTTAATTGTAAGGCAGGAGTGTGGTTTTAGCCGGTAAGAGTCCGGAACTGCCCAGACTGCAATCTGTGAGATAATCTGCCAAAAAAAAAACCCGTTTGTTCGGGGTACCCTAGCTTAGTTACTTCGACCAACTGTGAGAAAAGGCCAGAGGCTAAATTATTTTAAAAAAGTGTCCGTCATTAAAAAGTCAATAAGTTTTTAGAGGATCTGTTAAATATTTCCCGATAATTATTACATTTTTGAACAACATACTCAGTGTCATACACGACAAAGTTCAATTTGTATTGCAACCGAATTTAGGATCTTTTTTAGTATTACTCTGAGCTTAGACCAACAACCCATTCAATTTTAACCTTTATTTACAGGCTAGAGGAGCTGGCTTAGGCCACAGTAAGAATGAAAAAATCGCGAAAAAACCAAGAGAATCAAAAACAGCACCTTCCTTCATTTCCGAAAACTGCGTTAGAGTTTTCGGAACGGAAACGAATAAAACTGAAAATGATGTCATAGTACAAAGGACGAAGCAGTTGCTACTCGAAAACCCTATTTTTGATTCAATAAAGAAAGTAATGGAGCACAAAAAACCAAAGGTATCTAATGTTGAGCTGCCAACACAAACAATATCTAATGTTGAGCTGCCACGACAAACAAAGCCGCTCACAACGCAAACAAAAACTACAGTTGAGCTCCCGAATTCAATAACAGCAAACGTTGAGCCCCCAGAACCAAGAAAATCGAAAGTTAAGAAAGACGTTAAACCATTGCCAACGCTAACTAAATTTAGTATTGAGCTCCAAAAACCAGAAAATTCGGATTTGCAATTCCCTCTACCATTTCGGCAAGAAATATTGCTTAGCATTTTAGAATTATTAAATTCAGATGCGACGTCCAAAACATTGAAATATGAAAAGAAAATATGTAAGAAAGCAAGGAATTTCGTGAAAAATGCTGCAAAGGCCTTAACAAGTAAAATTAACTATGGCATATTCCAAAAGGAGGAACATGACATTTGTAGAAAAATTCAGGACAAATGCCAGAAACTGCCTCAAGTTGTCTTTGAGACAATAATTTCTTATGATTCCAAGTAAGTTGACATTTTTGTTACATATCATATCATAATTTCTTGACATTTCTCGGGACCCTCTGGAAGGCGTACGAAGGGCCGAAGTCAACTCGCAGAGGTCCGTTAGACGTTTTTAATTAAATGAGGCACTAACTGACGATTATTCCTGTTCGCACTATGCAAGTGCACAAAAGGATAACCCCCGGTTGGTGTAGGACTATTGCAGGATATGGAAACAAAGATATTGGATTATGGGTTTGGGTGGCTATATTGGATTGGTTACCTAGAACTATGGAAGGCCTATGTCCCTTGCCCGATCAATGTTATGGTATACACTGATTAAATGGCAGGGGGTGACTTGCACACTCCATGTAAAATACTGGTATTCAGCTGCGTCCGGTTACACTGGCTAGACTGGCTGACCCAGCTGATGAACGGTTAGACTGGCTGACCCAGCTGATGATGATTTTATGCACTAACAAAATGTTCTAGTCTTATGAAGGGTCTGGACTGACTCGTCGGCCTAGTGGTTGCAACTGCTGAGCGTGAGGTTCTGGGTTCGATCTCCAAGTCGGACATGGTGTTATTAATTTATTTATTAAAAACTAACTGTTGCCCGTGACTTCATCTCCAATCCAGGATGAAAAGTAGCCTATGCCCTTCTCCAGGTCAAAGTCTACCTCTCTGCTAAATTTCATCCAAAACCGCTCAGCCGTTTTAGCGTGTTAAGCTTAACAAACAAACAAACCCAATTTCGCATTTATAATAGTTTTATTCAAAATACATTGTAAGCTTACAGTATTTTAATAAAACGCTTATAATTTACTATACAATTTGCTGATCCCTTTGGGAATACAGGCGTTATGTTATTTAATAATCTGAATTTCATAATTTCAGGTCAGTAGAATTCATAAAAAAGGTGCTAACTGAATGTCAGACACCAATACAGCAAGAATTACCGATCATTGCTAAATTGCCACTCAAAGGTAGCACTGAAATAATTTCGGAGGAAAACCTACGCTCTTATATAATGTCGTCAGGAACACATGTTGAGTCACTAAAGGCATATGAAGCACTGAAATTCAAAGTACTATTTCTTTTAAACATACTCAGTTTCGTAAAGTCTTTCAATGAAGAAGTTGAGGTTACTTTTAATAAAGTTTTAAATGTAAAACAAAAGAGTTACATTCAAAATGTCGTCGAAGAAGTAAATATGAGGATAAAATTTGGATCCTCGCCCGCTGAAGCCAAGTTGTGTGCAGAAATTAAGAATCATGTCAAAGATGCGTTCTTGGGCGCCATGTTTAATCATCTGTACACGTAAGTTGCATTATTTACTTTGTAATTTGTCTTTTAGTACTATATTACATTACTGTGTTAGTTCAGCCGTTTAGTAGTTACGAGGGAACATAGGGACGGACATATGGATACATACAGGTCACATAACCTTACTTTTGGGCTTCGCAGCAGTCGGGTAAGAAATAAAATAGCATCCATCGGAATAATAGTCTCGGCCCGGCTAAAGTGCCGAAAGCATTGCATTGTCATTACCTGCTGTCTATACACTGCCTATCTGCGCTCATGGTGGTCCTGCTGAAGGGAGCGTGACTACGGCCGGACCACCTTCAAAGTCGATTTTCTCGAAAACTACTAGGGTACCAATTTTGTGGTTCGAGCACTAATTAGCACCAATTGAGCACTAATTATTTACCAGATATGGAAGCGATTGTCGTTGGTGGTCCAGCGGCAGTCAAGGACATATAGCTTCGCCCCTATTACATCGGTCTAAAACATAACTGGTGAAATATGGGTGCACCTCTGCCTAACCTTTCGGGAAAACAAGGCGTGATGTTAATTAAAGAAAAATCATACAATAAAAAAATTCTTCCTACGAAAGACGAAACAATAAACTTTTCTTTCCACTTTCAGAGTTGTAACTCTCAACAAATATTTCCGGTTCAAGCGCCTCAACAGACCAGACAACGCAGTTAAACGCACATGTCAAACTACAGTTAATCTCGATGCTTTCAGCAGCGAGACTTTCAGTGAACCTAGGTTAAACACAAATGAACCAACAGATAAAGAAAATAATGATAAAGTTACCGAATATAATAGTAAACTTGCCGAAAATAATAACAAAATTGCTGAAAATAATAACAAAGTTGTTGAAAATAACCACAAACTTGTTGAAAATAACCACAAAGTTGCTGAAAATAATAGGAAAGTTGGTAACAATAATACCAGAGATTCTGAAAGTAATAGTAAAGTTGCTGAAAGTAATAGTAAAATTGCTGAAAGTAATAGTAAAGTTGCTGAAAATAATAACAAAGTTGCTGAAAGCAATAGTATAGTTGCTGAAAATAATAACGAAGTTGCTGAAATTAATAGTGCATATGTCGCTTATGAAAATAATGCAGCAGCTTTACCAGAAGAACCGAAAGGTAACGAATTTGATCCTTATGACAGTGACAACAGTAGTGTCGAAGAATATAATGATTATAACTATTCTGTACTTAAGGTTCTTCCAAGTGAGGATGGCGTTAACATATCTAACTTTCTATATTTATATGATGAAAAAAAGACAAACATAGCTAATAACGATTCTGCCTCTAAAAATAACTCAAATGTGACTGAAAATAGTAATAAGAATAAAATTGGTAACGGGAACGTAGTAATTGATAATAATGAAAATCACGTTATTCATATAAAAAGAGACGGCGGTAATGCAAAAAAGACTGAAAAAGAAAAGTACGTACTTGATACAGAAATAGCTGAATATGTCATATATGTTGGTTATACAGAAGAGGTAGTAAATACTAGAGAAATGTCCGTTGATATCAATAAAGAAAAAGAAGCAAATATTATAGGAAATAAAAAAGATGATGAAGAAATTGATCAACCAATCAAACGTTCTGATATAGTTGTAGCCAATGATGTCATTGAAATAGAGAATCAACACAAAGAAATTGGTATTGATAACATTGACAAAATGATTGATGAAGTTCTTTCTATTACAGAGAAAAGAATTGATCAAAACGTTTTAGTTTTAGACGATTCCGACTCTAATGATTGCACAGAAAATATAGTAAAAGCCGAAATACAAAATTGTGACGATCATTCTAAGAATGATAAGGATATCAAAAAAGATACAGATATAATGATAGATATTGATGATGAACCGATGGAAGTTATCAGTATTACAGAAGAATTTATAGAAGTAATCGACAAAGAAGAATCTGTGAAAGTAATAAAAGAAGAATCAGTGGAATTAATCAACCAAGGTGAATATATGGAAGAAATTAACAAAGAAGAATCTTCACAAGCTGTAGAAGTTACAAAAATGGAAAAAGAAAATAGTATTAACCCAAGTAATGACCAAATTGTGAAAGAAGATTTAGGAATTAAGACTGATGGTGATATGATTTCAAAAGAAAAGTTAGTTTTAAGTAAAGATATTTGTGATACTCATTCAGTAGTACTAAATCATGTAGTAAAAGATGTACCCAATTTCCATATCAATAAGGATACAGAAATAAAAAATGTACTTATCGCACACACTAATCATCCAATCGGAAAGTTAACTAATGAAGAAGTTAAGGAAATTCAGAGACATATTTCTAATAGCATAGTGCTGACTACACAGTTACCTTTACTCAAGTGTCATGGCGTCCAAAATGGCGCAATATTTTACAGTTGCCATAATAAAAAAACTTACGACTGGCTACAAAACACAATCAGTGTTGCCAGTTATGTAAAAGTGTTGAGCACTGAAGTAACAAAAATGGCTTTAAAATGTTACTGCTTTTGTGATTTTGATACTAACGATTTATTTAGGATGATTGAATTGTATAATCAGGAATTATCTACCAAAAATTGGGTTGTCGAAAAGACAGAAAAAGATGGTGATTATGTTATTTTTATCGTTAGGATGGATAAGTTTTCTATTAATTTTATACAAAATTCGGAGCTTGCATTATTTGCGGGTGTCGATAAAGTTCACTTCAGTCTCATTTGGGAGTGAATAAACGAATTTGAATCTCAGATTTTGTGTTTTATTTTCCTGTCATCAAATAGGACCCAAAAATCTATACAAGTTCAAATTAGCTAAAATTATTTCAGTTTTTATGGAAAGAAATGTATTACCTTTTCATTCCTATTCTGTTAACTCTTTATTACGTTTAATGCCCGTGGATTGACCGCGTAGTTCTACTAGTAGGACCAAGAGTATTTTTCTTTTCGATGGTTTCATCAATCGGACCATGGGCAAATCAAGTTGCCCTTGGCAACTTTGTTTACCCGTGGTTCTATTAAAACTAAAGTGAGTATTTAACCTCTGCAATTAATTTTCATTCAGGAAAATGTTCTTACCTCTAAACAAATATAATATTATTGAAGTGAAAACTCCTTTAGGCGGGTTCACAGAACTACGCAGTAAAGTAGTGCCGGGGTGGAGCTGCTCTAAATCCACCCCATGAGAAGCACAATCTGCCTGGGGGGAGCTTAGGCGCGTTGAGCGATTTTTGGTAGGCCATATAGATTCGCGTCACCGACATGCTCGCACCGTAGTTCAGACTTCAGAAGCTAGATGGCGCTAACACCAGTTTTAAGATTTCACTTCTGTCGACAGTCCCCACGCCGGCTTTTTTTTTTTTTACATTACCTTTACTCATTCCGGAACAAATTCGAAGAAAACTATTTTTTTTCCGGAAATAAAAAAGTTAACTTATGTAAGTACTAAAATAGTTTGTTATTTTTCCCTTATTAGTGTTTTTTTTTTTTTGGAATTCGTTTTTTATTTGTCTTTGCGACCATTATGGATCTTTGAAAATTAGGTACAATATGTGGGCGTCCAAGAAAAAGGGTCCAGTAGTGGGGTATTGACTAGATCGGTATCTAGAACAGTCAATTAAATTATTAAAAATAAAAAATGTTAGTACTCGTAAGGATTGAAAAAATGTTCATTATCTGGCACATATTTTTTATCAGACATTTGAAGTTGAAATTATGAAAAATCTTGATAAAGTCATTTACTCTATGAAATTGTAGATACTATTGAGCATTAATTTAATAATCAATTAATATCGCGAAATATGAAATTTTCACCCAACTTTACAAAACTTCTTATCTCGGAAATTAAATGCCGAGAGGGTCCAGCCCTTTTTGCTTGGACGCCCACATACAATGTCAATCAATCCCCAACCTTTTCCCAACTATATTGGGGGCTTCCAGTATTTTATTACATGGAGCCACTGCCTATCTGGCCTCCACAACCCAGTAACTGGGTAATATGATACCCCTTGGTAAGACTGGTTGTCAGACTTTCTGGCTTCTGACTCGGTAACGACTGTCAAACATCCACATAACGTGCTTTCCAAGGAACGGTAGGGTCTCGGTAATCTCTGAATGTAATGATGGTCACCAATCTACGGACGCGCGTTACTACCAGGAGTACAAACACGCTGTGAATGTGTGTGTAAGTGCAGGAGCTCTTGGGTACCATCCGAGACAATGGCGAATTTGGAAATGTGTGTTGTTGCACGTATGTAACTTGGCAAGAATCGTAGATTCACAGAATTCGTTTTCGCTTGTTTTTCTTAACAGACATGTTCAAAAATAAATGATGGCAATAACCATATAATAATGACATTTTTGTTGCATTATGTGTACATGCACAAGATTACTCCCAATACGCCAAAACTTTGCCAAGTTTTACGTGTCGGCGACTGTATGTGCGGACGCTACTCGACTTCACGCACACATTCACAGCATGTTTGTACTTGGTTACCACAAGCAAAGCGCGCGCCGCTGCGTGAGATAATAATACTATACATTTCTTGAGCATAGAGTAACAAGATGGACAGTTCCTCCATCCTCCGTAAAAAAGGGAAGATCCTCTGAACAGAGGGGTGTTTTATCTGGTGGGCTAGCTAGCCCAATGGCAGATGTCGGTATGTTGTAATAACATGCAGATTTCGCGGTGAACTTTGCTTGAGCGATGTAGCATTTGCGTGACGTCAGATGTCTTGCCTAGTACATGTAATCATTAGGGAATTAATGATGTAACAAAGAAATGACCAAGGATTGCAGATTTACAAAATTTTAATGCAGATAAAGTTTTGACAATAGCTTTTGGTGATATACGAAGGAGCAGAGACTCTTTAACTTAACGATAGCTCCGGTGTATTTCGTCCATTTGGATTTGACTTGACAAGTACATTAGTCCAAGGTATAAGTAGTCCAGGGTCTGATGATGGAGCAGGAAGGTGGCCACAGGAACTCTTCAACTTACGAGATAGCTCCGGTGTATTTCGTCCATTTGGATTTGTCTTGACAAGTACATTAGCCCAAGGTATAGGTAGTCCAGGGTCTGATGATGGAGCAGGAAGGTGGCCACAGGAACTCTTCAACTTAACGAGATAGCTCCGTTGTGTTTCGACTATTTGGATTTGTCTTGACAAAATGACAAGTACATTAGCCCAAGGTGTTCCAGGGTGTGATGATGGAGCAGGAAGGTGGCCACAGGAACTCTTCAGCTAAAAAGCTACTAGCCCCGTTGTGTTTGGGCTCGTCAAAGTCGAAGTTTTTATTTGTAAAACATAAGTGGGTGTAAAAATAGGTGTTGTAAATAAAATATGTGTGATCAATTAATGTTTTGCCGCTGACGGTGTACCTACATATATCAATATTTAATTAGGTCTAAATTACAAAATTAAGTTACAAAAAAAACGTTAAAATTAAATGACTAAATTTGTTAACGCTAAATTACTTAGGTACTCGCATAACCCAAAATAAAGTTAATACTCGTATATTTGCGTACATTTTTAAACTTATTTAAATTAAGTATTAGAAAAACATAACGTTTCTGATACATTATTTAGGTACCTACATAAACACATAATTATATGCTTTTGAATAATAATATATATTGAGAGAAAGACAAATATATATATCATCCATTTTTAGGGTTCCGTACCCGAACGGTGCCAATCGGAACCATATTATTAAACCTCCGCTGTTCCGTCCGTCTGTCTGTCATTGGGCTGTATCTAAGGAACTGTACTATTAGACAGTTGAAATTTTCGCAGATTGAGTATTTTTATTGCCACTATAACAACAAATATTTTTTTTTTTTTTAATCTAACCCATGTGGTTCTGTAGCAGCGTACAATATTTATCACTACATATTTTTAGGGTTCCCAAAATAAAGCGAAATTAAAAAGGGTCCTCATACAAGAAACGTGCTTTTTTCGACGTTTTTTTGCTTAATATTGTACCTACGGACACGGTGGTACGGAATGTTTCGTGTGCGAGTAAGACTCGCACTTGGCCGTTTTTTTGTTACAGCTAAATTACATTTATTTTCCATTTTGTAGTACCTACATATACATTAGCATCTCAATCAGTTCTGACATCAACTTAATTTGTTAATTTAATTCATTGTTTTATTTATATTTTAATTCATCTGATCTGGGATGTAATGTTTATTGTTTTCATTATTTCTTTATTAATCAATCAGTTTGCAGTAAAATTTGACGGAAGTTTTGTATTTTAATTTTATGTTTTGTATCTATTAAGGGTCAATGACCTGAAATAAATGTTTTTTTTTTTTTTTTTGCAAAATAAAAGTATTATATTCTTAATTTAATTACACTTAAGTAACAAAATTAAATTATTTAGCGTTACTAAATGACTTATAATTAATTTAGCGTTAACAAAATCCGTTAACGCTAAATTAATCACTCCTATCCTAAAACACAGTTAATAATTTTGCGTGCGTACATTTTTAAACATAGGTATTTAAATTATTAGAAAAAACATTATATATTTAGGTACTTAAACACATAAATACAGATAGTGCAATCCACGACGACGCGCCCCACTCCGCGATTACTGTACTGTAAGCTGTACTTTAGTACGGAGCGGAGTGGGGCGCGTCGTCGTCGTGAAGTCAAAGTCAAAGTCAAATAATTTATTTCAATTAGGCACAAAAAAAGGCACTTTTGAACGTCAAAATGAATGAAATGAAAATGAAACGTGAATTGCACTATCTATATTATGCTAATAATAATTTACAGGGTGGCTTGTAAGACGTACTTGTTCCATATAGGACGTGATAGTGTGACCCATTTGCAACAATTAAGCACAAAATAGCTGATGAAATGAAGATGTCTTCCCCATAATTTGCTGTGCGTTTGCACTGGCGAAACATCACAACAAAACATGGTGAAATCTCTAGTTCCTGTCAAATATTGTATGGAACTTTATCAGAAACTAAAGATTTCAACATGTTTTGTTGTGAATGTAGGTATCGCCAGTTTTGAGATAACAGCTGTCAAAGTTCAAGTACCTACGTAGACGATTTTTGAAAAGGGTTGATAAAAATCTTCTTTTATTTTTTAACTGTTTGATGTTTTAGAAAAACTGGTTACACCGAAAGGTTTATTAAAGTATTAGGTACTCAATGGAATCTCAATGCAGGGCATTCAATTTGAGAGTTTAGAGAAAAGTGATAATTGGTGACGAATTCTGGGGAATTTTTAAAAATACTTAAAAATTGTGTTTTCTCGAATGCCGTCAATTTTTGCCTAGGGTTTATAGGTAGGTACAATATCACGTCCTAGAAGGAATACGTCAAATTACAAGTCATCTGTATATTTCGAGAAAGAAAATACATATTATCCATTTTTTATATGGGTGTCGGACTAAAAGTTACTAACTCCTTATTTAGGTACTAGACTATTCAATTACATAGGTCTCTGTTGTTAGAGGTGGACAATTGGATCACATTTGCCTATTGTCTTTTTTAAATGTCCTCAGCGGGATAATTGCGTAACACAGATACAATGGCAATCGATGGCAATGCCTTTCAATATGACAGCTCAGCCACGGCCATTTCGTTACTTAGAGTCCGCGCCACCACTGAAGTCCAACGGAAAATTGTGGAACTACATTTTTTTAATGTAATTTGATGCAATGACATAGACACTAGCGCCGCGTCTATCGGACTTGAGTGGTGGCGCGGACTCAAATCCGCATCACTGCATTACCGTGCACATGAAATGCGATAGTGGGGCGCGTCATTTCAGACTGGACAAGCTTTACTTTTCAAACTTATGAGACAATACATTAGAAATTTATTTCAAAACCCTCGGATTGCGATTACATGCGTGTTTCGCTATTACTTTGTTGTTTATCAAGCTCTGCTGGCGCCGGCCGACTGTCAGTAAGCACTCGTATATCTCTCTCATCCCCAACTACACCGTGATGCATTCCTGATATCCTTTCTTTTATATTTATGTAAAACTCATGCCACAGTTTTCGATTACTTTTACAGTTGACCAATAAAAATGCCAATGCTATTGGATTTATGAAATTAAGTAATTCCATAAATTTGAATAATGCTCCGTCGCCAACATGCATCTGCATTCCGAAATTCGGAGACCACTTATATATAAATTGATGTACTATATAATCTTCCATGAATTCACCTCGAAAGAGCATGAATATTGCTGGTGTTCTTCTTTTAATAAACATTACAATATAAGTAGACATTAATGCGAATCCGCCAAATATGATGAATATCAACGTCGCTCTGTACAAGAGACACCATTTGTGAATAGATGCGCTCTTATTGGAGCCACGAAAAAATGAATAAACAATTACAATGTAAAGTAAAATGTTCAGTAACAAGGGTGACATTAAAATAATATAAGCTATAGGCCAGTTACCTGTATCAACATATACATCGAATTGTTTTGTAACAAAACAAACAGTAACATACAAAACGATTATCACTAAAGAGCCACACCAGCCAAAGAGGCTGCTTTTAAAATATCTTCTTTGAACTTTAACAGTGTTCACAAACAACATATGACAAAGCACGACTAACCAGTTGTTCTTCAGTGCTGCAAAGTAATGAGTTGTAATGGAAAGTGCAAAAATCACCAACCCAATATCACTTTGTGTATTTTCCATGATTAGCATCTCGAAATAATCTGAGTTCCTATAAAGGGTAACGTATAAAAGGTTTGCCAAAATTACGTTGAGGTACACGTAGTTTCTGTAACTGCAAAACTTCTTTATTAGCCACCACGATATCACTCCGTATAACAACGCAGCTATTGTCAGCGCGTTCATAATGTATTCTAGAGTTATCGCCAGATTATTGTATACTCCCCCCATGCTGAATATCACTGGCAGTGTTGATTGTTGTTGATTCACTATACGTCACGTTAACAGTTTCTGTGAACAGCCGCCACTACGCACTGCAATGCTCTTAATACAGGTGTTGCCTTCAAAACTGTCGATGGAACAATATCTATGTTTAAGTTGTGTCTAAACGCTCCAAAACTAATGAAATGAGTATTTTTTTATTGCAAAACTTGTTTGACCTTTCCGGATTTCATGTTTTTTTTTTTTTTAATTATTTATTGAATCTATAAGTTTCATTTTTAATATCACCTGCCAAACTGCGCACCAATTTGTCGGCATCATACGAAAACTACCTTTTGGAAGGGGCGACTAGAATCAATTCTATTTTTATGTAAATTTTGACGTTCAAAAGTGAAAGTATACATAGTTATATTACTTGTGCCTATTTGAAATAAATGCTTTGACTTTGGTTTTAACTTAGATTCAGTTTTTATTTTTAGTTAAACTAATAGGTACCTATTCGTGCAAAAATTAAATGGGCAAGAAACTCCACCGTTATTCTATCTATTAAAATGTTTTACAATATTTTTGTGAAGACGATGCACCTAGAGTCCTAGAATAAAATTACTATATCACAAATGGTAAAAATAATTTAAAATGGAGCAACGACAGCTAAATTAATTATGGTGCTCAGTATGCTTACAGCAGCCTCACACACATTGTAAAGTAGACGATTTTACTAAAATTTTACAATAATTAATAAGGCAGTGCTGTGTGAGGACGTAATCAACGAATGTCATACTTAGAGTAATAAAAATATGTAAATTATAAAATTGTGCCTCATTGGCCTAGTGTTCGCAAGCGCTACTGCTGAGCATGAGGTCCTGGGTTCGATTCCCAGGTCGGGCAAAGTATTATTGGGTTATTCCAACAGGAATTTCTCAGTAGTAGCCCGCGGCGTCTGGATTTGTGCCCGGTTTATGGCAATAGGCTCGCCCCCTATTACATGGGACTTAAACATAACTGGCGATATGTGGGTGTACTACAGGTACACCTCTGCCCAACCCTTCGGGGAAAACAGGCTTGATGTTATGTGTAATTATGTGTATTTTGGTGAATTATAGAATTTTATTTACTTACTAGCACTCTGCCTGCGGCTTCGCTCCCGTGGTCTTTCCCGCGGGGCCCGTTATTTTTCCCGGGATAAAAAGTAGCCTATGTTACTACTTGAAAACTAAGCTTTCTAATGGTAATAGTTATTTGTGCAACAAGAGAGCAAAGTTGTTTTTTGCTGCGAGTGTTGATTTTGAATCCCGAGTAAGCGATGGATTCTATAATTTAATCACGAGCGTAGCTAGTGATTCTATGTTAGAATCCTGAGCGCTGCGAGGGATTCAAAGACACGAGATGCAAATAACTTTGCTCTCGTGTAACACATTCAACATTTCACCTCAGCAGCGAGATATTTTACTTTTCAATTAAAAAGTCTTACAATCGGATGTCATACAATAAAGTGGTCCAGTCGTAGTAAATCATGCCATTGCTCATTAATTACTAAGAGCACATAGATGAAACTTGGCAGGACATTGTAGACCCTTACAAGATACAAATAAACGTTATAAGGATTTTTATTATAATATTTTATTTCGGTAAAAGTAAGTAAGGTTTAAAATAAATGTCTATTCGTCTGGGACTTGCTGGAGTGACCGGAGTGTACCTACTTCGGTGACTACTACTGGTACTCCTCGACGAGTAGAACTAGGTGTGCCGAGTATGGGCTCATTTTGTTAGTTATGATGAGACCTTACCTCTGGACTTGATGGGGTGACCTGAAGGTGTACTTCGGTGACTGCTACTGAACTCCTCGACGAGTGGAACTAGGCGTGCCGAGTTGGGCTCGTTTTGTTACTTGAGATGAGACCTTACCTCCGGACTTGATGGAGTAACTTGAAGTTGTACTTCGTTGACTGCTACTGGACTTCCTCGATGAGTAGACCTTGAGATGAGACTTTGACCTTAAGGTATGCTTCGGTGACTGCTACTGGAACTCCTCGACGAGTAGAACTAGGTTTGCCGATTTTGGGCTCGTTTTGTTAGTAATGATGAGTCCTTACCTCCGGACTTGATGGAGTAACTTGAAGTTGTACTTCGTTGACTGCTACTGGACTTCCTCGATGAGTAGAACTAGGTGTGCCGAGTATGGGCTCATTTTGTTAGTAATGATGAGTCCTTACCTCCGGACTTGATGGAGTAACTTGAAGTTGTACTTCGTTGACTGCTACTGGACTTCCTCGATGAGTAGAACTAGGTGTGCCGAGTTTATCTCTATGGTTACATCATAACTAAACGAGCCCAAACTAGTGATAAAGCCAGATTAGTGATCAAGGGATATTCTCAAATTGAAGAAGTAGGTAGACTTTTTTGAGACGTTTAGCCCTGTAGCAAAGAGCAGTACTATAATAGTAGATTATGCACCGAGGGGCTAAAGTTGTGTCTTATGTCACGGGCGTCATATTGAATCTCGAGCGCAATGAAGGATTCGGGATTTAACTCCCTCGCTGCGCTCGGGAGTTAAGAGTTTAAATCACGAGCGAAGCGAGGGAGTTAATACAAGAATCCTGAATGCAGCGAGGGATTCAAGCTAGCCCGAGGCAAAGGCACCTTTAGCCCAGAGGAGGATACTCTACTTTTTACACCTACTGTGAGAAAATAATAGCCATAGTACGAAAAACCAAGTATTTATTAAATAAACATTATTTCACTCATCGGCCGAAGACTTGTGGGTAACGCTGAGTGTACGTCAGCCTAACACAAGAAATTATCTTAAGTTGAATGTTTGCGTCAAATATCTATGTAGGCAAAATCATGGTTATTCCTTTTCAGACCAATTATCAAATTTTCTCCATAGTTTAAGTAAGTAGTATAGTATTAAACAATCCAACTGATAAGTATTTAGTTATTGGCGATTTTAACCTTAGTGGAATTTTGTGGCAGTTAAATAACAGCACATTATTACCTGTGAATATTTGTAGTGGCGACGAGTAAGATAATCGTTTATTTCTCACCACAATATAGGTACATTAGGGAGGGTTTGTCGTTTGCAAATTTATGTTTTGGCTTCCAACAACACGCTTCGCTTGCTCACTTGCTTGGCTTGGTTTTGTAGACGCAAACCTACCTTGCCTCCTCCTTCAGAGGCGGCAGGGTGGCGTGGTCTTGAGGGAGAGCGCAAAAGTCGTGTAGATCCTCAAGGCAAGTCTGGTGATGTTCCTTCTCGAGGTTGCCGCCCTGTTATTGGTCTAATTCCATATGAATTAGACGTAACAGAAATCACTGGACGATTTATCTCAGGGGTGGCGAGGTCATGCCCCTGGGTGTCCAGCATTGAACAAGAGCAGATGATGGACAGCAATGACCTCCCGCGTGTTTGTGCCGTGCGCGGGGACCCGTACGGAGGGATGAAGGAATCCTGGTGATTGAGTGGAGCAGGTTGCACACAACACATCACTTTGGCTCGGATTTCCTCTTACACGGGAGGTCGTGGGGTAGCTAACCACGATCAATCGGCTGAGGCATCCCATAAGAGGGTTGTCAAGCGAGGGTCGGCTTAGTGGGGGGGGGGGGGGGCAGCCGGCGTGGCGTGGGGTCTCGGGATGAGTTGCGGCATAGTCTCGTGTCGTATACAGTCCCGTGATCTTCCGTCGCGTGCGGGCTCGTCAACTTCCTACTAGGTTGATCCTATACCGAAGGAGTAGCTCTGGCGTTCGCTCGTTGAACGGGCGACGTCCCCGACTGAGGGCTCCGTGGCGGGTGGAGAGCTCCAACGGTGAAGTAAAAAATCCAAACCTATGGAAAAAGAGACGAATTTCGTAACAAACAAACCACAAGCTGCGTCCCGCTCGTCGGATGCGCTTACACAAACCAACGCACCAAGGGCCGCGTCTTCAGATGCGCCTTCCACATTTAAAACAAGGGTGGCGTCTCAAGATGCACCTAAGCAGCAACTGCCCAAGACTGCATCCACAGATGCACCCAATAAAACCAAAAAACGCCCGGCTGCGTCCAAGGATGCGACGAGGAAGGCACCCGCAAGGGATGCGCCACAACAGGCTGCGTTCCGAGCGATCCCAACCTCGTCTGCGTCCATGGATGCGCCTTCTAACACGACCCTGACCGAAAGGCCAAGGACAGCACTCGCTCATGGCGACTCGAGGAGTACTGCAAATGTGGATGCGCCCAAAACACGGGCTGCGTCAACGGCTGTAGACCCTGAGAGGGACCTGACGAGTCTGACCAAAGCCCCACTGGCAGGAGCATCGAACGCGAAAAAAGGGCAAACAGTGTCCAATAAAAAGACGTCCCTCAAGGCGGTGTCGACAACGGCAGAGATGCCAAAAGACGAGGCTGCCACCGGCGCTAAGCGCAAGCGCAGCGCGAGGCCAAGAGGACGAAAAAACCCAATAAAACCAAAACCAAACACACAGAACCACCGGCCAGGGCGCAGAAGCGTTCGCGTCCCGAAGATACCGTCACACCAACAGGGGTAGGCAAGAAGAGCAAGCCTGCTCGCTCCCGTATGGTGGACGGAACTCTGGTGAGCTACGCCGAAGCGGCTGCGTCTTTCAGGAGCAATGAGCTATGCGTTGCCGTCATGACCGAGCCTTTTTTGGAAATGACGCAGGAGCAAGCGGAGGGGATCCGTCAGACGATCGAGAACCAGTTCCGGGCTCTGCTAAAGGCTCCTTTTTTTTTTTTTTTTTTTTTGGTCTCGGGGTGGAAAATCCTCATGGATGTCCTCCGCCCTGGGGCGGGCGGAGGGGTCTGTCAGACTCGTACTGACTAAAAACCACCCCGGTGTTCCATCTCACACCTACGTCGGGGGTCGCGGGAACGCAGATACTTCCGCGACCCTCGGCTGGTGCCGGCCCGCCTCTGCGGGCCACCTCGAGTTTGGGGGGAGTGAGGTGTTAAACTCCCCCCTTACATCATAGAGAGGCGCGCGTGGAACATTACGCGCCGCCATCTCGGGTCCTAAGGAGTAGGGGGCGATGGATTTCCCCAGATCCGTCGCCCCTGGACCCATTTAGGGGGGCTGGAAGAGGGCGTTATCCGCCCTCCGCCGACGCCCGGTGCGTCTGCTGCGGATCGGGTTAGTGGAAGCAATCTCCCGCTCCCTTTCCGCAGCCTCCTTCTGCGAGATGACTGTCTCGCAGAAGGAAACCACCGCGTCCCAGGACTCCTCGCTGCCGGCCATGGAATTCACAACGGCCGGCAGCGAAAGGTCACTGCCTACTCCAGAGACGAGGGCACGGCGCGGCTCCTCCCAAGCGGCACACTCTGCCAGCGTATGCCACGCCGTGTCCTCCCGACAGTCGACGCAGTGGTGACACCGGGCGTCCGGCTCCCTGTTTATGCGACACAAGTACTTCCCAAAGCAACCATGCCCCGAGAGCACCTGCGTCACCCGAAACGACAGGGAGCCGTGCCTCCTCCCGAGCCAAGTGTCGAGCACCGGCCGGACCGCCTCAATGGTGTTGAGGCCGGCGGTAGGGCGTGAGAGCCTGTCCCGCCATTCCGCCACCAGGACCTCGCGAAGCTGCGACCGACGCAGCTCCAAATGTCGCTGCGTCAGCCGCTCGCCCCGCGCCCGCGCTTCCTCGCGCCACCGATACGATGACGCGAGTACTTTCGCCTCCAGGTCCCAGGGCGGGGATCCGGCCAGTGCACAAGCCGCCTCGTAGGAGATCGTGCGATACCCCCGGATGACTCTGACGGCCATCGCCCTCTGCGGTCTCCGCATGACGGCGATGCTCCCGGCCGTCAGGTCAGCCGCCCAGATCGGGGCCCCGTAAAGGGCCATCGATCGCACGATCCCCACGTATAGCCGCCTACAAGCGGCGCTCGGGCCCCCCAGATTGGGAAGCAGCGTTGAGAGCGCTCCAGCAGCGCCCAGCAGCTTGGGCGCCAGCCGTCGGAAGTGGGGCCCGAAGTCCCACCGGCTGTCGAGGACCAATCCTAGGTACTTCATGGTACCCTCGACAGCGATCCGAGCCCCCCCGACCACGATATGTGAGCCGGGTGACGGCGCCCGCCGGGGGCCATGGAACACCATAGCCTCCGACTTGCTGAGGGCCACCTCCAGGCCTAGGCGACGTATGCGGCTCACCACCTGTGAGACCGCAGCCGTCGCCAGCAACGCTGCTTCCCTGTGCGAGCTCCCCCGGGCAGTGACCAGCGTGTCGTCCGCATAACACGTCAGGTCTACCCCCGGCCTGAGCTCGCCCCTCAGCACCCAGTCGTACCCGATGTTCCACAGGAGCGGCCCTAAGACCGAGCCCTGCGGAACACCGCACGACATGCGGCGCTGGTTTCCGCCATCACGTCCCACGTAGGTGACACACCTCTCCGACAGATAAGCCCCAACGATGCGGCGGAGGTAGGGAGGCACACCATGATAGCGCAGTGCCTCCCGAATACAACTCCAGGGCAGGGTGTTGAAGGCGTTGGATATGTCCAAGGACACCGCCAACATCACCCCGCCCCGAGACACCGCTTCCTCCGCCAGGACTCTAACCCGCGACACAGCGTGTATCGTGGAGCGCCCATGCCGAAACCCAAACTGACTGTCGTCCAGGTCCGGCCCCTCTCTGCACAAGTGGCCGACGAGGCGGGCTGCGATTACTCGCTCGAACAGCTTGCCCACCTCGTCTAGCAGCACTATGGGCCGGTACGCGGACGACGAGTCCGCCGGGCGCCCCGCCTTCCTGAGCAGGACCAGACGACCAGATTTCCACAAAGTGGGAAACTGGCCCCGCTCAAGACACGCTGTGTAGAGTCCTCTCAGTTGGGGCTCGAGCTCCTTCAGAGCGAGGGCCAACACGCAGCCGTGGATCCCGTCTGGCCCCGGAGCCACGTTCTTGGCCCGGAGCCGCATCACGGCTGCCCTCATCTCTGCCTGTGTCACCTCTGGGACGCTGATGGCGTTCTCCTCCTCTTCTTGTGCAGACTCTGCGGCCGTGGGCAAAGCCATCGGCGGCGGAGTGTGCTCCGCTCTGGCCGGGAAGAGGGCTGCAACCACCTCCTCCAGCAGCTCGGGTTGGAGACTCTCCGTAAGCGGAGGCGCCGCGGCTCGAAGTTTCCCTCGAACCGCGCGATAAGGGCGCCCCCACGGATCCCCGTCTAGAGTCTCCAACATCTCCTCCCTGGCTCGCGTCCTCGACTCGCCGATGGCCAGCCACAGAGTCTGCTTGGCCGCGCGGTACACCTCATACAGCGCGGCCTCTTCGTCAGGGACCCGACGACGTCTCCTCCGGTATCGGGTGTACTGGCGTCTGACCGCCACGCACGTGACGGGCAGCTGCGCGATCTCAGCGGTCCACCAGTACACCTGGCGCCTTGCGGACTGTGCGTGGACCCGGGGCATGGACGCGTCGCTGATTTGCGTCATCGCCCCGCGGAACCACAGCGCCTCCCGCTCGACGTCGACGGGTCCGTTCGTCGCCGACTCCCGGCTCCAGGCCTGGACAATAGCGGCCTCCTCGAGAAGTTCCCTGTCTATGCGCTTACGCGCCCAACGCGGACCGTCCGTTCGCGGGGTCGGTGGACCGCGGCCGCCAGTGGTCTGGGCGGAGACATCGAATCGGATGTATCGGTGATCCGACAACGTCTCCACCTCCACGGCGACACGCCAGTCGTGGACACGGCTCGCAACAGCGGGGCTAGCGAACGAGACGTCCACTATAGACCCGCCCCGCTGCCGCACGCACGTGTGTACCGAGCCCCGATTTAGGACGGTCAAGCCAGTCGTGACCGCCCACTCCTCCAGCACCTCGCCCCTAGCATCGGTCACAGGGGATCCCCACGCCGCAGACTTGGCGTTGAGATCCCCCAGCAACAGCACAGGGCGAGGGTGGAGTCGGCCCACGACGGCACCCAACTCGACAAGGAACCTCTCGAAGTCGGCGAGACTCTTGTTGGGCGAAAAATACGCCCCAACGGTGCCAATGCCGTCCACGAGGGCAGCTACCCAGCCGCGACCTCGGGACGGGTTGACAAGAGCCCCGCCAATGATGACCACCAAACCGTCCAAGTCTCCCACCCAGTTATCCCTGGGGGGGACGAAATACGGTTCGGCGATCACGGCCACGTGAATCGACCACTCTGCCATGCTCTGGAGCAAAAGATCCTGAGCTCTAGCAGAGTGGTTGATATTGCCCTGGAGGAAATGGTACAGCGCCATTAAGCGCAATCCATTCCCTCCACCGCACCATTCCTAGGCCGGGAGTCGGCCGAAGGGCAGCCAGGCTGCGGGGGGGGTAAAGAGTCCCCAGCAGCTTTGGCACCCCTTCCCTTTTTCTGGGCGTGTGCGCCACAGGCCCTTCCACCCGCCCTGTGCCCAGCAGGCCTCCCTGCAGCTGTACACAGGCTGCAGTTTGGAGCTGCGAGGCACTGGGCGGACTTGTGGCCGGGCTGACCGCAGCGAAAGCATTGCTCACTGCGGTCTATTGTGGCAGTGCACTTCGCCCGGACATGCCCAATGTCCAGGCACCGGTAGCACCGCAGCGCCCTAGGTTGCAGCAGCTTGGCCCTTGCCGCAACCCACCCGACCAAGAGTCGTCCACCGTCGGCGACTTTATTGCCTGCCGCCACCGGGCACCGCACCCAAACGACGCCGAGCCCGGAAGCGTCGGTGCGGATCTCGCCCACCCGCACATCATCGGGCGGACATCCACCGACTTTGGCGACGGCTGCCACAACCTCAGCCGGGGTGGTCGAGTCATCCAGGCCATCGACACCTGCTAAAGGCTCCTGAACTAACCGACACAACTGACACCAACGAAAGCACCGCGATCCATTTTAGAGGCCGGGCCCACTTCGCTGAAGGCGTCCTTAAGACATGGTGTGAGGACGATTTCACACTGGCCTGGCTGAAAAGGGTCATAGATAACATATTGTCCCCGTTACCGGGGACCAAGCTAACCGTTCGACCTCAAGCCGACATACCGAAGAAGGTTATGTGTATGTTGTTTGTTCCCGAGAACAGCGAGAACACAACGGAGCTGCTCAGGATGCTGGCGAGGCAGAATCCGAACTTAAAAATTAACACCTGGACTCTGACACATGAAAGGGCTAGACAGGAGCCCCCGGGTACCTGTCTCTTCTTTCGTGTGCCGGAGCCCATGGTCAAAACCATAAAAGACCAGCAACGGCGAGTATACTACCTCATGGGTAGTATATACATCCGCTTCCTGGACGAGGGAGGTGCCAGGGAGGATGCCGCCGCGCCAGCATCACGTACAGCCTCGGTTGCGCCTCAGGGGGAGCCTGTTCCGCCGCTTCCAGAACGCTCCCCGTCGCCTCCCGCGATGGGGACTGTTGGGGAGGCGGTGGATTTGGCAACTTCCATGGCAGCAATGGAGGTTGTTTCAACTGCGGGTTCAACAAGGGATCCACCCTCGTCCGGTCTGACTTCGGATGAGGATTGCTTTCCGCCGGGGGAGAGAAGTGAGGGCGAGGACAGCAGCCTCTGCTCCTCTCCTCTGCGGGACTAGGATCCTACAGACCAACCTCCAGCACAGCCAATCTGCGTCGGCTACCTTGCGCAGAGAGCTGGAGAACCAACAAGGAAGAACCATCGCCCTCATCCAAGAGCCGTGGATCAGGGGTGGCAGAATATGCGGTCTTGGCAACATCGGGGGTAAGTTGCTACTAGACACCTCCGCAAGTAACCCGCGTACCTGCATTTTTGTCCCAAAACATGTACCTAACCTTTTAATAAACGAATTCTGTTCAAGGGACTTGACAGCAGTCAGGCTTTTTAGAACAGAACAGGAACTCCCGGACATTGTACTAGCCTCGGCATACCTACCAGGCGACGAGGAGGTGCCTCTGCCAGAGCTCGCCTCACTGGTTGAGTACTGTGAAAAGGAGAAACTGGAACTTATCATCACGACAGACTCCAATGCCCATCACACGCTCTGGGGTAATGTCAAAACCAACAACCGAGGTGAGGTAATGCTTGATTTTATTCTTAGTAATAACCTTGTTTTACTCAATAAAGGCTCCGAGCCTACCTTCATAAACGCGAGATCGCAAACAATAATAGACTTAACTATAGCAACCATAGGTATATCCAACTCTATACAGGACTGGCATGTGTCCACTGAGATATCATGCTCAGACCACAGATGGATCCGCTTTACCATTAACTTCAACCTAACTGAACCACAGCCAAGAAGGGTTCCTCGCAACACAGACCAAGCCAAGTTTACTAAGCTGGTTAAGGCTGAACTAGGCAGATTACACGCACTTCCGGCTGAGATACCAGTAACCAACATAGACGAACATGTAAACAACATCACATCCATCCTTCTATCTAGCTATGAACAGTCGTGTCCCCTCACGGTACCCAGACAGAGAGCTCGCCATTCCTGGTGGAGTCCAGAACTGGAAAGACACCGACACAGGTTGAGAAGACTGTTCAACAGAGCCAGGAACACACGGTCGCCAGTAGATTGGGACCGCTATACAACAGCTCGTAAAACCTATAAAAAACTGATACGCCTCAGAGGAAAGAATAGCTGGAGGCGTTTCTGCACTAACATTGAAAGTAACAACCAGGCAACGAGGGTCAAAACTTGTCTCGCTCAAGAGACGGACCACTCAATAGGATGCCTGAAAAAAACAGATAACACCTACACAACAAACGACGCTGAGACAAGCGAATTACTCCTAACCACCCACTTCCCAGGATGCCAGATTGCCACCCAGCAAAGCTGGGAACCACATATGGAGAGGGCCACGAGCAGCCTAGATTGGGAAGTGGCGTTGGATGTTATCGACAAAGACAAAATAAGTGGGCAATCAACACCTTCCTACCTTTCAAGGCAGCAGGACTGGACGGTATTTTCCCGACTCTGCTTAGGTGGAGCCCAGTTGTACTGGCTGAATACCTGGTCAAGGTGTTTCGAGCCTGCCTGGCCCACCGCTATATCCCCTTGAAATGGCGGGAAGTAAAAATAATCTTTATACCGAAACCAGGTAGGGGCGACTACACCCAGCCCAAATCCTTTAGACCTATAAGCCTCTCCTCGTTCTTCTTGAAGACACTGGAGAGGCTGGGGGATAGGAGGATTAGATTCCAAATTTCGGTACAAAGACCTTTACATCCGAATCAACACGCCTACTGTGCAGGCAAATCAACCGAATCAGCACTCCACAGCGTAGTCTCACGGATTGGAAATGCTCTTAAAGCCAAAAACCCAACCCTAGGCGCCTTCATTGATATAGAAGGTGCTTTCGACAAAACAAACTTCGTCAGCATCGTGCAGGCACTTGCCAGGCACGGTGTTGCGCGTACACTCATAGAATGGATCAATAACATGTTAAAATACCGTGCCATTCAATTTACCGTGAACACCACCACGAGAGGTATCGTGAGTAGAGGCTGCCCACAGGGTGGGGTGCTGTCACCACTGCTGTGGAATTTAGTCGCAAATGAGCTCATTACAGAGCTCAACGCCAGCAGTCTGTACTCGGTGGGATACGCGGACGATATAGCAATTCTGATCTCGGGGAAATTTGAGGGCATCTTATGTGATCTCATGAGAAGGGCTTTCAAAATAATCGAGAGCTGGTGCACGAAGCACGAGCTATCGGTTAACCCCTCGAAGACAGAACTAATAATGTTTACCAGCAAGAGAACTTTGGGACCCCATAGGCTTCCAAAACTTTTCAACACAGAACTAACACTTAAAGACGAAGTCAAGTACTTGGGGGGATCCTTGATAGCAAACTGCTCTGGAACAAGCACCTCGACTACAAACTTAATAAACGCACAATCGCACTCTACCAATGTAAAAGAATGTTAGGGAAAACATGGGGGCTTTCTCCGAAGATAACTCTGTGGTTATACAAAGCGGTAATCAGGCCAATGTTGGCTTATGGCGCTCTGGTTTGGTGGACGAGGACTGAACTCTCGACCACCATTACCAGACTACAACGCTTCCAACGACTGGCCTGTACGGCTACCACTGGCTGCATGAGAACCACCCCAACTACAGCCTTGGAGATGGCCCTTCAATTAACTCCCCTTGACCTGTACATACAGCAGGAGGCGGCGCTAGCTGCCATCAGGCTAATGCATCTGGGCATATGGGGCAAAAACCACACCAGTCCACACGCTAATATCCTGGACCGGGCGATTGAGTACCAACCTCTCATCGCTGCCCCGTGTGATAGAACACCAAACCAACCCTTGTTCAAAAAAAACTATACTATACAAACAGTTCAGGAGGAAAAGGATCAGTCAGGAGCCCATGAAGTGCGCATCTACACAGACGGCTCAAAAATACAAAACGGTTCAGGTGCTGGCGTACACTCCCTTGACCTCAACCTTAACATTCACATACCACTAGGCACACACAGTTCGATATTCCAATGTGAATGTGTCGCCTTAACACAAGCCGCAACAGCAGTAAAGCGCTTAGGCATCCGGGACTACGGTATTAAATTCCTATACGACAGCCTATCTGTGCTCAAAGCTTTAGAAAACAAACAAACTAACAATAAACTAATTTATGAGTGCCATTTAGCTCTGGAGAGTTTATCGAAGTTTAATCGCATTACCCTCCAGTGGATCAAAGGGCATAGTGGATCCTTAGGCAATGATGCCGCTGATGAACTTGCGAAGAGAGGCTCTGATATGGAAGTGCTAGGCCCGTATCCACTTCTCCCTCTGCCTTTCTCACAATTTCGTGCATGGATTCGCCAAAGATCGACCGAACTCCATAACAACAGATGGTCACGGGCAACAGACTGTAGACAGTCAAAATTGGCTTTACCAATTGTAGACCCGCGATTAACCAAAAGCTTCTCAATCTGGGTAGAAATAACCTTAGAATAATTATAGGAACAATTACGGGCCATAACCCCCTCAACAAACATCTTTTCAACATAGGCGCCACAGATAGCCCCCTTTGCAGGTGCTGCCTTGACGCCGAGGAATCAGCCGCCCACGTTATCCTGGAGTGCGAGGCTGTGGCTTCTCAACGGGAAGAAATCCTCGGAACAGTGAGGTCGCTCCGCGAAGCCTGTGAAGCCCCCAGGAGGCTTCTGTGCTTTTGGGCGAAGCTAGGCTGGCTCTGTTAGCCAGTATCCCCACGCACAACGGACCAAATGAGAGTCTAAGTGCGGAAAAGGGAGTCCCATCATCATCATCATCATCATCATAGGTACATTAGAGAGGTATAAATACAGAATACAAAACAGCAATAATTATATTGTGGGAGACTGGTGCCTAAACTAGACGTGAGGTCTGTATTTCAGGACACCAGGTCTCCACCCCTTGGGTAATGTTTACATTTAAATTTTTGTGTACAATAATTGGTGCGGTAAGAATTTCTAAAAGCATTGGCTTAGACTTTAATGAACAAATTATAAAAATAAAATATAAAGAAAAATTTAAGTAGGTACATGCTTACTGATGAATTGCGAATTTTAGGGTTCAGTCAATATAATGGAATATTAAATAGTTATGGTAAGATTCTAGATTTAGTTTTATGTAATGGAATTGTTTCAGTGTGTGAATGTTTGGTGCCTTTATCACCTGTCGACAAATATCATCCCGCCCTCTGTATCGACGTGAACTTTGCAGAGTACACTTATTTAACTCCTGCTCCCTTTACTCGTTACCTTTACGGTAAAGCTGACTTTGCGGCCATTAACAGTGAAATAGCAGCTATAGACTGGACAAACGTATTTATTGACATGTCGCTTGGTGACGCCGTAGACTACTTTTATGCTACCATAGCGGATATTCAAAATAAGTATGTGCCAACTAAGATAGTCTCTCACAGCTTATACCCTATTTGGTACTCCCCGGCACTTATACGCTTGATCAAAGAGAAGGCTAAATATCTCCGTAAATTTAAGACGTATGGCAGACTTTCTGACGAGGCGACCTTTAAACATTTACGTGAGCGGGTTAACAGACTTGAAGCGGATTGTTACACTAATTACTTAGCTGATACAGAAGCCTCCATCGAAAAGAGTCCTAAACGCTTTTGGAGCTTTGTGAAGCAGCGATCTAAGTCCAATGCAATAACGATTTCCTCTCCCGAGTCTATTTGTAATGCATTTTCTTCCCACTTCTATTCCACTTTTCTTGATCCTACCAATGTTGTGACGACTAATTACTGTCCTCCCCATGCTGCAAATTATAATTTACCCTCGGATATTCACTTAATTGAGATTGACCTAAATGTTATAGTCAAGCTAATTGGTAAAATCGATCCATTTAAGTCTGCTGGTCCGGCCCAATTATCACCTAAATTTCTGATTGGATGCGCTAGAACCATAGCCTTACCAGTATCTCTATTATTCACAAAATCGCTCTCTTCTCATTCTGTTCCCCAAATCTGGAAGTCTGCCTTTATAACTCCGGTGCATAAAAAAGCGCACAAAAATTAAATAGTTAATTTCAGACCTATTTCCAAACTGCGCATATTAGCTAAAATTTTTGAGAGGGTTGTCTTTTAGCCCTTCTCAGCACGGATTTCTTATGGGCCGTTCAACTGCATCTAACCTGGCTTTGCTCAATGACTTTCTAACGGACAGAATGGATAATGGGGCACAGGTCGATGTCATTTACACGGATTACAGTAAGGCTTTCGATAGAATTGACCACAATATCCTTAAAACAAAGCTTTTTAATAATGGTATCAGAGGAGATATACTTCGTTGGTTCACTTCATACCTTGAAAACAGATCTCAAGCTGTCGTTATCAGTAACTACATGTCAAGCTGGGTTTCAGCTCCTAGTGGTGTTCCTCAAGGTTCCTTGATGGGTCCGTTACTTTTTATCATTTATGTAAGCGACATCGACTCGTGTTTTCACAACTCAAATTTACTTTGTTTTGCTGATGACATGAAGATATTTTCATCAGTAGCATCAGATGATGACATGGATGCTCTCCAAACTGACCTGGCGCGATTGGATAATTATTGCTTGATTAATAAGCTAGATTTGAACCCTGTTAAATGTTCAGTAATCTCCTTTAGCAGAAAACGCGTCCCTCTCCCTACAACTTATAAACTTAAAGGGCAACTATTACATAGACGCGATGGTGTACGCGACCTGGGCGTTTTTCATGATTCCAAACTTTTATTTAACGTGCACATTGAGCAAATAGTGGCCAAAGCTTCGAGGTCACTGGGTTTTGTTATGAGACTCGCAGGGTGTTTCAAGAAAGCCAAGACCCTTAAGATTAAGATTAAGAAAAGCACTAGGAAGTGGTGAAGGGTGGGCGTTTTGGGGGACTGTCTTATGTAATTTTGACGTTCGAAAAGTGCTGATTCTCAGCCTAATTTGAATAAATGACTTTTGTTTTTTTTTTTTTTTTTTTGATTCTTTATTGCTCTTTTGTGAGAAGTCATCTTGAATATGCGTCAAAAATCTGGAACCCGCGTTATGGCAAGTATATTGATCGTATAGAGAATATACAAAAAAGATTTATTCGCTTTCTATGTTTTCGGCTGCGTATACCATACCATTCTGATAATTACATAAATCTTTGCAAGAAATTTCATTTACAGCCACTCATAAATCGCCGTCGACTATCAGATTGCACTTTCCTCTTGAAAATTATATCCAACGAGATCTCCTTCATAAACTACGTTTCAATGTTCCTCAGCGATCAGTTAGATTCAATCCACCTATCTCCATTCCTTTTTCCTCTTCTAACTACAGGCAAAACTCATACATGGTGCGAGCGAGTAAAGACTTTAATATTCTTTGTAAAGAGTTTGACCCATTTACCACCAAAACCTATTCTGCACGCGCTCGGCTTAAAGCTGACTTTTTTACAAGTGCATAGTGCATAATACTTATTGTATATATATAATCTTAATCTTTTTTATCGTGCTTGTTAGTGTAAGTGATCCTAAGATTTCTACTAATTTTTCTGTTTTAACCCGTGAGAACCTGTAATTGGCTTTATGTTTCTTAATCAATTGTTATCCATTTGTTATTGCTGTTGGTTCTCCTATTAATAAATAAATAAATACATATTAATTGAAGTTCATGGTAACATTTGAGACATTAGTCCAGTTGTGCAAAGATAAAGTTAAGTTTTTATTTGGTACAGTCTGTTGTCAATATACTCTGACCCACCCTAAAAACAAACAAATTTAGACCCTGTGTATGTAACATTAAGGTTTATTCAATTTATATGAGCTTATCAGACAGTGCAGATTTACAAATACAATAATAATACAGACACGCAAATTTGATCTTTAACACGTAACGTTAAGGTAAACCCACCCAACATTGTTGGAGCCACCGGCATTAGATATCATTTTGTTATGCTATTTTCATCATTATCTCGTTGATATTAAAGTTGAAAGCTTTTAGTCACACTTCATAATTACAACCAAATCTTTAATTTCGCTTATTCCTAACATGTTCCCGTGGCTTAGCGGTTTGATGCTGGATTGGCAACGAAAAACATGTGGGTTCGGAAACAGTGCACCTATTATCAGATCCTTTTTAATTTTGTTGTCATTTCTACAATATTGCTTGCATTATTAAAGAAAGACCAATATGATTTACGCCTAGTAACTTATCTCGTAGACAGGTGGGTAAATTAAAAAAACTAGAATTTATATTCACCAAGAATGGTTGGATACGAAGTAAAACATACATTTGCTTCGTGAGGTAGATAATAAATTCATCTAAGTGACAATAGTTACACTACGCCTAATAGCAGTGACTGCGCACACACATTTTGTAAATCGTTCCACATAACTCGTTAAGTATTTTTAAGCAATTTGGTGTAAAAAAGCATCATATCGCAACTTGATGACTATACCAAACATAAAATCATATTTTTACATGAGCAGAATGTTGGAATTAGAGAGATTGGTCGTCGATTTAATATAGCAGTAAGTGTTTTTTTTAATACCTATTTTATTTTATTGATTGTGATTAATGAACGCGTAGTTGGCTGTTTTACCATTACATTCACTCCTTACAAGTTACATACACGGTTCCAAAAATGTTTTTTTTTTGTTTTAGAGAAATACGGTCAGGCTAAGACGTTATGGAGACAATGGAAATATTCAGCGGATTCGTCAAGGAGCTAAAGCCATCAAGTATAGTTCTAAATTCGAACGCCATCGGGCTACTGTTTCAAGCCATGTTGAAAATCCATTTTTGCGCAATAAACCACAATATTTCAGTGGAAACAGTGAGGAGGCACACGCTGCTGGGATAAGGAATTATAAACCGGAACAGAAAATTGCATTGACACCTGCTCATCGTGAAGAAAGGGTCCTTTTTGCCCAGGAATATTTAAATTTTAATTATATTTATTATTAAACACACCATGTAAGTAAATGCTCAATGGATTGATTGTTAAACCATTAGAATGTTGCAGATTATGTGGTGATGTTATTGTTATAAATAGTTTTTTCTATTTAAATAACATGTTTATTCACTAATATAGGCAGCTATACCTAAATCTGTAAAGCATTTCACAGGTGAATTCATTTTCTCTATAGCAAACTTTTAAGCATAAGCACGCCTTTTTTAATGTTTATAAATGGTTAGATTTGATTATGGCATACTAATATAATATTTGTATATTAATTTGGAAATATATGAGCATTTACTTACTTTATCTTACAAACTTTGTTTTAATGAAATAATAAACATTTTAAACCTGCAATTGTTTAGTTTTATTTATATACAAACAGCCCGTTTAAAAAGACAAGACTCCACGTTGTCCATTAGAGAAATGTAAAAAAAGTGTAATAAAATAATTTAAAAAAAAACAGCTGAGCAAAAAGCTATAATTAGGTTAAACTTGGTTCGAAGTTAGATAACGATGAACATCGCACAACCTTAGTGACCACAAGACCAACTCAACTCTTTTATATCGTATTGAAATTTGATCTTAGTTGTAATGCTACACGCAATATTCTAAAGAATTTGAACCATATACACTCGAGAGCAATGAATCCGGGTCACTTAAAGAATCCTAAAAATCTCGGAAACTAAAAATGCTAGGTTAATGCAATAAATTGTATTTAATAGACAATGTAATACTCCTTAAATGAAGGTATTAAAACTTCTTAGTTATTGTAAAGTTATATCATAAAAAAATCAAATTTGAAAATGGGCCACTTTCGAAGATGGAACTACGAAATTACAGCATTTGGTTTTGCTTTTGTTTGTAATCTGTCATTTATGTGGGTACATAAACCATGTTGATAGTGCTCTATATTCATTATTCAAGCTGAAATTATGTCGCTTACGCCTGAAGAATGCACCAGAATACTTACAATGCTGGAAACCGGCCGGAGTCAGCGCGATACAGCCAGGACTGTCGGTGTGTCGCTGTCAACAGTACAAAGAGTTCTCCGACGTTACGAAGAAACTGGTTCTAACCTACGCAGACCAGGAACGGGCAGAACCAGGTGTACCACAGCACGAGAAGACTGATACTTGGTGAACACCATGCTTCGAAATCGCTTTCTTACAGGAACTGAACTCACAAATCAGTTTCGACGCCTCGGAGGAAGTAACCCAAGTGCATGGACAGTAAGACGTCGGCTTGCTGAATCTAACTTAAAACCCCTTAGACCTGCAAACGGCCCTAAACTGGAGCGTGGGCATCGTATTTCAAGACTAAGATATGCCCAGAGCCACGTAAATTGGAGTATTGAAGATTGGTCAAAAGTTATGTTCTCCGACGAATCAAAATTTATGCTCTACAAGCACGATGGAAGACACAGAGTGTATCGAAGACCAGGGGAAAGATTCAAGCAAGCATGCATCGAAGAAAAAGTAGCCTACGGTGGTGGGTCTGTACTTGTGTGGGCCGGAATTTCTTCTGAAAGTCGCACAGAGCTGGTGATCATAGAAAACGGCTCTTTAACTAGCGAAAGATATGTGGAAGAAATCCTCAATGATCACGTTGGTCCATTTATGGTCAATTTAGGTGAGGATGCTATATTTATGCATGACAATGCCCGACCTCATACAGGTAGGATTGTGAATGACTACCTTCAAGAGATGAACATTACTCGTATGGAGTGGCCAGCGCGCAGCCCGGATATCAACCCGATCGAGCATGCTTGGGACGAGCTAGGCAGATGCGTAAAACAACGAAACCCTCCCCCAATCACGCTTCGTGAGCTCAAAATTGCTCTCACAGAGGAATGGGAGAATATTCCCCAAAATCGTATAAGGAACTTGGTGTACAGCATGCCAAACCGCGTAAACGCAGTAATGGAAGCACGAGGAGGCAATACGAAGTATTAAAATTCAAGAAAATCGTATTAAAGTTCAAAAATTTCAAATCCTATTTTTGTTTTAAGGAGAGATCAGCAGTTTTTTTCTTTATGTAATTTTGAGTTAATAAAATGTATGGTGACTCATATTTTTTTTACTTTCATTTAAGGAGTATTACATTGTCTATTAAATACAATTTATTGCATTAACCTATCATTTTTAGTTTCCGAGATTTTTAACATTCTTTAAGTGACCCGGATTCATTGCTCTCGAGTGTAGTTTACATTCATAAAGTTTATTCTTGCACAGCACAAGCAGCCAACCTTCTCCTCGTGCAAATAGATTATATTGTATTTTAATAATCACCCCATTGAGCCAGGATAATAAAAATAAATACCTATAAAATAGAAAATAAAAAATTGTAAAGAGACATTGTTTTTGCAATTTAGTAAGGCAAGGTAATAATATATGTTTGCGCGTAGTCACTGCATACCCTTAGGTTTTATAATGAATACGAATATTTATTTTAAAACTACCCACTTATTACAAGTTATGCGAAAATATTACCATTTTAGAAAGTTTATATTTGAAGGTTATCTGTCTATAGTTCTTTACAATAATAGAAGAAATAGTTTTGGAATAAATTCTAAATTGAAAGCAAAACAATATCTTCTACACAGGATTTGATCTCGCAACTTGTTTATCTTAGTCTTATACACAGACTACGAGACCAGACTTACTTGAATACAATTATTAAAATAAGCTATTACACTAATTATATTATAACAAGTAGTTATAACATAAACCTAATGCTAACGTTTTAAAGATCAAATTTGCGTGTCTGTATTATTATTGTATTTGTTCATCAAGTCCTAGCACTCGCCTGATAAGCTCATATAAATTGAATAAACCTTTAATGTTAATGTCAGAGGGTCCAAATTCGTTTGTTTTTAGGGTGGGTCAGATAATGTTGACAACAGACTGTACGTTTATAGATGTTGATGTGGAATTTATTTGAGTATTGCTCGTCAATGCTTCAGAATCTTGTATTTGCAGAGGAGCATTTTGGGTGCTGAAAGTTGGTGAAGGTGGTGCATGAGGCTCAGGGAAAGATGGAATGTGATGGTGTGATGTTGAAGGTTGTGGTGGAAGCAGTCGTTATGATTTTGTAGGAAATCGAGAATATCATCCACGCGTAGTAAGGGTATCGAGAATAGCTTTTCTCTTTCTGGCACCAAAGGGTGTTTGTTAGTACTATACTGCCAAATTAGCTGAGCATGTGAGATTCCAAATTCAAATCACATTATTGACCAGCGGGTCATAATGAAATCCAGTACAACATTATTGACCGGCTGTGCCCCCGGCCACTAATGATTCACTTTAGGTTAAGGTTGCTTGACATATAATTTGACATTTTCGAGCAGGTTGTGTAAAAAAGCAGTTTTAAGGGTTGCTGCTGAGGAAAAGATGTCGCCCAATTTGATTTTTTTGGTATCAACCCCCTTCCTATATGGAAAATTAGACGATGACATTTATATGAAGCTTCCAGAAGGCTACACAAACGCATGTTGTGATCCAAAACCTGTTTTTAAACTGAAAAAGAGTCTGTATGGATTAAAACAAGCGCCACGCTGCTGGAATCGCTGTATTACAGACTACATCATAGAAATTGATTTCAAACAGAGCAAAGCAGACCTTTGTGTGTTCATAAGAAGAAGAGGAAAAAGTAAGATTGTTATATCTCTTTATGTCGATGATTGACTTTTTGCTTCGACAAGCGACAAAGAAACGAGAACCTTCTTGGAAGAGCTGAAAAAGCGGTTTAAAATAACTGTTAAATCAGCTAGCTATTTCTCGGGAATGGAAATAGAGAAGAAGTCAGACGGTTCTATTTTTCTTCATCAGAAAGCGTACGCCAAACGCATTCTTGAAAGATTCGGCATGGAGAACTGTAAAGCTGTTGCAACTCCGATCCTAAAGTCGAATGTTAGTAAGGAACAAGAAGAGAACCGTACTACGGTTTTCCCTTATCGTCAAGTAGTGCTGGAGCACCAGCTTACCTCACTACTGGAACAAGACCAGATATAGCTTACGCTATAAGTTAAGTGTTGTGTCACGTAATCTTTAAAAGTGCTACAGCGATGCCGATCATGGTGGTGGTCACAGCTCAGGGCGCTCCACTACTGGGATGTTATGTCCTGGAGGACCAATTTCATGACAGCAAATGAAAATTTACCGTTGCTATTTCATCGACCGAAACAAAGATAGTCTCTGCCAGTGAAACTGCACGAGAGATCATATGGCTAAAGGGGATCTTGAAAGACAACACAGATGGCGATTGACCAACAAGCCTTTGCATATGCATCGACAATGATTCTGCAATCCAGACTAGCCAAGAATCCACGTATGAATTCCATCAGCGAACAAAACATATAGGTACGTATAAGATCGTTCGTTATACGAGAATGTGTTAGGTACATGTATATCCATGCATAGTTCGAAGTATGCAAAGTCTCTGCGAGTCGTCAGGTAGACTTGCTAACGAAGCCCCTTTATAGGCCCAGGATTCTGGAACTCTGCAAGATGGCAGGCATTCAAAACAAAGCCGGATGTTAAGGTCTATAGCCTTCTTACTAATTATAATCTATGCCTATCCATAGATTGTTGTTTTTGGTGTTGTGCAAAACAACCGACGATTGATAACAAGTAAAAATCTAGGTATTTAGCTGATTGCAGATTCTATATTCTGTTTTTTAATAAGATTCCTATTCACATAAAAAATTCCACAACTTTAATAAAAGTAGCCTAAACTCGGCACAGCCTAGTTCTACTCGTCGAGGAGTTCCAGAAGCAGTCACCGAAGTAGGTACACCTTCAGGTCACTCCATCAAGTCCGGAGGTGAGGTATCATCATAACTAACAAAACGAGCCCAAACTCGGCACACCTAGTTATATTCGTCGAGGACTTCGAGTAGCAGTCACCGAAGCACACCTTCAGGTCGCTCCATCAAGTCCGGAGGTAAGGTCTCATAATAAACTCAAAGCATTTATTTCAATTAAACCATTTACAGGTACTTTTGAATTGTCAAGGAGTCGGTCAGTCAGAAATATGAAGCTAGTTGCCCATTCCAAAGCGAAGTAGGTACCTATGGAGAAGAACGGGCAAGAAACTCCACGGACACTCTTTTAAATAAAATATAAAATTGATACAAAATATTGGTTACATCATTCATTTTGAAATTATGCATGTGAGAACAATGTAATAAGACGTACACGTTCGTAAAAGCGTCCGTAATAAAAAGAAAAAAAGAATCATTCAAAAAATTAAAATAAGTCATGGCACCTAAGAGATGACCAGTCCCAACTGATGGCGCCTGTTCACGAACATGACGCATGGATCAGCACCATTCAACTCAACCATTTTGAAGGCAGCTAAATGATCCGACACACACGCCACCATCAGCGAGACATCTGAGTGAGCATGACATACTCACAGCCGCCAGCGCACATTCAAGTCAATGATCTTTCATTGATTTCGTTACCCGGTACATGGTAGCTCTTTAGTAGGTACATACTACTCACACCTGTTTTAAATACAATCACAATACAAAGGAGATTGAGTTTATACAATACAAAGATAGTCTTACAATCTTCAGCAGCTTCAACAGTATTTTCAAATGTTAATCAATTAGTTGTGGTTGTGGAGCAGGACCAGCAATTAGCCAAGCATGTTTATCAGCTACGTAGGTAATAGGTAAAACGGGCTGGTTTCCGCAACTCCACTTCAAAGCGCGTATTTTGCGTACGGGTGGGAAAAATCGGTTATTCGATCCACCCCAGCTCCTCAAAGAAGGCCAGCAACGCCTTTGGTGTTACTGGCTATCTCGCGTAGGGTACCTGGGTTGCCGAAGTACTTTGCCCTGTAAGTGGCGACCACCGGGCAGTTTAACAGCACATGAGCTGCTGTCTCGTCGTCCTCCATGCAGGCCCTGCAGAGCGGACTGTCTGTGACTCCTGTTACAGCCAGTTATAGCCGCTGTAACCGTACGCAGCAGTTGTTTAGTCAGTCGAAGAACCCTTCTGGTGAGGCGGCCATCGATTGAAGGGAGTGCCTCCTTAGCCTGCCTGCACTCGCCTTGGTCCGACATAGTTTGTGATGCTGATCCCTAGTTCGTTTCCTTACCAGAGTGCGTAGGTAACCGAAGGGGAGTGGCACGATGGGTTCGGGCCCCATTGGTGCTATGCTCGATCCCCTTCTGGCAAGTTCGTCGGCAGCATCGTTCCCCAGCGAACTGCTGTGTCCTTTGATCCATTGAATGGTAATTTTATTCAGGTCACCCACCTGGTTAAGGCGCTGGTGGCACTCGTATATCAGCCCAGAGTCCACAGTGTGACTGTTCAGCGCTTGCAGAACTGCCATGCTGTCTGAGAGTATACCTATGTATCGAGTGGTCCTTGACTTCCCTAGACAGAATAGCTGAAGCGGCAAGAGAAATACCCATGCAGGCCAGTCTTTGCATGCGTTGAAGTTTGTTGGAAGCTGTTACCAGCTGGTTGCGGGGCCACCAGACCACGGCCGCGTAGGCTATCATGGGGCGGATCACTGCTGTGTACAGCCATAGTATTATTTTGGGGATAGGCCCCAAATCTTACCTATCATTTTCCTGCACTGCCAGAAGGTGATGCAGGCCCTGTTTAGCTTATTGTCTAAATGACTACTCCAGTTTAACTTACTGTCTAAAGTGACCCCGAGGTACTTGACTTCGTTGACTAACTGGAGCTCTGTATCGAAAAGTTTGGGCAAGCGGTAAGGGCCCATAGCTCGTTTGTGGGTAAACATGACTAGTTCGGTTTTAGTGGGGTTCACCGATAGATCAAATTCCCTGCACCAATTTTCTACGATACGTAGTGCCTGCTGAGTGAGGTTGCAGATCGTTCCCGTCACCTTCCCCGAGACCAGGATTGCGAGGTCGTCTGCATACCCTATTGTGTAATACCGGTTGGCGTTGAGTTGAGTTGGTGATGAGGTCACTAATCACCAGATTCCATAGAAGGGGGTACAGCACCCCTCCCTGGGGGCAGCTTCTGGCTAGCTGCTGCTTGTCCTCAAGGCGAATCACTCGCTTGCTTAGCATATTCGTAATTCAGTCCGTTAGTACCTGTTCTACTCCATGTCTGGAGAGGGCACTGCTGATGCTGGAGAAGTTAGTTTTGTCAAAGGCACCTTCGATGTCTATAAAAGTGCCCAAGCAGGTGCCTTTTTGATGAATCGCTTCCTCTATCTGGCTGACCACTAGATAAAGAGCAGACTCGATTACTATCGCAGCTACGTAATCCCCCAACTTATAATACGCCTGTCTGTAATACCTAAGTGTGCGTTTTTACAAGATTTAAATTTCGTCTCATTCAGTTGAAGTATCAAAACCAGTCCAAAGTCCACATACATTTTTAACTATGACCTTTGCTATTCAAGTCAATGTCAATCTATTTGTATCTATTACTAATCTAATACTAATAATAAAGCTGAAGAATTTGTTTGTTTGTATGTTTGAACTAGGGCTCGCAAATACCGTACTTTATTTTACCGGTAAAATAAAAGGTAACATATATTTTTTTACTGGTAAGCCGGTAAATCCGGTATAGGATACATTTTTTAAATTCTATTTGTATTTACGTTTTTGTACGTTTTTTTTTTTAAATCTTCTTATAAATATAATATACTAGCTGTTGCCCGCGACTTCGTCCGCGTGGTTATGAAGATTAATCTATAGATAGTTTTACAGAAAACGATGGTGAATGTGGGATAAACAAACAGTATAAAATATAGTCTGGAATTTGGTATCTGGTAGGTCACGGGAAAAAAAAAACTATAATTTGATGAAACTACTTACCTTTTTTTTTTTTTTTTTTGGTTGGGCCTTTTTTTTTTTTTTTTTGGTTGATGATCAAATGACGTCTCCCGCTCTGGGTGGAGCGGGAGGGCGTGTCAGACTCTTACTGACTAAAACCCACCCGTGTTCCTTCTGTTGCCTGTGCAATGTCAGGGGGCCACGGTATCCCTTTCGGACTTTCCCGCAACCCCGGCAGGCAATGGTCTCATCGGACCCCTTCACTCGCTGACACTCTTTGAGGCGCGCGTGGAACACAACGCGCCGTCGACCCGGGCCTGGTCCTTACCGGACGGCGAGCTACCCATTGCTCACCCCGCGCCTACGGTGGCCGGGAATCAGCGATTGATTCCCGACGCCCAGGGCGTCTCCTCCTGCGGCGGCTAGGGGCGTGAGGGCGCGAAATTTGCCTCTCCCTCACGCGTTCCGCCTCCTCCTTTGCGAGCATTACTGCTTCGCAGAAGGAGGTGACGGCCTCCCATGCCCTCTCGCTCCGTACCATGGCCTGGACCAGGGCCGGACGCGAGAGATCCCCGCCACCGATCGCCTCCACGAGGACACGGCGGTGCTCTGCCCAAGCCGGGCATACCTCCACCGTATGCTCCACCGTGTCCTCCGGGCGATCCACGCAGTGATGACACCCGGGCGTTTCCTCCCGCCTTATCCGAAACAGGTACCTCCCGAAACAGCCGTGTCCGGTGAGGACCTGCGTCAGGCGGAAGGTGAGGACGCCGTGGCGCCTCTCCAGCCACTCCTCAAAGAGGGGACTTATCGCCGCAATAGTGGCGTGCCCAGCACTGGGTTGCGACAATCGCACTCTCCATGACGCCATGAGATCCCGTCGGAGCTCTGTCCGCTGTGCCGCGATTTGGATGTTTGCAGATGATACCTCTCTTATTTTTAAAGTAGACAGGAATAGACAAGATTTTGACGATGTAAACAGTGCACTGTCAATGGTTACGGATTGGTTTACGACAAATAACCTAGTTCTCAATGCCAAAAAAACGAAATGTGTAAAGTTTGCCCTTCCAAATGTTAGAAATCTAGGACCCAACATCGTCTTAGATAAAGAGGTGCTTGAAACTGTAAACTCGGCAGTTTTTCTGGGCATAACAGTAGATGCCAAACTTCAGTGGGGCCAACATATATCGAGCCTAGCGGGAAGGCTCAGTTCGGCCGCCTACGCCGTCAGAAAAGTAAGACAATACACTGACGTTGATACAGCTCGGTTAGTCTATTTTAGTTATTTTCATAGCGTTATGTCCTATGGTATTCTGCTGTGGGGCAAAGCTGCAGATATTCAAAATATATTTGTCCTCCAAAAACGAGCTATTCGAGCAATTTACCAGCTAGGTGCCAGAGTTTCTCTGAGAGATTTTTTCAAAGATATCGGTATTCTCACAGTGGCATCACAATTCATCTTCGCCAACATCTTATATAATAGGCAAAATATACACTTAAACACTAAAAACAGTGATATTCACAATGTTAACACAAGAAGTAGGGATAAACTACGTGCTCCCTTTCACCGGCTTCATAAGGTTCATAACTCATTTGTTGGGCTTGGTATAACCTTTTATAACAAGCTACCCTCTTCTTTGCTAGATTTGCCTTTTAATGCGTTTAAAACTAAATTAAAGTCCAACCTTTGTTCAAAGGCATACTATTCTATCAACGACTACTTAAATGATAAGAATAGTTGGTCGCTGTGATTGGCTCAAGACAATGTTTATGTTCTTTCTCCAGAATTAGCCTACCTACTGACAGGTTATATAAGCTTAGGTAAATTGTTCATTTTATTTGACTTTATATGTCAATTTATTTTAATTTTATTAATTTTTTGTTGACATTATCTACTCATTAGAATGATTTTCATGAGTTGTATTGCAATATGTGGTTAGCTAGCGACCTCGACAAACTGATCATATTTTATTTTTTTCCTGAAAAACTGGCAGCAAGTTCGTCATGCTCCCTTAGATGTCACTGCTTGCGGTAGCGTCGGGGGTCGGGTTGCCTCCTTCCCTCAAATATGGCGAGGGGGGTAATGGCTGATCTTTGCGTTAAGCTCGTGAACGGGTGCTGCTTGTGGTGACTGGTCGTCTTGCTGATCATGGTTTTGTTATTGTTATTAGTAATTAACTGTTTATTTATTTTACCTCGATGGTCCTAGTTTATCAATTATAAACTCTAGTTACAGCTATATGTAAGCGGGCACGCCCTTTATGCCTGGAGGCTTTATTTTCTTTTTTAGATATTCTTTACATTTAGTTATTTTTATTTTACATTTAGTAGTAGTTATTTTTATTTCTGCTTGAGTATAGATCTCGATGTTTTTTGGTTGGTATATTGGCGTGTGCTAGCTGTCATATGGCTAATAATTTAATGTTTTGTGTTGTGTTATGTAAATTATTTTGCATAAGTACTTATTGTATAGAATCATTTTATTTTTCCTAATTGAACAGACAGCTGTGCTGCTGGGGAGTTTGTTGCGCCACTTCTTCTTCCCAGCGAAAGCACTAGGAAGTGGTGAAGGGTGGGCGTTTTGTGGGACTGTCTTATGTAACTTTGACGTTCGAAAAGTGCTGATTCTCAGCCTAATTTGAATAAATGACTTTTGAATTTTGAATTTCTCGTCAAGACCCGGCTACTAACCTACACTAAAACTACTTACCTACGTTAATTTTATTGTAAAAGAAAAAAACCTTCGTTTGAATTTAATTGAGTTGTATTTTCAGTTAGTAATTGTATTATAACTTTTTAAGTCATCAATAAATGTTTGTTGAACACATAGGGTTGCGAGTGATTATATTCCCTTAAACCGGCCCTGTCGTAAAATCTGTTTCTACCTGACATAATGTCTATTCTATCTCTCTACCAATTTTCAGGTACAAAAAGACAAAGATTTCATAAGATCCCTTAGTCCAGACTGTCACAAAATTCTTTCTTAGCTACTGTCTCCTACTCATAAACTCTAGACTTGCTAAACTTCAGGTCGGGTCGGTAGTACAAAAAAAAAAACAGAACTTCATACAAACATGCGAGTGCTTAGACCTCTTTAATCCGGCCCTGTCGCAAAATCCGTTCTTAGCAAACATCTGCTAGCTATTAATTACCTCCCAGCCAAATTTAAAGTTTGTAGCACAAAAAATTAAGGATTTTCATACAAACTTGCGAGAGCCATTAAACCTCCTTAATCTGGCCCTGTCGCAAAAACCGTTCTTAGCGGACGTCCACTAACTATAACCTACCTTCCTGCCAACCTATATGTCACCCCCTTTAGGATTATTTTTGACACAAAAAGTAACCTATCTCTTACTAGGACGCGATTTATCTCCTTGCCAAATTTTATTAAAATCCGTTCAGTGGTTTAGGTGTGAAAAAGTAACATACAGATTCTTGTACTCAAACCTCAGTTGGCCCGATAGAGTTTTTTGACCCTAGTAATAAGAAATAGGATCGACTGGCATCAAAAAAGCTTTTGTGAAAAAACTTTTTCACAAAAAATAAAACCGACTTCCAAAAAAACACTACAAAGTGAAAAATTACTTTGATTTCGGAAGTCGGTGTCTTTGAGGTTTTATTTTCGTTTTTTTGCCACCGACTTCCGAAATCAGTGTAATTTTTCACTTTGTAGTGTTTTTTTGGAAGTCGGTTTTATTTTTTGTGAAAAAGTTTTTATTTTTCACTTTTTAGTTGTGGTACCTACACAAAACCCCCACAAAAATTTGAATACCCATTACCTGCTATGTAAATTACAGTGACAGGAACTATTAGAATATCGTCCACATAATACTAGATGGGAAAAATACGTATTATTGAAGCTAACTCAAAAACCCCTTATCAAATCTTGACCAAATTTATATGGGACCACTTCTGAAGTATGCCCTACCAAACAAAAAAAGAATCATCAAAATCAAGTCATAATTGGCGGAGTAATCGCGTAACAAACATACAAAAAAAAAAAAAAAAAACGTACAACCGAATTGAGAACCTCCTCCTTTTTGAAGTCGGTTGAAAATTGCCCATTTTATTGCTGATTGTTTTTTTTTTTTTAATCTGTGAATGGCAGGTCAACATGTTTCAAAAAATTAAGGACAGTCTCCTAGACTGTTTTCTTGTAGCGACAACGATTAATGTACGCCTTATTGCCCTATTTCAAAATCCACCCTGGACATGTTATGATTGACTGCTTAGATCCGTAAAGCTATAGCGTGATGATTATCTTGTAAAAGGTTAAATCCGTAACTATCTGCAATATTCTAACCTTTTGGCTAGCCTTTTTAGAATTTGCGGTAAACTATAGAAGAATACGAACATACTTAATGCAATATTGCTCATCGAAGAGCAATATTGCATTATGTATGTTAAGAGCGGGAGAAGTCATTTGATGATTTCCCACCCTATTGCGATCATCTGTCTTTTTGTACCTACGAGTATTGATAAGTATAAAAATATAGTAGTTTCGCCTAAATATATTTTTGTCTTTAGAAATATTGTAGGTAAGTATTTAATTTAAATTTAATTTATTTATGTTTAATTTATATTTCTAGTTAATACACTTATGCAATTAAATTATAAACTACTTTAGGCCTCTATTAAAGCAGGTAAATATAGTATTTTATATAACCAGCTTTCTAATTACGCAACATATTTTCGTAAACGATAACGACAAATCTGTTTCATTTTGACAGTTCAAAAACATTCATTGCGTTATTTACGTTGCTCTGCAGATTTTTTTTTCGAACTTACGGATCAATGGATTAACAATCTGTTTCAAAACGATTCAGATTCGGATTGATTTTGCATTACGTAATTAGGGTACAGTACGGTTTGCCAACCCTACTAGCGTCGCATGCGATATGACGCGGTGGGTCGGGGAACAAGATATTGCAAGCGGACGAAATCGCGGGCAGAAATTAGTATTATTAAATAAGAGTTTTATTACTGCATTTTATTCAAAAGTTGACCTTTTCTTTTTTTCATATTATTAATGTTATTCAACCGCACGTCCATAGCAGCTATGGTAGTTGGGGTGGGATTGGCTCATGGTCGCCATGTTTTGGTAGTTGCTCTGCACTGTGGAGGGGGTGGACATGGACATCTGTTGGTAACGGTGAGTGTGCTGCTGTAATAACAAAAATATTTGTTCAAATCGGTAACTTATAAAAAGAAGCTCGATTTTTTAAATTTCACGAACTGAGATGTCGATTTTACCTACACAACATTTCAATCGTTGGTTTTGCACCCTGTACTGACACATAGCAGCCACCAGACAGTGTTGGGGGTAACTCGGGCTTTTGAAGAAAATAATAACACGAAGTAGGATATTTTGCTTTTTGTGAAGGAGTGCTACTGGTCTTCCGAATCTTCTTTCGAGTACTTCTATGACGACTCTTGGATCTGGTTGGCTTACTAAGAGACAGCCAACAGCTTCCTTTGCAGTACCGCGCAGGCTCCGACGTATTCGTGCTATATTTTCATTATGCGTGAAGTACTTGAGTGTTTCTTCGTACGCTGTTTTGAAAGCGAGCCAATCTTTGCTGCTTCCATTAAAGAGTGGTAACTCTTGAATATACTTCGGTGGTTCCCTTGTGCTTCGTACCGCTTGAGTGAGTGCGGTGGCTAGGTTAGCCACGTCGATCAGCGGCTAGCTAGATTTCGTGCTATCTTCTTGCGTCTTCTTGCCCTCTTCTTGAGATGATTTTTTATTCTCCGGCTGCGGTCGGTCCGCCCCGGTGTCTTCCAACCAGGTGTTGATGCGGGCTGAAGCCAGATCATCTTCAAGATCTTCTTCATCTTCTGAGGTGTCTGCTTCTGCTTGAAGACGTTGTACACGTAGCTGCTGCTTTTCTGTTTCTGCCTGGATCTGTGCCTGTTTCAGCTTCAGGTCGGCTAGTCGCTCCTTGGCCTCCAACTCCGCGAGGAGCTTCTTGCGGGAGGTTACGGAGCGGTGTGATCGTGCGTTGGCGGGCTTCTATGTATGTACGCTGAGAGGTCTGCTCCTTAAGCGACGCGTCACTGGTTTCTTCTGTCCCCGTAGAGGTGCTTGCTTCTGTAGCAGTCGTTGTACTGGTACCGCTACTAGTACCCATTTTCGTGGTAGCGGTTCCCGACGTGCCCTACGCAGGCGGTTCTTCTGACGGAGACTCTTGACAGGGTACGGTCGCGCTGAGCTCTTCCTGTGGACGTTTTGCTCGTTCTCCGTCCTTGCTTCTTGTTAAAACCATCTTCGTTTCTTCTAGGCGCAAGTCTTCTTATCCAACGACGAAGGACCAATGGAATAATGTTGGGGATAACTCGGGCTTTTGAAGAAAATAATAACACGAAGTAGGATATTTTTCTGGAGGCAAACGGCGGCGAGGTCCACTTGTCGAGCGCTGGGATCGGAGTTTGTCGACGAACTTTTTTAATTTTTAACTAGGGTATCTCACAGATATACCACTAAGGCAGTTACTGCTTAACCGGACTGTCCTGGCTACTGCACTCAAAGCCTCGGCGGCAAAGCCTCGGCGAAAGGCGAACGCTCGCTAAGGGCTTAGGGCGTCGCTGAGGGGAGGACAGCAAGATGGGACAGGCTGGATCAAATGTATACTATCATTATTATTAAGCGGGGAATTTAAAGCTACATTTCTCAGCATGCAGCGAGCAAGGGTCGGGGGGGGGGGGTATTGTCGACGAACGAAATGGTCCGCCTTTTATACGATTTTCCCTTTCCTCACCCCCGCTACTTTCCTTTTCCTACGTTTATTTTAATAAATATTACAATAACAACAGTAACTATAACTTAGCTCTCTACGACGTCCCGTTTGGCTGTGGCCGTCCCCCGAACAATCACCATGTTTGACAAGCCGATCCCCTGGGAGAAGCAAGCCAAATACCTAGGTGTGGTCCTAGTTGAAAAACTATCATTTTCAGAGCACATAAAGCAGACCCGCTCGCGAGCCGCTTTCGCTCTGGGAAGACTCCACTCCATGCTAAATGCACGTAGCAAATTGTCACTTAGGTGAAAATTGCGAACGTACTTGGCGTGCATCCTATCATGACCTATGCGTGCGCCGCCTGGGCACAAGCCAAACCCCGACACGTGCATAGAATGCAAACACTCCAAAACCGGTTCCTACGAATGGCAACGGGAGCCCCCTGGTTTTTTAGGAACGAAATCCTCCATCTCGACCTAAAAATCCCTACTATAGCCCAATTTCTAAAACGCAATTCAAAGCGTTTCTTTTAATAAAGCCGCCCTTCGCCGCAACCCTCTGATTGTCAAAGCGGCCAGTTATGTCTCCTCTAGAATCAGTAGGTAAAATCCGCCGTCCGAGGCATGCTAAGCTATGCATGAGGCATAACCCTCCTCCAGGAAAGCAATAGGGACACCAGAACAATACACCACAATAAAAAAAGACCCGCATTCCGACCTCGCCGCCGCGCCGCCGTGGTCCTCCGCGATCGCGACCCTCCCGAGTAAATAATACTCCCCCCCGACCCTTGCTCGCAGAAGCGCCAGACAGCGTAATGCTGAGAAATGTAGCTTTAAATTCCCCAATTAATAATAATATTAATAAATGTTTGATCCAGCCTGTCCCATCTTGCTGTCCTCCCGCCAGCGACGCCCTAAGCTGAGGTTCGTACCCCACCGGGGGTGCCCTTAGCGAGCGTTCGCTTAATTTTAACGTAGAATAGTTTATGCCCCTGGCTGGAGGCTTTAAGTAAGTAGCATAAGGCACCCACAGGATAGTACGGTTAAGCAGCTGCGACCTCAATCTGAGAGTCAAATGCGAGATGCCATATCATAAAAAAAAGCCCCGCCACTTTATTTCTATTGCGGACGTCGGTCGTAGAGGCAAGATAATGAAATACGAGAGTTTTACGATGTTTATTATGCTTACATAAGCTTATTACAGGTTTTCTGTTATACTAAGTTATATAGGTACTTTACTATTTACTACCTTAAAATGTTCCACAACTTATTTTCTAACTTTTCACATTTTACACACTGTTTTCTACTGTAAAACGCTCTAATTTCTTGTTGGATCATTACAGGTTCCTATTAGTATCTGTTTACATTCATTAGAATCTAATTAGGCTGATTAACTTACAAGATAATTACAATGTTACTTTACACATTTTCATTTGCTTATATCTTCCAAACGGTTGGACAAATTTTCACAATTCGAACGCTCAAAATGGTTTTAAAGTTATCGCTAAACAATACAACAAACAGTTACATTCAACAAAAAAAGTACATTTTCAAGTTACGTAATAATTATTTTCGTACACAAAAAAATCTTTTAAATTGACTTTTCGTTACGTGACGAGGTTAATCTTTACAATCTAATAGGATTATTATGAGATCAATGTAATATCACATAAATCAAACTATAATCTTCAATACAAATTAATTACTTACAATTTTATGTACCACAGACAGGGTTTCTAAAGTTTTGCACTACGAACACTGATTCTATGTACTGGGTAGCGCCGCTACTGGCGAGTGGCGCGTACGTACGAGTTGACGTTAGGGCGTCGTGCACAGACAGTGACAGCGCCTTTATTGCGTAGCACTAAAGGTGGTTTTCGTAGTTCCAGTGAGACTTACGGCTGTCCGTATGAATTAGTCTAGACAGTGTCCTTGACTATCGTGTTAGAAACAACAACTAAAACAAAACAACCCAGAAGACAATCGGCAAAATGTGGACCATTCAATGTCGACTACAAACGAGACTATTTATCTGAATATTCTATTAATATGGAGTAATTTTTATTAGGAGCCTCACCATTCTGCTGTCCATAAACCAATTTATTTGGGGTCGGTGCAACATCAGGTGACATCCACCAACCCGAACTGGGCCCGCGTGGTAGATTAAGTACGGCCTGGGAAAAGGCCACGCAGATTGATTTTGGTATCTATGGTCTGGTACACGGAGCAGCTGGTAGCATACATCTAGAAAGTGTTGTTGCACAAATTAATGCTTAGTAGCTGGTCGACCGAGCTATGCTCGGGGGAAAATAGAGAATGCTCATTTATTAGTATGTGGTGTGGTGTGGTGTTAAAGCCGATAATGACATTAAAATGTAAATCCAAGATGGCGGTGGTGAAAATTTTCAAGTTTTTATCCTGGGTATCGTTTAATCGTTTTCATAGTTTTTGAGGATGCATGTCAAAATGTAATTCCAAGATGTTGGTTGCGAAAATTTTGTTTCTGATACAAATCATGATTTGCGAAATTTTTGTTTATGTTTTAAATCATTGTTGATAAAAAACAAGAAACAACATCATCAAGTCAAGAAATCATCGTTGATGCATACGTTAGGCCAACATGGACCATTGTGTAAAGGAGATTTCGTTGTTTCTACCTACCATAGATAACAATCTTCATACCCGCATGGTGGATACGCTGATAAAATCTAGCACCTATTAAAATTCTGAAAGCGTAAATGAGTTTTGATCAGATCTTTACGAAATACGGGAGCAATCGAAACCTTTTAGTATAAAATAACCAAATTATTACTACACCACATCATTCGGTTTTCGATTCTCTTGCAAACTCCCGCCATTTTGTAAACTTTTTAAAATGAACTCTAAATTGGCAACGGTATTGTTGGCATACTGCCTCATCCACTTTTTCAGTGGGGCTGAGGGCTCTTTTATAAAGCCTAATAATGTGCCAAGGGTTGGGAGAAGTAATGAAGAAATTCCATATGATCAAGGAAGCATGGGATATGTTATTAAAACGAATAAGAATATACCACGCATGGGCAGAAGGAACTATGATTCAGTAAGTTTTTTTTTTACTTTTAACCATGTTTTTTTTTTATTACTGAATGTTATAAGCATTTCGGTTACTTTATATCTCTGGCATTTTTTTATATCGATTTAGGCCTATTCTAGACCTCATAGTCCTTTACGTTGACTGCGTCATTGGAAAGTTAAATACGGCTGCGGATAGTGAGATCCCGCAATCACAATCTGAATCATTTTGAAAGAGATTGCCAATCCAAAACTTCAGAAGTTCGAAAAAAAAACTGCTCAGCAACGTAAATATCGCATTGAATATTGATAAAATGTTAAAATGAAACAGATTATAATAGTCAATCATTTACCGAAAATGTGTTATATGCAAATAGATAGCCGGGTTCGAATCCGAAAAGGTCGTTCGGTCAAGAAATCAGTAGCAGCCCGCATAAGTGCGTGGTGTGACACCCACAATGACGCCCATGTCTCAGAAAGCATGGTCCAGTGCCTGATCTTTCTCCACTCGTGTCGGATTGACACGGAATGCACTTACACATCAAGCTACTTATTCATTTCCAGTAAAAGCTGACCTCGCATTGTACGGAAATCCCATACAATGCGAGATCAGCATAAACTGGAAATGTATGCTTGATGTGTAGCCGTGTGTACCATTGGAGTATGAGAGCGAGGAATGTGAGTGATATGTCCTGCTCGGTAGTTGACTAGTCTCCGATGAGATTGAGCACCCCCCTACCGTGACCGAAAATTAGAAGAAGATTCAGGAACGGTTGAAAGAAATTTGAGTTACAATTCTTTTCACTTACTTTACAGGAAAACCGCTATGACATCCCCAAGTTCTATCAGCTGCCTTCAGAAAACTTTGAAGTTTACGAAGGTAAAGAAGAATTCATTATTACTCTAGCTATCTATCTATTTAGCCCGTAATGTCTCACTGCTGTGCAAAGGAACCTATACTCTTTGAAAGGAACTCACGTGTGTGGAAAAGGGAAAGGGAGGCCCGCTTTCCGTTTTCCACACACGTCTGTTCAGTGCCATTGAGAAACAAGTCGAGTGCCAGTCCTTTCGGTAGGAGTCAAGTACGTATTATTATACTCTGGCTGTCTGGCTTGTTAAACATGTAACTGACTGATTTATTTATTATACAGGTGAGCAACAAGAATACAATATACCGATTGAAGCTTACTACCCAAAACACTATGAAAACATGAAACGGTAAACCGAGGCCTCTGAAAATATAAATCATTTTGTGATCCTTAATAATTATGATTTTTGTTGATTCTAGTCCTTTTAATTTTAGTTAATTATATGATTAATATACATGCATGCAATCTTATTGTTTTATTTTATTAATGGAACTTTTCAGCTATTATTGAACTTGGACTGAAACGTAATTTAAAAATTGTCTGTCAATGTCAAGCACTAAGCATGATGTCAAGCGATATTACCCTACGAAATTGAAAAACTTTATTTCTTGTCATCTATCTCTTTTGCTCATGTGTAAAATGTAATCGTTTATTTCTTTTCATCCCTAATGAATCGATCATCTAAAAGAATTCGGACTACTCTCGAATTTCTTCCACGAATCTTTTGAAGAAAATTCACTATTTATTTTGGAAAATAACATATAAATTGCTCGTGTGTATTAAAATAAGATAAAATGGTGGTGTCCATGGACGTTCATCTGCCGGAAGAGTCTGAATTGACGGTGGATGAGCTTAATTTATCGTCAGCAACTCTGTTCGCTGGTTCTTTTCATTTAGGAAAATATTGTGAACAGGCTAATAATGTGAGTATAACTTTTATTTTATTTATTAAACGTTGATTATTATGACTATTATTTTATAGATCTATATTCGTTATAAGTTGGAGTTAAATTGATTGCATAATCAAAGTTTTATTGAGGTTATGTTATGATAGCTTTTCGGGTGATAAATTCTCATTTTCGAAGTGACTATGATTACGGTAATCAGTACTGTAGAATCTAGCCAATCCATAAGAAAGTATGATCGATTTGTCAGTCCGTGTTACTTGCAACTATCATTAAAAAAACTAAAATCGTTCTTGAAAAGTGTTCACATATTCAGCCAAGGGGTGAAGGCACTGTAGATTTATTGCAGAACTAGCCAATAGCGTGATAATATAAACACCTTTCCATGGGAAATTTATGTTCTAGTCAGAAGTTTAGAAAAATATGAAATACATAATCAAGACCTACTGTGATGTCTTGCAAAAAGCTCATTTATTTTAGGTAAGCCATAACTGCATTGGAAGGAGCTGATTCTTGTTATATCAATACACTTTATTTTATATGTTAGCATAATCAACCTATAATGTTCCCACTCCTGTGACACAGGCCTCCTCTCTGTGAGAGGGGATGGGCTGTAATCCACCATGCAGGCCCAGTGTGGGTTGGCGGATGTCACTTCTTGAAATTTTTGGTTCTAAGACATGCTGGTTTTTTAAAGATGTTTTCCTTCACTGGTTTGAGAGCAGTTGTTATGAAGTAATTTACATTTACACAAATTAAAGTGGCTGCTAGGGTTCGAACCTACAACCTACAACTCGTAAGACGTGGCCGTTACTCCAGGGCCACCACTGCTCACCAATATTATGTTATCAGATTTTAATTCTGCCCATATTACTACTGTTTTCTTTCAAGTATCATGAATCAGAAAATTTCTTCATCTATTAATGTTTTTTTATTTTATTATTTCAATGTTTTAATTTAATTTATTAAAAGATCATTGCCATCCATTTTCCAGGAGTTCATGCTCTGTCGTCAGGAGGAGAAAGACCCGCGGAAATGTCTCAATGAAGGCAAAGCAGTCACTGCATGTACAATGGATTTCTTCCGTAAAGTGAAGAAATCATGCCTGGACGAGTTCAATCAGTACAGCCACTGCGTTGACAAGAGTTCTGGTGATTATACCTTGAAACAGTAAGTTTTGTTAATGATACTCTGTCTTCAGCAAAGTATTTAAGTCTTATTATTTATTATAACTAGAGGGTGGAGCTCGTGGCTAATAACAGCCGCACGGGTCGATCGATCCGGTTAAGCTACGCTTGCTGGGGTTGGTCATTGGATGGGTGACCATCTTTACATACCGAGACTGCTCCGTGCCTCGGAAAGCACGTTAAGCCGTTGGTCCCGGCTGTCATTCGTGGATCTTTGACAGTCGTTACGCCCGAAAGTCTGACCACCAGTCGAAAGTCTTACCAAGGCGTATCGTATTACCCAGTTACTGGGTTTTGGAGGTCAGATAGGCAGTCGCTCCATGTAAAATACCTACTGGTATTCAGCTGCATATGAAATGAAATGAAATGAAATTGTTTATTCTGTAAATAGGATATTGAAATCACTTATACACGTCATCTTAAAAATATAATAAAAAATTTGCTAGATGAGTTCGGCGTTTCCTATCTTACTACTCTGAGAAGACAGGCCGAAACAAACTCAGAGGTCACAGTCTCTTTTAAAGTCCAGACATAATCTTGGTCAGGCCATATGAGGACCATGTAGATTAGTCTGAAATGGTCTTTTGAGAAAAGAACCACACAGATTTGAGTGGACCGGTCCTGTCAGTGCAAGCATTTGTCAGTAATCATGGAGCTCGAATCAGAACTTAAGGAGCTCAACTCGACGAACAATAACAAAGAAAGGACAGTTGGGTAGGCCGCATAAACTACTCACTGCCAGACCATCATAAAAACTAACTGAGAAAGAAAAAAAAAAAAAAAAAAAATCACATAGTCCTCACATTCACAAAAAATTAAATAATAGAATACTTTACAAAGTAATTATGTATTCAACAAAGTCAATGTTTATATAATACTAGTATATTTTGATGATTTTACTGAATAATTAGGTATATAGGTTATTTTTTATGATTTATCACAAGGCTTAGCAGAGCGAGCAGCTCAATCCCAAGCTTTTTTATCTTCTAAATAATCCAAAATGTTATAGTACCCTTTTTTACAAAGTTCGGTTTTAATACAGCTTTTAAATCGTTTTATGGGTAAGTTTCGAATGTCGATGGGAAGTTTGTTGTAAAAGTGTATACATTGACCCATGAATGAGTTGCCTACTCTGTGGAGACGATTGCGGTGTACAGCAAGGTTGTGTTTATTCCTGGAATTTATACTATGAATATCTGAAATCTTCTTATAATTTGATATATTATGTTTGTGTACATACAACAGCCGGTCGATTCTGTAACAATCTCACCATGAAAACTTATATGAAGTGAGTTTGGTTTTGCTTGGAATTGAAACTATTGACAACTCACTCCACGCTCACTTCACCGAAGTTTTCACGGTGAGATGGTTACAGAATAGCACTGCTGGTTTTCAAAAATATATTGTGAGGCTACAGTAAGAATATTTCCTCGGACCTAGGTTGTAAATGGCTCGAACAGCCCTTTTCTGTAGAACAAAGATAGTATTAATGTCCGAACAGGCTCCCCAAAGAAGAATTCCATATGACATATGACTATGAAAATAACTAAAATAAACAATTCTGGCTGTGTCTATATCAGTTAACTGCCTAATTTTTTTAACAGCATAGGCGGCCGAACTTAGCCTTCCTGAAATTTTTTGTATGTATGGGCTTCATTGTAATTTACCGTCAACAGTGATTCCAAGAAAAACTGTCCACTCAACAGAGTCCAGCTCCATTCCATTTACTTTAACATTGGTAGCTAGCTGCCTGACTTTTGGCGTTGAAAATTTAATGAGTTTAGTCTTTTTTTCATTCAATAGAAGATTATTTACACTAAACCAATGCACAACTTTAGAGAGCGCATCGTTCACTTGTTCAAAGTTGACTGACGTTTGATTTAAAAAATAAGGGAAGTGTCATCTGCGAATAATACGATCTTGTGATTGTCCCTTATGTAGTAAGGAAAGTCATTAATATAAATTAAAAACAAGAAAGGACCTAGAATGGAACCCTGTTGAACGCCCATGGTGGCCGCAAATCCTGCAGATCTCTTGCCATTAATATCGACCCTCTGAATTCTGTTGTTCAGATAAGAAGTCAGAAGGTCGAGAGCCCTGTCCCTCATACCATAGTGGTACAGTTTCCTGATTAGTGTGTCATGATGTACGCAATCAAAGGCCTTGGACAAGTCGCAGAAAATGCCAAGAGCATCTTGCGACTCCTCCCAGGCCTCGAATATGCTCTTCAGTAATTCCACGCCCCCGTCTGTAGTTGAACGACCCTTTGTAAAACCAAACTGTTTCAGATGTAGTAAACGATGTGCGCAATGGCCTAACATTTGTTTCAAAATTAATTTATCAAAGATTTTGCTCAATGTAAGTAATATCGAAATGAGTTCCGGACTATGCGGAGCTAGGTGGTAGGAGCCGAGTAATTTGGGCGGACTGCAATACCCCGCGGGCGGTTTTTTTACAAGTCTGCCCACGTCTTCCCCCGCGTGGACGTCCGAAAGTATTTCACGAGAAGAAGTATGGAAGTATATGGATTCATCAGGCACGTCCAGTCATGCGTAGCCGAGATTTTTAGCTTCAATGCACGAGTCCTGTTGTTGGGGCTCCTCCGTAGAGCTCTGGTCAAAATGAGGCGAATCCCGCGCGGGATATAATTGTGTCAACTTGTATGGACGATAAACACCTTCAATGTGTTTAAACTGGGGCGAATAGTTGCGTGCCTTCTTAATCATTCAAACAAACGACGCGCGCCGTAACACGCGCGGATCCACCGTTGATGGTACGGTGGGCATGCCCACAACCCTAATTTGATTGAGGTCGATAGGCTGATGTACACAGGACACACATTGTGTGCGAGCATGCACGTACTTACCAAAGGAGACTGGGCAAAAGAGGTCTATGGACATAGCAATATGGTTTTAATATTTAATGAGTCGATCATGAGCGAGTCCAAACCCAACATGACTACAACCTTTTTAGAGGGTTGGATCCGCTCTTGGCGCGTAGGTACTATACACCGTCTTATCTAGGCAGGCACTATATTTCACCAGCTTTTGGTGCACATAATGATTATTTACCTTATGTTTCCAGATGCCGCAAGACTCAAGGTGTGTTCGACAAGTGCGTGCTTGAGAAGTTGAACATTGAACGTCCGGCATTCGGATACTTCTGTGAGGCTCGCGTGCATGATACTAAGAGGTACGTTTTATCGTCACTTTTTAACCGACTTCTATCTAACTTATGTGCTCTCCCTAAACAAGAATAAGAATGTATAGAAGCGTAATTCTTGCTCCAACCCATTATAAATGCCAACAGCTTCGGAACGTTTAAAACTTTAAACCAGCTATCTAAAAAAAAACGGTAAACGATTAAGAGGGTACAGGGCCTACGAGGAATTTGATAAATAGGTATTTGAAGAAACTATTGCTGTCGTCTTACCTCAAATCTGCCTCCGTAGTATCTCCGAGAGCGATAGGGACAGCAGCAGCTTAGACCGATTATATCACAAAAAAATATTGACGAGATCGAAGTTTCGTATTCCCCTTTTTCTCCTCAAAAACTGAGCCGATTCAATTTTTTTTTTTTTTTTTTTAATTGTTGTTTCCAAAAATATTAAAATTTTAAGAAAGAACATGTCTAGGTTCCTATCATTTTCTTTTATGTCAAAAACTTTTGGAATTTGTCTGGTAGTCCTCTAATCACGGCGGTAAGAATGGGACATTTTTTGTAATTTTCGGAGGGTCATATTTTCTTTACCAATAAGTTGCTGAAAAAAAAGGAAATAACAGGGACGTGTCTACAGCAGACCTTGATTTTATGAAAAAAAAAGATTGCTCTAGAGGCAATAATCAGGAAGCAAATAGGGGGAAAATATATAATACATTTGTATGGAGAATCGCAGGCCCTGTTCCCTCTTAAGACGTAATCTGTTTAATTTTGACAACATTAATTGAGTTATTTACGTTGCTGAGCAGAACTTTTTTCGAACTTATGAAGCAATGCTTTAGCAAAACATATTCAACACAAAACATATTTTCTTTTTTTCTTTCTTTCAATCTTTTTCGAAATGATTCAGATTGTGATTGATCGAGTTTTACGCAATTACTTATTAATCATTTTATTAAAATAAATTAAATTACATTTAAATCCACTTTTAATTAATTATTAAAAATTATTATCCATTTAAATAAATTTATTGAAAGTGCTGTAGCGACGATATGAAATCAAAAGTCATAATAATCAGGTTCAGAGTCAGCACTTTTTGAAAATCAAAATTACATAAGACAGTCCCGCAAAACGCCCGTCCTTCACCATTTCCTACTCGTAGTGCTTTAGCTGGGAAGAAGAAGTGGTGCAACAAACTCCCCAGCAGCACAGCTGTCTGTTCAATTAGTTATACATATTGACACTTATCTCTTATCTGCCCTTCCCTTAACCCCTACATAACATAACATTACATCACGCCAGTATTCCTCGAAGGGTTAGGCAGAGGGTGTTTTTTTTTAACTATGGCATCTCGCAGGTATACCACTAAGGTATTTACTGCTCAACCGAACAATCCTATGGCTGCCTTAAGCACTACACTCAAAGCCTCCAGCCAGGAGCAAAACTATTCTAAATTAATATTAGGCGAACGCTCGCTAAGGGCACCCCTTGTGGGGTACGAACCTCGGCTTAGGGCGTCGCTGAGGGGAGGACAGCAAGATGGGACAGGCTGGATCAAGGATGTATCATTATTATTATACGGGGAATTTAAAGCTACGCGCTCAGCTGCGGCGCGGGCTGGCGCTTCATCGGACAAGGGTCGGGGGGGAGTATTATTTACTCGTGAGGGTCGCGATCGCGGAGGACCTCGGCGGCGAGGTCGGTACGACGGGTGTCGGGTGTATTTGTGCACTGTACTGGTGGCCCTATTGCTCTCCTGGAGGAGAGTGGTGGGATCATCTGGATCGGAGAGGACATTTTGCCAGTTATGTTTAAGTCCCATGTAATAGTGGGCGAGACTATTGCTATCAACCGGGCACAAATCTAGACTACGGGTATAGAATAAGTATTTAAAAAAGCGAAACTTTTTCCTAACACATTATAAATAAAAGCCAACAGTTTCGAGAGGATAAAACTTTTAACCTATAGTGGGTATACATAGTTACATACTACTACTTTTTATTTTTTACTTTGTACTATTTAATTTTTTGGTTTTTACCACAATCATGTGCCTGCCACTTTGACAATTTTGGAATGTTCTTTTATTGCATTCGATAACGCATTCTACCTTATTGAACTTGATTATACTCTATATAATAATATTGTAATGCATGATAATAATTTACTGTTTTATTTTTGTAATTTAAATCCTAATGTCTTAATTTTAATTTTGATTCTTATGATAATTTTAATTTTTGATTCTAATTTCGATTAAGATTTTATTTGTTTACTTAAATGTTTTGTTCTTTGTTTTAAATTGATTTTTCTATCCTCACTACACTACGAGTAAAAAATCTTGTTAAAATGTATTTTTATGTAAGTGCTGTGTACGCCTGTAAATGACTAATTCACCATAACTCAACGCTTATGTATTTGTAATCATGTCAATGTTTCAAGTGAATAGGTCGTTGGTGTACCTTTCTAATAATAAATAAATAAATACAGTCCGCGTCAACTTTGCCGCTCTGAAGTAGGCTACAAATGACTGCGCAGTAGTCAATCTTACTTATAAAACAATAGCGGGCATGCCAGCGCGCATGCGCAACCTAACTTCAGAGCGGCAAAGTTATTTGGCGCCAACTGTAGTTAAGATTATACCCATCGTAGCTAGCGGAGCAGGATAAGTTCTCCGCGCTCCATCATCGTAAAAATTTACAACCGTATTTTGAGTTGCCACCAGTATTATCAAGGGGTATAGTTTAACCGAGTTAAGCGTCATGCGAACTGGCGCGACGCGACATCGGTAATTGTTCTACCCATGTTAAAATAGTATACTTCGTTAGATATAGCATTCCGAGACACAGTGGTCACGTGGGAGACACAAGTCTACGTCATCAACTCATCACGTCTGTGTTACCAGTAGTGTGTAATAATAACTCCCCAACCACCTTTATTACCTGTGCGAATCTGATAAAACAATGAGGTTATAATTAACAATTACGTTGTTCTATGTTTAAATTGAATTGTTTCGTTTGATTAAACAAACGAAACGAAAATTTAAATGCTTTTATATATTTTTTAACAGAATGATGACTGAAACTCTTTCCTTAATTCGTGTTTTGTTGCAATAAAGTGGCAACTGGATAGTGACGTAAGCATGTGTCAATCCCGGAATGCCAGACCTTGTTTTTTAGACCATGGTTCTACCGTGAAGTTTTCTTAGAAATTGTATTGTTAGAGTCGCGTCGCGCTGGTCTCCACGAGGCTTTACTGAGTTGTGGAGGTCAGATAGACAGTCGCTCCTTGTAAAATACTGGTATTCAGCTGCATTTCGTAAAGCTGGAAGCCAAGCAGACCCCAATGTAGTTGGCGGGGAGCAGTAGGTGATGTAGTATTCTGTAGTAGGTACTGGTACATGAGGAGCTATTCCGGCACCACGAAATACGTGTCTAATCGCGATGATTTCTAGATGTGATTGGGCTACTCGCAACAGGCCCGTATGAATGTAAATGAGGCGGGACTTAAATTGACGTTCTGTTGTTTATGCCAAATTACACGAATTTCAGGTTCTTTCCTCGGGCAAGTGCCATTCTCGGACTTAGATCGTTAGCATAAGATTGATTTTTCACTGACATATATTTTTTGTTTTTTTCAGGCCAAAACCTTTGGAAGAACCGAAGGTGGTCTACCCAGACGCCACTCCAGCGTTACCGGAGAGTGCAGAGAGGAAACCAGCAAGATTCGGCTCTCGCTTCTACTGGATGACCGAGTAAACGGCGCCAGCCGAGCGAGCGAGACGCATAGACAGCAGTTATTTGTGTGGGAAAGAGATGGGACAAAATCTACTTAATTAATTGACGGGAATTATTTTGCATATATTTTATGTTCTGCGTGTGATTTTTTGTAAATAAGAAATGATAACACAATTTGCTGAAGCATTTATATAATATTTTAATACGTAAAAGCAGTAAAAAGCTGTTTACGATCTTAAAAACATACGTAAAATGCTCTGTGCGTCTGTTTACGTTCCATTCCGCACCTTTCTCACACTCTGCTGCAGTCTTCAGAAGTAAGGCATTGGATGAGTTTTTATCGTCTTTTAACAATTTTAGTGTAATTATTTAATTTATAAGCTAACAGTGTTACCTATCAGCAAATCATGTTATACAGCAACTTGTCTAATGTTTTACTTGTCAATCAAATAGCTATTATCGATTTGTAGAGTAATAAATGTTGAAAGTTACTATTTGTTTCATTATTTCTTGGCCTTACACAATAGCAACAAATAACAAGCCCTATTTGCATTAATAGTCTCAAAAACCTGCCTCTTTAATAACGTTGTGTTGTGGCGCTGTCCGCTGGGCCAGTGGACCGTTTCCAGTAACCCGTGGTACAATAATATAGCATTCCGAGATACAGTGGTCACGTGGGAGACACAAGTCTACGTCATCACATCTGTGTTACCAGTAGTGTGTAATAATAACTCCCCAATCGCCTTTATTACCAGTGCGAATCCGATAAAACAAGGAGGTTTTAATTAACAATTACGTTGATGTTTAAATATTTTTTTTTCGTCTGATTAGACAAACGAAACGACAATTTAAATTCTTTGTAAGTATACTTATATTTTTTAACGAATGGTGACTGAAAATCTGTATTGTTACAATAAAGTGGCAACTGGATAGTGACGTAAGCATGTGTCACTCCCGGAATGCCAGACTGGACCTTGTTTTTTTAGACCATGCTACTAATCTAGTAATGGGGGTGTGTGGTGGTCCAGCAACTTACGAGTTGTTGGTCGTAGGTTCGAACCCTGTGGCGTTTTACTTTGTGTAAATTATTTAATTTCATCACCATTGTTCTCAAAATGGTGAAGGAAAACATCAACGGCAAAGAAGTTTTCACTTCGATGGTAACTACGATGGTACGGTCTTCTCTTTCCGGGCGAGCAGCTAACGCACAAGCATAAGGCTTCTCCAGTGTTTTAATATACTCTAAGTATAATATTATTACCTTATATTATTATGAGTAATCGGGGTGTGTAACTGCAGCTGATGAGTGATGCGACTAGATGAAAAATGAGCATATTTTAGAAATGAAGGAAACATCATCCCGCATCCACTATACATAATCTACTCTTTGATCCGATAAGCTCTGGGTATTGCAACCATGTAGAGTTCCATAGCGAAATTACACCAGAACAGAGTTCCACACTACGAATCATGCGAAATGTATGCTAATCAGTCATTAGTAAATATTCTATTTTGCTTATGAAAATATTGTAAATAATGGCGTATCTTTATGCAAACCTTTTCGAATACAACCCGATTGAACCTTTACGTGGATTGGAACGTTATTATAAGATGTCAAAATTGACATCATTGACATTTACGCGTAGGGCAGCTAAAGCGTTTCAGGTTACGGCTAATTGGATGTTAAGTTTACTATTTGCGTTCCTATCTTTTCTTACATAACAGCAATTTATATTGCTGTCTTCCTCTAACATATGATTTTCAAATCTGTTTGTTGATTTCGAAATGAATGAACTTTTTACAAACCTTGGAATCTTGAAACGCATGAGTGTCATTGAATGTACATGATCGATTGAATCAATAAATATTGTTCTAAATAAATCGTAAAAACAACTAATTACGTGACAAACATTGCATCCGTTGGCTTTGGCAGAATTCCTTAGCATAATATTTGAGTAAACAGTGAAAACTAACTTGAAATAATGTGAAAACGCGCTCTCCGCGTTCACTTGCAAAGTATAAACAAATGTTATGATATTGTGTTTTTCTTAGTAAATAATGAGTGATTTGTGCGATGATCAGGTTATTCATGATAATATTTACGCGAATACGTATAGTTTGTGGGGGAATTCGAAGTATTATGATATAAAAAACCTGTCTCCGCAAAATTTTGCGAATCGCAATGGCACTATTGGCAGTGAGATTAGCCAGGAGTTCAAGGCTTCCCGATGGTCTTCTGTTCCGGCTGAGGTGGTGCAGGCCCCGGAGCCGCCGGACGGGCTCAACCGGAGGACCGTAGATCGAGACTCCTTGTATGAAGACCCTGAAACGTTCAACAAGGAACCCCTGTAAGTTTGTTATTGTTTATGTTTGTTTCGTATTACGCGCAATTTATGATATTTTTTGGCTTGCAAAGGATGATTGACAGGAAATCTATAAATATTCAGCATAATTTAATCAACTTTTATTTAATTTTTTGTTTGCCCACTAGGCATATGCTTTAGGTTTAGCAATCAAATTTTTATGGCAATGCAACTGTAATAAAGATTTCATAGTCCATAAGTCTATGTAGGTAATACTGATTATATTTACTGCTGAAGCTGAGCTAAACAATTTTCATGAAGCAGTAAGTCTTTCTAACTAAAAATATTGTATTAAAAACTCTTAAATGCATATTGATATGGTTCTTAGAAATATAAATTTATGAGTTTATTCTTAAATAATAAAATAAGAAAGTTTTTAATGTAAGTCAGGTGACAGTGGTCAGGTTAGGTGGGTGTAGTTGGAGTTCAGTGTTTACTCGAATTTTTCTTATTATACTCACATTCACAATGTACTCAACAACACTTGATTCCAATGAAGAAGAAGAATTTGTCTTTCTCAGAGATTTACCTTGTGTATTGCAGTATTTTAGAGTCACAAATCTGATTATCACGTTCCTGGCTGTAACTGTTTGTACGACACTAAAACAGGATGACTTAAAACCTACAGATAGAAGTATAGCAGACCAGTCACATAGCCACTGTGCAATTCCTGTACTTACCCCATTTCCGTAACACACTTATGATCACTATCCAAAGGATTTTCAAGGAAACTTCTAATCCTTTGCTTCGATTTTAAAAAATAAAGTTCTATTAAACTATTTACCTAATTAACACAATGGATGTTGAATTAATATTGTTTAAAGCATTGCCATGTAAGTGAGTTATACATTTAGGTTATTGTGTTTGTGGGATGATTTTATGTGGACTTAAAATCCACAGCTAAACGCGTAGAAATCAGTCACACAGCCACTATGCAATTCATGCACTCCATTTCTGTTTTTATTTAATTTTAAAGGGTGTCTCAGCAAGAACTTAAATTTTAAATCGCGCGCCATTTTCGACTGTCAATTGTTGAGTCAGCCATATTTGGTATGTGTTCATTATAAAAATGGGGAAAACTGACAATGAATTCCACAACAAAATCATCTTTAGTGACGAGGCTCATTTGCACCTCAGCGTCTTCGTTAACAAGCAGAATTCTCGGATCTGGGGTGATGAAAATCCACATGCCTTTCAAGAATATCCGTTACATCCTCAAAAAGTGACAGTTTGGTGGAAAGGAGGCATAATCGGACCATACTCTTTTGAAAATGATAAAATATGTATTGCTGGGCATTTAACCAATATTTTGTTTCATGTGTAAATGTCATTACTACCTCTGTACATATTAAGAAAAATATGTAAATAAAACTTTAAATGAATATATATAATTAAGTTTTAAAAATTCAAGTTCTTATTGAGACACCCTTTATTTATAGTCTTCATTCAGAGTTACATTACAAAAACGTTTTATCTCATTTCTGGGTCTCTGTATGTCCTTTGCCAAAGGCCTCCTCCATCCCCTTCCAATTCTCCCTGTTCCTTGCCTGTCTAGGCCATATCTTTCCTACCACCAAGTCAACCTGCTATCTTTTCATTCCCTTTATGTGGACTTAAAACCACAGCTAAAAGTGTAGAAACCCGTCACAAGGCCGCTATGCAATTCCTGCACCCCATTTCCGTAACACATTTATAATGACTATACTAAGTATTTTGTAGGAAGTTTCCTAATCATCAAACAAATATAAATAATTGCTAAACAGTGTACCTAATTAACGCAATGGTTGTTGAATTAATATTGTTAAAAATATTGCCATTGGTGCCGATTCTCTTGTACACCGGACTAAACTAACTAAACTATCACTAAAATTCCTTACTTTTGGCTATGAGAATCTTAACGCTATTCTGTAGTAAAAAGTCTCTAAATTTAAAAAAATATTTTGACACAACTATATTGAATTTGACAATTGCGACTCCACGTGGTACATACTTGTTTGCCCTACCACGTGAGTTTTTTTCGAGCCGGAGGCGCGCAGTGGGGGCATCCTCGACGTGTTTTATATGGAATTTTTCACTTTTTGTATGGAAAATAAAAAAAATATTACCTACGTGTTGAGGATTAGGGGTATAAGGGTTTCATAAAGGGGGTCGAAATTTTCATTATTTTTGCGATCGGACACACCATTTTCGAGATACAAGCAAAAGAAAAGAAAAAAATCCAGTACAGTACTGTTTTTGCACCCGAAGTCGAGATGTTCGTGTGAATTTTAGTTCATGACAACTAATAATAATCCACACCATTTTCAGTGGCGATTAAAAATGGTCAGAATTAGTTAGAAAATTAAAATTTTTGGTGAAAAACGTCAAATTCAGAATAGCATAATTGACATTTTCACTAAATTAAAATCTCAGTACAATCTTAGTGCTGTCAAACTAAAATATAGTTAAGTTGTGCCACTTTAGTCTATTTCAGAATAAGAAATCATCGTTTGACAGGATTAAACTAAATTTTGGTGATTTTTAGTCTAGTTTAGACGCATTTGTGACAAGAGAATCGGCACCATTGTAAGTATGTTACACAATTAGACTGCTGTCTACAACCACAGTATAAATAAGTAGCAGTATTACGTCTTCATAAAAAATGGCCGAAACGACGCGTTTGGGAAATCTCAGTCAGTATATACCAGGGGCCTTATTATGAAGTATTAATGCCATCATAATTCCACTGCGAAAAAAGGATGGTGCTAGCGGCCTTGTATAGCTCCGTCTCTCACTCACACTGGAATAATGGTGGCATTAATACGTCATAATACGGCCCCAGTAGGCAACAGTCTCGAGTGCGCGGCAGACGCACGGATGCGGAAGGTTTAGCTACCGAGCATGAGAACATGTTTTTCAAACTGCAAATTTAAGTTGGTCGGTTATTATTATTAACCTGTAAAGCCTACTTAGCTGTGATAGTTTTCCTTTTAACTTCGTTATGCTGTGTTTTTTTTTACAATTCCAAGTAGGTATAACCATTTAGCTGGCGGCGGGGACACTTGACTCTAACAAAAAAAATCACTTCAAAGCTTAATATTTTGCAAACGGATCCCTAAATTCTAAAATGGTTCCCACATACCCATAATATTTTTGAACGACATTTCCAACAACACCCCACACCATGTGATAGACGAAAAAAAAACAAAAACATCCCCACTTTACGTGTAGAGGTACCCTCAAAAAAAATATTATTCTTGATTTTATTTTACCACTTTGTCGGCGTAATTAATATGTATACTCATGCCAAATTACAGCTTTTTAGTACAAACCGTTTCTGAGCTAAGCCGCGGACAGACAGACGGACATGGCGAAAATATCAGGGTTCCTTATTTACTACGGAACCCTAAAAAGCAAATGGTGGCAAGACGATACTTAAACAGAAGTAAACTAACCCACAACTAACCAACTACTATCTGTTAAACACGTTATTTAAAACGGGATATTTACCATATTTTTTGTATTTAAAAACATGGTAAATGTCGGCGGTAGGACAATATAGCCTTAATCAGTAATTTACTTGTTTAAAAAAAGTTTTTATTTTTCTTTCCCATAGACCAATCGATATGCCTCAAGATGAAACTCCACCACCCACTTCGATCCTCAGTGGGGACAGTCCCAACAGCAAAAGCCCCAGTCTCGACTGGACCCAGTTGTACTGGCACAAGGCTTCGGAAGTATGCCCAGATGGCGGCCAGGGCCCCAGCAGGGGCCGAAAGCGGCTAGTGCTGGGCCCCAACAATATCCAGAAGAAGCTTGATAAGATGCTCGCGAAACCTGTGAAGATGACCAAGGCTGAGAGGTGAGCATGCCCTTCTCTTCCATCCTTCTCTATTAGCCCACGTTCGCACGGACGTCCAAATATCGCGGCGGGATTTTATCGCGCACTGGATTTTCAAATCTCGGTGTTAAGCCGAGCGTTGAGAATCCAACGCGTTGGACGCAGTCTCGTCGCAGAACGTTGATAAGACACTGTGATTTTGATTTTCAACTCTCGGCGCTAAGCAGAACGTTGAAAATCCCGTGAACGACAAAATCGCCCGTGCGGGCTTGGGTTTAGTCCTCCTCTCGGTAGGTATATTCAGCGCGCGACTGCTAGTCACCACCTGAGGTTTGTGAGCGGTGAGACGGGGGAGGTACACAAAGGCCAAGCTAACTCAGTCTGACAATGTTGTCAATGGCGCGAGATAGTGACCCCTATCTAGCCACATCACCTTTCACACAGTCCATCCATCGCATTTTTGGTCGTCCCCTACTTTTAATAGGTAGCCATCGACATTCATATTTCCTCACGTAAATAGTTTACAATAAAGTCGTTTTTAGTGACAGCAACGTTTAGTAACGGATTTTAATGTCATTTTCACCATTTTCCATTTTTTTTCCGGAAGTTTTATGTGTGTATAACGTTACTATTAAACTACATAATGCTGCCTGCCTCGTTGGTCTAGTGGTCGCAAGTGCTACTGCTGAGCATGAGGTCCTGGGTTCGATTCCCAGGTCGGGCAAAGTGTTATTGGGTTTTTCCATCAGGAATTTCTCAGTAGCTGCCCGGAGTCTGGATTGGTGCCCGGTTGATGGCATTAGGCTCGCCCCTATTACATGGGACTTAAACGTAACTGGTGAAATGTGGGTGTACTACATGTACACCTCTGCCTAACCCTTCGAGGATTACAGGCGTGATGTTATGTGTTATGTTATGTTAAACTACATAATATTAAACAAATTCTATGTTTTGTCAAGTCGTGAAAACCGTGCAGAGCTGGATCGGGGCTAGTCCATACTAATAATATAAAGAGGTAGGGTTTGTTTGTAAGTTTGTATGTAGGGGGTAATCTCCGGAACTACCCGTCAGATTTGAAACAATCTTTTTGGTTTGGATAGTCCAATTCTTGAGGAAGGTAATAGCCTCGCGGACGAAATCGCGGGCAGGAGCTTGTTATTAAGGCTTCTTCACACGTACCATAACCACACCACGACCACAACCACACCACGTGGCCGGGCGTATATTTCGTATTGAAAATGAATAGGACTAACCACACCACGACCACAACCACACCTCAACCACACCACGTGGCCGGGCGTATATTTTGTATTGAAAATGAATAGGACTAACCACACCACGACCACAACCACACCACGTGGCCGGTCGTATATTTCGTATTGAAAATGAATAGGACTATCACACGTACCACATTTTGCAGTCGTTATCGACCGTGTGTGTGATACCGACCACATCGCAACCACCAGCGACACTGCGAACTAGTGGTCGACCACATCGCAAACACAACGTGGCGTCGACGCAACGACAGTGAGTTTGGTCAGTCAACACGTGTTTCCGCTATGAAACCGGAGTCGAACTGTGTCTGCACACCACGTAACCGCATCGCAACTACTGGCGACAACCCAACCACATCGACATTTTGTCGGTACCACAACGCAACTACAAAATTCAAAAGTCATTTATTCAAACTGGGCTGAGAATCAGCACTTTTCGAACGTCAAAATTACATAAGACAGTCCCCCAAAACGCCCACCCTTCACCACTTCCTAGTGCTTTTGCTGGGAAGAAGAAGTGGCGCAACAAACTCCCCAGCAGCACAGCTGTTTGTACAGTTAGAAAAAAAAAAAACTATACAATAGTATACAAGATAATTTACATTACAAAAAGCTGCAGCGACACTATTCACACGTAACCACTGCTTGACAGTCATTCACAAGACATTTTGTCGTTGCGACGTGGTGTGGTTGTGGTACGTGTGAAGAAGTCCTAAATAAAATAGTGACCAGCCCATGATTCGCCCTTCGTTCCTAACAACATCATTTTCGATGGCAATAGATTCACCCTTTTATTCGCGGACAATTTGGAATCGTATGGAAATGTAACGCGCAAGTAGAACAATATGGCTGGGAATTCAGTACGATTGTCCATCGTCTGCTCAACGCCTAACTAGCGAAATGAGATGTACTGCACACTACTGCCTAACCTTTCCTGGAATACAGGCGTGATGTTAATATAAAACATTGATCAGGCAGGGCCAATAGTCCTTCCATAGTTCCAGCTGTCTACTTTAGCCACTCAGACCCATAGTCCAATATCTTTCGTTTCCATATCCTTCAATAATCCTACACCAACCGAGGGTTGTCCTTGGCTGCACTTGCGTAGTGCGAACAGGGATAATCGTCGGTTGGTGTCTCATTTAATTAAAAACGTCTAACGGGCCTCTGCGAGCTGGCTCCGGCCACTCGTACGCCTTCCTAAGGCACAGGGACCTCAGGGTCCAGAGATATTTGATAGACATTTATGATAATAATACTTTAGGGGCATGAGGAACAGGGTGTAAAGTTCACTCATCCACCATAGAAAAGGGAGGATCCTCCAACCAGACGGGTGTTGTGTCTGGCGGGCCGACTGCCCGACTGTTGATTTCGGATAGTCTTATCTATGTCGTTCGCGCGGTAAACTCTAATTGCGCGATGCAGGATTTGTGTGACGTCATGTCTTTGATGCGTAGTTAATATGTGGCGGTGTAACCGCTACATCACTCCCCTCCGGAGACCGGAGGTCGATAGTGGGCTGAGTCTTGTATCTTGCGATGCTTCACAGTGCCAGCTAAGGTTCCAGTGAGTCGGAACCGAGTGCCGCATAGTTCACGGTGAGTCGGAACTGTCTGCGGTGATTCCCCAGTGAGTCGGGGTGGCGCTGCGTCACGATCCAGTGAGTCGGATGTGGTATAGCGCCGGGTTGTGGCTGACTGCTAGCGTCGACCAGGAGAGGGTAGAATGAGCTCTGCTTGTGAGACCGGCCGAAGGTGCAGGTGCTGTGCCAAGTTTGCTGATGAGGCTGAGGGTGATGACCAGGAATGCGCGTTCGCTGCATGCTGGTGGTCAGGATACCCGTTGAAGCCGAGGGTGCTGGCTGTCTGTGTGACTCGCCTCACGAAAGCTTGCGGGAGTGATGATGATGATGATGATGATGTCACGCTGAAGTAGTTGCACGAAGGCTGCGTTGACGTTCATACTCGGGGTCACCAATTTAGGGGCATGAGGAACAGGGTGTAAAGTTCACTCATCCACCATAGAAAAGGGAGGATCCTCCAACCAGACGGGTGTTGTGTCTGGCGGGCCGACTGCCCGACTGTTGATTTCGGATAGTCTTATCTATGTCGTTCGCGCGGTAAACTCTAATTGCGCGATGCAGGATTTGTGTGACGTCATGTCTTTGATGCGTAGTTAATATGTGGCGGTGTAACCGCTACAATACCATCCTATTATTGTCCTACTGCAGACAAGGCATGAACTTTGATCATCTTACTCAAGATGGTTTCCTCACGATGTATTTCCTTCACTGACTTTATATCTACGATCTGCACTGCCCCGTTAGTCTCGTGGTTGCAAGCGCGACTGCTGAGCGGGGTCCTGGGTTCGATTCCCGGGTCGTGCAAAGTGTTATTGGGTTTTTCCATTACGAATTTCTTAGTAATAGCCCGGAGTTTGGAAGTTGGCGGTGTGATACCCCCGTGCCTGGGAAAGCACGTTAAGCTATTGGTCATGCGCAAGATCTATCTCCGGTCGTGTCGGATTGCCGTCTCATCGCACTATGAGAGTGAGGGAAGATAGAGTGCACCTGTGTCTGCGCACACTTTTGCACTGTAATATCTCCAATAGCGCCGAAGGCTAGTCTCCGTTGAGATTGGCCGCCGTGGCCGAAATACGGTTTGGAGGACTATATCTACGATAAACTCAGAAAGTACTTAAGAATTCAAAATGTCACATGGGTTTGGTACTTGCTCGTATTTGAATCCACAACCTCGCGCCTGGTCAGGCCAGTGGGCCATCACAAAATCGACAAAACCTTTATTAGTTCCTTTCAATTTTTGTCTTTTACAGCATGATGCAGAAGATGGGTTGGCAAGGCGGCGCGCTCGGTAGGAGTGGGGACGGTATCGTGGAACCGATCGCACCCAACGCTGTTTACGTCGGTAATAATGTAAGTAACAAACAGAAAACTTAAATTAAAAAAAAAGTAAATGTGGGTGTCTGCTTAACCCTTCGAGGAAAATAGGCGTGAATTTATGTTGTTGTTGTTGCTGTTTTATGTAGATACTAGCTGCAGCCCGCGTGGACCGTAGAATAATTCTTTTTCTAAAATAAAAGTAGCCTAATTTGCATCAGCTATCTATCAGTGAAGGTTATTTTTACTCATTTTGACAGTTCAGCATTCATTGCGTTATTTACGTTGTTGAGCAGATACATATTTCGAACATATGAAGCAATGGATTAGTAATATCCTTCAAAGTAATTCAGATTGTGATTGATAATGTGTTACTCAATCAGGGTGCAGGACCTCATGCTCAGTGATAGCGCAACCACTAGACCAAAGAGGTTTTTTTTTTCCTAGGACATTTCGCAGGTGACCACTAAGGTCGTAGCTGCTTAACCGGACTTTCCTGTGGCTGCCTTAAGCTTCTAAACTCAAAGCCTCCAACCAGGGGCATAAACTATTCTAATTAAAACTAGGCGAGCGCTCGCTAAGGGCACCCCCTGTGGGGTACGAACCTCGGCTTAGGGCGTCGCTGCGGGGAGGACAGCAAGATGGGACAGGCTGGATCAAAGATAAATCATTATTATTAGACGAGGAATTTAAAGCTACGGGGCTCTGCTTCGGCGCGGGTTGACCCTGGTCCCAATCTAAAAAAGCGTGTTAGTAAGAATTATTAATTAACCGTTGATCTCCCTCTTACAGGCAAAGACAAAAATAGGCTTCGGCCAAAACCACATCCAACGCAACGTACGATCACCGAAGTACAGCAAAAAGGCTGACTGCAAACAGTTTTACGAAATGAACGTTCTCCTTAACATTTACGAATTCGTCAAAAATAACGCCGAGGTGGAATTACTCTTTGACAAAAATTTGAAGAAGGATGAACGCAAGAAGATCCATCATTTGGTTCAGTTCAAACTGAGCGCTGAGGACTTAGCGTCTGTCGATTTTGATAATCCTGCTCAAATGGACTTAATACTGCAGATCTGTGATAAGAACTGTTATATTTTGCATACGCAGAGCTTTGGGACTCATCCTATTCGGTAAGTTTTCAGTTGTTTTTTTTATTTGTTTACAAATGTGTTATTGCCTGAGTGTGTTACTTTATCATCTGAGGATCATCTAAGAGCGTTAATACTGTTAATACATAGATGACTTCGATTTTTTTTTAAGGATTTAATAGCTTATAACTTACATACCCAGCGCATCACGGCGATCCTTAGCAAACCGCATCACGGCGAGTTTTAATGTGCCAAAATAATATCAAAATGTCAATCTTACGCACATCTGAATAGAGTCGAAAATAAATAAACTTGACTGCTGTGTCTCCCCTTTAATACTTGTTCGGACATAATATTTAGTTTAGTTTACTTATTATCGAATTTTTTCCTACGTACGATAAGCCTTGAGATTTGCGCCGGCTCTAAGTTTTTATTAAGAGGAGGCTCCCTAAAAAAAAAAAACTACTGCACTGCCAAAAAACTAACTAAAAAGTAAAAAACAAGTGGTATTCCCTGACTAAACACATAAATAAAATTGTCATTGCAGTCGGGGGACCATTCTGTGGAACACTTTATAATCTAAGAGGTAAAATATAGCTAGTGTCACTAGGGATGATGTAAGGATTCTAACGATACCCCATACTTACATCCGAATCTGTTCAGGCATTTAAAATTTATGGTGGAATAAAGAAACTACATACAAACATACATCCACCAATTCTTTTTTGGGCAGTCATGTAAAAAAATTTAGCCCACCGGTATCGAGAACAGGGACCAAGCTACCGGCGGTTCAGGGCTCCAGAGAGAAGAACCTCTTAACAATGCGAGCCGTGTCCAGGAGGACCGCTTTCTGAATCAAGCCCTTAATCCAGCTGCCCAACGAGAGCCTCCTTAGGTGTTGGTCGAGGTTCTTGGCAATTAAGCCATTGGCTGATACGACTATCGGCATAATGATCGCTGAGTCCACATCCCACATGTCGACAACCTCGCGAGACTAGTTAAGATACTTAATTTTTTTATCTTTCTCGGCTTTCACGAGGTTCCCGTCATTAGGGACCCTTATGTCAATGATCATTGCGCGCCGCTCTCCAGGATCCACCACCACTATATCAGCCTTATTGGCAACAATAGTCCTGTCTGTGATGATGGACCGATCCCAGCACAATGTGATATTACCATTTTCTAAAACTGGGTCGGGCACAGTAGACGGTACTTCCGATTGTATTTCAGAGCAAGTTGCTGATGGATAATCCTGGCTACAAGGTTGTGTCTATGCAAGTACTGTTCGTTAGCTAGACGAGAACACCCGGAGATAATGTGCCGGATTGATTCTCCTGGACGGTGGCATGCCCGACAGATGTCAACCGTGCCGTCCTTCACAATAAATCTCCGGTAATTGTTCGTCATCATAACTTCGTCCATAATTGCACAGACAAAACCTTCGGTTTCCCCAAAGAGGTCACCAAAACGCAGCCAGGCTACGGACGCTAGTAAACCTACATCGGATCCGGGTCCATGTACCTAGGGCGCGAAAATATCGTTCGTGAAGCTCTTTACTCTGCCATACCTCCTTGCGATCGTTAGTGTCAAGCACTACAGGCTTGCGCCAGATGGGCCACAAAATGTATTACCAACCAATAACATAAAAAACCGCCCAAGTGCGTGTCGGACCACGCACAATGAAGGGTTCCGTAGTTGGGATGAATTTATCGCAAGAACAGAATTAACTTTGTAGTTGAAAAAACATGTTCTCCTATACATTCCGTATCGGAGAACATGTTTTTTCAACCGCAAATGTAAGTTGGTTGATTATTACTCGTTAAATTCTAAAGCCTACTTAGCTGTAACAGTTTTCCTTTAAACTTCATTATATATAAGTACTACTGCCGTGACATTTGAATTTCTAACTATAACCGTTTAGTTGGTAGAGGGGGGGGGGGACACTTGACTCTAACGAAAATTGGTACTTTAAAGCTTGATAAGTCACGAACGGTTTACTTAATCAAAAACGGTCTTCCCAAACCCCTAATATTTTTGAAAAACCTATCCAACGATATCCCACACTATGGGTAGGACGAAAAAAAAAATTATCATCCCCACTTTACATGTAGGGGAGGTACCCTAAATAATTGTTTTTTTTCAAAATTTTATTTTACCACTTTTTCGGCGACATTAACATGTATACTCATGCCAAATTACAACTTTCTAGTACCAATAGTTTTTGAGCTAAACCGCGGACAGACAGACAGACAGACGGATATGGCGAAACTATAAGGGTTCCTTGTTGACTACGGAACCCTAAAAAAGAGGTCTGATAGTCGCTGCTGCGCCATTTCCCATGAAATAGCGTCGGACAGTGCTGCCGCTGTGTATATTATACAGGAATTCGTTTAGGATGTAGATAAAATATAGGATATGTTTACTGACAAATGAGTCATGGTTACTTGAATAAATGCATTGAATTGATAATTCTTCTGTCTTGTTCCAGCCAACTGAGTCTTTTCAAAATAGCTCCACCACACGTTTACCTCATCGTACCAGAAAAACTGAAAGACCACAAGGACTCCCTCTTCTCCGATGAATTCAAACAACGCTTCTTAGAGACGAACGGAGAAGAAATCCTAGAAGTAGAAGTAGAAGAAGAGCCTCAAATCCCAGAAGAACCGAAAGTTCCAGAAGAATTGGAACCAGAGGAAGAAACAAACCCATTCTTGATAAGCATAACGAGGAATCTAAAGAAGTCCGAATTCGAATGCCAAGAAGAGGAAGAAGTTCCAGAAGTGACAGAAGAGCCGGAAGTTTTGCCGGAAATGTCGGAAATTATGACGAAAATTGTTAATTTCTTCACTGAATTCGCCGAAAGTAAGAAGTATTCCCAGTTTAAGTTCTTGGGGCCGTTCGCCGAAGAAGAACTGGTTGCTATCAACGAGTTCATAGAGCAGGCTGTCAAGTATGTCAGTCAGGAACAATGCCCGTACGCGTGCCTTTTCAAAAAGGTCGCGTTCGAAATCAATGAAGATTGTACTGGGAATACAGTGTGAGTATATTTTTCTTGTTTGATTTTTTGAGGAGCTCGTGGCTAAGTAATAACTGCCGGCACGGGTCGATCCGTCAGGTTAAGCTATGCTTGCCGGGGTTGGTCTGTGGATGGGTGACCATCTTTACGTACCGAGACTCCTCCGTGCCTCGGAAAGCACGTTAAGCTGTTGGTCCCGGCTGTCATTCGTGGATCTTTGACAGTCGTTACGGGTCGTCAGAAGCCCGAAAGTCTGACAACCAGTCTTACCAAGGGGTATCGTATCACCCAATTACTGGGTTGTGGAGGTCAGATAGGCAGTCGCTCCATATAAAATACTGGTATTCAGCTGCACCCGGTTAGACTGGAAGCTGACCCCAACGTAGTTGGGAAAAGGCTAGGCAGATGATGATTTTTATACGATCACAGATGCATACAGATGGGGCCCGTCTTGCTGGGCCAATTCAGTGAGTGTAACGTAGTCGGAAGATCTAAGAGTCACGCGATAGAAAGAGAGGCAACTTCTAGGTGAATATAACTGTCGGTAATTAGCGTTGTGCGAACTGAATTGCACTTTATTGTGTCGTGGCTAGAGTCGCTTGTTGTTAAAATGATTTTACAGTGTGTGGTATCGATCACTAATCGATGTTAATACTCGATACCGAGTTATCGATACTTTTGTTCCGAATGGTGGTACGAGTACCATCGAAGAAGTTCATACCGTAAGGACTAATTTTGCTTGCAGCGCTCGGCCGCTTTAGAACCGGGGCGGGAACAGATGTAGCCATCGTGGTCACGGGATTTTGTTTTCAAACTGCTTAGATATGAAGTTCTTCGATAGTACATCATTTATCGATACCTTTTATGCAGGCTGAATTTTAGTCACCGACCAAATTTTGATATATTATTCCTTGGCGAAAATCATTGAATACGTATTTTTTCTTTTAGTATCACTCAATACAAAAATATTGAGATATCACATCACAAAGTTATTATATACCACGCAGAGCGGATAATTCTTTCGAGAAAAAAACAATCTCCCTAGCCTTTACCCAGCTATATTGGGATCGGCTTCCAGTCTAACCGGATGCAGCTAAATACCAGTATTTTAAATGAAGCGACTACCTGTCTGACCTCCACAACTCAGTAACTGGGTAATACGATACCCCTTGGTAAGACTGGTTGTCAGACTTTCGGGCTTCTGACGACCCGTAACGACTGTCAAAGATCCACGAATGACAGTCGGGACCAGCGGCTTAACGTGCTTTCCGAGGCACGGAGGAGTCTCGGTATGTAAAGATGGTCACCCATCCACAGACCAACCCCGGCAAGCGTAGCTTAACCTGATGGTTCGCCCGTGCGGCAGTTATTATTAGCCACGAGCTCCTCGAGAAAATGATTTAATATGAGAATTCTACGTATCGATTTTTTTTCAAAAATGGAGTTAGTGAATCATACCCAGAAATCATGCCTAGAAAAAATTTGGACGGGTACTAAAAATTTTGCCTGTATAGTAGTAGAGCTATAGGTCATCTGTTTAGCCTTTTCCCATTTATGTTGGGGTCGCCTCCACACTGCGCAAACTTTCAAAGATCTTACATAATCTGTCTGAAACAATGAGGCAATAGGTATGATGCCTAAAAAAATATTTTTGTCCGTCAGGTAGATTATTAAAAAAATATTGGACACGTATTTTTTCTTTTTTTTACGTAATCAAAAGATTACGGCGATACATGAGTTAAAATGTGCCATGACGTCTGACCCCCTTGTGACGTAGTGACCCCCCACTCCCCAACTTTAATGCGTTTTATCTAAGTCATTTTTAACTAATATGATAAAGCAAAAAATACGTGTCTAATATTTTTTTATTATCTGACTGACGCGGACGGACTAAATTTTTTTTTTTTTTTTAACAAGGATCATCCCTATTTTAATTTAACTATTAATAGCTAACAGCAGTGTCTAGCGAGGGTAATAGTACCTAATAAAACTCGTGGCGCCAAAAGTGCGTTGAGTCACGAACCACCTTCAAAGCCGTTAATTTCTACAGGGTGAAATTGAAAAACCCCTTTTTTTACGATTTCAGGGTTGTTCCCATAATGAAAGTTGTTTATAATTATGAGTACAATGACCCCTTAAGATATTGCCCGTGAATTCAATTTCACCCTGTATACTACATTTGTGTCCCACTGCGCATATGCGAAGTGTTGACAATGTCGCCCTTAACAGCGTGCGCCGAGACGTCTCTGTGCTCTGCGAGTAACCCCATTACGAATGGAACAGCTGACAGAGGGAAGAACACTTTTACATTCCTCTACACACAACAATATCACACCATGTTTCCCCAAAGGGTTGGGCAGAGGTGTACCTATAGTACACCCACATTTCGCCAGTTATGTTTAAGTCCCATGTAATAGGGGGCGAGCCTATTGCCATCAACCGGGCACAAATCCAGAATCCGGGCTGCTACTGAGAAATTCCAGAAAGAAAAACCCAATGACATTGGGTTGCAATGCCTGACCTGGGAATCGAACCCAGGACCTCATGTTCAGCAGTAGCGCTTGCGACCACTAGACCAACGAGGCAGTTCACACACATTCCTCTAGTTTTAATATATCAACAATCTGCCTAGCCTTTTCCCAACTAGTTCAGAGGCAGACAAACTGACGACCATTTTTAGGGTTCCGTAGCCAAATGGCAAAAAACGGAACCCTTATGAATTCGTCATGTCTGTCTGTCTGTCCGTCCGTATGTCACAGCCACTTTTTTCCGAAACTAAAAGAACTATGCTGTTGAAACTTGGTAAGTAGATGGATTGGTCTTCAAAAATGATATTGATGTGATATTGAGGTTGAGGAGGAAACTATTCAGTTTAGAAAAAAATTATATTACAAAAATATTTTTTTTTTCTAAACTGAATAGTTTGCGCGAGAGACACTTCCAAAGTGGTATGATATGATAAATGATAAGTAAGAGAATGATAAAACTAAAAAAAAAAATAATGTACCATCGAAGAAGTTCATATCTATACACCGTAAGGATTATTTCTGCTTGCAGCGCTCGGCCGCTATAGAACCGCGGCAGTAACAAATGGTCATCGTGTTCACGGGATTTTGTTTTAAAACTGCTTAGATATGAAGTTCTTCGATAGTACATTACCAGGTAAACTTCCACCGAAAATTGGTTTGAACGAGATCTAGTAAGTAGTTTTTTTTGAATACGTCATAAATCGTAAACTATTATTAAAACATTGATCAAAGTTACAACGAACTACAAGAACTTTTATATTATATTACTTGCTGCTACGGAACCCTTCATGGGTGTTTTTATTTTTTAATGATCTCTTTCGATACATCTTTACAATTTTTTATAGTTTTTATGGTTGTTACCAACTCCTATGGCGTATACGATTTTTTTAATTCAATATTTTTTCTTGTTTTCAGGATATACAAGAGACCGGTGGAAAGGAATCATCGTAAGAATTAGTTCTAACGATATTTTATCTTAGGTTAATTAAGTTATTTTGTTTATTGCGAAAGGTTTATGCTAGCGCAGACCCGCGCCGACAGTTAGCCAAAGTGTATAAAATACAGTAATATAAAAAAAAAAAAACACTATAATATAAGTTCTTTATTATTATACTGTATGAATTATTCAGGGTTAGTTTAAATTCTTTAGCGAAACTTCACAGAAATGACTGATGTCAATATCGAGTTGAGTTTGACTTAGATAATGAAAATTTTTATTATATCACGTAGAACGTGATATAATAAAAATTTAGATTTTTTAATCAAATAATTTCAAGTAACTACAAGCTCGGGGTCAAAGGCCGCGAACAATGAAAAAAAAATCATACCATTTTTTTTATTAATCAGGATATCGTCACGTCATTGGGGTTTCGCTAAAGAATTTTATTGGACCCATTCCTGATGTTAAGGTTCAAACATTAGTTTTAAATTTACATAAAAGATCGGAACAAAAGTCTAATTGAAGTTTCTTTTCGTGTCTGTATTATCGCGTTGTTCTTCAATACTGTGCAATGGATTTTGATGCGGTATTCACCATCATTTAGAGAATTTATTCCGGAAGGTTCGTTTATAATACATTAACCGCCTTACTAATAAACGTTGTATAGCGTCTGTGTAGTTACACAACACTTTGTCTTCTTCTTTCGAAAGTCAAATTACTGACGACTGAAAGAGAGAAAACGGTGTGTAACTATTCACCTGATATAATACGTTTATTAGTAAGGCAGTAATAGTATATAAATAAATCTTGAAGTTCTTCGTAAAAACAGGGTCGCTTGCTTTTCAAAAACTTAACTTAAATATCGACTTATTTTTGAAAATCGATTATAAATTTCAATTCTAAGGCTCGTTTGCACCAGATTTTAATCAACCATTTACATAGTAAATTAAACAGTTGTTTATGTGACATTTCTTCAGGAAGTTTTATGTAAGGAACTGTAGAAATATGTTACTGGTTGACAGACAACTGGTGGAAACAGGCCTAAGAAACAAAGCCGCAAAAACGCTCGGGAAATTATTAATTGATAATATACTTAATAGTAAATGAAATAGAGTTTAAAGTTGCGTGCATGAGATTCCCTGTGGCGTGTTTCTGCGGTGACACAATCGATATTCAGTCTCATTATATGCTGTCTCTACAATTCAGCTTAATCTGAAAGAGACAGCATATAATGAGACTTTATTGTATTATGTAAACTTAGACTTTTTTTTCTGTCTCATGTCAGTGTATACAAATGGAATCGACCTGTAAAATATTTATGTTTAACCTTAATATCGACAATCGTGAGGACTTCACGGCCTCAAGATACATCTTTGCCCGGTCGGTGTTAACATTGCCTGTAGGCCAAAGTTAACTGCTGAATGTTTTTTTTGGCTTTCATTAGCTGCTACCAACTTTGTCTATTTTAAAAAGTGCACACTGCCCGGGAAAAGAAAATATTATTGTAAAAGTGGGCGGTTTCATACAGTCCATATTTTGCCTGATTAGCGCATGAAAATTAATTATCCACTAATACCTAATAGGTACTTAATTTAGAAAAATATACAAATAACACAAAATACACTTTCTGTAAAGTCGGCGCGAGTCTAAATTAGTTATTTTTGATTGTATACCCACCGTTTTGACTACCCTACAGTTTGAATTAGAGTATTGATGTATCGATAAGAGAATGTATTCAAACCTGCAAGGCATAAGGACCAGTGATTATAAAAAATTGCGTGACGATATTATCGTGGTCGTCCACGTCCATAAAATGTATGGAAATACGTGCATGTTATAACGTTACAGATAGTGCAATCCACGACGACGCGCCCCACTCCGCGATGACTGTACTGTAAGCTGTACTTTAGTACGGAGCGGAGCGGAGTGGGGCGCGTCGTCGTGGATTGCACTTAAAAGCGTCTGCATTATGTTTCCATACATTTTACTTACCTGTGTTACCCTGATGCCGTGACGTGGACGTCCACGATAATATTGTCACGTTAGAAATTATAAAAACGCACAATAAATAAAACGAAGATGTATACACAGGCCAGTTAGGGCATGAACGTAAGAGGTTTCTCTGATCTAGCGGTACAATTTATTAGAGTTGCTTGCTGATTGCAATATTAATAGTTGTTCTAACTAAATAAAGTTTGAATGAAGTTACTTAAAATATTGGCTCTAATTATTGTATTTAAAATTGTATTGAAAATGAGATGAAAATCTTTTTTTTTTCTCGCCTATTTGTTTGTCCTTTGTCTTGCTTCAATTATTGCTGCTGCCTTAGTGTACCATCGTATCTGACACCGTTTAACGGTGCGTAGACGCTGCGTTACCGTGGCGTAGAAGTTATTGTATCGAAACTACCGTCGCGTTCGCGCAACGTATACGTTCGACGAACGCCCACGCTAAATGTGAATGCTTGAAAAACACAAAGTGGCGAGAGGTGGTGTTAAAAAGTACGCAGTTCTACTCTTTGCTGCCATTACGTCGGTTTGCGCCAATCCTAACCATTACTACGTTTCTTATCGATATTTTCACCCCTCTAATTCAAGCTGTAGTGTGGTGGGTTTACGGGTAATTCTCATTGGCCTACTATGGGTCATAGTAATAGGTGCAGGGGTAATAACCCCCGTGTTTTAACCTTTTTACTGCCACGGACGTTTTTAGACGTCAGCGTTTAAATGTCACTCGAAAATGAGGTGTTATGACGTCACAGAGACTGATTTTATATCGCCGTCCTAGTCTTTTCACAGCTATGTTGAGTTCAGTTTACCAAGCTAGATATTAGGACGAACTGATATCTTATGGTTAGACGATTGACAGATTTTGAAATTCTATGAAGGCCTGCGCACAGTGGCGTACGGCAGAGGATATTAGCGAGCATTGCAATATATACCTTATTTCCATTGGATTAGTATTAAATTCAATTGATACATTTAAAATCCTCTGCCGTCCCGTCCGCCAGTTTTGCAGGCCCTTTAGAGGTATGAGGAACAGGGTGTAAAGTCAGGAGGATCGTCTGACCACACGCGTGTTGTGTCTGGTGGGCTACTGCCCCACGTTTGTTTTCGGGACGTTGTATATATGCTAGCCGCGCGGTAAACTCTGCTTGCGCGATGCATGCTTGGGTTTTGCGTTACGTCAATGTGATTCGTAGTTCGCATGTTGCGGTGAAGATGCCGCCACAAGACCATGGCCTAATATGGTTGGGAAAAGACTCGGCTGATGAAAATAACTTTTACATTATTTTAATTTAGAAGATCGCTAACAATTCGAAGTATTAATTATTTGTTATCATTAAGATGTAGATAAATATATCGACAACACACAAATGTTGGTGATTCGTTCACCATTCACAGTTCGGTCGTTGAGAACGCATCTGTCAAGAACTCAACAAGCATTCTTGACAACTGTCAGTTTCATACTAACGAATATGTGTTTTGCTAATTTAATCCTTATTAGTACTAGAAATTGTCCAACGCATTCTCTCAACGTTCGGACTGTAAGGAGGTGATTTTACCAGTTTATTTTCACGACACGACTTTTAGATTTGCCATAAATAGAAAAGGTTCGATCGTTCGAACTTTTTGTTCGATGAACTGGAACGCGTGGTCGTGCCGACAGAGGGCGCTTTCCAGTTTTCACACATACGATCGCTTTCAAATAGGACGACGCCGTTGAATCACCTTCATGGAAGATGGAGATGACCTTCTATAATATAATTTTTAATGATTTTCTTCTGAAACGACAATAATAATAAATCGGAATGTTTTTTGTATTTAATATTTAGGTGCCTGACGTGTTGACGTAACGTGGCGGTAAAAAGTTTTAATAACATTTTAAAATAAATTAAATTATGTAAAAAATAAATTATGTAACGATTCTGGTACACAATTGGCTATGCTGGTTATACTTCGTTTCATTGCTCCGTTTGTCACCAATAAATATAAAATGCCAGTGTAAAGATCACAGGGTGAATTTTCCAAGTATGCGTGGATTGGCAAAACTGAAACTATAGGAAATAGCGAACAATACATACATAAATATTAATCTCGCAGTAAATTTTTAATAAAAACGAAGGAAGGCCCGTATTACAGAACCTCACTCAAGACTCCAGTATTATTTACATACTAGTTTTAAACAATCAAATGGGTAGTTCTAAGTAATGCTCAAGTTTTGAGTGAGATTTTGAATACGGGCCTAAAATTGATTTGAACATCGATTTGAACGCGAGACTCCTCTCAGTATTTTTCTATAGTTTTGATTTGGTCATTTTAAAATTCACCCTGGTAATAAGAATATTGGTCTCGAGAACTTTAGAACAGAAAGCTAAGCACGTACAGGTACCCGGCATTTGAGAACTCTCGGCGAAAGTGGGTGGGGTGATTCACGCGTGTTCCATTCACGCATAACGGGTGACTGATTGACCAATAGTCGCAATATATTTATTATATTGACCAATAGTCCCAGGCGCCGGCTGCTTTCCCCACCGCACCTCATTCCCCCCGCCAAACATACCCAAAAATCCACTTCAGCGCATTCAAGGATAGGGCTCTTAAACCGCGCCAATACCTGTACATTGACGGCGCTTCGTAATAACTTAACCTACTAAATTGACAATTTAAGATGTGCAAATGCTTAAAAATATCCCGGAATTCAAAGCGGCTTTCAAATTTTAGATAGGTAATAGGGGCAGGGGGCTTACTACCATCTGCTATAGCAGTATCATTTTAGTCTTAATTCAGTGGGTAATAGGAGCTTTACGTCCTGTAGAGCTGCATCTCTTTCCTACACTGAAGTAATAAGAGCTGGCGGTAGTCCCCCCGGGGGTGCGCAACTCCACGTCAAAGCGCGTATTTTGCGTACGGAATTTTTTGGTATATCAACTGTTGATTGGTAAATGTAAATATAATTTAAAAAAAAATACAGATTGAATGGATTAGGCTTTCAGCTATTTCTTGTATAATGGCCTGTCTCATAACCTCCTGATACGTTACGGTTACGGGGCCTGCGGAGCATGCGTTGTTCATACAAACGTAATACCAAAATAATTTGTAAATCAAACATATTCTTAAGGTAGTGTGTATTTATTACGATTGAATTACAGAATATCTAGGCTTCCAAATATATATTTTGAATGGAAACTGATATAAAGACGAGATATGAGGAATTTCAAATTTCTATAGAAAACTTATTTTTCTCATAACTCGAATTTAAATCAGTGTCCATTAAAAATATATATTTGGGAGCCTAGATATTCTGTAATCCAATCAGAATAAATACACACTAAGTACCTTAAGAATATGTTTGATTTACAAATTATTTTGGTATTACGTTTGTATGAACAACGCATGCTCCGCAGGCCCGTTAACTTATCTAGCAGATTTTTTTTATACATATTCTATTCAGTTTATTAATTTATCTGGTTGATAGTGCCTATTCGGCCATGGTGGAATAGGCACACAATGTCTTGAATATAAACGTAGCAATGAACAAAGTATTAACAATCATAACTCCATTGTGTACTAAAGTTTATCGCGCGTGTGTAGCCAACACAAGACGCGTTTTTATTTGTATAGACAAAGAAGGAACATACAGGGCGTATCTTCCTCAAATATCGTATGAACTCTTTCCTTACGGCGTTAGTTTTAAGTTGAGAACAGACTTTTAACAGGTCGGCGTGATTTGTAAAGTGTAAACGTCGCGCGATCTCGCGACCTTCGCGTTCATTTTGTTCGGCGAACTCGAAAGTGTCGTCGCGCCGACAAAAGGCGCCTTCTGGTTTTCCGAATGACATATGAACGCGACGATCGTATATTCGCACGGCTGATCGCTTTGGTTAGGACACGGGTGTTCTTAGATAATACGACGTGGTTTTAAAAACATCACTGCCTATTTGATGTGTAAAGTTTGACATGAGATTTAACAACAGTTAAATTAAATTTTGTTTTTAAATCTCTTCTTATACCGCTTTGTTGTGTTGATAAAGATTTAAAAAACCATTTACATTACAAAAAATCGCTCACCATTGCAATCGCGTCGAGCGTTACAAGTCTGATTCCGACAAATATTTATAAGAAAATTGTTTAGAAAATAAGCAGAAATAATAATTTGATGTTTGCTTCACATGTTTCAAATAGAATAATGTATGGAAGAAAAAATATGCTGCGTTGATCGCAAATCAATTGAGATAAGTGTAGAAGGAAGATGCTGATTATGATGATTATTTCAAAAACAGGGTCAATTTAAAGTAGCTAGCCAAACCCAGCAGACTTATTTGATGATTTTTAGGGTTCCGTATATCAAAAAAAAAAACGGAACCCTTATAAGATCACTTCGTTGTCCGTCCGTCAATTTGTCAAGACCCTTTTTATCACAAACGCGTAAAGGTATCAAGTTGAAATTAATATCAGATACGTAGATCAACTTCAATTTCAACTCTTAGAAGCTTGATTTTTTTTAGAGCTCCAAGTAGCCAAAGGGTCACTTGGAGCTCTAAGGAAATCAAGCTTCTAAGTCAACGCATTAAAAAAATACCGCGATTTAAACGAAATATTGTGATACTCTCAAATAAACCTACAGGGTACTTCCCGTTCACCTAAAATCTTGAAATTTGGCAGGAAACAACGTTTCACAGCAAGTCTCAAGTCCGAAAATTGTTATTTTGTAGTTTTATCACACAAAAAAAAATGCGATTACAAACTTACACTTGCAGTTGGAGAATAGATGTTTGGAAGAACATATTTTTCAACTACAAAGTTAAGTTTGTTTTTGGGACAAATTCATCCCAACTACGGAACCCTTCATTGTGCGTTGTCCGACACTCACTTGGCCGGTTTTTTTTAGGGTCAACGTCCGCTTGTAGTGATGTTACTTGAAATATGAGTTAAGAAAATCAGTTTTGTTTTGTCGTGATTGGATGTCAAAAACCACCACGTATACAGTGAAATTTATAAAAAAAAAAACTGATATTTCAAGTAATATGATCACCATACCTGCGGTTGATGCCAAAAAAAAAACTTATCGTATTAATTTCTTTTTTGTTTAATCATGTTAAAACATCGATACCGATCAGGTCTGCGGAGTTTTGCTAGATAATTTTATTTGACCCTGCATTATTTTATTTCAAGTCTAATCAAGTCTCTGTACTCTAATTAGTTAATCTGTTGTCTAAATTGTATGTTAACTCTTATTATTGTTTCATCACAATAACAACAGTAAACCATATACCATAGTCTATGGAAACCTTGTAGAAACAAGGAAGATTATCAGAATCATCTAAAGTTGATTTCAGAATAACTGAATTTTTGTGAACTGAACTTTATGTGAGGGGGTATAAAAGTGGTTTTTCCAAAAACACATGTTTGTTTACAGGTTCGGTAAATAAATCGCGAATGCAGTATAATATAATAAGATTTGATAGCAGACTCAATTGAATAGACTTTCAGAGACCGGAATCTTCGTCTACAATTCGTTTATTCTTATGATTATTTTTATTTGGTATTCAGCTAGTTCATTAGAAAAGATTTTAATATTATTACTCTTAATGACATCTATCGGAATTCAAAACAGATTTAGTCAAATTAATTAATTATTGAAATCTTGATGTAAACGAAATTAATAAATTAATAAGCGGAGTCAAAATGAGGGGTCAAAAGTGAGACTTTCTGACTGTCCTCATATTGTAAATGATATTATTTGTAAACATCTTACCTACTCGATACGGTGAATGAAAGTTATGAAAGTACCCCAAGTGTAAGTTTTGTAGGATCAGCATAGATTTATCAATTAACTGACACTAGCAATGGCTAAATTCGACTGTTATATTGAACCAAAGAACGCAAACCCATCATTTGCCCCCCATTTGCAAAGCACAGAGTCCTAAATGGCAATAACTTTCATTTTGATAATAATTCAACAATATCTATTACTCCGCATGTTTTATTTTAAATCGGTGTTCGGTGTATTCAACAGGTGCTCATGGTAAGGTTGTCTGTAAAAGATCTCTTTAAGCGATAAGACCGCCCATTGTGACCCTCCTATGTAAAATTTCTAAATGTATGTCTGTAATTTACATGGTCAAATTTCTTTAATATATTTTCAACTTTATCACTAAAGCTTAAGGTTCAAAGTTGATTGGGAAAATTTGTCAGTTTCGGGTTGGTTGATGTGCTGGCGTCTAGCGTCTGTACATTAAAAAGTATTCTATTTAACAACATGTTACCATGAACGCAGATTTAAAATTAATTCACAATGACTCACATTTCTTTTAAATATGTGTGCTTAACGCAATGATGGTGAACTATGTGTTATGCACGCTCGAATATTAAAAAACATGCGGGGCAGTCTTTGGGGACTGCCGATAGAAGTGAAGGTGACGATGACGCGAGTTTCGCGCTTTTTGACTACCCAAAAAGTAAACATATATACACAGTATACATATAGCTCATGGAAAGCGTTCGGTGACGATGACGCGAGTTCCATGGTTTTTGTTCACCCAAAAAGTGCTCAACGCGCCTAAAGAAGTTCTCGCTTCAAAAAGTCAAGTTCTGCTATTATAGCAAATAACTCCAAATCTTACTCTCTGGGTACAAATTATGTAATCATCATTGAGTTATAGACATACAGATAGTGCAATCCACGACGACGCGCCCCACTCCGCGATTACTGTACTGTAAGCTGTACTTTAGTACGGAGCGGAGCGGAGTGGGGCGCGTCGTCGTGGATTGCACTATCTATAATTCGCTGATGACAAAATACAATCTCCATGATAGAGCTAGCCTAATGAGGCAAACACGTCTTCAAATAGACGAATATAGATGTAAGGTGTAAATATAGATAGGGGTAATACACATGACCGTTTTTATTTACACTACGCAGAACCTAGATGTATAGCCTAAATATAAGGGCACTGTTGGATTTTCAACTCTCGGGGCTTAGCCGAGCGTTGAAAATCCAACAGTGCCTGTGTATTAGGTATTACATTTAGTTGTCGTAGTGTAGGCGAGACAGTGGGAAATATAGTAAATAGAAAGAGACAAAGAATAAAGTAGCCAATTTCAGGAGCAAGAAGCGGTTATACAAACTCACATTAAATTACCTAGCGAAAGACGTGATGGGAATCGATATTCAACAATATTAAAACAAAAAAAAATCTGATGATATAGGTATTTTTTTATTTGATCCTGTATATTGGCCCAGGAAAAAGGCACTTAGAAATGTCTTTTAACCAATACGTTTGCGTCGTTTTGAAATCTCTTTGCTTAGGCATGCTACACAATTATTCGGGTGTGCAATAATCGGCTGAGCCGGCTAGTATAGTAATTGCTTCGGGTCGGCTTTATTGTAGAACAAATGCTGCCGAATATCCGACCCGAAATGGTGTGTAGCCTTAGCTATAACGCATAACTATAACCGATTGCATGGTTCTATATGAGATATCTCTTCTCTCCGCTTTGGTTAGGCCAAATTCATACGGGCGAAGTTTTTTCGCGCACTGGATTTTCAACTCTCAGTATTGAGGCGAGCATTGAGAATCCAACAGAGCGCATCCCAGTGCGTCAAGAAAACGGGTCTCCCTTGTTTCATCGAAAAGAAATTGCCAAATTATCACTTCCCAAACAATTTTTCGCATAATTTCATTTGCCAAATTATTACTTAGCAAAAAATCTCTTTACAAATAATTGTAACGCAAACCTAATGTTTAGCATGTGAACGTTTATACAATAACTTGTTTACCAACTAGAACTTTTACAAATTTTTATGTAGTCAAATATTTCAGTTCGAATTACTCATTTTACGCAAAAAAAAAATTGCCAAATATTTAGTAGATTATTTTTAAATAATTAATTTCGTGTAACTAGTTCAGTTTCGGGTATCCTGTTTTTTTCCATAGTTTCTTTCTATATAATCTAGTCGTTTTTGGCACTCGCCGGCCGCTGCCGCGGCACCGCTCGCTTCGCTCGCTCGGCTCGTGCGTAGGTCACAGTTTTAACCTAACCTAACCTAACCTTTATATTTTTGTCATACCAAATCGTATGACGAAACGTTTATTGTCTAAAGATTGTTTGCTGTAATAAATAATTATATTAAAGACCAAATGCCTAAATGACATTATCCTTGATAATATTCTGCCAAGTAAAAATTTGACCAAATGAAAATGTGCGTACTAAAATAATTCCAAACATTGCATTGGTATAAAAAAAGGTTGCAAAAATTTGTTTGGGTAGTGATTTTTTGGCAAAATCTTTTCGGCAAAACGGCAGGATCCCCAAGAAAACGCACTGTTGGATTTTTTACCCTCGGCGCTAGAGCAGATCGTTGAAAACCCAGTAAGCCTAAAAAATCACCTGAGCTAATATATAAATAAAAATACAATCTTCTGTCTCTTTTTATCGACATGGTAATGCCTGCAATGGCGCCTAAAGGCCAAAGCAGATCGTACAGGTATTTCTGGTGACATTGAATAATTTAATTTATTATATTAGTGCCATAAAGTGCAAAAGAGCCAAGCACGGCCAAGAGCGGTTTGATGACTGCGTTAATGTACGTACAAGTTTTCACTTTATTGCGCTAAAAATAAAGTTTAATATTCAATGTTATTAGAAATCCTGTGCTGCGTGGATCTTGCTTAATTTGTATTATCTCTATAATTAATATTTAACAGTCGTAAGGAAAGGGTCTATTCTATTTATTTATTAGTTATAATTAACTATTTATATTTAAATTAATTAAATCTCCTTGGGTGTAGCCGGGATAAAAATTGTGTAGATTTTATGTGGATGACTAAAATATATTTAATAATTTATTGTATAAGGAACAGTGTCGGTGAGAAAATGGCTCCACGTATGAGATTAACGTGTAACGTTATAATATTTAGGTCACGGAGTAGATAACAAATGAAGTGCAAATACATAAAAAATAAAGATTAGGGGGTCTCAATTATAGAAGGAGAGTTTCGCGCGTTAAGAGGCGAGAATGTCCATACGAGACTCGTAAGCGAAAATTGCCAGACGATTTATCACACTTACGTAATGTAATCGTGTTCAGTAAACGATACTTGATTTTCGCCTCTTGACGGTCGAGAAACACACCTCGTGTAAACTTACATCTAAGGAATTATTTTACCTTTCTATAGATTGTCATTTACATTTTTGTTTGTGCTTAATTGAAGATTGGCAATTTGGCAAACTTGATAAACTCACGTTTAGAGTGCAACTTTGCCTCATATCACTTCATTTGTTATTTCCTCTGTGACTTATCAGGCCATTTTACTTGTCATAACTCTAGCTGTATTGCATAGTCGAACTCGTAATGTCTTTACTTTAAATGTCACTTGCACGTCATAAAACATTAAGGTTTATTTTTGCTTTAAGGCCAATGTCACGAGAGTACAGTGTCAGACATCCGAATCACTTTAGCGTGGCAATAACGGTCACTGACCCCACCCACATTCTCTAGTATTATTTATTTCTTGTTTGGGTTCCTACGGAGAGATATTAGGGAAAGGGCAATGACCGCTAAAGCGATTCGGGTAAAGGTAGATTCAACAGTGAAGCTTCAATTTACTAGGAGTTATTGTCAACATTGATAAAGCAATTCCGAAGTCGACTATATAAACGATTCAAATGTGCATATTCACATGTGAAAATGTATGCTATTCTATCTTTTGATTGTACTGAAATTAGTATGAGATAGTTCAAAAAAGCTTGTAACAAGAATTTATTGATATTTTTTTTACTATCTTAACAACGGAGATTAGTTAGCAGACAGTCAACTGTAACTACTTTTGGTCAGCAATAAGTATTGCCGGGGTGCAATTATGTTTAGTAGGTGCCAGCATAATAATCTCTTTTGTTAACTCTTAATTTTGGTCCCATGATCGGTGTCCTCATGAAAAATGTCCTAAAAAGAATGTACTTAAAAAATTGCTACCTAAGCTTCTTGCTACGAATCTGAAAACTTGGCTAAAAACCATGCTATTACATAATTGATCTTGTTAGTCAACACTAAGATTGATTTTTGTTCGACACGAATATCAAGTAAAATCTATGAACGCTTTCAGAAGGTAGGAACTGAGGAAGTGTATGCTAGAAATCTAGGTTTTCTCTTTCACTGTCAAATAGACAGTTGAAAGAATCAAAATGATTGTAAAGTAAAATCGTGTTAGAAATAATTGGAATGTCGATGAGAAGTGCGAAATTTGAAGTCAGTGAAATTTATTATTAATCAAAATGACACTACGTCAATTTGCAGTGTTATAACCATTTCATACAACTGTCAAAGAATGACAGTTGTGATTTGAATACACGTACAATAGTTCAAGTTGGTATAGTTTGACCGAAACCAGTGTACCGCGACTTAGGTATGTAGTGCACGGCGAGACGGGAAGAAGTGCAGGCCGCTCATTCGTCGACGCTCACGGTGTCCCGCCCCTGGCCTCGCCGCGAATTCCTAAGACGCGGTACAGCGGTCTCGGTCAAACTATACCAACTTGATTTGACCGGTCAAACTAAAGTCAATTTGCTTATCAATAACTGCTTTCTGACTTTATGTAAAAGTAGATAAGTTACAAACATACATAGATAATAAACAATCTGTCGCCCTTGGGACAAAATATGATGGCACAAAAGGCCGGTTTCATATCAATGAGCGACAACACGCGCACACAAGTCAATATTCCCAGGCCGCACTTTAACTTTACTCTGCTAAGTTAGCGATTCAAACGATTTAGAACCTTATATTAATACGAATAATGTGCTTACTTTACTTGGCAAAGTAAAGTAAAGTGTATGTGTGTGAATCTCGCCCATAGACCGCGTCTACGTACAGCGAGTGCAAGTGCACTCGCGACTGGCATTCGTTTGATATCGGCGTACGTACGCGTCTGTTTCCGTGGGTCTGTGTTCGCTCACTTTATGGGGTCCGCCTTCTGTACGTACGTATTCTGTGGCTCAAGTACCGCAGCATAAAGAATTGTCTGATATCATTGAATGATAAACTTTATTGTCAATGTCTTAAAGCATAAAATACACAATAGTACTGACGCTTAAATTGCAAACGCTTGTTTGATGACGCCCCATGAGCTTAATGTCTGCGACGATGTTTGTACAATTTTGCGCTTTCAGTTATTGAAAATAAAGTGTACTATTCGATGTAATCAGAAAATGTTTTTTTTTCTGTTTTGGTCTGCGCAAAGCCTATCGCAGATAGAAGTACTAAAGTGGATAGATAACTGCAACCCGGCTACGCCTATCTTATAAGTTAAGGCCAGTCGACAGGTAATGGGCGATCATACTAAGATTTTATAACTAATTTTTACCATTGATATTTTTTGTTCATTCATAAGTGCGCACCTCACTCGCTCCATTTTCACCATTATTGCCTGAGTGATTGTTGATATTTAAAACTCGATGACTTCAATACGTACTGATTTCTCGAATCATTCTCTCGACGACCGGACTGAAACTACTTACTTGCAGTATTTTTTCCTATAAATGCTGCTTACTGAGACGGCCTGCATTATGACCGGCGTAACGCAGTCCTCACTGCCAAACAAATATCAACACTGTGTTCCTTTTGCAAACTTTAGATTAGCAACAAAACTTGCAAAGACTTCTGCAAGCAATTCTTACTTAGAAAACTTACAGCTACTATTTTTACACGGTAAAAATTGCTACAGGATGTCAACTTTTAAATTAGCTTTAAAATAAAGTCTAAAAAAAAATTACCAGAAATAACGCGCTCCTCTTTCCGCTTTGATGCGCGAAGGGATAATGGAAGTTTATTTATTTAAAATTTTATTTCCACTAGCCGCAAGGTTGATATTTGTTTGGCAGAGACAACCGCGCATCGCTGGGTCTGCACTGACTTGTTCAGTAAAGTATACAAACTAATAAATTAGTTCACGTCCATTTAACTCTGAGGACTGGCCTTGTATGTAAATAATTGTAATTAATTTATTATTTAAGAAATATACACTATATTGTCAATATAATTTGTGTTTCATTTTACTTTTTATTTCCAGTAAACTGAATACCTCTACATATACAACTCACCGTACAATCTTTTCATAGTTATTTTACTTCTGACAGCCACAACCTAACAGCAACCTTATCGTTACGAAAATAAATATTATTGTGACTTGTCAGTGGTTAGTCACAACCCGAGGGACCGCGCAAGTACTACATGACGAGGAGCAAACTTCTTTGGTCACCCCTTTTCAAAAACGAAGTACTCCATGAAGGGGGGGAGTTCTTTGGTCATCCTCTTCCAAAAACGAAGTAAGTAGTCCAAGTCGGGGGAGGCAAACTTTAATCACCCCCTTCCAAAAACGAAGTACTCCATGACGGAGGGCAATCTTCTTTGGCCACCTCGTTCCGATTTGATGTGGGTAAGTAGGTACATACGGCTACAAATCCAGCTATAATTTTCCAGTATAAACTGACCTCTCTGTACGGAAATCCTATACAATGCGAGATCAGCATAAACTATGATAACTACTTTTTAAATTCCGTCAAAACAAAAAGCATATCACGGTCAAAAATAGTAGGTACCACCCCGTTGCGCCATCGTGGGTTACTTGTAGAATAGCGCAACGGGGCGACAGGAACATATTTCTGCACTTTTTCTTTCTAAACCTTTAAATTACCAAGTAGTAAAATTGCAGGGGGCGCGGCTCTCCCCGTCTGACTTTAGGTGGGGCATTTGGCCCCTTCTGCCCCCCACTTCCATGGTCCCGGCACACCCAACAGCAACCTTAACGTTATGAGAATAAAGATCATTGTGATTTTGACAGTGATGCAAATCAGGAGAAATAAAGTGTGCAAATAGCGATGTCTGTGGGATTCCAGACGGATTGATTGATATTGTACGTGAGTAGTGTATTGATGTGAGTCGATTCCCTGCACGTTAATCATGACCACAATATAAACGGGTTTTGTCGACGAAGAATAGACAAAATAACATATACAATCACGTAATTTGGTTTATTTTTCCGACGACAAAACTCATTTCTATTGATGTCACGCTGCGCGTGTTGGTCGGACAGTGTTAATGGATTTTTCCATTAGTAATTTCTTTGTGACAGTCCTGTGCCTGATCTCTCTTCTGTCATCAGAATTGTCGGATTGCCGTCCCATCAGCCTATGAGAGTTAGGGAAGAGAAAGTGCACCTGTGTCTGCGCACACACTTGTGCACTATAATATCTTCCGCGCCGAAGGCTCTCCGTTGAGATTGGCCGTCATAGCCGAAATACGGTCTGGAGGACTGTGTGATAGCAATGTCCATAGGCTGCAGGAACCACTTACCATCACGATGGTCGCCTGCTCCTTTGCCATCAAGCAGAAAATTAGCTAGCAAAACTACAGGCGTGCTCGCCCGCACACCTAACTTTTGTCCCAGTTATTAGAAATTTCTTAAGTTTGGTACCTCGCACATGTTTTAACCTTACACTCGACACGAATCATGAGGTGTATGTAGGGTGTAGGGGAAATCCTGTTTTATAGGTAGAAGCAGCAAGCAAGCAAGTTTACTGCACAGATTACTTATTTTTTAAATCTGTGCAGTAAACTTGCTTGCTGCTTTCGCGTATTTTGTATGATACAACAGGACCGGCCGCGCAGCACGGTTTTAAAAAAAAATTTAGTTGTAAAGTAAGTCTTAACGTGACTCTAACATAACTTTTATCGACCACAGTAGGTACTTAGGCATACTAAAAACCTGAGGGGCCGCTGCACCCCCCTCCCCCTCCCCTGGGTACGCCCATAGGCATGATAGGTATCTTATATGGTACTGATTTTCTAAAGTCTTACTCTAAGGGCTGATTTCATCAATGTAACTCAAGGCGATCGGCACAACTAAATATTCCACAACAATGATGACACTTAGTTTGTTGAATATGTGCTGATCGCGTTTAGCTACATTGATGAAATCAGCCCTTACGAGTACGAGTTCTGGGTTGTGTATGTCAGGTAGGCTAGGCAGTCGTCCATGTAAAATATTGGTACTCAGCTGCATCCTGTTAGACTTCAAAATTCAAAAGTCATTTATTCAAACTAGGCTGAGAATCAGCACTTTTCGAACGTCAAAGTTACATAAGACAGTCCCACAAAATGCCCACCCTTCACCACTTCCTAGTGCTTTCGCTGGGAAGAAGTGGCGCAACAAACTCCCCAGCAGCACAGCTGTCTGTTCAGTTAGAAAAGCTTGATTCTATGCAATAAGTACTTATGCAAAATAATTTACATAACGCAACACAAAACATTAAATTATAAATTAATAGCCATATGACAGCTAGCACACGCCAATGTACCAATCAAAAACATCGAGATCTATACTCAAGCAGAAATAAAAATAACTAAACGTAAACAATATCTAAAAAAGTAAATAAAGCCCTGGCATAAAGGGCGTGCCCGCTTACCCCTGGTACGTTAGGAACGAGATCCTCCATCTCGACCTAAAGATCCCCACAATCCACCAATTTCTCAAACGCAATTCCAAGCGTTTCTTTGAGTCCGCCGCCAAACACCGCAACCCTCTGGCTGTCGAGGCCGCCAATTATGTCACGAGTAGAATCAGTCAGACCCGCCGCCCAAGGCAAATCCTTACCGACCCAAACGACCCCATAACCCTCCTCCAGGAGAGCAATAGGGCCACAAGTACAGTGCACAAGAAACTCAGACACCGACCCGCATTCCGACCTCGCCGCCGAGGTCCTCCGCGATCGCGACCCGCCCGAGTAAATAATACTCCCCACCGACCCTTGCTCGCAGAAGCGCCAGCCCGCGTTTTGCTGAGAAATGTAGTCTTAAATTCCCCGATTAATAATAATCCAGCCTGTCCCAACTTGCTGTCCTCCCCCCAGCGACGCCCTAAGCCGAGGTCCGTACCCCACAGGGGGTGCCCTTAGCGAGCGTTCGCCTAGTTTTAATTTAGAATAGTTTTGCCCCTGGCTGGAGGCTTTAAGTTAGTAGCTTAAGGCAGCCGCAGGATTGACCGGTTAAGTAGTCATCACCTCAGAGGTGAGCTACGAGATGACCTAGACAAAAAAAAAAAAAAAAAGCGTGCCCGCTTACATATAGCTGTTATGTAGACTGGAAGCCAACCCCAATATAGTTGGGAAGAGGTTAGCCAGTTTGATTGATAGTGTGATTGAAACCTATGTGATTGGTAGTACTACGCTTTGGAGTGGGCAACTAGCTTCATATTTCTGAGTGACCGAATTCAAAAGTGCCTGTAAATGGTTTAATTAAAATAAATAAAACAAGAAATGGTAAATATGAACATATTTGATCTTTATTTACACACATCAGATGACAAATACAATTTTCAGTCTATATCGTCTACTAGCCACACGTAACATAAGTATACCTTTACACAATGACCTACATTGGCATTTGGGCAAAATGCCCTGAATAGTTAGGGATCACCATTCTAACTTCCAGGGTAGCTAAATAATTTTTGCCCTCAGAAATCAACTTCTTCCAATGAACCAATTATAGACCCTTGTGTAAACGAACCGTAACAATACTTGCCGAACATGGCCGCCAGATGGCGGTATTATCAATAAACCTAACTAAGATATGCAAGAATGCAAGATTCGAGTATAAATGTTAAATGTTATTTTTCTTGTGTTGTCTCTCGCAAAGGATTAGCCTCAGTATGGCGCAACGTATTGTTATCAATTACTTTGAAACGATATAAATCATTATATTTTAAGCTAATAATAAAATAAAAATGTATTAGGATTTAACAAATCAATTACATAATTTTTGCAAATGCAAGACAATAAATGCAATAATAAATAATGATAATGTAAGAACCCACAATTATATGGAATAATGGATAATAATAATGCGAGAACCCACAATGACATGCAAGAATCAATATGCAAGACGGAAGGTACAACTCAAATTATCATCATTTATATCGAAACAAACCTTTTACAGTACAAGATATATTCTACCTAACAATAAATTAAAACTAAAGTAGTTCATTGCGAACTAAATATTGCGTGTTTTTAATTAATAATATATTTAAATTTTTACAAACTTGACATGTGTGTGTATATAAAAATATAATCGGTTATGTATAGATGTATATTTTAAAGTAGCTCTAGTATTCACCTACTTACAGAAAAAAGTCTATTATATATAGAACTATTGTTGTTTGCTTCTCGCTCACACATATTCAATGAGAGCGACACGTAGATAGATACATTTCTAATATCATTCTTTCAGTAAACAGATAGCTCATGTTCCATATAGGGAACATTTAGACGTATCCCGTTGAAATGCAAGATGGGAGAGTTATCACAAATGTGCCATATTTGGCCCAGTACCGTACTAAAGCCAAAGCATTGTGTGTGTGTGGGGGGGGGGGGCTGAAATATGTATGGATTTGCCATTCGGACGTGGCTGTCTATACAGCGATTGGCTCAAAAGGAATTCCATTTGAGTAATGAATTGGTCCGTATTATATTTCTGCTGAGTTGTACATAATAGGATGGTGTTATGGAGATATAGTCAGCGTCATAAATATGTTAACATTTTGCGACGAAAAAAGTCGTGATAAATGTATTTTTTTAAACTAGTCATGTGATGTACGATTACTAAATACTGACAATACTTACATACTCCTTTTGCCATTAAACGCTAATATTACATGGAGTGTTCACATATTTTTGACGTTAACTATACAAAGATCATTATTGTTTTGTTAATAAACAGAAAATGACTAGGGATAATGGCTCAACGTAGTGATCAGTCGAAACCAAGGGAATGATAAACTGAAGTAGTTTGAAGTAAATATGACACATCGAGCTTTATGGTGATCGTCCACTGGACCGGCCGCAACGTACGCCCGACACGCAACGGATTTTGGTTAGCTTTGTATGAATTCATATAGCTGTGTCCACGATCGGTACCGCCTACACCGAGCGATGAACAAAAATGCGGCGCGTAACGGTGACGTCACATGGATTAATTCACCGCATGCATCGCTCACTGCCGCACGTTGTTTAGTTTATAATTAAGATGAAAACCGCCAAAAACATTGTAAAACGGATGACTCGCTTTTAATTATATTAGTTGAAAGATATGACGAATTGTATAATCTGAAACATCGACAATATTCAAATTTGCACTTTAATATCCGCACACAGTGGACGCCACCGACACCATCGGCCAATCCGTTCAATACGTTGCGTGCCGTGCGTGCGTTGCAGCCGGTGCGGACCAGTGGACGTTCACCTTTAGACAGAGACTGGCACACAGGTATGAGTGACAGACGGCGCTCCAAAAAGCCGAACTCCTTGTAATGCTCGATGTGCCATACTTACGATCGGGTACTGTGCTAAATGTGTTAAAAATAGTGATTACTAAAAATATACTGTGGCTACTATATAAGCTGATTTGGGCAAGTGACTTCTAACAAAAATACTATTATATTTTAAAAACCGAGTACAGATATGATTTACAGTTACATAATATTCGAATGAAGCACGAGTAGCCCAACGGCTAAGGTACTTAGACTCGCGAGTGATCGCGAGTTTTTGATGCCCATTTGAATAGGATCGCGTGCAACCAAGAATAGCTAGAAGGCTAAATTCAGAGGCTAAATCCAGCTATTCTTATTATGGTTTCTTTCTGTCACAAATGACCAAGAACTGTAAATCGTACCACTCCAGTATACTATTTATTGATTTAAGTAAGATTATATTGCTTACAAAAAAGGGATTTAACATAAAACATGTATTATTTCAGAAATTTCAGTATCCAAAAAACGGTTCTTAAAATTTTGATCTTATAGTAATTTATTAACTAATTTATTTCACAACATACAATTCAATTTCATAAATCTACCGAACGACGATTAGAAATCTCCCAAAAACACATTTACTATTGCCAATGTAGTACATATTTAAATTCTACCATCAAAACAAAAAAGTAGTTTTTTTTTTAAAGAAAATTAAACTCAGTCGATCATTAAAGCAAATACAATCGATATTAAATTACTTAATTTAAAAACTAATTCATGAGGGTATATGAAAATGTCTTTAACAAAATTTAATCTAGGATAAGCAGTCTATGATAATATCACTTAAATCAAGATATGGCAACACTAACGTTATATTAATGGCAAGGTGATAGTATAGTCGCTCATAGAATAACTCGGTTATTTTAAAAAGTCTATTTCTTATTTGTTATACCACGTGATCAAGAGGATCCTATTGTTAAACGATTTCATTTCATTTATCGGGAAACTAAGTTGTAAAACATTGTTTCAGTAACATGTGTTTGTGATGTACGAAACACGTTGCTGTCAACATGGAATAATGCAGTGTTGTTGCAAATGTTTCTTTATGGTAAACAAATGTTTTTCAACATTTGATGTTGCGTGAAACAATGTTGCGAAACTGTTTCCATACTTTGTTTTGAGTAAATGCTGGGTATAAATATATAGACCCGCGAGTTTTTTCCCATGTAATACAAATGTCTAATTTGACCATGTAACATTATTGTTTGATCTCGTCCTTACTCAAAAATATTTTTTAGGGTTCTTACCAAAAGGGACCAATGGGACCTTTACTAAGACTCCGCTGTCTGTCCGTCTGTCACAGGGCTGTATCTTTTGAACCGTAACAGGTAGAGACTTGAAATTTTCACAGAGTGTTTACTACTAATGCCACTATAACAAGTACTATTAAGAATGAAATAAAGTAAAATTTCGGGGGGGGTCCCCATACATGTAACGTATTTAAAAAAAAGGTATTCAAATATAGATAATATGTTGTGTTAAATACTGTACGGTGGTACGGAACCCTACGTGTGCGAGTCCGACTCATACTTGGCCGCTTTTTTTCTCTCGTCCTCGCTTAAAAAAACCGGCCTGTGCGTATCGGACCACGCACAATGAAGGGTTCCCGTATTTGGGATGAATTTATCCCAAAAACAAACTTAACTTTGTAGTTAAAAAACATGTTCTTCCAAACATCTATTCTCCAACTGCATGTAAGTTTGTAATCGCATAAAAATATTTTTTTATGTGATAAAACTACACATTAACGATTTTCGGACTTGAGACTTTAGCTGTAAGACCGTGCTTCCTGCCAAATTTCATGATTCTAGGTCAACGGAAAGTACCCTGTAGGTTTTGATTATCAAAATATGTCGCTTATATGACCGTATTTTTTATTGCGTTGACTTAGAAGCTTGATTTTTTTAGAGTTCTAAGTGACCACAGACCTTATTAATTTCAACTTGATCCTTGACCTCCATGCGTTCCTAAGAAAAAGGGTCTTGACAGACAAACGGACGGACAACAAAGTGATCCTATACGGGTTCCGTTTGTTCCTTTTGAGGTACAGAACCCTAAAAACACTTTTTAAAATAACTGAGAATCATGGCACGTCATGTTATTGTGCTGATAATAATAAAAATCAAAGCTTGATAAATATAAATCCTATGAAGCCATCACTTCAATGTGGTATTGGCAAAACTAGTTTCTATCTAGGACCCGGGAGTTAATGACACATCGAGAGAAGGAGACGGTCACAAATCTTAGAGTAAAGCTACTATTCTATTTTTCTTTATGGCAATGGTACCAATGTCAGATGTGTCCGCAAAGGTAGCCCTCAAAATTAAAATTTTCTTACGATTTTTGCAATTTGCAGGTTGTATCTTGATCATAATGTTTATTTACGAATTATAATCATTAATACATCTCTCTAAGTTAGATTTGTTCCATGGAATGAGTTTTTCATGAAATCATGACATTTGAGAAGAAATCTCGTAATTTCAATATCGTAAGATAATTTGAATTTCGCGGCCTACATGCATTGGCTTAATTTCTTGGAATACATTGGCGGAATTTCTTGGAATACATTGACGGAATTTCGCGGACTACATTGGCGGAATTTCGCGGCCTACATTGACGGAATTTCACGACCTACATTGACGGGATTTCGCGGCCTACATTGACGGAATTTCGCGGCCTACATTGACGGAATTTCGCGGCCTACATTGACGGAATTTCGCGGCCTACATTGACGGAATTTCGCGGCCTACATTGACGGGATTTCGCGGCCTACATTGACGGAATTTCGCGGCCTACATTGACGGGATTTCGCGGCCTACATTGACGGAATTTCGCGGCCTACATTGACGGAATTGTGCGGGCTACCTTTACGGATCCACCTTAAGAGAAAACGTGCGAAATAATAATAATAAACTAGATCTAATACTAATTGGTTGATGGGACAGAAGGTTACGGTTTCCTGGAAGAGCGGTTCCGTCATATTATAAGGGCCGTCATTAAAATCTGTTATACTCACTAGTATTTGACATCAAGGTGTCAAAAAGCGCTCTGTATTTGGACAGCCGTCATTGTGTGACCGTTCACCGCTTTCAGAAACCAAAGCTTCACAGAGACGTCGCTCTCTATGAAGCCAAACTTTATCTAACATTTGATGTGTCATAACAACCGATTAGGTACTGTACGGAGTTCTACACTGTTTGCGGTGCGGGTGACAGATGACAGAAAGGGTAAAATATATTATAATTTACTTGTTTTTACTGATTCTGTCTTTTACTATGATCCTTACCTACATACAGATTGTGTACATAATACGGACTCAGTAATGACTGTAGTAAATTAAATAAATTTACCCTTTCTGTCACCTGTCACCCGCACCATGCAACACCGCAAACAGTATAGTTAAACTATTCGCAAAGTCCTGTCTTGTCGCCGTTAGTCATAAGGTTTAAATTGCAATAACTAATCGGACTTCGTGAAATAGTTTAACGATATCAAGGAAACATTATATTGTTAGTAGGTATTTCAATTTGTCGACTACTCTGTCACCTCAATTTTCAGTAAACAATAATTAATTAAATGAAATCCTCAATTTTGGATGGCTACACAAGAAATATGTCGTTATGAAGCTGCCTTTTTAGGATAGTATAAAAAAGGTTTACAAGAAAATTCTTGATGTACCTAATAAAAAAGTATATCATACTTGATAAAATTTACTTTATTTTGGAGCGTGTTGCCAACCAGCATCCTCAAGGCATTTTTTTCGTTCTTGTCAAACTACTGTAAAATCTCCTTTTTTGTGTAGCCAGCCAGTTTTTTCCATTTAGGGTTAAATAAAATAAAGATACAACCTTTTTCTATAGTCATCATCGATATGTTCAGCCTTGTATGTATACTACATACGTTTTATATTATAACAATAATAATTGAAAAATACTAAATTTAAAGCTACCAATAGTTTTACATTAGGGGGAAATTTTCTACCATTTCGTTTTCGAATATTTTTATATGGCAACACTCATTGTATAGTCATTAGAATTAATTACAAAGTCGATGTATCCAAAGAAAATGCTGAATAAAAATGAAATAAACATAATAAGGACTATTGTAGAAAATATAGATTTTAATGTTTTTCTAATGGCTATACAGACAAGTTCACTGCACATGCGACTTCTAAGTTCTTATAAACGACTTTGCGTAATTTGATATGTAAAGAAAATGAAAACTTAATAGACGAACATTTTGTTTGCATATTGATACATATTCGAAAAGTTAAGTTTTGTACTTATTTAATACGGCCGATGAATTATGGCAGCTCTGAACATAGGCACTCCGAACTTTCGCGCATGTTTTCTCACTCACACTAGCATCATGTCAACATTTGCTTCTTAAAAAAAATTACTGCGCAGCCTTCTGCGCTAAGTTCGGACAGGTCACGACTCAACGGCAGGATTGTACTAACTATCTGTTAAAAACTTTGCGATGAAAATCTAATATCTTTAACTCAATACAAAATATCGCCACCTTTTTATACCGTTAAAAAAATATATCATGTAGACGAGAGAAATGGAATTACTTTTGTAATGTGTTTTTAATTCTCAGCTTTCTGGCTGGTTAGCTACATTTACGTACCGAAGCCAAGTAAATGCAGCGTATGGTAGTGAAGTATGTTAAGTTGAAAGATGTGTTGTGATGAGGACCTATTTCGTTTTCATTCTATGTGTATAAACTTTCTGACAATTTGACATGTATTTAACGGCAGGTTTTTGTAGGGTGATTTAAAACGTGTTTCTTTTGAGGTCCTAAACTCTAAAGCTATAAGTAAAAATAATACAAAAGTCCTAAAACAAGTGTTCCACAACAAACACTAGACTCTCGATGTGTTTATCCAAGTTTCATTGATAAGTAAGAGTAAATCATTTTCATTCAAACCAATCATTCATATTGAAAGCTAAGAAAATGCGACGTTGTCATATTTCTCATACATAAATTATTTTTCAGTAAAAATATTGAAAACTAATTCATATGCCAATACAATCTTTGACATGGTCTCATTACCATTGACCCTAGTTATGGGATATCAAAAGGAACACGTTGTATATAAGGTCTATTCAAATCCAATTGATGTATTTCCACTTAAACAAACATCAACTTTATGAGAGTGTAAATAAAGTTGATTTTAGACTAACTAGAACGGTTGAATTAAATCATAAAAAATATGAAGTTGTAGCGCAACAAACTGCCTTATGAGTAGGCATTACAGTTGTTTTTCCTAAAACTCGTGTTTGTTTACATGTTTGGCAACTGTACTGCGAACGCAGGTTAGAGGCGTTCCTATTTTAGGCTATGGTGAAAGTGATTCGGGAGTTTATTTATTTGTTGTTTATTATTAAATATTAATAGCTGTCACAATCACAAAGTCGTTCACAAAAACTGTATTACTTTGTCTTCTACAAGCCGTGATTAAGTTACTTTAAAAGGTATATGTATAAAAATCTATTTGATATAGTGGGATAGTGTTAGTTTTATATATGTAGGTATATAAATGTAGTTTTCCTTTATAAAAAATTTGATCAGTAATAGTCACATGTGCAGTCGAGTAGCTATGGCATGAGTGTGACGCGGATTTCAAATTGTACGACACTTATATTTAGTCCAGGACTATGAAAAATTTAGAAGACAATTAAAAAATAAAAGAAGGAATGCTAACATTAAATTACTGTAAAGAAAATGCTTTAACAGGGCAGTCAGCTTATTTGAAAGTATTGTTTATTTTTTTTAATAATTGGAAAACTGAGTTTGACCGTTACAGTCCTTCTGTCTAGAGCCTTAGGAATGCGCGGCGAGGCGGGGGTCAGCGTTGCCTAATGAGCGGCGGGACGCCGTGAGCGTTGACGAATGAGCAACCTGCACTGCCCCCCGTCTCGCAGCGCACATACCTAAGGCGCCGTACAGTGGTTTCGGTCAAACTATATCAGAAATGTTTTTTACTGCCTCGTTGATCTAGTGGTCAGTAGTTTTAAATTTTTCTTTTAGGAAATTCTCAGTAACAATCCGAAGTCTGGGTATATGCCTTTATATAGATAATGCCATCCACGAACACGCGCCCCACTCCACTCCGCTCCGTACTGAAGTACAGCTTACAGTACAGTAATCGATGAATGTGGCGCATCTTCGTGGATGGCGCTAGCTGTACCAGCTAAAGACTCGCCTGCTATTAAATAACCTGCGAAATGTGGGTGTACTTTCTACCTCTGAATACCTTCCGAGAGTATTAGGATTTGTGTGAGAAGGTTTTTTTTGCGTAGTTCGCATGTGACGTTGTAGATGCCGTCACAAGTCGTTATGGCGTATTATGTCCAGAAACTGGATTGTGGAGATCAGATAGGCAGCCGCTCCATGTGAGGCAGGAAGCTGACCCCAAATAGTTGAGTAAGGCCAGGCAAATGATGATGATAACATTATGCCATATACCCAGGCAGAAGATAGTGTTAAATACACCGAAATTAAGCCACTTAAGTTATAAATAGGTGTCAAATAAATGGGGGCGAACCTATTACCATTGTAAAATTGTTGAACCTCAAATGCATGTAATGACTTCTCTAATTTTCCAAAGGTCCTGGACTAAAATCGACCATGGCACAACACTCAATCGATTCTCAATCCGCGCACAAAGCATATATTTACGTTAATTTACACATGAATTACAATAAACTCACCACGAGTTTAAATTTTAATTTAAATATAAACTAAATTGTCTTTTCATTGCTTTACGTTGTTATTGCTGATGTTAATATGTCAACGTTCATATACAATAATCGATTACTCGCATAGACAGCGTGTATAAAAAAGTGTGCTCAAATGGGAGTGGTACATCCATAAAACTGAACAATTTTCTCCATGGGTCCAACATCAAAACATTAATGCCCCATTACGTAATGGATCATTAACACTAATGATTTCATTAATTTCATCAAAGAACTATTTAAATCGAATCTAATGTTGCTTTCTGCAACAAGTTAAAACAAGTTAATGGAAGATTAGTATTTAATGACAGCTTTAAAAGTTTAAGTTCGTTTTTGCAACTAGCTGTGAGTACTTTATGCGGCCTGGCGAAATGTTATTTCTTTGGTATTGTTCGCCAAATCGTTGAGGTCCGAGATGAACTGCATGATTACTGACATATCCGTGCACTGACAGGACAGGTCCACTCAATCTGTATGGTTCTTTCCTCAAAAGACCATTTCAGACACCAATCTACATGGTCTTCACATGATCTGACTAAGATTATGTCTTAAAAGAGACTTTCTTCTCAGAGTAGTCAGATATGAAACGTCGACCTCATATAGTTTTTAAAATATTATTGACGTGTTTGTAGAAACATATTTACAGGAAATTTCATTTCATTTCATGCCATCATTTCATTTCATTCTATCATATCATTTCATTTCATTACCTACTCGACCCAAATGTATGGGACGGCTGCTTATTTTTTTGCGATTACTATGCAACTATATTTAGTTCAGTTTGACGGAGTGTACCACACCCTTAAATATGATCACGCCTTTCTGATACACGATATATAGCCCTCAGGGGAATAACTAACAGAGAAGGACTGATAAAAAAGGTGAACAGTTTAATATGTACGTCCCTTATTTCCTTACGAAACATCCTATGAGTTAGAAAGAGTATCCTATAGTTCTCCCTCTTGCCTGTTTTATGTCAGCCAATAGACACAGTCACCAAAAGATAAGAGAAGAAAATAAGTCTATTTTAAGATGGTCTTATTACTCCTGAGCTGGCGTCCAATGTGCCTAAAATTGACATAAACGTGGATAATCTGTGTTAGTTATTACACTGAGTGACAGCTCTCCGATTCAGAACACTACGATAAAATAAGTATTCGATGTTCGATTCGCTGAGATGCCATTTTTTTGTAATATTGAATACAGGCTTCTAGTCGTGACATTGTCCGCGTGATCATTCTTGTTTTAAAATAAAGTATGACCTATGACCCTTGACAATACTGTACCTCCCCATTAGTGGAAGAATTACCGGAATCGAATTCCGAAGATCCCTAAATACAAACTCACAAATTTTACCTCTTTATAATATTTACTATAATTAGTATAGGAAAAAATAAGTCATTGCTATAGGAAAATACGAGTTCTTTTACTACTATAGTTAGTCGTAATCGATTCGGATCTTTATTGAGGAGTTCTGAATCAAAGGGGCTGATCAAGTAACTTTGCAAAGTGTGATTCGCAACTGTCATTGACAATATTACACGGTTCACGTCTTTAACTTTACTTTTAAATACTTTTTATTTTTTTCGTTTTCAATTAAACAACCAAATTGAATCATGGTAACATAGCTTAATCAGCCAAATGTTCCCATTGCCTCGGTTCCAGAAGGAATGGGCTGTAATCCACCACGCAGGCCCAGTGCGGGTTGGTAGATGTCACATGTCTTCGAATTTTTAGTTCTAGGACATGCCGGTTTCCTCACGATGTTTTCCTTCACCGTTTTGAGAGCAGTGGTGATGAAATAATTTACACAAAGTGAAGCGCCTATAACTTTGTAAGTCGTGGCTTTTACCACTGAGGCACTGCTCATGCAACATTGAAGCGCATGATTCAATGTCAGTCATACGTTTTCTGCGGCATTCAAAGCGGTTGTTAATCAGATCAACTCTGTAGAACCATATAACATTGCCATAACGCTAACAAGACGGCAACAGCACAAAGTTACACAAAATACACTCAAATTAGTTGTTAATAAAACATAGCGAATTCAGTCGACAATACTTTGTTAGTTTATTCGCAATGGCAAGATTTGCATCTCGCTTACACAAGGTGGGTTTTACATTTTAATTCGAAACATTCTCTTTTAAAACAGAATTTGATGTCATGATAACAAATAATACAAGCTACTTAATGCTGACTTGCAATGAGTGCTGGTTTTATGAGGGTTTTCTGAAATAACGTTCACGAGGTGGCAGCACTGAGACGTCAGGTCCGGGCACCTGTCAAAAGTGTCAAAGCGCCTATATTTTCTTTAGTCATCATTATTTTATATTCATTGTCGAATTGGAAGACTTTTTGTCCAAGTGGCGGCAACTTGTGGCGTTAATTTTCATGAAAACCCTCATTGGAATAAATTTATTTTGAGTAAAATTCAAATAGGTAAGACCAACTTTAGTCACATTTGAAAGTTATTAGCAATAACAAAAGTGTTGTCGTTTTCACAAACTTTTGATTCCTCGGAATACTCATTTTAAAGTCCACAGGACTTGTAATACCTGAAAAGATGCAAATAAAAATTACTTAGGAGTCTCCCCTGGAGGTTACACTACTACAGTGCTTTCCTTATAACTTTTGACAATTGGTAGAACTGAATTTTTGCAGTCTTAATTTCAATACAAATAGAGTTCATAATGGCGACTGACAGAACAGTACTAACAATCACATGACTGCAAAATTCAGTGTTAACAATCGCGTCACGGGACTTGAGTGTAATGAGAATGACACTTGAATTCAGAATCTAAGATAATTTTTATGATCATGTTTTGGAAACGCAAGTAATTCCATGATAGGAACAGCTCTATAGTAGATAATCGGACGTTCGTATTTCCGAAGATAGACGATGATTGCCGAAGCGTACGTAAGCTGTACGTACCTTGTACCTACTGCACGCGGCCCGCGAAGGCCGCGGCCGCCGCCGCCGCGCCCAGGCCGGCGCACAGGCCGGCGCTGGCCAGCGCGCCGCCGTCGCCCGCGCCGCGCACGGCCGCGCCGCCCATGTACGTACCTTGTACCTACTGCACGCGGCCCGCGAAGGCCGCGGCCGCCGCCGCCGCGCCCAGGCCGGCGCACAGGCCGGCGCTGGCCAGCGCGCCGCCGTCGCCCGCGCCGCGCACGGCCGCGCCGCCCATGTACGTACCTTGTACCTACTGCACGCGGCCCGCGAAGGCCGCGGCCGCCGCCGCCGCGCCCAGGCCGGCGCACAGGCCGGCGCTGGCCAGCGCGCCGCCGTCGCCCGCGCCGCGCACGGCCGCGCCGCCCATGTACGTACCTTGTACCTACTGCACGCGGCCCGCGAAGGCCGCGGCCGCCGCCGCCGCGCCCAGGCCGGCGCACAGGCCGGCGCTGGCCAGCGCGCCGCCGTCGCCCGCGCCGCGCACGGCCGCGCCGCCCATGTACGTACCTTGTACCTACTGCACGCGGCCCGCGAAGGCCGCGGCCGCCGCCGCCGCGCCCAGGCCGGCGCACAGGCCGGCGCTGGCCAGCGCGCCGCCGTCGCCCGCGCCGCGCACGGCCGCGCCGCCCATGTACGTACCTTGTACCTACTGCACGCGGCCCGCGAAGGCCGCGGCCGCCGCCGCCGCGCCCAGGCCGGCGCACAGGCCGGCGCTGGCCAGCGCGCCGCCGTCGCCCGCGCCGCGCACGGCCGCGCCGCCCATGTACGTACCTTGTACCTACTGCACGCGGCCCGCGAAGGCCGCGGCCGCCGCCGCCGCGCCCAGGCCGGCGCACAGGCCGGCGCTGGCCAGCGCGCCGCCGTCGCCCGCGCCGCGCACGGCCGCGCCGCCCATGTACGTACCTTGTACCTACTGCACGCGGCCCGCGAAGGCCGCGGCCGCCGCCGCCGCGCCCAGGCCGGCGCACAGGCCGGCGCTGGCCAGCGCGCCGCCGTCGCCCGCGCCGCGCACGGCCGCGCCGCCCATGTACGTACCTTGTACCTACTGCACGCGGCCCGCGAAGGCCGCGGCCGCCGCCGCCGCGCCCAGGCCGGCGCACAGGCCGGCGCTGGCCAGCGCGCCGCCGTCGCCCGCGCCGCGCACGGCCGCGCCGCCCATGTACGTACCTTGTACCTACTGCACGCGGCCCGCGAAGGCCGCGGCCGCCGCCGCCGCGCCCAGGCCGGCGCACAGGCCGGCGCTGGCCAGCGCGCCGCCGTCGCCCGCGCCGCGCACGGCCGCGCCGCCCATGTACGTACCTTGTACCTACTGCACGCGGCCCGCGAAGGCCGCGGCCGCCGCCGCCGCGCCCAGGCCGGCGCACAGGCCGGCGCTGGCCAGCGCGCCGCCGTCGCCCGCGCCGCGCACGGCCGCGCCGCCCATGTACGCCACGGACAGGATCAGGCCGTGCGCACAGCATCTGGTTGAATTAATTATCGTATGTGGTTAAAATTGCCGACAGTATCCTTAGGGCTCCATCCGGTTAGACTGGAAGCCGACCCTGACATAGTTGGGAAAAAGCAGATGATGAGCCCGAAAGCGAAAGGCCAGCGACAAGTATTCCTAAGGTGACACATGAACTGTTGTCAGTAGCGGATCCCTCTAAGAGGCTGAAGCCCCAAAAGCATTTGAGTTCTTCCGTGACAAATCTTAAAGGGAACTTGATATTATTCTATATTAATTAAACTTTTTAACAAGCATTACTCTACCTAAGGTAAAATTGTAATCCATTACCCTTAACTTAGGATTAGTTCACACCGAGACGCAACGCAACGCTGCCAACCTTCCAGCAGCAGCACATAGAACATGAACCTCAGAAAAGTTAAAAATGTACCTCAAATTATGTGGATAAGTATCCACAACGTTCAGTCCCACAGAGAAGAACACTAGAGTGATGAAGACCCGGTACACCGCTTCCACCACGTATAGCGCCGTCTCGCTCTGCGCTATGTAGACTAAGGGAGACAGCAGTACGCACGCTCCACATATTGCCACTGTAAAGAGAAAAGAAAATGTATTTTTCACCACTCCCGCACGAAAGAAGTGTCTTTCCTCTACGAAAACAGTGAGGAAAGTTGGTTTTTCCTCACTGCTTGAACAGTGAGGAAAGTTGGTTTTTCCTCACTGTTTGAACAGTGAGGAAAGTAATGTTCCCGTTAAGAAACTAACCTTGCCTGATTTTTTTATGTTATGTTTTAAAGATATTTTAAAATATAAAGAATTATTTTGATTTGCTTTGTGTCTATTTAATTTATTTACCTATGATGACTGAATACTTTCTTGCTGGGAGTGGTGAAAAGTTTTGTATGCAACTTGTGAGCAAGTTCATTTGCTATTCGTTTTGTTGAGTCTTTCGCTTACTCAGGATTGAAATTTATAATCACTCGCTGCGCTCGTGATTCTATTTTTCAATCCTTCGTTCGCTCAAGACTCAAAATCAAAACTCATGGGAAAAACGAACTTTCCTCACATGTTGGATAAATAACTATTACCAGACTTCGAAAAAGGAGGAGATTATGCATTCAGTGGGTTTTAAAGCCAAAGACATTCAAAACTGAAGTCATTTTTGTCACTTTATAGTGGCTTTTTCGTAGTTTTTTGATTTTCTATTTCTTTCCCACTTGCGTAAACATCTCTAAGAAAAAGTGTGCGCTTCGGAAATTATCGTCTATCTTCGGAAACACGAACGCGCGATGATGAGATCTAACGAACAGCTTTTATAACCATGGAAAAGTTACGTTTAGATAAAACTATTCAGTTAAGACCTCTTACTGAAAATAAATTGAAAATATTTAATAATTTAATGTTCTTAGCAATCTTTCAACAGCTAGTTTTGATTCACAAGACCCCAATATAAACTAAGGTACATTATTTTCTACAGTATGCCAAGAATTCAATAAAACAAGTCCTGTAAAAAAAAATGGCATTACAAAAAGCAGACATATTTTATATAACGAAGAATCATTGACTTCTGATCAAGCTGTTCATAATTATTTGAAACTATTCTAAGATATTTAAAAGAGTCTGCGCCCAAGCTAAATCTAAATAACAAAAATAGTATTGCTAACAATAAAATAAAAGCTGTGTGGCAGGTAATTAACAAAGAAACTGGAAACACGAAACAGCGAGATCAGAATTAATTGTCTTTAAAAATTGATAATGAAACCACTGTAGATAAGTAAAAAGTTGCTGAGACGCTAGAAAATTGATTTGCCAATATCCCAATAGAGGTTACGAAATCTCTCCCCTCATCATCTATACTAGCTGAATCTCTTCTAAAAGAAAACTTCAGTAAGGACATTCCAAGTTTTGAATTCAAGCTCATTTCTATTGTCACAATTTAAAAAAAAACATTAAAAAGTCTTAACATAAAAACACTGAAGACTTTATGGAGGTTTTCCGTTAAGGTTCTTGGAGATATCATTGACACAATTGCCCCTGTTCTAACAGGCATATTTAATCAATGTTTAGATAGGTACGTTTCCTGATTTAATGAAACATAGTAAAGTAGTACTTATTTTCAAATCAGGTACTAAGAGTGATCCCTCTAATCATAGACCTATATCTGTGCTACCAGCATTGAGTAAAATATATGAAATAATCATGCTAGACCAGATGTTGTCACATTTTATTTCAAATGGGATTTAACACAGTCACCAGTTTGGTTTCACGAAAGGTAGGTCAACGACTGACGTAGGAGTAAAACTAATCAGTCACATTTTAGAATCCCGGGAGAAGTCCCAGGATACAATTGGCATTTTCTGTGACCTCTCAAAAGCGTTTGACTGCGTTGACCACAATACACTGATCTGTAAATTACACCACTACGGAATTCGTGGACAAGCTGCTGATCTTATTATTTCCTATCTATCAAACAGGCAGCAAAAAGTAATCGTAAACGGGCGACGTCCTCGGAATCTCTAGTTAAAATGGGCGCGCCTCAAGGTTCAATTCTCGGTCTTTTCTTATTTCTAGTTTATATAAATGACTGTCCTTACATGATGGCTAACTTATCGGATATATTTCTATTTGCTGACGACACTTCTCTTGTTTTTAAAACAGATAGAAAAGATACAGATGTCTTATATGTCAACGATAATCTAGCTGTTCTTTCGAAATGGTTCGCAGCTAATAATCTTTTACTTAACAAAACTAAATGTATTAAGTTCTCATTACCAAATGTACCTCAAGTGGGTGTAAATCTAAAAGTTGATGACAAAAAACTAGATGCAATAACGCAAGCTGTGTTTTTAGGAATTACTTTAGATTTAAATATAGCAATGGGGGCCCACATTAGAACTCTTTCAGGTAGATTAAGTTCAGATGCATATGCAGTAAGAAAAATAAGGCAGTTGACTGATAAAGCCACAGCTAGGTTAGTATACTTTGCTTATTTCTACAGTATTATGTCTTATGGTGTTCTACTGTGGAGATCGGCAGCTGATATAGATTAAATTTTCATTTTACAAAAGAGGGCAGCAATCCACGCGATCTATAAAATGGGCGAGTACCTTAGAAAACAATTCTAAGAAATTGATATATAGACTGCCTTCTCTTTATATCTTAGAAAGTATTTTGTATGTTCGCAAAAACTTCGGACTATTCAAAATAAGAAGCGATTTCCATAATATAAATACACGTAGTTGATATGAAATTGTGATACCCAAATTTAGATTAACTAAAACAAGCAAGTTATTTCTTCTAAACACTATCCGTATTTAGAACAAGTTGCCTAAGTCGGTTACAGAACTTAGCGATGGGAAGTTTAAAACCCACATCAAACGTGTCCTTACCAAGAAAGCATATTATAAAATTAAAGACTACATTTAAGACAAGGAATTTTGGCAATAATTCCTTCTGCACAAATGTGGCTTCTCTGGTACCTCATTAACTAAATTATGTAAGAGTCTATTAACTGCTCCCACATTACCTATTAATAAGTTTATTTTTTTTACATTCTTCCTTGACATAATCATCCTATCATTTGACATTATATACCAACAATTTAATTTCAACTTTTTTATTGGTGGCTTTTGTGGAAAATTATTCAGGTTTGTTACAAATGTAATAGCAATTATGTAATTTCGTTTAAAATAAGTTTTTATACATTCTTTTCCATTATGTGAATGTGAGAACGCTGTAGGTTTAGTGGACTGTAGATTTGTTGACCATTTTCTATTTTGTTAAGTACCTGGTACTTGTTGAAATACCTTGAAATATCCATGATTATTTGATAATATTGTAAAAGCCAATTATTTTCAAAAGAGTAACCGTGGAGTTTCTTTCCGGCTCTTCTCCATACGAAACGACCAATTGGAACCGTGCACCTAGCTTCTGACGTTTCATAAGTGCCCATGTAGGTTTATGTGAAATAAAATATTTTGAATTTGATCTGCGCCCGGCTCTAATAAAAAGCGCGACAGGAAAAGTTAGAAGCTTTGTCTCTGTGGGGGGGGTTACTATGTGGCATGACGTTCATTCAAATTTGGAAACACGAAGGTTACCGAAGCGCAAACCCTTTCTGGTTTAACCGTATTTAAGGTTTTTGTTAAAAATACCGGTGGGTCTAAAGGAGTGTGGTATCAGCACTATGAACGTGACGAGGAACATCGCGTGCGACACGTAGCTCTGCTCTGATGTCATCCCTCCTAGTTTTGACGTAAGGTCTGCATGTCTTGCGCAGCCGCCGCGCATGCCTCGTATTATTGTGCTGTTGAATATGCACCACTCGTCTAGTTCTCTGCCTACTTCCATGTCTGTGTCGATTATTCTGTGGAGAAAACGAAACAGTAATGAAAACACGCACCACAAGATACAAGACGTGTGTGTTATACCGTAAAAAAAAGATCATGTTAACTCCCATCGTCATTTATCATTTTTTAGTCGTACATCTACACATGTTATACATTAAAATGGCTTTTCGAGTCTGACTGTGCGACCAAGTTGTTCTTTCTGCGCAAAAAAATTATTCCGAAAGGTTTATGTGTATAATAAATTCATATTAAACTTAAATATAATAATGAAAACTCGAAAATGATAAAAAAAAAACAAAACTGGTATGTTGTCTATGGGCCCGAAATATGAAAAAAAACCGGCCAAATGCGAGTCGGACTCACGCACCGAGGGTTCCGTACAAACCAGTAAGTTTAAAATTATTAAAAATATTTTTATTATTTGATGTAACTAAAAATTTACGGTTTTCGCAATTTTTCCTTTATTTGTGCTTTAAGACGTTGCTTCGTACCAAATTTCAAGATTCTGAGTTCACGGGAAGTACCGTGTAGGTTTTGATTCCTTTGAGAGTGTCGAAAATTTGCATAATCGCAGATCCCTATTATCCTATGAAAAGTCATTGACCCCTGTCAGTCATGGCGCCACGCCGCCAGTCATAATTATTTTGCTGCGCCTAATTTTAAATTTGTGATATCTTTTATGGAATTCATTAAAATGATGTGATGTCCAGGCATATTTTAATCTTAATTAAATGGCCAATTTTAATAACATATTTTATCGGATAAGGATTAATAATAAACTGGTCAAAATAGCTTCGGAAATAACAATATTTTTTAATGAAATTCTGAAAGATAAAAACGGTTACTGTGGGTCATTATTAGAAGATAGACTTATGATATCGCGGACTTTTCTGTTGATTTTGTTAAGATATACAATACAGTAAAACATATATTTTATCTAACTGTTACGGTTAAGTCAGCGCACGCCATGTAAGCGCTCCAAAAATGCAATTTTCACGACTTGACAAAACGTCAAGTTTCAGTACTACGTTTACGTTTAATTTAAAATAATTATATACAGGGCGACGGATATGCCACATGGAGGGAAAGTACCTTGAATATTGTGAAAGAAGACATTATTTGAATTTAAAAAAAACAATTTAAACTGCATTCATAGATATTTAAATAATTACATGGTTGAACCGGAAATCGTACCCGTTACATGAGAAAAATAATCACTCTGTAGCTATTTCATACCGATCGAAAGGCTTCATCATATGGATTATTTTTTGCTAAATAACATAGTGTCACAAATAAAAGGAAGACCATGAATTTTAACATTTGATGTGTTTTGTTCGTTGTTTTGTGTTTTATAATATTTAGAGATTATAATGTGTAGAGTGTCACATAGGCCGCTTTCCGAATTAGAACATAATCGCTCACATCGCTTGTAATCGATAATTGGCGTTCCGAATAAGATATCACGATTATGACAGCTGAGGGCTGTCAACAATTCGGAACGCTCGTGAACGCGCTCACGGTACTCGCTCAACGTCAAAACTTGCATATCATATTTCTTTGTGTTTATACCACACATTTCTTCTTCTTCTTTGATTAGGTGGCGAACGGTAGCCAGAAACACAATTTCGAAAACACGTTAGTTTAGAGAGTCAAAATAATACAGCACAACTGTCATTTTTGACAGCGCTTACGGTCGGCGTTATCGCAAGATGGCGTATGTCATGACGTCATCTATGACGATTCAAGACACAACGTTATCGTGCCCACGTTAATACGGTACGGTAGTTAGCGCGCTCAAATCGATTACACTGTAACTCGGAATGCACCCATAGTCATAGTTTCATTGTAATCTTGCGTCCTCCACCAACCCACACTGGGCCCGCGTGGTGGATTATAGCCAACTCGCTCTCACCGAGAGGAACCTGGTTTCCCAGCAGTGGGAACACTGATATAGTATTGTGTAGTCATTAAAATATTCAAATTTTGCTTATGTCACGTGCTATTAACAAACATGCAAAGGTAGTGAACGACGTTTTAATATTGGACAGCGCCACGTTCGTGAAGGAGCTTATCTCGAACATATCTTGTTGAACGTCACGTTGTAGTATTCGACATATTATTGTCATAGTGTCACTGTCATACTGTCATTGCGATAGCGTCGTCGTCATAGTGTCATTTTCATAGTCTCACTGTCATAGTATAATTTTCAAACAGTCACTATCAATATGACACTGCCAAAATTAAAAAAAAACAACACAGAAGTCAGTTAAAAAAATACACTAATTTGTATGTTTTTTTTTAATATTTTAAAGTATTATTAACAAACAGGCATCCCACAAAGATAGTGAACGACGTCTTAATATTGGACAGCGCCACGTTCGTGAAGGATCAGTTCCTGAACGCGACGTGCGACATCAACATAATCTCGAATGGTGCAATTGTTGAACGTCAAGCTGTAGTATTCGATATTTTTCAGTGTCGAAATAATATAATTGTCATGGTTATATTGTCACTGTCATGTTCTCATTGCCACATAACGGCATCTTGTAATGTAGTGCCATATTGTCGTGGTGTCATTGTCATTATCATATTGCCATAGTTTTTAGAGGTGACATAGTTTCTTATGGCATGTTTTTTTTAGTTTTATGGGTTACTCCCGTGCTATTAACAAACAGGCACCCCTCAAAGATCGTGAACGACGTCTTAATATTGGACAGCGCCTCGTTCGTGAAGGAGCAGTTCCTGAACGCGACGTGCGACATCAACATATCTCGAATGGTGCACTTGTTGAATGTCACGCTGTAGTATTCGACATTTTGTTGGTGTCATTAACATGTCATAGATCTAGTTTGAGTATAATATTGCCATCGTCATAGTGTCATTGGCATAGTATCATTGTTCCTTTTATCGAATATTATTGTTATAGTGTCACGTTGTCAATGTCATAGAAAAGTTGCCTAGTAATTTCCAATGTTTTTATAAATTTCTGTATTTATAAATTCTATAGTTAAATAGTACTCACGTGCTATTAACAAACAGGCACCCCTCAAAGGTAGTGAACGACGTCTTAATATTGGACAGCGCCACGTTCGTGAAGGAGCAGTTCTTGAACGCGACGTGCGACATCAGCATATCTCGAATAGTGCAATTGTTGAACGTCACGTTGTAGTATTCGACATTTTCCATAGTCGTATTGTATTGCACGTCTGTGTATGTCTCGTTGTCGATGCTTCGTTTAGACGCTTCGTAGAGATCGCTTTCCATTTTTACGACAGTTGCTGGTATGTAGGAGGCGAGGTAGTACTGTGGGAGAGGAATACGTTTGATAATTATTAGAAGCTGAAAAAATACAGTTCGAGTGCATTGAGATCAATTTGTTGTTATTTGAACCACAGGGAAATTATACGGTATAAAATCAATGGTTCATTATGAGATGTTCTAGATAAACCAGGAGACCTAATTGCCTTCTGGAGGGAGGTGGGGTGGTTGGAATAACCCCCCAAACGGCCGCCATGGCCCACGCACAATGGTCCACCTGACGGACTGAGTGCGGAAACCAAACCCCATAACATAGAACATAGATAGATGGTTCTTTATGTTAACACTCGCTGCGAACCGCGGTTTCAGACGCATAAGTCTCGATCCCGTAGGAATGTCGGAATAAAAAGTATCCCTTTGTCCTAATCCAGATCATGGTCTACCCATGTGCTAAATTTCATTCAAATCTGTTTAGCCGTTTTAGCGTGAAAGCGTAATAAATAAACTCCCTTTCGCTTTTATTATATTTATTTTGGGGAGGTCGGAAATTATCCCACGGCAACGTACTAAAAGGGTAAAAAGTATCCTTTATGTTATTCGAGGTTATAAACTATCAGCGAGCCAAACTTCATCCAAATCCGTTCAGCCGTTTTTTCGTGACTGAGTAACAAACATCTAAACATACAAACTTTCTCATTTATAATATTATATATATATAGCACAGTCTATAAACCAATACAGTCAGTCAGGGCGAGGGGCGGGTAGGGCGAGGGCGAGGGGCGGGTAGGGCGAGCCCGAGCTGCATACGTCGCTATTGTTAGTAGCTCGGGACATGACTTTCAGGGCTAACACGTGTGTTGTTTCAAATGTTTACTTGTTATCAAAATGGTGCATACGACATGTCATTGTGCTGTGCGAGAATGCGAGTCGTCATCTCGCATAAATAAAGAACTGCGATTTCATCAATTTCCACACCCAGGAGAAAGATGAATATATAATTGGATAGTGCTATTTGTAACATTTTTGTCATGTCATGCCAACGTAAACAAAATGGCGGATGTAAAAGCGTGATCCCTGCCAGCAAAAAATATCCGATAAAAATTCGTTTTTTTTTTGTTTCTGTGTAAACAACAATTTTACATTTATTTTCAAATTGAAAATGGTGGACATGATTTTTTTCAACAATCATAATAATATGGTTGTCATTATCTAGGTTTTTGGAGGTGCTGTTTACGAAAAAGATATCCACGTTGGAATCCAAGATGGCGGACGTTCATTTTTATTAAAAATCGATATGGGTGTCATCTTCGAGGTTTCGGAGTGCTGATTACGAAAATGACATTATTTTTGGAATCCAAGATGGCGGACTTATTTTTTAAATATAATAATAATAAATCGTTTATTTATCAAAAGGGGCACATTTACAATAAGTATCTTAATAATTAAAATAGAGCACATTTGCTTAATTGCCTGAACTAGGTTGAACCTGTGCTTCAGGCTAGGAAGTGCATAAATACTTTATGTAATAAATTAACATGCAGTTTAAAGTATATAAACTAAAATAAAACTAGGTCAATCAAAGTAAAGTGGCATGTTAGCGATTCTATTTGCAGACAACAAGTAGATCTTCTGTCTGTGCATAATCTATGGTTAGTAAATATTCAAGTATAACTTTTTTACAGCTAAAGTAATTTAAATTATAAATACTAAGTTTTCTATTTAATCTATTGTACAGAAATGGGCCTAAGAATGTAAAAAATCTTTCTACAAAGACATGTTTTGAGGTTGCATTTGATGTGCATACTATATCATTCCGTCTCTTGTTAGTATTGTCAGCGGTGTAGGTAAGCATGGTGTGCTGTTTTAATACTAAGTGCATAATAAAAAGTTGGCGAACAGTCAGCACGTTGCAGGATTTGTATAGCAGATCTGTGGGAAAGAAAAAGGGATGGAAGTTTGCTACCTTTAAAATTGATATCTGAGCTCTTTCAAGAGGAAGTAGATTGGTTTTTGGTGCGCCACCCCATGAAGTGATGCAGTATTGAATTATAGATTGACATAGGGCCAAATAAACTTGTGTGATTAATTTTGAATCTGCCAATGTTCGCAATTTTTTAAAAACATATATTAATTTGCGCACTCTTTTAACTAGACTTTCAATATGTTTTCTGAAAGACAGTGTGTCATCCATTATTACCCTGAGGTATTTTATGCTGCTCGTTTTGAGGATAAAAGGGCAATTACACATGACTGAACGATTTCCACATTGATGGGCATATAGATGAGGGTTAGTAATGTAAAGTTGAGGCTTGCGCATGGAGAAGTGAATGTATTTTGTCTTGTCAGCATTTAATGTTAGTAAATTGCTATGTAGCCAATTAGTCACAGTATTAAAACCTAGTTGAGCAATTTGAAACAGTTCGCTACTGGTTTTAGCGGTAAATAATAACGCCGTGTCGTCGGCATAGGATATTATTTTGCCTTCTTTAATATTCAGATTACACAAGTCATTAATATAAATCAGGAATAGCGTAGGGCCCAGAATACTTCCCTGGGGAACACCAAAACCAGTACTTTTCTGCTCATCGCTCGTAATATTGTCTATTCTAACACATTGGTATCGGTCAACTAAGTAGTCCGTAAATAGTTTCTACGGCGTTCCCCTTATTCCTATGGCCTCTAATTTGTTTAGAAGAACGGAAACAGACACCGTGTCGAAGGCCTTGGCTAAATCAAGGAAGACTCCCAGGGTCTGTTTACCTTTGCCGAGTTCTTCTGAAATATAATCAGTCAGGGTATGCACCGCATCGGCTGTGGATAATTTGGCTCTAAAACCAAATTGTGCAGGGGATAAGCAATTATTTTTTTCTAGATAGTTAACTAGTCTACTGTTTATAATTTTCTCTAATATTTTTGATATTGAGGGGAGTAACGATATTGGCCTATAATTATTTACTAAGTCTTTACTACCAGATTTAAAGACAGGGATTACAACTGCCTTTTTAAGACAGCTAGGGAAAATTCCTTTGGATATACAGATTCGAAATATATGCGTTAAGGGAGGTACTAAAATATGCTTAAAAAGTTTAAGGATCTTATTACTTATATTATCCCATCCAATTGCACAGTCATCTTTTAGTCCAGAAATAATTCTGGTTATTTCGTCTTCGTCAGTGTCCAGCATAGCAAAAGATTTCAGGTTACAGGTATTGCTTGATTTTTGGAAAGGTGGTTGGTGTTTCGGAATCTGTTCAGCAAGAGTTTTCCCAACATTGACAAAGAAGTTATTAACGTTGTTAGCTGACAAGAGTGGTGAAGGATTAGTAAGCAGTAAACTCGAATTTGATTCACGCTGTTTAGACATATTGGTGACGGTTTTAATATGTTTCCAAAGTTGCTTACTATTGTTACCAGCTCTATTTAATTCATTTTTATCGTAATTATTTTTTAAATTCTTTAGGAGATTGTTGCAGAAGTTCCTGTATCTTTTATAAGTGGTTTGAATTATTAGATTATCAGGGTATCTCTTAGTTCTCTGATGAAGTTTATCTCTGTAATATTGCTTGTTGGACATGTTTTATAAAGTACGATAAAGCGAAATTAGCGTCAGCACTATTGTAAACTTATAAATGATGATGAATATAAGTGATATGGGTGTTATTTTCGAGGTTCCTTGGGGTGCTCATTACGAAAATGTCATTAATTTTGAAATCCAAGATGGCATTTACTGGAAACAATATTGGAAACAAACTATTTCAGCATTTGAGCACAATCGAATTCAAGACCATGTGCATGCTTACCAATCGATTTTTTGCTAAAATAGGATGAGAATTTTTAATATAGTTAAGTTCAACAACAGAAGTTTAAAATCTAGTAAATCTAAAAACCGAAAATATTTGTCAGTTGCCCATTTACAATATGTGTATATTATTAATAGTAGCCAATCTGTACATTAATATGAATTAATGAATAATTAATGAGAAAATGGAAACTTATTAAAGTACACTGAATATTAAAAATGTATTTTATTTGTATTGTTAACCAGCTGCTTATTATTCCCAAATAAAATACAAGACAGCCATGCAAAAAAATAAATAACCAGCGTCACTCAGGACAATGTAAAAATTGTAACGAAATGTCCAAACTGTTGAGGCATTTAGAAGTTATGGCGGAACAAAGAAACTTACATACATACATAAAACCTAAACACATTACCCTCCTTTTTTGGGCAGTTGCGTAAAGTCTGTGACAACCCTAGGTAAGTACTGTGGCCTTGTGCGGTGCCGGAATTTACGCAAACATCAAAGGCGTCGGTCCACTGTTGCTCTTTACACTGTGTATATAGTATGTATTGTATGTGTATATATAGACAGGGTGTTAAATAATTTGCGTGCCATAGCTTCAGGGTGTGAGTTCAGTATCGATAAAGGCACTCGTAAAAAAGAAAAACCTTTACAAAAAAATTGGAAAAAGAAAAACTGAAAATTATCATAAGATGAACCTAATGTAGTATACCTACTAATTTAATAGCAATCGTTTAGAATTGATTAATAAATTACTTAAAATTTGTTTTTATTTTGTTAATTGCTAATTAATAATTTCCTAAAGTTACCTCCATACTATCGTACGCAATGAAATACCTACGCCCGAACACTTCGATAACGCCGGGTGAAGGATAGGTAACTATAAAAATTCCAAGTATTTCTTCTTCCTATTTTACTTCCAAGTATTTCTTTCTTTGTATGTATATTGTCACTAAAGTTAAAATTATGTTTTCTACCTGTATCGCCATAGTAAAAAGTAGTGTCCCTCCGAGGGACAGTGTAGTACTCCTGTACGCACTGGAGAACAACTGGAAAAATGACTGCCAGAACTGTGGACAAGACATAAAAGGTGTTATACAGAGTGAGCTTTTCACACAAGGCTCCAGGACGGAAATCGAAAACAAAAATGAAAAAAAAACACATTATTTTGGTATTTTTAAAAACATTTAGAAACAGGAACAAAGTCAAAGTCAAAGTCAAATAATTTATTTCAATTAGGCACAAAAAGGCACTTTTGAACGTCAAACTTTACAAAAAATAATAAAACTGATTCTAGTCGCCCATTCCAAAAGGTAGTTTTCGTATGGAGAAGAATGGGCAAGAAACTCCACCGTTACTCTTTTTAAAAAAATCATTATATCTTGTATACACTTATTATTTATTTATATGTGAAGACAATGCACCTAGAATAAGATTACTATACCACGATAGGTAAAAAGAATGAAAAATGAAGGAATGACATAATTATGTGATAGATGCATGGTGCTCACATACTTACAAACATTGTAAAATTATACTATATTTCTAACATTATAATAAGTAATACTAATAATAATAAGTCAGTGTGTGAGTTCAAATAATCACAAAAAATAAAATAAATGTTTAAAAAAAATAATAATTAAACAATTAAATTAGCAACCAGTTCGATTTTGTCTAGATTCTGAATTGTCCTATGGAGCAGGACCAGCATGTTTCCAAGCATTTTTATCTTGGATATAATCCTCTAATTTGTAATATGCTTGTTTACAAAGTGTACTTTTTATATGATTTTTAAATTTTCTTTCATTTAATTCTAATATATCACAAGGTATTCTGTTGTAACATTTAACACAGTACCCCATAAAAGATGTATTTACTTTAGATAGTCTGAAAAATGGTTGATCTATTTTATCTTTATTTCTAGTATTAAAATTATGTCTATCACTTATTTTATTAAAAAGATGTAGATTTTTTCTCACATACATAATATTTGAATAAATGAATTGGCAAGGTACCGTCATAATATTAATCTTTTTAAATAGTTCCCTGAGAGATTCGCGACGACGTAGATTATAAATGGCTCTGACAGCTCTTTTTTGTAAAACAAAGATGGATTCAATGTCAGCAGCCCGACCCCACAGTAAAATGCCATACGACATAATACTGTGGAAGTAGCTAAAATAGACCAAACGCGCGGTTTCTACATCTGTTAACTGTCTTATCTTTCTAACAGCATAAGCGGCCGAGCTTAGCCGCCCCGCGAGAGATGTTATATGGGGTCCCCATTGTAATTTCTCGTCTAGCGTGATTCCAAGGAAAACTGTTTGATTAATAAATTCCAGTTTTTCTCCATTCAATACGATGTCACATTCGCTACTTCTAACATTTGGTAATTTAAATCTAATGCATTTGGTTTTTTTATTATTTAGTACCAAATTATTTACCGTAAACCAATCTTGGACCTGAACAATAGAGCTATTCACGTCAAGATTTGGTGACCGTCGGTTTATTTTAAAGATCAATGATGTGTCATCTGCAAATAACACCATCTTTGGCTGATTTAGAAATATTTGGGGTAAATCATTAATATAAACTAAAAAGAGGAATGGACCCAATATCGAACCTTGAGGAACGCCCATTACCATTTCAGACCCTAATGAGTTTGTGCCGTTGACTTGAACTTTAACCTTTCTATCTTTCAGGTATGATCTTAACAAATCATGAGCTGTGTTCCTAATCCCATAGTGGTCCAGTTTCAGCAGAAGTGTCTCATGGTGTACGCAATCGAACGCCTTCGAGAGGTCGCAGAAGATTCCAATGGCATCTTGTGCTTCTTCCCAAGCGTTAAAAATGTTCTTTATTAGGGTGACACCGGCGTCAGTGGTACAGCGCCCTTTGGTGAAACCGTACTGTTGGTCATGAAAGATGGAATTTTTATTAAAGTGACGTAACATTTGATTGAGTATCAACTTTTCAAACACCTTACTGAGAACTGGCAGAATTGACACAGGCCTATAATTGTTGGGTTCCTTACTATCACCGGATTTGAACAAAGGAACTACTTTACTATGTTTCATGAGATCCGGAAAGACGCCTTGGTCTACACTAGTGTTAAATATGAAAGCTAGATAAGGCGCAATGGTTTCGATTACTGATCTACATACTTTTACAGACATTCCCCACAGATCTTCTGTTGATTTAATTTTAAGATCTTTAAAAGCTTTTATAACAGCCTGGGGGTCTGTATGCTGAAACCTAAACTCCAAAGGGCATGCCTTTACATTCTTTCTAAGTAAGGCAGCAGAAAGCGCGGGTGAGGAATTTAAAGCTTCAGTGGTTTTATGGGGAATATTAGCAAAAAAGTTTTCAAATTCCTGAGCTATTTCTACATCTGAGTTGATGGGACCATGTGCAGTCTCTAAATTAAATTCAGTATTACGCTGTTTTTTCCTACCGGTTTCATTATTAATTATTTGCCAGGTAGTTTTTATTTTATTTTATCATCAGCTGATTTTATTTTATTGCTAATGTGAAGAGCTTTAGCCATTTTGCACACACTTTTAAAAGTTTTAGAATATTTTGCAACATACTGATGAAAGCTTGTATTATTCATATGTTGCTTTAGGCCATAAAGTTCAAAAAGTTTTTCCCTGCTTTTACGAATACCTGGAGTCGCCCAATCACTAAATAAGAATTTTGTGTAAATAGTTTTAGTCTTTAGTGGAAAAGTGTCAATGAATTGTTTGTTTAATAGTGAAAAGAACTCTGTGTAGAACTCATTTGGGTCACATATATTATCAAAACTCTGAATACATAATTTACTTGCCAAAACATTATTTAATTTCTCTAGATTTCTACATGTAATTGGCCTAAACCTTATTTGAATTTTTTGTAAAGGCATGTAGGAGCAAAATGTTATTGTTTGTCCACTGTGATCAGATGGCAACTTATTTACAATTTGTTTATGTAAGTAATCACAATTACAGAAAATATTATCTATACAAGTGGCAGAAGAAGCTGTCACTCGGGTTGGTTCATTAAAAACATTTGACAAGTCAAATGACCTGAAAAGACTTAATAGTTTGACAGTATTAATGTTATTTTCTAATATATTAATATTAAAATCACCACATATGATTATTGACTTACTACTACCATTTAGTTTATTTAACACATCTTCCATTACAGAATCAAACATAGATAGATTCTGGTAACTTGGAGGTCTGTATACACATACTATAACATGCTTATCTAGCTCAACACAGGCAGGCAACAGAAGGGGGAAACCGGCATGCCTGAAAGATATTTCTCGGCGGCATGTGAAGTCAAGTCGAAGGTCAATGGGCGGCATACAAACTCCAGACACCAGTACCCTAATTACGTAATGCAAAATCAATCCGAATCTGAATCGTTTTGAAACAGATTGCTAATCCATTGCTCCGTAAGTTCGAAAAAAAAACTGCAGAGCAACGTAAATAACGCAATGAATGTTGTTGAACTGTCAAAATGAAACAGATTTGTCTTTATCGTTTACGAAAATATGTTGCGTAATTAAAAAGCAGGTTAGTCACTAATCACACGAAAAATAAAGAAGTGTTTTTATTTTCATTAGTAGAAAACATGGCAAGCAGAAGAAGACTATTTGGCCTTAGTCTCATTTCCCTTGGGGTTGGGCGGCGCATTTTTATTTATTTTCCACTATCGAGTCACCTGGACGGTCGGTGTCCGGTAGACGTCATCACGTCAACGCCGGCTGCCGCTGAAAACCAGCGCTGGGGCTCTGTCTCGCATATGGTCGCAGCGTTATGCTGAGCAATGGCCGTTTTGCGTGGATGGGACGCATATTTTCCCCCAAATTGTTATTTTCATGTTTTTTTTTTTCTTTGGGGCCTTATTGTGAAGAACTAATAATATCATTTTTCCAGTGTCAGAGAGAGACGGAGCTATACATGACATGGAGTACCATCCCTTTTTCGCAACGGAATCATGATGGTATAAGGACCCAGATTAGTCTTTTTTGGCCATTCACCTTCTCCATTATACCCGAAACTTGTTGTCGCTGTGTGTGTTGCTTCTTCTTGGAAGAAGAACTGTGTATTCTATAACTTACCATCTTCACGCTATGTCTGACGTGGTGCAGGGCAGGCGGGCGCCTCTTGCCCGGTAGCGCGAGCTCTCCCAGCCGGTATTCGGCGTTGGCTGCGCTAACGTGCGCATTGCCGCACAGGCGGAACTTGTTGCTGCTATGGATGCTCTGCGGAAGAAATGAGAATATTTAAAACAAGTGAATCGGGGGAAAAAACGACACACACAAAAACAATGCTGAAATGTTTTTGTGGAGATCTAGTTTTACTAACGTATTAAAACTGCATTTAGGGGTAATTAAAATTGCCTCGTTGGTCTAGTGGTCGCAAGCGCTACTGCTGAACATGAGATCCTGGGTTCGATTCCCAGGTCGGGCAAAGTATTACTCCACTGAAAATCAGCGCTGTGCTATGGGGTGGAAGCCTTCTTGTCACAGTCATGACGTGTAGCTGCCAAATATTTGTAACGTTTATATTGTTGTTTTTTTTTGTATGCACGTGTTTCTGTGACAAATAAACCTATTTTTCTTTATTATTATTATGTTTCTCTATCTAAAATTTCTCAGTAGCAGTCCGGAGTCTGGATTTGTGCCCGGTTGATGGCAATAGGCTCGCCCCTATTACGTGGGACTTAAACATAACCGGCGAAATGTGGGTGTACTATAGGTACAACTCTGCCTAACCCTTCGGGGAAACAAGGCGTGTGATGTTTGCGTTTTTTATGTTGCAATACAATGCTTGATTTACATATTGCTTTACCTGATACACCACCATAGCATCGACTTCTCTGCCAACATCCAGCAGGTATCGAGGTGACTCTTGGGTCCAGATCAGACTCACCAATGATGCTAAGATCGGTATGGTGCATAGAAGTAGGTACCTGTAAGTAAATATAGTACCTGGTTAAAAATAGATATATAGATAAATAGCAGTGACAGCCTCCTGGTGTCACCGTCGGACTGCCAAGTTATAGGTCTCGAGTTCGAACCCAAGGCACGCACCTCTGACTTTTCGAATTCATGTGCTTATTGTATAATTATCGCTTGCTTCAAAAATGGTGAAGCAAAACATCGTGAGGAAACCGGCATGCCTGAGAGATATTTCTCAACGGCATGTGAAGTGAAGTTCATAAAAACTCGGATGGTCATTAACTACACGAACAATAAAAAATAAAAAAAGAAGATCACATCTTGACAGCATTAGAATTTTCAAGCAGTAATGGAAGGCTGTTTTCTCGGCTACGATTCTGGCGACCTGTTAGTCACTAACCATATGAAAAAGAAAGAGAAAAAATAATAGAGATAAGTATACAGGGTTTTACCAACCCGCACTGGCCCCGCGTGGTGGATTAGGGACCTCTCATAGAGAGGAGGGTCGTGTACCAGTGGGGACATTAAAGGCTGATATACTTCTGCTAATACAGTGTTTAACACTAGTCAAAGCTTGACTGTAACCTTTTTTTTTTTTTTTTTTGGGTGGGAAATCATCTAATGACTCCTCCCGCTCTGGGTGGAGCGGGAGGGCGTGTCAGACTCTTACTGCCTAAAACCCACCCGTGTTCCTTCTCTTGCCTGTGCAATGCCAGGGGGCCACGGTATCCCTTTCGGACTTTCCCGCAACCCCGGCAGGCAATGGTCTCATCGGACCCCTTCACTCGCTGACACTCTTTGAGGCGCGCGTGGAACACAACGCGCCGTCGACCCGGGCTTGGTCCTTGCCGGACGGCGAGCTACCCCCTTGACTGTAACCTAACAGTCGGATTAAACGGAGCAGTTGTGTAGCTTACGTCTTAATCAGGCTGCTGCTGTGTCCTTAGCTGCAGCTTAGGATATAATTTAACATCCTAATTAGGCTGCTGCTGTGTCCTTAGCTGCAGCTTAGGATATAATTTAACATCCTAATTAGGCTGCTGCTGTGTCCTTAGCTGCAGCTTAGGATATAATTTAACATCCTAATTAGGCTGCTGCTGTGTCCTTAGCTGCAGCTTAGGATATAATTTAACATCCTAATTAGGCTGCTGCTGTGTCCTTAGCTGCAGCTTAGGATATAATTTAACGTCCTAATTAGGCTGCTGCTGTGTCCTTAGCTGCAGCTTAGGATATAATTTAACGTCCTAATTAGGCTGCTGCTGTGTCCTTAGCTGCAGCTTAGGATATAATTTAACGTCCTAATTAGGCTGCTGCTGTGTCCTTAGCTGCAGCTTAGGATATAATTTAACGTCCTAATTAGGCTGCTGCTGTGTCCTTAGCTGCAGCTTAGGATATAATTTAACGTCCTAATTAGGCTGCTGCTGTGTCCTTAGCTGCAGCTTAGGATATAATTTAACGTCCTAATTAGGCTGCTGCTGTGTCCTTAGCTGCAGCTTAGGATATAATTTAACGTCCTAATTAGGCTGCTGCTGTGTCCTTAGCTGCAGCTTAGGATATAATTTAACGTCCTAATTAGGCTGCTGCTGTGTCCTTAGCTGCAGCTTAGGATATAATTTAACGTCTTAATCAGGCTGCTGCTGTGTCCTTAGCTGCAGCTTAGGATATAATTTAACGTCCTAAGCCTGCAACTGTGTCCTTAGCTGCAGCTTAGGATATAATTTAACGTCAATCAGGCTGCTGCTGTGTCCTTAGCTGCAGCTTAGGATATAATTTAACGTCAATCAGGCTGCTGCTGTGTCCTTAGCTGCAGCTTAGGATATAATTTAACGTCTTAATCAGGCTGCTGCTGTGTCTTTAGCTGCAGCTTAGGATATAATTTAACGTCCTAATCAGGCTGTAACTGTGTCCTTAGCTGCAGCTTAGGATATAATTTAACGTCCTAATCAGGCTGTAACTGTGTCCTTAGCTGCAGCTTAGGATATAATTTAACGTCCTAATTAGGCTGCTGCTGTGCCCTTAGCTGCAGCTTAGGATATAATTTAACGTCCTAATTAGGCTGCTGCTGTGTCCTTAGCTGCAGCTTAGGATATAATTTAACGTCTTAATCAGGCTGCTGCTGTGTCCTTAGCTGCAGCTTAGGATATAATTTAACTTCCTAACTAGGCTGCTGCTGTGTCCTTAGCTGCAGCTTAGGATATAATTTAACGTCCTAATTAGGCTGCTGCTGTGTCCTTAGCTGCAGCTTAGGATATAATTTAACGTCCTAATTAGGCTGCTGCTGTGTCCTTAGCTGCAGCTTAGGATATAATTTAACGTCTTAATCAGGCTGCTGCTGTGTCCTTAGCTGCAGCTTAGGATATAATTTAACTTCCTAATTAGGCTGCTGCTGTGTCCTTAGCTGCAGCTTAGGATATAATTTAACGTCCTAATTAGGCTGCTGCTGTGTCCTTAGCTGCAGCTTAGGATATAATTTAACGTCTTAATCAGGCTGCTGCTGTGTCCTTAGCTGCAGCTTAGGATATAATTTAACGTCTTAATCAGGCTGCTGCTGTGTCCTTAGCTGCAGCTTATGATATAATTTAACGTCTTAATCAGGCTGCTGCTGTGTCCTTAGCTGCAGCTTAGGATATAATTTAACTTCCTAATTAGGCTGCTGCTGTGTCCTTAGCTGCAGCTTAGGATATAATTTAACGTCCTAATTAGGCTGCTGCTGTGTCCTTAGCTGCAGCTTAGGATATAATTTAACGTCCTAATTAGGCTGCTGCTGTGTCCTTAGCTGCAGCTTAGGATATAATTTAACGTCCTAATTAGGCTGCTGCTGTGTCCTTAGCTGCAGCTTAGGATATAATTTAACGTCTTAATCAGGCTGCTGCTGTGTCCTTAGCTGCAGCTTAGGATATAATTTTAAGAACTTACACTTTCTGATTTTGTACATAATTGAAATCAAAACAGAGGATTGACGGTGTGTTTTTGTCTTATTAAAGATGGCAGCTATGTTAAGGACCATGACCAAAGTCCTATAGGTACATACATACCCTAACCAAAACGATCATGTCCAAAAACTACACATGGTGCATTTAACCTAGATTTTGAGAGAATTCCTCTATTTTAATTTATTGCGCATTTTTTTTTATATTTCATCCGAAAAACAAAACTTTTCCAGCCAAACAGCTCATTCGTTAGACTTCAAAAAACTATTGATTGCTAATAATTTTCTGTCCGGCGTTTTTATACACACTTAGTTTATTATCGAATTTCGATTTAAATAGCAATTGGTGTAACCTAGTAGAGCTTGACTAGATTTAGCAATTTAAATAACTAAATGTTGAGCCACAACTCGCCACTAGGTCCGGTAGCGGCTGGAACCAGTTTAAAATGTACCAAGATTTTGGTGAGAACTATGTGCCTACCTATATTTTTAAAACCTGAGGATAGGGATGATGACTGGGTCAAAAAAAGCAATTCTATTAAGTCCACCAGTCAGATAGTAAATAGTAGATTGTGTGCCAAGGGAGCAAACAACTATTTTTAAGGCGAGTGTTTTTTTTAATCCAGAGTGGTGCGAAGGATTCTAAAGTAGAATCCTGAACGCAGCGAGGGATTCAAAGTACTTCACTCGAGCTTAAAATAGTGTTGCTCCCGAGGTGAACACTCTACTTTTCATCACCCTCTATGAGAAAAAAAACGTGTACAGTCCTACCCTCATCTCTCACGTATGATTTAAAACCAAAACAAAATTATCGCAGCCGCCATCTTGGATTTACATTTTGAACTCTTTATCGACTTTAGCAGCTTTAAAAACTCCTGCCTTCACGTCTGCACCCTCAAAAACTATGATAACGACACCCATGACGAAAAATTTAAAATTTTTTGTACCCGCCATCTTGGATTTACATTTTGACCTCACTATCGGCTTTAGAACCCTCGAAAAGTATGAAAACGACACCCATGACGGAAAAAATTAACATTATCGTAGCCGCCATCTTGGATTTACGTTTTGACCTCACTATCGGCTTTAGAACCCTCAAAAACTATGAAAATGACACCCATGACGAAAAATTTTAAAATTTTCACATCCGCCATCTTGGATTTACATTTTAACCTCACTATGGGCTTTAGAACCCTCGAAAACTATGAAAACAACACTCATGACGAAAAATTTGAAAATTTCCGTAGCCGCCATCTTGGATTTACGTGATGACCACACTATCGGCTTTAGAACCCTCGAAAAGTATGAAAACGACACCCATGACGAAAAATTTGAAAATTTCACTGCCGCCATCTTGGACTTTCATTTTGACCTCACTATTGGCTTTGGCGCCCTCGAAAAATATGAAACGACACCAATGACGAAAAATTGGAAAATTTTCATCATGTGTCGTTGTCACCATCTTGGATTTTCATTTTGAACAGGCTTGTCAAAGTGTGAATAATAATTCTCTCTTTCTTGCCAGCCTGTTACTTGTTTATACAATGTTCGTGATTGATCTCCTTGGTGATTGGAACTTTTTCTAACAATATCCACATTCCAAATTCAAATCTACTTTGCTCCCTAGGGATCAAAGTGCTATTTTGGTCCCTGTTTACGAAGAACAAACTAGCTCTTTTTGAATAGATGTGATGAAAAAACTATTAGACACGTATTTTTTTCTTTATCATATTAATAAAAAATGACTTAGATAGAACGCTTTAAAGTTGGGGAGTGGGGCTCGCTACGTCACAAGTAAGTATAAAATCTACATACTCGTGACGTCATGGCACATTTTAACGCAATGTATCGCCGTAATATTTTGATAAAGTAAAAAAAGAAAAAATACGTGTCCAATATTTTTTTATAACACAACTGACGGACAAAAAAAAAATGGTGGCATCCATGGTTATCTCCTGTACCTCAAAAATAAGGTATACTCCTACCATTCATCTGATCACATTGGCCGAATGAACGGAATGAACTGTAAAGTTTCACTTCGTCGCCATTAAACCAAAAATGCAACCGGAACTAGAAGCAATATTTATTTTTATTCTATCTTAAACAACTGCTTTGATTAACCCGACTATTATCTTAAATCTAGTTTATGTATACTTCAATATATGAGTTGGCTGGACATGATAAGGGCATAAACGGCCATCATGATTTTTTAGCTAGTTTTCCTAAAAATTGGGGTGTTCATGTTGAAAGTAAGGTTAATATCAAATTCAAAGATAAATGGCAGCCACGAAAAAATACTTATTTTGCGACATATAAGTGTCATTTTTAGGGGTGCTGATGCTGAAAAAGAGGGTCAAATCAAAATCCAAGATGGCGGCGCTTTTATAAGTGAGTTTATTTAAGTTCGTCGTTTTGCCAGTCTTTTTACAGGAGCGGTCTGTGGGTGTCACACACGAGCCGAGCCGACAACGTCCTGCGTGTACAATATAACTACACCTTCAGGATGCTATTACGGCTGCCGTGGCGTTGTAGTGCTTCGAGCATGTTTGCGGAAGCACATACGGATGGCTTTCATGCCATAATGCGTAACAAAGCAGCATTACTACAACGTTTACGTAACAGTCGGAATAGCATCCTGAAGATCATTATTGCGAGACCAGACTGCCTCATCCAAAGGCACCTGGTAGAGGTGGCTTTAGGTTTAATACAGTAATGAAACTTAGTTATCTACGAACATAGCAGATAAGCACAAATTGTTACTATCTAATTCCTAACAATCTGTAATGTCTGTTTTTTCAACCGACTTCAAAAAGGAGGAGGTTATCAATTCGGTTGTATGTTTTTTTTTTTTTTTTTTTTTTTGTATGTTTGTTACGCGATTACTCCGCCAATTATGAATTGATTTTGATGATTCTTTTTTTGTTTGGTATGGTCCCATATAAATTTGGTCAAGATTTGATGAGGGGTTTTTGAGTTAGCTTCAATAATACGTATTTTTCCCATCTAGTATATGTGGACGATATTCTAATAGTTCCTGTCACTGTAATTTACATAGCAGGTAATGGGTATTCAAATTTTTGTGGGGGTTTTGTGTAGGTACCACAACTAAAAAGTGAAAAATAAAAACTTTTTCACAAAAAATAAAACCGACTTCCAAAAAAAACACTACAAAGTGAAAAATAACTTTTATTTCGGAAGTCGGTGGCAAAAAAACGAAAATAAAACCCCAAAGACACCGACTTCCGAAATCAAAGTTATTTTTCACTTTGTAGTGTTTTTTTTGGAAGTCGGTTTTATTTTTTGTGAAAAAGTTTTTTTTTATTACTCCCGAATAGAGCGGCGCTCACCTGTGCCAGGCACTGAAGTGCTCCTTGTTCTCGATGAGAGTGGTGGCGCCGGTCTGCGGCAGCATGGAGGCGGACAGGCCGCCCGCCAGCAGCGCGCCGGCGCCCGCCGCGCCCGGCAGCAGCGCCAGGCTGCGAATAGAGCGGCGCTCACCTGTGCCAGGCACTGAAGTGCTCCTTGTTCTCGATGAGAGTGGTGGCGCCGGTCTGCGGCAGCATGGAGGCGGACAGGCCGCCCGCCAGCAGCGCGCCGGCGCCCGCCGCGCCCGGCAGCAGCGCCAGGCTGCGAATAGAGCGGCGCTCACCTGTGCCAGGCACTGAAGTGCTCCTTGTTCTCGATGAGAGTGGTGGCGCCGGTCTGCGGCAGCATGGAGGCGGACAGGCCGCCCGCCAGCAGCGCGCCGGCGCCCGCCGCGCCCGGCAGCAGCGCCAGGCTGCGAATAGAGCGGCGCTCACCTGTGCCAGGCACTGAAGTGCTCCTTGTTCTCGATGAGAGTGGTGGCGCCGGTCTGCGGCAGCATGGAGGCGGACAGGCCGCCCGCCAGCAGCGCGCCGGCGCCCGCCGCGCCCGGCAGCAGCGCCAGGCTGCGAATAGAGCGGCGCTCACCTGTGCCAGGCACTGAAGTGCTCCTTGTTCTCGATGAGAGTGGTGGCGCCGGTCTGCGGCAGCATGGAGGCGGACAGGCCGCCCGCCAGCAGCGCGCCGGCGCCCGCCGCGCCCGGCAGCAGCGCCAGGCTGCGAATAGAGCGGCGCTCACCTGTGCCAGGCACTGAAGTGCTCCTTGTTCTCGATGAGAGTGGTGGCGCCGGTCTGCGGCAGCATGGAGGCGGACAGGCCGCCCGCCAGCAGCGCGCCGGCGCCCGCCGCGCCCGGCAGCAGCGCCAGGCCCAGCGCGCGCCGCGAGCGCCACCACATCTCGCCCAGGTACGTGTACGACGTGGGCACTATGCCGCCCGAGCCGATGGACGAGCAGAATCTACGGGGGAAACGATAAAACGAATTTTTACCTCAACGGTTACTGCTGTAATTACGTGCATAATTTGAGGTCTTACGATTCGTTTCGAAATCAAAAGGATCCTTAAATCACGAGTTGAACTCCAAATTTAATTATTTTTGAGTTGGAAAAAGCTATCGAAACTTGTATACGAGTAAACCGTATTTGCAGTCGGTTAAAAAGCAATGCGACATTATAAAGTTAATATTCTTCTTCTACTTATACAATATGTAAAAAAAAAACCCTATCTAATCCGAAAGGGGTACATACGAATAGTTATTTGTGCAACAAGAGAGCAAAGTCGTTTGTCGCTGCGAGTGTTGATTTTGAATCTCGAGTAAGCGAAGGATTCTATAATTTAATCACGAGCGTAGCGAGTGATTCTAGATTAGAAACCTGAGCGCTGCGAGGGATTCAAAGACACGAGATGCAAATAACTTTGCTCTCGTGTAACAATTTTTCACCTCAGCAGCGAGAACATACAACATGTAAAAAAAACCCTGTTCGATCCTTGAGGGTGTTGTTAGGTATCGTACTGTGAGCATATTTATGTGGAAATTTTGAAAAATAATCCCCACATTTTTTTCAATGGTGAATATGACCGAATATTACATTTGGTGCGGCGGCGGCCGTCGTTTAGCGGGTGTCTAAAAGTCATAAGTTATGAGATTCGCAATTATTATATGGATTTGGGGTAATTTGGGAACTAAAAATGTGAATTTTAAATACCAATAACTTTTTTACTATCAATAATAATCAAAAAAATACCCCTTTGTAATGTTACTGCAGTACCATATGCCCATTTTCCCTAGATTTTTGGATCGGACAAGGTTTTTTTTTACATAATCTTCATCACCTCGTATTTTGCAGCCACCATCTTGGATTTACATTTTGACCTCACTAACGACTTAAGCACTCTCATAACTATGAAAACGATGCCCATGATAGAAACTTGAAAATTTTCACAGTCGCCATCTTGGATTTATTAGGTTGGGGAAAAAGTCTTTTCGCATTATAGTATGTATGAACTTGTAATAAAATCTCTTTGGCTTCTGGCTGGTTTTGGTATGATTGAAAGTTTAAATTTTAAAGAACATAATTCCAAATTCAAATTAGGAAAATGTGTGATTTTCATTTGTTTTTCGTACCGTCAAGAAGAAATTCGATACATTTTAAAATTTTACTACAAAAAAGGAAAAAATGCAACGCAAGCCGCGAAAAAATTTGCGATGTTTATGGACCTAGTGCAGTGTCTGTGAGAGTAGCACAAATTTGGTTTAAGCGTCGCTCTGGTCGCCCTATTACGGATAAAATGGATGCCATTTTTGAAAAATATCAGTAGTTATGACGTAGCTGAAGAACTGGGAATTGACCACAAAACAGTTTTGTCGCATTTGAGAAAAACTGGGTACCCAAAAAAGCTCGATATTTGAGTACCTCACGAGCTCACTGAAAGAAAGCTAATGAACCATGTACTAATTTGTGATTCTTTATTACGACGTAATGAAACAGAACCATTTTTGAAGAAGCTGATAACCGGTGATGAAAAGTGGATCACGTACGATAAGAACGTGCGAAAAAGGTCGTGGTCAAAGGCCGGTCAGGCTTCACAGACTGTGGCGAAACCCAGGTTACCTCGCAACAAGGTGATGCTGTGTGTGTGGTGGAATTGTAAGGGCATATTCATTATGAGCTGTTACCACCAGGCAGGACCATTCGGAACTCTACTGCGAACTGATGAGATTAAAGCAAGAAGTTGAGAGAAAGCCGGAATTAATCAACAGAAGGGGTGTGGTTTTTCATCATGATAACGATAGACCTCACACATCTTTAGCCACTCAGCAAAAATTAAGAGAGTTTGGCTGGGAGGTGTTAATGCATCCGCCGTATAGTCCTGACCTTGCACCTTCAGATTTCCACCTGTTTCGGTCTCATCAGAATTCCTTAGGCAGTGTCAGGTTAACATCACGAGAGGACTGCCAAAACCACTTGTCGCGGTATTTTGATCAAAAGTCCCAAAATTTCTATAGCAATGGGATCATGTCCCTACCTACAAGATGGCAAAAAGTTATCGAACAAAATGGTACCTACATACTTTAGTTAAATGTAAATAAACTATATTAAAAAATGTTTTGAACTTTCTAAAAAAATGCGAAGCAACTTTTTCCCCAACCTATTACATTGTAATGTCGTTATCGGCTTTAGCACCCTCGAAAACTATGAAAACGACACCCATGACGAAAAATGTGAAAATTTTCTCAGCCGCCATCTTGGATTTACATTTTGACCTCACGATCGACTTTGGCACCCTTGAAAACTATGAAAACGACACCCATTATGAAAAATGGGAAATTTTTTGAAACCGCCATCTTGGATTTTCATTTCGACCAAATTCACACATACAATCTCTCTCCGTCTTTCTTTCTCTTTGAATTAGAAGAAGACAGTCGCAAGTGCCTTTTCGCGTGACGATTTCTGCCACTGCACTCTTACCGCAAGCCGCTTAAAAACTTCGTTCCAAAAATGTAATAAAACAGAATTAAAATAACAGATGATTTGCAATTTTAATGTTTTATGTGTTTCCGAACGTTTTATTGTTTGTTTCTTTTTGGGCCTAGTAGGTATGGAATTTTCAAATAAAAAATTAGCAAATTTTCAACATGGGTCATAAGTTATGACTTTTAGACACCCGAAAAACTACGGCCCATGTAATAACTCAGTAAAATTCACTTTTTTTCTTCTTTTTTCTTGAATATTTCCACATAAATATACTCTCAGTACGATACCTAACCTCACGGATCGGACAGGTTTTTTTTCTTACATGTTGTAAAATAAAATCAATTGACGTGCGTTAGTCTCGCAAAAACTCGAAAATGACTCGACCGATTTTAACGAAACTTTGGTGAGTTGATGTGTGCGCGACGGAGAAGGTTCCTAACGAAAAAAAATAGGCAATAATGGGGACGGCCGACAGAAGTGTATACTTAAAACTGGTATTACCGCCATCAAGCTTCTAAGAAAGAAAAAATTAAAGATTTTTTTTTATTCTGCACAAACAAAACGCACATTTAAAGAAAAAAAAGAAAGTACACGAGTACAAATACAAAAGTAGCCAAAAGCCTCGTATTCAACCAATAAATAAAAGTTCTAGTTGTGCTTCTATAGTACAGCACTACGGCGCAAGCATGTTGGTGACGCGAATCTATAAATTTATCCCCTGCCAAACTCGTTCAACGCGCCTAAAGAAGTTTTCACCTCAAAAATATGAAAAAGGCATTGCAGTGCATTAGCTAGTCTGTAATAAAAATAAAACATATCACAAACAAGCAAACATAATTACTGATAGTGCAATCCACGACGACGCGCCCCACTCCGCGATGACTGTACTTTAGTACGGAGCGGAGCGGAGTGGGGCGCGTCGTCGCGGATTGCACTATCTATATTCATCCTTCTAACTACTGTTTATTACCTGGCCATCATAAAAGTCCCATAAGTCGGCATAAACGCGGCTATAGCGGCAAACACGGCGTTCACGGCGAGACACGACACAAGACATCGTCTTCGACCGAGTCGCTCGGACAATGCGCCCCAGCCTACAGCGCCTAGGGACCCGCCTACCAGGCTTATCATTACTGTAAAAAAAAAAGTTACATGCCTCTTGAATATGGTAGAAACAGTATTTTTCGGAGGTCAACATGGTTCTGGACTTCTAGCAAAAAAGGTTATGCTATTTTGGGAAATAAAATATACAATGGAGGACACATTATAAAATCAGTCATCGTCAAAAATAGTATATTAGTATACAAGAGTAGTAATAAAATAGTACAGACGCCAGCTCATCAACCTATTACAATCTTGTCAAATTTCTTTAATAGATTTTCAACTTTATCACTAACGCATAAGGTTCAAAGTTGATTGGGAAAATTTGACAGGTAGGTTGACGTGCTGGCGTCTGTACATTAGGTATAACACGTCTCGCGTAATACCAGTTTAGTACAGATCGGTCACTCCGCTAAATCATTTAAATAATATCGACTCTTGCTACGAGACAATAAAGTGCAATTCAGGTCGCAACCGCGCTAATTACCTACAGTTATATTCACCTAGAAGTTGCCTCTCTTTCTATCGCGTAGCTCATTTCTTCTGACTACGTTATGCTCACTGAATTCGACAAGTCGACCCCGCCGCGTACATACTTACTTGTAGCTTCATACTTAAAATGCGGAGTGACCCACCTTCCAATATGTATATAAAGAAAAGAAAACGTACCTACTATTGAAATCCTTAGAACGGTCTTTCCTTTAACCCTATCAAGGTTGTTTTGGCACGTGGCTGAATTCAGGACTAACCCCGCCATCTTGTTTTTGAATACGTTCCAAGTGACATTTCACAAAACAATTGCACAATTGTTTACCAAGAGCGCCCCCCTGTGAACTTCATTTGAGCGCCAAAAGATCCATGTAGATAAATATCAACATTGCCCGTGTTGAAAATAAAGTCCAAAATTAATAAACTACTACCCCCTCAGGCGTGGGCCTGCCGCGCGTTTACGTTCACATGCGTGTAGGGTAAGGCGCGTGAACGCGCGTCTACGGCGCGTGTGATTCAAACAACAATATCTCTAAAATTACTCTAAGTAGCTCTATAGAAGTTATGTCCCTGGAATCATTACTAAATAAGCTAACTCATTCTAAATAGATTAGTCCAGTTTTGTTTTCTAATTAGATGCCGATTCTAATTAGAATTTAGTTAGGGGGGTTTTCCCAGTTTTTGGTACAAAATACGTTCTAATTACAAAATACACTCGAGAGCAATGAATCCGGGTCACTTAAAGAATGTTAAAAATCTCGGAAACTAAAAATGATAGGTTAATGCAATAAATTGTATTTAATAGACAATGTAATACTCCTTAAATGAAAGTAAAAAAAATATGAGTCACCATACATTTTATTAACACAAAATTACATAAAGAAAAAAACTGCTGATCTCTCCTTAAAACAAAAATAGGAAACATGACATTTTTGAACTTTATTACGATTTTCTTGAATTTTAATACTTCGTATTGCCTCCTCATGCTTCCATTACTGCGTTTACGCGGTTTGGCATGCTGTACACCAAGTTCCTTATACGATTTTGGGGAATATTCTCCCATTCCTCTGTGAGAGCAATTTTGAGCTCACGAAGCGTGATTGGGGGAGGGTTTCGTTGTTTTACGCATCTGCCTAGCTCGTCCCAAGCATGCTCGATCGGGTTGATATCCGGGCTGCGCGCTGGCCACTCCATACGAGTAATGTTCATCTCTTGAAGGTAGTCATTCACAATCCTACCTGTATGAGGTCGGGCATTGTCATGCATAAATATAGCATCCTCACCTAAATTGACCATAAATGGACCAACGTGATCATTGAGGATTTCTTCCACATATCTTTCGCTAGTTAAAGAGCCGTTTTCTATGATCACCAGCTCTGTGCGACTTTCAGAAGAAATTCCGGCCCACACAAGTACAGACCCACCACCGTAGGCTACTTTTTCTTCGATGCATGCTTGCTTGAATCTTTCCCCTGGTCTTCGATACACTCTGTGTCTTCCATCGTGCTTGTAGAGCATACATTTTGATTCGTCGGAGAACATAACTTTTGACCAATCTTCAATACTCCAATTTACGTGGCTCTGGGCATATCTTAGTCTTGAAATACGATGCCCACGCTCCAGTTTAGGGCCGTTTGCAAGTCTAAGGGGTTTTAAGTTAGATTCAGCAAGCCGACGTCTTACTGTCCATGCACTTGGGTTACTTCCTCCGAGGCGTCGAAACTGATTTGTGAGTTCAGTTCCTGTAAGAAAGCGATTTCGAAGCATGGTGTTCACCAAGTATCGGTCTTCTCGTGCTGTGGTACACCTGGTTCTGCCCGTTCCTGGTCTGCGTAGGTTAGAACCAGTTTCTTCGTAACGTCGGAGAACTCTTTGTACTGTTGACAGCGATACACCGACAGTCCTGGCTGTATCGCGCTGACTCCGGCCGGTTTCCAGCATTGTAAGTATTCTGGTGCATTCTTCAGGCGTAAGCGACATAATTTCAGCTTGAATAATGAATATAGAGCACTATCAACATGGTTTATGTACCCACATAAATGACAGATTACAAACAAAAGCAAAACCAAATGCTGTAATATCGTAGTTCCATCTTCGAAAGTGGCCCTTTTTCAAATTTGATTTTTTTATGATATAACTTTACAATAACTAAGAAGTTTTAATACCTTCATTTAAGGAGTATTACATTGTCTATTAAATACAATTTATTGCATTAACCTAGCATTTTTAGTTTCCGAGATTTTTAGGATTCTTTAAGTGACCCGGATTCATTGCTCTCGAGTGTAGAACCATTATTTCAAAAAGTATTTGTTTTATCTTCATAAATAATAATAATAAGTTCTTTATTTCTCCTCACAATGACAAGCTTAATATAGGTTTCACATAATATTTTTGTTTGTTTGTTTTTTGCAATGTGAGGAGCTGGTGTCTGAGTTAGGCGTAAAATGCCTGTATTACAAATCACCAGGTCCCCACCCCACGGAAGAACATAGTTATACTTACAAAAAAATAAAAAATCATATGACAATAATAATACTATTATAGCGGTAAAGAGACAAAAAACTTAAGTTATTACAATTTTGGGGGTAGAAGTTAAAAATAAACTATAAATAAAAAGTTAATCAGGGCGCCTGTATCTGAGTGTATGTGTGTGTCTATGAGAGTGTGTAATGTTAGTGTATAGTGTTGAGTGTCAGGTGTAGTGAGCCGATGTGTTCGTGATAGGATTTTGGTGCAAGTTGTAAACTTATGTCGTACTAAAAAATAAATATATATCATTTCACATTAATAAATAAAAAGAACACACCTCCTTATACATATTTTCTTATCACACATTTTTACATTATCGTGACTCATTTGTTTGACCGTGCGCGGAGAGAGATAACAATAGGGTCTATTCATTGTTCGATTCCTTTGTAACTGAACGCCAAGTGGCTTGGGTTACTATTTTAATATATTGTTTGGTTTTAACATGCTTATCACAGATGGAGTTTCGGCTGCTGCAAATGTTTATTTAGAATGTATCGGATACCCAACCCAACCACGCCTGAAGGGCTACTACGTTTACGGCTGCTACGAGACATCGTATTCGACCGAGTCGCTCGTACAAAGCGCCCCAACCTACCGCAGATAACCCGCGTACTTGTCTTAGTTTTCAGTACCCAACCATACTCAATATTTGACATAAAGCAGGTAAGTTTTTTGGCAAAAATCGTAGTGTCAAGCGAATTTGAACCATGTGCAGTGCCACTATTACTATCCACTTGATCTGTGACATTTGACCTGCCCTACAAATGACTAGCTTTGGGCCAGTATGCAGTTGCAAATGTATGGGTGAACACTTGAAAAACGACTTTTCTTCAGTTTCATTTGTTAGTGTGTTAGGATGAATTCTTGTTTGAAGTTAATTTCAGACAACTTAATATACTCCTACAAAGAGTCGCCCATTAATCAGAATCACGTGATGTTTTTAGCAACTTTTTAAACCCTCCTCCCCCCGTGATACGGGGTGAGGTTTTAGACGTAATCTTTTCGTAATTAATATTTTTTACGTAACCATAGATAAAGCGGCTGTCATTCGTGGATCTTTGACAGTCGTTACGGGTCGTCAGAAGCCTGAAAGTCTGACAACCAGTCTTACCAAGGGGTATCGTATTACCCAGTTACTGGGTTGTGGAGGTCAGATAGGCAGTCGCTCCATGTAAAATACTGGTATTCAGCTGCATCCGATTAGACTGGAAGCCGACCCCAATATAGTTTGGGAAAAGGCTAGGCAGATTGATTGATCGTATTACCCAGTTACTGGGTTGTGGAGGTCAGATAGGCAGTCGCTCCATGTAAAATACTGGTATTCAGCTGCATCCGGTTAGACTGGAAGCCGACCCCAATATAGTTGGGAAAAGGCTAGGCAGATTGATTGAACCATAGATAAAGGCGATATATTGAGTTAAAATGTGCCGTGACGTCACGCCTATGTAATTTTAATTTTTTTTTTTTTTTTGCTGTGACGTAGCGAGCCCCCACTCCCCAAGTTTATTGCGCTTTAACTAAGTAATTTTTTATTAATATGATAAAGCAAAAAATACGTGTACTTATAATATTTTTTTATCATCTGAGTGACTAAATTGTTTTTTTTACCAGGCATCATACCTATTCCTTAAGAAACTTAGTAACTGATATCGTTTTGAAATGTAATACACACGTTGATACTGGTTCGCAAAACACTCAATTAACAGTAGAATTATAATCAAAGCATGTTTTTTAAGATTCTTAATTTTATTTTAAGTTATATCATTTAGTCAGTACCTCAGACCAAATAAAAAACCAAGACAAAGCGCTGCAAACATTACAGTGAAGCATGCCAAAACTTCATCGTCGCTCTGTGCAAACACGCTCACACGCACACATTAACAACCATTTACAATGACCCTACAATCAAACTACACCACACAAAGTGCACACATGTTTACAAAACCGGCTTCACTTCACTGTTGACAGCGCTGTCTTGGTTTTTAGGGTTCCGTACCCAAAGGATGAAACGGGACCCTATTACTAAGACTCTGCTGTCCGCCTGTCACCAGGCTGTATCTCATGAACCGTGATAGTTAGACAGTTGAAATTTTCACAGATGAGGTATTTCTGTTGCCGCTATAGTAAAAAATACTAAAAACAGAATAAAATAAATATTTAAGTGGGGCTCCCATACAACAGACATGATTTTTGTGCCGTTTTTATAGATAATGTCAGTACACTATGTAAATTGTTTACTCACCAAGCCAATTCTTCTCATGTGGCAATATGCACAGCTCAATCTCCGCAGAAGGCAGTATAAAGGGTATAGCAGACAACTCTAGCGAAGCGCCTGAGATCGCCAGAAAGACGGCCAGTGTCACCCGCGCTTGGGATAAACCGCAACCAGCCTGTGAGAAGAATTACACAAATTAACATAACATCACGCTTTTGTTGCCGGAAGGGTCGGGCAGAGGTGTATACCGGGTGGATTTTTGAGGTGGGGCAGTAAGGATACCCCTACGATACCCCTTTTGTATTTTAGTATGTTTTTCTGCTACTTTTGTATTTTTGTGTGTTTTGTTTGTGCAAAATAAACATATTTTCTTTCTTTTTTTTCTTTGTAAGACTGGTTGTTAGACTTTCGGGCTTCAGACTTGTATGGGAAACGTTAAAAAAGACAGTGCTGCAAAAATCTGAAATTGCATAAAACCTTTGTATGGAAAGTTTTTTGAAGAGCAACAAATAATCTAAACGTTGTTCTCGAATCAAATAAAATTACAACGCGTATTTCCGAAAGGAGATTGCCACGGAGCAGGTCCCTTTTGTGGTATCGGGTGCCTGATTTTAATGATAACCAAAAAATATAACATTTTTTTTTGTGTACAGGGTATTTTTTATACAATTTATTTCATCCTGGGAATAAAGATAAAGTTAATTAATAGTTAAACATTACGTCGACATCCGTTTGATTCAATGTAGTCTGTGGTTTGATTGGCATTATAAAAAAAAGTTGCCAGGTATCAAAGAATTTAATAACAAGCTATCTTTTAATCAATTGAGTAATCGATATTAATTAAAACGATATTAAATAATAAAAAAAAACTATTATTTTTTATTTAATTATTTAAAACCTATGGACAGTTTACATCTCAATTAGATCTCAACATTTGACAACTTCAACGCTACTGTGTTAGTATTTTGTTTTAGGACGATGAGATAGAATGATGTTATCCCTGTCCTTTTATACGTACCTATTATTGTACCATATATATCTGAAATGAACAACAATACGTGTACGCCAAATATGAGTATAAGTAAAGTATTCTTGATGACGAACACTATTGGATAAATAAACAATGCTCATAGTCGATGCGAGTAAAACCGATGGAACAGTGACAATAATAGGTTGCTTAACTCATAATACTCATTGATAAATAATAAATGTTCAAAAAAGTAATAGACACATAAATAATAGCCATGTTTATTTAGATAACTCCTTAGTAGAAAAGTAGTTTTTATCGATTGATCTATAACGACTTATTAATAAATTATAAAAAAAATATCTGGCAACATTTACTTGTGCATGTCACAGAACCCGCAGTCTTCGTTCTGTGCACAGACTACATAGAGATACTTACGTATGTTCTGTGGTTCGTTACGTGCGTCATTGCTTTGTTTAGATACTTTGAGTTTTGAATTCCGTAATCTTTTACTTAGTTATTATTTACGATACGTGCTTTTTCTGCTACTACCGAGTTGAGCTATTAAGTTCCTGGAGTGCATTACGTTTTGTGAGATATTTGACTCTTAATAGTGCTGTTCTTTGTGAGATATTTGACTCTTAGTGCTACAACAGAAAAACAATGATATCTCTTGAACCAGGGTGAATAAATGAAAAATGGTTTCTGATTATGAAAATACTATGTTTTTACTATTATTTAAAATAAAAATCTTCAGGGCACAACAATTTTCCAGTGGGACCCAACTTTCCTTACAAATCGGGCAATCTCCTTTGAAATTTCCGAAATTTGTTTTTTTTTTTTTATGCCAATCTATCCACCGTAAGAAGTAGGTTGGAGTCTCATTTCCTATGAAATGTAAGGAAAAAGTTGCTCGAAAAGTTAACTTTTCTAATACTCAAACCTCAGTTGGTCTGAAAGAGTTTTTTGATCCTTACAAGGAACAGGATCGATAGGCATCTAATTTTTTTTTTGTGAAAACTATTTATTTTCTAGCTGACTTGAATTTATTTTTTTCAAAATCAAGACAGTCTCTTAGGACCGTTTTCCTGTAGCTACAACGTACTACAAGTTCAGGTAGCTGCCCTTACTGCCCCATCTCAAAAATCCACCCTGTATATTATAGAAATATAGACTAAGAGCATACCTGTCGCAGAGCATCCTCGTGAAATTGCTCCAACACACTGGAATCGTTATAGTCAAGGAGCTCGCCGCTCTCATTAGCGTCTGCGGTGTGGTCTGGCGGGCTAGCTGCCATGTGGCTTGTGTTGCCAGGCTCTCCACCGCCGCTCTCCGTGCCTAGGAACATAGAATGATTGTGGGTTAATATGAACAAAGGATAGGATGTTATAATGAGAATAAGGACTGTATTTAGAAATCATTACAGCCTCTGTCTGGGAAAGGATTGGCGGATTACTTCTAGCTAAAAGTACATGATCATTTGGAGTCTGGCTTTTAAGACTTTTCGATATAAAAACTTTTTCACAAAAAATCAAACCAACTTCCAAAAAAAACACTACAAAGTGAAGAATAACTTTGATTTCGGAAGTTGGTGTGGTAATTTTTTGTGAAAAAGTTTTTATTTTTCATTTTTTAGTTGTGGTACCTACACAAAACCTCCACAACAATTAGAATACCACTACCTGCTATGTAAATGACGGTGGCAGGAACTATTGGAATATCGTCCACATATACTAGGTGTGAAAAATACGTATTAATTGAAGCTAACTCAAAAACCCCTTATCAGATCTTGACCAAATTTATATGGGACCACTTCTGAAGTATGCCCTACCAAACAAAAAAAGAATCATCAAATCAATTCATAATTGGAGGAGTAATCGCGTACAAACATACAAAAAAAAAAAAAACAACCGAATTGAGAACCTCCTCCTTTTTAAAGTCGGTTGATAATAAGTGCTGATTCTCAGACTGATTTTGTTAATAAGCGATTTTGATATTTTTCAAGGATGCGAATTTTGACCTAAGCTGCAAACTTATATCTGGGCGTTTTTGCTGCCGTCAAGACATCAATCAATCTGCCAAGGCTTTTCCCAACTAAGTTGGGGTCGGCTTCCACGCTAACCGGATTCAGTTGAATACCAGTATTTTACAAGGAGCAACTACCTATCTGACCATGGTTTCGTCAGCACATAAGGTTCTGTTAACACCTAAGCCACTTACCGCTAAGTCTATCTTCAGTGTACGTCATAGTGCCAAAGCTATGTTTGGAGGAGCCCTCAGAATCGGAGCGCGCGCGCACCAGGCACGCATGCTCCTCCGCCATTGTGCGCGAGGCGCGTCAGAACTCCGCTAGAGCGAGCGAGAGGCATCTGCAAGATAATAAGTTAAAGAGAGATAGTAGTTGGTGGAGAAATGTTGATAGGTGCAGCAGTCTTCATTTGCTGAGCTGGTGATGACACAGGTTTGAGATGACAGCAGTTGAGAATTTAGATGGGTGAAGTTCCAAACGTCGAAATCCGAAGACGTACGGAAGTTTCCGACATTGGAAAACGAAGTATGGAACTCAAATGGAGTTGGCTGGGACAGTAAGGCAGTGACCGAGTGGCGTCTACAGACTGGAAGACGAAATGAGCGCATTTCCTTAATTATGGTGGGGTCGGCATCTAGTGTAACATGCAGCAGTAGAAGATAAGCTCATTATTGAATAAGACACATATTATTTATGTAGGAGGCTAATCAATGGCCCATTTAATAAACCGGATGTTGGTAATTTGGGGAAAGCTAAAGATCAAGTATGGTACTGAAACTTGGTTGAAAAGGCTCTTGGTTAAAAGAGTGTCTGTGGAGTTTCCTAACTGTTATCCTCCATATGAACTTACGCTTTGGAATGGGCAACTAGCTTCAAATTTCGGACTGACTGACCCCTTGACAATTCAAAAGTGCCTGTAAATGGTTTAGTTGCAATAAATGCTTTGAGTTTCGAGTTCTGCAATGGTGATTTATTTGTAAAATCCAGGTGAATTATGGCTCATGACAATGCTATGCTGTACTTGTAGAAGCAAGGAGTGAGAATTACATTGTTTGATATTATTTATCACTATCCAATTACTTTGAGGTCACTATCCAGCAGTGATTGTGAGTAAACAAAATGAAAATAATAAAGTGGCAACATCATTTCAGTCGAAAGATGTCCACTGCTGGACACAGGCCTCCCCCAAGCACCGCCACTTCGACCGGTTCTGGTCCAGCGCTTTCCTGCGGCCTTTACAAGGCCATAGGTCCACCTTGTATGAGGCCTTTCCAACTCTCAAGTCTTACTGTGGCATAAAGCAGCATAGCTATAAGTTACTAAAAAGATGTACATTCCACAAAAACAAACTGTTTTTGAAACCATAATATTATAAGTACTGGCGTACGCCAGTCTATGGCAGTACTGCCATAGACTTTATGCATAAAAAAAAATATCCAGATAATCACCCCATTAAAAGTATTAAGAAGTAATTGAAAATCTATTCACCAATTCCTTTTTTACACATTTACAACTTTACAAGTGAATAAAAATGTGTAGTGTTTATAAATAAAATCATTATCAGTGCATTGTGTAAAATTGTTGTAATTAACAGAATGGTGCTAGTTTCTAATCAGTCTATTGCCATATTATTGCTTAATTAATATAGAATTTATTTCTATTGTTAATTATTGAAACATGATTGGCAAATATTGATTTTATTCATAGTTTATCAGTTGGTAATTTTCCTACTTATACACTTGCCTTCTTCGCATGGGGTTAAGTAGAAACTACAGAACTATGAATATAAATTTAAAGAACTCTGGGCATTAGTATTTGATGGGTTATTTATGAATCAGGCACAATATTTGATGGGGTATTGTTGTAACTGACAATATTTTTAAGTATTTACTTTACTATGGGATACTTTCAACCAACTTTCAGATAATAATTTATGGGGAATTTTGGTTAGGGGTCTTAGGATTGTAAATATCATTTGTTTTATCAAACAAAAATTCACTGGGTAGAGAAATAAGTACCTCAAATGACGAGTGCCATTATTCATCAGAAGCAAAATAATAGTAAACATTAAATTATTTACATACAGAGTAGATTATTTACATTCGAATCACAATAGTACATAGCGCGTAGCATTGACTTTTAATAGCCATATTTTACGATACAATAGTTAAAAGGCATAGTTATGTGAACAATTCTTCTGTGTAAACATATAAACAGTATTAGAGAAACAACTGTGAACACAAAGAGCTGTACTTATGCGATACTCACATTTTTTTAAGAAGCCCAAATTAACGCAGATGATTACTACCAACGCTTAAATTATGAACAAAACCCACTCCCGATAACTTGCAGATAAACCAAAATTTATTACTACAAGCGCTCTATTTACGAAACGCCGATAACAAATAATTTTTGCTCAAGTCTTACGAAAAATATTGGAGCGCTCTTGATAATTTTATAAAGAAGACAAATAAATAAAGGAAAGAAACTTACGTTTTATGAGCTTGAAACCACTAAAATATATTTTTATTAATCGTTTTGGGAAATAAACTTTCAATTCGCGAGTTTTCTAATATTAAAAATCCAAAATAAAAAATATAAACACCCACAGCGAGGAACAATAGAATTTTATTTTATTTGTAACACGTTTTTAAATTGAATCATCGTAATTTGAACTGATGATTATTCTATCCTTGTCTTATCACAAAAACGGATCTTACAGAATAAAGAGATAGAAATAAATCTGTTTTACCATGTCTGACAATGATATTTTGTAGGTTTATCTTGGAGAATGAATGATTTGTAATGTTTGAAACTGAATGAACTGATTTAATTTAAACTAGTGATGTATTAATGTAATCACGAAGATCGTTTATAACAAAAACAATAATACGGCTGTTGCAAACGCCGAGAAAATAAAATGAAGTAAAATATAAAAAGTGATTGAAGAAGATAAATAATAAACATAAATAGATTAAAATGTTTTTCAACATATTCTCAAATATCTGTAAAGAAGATTAATAAGTTATTGCTAATTAACAAATAACATTAATTTGGTAAACAAGCCAAACAATAAAAGTAAAACCAATAATCATAAATCCACATAACAAAATATCACTCCAGCTTTTAATGTTTCTCAAACATGCAAAGAACAGCGCAAAACTTAAAATTTAGTCGTGAAAAACCTTGACTTGGTCGGTAATTACTTTCATGTGAAATACAATCAAACAAATATTTATGATAGTCAACTTTTAAGGTTTCAAAGTAACATTAAAGCCTTCATAATAACGTTGCTTGGTAATTAATTAACTCCTATCTACATTTTCTGAATCACTCAAATTATCGTAAAAGGTTGATAACAGTGTCTATGGGATAGTTGTATGGTTCGAACCTTGAACTAGAAAATGCGCGAACCACTCAAAGTATTGATTTGGCGGGATGGTTAAATAACCCCATTATATAAAGGAGTATGATAAATATCATGATCGTACGATATAAATATTTTTGGTCAACCTGGAAATGTTGGGACTGGGTACCTACCTATCCTTATTGACATTTCATGCGTTTTGTAACTTTTAGAATAAAATGCAAACCAATCATAGAAACGCGATACCACTTACAATTTCGAAGCATTAAGCAATTTTGCGTCTTATTACTTTTCACTGTTAATTAACACTGAAAGCGGTGCCACACTGCTGTTCGCTAATTGTAAGAAATATATTATACAAATTACATTGTGATTATTATGACTGGTGTCGTGTGCGAAATTTGCAATAAATAATTGAACTATATTAAAACCTGATGCACTGTTTAGCACTCATTGTTATAGTTTTTTATGCAATCACTAATGTTAAACACTATAAATATGAATAAAAATATAATTTGTAGTTCCTAATAAACATTTTCACAAATTTTTCAGACACACTGAATTCTGTGGTGACATGAGAATTGTGTCACACATTAAGAAAGAGGGAACACGGTACAGAATTTACATGACAAAACACTTGTTTACTTCGAATCTACATTCAAAGAATCCATCGAATTATTACTGAAAGTGCAAAAAGATGGTTTATGAGATTTATAAATGATATATTCCTAACCACTCATAAAATGTGTCTCATGTGGGACACAATGAAATCTGCAAGGTTTAAGGTCAGGAAAGGGATAGGAAACCTATTTTAGGAAATGATAGAAAGAGAGGTGTAGTGAAGATCAAGGTAATATAAATGGGTTAGAAATCTTCGGATATTTTCTTTTTTAAATAGTCCTGCCATATTTTAACTATACATATAATATATTAATAATATTATAAAGAGGTAAAATATGATATTTCCCGATCATTTTATTATTTAATACGAAATTAGTAAAAAGATCTACTTAATCAAAATTTTCCAGGAAGAAAGGGTATTAATTTTGAATAAAATATCAAGTGGGCTAAAATCTAGCAATGTAATATTACTGTTATGAATTAGTAACGACAATTTTTTTGTCTTATTGAAATATCTCGAGATGCAGATCTCTTGTGTACATACTACTTCGTTTATCGATCGCTCACCCGTGTTGCGCGGTCAGACATAATAGTAGCACATGCGCGGAACGTTGAGTTGAGGGTCCGTGATATTTAACATCTGTCATGTTTTTACAAGACATGGTGACACTGACTTATTACGATTTTTTATACAGTATGATATTTAATTGTAAGTATTCTTTAATTATTTTTTGCTGCGAACTGCATCCTAATTGCGTAACACACTTTCAATCGCAATGCGAAGGATTTTGACGGAAATTGCTAATCGTAATGACATAATGAATGTGTAAATTGTCAAAATGAAAGGCATTGTTAGTGTGTAACGCAATTACTGCACTGATATATTATATAGTAATGCACTGCTAAATAAAATATCAATCATAGTTCTAAATTACCAAGTTAGAATTTAGAATTATGATTGATATTTTTTATTCACCTAAAGATTTTTGTGTGGAACAACACTCACTCATTCAATTTGCTGACAAATTCAATCATTCAATTTGCTGTCACAAACATCACTGTCATTTTGACAATTTGGCGTAGAGTTGCCAAATTATAGTAAATTCCCAGAAAATTAGGAGATTTTACTATATTTGGGAAAATTTATTTAATCTAAAAGAACAAGTCAAAAAACGCACGTCGAAGGCAACAACATGACATTTACAGCGCTTTATTTTGCGTGGTGGTCCTTTCAGTTCTAATCTTATTTTTGTTTAATTTTATAATAAATATATTATAAATATTTTTTAATAAAATGATATGGAATACTCCATAGCATTTATTAAGTTCTCTGTTATTTTTAAATCTTTGCCTATTTTAGGACTCCAATAAAACAAAGAACTTATAGCTTGGAGAATCGCGTCTGTGGAGGGCATAAATTGCTCTGATGGCTCTTTTGTGCAGAATAAAAATAGACTCGACATCTGCAGTCCGTCCCCATAGTAAAATACTGTAAGACGTGATAATGAAATAGACTAGCTTCGCGGTATCCACATCAGTAAATTGACAGATTTTTCTCACAGCATATGCTGATGAACTTAGTCATCCTGCAAGAGATGTTAAATGAGACTCCATTGCAGTCTTGATTCTAGCGTAATCCCCAAGAAAACAGTTTTATCTTCGAATTCTCGTTTCTCCCTATTCAATACAATGGAACAACAGTGAACCAATTTTGCACCTTGCAGTAGGGCGTTATTTACGTCGTCAAGATTTGATGCACGTCTATTTATCATAAAAATTAGAGACGTATCGTCAGCAAATAACACCATTTGTGTTTTTTTTTAATAAATGGGTTAGATCAATAATATATACTAAAAAGAGGAAAGGACCCAACATCAAGCCATGGACCACCTATTTTTACTTTAACACCGAGTTAATTGACACCATAAATTTGAACTAGCTGTGGTCTATCATTTAAATAAGATTTTACCAAACTAAGCGCAAGTTTACCTAGTCCGTAATGCTGTTGCAAGTTTCAAGAATAATTGCGTAACGCACATAAAATGACAACTTATTGCAATGGGTTTTATTTTGATCGTTCACCCAGGTTCATTGCGTTATTTACATTGTTGAGCAGATGAATTTTTCAATCCAATGATGCAATGGGTTTGCTATATCCTTCAAAATTCTTGGATTGTAATTAAATCTACGCTAAACCATTGTTTTTGGTTAATTAAGTGAAAAGTATTCACCATAGTAGTAACGACGAAGTTAAAAGGAAAACTATCGCATTTAAGTAGGTTCTCCAAGTTAACGAGTAATAGTCGACCTACTTATAAAATGTACTTTATAAAGTAAAACGTCCATAGAAAAGCAGTTCAATCAGGTATAACAGATAATGCACCAGGTGCTATATCTTTGTTTGTAATTAGAAACTTACAGTAGTTATTTTGTAGTTTTTATTTTATTTTACAAAAACGTGTAAAAAAAAAATATACATCCCAATTCCGGAACCTTTCACTGTGCGTGGCTCGACCCGTACCATTTGACCGCTTTAAAAAAAAAGTTTAATGTTTTGGGGAGAAAAACTGCCACTTGCTCACTTCAAATGACGCTACTATCCAGCGTCTAAGAATTGACAGCTAGCTGTCATTTTCCATGCATTTTTTGTAAAAAAGCGACTTGATTTACGCATAATTAATTTATGTGAACAGTTATGCATGCAGCTGTTGACTACAAAAACACGGGATCCCATATATTTGCCAAAGATGTTTATAGATGAAAACTGCGAGAAAGCTCTCTGAAAAAAATGGAAGCCCGATATTTCAACGAGACTATGTACTTTTATGGGAAAAAGTCGTAGTGATGCTCTCAAGAGAACTAAGTCTGTTTTCATTGCCTTTAGACACTTGTGGTGTGATATTAAGTAAATTATAGTAAAGTATGTGTGTGTTTATATTATCATATTAGAAAAGTGCGAAAATTAATATCTCTGAAGTTTTTCAATCAGAGAGATAATCGTTGAGTTGGTTTTCCACTCGCATCAGATTATTTTAACAAAATAAATGATAAAAGAACTTATAGTTCATTTAGGCTACTTAGGGTACAATTCTCTCGAGGTTAGAAGAAAAAATGATTAAACTATTCATATGTGTAAGAACCTTCACTGAAAAACAGATGCTTCTACTGGATGACGAACTGTCCCATCTTTTTGCACCGAACTCCGATATTATTAACTCAGATTATTTTGTACACTGTAATACTGCCAAAACTTGCCTTTATAAAACACCCAAACATGCCAGAGGCTAACATAAGAGACGCCGGCAGTAAACTGCCACATATAGTCATTCTGCTGCCACCTATGACGAGCTTTCAGTTTTTAACTCCATCATCAACAAACCTGAATTTTGAGGGGATTCAGCATACAATTTGGAGGAAACATGTGCCGGCAATTTGGCAACACTCCAAGGACGCCGTCCGTACGTTCCATTATGTTCTGTCACCACAGACTACATAGAGAACTGTCTGTCACCATGCCTGGCCATAGACTATATTATTGACAATTGATATCGCCACTGGGCGCGAACTTGGCCTATTGTTTACTTTATTGATTTTCTCTAAAATGTGCGGCCTGCAAACGGAAAACCCACTTGTGGTGCAAATCAAGCTAATAAGAAAGTATTTGAAGATGAAAATAATGGCAGATAACGTTTCATTTCGAGGCCATAGTCAAGAAAGGAATCACGTTTATGATTTATTCAAACGGACAGTCTCACATGGGGAATCTCATTCTGCGCTGATGATTGGGCCTCGAGGAAGCGGCAAAACTACTGTAAGCACTATATTTAAGATAATATACTGACTAATAAACTTGTAGCATTATCAGTTCACAATAATTTTTCAATCACTGATAAAGTGGCTTTGAAGCTAAAAACTAACAATTATTTCCCCAAGATACTATCTGTTTTGGGGACCACCGTCCAAATAAACTCATTGTCACGATAATTACAGATGAAACCCATTTTAAAGTGTAGTAGGTACCTATGGAGAAGAACAGGCAAGAAATTCCATGGACACTCTTTTAAACTATTGTTATGTACAAAATAATTGGTACATCAATAGTGTTCAATTTATAAATATATGTGAGAATGATGTAAGAAAAAAGAAATAAAGAATAATATTTATTTGGACACAGTTCATGAAACACAATAACAAAATAAAAAGGTAAATAATCATAAAAATTGTGTGTGCCTCACGGCTGCGCCAAAAAGGTTCATTTCAGCATTAATGCCCGACAAATGCTGTCTGATGTTGGTTTTCTAACGAACCCCTATGGACAAGTGACGGGGAGTACCAACAGTTTCAACATACCTAATACATAATTTTTATACATCTAAATAAATAAGTAAACTACATAAGGTCTATTTAAATAATTGTTTCCAATTTATGTTATTTCCACATAAACAAACATCAACTTTATGCAAGTGTAAAAGACATATTTGTTAAAAGCGAACAAGAACCAATCCAACAAAAATGACAATAGGTTCACCCCCTATTCACGGGACTAAATAACATAACTGGCAAAATGTGGGTGTACTATAGGTACATCTGTGCTTAACCCTTCAGGGAATTACAGGCGGCAGGTGGAAGGTCGTGTTATGTAATACAACAAAGTCTATTTGTTCCAGCTCATAAACTCAGTGGTGCATCAAATCAGCAAGGAGGTGGATCTCTCTAATGACGCCATCATTGTCAGACTGAACGGTGTGATACATCATGATGATAAAATTGCTCTCAAATCTATTACTGCACAGGTAAGCCATTTATCAATTGTAATAGTTTCCAGGGGCGGACTTTAGTATTATGGTTAAAAATAGGTCGAATCTGTTCCAAAATCGAATCAGGGCACCCCGACTCCACCTAGTCCTTTTGGCTGCACCCTAGAGTGTATTTAAAAATCCGGAGGCGCGGAGGGCGGCCCGCCCGCTGTAACGAAGCATAGGCAACCGTGCGAGCCGTAGCGGCTGAGGTGAGCATGGGTGCCTATCCTTTGTTACGTAAGGGCGAAGAGGCTGCACTTCCCGCAGCGCCGGAGACGTGCAGAAGCATCTTTGTTTTTTGTTTTTTTTCAAAAATGGTGCATCCTCCTTTCGTGGGTTGCCATTACCAGGGGGAGGGGTACTATCTTGTGTAACCAATAAAGTATTTATTTCAAAAACCTTTCTCTTTTTTTTCAGATGCAACTAGAAAACGCAGTAGGCGACCGAGTCTTTGGTACCTTTGCTGAAAACCTGGCCTTCCTACTGAGCTGCCTACAAAGTGGTGCAGACAGACGGTGCAAGAGCATGCTGTTTATATTAGAAGAGTTTGACATGTTCTGTCACAGCGGACGCACTCAGACATTGCTGTACAACTTGTTTGATATCACGCACAGCGAGCAGGCTCCCATGTGTGTGTTGGGTAAGTCATTGTAAGGGTAACCCATTGTCTTTATATTAGAAGAGTGACATGTTCTGTCATAGCTGACGCACGCAGACGTTGCTGTACAACTTGTTTGATAAAATGCACAGCAAACAGGCGCCTATGTGTGTGTTGGATAAGTCATTAGCAGTCCAGGGACAGTATAAATAAGAAACAGTATTACGTCTTCGTAGAAAACGGCTGAAGTGATGCCCTTCGAAATCTCAGTGTATACCAGTACGCAACAGTCTCGATTGCGCGGCAGTTACGCACGGACGCGGAAGGGTTATCTATCGGCCGTAGGTAATTATTTCAAATTCACTGCCGAGGCGTAATACTGTTACTTTATTATACTGTGGCCTAGGCTAGGCTTGAAGTCAAGATTTGCTCTCAATTTTATATGTGGTAATATCTCATGTCTATGGCCTGTTCCAAAATTGTCTGATGAATATGTAAACAAATTAATCTGAAAACGTACCTGTGCTTGCCACTTTGGATGTCACTTACTTTATGGAGTGGTTTGATTTGATTATTTGAATACTTAAACCCGTCATAATTTACCTTACATTAGACAATTGAGGTTAATATTATAAACCCCAATTTTCGTCTATTTTCAGAGATTTCAAATGTAATTCAAACAATAATGCTTGTTAAAAGTGGTGAGCCATAAAGTAGAAACCTTTTAAATACAGATGAATGTGTTACTAATTTACTTTTGTAAGGTATTGGGTTAGAATATAACCTGGACAGGGTTTGTTTACTTTTTTGTCAAATACTTTTGGAACAGACCATGATTTAAAGCACTCTTCAGTTTCAAACATGTTTTATTGTTATTTACACCAGTTAGTGAACATATTCTTACATTCTCCCCAGGTATAACAAATCGTATAGACGTAATGGAGCTCCTAGAGAAACGAGTCAAATCCCGCTTCTCCCACCGTCATCTCTTCATCTTCCCGAATGAAGACGAGCCACAGAGGGCGCCACATTATAAGTACAAAGATGTGTTAGTACAGTTGCTGAGTATGCCCAGGAAAGAGAAGACTGTCACTACGCCTAAGAAGAAGGGAAGGACTCGGAGGAATACAGGTATTTGGAACAAAGTAAAGACTTATACAGGATGGCCGGAACATTGACGTCAAAAAATAAAATTTAGTTCCCTCGTATCGTGGGATATCCGAATCACCCCCATGTATGTTCTGAGACTTTTCATAGTTTTCGAGTTATGATTTTTTTTCAGAATTTTTGAGAATTTTCGACCGGACCAATTTAAAAAGAAATCTAAAAAAAAAGACTTTTATGAGATTTTTTTTTTGCAACTTAATTTTCGTGCGTAGTGCTTTTATGCATAAAATAATCAGCTTCGTAATTGTGATGATTTTTTTTTTTTATTGGTCATGTCGAAAATTCTCATATATTCAGAAAAAAAATCATAACTCGAAACCTATGAAACCCCATGATTTTATTTTTGGACGTCAATGATTCGGCCACCCTCTATGTAAGCACTGTGAAGTCTGCTTTTTATACGCGATTCTGTCTAATTTTTTAACAATGAATGAATACTTATGGTTCACTCCGTATTTTAAGAATGAAGCACGCGGCGGACTCGAATTGTTGGAGGGGTCAGCCAGTGACTGTAACAGTAGTGTAGTCGTTAGAAGATCTAAGAGTTACGCGATAGAAAGAGAGGCAACTTCTAAGTGAATATAACTGTAGGTGATTAGTGCTGTGCGACCTGAATTGCACTTTATTGTGTCGCAGCAAGAGTCGCTTTTTATTTAAATGTTTTTGCGGAGTGAACCATCTGTATTAATCTGTGGCACAGCAATTCAATTCATTTTATTCAAAGTTTTACATTTTCATGATAATAACTCAAAATCTTAAGCTAGGTCTATAAAATACATGTGCCTGAACTAGGTAATCCTGTGTTTCAGGCGATATGGGCTAAGCTTAAAACTATATAAAATACATAATCACCAATAAGAAAAGTTACAAATAAAACAGTAATGTAAATGCAATGATATTAATTTATGACTAAGTATTGAAAATATTCACATCAATATACAGTTGGTTTTGTCTTATATATCTCTAAGATTAAATTTTACATCTGCAAAGAAGCCTTTTTGCTTTACTTTCTGGTCTTTAATTGGTTCCGATCTATCCATCAAGATGTTGATGTGATATTTTGTAAGAATTTAATGATTTAAAAGAGTGTCCGTGGAGTTTCTTGCCTGTTCTTCTCCATAGGAACCTACGCTTTGGAATGGGCTACTAGCTTCATATTTCTGACTGACTGAACCCTTGACAATTCAAAAGTGCCTGTAAATGGTTTAATTGAAATAAATGCTTTGAGTTTGAGTTTGATGCAATCTCATGCTAGCTACGTTCTGATTTGCGGGGTACAGTCAAGCGCTCGCGCTCTTTCTCCTCTCTCCAATGTTGTGCCCGACAGGGTCCAAAATTGTACGAAACAAATGATCAATCATCAAATGACTTCTCCCGCTCTGGGTGGAGCGGGAGGGCGTGTCAGACTCTTACTGACTAAAACCCACCCGTGTTCCTTCTGTTGCCTGTGCAATGCCAGGGGGCCACGGTATCCCTTTCGGACTTTCCCGCAACCCCGGCAGGCAATGGTCCCATCGGACCCCTTCACTTGCTGACATCTCTTTGAGGCGCGCGTGGAAGACAACGCGCCGTCGACCCGGGCCGACGGCGAGCTACCCATTGCTCACCGTCCGCAAGCCCGCGCCTACGGTGGCCAGACACCCAGGGCGTCTCCTGCGGTGGCAAAGTGCGCGAAATTTGCCTCTCCCTCACGCGTTCCACCTCCTCCTTCGCGAGCATTACTGGTTCGCAGAACGAGGTGACGGCCTCCCATGCCCTCTCGCTCTGTACAATGACAATTTTAAGCCTACCAACTGTTTTACCAACTTTATGGAATGCAATAAAGAATTGAGGATTGAAGTATTTGCCAGCTCCAAGGGCAAACATGGTTGGCACACTGCCATTTTAACTTACTAACTTTGCGAACTATGTTACTACAGTTATTTTCCAAATTAAATAAATACTATAACTAATATCTTACTTTTCAGCAACCACAGAAGAGATGGAAACGGACAACACTACCACCCACCACTCTCTACCTGCACACTTAGTATCCCGCATAGATCTACAGGCCTTAGACCGGGACTTCGTGACAGATTGGAATGAGCACATCGCCAGCTTGGCACATGATTCCAAACTGACTGATTGTCTGGAGAAGTTCTGCTATTATACGGTCAATGAGCAGATTTTTAGAAATGTTCTGGTGAGTTTTTAGTATTTTACGAAGATATAGTATAGTCCTCCCGTATTTCCACGGCGGCCAATCTAAACGGAGACTAGCCTTCGGCGCGGGAGATATTATAGTGCAGGCGTGTGTGCGCAGACACAGGTGCACTCTCTCTTCCCTCACTCCCATAGTCCGATGGGACTGACACTTCAAAATTTTTACATTTTTCATAATGGGTATCGTTTTCATAGTTTTCAAGGGTGCCAAAGCCGACCGTGAAGTCAAAATGTAAATCCAAGATGGCCGCGGCGAAAATTTTCAAATTTTTCTTCATGGGTATCGTTTCTATGGTTTTCAAGGTTGCTTATGCCGATAGTGAAGTCAAAATAAAAATCCAAGATGGCGGCTGCGAAAATTTTCACATTTTTCGTCATGAGTGTCGTTTTCATAGTTTTCGAGGGTGCTAAAGTCGATAATGAGGTCAAAATATAAATCCAAGATGGTGACTGCTAAATACGAGGTGATGAAGATTATGTAAAAAAAAAACTTGAACGATCCGAAAATCTGGGGAAAATGGGCATAATTATGGTACTGCAGTAACATTACAAAACAGTATTTTTTTATTATTATTGATAGTAAAAAAGTTATTGGTATTTAAAATTCACATGTTTAGTTCCAAAATTACCCCAAATCTATAAAAAAATTGCAAAACTCATAACTTATGACTTTTAGACACCCGCTAAACGACGGCCGCCGCCGCCCGCACCAAATGTAAAATTCGGTCAAATTCACCATTGAAACAAAATGTAGGGATTATTTTTTCTTTTTTCCTGAAAATTTCCACATAAATATGCTAACAGTACGATACCTAACAACACCCTCACGGATCGGACAGGGTTTTTTTTTACATGTTGTATGTTCTCGCTGCTGAGGTGAAAAGTTGTATGTGTTACACGAGAGCAAAGTTATTTGCATCTCGTGTCTTTGAATTCCTCGCAGCGCTCAGGATTCTAACCTAGAATCACTCGCTACGCTCGTGATTCAATTATAGAATCCTTCGCTTGCTCGGGATTCAAAATCAACACTCGCAGCAAAAAACGACTTTACTCTCTTGTTGCACAAATAACTATTTATTATCTTACCTCAAAAAAAACAAATTCTATTTAGTCCGTCACTAAATAGAATTTGTTTTTTTTCACCCAGGGTAGTCTTAACGTGACTCTTATTATGCATTAATTTTACAAATAAGAGGTCAAACGCTGCGGTCTGTCAAGTTATTTCATGCAAAATACGCGAACGCAGCAAGCAAGCACCCAGTTTATTTATTTTACTACCTACAAGATCTCCTGCGGATGTTTCCCCGACACACTACATACTCATGTTTCATGTAGTGTTAAACATGCGCGGGTGACCCGAAATTTTTGATGCCAAGTGATTTTGATCCCTATTTTTTACCACGAGTGTCATATAGGTGGGACCCGAGGTATTGCAGAGGACCGCCAAAATACAGTCCGACAAAAGCTTTTACTGTGACCGCATTTGTAATATCTCTTAAAATCATAGATTTTGATCGAAAGTGTGTTACACAATAGGGTGTTTTACTCTATATGAGAAAAAATATAAAAATATACCTATTATTGAGATAGCTTAGGCAAAAAGCAGTCGGAAAACGTTAGTTTTAGTTCATAAAATAGCAAACTAAATTTTAAAATTTTATTCAAAGGTTTCAGCTTTTTTAATCTGTTTCATAACACCCTTAGATAGTAGTCGCCATGTTATTACGTCATACGGCTATGTAAACTTAGAAAGTGTTAACTGTCAACTATCAGCGTACGTACCTTTAATCTATAAACTTGTTTACACAGCCAACTGACGTCATGACCACAGAGCAATATGGCGTACACTGCGTCCACAAATTACGCGCGAAACTTGAAAATGCAAAATTTAAATGTATTCTTATGGCACTTAGCGATTGAATAAAAATTTTGTGAATTTTTTAGTGGTTCATTAGCACTATAGAATCAAATTGAGACACTTAAAAAATGGGTGTAATACCCTATTAAGGTACTGTTGTGCCATATTGCCTCCACATTTTTCTCAATAATAGCAATTTTAATTTCTTCTTCACAGTTCGAGTTAGTCTCAAGACTATCTACCGACAATCCTTTCATAGATGTATCGGATCTATCATCAATCATAGACAAGACCGTCGCTCCAGAACATAGAGTAAAGCTGCTGCAATCATTGTCTATACTCGAGTTGTCTCTGGTCATCGCTATGAAACATGGCATGGAGATTTTTGATGGACAGCCCATGAATTTTGAAATGGTGCTACATAGGTAAGTGCAAGAAAAAAACATTTATTTAAAAAAAAGGTAAAGGTAGTATTACTCACTAAATATGACCCAGTTTCAGTACGACAGTGACTGACTCTAAAATAGGGAAAAGTTACTACAAAATAACGGTTTTTATTCACGAATTTATAGTTGTTACCATGCTAAATTCACCCTCAAATAAATTACATAATAACATAACATCACGCCTTGAATCCCAAAAGGGTTGGGCATAGGGAGGTGTACCTATAGTACACCCACATTTCGCCAGTTATATTTAAAACCCATGTAATAGGGGGCGAGCCTATTGCCATCAACCGGGCACAAATCCAGACTCCGGGCAGCTACTGAGAAATTCCTTCAATTCTAAAAAAATTGGCCAGCCTACTATTACTTGGGACTTAAACATAACTGGCGAATTGTGGCCGGTAAACCCCAGCTTACCCCTTAGAATGCCGCCTTACAGCCGTGGCGTGATATGTAAAATAAAGTTTTAAAATTAAATGGTTATTAGCAATATGATTGCACTTTTCTAGTATTATATTTATTATTAAAACCAGCTAGAATAAGCGAGAGGTCTGATGTAATTTATATACTTCTTAACATTGAGCTTGTAAAATCCAGAATATAATAACAAAATCCTTGTCCACAGATACACAAAATTCGCCAACTCAAACTCGTCGACGCAAACAGTACCTCGACCAGTCATCTTGAAAGCCTTCGAACATCTTCAAGAGCTAGAAATCATAATGCCGGTACGAACCACAGATTCAATATACAATAGTGCTGATACCACAGCCAGTAGAGTGCAGAAAGAATATAAATTATACACTCTGGCTGTACCAAATGAAGATATAAGCGATGCTGTGAAGAATTTCAAAGCATTGCCAACGGAAATTAATCATTGGTTTAATAATTCTGTTGTTTGATGTTTTTTTTTTTGCATGGCAACACTGTTGGTTTTTGTTGGCAACTCTTAAAGGCGTGCATTTTTTGTGGTATCTTTTGTTAGTGTAATTTCAAGTGTGCTGGTCATACTGAAAATGTTTTTAAAGTGTTACCAACACAAATTGATCAGTTGTTTATTTATTTTGTTGTGTGAATGTTTTGTTTGTTGCATTTAAGTACCTATTAAAATCGTTTTTATTTCAAGCAATTTTTATTTATTTTGAACTTACAAGAATTTACCAACTCCGATTAACTTACTTAAGTTAAAATCGCCTGAATAAATTGTCGATTTGTTATTGAGATGATTTGCTCATCTACTAGTAATACATATTTAGTTAATGTTTGACTGAAATTACTGTATAGCTTGTCCAGTTTGAAATGACGCGCCCCACTACCGCATTTTGCATACATGGCGCCGCGGCTTTTCAGACGCCAGCACGTCAACCTACCCGAAACTGACAAATTTTCCCAATCAACTTTGAACCTTATGCTTTCGTGATAAAGTTGAAAATCTATTAAGTAATTTGACAGATTGTAGTAGGTTGATGTGCTGGCGTCTGTACGTAAAAGTGGGGCGCGTCATTTCAGAGTGGACAAGCTATACCACGCCTTAGGTATGTGCGCGTCGAGACGACGTCCAAGGAGGCAGTGGAGGCCGCTCATTCGTTAACGCTCATTGCGCTCATTCCCAAGGCGCGGTACAGCGATATCGGTCAAACAGTGAAAGTATTTTTTTGTACGTTTTACGGATAAACCGCTAAACCAAATTTGATGAGACTTGGTAGGGAGATAAACCCTGTTGATATGCTATAATAATATTTTTTCTAAAATCAGGGCTTTCGTTGAAGGGTTTCAGATAGGAATATTTTCTTGTTTCATGTTTTTCTTTTAGCGTTTTGTTGTAGTGTTTTGGTTAAATTTTTTTATTATCTCTGTAGTTTAGTACAACATGAAGAAAAACTGCATGTTACTCATTTAGTAGGCTTGCGTTTGACTCTCTCCTGGTGGTAAGTGATGATTTATAGAAGTAACCTGTACTTATAGGTTTTTCAATACATAGTATTTTGATTGTAATTTATGTGTATATTTTGCATGCCCAAGTGATGGCTGAGCATGGAGAACATTCAAAACATGTTTATCATCTATACCCCTACCCATGTTGGCGATAAATAAATGAATTTGAATGTTTCTTTTTTAACATAAAGAGCGTTTATCCTAAAAGTGGGCAACGTCGCAAATAGATGGCAAACTATTTACCTATTTTGATTAATTTGGCAATGGGAGGAGCTCGTGTCTAAGTAATAACTGCCGCACGGGTCGATCCATCAGGTTAAGCTACGCTACGAATGACAGCCGGGACCAACGGCTTAACGTGCTTTCCGAGGCACGGAGGACCCATCCACAGACCAACCCGCCGGGGTTGGTCTGTGGATGGGTGACCATCTTTACATACCGAGACTCCTCCGTGCCTCGGAAAGCACGTTAAGCCGTTGGTCCCGGCTGTCATTCGTGGATCTTTGACAGTCGTTACGGGTCGTCAGAAGTCCGAAAGTCTGACAACCAGTCTTACCAAGGGTTATCATATTACCCAGTTACTGGGTTGTGGAGGTCAGATAGGCAGTCGCTTCATGTAAAATACTGGTATTCAGCTGCATCCGGTTAGACTGGAAGCCGACCCCAATATAGTTGGGAAAAGGCTAGGCAGATTGATTAATTTGGCAATGATACTGTATATAAATATGAAGCTAGCGAACTAAAATATTAATAATGAATTGCAATCATTAATATCGTAACACCGAATATTTCGTTTTAGATGTAACAAAAAGTATTTGGAAACTCCAAATGCCTTTTTTACACCTAAAACGGTTACAACATCAAATTAAGTGCTATAATTGCAATTAATTATTATATCATTTCCCATGCAATGACTTTTGGGTCAATTCTACGATTTTAGTCTGTCGGTCAGTCTGTTGTTCATTACTCTGGGCTATCTTCTCAAACATGTTTAGAGGGGTAAGTTTTTTTTAAATCATTGAACACTATGGCTTTATGTAAAGTTGAAGTAGTACTTTACTTTAGCATTAAAGTACGTTCTCAAAATTGTTATCTGCTTCTTATGTAGGTTAGTGATCCTTGTTCCTTGGCCAGCCTCTGAACACATGACCTAGGGTGGTGCCTTCTGTGTTTTGGTCAAAGTGGTATTTATAAAATCCGTTGCAAATGTTTCAGTTTGGTCTTGTTCCAATGTATGATACCATAATAAAAGGTAAGAATAGGGATGGCATAAGTGTTTATGGCTTTTATAGTATTTCAAGCGTTTATTTGTGTATGACATATAGTTTTTAACCTGTGTTTAAATTGTTTATTGAGTGTAGCTTTAATTTCCTTATGAAGAATCTTTTTTGCCCGCTCTGATTGAATTAATTTCACATTTGTCAATCCCAAACTCCATAGCGATATCATTTGAAAATTGTTCAGTAGCATCCGCTAGTTCATGTAAGTCGTCTGGTGATGATGCGTACAATTTGATATCGTCCATAGAGAGCAGATGGTTCATTTTACAATTTTTCTGGTCAGTAAGTATGTCAGACATTGTATCACTATATTGAATTTGATACCCGGGCTTTAAGGCATTGAGTTTATTTGAAAGCGGATTTAATGCGAGACAGAACCACAGTGGGCTGAGTGAGTCTTCTTGGAATATCCCTCGCTGGATCTTAATGTGTTCTGTCTCAACTATTCCTGTGGATGTATTTAAGTGCAACCGCGTCTGCCATTTGTCTATTATATTTCCTAAAAATTTGATGAGTTGTGGATGTAAGTATCTTGTATAAATTCAAAACTGAGTAACCACGAGTGAGGTACTGAATCGTATGCTTTCTTATAATCAATATACACAGAGCATAAATCTTTCTTAGTAAGTTGGACATGTTTAAGTATTACTGCATCTATTGTTAACTGTTCTTTACAACCTTGACTGAACTTTCTGCAACTTTTCTGTTGTTCTGTTAATATCCGTTGTGTTTCAAGGTGTTTGTATATGACGTGAGTAATGCACGATGTCAATATCTTATATAAGGTTTGTAGACATGTAATTGGCCTATATTTTGCTGGATTTGATGTGTCGTTAGGGTCTTTCGGAAGCATGTAAGTCTTGCGTTCTGTAATGTATGACGGAATAATTGTTGGGTTTTTTATAAAATCGTTAATATCTTTGTAGAGGTATGTGTGTACATTTTTTGTACCAATAGTTGTGTATGTGATCAGAGCCTGATGCTATCTAATTGTGTATCTTTTTAAGGATATCGTGGAAAGTTTCTACCTCAACCTGATCAAAATTCATCGCTTCAACGTTTGTCTGATTGGCCTTCTCTTCTTGGATTCCTTTCTGCTTCATTATTATGACAGACGGGATTTTCCCAAATTCCAGCCCAGAATTGCTGCAACTCGTCTGTGGCCGTTGTATGTGTGTTATTGCACGGTGTAGTGTGGTTTTTTATTGATGCCTTTAGTTCTCGTTATTCCTAAATTGGTTATTTTGTTTTTTACGGAGTGTGCATTTAATTTATCTTATCTAGTCTGCTTTTCTGTTTAAGTGTGTCTATAAAGTGTGTAAGGTGTGTCTTTGGCTCTTCATGTGATGTATGTGTTTTGTAGTCTCTTAATTTTTATTATGTTTACTTCTTTAATTAGTTTTCTGCTCCTATGAACTTGCTTGTAATGTGTTAGTCTTCCGATTTTGGTTATGATAACTTCTATTTTGTAGTCTAACCTTTTTTGCTATTTAGGCTTGCGATATTGTTGGAGTCTACTTCTATGTTCAGGAGGTGAATGTCAAGTTTTACGTTGGTCTTAGCAGCTGTCCACGCAGCGCAGTATATTACAGTCTGAAGATGATTGAATTTTGTATCTCTGGTAACCTGATCTGGTAAAATATCTCTGTTAGTATAACTAACTATATTCGCTAACCTTTTTGATGACTTTTGCATGGGTATGTAACTCCTCTCTGTATGATTGGTGTCTCTGTAGTACTGTAGTGTTTCTAAAAATATTTCATCTATGTATTTCAAGGTTTCATTGTCATTGTCATCGATCCTATCTAAAAATTAAATTACAAAATTACGTCTGCGTACTGTATGTAGATAGATAGATATGTTTTTAAATTAAGCAATCCTTTTCATTTTTTTTTCTTCAGCTCAACAGCTACAGTGGAACAGCGGACACAACACTGCGCAGGAGGCTGTTTGTGGCGAGAAAGGGAAGCATTAAGTTCAATGAACTACAACCCCGTAGCCCTTTCTTTAGCTTCTTTCTTTTTATCGCTCGGCGCACGGTCGACCAAATGAGTCATGATAATGTAAACATGTGTGATAAGAAAAAAATGTATGGGGAGGTGTGTTCTTTTATTTATTAATGTGAAATTATGTATATTTATGAAGATAAAACAAATACTTTTTGAGATAATGGTTCTATTTTGTAATTAGAACGACTTTTGTAAAAAAAAAAAAAAACTAGATTCTAACTAGAATTGAAATCTTATTAGAAAACAAAACTGGACTAATCCACACATAATCTGTTAGCTAATTTAATAACGATACCAAAAACATAACTTGAAGAGACTATCTATCGTAATTTTAGAGATATCGTCGTTTTAATCACCCGGGTGCCCCGGGACCCCGGGACCCCTTGGACCCCAGTAACAGATACCCCCATTTTGCCAAAATGGCCGTCACAGATAATGGGAAGGATGCGTCGACAATGGCGGGCAGAGCGGAAACGGTGGCGAGTGTTCAATTGTTTAGAAACCTCCTTCTGCCGCTTTCCACCCGCTACCGCTCCGCTTGTCGCTATCGTCAGAAACGCGTTATTATATTATATCAAAATTAATTCAAATTATTAATAACCAAGTACAATATACTCGTATACCTTTTTTGTAAATTTTGACGTTCAAAAGTGTCTTTTCTGTGACTATTTGAAATAAATGATTTGACTTTGTATTTGAGACGTTTTTCCTGCATCTTGAGGAATACTTCGGCCGTTCAATTGAATCAGTGTCCTCGCCAGTCTCCCTTCCTTAACAAATTCTCGAAATTTCGTCCGTTTAGAAACGTCAGGTCTATCCATAGATATCCAGCGAGATAGATATGCCTCTTCATTGCGGAATAGTAAGGAATCCTAGTGCCACCGCTTATCTCCCAACAAAATAATTACAACATTAACAAATAGTATACTTAAAATTCAAAATTCAATATTTTATTGCATTCATGTGTACATTTAGCTGTTACAATTTAAGTAAGTTCCAACATGAAACCCGGTTAGGGCACGGCAACATTATAATAATAATAATTTTAACATAATAATACATTTAAAATAATAATAATAATTTTTACATCATAATAATTATTTTATTTTAGAGTACCTATGTGTGCTTTTTATACTAAATATTTTGTTCTAGGTATTCTGCGACCGACTGCTTACGACACACACTTAAAATCTGAACACGCACACTAAGAAGAAAGCAGTTACACTAAATCAATTTCTAATAGCACACATACATAGAATGGGCGGGGCTTTCACTTGTAAACACTTGCTATTTGCGAACATTCAATGCACACGCATGCAATTAGGAAGTCGAAAGCGATGGTCGATAATTTTTATCTATACCTATTTAATTTTAGCACATTCTTGTATTATTATAACTACGTTTAATTTTCTTTACATAATTTCTTTTGTTTTTATATACCTATGCAAAAATATGGGTTATTTTTACTAAAATAAAATGTTTTTTTTTTAAATATTGTATTACCGGGTAAAGGGAACCCTCTCTGTTAAATATTATGCTATGCACGAGTAACTGTATTGAAATAACAATGTCTTTATTTGCTTCAAACAACATTAAATTAATAACAAATTTAACCCTTATACTATATCTACATGTAATACGAGAATATCCATTGAGTTCTGTAAAAAAAGATTCGACTGCAATAATACGCATGTCGATAAAATCAGCCGCACGCACTCGATTGCACCTCTCTAAATCCAAAACGTTCAAAACGTTCCGTTCGGAAAGATTCGGGCTAGTTCGTATCGCTCCGGACGTAAGTTAAATGATTAAAAAATTGATTTATAATATTAAACGGTGACTTAAATGTTTACTTACCGGTGGTAGGACACGCCATTTGTCTTCAGGTTGATGGTAGGTACTAGACCTATTTTTACAAATTATTACTGCACAACTCGGCATTTTGGTTTTTTACGCATTAATAGTACACTGTACGCAATTGCAAAGCGATTGAATGAAGCGTACAGCCACCGTTCGAACATAAGCCCAATTTAGAAATGTCGAGGCGCCACGTGCCACGCCTCCAAGGCATATCCCTCGATATCCGTGGGTCTATCAAATATTTTGCCTCCTCTAACCCACTTCCCTTAAGAAACCACCCTCCCTGTAATGTGTACGGTACACTACAGATCCTACGGTACGGTACATCCTACGGTATACTGCACGAAATGTACCCCCTTTGCCTCCTTTTGACATGTAAAAGTGTCTAATATCATTTATTCTGGGGCCCAAGTCTGCTATTTTTATAAATTCGTCATTCCAACACGATCCCATTGTCATTTTGCTAAAAGTTCGTAATCTGCTAAATTCATAATGGTCGATCAACGAATTAAAAGCAATGACTGCACAATGACTTTCTAATGGTAGGTCACTGATCAAAGGAACTGTTAAAATTTTAGCAGATTACCGCCTAAGTCAGTAAAGTAAAGTAAAAATCATTTATTTGCCTGAAATATGGTGGGTACACAAGATGTTAAATTATATTATAGCGCAGGACATATTTCACCCTCATTAAGGGCATGCAAAATTATAGTTACATATTATGTACCTATAGTTAATTTAATTTGCCACAATCATTTGAATATAATTACAATTATTAGAACTATTAGAATTATTACAATTTATAAGAAAATTTGAATTACAATTATTAGAATTACAGTGATTTCAATTACTTAAATTATTATTAAAGGCAAAGTCACAGGAAATAAGAGCAAGAACCAGTATCTTAGCGGAAACCAAATCGGCATGTGCTTTTATTCAAAAAATCTTTAACAGTGTAGAAGCTCTCCTGTATTAACCATTTTCGCAAGGCACAACAGAACCTTTTATATGGCAGATCGGTCATTCCTTTGGGCAGAGAGTTATATATTAGAGGTGCCATATAGGCTCAGTTCTTTCTGAACAGTTGTAGCTTAGGCACAGGCATTTTTAGGGGCAGGTGGTTAATTTTTCGTTTAAATGTATTGTCGTTTGTGGTGAAAAGATGACTGTGGTGTTTAACAAATTTAGCTACTTCATAAATGTATATGCAGGGGACAGTCAGTAGATTCTTAGATTTAAAGATCAGTTTACATGATTCCGACCAATCCATGCCATACAGTGCCCTAATGCATTTTTTCTGTGCTATGAACACCCTCGTGATGTCACAAGAATTTCCCCAGACAACTATGCCATACCGTATAGTGGAGCATATGTAAGCGTGATATACAATAATAGAAGTATGTCTGCTTGTCACGTCTTTTACCTTTCGAAGTGCAAAAACAAACTTGTTTATTTTTATGCATAAACGTTTAATATGTTCTTTCCATGAAAGATGTGTATCGAGAGTAATGCCTAAGAATTTTGCGCTGTTTATCTGTTGTATAAGTGAATTATTATAACTAATATTTATTTTGACGTTTTTACTCTTATATTTTTTGAAGTTAATTAGTTTCGTTTTCTCTATGTTTATTTTTAATTTATTTGTATCTAACCATTGAGTAACATCTTCTAGCGTCTTATATATTTCCGTTTCATATGTATCAATATTTTTACATTCCATAATAACAGTTGTGTCATCTGCGAACAAGACACAATCATGTGTGAGTGCACTCGGAAGGTCATTGACGTAAATAAGAAATAACAGAGGCCCTACGATGCTACCCTGTGGCACCCCAGAACAGTTAATCCTTTGTTTCGAGTCAAACTTAACTACATTATTTGTTCCAGTATCAAATTTAGTAATCCTAGTGAATTGTTTCCTGTTTTGCAAATAGGACTGAAACCATAACAAGGAAGACCCCCTTATTCCACATTTGTCAAGTTTCGAGATGAGCATCGAAAGATCAACGAAATCGAATGCTTTACTGAGGTCTAATAGTAGAGCTGACGTTGGGATTTTATGGTTGATATTATTAATGATGCGGTTTATTTAAGGTAGCTAATTGCGTTGACCTATATTTTCTGAAACCAAATTGTTCCGGTGCCAAAATGTCATATTTAGTCAGTCATTCATTTGTCATCATGTACGAGATTACCAATTTGTACCATTTCTTTCAATGGTGTGTCAGTAACTGACCATTGGAAAGTCATAATGACGCCAATATACACACATCAACACGGTCTAGGGATATTTCATACTCAATTAAATAACTCGAAAAGTACTGGCCGCATTGGAATCTTATAAACACCGATTTGTTTGTAATTTATCTCAGACTAATTCCAAATTAAAATTTTTGAAAATTCTTTTGTTTCGGTGGCATAAAAATGTCTTGATGTATAGGAGAGTGAATTTTCATTTGTGCGAAATTTAGAAAACAATACGAATTACGTTTAGTTACAGTTTTTTTTCATTTTTAAACGAAAGATAAAGTTAAAATTGAGGTATTGTAGCCATGCAACGCCGACATTTGACGAGGGCGGAGATGTTACGAGCTGTGGGAATGCTGGAAGCTGGATCTGTTCAGCGTAATGTTGCTGAGGCCATAGGGACCCATCAAAATGTAATTTCAAGATTGTGGACACGCTATCGTGCCACAGGTGAAGTAGCGGAGAGGCACCGGGGGCCAAGTCGCATCACTACCCCCAGACAAGACCGATTTTTGCAAATTACTGCGCGAGCTCAACCAAATGCAACGGCGACTCAATTGGTCCAAAGGCTGCGAGTGGAACACCAAGTGCTTGTGAGTGACCAAACTGTAAGAAGGCGACTGCATGAAAGCAATCTACGCTCTCGTAGACCACTCCGGGTCCCACCTTTTACGGAGAGGCAATCGTGGACGACGATTAGAATGGGTTCGGAACCACGTGGACTGGGGCCGTGAGCAATGGTCCAATGTGCTGTTCACGGATGAATCCAGGTTCGGCTTCCATCCAGATTCACGAAGGACGCGTGTTTGGCGAGTTCCTGGACGATGGAGCCGTCTCCAGAACCCTCAGGAAGTTCACCCATACCAAGGAGGAACAATTATGGTTTGGGCAGGAATTCGTCTTGGAGGACGGACGGATCTCGTTTGGGTGCGGGGCAATATGACGGCAGAACGATACGTCCAACAGGTGCTGGGGCCCGTAATCTTGCCCCACAGAACACAAATGGGGCAAGATTTCCTGCTCATGCACGACAATGCCCGGGCACACACGGCGAGAACGTTAGCAGCTTGGTTACATACACATAATGTTAGGGCCTTAGACTGGCCTGCTCAATCGCCAGATCTAAATCCCATTGAGCATGCGTGGGATATGCTGCAAAGAAGAGCTCTGAAGGAAGTTCCTGAAAATCTGGCTACAGAAGATCAACTTTTTGCGCACCTCAGAAGGACATGGGACAATATTCCGCAGCAAGACATTGACAACCTTGTTCTGAGCATGCCGAATCGTTGCCGATGTGTTATGAACATCATGGGCGCTTTCTCAGACTACTAAATTCAAGTTTATAAACACAAATTAAATGATTTTTCTACTTTTTTCAGTTTTTACTCACAAATTAAAAGTTAATTCATATACGGTTTCCGTCTATGCTTCATTTTTTTCCATAAAATCCTGAAATCTTAATCTAAGTACCTTAACCATTATTAAAAAATGGTAGAATATTAAATAACGTATCTTTTAAATATATAGGTACATGTCATATAAATAATTAACACATTGATAGTAATTCGCTTTTTTTTAAATATCCCTAGACCGTGTTGATGTGTGTAGTAGATTAGTAGATTACCAAACCAGGGCCTCAAGCCTGCTATTACAATAGTGTCAGAATGGTCTATCATTGATTTCATAATTGTTGATTTTGACAAGTTTGGTAATCTACTAACATAATGGCGTCATTATGACTTTCCAATGGTCAGCCACTGACACTCTATTGAGAGAAATGGCATCTATTGGTAATCTCGTACATAATGAAAAATGAATGACTGACTTAGGCGGTAATATGCTAAAATTTTGACAGTTCCTTTGATCAGTGCCCTACCATTAGAACGTCATTGTACAGTCATTGCTTTTAATTCGTTACGAGTATCGTGTTTGTGGAATACAATGATCAACCAATGATCGATCATTATGAATTTAGCAGATTACGAACTTTTAGCAAAATGACAATGGGATCGTGTTGGAATGATGAATTTATAAAAATAGCAGACTTGGGCCCCTGATCTGGTAACTTACCAAACTGTTTAAAAAATCTCCTTTGGCTTCCTCAGTTACGGAGCCCCAAATCCACGTTGCGCCTATTACAATTTTCCAGCGGTTGGGAAAATTTGATTGGCCGACCAATCAGCAGTCTTAAACGCTGCTCCCATTTGGTGAATCGTGCAATCACCAGCTGATCCGTTTCCGAATGAACTGCAACAACCACTTCTTCTTTTCGTCAAGTTAGTGTAGTCACTGACACTAACACCACGTACAGACGCCAACACATCAACCTACTACGATCTGTCAAATTTCTTAAATCGATTTTCAACTCTATCACTAAAGCATAAGGTTCAAAGTTGATTGGGGAAATCTGACAGGTTCGGGTAGGTTGACGTGCTGGCGTCTGTACTTGGCCCTGTGTCAGAGTTTTATAGCCGCCTGGGCCGCATGGCCGCATGGGCCTCTGACTTGGCTTCATATGCCATCGAGAAATATTTCTCAGGCTTTTTAAGTGATATTTATACAATACGCATATGAATCCGAAAATTCAGAGGTGCGTGCCTTGGGTTAGAATTCGAGACCTATGATACACAGATACATGAACTCATTGATGGATATTGATCACACTGTCCTGCTATGCCTATTGGAGTGTTTACAATATTAGCTGCGGTCTACCGACTAGATGGCAAATTGGCAACGGTTCAAACAATGGCGACTTTTGGTTGTCTGGCATTCGATCAGCGGCAGCGAACGCTGCTCCCATTTGCCGAATCATCCAATCAGCGACTTGCACTCTCGCTATTGAACTGCAGACCACTGAACCAGCCGGCCAATCAGCAGCTTTAAACGCTGATCCTATTTGCTGAATCGTCCAATCAGCGACTAACATTCCCTGAACACCTACAGTATGAGCTATCCTTTGGATGGATTTTGATCACTCACTCCCGTTATTGTACAGACGCCAGCACATCAACCTACTACACAATCTGACAAATTTATTTAATAGATTTTCAACTTTATCACTAAAATATAAGGTTCAAAGTTGATTGGGAACATTTGACAGTTTCGGATAAAGAAAAAAGCTATACGTTTTTTAAAACAGATAATTTATTAAAAAAAAATTACGTACCATAATAAAAGATTACGGCAATACATTGAGCTAAAATGTGGCATGACGTCACTCCGGTAGATTTTATACTGAATTTTTATTAAAATGAAATTGTTGCCACATTACCATTGTAAAATAGTACTAAGTTTTTGGAAAATAAAATAAACTATTATAATTGTGACGTAGCGAGCCCCGTCTCCCCAACTTTAAAGCGTTTTATCTAAATCATTTTTTATTAATATGATAAAGCAAAAAATACGTCAAATTTTTTTAAATTATTGGATTGACCGACAAAGTAGTTTTTTTTTTGTCGTCGACTTTTCTATTGTTGTATCGTCCTATCAGCGGCATTCTACATTTTACTGAAAAATTTGGACCCAAATGGTGTGCTGAGAAAGGTGACCCCAAAATCCTAGTCTGAGATAAAAATTACCGCTCCAAAATCTTGAGTTGAGCCAAATTGACCCCCCAAAACCCTGAGCTGCGACCGCGCCTGCTCTCCAGAGCTTGTAGGCCAGCACAGTGGTTACGTGTCAACCCATGTGCAACATTTGCAACATGGGTCTACTCCTTTAGACATTAAATCTTTCAGGGGCTTAATAGGCAGCCTCCACGGCTATAGTTCATTTCCTCTTCACAAGCGAATCTTTATCTTAGACCATCGTTCCTACTAACCCAAACACACACACATTTTCCCAAAAAAGTGGAGGTATCGTAAATCGAACCAAAAACAACAGAATTTTGATTCTGGTGTTTTTTAGTTGGCGACATTATGTTTGAAACGGTAGGGGGGAGGACGTTGGTCTGTGATGTATGTTTAAATCAATCAAACTAATGTAATTTTAATTTGTACTTTTATTTGTTATTATCATTCTAATGTTAGTGTTTCACGTATATACGACTAAATGTCGATTCTAAGATTTATGTGGTAATTATGAAGCTAAATAAATCAATAATAAAATGTTAGTTTGACTTTCGTGTCTCAAAACTTAACTAGGTACATAAAAACATAATAGGAATAAGTTTGTAGCAAATGCTAATACGAATTAAATTACATTGTAACACAAAAAAATCAGTCGACAACTATATTTACATACATACATGAAGCAAAAAAAAAAAAAAAAAAAACAATTATATACATTGGTACCAAAAGAAAATTGGTGTCTAATCTACATAAGATTTAAAAGTATATACCTAATATTCTTAGTTTACTCAGCTCTACTGAAAAGTGACGCCCGCAAGACTAAAACCAAAAAAAAAAACAATGGGCTATACAGCCTGTAATTACTGGCAGCACCGGAAACAATGTAGATAGCAACACCATTATACAAAAAACCGATTAGTGTGACAAGGGCAGAAATCTTAAAAACTTCGAAATCCGCAGTGGTAGCCCTCGAAATTCAAATTTTCTTAGATTAATTATGAACTTTTCCTTAAGAGATTTTGTTGGAAAAAATCTAACTAAGACAGATGTTTTAATGATTCTAATTCTGTAAATACCTACATATTTGTTACGGTCGCAAATCATGTTTGTAACAAGGTACAACCTGGCACTGACCAACAAATTGCAAAAAACGTAAGAAAATTTGAATTTCGCGGGCTACCACTGCGGATCCTACTAATCTTTTCATCGGGTTTATTTATTTATTCACTTATATGTATCTATCCTTTCTTTGTGGTAGTTATAGTAAAATATCCTATTGTAAATTACTAGTCTAACCACCTAACAGCACTTCGTTCAATATCATTTTTATAATCATCTTCATGAAACCGATACCTAAATCTATCTTGACTAGCACTAATTCGTCCTAATTCCTGCAATTCTTTCGGGGTCAAATCCTTATACCGTTTTCCTTTAATTTCTTCCGGAATAACATGAACAACATTACTTATTTCTTTATTTACTAGTGTGGTATCATTAATTTCGTGGACCATAGAGTCTAGAGTTTTGTGCGGGTTATTCTCGGAGTTGCCAGGTCGCTTGTGCAAAAATCCCTGGTTTGTTGTGAATGAGGATGCTGAAGGTTCGTGGTCACCCACAAATCCTTTGTTGTTAAACATTTGGAAGACGCCTTTCTTTTTCTTAGCCTGTAACAAATATATTAAAATGAACATATTTTGAAGCCATCTTTAGTCTATGCCGTCTTTCCTTGTCTCTTCTACTGAAGTTGGACGTTGATAGGTCTAAAAAGATGATTGGTGTAACATATTGCTTCAAGACAGCTGTATTGTTATACCATTTTTCGTTTTTAGCTGGTCATAGAGTTTGACTTGTCATAAATGCCTGTATCACGTTTTATTTTATAATGTTGATAAATCATTCAACACAAAAGATTGTTTCTTAGTATTTTATTCAACCAATCGCACAAGCGAATGGGACTTTTAAAACAGATTTATTATTCAGAGCCTTGATCTGGTTTTCAGAATACGACATATGAATCAAAACTTAAAATTGAAGATTGATTGGCGTCTAACAATGATACCTACACATCATAAATAAGTACTAGCCTCGTGCAACTTGTCGACGATGTAGCCGTAGCCCGTGTACATGCCGACTGTGGCCATTTTTTCGATATTATTGGTAGTTATGCGTCTAACAATGATACCTATACATCAAAAATAAGTACTAGCCTCGTGCAACTTGTCGACGATGTAGCCGTGGCCCGTGTTCATGCCGACGGTGGCCATCTGCTCAATGCTGTTCGAGCGGTGGAATGGACGGAGGGCGGAGACAGCCCGGGATACACCGACCTGGAAAGAATAAAAGTTACGGTGAATTCTCTGTAATAAATGGTGCGGTGGTGGTTTAGTATACAGTTAATTTAAATCAGACACAGATTGGAAGATTCCTCAAGAAGGCCTTGAGGAATCTTCCAATCTGTCTGATTTTAATTAATTGTCTGTCGTTGCTTCATTTTTAATTCTCTTTACCTATGTGGTATAGTAATTTTATTCTAGGTGCATCGTTTTCACATATAATTATATAACTAATGTACCTATACAAAATATTGTAAAACATTAAAAAAAAGTAACGGTGGAGTTTCTTGCCCATTCTCCTTCATACGAAAACTACCTTTTGGAAGGGGCGAATAGAATCAATTCATATTTTATAAGTGCTTTACAAGACGATAACGACTTTGACTTTGTCATAGAAAAAAAATATTATGTGATTTACGTTAGGTCCTTAACCAGGCACAATGACTTAGTAAGTACTCGTATATTAAATTTCGTACATATTCAACTTTTCATTACGGTTCCGTCATTAATTGGAAAAACGGAAACATTATAAGAATGGATTCGGTATATCTGCTTTTTATTTTAATCATATATTCCAAGGACTGCCCGTAGTTTTGTTCGCATGGAAACGCGTTTAATAAAAATCACTTTCTTGTGTAACATTTAACAGTTTTTCGAGCTTAGTGAGGCCCCGTAGTAAAAGGTTTGCTATTCAGCAAGAGTCATAACAACTCTTGACTGCTTACAGTGTGTAATGTACCTAGGATTTTGTGATTTCTATATTTAAAAGAGTGTCCTTGGAGTTGTGCCCGTCCTTCTCCATAGAGATCTACGTTTTGGAATGGGCAACTAGCTTCAACTTTCTGACTAACTGACTGACTCTTTGACAATTCAAAAGTGCCTGTAAATGGTTTAATTGAAATAAATGCTTTGAGTTTGAGTGTGAGTTTGAGTGCCCCAGATCAATTTAACCTATTGTCTATATACAAATCTGTTATGTAAATTAACATGTCCTATCTTATTATCTAAGAGAGCCGGGTGTTCTGTACCTCAGGACTCTCCTACCTCAGACACCTTTCTCGATTTAAGATTGACCGTACTTGTTATATGATGTTGAGTTCAATAAAAAAATATGATTAGATATTATATTCAAGGAGGATCCTCTTCCAGATAAAGTCTCTAACGATACCTTTTTAGGTCTCAGTGTTTCGGATTTATCAGCAATAATTAATTTAATTACTTTTATTTTATTTTATGATATATATTTTTTTGTTACTCAGATGCTTTCACCAGATGTATAAATGACTAGATGATCGAAATTATTCCTTACCTGCCCATGCCTAATCCTATGTTCAGTAATATCAGCGCCGAGCAGCTCAGTGTAGGGGTCCATCCGTATCGGCATGATCTTGTCTATGCACCAGAGTAACGTTATGGTCACGAGGATGCCCCATGTCATGAGACATACCCCGGTCAGGGACTGTACGCCGAGGAGGTACCAGCCGCCTCCTATGAATACAGAATAGGTATAAATTATTGTGTCAAGTCTACTGCTGTACTCAAATGTAGGCTATGTGACCTATGAGAATTTCAGAATGGTATCAGTTGATGATCTCAATGCGAAAATCAGTCATAGGGATGTTCATGTTTTCAGAGAATCAAACGGATACAGTTAAGTTTGTAAAATCACAATCTGAAAATGTAGGTGGGACTAAATAAAATGGGTTTCAATAATAAGCTAAAATCTAACCTTTGAACAATCCAGATCTGCCGTTGGTAGTTTCCATAGGAATTGGGTTGTCAGCGAACAGTCCCACTGCTATTACACCTGTTTTGAAAAAGGTATTGCTTAGAAAAAAAAAGTAAACGATAAACCTTTCAATGGTGGCGTTGTTTTCCCCAAAAAGGAATATTTACCCGTAGTGGCCACTATACAACATGTTAAAAACCCTGTTCGTTCCGTGAGGGTGTTGTTAGGTATCGTACTGAGAGTCTATTTATGTGGTACCAATTTCTCCAGATCTTTTTTTCAATAGAGGATTTTACCGGGTTATGACGGGGCGCAGTCGGTCGTCGTTTATCGGGTCTACAAGTCATAACTTATGAGCCCTGTTGAAAATTTGGTATAGGTTAATGGATTTGGGGAATTTTGGTATGGCGGCGCCAAACACACATTCAACGAAGATCCATCAAGCTACCATTTACGCTATAAGTAATTAATTTATTTGTTTCACCTCAAAATTTGTTACATAAATTAGTTTAGGAGCTTAGTTACACTAAAACTTTTATTTTTCGCTTTTCAGCTTTTTTTTTCGTCGGTTTTATTTGTTGTAAAAAAAAATTTTATGAGACACATGCGTACAGGATGTTTACCGATTCTAATTTCATACCACTGACCTCAATTCTCGACCACTCATCTTCCACTACATTCGCTGATTACCTACTGTTTTTTTCCATTACTACTGACATGATCATCTTACCCCAAAGGCCACACGCTCCATGTACCGCCGACGCGCCAACAGGATCATCCACGCCCATCATATCGAACAGCGGTGAGCTGCCCGACGCTATGGCGGCGCCGATGAAACCGATTAGTAAAGACTCCCATGCGCGGTAGAGGAAGCATCCAGCTGGGAATAAAGAATGTCTGTAGTAATTGTTAAAAATTAATATCATAGTTATATTGGAAAACCGCTACCCTTGCAGAATTCGCTGTAAATTGAATACTTATCAAGAAAGTAGAAGAAAGATGATAAGACATTGCGTACTCGGTAAAGCAAAAGATGTATGTCACAACTTGTGGTTCAGTGTACCTACAGTACCTAAAGAAAGAAAAAAAAAGAAAATCTAGACTAGAAGATATCCATAAAAAAATACATGCTACTACATCATAGAAAGAAAGGAAAAAGTAGTTGTTTAGACAGCGTTAACAAACAATTTTCCCATATTTATGGGTAACTTTCCTCCTTGGCAACACTGCCTGAAAACATCCCCGATGTTGCCAATTTTTTTGCAGAAATTTAAATAGTAGAAAATATCATAGATATAAAAACATATAAGCAGACAAGAATTGAGTAGACTGACAAAGATTCATCATCATCTCCCTGCCCTTGTCCCATGTTACTTGGGGTTGGCGCACACGTTTCCGCTTTCCACTCTCCCCTGTCAAACGTCAAGCTATCATTCACTCCCTTCTCGTTCATATCATTCCTCACACAATACATCCATATTTTCTTTGGCCTTCCTATCCCTCTCCATCCATCAACATATACATATATTCATCACTCATTTAGTCACATCTCTCTTCATCAAATCTGAAAAATTTAAAGGAAATCGTTTGACCAGGCCAAGCGATTTCCTTAAATTTGTTTTTGTAGTTTGATGTGCTGGCGTCTGTACGCCAGCTACAAAAACAAATTTCTTTAATAGGTTTTCAACTTTATCACTAAACCATAAGGTTCAAAGTTGATTGGGAAAATTTGAAAGTTTCGGGGAGGTTGACCTGCTGGTGTCTGTACCAAGCCAAACGATTTCCTTTCAACTTTTCTGTCACTGACGCTACTTTTAAAAACTTCCCCTTACATACTCATTTCTTACTTTATCCATTTAAATAAGATTAATAATAAATGGTAGAAAAATAGACCGACAGAATGAATTATAATTACCGGTAATAGACACGAGTGATCCAAGGACACTATTGATGAGTTCCATTACCTCTGCCTTGCCTTTGTTCTTAACTAGCGTGAAACTGAAAATAAAATGTCATGTCTATTTAATGAAATAATATCTAGAAATTGATTGGATCGAATGCGAATGGAATCCTTGCTTAAATCTATTAATGGGCATAAATACATCAGCCGGTCTATTCTGTAATAATCTCACTGTGAAAACTTAGGTGAACTGAACGTGAAGTGAGCTGTCATTCGACCTGCTGCTAGGGACTGACAGCTCACTCCGAGCTCACTTCACCTAAGTTTTCACGGTGAGATGGTTACAGAATAGCACTGCTGATAACGTAAAGTGAAGCTTAATCTCAAATTAATCTTTAGACTTACAGTAAACCAAAACAGCCACCTCCGAAGGACCCCATCATTGTCATGACTGCCGCTCGAGCTGCATACTGCCATTTAGCACCGCTAACCTTAAAACAAAATTTAAAAAAAGATGTAATTAATATTTTGTCATATTTTCTCACAGATAAGCCTGTGTCCCAGTAGTGGCAACATTATAGGCTGATTATGGACTCCATGGAGTTTCTTGGTCTTTCTTTTTCATAAGTAGGTACAGACGTCAACCTACTACAATCTGTCAAATTTCTTTAATAGATTTTCATCTTTATTACTAAAGCATAAGGTTCAAAGTTGATTGGGAAAATTTGACAGTTTCGGGTAGGTTGATGTGCTGGCGTCTGTACCTGCTACGCTATGGAAAGGGCAACTAGCTTCATATTTCTGACTAACTTACTCCTTGATAGTTTAAGGCGCAGCGTTCCGAAAACGGGGTTTTTTAAAGCAGTGTATCTCTTAATCCGTAAATAATTTTGACCAAAAAAAAAAGAATGATATTTTCAAGTCTTATTTTAATACAGTGATGGAACTCAAATCATAATTAAACATACATTAATGCTTCAAAAAAATCTTGAAACACACCTCTTAATTGTCTTTAAAAGCCATTTATACCTTCACTAACAATTATAATTAAAATTATACCATAAAATGTCTAATGTCAACCTGCATTCAGTGATGGATTATGATGAGTAATATGAGCAATATGATGAAAAAAACAACGAAAAACATTGCAAAAGTACAAAAGTGTGGTTATTTTCTTTATTCTTTACACGTAAATAAAAAGACAGAGACAAAGGCAAATCGGAACCCTGCGCCTTAATTGCAATAAATGCTTTGAAATTGAGTTTGAATTAAACTAAAAACCCACGTAAGTCTAGATCCCGTGGGAATATCGGGATAAAAAGTATCCTATGTCCTAATCCAGGTCATGGTCTACCCGTGTGCCAAATTTCATCCAAATCTGTTCAGCCGTTTTAGCGTGAAAGCGTAAAAATTCACTTTCGCATTTATAATATTAGTTAGATCCGTAGTAACCCACTACCGATTTGTATGAAATCAAGCGTGAACTGGGTAAGGACATAAATATGCTACTTGTCATCCTGTACCCTAATTACGTAATACTAGCACACGATCAATCGGAATTTAAATAGTTTCGAAACAAATTGCTAATAAGCCTGCCATTGCTTCATAAAAGAGTGTCCATGGAGTTTCTTGCCCTTTCATATCCATACGAAAACTATCTTTTGGACGGGGCGACAAGAATCAATTCTGTTTTTTTGGAAATTTTGACGTTCATAAGTGCCTAATTGAAATAAATTATTTCACTTGACTTGACTACGCAATGGATTTTGACGCGGTTTTCATTATCATTAGTCAGATAATTTATTCCGGAATGGTTATGTGAGTAAACGTGTACATTGTTGATTTCTGTCATTTGTAGGTGTTTGACAGTTGTTACGAGTCGTCAGAAGCCCGAAAGTCTGACAACCAGTCTTACCTAGGGGTATCGTGTTACCCACTAACTGGGTTGTGGAGGTCAGATAGGCAGTCGCTCCCTGTAAAATACTGGTATTCAGCTGCATCCGGTTAGACTGGAAGCCGACCCCAACTCAGTTGGGAAAAGGATATGTACAAACTAACATATGTAGCTATACTAAATAAATCTCAAAATCTTCTGAATCTTTTGTCAAGTCGAAAAAACTATGCAAAGCAGGGGCGAGTTGCTAGCTCAAAATAATGTTAAAACCTATAAATTATGTAGTCAATTGTAGTCAACACTAGTTACCAGTGTTACCAGCATAAAAACGTTTCTAAGTACCGCATCGCATACACAATGAGGATAATAACGTATTCAAAGTATCCACCCGATCAATTAGCCAGACATGTGGACATGCAACTCAAATGATGGGCCATTTGTCTAATTTGTTGAAATGCGGCGTTTACCGTCCAATCTTGAACAATGGAGGGGAAACGTGATTCGCATGTATGTAGTACAGAGAATAGATTTAAATGGTGTGTTAGTGGGACGGTAGACGAGTCGAGCAGACCTAAATCCATGAAAGAGACTATTACATTGTTGTGACGTTTGGGAATAATAGTTTTCAATTGGTGTTAGTTCCACTTACGAATATCAACTTTACGTAAGTCTAAATGAAGTTGTTTTCTATTTAAAAAGGCGGCTAATGCATCTGATATTTCAACCTGTCTTGTTTTTGTTCGACTTAAACAAAACCTTAAACTTGCCGAAATGTGGCCATTACTTATGTGTATGTCATAATGTGAATTGGCAGCCATATTCTAGAAAATGAAAAAAATTGGGCCCTGTTTTCACGGAAATGTTATTCTAACCCAAAGACTTCTTCCTCTGGGAGGAAGAAGTCTGGCGCCGTCAGATCTGGCGATCTGGGCAGCCAGTTCAAATCGGCGAAACGGGAGATTATACGGCCCGGAAATTGGTGTTTCAAAATCTCCGTCATTTGCCTCAGCTGTGTGTATCGCTAAATTGCATTGTCAACTAATTCTCTAACTGTCTACAACGTGTTAAATCACAATGACATTAAGACGCCATTTGCAAAAAATATGGCATGTTCACATTATGACATTACTTTTGCCACACCTTGTATTGTACGTCACAGTAAGATAGTTGATGCCGTGATATAGTTATATCCATAGGGATATAGTTATATACCGTAATATAGTAAACATGAAAGCGGTTCATAACTGTCTTACTAGGATTATAGCTATGATACGAGCACGACCTAGTAATATAACTATTAGGGCACTACGACCAAATAGGTTAGGTTAGAACTATGACCAACTACCTACGTCGAAATTGGTAGCAGTAACAAAATTAGGGTACTCCGACAGTTATGAACCGCGTTATAACTATATTACGGTGAAAGCTATATCCCTAGGGATATAACTATATCACGGCTATAACCATCTTACTGCGACTTATAAACAAGTTTATTATTACTTTGCATAGCATCGTCGGTTGTCACTAAGTAGTGCCATAAACACGTTCTTATTTGTGTTTATTGTAGATGCTATGACGATTACCTATGATAAATATACATATATACCTATGCAATTTTTTTTTACTCCGTGCAAAGTGTAGTTCAAATTATTTAACTCATACCTAATTAGGCGAGACAGGAGTTAATTAACATTTCCTGTTGAGTTCGACAAAACACAAAGTAAAAAGTGAAGAGGTGTGCTCGAGCCTGTCTCGTGTACCCGACACTAACATTAGTTATTCAAGCTGTCACTAGACTAATTGGTTGTTGCCCGCTCGACCTTGAGCTTCACGTATCTAATATATATTTTAAAGGAGTTCAGTAAATTACGATGTGTTAAAAGTTCAAATCAATCTACCTAGCCTTTTCTCAACTATGTTGGGGTCGGCTTCCAGTCTAACCGGATGCAGCTGAATACCAGTATTTTACATGCAGCGATTGCCTGTCTGACCTCCACAACCCAGTAACTGGGTAATACGATACCCCTTGGTAAGACTGGTTGTTAGACTGTTCGGGCTTCTGACGACCCTTAACCACTGTCAAAGATCCACGAACGACAACCGGGGCCTCAAGTCTGTTATTACAATAGTGTCAGAATGGTCTATCATTGATTTCATAATTGTTGATTTTGACAGGTTTGGTAATCTACTAATATATTGGCGTCATTATGACTTTCCAATGGTCAGCCACTGACACTCCATTGAAAGAAATGGCATCTATTGGTAATCTCGTACATAATTAAAAATGAATGACTGACTTAGGCGGTAATCTGCTAAAATTTTGACAGTTGCTTTGATCAGTGACCTACCATGAGAACGTCAATGTGCAGTCATTTCTTTTAATTCGTTACGAGTATCGTGTTTGTGGAATACAATGATCAACCAATGATCGACCGTTATGAATTTAGCAGATTACGAACTTTTAGCAAAATGACAATGTGATCGTGTTGGAATGATGAATTTATAAAAATAGCAGACTTGTTCCCCTGGTCTAACGGCTGTTAACGTGCTTTCCGAGACACGGAGGAGTCTCGATAAATAAAGATGGACACCCATCCACGGACCAACCTCGGCAAGCGTAGCTTAACCTGATGAATCGACCCGTGCGGCTGTTATAACTTAGCCACGAGCTCCTCGACGTGTTAAAAAGTATTAAGTCTTCAGCCAAAAGTCTTGATGTCAATATTCTCTTATTGGATAATGAGAGTACGTAACGGACATGGGAATTCAATTTCATTGCTACCATACCATTGACATTTCGCTAGTTATGTTAAAAGGGCCATGCCATTACACAAACAGTCAATCAATTCAGCTTATCGCAGTTCACTGCTGGACATAGGCTTCAGCATCCAGTCTTTCCCAGCCACCTTCGTAAGGTCGCCGTTCCATCTAGCTGGTGGGCGTCCCACACTACGCTTGCCGATACGCGGTCTCCATGCCAGGACAAATACAAACAATAAAAGACATAAATCTGGAGGTTTAGGCTTTAATAATAAAAATAAATTGCCCGACCAAATTGCTCTCACTAACGGACCACGTTTGAGTTAAATGAGAATGTGAGCTTCTAAACATCTCTGCCTACACTTTCGGCAACCACTGGCGCGATACTAAAAAACTTGGTACAGACGCCAGCACGTCAACCTACTACAATCTGTCAAATTTCTTTAATAGATTTTCAACTTTATCACTAAAGTATTAGGTTCAAAGTTGATTGGGAAAATTTGACAGTTTCGGGTAGGTTGATGTGCTGGCCTCTGTACAAGATTGTTTGGTAGACATCACCATCAGCGATAAGACGGCTATATTGTACCCATTACTACCCATAGAGTACCTCGTTGGTCTAGTGGTCACAAGCGCTACTGCTGAGCATGAGGTCCTGGGTTCGATTCCCAGGTCGGGCAAAGTGTTAAAGCGTTATTCTATCAGGATTTTTTCAGTAGCAGCCCGTAGCTTGGATTTGTGTGCCCTGTTGATGGCGCCCCCTATTACATGGTAAGTACTTAAACATAACTGGCGAAATGTGGGTGTACTATTGGTACAACTCTGCTTAACCCCTTGGGGATTACAGGCGTGATGTTATATCTTTATGTACCCTATAGAACTAGTGTTGCCAATTTTTTTTATATCAAATATAGTATTTTTGAAGCCATTGCCTGTAAAAATATAGTACATAGCGAAAATATAAAAAAATATATATCAAAAACATAATATGTGGACGTCCAAGCCAAAAGGGTCCAGTAGTGGGGTATTGAGTTAAGACTAGATTCGGTATCTAGAATAATCAATTGATAGTAAGGATTGAAAAAGTATTCAAAAACTAGCACAGGATATTTTTTATCACACATTTAGTTGAAATTCTGTAAAATCGTATATAGTCATTTACTATATGAAATTGTAGATAATTGAGCATTTATTAATTAAAATCGCGAAATAACTTTATAAAACTTCTTATATCTCGGAAACTAAATACCGAGAACTGGACCCTTTTTTGCTTGGACGCCCACATATTTTTCTTTTTATACATATTTTTTGCTACTTAGTATAAACCTTTATTAACAGGTTTTTTTAATGTCTCATAACTATTTTTATGCTCTAAATTAAGTTTACAAAATACCATTAAGTAGCTTTTATGTGACTGGCTCTGTTGCGATCATCTCGCCGTTTTGTATTGAAATAAAAATATAGTAGTTTTGTAGCGGTTACACCGCCACATACGAACTACGCATCAAAAACATGACGTCACACAAATCCTGCATCGCGCAATTAGAGTTTACCGCGCGAACGACCTAAATAGTACTATTAGTCGGCCCGCCATACACAACACCCGTCTGGTCGGAGGATCCTCCCTTTTCTATGTTGGATGAGTGAAATTTACACCCTGTTCCTCATGCCACTAAAGTTTAGACTCCTACTATAATTTTTCTTTAGAAATATAGTATTTAGGCCTCTAATATAGCAGGATACTATATTATACTATATTATCAATTGCTGATTCCCGGCCACCGTAGGCGCGGGCTTGCGGACGGTGAGCAATGGGTAGCTCGACGTCCGGTAAGGACCAAGCCCGTGTCGACGGCGCGTTGTGTTCCACGCGCGCCTATAAGAGATGTCAGCGAATGAAGGGGTCCGATGAGACCATTGCCTGCCGGGGTTGCGGGAAAGTCCGAAAGGGATACCGTGGCCCCCTGGCATTGCACAGGCAACAGAAGGAACACGGGTGGGTTTTAGTCAGTAAGAGTCTGACACGCCCTCCCGCTCCACCCAGAGCGGGAGGAGTCATTTGATGATTTCCCATCCAAAAAAAAAAAAAAAAAAAGGATACTATATTATATAGTAGGGTTAGCAACCCTACATAGAACACACATAGCATTAGCACAATCAGCCTATAACGTCACCACTGCTGGGACAAAGGTCTCCGGTATCCACTCCATGACAGGGAGTGGGCCGTAATCCACCACGCGGACCCAGTGCGGGTTGTTAGAAGTCACATGTCTTTGAAATTTTTGTTCTAGGACATGCCGTTTTCGTCAGGATGTTTTCCTTCACCGTTTTGAGAGCAGTGGTGATGAAATAATTTACACAATGTATAGCGTCTGTCTGGGTTCGAACCTACGACAACAATTTGTAAGTTGCGGCCGTTACCCTGGGCCACGTTACCAGTGCTGCTTTCTGTTCCTATTGTAAATGAGATGTATTACAATTTTTAAAGTATCCCTTACCCCATAAGTACTGCCCGAGTTGAAAGCCAGCCACCCCCACCACAGCACGAAGGTCCCCATCACCGCATTGACAGGGTTCCCCATGGGGAGCGGTGCGATACCGTGCGCGTAGCGGCCGAGACGTGGGCCCAGCATTAGAGCTGAGGCAAATGCTGATGCTCCACCTGGTATGGGAGAAAGAATGTTGAGGTTTCAGGATCGTGTATATCTTTTCATTTCTCTTTTAAGGTGTGGTCTTAGTTACTACTTTATCCTATGACATCCTAACTAATATTATATGTAAATGCGAAAGTGAGTTTGTTACGCTTTCACGCTAAAACGGCTGAACGGTTTTCGATGAAATTTGGCACATGGGTAGACCATGACCTGGAAAAGGAACAAAGCTACTTTTTATCCCGAGACATATGCGGGTGAACCCACAGGGCGCAGCTAGTAAAGTATAAAATGAACTGACTGGTGAGGAACTTAATACATAAGTTATGTCTTTAGTTCCTAACCAGTCAGTCGAAGAAGAGGATAACGCCACATACAAAATTAAATAATTACGTAATATCTACTCGAGAAAATCAAGGTTTTCCTCTTTTGTGGATGTTGTTGGCGTTATTCGAGTTAATTTTCCTTTTTTAAATGCTCGTGTTTCTGTGACTATAAAACAATTTTAATTTCTTTCTTTAAAGGGCAACCAAGGTATTACATGACGAGCCCACCCTCGTCATGTAATCCCTTAGTTGGATTTTGCAGCATAACCCTCTTATCTCTCTTATCTGCGTTCACAGTAAATTCGTAAGGATCGATCATAACATATTATGTGACGTTCAGTATGTTTTGCTAATGGAAGGATAGGTTAGTTTATGGATGAATGTATTACGAGTACTGGATAGAAAGTATACCTCTGTAAAAGTTGGAAAGTCTTATCTATAAGATGCACAGGCCCCGACCCTGCAATGTCCACCGTCCCCAGTTTGTTGAGGAACCCGTGGGAGCCCCACACCCTGCCAGCTGGCAAGCAGAACCCTATTGTATTGAGTAGAATATACTACCTCTGATACAAGTTATAAGCTCTTACCTATAAGATGTACAGGCCCCGACCCTGCAATGTCGACAGCCCCCAGTTTGTTGAGGAACCCGTGGGAGCCCCACACCCAGCCAGCAGGCACGCAGTACACTATCGTGTTGAGGAGGGAGAACAAGCAGTATGCTTTGAAGTTGCATCTGAGGAGAGAAGAGAATGATGTAGTTGACTTTTAAAATAATGATACCAGCCTATTTTTTTTTTACTGCAGGGTACAGGAAACTCATACAGAGAAGGTACGTCCATTGATCACCTCAAGACGGGTTGGCGATTTCAGACTTATATTGACTATAAAGGTACCATTGCGTACCCGACCTCAGGCGGAAACTGCAGGCGACGTGTCGCCGCGACATGATTTGTGAGCATAAATATGTGAGCACCATGCATCTATCACATAATTAATTTATGTCATTCCTTCATGTTTCATTCTTTTTACCTATCGTGGTATAGTAATCTTATTCTAGGTGCATCGTCTTCACATATAATTGTACAATTAGTGTTTATGAGATAGTGTGAAAACATTTTAAAAGAGTAACGGTGGAGTTTCTTGCCCATTCTTCTCCATACGAAAACTACCTTTTGGAAGGGGCGACTAGAATCAATTATTAAATTTTTTTTGTAAATTTTGACGTGCAAAAGTTTTTGTGCATAATTGAAATAAATTATTTCCCTTTGACTTATGACTGGTTTCTATGAATTTCTATGAAATATCTTTCGTAGCTAGAGACACGTCGTTGGCAGCTACGGGCGAGTGACAGGCGACACGTGCAGCCCGACCGCAGACCAGTAGTGCCGCCAACGCTCGAACGATAACACGGTTTTCTATCTTCTATCTACCGACTGGAAGACGGGCTGCTGCCGCCTGCGGTCGGGTTCGGAATCACAGAGTAGGTACTTAACAACGCAGTCGCTCGATTTTGCCTAAGGTACTTTAGGGGCATGAGGAACAGGGTGTAAAGTTCACTCATCCACCATAGAAAAGGGAGGATCCTCCAACCAGACGAGTGTTGTGTCTGGCGGGCCGACTGCCCGACTGTTGATTTCGGATAGTCTTATCTATGTCGTTCTCGCGGTAAACTCTAATTGCGCGATGTAGGATTTGTGTGACGTCATGCCTTTGATGCGTAGTTATTATGTGGCGGTGTAACCGCTACAGTACTTTCTATTTATAGATGATAGATTTATTTATTATTTTTAAATGTAGAAAATACACAGATGTTGAGTATTTAGTTTAGCTGCACATTAATCACAACACAACGCACACACACATGTATGTCACAACATTTTATTTGATTTTGTATGGGTTTATTTTATTTTATATTACCTTTAAAATTTATTTATTACAACGGACAGACACTTTCCTATATTTATAATTATAGCGTATGGCACTCGTGGGTTGCAGCTGAAAATCAGCGTCAGGTGATACACTTTGTGTTGTCATCTGACATTATGCTGAGCTGAGGCCCTTTTGGCATTATAATAATTTGTTTTCTGTTTTTATAGTTTTAAGGTGTTTTTTTTTTGTAATGCCTATGAACGCATTTTTCTTTCTTTCTTTACTTTTACTATAACTTTGGAATCATGACTGCAGCGACATGACGCCGCGACACGTCGCCCGCAGTTGCCGCCTACGGCCGGGTATGGAATGGTATCTTTAATCAGGTTTCCTTACGATGTTTACCTTCGCTGTTACTCGCATTTTATAGATACTATTTAAAAAAGGTTGAGGTTTCAATTGGAGTTTTTCTTGTGATTGATTCTCTTAGAACCGATATTTAAATCTTTTTGTTAGTCACATTAAAATTATGACTGCGTAGTTGGTCGCAAGCATTTCTGCTGAGCATGCGGTCCTGGGTTCGATTTCTGGGTCGGGCAAAGTGTTATTTTTTCCCATCTGGAATTTCTCAATAGCAGCCCGGAGTCTCGATTTGTTGTGCCCGATTGATGGCTTGCTCCTATTACATGAGACTCAAACATAGCTGGCAAAATAAATATGGGTGTATAATACACCCATTATTTTGCTTTATATACATATATAGTTCACCTCTGCCCATCCTTTGGGGAAACAGCATGAATATTGCTGATATTGCTGAATATTGCTGTTGACAATATACACAGCAGGTATATTGTCAACAGCAGCCAATGTTTCCAGGGAACTGGACTAGGTGTTTCAGAGTTTCTGGACCCGAAATCACGAAAAGAAAGGGCTGAAATGAGGGAACAATTATTTAAGGCTAGACAAAACGGTCACCACGCAATAATAAAAAACAACCAATTATACATAGATGGAAAACCTGTTAACAAAAAATATCACCACATCAAACCTCAACACGAAGATTCAACTTACCAGGAAAACGATATAAGAAAGACGAGCATCACTAACCAATCCCAACAGATAGATACACCTAACGAATCTACGAACCATACATTTCGCAAACAAAGACCTACCATTTAAAATACTATTCCAGAATTTTCAAAGTCTTAACAATAAGCACCACTTACTTGAAGCTTTCATCACCCAAAATTCAACCTACAAAGCAATATGTATCTCAGAGACCTGGCTTTCAGAAGAAAAACTAGAACTAATTAAGATTAGCGGCTACAAATTTGCCTCATCATACTGTCGCAATTCCCGAACAGGCGGCGGTGTCTGTATTCTGCTTCAAGAATATATAGACTGTATACATAGAAGTGATATAACAGATAAATCTATAGAATATGTACTAGAGTTATGTGCTACTGAATTACCAAAAGAAAACTTATTAATTATAACTATGTAGGTATTGGAATAGAAGAGAGGAAGAAGTATTTTATAAACAACTAAAAATCATCTTAAAATATATAAATAATAAGTATTCTAAACGAAATGTAATCATAGGAGGCGATTTTAACATTGACATACTGTTAGATAACCTAAAATCAAATAAATTCATAAATTTAATGCAGGAATATAAATTTACCCAATATATAAAAAGCCCAACACGCGTAACGCCAAATACAACTACATGCTTAGATTTAATATTTACAAATTTTAAATTCCAAGATATGTACACAACTGTAGAAGAACTAGGTTTTTCAGACCACAATAGTACCGTTTTACATTTGCATCTGCCCAACCAAACAAAAAGAATCACCTGGTATGTAAAGAAAAGATTCTACAATCACACAAATATATTAAAATTTAAGTCTAAACTACAAGAAATAAATTGGAATAATATCATATCCTCTGGAAAAGATATGAATAGTAATTATGAGGCTTTTAATGACACGCTTATAAACATTTTAAATCAGTGCATGCCAATAGAGAAAATAAAGATAAAACCAAAATATAAAAAATACTGGCTTACCGTCGCCGCGTCGGCTTGAAAAAATCTTGCAAAAATAAAAGATTATTAAAAATACTAACAAATAAAACAGACAATCCGATACTAACACGACTTTACAAAAACTATGAAAAAATTCTAAAGAAAACAGTAATGACAGCAAAAAAACTAAACTACAAAAATAAAATGACTACTTCGAATAATAAAGTTAAGACAATGTGGAGCATAATAAATGAACGTACTAATAAAAAAATAGCAAGTAAGAAATGTAACACAACCCTACAATCAAATAATAGCGTGACTTCTGAACCCAAAGAGGTAGCAAACATATTTAACATTTTTTTTGCTTCTATCGGGGAGGCTACGAACAACTCTACCGAAAAACCGAAAAAATCTCCAGTTATATGCCCTATAGAAAATTCAATCTTCCTCAGTTCCATTGATCCTTACGAGGTAAACTTATTAATAAAAAACTTGAAAAATAAAAAAAGTCACGGCGTTGACGAACTTCCACCTACCTTATTAAGACAATGCGCAGATGAATTGACTTTACCATTTTATAAATTATTAAATCAATCGTTTGAAGAAGGAGCTTTTCCCAATATTCTAAAAAAAGCTCTTATAAAACCAATCCACAAAAATAATGATAAAACCGACCCTAATAATTATCGCCCAATTGCCCTCTTACCGACAGCTTCCAAAATATTCGAAAAAGCCATGTGTAATCGAGTTTATGCTTTTTGTGAAAAATATCAAATATTTAATGACTGCCAATACGGTTTCCGGAAAAATCGCTCCACTACCTTGGCCGTTTATAAATTTATTCAAAAAGCTCTAGATATAATAAATGACAAAAAGTATGCAATAGGACTTCTGCTTGACATGACAAAGGCTTATGATAAAGTACAATTCAAAATATTATTAAGTAAACTTTATAGTATAGGACTCCGCGGCAAATGTTATGACTGGTTTGTATCTTATTTGGAAAATAGGGAACAAATAGTCGAAATCGAACATTGCAACAACAGCACAAATGAAATAGAATTAATCACATCCAACAGCAAAACAATCACCGCCTCAATCCCACAAGGAAGCGTAATTGGGTGTTTCCTATTTCTAGTTTATATCAATGACCTTCCAAATAATATAACTGAACAATGTGTCCTATTTGCGGATGACATATCTATCCTTACCTCATGCGAAAATAGCACCAATGTAAATGATAAATTAATCTCCATATTAGACTCTACAATGAATTGAATGACTGAACACAACCTAGAAATAAACTTTAATAAAACTAAAATAATTCCATTCCACCCTCGCCAAAAAATCCCAATAAATATAAATTTAAGCTTTAAAAATAATAAATTAGAAGTAGTTGACAAATTCACCCTACTGGGCTTAGACATTGATACACATATAAACTGGAAGTCTCACATTCAGAAAGTAAGAGCAAAAATATCAAAATTTTCATACGCCCGCCGCGAGATCAAAAAAACCACGGACCTTAAAACTGCACTTGTAATGTACTACGCATACGCCTACGCATGGCTCAAATATGGTGTTATCTTATGGGGAAATAGTACTGACGCGCCCACGCTATTTACCCTGCAGAAAAAACTAATTAGGATTTTAGTAAATATTGAAGCCACCGACAGCTGTAAACCCCACTTTCAGGAACTAAAGATTTTATCCCTACCATGTCTCTATATATTTGAAGTTTGTAAGTTCGTGCGTAAGTACCCAGATTTCTTTACAAAAAGAGAGGACATACAAACAAAAATTATTTTAAGACACAAAATAGATTAAACCTGCCAACATCACGATTAAAAATGCACTCCGATAGTACCTTTGTCATGTCCGTAAAAATTTATAATAAGTTACCTGCATGTATTAAGAATTTAGAGAAATATAATATATTTACTAATAAATTGAAAATCTTCCTAGAAAACAAATGCTACTATAGTATAGGCGAATACTTAAATGATAAATTATAAATATGCAATAAATAAAAAACTTAGCCATAAAAATAATTAAATCACATACTTAATAATAAATGAAAGAATAATTAATTAATAATTTAAAAGAAAATGGTTTCTTTTAAAAAATTTTTTGCTAAATATAAGTACCTAACTGGTTATTTGACTTCCTATAATAACACCCAGCGTTCTTCCTCCTCTCTCCTACTTTTGATCTATGCTGTGCCCGACAGGGTCCATAATTGAGACTTATGTAACTGTTTCCCTACCAACTGTATACATTATGGTACGCAATAAAAAATTGAGAATTGAGAATTGAGAAACAAGGAGTGATGGTATGTCATGTTTTTTTAAATTATAAACTTTGATTTTTTACATGACTAGTGTCAATTATTATATTTGTATCAAAAGAATTTTTATTTGTACGAGATTCTACAAACTGTATTATAGATTGTTTAACTCATCTGTGCGCGCGGCGCCATGTGTGCGTGCGCTTGTAAGTATACAGCTTTAGTTTGTGTTGCGCTCGGACGACGACTGCCGCGTCACTGCAACACAAATTATAGCTGTAAAATTACAGCACACGCATACATGGCGCCGCGCGCACAGATGAGTTGAACTATCTATTATTATTTGTTGGTATACATTTTTGTATCTCGACACTATGCCGGTTTTTTGGGTAACACGGGCCAAAGCCAAGTGCTACCCCTGAGAGTAGGTACTACTTAAACTAAGTGATAATTGGTGATGATGTATGGCGTGGTGATATTATGTTTTGACTTTGTGTTGCAGTGGTGAATTATGTCTGTGCGTGTGATATTTGTGCGTCATTGTCGTTCTGCAGGAATTTTCGGACAATTCTGCAAGTGTTCAGGATAGCAGCTTTCTGTAGGGTTTGGTAGGTGGAGGGAGCTACGTCTAGTGTTTTTAAAGATTGATGCAGTTGTTTGGGAATGACACCGGTGGTTGAAAGTACTATAGGAATAATGGTAACGCTGCCTAATCGCCACATTCGGCTGATTTCTATTTTTAAGTCTGTGTATTTTGATAGCTTTTCAGCTATAGTATTTTGTAGGTTGTGTGTGTTTGGAACTGCTATGTCAATAATTTGCGCGGTTTTATTAGTTTTATCTATTAAAGTTATGTCTGGTCTATTGTAATGTGTTGTTCTGTCTGTGAGGATGGCTCGATCAAAGTATAGCTTGTGTGTTGTGTTTTCAAGAACCGTTTCTGGAGTATATTTGTAACAAGGTACTGGAGGTGTAGTAATTAATTTATATTTAATGGCAAGTTTTTGATGAATTATGTTGGCTATTTGGTCGTGCCTGTGTTTATAGTCAGTCTGAACTATTGCTTTACATGCTCCAGTAATGTGTTGAATAGTTTCAGGAGAACTATGACATCGTCTACAAATGTCTGTTGAAAGAGGGACTCGCATGATGTGCTTTTGGTAATTACGGGTTTCAATAACTTGGTCTTGAATTGTTGTCATGAACCCTTCAGTCTCAGGGAATAAATCTCCGCGCCTTAGCCATTCGTTCGACGCTAGCTTGTCGACGTTAGGTTGGCAAAGGTCTTGGCGATGTCTTCCATGAAGAGACTTCTGGGTCCATTCTGATATTTTAGTATGTCTGTCGATCTGTTTCTCGTTAATTTGTGTAGTTTTATCAGACATGTTTAGCGGGGTTAGTTTTTGATCATTGTAAACTATTGCTTTGTGTAGGGTAGAGGTTGTGCTTTTTGTGTTAAAATATTTTCTAAGAGTACTGATTTGTTTATTGTGTAGGTTCGTTATATCTATTATTCCTCGTCCTCCTTCTTTTCTGGGTAGTGTTAGTCGCTGTACGCAAGATCGAGGGTGGTGTTTTCTATATTTGGTCAAATAGGTGTTAATGACGCGTTGTAGGCTTTTAAGTTCCGTTTTGGTCCAGCTTATTATACCAAAGGAATATGTAAGGATGGGTATCGCATAGGTATTTATTGCTTTAATAGTACTTTTGGAGTACAATTTAGTGTTTAAAATGGATTTTAGTCTATGTTTAAATTGTTGTGTAAGTTTATTTTTTATTGTCTTATGTTTAATTTTCTTCGCTTGAATATATCCTAAGTATTTGTATGTTCCATGTTCATCTAAGGAATCTATGGTTTCACCTGACTGTGTGGTATATGAGTGTTCGTATGTTTGACCTGCCCTGACTGAATTAATTTTACACTTATCAATTCCAAATTCCATTACTATATCGCTCGAAAATTTGTCTGTGGCATTTGCGAGTTCATTTCTTATTTCTCTGCTGAGGAAGCGTACAATTTAATGTCATCCATGTAGAGCAGGTGGTTAATTTTACAGTTGTATTTGTCCGTCCGTATGCCATCTGTAGTGTCATTGTAATTAAGCTTATATCGTGGCATTAATGAATTTAATTTGTTTGATAGCGGGTTTAAGGCAAGACAGAACCATAGTGGGCTAAGCGAGTCACCTTGGAATATGCCTCGTTGGATCTTGATGGGTTCTGTTTCAATATTACCTGTAGATGTCATAAGATGTAAACGTGTTATCCATTGTGTAATTGTGTTATTTAAAAAGGCAATGATTTGAGGGTTTATCTTATAAATATTTAAAATTTCAAGTAGCCAAGTATGTGGGACAGAATCGTACGCTTTTTTGTAGTCTATATACATAGTATATAGATCTTTCTTCTTCCGCTGGACCTGTTTGAGTATAACCGAGTCTATCGTAAGTTGTTCCTTGCAGCCCTGACTAAATTTTCGACAACCTTTTTGTTCTTCGGATAATATTGAATTTGATTCAAGGTGTTTATAAATAATTTGAGTGATGCATGATGTTATTATTTTATATATTGTTTGTAGGCATGTTATTGGTCTGTACTTTGCTGGGTTGGCGCTGTCGTTACTGTCTTTTGGTATCATATACGTGATTCCTTCCGCTATGTATGTAGGCATCGTTGTTGGATTTTTTATAAAAGTGTTGATGTAATTATACAGGAATGGGTGAGTGTGTGTAAATTTTTTATACCAAAAGTTGTGAATATAGTCTGAACCGGGTGCTTTCCAATTGTGAAATTTTTGAAGGACGTCATGAAATGTATCTATTGGAACTTGTTCAAACTCCATTTGTTCAGTGTGCAAATGGTTTTCAGTCTCTATTTTAACCCATTCAGCTTCAGTATTATGACATGTTGGCCTCTCCCAAATTCCTGACCAAAATTGTTGAAGTTCTTGTACCGACGGTAAGCTATAGTTTGTGTTATTTTCGTTATTACTGGGTGCGGTTCGGTTTGTGGTTGAATTTTTTAACGTTCGATAAAACTGCTTTTCGTTGTTTCTAAATTTATTATTTTGAATTTTGCGAAGTGTACAATTATTATACCTGTTTAATCTACTATTTACAAGAGCGAGTTTCTGTTTAAGTGTATCTAAGAAATGTGTGAGTTGTGTGTTCGGTTCTTCATGAGTTGAGTGTATTCTATAGTTTTCTAGTATTGTGTGTACCTCTCTAACAAGCCTCCAGCCTCTGTTTCCTTGTATGTATGCTGTAAGTCTACCGATTTTTGCTCTTAAGTCATTAACTCTTAATTCTAATCTTTTCTGCCATTTCGGTTTCATATTTTTCTGATTGATGTAGGCCGTACTGTCAGAGGTGATATAAGAAAGTTTACTTCCATTTGTTTTAGCAGCTGTCCAAGCAGCACTATATATAACTGTCTGCAAGGTTTTGAAGTCTGTATCTGCATTGACATATTTTGGAAGGATAACGTTATTAATGTTACTTACTATTTGGGCAAATTTTTTTGATGGTTTTTGTTTAGGTATATGTATAATTTCTTTTTGTGGGATGAATGTTTGTGAAATGCTGTAGTGTATTTGAGAATGTTTCCTCTAGTTCTTGACATCTTTCCTGACTTATTTCAATGTTTGTGGTATTATGTTCTATGTTTGTAATGGTGGTCAAGGCTCCAATGTCAATGCTATTCAAGAAATTGAGCTCGCTTCCTACTTCGGTTACTTGTGTGTGTGTTTGATTATTAACGTGTGCATTTCCTGTGTTATTATTTGTGGGTGCTTGTGCTGGGGTATTGTCTGCAGCTATAAGTGAATTGTGATGTTCTAATTACCTATTGGGATTCGGTTGGTTAATTGTATTCTCTGCATACGTTTTTAGGTCTTGAAGTCGTTCATCTGATATCAGTTTGTTATTTAGAATTACCCTTTTTTGATCTGATATTCTCTGCTCAGACAGATGTGACAATTGTGGATAGAACTGAATAAACATTTCTCTTAATTTTTTCCTCCAGACAGTCATATCTGCAGTGCTATTCTGTAACCATCTCACCGTGAAAACTTAGGTGAAGTGAGTTGTCATTCCAACAGGGTGAGATGACACTGACAGCTCACTCCACGCTCACTTCACATGTTTTCACGGTGAAGTGGTTACGGGAATCGACATGCTGTTTCCATTTTCGTAGCGATGAAATAGGATTTTATTAGAGTTTCGTTCATTTCGTTTGACCACTTCATTCTACGTTTTGGTTGCGCTTGTAAATTTGTGTAGAATTGGTCTGTGTTTAACTGCGCCGGTGTCCGGGTGTGTGTATCCAAGTTACTGGTGTTTGTTTGAAGCTTTCTGCTTACTTCTAATCTAATTGTATCAAGTGTAGTGACCGAAAGTAATTTATTGTGAACAATTGCTTTTCGTTGGTCTCCAACTCTTTGTTTTGAGACATTCATTTGCGGAAATCTATTAATGAATTGTTGGTGCAAAGATGTAAGATATGAATTTGTTTCAGTTTCTAAATTGGTGATAATTAAATACGTACGCCAAATGAATTGGTTCATGTCTTCGCTCCATTTTTTACGCGTATTGGTTTTGACAGTAGCGGGTGAAGGGTTTATGGCAGTAGTAGCCTCCGACACAACGTCTACTGACATCGGTGATGATGATGATGATCTTAATGAGCGTGATAAATATGAAGGTGGTGATGATACAATTGATGAAAAGATGGACCTCGGAGAGGATGATGATGAAACCGGTAATGTTTCATCATCTGTTGAGGGTTTGTTTGCCTGAATTAGTTGTTTTGTTTTAGATCTTGTTATCATGATTATTCCCACGAGAAGCTAGGGACACAAATAGTCGACCACAGCAGAGCCCTGCGTTCACTGTAGCAAGGGTAAATAAAACTGGAGGTCCCCTATTTTCCAGAGTTGGCACACTAACGACTAGCGCTCTCTCCTAGCCATGCAGCCCTCGGCATGTGCGACCTTGGCTTGGATTGTATCTCTTTTGGTCTGACCCCTCACCCTAGATCTGTCCCAGCAAAGTAAACTCTACTGGCACAGACCTATGGTTCATTGGAGCGCGCAAGCCCCACCACGACGTCAACGTAGAGATACAGCGGTGGGGCTATTATTATTATTATTATAGCCTCTTTATTTCCATAATAAATGACTTATAAAAAAAACAATTAGATTATGATTCCTATTACATAAATGTGCATGCATAAAATAACAAAATGATTACAGTTCAAAGTTCAGTATCAAAGTGTAGACCTATCTATATCAGAATTTAATTCTATCTATATTTATCCAATTAGTTTAAACTAGGGATGCATCCGATACCGATACCGATACCGATATATCGGCGATACTTCGGGTTAGCCGATATATCAGTATCGACGATATTTTTATGACCGATTCAACGAAACTTTTTAATTTAAAAATGTAGTGTAAACGAGCGTGTTGTCTCGTCTATTTCGTTGCAAACGAGGCATGAACTATGCTCGGGGAAACCCCGCGCTTGTGAGTGTCTTTTTTCTCCCGCCCACTTTGGCCTCGCACTCGCATATCAGTAATATTTCGCTAGGTTGACCGTTGTCGCGCTTAGAATTTGTCATACATTCGTGTTGTTTGAGTGAAATAAAATAATCAGCAGTCATGTCAACTTCAAAACACAAGTGCGATATGAAATCATTTTTAAATTTCGACAATTGATAATTCACAATTCACAGTAAGCGTATTGGTATCGGTATCGGTATCGCCGATATTTTTATAAGAGTATCGGTATCGGTATCGTATCGGCGAAAAGGCGTATCGATGCATCCCTAGTTTAAACCTTCTGCGACGGCACATAGTTGTGCCATTGCATTGGTCGAGTCACTCGTCTGGGTCGCTGCAAGGTTCTTGACTAGTTGAATCATTATGTGATTCGTAAACCGGTTGCAACTCGTATAGTGTAATTGCAATAAAAAACCTAAATACATAAGGAAAAGGCTAAGAAGTGAACGGCTTCGGGGGCCCCAAATCTAACTACTTTTTAATGAAATCCCAAACAGGGTCAAATAATTATGTTCAGTAAGTAAAAGGCAGTCTCTGTTGGGAGCCACCTACGTTTGCTAAATATAAATGAAGAGTACCTACAAAAAATTTCGAGCTCACTTCGCTCATTCTATTAGCATCCAACATTTTCTTTTACTGTGAAAGTCGACAAATTAACTTCTATTTATGTATGAATAGTCAAATTAAAACCTTACCTATCCGCTCTCGCATCCTACTCTCTCAAACATTTTTGAATAGATCGCAAAAGTAATTCTTATTTCTATATAAATGTTTAAACGAAACCTATCCAGAGTAAACCAGACTGCAAAAAAATCGAGCTCGCTTTGCTCGCTCTAGCATCCTGCATACGTTTGCTCCAACATTTCCATAGTCGACAAAGTATCTCTTATTTCTGTATGAATGGTCAAAAGAAAACCTAAAACGAGCTCACTTCGCTCCCTCTTATACACGGGGAGGTCCAAAAGTTCGTGGAATGGAGGGGATGGAGTGGGGATAGGGGCGCTCGCTTAGTTTCATACTAATTGGGTACTCATCATTAGTATATAAATTGAGTTTCAGCCCTGTTGCGTCATTGGTTTACGAACACTCGCCTGCTAAACAAGTCAATCCGGAAGAAAACTGAAACTATGGAGAAAATTGAACACCGTGCTGTGATAAAACTCCTTACCAAGCAAGGAAAGAACGCTCAGACCATTTTTAATTAAATGGAAACCGTTTATGGGAAACAGTGCCTTAGTAAATCAATGATTTACAAGTGGTATGGTCTTTTTAAACATGGTCGGGAGTCGATTGAAGACGACCCCCGCTCAGGAAGGTCAGTTGAGGCCAGCACATCAGACATCGTCGAAAAAGTAGAAAAAATTATACTGGAGGACACCCGTTTGAAGAAAAAACAGTTATCTGCATTAGTTGGAGTATCAGATACCACCATTTTGCGAATCCTACATGACCACCTGGGTATGACAAAAGTCAGTGCAAGATGGGTACCGAGAATGCTCACGCCGCCTCAAAAACAGCAGCGCGTCGATGCGTCAAAACAATTTTTGGAGTTGTGTGGAGACGAACCTGCACAGATTTTGGAGCGGATTTTTACCGGAAATGAAACATGGGTTCATCCCTTTGAGCCTGAGTCCAAATGGGAGTCCATGCAATGCCATAAAAAGGGGACACCACCGCCAAAGAAATTCAAAGTGTCGGAGTCGGCTGGAAAGTTGATGGCTACTGTTTTTTTGGGATTGTGAGGGGATAATACTGATTGATTACAAAGAAAAGGGAAGGACCATAACCGGAGAATACTACGCAACAATATTAGAAAAATTAAAGGAGGCCATCAAGGAAAAACGTCAAGGAAAATTGACCAAGGGTGTGTTGCTCTTGCAAGACAACGCGCCGGTTCACAAGAGCAGAGTTGCAATGGCTGCTCTGCACACGCATGACTTCGAATCACTAGTCCACCCACCCTACAGTCCAGATCTGGCCCCAAGTGATTTTTATATGTTCCCCAATTTAAAAAAAAAGACTTAAGGGGAAGGAAATTTTCCGACGACAATGAGGTAAAGGAGGCAATTTTGGCTCATTTTGAGGCAAAAGATGAAAAATATTTTTACGATGGTTTAGAAAAATTAATTCATAGATCTAATAAATGTATTCAGCTTAAGGGTGATTATATAAAAAAGGAAAAATAGATTTATTGTTTCATTTTATTTAAAACCCTTTCATTCCACGAACTTTTGGACCTCCCCTCGTATTTTAAGTTCTTCTTGTTTTCAAAGTTTTCTGTATACCTGGGCGAGGGGCCCCCATTTAGTTTGTCGCCCCAGGCCCCCAATAGGCTTAGTTAGGGTTGCCATAACCTAAATTGTCGACCCCGGATAAACACGGCAGAAATCCCGGATATTTAGGCGAAATATGGTTTTTTCCCCGGACAGCTCTGAAAAAATATTTTTTGCAACAAAATTAAAAACATTGTTTTACTTTTTTCATTTTTATTCATTTATGTAGCTTAGCAACAAACAATAGACATTTTTAATAAAATAAAACACTCTTTCTGAGGTAATAATGGTAACATAAACAATTAAGCTCTTCTTTTTGGCATCATTAAAATTACACAATAATTACACTATTAACTACTACTAACTACTTACCTATAATATTTGAGAATTTTAGAGTAACCAATAATATTTTCAGTCATCTTCATCATCATTAAAAGTACTTAAGTAACTGCTGAAAATAATTTTAACGAGATCAATTTTTTATTTACTTATTTTGGTATTTTTCAGTCTTCCCAATTTTCACTAAAATATCTTTCTTTTCCAACAAGAATTTGTAAAAGTCGGAACAACTCAGGTCCTTGAAATTATACTTGATTTTGATTAGAGAAGAAACCGTGTGTACGTTTAGCGAGTTTCTTTCTTTCGTCCATTGCTGCGTGACTAGCGAAAACACTCTCTACGTTCGCATTGTGAGCTGGTATACAAAAATAATACTGTGCAATTTTAAGCAGTTCAGTATATAAATGGGCGTTAGGTGTTTTAAAAAAATTCAGCCACAGCTGGTTTGCGCTTAAAAGCTTATCGCCCTCAGTAAGGTTCACGCTATAAGATTTTAAGTTTGTCCATTCGTCAATCAACTTCGTATCATCGATTTCGATGTTAATTTCCTTGAGGAATAGGACTGTTTTTTCGACATCAGACCATGGAGTACTTTCAGTGATGTTTTGCAACATCATCCAGTTAAATTTGTCAAAGTCTTTCATTGGTTGTTCCCACTTTTCTATGTAGGATTTCATTTCTCTGTAAAAATCTGTACAATTTTTTGACTGAGTGAGGTGAGGGGTAGCGGGGCGATCACGCGGCGCGGGGGCATAGGTGGGGGCGTTCGACCGTTGACTATTTGAATGCGGGTTATTATCGATGAATTTTTTACAAATATTTATTCAAATTTATAGCTTATTATGGATTTCCCCTGACAACAAAAGCGTCCGGGTTTCACCCGGACACTTTTTGAATTCCCCTGCCGGACGGCCCCCGGACGCCTTTTAAACTAGGACTAATCCGGGGAAACCCGGACGGATGGCAGCCCTAGGTTTAGTCCGCCATTGGTTATTCATTTTGTTTCCTGTTTGGTACAAAATAATTTGATAAGTAACACTAACTCATAGTATAGCATGTTTTAATAATTTGTGATTGTGTACTTTAAACTTTAACACAATAAAGACATAATATCATTCATTCCTTTTATTATACTTATTCCGATTTGTAGCATTTTTTTTAGTTTCACATGCTCATAAATGTAAAAACAGATTTTTTGACTTATCATGTAGGTACCATCGAAGAAGTTCATATCTATACAGGCTGAATTTTTAGTCACCGTCCGTTTCTAGGCATTAGGTATGATTCACTAAGACCCGATTTCACCAAACAATTCTTAACGAGCCATCAGCAAATGCTCTGTTAAAATTGACGTAGGCGTCAAAAAGTTTTACGTTCTATGGAGGGATCTTAACAAGGCGTTGCTAAATCAAACATCTAGTAGATGTTATCTATCATCGAGTGAACAAAAACGACCGGCCTGACTTTTCATTCACTCTCGTTTTTATGCAACCAAATTAAAATGTCATGGCGTCTAAGCAAAACGGCCTATAGACAGTGTAGTTCTCTATTAGTCGTTTTAAACGTCAATTCATAAAAATGTTTTCAAATGATTTTGTTTTGTGGTATTTTTTGCTGGCTGAGCTTGCTAACAATGAAACTAAGATATCATTGTAACACAGTGGTTTAATAAAGTACATTTTATTATAACACAAATTAACTTCATTTGTAAAACACAGGATGACAGAAACAACAGTTGCTAGGCAACAACTAATGAACACTACTCTTAATTATTATTCATAGTGCATTATATATAACCTTTATGGTACTTACAACAATTTTTGATTCTTCTAAATTGTAATTTTTACTTATTTTGTGTATTAAAATGTCGAAAAAAAGTCGCCGACCGAATTTCAGCGCTAGTGAAAAAGAAATTTTAATAGGACTCATTACATAACATAAAAATGTAGTTGAAAACAAAAAAAACAGATGCAGTGACGAATGCTCATAAAAATGAGGGTTGGAAGGTGCTCTCTGTGATGATGGGGGGGTCCTATTACTAGTGGGAACCACTGTGAGCTTTTCCACTACGTTAGGTAACAAACATTTCTAATAATTTAAACATCATGGGTGGGTACCTACTTACGTAAGAAGTTGTAAGTCGAATCATAGGCATATTTTTATTACAATTCACATACCTAATAAGGCAATTTTAAGGTAGGTACTAACCGATTTGATGGATATTGAAGTTTATCTTCAATCATTTGCAAGACCTCTATATGTACAAGATTCTTTCGATAAACGAAACCTTGTCCTGAAATCTAGATCGTCATATTCTTCAAAATATAAGTCACGTCGAACTTTGTATGTTTTAGGACGTTGAACTTTATTGTCTAAAAGTTGTAAATTTTCGAAAATATCATCATTTCCGTGTTCAAAAATAAAATTTTACGCTGCTTCCATTTTATTTGACCAACTTACAACCAATTGACAGCCGTTAAAAGCATTAACGGACCTTTGGAGCAGTGATTAAGTTTGACGCCTTGTTAAGAGGATTAACGATTCGTTAGTACTTGGTGAAACACTCACTACGCTTAACGGGCCGTTGTCTATTTAACGGGACGTCAAAACTAACTAACAGTGTATGGTGAAACTAGGTCTAACTCCATTTTTCGAAAAAAAAATCGATACGTAAAATTTTCATATTAAATCATTTTTTCGAAAGAATTATCCGCTCTGCGAGGTATATAATAACTTTGTGATGTGATATCTCAATATTTTTGTATTGAGTGATACTAAAAGAAAAAACACGTATTCAATGATTTTCGCCAAAGATTAATATATCAAAATTTGGACGGTGACTTAAAATTCAGGGTGTATACAATACACCATAATATGGACTATTTCTGCTCGCAGCGCTCGGCCGCTATATGTATTTAAATATGTTCACGGGATTTTGTTTTCAAACTGCTTAGATATGAAGTTCTTCGATAATACATTCCAGACACCACAGATCTAGTACTTAAGGGGGTAACATTATTAAAATCTTACCTCTCAGCCATCGCTCCACTCACAATAGTCGTGGCCGTGGTAGCGAAGGACAGTTGAAACAAAAACGACGCGAAGACGGGTCCCATCAGAGGGTCCCCTACAGGGGGGTCCGGTAAGAAGTCACCTACGCCTATGAAGGGATTGGAGTAGGCCCCTTCGCCGAAAGACATGCCGTAGCCGAAGATCCAGTAGGTTAGACCTGGGAAAGCATAGGTTAAGCATAATCAGCCTATAATGTACCCAAAGCTGGGACACAGGTCTTCTCTCTGGGGAGACGAGTGGTCAGTAATCCACCACGTGAACACAGTGCAGTGGATGTCACAAGACGTCCAATGTTTGCTTCAAGGTTAAGGTGGTGTCCTCTGAATGTTTGAGAGTAAGTTTATACAGGGTGTGGCGTAAATAGTGGTCCACCGTTAAGGATTCGATGTACCAGATAATTTACTATCGATTTTTTTTGTTTAAACTACGACTAAATTTGTAGCAAAAGGTAGAAATTTCGTAAAAAAAGACAAATTTTTTTTTTTTTGGAATCCTTGCGTAAAAATGGTTAAAAATGTAATATGTTGTAGTAAATTATCTGGTACATCGAATCCTTAACGGTGGACCACTATTGACGCCACAGCCTACAGGGTACACATACACAGGTAGGTGGGTGTAGGTATACAGGTACCTACAGGTTCTTAATTTTTTTACAAACGGCTAAGCGGAACCCTATTACTAAGCCTCCGCTGTCCGTCCGTCCGTCCGTCTGTCTGTCAGCGGGCTGTACCTCATGAACGGTAATATTGAAATTTTCCCAGATTGTGTATTTCTACATAAACATAACATACACGCCTTGTTTCCCCGAAGGGTTGGGCAGAGGTGTACCTATAGTACACCCTCATTTCGCCAGTTATGTTTGAGTCCCATGTAATAGGGGGCGAGCCTATTGCCATCAACCGGGCATAAATCCAGACTCCGGGCTGCTACTGAGAAATTCCAGAAATAAAAACCCAATGACACTGCCTGACCTGGGAATCGAACCCAGGACCTTATGCTCAGCAGTAGCGCTTGCTACCACTAGACCAACGAGGTATTTCTATTGCCGCTATAAACTCAACTCAAACTCAAAGCATTTATTTCAATTAAACCATTTACAGGCACTTTTGAATTGTCAAAGAGTCAGTCAGTTAGTCAGAAAGTTGAAGCTAGTTTCGATTTCTATCAGGTCCCCCTTATGAGTACCGACAACTACATGAACGTCGCAGCAATTTACTGAATGCGGGCAGCGCAGGACGGGTCGTTGACAGTCCCTGGGGGATGGTCATTGGTCTGCGTCCAGTAGTGGGCATTTTCGGCTGAAATAAGGATGTGAATGGCCTTTAAAAGTTTGCACTGTGCTTGCCCGTAAAAGTACTATCACCAAATTTCTTTTACAGCTAAGCAGCGTGCCTTTTTTTTTTTTTTTTTTTTTTTTGGGTGGGAAATCATCAAATGACGTCTCCCGCTCTGGGTGGAGCGGGAGGGCGTGTCAGACTCTTACTGACTAAAACCCACCCGTGTCCCTTCTGTTGCCTGTGCAATGCCAGGGGGCCACGGTATCCCTTTCGGACTTTCCCGCAACCCCGGCAGGCAATGGTCTCATCAGACCCCTTCACTCGCTGACACTCTTTGAGGCGCGCGTGGAACACAACGCGCCGTCGACCCGGGCTTGGTCCTTACCGGACGGCGAGCTACCCATTGCTCACCGTCCGCAAGCCCGCGCCTACGGTGGCCGGGAATCGGCAATAGATTCCCGACGCCCAGGGCGTCTCCTCCTGCGGCGGCTAGGGGCGTGAGGGCGCGAAATTTGCCTCTCCCTCACGCGCTCCGCCTCCTCCTTCGCGAGCATTACTGCTTCGCAGAAGGAGGTGACGGCCTCCCATGCCCTCTCGCTCCGTACCATGGCCTGGACCAGGGCCGGACGCGAGAGATCCCCGCCACCGATCGCCTCCACGAGGACACGGCGGTGCTCTGCCCAAGCCGGGCATACCTCCACCGTATGCTCCACCGTGTCCTCCGGGCGATCCACGCAGTGATGACACCCGGGCGTTTCCTCCCGCCTTATCCGAAACAGGTACCTCCCGAAACAGCCGTGTCCGGTGAGGACCTGCGTCAGGCGGAAGGTGAGGACGCCGTGGCGCCTCTCCAGCCACTCCTCAAAGAGGGGACTTATCACCGCAATAGTGGCGTGCCCAGCACTGGGTTGCGACAATCGCACTCTCCATGACGCCATGAGATCCCGTCGGAGCTCTGTCCGCTGTGCCGCGATTTCTCGCGGCATCGGAGTCAAGCCCCGGCGTTTCGCCTCCCCGCGCCACTCCCAAATATGCGCGAGGACTTTTGCTTCCAGATCCCATGGCGGCAATCTGGCAAGGAGGCTCGCCGCCTCACCGGAGACCGTGCGGTATCCACGGACCAGCCGGGTGGCCATGACCCTCTGGGACGCGTTCAACCGGCGGGCAGGCCGCCGCCTCAACGAACGCGCCCACACCGGTGCCCCGTACAGGGCCATGGACCGCACGATCCCCGCGTATAGCCTCCGTCAGGAGGCGTTTGGACCCCCTAGATTGGGCAGGAGCCGTTTCAAGGCAGCCCCGGCCCGGTCCAGTCTGGGAGCCAAACGTCGGAAATGCTCCACGAAGTTCCACCGACTGTCGAGGACGAGTCCCAGGTACTTCATCGTCGACTCGACGCCGATGTGAACCCCTCCTACCGTTATTTGGGAACCCGACGGTGGCGCGTTCCGAGGACCATGAAAACACATGGCCTCAGACTTGTGCAAGGCCACCTCGAGTCCCAACTGCCGGATTCTGGCCACGATTGTCGCAACCCCGTGTGTCGCTAGTTCGGCCGCCGCCTGGTGCGACCTCCCCTGCGCCAGGACCAACGTGTCGTCAGCGTAACAAACGACGCTGACGCCATTGGGGAGGTCGGCGCGCAGCACCCAGTCGTATCCGATGTCCCACAGATGCGGCCCCAGGACCGATCCCTGTGGGACACCGCACGACATCTCTCGCCGGTTCCACTCTCCCTGGTGACCGGGGTAGATGATGGCCCTGTCTGCCAGATAGGCCTCGACCACACGACAGAGGTAGGTCGGCATCCGGTGATACCGGAGTGCCTCCCTGATGCAACTCCAGGGCAGGGTATTGAAGGCGTTGGCGATGTCTAGAGACACCGCCAAGACGACCCCACCCCGAGCCACCGCATCCCCCGTCGTGAGGGCTCGCACGCGCATGAGGGCGTCAACCGTGGAGCGCCCCCTGCGGAAACCAAACTGGCTCTCCGCCAAATCCGGCCCCACCCGCACCAGCCGCCCGACGAGGCGGTCTGCAATGACTCTTTCAAAGAGCTTGCCCACCTCGTCGAGCAGCACTATGGGCCGGTAAGCGGACGGAGAGTCCGCAGGGCGCCCCGGCTTCTTGATGAGGACCAGTTTGCCCGTCTTCCAACGAAGCGGGAACTGGCCCCTCTCCAAGCATGCGCTTAGGAGCCCCCTTAGTCGAGGCCCGAGAGCCTCTGAGGCCAGGACCCAGGCTTTCCCAGGTAAGCCGTCGGGTCCTGGGGCGGTATTTCTGGCATTCAGCCTACGTACCGCCACCCTCATCTCTACCTCGGTCACCTCCAGAGCATCGTCGTCGTCGTCGGCGGTGTGGTCCGCATCAGGCACCGCAGTAGGCGGAGCCATGGGCGGGGAGGCGTGTTCCCCTCTCGAAGGGAACAGAGCGCTCACCACGTCCCCCACAAGCTGCGGCCGGAGACTCTGCGTCAGCGGGGGAGCCCATGGGCGGAGTTTCTCCCGCACCATTTTGTATGGGCGTCCCCACGGGTCTCTGTTCAGAGTCTCCAGCGACTCCTCGCGGGCCACTGCCCTGGCCCGCAGGATTTCCGCTTGGAGGGCGGTCTTCGCCGCTCTGTACCCCTCGTACAGCTCCGCCTGAATGACTTCCGTATCCGGAGGTCGAATACGGAGCCTGCGGTGCCTAGTGTACCGGCGTCGCGCAGTAACGCACGCATTGCGCAGTGTCGTCAGCTGACGCGACCACCAGTACACCTGGCGCGAAGCACGTCCGGGCTGGACCCGGGGCATTGCCACGTCGCATATCTCGGACATGGCCTCCCGGAACCACTCTGCCTCGTCATTGATGTCAGCAGGCCTGTCCGGTGATGACACCCAGGCCTGCACGATCGAGGCTTCCAGGAGGAGCTCCCGGTCCAGCTGCTTCAGCGCCCACCGCGGACCACTCGGGGCCTGTCGGACCGGCGCGCTCGAGGTCTGGGCGGAGACGTCAAACCGGATGTACCGGTGATCGGAATACGTCTCCACCCCCTCCATGACGCGCCAGTCAATGACACGTGGCGACAGAGCGGGGCTAGTGAACGAGATGTCCACCACTGATTCACCCCGCATCCGCACACACGTGGGGACAGAACCCCGGTTAAGGACGACCAGGCCTGTCTCCAGCGCCCAGTCTTCCACCATCCTGCCCCGTGTGTCCGTATACCGGGAACCCCAAGCCACATTCTTGGCATTGAAGTCCCCGAGGACGAGCACGGGGAGGGAGCAGAACCCGACGACGACGACTCTCAACTCCGCAAGGGAGTTGTGGAACTCGGCGAGAGTTCGGTTCGGGGAGAAGTATGCGCCTACCACGACAATCTCCCCGAACCGTGCTGCAACGCAACCCTGTCCTCTCTTAACAGCCTCGAGGGACGGGGTACCGGCGGCGGCCGACGAAATTAGGGCCACTGAGCCGCTCAGGTCCTCCACCCAGTCATCCCTGGGTGGGACAAAGTACGGCTCAGCGACCACGGCGATGTTAATCGACCACTGCGCCATGCTCTGAAGCAACAGATGCTGAGCTGCGGCGCAGTGGTTGATGTTCGCCTGGAGGAGGTGAAATGGGGCCATTATTGGCACTCCATGTCAGCCCCCTCCTTAGCCCCCTGTGAGGGCCCTGCCGCGGCGGCTGCGGCGGCGACGACGGCTGTTGAGGCGGCAACGGCGACGGTGGCGGCGGTTGCGGCTGTGACGGCGGTGGCAGGTGGTTTGCCTCTAGCCCTGGCGGGTGGAGCGCAGGCCTTGCTCCCAATCCGGTGATTGGCCGGCTTGCCAGCTGCCGCACATACAGCGCAATGCGGCGTGGCGTTACATGAGCCGGCCTTGTGACCCGGCTGACCACAGCGGTAGCAGTGACCGCTGCGGTCCACCTCCGAGGTGCATTTAGCTCCCACATGGTTGCCCACATGGCAGCGGAAGCACCTCAGAGGTCTGGGTTCCAGCAGTTTGACCTGCGCGGAAACCCAGCCCACCAATAACCTCTGGCCCTCCCCGGCTATCTTCTTGGCCGCCGACACGGGGCAGCTCACCGTAATGGATCGCAACCCCGTGAAGTCAGGACGGAGGGCGCCCGCCCTAACCTGCTCGGCAGAGCACCCCCCAGCCCTAACGACAGCGGCCACCACCTGTCCCTCCGTCACTGAGTCGTCCAGGCCCAAAATTCGCATGTCTGCGCATTTGGTGGGCCTGGACACTCGGGCCTCGTCCGCATCTAGGGACGCCCTAAGCCTTTCGGCCAGAGCGTCAGCGGCCGGGCCACTTGCCGCACCGGGGACCTCCAGCATCCGGGCTCCAGTCGCAGTGACCCTCACCCGGATGCCATCAGCGGCGCCGATTTCCTTAAGGTCGACCGCCGCCCCCACCTTGGCGAGCACGTCACGGTAGGACACGCCCTTCATCTCCGCCTCTGGCTGTAATCACTACAGCTGCGGACTTCGGGGCGCGAAGCCTAGCCGCGACGCTTCGCTCCTTGCACCGCTGCCTCCTCTCCTTCTTCTTGGCCGCCCTTTTTGCCTTCGCTGCCTTCCTCTTCTCCCCGGCTACCTGCCATTCGGCGTCAGCCGGGGTAGAATTAAGAGGAGGCGGGGGCAGCTGTTTCGCCGCTAGGGCCCGGGCTTTCGCCGCCTGGGCCGGGACCTTCGCCACCTGGGCCGGGGCCCTCGCCGCCTGTGTAGCCACCCCACCCTTAGTCTGCCCCGACGAGCCTGGTTTGGCTGAGGCAGCTGCGGTGGTGGCATACGATGCCGTCTTCTGCTGGCCAGAGGCCGGCATGCTCGCCGCTAGAGGAGGGCGCAGGACGATGGCTTCTAGCGCGGAAAAACGAGACCGCAAAGAAGCCATCTCCTGCCTCACCAGGGTCAAAACCCGGTCCTCCGCAGGCACGGGCCGTCCCTGCCCAAGCTGCTCCCTCCTCTGCGGCACCTCACGGGGGCCGGCACCCCGAAGCCCGACCAGGTCTGCTCGGAGCTCCTCATTCTCCTTTCGGAGAAGCTCCATGGCGGCTGTCAGGCGGGCGACCTCCGCCCGCATCTCGGACATGCCGTCCGACGGAGGCCTGAGGTGATAGGCCTCCGCTGCCGCCAAAATAGAGGCCATGACCGCGGGTATGGCCTTGTCTTTAGAGGACTGAGTCCTCTTCAAGGCCAAACCCTTGATCGCGGCAGCCACGGCCTCCGCAAACCTGGCCGCTCGCTCCGAATTGGAGCCGCCAGCGGCATCCGGCTCACCACCTGCCGACTCTGTAAGGGCCACCATGGTGGTCGTCCCTACAAGGTGGTTTTCCTCTTCCGTAGAGGGTCTCTCCAGCTCGTTTGGGCTGGCCCGGCTCGGCTCGCCAGCCTCCTTATTGGTGAGCCCTCTACCCACGCCTTTTCCCCGGGCCGCACCCCGCCGACTAGAGTGAATTTTTCGTCTGTGGCCTTGGCCCGAGACCCCCTCATCGGCAGACGACCCTTGGCCATCTTCCGGTTTGGACCGCTTCCGTAGGAACTTTCGGTTCCTCCGGGCAGCCCCCACCACTTCGCGCTCAGAGCTCTGACCAGTGCTCTTTGCGCCCGATGCAGCGTCGGACTCCGACCCCGCATCACTCCCCTCCTCTCTGTTTGGTTTTTTGTTTTTGTCTTTTTCCATATTAGATCCCACGAGTGTAAACTTTGTGTATTTAATCAAAATATTGTGGTTCGCACTAGCGACTAATTATCAAATAGCTACCCATTAATCAAGCTTACAACCTCCCTCACGGTGCGCCGCCGCTTGGAGGTTTGGGGTAATTTTTTATAGAGGATTTCTTCCTCGCGGTCCGGGCGGTTAAGCCAAGACCCTCGACCCCCGTCAAGTGCCAGAGACATGACCTTGACACTCTTCGGGGCTACGAGACCAACGGTGGCAGAAGGCTTCCTCCTGCCTGCCCGACGGCAGTTTTAGTGCACGCCGAGCCCGTACTCCAACGCTGCTCAACGTGTGCTCTCTCCGAGTACACGTTAGAGCGTTCCTTCGACAGGATATTGGCATGCAGACAGCGAGACCCCTTAGGCACATAGTACCTAATGGGGAGACATTGCCCGCATCCCAGGGTGCACCGTCCTGAAGACTGACCTTCCCCCCGGACGCATCCAAAGGGAATTCCAGCCCACAGGCACACGGGGAGGTTTCCTGTCCAAGCACCCCTAAGCAGCGTGCCTGTATTCCGGTTTGTATGGTGCCGCAGCCGGTGTAATGAGGGTTTTCATGAAAATTCCACGCCACGCCTTCAGTTGGCGCCACTTTGACAAGAGGTCAAAATATATGATGACGTTTATCATTCATTTCATTCATTCGTTTGTCATTCAGTCACGACTAAAGAAAATATAGGCGCTTTGACACTTTTGACAGGTGCCTGACGTCTCAGTGCTGCCAACTAATGAATGTCATTCCAGAAAACCATCATTACAACTGCGATATTTCAGTTTTATATCTGGGATGGAATTGGACAGCACTGCGATGTCTCTCGCATTGACTACTTTTCATCAGGTTGTTTTTCACTTACATAATACCATAAAAGGACTTACCACCCAAAGAAATATCAGCCAAGTTCTTCATCATGATATTTGCTTCATTCTTTATGGATACACATCCTGACTCCAGCATGCCAAAACCTAAAAAAAAACAACGAATTGGTGAATTTATAAAAACATATCACAACCCAGAAGGGTTAGCCAGACCAACCCTGCGTAACACACTCAGCCCCGGATATAGGGGGGACAAACCGGACTACCTTAGAGCCTCCCCTAAGGCTTGGCGGGGGACGGCAGATGGCAGTTTTTACTTCGCTTCAAAAAAAAAACTAGATCCGGGGCTGAACATACTTTCTATCACAATCCGAGAGTTTTGAAGGATATTGGTGCCGATTCTTTTGTACACCAAACTAAACAGTTATCACTAAACTTCCTTACTTTTGGCTATGAGAATCATAAAGCTATTCTACAAAAAAAAATGTTATCTCTAAATTAAAAAATAATTTTGACAAAACTAAAATCGAATTTGACAATCGTGACTCCACGTGGTACATACTGGTTTGCCCTACCCCGTGTTTTTTTTTTTAGAGCCGGAGGTCCGCATGGAATGGTATTTTTCACTTTTTGTATGGAAAATGTGAAAAATTATTACCTACATGTTGTTTTAGGGGTTTATGGGTTTTATAAAGGGGGTTGAAATTTTCATTTATTTTGCGATAGGACACACTATTTTAAAGACATACCTACGCAAAAAAAAAGATACAGTTCTGGGTTTGCACCTGAAGTTGAGGTGTTGGTGTTCATGACAACTATTTGAATTTCACACAATTTTTAATCGCGATTAAATATACCTAGTCGGATTTAGTTAGATAAACAACATTTTTGGTGAAAAACGTCAAATTCAGAATAGCAAAATTGTCATTATCACTAAATTAAAAACTCAGTGCCATCCTATAGTGCTGTCAAACTAAAATTTAGTTAAGTTGTGTCACTTTAGTCTATTTCAGAATGGGGAATCGTCGTTTGACAAGAATAAACTAAATTTTTGTGGTTTTTAGTCTAGTTTAGAGGCATTGCTTCATATGCTCGGAAAAATAAGTCTGCTCAACAACGTAAATAACGCTATGAATGTTGTTATAATATAATATAATCTTTATTACACAAGAGAGTGGTTACAAAATAGTGTGAAGTCCCTGACTCCTGTGCTAGGTGGTAGACCTGTGTTACGAGAGCCAGTGCCCTCTCCCAGTAGGAGATATTACAGAATCTTATGCAAAAAGATTAAGAAAAATAAAAAAGAATAGAAATGATAACAACAAAAAACGGATATAGAAGCCTGTATTGAGTATGTGAGTGTTTGTGTGTATGTTTGTGTCTCAGTGTGAACGAACGTGTGTGTGCGTGTGTTAGTGGATGGCTGTATATACGAGTATATGTGTGGGTGTGTGTATGCATGTGTATGTGTCAATGATTCATTAGGAGGGGTTTTAATGTTACGACATAAACATGATAATTTTCTCTGTTTCGTCGTAGTTCAAAGACAGTAGCCATGGCTTAAGACTGTGTTTGACTTTAAGTAGGGTTAGCTTATAAATTGAGAGTTTTTTGTTTATTTTATTATACATTAGTGCGCTATGGGCACGATAGTGTCGTCGCGCAAGTGCAGTACGACATTAAACATACTTACAGATAGGAAAGCCAGCCCGCCGATGACATAGCTTGCCATCTAGTGGCATCGTGGAATGTTGGAGCAAGATAGAGCGGAGGACATATAATTTTCTTACCGTTAGTACTTGGGCTTCTGAGTACAATTGAGCTGTGGTAGTCTCTTTTACGGAAATGTATAACTTTGAGAACAGCCCGCTGAGCTCGTTCCACCCTAAGCATCACTGTTTTGTAGGTCCCGCCCCATACCGGGATGCAGTAAGTAATTATCGACTCGCATAGTGAACGGTATACTAGTAATGCTGTTTCAATGTCGGACGCGTGTCTGAGCTCCCTAAATAAGTTTACGAAGCCGGGAGCATAGAGCATCCGTATGGGTGCGCCAATCCAATCTTTCGTCAATATAAACACCTAGATATTTGATATTTGGGAGCATATTGAGGCGAATGCAATTGCAAGGAGAGGAGTCGTGACAAATATGTGCTATTATTTTATCTGAGTTAATTGACGGTTTAGGTGAGTTTGGTGAATTACGTTGGTCTTTGAGATATTAAGCGTCAGTAGATTAGTGGATAGCCAGTCCATAATTGTTCGCAAGGTAAGTTCAGTGGTTTGCTTAGCCCTGTCCCAAGTCACGGCCGATATCAGTAGTGCTGTGTCGTCGGCATAGGTAAAAATGTCACAATGAGAAAGGGAGAGTTGACATAGGTCATTAATATATATTTGAAAAAGCGTGGGACCCAAGATACTGCCTTGAGGTATACCGTAGCTGATGAATTCTTCGTCACTAAGAACAGAATCAATTTTAACACATTGGCTACGCCCTCTGAGATAATCTTTGTAAATATCTAGGGCCACACCACATACTCCCATATGCTCCATTTTGGCCACCAGTCTGGGAATAGACACCGTATCAAAAGCCTTAGTAAGATCTAAAAAGATACCACAGCATTTAAGGTGACTATCCAATCTCATCATCAATGAGGGTATTGGTGAAATCAGAGACAACATCTTCTGTGGAAATTCCCTACCGAAATCCGTATTGATTTTGAGCAATTAAATTATTTCTACAGATAAATTTTGACAGATTGGTGTTGAGGATTCGTTCAAGTATTTGCACTGTTGTTGAACTGTCAAAATGAAAGCCGTTGCTACCTTGTATTGTATGAACGTAAAGGAAGCAAAAGGTATATAAGGATCGTAGCAGGTGGTGTTCTGTAGTTTCTGCCCACCCCCATTGGACTAAGACGTGAGTTTATAATATGTATGTAGGTAATAATATATATAGCAGAGCGCTAAAGATAGTAGAAAATGCCATACCCACATCCTTTTCATGTCACTGACCTTGTCTTCAAAGTGAGTTACAAATTATCATACACCTAAAATGTTTACTGCCATCACTTTCAATTTGTATGTATTTTACTTATTAGAGGAAAAACCGTAATAATATTACATCGTGGTCTTTCCTTTATATGCCGATCCTTGGCCCAGTCAGTTTGGCAAGTATTGAGAAGGTCACATAGAGATTAAAAGACTTATTTAGATTAACGTAAATAATACAATTAATTTCTTAAAAATGAGACGTTTTTGGATGGTATTTAGGATCTACGGAGGAGGTTCTATGTTCGTATACGTAGGTATGTTTTATTTCTTTTTTGAAAATTCTTTTTTTTTTTTTCCATTTGTTAGAGGAAGGTTGTGCGGTGGTCCCATTTCAATTTTATTAACTTTGCTTGGGTAGTTTTTGAGTAAGCCTCAATAATATCTACGTTATTTTTCCCACTTAAAATAGTTTACGTGGATGATGTTATAATAACTTATTCCTGTCCCTGTTATTTACATACAAGGCAGTGGCATTCGAAGATGAAAAAAAAAATGACTTCCAAAAAAACACTACAAAGTGAAAAATAACTTTAATTTCGAAAGTCGATGTCTGGTTTTGTATTTAGGTTTTTTGCCAAAGACAAGGACGTAACAGGACTTCCTCTCTCCTACCCTTTTGCTGTGCCCTATAGGTTCCATAATGATCTAAATTATATAGTTAACCCCTAAAGAAGTACACGTTATGGTAAAGCAATAAAGATATTGAATATTGAAATAAATAATTTTAGCCTTAGTGGGTAAAATGGCTACATGATAATTGCTTCACGGGTTGATCGAAGGTGAAGCTACGCTTGTCGCGGTCAGTTAATGGATGGGAGACCATCCATTACATATCGAGACCTCTGTGCCTCGGACAGCACATATAAAGCAGTCGGTCCCGGCTGTCATTTGTAGAAATTTGACATCCGTTACGGGATGTCAAAAGCCCAAAAAGTCTGACAACCAGTCTTACCAAGGGGTATCGTGGGGTTGTGGAGGTCAGATAGGCAGACGCTTCATGTAAAATTATAGTCTACCGTAACAAAAAAGATTTTAATTTTTCAAACTGGTCGCAAACTTTTTTTGATGTATTGTACATGGAATTAGTATGAACTATTCTATACTATTAAATTAGCATTCTTTATTTTCACCCGAGCAGAGGTCGGTCGACTAGGAGCCCAGTCTGCTATTTTTATAAATTCGTCATTCCAACACGATCACATTGTAATTTTGCTAAAAGTTTGTAATCTGCTAAATTCATAATGATCGATCATTGGTTGATCATTGTATTCCACAAACACGATAGGTACTTGTAACGAATTATAAGAAATGACTGCACAATTGACAGTTCTTTTGATCAGTGACCTACCATGAGAACGTCCTCATGGTAGGTCACTGATCAAAAGAACTGTCAAAATTTTAGCAGATTACCGCCTTAGTCAGTCATTCATTTTTCATTATGTACGAGATTACCAATAGATGCCATTTCTTTCAATGGAGTGTCAGTGGCTGACCATTGGAAAGCAAGCAGTGATAGCCTAGTAGTGTGACCGTCAGACTGACAAGTCATAGGTCTCGAGTTCGAACCCAAGGCACGCATCTCTGAATTTTCGGATTCATGTGCGTAGATATTATATAATTATCACTTGCTCAAAAACGGTGAAGGAAAACATCGTGAGGAAACCGGCATGCCTGAGAGATATTTCTCGACGGCATGTGAAGCCAAGTCAGAGGCCCGTGGGCGGCTTTAAAACTCTGACACCAGGTTAGTTTACTAACCACACGAAAAGAAGAAGACCATTGGAAAGTCATAATGACGCCAACGTGACAATCTACTAAGATTACGAAACTTGTCAAAATCAACAATTATGAAATCAATCTGACACTATTGTAGGTAATAGTAGACTTGAGGCCCAGGTACTAGAAATTATATAATTAACTATACCCAAGCAGAAACCTACTAAATCTCTAGTTGGCAAAGCGCACGGATTAGGAAAGTAATCTTACAATAATTATTCCATTAAGATTCAGCATGTTTTGTCCCATAAATATTATAAAACGACTGGGTTGGCCTCTGTTGGCTGCCGGCCAGGTTGTCAAGTCATGTCATACGTGTGTTCAGAGCGAAGTGCCAACCCACTTGGCAGTGGGGGGGGTATTTTTATAATGGAGGTTTTAATCTATTTCGAATAGTGTATTTTTCTACACAATGGGCCTCATTAGAAGGCTGAAAGTCACCCAAAGGGCAATGGAGTGGTTACGCTTGAAGTTTCACTACGTGATCAAATTAGAAATGAAGAGGTTCGTAATTAAGAGAACCAAGGTCACCGACATGGCCCGAAGAATTGCCAAACTTAAGTGGCAGTGGGCAGGGCACATCCCTCGTAGAACAGATGACCGATGGGGCTGAAAGGTTCTGGAGTGGCGACCGCGTACTGGAAGACGTAGCGTTGGAAGGCCTCCCACAAGATTGACCGATGATCTTGTAAAGGCCGCAGGAATCCTGGATGCGAGAAGCATGGAACCATTGAATGACTAACTGAGAGAGATTAATGAATTATTCTAATAAAGAAAGAAACGAAAAGTATTTATTGGGACAAGTAGGTACAGCAGATCTCAATTAAACTAAACACACACTCATTAAAAATAAAATCAAAGTAAATTTAAAATAAAATAGAAAGTCCTGTGCGAGGCCAAAAGGCTCCTATCTCAGCATGATGCTGTGACATTTAACAATAAATGTCGCAGCGCTGGTATTCTGATAGGGCCCGCAGTGATGTCACGGAAAGATACAGAAATAAATACTGAATAAATAAAAAAAATAATAGATAGATGTTTAGAATACAACATGTAAAAAATTAAACATATTTAGTCCGCGTGTCTTTAGTATCTGTGGCATCCTTGTGACAAGTAAAGAGACGCAGACGCCGACACCGGTATTTTTTTTTTATATTACAATGAAAATGAACTAATAATTATAATTATGTAAATACAATATTTTTTATGGTCGCGAATCATATTTTGATCAAGATACAACCTTACACTGATCTGCAAAAATTGCAAAAAACTTAAGAAAATTTGATATTCGCGGGCTATTAGCGCTTGCCCCTTAAATAGGCTAATAATAGTTACATTAAATCCTGTTTAAAAACATGAATTAATTCCTGAACACGTCTTGGTTACGTACCTACGGAACTAAGCAATACGCAGACTTCTTTCGCAGAATCCGCTGTCGATGATAATGATGAACGTTCAGTTTCGCGAATGACCAATGATTCACACCATTCCTTAATAAGACCAGAACCTACAACAACTGCTGAAATACTAAATAAATACATTGGCTATGAAGCTGCTTCAGGGTCTGGCTACAAAACTGCAGTTTCTGAATACGAAACTAATCTAAACTAGTAGGTACCTACTCTAAATTAAGTAAAAACAAATAAAGATCCAGGGATTATCAGTGAGAAGATTTATCAGTGCAAAAACTTGAAAATCGTTATAAGCATATTCCTCCAGACCGCTGCCAATCTCAACGGAGACTAGCCTTCAGCGCGGGAGATATTATAGTGCAGGCGTGTGTGCGCAGACACAGGTGCACTCTCTCTTCCCTCACTCTCATAGTCAGATGGGGCGGCAATCCGACAAGACCGGAGAGAGATCAGCAGGCCTAACATGACACACACGACAATTACTCGCTCTCGCGTGAGTAATTTTTGTCTATTTCGGTCACTTTCTCGTTTTCTGACAGCACTTCCATACAAAATAGTCGACTCCTTCTGTCAAAATTGATGTTTTCTCTACAAACTAACATGGCACCATAGTTATCTCGATTTTTGACAATTCAACACGAGATAATCTCCGATTTTTCTATCATTTAGTCGTATTTACTCGTCGTCGATTTTGACGACAAGAGTAGACAAAATTATGATACAAAAAAAAAACTCCAAAATAACATGGCAGTTTCATAATTGTACTTATTTTAGTCATCATTTTATTTTACAATATATTAATAATGAAAATACAGCTTGGCCAGAAAGAGTAGAAATTAAACAAATATGAACTAATTTTTTCTACACATGGCAACTCGAAAGAAATGTCAAACATCAGTCAAACTATCAAAACAAAAAAGTGTATTGTGAAATAATTTAATTTTTCGTAGCTATTAAACGTATTAGTCGGTGAATTATTATTGAAAATGGGCAAGACGATAAAAAGTGGTGCCAGAGAAGTTATTTACAATGTTTTTAAGAGGTGTTTGGCGGAATATCATGCCGGAAAACTTCTAACAGAATTGGATGACCTTTACAAACGAGTTGCTGATATGACAGGTATTTATTCACTCTCATTTTATATAATTTATATAGTTCATGATCTAAGTTACAGTTAAAGTCGGTTAGGTCTTCAAAAAATACCACATCATCGAAGTTTTTTACGGATTTAATATAATTTTAGAGGTTATGTTTACATCGGGTTCACAATGACTTTGTATAGAGCGACTGCATTTTTTGATCGTCACGCACGTCATTCTACATTAATGTTTTATTTTGATTACAGGAAAATCAGAAAGCACTGTTCGACGCATAATAAACGAAGGCAATAAAAACGAAGGCAAATTCATAACACCAGCCAAGCATAGAAAAGGACGTTCAAAAATAGAGATGGACGATTTTAGTGTCTGTGCGATTCGTCAGAAAATTCAGTTTTCTTACACCGTACAGAAAATAGCACCAACTTTGCGAAAGTTGTTGGCTGTGGCAAAAGAAGAATTAGATTACAAAGGAGGCCGTGAGAAATTAAGGCAAATATTACATGCCATAGGCTTTTCATACAAAAAATGTTCGACAAATAGAGAATCGCTAATAGAAAAACCTAATATAGCAGCAAAAAGAGATGAAAGTTACATCCATAGTTCTTATAAATTGAGAAAGTGCTGGCAATCCATTAAAATCAAAGGCATAAAACATGATATATCAAAAGGAAAAAGATGGATAATTGTCCATGCTGGAACTGCCAATGGATTTGTACCCAACGCTTTACTAATATTTAGTGGTACTAACAAAATGGAAGACTACCATTCAGAGATGAATTCTCACAATTTTACCAAGTGGGTGACAGAAAAACTGATCCCAAACCTACATGAGGCCTCTATAATTGTCATGGACAATGCGCCTTATCACAGTGTGGTGCAGAACAAGGCTCCAACATCAGCTTCCCGAGTAGATGAAATAAAACTGTGGCTGTTAGAAAATAACATCCCGTTCGAGCCATCAACAAGAAAGCCAGCATTATTAATGCTTGTTAAAAAGCACAAGCCAGAACCAGTATACCAAATAGATGAGTTGTTGGGGGAACATGGTCATGAAGTGGTACGGCTTCCTCCGTACCACTGTGACCTAAATCCTATCGAGCTCATCTGGGGCATAGCAAAGCAAAAAGTTGCTGCATGTAATGTGGGAGGAGCAATTGACATAAAAAAAGCAACTGAGGAAGCTTTTAATAGCATTGGTCCCGAAACTTGGAATAATTGTGTCGAACACATAAAGAAAATAGAACATAATTACTATGAAAGGGGAAGAACACTCTATGAAGATATAGACAGACTGGTAATTCGTGTTGGTGAGGACAGCAGTGACAGTAGCTCAGATTCTGAAGATGATCAAGAACTTGGATCGGACATGTCAGGTGTAGAGTATTTAGATAGTGACTAGAAAAAATATTGTTACTATATTAAAGATGCTTTACTCTACTATGGTTTTTAATTACTAAATTAAAAAAAATGAAATTTAGCTTCTGATTTAACGATTTTCCACATTCAGATTTATCATTAAAAATACTTGAAGTATCAAATTCATTTTGCTTGTAGTATAAATGATGTCATATAAGCGATAGTGGCGACCTCAATTTTTTTCTACTCTTTCTGGCCAAGTTTTAAACTACTATTTATATTGGAACGACGTGTTTTATATGGAATTTTTCGTTTTTTGTATGGAAAATATGAAAAAATATTACCTACATGTTGAGTGTTAGGGGTTTATGGGTTTCATAAAGGGGGTCGAAATTTTCATTATTTTTGCGATAGGACACACCGTTTTCGAGATATAACCAAAAGAAAAAAAAAATTACAGTATTGTTTTTGCACCTTCGAGGTATTGGTGTGAATTTTAGTTCATTTTTTAATTGCGATTAAATACTTAGACAGTCAACATTTTAGGTGAAGAACGTAAAATTCTGAATATCAAAATTCCCATTTTCACAAAATTAATAGCTCAGTGCCGTCAAACTAAAATATAGTTAAGTTGTGTCACTTTAGTCTATTTCAGAATAGAAAATCGTCGGTTGACAGGAATAATCTAAATTTTGCTGATTTTTAGTCTAGTTTAGAGGCATTTGTGACAAGAAAATCGGCACCATTGAATAAATGAAACGGAATCTCAAGCCGATGTTGCTATCATAAAAATAATTTGTTTTTAATAACTTGCAACATCGGTTTCTCGTCGCGAGATATAGAACTGTCAAAGTGCCTTTTTCGAGATATCTCGTCGTTTACGGTCATGTTAGGGATTAGAATGACGTCAGAATCGTAGACAAATTTCGACAAAACGAGATAAAGAGCTTTCTCGCGCTTGTCATGTTAGCCCTGCAGGCGCAGGACCAACGACTACGTGCTTTCCGAGGCACGGGGGTATCACACCGCCAACTTCCGATCTCCGGGCTGTTACTAAGAAATACTTCCAAACTCCGGGCTGTTACTAAGAAAAACCCAATAGGTAACACTAACTACGTAGGAACTAATTAGTGAACAAGCGAAGCGAATGAGTAAAACCCTCGAAAATTTAATTTATTTTAAGTGATGCTGTCCATAATTAATTTATTGAACTATAACTACTGCCCGCGACTTCATCCGCATGAAATTTCTTGTATTAATATGAAAAATATCCTATGAAATTTGGAAATAAGTACTGTGGCTTCTCATTAGTGAAAGTATTTTCGGGATCCGATCACCAGTTCCGAAAATTACCTTCTACTTACATACAGTGTGTCAACGAAAGGCATTCCCGCTCGTTAACCAGCAATAGTATAGGGACCACCGGGTTATACATGCAAAAAACTAAAGTTTTTTTAAGCCTAAGTTACTCCTTATAACATCTGCAATCAGCCAGTGAAAGTCCCGTCTAAATTGGTCCATCCGTTTCGGAGATTAGGCAGAACAAACAGACTGACCTATAAACATTTTTTTTTGTTTGAATACCTACTTTCATATGCATTTAATTTAGTAAAAAGTTATTATTATAATAATTATTACAAACAGACACTTCAATTTTATTGAGATTTATATATACGTGAGATCCGGACGATGCTTCGTTATCCGTCTAACTTGTATATCCGTAACTGAGATAAGGGGGATTTTTCCTTATGCGAAATCTGAAGGTTCGGCCGAAGTTACGGACGGGCGCTTCCCTCGCCGTCTTACTTACAGACATAGTGTAGGTAAGTGAGACGGAGCGGATTTCGCTTAGGGAGTAGGCCCCAAGGTACGAGGCACCCGTAACTACGGTCGAAACAACGGATTTCGCTTAGGATGTCAGAGTTTTTGGTCCGTATTACAGAACCTCACTCAAAACTCAAGGATTACTTAAAACTTATTTAAAGCCTATTCGGTTGAAACTAGTTTTAAGTAATGCTTGAGTCTTGATTGAGGTTCTACGGTTTTACGGGCCTTAAAGCCGCCCATGGGCCTAAGACTTGGCTTCACATGCCGTCGAGAAATATCAATTTTATTTATTTGTATGTATGTATGTATATATTAGTCGGATTTAATAAAACTAGCTTTGTCAAAAGTTGTGGTTGTTTTTATTGACCCATAATATATTATTGATATTATTATTGATGTAGTGGTTATCTAATGACCGCTCCGTCATCATGAGCCATCCTTATAATGTTGGGAAAACCCTGCACTTGCGGTTTTTATCAGTTTCATATACTTAATTGGTAAAATGTTGGGATTTTTATGAGATCATGTGAGAAAAAACTTTGAAGGATAACGTGATTACTTATCACTTAATTATTCTTCAAATATTTTTGTTATGTAACCTAGTTATTTTGTAAAATAAGTTAAATATTTTTAACCGTAAATCAATAGCGAATGTTAATTCGACTACCGAGCGAGTTGGTTTGCTTCTTACTAGGGAACAGGGCGCGCGATTCTCCATACAAACGTATTCCCCGTTTTTCTTTCTGAATAATGCCTCTTGAAATGTCATTTTTTTTATAGAATCGGGGTCTCTATAGGCATGTCCCTGTCATTTACTTTTTTTCGGCAATTAATAAGTAAGGAAACTATGACCCTCCAAAAATTACAAAAATGCCCCATTTTTACCGCCCTGATTAGAGGACTACCAGACTAATTCGGAACAGTTTTTAGCACAAAAGAAAATAATAGGAACCTAGACATACTCTTTCTTAAAAATTTAATGTAACAAATTATTAAATCGGCTTAGTTTTCGAGGAGAAAAAAGGAGAATGCCAAACGTCGTTTTCGTCAAAAAATTTGTGATATAGTCGGTCTGAGCTGCAGTTGTCCCTATCGCACTGGTTTTTCGGGCGCAGCGCAACGGCAATAGTTTCTTCAAATACCTATTTTTCAAATTCCTCGCAGCCCCTGTTCCCTCTTAAGTCTGGTGAAAAGTAAAATTAATCCACCGTAAGTACTTTTAGTAATGTTAACAAAACGGAAAATGCTTGGACTGTCCATCATCATATTTTTAATCGACTTCAATTTTTTTTGTCAATTGTTGACCGATTTTGATCAGTTAGTCTTATATTTATGTCGTTCACGCGGTAAACTCTAATTGCGCGATGCAGGATTTGTGTGACGTCATGTCTTTGATGCGTAGTTCGTATGTGACGTTGTAAACGCTACATATTTTTTCTTTACTTGGGTAGATTTTGAGTTAGCTTCGATAATACATATTCAAGCCACTTTGTGTATCTTGATGATGGTGTTATATTATAATAATACAGGAAGGATTATATCAGTAGTAGAATCTTAATCAGTCACTCTTGTTTTTGTAGCAAGGTAAACAGTTTCCAGTGTAAGCTGACCTGGGGCCCAAGTCTGCTATTTTTATAAATTCGTCTTTACAACACGAACCCATTGTCATTTTGCTAAAAGTTCGTAATCTGCTAAATTCATAATGGTCGATCATTGGTTGATCATTGTATTCCAGAAACACGATACTCGTAACGAATTAAAAGAAATGACTGCACAATGACGTTCTCTTGGTAGGTCACTGATCAAAGGAACTGTCAAAATTTTTGCAGATTACCGCCTAAGTCTGTCATTCATTTTTCATTATGTACGAGATTACCAATAGATGCCATTTCTTTCAATGGAGTGTCAGTGGCTGACCATTGGAAAGTCATAAGGACGCCAATATGTTAGTAGATTACCAAACTTGTCAAAATCAACAATTATGAAATCAATGATAGACCATTCTGACACTATTGTAATAGCAGACTTGAGACCCTGGCATTGTACGATAATCCTATACTATGTGAGATCAGCATAAACTGGAAATGTATAGCTTAATGTGTAGCCTGGTGTACCATAACTTTAATACTAATTTCGTACGTCGTTGACAAAACACTAAATTACAGATCCAAAGACACCGTCTTCCGAAATTAAAATTATTTTTCACGTTGTAGTGTTTTTTTTTTAAGTCTGTTGTTTTTTTTTGTAACAGGTATTTTTTCGTGACAACTTTTTAACTAAGATTGTTGATCAGTAATCTCTCGTTGGCTAAAAGAGTGCAGTCCTCCAATGCCTTAGGATATAGTAAAATATTAAAGATATCTACGAATATTTGCAGAAATCGATACTTAATTATACTGACGAGTTATTATTACGAGCTGTTGAACCACAAAATTCTGAATTGATGGTTTTTTTTTGTAAAAGTGAGATGTAATGCGGGCCATAGATAGACGTTCAAGGAATTTGATCAAACAGGCTGGTTCAAAAACAGTTTGATCAAATAGAAATACGAAAATTCATATTTCTTAAAGTCCTTTTTGATCCCTATTTGATAAAACTGTATAAACCGGCCTGTTTGTTCAAATTACTTGAACGTCTATGGCCCGCATTATGGTGAGATTTTCATTAATCAAATAAAGTCCCACTTCCGAGGTATTTTTTACTGATACTAAGGCCTGTAATATACTTAAAAGACCATTAATTATTCGATAATTGGGAAACTTTTTAAACCTATCGAAGAGATAAGTATTAAAAGAGGTGTACTTACCTAGGTAGGGTACCTACCTATAGTGCACACACATTTCGTCAGCTATAATTATTATCAGCACACAAATAATACGGCAAAACGTATTTGGATGAAATTTGGTACATGAGTAGACCATGACCTGGGCTAGGACATCGGCTACTTTTTATCCCGATATTCCCACGGGATCGAGACTTATGCGGGTGAAACTTCGGGATACATTAGGGCAAACCTGTTGCCACGAACTGGGCACAGACCCAGAGTCCAGGCTGCTAAAGGTTATTGGTTTTTTTTTATAAAAATCCCAGTAGCCTGTAATACTTTGTCCGACCTGGGATTTTAATCCAAAATCTCATGAGGAGCAGACACGCTAGCGATCACCAAACCAAGAAGGCAGTTCAGGCCGAAAATAATTTAAAATAAATACCTGTTTGCATGGTGAAAATGATGAACGATGACGTCAGAATCCAGTTGGTGTCTTCCAGATCTATTTCGAAGCTCTCCTGAAGGTTCACCGTGGTATTCGTCAGGTTTGGGGAGCGCAACCCCATGCGCGGATACAGAGTCCAATTGGAATCCATTCTTATTACTTTCGCCTGCCTTCACTGGATTTTAAGGATTTTTGATCTGTATTTTTTAGTTTGGGCGGGAAGAGTGACTGTTGACGGCAAAAATTTCATTCAGTCTGCATTTTTGTTAGTTTTCTACTGGTTTGTTTGCTAATCTTAAAAGTTCTAATGCCATAAGACAAATGAATAGAGAAATTAAGTAAATGTATAAATTCATCTGGTCCGCTCCCAATTAAATAAATCCATTTTATTTATTTTTTGTTTGATTTTATTTCACTAACAGCTGTAAATGACACTTTAATTTTTTTATACCGTTTCGCACAGCACTTGTCAAAACGGCCGTAATGCCAAATGAAATGCGTGTTTTGATGGGAACCTCTTTTATATGAGGCGAGTGAATCGCGTGTTGGCTGTCGGTAAACAAGTAAAGAATTGATGTGGACTTGTTTAAATGCAGATTGCTACGTCATGTCATTGAGCTGAGGTAATTTGGTGTGTGTTTTCAGGTTCAAGAGCGTATTTAAACGGAATCCTCGTTTAAATATTTGTCGCTCTTCCATCATACAATTTAAGTAAGAAGTATTTATATCCTATTAGAGCTCACTGTGGAAGGGCTGGAAAGTAATTCGTATCCCCATTTATTATAGTGGTATTATTTATGGTGGATTACGGCCCGCTCCCTTTCATAAAGAGGCCTGTCCCAGCTATGGGAACAGGGTGATTATGCTGACCAGCTTTGATGTGTTCCGGATTGAAGCATTTGCTCTTGGGGGCTGGTAAAAAAAAAAAAAAGTTTATTATGAGGCAATTTCTCTCTGAATTTCTTTCGGGTGTTAAGTCGTATTTGCAGGCTTGAATGAATTTAAGGTTAATGGCACCCAAAAAAGGGTAGGATGTTAAAAAAACGACGTAGATAATTAATCGTTGAGTTTTTCTCGCGGACCTAAGAAGGATTTAGAAAATTAACCTCAATTTGGAAATAAAAACGTCTTGGAAATAGATTTAAAATGAAAATTTCGGTAGGTATTCAATTGATCAAATCAAAGCACGTGGAATCCATTTGTTTACATTTTGATCAGATACCTACCTACTTTTGGAACAGGCTATAAAGCTACATAATATTCTTATCTAGATAATTTAAAAATACATGGTACCTAGTCTTCAAAAGAAATATAAAACACAAAGAAGTAAGCAATGGACGCGGAAAAATCATCCGTTTTAATTACGGTGGGTAATATATAATATTCGTGTTTGTAGCCTAATTGCTAATTAGTGCTGTTTGCTTCATATGTTAATTTATATGATCTATTACTGAAAATTCATAAAGGAATAATCACAATAACACTTTTCCCGAACCGGGAATCGAACCGAGGACCCCTTATTATGCTTAGCAGTCGTGCTAAGTAATAGGTAAGACCTTAAGACCACGCAGATTGCCACCATAGATCAATCTAGTGTTCAAAAAATGTAAAAATAAGGAATATTAATGTAATTTAAATTATTCTAAAATCTGACAGGCATTATTTTATACTTACTTAATTCCTAATTGCAAAAAACTTGTAATGAATTTTAACCAAGTAAGTTCAACTTAAGAGTGTTTGTACACTGACATTTTTAGCGATAAAAATCGTGACACTAGCGGTGAAGCGAGCAAGGTACAGTCGTTTCACACTTCACAATTATTTTACATGTGACAGCAGCAACCCAACAGCAACCTTATTGTAACGGGAATAAAATAATAATGATTTTTCTTTGTTCCTCTCAAACAGAGCACCTGCCATCTAATCTCTTCACTACCCTTGGTTGACTGGTAGAGAATGCCTAAGGCATTAAGTCCGCCTTTGTACTTTTATAAGTGTGAAAAGTTTAAATAAATAAATAAATAAAGATCATTGTGATTTAACAGGGATGCGAAATCATATACTATTAAATTAGCAAAATTTGAATGTATAGGTATATAAGGTCCCATTAAAATAGATGGACACACTTTAAGAAATCATTCAGACCACCAAAATAAGGATAATGGTAAAAAATAATAAGAAAAACTCTTCAGCTAACTTCGTACAATCAACCGACCGTAACCAATACACTAAAAATGTTGGTTACCCAATGCCATATTTATTATTTTAGGTCAAAATTAAATCACTTTATTAAGTGTTTTTTTTTTTGCTTGGATATCTTTGGTTAGACGTACTGAACGCTGTGTTAAGCTTTGTCCATCTACGAGTATTTTAATGGGACCTTGGATATATTTGTAACCACGTTCTCGAAAACGGCTCTAACGACTTCGATGAAAGTTGCAATAGTTAAAATGGTTTACGGGGGCGAAAAATCGATCTAGCTAGGTCTCATATCTAGGAAAATTCGTTATGTCCGTATTTTCACCCGAGCAGAGCTCGGTCGCCCAAAGTTTAGAACAAGATGGCTACCTTAGAATAATGACATGGCAGCATGGAATAAGTAAGTAAGTACCTACTATCATGGCAGCACGGAATTAGTATGAACTCTCCTGTACTATTAAATGAGCATTCTCTATTTTTACCAGAGCAGGGCTTGGTCGTCCAGGTACTCAGAGGTGTAATAAGTATTTAACTGTGAATGGATGTTCAGCGACTTAGATGTACTATTATGTAGCCTTCAAGTCTTTAAACAGACTGCACCACAGGGTGGTCGAGGCTGGCCATGCCACAATTGCGGCGATAATAAGTCCCCACTTTGAGTAGTGGCTAGAGAGACGCTACGGCGGCGTTCTCACCTTCCGCCTGACGTAGGTCCTTACCGGACACGGTTGTTTCGGGAGGTTCCTGTTCGGGATAAGGCGGGAGAAAACACCCGGGTGTCAATATTGTGTGGATCGCCTGGAGGACACGGTGGAGCATACGGTGGAGATCGGCCCGTCTTAGGCGGGGCACCGCCGTGTCCTTGTGGAGGCGATCGGTGGCGGTGATCTCTCGCGTCCGGCCCTGGTCTAGGCCATCGCAAGGAGTGAGAGGGCATGGGAAGCCGTCACCTCCTTCTGCGAAGCAGTAATGCTCGCATAGGAGGAGGCGGAACGCCTGAGGGAGAGGCAAATTTCGCGCCCTCACGTCTAGCCGCAGCAGGAGACGCCCTGGGTTTCGGGAATCTCAGGACGATTCCCGGCCACCGTAGGCGCGGGCCTGCGGACGGTGAGCAATAGGTAGCTCGCCGTCCGATAAGGACCAGTCCCGAGTCGACGGCGCGTTGTGTTCCACGCGCGCCTCAAAGAGATGTCAACACAACTGACAGGGTCCGCTAGCCGGGGTCGCGGGAAAGTCCGAAAGGGATACCGTGGCCCCCTGGCAACATACAGGCAACTGAAGGAACATCATCACAACAACAAGTCTGACACGTCCTCCCGCTTCTCCAAGAGCGATAGAAAAAAAAAAATTGGTCGAGGTAAATGTAGTGCTGTTCTACAAACGATGAGCCAGTTTGATAGCGTGCTTTGTGCGTGCCCTGATACCTGTAGGAACGTTACGTGATTTCATGGACACTGATGGTGAAAAACTCTGGGACGACACAATTTGGATTGTTATCGACCCGCTAAACGTGCCTAAACGTTTACTCGATTTTTGACGATTAACACACGTGTGTTCATGCAAAATCGAGGAAATGTGTTAGCAACTGACGATCGTCATCGTATTTTTATAGTGGATAAATCTGAAAGAAGATAACAGATAATGAAATTAATTAAATGATTTTATTTCTGTAAATGAAATAAATGATTTTATTTCTGTAAATGAAATAAATGATTTTATCTTCTGTAAATAGGTTTGTAGAAACACTTTTTCACGTCAACAAATCTGATCTTATTGATTGGCAAAACACACAACGGTATCGCTGCAAAAAGAACTAGTGTGATACTGCCTTAAGTCCTATTTAAATTCTTGTTGTGTCACATCTGTCTTTAAAACATTGCGGTTTTAAATATCCTCGTTTTTATGGAATCTTGAGTAAGATAAATGAAGATACTTATTTGAAGATAAACGATTGTGTTATTATGATAATATATTATACCTTGTGTCTAGTATGGAGTTAGCATTGATTTTAGGTTTAGTGTACCTATATCGTGTACTTACTACCTATGAAATATACCTAGTCCTCCAGACCGTATTTCGGCCACGGCGGCCAATCTCAAAGGAGACTAGCCTTCGGCGCTGGAGATATTACAGTGCACAAGTGTGAGCGCAGACACAGGTGCAATCTATCTTCCCTCACTCTCATAGTCCGATGGGTCGGCAATCCGACACGACCGGAGAGAGATCAGGCGCAGGACCAACGGCTTAACGTGCTTTCCGAGGCACACCGCCAGCTTCTAAACTCCGGGCTATTACTAAGTAATTCCTAATGGAAAAAACCCAATACCACTTTTCCCAGGATCCACACTAGGACCCGCTGTAGGCTCAGCAGTTGCGCTTGCGACCACGAGACCAATGAAGCAGTAGATGACTGTAGATGTACCTAACTACTGCGAGAATAGCACGTGGCGTTTCATAGTTTCTGTTAACCCCCTAGGGAAAAATTTACGATTTTATGATCGTGTGTTGTCATCAACAAAATCTCTATGAGTTTCTGTAAGTCTGCGATGAGTTGGATGTTCTTAATCGCCTAAAATGGTAAAATTCTTTACAAACTTTCATCTCGTATTTAACCCCTTCAGGGGACGAATTTTCGAAAATCCTTCCTTAGTGCTTACCTTCGCTATATAAAGAACTCTTGTTCAAAATTTCATTCATTCATTTTCATTTTAACCAGCGGCTTACTTTTGTGCGTTGTCTGTCAGTGAATGAATGTGTCTCAGCGTTCTCCTGTCCTTATTTAGAAATGTATTTGTAGTCTGTGCAACATGTCTTTTTTTCCATACTTCTACTATTAGCCGTCATCTCGGTAGTCACTCCCTTTCTAGCCATATCATCTTCCACACAGTCCATCCATCGTTTCTTTGGTCTTCCCCTTACTTTTATAGCCATCGACATTCGTACTCAAAACTTTCCTCACGATATTTTCATTATTCCTCCGCATGATACTTCGATTTCCGCACAACTTTTCAGACCGATTATGACACTTTCAGACTTCCTCTTAAGAACTCACTTCTTATTCTATCCATGAAAGAATGTATATTAAGGATTTTAAATGTCTTTGGCAGAGCCTTACAAAAATTGCGAATTGTCAGTGTCGAAGACGGCCCTGACCTCCTTATGATCATCTTCTCGGATTATACTAAATAGATTTAAAGTGTGTTTGTAAGTAAAATTGCATTTGTAATAGTGTAATGTCACCGTAACTGGGTCAATGGTAACCGTTGATAAGAGTCCTTCCTTGTAACTTGTATGTTAATTATTTTGACTAAGAAAGTCTGGGCACTCCATTTTAGGTAGATTTCGTGTTCATTCTCCTACAGTCCTACTAGACCTTATGCGGCTCTCTGGTCTATGAGTGCGGCTCTATCTGTACCTACTAATGTCAATGAGTACGAGCGTAGATCAGATACGCGCGGGGGTCGGGTTTCGGTCATTATACAAGACTAGCACTTTGCCCGCGGCTTCGCTTCCGTGGTCTTTCCCGCGGGAACCATTATTTTTCCCCGGGATAAAAGTAGCTTAAGTTACTCCCTGAAAACTAAGCTTTCTAATGGTAAAAGACTTTTTCAAATCGGTCCAGTAGTTTCGGAGCCTATTCAATACAAACAAAACAATCAAATCTTTCCGCTTTACAATATTATTATTATATTATATGCTAGCACTTTGCCCGCGGCTTCGCTCCCGTAGTCTTTCGTTATTCTTCCCGGGATAAAAAGTAGCCTATGTTACTTCCTGAGAACTAAGCTTTCTAATGGCAAAAGAATTGTTCAAGTTGGTCCAGTAGTTTCGGAGCCTATTCAATACAAACAAACAAACAATCAAATCTTTCCTCTTTATAATATAGTATAGAGTATATTAATATTATTATTATTAGTATAGACATCAAGTTTTATTAAAAATTCAAACTAATTTCAAAGATTTATTTTCGAAGTATCACCAAAAATTAACAAGACAACGGAAATTTATCATTTCGTACAGGAAATGATAATATTTCGTTGTCCTGTTAATTTTTTCTTTCAAAATTTTCCAAGGTTAACTTGTTAATACGTAAGTAAGTAGCCTTCATCTATCGTTATCAGCCGATATGATGATGATGATGAAGGCGTCCTAGTTCTCAGCAAGTTAATTTTAGGAAGCGTTGTGGTGAAAGAGGATGGGAGTTTAAAAGAACAAGAAATTCTGGATTTGAAATTTTGTAAATTTGGACACACAGAAAGGAATGGCTCTCATAAGAAATCTTAGTCGTTATACCTAGTACCTATTGATATTTGGCTCTATTTACTAAAAAGTTGGCCGACCACTGTAGGTACTAAAGAAAGAAAATATGTTTATTCTGCACAAACAAAACGCACATTAAAATAAAAAAGGATTCAAAAATACAAAAGTAGCCAAAAGCCTGGTATTCCACCAACAAAAAAACGTTTGGTACAGCACGATTCAAACTTAACGGTTCGGAACATGAGGCGAGTCGCTGCGCAGTAACGAATTCATGGGTCAGCGGGGGTGAGGGGTGCGGTACTGCGCAGCGAGCAGCTAACTTCCGAGCCGCCATTAAGTTTGAATCGAACTATACTAGGCTATCAATTACATACAAGCCATGATCATCTAAATTAAGTTGTGAGGTCGGCTTCCAGCATTTAAAGCATGGTTTGAATGTCACTGTTTTGTACAGAGCGATATACAACTGCTATCAAAACAATTGATGCTCAGCCTATCGCAGTCCATTGCTGGTCATATGCCTCTTCCTGTCTGCACCAGAACATCCGGACCTCCGCTTTCCTGAAACAGTCTGTTCCAGCCATTTACTTAAGGTCGTCAGTCCATCTAGCTGGGGGGCATCTCACACTTCGCTTGCCGATACGTAGTCTCCACTCCAGGACTCGTCTGCTCCACCAGCATGACCGATGTCCTTCTACAAACATGGCCAGCCCACTGCCACTTCAGCTTGCTTACTCTGCAGGCTATGTCGGCAACTCCGTTTAATTTTATTTCTGATTTTATCCTTCAAAGAAACTCCGACCATAGCCTGCTCCAAAGCGCTGAGCGATCTTGAATTTTGTGAACTCGCCCGACTGTCAGTATTCAGTATTCACGTCAAACGTTCAATACCTAGCTATTAAGTAGGTACCTACTTAGTAAGTCTAAATTCTAAGGTTGACTTGTTTCTATGTGTCGCTAGCTTCGGAAGGTATTTCATAGTAACCAGTCCTGTCGCTTGCACGGAATGGTACAGACGCCAGCTGCACATCAACCTACTACAATCTGTTAACAGATTTTCAACTTTATCACTATAGCCTGAGGTTGAAAGTTGATTGGGTAAATTTGCTCCTATCCTGCTGGCGTCTGTACATTCCTGTGTATGTGTAGGAGTGCAAGTCCGCAAAGCCGCTCCTCCCATGTCCGCGTACGCAGCTATGTTTAGGGTGTAGGGTTGAGAATGAACTTTCGGCTGTGGCAACATTCAATGGCAATGTGGCTCAAATATGCATCAGCGTTTTAATCGTAGGGAACATATGTGCCCATCCGTTGCCTTGAGGATATCCAGAGCAGTGCTTGGTATTTATTTATTTAACAGTTTATGTACACAATATAAACAGACAAGAACAAAGGAACATAAAAATACGTGGCCGTGGTGACAGAGGACGGGCAGTGGAGGCATAGTAATAGGGTTCTGTTTGGCACGGAACCCTCAAAACGTTGTAGTGGCAGCGGTGTGGGTTCCTATAGATTAATTTAATATAAATAAGATAGGTATTTAATGTAACCTCTTCGGAAGGACATCGTGAGAAGTGACTGGGTTTTTACTTTTAAGTATAATTGAACCGTGATTCATGCTTGCATATGACCTTCGTTTTAGAATATTACTTTCAAGCCTCGAATTAGGACTCGAAATAACATCTCAGACGCTAATCTACATGGTCCTCACATTTCTAGCCGGGACAGTGTCTGAATTTTAAAAGAGACTGTGACGTCTGAGTTTCTTCTCAGAGTAGTCAGATAATAGGAAAGACCGACCACATCTAAAAATATATGTTATTTTTAGTCATGTTTATGTGTTTGTACAAACCAACTTGACCGCAAACTGCCTCTTAAAATACAGGTAAAACCTAGCTTATGAGGTAGAGTATTATTCTTGTATAGAATTTGCAACAGAAACTATAAATTAAATATATTTTAAACCAAATGTCAAACTGTACCTCGAACTCTGTATATTTTTGAATAAATAAAGATTTTTATTTATTATTATTTATTTAAACTTTTCACACTCAAAAAACAGTACAAAGGCGGACTTAATGCCTAAGGCACCGGCCACACAGAACAGACGCAAGGCACGGACCCGTCGCAGTCGCGGCGCCCGTTTAATCTACTTGCATATAAAATTTATACAGCCGTCGCGACGTAAAACATACAGAAAAGACGGGACGCCGTCACGACGTTAACTCGTCGGCGCCCTATTGGAAAACATATAGAAAGGACAGGGCGCGGGCAGGGCGTGGGCCTGCACGGGCGCAAGCGGGGGAGTGGAAAGGGCGCGGGGGGCAGTTTCTCACAGCGCTCGCCCGCCAAGTGCTAATACATCTTCATCTTCAAAATCGGACGGTTGAATGCCGGGAAAAGCTTCTAGTGTGCGCCATAAAAAGTCGTGACGGCGCCCTGTCTGCGACGGGTCCGTGTCTTTTCTATATATGTTAAAAAGTCGTGACGGCGCCCTGTCTGCGACGGGTCCGCGCCCCGCCCTCGTCTTGCGTCTTTTCTGTCTGGCCGTTGGCTTAGGCATTCTCTACCAGTCAACCAAGGGTGGTGAAGAGATTAGATGGCAGGTGCTCTGTTTGAGAGGAACAAAGAAAAAACATTTTTTATTTAAATATATCATTAGTTATAATACACACATACATATTTAATAATATATATACCTATATTATATAATACATATACACATAAGTATACAAATTCAAGGGATAGAGGTGTTGAAATGACTCTACTCTATTTAATTTGACAAAAAACTGCAATTTCCTGATATCAAGAGGAAGCGCATTCCATAGAAGAATGGACTGAATATGAAAGGAAGAATGAACAAAGTCAGAATATGAGAAGGACAAAGTAGGAGAAGATTGTTAGAAGAACGCAGATTCTTAGTGTGTGAAGAACATAGATATTGGAAGTGAGACGTAAGATAAGAAGGAGGAGTGGGAGAGTTGAGAAGGGAGAAAAGCGTGGTCAAAGCGCGCAAACTTCTTCTTTGACGAATGGACATCCATTTGAGCTCAGACCTATAGCTCGACACATGATCATATTTCCTGAGGTTGCATATGAACCGGAACAATTGTTGAGCAGTCTGTCGAGCTTATCCAGCAAAACCGATTTCAAGTCAAAGTAGCACACGTCACCACAGTCGATGATAGGGAAAATCAAAGTCTGCACAAGCACAGTTTTCGTCTTAGCGGGTAAAAAGTTTCTCAGACGATACAGGGATCGCAGAGTACCGTTGTTGACCCTTTGACTAACACTAGAGATCTGGCGTTGCCAGCTAAGCGTCGAGTCAAGATGCAAACCAGATCTTTCACAGTAGAGGTAAAGGGTATGACGGAACCATTGAAAATAAGAGGAAGAGAGCTAAGCGTCACCCTACCTATCATGCGTGAGCTCCCAATTACAATGGCCTGACACTTTGAGGGGTTTACTGACACCCCAAAACTATCAGACCACCTTTTGATGACATCTAAATCTCGGTTTACATCTGCTATAGCGTCCGACAAACCTTCAACCCGCCCAGCTGTATATAATTAAAGATCATCGGCATAAAGATGATACGAACACTGAAGACAATGAGTTATAAAATTAATGAAGGTGGAGAATAACAATGGAGAGAGAATACCGCCTTGTGGAACACCAGCATCCAGGTCACGCCAACCCGATTTATTATAACTTACAGAAATAAATGTAATTTTTAACCGACTTCAAAAAAGAAGGTGGTTATTATTATGTGCGTCTGTGTTTTTCTTTAATATTTTTTTTTTCATGTCTTTTTTATCGTTATTTTCGTCAATCGTGGACCGATTTGAAAAAATATTTTTTCGTTACTTGTGCGCCCGGTGGTATGTTGTAAAAAACCACCTTTGGTTGGGTAGTTTTGTGTTAGCTTCAATAATACGCAATTTTCTCACTTAGTCTTGATGATGATGTTATGATAACTTCCTGTCATTTTATTGTTATTTACATAGCAGTTAGTGGTATTCGAATTGGTTTGGGGTAGGCTAGGTACCTCAACAGAAAAGTGAAAACAAAACTATTTACAATAAAAAAGAAACAACTGAGTTCCAGAACAAAACACTACAAAAATAAAAATAAAAATTTCACTTCGGAATTCGGTGGCAAAAAACGACAGTAAAAGTACAAGACAAATGACACCGAATTCCGAAATTAAAGTTATTCACTGTGTAGTGTTTTTATTTCGCCCGAGTATTTTTCATTTATCAAGCCTTCTAAGCCTAGTAGCGAGCATTTCAGTACCTGGAGCTCAAATCACGTTCACAGGCCTGAAAATCACGATTCTCAATCGTGTTTTAAGTCCACTGCCTTTTGATTAACTTCAATTTGTTCGGATTGAGTGTAAGTAGTTATAACACTTAAATGATTAGGGCCTTCTAAGTGTTAGCAGCTATGTGCAAATGACCGAGAGTATGACAAGGTTGGTTTTAAGCGGTTTTACTTACATAATACAAACATGTATAAAAAACCCTGTCCGATCCGTGAGGGTGTTGTTAGGTCCGTGAGGCTGAGTCTATTTCGTCACCCTCCCCGTTACCTGTTGTATCTCACAAACTGACGTATCGACATAGACAACAGACATTACCTACGTGTTTATAACTTTTCGAAAAAAAGTTTTATGACCTTAGGGCTTTAGGGCATCGGAATCGATTGCCGATTCCCGGCCACCGTAGGCGCGGGCTTGCGGACGGTGAGCAATGGTTAGTTCGCCGTCCGGTAAGGACTAAGCCTGGTACCCTAATTACGTAATGCACAATCAATCCGAATCTGAATCGTTTTGAAACAGATTGCTAATACATTGCTTCGTAAGTTCGAAAAAAAAAAAAAACTGCAGAGCAACGTAAATAACGCAATGAATGTTGTTGATCTGTCAAAATGAAACAGATTTGTCGTATTCGTTTACGAAAATGTTTTGCGTAAATAGATAGCGGGTCGACGGCGCGTTGTGTTCCACGCGCGCCTCAAAGACATGTCAGTGAATGAAGGGGTCCGATGAGACCATTGCCTGCCGGGGTTGCGGGAAAGTCCGAAAGGGATACCGTGGCCCCCTGGCATTGCACAGGCAACAGAAGGAACACGGGTGGGTTTTAGTCAGTAAGAGTCTGACACGCCCGCCTGCTCCACCCAGAGCGGGAGAAGTCATTTGATGATTTCCCACCCACAAAAAAAAAGGGCTTTAGGGCAAAATATAAAAAAAAGTTATTAATCATTGGATTAATAACTTTTTTTTATATTTTGCCCTAAAGCCCTTTTTTTTGATTTATTGAATTCATTAGTTTCATTGTGTTTCCACAGCTAACGCAACGACAGTAACATGATTGTAGCGCCCGACTGAAAAACTGTTGCCCTGGAAAAATATCGATTGCTAGATAGGACAGTTAGCGGGGAGGGTGACGATTTATGTGGTAATTTACAGGAAAAAAGGAAAAAAAATCATGCGGGACAGTCTTTGGGGACTGCCGATAGAAGTGAAAAGCGTGCGGTGACGATGACGCGAGTTTCACGCTTTTTGTTCACCCAAAACTGCTCAACGCGCCTAAAGAAGTTTTCACTTCAAAACACGCCACATTTTTTGTCAATGGGGAATTTTACCGGGTTATTACATGGGGCGCGGGTAGCCGCAGCCGTCGCGTCGTTTAGCGGGTGTCTTGTCTACAAGTCATAACTTATGAACCCTGTTGAAAATTTATTTGGGGTAATTTTGGTAATAATTATGATTATGTCTTATCTGTATCTATTTTTCTGTGTGTACATAAATAATAAAATAAATACAAAAAAATGAAAATTTTAAATAGCAATAACCTTTTTTTGATTTCGATAATAATAAGATTTTATATTACTGTAATGTTATTGCAGTAGGTACCTATGCGCCCCTTTCGGATCGGACAGGGTTTTTTTTACATACCTATTGTCTAAAGATTATTTTTAGTGATCTCGTGTGAGTCGTGAGACTGTAGTTAACGTTTTCTGTTTGTCACCTTTTTATGATAATTAACAATACCTATAGGTACGTGCCGTACGTACCTACTTTAAACGAGTCAGTGTTCCAATTAAACCCTCAAACTTTATCTTCTTCTCTGTATATATATATATACAGAGAAGTGGAGTTTATTGCCGGCTCTTCTCCATAGGAAACGACCAATTGGAACCGCGCACCTAGCTTCTGACGTTTCATAAGTGCCCATGTAGGTTTATGTGAAATAAAATATTTTGAATTTTGAATTGAATATAAAAAATAAAAAATAAATCCCACGTGGTCATAGTACAGACGCCAGCACATCACCCTACCACAATCTGTCAAAATTCATTGATAGATTTTCAACTTAATTACTTACATTTATTAGTGTATGGTTCGAAGTTAATTGGAAATAATTGACAGTTTCGGGTAGGTTGACCTGCGCAGGCGTCTGTACCTACAAAAAAAAAACGTCATCTACGTAGGAACGAAGTACAGACGCCAGCACGTCAAGCTACTACAATCTGTCAACTTTATTTTATAGATTTTCAACTTTATCACTGAAGCATAAGGTTCAAAGTTGATTGAGAAAATTGGACAGTATCGGGTAGGTTGATGTGCTGGCGTCGGTACCTTTCGCTATATATTAAATAGTATCTACCGCCAGCGGCTTCGCTCACGTGATATCGTTATAAATAATTATAGCCTGTTACTCAGTGACAATATACGATTCAACTGGTGAAAGAATTTCTTAAATCGGTCCAGTAGTTTTTGAGTTTATTCATTACAAACAAACGTACAGACATTCTAAGAATCAAATCTTTTCTCTGTATAATATTAGTTTAGATTATAATCAAAAACTTGTGACATTTGAAACTTGCGACCTTGAAACTGACATTTTCGGGCATTACCTACTCGTATGTAAAGAGGTACCATTCCATTCCTTAGCCGACCGCAGCACAGAGTACTTTTACTATATGGCAGTATCCCTATGTAGTCTGTGCTATATGGTCAGCAGACGGCAGCAGCACGTGACGTGTTGCCGCAACACGACTGGTTTCTATGAAATAGGTAGGTACCTTCCGTAACTAGCGACACGTCGGTTTCATAGAAATACAAAGAAAACGGTCGTGTCGCGGCGACACGTCGCCTACGGTTGGCTACGGAATGGTACCTTTTCGTTACGTCATAGGTACGTGACGATTTCTTCCCAAAATCAATACTTTACATTGACGTCTTTTTTCCACCATTTTGATTTTATGTAACAAAACCTAGCCGTAACCATTTCGCGACCTAAACGAATCCACGACACCTCTTGTTTTAAAATCCATCATCCATTGATTTAAAACCTTCGAAGCGTCCTTATGACTGGCGTAAAGATGCTTCGAGGGTTTCCAATAATAAATCATAATTAACTAGATACACGTGAAAAGCATAACCCTGTCTTTGCTGCCGCGCAATCGGGTAAAAAGTGTCTCGTAAAATACGCAACGCAACTAACATTGCTACCTAATATCTTAAAAACGAATCCACAATGCATACATAATGTATGACTTAATAAGGTCCTAAATGAGCATTAAGTCGCACTGCATGGTATTTAGGTATCAACTCTGCTGACACCCAGGCGGCCAGGCGCGTGCTGCCCGTGAGGTTTTGTGACAGATAGGATAGATTTTTTATTATAATTAGAACTAGCGACATCTGTTATTATTTCTGGAAAACTACTAAGAAATCAAGCTCACTTGCATATTTTACTTTTCAATAATAGATGGCGTTATGCAAAAGTAATGGCTACTCCATACTAGATGGCAGCACTAGTATCAACGTTGCAGACAATATTCTTTACTCGATTTTGCAATGGGACCTAATTGGCGACAAACAGCGGTATAATTTTGGTACGAATTAAAAATTGTTGATCATTTATTCGTGATACCTTTAATTTGATTAGCAATCGCTAAGAAAGCTAGAATATAATAGAATACATTTTATTTGCATTTAACATGGTACAAAACAGGGACTGAATTACCGAAAAATTAAGGTACCTTTAAATTTCAGTATGACGTCATACCGTTAAATAAAGGTTACCGAAATATTTCGATACCGTTAATTTTTTCAGTAGCGGAATTTTGAGGTTGGATATGCATACCGGTATATTTCGGTAGAAGTACTTTAACCTTTATAAATATTTCGGTAGCAGTACCTAAACCTTAATAAATAGGGGTTTTCTTTTACACACCGCCTCGCTACTCTGTCTGTCGTTCACTTGCCGATTGTTACAAAATAGGTACACAAGTTCTAAAGTGTTCGACGCCGCACCGTCTCGCATGTTTTTGATACCGAAATCGTGTAAAGGTTAGGTAAATAACGGTTTATATTTTATATTTATAAGTAACGCCCAACCTTTATTTTTAAAGGTATCGGTATAGCTCAACCTGTATTTTAAACCGGTACCGGTATATTTTTGAGGTATCTTAACCTTTAACCGTAACCGCATTCAGTCCCTGGTACAAAATGGTCGTAATAACAGGGTTATGATCTACATGTCTCGCCATGGACTGGCATACAAATATTCTAAAGGAAACCATGTTCTTTAAAATTATGCAACTAGAAACAATATTAATAGTGTAGGTAGGTAACAGTCATTATAACTAGGTACTAGCACAAAATTGTAGTTCTAAAATGTTTAATCTAAGCAGTAGGTATCACCAAGATTTAAAATCTGAATATTTGCACGGCTGAAAAGCCGAATATAGTGAAACCCATAGATCTTAAGAACTCAAGCAGGACTATATTCTTGCAAATAAATATATCATTCATTCATTCATCAGTAAATCAATAGATAACAATATCTACCACTTACTTTTTTATCAAAGAATTCTTTTACAGTATAAAAATTATTACCTATGGACCATTTATGTAATTTAAACTTAAAATATTTCAGAGGGAGTTCCCTAATATCTTTAAGGATATTGTTTAAAAGTTTTTAGATACCTAGTGCTGTGATAAAACAATTTTTATGGCATAATGTATGTACCAACTTACTTTAGATTAAAAATGCCCACAGGACATTCTTCTTGTTGGGACTGTACGGGTATATTTTGAATAAAAAAAAAAAAAATGGAAGATAGGTACCTACACCGTCGTATTTTGCCACGGTTCTCCTTTGAAGTGACCTTTTCAACCGGAAGCAGTCTCGACGATACCAAAATGGATGTTTTTGCACACTTAACTATTTCCGAGTTCCAATATTTTACCGCCATTAGTTGAGGTGGTAAGATTTAATTTAGGCCTCGAGCTTTATTAACCAACCATTTTGATAGGGTGTGAAAACTTATTATTTATTAAAACTTTAGGTTAATACTTACTTACAAGTAAAAAAAATATTGTACAAAAGCGGACATTTTCTACTAGTCAACCAGTGATGCTGAGACAAAACATGGCAGGAGCAACATTAAAGATAGATAGGTAACTAAAATAATGATAATACATATGTACTAATACATAATACAGGGTGATTGGAAGATGGGTGCAAAGCTTTAAGGCGAAGATAGTACAGACCATTTGAAACCATTTAAGCCATGGTTGTCTCAGACGAAGTCTTACCAATTTTTTTAACCTAATATTTGTTTTTTTTTTCGGAAATTCCCAAAATTCTATGTAAACTCCATAATGATGGCCAAATTGAATGATATATGAGTTCATTTTTTATTTATTTAATCAAAGTAATGTGTAAGCAATCAAGCAAAACATTTTTTAGGCTTCTGTGAACATTAGACATATTTCCAAAAAAAAAAACTTAAAAATTAAGTTTAAAAAAATTGGTAAGACTTCGTCTAAGACAACCATGACTTAAATGGTTCTAAATTGTCTGCACTATCTTCGCCTTAAAGCTTTGCACCCATCTTCCAATCACCTTGTATAAATACATAATTAAGTATCTATGTATTATAGGTAGGTCCTCGGGAAGCATCATTATACAGGCCCATTTCCATGTTGCCTATACTATCAAAGCTGTTTGTAAAACCCCTAAAACTAAATAAGAGAAACCTGAAAAATAAACAAGAGAAACCTGATCAGTTTGGTTTCAGATAGATTAGCAACATCATTGAGAGAACGAATGAAGATAAAAAAGTCTGCTTCACCGTATTTTTAGATGTGGCACAAGCTTTTGATAGAGTTTAGCATATGTGTTTGATATACGAGCAAAGACTATTGCTGCCCAATGATTTTGCCCATATCTTGCAATCATACATTACAGATAGAATGTTTCGAGTAAGGTACGATGAAACCTTTTCCGAGTTAAAAATTATTAAAGCTGGCGTGCCTCAAGGGAGTGTGCTGGGTCCAGTCCTCTACCTGTTGTACACGTATTAAATACCAAAGCTGCAAAATAATGATTATAACCTTTGCGGACGACACTGCCATTAAGGCTACAGGTCATGCCATACAGAAGCAATCAAAAAGTTACAAATCGCTGTAAATGAAGTTCATGACTGGGCACAAAAATGGAGAATCAAAGTCACTTCACCATTGATTTCAACTTGAAATCAATACCAGCAGGAATTGTGATTATCTACCAACCAGTATTCAGAAATGGCCAACAAGTGCCATACGCAAATACAGCCAAATAGGTACATTGGCATAATGCTTGACGCGAATCTGCGCTGGAAAGCGCACGTTAAAAAGAAAACACAGGAACTAGACGTGCGTTATAAAATAATCTATTCGTTGATTGCATGGACGGGGTTCCTGCCTATCGATACCTACATAACAAAATTTTCTTATTTAAAACATATTCTTATGCCAATATGGATTTAAGGCATCCAACCGTTAACATCAGAAACATGTCAATCCCACTAAAGAATAGATACCGTCCTTCAAGATACACATTTTCCTAGTTCGAAGGGCAGGGGTCTTAGGGCTGATTTCACCAACGAAACTGAACGCGATCAGCATTTCTAAAACGCGTTCAAGAGCTGTCAGTGTCAAACTTGTTATGGAATATTGTACACTGACAGCTCTTGAACGGTTCCCTATCCATTTGCATAAAATTTTAAGACCTAATATAACTTAGCATAATTTTGTTTGGCATAATTATATTTTTGCATAATATAATTACGCATAACAGCTTACGCATAATTTTTTTAAGCATAATTTCTCTAACCATAATAATGATTAAGCATAATATTCTAAAGCATAAATTTATTAAGCATAAAGTTCTAAAGCATAACTTTTTTGAGCATAATAATTTTAAAGCATAAATTTATTTACGCATAATGATATTAAAACATATTTTTATTGAACAATTTTGTGGGTTTTTTTTCGCAGCATGAAGCAAGCAAGCATACCTACAGCATGCAAGCAAGCATACAGCAAGCAAGCATACAGCATGCAATCATACAGCATGCAAGCAAGCATGCAAGCAAGCATGCAAGCAAGCATGCAGCAAATAAGCAAGCATGCAAGCAAGCATGCAGCATGCTGCATTCAAGCGAGCATGCAACATGCAGCAGGCAGGGTTTCTGTCACGGCTCCGGCGCTGCGGGCCTCCGGCGGCCCCACGCGTGCTAATCGTTGCAGACGGCTTTCGCTCACCACCGGAGCTTCGGCTTGTTGGCTCGCTCGCAGCCGCCTGCTCCTCAGCCCGCGGGCCGCCTCGCCCCTACGCGCCTACGCGATTTTAAATTACACTCTAGGGGTAGGACAAACAAGACTACGTGGAGTCGGTTTTGCAGAAATTCGGTTCTGTCACTATTTTTTGTTGCACAGCATATTAAATTTTTAACCAACAATATTATTTAATCGTTACAGAAACTATAGCAAATAAGTAGGTTTGATCAGAATTATGTATGGGGCACTAAAAGTTCACCACCACCATTTCCACCCAAAGTGTACGTATCTACTAGAAAAGGAAAATATATATATTATTATTATGCTAATAGTCATTAGGCCTACTAACGTTATGCTAATAGTCATTAGGCCTACTAACGTTATGCGAATCAAATTTATGCCAAAACAAATTAGTCTTTAAGATGATTATGCCAACATAAAAAGTATGCCTAAAAAAATTATGCCGAAGTATTATTATGCCAAAACAAATTGTGCCAAAATCGTTATGCCGAAGTATATTAGGACAAAGAACATTATGCGAAAATAAGGGATCCCCTCTTGAACGCGTTTAGATGTGCTGAACGCGTTCAAATTCATTGGTGAAATCCGCACTTACTCTGTAATACCCATACCCATTCCATAATTAAACAACACTGATGTTTACCTAGGCTAAGTTTTGGTAAATAAATGATTATCTACTTACTTACTTACTGTGGGGCTGTACTAAACCGACTAACTTAAAAATTATACACTAACATTCCAGAATAAGGTACTCAGGAGGACCTATTGTTAATGCGTTTTGTTAAATAAGAAATGACGACCTCCATAATGACCTGAAAATGGAACCCGTCACCATTATAATCCAAAAATTTGCTGAGGCCCATGAACACCGAATCCACCGACATGTGAACATCAAGGCAATTCCGCTGTTAGACCAAACAGATATATTGCGAAGACTAAAAGTAATGAAACCTTTTGAGTTAGTGTGCCTAGTGTAAAAAGTGTAGAAATAATAGTGACAATGACACACATAAATATAATACATGAACAAAACGTTTATGTTATTATAATATATTACTTGCTGCACTCCACGGTTTCAGCCGCATAAGTCTCGATCCCGTGGGAATATCGGGATGAAAAGTATCCTATATCATAATCCAGGTCATGGTCTACCCATGTGCGAAATTTCATCTAAATCTGTTCAGTCGTTTTGGCGTGAAAGCGTAACAAACTCACGAGTAACGGTGGAATTTCTTGTCCATTCTTCTCCATACGAAAACTAGCTTTTGGAAAGGGCGACTAGAATCAATATTTTTTTGTAAATTGACGTTCAAAAGTGTGCCTTTTATGGGCATAATTTAAAAAAAAATATATTTGACTGACTTTCATATCATACTAAGAATACTTAATAATACTTTCATATTGTACGGACTTGTGTAAAGTACAATCAACACTATTCTAAGAGTTTTAACATGATTATGAAATGTATTTAGATTAAATGGCTTATTAGTGTTGTAGGCTAGATTGTAATTAATTATTATAACATTGCGTAACAAACGTTCAATCATAATCTGAATCATTTTTAAGGTAAGTTGGTATAGGTAAGTGCAATCCACGACGACGCACCCCACTCCGCGATTACTGTACTGTAAGCTGTACTTTAGTACGGAGCGGAGCGGAGTGCGGCGCGTCGTCGTGGATTGCACTATCTATACCTACATGACATAAGTTTAATTTTGACGCGTTGGTGACTAGCCCATCTGAAACCGGAATGCCAATTTTCGTATAACGTACTTAAAAAACCTTCAATTTCAAGTCGCATCTCATACCGGGTTGTTGATCAACTGTAAAGTCGGATACTTTTTATTTTTTTATTTTTTATTAATTATAAAACAGAGGTGTTATTTAATTATAAACTCGCCAAACTTTTACGTTTGATGGCGAGAGGCGGTCTTGAACCGTCTGAACACCTTTTTTTTATGTTACCCCACTCTAGTAATTTCTCCTGTATTGTGGGTGCGTTTACAAACATTTAAACTCACATACACAAACAGCCAGACCCGGAACATCTAGGTACTTGTAGGTCATAGAAATATTTGTTCCGTGCGGGAATCGAACCCGCGACACGCAGCGCAGCAGTCAATCGCTGAGCCACTGCGCTAACCATGTCGTAAATTCAAAGTATTTTTGTTTTGTTGTAAGTACACGGTATCAGGGATAATTAATGTCAAAATCTTGTGAAAAATGTAGGTAAACTAGATATTTTACCAGATTTTCCACTTGGATGTTAGATACCAAATCTGTCTGTCAGTCTGTACGCAGCCTAATTCACCTAAAAAGCGTTATGACAAAGAAAATGGCATAATAAAACTCTCTTTGTTAAACATAAAATAAAACACCATATTATTAAAAACCATATATTTGCTGAAACAAATAAACCTTTATAACAGTAGTTAACGCGGCGCATCATCGAGCGCTTATTTATTTAAATTATTTATTGGTCGCCATTTTTTGTCGCATTATACCAGATCATAATACGTATTTATTTAGACAAAGTTACGCTAAATCACACCTTATACAATGCACAATAAAGTCGATATTTACTTACCTGAATTTAGCTATTGAGGAGACTTGGATACCAGCCAAAATACAATGAACCATAAAACGATGGTAGCAAGGTTGGAATTCGAATGAATGTGGAGGATAATGGAATAACCTCCCCTCATGGAGGCGTGGTCCTCAACAGTGAACTGGCACCGCACTGACATCAGTACACAACTGACATTCGGACGTTCCAAATACAAAAATTCGAAAATCGCGCAGTGGCCAGTGTTTAGTGTAGTGATGGAATCGGAAATAAACAAAATGCAGACGAAGCTACCATCGAAGAACTTCTCGATTGAATCGATTGTCGGCCTTAACGAGCGTCGATCACCCGAAATCGATATCGAGAACAGCATTTCGCAGGACTATTCTGGTACCAACGAACACTCGGAAGACGAAGAACTGAAAGTTAGGGATGGGAAAATGAGCTACTATTTCCAGCAGAATCGAGTACCGAATTTCCCGTTTTTCATGAGTTATGATAAGAGGATGGGAGGGTTCCAGAGTGAACAAGGAGGGCAGCAGGAGGAACTGAAGAGGGCAAGTCCTGGGAGCGTGAGGAGTGAGGTGGATAGCGACGGAGTTGATGACAGACCTCATGGTAAGAGTTTTTATAAATTTTATTTTCCTGTTAAGTCAGAAAAGGCCGTTTCATCGGGCAGACATCGGTCTTCCGACGGGTGACGTAATTCTATTTCTACCTAAGTTCCGATTCTGACTAGGGAAATCTTAAGTACCTACGAAGAAGACAATTGAACCAATTACCCTTAGTAGGTAATTTGAATAAGAAGGAAAAATATACTTGATTATGTGCTTGAATAAAAAATCCAATTGAATAAGTTTAGGTATAATTATTGTCTTAATGAAATACTTGACGAATGACGTCAATTAATTATTTTAGTTACTTACGGAAATTAACAATGTATATTAACTTGGTTATTGACTTTTATTGTAATAATAATATCTATACACAAAAAAAAAAATCTTACCCACCCGTCTTTTTAGTGGATTTATAGTAGGTAAAGATTATAATAATTATAATAGTTGAGAAAAAACTACGTACCTAGTTAATCGTTCGTTTTACTCAAAAGGTTAGTGATACACTAAGCTATTAGTATGATATAATTTTATTCTTAAAAAAACTATATTTAAAAATCTTACAGAACTGGCTAAACTACCGAAAATGTTTTTGCCTGAGAAAAAAATGAATAAGTTTTTCGTTTAAAAAGGTTTTCCGCTTCCTTTATCGAAAATTAATGACAGGGATGTCATTAATGAATTAGATTAGATTTACTCAAAGAATAAATATAAGCAATTACTTATTCTTAGCTTACCTAAACGGTTTATTTTCCCAAAAACAGTACCTACCTATTTAGAAATTACCAAAGACATCTCAAAGTTACTTTTACCGCTTTGTTTCATGTACCAGGCCATAAAAGCTAATAAAATCATAAGTTTGTATAGCGGTAAATTCTTAATGACGGTAATTCGGTAATTTTGTGACACAAAGTGACCGACTATGTTTGCCGCCCGACGACGGCTGCGCCGCTCGCCTTTCCTTTGATGTTTCACAATACAACTGTAAAATGTCTAGTTTAGTTAACTGTTTTTAATATCGATAACGTGGTATTTTGTTTGGAATATTGTAAAGGTATACCTATTAGCGAATTGTTAGTTTTGAGGTCTGCAAAAAAAAAAAAAGTAGTTTACGTTAACAACAAAACATGTTGCGAAAAAAAAAAATTAAAACCAAGCTTGAAAACTGATAAAATCATATCTTCTTTCTAAATGGTGGAAAACAGAGAAGCATCTGGTACCTAAAAGAAGCTCACTTCACTTCACACAGAAGCTAAATTCTGTATCTACCTAGATGAAGTCTAAACGTTGTATTTTTCTCGTCACGCATTTTCCCGTCGCGATGCAGGAAAAACTTTTCACCGGCGGCAGCGCCGCGTCGGCGTCGGAAGGAGAAATAATGAAGAAAACAAAATTAAATTAAAACATGAATCGAACTACACGATGTTTAAAAAAAAGTAAAAAAATATATTTATCTTTTCAATTACAATGAGAAAAGAGCATGAAAAAAAATACATTTTTACGATTTTTTCCAAGCAAATAAGCCCCTAAAAAAAAAACATCGGTGCATCAATAAGTTTCACTCATCCCTGCTAATAATGATCCGTCTAATCTGAGCTAATCCGCCAATGATGTATAAATCCCTACAATTTATCGGTCCCTCTCAAAATATCTGAATTGTCAACTAATATTTACATAATAAAAACTCAATTGGGCATCAGATTGTTTACAAAATAAAGCTATTAGAGAAAAGGGGAGAAAAAAAGGGTCCCATTTGTGCTTCGCCGACGCGCGACGGCCTGACACCCGGGTTTTTTTAGGGGTGAATGTTATAGATAGTGTTACAGATAATTATATTGTTTGATATAATATTTTGTATTTGATTTATATGGATGTTTCGATATTGTTTAATTTGTTTTTTATTGAGTTACAATCAGAAGAATTTGTCAATAAAAAAATTGGTTGTAATTAATTGTAAAATTAGATACTTAATTATATTATATTTGTTTTTCGTGAGGTTTTGTTGCAGAAACATTAAAAAAAAACATAGTTGCGTTTTAATACAGCAAAAGGTATATTTTAGGCATAAGTGTTTGGGCCTCGGTAAGCAGTAGACACCAAAAATATAAAAAAATCATAACGTAGATAACGTTAAGAATTTTACTGAAACTACATAGGTACAAAAACTCTGTAAGAGGGAAAAATTCAAAATAATATCTACAGTCTGCTATTTTATTCGTTTTTAAACATGATAGCAATCTTGCATTTTAGACTAGGTATACCTACTACTGTGTGGTTGCCAGCATATGCATAATATGATTGGCACCAATTTTGTTCAGAGACGTTTATGTTTTGGCCAGGAAGAGAAGATTGTGGTCCAATTTAAAAATGTCACGCAAACGATATCATCTTAGATAAAAAAAAAAAAAACGAAAGCTGTCAACTGAAATGACATAATTATTTGTTGAGGTTTTCAGCTTCGATGTTACATTACACGTCAATTGGTTACTCATGCATAATTAGCGATACCTCTCTTGCCATTGCCATATCATGTAGGTCGTTATTTTACGATTTACAACACGTCTACCAAGAAAAACACAATGATATAACCTTCTATGCTCAAAACTAAAACTTCATGCTTTAATTTTGACAAATCATCGGTAGACCAGTAGCATTTTATACAAAACAGCTACTGTTCAAAGAAAAATAAACCTTTGTCTGTGACACTGTCACAGCATGACGTCTGTCAAAATTGCCGCCAAAACGCAGCGAGACATTTGTAAAGAGTTCGTTATCTTTTGTGAATGTTGGCACAATAATGCATTGTCTTTGCTCAATTATGGAGTGGTGTATTGTGACCGCACTGAAAGTCGAAAATTTCTCTTTTATTACTGTCGCTAAAGCCTTGTCATCGCTATTAACGTTTGGTTTTACTGCTTCCACATTTTGGTGAAATACGTAATGGTTCTAAGAATGGTTGGTTGTTCGATATGGTCGGTTAATTTGGTACAGTATCTACAGCTTTTCTCTAATTTAGTTTTTGGGGAGACGCTTTGTTTCAATTAGTGATTCCATGAAATCACGAAGGTTAGTATTTCCAAATTCACTGAATAGGTAACTTCTTACTTAATGCTTAGGTAATCGACACGCTTCGTTGTCTACTGCATCATCACTCACCACTTGTTAGGTCTACCACACCTAAAAATAAAAATAAACTGCATAAAGATTTCATCATTTTATATCTATTGTCAACTTTTTACACCGCAGTCACAGACGTATATAGTCTATAACAGATCGATAGTTGGCGAATTGGACCATTACCTTTTCATGATCCTTTTTCAGTCTTCATCATTTGCTCACAGCCTTTTCACAAACCTTTCAGTACCAAGAAAATATTTAAACAATTAATTTAGTCTGTAACAAAAAATCAATTTAATGGAATAGCGTAGGTAGATAGGTACTTATGTCGTATAAGTTTCAATTACCTACCGCTACAACCATCCTGTAATCAGCGTTCAGCCAATCATTATACAACTAAAACCATAAACACTTTCCACAAACCCAACCATTTCTCCTTCATTTGAAACCTCTTTCAAAAAATCTTCACCGTACTTAACCTATAAAGTAAACTGCATCCAACTAGACTAGCGCTGATCCAGTGCTCACTAGAACCCATACATCACAAAACTAGCTTGTTCGTGTATTAATAACCTGGTTCACAGTAATAAGGGTCTATGATGTTCAGTGCTCACCGTTATGGAAGATGAGCGCGCATGATTAAAAGTTTAGGATGGCGGTGTAACAGGAGCGAAGAGGGACTGGATTTTGGCTAGGTAGGTATATAGCGGAAATCGTGTTGAAAAAGTAACAGAAAAAACTGGTTTATTTTAAACTACATTATAGTGAACTATTTACAGCTTAATATATTGACACTAGGTACTAAATTAAATAAGTAACTATACAAAAAGGTATATATAAAAAAACAAAAACATGTGGAAAATTATTGAAGTAAAGTTATGTTTAATTAAGTTAGTTTCGAAATTAGAATACACTTGTTCATAAAATTCTTTCAACCCTATTGTATCTGATAAAAGGTAATGACCACTTAACATAGCAGCAATGGGTAAACATTACATCAACATAACATAGGTACTAAAAAGCGCGACAAAAAATATAAACAATGTCAAATCAATTCTTATCCGCCAACGCTCACTTAAAACAAGAAAAATTGCGACAAATCTATTGACAAAAATCTAGAACAAGGCCTCATTGTGCCACCGACCTAACGTTACCCGAGCTTCAACAAAGCTCATGAGCGAAAGAGACGGCAAGCGATTATGAAGCCCCGCCCTGATTGGTGGGGATAAAAACGGGCAACGTTATTGGTCAACGCATTATAGATTTTTAGTGAGGCGGTGCGCCGTGCAACGAAAACAAACTGATAGTTGACAGTTCACTTTTTCGATCGAAGGCAAAGGCAACAAACGACGTTGTTATTTTTTTTAAGATGGAGGCTGTTAGGAGTTATTCTTTTGACCATAAGTCGATTCGGGAGCCGTTGAGTGTAGATTTGATGGGTAAAAGTCATGTGTACAGTGATTTGAGTATTCAGAATACGCCGCCATCGTCGCCAAAGAGCAAAGGTATGTGTTTAAATAATTAATTAACCTAATTATAATTTTTAAGCATGCTGTTATGGTTAGGTACTCTATATAATTTTCGCCATGATGATTGTTAACCTAATCTCGTTTTAATTAAGGTAGGTATGAACCTATGCAACCTTTTTAATACCCGACTGCCCCAGAAGGAGGGTAATGTTTTTTAATTTATGTGATAGGATCATCTTGAAAGGTGTGTTTTACTGATCACAATTTAAAAATACCTAGCTGTGTCTTGAAAGTCCGATTTCAATCAAGACATAGAGTGGGCTGTAATCCACCACGCGGGCCCAGTGCGGGTTGGTAGATGTCACATGTCTTCGATTTTTTTGTTCTAGGACATGCCGGTTTCCTCGCGATGTTTTCCTTCACCGTTTTGAGATCTGTGGTGATGAAATCATTTGCACAAAGTAGGCCACCACTGCTGTCTGCTCTCTCGGGCTTGGTTTATCACGTCATAATTAGATACGCTTAAATTTTTGAAATTGGCAGACATTTTTTTGCTATTTTCCTTGTCGGCAACATAACACGTCCTCCATAATGAGTTGTTAAATTAATAATTATTATAACAGTAATAAACCACAAAGCACCGACTAACGGAGGGTACATTTTTATAAACATACAAATTTTGGCAGGTAATACCCAAACCATCATAATTTTGCAACCAAAGAGTCATTTTGCTACAGAAATATAAGCTTTATTGGTATGGAATAAAGTTATTATTAAGTTTTCAGAACGGTAAATGCTAGTTTGCCATATTGTAAAGACAATTATTGCCTTTTTACAACTGTCTTTGAGAATTGCCGACTCTTTTGTTGGTGTCAATAAAATATGAAAAATATTTTTGAGCTCTGTTCGTCTTGGGTTAAATATTTTTATTAGTCTATGATGTTATCTGACGGTACCGTTAGGTTAGCCTTTTTTTTGAGTCTAGCAAAAAGTTTCCACTATCTCTCGGTGTGCTAATTGCTTTATTAAGTTTTAACTTTAGACATTTTAATTTAAGTAAATTACTGTTGCTTAAAATCTCTTTCCAAATAATATTTATGTATATTTTTATGCATTAAAAATTCATGGGTTCATAATTACCTAGTATGACCACAGTATTACCCTCAGTAGGTATTAGCTTACACAATCAATGATATAATTACTCAAAACACATGAGACTATTCAATACTCTTTGCTCAAACACAAAACAATGAATTAAACTAAAACCCGTTAACAATTAGGTACAATCAAACTAAACAGTCGACATAACAATAAACACAAACCAACAATAATAAATTAAATAAACACTAATTAACGTCAAATAAAACCGATACAACAACTTACCGCAGCTGCCACCGCAAAAGTTAAATAGCTTGTCTATGGAAAGAAAGCGTGGGTGGACTTCGCGCCATTATTTGACAGATGACAGTTAGCGGCCATTTTAATTGGAGTCAATAAATCCCGGAACATATTTAGCGCACGTGGAGCGAAATAATGTTGTCCGATTTAGTTTAATTATATGGGCATATGGCTGTACAGTGTTGTTAATTGGGCGTCAGGATTTGCACTGTTCTGTCGTTGTAATTAGCTTGTGTTCAGTAATGAATTAGTTGATTTACAATGTTTTTATCCAAATTTTTTTGTCTTTTAAAGAAGATGGTCTAAAATAATAAGATAATTTCTGGATGATGACACTAGAATTTGGAAACGGGCTTGGTACGCCATAACAAATTTTAACTTCTTTTTATGGAAAATATCGGAAATATTTACATACTTAGGTATGTTTTATTCTACTGTAGTGTTTATAAGTTGAGAGCATTCTGTCAAAATGCGATAAGTAACTTGCACAAAAAATATCAGTGGGTGCCTCTAACGGTTGATTTTTGAATGCATAATCTAAAAAAGTAACATAATTATCCAAATTTTTCAAAACAAAACGACAACCAATCAACCATCTTGCGAAGGGTCAACCTTGTAATATTTCTTGTCAATTGGGCTTAAACTGATTTCGTTTTTATTGCCTCCCTATAGAGATATTAATCTTCATTACGTACCTACTAGTAGATACGGATTTTATCAAGTAAATTGTGTTTGGGACTTAGGGGAGCACGGAAAAGGGGATGACACCGTGTAAATTGGCTTTATTTGTAGTAATTGTCTTTGCCACTGGACCGTTGTTGTAAATTGTTTTTAATTCATTTGGGACTTAGTTTTGATTATCCTTGCGAGTTTAAATTGATTAGTGTTGCACGGTTTAAAAAAGTTAGTGAGAGCGAGATATTATTTGCGTTTCTTTGGTTCGCTTAAAGATAATCAAAATGTTTTAGACCATGATATGAAAAACTACCATTTAATCCTTATTCCAGTAAACTAAGCCCTCATACACACTAGCGGTTAACCGTGGGGGCGATTTTTTTTTTTTAAATCGCTATTTTTTCATATGCAACCGCTTATCGTTGTACGCACTTAACCGCCATCAAGTGCGGCAGTTATCAGCGCGGTTAGCCGCTAGTGCGTAGGTATAAGAGCTTAATGAGGAACTTAATCACATAAATACACAGTAAACTAATTACATAATAGTCATTTCGCTGTTGTTCGACAACAGAGACAAAATCAAAAACATTCCAAATCCAATAATACGTTAATATTGTTTTAATTCAAAATCAGCAGAACGATCAAACCAGCCAGTGTTCATAGACAATAAACGTATTAAGGGGAGCCATTCACGGCAATACAATTACCGGAGTGTGCCACGCACGGGGCGGCGGCAATTCTCGATAATCCAATTGTTAATGTATGGGCTATCGGTTTCCGCCTATTACTGCGGCAGTTTGGTTCGCAAATTGAGCGGTGTCGCGATTAATTAGTCGTTTAGTGTCGGTCGGTGAATGGGAAGTTTTATTGGGTTATTCTTTTGTTGATTTTATGTTGTGTCATGGGTTAATTTTGTTGTTAATGTATTTGGGATAACAAATAATAATAGTTTATTTATGGATAGGACGTTTGAGGTTAGATTTTTTTGTGTAAGATTTGAAAGTTGTATCAATCTATAAAAAATGGTTTTTCTTGTAACTGTTACCTATTTCGAAGACGCTAGATTAAACTTGCGGTAAAATTGAGAGAGCCATCAAAGACATATTGGATACCTATGGCACATGGTAAATGGTAATGTATGGCACTCAACACTTTATACCACAAATTGGCTATGATCAGATCGCATTCAGCCAATTACAGTATTGCCAGTGCTAACTATACCAAAAAGTCTCATGCCGTATTAGGTATCATTTATTAGGTAAATGATTTGAGTACTGGTTTTGGTGTGTATGCTAATAGATGGGCCACGACACGTTTCATAACGTTTCAATAATGGTTTGAAGTTTTGTTGATACTTTGTTTTATCGGAACACCAAGGTTAGTTAGATAGAGTTGTAACGACATCGCCGGATGTAGGAACGAACTGTCTATTTTGAATTTGAAGTTAGAAAATGTTCCGTTATTTTTCAAACTTGAAAAAAGATGGTAGATATCTAATAATTTTCTTTTTTTGAAAATGAAAGATGGAACTGACTTTTTAAATAATGCTTAAAAGGCGTCCAATATTTGAGCTATAGGTATATATTTCAACATCTCTATCTAGAATTCTAGATTATGTGAAGTTTTGTGTCATAAGTTTGATTTAGCTCAGTAGGTAATTAATATGATCTTCCGTAGTTTCTTTGTTATATTACAAAAATAAAATGAAGCATTATCTATTTCTTATTAAAATAAGACAATTTTCTTTTTTCACTACACGAGGCTGAAAAAAACTTAAAGCCATTTGACACGAAAGAAAAGTCTCTCACGATAATATTACAGTTATATGTACAGTGTAACTCAGCCTTAAAACATTATGACTGTTCCAAGTATTGTGTGTTCTACCCATTAGCGGACATTTTGAAACAAAGATGCGGTTTCGAAATAAATTGACGAAGCGACACCTTTGGTTGGTGACGTCATTTTTCATGAGTTTGTAATGAACACTCATGTGATATTATATTAGTGTTAAATATTCTCTCATTCAAAAATATTACGAGGCAAAATAATACTTATTTAATTTAATTTGATAGTATTTTCGTGTTCTACTAGTTTACGATTATTATCATTAATAAACAGGAACAAACTAAAGTGTTATAGGCAGCGGTCATATAAATTAATGTAAAAAAAACAAACGTAAAATACTTTCCATGTCACCGCATTAAAGTATGATTTCCTCCTAAATATAGAACGGAAGCTTTTAGAACGGAAACTTTTTAAGTCTCAATCGTTTCCTCGTTCCTTTTTCGAAAAGACACTCGCCATAATAGCGCAGCTGGGGACCATAGACATCTCACTAAAGAGGTTGTAACGTAAAAAGTTTGTACAACAACAAATTGTTGAGAGGAAGCCACCGGCTAGACTATTGCAAATTGGTTTTTGAGTGGTCTGTCGCCACCCAGCATGGGAACGACTCAAGTGGCTCAGTCGCCAAGAATGACGATTAAAAAAAATCATGAATCGTTTAGTCCGACGCACTTATGAAAGCAATAAATTTTCTCTAATGCGAAATTATTACAGCTAAAGTTTTCGTCATTTTTTTTTTTTTAACGAACGTTTTTATTGGACGATGCATGATCATGCATGTGAATTGGTCGCTAACCCCAAAAAGGTTTTTAACATCTCAATTTGCGTTCAACATAAGCGACAACGATAGTGTAATTCCGAAACGGAAATAAGAATGAACGTCTTAATCACGCAGCTAGGGATTGCAATTGCTGGATCCAGCATACAGCAATCCAGCTGGATCCAGCGCCTTTTTAAACATGCTGGATCCAGCATACAGCGCTGAATCCAGCGATGCGGATCCGCAAACGTATCAGTTTCTATTGTTTAACCAAAAATCACCCACTAAAGATGATTTATTTTTGCAAAAATATGTTAAGGAAGAGAAAGGTAAAGAACTAAGTCTGATTCTTGATTGCCGCACGAGATGGAACAGTTTGCTCAGTATGCTGGAATGTTTCTACAACCTAAAAGTTTGCATCGATAAAGCATTGATAGACGTCGGTTCCGAAATAAAAGTTTCCGGCGATGAATGGTCAATAATCAATGAGTTGATCGTCAGTCTACAACCGTTGAAACTGGCGGTAGAAGCTCTTTGCAGAAGAGAGTCCACATTGATAACTGCCGACACAACCCTGAAATTTGTCTTAGACAAGCTATATAGCCAGGGCACTTCCCTAAGTGCCGAGCTAGCTGAAGCACTACGCAACAGAATCGCAGAACGGCGCCTCTCCGAAGTTACTGGTACGTTAGTGTACTTGAAAAATCCAAAAAGTATGAAGAAGCAGTAAAAAAACTTGGCTAGTTTCCTTTGCCAAAAAAGAATGCGATGCGGCAGGGGATGAAAACTTTGTTAGAACGAGTAAATAAACAACATATTGTAGAGCCGGTGCAAGAAGATATCATGGAGTTAGAAGAGGATGGTGTAGATGATGACGCAGAACCCGTGAAAATGACTTTAGAGCAAGAGCTTGAGATGGAACTTAAAAGAGAGAAGGAGCACTTTAATAAACAAAAGCCAAGTGGTGGATTTCTTTTTTCAGGACCTTTTCGTAATCTAATGGAGATTACGAAAAGGTCCTGAAAAAAGAAATGAGCGTTTATGAGACCGAAGGAGTGCGAGGTGAACATTTATCTATGGTTTATGAGTATTTAATGACCCTAAACCGACCAGTGTAGAGGCCGAAAGGGCATTCTCAGCAGCCGGCTACATATGCAGTTCTGTGCGGAGCAGGTTGGGAGATAAGACTATAGATAAAATTTGTTTTCTAAGGTCTTACTTTCAGAGAATTCAAAAAAAGACATAGTCAGTCTCCTATCGTCAGATTTTATACTGCCTAATTATTAACGAATAACGAGTGGAGAGAAGATTATTTCGGAGCTTCTTTTGATACAAAAAATTGATTGAAGATTAAAATAGTATTATTATTACGGTACTTTTTTGTAGTTCATTTTAAAAGAATTTGTAAGACTGATTGCTACTGATTAGCCGTCCTATCCTATCCTATCATTAAACATAAACGTAATAAGATATTGCTTACTTAGAAACATTAATTATCTAAAATGTTATATGAGGTTATATGTTTGTTATTTAATTTTAAGTTGATTCTTTTGATCTCAAATGATTAAGAAACCAAAGCAAATTGATATCAGATATCACCAAATGAGTGAAAGATTTCATAGATTATCGTAAGAAGTACAAATTAATAAAAAAATGTCTTTTTATTTTCGTTCCACATTTTGCTGGATCCGCGCTGGATCCAGCTGGATTCAGGTCAATCCAGCAAGAATCCAGCTGGATTGAAAACGCCGCTGGATTGCAATCCCTACACGCAGCCATTAAAACAATACGTGACTTTTTAAAAGCGTTCGATGTTCTTTTCTCAAAACGGGTATGTCAAATAGCGCTCCCGTTTGCCGCGCCCTTTTAAATTTAGAACCACTTCAGCGACTAATCAGATTTGTAAAGTCGGCTTTTTGGTTGGTTGAGTTATTTTTTTAAATTGAGCGGCGATCGACTGAGACTTTCGGCCTCTTTGTGGTGTGTTTGTATGAAATAGACAAACTGTGCATGGGAAAATATTTAATTAGACAATAGGTTATTTGTGTTTGTTCTGTTAATGTTACTCTTGAAAGTCTGGGTGCGCGCAATTAGCACCTACGGGCTACTGGTTCCCGACCGAAGCGTTCGGTTATATCTTTTTTACTGTTTTACGACAAGTCAATTTCGGATCCAGGGAATAATTAGTTTTAAGAAGCATTGAGGATCGATGGCTTTCCTTTTCATCGTAAAACTCTACACATGTGACTGACGAATTTACTTTTAGGATCATTTTAGGCGTTCTGAAAGAGGTTTTTAGACATATATATACAGTCTTCTTGGTACTTCCGATAACTACTAAACATTAAATCTCCAGTAGCTATAACAAAACAGAAGGAGCAAGTGTCCTACCGCCTGATCAAGTAGCTAATGTCTAAGCGTCTAGACGTTACTGTAATTAAGATAATTATAAAGCTAGCCGCGTTCGAGTGGTACTTACAACCCTTTAGAGCATGTTAAGATATCTCGTAATCGGTCCTCTAAATCTCTATTGAGAGATTTTTAACTGGAGGGTGTTTTTAATGTGACGGGGTTTATTTATTAGATATCTATTGTTAGTTAGTATTTAAGAGGAAACGTGGTCATGTGGTCGTTGGCGTTCATTAAATAATTACGTACTACAACAACATAACATAACATCACGCCTTGTTTCCCCGAAGGGTTAGGCAGAGGTGTACCTATAGTATACCTACATTTCGCCAGTTATGTTTTTTAAGTCCCATGTAATAGAAATAGTACAGAGAAATCCTGTTGGAAAAACCCAATAATACTTACCTACATAGGTACCTACCTATTCTTCTGTTTTTGCCCTGGTTAATGATACAAGTCCAAATCTTTTTTTAGGATATACATAATGTATATCTACCACTACCATGGCCTCTCCACTGATTTTTTTTTTTCTAAAATGATTTTACGTCAAATAACACAAGTGAGCCATTGTACCACGAATAGTAACCATCTTTGGAAAAGATATTAAGAATAGATAGATGAGTTTTATTAACATATTTTTTCATTGTTCACAGAATCACTAAGTCCACAGTCGGAACAGATGACGAACTCCAACCAAACAGCGCCAGACCCAAATATCAGGTTTGTTGGATTTTCATTTTACAACGTACAGAGGCCAGCAGGTCAACCTACCCGAAACTGTCAAATTTTCCCAATCAACTTTGAACCTTATACTTTTGTGATAAAGTTGAAAATCTATTAAAGAAATTTTACAGATTGTAATAGGTTGATGTGCTGGCGTCTGTACCTATTATTGTACGAACACAGAAATTGTTTGCACAATTTGAATAATGTGTGAAGCTCAACAACATTTGACTGAAAATAATAGGAATAATAAATTATATGTAATTTATTATAATATATTAAAATTACAACGGCCAAAATTCAAGAATTAAGAAAAAAAACACAGTGCAAATCTTTGGGTTCATTCGAGTAATCGGGTCTGGTCAAATCACGCTGGGGTGGGTGCATTTCATTCATTCATTAATTCATGTTGGCTATTTGGCAAGTTTCTATAACAAATTATTCTCTTGTCCTGTAGGAGATACCGCACAGCATTCACGAGGGAGCAACTAGCGAGATTAGAGAAAGAATTCATGAAAGAGAACTACGTTTCAAGACCACGACGATGCGAGTTGGCCGCACAGTTGCAACTACCAGAATCCACTATCAAGGTAAGGATCGATTCTGATTTAATTTTCGAAAGCTTCGATATTTTGTCGGCCATGAAATTGTTCATAATTCAAATAAACGTCAAACATTAGGTGTTATGAACGGGATGTAGAGATTGTAAGTTACTGATATTTCATTGAGGTATTTTTTTACTTACTTACTTTCGTAATAAATCATCTTTCTAGATAAGTAGTTACTTGCGGTTGATAACCTAACAGAACAAAACAATGACATACTTAGGTATATACATATATGTGACTCAACCAATTATACCCTAACAATTTCTCTTGGAAACATTTACGAAACAAAACTAGGTAATTAAATTAAGCTTTCAGCCCGCCCCCACAATGTGACACATACAAAACGGGCATTATTTCAGAATCTCATTTGTACCACCCACGAGTTGTCCCGAATAAAACCGACCTCTGTTTAATAAGTGGCAACTGTTTTCGTAACATCACTATCAATTGACAAGTGTACGTTACTTAGTAACGAGTAGCAGATCACATGAATCGTGATGACAGCTGTGATTTTTATTTTGCGTAGGGCCTAGAACGGTGTTTCCTTTGCCTTATAAAGTTACTCGTATGCGTCATAGGCTCTTATCATTCGTTCAGTAGTTACCAGAAATGTGAGTGAATGATAGAAAGGTAGGATGAATAAGTTAACAAAAGAGAAATATCATCGTAAATCGATGTATTTTCTAATAAAATTCTAACAAAATGCTAACAATAGTCGAAACAACTGATTCGTTAACTAGCACTCATGACTACAGTGTATGATGCCTCAATAAACTTCAATTAGATCCTCTATGATTTCCATAGACGAACGCTCTATTATGCACGCTAATTCGCGAGAATTCGTGTACAAATGTGCGAAGAATCAGACGGTTTCTATTGAGAATTGATAAGCGTTATGGCTGTGAAGAAATAGTTTGATTATAATGAGTGGTTTTTTTCTTCCATATTAATTTTTGTAAAAGGGGTTTTTTTTTTAAAATGAGAAATTAACACAGGGATATTTGTAACTCCTTTATATGATGAACAATTCCAAAGTATCCACAGAATTTCCCTTGGTCAACTTTAAATAAAACAATTTAATACATTTAGTGAATTATGTTTATCAGATTCCAGCTTTAATGAAGACTTTTTAATGTTAGCAGATAAGCGAGGTAAAACACGCATCTTTCAACGCCAATTTATCTGCCAAATGATATTAACAATCTTAAAAAATACTAACAAAAATCTTCATCAACAACCAAAAAGTTTCAATGATAAAAATTCCGCTTTAAAAACTACACGCCAATTTAAATTTAAATTCTTCAGCTCGGTCATAATGTCAATTATCACTTCTAATAAAAAAAATAAAAACCGTAAAGTAAAAAAAAAAAACATATGTTTTTTATGGCTTCATTCGAGTTTTACATTCATGCTAATTTGTCGATGGGCATTAAAAGAAGCCGACCGAGTTATTCGGTAGCTGTGTGATGCTAATGAACATTAATGCGGGGAACGGAACGTTAGGATTATAAAATGACCATATTAGTACAGGGTCCCACTGGTAGAGAAATTTTGGATGAAGGTGTGATAAAATTCCAAATATTTATGTTTTAATTTCGTTTTGTGACACCTGCTTTAGTAGCTACATTGTATTGCTTCTGCAGTTCTGCTGCTACAAACTTTCTGATGTTTTCACTGTTATATTTTTGAAAAATATAATAATATGATTTCCTCTAACTAAGAAGGCATTCAATTAGGGTCTGTTTATTTTTGGAGTTTTATTAGTAGTTACTAGTTTTTTGTGAAATAAACTTTAAATTCATGAGTAGAATAGATGCTCCTTACTCTATTGAAATGTCTGCAAATTTTAAAATAATACTTAGTTTATAAAAGCGGAGCAATTAAAAAAGCCCGCTCACCGCTGTCAACAAAGCCTTGGCCCCGCCATCATTAGTGAGTGAGTGAATGAAAACACTTCATCGGTTGTCTATGGGCATCTGTTTTATGACGCGATAATACCAATTAAAAACGATTAAATTATACCTTTCGGCTACCATTTGATGAGTTATAAAGAACTGGATTTTTATTCGTATGTTTGTTTATTGTGATTAATTTTTATTTCTGTCGTAAATGGTGTAACGTGTCAATAAATGAATAGAGGTTTAGAATTTCCAGATTAGTGTTGCGCAATGAACGCTTTAGATTGTCGCTGGCGGCTTTGATTGATGTAGTTTGAAATAATGATTTAAGAAGTTTGACTTTGACCTGTACAAATTGCTTATAATTGCTCATTAAAAACAAAAACATCAAAATTTATCTGTCAGGGTCATAATTTTTTTTTCCTGATATTGTAACGAAAGAGGTTTTATATTTACATTTGAAGTTTGTTCTTCGCCTTTATATAATTTGAGCGTTGACTTTTAGCCAAGCCGTTAAGCCCCTTGTTTTATTATTTCTGCACAATAAAATGCAATAATCTTCTTGGAAGCGCTAAAGGAAAGTCGTTTTGTGCGAACGTTCGCGCGGTTCCCGCCAATTAACACTTTGCGAACAAAGATGGCCGCCTTTTGGAGGGAAAGTCTTTGTGTACATACATTGTAAGGGCGGCTATTATGCTGTGTTTAATGATTTTAGAAGGATCGGACTGACGAGTAATGTAGGAAGGCTTTGTTGACTGTTTGATGGGATATTTTAGTTGCTCAAGTAGCTGGGTATTCTAAAATGTTTCATAAATTCAGAGCTGAGGGAATCCTGTTTCTATTTCTATGTTGTTATTTTACCTGGTAGTTTTCTTACTCAAAAGGAGATAGTCTTGTATGCAAACTCCTATAATAATTGACTAAACTCTTGTCATTTTTTTGCCGAAAGGATTTTAGACGCACTTAACCATTTATGACTACTCAGTTGGGTACCTATACGAAAACATGCAATTAATTAGCGATGTAGTGCTAAGAACTTACGGTTCTAATAGATTTTTTGTGCTGTTATATATAAATAGATAAACTTGTTGCGGCGAGCTTAGATTTTTGACAGAGATAAACCGTTTTTTTAACGGGACTCAAAAAATGATTACACTTTTTTTCGAAGGAGACTACGGCGATGTCCTTTTTGAAATACCTACTAAGAACAATTAAAACGATCAATTCCTTTCTTAGTTCATTCACAATATTAAGAATACAGTAACGGATAAGTATATTTCATAACAGTTGACCGTACTATTTATGAAAGAATCTATCAAACCATTCATTCGTTCCATTCAAAATCCTCGCTTTCAAAACGCCATTTCTTGCAATTGCGATAATGGCGTTTTATTATCTCTATTAGCACTTCGTATAATGATGTTCGGTACGAATCAAAGATTTCTATTTTATTAGCCAATGACTGTAGCAACATAATTTGTGAATTTCTGTAAACAAGTTTTAAATTCACACTCCATTTTATTAAAAAGCGATGTATTTTTGTGAGCATTATAATGCGCTAAAAGCTAAAAACGGTGATATTATAATGCTAAGATATAAAAACGCTAAGACTTTGACGAGGAAACAAAAATCTAAACTAAGGGAATACCTTGACAATCTTCCAGTTACCATCTCTATTTTTATAATTTTCCCAAAGTGTTTACCTTCCTATTCTAAAACAACATTCCACTAATTACTTTTTCTCCTTATCAACAGGTATGGTTCCAAAACCGAAGAATGAAAGACAAGAGACAACGCATAGCCGTCGCCTGGCCATACGCAGCCGTCTATAGCGACCCTGCCTTCGCGGCATCAATCCTCCAAGCGGCGGCTTCATCCGTAGGCCTACCTTACGGATACCCCTCTCCTGCCCTCATCCCCCCCTTCCACAACCCCCAGCTGCTACCCGCGGGATACCCCTACCCCTACCCTACGTACCCCCGCTACCCTTACATCCCCCCTACGCCCCCCTCTCCCGTAAACGCTGAGGCGACGTCGCTAAGGCCTGCGTATTCGAACTTCAACTTGAATGTTGATAAATAATTTTGGGGCTTCATTTTCCCGAAGGGGTGTTGCGCTTATAGAAGTATGCCAAATGGGTTGGTATTATTATGCAATTACAGGGGGTGAAAAAAAGAATGATTCTGTAATTGGTGGTCAAAAATCACAGTAGTTTGACTCCCAAAAAAGTACCAAATACCGCACAATAATCATGTTCCTTCTCTCCCAGGAGTAAGGAACAATGATTATTGTGTATTGGGGTCAATAATATACAGTGGAGTTTGACCCCCAACAAGTAACAAATTGTAATCCATTTGGACGAGAAAGAATAATTGTAAATATGTTTTAATTAAGTATAAGTTAATTTATTGAATGCTGGTCATACACGTGATTGAACGATTTTGAATGAATGATTTTGTAATTTTATTTCTAATAAAATGACGTTAAAATATATTGTACAGTAATTTATAAGTTTGGTGATTATTCATTCCATGTTAAATGCTCCAAATTAGTAGATTTGTCTATGGTTAGGTTTATTTTAGAATTATCTAAATTAATAGACACTTTTCTAATTAGTTTCTATCTTGAATTATGGAATACTTTTGTAAAACAGTATGTTCTGAATTGTCCGACTTTTTATTTTAAACAAAATTTAATTCAAAGTTTTTTTGTTGAAACGTGTGTAAAGCCAAAGTAAGTTAAATTGTAGTAAATATTAGTGCAATATTGAAAATATAATGTCATTTCATATGAGTATGCCATTTTCAGCAATGGCGATACTTTCTAACATAGGTTTTGCACAGACTTGCCACTAATCGCATGCGTAATAATGGGTAATAATCTAAATTATCCCCATATACTATGATATAATTCTTTTAGAACGCAATGAAACAGCAAAACCAGTGAAATTGCTTAAAATAGCCTGCGATTTTTAGACGCAAGTCTGTATCAAGCCTTTTATTGTAAATGTTGTGTAAAATATTAATGTTTAATGAATTAAGTGTTAGTGTTCATAGTAAAATAGACAATTGTTTAATTAATTAATTTACTTAAAATTAAATACCTTAGTTTTAAGAGACATTGTAAAAATTACATTTTAAAATATAATAGAAAAGAATAAATAAGAAAGTTATTAGATACATTTATTTTGTTGTTTTATTTTGGTACTTAACTAGAGTTAGTTTAAGACTCCGAGCACGAAAAAAAGCCTTTTTCGTCAATAACTTATCTAGTTGTGAGAAAGCTTGAAATAATTGAAACATTAAGTCAGTGTCGTGTCAGTAACAGCACCAGTTGATAATATGGGTTAAAGTATGAAATTGCCGTTTTATTGTAATAGGTACTTCTAATTGACATAGAACCTTCATGGTTTGAGATTTTTGAGTGATTTCTTTTTCACATTGTACAATGTGAAAAAAAAAATCACTCAAAAGTACCTATGAAGTTCTTCTTTTAAAAAATGTGCAACATTCGATTAACGACTTTCAGTTGTTTTTTTTTATTCAGCTTAGACAAGAAAGAAGAACACTTCAAAAATTCGAGTTATTTATAAATACGAGTTCCGATGTGGAACTAACGTGGCAGAAACAGCTCGCAATATCAATGTTGCGTTTGAGAAATATGAGAAATGGGTGCCTCATGATTTATCCTCAAAAATAAACGCGTGTTGTAACTTGTGTTACCTTGTTGAATCGATACAGAAATGAAGGAATATTGGATCGAATTGTGACATGTGATAGAAAGTGGATTCTTTACGATGACCGTAAGCGGAAAATGCAATGGCTGACCTCAGGTCAAACGCCGCAACAGTGTCCTAAAGCAAAGCTTAACAATAAAAAGGTAATGGTAACTGTTTGGTGGTCTCAGCATGGTGTTATTCACTTTAGCTTTCTCCGATCTGGTCAAGCAATAACGGCAGATGTCTACTGTGCCGAACTCCGAACAATGATAGCAAAACTAGTAGTGAAACAAACCCGACTCATGAATCGATCTTCACCATTATTGCTCCATGATAATGCGAGACCTCATACAGCACGAGAAACCGTTTTAACTCTACAGGAATTGCAATAAGAAACCATTCGTCACCCTCCGTATTCGCCAGACCTTCCTCCTATCTATCCATCCTATCCACCAGACCAACGGACTACCATATTTTTTCGTGATTTGGACAATTTTCTACGTGATAAAAAGTTTTCTTCTCAGGAGGCAGTACAAAATGCTTTCACACAGTTTGTCGAATCTAGATCACGAGAGTTCTATCGCAAAGGCATAAATGACCTTCCTATTAGATGGCAGCAATGTATAGATAATAATGGTAATTATTTTGATTAAATAAATATGTTAAATAAAAAATAAAATAAAAGAATTTCAATTATTCTGTACAAATCGGCAATTTCATACTTTAACCCCTAGAGCTTTACCCCCTTTTTTCCCTTAGTTGCATCACTTTTGCGCTCGCGAAAATATGGTTTATTTCGCTTTTGATTTACTTAATGAAGATATTGTATAATCATAAAATAAAAAGTTGATTTAATTATAGGGATAGCTAAAGACTAATGTGTGATGATAAAATTTCTTGTTAGGGTTTGCTAAATAATAGGAAAAAATACATTGCTAACGGGGTTTAAAATGAAAAGCTTTTTCAACATTATTTTTCTGCTATATTTTGTATCGAAGTTGAAAAAAGTGGTTCAGCCAAATGCAAATTTTTAATGTTTCAAACTCAAACTCAGAGCATTTATTTCAATTAAACCATTTACAGGCACTTTTGAACTGTCAAAGAGTCGGTCAGTTAGTCAGAAAGTTGAAGCTTAGGTTAGGTTAGGTTAGGCTCTTCTCCATAGAGATGGAGTGGCCCATTCCAAAACGTAGATCTCTATGGAGAAGAACGGGCAAAAAACTCCAAGTCCAGTCCAGTACAAAATCCTGGGTACATCAAATGGTTTAAAATCAAAATTCTTGTAAAAAAGAGATCAAATGTCAGTATCGCGTAATTTTTCGGAAAACATGATACTTAACTTATTTGAAAAATCCCTTGCAGCCACATGTAAAACAAAGAACTCGACTTTTCAAATAACAGTTTTGTTTAAATATTTTTTCCCAAATATGTATAATGAACAAAATTGATTAAAAAAAAACAGTCTATTTTGTGCACGGCCTCTTAACTACGATTAGAACCAACACCATAGGTGTAGACTTCCCATCTAACTAAATTAGTTCGTCTTGAAAATTGTACTGTATGTGGTTGCCACCGATAAGTACCTACTTACAAGGTGGCGATTTAGTGACCTGCGTCCGTCAAGGGGGTGATTTTACCTGTTATATTATACAACTTTCAGTATGAAACACATAATTATACTATAGTCTAGTGGTCGGCAAAACCGCGGCTCGAGAGCCGCGGTTTGCCTCTTTGGCATATAGAGTGCGGCTCAGTACAAATGTAAAAACGACTACGAGCTACGATAAGCCCGAGGGTCGAGCTATCAAGTTTAATTTAAATTTCAAAAATTCAAACTATATTTTTAAGAATTAATTCAGAAGTAGGTATATTTACCAAAAATCTTTTTCACAAACAATAGAACCGACTTCCAAAAAAAACACTATGTACAAAGTGAAAAATTACTTTGATTTCGGAAGTCGGTCTCTTTGGGGTTTTATTTTCGTTTTTTTGCCACCGACTTCCGAAATCAAAGTTATTTTTCACTTTGTAGTGTTTTTTTTGGAAGTCGGTTCTATTTTTTGTGAAAAAGTTTTTATTTTTCACTTTTTAGTTGTGGTACCTACCAAAACCCCCACAAAAATTTGAATACCCATTACCTGCTATGTAAATTACAGTGACAGGAACTATTAGAATATCATCCACATATCTAGATGGGAAAAATACGTATTATTGAAGCTAACTCAAAAACCCCTCATCAGATCTTGACCAAATTTTTATGGGACCACTTCTGAAGTATGCTCTACCAAAAAAAAAAAATAATCAAAATCAATTCATAATTGGCGGAGTAATCGAGTAACAAACAAACAAAAAAAAATTAACAGGGCATCGTCAATTAATAATTTACTGTACCGAAAAGGTTAACTTGTTAATAAGTAAGATGCCGTCATCATATTATTATTATCAGCCGAAGATGTTGATGAAGACATCCTAGTTCTTAGCAAGTAATTTTAGGAAGCGTTGTGGAGTGAAAGAGTGTGTAGTGTTTTAAGGATTAAGAAAATTGTATTGCGACAGTTTGGACACAGAAAGGATTGACTATAAGAAATCTTAGTCGTTATAGCATTGATATTTGGCTTTATAGAGTTTACCGACTACTGGCCTAAACGATACGTAAACTACTGATTTACATCCATAAGACTTCCTCGTAATATAAGGTCCAGTAGAAAACCAGCGTCAGACACTAGTTGTCTGGCATGTATGCTGAACTGGGCCTATTTGGCGTAGCTCTGAGGCACACAATACTATTCTGTTTTTTTTTTTTTTTTTTTTTTATTAATTATGGTGTGCCTTAACCAGAGTCAAAAAATGTATTTTCTTTCTTTCTTAAAAAAAAACATGTGAATGGAAATAATGTCTCTACTGTTGTATTCATAGGAATTTGATTTGTTTTCACGAATCGGATAAGTTTCTTGGTGAAAATTGTTTAATATGACGCGTAGAATCACCCCGTTAACGGATGCTGTAGTGCTATTCTGTAACCATCTCACCGTGAAAACTCAGTTATCTTTCAAGTTGAAGGCACGTAAACATATTCGTGAAAAGTTGGCAGAATCTTTGCAGCGCTGATTTGCTGGGTTTGTTTTCTCCTCTACCTATCGTTATTTCTCCTGACAAAGTTGATTCGGTTTATATGTATGTATCTATGTATGTTGTATGTATTCATTATCAAGTTATCTATCACTTATGTTGCACCTGCCATGTTTTGTCTCTGCACCACCCTAAGGTTGACTGGTAGAAAATGCCTCAGGCATTGAGTCCGCCTTTGTACAGTATTTCTTTACCTGTGAATAAAGTTTTTATAAATAAATAAATAAAACTTAGGTGAAGTGAGCTCGGAGTGAGCTGTCAGTCCCTAGCAGCAGGTGGAATGACAGATCACTTCACGCTCACTTCACCTATGTTTTCACCGTGAGATTATTACAGAATAGATCGAGGTGTCTAAATCACCACCCTGTATATCGCCGCTAAGCAGCAGTCCTGAGTTTCGGTTTTGCATGGGTGCCGATAAACTGATAAATACGTTACATGAGGTTGCTATAATACATTTATAATAATATTCTTGGTATACACTATCCATCAGAAAGGGCATCAAGGAGTTTCTTGATCGTTCTTCTCTATTCTTCTTCGTGGAATGGGCAACCAGCTTCAACTTTCTGAATAACTGACCGACTCTTTGACAATTCAAAAGTGCCTGTAAATGGTTTAATTCAAATAAATGCGTTGAGTTTGAGTTTGAAGCTCACTTGACAAACATAAATTCAGATTGATTGACACACCCTAGTTTTCAAGATTCTCTGTATAAACACACGGCTAATATATCTGACAGATAAATTAAGTCCTTGACAAATTGTGTAGGAATTAATTCTAGAACTTACCAGATACTGAATTAGTTGCTACGCAGTATTCGTAGGTACGCGTGACTCGATGCGCTACGCGCAGTGCTACGGCGTAGCTCGCGCTACGATTGCGTAGCCCACGGGCTACAAAGCTGCAAAATGTTTTGAGTAAACTTCATTTTCACTGATATGATTTAAGATACTCTTCTTTAATGAAAAATACAGTGTATGTTATTATGACCAAAGATTATATTGATTATTTATTATTAGGCTCTTCAACAATGAGTACACTATTTCTTTACGTTTTGAACGTTGCAAACTTAAGTCTAAGCGCCTCTGTACTTAATGAAAAGAACAGCATGCACTACATTATGCGCTAATACTAACACAGTAAAATAATTAAAACAATTAATACTTAGTTTAGATAAAAGTCATTTTTTTAAAATTAAAAGTATAAATTGATTACAAGACTATAGATTAAATAAAATAAGACAATATATACGAGTATATACGAGTACCTATCTAAAAAGCCAGAACTGGCTGATAGTTTTTTCTATGTTTTAAATACTACTTTAAAATATTTAACAGGCTCACTGTCCACAGACCACATACGGTCTGTAGAGAGACTTCCATACCAGTCCACAGACCGTATGTGGTCTGTTCGCCGGTACAATTTCTAAGCTATCTGACACTATGGACGTTAGAAGAAAGTCTCTAATTTAATGCGGATTTGGCAGGACACATCATAAGGATTATAAAAAGTGATGGGACATAGGGAAATACTCGATATTTTTTTTATATAGGGTACGAAATATGACGAGCCTGGACAGTGAACCTGTTAAAATTAAGTTAATCAAGCTGTAGTTTTACTCAAATAAATAGCAAACTAATTATATTTGAAGAACCAAAAGAAACAATTTCAGACAACCCATTACTGACCTTATGTATATAGAAAACTTTATGTGTAAGCTCCACCGCCGTACGTATAGGAGCTAACCTTTATATAGGGTTCAATAACGAGCCACCCATCAGCTCCGTCGCACTGTTCCTTAATAAGACCCACGTTACCGACGACAGAGGGACGACTTCGAGACAACAGGGAAGTACTCTGTACCTCTAGAACAGTGGTTCTCAAACTTTTTTGGTGACCGAACCCTTTTGGGAAGCAAAATACTTGATGGAACCCTACAATAAAACAATAGTTTTTAAAACTTTTTCACAAAAAATAAAACCGACTTCCAAAAAAAACACTACAAAGTGAAAAATAATTTTGATTTCGGAAGTCGGTGTCTTGGGTGTTTTATTTTCGTTTTGTTGCCACCGACTTCCGAAATCAAAGTTATTTTTCACTTTGTAGTGTTTTTTTTGGAAGTCGGTTTTATTTTTTGTGAAAAAGTTTTTATTTTTCACTTTTTAGTTGCGGTACCTACACAAAACCCCCACAAAAATTTGAATACCAAGTGAATTACAGTGACAGGAACTATTAGAATATCATCCACATATACTAGGTGGGAAAAATATGTATTATTGAAGCTAACTCAAAAACCCCTCATCAGATCTTGACTCCTTCTGAAGTATGCCCTACCAAAAAAAAAAGAATCATCAAAATCAATTCATAAATGGCGGAGTAACCGCGTAACAAACATACAAAAAAAAAAAAAAAAAAAAACACAATCGAATTGAGAACCTCCTCCTTTTTGAAGTCGGTTGAATAGTGTATTCTTTATTAATAAGCATAATACAAGTACAATGTAACAGTTACTAATTATTACTTGGCATGGCACATGGCAAGTACAATAATAGAAGATATTAAAAAAGAAAAAATCTAACTAATGGGAGGTATGAAACTGTTTTTTATTTTTCATCAATTGGTTGATATCAGGTTTGATAGAAGACAGTTGAAGTCTCATATCAGGTTCGGCGCCCAGTCTATTGCGATATTTTGTTTTCGTGGCTGCATAGGTTGAGAATCCTATTTCGCACAAATATGTTGTTGGGAACGGGAGAAGAATGGCTGCTCTAGAATAATCATCCTATAATATATGTCTACCACGCGGGCCCAGTGCGGGTTGGCACCAAACATTCGAAGTCATATCCTGCCTATTGCCACCAACCAGGCGTAAATCCAGACTCCGGACTGAGAGAAATTCCAGTTGGAAAAACCCAATAACACTTTGCCCGACCCGAGAATCGAACCCAGGACCTCATGTTCAGCTGTAGCGCCCACTAGACCAACGAGGACTGAGAGAAATTCCAGTTGGAAAACCTCAATAACACTTTGCCCGACCCGGGAATCGAACCCAGGACCTCATGTTCAGCAGTAGCGCTTGCGATCACTAGACCAACGAGGCTTTACTTACCTACTACAATCAGTTTTCTAGATAGCCCATTCATCATTCTGTTCATCCTAGCAGGTGTGTAGTACTCTGTCCTGCTCACCCCCTCAAGATCAGTCTACAATGTTGCCTCTGCTGGACACCCAGTGTCCAGCACTAATACAGAATACGAATACAGACCACCTCTCATCGAGAGCGAATGGGCCGTATAATTCAAAAATTCAAAATTAAAAAGTCATTTATTCAAACTAGGCTGAGAATCAGCACTTTTCGAACGTCAAAGTTACATAAGACAGTCCCAAAAAACGCCCACCCTTCACCACTTCCTAGTGCTTTCGCTGGGAAGAAGAAATGGCGCAACAAACTCCCCAGCAGCACAGCTGTCTGTTCAGTTAGAAAAACTTGATTCTATACAATAAGTACTTATGCAAAATAATTTACATAGCTAGCACACGCCAATATACCAACCAAAAAAAAATGTAATCCACCTCGCGGGTTCAGTGCGGGTTGGTAGATGTCATATGTCTTCGAATTTTTGGTTCTAGGACATGCCGGTTTCCTCACGATGTTTTCCTTTACCGTTTGAAAAGCAGTGACGATTAAACTATTCACACAAAGTAAAGCGTCTGCTTGGATTTGACGACAAAGGGTTGACCACGACACGATAGGGCCGGAGTCTGAACTTCTAGCAGTAGCTTCTAGCATTGGTGGCGTGTGTGTTGGATCGTTGAGTTCCCTTCAAAATGGTTGAGCTAAACGGTGCTGATCCATGCGTCATGTTCGTGAACGGGCGCCATCAGTAGGGACTGGTCATCTCTTATCTGCCACGGCTTATTTTAATTTTTGAATTGTTTTATTTTTGATTTTTTATTACGGACGCTTTTTACGTACACGTCTTTCTACATTGTTCTCACATGTATAATTTCAACATGAATGATGTAAACAATATTTTGTAAGAATATAATTTTTTTTTAAAGAGTGTCCGTGGAGTTTCTTGCCCGTTCTTCTCCATAGGAACCTACGCTTTGGAATGGGCAACTAGCTTCATATTTCTGACTGACTGACTCCTTGACAATTCAAAAGTGCCTGTAAATGGTTTAATTGAAATAAATGCTTTGAGTTTGAGTAGCACAAATACCACGCCTATATGTGGCAGCTAACCTTTATATACCCTTCAATAACGAGCCACCCATCAGCTCTTTCACACTGTTACTCCGTAACACAGCGTTACCGAGGACAAAGATGACCACGAGACGACAGGACTGGAGGCTGTGCCTCTAGCAGTAGCACAAGTATAGATAGATAGATGGATAGAATACTCTTTATTGTACACCATAAAAATTACAGACATACATTTAGAAATTTTACATAGGGTGACACAATGGGCGGTCTTATCGCTTAAAGCGATCTTTTACAGACAACCTTTGATTAAAGGTAACAGGAGAGACAATACTGCAGGTAGTTATCGGTGTACCATCTACACATACAATAAATATTTACATACATATTAATAAATATGTATGTACATATTTATTGTATATGTAGATGCTTTATGTATATAAAACATAAACTTATTCATATAAATATATATACATAGATATAATAATAATATAAGTCTATAAACACGAAACAAGAGCAAGGAACTATATGTAATGATGATGTTTAAGGAGAGAGGAAGTGTTTTTTTACTAGTTTTAAAAGTGGACACAGATTGAGCTCGCCTTATCGTCACTCGCAAGGCATTCCATAACCGTACTGCTTGAACTGTAAAAGATTTGTCATAAAAGCTGGTTGAATGCATCGGCATCTCTAGTCTCAAGTTTTCCGATGATCTCAGATATCTATTATGTGTGTCATGTAGGAACTTGAGGCAAGTATCAGGCAATCACCACGCCGCTATATCGTAGTCACATCACATCTTGACCTCTGAATTTTCGGATTCATGTGCGTATTGTATAATTATCACTCGCTTCAAAAACGGTGAAGGAAAACATGGTCAGGAAACCGGCATGCCTGTGAGATATTTCTCGACGGCATGTGAAGCCAAGTCAGAGGCCCATGGGTGGAATAAAAACTCGGTTGGTCACTAACCACACCAAAAATAAAGAAAGAAAAGAAGATCATATCAAACTCAAACTCAAAGCATTTATTTCAATTAAACCATTAACAGGCACTTTTGAATTGTCAAGGGGTCGGTCAGTCAAAAATTGGAAGCTAGTTGCCCATTCCAAAGCGTAGTAGGTACCTATGGAGAAGAACGGGCAAGAAACTCCACGGACACTCTTTTAAATAAAAACATTGATACAAAATATATGTTACTTACATCATTCATTTTGAAATTATGCATGTGAATAATGTAGCAAGACGTGCACGTTCGTAAAAGCGTCCGTAATAAAAAGAAAAAAATAATAATCATTCAAAAATATCTTGACATCATTCGAATTTTGAAGCGATGACAGAGTACTGGAAGGCTCCGTTCTCTCGTTTACGATTACGTACTTGCAGTATGACTCTGTCAACTCTCAAAAGATTTATGACGAAAGAAAAAACAAGTGAAAGACAGCGACTAACGAGTGAGATGTCACAAGTTGGAATGTCACTCATTGCAATATGCTAGCGGAAAGTCACCACATTATCAATTAGGTGTGCATTGAAATGAAATGAAATTATTTATTCTGTAAATAGGATATTGGAATCACTTTTATACTTCACCTAAAAAAAAAAAAAAAAAATAGCTAGATGAGTTCGGCGTTTCCTATTTGACTACTCTGAGAAGAAAGGCCGAAACAAACTCAGAGGTCACAGTCTCTTTTAAAGTCCAGGCATAATCTTGGTCAGGCCATATGAGGAAAAACTCCATGTGCCATGTAGATTAGTCTGAAATGGTCTTTTGAGAAAAGAACCACACAGATTTGAGTGGACCTGTCCTGTCAGTGCAAGAATTTGTCAGTAATCGAGCTCAACTCAGAACTTAAGGAGCTCAACTCGACGAACAATACCAAAGAAAGCTCATTTGGGTAGGACGCATAAACTACTCAAACTGCCAGACCATCATTAAAACTAATTGAGAAAGAAAAAAAAATATCCACATAGTCCTCACATTCACAAAAAATAAAATAATATAATACTTTACAAAGTAATCTAGTATTCAACCATGTCAATGTTTATAAAATACTGAATTTTGATGATTTTACTGAATAATTAGGTATAGTGTTATTTTTTATGATTTTATCACAAGGCTTAGCAGAGCGACCAGCTCAATCCCAAGCTTTTTTATCTTCTAAATAATCTGAGATTTTATAGTGTACCCATTTTTACAAAGCAGCTTTTAAATCGTTTAATGGGTAAGTCTCGAATGTCGATGGGAAGTTTGTTGTAAAAGCGTATACATTGACCCATGAACGAGTTGCCATTCATAAAACCAATACGACAGGCAAGAGCGGCGCACACATAAAATTTAATGTAGTTCGGCGCACTTCGCACTCGGTGCAGTAAGCCCGCTACTACTACACTACATCAGCGGCACCAAGCGGGCCCAGTGCTGGTTGGTAGATATCACAAGTCTTCGAATTTTTGGTTCCGTAAAATATAGTCAAAGTTCGCCAACAGCGTTTTGCCATTCAGCAAAATTGCCATTTTCAGCAAATTAATAGCACAGTGCCGTCAAACTAAAATATAGTAAAGTTGTGTCACTTTAGTCTATTTCAGAATGGAAAATCGTAGGTTGACCAGAATAATCTAAATTTTGGTGATTTTTAATCTAGTTTAAGAGGCATTTGTGACAAGAGAATCGGCACCATTGAATGAATGAAACGGAATCTCAAGCCGATGTTGCTATCATAAAAAAAAATGTTTTTAATAACTTGCAACATCGGTTTCTCGTCGCGAGATATAGAAGTGTCAAAGTGCCTTTTTCGAGATATCTCATCGTTTACGGTCATGTTAGGGATTAAAATGACGTCAGAATCGTAAACAAATTTCGACAAAACGAGAAAAAGAGCTTTCTCGCGCTTGTCATGTTAGCCCTGCAGTGTGGGTTGGTAGATGTCACCTGTCTTCGAATTTTTGGTTCTAGGACATGCCGGTTTCCTCACGATGCTTTCCTTCACCGTTTTGAGAGCAGTGGTGATGAAATAATTTACAGAAAGTAAAGTGACGCAGGATTCGAATCTTATAACTCGTAAGGACTTCTCTGTATAAAAATCGCTGTTATCTTAAGTGCGGACTCATCTGTAACAAAATACCAAAGAACTTTAAAGAGTTACCTAATAATTTATTTTTTATAAAGTTAGAATTATGGCTACTGGAAAAACGATTTTATTCTATATAAGAATTTATAAATAATGTTATAATCTATTTTAAATTAACGTAACAATAATATTAATAAATTCATCAGCAACTTACTCAGAAATACGGTCTTGTGGAATCGGAAGTACCGTACTACAGGTATGTGCCCGACCCAGTTATCGAAAATGGTAATATCACATTGTACTGGGATCGATCCATCGTCACTGACAGGACTATTGTTGCCAATAAGCCTGATATAGTGGTGGTGGATCGAGAAGAGCGGCGCGCAATGATCATTGACATAACGGTCCCGCATGACGGGAACCTCGTGAAAGCCGAGAAAGATAAACAAATTAAGTATCTTGACTTGGCTCGCGAGGTTGCCGACATGTGGGATGTGGACTCAGCGATCATTGTGCCGATAGTCGTATCAGCCAATGGCTTAATTGCCAAGAGCCTCGACCAACACCTAAGGAGGCTCTCGTTGGGCAGCTGGATTAAGGGCTTGATTCAGAAAGCGGTACTCCTGGACACGGCTCGTATTGTTGGGAGGTTCCTCGCCGGTAGGTTGGATTCTGTTACCAATACCGGTGGGCTACTATTTTTAAATGTTTTTAAATATTTTTTATTCTAATATTTAAAAATATAATTTATATGTATTTAAGTCAAATAAAGGATAATAATGTATGTATGTAAAATTAATTAATAATAGAAACATTAAAGCATGCCATTGGACATAAATATTACACTCTAGCATTTAAATACATTGTAATGTTTTGCATGTCAAATGTCTGACTTTGTACGAGTATAAACTTAGGAACTTATTACTGACTACAATACCAATACTGTACCAATAATTATTGCAAATAAATGATTATGATTATGAATATGATAAGTCGCGGCCATTACCGCTGAGCCACCACTGCTCTAGCTGACTAGCTGATAATCTCAGCACGCCATCCACAGATTCTTCTCCCATTATAGGAGACAATACTACCGAAGAAGAATACAATTTTGTCCCTCAAGAAATCCGTCCCTGTGCCGAATACGACAAGGCTCCGAAGTGTGTATGTGTGTGTGTTAATTAAACGGTCGCACGTATTGGAGCCTTTAATGGGAGTGATGTATGGCTTACCTGTGTTGTGTTGTGTTGTGTTGTGTTGTAGGTGTATTGATTGTGTATGTTGTGTGTTGGTAGGCTGCGAGCGAGTCTGAGTCCAGAGAGAAAGAGATTATTTTACGGATAGGTATGTTTTCGGTTATTAGTTGGTCGACGAATTTAAAAGTGATAGATGATTAAGTATCGCGGAGGTAAGCGCTCTGGTGGGCCGTCGCCTCAAATCAGACTTTCAATCTGGCTGAAAAAACGTGTTAATTTACCTAAAATAAGCTTAAGACGCAGATATATGCTAGTGACCTTGAGTGATGAGCTTGCATGTTCTGTACTGAGCTCACGCTACATGTCGTACGTCCAGCCAGTAATAGGACTCGCCCATGAAGGAGCGCTGTCCAAAATTAGACGCATTATTAATTTATTATACATAAAACCAAAAGTATTTTAATAAAACAGTTATACTAAAAGATCAATAATTAAATTACCTTTAAAATGGTGAAGGTTTCAGAAAGATACGCTTGATAGATTTTGCGTGATTCTCAGTTTTTTATCAGCGTTAGACATAACTTTACAAATTAATTTCACTATGTAGTACTCGTATAAACATAATCTACAATATTCACATATTGAGTTATTAAGAAAATGCTCTAATTTAACATTATATATTTTCCAAATCATTAACACTACTCGTTTAGACGTGATCTTCAGCTTAAAATCATTAAAAGTCGGTTAACGTCGCCTACGAGCAATACCTATGGCAACTGAAGACAAACTAAAATTTCACTTCTTTTTTTTCTATTTACATTTCCATCAAATTACACGGTATTGCCGTAACGACTTATTTTCCATCAAACATTTCTCAGTAGCAGCACGGTGTTTGGGCCTCAAGTCTGCTATTACAATAGTGTCAGAATGGTCTATCATTGATTCCATAAATTGTTGATTTTGACAAGTTTTGTAATCTACTAACAACCAGTATGTTAGTAGATTACAAAACTTGTCATTATGATTTTCCAATGGTCAGCCACTGACACTCCATTGAAAGAAATGGCATCTATGGTAATCTCGTACAAAATAAAAATGAATGACTGACTTAGGCGGTAATCTGGTAACATTTTGACAGTTCCTTTGATCTGTGACCTACCATGAGAACATCATTGTGCAGTCATTTCTTTTAATTCGTTACGAGTATCGTGTTTGTGGAATACCAACCTATGATCGACCATTATGAATTTAGCAGATTACGAACTTTTAGCAAAATGACAATGGGATCGTGTTGGAATGACGAATTTATAAAAATAGCAGACTTGGGCCCCTGGTTTTGTGTCCGGTTGATGGCAATAGGCTCGCCCTATTACATGGGACCTAAACATAACTGGCGAAGTGTGGGCGTACACCTCTGCCTAACCCTTCGTGGATTACAGTCGCGATGTTATGTTATGGAACACTAGAATCACGAAAAATATCTAATTTTATTCCATCAACGTCCAAAAAACAACATAATCCCGACAGAAAATGAAAGAAACATATAAAAATAACGTAATTGTGAGAAGAACTCCCGCCAATAATAGTTCGATAACAAATATGGCGGGCGTACATCTAGGCACTGATAACTGAGTAATAAATGATGTACGTATTACTGAGAAATAGGAGTAGGAGAGTAGGGTGACTGTGGGGCGTGAATCTCGCGGGACTTTTCCCAAAATCGATGGCGCATGAGTACAGATAGTGTGCCATCTAGGAAGACGCGCACCACTCTTATTTCTAAATTCTTACAGTACAAGAGTGCAACATACCGCTAGTGTTTTAGTATTGTCAATACCCACTAATACCTATGAGTGGGTAATAAGAAATACGACAAAACTAAAACATTAGCGGTATGTTGCACACTTGTACTGTAAGCGATTAGGAAGAAGAGTGGGGCGAGTCTTTGTGGATGGCACTATCTGTACCTAACGGTTATCCGGAAAAGAACCGGAGTTACCGGTAAAGTAAGCAAGCTGAAGTGGCAGTGGGCTGGGCAATTTTGTCGACGTACCGATGGCTGGTAGAGCAGACGAGTCCTGGAGTGGAGACTGCGTATTGGCAAGCATAGTGCAGGGACGTCCACCCAGAAAGATGGACAAACGACTCTCCGAAAAGTTGACTGGGAGAGACTGGATTCTGAAGGTGGAGGACAGGGTGTTGTGGCGCAGCCTGGCAGAGGCCTGTGTAGGCCCAGCAGTGGACTGCGATGGGCTGAGTTGATTGAGTTGATGAGTACCGAGTACCTACCTACCAACAAAAAATGCTAGGTTTTGGTAAACTATTTATTTTACAGAATCGACAGCAAAATAATGGAATTTTAGTAAGGCCCGCTACAGAACCTCACTCAAAACTCAAGCATATCTTAAAACTCGTTTAAAGCCTTATAAAAACCACCCATACTAATAAATCTTGTTAAAATATACATCAGATTTTATTTTCATGGTTTGTAATGCTTTATTCGCTAAGAAAAACCTACATTTAAAACGAGCCCTCCGCGAGGGCTCCCGGCATCCCATATGCGACTAGGTGAAACCTCCAGGAGGGCTCCCGACACTGAAAGTGTTAAGCCGTTGGTCTCGGCTGTCATTCGTGGATCTTTGACAGTCGTTACGGGTCGTCAGATGCCAGAAAATCTGACAACCAGTCTTACCAAGGGGTATCGTATTACCCAGTCGCTTCATGTAAAGTACTGGTATTCAGCTGCATCCGGTTAGACTGACGCCAACCCCGACATAGTTGGGTAAGGCTAGCTAGGCAGATGATGAGATGATGATGATAGTAGGCAGAAACTACAGAACGCGGCCTACTACGATCCTTACATACTTCTTCTGCTTCGTTCACCTTCATACAAGCACGCCAGTTGCGAGTTCTAAGCTTTCTTTCACATCACCAAGAAGGTTATCACTAAACACTGCAGCAGAAGAAGCTAATCGACAGATTATCGACGTTGCGCGATAAAGTAGGCAGTAATTAATATCTCTGGCACTGCGTTTAAATAACGCATGCGGAAATAGGCAAGTAGTAGGTATTAGTATTACTTGTTAAAATGTTAGGAATATTGTATAATTTTACAATGTTTGTAAATATGTGAGTACCATGATGCATCTATCACATAATTAATTTATCTGTCATTGCTTCATTTTTCATTCTTTTTACCTATCGTAATCTTATTCTAGGTGCATCGTCTTCACATATACGAGTAATTATATAATTAATGTATACAAGATATTGTGAAAACATTTTAAAAGGGTAACGGTGGAGTTCCTTGCCCATTCTTCTCCATACGAAAATTACCTTTTGGAAGGGGCGACTAGAATAATTTTTTTTTTGTAAATATTGTCGTTCTAAAGTGCCTTTTTTGTGCCTAATTGAAAGAAATATTTGACTTTGACTTGCAAGGTGCTATTTGAGCTTTTTTACCGAAAGCTCTACCAAGTACCGAGTAACCAAGTACCGGGTACCAGGTAAGTATCTAAAATAAGTAAACTAAAAAAATGTCTTATTGTTTTCGGTAGAATAGTGGTCCCTCTACAAATCTATGTTGCCTACGCCCAGTTATCATTTCAATCTGACTGCTGCTATATTACTGATGCCTATCATTCGCGTATTATTACACGGACTCAGTTATATGTCGCTATGTGTGCGCACTTACTATTCATTGCTATTTGGCTCATCTAGTTGATTATTTTTATTCTTTGTTTTCTTATTTATTGGAGGACGGATGGAGAGATTGTCGAGTATTTTTTATAGGGTTTTTTTTGTTATTTAGATTGGAGTGGGATAGTAAAACGTAGACTTATCTTACGTTTAAGTTAGTTCTGGATTCGTTGTCAAGCAGCATTGCTGTGTGAGGTTTCAAGGTATGTGTGTAGGTAATTAGAGCTACATTAAACATAGTAAACATTTTAGATTTTTATTTTCTTTTTTTTAAAGGATGTATGTAAGGTTCGTATCAGGTGGCGTTCTGTAGTTTCTGCCTACCCCCATAGGAAGAAGGCGTGAGTTTATGTAGGTATGTATCAAATTCAAATTCAAATTCAAAATATTTTATTTCACATAAACCTACATGGCCACTTATGACACGTCAGAAGCTAGGTGCACGGTTCCAATTGGTCGTTTCCTATGGAGAAGAGCCGGCAAGAAACTCTACGGTTACTCTTTTTAAAATAATTGGCTTTTACAATGTATCAAATAACAGTGTTATTAGGTATGGGAGGACAGTGTAGGTCTTTCAACAAATACCAGGTACATAACAGAATAATGATGGTCAATAAATCTACAGTCCAATAAGCCTACAGCGTTCTCACATTCATAAAATAGAAAAGAATCTATGTAAAGATAAATAAATAATTAAAAATAAAAACGTATTTTACACGAAATGACGTGATTGCTATTACAGCTGTAACAGATCTGAATAATTATCATGTCCACAAAAGCCACTAATATGTATGTATTTTCTTTTTTTTTCTTGGAAATTGAACCGGTATCGACTATTCTGCCAGCATCACGTTTAGACGGCAGCTCAGTGTGTCAGGCCCTTGAATTTTGTAGATACTTTCCCCCGAATACTGAAACGTCACTCAAAATTTAAGTAGCACTTATATTTAACAGATACTCAAAAGTGACGTTTGACAATACGAAATCTAAAGTTTAGGAGCTGCTCAAATGTTAAGCAGCCCTTAAATTTTGAGTGACGTTTCAGTATTCGTGGGTGAGTGGTAGATATATGCTAGTAGCTGCAAGGACGAAAACAAGGGTTAGTAATTAGTAAAAATAAGTATTATAATTTACAAAAATTTGATACTATACAACATTAAAACTACACAAAATATAATAATTTACATAGTTATTTTACCCACCATCACCAGTTAGAGGGAGGGGTTAGGTTTTGGGGGAGAAGTGGGATAAGTTCTCTATTATTGTGTTAGGCGTTTTCAGATATTTATTGAGTTCTGAATGTTTTTACACATTATATTTTATTTTGAAGCCAGTGAGGTGCATGTGCACCCCCTTGCACCAGAGGGCTGCTGGTCCTGGCGCCCATGATTGGATATTGTAGAATTTCCTCTTTTTAGTATATATTAATGATCTACCCCATTTATTAAAAAAACAACCACAAATGGTGTTATTTGCTGACGATACTTCCCTAATTTTTAAGATAAATAGACGTGCATCAAATCTTGACGATGTAAATAACGCCCTACTGCAGGTCCAAAATTGGTTTACTGCTAATAATTTAGTATTAAATGGGAAAAAAACTAAATGCATAAGATTTGCTTTACCGAATGTTAAAAGTAGTGATTGTGATATAGTATTGAATAAGGAGAAGCTAGAATTTGTAGATAAAACTGTTTTCCTGGGGATCACGCTCGATTCAAGGCTGCAATGGGGTCCTCATTTAACATCTCTCGCAGGACGGCTAAGTTCAGCAGCATATGCTGTAAGAAAAATCCGTCAATTTACTGATATAGATACCGCAAGGCTAGTCTATTTCAGTTACTTTCATAGTATCATGTCCTACGGTATTTTACTATGGGGACGGGCTGCAGATATCGACTCTATTTTTATTCTGCAGAAAAGAGCCATTAGAGCAATATATTGCCTCCGTAGGCGCGATTCTCTAAGGGAACTGTTTAAAAATATTAACATCATGACGGTACCTTGTCAATATATTTATGAAAACATCATGTACGTCAGGAAAAATCTTAATCTTTTCAGTAAAAGAGGTGAAAGACACAATTATAGTACTAGAAATAGGGACCAATTAGTTCAACCGGGTTTCAGACTGGCTAAAGTAGACTCATCTTTCATGGGGTACTGTTTAAAATGTTACAATAAAATACCTTCCCATATACTACAACTAAATGAAACGAAATTTAAATCTTGTATAAAACGCACACTATGCTGCCAGGCATATTATAAGCTTGGGGATTATATCGCTGACAAAAATGCTTGGCTTAACGCTGGTCCAGCTCCACAAGGGCGCATAAACTAATTGATTAGCATTCAAAAATATTGTTGGAATTGCTGAAGATTGCAAAAACTATCTTTGAATTGTATAACTTCAATCTCTTTTTTTTTATTGTATAAATGCATAGCACATGTGTGAGCACTGTGACCATGTACCTTCTATAAAGCTACCATTTACTGGGTACGTCTTTCATTGACTTGATATGCCCTGGCGGCTAAGAGTATGTCATGCTCACTCAAATGTCTCGCTGGTGGTGGCGTGTGTGTTGGATCGTTGAGTTCCCTTCAAAATGGTTGAGCTAAACGGTGCTGATCCATGCGTCATGTTCGTGAACGGGCGCCATCAGTAGGGACTGGTCATCTCTTATCTGCCACGGCTTATTTTAATTTTTGAATTGTTTTATTTTTGTTTTTTTATTACGGACGCTTTTTACGTACACGTCTTTCTACATTGTTCTCACATGTATAATTTCAACATGAATGATGTAAACAATATTTTGTAAGATTATAATTTTTTTAAAAAGAGTGTCCGTGGAGTTTCTTGCCCGTTCTTCTCCATAGGAACCTACGCTTTGGAATGGGCAACTAGCTTCATATTTCTGACTGACTGACTCCTTGACAATTCAAAAGTGCCTGTAAATGGTTTAATTGAAATAAATGCTTTGAGTTTGAGTTTGAGTTTGATAGGTGGCGGAGACCACCACCAGGCCGGCCACCAACGCCTGTTTATTCGCCACAGTCATACATAAATTAAACCTAGTTCAATCCTATACCATTAAATAAGCAATATTTGTATATATTTGTAATCACGTTCTCGACAACGGCCTTAACAATTTCGATGAAAGTTGCAATATAGGGGCTTACGGGGCTGAAAAATCGATCCACCTAGGTCTCATATCTGGGAAAATTCGTTTTCTCCGTATTTTCACCCGAGCAGTGCTCGGTCGCCCAAAGTTTAGAACAAGATGGCTACCTTAGAATAATGACATGGCAGCATGGAATTAGTAAGTACCTACTGTCATAGCAGCATGGAATTAGTATGTACTATACATGGAATTGGTATGAATCCTATACTATTTTTAATTTTTATTAAAGGTATAATAAACAATTACAACATATATAATACATAAGGTTAACAAATTAAGTAGAAATGTTGCAGTCCACGGCATTATTCGCAGATAGGACATGTTTAAAGATCGGTGGATCTATTCAATGAGCTTTCTCTATTTTCACCTGAGCTAGGTCGGCTAGGTACTAATAATTAATATGACCTAAATAACAAATCGGTACTAAAAAAAAACTAGGTTCCATCTATGGTTAGGCAAGCATGGTCCACTATATAAACGGGCAATAAAACCGTAACCTCGCTACTACAGTGGTCCGCAATAATGGCGTTTCAGCAGCAACTAATGGAATATAAACTTCATGGAGCCAACTCTATTATTTAGCGCCTGATGGAGATACGACGTGAAAAATTGCCTCAGAACCGACGCCCGCCATTATGTACGGCTGTTGGATTAGGAATGTGTAGAGTCGGCAAGCGGGTTTTGGAGCACGCTCTAAGTGCTCTAAGCTTTTTATTTATTTTTAATTAACCATATAAGTAGACACATTATGTAAACAGAAAAATACGTACAAAGGTGATGCTTATTTCTAAAGAAATCTCTTCCAGCATACCTGCGATAGGACAGAGGGTAAAAAGACATGTAGACACCGTGTGTAAGAGTAGAAAGAAAGTGAAATACATAAAATCAAAACAATTCACTTATAATAAAATAAAATAAATTATATGACAATATATTTACTAACATAAAATATACATACAATCCAAAATAAATACCTACGCAACTATGACGAAGTGGAAAGATAGTGTTCCTTCAGTCTTCTTTTAAATACTGCAACAGTTTGGCAGTCCCTAATGTCGGGCGGAAGTGAATTCCACAACCGCACCGCGTGCACAGTGAAGAAGTAAAACCTCTTTTATCCAGATACGTGCTGAAATGATGTGATAAGACATCGGTGTGAGTTAAAAGAAGATGTAGTGACAAAAATTTAAAAGGGTATGCTGAGATGGTTTGGTCATGTTGAGAGGATGAATGAAGGACGACTAACAAAATGTATTTACAAGGCAGAGGTGAATGGAAACGCCGGGAGGGGACGCCCTAGGAGGACATATACTGACCTTATTGGTGATGATTCTTCAGAAAGGACAGGTGCGTAGTACTCGCAACCGGCGTGCGTGTATGACCAGGGCCTCAAGTCTGCTATTACAATAGTGTCAGAATAGTCTATCATTGTTTTCATAATTGTTGATTTTGACAAGTTTCGTAATCTACTAACATATTGGCTGCATTATGACTTTCCAATGGTCAGCCACTGACAGTCCATTGAAAGAAATGGCATCTATTGGTAATCTCGTACATAATGAAAAATGAATGACTGACTTAGGCGGTAATCTGCTAAAATTTTGACAGTTCCTTTGATCAGTGACCTACCATGAGAACGTCATTGTGCAGTCATTTCTTTTAATTCGTTACGAGTATCGTGTTTGTGGAATACAATGATCAACCAATGATCGACCATTACGAATTTAGCAGATTACGAAATTTTTGCAAAATGACAATGGGATCGTGTTGGAATGACGAATTTATAAAAATAGCAGACTTGGGCCCCTGATGTATGAACGTAAACGAGGCAAAAAGAGTATGTAAGGATCGTAGCAGGTGGCGTTATGTAGTTTCTGGCTACCCCATGGGAAGAAGGCGTGAGTTTATGTACTTATCTATGTGTATTACGTGCTGAAAAGTGAAGCAGAAGAAATTGTTGCTTAACTAAGTAGGTTCTTTTTTTTAAGTAGTATCCTAGGCTCGTTGGGTTTGTAAAGTTGAACCATAAATTATACTTGGTTTGTAAAGTTGAACTATAAATTATATTATGTTTGAGAAAAACCATTATTTTGCCTATTCGGATTTTTATAATGTAATATAACCACGGAGCTGTGGGTAATTTGTAATAAACCGTAAAATTAAAACGTTAACCCATTCGTTTTGTTAATACTTAGTACTTAGGTAGGTCCTAAGTACTAAGTATTCACAAAACGAATTATTAATTACAAAATAATACCCCGAACATATTTTTTTTCTCTTTATTTATTAGGGACTTGCACCATTAAGAGGTCATGTCAGCCCTATCATTTCCGTATGTAAATTACTTACAAAATTTTCTTAGGACTGTTAAATATAAATGTATAAATAAGCTTAGCTTTATTGCTTGCAGGGTAAGCCAGAATACATTGAAATACCCCGAACTTATTCAATAAAAAAAACAGTAGCCAGTACTTCGACGGCCTTGACTTACTAACCCATTAAGAGGGAACAGGGCCTGCAAGGAATTTGAAAATTGAGTATTTGAAGAAACTATTGCCGTCGTCTTACCTCAAATCTGCCTCCGTAGAGTGCGATAGGGACAGCTGCAGCTCAGACCGATTATATTAAAAAAAAAAAACGAGATCGACGTTTCGTATGACCCTTTTTTCTCCTCGAAAACTGATCCGGTTCAATTATTTTTTACATTAAAATTTTAAGAAAGAATATCTCTAGGTCATTTTGTTTTGTTTAAAATGTTTTGAAATTATCTGGTAGTCCTCTAATCACGGCGGTTAAAATGGGGCATTTTTGTAATTTTTGGAGGGTCATGTTTTCTTTACCCATAAGTTGCTGAAAAAAAGGAAATAACAGGGACGTGTCTACAGCAGACCTTGATTTTATGAAAAAAATGATTGCTCTAGAGACAGGAATCAGGAAGAAAATAGGGGAATACATTTGTATGGAGAATCGCAGGCCCTGTTCCCTCTTAAATTACATTTGTAGCTACTTTTGGAGGATCTCATTCTAAAATTAAAACAAAACTTCACTAATTTTAGTCATACTTATAATAAAATAATATGTCGGCCTATTATTGGGAATTAGTTTTGTCAACAGCACTGCGGGGGTCCATGCTCAACGTTCGATCAGTGCCCGGTAGCCAGGAATTAGTCTCGCTCCTGTATTGTGTGATCGTTACCGTTACTTCACTTCTACTACAACAGCTAAATCGCGGTCACTGTCGGACTGCATACAAAAGAAAGAGAAGCCCGAAATTATGTAAAATTATACATTTGGAAGCTTGTAATAAGCAAATGTCACTACGTATGCATGATATTTATGATTGTTATTAGTTTGTAAACTTTCTTTAAAAATAAATATATAAATTTAAAAATAAATATTGATTGTACTGACGGGTTAAGTAGAGGTGCACCTATAGTTCACCCACATTTCGCCAGTTATTTTCAAGTCCCATGATAACTAAGTAATTTAGTCCGTACAAATAGTAGCTACCTATTTTAGGGAATAAGTTTTGTCATCAGCACTTCAGGGTCGTAGTTTAGCGTTCGATCAGTGCCCGGTAGCTGAGAATTAGTTTCGCTTAGATTCTGTATTGTGTGATGGTTTTGGGGCTCTAAACAGACATTACTTGAATTCTTAGAAACTCTGTCATCTGTCATCTGTGACTTACAAAGTACTAAACTTTTCATACACATTGTAACGACACTATACAACGAATTTATAAAGATAAAATAAAACTAAGTATTTACCTATTATTGGGATGGTAGAAAGTTCAATTTCTGACTGTTTTAATTTTTTTTTTTTACTTAAGGTAGGTAATCAAAAACGCAAGGCTTGAAACAACTTGTGCTTTACCAAGCACTAAAACTGTCTATTGACTAATACCTACTTAATGACAGTTGTTCGTTTGTTTTAGGCGATCGTGTACTTTTTATTTCCTAATTTATGTATATTTTTTTTATTATTTTTATTATAGGTATTTTGAACGGAACCTTTTTTTTTTAGGGTTCGCCAGTCGGATAGCGTAGGCTTAGTAATAGGGTTTCTATTGCTCCGACTGTCGGGCTGTATCTCATGAACTGTAATAGGTAGATAGTTGAAATATTCACAGATTGTGTATTTTTATAGCCGCTATAAGATAACAAAACATAATAAAAATTAAATAAACTTAATAATTAAAAAGGATACAAGGAACGTGCCTTTTTCGTCGTTTTTTGTTCGATCTTAATATGGTACGGAGCCCTTCGTGTGCGAGTCGGACTCGCACTTGGCCGGTTTTATTTTTAGTGTATATCTATCAGTGGAAACTTGTAAATGTCCTTCAATTTCATATTGTTTAAGAACACTATAAATGCACAATGACATTCCGCAGCTTATGTATGAAGCTACACAAGTACGCGGCGGGCCCGTCTTGTTGGGTCAATTCAGTGAGTGTGACGTAGTCAGAAGATCTAAGAGTCACACGATAGAAAGAGAGGCAACTTCCAGGTGAATATAACTGTAGGTGATTAGCGCTGTGCGACATGAAATGCACTTTATTGTGTCGTAGCAAGAGTCGCTTTTTGATTTTGCGGAGTTTCCTATCTGTATTAATTTGTGGTATAAGTTAGGAGTAGGTATGTTTCCCGAATAAGATAAATAAAATAATTCTTGTTATGTTTTTGTCACACTGTTATTTTTATACTGTGGCTCAATTGACTAATAGTTTTTGTTTACCCCCCGTGGTTTGTAACCAGTAGCAGATGATTCGTTTCGCTCACCATTTGAAACACAAACATTGTTGAAAGGAGAACTCCTGATAATGATATATATATTTTTGGAAGGAGTGACATTCTTGTTTTTTTCTTCAATTCAATTGCAAATGAATAGGTTTATTCAGAATTAAAATAAAATGGAATTAACTTTATAAATAAGAACTAATTAGGCAAGGTAAAATTTTTTAAATAGAGTTTTTGATATTTAAAGCCGTCTCGCATGTGTTTGTAGCTACATCAACGGATAGGTTATAATTAACCGGAACACAACAATGGCGTGCGCTAAAAAAAATGAAATAAAAAATAAACCTACGCAGACGAAGTCACAGGCAACAAATAGTTGTAAATAAAAATAAAATAAATGAATGCCAACTCTAATCGTAACTACTCTGTGGAAAAAAGAAAAACTCGTATAATTGTTCTAATATTGCAATTTCATTCCGCTTCCAAATTCAAACTCGTATGTCGTTCCTCACTTCAGCACCAAAAAGCCGTAAGTACCGGCTATTAGTACTGAACTTACGACTATTCTGTCATAAACTACGTTGGCGCTTAAGGCCTTTCAAATAGCGCAGTAATAAAGAACGCGCCGCTAACAATTTGTTTTGGCCAATCACAGGCTGCGGACTTTTTTTGAAACAGCCAATGGCGGGACGTAGATAAAGGCCCGTTTCGCTTCAGCAAACCGTGCTGAAAGTCCCTGACCATTTTCCCGTATGAGCTAGAGGAAAAGTGTTCACGGGATTCCGGACCGTATTGCATTGTATAATCAGCCATCATGGAAGCCGAAGCGATTCATGAATGTATTTTGTAGTCGGAAAAGCGTAGCTCGCTTGCTTTTCCCCTGTAAGTGGGAAAGGGATGGAGGTAGAGGGAAAAGCGCGTGGGACGGAGAGGTAAATAGGTGGTGGTTAGGATGTTTCATGTATGGGTGTTGGTGAAGTAATTTTCCCGCTTTTATTCGGCGTGCAGCGGCGGTACAAGCGATACAGTGTAACTGTATAAGGTTCGCGTTTTATTATTTTAAAGTAATATGAAATTAAACTCTATAGAATTCTACAAGTTGCAGTTACAAGCAACAAGCAAAATGTCTCTAGTCGATAAAAACACTAAATATACTTAAAAAAAAAAAAAAAAAGTTGCATTCAAAATACTAGATTCTGCTCGCGACGTCGTCCGTAATTTCATTTTGATTTTGTTCGTCCGCCAGCAGGCCTACCCAAAACTGTCAAATTTTCCCAATCAACTATTTATTTATTATTTAATTTTTATTTCTAAAACACTTATCCTAATTTACATTTCGGTTTTAGCCACTCAACGAAAACCTCTCAGGGTTTATCTGTGTGTTGGCGAGCCGTTCACTTAATTTTTTACAAAAATATTAATTTCTGATATGATGAACTGATGATGCATAAAATATTTTATAATAATGATGATAATAATGATTTGTGATGATGATAAATGATGATGATAACATAGGGTACAATAAGTACATTGTATACATTATGAGAAATTTTGTGAAAGGAAACGTTTAGATTTGTATTACTACAAATCAATCAATCTATTTGATTACTTTTGTACTTATGGTTTAGTGATAAAGTTGAAATCTATTAAAGAAATTGGTACAGACGCCAGCACATCAACCTACCCGAAACTGTCAAATTTTCCCAATCAACTTTAAACCTTATGCTTTCGTGATAAAGTTGAAAATCTATTAAAGAAATTTGACAGATTGTAGTAGGTTGACGTGCTGGCGTCTGTACAGTTAAATCGCCTAGGTATAACCTTCCTCAAGAATTGGGTTGGGCTACCAAATGCAAAAAGAATTTTTCAAATCCGACTGGTAGTTTCAGAGATTATCGCATTCATACGAACAAACTCTTGACACACATGATTGATCACTTAGGAATTAGGATTAGTGTGGATCACTTACAAATAATTATTTCACTATCTACAGTATTCCTAGCTCATGGGATTTTATAAATCCGTCTTTTTAAAGTTTTAGACAAATTCCTATCATTGTTGCGTTCTTCTTCTTTTCGTGTGGTTAGTAAACTAACCTGGTGTCAGAGTTTTAAAGCCGCCCACGGGCCTCTGACTTGGCTTCACATGCCGTCGAGAAATATCTCTCAGGCATGCCGGTTTCCTCACGATGCTTTGCGTTTGTTGCGATTGTTGCGTTGGGAAAACCATTTAGCTTTTACAAATCGCATTTTTATAACTATAAAAATGTGCTTAATGTCCAATATACATTTTGAAGTGGTTCTAAATATTAATATAAAAAAATACGACGTACTAAAAATTAAAGTTATAATAATAAAATCACAATTTATTCGCTCTCTATCAAATAAAACTGTTAATTTATTTTAATTATATTGTTGAACCAGTGCCAAGAAATAAACTAAAACGATGCGATCATGGGAGAGAGGGTTATTAGTTTCAAGAAACCTATTTTGACATCACTTAATTTTGTAACCGATTTATCCAAAAAACTAATCAATAAGTTACTGAAAAAATGCTGTAATTGTGTTTGCTGAAAAAGCTTTTAATTTGATTTCATTGAGTTTTGTAAGGTCTACGGAAGTCTCTTCCTCCTTCCTTCTCCACTTTCCGTTTTCCACGGTGCCGACTATTTAACTTCTGGCTAACTAACTCACCACGACGCTGAGGACGCTTCTCGCCTGTCTACCTATCACTCGGTAACAGTTGTGGCCAGGGCTGCTTCACAATATAAAAGATTATATAATTGTTTATTTTTATTTGACTTTATAAGTCATTTTTTTTTAATGTATTCTACTCATTTGAATGATTTTCATGAGTTGTATTGCATAAATGTGGTTAGCTAGCGACCTCAACAATTGATCATATTATTTTTTTCCTGACCAACCGGCAGCAAGTTCGTCATGCTCCCTTAGATATCACAGCTTGCGGTAGCGTCGGGGGTCGGGTTGCCTTCTTCCCTCAAATATGGCGATGGTAATGGCTGATCTTTGCGTTATGCTCGTGAACTGGTGCTGTTAACTGTTTATTTATTTTACCTCGATGGCCCCAGATTATCATTTATAACTTCCAGTTACAGCTATAAATTATTATAGCTATATGTAAGCAGGCATGCCCTTTATGACTGGAGGCTTTTATTTAAATATTGTTTAAGTTTAGTTTTTTTTTTTTTCTGCTTGAGTATAGTTCTCGATATTTTTGGTTGGTATATTGGCGTGTGCTAGCTGACATATGGCTATTAATTTATAATTAAATTATGTTTAGTGTTGCCTAATGTAAATAATTTTGCATACTATTATATAGTTTTTTTTCTTCTAATTGAACAGACAGCTGTGCTGCTGGGGAGTTTGTTGCACCACTTCTTCTTCCCAGCTAAAGCAATGTGAAGTGGTGAAGGGTGGGCGTTTTGTGGGTCTGTCTTATGTAACTTTGATGTTCGAAAAGTGCTGAAAGTGCGAAAGTTAGCCTAACTTTCGCACTTTCACAGCTCGCTACCCAAGTTACATCCCCTTTCTGTTTAGACTTAACCGGTGTATAATAAAACAGTCGCTCCCACCGCCAGTTCACCGACAATGATAACAGTTTATTCAGCGTCTGAATCCGAACGCTTTTGTGACGTACATTTTGGCGCGAAATCGAGGCAAAATGGCTGACTATTTGTTTGGCTAAATGACAGATTTTAAAGGGAATTTTGAATGTGGAATTCGCCGACCGATCGACGACGCGGCGACGACGCACGGGAGGAATATTTGCAAGGGTGGGTAGCAACAAAATATTTTAGGTTTTCTAAGCTGTAACATTATGCTGTGGGCTTTCAAGGTTCGTAAAGGTATTGCTTTAGAAAATATGGCTCAAAGGCTCAAGTTGTAGGTATTATCACAATGGCATTTCCCAAAGTAAGTAATTCATTAAAATACTTCCCATTATGCTAACAATCTACTCCGGAACCATGATAGTAAAAAATATAGTAATATTAATATTAGGTACGTAAACGAAAACACACTTATAAATAATATGAAGAAATGTGAAGTGAAACACAAATATTTTTATCTAAATTAAAGCTGCTCATTCATTCGAAACAAATTTTACATATTATCCATCACCTTATGACGACTTGTGTTGCCCCACAAGAAATAGAACACAAAGCACAAGTCACCTTCCGAATTACGAAAAAAGTTGTCACACTAAACGCTTAATTACGACTTCATAGAACCAACAACTTTTACAACGCATCGGAAAGAAATTGTAACAATTTCACCCGAAAACAATATTTCTTTCAACACTTTTACAGCCTCTGGCATAATAGATTATAAACAATGCGGCAGTCGAAAAAAAAACAAAAAACGCGGGAAACATTTTGACATTTCGTGAAGCAAAGTTTATGGTTGCGTTCACAATCATGGTTTATAATTCTTGAAAAGAGGTTGGTGTACAATAATAGGCCGTTCCCCGCTGAGTAATGCTTGTTTATTTTGCTACCAGTAGCAAATGATTAGTTTCGGTCGCCATTCTAATGTGTAAATAATCTTGTCTGTTTTCTATTGAGACGTTTATTGCGCACAGCGGTGACGAATGACTTTAGTTCCGCACGAAGAAATGTAAAATGGAAAAGTTTTACACAAAATAAGGGTTGTTTTAACAAAATTGTATATGCAAGTCGCAATGGTGTATCATTTTTTATTTGACGGGTTTTTGCTACCATTTCTTTACTTTGAAGAAAAGTATTTTTTGCGCGAACAGATGAATACTCCACAGATTTGGCATGAAGTCTGTTAGATAGAATGTATGAAGATGAAGTTACTATTAAGTTATTGCATGGCTACCTTTGGTTACACATTAAAGGTTGGCCCTAAGTTAAGGATACATCAAATTATAAATTAAAGATTTTCCTATTGGTAAAGAGTTTCCATGGGGTGTAAATCTAAATCAGTCTTAATAAAATTCAAAATTCAAAAGTCATTTATTAAAACTAGGCTGAGAATCAGCACTTTTCGAACGCCAAAGTTACATAAGACAGTCCCACAAAACGCCCACCCTTCACCACTTCCTAGTGCTTTCGCTGGGAAGAAGAAGTGGCGCAACAAACTCCCCAGCAGCACAGCTGTCTGTTCAGTTAGAAAAACTTGATTCTATACAATAAGTACTTATGCAAAATAATTTACATAACGCAACACAAAACATTAAATTATAAATTAATAGCCATATGACAGCTAGCACACGCCAATATACCAACCAAAAACATCGAGATCAAGCAGAAATAAAAATAACTAAACGTAAACAATATCTAAAAAAGGAAATAAAGCCTCCAGGCATAAAGGGCGTGCCCGCTTACATATAGCTGTAACTAGAAGTTATTATAGGTATTATATTAATAAATTCTGCATCGGTCGATCAGTGAAAAACTTTATGCTAGTTCAGCTTATAATAATAATAATTAGCTATTAGGAACCGTAGCTCTATATAATGTTAATAAAGCTTATCTTTCCTTGCTAATGAGCTTTGTAGGTAGGTAAACTACTAAAGATTACTCCAAAACAATAATTTCACGTCATTACACCCCAAAAATTGCTTAAAACGAAACACACACGCCAAGCCCTAAATCTATGTCACCAACACGTATAAAAAACGGTAAAGCAATAGTTTCCAAATAAAACATATATTAAGGGACATCTCCCGGGAGCAATGCTACATTTTCCCGGGAAAAAATAGTGTAGATAGCCGGATGATTGGCCCGGTATATCCGTGATACCCTGCCCGGGCTGTTTACGACCCTGCCGGATTAAAAAGTAAACGGGTAAAGGTGTTATGGCCCGGGCGGGATATTATTGTAGGTAAAGGGCGGGTCGGGTTATTCGCTCGCGTTTTTTTTTCTTTAATTTTGTGTGATGGGTGCTGCGAAATAGTGGTGGTTCGTTTTTAGGCTGTTTGATGTCGATGAGAGTACGTGTTTATGTTGTTTTAACGGTGACTACGTTATCTGGAAATAAGGGTACATAAAGTGGTTAACTGCTGGATGTACTGTTATGAAGCCTTAAACCGAGGGAGAGGCTTCATAACTTTGAGCTCGATACTTAAGAGAAAGGGGTTTGAAATGAAGAAGGAATAAAATAAATGATTTACTGTGTAACCTAGCCTTTTTCCAAATATTTTGGGGTGGGCTTCCAGTCTAACCAGACGCAACTGAATAACTACCAAACGTTTACTTTTATATGGAGCGACTTTGTAAGTAGGTAGGTATATTTCTAACAGCCGAAAAAATTAAAGCTTGGGATAGTTCTATGTAATTAATTCTAAAGTCTATTTTCTTTTCTTTCCGTCACACACACCACGATTAAAACTTCATCAATCAAACCCAAACAAATTACATCAAAATATTTATCACTTTAATCCATAACAGAGGCGCCCTAAATCATAAATAAAAACAATAATCCCTCGCTGATGTCAACTAATATAATAACAAGATTTAATTCATTTATTATTAAAATTTTCGTTACACACTCACTCCGGTCCCGCGACGCTCATGAAAATAAAATCATGGAGCGCTACCCGCGCGAATTGAATTCAAAATTGGAATCAAAAGACAATCCTTTTTTTGCGCTTCTTTTTTATTGCTACGAATGGCTATCGTGGAGTGGGGTCGACAGTGTTAAATTTTATATGGGTAGTGAGGAGTTTTGGTGATCTGTAACACAATGAGATTGGCAAGGATTTTTTAAAAGTTTTTGATTGGATATAAAAGTGTAAAAATGTTGAGCTAATTATCGGTGTATTAATTGTTACACTGGGTGTTTAATTCTATGCTGTTACAGTTCGAAAGGCACTCCCCTATGGCCATGCTAAGAGGATGGTGTTGAGTAAAATTTTCCGTATAGTTGTTTTTAACTGGTATTTTCCGTAACCAAATTATTTTCATTTCCTTAAATCTGTGTGCTTTCTTCCTCAAAATACCATTTCAGACACTAATGCACGTGGTCCTCACATGATTTGACCAAGATTGTGTCTGGGTTTTAAAAGAGATGGTGACCTCCGAGTTTGTTTCGGTGTGTCTTCTCAGAATGGTCGGATCGGAAAAAGCGACTTCATCTATTTTTTATTATTATTAAAATATTATTCATCATCTACCTACCCTTTTTCCAACTATGTTGGGGTCGGCTTCCAGTCTAACCTAAGTTTTTTTTAAAATTATTGTTGTTTAAAATTACTTGCACATAAACCTACTTTCATAAATAAAAACATGTACCATCATTGTTTCCTTGGCTTGTAATGCAGAAATTAGACTAAAAACTATTAAGAAATCACAGAAAATTATTTTATTGTAACAAGCTCAATGAAGAATCTACTACTCCATTTAAATACTCATTTAAAATCTGTCTGACAAAATAATTGCCTGGTTGATGGGCAACCAACCTGTCTCCGTCGTGGACCCTCTTGTTTAACTTAACACCGTATGCAGCGAGGGTGCTGCCCTCTGCTACAGTGGCATACGCTTGAATTAACTGTATAGTTTACACATTGATATGGTTTTGGGATTTACAGATACGTAAAACTAAATTGGTATCTATTAAAGTAATTGAAATTCGACAACGATTAAAAATTTACAAGTTTTTGAGACAAAAATCCTTTTTTTATTTGTGTGAGTATGCGCAGTTAGGTATCAGGCATAATTATGATAAATTGTTTGTATTCTTTAGAAAAAAAATGATTTCCTACCTACTAGGTGTTATTTTAAAGAAAAGATAAATGAGAGATAACTCTCAGAGGAGCACGTGGCTAATTAATGCATCCGCACTGATCGATCCATCAGGTTAAGCTACGCTTGCCGGGGTTGGTTCGTGGATGGGTTCCACCTTTACACACCCAGACTCCTGCATGCCTCGGAAAGCACGTTAAGCTCTTGCCGGCTGTCATTCGTGGATCTTTGACAGTCGTTACGTCAGAAGCCCGAAAGTGTCAGACTTTCGGGCTTCTGACGACACGTAACGACACGTAAAACGAACGAGTCTTACCAAGGGGTATTTATCGACATCGTATTACCTAGTTACTGGGTTGTGGAGGTCAGATAGGCAGTCGCTCCAGGTAAAATACAGGTAAGTACTCAGCTGTATCAGGTTAGACTGGAAGCCTACCCCAACATAGTTGGGAAAAGGCTAGGCAGATTGATTGAGAGAAAACTCTCAAAGATATAAATGTAAAAGTCAGAACATTGCAACTATTGCCTTGGTATATAAATCTTGGTTATGTTGTGCATGTATATTTAAAATATATAAATAAAATGGATACCTAGGCAGTTAAACTGAAAAAGTACGATTCAATAAAACTTGTGCTACCTACGGTTCACAGACAGCCGATGTCAGTACTTACTGCCTACTAAAAATAATATTAAGGGCCAATTACGACGAGATCAAACATTTTGCCATAATTATTCTTTATTATGTTCAATGAGCTGTAATTATTGCAAGATTTAAGAGAGTATAAAATAAGAAATAAACATAATTTCCCTACATTATATCTTGTGGTAAAGAAACCCCAGAATATTATCACTTTATCATAAATATTACGAGCCAATAACAATTTACTAACATATTTTTACAATAACCAATAAACCAACTAAAAATAAATTATGACGGGTAACCCTCAAAGCAGCCGCCATTTTCTCGAAATGTCAAAAGAAAGATGTCTGCTTTGCAATACTGCGGTAGTATAAAGATTACTCACGGTCGCAATATAACAATTAAAAACTACCGTAAAGTGGTCGGAATGAAGTAATAAAGCTATTTTCCTTAGTTTATGGCGGTAACTTTGAGAACGTAGAAATGACAAAACATATTTTATTCATCTATTATGAACGCGTCCTTGACGAAAGGCGGGTTTTTTTTTTTAATTTCTATGCCGACTTCTTTCGTTCGTACTGCTTGAAAGAAAGTTGAAACTTTTTTTCGTAATTTGTGGTCAGGTATTGAGGAATAAACGACGCAATATATTTTTTATTGTGGTACTGAACTTATTCTCTAGGACACTAATGAATACCTTGTTTGCTTATTTTTTGTGGTTTAACTTGTAATATCGTTGTTATCCTGCGGCTTTTGGATATAAATTATATTTATTTTTTCGACACAAATGTCTTGAAAACGCATAGGTACAATTATAAATAAATATAAGAGATCCTACTATGACTAATTTATTTAATTCGATATAGCTTCTCCCTTGCTCTCCTCCCCCAGCGACGCCCTAAGCCGAGGTCCGTACCCCACAGGTTGCGCTTTTAGCGTGTATAGGTAGTCGCTTAGTTTCTAGGTTTTATGCCCTGTTTGGAGGCCTTAATTTATTGGGGCAGCCACAGGAAAGTCCGGTTAAGCAGCCGACAGTCTCCTAGGTATATCTACGAGATGACATTGAAAAAAGAAACTACTAAGTAGGAATTTACGAGACTACACACAATTTTCGCAAGAGAAAACTGACCTAAATTAAAGTAGCGAACTAACCAACTAAAAATAAGAGTGATCTACTTAAAACAATGACCAATCACCACCACAAATCAATTTCCCAAAAACAAAAACACGCACTGCTTTAAACCACTTTGAGCGAGATAAACCCGCCCTAATCCGCTTAAAACCGGCTAAATCCGGATTAATAGTCTGTCAAATTGCCGGTGGGGGGCGCTAAAGGCCACCTGAGCCCTGTACTGGCGTTTTTTCTGCTAAATCAACGCCTGTCTGCGATATAAATGGGTATTAGTTTATTATTTTGATTCGCAAATTATGTGAGGGTGCTGGGTTGTAAGGGCAGTTTAATTTGTTTATTACACATGTGGCTGAGGGCGTTGATAGGTTTGGATAACCTTGATAGGGTTGGTTGATTGGTGAACAATGAGACTATGAAGTAACGGAGAAAATACTGAAGAAATTGTAGTTTTTTAAACTGAATTCGGTCGCCGACGGTGATGTAAAGGAACAAGTAGAAAAAATTCATAATCAACATTAGGTAGGTATGTTTTTTTTTTGCTTCACCTGTAACGAAGAAGCTAGCGATAAAAGCATGTTAGTAAGAACTTAAATGCTTCCTAGCCTACTTAACTTGATTAACACTTGATTTAAATAAGAGATAAGAAAACGTTTTCCAACAAAAAAAAAGATCATGTCATCAGTCTTCATTTTTTTACTATAAATTATTTGTGTACTTCTTTCTTTTTCGACGTTCCCTCAATGCTCAGGATCGCGACATTCGCGACCACATACGACGACGCGTACCTACAAAACTACCAACAACCATACCAAAAAAAATCTTTCAGAAAAGCTCTATCAAATTCTTAACCAATACCAAAAAAATAACCAACTGTCACACGAGTTATTTGGTTGCGTTCAAAACGAACGCATCCGATTCCCCTTCCCCTATTCTATTTACGTTTTAAAAAACTTCAGCTAATTGCTTCTTTATTGGTCGCTACTTTATTCGTGACATATTAGGAGCTCTTTACAAGCACTTTTTAAGTGGGTTCATGTAGGGATGTGAGGATATCCGATGTTTTTTTTATTTGTATCCAAGTATCCGTAATTTTTAAGCTACGAACTTCTTACATCCGTTTATTGAAAAAATAATGACGTAACGGGGAATTTTTTTTTTCGTTATAGTAGCTGATGAAAGGACAGTCAACGATGAAATAATTACTGATTTAATTTGAGTAGATTACTTATGTTGATATCTTATTGATTTTAGTAAGATTAGTCAACGAAGGGACACTACGAAATTAACAAAGTCAAAGTCAAAGTCAAATAATTTATTTCATTTAGGCACAAAAAAGGCACTTATGAACGTCAACATTTACAGAAAAAAAAAAAAAAAAAAATTGATTCTAGTCGCCCATTCCAAAAGGTCGTTTTCGTATGGAGAAGAATGGGCAAGAAACTCCACCGTTACTCTTTTAAAATATTTTCACAATATTCTGTATACATTAATTATATAATTATATGTGAAGACGATGCACCTAGAATAAGATTACTATACCACGATAGGTAAAAAGAATGAACAATGAAGGAATGACATAAATTAATTACCTATGTGATAGATGCATGGTGCTCACATATTTACAAACATTGTAAAATTATACGATATTCTTAACATTTTAACACGTACTACTAATAATAAGTCAGTGTGTGAGTTCAAGTAATCACAGAATATAAAATTAATGTTTAAAAAAATAATATTATACAATTAAATTGGCAACCAGTTTGATTTTGTCTAGATTCTAAATTGTCCTATGGAGCAGGACCAGCATGTTTCCAAGCATTTTTATCTTGGATATAATCCTCTAATTTGTAATATGCTTGTTTACAAAGTGTACTTTTTATATGAGTTTTAAATTTTCTTTCATTTAATTCTAATATATCACAAGGTATTCTGTTGTAACATTTAACACAGTACCCCATAAAAGATGTATTTACTTTAGATAGTCTGAAAAATGGTTGATCTATTTTATCTTTATTTCTAGTATTAAAATTATGTCTATCACTTATTTTATTAAAAAGATGTAGGTTTTTTCTCACATACATAATATTTTCATAAATGAATTGGCAAGGTACCGTCATAATATTAATCTTTCCCCGTCGGATAATTTCCAACCTCCACGAGGGCGAGTCTACGGGCAAAAACTAGTAACACATAAACCAACTAATTTGAGCATAGAAACATTTGTTATTTCGGATAAAATTATCCGACGACATACCCCCAGCACTATTCTGAAACTTTCAGAAGCGTCGATATTAATCCTGCTGGCATTTATGTGTCGTCGCTGAGTGCTTTTTTATAATTAGCCTTTTAGCCTTTTAATTAAATGTTTTAAGAGAAAGCTGTGTATATCAATTTACTCTGTTTGTCCCTGACTTTGTTAACGTCGTAAAGTTAATAAAAAGGTTGATTCTTATTATGTTGGACATTATTATAGAGAGCGGCGGTCTTTTGTTTTTCTTTTTAAAATAGACTTAATGCATTTGTATCTTCAACAATTTTCAATACTTTATTTATAGTCCACTCTCTAAATATTATGTCTGTGTCTCTATATAGATAGTGCAATCCACGACGACGCGCCCCACTCCGCTCCGCTCCGTACTAAAGTACAGTCATCGCGGAGTGGGGCGCGTCGTCGTGGATTGCACTATCTGTAAATTTTTAGTTATGGGTCTATGTTCTCTATGTTAAGGGGTTTGGTTTCCGCACTTAGTCCGTAATTATGGGTCTATTAAAAAATTAGTTATTTATGGTCTCATAGCAAGATAAGGAATAACGGGATTATTTAATTAGCTTTTTTTTTACCATAGTTTCCACCAGCGCCTTCCTCCGCGTGATATCTTAGCTTTTATCCGCGGTTTCACCCGTGTGGGGATAGGAAATTATCCCATGGGAACGTAAGTATTACCGGGATAACAGTGCTTCTCCATTATCACTATTCATAATAGGCTGGGAAAATATTCATCTACGGCCCTCTCAATTTCTTCATTGGATTCGAAGCGCTTCCCAGAAACGAATTTCTTAAGTTTGGGAACTGATGGAAGTCTGAGGGTGTATTGATGTACCCATATCTCATTCATGGTGACAAATCGATTCAAAGATTGCTGCGAAAATCGTTTGCGCAAAATCGGCACCCATCTTGCGCAGAGTTTTCGCATCCCTGATTATGTGTGGAAGATGTTTCGCACCCTGATATCCCCACAGCCTCAGCTATCCCACACGCCTTCACTCGCCTATCGTCTAATACGATATCATGCACTTCTTCGATGGTTTCTGGTGTGGTTGACCGCCCTTCACGTGAGATCCTCGAGGGACGTGCCGACTACGACGTTTAACTTCAGTGCCCAGTCCCCGTAAACTTGTTGTCAACTTCAGATGAATTTCCTTAGCGGCTACTCAAGCGGTAGTCAAGAAAGAACCCATGGTTTCCTATAGTTTCACCATGTCCGTCTGTCTATCTGTATGTCCGTGGCTTAGCTCAGAGACTCTTAGTACTAGAAAGCTGTAATTTGGTATGGATATACATATTAATCACGCTAACAAAGTGGTGAACTAAAATACTCTACTCTGTCTAGCCTTTTCCCAATTATGTTGGGGTCAGCTTCCAGTCTAACCGGATGCAGCTGAATACCAGTATTTTAAATTGAGCGACTGCCTATCTGACCTTCACAACCCAGTAACTGGGTAATACGATACCCCATGGCAATAAGACTGATTTCAGACTTTCGGGCTTCTGATGACCCGTAACGACTGTCAAACATCCGCGAATGACAGCCGAGACCAACGGCTTAACGTCATAATACGGCCCCTGGTCCCCATACTTTTTCTATAGGTTTGCATGAGATTAATTTTTGAGCCCGGCAGCAATGAAAGAAAGAAAGAGAATACATTTATTTAGCACAGACTAAAAGGCACACAAGTAAAAAGAAATAAAAGGAAAGAATACAAAATAAAAAGTGTAAAAGTGCTACTAGTAGGAATGTGCTGCGTGACTTTACTGCGACGGCACTGCCGCGCGGCAGTGTTGCCCTGCCGCCGCGGCAGACCAGGGCCTCAAGTTTGCTATTACAATAGTGTCAGAATGGTCTATCATTGATTTCATAATTGTTGATTTTGACAAGTTTGGTAATCTACTAACATAATGGCGTCATTATGACTTTCTAATGGTCAGCCACTGACACTCCATTGAAAGAAATGGCATCTATTGGTAATCTCGTACATAATGAAAAATTAATGACCGACTTAGGCGGTAATCTGCTAAAATTTTGACAGTTCCTTTGATCAGTGACCTACCTTGAGAACGTCATTGTGCAGTCATTTCTTTTAATTCGTTACGAGTATCGTGTTTGTGGAATACAATGATCAACCAATGATCGACCATTATGAATTTAGCAGATTACGAACTTTTAGCAAAATGACAATGGGATCGTGTTGGAATGACGAATTTATAAAAATAGCAGACTTGGGCCCCAGCAGAGCCTGGCCGCGATGCTCGGAATCACGAGGCATGCAGCATGTTTGGAATCTCGATAAGTAACCTGTTCAAAAACCACCGTATCTACCTAACATTTAGGTATCTCCAATTCTTGTAGGCTACAAACTCTCTGCCAGTCCCACTCCTCAACTAAATAGCGTGAACATACCTTATTACAGCCTCCACCCGACCTCCCGAATCCCACCGGGTATGAGCTGAGCGCAGATTATATTTTAACGCAATAATTCTACGTGATCATGCCGCGTTTACGAGAGTACGGTGTTTGAGGTGGTAAGGATTGCAGGAAATATCCGGAGATATCCTAAAATCGTATTTCTCCGACGGAGATTTTTTGTAACGTTACAAAAAATAAGGCTAAGAATCTAATTGTCCACCGGAGCTAAAAGGCAGTAGTGCAGAGCGGGAAAGATGTGCCACGATGTGACACCTCTTGACTGATTGAACCCTTATTCAACTTTTTTTTTTTATGGGTTTCTCGCAGATATACCTCTAAGGTAGTTACTGCTTAGCCGAACTGTCCAGTGGCTGCCTTGAGCTGCTAAACTCAAAGACTTTGAGTCTCAAATAAAAACTTTTTTTACAAAAAATAAAACCGACTTCCAAAAGAAAAACACTACGAAGTGAAAAATAACTGATTTCGGAAGTCGGTGTCTTTGGTTTTGTATTTTCGTTTTTTTGCCACCGACTTCCGAAATCAGTTATTTTTCACTATGTAGTGTTTTTTTTTGGAATTCGGTTTTATTTTTTGTAAAGTTTTTATTTTTCACTTTTTAGTTGTGGTACCTACACAAACCCCCCACAAAAATTTGAATACCTACCACTACCTGCTATGTAAATGACAGTGACAGGAACTATTAGAACATCATCCACATACAAGGAATATACTAAAAATACGTATTATTGAAGCTAACTCCAAAACCCCTCATCAGATCTTGACAAAATTAATATAGGACCACTTCTGAAGTATGCTCTACCAAACGCAAAAAGTATTATCAAAATTAATTCATAATTGGCGGAGTAATCGCGTAACAAACATACAAAAAAAAAAAAAACACAACCTAATTGAGAACCTCCTCCTTTTTAAAAAGGCTCGGCTCAGGTGAATAAGGCAATCAGCCGAGCCTTTTTTTTAGCTTGGGACGCTATGAAAATGGAACGATCCTATTGGTTTATTTCATACACATACATTGCTACGCAGATATGGTCATCTCTGGAGAAAAGGCAGCTATAAGCTAAATTTGATCTCTTTTCTGTCGTTGCAAGTTTGTTGCGCTACTGCCACAGTATTTCTCATTCACTTACAGTACCGCAGGATCATATCTTCTTGTCTCAAATTACCCCAATTTTTTCTTCTTTCTTTGTACTATAGGTCGACCTATATGAGGATAATTAATGCTAGGTACGTTATTGTGCTCATTCGTGGTAACTGTTAACCACGACTAGTCAGACATTAGGTACCTAAGTGGTAGCGGGGCTCACCTACTACTGCCTGTAATAAAATCATCATAATTTGATGTCATTGACACGGATAAAAAACATCAAAGCCGCAAAGAACTTTGGGGAAGAGTGTGTTAGTAGGGATGGAAAGTTAGTTGGGATAGGGATCTTTAATTTAGAGCGATGACTATACAAGTATTGGGCTAGGTTATTATTGGATTAAAGTTAAGTAATGATTAGCGACTGTTTAACCATTACGTTATTGACGTTTGAACGTCATTTAAAATATAGCAATGTCTTATACATAAACTCCAAAAATTATCTCATTATTTTTCCTAGTTATCTTGCGATCTATCCCAAGACCTTTTCAACATAGAACTCCGGGTCTCCGCCGCCGCTGCTAAGATTAAATTTGGCCAAATCTGAGTGAAGTTTATATCGGCGTACAGTTCAGACAATAGATTGTGTCTACGTTGTGTCAAATGCTGGTAGGATATGTTTGTTTTAAGTCATTATTGTGTAGAAACACTGAACCAGTAATATGGTATCTGCTGGACTGCCCTGAAACATGAAACAGTAATATCGTATAGTTCGATTCAAACTTAATGGCGGCTCTGAAGTTAGCTGCTCGCTGAGCAGTACTCCACCCCTCACCCCCGCTGACCCATGAATTTGTTACTGCGCAGCGACTCGCCTCATGTTCCGAGCTGCCATTAAGGCGCTACCCCGAGCTAAGTGGCGCCCTCATTGAATAAAAAATCGTAGCATAGCATAGGAAATAAATTTAAAAAAATGGATTCTTGGAGTTTGTTACAAAGAGGATACTTAAAGTATTTTTACGTTGTTAAAACAGGACTCGAAAGTGTTTCGTATCCAAAGTAGATAGCAAAAGTGTCAAAAACGGCCGCTTTTGACACTTTTGCTATCTACTTTGGAGGGCGCCACTTAGCTCGGGGTAGCGTCTGAATCGGCCTGTAGATATCTGCTGGACTGCCTCGTTGGTCTAGTGGTCGGAAGCACTAGTGCTGAGCATGAGGTTCTGGGTTCGATTCTCGGGTTGGGCAAAGTGTAATTGGGTTTTACCATCTGAAATTTCGGAGTTGTAGCCCGTAGTCTGGATTTGTGCCCGGTTGATGGCAATAGGTTCGCCCCCGATTACATGGGACTTAATCATAACTGGCGAAGGTGTCCTACTATAGGTACTTACGCCTGTGCCCTACCCTTCAGGAAAAAGGGCGTGAAAGTTTGGTCTGGTCTGGTAGGTGGGTATGTCATAAAATTATTACATAGGTAGGTACTTTTCTAATAATTCACGATTTCAAAATTTTAATAAATATGATTTAATTATAGGAGTTAAAAAGATCGATATTTTAATCAATATTTTGAATACCTATAATTATATAATTCGCAGATAGGTGAGATAGCCTTTTTCCAATTCCTACCTAGGTACTTTATAGATATTTCCTGCAAACTATCGAGGGGATTAGAAAGAAAAGGGATAATCTCATAGAGTACCTAAGGTAGACTCAATGGCTTAAATAAATAAATCTTAATATTGCCCGTTTATTTATTATAGATTAGGCTTGAATTTATATGATCTCAAGTTAACAGGTGTGTATATTGTAGAATTGTTGAAAAAAAAAAAGTTCAACAATCCTACAATATTCACACCTTTCAAAAATATTCTCCCGTTCGCTTCAAACTTGCGTTGCCCGTTGTATCGCTACCATAGTATAATATTCAATTATTAAAACAATAATCCGCCCTCACAGGTCCCGAGAGAGAGCAGCGCCATCTAGCGTCGCTCTAACACGTTAACCGTCGGTAATCTGGCAAAATTGTTTTATAACAGTAGAGATTGTTTTAGCCCTTTTTTGGGTACATAGGATAAATTATGTTTTTCGTTAAAATTATGATGAATTGTTTATGATTTCAGGTAGTGGTGTTAGTGTTCGTGCCGAGTGTCCGGGCTTCTTTACCAATTGGAATACTGCCTAATCTGTATATTTCGTACCTACAACTAGAGAAATGAATAACACAATCATTATTTCTTCGAATGACTGTTAGCTCCCCGGGCGGTGCAAGCTTGTGGCTTCGTAACAATTAGCGGGCTCTGTCTGGATTTTCAGAATTTCAGTGGTTGGTTATTTCTCGGATCGGCCCAAATGTTATAGGGTTACTAGCGATGTCCAGTAACCTTTTTTTTTTGGGAAAGAAGTGACACATGATGATATCTGACGGCGAGATCTTTGTTTTTATTTTCTGAAATGTTTTCGCTGAGGTAACAGCGCCATCTCTTAACAAGTAGCCGTGTATGTAGTTTTAAATATTATTGAATGTTAAGTCTTACTATTGGACACTAGATGGCAATGGAGTTTTGCGTAGTTCAGCTTTAATCCACAAGATTTCATTGTAGTCGGAAAATTAAACAATAATTGAAACACTTAATATATTTTATTTATTTTATTAGTCTAACAGTTGTTACAATTATTTTATAGATTTTTTTTAATTCAAAAATATAAATATCAAAAAGGATCTCCAGTTTTTTCGCTGTTTGACTTTGACATTGACATTTCGCATAGAAATACGTTCGTCGTTTCGGTAGCAAAGCAAAAGTAGCAAAATTGACCATGGTATTTGTTTTGGTTAGACAGAAGAATTAGAAACTACAAAAAAAACCACTTCCATTACATAATATTACAATGTTTAAGATGAGATTGTAAGACCATCCATTAAATATTGTCATAAGATGGAGCAAATCTACGCGTTCGGTGTAACATGCATAGAATTTGTGCAATACTGGTAAGGTATTCAAAATATTGATTATTTCATTGAAATACAGCATTGTGCGACGAATTTCAAATTCTTCAAGCAATTGCTATGAAATTTACCTTTGTTACTGTTTAATCTGGAGTTAATAAGTGCAGGAACTTTTATTTACACAATTTATTTTTACAACCCTTTTGACTTATTTTATAATAAGCCTGTAGTGTTTCTCAAGTACGGTGTTATCAGCAATACAAGTACTTTATTTAAAGTAACCTCAACACAACACTTCATAAGAGAATATTAATTAGAATTATTTAAAAGTTATGAAGTAGAAGAAGAATATTTTGATACAGACTTTTTTTGGTCAGTGGGTCGTCTTAGCTAGGCTTTACCATCCTTATATCTACACTAATACATTATTATAAAGAGAAAAGTATTTATGTTTGTAATTATTAAACTCAAAAACTTCTGGATCGATTTTAATAATTCTTTCACCAGTATAATTTCTAAAGATATCACCCGGGCGCAGCCGCTGGCGAAACCTGGTTAAAAATATATAGAAACATAACCCTAGCAATCCACAATCCAGTTACTCGGTGACTGGAGGTCAGATAGGCAGTTGCTCCAAATAAAATTCTGGTCATCAACTGCATCCAGTTAGACTGGAAGGCGACCCCAACATAGTTGTGAATAGGCCACACAGATGATGATGTACTCTCTATCTGCAGGTTTGAAGACCATGCCAACTTCTTTGAGATGGTCAACTATGTGTTTGACCCGCACCATGCGCTTGAAATCCTGTTTCCATTGATGTCCATCATTGACTCCGTGTTTGCTACTCAGCTGCTGCTGTGCTTGGCTTTTGGAGGCTGGTTGAACGCTGTTATGAAGTGGTATGGTCATTTAAATAATTGAATAATAAAGTGATTTTTGTGTATCTATCCATATTTATCTGTATTTGGAAATCTTCATGTCAAATAAGATTTGTTTATGTACCCCACATGTGTGAAAATAATCACCTTAGTTTAAAGCCGTGACCCTATGGACCATTAAGTAATAGGTAATCCGAGCTGGTTTCCGCAACTCCATGTCAAAGCGCATATTTTGCGTACGGGTGGGAAAAATCGGTTTTGATCCACCCCAGCTCCTCAAAGAAGGCCAGCAACGCCTTGGTGTTACTGGCAATCTCGCGTAGGGTACCTGGGTTACCGAAGTACTTTACCCTGTAAGTGGCGACCACCGGGCAGTTTAACAGCACATGAGCTGCTGTCTCGTCGTCCTCCATGCAGGCCCTGCAGAGCGGACTGTCTGTGACTCCTTTGACAAAGAGGTGTTTATTAAATGACCCATGGCCAGTTATAGCTGCTGTAACCGTACGCAGCTGTTGTTTAGTTAGTCGAAGAACCCTTCTCGTGAGGCGGTCATCGATTGCAAAGAGGTGTTTATTAAATGACCCATGGCCAGTTATAGCTGCTGTTACCGTACGCAGGTGTTGTTTAGTTTGTTGGAGAACCTTTTTCTAGGAGTGCCTCCTTAGCCTGCCTGTACTAGCCATGGTCCGACCATAGTTGTAATGCTGATCCCTAGTTCATTTCTTGACCAGAGGCAACCGAAGTAAGGTAAGGTAACCGCAGGGGAGTGGCACGATTGGTTAGGGCCCCACTGGTGCCATGCTCGATCCCCTTATGGCAAGTTCGTCGGCAGCATCGTTCCCCAGCGAATCGCTGTGTCCTTTGATCCATTGAATGGTTATTTTACTGAGGTCACCCACCTGGTTAAGGCGCTGGTGGCACTCGTATATCAACCCAAAGTCCACAGTGTGACTGTTCAGCGCTTGCAGAACAGCCATGCTGTATGAGAGTATACATATAGAGTGGTCCTTAACTTCCCTAGCCAAAATAGCTGAAGCGGCAAGAGAAATACCCATGCATTCCTCCTGGAACATTGTGTTGTGGACTTCCAATGGTGTAGCTATGTGGATGTTGAAGTCCTCCGAGAAGACTCCAGCACCTGTACCGCTACCTGTTTTGGATCCATCCGTGAAGATGCGCAGCTGTGTTGGGCGCAAGCCCTCACATCGGCGATCCTCGTGAAGTTGGATTTTGTATTTTTTATCAAAGATAAATGGTTTGAGTACTTAAGGCTTTCGTAATGGGGAATTCCTTGCAGAGTCCCTCAAGCAGCGCGGTGTGTTGTGTGTCTCTTTTACCCCAGGGGGATCCCACGGACCGTCATCACGGATCGCCAGACGGTGATATGCCTGTCGAACCCTGTCGCAGTCGTGTTGGCCGCTATTCAAACATGTCAAGTGATACGGAGTGCATGGCTGCGTGTGCAGCCACTGTGGTTTTATTCAGACTCCAAAATTTGATAAATAAAGCAGAAGAAAAGCGCGCGTACAGCCCGTGACAGGCGCTCTCGGGCAGCGCCACGACGCGCGACGATAGGCCACCGCAGGCCTCATCGGATGCGACGGTCACGGCCTGCCCACGGCCTGTCGGCCTGGCCTGGTCCGATCTGGCCTGTGAGAAAGCGGAACATGGGACTGCAGCATAAGGCATACAACATTTATGTCCATAATTTATAATCATAATGGGACCATTTTTTTAGACGATTCTCAAAGGGCTCTCGGAAACTACTGTTCTGCATTCACCCCGACTGTTCAGCATTTACTTATAGTATTAGAACTGTGAATTTTAGATCTAATCGTATTATAATATATTTCATTTTATTTGTTTTTTCCAATTTGATTATTTTTCTTATTCAATGTTGTTTTCCATTTTGACCGAGAAGTGAGCTTCTCCAAAAAATCCAAAACCTAGACCCATTTACCATAATTTTTTAAATTCATTTTCAGGTGGCTCCTAGAAGACCGCCCATACTGGTGGATACGCGAAACAACATTCTACTCGGAGCCCCAAAGACCTGTACTACAACAAACACTGCAGACATGTGAAACAGGCCCCGGCAGTCCCTCCGGTCACTCTATGACAGCTGCAATGATACTGGTACTATCTCTCATGTGGATATCCCACGTCATGCACGACAAGTAAGTCTAATATACACAATAAACATAATTAATTACTTATTAAATATACATATTATTTAATATACATTTGATATCAAAATCAATCTGCCTAGCCATTTCCAAAGCATGTTGGGGCGGCTTCCAGTCTAACCGGATGCAGCTGAATACCAGTATTTTACATGGAGCAACTGCCAATCTGACCTCTACAACCCAGTTACTGGGAAACACGATACCCCTTGATAAGACTGGTTGTCAGACTTTTGGCCTTCTGCCAACCCGTAACCACTGTCAAAGATCTACGATTGACAGCCGGGACCAATGGCTTCACATGTTTTCACGGAGAGGTCTCGATGTGTAATGTATTGTCACCCATCCACGAACCGACCGCGGCAGATCGACTCGTACGGATGATCAAACCTCTGCACAACTAAATGCAACAATTTGCCCTTCACCAACAGAAAATACTATATTTGGTGGTGGAAGCACCTCATGTACCCGCTGTTCGCTGTGGCGCTCGGCTCGGTGATGTTAGCGAGGTTGTATGTCGCGGCACACTTTCCTCATCAATGTCTGATTGGGGCTCTAATTGGTAAGTACCATTATATTGGTAAAAACTTTGTATTTGGCAACTTTCAAGTTTCTGACTGACTGACTCCTTGACAATTCAAAAGTGCCTGTAATTGGTTGAATTGAAATAAATGTTTTGACCTGAGTTTTTACTGTGGGAGGTATAGGGTAAAAAAAAACCCGGAAAAGGGTGCTTGTATTATGAATACTTCATAATACGGACTCTAAAGATAAACCTTGTTTTCCAATAAGTTAGAGCATGTCACAGGGTTGAAAAAAAAAACTGTTCTAAATGTTTTACTTAAACATTTTTTATTTTCTTGTGAGCGATTGATCAATTTCATTATCAACGCAAATCGATCAGGTCTAATATGAAACATTTCTAGTCTATTTTAAAATGAACCAGAGGAAAACATTTATAAAATCGATCAGAATAAAATACTAGTTATAGTTAGTACTACACACATCAACACGGTCTAGGGATATTTCATACTCAATTAAATAACTCGAAAAGTACTGGCCGCATTGGAATCTTTTATACACCGATTTGTTTGTAATTTATCTCAGACTAATTCCAAATTAAAGATTTTGAAAATGTCTTGATGTATAGGAGAGGGAATTTTCATTTGTGCGAAATTTAGAAAACAATACGAATTACGTTTAGTTACAGTTTTTTTTCATTTTTAAACGAAAGATAAAGTTAAAATTGAGGTATTGTAGCCATGCAACGCCGACATTTGACGAGGGCGGAGATGTTACGAGCTGTGGGAATGCTGGAAGCTGGATCTGTTCAGCGTAATGTTGCTGAGGCCATAGGGACCCATCAAAATGTAATTTCAAGATTGTGGACACGCTATCGTGCCACAGGTGAAGTAGCGGAGAGGCACCGGGGGCCAAGTCGCATCACTACCCCCAGACAAGACCGATTTTTGCAAATTACTGCGCGAGCTCAACCAAATGCAACGGCGACTCAATTGGTCCAAAGGCTGCGAGTGGAACACCAAGTGCTTGTGAGTGACCAAACTGTAAGAAGGCGACTGCATGAAAGCAATCTACGCTCTCGTAGACCACTCCGGGTCCCACCTTTACGGAGAAGCAATCGTGGACGACGATTAGAATGGGTTCGGAACCACGTGGACTGGGGCCGTGAGCAATGGTCCAATGTGCTGTTCACGGATGAATCCAGGTTCGGCTTCCATCCAGATTCACGAAGGACGCGTGTTTGGCGAGTTCCTGGACGATGGAGCCGTCTCCAGAACCCTCAGGAAGTTCACCCATACCAAGGAGGAACAATTATGGTTTGGGCAGGAATTCGTCTTGGAGGACGGACGGATCTCGTTTGGGTGCGGGGCAATATGACGGCAGAACGATACGTCCAACAGGTGCTGGGGCCCGTAATCTTGCCCCACAGAACACAAATGGGGCAAGATTTCCTGCTCATGCACGACAATGCCCGGGCACACACGGCGAGAACGGTAGCAGCTTGGTTACATACACATAATGTTAGGGCCTTAGACTGGTTTGCTCAATCGCCAGATCTAAATCCCATTGAGCATGCGTGGGATATGCTGCAAAGAAGAGCTCTGAAGGAAGTTCCTGAAAATCTGGCTACAGAAGATCAAATTTTTGCGCACCTCAGAAGGACATGGGACAATATTCCGCAGCAAGACATTGACAACCTTGTTCTGAGCATGCCGAATCGTTGCCGATGTGTTATGAACATCATGGGCGCTTTCTCAGACTACTAAATTCAAGTTTATAAACACAAATTAAATGATTTGTCTATTTTTTTCAGTTTTTACTCACAAATTAAAAGTTAATTCATATACGGTTTCCGTCTATGCTTCATTTTTTTTCCATAAAATCCTGAAATTTTAATCTAAGTACCTTAACCATTATTAAAAAATGGTAGAATATTAAATAACGTATCTTTTAAATATATACATGTCATATAAATAATTAACACATTGATAGTAATTCGCTTTTTTAAAAATATCCCTAGACCGTGTTGATGTGTGTATTTAACTATCTAGTCTGTGAACATACTTCCTTTTTTTTTTGGTAACAATAAGTATGTGACACGGATACTGAACCATTTACATACACCCTGTAGGTATACACAGCTACACATCATGGTCTGCGTCAGGATGGCTGGACCAAGAGAGATTTAGGAAGTTTGAGCAATACCAAGTTTTAGTACCTATTTGGTACTATTTAGTACCAGACATAAAATAATTGGTACCTCGCTAAAGAGGGAAAACTATTATGAGGAAAGTGGCCAGCCATTCTGACTTCAGAATGGCTGGACCGAGCCGGTTTCACCTAGTTGTAGGCGTTATAACTAGTTCATCTTTTCGTTAAAATTTAGTACCTCATTGTTACCTAAACATATGTTTTTCTTACATTTATTCGATTTTCGAAAAAAAAACACTTAAACACTTAAGGGTATGCTATTCGGTCATTCTTCCATACAAACGTAGTAAGGTAATAACGTCTGTTTGACGGTGTACTATCGAAGAACTTTATATCTAAGCAGTGTGAAAACAAAATCCCGTGAACACGATGACCACATCTGTTACCGCCCCGGTTCTATAGCAGTCGAGCGCTGTAAGCAGAAATAGTCTACGATGTATAGATATGTAGTTCTTCGATGGTACGTTCAAAACTAAAAATTATATCAATTTGTGTTGTCATTATCTAGCCCTGTGTGGAGGCAGAATTGGAAAAAATAAATTGGTTTGGAAGTGATTAGCGTCAAAACTTCCATATTTCAACACTAATTTTAACTCGTCTTTGGGCTTAAATAAATAACTTATGTAGTAAGAAAATGGCAAAATAGAAACCGTACAGCGACAGATAATTTATTCAATAATTAAAATAATTTTATTTTGAGTAAATTTAGTTTTTTTTTCATAATTTTTATACGTCCAAAGGTCTGTTCATGAAATTTTACGCGCTGGTTTTCGTTATAAATCATTGTCTATTTCACAAAATTAATAAATATTTATATAGAAACAAGATAAATAAATACTAATAAAATAAAGTGAATAAATAATTAGACTAATTAGCATGCATATTAGTTACGCCCACCAACGAGTTCGAGCTGTCGACTAGTGTACCCTTAATAAAAAACCTTGATTTATTTCAAACTGTTTTAAACATAATACGTGTTTTAAAACAACTTGTTTGTTTTATGCCGACCCTGGCATGTCACCATGTCACCTCACTGTAACCTTAACCCACCTACCCACTACAAACATCTCACCTACTGTGTTTTTTATAGTTCTACTCGAGTTTATTACCTTTTTTTATAAAAGTGTTTCTGTGACAAATAAACTTATTTTTCTTTCTTGTCTTTTAAATGTTTGTTATAATTTTTTTTTATTATTCATTGGAGTAACATTGTGATTAGTTTCTGTTGACTGCAAACCTATAAAGGGCGAAAAAAACATCAGCTGTGCCATACATTTTGTCGAATTATGGGAACATAAAATGCATGGAGCAGCTGATATTTTTCACGATTTTAGGTTTTTATCCCATAGTAAAATTGGTTCAAAATGATGAGTTTAATGACCCCTTTTCAGGTTTTGAGTTATACTTGTCCCACTGCAGGGAAAAGGCCTATTCTCATACAGAGAAGGCACGAGCATTGATCACCAGGCTGACTCAAGACGGGTTGGAAATTACACCTTATATTTTTCTCCATTTCAGGAGCATTCCTCGCCCCAGCCCTTTGCATCTACGTATCAGACCCGTTCATCTGGAAGTACGGCTATCACGCGACGTACGAGACGGGGCGAGCAGTGGCGTGTCACGTGATCAGTACTATAGTAACGGTAGTGATCGCCGGGTTGACGTATTGGAGTCTGAAATTGTTCGGATGGGACCCGCATTGGACTGTTAAACTGGTTAGTTTTTTTTTGTTGTTGGAAACGCCTATTTACCCGACTGCAGCGAAGCAAAAAAATGAGGGTTATGTGTTTGACCTGTATGTATGTATGTCCGTCTCTATGTTCCCCGGTAACTACTAAACAGCTGAACTGATTTTGATGAATGATATATCGTTAGATTCGTCTATATTTCGCGAGTGTCACTGGGTATATTTAAATAAATAAAAAACAAAATGGTGGGTTTGGCGTCAACATGTAGGTTACAAAAAAAATAAAAATCTCCTTTCCCTATCCAGTGAATTCGAGTGTCAAAATGAAGGGTTTTGAAAGGTGATTACAAAAATATATACAAATTATATGTTTAAATGTAATTTGAAATGAGAAATTACAAAAAAAAAACTTAAAAAACAAAAAAACGGATAAAAAAATAATTTAAAAAACCTGAAATGTGGTGTAACAATTGTGAAGTGGACTGTATGATGTTGGGAAGACTTGAATTAAAAGACTTCTTCGAATTTTCTTGATTTATTCTTGACTTGTTTCCTTGTTGAGAGCTGGGATCCGACTGTAACGTTCCGGCCCAATGGTCCGTCTTTTATACTAAATGCGCTAAGCGCTTGTTACCGTAACGAGGCCCTTGATTTTTGAAACAATTCAACTCTTAATTTTCGCTATGTCCTCGTTACGCATAACCCTGTTTTTGGTAGTTCCCATCGTCGGATCGTTACAGTTTTTGCCCATATTACAGTTTATTTACACCTTAGTCTAATTACATAACCAGATTTTCCTTAACTAGACGTATAAAAAACTTTCCAGAACATAGACTGTTGCCACTCTGATTGTGACACATTTTCATTACACAAATCTTAAAATATCTAAAAAACCCGTGGACCGATTTACATGATTTAAACGCCACAAATGGTTTTGAGTCTAGACCTTTCATTTGACACTAATTTCAAGCTGATATCTTATCAAACAAAAATTCTCATTTTCAAGTTACGTAATTATTACCAAACTTTTTCACACATATTAATTTCTAAACAAACATTATTTCTAGTAATCTTATACGATTCTTAATGGAATACACATACTATTTTCAGTATTCAAATGCTAATTAGATTCTAATTAGATACTAAAAACCTAGTTACAAGTTAACTTTTTCCAATAAAAACAACAAAAGTTCGTCGAGACCCCGCCGCTACTTGTGCCATGGTGCACAGATAGGGTCTCAACAATGACTCTAAATTCACATTTTGATCTTACTTATTGAATATTCTAAATTAAATACGAACATGCTCGGCGCCCTTTACAACCCTCCCCCCGGCGCAGCTCGCGTAGCCTCTTCTGTTCTCATCACGACGACGAGCTTGCTCACAGGGCGTCGGAAGGTGCCGGTTCTGGTGCGCACCTCGACGACTCGTATGCCGCCATCCGGTCCGCGGTGCGTGCGCTCGACGACTCCCATCGGCCAGGTGTTCCGAGGCAGCGTGTTGTCGACCACGAGGACCACGTCGCCAGCCTGCATCGGTCGCACGTCGTTCTGCGGCTCGCCGCGAGGTACCAGAGTAGGGAGGTACTCGCGCAGCCAGCGTCGCCAGAAGTGGTCGGCAAGCGCTTGACTAGCTCGCCAGGTTCTTCTGTCGGCGTCGTCGCAGGGTCCCGTCGTTGGCAGCCCGTCCGATGACCCCAACAAGAAGTGGTTCGGGGTCAGGGCCTCGGGATCGCTGGGGCTCACGCTGACATGGGTCAGCGGTCTTGCGTTGATGGAGAACTCCGCCTCGGTTAGCAGTGTTCTCAGGATCTCTTTCGCTGGTGCCTTCTCTCGTAGAGTGACGCTGAGGGCCGTCTTCACAGAGCGCACCATTCGCTCCCACGCGCCGCCTTGGTTGGGCGCGCCAGGAGGTATGAAGCGCCACTCCATTCGGTGTAGTAGCCCCTCGTCTTGCAGAGTAGGCATCCACTCGGTGTAGGCGTTGCGAAGCTCTTGATCAGCTCCGCGGAAGTTCGTCGCGTTGTCGGAGTACATTAATCTCGGCCAGCCTCTGCGCGCAGCCATACGTCTCAGCGCCATGATGGCTGAGTCGGTGGAGAGTGATGTGACGAGCTCGATGTGCACGGCGCGGGAAGTGAGGCACGTGAATAGTGCGCCCCACCTCTTCTCTCGGCGGCGCCCCACCTTGACCATCATTGGCCCGAAGTAGTCCACCCCGCAATTGGTAAACGGGCGGTGGAAGGGGTCAAGGCGGGCGTGTGGCAGGTCCCCGGTTGCTGGTGGCTGCGGCGTCGCTCGGCGTCTTCGGCAGAACGTGCAGTTTCTTTCTACGGCGCGTACCGTGGGTCGCAAGTGGATAACCCAGTACCGCTGCCGTAGGTCGTTTGTCACGCGCTCTCTGTTGGCGTGACCCGCAGCACAATGCTCCCGTAGGACGAGGAGCTTGGTTAGTTGATGACGGCCGTCCAGTATGGTCGGTCGTTTCGTTTCGGTGGGTGCGGAAGAAGCCTCGATTCGGTCCCGCACCTTCAGGACACCATCTTCCAGCACTGGGTCCAGTCGATATAATCGACTCGTCTTCGTAAGTGGACGAGCAGACCGGATCTTCTTCAACTCTTCCCCGAAGCTTTCTTCTTGAGCTCGCTTGATGAGCTCGGCCTCGGCACGCTGAATGTGACGATGTTCCATTGCGGTCGCTTTCTTCCTGCACATGTCGGTGAAGGCGATTGCTCGCGCTGTGGCTCTCACCAACACCTCGTATTTCGAGAAGCGGGCTGGGTTCGGTAGCCAGCTATCCTCTTCCGTCTTCTCGGTGACATGAAGGACCTCTTCGTCCTCTTGCTCGTCCGTTGCCGCTGTGGGCCACTGTTCTTCTGGCAGGAATAGGAATTCCGGCCCCTGGAACCATCGATCTGCTTCGCTGATAGGCGTGTCGACGAGCCGTGTGGCGTCGTCGGCGACGTTGCTAGCTGTGGGTAGCCAACGCCATTCTTCTTTCTTCGTCAGCTCGGCGATCTCTCCCAGTCGATGTGCAACGAACGGCGTGTAGCGTCGCATGTCGTGATGAATCCAATGCACCACGGTTGTTGAGTCGGTCCAGTAAGTAGTCTGGCCGATGTCGATGCGATGCTCCTTCTTGATTGTGTCGGCCAATCTTGCTCCGATGACCGCAGCTTGTAGTTCGAGACGTGGTATGGTCTGAACTCGACGAGGCGCTACTTTGGCCTTGGCGGCCACCAACACGACGTTCACACTTCCATCGACGTTTTTCACTCGCCAGTAAGCCACGGTTGCGTAGGCTTGCTCACTGGCGTCGCACAGGATGTGTAGGTCGACGCGCTCGTACCTCTTCGTTAGATAACACCTGGGCAGTCGCAGCTGGGTGAGTTCGTTCAGGCGGGCGAGCCAGGACGCGAACAGCTCGTTTTCTTCGTCCGGCACCTGCTCGTCCCACGTTATCTGGAGTCGCCACAGGCTCTGCAGTATTATCTTCGATCGTATGGTGTAGTGGCTCAGCAATCCCAGCGGGTCGTAAATAGACATCACTGCGCTGAGGGCTTCTCGCTTGGTCGGCGCGCGGGTTCTCGCTCGGACTTCAGCTGGAACTCGATTCATCGATGTGTTGAATCCCAGCTCATCTCGTTCCGCGTTCCAGTACAGTCCCAAGATCTTGCTCTCGGGCTGTTCTCCCCCCAGTTGCGTGGGAGAGGTAGCGTGTAGCTCGGGAGGCACGTCGCGTAGCACCGCCTTGTCGCTGGAGCTCCATCCTCTTAGTGTGAATCCAGCGTGCGCGTGCACCGTTCTTGTTTCTTCGACCGCCTTCCATGCTTCCTTGGTATCCTCAAAGCTGGCCACCAGGTCATCCATGTAATGACTTTTCTTGATGGCTTCCAGCGCGCGTGGACACTCCTGCCCGTATATGTCCGCGTTGTAGTTGCGGACGAAGTGGGCCATGTACGGAGAGCTCGCAGCGCCGAATATCATGCTAGTCATCTTGTACTTCTTCGGAGGCTCTTCTCTATTGTCGCCTCTCCACAGGAACTGTTGTGCTGGTTGGTCCTCCGGCCTTATCTTGATCCTCAGGAACATCTCTTGCACGTCCGCTGTGATCGCCACCGCCTTCTCTCGGAATCGGAAGAGGATTCCGGGCAGCGACAGCAGTAGGTCGGGTCCCTCCAGCAGTTCGTCGTTCAGACACACGCCGTTGCTCTTGGCCGCTGCGTCGAACACCAGTCGTTGTTTGCTATGCACTCCCAGTGGTCCGTTCCCACTAGAAGCCCGGGGCGCGCCTTCTCGTAGCACACCTCTTCTGGTGCCAGGTCCCTCAGGTGCTCGTAGTCCAGTAGCGTGTCCGGAATGGACTGCTGGTGCAGTCGAAGGTTCTTCATGGTCCTTGCTCTGACCTTGTAGCTGTCTTCGTTCTTCAGTCCTCTGACTTGGACGTTCACCAGCTGACTCTCCATCTCCTTCTGCGACATGTTGACCCCGTTCAGGTGAAGTGGTTGTGACGGTCCTTCTGCTCCGATGCTCTCCGCCAGGTCCTTATCGACGAGGGTAATGGTGGCTCCTTCATCCAGGAGGGCGTATGTCTTCGCCTCCCCCCGTGGTCCGGATACGATGATGGGGCACATCTTCAGCAGAACGGTCCTTGATCCGACAGCTAGGCGCGGCGCTATTGACATGACCGCTTCTTCTTTTGGCGGTTCCGCTGGCTTCGGATCTTCCCTTCTTACCGCTCGCTCTGAATGGAGGGTCGCATGATGTGGTCGGTTGCACTGGTTCACACCGCATGGATCTGCTTGGCAGGTCATGCGCCTGTGTCTCTTCTGGACGCACTTGAAGCATATTCCCTTTTCTTTTAGGAATCTCCATTTTGCTTCTAATGAGAGCGCCTTGTATTTAGGGCACTTCAGTAAGACGTGATCTTGCTCACACTTAGGGCACCTTTCCTTTTCTTCTTCCGCTCCTGAAGTAGTGTTGAATACGTTTGCCTTCTTCTTGAATGTCACTGTCGGCCGAGTTTCCTTTTTCACGTTGGTAGCACATGCAGCCGGAGCGTACGTGTACCTCAGCGCTCGGTCCGCTTCACGCATCAGGAAGCGTGACATCACGACGATCTCTGGATCCGTTGTCCCTTCGTGATCGTAGGCGTAGTCGCACCATCTTGATCGGAGGTGCGGGCTCAGTTTTTCCAGCACTTCTCTTGACATCAGGGGGTTGAATAGGTACCCTCTTCGGTCTATTGTTTTCAGCACGCAGATGATGTTCTGCAGCTTGACGGCGAAGTTGTTGAGTTCGGCCGCTGACGTTCCTGGTTTCGGCAGCTTTTTGAGGTCTTCCAGCGCTTTGTCAATGATTACTTCCGGTCTTCCGAAGCACTGCTCTAGGGTCTTCATGATGACGTCTGGATCGGTGGCCGTATGCAGAAGGGCGGCCACGGCGTCTCTTGCTTCCCCTTTGAGGCAGCTCCTCAGTCGCTGGATGTTCTCTGCTGCTGAGATCTGGTACATGCTGGTCGTATCTCGTACTGCTGCTTTGAACGGCAACCACTCGTTGGCTGCTCCGGAGAACGTCGGCAGGTCCGTGTGCCTAGGCCTGGGCCTGGCCATCTTCTCTAGTGTGGCTGCCAGGTGCTCGATGCTGTTCCTGGTCCTCGTTGGAGTCGGTGATCTTGCTCGTTGAACTTCGAATCGCAGCTGTTTCTGTTCTTCGCGAGTTCCCTCTTGATGGTCCCGTGCCTCCTCCCCCCGTGTGCTGAGGGGGTTGGTCCTCAGCCATTCGTCCACCTTCTGATGTGGTTCCTCACGGGGAGGGGCGGGTTCCTCTTCATGCACGCTGTCGTCATCGTTGATCACTGACACTTCCACGGCTAGTCGCTTCTTGACCAGGTCCGCTTCCATCTCCAACTCCCTTCTTCTTATGGCAGCCATCTTCTCTGCTGCCTCCAGTTCCACCATCCGCAGCCTGGTACTCACACTCACTGTTGATCGTTGCGACCTGACTGATCTGGTCGGCGATCCTAATCTTCTTTGCACCGTAACTGTTGATGCTTGAATCCCTGAAGGTCCTGCCGTACTGGTGTCTGCTGCTAGCTTGGAGAATGGTGACGCCGGCGGGTCCAGTGAGAGTCTTCTTCGGCGCTCTCGTTCTATCAGCTCCGCTTCCCTGCGTCGGGTTTCCTGTTGCAGCTGGATGCGTCGCTGCTCTTCCACCTCCGCTGCGTCTCCTTGGCTCCTTGTGACCACCATCTTCAAATCCTCTTGACTTGTTCGGCGATACTTCAATACTAGGTCGGCACCCTCGTACTACAGCACGACAGGTCGGTGACGATACTTCAACTCGGCGTTCCTCTTGAGCGTCGGGTCGTCACGTCGTTTGACTAGTCGGCCGATTCGTTGGGTCGACCTGTTGGGTTTTGAACCTGCGACACTGATGGGCGGGTTCACGTTTTTGACTTGTTGACGATACTTCGACTCGGCGTTCCTCTTGAGCGTCGGGTCGTCACGTCGGTTGGTCGACTAGTCGGTAGACTCGTCGGGTTTGAACCTGCGTCACTGGTGGGCGGGTTCACACGTTTTTGACTTGATGACGATACTTCGACTCGGCGTTCCTCTTGAGCGTCGGGTCGTCACGTCGGTCGCTTGACTAGTCGGTAGACTCGTCGGGTTTGAACCTGCGTCACTGGTGCGGGTTCACACGTTCTTGACTTGATGACGATACTTCAACTCGGCGTTCCTCTTGAGCGTCGGGTTGTCACGTCGGTCACTTGACTAGTCCGTAGACTCGTCGGGTTGATCGGTTGGGTCGTTAATCCAACCGGTCGGGTTTAAACCTGCGATACTGACGGGCAGGTTTATACCAGTTTTTTGACTGTCGGCCGTTCTTCGCTCTTGCTGCAGGTTTTCTTGATGCACTTTTGACGCACTTTTTCTTCCTTGCAGCTTGATGGACCAGGATCCTGTGGCGGGTTTCTTCGTTTCTTCAATTATCCGCCGCTCGATGGACCAGACTGAAGTGGACTGTATGATGTTGGGAAGACTTGAATTAAAAGACTTCTTCGAATTTTCTTGATTTATTCTTGACTTGTTTCCTTGTTGAGAGCTGGGATCCGACTGTAACGTTCCGGCCCAATGGTCCGTCTTTTATACTAAATGCGCTAAGCGCTTGTTACCGTAACGAGGCCCTTGATTTTTGAAACAATTCAACTCTTAATTTTCGCTATGTCCTCGTTACGCATAACCCTGTTTTTGGTAGTTCCCATCGTCGGATCGTTACAGTTTTTGCCCATATTACAGTTTATTTACACCTTAGTCTAATTACATAACCAGATTTTCCTTAACTAGACGTATAAAAAACTTTCCAGAACATAGACTGTTGCCACTCTGATTGTGACACATTTTCATTACACAAATCTTAAAATATCTAAAAAACCCGTGGACCGATTTACATGATTTAAACGCCACAAATGGTTTTGAGTCTAGACCTTTCATTTGACACTAATTTCAAGCTGATATCTTATCAAACAAAAATTCTCATTTTCAAGTTACGTAATTATTACCAAACTTTTTCACACATATTAATTTCTAAACAAACATTATTTCTAGTAATCTTATACGATTCTTAATGGAATACACATACTATTTTCAGTATTCAAATGCTAATTAGATTCTAATTAGATACTAAAAACCTAGTTACAAGTTAACTTTTTCCAATAAAAACAACAAAAGTTCGTCGAGACCCCGCCGCTACTTGTGCCATGGTGCACAGATAGGGTCTCAACAATGACTCTAAATTCACATTTTGATCTTACTTATTGAATATTCTAAATTAAATACGAACATGCTCGGCGCCCTTTACAAATTGTTTGCCCAGACTGCGATACCAAAATTCTATAGATTATAATCAATTTGAATTTGAACTTTCAGTGTCACCGTCGTATTTGATAAAAAGACATAGGCCTGTCTCACGTATTCCTCATTAATTGTCCTATTTATAATTTCCCCTATTACTTTCTGCAGGCATTTCGCTGGTGCGAGAACCCGGAGTCTATCCGCGTGTCCACGACGCCGATGTACGCGTTAGTAGTGTCCACGGGCAGTCTGCTGGGGTGGGCGTTATGTGTCACTCCAGCTGTTGCTAAGTAAGTTATTAAAATATAGACAATTATCATTATTTAACTTCAGTACCTGGTCAACCGAGGGGTTCGTGGCTAAGTTATAACAGCCGCATGGGTCGATCGAGCAGGTTAAGCGACGCTTACCGCGGTTGGTAAGTGGATGGGTGACCATCTTTACATACCAGACGCAGAAAGCACGTAAAGCCGTTGGTCCCGGCTGTAATTTGTATGGCAACCAGTCTTACACCCCGATTCAAACTCAATAGCCGCTCGGAACATGAGGCGAGTCGCTGCGCAGTAACAAATTCACGGGTCAGCGGGGGTGAGGGGTGGAGTACTGCGCAGCGAGCAGCTAACTTCCGAGCCGCCATTAACTTTGAAACGAACTATACCAAGGAGTATCGTGTTATTACCCAGGTTATGGAGGTCAGGTAGGCAGTCGCTCCATGTAAAATACTGATATTCAGCTGCATTCGGTTAGACTGGAAGCTGACCCCAACATAGTTGGGAATAGGCTAGGCAGATGAAAATGACTTGGTCAAACGAGCTCTGTTCGGGTGAAAATGGAGAAAACGAATTTTCCCGGGTATAAGACCTATTTATGCTAGATCAATTTGTCGCATTCCTAAACGCTTATATTTCAACTTTCATTGAAATCGTTAAGAGCCGTTTTCGAGAACGTGATTACAAATATATGTACAAATATACAGGGTGTTTGGTGCATCGTGTGCCAAATTGAAATGGTCGACTGAAGGGGTCATCTGCTATCGACTAAATTACTTTAAAATACAAAATTAGTGATTTTAGTCACTAATTTAAAATAGAAAAATTAAACCAAAAGTTGTGACCAAAGTCACAAATTTTGCATATAAAAGTAATCTAAAACAATACACATCTAAATTAAATTAAATTTCAGTCTACGCCTTATACTTTTTTTAAATTGGTATTTGAATGTAAAATTTGGGTCTTTTTTTAATAAAACAATAAAAACTATTTAAAAAATCCACAGGTCATGAGAGGTGTTTAGGGGTCTGAAAGGATAGCAGATGATCCCTTCAGTCGATCATTTCAATTTGGCACACGATGCACCAAACACCCTGTATAACATTTAATAGTATAGGAGAGAACACTTCTTCTTCGTTAAGCCGTTGGTCCCGGCTGTCATTCGTGGATGTTTGACAGTCGTTACGGGTCGTCAGAATCCCGAAAGTCTGACAACCAGTCTTACCAAGGGGTATCGTATTACCCAGTTACTGGGTTAAAGTCACAGGTCAGATAGGCAGTCGCTCCATGTAAAATACTGGTATTCAGCTGCATCCGGTTAGACTGGAAGCCGACCCCAATATAGTTGGGAAAAGGCTAGGGAGATTGATTGAGGCATAGATCACTTCTATAGATAGCTAACGCTATATTTATCTACAAAAATATTACAGGAGTTTCGTGTGCGCTAAAATGTACCTTACGCGGACGCCCGAGAGTACTAACTGGGTTTTTGTTGCCCCGGGGAAACACGAGCCGTAGGATAGAACAGGATAAAGGATCTTCTGAATAAACTGTGGCGATCAATATGAACTGGGTGAAAACCTGAAATAAGAACGTCTTACCTTAGACTTCCTCTGAATCAAAATACGGGAGTTTGGCTCTTGCCAACTGAGGTGATACCGCGGAGATTGCGGGCCGAAATTCCCTCGCACCGATTGTGTCAATTAACTTGTGCGAACTTGTTGGAGTGTTCAAACGGCCGTAATAGTCTCATGACTTCTTCATGAATAAAAAAATCCTGTTCGCTTCAACGTGGCCAGAACTTTATAGTTCTAGTTTCAAGTTGCGCATTCCAAAGGTATTAATTTGCAGGTGTAAATTGGCCTTAGTTGGTGTCTCAAAGCAAACCAATTTTTTATTTTAGCGCTCAATAGTCAATCGCTCAGACTATTCTATCAAAATTACCCTCCAAATACTTCATTTTTAATAATTTAAGTCCTATCCTATTACCTAAAAATGAGCGAGTCTTACAGTAGTCACATATGATGTGACATCTCACCTTGATAATTACAACATTAAAGGGGCGGGGCCTCATCAAGACTCTAGTTTAGGGGTATGAGGAACAGGGTGTAAAGTTCACTCATCCACCATAGAAAAGGGAGGATCCTCCGACCAGACGGGTGTTGTCTGGCGGGCCGACTGCCCAACTGTTGATTTCGGATAGTCTTATATTTATGTCGTTCGTGCGGTAAACTCTAATTGCGCGATGCAGGATTTGTATGACGTCATGTCTTTGATGCGTAGTTCGTATGCGGTGTAACCGCTACACTAGCACCGCGCGCGCTCATTGGTCAAATCAAATAGCGCGCGCTTCCCCGGCATCCACCTACTTCCGTTGCTTTTCACGAAATCACTCCCACAGATTTGATTATTTCGTATTTTTTTATTTAGATTTTGACTTCAGGAAAGCGAGACAAAAGATCATACACATAAATAAAAAAATGATTTTTTATTCCTTTTTGTTTCAGATACCGCCACTACACGAAAAACAGGTCCATCCTAATATCAATATTTTCTACGGTCATCATTCTACTGGGCTACCAACATATACAGGAAAACATGTGCAAAGCAGACGCTAATAGATATTACGCCATGCAGTTCGTAATGGCAGCTGTCAAACCTTTGTTGTTATTGAGAATGACAGCTTCACTGGCTATGTGGCCTTTTAGAGGGGCTAAATCTAAGGTCGAGTAATAGGACTTTTGACCTTAGTTAATAAATAAGGGTAAGATATTTTGGTCTAAAAGGCTTTTTGGCTTAGGGTCTTATGGCCCTGGTTCTTAAGGTCATTTGGCCTTGTGTCTTAAGTTCTTTAGGTCTTAAGGTCTTTTGGCTTTGAGTCTTATGGTCGTTTGGCCTTGGGTCTTAAGTTCTTTTGGTCTTGCGTCTTAAGGTCATTTGGCTTTGGGTTTTAAAGTCTTCTGGCCTTAAGTCTTAAAGTCATTGACCTTGGGTCTTAAAGTCTTCTGGCCTTAAGTCTTACAGTCTTTGACCTTGGGTCTTAAGTTCTTCTGGCTTTAGGTCATAAAGGTCTTTTGTGACCGAAACTGGCTCTTCACTTAGGTATAGCCTCAAAAATGTTTTTATTGGGATATTATTATTGAAGATCTTTTAAACTTATTGTAAGTTATCATAATTGTAAGTATATAGGATCGAAACATAACATAACATCACGCCTTGTTTCCCCGAAGGGTTAGGCAGAGGTGTACCCACATTTCGCCAGTTATGTTTAGTATCGATATATTGGCTGGAACTTGTAGTAATTTGTACAAGTTCTGCTTTGAACCGTTGCGCGTGAGTTTGCTTCATTTAAGTACTTTCGTAGTGCAAATAAAAAAAAAATGTGTATCTGTCTAGCTGAGCCCTGAGTCACAGCAACAAAACCGATGTAGACTGTTAGCTTTGTAGCGGTTACGCCGCCACATACGAACTACGCATCAAAGACATGACGTCACACAAATCCTGCATCGCACAATTAGAGTTTACCGCGCGAACGACATATATAAGACTATCCGACATCAACAGTCGGGCAGTCGACCCGCCAGACACAACACCCGTCTGGTCGGAGGATCCTCCCTTTTCTATGGTGGGTGAGTGAACTTTACACCCTGTTCCTCATGCCACTAAAGCTTTTTGAAGGTCCCTGTCTAATCGAACGGCAGCTAGTAAGAAATACAGAAAGATTGCTTTATTAAAAAACGTGTGAAAAAAAAAGCAATTATTGTAGCGATCCATTTGTTTTTATATTTAAAATCGAAGGGTTTTTAATGGCTTGTAAAGTCAATTAATGTAGTTAGCAAAGATTTATATAATTCTATAATTAGACACAATTCTACTAACACATCGTAAACACATAGTACAAGTGCGTTCATTATAACTTGACCCGTGACGCGATTGGTAGCACAGAATTTTGCAGTCATGTGATTGGTAGTACTGTTCTGTCAGTCGCCATTTTGAACTCTATTAGTATAGAAACTAAGACTGCAAAATTCAGTGGTACCAATCGTCACGGGTCAAGTTATATGAACGCACTGTAATTTTACTACAAATCTTTAACTTTTCCGCGTACCGGTTTTTAAAAGGTTGATCAAGTGTGGTCGAGAAATTTGCCAAAATTAAAATTATAAAAGTAAACACTGATTCAGGAAACTGATTTGAAAGCGTCACGCAAAATTGAAATTTTCGTAATTTTTTTTGCAATTTTCAGGTCATTAAAAGGTTGTATGTTGATCTAAATATGATTCGCGGCCGTATCAAATATTAATTTATCCTTACATATTATTAAAAAAAGTCCCCAGCCGCGTCTTTGTCTGTCTGTACGCGATAAACTCAAAAACCACCGAACGGATTTTCAAACGGGTTTCACCAATGGACGGAGTGATTCATGAGGAAGGTTCAGGCGTATAATTTTATTAAGATTTTGTGTAAATTGGCTGGAATTTGACGATTATTGTTGAAGTTGTCGGAAAAATCATGCCGACTGGGGACTTTACCGATGTTCTACAGGATTATACATCTTAAAACGTTCAACAAAAAAGTCCGCAATAGCATACATAAATGTCTATCTTCTAAGGATGACCCACAGTAACCACTGTTATCTTTTAGAATTTGATAAAAATGTGATTGCGTTTTCGGAAGCTATTTTGAAAGAGCGGCTGGAGGCGCGGTCAAGTCTCAACTTGAATGGAACGACTTGTACTTTGGTCTAAGTTTGTCAATGTAATGTGCGATAGCATAAGGCCCTTTGTATACGACACGGTTTCAGTCCGGTTAATCGACGTAAAAACCGCGCCGTAGAATAAGCGTGTCTGTCAACAAGCTTCCATAGTGATCAATACAAGAATAGAAAGAATAAAAAAACCATTTATTCGACACAGACACAACACAACAGCAACAAACACAAAAAAAGAGAACAATAAACATAGATACTTAACAATAAAATTGCAGAAAAATTTTGCTGAGCGTGCCCATACCGAAAGGGTTACCATCTCAGCAGTTGCTGGGCGTCAGACACCCAGCGCTGGTGTTCAGTTGGCACCAGCAGTTGGTAAATAAAATAGATAGGTACATACTTGAATATTAACAATCTCTTCTTCTTTTTGTGTGGTTAGTAAACTAACCTGGTGTCAGAGATTTAAAGCCGCCCACGGGCCTCTGACTTGGCTTCACATGTCGTCGAGAAATATCTCTCAGGCATGCCGGTTTCATGTTTTCCTTCACCGTTTTTTTGAGCAAGTGATAATTATATAATACGCACATTAATCCGAAAAGAACAATAAAAAATGTTTAAGAATACGTAAATATATAATGTAAAAGATTTTTTTGTGTGCTACTTAGTTCAGATATTTTTTTTAAAACACTAACGACCGTGCCTACCCATGGCGTGTTGCCCTCCACGTATAACCTGTCAGCCTTCAAAGCAAGAGTGAACAGGCGTCTTCTGGGCTTGCTCTTTACATCATAGACCTCATCCATCGCTTTCCATCAGGCGAGATCGAGGGTCTAGAGCAAATGCAAACAGCATTAAAATTTAAAAATACCGCGCTGTAGAAAAAGCTTGTCTGACAACAAGCTTCCAAATGACTCCCGCTCTGGATGGAGCGGGAGGGCGTGTCACTCTTACTGACTAAAACCCACCCGTGTTCCTTCAGTCGCCTGTGCAATGCCAGGGGGCCACCCGGTATCCCTTTCGGACTTTCCCGCAACCCCGGCAGGCAATGGTCTCATCGGACCCCTTCACTCGCTGACATCTCTTTGAGGCGCGCGTGGAACACAACGCGCCGTCGACCCGGGCTTGGTCCTTACCGGACGGTGAGCTACCCATTGCTCACCGTCCGCAAGCCCGCGCCTACGGTGGCCGGGAATCCGCGATCGATTCCCGACGCCCAGGGCGTCTCCTGCGGCGGCTAGGGGCGTGAGGGCGCGAATTTTGCCTCTCCCTCACGCGTTCCGCCTCCTTCTTCGCGAGCATTACTGTTTTGCAGAAGGAGGTGACGGCCTCCCATGCCCTCTCGCTCCGCGATCGCCTCCACGAGGATACGGCGGTGCTCTGCCCGAGCCGGGCAGACCTCCACCGTATGCTCCACCGTGTGCTCCGGGCGATCCACGCAGTGATGACACCCGGGTGTTTCCTCCCGCCTGATACCGAACAGGAACCTCCCGAAACAGCCGTGTCTGGTGAGGCGGTGCGTCAGGCGGAAGGTGAGGACGCCGTGGCGCCTCTCTAGCCACTCCTCAAAGAGGGCACTTATCGCCGCAATAGTGGCGTGCCCATCCATACAACACTGACGACCGTGCCTACACGCAAAAAAGCGTACGTGTACAAAGGGCCTTATACTGTTTGTCCACCGCACTCTGAACGGGACGTCAACGAGAAATGAGATTACGCGGCCATACTTCGGCGTCATCGTCTCTTTCTCGTTGACGTCCCGTCGCCTGGATATAATTTTTTTTGAAGCTACTTTCAACTTATAGTAGGTACAGTTTGCAGAGTGGACATATTTTCAAAGCCATGTTCACATGAAGCCATATAAACGATGTGTTCAAAAAAATATAGATTTAGATAGTGCAATGCTTCTTTAGAAAAATATCGCCTTGACACGGACTTAGCGCAAAAAAAAAGCATAAAAATAAATAACGTAGGTATGTAATATTGAGGAATTAAAAAAAAACAGAGTATACAGCGCATCGGTAAAGCCATGCAGTGCCGGATTATAATATTTAAAAAAACATGTTACGCCATTAAGGGGCAGTTCGCACGCACAAACTGCTGTGATTGGCTGTTGATAAACCATTCAACCAATCGCGGCAGCCCAATTTGCGCGCGCTTGACAATTAGCCCACGTTCGTACGGACGTAAAAATATTGCGGCGGGATTTTATCGCGCACTGGATTTTCAACTCTCGGTGTTAAGACTAGCGTTGAGAATCCAACGCGTTGGGACGCACTCTCGTCCCAGCGTGTTAAAAAAACACTGTTCGATTTCAACTCTGTTATAATCTAATATTAATTAGAATAACAACACATACCAAAACGTATACGCACACATAAATAAAGATAGTGCAATCCATGACGACGCGCCCCACTCCGCGATGACTGTACTGTAAGCTGTACTTTAGTACGGAGCGGAGCGGAGTGGGGCGCGTCCTCGTGGATTGCACTATCTATATCTATAGTACACCCACATTTTGCCAGTTATGACTAAGTTCCATGTAATAGGGGGCGAGTCTATTGCCATCAACCGGGCACAAAAACCAAAACCCAATAACACTGCCCGTCCACCACATGATCAGCAGTAGCGCTTGCAACCACTAGACCAAGGAGGCAGAAATGGATGATGTATTTTTAAAATAAGTTTTGTTTGTCAAATAGTTTTAACAAGTTTGTGATTTTTATGGTACAAAAATACGGGTTTATTTATTTGTTATTTATGTTCCCTGTGATATAATCCAAAAATATTTATTTAACACGAAAGAACGGACAAAGTCCTGAATTAAAATAAAATAATTATGTTATATTATATAATTTTACAAAGAAATACCTATGTCTTTTTGTTTATAATCAAGTAAAGTATCTTTATTTATTATTATATATAAAAATAGCAAAGCTATGAAATATTATGTGGTTATGCAATTTGTGACTTAGGCCTTGTTCTCACATGCGTTTCGATGGTGTTTTCGCCGCTCGACGTTCGTTTGCGCGCGCTTCACAGATCACTGGCGGACTATTGTAGGGGCCTCCAAATCTCTAGAAATACTTTTTAATCTAATCCCAAACAAGGCAGTTTGTAGTTTTTTGAGTTTTGTTTTTTGTTTTAAAAATTTCGATCTCGCTTCGCTTTCTTTTGCATCCTACTATCTCCTAGTTCTCAAAAAAAATTGCATACCTGGGATGGGGATCCCCCATTTGGCTATGCCGCCCCGGGCCCCCCGAGAGGCTTAGTCCGCCACTGTCACAGATCTCAATTTATCACAATTCTCTTATCAAAGTGCTTTCGCAAAATGCTCTATCTTGTAAAAAATATTGAATCTCTATCACGAAAAACTTATTATTATCTCATCGTTTTTTTAAAGTTACATATTGCACTATTAATACCAAACATAGTTATTTATTAGATTATTTTAATTTATGTATCAAATATTATATAAATGCAAATTACTTTTTCGTATCTTGCCAAATGCCAATGCGAATACAATGTTTGTAATTTTGGGTAAATAAAATTGTTTTAATTATTTTTGTGGTTTCATTGTATTAGAAGAGTAAAATAAATACGAACATATGTTTTGTGGGTACCTACACTATGCCTAGCCTTTTCCTAACTATGCTGGGGTCAGGTTCCAGTCTAACCGGATGCAGCTGAATACCAGTAAGTATTTTACATGAAGCGACTGTCTATCTGACCTCCACAACCCAGTTACTGGGTAACACGATACCCCTTGGTAAGACTGGTTGTCTGACTGGCTTCTGACGACCCGGAACGACTGTCAAAGCTCCAAAAATGACAGCCGGGACCAACGGCGTAACCTCTTATAGTCCCGCAAAAAATGCGCGCGAAAATTAAACTTTATCATATATTCTCAAACTACTCTTCATACATGTAACTGCTTGAGCACAATTTTTTTGTTAGATTACATAATCGTAATTCAATTGTAAAGAGCCCAAACTCTAAACGTCAACGAATTATAACGTTGCTAAATTGAAGAGCACAAACTGATGTAGCATGACAACTGAAGTGACAGGTATTACGTTTAGTCGGTTACTTGACAGATGTCTCATCACGTGGTTTATTTTGTTTACTTACCTGTATGTCTACCTAAGCCTATGGAGTATGGAGCCTTGTTTTACTCAATAAAGGCTCCGAGCCTACCTTCATAAACGCGAGATCGCAAACAATAATAGACTTAACTTTAGCAACCATAGGTATATCCAACTCCATACAGGACTGGCATGTGTCCACTGAGATATCATGCTCAGACCACAGATGGATCCGCTTTACCATTAACTTCAACCTAACAGAACCACAGCCAAGAAGGGTTCCTCGCAACACAGACCAAGCCAAGTTTACTAAGCTGGTTAAGGCTGAACTAGGCAGATTACACGCCCTTCCGGCTGAGATACCAGTAACCAACATAGACGAACATGTAAACAACATCACATCCATCCTTCTATCTAGCTATGAACAGTCGTGTCCCCTCACGGTACCCAGACAGGGAGCTCGCCATTCTTGGTGGAGTCCAGAACTGGAAAGACACCGACACAGGTTGAGAAGACTGTTTAACAGAGCCAGGAACACACGGTCGCCAGTAGATTGGGACCGCTATACAACAGCTCGTAAAACCTATAAAAAACTGATACGCCTCAGAGGAAAGAATAGCTGGAGGCGTTTCTGCACTAACATTGAAAGTAACAACCAGGCAACGAGGGTCAAAACTTGTCTCGCTCAAGAGACGGACCACTCAATAGGATGCCTGAAAAAAACAGATAACACCTACATAACAAACGACGCTGAGACAAGCGAATTACTCCTAACCACCCACTTCCCAGGATGCCAGATTGCCACCCAGCAAAGCTGGGAACCACATATGGAGAGGGCCACGAGCAGCCTAGATTGGGAAGTGGCGTTGGATGTAATCGACAAAGACAAAATAACGTGGGCAATCAACACCTTCCTACCTTTCAAGGCAGCAGGCCTGGACGGTATTTTCCCGGCTCTGCTCAGGTGGAGCCAAGTTGTACTAGCTGACTACCTGGTTAAGGTGTTTCGAGCCTGCCTGGCACACCGCTATATCCCCTTGAAATGGCGGGAAGTAAAAATAATCTTTATACCGAAACCAGGTAGGGGCGACTACACCCAGCCCAAATCCTTTTGACCTATAAGCCTCTCCTCGTTCTTCTTGAAGACACTGGAGAGGCTGGGGGATAGGAGGATTAGATCCCAAATTTCGGTACAAAGACCTTTACATCCGAATCAACACGCCTACTGTGCAGGCAAATCAACCGAATCAGCACTCCACAGCGTAGTCTCACGCATTGGAAATGCTCTTAAAGCCAAAAACCCAACCCTAGGCGCCTTCATTGATATAGAAGGTGCTTTCGACAAAACAAACTTCGTCAGCATCGTACAGGCACTTGCCAGGCACGGTGTTGCGCGTACACTCATAGAATGGATCAATAACATGTTAAAATACCGTGCCATTCAATTTACCGTGAACACCACCACGAGAGGTATCGTGAGTAGAGGCTGCCCACAGGGTGGGGTGCTGTCACCACTGCTGTGGAATTTAGTCGCAAATGAGCTCATTGCAGAGCTCAACGCCAGCAGTCTGTACTCGGTGGGATACGCGGACGATATAGCAATTCTGATCTCGGGGAAATTTGAGGGCATATTATGTGATCTCATGAGAAGGGCTTTCAAAATAATCGAGAGCTGGTGCACGAAGCACGAGCTATCGGTTAACCCCTCGAAGACAGAACTAATAATGTTTACCAACAAGAGAACTTTGGGACCCCATAGGCTTCCAAAACTCTTCAACACAGAACTAACACTTAAAGACGAAGTCAAGTACTTGGGGGTGATCCTTGATAGCAAACTGCTCTGGAACAAGCACCTCGACTACAAACTTAATAAAAGCACAATTGCACTACCAATGTAAAAGAATGTTAGGGAAAACATGGGGGCTTTCTCCGAAGATAACTCTGTGGTTATTGTAAACGACCAGCTTATGTCGTTTGAAGGGGGCGGTTTGTTGTAAGGTTTGGCACAGTAGAAAAACCACAAGCAGCTAATGTAACAAATCCACGTATATTGCACATAAAACACACACACAATATATTTAAAATACACAACAGTAATACAGACAAAGGTTAGAGCTAGATGTAATCCGAATTTAATACTCTATTCAGCACGAATTTATACCTCAAGTAGCGAGATGTTTGTAGGAACGAAGTTAAAGCTCAACTGACTAAGAATCTGAGACTTTCTAAGAGAGTACTAGGCAACTAGTACTAGGCAACTACAACTGTAAAATCAGACCCGATACCTTAAGTAGATTTTTACTATAGGGCAAGTAGCGGGTACCATTTGTGCAAACACAATAATTTGCTCCTATACATCAGGGCAGTTCGCTATTCAGGGACGCGACAGAGGGTCGGGGTATAGCTGGGTATTTCCCATTTTGCTATGACGAGGGTGTTTACACGAATGAGGGAGGCAGGGTTGCGCAGGTGCAAGTTATGACATGATAATTACTTCTAGAACAATGGATTACGTAATTATAAACACAGATAGGTATTCTCATTGTTTTAAATAGATATTCAGGTGGGAAATAGTCTAGTCAGTGTTGTAGTCATAATCAAAACATTGTATTATGACTGACAACGGAGTTATATACCTTTTATTACATAAGGACAGGTAAACAAGATAAAATAAGGTATTTTTAGTTACCTGTAGACACGGACGAATGTCTAACACATCTTTTAGTTAAGTCGGTGTCTATAGGTACATTGGTTATTGCTAGAGACCTGATTTTGTGTCAGGAATCTTTGATTTTACTAGACTTTCTTGTTCTAACTTGTTGGATTATTTATTCGAAACATTCTATATTAGCTGTTGACATGTTAGAACTAGACCGAAACTTTCCAGATTTGATGCTACCTACTGGACTTCATGTCCCGACTTGATTAATATCCACACATGATTTGACTTGATACTATTTAGACATGTGCAGATGTACTTACTAACAATAATCAGTTTATTAGGTAGGTATTTCGTGTGCTTCCTTAACAGTTATACAAAGCGGTAATCAGGCCAATGTTGGCTTATGGCGCTCTGGTTTGGTGGACGAGGACTGAACTCTCGACCACCATTACCAGACTACAACGCTTCCAACGACTGGCCTGTACGGCTACCACTGGCTGCATGAGAACCACCCCAACAGCAGCCTTGGAGATAGCCCTTAAATTAACTCCCCATGACCTGTACATACAGCAGGAGGCGGCGCTAGCTGCCATCAGGCTAATGCATCTGGGCATATGGGGCAAAAACCACACCAGTCCACACGCTAATATCCTGGACCGGGCGATTGAGTACCAACCTCTCATCGCTGCCCCGTGTGATAGAACACCAAACCAACCCTTGTTCAACAAAAACTATACTATACAAACAGTTCAGGAGGAAAAGGATCAGTCAGGAGCCCATGAAGTGCGCATCTACACAGACGGCTCAAAAACACAAAACGGCTCAGGTGCTTGCGTACACTCCCTTGACCTCAACCTTAACCTTCACATACCACTAGGCACACACAGTTCGATATTCCAATGTGAATGTGTTGCCTTAACACAAGCCGCAACAGCAGTAAAGCGCTTAGGCATCCGGGACTACGCCATTAAATTCCTATCCGACAGCCTATCTGTGCTCAAAGCTTTAGAAAACAAACAAACTAACAATAAACTAATTTTTGAGTGCCATTTAGCTCTGGAGAGTTTATCGAAGTTTAATCGCATTACACTCCAGTGGATCAAAGGGCATAGTGGATCCTTAGGCAATGATGCCGCTGATGAACTTGCGAAGAGAGGCTCTGATATGGAAGTACTAGGCCCGTACCCACTTCTCCCTCTGCCTTTCTCAAAATTTCGTGCGTGGATTCGCCAAAGATCGACCGAACTCCATAACAACAGATGGTCACGGGCAACAGACTGTAGACAGTCAAAATTGGCTTTACCAATTTTAGACCCGCGATTAACCAAAAAACTTCTCAACCTGGGTAGAAATAACCTTAGAATAATTATAGGAACAATTACGGGCCATAACCCCCTCAACAAACATCTTTTCAACATAGGCGCCACAGATAGCCCCCTTTGCAGGGCTGCCTTGACGCCGAGGAATCAGCCGCCCACGTTATCCTGGAGTGCGAGGCAGTGGCTTCTCAACGGGAAGAAATCCTCGGATCAGTGAGGTCGCTCCGCGAAGCCTGTGAAGCCCCCAGGAGGCTTCTGTGCTTTTGGGCGAAGCTAGGCTGGCTCTGTTAGCCAGTATCCCCACGCACAACGGACCAAATGAGAGTCTAAGTGCGGAAAAGGGAGTCCCATCATCATCATCATCATCAAGCCTATGGAGTATAGTTGATGTACAACTTTGAGAGGGCATGTATTTAACGCGGCGACAAACTAATCTGATTTAGTGTTTTAAAAATAATTAAAATGGGTAGCAAAAATAATAGGTTGGTAGCTATAGTTCGATTCAAAGTTAATGGCGGCTCGGAAGTTAGCTGCTCGCTGCGTAGTACCGCACTCCTCACCCCCGCTGACCCATGAATTTGTTACTGCGCAGCGACTCGCCTCATGTTCCGAGCCGCCATTAAGTTTGAATCGGGCTGTACACGCGGCGACAAACTAATCTGATTTAGGGTTTCCAAATAACGGTAGGAGGGGTTCACATCGGCGTCGAGTCGACGATGAAGTACCTGGGACTCGTCCTCGACAGTCGGTGGAACTTCGTGGAGCATTTCCGACGTTTGGCTCCCAGACTGGAGTGGGCCGGGGCTGCCTTGAAGCGGCTCCTGCCCAATCTAGGGGGTCCAAATGCCTCCTGCCGGAGGCTATACGCGGGGATCGTGCGGTCCATGGCCCTGTACGGGCACCGGTGTGAGCGCGTTCGTTGAGGCGGCGGCCTGCCCGCCGGTTGAACGCGTCCCAGAGGGTCATGGCCACCCGGCTGGTCCGGGGATACCGCACGGTCTCCGGTGAGGCGGCGAGCCTCCTTGCCGGATTGCCGCCATGGGATCTGGAGGCAAAAGTCCTCGCGCATATTTGGGAGTGGCGCGAGGAGGCGAAACGCCGGGGCTTGACTCCGATGCCGCGAGAAATCGCGGCACAGCGGACAGAGCTCCGACGGGATCTCATGGCGTCATGGAGAGTACGATTCTTGCAGCCCAGTGCTAGGCACGCCACTATTGCGGCGATAAGTCTCCTCTTTGAGGAGTGGCTGGAGAGGTGCCATGGCGTCCTCACCTTCCGCCTGACGCAGGTCCTCACCGGACACGGCTGTTTCGGGAGGTACCTGTTTCGGATAAGGCGGGAGGAAACGCCCGGGTGTCATCACTGCGTGGATCGCCCGGAGGACACGGTGGAGCATACGGTGGAGGTATGCCCGGCTTGGGCAGAGCACCGCCGTGTCCTCGTGGAGGCGATCGGTGGCGGGGATCTCTTGCGGCCGGCCCTGGTCCAGGCCATGGTACGGAGCGAGAGTGCATGTGAGGACGTCGCCTCCTTCTGCGAAGCAGTAATGCTCGCGAAGGAGGAGGCGGAGCGCGTGAGGGAGAGGCAAATTTCGCGCCCTCACGCCCCTAGACGCCGCAGGAGGAGACGCCCTGGGCGTCGGGAATCGATTGCTGATTCCCGGCCACCGTAGGCGCGGGCTTGCGGACGGTGAGCAATGGGTAGCTCGCCGTCCGGTAAGGACCAGGCCCGGGTCGACGGCGCGTTGTGTTCCACGCGCGTCTCAAAGAGATGTCAGCAAGTGAAGGGGTCCAATGAGACCATTGCCTGCCGGGGTTGCGGGAAAGTCCAAAAGGGATACCGTGGCCCCCTGGCATTGCACAGGCAACAGAAGGAACACGGAAGGGTTTTAGTTAGTAAGAGTCTGACACGCCCTCCCGGTCCACCCAGAGCGGGAGAAGTCATTTGATGATTTTCCAACCAAACAAAAAAAAAAAAAGGTTTAAAAAATAATTGAAACCAAAATTAGGTAACAAAAATAATAGGTTGGCAGCTACAAGCAAGTAGCATTTTCAGTAAAAAGTAGCAGCTTTAATTATATTGAGTTATAAGCTTTGTTTAAATTTAGTGAATTTATTGTTAAGCGAACACTTGACACTGGCGTTGTGTGGTCACAGTTCTAACCTAACCTTTTTTTTTTTTGTTTTCGGCGGAAATCCTCATGGATGTCCTCCGCCCTGGGGAGGGCGGAGGGGTCTGTCAGACCCTTACTGACTAAAACCACCCCGGTGTTCCGTCTCACACTTGCACCGGGGATCACGGGATCTAATGCGACTTCCGCAATCCCCGGCTAGTGAAAACTCGAGGTGGCCGGCGCCCGCCTCTGCGGACCACCTCGAGTTTGGGGGGAGTGAGGTGTTAAACTCCCCCCTTACATCATAAAGAGGCGCGCGTGGAATACTACGCGCCGCCATCTCGGGTCCTAAGGAGTAGGGAGCGATGGATTTCCCCAGATCCGTCGCCCTTGGACCCATTTAGGGGGGCTGGAAGAGGGCGTTATCCGCCCTCCGCCGACGCCCGGTGCGTTTGCTGCGGATAGGTTTAGTGGAAGCAATCTCCCGCTCCCTTTCCGCAGCCTCCTTCTGCGAAATGACTGTTTCGTAGAAGGATACCACCGCGTCCCAGGACTCCTCGCTGCCGACCATCGAGTTGACAACGGCCGGCAGCGACAGGTCACTGCCGACACCTGAGATGAGGGCAAAGCGCGGCTCCTCCCAAGCTGCACACTCTGCCACCGTGTCCTCCCGACAGTCGACGCAGTGGTGACACCGAGCGTCTGGCTCCCTGTTTATTCGACACTGGTACTTCCCGAAGCAACCATGCCCGAGAGCACCTGCGTCACCCGAAACGACAGGGAGCCGTGCCTCCTCCCGAGCCAGCGCTCGAGCACTGGCCGGACCGCCCCAACCTAACCTTTTTTTTTTTTTTTTTTTTTTTGTTCCGGGTTGGAAAATCCTCATGGATGTCCTCCGCCTGGGGCGAGCGGAGGGGTCTGTCAGACTCTTACTGACTAAAAACCACCCCGGTGTTCCGTCTCACACCTACGCCGGGGGTCGCGGGAACGAAAAAACCTCCGCAACCCCCGACTGGTGCCAGCCCGCCGCAGCGGGCCCCTCCTCCTTCATCACCGGCGCACCAGAACACATGGCACGCCGTGACCAACCCAGGGACCAAACCAGCACATGGGCGCCAGACAGCCCCTTGTCTAGGCGCCCTTGGCCCCTCTTCGACGGGTCAGGACATTGGCCCCGCCGTCTACCAATTTTCGGCCGCAGAGGATAGGGAGAGCGGCCTACGCTATACCGACACTCCTCTTCCCCTGCGGCCCCACCGCGTTCGCCATCGGACGGTGGCGACCCCGTCAAGGCCGCGGCAGGGAGGGAGAGCGCTGTACCGCAATACACCTCTCCAGCCGCGGCCCCGAAACCGCAGCCGCGATGCCTCCGATACACGACATCGCGGCCCGCCTCAGTTGCGATGTCGCCACCGCAACCTACTCGTTGGCCGCTACGTCATGGGCTTGGATCAAAAAGCCCTGACGAGCGACCCCTCCTCGGGTTCCTCTTGGCTTCACCGTGGGTGCCCAACCCACGGCTAATGAGCCCCCCCGCAACGACAATGCGGGAACCCTTCGGGGCGGGCCCCAACCTAACCTTTTTTTTTTTTTTTTTTTTGGTCTCGGGGTGGAAAATCCTCATGGATGTCCTCCGCCCTGGGGCGGGCGGAGGGGTCTGTCAGACTCTTACTGACTAAAAACCACCCCGGTGTTCCGACTCACACTTACGCCGGGGGTCGCGGGAACGAAAGAATCTTCCGCAACCCCCGGCTGGTGCCGGCCCGCCACCGCGGGCCTCCTCTCGGGTCAGGGGGGGGAGTGAGGTGTTTGACTCCCCCCACGACGTCTCAGAGGGGCGCGCGTGGAACACTACGCGCCGCCACCTCGGGTCCTGATGTGTGGGGGGCGACGGACGTCCCCGAGTCCGTCGTCCCTGGACCCATTTAGGGGGGCCGGAAGAGGGCGTTGTCCGCCCTCCGCCGACGCCCGGTGCGCCTGCTGCGGATCGGGTTAGCAGAAGCAATCTCCCGCTCCCTTTCCGCAGCCTCCTTCTGCGAGATGACTGTCTCGCAGAAGGAAACCACCGCGTCCCAGGACTCCTCGCTGCCGGCCATGGAATTCACGACGGCCGGCAGCGAAAGGTCACTGCCTACTCCAGAGACGAGGGCACGGCGCGGCTCCTCCCAAGCGGCACACTCTGCCAGCGTATGCCGCGCCGTGTCCTCCCGACAGTCGACGCAGTGGTGACACCGGGCGTCCGGCTCCCTGTTTATGCGACACAGGTACTTCCCGAAGCAACCGTGCCCCGAGAGTACCTGCGTCACCCGAAACGACAGGGAGCCGTGCCTCCTCCCGAGCCAGCGCTCGAGCACCGGCCGGACCGCCTCGACGACGTCGAGGCCGGCGGTAGGGCGCGAAAGCCTGTCCCGCCATTCCGCCACCAGGACCTCGCGAAGCTGAGACCGATGCAGCTCCACATGTCGCTGCATCGGTCGCTCGCCCCGCGCCCGCGCTTCCTCGCGCCACCGATACGATGACGCGAGTACTTTCGCCTCCAGGTCCCAGGGCGGGGATCCGGCCAGTGCACAAGCCGCCTCGTAGGAGATCGTGCGATACCCCCGGATGACTCTGACGGCCATCGCCCTTTGCGGTCTCCGCATGACGGCGATGCTCCCGGCCGTCAGGTCAGCCGCCCAGATCGGGGCCCCGTAAAGGGCCATCGATCGCACGATCCCCACGTATAGCCGCCTACAAGCGGCGCTCGGGCCCCCCAGATTGGGAAGCAGCGTTGAGAGCGCTCCAGCAGCGCCCAGCAACTTGGGCGCCAGCCGTCGGAAGTGGGGCCCGAAGTCCCACCGGCTGTCGAGGACCAATCCTAGGTACTTCATGGTACCCTCGACAGCGATCCGAGCCCCCCCGACCACGATATGTGAGCCGGGTGACGGCGCCCGCCGGGGGCCATGGAACACCATAGCCTCCGACTTGCTGAGGGCCACCTCCAGGCCTAGGCGACGTATGCGGCTCACCACCTGTGAGACCGCAGCCGTCGCCAGCAACGCTGCTTCCCTGTACGAGCTCCCCCGGGCAGTGACCAGCGTGTCGTCCGCATAACACGTCAGGTCTACCCCCGGCCTGAGTTCGCCCCTCAGCACCCAGTCGTACCCGATGTTCCACAGGAGCGGCCCTAAGACCGAGCCCTGTGGAACACCGCACGACATGCGGCGCTGGAATCCGCCATCACGTCCCACGTAGGTGACACACCTCTCCGACAGATAAGCCCCAACGATGCGGCGGAGGTAGGGAGGCACACCATGATAGCGCAGTGCCTCCCGAATACAACTCCAGGGCAGGGTGTTGAAGGCGTTGGATATGTCCAAGGACACCGCCAACATCACCCCGCCCCGAGACACCGCTTCCTCCGCCAGGACTCTAACCCGCGACACAGCGTGTATCGTGGAGCGCCCATGCCGAAACCCAAACTGACTGTCGTCCAGGTCCGGCCCCTCTCTGCACAAGTGGCCGACGAGGCGGGCTGCGATTACTCGCTCGAACAGCTTGCCCACCTCGTCTAGCAGCACTATGGGCCGGTACGCGGACGACGAGTCCGCCGGGCGCCCCGCCTTCCTGAGCAGGACCAGACGACCAGATTTCCACAAAGTGGGAAACTGGCCCCGCTCAAGACACGCTGTGTAGAGTCCTCTCAGTTGGGGCTCGAGCTCCTTCAGAGCGAGGGCCAACACGCAGCCGTGGATCCCGTCGGGCCCCGGAGCCACGTTCTTGGCCCGGAGCCGCATCACGGCTGCCCCCATCTCTGCCTGTGTCACCCCTGGGACGCTGATGGCGTTCTCCTCCTCTTCTTCTGCAGACTCTGCGGCCGTGGGCAAAGCCATCGGCGGTGGAGTGTGCTCCGCTCTGGCCGGGAAGAGGGCTGCAACCACCTCCTCCAGCAGCTCGGGTTGGAGACTCTCCGTAAGCGGAGGCGCCGCGGCTCGAAGTTTCCCTCGAACCGCGCGATAAGGGCGCCCCCATGGATCCCCGTCTAGAGTCTCCAACATCTCCTCCCTGGGCCCCAACCTAACCTTTTTTTTTTTTTTTTTTTTTTGTTTTTTTTTTTTTTTTTTGTTCCGGGGTGGAAAATCCTCATGGATGTCCTCCGCCTGGGGCGAGCGGAGGGGTCTGTCAGACTCTTACTGACTAAAAACCACCCCGGTGTTCCGTCTCACACCTACGCCGGGGGTCGCGGGAACGAAAAAACCTCCGCAACCCCCGACTGGTGCCAGCCCGCCGCAGCGGGCCCCTCCTCCTTCATCACCGGCGCACCAGAACACATGGCACGCCGTGACCAACCCAGGGACCAAACCAGCACATGGGCGCCAGACAGCCCCTTGTCTAGGCGCCCTTGGCCCCTCTTCGACGGGTCAGGACATTGGCCCCGCCGTCTACCAATTTTCGGCCGCAGAGGATAGGGAGAGCGGCCTACGCTATACCGACACTCCTCTTCCCCTGCGGCCCCACCGCGTTCGCCATCGGACGGTGGCGACCCCGTCAAGGCCGCGGCAGGGAGGGAGAGCGCTGTACCGCAATACACCTCTCCAGCCGCGGCCCCGAAACCGCAGCCGTGATGCCTCCGATACACGACATCGCGGCCCGCCTCAGTTGCGATGTCGCCACCGCAACCTACTCGTTGGCCGCTACGTCATGGGCTTTTATCAAAAAGCCCTGACGAGCGGCCCCTCCTCGGGTTCCTCTTGGCTTCACCGTGGGTGCCCAACCCACGGCTAATGAGCCCCCCCGCAACGACAATGCGGGAACCCTTCGGGGGGGGCCCCAACCTAACCTAACCTAACTTTTAGTCATTTTCATTTCTAGCCAAGGTTTTATATGGAGGCCTGTAGTTGCCTATAATACAATGTTTGTTATCCCACTGTTAATATTAGTCGCCATGTCATTATTTATAGTACCTACTTAATAGTTAGTATAGTTGTTAGTCGCCCTTATGTTGTTAGTCGCCTGGAAAATAATTTGCCCTTTGGAGGCTGAATGTACCACCTACCTACGGTACTTCGCGTTCTTGCACAGATGAAAGTTTTAATATTTCTTAATATATTTGAAAAAACATAACACATAATTTTTCGAAAATTTTATTCAACAATAGTACTAGTGACATTCTCTTTTACATAACATCAAGATTTACACAAATTGATTCGATAAACTGCCTTTTAGCTTTTCTTATAATAGCTAAGAGTTAATATTCTTTAAATTTTACTTCTGTTCTGATAACAATTAAATATTTTTCTCAAAAGTTAAGATTAAAACTTTTGTTGCTGACTGTACCTATACAAAAACAGACTGAACGGAATTCAGATAATTTGTAGTGCGACCCTTGCACCAATATCCTTTTTGATAAAATGTATGTGAGTATCACTAAAACTTCGTTCTGGCACCGATTTCCATCGCAGAGGTATTTTTTTAATATTATTTGATACTTTGGGCGTGACTGGACCGTCTCCTGCGGATTCTTCGTTATCTGTGATTGAAGTTGTCAAAATTTCCCGCGGTTTTGAAATTCTGATCCATCGTAAGTGCCGGGGATTTGATAATTTCTTCATCCATTTGTTTTCGCTACGAACATCGTTTTTACATTTTTTCTTGCTGTTCACAGACGTGTCGGTACATTTCCATGATCCGCTATGTTTCTTTTTGTATTTAAATTTGTATTTTCGACCCACGGATCCAAAATCAAGAATCTTTTTACTTTTTTCTTTGAAAATTCTGGTTTTAGATTTTTTTGGGGGAAGGTCGTAACTGACCTTTTTTGAAGAGGAAACTTCGCTTTTAACCTTTTTTGCGGTGGTTATTTCACTTTTGGCTTTCTTTGCGGTTGATATTTCGCTTCCGACTCGTATTCCGGAGCAAATTTCGCTTTTGACTCTCGCTGAGTCGTTGAAGGACACTCTAGATCTTGGAAGGTTATGTATTATTTTTATATCGTTTAAAACTTTCTCTGATGTTTGACAAAGTCCTGGTTTCAGGTTTATGTTCAAACCATTTTTGACTTTTCTTCGGTTCGAGGGTATGATTTGATCTAGAGGAAAGCAGCATAGAGATTTATAACAAATCGTTATTCTTCTTACTATGTTTTTAAAAGCTTGATTAAACAGTTTGTATTCTTCTGGGCATATTTTGCTGCTTTTTGAAGAAGTGCTCGATTTTCTACTGAATATTGAATTTGGCATTTTCAATAGTAAATCTGATGTTATTTTCTAAGCTCCATCGCCTGTTTCATTATTTGTGGATTTTGCGACCCACAAGCACATTTTCAACAACATCACAGATCGCATCTTTTGACGTTTTGTTGCTAGATAGTTGTTTGTAGTTTATGGTTACGGTTAATGAGTTTTTTTTTTGGAACACCGGAGTTATATTTTTTGACGAAAAGAGGTTACCTATAACAAAACCGTAGACTGGGGTCTAGTCATAAGCCATAACATCAAGTTATTTTGTCAATTAATTAAAAGTGCAGCTACTTAAGAGTCCTCATCAGCGAAGTTTCTGGGTGTACCTAATAAGTACTACCTACAAAATATTTACCCCAAACCAAGGGACGTAGCTACCGCCGTATCAACCGTATCAATGATACGGGGCCCCTAAGCTTCCTGGTCATCACCCTCAGCCTCATCACCCCGACTCACTGGGGAATCACCGCAATCATCTCAATCAGCGCAATCACCGCTATCACCTCAATCACCTCAATTACCGCAATCACCTCAATCACCACAATCGCCGCAATCACCGCAGACAATTCCGACTCACCGCGAACTGTGCGGCACCCGGTTCCGACTCACTGGAACCTTAGCTGGCACTGTGAAGCATCGCAAGATACAAGACTCAGCCCACTATCGACCTCCGGTCTCCGGAGGGGAGTGATGTAGCGGTTACACCGCCACATACTAACTACGCATCAAAGACATGACGTCACACAAATCCTGCATCGCGCAATTAGAGTTTACCGCGCGAACTACATAGATAAGACTATCCGAAATCAACAGTTGGGCAGTCGGCCCGCCAGACACAACACCCGTCTGGTTGGAGGATCCTCCCTTTTCTATGGTGGATGAGTGAACTTTACACCTTGTTCCTCAAGCCCTTAAAGCGATATCGCGGCGATTTGCTTATATCTGAATAGGCCTTTAGTTAGGTGTGCAGACCGGATTAGGAATACAACAATCCATCCATTACAAAAATAACTGATGTCACTCTGAAAGCTGCCACGCAGAAATGAACTTTGGCAAGTCACATCTGCCGCATGTCAGACAAAAACTGGGTCAACCTCACGACCCAATGATTATGGGTTGGATAAGTTGTACTCCTTCGATAAGGACTGGTCCTTAGTCTGTAGCCCTAGATAGAGAGGGCAGGATGGATAATAGGGAGGCCTTTGCCCTGCAATGGCTGGTAATAAAATATGATGATCTCCTTTGTTCAAAGTAAATTGCTGGTCGCACTTACGACCTGCCGCACAAACGAACTGTCGACCTTACGACTTGTCGAGCCTATGACATGTTGGTTGAACTAATGGCATACACTCTAATATCGGGCATGCCTCCGCCCGGGGGAGTCCATCAGACATATTATTATCTCTGGTTGTTCTCGTCTGGCTAACGGCGAGTACTTGCACAGGCATAACCAAGTGGCCAGGATTATTCACCAGCCACTTGCTTTGAAATATAATCTTGTGGATTCTGAGGTACCGTACTACAAGTATGTGCCCGACTTAGTTCTCGATATATATATATATATATATATGTATATATATACATAGTAAGACTGCGCCTTTATGAATCCCAGCCCGAAAGACGAGTTATGAGAAAAATAAATTTTCTATGAAATTCCTCATATCTCGTCTTTATATCAGTGTCCATTCAAAATATATATTTGGGAGCCTAGATATTCTGTAATCCAATCGGAATAAATACACAGAATACCTTAAGAATATTTTTGATTTACAAATTATTTTGGTATTATGTTTGTATGACCTACGCATGCTCCGCCGGCCCCTTAAGCGGTTGGATCAAGGGCCTGATTCAGAAGATAGTACCTACTCTTCGATTCGGCTCGCATTGTGAGGAGGTTCCTGTCTCTGCAGCCCTAACCACCGGTAGCTTGGACCCTGCGCCCGACACCGGCGCGGCGGAACTAATTTTTTTAAATATTTTTTACTTCAATAAGTATTTTAAAATGTAATCAGCTAAGATAGAAAATTAATAAACGACCTCCAAAATAGGTATCTACATATTATCAGCTTTTTGATAAATATCTACTTAATTAAAGTTCATTATCAAACCGATAAGCATTTTACGTGAACCTTTTCAAAACATAATTAGGTACTGTACCTACCTATATCAAGTGGGTTGATTAAAAATATACTTTTATTTCTAATAAATATTGGCTTCTTCTTTTTAATTAAGTTTAGTATTCAATCATGTTATCAGGAACTAGCTTCTGGCTGCGACTTCGTTCGCGTGAAAGTCGTAAGATATACAATAATTATACAAAAATAACAGCCGCATTTTTATAAACTGGCATTTTTAAAACTCCCTCGGGGGCCGAGGGAGTTTTATAAAAATAACGCGTCGTATCGCCCGCCCGCGCTTACTTTTTGGCTTTTTGCTCAGCTAATAAGGATTATAGCGAGATGTTAGATAGCCTTTAGCCTACTACATGAAGCACTCCGTCTACTGTTGAAAACCGTATGACAATCCGTTCGGTAGTTTTTGAGTTTATCGCGTTCAGACGGACAGACGCGGCGCCCGAACTTTGTTTTATAATAATGTAGTGATATTTATTATTTATATTAAGTATAGATTTCATAAAATGTCACATTATCGTACTCTGAAAGCTCTTATGTCATTGGTCCATCAACTATTACAGTTTTAGGTAGCACGTTTTGTATTACCAGTAAGTTCCATTCAATTTATTTTTTTTATAAATAAAATGGTGAGCGCAGAAAACAGTTTTTCACCGACGGATTTGTTTCAATATGTGAGTTATTTGCTTTTGTTGTTTTAAAATAGTTTTCTGCTGTGGGCTGTCTATTAATCATCAATAAAGTCAATACGAAAATAGGGCCTCTTCAAAAAAATACTGACCTATCCATGCACATACATCAGTCACGTCAAAAAATATAGTCACGTCACTACCTTTCAGTCAGTCGACGTAGCAAGTAAAAATTTTGTAATGCGGCATAAAACAAAAAAAAAAAAACAAAAAAAACTTGCGTATAATCACAGTCGGATGGCATGGCCTAAATTGAATTGTTAAACTGACGTCATAGTACGAATTAGCAGAACAATTCAATTTAGGTCTTAAAATGGATCGCGTTAAGAGCTCGTGGTAGGCCTGTCGTCCCTGAAATTGACGTGACATTTATATGTATAGACTACCCCAGCTCATCTTTGTGTGAGTATTTTCTGGATTCTGGGGTCTAATGCCATTAGCCTTGAATCTGGCTTGCTGTTTTTGGGCCAATGCTTATATTACATAGCATGAAGAATTGTCAAACTTAAGAGTGGCAGTGGGTGCACATTGCTCGCAGACAGATGGCTGATGGGGCCTTGAAGACGTAGAATTTGAAGGCCTCAAGGTAGACCGATGACATTGTGAAGGCCGCAGGAATCCGCTGGATGCGGGAAGCACAGAACCGGACGAAGTGGCCGTGCTTGGAGGAGCAGCAGTGCACCTATGTCCTGCAGTGGACGTCTTTCGCCTGAAATGATGATGATGATGATGTTATTATATCGTTTATTCATTTTCTATCTTATTTCATTACATTATTAACTATTTTTTAAAATAAAAAATATAAAAATATAGTGTTCCGCCGGTGTCGGGCGCAGGGTCCAAGCAACCAGTGGTTAGGGCTGCAGAGACAGGAACCTCCTCACAATTAGAGCCGTTCGAGGAGTACTGCCTTCTGAATCAGGCTCTTGATCCAACCGCTTAACGAGGCGAGGCTTTGGGCCATCAGGTGACCGTTACGACAAGCGGCACATGTCGACAACCTCGTGTGCTAAGTGGAGATATTTTATTTGCTTCTCTTTCGTAGCATCGACTCTCATTGCGCGGCGTGAATCGATCTATCACCACTGGTCACGCCATCTCTCGATTTTTCTCGCATTGAAATTTCGTATATAGATAGTCCTGTAATTTTTGACGTCACTGTCTGAGCAGGCGAGCATCATCCTTTTTTCCTTCCTCTTCAACGCACGCGGCGGGGATGGCCGCCATGTGAGAAGACGAGAGTCCGCTGCGAGATACTGTGCCGCGCGGATACCGCACTGCGCACCGCCCCGCTTCGCTTTAAAAAATACGCTTACATCATGATGAACATTACCGCGAGTGAAATCTAGTGGATGCACGTGAACGACATCAGTGTTGCAAGCAGGAACGCCGCCATTTATGCCGAACAGATCACGCCGTCGGCTACCACGTGCCACGTGCTGCGGAGATCCAGGTGCGTGCTCTTTCCTCTCATCCACCCTAATTGTTCGCCTGTTCATCATCTAACGCCCTATAGGCGATCACCAGTATACCGCTAGAATACAGTCCACTTTAAATAAAATATTTTCTCGATCGTCTAAAATAAGTGTCAAATTGCCAGAGCAACCACTATTTATTTATTTTAACTTAGAGTACAGTAAACAAAAGTATACAACTACTCGACAGTCATGCGCTCATCTCACAATACTCCAGGCGCTGACAAGATCTTCTACTATTCATCCGCGAACACATCACAGTCAGGCTTAGCGTCCAAGAGAGCGTTGAGCGGGGAGAGTGTGCGAGGGACAGGAGGCTGGGCTCGAGAGACGGTTCGACTCCGAGGCACGAACAATCTATGCCTCCTGCCACGGTTATAGTTTATCGGAGCAAAAAGACGGGAAAGTTCGTCATGTCATTTATATCGGATATTATATAGCGCATCGGGAATGTTTGCTGCAGCTCATACGGATGGCTTTCACGCCATCATGCGTAAGAAAGCGGTTTCCTTACTGCAACGCTTGCGTAGCACTCGGAACAGCTTTCTAATTAGGGGAGACCGAGGGGAGTTGAAACAATTTTGACATTTTAATTCATACACAAAATTCTACAAACACTAATCGTATGAGTTTAGTGCCAATCTATAGTTTATTTCTTACACTTTCAAATACCTGTCACAAACAACGTGTAAGTATGAATTTTGTGGTGAAAAATGAATTCGAATGTAACAAGTCATTTTGTTTCAACTCCCCTCATACCGAGGTATGTTGAAACAGGGGTCGAGGTGAGTTGAAACAATTGATATTTGAGTAGAATTAAGGGTTGTAAAGTAAAAACGACGATACAATTTGAAGGTATTTATTCAAATAAAACATTCTAACATATTTTACAATATTTTGTACTGAACTTAAGAGATAGTCACGAAGTATGTTCTCCTCAGAAGATGAAAAGACAGTCTTTTCAGGATATCCAACTGACGGAGGAGTCGCTGTTTCATTAGCTTCAAGTCGTCTTTTTTTTAATATACCTGTAGAGTGAAGTGTGGTTGAGGTTTGTAGCTCGAAACCGTATCACGCAGACTTTTCTGACGCTATGTAACTTTTCTACGGCGAGATCGTAAATTTCGCGACCCCTCATACCTCTATCAGTCTTTCTTTTTTATAATCAGTAGGCACACTGAAACAAAATTTGCAAAAAAAAAAAACATAAACCACACCGTATTAGCAATCACCCATACAAAACATAAGCGAGGTGAGTTGAAACAGTCTGTTTCAAATACCCTCAGTGAGAAAAATCCTCCCAATCTTTATACAAACAAAAATCCAGAAGCTAAATACAAAGAAATTAGCTTTACCAGCGCCATGGTTTCAATCGTTAGTTAATGAGCTTTCGAAACATATAAAACCCAAGCTAAAATACAAACGAATTATCAAAATACAGGTATCATAAAAAAACGTTTAAAACTTACTTTTCACGATTTTTGCGACGTGGCAACTACAACGACACAACCGCGGGTCAGAGGCACGGACGCGAATTGCGGGGCCCGGCGGGTGGTGGGGAGCGGCTGATTTGTGTCGGTGCCAGCTCGCTAACGGTTTTAAATCCCGCGAAATCCGTGCTGTTTTAAATCACCTCTGTGTCAAAACCCCTCGGTATCCCCTACGCAACATATTTTCATAAACGATAAAGACAAATCTGTTTCATTTTGACAGTTCAACAACATTCATTGCGTCATTTACGTTGCTCTGCAGTTTTTTTTTTCGAATTTACGGAGCAATGGATTAGCAATCTGTTTCAAAACGATTCAGATTCGGATTGATTTTGCATTAAGTAATTAGGGTACAGGATTCTGAAAATGATTGTTGGCAGAGTAGACTGTCCCATCCAAATACACTGGGTCAAAATAGGTATAGGTTTATGTTAGATTAAACTGAATTAAATAATACTAATATCTAACACTAACATAGCATATAAGCACAATCTATTACCTACTAACAACGTATGGACTGTTAAAGGACTGTTTTTTTTTTTTTTTTTTTAATTTTTTGTTCACGGTTACACAAATATTCACTAAAAAATGACAAGACCCCCTGAAAACACTATTTTACTTCGTTTTACAGTGTTTTATAACACAGTTTTAAGCATAATGCCGTTGACCGTCCGCGATGGTTAACTTTAGCGCAAACGTAATGCCGGTAGCCCTCCCAGAGGGTTCACTTCCAATATTTATGGCGGCATGGCGTATGAGTTCTATGAAAAGTGGGTGGAGTCGAAAGTGTTATGTTTGATATGTTGCAGGCTGAAATGCTGCTAAAAGAATCGAAACTTCGAGAAGCGAGCATTCAGCATAGAGCCAACCACTACGGCTGGCTAACATCCAGACCTACTCAAAATGAAGTCAGCAAAACGAATAAAGAATTGGCAAGACTTAGGCCAGTGATTCAAAAGGTATGTTGTCTGTGTTTTTGACATTTATATCATATTTTAATTTTTTTTCATGTTCCATGTTCAAGGCATTTGTCTTAAACAAATGTTAGCCTATGTCATTATTTATATACTGTGTACTGCCTCGTTGGTCTAGCAGGAATTTCCAACCTGTTAATATACACGTCCCCCTAATTTTCTATTAAAATCACTACACCCCTTTTTTTTTTTGGGTGGGAAATCATCAAATGACTTCTCCGTCTCTGGGTGGAGCGGGAGGGCGTGTCAGACTCTTACTTACTAAAACCCACCCGTGTTCCCTGTTGCCTGTGCAATGCCAGGGGGCCACGGTATCCCTTTCGGACTTTCCCGCAACCCCGGCAGGCAATGGTCTCATCGGACCCCTTCACTCGCTGACATCTCTTTGAGAAGCGCGTGGAACACAACGCGCCGTCGACCCGGGCTTGGTCCTTACCGGACGGTGAGCTACCCATTGCTCACCGTCCGCAAGCCCGATCACTACACCCCAGAGTTACTCTGTCGACAATTAAGCCGGAAAGCAAAGCATAAGAATGTAAAACGACCGAAAGTGAGGTCGAAAAATTTTGTACAGACGTCAGCAGGTCAACCTACCTGAAACTGTTAAATTTTCCCATTCCACTTTGAACCTTATGCTTTAGTGATAAAAATGAAAATCTATTAAAGAAGTTTACAGATTGTAGTAGGGTTGATGTGCTGGCGTCTGTACAATTTCGGATTCGTTCCTTTTTTTTTTACCAGTCATACAGAAAAAGGAGTAACTTTGTCAACTTAAGCAGAAAAGTTGAAGAATCAAGAGAATGTAGAATGGTAGCGCGAGCAAACTGAGCTCGAAAATTGTAGCACGCTGCCTCGGTTATGTTCGGTTTTCTTAAGTCCATTCATACAGAAATAGGAAAACTTATTTCGTTGATTTATGCAGAAAAGCTGAAGCTCATTTTACAGTACTTACCTACAATACCTACCTACAATATTATGAAATGTTCGGGTTTTGAAAACTAGCCTTAACCTTTTCTAAATCAAGAACATAACATTTAATAAATCTATAGTTTATTATTAGAGCCCCCCCATTAGTCACTCTTCGCCCCCCGAGGGGGGCGCGCCCCATCGGTTGGGAATCCCTGGTCTAGTGGTTGCAAGCGCTACCGCTGAGCTTGAAGCTGGGGTCGAGTAAACTGTTATTGGGTTTTTATATCAGGAATTTCTCAGTAGCTGCCCGGAGTTGATAGCAACAGGCTCGCCTCCTATTACATGGGACTTTTTCCCTATGTGAAAAAGTGACTTTAAGGTTACCTGGTCATTAAATAAAAGTATCATAAGTACTATAAAGTACATACTAATTCCATGCCTTTATCATAATGTTATTTGACAGCTGTCATCGGAAAATTGCGCCAAAATCGCTGTCAAACTCGACGCCATGACAGACGAGGAAGAATCCTCTACCGCCATTTTGAGCATATTCAAGAAACTTCTAGAAGACCAGTACAGCATACAGCTGATGGAGAAGAATGTAGTGAAAGCTAAGGAAAGAAGTTTGAAGAAGAATAGAGTTAATAAGGTGCACCCTGTGTTAGTGCCTGATGGAAGGCAGCCTACAGTTTCTTTTATATTGTACTTTTAAAGTTAAACCAAACCAATCAACGCATAGGTAATTAAAGTTTTTTGTCACGAAACTGTTGTTTTTTCAAGTCAAAGTCCATATATGACTCATACAACACTGAGCTCTTTTGTCCTATTAGATACGGACGTGAATGAAGTGATAGGTATAATAGACGGGTTAAAAGACGTCTGCGCTGTCGGTTGGGATGACATTTCTAATGCTGTACTTAAAAGACTTAAATACCTAATTGCCCCTCCACTAACTCACATTTTTCAGATATGTTTAGCCCAAGGAATATTCCCAAAATTGCTTAAAAAAGCCGTAGTCACCCCAGTTTTCAAGTCCGGAGACAAAACTTGTATTACTAACTATAGACCTATTTCAGTACTAACGGGACTCTCAAAGATTTTGGAAAAAATAATTAACAATAGACTAGTAAAATATCTTGAAAATAACAAATTGCTTTCTGACCAACAATTTGGTTTTAGGCCTAAAAGATCAACGAGCCAAGCAGTACACAAATTGACAAATTTTATAAGTCAAAATCTAGATAATGGCATGCACACCATTGGGATCTTTTTAGACCTTGCCAAGGCGTTTGACACCATTTCTTGTTCTCTACTATTGCTTAAACTAGAAAATATTGGGATAAGAGGAGCACAGTTAAAATTGTTATCTGATTATCTCAGCGACCGTTATCAGTCTCTAAAAATAGGTCAGTACACGAGCTCTGAACATAAAAACAGTGATTATGGAATCCCACAAGGCAGTATTTTGGGGCCCACTTTATTTTTAATATATATAAATGACCTTTGTCGCTTGCAACTCCAAAATGGTTTAATTATGTCATATGCGGATGACACAGCTTTACTATTCTCAGGAAAATCAAGAGCTGAGGTCTATGAACTAGCTCAGAATGGTTTTGATACTGTGTGTAATTGGCTACATAACAATCTATTAACGTTAAATTCAGATAAAACCAAATTTATTCTATTTGAAATGAGAAATACTAACCCGACGCTTACTAACCAAAACATTCACGCGCACAATTGTAATACATACGCTGACACAGCATGCACTTGTCCCAGTTTAACTAAAGCCGACCATATCAAATATCTAGGCGTCACAATTGACACAAATCTAAACTTCCGTAAACACATTGATTTATTATGCACTAGAGTGCGGAAATTAATATACATTTTTAAGAGTTTACGGGACATAGCCGACTTTAAATTAATTAAACAGGTTTACTTGGCTTTGTGTCAATCTATCCTTACCTACTGCATAACTTCCTGGGGTGGTGCCGCAAAATCAAGTTTACTATCCCTAGAACGTGCACAAAGAGCAATTCTTAAAGTTGCCACCTGTCGCCCATTCAGATTTCCTACACACCAGCTTTATATGGCATGCAAGGTGCTAACAGTTCGACAACTATTTGTTTTAAGTATAGTTTTACTGCAACACACTGAACTAGATTTTAAACCAGTACCTGCAGACAAGAGAAGAAAGGATCTGGTTTGCACAAATCCTCCGACTAAACATGCATTCATTAAAAGATTTTATTTATTTCTAGGACCTTTCTTATATAATAAATTGAACAAATTGCTCAAGATATATAATGTAAGTTATAATAGGTGTAGTATAATGTTAGTCGATTATTTAGCAAAACTAAATTACGCAGACACGGAAAAACTACTAGAGGTGCTGACATAGAGTAGCTGACTAGACTGTAATTACCTAACCTAATATTTATAATAATTTTAGTTTTAGATATAAATATATCCTTTATGCCTAGTTAATAAGGTTTCGCAAAATATTGTTTCTGCTTAGATATTTAAAATATATTATGTTAATTTAATTCAAGGTTCTATTTCGAAACTACCGTCGTCGTAGAGATGGCCTGAAACACAGGTTTAAATAAACCTAAATCGGGCAACGCACTACACTATTCTATTTTTATATGCAACTGTAATCTTATACATTTGTCATACCATAGTTTTTATCCAGATTATTATAATACTATTATAGGCCTAGATTAATATGTATACTACTGAACCATTTGTACACTTTTGTAACTTATTATTATTCCAATAAATTTTATTAAATTTTATTATTATTATTTTTTAAAATCTAGTAAGTATTGCATGTTGATTAAAATATTATTCGCGTTCATGACAAATACTACGTGTTTACAAAATAACAATCATTAGAATCATCATTACAACCTCGCTGACTTCAAATACCCTATTGAATAAATACCCTTTTAAGAGTGTAATTAATGCAGGTAGGCAATGACATTGTATGGAACTAATTTAATTCTGTGTTTAATTTGTAATGATTATAATTCTGTAAATACATATTTGTTACGGTTGCGAATCAAATTTTTATCAACCAACCTTACACCTTACACTGACCTGCAAGTAGCGGGCAACCTTAGCGCATCCCCTTTATCAGGTTTTTACAAATTCTTTTTTTTTGTCGACAGTAATTAGGGTTAAAGTATGAAATTGCCGTTTTATTGTAATAGATACTTCGAATTGACATAGTACCTTCATGGTCTGAGGTTTTTGAGTGAAACTTTTTTCACATGGTACCTATGAAGTTTTTCTTTAAAAATATGTGCAACATTCGATTATCGACTTTCAGTTGTTTTTTTTATTCAGCTTAGACAAGAAAGATGGATACTTCGAATATTCGAGTTATTTTTGAATACGAGTTCCGACGCGGAACTAACGCGGCTGAAACAGCTCGCAATATCAATGTTGCGTTTGGAGAGGGGACTGCTAATTAACGCACCGCGCACGGGGCGTTCAAACCAAAATCGCAATTTTGGTTTAAACGCTTTCGTGATGGAAACGTTGATTTGAAGAACGAACCACGAGGAAGACCGCCCACACAGGTGAATAACCATGAATTGAAAGAGATGGTGGAAGCCAATCTACCCAGGAATTAGCGGCATGGTTTAACGTTACCTTACCAACAATATTGACGCATTTGCGTCAAATCAATAAAATAAAAAAATATGAGAAATGGGTGCCTCAAGATTTGACTGATCTGCAGAAAGAAACGCGTGTTGAAACTTGTGTTGTCTTGTTGAATCGATATAGAAATGAAGGAATATTGGACCGAATTGTGACATGTGATGATAAGTGGATTCTTTACAATAACCGTAAGCGAAAAATGCAATGGCTGACCCCAGGTCAAACGCCGCAACAGTGTCCTAAAGCAAAGCTTACCAATAAAAAGGTAATGGTAACTGTTTGGTGGTCTCAGTATGGTGTTATTCACTATAGCTTTCTCCGATCTAGTCAAGCAATAACGGCAGATGTCTACTGTGCCGAACTCCGAACAATGATAGATAAACTAGCAGTGTAACAGCCCCGACTCATGAATCGATTTTCACCATTATTGCTCCATGATAACGCGAGACCTCATACAGCACGAGAAACCGTTTTAACTCTACAGGAACTGCAATTAGAAACCATTCACCACCCTCCGTATTGACCAGACCTTGCTCCAACGGACTACCATTTTTTTCGTGATTTGGACAATTTTCTACGCGATAAAAAGTTTTCTTCTCAGGAGGCAGTACAAAATGCTTTCACACAGTTTATCGAATCTAGATTACGAGAGTTCTATCGCAAAGGCATACTCGTAAATAAACTTCCTATTAGATGGAAAGTTCATACCTTAACCCCTAATATTACTAGGTACATTTTGAATGTACCATTTTGTACTCGCAATTTTGCAATGCGCTTGCGTGGCGCGCTGAGGCTGTGGCAGTAAAGTGTGCTTAGCTTTAGTCAGTATTTCGGCTGTTCTTTGTTTCATACCAAAATCAGATGCCCGGACTGCCTATTTAGCTCGGCCTTGGGGGATTTTCTAGTCGAATCTAGTATCTTACTTCCTCCACAGCTACACGTCGGTTCAGACTGGTCAGAGCCCCGTTCACCCAATAAGACTGGCGACGGGTTACAAGCTTAGCGCTCTCCAGCAGGGCTAACATGACAAGCACGAGAAAGCTCTTTATCTCGTTTTGTCGAAATTTGTCTACAATTCTGACGTCATTCTAATCCCTAACATGACCGTAAACGACGAGATATCTCGAAAAAGGCACTTTGACACTTCTATCTCGCGACGAGAAACCGATGTTGCAAGTTATTAAAAACAAATTATTTTTTTGATAGCAACATCGGCTTGAGACACAACTTAACTATATTTTAGTTTGACGGCACTGAGCTATTAATTTAGTGAAAATGGCAATTTTGCTATTCAGAATTTTACGTTCTTCACCTAAAATGTTGATTGTCTAAGTATTTAATCGCGATTAAAAAATGAACTAAAATTCACCCCAACACCTCGAAGGTGCAAGAACCATACTGTCTTTTTTTCTTTTCTCTTGCTTTTATCTCGAAAACGGTGTGTCCTATCGCAAAAATAATGAAAATTTCGACCCCCTTTATGAAACCCATAAACCCCTAACACTCAACATGTAGGTAATATTTTTTCATATTTTCCATACAAAAAACGAAAAATTCCATATAAAACACGTCGTTCCAGTATAAATAGTAGTTTAAAACGAAGTATTTTCATTATTAATATATTTTAAAATAAAATGATGACTAAAATAAGTACAATTAAGTAACTGCCATGTTATTATGGAGTTTTTTTTTGTATCATAATTTTGTCTACTCTTCTCGTCGTCAAAATCGACGACGAGTAAATACGACTAAATGATAGAAAAATCGGAGATTATCTCGTGTTGAATTGTCAAAAATCGAGATAACTAAGGTGCCATGTTAGGGTTTGTCGAGAAAACATCAATTTTGACAGGAGGAGTCGACTATTTTGTATGGAAGTGCTGTCAGAAAACGAGAAAGTGACCGAAATAGACAAAAATTACTCACGCGAGAGCGAGTAATTGTCGCGTGTGCCATGTTAGGCCTGCAGTACTGACCTCCTTGTCTACACTCGACAGGGAGGGTCACAGATCCCCGGACCCGTCCACCCGGATAGTACTGAAGCTTAAAACGAGTCATATTCACTGTAGATTTCTGTCATCTCCACTCTACTGTTATGCATCCAGGCTTTCAGGTTACCTACACTTATCTAGATCCTATAATACAGGTTGAGGTTCAACAACAGAATTAAAAATAAAATGTTGCATAATCTTGACTTCACTGGCCGTATTCGGCTTATTGACTTCGATTGCATTTACGATACATTGTGTTGAAAGAGCACCAACGCTGTTCGGTCATACCAATTTTAACGTCCCTGTTCATTTGTCACCGCATAAATTGTCTGTACCCAAATAAAAGCAGCACATTCCTGAACATTCATCTCAATCATTTGTCAAGCAGATAATAAAGAATAAAAAGTTAATATTGCAGGAAGTATGCGTAGGTACCTAGGTGCCAACAACGACGACCAGATTTTTACGTTAATTGATATGTGACATTTTGGTGGGTGGTGTTACTGAGAAGGGAACCATGAATTGTAGGTATGTATGCGGTGTTGTTCTTGCGTTTGACTTTATTCTCATACTCACAAGACAAGCTCAGAGGTTATTTTTCAAATAATTCTGATTCTAGTGTATTCTGAACTCTAGTGAGTCTTGGTTACGGCTAAATAGTTTGCACTAGGAACAGGAAGTTTATCTGTAAATAAAAAAAAAAACTTGTTTCAGCAATGAGATAGCTCATGTCGTATTAAAAAGATTGGTGTCTAAGTGAGGCCGGTTACAGGGCTGACTGCCCAGAATACGCTGGGCATACCTACCGACCTATTGCAATACCTACCTATGTCATATTTAGGCATTCCTCATTTTGAACGTTCCCCATTTCGCGCTGTCAACTTGCTTTAAATATTTTTTTACTGCTGACACGGTATTTTTTAAGCAGTAAAATTATAGCGACCTGTTGTGATTAAAACCTCATTGTCTAAGTCAAGTAGACTTTTTGTTCTTTTTAAATAGTTGTCATAAACTGATGTCTTAGCATGTGCAAAAATGTCCGAATAAAATTAATTTCTTTTCTCCATTTGTATATATTGAACACCCTCTCATATCAGGTTATGGGACCAGCAGACCTACTCAAGTAAGGTTTTTTGATTCATTTCGAGACAAAAGTTATTTTTAGTAAGAAAAAAAAAAAAAACGATCGGCAGACCGGCACATTTTTTTTCTTTTCCATGAGTTTTTTCTATCTGGTTTAAACTAATTAAAAATGACCAGCGAAGCACATAGTTCGACAGGAATTCCAATCGAAAAGCTGCAGGGCATGGAAAATTATAATAACTGGAAATTTTCCATGAAGATGCTCCTGATGCACGAGGACCTACTTGAATGTATCGAGTCCACCGACGGAAGCAAAGATATTAGAAAGAATCAGCGCGCGCTTGCTAAAATTTGTCTATCAGTGAAAACCAATGCTTTTTCGCTTGTGCGTAACGCAAAATCAGCTTATGAAGCATGGACAAGTTTACAAAAGGCTTATGAGGACAAGGGTCTGTGCAGACGCTTAGGATTACTGCGATTGCTTTTTGGAACTAAGCTCGAAGAGAATGCTTGTAACATGGAAACTTACATTACGAAAATAACAGAAATTGCACAACAATTGAATGACATAGGTTCTCCACTAGACGATGACTTCATAGCAGTCATCATGTTGAGCGGACTGACATCCGATTACGACCCGCTCATTATGGCGTTGGAGAATTCCAGTGACAAGCTTGTAAGTGAAACAGTAAAAACGAAATTATTACAGGAGTTTTACAGAAGAGATGATAAGACAGAGACTGCATCGGCTTTGACTACCATTAAGAAGATCAAATGTTACCGATGTAAGAAACCAGGACACACAAAGAAGAATTGCCCGAAGAATGCTGCTTCTACGACTCCAGTGAGTAATGTCAAGGATAAGAAGAAGGTGTTATTGTCAGCATTGTCGGTAAATCTCAAGAAGGATGTCTGGTACGTGGACTCTGGTGCAACCAACCATATGTGCAACGACAAGAGTGTTATGTTGGAGTTCAAATCAACTAAGGACCTCTCTGTGAACATTGCAAATGGTGATCAATTATGTACTGCAGGATTAGGTAAAGTTAGAATTAAGTTAGACGGCGTTTTTAGAACAATAACTAATGTTTATTTGGTTCCTCAACTGTCAACTAACCTTTTATCAGTGAGTGAGTTAACAAGGAAAGGTTATAAAGTCAATTTTAATTCTAAAACCTGTAGAATAATGGACGGGCATGAAATCATAGCTACTGCTAGTTATGTGAATGGTATTTTTCAATTAGATTCTTTAGGGAATAGCAGCAGAGCTGATGTTAGAGTGCAGCCTCAATGCATGGTGTCTGACAGCAGCAGTAAAACACTACTGGACTGTGATGTGTCAGAGCAAGAGCAGAGCAGTTTGGTGTCACAGGAAGTATGGCATCGCAGGCTGGGGCACCTCAACGCTAGGAGCATGAATGTCATGAGACAAGGTATGGTCTTTGGTATTAAATATGATAGTACTCGTTTTCAATCATGTATTGCCTGTATTAAAGGAAAACTTACAAAATTAGCTTTTCCAAAAGTGTCTCATAGTAGGTCTAAGGAGATTTTAGGCTTAATACATACAGATTTATGTGGTCCAATGCAAAATAAGTCATTTGGTGGTGCTTGTTATTTTCTTACTTTCATTGATGACTGTTCAAGAAAAACATTTATTTATTTTTTGAAAACAAAGAGTGAAGTTTTTGAAAAGTTTAAAATATTCAAAAAGCTTGTTGAAAATGAAACTGATAAGAAAATAAAATGTATTCGTAGCGACAACGGTGGCGAATATATTAATAAAAAATTTCAGCAGTTTCTGCAACAGCAAGGAATCCGTCACCAAACGACTGTCCCGCATTGTAGTCAACAGAATGGTGTGGCAGAAAGAGCAAACCGTACCATCATGGACAAAGCTCGCTGCATGTTGGAAGATGCTGGTCTTGACAAACGTTTTTGGGCAGAGGCCGTAAACACTTCAGTGTATTTGAAGAACCGCTCACCCACAAAAGCTGTCATGGGCATGACACCACTGGAGAAATGGACTAACACAAAGACAAACGTAAGTCATCTTCGTACATTTGGTTGTTTGGCTTATGCTTTGACTTCAAATCACAAGAAACTGGATTCGAGGGCAAAGGAATATATATTTGTAGGTTACTGCAACGATACAAAGGGTTACAGACTCATTGATCCGGAGAACCCTGAGCATTGCATTAGAGCACGCCATGTGAGGTTCTTAGAAGATCGTTTCTGGAAAAAGGATCTGTCAGATGATGATGCTAACCAAGTGGTTCATGTTGTTTCGCATACAGAACAGACATGTAGATCAGACGAAAACACTGGGGATGAAAGTCCACAGGGTGTGTCTGAAAATTGTCCTTCTGATGACTGAAATAGGAACAGGGACACAGTATTTAGTATCAATGACAGTAGAATTTCATCTGAAGCAGATAACTCGTCGGATGAAACCTATATTCCAGGGAGTTCAAGTGAAGACTCGACGTCTACAGACTTCACTGATGCTGTAAATGAAGATCTTTATGCACATCTGGTAGGTCAACAGTACAGGGATCTTGGCGATCCGGAGACTGTTAAGGAAGCACTTGGTGGCAATGAAGCTAAAGAATGGAAGGAAGCCATGGAAGATGAGTATAAATCGTTTATCACCAATAAAGTCTGGCGCCTTGTGGATCTACCTAAAGATCAAAAAGCAATACCTTATGTATTTTCGATGAAACACATTGGAAAGCTGCGAAAAGGGTCCTGCGATACCTCAAAGGTACAAGTCATTACTTTCTTAAGTATGTTAAGAGCGGATTGGTCATAAATGGCTACACGGATGCTGATTGGGCATCCAATGAGGTTGACCGTCGTTCATATACAGGGTATGTATTTAAATTAGGTGATTCTATTATATCTTGGGAAAGCCGTAAGCAGAGGACTGTGGCTCTCTCGAGTACTGAAGCAGAGTACATGGCTATTTCAGATGCTTGCAAAGAAGCGTTGTTTTTACGTACTTTCTTGAATGAATGTCTTCAAGTTCATTGTAAGGTAAATTTATACAATGACAATCAGTCGGCACAAAAACTATGCTCTAACTCAATGTTTCGTGCTCGTACCAAGCATATAGATATAAGACACCATTTTATAAGGGATATTGTAATTAATCAACTAATTAATGTCTGTTATATGCCTACAGGTGACATGGTAGCTGACTTGCTCACTAAACCGCTGAATAAAGAGAAACATGTTAAGTTCTGTTTATTCAGCGGTTTAGTGAGCAAGTCAGCTACCATGTCACCTGTAGGCATATAACAGACATTAATTAGTTGATTAATTACAATATCCCTTATAAATGGATTTAGATTAACGGATATCTCAAATTATTACTATGTAATGTAATATTTCTCATATCAGGTTATGGGACCAGCAGACCTACTCAAGTAAGGTTTTTTGATTCATTTCGAGACAAAAGTTATTTTTAGATAGACATTAATATTTTGCATTGGACCACATAAATCTGTATGTATTAAGCCTAAAATCTCCTTAGACCTACTATGAGACACTTTTGGAAAAGCTAATTTTGTAAGTTTTCCTTTAATACAGGCAATACATGATTGAAAACGAGTACTATCATATTTAATACCAAAGACCATACCTTGTCTCATGACATTCATGCTCCTAGCGTTGAGGTGCCCCAGCCTGCGATACCATACTTCCTGTGACACCAAACTGCTCTGCTCTTGCTCTGACACATCACAGTCCAGTAGTGTTTTACTGCTGCTGTCAGACACCATGCATTGAGGCTGCACTCCAACATCAGCTCTGCTGCTATTCCCTAAAGAATCTAATTGAAAAATACCATTCACATAACTAGCAGTAGCTATGATTTCATGCCCGTCCATTATTCTACAGGTTTTAGAATTAAAATTGACTTTATAACCTTTCCTTGTTAACTCACTCACTGATAAAAGGTTAGTTGACAGTTGAGGAACCAAATAAACATTAGTTATTGTTCTAAAAACGCCGTCTAACTTAATTCTAACTTTACCTAATCCTGCAGTACATAATTGATCACCATTTGCAATGTTCACAGAGAGGTCCTTAGTTGATTTGAACTCCAACATAACACTCTTGTCGTTGCACATATGGTTGGTTGCACCAGAGTCCACGTACCAGACATGCTTCTTGAGATTTACCGACAATGCTGACAATAACACCTTCTTCTTATCCTTGACATTACTCACTGGAGTCGTAGAAGCAGCATTCTTCGGGCAATTCTTCTTTGTGTGTCCTGGTTTCTTACATCGGTAACATTTGATCTTCTTAATGGTAGTCAAAGCCGATGCAGTCTCTGTCTTATCATCTCTTCTGTAAAACTCCTGTAATAATTTCGTTTTTACTGTTTCACTTACAAGCTTGTCACTGGAATTCTCCAACGCCATAATGAGCGGGTCGTAATCGGATGTCAGTCCGCTCAACATGATGACTGCTATGAAGTCATCGTCTAGTGGAGAACCTATGTCATTCAATTATTGTGCAATTTCTGTTATTTTCGTAATGTAAGTTTCCATGTTACAAGCATTCTCTTCGAGCTTAGTTCCAAAAAGCAATCGCAGTAATCCTAAGCGTCTGCACAGACCCTTGTCCTCATAAGCCTTTTGTAAACTTGTCCATGCTTCATAAGCTGATTTTGCGTTACGCACAAGCGAAAAAGCATTGGTTTTCACTGATAGACAAATTTTAGCAAGCGCGCGCTGATTCTTTCTAATATCTTTGCTTCCGTCGGTGGACTCGATACATTCAAGTAGGTCCTCGTGCATCAGGAGCATCTTCATGGAAAATTTCCAGTTATTATAATTTTCCATGCCCTGCAGCTTTTCGATTGGAATTCCTGTCGAACTATGTGCTTCGCTGGTCATTTTTAATTAGTTTAAACCAGATAGAAAAAACTCATGGAAAAGAAAAAAAATGTGCCGGTCTGCCGATCGTTTTTTTTTTTTTTTTTCTTACTAAAAATAACTTTTGTCTCGAAATGAATCAAAAAACTTTACTTGAGTAGGTCTGCTGGTCCCATAACCTTGATGCTGATTGGGCATCCAATGAGGTTGACCGTCGTTCATATACAGGGTATGTATTTAAATTAGGTGATTCTATTATATCTTGGGAAAGCCGTAAGCAGAGGACTGTGGCTCTCTCGAGTACTGAAGCAGAGTACATGGCTATTTCAGATGCTTGCAAAGAAGCGTTGTTTTTACGTACTTTCTTGAATGAATGTCTTCAAGTTCATTGTAAGGTAAATTTATACAATGACAATCAGTCGGCACAAAAACTATGCTCTAACTCAATGTTTCATGCTCGTACCAAGCATATAGATATAAGACACCATTTTATAAGGGATATTGTAATTAATCAACTAATTAATGTCTGTTATATGCCTACAGGTGACATGGTAGCTGACTTGCTCACTAAACCGCTGAATAAAGAGAAACATGTTAAGTTCTGTTTGTCTCTTTTATCAGTGTAATATTGTTATTCTAATTATTACTATGTAATGTAATATTTCTCATAATATTTTAGTAATAATTAACTAGTTACATTTGTGTTTTTATAAGACAATAGTTTAAGGGGTAGTGTTGTGATTAAAACCTCATTGTCTAAGTCAAGTAGACTTTTTGTTTTTTTTTTAAACTGTTGTCAATAAACTGATGTCTTAGCATGTGCAAAAATGTCCGAATAAAATTAATTTCTTTTCTCCATTTGTATATATTGAACACCCTCTCATATCAGGTAAATTTGATGTGAGCACAAAAAGGACAGATGTAAGTTTTAAAATGCATGTGCTTATATGAGAGGGTGTTCAATATATACAAATGGAGAAAAGAAATTAATTTTATTCGGACATTTTTGCACATGCTAAGACATCAGTTTATTAATACTCCATTAATCTTTTCATACCATGACTTTGCAGCCTGTTTTAATCCATAAACGGCTTTTTCCAACTTATACACCTTATGTTCTTGTCCTTTCTTTACGAAACCTTGTGGTTGTTCTATTAGCACATGCTCTTTAAGATCACCATTCAAAAAGGCTGTTTTGACGTCTAGGTGATTTATTTCCAGATCATATTCTGCAGCTAGTGCTAACAACAAACGGATAGTAGAGTAACGGACGACAGGCGAAAAAGTTTCATCATAGTCAATGCCATACCTTTGAGTGAATCCCTTAGCCACCAGCCGTGCCTTGTATTTGAGGAGACTGCCATCTAAATTCCTCTTTTTCTTAAAGATCCATTTGCATTTTATTGCTTTTTGATCTTTAGGTAGATCCACAAGGCGCCAGACTTTATTGGTGATAAACGATTTATACTCATCTTCCATGGCTTCCTTCCATTCTTTAGCTTCATTGCCACCAAGTGCTTCCTTAACAGTCTCCGGATCGCCAAGATCCCTGTACTGTTGACCTACCAGATGTGCATAAAGATCTTCATTTACAGCATCAGTGAAGTCTGTAGACGTCGAGTCTTCACTTGAACTCCCTGGAATATAGGTTTCATCCGACGAGTTATCTGCTTCAGATGAAATTCTACTGTCATTGATACTAAATACTGTGTCCCTGTTCCTATTTCTGTCATCAGAAGGACAATTTTCAGACACACCCTGTGGACTTTCATTCCCAGTGTTTTCGTCTGATCTACATGTCTGTTCTGTATGCGAAACAACATGAACCACTTGGTTAGCATCATCATCTGACAGATCCTTTTTCCAGAAACGATCTTCTAAGAACCTCACATGGCGTGCTCTAATGCAATGCTCAGGGTTCTCCGGATCAATGAGTCTGTAACCCTTTGTATCGTTGCAGTAACCTACAAATATATATTCCTTTGCCCTCGAATCCAGTTTCTTGTGATTTGAAGTCAAAGCATAAGCCAAACAACCAAATGTACGAAGATGACTTACGTTTGTCTTTGTGTTAGTCCATTTCTCCAGTGGTGTCATGCCCATGACAGCTTTTGTGGGTGAGCGGTTCTTCAAATACACTGAAGTGTTTACGGCCTCTGCCCAAAAACGTTTGTCAAGACCAGCATCTTCCAACATGCAGCGAGCTTTGTCCATGATGGTACGGTTTGCTCTTTCTGCCACACCATTCTGTTGACTACAATGCGGGACAGTCGTTTGGTGACGGATTCCTTGCTGTTGCAGAAACTGCTGAAATTTTTTATTAATATATTCGCCACCGTTGTCGCTACGAATACATTTTATTTTCTTATCAGTTTCATTTTCAACAAGCTTTTTGAATATTTTAAACTTTTCAAAAACTTCACTCTTTGTTTTCAAAAAATAAATAAATGTTTTTCTTGAACAGTCATCAATGAAAGTAAGAAAATAACAAGCACCACCAAATGACTTATTTTGCATTGGACCACATAAATCTGTATGTATTAAGCCTAAAATCTCCTTAGACCTACTATGAGACACTTTTGGAAAAGCTAATTTTGTAAGTTTTCCTTTAATACAGGCAATACATGATTGAAAACGAGTACTATCATATTTAATACCAAAGACCATACCTTGTCTCATGACATTCATGCTCCTAGCGTTGAGGTGCCCCAGCCTGCGATGCCATACTTCCTGTGACACCAAACTGCTCTGCTCTTGAAAAGAAAGGATATGAGATTTATTTTTATTTGTCTTCATCGAGAAAATAACGTCCAAATTAAAAATCTTCTTTTCTAGTCGATGGTAATACATTTTCTCTTAATATGTCAAAATATAAAATGATGATGAGTTGGGCCCAGTAGGTGGCCATGCCAATCACGGTATCAGTGGGGATTTTTAGATCCTCAGAAGTGTAGGTGTTTGACACTTTGGACACTCGCAACATATGGGACATTTTTTGGTCAGGAGCACCGCATTCGGACTGGGTATCGGTGGGATTTATAATCCCCCATTTTGGTAGATTGTGCTTGAAGGCCTTCTTGGGTCCGCAGTCGATTGATTGCTTTCCATATAGGCCACTGCAGGTCACGTCCTGGGGTGGTGGCGGGTGCTGTCTTTCCCATAGGTCTCTTCTCTTAAGGCGGTTGCTCTTGGATAGCCTGTGTACAGCGGAGGAAGCTCTTCCGACTAGATAGGTGCCGGCGGGTAGGTGATTCAACATCATCTACCTAGTCTCTTCCCAACTATGTCGGGGTCGGCTTCTAGTCTAACCGGATGCAGCTGAATACCAGTATTTTACATGGAACGACTGCCTATCTGACCTCCACAACCCAGTTACTGGGTAACACGATATCCCTTGTTAAGACTGGCTGTCAGACTTTCACGCTTCTAACGACCTCTAACGAATGTCAAAGATGTACAAATGACAGCCGTGACCAATGACTTTACGTGCTTTCCGAGGCACGGGGAGTCTCAGTATGTAAAGATGGTCACCCATACACGGACCAATCCTGGCAAGCGTAGCTTAACCTGATCGATCGACCCGTGCGGCTGTTATTACTCAGTCACGAGCCCCACAAGCCAGCCGGATACGTATGCTAATAATGTAAATATTATATATATCAGTTATATATTCTAGTGTATTCTGAACTCTAGTGAGTCTTTGGTTACGGCTAAATAAATAGTTTGCACTAGGAACAGGAAGTTGTAAATAAAAAAAACTTGTTTCAGCAATGAGATAGCTCATCTCGTATTCTTCTTTTCTTGTGGTTAGTAAACTAACCTGGTGTCAGAGTTTTAAAGCCGCCCACGGGCCTCTGACTTGGCTTCACATGCCGTCGAGAAATATCTCTCAGGCATGCCGATTTTTCCTCACGATGTTTTCCTTCACCGTTTATTGAGCAAGTGATAATTATATAATACGTACATGAATCCGAAAAGTCAGAGGTGCGTGCCTTGGGCTCGAACTCGAGACCTATGACTTGTCAGATTTTGAGAACTTTGCCTAAATCAGCAAGCTTGGAAAACAGATAGGTGATTGCATTACCTATGCTATAATAATGCCAGCATATTGTCCCAATGCAAGGCAAACGCCTCTTCTCATACAGAGAAGGCACGGGCATTGATCACCACGCTTGCTCAAGACGGGTTGGTGATTTCAGACTTAATTAACTGTTCTATAGGTAAGTCCATCTAAATCCAGGTTTCCTTACCAGTTTTTCCTTAAACGATGTCGGTATTATCTAAGATAAACTCAGAAGCAAGGTAACTTAGAAAGTGTTAACTGTCAACTATCAGCGTACCTTTAATCTATAAAGGCTTTTTATTATTTTCGTAACCAACGTAATTTTTATTGAAATAATACCATGGAGTATGGTTTTGTAAAAGGAGACAACACAAATTTATAACCTAAAAAATATCACTGCATTTGTTTACACAGCCAACTGACGTCATGACCACAGAGCAATATGGCGTCCACTGCGTCCAGCGTTTTCGTCAAATTACGCGTGAAATTTGAAAATGCAAAATTTAAATGCATTTTTATGGCGCTTAACGATTGAATAAAAAAATTGTGAATTTTTTAGTGGTTCATTAACACTATAGAATGTAATTGAGACACTTTTCAAAAATGGGTGTAATACCCTATTGAAACCACAACATTCAGTATGCTCTCATTAAAAAAGAAAAAAAAAAAGTATCGGCTGGTTACATCCTACAGAGAGTAGGTGGCAGGTGTGGCAGGTAATATTATTACCTGCCACACCTGCCACCTACTCTCAATATCACTTGCAAGGCCACGTGGTTGAATGATGCGTGCAATGTTACAAGATGGCTGCCATAAGCTGACGTTTCCCGCCGAAATAAATGGAGTTCAGATTTATGGCGCGAAGATGCGGAGAAAGGCGCTGCAGTTATTTATTACTTACTACTTTTTATTTTAATAATAATTTACGGCACTTGCAGCACAACAGTTAATGTTCTTTGGACACTTGAAAATGGAAGTTACATTTTAGTTTTATCATTAAAGTTTTTAGGTGTTAGTGCCTTCTTGGCTATTAGACTTTTTTAGTGGGTACCTATTTCATTTTTTTTACTTGTCTTTAACGCCTTATCCTAACCCAATTGATTGATGAATTGTTTATATGAACCCAATTGTTAGTAACATTTTTCTTAAAAAAAAAACACTCAATTCATCATACAATTTATTAATAATAAATAGCAATAAAAATCAATGTCAATAGAAAAGAGAAAAATGTAAAAAAACTAAAGTCAATACAGTACATATCAACACACAGACTGAAAACAAATAATAAGGCTATGCCAATATAAATATGTCTGAAATCACCAACCCTTCTTGAGCTAGTGTGGTCTTCTTGATCAATGCCTTCTCTGTATGAGAAGAGGCTTTGGGACAATAATAGGCTGGTATTTTATATTATTATTATTAAATCGGTTGACAGACACTGAAGTGACCCAATAGAAGTTTTATTGTTATTACGCCTATAGTGTCCCTCAAAGTGTCAAATATTATAATAATCAAAACTTTCGATATTACTATGAAGACCTTGGGTATTAAGTTTTAATTTGTTTTAATTTTTTTCTGCTTACTGTGCATTCTTAAAAATCGTGAAATATTTCCCGCCACGATTGCCAAACTGTCAAATTGACAGCGCGGGAACGCTCATTTTCGTCCTTGCTTCTGCGTCCTTGCAACACCAAATGCGTTCGGATATTTCAAACCAATACATTGCATGATTAAGGCGCTGACAACAGTCAAACGGTAAAAGAAGGCTTGACTTAACAAAAAAATAAGCCAAATCTATATGGTTTGTGGAGAAAATATATGTTAATCTTGAACATATTTCTCAGAACTTGGTTGTTACCAAAATACGTTTACAAAAAAACATCTCGATACAAATTAACGGTAAACTAACCTTTTAGTTTGAGTTCTCATCCAAAATATCCATATTAAAATATCAACGAACGTTGGTATTTTAATTAATAACAAGAATGTCTTATTTAAATGCAGAACTTAGTTGTTTTTTATTTTCGATTATTCAACTCATTTTTGAATAAATCGATAATTACTTCATATTTTGCAATAAATTACAAGCGTTGTGTCATTACGCTTCTCTTTCTTTTCTATGCAGTCCGACAGTGACCGTGGTTTAGCTGTTGTCAGCGTCTTAATAATGGGTTCTGATTTAGTTAGTAAAACGTATCGATTTGTAAATCGAGTGTAATATGAATTGTAAGTGCTATTAATGATGAGTGAGGAATTTCATTATTATAAGAACATTTTAATATTCTTTCTATTATTAAATAGTACTCGTACTTACCTAATAATGTGCCCAAATGTATTCAAATATAAATAGAAGTAAGTGATGACAATGGAGCATAAATAAAATAAACACTATTTTGAGGAGTAAATAACAAAACAGTAATTATAAAAAATATATTTATTTACAAATTTTTACACGTTTTTACAAAAAAATATAATTACAAATGCAGACAAGCATTTTCTTACGAAGACGGAAGATGGAATGCGTCTATTTACATATTTTTTTTTAACAATATGGCAGTGCGTCAATTGTAAAATGACATAATATATTGCAGAAAAACCCAATTTAGTACTACAAACAGTTTCTTGCAGGCAATAATGTCCACTAAAAAAATATTTTTCTTGTTGAAATTGGAATTAATTCCTCAAAGGTGTGAACTACTTGAGGAATTATGAAAAAATGGACAGTATGTGATTTATAACATTTGAAACAGGCGCTTGAACTCTATTGAAAAATCGATACTATCAATATTTCGGTATTTTAGATTTTAGTGGCCATTTCGCTTACTTAACAATTAATTTTTACTTCAAAATATTTTATCACACCGAATCTTTTTAAGTAGCATATGGGTTTACATGAAGACGCTTTTATTTATTATGTAGAAGAGATATCCGTAACACTATTTCACTGAAAATACACACACATAATTATTAAAAAAAAAATGTGTGACAGATAACAGTGTCAGATTTTAACATAAGCACAGATAAAAAAATGTGTTCGGATACTCTCTAAAAAGAAGATGGCGGCGTAATCATATCAATAGGTAAAACTGTCATAGAGTTGTGCCGGAAAAGAGTTGGGGTCTTGTGCGCTAAATCACCAACAATAGGGGTAGTTGGGGCAGAGCGCGGCGGGGAAGTCAGCGGGGTACCTCGGGGCAGCGGGGACGGGGCTGTAGGAAAACAAATATATTTTAGTTAAATAAGTGACGCAATCCTAAGGAGCTACGAGTATCTACATGGGTTGTTGTAGGCTCATTACCAAGACTACCATATTGCAAGGTTTACTTGAACAAAAATTTGCCAGCGTGTTTCTAGCGAGGCGATCTGTGAACGTGCTTTCCGCGGGTGCGAAGCGAGCTAACCACGACTACGCTACGTAGAACGTGACGAACGACGTGATCGTGGCGTTTATTCCTCGCAGGCCCTGTTCCCTCTTAAGAAGTAAAGTCACTTATCGTCCAGAACTTACCCAGTATGAGCAGGGGCGACAGCAGGGTTATATCCCCACTGAGGGATTGGCATGCCATCGGGGGTGTGGCGGGCGAGCGCGTCGGCGTCGCAGTAGGGGTAATTCGGGCACACGGCAGGGTGTACACCGGCAGGGTACTCCCGGGCAAAGGCTACCGCCACCAGCGCGAAAAACATCAACTGAGAAAAAAAGAGAAAGAATGGTAAAATCAAAATGAGCCCTAATAGCCCAGTGGTTAAGGTCACCCCTCTCATGCACCAATGTGACTTTTGCAATTCATATAAGCTTTCTCTGCTCTCAAAACAGCGAAGGAAAACGTTGTGAGGAAACCGGCATGTCCTAGAACCAACAATTCGAAGACATGTGACATCTACCAACCCGCACTGAGCCCGCGTGGTGGAGAGATACGTTAATGCACTTGTGCACAAAATTCGATTTTGTGCAGCCTACATCCTGCACAAATAAGCACTTTCAGAGCATGAGAAGTGAAAATTAATTAATCAATAATCCCATAATTATTAAAAGTGTTGGCCGATTAGTACAGTTTGTGTCAGAACAAGCAGGCCGTAACGCGCTATGTAGGTAACATTGCAATGCAGTGTAATTTAGGCAACACTGCAGACAGTGTATCGCAACTGTAAGCGGATCAATTTTTGGTATAACGTGCGTTTGACACGATATGGCGAATTATTTTATTGCCGTGTTAATTATTTCTAGTTTTATTTTAATTGAAAAGTGAATGTTTTTTTTTGTAATTGGGTCAATTTTGTGCCTCATCAATTAATCTGTCTTACTTTTCCCAACTATTTTGGGGTCGGCTTCCAGTCTAACCGGATGCAGCTGGATACCAGTATTTTACATGGAGCGACTGCCTATCTGACCTCCACAACCCAGTAACTGGGTAACACGATACCCCATTGGTAAGAATGGTTGTCTGACTTTTTGGGCTTCTGTCTATTCGTAACGACTGTCAAATATCTATGAATGACAGCCGGCACCAACGGCTTAACGTGCTTTCCGAGGCACGGAGGAGTCTCGATATGTGATAGTGATATCTGGACTATAATGATTAATCTTGTAAATCCTGAAATTCCTTTCCCAAATTGTAATTTACTCTTTACCATTCCTGAAAAACGTCATTAACAATCCTACCCACAATTCGAAAGTAGTGGGCGTTAACATACCGTTAGTCAGTAATAGGTACAATATAGTTATCTTCAATATTTTAGGTACAGTCAGTATCAAAACTTAAAAACTTCATGTTTAAAACTATTCAAAGTATTTAATTTAAGTGATGTATATTTTTATTTACATAACATATAAACATATACACCAAGTTCAATATCTCTTTAAGATATGTAAATCCTGAAATTCTTTCCCAAATTTTAATTTACTGTTTACCATTCCCGAAGAATGTCACTATATCAATCCTACTCATACCTAGACTGTAGTAGGCGTTATCCTACCGATTACTCAGTATTACAATATAATTATGCAAGAATGCATTGAATATTCAAATTAAATGACATGGTTTCAGGCATCCTAACTATTTGTTATTAATGCAATAATAATTCACTTCAAATTAAGCGATTTGATTTTGAGGAGTGGCTTTATTTGGTATTTGGACTTGTCATTTTCAGTTTTGATTTAAAACTAGATTTGTATCAAAACAAATGTCTGTTTAAAATCTATCTTATCTGAGGTTTATGCTATCATTGGCCTTAGTAGATTTTTTTCCGCAGCAAACTATATTTTTCAAAGTACATTCACTATCAAAAGTTATTGATAATTTTAAAAAGTTTTAAAAATAAAATTTTATTGAAAAGTTAACATGCTGTTGCAAACTTATTATGAAGGGATAGAAATTAAGCTGCTTAGACTAAAAACATTGTGCACTTTAAAAAAATCAATGAGGAGTTTTGTTGTAAGTACTTAATTTCATTATTCTGAGTTTTACCGTCTTTTTTTTTTGGGTGGGATATCATCAAATAACTTCTCCCGCACTGGGAGGGCTTGGGGTACCCGTTTTACCGTCTCACTTTGAATTTTTACAGCTTTTCAACACCTTCAAATATAGCTACTCACATCTAACGAGTAAAAAAGAACCTCTATATTCACAGCAAATCTACCAACCTCGGTACATACATACATACGAACTAGGTGACAAGTCGACAAGTACAATTACAATAATTGACAGATAAACACGTATGTCACCATAGCAACCTCTAATTATTGCCAGCCGACAAATTACCACTTAAATTATGATTGATAATGATCACATATATATTAATAGATGCTGAATGAATTAATGTAATGCGTACTACACTTGCCTTGTCATTAAAATGTTACCTTGCACCCACTATATCAAATATTATGTAAAGAGATTTAAATAGCATTGTAATTTACATCTTGATACTGATTAAAAATCTATAGTATTTTAATTTTATTTGTACGTCAACATCGGAAGTCTTTTTTAATCTTTTTTTTTTGGTGTCAGCCTAACAATTCTAGTTAACGGTTTTTCTTATTTGAATGTTACTTCCTACGGTTTTTTTAAAAATTATTGCGTTATTATTTTATAACACTTGAAGTGTTAAAAAACTTTTTTTGCTAATTGTACTTTCATTGCTAACGGGGTGTCCTGCGTGAGCGACGAATACGACGCGACGCGATGCTGCGAACGCGAAATGACCAAAATCACGTAGGACATTTGTCGCGTGTGGCATCGCGTCGCATTGCGTCGTGTCGTGTCGCGTCGCGTCGTATTCGTCGCTCACGCGGGACACCCCGTAAGATGTTTTCTATAGCGAGCTTTCAAGCTTCTAGCTTTAAAAGGTAGGTAACTATTTATAACAACTGTTAACATTTTAGTATCTAATCGGTTATGCATGAGTTTATTCACAAATCAATCACAATTTAGTCAATAATTTGTCGTTAAAAAGACCCACGCTGACAGTCGATGTATTGTTGGCTAGGGTATAAGGCTGCGGTCTCTATGATAGCGGGCGTAGATAGGCGTTTTAGTGACAATGCATAGTTGAAAGCTCGTGTGTAGATTCATACACATACATTGAACCATTCGGTTCCAGAAAGGTTTAGACCAGTACCCTAATTGCATAATACACGACACGATCAATCGAGATCTGAATTGTTTTGAAACAAATTGATAATCCATTGCTTCATAAGTTCGAACACAAAAACTGCTCAACAACGAAATTAACGCAATGAATGTTGTTGAACTATCAAAGTGAAACAATTTTTTTTTTATATGTGTTGCGTAATTGGATTTAGAGATGTCAAAATCGAAATGTAGATAGTCCATACGTTTTTCGTTTTCACACTTTGTTAGACATTAAATTCTGTTTTTTTTTTTTCATAAAATAAGCTCAAGCGCAAGTACGTAGGACTTACACAGGAAAATTGCAAATATCGAATTCTTCGCTCAGAAAAGTAAAGTAAATGGGACAAAATAAAGACATTGAATAAACAGCGAATTTGGCTGTAAGAGGACAGAACAAAAAAGTCACGAGTTGAAAAAAATCTTATCAAAGGCGCATCTATTTTTTTTTAGTTTTTGTCTTTACAGAAATATGGCAATTTTTATTTGAATTAGGGATATAGGAGTTCCAGTTATTCTAAGATTTTTTTTAGATTATATAAGTGATCAGTGATCAGTGGTGAGAAAATCTGTGCTTTGACCTAGAAGGCCTTTTCAGTTTTATGCCAATATAAATGAAATATCTAATTTAATTAAAAATATTCCACTCACCAATTTACCGAACATTTTGTTTGGAGTTGGTATGTGTATCCTCTCGACAGCACTGTGAGACTGATGCCTTATGTTTGCAGCGCAGCCGCTTTTATAGTTGCGCAGGAGTCGACTGTGCGTTGTTAAACTGTATTGTAATGTTTATCGAAGCTATTCGGGGTTGCTAGATAGATTGATACTCTCTATGTATGAACTGAGAACAATACAACAACAATAGTTTTTTTTTTATTTCATAAAATCCTGAAATAACGTGCCATTATCTGATAGGATTTTTTTTTTAAAGTTATGAAAGTTTTTATAAACGGTAACACAAATAAACGGTATCAATTCACTAAATTTAAAAGTAAAAATGGGTGTGCCACAAGGCTCGATATTGGGTCCATTCCTCTTTTTCGTGAATATTAACAGTCTACTCCATTTATTAAAAAATCAACCACAAATGGTATTGTTTGCTGACGATAGGTACTTCCTAAATTTTTAAGGTAGATAGACGTGCTACAAAATTTGACGACGGACGTAAATAACGCCCTACTGCAGGTCCAAAATTGGTTCACTGCTAATAATTTAGTATTAAATGGAAAAAAACTTAGTGCTTAAGATTTTCTTTACCAAATGTCAAAAGTAGTAATTGTGAGATAGTATTGAATCAAGAGAATCTAGAATTTGTCGATAAAACTGTTTTCTTGGGGATCACGCTCGACTCAAGGCTACAATGGTCCTCATTTAACATCTCTTGCAGGACGGCTAAGTTCAGCAGCATATGCAGTCAGAAAAATCCGTCAATTTACTGATGTAGCGCGAGGCTAGTCTATTTCAGTTATTTTCATAGTATCATGTCTTACGGTATTTTACTTTGGGGACGGGCTGCAGACATCGAGTCTATTTTTATTCTGCAGAAAAGAGCGATCAGAGCCATTTATTATCTCCGCAGGCGCGACTCTCTTAGGGAACTGTTTAAGGATATTAACATCATGACGGTACCTTGTCAATATATCTATGAAAACATCATGTACGTAAGAAAAAATTTACATCTTTTTAGTAAAAGAGGTGATAGACCTAATTATAGTACAAGAAATAGGGACCTATTAGTACAACCAGGTTTCAGACTGGCTAAGGTAGACTCATCTTTCATGGGGTACTATTTAAAATGTTATAATAAAATTCCTCCCCACATACTTCAACTTATTGAGACGAAATTCAAATCTTGTATAAAACGCACACTATGTAGGCAGGCATATTATAAGTTGGGGGATTACATCACTGATAAAAATGCTTGGCTCATTGCTGGTCCTGCTCCATAACCACAACTAATTGATTACCTTTTGAAAATACTGTTGGAGCTGCTGTTGATTGTAAGACTATCTTTGCATTGTATAAATTCAATCTCTTAGCATTGTATAATTGAATAGCACATGTGTGAGAAATATGTATCGACTATAAAGCTACCATTTAAGTACTTTCATTTACTTGAATGTGCCCTGGCGGCTGAGAGTATGTCATGCTCACTCAAATGTCTCGCTGATGGTAGCGCGTGTGTTGGATCATTTAGCTCCATTCAAAATGGTTGAGCTGAATGGTGCTGATCCATGCGTCATGTTCGTGAACGGGCGCCGTCAGTTGGGACTGGTCATCTCTTAGCTGCTATGACTTATTTTAATTTTTGAATGGTTTTTCTTTTTATGTTTTTATTAGGGACGCTTTTAACGAGCATGTCTTTCTACACTGTTCTCACATGTATAATTTCAACATGAATGATGTAATCAATATTGTGTGACATTTTTTTAATTTAAAAGAGTGTCCGTGGAGTTTCTTGCCCGGTCTTCTGCATAGGTACCTACTACGCTTTGGAATAGGCACTAGCTTCATATTGCTGACCGACCGACTCCTTGACCACTCAAAAGTGCCTGTAAATAGTTTAATTGAAATAAATGTTTTGAGTTTGAGTTTTTATCAAGCGTCCTGTCAAATTGCAATTTTTGCAGAGATTAGAGGATCGAGACTTTGTTATTACGTTTGATTAAATGCTTTTTGCTTTATGTAAATTATTTCATCACCACTGCTCTCAAAACGGTGAAGGAAAACATCGTGAGGAAACCGGCATGTCCTAGAACCAAAAATTCGAAGACATGTGACATCTACTAACCCGCACTGGGCCCGTGTGGTGAATTACGGCCCATGCCCTCTCACAGAGTGGAAGGTCTCCCCAGCAGTGGGAACATTAAATATAGGCTGATTATGAAATGCTTTTTGGCAATAAAAGTTAATTATTTTGTTGTTATTCTCTTAGAATATATTTGCAGAGGGAGTGTATAGCAGTGTCTCTCTATACCTACTTACAACGAACAACCAAACTCCAAGCGTAGTTGTTTCATATATTTCCTATGTTTATCTTAGTCACACATTGATCACTACAGTTCTAGGATCATAGGAAACTGAACCATGGTGTCTCTCAGTTACCGCGAAGGCAGAAGATCCCTATTGATGGTAGACATATATGTTCTATCTGTCATTGAACGTCGTCCCACAATTCCGTAAGTTTCCTTACTCTCTGACAGATTATTGGGACGTTAAAACCATAGAGAGGTAGGTTTTTCTATCTCCAGTATGCCAAAACTGGTGATAGATAGGTTCGGCTGTTAGGGATTACGCCTAGAAGTGGATGCAAGCTAGACTGTTGAGTTGCTGCTGCTGTGGGATCCAAGGTTTAATTCCTACGCAAAGTGCTATGAGGTTTTCTATAAGGAATTTCCAAATCCGTATCCAGATTTCTAGAAATCTGCAGAATATTCCCTGTTGGTGGTAAAAAGCTCGCTATTTTGTAAACTCGAAGTAAGTTTCTTGACATATGTATTAATATGTACGTAATTGCTGAGCATTCATTTGCTAATGAGCTATCTGTCGCAGGTAAGGTCTACCGGTGGCTCTTGTTCCTAGCTTTTTGTGAATGTGAAAATGGTGTCTTTGTAACGTGTTCCTTTTGATATCCCATGACTCTTATTAGCTATAAGTAAAAATACTACAAAAAAATCTAAAACAAGTGTTCCAAAAATACGTAGCTTCGAAGATAACAAAAAAACTAGACTCGATGTGTTTATCCAAGTTTCATTGTTAAGTACGAGTTAATCATTTTCATTCAAACCAATGATTCATATGTATTTAAAGCCAAGAAAATGCGACGGTCAAAAATTGAGTTTTTTTTTTGTATTTATGTTAGTAGGTATATTTTACATAAATAATCGTGAGTTTATCGAAATACGGTTTTTAATTTTTTTTTTTTAATAATTCATGTGCCAGTTGATTTTTTGACATGGTCTCCTTAATACCCTAGACTGTCCTAGAGTAATGGGGTATCAAAAGGAACATGTTGTAGGTTTTTAATGCGGTGGTATAAATCACTGCTGAACCGTGACCGGAAAAATTATGACATTAATTAATTAATTTGATGAACCAGTAAGGTAATCATATATTTCTGACATTTTGATGTTCATAATATTGTTTAGTATTTCACGCACAGGTACGTACTTTGATCGCTGTTGCCGCAACCTGTCGGGCCTTATTTCATGCAATAGTGCGCGTATATTACTTAGTGTAATTCGCGTCTAAATTTCATCAGCTTAGGGGGTAAGCAGAGCAATTGTGGCCCAGCGGTAACGCCCCCGGCTTACGGGTTGTAAGTCGTGAGTTCGAACCCAAGCAGGCGCTTTTCTTTGTATAAATAATTGACAGTGTATAGAGTGCCGTTAGCGGAACCATCATCATCAGCGTTTTTTCGCTGATGATGATGGTTCGGAACCCTTCGTTGTCCCTCGGCTGTCATTTGTGGATCTTTGACAGTCGTTACGGGTCGTCAGAAGCCCGAAAGTCTAAAAAACAGTCTTACTAAGGGGTACCGTATTACCCAGTTACTGGATAGGCAGTCGTTCCATGTAAAATACTGGTATTCAGCTGCATCTGGTTAGACTGGAAGCCGACCCCAATTTATAGTTGGGAAAAGGGGGAAAAGGCTAGGCAGATTGATTGGTCCGGAACTCTTCATGTGGGCGTCCGACTCGCACTTGGCCGGCCGTGGTGAAAAGATTAGATAACCATTATGTTTGCTAGCGGGCTGACCGCCCATAGTGGACCCATCGTAGTCACGCGTCATGGTCATCTCTTATCTGCCACGGCTTATTTTAATTTTTGAATTGTTTTTATCTTTTTATTACGAACGCTTTTTACGTGCACGTTTTTCTACATTGTTCTCACATGTATAATTTAAACATGAATGATATAACCAATATTTTGTAACAATATTATGATTTAAAAGAGTGTCCGTAGAGTTTCTTGCCCGTTCTTCTCCATAGGAACCTACGCTTTGGAATGGGCAACTAGCTTCTTATTTCTGACTGACTGACCCCTTGACAATTCAAAAGTGCCTGTAAATGGTTTAATTGAAATAAATGGTTTGAGTTTGAGTTTCACATATCAATCATAGATCCTTTTCTTTTACCGTAATAGTCGATTCCTGAACATATCTTATTACTATTAAGTCATTGTAACTGCGTCCTTCATGCAACAAGCAAGGTCAGCTCCGTGTATTAACTAGATCTTAACGAACTTAGGTGTATGTTACACAAGGATATCAGATGTCCTGATCTGTCATCTAGCCTAGATACAGGACATAAGCTAAGATCTCTTTGTTTTGTGTAATACTAGCAAACCGACAGGTATGTGACATGTCAAAACATTCTTATTTTTGCGCTATGTACTATCGAAGAACTTCATATCTAAGCAGTTTGAAAACAAAATCCCGTGAACACGAGGACTACATCTGTTACCGTCTCCGTTCTATAGCGCCCGAGCGCTGCATGCAGAAATAGTCCTTACGGTACGTATATAGATTATGATAGACCGACGACCTTAAGAAACGAAAACGGCTGGGACAGACTGGATGCGGATGTCCAGCAGTGGACTGCGATAGACTGAGCTGATTGAAGTTGTACCTATACGTTAAATATTAAGATACAAGTTGCGCTGCGCGGTTTCACCAGCATAAGTCTCGATACCGTGGGAATATCGGGATAAAAAGTATCCTATGCCCTAAACCAGGTCACAGTCTACCCATGTGCCAAATTTCATCCAAATGTGTTCAGCCGTTTTAGCGTGAAAGCGTAACAAACAAACAAACTCACTTTCGCATTTATAATATTACTAGCTGCCCGCCCCGGCTTCACATGGGTAGCACTATTTACTTATCTACGGCGCACCTACCTACCCTTCATACCCTACCTACCCTACCTACCCTACCTACCCTACCTACCCTACCTACCCTACCTACCCTACCTACCCTACCTACCCTACCTACCCTACCTACCCTACCTACCCTACCTACCCTACCTACCCTACCTACCCTACCTACCCTACCTACCCTACCTACCCTACCTACCCTACCTACCCTACCTACCCTACCTTCCCTACCTACCCTACCTACCCTACCTACCCTACCTACCCTACCTACCCTACCTACCCTACCTACCCTACCTACCCTACCTACCCTACCTACCCTACCTACCCTACCTACCCTACCTACCCTACCCACCCTACCTACCCTACCTACCCTACCTACCCTACCTACCCTACCTACCCTACCTACCCTACCTACCCTACCTACCCTACCTACCCTACCCTACCTACCCTACCTACCCTACCTACCCTACTTACCCTACCTACCCTACCTACCCTACCTACCCTACCTACCCTACCTAAAATTTTCTCCAGACAATAACAAACACAACAAATTAGCGAAATCGGTCCAGCCGTTCTTGAGTTATAAATAGTGTAACTAACACGACTTTCTTTTATACAGGGTGTCCGGTAAATATTGGATAACCTTGAAATAGCATATAATAGATCATAAAACCGTTATAAAAAAAATACAAAATACTAAAAATCCCTAGTAGTAGTACCTAAGATAATTAAATAACTTTTGTTACCTTATTTTACATTCTTCTTCACCACAACCACAAATGAATGAATTTTATCGGTTATTTTACTGTTGTAATATTTACATTGACTATGCCGACAGAGAAGCAGTAAATAATGTGACTAGAAATAGAACAATATTTTTTTCAAAAAAATCTTATCTTATGTACTGTTGTATGTTACTTGAGATATTATTTTTTTGTATTTTTTTTAGAACGGCCGTCATGTCTTTTGTTATGTTTTATGTGTTTTGTTTTTTTTTGTATTTACCGGACACCCTGTATATATAGAGTTAGGATTATCATTCCGGAGTAAGTGCTCTAAAGTCTAAATGATGGTGACAATTGCATCAAGATTAGAAGAACTAAGTGGTCACAAAGACACACGAAAAGTGACTTTGTTTGATACTACATATTTATAAATACTTGTTTTGGGACAGAAAACTTAGGTAGTAAGTAGTATAGGTCCATTGAGGTGCTCACTACTAACGGTGTCTATAATATTCCCACCGCTGGGACACAGGCCTCCTCTATTCAAGAGGGAGTGGGCTGTAATCCACCACGCGAGCCCAGTGCGGGTTGGTAGATGTCACATGTCTTCGAATTTTTGGTTCTAGGACATGCCGGTTTCCTCACGATGTTTTCCTTCACCGTTTCGAGGGCAGTGGTGATGAAATTATTTACCCAACGTAAAGCGCCTGCCTAGGTTTGAACAAACGTTCTGAGTGGGCCAGGAATCAGGATTCAAATGGTTTGAGTTTAACGAGTACTTTTGAATAAACTAATAGTTAGTACTATTAACTACCGACTCTATGGATCCCAATAACCAGAGACCGGCAACGCGGCAGACCCGCAGCTGACGGAATGAGCCCAGAGCTATTCGAGCAATTTACCAGCTAGGTGCCAGAGTTTCTCTGAGAGATTTTTTCAAAGATATCCGTGTCCTCACAGTGGCATCACAATTCATCTTCGCCAACATCTTATTTAATAGGCAAAATATACACTTATACACTAAAAATAGTGATATTCACAATGTTAACATTAGAAGTAAGGATTTTAAACTACGTGCTGATTTTACCGGCTTCATAAGGTTCATAACTCTTTTGTTGGGCTTGGTATAACCTTTTATAACAAGCTACCCTCTTCTTTGCTAGATTTGCCTTTTAATGCGTTTAAAACTAAAGTCCAACCTTTGTTCAAAGGCATACTATTCTATCAACGACTACTTAAATGATAAGAATAGTTGGTCGCTGTGATTAACTCAAGACAATGTTTAAATGTTCTTTCTCCAGAATTAGTTTACCTACTGACAGGTTTTATGAGTTTATATAAAAGTTTATAATTTTACTTTTTATGTACATTTATTTTATTTTTATTTATTGTTGACATAATCTACTCATTACAATGTTTTTTTTATGAGTTGTATTGCAATATGTGGTTAGCTAGCGACCTCGACAATTATTTATTTTACCTCGATGGTCCTAGTTTATCAATTATAACTTCTAGTTACAGCTCTATGTAAGCGGGCACACCCTTTATGCCTGGAGGCTTTATTTTCTTTTTTTAGATATTATTTACGTTTAGTTAATTTTATTTCTGCTTGCGTATAGTTCTCGATGTTTTTGGTTGGTATATTGGCGTGTGCTATTAATTTATAATTTAAATTGTGTTTTGCGTAATGTAAATTATCTTTTATATTATTGTATAGAATCATTTTTTTTTCCTTATTGAACAGACGCAGCAAACTTACGACCTTCATCTAATGAAAACGTTAGTGCCGCTCCATCGCATTATATCTATAGTTCGCACAAATAAATCCTGGAAGATATGATTATCATAAAGATAAGTATATAATTCAAGTTTAACTAACAGACAGCTGTGCTGCTGGGGAGTTCGTTGCGCCACTTCTTCACAGCTAAAGCACTAGGAAGTGGTGAATGGCAGACGTTTTGGGGGACTGTCGTAATGTTGACGTTCGAAAAGTGCTGATTCTCAGCCTAGTTTGAATAAGTGACTTTTCATTTTGATTTTTACAGTAGTCCGTAAAACGCGTACAGAAGGCAGGGACCTTTGTTCTGCAGAAGTAGGTACTTCCGAAATCAAAACACAATGTCACTGGGTAAAAAATGATGAAATTATCACCGGTATTTTCACTGATTATAAGCCCTGTCTTGTATATGATTAATGTCGCCACTTGGTCCACATAAAGAACCCATAAAGACATATAATTTTCGCATCAGATCATCGTCGTAGTTCTCTTATTGTCACAATAAAACTGCCCTTTAGAAGACGCCATATTTGGAACCGTCCTTAATAACTGAGCGAATTCAACTACCAATTAATGTGTGTATTTTGCCAAAGTAAATTTAACTTTCAGATAGAAGTTTTAAGATTGGGTTTTCATTGGTGGGTTTGAGGTAGGAAATGGCAGACAATTTTTTTTCTGTTTACTTTTTGGAGAGTAGATAGATGGGACTGATAGTTGGTATCGATGTTAATTTAAAGACAGGATATTTATTATTTGTTTATGGATCGGTTTTGAAGACGGTGCATGGGCAGAAAATGGTTTTTAAAGGTCCACCATTTTTAAGGGACAATTTAAGCACAAAACAAACATTTAACAAGCAGTGGTGGGCAATTTCATCCAGGCAGTGCTCTCTGGACAGTCAACACCTTAATGGCAGAATAATCTGAGGATAAAAAACGGAGTCTATTCGGGCCTTCCGACATGAGATAAGAAAATAGCAATTCAATAGTTACGTAAGTCGATGGATCTCCAAGTTTAAGCTGTATACATCTGAACAGGATCCATCCGTATTGATATGCGTAGGTACTTCAGACCTCCTCTGCAACTATTTAAAAGGTAATCCAACTTTTACTGAGGGATGAACCGTTAAAGCAAATAATCAACAATTCTGAAATCAGTTTTAGGCACTTTCTTGTTTTTAGACCTTCCTCGACGTTGCAGTCAACAACTCAACACACGATGGCAACATTCACCAACTCGAGGCACAATTAATTTTCGTCGTTACATAATATTTACTCGTCAAGATATTAACAATACTTATAAATTTACTAGAACCTCCATGCGTCCTTCCGACGTCATCAGATAATCCCAGCCTACATACATAAATATACATAATAATGACTTACATTACATACATGTGAAGTTCTCAATTATAATGTAAAGTGGACACGCCTGGCGCCGGCATGCGGAAACAACTGGTAATGGAGGATTGCTATGGTAAGGTCAAAATGGGACGTGAGAAGTGGTGGAGGCGCCGAAAATGTTTAAGAGAATTATTCAGTACGTTAAATGTTTGTGACAGAGGAGAGGAGCTCGTGGCTAAGTAATAACAGCCGCATGGATCTATCCATCAGATTAAGCAACGCTAGCCGGAGTTGGTCCGTGGATGGGTGATCATTTTTACAAACCGAGACTTCTCCGTGCCTCGGAAAGTACGTTAAGTCTTTGGTTCCGGCTGTCATTCGTGGGTCTTTGTCAGTCGTTACCGGTCGCCAGAAGCCCGAAAGTATACCCAGTACCTGAGTTGTGGAGGTTAGAATGGAAGCCGATCCCTACATAGTTGGAAAAAGACTTGCAGTTGCAGATTGATTTGAAACGTATGTGACAGATACTGTAACTGCTTAGTAGGTACACTACACTGTGCTTAGAACAAACTTCTAGCAAAATTGGATAGATAGATAGATCGTTAATTTAGCGCACACAAAAGACATAGCAGAACATACAAAAGCACGATTAAATAATAACTAATTACATGATTATTAGGAAATAAAATGAAATAGCCACGTTATATTATTTACTATCTGCGCCCCGCGGTTTCACCCGAATAAGTCTCGATCCCTTGGGAATATCCAGAAAAAAATCTATGTCCTTCTCCAAGTCATGGTTTACCCATCTACCAAATTTCATCCAAATCCGTTCACCCGTTTTACCATGAAAGCGTAACAACACCGCTAGCACCATTCTTTTTTCGCAGTGGAATAATGATGGCATTAATACTTCATAATAAGGCCGAGCCCCCATCGTATTGAGCCAATAGAGATGCTGCCTTCTTGGAAAAAAATCGTAGGTTTGGTTTCCGCGCTTAGTCTGTCAGATGGACCATTCTGCGTGGGCCGTAGCAGCCGTTTGGTGGTTATTCCAACCAGCCCACCTTCGTCCAGAAGATAATTTAAACATCTGTGTAGGATCTGGGAGACCCGAGGATTTCTGTGCTAATCTGGGTAACGCCCGTGCATTCAAAGAGCACGTGCGCAACGGTCTCCTCAGCCTCCATGCATGCCCTGCACAGAGGAATGTCCGTTCTATTGTATGGAAGTGATTGTTTAGCGAGCAGTGTCCCCTGATGGTCCTCATTTATTTATTTATTTATTTATTTATTAACACTTCAAGCACATAAATGTACAGAGGCGGACTTAATGCCACAGGCATTTTCTACCAGTCAACCTTTGGGTGATGCAGAGACAAACTGTGGTAGGTGCAATAGCGAGAATTGAGGAAAAAAATATTTATTTAAATATAAAGATATACATATATACGTATTAAAAACTATAAATATAATAAATACACCTAATTATATATAAATATAAGCACAAATAAGACAAACAATGGGAAAATTTTACCGTTGTGATGATACTGCCAGCTTCTTGCGAATGTGCTCGCGAACTTTAATTTCCTCTTTTCTTTTTTTTTTCCTCATTAACAGGCGCAGGCCGTTCCTGTCCAGGCGTAATAAACGCCTGGTTAGGCAAGAATGGCATAGCTTACTTGGACTGCCTGCAGCCCGGTGCCGAGGTCCACCGCTCTGCTTGTGTTTTGAGGAGAGACTGTATCTTACTATTCCGTCGTCAGGTAACATAACAGTCGTTCGCAGGGCATCCATGACGATTACTCAAGTAAAAGAGTTTGTATTCCACTCCAACGTTGTCCATGTAAAATGTTCAACTCTATACTACACTTTGTTTTCTTTTCACTTTCTTTCACCAACGGCAGGGGGATCCTTCGGCATCAATTTGCCAGCGCATTCTGACGGCAATGATGCCGCGGATCCTTAGGCATGCCGCGATGTCCTTAGACATCATCATTTAAATTAAAATTTTATTGACATACCTACTAGTTATATTTCTATTCGACGCATAAAAAACTCTTGCCGTACCGTACCACCAATGCGGCATGCCCTTATGTTACCGTAGATACTGTTAAATTACAAATCATTACAAAAATTTCCTTTCATACCGATAACTGCCTCATCCATGTCTGCTCACTCCGTTTCCAACATCTCTGCGATATAAAGAGTACCTACTTTTTGTGATGCACTTATATGATCACTTGTAACAAAGTACGTACTAAATATACTACAAACAACATTGATCACACATTAATATGTATCTAAATCACCTTGAATTAGCTTTTATTTGTGATTAATTGATTTATTAGTGATTCTGTTTTTTAGAGAACTCAAAGTGCCATTTACTTATAGATTTATTTGACATAATAATTAGTAGTGTCTTAGGCAGTAGGCATTTGAGTATGTTCATAACTATTTCTGCTTTGACCGCGTCGTTGGTCCCGTGATTGCAAGCGCTACTGCTGAACATGAGGTCCTGGGTTCGATTCCCAGGTCGGGCAAATTGTCATTGGGTTTTTCTTTCGGGTAGCCCGGAGTCTGGATCTGTGCCCTATTGATGGCAATAGGCTCACCCCCTGTTACATGGGACTTAAACATAACCGGCGAAATGTGGCTGTACTATAGGTACACCTCTGCCCAACCCTTCGGGGAAACAAGGCGTGATGTTATGTTGAGTTTTATTTGGTAGTGTCATAGTCTAAAATCTAAATAAAAATATTTTGTTTCATATAAACCTACATTGGCACATATGAAACGTCAAAAAGGTTGCTAGGTGCACGGTTCCAATTGGTTGTTTCCTATGGAGAAGAGCCGGCAAGAAACTCCACGGTTACTCTTTTAAAAATAATTTGCTTTCACAATGTTTTCAAATTACAGTGTTAATAGGTATGAGAGAACTGTGTAAGCCTGTCAACAAGTACTTAATAACCAGGTACTTAACAAAATAGGAAATGACCAACAAATCGAAATATCTATGAGTCCAGAAGACCTTAACAAATTTTCTTACACACACGCAGCCTCCCATTATCAGTAACTAGATGACATACCTGCATACACCAGAAAGCAACCTCAGTAAGGCTAGCAAGATAATAACTGCGATCGTTTAGCCAAGTCGACACCAGCGGCACCCACAGTTATTGGGACATTCAAATTAAATTTATTGGTCCACATTCTGCACCGGCCTCCAGAAGAAGCGAGGCGATACTGAGAATGAAGCTACGATAGGCGACGAAAGCGGACTTTTAATTATTTTATACTGAAGATCACGTGTAGACGAGTAGTGTTAATGATTTGGAAAATAAAATATGTTACAAAAAAATTGAACCGACTTAAAAAAAACGTGCTTAATACCGTTAAGACGTCATCTCAAAATCATTAAAATTCGGTTATCGTCGCATTAAGTAGCTTTTACACAAAACTTAGCATTCATAAAAAATATTACAACAAAACAACATCGGATGATTTACTTTTGCCCCCCACCCTGTACAATAACCCGATGACGACTGACGCGCGGGGGAACGCGTCCTATTTCGCAGGCTTACATTCCTGATTACAAAGGTGTGTTGTGTCACTAAGTAAGGATTTTAATAAGCAGACGATAGTTCAAGAATTTAGTTAGGTAAGTAGTATCGACTTCAACATCGTCGGTCCTTCGACTTTTCGATTTAAACGTGGACATTTTTACAGATAACAAAGTTTTTAACACTGAGCTTCAGTTCTCCGCCATGACATTTTTAGCGTCCACCATGCCCCTTAAGTCCGGGACTTAGACAAATTCTTTTGACAGGCTCAGTTACCCCTTGTTGCTTTGTCACATCAGCTCGGCACTAGATCGGCATCACCTCGCATCATCGGCGCATCGTGTCGCCGTATTTAAGCCTATGACAGCTTGAGTAACGAACTACTTCGAACCCCGTGACCTTCAATAGGACCTCGATGTAGAACTGAAGATCTTTAATATCCTCGCTGCCACTGTGCAACCACATTAAAAATCTTGCAATAAAATCATACAGAACACAAGACTATGGCTTCCTGCAAGCTAACATCACAAGTAATATTCCCTTTAACAATAACAACTGAATGGCTATAAAGGTTACCTACATGAAACCTCTTTATTTGCGCACAAGTTGGGTAAATGTGCCCTTTGCGGTAAAAATCGTTGTCAAGTACTTCGGTGAAAACTTGTATTGAAATGTTTATGTAGGTTGTATTTCCTTGTTATATTTTCATTATCGATACGACATACGGTAAGCTTTGAGTATGAATGTCGATGGCTATAAGAGCAAGGGAAGACCAAAGAAACGATGGATGGACTGTGTGAAAGATGATATGGATAGAAAGGGAAATGACGACTAATAGAGAAGTATGGAAGATAACACAGAACAGGCAGAACAGATGGCAGATGCAGCCGAAACGTTGTGACGACCGCGTACCATAAGGTGGACAGATGACCTTGTGAAGTTCGCAGGAATCCGCTGGATGAGGGAAGCACAAAGCTAGACGAAGTGGCGGTGCTTGGGGGAGCGCTATGTCCAGCGCAGTATAGGGGGCGAGCCTATTGCCCTAAACCGGGCACAAATCCTGACTCCGGGCTGCTACTTAGAAATTCCTGGTGGAATAACCTAATAAAATTTGCCCGACTTGGCAATCGAATCCAGGCCCGCGTCAGCAGGCCACCACTAGACCAACGAGGTAGTCATATTGAGAGATTTACCATTTTCTTTTAAAACCATAGACTTCATATAGGTTTTTCTGTAATCTATGAGTAAAGAACTCTCTGTATTTTTTTCAGAATTTTAGACTTAGTCGTTTCGGATATAAGAGATGGTCAATTTTCATAAATTTTCTTAGATGTCTTTAAAAATATTTATAAAAAAAAATATTTTGATCTTCGATCGATCTTTCATTTGATATGTCATACGGTACAGAGAGCAAAACTTTTCTTTTTAATTTTCTTATTTGCCCTCCAAGAGTTACCCCCATATTCAAAATTTATTTATTTACGTTACATGTCCGTGTTTGAGTCACAGAAATACATATGTGTACCAAATTTCAACTTAGTCGGTCCGTTAGATTCGGAGCAAATTGGCAGTGACAGACGGACAGATAGACATACAGACTGACACACGAGTGATCCCTTATCGGTTCCGATTTATCCTTTTGTGGTACGGAACCCTAAAAATCACTAAGTATCTCTCACAGGTTCAACTCCCGCGCATAATATTTTGATCGGTAAATCATCAATTATGTAGGTACTACTTATGTAGTCGTTATTTAGTAGTTCACCCTGTAAATACTAAAAAAGATAACACATTATGACAGTAACTAACTATAATTAAGTCTTAAAACACGATGCCTATTAACGCCTATAAATTATTCAATTATTTAAATGTGACGCCGTTGAGATTATCTCGGTACATTATGTAATGAAGGCCGGTGCGTTCATTTTTATTATTTTTTAACACTAGTTTTTAGGGTTCCGTACCCAAAGGGTAAAACGGGACCCTATTACTAAGACTTCGCTGTCCGTCCGTCCGTCCGTCCACCCGTCTGTAACCAGGCTGTATCTCATGAACCGTGATAGTTAGACAGTTGAAATATTCACAGATGATGTAAGTATTTCTGTTGCCGCTATAACAGCAAATACTAAAAACAGAATATAATAAATATTTAAGGGGGGCTCCCATACAAGACATGATTTTTTTTCCGTTTTTATAGATATTGGTACGGAACCCTTCGTGCGCGAGTCTGACTCGCACTTGGCCGGTTTTTTTGTTACGGCGTCTTTTGAATTGCCACTCGTTTTTATTTTCTTATGCATAAACACTCTTTGTCTACCGCACCGTGAACGGGACGTCAACGAGAAACGAGTTTACGCGGCCATAGTAAACATACAAACAGCCTTAGGCCGTTTGTCCACCGTACCGTGAACGGGACGTCAACGAGAACGAGATGATGACGACAAAGCAATAGGCTCGCCTATTGCCATAAACCGGGCACAAATCCAGACTCCGAGCTGCTACTGAGAAATTCCTGATAGAAGAACCCAATTACACTTTGCCCGACCGGGAATTGAACCCAGCACCTCATGCTCAGCTGTAGCGCTTGCAGTATATTATTAAGTCACTCGAATATAAATTATTGTACTGTATAATATCTTCAATATGACACAGGTGACACTTATCTTATTTATGACCCCGAAATAAGAAATGATAATAAATTAATGACAAAATAAAGTACGTGATAAATAAAGGAAATGTTTTAATAATTCTTTCCTGTTGAGTGCTTCGTGTTTTTTGGTAACGTTATCAACACAAGGAAGGTGTTTTGGTACCAATTAAATTTTACAACTGTTGCTGTCATTTAGGTACTTAATTGGAAAAAGGGACTTAATTCAGAAAACGGTTCTTCTGGAAACGGCTCGTATTGTTAGGAGGTTCCTCTCTCTGGAGCCCTGACCGGTAGCTTGGACCCTGTTCCCGATACCGATGGGCTACTTTTTAACCAAGTTCAAAAAAGGAGACGGTTCTGTGTTCGTCTGTTTGTATTTATTACGTACCTATGGTCATCGATATTTTCATCAATTGTGGAGCGATTTTGTTTTTTTTGTTTGAATGGGTATACTCCTGAGGTGGTCCCATAGAAATCTGGTCAAGTTCTGATGAGTTGTTTTTGAGTCAGCTTCAATAATCAATCTGCCTAGCCTTTTCCTAACTATATTGGGGTCGGCTTCCAGTCTAACCGGATGCAGCTGAATACCAGTATTTTACATGGAGCGACTGCCTCCACAACCCAGTAACTGGGTAATACGATACCCCTTGGTAAGACTGGTTGTCAGATTTTCGGGCTTCTGACGACCCGTACCTAACGACTGTCAAAGATCCACGAATGACAACCGGGACCAACAGCTTAACGTGCTTTCCGAGGCACGCAGGAGTCTCGGTATGTAAAGATGGTCACCCATCCACAGACTAACCCCGGCAAGCATAGCTTAACCTGATGGATCGACCCGTGCGGCAGTTATTACTTAGCCACGAGCTGAGTCAGCTTCAATAATACAATATTTAATCCAATTTGTATATGTTGATGATGTTATAAAAAAACCTGTAACTGTTGTTTATATAGCAAGTAGTGGTGTAGGTACGAATTTGTTTAGAGCAGCTACCACATCCAAAAGTGAAAAAAAAAATTGTTTTTTTTGTTGCAGTTCGTTTTCTTTTTTTTACTTTTAAATGTTTATTATGTTATTGTTTGTATGTGTGTGTTTTTTTTAATGTGTTTGAATTTTTTGTGTGTTTATTTATTTTATTTATTTAATAGTTTATGTACATACACATATATAAATAGACAAGAAAAAAGGAACGGAAAAATACGTGTACAAAGTTGATGCTTATTTCTAAAAGAAATCTCTTCCAGCATACCTGTGATAGGAAAGTGTATAAAAAGAGAGAGTTTATGTGTTGGGTTTTGTTTATCTTTGTTGTTTTTATTAGTTTGTGTTCTGAAAATAAAACTGGTATAGCTTTAAATAGCCTATACATATTTGTGATTGCAGGCGTCGCATAAATAAATTGCTGGCTTGATGTAATATGTAGCAATATTGTAATAAAAAAAAACGCCAATTATTTGTAACTGTTGCGATTAATAATTATTTCTCGATAGTCTGAGTGATTTATTAGACTTGTTAGTACTTAATTACTTTATTGTGAAGCTGAATACTGTTGTATAGGTATGCATCGTTAAGGGTACGCTAGTCGGTCAGTCTTCCATACAAACGTAGTATCCTGATTACTCGTCTGTTTGACGGTACACGTTCAAAAATAAAAATTATATCAATTTGTCTTGTTGGAAAAATTGTTATTCACCATGATGAATATGTTCAAACCAATCAGAGGCTCCGCCCGAGTCGTGATCGCAAAACGACGTTATTTCTAAAAAATATATATTTACAAACCTAGCCCAGTTTGGAAGCAGAATTGGAAAAAAATATGGGTTTGGAAGTTATGAGCGTCGAAACATCCTTATAAAAATACTAATTTTAACACGTCTTTGGGCGTAAATAAATAACTTATGTGAAAATGGCTAAATAGAAACGGTACAGGGGTAGATAATTTATTCAATAGTTCAATCAATTTTATTTTGAGTAAATACATTCAGAGTCATTTATTTCATCATCACTGCTCTCAAAACGGTGAAGGAAAACATCGCGAGGAAACCGGCATGTCCTAGAACCAAAAATTCGAAGACATGTGACATCTACCAATCCGCACTGGGCCCGCGTGGTGAATTATAGCCCACTCCCTCTCATTGAGAGGAGGCCGTGTCCCTGCAGTGGGAACGGCTGATGATGATGATGATGAAATACATTCAGTAGTTTTTTCATAATATCTATACGCCCAAAGGTCTGTTTATGAAATATTACGCATAAATATATATTTTTTATAAATAAATTAAAACTCGATAAATAAATACATTATAAATAAAACTTAATAAATAAATAATTCGTCTAATTTAGCATGCATATTAGTTACCCTACCAACGACTTCGAGCCGTCGACTAGTGCACCCTTAAGGTGTGAACTATGAAATATGCAAAGAATTTTTGGATTACCTACACTATTTTTGACCCCCTTCACCCAAGCTAGATTACCTGACAACCGAAGAGGTGTTAGGCATAGAATGGATTCCGGCATGTGACGAGTAGGAGGGAAACGCATGTGACTAAAATATTGATGGATAGAGAGAGAGAGACGCAGACCAAAGAACAGAGGGCTGGTTTGTGTATGAAAGAGAAGGGAGTGAATGATAGCGTGACGATTGACAGGGGAGAGTGGAACACGAAAACGTGGTGTCGGTGGTGCGCCAACCCCACGTAACTTGGGACAAGGACAGGAAGATGGTGATGGATTCGGCAGGAGAGGCCTATGTCCAGATGTGGAGTGCGATAGGCTGTTTACATACATTGTATTTATTTAAGTGTAACAATTATTAAAATTATTTAGATTAGTTTATCAATACTACTATACTACCTCGTTGGTCTAGTGGTCACAAGCGCTACTGCTGAGCATGAAAGTCTTGGGTTCGATTCCCGGGTCGAGCAAAACAATTGGGTTTTTCAGAAATTTCTCAGTAGCAGCCTGGTGTTTGGATTTATGCCCAGTTGATAGCAATAGGCTCGCCCCCTATTACGTGGGACTTAAACATAACTGGCGAAATGTGAGTGTAGCTACTATAGTCACACCTCTGCCAAAACTTTTTACAGGATTTGGTGACATTTTGAATTAAAATTTCTTATAAACCATCTGACTCTTACCTTACATAATTTTACACCTTAAAAACTTACCTTCTTTAATTGGTGCAACAAAATCAGTGCTACGAACAAACTAAAACATTAATAATTTACACACTCGCTCATCCAATTTAAACCGGTAAAATAACATGCATTCTTCCACACATACATTTCCATACATTATATATTATCATACGCCCTGTCAGTTAACTTTGAATGTCAAGGGCTTTGGTTACGCGTTCGGTTTTTAAATCTCGAATAAGTGCAGCTGCATAGTAAGCGACCACACTCGCGACAATTGTAAATGATTTTACGTTTCGTACTCGTACTTGTAATAAAGCGATATGCCTCGAGTATCAGTTTTAAGGGTACACTAGTCGACGGCTCGAACTCGTTGGTGGGCGTAACTAATATGTATGCTAATAAGTCTAATTATTTATTTATTTAGTTTTATTTATTGATCTAGTTTTTATTCATAAATATATTAATTTATTTAGTGAAATAGAAGATGATTGAACAAACCTTTGGGCGTATAGATATTATAAAAAAAGCTACTGAATTTATTTACTTAAAATCAAATGATTTGAACTATTGAATAAATTATCTATCTCTGTAGGGTTTCTGTTTTGCCATTTTCTTATTAAGTTATTTACGCTTAAGGACGTGTTAAAATTAGTGTTGAAATATGGAAGTTTTGACGCTAATAATTTCAAAACCAACATTTATGTTTCCAATTATGCTTCCATACAAGGCTAGGTAATGACAAATTGATATTTTTTTTAGTTTAACGTACACCGTCAAACAGACGAGTAATCACCACAATACGTTTATATGGAAGAATGACTGACTAGCGAACCCTTAAGCAATGTAGATAAATCGTCGATTACAAACTATCTAAGTATGATAAATCGATATGTCTCGAGAATCGGTTTTTAAAGCAACCTTTTTTTTTTCCCATCACTACACAAAGTATTTTTATAGCTGTCAAATTGGACTTCTTAGATTGTCGCGAGTTAATGGTTGCCACATAGCGGCAACTAGTGGTTGATTCGACAACATACAACCTACAGTTGTCGCGTTTTACCATGGTATTAGCGGTCATTGCTCTTTCCCTAATATCTCTCCGTACGAACCCAAACAATAAACTATGTATGGTTTTTCGTTACTGGCACGTGTTGAAAATCACAACAAAAAGTAGGTGGGTCAATGATCACTATTGCCATGCTAAAACGTGACAGCTGTAGTACCCGATATATTACTTTCCTTTATGTTTAGTACTAGACTCGACACCGCACAAGCTACAGTTAAAAATAGAATTAACACGACGTATTTTTTTTCTTTGTTTGATTAGAATTTTTTCCACTGCTGGCCTGTATTATTAATTCTTATGGTAAAGGCCTCTTTTTTCTTCTTCCAAACCTTTAAGTTTTAACGATTCTTGTTCGAATTTGCAAAGGATTTAAAAAGCAGGCAGCTGTTCGTTCGACGACGACTTGAAAAAGCGGCTAGACCAGTCTGGACCTGGAAAATAAAGAACCAGATATTGTGGCCCGACTTGGAAGTGGCCTTTATGTTACAGTAGACAACGATAGTTTGGGTGACTGCAACTTACTTCTGCAGAAAAAGCCTCTCTTAAATTACAATATGTATCAAAATTTGCGCTGTTCTCTACACTTTAGAGGACAAAGCTACAGCGGTGTTGAGATTAGTTTAAAACATTTTAATGCCTGAATGTATGCAGGGCCGAGCTATTGATAAGTTGCCGTCAACAGTCGCTCACTCCAGCGTCAGTTGCCGCAAATAGTGGCCTCGTCTGCGCCGGCTGCACAGTGAAGTCAACTTACATAGTAATTTAAGAGCAATCGTATTGTACGTATTTCTTATCTCAATATAAGTTTATAAAGATATCTTCAGATGCACTTTAAGTGACGCTGAGTTCTGAATTCCATTACAATTAATAAGATGTTTTATCTTGGGGCGGTAACTACGCATCACACTGACGTCACGCGAAAGCCTGCATCGCGCAAGCAAAGTTTACCGCGCGATCAGCATATATATTATGTAACTTCCCGACATCAATCGTCAGGCAGTTACCCACCAGATACGACACCCGTCTGGTCGGAGGATCCTCCCTGTTCTATGGAGGATGAGTGAACTTTACATCTTGTTCCTCATGCCTCTAAAATCTAAAAGATTAAAATACAGACCGTTCACTATAACTTGTCCCTTGCCATCGTGTTGGCACCATTGCTTGTCAAGCTTAGTTTTAATACTAATAGAGTTCAAAATGGCTTGACACGTACTTATCTAACTCTTATGCTTACTTATTATTAACTAATAATAATTATAATTTATTAACTTATAATTATTATAAGTTAATAATAAGTAAGCATAGAAAAAATAATTACAATTATTATAATTGACTAGCTGTCCGCCCCGGCTTCGCACGGGTAGCACTAAGTACTTATCTACGGCGCACCTACCTACCCTACCTACCTACCCTACTACCTACCCTACTACCTACCCTACCTACCCTACCTGCCTACCTACCTACCCTACCTACCTACCTACTCTACCTACCTACCTACCCTACCGGGATAAAAAGTATCCTATGTCCGTCTCCTGGTTGTAAGCTACCTCCCACCAATTTTCAGCCAAATCAATTCAGCCGTTCTTGAGTTATAAATACTGTAACTAACATGAATTCTTTTATCTAAATATACACTGGACAGCAAATAAACCGAGCCACCCGCTACCTAGGCACTCTAATACGATTTTCTCAAAAACTAAAAAACCTACAATTATCATAGTTGTACCTACAGAAAGTGCGTTTCATGGTGATTAAAATGAAAGGAAACTCATTGGGTTTCATCAATATTTATGTGTTTATTAAGGATTTTACAAAGAAGAGTCGTTTTCCAGTCGAGACAATCGCTAGTAATGATAAAGTGAAAAAAATAAATAAAGCTAAAAACAAAGATAAAATCAAAAAAAAGTTTTTGATCAATATTCCGTATTCCCTCCCCTTGCTCGGATAACTGCCAGCATCCTTGTATTCGTCGACCTTACGAGCCTGACGATAAAATCTTGAGGAATTGTATTCCACTCCTCTTCAATTGCGATTCGCAGCTCTGGAAGCCTTGTTGGAGCAGGTACCCGGGCTCGAACCCGACGTTTCAGCTCATCCCATAAGTGTTCTATCGGATTCAAGTCCGGGCTTCAAGCTGGCCAGTCCATCGTACAAATGCTGACGTCACGTAGATACTGGGTCACCACATGAGCAACATGGGGCCGTGCATTATCATGCATCAATTGCATATCCTGTCCGATATATCCTGCGTAAGGTACCACATGGTCTGCGAGGATTTCAGTAATGTAGCGATGAGAAGTCAGTCCACGTGTACGGCCCGTTCGGTTCGATGAAAACTAACGCTGTATGTGCTATTAACGAGATGCCGCCCCAGACCATTACAGATCCTCCTCCATAAGCAACAGTTTCCTCGATGCAACACTGAGAATAACGTTCTCCAGGGCGACGATATACTCTCTGACGTTGATCACTTCCATGTAGACTCACTCTGGTCTCATCAGTGAAGAGTATGCTCTCGAGCAAATTCAAGTCGTGCTCGACGGTGTGCTACCGTTAATGCTGGGCCTGTTGCAGCTCTTTTTGGGGTCAGGTTCCGTTCAGCAAGTCTCCTTCTGACGGTATCTGAACTTATGACCACTTGGCGTTCATCACGCAGACTTTGTTGGACTTGAACTGCGTTGAGGTGGCGATTTCGCAGAACAGTAGGGTGGATATAACGATCATCTGCTGCTGATGTAGCCCTAGGTCTGCCCGTACCTGGACGGCGATCGAATGCTCCAGTCTCTAGGTATCGTCTGTTAACTCGTTGCACCGAAGATCTGCTGATTCGAAGCCTTCGAGCGACTTCACGTTGCGCAATGCCTGCTTGAAGAAATGCTACAGCTTGAGCTGCTTACTGAGGTGTTGTATCCATTATTAATCGAAAAAAAGTAGCAAAAACACACGCGTCTGAGCAAACGATGGACGAAAACTAAAGAAATGATAAGAAATATCCGACTACCCTCATTGTAGAGAAAAAGAACGCTAATTTCAAACTGGTGAAAACAGAGCAAATCGTTAGCATTGTGTTTGTTGCTTGATTACAATGTGAGTTGACGGTACTTTCGAATTAATTTGTATTCATTTTAATCACCATGAAACGCACTTTTTGTAGGTATAACTTTGATAGTTGTAAGTTTTATACTTTTTGAGAAAATCGAATCAGAGTTCCTAGGTAGCGGGTGGCTCGGTTTATTTGCTGACCAGTGTATATAGATTTTTGTAACTTATAACAAAATAATGCATTCTTTGTGAACTCACTCAGAGAACAACAGAACAGCCGGTCCATTCTGTAAAAATCTCACCGTGAAAACTTAGGTGAAGTGAGTTTGTTTTTGCTTTGAATTGACACTATTGACAGCTCAAACCACGCTCACTTCACCGAAGTTTTCACGGTGAGATTTTTACAGAATAGCACTGCTGGTCCATGTCATTAGCTATGAGGTTGAGAGTGCAGAGTACACATGTCAGTTATAGAATTTACAGTGAACGGTCTGTAAAACCTCGGACACACGCAGCGCTGTGCTAACCCGCGCCGACTTTTTCTGTGTGTGACCGAGGCTTTAGTGAGAGTGATGTGTCAATGCCGTGCGGCTGTCATTACGTAGCTACGAGCTCCTCTAAGGTTACCTACTCTCTCCATCAAAAAAAACCTAACTATTATTGTAGGTATTCGCTATTTCATGGAACGGTACTTGCAACGTATGATTAACGAGCATTGCAAACTCTTTCATAACATCATCCAATTATACCTTACATTTAAACTTAATTAAAGTAAACGAATTAATTCGCAGTGTAGTTGCGAAACACACATAAAATAGGAATCGATCGCAATGGCTTTAATTCTGACAGTTCAGCCACGTTCATTGCGTTATTTACGTGGTTGAGCAGACGATTTTTTCAAACCTATGAAGCGATGAATGTCAAAATGAATATCACTGCGACCGATGGCAATTTTAATTGCGTTACACAACTACCCCGAAGGTTTGTTTACGTTTTTCGGGTTCCGTACCCGGAGAAAACCGACTGTATTGTAGATATATCTGTCTGTCAAAGTACTGTTTCCATATTCCTATTAATCCATCGATATCCATACTTAACCAAGACATAGACAGTGACGTGAGGCCGGTTTCTTAAACAAATGTTCACTAAGTGAGGTGTAGTTTGAATGTAAATGGTTGCAAATGTGTGCGTGCGAGCGTGTACGCACAGAGCGAAGGTGTAGTTTTGGAATGTTTCACTGTATTGTTCGCAGCGCTGTCTTGGTTTTTTATTTGGTCTGAAATAAATAAATGGTCGCGCGGGTTAGACGTTTGAGTGGGTGGCTATTATAAATGCATAAGAAGCTCTGTCTGGAGTGGAGACCGCGACAGACGTAAGCTAGGACGCCATCAGGCTAGGAGGAGTGACGGTCATCGAGTTTGGCTGGTAGCAGCTGAATGAGAGTTGCCGAGAATCGAGCTCAATGGCTTTTACTTGAAGAGGCCTATGTCCAGATGTGGACTGCTGTGCTGCTGATGAAGTAACTCTGTCTCGTCTGTCTGTTCATTACCATTTCACACCTTAACGACTGAACAGATTTGGATGAAATTGACACACGGATAGACAATGACCTGAGTTAGGATTTAGGTTATTTTTTATCCTATATACAACGTGTAACGTTAAATGCGCATAACCTGAAAATAGTTTGATCAGAATAACGAGCAGAATCACATTTACATAATTATAGGTCACATTTAACAAAAAAATCTTCATTAAAAACGTTGCCGTGTCTATTTATTAATAGGTCAAGCCATCACATGCGCAAACCCGCCAAAATAGGTAAACAAACACAAATTGTTGGCGACCAATTTAAATTTTCTTTTATGCAGGATAATAATTATGCTTTTATTGCAATTCAAATACGAATCTTCCATACAGTACCACCCCTCCCTCGATACAGCGTCATCACAGACGCAAGAAACGATCAGAATTGCCAGTAAAACTAAAACAGCACTTAACCTTTACAATGTTTTTTAATGTTTTTTTTTCTCATTGAAATAGGTCAATTGAATTAAATATCAGTTGAGTGTCTGAGCTTTTGCGCATTTAACGTTACACGTTGTATAAGCGTGTTTTATTCGCTTTTTAAAATATGTAGATAGTTTTAAATATGGTACGGTGGTACGAAACCATTCGTGCGCGACTCCGACTCGTACAGAGACGCCAGCACATCAACCTACTTACTAAAATCTGTCAAATTTCTTTAATAGATTTTCAACTTTATCACTATAACATAAGGTTCAAAGTTGATTGGGAAAATTTGACAGGTTAACCTGCTGGCGTCTGTTTAGGGGCATGAGGAACAGGGTGTAAAGTTCACTCATCTACCATAGAAAAGGGAGGATCCTCCAACCAGACGGGTGTTGTGTCTGGCGGGCCGACTGCCCGACTGTTGATGTCGGATAGTCATATGTATATGTCGTTCGCGCGGTAAACTCTAATTGCGCGATGCAGGATTTGTGTGACGTCATGTCTTTGAAGCGTAGTTCATATGTCGCGGTGTAACCGCTACATCTGTACCTAGCCACTTTTTCTTTTTCTGTGTTCCGTACCTCAAAAGGGAAAAAACGGAACCCTTATAGGATCACTTCACTGTCCAGTCAAGACCCATTTTCTCAAGAACGCGTGGGGGTATCAAGTTGAAATTAATGTCAGATATGTAGATCAAACTCAAGCTTCAAAGTAGACGCAATAAAAAAATAAGGGCATTATAGGGACGACATATTTTGATACTCGCAAATAAATCAAAACCTACAGGGTACTTCCCGTTGACCTAGAATCATGAAATTTGGCAGGAGGGAAGGTGTCACAGCACTAGTAAAGGAAAAAGTCCGAAAAATGATAATTTGTAATTTTATCACTTTTTTTTTTTTTGCGGTTACAAACTTACAAAACTGTTGAAAATAAAAATGAAAAAAAGTCCTCCCAACTACGGAACCCTTCATTGTGCATGGTCCGACACGCACTTGGCCGGTTTTTACTACTAATTCTTATGGTACTGTTATACCTTAAATGTGTAGGGGTTAATGCTAAATCAGCGCCTTGTCAGGCGCTGCCAGCTATCATGCACTCCTCGGCCGGAGACGTCATTTTTAGTTAGTTAACACTCAATCTCCGTAGCAGATGGTTCTGCCCAAGGGTCTCGCGTGTAATCCTAAAATATACTTACTATCCTAAAATATACTTATTATCCTAAAATAAATAATTCTTTCTTTTTTAAAAAGACGAATCCGTGGAACCCTATAACAAATTGGTGGCAGCGGTGGGATACGAAAATCCCCAGTGTCCTTAAAACTCGAAAAGTGTACCAGTTGATATCCAAGTGTTTGAAAGTGTACTAGTTGATATCTGTGTAAAAGTGTACCAGTTAATACCCAAGTGCAGTGGACGTGGACTATACCACCAGGCCAGCTATCCTGAACGTCACGGTGCGTGTAGCCGTTGTTCCTGTCATCGCGGCGCCCAGCTGTTCCTGTCATCCAAATCACATATCCAAAGCCGAGGTCAACACCAAATAATTGACCCGCTATAATTAATCAAGATCCCGACGACTCAGACTCCGGCCGCAGCGACGCGGCTTATCGCTGAGGAATGTTCCTGTTCGCCATAACATCCGTCGCCCACGCACTGCTAGTACTGTGAGTCTTTGGTCATTGCCTTAAGAAAGCTGAGATATTATTTAATACTCTATCCAAGGTTATTTATGTGTGACTTATTAACTGAATTAATTTACTGTAACTATCGTTGTAAGACCTTATGCTATCTGTGACCCGTTTTCATTCATTTATGTTTAAATAATATAATTATGCCAACAGTTCCTAAATCAGAAGGAAATAAGTTGAAACTTGATATCCCAATTTTAGAGCAATCTCAAGGTGACACAGAAAAATCACCTGCTAGATCTCCTAGTCCCAGGGTCACAAGGGCTACTATTGCACGTAGCACAATGGCCGAATTAGATCTAAACACCTTGTTTAAGTTCGTCAAATCATTTGACGGCAGCCGGGAAACAGTCAATTCATTTATTATAAATTGTAATAACGCGTATGACCTTGCATCAGAAGCACAAAGACCAATTCTTTTTAAATACATTCTCAGCCAGTTGGGTGGAAAAGCGGAAATTGCCTGCTCTATAAAAGAGTTCGCGTCATGGGAACAACTCAGAGACTTTTTAAAGGCACAATTTAGTGAGCGAAAACATTACGCTCACTTACTCACCGATCTTCAGGAGAGCAAACAAGGCCCGCAAGATAGTGTTAGCCAATTCTCGCTTCGCGTGGAGACCTGCCTCTCACAACTGTTAACTGAAATATCCTTATCGAATACTAAAGCAAAAGAATTACCCGGTCGTACTGCAGCTATGGAGGACTTAGCCCTCCATCATTTTATTATGGGGTTACATCCCCGTATATCAAACATTGTGAGGTGTAGATCTCCCAAAACATTAAATGAAGCCATTAACCTTGCGATTTCCGAAGAACGCATTCAACAAAGCCTGTATAAGCGTCCACAGGTTGAACAAAAGTTTGTGAATAATATCAAACCAAAGTCAGGGCCTTCAAAACCAAACTCCTATACACAATCCACTACGTCAAATCCAAATAAAACCGACGCATTGTTTTGCCGGTATTGTAAAACTGCTGGTCACGAGATAAAAGATTGTAAAAAACGCGAGTTCTATAATAACAAATTTCAATTCAAACCCAATAATAATAATAATAATCGGAATAATAATAACAAAATCATCCATATCCGCGAAACATCCGATGATGAACCCACAGATGATTTTTTATTTACACAATGTCCATGGCTCCAATGATTTAAACGAAACGGAGTCTCGCGAAGGTGCCGCACGGGACGAAGCATAACTGTCGGCACCCAACAACAAAAACCAATATTATATAGGACTAACCAACAGGGTAACCAGCCCCAAACTGACAGTCCTAATCCTTATTCTCATCCAAGGAAGGTCAACCGACAGGGTAACCAGCCCCGAACTGACGACCTCAACTTACACTCATCTAGGACTAACCGACAGGGTAACCAGCCCCAAACTGACAGTCCTAATCCTTACCTTCATACAAAGAAGGTCAACCGACAGGGTAACCAGCCCCAAACTGACGACCTTAACCTAGATTCATTAGGGGCCAAACGAGAGGGTAATCAGCCTCAAACCACTAGTCACGGAACTAAAAATCCCGGAGTCTCGCCAGTATCTAACGAGACCAGTACTAAGATATACGAAATAAATCTAGACACATCCAAGAGGTATCTACCACATGTACTTTTATACTCATCAATTTCAGATACCCCTTTATCCTTATTAGTCGATTCAGGCTCCGTCATATGCCTATTAAAACTATCCTGTATCAAAGAAAATCAACGACTGGTGAAAGAACCAATCAAACTTAAGGGCATTGACCGCGGTGATGAGCCTACCCCAACTGAAGGTCATTTCCAATTAAAATTAAAATTTAATGATAATAAAGTCACACCCTTTAAGTTTCATGTCATTAAAGACATAAGCTTGCCCTATGATGGTATTATAGGATCAGATTTCTTGACCTTTTTCCGCTGTAAAATCGATTATACAACCGATACCCTTAAAATGGGAGAATCCGAAGTTAAACTATACTTCCACGATCCATTCTATATTATTCCGCCACGTACTGAAACTGTTATTGAGTGTTCAGTACAGGATACCGATCTGAAAGAAGGTATCATTGTGGATCAACACTTATCAAAATGTGTCCTAATTTCTAATTGTATCGTAAAGGTCAAGGATAACCATCGTGTTAATTTAACGATAGCCAATACCTCAGGGTCGTTCATAAAAATTGACCCTAATTTAAAATTCGCAATCAAGCCCTTACATACTGCCCTTCAGGTCAGCATGAACACTCAAGAAACATCCAATCGAACCATTCAAGTTTTAAATTCATTACGAACTGAACATCTAAATCAAGAAGAGTCTGAAACCCTTACAGAACTTTGTTCTCAATATTCTGATATCTTTTATCTACCAGATGATCAGTTAACTCACACTACAGCCCTTAATCATCAAATCAAAACAAGTAGCGATATCCCTATTCATACAAAGTCATACCGATTCCCGGAATGTCATAAGAAGGAAGTCGAAACTCAAATAGGTAAAATGCTGAGTCAAAATATTATAGAGCCCTCATCCTCGCCCTGGAGCTCGCCGATTTGGATAGTTCCCAAAAAGGCAGATCCTCAAGGGCAAAGAAAATGGAGAGTAGTAATTGATTATAGGAAGTTAAACGACATCACTATCGGCGAAACATATCCTATACCACAAATATCCGAGATCCTTGATCAATTAGGAAGAAGTAAATATTTCACGACATTGGACCTTACATCCGGTTTCCATCAAATACTTGTATCTCCTAATGATGCACCCAAAACGGCATTTTCCGTACCACAAGGTCATTTCCAATTTACCCGTATGCCGTTTGGGTTAAAAAATGCACCTTCCACATTTCAAAAACTAATGAATAATTGCCTTACTGGCCTACAAAGTACAAGATGTTTTGTCTACTTGGACGACATCGTGGTCTACTCATACGACCTAAATTCACACGTTGATAACCTGAAAGCCGTATTTGACAGACTCCGTAAATTCAACTTAAAGTTACAGCCAGAAAAGTGCGAATTTCTTCGCAAAGAAGTCGCTTATTTAGGGCACATCATTAATGAAAACGGTGTCCAACCAAATCCTGAAAAAGTTCGTGTGGTGACAGAATATCCAGTCCCTCAATCACCGAAAGACATAAAGTCTTTCCTAGGTTTAATGTCCTATTATAGAAGGTTTATACCCGACTTTGCCAAGTTCGCTAAACCTTTAACCTCCTTGCTAAAAAAGGACGTTACCTTCGAGTGGCAGAATGAACACCAACTTGCTTTTGAATCTTTAAAGTCCAAGCTCATTTCCGCCCCAATCCTTGCATATCCAGACTTCACGCAACCTTTCCTTCTAACCTGTGACGCCTCAAACTACGCGATATCCGCTATCTTATCCCAGGGCTCGGTAGGACAAGACCGTCCTATTGCATATGCATCCCGCACGCTTAATAAGGCAGAAAACAATTATAGCGTCACGGAAAAAGAATGCCTCGCCATTATCTTCGGCACTAAAACATTCAGACCGTACCTTTACGGACACCGGTTTAAAATCCTTACAGACCATAAACCATTACAGTGGCTATTTAACTGTAAAGACCCTGGATCTAGACTTGTCCGTTGGCGTTTAAAGTTAGAAGAATTTGAATACGATATTCAATACAAAAAGGGAAAGGTTAACGCGAACGCTGACGCTCTATCTCGTTTTCCAGTAAATCCTGTCCAACAAACCGTTCCTGTACCTTCAAACCCTCTTGATGAAGAAGAATCCACCCAAGAGTTAGATAGGGACCTAATGGATTTACTAATAGATCCACCTTCATTCAATCCTGACGCAGATATCCAAACTTCTCCGAATCTTCTCGATCCGACCGAAGACCTCTTGCCGTTACCTGATATAAACCTACCTTCTAACATTCCGGACACCCTCAGAGAAGATATCGAGAACGAAGCAATCACATTACCTGATCCCGTATTGGACGAACCAACGGCTTCCGATCCCCAACTTGCTCTTAGTCCCAGACCATCAACAAGTGCAAGTCCAAATGCCACTGTTGATGATTATCCCACGTTCCTGAAATCAATGGCTAATAAAGATAAATTATTTAATACAGAAATTGTAGAACACAATGAAAGCCTTTTAAAATGTCCTGCAAAAGTAATTCTAGTTCCCACTTCTATTGATTTGGACGAATCTAACCCATATATCCAAGATATACTAACTGATCTCGAAATATGCACTAGAATACATAACTCCGAGAAAGAACTTTTCTCGTCCTTGAAAGTAGAAATAAATAATAAAATATATTACCTGTTGTTCAACAAGGTCCATCACTTCGACGAAGCCTCTTATCCGGAAATCTTCGAAACCCTGAAAAGAATAAGAAATGAATTAATAATATTTGGAAATGTTAATGAAATTGGCATATCTGATTTGAAAAATCCATTTGAAAAACATTCATTCGTTAAAGTTTATAATATCCTTACTTACCTTTTCCACGGCACGCAAATCAAGGTCAATGTATATCATAACAACATTGTATATCCTGCTCCAATCGAAATTAAAAAGATCTTGCATGATAACCATGACATTCCCATAGCAGGTCACTTAGGCTCATCACGAATGTATAACAGAATAAAACAAACGTATTATTGGAAAGGTATGCGTAGTGATATAGAATCGTACGTAAAACAATGTAAGTCGTGTCAAGAAAATAAAGCACTTAGGAAAATCAATCGCGCTCCGATGCAAATTACCAGCACTTCGACTGAACCGTGTCAACGAATTGCTCTGGACATCGTAGGTCCGCTCCCCGAAGCAGGACCTGCAAAATTAAAATTTATATTAACAATCCAGGATGACCTTACTAAGTTCTCTTCCGCATACCCTATTCGTAGTACTACAGCAGAAGAGACAAGTGAATGTCTGCTCCACTATATATCTATATTTGGCATACCCAAAATGATTCTCACCGACCAGGGCACCAACTTCACATCAGATCTCTTTAAGAAAACATGTGAATTCCTTAAAATAAAAAATCTGTGGTCTTCACCCTATCACCCACAAACCCAAGGCGCCCTGGAACGAAGCCATTCAACACTTAAAGAATATCTCAAGTCCTATATTAACGAAGAACAATCAAATTGGCCTCGTTACGTATACACAGCCATGCTCGCTTATAATACTGCCGTTCATTCCACAACTCATTTTACACCTTATGAACTAATGTTCGGTAGTAAACCGTTCATCCCTAATTCTATTTATGATGAATCCCCAGGAGCTACTTACCCCGAGTATGTCCGCATGCTACAGAACCGATTAAAATATTCACGTGAAAAGGCATTAGACTTCATGAGGAAATCCAAGGAGTCCTCAAAGTCTTATTACGATAACCGTACTCGCTCAGCTAGTTATAAAGTCGGTGAATTCGTGTATCTCAAAAATCATTTGAGACTACGTAAGGCTCTCTCTCCTGTCTGGAAGGGTCCTTATAAAATAATGAAAGTTAATAGTAATAATACACTTACCCTGCTTATTAATCGACGTCATGTCACCCATCATTTTGATGAGGTGAAGCCAGCTGATGTCGGAAGTAACCTGTAGTGTCTTAAATAATTATAAGTCTCAGCTTAAGTATTAATACATAAAGTAGGTATAGTTATTATATAAGTACTCATATATTCGTTTAACGTAGCTATTAATTTGCAGAACTCCGAGTCAGGCTCGAAGCCAGCAGGACCACTATGTCGAGCAGATAAAATCAAGTCCTGGCCTCTATTTCGATTACCTCGGCACACTGAAAATCAGCAGTGGACAGTTGAACGTCTTGATGCCCCTAGATATTTCACACATCGGCCCGCATATTGAAAATATAAACTCCGCTCTTAATACTACTAGATATCTATGTGAAAGAATTGGTCTGATAGAAAATAGTTGTAATAACATAATAGAACCCTTAAATGCCCGCTACAGCGACATGTACAAGGAGTTTTTATCTATTTCACATTTGTTGGAAAAACGGTCAAAACGCGCCTGGGTAGGAGGACTAGGTACTTTGATTAAACAAATATTTGGTAATTTGGATGAAAACGATGGTCTCAGGTATAATGATGCTATAAATGTACTACAACATAATGAGAAGAAATTGATTTCATTAATGAAGGAAAATATTTTACTAACCACATCGACTATTTCGTCGTTTAATGACTCTATTAATAAAATTAAAATTAATGAAATTAACGTAAACGAAGCTATCGATAAACTCTCGATCAACTTAATAAATGTAACTAATAAAACAAATGAATTATTGCTACGATTAAAAATTGTTCATATACTTAATAATCTAGAAGTGTCAATCTTAACTATGTCATTCCAACTAGAAGACATAACAAACGCCGTCCTATTTAGTAATCAAAATATTCTACACCCATCGATGATTACGTCACAACAATTGTTCCGAGAGCTTGCCGATAACTATCAATACTTACCAAACGACCTGAAACTACCTGTTAATTTAGATTTAAGTTCTATTCATTTAATTTTGAATGTATCTAGAGTAATTAGTTATTATGCTAGTAATAAGATATTTTTCGTGTTACAAGTACCTTTAGTATCCATTAAGGATTACGTATTATTTCATAACATTGCTTTGCCTACTCCTCACAATTTAAGTAAACCTAATACCTTTAGTTTAATATTACCCAGTTCTAAATACATTGCAATGACCAAAGACAAAACCCAGTACAGCACTCTAAACGATTTGGAAAGTTGCAAAATTATCACTGCAGGAAATTATATGTGCGACATAACAACCGTGTATGCGTCAGACATCAGACCTATTTGTGAAAGTGAATATATGTCAAAAGTGATCAGTGAAACCCCAAAATATTGTGAAACTAAATTTATTTATGGTAATTTAGATATGTGGAAACCCATAGAAAATAACAAATGGATTTATATACAGTCAGTGTCTAATAGAGTTTCAATAGAATGCCGAAACTCAAAATTACTAGAAGTTAATGTTTTAGGTACCGGAATACTTACCATCCCTAAAAGCTGCATAGGTTACTGTAAAGGTACCACTTTGATCCCAAAATATACCGCATTAAGTAATATATCTACACCCATTGCCTTTCCTGACTTTAACTTATTAAACGACACTTGCTGTAATGTAATGAGATTAAACCAATCAATTAATAATGTATCCCCTATTAAACAACTAAATACTGATTTAGATGATCTGAAATCTAATAAACACATCTTTCTAAAACAATTAAGTAATCTAGATAACGTCCTTGACAGCCAACCACACATCTTAAAATATGGGATGCATTATTCTATTATCACTATGTTAATTACTGTACTTATAGTATCTTATGTATGTCTTAAAGTTTATAAATGTATACGACCCGGCAGCAGAACCCCAGTTAAAGTATCTTTCTCATCAAAACCTGAATCGATTTGTAAAATTAATACAGAAAACAGTAATTCCGATAACGAGGAAACCTCCCTGCCAACTATAAGAACTAGAGTTTAAAAAATACTTGATTGTTTTGATTTTACACATAATTACATAACTTCGAAATAACCCCGAAGTTATTTCTTAAAGGGGGAGGTGTTATACCTTAAATGTGTAGGGGTTAATGCTAAATCAGCGCCTTGTCAGGCGCTGCCAGCTATCATGCACTCCTCGGCCGGAGACGTCATTTTTAGTTAGTTAACACTCAATCTCCGTAGCAGATGGTTCTGCCCAAGGGTCTCGCGTGTAATCCTAAAATATACTTACTATCCTAAAATATACTTATTATCCTAAAATAAATAATTCTTTCTTTTTTAAAAAGACGAATCCGTGGAACCCTATAACAGTACGAAATCCTAGGGAGCTAGGGTCCAACCCGTTTTTGCAGTTTTGTTTTTCAAATATGGAATGCATCTGTTTATCTTGTTCCAGAAGTAGCTAATGAAAATGTAAAAAAATGTATCCGAAAACGTACCTGTGGATGCCAATTTTACCACTAATGTAGTACCACTTAAAAATTAACAGCTTTGATTTGATTATTTAAATACTTAAACCTGAAATTCTAATTTTAAATCTCCAAGATGTTTCCCATTTGACAATATTGAGGTTAATTTTATAACCTAAAGGAGATATTCCAAATCCTGCCCAGTACCTTGAAAAATCGAGTAAAATCTATGGAATTCGGGAAAAATACAGATACATTGCTTAAATGAATACTTATATAATCAATTATTTTTATCGACTTTCAACAGGGCGTCTCGCCAAATTTAGGTACTCTGTGGTTAAAAACAATGACAGTAAACCATAGATCGGCGATTGCTCATAGATCGTGATCGTGAATTGTCTACTGCCACTTCAGTCGCTTTGTCGTTCGCGGTGTGATGTTCGTTTTGTTTTAATTTCTCGAGTCTACAAAAGACTGAACGAAACGTAATGATTTGACAATTAAGACAAATATACATGTCAAACGTCATTAATCAATCAACATGACAGCTTACCGCCATGACGGGTTTTTGTTGTGTGTTGCAATTTCAAGTGTACATTCTTGTGATTTACTACCAAACAAAGCCAACTTAAAGTAATTGGATGATTGAAAACTATTTTAATTGTGGTTTTCAATCATCCAATTGTTCTTTTCGCCATACATTTTGAAACATCTCCTTTTCGTCAACGTATTAGTTAGGAAATAACTATGTAAGTAAATAAAACGCCAAAATAATAAATTTTCATATGCACATATATTCGTTACAATAATAATAATATTTTAATAATGTAATATAATTATAATAATTATCTCTTACAACACTATTAAAGCTGGCACATATTCTTTTGTTTTTATCGCAACGCTAATTTCATGATTTTTAAATAATAATAATTTAAATTATTTTAATAATTTCGTATAACAGTAAGTACGTTGACTTATCAACTAAGAAAACAAGTCTAAAGGCCTATTGACACTGTTATAAAATGTAAAGTACATAGTGCACTTTAATCATTTCTAACGTGACGATATTATCGTGGACACGTCACGGCATCACGATAATACAGGAAAATAAAATGTATGGAAATATCTGAAGACACTTCAAATTCCGTCCACGATAACTTTATAACGTGCACGTATTACCATACATTTTCTTATAATAATAATATTGTCACGTTAGAAATTATAAAAGCGCACATTTTTATCTACTTTTTTACATTTAATTTAACATGATTAATTCATAAATAAATTCGTCGAACATATTTGTCGGTTAATATCAATGAAGCACGACAAATGAAATTATTTAATATGTAGGTATTTAAACATTTCTTATGAAGCATCGCACTTTTTTTAAAGAATGTGTAAGAATGTTTTTTTTTAAATGGGCGCCCCGTAAGTTGGGATCCAGAAAATAACAAAAATATGTAAATTATAACAATAATAATAAACTATCTATGTTGTATATTTGAACTATGCATTAAGCTTCTTATTTTATCCGATATCATAATTCGATAATTTCGTATATCTATCTATGTATAATATACTGTTTTTTATAATTATTTTACTTAGAACGAGGCATGCCTTGAGTTAAGCAAAAAGGCACAAATGTGCCTTTCAAACAATACAAGATGGTGCACTCTGCTGAGCGAATTATTGGTCACATAAAATTAATTATTTCTGTGTTGCTGACAAAAAGGCAGAATGTACGTACCTACATACTGAGTTGCCTCGTTAAAAGCAATTATAAAAATCCGTACTATTTATAATAATACAGTAATAACGTATAAGATAAATCTTTAAAACAGGGCTATTTAAGGACTCAGGCCTAAATAAAGGGCTCGCCATACGATTTCTTTTTCTTAAATTTTAAATATTTTTAATAGAAACACATAAAATGTAGTCCTTAAACAGCCCAATTTTACTATTATATCCCTTTTCAAAACAATGCGATAATACATTTTTTTAATTACTATTTTAGTGTAAAAATTTATAACAATTTAATAAGTATCAAACATTATGATTTTAGTTGACATCGCATGGTTTTGCAAAGTGAGATAGACTGAAACAATAGTTGAGTTTGAAACAATTGCCATAAAGGTTCGTGAACATATATGGGCGGGCCACGTCACACCGCAACACATTGCAAAAATCCTCCTGCACACTACGGGTGGACCACACCAGGCCGCAGCACACTGGTGGATCGCTCACCACGCATATTTTTGTGAATACCGTTTTGCGTTTGATGCGGACCGGTTGTAGTGTGCTATGGTTACGCTTGCGGCGCGGCCTGCCTAAATGTGCGCGAACCTCATTGCACTGGAGTGGAAATAGTTCAAATTCAAACAATTACTGCGTTGAGGTGCGGCCCGTCCCGGCTGCTAATGTGTTTGGCGCCTTTTTGCAATGCTACGCACTGCGGCCCGTCGTCACGGCTATAATGTGCGCATAGCTAAAAAGTACCGATTACTTTCAGTCTAGATATTTATTTTCGTCCTTGCGATATACAAGTTTGGACAAGTCTTGTAAAAGACTTATCTAAAACATGTCGTGTATTGACGTCGCTTCAGACATGTATTATTAACTATTTTGTTTACCTTTTTGACAAGTTCTGTTTCAAATTTTCAACTCTACAGTCCTTACAACTTGTTTTCGGTATCAAACGATAGACGAAACTACACAACACAACATGTAGAAAATTCTTATACCTTGGCGTAAACGCAGGTTTAGGGTGCAAAATATGCGGGCTTGCGGACGATGAGCAATGGGTAGCTCACCGTCCGGTAAGGACCAAGCCCGGATCGACGGCGCGTTGTGTCCCACGCGCGCCTCAAAGAGATGTCAGCAAGTGAAGGGGTCCGATGAGACTATTGCCTGCCGGGGTTGCGGGAAAGTCCGAAAGGGATACCGTGGCCCCCTGGCATTGCACAGGCAACAGAAGGAACACGGGTGGGTTTTAGTCAGTAAGAGTCTGACACGCCCTCTTGCTCCAACCAGAGCGGGAGACGTCATTTGATGAACTCCCACCCAAAAAAAAAAACCTGGTGTGTAATTTTAAAATACCTTTTATCATCAAAACAAAGAGAGTGAGCAGACCACCAGTAAGATGGTCAGACGCGATCAAGAAGGCTATTACCGAGCAGTCCACCCTGCAGAAGATCACATAACTTAGACACGGGTCGTAAGTGGTCGCGTTCCTCAGCATTGAGGGAACGACGGAGATGAATTAGTCAAATCAAAGGATGATAAATGATTGCGTCATAAAATTGAAGTGGAATGTACAAAAAAGGGCATAAATAATCCTTTTTGCATATTTTATAAATATGTATGTTGACTTTTACGTAAAGACTATTGTTTCAAACTCTGTTTCGATATTATAACAATAGCTAGAAACAGGACCACAAATATAAACTCAATAGAAAGAATCATAGTGATGTACATTTGAATAAATTTTATAGTGTTAAGAGCGCTTATCCTAAAAGTTGGCAACGTAGCAAATAACTGACAAATATTTATCTGTTTTGATTATTTTTGTATTAATACTGTATGGAAATTTGAAATGTGGCCAACTGGTGAACATATTGATTATGAAATGCAATAATTAATATTTTAACCCCGAATATTTCGCTTAAAATGTTAAAAAAAGTATTTGGAAACTTTCCAAGTGCCTTTTTACACCTAAAACGGTTACAACATCAAATTCAGTGTTATAATAAAATTGCAATTCATTATTAATATTCTAGTTCGCTAGTTAGCCACATTTTATATTTACATGCAGTAATATTGCCAAATTAATCAAAACAAAATAAAATGCTTGTTTTAAATTTGTGCTTACCTACTAATTGGATGGTCAATTGTTTAATTAATATCGTTCAGTGCAAATAGACGGTCGAGCGATATTTTTTATAATGGATAATTATGCTGCGTAGAACAGTGCGATATATGATAATTTTAATAACATCAGTATTTTACATTTAGCGACTTCCTGTCTGACTTCCACAACCTAGTAGATAAGTAACACGATACTCCTTGGTAAGACTGAAAGAATTCTTTCGTTCAAACACGAAAAGGTTAAATAATACTCACGATATTATTAAAATAAAACAGTGTCACTTGTGTGAAACGGGTTTTCTATGAAGAATTGCTCTTTAAGAGGCACAAGACAATACATCACTATAACCTTTCTAAACTAAACTCGGATAATTCACAACTTTTATATAGATTACAGAAAGGATATGCTACACATTAATACTAGAAGCACCAACACATACACAGACAAACAGTGGTACAGTTATAAAATTATACACATATTTACATCTATCGCGATCAACATGCCAAAGAAGAAAAATAACAATTGAGCGTGCAACTGCAGCACCGTACACGTGATAGAAATGCATCTTCTAAAAATTAAAAAAATCTGTGATTTTGTGTGAGAGACAAAGAGAGAGAGTTATATTTTTCATCTCTCTCATGTAACGAAACGTGCGTAAACGTGATGCGACCTTGAAAAATCACTCTCAGTTCTCCTGTCTTTCCTTTTCGCTTCTAAGAATTTTCACTGCAAAAACAATCAACAATAATACTGCCAACTTCTCTTCTTGATTTAGTTTATTTCGTGGGGTTACTGCGACAAACCCATCGTTTGAGTAGGCCATAATAGATTTTGCAAGTCTTTTTAGAAAAAAAAGAAAGTCTGTAATTTTTTGTTATTTTTAGGCCTTTTGTACCGGCGGCGTCTAACCAAACACTTGTTGAGTTATGAAAAGACTCGTACATACGCTTGAACTGTTTCATATAAAATGTTCGTACTGTTTTAAATCCGTGTCTCGCGTATGTTTTGGATCCGAATCGATCTAGCCAAAAAAAAAAAAAACTTTGTGTTGTGTGTGCAGTGCTGTCACTTTTTTCCATTGCTCGAATCGAGGCGAGCATCAATTTTTGTGAGGCATACATTTTATTTATTTCGAGACATGTTGTTCGCGATTTAAAACAAAAATCCTGGTTTGCGATGGCGCTTTATATTTTATTTATAATAAATAGATCTATCGGTTTTTCCTATAAATGGATAAAATCTCCTATAGAAAAATATTTACAAAAATGCTGGCGTAGGAATAAAGGACGTATCCATTTCTTCTTGGCACAACATTGATATAATTTATTTTTATAATAGTTTTTTAAATAATTTAAATTCCTCCAAAGTTGAATTTTAAAGCAAGTTGTACTTACTAATTTAATATGAAAATAATGTACCTAAACTTAAAAATATTATGCCAAAATGTACGCTGACGTAACTTAATCATTTAAATTATATTAAAATTGAGTGGAGTTTTTATTAATAATGATTTAAATGACTAAAAACTGAAACTTTGAATACCATATATGACAAAGCTATAACATTTTCACGACATAAAATTTACATTTAACACGACAATATTTTTCATTTAAAATGAATAAATTGTTATGTCAGTACAAGTTTCACATTTAAAAGCCTTAAAATATCATATCTTAAATTAAAACAACACATTGATAATGTCTTAAATATTTTTTAAACATTTTATAACAGTAAGTTTAACATTTTTTAAATTATAAATTATAATCATTCGCTTACAACTTATGTTACAATTACATTTAAGTTTACATTTAATACGTTAAATTATAATTTTTATAAATAAATGGGACGTATAATAAAATGCACGAAAGACAAAAATTTAATAAATAATTATGATTCTTTTTAATACCTAGGTTACAAAAAGTAGCAGTCAATCCATGACTTTTCAACTAATATTACTTAAAATATAAAATCATTTATTTAAAATATTTTTGATAATAATATGTTCTTTGGAAATACATTTCACACATTCTCAATACTCGTATAATAATTTTCACATTTATTATGTTAATAATATTTCTGTATTTTTTATATTTATTTTCTTGTTTCTTTTATTTAATTATTTTTACCGGTTCTTTTATTTTTAATTGAGATGACACTTATGTATATATTAGATGTTTTTTTGTGTTAGTCTTAGGTCTCATCGCTTTGGCATGCTTTTTCATCTAGTATTGCCGATATTTTTTGGCTTTATTACACAGTAATATTATATGGTTAATAATGGTTATGTTCCTTACAATTAAACTTGTAAAGTCTTATTCTTGATGCAAGATTGACTTTAAATGAAGCGAGATTCAAAAATATTAATGTTCACTTAAAATAAAATTGATGTGAGCAATGACTAAAAATAAAATAATCATTTTTTTTATTTACGGCACGTCATTTTCATTTAATTTCAATAATTTATTGGACTTTAAATGTAGATAATATAATATGTTTTACATATAAATATATTTATAAATGTATACATTTATGTCTAATATAGCAAAAATGGACGTTAGGGTTTCTGCTAGCGCATTTCTTACTAATAGAAGATGCTGAGTTCAAGAGATCAGACGTGTTAATAGGAATTGTGAATATAAAATACTTCACGGACGCTAATTTTAGGAAGGTAACAAAAGATGCATAGCATAAGCATAATCAAACAAACAAAAAAAAAATCATAAACAAAACAAACAAAAAAAAAACAGACTATAATGTTCCCAATATTGGGACACAAGCCTCCTCTCTGTGGGGAGCAAGCTTTAATCCACCACACGTGCCCAGTGTAGGTTGGGGATGTCACGTCTTCGATTTTTTGGGTCTAGGTCAAGTCGGTTTCCTCGCGATATTTTCCTTCGCCGTTATGAGAGCGTTGTCTGGCATTATGTAACACCCGTATGCCGATTAAGGTCAACAGCAATATATACAAAAGGGCAGTAAGACCAGCCCTAATATATGGATCTTAGCGCTAGCCGATGAGGAAGTCGGATGAACAGAAAACTCACATCACAGAGATGAAGATGCTACGCTGGTCTGTGGAGTGTGAGAGCAAATAGATAAAATAAGAAACGAGCATATCCGTGGTACTTTTGAAGTCGCCAAGATACACGAAAAACTTAGTGAAAACCGCTTGGGCTGGTGATGAGGCGAGATGATGACCATATGACTAAAAGAGTCATGAATATAGAAAACGAAAAGAGAGGCCGTGGACCACCACTAATGAATTGGCTACGAACAATAAAAAATCATATGATGACGAGCAACACAACAAAAGAGACAACCCACAACCGTACGGTGTGGCGCAGAAGTACCAGGAGGGTTGACCCCAAATAAATTGGGATAATAGCCAGGAGAAAGAAGAAGAAGAATGTGCCTTTCTGGATTCCAACCCACGACATGACACGACACGTAAGTCTGGGGCCGTTAAAACTGGCCCACCAGTGCTCTAATCGGGCCTGTGCAAAGATGCATATTAGGCCTTTCAATGAAAGAAAACTGAGTGCAAGCAAAATAATATTTTTCTGTTCCATTAAAATAAAACGGTGTACTTTTATCTTTTGATTTGGTTGAATGAACCAAATTGAATCATGTAAGCTTTTAAAGCTTTGGTTTCCTAAGAAAGCCGTGAACAGTCACACAACAACGGCTACTCAAATACAGAGCGTTTTTTGACACCCTCCTGGAGGGTTCACCTAGTCGCATCTGGGATGCCGGGAGCCCTCGCGGACCGCTCATTTTAAATGTAGGTTTTTCTTAGCGAATACAGCATTATGAACCGTGAAAATAAAATCTGATGTACATATATGTATTTTAACAAGATTTATAAGTATATGCGTTGGTTTTAGAATCCAAGCTTATATGTATTTTTTTGTTTGAACCGTGTTATTCAATTCCAGTATGAAAACTTTAACCACTTTTGGACCTCACATAACTTCGCATGTATTTCCCCGAAGGCATGGGCAGAGGTGTACCTATAGTACACCCACATTTCGCCAGTTAAGTTGTTATGTGTACTTTTGGACCTTGTCACATTGAACTTGTTACATCAATTGTTGTAACTACTCATACATTTAACACTATGACATCTTTCATGCCGTCATTTTCATCCTATAATAACCACACAGTTCTTATTGTGGTCAAGGTTTTCATTCGCCGACTGTAGTGTATGAGAAATAATGTTTTAAGTTGATTAGGGAGTTAGGGTTATGTTGAAACACTAGGGCCATGGGGTTCAAGTGCCCACTTGGTTTTTTGAGACATCGCGTTGGTCGATTTACGTGACCAGAAGGCTGGCCTTTTTGGCCAAAGAATCATGCTGATTAGCTATACAACGTGGCAATGATGCTAGCCTTTTGGACACTTTTCCTGTTGACAGCGATGCGGACGAATTTTTTGATGCTCTATGATTACTACCCGTCCCGTTTTTATATTCATGTGTATATTAATATCCTAAGACTGTTAGCTTATATATTATGTAAATATTATCTCGTTTGAAAATAAAAATATTATAGATACTTTTTTATTTGAAGATATTAAGGAGAATCGTGATATATTTAGGCTACCATATTGAACACATGGCAAGTCTTTTCATCATTAAGATATTATTTATATTCTCAATCGGTCGGTATTGGTCGATAAAATGAGCTGTAATCGACATAGCGCAATTTCTTCTCTTTTCTTGTACGATTTTTGGATTTTCTAAGCAGGGGTTAAAGCTTGTATACATTCAATTAAATAGATACACAATTGTTGAGTAATAATATATCATTATATTTTATATTTATGGCATGTTATTCAAAATCTGATCAATTCCATGTATGAAAATACGAAAAAAAAAATTATTAAGTAGGTATAATTATTTTCAATTACAATTCTTATATCAACTCTCTGTCAGAAAATACGTGAATACTCGTATTTGGCCATTTTGTTGATTATTATTATATAAACTTCGTTTCAAAGTCCTTTTTATTTATTGTTTTAATACTGATTGACAATCAGTATTAAAACAATAAATTGATTGAATCGTTTGATTGATCAATCAACCGACCAAAATATATTTTATTATAAAAGTTGATGTCTAATATACATGACACACGTGTATTATTCGCCAGGTGATGTTTTTCAATGTTCTTTTATCAAAAAAAAAAAATTGACAGCCGTGTCAATATTTTTTTTGATAAAAGAACATTGAAAAAAACAAATGATTCATTTGGATGATTGATTCTTAGTATAAATAAGTTGAAAAGTAACAAGTTTATTAAAGATAACTTTAAAAGTGAATCGAAATCTTTTCTACAAGATAATCCTGAGTGGTTTTCAAAATATTAATAAATCAATAAGTTGAAATTAATAGATCAATACGATGTGAACAGTTCAAACCTGGTTGGAAATCATCGATTGATAAACCTTATGGCTGAAGAAGAGTAAGTTAGCAATGTGTAAACAGTTTGAAGAATCCCCGCCCCTTTTCTGGAGCTGGTCCCATCAGCATCGGGACTTGGTTCTTGTGAGTTACCGTTATCTGAAAGTGAAAGATATTTTAGTGAAATAAAATCATTTATTCGTTTGCAAACATGGGTAATTAGTACATAATATGTTTATTTATAATAGTCCCACATGATCATATTGAATTCACTCAAATTTAAAATATATTATAATTTTAACTAAAAATTACAAATTATTACCGAGGACCACAGATGTATTATTTACAACTTAAGACAAATTAATGTCAAATCGTTTGAGTTACAGTAAAAATGTCTTATAAATACAAAAATTTCAACAAAGTATACAGAAAAAAAAACAAATGGAATAATAGCATGCCAACAGTGAAGTCGTCAAGGGAGTTTTTTTTTAAAATTAATTAATATTTAGTTAAGTGTCTTTTTAAAACAGTCATATTATTAATGCGTGGGGCAATAAAAATAAATAAAAAAAAAACGCAATATAAAAGTTACCTTGCAAGGCGGCTGCATCCACGGCTCCCCGTCGATCTGCATGGGGAATGTCTTCTTAGTAGTTAGCGTGATGGAGCTGCACTGAGCCAGCCGCCTGCCTGACGCGCGGAGACCTGGGAGATGAAAGAAATTCGACTTGAAGAAGGGGTTTTTTTTTTAGTGTCAAATTAGATTAGCAAGAAAAACTCCGCAGACTTTCAGAGTATCGATATTTTAACACGATATAATAAAAGAGAAATTATATTCAAATTTAGAAAAACCCAGACAAAATCATTTCCTCATTTCTCTTTTCTACTCCATCACCAGACCCTGTTCATCATCTATCTATAACATTCATTGAGACCATTCCAATGAGCCCTTACCAACTTACAGTACAGGTATCGTGTTTGGACACGATACCTGTACTGTAAGTTGGTAAGGGAGTTGGGTATCCTGTAAATTCCAGGTGATGCTGCAGCATCAGTTCAAGGTAACATAATACCAAAATTCAAATCGATCAGACCTGTGGAAGACGCTCACATCCATTCATCAGCTAGAAAAGAGCTGATAATCTTCAAACGGCTGAACCGATTTTGGTAAAAACATTTCTTAAAACCATCGCTAGAAAATCTGCTTGCAAATAATAAAAAAAACATTCTAATCGGTTCATCCGTTTAAGAGCTACGGTGCCACAGACAGACACACACAGCGGTCAAACTTATTATACTCCTCTTTTTCCGTCGGGGGTTAAAAAATGATTTGATGTTTTTTTTTTTGGGGTCATCGACCGGTTGTTGTGATGTTACTTAAAGTATGAGTTAAGAAAATCTGTTTTTATTTGTTTTATCAAGTTTTGAAATCGATACCCATCACGTCAGTGAAGATTACAAAAATAAAAATAAAAAAAATCGGAAATTTCAAGAGACTATTACAGGTAACTGCGGTTGATGACCCACAAAAAACTCATAAAATTAATTTCTTATCATGTTTTGATATTTTTATATAGGGGCTCGTGACTAAGTTATAACAGCCGCACGCTGTGGGTAAATCAATCAGGTTAAGCTACGGTTACCGCGGTCAGTGTCCGTATGGGTGACCATCTTAACATACCAAGATCCCTCCGTGCCTCCGAAAGGACGTAAAGCCGTTGGTCCCGGCTGACATGCTTGGATCTTTGACAGTCGTTAGTTTTACCAAGGGGTACCGTGTTACCCAGTAACTGGGTTGTGAAGGTCAGATAGGCAGTCGCTCTATGTAAAACACTGGTATTTAGTTGCATCGTGTTAGACTAGAAGCCGACCTCAATATCGTTGGGAAAAGGCTAGGCAGATTGATTGGTTCGGAACCATCGTGTGCTCGTCCGACTCGAGCTTGGCCAGCCGTGGTAAAAAGATTAGATGACCATCATGGTTGCTAGCGGGCTGACCGCCCATAGTGGACCCCTCGTAGTCACATATCAATCATAGATCCTTTTCTTTTTCCGTAATAGTCGATTCCTGAACATATCATAATACTATCAAGTCATTGTAACTGCGTCCTTCACGCAAGGTCAGCTCTGTTTAGTAATTATTCACTTTTGTTTAGATATCCATACCCATCACGTCTGTGGAGTTTGATTTGTCCCTGTATTAGTGTGTGCTCAAAAACATTGCAATGTCTATTTATTAATAGGTAAAGCCATCACATGCGCAAACCCGCCAAAATAGGTAAACAAACACAAATTGTTGTTGACCAATTTACATTTTCTCATACGCGGCATAAAAATAGCTTGTATTTCAATGCAAATACGAATCTTCTATACAGTACCACCCTTCCCTCGATAGAGCGTAGTTGCAGACGCAAGAAACGATCAGAATTGCCAGTAAAACTAAAACAGCACTTATAACCTATACAATTTTTTAGTATTTTTTTTCTCTGAAATAAGTCAATTGACTTAAAATCCAGTTGAGGCGTCTGAAGTTTAGCGCATTTAACATTACACGTTGTATAGCCAGCGAGCTGAAGGGGCACTGGATGGTCCATAATATTTTTTAAGAAGAATGTATTACAAATGTAAATTTACAGTACACTTATAATTATTTATGTATATATTAGTCAGTAATACCCTTCCTAATTACTTTTTGAATGTATATGCTGTTGGTGTTCTTTAATAAATATATAATAATATTTACCAGTTCTGACTTGGCCCATATGCAAACAGTTCTCCAGACCAATTACTTCTATTAGTTTGTCACCAATATCTGAAAGAAAAACTTTTTTTTTTTTAAATATTGTTAAAGTTGATGGTAGCATACCATCAACAACACAGAGTCATGTCTTAACTTAAAAAGACAACTCTTATATATATATATATATATAAAATATACCTTTTATATAGATACAATTTTATATTTTTTTTATTATTTTTGTTAAATTTGATATAATGATAAAATTATTGAATTTAATAAAATTCAATAATTTTATAAAATTAAGATTTTAATAAAATTAATTCGGTTTTGAAATTCTGCTTCTGTGATAGTCTTGGGCACATTAAAATGAGTTCCCTTTATTAAATTGCGCTACAGTTGCTCTAGCATAAGATAAATGATGTCTCCCCACCTTGTTGCGCGTTGGGGAACCGTCCGCGGCGATGCGCGGCGGAGGAGCCCCACAGGTTGGAGCCGCCGTGCGCGTACGGGATGTTCAGGAGGGCCACGCCCTGGAGTGCCGGGCCCTTGTTCAGTTCCAGTGACGCGCCGTCACACTGTTAAATGTGTATAAAAAACAATGTATGTTATGTTGCAACAGTGAATGTTATAAAAACTTGACTGTGAAAAAAGATTGAGTTGTGGCAGAAGGCCAACTAAACTAATACATCAGGCATATAATTGTTTCGTTATAATTGAAAAGCGTTTATACAGAAAGTGAGCAACGTCGCAAATAGCTGATTTCGCTGTTTTGATTAATTTGGCAATATCACTGTATGGAAATAAGAAATATGGCTAACTAGTGATCTAAATTATTAAAGTAAGTAAAGTAAAAATTAATTTATTTTCCACACTAATAAAAAAAACAGTACAGTCAATATTAAAATGGAGCAGCCTAAACTAGGGCAGCCCTGTATTTCAGGACTTCATGTCTTCCTCCCGCGGCGAGTGAGTTGGTACAATTTATTAATGAATATAGTGTTTGCGTGAGTACGTGTGTGTGATATGTGTTTGACTTTGTGTGTGCGTGCGAGTGTGCGTTGTGTGACTTGTGTGTGTGATGAGTGAGAGTGAAGTTGCGCGTATCTGTTTATGGGAGTATGTATGCGTGGTTCTGCATGAGTGCGCTTACTACTCCTTATTTACTACAGACAGAACTGAAAAGTTATATAGAAATTATAAGTGAGGACTCTGTGTCATTATAATTTAAACTTAGGAGATATTTTTGGTCCAAACGCCTCCTGCCGGAAGCTATAGGCGGGGATCGTGCGGTCCATGGCCCTGTACGGGGCACCGGTGTGGGCGCGTTCGTTGAGGCGGCGGCCTGCCCGCTAGTTGAACGCGTCCCAGAGGGTCATGGCCACCCGGCTGGTCCGGGGATACCGCACGGTCTCCGGTGAGGCGGCGAGCCTCCTTGCCGGATTGCCGCCATGGGATCTGGACGCAAAAATCCTCGCGCATATTTGGGAGTGGTGCGAGGAGGCGAAACGCCGGGGCTTGACTCCGATGCCGCAGGAAATCGCGGCACAGCGGACATAGCTCCGACGGGATCTCATGGCGTCATGGAGAGTGCGATTGTCGCAACCCAGTGCTGGGCACGCCACTATTGCGGCGATAAGTCCCCTCTTTGAGGAGTGGCTGGAGAGGCGCCACGGCGTCCTCACCTTCCGCCTGACGCAGGTCCTCACCGGACACGGCTGTTTCGGGAGGTACCTGTTTCGGATAAGGCGGGAGGAAACGCCCGGGTGTCATCACTGCGTGGATCGCGCGGAGGACACGGTGGAGCATACGGTGGAGGTATGCCCGGCTTGGGCAGACCACCGCCGTGTCCTCGTGGAGGCGATCGGTGGCGGGGATCTCTCGCGTCCGGCCCTGGTCCAGGCCATGGTACGGAGCGAGAGAGCATGGGAGGCCGTCACCTCCTTCTGCGAAGCAGTAATGCTCGCGAAGGAGGAGGTGGAGCGCGTGAGGGAGAGGCAAATTTCGCGCCCTCACGCCTCTAGCCACCGCAGGAGGAGACGCACTGGGCGTCGGGAATCGGTTGCCGATTCCCGGCCACCGTAGGTGCGGGCTTGCGGACGGTGAGCAATGGGTAGCTCGCCGTCCGGTAAGGACCAAGCCCGGGTCGACGGCGCGTTGTCTTCCACGCGCGCCTCAAAGAGATGTCAGCGAATGAAGGGGTCCGATGAGACCATTGCCTGCCGGGGTTGCGGAAAAGTCCGAAAGGGATACCGTGACCCCCTGGCATTGCACAGGCAAGAGAAGGAACACGGGTGGGTTTTAGTCAGTAAGAGTCTGACACGCTCAATGACTCCTCCCGCTCTGGGTGGAGCGGGAGGAGTCATTTGATGATTTCCCACCAAAACATTTGTTTGATGATTTCCCAACAAAAAAAAAAAAAAATATATTTTTGGATAATAAATTTACATTCATGCAAATTAATATTGATCATGAAATGCAATAATTTAATATCATAACACCGAATATTTAGTTATAGATGCAAAAAAGTATTTGGAAACTTTCCAAATGCCTTTTTTACACCTGAAACGGTTACAAAATTAAATTCAGTGTTACGAGTATAATTACAATTCATTATTAATATTCTAGTGCACTAGTTAGGCATATTTCCTATTTCTGTACAGTAATATTGCCAAATTAATCAAAACAGCGAAATGTTTGACAGCTATTTGCGACGTGCGTTGCCAACGTTTTAGTTGAACGGTCTTAATCAATATGGCAATATATAATCTTATCAATCATAATTATAATTACTAATGTTGACAGTAAAACGCCAATTTGTGCCCTGTTTACTGACATGACAAAAGCTTTTGACTATGTAGATCATAGAACACTAACTGGAAAACTAAACGCTTACGGTATAAGGGGAAATGGTTTGGAACTATTAAACTCCTATTTAAGTGATCGCAATCAGTATACAGAAATAACTAGAGTCAATTTAAATACGAAACGGGAGATAAAATACCTATCAAACTGTAGGAAAATTTACTATGGGGTACCACAGGGCAGTGTGCTTGGGCCACCATTATTTCTTTTATGTATTAATGAACTACCACGACAAATAAAGCATCCAATTATCCTCTTCGCGGATGACAGTACAGCAATAATTAAATGTTCCAATAATCTGTCTTATGAAGAAGATGTAATTACACCCTTAAAAAAATTATTTATTGGCTTGACAGAAATAACTTGGTTATTAATATACAAAAAACCAAGTTATTACATTTCTACCAAAGGCTAAAACCTAACCATTTGAATGTTTCTTATAACGGACAAAGGGTAGAAGAGGTAAAAGTAGCAAGATTTCTTGGCATTCTAGTTGACAGCCAACTAACATGGAAAATGCAGGCGACATCTGTGCGCGGCTAAGTAAATCTGCTTATGCTCTTTTCATCTTGGCAAAGAAAGTTAATATACAAAGAGTACATATTGCATACCATGGGATTGTTTCCTCAGTATTGAGATTTGGCATAATATTTTGGGGCAACTGTGCTGAAAGAGAAACTATATTTAGAACTCAAAAAAGATGTATGGTAGGCCTAAAAACTACTGATAGCTGTAAGTCTGTCTTCAAGTCATTAAAAATCTTGACTTTCCCATGCCTATATATATTTGAAGTAGCAGTGTTTGTCAAATGTAACTTGAACCTGTTTCCTGCGAAAGCAGATACTAGAATACGAACCACTCTACTTAGATCCCAATACAAAACCATGTTATGTACAAGTACATTCAAAACAGCACTAGCAAGGAAGAGTATTCTAGGCATGGGTCCGGTTATATACAATAAAATACCTGATTGCATTAAGAATGAAAATTTACATAACTTTAAAAGAAAACTAAAGAATCTGTTAATAGGAAAATGCTATTATTCAGTCACCGAATATTTGAATGGGTCACTGTTATAAAATTTCTGACATTTCATAAGTAACTAATAATGAGCTTCCTTAGTGACATTTAAATTTAATTTGTGACGTCATTCAATTTCTTTAACATTATTTAAATAATTAATTGCTGACAATTTTCATTTTATTACAATTACTGCGGACAATTTTTTTTTTCTCACTACACTCAATTTATCTAATTATCTAACCGATATTGTTCAGTTCAATATTAATCTCTTAATTCAATATTAATTTTGCATGTATGACTACTTTTGTACGCCCTAGAGGCAAAACATAGCGCCCTCAATGTATTACCAAATAAGAACTTATAATGTACCTATGTTTTACAAAAATAAATGAATCTGAATCTGAATCATTTATAATTAATTAATAATTTGTAATCTAATGTACATTTTATACGGGTGTATTCTAGAAATAAAAATATTTTGGTAATTGATAAAGATGGGGACTTCAGGATCTTACCTGCTATTGTTTCTATAGCCTTAAGATAAAACTATAGAAACGATAACAGGTGATGTCCCGAAGTCACAATGAATCTAGACTTAGAGCACTGTTAATAAAAAAAACTGTTTTTGATGGATCACATTTTTTTCTCGTACCTTTGTCTCACAAAACCAAGGTTTACGGCTAGGGTTTTCGATAAAACTCTAAAGAACCCTACAAACTACGCCCTTTGATCCTCCCGCTTGAGTCCCTAGATTGCTATTTCTATTAAAATTTCTAATTCGAATTCTCACATTTGTATATAATAAATATATTTGTAATCATGTTCTCGAAAACGGCTCTAACGATTTAGATGGAAGTTGCAACAGGGGTTTACGGGGGTAAACAATCAATCTAGCTAGGTCTCATATCTGGGAAAATTAATTTTCTCTATTTTCACAGCCGCGGGAATGTGATACAACGTTGGTATACCTGGATGATATGTTTAACTATTTTCACCCGAGCAATGCTCGGTCGATCACTGTACTAAACCGTCTAAAAATTTCTAAAACGTCTCGGGTGTCTGAAATTCACTTCTATCAACGGAAAGAACCAGAGTGAATAGAAGTACATTTCTTCGGATACTGATTCGTGCCGTTCTGTATTATAGGTAACTACTCCTTCTTTATAATATGTTTTTTTTCTAAATTGTTTGTTATATGGATAGAATAATATCAATATACCACAATATCTATATGCTCGTGCAGATTCTTGCAGCTGGCCGCGAACTGTTCGGAGGTGGCGAACTCGAAGTACCACAGCTTGTTTTTCATTCGGGAGCTAAACTTGTCGGGGTTTCGCTCTCGCTCCGTGTGGAACTTCACGCAGATTGCAGCATCCTGGAGGAGAAAACAATGCTTTTGTTAGAAAAGAAAAAAATACATGCGGGCAATCTTTGGGGACTGCCGATAGAAGTGAAAAGCGTGCGGTGACGATGACGCGAGTCTCACGCTTTCTGTTCACCCAAAAAGTACACATATATACACAGTATACATATAGCTCATGGAAAGCGTTCGGTGACGATGACGCGAGTTCCATGATTTTTGTTCACCCAAAAAGTGCTCAACGCTAAAGAAGTTTTCACTTAAAAAAATTGGTAAAGATACAATAAACTATGGACGGTGGGTTCGTGTTGCTTGCAAAGTTGTAAACACGATCAATGACTGATAATTGTGGCTACAGACATCATTACTTATCCCTCTGAGATATCTGGTATGCCTATTTCTTATCTTAGCTATGTCAATAAAACCTGTGTCATTAAAGTAACGAATGAAAATGCGAGTGAAAGGGAAAAGCTCTTTTGTTCTGCCGCCATTTTCAATTCGTTTATTTAACACACATAACATCACGCCTTGTTTCCCCGAAGGGTTGGACAGAGGTGGACCTGTAGTAGGTACACCCACATTTCGCCAGTTATGTTTAAGTCCTATGTAATAGGGGGCGAGCCTATTGCCATCTACCGGGCACAAATCCAGACTCCGGGCTCTCGTTTATTTAATGGCACCGGTTATAATCTTTAACTAGTTCTGCCAGCGCTTTCACCCGCGTAATATCTTTATACATATACACAGTCTATGTTACTCAGTGATAATATAGAATTGAAAGTTTTTTTTTTTAAATCGGTCCATTAGTTTTTGAGTTTATTCATTACAAAACGAAAATACAAATATTTTCTCTTTGTTATATTGGTGTAGATGAATTTTTCTAGGAATTCCTAGTACCTAATGATAAATGTCCCGTAAATAACTACAGAAACTCAAAGACATCTCAGTGAGAAGGTCCTCCCTTTCGGACTTTCCCGTAACCCCGGCAGGCATCGGTCTTATCAGACCCCGTCAGTTCTGATGACATCTCTTTGTGTCGCGCGCGTGGAACACAACGCGCCGTCGACCCGGGCCTGGTTCTTACCGAACGGCGAGCTACCCATTGCTCACCGTCCGCAAGCCCGCTCAGTGAGAAGGCCTCGATCTGGCTATAGAATAATTAAGATGGTTCCCTAGCAAGTTTGCTACTTACAACGCCGACGGAGAAGTAGTTGTTGATGATATTGTACGGGACCACTGTGGGATGCGGCGCTGAGTCGGGCATCTGGGGCTGTTCGCACTGGAAACGTCAAAATAAATAACATAAACGTGGGAAGATTTGTACGTTTTTTTAACAAAATTCTTATTTGAGGACAGCCTAGGGCCATTGATATAAACTTTATAAAAAAAACTAAAGAAAACTAGTAAATGTTAAGTTAACTTGGCTAGGATAAGACGAAATGTAAACATATTTAGATTCCGGCCTATCCCAGCCCTTGCTGACCAACAGAAATAGTAAATAACTCACATCCGTGGAAGAATTCTCAACGGTGATGTGCCACCGATCCATCATGACGGTGCTCGCGCGAGCTATCTTGTCCAGAATCTTGTGGATGGACTCGCCTTCATATCTGTGAAGTTAGATTATGCGGTTATTAAATTACTTTCCAAAAAGTATCTTGCGATTGCTGTACCTAAATTCATTCTGTAAGTAGGCAAACTTAGGCTAACTACATAAAAGTCACATTATCAAGTCCTAAGCTCAACAAACAGTGAAGGAAAAAATCGTGAGGAAACCGACATGTCCTAGAACCAAAAATTCGAAGACATGTGACGTCTGCCAACCCGCACTGGGCCGCGTGGTGGGTTACGGCCCACTCCCTTTTTCAGAGTGGAGACCTGTGTCCCAGCAGTGGGGACATTAAATGCTATATCCTAAGAACTGTGATGGCAAATACCATAAGCTGTAATCGTCATAAAAAAACACGTAAAAATTAAGTAAATATGCTTACCCGCCTCCCCATCGCAGACATCTAGCTAAATCGTTGCCAGTTCCAAGAGGTATCACCCCAACTGCTGGCTGTGTGTCCATATGGACCTTGTCTGGACCAAAAAACACGTGCTTTTATTTATTGTTGATTTAAGTTGAATATTTTTATTAACTCAAGCGAGATTGGACCAACATAACGATTTTCTAGCTGCTCGGACCTAGCTGGCCCCACATTGTTTTTTTGACATAAACCGTGACATCTCAGCATTTTTTGAGATTAGAGATTTCGAGGTGGTAAAGCCTGTCTAAAGGATGTTCTAAAATTACGTACCCATAGTTTCCAGCACCCATCCGACAGTGCCATCACCTCCGCAGCATATCACGCGGTAGTTCTTCACGTCTTTGAACATCTGCAACCCTGAGGAATTATCAATACGATAAAATAGGAGTGGTCTCACCAGGCGGGGACAGACCGCCGGGGTGTCGTGAAGAAAGCGACACTATGTGTATTAGCGTCGTGGTGCCCCTACAGTAATATTCATAGCAACCAAACACACAGTCGTAGCTTGCTACGCCAAATACTCGTACCACAGGCCGAAATAGGCCGAATAAAGTGAGAGGGCCCATAGCAGCGGGCCTCTTTGTGACCCCGCTCGCCACGCCCCTTGGTGGGGGCGTCGCAACATCTCGAGAAATGCCTTTTTTTGCCTGTCAGCTCTCGCGCAGTGAGGTCGTTGGATTTCGTCCCGGATCACAGCTAAGTCTTTGTTTGGTTTTCATTTATTTTCTACATATATGCGAATATTGCCTTTGTTTATTGTCCTTTGTTGAAGTTTATTGTTTGCTATTAAATAGTGCGTGGTTATTTATATTAATTATTTAGCTAGTTATTTAAATATAAGTTAGGCTGAACTGATATTCAAATTCAAATTATTTTATTTCACATAAACCTACATGGGCACTTATGAAACGTCAGTAGCTAGGTGCATGGTTCCAATTGGTCGTTTCCTATGGAGAAGAGCCGGCAAGAAACTCCACGGTTACTCTTTTAAAAATAATTGGCTTTTACAATATTTTCAAATAACAGTGTTATTAGTTATGGGAGGACAGTGTAGGTCTTTCAACAAGTACCAGGTACTTAACAAAATAATGATGGTCAACAAATCTACAGTCCACTAAGCCGTTCTCACATTCACAAAATATAATAGAATCTGTATAAAGATAAATAAATTATTAAAAATAAAAACGTATTTTAAACGAAATGACGTGATTGCTATTACAGCCGTAACAAATCTGAATAATTATCATGTGCACAAAAGCCACTAATACAGAGTTGAAATTAAATTATAGGTATATAATGTCAAATAATAGTGTGATTATGTCAAGGAAGAATGTAGAAAAAAAAAATGTATAAACATGATGATTTGGGAGCACTTAATAGGCTTATAATGCTTAATAGACTTATAAAGCTACCAGGGAAGCCACATGTGCAGAAGGAATTATTGCCAAGCTTCCTTGTCTTCAACGTAGTCTTTAATTTTACATATAATATGCATTCTTGATAAGAACGCGTTTAATGTGGGTTTTGAACTTCCCATCGCTAAGTTCTGTAACCGACTTAGGCAACTTGTTATAAAAGCGGATACTGTTTATGAGAAATTACTTGCTTGTTTTAGTTCATCTAAATTTGGGTATCACAATTTCATGTCTACTACGTGTATTTATATTATGGAAATCGCTTCTTATTTTGAAAAGTCCTAAGTTTTTGGCGAACATACAAAATACTTACTAATATTTAAAGAGAAGGCAGAGTCAGTATATCAATTTGTTTGAATTTGTTTCGAAGGGATTCGCGGGGACCCATTTTATAGATAGCGCGGATTGCTCTCTTTTGTGAAATGAAAATAGAATCTACGTCAGCTGCCGATCCCTACAACAGAATGGCATAAGACATAATACTGTGGAAATAAGCAAAGTATACTAACCTAGCTGTGGCTATATCAGTCAACTGCCTTATTTTTCTTACTGCATATGCAGCTGAACTTAATCTACTTGAAAGAGTTTTAATGTAGGCGCCCCATTGCAATTTTGAATCTAAAGGAATTCCTAAAAATATAGTTTCCATTATTACATCTAGTTGTTTGCCATCAAGTTTTAGATTTAGACCCACTTGAGGTACATTTGGTAATGAGAACCTAATACATTTAGTTATGTTCGCATTAAGTAAAAGATTATTAGCTGCGAACCATTTCGAAAGAACAGCTAGACTATCGTTGACATGTAAGACATCTGTATATTTTCTATCTATTTTAATAATTAGAGAAGTGTCGTCAGCAAATAGAATTATATCCGATACGTTAGCCATTATATAAGGAAGGTCATTTATATAGACTAGAAATAAGAAAGGGCCAAGAATTGAACCTTGAGGCACGCCCATTTTAACTAGAGACCCCGAGGATGTCCCCCCATTCACGTTTACTTTTTGTTGCCTGTTTGATAGATATGAAAGAACAAGGTCAGCATCTTGTCCACGAATTCCGTAGTGGTGTAATTTACAGATCAGTGTATTGTGCTCAACGCAGTCAAACGCTTTTGAGAGGTCACAGATAATGCCAATTGCATCCTTGGATTTCTCCCAGGATTCCAAAATGTGACTGATGTGTTTTACTCCTGCGTCAGTCGTTGACCCACCTTTCGTGAAACCAAACTGGTGACTATGTAAAATCCCATTAGATTTAAAATGTGACACCATCTGGTCTAGCATGATTTTACCATATATTTTACTCAATGCTGGTAACACAGATATATGTCTATAATTAGAGGAATCACTCTTACTATCCGATTTGAAAATGCCTAAACATAAGGTTCAGTTTGTGCTTCATATTTTGTGATTTTTTCAATAGTACTAGTCAGTCTAAAATCAACTTTATTGACACTAGGATAAAGTTGTTTTTTGTTAAAGTGGAAATAACATCAATTTGAGACAAAGATTATAGACCTTTGAAATAATAGCTCAAGAGCGATGAATGGACTTTACATAGGTAACATAAAATCACGACTTGTTTCCTCGAAGGGTTAGGCAGACGTGTTATGTACCCATAGTAGGTACACCCACATTTCACTACATTAAGTCCCATGTAATAGGGAGCGAGCCTATTGCCATCAATCGGACATGAATCCAGACTCTTACTTAAGTTCTGAGTTGAGCTGCACGATTAATGACAAATGCGTGTACTGACAGGACAGGTCCACTCAATCTGTGTGGTTCTTTCCTCAAAAGACGATTTCAGACACCGATCTATATGATCTTCATATGGCCTGACCAAGATTATGTCTGGACTTTAAAAAAGACTGTGTCCTCTAAATTTGTTTCGACCTTTCTTCTCAGAGTAGTCAGATAGGAAACGCCGACCTCATCTAGCCTTAAAATATTATATTGACGTGTAAAGTGTTTGTACAAACCTTCTTACAGAAATAAAATCATTTATCATTTACACTTTGCCTGACCTGGGAAACGAAACCGATACCTCATGTTCAGAAGTAGCGCTTGCGAGTCGCGACCACTAGACCAACGAGACAGTCTAATCAAAACTACTCTATCAAGAACTTACCCTGCGTTGGCCCTCCTCCTTTTGCAATATCATGCACCTGCCTTGGATTCAGGATATATTGCAGCTTTCTCAACACCCGGGACCCTTGCCTCCCCCCAGACTTGGGGTTGATGAACACTAGCAGCGGGCAGGAGCCGTCAGGGGGCGTGATCTGGAAGGAAATGGGGGGAGCTCGGGCCTCCCGTTTGTCTTTCTCTTCTTTTTTCTCTTCGGAGGTCGCTGCTATTGATATTGGAAGGGATATTGAGGTGGGAAGAGATTGCTGGAATAGAGAAATAATTTATTAGTTGAGTTGGAAATAATATTTATATTGTTTTATTCTTTGCATTTTAGAGTAGGTAGTTCTTAATACACAGTTTTTAACAGAAGGAACTCTTCTTTAAAGCAAAGGAGTTTTATCAAAAAATTGTGTTAAAAGGGTTATGATTAAAAAAAAAAAAACTATTTTTATGAAGGCGCACTCAAATAGGTAAACGTTTTTGATACAGACTTCGTATTTCCCACCGGATTTTCAGCCTTAGCCAGAAATATGCCAATCGTTCTGATCTTGGTTTTTGTTTTGGGCTATCGGGCTAACATAAAACTCACACACACGTGAACATGAACTCACGCATTTTAGTTTTTAGTATATTACAGATAGTGCAATCCACGACGACGCTCCCCACTCCGCGATTACTGTACTGTAAGCTGTACTTTAGTACGGAGCGGAGCAGAGTGGGGCACGTCATCATTAAATTTCAAGATTTAATCAACGCTGAGTAACGTACGCCTTAATTATCATGAACAATGGGGTATTACACCCACTTATGAAAAGTGTTTCAATTCGATTCTATAGTGCTAATGAACCACAAAAAAAATCACAAAAATTTTATTCAATCGTTAAGTGCCGGAAAAAAGCATTTAAATTTTGTATTTTCAAATTTCACGCGTTATTTGACGAAAACGCTGGAGGCAGTGGACGCCATATTGTGGTCATGACGTCAGTTGGCTGTGTAAACAAATGCAGTGATATTTTTCAAGTTATGTCAATTGTTAATGTTTAAAAAATAAGTTTACGAAACCGTTCTCCGTGGTATTATTTCAATAAAAATTACGTTGGTTACGAAAATAATAAAAAGCCTTTATAGGTTAAAGGTAAACGCTGATAGTTGACAGTTAACACTTTCTAAGTTTACATAGCCGTATGACGTAATATGATGGCGACTACTATCTAATGGTGTTATGAAACAGATTAAAAAAGCTGAAAACTTTGAATTGAATTTTAAAATTTAGTTTGCTATTTTATGAACTAAAACTAACGTTTTCCGACTGCTTTTTGCCTAAGTTATCTTATTTTTAGATTTTTTATCGTATAGAGTAAAACACCCTATTGTACATTCGTCTTTTAGTAATTAAGTCTCTCTAACATAAGTTTAATGTATTTGATGTGGCAGTGCTTTTCCAATAAACGTGCATAAACTCGACAGCATAAATTTTCTGATAGCGATTAGCATTCGAAAAAACATGTGTTTGAAATGAGTAGCAAACATGAGTGCCGTCACCTGGTCGTGCTGCGGCCGGTGCGGCAGGGAGCGCTGCCGGTCCAGCACCAGCGGGCGGATGGCGGTGGGCGGCAGCAGGTGGCGCGCGTGGCGGCCCAGCGAGCACGCGCCGCCCGCCGCGCCCACGCAGCGGTTGTGCAGCTGCGGCGCAGGCATTCGTAATAATAGGGGTTAAAGTATGAAATTGCTGTTTTATTGTAATAGGTACTTCGAATTGACATAGAACCTACATGGTCTGAGATTTTTGAGTGATTTTTTTTCACAGGGACCTATGAAGTTCTTCTTTAAAAAAAAATTGCAACATTGGATTATCGGTTTTCAGTTGTTTTTTTATTCAGCTTAGACTAATACTTAATATTTTTGTACGACCTTTCCAACGACACCCCACACCATGGGAAAGATGAGGAGAAAAATCATCCCCACTTTACGTGTAGGGGGAAGTACGAGTACCCTAAGCTTTCTAGTACTAACCGTCTCTGAACTAACCCGCGAACAGACAGACAGACGGACATGGCGAAACTTTAAGGGTTCCTTGTTTACTACGGAACCCTAAAAAGGAAATTAGTTGCGCCAACCCCAACTAACTTGGGTGCCCGTCACCTTCCCTGGAGTGAAGGAAAACGATGATTAAAAAGTAAAGCAATCAAATTATCTTCTGGGAAAAGATGGCAATTAATGCCAACTTTGCTGACAAGCTATTCATTCCATCACGCGAGAAGAAGAAGCAAATAGATGAGCTTAGTTTATGGTTCTGATTATTTCTTATGTATATGCTTTTACTCGCGGCTTCGCCCGTGTGGTCGTTGGAAGTTATCTCTTGGGAACTAAAAAAGTAACGGGTTTCCCATACAAACTTTCATCACCAATTTTACCCCCTCAGAGGATGATTTTCCAAAAAACGACTCACGTAGTTTTTAATTTTTTACTATAGTTCATAAATGATAGCTTGATCTCTGCGAGAGCTGTCAGTAAAATCACCGCCTATGAAGTCCTGAATTTCATAATAGTACAGACAGTAACTGTCAATGTCATACTTTATGGGCATGCCAACCTAATGAATGAATTCCTACGAATGTCAGTTTGACATATTAAATATGTCGCAGAGATCAAGCTATCTTGTAAGTTGTATAGATTGCTAAATACCAATTTTCATGGTTTGAACTACAAAAATGACGATTTTCCATACAAACTTTATACAAAGGATTGGATGAAATTTTGCAGAGGATTTTTTCATCATCTAGCAATTTTTTTTCAATTATACCTTATCTTCATTATAAAGAGAACCTCTGTGCAAAATTTCAGCTTTCAAGGTCCAAAGGTTTGGGCTGGGCATTGATGAGTCAGTGAGTCAGTCAGTTAGGACTTTTGGTTTTATTTATATTTCATAGATAGATAAGTCACGAACTCACAGTGATATGGCACCATCGACAGTGCAGTCCAGTGATTCCGTTGTAGCCCTTGATCTTTTTCCGACAGCGCGCGCACTTGCCGTGGCAGTTACCTGAAAAAGAAGTATTTATTTATCAACGAAGTGGAACAGAATGGCGTCCCCTTACCACAGTTTCACAGAGGTCGTAGTGCAGAAGATAATTTCATAAGTAATGCACATTTTGCATATTTCGTCTTTTCTTACAAGTGAGATATAGACTGCACACAGACACATACAGTAGGTATGTTAATTAATGAAAGGCGTTCCCGTTAACCTGCAAAAGTATAGCGTCCATACATGCAAAAAAATACCATTAAAAAAAGTAAGTGCGACGAGTGCGCGTGTACAGTGTGTTTTTTACCGTATGGATTTAATATTTTTTTTTTAATATTTTATTATTTAAAAAAAAGTTTATTAATGTTATTTTTTCTTGTATGGACGCTTTACCATTGCGGGTTAACTGGGACGCCTTTCATTAATTAACATACTGTATTAAAAGTTCGTCATTATCACGAGAAGAACATAATATATTTGGAAAGATACCGACGTATTATTTTTCAATATGTGTTCTGCAAAATAACATGACCGTCATTATGTTGGACCCAGCTGTGCCTTGCCCACTACAGTACCAGACAGCGTAACCATAGGTCTTAGCGTGTTGGTGGCAGAACGTGACAACTTCAACACTATGAAGAGGATATTAATGAAGAAGTCACCTTCTACCCAGTGGTGCGCCAGCGTGGCGGGCGCGCGCTTGGACTTGGAGTAGGTCGCGATGCACGACGCCGGCGCGCGCTGCACGCAGCGCTCGTGCACCGTGAACTTGCAGACTGGAACGAGAGAAGGAACAATTTGTAGTTAGGAGAAGAGAAGGAAGCAGATTCAAGAAGACAACAGGTTCAAGATTAAATGAGTAAGAAGAAAGCCGATTCAAGATTAAATAAGTAAGGAGATCGTAGATTCAAGATTAAATGAGTACCAGAGTTGTGTTGTAGAATAGATGCAATAAGATCTCTTTTTTAAGAGATAATCATGATCGTTTGAAATGAATTTCGATAGGAATTAATTATATTTATGTTAGCAATTTTCCAGACTCTTAGAGTCCATTGGATAGACTCTGATCAGTGGAAATGCTGTCAAACTTATGTGAGCTGAAGGTTGTGATGGGTTGACCAACCCACTCCATGGAAGCTGTCATAAGATTTAACACCAGAATTAATAAAATTTGGCTTTCAGAAACCACGAACCTCTAATCCTCATTATTCATCATCACCTTTTTGACTGGTCATGAAATCAAATAATTTAATAGCAAATAAAATTGTATACGTTTTTGGAAATTGTGAAACCAGCGTAAAAACTTTATTCTGGTTTCTCAAAGAACTGAATGAAGTATATGCTTTCACATTAGAGGTATGCCTAAAAAGGATGCAATTTTTTTTTTACTTCGTTGTTAACCTTCAGAAGGCACCCGGGCTTTGGGGATAAAACCGGGGAGTGTGGGTTTGATGTTACCTCACTAAACCACCCCGGGGTCACCATCTGCACAAGGAAAGGGCGCCGTTACCTCTCAAAAGACTGATCCGGAACCCCTTCTGTGCAACCCCTGCTAGGGCACATCTCTGGGGAGACTATAAAGGAGTCTCCCTGAAACCCAAGTGTGCAAAGCAGCACGTGACCACTGTGCGCCGTCTTGCCTGAGATCACTCAGTGGGAGGACAGAGCCCCCACTGTGAGCGTCCGTGATCCCAAGTTCCCACCTGCCTATTTAGGCGGGAACTTGGGGAAACCCCGCGGAGTTTCGGCGTGTAAGTGGTCAAGGCGGTTACCTCCCCGACGCCTTCTTATACGAGCAGGATCAACCCTCTCACGATCGATGGAATAAGGATGCAACCAACACCTCCTAATGGTCAGGTAAAACAAGAAAAGTACTCACAAATACAGCACAGCCCCTTCTTTCCCAGCCCAACCAGCATGTTCAGACACAGGTTGCAGTAGGCTGGTCTGCTGAAGTGCTTGAGTCTCCACGCGTGCTCGCCATCCTCTTTGACATTCGTGTCCAGTCCAAGCAGGACTAGGAGGGGAATGGTGGTCATGCTGCGGAGGAAAAGCAATGAAGTAGCGAGAAGAGCTGCATTTTCTTGAGGAATGAAGTGGATGCATAATTCCTCGATTAGCATCTGAACAAAACTTTTGTGATACGAATCAGATGCATCACTCCTTCTCTGCGGCTTAAACAACTTGGAGTCAGTGGGTGATTTTGACTTTTTCTAATAAAGTTGAGGTTTAAAAATGCTATATGTTTAGGCCTAATTTTGTTTTCAAAATAACCTTGTTTCGTAAAAAAAATAACCCTAATTGAATAATTTCAGGAACATTTGAAATAACTTTTTACTAACCCTCCTCGCTTCCATTCATCTAGTGACACGGTACCGTCAGCATCGTAGTCTATCTCCACCATCATGTCTTGTAGGATCTGCAAAAAAAAAAGCGTTTTTAAACATGGGATCTTTGGTCTTCGCGATCGCACTTTGACTCAGGGACCGTGGAAGTACTCCATGACTGGGCAAACTTTTTTGGTCACCCCCTCCCAAAAACGGTACAATGTACTTTAAATTCCGTCGAAATAAAAAGAAAATCTAAATCTTACGTACATGCGCTTTGTCATTTAAAAAAAAGGTAAAAGCTCTGTGAAGGTTAGCACAGAGAAACCATCTTTATCAAGTATTAAAATTGGAGGGGGCGCCCCCCCCCCCCCCTATTTCATTTTAGGGGAGCATTTAGCCCCCTCTGCCCCCACTTCCGCGGTCCCTGCTTCGATCTGTGGATTGGAGTTTTTATAATTCTAACCGGTCTAAGCTCTGAAGTCTCCCAACCCAGGTACTCAGCGACTGTCATCATTTGGTTAACAATGCAGTCCATTTCATTCGTGTCCAGTACGCCGTTGCCGTCCGTGTCGTAGAGACGAAACATGACTGAAATGAGAAAACAAAGCATTAGTATCCCGATATGAGAAGTTAATTCTTGTGGTTGGGTGAATTGGGTCTTCAGCCAGACAACTTTAAAGTGTACCTTTTGTGACTCAAGATCAATTTGCCTTGCCTTTTCCCAACTATGTTGGGTTCGGCGTCCAGTCTAACCGGATGTCAAAGTCAAAGTCAAATAATTTATTTCAATTAGGCACAAAAAAGGCACTTATGAACGTCAAACTGTACAAAAAATAATAAAAACTGATTCTAGTCGCCCATTCCAAAAGGTAGTTTTCGTATGGAGAAGAATGGGCAAGAAACTCCACCATTACTCTTTAAAAAAATCATTATATATTGTATACAGTAATTATATAATTATATGTGAAGACAATGCACCTAGAATAAGATTACTATACCACGATAGGTAAAAAGAATGAAAAATGAAGGAGTGACATAAATTAATTATGTGATAGATGCATGGTGCTCACATACTTACAAACATAGTAAAATTATGCTATATTTCTAACATTATAATAAGTAATACTAATAATAATAAGTCAGTGTGTGAGTTCAAGTTATCACAAAAAATAAAATAAATGTTAAAAAAAAAACAAAAAAATTAAATTAGCAACCAGTTTGATTTTGTCTAGATTCTGAATTGTCAGAATCTAGACAAAATCAAACTGGTTGCTAATTTATTTTTTTTGTCTATGAAGCAGGACCAGCATGTTTCCAAGCATTTTTATCTTGGATATAATCCTCTAATTTGTAATATGCTTGTTTACAAAGTGTACTTTTTATATGAGTTTTAAATTATCTTTCATTTAATTCTAATATATCACAAGGTATTCTGTTGTAACATTTAACACAGTACCCCATAAAAGATGTATTTACTTTAGATAGTCTGAAAAACGGTTGATCTATTTTATCTTTATTTCTAGTATTAAAATTATGTCTATCACTTATTTTATTAAAAAATGTACATTTTTTCTCACATACATAATATTTGAATAAATGAATTGGCAAGGTACCGTCATAATATTAATCTTTTTAAATAGTTCCCTGAGAGATTCGCGACGACGTAGATTATAAATGGCTCTGACAGCTCTTTTTTGTAAAACAAAGATGGATTCAATGTCAGCAGCCCGACCCCACAATAAAATGCCATACGACATAATACTGTGGAAGTAGCTAAAATAGACCAAGATACAGCTGAATATCAGTATTTTATATGGAGCGACGGCCTATCTGACCTCCACAACCCAGTTACGGGATAACATGATACCCCTTGGTAAGACTGGGTGTCAGACTTTTGGGCTTCTGACGACCCGTAACGACTGTCAAAGGTCTACGAATGACAGCCGGGATCAACGACTTAACGTGCTTTCTCGTGAGTCTCGGCATGTAAAGATAGTCACCCATCCACGGACCAACCCTGGCAAGCGTAGCTTAACCTGATAGATTGACCCGTGCGGCTGGTATTACTTAGCCACGAGCTCCTCCTCAAACTTTTGCGACTATTGTGGTCTAATGGAGAAACGGGGGCCCTACCACCACCTCTTTTAGCAGTATTATTTTAATCTTACTTGAGCGTGGGAAAGAGATGGAGCTAGATGTCCTGTATAACTCCACTTCTTTCTCGCACTGAAGTAATATCAAAATAATACTATTTCAAGAGGTGGTGGATGGCCCCCTGATCTTTAATTGATTCAAGTTTTAGAGATAGGTACTGTTTTATTTAACACTAACTGCCTTACTAATAAACGTATTATATCAGGTGAATAGTTACACACCGTTTTCTCTCTTTCAGTCATCAGTAATTTGGCATTCGAAAGAAGAAGACAAAGCGTTGTGTAACTACACAGACGCTATACAACGTATATTAGTAAGGAGGTAAGTATATATTCTACCCGTAACTTCGTCTGCGTCAAATTTCTTGTTTGTTTTACCTTACCAAAAACTTACCCAATGGCACTCGACATTAGTGAACTTTTCTATCAGTGAGAGAGATTTTTTATAATTGGATCATACTTCCAGAGATTACCTCATGCATCAAACAATAAATTTTATCTCAATATAATATTAGTTTTGTTGGATCTGTGGTGATGCTTAAGGTGGATTGACGACCTAGTATAGGTCCCGGGAATCCGCTGGTTGCGGTCAGCGAAATTAAATAATAATAATAATAAAAAGTTTATTTCGGAACAATAACAACAATAAGACTACTTACAAGTAAAACTATAATTGCTGCAAAAGTATAAACTGTAGCACAGCTAGCAACGCCCTGGGATACAGAATGGAATAATGTTCCATGCAAAAAGTGCGTAATAGGTAACTTTAACACATAAGCAATTCTTGAGAAAGGTATATAGGTTTAACAATAGATTTTACCCAGCTGTTATGATGATAATAAAGTATTTAATAAATCTGCAGTTGCTGTTAGAAGTTTAATAAAAGGGATAAAAAAAAAGTATTAATTCCTTACTACAAAATCAATGAGGTGGTGTGGTGGTGTTAGTAATCACAAAAATCTTAACTTTATATTTGTTAGTATTGTGTATCTCCAATGTTTGTTTCCTCTATGTAAGGACCGCCTGAGGCGGTAAAAACCTCCAAATGTTTCCATTCGTCCCGTAGTCTGGCTGTTCTTGCCCAAAATTTGCCAGATATTTTTTTCTATATAGATAGTGCAATCCACGACGACGCGCCCCACTCCGCTCCTCTCCGTACTAAAGTACAGCTTACAGTACAGTAATCGTACAGTGGGGCGCGTCGTCGTGGATTGCACTATCTGTACCGTCTACCCACCTTTTGAAAGGTCTGCCTCTCTTTCTTTTCTTATTTCTGGGGATCCAGTTTGTCACGATCTGGGCCCATCTTTGTGGTTCTAGCTTAACAATGTGGCCTGTACATCTCCATTTTAGTTTAAGTGTACCTATGCTTAATCACATTCCACGATTTTGTTATTTTCCTAATCGACGTAGTTTTCACTCGGGCTCTTAGGTTTACGTTCATAGAATAGGGATACTCACATTCAAGCTTGTCTTCAGGTCGTCCAGCTTCTAACAGAGACAGGTAGCACACGATGTCTTTGAGTGACACCCTCGCCGTATGTACTTCGAGAGTCGACGACCGCCGCATTAGGTGTCTGAAATCTATAAACAAAAACATACATTAGATAAATCGATGTGAGGTAATAAGTGATGCTGAGTATGAGTTAAAACTTGAGTTGAAAGAGTGGATTTGGGCTTAAATTCAAACTTAAAGCATTTATTTAAATGAAACCATTTACATGCACTTTTGATTAATGGTCAAGGAGTCGGTCAGTTAGTCAGAAAGTTCAAGATAGTTGCCCATTCCAAAACGTAGATCTCTATGAAGACGAGCGGGCAAGAAAGACCAAGGACACTCTTTTAAATATAGATATTACAAATTCTTGTTGCTTCTATATGTGTAAACAATGTAAAAAAAAACACATATGAACGAAGCAAGCTAATATAAATCTTTTAACAATTCAAAATAAAAGGACTAGTTTTAGCGAGCTAGTTTTAGAAATCCATCTAGATGTCCATCTAGATGAAGTCCCTACAACGGTAGAATCATGTTTTAAATATAGGTACAGGTACTGGAATTACGGGACATATGACTGTGGTGGAACTGATCTTGTAGCGTTTGACTTCTAACTGTAGTGTGATGTATATGTATCATACCTTTGATCATTATAGACTGATTGACCCTCAACGAATGGCTGCTCTTCTGATTGGAGTTCCGTGACATTTGACTGTGGCTAGAACTGATCTCGTTGCCTGTGACTCCTAACAAAAGTCTGGCTTATCATCATACCGTTCGTTCGTTTTGAAGGAAAACATCGTGAGGAAACCGGCTTGCCTGAGAGATATTTCTCGACGGCACGTGAAGCCAAGTCAGAGGCCAATGGGCGACTTTAAAACTCTGACACCAGGTTAGTCACTAACCACACGAAAAGAAGAAGATCATACCGTTGATCTTCGTAGACTGATTGACCCTCAACGAATGGCTGCTCTTCTTCCTGGAGTTCCGTGACATTTGACTGTGCCTAGAACTGATCTCGTTGCGTGTGACTTCTTACAACAGTATGGCTTATCATCATACCTTCGATCTTTGTAGACTGGTTGACCCTTAGCGAGTTGCTGCTCTTCCGGCTCGAGTTCCGGGACATCTGACTGTGGCTGGGGCTCGTCTCGTTGCGTCTGTCCAGGCAGAGTTCGTGGGAGGAATATGAGGGGTGCGTGGTCACTGTGAACATCGGGTGGACGCTTCCTGGAACGTGAAATATCATGATATTATAACGTCTGGAGTTGAGAATAAGATGTGTAGGTAATCGGAATTTTCAATAAGCAGATTTTTAACAACTAACATATTTAGAGCTAGCCTGTTCTTGGTAATAGGCTGGGCTAGCCAATAATAAGACGTACTTAGCGAAAACCGCGAATCGAATTGGTTACGGGTTTGACTTACGATGATGCAAACTACCGATGCGTGTGAATGATTTCTGTTGAATTAGCTTATTATCTAAAACGCCTTAAATCTGATTCGATCCAAAGAATCAAACCTGTCTGGAATTCGTTCATCTTGCGGCAGACCAGACTGTAAATTAATATCCATTCGAACCAACAATATAATGAATCATTCTCACCCGTTCGACTCCTAGATCCCTTATCACTTCCGTCAACGGAATCCCCCGAACTCCTGCCGAGCTGCTGTAACCGCTCCGCCAAGCCGTGGATCTTGGATGCCAAGCTCATCTTGCCCTGGGAGCCGAATTAATTCCTTATTAGAAAACGGACAAGAATATGAGCAATGTTCAACCCAGCCAAGCAAGAATTTTGATTCATGTGTAACAAGATTATTATAAGATCAGAGCTGTAAGCAGAAGAGACTATGGACTATGGTATCTCATGTTTTTTTTGTTATGAATTGCATAGTAAGCATTTGGCTTAGCCTAGATAATAGAGTAGTTACTCGTGACCAAATTAAATTCAAGAGGTTCATAAATAAAGCCTACCTGCCGCGTTAGTTCCGTGTTTTTTTTCTTACTTTAAATCATGTCTCTTCTGTATCTCAGAGAGTTTTTAAAGCTATGGACCCTCTTGTCTTAATGGTTAAAAATGCATAAGAATTAGGGGATCTACTTACATGTTCGAGTTGGAATGATTCGGGCGGGTATATCAAATATACACAGTGACATTTGAATCAAAGTTTTGCTAGAACAAACGTTGATCAGGCCATGGTCTACTACCGTTCTATAGCTTAATTATAACATAAAAAATATTCTGGCGCCAATCTCCCACAATATTTTTCTTTGAGCCCATGACCGGACACTATGATTCTTTGTAACTATTTTATAAGGATATTGTGGTGATAAAATAAATAAATAACATTACGCCTGTATTCCTCGAAGGGTTGAGCAGAGGAACGTAATATAATATATGTGTAGATATATTCTCGGGAAAAAGCCGCTCGGCTTAGCCCGAATTTTTCCGAGTTGACCCGAACACGTTTCAGCGAGTATAAATGCGGAACGAAATTTGCCGATCGCCACGAGCCGAATAAAAGCCAAATAGGTGTAGTAATTGCTTCGGGTTGACTTTGTTGTTCAGCAAATACTGCCGAATCAAATGTGCCGACCCGAACATGTATGTGGAACCCCTTACTAATTATTTCAAAGGACGTATAAAAGAAAAATGCAGATGATAAAAACAAAAACAGAGCTAGGTACATGCTTTACAAAACTTTTGGTGGGGAAATTCTCTGTCCTCTTCATCCATTGCCGCATCTTGTAAATACACCATGGCGTCGTCTCCAACACAATTAAATAAAAGCTGGAAAAGTAATGTTATAATAGTATGTGTTGATACTGTTTCATATACCTGCCGTACCTGATGGTCGGCGTGCGCCGTGACGGCTGCGCAGGCGGCGGTGGAGCTCGCTGCTGCCATCTCACGGAGAGCCGGGCGACGGTCGCGACGAACGAATGAGAGGAAAAGGTGTCTGGAATAAGGAGTTGTCAGGTATCGTTAGAATATTTATGTTACAGGTGCCTACCTATTATACCTACTTTTTAATAGGCTAAATTTTGTGTTTGGATCAACGCTGTTCTCTCATACCTACATCACAATAATTGTCACAAATTATTTATTTCAGATCATCTGAAACGAAACTAATATTATAAATGCGAAAGTAAGTAACGCTTTCTCGCTAAAACGGCTGAATGGCTTTGGATGAAATTTGGCATATGGATAGACTTTCCTTTTGAGGTACGGAATCCTAAAAATATATAAAACCTAAAGTCCTAATTACAAGTAACTTCACAACCACAGGCCAATAGCTTCGTAATGACTTTATCTACCCAATTGTTTACGAAAGAGGCTATAACAATATTGTCTAAAGAGTAAATTAGTTACATGCTAAGTTAAATTAAGGCGTCACATAAAACTAACCATTCTACCTAAACTCTTAACCACAGTCCTTCCCTTCTTTTATCTATCCTAACTAATATTATAAAAGCGAAAATAAGTTTGTTTGTTTGTTACGCTTTCGCGCTAAAATGGCTGAACGGATTTCGATGAGATGACGGTGATGATGATTTTTGAGTTTTTTAGTATAAACATCAAATTGGAACCGTGGGTTATAAAATTCCATGTTCGTCCGAATTCACACATTTCGCTGAGCAATAACCTGTTCTGCACAGCTATTTATTTTGTCTTATTATTTGTTACTAGCACTTTGCCCGCGGCTTCGCTCTCATGGTCTTTCCCGTGGGACCCGTTATTTTTCCCGGGATTAAAAGCCATGTTACTCCCTGAAAACTAAGCTTTCTAATGGTAAAAGAATTTTTCAAATCGGTCCAGTAGTTTCGGAGCCTATTCGTTACAAACAAACCAAAAAATCTTTCCTCTTTATAATATTATTAGTATTAGTATAGTATAGATAGACAAATGTAGTTATCTCTGAAATCGGCATTTTTGCCAATATCGCAACCACAGAGTACGTTATGTCGCAACAGTAATTACGCAATATTGTCTTTGGTCCGTACCCTTGACATCAACCAATGAACAACATTGTCAAACTTTTATTTATTGGTTGAATACGAGGCTTTTGGCTACTTTTGTGTGTATTTTATGTCTTTTTTTCTATAAAAGTGCGTTTCATTTGTGCAGAATAAACAAATTTTCTTTCTTTCTTTTCTATGGAAAAATAAAACTTTTCAATCGCAGTAAGTGATTCTAGTTTAGATACCAGGTTTCTTGTTACCTTCTCTACTAGTCAATCAATCAATCAAAAGTTCAACACACATGTCACGCACTATATGCAGCTGGAAAAGATCCTACAACTTTCTTTAGGTCAGTAGCAAACTCGACATTTCTGTGTCTGCAAAGGAGGAGTGTCCTGTTTTGGGTGATGCTTGACACCTATGTACTCTTATGCCTTTTTTTATTATTTATGAAGTGTTTACACTAGTCTAGTACCGAAACTATGCCCGAAAAAATAGTTTTCACGGTTTGTCTGCGACCTTCTTTTGGTACTTATAAAATTATGACTTACCTGCACAGCTCATCAGGGGCGGACACCTCCAGGAAGGTGTCCAGGAACCATCGGAAGCCTTCATAGTCGATATCCTGAAACAATAGAAAAGAAATGAAACATGAGTGCTTATGTATAAAAGTAGGTTAATGTAAATAGTAGGTAATAGGTTATGTAGACTTTTTTTTTCTGTGTGGGAAATGAGCAAATAGCTTCTCCCGCTCTAAGCGGCGCGGGAGGGCGTGTCAGACTCTTACTGACTAAAACCCACCCGTGTTCCTTCAGTTGCCTGTACGTTGCCAGGGGCCACGGTATCCCTTTCGGACTTTCCTGCGACCCCGGCAGACATCGGTCCTAGCGCCGTCGACCCGGGCCTGGTCCTTACCGGACGGCGAGCCACTCATTGCTCACTGTCCGCAAGCCCGCGTCTGCGGTGGATGGAAATCGGCCTGCGATTCCCGACTCCCAGGGCGTCTCCTGCGGTGGCTAGGGGCGTGATGGCGCGAAATTTGCCTCTCCCTCACGCGTTCGCAGAAGGAAGTGACGACCTTCCATCCCTCTCGCTCCGTACCATGGCCTGGACCAGGGCCGGACGCGAGAGATCACCGCCACCGATTTTGTCACTACAAGTTACATATTTGTATGGTTTTTCCGTTACAATTAGTGGTTTTGTGTTACAGGGACTTTTGTATTTGTAAATTGTATTGTAAAGTTTTGTGTACACCAGGGCCGATGTGGTTTAAACTTGTGACCTCGTGCACGCAAGGTTGCAACTTAGAAGTATAATTATTAAGTATTTTTTATTTCACTCGCCCCTATTACTAATTATGAAAACCTTTTCACAACGCATCAAAATCAATTGAATCCGATCGACCGTCATAATGTTTACACTCACATAGAATTCGCTCAATGCGTGCGCGTTCTTTGGCGCCTAGTTCAAATCGAATAGCATTTCAACTGATGGAACCATAGAACTATAACTGTATTCAACAAATGTTCGCTTTTGCTACTATGTCACTCTAGGGTTGCCAACTTATGGTTAAAGTGGGAAAATAAACAGTATCTCGGAAAAATAAACATTAATATAAGTATTTTTTAAATTATGTAAATTCAATCTGCTTTTCCCAACTATATCGGGGTCGGCTTCCAGTCTAACCGGATGCAGCTGAATACCAGCATTTTACATGGAGCGACTGCCTATCTGACCTCCACAACCCAGTAACTGGGTAATACGATACCCCATGGTAAGACTGGTGTCAGATTTTTCGGGCTTCTGACGACCCGTAACGACTGTCAAAGATCCATGAATGACAGCCGGGACCAACGGCTTAACGTGCTTTCCGAGGCACGGAGGAGTCTCGGTATGTAAAGATGGTCACCCATCCACAGACCAACCTCGGAAAGCGTAGCTTAACCTAATGGATCGACCCGTGCGGCAGTTATTACTTAGCCACGAGCTCCTCCTCCGATTATGTAAATTGTAAATAGTTAAATAATTCATTAGTGCTGGTCGCGCAACTCATTAATTTAGCAAGCCTTCTCCTCCTTGGCTTCGTAAGCCTCACAAAATAAACGAATAGCAATTTTTATTGAATGTATTGAAGTTCTAGCTTTAGCTATAATTCTACATATTTATTTATTTATTTATTAAAACTTTATGCACAAGTAAAAAAAAATACTGTACAAAGGCGGACTTAATGCCTGAGGCATTTTCTACCAGTCAACCTTAGGGTGGTGCAGAGACAAAACATGGCAGGTGCAACATAAGTGATAGATAACTTGATAATGAATACCTACTAATACATAAAACATACATAGATACATACATATAAACCGAATCAACTTTGTCAGGAGAAATAACGATAGGTAGAGGAGAAAACAAATCCAGCAAATCAGCGCTGCAAAGATTCTGCCAACTTTTCACGAATATGTTTACGTGCCATCAACTTGAAAGATAACCGACTGTCGTCCCATCATTTACATAGCATTCGTCGCTGAAAACACTCATTCTGTAAATACTCAGGTTGCAGACCTGACTGTAATACAAGTATTTAAAAGGTGTTCTGACAACAATTTTACCCGAAAATTCGAGACATGAACAGTTTCAAGCCTCGTGCAGACGGGCGCGACGCGATTCTATCAAAACAATTTCTAGGAAAACTTCACAGTAGAACAATTACTGGTGTCGTGTATTGGGCATTTCTTAGTAAAAGCCCGGAGTGTGGAAGTTGGCGGTGTGATACCCCCGTACCTTTGGCCCTGCGCCTGATCTCTCTCCAATCGTGTCAGTTTGCCGTCCCATCGGACTATGAGAGTGAGGAAATGAGAGAGAGTGCACCTGTGTCTTCATACACACTTGTCCATTATAATATCGCCCGCGCCGAAGACTGGTCTCCGCTGAGATTGGTTCAAATCGGTCGGAATGACGATTTTAATGAACATTTTTGCTTGCTAAATTAAATTACAAATAACTAAAAACAGAAAAAAAAACTGCCCCGTAGATCTTTACGAAAACTTCCACCTGTTATCTCCAGCCGCCATCTTTAAGTTCTAATAACAAAGTTGTTTACAACATCAGAGAGTTTATTTCGGAATCAAATCGATACGTTTTGTGTTAGAAACAACGTAGCGTGGTACACGAATTATGTTACTTGGTTTTAAGTTTAACTATATTTGGTTTGAGATAAAATACGCTAGAATAGCAAATGCCTTGATAGGTACAATGTAATATTCACGCTGTGAATAAACAGGTACCTACTTATATTCTGTAGAGATTGTTGACCTAGTGTGCCTTTGACCTATGGCCGATATCCGATAAGTATCCTGAAGGCTATGTCTAGTAGTACCATCATGCACAAACACCAAAACTCAGAATCAATATCTGAAGACTATCCTATTAATCAAAAACGCGACTAAATAAAATACAGCCCCCAATAGTTCAACCACTGCGTAACTCAAACTGGTTGCTAATTCAATTGTATAATTTAACATTACATCACGCCTGTATTTCCCGAAGGGTTGGGCAGAGGTGTACCTATAGTACACCCACATTTCGTCAGTTATGTTTAAGTCCCATGTAATAGGGGGCGAGCGTATTGCCATCAACCGGGCACAATTTCAGACTCCGGGCTGCTACTGAGAAATTCCAGAAAGAAAAACCCAATGACACTTTGCCGTACCTGGGAATCGAACCCAGGACCTCATGTTCAGCAGTAGCGCTTGCGACCACTAGACCAACGAAGCAGTCATTGTATAATTTATACATTTATATATATTTTTCTTTACACAGAGAGCCTACAATGCCTTGCGCGTCCAGTACAATAATGTGTTCAGGGCTCTGTTTCGGCTCCCTCGATATTGTAGTGCATCCGGTATGTTTGCTGACGCCAGCGTAGATGACTTCTACGCAATTATGCGTAAAAAAGTTGCGTCGGTGGTGCGCCGAGTACGGGGGAGCCCAAATAGCGTCCTCAGGATGATTGGCGAGAGAATGGATACTGTTCTGCTCAGTAGGTTCACTGAACTCCATGTGTTGCGAGACCGATGAGCCTACTGAGCAGGGGTAGACGGTGTCTAGTTTGTGTTACTTTTTAATTACTAACATTAGATATAAGCAAAATTCTTGTTACTAACAACCTTGCCTTGCATATGGACTTTTTTGTCTGAAATAAACAATTTTTATTTTATTTTTAATTTTATTTTATTTTATTTTATTTTATTTTATTTTATTACATTGATTTTACATTCTGTGATTACTTCCTCACACACTGACTTATTAATTGTATTTTTTTTCGGAAAATTGTCTACTTTTACAATGTTTGTAAATATGTGAGCACCATGTATCTTTCACATCATTAATTTATATCTGTCATTTTTTGTTATTTTTACCTATTGTGATATAGTAATTTGATTCTAGGTGCATCGTCTTCACATATAATTATATAACTAATGTACAACAAAATATTGAAAACATTTATATAAATGTTAAGAATATCGTATAATTTTACAATGTTTGTAAATATGTGAGCACCATGCATCTATCAGATAATTAATTTATGTCATTCCTTCATTTTTCATTCTTTTTACCTATCGTGGTATAGTAATCTTATTCTAGGTGCATCGTCTTCACATATAATTATATAATTAATGTATACAGAATATTGTGAAAATATTTTAAAAGAGTAACGGTGGAGTTTCTTGCCCATTCTTCTCCATACGAAAACGACCTTTTGGAATGGGCGACTAGAATCAATTATTATATCTTTTTTTTGTAAATGTTGACGTTCATAAGTGCCTTTTTTGTGCCTAAATGAAATAAATTATTTGACTTTGACTTATAAAAAGAGTAACGGTGGAGTTTTTTGCTCATTCTTCTTCTCCATGCGAAATCTACCTTTTGGAAGGGGCGACTAGAATCAATTCAGTTTTTTTTTGTAAATTTTAACGTTCAAAAGTGCCAGTGCCAACACAGTGTTGACTTTGACTTTGCAAAATGAAATCCATTTACTTTCCAAATATATTTGTACAGATAATAAATAGATTAATGTTAAAATCATTTTAAAAATATCTTCGTATAAAATTTTATGCTTGGAACTGCACCCACAAAGCCTCTTTATCCAGGACAACATAATACATCTCTGCTCACCCTTTGAGACCAACCTAATCCTACTGACGCTGCAAGAATACACCGTTTCAGCCCCCACACTGTTACCAACTATCCTCCTTTCATCCAACCTAAGATCACCTTGTTTTCCCTTTGATATTGTTCTGTGTCTACTATGACGTGGTCCAGAGGGTGAAAACACGGTGGCTAAGGCGGTAGCGGTCGCGGTGGCGGACGCGATTCGGTGGCCACAGTGCATCGCGAGGCGTTTTAGCGGGCAGTAAAGGCTGGAAGTGATTCCACATGGCAAATAGACGATCGCTCGCTAGATAGACACAATTTTCACACATTCTAATTAAGTCTCAATCTGCCAAAAATATCTCTAGTTTGCCAAAATATTTGACATTGATTATCACTGAGATATGATTGCGGCTAGATTTTGAACGTTCTTATTTACGAGACTTTGGCCTTCTTGTCTACTAGTTTTGACACCTCCCGAAACGCCGTAGTCACTATGGACACAAACGGTGGTTTCATATACAGGGTGTCCAGTAATTAATGGATAAACTTGAAAAGGAAGACGAACAAATAGGGCCGTTCAAAACAATATATAATTAACATATTTCAAGTAGGAATAACAGGTATGTTTTTAAATCATCATCTGCCTAGCCTTTTCCCAACTACGTTGGGGTCAGCTTCCAGTCTAACCGGATGCAGCTGAATACCAGTATTTTATATGGAGCGACTGCCTATCTGACCTCCACAACCCAGTAATTGGGTGATACGATACCCCTTGGTAAGACTGGTTGTCAGACTTTCGGGCTTCTGACGACCCGTAACGACTGTCAAAGATCCACAAATGACAGCCGGGACCAACGGCTTAACGTGCTTTCCGAGGCACGGAGGAGTCTCGGTACGTAAAGATGGTCACCCATCCACAGACCAACCCCGGCAAGCGTAGCTTAACCTGACGGATCGACCCGTGCGGCAGTTATTACTTAGCCACGAGCTCCTCCTAGGTATGTTTTTAAATAAATATACTTTATTCACTTTATTTTAAATCATTGTTGTATGGCATGAATTTCATCGGTTGGACTAGCTATTACCTAACACTAAAAATGTTTTTTTTAAACGGCTATTTCTAGTTAAGCAAGGTCAAATTATAGCTAGCGTACCCTGAACATGATAAAACAACAAAAGTTTTTCTTTATGTCTTAGTATTAATTTAATTAGACCCTAAATAGCCGTTCAAGGTTATCCTTTAATTATCCGGGTACCATGCATGTTTCAAAATTCGCGACTTCCTTAGCAGCACCCGCGCAAGCTTCTCAGCCTGGACCAGGCCTTATCGCTCTATACAATGGGTTATCAGATTAAACATGAAAACTCGAACATTGAAAGCTATTGTGGGGAATATCGGGCTATTGTGGGGAATATCGCGCTATTGTGGGGAATATGGCGTTATTGTGGGGAATATCGGAGAATATTGGACAATATTGAGCTTTCCGGGAAACTTCCTTTGTGTCGATTATAGTTTTTTGATGATGTTCAATACAGGGTTTTTAGTGGATTAAAATGTTGTGTTCTTCAGTTAGGCTTTTTTTCGGTCTGCACTTTTTCTAGCCATTTTTCGGGAGTTTTGGAAAGGGTTTGGAATAATATATTTATTGCTTTTAATAGCAGTACTATCGATATGACATTCTTTTGAAAGATTATGGTGGCAATTTTATTTGTGAATTCTAAAAGGTTGGTATACTAGCGTTTGTAAAATAAGCTTCGATATTTAAAAACATGCGTAAGTACAAGTTTTTATCAATAAGCATTATGAATTCTCCATCTACAATATCTCTGTTAATGAAAAGAATGTTATCCTAACTAATCTATACTATCTACTTAAACTAATATTATAAAGAGGAAAGATTTGATTGTTTGTTTGTATTGAACAGGCTCCGAAACTACTGGACCGATTTGAAAAATTCTTTTACCATTAGAAAGCTTAGTTTTCAAGGAGGCTACTTTTTATCACGGGAAAAATAACGGGTCCCGCGGGAAAGACCACGGGAGCGAAGCCGCGGGAAAAGTGCTTCATAATATTATAAATGCGAAAGTGAGTTTGTTTGTTTGTTACACTTTCACGCTAAAACGGCTGAACGGATTTGGATGAAATTTGGCACATGCGTAGACTGTGACCGGGAAAACGACATATGATAACTTGTATCCCGATATTCCGACGGGATCCAGACTTATGCGAGTAAAACGGCGGGGCGCGGCTAGTATTGTTATAAATTAATTTTATCATCGTCATTTCTCTTTCTCTTTTATACTAAAAAAGCAGCTCTTTAAAATATAAAATAATCATAACCATTTATTACATTATTAAACAAATACCATTACGGCCCTAATAGCTTGCTTTAACAGAAGCTCACCAATTTAAAGTAAATCTCTTAAAAGCAGGAGGCTGTTTGTACTGCTCCTTTTGAAACAAATATTTTCACTGTCTCAAATAATATTGTAAATATTTCTGCTCCAACGTTTTTTTATGTATAGGGAACAGAGGCTGCGAGGAATTTGTAAAATAGAATACAATAAAATACAAAAAAAAAAAAAAAAAAACTGAAGAAACAATTGCCGTCGCGCTGCGTCCGAAAAACCGAGTTAAACCCCGTAAAGTGCGATAGGGACAACTGCAGCTCAGACCGATTATATCACAATTTTTTTGACGAAAACGACGTTTGGCATTCTCCTTTTTTCTCCTCGAAAACTAAGCCGATTTAATATTTTTTTACATTAAAATTTTAAGAAAGAGTATGTCTAGGTTCCTATTATTTTCTTTTATGCTAAAAACTTTTCCGAATTAGTCTGGTAGTCCTCTAATCACGGCGGTAAAAATGGTGCATTTTTGTAATTTTCGGAGGGTCATAGTTTCCTTACTTATTAATTGCTGAAAAAAAGGAAATGACAGGGACATCCCTATAGAGACCGGGATTTTATATAAAATGACAGCTCTAGAGGCATTATTCAGGAAGAAAAACGGGGAATACGTTTGCATGGAGAATCGCGGGCCCTGTTCCCTCTTAAGGCTTTGATAAATAGAACGCGTTCTTAGCGCGCGTTATAGCGCAGCACGCGAATCTAGTGTCGTGTCGTCGCTAACGCCCCGGCGCGGCTGCGCTCTGTTTGACAGTAAACGTACGTCATAGCGCAATACAATTTGGCGCTTTAGCGAGGCGTCAGGCTAGCGCTCTAACGCGCGCTGAGTACGCATTCTATTCGGCGAAGCCTTCCGAGCTTTTTTTTTACAAACAAACATGTTTTTATTAAGCTTGTTCGAAGTAGTAAACAATTAAATTAAAATGTAGGTTGGTATTATTGGGGAAATATACCAGACATTATGCGCGATGGAAAAACGATTTGATAAAGTTGCCTCGATATAATAAATCGGCAAAGTTACCTCTTATCGAGTAATTTTTCCTCCATTTTACTACTTTCTTTTATAAATAAGTAATTTTATATTATGATTAATTTACTAAAATAAAGTTTAGAGATGACTGGAGCTTTTATGCGCGATAGTTTTTTAATTTAAGAGCAATATAATGAAAAAAACAATGAAATGCATTGAAAAAGTACAAAAGTGTGGTTATTTTCTTATACTCTTTACACGTAAAGAAAAAGACAAATGGCCGGTACGTTCCTAAGGAAACTTGTGTTGATGTTAAGATTATAGGAGAAATAATACACTATTTTTCTTTTGTTTCGCGGCATCTACGACGCCACATGCGATCTACGCATCACACTGACATCACGCAAAATCCTGCATCGCGATCAGTATATAATATATAACTTCCCGACATCAATCGTCGGGCAGTACCCCACCAGACACGAATCCCGTCTGGTCGGAGGATCCTCCTCATACCTCTATAAGTTTTCACTTGTACACATTACATTAGTTTCTATGATGATAAAAAAGGAAGTTAAATACTTATTATGCCAAGTTTCAGCTCAATCTGATGCAAGTACATATGTGCTTAAAAAATGGATGACAATAGGGATGATGCCTGGGTCAAAAAAAAGAAATTCTATTTATTCCATCAGTCAGATAATAAAAAAAATATTAGACACGTATTTTTGCTTTATCATATTAATGAAAAATGTCTTAGATACAACGCATTAAAGTTGGGGAGTGGGGGTTGATACGTCACAAGTATGTATAAAATCTACATACAAGTGACATCATGGCACATTATAACTCAATGTATCGCCATAATCTTTTGATAACATTAAAAATTAGTAAATACGTGTACGTTATTTTTCCATAGTCTTCACGACGGACAAAAATCATTTTTTTAGTCATCATCCCTATTGGAGTAACTGGAAACACATACGAAAGAAGCAAGTTAATAAAAACCATGTAAAAAAGAAAGTTATAGAATAGAATAGAATAGAATAGAATATATTTATTTGCTTTAAAACATGGTACATTAAGGTCTTATAATATAGTTTTGATCTTACATGTTTCGCCATGGACTGGCATACAAATATTTAAACATGTTATATAAAATAAAGACATTTTATAAGTACAACACATTTTTTTTCACATGTCTAATAACATTGGTTATTAGGGTTTCGCATCTATTTGAAATCTTAACAATAATAAATAGGTACTTAAAGTAATATAATTAAAACTCATTATCTTAACTTATATTTATCTGTTACTTTTTTATCAAAAAATTCTTTTACACTATAAAAACAATTTTCAATAAGCCATAAGTGTAATTTGGATTTAAAGTGTTTTAGAGGGAGTTCCCTTATTTCTTTTGGAATATTATTGAAGATTTTAATTGCTGTGATAAAGCTTTTTTTATGACATAATGTGCTTTGATGTGAAGGAATTCTTAGCAGTGTTGGGTCTCGACGGGTATATTTTGATTGCAAGTCACATGTTATAAAAAAAATTGAGTGTTCTTTCACAAATATACCAGCTTGCATTATGAGCAGACCTGTTAAGGTTAAAAGTTTTAATTTTTTATAGAGAGGTCTGCAGGATGTTAAAGGATTGATACCACAGATTGCTCTTAGGCATTTTTTCTGCACTAGGAAGGCATAATTTATATTTGTCGAGTTCCCCCATAGGAGGAGCCCATATCTGAGTAATGAGGAAACATACCCGTGGTAAGCAGTAAGTGCAACAGCTTCAGTCGCGGTACGTCTTAAACGTTTAAGAACAAATATAAATTGGTTAAGTTTCTTGCAGACGTGCTCAATCTGTAATTTCCAGTTACAATGCTGGTCTAGAATAAGTCCAAGAAACTTGTATTCACTAACTTCGTTAATTTGTTGTCCTTGACAATTAACTTTAAATGCGATTTGTTTAGAATTGTAGTTTTGAAAATTGATGTATTTGGTTTTATTTAGATTTGCACAGAGATAATTCTCTTCGAGCCATTTTAATACTTGGTGTACTGTTTCATTAAGGAGTTTTTCATGACTTGTTTCTGATTTATTATCATTAGTTATAATTACCGATATGTCGTCAGCAAAAAGTATGCATTGTTGTTGTAAAGCTGTAGGTAAATCGTTGATGTAAATGAGGAAAAGTAATGGGCCAAGTATGCTTCCTTGGGGTACTCCGGATTTAGTTTGACTATATTCAGAACTATATGATGTGGACTCTCTACTTTCGTTTTTTTATGCTTTTTTCTACTTTTTGCTGGCGGTTAATTAAATAGCTTCTAATCCAATCAATAACTACTCCTCTAATTCCGTAGTTATTGCATTTTTGTATGAGTAAATTGTGGTTAACAAAGTCGAAAGCTTTGCTCATGTCAAAGAAGATGACAGATACTGGAATGCGTTTATCTAAATTTTCAATTATATTTTTTATCAGTTTAAAAGCTGCTAAAGTAGTAGATTTTCCCCTTTGAAAGCCGTTTTGTTCGTCTTTTATAATCTGAAATGTTTCTAAATAATTTGTGAGTCTACGATGCATGACTTTCTCAAAGATTTTTAATGGTATTGGTAATTAGATAAGTCTTTTTTGTCACCTTTTTTAAATAAGGGTTTAACAATGGATTGTTTGAGTTTATCTGGAAAAACACCTTGCCAGAATGAGAGATTTATCAAGTGCTCGATGATTGGGGATATCATGGTGGCACAGGATTTAAGAATGTGAGTTACTATACCGTCAAATCCAACTGATTTTGTGTTGTTAAGGGACATGATGGTATTTTTTACTTCATTTTCATTACATGGGTGTAAAAACATGGTTTGCGTCATATTCGGTACATCGAAATGTTTTTTTTCTGGTGAAGTTTTATTTTTACTATAGGAATCTTTGGCAATATTTATAAAAAAATCATTGATAGATTCAGCAATTTCTTTAGGTTTGTTTATATGATTATTGTCGATTTTAATAGTATCTGTCGGCGTCACATTGTAAACAACACGTGCATCGGGCTACGCTGTAGCACTATGGCGCTGTAGCGCACTACGACATTCTCCCACCTCCTCGCTGCTGGGCGGAGTTAGTGATCGCTACGTCGTAGCGCGCTACGTCTTTGCCCCACCTACAATACTACCGTATAAAAGAGTCCGCACGGCGGCGAAATGGCATTCTACCTTCAGGCGTTGCCCGGTGCACAGGTTGTATTGCTTTCAATTATTGTTACTCTGCCTCTCTGTACATTGTTACTATTTTGTGTAAACTAAGCTATTACTGGGTGTCATGGCTATTTGTGTCTTGAAACTGATTAAGTGTAGTTTCGTGTAAAATTAATTGATTAAATAATTTATAAGAAAATCTAAATTCTTATTATTTAAAGAACCTCTTTTATTTTACAATATATCTGATCCTGTGCCTTCATCAGAAGTGGGATCAGACCCACTCCCACCTTTATCTGGGACTGCCAGTAATTTAATACAGGAACAAATGTAATTTTTTTCGGCTAGTATGGAATCAATTATTTAAAAAAAAAAAAATTGCAGATAGTATGACACCTAGCTACATGACACCCAGTACGCAGTCAATGCTGGTTCCTTTCGATCCTGATGCACCTGAAACTGACATAATCAACTGGTGTGCGTTAAAATCAAGCCAGATAATATTTCATGGATTGTTGTTAAGGAAATTCTGGTCTTTAAATTTTCCAAATCCATGACAATTAAAGATCATTTTGATTTAATTATCAAAATTCAAATTGATAATAAAGTCGAGGCAGAAATGCGAATTTACCGGAAAATGTACTAACCGGTTTTGGCATATCTATCCTGTCACAGTGCGATGACAAAATTTGGCCTAAACTCAATTCTGTCGTTATAAACGATAAGAATCAGCTCTTCCGCATACTGCGCAGCTTCTCATTAAAGAGAAGAATTGAAGAACCAGGTACGTCTGAATCGTACACTTAAATGCCCCGTCCGTCAACACCATTTCGGAGAAATTGCAATTCGATCGGTTCTAATAACGTTAATTGCTCACTCCAAATAAAATTCCCAACCATGGTACAAAACTGTCTTCTCGATGTTACATATCATATCATGTCTTGCCTGACAAATTTCTCAATGAAAACGTATTATGAGGTCGCGTCATTTTAGGGCAAGGAATATCCGTTGTAGTTAGTAACGATGCCTTAACTTTTTCCATAAATAAAATTTCAAATCTTAGCTCTAAATTGGAAATGCCTCTTGACATTAATTTGATTGACACAGATCTTACCGGTAAAGAAAAGGAACTTTTGATTGAAATAAATATTCCTCATATTTTATACAAAATCTTCCCATTACGCGTATTACCAAGGAGCTAAAATCGATCTCATAAATCCAAATAAAACTGTACATAGGCGACCTTACAGGCTATTTAGGAACACAAGATAACACAAGTTTACACCGAGTTAGGAATCGTTAATAACAAGGTTCAAGAATTACTAGATGTTTTCATAATTCGAGAAAATTCTTCGCCTTTCGCGAGTCCCATATTATTAATTAAAAAAAAGGGACGTTAGCGATTGCACGTGTGTTGATTATCGCTATCCTTATAGCTATCCTTTACCACTAATTAGTGATCAAATCGATAAGTTACATGGGGCCTGTTTCTTCTCTAATTTGGATATGGCCACTGGATTTCACTAATTTGCGTCCATAAGGAGTCTATAGAAAACTGCTTTTGTTATACCTTTGGGTCAATTTGAGTACCTAACCATGCCGTTTGTTTTTCGAAACGCTCCACAGGTTTTTCAAAGGGCTATAAATACGGCACTTAAACCTCCTGAATCAGAGACCGTTCAAGAAGGTTTGGTTCGTTTAAATAGATTAACTTTAATCTGGGTATCGTAATATCCTCTGGAGAGGTTGGACCAAGTCCTCATAAGGTTGAAGCCCTAAAAATATCCTTCCTCCAAGCACTGCTACTCAGGTTCATCAATTTACAGGCCTGGCCACATATTTTCGACAATTAATACCAAATTTCTCAAAATTGATGAAACCTTTGTATCCTCTAACCGCGGTCAAAAAGGTTACTATTAATTGGACCTGTGCATATTTTAGTCAGAAAACCACAAGTGCTGAAAGTCGTTATCATTTGTATGAATTGGAAACATTAGCCGTAGTTAAATCTGTGGAACATTTTCGACATTACCTGTATAGGCGTAAATTTACGGTTTTTATTGACTGTAACGCCTTAAAGGCCTCTCATTCCAAAAATGACATTACACCTAGAGTACACAGGTAGTGGGCAATTTTGCAGTCGTATGACTTTGATATAATTTATAAAGAGGGGAAAATATAGCACATGCAGTCTTTCTTTCACGTAATCATGCTGACACATCTTTTACTCATAAACCAGCTAAAATTGTAAATTTGGCTGAACTAGAGAGGTGTTGGTTATCTGTAGAACAACGTGATTCTGAAATATCAGACATTATTTCCAAATTCCGTTCAAATTACTTGCCGTCTGAAATATCACACACATACGATATTAGACAGGGCATACTTTATCGTAAAATTTAACGTAATAAAACCACAAAATGGTTACCAATATTGCCACACTCTTTAACCTGATCAATGATTAATCATGGACACAGCGAAATAAAACACCATGGTTATGAAAAAAAAAAGCTCGATAAATTATACGATCCTTAATGGTTCCAAAAAATGTTCAAACTTAAAAAAAAAAAAAAATTGTAGATTCATGCGTCGTTTGTAAGGTCCGTCGGGTGCCCAGCAGGACCATCTATATCCAATCCCTAAATTGCCCATTCCATGGCATACAATTCATTTGGATTTAACTGGCAAACTCTGCCGAAAAAGCGAGCGTAAGGAGTATTGTTCCGTGATTATTGATGGTTTTACAAAATTCGTTTTGTTAGAGCATACCTTAACCCAAATGCATCTGATGCTATTAAATCACTTAAAAATGCAGTGAACTTGTTCGGCGCTCCTAAAAGAATAGTTGCATATCGTGGTAGGACATACGACAATGCTGAATTTAAGATTTTTTTTAATGATAATCATATCATATTATAGCCACTGGTTCCAGTAGGGTAAATGGTCAGGTCGAGCGTATGCTCACTATAGTTGAAACATATTCGGAAAGCTTATGGCAAGATCATGTAGGCGACATCCAATTAACTCTCAATAGTACTCGTTGTAGAATAACAGGGTTCACGCACTTGGAATTAATGTTTGGTATTAAGGGCAGTTCATTAAGGATATCAAGAGCATCTAATAATAAGGATTATTATGAAGATAGGTTAAACCTCGAAACCATTCGATCCGATGCTTCTGCTAGTATAAAAAGCTGGCGCAATAATCGTATGACACAGGTCGATTTAACAAGGGTAAAGCTATAGTTAAACCTTTTTCAGTAGATGACTCTGTCTTTTTTAAATGCGAAGAAAGACATCAAACGAAACTAGACCGTAAATACAAAGGCCCCTTTAAAATAACCGCTATTTTGGAAAATGATGGGTACGAATTAAAACACATTAATGGAAACAATAGAGTCTACAAATACTCTCATGAAAACTTGCAAGAAGTACCCCGTGGTCAGTCATTGTTTTTGGAAATCGCAGAAAATTATGATGAGGATGACGTGTCGGCGGATAATAACAACACAGAGGTTCTTGTTCACGAGACTAGGCAACATATTAACTTGGATGATATTCATTCTACTAATAGTGATACTATCTCTGCCAATAATAATACCATGTCTGCTAAAAGTGACACTATCTACCAGTTCTCATAATAATGAAAATTGTAGAAACTCTGGTTTACGTGCTGTTTCAGTAGAATCTATTGGCCCTGAATCAATTAACATTGTAACAGAAGCACTTGTACATCAACCAAAGTATTGAGCTATTTGTTAATTAAGCTAAAGGAACGATACTTGTTCGGCCTAGCTAGATCCGGTCCAGTTTAACTGAAGGGATACACCTGAAGGGCAAAACTATTGCCGGACCAGGGGACTGATCTTGTAGGGTCAGAAGTTGACCGGACCAAGCCTTGTAGAGTCATAACTGACTGGACCAAGTGGTCAAATATCTGGAGGGTCAGAAGTTGACCGGACCAAGCCTTGTAGAGTCATAGCTGACTGGACCAAGTGGTTAAATATCTGAAGGGTATAAGTAGACCGGACCAGAAACAATAGCAGGATGACCAAACGGTACTTAATCAGTTTTTCATGTTCTAGATGTAGCATTGTGGGCTAAGCGTGCGAGGACGTCCGCACGTCAGCATGGCCGTGTCGGCGTCACATTGTAAACAACACGTGCATCGGGCTACGCTGTAGCACTATGGCGCTGTAGCGCACTACGACATTCTCCCACCTCCTCGCTGCTGGGCGGAGTTAGTGATCGCTACGTCGTAGCGCGCTACGTCTTTGCCCCACCTACAATACTACCGTATAAAAGAGTCCGCACGGCGGCGAAATGGCATTCTACCTTCAGGCGTTGCCCGGTGCACAGGTTGTATTGCTTTCAATTATTGTTACTCTGCCTCTCTGTACATTGTTACTATTTTGTGTAAACTAAGCTATTACTGGGTGTCATGGCTATTTGTGTCTTGAAACTGATTAAGTGTAGTTTCGTGTAAAATTAATTGATTAAATAATTTATAAGAAAATCTAAATTCTTATTATTTAAAGAACCTCTTTTATTTTACAATATATCTGATCCTGTGCCTTCATATCAATATTCGTTTTAGTGTTTACGTCATCAGTTTTGTTTTTGATAATCTGCCATGCAGCTTTGCCTTTATTTTTTGCTGATGACATAATTTTAGAATTAATGAGGTGTTTTGAACGGCTAATGCATTTTTTGAAGATATTACTATAATTTGTATAGTTTGATGTATCGTTTTCAGATTTGGACATGTATTGGCGATACCTTAGTTTCCTTTTTTGTTTACTTGACTTTCTGATACCCATTGTTATCCATCTTGGTGACTTACAGTTTAAATTGATTCTTACTTTGTTGATTGGAAAGCAAAGGTTGTAAAATAAACAAAACGTATCATGAAATACACTCGAGAGCAATGAATCCGGGTCACTTAAAGAATCCTGAAAATCTCGGAAACTTAAAATGCTAGGTTAATGCAATAAATTGTATTTAATAGACAATGTAATACTCCTTAAATGAAGGTATTAAAACTTCTTAGTTATTGTAAAGTTATATCATAAAAAAATCATATTTGAAAAAGGGCCACTTTCGAAGATGGAACTACGAAATTACAGCATTTGGTTTTGCTTTTGTTTGTAATCTGTCATTTATGTGGGTACATAAACCATGTTGATAGTGCTCTATATTCATTATTCAAGCTGAAATTATGTCGCTTACGCCTGAAGAATGCACCAGAATACTTACAATGCTGGAAACCGGCCGGAGTCAGCGCGATACAGCCAGGACTGTCGGTGTGTCGCTGTCAACAGTACAAAGAGTTCTCCGACGTTACGAAGAAACTGGTTCTAACCTACGCAGACCAGGAACGGGCAGAACCAGGTGTACCACAGCACGAGAAGACCGATACTTGGTGAACACCATGCTTCAAAATCGCTTTCTTACAGGAACTGAACTCACAAATCAGTTTCGACGCCTCGGAGGAAGTAACCCAAGTGCATGGACAGTAAGACGTCGGCTTGCTGAATCTAACTTAAAACCCCTTAGACCTGCAAACGGCCTTAAACTGGAGCGTGGGCATCGTATTTCAAGAAGATATGCCCAGAGCCACGTAAATTGGAGTATTGAAGATTGGTCAAAAGTTATGTTCTCCGACGAATCAAAATTTATGCTCTACAAGCACGATGGAAGACACAGAGTGTATCGAAGACCAGGGGAAAGATTCAAGCAAGCATGCATCGAAGAAAAAGTAGCCTACGGTGGTGGGTCTGTACTTGTGTGGGCCGGAATTTCTTCTGAAAGTCGCACAGAGCTGGTGATCATAGAAAACGGCTCTTTAACTAGCGAAAGATATGTGGAAGAAATCCTCAATGATCACGTTGGTCCATTTATGGTCAATTTAGGTGAGGATGCTATATTTATGCATGACAATGCCCGACCTCATACAGGTAGGATTGTGAATGACTACCTTCAAGAGATGAACATTACTCGTATGGAGTGGCCAGCGCGCAGCCCGGATATCAACCCGATCGAGCATGCTTGGGACAAGCTAGGCAGATGCGTAAAACAACGAAACCCTCCCCCAATCACGCTTCGTGAGCTCAAAATTGCTCTCACAGAGGAATGGGAGAATATTCCCCAAAATCGTATAAGGAACTTGGTGTACAGCATGCCAAACCGCGTAAACGCAGTAATGGAAGCACGAGGAGGCAATACGAAGTATTAAAATTCAAGAAAATCGTAATAAAGTTAAAAAATTTCATGTTTTCTATTTTTGTTTTAAGGAGAGATCAGCAGGTTTTTCTTTATGTAGGTTTGTGTTAATAAAATGTATGGTGACTCATATTTTTTTTACTTTCATTTAAGGAGTATTACATTGTCTATTAAATACAATTTATTGCATTAACCTATCATTTTTAGTTTCCGAGATTTTTAACATTCTTTAAGTGACCCGGATTCATTGCTCTCGAGTGTATATCAAAGGCTGAATTTAAATTTTCTTGGTCATATACTTCTGACCAACTTAATGCTGATAAACATTTTATGAATTTGTCTAGGTTGTCTTTACTGTAGTCTCTTTTGTAAGCATACCAAATTTTTAGTCTTACTGGTTTATTATTAATGGGAAAATTTAAACTTTGACCTGTATTGTGGTCGGAGAAAAATAATTCGTGAACTTTACCATTCGCGTCTTTAATGTTACTTATAAAGTGATCAATGCAGGCTTTTTGTCTAGTTGGTTGGTCTATATGTAAGGAGAGACCAAAATTTACTAAAGTGTCTTTTAAACGTGATGCTATTTTATTGCTTTTGAGTGTGTCTATATTTAGATCACCTGTGAGAATATTTTTTTTATTAGGTTTATTACAAATCTTATGTAGTAGTAATTCAAGTTTGTCAAAGAAAGAGTTTATGTTACTATCTGGTGTTCTATATAAGCAAATCACAATGCAGTTGAGAGAAGAAAATTCCACACCGCAACATTCAAATACTTTGTCTATTGACATAGTGTTACAAATCTCCAGATCTTTATAATCTAAGGAATTTCGGGCAAAAATACAAACACCACCTCTTTTTTCTTTGATTCTAGAGTATGACGTAATTAGCTTAAAATCTTTTAAAATAACGTTGTTTTCATTGCCTCTTTTTATGAAAGTTTCCGACAAGCAAATTATATTAATGTAATTATTATTTTTATCGAAGTCATCAATGCATAATTCTAGATTTTCTTGTTTGTTTAATAGGCCTGCTATGTTCTGATGGAATAGTGTAATTTAGCTTGAAGTATTACGTTCATTGATATTGAGTTTTTTGGTTTTATAGAAAAAACGTGTTTTTTTGTTTAGGTGTCTTTTTTTATCCATATCAAACTTTTTTTTGCTCATTATATCGAAAAAAATATGGTATAGTTCCTTTGACGTGGTTGTTATTGGATTTTTTATCTTTTTTATTTTTACTCTCTGTATTTTCATGCCTGGTTATTGTATTTTTATGTGTGAAAGCTTTTTTTTGAGATAAAATCTTGTTTTTAACATTTATGTCACTCTTTTTTTAAGTTAAATTTAAGTATTTTGCATTATAGTCTAAAGAGTCTATAATAGAATATTTTTTTTTACATAGTAAATATACAGATAACTTATAACAATTAATAAAAGTACAGTTAACCATATTATTACAAAAGTTTTTCAACGTTTCATTTAATGTCTTTTCTTTTAAATGATAACTCTTATTCACACCTAGAATAATGATTTTAGCTTTTTCAAACTTTTTTAGTACATTTGATAAGTTGTATAACAGCTGGATGGGGTTGTCATCATTTTCACCAACGCTTATAATTATTTTATCTTCGCTTGTTATTTCAATTCGTTCGCAGCTGCTAAGTATGTTATTTGCTGAAGCTTGCGGTTTAGTAGTAGACTCAATTCTATATGTTTCATACCTGGTATTAGTTCTAGAATGAACCAATTGAGCTGCTAGTCCTACACATTGTTGAGAACCAAATATGTAGATAGATTTCTGTTTACTATTTATGACTTCTTCTTCTTTGTATGTCTGTTGGAATATGTTATTTTGTGTAATATTTTCACCTTCATTTGCCATTGGTACCTTTGCAGACGGAATGCTCAGCATGCTCATACTTGTAGTTGGATGTAATTTCGAGTCATATCCGGTTGTACAGCTATTGTTTTTTCGGCGTTGTAGATACCGTGGCTCTCTCATACTTATAATAATAGTGTTATTATGAGATGCTTGTATTTTTTTTGGTTTTGGAGTATTTAACCTCTCGGTAGATATTTTTTTAGGTGACTTGCATGTAGATAGTTCTTGAACTTCCTTACGTAGTTGGATGTTTTCTAAGGATAGTTTATCAATTTCTGTCATTGCGTTATCTAGTAGTATTTGTTTTTCTTCTAATTCTTGTCTCAGCTTACTGATTTCATCTGACGGAGCGCATGTAGATAAATCAAACATACTTAATGCTGTCGTATTAATTTCAGAGTTTATCGATTCTAGTGAGTTACGTTTGATACAAAGTGATTCGTATGATAATTTTCTCACAAGATTATGTTTACAACGCAATGTTATATTTTTTTCTTCGGACCCCATAATTTTATTTTTTCCTCCTCTACTGGGTAAATCTTGCATTTTCCAAGGAAATTTTCAAACAATTATAAAACGCAATACAGTATAGGTAACTGTATCAGGATCGAAAATTGTGTTTTCAAATCATCCATTATACATTATGACCGCAAGACCCTATGGACCTCTTTAAAGTTGCTTGAAGATATTATGTATTACAATGTTCAAACAAGTGTTTCTCTAATGTTAAACATCGGCTACTATTTTTTTGTTAAAAAAAACAATGTTTTATTTCGTGGAATAGAGCTTTATTGAATGAAAAAGTAAGTTGTCAGTGTCATACCACTCGTCACTAGATGGCACTGTTTTCATATTTTTAATAAAAAAGTTTCGTGGAACAAAGGTTTATGTTTTAGGACGCCAAAATTCAAAATTTCAAAACAAACAGTTTTAAAGATCGGATTTTAAAATGTTTTTGTTTGTTTTAGCTTTCACCTAGATAATTAGATAATTTTATAACACTATGCACTTTATTCACAGTTATTAGTTTAAGAAAGAGTTTGGAACTTGTTATCAGCAAAATTAGAAGTTAGTTGGTGAAGAAACTTTATCAAAACGTTCGAGTAGCTTGATTTTATTGTTATTAAGCACAGTTTATTTCACAAACGTTCTGTTGTAGGTAACTATTGTTTGTTTATATACACGTTACACAATACTTTAGTCACTTTTAAACGATATTAATATTTTTATAACGGAGCTATTGCTTACACTGTAACATTTTGTAAGTTAAAAACGTATTAAACCTAACTACGATTAAAACGCCAGTTGAAAAGGTATAAACAAGACATCGATATCATGTTTTTTCGGTACTCTTTTGAATCGCACGTCATTATTAAGTCCTGCCGGTCTATTCTGTATTAATCTCACGGTGGAAATGTAGGTGAAGTGAGCTTAAAGTGAGATGTCATTCCATCTGCTGCTAGGGACTGACAGCTCACTCCGAGCTCACCTCACCTAAGTTTTCACGGTGAGATGCTTACAGAATAGCACTGCTGTATCGTACAGTTTACGTTTGTCTCTGGTTTCATTTCGGCTTTGCCGCCTTCGGGGAAAAAATGCGGATTTTAAAGCTGTGATATTCCAAATTTGGTTATTCGTAATGTCTTTCTTGTTTTGTAAGCTCAAGATTAAGATATATAACATTTACAGCACCAGCTGTTACGGGCGTAGTCAATCTGCCTAGCCTTTTCCCAACTATGTTGGGGTCAGCTTCCAGTCTAACCGGATGCAGCTGAATACCAGTATTTGACATGGAGCGACTGCCTATCTGACCTCCACAACCCAGTAACTGGGTAATACGATACCCCTTGTTAAGATTGGTGTCAGACTTCCAGGCTTCTGACGACCCATAACGACTGTTGAAGATCCACGAATGACAGTCGGAACTAACGACTTGATCGACCCATGCGGCTGTTATTACTTAGCCATGAGCTCCTCTGTTACGGACGTAGTAATGATATGTTCTTTTTTGGTTAACTACCTTTAATATACCCATTTTTCTTGTTTATTTGTCTTTATGTGTCATAATTTGGTGTCTTATCAATTATTATAAAATAAAAAGAGTTTTAACTAATATATAATAATCTTGCTGTGATAGGAAAAGGTTCATAAAAAAAAATGCAACAGGTGGGTTACGAATTCACAACCTCTCGCGAAATCAGCTTTTAAAATAAATAAAATATAATAATAAAAATAATTAAAATACGAAAAACACGTCCGATGCACAACAAAGTACAAAGAATAATGACTGAATGACTTGAGGCGTAGTCAATTTGCTACGAAGCGTAGCTGCGTAGCCGTGACGTCTCGTCGTGTGCTACGTCGTAGCACATTTATTGCAAACTATTATTTACTATGTGATCGAAATCAGTTTTCTTGCTAGTGTTCAAGTTTTGCTGCGGATTTATTTCAGTAAAATCGCAATAATTTAAGTAAAATTTTATTTTGAATGTGGCTCCTAAATCTAGTGAAATACTAGTAAAAGTAATTACAATGTCAAACAAACAACGGCAAAAAACAATTAAGTTATTTCAGCAGCATTTACTTGTACATAAGTCGATTTTTATTACGACCACATGACATCGTCACCGCCACATAAAATAAAACAGCTTTAATTCCTTTTTTTCTCTTCTCTACATTATGTATTTTAACTGTTGTATTTATACTACACTAGCTGCGCCCCGCGGTTTTACCCACGTAAGTCTCGATCCCGTAAGAATATCGGGATAACAAGTATCCTATGTCATAATCCAGGTCATGGTCTTACCGTGTGCCAAATTTCAACCAAATCTGTTCAGCCGTTTTAGCATGAAAGCGTAACAAACAAACAAACTGAATTTCGCATTTATAACATTAATTAGGATTAGGATACATTATAATTATTGTCCAAATATAATAATTGTTGATTGTTGTTGTGTTGTTGTTTGCAGGGCTAAGGCTTCTTCTCATACAGAGAAGGCACGGGCATTGATCACCACGCTTGCTCAAGACGAGTTGGTGAGTTGAGACTTATATTAACTACTAGCTACCCTTTTTTCTTTTTTTTTCTTTTTTTTGTGGGTGGGAAATCATCAAATGACTTCTCCCGCTCTGGGTGGAGCAGAAGGGCGTGTCAGACTCTTACTGACTAAAACCCACCCGTGTTCCTTCTGTTGCCTGTGCAATGCCAGGGGGCCACGGTATCCCTTTCGGACTTTCCCGCAACCCCGGCAGGCAATGGTCTCATCGGACCCCTTCACTCGCTGACACTCTTTGAGGCGCGCGTGGAACACAACGCGCCGTCGACCCGGGCTTGGTCCTTACCGGCCCATCGTGCTGCTCGACGAGGTGGGCAAGCTCTTTGAAAGAGTCATTGCAGACCGCCACTCCGCCACGTCGGGCGGCTGGTGCCCTACTAGCTGCCCGACGACTACTACGGCGCACCTACCTTTTTTTTTTTTTTTTTTTTTTTTTATCGTGTGGAAATCCTCATGGATGTCCTCCACCCTGGGTTGGGTGGAGGGGTCTGTCAGACTCCTACTGACTAAAACCACACGGTGTCCTGCTGCTACCTTTAGCCGGAGTGCTGGAGTGCTTGCGCATTTCATCACGCTCCCCCGGCTAGGTGTTGACCCACATGAATTCACGCGGACCCCGTCACCCTCAGCGGCCACATAAGGTCGCAATTCCTCTAAAGAAAGGCGCGCGCGGAACACGCTCGGGCCTTTGACTGTTCAGGCAACAAACTTCCCAAGTCTGTTGCCTGCAGGCCTCACCCTAAGGCGGCCGGAGATCGTTTCGCGCCCTCCGGCGCCCGGTGCGTCTGCTGCGGATTGGAAAGGAGGTTGTATCCTCCCTCTCCCTTTCCGCCGCCTCCTTCGCGACCATCACTTCCTCGCAGAAGGAGGCGACGGCATCCCACGCGCTCTCACTTCCGACCATGGACTGGACCATGTCCGGAAGCGAAAGAGCATCCGCAGACGGCGCACCTACCTATCTACCCACCCTACCCTACCTATCCTACTTACCTACCCTACCTACCTACCCTACTTACCCTACGTACCGTACCTACCTACCCCACCCTACATACCCTACCCTATCTACCCTACCCTACCTAAAACCTTCTCCTGACAATATCAAACACAACAAAAAAAGAATTAGCGAAATCGGTCCAGCCGTTCACGCGTGATACCGTGACCAAGGGAAATAGGGATTCCTTTTTATATATATAGATAGGTCTAGGTTCGTTAGCGATGTGTTTCCAAATTACTGCCATTGAATACCAAGCAATCTAGAACGCAACAAATCACCTAATCTCAAACTAGAAGCCATTATTTCAATAAAATTAAACATTTAACTTTTGAATTGTCATGGAGTCGGTCAGACAGAAATATGAAACTAGTTGCCCATTTCAAAGCATAGTGAGAAGAACGGGCAATATTATTTAAAAGAGTATCCGTGGTATATTTTAAATAATAGCTGGAGGAGCTCGTGGCTAAGTAATAACTGCCGCACGGGTCGATCCATCAGGTTAAGCTATGCTTGCCGGGGTTGGTCTGTGGATGGGTGACCATCTTTACATAACGAGACTCCTCCGTGCCTCGGAAAGCACGTTAAGCCGTTGGTCCCGGCTGTCATTCGTGGATCTTTGACAGTCGTTACGGGTCGTCAGAAGCCCGAAAATCTGACAACCAGTCTTACCAAGGGGTATCGTATTACGCAGTTACTGGGTTGTGGAGGTCAGATAGGCAGTCGCTCCATGTAAAATACTGGTATTCAGCTGCATCCGGTTAGACTGGAAGCTGACCCCAATATAGTTGGGAAAAGGCTAGGCAGATTGATTGGTATATTTTAAATAAAATTGTTACAAAAATATTAGTTAAGTAGGTACATCATCCTATCTATTCAAAACATACTTCAACAGTGCACAGTATTATGTCCAAATTATTTCAGTGGAATTTGTAAGGGAAAACAAAAGAATCATCTTCTGTAAGAGGTCCCCAGATGAAGCCGGAGGGCAAACTATTAACCCTTCTGTGTAGCTATGTAGGGTAAGGTGTATCCCAAATTTAGCGGATATTTTGGGTTCGGATATTATTTGAGTGATTCGGGTAGAAGATTTTTTGTGTGTCGCAATTTTGTTTTGAATTTATTATGGGTATAAGTAAGAGCTACGTATATTGATGCCTTGAGCCGAGTCAAGGTTTTGACGTAAAATAAACTTTTTGAACACGTTATTTGGGTTTTAATTTTACCTTTATTTCACCAAAGGTCTTTCTTCTAGTTCATATAGTTCCTTGCTCTTGTTTCGTGTTTATATCTATGTGAATAAGTTTATGCTTTATGTATGTATTTATTTATTGTATATGTAAATGGTACACCACTGACTACCTGCAGTATTATCTCTCCGGTTACCTTTAATCCATCCAAAGGTTGTCTGTAAGAGATTCCGCTTTAAGCGATAAGCCCGCCCATTGTGTCACACTATGTAAAATTTCTAAATTTATGTCTGTAATTTTTATGGTGTACAATAAAGAGTATTCTATCTATCTTTTATTGAGGAGAGAGAGTCAGCTAATTATACTATTGCCAATCACGACTGTAAATTCACTATATTACGAAACCTCAAACTCAAAGCATTTATTTCAATTAAACCATTTATAGGCACTTTTGAATTATGAAAGAGTCAGTCAATCAGAAAGTTGAAGCTACTTGCCCATTCCAAAACATAGATCTCTATTTAGAAGAACGGGCTAGAAACTCCAAGGACACTCTTTTAAATATATTAATTACAAGACTATGGGTACATTACTCTTGTTGCTTCTATATGTGAGAACAATGTAATAAAACCATTAAAAATATAAGATTAAAAATAAGCCCTGGCAGATAAGAGCAGACCAGTCTCAACTGACGGCGCCCGTTCACGAACATGACGCGTGGATCAGCGCCATCCAGCTCAACCATTTTTTAGGGAACCGAATGATCCAACACACTCGCCACCATCATGAATAATAATAACTAGTTCCAGTCTATCAAAAAATACACAATACACACTCATGAGTTGCGAGTTTAACCTTGAGCTGGCCTAGTACGGAGTTTTAATAGAATAAGAGGCCAGATTAAACTGGTTCTGTTACCGCTAACGTACGGCTTACTGTACCACATTTTGAAGTGAAAACTTCTTTAGCGGTGCTGTGCACTTTTTTTGTGATGGGTTAAAAATGTTTAACTCGCGTTGTTGATGTTTAAGGACACGTGACCTGATCGAAAATTCGTAAGACGGAGACAGAGTAGACCGGTGCAAAATTATTCCCTTTAACCATTCCAAAATATCAAAAATGCACAACGTTAATATTCAAGTTTTCACTTCTGCAGGCACTCCCAGAGTGCAACATTTTTTTTTCTATTTGCGTACACTCTACAGATAAAGGGAAATAGAGTAAAAGAAAACCACCTACAGGCCTTCCTACATAACCTTAAGAGGGAACAGGGCCTGTGATTCTCCATATAAATGTATCCCCTTTTTTTTCCTGAATAATGCTTCTAGAGCAATGTTTTTTTATTCATAAAATCAATATCTGCTGTAGACACGTCCCTGTTATTTTCTTTTTTTCAGCAACGTATTGGTAAAGAAAAGATGACCCTCCATAAATTACAAAAATGCCCCATTTTTACCGCCGTGATTAGAGGACTACCAGACAAATCCGAAAAGTTTTTAACATAAAAGAAAATGATAGGAACCTAAAAATACTCTTTCTTAAAATATTAATGTAAAAAATAATTTAATCGGCTCAGTTTTAGAGGAGAAAAAAGGGGAATACGAAACGTCGATCTCGTAATTTTTTTTGAGACATAATCGGTCTGACTGCATCTGTCCCTATCGCACTCCACAGACGCAGACTTGAGGTAAGACGACGGCAATAGTTTCTTCAAATACCTATTTTTCTAATTCCTCCCAGGCCCTGTTCCCTCTTAAGAAATATCCCGACATCCCTCGGATACACTAAAATATCCGCGACAAACGCCCATCACTAGTCATAAAACGGGATTAACCATGGTTTACGATGGCGTGGAGTTAGGATTGCTTTGATCTCCCATGGGGGTCCCACATACTAGGTAGTGACGTTCTGCGGGTACTAGTGTCACGCATGCTGTACTTAGAGGGTTAGGCAGGAATGAGTTTTTAGTGGTATGAGGAACAGGGTGTAAAGTTCACTCGTCTACCATAGAAAAGGGAGGATCCTCCGACCAGACGGGTGTTTCTGGCGGGCAACTGCCCAGGTGTTGATGTCGGATAGTCTTATATTCGTCGTTCGCGCGGTAAACTCTAATTGCGCGATGCAGGATTTGTGTGACGTCATATCTTTGATGGGTAGTTCGTATGTATAGCTAGAAGTATGAAAAGTACGAAATTTCTCGTTCTATTTGTTCATGTTTTAGTTGTGAATAAGTTATTTCTAAGCTGCATGTATCATCATCAACAGCAAGATTGAAGGTTACGGATATTTTAGTGAGTGGCAATTTTCCAAATTAAGGATTCCGTACCAAAACTTGCCAATCGGAACCCTATTACTAAGCCTCCGCTGTCCATCCGTCTGTCTGTCTGTCAGCGAGCTGTATCTCATGAACCGTAACAGGTAGACAGTTGAAATTTTCACAGATTGTGTATTTCTATTGCTACAATAAAACAAAAAATAAAAAAAATTAAAGGGAGTCCTTTTTGCAAAAAAAAAAAAAAAAAAATTAAAGGGAGTCCTTTTTGCAAAAAAAAAAAAAAAATTAAAGGGAGTCCTTTAATTTATTTTATTTTTTGTTTTATTGTAGCAATAAAAATACACAATCTGTAAAAATTTAAACTGTCTACCTATTACGGTAACTGTGTTCCATATAAGAAACGTGTTTTTTACGCAGTTTTTTGCATGACATTTTTTCAACTACAAAGTTAAGTTTTTTCTTGGGATTAATTAATCCCAACTACGAAACCCTTCATTGTGCGTGGTCTGAGACGTACTCGGCCGATTTTTTTAAATGATGCCATCTTGCCATCAATGACCCATCTTCTGCAAAACTCCATTACTTGGCACTTCCGAATTTATAAGGTTAGGTCAGTGACCCGACTTTATTGCTTCTGATTAGGTACCCGAAACGACTGTCAAAGATATTCATATGAAAATTCTTCTTCATCATCTGCCTCGCCCTTTTCCAACTATGTTAGGGTCGGCTTCCAGTCTAACCGAATAAAGCTGAATAATAATCTTTTACATGGAGCGTGCGTAATACGATACCCCTTGGTAAGACTGGTTGTCAGACTTTCGGGCTTTTGACGACCTGTAACAACAGTCAAAGATCCACGAATGACAACCGAGACCAACGGCTTAACACTCACACTTTCCGACGCACGGAGCGGTCCCCACGGACCAATCGCGGCAATCGTAGCTTAACTTGGTCGATCGACCCGTGCGGCTGTTATTGCCTAGCCACGAGCACATAAGAAAACCTTCTTGAAAGAGCCCTTACCCTAGTCGAGACTCTTTACCTTGGTACAAGTGTAGGCCGATATTACGTACCTTCTTTCAAACCCTAATCTTACCAATAAAAACGCCCATACCAAGCCTCAAATATCAAATAAACAAACGGAATTACACCCAGAAGGTTCTTGAAACGCTTTTTAAGGTGTAATACTGCGAAATTCAATATCTATTACATTTTTAGAATAAGTGGAGGAGGATGTACGCCCACAGGTTGTTCGAAGTTTGAACGGAAATATATGTATCGCTGGCTCCAAACTTCGGTTCTAACGTTGGCCTCCATTTGTCCAACGCGTAGAGAGAATATACCATTGGCCAACGTTGGGGGCGTTGGAGCTAATTTCTCGATCTAATTGAATATTATACAGGGTGCGCAAACTGTAATCATGAATTCAACACAAGATTATCCCCTACCGTTGAAATTTTTCGTCGTTTATCAAACAAAATTCTGACGTTTTATAGAAAAGTGCAATACAAGGGGTATTATAATCAAATACTGGGAAATTATTTCCCACTTGGAATTATTTTTCCACTTGATTATATTTTGATATGCAGTAACAAATAACGGGAAATTATTTCCCACCGTAAACCCCCCTTTCCCCACCCTTTTCCAAAATTTTATCAAAATTTATGAAAAATCTACAGACAAAACTTACCTAAAAACAAGTCTCAGTTTGTATTTATCTTTAAAAAGCTTTCCGTTTGATTAAGGGATACCTACGCGGTGAAAATGTATGGAAAAGCATTTTTTTTTTTTCGTTGTTCCTTGGCTATTACTCGCAACCGGGGCGGCGGGCGTGTATGTATGAACGTAAACGAAGCTAAAGGATTATGTAAGGATCGTAGCAGATGGCGTTCTGTTGTTTCTGTTTCTGGTGACGTGTTAAAACCAATATGTACAGAAATAAAAAAAACATTTATCACTTTTCGACCTCCAAGTTGGATAAGAGGTGTTGGAGCCAACATTGAAACCAAAGTGTGGAACTGAGGTAAGGCGCGGGACAGACTTGAAGTGACGAGTGGCGCGGGCGTGGCGCGGTCGTGGCGACAGCGACGGTGTGGCGCGGACTATAATGACGGAGAGAATAACCGTTATATCCTTGCACATGGTGGTGTAACTATTTATATATGATTTTTTGACATACTTCGTATTTATAACGAAATTTAGTCCTAATCTGAAAAAGTATGTGTTTTTTTTTGTCAAAAAAAAAATATAAGTTTCCAATTTGCCTCCTAGAATGTATCTGTACGGTGAAACCATACACTACGACTAAGCATTTTTACCTAACTTCATTAATGAATATCAATTAAGCAATTAGTACTCGATTAGCGGTCATCGCGTGTGCTCCCTCGCTCCTTTATATTATAGCCTTTGGTATATTTATTTTTACCTTACATCGCAGCAGTATCATTGACTATCTTCCAACCTTCTAATATTGGCTATTAGAAGCCATTTCAAGAAAAAAACCGACACTTTAAAATTTAAGCTCCAATGTTTTCGAGAGCCTGTTTTGGATCCACAATGCGACGGTGCGGTGCGGGCGTTGTGAGTATGTTCTGCGCCACGTCGTTCCTATAAATGTTGTATGTTGAAATTATGAAACGGGTGGCGCAACGCCCGCGCCACACCGTTGCCACGCCCGCGCCTCTCGCCACTTGTATGTCCCGCACCTTAGATAAGACGCGCACTGTACTGTTCAAAGTTTTTACAATTGAATGTTATTGAAATAGTTTTCTGAAGGAGGGCTGTCGGCATATTTTTGTACGTTTTAAGTTAAGTAATATTGTAATATTGTTGTTGTTTTATTCTAAACTAGCAATTAAAAAGAGCCTATGTTAGAGGGATAAAAAGTATATAGCCTATGTTACTCCCTGAAAACTAAGCTTTCTAATCGTAAAAGAATTTTTCAAATCGGTACAGAAGTTTCGGAGCCTATTCGGTACAAACAAACAAACAATCAAATCTTTCCTCTTTATATTATTATTAGTATAGACTAGCTTCTGCTTAACGGGGTGTCCTGCGTGAGCGACGAATACGACGCGACGAACGCGATCAACTCAACGGCATACCCTGCTTGCGGCCTATATGGCAGTCTGCGGTGAGAAGCGACGTAACGCGTACTTGTTTTGAGGGCGACTAGACGCGACACCACGAATTAATTTACTTTCAAGCAAAATTGTATTGTACTTCTCCATGATTCGAGAAGTAATGACCAAAACACGTAGGACATTTGTCGCGTGTAGCATCGCGTCGCATTGCATCGTGTCGTGTCGCGTCGCATCGCATCATATTCGTCGCTCACGCAGGACAACCCGAAAGACTTCGTCCGCGTATTTCTTGGTTTAACATAAATATATCATATGACCGCCTCTTTACCCGCCTGTGGTCTAGTGGTTAGCGTTAGATCACCTGTCTCAGACCCAGAGCCGACCCGGTTTTGATTCCCCCACTGGGAATCGAAACGACTTCTGGGTTTTCTGCTCGGTTACGATGATGGCGGGGCTTGTTCAAAATCCGCCTGGCTAGCTAGCAGCTAGCACCATCTTATCTAAGTCTGTCGCCATAACAACAATATTGACAGCATTGTTGTGTTTCGGCAGTTAGAGGTAAGAGGCCAGGTCCTCTGTGGTTGAGGATTCCTGGTGAAGCTCGCTTCCACCTTCAGCCTGATCATCACTTACCATCAGGTGAGGATGTAGGCCAAAAGCTTAACCAATGTGGTTTAAAAAAATACACTAGCTAATACTATAAGTTCCCATTAATGAAATAATTTTCACGTCTATAAACTTTTTTTTTTTTTACGTCTTGTACGTCTGTTCATCAGTCCCTCTATCCGTCCATCCGGATGATACACAGCCATTTTACTCAGAGACTTTGGCAAAATATGAATGAAAATTGGAAAGGAGGTTTATTCTGTGCACCATTTAACAATCGTGTAGAGATATTACGAAAAAAATAATAAGGCTCACTAAAGTTACCGACGACGCGCGACGGATCAAAAAAAAAAATTCAATGCACAATTAATTTAGTCGTAAAGGGGTTTTTTCGGTTACAACCGCAGAAATAACTTTGTTTTTTCGGTGAAGGAAACCGGTGCCGAGATATTTCTCGACGGCATGTGAAGCCAAGTCATAGGCTTTAAAACTCTGACACCAGGTTAGTCACTTACCACACAAAAAGGAGAAGAACTTTGTTTTTCATAGTTATTTAGGCAGTCGATGAAATGAATACTGTGCATGTGTAAATATCCATCCAAACTACAAAACCCTTCACTGTACGTGGTCCGACACGCACTTGACCAGTTTTTAATATTACCGTGAGTACAGGACGTGTTACTGTAGACCAGTAGACAAATAAAAAGTATTTGCACAGTATAATAAAGTAACAGTATTATGTCTCAGCAGTGACCTTGAAATAATTACCTACGGCCGCTCGGTAGGTAAACCCCACACACTCGATACTATTGCGTAAAGATGTTCACTGAGATTTCGAAGCGCGTCTTTTCGGTCGTTTTCTATGAAGACATAATACTGTTACTTATTTATACGATGGTATAGGTACTTTCTATTTGAGTTTTACCTAAGTTACCCCATATTTTAAACCAAGTCCACTCTCCTTCCTTTAAACAAGTAACTGAGGTAATAAACGCGAGTAAAAGGGAAGACCTGTGTTTAGAACAAATAGAAACAAATGACGGTGGCTCGTCGGCTCGAACGAACACTGATCTTCATTACAGGCGGTAGGGTGCGCGTTACACCGAAGCGTAACGAAAGACAAAGCAGTAAAACACTATAGTAAAAGTAACAAACATTGGTGGCCAATCTCTACAGACGTGATTGGTATTAATAATCTTATGATGATGTTACAATATTTTTTTACATAACATAACATCACGTCCAATTTTCCCGAAGTGTTATGCAGAGGTGTACCTATAGTATACCTACATTTTGCCAGTTATTTTTATGTCCCATGTAATAGGGGGCGAGTTATTGTGCATCAACCGGGCACAAATCCCAACCCATAGATTACAGGAAAACCTATAAACCTATGGTCTTAAAATAACATGGCAAATCTCTCAATATTGTTTAAACTTACATTTGCAATTGGAATGTATGGGAGAACAAGTTTTCCAACTACAATGTTAAGTTCGTTCTTGGGATAAATTCATCCCAACTACGGAACCCTTCATTGTGCGTGGTCCGACTCCGCACTTGGCCGGTTTTTCTATCGTCATTAGATATCAATTTACCCATTCGGTCTCTAAAGTTTGCCCAGTTAAATTAATTTAACCTAGTAAATGAACGCGGCTGTAATTGAAACCGGCATTTATTTTTTATTTTTTTTTGGTTGGGAATCATTACATGACTTCTCCCGCTCTGGGTGGAGCGGGAGGGCGTGTCAGACTCTTACTGACTAAAACCCACCCGTGTTCCTTCTGTTGCCTGTGCAATGCCAGGGGGCCACGGTATCCCTTTCGGACTTTCCCGCAACACTCTAAACCGGCCATAAAACGTTATAGTTAGGGTTGACGTTTGGTAGATGTACAGTGAATCAAGCTCTTTTTTAGATATGGCGTATAAGAGTCTAATCGATACTTACTTTTCCCGGTTTCTTGTAATATTATGCTAACAGAACGACCACCCGATACGATAAAAAAATAAGTTGTTCTTTTACGGCACACCTGGTTAAGTAAGTATGCCGTAAAAAAGACTTATCTTTTTATTTCACGCTAGCAATCCCCGAAGGGTTAGGTAGAGGTGTACCTATAGTATACATTTCGCCAGTTATGTTTAAGTCCCATGTTATAGGGGGCGAGCCTATTGCCATCAACCGGTCACGAATCCGGACTCCAGACGGTTACTGTGCAATTCCAAATGGAAAACTTAATAACATTTGGCCCGACCTGGGAATCGAACCCAGGACTTAATGCTCAGCCAGTCGACTTTGCTAATATCTTGTATAATTTATAACAACTAACGTTGATTCAATAACTCACGTTGTTTGATTTGACACGGATCGACTGCCATTTTCCATTTCACCATTTTTATAAGTAGGTACTTAGTTAAATATTATTTTAGCCTTTTTTTGGGTGGGAAATCATCAAATGACTTCTCCCGCTCTGGGTGGAGCGAGAGGGCGTGTCTGACTCTTACTGACTAAAACCCACCCATGTTCCTTCTGTTGCCTGTGCAATGCCAGGGGGCCACGGTATCCCCTTCGGACTTTCCCGCAACCCCGGCAGGCAATGGTCTCATCAGACCCCTTCACTTGCTGACATCTCTTTAAGGCGCGCGTGGAACACAACGCGCACATTATTTTTGCCCTAACTTTTCAATTCTGTTATTTGCAGAATTTTTGAAACTAATTAAATCATAAGAATTTTAAGAATTCCTTCTCATTTTTTTAAAATTTTTATGTTAGACGGGATGAAAAATATCAGACAGTTTTGGATGAAAATTGTAATTTATCGTAGCCCTTAAATTCGCTACGGTGTAACAGCCAACCAGTTGTAGTACATGGGGGTGGGCCCCACTTCAGCCCGACCCTCAACATTTTACGACCTCGATAGAAATTTATTACAGCGATAATAGTATTTCTGCTCTTAAAATAAGGTCTTTTTTGTCCCAAACAACTTTTGTAATACAAAATTATAAGGAGCGATTTGAAGAGGTCGAGACACAAACAGTATTCATCTGGGTGTGAGAGGAGGTGTTCGTATAATAATAGGAAATATTTATTGTTTATGTGTTTATCAGAGGTTTATGAACCGGGGATTTTAATCACTAGAAAGAGGGTTAAGAACTTAACAAATAACATGTTTTACCAGAAATAATAAGAAGAGGTGTACACCCACATTTCGCCAGTTATATGTAAACGGGGGTGAACCTATTGTGATCAATTGGGTACAAGGACAGCTTCTGGGCTGTGTGAAATCAATTTTGGAAAAACTCAGCAACACTTTTCGACCTGGGTTTGATTTTCCATGTTATGTACTTAAATATAACTGTTGCAGTTTTTAAAAGAAGCTTATTTGAAGTTGCATATTATGTATTTATTATTTTATACTAGATTAGCGAACCGCTCCTGCTACGCACGGTCTCCCGTTTTCTGTATCACAATTATTAATTTACATAACACCAAAAAGGCCAGCGCACCACCGTCGCGCGTTACAGATATATGCATTATGCAAATAAATGCATACTACAGAGTAGACGGCACAGTATCGTATGCATTTATTTGCATATTATGGCTACCTGTGTTCGTTAACGTTAGAATATACTAGTGTCTCTGGCTGAAGAGTCGAAAAATGGCGTCTATTTTTATTTAGCTCAGAAAATGGACGTTGGAACACTTTTTGTGTGGCTAAAAGAAAAAACGCAGAGAGCAGTAGGTACATTTTATCGAAGTTTCTTCGATAGAAACTTAAAGGTAGTTAATAACAATTGAAATTGCAATATTTAACAAATTCAAACAACGAATCTTTCATTAGCCATAGTACAAATAAATAAATACAAAAAATCTTTGATTCTTTTTAAAAATGCATCATTCTGAATTAGGGCCGTCTAATCCGACCCGTCATAGTTTTTGTGCCTTTTGTTTTTTAGTTATTATTTATAAACTACTTCACAATGTTTTTATAAGCTATGTTTTAACCGTAAATTATATTTCGTTATTAAGATTGGTTAAAAGTGTTTCAACATCCGACAAATTAAAATAGTTTTAATCCTTCAATAATAAATATTTAAAAAAAATACAAAATATTTAACGGACAAAAAAAAGCGAAAAAATCCTTTTAGTGTACCTAACTAAATTCCTAAACTAATTTAAATCACAAATTTTGAGTCGGCGTCAACAAATTAATTAAAACAAACAAACCAATTAATTATAGAGCGTTTTTTTATTTTTATGTAACTAACTTTTAATTGTTGAATAATCCAATGGATAATAATGATTTTCTTTCTCTTTCAAATCAGTTCTTAAACTTTCAAATCACTTCTCAAATCTGTGTGGTTCTTTTCTCAAAAGACCATCTCCGACTAATCTACATGGTCCTCATATGGCCTGACCAAGATTATGTCTGGACTTTAAAAGAGACTGTGACCTCTGAGTTTGTTTCGGCCTGTCTTCTCAGAGTAGTCAGATAGGAAACGCCGAACCCATCTAGCTTTTTTTTTTAAGATGACGTTTAAGAGTGATACCGATATCCTATTTACAGAATAAACAATTTCATTGCATTTCAAGACGAATTAAATATGGATAAGTGCGCAAACGCTACGACGTGAATTCCGCGCCCGTAATTTTCACGTATCAAACACGAACCGGATACGGATAAAAGGGCAAATGCCCTAAAGAAAAAAAAATGTACGTTACTTTCACTGCACTGTATTTTATGTAACTCTCTGTCTGTGTTTTTTTTTTGACGAATATTCCTTGTCATTTCATGACGTGACATTCAACGTAATACTGTTTGTACACCGCTACCGTTAACGGGACGTCAGCGCGAAACAAGATTATTCGAACCGAACGTGACCTGCCAGCGGAGCAGCGGTGGCGTGGACGCGAGGCCATAGTTAATGTATGTACAGATAGCGCCATCCACGACGACGCGCCTCTCTCCGCGGTTACTGTACTGTAAGCTGTAGATACTTTAGTATGGAGCGAAGCACGTCTTCGTGGATGACACCATTCCGCGACGTCATCTCGTTCTCGTTTAAATATAAAACACTTACACACTATAAAATTGATTTACATCCGTAAGACGTCCTCGTAACATAAGGTCCAGTTGAAAACCAGCGTCAGACACTAGTTGTCTGGCATTTATGTTGAACTGGGCTTATTTGGCGCAGAAGTGAGGCACACAGTACTATTCAAAGTTATTTATTTTTGTGTGAATATTGTGTGTCCTGAGTCAAATAAATTTATTTTCTTTCTTTCTTTCATCTCTTTCTCGTTGACGTCCCGTTGATGGTGTCGGTGGACAAACGTCCTTAGAGTTGTAAAGCAATTACAAGATCGACTATACTTATTTTCCACCACCATTGAACACACAGCCAATAAAAAGAAATCATACAAACATACTATACCCATCTACGTACGCACGAACCAATAAATATAGATTGATTTATGTAAATATATGGGATAAGGGAACTTTCCGTGGACGTGTCAGATGCTGTTCGTGTAAATGGGAAGAGTTTTCGATCGTGCGGGAAAAAATACGCGATTATTATTGTTAGAAGATTTTTTTGCCGGATCGAGAGCGTCTTTAATAATATAACTTCACGGCTGTATTCCCCGAAGGATTGGCAGAGGTGTATCTGTAGTACACCTACGTTTAGCCAGTTATGTCTATCCCCATTGTTTGACATTGAGTTGACATTGAGCGGTTTACGTCAATTAAAACATTTGTCTGAATTTGTCGGTGTTACCTGTAATTTTTTGATTATTTTTGGTCTATTTGACGACAATATCCCTAAGACCATACGTTAAAACAGCCCACAGACGATAATAGCCATAAATTAGCAGTAAAATAGTGATTAAAACCGTAACAGTAGACTGTCACCAATTAGTGACACCGGGAAAAGTCACTATTTTTAATATTATTATTTGGCTCATTTAAACCCTTTTAAATAGTTCCCTTTTAAGAGCCCAGTGGTAACGGCCGTGACTTGCGAATTATTAGGTCGTAGGTTCCAACTCTGACAGGCACTTCACACTGCTCTCAAAACGGTGAAGGAAAATATCGTGCGGAAACCGGCATATCCTAGAACCAAACATTCGAAGACATGTGACATCTACCAACCGGTACTGGGCCCGCGTGTCGGATTACGGCCCACTCTCTCTCATATAATGGAGGTCTGTGTCCCAGTAGTGGGAACGTTCTAGGCTGATTATGTAAATGGACCCCACTAATGTCCATGGACCCCAATAATGTAAATGGACCCCGATAAATTAAATGGACCCCAATAATGTTAATGGACCCCAATAATGTTAATGGACCCCAATCATGTAAATGGACCCCAATAATTTAAATGGACCCCAATCATGTAAATGGACCCCAATAATGCTGTTTGGTTTACGATTGGGAGTAGTATATTAATGGACGATATCTTTTTCTTTCTTGCGTTTGGTGTTTTTCACAAAGACTTTTATTTTTTTCCAATATTTGTGATAACTAAAACCTTTGATCTCTTCTTATCCATGAACACATCCAAATCCTCGGATGCCATACAGCGATATAAATGATAATAGTCCTTATATAGGTCAAATAAATATCACTAGGGCGATCTTTTCCTGACACAATTTGATCAAAATAGAACCGCCCTGTTTCCTTTCCGCCTAAGGTCCATATTTCCACGAAGAGGTTGTCGGAAAATATATGTATAATGTGAAGTAAATAACCACCTTATGCGTCAGTGTTAGGGTCAGAATTTGCTTGTAAATGATTAGATATATTCAGATGAGTTGATATATTCGCTGTATTGCTATTCATTTTACTGATCGCGATGAAAAGAATTTGTTTTTTTATTTTATAAATAAAGTAATACAACATTTTCATCGTGTAATCTTGGGTAAAAGGAAATATTTTCAGGAATTTCTGTGTTTTCTGCCAATCCAGATATCGTGGCACATACGGGAGTCGTAGAGGCTCGTAGGAAAATTGCTACGCCGTAGCGTTGGGTCTACGAATTTTAGCTAATGGTCTAATCTGGTATAGTATCGGGCAGCGTTACCTAACCTTTTCAGCTAAGGCTCTCTAGGAAATCAAGCGCTATTATCAAAGATAGGGGGTACTTGATAATTGTGCTTGATTTCCTAGATGTAATACAAAAAATCAATAAATTACGGACCATTTATTTTAGTACTAAAAAAAACTTTTAATAAGAAATACGGTTTTTAAAAATCGTTATTATACGATTATAAGCATAAAAATATGCGTTAGCATACGATTCTTAATATGAAGTTAGGTGTTGCTTTTTTGCATCTAAATTAATGACTACAAAGTTGTAAGTTGTGTGTTGGATCATTTAGCTCCCTTTAAAATGGTTGAGCTAAATGGTGCTGATCCATGCGTCATATTCGTGAACGGGCGCCGTCAGTTGGGACTGGACATCTCTTAGCTGCCATGGCTTATTTTAATTTAATTTAAGTTTTTAAATGATTTTTTATTTTTTTCTTTTGTATTTGGACGCTCTTACGAACGTGCACGTCTTTCTACATTGTTCTCACATGCATAATTTCAAAATGAATGATGTAACCAATATTTTGTACCAAATTTTTCATTTAAAAGAGTGTCCGTGGAGTTTCTTGCTCGTTCTTCTCCATAGGTACCTACTACGCTTTGGAATGGGCAACTAGCTTCATATTTTTGACTGACCGACCCCTTGACAATTCAAAAGTGCCTGTGAATGGTTTAATTGAAATAAATGCTTTGAGTTTGAGTTTGTATTATCAAATCGGATTCCACTTGTAATCTATTTCTCTGCACAATCGCCGTGCTAACGAGACTTTTGGTGTAATTTATTAATTATTGTACATAATATACTCGCGGACCACAGGTTAAGAAACACTATAGGGGACTGTTCCTTACAGGGTTTACACATTGAGATACCTGCATACAGATAGTGCAATCCACGACGACGCGGCCCACTCCGCGATTACTGTACCTACTGTAAGCTGTACTTTAGTACGGAGCGGAGCGGAGTGGGGCGCGTCGTCGTGGATTGCACTATCTACATATATCGTGGACATTGCAAGTTAAGTCGACCATCCACTGCTACGTAGGATGTGCATGGAAAGGTATTCCACGTTAGCTGCGCGCTTCTTTGGTTTACCAGTCACGCACCCCTACGTAGCGTGGCCGTGGGTCACAGAGGACGATCCCACCTGTATATTATTTAAAAATAAATGTTTAATTCATCAACTTCTGTAAATTACATTGTTACGGATGGATTCACCTTTTAAGCAAAGATTTGCTAGTGGTGGTTCCGCTCTTCCAGTTTACATTGGCTAAACATATGTGTGAGAGAATAAACAATGGATACATTTTTAAAGCAGGCCAAAGGTTTACAACAATACAAAACATTATATAATAAGGAATGCGCACGGTGTTATGTGTGTGTGTGAGTATGTGTGATTTAGGGGTGTGAATGTTGATGGTTTTCTTTCTCCAGAATTAATTTACCTACGGACAGGTTTATATAATTGTTTATAATTTTACATTATAATTCAATATATTTTAATTTTATTTTAATTTATTGTTGACATAATCTACTCATTACAATGTTTTTTATGAGTTGTATTGCAATATGTGGTTAGCTAGCGACCTCGACAATTATTTATTTTACCTCGATGGTCCTAGTTTATCAATTATAACTTCTAGTTACAGCTATATGTAAGCGGGCACGCCCTTTATGCCTGGAGGCTTTTTTTTTTTTTTTTAGATATTGTTTACGTTTAGTTATTTTTATTTGTGCTTGAGTATAGTTTTCGATGTTTTTGGTTGGTATATTGGCGTGTGCTAGCTGTCATATGGCTATTAATTTATAATTTAAATTATGTTTTGCGTATTGTAAATTATCTTGCATACGATTATATTTTTGATCGAGATAATCAGATAAATTGATTGAGATAATGACTTCTCGTGTGGCCATGTGCGTGGGCGTGTCAGACTCTAACTGACTAAATAAAACCCACCCGTGTTCCTTCAGTTGCCTGCACGTTGCCAGGGGCCACGGTATCGCTTTCAGACGTTCCCGCGACCCCGGCAGGCATCGGTCCTAGCGGACCCCGTCAGCTGACATCTCTTTGAGGCGCGCGTGGAACACAACGCGCCGTTTTTGATCCCCCTCAGATAGCAAAATCAGCCTATGATATTCCGCTAGGACATACTGCTAGGACACAGGTCTCCTCACGGTGTGAGGGATATTGACTATCTTTATACTACTTATCCAGAGGGGATGAGTATTTAGTATAACGATAGTCTATCTGCTGTAATCTAAAGTAAATACATCTTTTATGGGGTACTGTGTTAAATGTTACAACAGAATACCTTGTGATAGATATATTAGAATTAAATGAAAGAAAATTTAAAACTCATATAAAAAGTACACTTTGTAAACAAGCATATTACAAATTAGAGGATTATATCCAAGATAAAAATGCTTGGAAACATGCTGGTCCTGCTCCATAGGACAATTTAGAATCTAGACAAAATCTAACTGGTTGCCAATTTAATTGTATAATATTATTTTTTTAAACATTAATTTTATATTCTGTGATTACTTGAACTCACACACTGACTTATTATTAGTAGTACTTGTTAAAATGTTAAGAATATCGTATAATTTTACAATGTTTGTAAATATGTGAGCACCATGCATCTATCACATAATAATAGTTATTTGTTATACAAGAGTGCAAAGTTGCTTTTTAACCGCGTGTTCAATTTTGATGACCGAGCAAGCGAAGGATTCTAAAATTGAATCACGAGCGCAGCGAGTGATTCAAAATTAGAATCCTGAGCGTTAGCGAGGGAATCAAAAGAGCACGAGGTGAAAAATCTTTGCACTCGAGTGCAACACGTAACTTTTCATTCCACCTCAGCGAGGAAATGACTAAATGCAAAAAAAAAACGTTTACAATCACAAGATAGGTACACTTTTATTTCAGTTTAGGTATTAATTACTACATTATGACAGGTAAGTATTACAGAATAATCTTTAAATTATAACAAAATAATACTAAGGAATAATTAAGAAAATTTTAAAGTAACGTTGCTACAGTTATTTAAATTGAGTGTAATATTTTTGTTTGGTACTGTAATATTGGTGTTAGTCACTTACTTGTGTACTGTTTTTCGGTAAACTATCTGTCATACTTAATAGTTGTACCGATTCATCGGATTCCCTTGGCGTGAATGTTGGAGAGAGAGGGAGATGGTTAGGTGTTTCATAACGGCTTATTTTTGATGTAGAAGGGCCAGTACAAGGATCCGATTGAGGCTCTTTCAGTGTAATGGCTCCTACGATGCCTTCACATATTTTAGACTTATTTTGGATGGAATCCTCTATGTATCCCTCTACAACTGCATTGGACTTCCAGCCTCCGTGGCGCTTAAGGGACAGCAGATCAGCTCCGGAATCAGCCAAAAGTGTGGCTGAAGTTCGTCGGAAACAATGACCCGTGTACAACAGGGGTTCTGGAAGTTCAAGAAATGTTGCTATTTCTCGTGGGATACTGCCAATTTTATTAGTACCCATAGGCTGTCTAACACACTTTCCATTGCGATACTGTAGAAAAAATCGATTGATTGGAGTGTTAGGCGGGCGTAAGGCTTGATATTTCTCAACAATCGTTACGTATTCCTTGCGAATGACGAAGTTGCGGTCTCTTTTTGTCTTTGTATTAGGTAAATTAATTAATAGTAAGTCATCTGAATGTTTCTCAATGTTTTTGACATTAAGTTGTGTTAGTTCATTAGTTCGACATGCTCCGTTTATTCCAATAATAAGAACAACCTGTAACGTAAAGAGTATTGTAGTAGATAAATGAATAAAATTGATATGAACGCATAATTATGCCTATCAACATCTACTAAGTATACTATTTAATTGAGATTAATATACTTAAGTAGATACTGAATGTGCAACTGACTTACTTTTGCCGCCAAATATACGGAATCGGGTGCTTCGTTAAGAAACTTTTCAATATCAGATACTGTGAAAACCTTCGATTTTTTTGGTTGATGACCAGATGAGGCTCTTTTTAAAAATGCCACTAATTTAGGATAGGTATCGATATGTTTGTCTTTTTTCATCTTTATTGTTGCTTTTAGCATCGAATACGTACTCCATAGAGTGCTTGCTTTCTTGTTCTCGGATAATTCTATAAAATATGCCAGCAAAACGTTTTCTGAGAAAGTTTTGGCTCCTTTTGCTAGTCGCCACGTGTTGAACATATCGTACTGTTTTAAATACTTCTCGCGTGATTGTTGAGGGAGAAAGCTCATTTGCGCATTATTAACAGTTTCAGTCAATTCTGTTGGCGTCAAGCAAACTTCCTCGTCGCTAGAATCACTCATTTTAGTTTTTTCACTTGTTTTCAAGTTTCTTGTTTTTAATATACCTAAGGTTTAACAATGACGTGAAAAAATGCCGCGTAAAGAACCGCGTACAAAGCAAATTGAAAAAAGAACACCAAGAAGGTTCCGAGTCTGAGTTTTTAACAAATTAAAAAAAAGTTGTATGATATATTCGGCACCATAGAGGTAGCAGTAAATAGGTTTAATGTTTTTTTTAATTCACAAACTTAGTGCACACGATGTTCTAAATTCAATTTACTTTATCCTCTAGAGAATAAAAACGGCTTTTCCACTCAGATACTGAAGATTAAAAATACTCTTTCCGAGATGGTGGGATGAAAAATTAATTTATGTCATTCCTTCATTTTTCATTCTTTTTACCTATCGTGGTATAGTAATCTTATTCTAGGTGCATCGTCTTCACATATAATTATAATTAATTCATATAGGATATTGTGAAAATATTTTAAAAGAGTAACGGTGGAGTTTCTTGCCCATTCTTCTCCATACGAAAACGACCTTTTGGAATGGGCGACTAGAATCAATTATTATATTTTTTTTGTTGTAAATGTTGAACTTCATAAATGCCTTTTTTGTGCCTAATTGAAATAAATTATTTGACTTTGACTTTGCTGCTTCAACATGCCATCAACCATACTCGCACGACACTCACTCAAGCAATCTCTAACATGCACTCTCACATCTCTTCCATACACTTTCTCCGGTTATTCACACACACTCTGATATTTCTACAAACTTTTTTTTTTGTACAAACATAACATAACGCCTTGTTTCCCCAAAGGGTTGGGCTGAGGTGTACCTGTAGTACACCCACATTTAGCCAGTTATGTTTAAGTCCCATGTAATAGGGGGCAAGCCTATTGCCATCAACCGGGCACAAATCCAGACTCCGGGCTGCCACTGAGAAATTCCAGAAAGAAAAACCCAGTGACGACCTGGGAATCGAACCCAGGACCTCATATTCAGCAGTAAGGCTTGCGTCCACTAGACCAACGAGGCAGTCGAGGTTTTTATTGTACAATTTTTTAAATTATGGTTAACTTAATTACTTAATTTATAGTTCAGTAAGTATCCTGCATTGTTATTATGTCGTGTATCCAAATAACAGGCATCTAGCTGTGGGAGAACCCTGGTGACCTCAGGCTCCAGTCTCTCATAAAGTTAGCTCTTTTTTCGTGCACTCCTGTCAAAGTTTAGCATTAAGTTTGAAACTTATGTAGAGAAAATAAACGTTTTACTTTTTTACCCGCTACTGCTGGTCTTAATTACCCAAGACCCTGCTTAACTTAGAACAGCGGGATTACGTTACACACATAAAATGGCAAACAAACCGCAATGCTATTCATTGTGACAGTTTAGCCACATTCATTACGTTATTTACGTTGTTGAGCAGATGATTTTTCATACCTATTCCTACTTTCGCTGACGACCATAAACAGGGACACTAGTTTAAGGGTATGAGGAATAGGGTGTAAAGTTAACTCTAAAGGGAGGTTCCGACTAGACGGGTGTTGTGTCTCAAGAGAAACTGCCCTACGATTGATGTCGGAAAGTTATATTTATGCTGATCGCGCGGTAAACTCTGCTTGCGCGATGCAGGATTTTGCGTGACGTCAGTGTGATGCGTAGTTCGCAAAGCAATGGATATCAAAATGAAAGACATTGGGATCGATTGCCATTCTATATGTACATGTAGAATGCTGGTAACCGACGCCGATATGCCAGCACTTGTTGCCAAATCAGCGCGAACCGTCGCTGATAACGCTGTTAAGTTCGTATCTGATTAGTCGGCGCTGGTTCGCGCTGCAAAAAGTGCGAAAACTGCAGTGTTGACAACGAGGGCTGGTTGGCACCGACATATCGGCGCCAGCTTCCAGCGCTTTACATGCACACCCTTACACAGTTACCCCGCAGGACCAACATAGATCACAATAACTATCTACAAAGCATATCATTTGTTTTGCTCCGCTATTATTCGTAAAGGGTACCTCACACGTTACTGTCTACTTGTCAAATACGCGTGAATATTGGACAAAGCTTGTATGAGCGGTAATAATCGGTATTGGTGTGATGAATCGTTTGTCTTGTACTGTCGGTCTTTAAATAGGTTAGTTGTATGACTGTTCTGTTCTTGTCCTGTTAATGGGTTTTTTGTTTTTGATATATTTGTACCTAGTATTTGTAGGTTTCCATCCAATAAAGGTACCAAACGGAACGATTCTGTATTTATATTGCCACTATAACAAAAAAAAAAAAAAAAAAAACCATAAACAAGAAACTTATTATTTGCAGTTTTTTTGCTAAATATTATACAGTGGTACGGAACCCTTTTTTTTGGTTTGGAAATCATCATAATATGACTTCTCGTGTGGCCGTGTGCGTCGGCATGTCAGACTCTTACTGACTAAAACCCACCCGTGTTCCTTCAGTTGCCTGGACGTTGCCAGGAGCCACGGTATCCCTTTCGGACTTTCACGCAAATCCGGCAGGCATCGGTCCTATCGGACCCCTTCACTCGCTGACATCTCTTTGAGGCGCGTGTGGAACACAACGCGCCGTCGACCCGGGCCTGGTCCTCATCGGACGGCGAGCTACCCATTGCTCACTGTCCGCAAGCCCGCGTCTACGGTGGCCGGGAATCGGCCTGCGATTCCCGATGCCCAGGGCGTCTCCTCCTGCGGCGGCTAGGGGCGTGAGGGCGCCTCCTCCTTCGCGAACATAACTGCTTCGCAGAAGCAGGTGACGGCCTCTCATGTCCTCTCCTTCCGTACCATGGCCTGGACCAGGGCCGGACACGAGAGATCCCCGCCACCGATCACCTTCACGAGGACACGGCGATGCTCTTCCCGAGCCGGGCAGACATCCACCGTATGCTCCACCGTGTCTTCCGGTCGATCCACGCAGTGATGACACCCGGGCGTTTCCTCCCACCTAATCCGAAACAGGAACCTCCCGAAACAATAGTGTCCGGTGAGGAGCTGCGTCAGGCGGAAGGTGTGTTAGAAGTCCGACTCGCACTTAGCCGGTTTCTTTATATTCATGTACTTACTTGTTACATTTTAACTGTGCATTTGTGTGTGCTATTTCTTTTGTGTGAATAGCGGGTCGCGTTGCACGTAGGTTTCAGAAAGTCGACAAATGATAACATTTGAGTTTGTTGAAAAATTCTTAAAAATATCTTTTTCGCATAGGTATTAGACTCGTGAAAATCATGTGTGGTTCTGTCGCGTGACTAAGAAAAATGGCCAAAACTTTTGCTTGAACTACTGAAATATTTAGTTGGTTTATCTAATCTAAAAGAATACAAAATTTACAAAGGTTGGTTTAATTTAAAAAAAAAAAAAACGGCCAAGTGCGTGTTGGACCACGAACAATGAAGGGTTCACATTGTACTTGAGAAACCAGCTATCTAATTACGCAACACATTTCCGTAAACGATTACGACTTTGTTTCATTTTGACAGTTCAACAACATTCATTGCGTTATTTACGTTGCTGAGCAGATTTTTTTTCGAACTTGTGAAGCAATGGTTTAGCAACTTGTTTCAAAATGATTCAAATTCCATTTTTTTTAATTTTTTTTTCATTGTTTCAATTATCATGAACAGTTTATAAAAAAAAACCTTAACTTAAGATCTATGCCCCGCAAAACAGTTTTCACGGTTTGTCTGTGGGAATTGATCGTATATTACGTAATTAGGGTACTGTTCTCCCATTCATTCCAACTCTATATGTAAGTTTGCACCCACAATATTGAGAGATTTACCTTGTTATTTTAAGACCATAGTTTTCCTGTAATCTATAAGTATAGAACTATTTTCTGTATATTTTAAAAAGTTTTGCATCTATCGTTTCGGAGATAAGGGTCAATCTTCATATATTTTCTTGAATAACTTTAAAACTATTTGAATAAAAATGATTTAAATACATAATTGAGATCCTCACAGTACACTGTACCGTGTGACATATCAAATGAAAGGACTTACTTCAATTTGATATAATGTCATACGGTACATGAGCAAAACTTCTTATTTTTTTTTTTTTTGCCCTCCAAGAATTACCCCCATATTCAAAATTAATTTATTTACGTAACATGTCCGTGTTTGGGTCACAGATTTTGATATGCAACATAATCGATCCGTTAGATTGGAGCAAATTGGCTGTGACAGACAGACAAACAGATAGGCAGACAGCCACACGAGTGATGCTGTAAGGGTTCGGTTCGGTCGGGAACCCTAAAAAGTAAGAGAGACACAAAAATATCGAATTGCGTTATTCAATTTACTTTATAACTGAGTTACAAACTGAAATAAAAAATGCAAAAACCAAACTGTTTACACTGCCAATCGTTCGTGAAAGTTTTTATGTCCTTTCGTTCATTTAGTTCACTCGTTCTCGTTCTGAATGAAAGAGTGATTTTATGGAGTGAACTATAAGTTGATGAATGATAATTATGAACTGTGAACCAGTAAATGTAAATTTAAATGTTCTTTAATGTTAGTTTTTGAGAATATTTATTTGTGTATTTCAGTATTTTAATAAAACTAGCTTTTCCCACAGCTTGGCATGCGTGGAGGTTGGAAATTTAATAATTAGTTATGCAATAAAGAAATGAATTGAATTGAGGAGTCTCAGTATGTAAAGATCCACGGACACACCGCGGCACACGTAGCTTAATTGGATCGATCAACTCGTGTGGCTGTTATTACTTAGCCACGATCTTTGGCTAAGTACGAGTAATAATAACCTGGCTGCAGCCCTCTGTACTATCGGGAAAAGAAGCATCCTATATGCAAACAAAGGTCATGTATCTACGTACCTACTAACCGCTTGCCAATGTTTTATATTATAAAAAAAGGATTTTAACGTAATTTTTTGTTTGCGAATAGATTGGCGTTTCAGACATGTTTTATCGGCGGGGGCACTGTATGCCGTGCCCCGCCAAGTCGAGCAAAACAGACAGAAAAGCACAGCCGTATCATCTTTTCTCGAAACCATTCAGGAAATTTTCGACCCCCTGTAACTTCGTTGCTTGTGCTGATCATGGTTTTGTTATTGTTATTAGTAATTAACTGTATTTATTTCAAATTCAAAAGTCATCTATTCAAACTAGGCTGAGAATTCAGCAGTTTTCGAACGTCAAAAATGCCCGCCCTTCACCACTTCCTAGTGCTTTAGCTGGGAAGAAGTCTGAATAGTTAGAAAAACTTGATTCTATATAATAGTAGTATTTTACCTCGATGGTCCTAGTTTATCATTTATAACTTTCAGTTACAGCTATATATAGCTATATGTAAGTGGGCACGCCCTTTATGACTGGAGGCTTTTATTTAGATATTGTTTACGTTTAGTCTTTATTTATTTTGTTTCTGTCTGAGTACAGTTCTCGATATTTTTGGTTGGTATATATATATTGACGTGTGCTAGCGGACATATGGCTAATAATTTATAATTTAAATTATGTTTTGTGTTGCGTAATGTAAATTATTTGGCATACTATTAAAAAAATCTAACTGAACAGACAGCTGTGCTGCTGGGGAGTTTGTTGCACCACTTCTTCTTCTGGGCGTTTTGGGGGACTGTCTTATGTTACTTTGACGTTCAAAAAGTGCTGATTCTCAGTCTAGTTGGGATAAATGACTTTTGAATTTTGAATTTGAAATATATGATAAAGTTTTCAGTGACCAAGAGGGCTTATAGAATGTACATTCGACAAACAACAAAATCTACCTAATAGTATCGCTGCGTTTTATTTAATTAGGACTATTTAAAATAGTATCATGTATCTGTCATGCTCACTTAATGTCTCGCTGATGGTGGCGAGTGTGTTTGATCATTCGGTTCCCTACAAAATGGTTGAGCTGGATGGTGCTGATCCACGCGTCATGTTCGTGAACGGGCGCCGTCAGTTGAGACTGGTCATCTCTTATCTGCCAGGGCTTATTTTTAATCTTATGTTTTTAATCGTTTTTGATTTTTATATATTTTTTACATTGTTCTCACATATAGAATCAACAAGAGTAATGTTCCCAGGATTTTGTAATTTATGTATTTAAAAGAGTGTCCTTGGAGTTTCTTGCCCATTCTTCTCCATAGAGACCTACGTTTTGGAATGGGCAACTAGCTTCAACTTTCTGACTAACTGACTGACTCTTTGACAATTCAAAAGTGCCTGTAAAGGGTTTAATTGAAATAAATGCTTTGAGTTTGAGTTGAGTTTGAGTAGAGTTATTCTTACGTGATTATGTTGCCATGCGATGGCCAAGTCATTCTATTTATTAAAGAAATAATGATGACAAATAGATAGGTATTGAACAAATTAACAGACTCTTACATTAGATCTCACATCTTTTTGCGGTGGAAGAACCGCGTCGCGAGACATGCATTTTTTTTTTACAATGTTATGTTTTTGATGGGATTAAGTTTGACTTTAATATCCTATCCTCTTTGTCTACCTCCTATTTCACAACAACGTCATTATTCTGACGTCATGCCTGCAAACGATGTGCGTCATTATCTTCGTGTCGTAACATCCATGATGTATTGCGCTCGATTAGGCAGTGACGTATATCCGGCTATTAGCGATATAATTATGTTGGAAGTGACGGTATTAAGAGTAGTGCTTGTACTACTAATATTGGAAGGTTAAGAAAGAAAAAGCGAGGTCTGCGACTAATATTCATCCACATTTTATACTTCCGAAGGTCCTTGTTTTGTTGTAATGTGGTCTTTAGAACCATCTGAAATGTTATCAAATGAAATGATAAAAAGTTATGTTTATTTCTGTATCTTTAAAGACGCAGATATATGCCAGTGACCGTGTGTGGTTCACGCAACGCGTCGTACGTCCAGCCAGTAATAGGACTCGCCCATCAAGGAGCGCTGTCCAAAATCAGACGTATTATTAATTTAATATGCATAAAATACAAGGTATTTTAATAAAACACGTATGATAAAAAATCAATAATTCAATTATCTTTAAAATGGTGAAGATTTAAAAAAATAGATTTGACAGATTTATGCGTTAGCCATAATTTTACTAATTAATTTCACTATGTCATATGAACATAATCTAAAATATTCCTATATGAAGTTAAGAAACTGCTCAAATTTAACATATATTTTTTCCAAATCATGAACACAACCTCAGATCTTCAATATAAATAAGACACTTTCTACACGACAGTTAGCTGGTCAATATTTTAAAACTAGATGGCGCTGGCATTTCCTACCTGACTAACCTCTGTGAAGAAACGCCGATACAAACTCAGGGTCATGTGGTCTCTTTTAAAGTCCAAACATAGTTCAACTCATCTGTGCTTGCGGCGCCATGTGTGCGTGCGCTGTAATTATACAGCTTTAATTTGTGTGGCAGTGACGCGGCAGTCGTCGTCCGAGCGCAACACAGACTAAAGCACAAGCGCACGCACACATGGCGCCGCGCGCATAAATGAGTTGAACTATCGGCGCCCTTTCACGAACATGACGCATGGAGCACCGTTTAGCTCAACCATTTTGATGGGAACTTAACGATCCAACACACACGCCACCCCCAGCGAGACATTTGAGTGAGCATGACATACTCTCAGCCGCCAGGGCACATTCAAGTCAATGAAAGACGTACCCAGTAAACGGTAGCTTTATAGAAGGTACATGGGCACAGTGCTCACACATGTGCTATGCAATTATACAATACTAAGAGATTGAAGTTATGTAATTCAAAGATAGTTGTTGCAATCTTCGGCAATGCAGGGCTATGTCTGGAAGGGCTTTTTGACGAAAAAGCCATTGCAGCTTTGAGTTGACCCGTCCCGACAGACTTGTTATAGGGAGCTCAACGACCCGTCACACGACGCTACTAGATCTGCAGGACATTGCGTAGGCCATATACAATATGTGTGTAAATTTTAGAAGCAAAAGGACTGATTGCGGGTTTTTCTAGGTAAATAAAACGGCTTATGTACTGGCAGGATGTGAACTTATTAGCCTCCTTAGTAGTATTGCAACTTTCTATGAAACAACAGTATTTTTAGGGTTCCATACATCCGAATGAAAAAATGGAACCCATAAAGGGTCACTCGTGTGTCTGTCTATCTGTCCTTCTGTCACAACCAATTTACTTCGAATCCAGTGGACTGATGAAGTTGAGATTTGGTATACATATGAATTTTTGTGACTAAAATACGGACGTGTAAGGTGAATAAATGAATTTTAAGGGTTCACTTATGGTCTATGGGAGACAGAAAAGAAAACTGAAATTAAAAAGTTTTGCAAATTATACCGTGTGACACCCATGCGATACCCAATTTTTTAAAATAATTTTAAAATAAATAGTTTTATAGATAATTAAGAAAAAAGTTTATATTTGACCATTGACCCCCTTATCTCCGGAACTACTGAGCCTATTTTTTTTTTAAATACATATACTTATATACTTATAAAAAAAAAAAAACAAAAGTCATTTATTTAAACTAGGCTAAGAATCAGCACTTTTCGAACGTCAAAATTACATAAGACAGTCCCCCAAAATGTCCACCCTTCACCACTTCCTAGTGCTTTTGCTGGGAAGAAGAAGAGGCGCAACAAACTCCCCAGTAGCACAGCTGTCTGTTCAGTTAGAAAAAAAAATGATTTTACAATAATTTATAAGATAATTTACATTACGCAAAACACAATTTAAATTATAAATTAATAGCCATATGACAGCTAGCACACGCCAATATACCAACCAAAAACATCGAGAACTATACTCAAGCAGAAATAAAAATAACTAAATGTAAACAATATCTAAAAAAAGAAAATAAAGCCTCCAGGCATAAAGGGCGTGCCCGCTTACATACAGCTGTAACTAGAAGTTATAATTGATAAACTAGGACCATCGAGGTAAAATAAATGATAGAGAGATAATATAGATTAGGTACAGGAATAAAAGAAGTCTATGGTTTTAAAATAACATGGGAAATCTCTTAATATTGTGCGTACAAACTTACATTTGCTTTAGGAATGTATGAACATGTTTTTCAAACAATGTTAAGTTTGTTCTTGGGATAAATTCGTCCCAACTACGGAACCCTTCTTTGTGCATGGTCCGACACGCACTTGGCGCGTTTTTTTTATTTTCAGAGAAGTTCCAGTCGTAGGTCTGCCACTCTATTCCGAAAAAGCCTCTCTTACAGAATAGGTATAGTTATATGTGTTCATATTGATGTGTATTTAAACCCTCTGGAAGAACACCAACATTTTAAACAACCTATTTTTAGTCGTAATATTAGTAACTATTTATGTAGAGTATTCTATTTTGGGAAGATTCTGAATTCGAATTATAGCCATGTTTAAATGGAATTAACACCTTCGCTGTTTATCATGTTTCAACTCATTGGTTAATAAGATATTAGCTTCACTTAAGATGTCATGGCTGCCAACTAAAGCAGCCAAGCGTAAACTTCGTCAAGTCTTCTCGTCGCCTTTTCCAAAATATTTGAAGACTAAGAAGGTCTTCGACCAGTGCGTCCTGCTCGTTAAGACATACGGTGCCGAAACGTGGACACTGACATTCGGGGTCGCTCAGCGCGCTGCGGAACAGGCTCAGAGTTTCTCTGAAGGATAAAATCAGAAATTAAGTTATCTGGAAAAGAACCGGGGTCGCTGACATAGCTTGTAGAGTAAGCAAGCTGAAGTGGCAGTGGGCTGGCCATGTTTGTCGAAGGACCGATGGCCGGAGGAGCAGACTAGTCCTGGAGTGGAGGCCGCCTATGGGCCTCCAGCTAGATGAACCAATAATCTTAAAAAGGTGGCTGAGACTGACTGGATGCTGAAGACAGAGGATAGGGTGTTGTGGCGCAACCTGGTAGAGGCCTATGTCCAGCAGTGTACTGTGATAGGCTGAGCTGATTAATTGATTGAATTTTAGCAGCATTGTTGTGTTTCTGTTTTGATACTACCGACACATGTTTATGTGCCAGAGGAAAGAAAGAAAGAAAGGAAAATAGGTTTATTTGTCACAGAAACATTCATTACAGTTATTGAAACTGTTTGATCTAGTGGTTCCGACTGCAGGCTAAACTTGAGGACCTGGGTTCATCTCGCTTAGCATGATCACAATAGAAACGGGTTTTGTCGACGAAAGAATAGACAAAATGTCATTTTGTCTATTCATCCGACGAAAAAACCCGTAGAAATCCCGTTTCTATAGATGCAACGCGGCCAAGTCGGGTAAAGTGTTTTAAGGCATTTTTTAAGATAATACAACATTCAAAGTTGAGCAACAGTTGCACAACAGTGTTGCCCTCGCAACATCAAAAACATCACGCCTGTAATCCAGTAGGCAATGGTGTACCTATAGTACACCCACATTTCGCCGGTTATGATTAAGTCCTGTAGAATATTTGGCGAATATTTGGAGGAGCTCGTGGCTAAGTAATAACTGCCGCACGGGTCGATCCATTAGGTTAAGTTACACTTGCCGGGGTTGGTCTGTGGATGGGATCTTTACATACCGAGACTCCTCCGTGCCTCGGAAAGCACGTTAAGCCGTTGGTCCCGGCTGTCATTCATGGATCTTTGACAGTCGTTACGGGTCGTCAGAAGTCCGAAAATCTGACAACCAGTCTTACCAAGGGGTATCGTATTACCCAGTTACTGGGTTGTGGAGGTCAGATAGGCAGTCGCTCCATGTAAAATACTGGTATTCAGCTGCATCCGGTTAGACTGGAAGCCGACCCCAGTATAGTTGGGAAAAGGCTAGGCAGATTGATTGAGAATATTTGGCGAACCTATTGCCATCAGTCGGGCACAAATCGAGTGCCCGGGCTGCTAATGAGAAATTCCTGATGGAAAAACCCTAAAACATTTTGCCCGGCCTGTGAATGAAACCCAGGATCTCATTCTCAGTGTTGGATCGTTGAGTTCCCTTCAAAATGGTCAACCATTTTGAAACGGTGCTGATCCATGCGTCATGTTCGTGAACGGGCGCCATCAGTAGGGACTGATCATCTCTTATCTGCCACGGCTTATTTTAAAATTTTGAATTGTTTTTATATTTTTATTAAGGACGCTTTTTACGTGCACGTCTTTCTACATTGTTCTCACATGTATAATTTCACCATGAATGATGTAAACAATATTTTGTAAGAAAATATTCTTTTTTAAAAAGAGTGTCGGTGGAGTTTCTTGCCCGTTCTTCTCCATAGGAACCTACGCTTTGGAATGGGCAACTAGCTTCATATTTCTGACTGACCGACCCCTTGACAATTCAAAAGTGCCTGAAAATGGTTTAATTGAAATAAATGCTTTGAGTTTGAGTTTGAGTTTGAGCAGTAGCGATTCACAATTAAGATAACCCTTAACGATACGACTGACTATTATGTGCCCGCATGACAGTGTCAAGGTTGTATCTCAGCAAACAATCTTTTAGCCCCTTAAAGGGTTAAATATAACTTAGTCAAGATATCGCCTGTGTATACCTACTTCTCGGAGAGTAATTTAATAATGGTGCCGATTCTGTTGTTCACAAACTAAACTAAATTTAAGTTCAGTGCATCTTTTTCTTTCTATTTCATTAAGAAGCCCCTGACACTAATCCATACAAGTTTTGACGTGATTAAAAACTTGCCCACTAAAATTACGTCAATTTACGTCAGGCGCTGATTAATTTGACAGGACTAAACTAAAATGTATCTTCTGTCCTTTTCTTAATGAAATAGAAAGAAAAAGATGCACTGAACTTAAATTTAGTTTAGTTTGTGAACAACAGAATCGGCACCATTGTATGCGTTGGTGGTTGTATTTCTAGGAATATGTAAGCTGACAATTCACGTGTGTTTTGTACAGGTGGCAGGATTGGTACAGCCATGGAAATAAAAAACATATTTTTTATTTTATTTTAGTCATTTATGGACAACAAACAGCAGTGTATTAATAAGTAAAAAAGTTCGAACTTAAATAGTAGATGTAACAAGTACACTAGTCACAACGTTATCCACATATTAGTAAACAGATCTACTAGTTGTTAGAAAAACGATATAAGAATAAACAGAGTAAAATCAAACGTTACTTAATTATTAGGGTTCTGATCACTTAAAATTGTAACAATTTTGTTTCTAAATATACGAGTAGTTTTGCTCAGAAAATTATATTTAGAAACGAAATAATTTGGAAATATTTGAAACGTCCGCTCTAAAGGTGTTAATTAGTGCTGTAATATTATTCTCAAAATGTGAACTGTAATACTGTCAGAAAAAAATAGTTAAAATGTCTTTGAAATATGTCGCGACCCTGGGGTCCTGGACGCGTACCTACACAAAGGTGGATGCAACACAGACAGTAGATGTTCTGTAACGCAGCCACGTTCGTATGAATAAAGTGTTACAAACACGATTACACTACAGACATTTGGAAACTGTCTGCAATGTGATCGGCTCCGAAAGACATTGTTTTAACAAAAACGACTGCAATACAGCTTCAAATTTGCTTGCGACGACGTAACGGTGGCGTGCGTTTGGTCACAGTTCTAACCTTATCTAACCCATTTTTACCAAGTTCACATTTTTTATTATCTAACGTAAATAGTACTATGGGTGTCTGAGTTGAATAAGTCTTTACATTGCCTCATACAAACAAATGCGGCTGGCATTACAAACCGCTGTGTTGCAGCTGGTTTTGGAACGACCATTACTGCTACAAGACACTGCGAGATAATGCAGCACAGACTATCGCGCGCCTCAAAGAGATGTCAGCGAATGAAGGGGTCCGATGAGACCATTGCCTGCCGGGGTTGCGGGAAAGTCCGAAAGGGATACCGTGGCCCCCTGGCATTGCACAGGCAAGAGAAGGAACACGGGTGGGTTTTAGTCAGTAAGAGTCTGACACGCCCTCCCGCTCCACCCAGAGCGGGAGGAGTCATTTGATGATTTCCCACCCAAAAAAAAAAAAGACTATGTGTGTCTATGTTGCATTCGCCTTTGTATTTACGCGTCCCGGACATTACAAGTACGAGGGGAAAACCAACTCGCAGAGGCCGTTAGACGCTTATGAGGTACCAACCGACGATATTATTAAAGGCATTTGCAATATATCATCCGTAAACTTTCGGGGCGTAAAATACGCCAAGTTTAGCTTTTAAATTAACACTAAAGGCCTGGCGTAGCAGCTTCACGTGGCTTCTACGTCACAGCAAAAAGTGTACACGGTTTACAGGTTTGCCATCTTAGCGTAGCAGCTTATGCAATTAGTGCAAGTAAGATGGAGCGTGTAGCCGGGCCAATAATTTAAAAAAAAATACGATGCAACTGCAAAAGTTAATAATTATGGCGCAGCTATCAACGCCCGGCTCCTAGTGAGAGGGTAGTTCGTTCCAGATAAGATAAATTTAAACAACGCATGCTCCGCAGGCCATTGTCAAATGTTACACATCCTATTGGGACTATACTGTAAGGCCCTCTTGTTTTTCTTTCCGATGAATTTTCAATTAAAATATACTAATGTTAAAACATTTGTTAGAAAAAGTGATGAGCTATAGAATTGAAACCTTGTTTAATACAGATGAATGTGTTACTAGTTCCTTTTAGTGAGCTTTCACTCATCAAATACCTACTTTTAGAACACATATTAGGTGATTTGCTTATGCATGCGTCCTCCGTCTTGTTGGCACTGTCATTGACTGTTTGCTTAGTAACTCCTTGAGTGCCAAATTAGTCATTCAGTGTAGTATGGATGGCCATTGCGTGCGTTGGTTCACCAATAGTACAATTATGTCACCTAAAACGCAGCGTTGCGCTAAGAACTAAGCGAAGCTCCTTAGCTGTGTTCCTTGGACCTTAGGCTACCTACTCAATAAAAATCTTAAATTCATTCACTGAAAGATAACATTCTAGGAGCTTGTAATTTTGCCCAAGTTTTCCTTTTACACGAGTGTCGAGTGTAAGCACTAAAGAAGGATTTTCGAAAATTAATGATATATGGATGTTCGTCATTATTAGGCTAAAAACGTCGAAGTTGGTACATACACTACTGTTTTCAAGTTAGTTGTGTAATCATTTTTTGGAAAGTGTCCCCTAAGGCTTCTGAGAAGTTGCCGATGGGTACCTAAAGGTGTGGTTCCGAATCCCGCTGCACGCAGAAGTGCTGCAGCAGCGTTGTTGCCGCGACAGTGCTGCCTGCCGCTACCGCTGGACGCTGATTCCGAGCACCTGCTGTTCGTGGTGTCTCGCTGTTTTGTTGCCCATTTACTTGTCGACTTTCACGTGTTATTGCTTTTGATGAACGCCGCACTACTGGTCTTACGTGGCGGCAGGGCGACACTGCCTACGGTGGAGGTATGCCCGGCTTGGGCAGAGCACCGCCGTGTCCTCGTGGAGGCGATCGGTGGCGGGGATCTCTCGCGTCCGGCCCTGGTCCAGGCCATGGTACGGAGCGAGAGGGCATGGGAGGCCGTCACCTCCTTCTGCGAAGCAGTAATGCTCGCAAAGGAGGAGGCGGAACGCGTGAGGGAGAGGCAAATTTCGCGCCCTCACGCCCCTAGCCGCCGCAGGAGGAGACGCCCTGGGCGTCGGGAATCGATTGCCGATTCCCGGCCACCGTAGGCGCGGGCTTGCGGACGGTGAGCAATGGGTAGCTCGCCGTCCGGTAAGGATCAGGCCCGGGTCGACGGCGCGTTGTGTTCCACGCGCGCCTCAAAGAGATGTCAGCAAGTGAAGGGGTCCGATGAGACCATTGCCTGCCGGGGTTGCGGGATTAGTCCGAAAGGGATACCGTGGCCCCCTGGCATTGCACAGGCAACAGAAGGAACACGGGTGGGTTTTAGTCAGTAAGAGTCTGACACGCCCTCCCGCTCCACCCAGAGCGGGAGACGTCATTTGATGATTTCCCAACCAAAAAAAAAAAAAAAAAAAAAAAGGGCGACACTGCCGCGCAGCAGTGCCGCCGCGATATTGCTGCCGTTCTCGGAATGTAATATCTTCCTATATTATTAAATGAGCAATATTGGTATATGTATATTTGTAATTACGTTCTCGAAAACGGCTGTAATGCAATATAGGGGTGCAGCGTTTTTCGGAATCATACCTTTAGGCTATAATATAGTCAGTAAAATATCAACAAACACCAACTAAACATTATTACCAGCATCATTTCAGTTCTCATCTCTCACTAACACATCTCGACATTGTGACATTAACCACTCGTCTTGTTGAATGTCATCTTAAGCCGATGTTAGGAGGAAATGTCCCGAAATAAGTGCTAGAGTGACGACGAGTGCCTTTGAAGGTGGGGTGTAGATTAGAGTTACTGTGATTTTTTGGGTTTTATGGACAGTCTTGTCCTCGGATTTTGAATTTTTTATGTGTAACATCTGTCTTCTCGCTTTCCTACAATCTGTGGGAGTGATTTCATAAAAAGGGACGGAAGAGTGTAACAGGAAGCCGGGGAAGCGCGCGCTATTTGAATGGACATTCGATTTGATGTCAGATGTTACACATTGTTTGCGACTACTGTAAGGCTGGCTCGTTTTTTGACAGTGAAATCACCTGCAATGTCATAAGTCCTCTTAGGAGTCCATAAGTCAAAATATTAAAATTATGTCCGAAAGGGATACCGTGGCATTGCACAGGCAACAGAAGGAACACGGGTGGGTTTTAGTCAGTAAGAGTCTGACACGCCCTCCCGCTCCACCCAGAGCGGGAGAAGTCATTTGAAGATTTCCCACCCACAAAAAAAAAGACTGCGTGCTACTGAGAAATTCCAGATGGAAAAATCTAATCGAAACCAGGATCTTATGCTTAGCAGTAGCGCTAGCAAACACTAGACTAACGAAGGCAATCTTGGTATCAAGTGTGTACGAGTATATACCTACCTACTTATTTACTTACGCATGATCTAGGGTAGGTAAGGTAGGGTTTACTCTCCGTGCTTTTATATTACCAAAACATCTAGTATCTTCCACAATATTTTATTTATTTAAGATATTTTTTTTGCTTAGCAACACTTACATAAAAAACCGGCCAAGTGCGAGTCGGACTAAGGCAAAGACTACTATTATGTATTAAACTGGCAATAGACAGGCAGCTCCACACTTTTTTTAGTATTAGGTAGTGGTCGAACGCAGCGCCATCTAGTTTAAGCTTAAGGGTACTAATTTATGTATATAAATGCATACCTACAGATAGGTAATTAGCTATAGCTAGCTGTGGTACTGTACGTACGCTGGACTAAGGGTTCCTTACTGTATTAAGATCGAGCAAAAAACGCGGAAAAAAATAAGATTCTTGTATGAAAATAATAATCAATCAATCTGCCTAGCCTTTTCCCAACTATATTGGGGTCGGCTTCCAGTCTAACCGGATGCAGCTGAATACCAGTATTTTACATGGAGCGACTCCCTATCTGACCTCTAAAACCCAGTAACTGGGTAATACGATACCCCTTGGTAAGACTGGTTGTCAGATTTTCGGGCTTCTGACGACCCGTAACGACTATCAAAGATCCACGAATGACAGCCGGGACCAACGGCTTAACGTGCTTTCCGAGGCACGGAGGAGTCTCGTTATGTAAAGATGGTCACCCATCCACAAACCAACCCCGGCAAGCATAGCTTAACCTGATGGATCGACCCATGCGGCAGTTATTACTTAGCCACGAGCTCCTCCTTTGCTTGTATGCAAATAATAATAATGAAATAAATGGAGGTGTAGAGTAGGTTGACCGAGATTTTCCGAGATATGGGGGCGAGCCTATTCGCATGTTATGGGGCGAGCCTATTCGCATTAACCGGGCACAATCCTCTTTAATTATTTCATTATTATTATTTGTGGAGGTCTCAAAAATCGCAAAGAATGTGCTCAATATGGATGGAGTTATGGAACTATGGCTAAATGTCTTGACGCTGCGTGAGCGCGCGTGATCCATCGCCGCCCTTCGATGTCCACCGCGCTCAGAATAGATGGAAAGCAGTACATAAAGTAATATTTTGCTCTGTTGGTGTAATTGCTGTATGGTGTACCAGTGGGAGGTTAAATAAATAAATAGCTATAGATATACACAATCTTTGAAAATTTGAACTGCTGACAGACAGACGGTCGGACGGACAGTAGAGGCTTAGTAAAGTCAAAGTGAAAAAGTTTATTGCGAACTAAGTGTGGAATGTTGGTGTTATGTTATGTTAGTACTTAAGACTTAGCAGCCTTTTACAAGCATTGCAATTATCATTTGCCTGCCCATATCATTCTAAATTAGCATGCATTAAACAATATTATTTTCACCACTCCCGCACGAAAGACGTGTCTTTCCTCTACGATAACAGTGAGGAAAGTTGGTCTTTCCTCACTGCTTGAACAGTGAGGAAAGTTGGGTTTTCCTCACTGTTTGAACAGTGAGGAAAGTAATGATCCCGTTCAGAAACTAACCTTGCCTGATTTTTTTATGTTAAGTTTTAAAGATATTTAAAAAAATAAAGAATTATTTTGATTTGCTTTGTGTCTATTTAATTTATTTACCTATGATGACTGAATACTTTCTTGCTGGGAGTGGTGAAAAGTTTTGTATGCAACATGTGAGCAAGTTCATTTGCTGGAAAAACGAACTTTCCTCACATGTTGGATAAATAACTATTTTATTACTTAATTATTTTCTTAGAGTACAATTAAATTTAGAAAGAAATTAATTGCAGTCAGAATGAAATGTCAATAATAATGAATTTCATTTGTAATAGGGTTCCGTTTTCCACACTTCGGGTACGGAACCCCAAAAATAAGTACTTCCAGAAAAACTTTTTATCTCATCTAATCTTTCTTTAAAAATATATTATAGTATCTTGAGCCTAAAGAAAACATCAAATGAGACGGATTCCGAGTACTGAGTAAATTACAAGATTACGCTGTGAAAAATAAAAGAAAAAAATATATTGAGAAACACGTATTTATGGAAATGTGCGGCCGTCAGTTTTACATTCAGGGTTGAACCGAAAGTATATTTATTTTAGATGTTTAATATTGACTAAAATGGATGTCTCAGGAATCTCATTTCCGATTCCTGCGAAGGGGAAATTATTAGAAAATCTACTGCTATAAAATTTCCAAGAATATGTATTTTTGAACTGAAATTATGCCCAAAAATCGAGATACGCAAAATTTATACCAGGCCAATATATCATGCTCAGACTAAGATAGTCCTCAGGACTTACCGTACCCGAAGGGTGCGAACGGAACCCTATTACTAACGGGGTGTCCTGCGTCAGCGACGAATACGACGCGACGCGACACGACACGATACAATGCGACGCGATGTTACATGCAACAACTGTCCTTAGTGATTTTTGTCATTACTTCTCAAATCATGAAGAAGTACAGTACAATTTTGATTGAAAGTAAAGTAGTTCGTGGTGTCGCGTCTGGACACCCTTAAAACAAGTGTCGTATTCGTTGCTCACGCAGGACACCCCGTAAGCATCCGCTGTCCGTATGTCTGTCAAATTCAAATTCAAATTCAAATTTATTTATTTGCAAATATGGGTAAATAATGTGCAGATGTTTTACATTCATGTAATAGGGTATATCACAGTCTTAGTAACACCATATTTTACCTTTCGGCGTGCAAAGTACGTAAAAAGAAAACACAAAATAAATAAAAACTAAACAGAATAAAATTAAGAATGAGATCAGTCTATCTGTCTACAGTTTATCCAGCAAATATTCAGATACACTGTAATATGCTTTATTTATTAAAAACCTTTTTAGTGGTTTTTTTAACTTATCAGGCGATGATGCCTCCATTAAATATTTAGGTAGATGATTATATACACGGGGAGCCATGCAAAATATACTGTTATTTAAAAGAGTTGTTTTATTATTAGGACAACAAATTTTATTAATGTGTCGTTTACTTTTATATTTTTCAAAGGAAGAAATGTTTGTCAGCGGGCTGTATCTCATGAACAGTAATAGGTAGACAGTTAAAATGTTCAAAATTTGTGTATTTCTCCTCTAAAACAAAAAAAAATAAAAATATAATTAGCAACATTTTTAATCTTATTTTTATCCCAAGTTCATTTCAATTCTTTTGGTAACCCTGCCGTCGTCGTGTCGGCGCCTCGTAATCAAAGCACACTCATCCCCCACTCGAGTAGGCGCACCACATTTCGATACTAAACCACGGACATTTCCCGGCGGGGAATTTACAAGTTAATATATGGAAACGGTTTGCAATATCCGGGAGTGAAGGTCAGCCGCCACTAGTTAGCATAAAGTTTAGAAGGAAATATAGTGATGTTCTTCAGAAAGGTCAAAACCCGCGTGCGTGTATGAAACGGTACGTAACTATGCGTTTGCACTGGCGAAACATTCACAACAAAACATGTTGAAATCTTTGGTTTCTGTCAAAGTCCCATACAATATTTGACAGGAACTAGAGATTTGAACATGTTTTGTTGTAATGTTTCGCCAGTGCAAACCCACAGTTAGACACAACTTCCTCACAATTTCCTTTAATGTAAGTCAGTGATGTTATTTAACTTAAAAAGGCAGATAAAAGTGGTAGTTATGGGGGATGACCAGCTTAGACCGAACATAAAAACGAAATTTCCTTTCGTTTTTATGTTGATTTCGGTTGTATGTTGATTAAAATATGATTCGCGACCAGACCAAACCAGACCAAATATGGCTTTACAAAAATATAATCATTACAATCAGCGATACAACTCCTTAAATATTTTAATAAGTATTTAATGAAATGGTCATTTACTAGGATTACATGGACTTAGAGAGTTATGTTAATCATTGTTGATCATGATTATCTTATCTTACTAATATTATAAAGGCGAAAGTGTGTGAGTGTGTATGTTTGTCTCTTCTTCACGCTTAAACTACTGAACGAATTTGGATAATATTTGGCACACAGATAGTTTATAGCCTGGATTAACACGTATAATACTTTTTATCCCGATATTCCCACGGGATCGAAACATATGGGGATGAATCCGCGGGGCGCAGCTTGTAATTCTATAAATAAACATTTCACTCACACTGACCTGCTAAAAAACGTCAGAAAATTAGAATTTCGCAGGCTACCGCTGACGCTTTCCCCTTAAAATTAAGTAAAGATTTTATTTTATATTTTTTACTTTAATATATTTTTATGTCTTAGCCTTAAGTGATTAGTCAAAATTTCAACATTTTTCGTCTTGTAATTTTATTTTTCTATATGGTTATTAATCTTAGGTTTAAGAAGTATTTTGACATAATTTTTAAATTCTAGAGAGAAGTGTTAGTATTATTATGTGTTATCATCACCTATTTCTGAGATAGCTTTATCCTGTAATTGTTACTATTAGTACTTTAGATATATTATAGTTATAGTATAGGCCCAGGTCGACGGCGCGTTGTTTTCCACGCGCGCCTCTAAGAGATGTCAGCAGAACTGGCAGGGTCCGCTAGGACTGTTGCCTGCCGGGGTTGCGAGACAGTCTGAAAGGGATACCGTGGCCCCCTGGCATTGCACAGGCAACTGAAGTAATACGGGTGGGTTTTAGTCAGTAAGATTCTAACACGCTCCACACCTCCCGCTCCCCAGGGCGGGAGAAGTTATTTGTTAATAACCCACTCAAAAAAAAAAAAGATATACAATAGTTATACAGAAGCTGTTGGTATACCTTTATAAACGAATAAATAAATAATGATTTAAATATTTATTTGTCAACAAACGGTAAAAAAAAAATAACAACAACAGTGGGTGCCATATGGATGCGCCAATAATTCTTTAAATCTAAATTTCAGAATTAATGCCAGATTAACTTAAATAAGTATCTAAGAAACGGGTCCAAAACCGTTCAGTTACCCACACCAGAAATCAATTTGCATACTTAAGGGGCCTGCGAAGCATGCGTTGTTCATACAAACGAAATACCAAAATAACGGCCATAATACCAAAGTAATGCCGGCCCGTTAAATATTACTTCCAAACGCGTGACAACCCTATCCCGTCGGCTTTTGAAGCAGAAATCCCCCTCGAAGCTCAATCGTCTGAAGTTCTCCTATTTAGCGCAAGTAATTGTCTACAATGCATTCAGTTTGCCTGTTATACCATCAATAAAGACATTTTACAGGACTTTTGTAAGGTTTTCTATAAGGTTTTCCTGAAGGAATATCGTTCTTATGGGTTTTTTCTTTTATATTACAGCCAGAGCTCGGTTTACGGTATTTTTTCGAAATGGTTTCGTCTTAAAAACCTAAAAAACGGTTTTGAAGAAGAACAAAATTTAAATCGTTATCGATGAATAAAAAGTTTTTAAACGTTTTTTTTTTAAATTGTTTTTGGGTTGATCGACATGAAACTACGAATATTACGAATTTAATTTCGTTCGACGCACAGCTGCGTCCTGCGGAATAAACCGGTTTTTGAAAACGTTCTCATTTCGTTTTCGTTCCGAACAAAATGTTGGACAAAGAACTGTTAGAAACGTTATTTCAAATAACGATTCCGAGCCTTGATTACAGTATCCCGAGGCTTCCAGGCTTAGTAGATAGATAGAAGTTAAGGGTATCTACTTCACAAACACAATAGATTTATGGCTTTGCACCGATGAAGGAATTTGGCTATTCCATTAATGCTCGCGGAAGTTACTGACTGCTAGTGAAGAAATACTTCGTGGGAAAACCTGGTCTGAAAGCGTAGTTATAAAGTCTCTCTTTTTTTAATTTTTGGATGTTAGATATGTTCTATATTCAAATAAATTAATCTGACGTGTGAAATAATATTACTCGTACTTATGTAGATTTTTATTTCTAATTACTTTGACTTTTTCACTGTCAAATTTAATTTTATTATACATTTCGATGACGAGTTGACGACACTATTATGTAGTATAATCACACTAATATTAAAGTAAGGTTGTGAGTGTGTATGTTTGTCTCTTCATCACGCTAAAACTACTGAACGGAATTGGATAATATTTGGCACACAGATCTATACTTAATATTATAAAGAGGAAAGATTTGATTGTTTGTTTGTTTGTAATGAATAGGCTCCGAAACTACTGGACCGATTTGAAAAATTCTTTTACCATTAGAAAGCTTAGTTTTCAGGCAGTAACATAGGCTACATTTATCCCGGAAAAAATAACGGGTCCCTCGGGAAAGACCACGGGAGCGAAGCCGCGGGCAAAGTGCTAGTAGTTTATAACCTGGATTAACACATAGGATACTTTTTATCCTAATATTCCCACGGGATCGAAACTTATGCGGGTAAAACCGCGGGGCGCAGCTAGTTTATTATAATTTGTTTGTTTTAATTCGAATTGCTTTGAATAATGGACAAATTTATAACTAAGTATTTGATGTTTATATCCTATTAAGCCGGAGTCTGGAATGGTGCCCGGTTGATAGCACCAGGCTCGCTCTTTGTTAGATGGTACTTAAAAATAACTGGCAAATTGTAGGTCTACAGGCACCTCTGCCTAAGCGTGCTGTTATGTTTATGTTCTTCTGTGTACGAGGAAAGATTTTTGCCTTATACAATATATAACAAAACGTAATAAAAAAAACCTTATTATTAATGAAAATAAAACAAATATTGCTAATTAAAATACACATATTTTTTTTGTTTTTTTTAGTACCATAATTCCACAAATCCATTAAAAATTTGCAACTTTTCGACAGGGGTCGAACGTCGGCCGCCCGCGCCTCATGTAGTACTAACCCGGTAATATACCCCATTGAAAAAAATATAGTTTTTCTTTTTTCCTGAACAATCAATCTGCTTTTCCTTTTTTCCTGAACATCACCACATAAATAGACTCTCAGTACGATACCTAACAACTTTGTTTGACCCCGTGGTTTGACCCGCTGCTAATCATGCTGATTGGCTTTTTTTTTCACCAGTCCAGAATAAAAAAACGGTGTTGGCCGATGATACTTTAGGGAGGTCAGAAGTTTGAGTGTTCATATCACGTCGGGGTCACCAATTTAGGGGCATGAGGAACAGGGTGTAAAGTTCACTCATCCACCATAGAAAAGGAAGGATCCTCCTACTAGACGGGTATTGTGTCTGGCGGGCAACTGCCCAACTGGTGATGCCGGATAGTCTTATATATTTCGTTCGCGTGGTAAACTCTAATCGTGCGATGCAGGATTTGTGTGACGTCATGTCTTTGTTGCGTAGTTCGTATATGGCGGTGTAACCGCTACATCACCACTCTTGATAGATAGTTTGTTGTTAGCAGTTATTTGAGGATGATCAGAAGTGTAACCCTGTCTGATAAAATACTTACAAGAGGATACTGCTGCGTATGCCGTTTTTTCCCAAGTTACTTGTGTCATGGTATCGCTTGTCGAAGTCGCGTCGGCCCGTGAATGGATGACCATTCATTACATACCGAGACTCCTCCTTGCCTCGGAAAACACGTTCTAAGATCCAACAGGGCCTGCGATTCTCCATGCAAATGTATTTCCCCTTTTCTTCCTGAAAAATGCCTCTAGAGCAATCATTTCTTTTTTCATAAGCAATGTCTGTTATTTCCTTTTTTTAGCAACTTATTGGTAAAGAAAATGATGAAACTCCAAAAATTACAAAACTTGCCCCATTTTTACCGCCGGGATTAGAGGACTACCAGATAAATTCTAAAAGTTATTAACATACAAGAAAATTATAGGAACCTAGACATACTCTTTCTTAAAAATAATTGAATCGGCTCATTTTTCGAGGAGAAAAAAGGGGAATACAAAACGTCGATCTCGTAATTTTTATTATGATATATTCGGTCTGAGCTGCAGCTGTCCTTATCCCACTCTACGGAGGCAGACTTGAGGTAATATGACGGCAAATTTTCTTCAAATTCCTCGCAAGCCCTGTTCCCTCTTAAGCCGTTGATACTCGTATCGGCTGTCATTCGCATATCTTTGATAGTCGTTACGGGTACTCGGAATCCTGAAAGTCTGACGACCAGTCTTGCCACGGGATATCTTGTTACATAGTATTTGGGTGGTGGAGTTTAGATAGGCAGTCGCTCAATGTAAAACACTGGTATTCAGCTGCATCTGGTTAGACTGGAAGCGACCCCAACATAGTTGGAAAAAAGCTAGGCAGAGGCAGATTCAAAAATATTGGCTTCAGCTCTATCTTTGGTTGGCCTCATTACAGAAATCTATTTTCGTACATACTATGCAATTTAAACAATAAATAAAGGCCTTAGGGGACTAATGTGAGGACAAACGATCGACAAGGGAGGGATTACGACGCGTTCGTGCAATTTATCGACTTGTTTATATCGGTTATCTTCAAGGGAAGAATTTTCCTCTTCCGAATTTCATCGGCTTTGTTTATTTAGCTTTTTTTTAACTCTTGTCCCGAAGTTATAAGATCCGCTTTTAGTTTAGTACCTAAGTTCATACTTAATATTATAGATAGGTAGTGCAATCCACGACGACACGCCCCACTCCGCTCAGCTCCGTACTAAAGTACAGCTTACAGTACAGTAATCGCGGAGTGGGGCGCGTCGTCGTGGATTAATACACACACAAACTCGGACCCTACCTCACCACACAGTTAAACGTTTTTCATTTTCTGTTTTCTTTTACGCCATTTGCTTATTGTTGTAACGTCCCGTTCTATTATACTGTAGCTTGTCTTGTTTGCTGCGGAGAATCACTGACTCCTAAGACACAGGCACATACACCTAGTTTAGGAGTCAGGGAATTAAAATTATTGTGACCTAGTTATATGCTCTTAGTTTTGAAATAAAGAATTTATTTATTTATAATACCCTTTTGAATTGCTTTTTCATGAAATCCTGACATTTGAGGTCAACTCTAACTTAAGTGGTTTGTATTACTGTTTCTAATTATTATAATTCTGTAATAATTGTAACGGTCATATTTGTTACGATTACGAATCATATTTTGACACCGACCTGCAAAATTGCAAAACCCGTTAGAGAATTCGAATTTCGCGGGCTACTCAAGCGCCTCTTTTCATATGCATAGGCATTAGGTACTTTTCCACTGGCTTGTTAGCCAACGTATCGTTGGAAATATTGAACAAATAGGAACCCCTTTTCGAAATCTGTTTTTTTATTCTCAGTTGGCGAACATTTTTATTTACAAACACGTATTTACATGAATATAAACGAACAGACTTAAAATAATAATAAGATGTACAAGTATATATAAAAAGAGGGAGGGGGGGACAATTATAGGGCATCAAAAAGTTCGTCCGCATCGCTGTCAACAGTAAAAGTACCACGTTGAATGGCAATGCTGATTCTTTGACCAAAGAATAGGCCAGCCCTCTGGTAACGTGAAGAGTCGACCAGCCGCTTGGCGATGCCTTGAAAACCTAAGTCGACACTCGGACCCCATGGCCCTAGTGTTTCAATTGATATTTACACGTTGAAGTTTGCACTGAAGGCAAAGCTAACTAGTTGGTTGCAGAGTTTGTCTTACGAAGATACAGAAAATATTCTTACGATCATCTCATAAATTTCTCAATACGGATCAATGTTTATAAGGAACTCCAGCTCCTGAGAAGATACAAGTAAATTTATACTTAGTTCGGGACCCAGCTGTTCAACCTGGTTTTTGTCCACCAATATGTACTACATATCTTGTTTTAGTGTATGACTAAATGTATTGTGTTTCTCTTTGTACAATAAACTAATTACTTATTTATTTAACTCCAAACGGCTCAAACTGTAAGTCCCAATATGTTTATTTGTTTACGAATCTACGATCCCGTTGTCATAAGGATAAAGGGGTTGCTATTGCAAAGACCAGCAACTAATGTGACAAGAATGATCGGAAGGCAGGAAAGACGTAATGTGGCAAAAATGATCGTTGAGGAAGAGATTACAATCAATTGTAATTTATTCGTTTATTTATTTGTTCTGGTATTTTCCGATGCTGTTTTCTCCGTGAATACTCATGATCTTCTCGGTGGTATAAACATACAAAGGATGGTTAGTACATCGATTTTAATATCGCAGGGCTGATTCGTTGTGGCGATTATTTAGGTATTTATTTTACCTCGATGGTCCTAGTTTATCATTAATTGATTGTTTATTTTTTTAATTGAGGAGCTCGTGGCTAAGTAATAACTGCCGCACGAATCGATCCATCAGGTTAAGCTATGCTTGCCGGGGTTGGTTTGTGGATGGGTGACCATCTTTACATAACGAGACTCCTCCGTGCCTCGGAAAGCACGTTAAGCCGTTGGTCCCGGCTGTCATTCGTGGATCTTTGACAGTCGTTACGGGTCGTCAGAAGCCCGAAAATCTGACAACCAGTCTTACCAAGGGGTATCGTATTACCCAGTTACTGGGTTGTGGAGGTCAGATAGGCAGTCGCTCTATGTAAAATACTGGTATTGAGCTGCATCCGGTTAGACTGGAAGCCGACCCCAATATAGTTGGGTAAGTAAAGGCTAGGCAGATTGATTGGTCCTAGTTTATCATTTATAACTTCCAGTTACAGCTATATATAGCTTTATGTAAGCGGGCACGCCCTTTATGACTGGAGGCTTTTATTTAGATATTGTTTACGTTTAGTCTTTATTTATTTTCTGTCTGAGTACAGTTCTCGATATTTTTGTTTGGTATATTGGCGTGTGCTAGCTGACTTATGTCTTTTAATTTATAATTTAAATTATGTTTTGTGTTGCGTAATGTAAAAAAAACTTACATACTATTATATGGAATCTTTTTTTTTTCTTCTAATTGAACAGACAGCTGTGCTGCTGGGGAGTTTGTTGCGCCACTTCTTCTTCCCAGAAAAAGCACTAGGAAGTGGTGAAGGGTGGGCGTTTTGTGGGACTGTCTTATGTAACTTTGACGTGCGAAAAGTGCTGATACTCAGCCTAGTTTGAATAAATGACTTTTGAATTTTGGACCGATAGCTCAATGATAACAGCCGCACGGATCGATCGAAAGTTAAGTTACTTTTGCCACGGTCAGTTCGTTGATGGGACCTTACCATCTTTACATACCGAGACCTCTCCGTGCCTCGGAAAGCACGGCTGTCATTCATAGATCTTTGACAGTCGTTACGGGTCGTCAGAAGTCCAAAAGTCTGACAACCAGTCTTACGAAAGGGGTGTTATCCAGAAATTGGTTTGTAGAGGTCAGATAGGCAGTCCCTCCATCTGGTTAGACTGGAAGCCGACCCCAACATAGTTGGAAAAAGGCATAAGCAGATGTATGAGATTGACAGGCTGGTTAACACCTATTTCACTATCTCCGGATATGCTCTATCCACTAGATACAATCAAAAGATGGAACTGAAATTATGTATATTTCTGCCAGATAAGTTATCTGGGGCTTATACTGATAAGAACCTCCACAAGTGAGGAAAAGCAATGATGTGTTTAGCACGCTCGATCGGCAGTCAGATCCACCATCAAACGGACTTACTGGTTATTTTTAATCCAATTTTGTATGGTTGCTTTTGAACACCTCGTGCTAAAAGTTTTGTACATGGAAGTTTTTGGAAGTCGGCGGCTTTTGTTTTGTTTGATTGTTTTTTGCCACCGACTTCCGATACTAAAGGTATTTTGCACTTTGTAGTGTTTTTTTGAGAGTCCGTTGTTTTTTGTTGTTTTGTTGCAGGTTTAAATAATAAGTAATAATAAAAAGTTGGGTTGGGTTGGGTTTTTCCATTTCGAATTGCTCAGTAGCAGCCCGGAGTCTGGATTTGTGCCCGGTTGATGGCAATAGGCTCGGCCCCTATTACATGGGACTTAAACATAACTGGCGAAATGTGGGTGTATTATAGATACACCTCTGCCTAACCCTTCGGGGAATACAGGCGTGATGTTATGTTAAAAAGTTAAAATTTTGCTGTTGTGGATTACTACACAAATTCTTGTTATGTATTTATTTTACATAACAAGTAGTGGTATTGCATAACAACATCAACATCTAATAGATGAAATAGATAAAGTAAGTAACAGAATATTATTGAAACTAACTCAAACAAAAAACACTCATCGAAATTTAGATGAGATCATCCTTAAAGTGCCCAGAAAAAATAAAAAATGTCACCGAAATCGATCGACGTAAGAAAAAAAATTATAACTGAAATTTTTTTTTTTTTAATCCGACGATTATAGCCTCCACCTTTTTTGATTCCGTTAAAAATGAATGATCAAAAATAAGCTATCCCAGCATTACCCCACGCTGAATATTAAGACGTTCAAAAATGCCTTTTGACGTTCAAAAGTGCTTTTTGACGTTCAAAAGTACAGGACCTATTTGAAATAATCGATATTTGACTTTGAAAAATTTAGGTTTTATCTCTTTAGATAAACTTAGTTGGTTGTATTTGAGTAAATAATATTCTCGCAAAGAACTATTTTGACTTCCAAGTAGTTCGAAGCAATCAAACACTGTGTAAACTACCTACTTAATATCTTTAACTCCTCAATGACACTTTGACCTCTACTAACCCCGGAAGGTACAAAACTCCCCCCTTCTCCCCCTTTGATCTCCACGTAGGTTTTTACAAGGGAAAACACTTAATGCCAAGCAAATAGGCCTCGAAATCCTTGGCGAAACTTTAGTGGGACATCAAATTTATATATAGACCACACACGAAATCGAACCTTATCATGAACGTAATAAAGTCCACAGTGTAATCGGTAATAAATATTTATTTTTCTTCTTTACACCTCTTTTCTGTGACGTCATGGTTCCTTGTCGAAATGGTTTAGTTCGAGTTTGAGTTCTGTTCAATTCAGATAAAGTCGGCTATTCTTTGCAAGGGTAAAACGTTGTCATCGATTGTCAAGCAGCATGTGACGTCATAAAGAGAGAGGGAGACAGGAGATATGACGTCATATTCGCTGGTTCACTCACACAGATCAGGGGTACGTAAATAGATGAAAGTCCATAAAAAGTTTTTGTGTTTCGTAATAATGACTATTTTGATGGGTATTCGAGGATAAAAATGGAATTTTCTTCCCTTATTTACCGACCCCTGTCGTAAAAATAAGGCATTATTATAAGTGCTTGTGTGTTATTGTATTTGAAAGAGGGTTTCGACTTACAAAATTAAGATATATTTGTCGAAGAAGTCATAAAAATATCTTACCATTAGAACATGGAAATGATTCGTGAGGGAGGAGCTCGTGGCTAAGTAGTAACTGCCGCACGGGTCGATCCGTCAGGTTAAGCTACGCTTGCCGGGGTTGGTCTGTGGATGGGTGACCATCTTTACATACCGAGACTCCTCTGTGCCTCGGAAAGCACGTTAAGCCGTTGGTCCCGATTGTCATTCGTGGATCTTTGACAGTCGTTACGGGTCGTCAGAAGCCCGAAAGTCTGACAACCAGTCTTACCAAGGGGTATCGTATTACCCAGTTACTGGGTTGTAGAGGTCAGATAGGCAGTCGCTCCATGTAAAATACTGGTATTCAGCTGCATTTGGTTAGACTGGAAGCCGACCCCAATATAGTTGGGAAAAGGCTAGGCAGATTGATTGAGAACATGGAAATGATTGAGTCGGCCATTTTTAGTTTTTCTGCAAACGCCAAACGATACTCACAAAGGACATCGTCGTAAATAGCTCCAGGACCAACAACCATCTGACGTACAGACGCCAGTAGGTCAACCTACCCGAAACTGTCAAATTTTCCCAATCAACTTTGAACATTATACTTTAGTGATAAAGTTGATAATCAACTAAAGAAAATTGACAGATTATAGTAGGTTGATGTGGTGGCGTCGGTACATAATAAATATAAGTATATTTTACTAAACTAATTGCGAATATTTGCGTTTTGTATTGAAACATTAAAAGAGCTTCAACGATTACGACAGCAAAAATGCCGTCTTCGAAAATTTTCGAGATTTGACATGACACTAAGTGATGTTAATCTTTAATTTCACACACATCGATAAGATAAGATCATTTACTCGTATTTGGCCAAAACATAAGTCGAGAGAGAAGCATCGAGAGCGAGATTACTTGAGATGACCACCTGCTCACGGATGTCATACGCATCCGTACTTACTTTCCTTTTCAACCTTTTCTTTTCAGGATTTGGTCATTTAGCGCTTCTGTAGCGACTTGTGGAACGTTTTTTTTTTTTTTGATACCATACACCTTATTTACGAAAATAATTCAACAACAAAACCGATTTTCATATCCTAATCCATGCATCCTATACTGGCTGAATTTTTAGAAACCGACCAAATTTTTTCTAGGCCTAATGCCTAGAAAAAATGTATGTATGATTCACTAACTCCATTTTTGAAAAAAAAACGATACGTAAAATTTTCTGATTATATCATTTTCTCGAAAGAATTATCCTCTCTGCGTGGTATATAATAACTTTGGGATGTGATATCTCAATATTTTTGTATTGAGTGATACTAAAAGAAAAAACACGTATTCAATGATTTTCGCCAAAGATCATAATTTGGACGGTGACTGAAAATTCAGGCCGTATATCTATCGTTATAGTTATCTTTTTCTTTACAGTCAATTCGTATTCGTGATTCTTTTTGGGGAATTTTTCATGTAAAAAAAAAGTACGAATACGAATCGAATACGAGAGTACACGTTCACCGATCCGACATTCGAGTATTCACAAAAAAAAATCGTAGGCGGGGATCGCATTCATAATGTATGCAGCATTTCGCGCTCATTCATATTTGATTCATATTCGTGTTTTTCACGAATACGAATCGAATATAAGTGCACAAAACGCCCTTTAATAAGCATGACGGCTACTTCGGTCCGCAAAAACTGACTCGATGTGAGAAATTCACGAATATAAAAACACGAAAATGAAGCAGTGCACAAACAACCATACATTTATTATGAAGGCTATTACGAATTCTATTTTCACGAATCACGAATACGAACCGAATACGAGGTACGACACACCACACAAGCCCTAAGTGAGATGCATTGTAATATTTCAAATAGACGGGTACTAAACGGTATCGATTTTGTTTAAAATATATCGACACGGATAAAGATAAAGATAATTATATATTCGTCGGATATGGTACATACTAGTTAGTTAAGTATAATTATGTTCAGGACACATCCGCCGCTAAAAACGGCATATGAATATTTACATGGTTAAAACCTAACTTATTTAATACTTATACTCTAATAACAATACAAAACGCTTAGGCCTGAAACTGCGTTAAGCGGCCCGCGACGGGCAACCGTCGCGTGTCTACACGCGTAGACACGCGGGTGGGCTCCGTGGGAACGCGACGACGGTCCCCGTCGCGGGGACCCGTCGCGGAGACCGGATTATTTTATTTACGCTGTGTACCACCGCGCGTGGCTCCGCGACTAGTTTCGTCGCACGGAGGCGGGCCCCGTTGCGTGGGTGCGGGGCGCGCCTCCCCGTGACGGACGCCCGCGCAGATCCCCGCGACGGATTGTATGGAACCGCACGGGCGCCCGTTTAACGCAGTTTCAGGCCATAAACTATAGACATAAAGACACACATTTACATTTTGACATTTAGACTATTAAAATATAAAATAAAATAAAACACAACAACAACACTATTTGTAGATATTATAAGACTAAATAAATCTATTAAGTATTACTCTTGTAATCAACAAATTATTTCAGTGTATAAAATGTATTTTGGATTAGCCATGCTTTTAGATTTCTTTTGTAGTAATTAAATGGTAGTTCTCATAATACTTTTGGAATATGGTTGTAAATTTTTATGGACATAAGGTAGCTGTTTCTGTAGTGGAGAGCGCTGTTACAAAATTGGTATTTTAGCTTGGTGGGGTCCCTTTTTGTAAATCTATTGTTTTCGGTTACTGTGGAGAAGAAGTGTGAATTTTTCCTAACAAATATGGCTATTTCTAAAATATAAATAGAAGCTAGCGTTAAAACCTTTAACTTGTAGCGGTTACACCGCCACATACGAACTACGCATCAAAGACATGACGTCACACAAATCCTGCATCGCGCAATTAGAGTTTACCGCGCGAACGACATATATAAGATTATCCGACATCAAAAGTCGGGCAGTCGGCCCGCCAGACACAACACCCGTCTGGTCGGAGGATCCTCCCTTTTCTATGGTAGATGAGTGAACTTTACACCCTGTTCCTCTTATTCCTACTTTTGATAGATTGGTCTACAACTCTCATATGGAGGCGCCCCAGTTATTGCTCTCAAGCATTTTTTTTGCGCTATGAAAGCTCTTTGGAAATGTGACGAGTTTCCCCATAAGAGTAAGCCGTACCTCAATACAGACGCTACGTAGCCGTGATAGGCGTTGAGTGCAGCTTCTTCATTCGCTGTTTTACGTAGTTCTCTTAGTGCGTATACAAATCTGTTTATTTTATTTACATAGGTTTTCAATATGTGTTCCCCAATTACAATTTTCATCTAAAAAGGTAATGGTAACTGTTTGGCGGTCTCAGCATGGTGTTATTCACTAGGCTGTATAGCTTTCTCTGATCTGGTCAAGCAATAACGGCAGATGTCTACTGTGCCGAACTCCGAACAATGATGGCAAAACTAGCAGTGATACAGCCCCGACTCATGAATCGATCTTCACCATTATTGCTCCATGATAATGGGAGACCTCATACAGCACGAGAAACCGTTTTAACTCTACAGGAATTGCAATTAGAAACCATTCGTCACCCTCCGTATTCGCCAGACCTTGCTCCAACGGACTACCATGTTTTCGTGATTTGGACAATTTTCTACGTGATAAAAAGTTTTCTTCTCCGGAGGCAGTACAAATGCTTTCACACAGTTTGTCGAAACTAGATCACGAGAGATCTATCGCAAAGGCATAAATTACCTTCCTATTAGATGGCAGCAATGTATTGATAGTAATGGTAATTATTTTGATTAAATAAATAGTTAAATAAAATAAAAAAACTAATTTCAATTTTTCAGTACAAATCGGCAATTTCATACTTTAACCCCTAAATATTTCAATTAAACCATTTACAGGCACTTTTGAATTGTCAAAGACTCAGTTAGTCAGAAAGTTGAAGCTAGTTGCCCATTCCAAAACGTAGATCTCTATGGAGAAGAACGGGCAAGAAACTCCAAGGACACTCTTTTAAATATAGAAATTATAAAATCCTGGGTACATTACTCTTGTTATTGCTTCTATATATATGCGAGAACAAAGTAAAAAAAAAAAATTAAAAGATTAAAAATAAGCCCTGCCAGATAAGAGATAACCAGTCTCAGCTGACGGCGCCCGTTCACAAACATGACGCGTGGATCAGCACAATCCAGCTCAACCATTTTGTAGGGAACCGAATGATCCAACACACGAGTTGGTTTCATAATAAATTTTGTGAAGATCTGTTGAGGATCATCGGTGTGATAAGCAGAATAGCTCTTCAAAATACAGGAAATTAACTTTTAGATTTCTACCAATGGAATTAGCTCTTTAACTACTAAGTAGGGATTGATGGAGCACCTGGGACCACCTTCTCATAACAAAACAAGAGAATTCCGAAAATCATTTTCAGAACTGCATTTTTAATTGTGTAACCCACGCCAACAGCTAGTACGCAATAAAACACTTTATCTCATATAATGAGGTGCCAGTGCCAATACTGCCAATATCAGCGTGATAAACAATGGTATCTCTCTCCAGTATATTATTACTGAGGAAGCCACTTAATCAGATTTCATTATCATGACATTGTCGAGTTGATTTCGATAACTGTTGGCTTCGGACATATTGGTTTTGTAATGATTTTACCGATTTTAATGTGGGTTTGTAGGCCACATATATACGGAATCCCGTTTCGAAATATCGATTCGGAATTTCGAAGGCAGCAAATCCATACAAAATCAAGCATCTATCACACACGTACAGAAGTTCTCCGTTTGTTTTAACCGATTCGAAATTCCGAAACGGAATTTCGTCTGTGTGTGACCGGCCTTTTGTAAGGATTCGCTGCTTTCGAAATTCCGAATGGATATATCGAAACGGAATTCAGTATGTATGTGGACGGCCTTATGAATACGCTTTTCAAGTACCTACCAGCATGTAGTGTATCTACTTCAAGGGTATTTTCGATTTTAGGTAGATAATCAAAGGGGGGCTAAATAATCACAGCCCAACGAGTCGATCGAAGGTTAACAGGTTCACTGTCTACAGACCACATACGGTCTGTAGAGAGACTTCCATACCAGTCCACAGACCGTATGTGGTCTGTTCGCCGGTACAATTTCTAAGCCATCTGACACTATGGACGTTAGAAGAAAGTCTCTAATTTAATGCGGACTTGGCAATACACATCATAAGGATTATAAAAAGTGATGGGACATAGGGAAATACTCGATTTTTTTTTTATATAGGGTACGAAATAGTAACTGGACTTATGGACTATTCCCACTCTGGAGCCTGGACAGTGAACCTGTTAAACTACGATTTCCACGGTCGGTTCGTGGATGGGTGACCATCTGTCAGAATCAGTTAAGCCGTTGGTCCCGGCTGTCATTCATAGATCTTTGACAGTCGTTACGAGTAATCAGAAGCCCGAAAGTCTGACAACCAGTCTTACCATGGGTATCCATCAGTAACAGGTTGTGGAGGTCAGATATTCAGTAGCTCCGTGTTAAATACTGGTGTTCAGCTGCATCCGGTTAAACTAGAAGTCGAACCCAACATACTTGGAAAAAGGCTAGGCAGATTGGTATGGCATGTAATGTAAGTAAGTAGGTACCTACCTACTTCAATGATATTTATTTACGATGTCAATCAACCTTTTTAGGTCATCAAGGTTATTTGATTCGCTCAAAACCCGTATGAATAAAATTCTTATTTTTCTTCGTTATTTCCCGAGTTCTCTCTCATTTCGAGTTGACACAAAAATCAAATCAATTAAGTATTACTTTGCAAACCTGCCCCCCTAGCCAAGTCACAAACGATAAACGTAAACTCTCAGTAGTCTTTAATAGATTTTCAACTTTATGATATTGGATATAAAGTTGAAAATCTATTGAAGATTACATAGTGTTTTCGTTCGTTCCGGTCGCTAACGCTCAGTAGTCTTTAATAGATTTTCAACTTTATGCTCTTAGGTTTATAGTTGAAAATCTATTGGAGATTACTAAGCGTTCACGTTTATCGTTTGCAACTTGGCTAGGGGGGATGAGCAATTAGGTAGCTTTTTTTAATGTGTAACATCTTTTCTCTCGCTTTCCTGCAATCTGTGGGAGTGATTTCGTGAAAAGGGACGGAAATGTGTAACAGGAAGCCGGGGAAGCGCGCGCTATTTGAATTGACCAATGAGTGCGCGCGATGGTTGAGTTGGCCGTCAGATGGTACCAATCCATTTTCCGAGAGGTTGGTACTGTGAGCCAAGATGTCAGATGTTACACATCATATGCGAAGGCTGTGTCGCTTTTTAACGTCCTCTACGTTCTACCGTTACATTACATGGACCTGCAATAATAGTACTTTAGGTATACAAATTCACAATTTGCATAGTAACAACATTCCGAATGTTATGTAGTTTCGGCGACTTAATGGGCGGCGGAAATAACACAAGGTTGTTTTTTTTTTTTTTTTTTAGTTTATATGTCTTCAAAGCTTGATGCATGGTTCCAGAGTAAATCCTGGCCAAGACCACCAACAAGGAGGTGAGGTAATGTTCTTGAAGAAGTTTCTGAAAAGTGTTGATCTTGAAGAAGCTTCTGAGTGAGATTTTGTATGAGTAGAGAGAGGCGCCTCGTTGGTCTAGTGGTCATAAGCGCCACTGTTGAGCATGAGGTCCTGGGTTCAACTCCCAGGTCAAGAAATCTGGATTTGTGCCCGGTTGATGGCTATAGGCTCACCCCCTATTACATGGGACTTAAACAAGCCGCCTTGGATTGCTTGGATCAATTATTCTAAATAAACTCTTCAAGCAAGCACTTTAAGATTTTTCAAGGAATAACTCAGAGACTTGAGCCCCTTAGATCCCCCTGGATTCGCTACTGTTCCCACGGGATCGATCCATAGGCGGGTGAAACCGTGGGCGCAGCTAATAAATAAATTATTCGAAAAACTATTTGACAAAACTCCAATACCTACTCGACCCAAATGAGATGAAGACCCGGGTAGATGCTAGTTTGTTATTTAATAAATAGAATTCAATGACGAATATCCTGCAAAGTTGAGACAGACATCACTAAACCACATTAGAGTTTATAAACTAATATTAGTTTGCCCTCGTATTGTTGTTGCGAGCTTGGTCTTCAGGTACAACGATAATCTAAAGTGGATTGCTTTTTATACCGGCAAATAGACATACATATATACCTAGTGATAGTTTTAACTAAGTAAAGGCAATTGGTTTTTATTGAGTTTGAATTTGTGCTCGATAATTTTTTGTTGTTTTGGGCTAAAAAGTGTTGTGTCGCCACATGCGAACTACGAATCCAAAACCTGACGTCACACGAAATCCGCGTAGCAAAACAAATGATAGGCAAATAGCAGGGGAGGTACAAAAAAAGGAAAACATGATTTTATTTTACCACTGTCGGCGTGATTAATATGTATAACGGCGCGTGATGATTTAGTCGATTTATTGTAACACTTTTATTTATGGATATTTGTAATCGATTATTTTTACTCTGTGGTTTAGAATTTATTTCGTTAGTGGTATTTTAAATTTAGAGCGGGTAACACCGAATGGGGTTGTGAGTGTCATGGCGGTGCAGTGTGGATCACTTTTTGATGCGATCGTCACGCGGTGCACACACACAAATCCATTGGCTCTAAATTCAAGTTTGTGATTCGATTTAATCAGTGCTAATCATTACTTTTTACGATTAAGTTTTGTTACGATATTTGTCAGTAAATTAAGTGCATTTAAGAGTATTATTTTTAAAACACCTGCACGTACTCGCCCGCAATGGAGGACCAACAGATGACGGATCAGCAGCGACACGTGGTGTCTCAGCCGCTTGAACATCCGTCATGTATATCCATGTCAAATTACAGTTTTCTAGTACAACGAGTCTCTGAGCGAAGCCGCGGCCAGACAGACGTACTTGGCGAAACTAAGGGGTTCCTAAAAGGGTTCCGTAGTAAACAAGGAACCTTAACGATTCATTGTTTACTACGGAACCCTAAAAAAGTGTTCACTATTAGAAGGTTGAATAAGTTTTTAGTTTTTATTTCCCATTAAAAAACACAACTTTTTAGCGTTTTCTTTTTACGCCACTATGTAGAAAGAACACACTCAAACAAAATAATATAAAGTTTTGCCCACAAAGGTCAAACAATAAATTGTACTGGATCAAACTCTATCCAGTACTGATGCATTGCGATATTAGTTTCTGAACCACAAAGTTTTGTTCAACTTACTTTGATATCGCAATAAAACTCCAATGCTGTTCGATAATGCAATTTCTATATGAGGTTAAACATAACATTGTTGCCTTGTTGTGAAATGAGTAAAATGGCCAAGTTCGAGTCGGACCCGCACACGAAGGGTTCCGTACCACCGCACTTAATTGAAAACTACGCTGTTTATTAAAGTGAAAAAACCGGCCAAGTCCGAGTCGGAGTCGCGCACGAAGGGTTCCCTACGATTATCTATATAAACGGCAAAAAAAAAAATCATATCTGTTGTATGGAAGCTGCCTTCCACACGGCTTATACACGGCTATATTTCCAGTATAAGCTGACCTCTCATTGTACGGAAATCCTATACAATGTGACATCAGCGTATACTGGAAATTTATAGCTTGATACGTAGCCAAATGTACACAACATTACGTGTTAAGTTACGGAAGAGTGGTGTCCTGATACAGGCATTTATTTGCTTAAAAATATACTTCTATCACTAGCTATGTAGTAGAAAGCTTGTTAAACTAATTGTATTTGTATTTGAATAGAGCAAGCAACTACTCGTAAAAACGAGTTAAAGCGAGCAACGAGCAGCGAGTGCGCGACTCCGACGCTGCTATGCGTACGTAAAGCTTGAGTCTCGCAGCGAGTAGCCTGTTCGCCAAGCGAGCATCGCTGAGCTAGTACTTTAACACTTTCGACTCCACCCACTTTTCATAGAACTCATTCGCCATGCCGCCATACATACTGGAAGTGAACCCTCCGGGAGGGTTACCGGCATTACGTTTGTGCTAAAGTTAACCATCGCGGACGGTCAACGGCATTAGGTTTAAAACTGTGTTATAAAACACTGTCTTGTCGCTAATCGCTATGCGTAGTTTCGTATTCGTAGTTTAAAACCAACGCAATTACTAATAAATCTTGTTAAAATATTCATAAGATTTTATTTTCACGGTTTATAATGAATAAACGCGAAACAAAAACTACATTTAATTTCATCCATCCCTTATGCGACTAGGGGAACCCCCCAGGTGGGCTCCCGGCGTAATAGCTTAGTGGTGTGACCGTCAGACTGCCACCAAGTCATAGGTCTCAAATTCGAACCCAAGGCACGCACCTCTGACTTTTCCGATTCATTTGCGTATCGTATAATTATCACTTTCTTCAAAAACGGTGAAGGAAAACATCGTGAGGAAACCGGCATGCCTTTTTTTTTTTTTTTTGGGTGGCAAATCAGCAAATGACTCCTCCCGCTCTGGGTGGAGCGGGAGGGCGTGTCAGACTCTTACTGACTAAAACCCACCCGTGTTCCTTCAGTTGCCTGTGCAATGCCAGGGGGCCACGGTATCCCTTTCGGACTTTCCCGCAACCCCGGCAGGCAATGGTCTCATCGGACCCCTTCACTCGCTGACACTCTTTGAGGCGCGCGTGGAACACAACGCGCCGTCGACCCGGGCTTGGTCCTTACCGGACGGCGAGCTACCCATTGCTCACTGTCCGCAAGCCCGCGCCTACGGTGGCCGGGAATCGGAAATAGATTCCCGACGCCCAGGGCGTCTCCTCCTGCGGCGGCTAGGGGCGTGAGGGCGCGAAATTTTCCTCTCCCTCACGCGCTCCGCCTCCTCCTTCGCGAGCATTACTGCTTCACAGAAGGAGGTGACGGCCTCCCATGCCCTCTCGCTCCGTACCATGGCCTGGACCAGGGCCGGACGCGAGAGATCCCCGCCACCGATCGCCTCCACGAGGACACGGCGGTGCTCTGCCCAAGCCGGGCATACCTCCACCGTATGCTCCACCGTGTCCTCTGCTCCACCGTGTCCTCAAACCGGCATGACTGAGAGATATTTCTCGACGGCATGTGAAGCCAAGCCAGAGGCCCATGGGTGGCATAAAAACTCTGACACCAGGTTAGTCACTATCCGTATCTTCATAATATCATCTATAATATCATCTAATCTGTAGTTAGTGATAATAGAGTTTACACGATAAGATATTGCGGCCACAAATTAATTAATTAGAATAACAGCGTATTTAAACGAGGATGAATGTTTATTATTGTCGGAATCGTGATATTTGACTATATATCATCGCTTGTATTTTGATTAATGGCCCCTAATAGTAGGGGGATCCCAGTGCATCTTGGAGCAAACATACCTATGCAGGACGAAAAATTGATAGCTGACTAGGTACAGCATGGTGAGAGAACACCGAAAGTTTATTTGAAGAAAAGTTTCAGACGCGTGCCGGAGGTTATCGGTAATCTATCCAAAAATAATTGCAAATTTGATTACTCCAAAAACCGTGTGTAAATTACTTATACTACTTAACTTCTCAAAAACTATGTCTAAAACAAATAAAGAATAGATAAAGAGACTCACCCCATCGGAACTCTGCTTCTTGACCTCACAGAACTCCTTGAGAACATCCTGAAGCTTCCTGGTTGAATCTGAAAATAAAATAATCAGATCAGAATCTGAAAATACATAACATAACATCACACCTGTATTCGTCGTAGAGTTAGGTAGAGATGTATTACCAATAGAACAGTACTTACAACTACATTACCACTGCTACTGAGAAATTCCAGATGGAAAAAACACAATATCACTTTACCCGACCCGGGAATCGAAACCAGGATCTAATGCTCGGGAGTAGTGCTTGAGATCACTTGACCAGCGAAAAAGAATACAAGAAGATGCTCCCTTAGATGTCACTGCTTGCGGTAGCGTCGGGGGTCGGGTTGCCTCCTTCCCTCAAATTATGGCGAGAGGGGTAATGGCTGATCTTTGCGTTATGCTCGTGAACGGGTGCTGCTTGTGGTGACTGGTCGTCTTGCTGATCACGGTTTTGTTATTCTTCTTCTTCTTTTCGAGTGGTTAGTAAACTAACCTGGTGTCAGAGTTTTTAAAGCCGCCCACGGGCCTCTGACTTGATTTCACATGCCGTCGAGAAATATCTCTCAGGCATGCCGGTTTCCTCACGATATTTTCCTTCACCGTTTTTTGAGCAAGTGATAATTGTATAATACGCACATGAATCCGAAAAGTCAGAGGTGCGTGCCTTGCCGTTTTGTTATTGTTATAAGTAATTAACTGTTTATTTATTTTACCTCGATGGTCCTAGTTTATCATTTATAACTTCCAGTTACAGGTATATATAGCTATATGTAAGCGGGCACGCCCTTTATGACTGGAGGCTTTTATTAAGATATTGTTTACGTTTAGTCTTTTTTTAATTTTATTTCTGCTTGAACCGTGAAAACTAAGGTGAAGTGAGCTGTCATTCACCTGCTGCTAGGGACAGACAGCTCACTCCGAGCTCACTTCACCTAAGTTTTCACGGTGAGATGGTTACAGAATAGCACTACAGTTCTCGATATTTTTAGTTGGTATATTGGCGTGTGCTAGCTGACAGGCTATTAATTTATCATTTACTTTAACATAATAAGTGTTGCGTAATGTAAATAATTTTGCACACTATTATATAGAATCTTTATTTTTTTCTAATTGAACAGACAGCTGCTGCTGGGGAGTTGGTAGCGCCACTTCTTCTTCCCAGCTAAAGCACTAGGAAGTGGTGAAGGGTAGGCGTTTTGTGGGACTGTCTTATGTAACTTTGACGTTCGAAAAGTGCTGATTCTCAGCCTAGTTTGAATAAATGACTTTTGAATTTTGAATTTTAGGAGAAGAAAAAAACGTTCTGGACGCTTTAATGAGTGGCGAGTGTTCAATACCTCCTTGCTCACTGATTTATGTTTTGGCTACTTAGCAAGAGACCGAAGAAGCAATCAAAATATACTCTGAAAGATGATATGTCTAAATAGAAGACATGCCGCGCCGAACTCAAAGATTTAAATCATAGATTAGCCTCATGCCACTGCGTGAAAAGAAGATCGCATTTCTATTTAGTTTTGACACCTCTGACACACACAAACTCGCAGAGACTTGGCTTGATTGTCCTGGAAAAGCCATTACTATTGTACGACTAGAATCAGTTATTATTATTTTTTGTAAATTTTGACGTTCAAAAGTGCCTTTTTTGTGCCTAATTGAAATAAATTATTTGACTTTGACTTTGACGAGCTCACTTTTCTCAGTTTGGACACTTTTCACCCGACTTAGTGCGACGACGGTGATCATAATTTTTTTTTTCTTTATTTAGGCAACCAACATCGATACATGTAGTATGTTACAGAGTATGTGTGTTACAGTACTGTATGGCTAATAATAGGTTTCCCTGTATAACTAGGATAAGTATAAAACATGCGAACGGACTACTTAGAAATATATAAATTATAAAGGTACAATTTTAATATAATATAATAATTACTTTATTTTATATAAGAGGTAGGTATGATTAAATTTTAAACAGGGAAAAAAAGTGAAAATTTAGAGATATACATTTTGTTATTTGCCTTCGTTTATGGTTTTTGAAAGTAGGTTTATTACAGTTAAATATATCGATTTGAGAGACATCTGTGTTGTAAATTCGAGCAATGCGGGTCCATACACAGTTTTTGGCGTAATTAGTCGAGTGCCGAGGTACGTGTAGCATCGTAGTGTGACGAGTGCGCCGTAGGGGAGTGTTAAAGTTACCTGTGCGATCAGCTCCAGGCATCGAGGCGTCCACTGAGTATATCATGAAGCAAACACATAGGTATCCATAACTTTTAAAAGATCTAATCTAACGATTTAAATCTTTGCCCGAAATGTAATAAGTGCAGGAGAATGAAGATGATGGCTGTGGTCGCCAGACCCCACGGTCAAACCACTAATACGGTTTTGTGGGGCGTAGATTATTAAAAATTGTATCACTGATCCTATAAAAAAAAAAAAAAAAAAACTTTATACTTTCTGCTGATCCGATATGAATATGCCTGCCTGCCCAACTGTGTTAGGTCAGCTTCCTGACTGACCGAATGCAGTTGAATAAATACACACACACACACAATACATGTTTAAATATAAGGTAACTGCACTTCTTTTAGGCAAATGTTATTACACTGTGAAAGACTTTCTAAATGATATGAATTTGTCCAGATTATGATTGTTATAATTAATTGCAATTTGACACTGTAAGACTTATCTAGCTGACTATAATATTATTGATTGAATTCACTATAATTTCTGTTTTTTTTTGTTGACATTGTTTTGTATGTATTGATATTTTAATTAATGTAATAATTTGCACGCCGTAAGGTACACTGTGTAGCCGTTCTTATTAATTTATGAACATCTTATACCTGTACCTACATTCATAGCAAATAAAGTTCTGATTCTGATTCTGAATACCAGTATTTTACATGGAGCGACTGCCTATCTGACCTCCACAACCTAGTTACTGGGTAACAAGATACCACTTGGTAAGAGTAGTTGTAAGACTTTTAGGCTTCTGACGACCCGTAACGACTGTCAAAGATCTACAAATGATAGGCCGGGCTAACGGCTTAACATGCTTTCCAAGCCATGGAGGGTTCTCAACATGTAATGGATGCCTAAAACTGACAGCAGCAAGCGCAGTTTAAGTTCCAAACGATCCGTGCTACTGTAGTTGTTGTTATCTAACCATGAGCCTCCCAAAGAAGCCAATAATGTCCCCACGGCTAGGACACACGCCTCCAGTCTGTGAAAGGGAGTGGGCCGTAATCCACCACGCAGGCCCAGTGCGGGTTGGTAGATGTCACATGTTTTCAAAGTTTTAGTTCTAGGACATGTCGGTTTCCTCACGATGTTTTCCATCAAATTCAAAATATTTTATTTCACATAAACCTACATGGGCACTTATGAAACGTCAGAAGCTAGGTGCACGGTTCCAATTGGTCGTTTCCTATGGAGAAGAGACGGCAAGAAACTTCACGGTTACTCTTTATAAAAATAATTGGCTTTTACAATATTTTCAAATAACAGTGTTATTAGCTATGGTAGGACAAAGTACTAGGTACTTAACAAAATAATGATGGTCAACAAATCTACAGTCCACTAAACCTACAGCGTTCTCACATTCACAAAATAGAAAATAATCTATTTATAGATAAATAAAATATTAAAAATAAAAAGGTATTTTGAAACGAAATGAAATGACGTGGTTGATATTACAACTGTAACAAATCTGAATAATTATCAGGTCCACAAAAGCCACTAATAAAGAGTTGAAGGGTGATTATGTCGAGGAAGAATGTAAAAAATATAAACATGGTAATTTGGGACCGTTTTGAGAGCAGTGGTGATAAGAATAGAATAAGAATAAGACATTTTATTTGCTCAAACATGACATGTGTATACATACAGAATTAAAATAATACATGCATGCAAGATCTTTAATAAGAGTGGCTCACGACATGCCTGCCGTATCTCATGGCGTGCAAATATTATAGGTACAATTTCCTTTATTTTACATTATTACATATAAATTATATTTTTAAATATTATAATAAAAGAAAATATAAAAACATTTAAAAATATAAAAAATAGTAGCCCACTGGTATCGGGAGCAGGGTCCAAGCTACCGGCGGTCAGGGCTCCAGAGAGAGGAACCTCCTAACAATTTACGAGCCGTGTCCAGGAGTACCGCTTTCTGGATCAAGCCCTTAATCCAGCTGCCCAACGAGAGCCTCCTTAGGTGTTGGTCGAGGCTCTTGGCAATTAAGCCATTGGCAGATACGACTATCGGCACAATGATCGCCGAGTCCACATCCCACATGTCGACAACCTCGCGAGCCAAGTCAAGATACTTAATTTGTTTATCTTTCTCGGCTTTCACGAGGTTCCCGTCATGGGGGACCGTTATGTCAATGATCATTGCGCGCCGCTAGGTACAATTATTATTATTGAATTAATTAGGTATTTTTAAATATTACACTTTAAATACATTAAATATCAGTCACAGCTAAACATTTTTTTTTATATTCAATCATTTACATTAATAATTATTTATTATTTATGATGAAATAATATGTACAAAGAAAAGCACCTGCCAGGGTTCAAAGTTACGGCCTACAACTCGTAAGTCGTATTTACCACTGGGCTACCACTGCTCCCAAAGAAGAAGATGCGATAAAAATAATGCTTCATTGTATAGTTAGATGTTGAGATAGACTCATGATAGCACAAGTTTAAACCTTAGTGGTTTTTGGTTGTTATTTAATATGTAATCCTGTGTTATTTTGTATAAATGTAAAAAAAAAAAAAAAAAATGGTCCAAGATCAGCAGTGGACATTTTACAGTAGATTTGCATGTACCACGCCCTTCTGCTAAGTGATTGGCTCTTGAGTGACCTATAGTTGATGTTATACAACAAAGTCACTTTTCGCGTTTGTCTGTATGTCCGCGTTGTTCTTCTAAACCACGCAACAGATTTTAATGAGATTTTCACCATCGTTTAGAGAATTTATTCCGGAAGGTTTATGTGTTTAATACGTTGATATTAAAGTTACGTTTACCTGAGAAGTCTCGTTGTCAAGGCGTAAAAACCGTGCGAAGCAGGAGCGGGTCGCTTGTATACGAATATAGTCTTATTTATATAAAAGCTTTTAGTACCAATTAGTCCAGGTTGATCATACTAAGTCCAATATGCTAACAGTTTTTAGTAGGTAGGTACCTAAAGTACATTATATGAGTAGTACTGTTTATTCCACTGAGGGCTGGTGAGTATATGGGTTTTGTTAGGAATGATATGAATGTAAAGACAATTAATGATAAGCTTACGGCAGCAGGGAAATATGGAATAGGAAATAAAACAATTTGCGCTGACCGACACCAACTCGTAACAAGGAAATTAGGCACAACAACTAAGTACACGGGTTGAAAGTTTTTAGAACTGGCTGGTTAGAAACAAATCCAATGAATTTTTTATTTAATTTAGAATTTGGAACTCTTTGGTAGCCTGACAATGTATTGAATTCATCTGTCATTTATTCCTTTAAATTGGCGGCAATTTGAAAAGTTCGTGTATTGCGTCAAACTAAATTCAACGCGAGAAAATATTTGCTCTATGATTTATACGACTTTCGTTGTAGTCTTAGTCAACAAAATAGTTATGATAGACTTCGATTAGCCTTTCGATGAAGCCCCATCTCACCCACTGTTTACAATGAGTTTAAGCGTGTTCGTCGGAATCTTACTGATGACCTGCGTGAGGGACGTCCTGCAACGGCGACAACTGTCGATAAAATCATCAATGTGCGGCGCATGATAGAAACTGATAAGAGAGTGACCTACCTACAGATTCAGGTTATATTAAGACAGGTGCAAAAATCTTACATGAGCATTTAAAAGCGGCATGGAGCTATGTATGTTAGATGGATACCTCATAATTTGACCGAAGACCGAAAACGATGTGAAATGGCGCAAACGTTTGGTCTGTAACTCAGTGGTTCTATCGAATGCAATGTTGCGAATGGTGAATATTTCTAAAAACAGTACCTAAAGGTATTAGCAAACATTTATTTGATTTTATAAGAACTTTTAGTGTGTCCCACGTACACCAATCTTGCGACCATTAATAATAACCTTTATTGCGACTCTTGCGTCCCGTCCGACTCGACCATCAGAAAAGCGCAAGAAATTTCCAAGAAATAAGCTGTACCTTTTTACTCAAACATTATAATATAATGACGTTTCTCAATATATTTTACTGAGTGTATATAAAATAGAATAAATAAATATACGACGTAAAAAGCGATCAGTTCTAGAGAAATGATTCAAAATGAAACTGTCTTGGAACCAACAACGAAATTAATCAGAAAAGAACATTGCAAGAGACTAGGACAAAAAGATTTGTTTTCAATTTACACACTTAAACAATAGGGATGATGCCTGGGTCAAAAAAAAGAAATTCTATTTAGTCCGTCAGTCAGATAATAAAAAAAATATTAGACACGTATTTTTTGCTTTATCATATTAATAAAAGATGACTCACATACAACGCATTAAAGTTGGGGAGTGGGGGTTGATACGTCACAAGTATGTATAAAATCTACATACAAGTGACGTCATGGCACATTATAAATCAATGTATCGCCGTAATCTTTTGATAACGTAAAAAAAGAAAAAATACGTGTACTTACGTTATTTTTTCATAATCTACATTACGGACAAATAACATTTTTTTAGTCATCTTCCCTATTATCATCATGCTTGTTTTTTCAAAGGGAAAGGGGGAAAGAAGTGTAGCGACACATATTTTACCAGTTACGTTTAAATCTCATGTCATGGGGGCATATAAAAGCTTTCATATGGAAAAATCACAAGGATTCTAAGCAGTCGTGCTTGTGAGTACTAGAACAGCGAGACAGTTGAGTTCTTAGATTATTTCGCTACAACAGTCCACAGACGGACTCTCCAATTGTACTATCCATTCAGCTCGATTCTAGGCAACTCTCACCCTGCGGAGATCGTCGCTCCACGTAGCCCGAGGGCGTCCTACCTTACGTTTGCCGATTCGCGTTCTCCACTCGAGAACACGTCTACCCCAACGGTTATTGGTTCTACGACTAATATGGCCGGCCCATTGTTCCTTCAGCTCGTTTTTTTCTGTGAGCTATGTCGACAACTTTGGTTCTCTGCTGGATCACCTCGTTCCGTATGCGATCCTTCAGAGAGACTCCAAGCATAGACTTGACCTTGAATTTATGGACCAGCCTTACCATGCGTGTCCATAGTACGGCTTCGTAAGTTGTAAGAAATCTTAGATTACGTTTTATTAATACTTAACCTACCTGGGCGCCACCCCTATCGAAATTTGTCTATGTGCAAAAGTTTAATTTGCTAAAACATAGTCCCTCGGGCCATATTATGTCTAATTGAATTGGAGCACCGAGGCGCGCTATTACATTAGTGACTTGATATGATATAGGAACTAATCGGGTAATACTCAGGTAAATTTCACCTTTGGGAAATACGCATTTTCGTTTGGGTTTGTTTTGGTTGATTTTTAACCTACGGTGGCGTAGTAAGGAGATTAATTTAATGGGCAATGTTTGTGGGGACAGTTTATTACATTCAGGTCATATTAATATGATTATGATCTTCCATGTTTCGCCATGGCATGATTACCTGGCATACAAATATTTAAACATGTTGCATAAATTTTATACAACACATTTTTTTATTGTAGTTATGTTCTATCATTAGCCATCAGCCTACAGTTTAGTGCTGGACATAGGCCTCTGCAATTGCACGCCTTTCAGCTCGTTTCATGGCAACTCTCATCCAGCTGCTACCAGCCACCCTGTGAAGATTGTCGCTCCACCTAGCCTGAGGGCGTCCTACCTCACGTTTGCCGATTTGCGGCCACTCAAAAACACGTCTTCTCCAACGGTCATCGGTTCTACGGCTAACATGACCGGCCCTTTTGTTAATTCAAGCAGTCTAACCTAGTAAATGATTTTCAACAAATGTGGTGTTGTTGGTTTTCTAGAGATCATAATCAGGAAATTAAAGATCATGGCCGGTAGGACCTCGAGCATAGAAAAGAATAGAAAACTCGTAATTAGTTGGATTTTAAGTTTATTCAAGTTTTTTTCTTGAACACCGTTTGACATGACTATACGGTATAGGTACCTACAATTTTTTTTTTTAGTCTTTGTATAAAAAATTATGGGTAGTATTTAAACGAGTGACTGTAAATGCTTTCCGACACACGAAGGAGTCTTGATATATTGGATCCCCACCTATGAAATTGGCGTTTTTTTCTCACAAATAGAAAACCTCGTCACTTGATATTACCTATATCGAATAATGACCATCATAGACTACAACTAATAGTAAATAAATCTTATTACTCATAGTTTTCTAAACATAAAAAATACCTTAAAAATGACTCCTCTTTTTGCTAGCAGAAATGACCACTATTTATTTTAAAACTTAGCCAAAACTTATTTTTGTCGCTTAATCTAAGTGGCATACGTTATCTTAGTTATTAAACATTAGTGCATAAAAGTTTTAAAACATTAGTGTTCATGGTTGTTAAATAAATTAAGAAAATGTTAGTATGAAAAATGAAACTTCTTTAAAATTCTCCATAAAAAACGCCAATTTCATAGGTCCCGGACCTAATATAATGGATGGTCACCCATCCACAAACCGACCGCGGCAAGCGTAGCTTAACCTTCGATCGATCCATGCGGCTGTTATTATTTAATATCACCTTAACGTTAAACGATGTTTGTGTGTGCGCGGGTAAACGGTACACAGGTAGAGGCATAGCTAATATTATTACCTAAATTGGTTAGATCCGTTACCGACGCCCAACATCCGGTGTTAAATCGGATCATGCAAGGGCTTAATGTTATTATCGGGCGAAACTTCGGACGCTACATATTTAGTGGCTTCATTTTGTTAGGTTCAGGTAAGGTTGGGTGATTTTGGTGATATTGGGAGTGGGACGGGTTTTTCCAGAATTGCTCGAATTTTGGAGTAAAGAGTACACGTTAAGGTGACGATAACTTTTAATTATTTTGTACTGAAGATCATGTCTAAACGAGTACCTAGTGTTAATGATTTGGAAAAAAAAATGTTTGTTAAATTATAGCATTTTTTTAATAACTCAATCTGTGAATATTTTAGATTATTTATATGACATAGTGTAATTAATTTGTAAAGTTATGTCTAACGTGGATAAAAAAAACTGAGAATCACGCAAAAACTATCAAGCGTATTTTTCTGAAACCGTCATAATTTTAAAGATAATTTAATAATTTTACTTTTAGTATACTTAGGTACTTGTTTTCTTAAAATACCTTATATCGATGTATAATAAAATTAAAATAATAATGTGTCTATTTTGGCACAGCGCTCCTTGATGGTCGAGTCCTATTGCTGGCTGGACGTACGATGCGTTGCGTGAGCACAGAACACGCAAACTAACCACTCAAGGCCACTGACATAATATCGGCGTCTTAAATAAATAATAATAAACAAATAAAAATCTTTATTGCAGACCATAATGATCCATAAACAATATCAAACAAAAATAAAAATACATACTTTTAAAATAACAATAACAAAAATCAAAATTAAAATCAAATTTAAAATAAAATAAAATTGAATATTAATTAAAAACATTTACGCGGCTATTTTGTAGCCACCGTTTGTAGGTCTCGGTAGCATAGGTACAAATTCAAATTAAAAAAATTGGAATTAAAATTAAAAACATTTACGCGGCTATTTGTAGCCACCGTTTGTAGGTCTCGGTAGCATACAAATTCAAATTAAAAAAATTGAATTTAAATTAAAATTAAAAACATTTATGCGGCTATTTGTAGCCACCGTTTGTAGGTCTCGGTAGCATACATCCTATCAGCAAGGTCCTTAACTAAACTGTTTCTACACGTACCAACCCTGGATATGAATGATGCAATTCTGCTTCTCTGAATGGCATTGAACGCGTTCACCCTCGTTTCCGCAAACATTCAAGAGGCACTACAAGGGGTATACTCGTACCTAAGCCTGTAAATGTTTTGCTCATAGAGGTTCTTTTGGATAATCTAATAATCTCTGTGGAAGTTTATGATCTGAATAATCAAACAAAGTATTTTTTTTTTTTTTACTTTCGTTTTTCTTTCAGTACGTAATTACGAAGTTTTAAAAAAATGGCTGTCTGCCTCGAATAGTTTTATATCCCTCTTCATCAGGTAGGTGTATAGATAATGCCATCCCCGAAGACGCGTTTTCTTCCTCATCGCTTACAGTACAGTAATCACGTTTAGGATGAAGAGTGGGGTGGGTCTTCGCGGAAGACAATATAGTGTAGCGGTTACACCGCCACATACGAACTACGCATCAAAGACATGACGTCACACAAATCCTGCATCGCGCAATTAGAGTTTACCACGCGAACGACATATTATTATATAAGACTATCGGACATCAACAGTTGGGCAGTCGGCCCGCCAGACACAACACCCGTCTGGTCGGAGGATCCTCCCTTTTCTATGGTGGATGAGTGAACTTTACACCCTGATCCTCATACCCCTAAAATTGTAAGAGATGGCTTTGGTTATATGTATACCATCTAAGAAGTTCGTATCTACACACCGTAAGGACTTTTTCTGTTTGCAGCGCTCGGCCGCTATAGAACCGGGGCGGTAACAGATGTGGAACAGATGTGGCCATCGTGTTTACGGGATTTTGTTTTCAAACTGCTTAGACGTGAAGTTCTTCGACAGTACACTACGATGAATAAATACACAATAGTGAGACTGATTTTATGACTGTAATTCAACAGACTGATTATTATATTACTAATTAATAAATGATTAAAATGCGATTTCGTTGTTTTAATTATCTTCTGTGAAATAGCCCTAATATTTCTTTTTTGTTACGTTATTCATTTTTGTAACGGTATTCGTTTTTTGTTTCGTTTTTGTGACTGTACATAAATTTAGAAAACGACTCTTGCGTCAAGAGGCGGCATCGTTTGTCTGTAAAAACAATTGCCATCACCGCTTAAAATTGGCAATTTATCCATTATATATAAATTGCCGACTTTCTGAACCGATGACGTGGGTGGCATTTGGGGCCTCTAGCAAAAGTGACGGGTGGCTTAACAGTTGCTTAGTTAAAAGTGTACTCACACGAGGTCAACTCCTGCAACTGCTGGAACTCTGCGGGCGACAGCTTGTCCCATTGGAAGCTGCTGCCCGCGTGGACCATTTCCGTCTGGAACAATATAGTGACAAGTTTAAATATATGTCCAATTTTACAATAACATACATAATTATAATATTTGTTATTTTTTAGAAACTATAGAACGCCATCTACGATCTGTAAAAACTCCGTTTGCTATCTTATCTTATTTAATGTCCGCCGAAGAACCAATAACCAAAACAAGGTACTTAATTTGAATTAATTAGATGTAGAAATCGGTTGTTCTAATGCAACTTAGAAATATATTTTTCAACACACTCGCTCGTCAAGTGGCTCTTATTGAACCGCTTTTAGGTTCATAATGCAGTGTATTATACACGCGTCCTTTTTACTTTATGTTACCGCACTAGTGTGGTAATGTGCGCCATAGATAACTAATCTGGATTTGTTCGCGACTCGCTAAAAAGAATAACATTCAGCTTGCCTGGGAATAGAACGCGATATCTACGTGTCACTAATTAAATACGCACTTAATAGGTTAGACGTATTATTACACACACTTTGACATCCTATGCGTGTTTCTTATTTTTTTTATTAATCTTTAATATTTAACAATACAAGCGAAAACTGGGATGGATGTTGAATTTTCACAAACGTCAAACGACCGATCATAGGCGAACGACATCCTTTTTTATCTCGTCTACATTTATCTCGTCATTGAAATGACAGTAATTGACTTATTAAATATCGACGAATACAATATATCGTTACATTTCGAAATACTCATTATAAAATGTTTTTGTATTTGACATCCAACATGTCCGAGGGATGTACGAGCTATTTTATTTTGGGTCTATATTAAAAAAAAAATATGACTCGCGATCCGTTTGGAAGACGTTACCTACTAGCAACCAAGATGAAAAAATGTTCTTCCTTGCGTATTTTTGTAATTTTTGGAAACCGATCCGAACTCCCGAAAACATTTGCAACTTCATCTGGATTGCGTCTCGCGTCGTCCGTTGTCGTGTCGACGGCAGAAAATACGAGTAGGTACAAAGCGTGGGCTTAAATCAATTACTATTTTTTTTAAATTAGATTTTTGTTATATTAGAAAGAAAGAAAGAAAGAAAGAAAAATGCGTTTATTGGCAAAAAAAAAAAAATATAAAAAATAAATAAATAATAATAAAAAATAATAAATGTGTTTATTATAATTTAATTGTTTAGGTACTTAAAGTCCGCACAAAATAGGTTGGCGCGGACCACGGTCCGCCATTTGGTGATTTCTGAGCTACATCATCTATAAGCTCGTCTCGTATTATTTGCCAGGGAGGTACTAGTATTCGTTAGCATAAGCATTTTTTTTAAATCTTTGACATTCCAAACGCGCGTACACGAGCGTGCCGGTTTTCTTTAAGGCTACAATATTTTTATCAAATTTATTTCGATTATAGTTTGTAACTACCAGTTTTTTCAACTAGTGCAAATTTTGATTGTATTTATATCTTTTTCGTTTTCAAGTTTTAAAATAGGAACATAATTTCATTGGATTTGTTTTTTATTTGAAAGTTGCTCAATATAAAAAATACTGATGAAACACTACTAAAAAAATCATAACATCGATAGCACCAAAATTTAAAGATCATACTGCCACATCACTAAACCATAGACAATTTCTAGCGGCCATTGTTGTTTATTTTTTTTTTTCTTTGGCAAATTAATTTTGAAACGCCACATAAGGAATTGGTTAGTATTATCATGGCAGCGTGAAATTCGTATTTAATACAAATTGACATTGGTGAAGCTTTTTGCCAAAGGCAAGTGCTCAAAAAGCAAGATTTTGTAAAAAAAAAAAAAAAAATTGGTACCTTATACAAGCCAGAGGCGTTAAGCTATGGTAAAAAAATCCCATGGGCAGGTCAGTGGGTATTATACATGAAATTATTATGAACTATCCTATATTTTAAATGAGCATTATCTATTTTCACCCGAGCAGAGATTTTCGCTTTTAAATCTCATCAAAGAGACTTCGTGCCTTTTTATGCCTACTATGTAAATAAATAACATAAGATAAATGAACATAATATTTCATCAAATTATATATGTTTTACTACGTATTAGCTTTAATTTGCGTATTCAAAACATTATTTTGTGTCTATTATAGTATAGGGTGTTTTTGTATAGGGTGTTCAGCAGTTTTACTAGTACCTTTATTTACACCTGCACGTGCACCGCAAGCGGAAAAACAAAACCAACGCGCCATTTTCCATAAATATTGTTGTGTGGTTGATGTTTCGTATCAAAAATACGAAATCTAAAGTATTGTCACCAACGGATGAAGAAAAGTTTTTGAAAGAAGCTCCGGATAGTCAGTACCTGGCAGCAGTTGAACTATAAATCAAAAAAGAAGAAATTTAAATATAATTCAAAACGTATCATCTCTATAGTTACGTTATTGTAGCATAAGTTCTTCCAACAAGTCTGTTTTTTTCCTCGCAAGTGTGTTGAAAACTAAGTATGAAACGCGTGTGCATTGATCATTACACACAAGGCGGTATTACTCGCGCGAACCGCATGTGAGCACAATAAGGTAGCCGAGAGTTACCAACACAGCACACTTGTATCATAATATACTATTATGCTGCTATTAAGTAGGACTTTTCTCAACCCAAATATTATACTCATTTTTACCTATTGCACAAAAATTGTTACAAAGAACAGCCCCAAACCGCCAAAAAATGCCACAATAAAGTAAATGTAATACGGGTCTAAACAAGACGTAGGCCAGTATTACAGAACCTCACTCAAAACTCAAGCATTACTTAAAACTCGTTTAAAGCCTTCTGATTGGTAGAAACTAGTTTTAAGGCGCAGGGTTCCGATTTGCCTTTGTCTCTGTCTTTTTCTTTACGTGTAAAGAGTAAAGAAAATAACCACACTTTTGTACTTTTTCAATGTTTTTCGTTGTTTTTTTCATCATATTGCTCATATTACTCATCATAATCCATCACTGAATGCAGGTTGACTTTAGACATTTTATGGTATATTTTTAATTATAATTATAATTGTTACTGAAGGTATAAACTGCTTTTAAAGAGAATTAAGAGGTGTGTTTGAAGATTTTTTTGAAGCATTAATGTATATTTAATTATGATTTGAGTTCCATGACCATCACTGTATTAAAATTAGACTTGAAAATATCATTCTTTTTTTTTTTTGGTCAAAATTATTTACGGTTTAAGAGATACACTGCTTTAAAAAACCCCGTTTTCGGAATGCTGCGCCTTAAGTAATGCTTGAGTCTTGAGTGAGGTTCTGTAATACGGGCCTTAGCCTGCCAATCAAAAACTTATTTACGTACAAATTCGTCTAATGCGATCCCAAAAATATAAGGAAAACATAAACATAAAAATTAAAGAAAAATCAGGAAAAAGCCGGGCCAAACACGAAGTAAGTTTAATACCACATAAGTGGTACATCTCGACCGGTCAGCGTGATGGATGGGTCGGATGGCTTTCACGACGTTATGTAAGTTGCAAATGTACTGGTTCTTATGTCATAAGCTTTGCCGGGTTCCTATATCTTACGGCTCGTTTATCAGTGTGTGTCAGATATGTGTGGTCGTATTTAAGGGTGTGGTAACCATCAAACTGGTTTTTTTTCCATGGGACCGTTATCGTAATCGAGAAAAAAACTTTTTCACAAAAAATAAACCGGGTTTTATTTTAGTTTTTTTGCCACCGACTTCCGAAATCAAAGTTATTGTTCACTTTGTAGTGTTTTTTTTGGAAGTCGGTTTTATTTTTTGTGAAAAAGTTTTCATTTTTCACTTTTTAGTTTTGGTACACAAAACCCCCACAAAAATTTGAATACCCATTACCTGCTATGTAAATTACAGTGACAGGAACTATTAGAATATCGTCCACATATACTAGATGGGAAAAATACGTATTATTGAAGCTAACTCAAAAACCCCTCATCAGATCTTGACCAAATTTATATGGGACCACTTCTGCAGTACGCCCTACCAAACTAAAAAAGAATCATCAAAATCAATTCATAATTGGCGGAGAAATCGCGTAATAAACATTAAAAAAAAACATACAACCGAATTGAGAACGTCCTCCTTTCTGAAGACCGTTGAAAAGTTATCAGTCGTCCCGTACATTTTGTGTCTAGTAGGTTAATTAAGTGTTATAAGGGACAGGTTAAGAATAAATCTGTAGAAAGCAAAACTTACATTTTTGAAGAATACTACCCCAACAGTCTAAAAACTGTTTTGGAGCCAAGCCACAGATAGTGCAATCAAAGACGACGCGGCCCACTCCGCGATTACTGTACTGTAAGCTGTACTTTAGTACGGAGCAGAGCGGAGTGGGGCACGTCGTCATAGATTGCACTACGAGTATCATACCTTATTTATTAGATTCACTTTTGCCGTAGGTAAATCATTCCTATTACAATGTAAGAAAATATCGCTAGAACAACGTTGAGAAATATGCATCCTAATTACCTACTTATGTCACTTGTTATGACAATCATTTTCAATTTGGCAATACAAACAAATACCATTTCATTTCATTTATTTATTCATTAACAAATAACATTGTGTTGAACATTATTTACATCACACTAATATTATAAAGGCGAAAGTTTGTGAGTGTGTATGTTTGTCTATTCTTCACGCTAAAACTACTGAACGGATTTGTATAAAATTTGGCACACAGATAGTTTATAACCTGGATTAATACATAGAATACTTTTTATCCCGATATTCCCACGGGATCGAAACTTATACGGGTGAAACCGAGAGGCGTAGCTAGTAAAATGATCACTTGCAAAAATAATAAATTTAAAAGCCTAATTAAAATGTAAGTGAAATGTTTAGTTCAAGAGTTAATTCATTGAAAATAGTCAACAATATCAAATTAATAGCAGGTAAAATATCAAATTCAATGTCAAAATATGAAGAGTACAACTTTATCAAGGTCCTAGTGATGAAGTATGTTTAAGTCAAAAGATAATCACTGTCATCATTATAACTATCGACTCTTATCAGTCGGTAACCTATGAAATAACTCCACTGCTTGGTATCTGGAACAATGCTTAGCTAGGTATATTAAAATTTGGTGCCATTTTGTGTTTAAATTCGTTTCTTTTATATATATTTTTGGAAAATTTGTCTGAGCGCCTGAAAAACTGGAAATTGGTTTTAAGGCGCACGGTTCCGATTTGCCTTTGTCTCTGTCTTTTTCTTTACGTGTAAAGAGTAAAGAAAATAACCACACTTTTTACGTTTTCAATGTTTTTGTTGTTTTTTTCATCATATTGCTCATATTCATCATAATCCATCACTGAATGCAGGTTGAAATTAGACATTTTTAAATGGTATATTTTTAATTATAATTATAATTGTTAGTGAATGTATAAACTGCTTTTAAAGACAATTAAGAGGTGTGTTTGAAGATTTTTTTGAAGCATTAATGTATGTTTAATTATGATTTGAGTTCCATCACTGTATTAAAATAAGACTTGAAAATATCATTCTTTTTTTTTTGTCAAAATTATTTACGGTTTAAGAGATACACTGCTTTAAAAAACCCCGTTTTCGGAACCCTGCGCCTTAAACCGTTTCGAATACCTACAACGACTTTCTACTTAACTCAAACTCAATGCATTTATTTCAATTAAACCATTTACAGACACTTGAATTGTCAAGGAGTCGGTCGTACAGAAATATCAAGCTAGTTGCCCATTCCAAAGCGTAGTAGGTACCTATGGAGAAGAACGGGCAAGAAACTCCACGGACACTCTTTTAAATAAAAAAAGTGTTGCAAAATATTGGTTACATCATTTCCATGTTGAAGTTATACATGTGAGAACAATGTAGAAAGATGTGCACGTTAAAATCGTCCGTAAAAAAAAAAAAAACAATTCTAAACTTAAAGTACCTAAGCATACATACTCACAGCCACCAGTGCACATTCAAGAAATGAAAGACATATTACCCGGTAAATGGTAGCTCTTTAGTACATAGTACTCACACCTGTGCTATGCAATTATATAATACAAAGGAGATTGAGTTTATACAAAAATAAAGATCTTTGTTTTAAAAATCTTTATTATGGATTTCGGTAACTTAAATTGTAATGTAAATCCAATAAATGTTTGGCTTTTTTGTCATCGTTATCGCTAATATAATATCACTTTATCTACTTGGCCCTCTGGTTGGATCAGTGCAATTTAAATTGTGAAGATACTAATCCGTAGCGGTCTACAGGCAGCAGCAGCAGGCGAGGTGTCGTCAAACTCAAAGCATTTATTTCAATTAAACCATTTACAGGCACTTTTGAACTGTCAAGGGGTCGGTCAGTCAAAAATATGAAGCTAGTTAGTTGCCCATTCCAAAGCGTAGTAGGTACCTATGGAGAAGAACGGGCAAGAAACTCCACGGACACACTTTTAAATAAAATAAAAAATACAAAATATTGTTACATCATTAATTTTGAAATTATGCATGTGAGAACAATGTAGACAGACGTGCACGTTCGTAAAAGCGTCCGTAATAAAAAGAAAAAAATAAAGAATCATTCAAAACCTTAAAATAAATTAAAATAAGCCATGGCAGCTAAGAGATGACCAGTCCCAACTGACGGCGCCCGTTCACGAACATGACGCATGGATCAGCACCATTCAGCTCAACCATTTTGAAGGGAGCTAAATGATCCAACACACGCCTACAACGCCACCATCAGCGAGACATTTGTGTGAGCATGACATACTCACAGCCGCCAGGGCACATTCAAATTCGTCGCGACACTACTGATTTCTTTGTCTTTACGTGTCGCTAGTTATGGAAGGTATTTCATTTAAATTGTGTAAATTGCTGTTGGTGTAAGTAGTAGATAAGTAAAAAATAAGTATTATTGAAGCCAACTCAAAAACCACTCATCAGAACTTGGACAAATTTATATGGGACCAATCTGAAAGAAATCTTTTTAAATAAAGAATTTTCCAAATCGGTTTATAAATGACGGAGTTCTGAGATAACAAACATAGCAAAAAAATACATCCGAATTGAGAACTTCCTCCTTTTTTTTTAAAGTCTGTTAATTAAATCAATTACTTTTTTGTTCAAAAATAGATTCTACAACGAGACGTTTAGAGACTGATTTATTTCTTTTTCTTAAAGGCAATAAGAGTCAGCCTTGACGTTATGAACGATTTAATGCGATTTCCCTCCGATAAGTGTGCGAAGCACTTAACGCGGAAGAAAAAGAAAAAGGCTCTATGGTTTGATCACAAGTCCCAAATAAATATTTAACAAAATATTCACGGCACAGACCTACCTAATTCTTTTGTTTTAAAAAAAGAAAAGTTTTTTTTTTTTTTATAAAGCCGTCTTGTTGTTCGGTATTTGACAGCCTTTATGCTTTGATTCTTTCTTTTCACGAGTGTTGTTTGATCTTATTTGGATACGGAAATCTGCAGGTAATTGGTAATTCTATTTTCTGGGGCATTTGAATTTGGAAGGGGTGCGGTCAAATTATCATTAAAATAGACCCCGACTTTAAGCAGCCTTTTACCTTGAGCCTTGAGGTTTGTCAATCTCAATAAATAAAGTTTTTTTTTAATTCTCAATTCATAAGCCGGGGTTAATTGCATAACACACTTACAGTAGCAATGCCTTTCATTTTGACAGTTCAACAACATTCATTGAGCCTGATAATTACGTTCTTAGGCAGACAATTTTTTTTAACATAACTATGAAGCAATGGATTGACAGAGATATTGATTGAAAGTGTTTTACGCAATTACAAATACAAAAAAGTATATTGTGACAAATAGAAAATTACATTTAACACGTGTTTGGAGAATCCTTTTAAGCAAACAATGCCTGTATTAGAAGGCCTCGCTCTTTCACATCATTGTCGTACACCCATACTAAATTAATATAGTGTACTAGTGACCTGGTAAATATGCAATGTGAGTATTTTTCCGTATTTAGCTTATATTTAATTACTAATCCTAAGAAAATAAAAATGTATAAGTAAAGTTGCAATTTCAATTATTAACAGTAAATTAAAACTTAAAAAACTTATTCCCAGTTAATGCATGTGATGTGGTGTATACTGTGGTGTGGTAAGTAGTTCGGTGTTATGTGTGGTATGTGGTGAGATGTGTGGCGTGGTGGGTGGTGTGGTGTGGTGTGGTGAGGTGTGGTGTGGTGAGTGGGTGTTTAAGTTACGGTATAAATATGTAATATATTTCGTCTACTCAACGTGTTCCAGGAGTGACTCGGTTTCCTCATAGGCAAGTGGTTTTATCCAGTCTACTATACCTTTTTAGGGTTCCGCAGTCAACAAGGAACCCTTATAGTTTCGCCATGTCCGTGTGTCTGTCTGTCCGCGGTTAAGCTCAAAAAGTATTGGTACTAGAAAGTTGTAATTTAGCATGAGTTTACACGTTAATGACGCCAAAAAAGTTGTAAAATAAAATTTTGAAAAAAAAAACAATTATTTAGGGTACCTCCCCTAGATGTAAAGTGGGGATGATATTTTTTTTTTTCGTCCTTCTCATAGTGTGGGATATCGTTGGATAGGTCATTAAAAAATATTAGGGGTTTTCGAAGACTGTTTAGTAAACCGTTCGTGACTTATCAAGCTTTAAAGTTCCAATTTTCGTTAGAGTCAAGTCCCCCCCCACCGTCTACCAACTAAACGGTTGTAGTTAGAAATTCAAATGTCAAGACAATAGCATCTACACTCGAGAGCAATGAATCCGGGTCACTTAAAGAATCCTAAAAATCTCGGAAACTAAAAATGCTAGGTTAATGCAATAAATTGTATTTAATAGACAATGTAATACTCCTTAAATGAAGGTATTAAAACTTCTTAGTTATTGTAAAGTTATATCATAAAAAAATCAAATTTGAAAAAGGGCCACTTTCGAAGATGGAACTACGAAATTACAGCATTTGGTTTTGCTTTTGTTTGTAATCTGTCATTTATGTGGGTACATAAACCATGTTGATAGTGCTCTATATTCATTATTCAAGCTGAAATTATGTCGCTTACGCCTGAAGAATGCACCAGAATACTTACAATGCTGGAAACCGGCCGGAGTCAGCGCGATACAGCCAGGACTGTCGGTGTGTCGCTGTCAACAGTACAAAGAGTTCTCCGACGTTACGAAGAAACTGGTTCTAACCTACGCAGACCAGGAACGGGCAGAACCAGGTGTACCACAGCACGAGAAGACCGATACTTGGTGAACACCATGCTTCGAAATCGCTTTCTTACAGGAACTGAACTCACAAATCAGTTTCGACGCCTCGGAGGAAGTAACCCAAGTACATGGACAGTAAGACGTCGGCTTGCTGAATCTAACTTAAAACCCCTTAGACCTGCAAACGGCCCTAAACTGGAGCGTGGGCATCGTATTTCAAGACTAAGATATGCCCAGAGCCACGTAAATTGGAGTATTGAAGATTGGTCAAAAGTTATGTTCTCCGACGAATCAAAATTTATGCTCTACAAGCACGATGGAAGACACAGAGTGTATCGAAGACCAGGGGAAAGATTCAAGCAAGCATGCATCGAAGAAAAAGTAGCCTACGGTGGTGGGTCTGTACTTGTGTGGGCCGGAATTTCTTCTGAAAGTCGCACAGAGCTGGTGATCATAGAAAACGGCTCTTTAACTAGCGAAAGATATGTGGAAGAAATCCTCAATGATCACGTTGGTCCATTTATGGTCAATTTAGGTGAGGATGCTATATTTATGCATGACAATGCCCGACCTCATACAGGTAGGATTGTGAATGACTACCTTCAAGAGATGAACATTACTCGTATGGAGTGGCCAGCGCGCAGCCCGGATATCAACCCGATCGAGCATGCTTGGGACGAGCTAGGCAGATGCGTAAAACAACGAAACCCTCCCCCAATCACGCTTCGTGAGCTCAAAATTGCTCGCACAGAGGAATGGGAGAATATTCCCCAAAATCGTATAAGGAACTTGGTGTACAGCATGCCAAACCGCGTAAACGCAGTAATGGAAGCACGAGGAGGCAATACGAAGTATTAAAATTCAAGAAAATCGTAATAAAGTTCAAAAATTTCATGTTTCCTATTTTTGTTTTAAGGAGAGATCAGCAGTTTTTTTCTTTATGTAATTTTGTGTTAATAAAATGTATGGTGACTCATATTTTTTTTACTTTCATTTAAGGAGTATTACATTGTCTATTAAATACAATTTATTGCATTAACCTATCATTTTTAGTTTCCGAGATTTTTAACATTCTTTAAGTGACCCGGATTCATTGCTCTCGAGTGTATATATAACGAAGTTTAAAGGAAAACTATCACAGCTAAGTAGGCTTTACAGATTAACGAGTAATAATCGACCAACTTAAATTTGCAGTTTGAAAAACATGTTCTCCCATAAATTCCGCATGGGAGAACATGTTTTTCAACTACAATGTTAAGTTTGTTCTTGGGATAAATTCATCCAAACTACGGAACCCTTCATTGTGCGTGGTCCGACACGAACTTGGCCGGTTTTTTTTAAATTAGGGTGCAGGTATTTAAGCCTCATACATTCCCACTTTAAGGTAATACGAGTAGTTGTTATAGTTAGGTATGACTTCAAGGTCATTTTCAACATCATCTGCCTAACCGAATTCAGCTGAATTCCAGTAAAAAGTACTTATCCTTTTGGGAATTCAGTTAACTTCATAAAAGATTCTGCAAAACTAATTCATGAACCCAACAATTCATGACAACATTCAAATGTTTTAAAATTGCTTTCCCAGTAAGGCATGAAATGGCTATGGATTATTCAACAAACAAAACTCAAACCCTAATTTATCTGCAAACAGAAACTTTCAACCCCAATCAAAATCCAATTTCGCGCCATTCTATTTTTATCTGCCATTTTGTATGTATTCAAAAATAGAACTGTGTAGCCAGCCAGCCCACGCAATGCTGAATACATCCAGCTATTTCACCTCGCGTGGGATGATACCTCAGAGTAAACAACAGGCAAAGAGCGAGTCGGATTCGCGCACCAAAGGGTGTACATACCTTGAATTCAAATTCAAGTCATGTATTCAAACTAGGCTGAGAATCAGCACTTTTCGAACGTCAAAATTACATAAGACAGTAACCCGAATCTGTTCAGTTAAAAAAAAAATGATTCAATATAGTAATAGGAAAAAATATTTTCCATTTTCAAAGTTGCCAGTTGGCCAAGTGCGTGTCGGACAATCAAGGGTTCCGTCGTTGGGATAAATTTATCCTAAGAACAAACTTAACATTGTAATTGAAAAACATGTTCTCCCATACATTACAACTGCAAATGTAAGTTTGTATGCACAATATTGCGAGATTTACCATGTTATTTTAAGACCATAGAATTCTACCTATAGGTTTTCCCGTAATTTATGAGTAAAAAACCATTCTCTGTATTATTTTCAGAATTTTAGGCTCAGTAGTTCGGAGATAATGGGGGGTGGGGGGAAAGTTCAATTTACATTTTTTTTCTTAAATATCCTTAAAAGTATTTATTTAAAAATTATGAAGAAAAAGTAGGTATCGTAACCAAAAGGTGCCAAACGGAACCCTATTACTAAGCCTCCACTGTCGTCCGTCTGTAAAAATAACATCAGACAAATATACTCCCTATTTTTTGTACAGGATGTCATATTTTTGATATACCCGTGTTTGATGAAAGACGTTTCATTCGATTTTTTCTATTTGGCCCTGAAAAGTGACCCCCATATTCAAAATTCATTTATTTACGTTACACGTCCGTGTTTGGGTCAGAGAGATACATAATATGTGTACCAAATTTCAATTTAATAGATCCATTAGGTTCGGATCAAATTGGCTGTGACAGACGGACAGACAGACACACGAGCGGTCCTATAAGGGATCCGTTTTTTTTTCTTTTGAGGTACGAAACCCTAAAAACTGTACAATATTGGACTCAGACAAATTGGTAACCATGGATACGAACAAATTGTCTTTCAGTTCTGTGAAACGGTAATCAACGTTTCTTCGGTTAGACATAGCACACACTATGCGACATGTAACTGCGACAGCTCGGCGACTAGACGCAACTACAGGCTATGGCTGACAATTTTAATATATTTTGTTCAAAGCGCCATACACCCTTGGGGTCGAGTTGCAGAGTCGCAACGACAGGCGAGGAGAGTCGCACGCTTTCTCTACTGGTCGCAACGACTATATGCACGGTGCACACGCACACCTAACGACAGTAGCATGCGTCAGTCTCTCTGTGAGTGCTAAAGAAGGTGCACGTGTGGTTTTATTGCGAATCGATGTTTTCAAATCGGTCGAGAAATCGCGTCGAATACTCAAAGAAAATGATCGCTTCCTGCACGACGTCTGTCGTAACGACTAAACGCAGACGTAAACAACAGCTCTGTATCAAGTCGCAGCGGAAAGACGCACAGTTTGTGCTTCTACGGTTTCTATATAACTTACTTCTTAATTATTATTCTGTTTGTATTTCATCCCCTGATAAAAGTGGTTCTAAACAGCGATCAAGGTCCTCGTCGGAAACACTTCGGAGACCTTCGGAAACCTTCGGAAGTGCTCGCTGAAGGACGTATTTATAGGATGAGATAATAAACGATCCTTGAACAGCCTTGGGGCTTCGACCTTCCAATATGGCGTCTTAAAGCATGGTAATGTAATGAAATGGCACATTTGGCGTGTTAGCTGCCGAGATTGAAATAAATAAAAAATGAAATTAGATTTATTTGTCACAGAAACACGTGAATAATAAATGTTTATAAAACTGTTGCATAATGAGGGGTATTCAAATACGAGTGTATGTTTTTAATAGTATTACACGAGTGTTTTAATACCTAGTTATGTGAAGTTTCATGCATTACTTCATCTACTCTCATTAAGATCAAAGTTAAAGATCAAGAATAAAAAAATCCCACGAAATTCAATACACCTTCATGTATAAATGGCGCCTGCACCCAGCCACAGTAAATATTACCGTGACCCAGCACATCACCGCGCATGCGCTAGGGCGGTGCTGCTCATAACGTTCCATTACAAAAGTAGATGGAAACTCTTTGGTGATATTAACTTCTTGGATTTGCCCTGTATCGTAATAGAAAAAGAAAATGTTTTATTGCATTATGTTGTTAGAGAAAAAGTGTGTACCTACTATGATTCTATTTTTAAATTTCTGTATTGTGTTTAAATAGTATGTCAATAAAAACTCGTTTTGAAATTTATAATTCGAATAATACGTCATGAGAGAAGACAAACAAAAACAAAAACTGATCTATATAATATTATTTCATTGATATTATATAAACCCTTTGTATACCTAAATTATTTCATCACCACTGCATCGTGAGGAAACCGGCATGTCCTAGAGCCAAAAATTCGAAGACATGTGACATCTACCAACCCGCACTGGGCACGCGTGGTAGATTACGGCCCACTCCCTCTCACAGAGAGGAGGTCTGTGTCCCAGGCAGGCGGTGGGAACATTATAGGATGATTATGCTAGTGAAAGTAAAAACAAATATTTCAATTAGGCACTTAAAAGGCACTTTTGAACGTCAAGATTTTACAAAAAAATATAAATAATTTATATGATATTCACGAACACAAAACATTATAAGTAGTTGGCAGCTGCACGTCGTCATTTGAATTCTTCGCTACGCATAGCGTGTTCGATTTGATTAATTACTGTCTTCTGCCCGCACTTCGTTTGCGTGAAGTTTAACACAAATTATATCCTACGACATTTGGCAAACTCACAAATTTTACCTCTTTATAATACTCCTATTACGAGTATATAACTATTATTACGTACGTAAAGTTAAGTACTAATATACGGTGCACCTATCTACCCTACCTACCCTACCTAACCTACCTAACCTACCTTACCTACTTTACCTACACTAGCTACCCTACCGAACCTACCTTACCTACCCTACCTACCCTAACTACCCTACCTACCATACCTACCCTACCTAACCTACCTTACCTACTTTACCTACACTAGCTACACTACCTAACCTACCTTACCTACCCAACCTACCCAACCTACCCTACCTACCCTACCTACATACCAACCTACCTACCTACTTACCTACATACATACCTACCTACCCTACGTACATCTATCAAAAACTGAACAAACTAGCAAGTTATTGGTTCATTTACATCAATACATCGCTGCTTCCGATGGAACCAGTGAGAAAAGCACTTTGCCCACTCGTCCTTAAGGGTTTCTTCGACGGCATTATGAAACGCAGCCACTGCTTCCTCGGCGTCCATAAAACCGTTTTCCTCGAAGTTTTTCTTTTAGTTTCGGCAATTAATAAAAATCGCAAGGTGCGAGGTTGGGACTATAGGGCGGGTGACCCAGTAATTCCACGTCTGACGTCGCCAAGTAGTCGATTGTTTGCTTGGTGGTGTGCGACGAGGCGTTGTCGTGGTGAAGGAGGATCCAACGGCGAGGTCGTTTCTCCCAAACTTTTTCCAAGACAAGTGGCAAACAATTGTTGGTGTACCACTCTGCAGTAACTGTTTTTCGATCCTCTAAAACAATTGTTGCGTAATAACCTGCTGTCCTTCCGAAGAACGAGGCCACCAAATTTTTTCCCACGCTTCGACCTCTCTTCACTTTAGTTGGCAACTCCTCGGAAGGAAACACCCAGACAGCAGAATATCTCTTAGTTTCAGGTTAATAACAATAAATCCAGCTTTCGTCACCCGTAAGTATGTCGAACACAGCATTTGAGTCACCTCCGTTAAATCTTTGAACCATTTCACGACATCAATCAACACGACGGAGTTTTAGGGCCTCTGTAAAATTATGAGGTATCCACCGGGCACAAAGCTTCCTGACCGCTAAACGTTCATGGAGGATTTTATGCACTTGACTCATACCGGTGTCTAAGCTTCTCCGAATCTGCTGACAAGTCACTCTTTTGTCAGTCTCGCGCCGCACCACACTGATGTTATCTTCAGTCGTCGCCGTAGAAGGCAGTCCCTCACGCAGATCATCGGTGAGATTAGTGCGACCACGTTTAAACTCATTAAACCAGTTGTAAACAGTGGCACGAGATGGGGCTTCATCGTGAAAGCCCAATCGAAGTCTATCATAACTTTCTTGTTGACTTAAATGACATCGAAAGTCATAAAAATCATTGTACGAAAATTATCTCGCGTAATGTTAGCTATGTATGTACGTAAAAAAAACCGGCCAAATGCGAGTTGGACTCGCACACGAAGGGCTCCGTACAGTATTAAGATCAAGCTAAAAACCGAAAAAAAACACGTTTCTTTTAAGGGGAACCTTTTTAATTTGTAACTTTATTTAATATGATGTTTTAGCGGCAATAGAGATACACAATCTGTGAAAAATTTTACTGTCTACGTATTACGGTTCATGAGATACACACCGCTGACAGACAGATAGACTGACGGATGGACGGACAGCGAAAACTTAGCTATAGGGTTCGGTTTGGCAAAAAATAAGATCAGATAAATACCTATACTCCCCTATTTTTTCTAGAGGGTGTCATATTTTTGATATACCTTCCCGTTTTTGATGACAGTCGTTTCATTCGATTTTCCTGTACAAGACATGGGTACTCGGAAAATTGTCGACGAAAATACCGATAATGCGAGAAAATACCGGTACGGTTAGAAAAATATCGGTACGGCTACAATTTATTGTGTCTTTTGAGGGTTTTTATCGTATGTTTTGTGTTTTATTATATTTAATAAAAAATATTTAGTTTTACTTCGGTTCGTGACTTGAGAGGTAGGGATTTTATTGCACACTTGGTGTGGTACATAGGACTGTGACGTGGTACACATATATATTTCTGTGATTCAAACACGGACATATGTATGAATTTTGAACATGGCGGTCACTTTTGGAGGGCAAATTAGAAAATAAAAAAAAAGTTTTTCAAACTGTACCGTCTGACATCTACAATATATTATAGAGTTTGTTTGAGTTATATTTTTATTTTTTTAATAAATTTAAAATAAAAACATTTAAAGATATTTAAGAAAATAGATGAAAATTTACCATTCCCCTCCCTTATCATCGAAACTACTGAGCCTAAAATTACAAAAAAAATGCAGTTAATGGTTCCTTACTCATAAATTACAGGAAAACCTACGGGAAGTCTTCTGTTTACTAAGTATTTTATTTTTATTATTCATTTTTATTATTTTGTACCCTTACCGTTTTGCATTTAATTTTATATGAAACGAAACCACGGAGTAAAGAAAGAAGACAGAACCGTCACGCTCGGGTTGGTGACGCCGAAGTCACCGATCCGAGCGTGACAGATCAGTTTCGTTCACTGTTCAAGAAGAGCTCAAAGAGCACCAAAAAAAGTTTTCATTTAAAAAAATTGCTTGTGATAAACGGAAAACATAATACATACATATAGGTGTTTTGTTCCGCTATTTTTTGCGTGGAAAAAAAACAAAACACGAGGTAAAAATAGTAACATTCGATTTGCTCCGACACGGGACGATATATTCGTAGGTAACAAAAATCCGTCACGCTTGGGTTGGTGACGCTGAAGTCACCGATCCGAGCGTGACAGATCAGTTTCGTTCACTGTTCAAAAAGAGCTACAGGAGAGCAAAAAAATTTTTTCATAAAAAAAAATTGCTGTGATAAACGGAAAAACATAATACATAGGTATGTGTTTTGTTCCGCCATTTTTTGAGTGGAAAAAAAAAACAAAACATGATGCAAAAATAATAACATTCGATTTGTTCCGACACGGGACGATAATAATATATACGTAGGTATAATATCCGAAAATATGGCAACAAAAATATACAATTTAATGGAAACGTGTTCCTTTCGGTGCCTAGCTAATGAACAAATATTTTCTATTATTTTGTCAATTCATGGCTGGGTTACAGAAGTTCGCATTTTTATTGGAAAACTTGAAAACGCTTCTACCTGTTTCGGTTACAGTAGCCGGGCGTCAATAGGAAATACATCATCGTCGCGTCGTAGAATGAAAGAAAGTTTTTTTTTTATTTGGAACACGCACAGGAAATACACACAGTAATAATAAAAAAACCGGCCAAGTGCGTGTCGGACCACGCACAATGAAGGGTTCCGTAGTTGGAATGAATGAATCGTAAAAACAAACTTAACTTTGTAATTGAAAAACATGTTCTCCCATACGGAATATATGTGAGAACATGTTTTTGTAACCGCAAATTTAAGTTGGTCGATTATTACTCGTAAAGTTGTAAAGCCCAGTTAAGTGTGATAGTTTTCCTTTAAACTTCGTTATATATAAGTACTACTCCCGTGACATTTGAATTTCTAACTACAACCGTTTAGTTGGTAGAGGGACACACACTTGACTAACGAAAATTGGTACTTTAAATCTTGATAAGTCACGAACGGTTTACTTGATCAAAAAACGGTCTACCCCCTAATATTTTTGAAAGACCTATCCAAGGATATCCCACACCATGGGAAGGACGAAAAAAAAAATATCATCCCCACTTTACATGTAGGGGAGGTACCCTAAATAATTGTTTTTTTCAAAATTTTATTTTACTACTTTTTTGGCGTCATTAACGTGTATACTCATACTAAATTACAACTTTCTAGTACCAATAGTTTTTGAGCTAAACCGCGGACAGACAGACAGACAGACAGACGGACATGGCGAAACTATAAGGGTTCCTTGTTGACTAACCCTAAACATTATAAAAATAAAAAGGACCATTGAAAAGCTACCAAAATAATAACGACTGTGCGAAATATCTCAGCATAAAGCGGCGATATTTCAAAAAATGGTACCGCCGCGCTGGTATTCTGATAGAGCCCACTGTGTTGCCACGGACACACCTACGGACTAGCAATATTTATCACTCAATCAATCTGCTTAGCCTTTTCCCAATTCTGTCGGGGTCGACTTCCAGTCTAACCGGATGCAGCTGAATACCAGTATTTTACATGGATCGACTGCCTATCTGACCTCTTCAACCCAGTAACTGGGTAATACGATACCCCTTTGTAAGACTGATTGACAGAATTTCGGGCTTCTGACGACCCGACTGTCAAAGATAGATAGGTAGAATACTCTTTATTGTACACCATAAAAATTACAGACATAATTTTAGAAATTTTAAATAGGGTGACACAATGGGCGGTCTTATCGCGTAAAGCGATCTTTTACAGACAACCTTTGGATGAGTTAAATGTAACAGGAGAGACAATACTGCAGGGCCTCAAGTCTGCTATTGCAATAGTGTTAGAATGGTCTATCATTGATTTCATAATTGTTGATTTTGACAAGTTTGGTAATCTACTAACATATTGGCGTCATTATGACTTTCCATTGGTCAGCCACTGACACTCCATTGAAAGAAATGACATCTATTGGTAATCTCGTACATAGTGAAAAATGATTCACTGACTTATGCGGTAATCTGCTAAAATTTTGACAGTTCCTTTGATCAGTGACCTACCATGAGAACGTCATTGTGCAGTCTTTTCTTTTAATTCGTTACGACTATCGTGTTTTTGGAATATAATGATCAACCAATGATCAACCATTATGAATTTAGCAGATTACGAACTTTGAGCAAAATGACAATGGGATCGTGTTGGAATGACGAATTTATAAAAATAGCAGACTTGGGCCCGTAGGCAGCGGTGTACCATCTACATACAGGATTACTGGTAATTCGACGTATATCCGTCAGGGGCTGATAAAGGGGGCCAAATGCAACAAATTGAACCCCCCATATGTATGGCCGAAATTCAATAGTATTCGAGATATTTGAATTTTAAGGGTTTTTCGATATTTACCCAAAATTTGACATTTAATTCCAAATAAAAAAAAAAACTACACATTTGAATGGGTACCATTAAAAATCATGTTGTAGCTAGCACTTCAATTAAGCTATGGACAAAGTTAAAACTACTTAATTTAACAAAATAATTAAAATAATTAACGATATAAGAATAATATCTTACCAATATTTTTATTTTACGCTTCAAAAATGTTGCCTCCTCACAAAAATTTCTATGACATTAATCGTAAAAATAACTAAAAAAACTTGCCTATTCTGTAAGCTTTCCAAAAAGGTATAAAAATCAATTTAAAAATACATAATTCGTGGCATGGCATGTGTTTGAAACGGCGCGGGGAGAGAATTTGTATTTGTACGAAATAAAATGCATTCAAAAATGTACGTCAAATTTTATTAAAAATTTTACACATCTTGTTCAAAATGAGCCCCTCTATTACGAATGCAAGTTCGAATTCTTTTCCTAACTTCGGTTTTCGTCACTCTTGATGAAAACGTTGTTCTCATCTGTTGCGCCGCGTTTATTATTCGCTGTCGAAGTTCTTCGACTGAATTTATTGGGGTCACATAAACTAATTCCTTCATATGACCCCAGACGTAAAAATCAAGTGGTGTGATATCAGGGCTTGCTGGCCACGGAATTGGCCCTCCCCTCCCAATCCATCGGTTTGGAAATCTCTCATCTAGCCACTGTCGGACAGTAATCCGGTAATGTGCTGGGCACCCATCATGTTGAAACATGAGGTTGTTTTTTATTTCTTCGGGAACATCCGCCAACAAATCGTCTAGGTTGTTTCTCAAAAACTCCTCGTAATTTTCGCCGTTCAAATTTTGGGGCAAGAAATGGGGGCCCACCAAATAATTATCAACGACACCCATCCATACGTTCAGGGAAAATCTCATTTGCGACGCAGTTTCTTTTAGTTTTTTTGGATTCCTGCCTGCTTTAGGTGCCCAAAAATGTAAGTTATGGTAATTCGTTATACCATCCCGGTCAAACTTTGACTCGTCAGTCCACAAAATATTTCTTAGGAAATGTTCCTGGTCAGCGTCAGCGTTTAACATAAACCGAGAAAATTCGAGTCGCCTGGCAGGATCTCCCTCGTGCAATGTTTGGACAGGTTGATAATGGTACGGGTGTCTACCTGATAGATGTACTACCGACCACACTTTCCACTGGGACATACCGAGCTGTCTTGCAACAATGTTCGTTGAGATGTTTGGGTCATCAATAAAACACTGAAGAATGGTGTCCTCTTCGTCAGCCGTATACCGTCGAGGTCTGCCAGCGTTGAATTGTGCTCTCTGAACACTGCCAGTTTCAGACAATCGTCGATAGGTGCTCCCGAAAACAGTAACGTGGGGAAGTCGACGATCGGGAAAGCGGCGTTGGTATTCTCGCCGAGCCGCAGCCGCGTTTCCATCGGCAAAACCATAACAAAACATAATGTCTGCGTATTCGTTATTAGCATACGAAGCCATGGTATCCGAAATAACAATGATAACAAAAATAATAACAAGAGAAACAAGAATTAACAATAATGATCGATAACAAATTAACGCGATGAGAGATTGGTTAATAGCAAGATAACAACACACGTGCTTGCGCGGCGTAGAGTCGAAACTTACTAAGGAAGGCGACGCGAGCACAGCAGACGCCGTGTGCTCCCCCACCCTCACACCCCGCCCCATCACGAAGAATTCCGCCAGTAAAATCGGTTGTTTTAGCAAGGATCATAAACTAAAACACACATTATTTCTCTCCCCGCGCCGGTTCAAACACATGCCATGCCACGAATCATGTATTTTAAAGTTGATTTTTATACCTTTTTGGAAAGCTTACAGAATAGGCAAGTTTTTCTAGTTATTTTTACGATTAATGTCATAGAAATTTTTGTGAGGAGGCAACATTTTTGAAGCGTAAAATAAAAATATTGGTAAGATGTTATTCTTATATCGTTCATTATTTTAATTATTTTGTTAAATTAAGTAGTTTTAACTATGTCCATAGCTTAATTGAAGTGCTAGCTACAACATGATTTTTAATGGTACCCATTCAAATGTGTAGTTTTTTTTTTATTTGGAATTAAATGTCAAATTTTGGGTAAATATCGAAAAACCCTTAAAATTCAAATATCTCGAATACTATTGAATTTCGGCCATACATATGGGGGGTTCAATTTGTTGCATTTGGCCCCCTTTATCAGCCCCTGACGGATATACGTCGAATTACCAGTAATCCTGTATACAATAAATACATTTAAAAAAACAAAGATCCACGAATGACAGCCGAGAACAACTAACGGCTTAACGTGCTTTCCGAAGCACGGAGGAGGCTCGGTATGTAAAGCTGGTCACCCATCCACGGACCAACCCTGGCAAGCGTAGCTTAATCTGATGTATCGACCCGTGCGGCTGTTATACTTAGCCACGAGATCCTGTGTGAGTGATAGTGATACAACATTTATCACTATCACTAAATATTATTAAACGAAGTCCCCCCGCGTCTGTCAGTCTGAACGCGATAAACTCAAAAACTACCGAACAGATTTGCATAAGGTTTTCACATATCCCGGAGTGATTCGTGAGGAAGGTTTCGGTGTATAATTCATTAAGTTTTTATGTAAATTGGTTGAAAAATGACGATAATTGTTGAAGATGTCGGAAAAAATCACGCCGACTGGTTGCTTTACTGGCGTGAGCCTAAATAGAGTTATATGAAATCAATTACGAAATCAATACATTGTTTACCTGGATTAACACATAATGTAGGGTACTTTTAATCCAGGTAGTATGTTCCCGTGGGATGTTTCCTGACATTTCGATGTTGGTCCCATGGAGAAAGTTGTTAAGTTTGATTTGACTACACATTTCGGATACATACCGTTCATCGAGGTTTAATAACAGACTAGACACATAGTTACAGACGACGCTCTAGAAAACTTTACTGAAAGTCATATTTACAGGCAGGTTACGTAAGTCAAACGCACATAAAAAAAATAAAAAAAAACTAGGCTGGGAATCAGCACTTTTCGAACGTCTAAATTAAATAAGACAGTCCCCCAAAACGCACACCCTAGTGCTTTAGCTGGGAAGAAGAAGTGGCGCAACAAACTCCCCAGCTAGAGCTGTCCGTGCAGTTAGAAAAGCTTGATTATATCAAAATGACTTATATTACATTGTGTATATTTGGCCGGACACGATTGTAAAAAGTCCCACACCTGGCAACCTTACATAAAGCCACAAATACACATGCCTGTAACTTTCAAAAAGTATGCGAGTTACTGGTACGTGTATACCTTTTTTCATTCCTATTTAGTTGCCCAATATCGGCTTCTATAGTTAGTTACCATAATATGAAGTTAACATAAGGAGCACTTACTTTAGTTGCAGTCATATTGAACCTCAGTATCTCATGTTGATATCAGTTCCGTCATCATCTGAAAACAAAAGAAACACGTTTTTATTACATGGATCAATAATAATTAAACTGCTGTGGGATAACATTTGATTCTATTGTTTATATTGAGTAGGAACTGTTTACAACGATTCTGAGCCATTCATTAATATTATAAGTATGACGGAGAGGGTGGATATGTATGTCGTTCGTTATTATCAGCCATATTTTAACTACTGTGGGCGTATTATGGGTAGTGTTGGTTATTGCAGTTCAGATCCAATTATAATTTACTGTCAAATTAATTACACTAGCAATTCACACACTGTAGGTACACGACACAACTATTCGGAACGCGCGTTTCTAAACATCTTTACTGCTTGACCGCCACCCACGAACTCTGCTTAGCTCCGGCCGGTCCGAGCGTTATGTTGTAGAGTCTTTCGAGTGCTGCTAGGTGGCGCTGGCGCTTGTATTAGTCAAATCATTGACGTATTAGGTCTTTACCTATGAAATTGGAGATTTGTATGATAATTTTAAAATGTTTTTTTTTTTTTTTTTTTTTCATGTAATCAAAGTACTGAACCAAGTTATCTATACAATTTTGCCATTTTTATGGCAGTTTGTTTGTTTATTTATTTATTTATATATTGGTTCACCAACAACTGTTTACACTGTTATTACGCTTAGGGTAACAGATAAGGTAAAAAAATTAACAAATTAGTGTAACAATCACTTATAGGTGAACTCCGCATGCATACAAAATTTTGGTTGTACAGGAAAACTACAAGAGAAAACAATAAGAATTTAACTTAGAACTAAAACTAAAACTATGTGACTAAAGTTAAATGAAAGTTATATGTAAATTTAAGTTGTATAAAAACATAGGTAAAATGGAAACTTAAACTAAAAACATGTTTCATTATATGACAGAAAGTGCTTAATCTAAATTCGGAAGACATTTGTAAATTTTAGCTTTCAATTTGCTTATGCCTTTACTGTAGAAGTCTGCCGGACGGGAGGCGATGAAGTCAGCGAAAGCGTTTTGTACTGCCTCTCGGGTGATGAATTTTTTCCCACTTAAAAAATTGTATAAATTTTGAAAAAAGTAGAAGTCTGTTGGGGCAAGGTCCGGTGAGTACGGTGGGTGACGGAGAGCTTCCAGCTGTAACTCTTGTAGCTTTGCGATGGTCTGTCGTGAAGTGTGAGCTCGCGCGTTGTCGTGGAGAAGCAATGGGGAAGAGCGATTCACTAGTTTTGGTTGTTGAATTACGAGCTTCTCCATCATTGTTTGCAATTCTTGGCTATAGACATCTGCCGTAACTGTTGTGCCATTCGGTAAGAAGCTGTGATGTACAAGTCCGGCACTGGTCCACCTGACAGTCACCATCATCTTCCTATGAGTAATCTTTTTTTTAGCGCACTGATTAGGTGCTGTACCCGGGTCCACCCACTGAGACGAACGCTTGTCGTACAGGATCCACTTTTCATCGCAGGTAACAATTCGATTAAGAATTCCCTCGTTTCTATGACGATTCAGTAGTGCTATGCATGCTTCGACGCGTAAATCTCGCTGTTGGTCGCTTAGTGCGTGTGGCACCCACTCATCTAGCTTTTTTATCTTTCCGATTTGTCGCAAGTGCTTTAATGTTGTTTTGACACTAACTCCAAGGCCCGCAGCAAGCTCAGCCGTAGATTGAGTTGGATCCGCTTCCACTATCCGCCTTCAATTCGTCGTTGTCGACAATGGTTACCGGCCGACCGCGAGACTCAAAATTTCCAGATTTAAAACGATTGAACCATAATGGACCGTGTTTATGCAAGCAGTGTTAGGCCCGTACACGTCGTTAATGTTTCGTGTTGTTTGCGCAGCGGTATTTCCAGGTAGGAACTCATATTCAAAATTGTACGAATTTTCAGTTTATCCATAGCGCCAAAAACTACAACAATGTCACAAAAACAAAAAAACTATCTAAAAATAAATTACTGAATTTGAAATTAAATTAACACGTCTTTCGAATAAAATTCATTTGCAATTCGACTATAGAATCTCCAATTACATAGGTCCTATTATTACCGAAAGTAAATTACAAATTCATATGAAAACCCAACTTGACAACATTTCCTATTTTAGAATATCATATCCAGGGTTAAGCATGAAAATTATACCTACCCAAGTTGTAAGCAGCCATTTAGCAATGGATACTAAAGATTCCATTATATATGGCCACTTGACCATCTAATACCTTCTCAAAGATGGCTACTCAACGAGAGGGCAAGAGCGCGCGACGTAAATGAAACGCGAATTTGAACGATTTTGAACCGAAAATATAACTATTGTTTAGCATAATTTTTGCGACAAGCACAATAAGTATCACCCATAGATATGAATAAAGTCCTAAAACAAAGTAAATATTATGTGCGAAACGAGTATTTTCAATTTCAAAATCTTTCAAATCTCGCACACACATCGGCGGCAGCCGTAGACGCATCGAGAGCTGCAGTTGCTTCGGCCATTGGCAACGTGCCGCTCGTGTATTTGAGCACGCAATCAAATATACGAACAGCACGTTGTCGACGACTGCAGGTGCCTCTGTCGACTGCAGCCGTCGACGCGTCTACGGCAGCTGACGCCGACTAGTGTCGACGGCTGCAGTTGTCTCTGCCTTTGGCAACGTGCCACTCCGTTAAGTGAGCACTAATTTAGGATAATAGATATAGGAAAGTAGATACCTACAGATATATACTATCTGTAGGTATCTACTTTAGTATATTGTATACTTATTATTTGCACCAATAACAGCCCCATTTTATGTCCAGACGAATTCGCGGAGTGCGATAAGGCCGCCCATTTATTTATTTATTTATTTACACTTCAAGGACAAAAATGTACAGAGGCGGACTTAATGCCACAGGAATTTTCTACCAGTCAACCTTTGGGTGATGCAGAGACAAACAGTGGTAGGTGCAAAAGCGAGAGTTGAGGAAAAAACATTTATTTAAATATAAAGATATACATATATACCTACCCTTTTAAAAACTATAAATATAATAAATACACCTAATTATATATAAATATAAGCACAAATAAGACAAACAATGGGAAAACATTACTGTTGTGATGATACTGCCAGCTTCTTGCGAATGTGCTCGCGAACTTTAATTTTAAAAGATAATCGGTTGGTCGGTCGACATCCTGATCCATTGTGTATTTTATAGTGTTTGATTTATTTTTGTTATATATTTTTGTGGTGAAAAATAAAGTGTATATAAATAAATTAGCTAGGCCCACCATTATCAAAGAAATGAACTCGACTATATGTAAAACAAGCTGTCATAACTACTCTTCTGATCCATTGAACAGAAATGGAAATGTATCGAATTGTGAGCCCTCAAATAAACCTTGTTTACTATCAAATTGGTAAATATTTACCATGTAATCTTGTAAACGTTGGAAACTCTAGGGATGAAAAGAAGGTGCGAGCTGTTTTTAAGGGCTGTCAAAATAGAGTAGACTTTTAGTGGGAAATATTTAATTGCTTCGTTAAAAACGTATTGTACGGACAGCTGCAGAGAAATGTCACCTCCTAGCCATCAATTGAAATATTGTGCTAGGGGGTGGCATTTCTGTACTGTAATTCTAATGACGCTTTTAAAAATAAATGAGCCTCTGAACAATTTAAGCCTACTAAAATTATATGTTTAAAAAAAATGTCCTCTTTTTAGCTTTCTGACCTTTTCTCAAAAATGATCGTAGTGACTAAGTTAACCCCGTGACATCGCGATTGCTATCTTCGCTATCTCGACGGTACGGGAGCTGTAGTGCAAACTTCATAAATGTTCCACCTCCAATCCTGCCTTCTGTGCCCAAAAAAATGCTACCATAGCGTTCTGCGCTGCCACCGAGAACGCCGTGGAAGTGGCAAAGTTTTGGACCAACACTTTATAATACACACGACAATCGAAAGGACGAAGAAAAACTGAACTTCGAACAATTGCCAAAAGTTTTGGACCAACACATTGTATTACACACCACGACAGGACGAAGAAATAAAAATTTGAACTTCGAACAATTGCCAACCCTAACCTACCGACCCTTTTGCACCGGTTTCCCGTTCGTACCTGTACCCGTTTTATCCGTTTTCCTACCCATGTCACGCGCTGTTTTATTTGATCTATGAATCGATTATAGTGGTCCTCTGGGGTGGTAACGTCAGCGAATTGAGGGTTGTGTTGGATAGTTTTAGTTTTATTTTTTAAGGCTACATAACATAACATCATAGGTTTTACATGATGCGATTATTTACTCTCTGAAGGCTCACGCAGAGAATGTATTACACCCATATTTTGACAGTCATGTTTTTAAGTCTTCGCTATGAACTGGCTATTAATATGAAAATTTCCTAATCGAAAAAAACTTTAACACTTTGCCCCTTTGAAGCCCATCGAAACTGGACCCCACACACAGCAGACACGATGCGATCTTGACCGAAGAAATATTTTTGTATGAAAATTGTGGAAACGTGTATAATTGGAACTACAAAGTGAATGCAAATTGGCAGCAGGTACCTTTTTAAGACGTAGCTAGCAATAACTACGATCATTGAGGGTAAAATACAATAAAAAAATCAAAACAAAAATATAAGTGTAAAGTAGATGCATAAATTCTAATGAAAATTAAGAGCAAAATATACTTGTAACAGCGGACGCGAACGCGTGTCATTTCACCACATTTGCTCACATGACGACGCGTCGTTGAACACGCGTCGATTAATCGTCGAATGTTGCAATACTGTTTCTGGCTTTTCACACACGTGTATATTATTACCTACCTACTGGCTACTTTGTTTATACATAGGTACTCATGCTCATTATAATTAGCTTCGTTTAAATAAATAAAATGTGAGTGTCTGTAATGACAGCTTTTACTAAATGCATAATGAAAGTGTATACGGTACTTTGACGGTCTTAACAAATTTTTGGCTGTCTGTTTGTTTCGGCTAATCTCCAAAACGGCTGGACCGGTTTTGACGGGACTTTCACTGGCAGATAGCTGATATTATAAGGCTTAACTAAGGCTTAGCGCGCAATGCGGTGCGTTTTGCTACCGCAAAATCTGTGAAGTATGAAACTCAGTGGAAGCGCGCGCACTGCGGACAATAAAAACGCATACGACAACAAAGCAGGAGTCACCGCAGTGCGCGATAGGGCTTGGGTTACTTTTATTTTTAAAAAGAATTAGGGTTTACGCGGTAGAAGCCACAGGCAGCAGCTTGATTTACATAAAATAATACTAGGTGCTGCGCTGTCCGTTACAAAAATCTAAATAACGGCTTGATTTTTAAACACCTTCATTATTTGAAACAGTGCCAAAAAGCGCCACCAAAATATAGGAATTAAGACATTTTTAACCCATTTTATGAGCTAAAAGAGAATATAATACAATTGAATACAGCCCTTTGTCCGGTTCATGACAGGTCATAATTTTTATACCCGGATAATATAGCCATACCTGGGTGTGACGTCACAATAACACTGTTCCAGTATTTTTGTTACAACGTTGAAAAAACGGGCGAGTTTGTTCAACAAAACATAGTGTGTTGAAAAAAGTTTCAAAATTCTGCTGACGAAGAATGGGTGTATTTTTTTTGTCGGACATGTACGCACCTACAACCTATGTTTTTTAAAAACATAATAAAATAATTGCTGCTGGTTTTTTTGATAAAACATTTCGTATTTATGTAAAGAGTACACTGCGAAGGCCATTTCCAGTTATGTGGAACTTCCACATAGCTCGAATTAGTGTAGGTTTTCTAAGCAAGAAATATATCTGCCGAGCCTTTTTCCAACTATGTTGGGGTCGGTTTTCAGTTTTACCGGATGCTGTTGAATACTAGTATTTTACATGGAGCGACTGCCTATCTGACCTCCACAACCCAGTTACTGGGTATCGTGTTACCCAGTAACTGGGCAACACGATATCCCTTGGTAAGACTGGTTGTCAGACTTTTTGGCTTCTGACTACCCGTAACGACTGTCAAAGATCTATGAATGACAGCCGGGACCAACGGCTTAACGTATTTTCCGAGACACGAAATGAAATGAAATGAAATAAATTTATTTGCTTTGAATGCAGGTATTTACAATTTGGTGTTAGAATATTATTTACAGGGCCTTGTACATTCTGCCTATTAGGCATGCAAATTTTAAACTTAATTTACTTAATCTAGACTTTAAAATTAAATCCGATAATTTACTTAAGCTAAACTAGGTATAGAAGATATAAATTAAGCTATCGCTACACAAGTTAAATTTTATAGTACTCTATTATTTATTATTGACGGATCATTCAGGAAATCATTGGTGGAATAATAACACTTTTCCACAAGTAGAGCAAAGAGCTTCTTTTTGAAAATTCTTATTGGCTGTGCTTTTATACAGTCAGGTATTATAAATTTGAGGTGCCATGCCAAAAACACTCTGTTTTAACAGAGCTGTTTTGTAGCCGCCTGTGTATAATAAGTTTTGGTACTGAGGTCTCATAGAAGTAGTGCGGTGTCGAATTTCACAATACATCTTAAAAAGATGAAGATTACCTTTTACGAACATGGGGTTATGCCTTTTACGAAGGGCTCGCCTTGATATGTAATGAACGGTACTTAATTATCAAGATAGAAACGATTAGCCTTTCGCGTTTTCAATTATCAATTGCTTCAAAAACGGTGAAGGAAAACATCGCGTGGAAACCGGCATGCCTGAGAGATATTTGGCCCATGGGCGGCTTTAAAACTCTGACACCAGGTTAGTCAATAACCACACGAAAAGAAGAAGACTGTCTCTTACAGTTAGTGCAATCCACGACGACGCGCCCCACTCCGCGATTACTGTACTCAAACTCAAACTCAAAGCATTTATTTCAATTAAACCATATACAGGCACTTTTGAATTGTCAAGGGTCGGTCAGTCAAAAATATGAAGCTAGTTGCCCATTCTAAAGCGTAGTAGGTACCTATAGAGAAGAACGGGCAAGAAACTCCACGGACACTCTTTTAAATCAAAAATTTGATACAAAATATTGGTTACATCATTCGTTTTGAAATTATGCATGTGAGAACAATGTACTCGTAGAAAGACGTGCACATTCGTAAAAGCGTCCGTGATAAAAAGAAAAAAATAAAGAAACATTCAAATAAAAACTTAAAATAAGCCATGGCAGCTAAGAGATGACCAGTCTCAACTGACGGCGCCCGTTCACGAACATGACGCATGGATCAGCACCATTCAGCTCAACCATTTTGAAGGGAGCTAAATCATCCAACACACGCGCCACCATCAGCGAAACATCTGAGTGAGCATGACATACTCACAGCCGCCAGGGTACATTCAAGTCAATTAAATACATATTTTCTGGTAAATGGTAGCTCTTTAGTACATAGTACTCACACCTGTGTTACTGTAAGCTGTACTTTAGTACGGAGCGGAGCGGAGTGGGGCGCGTCGTCGTGGATTGCACTATCTATACCGCTTGGCAATGTTTGAGTAATGGAGAAAAAAAGAGCTGCGATTCTTATCCAAATCCATGAGTCATGAGAATTCTTTTTTCTTCAAAAAATAAGGAAAGAAAATACACAAAGAGTATCAATGAAACTTAATATCGTTGCAGTATCTCCAGTAATTGTGTGAATCGTTGTCATCCGCCATTGTCGGTGCCGTTTATGAGTTGAAACGACAAAGATATTTCTTTTTACTGTTGCCTTTTTGAAGGCAGAATCTTTGAGTATTTTGGCTTTGATCTAGTGGTGGCAAGGGATACTGCTGAGGTCCTGGGTTCGATTCCCGGGTCGGGTAAAGTGTTATTGGATTTTTCCATCCGGAATTTGACAGTAGCAGCCTGGAGTCTGAATTTGCGCCAGGTTGATGGCAATAGGCTCGCCCCCTAAATATAACAGGCGAAATGTGAGTGTACTGTAGGTACACCTCTGCCTAATCCTTTGGCGGTTACAAGCGTGATGTTATGTTATGTTGTGTTATTTTCTTAATATAATTTTATTTATCAGAACTTGTCTGGTCTTTAACCGGTATCCTGTTGCTCAATGAGCACAAAAACTTGCAAAGTACCTGGTACTTGTTGATAGGCCTACAGTGTCCTCTCATACCTATTAACACTGTAACTGAAAAAGATTGTAAATACATCTCTTTTCCATAGGAAACGACCAATTGGAACCGTGCACCTAGCTTCTGACGTTTCTTAAGTGCCCATGTAGGTTTATGTGAAATAAAATATTTTGAATTTTGAATTGAATTTTGACAAGCTCCCGACTTCAACCATTAAGCAGTAACCGGTTAAGCAGTAGCTACCTTAGTGGTAAATCTGCGAGATAACATAGTTAAAAAAAAAAAAAAAACACCTTTGGGCGGAGGATCCTCCCTTTTCTATAGACGATGAGTGATTTTTACACCCTGTTCCTCATACCTCTAAAAACTATCGATTTGGCGGCACTTAATTTTTTTTAATAACAAAATAATCAGTTTTTTTTTCAGGCTCAAATTGATGGTAACGGCCGAAAATTGCCGAAAACTGAATTCGATCGGACTCTACTTAATACCGATTTAGTATCTTTCTAGTGTCATTGGGTTTTTCTTTCTGGAATTTCTCAGTAGCAGCCCGGAGTCTGGATTTGTGCCCGGTTGATGGCAATAGGCTCTCCCCCTATTACATGGGACTTAAACATAACTAGCGAAATGAGGGTGTAGTATAGGTACACCTCTGCCCAACCCTTCAGGGAAACAAGGCGTGATGTTATGTTATGTTTGTTATCTTTCTTATTCTCTGAACTGACTCGAATCTTACCGCTACTACTGGTCTAAAATGAAGGCAGATAAGGAAAACGTCAGACAAATTGTTTGTTTACTTTACATACTACTGGGGAATAATATTTTAAAAGACGACCAAGAAATAAAATGAAGCAATAGTAAGGGGTTATCAAAAACGCACTAAACTAAAAGCCTTATTTTAACACAGTGTGTGTTACTACGAGACGAGAGTCGACAAGATACATAGGTAGGTACTCCGACACCGCAGTAATTACTTTTCATTAAGAAAATGCTTAAGATATTTAAATGTTTCCAAAAAGTTTAAGTTAACTTTAGTGATGCGCGTATTCGAATAACTCGATTGTAGAATAATATCTCGAATACATTCTATTCGAATCTTATAAGCCTTTCTCCTTTTTTTTTTCCTTTATCTTTTCTGCCTTTTTGGCGCAGCTGTGAAGCACACACTATTAATTGCTCTATGATTATTTTCACTTTTTATTTTGTTATTAAGTGTTTCACAAACTGTGTCCAAATAAATATTATTCTTTCGTCCTTTCATTATTTTATAAGGCAGAAGTCGATTGAATGCAGAGGTCACTAGTTAAACTCAAACTCAAATCATTTATTCCAAATAAACCAATTACAGGTACTTTTGAATTGTCAAGGGGTCGGTCAGTCAGAAAGATTATTCAATTCTAAAGCCCATTCCAAAGCGCAGTAGGTTCCTATGGAGAAGAACGGGCAAGAAACTCCATGGACACTCTTTTAATTCAGAATATTGTTACAAAATATTGGTTACATCATTCATGTTGAAATTATACATGTGAGAACAATGTAGTAAAACGTGCACGTTAAATGCGTCCATAGTAAAAATATAAAAACAAAAATAATTAAAATAAGCCATGGCAGCTAAGAGATGACCAGTCCCAACTGACGGCGCCCGTTCACGAACATGACGCATGGATCAGCATCATTTAGCTCAACCATTTTGAAGGGAACTTAATGATTCAACACATACAATTATGGAATACCTATAAAGGGAGTAAGTAACCCTTATCGATGCGGAATCGGTTTGAATCGGTCAGAAACAGCTTTATGTCCATGTAACGAAACAGATAATGAAGTCATTAGCCTCGTTTCGGTTCGGTGTCGAATGAAATGCGACAAGTATGGTGAGTGATATGGTGATACGTAATCGGCTCAAGCCGATTCCGTGTCAATAAAAGATATTTTATTTAGCAAATATGGGTACAGACGCCAGCACATGAACCTACTGCAATCTGTCAATTTTTTTTAAAAGATTTTGATCTTTATTACCAAATGGTAAGGTTCAAAGTTGATTGGGGAAATTTGGTGATATAGGGTAGGTTCAGCCATAATTTACCAGGGGCCCAAGTATGCTATTTTCATAAATTCGTCATTCCAACACGATCCCATTGTCATTTTGTTAAAAGTTCGTAATCTACTAAATTCATAATGGTCGATCATTGGTTGATCATTGTATTCCACAAACACGATACTCGTAACGAATTAAAAGCAATGTTTGCACAATGACTTTCTAATGGTAGGTCACAGATCAAAGGAACTGTCAAAATTTTAGCAGATTACCACCTAAGTCAGTCATTCATTTGTCATTATGTACGAGATTACCAATAGATGCCATTTCTTTCAATGGAGTGTCAGTGGCTGACCATTGGAAAGTCATAATGACGCCATTATATTAGCAGATTACCAAACTTTTCAAAATCAACAATTATGAAATCAATGATAGACCATTTTGACACTATTGTAATAGCAGACTTGAGGCCCAGTAGGCATGCAAAAGTTACAAAAATTATGAACTTAATCCACTAAACTAATCTACTAAATTTTAACAAACAGACCAATAAATAACACAATAACCAAAAAATATACTTATTTTTAAACATTGCAAACAGTCTAAGTTACAATTTTTTTTTCTCTTTAGAATTCTGTTACGCTTATGCTTTGACTGTCAAGAAGTTTCGAAGCCTTTTTTTAAATAACTATAGCGGAAATTCTTTCCAACTTTTTGGTATTTTATCATATTACGGAGCCTGCAGTAAACACTTTTGCGCATTAGTGCTGTCTTACCGGACTGATGACACAGATAACTGTGGTCACACCCTAATACCTACCTATTTATAAAAAAAAAACGACACACGACTCACGACTCACGACTCTGTAAGGGACATCTGACATCTTACCTTGTTAATAAACAACATTAAAGGGGCGGGGCCTCGTCAAGGTCGTTAGCTCAACTCTAGCACCGCGCCCGCTCATTGGTCAAATCAAATAGCGCGCGCTTCCCCGGCTTCTTGTTACGGCACTTCCGTTCCTTTTCACGAAATCACTCCCACAGATTTTCCACTCCACAGATTGCAGGAAAGCGAGGTGAAAGACGTTATAAATCAAAAATTAAGTTGACCATTGGACTCCAATCGTCACAAGTAACGGTTAAAAAGAAATCAAATCAAATATTTAAATTGTGGCCATAGGTTATACAGGCAGATGTTAGATAAATTACAGTTCCATTATGTTCTGCCTAATAGGCATACAATAATTACGTCAAGTTGCAGTATAAAAAAAATATTAGGTATCATTTAAAAAGCAAACCTTACAAAATAACAATTAGGTGTGTGGTTGTTTTACTGTAGTAACTAATTATTAAGAAAATCTTGGTTCGTGTAGTAAGCTTTGTCAATAAAAAAATTACGCAATTTATATTTGAATATAAAATGTCCACAAGGCCAAAAAAACTTTTTCCCAGAAGAGCAGTTCTATGTTGTTTACTAGATATTGTCAGTATACAATGTGGAGCAGGACGATTGACATTCCTCAAATCCACATAAAGAGTGTCATGTTCTTTACCCGTATACAAAAAATCAATCAAATCCAATGAATACTTTAGCCACAGGAAATTATTTTTCATTTTCTTATTTTTCAACATGATGTAGATCTGAGTCCGTAACCATTGTAAGGTCAAGAACCTGTGCAAAACGTACGATTCTATCCTCTACGTCTCAATATGCTTGAGAGACAGAGAAAGGTGTCATACGATTCCACTCTGACGCGCCCCGCCCCGTCCCACAAAATAATACTACAATTAGAAAGAAAAAGAAATATTACTTACGCAAATTATGCATTAGTGGTGCATAGACAATTGCGAGTGTGTGTGTGAGCGGAATTTTTTCGGCAGTCTCGGGACTCGGGACAGTCAGTGCATAGCGGCGCCCTTTGAGGAGCGCACACGGCTACTTTTTTATCACGAGACGAGCGGCGCGCGCATTGAAGTGATTTTTGCAAAAATTTAGTTGTTATTTGTGATTAAAGACGATTTAGTGTGACTTATTGTTCAGTGTTAGTTTAATATTAGTTAGTTAATTAGGTATCGATGTCGCTTGTCCATAATGAACAAGGGTATAAATTTGACTATTGATGTAAATTCTGATTGTTTTGTGATATTATGTGATTAATTATTCAATCAGTGATCTTTTAATTAACAACGCGCAACTTAGTGAGTTTATGCCGCTAATTTGTTGTTCTCCGACTAAACTACGTACCCACGTCCACCTACGCCCCGCACTGCAGCGCAGGCGCCGCCCCCCAACAACCCCCAACGCAACAGGTTAGTGACTTTTCGTAGATAAAGCGTGTTTACTTTTTATGCAGTTGATTCTGCTATTTATTTTGTTTGAAAATTGCAATTTTTCAATTTTCCATTAACTACTAATCTTCGTATTTTAAAATGTTTCTATGGACTAGTACTGTGCTCGTTTTAATTTAATGTCGTAAGTCCAGATCCACATTGTATAATGAGCCGTCATTACTATGCTTTCTATTTGCAATATTAATTGCAGTTATTAAAGATAAATCGAATCGGAGAAAATAATCTTCGCCAGTTATGTTTAAGTCCTATTTAAAGCAAGCCTATTGCCATCAACAGGACACAAATCCAGACTCCGCGCTGCTAATGAGAAATTACAGATGGAGAACAACAAAAACACTGCCATTCCCGAGAATCGAATCAAGGACGAAATTATGAAAGTCGATACTAATCATTCGAATAACATTTTCACAACACCTTTCGCATCTAAATGCTATTCAAATGATGAAACTTCTTCATAAAATGTTCTTCCGACATCTCGAAGTATGTTTTGTTTTAAAGTTCAAAACTTCATTACTCCATCCATTATTTATCGCATTATTCTTAGTACTGAAGATACTTTTGTCTACTTTCGCTCGAGTATAAATTTCGATGTTTTTTGTTGGTAAGTATACCTATTGGCGTGTGCTAGCTAACATATAGCAAATAATTTAATTTTCACTTCTCATTCTCTGAAAGTGCTTATTTGTGCAGGATATAGGCTGCACATAATCGAATTTTGTGCACTAGTGCATTAATGTATCTACTCATAAATGTATCTATATCAAGGCGAAGAAAATGAGCCAAACACAATAAGAAGTTCATGGATTTATTTTCTTATTTTATAATATTTACTTTAATTTATTTGCCTAATGTGTTTTTTAAGACATATAAGATTTTAAATTTTTAATGTATGTACGGTAGGTTATATAATTAATTTCAGAAAATTATTATTACAAAATTTATTTAATAGTAGGCTGTTAATAGGTCTGCAGCCCAAGCCGATCAATATACCAATGCCGGGAAAAACAATTTCCTTCAGTATACAAAACTGTACTAATTTTACTTTGAATTTTAATTAAAGAAATGTTATGTTATACTACTGTTTTATTTCCTCGCAATCGAAGTGAAAAGCAGAGTTTACAAATCGTCCACAAAACCGTTTTATCCTCGACATTAGTATCAGCCCTCGCCTTCGTCTCGGGCTGCTAAAAGTCTCGGATAAAAATGGTTCGTTTTGTGCACTAGTTGAAAACTCTACTATTAATGTTTCTTAATTATTGTAACATATTTTGCATAGGTACTATTGTATAGAATTAAGTTTTTTTAACAGAACATACAGGTGTGCTGCTGGAGAGTTTGTTGCGCCACTTCTTCTTCCCAGATAAAGCACAAGGAAGTGGTGAAGGGCGGGTGTTTTGGGGGACTGTCTTATGTACTCGTAATTGTGAGATAGTATTGAACCAAGAGAAACTAGAATTCGTCGATAAAACTGTTTTCCTGGGGATCACGCTCGACTCAAGGCTTCAATGGGGTCCTCATTTAACATCCCTTTCAGGACTGCTAAGTTCAGCAGCATATGCTGTGAGAAAAATCCGTCAATTTACTGATGTAGATACCGCGAGGCTAGTCTATTTTAGTTACTTTCATAGTGTTATGTCCTACGGTATTCTACTATGGGGACGGGCTTCAGACATCGAGTCTGATTTTTAACCGACTTCAAAAAAAGGAGGAGGTTCTCAATTCGACGGTATGTTTTTTTTTTTTTTTTTGTATGTTTGTTACGCGATTACTCCGCCAATTATGAATTGATTTTGATGATTCTTTTTTTGTTTGGTAGGGCATACTTCAGGAGTGGTCCCATATAAATTTGGTCAAGATCTGATGAAGGGTTTTTGAGTTAGCTTCAATAATACATATTTTTCCCACCTAGCATATGTGGATGATATTCTAATAGTTCATGTCACTGTAATTTACTTGGTATTTAAATTTTTGTGTGGGTTTTGTGTAGGTACCACAACTAAAAAGTGAAAAATAAAAACTTTTTCACAAAAAATAAAACCGACTTCCAAAAAAAAAACACTACAAAGTGAAAAATAACTTTGATTTCGGAAGTCGGTGGCAAAAAAAAACTAAAATAAAAAACCTAAGACACCGACTTCCGAAATCAAAGTTATTTTTCACTTTGTAGTGTTTTTTTTTTGGAAGTCGGTTTTATTTTTTGTGAAAAAGTTTCATTCTCCAGAAAAGAGCCATCAGAGCCACACGACGCCTTCGCAGTACTACTCTCTACGGTACTACGGTACTACTCTCTAAGGTAACTGTTTAAAGATATTAACATCATGACGGTACCTTGTCAATATATCTGCGAAAACATCATGTATGTAAGGAATAATTTACATCTTTTTAGTAAAAGAGATCCAAGACACAATTTTATCACTAGGAATAGTGACCAATTAGTTCAATCGGATTTCAGGCTGGCTAAAGTGGACTCATCTTTCATGGGGTACTGTTTAAAATGTTACAATTAAATACCTCCCCACATACATCAACTGAATGAAACGAAATTTAAATCTTATATTAAAACGCACACTATGCAGCCAATCATATTATTAGCTGGGGGAAAAATGTTTGGCTCAATGCTGGTTCTGCTCCGCAAGGGTGCATAAACTAATTGATTAGCATTTGAAAATATCGTTGGAGCTGCTAACTATATTTGTGTTGTATAAATTCAATCTCTTATCATTGTATAATTGCATAGCACATGTGTGAGTACTATGTACTGACTATAAAGCTACAATTTAGGTACGGGTAGGTATGTCTTTCATGGACTTGAATGTGCCTGGCGGCTGAGAGTATGTCATGCTCGCTAACGCATGACGGTGGCGCGCGTGTTGGATCATTTAGCTCCCAAAATGGTTGAGCTGAATGGTGCTAATCCATGCGTCATGTTCGTGAACGGGCGCCGTCAGTTGGGGCTGGGCATCTCTTAGCTGCCATGGCTTATTTTAATTTTTAATTTATTTTAAGTTTTTGAATGATTCTTTATTTTATTTTTTTATTACCGACCCCTTGACAATTCAAAAGTGCCTGTAGATGGTTTAATTGAAATAAATGCTTTGAGTTTGAGTTTGAGCACTTATTTAGGATATGTATATATCTGTGTAGGTATCTACTTTAGTATATTGTTCACCGTCCACAAGCCTGCGCCTACGGCGGCCGAGCATCGGCCTGCGATTCCCGACACCCAGGGCGTCTCCTGCGGCGGCTAGGGGCTTGAGGGCGCGAATTTTGCCTCTTCCACACACGTTCTGCCTCCTCCTTCGCGAGCATTACTACTTCGCAGAAGGAGGTGACGGCCTCCCATGCCCTCTCGCTCCGTACCATGGCCTGGACCAGGGCCGGACGCGAGAGATCCCCGCCACCGATCGCCTCCACGAGGACACGGCGATGCCCTGCCCAAGTCAGGCAGACATCCACCGTATGCTCAACCGTGTCCTACAGCCCTGTAACATTCTACTATTTACAGTCTATTAACAATATTCTGATTTAAAAGAGTATCCGTGGAGTTTCTTGCCCGTTCTTCTCCATAGGTAACTACTGCGCTTTGGAATGGGCAACTAGATTCATATTTCTGACTGACCAACCTCTTGACAATTCAAAAGTGCCTGTAATTGGTTTATTTGAAACTAGCACTTTGCCCGCGGCTTCGCTCCCGTGGTCTTTCCCGTGGGACCCGTTATTTTCACGGGATAAAAAGTCCTATGTTACTCTCTGAAAACTAAGCTTTCTAATGGTAAAAGAATTTTTCAAATCGGTCCAGTAGTTTCGGAGCCTAACAATCAAATCTTTCCTCTTTATAATACAATATAATACAGATAAATGCTTTGAGTTAGACGTACGAAAAGTCCTGATTCTCAGCCTACTTTAAATAAATTACTTTTGAATTTTGTTTTTTTTTTACTACTCTGAATTTTGTCTTGATTTAAGCATCTCTTTGTTTTTGAACCTAAAAAGGTCCGCGATTATTGACTAAAGCTACAATTTCCTACAAGAGCACATAGCGTCGCCGCCACATAGCGTCAGCAATTTGCCGACGAATGACACCACTAAAACGTTTTAATAAGGAAAGTGTGTTTTCCTAAAACCCGCTGCCCAAACATTTAAGTCGCTAGATTTGCCCTCACCGTACGAGTACGTACGTCAGTCACGAGTGAAAGTGTCCATGCTGAAAAGAGTGAGCTCACGTATTATTAAATAATGTTTCCATGACATGTCACTGCGTCATTGTGTGTCAGAGGTGTCAAAATGAAACAGAAACGCAACTATCTTTTGACGCGCTAAGGCGAATCCTCGAATCTAACGATTAGAGGTATCTAGAGAGCTCGGTAACATTATAGCTGTAAGCCTTTAAGCATATTTGATTGCTTTAGCTTTAGTTTACGTGTCCATTGGAATAAAGACTTCTGTTCTGACTTTTTTGATTACTATAACCTTGTTGATATATGGCCTTTTTGGCAGCCTTGTTTCTAGTCCTCCCTTTTGTGCCATGTTTCCATGATTTGCATTGATTGCATGATGTGACAGTAATTAATATTATACAGTTTTTTTTTTTTTTAATTAAAAAAAAAAAAATACATGCCCATGTGACAGTAGATCATGGAGGACTAAACATATGTATGTACAGTACAACAATTTTCTTAATGTCCCTCGGCAAACTTCGTGTTTCGTCAGTTATCAGTTGCGCTTTGCACTTGGTGCAGATCGGACGCTCTCAGTCGTCTTGGAAGTATATAGAGTTGTTTCTCTTTTAATTTAAAAGAGTAGAGGAGGAAAGCTGTTTGTATTCAGAAATGCGATGATTCCCGAGGGGCATTAAGAAAATAGTTGTATTGAACTAATTATATCAATGTTTGCAAACTAATAAATAATTTGATTTGTTTTATTTTGACCTTGGAAAGCTTTTTAAGACTGATATTGGTTAATAAGGTCATTATCAAGTCACCTAGGTGATTTTGCAGATTCCTTTTGGAAAGTGTTTTCTTATTAGTGAAGAGTAAGCAGAGTTGGTTTTTGTAGGTAACCTTGTAGATTTGTATTGTAATAAAATATCTTTCTCAACGAATTACTTTAAATGATACGGGTATTTTATATTTGATAAAATTTATCCAATAATGTACTATCTGGCTCTTCCAAAATAATTTTATCTAAATAATGACGAAAAATAATGTTCACAGATAAAGGCGAAAGCATCTACAGGTAGCCGTAGTTGGGGCGGGCTATCGGCTACGCGAGCTACGGCGTAGCATGACGTCAGCAATAATGTAGCAGCCTGCTACGCAGAGATGCGTTGCCTCTTCCTCTGTCATAACATTTTTTCTCTTGATCATTGCATTTTCCGTCTATTTAGTTTTGCCCGATCACTTTTTTGTTGCATAAGATATAAATATACAAACAAAATCAACCGGCTTCAAAAAATAAAACATTATTAAAAGAAAAAGTTCTTTCGTTTCGGTGGTTTTGGTTGTTTTCCTATATTTTTTTAATTTTCTTATAATTAAAAATATCTTTGAACCGAAAATTTGGATGGGCTATTCACTTCTGGCTATTCTCTTATAGAATTCAGGCGTGATACTGTGTTATGTATCCATCACAGCCATCTGGTTAAATTAGCCAGCTAATTGGACGCCTAGACAGATCATTAAACTGAATGCAATCAAGGATCCAAATAAATGCTTAGGCCGATAGTTAATTTTAATAAAATCATTCAACGTTTAACAACTTGGCGTATTGAAAGTCAGCCCTTTAAAGATGACTGACCAAGACTCAGCCAAGTGATTCAAGTGATAAAAATATCTCTGCGAGCAACTTAGAAATAGCGCTCGCCGGCCGCTGCCGCGGCACCGCTCGCTCCGCTCGCTCGGCTTGCGCACGTTTGGTCACAGTTCTAACCTAACCTAACCAATTTCACCCAGTTTAACTAAATGTCTACACGACATTCAGCCATCTGGTTAAACGTTGTGGCTAACGACTTGACGAGTTGTCCTTTAGTCATTCAATTAAATGTCGTCATTCAATGAACGCGCTAGTCATTCAATCAAATAGCAGATTCACCCAGATCTATCCAGATATATCTACCACGACGGTTGCCCTATTCAATACAAGTAAACTGATAACTAATGAAACATAATTTCTGCCATTCAATCCTCGATTTTACATCACCTATATAACATTCATCGAATAACTGCCAATATACAGCTTCCTCGCTCCCAAAAGGGTCTTATTACGAGTCAGTTAATATAAATCTACACAGTTTGGAGTTAGAGGCCGTTAGTGTTTGATAACCCATCATTTTCGGGGATAGGTTTCACGGGTTGACGTAACAGACTACATAGGCCCACATTGTGTTAATGTCTTCTACGTCATGAAACAACGACAAGACTCCAAAACTATTAATATTCTTCGAACAATATACCTAGGTCTCAGTCAGTCAGTTCTCTAGTATGGAATTTCCGTCTGGGCCAGAGCCGGGAAAAGCATATTTATGTTGTCGCTTTGAAGACAGACATATTTTGTTGTGGTTATATTTTGAGACCAGAAAAGAGCCTTTTAGGTTCTCGATAGATCTGCTATACAACCAATTTCTGGTTCTTCGAGTACGTCAACTATACTTACTATATGCCGCGCTGCATGCGCACTAATCTATTAAAAACAGACCTGACTACCAAACCCTGCTCTCAAAACGTATCTTACACGTCCCTCTTCCTAATGCAAACGGTATTCTGGCCCAACGGCGCCCCTCTCACTCAACCACTCATATCTACAATAAAATAAGCAAGCGCTTTAATACGAAATGTCTTAACACCCACTCGTATAAAATAATGACAATAAGTTGGCTTATCTCCCTGTCATACAACGACACTGAGGATAAGTAACACCAAAATATACAAGCGAGTCATCCACACAAAACTCACACCTGCAACTCACCAACACACACACACACACACACATACGCATTAATGCACACACAAAATTCAAATTCAAAAGTCATTTATTAAAACTGGGCTGAGAATCCGCACTTTTCGAACGTCAAAATTACATAAGACAGTCCCCCAAAACGCCAACCCTTCACCACTTCCTAGTGCTTTAGCTGGGAAGAAGAAGTGGCGCAACAAACTCCCCAGCAGCACAGCTGTCTGTTCAGTTAGAAAAAAAATGATTCTATATAATAGTATGCAAGATAATTTACATTACGCAAAACATCATTTAAATTATAAATTAATAGCCATACGACAGCTAGCACACGCCAATATACCAACCAAAAACATCGAGAACTATACTCAAGCAGAAATAAAAATAACTAAACGTAAAAAATATCTAAGAAAAAAAAAAAAGCCTTCAGGCATAAAGGGGGTGCCCGTTTACATATAGCTGTAACTAGAAGTTATAATTGATAAACTAGGACCATCGAGGTAAAATAAATAATTGTCGAGGTCGCTAGCTAACCACATATTGCAATACAACACATAAAAAAAACATTGTAATGAGTAGATTATGTCAACAATAAATTAAAATAAAATTAAAATTAATTGACACACACACACCACAATGCTATTTAGAATTATTTTATTATCTTCAATTTAATTTAATTTGGATAGTTCGCTACCCTTATTTAATTAACTATACTGTCCATTTTCAAACATACTGAAATAAAATTTAAGCTAACGCAAACATGTTTCGAATTAATATTTAAGATCACGTAACTCAGGCCCCCAAGATACAGGCGCTGCCTAGTTTGGGGACCACTGTTTTAATAATGTGTTCAATATACAGCCACCCACGATACAGGAGAAATTCCTAGTGTGGGGCAACGTTTAAAAAAAAAAAAGAATATTCTAGTTACAGTAAGCATACAATATCATTATCTTCTGAATTTTATTTTGTAACAATGGACGAATAAATTATTCTTATTCTTATTCAACTATGTTAGTATATAAAAAGGTGATAAATTGATAATATATCGACCACCAAGCCCCATGCAATACATAAAGCTTGATAAACCTACCCATGGTAGGCATCCAGCCTTTCAGCAAACACCCTCAAGATACTGTTGGTGCTTCCCCCCACTCTGTGTATCACCGTCGCCACCTTCTTACGCATTATTGCATAATATCGGGTAATCACACCATATAAATCTTCAGACGACATTGCACCTGATCACTCAATCAGTGGTTACGGGTCAGAAGCCCGAAAGTCTAACAATGAATGTTACAAAGGGTTCAGGAGCTATACCGCAGGCACGCTGATAGACAACGGCTTTAAACTTTTAATTCGCTGTGATATGACGGTCTCTGAGTGCAAATTCCATAAGCCTCTACATCCACCGTGATTAACTCGCCAGTGTATTTACAGCAACGATAGCCGACTTTTAATGCTTTTATAGTGAAGATCACGTCTAAACGCGTAGCTTTTATGATTTGGAAAAAATATATGTTAAATTAGATGCATGCATTTTCTTACTAACTTACTAGATGAATATTTTAGATTTTGTTTATATTACATAGTGAAATTAATTTGTAAAGTTATGTCTAACGCGGATAAAAAACTGAGAATAACGCAATATCTATGAAGCGTATTTTTCCGAAACCTTTACCATTTTAAAGATAATTGAATTATTGATCTTTGTTTTATGCAGAATAAATTAATTATGCGTCTAATTTGGGACAGCGCTCCTGGATGGGCGATTCCTATTACTGGCTGGATGAACGCAAGCTAACCACTTAAGGTCACTGGCATATATCGAGTCTTAAACTAGAAACTGACCCCATCATGTTTGGAAAACATTAGGTAGATGTCCTGTTATCTAAATTCTAGTCTACAAGCCAGTACCTTTGAGTAATGACCACACTTGATCATATTCTGTGTAGATACTAGACTACCTAATCTGCGTTTGCAATTTATTTGCCAAATATGTAAACAAACACGAGTTTTAGGAAAATTAACTGTAATGCCTACACGTAAAATTCAGTTTGCGCTTCATATTAATTTATATGACTTTTTCAACAGTATTAATCAGTCTAAAATCAACTTTATCTACACTACTCTAAAGTTGATGTTTGTTTAGTAGAAATAATATCAATTGGAAATAAGGTTATAAATAGACCTTACAGATACGAGTAAATCCCTAACGTGCAATATCGTCCGGGCTAAGTTAGAGTACCAACATAATGTGTGGTGGTTGGGGTGGAGTGAAGGATACTCTAGGGAAGGTACCATTAGACAGGAAGGCTGAATTTCAGACGACTTAAATACCGCTGTTGGTTAAAACTAGCCTAAGTGGTGATCCACTTAGAGCCTCAAATTTTTGCGGTTCGCTAAATTAACCAATTTACTGCGCATTATGACCTTTTTCCAGTCACGCGAGTTTACGCCCGCGTGCGTTGCTCACCCACATGCGTGAGCTTAGCGTGTGTCATGCACCCGCTAACACTCCACGTCCCGAGTGCGTGTAACTTGCCAGGAAAAGTAAGTACGAAACGATAAGTTACGGGTGGCGTGCTGTAAGACACGCACGCGGGTGCAAATCCGCGTGACAGGAAAAAGGCTCTTAGAAATATTGAGCAAAGTAGGCTCTTTGATTAGAGCTTGAAGTTCAATCAACATTAATTAACTAACTAACAAAATGGAAGAAATACTTATATCATCATATTGCTACCCTAGTCCCATGTTACGTGGGGTCGGCGCACACTTTTTATTTTTCCACTCTCCCCTGTCAACTGTCATGCTAACATTCACTCCCTTCTCTTTCATATCATTCCTCACACAATCCATCCATCGTTTCTTTGGCCTTCCTCTCCCGCTCCATCCATCAACATTTATATTCATCACTCTTTTAGTCACAATGCATTTCCTCTCTCCTCATAACATGCCCATACCAAGCCAAACAGTTTCCTTTAAACTTTTCGGTCACAGAATCTTCCCCGTATAAGTATACATTTCTTATTTTATCCGTTCTCGTCACTCCACACATCCATTTCAACATTCTCATCTCCGCTGCATGCAATCTTTTTTCATCCGTCTTCGTCACGGGCCAGCATTCCAATCCATACAGTATGACAGGCTTTATCACGAACTTGTTATTTTCCCCTTTCCGTAGGTCGTTGTTCCTATGACCAGTCGCCATTTCATCCATGGCATTCAAAACTTTATTAATAGCAATAACAAAATCGACAACAAAAATATTACTACGCAAAAGAGAATTCTTTACATCAATAAATTATCCCTGCGGCAATAGTGCGAACAGAGCGGCTATATCCAGTCGTAACTAGTTATATCCGATAATATCCGGTTTCCGTGCCGCGATCGCTCCCAGTGGATGCATAAATCCGTGTCCCTGCATTATTGGACGAGGTCTGCTTGTTAATTTACTGGATCAATCCGGTTGATACCGGTTTTAATGTATTTTTTTGTTGTTTGCGATAATGTTGGTGTAGTTCTTTTTTGCTTGATGGTAGGAAATATTATTAGTAGGTATTTCTGTAGTTGGTTATTGTTGTTTGTTGATCTGTGGTGGTTGTACTGTTACAAATATTTTCCTTTATAAAAAAATATATATTTCTTTTTTTCTTTCTTTCTGGGTGAAAGAAAAATATTTTATTTGGGACCAGGCCAAAAAAGCTCCTATCTTAGCATAATGCGGAGAAATTAAAAACCGTCGCGCTGGTATTCTGATAGGGCCCACTATGATGCCACCACGGACACACCTACGGACTTAAATAAATACCATTAGGGGAATTAGTGTTTGCTTTTAATTTGATACCGTCGATAATGGGTTAGAAGAGTTTCTTGCCCATTCTTCTCCTTACGAAACTACCTTTTGGAAGGGGCGACTAAAATCGATTTTATTTTCTTGTAAATGTTGACGTTCAAAATTGCCTTTAATGGCTCACTTGACATGAATTATTTTACTTTGATTTTGGCCAAGTGCGAGTAGGATTCGCGCACCGAGGGAACCTTACCTAGATAGGCAAAATATTTGTCCAATTTCAAAGTGATTGGTTCCTGAAATAAGCAGATGTGATAGAAGAAAGAAGTCGTACTATAAAGGTTTTTTTTTTACTATTGGTATTAAACTAAAAAAAAACAGCCAATTGGGAGTGTCTGACTGACAATTAAGGGAATCGTGTCACCATAACTATAATAGGTACTTGTTTACCTAGGTACCATTTATTATTTGCTATGGTAGTGGTCACGGAAACACGTGTTCTGTGAAAATTAAACTTATAGGTACCTAGAACGGGTAAAAACATACAGATGAATGTCAAAACGCACCCACAATACAGGAGAAATTCCAAGGTAGGGGCTAAGCTTTAAAAAAAAAATGATGGTGGACAGATGTAGCCTTAGTAATAGGGATCTTCAGCCTTTGAGTAGGGAACTCTAAAACCTAAACCGGCTTGCTCGTTCCAAAATAAACCTCGTCCAGGCGAGATCGAGGTCAAGAGCAGGAGCCATTTTGCAACAAAAAAGAAATGTTTAGAAAAGAAAGAACACTATCTTTAAAAAAATAAAAACCGTCACTCCATTAGCTTCAGTCCCCCACTGACGTCACCCGGAGCTAGTTATAACCGGTGATATCCGGTTACCGCTATCGTTCACTTGCCCGGTTTATCCTTGTCGCGGTTTATAGCTAGTGTTTGTTACCAGCGTTATACGATATGCGCTGGCCTTCATTCTTAGAACTTGATAAATAATCGGGATACTGGAGGTAGAGCGCAGTGGGCGAGTTGAGTGGAGAGTGTAGTGGTAGAGCACAGTGAGAGAATGCTTCTTTCTTTCTGCTGGGGAGTTTGTTGCGCCACTTCTTCTTCCCAGCGAAAGCACTAGGAAATGGTGAAGGGTGGGCGTTTTGTGGGACTGTCTTATGTAACTTTGACGTTCGAAAAGTGCTGATTCTCAGCCTAGTTTGAATAAATGACCTTTGATTTTTTTGAATTTTGAATGCCGTAGGAGAGTACTGCAACACTAATTGGTAGACTACAGTGGGTGAGTGCAGTGGGAGAGTGCAGTATTTCAGTAGAGTGGTTACTGAAATCGATTTGAAGACTGGAAAAGTGAAATAATTTTGCAAATCACGAGGCAATTTGCTTTATAAATCTACCTGCTTTGCAGTTTTGTCTTGTAATTTTTTATGTCTGTGAATAAACACTTTTGATGTGTAAAATTATTCCTCTCGTTTTCAAATCAAAATCTAAAAAAATCTAAATAATCAAATCTGTGGGTGATTTCGGGACAAGGAACGGTAAGTGTGTAACAGGAAGCCGCGGAAGCGCGTGCTATTTGATTAGACCAATGCGCGCGCGCGTTGCTAGAGTAGAGTTGGCCATCATAAACGACCTTGACGAAGCCCCCGCCCCTTTAATATTGCTTATTACCTTAAGGGGGATGCGCTGAGGTAGCCCGCGAAATTCAAATTTTCTTTCGGTTTTTGAAACTTTCAAGTCAGTGTCGGGTTGTACGAGTATTTATTTATTTATTGATTAGGCACTTCAACGACTTACACACTAAAACATACATAGACAAAAATTACTTAAAGTTTTAGGTATAGTGAATACGTTACTTAAAGAAGTGCACAGCACTAGCATGGAACGTAATGACTATAGGACGTATGTGATACTGTTAGTTGAGTTGGTTGCAAGTTACATAATAAAGCGATACTAATCGTTCACAAGTACAAACGATAGGAAGCATTTAATTAACAAAAAAAATTAACAATATACAAAACAAAATAAGTTAAAACTGAAAAAGAAGTAAATGGAAGTGGATACAATTTTAATATGTTAAAAGATAATTAGGCGGCTCGTGTTGCACAGAGGTCTTGAGACTCTGAGCTGGTTAAAAGTCTCGTACGAAATTGACGGAAAGGGTTAGAGTAGATGTCGATGCTATTGGTTCGTGTAGCGAATTTATTATAGTTTCCCATTAGACGGTTCATGGGTGCGGTGCTACCAAGGTTAGTACGACTTGCAGTTGTGGCAAAGGTAATGGTTTCGCGACCAGACCTAGAAGTTATCTGTCGAGGTACAGCTATATTTAGTTCCGCCAAAAGATCAGAAATATTTAGCAAACCGTTAACGATCTTATAAAGTAGGATTTGGTCTGTTACGTCTCTTCGGTGTTCAAGTGAAAACATTTTAAAATGATTTAGCCTATGACCATAACAAGAATCACGTGGACAGCTAGGACTTCTAAAACGAAGATATCTGATGAAGCTTCTCTGGATCCGTTCAATCCTGTTTACGTGAACACGGTAAGAAGGGTTCCAAACTGGATATGCGTAGTCCAGAAGACTTCTCACCAGAGTATTGAAGAGCACCTTCAGGGTAGAGATGGACTGGAAATCTCGACATATTCTTTTTATAAAGCCAGACATTTTTGCAGCTTTGGCAGTGATAATGTCAATGTGTTTGACGAATGTGAGTTTAGAGTCGAGGTGGACTCCCAGGTCACGAATTATGTCCACTGATTCTAATGTTACCCCATTTATTGAGTAAGACGGAGGTAATGGTTTACGTTTTTTGGTATGTTGATTAAAATATGATTCGGGCAACCTTGACGCTTTCACCTTATGTTGCTTGTTGCCAAGGTGAGATGCGTGCGACGACGTATGAAATGCCAACGCAAAATGCCGTTGATTATCGCGATGATGGACGTTAACCGTAGGTGTAGCCACAACTTATCGCGAGAATTTGACACCAGCATTCACATTGGCGTTTGACGTTAGACGTTAACTCGGGTGGCGGCAAACGAGCATTGACGTTGACCGTTCAAGTGTGGCCACTCAATTTATCGCTATAATTACTGCGTTGTTTATGGCGATGATGGGCATTGACGTTGACCGTTAGTGTGGTCCCAGCATAAGGCTCGCTCTTTTTTTTTCTCATTTTGCTATAATAAAGTAAGCCCTTTTTCACAGAGACAACCAAACACAGATTGGAATAACACTGTTTATTCTTAGCCAAAGGCAGCACAACTCGACTTACAAATGAACATAAAACCTTTCTAATTTAGTTTCTATTCTAAATCGGGAACACTGGCATAAGAAATTGGCTTCCTTCGCACGGAGTGAAGACATTACTGAACTGAGTGGATTATTCGCTGTACTTTTATTAAAAGTACCTACAGTGACACGGAGTTTGTACCGACAAAGCACCCCTATAGAGTATCTGACAGTATTCAAAACAATGGGTCGTGCTGATGTAATCAAATAAATCAATTCAAGAAGATATCTTTTTTTCTAACCTACTTCAAAAAAAGTAGGAGCTGGTCATCAGCATAGCCTTTTCCCATAAATGGTGGGGTCAGCTTCCAGTCTAACCGGATGCAGCTGTATACCAGTATGTTACATGGAGCGACTGCCTACCTTTTTTTTTTTTTTTTTTTGGGTGGGATATCATCAAATGACTCCTCCCGCTCTGGGTGGAGCGGGAGGGCGTGTCAGACTCTTACTGACTAAAACCCACCCGTGTTCCTTCTGTTGCCTGTGCAATGCCAGGGGGCCACGGTATCCCTTTCGGACTTTCCCGCAACCCCGGCAGGCAATGGTCTCATCGGACCCCTTCATTCGCTGACATCTCTTTGAGGCGCGCGTGGAACACAACGCGCCGTCGACCCAGGCTTGGTCCTTACCGGACGGCGAGCTACCCATTGCTCACCATCCGCAAGCCCGCGCCTACGGTGGCCGGGAATCGGCAATCGATTCCCGACGCCCAGGGCGTCTCCTTCTGCGGCGGCTAGGCGCGTGAGGGCGCGAAATTTGCCTCTCCCTCACGCGCTCCGCCTCCTCCTTCGCGAGCATTACTGCTTCGCAGAAGGAGGTGACGGCCTCCCATGCCCTCTCGCTCCGTACCATGGCCTGGACCAGGGCCGGACGCGAGAGATCCCCGCCACCGATCGCCTCCACGAGGACACGGCGGTGCTCTGCCCAAGCCGGGCATACCTCCAACGTATGCTCCACCGTGTCCTCCGGGCGATCCACGCAGTGATGACACCCGGGCGTTTCCTCCCGCCTTATCCGAAACAGGTACCTCCCGAAACAGCCGTGTCCGGTGAGGACCTGCGTCAGGCGGAAGGTGAGGACGCCGTGGCGCCTCTCCAGCCACTCCTCAAAGAGGGGACTTATCGCCGCAATAGTGGCGTGCCCAGCACTGGGTTGCGACAATCGCACTCTCCATGACGCCATGAGATCCCGTCGGAGCTCTGTCCGCTGTGCCGCGATTTCTCGCGGCATCGGAGTCAAGCCCCGTCGTTTCGCCTCCTCGCGCCACTCCCAGATATGCGCGAGGCCTCCAGATCCCATGGCGGCAATCCGGCAAGGAGGCTCGCCGCCTCACCGGAGACCGTGCGGTATCCCCGGACCAGCCGGGTGGCCATGACCCACTGGGACGCGTTCAACCAGCGGGCAGGCCGCCGCCTCAACGAACGCGCCCACACCGGTGCCCCGTACAGGGCCATGGACCGCACGATCCCCACGTATAGCCTCCGGCAGGAGGCGTTTGGACCCCCTAGATAGCGACTACCTACCTGACCTCCACAACCTAGTAACTGGGTAACACGAACTCCTTGGCAAGAACGGTTGTCAGACTTATTGGCTTCTGACAACCCCTAACGACTGTCAAAAATCTACGAATGACAGCCGGGACCAACGGCTTAACGTGCTGTTGCGATGCACGGAGGAGTCTTGATATGCAATGGATGGTGACCCATCTACAAACCTACCGCGGCTAGCGTAGCTTTTAATCTTCGATCGACCCGTGCGGCTGTTATCATTTGGCCACAAGCCCCTTACATTTATTGCTTCCTGCCCATCATAATTAACTACTACTTTTAAATCCTCAATGTTCCGAGAAATTTCTCCTTCGAAAAGAATTATGGTACAATTCCGTAGCCAACCGCAAGAGGCAGCTGCAGGCGACGTGCCACCGTGACTGGACTTGTTTCATGAATTTCTAGGAAATACCTTCCGTAGCTAGCGACACGTCGCGCGTAAAACTGCTTAAAAACCACTCGTGTCGCGGCGACAAGTCGCCTGCAGTAATTGTACCTTATTGCTCTCGAATCATCACTAATTACGCTATTATCCCACTGAAATTGTAAAAGAAAACCCAGATCTCTAAGAAAGTCCTTCACACAGTACATTATCCTGACCTTCCTCCCAATTCACTCAAGCGCGTACCGTGAACGTAATCGTCGAACATTCAGTGACGTAGCTAGTCCTCGGTGACGTCATGACAAAGGCGCTATAAAAACCATGGGCCTCTATAAAACACGGAGAGAGCCGAACTTAATGTCATTTGGGTTGGCTTTGGTGCAAGGGACAGGGGATTTACGATACGCGGCGGCCTCTCCAGAACCTTTCGACCCAATCGGCCATCTGTTCTACGAGCAGTTTGCCCTGCCCACTGCCACTTAAGTTTGGCAATTCTTCAGGCTATGTCGGTTACTTTGCTTCTCTTGCGGATCTCTTCATTTTTGAATCGATCACGTAGGGAAACTCCAAACATCTCTCCATTGCTCTTTGGGTAACTTTTAGCCTTCTGATAAGGCCCATTGTGAGCGACCATTTTCAGTGCCATAGGTCATCACTGGCAATACGCACTGGTCAAAGACTTTCGTCTTGAGAGACTGCGGTAAGTGGGACGAGAAGATATTGCTTACTTCCCGAACGCTGCCCAGCCGAGTTGGATTCGGACATCCACCGAACATTTATTAATTGCAGCATTATTTTATTGAATTTCTGCCACATTCCCGCTACGCCTATGACTCAAACCAAACTCTAAGGAATTTCATATCCCCGGGGCTCGTATTAAGTGAGATTGCGTAGATAAATCCTCGCTATATCCCCAAGTGCTGAATGCCATATAGGCATTATAATCTCTGTCTGCTCCCCTTAAAATTAAGAGAGTGTATAATACTGAGTTCGCTTGAAAGGTGATCACTCGTCGTGGTGCAAACAACACACCGCTGGCGCTGTCCAGTTTCGAGTCAGTGAAATTGGACTCGTCATCGGCCGCTGTCACTGCAAGCGATGCAATACCGTGCGTATTAATATTATTAACCAAAACTTCGAAGATATGTGACATCCACCAACCGCGAACCCGCGTTGTGTATTTCTCTCACAGAAAGGAGGCTTGTGTACTAGCAGTGGGTATGTTATAGGCTGTTTATGCTAGGCTAGTAAGAAACACTAAAAATAACCGGCCAAGTGCGTGTCGGACCACGCACAATGAAGGGTTCCGTAGTTGGGATGAATTTATCGCAAGAACTAACTTAACTTTTTAGTTGCAAGAACATGTTCTCCCCGCAAATGTAAGTTGGTCGATTATTACTTGTTAACAGGGAAGGGGGGGGGGCACACACTTGGCGACAGCCTATCTGACCTCCACAACACCATTACTGGGTCTTGGTAAGACTGGTTGTCAGACTATCGGGCTTCTGACGACCCGTACCGACTGACAAAGATCCACGAATGACAGCCGGGACCAACGGCTTAACGTGCTTTCCGAGGCACGGAGGAGTCTCGGTTTGTAAAGATGGTCACCCATCTACGAACCAACCGCGGCAAGCGTAGCTTAACCTGATCGATCGACCCGTGGAGATGAGCTACAAGACTTGATAATAGGTATTTTATGTAATGATTTATGCAATAATGTTTGATGCATATCAATTTCACTGTTGTTAGTACAGTACCAAACTACGTAACCGGACCATAGCCAATAGGTATAGGTGAAAAAGCTATTTAGTATACAGGCAAAAAAAAACATCCTTCAGTCGAAGGCTGTAGCTGAAAATCAGTGTCAGGTGGTTACCATTTGATATTATACTGAGCTGGAGCCCTTTTGAATCAAGTTTTATTTTTTTCAGATTCAGATAACTTTATTTGCGCAAACATGTGTGTACATACAATTTAAAAAAAATCATGTAAGGTGTAAGAAGTACATGGAGTTGTGCTAACATGTTTATCATATTGTCATGGTGTGCAAATATTAAACATATTTAGAATTTATAAAAATATAACAACATTAATTAACATTGACAATGCTGACATAAGTAAAATAAAAAAAGATTAATTCATAATTAATTTATGTACAAAATTGTCAAATATTCCAATATCAAAAATAAATACTTCAATGCGTTTTATTTGTACATAAGACAATAAACGTATTTTCTTTCATGGTTTCTATCTTTCCAGTAGACTGCCAATATAATGTGTGAAATTTATAAGCTTATAAGCATTATTTGACCTGACTATTCTGCGCACTCACAACAATGGTTTAAAAGGGCATATATATTTATTTAATCGAACCTCGAATAATTCCCATTTTGCTTTCCTAAAAATATTATTTAACTGTCTATTACGATTATAATGAATGCGCTTCTTTTTGTGAAACTTTAATAATTTCTATTTTGGGGTCTAAATAGCCAAGTAATTGCGACCACTTGAATGTTGCGCTCGCTTGGCTCGGGCGCTTTTAGTCACAGTTCCAAGTCCAATGTAACCTAACCCGTTTTGTCGGGGTTCCCTAGCTTAGTTACTGCAACAAATTTTGAGAAAATGCAAATTATTATTAGAAATTACTCTGGCAATAGGCTCGCCCCCTATTACATGGGACTTAAACATAACTGGCGAAATGTGGCAGTACTAGGTACACCTCTGCATAACCCTGCGGGGATTACATGCGTGATATTATGTTATTAATTTTGTAAAGCTTCAAAGTGATGTTGTTTGTTATAATAAATTTAAAAAGCGTACATCATTAGAACTTCAATATATTTTTAGAGGATCAATTAAATATTTACTGTTTAAAAGTAGTTGGAAGTTAGCTGCCATAACTTGTTCGACTGTACATTGTAAAGGTCAATTCTCGTGAACTATTGACAGGTCATACTCGTACTAGCACCAGTGACCTACTTCCCATATCTGATATAAATGTCATCGATACGGTCGATAATGCTTTACGTGCATTGACTTGATTAAGAGTAGAAGGTTTTTAGCCACTAAGCTTAAGCATAATTAGCCTTTAATCTTCCCAATGTTATGATTATGACACAGGATTTATGATCCTCTCTGTGAGAGAACCGTAATCCACCACGCTGGACGACCTACTACTAACTTCGGCGGATACAACGGATTCCGCTAAGGGAGCAGACCCCCAGAACCTTTCAGCCCCATCGGCCATCTGTTCTGCAAGCAATGTGCCCTGCCCACTGCCACTTAAGTTTGGCATTTGTTTGGATTATATCGGTTACCTTGGTTCTCCTGTGGATCTCTTCATTTCTAATTCGATCACGTAGGGAAACTCCAAGCAAAGCCCTTTCCATTGCCCTTTGGGTTACTTTTAGCCTTCTAATAAGGCCCATTGTGAGCGACCAAAAGTTTCAGTTATTTTATAGAGCAGTTCGAGAACCTCATCATCAGCTTACAGCAGTCGATTGCTGGACATAGGCCTCTCCAATCGCACGCCATTCATCTCGATTCTCGGCTACTCCCATCCAGCTGCTACCAGGGCCCTATACCACGGAACTTTACAAGTATACAATCCCACAAAATTGCTTAATTGTGGAAAAAAATTGCGACCCACAGAAGTTGCAAATATGTATAGTTACAATTTTCACTCTACAAGTCACTACATGGTAATTTGTGTTTTTCCGTTACAATAATTATGTGGTTTAGAGTTTTGTGAATAGAAATAGAATAATTTATTCGTCAAACATGAGATATACAAAGATCTTAAATATTGGGTAGCGCACTATGTTTTGCCATTATTGACATACAAATGATTAATATTATTAAAAGCTATTAAATCATTACTATTAAATTACAATGACAACTTTTTTACAATACAATTATATAAGTATTTGAGTACATAAATGTTAAATTAACGCATGCATGCAAATTAAACAGGAGGTGGTTGGTACAGGTGGCTAAGCAATAACTGCCACACGGGTCGATCCGTCAGGTTAAGCTACGCTTGCTGGAGTTGGTCTGTGGATGGCTGACCATCTTTACATACCGAGACTCCACCGTGCCTCGGAAAGCACGTTAAGCAGTTGGTCCCGGTTGTCATTCGAAGATCTTTGACAGTCGTTACGGGTCGTGAGAAGCCCCGAAAGTCTGACAACCAGTTTTACCAAGGGGTGTCGTATTACCCAGTTACTGAGTTGTGAAGGTCAGATAGGCAGTCGCTGCATGTAGAATACTGGTACTCAGCTGTATCCGGTTAGACTGGAAGCCGATACCAATATAGTTGGGAAAAGGCTAGGCAGACTGAGAGTCTTGTGGTACAGTCCCACGTATTGTGCATTTGTGAACGCTCATTACAATACGTGGCGTCGCCTGTATTATGTTAAGAGGGAACAGGGCCCGCGATTCTCCATACAAACATATTCCCCGTTTTTCTTCCTGAATAATGCCTCTAGAGCTGTCTTTTTTTTTGTATAAAATATAGGTCTCTATAGGCATGTCCCTGTCATTTCCTTTTTTTCAGCAATTAATAAGTAAGGAAACTATGACCCTCCAAAAATTACAAAAATGCCCCATTTTTACCGCCGTGATTAGAGGACTACCAGACTAATTCGGAAAAGTTTTTAGCATAAAAGAAAATAATAGGAACCTAGACATACTCTTTTTTTAAATTTTAATGTAAAAAAATATTAAATAGGCTTAGTTTTCGAGGAGAAAAAAGGAGAATGCCAAACGTCGTTTTCGTCAAAAAATTTGTGATATAATCGGTCTGAGCTGCAGCTGCAGTTGTCCCTATCGCACTTTACGGGGTTTAACTCGGTTTTTCGGGCGCAACGTGACGGCAATAGTTTCTTCAAATACCTATTTTTCAAATTCCTCGCAGCCCCTGTTCCCTCTTAAGTATTTATATGTTAGTCATGAGCGCACCCTTGTTATATGGCAATACTAAGCTACGATCCAAGGCGCTACCCATAGCGTTCCTTCCCTCCCTTGCTCGTCAACCGTCGCGGGACACAGACTAGATTTAAAGTCCTTAGTTTATTTTATTCCCACTAGTTTTAATCGTTATTATGTGTTAGCTCTCTCAGCAGTTTTAAGTCTCAGCTATCCAAACACATAATTGAAAACTGCCTTGACTAGCGTCCTTCAATGTACTGTAAAACAATGTTTTTTGTCCGTAATGTAGATTATGAAAAAATAACGTACACGTATTTTTTTCTTTTTTTACGTTATCAAAAGATTACGGCGATACATTGGGTTATAATGTGCCATGACGTCACTGTATGTAGATTTTATACATACGAGTACTTGTGACGTATCGACCCCCACTCCCCAAATTTAATGCGTTGTATCCGAGTCATTTTTAATTAATATGATAAAGCAAAAAATACGTGTCTAATATTTTTTTTATTATCTGACTGACGGACTAAATAGTATTTCTTTTTATTGACCCAGGCATCATCCCTATTGAACTGTTGAATGAGTATAGAATAACTTTATACAATACTATACGTATACTTTGGTGACGGTTACCCTTGTCTGTTCTCATGTAAGTGGTTTTGTTTGTCTTAAACCTAAATACTCGTAGTGTAACTAACTTTAAACTATAATAGGTTACCTAAAATAAGTTTACTTAATGTGTCTTGTCTGTTCTCATGTGAGTGGTTTTTTTTGTCTTAAACCTAAATTCTCGTAGTGTAACTAACTTTAAACTATAATACGTGTGTGACAGTTATAATATTTAATACTAATATTAACTACAAGTTGGAGTTTCACTTAACTACACTTCCAACTTCAACCTATGTCCCCAAATACTTGTTAGATTGTAAATTGTAATTGTAAAGTTTTATGGTAAAGGCCTAGGAATATACGCTTTTACAATAAAAAAAGCTCGCCAGTGAACTCTATACTCAATCCCTCTCATCCAACCATTACTAATATATACTTTGCCAAATAACTAATTTACTAGAAAAGACCAGATACACGTAGTGTATTAAAACTCTGGCGACCGAATAAAGTCTCACCTTGGTATAGGTATTCAACAAGTAGATATTCTACACTCTGAACAAGGCAGTGATTTAAAGTTTTGCGAAATCGGTTGTTGAGGTTTTGGGTTCAAACGCTGCCAAGTATAAAGTGACTAGTTAATTCGACGTTCATTTTAAGTTAATTTTGAACGTCAATAGGCTACGGTGGAAAACAACGTGTTTACTTAACATTCGACTAACACTGGTGTGTTTTTCCCGAACCATCATTTTTCCAGATATATTTAAGTCCCATGTAGTAGGGAGCAAACCTACTGCCATGAATCAGGCATATATTCTAGTTATAAGTATAAGTTAGTAGCTGAACCTCGACAGATAACTTCTAGATCTGGTCGCGAAACCATTACCTTTGCCACAACTGCAAGTCGTACTAACCTTGGTAGCACCGCACCCATGAACCGTCTAATGGGAAACTATAATAAATTCGCTACACGAACCAATAGCATCGACATCTACTCTAACCCTTTCCGTCAATTTCGTACGAGACTTTTAACCAGCTTAGAGTCTCAAGACCTCTGTGCAACACGAGCCGCCTAATTATCTTTTAACATATTAAAATTGCATCCACTTCCATTTACTTCTTTTTCAGTTTTATCTTATTTTGTTTTGTATTTTGTTAAATTGTTTTGTTAATTAAATGCTTCCTATCGTTTGTACTTGTGAACGATTAGTATCGCTCTATTATGTAACTTGCAACCAACTCAACTAACGGTATCACATACGTCCTATAGTCATTACGTTCCATGCTAGTGCTGTGCACTTCTTTAAGTGACGTATTCACTATACCTAACACTTTAAGTGGTTTTTGTCTATGTATGTTTTAGTGTGTAAGTCGTTGAAGTGCTTAATAAATAAATAAACATGAGCATAATGTTTTGCGTAGTTACATTGCGCGGTACAAGTAAACAGCGAATTTTCACAATACTGTACAGTGCGTTCATTATAACTTGACGCGAGTGGTAGTACTGTTCTGTCAGTCGCCATTTTGAACTCTTTTAGTATTGAAACTAAGCTTGACAAGCAATGGTGCCAACATAACGTCAAGGGCTAAGTTATAGTGAACAGTCTGTAATCAATCCATCACCAGCTATAGTACTCATAAATTCCATGCAAAACTGTCACGCTGGTGCATGGAATTATTAAGTATACATATAAGTATTTTGCGACGGGTCATTTTACAACATTTATATTTGCATGTGGATTCAGCGTAGTCTTTGTATACTTGCAATCCGATCGATCTTGCTCAAGGATGTTTTGTATCTCAGGGGGATTGAGTTACTATCGACCACAATAATATTGAGTATCATTGCTTGGTCAATAGATTGTAACAATGGTTCAAGACGTTTGGTTAGAGCCCGATGTGGTGTTGATTCAGCACTTATAACGATTTTGTAATGACCTAACAAAATTTAATTATTTATTTATCTCCCATAAAACTATCATTACCTAAGGAGATGGAACACGTGGATAACTAAACAAGAGGGATTCTGGGTACGATCACCAGATTGGGCAGTGTTATTAAGTATTTCCATTACTTTCTCGGTAGCTCTCGACTCGCCCCCTTTAACATGAGTCTAGAAAAAATTGTGCCCGGTTATTTCAACAGGCTAACCCTATTGCCTCTCTTGACTCTCGCCGCTAAGACTGACGTAAATTATAGTATTTGGTCCTCTCCCTACCAGTCGCCACCTCGTGGAATACATGCTTAGAATAATCAACCTGACATGTCCCCACTTCTGGGACACAGGCCTCTTTTCGTGAGAAGGAGTGGGCCGTAATACATGCACAATTTTATGTTATTCGTCAATCAAACTCAAACTCAAAGCATTTTTTTTTTTTTTAAACTTTGCCCCACACTAGGAATTTCTCCTGTATCGTGGGTGCGTTTACAAACATTAAAGTCACATACACAAACAGCCAGACCCGGAACAACTAATTGTAGGTCATACAAATATTTGTTGCATGCGGGAATCGAACCCGCGACATGAAGCGTAGCAGTTAGTCGCCTAACCACTGGGCCAACCATGTCGTTAAAAATTTAACCATTTACAGGCACTTTTGAATTGTCAAGGGGTCAGTCAGTCAGAAATATGAAGCTAGTTGCCCATTCCAAAGCGTAGGTTCCTATGGAGAAGAACGGACAAGAAACTCCACGGCCAATCTTTAAAAAAAAAAAATGTTTACATCATTAATGTTGAAAATCAATCAATGTTAATGGTGAGTTTCCAAAAAATCCACCCTAAGCAAGTCAACAGAAGAGTCAAAGTTCCTACGAAAGGTCCTTCCTCACTGGTCGGTACGTCTGCGGTGCGGGATCGGTATGCTGGGAATACTCGGTACCGAAAGCTTACTGAGCGCCTATATTTCAATGAGCGTTTCATGATTGCTCGGTATAAGCGGGAGCGGGGCGGGATCGTTTTGGTACCGCGAGAGGTCATGCGTTTTACTGCATCGTGCATCGTGAAAGCTTACCGAGTGCCTTATATCAATCTGCCTAGCCTTTTCCCGACTATATTGAGGTCGGCTTCCAGTCTAACCGGATGCAGCTGCATACCAATATTTTACATGGAACGACTGCCTATCCGACCTCTATAACCCAGTAACTGGGTAATACGATACCCCTTGGTAAGACTGGTTGTCAGACTTTCGGGCTTCTGACGACGCGTAACGACTGTCAAGGATCCACGAACGACAGCCGGGACCAACGGCTTAACGTGCTTTCCGAGGCACGGAAGAGTCTCGGTATGTAAAGATGGTCACCCATCCATAGCCCAACCCCGGCAAGCGTAGCTTAACCTGATGGATCGATCCGTGCGGCAGTTATTACTTAGCCACGAGCTCCTCCGACCGAGTGCCTTATATATGTATATATACAATTATAATTGCGAAAGTGAGTTTGTATGTTTGTTCGTCTTTCACGCTAAAACAGCTGAACGGATTTGGATGAAATTTGGCACACAAAAAAGATCCCGGTTTATTTTCAAACGTATCTTTTTTGTAAAATGTACTAAAAAAATCATTTAAATTTTAGTTCAATTGTTTCGGGTATGCTTTTTATTAATCGTATGTAAAAACGCTGATATGATTTTTTATTAATAATTTCTTTAAACACGTTAAAAATGGTTTCAACACATAAGATGCTCACATTTTCTTCTGAAAAATTATTTATTCGCATCGACTGACAAATGTTCACATTTAAATAGGATTTTAAGATGGGTTGCCGTGGGTTTTATTTTTTTTTCACATTTTCAATTTTCCCAAATGGGCTCCTGGGTACGTGTGACGCTACTGGTTTCTGAAAATTGTGTTTTTAGTATCTAAAATCTATCGTTCAACCTGTAGCGGTGACACCACCACATACGAACTACGCATCAAAGACATGACGTCACACAAATCCTGCATCGCGCATTTAAAGTTTACCGCGCGAACGACATATATAAGCCTATCCGACATCAACAGTCGGGCAGTCGGCCCGCCAGACACAACACCCGTCTGGTCGGAGGATCCTCCCCTTTCTATGGTGTACGAGTGAACTTTACACCCTGTTCCTCATGCCACTAAAAACCACATTCTGAAAATCAGGTGAACTGTTATGAAACAGTTCGGTATTTTTTTTTTGACATATTTAAAAATGCGGTCATGTCAGACGTGACGCGGAAAATTTCAGAAATTAGGATTTTTGAATCACAGAATTACTGAATACGACGATAAGGCTAAATGTTTGGTCATGGGCTCTCGTACCGTAATAGAATTAACTTGATACGGAATTCTAAATGAAAGCAGTGCTGTACCATTTCGGCACAGAATACTTACCAACCAATGAGGAAACGGCCTTTCCCGTTCTTTATACAAATGATTTCGCAGGCAACCATAATTTATTACAACAGAGGGCAAACTAACCGACGCATCGTTTAATTGGTTTTACATGCAGAATAACAAACACTATTGATCGCCTACTGCCGCCAATGCAGTTTAAATGCTGGCCTCGATTGACAACAGTTGTTTGTGTTTGTTTAAAATGGATGATGAACAAGGCTATCCCCTTAACATTACTATGGATGTATTAAATACATTAAATATATATATTACGTGTAAGTTGTTTAATTAATAGACGATACATAAAAGTAAAAATTAAATAAGTATGATATACAGGGTTACTGGTAACTCGACGTATTCCTTGCACGACGTCATAGTAGGTTTAAAATGCAACAAATTAAGCCACCAAATGTTCTACCGAAGTTCAGTAGTTTTTGAGCTAGTTACATTAACAGTTTTTTTTATGAAATATCCTAGATTAAATCATTTGGAGCCAATTTAAAAACGATTTACCGCGCGACTGTACTGAAATTTAAGTTAATATCATAGTTGATGCCGTAGCAGATCTTTGTTCATAATTAAAAGTTCAAAAATGCCAGAAACCTTGGCAAATATCACTAAACAAACATTTATTTTTTTGTGATTTCTGCTGTTACTTCATACAAAATGTTGCCTAGTAAAAAAAAACAAATACTACGCCTTATGTACAAATTACTAGGAAAATAAATTGCGCTGTTTTTTAGAGTGAAATTTTTCACTAGTTGAAAGTAAGTTCAAAAACCTAACCTAGGTTTTTGAACTTACTTTTTCCGATGATTGAATTCATAATTAATGTTCTTAAGAAAGGTCAGGTGCGTAGTACTCGCAACCGGCGTGCGTGTATGACCAGATGTATGAACGTGAACGAGGTAAAAGGAGTAGGTATCTAATGTTCGTAGTGGGTGGCGTTCTGTAGTTTCTGCCCACCCCCATTGGAAGAAGGCGTGAATATAATTATGTAGGTATGTATTTTCTAATGATTCTCAGTGACTAAGTAATAACAGCCACACGGGTCGATCAATCAAGTTAAGCTGCGCTTGCTGCGGTTAATCCGTGGATGGTTGACCATTTTACATACCGAGACTCATCCGTGCCTCGGAAAGCACATTAAGCCGTTGGTCCCGAGTGTCATTCGTGGATCTTTGACAGTCGTTTCGGGTGGTCAGAAGGCCGAAAGTCTGACAACCAGTCTTACCAAGGGGTATCGTATTGCCCAGTAACTGGGTTGTGGAGGTCAGACAGGTAGGTATTCAGTTGCATCCGGTTAGACTGGAAGCCGACCCCGATATAGTTGGGGAAAGGCAACGTAGATGATCATAATGACAAAATGTGTTTTGTCCATTTTGATTACAGTATTTTAGTACATAAATATGTTGACCTACCGTCTCAAAGCAGTAGCTATTCTCACTAATTTGGAGTTGGCTTCAGCTTTCACTAGAATGCACAAAATGTCCTGCCTCAGGCACACCCTGAGCTACAAAATATTCACTAGTCTTTTAAATTATGCTCCTAAACAATGCCCTACGGAAATTCGTTTACAAGGAAAATGAAAGAAAATGTTCTCTAGATTTGTATAAAAAGAAAAGACATCTTGTTTAATTGTATGATTGTTTTTACTCATTTCTTGTCCTATTTTTTATGACGCCACAAGCGTGGATTATGTTCACGATATTATTTTCCTTTTGAAGTTAGAAATGTCTGTTTATTAAAAAATATATAAAAACAGCAATAAGATTTATTTTGTTTACTTCCTCATTAGGGTTGAGGTCCTGGCTTTGATTGGCGGGTCAAGGAAACAATAATTGAGTTTATCCATTAGGAGTTTTTCATTAGAAGCCCGAAATCTATATTTATGCTCAGTTAAGTGAAAAGTCGTAAACAAAGCGTGGGGTCTTGTGTTGGAATCCCAAGTCAGGCCATTTTTGGGGTCCAGATTAGTGCCCTGTGACTTGGAGGATGCGCTAAGGTGGCCCGTGAAATTCTAATTTTCAGGTTGGGTTCAATTACAGTCAGGTTGTATGTTGATTAAAATATATTTCGGGACTGTAACACATCTGGCTTTTCAGAATTATATGTTATGATTTCAGGAAATAGTCATCAATGGCGTAATATGAACTTAAAGATTAAGATTATCCAAACTAATATTACAAAATGCGAAAGTGAGTTCGTTTGTTTGTTACGCTTTCACGCTAAAACGGCTGAACAGATTTGGATGAAATTTGGCACATGGGTAGACCATGACCTAGATTAGGACATAGTAAGCCTTTATCCTGATATTCCCACGGGATCGAGACTTACGCGGGTGAAACCAAAGGCGCAGTTAGTAATTCTATAATATAAATGAACGACTCGCCACCACACAGATAAAACTTGAGAGGTTTTCGTTGTGTGGTTAAAACCAAAGTGTAATAAAGGTTAAGTGTTTTAGAACAAACATAACATAACATCACGCCTTGTTTCCCCGAAGGGTTGGGCCGAGGTGTACCTGTAACAGGTACACCCACATTTCGCCAGTTATGTCTAAGTCCCATGTTATTACATGGGGGCGAGCCTATTGCCATCAACCGGGCACAAATCCAGACTCCGGGGTGCTACTGAGAAATTTCAGATAGAAAAATCCAATAACATTTTGCCCGACCCGGGAATCGAACCCAGGATCTCATGTTCAGCAATAGCGCTTGCGACCATTAGACCAACGAGGCAGTGTTTTAGAAATAAATAATAATACAGGATACAGCAGTTGTTGTGCCAATAGTCGTGACCACCAATGGCACAATAGCCAAGGCCTCGCCAACACCTGAGCAGGCTCTCGTTAGGCAGCTGGATCAAGGGCTTGATCCATAAAGCGGTACTTGTGGACACGGCGCGTATCGTTAGGAGATTCTTCTCTCAGGAGCCCTGACCACCGCACAGTGTTCAAATTGATTTTAAAAAATCCCTCTGCTGCTTATGGTATTTATCGATCAAGGGATGCATTTATAATGCACGAGTAAAACACCCACGTGTCCATTTCAAATACTTAAAAAAAAAAGAAGTTTAAGTGATCTTTTCACTAAAAAAATTAAAAAAAATCTGAAAACAAGATGTCCAAGATATTTATTTTATATAAACGTAATCTGATAGATCATCTTTGGGCGCATATTTTCCAGTTTTTATTTTTGGAAAATCACCTCCGGTTACCGAGTAATATTTTTTTCAGATTTCCGATTTTATTTTTTTTCTCCCTAAAAACTCAAAAGTGCGATTGACCCTAGCACAGAAATATTGCTCGTAACAAAGCCTATCACTGATAAAAAAAACACATTGCACTATCGCGGTTTTTGCGCATATGGGGGCAGGCAGAGACTACAGAACGCCACCTGCTACTATCCTTACATACTCCCTTAGCTTCGTTTACGTTCATACATCTAGTAGAAATCATCATTATCATTATAACAGCAGTGATAGACGTAGTAGTGTGACCGTTGGACTGCCAAGGCAAAAGTCTCGAGTTTCGACCTCTAACTTTTCGGATTCATGTGCGTATTGAACAAAATCAAACTGGTTGCTAAATTCAATTGTATATATATATATATTTTTTTTATATATTACATTCTGTGATTACTTCCTCACACACTGACTTGTTAATTGTAATTTTAGGAAAATCGTCTACTTTTACAATGTTTGTAAATATGTAAGCGTTGAACCATGTATCTATCACATAATTAATTTATCTGTTGTTGCTTCATTTTAATTGTTTTACCTATGTGGTATACAGTCATTTTATTCTAGGTGCATCGTCTTCACATAATATAATCATATAACTAATGTACCTATACAAAATATTTTAATTTTTTTTAAAAGAGTAACTGTGGAGTTTCTTGCCCATTATTCTCCATGCGAAAACTACCTTATGGAAGGGGCGACTACAGTCAATTCAATTTTTTTGTAGGCGTTCAATAGTGCCATATAAGGACCTATTTGAAATAAATCATTTGACTTTGACTTTGAATTACTATAATTTGCTTCAAAAATGACGTGAAGAAACCGGCATGCCTGAGAGATATTTCTCGACGGCATGTGAAGCCAAGCCAGAGGCCCATGAGCGGCATAAAAACTGACACAGATTAGTCACTAACAACACGAAATAAAACATCATCGCCTTAAACATACCCGGTTAAATGTGGGTACACGTACCGCACGCCAGTGGTCACTTAGACCCTGATTTGGTCTAGCGTAGTACAAAGGTTCAATAGAATAAGTTACCAGCTTAATATACTGGTCTCTTTACAGGTGGAACATTATACAGGTGGAAAGAGCCCAGAGAGCCGTAATTAAAGTCATTTTAAAAAGATCCTTCAGATTCCCAACGCGGCAACTTTACAGGGATTTTAAAACACCAACGGTTCGACAACTATATATACTACGCGCAGTCATGCGAAAACACGCGACTCTTCCATACAGCATAAATAACAGCCCGACAGTAAGAAGAAGACCCAAACCGGCTTGTCCCACAACACATACAAAAACTACAATCGCTAGACGTCACTATCCCTACCTAAGTGCCCTTATATACAATAAAATACATCAAAAACATAATATACATACACTAAATACACACAAATGTAAAAAAAATACTAAAGAATTCCTCCTCACCCTAGATTATGATGAAACAGAAGCACTGATGAAACCCACATACAAATAAATAATTATTAGTATCACGAACGCTTACACAACCACAGACACCCCAAATCACCTTCCTTCTCTACACACACACGGCACACATTACACATCACACACTCATACACAACACACATCACACACTCATACATAACACACATCACACATACATACACTTTCCCCATAACACCACATCACACGCGCTTACTCACACACAATTTGCTGCTATTACACTTTTTAGATTTCCTAATTTTGTAAAAAAAATCTTAGCGGACGAATGGATGGCCCCTATAACACAGGATTGTCCTAGCATCGGGGTCATTATTCACAAAAAAATGAGCACAAATGTAATAATATCATAATAACGTAACATGCATTGTATTACTTCTTTTTGCTAAATAAATTATTCTTATTCTTTTCCACTGACGTGCGGTTTACCGTACTATTATGCCTCTGCCACCTCATTCGTGCAGTGATAGCCTAGTGGTGTGACCGTCGGACTGCCAAGTCATAGGTCTCGTGTTCGAACCCAAGGCACGCACCTCTGACTTTTCGGATTCATGTGCGTATTGTATATTATAGTTATCACTTGCTTCTAAAACGGTGAAGGTAAACATAGTGAGGAAACCGTGAGGAAACCGGAAACCTGAGAGATATTTCTCGACGATATGTGGAGCCAAGTCAGAGGCCCATGGCTGGCTTTAAAACTCTGACATCAGGTTTGTCAGTAACCACACGAAAAGAAGAGACCTCATTCGTGAAATACAGGCGTAATATTATGTAATGTCAATACCAAGAGGGATTATTAAAATCTCTACTACAGAGGAGTTGACAACGCGCGGAGTACACGTCGACATTTGAACGATTTTTGGGGTTCCGTATGTCCGAATGGAAAAACGTAACCCTTATAGGATCACTCGTATGTCTGTTTGTCTGCACAGACAATTTTCACCGAATCTAATGAACCGATTAAGTTGAAATTTTGTACTAATACCAATTTCTGTGACGCAAACACGGATGTGTTAAGTAAATTAATCAATTTTAAATATGTGGGTCACATTTAGGAGACAAATAACAACAAAAAAAAGTTTTTTACACTGTACCGTGTGATATAAATTTCTCAAATAAAAGGACTTACTGTGAGGGTCTCAAGTATATTTTTTTATAATTTTAAAATAAATAGTTTTATTTCATGCTGGGGCCGCATCTGCGTCTAACGTGACGAAACTTCGCTCAGTGATTACAGTGATACGATACACGCAGATGTGGCCAACCATTATCGGTTATCGTCGCGATAGTTAGGGCTGCATAGCATTTATCGCCCGGGTGGCGGCACGTAATTATCATAGCGTGGTGATCGGACTAGCGTTGGTTCGTTTCGACTGTTATAATAATAAATAATAAATAAAAAACAAAAGACGAGCGTCTACGCAGTCCAGAAACAAAAGTGTTGTTTCTGGACTGCGTAGACGCTCTGTCGAAATAATGGAATCTTGGATTATTGAACGGTAATTCGTTGTGCCCACCGCATTAGCGCAATAACTTTTTAGCGACAAAAACATAGTCGAAAATTCGGCACACATTGCTTCATCACGATAGACGCAGATGCGGCCCCAGCATAAGAACATAGATGCAAATTGAGTATTGACCATTCTTTTGAAACTGAGATTTAAAAAAAAAAAAATATACAGTTCTATACTTATTCTATATATTACAGGAAAACCTATAAGATGTCTATGGTCTTAAAATAACATGGTAAATCTACCAATATTGTACAGACAAGCTTACATTTCCAGTTGGAAAGTATGGGTGAACATATTTTTTTACTACAATGTTAAGTTTGTTCTTGTTGAATTGAAAATACAACTATCATTACAGAGCATTTTGGTTAATTGTTTAAAGTAAATATTATGTGAGAATTGTAAAATCATTCTTTACGATACGTTTACGTCGCACGTTCGTGCTTTAAGGCCTGTTGTGACATCATTCACGATCTTTACATCCGCCATCTTTCTTTCCAATGCCATGTGACGTATTACTGCTGACGTCAGCGACACAGTGTATATTTGATCGGTTCTGCTGCTACAAATAGAATCTATTGTTATATGTTGTACTTCCTGAAGTTTTATTTGGAGTTCGGTTAAGAAAATCTGGTCGGGCTGGAGTTTTGGACTATTCTCGAGCTACGGACTGTGATTTAATTTATAAAGTAACATCTTCCATGTGTCTGTGTATTTTACACTCATGGACCACCCCGCACCTACCACCCTGCACCCGGCTAATTTCTTACATCGCACTCACTTTACACTTTTTATTCGATTTTTATTGTGCGATTCATAATGCGAAGCATTAGAGTGCTCTGCGATTGAAAAATTAGTTTTTTATTATTTATATCTGCTGTACACTTGTGTGCGTTTTAGTCTGTGATATATAAATGTATTTTCTTTCATTTTTTGGACATAATATATGATTTTGAAGGTTTTGAGTTAGTTCATGTCGTAGTGGAAACATTACTTATTAGTTAGATTGGCCTCACGAAAGCTTGCGGGAGTGATAATGATGTCACGCTGAAGGCGTTGCGCGAGCGCACGTTGACGTTCATACTCGGGGTCACCAATTTAGAGGTATGAAGAAAAGGGTGTAAAGTTCACTTATCCTCATGAGAAAAGGGAGGATCCTCCGACGAGACGGGTGTTGTCTGGCGGGCAACTGCACAACGATTTATATCGGATAGTCTTATACAGGGTGTTTGGTGCATCGTGTGCCAAATTGAAATGGTCGACTGTAGGGGCCATCTGCTATCCTTTCAGACCCCTTAACACCTTTCATGCCCTGTGGATTTTTTTTATCGACTTTTTGTTTTAAAGAAAGAAAGAAAAGAAAGAAAAATATTTTATTTGGGACACGCACAGGAAATACAAACAGTAATAATGTTAAAAAAAAAACAGAACAAAATTATATAATATAAAAAAGAGCAGCAAAACTAACAAAAAAAAAAAAAAAAAAAAGACCTGTGCGAGGCCAAAAAGGCCCCTATCTCAGCATAATACGGCGATATTTAAAAAATAATAATTAAATACCACCGCGCTGGTATTCTGATAGGGCCCACTGTGATGCCACGGACACACCTACGGACTTACATAGATCCCAATAAAGGGGATTACAAAAAGATAAACAATAAAATAATAATTAAAAAATAAAAATAAAAACCAAAACTATGTACATTAATAATATTTTATCTAATAACACGCCCGACGTTCCAACATCACTTGTCCATGATAAAGACAAATATCTATGGTGACAAGCGAAGGGACGCGGGCGCACTGCAAATCTGTCTGTGACCCATTTTATAAAAAAAGACCCAAATTTTGCATTCAAATACATTTTTAATTTTAAGTATAAGGCGTAGACTGAATTTTAATTTTATTTAGATGTGTTTTGTTTTAGATTACTTTTAAATACAAAAATAGTGACATCAGTCGACGTTTTTTTTTTTAATTTGCTCGCAATGTTTCGGAACTAAATTAAATCTGTTTAAGTTACGGACGTTTACATGGCTACAAAAAAAAAAAAAAAAACAAAAGCGACCGGGATGTTCCAACTCCCTCAAACATTCTCGAGTCTATCCTCTTGCTAATGATGTGCCACATGCCATAAAAATCTTTTAACAACTTTTTGAATTCGCTAGAATTGTAAGTCGAGACATTTATAAGGCTAATATTCAAAATTATGATTTAACAAAAGTAACAAAATTAAAGAATCGCGGGGTACTGTGAACTAGCACACACGTTAGGTAGCAGAGGCAGTGATGTCTCGACTAAAAAAATGTCGGGGTCGGCGGCAGCGTTCAAACAGGTTTACTCCTTGCAAGAAAGAGATAGAAGATTATGAAATAAATGTTGAAAATGCAATTTTATTATTTTTATTTCAAGTAAAACCCACAAATAGATAGAGATACGAGACAGATTTTACCTTATAAGAGCGAGATAACAGTTTAAATAGGTTATCCAAGTATCATAGCATTTTTTTTTTAAATATTTTTTTTTTGACGCGTAGAACATCCAGTGACCTTTTCGAGTAGTTGTCCCAAAGATTTCCGGTTTAAAAGCTCTGACAATAAGCTTTAAAAGGCTTGCTTTTATGCCACCGACTTCCAAAATTAAAGTTATTTTAACTTTGGAATGATTTTTTTGGAAGTCGGTTGTTTTCTTCTTTGTAAACATTTTTTTTTTTTTACAATTTTTTATTACAGTAACTACCCACACAAATTCATATACCACTACTTGCTATGTAAAAAACAGTGACAGGAAGTATGATAACATTATCAAGATGCACAAAGTGGATTAATACGTAGGTATTATCGAGGATAACTCAAAACTACCCAAGCAAAGTTAATAAAACACACAAAAACACTATTGTCTACATTTCTGTCACATTTCTCCTTCTCTGTAAAAAATGTCTTAAGAAATAAGCAGTACCTTTGTACTCATCATTATGATTATGTCTTATCTGTAAGTATCTATTTTTCTGTGTGTAAAATAAATACAATTTAATGGAACGACCGCGCAAGTTTTCTCTACCAAACGAAAGTGAATTTTCTAAATCGAGCCATTTGACGAAAATATCGATGTTCGAGTTTTAATCGAACACTCATCGAAAATGCATAATTGCATCGAACGCAAGTATGCACATTCGCTCGTTCACTAAAAGGTGGGCCAGTTCGCGTTCAGATCTCATTAGAGACACCACGTACTCATAACCATTACCATTTTACCATATATTTTACCAATAAGTTTGTAGCGGTTACACCGCCACATACTAACTACGCATCAAAGACATGACGTCACACAAATCCTGCATCGCGCAATTAGAGTTTACCGCGCGAAAGACATAGATAAGACTATCCGAAATCAACAGTTGGGCAGTCGGCCCGCCAGACACAACACCCGTCTGGTTGGAGGATCCTCCCTTTTCTATGGTGGATGAGTGAACTTTACACCCTGTTCCTCATACTCCTAAATTGGTGACCCCGAGTATGAACGTCAACGCAGCCTTCGTGCAACTACTTCAGCGTGACGTCATCATCATCACTCCCGCAAGCTTTCGTGAGGCGAGTCACACAGACAGCCAGCACCCTCGGCTTCAACGGGTTTCCTGACCACCAGCATGCAGCGAACGCGCATTCCTGGTCATCACCCTCAGCCTCATCACCCCGACTCACTGGGGAATCAACGCAATCACCGCTATCACCGCTATCACTTCAATCACCGCAATCGTCTCAATCAGCGCAATCACCGCTATCACCTCAATCACCGCAATCACCTCAATCACCACAACCGCCGCAATCATCGCAGACAGTTCCGACTCACCGCGAACTGTGCGGCACCCGGTTCCGACTCACTGGAACCTTAGCTGGCACTGTGAAGCATCGCAAGATACAAGACTCAGCCCACTATCGACCTCCGGTCTCCGGAGGGGAGTGATGTAGCGGTTACACCGCCACATACTAACTACGCATCAAAGACATGACGTCACACAAATCCTGCATCGCGCAATTAGAGTTTACCGCGCGAACGACATAGATAAGACTATCCGAAATCAACAGTTGGGCAGTCGGCCCGCCAGACACAACACCCGTCTGGTTGGAGGATCCTCCCTTTTCTATGGTGGATGAGTGAACTTTACACCCTGTTCCTCATACTCCTAAAGTTAGTTATTTAGTTAGTTAGTTTTGTCCATTTCTTTTATAATTTTTTACCATTTCTTGTAACGAAGTGTTAATACAGTGATTTCCCCTGTAAATTGAGACTAACTTCTACTGTACACGGTTCGGTTTCTTTAAGGTACGGCGTATGAACCGCGCCGTAGGAAAAACGTGTCCGTCAACAAGCTTCCATAGTGATCCATACAACACTGACGACCGTGCCTACCCACGGCGAATAAACCGTAGTTTTTAACGGCAAGAAAAACATGTGCGTACAAAGGGCATTTTTTTTTTAATTTTTTGGTGGGAAATTTATCAAATAACTTCTCCCGCTCTGGGTGGTGCAGGAGGGCGTATCAGACTCTTACTGACTAAAACCCACCCGTGTTCCTCCAGTTGCCTGGGTGTTGCCACAGTGCCCTTTTCGGACTTTCCCGCGACCCCGACAGGCATCGGTCCTAGTGACCTAGCGACCCCGTCAGTTGTGCTGACATCTCTTTGAGGCGCGCGTGGAACACAACGTACCGCGATCCGTGCCCGGTCCTTATCGGACAGCGAGCTATTGCTCACCGTCCGCAAGCCCGCGCCTACAGTGGCTGGGAATCGGCCTGCGATTCCCGACGCCCAGGGCGTTCTCCTGCGGCTGCTAGGGGCGTGAGGACGCGAAATTTGCCTCTCCCTCACGCGTTCCGCCTCCTCCTTCGCGAGCATTACTGCTTCGCAGAAGGAGGCTTCCATGCTCTTTCGCTCCGTAGTCCGTACCATGGCCTGGACCAAGGCTGGACGGGAGAGATCACCGCCACCGATCGCCTCCACGAGGACACTGCGATGCTCCGCCCAAGCCGGGCAGACCTCCATCGTATGCTCCACCGTCTCCTCTGGGTGATCCACACAATGATGACACCCGGGCGTTATCCGGAACAGGAACCTCCCGAAGCAACTGTGTCCAGTGAGGACTGTACAAAGGGCCTTAGGGTACGTTACACGAACTTAACTCATGGATGCTTTCCTAATGCGACAACTGAATAATAATGTTGATGAATAGGGAAGGAGTCAAGGACTAAGAGGAATCACTGGTAGCATTCCTAGTCAATCGTGCTGAAATCCATACAAACCCGAGAATTTGCTTCCCACATACCTGTTGTTTTCTAAACAAAAATTACTCGCAAATATTTCTGACTTTGTGGACTTAGACCAGCCAGACGTAGGTAGAGAATGTTGACGCTTACCTGAAACAGAAAGAAAAAAGATTTTAACAAATAATCTCAAAAAGGAACTGTTTATTCTCATGGAATTGTATACGAGTAGGTTCACTTGTGTAATGAGCTCGCGGAGGACTTTTCGGAAGCCGCGGTTTTGTCAACTTTTTACTCACTAACCAAACGTGGCTATAAGTATCACCGTTTAGTCATAGGAACTGATCCCCCCGACCCTTGCTCGACGATGCGCCAGCCCGCGTCGAAGCTGAGCCTGTGGTTTTTTCTCTTCTGACAATAATAATTACCCATGTTTGATCCAGTGTATGCCATCTTGCTGTCCTCCCCCATCGACGCCCAAAGCCGAGGTTCGTACCCCACAGGGGGTGCCCTTAGCGAGCGCTCGCCTAATATATAAGTTTGTTTTACGCCCCTGCAACCCTGGCTGGAGGCTTTAAGTTAGTAGCTTAAGGCAGCCACAGGAAAGGCCGGTTAAGTAGACATGACCTCAGAGGTCAGCAAAAAAATTCAATGAAACTGACGGCACGTGATAATGAGGTTTTTCATGAAAGTTCACGCCACAAGTTGGCACCACTTTGAAAGGAGGTCTTCCATTTCGACAGTGAATATAAAATATAATATGTTGTCGTTCAACATTCTTTTCATTCGTTCGTTTATCATTCAGTCACGACTTGAAAAGATAGGCGTTTTGACACTTTTGATAGGTGCCGGGACCTGACGTCTCACTGCTACCTAGTAAACGTCATTTCAGAAAACCCTCATTCTGTCTATTCCAGTGACAGTTGAAACTTGCTGTCAGCTTTTTTATGTAGGCTCACATAATATTTAGTATTAACAATGGCAACGAAGTGTCGTAGACCATCTCAGCCAGAAGTCCTGGGGTCGATTACCAGGTCGGGCAAATTTTACTGGGTTTCTCCATTAGCAATTTCTTAGTAGCAGACCGGAGTCTGGATTTGTGCCCGTTTGATGGCAATAGGGTCGCCCTCTATTACATGGGACTTAAATATAACTGGAGAAATGTTGGTGTACTATAGGTACACCTCTGCTTAACCCTTCCGGGAATTACAGGCGCCAGAGCAGGGATTCCGTGCTCTGGCGCCTGTGGAAGCAAAGAGATTGTGTTTCTTATCTCTAAAGAAACCATACGGTCAAAGTTGGTACTAAATAATGTCAGCCAACAAATGTCTTCACAACAATTTTGATAACCTTATCAAACTGTTCTCAGACACATTACAAAATCTGACCGATACACAAACGAATAAACTCTAAATATAATCGAACTACGCTCGGCTCCATCGTAAAACACGATTACAACCGCTGCATCTAGTAATTGTGTCAAACGCATTGAACAATCGACTTAAATACACCGGTGAGTTAACGAGGTGGATGTAGAGGATTAAAGGTACAATTCCGTAGTCAACTGCAGGCAGCAGCAGGCGACGTGTCGCCGCGACAATGCAGGTGTCTAGTATTTCTTTACAATACCGTGTCACTAGCTACGGAAAGTATTTCATAGAAATACATATAAACCATTAGTGTCGCGGCGACACGTTGGCTGCTGCTGCTACCTGCAGTCGGCTACGGAATTGTAACCTTTAGCCTGATTTACACGATGCAAGTTTCTTGCCTGTCAATCTGCCTAGCCTTTTCTCAACTATGTTGGGTCGGCTTCCAGTCCAACCGGATGCAGCTGAATACCAGTATTTTACATGGAGCGACTGCCTATCTCGGTAAGTATGTAAGCTGGTTATGACACTTTTTGGGCTTCTGATTGAATAATCGACTTAAATACACTGGCGAGTTTAACAACTAATCGCGGTAGATGTAGAGGATTATGGGATTTGCGCAGAACCATCGTAATATCTACACGAATTAAAGTTTTCAAGCCGTTGTGTCTGCTTGCGTGCCCGCGCTATCGCAGTTACTGAACCGTCATTTATGCAGTTTTGTATTTTTTTAAAGATGTCGTCGGGAATTCGAGATGGTTTTTAGAAATGTTTGATTATAATTAGTCTCTTATGAATTTGTTATACATTCTCATACAAAACACTAAAAAAATGTTTCATATCTGCCAATCTACACAGGAATTACACACAGGAATTATATCTGTGACAGGCGTCACAGATATAATTCCTGCTAACTAACAAATATTTTTATAATATGCTTATTTTAACACAAGGGCCTACTTTCACATGTTATTTCCATTACAGCGAATAAAAACATGGAACGCCAATTCATAATCCCTATATTTTATGGAGAACATCGTTATTTCGCTATACATCCTAATTACTCGTGAGATGTCAGTGTGAATATTGATGTATTGCTTGTGTTACTCCATTATCTAAGATGAGAAGTGGATTATAATGTTCTTGTTTATGTATCGGTACCTACCTACTTTTTGTGAAAACGAAGTGGCGTCAATCAATACAAGGTGGAGACGGAAATATGACGGTAAGTTGCAAGTGCGTTACATATTTAAAGCCGCAGCCGTTCCCGTGCATAATGCATACAAAAAATCAAGAATATATATCCAGTAATTAATTCACTATTACGGATAATCAAATCCCATAGTCGGCCCATCACTACTGTTTAGTAATAAAAAATAAAATAAAAGTTTTATTTTTTAATTCGATGTTAATATTAATTCGATAATGGTATTGCTCCTATACACATCAATGAATCAACCAACCAGCCTATCGTAGTCCACTAGTGGACATAGGCCTCTCCCAGGCTGCGCCACAACACCCTGTCACAATATTTAATGGACAGTATGGAAACTAGGCCTATTTGTTGAAATAATTATCTACGCTCCATTTTTAAAAAGAGCGCGGTGACCACTCGTCTCAACTACACTCGAGAGCAATGAATCCGGGTCACTTAAAGAATCCTAAAAATCTCGGAAACTAAAAATGCTAGGTTAATGCAATAAATTGTATTTAATAGACAATGTAATACTCCTTAAATGAAGGTATTAAAACTTCTTAGTTATTGTAAAGTTATATCATAAAAAAATCAAATTTGAAAAAGGGCCACTTTCGAAGATGGAACTACGAAATTACAGCATTTGGTTTTGCTTTTGTTTGTAATCTGTCATTTATGTGGGTACATAAACCATGTTGATAGTGCTCTATATTCATTATTCAAGCTGAAATTATGTCGCTTACGCCTGAAGAATGCACCAGAATACTTACAATGCTGGAAACCGGCCGGAGTCAGCGCGATACAGCCAGGACTGTCGGTGTGTCGCTGTCAACAGTACAAAGAGTTCTCCGACGTTACGAAGAAACTGGTTCTAACCTACGCAGACCAGGAACGGGCAGAACCAGGTGTACCACAGCACGAGAAGACCGATACTTGGTGAACACCATGCTTCGAAATCGCTTTCTTACAGGAACTGAACTCACAAATCAGTTTCGACGCCTCGGAGGAAGTAACCCAAGTGCATGGACAGTAAGACGTCGGCTTGCTGAATCTAACTTAAAACCCCTTAGACCTGCAAACGGCCCTAAACTGGAGCGTGGGCATCGTATTTCAAGACTAAGATATGCCCAGAGCCACGTAAATTGGAGTATTGAAGATTGGTCAAAAGTTATGTTCTCCGACGAATCAAAATTTATGCTCTACAAGCACGATGGAAGACACAGAGTGTATCGAAGACCAGGGGAAAGATTCAAGCAAGCATGCATCGAAGAAAAAGTAGCCTACGGTGGTGGGTCTGTACTTGTGTGGGCCGGAATTTCTTCTGAAAGTCGCACAGAGCTGGTGATCATAGAAAACGGCTCTTTAACTAGCGAAAGATATGTGGAAGAAATCCTCAATAATCACGTTGGTCCATTTATGGTCAATTTAGGTGAGGATGCTATATTTATGCATGACAATGCCCGACCTCATACAGGTAGGATTGTGAATGACTACCTTCAAGAGATGAACATTACTCGTATGGAGTGGCCAGCGCGCAGCCCGGATATCAACCCGATCGAGCATGCTTGGGACGAGCTAGGCAGATGCGTAAAACAACGAAACCCTCCCCCAATCACGCTTCGTGAGCTCAAAATTGCTCTCACAGAGGAATGGGAGAATATTCCCCAAAATCGTATAAGGAACTTGGTGTACAGCATGCCAAACCGCGTAAACGCAGTAATGGAAGCACGAGGAGGCAATACGAAGTATTAAAATTCAAGAAAATCGTAATAAAGTTCAAAAATTTCATATTTCCTATTTTTGTTTTAAGGAGAGATCAGCAGTTTTTTTCTTTATGTAATTTTGTGTTAATAAAATGTATGGTGACTCATATTTTTTTTACTTTCATTTAAGGAGTATTACATTGTCTATTAAATACAATTTATTGCATTAACCTATCATTTTTAGTTTCCGAGATTTTTAACATTCTTTAAGTGACCCGGATTCATTGCTCTCGAGTGTACCACTTGTCTCGGTGATGGTGGCGCGTGTGTTGGATCATTTAGCTCCCTTCAAAATGGTTGAGCTGAATGGTGCTGATCCATGCGTCATGTTCGTGGACGGGCGCCGTCAGTTGGGACTGGTCATCTCTTAGCTGCCATGGCTTATTTTAAATTTTTGAATGGTTCTTTGTTTTTTTCTTTTTATTACGGACGTTTTTACGAACGTGCACGTAGTTCTACATTGTTCTCACATGTATAATTTCAACACGAATGATGCAACCAATATTTTGTATCAATTTTTTTATTTAAAAGAGTGTCCGTGGAGTTTCTTGCCCGTTCTTCTCCATACCTACAACGCTTTGGAATGGGCAACTAGTTGCATATTTCTGACCGACCCACTTCTTGACAATTCAAAAGTGCCTGTAAATGGTTTAATTGAAATAAATGCTTTGAGTTTGAACACGGTACACGCAACTGACAGCACCGCGACAGTCACTTTGGGATCTCGTCAATGAGAGCTTCTGTGTGAATATGCCGTTTCGAACGTTTACTACGTAGTTTCTGTACTGTCCATATTTAAACTGTGATCCTGTCCTCCACCTTCTGCATCCAGTCTGTCTTGGCCACCTTCTTAAGGTCGCCGGTCCATCTAGCTGGGGGGCATCCCACACTACTAACGCTTGCCGATACGCGGTCTCCATTCCAGAACTCTTCTGCTTGCTCCACCAGCCATCGGTACTTCTAGAAACATGGCCAGCCACTGCCACTTCAGCTTGCTTACTCTGCAGTCTATGTCGGTAACTCCAGTTCTTTTCCGGATAACTTTATTTCTGTTCTCATCCTTCAAAGAAACTCTGAGCAAAGCCCGCTCCTTGGAGCGCCGAGTGGCCTTGAATTCCAGCCCGACTTTCAGTGTTCACATTTCGGCACCGTATATACAAGCATGCAAGTATATAAATGTATTGCCAGTATTTTCATGTATTGTCGTATTAATTGTTGTCTCCAGTGTTTATTTACCTATATTACCTACATATAAAACAGTTACTGCCTCGTTGGTCTAGTGGTCGCAAGCGCTACTGCGAGCATGAGGTCCTGGGTTCGATTTTCGGGTCGGGAAAAGTGTTATTGGGTTTTTCTATCTGGAATTTCTCATTAGCAGCCCGGAGTCTGGATTTGTGCCCGGTTGATGGCAATAGGCTCGCCCCCTATTACATGGGACTTAAACATAACTGGCGAAATGTGGGTGTACCTACTACAGGTACACCTCTGCCCAACCCTTCGGGGAAACAAGGCGTGATGTTATGTTATGTTAAAACAGTTCCATGATTTCCTGACAGACAAGTCACAGTCAACCATTACGAAAGAAACATATTTGGAAAAAACTTCTAGTGTTGTTGGAGTTTTCGAGGCATGGGTTTTTCCATCAGGAATTTTTCAAGAACATTCTGGGCATTATAGGACGTAAAAATAGCTGGCGAAATTTAGGTGAACCTACCATAGACCTGCCTTCCTCTGCCGACCGCACCGGGAAATACAGGCATGATGTTATGTAATTTCAGTTCCAAAAAAAACTTTTAATTATAATATTCACTTCAGCTGATCAATTGATGCCGATCACATGATGAATTGAGAGCAACATATTCATAGCACGTGTTAAATATAGGCGAAGACACAGCACAAGTATATGCAGAAGATCAACCAAAGACTGGAATATTACTGTCGATTTGACCAGAGAAACAAAAAGGCTTGCATTGTACTTCTTCCAGCTTTGTTAAGTAGTGTATCATATGGCATCTACAACGCCACAGGCAAACTACGCATCACACTGACGTCACGCAAAATCCTGCATCGTGCAGAGTGGTCCGCAGAGCAAGTAGAGTTTTCCGGGCGACGTATATCACAACGTCCCGACATCAATCATCGGGCAGTTTCCCACCAGACACGACACCCGTCTGGTCGGAATACCTTCCTGCTCTAAGGAGGATGAGTGAACTTTACACCATGTTCCTCATACCTCCTCTATATTAGGACGCTTTGTAATGCTGAAGCATTCTTTTTGCTTCCATTGAATAAAATGTTATGATTGTCATCGTGCTCCTGCCCTAATCTTAATTTATTTGGTATTTTTACTGCATGTCTTCTTTTTCCGTACAGATGTTAATATGGCTGATAAAATCCATTAGCCAATTACTTTCACACAATATTTTGCAAGATGTTTAAAATATGTAAATAGCTTAGCATACTTATTTTCAGTTGGATTCTAATGAAACGCGATCTGTTACTGTAAAATGGACGATAATCTGGGAAACTAAAATTCCTAAAAAATCACTTAAAGTTCACTTAGCTAACAACCCTCTCTAATAAATACCAGTGAAACTAAACTCCGATTCTGACTGCATTAAGAAAATAACACACACACACACACACACTACATTTAATTATATGATGTGCATAATAAAGAGTATTGTATTCTATAATACCCGTGTTTAGCACGATAACTCATGCATCGTATCAAGTAAGCTTACTGATCTCTCCTCAACAGTGACACAATTCTATTTCAGTAGATCTGACCCGTGCGTTCAACCCAGACAAATAAATAGCAGATATTATGATTTTATTACAATCTCGTTGTTTTATTTCGTACGTAATCATAATATTGTGGGCAGGAAGTCTCGTAATACAATTTGTGGTATTTCTGGGAGCTGTACGCGGTAGCTTTTGGTAGTTTTACGTAGGTCGAATGTTAGACTTGGAATGATGGCATGAGGCAATACTAGAGTAGTAATTATTTCTTAATTGATTTAATCAACAGCGACAGCGTTTAATAAAATATATAAAAGTAGTACCTACTTGTATTAAGACTGCATGCAAAATAAATAAATAAAAATATTAATTTAGTGAAAAAAAAATTAAAATTGTTGCGCTCCGCGGCCCGCATAGGTCTCGATCCCGTGGGAATATCGGAATAAAAAGTACAGATTTGGATGAAATTTGACACATGGGTACTGTTCAGACATTTTAGCGTGAAAGCATAACAAACAAACAAACTCATTTTCCCATATAATATTAGTTTATAAGCATATCTAAGTAATAAAAAAATTACAAAAATAGGGTTTGAGGATCTTACAACTGATATTGTAAGATATTTTTGTTATTTTTTGACGGCACGGTTGGCGCAGTGGTTAAGCAATTGACTGCTGCACTGCGTGTCGCAGGTTCGATTCCCGCACGGAACAAATATTTGTATGACCTACAAGTACTTGTTCCGGGTCTGGCTGTTTGTGTATGTGAGTTTAAATGTTTGTAAATGCACCCACGATACAGGAGAAATTCCTAGTGTGGGGCAACGTTTTTTTTAAAAAAAAAAAAAAAAAAAAAAAAAATTTTATTATTAGATATTATGCTTAATATTTAATGCAGTCGTTTGATTGAATTAATGTCATGTCCTGATACTTCCATGTTAAAGTAACATAAATACATTACTAATTAAAACTTTAACCAAGTTCTGGGCTGGCACAGTATTTAGATTGGCAGCAATACGCTCACAAGGGGGTGATAATGTTCATATTTTTCGTATGTCTGAATTTCAGTCTCGCCATAAGTTAGCAGTTCTATTTAAATAGATGGAAAAGAAGAGAAGAAAATTAAATAAACATGTTTATTCTGCACAAACAAAACGCACATTTAAAGAAAAAACACAAAATACAAAAGTAGCCAAAAGCCTCCTATTCAACCAACAAATAAACGCTTGAAAATGTTGTTCATCGGTTGATGTTAAGGCCACGGAACAAAGACAATATTGCGTAATTATTGTTGCGACATTACGCACTCTGTGGTTGCGACATTAGCAAATGACAAAAAAAAACAAAATGCCGATTGCAGAGTTAACTACTTTTGTAATAAATATTAAGAGAAATGAAGCTGGGCGTCGCATCTGTGCAAGAACAGGGGGCCAACCACCACCTCTTTAAGCAGTATTATTTTAATGTTACTTCAGTGCGAGAAAGAAGTGGAGATATACAGGACGTCTAGCTCCATCTCTTTCCCACGCTCAAGTAAGATTAAAACAATACAGCTAAAAGAGGTGGTGGTTGGCCACCACCTCTCAGAGGTGGTCATTGCTCAGCGAAATGCTGTGACTTCAGACGAACCTAACGTCAACAGCGCTGGTTTTCAGCAATTACCTATGGAATGACATATTGAAATACATTTAAATTAACCTTGGTGAAAACAAATATGGTATTAGGCTACTAAACTAAAATGCGACATATTCGCAAACCAGGAGCTTATTTAATAAATCCGACAGTCGACAGATGAGAGGCGATAATCCGACACTTTTCCAAGTTTCTTTCATAGCTTCGCGTTCAATACAATAACGCATTAAGGGTGCTGATGGGGTTGCCTCGATACTGCAGCGCAACAGGGATTTTTGCTGAAGCTCACGTTGACTGTTTAGGGGTATGAGGGTGTAAAATTCACTCTTCCACCATAGAAAAAGGAGGATCCTCCAACCAGACGGGTGTTGTATCTGGCGGGCCGACTGCCCGACTGTTGATGTCGGATAGTCTTATGTATGTCGTTCGCGCGGTAAACTCTAATTGCGCGATGCAGGATTTGTGTTACGTCATGTCTTTTTGATGCGTAGTTCGTATGTGGCGGTGTAACCGCTACAACAGCTTCTACACTGTGATGCGGAAGCGGTGCGCATCCCTGGTAAGTAGGGTGCGGGGCAGCACCAACAGCATCCTGTCTTTGTAAGCAGCAGAGCAGCAAGCAGGCTAGATTGTGCAGCAGTTGTGTCACAAATTGTTTCTGTGTTAATGTTTTACTAACATATTTTGTAAGTTGGTTTGTTACTAACACTATGGGTCTTGTTGCTTGAATTGAATAAAACGTACGAACTTGTCATGAAAATGAGTCAATTTCACATTGTCAATTATTTATTTCGAATCCCCAACAAATTATATCAAATAGTTTTTAGCGCGTCTGCTGTTTGTCTATTCAGAACGTGTTTAATTCACCCGGAGAGTGATTTTCATCCAATCTTATTTATAAAACAGAAGCATGATGTAATTATACGGCACCGTACAATATACGAGTACTATAGTAGTGACGTCACTTATCACATCAGCTCCGTTCTACGTCAAAAGTCTTGACGGCGCCGCGCCGCCACCAGAAATATATTTGATGTTAATACTTGTAAATAACATATTAGAACAACTATGTGTAATTATTTAACATAGTTTTGTGAAGGTATTGAAAGATTCACGACCAGAGCGGTGTTATTAGGTTTGCCATAATACCTATATGACTGAATGCTCGAGCTGGTGAAATGTGAGTGTCACAATACACCTGTAGCGGTTACACCGCCACATACTAACTACGCATCAAAGACATGACGTCACACAAATCCTGCATCGCGCAATTAGAGTTTACCGCGCGAACGACATAGATAAGACTATCCGAAATCAACAGTCGGGCAGTCGGCCCGCCAGACACAACACCCGTCTGGTTGGAGGATCCTCCCTTTTCTATGGTGGATGAGAGAACTTTACACCCTGTTTCTCATGCTACTAAACACCTCTCACCTGTGCCTGGGAATCATTATCATGATAATTTCAGCCGAAAGACGTCCACTGCTGTTCATAGGCCTCCCTTAAGCATCGCCACTTCAACCGATTCTGTGCTTCCCGCATCTAGCAGATTCCTGCGGCCTTCACAAGGTCATCGGTCCACCTTATAGCGTTCGCCACTCCAGAACCTTTTGACATCAGACATCTGATCTGCGAGCATAATGCCCTGCCCACTGCTACAGGAAATGCAAGTGCATCATGTTATTTTCACGATGAAATCCTCAAACTGAATTTAGTTGAAGGTCTTTGAACAGTCTGACGCAGTCTCTGTCAGTTTATGATTTAGCGAAGAGATAGAAAGACTTTTAAATAACTTCTCCTTATTAAAATAAAGGTATAATGCTTCACTTGAGTTTTTTGTTTAAAAAAGTAATTTTCGTGCACCGGCAACACTTGAATTTGTTAGTAAGTAAAACGTTGTCTTTTTTTAAATCCAACTACTGACAATATTTTACTCAAAAACGTCTCCCGTCCATATACGTCAATGTCAAAGGGAGCCAGTCGGCAGTTTGGTGAAAAAAATTTGAAATTGTTGTGACGTTCCAAATTTTTTTTTAGTTTTGTTCAACAAAAAATCTGTTAATTGATTTTTGCGTTCAGATTCATAAACTATTATATTCTTGTAGTTTTGCAACCATTAGGTTGAGGTTAGGTTTCATACATAAATTGAGGCAGCCCCAGTAAGTTACAATAGTGCTTGAGAGGAAGCTCTTAAGTGGTAATGATATTATGTTATGATATACGATTCACTGCAGTAAGCTTTGGTTTCCAAAGAAAGGGGTGAACTACCTAGTTTTGCCATAGTCACGAAGTTTTTTAATTTTTTTATTGCAAATAATATTTATTACTTTTACAGTGCGTTAGTTTAATACAGTTGAAGGGAGTTTGTTGCGCCACTTCTTCTTCCCAGCAAAAGCACTAGGAAGTGGTGAAGGGTGGGCGTTTTGGGGGACTGTCTTATGTAATTTTGACGTTCGAAAAGTGCTGATTCTCAGCCTAATTTGAATAAATGACTTTTGATTTTGATTTTGACATAAATATAAAACAATTTAAAATATAAAAAGCTTATTCGAAGTGGTCTCCATTGGCTGCAATACAGTCCTTTAAACGTTGAGGCCAGTTACCAATAGAAGCACGCACTGTTTCCATGGGAAAATTCTTCACTGCCAATCGTATGGATTGTTTTAGGGACTCCAAATTATCATGGCGTTTAGAGCAAGCCGTACTCTCTAAAGCTGATCATAAATCATAATCCAGCGGATTAAGATCGGGACTAGACGACGGCCAGTCTTCAGCTCCGATGAGGTCCGAAACGTTCACTTCCAACCAAGACTGCGTGGACCGAGCTTTATGACCCGGCGCCGAGTCTTATTGGAAGGACCATACTTGGTTATTGAATATGGTGTTGTTAAGGGGCTTAACTACCTTCTCAAAAATGGTATCTTGATACACTTGTGCCGATGTTTTGATACCTTTTTCACAAAAATATGGCTCTGTCACTCCTTCATAGCTAACACCACACCAAAACATCGCTGAAGTCGGATAATGCCCACGTTGCACTCTGTCGACTAATTGGGAAGCTTCCTTAGAGCTTTGTTTGTTTTTTTTTAGTTAAAACTAGTTTAAACATTGAGCACTAGACATAACTAGTTTAAATAGAGAAACTTGTTTGGAAGTAATGATGCAATTGAACCAGGGATGTGTTGATCAGGATTAAAAAACATTGGTATTATTTAAGACATTATTTATTGAGATTATTATAAGCTAAAAGCATTGTTTTAAGGAACATGACAGAGCCTCGTTGCCTGTTAGTTAAAACATACACAACATCACGCCTGTATTAACCGAAAGGTTAGGCAAAGGTGTACCTATAGTACACCCACACTTCGCCAGTTATGTTAAAGTCCCATGTAATAGGGGGCGAGCCTATTCTCATCAACCAAGCACTGCGGTTGACAGGTAGGTAGTTTTAAGTTTTAACAAGTGATACGCGTTCTAACTAAAAACGGGTTTTACTGTACTGTAACTTCCTTAGTCAGAGATCTCCAAAATTAACTCTGAGAATAAGTACATAAACCTTATAATGAAATTCACAAAGGCGCATTGGAAACTCCCATGTTTCAAATCTGTAACCTTGAGCTCACAACTGGGTTACATAAAAAGAAGCTTCTTATTCTACAATAAAAAACCCGGTTATGCCATAGAAACCGGAACTCTCACCCACAATAGTACAATTTATTTCAACCATATTCTTCTCTTCAGCCAGCCATCGTGTACAACATATCTCATAACTCATTATTCAAAATAATCTCAGTTCTACGCGGGGAAACATAAAAAGCACATAAAACATGTTTCTTAATGTTTTCTTTGATCTTTGTAATATATTTGCAAATGGGGTACAAGGTGTGAGCGGTCAGCGGTTAAGAAAATAGTATTTGTTATTTGTTTTGATAAAATAAAGCATAACATAACATCACGCCTTGTTTCCCCGACGGGTTGGGCAGAGGTGTACCTACCTAATAGTACCTACACCCACATTTTGCCAGTTATGTGTGACCGCTGTGGCTCCGAGTATTTTATACTTCGCATCTTCGCGTCACGTATTTGCGACGAATGTATTTGAAGACCCCTGAAGTCCCCTGTAATAGGAGGCGAGCCTATTGCCATCAACCGGGCACAAATCTAGACTCCGGGTTGCTACTGAGCAATTCCAGATGGAAAAGCCCAATAAAACTTTGCCCGCCCCGGGAATCGAACCTCATGCTCAGCGCTTGCCACCTCTAGACCAACGAGGCAGTTATCGTATATGTATATTATGCAAATATGATCTCAATTATTATTATTTCAATTTCCAAGATAATATTTACATAATTTAATAAGCTAACAAAAATTTTAAATTAAAAAAGAGCCGTCTGAGGACGCTTGGCAGAGGTGACATCGAAACTATTTTGTATAGAAAATATGCAAATATTTATGGAAATAAATATGGCACAACATATAAAAATAAAAATAAACTCTTCTTTTAAATTTCGTTTGGATGGTGGCTGTTGACCACGTCGTCACGCCGACAGCCGATCTGACCCGCCGCATTAGATGTTTCACATAAAAAAATCAAATGAATGTGACTCGCTATCACCTCTTCACTTGCACCACAGAGATCTCAATAGTACTCCTGAGAGTTGGTTCGAATGCCGTTATATCGAAACAATTGCCGCGCGCCATTTATCGGCATCCATTCGATTCTCTTTCTAACTCAAAGAAAACATTTTGTAATAATTTTCATAGCTATTCGCCGATAATGGTTGAGGTTTCAAAATTCGCTCAGTTAGGGAGAATATTTCTTTGTTTTTGTTTGTAAGTTGATAAGATGAGATATTACTCTGTTCATTTCACGATGATCGATTTGATATAACTACCCTTCATCTGGCCGTTTCTGAATTTTCAAAGGAGGAACAACATGTTCCTCCGCCTTCAAACAGTGGCCATTTTCACACGAATTACTGTTAGCCCAATACGAAAAACATGTATACATTATAACAGCGAAACAATTTTCACGCCTCCCCCTAGGCTAAATATGTTTTGATCATGACCTAAAAAGTTGCCTTAAAAATATAAAAAAAATATTTACTACTATATTTTTATAAATGTGAAAGTCTGTGTTTGTGTTTGGATGTTTGTTACTCAATTACGCAAAAACAGCTGAACGGATTTGAATGAAATTTGGCACACAAATAGTCTATATAGCATGGAAACTTTTTATCCCCGTAATACGTCCCCGTGGGATAATTTCGGACCTCCACGAGCGTGAAAGCTAGTACGATAACAAATTAAACTTTGAGGTGTCTAATGACGATCCCTGTCTGCATACAAAAATTCAACCAAATAAATCCAAAAGTTTAGTAACTATAGCTAGTCAAAGATTGTTAAAACCCATAGTCGGCCCTTCTATGTAGTTTGTTTGGTTCACGTTTTCAATGTAAGTACCGACTTTAGGATTTATAAAAATATACCAGGAAAGTAGAATTTTCAAAGTGCATGTGATACAACATCTTAGGTATGTCCAGTTTCATAATCTCAGAGTTCCAGCTAACTTATCTGACAGATTATTAAATAATTATTTATCATGTTTTAATATACCTAGGCATAAGCTTTTAACTTGAGCCACGGATCAACTCAAGTGATTTGGGTCTAAGTATCTTTTCAAAGTGTCTTGAAAATCTAGAACAGCCAATTCAATAAACGTTAAATGAGGCTTAAAGCCCCTTTGTATTTTTAGATTTAAGCTAAAAATGAGCTGGGATTTTGTTAATTTTTGTTTCAAAAGTCTTCTCCGCCCTTTTACTAACACTAAGCGACACGTAAACAAAATCACACTTTTGAATTTTCTACGCTAAGCTCAGCGTCGAGAGTTGAAAATCCAACGTGCATGCAAATTGCGACCGCGACACGGCCTAAGCATTACATTTGAGTGTCGCCAAGTTTAAGTGAAAACGGTTATTATAGAGTTGCTTTTTAAACACCAACTTTTTCAATATCAAGTGTTAAAGAATTTCTTACAAAATAATATGAAAACTTGGCTAAATTACTGAGTTTTGATAAAGGAAAGCATTGTAAAGAAACCTGAAGTTAACGGTCTAACAGAGAAGTGTGATGAACATGATCAATACTCGTTTCTTCTTTTACGTACTTCTCAAACAAAGAAGATGCCTTATGATGCTTGCCTTCCTGTTACTCTATACATACACATTGCAGTATAAAACTGATGTACATCCGTCACCTCTCACTTCAGATCCAGTTGAAAACCAGCGTCCGGCACTAGTTGTCTGGATATTTGCTAAACTGGGCCTATTTGGAGTAGCCGCGAGGCACACATTCCTACGAGTAACTTCACATTTTTTATTTGTATTCTTTTGTTTTCTATTTTTGTTAGATCTATAATTACAACAAAGATGGTGGGTTGGTGCTGTATTTATTTAGTTGGTAAGCTTTTCAATCAATCTGCCTAGCCTTTTCCCAACTATATTGGGGTCGGCTTCCAGTCTAACCGGATGCAGCTGAATACCAGTATTTTACATGAAGCGACTGCCTATCTGACCTCCACAACCCAGCAACTGGGTAATACGATACCCCTTGGTAAGACTGGTTGTCAGACTTTTCGGGCTTCTGACGACCCGTAACGACTGTCAAAGATCCACGAATGACAGCCAGGACCAACGGCTTAACGTGCTTTCCGAGGCACGGAGGAGTCTCGGTATGTAAAGATGGTCAATGGTCACCCAGACCGGTCACCAGTTGGTCCACAGACCAACCCCGGCAAGCGTAGCTTAACCTGATGGATTGACCCGTGCGGCAGTTATTACTTAGCCACGAGCTCCTCATATAAATTAATTTAAAAAACCGGGCAAGTGCGAGTCGGATTCGCACGGGGGATGAAATTCGGGCCACTACCAATGTGACATTTCAATTCTACTTTCTAAAGTTAAGCTTAGACATCACTGACAACGGTGATGGAAAACATCGTGAGGAAACCTGGACTTATAGACAAAACAAGTTCTTTTTTAATATCCCTTAACTCTAGTAGGGTATGAATGAGACCATAGCAAATAATCAACTGGCATATTATTTTTTCATTCAAAATAATTCGACAGTCACGATTATTTATGTAAAAAACCCGTAATTGAAAAAAAAAACTGACTATTTTTGTTCATACAAAGAAAATTTTATTAGCTTTAAATTTGAATGATTGGTTTGAATGAAAATTATTTATCAATTAAACTTAGATACACATAAATATCGATTCTAGTGGTAATAAGTTATTTTTAAAAAAAATTGAAAAATAATTTATATGCCAGTTGATTCTTTGGTATGGTCTCATTCATAGCCTAGAGATATACGGGATATCAAATAAAACACCTTGTATAAGTTTAAAATCGCCAACCTGTCTTGAGCAACTGTGAAGATTAATGCTCGTACCTTTTCCTACGAGAAGAGGTATTCGCCCAGCAGTGGGACAAGAATAAGCTGACCATAATTATAATAATATCTCACAGCTAATAACACTGGTAACAGTGCATTTCCAACTTTCTACCACAGCTGCCGTTAACGGCATACTAGAAGCACTGCCTTGACCCGGCTAAAGTGCCGTAAGCATTGCATTGTCTTTGTCACTGTCACTTGTTATTTTGATTGATTGTTGAGGTTAGCTCGCCGCCCTTTGTATTGACTGATCGTATTTGTTTTAGATAATTTATAATTTTGATGATAGAAAAATTAAAATTAATATATTACCTATTTATCAGAAGTCACATTGATCCGATTGCGGCACTTTATCCGATACGGATAAAGTGCCGCCAGTGTCACTCTATACACTTCCTTTATAATATTAGGGGTTAAAGTATGAAATTGCCGATTTGTACTGAAAAATTGTTTTTTATTTTTTATATTTAACATATTGATTCAGAATAGGTACCATTATTATCTATAGGTACATTGCTGCCATCTAATAGGAAGGTCATATATTCCTTTGTGATAGAACTCTCCTGATCTAGATTCGACAAAATGTGTGAACGCATTTTGTACTGCCTCCAGAGAAGAAAACTTTTTATCACGTAGAAAATTGTCCAAATCACGAAAAAAATGACGAATGGTGTCTAATTGCAGTTCCTGTAGATTTAAAACGGTTTCTCGTGCTGTATGAGGTCTCGCGTTATCATGGAGCAATAATGGTGAAGATCGATTCATGAGTCGGGGCTGTTTCACTGCTAGTTTTGCTATCATTGTTCGGAGTTCGGCACAGTAGACATCTGCCGTTATTGCTTGACCAGATCGGAGAAAGCTATAGTGAATAACACCATGCTGAGACCACCGAACAGTTACCATTACCTTTTTATTGGTAAGCTTTGCTTTAGGACACTGCTGCGGCGTTTGACCTGGGGTCAGCCATTGCATTTTTCGCTTACGGTTATCGTAAAGAATCCACTTTTCATCACATGTCATAATTCGATCCAATATTCCTTAATGTCTGTATCGATTCAATAAGGCAACACAAGTTTCAACACGCGTTTCTTTCTGCAAATCAGTCAAATCATGAAGCACCCATTTCTCATATTATTTTTTTATTGATTTGACGCAAATGAGTCAATATTGTTGGTAAGGTAACGTTAAACCATGCCGCTAATTCCTGGGTAGTTTGGCTTGGATCGGCTTCCACCATCTCTTCCAATTCATTGTTATATATTCACCTGTGTGGGCGGTCTTCCACGTGGTTCGTTCTTCAAATCCAAGTTTCCATCACGAAAGCGTTTAAACTAAAATCGCACGGTGCGTTCATTAGCAGCCCCTCTCCAAACGCAACATTGATATTGCGAGCTGTTTCTGCCGCGTTAGTTCCGCGTCGGAACTCGTATTCAAAAATAACTCGAATTTTCGAAGTATCCTACTTTCTTGTCTAAGCTGAATAAAAAAAACAACTGAAAGTCGATCATCGAATGTTGCACATTTTTTAAAAGAAGAACTTCATGAGTACCATGTGAAAAAAGTTTCACTCAAAAATCTCAAACCATGAAGGTTCTATGTCAATACGAAGTACCTGTTACAATAAAACGGCAATTTCATATTTTAACCCCTATTACTAGTTAGAATATTAAATCGCTTCCACCTATGACTTACACGTCGTCTTTAGTGATATCGGTCTACATACACTATCATGGATAGAACGAACAATAAACGCAAAGCTTACTTCATTCAATCTCTTTATACCTCCGACTCAATAGATAGTAAGTACTAAGTACCAACTCAAATGAGTAAAGTTTTCATCTGTAATCGTTTTTGGAAACCAATTAAATGTTGGTAGTTTTGTTTAGAGTGTACAGCCATGAGGTACTAATCTAAAAGTGTTTTGGATCTGTTGTAAATAAGCGGGGTAGGTAATTTCGTAACAAACTTTTATTTATTTAAAGACTTTGGACCTGTTAGACAATACAGTGCGTCATTAAAGTTGCCGAGCAGACGAGTTTGTTCAAACATTATGAAGCAGTAATAATAGCCGCACGGGTCAATTGATCAGGTTAAGCTACGATTGCCGCGGTCGGTCCGCGGATGGGTCTATCTTTAAATACCGAAACTCCTCCGTGTCTCGGAAAGCACGTTAAGCCGTTGGTCCCGCCTGTCATTATTGGATCTTTGACAGTCGTAACGGGTCGTCAGAAACCCACTCTGATAACAAGTCTCACCAATGGGTATCGTATTAACCAGTAACTGGATTGTGGAAGGAAAGTGAAAGTCAAATCATTTATTTCAAATGGAAGGCACTTTTGAACGTCAAAATTTACAAAAAAAAATAATTGGGTTAAATTTTTCTTCGTGCACACTTGTTTTTCCAATGCACTTTTGACATTGGCAGAATAGTCGATATCGGCTTTGCTTGCCATTTAATAACAATAGAATAGAATAGAATTGGTTCTAGTCGATCCTTCCATTAGGTAGTTTTCACATGGAGACGAATGGGCAAGAAACTCCACCGTTACTCTTAATGTTCTACAATATTTTGTATAGATACATTAGTTATATGTAGTTAATGTAGTAAGATAGGCAGTCGCTTTATGTAAAACACTGGTATTCAGCTGCATCCGGTAAGACTGGAAGTTGGACATACCTAGTTGGGAAAAGGCTGGGCAGATTGTGATGAAGCAATGGATTACGAATTTCCCTCGAGATTGAAAGCTTATTACACGATTCGGGTTAAGGGTGGTCTATGAGAAATACTTTACCATCATGAGTACAGATAGTAGGCCCTATCAGAATACCAGCGTGGTGGTATTAAATTATTATTTTTTAAATATCGCCGTATTATGCTGAGATAGGGGCCTTTTTGGCCTTTTTTATTTGTTAGTTTTGCTTTATGCTCCTTTTTCATTTTATTTTATATAATTTTGTTCCTTTTTTTAAAATATTATTACTGTTTGTATTTCCTGTGCGTGTCCCAAATAAAATATTTTTCTTTTCTTTCTTTCTTTTCTTTCAATCCACGACGTCGCGCCCCACTCCGCGATTACTGTACTGTAAGCTGTACTTTAGTACGGAGCGGAGCGGAGTGGGGCGCGTTTTCGTGGATTGCACTATCTATACCTACGGATTTGTTTTAACAGATTAAGTAATTATGCTGTACAATGGAAGAGCGGAGTCTCCTAACACAGGCATTGTTTGCTTAAAAGGAGGCTCCAAACACGAAACCCTTTTTGTAAACTGAAGCATTATTTATGCTAAAACATTTTATTTTATTTATTTATTATAAACATCCAGCTGTTAACAGCTCTTCTGCTAAGAATGTAGCAATACCTGGTCAGAGGGCGTCCTCTCCTATACTTCGCGATTTGCAGGTTCTACTCAGAGTAGTACCTACTCTCATTTTCCTCATGTACCCAGGATTTTGTAATTTCTATATTTAAAAGAGTATCCCTGGAGTTTCTTGCCCGTTCTTCTCCATAGAGATCTACGTTTTGGAATGGGCAACTAGCTTCAACTTTCTGACTAACTGACTCTTTGACACTTCAAAAGTGCCTGTAAAGGGTTTAATTGAAATAAATGCTTTGAGTTTGAGTTTGCTCAATGAATACCGAATAGTACCTACGCCAGTAAGTGAACGCATCATTAGTTACTTGTCTCATAATTTGACATTTTCACATTATGAAATCATTTGTCTCTCAAGATACAGGTCGCCTAGTTTGAGAGGCAGGGTTTTCCATATTGTGTACAGATTTTAGCTCTTAGATTTGTATTACTACCAAAGATCATTTAAAACTGACTTTATTGTTGTTAAATCTGTATTTTCTATGAAATAAAAGTTTATTATTATTATATTATTTTTTTCAGATACATAAATAAAGTCTCTCTGATCTCAATACTATTCTATTTATTTATTAGTTCAGTATACCAACAGTGATCATTAATTAAGAGTAATTTAAACATCATCCATCATCCTTTTCCCAACTGTGTCGGGGTCGGCTTCCAGTCTAACCGGACGCAACTGAATACCCGTATTTTACATGAAGGGACTACCTATCTTACCTCCGAAACCCAGTTAGTGGGTCACACGATACCCCTTGGTAAGACTGGTTTTCAGACTTTCGGGCTTCTTCCTACCCGTAGGCCGTAACGAATGTCAAAGATATACAAATGACGGCACGAAGTGGTCTCGGTGTGTAATGAATGGTCACCCATCCAAAGACCAACCTCGGCAAGCGTTGCTTAACCTTGAACATCAACCCTTGCGGCTGTTGTTACTTAGCTACGAGCCCCTCTCAGAGTAATTCAATAACGTAAAGACAGACATCACACATACATACACCCATTTTTCCATCAACACTTTTATCATAGACGATGACTTTTCACAGTGGAAATGATTGCAAGCGAGAAAAACAAAAGCAATACAGTCCCATTTCAGTTCTCCACTAGCTTCTACCCGAAACTTCGTCCACGTGGAATTTCTGGCCCCGACCCACAGCGTCGCATCGCATCGCCCGTCCGAGTTACAACTTCGTTTTCGGTTAGCGATCTTTCTTTCTTTTTTTTCATTTGGCTCCTAAGGGTCGGAGCGTGATGTTAAATAATCTATGACTTTCCTCAAGAATTGGACTATCCAAAGCAAAAAGAATTTTTCAAATCCGACTGGTAGTTCTAGAGATTACCCCCTACATACAAACTAACAAACACACAAAGAAATTTTACCTCTTTATAAGATAATGTTATAAGTATATGTAGAATAACTTCCCCCAGCGGCCCGCGTGATATCTTTACTATCAGTGATAATTTAGCAATCCACTGGTGAAAGCATTTGTAAAATCGGTGCGGTAGTTTTGGAGTTGATTCATTACAAACACATACAAATCTTTTCGTAATATTAGTGTAGATAGATTTTCCCGCGGAGCAAATTATACTGGCCGTCGTAACTACTCTCACAATTTATCAAAAACGCCAAGCATTTTAATTTACGGCCAGCCATATTTTACAAAATATTTCAAAAGAAAATAAAAAGATACAAGGCATAAATCTTAGATTAAGTGCGAGAAAACTTTTTGTCATTTGAACAAATTGTTTCTTTTTAGATAAATGTCTGACTATTTAGAGCTTTAAGGGCACACTAGTCGACGGCTCGAACTTGGGTGGACGTAACTAATGTGCATGCTAATTAGTCTAATTATTAATTTATTTAGTTTTCTTTATTTAGTATTTTTTTGAATCTACTTTTTATTAATTTATTTTACATTCATTAATCTATTTAGTGAAATAGACGATGGTTTATAACGAAAACGACGGCGTAAAATGTTACGAACAGACCTTTGAGCGTATAGATATTATGAAAAATATACTGAATGTATTTACTTACTCAAAGTAAAATTATTTGAACTACTGATTATATGGCAAAATAGAAAACGTACAAGGATATCTATCCTTGTACGTTTTCTATTTTGCCGCCCAAAGAAGAGTTAAAATTTATAGAAGTTTCGACGCTCATAATTTCCAAACCAATTTTACATAACATAACATCACGCCTTGTTTCCCCGAAGGGTTGGGCAGAGGTGTACCTGTACCTAGTAGGTACACCCACATTTCGCCAGTTATGTTTAAGTCCCATGTAATAGGGGGTGAGCCTATTGCCATCAACCGGGCACAAATCCAGACTCCGGGCTGCTACTGAGAAACTCCAGATAGAAAAACCCCATAACACTTTGCCCGACCCGGGAATCGAACCCAGGACCTCATGCTCAGCAGTAGCGCTTGCAACCACTAGACCAACGAGGCAGTTCAATTGTTTTTTCCAATTCTGCTTACATACATGACTAGATAATGACAAGACAATTTAATATATTTTTTTGTTTTAAACGTAAGTACACCATCAAACAGACGATAAATCAGCATACTACGTTTGTATGGAAGAATGACCGACTAGCGTACCCTTAAAGTTTCATGGTGCTGTTTTTTTTTTTTTTACTTTTTTTTATGTCATCTCGCAGGTCAACCTAAGAGGTTGTCAGCTGCTTATCCGGACTTTCCTGTGGGTACCGCAAGAAATTAAGGCCTCCAGTCAGGGTGGGCATACTACTTAAAAACTAAGCGACACGCTAAGGGCACTCCCTGTGGGGTACTTACCTCAGCTTAGGGCGTCGCTCTGGATTGGCTATATAATCGAATGGTGCTGTATATTTCTATATTTATACTTATCCATACTTAATATTACATAGGTATGCGAAAATACAATACGGCCGATATAATTTGGCAGGTCTGAACATGGGCTCTACGAACTTTCGCGCATGTTCACTCACTTATACTCGCCTTATGTCATAATTTGGTTCCTAAAAAAAATTATTGCGTAGCCTTTTGCGCGAAATTCGCAACTGCCAAGTTATATTGGCCGTAACTCTGTCTATCTGTGTCTGGGATCTTTTCACGTCTAATCGATCTTAAATGAAACTGGACAACAGAATGGCAGCAGAGTGTGAATGTGGAAATGTGTCACCAACTCCACCTCCTATCCTGCCCTCTGCGCACCAAATCATGCAGCCGAAGCGACCTCTGCGCTACCACCGATAGCGTCGAGGAAGTGGCGAAGTTTAGGGCCAACAAATCTGAATAACTGCGTCGTTGGTCTCAAGTGCTACTGCTAAGCATGAAGTCCTGGGCTCAATTGCCAAGTCGGGCAAGTGTTCGTGTGTGTTATGACGACCTTCGCAGGGTGGCTGGTTACAGCTGAATGAGATTATCCGAGGATCGAGTGTTTTAATACAGAAGATCACGTCTAAACGAGTAGTGTTAATGATTTGAAAATAAATATATGTTAAATAAGAGCATTTTCTTATTATCTTGAATATTTTAGATTATGTTGAGTGTAATTAATTTATAAAGTTATTTCTAACGCGGATAAAAAACTGAGAATCACGCAATAACTATCGAAACTTTCACCATATAATTAGATAATTTAATTATTTATCTTTTAGTATACCTACGATTTTTTAATAAAATACCGTCTGATTTATGTATAATACATTAATAATGTTTTTTTATTAGGGACTGCGCTCCTTCACGGGCGAGTCGGCGAGTCCTATCGTTTGCTGGACGTACGACGCGTTGCGTGAGCTAAAGCCACTCAAGGCCGCTGGCAAACATCGGCGTCTAAATGGCGTGTGATTGGAGAGGCTATGTCCAGGAGTAGACTTCTTTATGATGATGATACTAAAAATCAGAAGATAATCTTTAACACGCCCTGTCACGTGGCCATCTTTGTTTTGCGGCTATAAAAACGGCGGACTTTTGACGTAACGAATAATAACAATACTCATCTGTATTGATAAAACTTTTGCTTAGTTCGTTGTTGATCCAGGATTCACTCGTGCGTTAAGTTAGTCGATTTTGTTTTGCTTTTTTTTATGTTATAAATTGGCAATTACAGGCCAGTGAAGGTTGATGAAAAGTGGTTCTGATCTATATAAAATAGGGAAAAAAATAACTGAACTTCTCAAAACTTTTTACGCTTCTGTTGATTAACACTTTTGGTAGGAATTAACTGGTGTAAATCTTCACGTAACGGAAAAGCGTTATGCACCATCTATGCGACTTTCTCTCTCTCTATGTCTCTTTATTTTATATGTACGAGTGTGTGTGTGCGTACGAGTATCGCGTAAGTATCTTCGGTCCTAACGGGGGTCACACCGCACAAACAGGACGGACCACACAAACAAAAAAAAAAAAAAAGAGCCTTTTGTTAACCTTCTGGCCTTTTTTCACAGTTGGTTGGTAGCGAGCGAAGCGAGCGGTGCCGCGGCAGAGGCCGCCGAGCGCTACTCCATATTGGTCGCAGTTATGTAGTTAGTATTTTTAGGACCGCTAAATAGGAATTATTTGAGGTTCACAAAAAGAGGCGCAATCTTTATTATAATATTAGTGTTCAATAATATTCCTAAAAAAGTAAAATGGGTATTATATTTAGGTTCGATTAAATGCATGTATAATTTACGCCACAGTAATTTAATTACGCAATAATTATTTTCTTTGGTCCGAGGCCTTGACATCAACCAATGAACAACATTCCAATCGTTTTTTTTTTTTGTTGTTGTTTGAGTACGAGGCGTTTGGCTACTTTTGTATTTTTTTTTATTATAATGTGCGTTTTGTTTGTGCAGAATAAACATATTTTCTTTCTATCTTTCTTTTCTATTTGAGAGGTTTTCAAATGTGATATCGATTTATAATGGCATAACAGTGACATACGTTCTTGGAATTTCAACGTTGCCTTATACCTACGCTTCAAATGCGTGCTTCGTTGCTTTAGATGCATAAAAATATGTATTAGGTATGTTGAGGCTGTTTGTTGGTGCTCCCCGTCACTTGTCCATGAGGGTTCATTAGAAAACCAGCGTCAGACAGCATCTGTCTGGCATTAATGCTGAAATGGACCTTTTTGGCGCAGCCGTGAGGCACACACTATTACTATTATTGCTTTATGATTATTTTCATTTTATTATTTTGTTATTAAGTGTGTCACGAACTGTGTCCAAATAAATATATTATTCTTTCTTTCTTCACAGCAGTACAGTGCTGGCAGAAATACTCGTCACTGCGTTCCCAAGCAAAACATGAAGGTTTCGGTAACCCACATTTCTTCACAGAGCGGAGGGTAGATCAATATGGTTTCTGAGTTTTACAAATTAAAGACATCGATAACTACACTGTATTTAAAAAGAAAAGTAGTTAAAGATTTCTTAAAGGAAACCCAAAAATCTGAATCGGAGAGGAGGATTTTGTTTTGTTTTTTTTTGTTTCTGACACTAGAAGGCACGTCGTTATTCGAAGCAATATACCACGAAATAAAAAATATACTTCGTGGGTAGTACCGATACAAATCAGGGGAATGTTCCCGGTAAGGGAACGCCTTAACGAATAAATCTCCAAAGATACCTACATCAATAAATCGCCATCACAAAGAAGATTAGCGATGTAAATCACATGCTAATCACGATTGTCTTGACATTCGTGTCAGATGTCAAATGAAAGTGACTGCGTAGCAACAACGCATTTGCATAAATTATACAGGGTTTAGGCCAGAGATGAGCGAAGATGCGTATCGAGGAATGTCCGTAAAACTAACCAATGACAACGCTAGCTTAGCTCAAACTATGACAGTGAAGCAATGTTAGCCCACGTCCGACCGGCCGTAATAAAATCGCGGCGATTTTTTTCGTGTTCTGGATTTTCAACGCTCTCCTTAGCGCCGAGAGTTAAAAATCCAACAGTGTTTTTATCAACGCACCTGGGACGAGAGTGCGTCCCAATGCGTTGGATTCTCAGTGCGCCGAGTATCGAGAACACCAAGAGTTGAAAATCCAGTGCGCAATAAAATCCCGCAGCGATATTTTTACGTCCAATTCGTCCGTAGAATTTCGTTATTCACACATATCGTCTCCACTCAGCTTCAGTGGATACCACTAAGCAGGGAATGCAAGTATCATATTTTGTGGTGCGATCGAAGCGGAGATGTGAGCTGTGCCTCGCAAGCTGGCGACGGCGCGCAACGGCGACGAGAAGAGATGTGAGCGGCGCCATAATTTCGTCAACATTCAACGCTCGCCGCACGCAGTTCAGTTCCGCTCTAACCAGCACACATCTCCGCTCCAGTATACGCATCTCCGAACAACTTCGTTGGTTACACCCTAGCTGAACCTTCTCGTCTCCACTTCGGCCATTTCTGCACATCTTCGCTTTGGTGAAATCCAGCCGGTCTATTCTGTAATAATCTCACGGTGAAAACTTAGGTGAAGTGAACGTGAAGTGAGCTGTCTTTCCACCTGCCGCTCTATTCTGTAATAATCTCACGGTGATAACTTAGATGAAGTGAGCTTGAAGTGAGCTGTCATTCTACCTGCTGCTAGGGACTGACAGCTCACTCCGAGCTCACTTCACCTAAGTTGTCACGGTGAGATGGTTACAGAATAGCACTGCTGCTGCTAGGGACTGACAGCTCACTCCGAGCTCACTTCACCTAAGTTTTAACGGTGAGATGGTTACAGAATAGCACTGCTGCATGTCGATTCCCGTAACCACTTCACCGTGAAAACACGTGAAGTGAGCGTGGAGTGAGCTGTCAGTGTCATCTCACCCTGTTGGAATGACAACTCACTTCACCTAAGTTTTCACGGTGAGATGGTTACAGAATAGCACTGCTGGTCTCTTAACTCACTTGTCCCACCGCCAGCGATTAACGAATGTTATGAATGTAACAAATTATGAACGAAATCATTTGTATATTATATTTATTGTCGAAAAGGAAGACATCTTGATAAAATGGTGCCAACTGGTAGCGAAAATTTTCATGAAAACCCCCCTCATTGTTTAATTGTAAAAATCAATTTCAAAGTCAAAGTCAAATCATGTAGGTATTACAAAAAACTTCATTTTTAGGCACTTTTGAACGTCATCATTTTCGAGAAAATAGAATTAATAATTCTAGTTGCCTCTTCTATAAGTTAGTTTCGTATGGAGAATAGGTAATGGACAAGAAAATCCATAGTTACTCTCATAAAATTTGTTTATTTTTTATTGTCTTACAATATTTTGTACTTAAGCAGTAATTTTATAATTTCACTAGTGGACCTGCCAGACGTTGTCCTGTCAGCACAACGCCCGATAATTGGCGCTGCGTGTGTCAATTGTGAATCTAAACCATCCAGCACACAGACACACACAAAAAAAAACATCAAAATCGGTCCAACCTTTTAAGAGAGTTCAGTAACAAACACGTACAGAAGAATTATGTATAAAATATTGATGGTAGGTACCTCAGAACACAAAAAAGGTTTCTATCTATGATCTGAGGTAGGTACCCTGTCCGATCCGAAAGGGGCTCAAAGGTACTGCAATAACATTAACGAAAAGTTTTAAAAACTTATTATTATTGGAAATAAAAAAGTTATTGCTTGAATCAAAAAAAACTTGAGAACTTGAAATTTTAAGTAAGTAAAAATTTCAAGTTCTCAAGTTTTTTTTGATTCAAGCAATAACTTTTTTATTTCCAATAATAATAAGTTTTTAAAACTTTTCGTTAATGTTATTGCAGTACCTTTGAGCCCCTTTCGGATCGGACAGGGTACCTACCTCAGATCATAGATAGAAACCTTTTTTGTGTTCTGAGGTACCTACCATCAATATTTTAACATCATTAAAATTCACATCTTTACTACCAAAATTACGCCAAATCCATTAAAAATAAGCAAATTTTCAACACGAGTAAGAACTACGGCCGCCCAGCCTCATGTAATAACCAGGTAAAACTCACCATTGAAAAAGAAAGTGTAGATTTTTTTTTTCCTTATAATTTCCACAAAAATAGAATCTCAGTACAATACTCAGCAACACCCTCACGGATCGGATAGGGTTTTTTTTTACACGTTGTATAAAGATATTAGCTACCTATGTATTTCAAAGTTGACGCGACCCCACTTCCTAGCGAAAGCATACGAGATTTAGGTTAGTTGGTTAGCTTAGTTCATAAATATTAGCGATGTGATAAAAAACAATTGCAAGTGAACTCGTGGTTGAAAAGATTGATGCCCAAAATTAATAATAAATCGTGGTTCAATTTCGAACATCTAATTATTTTTGCCATTTTAATTCCAATCTTTGATAGAATGGATGGCAGCTTAGTGATTGAAAACTCACAGGTAACAGGCTTAAACGTTGTGCGCTTTAATATATAACGTGACGATCACAGAGTACTTTGTAATGTACTGAAATAGAGACCAATCTTGTTCCGTGGAACGGGGTCATTTGCGTTCGTAAAGAAACTAGCGCCATCTGTTATTCATAGTTAGAACTACACCTTTGGATAGGACAGCGGTATTATATATATATGGTGGTAGTATGGGTATAGATTCTGTACTATATTAATGTTCATTTCAAGGATTGTTAAATTAAATACAATTTAGTGATATTTTTATTACCATGTACCAAAGTAATTATTAGCTAGAAGAATCCTATCTCTAACTTAATACTACACTAGAGTCCTATCTCAGTTTTGACACAACCATTTCACTCACAAAATAACTTTCTTGTCACAAATATGGATTAGTCGGACGAACTTTCGCTCAACTCAACGACAAACGCACAACATAAACACAGAAAGATCACAAAAATATCATAAAACACGGCAAGCGTCAGAGATTAGCAGACATTTGTGTTGGGGCTCCAAGGCGAATTATTAAAGTGGACATTGCGTCAGAGCTGCCATCTCTTATCTTTAGTTGGTAAAAATTCTACGATTATAATCCAGCAAAATTTAATAACATATTTAAACTTGTTTTGTAAACCACGTAGTCTATGTAGTCCCTACTACATAATACTTCGTGATATTGTATCATTTTACCCATTGCTGTCCCCAGTTTTTTGTACTAAGATTGAGCGTCCTGGTGACGATATTATCGTGGACGTCCACGTCACGGCATCACGATAACACAGTGAAGTAAAGTGTACCTATGGAAAATATGAAGACACTTATAAATTTCCGCCCGCGATAACGTTGTAACGTGCACGTATTTCCTTACATTTTATGGACGTGGACCTGGAGGTCCCCGATAATATCGACACGTTAGAATATAAAAGCGGACATTGGAGTAGCCGATTTGAGTTCTTGGGACGCGGATAAACGATCGTTTGAACGATATCATGTATACAGCAGTAAAAAAATCAGGATACCCTCCAGCGTGTAATAACGTAACGCACATAAAATGACAAGTGATCGCAATGGGTTTCATTCTGACAGTTCACCCACGTTAATTGCGTTATTTACGTTGTTAAGCATGTGGCCCGGCATCTACAACGCTACATGCGAACTACGCATCAAAGACCTGACGTCACACAAATCCTGCATCGCGCAAGTAGCGTTTATCGCGCGATCAGCATATATATAAGTTTCCGTCATCAATCGTCAGTTGCCCACCAGACACAAAACCCGTCTGGTCCGAGGATCCTCCCTTTTCCATAGAGTATGAGTGAGCTTTACACCCTGTTCCTTATGCCACTATACTGGTGACCCCGAGTATGGACGTCAGCGCAGCCTTAGTTCAACTACTTCAGCGTGACGTCATCATCATCATCATCACTCCCGCAAGCTTTCGTGAGGCGAGTCACACAGCCAGCCAGCACCCACCGCTACAACAGATATCCTGACCACCAGCATGCAGCGAATGCGCATTCCTGGTCATCACCCTCAGCCTCATCACCAACCTTGGCACAGCACACTGCACTTTGGCCAGTCCACAAGCAGAGCTCTCCATCCCTCTCCTGGTGGACGCCAGCAGTCAGCCTCAACCCTGCGCTTTACCACATCTGACTCAATGGGTCATAACACAGCGCCACCCCGACTCACTGGGGAATCACCACAGACAGTTCCGACTCACCGCGAACTATGCGGAACCCGCTTCCGACTCACTGGAAACTCAACTGACATTGGCAAGCATCGCAAGATACAAGACTCAGCCAGAGGATCTTCCCTTTTCTATAGAGGATGAGTGAACTTTACACCCTGTTCATCATGCCTCTATCAGAAGACAAAGATTTTTTCAAACCTCTGAAGTAATTGTCCTTAAAATCATTAATATCCTTCAAAACAGACTCTCGGATTGTTATTCAAAGACTGTTACCCAATTAGGTTGCAGATTATTAATTTTGTGCGTGGATCAATTGAATATCTAATGTATTGCGGTCGGCTTTATCTTTAGCTATTAGACACAGAGAGATCCTTTAACTTATATTAGAGATTCCGTAACGGAGCTAAACGGCATTGCGTTGGATCTTATCAGCATATTCAGAGATCAAGGAAATATAGCGGTTAATATCACATACGGCTCTCAGCAGATTCAACTGGAAGATTGTAGGTATTGTATGTCTTTAGCTTTCAGATCAGAGTCCTTTTGTTATGACTATGTAATGCAGTAGCGTTAAATGTTCTTATCTCTACATACTATCCGCGTGTCCAACGCTGCGTCTGTCTGTTTGAACGCGATCATCTCATAAACTACCGAACGGATTTTCATACGGTTTTCACCAATGGACGGAATGATTCACGAGGAAGGTTTTGGTTTATAATTCATTAAGGTTTTGTGTAAATTGGCTGAAATATGACGATGATTGTTGAAGATGTTGGAAAAAATCATGCCGACTTGGGAGCTTCAAATGCGCCGCGTAAACCAATAGCGTTATATGAAAACACAGATAGTTTATAACCTGCATTAATACATAGGGCAATTTTAATCCCGGTAGTACATAAGTTCTCGTGGGATATTTCCCTTCATCCATACGGTCGTAGCCGCTAGCAAAAGTCATTGGTTTTCAAATGTATAACTGCTTCGTTGATCTAGGTCGCAAGCGCTGCTGAGCTTAGGGGCCTTAATTCGATTCTCGGGTCGGGTAAAGCATTTTTTGATTTCCCATGGGAAAGCCTCAGTAACAGCCTGCGCGGTAATTACGTAACAAACATGAAATACAATTTATTATGGGTTTCATTTTGAGAGTTCACCTAGGAAGAAAGGTTGAGGAATTTTTCAAACCTATGTGAAGCAATGGATTGACGATATCCTTAAAAACTGTCGGATTGTGATTGAATGTATACTACGCAATAAGGGTGCTGGACTCTAGCCCTCTTATTCATAAACGCTGTTTAAAGTTAAGAAACGTTTAAACGTCGAAAATGTATGGTTAAACAGGCGCTAACCATTACTTAACTTTAAGCAGCGTTTATAAAGAAAAAGAAAAACACACATCCCTTTCAGTTTTTTAACCGTCTTCTAAAAGGAGGAGTTATCAATTAGGATGTTTTTTTTTTGTAATGTAATGTACCGGTCAGGATCTGATGATGCTATCCTGGAGAAATCGAGGGAACTCTTCAAATATTATAGGCACACCTAGGTATAGCGATTTGGGTATTTTTTATAGTAACTCGTGCAGTTGTTCTTGGAAAGCACCATTTGATGGAGTGGAACTGATGATGAAGACCACAGTTGGCCACCGGAAAAACTCAATTATAAATATTTCACGGGTTGCGATTCAACTGCTTAAATATGGTTGCCAAGCAATTTATGCTCCTCACAATGAAATGAAATGAAATTGAATTGGTCGGGTTATTTAACCGTTTCTAAAACAATTAGTTGAAACTAGCATGCAAACATATGCATATGGAGAAGTGGAGCTGATGGTGAAGTACCAGGAGATCTCCTCAACGATTAACGCCCCTGCATCGGGAAAAGCAATATTTTGTAAAAGCCGATGAACAGTTCAAACTTGGCTATTGTATTTTAGATACATTACAAACTGACTCACTAAAAAACGAGAAATAAAAACATTTATACAAAAAAAAAGACAACCAAAAAAACAACAAAGTGAAAAAAGTCGTTATTTGCCACCGACTTTTGATTTTGAAGTTATTTTTCACTTCGTAGTGTTTTTTTTTTGAATCCGATTGTTTTTTTTTTTTTGTAAATACCTAATGTTTTTTTCAACTTTAAAAGTTCGGCTAAACATCTTTCTCTGATGCGTATGAAAATAACTTACTTAATCTTTATTTAATCTAAATAAATCATACTTTAATTAACTCATAATTTCAATTGTTTTGATTTTATGTATTTTACATTCTCTCTACTCTTACACACGGTGTCTACATCTCTTTTTACCCTCTGTCCTATCGCAGGTATGCTGGAAGAGATTTCATTAGAAATAAGCATCACCTTTGTACGTATTTTTCTGTTCTTATACTTGTCTGTTTATGTTTGGGTCACCTTTGTACGTATTTTTCTGTTCTTATAATCTTGTCTGTTTATTTTTGTGTGTACATAAATGGTTAAATAAATAAATAGTCTTAAATATCCATTCACAATAATATTACTTAATTTATGGGCTTTCAACTGTCGGCTTTCTGGATTTTCGGCTTTCGGCTCTCATTTTGTCAGCCTGTTATAAAATTAAACTATAATTCAATATAAGAAGTAGAATTAAATTCTTTGGTTTCAAGCATTTCTTTCCCGAATGGCATCTTTCAAAGGGACCCAAATCTAAATTCCGGTGTCTTTAGTGAATCTGCATAAATCTGATAGTTTAATTCGATTTTAACAAACACGATGTTAAAAGATTCAATATACCTTTGAGTGACCCAATATCAAAGACAAGCTACTATTAAAATCCACGTTTTGGACTTTGTAAAAACGCCCCAATTCAATCCCACAAATTACAGGTCCGAGCGTCCAATGACGTTGGCCTACGGACCTCAAATTATTTTGTGCTAAGGATCACAACGGACCCCATCGGTTTGTTGACTTCAATACGGACGTCGGTTGTGAAATTCCTTATATTTTATCGATAGTAAAATTGGTTTTGATATTAAATGAAGTGTAGGGAATCTATTTGGTACCTACGAAGCTTGGCGAATTCAAATGAAACTACATATTTGACTTAATGCAGACCTATGATGACAGCACTATTTCACCGACAAGTGCTAGTAGGTTTTGATTTGAGTCACCCTAAAGCAGCGTTTTTTTTTGCACTTTTATTTTAATAATTTATTTCCCATTAGAAGTGACCTAAGTGCGATAGTGGCGCCCTCATTTTTTCCAAGCTGTATATTTGGTTATAGTTGTAAATAAATATAATCACCAGTGTACACATCTGCCTGACTCTTTTGGGATTGCAGGCGTAATGTTATATATATTACTTACATACATATTATGAGATGTTATTGTAGTCTGGGCTTATACTAAAGCGGAAAAGGTGACTGCATTTTCCGAGATACATTTAATTCCCGTATAATAGGGTCTGACGCCAACCAGGTATAAGCCCAGACTTCAAAATTCAAAAGTCATTTATTCAAACTAAGCTGAGAATCAGCACTTTTCGAATGTGAAAATTACATAAGACAGTCCCCCAAAATACCCACCCTTCACCACTTCCTAGAGCTTTAGCTGGGAAGAAGAAGTGGCGCAACAAACTCCCCAGCAGCACAGCTGTCTGTTCAGTTAGAAACAATTGATTCTATAATAATAGTATGCAAGATAATTTACATTACAAAACACAAAACATAATTTAAATTATAAATGAATAGCCATGACAGCTAGCACACGAAAATATATCAACCAAAAACATCGAGAACGCATAAATTAAAATAACTAAACGTAAACAATATCTAAAAAAGATAGACTGCTACGAGAAATTCCTATAAGCCCGATAATACTTTGTGTTCGACCTACAGATCGGACCCAGGACCTCAGGCTCAGCGATCGTTCTTGAAACCACGAGGTATTCATAGAACGAATAATGAACTATAGTTAGAAATAAAATGAAGAAAGAAAATATGTTTTCACTTCTCACTCTGAAAGTTCTTATTTGTGCAGGATATAGGCTGCACAAAATCGAATTTTGCATACAAGTGCATTAACGTATCTACTCATAAATGTATCTATATTAAGGCAAAGAAAATGAGCCATACAGCCAAATACAATAAGAAGTTCATAGATAGAATTTGTTATTTTATAATATTTACTTTAATTTATTTGCCTTATGTGTTTTTTAAGACATAAAATATATTACAATTTAAATTCAAGTAGGTACGGTGGGTTATTTAATTAATCTATACAAAATTAATTTAATAGTAGGCTGTAAAGGTCTGCAGCCCAAGCTTATTATAAATGTCGTAAAATTCAGAAAAATTAAAGAAATGTTATGTTATACTACTGTTTTATTTCCTCGCAATCGAAGTGAAAAGTGTTTTTTTTTTTTTTTTTTTTTTTTAAGAAACGTTGCCCCACACTAGGAATTACTCCTGTATCGTGGGTGCGTTTACAAACATTTAATAAACTCACATACACAAACAGCCAGATCCGGAACAACTAGATGTAGGTCATACAAATATTTGTTCCGTGCGGGAATCGAACCCGCGACACGCAGCGCAGCAGTCAATCGCTTAACCACTGCGCCAACCGTGCCGACAACGTTTATAACTCGTCCACAAAACCATTTTATCCTCGACATTACTATCAGCCCTCGCCGTCTCGGATAAAAATGGTCCGTTTTGTGCACTTGTTGTAAAATCTAATATTATTTGCGGTAAGACATGACGTAAAGAAAAAGCATAAAAAATAAAAAGTTGAGGGAAAACATGCGTCACATCCACGAAAAACGGCCATCGCTCAGCATAATGCTGTGACCCTCTGTGAGACAGACCCGCAGCGCTGGCAGTTACAATCTATCGGTTTAGCAATCATATCAAATGTTATAGTGGTCGATAGTAACTCTATCCCCCAGCGATAAAAGACAGCCTTGAACAAGATCGATCGGATTGCAAGTGACTAAAGCCCAAGGCACTATTGAATCGAGATGCAGAAAATAGTTATATCAAAGAGAGTGTTAAGAAATATACATAACTATACTATATGGTGTTAAAAAATTAACTTCGCAAACTTTAAGAGGTGCTTTAGACCATCCAACTGAATAACTTTGAAATCACGAAAACGCCGCGATTTCAAAGTTGTTGCCATAGTAAAAGTTATTCAGCTCGATGCGATGGTAAAGTTTGTAAAGTTATTTTTTTAACACCTTATTACATATTACAAATTAAAATTGCTTTTCGTACCCGTCTGTGTGACCACGTTGTTCTTCTAAACGCAACTAAACGGTGACCGTGCACTTAGAGTACACCCACATTTCGCCAGTTACATATGTTTAAGTCACAGTAACAGGGGGCGAGCTTATTGCCCTCAACCGGCCACCAATCCAGACTTCGGTCTTCTACAGAGAAATTCCAGATGAAAAATCCCAATAACACTTTGCCCGATCCGGGAATCGAACCCAGGATCTCATGCTCAGCATTGGCAGTAGCGCTTGCGACTAATGAGGTGATCATGATGTATTTAACAGAAAAACAGCACCTAATTCGACATTTTGATCTTCTTTTCAAATATAGTCCAGTTTTCTTCTCTCTTCTTTTCCGTATGGTTAGTGACTAACCTGGTGTCAGAGTTTTTATGCCGCACATGGGCCTCTGACTTGGTTTCTCATGCCGTCGATAAATATCTCTCAGGCATGCCTCACGCACTATCGTGCTCCGGCGACAGAGCTCCGGCGGCGTTTCGCCTCCTCGCGTCACTCCCAAATATGCGCAAGGACTACCGTGGCCCGATTCCCGGGCACCGTAGGCACGGGCTTGCGGACGGTGAGCAATGGGTAGCTCGCCGTCCGGTAAGGACCAAGCCCGGGTCGACGGCGCGTTGTGTTCCACGCGCGCCTCAAAGAGATGTCAGCCAGTGATGGGGTTCGATGAGACCATTGCCTGCCGGGGTTGCGGGAAAGTCCGAAAGGGATACCGTGGCCCCCTGGCATTGCACAGGCAACAGTAGGAACACGGGTGGGTTTTAGTCAGTAAGAGTCTGACACGCCCTCCCGCTCCACCCAGAGCGGGAGACGTCATTTGATGATTTCCCACCCAAAAAAAAAAAAAAAAAAAAGGCATGCCTCACGATGTATGATCGATTCCTCACGATGTTTTCCTTCACAGTTTTTGAAGCAACTGTTAATTATACAATACGCACTTGGATCCGAAAAGTCAGAGGTGCGTACCTTGGGTTTGAACTCGAGAGCTATGACTTGGCAGTCCGACGGTCACACCACTAGGCTATCACTATCAGTCTAGTTTATTTGATAAAGTCTCCAAAATGCCCCAAACAATTCGGTTATCAAGAACATTTTACGACTCTGGCACAGTGCCAGGGAATTAAATGTTAGTAGGTACATCGTTACTATAAGTGTAGTTGGTACGCATGCACACAGCTGGGAGTCAGCTGATGACTCGCTGTTTATGTGGTATATATGCACATCTGCGTACATTAAGGCGTAAATAAGTGACACACTCTAATAATAATGTAAAATAAAAATAAAGTTGAATGAATGATCTTACTAGTATTTATTTTGTAACAACATAATTATTAAAAGAGTTTCTATGGACTTTCTTGCCCGTTCTTCTCCATAGGTACCTATTATACTTTGGAATGGGCAACTAGCTTCATATTTCTGACTGACCGAGACCTTAACAATTCAAAAGTGCCTGTAAATTCCGGGTTCCGCAGTGGAGCAGGATGCAAAGAATCCTTACTAATATTATAAATGCGAAAGTACACTTTCGCATTTATAAATCCAAATGCGAAAGTACACTTTCGCATTTGGATGAAATTTGGCACATAGTTAGATCATGACCTAGGTTAGGACACAGGATGCGTTTAATTCCGATATTTCCACGGGATCGACACTTATGCGGGTGAAACCACGGGCGCAGCTAGAATGTAAAATAAAAAATTAAAAAACAAATTCAATAAATTCAACAGTCATTTATTCAAACTAGGCTGAGAATCAGCACTTTTCGAACGTCAAAATTACATAAGACAGTCCCCCGAAACGCCCACCCTTCACCACTTCCTAGTGCTTTTGCTGGGAAGAAGAAGTAGCGCAACAAACTCCCCAGCAGCACAGCTGTCTGTTCAGTTAGAAAAAAAAAATGATTCCATACAATAGTATACAAGATAATTTACATTACGCAAAACACAATTTAAATTATAAATAAATAGCCATATGACAGCTAACACACGCCAATATGCCAACCAAAAACATCGAGATCGTTGATATACAAGCAGAAATAAAAATAACTAAACGTAAACAATATCTACAAAATAAAATAAAGCCTCTAGGCATAAAGGGCGTGCCCGCTTACATATAGCTGTAACTAGAAGTTATAATTGATAAACTAGGACCATCGAGGTAAAATAAATAATTTTCGAGGTCGCTAGCTAACCACATATTGCAATACAACTCATAAAAAAAACATTGTAATGAGTAGGTTATGTCAACAATAAATTAAAATAAATTGACTTATAAAGTAAAATTATAAACAATTATATAAACTCATATAATAAAACTGTTTAAAAAAGTTTTCTGGTTTTCAATGACTTTCCCAGAAAAGCCGTTGCCTCTTTGTATGCTGTTAAGCGTGGCTTTTCTATGAAAAAAACAGAACATCCTATCTTCCAGTACCTAGTGCAGTATTTTCTTGTTTCTGTAGAAGTGAAGCTTCTTATGAACGACTTCGTCCGGGTAAGTACTCACACTAGTAAGTACTTCGCCAAATAAGGTATGGTAGTTTAGGGGGCTGAGGAACAGGGTGTAAAGTTCACTCATCCACCATAGAAAAGGGACGATCCTCCAACCAGACGGGTGTTGTGTCTGGCGGGCCGACTGCTCGACTGTTGATGTCGGATAGAACCATTTTTATCCGAGACTATTAGCAGCCCGAGACGAAGGCGAGTAAAATGGTTTTGTGGACGAGTTATAAACTCTGCGTTTCACTTCTATTGCGAGGAAATAGAACAGTAGTATAACATAACATTTCTTTGATTAAAATTCAAAATAAAAATTTAGTACAGTTTTGAATACTGAAGGAAATTGTTTTTCCCGGCATGTTAACGGTATTTTTCTGAATTTTACGACATTGATATTAAGCTAGGGCTGCAGACCTATACGGCCTACTAAAAAAATATAATTTTTTAATAATAATTTTCTTAAATTAATGAAATATCCTACCGTACTTGAATTTAAATTTCAATATCTTTTATGTCTTGAAAACACATAAGGCAAAAAAATTAAAGTAAATATTATAAAATAACAAATTCTATCTATGCACATCTTATTGTGTTTGGCTGTATGGCTCATTTTCTTTGCCTTAATAAAGATACATTTATGAGTAGATACGTTAATGTACTTGTGCACGAAATTCGATTTTGTGCAGCCTATATCCTGCACAAATAAGCACTTTCAGAACATGAGAAGTGAAAAAGTACATTATTCCAGATGATGGGGGTTGATTCATGATGAGGTTTCCGTACCCAAACGGTAAAAACGGAACCCTAAAAAAGAAGAAAACAAAGCATTGTGATGACAGTATTGGCTATGACACACTTTAAAAGAATGGATGAACGAACATAAAAAAGTGCGGTGTGCGTCTCAAGGTTGCACCAAATAGGAGTCCAGCTCAGCATGTGCCAGGCAAATATACCTGACGTTGATATTCTGCTGAATCCCTGCAGTGACATACGGACGTCGAAAGGACGAGATAAATATGCGAGTTATTGGTGTTGTGGAAAGTGGAATGTGTGGAGTGAAATGTAAGTGTACTTGACCAGACTGAGGCTCACCCGCGGCTGTAAAGCCTCAGATGATGATGATTAAAAATCCAAGTCCGATCCTCCATTGCATCCAATAGGGATGATGCCTGGGTCAAAAAAAAGAAATTCTATTTAGTCCGTCAGTCAGATAATAAAAAAATATTAGACACGTATTTTTTGCTTTATCATATTAATAAAAAAATACTTAGATACAACGCATTAAAGTTGGGGAATGAGGGTTGATACGTCACAAGTATGGATAAAATCTACATACTCGTGACGTCATGGCACATTTTAACTCAATGTATCGCCGTAATCTTTTGATAACGTTAAAAAAGAAAAAATACGTGTACGTTATTTTTTTCATAGTCTACATTACGGACAAAAAACATTTTTTAGTCATCATCCCTATTGTAGGTGTATATTACCAACTGTCACCAATTATCCATTTTTCATAATCATAAAATATGAAGAAAAAAAAACATTGCCACGAAAAAATTACAAGAGACCAATTTATAAAGGACTCAAGGAGGGCAATACCACTCCTTCTTTATATGCATAGCAACACTTACAAGAGGGTTCGTGTCGCCCTTAATAAGGGGCTCAATTTTCCACTTCTTGCTTTTAAAATAATTCTGCCTTTTTATATGCCTTGAGGTTGGGATTCCTTGCCAATATTGTCTTTTTTTTCGTTGGACTCTGGTATGACGGAGGAAAATTAGACATTATTATTAATCGTTTTATGTTAGAATAAATTATGAAGATAGCTTGTATCACGTCTTCTAGCGATAAGACCGCCCATTGTGTCATCCTATGTTTCGAAGTATATTTAGATATATATCTGTAATTTTTTATGGTGTAGGTACATAATGAGCTAAACGGTGCTGATCCATGCGTCATGTTCGTGAACGGGCGCCATCAGTAGGGACTGGTCATCTCTTATCTGCCACGGCTTATTTTTAATTTTTATTTGTTTTTATCTTTTTATTCCGGACGCTTTTTACGTGCACGTCTTTCTACATTGTTCTCACATGTATAATTTCAACATGAATGATGTGAACAATAGGTATTTTGTAAGTTTTTTTTTTTTGGAGTGGAGTTTCTTGCCCGTTCTTCTCCATAGGAACCTACGCTTTGGAATGGGCAACTAGCTTCATATTTCTGACTGACCAACCCCTTGACAATTCAAAAAAAATGCTTTGAGTTTGAGTTTGAATAAAAAATATTCTATGGCTATGATGTCTCCAAAAGTTTAATCAAATTAGTCTATGTCATGTACCTTTCAAAGTTTTCCAAGGGTAACTTGTTAATTTCCTACTTTCTTGCATGCTTCTGAATTGAAAGTTGGATAAATGCTGTGAAAATGCGTTCCACGAAGCATGTGTGGTCTAACTATGAATGATAGGCTGAGAAATGATGTGATAAGACAACGGTGTGAGTTAAAAGAAGATGTAGTGACAAAAATTGAAAAAGGTATGCTGAGATGGTTTGGTCATGTTGAGAGGATGAATGAAAGGCGACTAACAAAATATATTTACAAGGCAGATGTGAATGGAAACGCCGGGAGGGGACGCCCTAGGAGGACATAATATACTAACCATATTGCTGATGTTTTTCAGAAAGGACAGGTGCGTAGTACTCGCAACCGGCGTGCGTGTATGACCAGATGTATGAACTTTAACGAGGCAAAATGAGTATGTAAGGATCGTAGCAGGTGGAATTCTGTAGTTTCTGCCTACCCCCATCGGAAGAAGGCGTGAGTTTATGTAAGTAACTTGTTAATAAGTAAGAAAATCAGCCGTTAGGATGATGGTGCTGTAGCTTTTCTGCGCGTAACTAGCCCACAGGCAGCAGGGCTGAGGACGTGCAGAAGTTATTTTCAAGCCATCCGAGCACCGCGCAAACCTGCGGGCCAGCATATTGGCTCTTTTAGACAACGCCCTCCGCTCCCGTTCCAAGTCAGCATGTTTTACTTTCCGTCTAATGTCCAAGATTAGTAAATTTAGGAAATTAGTATGTTTAAATACTTCCTTTCTTAGGCACGGTAGGTAGCAACTTAAAAGTCACATTAGTTGTGGCTACGTCTCGAACCCTCAACCTCTTTGTGTATTCCGACATTTGTTTTACGACGCTAGAGATAGTCACCGTAAAACAAAGGTTAAAATAGGTTGTCAACCTTTTGCCCTCCCCAAATTTTGCTTACGCATTGAATTCATGAAAATCTCCGTGCGAACACAGTGTATCGAAAACAATAAACAATTTTTATCGCTCTTTGTTTGAACAAAACAAAATCATAACGTTTTGAAGTTAAAACAATGATAGCGCGTTTTTGACGTTTCATACTCCATGAATTTCAAAGATAAACATTTGTGAGGATACATACGATTATTATTATCTTGCTTTGGGATTGGTGCAACATCTTTTTCTGCCATACTGCTCTATTTGCCGTCGAGGAGCTCGTGGCTAAGTCAACAAAACAGCCGCACGGGTCGTTCCATCAGGTTAAGCTACGCTTGCCGGGGTTGGTCCGTGGATGGAGACCATCTTTACATACCGAGATTCCTCCGTGCCTCGGATAACACTTTAAGCCGTTGGTCCCGGCTGTCATTCATGGATCTTTGACAGTCGTTGCGGGTCGTCACCTAATTACTGGGTTGTGGAGGTCAGATAGGTAGTCGATCCATGGAAAATACAGCTATCCAGGTTACACTGGAAGCCGATCCCAACATAGTTCAAAGGCTAGGCAGATTGCCTTCTCTATTAGTCGTCATGACGGTAATCACCCCGTTTCCAGCCATATATAATCTTTCACACAGCCATCCATCGTTTCTTTGGTCTTCCCCTTCTCTTATCCAATAACACAAGCAAGACTGCCAGTGCCGGCTTAAGAGGGAACACGGCCTGCGAGGAATTTGAAACATAGGTATTTGAAGAAACTATTGCCGTCGTATTACCTCAAGTCTGCCCCCGTAAAGTGCGATAAGGACAGCTACAGCTCAGACTGATTATATCACAAAAAATTTGACGAGGTCAACGTTCCGTATTACTCTTTTTTCTCCTCGAAAACTAAGCCAATTCAATTATTTTAATACATAAACATTTTAAGAAAGAGTATGTCTAGTTTCCTATCATTTTCTTTTATGATAAAAACTTTCCGAATTTGTCTGGAAGTAATCACAGTGGAAAAAATATGGCATTTTTGTAATTTTTGGAGGGTCATATTTTCTTTACCAATAAGTTGTTGAAAAAAAGGAAATAACAGCGACGTGGCTACAGCAGCCTTTGATTTTTTGAGAAAAAAAAATGATTGCTCTAGATAGAGGCATTATTCAGGAAGAAAAAAGAGGAATAAATTTTTTTGGAGAATCCCAGGCCCTGTTCCATCTTAATTAAAATCATCATGATTATCAATTCATCCCTGAATCACCTACTGCTGAGTTTAGGGCGTCCATTTTATTAAAAAAAATAAGAAAAAGATACCCTTTTATTAATCTATTTTATTAAAAATAGCTTCTGCCTGCGATTTTGTCCCCTTAATATATCAGCGACCGACCCAACACGTCGAATACCATCGTCCGCCCGCGCTATTACATACTTCGTTTTCATTTAGCATTCTTTCTGACTTTTTTTTCTTTCTGCACGGCTCCTAAGGGTCAGAGCGTGATGTTACATAGCCTATAAACTTCATCAAGGATTGGGCTATCCAATGCAAAAATAATTTATCAAAACCGACTACGTTCCGGAGATTACCCGCTACATACAAACTAGTAATATATAGATTTTGGAAAGCATTGAATAGATTATGTGCCCAAGTAAGCCGCTGGAAACATATTTTGGAGAAATAGAGCATTATTTATTTATTAGATTAAGGAAAACAAACAGTACTTTAAGCATAAACCGAAAAATCTAAAAATCAAACTTTACAAATATACTATTACTACCCACAACATTTTCCACAGATTACTTAATATACCTAGTCTTGCCATAAATATTATCACGAAGTTTTTTTTATTTTTATTGCAAATATTATTAATTACTTTTACAGTGTGTTAGTTTAATACATAAATATAAAACAATTTAAAATATAAAAAGCTTATTCAAAGTGGTCTCCATTGGCTGCAATACAGTCCTTTGAACGTTGAGGCCAGTTATCAATAGAAACACGCACTCTTTCCATGGGAAAATTCTTCACTGCCAATCGTATGGATTGTTTTAGGGACTCTAAATTATCATGGCGTTTAGAGCAAGCCGTACTCTCTAAAGCTGATCATAAATCATAATCCAGCGGATTAAGATCGGGACTAGACGACGGCCAGTCTTCAGTTCTGATGAAGTCCGAAACGTTCACTTCCAACCAAGACTGCGTGGACCGAGCTTTATGACCCGGCGCCGAGTTTTGTTGGAAGGACCATACTTGGTTATTGAATATGGTGTTGTTAAGGGGCTGAACTACCTTCTCAAGAATGGTATCTTGATACACTTGTGCCGATGATACCTTTTTCACACAAATATGGCTCTGTCACTCCTTCATAGCACAACCAAACCATCACTGAAGTCGAATAATGCCCACGTTGCACTCTGTTGGCTAATTGGGAAGCTTCCTTAGAGTTTTGAGCATAAATACGGTCATTTTGTTTGTTAAAATGTTGCTCAATTGTAAAGATTTTCTCATCCGTAAACAAAAAAAATCTGTGCCCTCCCTTTGCGTACCGCTTCAGTAGTTGTTTCGATTTTACCACCCTACTCTTTTTTAAATAATCAGTTAAAAAATGACCAGTGCGCCTCTTATAGGCTGCAAGTCCTAAGTCATCTTTTAAAATACGCGACATCGTTCTGGGTGCTATCTTCATCTCCCGAGATAAAATCTTTTGCTTTCGGACAGGATGTCTTCGAATTCTTTCCCTTACTGTTTTGACCACCTTTTTCGTACGAACACTACGTGGACGGCCAGATCTTTTACTGGCGCAAACAGAGGAGGTCTCATTGTACCTCTTAATAGCCCGGTACACAAACATTTGACTAATACCAAGCGTATGGAGAGTTTTAAAAATTGCATTTGGCTCCATACCAACTTTGTGTAATGCAATCACAGCGATTCGGTTCTCTTTATCACCCCACTCCATTTTAATATCGCAAAATATTGTACAATGTATTGGCGCCAAAATTGGAAAACTCAGTGAGCAATCGTATAAAAATGACAGATTCCAAATTCAAATGTAATATCTTTCTAATTTTTAATTGTAACAGTATTTATGGCCAGACTAAGTATAATAAAAACAAGCTGTTAGCTAACGTTAACTGTAGCAGGGCTAACTGAATGAAAAATAATTTAAAAAGAAAAAAAAAACATAAACAATATTCTATAGAAGATGTAAGTAATAAAAAGAAAAAAGAGAAAATAAAAAAAACATGCGTGATGTATCATAAAGGAATAGTTTCATTCAACATCCAGTGCTAGTACGGTGCTCCTGAACAGACTATGCCCCATCAGTTTCCTAAATGCCCGTTTACCTGTACCATTGACAATCTGAACAACGCCTCTGACGCAGCAATAAATGTGGTTAAACCTACCGGGCCCCAACAATTTTACAAAAGAAAAGAAAAAAGATAAAAATAACAAAAGAAACTCATTTATTTGTTTTCTTATTCTCATTAAAAGATTAACAGTGAATACAAGTGGTTAATATCATAACCCATTTGCGAATTGTCTGTTTTCCATTACCTCTCATTTGATGTTTAATTAAAGTAAATGTATCTGCAATACGTCAGTTAGTGAAACAAAACACTCGTGAGACAGATAGATTGACGTAAACATTTTAGAGGGAGACAGAAATAGTCTACAGTCTTGGGCGTTTCCAAGACTTGAATCTGGCCTGATGGACCCAAACCAGAATCCACTGAAACAACGCGACGAAACGATGAGTAACTACGACAGAAATGATACAACTGTGTTCGAACTCACAACGAAATAAATCCGAAAAGAGTAGGAATACTATAATATTGTTGACGAAGATAGAAGAAAACATTTATTTCCAGTTTCCTCAAAATCGAACTGAACAAGAAATCATGCCACAGAAGCCAAATGCCAAACACTGCGGCAATCAACAGTCGAACAATAAGGCCTAGCACGCACTGCGATTAAAAATCCGCGCGAATAAAATTCGCAGTGCGGCCTAGGCCTAAGAGTACCTAAGCTCTAATAAAATAAAAGTTAGTAAACCGCGGCAACTCACCCGCCACATACAAAAACAACCTTTTGACACACTGGCCTCTAAAAACATACTAGACATGAAACTATAAATACAACAGTACAAACATTTTTAATAGTGTCCGATGAAGCGCCAGCCCGCGCCGCAGCTGAGCGCGTAGCTTTAAATTCCCCGTATAATAATAATGATACATCCTTGATCCAGCCTGTCCCATCTTGCTGTCCTCCCCTCAGCGACGCCCTAAGCCGAGGTTCGTACCCCACAGGGGGTGCCCTTAGCGAGCGTTCGCCTAATTTTGATTTAGAATAGTTTTGCTCCTGGCTGGAGGCTTTGAGTGTAGTGCTTAAGGCAGCCACAGGATTGTTCGGTTGAGCAGTAAATACCTTAGTGGTATACCTGCGAGAAGCCATAGTTAAAAAAAATAAAAAAAATAATAGCATTATAAACACAACATTGATACGATTCAGCCTAATCCCAAACTAACAATAAAAATATTTTTATGTCAGACTCGCGTAAGTTTTCAAAGAAAAAACTAAAATAAAGATGTTTACGGATTAGATAAATATACAGATGTGTGCTCTTAATGGATGGGAGGCGTATTGTTGAATTATAGAAAAAAAATTAGATGTACTTTCGAACATGGCGGGACGAGCTGGACAGAACAATCGACCAATGGTCCACATTAGCCCTGGATCACAAAAATGGAAGTCATGGAGAGAGGCCTTTGCACATCAGTGGGGTGATACAGGCTACAGTAACTGTAATGATTTTGATCACAATAAGTCACAAACCAACATTCGTCTTCTTTCATATCCATTGACTTTAGAATAAAACTCATACCACGGTAACAATATTGGCCATGTCAACCAGCCCCAGGCTGGTTGGTTGTGCTGTGCCCCATGTACGTTTGCAGCCGTAAAAAATATATTTCTCCAGCAACGTACCATTCGTTACCTAAGTAATCTATCAAATAAGTACATAGCGAATACCAAATCCAGAACTTGTGGTCTATAAATCCTGATATACCTCGTATAGAGACGTAACGTAGGTAGCAAAGTACCATTTCAAGCACAACCTGAAACATAAACACATAAATTGAAAACAAATCCAGCTCCCACCTACGCGAGCTGAAGTAGCATTATAAAATACGCGGCTGATATCGTACGCAAAATAAAATTTTCAGACGGAACAGTGTAGTAAGCTTTGTTATAACATCACGACTGTATTTCCCAAAGTGGTAGAGAGGTAAATGATTTGTGTACCTATTTTTTTATTATATATATACCTATGTTTTTACCCGTATAAGTCTCGATCCGGTGGGAATATCGGAATAAAAAGTATTCTATATCCTAAACCCGGTCATGATCTACCAAAGTGCCAAATTTCATCCAAATCCGTTCAGCTGTTTTAGCGTGAAAGCGTAACAAACAAACAAACTCACTTTCACATTTATAATATACTAGCACTTTTCCCGCGGCTTCGCTCCCGTGGTCTTTTCCGCGGAACCCGTTATTTTTCCGGGATAAAAAGTAGCCTATGTTACTCCCTGAAAACCAAGTTTTTTAATGGTAAAAGAATTTTTCAAATCAGTCCAGTAGTTTCGGAGCCTATTCAATACAAACAAACAAACGATCAAAACTTTCCTCTTTATAATATTATAGTATAGAAGTACATTCTTATTTTGTTTTTAGTATTATAGAGGTTTTTTTTTCTTCATTTTATTTTTGTTTAATTTTTTGGTTAGTTAAACTTAATTTGAAGTAGGTAATAGATATAATTTTAGTACATTTGTTGCACAAAACTTGCTGAATTGCAACCTCACTGGAAGAAGTCACTGGCTCCAATATAGCTCTGGAGTCAGGTTTTCACATTTTTTGTAACCCAAATTGAATTATTTATTTACTTTTACCTATTCTCGAGATTTCGCTGCACTCACTCATATTTCGCCAGTTAGGTACACACAGTACAGCACAACTATTATATTAATGTACGAGTAAGTATATAATTTTATATAAATATAATTGTTTATTTTATTTGACTTGTTACGTCAATTTATTTTAATTTATTGTTGAAATAATCTACACATTACATGTTTTTTTTATCAGTTGTTTTGCAATATGTGGTTAGCTAGCGACCTGAACAATTGATCATGTTATTTTTTGCCTGAACAACCGGCAGCAAGTTCGTCATGCTACCTTAAATGTCACTGCTTGCGGTAGCGTTGGGGGTCGGGTTGCCTCCTTCCCTGAAATATGGCGAGGGGGGTAATGGCTGATCTTTGCGATACGCTCGTGACCGGGTGCTGCTTGTGGTGACTGGTCATCGGATTTCTTTCAGTTGCCTTTGCACAGTGCAAACCGGACACTCTCAATCGTCATTCGTTGTACTGTTCTTAAGAAAAAAGTTGTACTGTAATTATAATTCTCATGGCAATCAACACACTGATTTTCAAATAAAGTTTGTGGAACACTTGCACTCGGTTAACAAGCCGGGAACTTCATTATTTCGATTCAAAACACGTGATTTAAGAGAAACATTTAATTAATAATTGATTTGTATTCGATTTTCCTTATTGTCATTACAATTGAGCGTGGGTATTGACATTCTGAGCCGTGTTTATTTTACTTTTTCCTTAATGAATCGATCCCTCTTTGTCTTTCACGCGCAGCATGACAACCATAGAAACGGGCTTTCTACGGAAGAATAGACAAAATGACTTCTTTCGTCGACAAAACCTGTTTCTATTGTGGTCTTATGAGAACGGAGTAATCAGTCCTTGACCTTTTTTTTTTATGGTTGGGAAATCATCAAATGACTCCTCCCGCTCTGGGTGGAGCGGGAGGGCGTGTCAGACTCTTACTGACTAAAACCCACCCGTGTTCCTTCTGTTGCCTGTGCAATGCCAGGGGGCCACGGTATCCCTTTCGGACTTTCCCGCAACCCCGGCAGGCAATGGTCTCATCGGACCCCTTCACTCGCTGACACTCTTTGAGGCGCGCGTGGAACACAACGCGCCGTCGACCCGGGCTTGGTCCTTACCGGACGGCGAGCTACCCATTGCTCACCGTCCGCAAGCCCGCGCCTACGGTGGCCGGGAATCAGCAATTGATTCCCGACGCCCAGGGCGTCTCCTCCTGCGGCGGCTAGGGGCGTGAGGGCGCGAAATTTGCCTCTCCCTCACACGCTCCGCCTCCTCCTTCGCGAGCATTACTGCTTCGCAGAAGGAGGTGACGGTCTCCCATGCCCTCTCGCTCCGTACCATGGCCTGGACCAGGGCCGGACGCGAGAGATCCCCGCCACCGATCGCCTCCACGAGGACACGGCGGTGCTCTGCCCAAGCCAGGCATACCTCCACCGTATGCTCCACCGTGTCCTCCGGGCGATCCACGCAGTGATGACACCCGGGCGTTTCCTCCCGCCTTATCCGAAACAGGTACCTCCCAAAACAGCCGTGTCCGGTGAGGACCTGCGTCAGGCGGAAGGTGAGGACGCTGTGGCGCCTCTCCAGCCACTCCTCAAAGAGGGGACTTATCGCTGCAATAGTGGCGTGCCCAATCAGTCGTTGACCTAACCACAGAATAGTACAGAAGGCGCACTCCGCATTTTAGGTATGAAGCTACAAGTACGTGTGGGTTTCGTCTTGTCGGGCCAATTCAATGAGCGTAACGTAGTCAGATAATATCTGACTGATTTTGACGGCACGGTTGGCGCAGTAGTTAAGCGATTGACTGCTGCGCTGCGTGTCGCGGGTTCGATTCCCGCACGGAACAAATATTTGTATGACCTACAAGTAGTTGTTCCGGGTCTGGCTGTTTGTGTATGTGAGATTAGATGTTTGTAAAAGCACCCACGATACAGGAGAAATTCACGTTTTTAAAGAAAAAAAAAAAGAGTTAAGCTTCGTGCAGACTAGCGCGACGCGACACCGGCTATTGTTATACCGTGAAGTTTTCTTGGAATTTGTATTGTTCGAGTCGCGTCGCGACGTCGTCGCGTCGCGCTGGTCTGAACGAGGCTTTACGCGATAAAAAGAGAGGCAACTGCTAGGTATTATAATTGTAGTTATTTAGCGCTGTGCGACTTCTTTTTTTTTATTGCACTTTTTTTTTGACCTAGCAACACTGCTACAAGGAACTTTTGACGCTAGAATGACAGTGACGGGGGGCGTTCTTCTTGGTTAACAAATTGTGCAATGAGGGTTTACTGAAATCACGTGCACTAGGTAGCTCACTGAGACGTCAGGCTGACAGGTGCACGGAGCACCTGTCATAAGTGTCAAAGGGTCTATAACTTCTTCGTGACTAAATGACGAAGGAATGAATGAAACCAATGCTGAACGTCATCATATATTTTATATTCATTGTCGAAATGGAAGATCTCTTGTCAAAGTGGCGCCAACTGGTGGCGTGAATTTTTATGAAAACCCTAATTTTTTTGTGTATTGTATTCAAAAAATAAAATGGCGGTATTCGTTCCGATTTTGGATCCTTGTAGCGATATAAATCACATATAAAAATTGAAAACAAAAGAAAGTCGGGTAGTAAAATACTCGACAGTGTAATCATTCATCTACCCTTACACAAGGTAGATGAATGACGTATAAATAATTAATATAATCCTTATTATGACGTATTAATGCCACCATTTTTCCAGTGTGAGTGAGAGACGGAGCTGTAGCGGTTACACCGCCACATACTAACTACGCATCAAAGACATGACGTCACACAAATCCTGCATCGCGCAATTAGAGTTTACCGCGCGAACGACATAGATAAGACTATCCGAAATCAACAGTCGGGCAGTAGGCCCGCCAGACACAACACCCATCTGGTTGGAGGATCCTCCCTTTTCTATGGTGGATGAGTGAACTTTACACCCTGTTCCTCATACCCCTAAAGAGCTATACAAGGCCGCTAGCACCATCCTTTTTACGCAGTGGAATAATGATGGCATTAATACTTCATAATACGGCTCCTGAGCTCAGTAATTAAATTGTATCGAATGGCAATAGCCCCATTTAAAACACTGTAACCTGTACAATTTTATGCCTTCTGTAACGAATCAATTAATATTATTAGACTACACCTCTCACGATAAAAATAAAGCTAAGATATTTCAGTCTGGTATGTTTATTAGTTTAAAAATAAAATTATTAATCGGAGTAGGCGTTTTATAAATTTTATTATACACAATAGAGATGGGACGCAGTATAAGAACGTAACTCATGTAATATATAATAATGTTTATGTTAATGAATCATAATAACTAGTTGCACCCGTGACGCGTAAATTCCAGGAAAAAAAGAGCGCTATCTCAAGGTCCATTCAGTAGTTTTCATGTGATGTGGACGAAGAAGGGAAATATCACGAGATTTTTAATATTCTCACGATATTTTTCCATATTCATCATCTTCTGACTAGTCTTTTACCAACAATGTCGGGGTTGGCTTCCAGTTTAACCTGATGCAGCTGAATACTTATATTTTACATGGAGTGACTGCTTATCAGACCTCCATAGCCCAGTTGCTGGGGGAAATGAAATTAAATTGTTTATTCTGTAAATAGGACATTAGAATCACGTTTAAACGTCAACTTAAAAAAAAAAAAAAAAATGAGCTAAATGAGTTCGGCTTTTCCTATCTGACTACTCTGAGAAGGCTGAAACAAACTCAGAGGCCACAGTCTCTTTTAAGTTCCAGACATAATCTTGGTCAGGTCATATGAGGACCATGTAGATAAGTCTGAAATGGTCTTTTGAGAAAAAAACCACACAGATTTGAGTGGACGTGTCCTGTCAGTGCAAGCATTTGTCAGTAATCGTGGAGCTCAACTCAGAACTTAAGGAGCTCAACGGTAACACGATACCCCTTGGTAAGACTGGTTGTCAGACTTTCGGGCTTCCGACGACCCGTAACAACTTTCAAAGACAGCTGGGACCAACGACTTAACGGGCTTTCCGAGGCACGGAGGGGTCTTGGTATGTAAAGATGGTCCATCCACGGACCAACCACGGCCAGCGAAGCTTAACCTGATCGATCGCCCGTGCGGCTGATATAGCCACAAGCCTCTCGATATTTTTCATATTCAAGTTTGAAAATTAATCGTAGACCAAATAACGATGCATATGACCCCCTCACAAGGGAGTTGATATGGTACGGGATGATCAGAAGAAGACATGCTGAGTTGCGACTCCAAATAAATTAGGAAACGTAAGGATTTAAATTCAAAATATTTGATTTCACATAAACCTATAAGGGCACTTATGAAACGTCAGAAGCTAGGTGCACGGTTCCAATTGGTCGTTTCCTATGGAGAAGAGCCGGCAAGAAACTCCACTGTTACTCTTATAAAAGTAAATTTTATTTACAGTGTGAATAAGTATGAGAGGACAGTGTGGGCCTATCAACAAGTAGGTACCAAGTACTTAGCAAGATAGAAAATGGTCGACAGATCTACAGTCTGTTAAGCCTACAACGTTCTCACATTCACAAAATCTGAAAGAAAAGAATCTATATGAAATAATAAAAATAAAAACCTATTTAAACTAAATGACATGATTGGCTGTAACGAATCTAATTTAATAAAAATATAAATTATTGAAGGATGATGATGATCATAGTTCTGGACCTAGTGTAGCAGTGAAAACGTATCAAATAGCCTTTCACGTAGGATGGATGTGATAGACGTCCTATCACGTCCCTGTGGTCAAACCTGTTGCTTCTGACACAAAGAGACATTTTTTTAAGTGATTACTTCTTTAGCGCGTTGAGCACTTTTTGGGTGAACAAAAATCATGGAACTCGAGTCATCGTCACCGAACGCTTTCCATGAGCTATAGGTATACGGTGTTTATAATTATGTGTACTTTTTGGGTGAGCAAAAAGCGTGAAACTCGCGTCATCGTTTTCACTTCTATCGGCAGTCCCCAAAGACTGCCCCGCATGATTTTTTTAAACTCAACTCTTGTGCTTGTAATTTTGGTAAAGGTAAATGGTTAAAGGTAAAGGTACACATTAATATCGGTCTACTGGACCTTATCAAATACACATCATAATAATATAATGGCTTGAATACCACGATTAATACCCCCGTTGTGTCTTTTGCTTCTAATAGTTTTAACACACCTAGTACACATATAGGTTTAATACACATTAAGGTAGGGGCGGTGCAGGACAGCCCTACCCCTGACCACTGTCTTACTATGTAGACACGGCCTCCCATTTCGCAGGCACAGGCATCCTGTGTGATAGGGCGTTAAGGCGACGATAACCGACTTTTAACGATTTTATATTGAAGATCACGTCTAAACGAGTAGTTATAATGATTTGGAAAAAATATATAATGTTAAATTAGAGCATTTTTTTTAATAACTTAAACTACTTTTGAGAATATTTTAGAATATGTTTATATAAAAAACTGAGAATCACGCAAAAACTAACAAGCATATTTTTCTGAAACCATCACCATTTTAAAGATAATTTAATTATTAATCTTATAGTATACGTGTTTTATTAAAATACCTTTTGTTTTATGTATAATAAATTAATAATGCGTCTAATTTGGGACAGCGCTAGATGGGCGAGTCCTATTACTGGCTGGACGTACGACGCGTTGCGTGAGCTCAACACAGAACACGTAAGCTAACCATTCAAGGCCACTGACATATATCGGCGTCTTAAATTAAGATGAGGCGCAAACCAGGAAAGCATGTATTTTAAGGAGGCATAGGTAGGTACCTGTATCCTACGATGTGGTCAGACGAAATTGGACGAGTATTTTGGAGACAATGATAAAATGCTGATTAATAACAGTTTTGAGTCATGAGGAACAGGGTGTATAGTTCACTCATCCTCTGTAGAAAAGAGAGGATCCTCCGACTAGAAGACGGGTGTAGGTATGTAACAAGTTGCGACACCAGCAAAGAGCTACAAACAACCATAGAGATAATTTTACGCACGTAAACGAGTTGAATGTTGTATTTAAAAAAATGGTAGTAATTTCGAAAAATTACTAAAAACAAATTAAAGGATATGAAAACAATGCATTTTATTCATTTTAGACATCACGTTTCATAGTAACATTTACTGCTTATGAGCTACACAGTCGATATCTAAATATAAATAGTGCTAGTTTTATTTTTCAAAACGTCCGGTTTCGATTCCTGAGCTAAGTACAAGTTTTGTTTAGATGTATGAATGCAGTTTTTCTTGTTACTAAGATCGATGATATGGTTCCTTAAAAGAGAACTTCGTATGTCTTATAGTTTCAGACTTTCCCATACTGACCGATCTAAATGTGCCACCCTGTATATGGTGTTCGCGCGGTAAACTCAGGATTTGTGTGACGTCAGGATTTTGGATGACGTCAAGTTTTTGATGCTGGTGATACAAGTTAAACAAAAGAACAGTAGTAAAACTATACGGTTATTGCACTGCTTCAAAAGGAGTTCAAACACAATCAACTGTCTGTGCAGTGATAGCCTAGTGGAGTGACCATTGGACTGCCAAATCATAGGTCTCGAGTTAGAAACCAAGACACGGACCTCTGACTTTTCGGATTCATGTGCGTATTGTATAATTATCACTTGCTTCAAAACCGGTGAAGGAAAACATCGTGAGGAAACCGGCATGCCTGAGAGATATTTCTCGACGGCTTGTGAAGTCAAGTCAAAGGCCCATGAGCGGCATAAAATCTCTGACACCAGGTTAGTCACTAACCAAACGAAGAAGAAAGAAGATAGACACTGTCTTATGTTATATTATTATACACTAAACAACAACGAATCTTTGTAGCTATCTCTAATGTTTACTAGATCAAGATTTACGAGATTACGTGCAAGCAACAATGATTTCGAGCCTCCCACGAAACATAATACTGTGATATAAACGTTTATCTGCGAAGAAAAATTGAATTATTTCGTTTGCCACAGCTGTGGTTTTCTTGGAGTGAGGAGGAAATAGAATTAATAGGACTTTTTCTAGTCCTTGTAGGATAATATGGTTGCCGCTACTTCTAGTATTCTAGTGTATTATGCTTAACGTAACCATACGTCGTGTTTTGAACGGGACCGTCCCTATTTTCGGTTCTTTGTCCCGGTGTCCCCGAAAAAACCTGGAGAAACAAAATTTTCCCGTTTTCAGTCTTTTCTTTATTTAATAAACTGTGGATGTCTGAACAAACGCAACTACAGGTTCCGTTCCATATGGTGATATTGTTTACTAAAGTGACTATTAAAAAACGGGCCAAGATTTTTATTCCTACTTAAAATTATCACCAGCTTTAGGTAATAGGTAATACGGGCTGGTTTCCGCAACTCCACGTCAAAGCGCGTATTTTGCGTACGGGTGGGAAAAATCGGTCATTCAATCCACCCCAGCTCCTCAAAGAATGCCAGCAACGCCTTGGTATTATTGGCAATCTCGCGTAGGGTACCTGGGTTACCGAAGTATTTTGCCCTGTAAGTGGCGACCACCGGGCAATTTAACAGCACATGAGCTGCTGTCTCGTCGTCCTCCATGCAGGCTCTGCAGAGCGGACTATCTGTGACTCCTATGACAAAGAGGTGTTTATTAAATGGCCCATGGCCAGTTATAGCTGCTGTAATCACACGCAGCTGTTGCTTAGTTAGTCGAAGAACCTTTTTCGTGAGGCGGTCATCGATTGAGGGTAGTGCCTCCTTAGCCTGTCTGCACTCGCCTTGGTCCGACCATAGTTTCTGATGCTGATCTCTAGTTCGTTTCCTTACCAGAGTGCGTAGGTAACCGAAGGGGAGTGGCACGATGGGTTCGGGCCCCACTGGTGCCAGGCTCGATCCTCTTCTGGCAAGTTCATCTGCAGCATCGTTCCCCAGCGAACCGCTGTGTCCTTTGATCCATTGAATGGTTATTTTGTTGAGGTCACCCACCTGGTTAAGGCGCTGGTGGCACTCGTATATAAGTCCAGAGTCCACAATGTGACTGTTCAGCGCTTGCAGAACAGCCATGCTGTCTGAGAGTATGCGTATCGAGTGGTCCTTAACTTCCCTAGCCAGAATAGCCGAAGCGGCAAGAGAAATACCCATGCATTCGGCCTGGAACACTGTGTTAAGGACTCCCAATGATGTAGCTATGTGGATGTTGAGGTCACCAGCTGTATTAGAACGTTCTGCTGACAAATATAAAAAAATAAAACAGAAAATTTATCTCCCTTAACTTTTCAAATTTGTAAAAAAATATTTTGATACTTTAAATAAAATAAAATATAATATTATACGAAAATGAGTTTTTTTGAAGTGAAAACTTCTTTAGCGGTGTTGTGCACTTTTTTGTGATGGGTAAAAAAATGTTACTCGCGTCAGGACACGTGACCTGATTGAAAATTCGTAAGACGGAGGGAGAGTAGACTGTTATATTATATACGTTAATATTCAAGTTTTCACTTCTGCCGGCACTCCCGGAGTAATTTTTTTTCATTGAGAACCTGGGCTGGTATTCTCAAAATTGAGTTTCCTTTATGATTCGGCCCTACTAAAGAGAGATTTTTTATTGAGATAAATAAATCGATGTTCCGTTTTGAGTAAAAAAATAGTCGCGTTAATTATGCATCTTTACTATATCATAACTGTCTCGTCGAGGTGACCCAGGAATCAAAACCAGGACCGGATCGAGCAAAGCGTTATTGGGGTTTTTCATCTGAAATTTCGTAGAAACAGCCCAGTCTGGATTTGTATCTGGTTGATGGCAATAGGCTCACTCCCTATTACATGGTATATAAATATAAGTAGCGAAATGTGGGCGTACCTACTATAGGTACACCTCTGCCCAACCCTTCGGGGAATACAGGCGTGACGTTATGTTGTATGTTCTTTTTATCCGGGTGCCTAAAGACATTGCGCTAGGATATAGAACAGATATAGATATTTATTGGGACAAGCACAGGAGATCTCAATTAAACTAAACACACACTCATTAAAAAAAAAAAAACAATAAAAAAAAAATCAAAGTAAAATTAAAATAAAACAGAAAGTCCTGTGAGGCAAAAAGGCTCCTATCTCAGCATGATGCTGCGACATTATATAAAAAAATTCGCAGCTCTGGTATTCTGATAGGGCCCGCAGTGATGTCACGGAAATAATAGAATATTATACATAAATGAAACAGGCAACAGTTAGTTTCTTATGGATTGGGTTGGTATAAATACAAAACAATAAAAAAAGGGTACGTATTTTTCATAAATACAAATTACGTCTGTAATTGTAATATTAGTTTTGCACAAAATTACATATATGTAGGTATTTTAGGAGAGTTTCTATAGATAATAGCGTTGCCTGTAATGTTACCGCTTGCCTACGTATGTGGAGCTATTAAGAATATTAATTATCTCCGTAATTACGAAACAGTTAGTTTCAGTAGAATCCATTTATCTTCGTTAAGGCGTAGAAATAGTCTGAAGTGGCAAAGTCGTAAACACAAAATTTTCCGCACCAAAACTATCCTTTTTTTCGTTTCGTCTCCTCAAGGTCTTTATCTTGAACAATACACGATAGCGATAGGTATATGATTTAAATAAAATTATGCAAATAAATTAAAATCCGCCATTTTTATTTTATATTAATTATTAAAAAAGCAACTGGCTTCCAAAAAAAAACATTATAAAGTGAAAAATTACTTTAATTTCGGAAATTGTTGTATTTGGATCTGTATTTTAGTTATTTTTATGTTAAAAATTTGAATGGAAACATGGAATATGTGGGTAGGCACAGGGTTAACACTCATATTTTGGTTACTCCAAGTTTTAATTGATTATAAATATTTTAATTTGAACTTTTAATGTTATAATTATATTTTATTGTTATTTACCACCCAACTCTCACTATATACTATTTCCAAGTCTTTTTGAGATCCAATTCATCTATCTACTTACTTTCTACCATCCATCTACCTCTATGGACACTAAAATGGCCACAAGTTTAGAAGATCTGGAGCAGCTGTTCAACTCGCGGATGGCTGAGTATGAGAACAAGCTCAGAAATGCATCTTCCGGATCTGAGTCAGCACCTGATATCACAGCACTATCATGGAGTTCGCTGAATTTAAAACTTTTGTGTGGCAGGCACTCTCAAAATTTAAATCACAAATAGAAATGCTGTCTCTTGGCTATGACAGACATGAAACTATGATGAGAAGAAAGGTTTTATTGTTTCATGGGGTTGCCGAGCTACCAACTGAAAAGTTACATGATGTGGTTCACAAAGTGTTAACCGACCAAATGAGCTTGGCCGAGGTCAAAAAGGAAAATATTCATGTCTGTCATCGATTGGGATCTTCACAAGGTAAAGCGAGACCTATCCTGGTTAAGCTTTACACCACTGAGCACCGTCACTTGATTTGGGAGAGCAAAAAGTCACTGAAAGGTACTGGCATCACAATCTCTGAATTCTTAACTCACACAAGACACCGTACTTTCATGGACGCACGCAAGCATTTTGGGGTACCAAACTGCTGGTCGGTGGAGGGCAGGATAGCGATCGTCACGTCGGATGGTAAGCGTCACAAGATTGAAACCCCGGCTGAGCTTCGAGCACTGGTTTCACGGTTCCCTAAGGCCACAGGCGAGTCTGGTGCTGCTGCGCTGTCAGAGGTACATACTTCTCCAATATGTGCGAGCCCCACTGGAGTTCCCGCTACACCTTCAAGAGGCCAAAGAAAAGCGCGCCGGCGTAACTAATTAGTGCCACTGGATGGTTTGTTTATCTAGTTACTCTGTAAAATAGCCGCATTGTACGATAACTTTTGATTTGTTCTGTACTTTTAACCGTCGCCGGTACTTTAACATTTTGTGTTTTCTGTGCTGTACACCTTCACAGTAAATTTTGTGTAACATTATTATATTTTTTTAACAATAAGTCTTGTCGGTGTGTTAACAATTTTTTTTATGTCAGACAGATGTCAGTCTTAGGATTGACACTGACAATTGCTGACAATATGACATTAGCGTTCCATTCCTGTTCTGTGGTAGTTCATATTTGTGTGCATTGCGGTTATTCGTGTTACGCGAACATTTTTATTTTATTTTAATTTTCAAAATATTGTTACTTTATTTTTCATGTGTTCTTTTTATTTCTGTTGCTATTGATTTGATTTGTACAATTTTATTTCTTGCAACAATCTAGTGAGTTAGGGTGGTTGTATTTTAAAACAATCAGCCGTTTAAGTATTTAATTGTAGTTATTGTTGTTTTCTGTTTTTGTTATATTTATATATATAATATTTGTATTTATCTATGAATATTTCAGCTGACTTAAATGACAGTTTTTTCTCTTGTTCTGCCTCGACTTGTAGCTTCGTTAGTGCGGACAGTGAGCCTCCGCTTCGTACTTTGCGTGACAATATTTCCTCTCTTTTTTCTAACTATCCTAACAATCTGCATATAGCCCATATTAATGCTCAGAGTGTTCCTGGTCACTACTCCGATCTTTTGGCATCCTTTAGCAATGTTCATCTTGATGCACTCCTTATATCTGAGACCTTTCTTAAGCCCTCTCTTCTTTCTACGCACTACGCACTTCCTGGTTTTGTCCTGGTCAGAAATGACAGGATAGGCAAGGGTGGTGGTGGTGTCGCCATTTACATACGCGATGATATACCGCACAAAATTGTAAGTTCGTCTCCATCTCAGTACTCGGGGTCGGCTGAATCATTGTTTCTTGAGATCTCCTAGAATCATACAAAAGTATTGCTTGCTGTGTTTTACTCTCCCAACCTTCACGTTGACTATTTTGACTCCTTAGAATCCTCGCTTAACAATTTTTGCCCATCATATGAGCATGTCATTTTAATGGGTGATTTTAACACATGTTTAATTAAAAATGATCTACGTACACTTAAACTCCGTTCGCTTTTATCCTCTTTTAATCTTGAAATTCTACCTCTTTCTGCGACCCATAACTTCCCAAACTGCACGCCTTCTCTTCTTGACTTAATGATCGTATCTTCTTCTCACAATGTTGCTGAGTTTGGGCAGGTCACTGCAACCTTTTCCTATCATGACCTCATTTACCTTTCCTATCGTATCCGACCTCCGAAACGTAAGCCTCGTTTCTGTTTTCTACGTAGTTTTAATGGCATAGACCTGGAGGCTTTGAAACGCGATGCTGGTAATATCGATTGGACTCACGTTATCGAAAGCACCAGTATCGATGAAAAGGTGAACAGCTTTAATGCCATTATTTTAGATATCTATGATAAACATGCCCCTCGTCGGCGTATTAAAATTAAACATAATCCGGCTCCGTGGATGACTACTGAAATTAAACATGCTATTGCTCGTAAGGATAAGGCGAAGAGTAGGTACAGACGCAGACCCACGGAACTTAATCTCACTCACTTTAAAGCTCTACGTAACGGCTGCAATCGTCTGTGTCGAGATGCGAAGAGACGCTACTTCCACGAATCTCTCGTTGATCGTAACTCCTCCGATGTCTGGAAATTTTTAAAGTCTGTCGGTATCGGCAAATCACCCACGAATACCTGTAAAGATGTTGACTTGTCCGCTCTTAACAGGCACTTTTCTCTACCACCTGTTTCTCTAGACCCTAGCGTTAAAGCTTCTACCTTACTTGAGCTGTCTAACTTTCCGTTACCCCAATGCACACTTTTTGATTTCAGTCCTGTATCTGAAGACGTTGTGAAAAAGTCCCTTCTCTCTATTTCCTCCTCTGCTGTGGGCCATGATAATCTGTGTTCGAGAATGATAATACCCATTATTTCAGAACTACTCCCTATCCTTACTCATATTGTTAATTTTTCCTTATTCTCTGGTATATTTCCGTCAGCCTGGAAACAGGCTCACATAATTCCACTTCCTAAAGTTAACAATCCTTCTTCCTTTTCCCACTTCAGACCCATCTCCATTCTTCCTTTCCTTTCTAAAGTTCTCGAACACATTGTTCATGGTCAAATTTCTAAATTTCTATTGTCTAATGCTCTCATTTCCCCTTTCCAATCTGGCTTCCGTACTGGCCACAGTACTGTCACTGCACTCCTGAAGGTTACTGACGATATCCGCTGGGCTATGGACAATAAATCTCTTACTGTTTTAGTGTTACTTGACTTTAGTTGCGCGTTCAACTCGGTGGATTTCGACATCCTTCTTGGGATCCTTCAATCTTTTAACTTCTCTGCCTCTGCAATAGCCTGGTTTGACTCGTATCTTCGGGGTCGCTCTCAGCGTGTCCGCCAAGAAGAGATCTATTCTGACTGGTGTGATCTTACTGCTGGTGTTCCTCAGGGTGGCGTTCTCTCTCCTCTTCTTTTTTCTATATTTATTAATACCGTTACCAAAGTTATCACTTCCAGCTTCCACCTCTATGCAGACGATTTGCAGCTGTATCGACATTTCTTGCTGGCTGATGCAGAATCGGCAATCAATGCCATGAATCATGACCTAGACAGTATATATCAATGGGCTAAGTCGTTCGGCTTACAGATTAACCCTGCTAAATCGCAGGCCATGATCATAGGCAGCAGACACTACCGCACAGCACTTGACTTGTCATCTTTGACTCCATTATCTCTGGGCTGCACAACCATTGCGTATACTGAAACAGCCAAGGACCTTGGTGTCTTAATTGACAGCAATCTTTCTTGGCGAGCTCAAGTCAGTGAGGTTAGTCGTAAGGTTCACTTTTCGTTTCACTCGCTCAAATCCTTACAGAGCTTCTTGCCGTTCAAAACCAAAATTTATTTAGCTCAAACTCTGATTCAGCCGATCATTGATTACGCTGATGCCTGTTATTTGGATGCCACCGAGGAGCTGTTAAATAAGCTTGAGCGCTTACAAAACCTTGGTATTCGTTTTGTGTTTGGTCTGAGGAAATATGACCATGTTTCTCACTTCCGCAAGGAGCTCAAGTGGCTCCCTATCCGTCTTCGCAGGAACACTCGGATATTATGTCTCCTTTACAACATCCTTTATAACCCTGCATATCCCAGCTACCTGCGTGATCGCTTTTCCTTTACCCGTCCTCCGGATGCTCTGTGTAGATCCCACCTCAGGCATCATCTTAATTTCCCATCCCATAAAACTGAACTGTACTCTTACTCCTTCTCTGTTCACGCAGTACGTTTGTGGAACTCACTTCCGCCTAACATTCGAGATTCTAAAACCTTATTTCTCTTCAAAAAGCAAGTCAAAGAGCATTACCTTTCTTCTCTACAGTAATATTCTACATATATACGTATGTATATTATAGGTAAATATTTACTAATACTAGTATTTTTTTATAAATGTGTGTATGTATTTGTATGTATGTTTATTTTATATAGATTAGTTTTGTTTTGAGTTTTAATTTAAATTTTCTTGTTTCGACTTTTCTACACACTGTGTCTACATATCCAATCCTACTTTCCTCTCGCAGGTCTGCTGGAAGAAATTTTGTAAGAAATAAGCAGTACCTTTGTGCTCTTTTATGTTAATATTGTGTCCTGTTAAGTGTTTTGTGTGTACAAAAATAAATAAATAAATAAATAAAAAATTTTTGAAGTTATTTATCCAACATGTGAGGAAAGTTCGTTTTGCAAGCAAATGAACTTGCTCACATGTTGCATACAAAACTTTTCACCACGACCAGCAAGAAAGTATTCAGTCATCATAGGTAAATAAATATAAAACATTAATCTTAACTTATAAATATTAATATAAATATTAATATAATTCGAAGCATCAAATTATTTATTTTTTAAAATATCTTTAAAACTTAACATAAAAAAATCAGGCAAGGTTAGTTTCTGAACGGGATCATTACTTTCCTCACTGTTCAAACAGTGAGGAAAATACAACTTTCCTCACTGTTCAAACAGTGAGGAAAAACCAACTTTCCTCACTGTTTTCGTAGAGGAAAGACACTTCTTTCGTGCGGGAGTGGTGAAAACTTCTTTACGCGCGTTGAGCACTTTTTGGGTGAACAAAAATCATGGAACTCGCGTCATCGTCACCGAACGCTTTCCATGAGCTATATGTATACTGTGTATATATGTTTACTATTTGGGTGGACAAAAAGCGTGAAACTCGCGTCATCGTCACCGCACGCTTTTCACTTCTATCGACAGTCCCCAAATGGCCCCACATGTTTTTTTTCACAACACATCAGCATAACTAATAAGGAAAATTTATTTGGGACCACCGCGCAAGTTTCCTCTGCCCTGCTTATTCCCAACTATGTTGGTATCCAATCTAACTGGATACAACTGTTTCTCATGTCTTTTCGAACTTCTGACTACCCGTAGCTAAGCGACTGCCAAAGCTCCTCAAATGACAGCTGGGACCAACGTCTTAACACGCTTCCCGAGGCACGGAGGGATCTCGATATGTATTGAATGGTCACCCATCCACAGACCGACCCCGGCAAGCTTTGCCTAACCTTGAAGATCGACCCGTGTGGCTGTTATTATTAAGCCACGAGTGCCTTCTACTATTACTAGTGCTATTTGTGCTACTACGCAAACCGTAGAGACCCCACTCACTGACATAATAATGCCTACTTTTGTAATAACCCACGTGCTTCAGTTTCCTGATGTACTAACGACTAAGGCCTTGTCTACGGTGAGGAGCTTGCGCGGGAACTAAAGAGGGCGCGATAATAATTATATCAAATAAGTATAATATGAAACCACCGTTTGAGTCCATAGTGTAGGGATTATTAAAGGTGTGTAGACTGTGTACTCGGACGGGAATGAGCGACCTAATTATAGAATCTGTTCCAAAAGTATCTGATCCATTTGTTTAAAATAGAACATAAAACGTACATGCCAATTTGTAGTGTGTACTGATTATTTGAATACTTAAACACGAAATAATAATTTTAAATCACCTAAAACATGTTTTTCATTTGACAGAATAGAGTTAATTTAAAAAAAAATATTGAAAAAAGTATTGAGATATACAGTTGAAACCTTCTAAATACAGATGAATGTGTTACTTAGCGATAGATAGATAGAATACTCTTTTTATTGTACCACACCATAAAAATTACAGACATAACTATACCAACTAAGTGACCTTTAGTGAGGTTAGATTTTCTTTACACTCTTCACACTTTCTAGATACTCGCGATGCACTGTGGCCGCGTAATCGCGCTCGCCACCGCACCCGCTACCGCCCGAGTCACCGCTTGTGCACCCTGAACGAGACCTAACGGGTACACGGACAGAATAATAAGTGGCAAGTCAGTTTACATGACAGCTAGAGTAGATAGCTTCTTCTTATTATGTATATTTGTATACTCTTTGTACGCGATGAAAGATGGCGGATTACTGTGTCGAAACTGTTGTTGGTTCATCAATCAATGTGGTGAGATTTTGTAGATTAAAGTAAGACTGTGTAAGACGTCTTATTTTCAAATATTTGAGGTTATAAAGGGCATTAATGGAACCTCTACTAATTCCCATTTTGCGCTTCTAAAAATATTATTGAACACTCTCTTTTTGTGAACCGCAAATAATTCATATTTTGGGGTCGTAATAACTGCGAGCAATTTGGCTCGCGAATGGTTGGTCACAGTTCCAACCTAACCTAACCCGTTAGGTCGGTACCCTAGCTTACTTGCTGTGACCAACTGTAAGACAAGGCCAGAAAGTTAAAACGAGTACAATCAATCTGCCTAGCCTTTTCCCACCTATGTTGGGGTCAGCTTCCAGTCTAATACCAGTATTTTTAATGTAGCGACTGCCTATGACCTCCACAACCCAGTTGACAACATGAATGTAATCTAACATGGTTAAGCTTTCAATTTTTTTCAGACTATCTAAAGTAAATACATCTTTTATGGGGTACTGTGTTAAATGTTACAACAGAATACCTTGAGAATTAAATGAAAGAAAATTTAAAAATCATATAAAAAGTACACTTTGTAAACAAGCATATTACAAATTAGAGGATTATATCCAAGATGAAAATGCTTGGAAACATTCTGGTCCTGCTCCATAGGACAATTCAGAATCTAGACAAAATCGAACTGGTTGCCAATTTAATTGTAATTTTTTTTTTTTTTTTTTTTTAAACATATATTTTATTTTATTTTTTGTGATTACTTGAACTCACACACTGACTTATTATTATTAGTATTATTTATTATAATGTTGGAAATATAGTAAAATTTTACAATGTTTTTAAGTATGTGAGCACCATGCATCTACGAGTATCACATAATTATGTCATTCCTTCATTTTTCATTCTTTTTACCTATCGTGGTATAGTAATCTTATTCTAGGTGCATTGTCTTCACATATAATTATATAATAAGTGTATACAAGATATAATGATTTTTTTAAAAGAGTAACGGTGGAGTTTCTTGCCCATTCTTCTCCATACGAAAACTACCTTTTGGAATGGGCGACTAGAATCAGTTTTATTATTTTTTGTAAAGTTTGACGTTCAAAAGTGCCTTTTTTGTGCCTAATTGAAATAAATTATTTGACTGACTTTGACTTTGAATTTTGGTTTCCGGGGTATTATGTGGGTCCTAAGCTTAACTGCCAAAATGTGGGAGTAAGGAGTACTATGAGTAGGTACAAGGTGAAAGATGATATCGCTAGAAAGGGTGTGGCTAGCGAGATGACGACTGATAGATAAGTATGGAAGATAAAGACTGTTGAATGTTTCGGCGACCTCAAATAAATATTGGCATAAGAACATGAGAATTATGAAATACTATAAGTACGCCTCTAAAAAACCCTTTCGAGAAAACAGGCGTAATGTCTTGTTTTCATTAATTGTCTCAAACAATCATAATTTCATTTGCCTGTCCTTCAAGTTTATAAGATAGTTTGATAGTACATAGTAATGGGGAGGGACGGCCAAAGCTAATTACAGATGTCACCACCGTAACTGGTGCTTGTCATTAATGTTTATAATTGGCGGTTAGAAACTTTACTGCAAGAACAACGCAAACAATGTATTCCTTAATGCCCGTAGCTGATTTAAAAGCAGTATTAAAGAAAAAAATGCTTGTCTAACTGGGAAAAAAGCGGACCATGTTGCAATTGCAAGGTACCGTAAAAAGTAGGATAAATCTTGGATTTAGTTTCGTCACTATTTTTTTACTGACATTATTTAAATTCCAATTTTATCTTATTACAGACTAGAATCATACGATAAAAACTTTGGCATTAATAATGAAGGGACTGCCGAATACCTAGACATTGAAGACTAAATGTATGGTATTTGACAATTCTGACAGTACAATCAGCACCAGTGATTATACGCCACCTACCGGGATAAAAAGTCAGCGTGTCTCCTCATTCCATGCTGCCATGTCATTATTGTAAGGTGGCCATCTTTAACCATAAAGAAAAGAGTGTGTGTGTCAAACGCATGGTAGTGTTTGTAATGTTTTATTTTTATTTTATTTATTTCTAATTAATTTTATTTAAAAATATTTGCGTTTTGCACTCCTACTCCATATAAATACTTTAACCGTGTAAAACATACTCTTCCGTCCGAGTAGTTTTCGTAAAAAGGGGTAAGTACAAAGTTTTTGCTTTACGTATTAATATATAGATTTCTCTCAATCATAAATATCAGCTGAAACTAACACTTACACCCACTCAATAACTAACACCATAAGCCCATCCTCTCCATAGATCTTGCCACTAATACATCGGAACATCTTCAAATCCTCTCAGACGCTGGAGCTTCGAGTGGCATCTATTGGATATCGCATCGACGACGGCGGTAAAGCTCTCGTAAAGCTAAGCATACACTTGTGAATATAAGCTTCTTCTCTTAATGGCCGACTGTCGGATAACGAATTAACCGGTGGAGATTATCTAGGTAAGCTATAAAATAAATTACGTCAGACAAATTTCATGTTTTGTGGAGTCGAATATAGATAGATCGGTAGGTACTTAGATAGATAAATCATTTACTTATTTAGTGCACACTGTATTTTTAAACGCCAGAAAATTACGGTTACACAGTCGCTAATTATTATCGTTGCTAAATATTTATGATAAATAGCAGAACACACAAAACAACAGAATTAAGTGATAACTAAGTACCAGTACAAGTATAAAAATTCACAAAAAAAAACATATTTTATAAATAAAAACATAGATGATATGCTTAAATTCAAGGGGGAGGGCGCAACAAAGCGCGACCTCGTGTGACAAGGGGAGGGGGAGGCGAGTTATACGCTTCGTGACGTCACATGAAAATCTATAGTATTATAACTCTTCAACCTTAACGAATAACTTTCAAAATATATTACGAAGTCTATTAATATTGTGAGATTTTATTATAAAAATTATAAAATTGCAATATACAGGGTGTTTGGCGCATGGACCGACACAATTTTTTCAGGGATTTGGGAGGTCATTAGCTAGGTTCTAGCTAAGTTCAAAATAGCTTTTAGTTTTTTTTATAATTAATTTAGAAGTTGTAAAATTTCATTCATTAAATACAAACATTAACTTTGGAAGCTTGTAAGGAATTTTCTTGAAACCAGTTGTATAAAACAAAGATGTTTTTAGATTTAAAGGACTTTGGAGAATGCAACAAAATTTGTTTTGTGCCACTACACCCACAAACAAAAAAGTTATTTCAAATTAAAGGACACATTTTGGGAATTTTTTTCATTTTAAAAAAATAATCATATGTAACCAACCGTGACATTTGGGACAAAGGGTGTATGGGTAGAACCTAGCTAATGACCTCCCAAATCCCTGAAAAAATTGTGTCGGTCCATGCGCCAAACACCCTGTATGTGAAGTCAGACCAGTACCCTAATTACGTAATGCAAAATCAATTCGAATCTGAATCGTTTTGTATCAGATTGCTAATCCATTGCTCCGTAAGTTCGAAAAAAAAACTGCAGAGCAACGTAAATAACGCAATGAATGTTGTTGAACTGTCAAAATGAAACAGATTTGTCTTTATCGTTTACGAAAATATGTTGCGTAATTAGAAAACAGGTGTGGGAGGGATACTTACACAAATATGACCACCTGTGACAAGGACGGCATAAGTCATGAAATTCGTATGACGTAATTTATGGATCCGGCGTCGGATATCCGGCAACCGGAGCGTGTGAAAAGGGGCTTAATAATCGAAAATGAAGTAGGTATAGCTGCGTCCATTCAATGATATATTGGGTTTGATTGACGCAGTGGCTGAACGATTGGTTATCTTGGACGCTTTGTTAACAGTGGTAAGCTTTAGTAAAGCTATACACACACTTGAGGGAGTGAGTGAACGAATGAATGAATGAATGGAGTGTTGCTTTAGTCAATCAAATCAGACGCAAGACGGTTAGACTGCATAGATCAATGGATTTGATTTAAAATCTTAATAATTTCATATCGCAGTGAGCAAGAAGCATGGATCAGTAAACGGTCGTTCTCTTTATCAATCACATCAATCTACTACAATATGTCAAATTTCTTTATTCGATTTTTAACTTTATCAATAAAGCATAAAGTTCAAAGTTAATTGGGGAAATGTGACAGTTTCGGGTAGGTTGATGTGCTGGCGTCTGTGCCTAAAGATGGAAGTAGTCCGCAGTTTATTTTTGTGTTATTGGTTGGCAAACAAGCAGCTGATCCATCTGGTCACCGATCTATAAGGACATCTGCAATACCAGTAGCATTGAATTAAATTAAATTGTTTGTTCTGTAAATAGGATATCGGAACCACTTTTACACGTAATATTAAAAAAAAGTAAAGTGAAGTAAAGTAAAGTCAATTTTATTTGCAATTGCAGGTCCTACATAAAATAAGATGTTACAATAAGATGGGTGAGCCTTGTACAATCTACCTTATATATGGCATGCAAACATTAATGAAATTGTTCATTAATGATGGAATCGTTATTTCACGAAAATAAGTTTTGAATTTTGCTAAGTGTGTGCATAATGCTGCTCGTGAGTGTATAGGTCGGTACTCCAATCGATAATTCTGCCACAACTATACTGCATTTGAAATAAGATTAGACATTTAAACAAACCTTTTTTACAGTTCGTTCAACCGATTTTAACTTCTATAACGTAGGTATTACAAGCAATAAAAACCGGCCAAGAGCGTGTTGGGCCACGCTCAGTGTAGGGTTCCGTAGTTTCTCGTCCGTCACAATAAGTGTTCCTGCTTGCATATACGATTATACTACAAACTAAGTCCAGAAATTATTTTGTACAACTTTTTGTCATTTTTGTACAAAAACTCTTGTTTCCATCAAGTTTAAAATGATTTTCCTAGAAAGTACTTATAAAGTTCTACTTTTCAGATTTTTTTCATATTTTCTAAACTTATGGTTCAAAAGTTAGAGGGGGGGACACATTGTTTTTTACTTTTGAAAAAATGATTTTTAGTAAACCCCTATTCATTTTTAAATACCTTTCCAACAATATATCACACGTTAGGGTTGAAATTAAAAAAAAAATCACTTCCCACTTTACACATAGGGGGGCTACCCTAATAAAACATTTTTATTTTACCACTTTGTCGGCGTGATTGATATACATATTGGTACCAAATTTCAGCTTTCTAGTGCTAACGGTCACAGAGATTAAGCGAGGACGGACGGACGGACGGACAGACAGACATGGCGAAACTATAAGGGTTCCTAGTTGACTACGGAACCCTAAAAATGGTTACAATACCAACTGTTTACTGCAGCTGCCATTTTCATGCCACCAACGCAATAGAAGTCAAAAAAGGTTGGACGGACTGTAATAAAAAAAAACATTCCTACAATTCAACTCCCTACTATTTACAGATAAAATAAACATAACAGCATTCTCACCTACCAACACAAAAGCGGACCGTAGGTCGTTATCATTACAAAGCAGTAGTTAGTAAGAAAAATAGTCGGTCGTACGCACATTACGTACGGAAATAGATGAGAAACAATTTGACCGAGATCGCACAGGTAAACACCGACGTTGAATCATATTGCCGGTAACGTAAGGTTTAAAGCAAAGGGGTGTAAAAGATACGATAATATGGTCAAAACAAATTGTGCAGACGCCAGCACATCAGCCTACTACAGTCTGTCAAAGGAGATATTCCAAATCCGGCCCAGTATGTGTACAGTATCTCGAAAAATCGAGAAAATCTATGGAATTCGGGAAAAATAAAGATAAATTGCATACATGCATACTTTTCTTTTAATAATTTGATATTTATCAATTATTTTTACCGACTTGCAACATGGCGTCTCGCCAATTTAGTTACTCTGTGGTTAAAAACAATGACAGTAAACCATAGATCGGCCATTGATCATAGATCGTGAACTGTACTGTCAGTTCAGTCGCTTTCGTTGTCGTTCGCGGTTTGATGTTCGTATTGTTTTAATTTCTCGAGTCTACAAAAGACGGAATGAAACGTAGTGATTTTACAATTAAGACAAATAAACATGTCAAACGTCATTAATCAATTAACATGACAGTTTACCGCCATGACGGGTTTTTGTTGTGTGTTGCAATTTCAAGTGTACATTCTTGAGTTTTACTACCAAGCAAAGCCAACTTAAAGTAATTGCATGATTGAAAACGGTTTTAATTGTGTTTTCCCTATTTTTCGGTGTTTTTCTAATATGACGGTGGCAGCACTGAGACGTCAGATCCGGGCACTTGTCAAAAGTGTCAAAGCGCTTATATTTTGTTTAGTCATGATGACCGAATTAATGAACCGAATGATGAACGATAACACTTATCAGTGTAACGTGTCAGCAGAAGAAGTATGCAAAAAACTTAGTGCAGATGCGTATGTACTCTTTAACTTATTTAAAAAAGTAAATATGGCCACAAGGTTAATTTCTTAACAAAGGGTTAGATGCGTCCATTTTGAGATTCGGCATAATATTTTGGGGAAATTGTAGTCTGAGGGAACAGGTGTTCAAGGCTCAAAAACGCTGCATAAGTGCTATGTGCAATTTAATAGTGACAGATACTCGTAGCTGCGTACCTGTATTTAAGTCCTTAAAATTACTAACATTCGCATCACTTTATATTATCCAGCTATCTAATTACGCAACACAGTGTCGTAAACGGGATCCTGCCGTTTTGCCGAAAAGATTTTGCCAAAAAATCACTACCCAAACAAATTTTTGCAACCTTTTTTTATACCAATGCAATGTTTGGAATTATTTTAGTACGCACATTTTCATTTGGTCAAATTTTTACTTGGCAGAATATGATCAAGGATAATGTCATTTAGGCATTTGGTCTTTAATATAATTATTTATTACAGCAAACAATCTTTAGACAATAAACGTTTCGTCATACGATTTGGTATGACAAAAATATAAAGGTTAGGTTAGGTTAGGTTAAAACTGTGAAAACTACGCACGAGCCGAGCGAGCGAAGCGAGCGGTGCCGCGGCAGCGGCCGGCGAGTGCCAAAAACCAAAGCCAAAAACGACTAGATTATATAGAAAGAAACTATGAAAAAAAACAGGCTACCCGAAACTGAACTAGTCACACGAAATTTTTTTTTTTTTTTGCGTAAAATGAGTAATTCCAACTGAAATATTTGACTACATAAAAATTGGTAAAAGTTCTAGTTGGTAAACAAGTTATTGTATAAACGTTCACATGCTAAACATTAGGTTTGCGTTACAATTATTTGTAAAGAGATTTTTTGCTAAGTAATAATTTGGCAAATGAAATTATGCGAAAAATTGTTTGGGAAGTGATAATTTGGCAATTTCTTTTCGATGAAACAAGGGAGACCCGTCGTAAACGATTACGACAAATTTGTTTCATTTTGACGGTTCAACAACATTCATTGCGTTATTTACGTTACGTAATTAGGGTACCCACAGCTAAAAAAAAAAAGAAAAAAAAACGGACCTACAGGTGATTGTTTTTGTTAAATCAAACATGCATCTTTTTAATAAAGTGTCTGAAAATAGAAACCGGCCAATCAGGAGACAGTTTTAAAATTTGTTACTTGATAGTGGTTACGATACCGCTCTATTAAAGAAAAGTATTAATTATGTATGGGCCCAATCATATCTAACAATATACCCGATGTAATAAAAAATGAGACATTTCCACTTTCCAAAAAAAAAAAATTGACAGATCATTAATTAATAAATTTTATTACTCAATTGGCGAATTATGACCGATAAAAATTTAAATTGATAATATGACATCTCTGTATACTCCTGACTTTTACTATATCATTTATTTTTTTAATTTATCTTTATTGTCCTCGAACTTGACGAATTTATAATCCCATTTTATTTATTTTAAACTTGATATGATGTTATTGTATTGCCTATTTCAAAATATTTACTGAATTTCATCCTGACGTTGCAAAAATTTAAAATCGTTTCACAGAATTACTTTTAGATAAATGAATGAATGTACGCAGATACTTATTTTTATGTACCAACATTCTTACAACTTCTTTTTTCATTCTATTCATATATTTTATAATTATTTATTGTCCAAATGGAAGACGTCTGGTCAAACTGGCACCAACTGGTGGCGGGAATTTTTACTTTAGTAAAAACAAATGAATTATCATCATCTGCCTAGCTTATTCCTAACTATGTTGGGGTCGGCTTCCAGTCTAACCAGATGCACAGCTGAATACCTACCAGTATTTTACATGGAGCAACTGCCTATCTGACCTCCACAACCCAGTTACAGAGTAACGCGACACCTCTTAGTAAGAATGGTTGACAGACTTTTGAGCTTCCGTCTACCGTTTATGGTCGTCAAAGATCTATAAACCCAATCTAGAAACCAAAGACTTCGATATGTAATGGATACTGACCGTGCAAACGTAACTTGAAGTTTGGTCGACCCAAGGTCTTAAGAGGGAACAGGGCCTATGATTCTCCATACAAATGTATTCCCCTTTTTTCTTCCTGAATAATGTCTCTAGAGAAATCATTTTTTTTTAAATAAAATCAAGGTCTGCTGCCACGCGTCTCTGTTATTTCCTTTTTTTCAGATATTTATTGGTAAAGAAAATATGACCGTCCAAAAATGACAAAGTTGCCTCATTTTTACCGTCGTAATTAGAGGACTACCAGACAAATTCGAAAAGATTTTTACATAAAAGAAAAAGATAGGAACCTAGAGATACTCTTTTTTAAAACTTTAATGTAAAAAATAATTGATTCGGCTCAGTTTTCGAGGAGAAAAAAGGGGAATACAAAACGTTGAATCGTAATTTTTTTTGTGATATAATTGGTCTGAGGTGCAGCTATCCCTATCGCACTCTACGGAAGCAGACTTGAGGTAAGACGACGGCAATAGTTTATTCAAATACCTATTTATCAAATTCTTCGCAGGCCCTGTTCCCTCTTAATACTGGTTATGTTGTCACCTACGTGCAACAAATTACTATCGTAGCAATTGTTTTACAGCAGTAGTAGTAGATTTCTTTGCGAAGGACCTCGTCCGGGGAAGTAATACCCATTTCTGTTGCCATGAAGAATTGCTGTGTTTCAGTTTGAAGATTGTAGTTGCCTTTATTACAGGCACAGAACACATTCCTGCTTTGTCTCTTGGAAAGCAACGCATCTGCAATCTTTCTTTTGTTTTATTTTCAACAGACTTCAAAAAGGAGGAGGTTCTCAATACGGTGGTATGTTTTTTTTTTGTATGTTTGTTACGCGATTACTCCGCCAATTATGAATTGATTTTGATGATTCTTTTTGTTTTTGGTAGGGCATAGTTCAGAAGTGGTCCCATATAAGTTTGGTCAAGATCTGATGAGGGGTTTTTGAGTTTGCTTCAATAATACGTATTTTTCCCGCCTAGTTTATGTGGACGATGTTCTAATAGTTCCTGTCACTGTAATTTACATAGCAGGTAGTGGTATTCCAATTTTTGTGGGGGGTTTGTGTAGGGACCACAACTAAAAAGAGAAAAATAAAAACTTTTTTACAAAAAATAAAACCGACTTCCAAAAAAAAAACACTACAAAGTGAAAAATAACTGATTTCGGAAGTCGGTGGCAAAAAAACGAAAATACAAAACCAAAGACACCGACTTCCGAAATCAGTTATTTTTCACTTTTTTTTGGTAGTCGGTTTTATTTTTTGTAAAAAAAGTTTTTTCCTGTTTCAGTTAGTTTTAACGATGGTCTGGCAGTTTGCGTACTTACGACCTACCCAAATGTCATTTATTTGGTATTCTTCGTCGAGTCGTTGACCTCCATAAGTTCTGAGTTGAGCTACACGATTACTGACCAATGCGTGCACTAACTGGACTGGTCCACTCAAATCTGTGTGGTTCTTTCCTCAAAAGACCATTTCAGACACTAATCTACATGGTCCTCTTATGGTCACTAATTTATAATTATACAGGGTGTTTGGTGCATCGTGTGCCAAATTGAAATGGTTGACTGAAGGGGTCATCTGCTATCGATTAGATCACTTTTATATACAAAATTAGTGACATGAGTCACTAATTTAAAATAGAAAAATTAAACCAAAATTTGTGACTAAAGTCACTAATTTTGCATTTAAAAGTAATTTAAAACAATACACATCTAAATTAAATTAAATTTCAGTTTAATGTAACATTTGGGTCTTTTTTAAATAAAACAATAAAAAAAAACACGCCATGAGAGGTGTTTAGGGGTCTGAAAGGATAGCAGATGATCCCTTCGGTCGACCATTTCAATTTGGCTCACGATGCACCATACACCCTGTATACTTTATTTCAGAATATCCAATAATATTTTATTTATGTCTGTAATTTTTATGGTGTACAATAAACAATAACACAACAATAAGTAATTTGTAATACTAACACGCTATGGGCCTTTGAAGCCTGATAATAAAGTTTATATTATTATTATTATTAATAAAGAGTATTCTCGGCCTGAATTTTTAGTCACCATCCAAATTTTGATATATTAATCTTTGGCAAAAATCATTGAATACGTGTTTTTTCTTTTAGTATCACTCAATACAAAAATATTGAGATATTACATCACAAAGTTATATATATACCACGCAGAGCGGATAATTCTTTCGAAAAAATGATTTAATATGAAAATTTTACGTATCGATTTTTTTTCAAAAATGGAGTTAATGAATGCCTAGAAAAAATTTGGTCGGTGACTAAAAATTCAGCCTGTATATAATCTACCTGGCCAAGATTATGTCTGGACTTTAAAAGAGACTTTGACCTCTGTGTTTGTTTCGGCTTTTCTTCTCAGGGGTAGTCAGACGGAAATGTAGACTCCAACTAGCTGGCTAGCTAGTTTTTGATGTGTAACATCCTTCCCCTCGCTTACCTGCAATCAAAATAAAAATCTAAATATACAAATCTGTGGGAGTGATTTTGTGAAAAGGGACGGAAGTGTGAAACTAGAAGCCCCCCGAAGCGCGCGCTATTTGGTTTGACAGATAGTACCAAACCATTTTCCGAGAGGTTGTAAACAGGTTGATGATGATGATGATGACGTTGACGATGTCGGTGATGGTGATGAGTGTACATGACATACTCTCAACCCCCAGAGCACATTTTAAGTCAATGCAATACATATCCAGTAAATGGTAGCTTTATAGAAGGCACATGGTCACAGTGCTCACACATGTGCTATGCAATGATGTATACAATACTAAGAGATTGAAGTTATACAATTCGAAGATAGGTTTTGCAATCTTCAGCAGCTCCAACAATATTTTCGAATGCTAATCAATTTGTTTATGCGCTTTTGTGGAGCTGGACCAGCGTTGAGCCAAGCATATTTGTCAGCGACATAATCCCCCAGCTTATAATATGCTTGGCAGCATAGTGTGCGTTTTATACAAGATTTAAATTTCGTTTCATTTTGTTGTAGTATCCTTATTCCTATCCATTCGCGTAACACCTCACATCCCCTTTTCTATTCTGACCTCAACTGCATGCAATTAATTGCCTTTAATTCATTCCTTTTGGAGAAGCAGTAGTGACGGTGGTAACGGCCCCTCGACTTACCGAGTTGTAGATTCGGGTTCGAACCCGGGCTACTTTGTGTAAATCATTTCATCAGCACTGCTCTCAGAACGGTGAAGGAAAGGAAAACATCGTGAGGAAACCGGCATCAGAGCAGAACCAAAAAATCTAAGAAATGCGACATCTACCAACCCGCAGTGGGCTCGCGTGATAGATTACAACCACAGAAATATTAAATATATCTATGATTACAACCCACTCCCTCTCGAATTGAGGAGATCTTTGTCCCAGCAGTGGGGATATGATACGCTAATTATGTGTGTATATTGTGTTGATTGTTTAAAACGTCTATTTTTTTAAATTTATTTTAATTTAATTCAATTCAGTTGTTTGATTATGATTATGTAAGAGGAACTCGTGGCTAAGTAATAACTCCCGCACGGGTCGATTCATCAGGTTAAGCTACGCTGGCCGGGGTTGGTCTGTGGATGGGAGACCATCTTTACATACCGAGACTCCTCCGTGCCTCGGAAAGCACGTTAAGCCGTTGGTCCCGGCTGTCATTCGTGGATCTTTGACAGTCGTTACGGGTTGTCAGAAGCCCCGAAAGTCTGACAACCAGTCTTACCAAGGGGTATCGTATTATCCAGTTACTGGGTTGTGGAGGTCAGATAGGCAGTCGCTTCATGTAAAATATTGGTATTCAGCTGCATCCGGTTAGACTGGAAGCCGACCCCAATAAAGTTGGGAAGAGGTTAGGCAGCTTGATTGATTATGATTATGTAATTCTAATGTGTATGTGTAAATGTAATTTTATTTTTATTCATTATTTTAAATTGTATATTATATATTCTGTATGGACCATGTCTGAAATAAATGAATTATATATATTATGCTTATGCATCCTTTTTGTGTCCCAAACATTATTTTTTAGGTTGCTTAAATACAAATTCAAAAAGCCCAATCAACATAGGTATTTTATTTTTTAAGTGTGAGTAGATGACTGTCTCGTTGGTCCAGTCTAAGTGGTCGCAAGCTCTACTCCGGCGCATTAGGTCCTAGGTTCGATTCCCAGGTCGGGAAATATGTTATAGGGTTTTTCCATTAGGAATTTCTCAGTAGCAGCCTGGAGTTAAGATTTGTGTCCGGTTGATGGCAATAGGCTCGCCCCTTATTACATGAGACAAAAACATAACTGGCGTAATGGGCGTGTACTATAGGTACAACTCTGCCTAGCCCTTCGGAATTACAGGCGTCATGTTATGTTATATAAGTAGGTCCTAGCAGATACTTAAACTTCTTAGGCTTTCATTCAACGTACTATTGAACTTCTAAACTCAGCACTTAACTGTTTATACCTCTTTTAGTGCTAAACTTTAATACCTAGTACCTACATGAGCTACTTTCAAAGATTTATGTCCTAAATTAGTTTTAGTACTTAAGTGCTTTTAATTGTATTTACTTGTACCATTAAGAATTTTAGATAGACCAATAAAATTCTTTGGCCTAACGGGTTTTGTTTTATTTATTTACTAGCTGCGCCCCGCAGTTTAACCCGTATACACGTGAGAATATCCGGATAAAAGGTATCCTATCTCCTTTTCCAAGTCATGGTCTACCCATGCACCAAATTTCATCCAAATCCGTTCAGCCGTTTTAGCGTGACAGCGTAACATACAAATATTGGGAGGGTTGGGATGAATTTATGCCAAAACAAACTTAATATTACAGCTGAGAAATTGGTTCTACCATACATCGATATACGCCACGGTCAATTCTCCAACAGCAAATGTGAGTTTGTAATGGGAGGGTTGGGATGAATTTATGCCAAAAACAAACTTAACATTATAGCTGAGAAACTTGTTTTCCCATACATTGATATACGCCACGGTCAATTCTCCAACAGCAAATGTAAGTTTGTAATTGTTTTTTTTTATGTGATAAATAAAACTACAAATTGTCGATTTTCGAACTTGTCCCTTTACTTGTGCTGTGAGACAAATTTCGTGATTCTAGATCAACGGGAAGTACCCTGTAGGTTTCGATTTATTTGAGAGTATCAAAATATTATATCGCATTTATGGCCGTATGTTTATTGCGTTGACTTAGAACGCGTTCCCGAGAAGAAAGACCCTTTGGTCTTGACAGACTGACAGACAGACCGACAGACAAACAACGAAGTGATCCTGTAAGGATTCCGATGTATCTCTTTGAGGTACGGAACCCTAAAAACAATAAAATTATAATTTTAGTAACCATACAAAAGTGCAATCAACATATTACGTTCAGTTAAATAATAGAGATTGTTGACTGGGGAAAAATACACATAATTTTTGCTTTATCATAATTATTAATCAAAAATGATTTAGATAAAACGCATTAAAGTAGGGGAGTGGGGGCTCGCTACGTCACAAGTCAGTATAAAACGCAACCGGGGTGACGTCATGCCATATTTTAACGTATTGCATTTTCAATGTATTGCCGTAATCTTTTGATTATGTAAAAAAATAAAAAATACGAGTCAATTTTTTTTAAACAATATACCTGACGGACAAAGAAATAATTTTAGCCATCATCCCTATTCCCAATAAGATCCGACCATCACAATATTAAAGCATAACAAGATTCAACAAGGCAAATCAGATTATTTTTAAAGTAAACAATAAAAAGGGATTCCTACATCGAACCTCTTTCCGTCGAGGGCCGAACTTATCGAGTTAAGAACCTCCTCCACGAATCACTCGACTCTAAAGAGCGAAATCACGGAAAAGGCTCGTGTATTCCGACGGGAGAATCGAAAAGCTTGACTGAATTCTAGACTCAATTAAAGTCGGGATACTCGTAAACACACAAAGAGCTAATGTATCGGGATTTATCGAAGTAAATTTTTTGAAAAAAGGTGTGTTATGCTCGGTTCTTGTAAACAAAAACGAATCGTTTTGCTTACCAATGGTAGCGTTTCTTATTGCCAAACAGGCCCAGAGGTAAATTAACAGATTCGTAAGCAAATTATACCCGTGATAGCTATAGCCATAGCCATACGAGATATACCATACCTGTGGTAGCCATATGAGAGGGTCTACTATGCAAAGCTAGTCTTTGCTTCATTACCTATTGGAAAAGTCTTAATATTAACCAATGACGGTCCGTAAATTATAAGAATCGACCAATAGTCGGTTCCTACTTGTTCGGGGCTTGTGGCTAAATAATAACAGCCGCAAAGAAAGAAAAGGAAGAATAATATTTATTTGGACACAGTTCGTGAAACACATAATAACAAAATAAAAAGTGAAAATAAACAAACGTCGATCGAAACTACGCTTGCCACGGTCAAGTTCGTGCATGGATCACATATCGAGACCCCTCTGTGCCTTGGAAAGCACGTTAATCCGTTGGCTGTTCGTAAATCTTTGAGAGTCGTTACGTGTAGTTAGAAGGTCAAAAGTCTGACGACCAATCTTACCAAGAAGTGTTGTGTTACCCAGTAAGTGGGTTGTGGAGGTAAGATAGGCAGTTACACCATGTAAAATACTGGCATTCAGCTGTATACGGTTAGATTAGAAGCCGACCACAACATAGTTTGGAATAGGTTTTGCTGATTGACAGTGTTTAGTGATTGGATGAATCAACCAAACTTAATTGCGTAAACATAAAAGTGAATTATTGAATGGCGGCGATTTTTGAAGCTATCCATCAAAGTGAATTCAACTTGAGTGAACCGTATGTTCGGGACTTTATTTTTAAAATATCACTTCGAATTTGGAACGGTATAGAGATGGGAATCCGCGATGATTAAAATCCTTACTGATGAATCCTTAGTTATGAATTCGAAAGTCAGTTTTTTTATTTGTTTGTTACGCTCTCACTCTAAAACAGCTAAACATATTTGGATGAAATTTGGCGCATTGGTACACCATGATCTGGATTAGGAGATAGAATATTTTTTAACCTGATATTCTCACGAGATCGAGACTTGTGCGGGTGAAACCGCAAGGCGCAGTTAGTTTACTTACAAAAACAAATGAGATAGATTCGCGATGATATATGTACTTTAAAAACAAATGAATCAGCTTAGTGAGGTTCGAAGTGAACTTTACAGAATCACTATTGAGAAATGGCTTATGCATAAGCAGCTTCTAATGTTTCCTGCTGTGACACACACAGGCCTCCTCTGTTCGAGAGGGAGTGGACTGTAATCTACCACGCGGGCCCAGTGCGGGTTGAAGGATCTCACATGTCCTCGAAACTTTGGTTCTAGGACATGCCGGTTTCCTCACGATGTTTTCCTGCGCAGGTTTGAGAAATTCCTAAATAATATGAAGTGATTTTATCAATCTATCCCGCTACAGTATCCCTCAACGGCTGCCCACCGATTTATAATTAGGATCTCGGGACAGCACAACCAAAAACAAAACATTTTAAATATCCCGAAATCGTCATAGCAACAGATCCCAAAAGCTTTTGGCCTTTTGAAACGAGACAAAAATAAATAATATTCAATTAGGGGCTAAAATTGCGCTCCAACGTAATTACTCTCATACGGGTATCGTGAGGACAATAAAGATAGCTTTCAGGGAATTTCGATCTCTATTGTTAGCCGCACAAAGGAAATTTTTGCGGAAACATGCCAAGGACAAACGGAGCCCTCGCTTATTAAGGGGAATCGTTTCAAATGAAAATGGAAGCACAGAAGGTTCAGTTTAGACAATTTATACAACCAAACAAGCGTATGCCATAAAAAAAACTTTTCACAAAAGAAATTAACAGACTTAAAAAAAACAAACACGAAAAAGTGCAAAATAACTTTAATTTCGGAAGTTAGTGACAAAAAACGAAAATTCTGAAACAAACACACTGTTTTTTTTTTGAAGTCGGTTCAATATTTTTTCGTAAAAAGTTTTTACTCTTCACTTTTTTGTGGTACCTCATCATCATCATCATCATTTCAGCCATATGACGTCCACTGCTGAACATAGGCCTCCCCCAATGATTTCCAAATCGGCCGGTTGGAAGCGACCTGCATCCAGCGGCTTCCTGCCACCTTTTTAGGTCGTCTGTCCACCTTGTGGGTGGACGTCCTACGCTGCGCTTGCCGGTACGTGGCCTCCATTCCAGAACCTTTCTGCCCCATCGGCCGTCAGTTCTGCGCGCCGTGGTACCTACCCCACACAAATTCGAATACCAGTACCTGCTATGTAAATAACAGTGACAGGAACTTATACGAGTATAGACTAAGTGGGAAAAATACGTAATATTGAAGCCAACCCAAAAACTACCAAAGCAAAGTTAATAAAATTTATATAGGACCACCTCTGAAGTATGACCTTTCAAACAAAAAAAGAAACATCAAAATCATTACATAAATGGCGGAGTAATCTCGTAAAAAACATAATAAAAAAAAACGTACTGTCGAATTGAGAACCTCCTCTTTCTTGAAATCGGTTGAAAACGTCTTCAGGACAGTTTCAGTATATTTCAATCCACTGCTATTTTTAGCGTGATGTAGAAACTTAGGTCACTCCAGCAATCTTGACAACTACGACTCTTTGACATTCAAAAGTGCATTTAAATGGTTTAATTGAAATAAATGCTTTGAGTTTGAGTTGAGTTTTTAATCATTTTCAACCTGAATATACAGCACTAATATCAATGGTAGTATGAACGCACTTCTTCTCTAGAAGCTCTACTATCATTATTATTTTTTGTTTTTTTTTCTTACTTTGAGAAATTTTTGTGCCCAACAAGTCCATGTGAACTTAATAGCTCATGTGTTATGCAATAAAGATTTTAATTTGAATTGCTAGTATGTCTCATGCCTCTTGCCTGTAAATATATTATTTTTCTTTATGGCTGTTTGTGTATGTGAGATTAAATGTTTGTAAATGCACCCACGATACAGGAGAAATTCCTAGTGTAGGGCAAAGTTTCAAAAAAAAAAAAAAAATTGGGATTCTTGATCTGGAATTTCCCAGTATCAGCTCGTAGTCTGGATTTGTACCCGGTTGATGGCAATAGGCTCACCCACTATTACATGGGACTTAAACATAACTGGCGTAATTTGGGTAGATATACTATTGTACCTACACTTCTGCCTAACCCTTCGGGGAAATAGAGGCGTGATGTTATGTTTACGTGTGGAATTGACATGCAGTGAGCAAGCTCGGTGGTCAATGCTCGATACTTCTCCTAAAAAGACGCGGCCTTTTCTTTGCACTGTGACTGATACAGTGTACTTCACATGTATGATTCATATCATAATAATACTTTTAATCCACACAACTATACTATTCCACAACCAAACGATGACTGCCTCTTAGATGCTAATTACATTATACCATTTAAAACGACTTTTGCCCCACCCAGAAATAACGATAATATCATAAGTATCATAACCGTTATTTCTAAGTGCTGCCAAAGTAAAATAATACATTCAGTTGCCATAATGAAAATACGTTTATAAGTTTCTTACAATATTAATAACTTGTACTTTGGCAGTGTTGCCACAGTGGATATTATAAATCGATATTAAAAAAAAACCTTTTTTAAATTAACACAATGAAATCACGACACAAAGTAAGCCTACTTATTATTTTACTTCCTAATGGTGTAATGGAAAGCCGTTTGAAAATATATTATGTTGTGATAAAAAAAAAACTTTTTTCAAAAGAAATTAATAGACTTGAAAAAAAAAAAACAAATAAAAGAGCAAAATAACTTTAATTTCGGAAGCTAGTGGCAAAAACCGAAAATTCAGAACCAAAGACACTGTTTTTTTTTTGAAGTAAAATATGTTGTGATAAGTAGTAAAGTAGTAGGTAAAGGGTAAAAGAATTTTTCAAATCGGTTTAGTAGTTTCGGAGCCTATTCAATACAAACAAACAAACAATCAAATCTTTCCTCTTTAGACATAACATAACATCACGCCTTGTTTCCCCGAAGGGTTGGGCAGAGGTGTACCTGTAGTACACCAACATTTCGCCAGTTAGGTTTTTTAAGTCCCATGTAATAGGGGGCGAGCCTATTGCCATCAACCGGGCACAATTCCAGACTCCGGGCTACTACTGAGAAATCCCTATTGGAAAAACCCAATAATACTTTTCCCAGCTTGGGAATCGAACCCAGGACCTCATGCTCAGCAGTAGCGCTTGCGACCACTAGACCAACGAGGCAGTCCTCTTTAGAATATTATTATTATATTATTAAGTATAGATGAGACATTTTACGCCGACGAAATCGCGAGCAGATGCAAGTGGAGTAATAATTAGTAGCAAAGATTAAACCATCACGTGTTATTATAAGGAATAATATCGTATAACAAACCAGGGTATTACCACGTATTACAATCATTTTTGAAAAGTGTCTCAATTAGATTCTATAGTGCTAATAAACCACTTCAGATTTTTTTTATTCAATCTTAATGTGCCATAAAAATGCATTTAAATTTTGCATTTTCAAATTTCGCGCGTAATTTGACGAAAACGCTGGAGGCAGTGGACGCCATTTCTCTGTGGTCATGACGTCAGTTGGCTGTGTAAACAAATGCAGCGATATTTTTTAAGTTATAAATGTGATAGTTGACAGTTAACACTTTCTGAGTTTACATAGCCGTATGACGTAATAACATGGCGACTACTATCTAATGGTGTTATGAAACAGATTAAAAAAGCTGAAACCTTGGAATTGAATTTTAAAATTTAGTTTGCTAGTTTATGAACTAAAACTAACGTTTTCCGACAGATTTTTGCCTATGCTATCTCTATTTTATTTTTTTAGATCTTTTCTCATATAGAGTAAAACACCCTATTAAAGACGGTATTAATAATCTTCAGCCTCATTGGTCTACTTCTGAGTATGAGGTCCCGGGTTCGATTCCTTGGTCGGGCACAGTGTTATTAGCATTTTCCATTAGGCATTTCTCAGTAACAGCCCAAAGTCTGGATATTATGTGCCCGGTTGATGGCAATAGGCTCGCCCTCTATTGTTTACATGGTATTTAAAACCTGTATACCTACATAAAAACGAGTGATGTTTGTTGATAATCTTCTGATGAAAACTGTGAACTTCTGACTCCAGATCAGAAGGTTGCGTGTTCAGATCACGTCGGGGTCACCAATTTAGGAGCATGAGGAACAGGGTGTAAAGTTCACTCATCCAACATAGAAAAGGGAGGATCCTCCAACCAGACGGGTGTTGTGTCTGGCGGGCCGACTGCCCAACTGTTGATGTCGGATAGTCTTATATAATATGTCGTTCGCGCAGTAAACTCTAATTGCGCGATGCAGGATTTGTGTGACGTCATGTCTTTTGATGCGTAGTTCGTATGTGGCGGTGTAACCGCTACAATTCCATTCCATCTCAATATACCATAATGTCCTGTCAATCTCAAAGACAATCTCAAATAATGTCAGAGTATTAAAAGCCAGATATATCCTCTTTTCGTCTCCGTGTGGTTAGTGACTAACCTGGTGTCAGAGTTTTAAAGCCGCTCATGGGCCTCTGACTTGGCTTCATATGCCGTCGAGAAGTATCTCTCAGTAACTGTGATAGCCTAGTGATGTGACCGTCGGACTGCCAACTCATGGGTATCGAGTTCAAACCCAAGGCACCCACCTCTGACTTTTCGGATTCATGTGCGTATTGTATAATTATCGCTTGCTTCAAAACAGTCAAAGAAAACGTCGTGAAGAGCCAGATGTATGAACGTAAACGAAGCAAAAGGAGTATGTAAGGATCGTAGCAGGTGGCGTTCTGTAGTTTTAACCCCTGGGAATGGGAATGGGAAGAAGGCGTGACTTTGTGTTTGTGTGTGAAAGCCAAAAACCACCCCACATGTCACACACTTAATCCAGTGGTTTATATCTTCAATAAGAGCCACCTGCGCCAAATGGGCCATCAAAACGTCCATATGTAATAATATAGTAATAAATACATACATACTGTATTGCAATAAAACGGTATGTTATTGCGGGATTCACGGTGTTATTTCGTAAAGAACATTGAGCGGCAACCTGCAACGCGAACGTTTTTAGGAAACATTCTTCACTAACTAATTGTGTCTGGACATATTTCTGCGGACGTATTAAGAGGGAACAGGGCCTGCGATTCTCCATACAAATGTATTCCCCTTATTTCTTCCAGAATAATACCTCTAAGCAATCTTTTTTTTTCATAAAATCAAGCTCTGCTATATACACGTCCTTGCTATTTCCTTTTTTTCAGCAACTTATCGTAAAGTAACGTAAAGAAAATATGACCCTCCAAAAATAACAAAAATGCCCCATTTTTACCGCCGTAATTAGGAGGACTAACAGACAAATTCCAAAAGTTTTTAACATACAAAAAATATAGCTACTAGAAAGAAAGAAAGAAAATACGTTTATTTGTAATAATAAAAATATTTTTTTATTTTTTTAAATGTTTTTGTTATTTTTTTTGTTTTTATAAAAATATTTAAAAATGTAAATTTTATGTGTATATATTAAATAAAGGAAATCATAATAAATCGTTTATTTATAAAAAGGGGCACATTTACAATAAGTATCTTAATAATTAAAATAGAGCACATTTGCTTAATTGCCTGAACTAGGTTGAACCTGTGCTTCAGGCTAGGAAATTTTACTTTATGTAATAAATTAACAAACAAGGAGTTTAAAGTATATAAACTAAATTAAAATTAGGTCAATCAAAGTAAAATGGCATGTTAGCGATTCTATTTGCAGACAACAAGTAGATCTTCTGTCTGTGCATAATCTATGGTTAGTAAATATTTAAGTATAATTTTTTTATAGCTAAAGTAATTTAATGTATAAATATTAAGTTTTCTATTTAATCTATTGTACAGAAATGGGCCTAAGAATGTAAAAAATCTTTATACAAAGACATGTTTTGAGGTTGCATTTGATGTGCATACTATATCATTCCGTCTCTTGTTAGTATTCTCAGCGGTGTAAGTAAGCATGGTGTGCTGTTTTAATACTAAGTGCATAATGAAAAGTTGGCGAACAGTCAGCACGTTGCAGGATTTATATAGCAGATCTGTGGGAAAGAAAAAGGGATGGAAGTTTGCTACCTTTAAAATTATTATTTGCGGTACATAATTATGACGCAAGCAAAGGAACAAATACTAAAAAACAAATTTGGAGGAAAATATGCGTCACATCCACGCAAAACGTAACGTACTCTTTCTTAAAATTGTATTGTAAAAAATAATTGAATCGGCTCAGTTTTCGAGGAGAAAAAATGTTATTTTTTTTGTGATATAATCCGCCTGAGCTGCAGCTGTCCCTATCGCACTCTACAGAAGCAGACTTGAGGTAACACGATGGCAATAGTTTCTTCAAATACCTATTTTTCAAATATCTTGCAGGCCCTGTTGAGGGAACAGGGCCTTAAAGGCTAGGTAGATTGATATTGTCAACTGAAGTGCGCGGCGTGTCTCGGATGTGCCGTGCAGTAGGTACTGCCGCGCAAACATTTGATAAACGGTTTGGTCCTAACTAAAGCGCAGCAGAAAATATGTCCAACAAACGCCGTGTGTTGCAGCCGCGCTCTTGCCACTCAATGTTTGGATAATACACCTTTAGATACATGGCCCGTAGATAAAGTTAGATCAAATACAAGTAACATGGAATTTGTAACGCCTGTAGCCTGAAAGTCTGACAACCAGTCTTACAAGGAGGTGTATCGTACCGTGTTACCCAGTAACTGGGTTGTAGAGGTCAGGTCGTGTCCGTATGGATTGAGGAGCCATGTCTCATATTTAAACGCTACCAATATTTTTTCTAACTGAACAGACAGCTGTGCTGCTGAGGAGTTTGTTGCGCCACTTCTTCTTCCCAGCTAAAGCACTAGGATGTGGTGAAGGGTGGGCGTTTTGGGGGACTGTCTTATGTAATTTTGACGTTCGAAAAGTGTTGATTCTCAGCCTAGTTTGAATAAATGACTTTTGAATTTTGAATTTAGAAATAAATTAGCTGATTTTGTAGGCCTGGTACTGGAATTTGTAGATAAACCTTTAAAAAGTAACAGGACGTTTAAGGTGGCTCCTCAATCCTGACGGTCTGTCGAAAATATATGATAATATATGTACGTAGCTACTAAAGTAGTTGATCAAATCGGACTAACAACAATATTAGCAGGGAATAGCACCAATGTTTAGTAGAAATTTCTACTAAATAGGCAGTCCCTTCAAGTAAATTCTAGTATTCAGCTACATTCGGTTAGACTGGAATCTGACCCCAACATAGTTGGGAAAAGGAAGATGAAGATAGGTAGGTAGGTGGATATCCGCTGACCTACTCAACATAAACAGTCACTCGTTGACCTATAAACACTTTATCTTTATTTACGTAATCTTTGCAATAACAACAACAGATAATAATATACATAACAATATAATATCTTCTGCTCGTGACTTCGTCCCCCGAACTACTGCATCGCATCGCATCGCCGCCCGCACTATTACTTCGTTTTCGCTCAGCGTTGTTTCTGACCTTTTTATTTTTGCTGGCCTCCCAAAGGTTGTTGAGTGATATTAAATAAAATAGCCTAATAACCATCCTCAAGAATTGGGATTTCAAATGCAAAAATATTTTTTTTATATCGGCAGGCAGTTCCAGAGATCAGCGCGTTCAAATAAAAAAACAACTCTTCAGCTTCACAATATTTTATCTCACGAAGCGACGCGCGCTTTACTTGTGTTGCAAGTGTACAGACATGATGTGTAAGCGCAGGAGCTTTCGGTAACTTCCGAGTCAGTGGCGAGGTCGGAATTGTGTGTGTGATCTGTCAGCGTGTGTGTGTATGTTCTGTGCTGACGCTACTCGTCTTCATTCGTGAGATAAAAATACTGCAGTGCAGCGATAATAATAAACATAACATTATCTTGTAACATTACATGTTATCTAATAAAAATGAATTGCTGTTCGTTAGTCTCGCTTAAACTCAAGAACGGTTGGACCGATTTGGCTAATTTTAGTTCTGAAATATTTGTGGAAGTCCAGGGTAGGTTTTAAAGGTCAGAAAATATGGAGAAATTGCGAGGAAAATAATGAAAACAACAATTTTATTTTCCCATACACTGTTCCTAGCTGTCGTGGCCAGAAATCCTACCAAAAAGGCTTATTAGGCTTAGATTAATTAACGATAAGTAGTACCTATTTCATAGGTAGGTAAGTTATGTAGGTAGATAGGTAGGTGTAGGTAGGGTAGGTAGGGCGCTTATCGACGGCGCACATACCTACCTAAGGTAGGTGCGATATGTAGGTACTTAGTACCCGCGCTGTCTTTCCATTTTCAGTATTTAAAATTTTTAACTTTTCCTTCTTTATACATTTTTGAAACAGCTCTATTTGTAAAAAAACAATCCACAATTATTTGAAAAACTGTCAGCAGTTCGAAAAAATCCGATACGAACTCAATATGTAAACAATGTCAAGTGAAATGTAAAACTGCACTTATGCAGAAAAGTTTTTTTGGCTTTTTTCACGTATTTATAATAAAGTAATATAACTGTAATAAAATTTAAAAGGGCACTAAACCAAATATTAATTGAGAAAAGCTATTACAAAATTGATGACTTCCTTAATGATAAATCTCTACACTGATTGATAAAGTACTATTATGATTGACATCTATATTCCTGTTCTGACTATTATTGACACTTTGACATACTTTATTATTTTTTTATTTTTTTATTACTGTAAAAATGTCACTACTGTTAATAGTCTGTTTTTTTGTATTTTTTTGTAATTCTTATGATTTGATATTTATATTCATTCAGTATCAATAGAATCTGTTTAATTTTGGATCTCAATATTATTTGTATGCCCATGAGACGGTAGGATATAGAGGCCTACTTTTTTAAGAAAACATCTATGTAGGTATCAATTACCCATGTTTGCACAAATAAATGATTTGATTTGAAGCCGGGCCGGGTAAAGCTAGTATAATATTTATTTAATTTTTACCGTATTTTTTATCATGATTTTAAAGATAAACATAAACTCACGCCTTCTTCCTTTGGGGGTAAGCTAAGAAACTTACAGAACGCCACCTACGATCTTTAGATACTCATTTTGCCTCGTTAACGTTCATACATCTGGTCATACACGCACGCCGGTTGCGAGTACTACGCACTTTACCTTTCTGAAGAATATCACCAATTAGGTCAATATTTTATTAGGTATGTCCTTCTAGGGCTTCCCCTCCCTACTACTTAGTCCCTTCTACTCACATAGATCTGCTTAGTAAATAAAATAAAATGAAAGAATATATTTTAACTCTTGACTACAATAAAACAGAAGACCACTATGGCCACTCTATACTCTAAACACCCTCGCACACGTGCTCATGTTCTCAAACTCAAACTCAAAGCATTTATTTCAATTAAACTATTTACAGGCACTTTTGAATTGTCAAGGGGTCGGTCAGTCAAAAATATGAAGCTAGTTGCCCATTCCAAAGCGTAGTAGGTACATATGGAGAAAAACGGTCAAGAAACTCCACGGACATTCTTTTGAATCAAAAATTTGGTACAAAATATTGGTTACATCATTCATTTTGAAATTATGCATGTGAGAACAATGTAGGAAGACTTGCACGTTCGTAAAAGCGTCCGTAATAAAAAGAAAAAAATAAAGAATCATTCAAAAACTTAAAATAAATTAAAATAAGCCATGGCAGCTAAGAGATGACCAGTCCCAACTGACGGCGCCCGATCACGAACATGAGGCATGGATCAGCACCATTCAGCTCAACCGTTTTGAAGGGAGCTAAATGATCCAACACACGCGCCACCATCAGCGAGACATTTGAGTGAGCATGACATGCTCGCGTTCGCCCTTAATACATCAAAAGAGAGCGAGGGCGAGGAATTTAAGGTTTCAGTAGTTTTAAGTGGGATACTGGTAAAGAAATTTACAAATTCTTGAGCAACTTCTTTGCTATCGCAAATGAGACCTCCACATTATGCTTTTTGTTCCTGTTCGTTTCATTATTGATAATTTTCCAAACCGTCTGTATTTTATTGTCTGCTGATTTAACCTTGTTGCTAATGTATAAGGCTTTAGCTGCCTTACAAGTGTTCTTAAAAGTTCTAGAGTAAGTAGCAACATATTTATTAAAAGTTTCCGTGTTAATATAATACTTAAGGCCATACAGCTCGAAAAGTCTATCCCTACTTTTCCTGAGTCCTTAAGTTGCCCAGTCACTAAATAAAAACCTAGGACTGATAATCTTAGTGTTCTTCTTAAAATAATTATCAAACTCGGTTTGGACTAAAGAAAATAATTCTTTAAACAAAATATTAACATTGTTCATAGTAAGGTCTCGATTACTTAACTTACAAACTAAAGTGCTATTCAATTTATTTAATTTAACAGATGTTATTGGTCTGTATTGTATCTGCAGTTTTTGCATTGGAATGTTGGACTTAAAAGTTATGGTTTGACCACTATGATCAGAAGGTAGATAATTAACTATAGCTTTATCTAAATATTCGCAGCAACAAAACACATTATCAATACATGTAGCAGTAGTCGTTGTTATTCGGGTTGGTTCTACAAACACATTTGACAAATTGAATGATTAATTTGAACAAATTTAGAAATCTAGTGGTATTTGAATTATTTTCTAAAATATTAATGTTAAAGTCACCACAGATAATTACTGATTTATTACCAGTTGCAAGTTTTGCCAAAACATCTTCCATTATTGACTCAAATATAGAGTAGTTTTGATAATTAGGGGGTCTGTAAACGCACACTATGACATGCTTATCTAGCTCAACATAAGACAGTTCAATGCTATGTTCAACCGATAGTTCAACTATGTCATTACGGGTTTTCTTTTAATTAAGATTAGTAAACCACCATGCCGCATTGATTTTCGGTTAAAGCAACTGGCCACACTATAATTTTCATAGTTAATTAACATTTAATATTCTTTTAACCAATGCTCAGTTAAGCAAATAATTTCAAACATTGTTTTTCTAAAAACAATTCAATTTCCAATTGTCCAAAGAATAGTTTGATGAAATAATTTCAAGGATTTCTGCTTAGCCCCTTTTGTACAGTTAACTACAGTGCTAGAAAATACCTTTTTGTTATTATGTGTAACTATACTGTTAGTGGTACTTTCTGTTGTCTTACAAAATAGTTTAAACTATTTGAGTTAACCACTTTAACATTAGTATTATTACTAATTGTGGTGCTAATTATACATGACTACGACATACTAATTATGTCTGGGTTAATATTAAAAGCTAATAGCCTAGCTATTTGACGTCTAAAACTAATGGGCATGTTCAAACATAACTGCCGAAATGTATTAGTACAGTACGTGTACCCTTACAGAGAATGAAAGCGTGTGTTCTACGCTGCCCCAAAAACGAGTCGGAAGCAAACCGAGTTGATACACGTACAACTAACAAAATTCAGTGTAACATGTTATTAAATGACATGTCACACGCAGGAGTCGAAACAAATCATTTTTGCTGTTACGTTTCGGTTCGCTATTTTCCATATCTTTATGATATTATGTCATTCTAGCTTTCATCTACAGCTTATTCAGAGCCCAAGGAGATAGCGCCGCGGTTATTATTAGATACGAATCTCACCAGATTAAAAGGGAAGATTGTATTGTATGTGCGCTTAAAGATCAGGGTACTTTTGCTATATCTAAGTGTTAGTAACGCAGTAATTCCGTGCACTATCTCTAAGGAATAGTTCATTTTTTGGGATAAAAAGTAGCATTTATGTCACTTCGACACTTCAACCATCTTTTTTTAATTCATGTCGGTCTGTTGCTGCATGATAACGACATACCACAAACACATATTTGCTAAAATTTAGTTAGGTAAGATATAGAATTCTAAGTAGCAGAAACACTGGATGGACTGTTTCAAAGACGATAATGGCTAGAAAGGTGTGAGTGATTACCGAGATGACCACTAATAGAGAAGTATAGAAAAAAATGATTCCGACCCCAAATAAATTTATATGATGGTGACCGAATTTTATGTACTCCGACCAAGACCCAGTAACTGGATAAATGAGTTGTATAAACTCAATCTCCTTTGTATTGTAGCACAGGTGTGAGTACTATGTACTAAAGAGCTACCATTTACCGGGTAATATGTCTTTCATTGACTTGAATGTGCCCTGGCGGCTGTGAGTATGTCATGCTCACTCAGATGTCTCGCTGATGGTGGCGCGTGTGTTGGGTCATTTAGCTCCCTTCAAAATGGTTGAGCTGAATGGTGCTGATCCATGCGTCATGTTCGTGAACGGGCGCCGTCAGTTGGGACTGGTCATCTCTTAGCTGCCATGGCTTATTTAAATTTACATACATCCATACATAAACTCACGCCTTCTTCCCATGGGGGTAGGCAGAAACTACAGAATGCCACCTGCTACGATCCTTACATACTCATATTATATATCATATTTAAATTTATTAAAAAAAAAAATGGTTCTGTTTTGTTTATTTTTATTACGGACGCTTTTTACGTGCACGTCTTTCTACATTGTTCTCACATGTATAAATTCAACATGAATGATGTAACCAATATTTTATAACAATATTCTGATTTAAAAGGGTGTCCGTGGAGTTTCTTGCCCGTTCTTCTCCATAGGTACCTACTACGCTTTGGAATGAGCAACTAGCTTCATATTCCTGACTGATCGACTTCTTGACAGTTCAAAAGTGCCTGTAAATTGTTTAATTGAAAAAATGCTTTGAGTTTTGAGTTTGAGGTCAGATAGCCATAACCAGTTTTTACATGGAGAGACTGCCGTCGCTCTAACTGGATGCAGCTGAAGACTGGAAGAAGACCTAACATAGTTGGAAATCAATCAATCTCGGAGATAAATTAATCTTTTTTTTTTTTTTTTTTGTTAATTTTGACGTTCAAAAGTGCCTTTTCTGTGCCTAATTGAAATAAATTATTTGACTTTGACTTTGAAAAAGCTGGATCGATGATGACAATTATAATGAAGACTCTAAGCAACCTAGGCTTAAAGTCAGAACGTAGACTACATAAAATAGAACCTGTTTTTTTACTACATGTATAAATCTGCACTCAAGGCCGTACTTAAGTAATAAAAAAGCTATTAAACATGAACTTAAGTACTGAAAGCCGTTTCTTTACAAGCTAATAACTAGTGCTTAAGGGATTTAAACGTGCTACCAACTTAACGGCAAGAACACGAGTTGATATTTACAGTTAAACCAGATAAGGTGTGCGTTTCGGTATTCTTAGTGTTTCTGAAATGACGTGCACCAGGTGGCAGCACTGGAACGTCAGGTCCGGATACATGTCAAAAACGTTAATACGCCTATAATTTCTTTTGTCGAATGAATGAAACGAATGATGAACGTCATCATATATTTTATATTCACTGTCGAAATGGAAGACGTAAGTACGAACGTCGCTCCACAGAGTAACCCCCTACAGAAGCTGAGCTTCTAAATTTGTTTTGCCGCGCTTCGTCGTAGTGCACGTATCAATGCGCATTTGTATGAAGCTGTCTCTCTATTGGGTTACCTACTGTGGTCTCCTTGCCGTACTTGTGACACTCAAAATTTCTGAAAAGTTTTTTGGAATTGCATAGAGTTGTTAGTCTCTAATTTTGTAACCATGGTTATACAAAACAGGTAAGTATTTCAATTGTTATATCAGTTCAACATTAGTATCAAATAGTTTTATGACAGTTGCGCGCAGAGATTGTATTACCTGAGTCAGCGGCGCGTGAGTCGCCGACGCTACGAAATGTTGCTATTTTAAATATATTTTATGTTATTTAGTAAGTACTAACTATTGTGTTTATTTTATTTCTGTCTTATTTTGTTATTTCTTTATATGCTGCAGCGGTTGACGTCATCACGTCAACGCCGCGCTGCGCTGGGGCTCTGTCTCACATAGGGTCGCAACATTATGCTGAGCGATGGCCGTTTTGCGTGGATGTGTCGCATATTTTCCCCCAAATTCATATTTTCGTGTTTATTTTTTTTCTTTGCTTGCGTCTTAATATGTACCGCAAATAAACATATTTTCTTTCTTTCCCAAGATAATCGATGATCGCTGAAACGCATACTTTAGCTGGGAGATGTGTATTTTATTGAAAAAGCAAAGTAGTAAAGTAATTTTTCTTATGTCGCGGTCGGTAAAAGGTGCACGGTCTGTTGAGGAAAGTCGTCAGTCAAGTTTGCAGATGGGTTGCCAACCGTCTTATGTGAATAGATCTTTCTGACCGTCATTTGTTGTTTCTTTTTTCTTTACCGTATTTATTTAAAATGAAACCGTAATTTGTTAAAGCTAAGTCTCACATTTTCGCCCGTACCTATTGATGAGTAGTTTACATTACATCGCTCAGTATAATAGGGATAATACAAAGATTTAAATCGTAGATTTGCCCTCACCGTATTATGTCGCGTACCATACTGAGAAGAGTGAGCTCACACATCCCGCATATTATTATGGAGTTTCCATGGCAGCATGACAAAATCTAACTAGATCTAGACAAAATCTAACTGGTTGCCAATTTAATTGTATAATATTATTTTTTTAAACATTAATTTTATATTCTGTGATTACTGGAACTCACACACTGACTTATTATTAGTAGTACTTGTTAAAATGTTAAGAATATCGTATAATTTTACAATGTTTGTAAATATGTGAGCACCATGCATCTATCACATAATTAATTTATGTCATTCCTTCATTTTTCATTCTTTTTACCTATCGTGGTATAGTAATCTTATTCTAGGTGCATCCATCGTCTTCACATATAATTATATAATTAATGTATACAGGATATTGTGAAAATATTTTAAAAGAGTAACGGTGGAGTTTCTTGCCCATTCGTCTCCATACGAAAACGACTTTTTGGAATGGGCGACTAGAATCAATTTTTTTTTTTTGTAAATGTTGACGTTCATAAGTGCCTTTTTTGTGCCTAATTGAAATGAATTATTTGACTTTGACTTTTGACTTTGACATTGTGTGTGTTAGAGATTTCAAAACCAAACCGAAACGCCGAATCTTTTGACCTGATAGGGTCGCTCCATGTAAAATACTGGTATTCAGCTGCATCCGGTTAAACTGGAAGCCGACCCCAACATAATAATATATGTAGTTGGGAAAAGGCCAGGCAGATAATAGGGCAAATCTAACGATTGAAATCTTTGGGAAAATAATATATTTCATCCTTTACAAGCCTCCTTTAAGACTCCCTCTCTCCTTTACGAACGCAATCCTCCTTTGCGAATTCCAGCGTTTTTTAATTGAAAATACTCGTTTAGCACATAATAGGTATTCTGATTTAGTTTGAAGACCTTATTTGACTATAACGCATTTTAAAGAAAATGTATAAACAAAAAAAAAAAGCGAATGACATGGTAATAAGCAAGCAACATTAAAGGGGCGGGGCCTCGTCAAGGTAGTTGCCGACAGCCAACTCTAGCTCCGCGCGCGCTCATTGGTCAAATCAAATAGCGCGCGCTTCCCCGGCTTCCTGTTACACATTTCCGTCCCTTTTCACGAAATCACTCCCACAGATTGTAGGAGAGCGAGAGAAAAGATGTTACACATCAACAAATAGTACCTTTACTCCGCGCGTTTGTGTTTAGGCACAAGTGTTCCACAAGAGTCTCGTCCCTTGTCCGATGAAGCGCCAGCCCGCGCCGCAGCTGAGCGCGTAGCTTTAAATTCCCCTCATAATAATAATGATCAAACTCAACTCAAACTCAAAGCATTTATTTCAATTAAACCATTTACAGGCACTTTTGAATTGTCAAGGAGTCAGTCAGTCAGAAATATGAAGCTATTTGCCCATTCCAAAGCGTAGGTTCCTATGGAGAAGAACGGGCAAGAAACACCACGGACACTCTTTAAAAAAAAAAAAAAATTCTTACAAAATATTGTTTACATCATTCATGTTGAAATTATACATGTGAGAACAATGTAGAAAGAAGTGTACGTAAAAAGCGTCCGTAATAAAAAAAACAATTCAAAAATTAAAATAAGCTGTGGCAGATAAGAGATGACCAATCCCTACTGATGGCGCCCGTTCACGAACATGACGCATGGATCAGCACCGTTTAGCTCAACCATTTTGAACCATTTTGATATATCCTTGATCCAGCCTGTCCCATCTTGCTGTCCTCCCCTCAGCGACGCCCTAAGCCGAGGTTCGTACCCCACAGGGGGTGCCCTTAGCGAGCGTTCGCCTAATTTTAATTTAGATTAGTTTTGCTCCTGGCTGGAGGCTTTGAGTGTAGTAGCTTAAGGCAGCCACAGGATTGTTAGGTTGAGCAGTAAATACCTTAGTGGTATACCTGCGAGATGCCATAGTTAATAATAAAAAAAAGAGTCCCGTCGCGCGCCATCGCGGTCACATCGCGCCTGTCTGCGCGAGTGATTAGGCCTATCGTATTTAGAACCCGGAATTAATCGGTCAATATAAATAGTTCTTGCCGTATATAAATTTAAACCATTTTGGAAACCATGAGGGGTTTCTAAAATGGTTTAAATTTATATCCGATCCCACCTTTTACAAAATGGCCTAGGGGGCCACAAATGGACCAGGGCCAGGTAAATAAGAATGAATGTTGATCCCACTCGAGGGTCCAATCGGTCTATGTTGATTTAGGCGTAAAACAATACTATACATGAAAGGGTTTAGGTTTCGGTTTGATTGGAAACAAAATGGAGGAATTTATGGAGTATTTATTTTGGACCTGCCACTATAGTTATAGGGCAATTCATTTATGGTAGGTGTTCGAAAGGAAATGTGAGCCACTCGGGTCGATCCATCAGTTAAGCTACGCATCGGTCCGTGGATGGGTAACCATCTTTACATACCGAGACTCCTCTGTGACTCGGAAAGCACGTTAAGCCGTTGGTCCCGGCTGTCATTCGTGGATCTTTGACAGTCGTTGCGGGTCGTCAGAAGCCTAAAAGTCTGACAGCCATCCTTACGAGTACCCAGGGTATCGTATTACCCAGTTACTGGGTTGTGGACGTCAGATAAGCAGTCGCTCTACTGGTATTCAGCTGCATCCGGTTAGACTGGAAGCCAACCCCAACATATTTGGGAAAAGGCTAGGCAGACCCCGACCGAATTTCGGTCACAGTGGCGGATCTAAGTAGAGGCTAGCCAAGACCGCAGGTGATAATATTGTGCACAAGTTTAGTTTTTGCGCAGACACAGGTGCACTCCCTCTTCCCTCACTCTCATAGTCCGATGAGACGGCAATCCGACATGACTGGGGGAAGATCAGGTGCAGGACCACCGGCTTTGCGTGCTTTCCAAGACACGGAGGTGTCACACCACCAACTGGCCCCAGCCTCTATAATACGAGTGGAAGTAAAAAAAAGTAAGTAATAAAATAAATAAGTACCGCCTTCCTAACTGACAATAAAGGTTCATGCAGACTAGCGCGACACGACAGCGCGATTCGACACCGGCTATTGTTATACCGTTAAGTTTTCTTAGAAATTGTATTGTTGGAGTCGCGTCGCGCTGGTCTTCCCGAGCCTTTATTGTAACCACGGCATTAAGTACCTATTCTCATTAATTTCGGATTGAGACGAGAGAGGATTAAGACGAGAGAGGATTAATAATTATTATTAATCCTCTCTGGATTAATAAATATTATTAATCCTCTCTCGTCTCAATTATTTTGGCAATAATTGCCAAAATAATCGAGAATTTGAGTCGGTGCCGAACTTACCTCGTAGTGGTAGTACCTCGAAGCAGATTAAAGTTGTGTGACAGAAACTGCTACACCATGGCGGTGCAAATTTATAATAAACTACCGGAAAAAATAAGAAAAATTAATAACTTAGAATTTAATTACGTATTTTTATTTACGTATTCTTATTTATTTATTTATTTATTTAACCATTTATGTACACACAAAAATAAACAGACCATATTATAAGAACAGAAAAATACAACACAAACAAACATTTTTTAATATTAATATTCAAGTATGTATCTATTTTATTTACGTCCGTGTGTTTGCTTATTTCCACAGTATTATGTCTTATGGCGTTTTGCTGTGGGGATCGGCAGCTGACGTAAATTCCATTTTTATTTTACAAAAGAGGGCTATTCGCGCTATCTATAAAATGGGTCCTCGTGAGTCCCTTAGAAATAAATTCAAAGAAATTGATATACTAACTCGTCCTTCTCTTTATATCTTAGAAAGTATTTTGTATGTTCGGAAAAACTTAGGACTTTTCAAAATTAGAAGCGATTTCCATAATATAAATACACGTAGCAAACATGAAATTGTGATACCCAAATTTAGGTTAGCTAAAACTAGTAAGTCGTTTGTTATAAACAGTATTCGATTTTATAACAAGTTGCCAAAGACGGTTACAGAACTTAGTGATGGAAAGTTCAAAACCCACATCAAACGTGTCCTTATCAAAAAAGCATATTATAAGATTAAAGACTACGTTGAAGACAAGGAAGTTTGGCAATAATTCCTTCTGCACATGTGGCTTCCCTGGTACCTCAGTAACGGCATTACTATGTAATTATGTCTATTAACTGCTCCCAAATTAAGATGATTATTTGATTTTACCTATTTTTCTTTTTTTTCATTTACGTACTTTTTTGACTTAATCTTTTCATTATTTGACATTATATAACTTCACTATACTATATTTTTTATAGATTTGTTACAGCTTTAGTGGCAGTCATGCCATTTGGTTTAAATTGGTTTTTAATTGTTTTTTTTTTTATATAGATTCTCTTTTATCCAGATTCAGATTTATTTATTTGCCATCAATGTAGGTACAAGTTTAAGATGATACAAATAGCTGAAGGTTACCGCTACATTCTACCTTACGGCATGCAAATTCATAGAAACTAATAGATTACATACAATATTATTATAAATTAACAACTAACATGTCATTCTAATTAACACTAACAAACATAAAAAAAGGAAATAGTAATAAAATAATAATAATCATCAAATAGTCAATTGCACATAAATAAATCTTGTCAATAAAATGAATTTCATTATCTTGGAATTAGAATTAAGTGAAATATTATTTTACAAACATAATGTCATTTGCAAATTTTATTGTCAAATTTCTTTATCATTTAAAAAGTCATTGATACAATAATAACATTTATCCAATAATAATGCAGTGAGCTTAGATTTAAATTTTCGAATAGGGTGTTCTTTGAAACTGTGCGGAATTTTATTGTGTATGATAGGTCCCATCGACATAATATTTTTCCTTAGTAGTGCTGTTCTGTAATTGCCTGTATGTAATAAGTTTTTATATTGTAGTCTCATTGGACCTGACCGCATTCTAATATCGGCTAGTGATGGAAATAAATCTAAATTAGTTTTAACAAAAATTGCGACCTCTAAAATGTACAGTGATGGGAAGGTCAGTACTTTCAGCGACTTAAACACAGGTACACAGCTGTCTGTAGTTTTCAGATTTAACATAGATTAGGCATAACCGACTTTTAGATCTGTCGATCGTTTTCTATCTTGCTAAGTACCTGGTACTTGTTGATAGGCCTACAGTGTCCTCTCATACCTATAAACACTGTAACTTGAAAAGATTGTAAATACCATTTACTTTTAAAAGAGTAACCGTGGAGTTTCTTGCCGGCTCTTGGACCAATTGGAACCGTGCACCTAGCTTCTGACGTTTCATAAGTGCCCTTGTAGGTTTATGTGAAATAAAATATTTTGAATTGAATTGAATTGAATTGTCACTGCGGGGTGCCAACTGAAAACCAGCGCTGGGTGTCTGACGCCCAGCAACTGCTGAGATGGTAACCCTTTCGGTATGGGCACGCTCAGCAAAATATTTTTTTAATGTGTTTGTTGCTGTTGTGTTGTGTCCGTGTCGAATAAAATAATGTTTTCTATTCTATTCTAATGGAACTTTAAACAATTGGCTTTGTGACAGGTGTTTTAATTCACTAGATGATTATTTAAATTTTAAACTGACATGATATACCTAACTTTAAAAATTTATGAACACTTATTCAAATTATAATTCTTGACATTATGCGTGGGCCATAGCGGCCGTTTGGGGGGTTATTCCAACCAGCCCACCTCCCTCCAGAAGTTGACGCGCGACGACTATAATAATACTATGTAATATACAACGTCCCGACATCAATCGTCGCCCACAAGACTCTACACCAGCCTGGCCGGAGGAGCCTTTTTTTTTTTTTTTGTTTGGAAAATTATAATAGAAAGCTAAAAGTTAAATAGCTTCTCCCGGTCTGGGCGGAGCGGGAGGGCGTGTCAGACTCTTTACTGACTAAAACCCACCCGTGTTCCTTCAATTGTCTGTATGTTGTGCAGGGGCCACGGTATCTCTTTCGGACCGTCCCACGACCCCGGTAGGCATCGGCCCTTGCGGACCCCGTCAGTTGTACTGACAACTCTTTGAGGCACGCGTGGAACACAACGCGCTGTCGACCCGGGCCTGGTCCATATCGGACGGCGAACTACCCATTATGCTCACCGTCCGCAGGTCCGCGCCTTCGGTGGCCGGGAATCGGCCTGCGATTCCCGACGCCCACTATAAGGTTGCCAACTGCAGTATGCAGGCGATTTGATCAATGCTCGGTACTTGTCTGTCTATGAGAAGAAGTCTTTACCCTACAATAGGGATGATGACTAAAAAAATGTTTTTTGTCTGTAATGTAGATTATGAAAAAATAACGTACACGTATTTTTTATTTTTTTAGGGTATAAAAAGATTACGGCGATACATTGAGTTATAATGTGCCATGACGTCACTTGTATGTAGATTTTATACATACTTGTGACGTATTAACCCCCACTCCCCAACTTTAATGCGTTGTATCTAAGTCATTTTTTATTAATATGATAAAGCAAAAAATACGTGTCTAATATTTTTTTTATTTTCTGATTGACGGACTAAATAGTTTTTTTTTTTTTTGACCTAGGCATCATCCCTATTGCGCAATTACAGGCAAATAAAAATAAAAAGATAGAAAAAGACTTTGTTTACAAATTATCTCCACTCGAGATTCCAACTAAGTCTGATAATAACTATGACGAAATGATTATACTGTTAACATTACATTGTTAATAACTAATATTTATACAAACACTTGTTCTTGATTGCGATAACATTTCAAAGAGGTTGGTTGACGCTTTCCGTGACCGGTGGTCTGTGATGGATTTTACTTTAGCCGTAGGATTAGCAATGTCATCCAATTGCTGCCAGTTTGACAGCGACGCAGAGGAATATGTTGATTTTTTATTGTTTATTTTATTTTATATTAAATGAGGAGGTCCTTTTCAAAACTAGACTATTCCACTTTTTATTTTTTTTCAGAATTTGATGAAATTGTTTTTAAGGAATGCAGTCTCTATGTGTTTAATCCTATATTTTGTATACAACCAGTAGTATAGCCATTATTTTGACCAGGTTTAAGAAATCTAGCAATAATCTATTTTGAATAAAGGATAAATGGAGTAATAGTTTTGCCTCGGCTTTATGGGAATACAATTTCAAGGCACCCTATTTTTTTCAAGCCACATTCAAAGCCATTTCAAACACAATTTCAAGCCACGTCATAAAAATAAAAACTGCACTGAAGAAATGTAAGCACCTTTGAAACTTAACTGGCTGAAAAATATAGGGAAAAAGTTCATTAAACTACTTTTGATGAAATCATGCGTTTTATTATTTTTTTCTGCTGGATTATAACGTTTTGGCAAACTTTTGTTTTCGCTGAATGTTTTCAATGTTACGAACCAAATAAATGTGTTCTGTCGAAAGTGTAACAGTCAAGTTTTGAAAATAACCTCCTTAAATACTAACTATAAGTACACATACGAATATTATAAAGAGAAAATATAAAATATTATGCAATGATTAGACCTTTACAAAATAAATGTTGTATTTAGGTCAATAGTGCTTGCATTTTTCAGGAATAGTTTTCAGTTGAGTTTCTTCTTCAATGGAGCTTAAAAATAATAACGGTTTATGAGAGTGGTTAGATACACGTGTACCATAGTGCAAGGGATGGGAATTAAGTACCAGAATGGTTAATCGAAATCGCAGTTTAAATAGGTACTGTAAAAGCCAATTTATAATAAATTACAAATTGCGGGATAGTCCGAAAGGGATACCGTGGCCCCTGGCAACGTACATGCGACTGAAGGAACACGGGTGGGTTTTAGTCAGTAAGAGTCTAACACGCCCTCCCGCTCAGCCCAGAGCGGGAGAAGTTATTTGATAATTTCCCACCCAAAAAAAGCCATTTTTTTTTTCATTAAAAAATTCTAAAGTCGTTTATTCAAACTAGGCTGAGAATCAGCACTTTTCGAACACCAAAATTACATAAGACAGTCCCCCAAAACGCCCACCCTTCACCACTTCCTAGTGCTTTAGCTGGAATAGAAAGAGTAACCGTGGAGTTTCTTGCCAGCTCTTCTTCTTAGGAAACGACTTATTGGAACCGTCTGACGTTTCATAAGTAACCATATAGGTTTATGTGAAATAAAATATTTTGAATTTGATTTCGACAATGTAGTATATATTATTTAGGGAAACAACTGATATGAGAAGGATTTAAACTCGCTACCACTATACTTACCAGCGGCAGAAGAAAATATGGCCGCACACAGGATCGGCAGTCCAACCTGTTGCGGACAAACTTTCTTCTTGGTCAAAAATTCAAAATTCATTCATTCAAACTAGGCTGAGAATCAGCACTTTTCGAACGTCAAAATTACATAAAACAGTCCCCAAAACGCCCACCCTTCACCGCTTCCTAGTGCTTTTGCTGGGAAGAAGAAGTGGCGCAACAAACTGCCCAGCAGCACAATATCGAGAACTATATCCAGGCAGAAATAAAAATAACTTAACGTAAACAATATCTAAAAACTAAAAAAGCCTCCAGGCATAAACTCAGACTCCCCAGCAGCACAGCTATCTGTTCAGATCGGATCTACTGCGGCCGCTCGTAATAGTGGCCGCGTAATGAGCGAGGTTTCTTAGTCTGACCAGTGAACTAAATATCCCTTTTATTCAGCCTCGTTGGTCTAGTGGTCAGAAGTAAATATGTGAGCACCATGCATCTAACACACAATTTATGTATCTGTCATTCCTTAATTTTTCATTCATTTTACCTATCGTGGTACAGTATTCTAGGTGCATCGTCTTCACATATAATTAGTGTATACCAGATATTGTGAAAACATTTTAAAAGAGTAACGGTGGAGTTTCTTGCCCATTCTTCTCCATGCGAAAACTACCTTTTGGAAGGGGCGACTAGAATCAATTATTATATTTTTTTTGTAAATTTTGCCATTCAAAAGTACCTTTTATGTGCCTAATTGAAATAAATTATTGGTCTTTGACTACTGCTGAACATGAGGTCCTGGTTTCGATTCCCAGGTCTGGCTGTGTTATTGGGTTTTTCCATTTGGAATTTCTCAGTAGCAGCCCGGAGTCTAGGTTCGTGCGGTTGATGACAGTAGGTTCACAATTTTTTTTTTTTCCTATAAGGGCTGAATTTTTAGTCACCGTCCAAATCCATCTTTGGCGAAAATCATTGAATACGTGTTTTTTCTTTTAGTATCACTCAATACAAAAATATTGAGATATCACATCACAAAGTTATATACCACGCAGAGCGGATAATTCTTTCGACAAAATGATTTAATATAAAAAATTTTACGTATCGATTATTTTTCAAAAATGGAGTTAGTGAATCATACCTAATGCCTAGAAAAAAATTAGACGGTGACTAAAAATTCAGCCTGTATAGGCCTCCACCTCACTGTCTGTCTAGAGTTGCCAAGGACCAATCTTTAAAACACCCCCTATCTTTACATGGACTTAAACATCGTAACTGGCGAAATGTGTACTGGTGCAACTCTGCCTAACCTTTAGTGGATTACAGGCATGATGTTATATTATTTAGCTTCTTTCAGGGCTTGGCATCTATCAGAGCCTAAATAAAGACAAAGTGTTTTTATTGACATGTAAATTTCATCACACACGGGATTAGCCCCGTCCCCCGCCTAGATACCATTACTACAATCTAATCGAATCAATCTTATCTACATACATAACCTACTATGTACATAAATACTCAACTTCAAAGGAAAATAGGTATGTCACGCTTGCGGGCCAATCGTGCGCATTAGCCAAACTGCATTCATGACGACATTGAACCGCTCTAAAGCTAAGCGTACAAACAGCCACATATCGAGCCGCGGCGGATCGCATTAAAATCAAAAGTAAAAGTCCTATATACTCAATCTAGGCTGATCAGCACTTTTTGATCTCAACACACAGCAGAACACTATACAACACCACAGACATCCTCTTACACATCAGACACGTACATTCCCATTTCACACAAATAAGAGGTCCTGCATGCAAACACCACACATATTTTTAATTTTTTTCCCTTTATGTACTGCTCTCTCTCTAATACCTAAGTAAATATATTATAAATTGGTAAAGTGATTATGTACAAGATACAAATGAAATCATGGTTTTTATATATTTCTATAATACTCGAGGGGTTTAGCACTGATAGCCGAAATACAGGCTTCTGCCTAGTTCGGCTACAGATGACTACACCACTTTTTCTGACCTAAATTAGCCTGTTAAAATATCTTGTTATCTATGTCTAAGTTTCTTTAAATAAACATTTATTATATTATTATTATTATAATCTTCAAAATTACTTATGATAGTCCCCCAAAACGCCCGCCCTTCATCATTTCCTAGTGCTTTAGCTGGGAAGAAGGAGTGGCGCAACAAACTCTCCAGCCGCACAGTTGTCTGTTAAGTCAAAAGAACTTGATCCTAAACAATATTATGCAAAATACCTACCTTACGAAATACAAAACATTAAATTGTTTTGCCATAATTATATCAGCATACCAACAAATAAAACATTGAAAACATTTGATTACGATCCCATCTGACGTGTGCGCCTAAGACTGTCTGATACATTTTCACGCCTTAAGAGCCCACAATACCTTAGCTCAAATTCACTCCATATGAAGTTATGTTGAGCGGGCGGGTAGAAGGCTCCAAGGCGCCAATAGTTTCGATAATTTCTTTTTATGGCGAAAATATCGGTAATAAATAAAAACATAATATCTGCTTTATATTGAGTTCAGATATTATGCAGTTACATGATCTAATTTGGAGTATTTTTTTAATACCAGCGGTTTATTGTTCGGTTTGGAAGTAACTTTGGTTTTTTTTTTTTCTCGTACATAGTACATAATAAACATAGTACATAACATTAATCTTCAACTTTACCATATATTTATTTCAAAATTTATGCTCCAGTATTTTCGATATGACGGAGCAATGATATTATATGTAATAAGAGGTAGATAGGTTATAAACGTTCCGCAAGTGGCACGTCAAAAGTTGGCTAACTAGCCACATTTTCTTTGTTTGGTTTTGTCTCTTTTTCGCTCCCGATAATTACCACATGCCCTCCTACTTCCACGTGTCATATAATAGTGTGACATAGTGCCGTTTTTGAAGATAGAATGTTAGGTAGGTAACCTATCTACGTCTTTTTACTTCTAATATCATTGTAACGGAGGATCATGTTAAGCAATTTGATTAAAGACTGAACGAGTTTCGATGAAATTGCAACACAAGTAGACCATAACCCAGTCCTAACCATGTCCTTACACAGAATACTTTAGATCCCGGTAGTACGTTCCCGTCGGGCAAATTCCGGCCTCCATGCGTGTGAACGCGGGCAAAGTACAAGATGTTACAAAGTGACGTAAGAGGATTTTGAATTGCGGTGCGGTCCAATATGCGTCGGCCTCAAATATCTACAACGTAGTTATAAAGACATCAAAGAGATATCAGCATCTACATCTAGACTTATATTTCTCAACTAATCAATCCACAATTCGGCTTATTGGTTGATTCGCACGAAATTACTCGCCCGAAACGGGCGAATCGACACCTTTAAACATTTTTTTTTCTATTTTTTATCTTATGCAATAAAGTTATAAAGAATTCAAAATGTGCCAATTTTATTTTTGGAGTTGTCGTTTCGCCCACAAATAAAATAACTTCGTGCGAATCGCCTCAAGAAAAAATATATTACTTATTTTAAAGTTTCGATTCACCCGTTTCGGGCGAACAAATTCGTGCTAATCAACCAACAAGGCCACAATTCACTTTTGAAGTCAAATTGTTCCTCAAACAAGACAATGGAGAGGAAAGGGTTCTGTAGAAAGTGAAGGAACAGGAAGGTTCCCTTCCTACAGAACCCTTTAACGAGCTACTAACAAGCTCCCACCATTTGTCTTTGTTGTCGTCCACAATTAATATACAGCGGTCAAAAAACAATTAGAAGCCTTTTGTTTAATTTAATTAGACAAGTTTCAGGGTCTTGGAGGATTTACGTTAGGGTGTTGAGTTTTGACTTTGATAGTTGTGGTGGAAGATGGATGGTATATATAAGGATGTAAAAAAAAATTGTCCGTTAGTTAGATAATAAAAAAATAATATAGGTACACGTATTTTTTGCTTTATGGTATTAATAAAAAAATGATTTAGATAAAATGCATTAGTATAGTTGGAGGGAGTGGGAGCTCGCTACGTCACAAGTCAGTTTAAAATCAACCGGGGAGTGACGTCATGCCACATTTTAACTCAATGTATTGCCGTAATCTTTTATCCTATTGCATGTAGCGGAGATGAGAATGTTGAGGTGGATGTGTGGTGTGACAAGAATGGATAAAATAAGGAATGAGTATATTAGAGGACGTCTGAAAGTTGCGCCACTTGCAGAAAAGTTGAAAGGGAATCGACTGTCTTGGTATGAGCATGTGATGAGGAGGGAAGAATCGCATGTGACTAAAAGAGTGATGAATATAAATGTTGAGGGATGGAGAGGGAGAGGAAGACCAAAGAAACGATGGATGGATTGTGTGAGGAGTGATATGAAGGAAAAATGTGTAAATGATTGCGTGACGGTTGACAGGGGAGAATAGAAGAAGAAAATGTGTTGCGCCGACCCCAAGTAACATGGAATAAGGGCAGGAAGATGATGATGTAGTGCCGTAATCTTTTGATTACGTAAAAAAATAAAAAATAAAAGAAAAAGAAAGAAAGAAAATACATTTATTTGGCACAGACTAAAAGGCGCACAAGTAGAAAAAGAAAAAAAAAATAAGGTAGAAGGAAAGAATACAAAATAAAAAGTGTAATACGGGTCCAATATTTTTGAATAATTTACATGACGGACAATAGTTATTTGTGCAACAAGAGAGCAAAGTCGTTTTTTGCTGCGAGTGTTGATTTTGAATCCCGAAGAATTCTATAATTGAATCACGAGCGTAGCGAGTGATTCTAGGTTAGAATCCTGAGCGCTGCGAGGGATTCAAAGACACGAGATGCAAATAACTTTGCTCTCGTGTAACATATACAACTTTTCACCTCAGCAGCGAGAACATACAACATGTAAAAAAAACCCCTGTCCGATCCGTAAGGGTGTTGTTAGGTATCGTATTGTTAGCATATTTATGTGGAAATTTTCAGGAAAAAAGAAAAAATAAGGCCCACATTTTTTTTCAATTGTGAATTTGACCGAATTTTACATTTGGTGCGGGCGGCGGCCGTCGTTTAGCGGGTGTCTAAAAGTCATAAGTTATGAGTTGTGCAATTTTTTTTATTGTTTTGGGGTAATTTTGGAACAAAAAATGTGAATTTTAAATACCAATAACTTTTTTATGATCAATAATAATAAAAAAAAACTGTTTTGTAACGTTACTGCAGTACCATGCCCATTTTCGTATCGGACAAGGTTTTTTTTTTTACAAAATCTTCATCACCTCGTATTTTGCAACCACCATCTTGGATTTATATTTTGACCTCACTGTCGACTTTAGCACCCTCGAAAACTATGAAAACGACACCCATGACGAAAAATATGAAAATTTTCGCAGCCGCCATCTTGGATTTACATTTTGACCACACAATCGGCTTTGGCACCCTTGAAAACTATGAAAACGACACCCATTATGAAAAATGTAAAAAAAATCGCAACCGCCATCTTGGATTTTCATTTCGACCAAATTCACACTTACTATCTCTCTCCGTCTTTCTTTCTCTTTGAATTAGAAGAAGACAGTCCCAAGCGCCTTTTCGCGTGACGATTTCTGCCACTGCACTCTTACCGCAAGCCGCTTAAGAACTTCGTTCCAAAAATTTAATAAAACAGAATTTAAATAAAACCTTAACAGATGATTTGCAATTTTAATGTTTTATGTCTAACCGAACGTTTTATTGTTTGTTTCTTTTTTGGGCCTATTATGAGGTATGGAATTTTCAAATCGAACTTCGAATCGACTTGTTTCTCTCGCTTTTTTCGTATCGAAGTGAAAGTGACAAAACTAAATTTTGTGAGTAACCCAACACTGCTCCTGGCATTTAAAAAAATATTTAAAAAGTTACTTTGTCTCACGCTCGCAGCAAAATCGAATTTTGCTCACTGTTTTTTGACAGCAAAACCTGCTTGTTTGAGGTGCTGAGGTGAAAAACAATTTTTTTTTTCAGCATCCCCATAGTAAGTAGGAATATGTTTAGGTATGTGCCTCGTTGGTCTAGTTTTTACTATTGAGCATGAGCTCCTGGGTTTCCATTCCCGGTCGAACAAAGTGTTATTTGGTTTTTCCATCTGGAATTTCTCAGTAGCAGCCCGGAGTCTGGATTTGTGCCCGGTTGATGTCAATAGGCACCCTCTGTTATGGGACTTCAATAAAACTGGCGAAATGTGGGTGTACTATAGGCACACCTCTGCCCAACCCTTCGGGGAAAATTGTCGTGATGTTATGTTATATTTATGGATCAGGTTTCTGTATGAACCACCGCATCTCTGCGTCCGAGGAGGAGGAACACCGTGTGGACTCAGTAATCTGAATAACTATACTGCTACTCCAGACGGTGGATTTTTATCTCCAGTGGAGCCAATTTGAATGCACCTTTCATCTGTGTCATCTAAGGAGGCTGTGATCGGCCCTGCTTTCTTCGTAATGTCACTTGAATGTTAAGTTCTGAGTTGAGCTCCACGATTACTGACAAATGCTTGCACTGAGAGGACAGGTCCACTCAAATCTGTGTGGTTCTTTTCTCAAAAGACTATTTCAGACTAATCTACATGGTACCATCATGGTACTCATATGGCCTGACCAAGATTATGTCTGGACTTTAAAAGAGACTGTGACCACTAAGTTTGTTTCGGCCTGTCTTCTCAGAGTAGTCAGATAGGAAACGCCGAACTCATCTAGCTAATTCTGAATTACTTTTTTAAGATGATGTGTAAAAGTGATTCCAATATCCTATTTACAGAATAAACAATTTCATTTAATTTCAAGGGTAATTTCATTTTTTTTTTATCATTTAAAAAAAATTTAGGAGTTTATAATTTTCGTACGTTATATTTTCTTTTATGTAAGTTCATAAGATTTAGTAAGATTTTGAAAAATGATTCGTTCCTGAATGAGGAACCGACATTTTTCCGTCACCGAAAATCCGGGCCCGCCCGAAACTAGTTGATCCGTCAAAACAAGTGTCATATTCAATTTATCGGACAGGCAAAAACACATGGAAATAGGGAAAACTGTTAAATCGTGTTGGCATTTATTCTAAAAGTAAGTGAGACGTATTAGGATATGCCCGTATCTTTGGCCGAAACTACGGAACGTGTGCTTAACAAAGAGACCTCCTGCGACCTAATTGAAGAAGATACATTTTAGTTTAGTCCTGTCAAATTAATCAGCCCCTGACACTAATCCATACAAGTTTTGACGTGATTAAAAACTTGCCCACTAAAATTACGTCAATTTACGTCAGGCGCTGATTAATTTGACAGGACTAAACTAAAATGTATCTTCTGTCTTTTTCTTAATGAAATAGAAAGAAAAAGATGCACTGAACTTAAATTTAGTTTAGTTTGTGAACAACAGAATCGGCACCATTAGCAACAATTGACTCCGTTATAATTTTTTTAAAGCATAAGAACTAAACAGTACATTAAAAAAAACTGCATTCAATAGAGAATAAGAATGTCTAGTAAATTGTTTTTAAATATTTGGGACAGTAGGTACTTTTTCCTTATCGTAAATTTTTCTCGGAATGGCTCAAACAACGCGATGAATATTGTTGAACTGTCAAAATGGAAGCCATTGCTACTGTAAGTGTGTTACGCAAGTGCCCCGCTAGCCAGGAAACCCGAAACAAAATTACAAACACACATTAACATTGTAAGTTGCATTAACGATAGCAAAAAGTAAACTGGATACCTAGTCATATCTGAACTTCAGCATCCTCATTTGTTTACGCTATCGTTATCAGCACAGCCGTGCATCTGCGCACGTCATTACCTACATAGATATCAACAACGTTAAGTTTAGCTTAGTTGCTGATAACGTGGCCTTCGTTTGTGTAGTCAACAAAAGAGCGGTATGCGGGCTAGAAATAAATATGATTGCTATGCAAGCATTTTTTGTTGTTGTTGCTTTTGAAATGTGGTGTGTCAGTACTCTTAAATGCTTATGCACTGGCGAGACGCGACTTTAACAAAACCATTTCTAAGAATACTTCACGGTAGAACAATTACCGGTGTCGCGTCGCTTCAGTCTGCACTAGGAATTTAATTAAATTAGGTCAGTAAAAGTATAGTTTCACAAGGCTGTAAATTATGACAGCAAGGCAGTTCAATTTTTTAAATTAATGTCAAAACAGACTTGATGATATAGGCTCGTGCAGAGTAGCGCAACGTGTCGTGCGACGCGACCAGTTCTACCGTTAAGTTTTCTTAGAAATTGTTTTGTTAGAGTCGCGTCGCGCCGGTCTGCACGACGCTTCAGGATATGTTGCAGGTCACAGCCTGCTGAAATGCTGTGACGTAGTCAGTCATCGGTTTAGGTCACGTGATCGCTGGCTCGCCTGATACCTGTTAATTCTATTTGGTCGTCGGACCGTAAGAAAATTCATTTCATGTCAAATGGCGATGTGGTGGAGTAGCCAGTGCTTCGCCTCCCACTTATAGAAGGTGGTTCCTCTTCAGCCTTTTCACCACCGCTGTCGGGTTTAACAGTTCCGTAACTAGTTTGTTTGGATGCATGGTTATGCGTGCCTTATGTTGTTTTTTGTCAACTTCAGAGTTTACTATGCCATTTGTAGACAGTCGTGGATTTCGTCGTTCCTAGCAACCCAAGATGCATTTACTATTGATCTTAGGATACCATTTTGGACTCTTTGCAGGCAGAGTATGTTGGTTTTGCTGGCATCGCCCCACAATTGGATCCCGTAGGTCCATATTGGCTTAAGGACCGAGTTGTAGATGAGGAGTTTGTTGTCTACAGAGAGCACAGTTTGTTCAAACATTCAGTTCAAAATTCTTTATTTTTTTCTTTTTACTACGGACGCTTTTACGAACGTGCACGTCTTTCTACATTGTTCTCACATGCATAATTTCAAAATGAATGATGTAACCAATATTTTGTATCAATTTTTTTATTTAAAAGAGTGTCCATGGAGTTTCTTGCCCGTTCTTCTCCATAGGTACCTACTACGCTTTGGAATGGGCAACTAGCTTCATATTTTTGACTGACCGACCCCTTGACAGTTCAAAAGTGCCTGTAAATGGTTCAATTGAAATAAATGCTTTGAGTTTTGAGTTCCCATGAGACAATACAGGTTGCGGAACTTGTGGTTTATCTCGTCCCTTTTATTTTTAATGTGATGCTTCCAAGTGGAAGCCAAGATACTTTACACAATCTAACAGAGCCATTTATGAATTTTGTTTAACTGTTTCTGGAGTCTATTGCTGGCCACTTCTGGGTTTTCATCAACTGATAAATAGGCCTGCTACCTGGCGCGCTCATGGTACGTATATACTATCATGCTAGGTAACTGTCATGCTAGGTATAAACTAGCATGACAGGTTATTTTTAACCAACTTCAAAAATGAGGAGGTTCTCAATACGAAAGTTTTTGTTAATGATTTTTACGCGATTACTCCGTTAATTATAAAATAATTTTGATGATTATTTTTTTGTTTGGTAGGTCATACTTCAGAGGTAGACCTAAATAAACTTTGTTAACTTTGCTTGGGTAGTTTTTGAGTTAGCTTCAATAATAGGTATTTTTCCCACACTTAGTCTATGTGGATGATGTCATAAGTTCCTGTCACTGTTATTTACATAGCAGGTAGTGGGTATTCGAATTTGTGTAGGGTAGGTACCACAACTAAAAAGTGAAATATAAAACCTTTTACAAAAAAAAAAAAAAAAACTAACCAACTCAAGGCTTAAGAAAAATACATAGCCAAAGACACCGACTTTTTTGTGTATTTTTTTTTAAGTCGGTTATTTTTTTTGTATTCCCCTGCTTTAAGATTTTATGGCACTTAGCACCGTTCATAGTCAGACAATCGCTCTATGTAAACAAAAATAACTCATAGTCAAAGTTGGGTGATAAAAAAAAAACTTAACTGACAATGCGACATATAGATATATTTGTCAAAAAATACTAGATATAATTGGCACACTTTCACGACAGGTGCTCGATAAAGCAGAAAAATATTACGAATTGTCGGATTGACGCCTGTCGGTTTTTAGGGTTCCGTACCCAAAGGGTGAAACGGGACCTTATTACTAAGACTCCGCTGTCCGTCTGTCACCAGGCTGTATCTCATGAACCGTGATAGTTAGATTGTATTTCTGTTGCCGCTATAACAACAAATACTAATAACAGAATAAAATAAATATTTAAGTGCTATGCTAAGATATCCCATTCAACAAAGGTGATATTTTTGCCGTTTTTATAGAATAATGTTTTTTTTTTTTTTTAATTAAGCCCCTTTTGGGTTATTACGTAACACAGTACCTTACAGTAGTAATGGTTATTTACTTAGTTGAGCAGATAAATTTCTGACATAATTATGAAGCAATGGATTACTAAAGTCCATCAACAATAAAAAAAACATAAAAATCAAAAGTTATTTAATTTTATTCAAACTAAACTGAGAACTAGCAATTTTCGAACGTCAAAATTACAAAAGACAGTCCCCGAAACCCCCACCCTTCACCACTTCCTAGTGCTTTAGCTGGGAAGAAGAAGTGGCGCAACAAACTCATTTAGATTGTGATTGAAAGTGTAAAACTGTTCTGACTCTGGTTTGCGGAAGTATAGGATACATTTTGGAGTGAAATCATATATTTGACTACCCAGCACACGCACAACACGAGTTAAATATGAGTAGCTAACTACCTTGCATACTAATCTCTTTTGTTAGCTGCTCGGTTTCACAGTTTCCGTGTCAATAATTTGAACCGGAATTTCATTAGCAATATAGCAGTCTATACCATGGACAAGTGATGTTGGAACGTCGGGCGTGTTCACAGAAATTATTATATCTATGGGCGTGTTAGTAGATAAAATATTATTTATGTGTTAGTAGATAAAATATTATTTATTGTACATAGTTTTTTTTTTTTTTTTTTTATCTTTTTTGTAATTCCCTTTAATGGGATCTATGTAAGTCCGTAGGTGTGTCCGTGGCATCACAGTGGGCCCTATCTGAATACCAGCGCGGTGGTATTTAATTATTATTTTTTAAATATCGCCGTATTATGCTGAGATAGGGGCCTTTTTGGCCTCGCACAGGTCTTTTTTTGTATTTTATTTTTTGTTAGTTTTGCTGCTCCTATTTTTTATTTTTATATAATTTTGTTCTTTTTAAAAAAAATATTATTACTGTTTGTATTTCCTGTGCGTGTCCCAAATAAAATATTTTTCTTTCTTTCTTTCTTATACAATACACGATAAATCAGTATCTGAATCGTTTTGAAACAGATTGTTAATCCATTGCTTCATAAGTGCGAAAAAAAAATCTGCTCAACAACGTAAATAACGCAATGAATGTTGTTGAACTGTCAAAATGAAACAGATTTGTCGTAATCGTTTACGAAAATGTGTTGAGCTCCACGATTACTGACAAATGCTTGCACTGAGAGGACAGGTCCACTGAAATCTGTGTGGTTCTTTTTTCCATTTCAGACTAATCTACATGGTCCTCATATGGCCTGACCAAGATTATGTCTGGACTTTAAAAGAGACCGTGACCTCTGAGTTTGTTTCGGCCTTTCTTCTCAGAGTAGTCAGATAGGAAACGCCGAACTCATCTAGATAATTTTTATTTTTTATTTTTAAAAGATGACGTGTAAAAGTGATTCCAATATCCTATTTACAGAATAAAAAAATTCATTTCATTTAATTTGTTGCGTAATTAGATAACTGGGGCGGCTGTCTCGACATAGATAGCAATCGCTATACTACCGAATTCGGTAGCAAAGTCGTAAAGGCGTCTCTAGACACGCGCGACGTGTATGACAAGCACGAAAAAATCCCGTACTCTAGGGACACCTTTACAACTTTGCGACCGAATTCGGTCGTATAGCGGTCGCTAGCTATGTCGAAGCCGCCGCCCCTGGAGTGGAGACCCTATGTTGGCAATCGTAGTGTGGGCCGCGGAGCGCCCCCCAGCTAGATTGACCAACGACCATTAAGGCGCAGCATTCCGAAAACGGGGTTTTTTAAAGCAGTGTATTTCAAACCGTAAATAATTTTGACCAAAAAAATAATAATGATATTTTCAAGTCTTATTTTAATACAGTGATGGAACTCAAATCATAATTAAACATATATTAATGCTTCAAAAAAATCTTCAAACACACCTCTAAATTGTCTTTAAAAGCAGTTTATACCTTCACTAACAATTATAATTATAATTAAAAATATACCATAAAATGTCTAATGCCAAGCTACATTCAGTGATGGATTATGATGAGTAATATGAGCAATATGATGAAAAAAACAACGAAAAGCATTGAAAAAGTACAAAAGTGTGGTTATTTTCTTTACTCTTTACACGTAAAGAAAAAGACAGAGACAAAGGCAAATTGGAACCCTGCGCCTTAAAAGGTGACTGGGACAGACTGGATACGGGAAGCGGAGGGCAGGGTGATGTGGAGCAGCCTGGGAGAACCCTATGTCAGGACATCAAATTGATAATGAATACAAAAAAAATTTGCATAGTGTTCTTTAATCGCCTCGGAATCAGGCTACTTACATTTTGCTGCTATCAACTACTTTACTAAGATCGTCGAGGGTCAATCAATAAATTATTCGCGGTCTTTCTCAAAAATATGTCCATCCCAATGAACACCAGTTCCACAGCTACTATGACAGACCCATTTATTCTGTCTTATGCTAACCAAAACTTCATAATCAGCCTATAATGTTACCTCTACTCCACAGGGCTCCTCTTTTCGAGGGAGAGTGGGCTGTGACTGTGACCCACCACGCGGGCCCAGTGCGGGTTGGTAGATGTCACATGTCTTCGAATTTTTGGTTCTAGGATATGTCGGCTTCCTCACTATGATTTCCTTCACCGTTTTGAGAGCAGTAGTGGCGCAGCTATTTACAAAAAGTAAAGCGCCTGCCGGGGTTCGAAACCACGACCTACGAGGCTCCAAAGCCTCTTGCAGACTAGCGCGACACGACGGCCCGACGCGATTCGAACAGTAAAATTTCTAAGAAAACTTCACGTTATAACAATAACCGGTGTTGCATCGCGCTGTCCGTCGCGTCGCGCTAGTCTGCACGAAGCTCAACTCGTAAGTCAAGACCGTTACGTTACCTTGGGCCACCACTGTTTTCTCAAACTAAAACTTATCATTGAGTAAATTATCTCTGGTTCAGACGTGACCAGTCTTGACACTTCGAATTTCGAAGTACCTAATGTTTAGAGAATAACATTTCTGGTTGACGCGACAGAGGTGGAATTACCTCAATTATCTGAATAATAGAAGACACAGAGTGACAAAATACTGAATTACTAATAACAACTTTTGTACTAATGAGAGGAATGGTAAATGAGATGAGTTTATTACCGTTAACACGTTTAGTGCCGGGAGTCCGCCTGGAGGGTTTACCTAGTCGCATATGGAATGCCAGGAGCCCTCGCGGAGGGCTCATTTTAAATGTACGTTTTTATTAGCGAATACAGCCTTATACACCGTGAAAATAAAATTTTATGATTATTTTAATAACATTTATTAGTGAGTATAGGTGTTGGTTTTAAAATCCAAGCATTTTTTTAGTTTTATTCGCGTTAAAAAAATTCACAAAAAATTTCAAAGGTTGGAAACTAAGTGACAAGACCACCTGAAAACCCTATTTTTCAGTGTATAACACGGTTTTAAACCTAATGCCGTTAACCGTCCGCCATGGTTAACTTTAGCGCAAACGTAATGCCGGTAACCCTCCCTCCATATTGGAAGACGCTTTGGAATGGGCAACTAGCTTCATATTTCTGACTGACTGACTCCTTGACAATTCAAAAGTGCCTGTAAATGGTTTAATTGAAATAAATGGTTTGAGTTTGAGTTTGAAGTGAACCCTCTGGTTCACTTCCAATATGTAGGATGGTGCTTGGCTTATGGGTTCTATAAAAAATGGATGAAGTCAAAAGTTTTAAGGCAGTTTGTGACGATAAATAGGGGTTGAGTTATGTAAGCCTATAGTGTTATGGGGTTTCACCGTTTCACCCTTGAATTCGTTTCGGCATTTCGTCTCACGTTTAAAAGTGATTCCGATATCCTATTTGCAAAATAAACTATTTCATTTAATTTCTACCTGACCCTAGCAATTACGGAAATGTTCTGCATGCCTCTGTGACTGTGTGTTAGTATATTACCATAATGGTTAGAATATTACCACATAATATTATGTCCAAGACTGACTATGAAATTTGTTTCGAAAAGTCTCTCGATAGCTAAGCTTCTCCCCCTCACCGGGAGCATTCCACTGTAATGTAATGTAAAAATAAAATATTGGATTTGGAGCATTATTATATTTCCACTCACTAATGTAATGCTCGAATCGTTACATTAGGCGCGGATAAGGCGGGAGGAAACGCCCGGGTGTCATCACTGCGTGGATCGCCCGGAGGACACGGTGGAGCATACGGTGGAGGTATGCCCGGCTTGGGCAGTGCACCGCCGTGTCCTCGTGGCGGCGATCGGTGGCGGGGATCTCTCGCGTCCGGCCCTGGTCCAGGTCATGGTACGGAGCGAGAGGGCATGGGAGGCCGTCACCTCCTTCTGCGAAGCAGTAATGCTCGAGAAGGAGGAGGCGGAGCGCGTGAGGGAGAGGCAAATTTCGCGCCCTCACGCCCCTAGCCGCCGCAGGAGGAGACGCCCTGGGCGTCGGGATTCTATTGCCGATTCCCGGCCACCGTTGGCGCGGGCTTGCGGACGGTGAGCAATGGGTAGCTCGCCGTCCGGTAAGGACCAAGCCCGGGTCAACGGCGCGTTGTGTTCCACGCGCGCCTCAAAGAGATGTCAGCAAGTGAAGGGGTCCGATGAGACCATTGCCTGCCGGGTTGCGGGAAAGTCCGAAGGGATACCGTGGCCCCCTGGCATTGCACAGGCAACAAAAGGAACACGGGTGGGTTTTAGTCAGTAAGAGTCTGACACGCCCTCCTGCTCCACCCAGAGCGGGAGAACTCATTTGATGATTTACCACACACAAAAAAAAACAAAAAAGGCAGCGCCTTAATCTTGAGAGCACGGGTTCTACTCTCTAACTTCGTCAACGAAGATAGGGGCCCGTCTGAAAGTGGTTGATCCGTCAAAATAACTGTCAAATTCAAATTTTCGCACGGGCTAAGACACATTGGCTGTAGGGACAACAGAACTGTCAATTCATGTTGTCATTCATTCTTAATTCAGGCCTCAACTCATCTTATTATGCGGAGTAGGATTCACCCGTAACTTCGACCGGAACTAGGTATTAAGTGCTTATGGAGTAGACCCCAGTGGTGGCTCAGTATTATCTAGTTCAAAATGATCACGTTAGAAATAAAAATACATAAAATCAATCACAAAATCAGTATTAATGAATATTAAATAAATAGTGCAAAATTGATTGATTACAGTTTGAAGCGCTTTCGTTCGTGAGTAATAAATGATATTTATAATCGAAAAACTTTTTCTGTAGTACAAGTTATGAACGGAGCGATTAGCGATTGATTATTCACTTTGTGATTAGCAACGGTGTTATTTAAATAATTGTTTAGTTAAGTTATACTATTATTATAAAGAGAGAGCGAATTTTGTGAGTTTGTGTAGAGGGTAATTTCCGGAACCTCAGCTCCTATTTGAAAAATTATTTCAACATTAAGCTACATTATTCATGGACATAGGCTACCGAGATACAAAAAGAAGTTCCTACTTAATAATACTAATAAAATACTGTGTAGAATTCATACAAGCCCAGTACTTTTTGTTAGGTTACTGCTCAGAACTTGTGCACTACGTGTCGTGATCAGAATACCGCCTTCGCATGTTAATTGCACCCGTGTGAAGCCGAGGCGGGTCGCAGATTTAGTAAAAGAGGTTAAACCAATGTATATTTTTAGTCGTATGAGACAATACAACAGTTATTTGATAATTTCCCACAAAAAAAATATACAAGAAGACAATACAATAGTTCGGTACCATCAAATAGTTATTTTTAAGTTATATTAAGATATCAAGGCACTTACATATCATCATCTGCCTAGCCTTTTCTCAACTACGTTGGGGTCAGCTTCCAGTCTAACCGGATGCAGCTGAATACCAGTATTTTATATGGAGTAAGACTGGTTGTCAGACTTTCGGGCTTTTGACGACCCGTAACGACTGTCAAAGATCCATGAATGACAGCCGGGACCAACGGCTTAACGTGCTTTCCGAGGCACGGAGGAGTCTCGGTACGTAAAGAGGGTCACCCATCCCCAGACCAACCCCGGCAAGCGTAGCTTAACCTGATGGATCGGCCCGTGCGGCAGTTATTACTTAGCCACGAGCTCTTCTGGCACTAACATATAGAAGGGTATAATCACTCTCACATTTAGACAGCCAGCCTAAGCCGTTATTTCATAGGTTCTTGAAAGTTGGTACGGTATTATCTTATCGCATGGACCTGCGAATAATTTTTATAATCACGTACATACTATATGAGGTCAGTTTTCATTCTAACTGGGTCCAAGTTCCAAGAATAACAGCCGGAACCAACAGCTTTACGTGGTTTCCAAGGCACGGAGAGGTCTCGGTAAGTAAAGATGGTCACTCGTCCACGGACCGACCGCGGCATGCGTAGCTTTACAAGATCGATCAGCCCGTGCAGTTGTTATTACTTAGCCAATTATTTTTCCACCTGTTGGTCACAAGAGTCTCACTGAAACTGGCAGTGTGCCTTTGATATTTATAAGTTACAAAAGTTTGGTGTGCCGTTTTTTTGTTAAGAGTTTTAAATTGCTCTCCACAAGTTCCATTCGTCAACCTTTATTTGACACTGATTTTACCGCGTTCTTTTGATTTTTGCTGCTCTCAGACGCTTCACATTTGGTTAATGTTTCGTTTTTCATTCGGCATCTTTTACTTTAAGTGAAACGGTGGAACACAACATAAATTCAATAGTGAACCGATCCCACGTTATTTGATTTTTGCACTCGCCTACTGAATTATCGAAAAAAGAAATTAAATGAGCATCATCATCAGCATCATCATCATTCCTATAAAATTTTATTCGTGTGAACGTGGAAGCATGCAAAAATTAAAATTCACTCAAGTGATATCGCCTTTATGATCGCTTCCGCGTATGACTTGTCCCTCAACATTAATTTCAAGTACTATTAAATCAGACAGCGGGTTGATCTCAAGTGTACGTGTCATGTATTTATAATATTTATTTGTTCTAGTACTTTAGTTATGTAGGTAGATATAGCGTTATGTTCATGGGTGGTTTGTGACTATTCTTGTATATGACAATATACCCAAGGTACGTACATAAGTTTGGCACGTACATAATGTCATGCTCACTTAATATCTCGCTGGTTCCCTACAAAATGGTTGAGCTGGATGGTGCTGATCCACACGTCATGTTCGTGAACGGGTGTCGTCAGTTGAGACTGGTCATCTCTTATCTGCCAGGGCTTATTTTTAAACTTTTTTTGTTTTTTATATATTTCTCTATTTATATTATATTTTTCTATTTTTTTTTTACTCTTACTACTAAAACCCACCCGTGTTCCTTCAGTTGCCTGTACGTTGCCAGGGGCCACGGTATCCCTTTCGGACTTTCCCGCAACCCCGACATCTCTTTGGGGCGCGCGTGGAACACAACGCGCCGTCGACCCGGGCTTGGTCCTTACCGGACGGCGAGCTACCCATTTCTCACCGTTCGCAACCCGCAACAAAAATTCGGCCTTAAATGCAGATAAATTAAGAAATATACGGCTTAGACAGCTATACAGCTTAGAAATAAAACTAAGAGCAGCACCTCAAAACATGCTAAAGTTTCTAGATTAAGATATCGAATCTACTTCTATCTCTCCTTGTTTAGCTTTTGAAAAATGGAAGCAATATTTTTACCCGACTGCCCCAGAATAATGTTTTTAGAGTGTATGTATGTATGTCTATTTCTTTGGCACGCTTTGTAGCCTAAACGGCTTGATGGAGCTTAACATTATGAGGTGTCGTTAGATTCGTCTTTTTGTGATTGTGGGAGTGACATAGGCTTTATAATATTTATATATTGCATCTGAAAATATAAAAAAGGGAGGGGAAGATATTTTTTTTAAATAAATGAATATTATTTTTTTCTTTTCTTTAATTTCGAATTTAAATTAGAACATAAAAAAAAATTACGTCTCACTCTCTCGATATACCACCATTCATGTTTTCTAAAGTGATATTATAATTACAGAAAAGATTAGATTTTTGTTTTGTTTGTAATGGATAAACTCAAAAAATACTTAACCGATTTTAAAAATTCTTTCACATAGGTATAAAAAGCTACGTTATCAGCGATTAACATGGGCTGTATTTTATCACTTCCACGAGAACTAAGTCGCGGGTAGAAGCTAGTTTATTCACAAAACTGTTGCCACGACTACGTCTGCGTGTATTCTGTATTTCATCAATTTTTTAGACAAAATATCCAGGACGCAAAGTGGTGTATGTCCTTCTCCAGGTCTACCTAGCTGTCTAACGTTTCAGTGGTGTTGGCGTGAAAACGTAACAGAGAAATAGACTAACTTTGGCATTTATAATTATATCTAGCTGTTGACTTAGTCCGGGATCGAGGATGAGAAAAGTAACCTAAATCCAGGTCATGGTCTACCCATTTCATCCAAATCCATTCAGCCATTTTAGCGTGAAAGAGTTACAAACAAACTCACTTTCGCACTTAAAATAATAGTTAGGATAGTGTTGTATTTACATACATACATCCTAAACTCACGCCTTATCCCCATGGGGGTAGGCAGAAACTACAGAATGCCACCTGCTACGATCCTTACATTATCCTTTTGCCTCGTTTACGTTCATACATCTGGTCATACACGCACGCCGGTTGCGAGTACTACGCACCTGTCCTTTCTGAAGAACATCACCAATAAGGTCAGTATAATTATGTCCTCCTAGGGCGTCCCCTCCCGGCGTTTCCATTCACATTCATTTATTTATAATAATAACCAACTTGAATTTACAGTTTAACCACACATACAAGTTATTGGTCTGTACAAAATAAACATAAATCATTTAAAAAAGAACAAATTAAACATACTGACAAGCAAAAATAAATATAAACAGAACAATAGAAGTAATAATAATCATTATGTCATAGAGAAATTATTATGCATGCACATTAAAACTTAAATAATAATAATAAAAAATAACAATAATCAATTATATGTAGGTATAAATCAAAGAATAAACATAAAATATTGTAATCAAGCACATCTGCCTTGTAAATACATTTTGTTAGTTGCCTTTTATATTGTATTTATTATTGAGTAATTTAAAGATGTTTTCTAATATGAGTTATGTGGCATCAGTTTTTTTTTTTTTTTTTATAGTAGCCGAAGCTTGGACAGTCAGTCCCAACATATATCACTTTGCTGACTGGTTAATATTGTTACCACACCTGAGCTACACATTCGTGTCAATACGAAAGAAGTGCGGAAGGGGCTCATGGCTAAATAATAGCAGCCGCACGGGTCGATCGTAGGTCATACTACGCTTGCTGCGGACATTTCGTGAAACTCAAACTCAAAGCATTTATTTCAATTATACCATTTACAGGCACTTTTGAATTGTCAAGGGTTCAGTCAGTCAGAAATATGAAGCTAGTTGCCCATTCCAAGGCGTAGGTTCCTATGGAGAAGAACGGGCAAGAAACTCCACGGACACTCTTTAAAAAAAAAAAAAAATCTTACCAAATATTGTTTACATCATTCATGTTGAAATTATACATGTGAGAACAATGTAGAAAGACGCGCACGTAAAAAGCGTCCTTAATAAAAAAATAAAAACAATTCAAAAATTAAAAATAAGCCGTGGCAGATAAGAGATGACCAGTCCCTACTGATGGCGCCCGTTCACGAACATGACGCATGGATCAGCACCGTTTAGCTCAACCATTTTGAAGGGAACTCAACGATCCAACACACACGCCACCACCAGCGAGACATTTGAGTGAGCATGACTTACTCTTAGCCGCCAGGGCATATCAAGTCAATGAAAGACGTACCCAGTAAATGGTAGCTATAAAGAAGGTACATGGTCACAGTGCTCACACATGTGCTATGCAATTATTATTATGGGTATGGAATGGGTGACCATCTAAGAACCGGCCGAGGCGTTGGGGTCTCCATATACATTTGCTTGCTACATGTATATGGAGACCGCAACGCCTCGGAAAAGCACGTTAAGCCGTTGGTCCCGGCTGTTATTCGTAGTCATTCGGCAGTCGTTAGAAAATCAAAAAGGCTGATAAACTAGTCTTACCAAGGGATATCGTGTTAACCAGTAACTGGGTTGTGGAGGTCAGATAGGCAGTCGCTCCATGTAAAATACTGGTATTCAGCTGCATCTGGACAGACTGGAAGCCGACCCCAACATAATAAAGAAAACGTCAGGCAAGATTGACGAAAGAAGTGCGTAACAGAATGAACACCAATAAAAAAGAATTTAGGCTCGTCATAAACACTAAATAAACCAGTAAATCCGACGAATCGATGATTCGAAATAAAAGCCGAAAAGAACATAAACATTATTTTTTTAATTCTCGCTTTGTACTATAAGAAGACATTAAATCTGACGTAGTTTTTATTCCGTTGTATACGCTTGGCTTTCAACTATTAACTGAGGAACACTTATTTTTATTAGTGAAGGAAATGAGGAATCGTAAACTATTCTGCTTGATGTTGGAATGATAATAAAAAATTGTAAAAGTTAAAACTAAAAGTGAAATCCCTTGACTTAGGAAATAAAATGAAACGTAGAATCATGTATATATCGCAGTCATCTGGTTGAATATACTATTTGATTGAATGACTAGCGCGTTCATTAAATAGCTGAAAGACAACTAGCCAAGTCATTGAGCACAATGTTTAACCCGATGGCTGATCTGTAGTCATTTAGTTAAACTGGGTGAAATAGGTTAGGTTAAGTTAGAACTATGACCAACCGCGCGCGAGCCGAGCGAGCGTAGCGAGCGGTGCCGCGGCAGCGGCCGGCGAGCGCTATTTCCAAGTTGCTCGCAGAATTTTTTTCACCATTTGTATCACTTGGCTGAGTCTTGGTCAGTCATCTTCAAAGGGCTGACTTTCAATACGCCAAGTTGTTAAACGTTGAATGATACTAATTCAATTTACTATCAGCCTGAACATTTTAATGAATGGCTTAGGCGTCCAATTAGCTGGCTAATTTAACCAGATGACTGCGACATAATTATATACAACAAACTATTATATATATATTATGTACAAGTATGTAAGGGCATTTTGGACATTTCCCGCTGACAGCGATGCGAATGAATTTTTTATGCCCAATGAGCTCATCCCTTTATTTTATTTTACAAACGTAGAATATGATTTAATAAAAGAATACTTTAAAGGATAACAGCGCAGGATAGACTTTACAAGAAGTGGTCATTGTATCCGTGGTTCAGCAGCTTCAGTATCATCAGAATTGTGTCGGAATATAGCAGTTCTTCATGGACGTGCGTGGTATGACAGCAGCTTCACTGACATCATCCGTCAAAAGAATACAACCATCGATGCGACGCTCTGCTAGAGTCTCTTTAGGCCTCTCCTATTGCACGCCATTCAACTGGACTCCCGGAAACTCTCATCCGATCAAGACAAGATCGTCGCTCCACCTAGCCTGACAGCGTCCTACCTTACGTTTGCCGACTTGCGGTCTCCACTCAAGAACACGAATACCCTGACGGTTATCGGTTCTACGGCTACTTCAGCTTGTTTATTCTGTGAGCTATGTCGACAACTTTGATTCTCTGTCGGATCACCTCGTTGCGGATTCGATCCCTCAGAGAAACTTCAAGCATAGCCTGTTCCATAGCTCGCTGAGCGACCTTGAATTTATGGACCAGCCGTACCGTGAGCAGACGCACTGGTCGAAGACCTTAGTCTTTAGACTTTGTGGTAAACGCAACGAGAAGACTCGATCTCCGCGGTGATTCCTAGTAACTTTGTAACAAAACTAGATGGCGCCTCTTTTTGCACCGTCAAATATTTTCCATTAAGCCTAAAAAAACGTTCAAATTCAAGTCACAATCTTAACTTAGCAACAATGAATGTCTTAAACTTCTCAAAAATTCTAGATATTTTTGTCAGATTGAGACTGAGATCAGACTGTAAACGCTCTTCAAAATATTGCCCGTCCGATTTGAGAAACGTTAAAAATAGCTAGTCCAATACTGTTGCAAGATTCAGTCGCTAGTCTTTATCCGCCCTTATACTTTCGCTGTCAGTGTCAATGTCACCTGTCAAATTAACAACTTGACATCGCCTTCTAATTTATGTTGCCTTGTTACCTGGTACCTACATGAATAAATTATTATCCTTATTTGTAAAATAATGTATGTTTGTCTGTGATTGTAATAAATAAATGAACTACTTTTACTTGTACATTTAGTTTGTTAGTCTTTATATAATAGTAACATTACGCCTGTATTCCTCGAAGGGTTAAGCAGAGGTGTACCTACCTATAGTAGCTCCCGTCGGCTGGGACGGGTCAACTCAAAGCTGCAATGGCTCAGTCTTTCAAAAGCCCTTCCAGACATGGCCATGCATTGTTAGACTCACATAAAATCCTAATAATATAATGTTTGGACTTTAAAAAAGAGACTTAAAAGATCTACTTACAGAAATCATTGAAGTTCATCTCACTACTGGTGAAAGAGTAGATTCATGCAAACTTTTATTTTCTATAGCTCGTCATTTTATGGGTCACTCTAAGTCGCAAATAATATTTATCGTTTAATTTTAATTTGATTATGATTAAAACCAAAGGCAGTTTATAGAGTGCACTCTATAGATACACCTCTCTGATAAAGTGCCGTTAGCGGCATATTAGTAGCACTGCCTCGGCGTGGCTAAAGTGCCGTAAGCATTTTATTATGCCGCAAATAGCAGCACTTTATCCGACAGGGATAAAGTGCCGCTAGCGGCACTCTATACACTTCCAAAACTAAATAACATTAGTGCTGCATCAGGAACACAGGTGACAGCTTTCAGTATTTAATCCCATTCATGCAGAACAGGAGAACACGCATCCTCGACCCAGAAACTAACCACGACTTATCAACGAAATGAGAATGTTCTCAATACTCAAGATTCCCGTACACTCGGTACAAACGTGACCATGAGGTATTCGTGCTAAGTCAATTTTACGGTAAGTGCCATACGATAAGCAAGTCGTATGAGTCTTTATTTTCCTTTTCTAAGATTAACTACGAAATGTGGAAACCGCCATTATTAAAACGTTAAGTGAAGTCGTCTTTGCATTATGATATTTTCTGCCAAATATCACCCAAAGGGCAATGGAGAGGGCTATGCTTGGAGTTTCCCTACGTGATCGAATCAGAAATTAAGAGATCCGCAGGAGAACCAAGGTAACCGACATAGCTCGAAGAATTGCCAAACTTAAGTGGCAGTGGGCAGGGCACATTGCTCGCAGAACAGATGGCCGATGTGGCCGAAAGGTTCTGGAGTGGCGACCGCGTACTGGAAGACGTAGCGTTGGAAGGCCTCCCACAAGATGGACCGATGACCTTGTAAAGTCGGCAGGAATCCGCTGGATGAGGGAGGCACAGAATCGGTTGAAGTGGCGGTGCTTGGGGGAGGCCTATGTCCAGCTGGGGACGTCATTTGGCTGAAATGATGATGATAATGATATTTCCTTAATTTCAGTAATTCATTGAAGCGGTTCGTGACTCATTAATTATGATCATTGGAAGACTTGTTCCCCCCACTGCTGTGTATAGGCCTTCCCCTTTTGTGCCATGCTTCCCTGGTCTGTGAGTATCATCCAAGTCTTCACCGCGATCTTCTATAGGTCGTGATTCATTGATGAGGGTTTTCATGAAAATTCACGCCACCAGTTGGCGCCACTTTGACAAGAGGTCATCCATTTCGACAATGAATATAAAATATATCAGAACGTTCATCATTCGTTTCATTCGTTCGTTCATCAATTAGTCACAACTAAAGAAAATATACATAGGTGCTTTGACGCTTTTGACCAGTGCCTACCCTCTCATTTAATAAATGATATTTTGACAGTAATTTCATGTTAATTTTAAAGGTACAATTAATAAATGCCTCAGTTTGTAATCATTATTATTATATACTTATTAAGGTGAGCCTATTTAAAAGTGTTGTTATTAAGAGCGCTTATCCTAAAAGTTGGCAACGTCGCAAATAGCTGTCAAATATTTATCTGTTTTGATTAATTTAGCAATATTACTTTACGGAATTTTGAAATGTGGCTAACTAGCGAACTAGAATATTAATAATGAAATGCAATAATTATTATTTATTTATACAACCCTTAACTATCTTTACAGGTTGCCCTAATACGATCGTCAAGTACAAAATACACTTTTTTTTAAACGTTGCCCCACACTAGGATTTTCTCCTGTATCGTGGGTGCGTTTACATACATTTAAACTCACATACACAAACAGCCAGACCCGGAACAACTAATTGTAGGTCATACAAATATTTGTTCCGTGCGGGAATTGAACCCGCGACACGCAGCGCAGCAGTCAATCGCTTAACCACTGCGCTAGCCGTGCCGTTAAACCAACACTATTATAAATAACACTATACTACTATTATTATTATAGGTAAATCGTAACACCGAAAATTTAGTTTTGAATGTTAAAAAAGTATTTGGAAACTTTCCAAATGCATTTTTTACACCTAAAACGGTTACAACATCATAAATTCAGTGTTATAATGATTATTGCAATTCATAATTAATATTTTAGTTTTCTATATAGTTAATATTGCCAAATTAATTAAAACAGCGAAATATTTGACATCTATTTGCGATGTCAGATCTAAGTGTAACTGTTACTTTATTTTTAAGTAGGTACTACAGCTCAGTATGTATATTTTAAAGAATTTTTCTAAACTGGATACGAGTGATTTGTGATGCAAATGGGCCCTAGAAGAAACTGAAATTAAGCTAAGTTACAATACAAAATACAGGGGCAAAAAAACTCCATCCTCATCTTGAATTACGGAATGTCCTTTCTTAGCACATCCACCATATGGGACCGTGTATGTGGTGGATGATGGCCAACTCGTTCTCACAAAGAGGAGGCCTGTGTCCGAGCAGTACCTATAATAAACCTATAACCTATAATGTTCCTCACATTATAGGTTATAGGTTTATTATAGGTTGATTATGGTTATGAATGTAAATGTGAATAAGACGAAGGTCATGGTCTTTGAAAGAGGAGAGGATGTATCGGTGTGTGATATGAAAATAAATAATAAGAATGTGGAGCAAGTAAGTGAGTTTGTATACTTGGGGAGTCTGTTTACAAGGGATGGGAAGATTGATGAAGATGTGGAAAGGAGAGTAAATGCGGGAAATAAAGAGAATGGTGCTATACATGCGATTGTGACCAACCAGTTGATGTCCAAAAAGGCTCGACTGGCTGTTCACAGTGGTGTGCTGGTGCCCACGCTTATGTATGGAAGTGAATGCTGGGTGTGGCAAAAGAAGCATGAAAGTAGGATAAATGCTGTGGAAATGCGTTCCTTGCGAAGCATGTGTGGTCTAACTATGAATGATAGGCTGAGAAATGATGTGATAAGACAACGGTGTGAGTTAAAAGAAGATGTAGTGACAAAAATTGAAAAGGGTATGCTGAGATGGTTTGGTCATGTTGAGAGGATGAATGAAAGGCGACTAACAAAATGTATTTACAAGGCAGATGTGAATGGAAACGCCGGGAGGGGACGCCCTAGGACCTAGGAGGACATATACTGACCTTATTGGTGATGTTCTTCAGAAAGGACAGGTGCGTAGTACTCGCAACCGGCGTGCGTGTATGACCAGATGTATGAACGTAAACGAGGCAAAAGGAGTATGTAAGGATCGTAGCAGGTGGCATTCTGTAGTTTCTGCCTACCCCCATGGGAAGAAGGCGTGAGTTTATGTATGTATGTATTATGGTTATGCTTAGGATCAGGGGTTTCTGGGTGTTCCCTGTGGTTTATTATTATTATTATCCGTTTTTGTCCCACTGCAGGACAAAGGCCTTCCTCCCTTGCCTCATTCCACTCATCCCTATCTACTGCTGACTGTTTGTTGTCCTTATAAAAAACTTTTTCACGAAAAATAAAACCGACTTCCAAAAAAAAACACTACAAAGTGAAAAATAACTTTGATTTCGGAAGTCGGTGTCTTGGGTTTTTTATTTATTTTAGTTTTTTTTGCCACCGACTATTATTTTATTGTTCGTGAAAAAGTTTTTATTTTTCACTTTTTAGTTGTGGTATCTACACAAAACCCCCATAAAAATTTGAATACCAAGTAAATTACAGTGACAGGAACTATTAGAATATCATCCACATATGCTAGGTGGGAAAAATATGTATTATTGAAGCTAACTCAAATACCTTTTATCAGATCTTGACCTTTATATGGGACCACTTCTGAAGTATGCTCTACCAAACAAAAAAAGAATCATCAAAATCAATTCATAATTGGCGGAGTAATCGCGTAACAAACATACAAAAAAAACATACCGTCGAATTGAGAACCTCCTCCTTTTTTTGAAGTCGGTAAAAAAGCCGAGTTCGACCCGCCATCTCCTCTTAGGCCTGCCGCGTTGGTGTTTACTCCTGTTTCGGACCCACTGTGTTGTTATTTTATCCCATATCTCAGCGCAGCATCCGACAAATGTGGACAGCCCATTTATGCTTGGCCGCCGTGTGACCTACATTATCAATTTCGAGTTCTCTATACGATCAGTGAGTTTTAACTCCTAGGATACTGCGTTCTGTGGTTACGGCTGCGTAATATCTGTCAGTCTGTTCCTCATTCGCTGCTATATTTAAATACAATCCAATTTCATTCTTCCTCAATCCACAGACACGTGATTTAATTCGTGTAATCATATATTTTAACAGCTCTACTGACTGTGTTCGTACATTACGTAAATACTTCGCAAATAACATTATTTCAGCGTCGAATGTATGTTTTGTGATAACAAGCCAGAGTGCTTCAAATGCTTTGTTTATTTTTTGTTATTTCGTAAGCGTTTTAACGTCTCATTCTGTTGCTGGAATATATTCATTTGTGAGAGAATTGTGGTGAAGTTTTCGCTAGCGTAGATTATGGCCTTGAGTTTTATCTAGGACTTCGCCCCCGGCTACGGTTTTGCAGTAGTGAAATTAACATGTGAACACGATATTCTGTTCACGACAGAAGTTCTGAACAGTAACCTAACAAAAAGTACTAGGCTTGCATGAATTAAAGATAGTATTTCACTATATTGTACTTTGTATATAATTATATGTAAGTATAGCATATGTCCATCTGGAATAATATACCTTTCAAATGGTGAAAGAATTTTTCAGATAGGATCTGCGGATTCCACATATGCACAAACTCTCAAAATTTGCTCCCTCTTTATAATATTATCATATAATTAATTTATTATATTATAATTATTATAATATTACTATTATAATTATTATTATAGTATAGACTATTAAGCCATATCTGCAATAGAGAAAGGTGGAATTGGCACTAAATCTCGGACTGAAAATCTAAATTAGATATACTGAAAATATCAGGACTTTGTAAATTGTAAAATTTGTTTTAATTAATAGTAGTCATCATATGCCTAAACTGTTCCCAACTATGTTGGGGTCAGCTTCTAGTCTAACCAGATGCAGCTGAATACCAGTATTTTACAAGGAGCGCCTGCTTGTCTAACCTCTACAACCCAGTGACTGGGTAATACGGCCTTGGTAAGACAGGTTGTTAGACTTTCAGGCTTCTAATGACCCGTAACGACTGTCCAGGGGCCCAAGTCTGCTATTTTTATAAATTCATCATTCCAACACGATCCCACTGTCATTTTGCTAAAACTTCGTAATCTGCTAAATTCATAATGGTCGATCATTGGTTGATCATTGTATTCCACAAACACGATACTCGTAACGAATTAAAAGAAATGACTGCACAATGACGTTCTCATGGTAGGTCACTGATCAAAGGAACTGTCAAAATGTTAGCAGATTACCGCCTAGGTCAGTCATTCATTTTTCATTATGTACGAGATTACCAATAGATGCCATTTCTTTCAATGAAGTGTCAGTGGCTGACCATTTGAAAGTCATAATGACGCCAATATGTTAGTAGATTACCAAACTTGTGAAAATCAACAAAATTATGAAATCAATGATAAACCATTCTGACACTATTGTAATAGCAGACTTGAGGCCCTGGAATGGCATTCGGAACTAACGGCTTAACGTGCTTTCCGAGACAGGAGCGTTCTTGGTATGTAAAGATGGTCACCTATCCGGACCAACGGCGGCAAGCGTAGCTTAGTGATCGATCGACTCGTGCGGCTATTATTTAATTAGCTACAAACCCAAGCCTTAGTTTTAAATAGTATTGCCATGTCTAAAATCTCTTATCGGGCAAACAATCCGAAGACCATTCTGATCAAACGAGGTATTGTGTTAGCACAATACCTCATTTGATCACAATTATCTAAACCTTAATGGACCTTATAACCACCTGCCTTAGAGACAAAGTTCAATTGTCTCACGTGTTTTCTAATATCTTCAATTAAGGAGCACCCACAAGTAACTTTCAACCCGAAACCACAGATTAGTACAGACGGGACACTCCGCAAAATCATTTAAATAAAAAGCGACTCTTGCTACAACACAATAAAGAGCAATTCAGATCGCAAAATGCTAATTAATTATCTACAGTTATATTCACCTAGAAGTTGCCTCTCTTTCTATAGCGTAACTCTTATATCTTCTGACTACGCTACGCTCACTGAATTCAACAAGTCAAGCCCGCCGCGTGTCTACTTGTAGCTTCATACCTAAAATGAGGAGTGACCCATCTGTATTTATGTGTGCCGAAACACAACAATATAGGTACTAGCTGCCCGCTCGTGCTTCATACCGGTAGCACTATTTACTTACCTACCTACCCTACCTACCCTAAGCACCCTACCTACCCTACCCTACCCATCCTACCCTACCCTACCCATCCTACCCTACCCTAGCCTTCCTACCCTACCTACCCTACTTATCTACGGCGCACCTACCTACCCTACTTACCTTACCCTACCTACTTTACCTACCCTACCCTACCTACCCTACACTACCTACCCTACCCTACCCTTCCTACCCTACCCTTCCTACCCTACCTACCCTACCCTACCTACCCTACACTACCTACCCTACCCTACCCTTCCTACCCTACCCTTCCTACCCTACCCTTCCTACCCTACCCTTCCTACCCTACCCTTCCTACCCTACCCTTCCTGCCCTACCCTTCCTACCCTACTTATCTACGGCGCACCTATCTACCCTACTTACCCTACCCTACACTACTGTAGCGGTTACACCGCCACATACTAGCTACGCATCAAAGACATGACGTCACACAAATCCTGCATCGCGCAATTAGAGTTTACCGCGCGAACGACATAGATAAGACTATCCGAAATCAACAGTTGGGCAGTCGGCCCGCCAGACACAACACCCGTCTGGTCGGAGGATCCTCCCTTTTCTGTGGTGGATGAGTGAACTTTACACCCTGTTCCTCATACCCCTAAACTACCTACCCTACTCTACCTACCCTACGCTATCTAACCTACTCTACCTACCCTACCTTAAACCTTCTCCTGATAATAACAAACACAACACAAAAAATTCTTGAGTTATAAATAGTGCAACTAACACGACTTTCTTTTATATACTCGTATATAAATGTAGCACTGCGGTTACTAGAATGTTGTAGAGGTCATCTTTCCGTTGCACTTGTAATCCCTTATGAGTACTGGGACTGGCTTGACTTGACTTGGCTTATAGGATAGCCTCGGAGTTCAGTCATAGATGAGCCTCTCGAAACGTGCCAGCAATCACCATAATGAGCAGTAGTGGCCCAGTGGTAACGGGCCAGACTGACAAGTTGTAGGTCGTAGGTTTGAAGCCAGGCAGGCGCTTTATGTTGTGTAAATTACTTCATCACCACTGCTCTCAAAACGGTGAAGGAAAACATCGTGAGGGAACCGACATGTCCTAGAAACATAAATTCGAAGACTTGTGACATCTACCAACCCGCACTGGGCCCGCAGCCCACTCCCTCTCACAGGGAGGAGGCCTGTGTCCCAGAAGTAGTAACATTATAGGTTGATTATGGTTAGGTGTATGCTAATCGCCTTCATCATTATTTAAACACAAACGATCCATAAGGTCTCCTTTACCTTTGCTGCGATGTGGGTGTCTTGGTACACACAAATTACTTCCATGTACATCCGAACTGTACATTATACAATTGGTGATCAAGGCTATTTTTGATACCGGCTTTATTGAACCAATTAGAGGAGGCCATGACATTTATCCATGTCTAATATAGTATGGTAATTGAATTATAACTACATGTTATTATTTTATTTTCGACTAGCTTTACCCCGTCGCTTTGCTGGCGTGGATGTCGGAAATTATGTCACAGGAACCGCGTATTATCCTATATCCCAACCCACGTCAATTTGGCATGCAGGTAGACATGAAATAACGACAATACAATAAGGCCTTTAGGATTCTGGTGAGGCTCCCTCGATTCTGCAGCGCGTCGGGCATGTTTGCTGACGCAAGGGTCGACGACTTTTACGCCATTATGCGTAAGAAAACAGCTTCTCTGATGCGCCGGATTCGAGGGAGCGCCAACAGATTTCTAAGGATATCTGAGAAGCCAGAGCCTAAAATGCTAGGTAGGTTCATCCAGGTTCACGTGACGAGATGACACTATTGTTTTTTTTTAATGTTTTTTTTTTGTTGAATTTTATGAATGATGACTAACATAGTTTTAAGACCTTTGTAACTAACAATTTATGAACAAATCAAATCATAGATTTTTCTATAAACTACTTGTTTTCATATTCATTTGCATCCGGTAATCTGGTTAGACTGGAAGCCGACCCCAATCTAATTGGGGAAAGGCTAGGCAGATTGAATGAGTTGAATCGACAACAACTTAACTGTAGGTATTTTGAAAAGAAACAATTGTATTCTGATAATAAACAATTATAGTGTGGTCAGCATTAAAACAATATCCCGATTCATCATGATCATAACACAAAAACCTCTGATCATTAAGTGTAATCTACCGGAAGCAACTATGGGATATGACGAGGCAGTTGGCAGCCCTTTCTGTTTCACTTCCTTATCTGTTGTTTTCCAACCCTCCCTTGTGGTGTAGTCAGAAATAATACAACGATTTGATAGGCGATAACGAAATTGTTTTGTTTACATAAAGATAGCATACAAGTGTGTTGGGATCGGCTTTGTCAGTATTTTACATGGAACTACTGCCTAACTGACTTCCACAACCCAGTTGTGTAACTGGGTACCATGATACCCCTTGTTAAAACTGGTAGTCACACAACGGCGTATAGATAGTGCAATCCACGACGACGCGCCCCACTGCGCTCCGCTCCGTACTAAAGTACAGATTACAGTACAGTGATCGCGGAGTGGGGCGCGTCGTCGTGGATTGCACTATCTTTAACGTGCTTTCCGAGGAGGGATCTCGATATGTGATGGTCATCCATCCATGAACCGACCGCGGCTAGCGTAGCTTAAACTTCGAACGTTCTGTGCGATTAGGGTTGCCGATCCTACTATATAATATAGTATCCTGCTATATTAGAGGCCTAAATACTATATTTGTAAAGATATATAGTAGGCGAAACTAATACTCGTACCTATATTTTTAGGCAGACCTCTCGGATAAAGTGCCGTTAGCGGCATAATAGTCGCGCTGCCTGGCCATGGCTTAAATGCCGTAGGAATCGCATTGTCATTGTCACTATCACTGTCACTGTCAATTGTTATTTTGTTTGATTTTTGAGGTTAGTTTGCTGTAAAAAACCACATTCCCATAAAATTACATTTTCTTGTGCCTTAACGTGTGTGGTCACAGTTCTAATCTAACCTACCTTTCAGCCATTTTCATTGGCTAAGCCAAGGGGTTATGGCTACATTTAAGTTAAGCGGCTATAGATGAAAGATAATATATATTTTGACTTAAACACACTTCATCACTTGATAAAGTTGTACTCTTTATATTTTGACATTGTTATTGACATTATACCTGCTTTTTTTTTTTTTTTTTTTAAACGTTGCCCCACACTAGGATTTCTCCTGTATCGTGGGTGCGTTTACAAACATTTATAATCACATACACAAACAGCCAGACCCGAAACAACTACTTGTAGGTCATACAAATACTTGTTCCGTGCGGGATTCGAACCCGCGACATGCAGCGCAGAAGTCAATCGCTTAACCACTGCGCTAACCGTGTCGTCAATTTGACATCGCTGATATATTTTTAATTAATTAAATCAATTAGGCTTTTAAATGCATTATTTCTGCATGTGATAATTTTATTTAATATGTAATGTTCAACACAATCTTATTTGTTAATGAATAAATAAGTGAATAAATGAAAGAAATTAACATTAGCCTTTCCTCAAAAACGAAATAACAAGTGACAATGTCAATGCAATGCTTACGGCACTTTAGTTGGGCCGAGGCAGCGCTACTAATATGCCGCAAATAGCTGCACTTTATCTGACAGTTATAAAGTGCCGTTAGTGGCACTCTATACACTTCCATATTTTTATTACCAGGACCAGTATTAATGTCATAAAAGCCAAATTTCGTAACCTAAATTTAGTGTAAAATTGTTGTTGATCATGGTAGCAAAAAATATGCATTTAAAGAATAAAAATGTTTTCGACATATACCTAGAATATTTTTTTTTATTTATCCACCTTCTACTATATTTTTACAGACAATGGCTTTAAAAATACTATATATTCAATATTAAAAGAATTGGCAACCCTACGTGCGACTGTCATTATTTAGCCACAAGCCCCCCCTTGCATGAGAAGAAGTATTAGAAGAAGATATTACCGTCTCTCCAGTATCATTATAAATCACACGCACATTCCGACTTAAGCTTCTATAACAAAAGCAATTAAAGATATAATCCCATTCATTAACCACCCAATCAGAACGAACCATACGTACACAGCTCCCTTGCTTCACAATTTTCTACCGAAAGAGTCTCAGCGTTCCCTGCACGTGATTGGGTTTCCAATCAAACATGAACTTGTCTATAGAAACAAAGCCAAAGTTGGGGGCAGTTTAGATAGCTTTGCTTTGAACGGAATATCTAATCAATTTTGTATTTCTGAGACGTAGAATGTTACCTATGGATTAATTGCGGTTTAAATACGTTTGTGGCCAGTTTATAACTTTATACTTATGTCAAAACAAACTTCAGTTCGACCAGTGACAGAATGCGTTCCCGGAGGTCTACTCCCTGAGCACGATTTCCGTAGTCTTAGCCGTAGTTACAGACGATTGCTACCATCTGTATCACCTATGGACATACGATTAGCTAGGGGCCTGACGTAAGAAATAATGCCACAACGATTTTCCAGTTGTGTTCTTTCCCGTTCGAAAAAGTTCTTAAGTGTTGGACTTACTCCGAAGTTTGGAATTACTTTCGGATGGGCTCGTATCTTTGTTGACGGATTTAAAAAGTAGGCCCCCTGACACCTGTCAGTTGGACTATTTCTTGGATGAAATTCTTTGTATTAAGGATGAAATTCACAAAACAAATATTCGTTAGTATGAAACTGACAGATGTGAAGAAAGCATTTTCTCGACGGCCGGTTTGTAGTGGATAGTATGAGTAAGAAAAACAACAGACTGCAACAAAAAACTTCACTATTCAAGCAGTCTGATGCAGTTGGTGGCATCAAATCTAAGATCGTGTTAGGTTTAGGTTTTCAAGATTCTCAAAAAAGACAGAAAATCACTTACATGAGAACAATGCTTAAAATAAATTATTTTAAAGTTCATCACAGACGTCATGGTAGCAATTATGATAAATTAGATACACCCATCCAATGCATTCAGATTTTAGGAAGGGTGTTAAGCTTCGTGCAGACAAGCGCGACGCGGCAGCGCGACGGGACACCGGCTATTGTTATACCGTGAAGTTTTCTTAGAGAAGAAATAGTATTGTTCGAGTCGCGTCGCGCCGTCGCGTCGCGCTGGTCTGCGCTTAAAGGCTCGTGCAGACCAGCGCGACGCGACTCGAACAATACAATTTCTAAGAAAACTTCACGGTATAACAATAGCCGGTGTCCCGTCGCGCTGCCGCGTCGCGCTAGTCTGCACGAAGCTTTATTTGTGATCAAATATTCAGCTAATAGAGTGTTTAATGCAATGAATGAGTGTTTTGAATGCAATGAAAAAGTACACTCATTCATTGCATTCAAAACTCTATTAGCTGAATATTTGATCACAAATAAAGCTTCGTATTTTGTTGCACAATTGTGCTCCTTCAAATCTTAATATTTTTTTGCCAAACTTAGTTCTCATCTTCGGCAAACTAACTCGGCGAGAGCTACGTTGGGTTACTTTTCACTTTAGTAAACGATACGAACAAGTTAAAATAAATGACTTTTTTTCCAGTCTTTTAAAATGTGTTTTAATATGTTTTCAACATTTTAGTATAGTATAATATTTGTCGAGACATAACTTAAAGGTCCCCGAAACGATCAATTGCAACTGTCAATTTTCACGTGATTGGACGCGAAAATTGATCGTCATTGAAGCGATTGACAATATTAACACAATTGATTTATTCAAATTCCCATTTTGTTTTTATAAAAACAGTTTAAAAGTTAGTTATTCGTTGCAGATCATACCAATGACAATTAAGTACAATGTATGTAAAATTGAAAGAAAGAAAAAGTATTTGTTGGGACAAGCACAGGAGACCTCAATTAAACACACACTCATTAAAACGTAAAAACCGGCCAAGAGCGTGTCGGGCCACGCTCAGTGTAGGGTTCCGTAGATTCCCGTCCGTCACAATAAGTGTTCCTGCTTGCATATACGATTATACTACAAACTTAGTCCAGAAATTATTTTGTACAACTTTTTGTCATTTTTGTACAAAAACTGTTATTTCCATCAAGTTCAAAATAATTTTCCTAGAAAGTCCTTATAAAGTTCTACTTTTCAGATTTTTTTCATATTTTCTAAACTTGTGGTTCAAAAGTTAGAGGGGGGGGGACACATTGTTTTTTACTTTTGGAGCGATTATTTCCGAAATTATTAACATTATCAAAAAATGATTTTAGTAAACCCCTATTCATTTTTAAATACCTTTCCAACAATATATCACACGTTAGGGTTGACATTTAAAAAAAAATCTTTTCCCACTTTACATATAGGGGGGCTACCCTTATAAAACATTTTTAATTTACCGCTTCGTCGGCGTGATTGATATACATATTGGTACCAAATTTCAGCTTTCTAGTGCTAACGGTCACAGAGATAAAGCGAGGACGGACGGACGGACAGACAGACATGGCGAAACTATAAGGGTTCCTAGTTGACTACGGAACCCTAAAAACAATCAAAATAAGAACAAAGTAAAATTAAAATAAAGCAGAAAGTCCTGTGTGAGGCCAAAAAGCTCCTATCTCAGCATGATGCTGCGACATTTAATAATAAATGTCACAGCGCTGGTACGCTGATAGGGCCCGCAGTGATGTCATGGAAATATACAGAAATAAATACACACATACATTGAATTTTTTAGTCAGCTTCTATTGGACGTTTGCACTAACTAAAGCAAACCGTTAATTAGCTCTGAAGGAGGCAGGTTCACAATTACCCATAATTATTGCTTTATTTAGGAACTGTTGCGTCTATTTCCGTGCAACGAAAGCTATGTTTACGTCTTTTGTTAATTAGGTGCTAAGTATGAAGTTAGTTCAAACCGGGATTAAGCACCGTAGTTACAGTTCATTAAAGTTTTGAGGAAATCTGGCAGTAAACATGCAAGGCCTGGTTCGAACCCAAGGCACACCTCTGACTTTGTAATTCATGTGCGTATTTAAAATTATCACAAGCTTAAAAAACGGTGAAGGAAAACATCGTGAGGAAACCGGCATGCTTAAGAGATATTTTTCGACGGCATGTGAAGCCAAGTCAGAGGCCCATGGGCGGCTCTAAAACTCTGACACTCTGTTACTCACTAACCACACGGGAAGAAGAAGAAGTAGGCGGGGTGGTCAGTGCTCCTTTTTTTTCTGTACCTGTGATAAGGGTTTCCAATTCCCTCAAAACGAAAAAGTTGAGCTGATTTGAGCTACACAATTACTGACAAATGCGTGTACTAAGTGGACAGGTCCACTCAAATCAATCGGTCCTCATAAATTTCCTGACCAAGATTATGTCTGGACTTTAAAAGAGACTGCGACCTCTAAGATTGTTCCGGTTTTTCTCCTCAGACTAGTCAGAATAGGAAACACCGAACTCATCTAGTTTTAATAATTATATTAATTATTTTTGACGGGCAAAAGTGTTTTTTTCTATCCAATTTACATAAATAAAATATCATAAAGGGTTTGTATCTTTGTCGGAAATTCACAATTTTCCTTAACTTTGATGTCGAGTTGTTAAGTGTCAAATGCTGCCACGTGACGCCGTCCGAATACTTGCAAAAAATTCCGTCAACGTCAACACGACAAAGGTAAGGTACCATTATTTTGCTAGATCATATTCGTGCTAGCATTTTGCTAATATCAGTCTTTTAGCCGACGTTCGCACTGACGTGAAAATATCGCGGCGGGATTTTATCGCGCACTGGATTTTCAACCCTCGGTGTTGGGAATCCAACGCCTTGGGACGCACTCTCGTCGCGTCTCAATGAAAAAACACACTGTTGGATTTTCAACTCTCGGTGCTAAGCAGAGCTTTAAAAATCCAGTGCACGAAAAAAATGCACACTGCTAGGATTCAGGCTTCAGGGAGCAGGGAGAAAATCATGTCTGTTGTATGGGAGCACCACTTAAATATTTATTTTATTCTGTTTTTAGTGCTGTTATAGCGGCAACAGAAATACATCATCTGTGAAAATTTCAACGGTCTAACTATCACGGTTCATGAGATACAGCTTGGTGACTGACGGACAGCGGAGTCTTAGTAATAGTTTCTTTAATATTAATCACGCCGACAAAGCGGTAAAATTAAATCATGAGATTTTTTTTCCACAAGATGAGCACAAGTCCAAGGAGGCAGTACTGATCGTGTATTTTAGGAATCAAACAAGATTGTACTACTTACTGCTCGCTTCACTACCTCCCGAAACTGTAAAGACGGGTAATAATATCTGAAAATATTGCCATATCATAATCACAGCTATAACCAGGCTCCGAAACACAGAAAGATAGTAATCAGCTAGGAAATACCGATATTAACTTAGAAAAAAAAAACGAATTCAATATAGGTAAGTATTTTATTTCACATAAACCTACATGGACACTTATGAAACGTCAGAAGCTAGGTGCTCGGTTTCAATTGGTCGTTTCTTATAGAGAAGAGCTGGCAAGAAACTGCACTCCAAATGTCCAAAAACTTTATTTTTAAACAATTTACAAAATTAATAAGATGATTTATAATTTAGAAATATAAAATTGCGATCCAGCATTTCTGTGTTCCAGTTAGGAAGGTGAAAAAATACCGTTGAAATTACAGGAATTTATAGGAGTGTGACAATTTTATCGGTGACTGCCGCAACTTTATCGGTGACAGCCGCAACTCAGTGACACTGGGCACGTCACAAATTCCAGTCTTTTAATTGCTCCATTTTTCGTTCTATTCCGTCATATTTTTGCTCCAATTTTTTTGTTAAGTGTAGTTTTAGCCCTGCCTTTTTACTCTTTTAGATTTTTGGGGAAAGGACTAAGTGATATAAGTGTGTTCATCAGGCTAGGCACTTAGGCAGATGTGTACACCACACGGAACACCCTCAATTCGTCATAGGTTGTAAAAGTCAATCCGCGATCCAATCCAATGGCAATGGACTCCTATAACCTCATCATCAGCGTACAGCAGTCCATTGCTGGACACAAAACTCTCCTATTGCCATTATGCTCGATTTTCGGCAAATCTCATCCAGCTGCGAAGATCGTCGCTCCACCTAGCCTGAGGGCGTCCTTACATTTGCCGATTCGCGGTCTCCACTCAAGAACATGTGTATTGGATCATTTAGCTCCCTTCAAAATGGTTGAGCTGAATGGTGCTGATCCATGCGTCATGTTCGTGAACGGGCGCCGTCAGTTGGGATTGGTCATCTCTTAGCTGTCATGGCTTATTTTAATTTATTTTAAATATTTGAATAGTTCTCTATTTTTTTTTTTTTATACGGACGCTTTTACGAACGTGCACGTCTTTCTACATTGTTCTCATATGCATAATTTCAACATGAATGATGTAAACAATATTTTTTTTTATTTTTTTTTTAACTGTGTCCGTGGATTTTCTTGCCCGTTCTTCTCCATAGGTACCTATCCGCTTTGGAATGGGCAAGCAGCTTCTTATTTCTGACTGCCCCACTTCTTGACAGTTCAAAAGTTCCTGTAAATGGTTTCATTAAAATAAATGCTTTGAGTTTGAGTTTGAACACGTCTACTCCAACGGTCATCGGTTCTACGGCTAATATGGCTGGCCTATTGCCACTTCAGCTTGCTCATTCTGTGTGCTATGTCGACAACTTTGGTTCTCTGCCGGATCACCTCGTTACGGATTCTATTCCTATGTACGTGTTCCTTCGTACTGCTACGTTTATAAAATATGATTGACGAGTAAGTGTTTTTGCGAACCTACTCACAGAAATTACTTAAAGAATTTGCATTGCCACGTTGAATGGCAATGCAAATTCTTTACAGCCATTTTCTATTCTGCCAGTCTTCTGGGTACGTTTCCTCATGACAGCGAAGCGGAAATGTACTTCGACGCCTTCGAGTTTCCTTTTGTTTTTGTATTTATTTAGGTAGTCATTTAATTAAGTACCTAGTGTATATAGCTAATTGTGTAATAAATTATATACTTACTTATATATAATTATTTATCATTTACTGAGAATTTTCCCAAATCTATTTGCATGATCAAACTCAGGACTTTTCTCAGCTGTCGCATTCACAACCACAAGACCACAGAGTCAATTATATAACATCACGCCTGTAATCCTGGAAGGGTTGCGCAGAGGTGTACCTATAGTACACCCACGTTTCACCAGTTATGTTAAAGGCCCATGTAATAGGGGGTGAGCCTATTGCCACCAACCGAGCAAAAATCCAGACTCTGTGCTGCCAATGAGATGACGGCACGGTTAGCGCAGTTGTTAAGCGATTGACTGCTGCACTGCGTGTCGCGGGTTCGATTCCCGCACGGAACAAATATTTGTATGACCTACAAGTAGTTGTTTCGGGTCTGGCTGTTTGTGTATGTGAGCATAAATGTTTGTAAATGCACCCACGATACAGGAGAAATCCTAGTGTGGGCCAACGTTTAAAAAAAAAAAAAAAAAAAGAGAAATTCCAATAACACTTTTTCCGACCTTGGAATCGAACCCAGGATCTTTCTCAGCAGTCGCATTCACAACCACAAGACCACAGAGTCAATTACAATCCCACTAAAACCTCCATTATCAATCCGATAAGCTTTCATTCGTGGGTTCTGTACATAACTTTCTACTCAGTTCAATAGGCTGATAGGAGCTGCCTTTGCCCACGTGTGTCCGGTGATTAGATTAGCTTTTTATCGTGCCGCCAAGGCTTGAATTACGTTATGTGATAGATTTGGTATGATGTCCTAGGTAGGGTACTAGGTTTTGAGTGCAAATTTGGAACATGGAAACTTAGGGAATTGAATTTTGTGGTGCCATTCTGTATTCGGAGGGGCTCGTGGCTAAGTAATAACAGAAGCACGGGTCGGTCGATCAGGTTAAGCTACTCTCGCCGCGGTCAGTCCATGAATGGGTGACTATCTTAACATACCGCGACCACTCCGTGCCACGTTAAGCCGTTGGTCCCGGCTGTCATTCTTGGATCTTCGGGTCGTCAGAAGCCCGGTAGTCTGACAACCAGTCTTCCCAAGGGGTATCGTGTTTCCCTGGGTTGTGTAGGTCAGATAGGCAGTCGCTCCATGTAAAATACTGGTATTCAGCTGCATCCGGTTAGACTGGAAGCCGACTCCAACATAGTTGGAAAAAGCCTGGGCAGATCGATGCATTCTATATTCCGTTGCATCCAAGGAGTTCATCTGTACGAATATTACATCATTACATACATATACTCACGCCTTATTCCTATGGGGGTAGGCAGAAAGTAAAGAACGCCACCTGCTTCGATCCATATCTATGTTCGATCCTATCATACTCATTTTGCTTCGTTTACGTTCATACATCTGCGTAGTGCTCGCAACGTGAGTGTATGACCCCAGTAGCAGAAAGTCTTCGGAAAGGTCAAGTGCGTAGTACTCGCAACCGGCATGCGTTTCACACCGGTAGCATACCTCCGCTGCGAAACCGTAGCAACGAAACCGTAGTAGCTAAATTCAATAGACTCGCGTCATTTTCCGCTACTCTCATACGATTCGAGTAGCGGAACATGACGCGAGTCTATTGAATCGAACTACTGCGGTTTCGCTGCTACGGTTTCGCGGCGGAGGTGTGCTACCAGCGTGAAACACGCACGCTGGTTGCGAGTACACTACGCACCTGACCTCTCTGAAGAACATCACTAATATACCTCAATTTATTACACACACATCAAAAGTGTCTAGGGATCAAGTACATTTTTAACTATAAAAAATTATCAAATTATTATTTACCAAATCTAGTCCAGTACTTCTTACTATAATTTCTATTATCCGAATATTTTGTAAAAATTAAGAAAAATTGCATTTTTTGAAAATTGTGGGTAATTAACCTAAGACGATATTAAATCGTCAATTAAATGGCAAAAAAGGCAAAAATTAAAATAAAATATTTATTGTAAAGATAAAAAATAAATAATAATCTGTGTCTCCACCATTGACACGAATCACATAATCACAGTGGATTTGGCATGCTTAAAATCAGTTCATCAAAATCAGTTTGAGGAATGGCCGCCCACGTTCTTTCTAACAAGTCAAAAAGTTGTTGTGGGGTATGCACGGCTTCCATACTCGGCAGAGCTCTTCTTTGGAGCAAATCCCATGCGTGCTCAATTGTGTTGAGGTCTGGCGATTGAGCAGGCCACGGCAGAACGTTGATGCGATCATCGGCAAGAGTGTGTGTCAATTTCTTAGTGCACCTGTACACTTTTTAAAGAATTTCCCGTTTTCTTTAGACTTCTTTTTTACTTTTATTTCTTCAGTGGTTTGTGTTGTGCTATGTCAAACTCAAACTCAAAGCATTTATTTCAGTTAAACCAATTACATTCACTTTTTAATTGTCAAGGTGTCGGTCAGTCAGAAAGATGAAGCTAGTCAACCATTACTTAAGAATAAGAAATTTTATTTGCTCAAACATGTTTTTATAATATACAGAATTAAAATAATACATGCATGCAAGATCTAAAATAAGAGTGGCTCACGACATGCCTGCCGTATCTCATGGCGTGCAAATATCTTAGGTACAATTTATTATTCGTATAATCATTTTTCTAACATATAAAATACATTTTTAAACGTTTTTTTTTTTTTAAAAGGTATAAAAAACATTTAAAAATATTTAAAATAGTGTTCCGCCGGTGTCGGGAGCAGGGTCCAAGCTACCGGTGGTTAGGGCTGCAGAGATAGGAACCTCCTCACAATACGAGCCGTATCAAGAAGTACTGCCTTCTGAATCAGGCCCTTGATCCAACCGCCTAACGAGAGCCTCGAGAGATGTTGGTTGAGGCTTTCGGCCATCAGGCCATTGGCCGTTACGACAATCGGCACAATGATAGCCGAGCTCACATTCCACATGTCGACAACCTCATGTGCTAAGTCGAGATATTTTATTTGTTTCTCTTTCTCAGCTTTCACGAGGTTCTCGTCATGTGGAATGGTAACATCAACGATCATTGCGCGGCGCGCTAATCGGTCTATCACCACTATATCCGGCTTATTGGCAACAATAGTCCTGTCAGTGATGATAGACCGATCCCAGTACAACGTGACATGGTCATTTTCGAGAACTGGGTCGGGCACATACTTGTAGTACGGTACCTCAGAATCCACAAGTTTATATTTCAAAGCAAGTTGCTGGTGAATAATCCTGGCCACTTGGTTATGCCTCGCCGTTAGCCAGATTTTTTTATTATTATTGAATTAATGATTTTTAAATATTACACTACAAATACATTAAATATCAGTCACAGCTAAACAAATTGTTTATATTCAATCATTTATATTATCAGTTATTTATGCATTCAATTATTATTATTATTATAATAACATTCTTATTATAGCATGACCATAAATTACTACAATGTTAGTTACGAGTATATTTATTTATAATAATCAGCATGCGTCGTTTAAAAATTCTGTAATGCTATAATTTGCTATTTGTGCCATAAACAATTTCATTGTTTGTTTAATTTTGGGTAGGTATAGTTTGTTCTTTCCAACTTTTGGGCAATTTGTTGTAGATAATTGGTATCATGCAAAACACAGTAGTTTGGTATCAACACGTCTATTTGTCTGCCATAAGAGGAAACAAATGTGGATTTGTTTTTACGAACATTGCTACTAGTACGAACATTGTTATTATTCTAGTGAAATATGTTTCTCACCACTCCCGCACGAAAGAAGTGTCTTTCCTCTACGAAAACAGTGAGGAAAGTTGGTTTTTCCTCACTGATTGAACAGTGAGGAAAGTTGGTTTTTCCTCACTGTTCAAACAGTGAGGAAAAAGTAATGATCCCGTTCAGAAACTAACCTTGCCTGATTTTTTGATGTTAAGTTTTAAAGATATTTTAAAATTTATAGAATTATTTTGATTTGCTTTGTGTCTATTTAATTTATTTACCTATGATGACTGAATACTTTCTTGCTGGGAGTGGTGAAAAGTTTTGTATGCAACTTGTGAGCAAGTTCATTTGCTATTCGTTTTGTTGAGTCTTTGGCTTACTCAGGATTGAAATTTATAATCACTCGCTGCGCTCGTGATTCTATTTTTCAATCCTTCGTTCGCTCAAGACTCAAAATCAAAACTCATAGGGAAAACGAACTTTCCTCACATGTTGGATAAATAACTATTTCACCACTCCCGCACGAAAGAAGTGTCTTTCCTCTACGAAAACAGTGAGGAAAGTTGGTTTTTCCTCACTGTTTGAACAGTGAGGAAAGTAATGATCCCGTTCAGAAACTAACCTTGCCTGATTTTTTTATGTTAAGTTTTAAAGATATTTTAAAAAATAAAGAATTATTTTGATTTGCTTTGTGTCTATTTAATTTATTTACCTATGATGACTGAATACTTTCTTGCTGGGCGTGGTGAAAAGTTTTGTATGCAACATGTGAGCAAGTTCATTTGCTATTCGTTTTGTTGAGTCAAAATCAAAACTCATAGGAAAAACGAACTTTCCTCACATGTTGGATAAATAACTATTACAACTACCTATCTGTAGTTTTGAGGTTAAACATAGATCTCAAGCAGCACTTTGTCTTTTAAAGATGATATCGGTTGAGTGACCCCAGAAGATAACGCCATTTCTAATGACGGATTCAACCAAACCATAGTAGGCCGTTAATATTCAATATTTAAACCTACGTGAGAATTTATATAAGGCATAATGCAACACTGCTTATTCTTTTGGCTTCACTCACGAAACCTATGCGCTTTCCAATTTAAGTTTCTGTCGATTGTAAGGCCTAAAATTTTTGTAGTATTAGCTATCTGTATTTTATTATTATTATATTCGATGTCAAGACTAGAGAATAATTATGATGATCATTGGCTAAAGTGCATAATCAAAGTTTTATTTAAATATTAATTTTCAATTCGCCTGACCACTTTTCGACCTTATTGACGCGCCAGTGTCCGCGGTGGAAGAAAGTGCAAGAAACTCCATGGACACTGTACTGTCTATCAGTCACTGGCATTCAGTCACGGTTTTTTTTTTTTGTTTTTGTCAGCGTCTTCTCAAGAATAATTTTCATTAAATGAAAGGCTGGTAGGTACCTATTTTGATTTGTAACCATTGCTTTCTAGGGTTAAGAAATTTAGACCCTGAGTGATTTTTGTTCAAAATGTCCGAATCATGATCATCGTCGACTTCCAGTCTAACCGGATGCAGCTGAAGACCTCCAAACCCCAGTTACTGGGTAACACGACCCTTGGTAAGACTGGTTGTCAGACTTTTGGGCTTCTGACTAGGTACTGACTGTCAAAGATCTACGAATGACAGCCGGGACCAACGGCTTAACGTGCTTTCTGAGGCACGGAAAGTTCTTGATTGTAATGGATGGTCACCCATCCACGCATGCCGCTGTTAATAAGTATGTTCAAAAGTGCCTTATATGTGCCTAATTGAAGTAAATTATTTGACTTTGACTTTGTAGCCACGAGCCCCTCAAAATGTCCCAATGACCGCTAAAATGAAAGGTCAAAGTGAAAAATGAAATCACCGCGATTGCTACACGTATTTGAGAACGCAGTTTGTTGTTATCATCAGAAAGGAGGACAGTGTTGAACTACCCTCTTTGGTCGCTTTAACATTTTACGTCTTTTAGGTTGTCTTCAGAGAAGTTTTGAGTATGGCTATATGAGTAGTGGAAGACCAAAGAAACGATGGATAGGCTGTGTGGAAGATGACATGGCTAGAAAGGGAGTGACGACTAATAGAGAAGACGTATGGAAGATAAAGACATGCTGCTCGAACACTAAATGAAGTGGGCTATGGGCAAAGAAATTATAAATCCTTTACGCCTCCCAAAGGTTGAAAATTAAAAAAAAACAGTGCTCCATACTTTCAGAAAATCATTTACAACATCATAGTGTTTATTAAATCCTCATTACTCGGTCTAAGCTAACATTGTTGTCTATGATCAGAGAATAACGTTCAAATGAGGTACCTACATACGTATTTAATGTAGCATAGATTAATTCATAAACAAGCTCCGAAACTATTATGAAATCGATAAGTTTGGTTTATGAGATCGGTTCTGAATAACAATTCTATGTTAATTTATGTAATACAGGGATTTGTAATTAAGATTTATGGTAATAAGGCTTCTGAAAGTTGCTGTAAAATAGTAAATTGTAAACTTAAAAAGAAATGAAAAGAGTATCGTTATATAAGTGTAAATTAAAACAATAAATAGAATAAAATGTTTGAAAACTCACCAGTATTAAATATTCCAAATTTAAAAATTAAAATCCTCGAAACAACACATCACATTGCACTTTGTTTTTTTTTTAATAACGTTTCACACTCAAGCAAAGACATCAATTAAATACGGCTCAGATATTTACAATATAAATACGTACGCACAAAATTCCAACAAATCAAACGTTCCGACTTTGTTTTGATATCCGAACGTGATTTTTTTAACACATTTAACCATTATTACGAGACCGGACCCTCATTACATGCGTATCTGTCCTAAAATCACCCTCCGGGGACATGATAGTTTTTTTTTTTATAAATCACATGTAGTAAATTGCGAAATTTCCGCACAAACACGAACGCGACGACGTCTCTCGCGAAACGATCTCGGAAAACTGAACGTACGTCCCTATCGCAGCTTTCAACAAATCTATATGAGAAAGTACACAATATCTCCGTCCCGTTCCAACTTCCAACGTATCGTATCACCCGTCCCACTCACTTATTATCCTGGCCACTGAAACCGAAAAACGTCGGACAAAAATATCGAATTATGCTCTCATTATTCGTAAATTGGAACGCGCTTAATTTTTCATGTTTTTGTTTTTAATTAGACGGAACGCGGTGAAAGTGAAGTTTGTTTTGGCGCGAAGGGTTATCAATCTTTATGGTTTGACAGATAACATGAACATTATTGGGGCACAGGAAAATTATTTATATTTCCTCTTTCATGACCACGGTTTTTTATGAAGATTATTTTAGTTAGTCGTTATTTGTTATTTACGATTACAGCATGTTCGCTAAACGGATGTAACTGTCTAATATAGTGAGATGTTTACATCAAAACATTGGCAAAGAGAGAATGAGTTCAATATCGATTTGATTAACATGAAAATTTTACTAAAGCTTCTTATTTCCATGTCTAAGAGAACTGTAGTAATATTTTATGATAAATAGCTGCATGGTTGAGATGTTAATTTACATTTTTTTCCACTATCTGTCGGTTTGATGAACTTTTCATTATATTTATTAGAAAACGCCTCTGGCATTTTCATTAGTTAATAAAAATGGGTGCGACTGTTGAGCGTTAAGCTTCGTTCAGACTAGCGCGAAGCGACAGCGCGACGCGACACCGGTTATTGTTACCGGGTAATATGTAGTATTTCATTGACTTGAATGTGCCCTGGCAGCTGTGAGTATGTCATGCTCACTCAAATGTCTCGCTGATGGTGGCGCGTGTGTTCATTTAGCTCCCTTCATGGTGCTGATCCATGCGTCATGTTCGTGAACGGGCGCCATGAGTTGGGACTGGTCATCTCTTAGCTGCCATGGCTTATTTTAATTTATTTTAAGTTTTTGAATGATTCTTTATTTTTTTCTTTTTATTACGGACGCTTTTACGTCTTTCTACATTGTTCTCTCATGCATAATTTCAAAATGAATGATCTAGGTAACCAATATTTTGTATCAATTTTTTTTATTTAAAAGAGTGTCCGTGGAGTTTCTTGCCCGTTCTTCTCCATAGGTACCTACTACGCTTTGGAATGGGCAACTAGCTTCATATTTTTGACTGACCGACCCCTTGACAATTCAAAAGTGCCTGTGAATGGTTTAATTGAAATAAATGCTTTGAGTTTGAGTTTGACCGTGACGTTTTCTTAGAAATTGTATTGTTTGAGTCGCGTCGCGCCGTCGCGTCGCGCTAGTCTGCACGAGGCTTTATATGGGTAGTAGGTATTGAGTTTTCCAATACGGTAAGGATTTCCATAATTATTAATTACAATTAATGCAGTTGATCTTCATCCATGTTTAATAAATTATTAAATAAAATCTCTACCAAACCTTTTCCCTACTGTTGAGGTCGGCTTCCAGTCTAACCGGTTGCAGCTGAATACCTACCAGTATTTCACATGGAGCGGCTGTCTATCTGACCTCCACAACTGTCCACAGTTACTGGGTAACACGATAGGTACTTGGTTGTCAGACTTTTGAGATTCTGACTACTCGTAACGACTGTCAAACTTCTTTGATTGACAGCCGGGACCAAAGGCTTAAGGGGCCTGCGGAGCATGCGTAGTTCATACAAACGTAATACCAAAATAGTTTGTAAATCAAACGTATTCTTAAGGTAGTGTGTATTTATTCCGACGATTGATTGAAAGACGAGTTATAAGAAACATAAGTTTTGACGGCACGGTTAGCGCAGTGGTTAAGCGATTGACTGCTGCGCTGCATGTCGCGGGTTCGATTCCCGCTCGGAACAAATATTTGTATGACCTACAAGTACTTGTTTCGGGTCTGGCTGTTTGTGTATGTGAGTATAAATGTTTGTAAATGCACCCACGATACAGGAGAAATCCTAGTGTGGGAAACGTTTTACAAAAAAATAAATTTAAAAAAAGTTTTATATTTCTTTAAATCAGTGTCCATTCAAAATATATATTTGGGAGCCTAGATATTCTGTAATCTAATCGGAATAAATACAGACTACCTTAAGAATATGTTTGATTTACAACATGTTTTGGTATTATGTTTGTATGAACTACGCATGCTCCGCCGGCCCCTTAACCTGCTATCTAAGGCACTAAGAGGCCTCAATATGTAATGGATGGTTACTCAGAACCGACAGCGACAAGCGTAGCATAACCGTCAATCGAAACGCGTGGCAGTTTTTGAATAATATGAATACTCGTATAATGTATTGTGAGAGGATCATTTAAAACCTATTGTTATTAACTAACCATTGATATCTATTTTTAAGTCATTATTTATGTCACGTAGCATTATTATTTTCCCTATTACATTAATATAATAGGTAGGTACCTATTAAATTATGCTTTTTCCTTAACGCATATAGCAGACAAAGACCGTAATTGTGATCTTATAAACCATGTAAAAAAAAGGTTTTTTTAACCGTTTTTAGTGCATGGTGTCAAAATCAAAGAAACACTTTTATAATCACCCCGGTATCAGCCAGTCTATTCTGTAATAATCTCACGGTGAACACTTAGGTGAAGACAGAGTGAGGTGTCATTCCACCTGCTGCTAGGGGACTGACAGCTCACTCCGAGCTCACTTCACCTAAGTTTTCACGGTGAGATGGTTACAGAATAGCACTGCTGTTGGTTGTCACATTCGATTTCCTCGGAAAACGTTGATAAGCATATTCGTAATTAGATAATAAGATAGAAAATAGTGGCCATTGTACACATAGAAATAAAGATAACATTGGTTATTGATAGTTTTTTAGGTAAAATAGGCACCTCTTTAAATCTAATATCGAGCTAAATTAAAACTACTTCTTCTTCTTGGCGTGTCGATAGCAATCTAAATAGACTCGGCCCAGAATTCGGCGACTTGTTTGGCGCCATCACCAACGTCCATTAGTTCCTGTAACGTGCAGCTGACAGGACACGCAGGACACGATATTAACTGTCCCATCGTTTGTGGAACTGCACCACATTTACATTCCAAGGCGGAGTCATCTATGAATCTCCACCTGAACAGGTTTTCCTTGCTTCGGCCGACCTGTGTCCGGAGTCTGTTTAAAGACTTCCAGGTTACCCAAGGTAACTCATGTCCAGGCGGGAGGTCTTCAGCGGGTGGAACAAATGGGTTTGGTAAGGAAGCACCGGCTCGCCACAGCTTCAGTCTTTCTTCGGATCGTTCGCCTGTGAGCGGGACAACACACTTTAAAAAACTTTTTCGGCTTTTCAGCCTTTGTGGCTCAAGGATTTTGTCGTGCATAGGGTGTCGTGCGTCGGAGACCATTTTGGCTCTTTCACTGGAGGCTGCCACCGCTCTGCGAACCACTGGTGGCGCTATTCCTGCTAGTGGATACAGCATTTGTACCGGGGTCGGTTTTAGGCAACCAGTGATGGTTTAATTCAAAGCTGTATCCACCAGTTTTGCATGGGCAAAACTACTTATAACCGACGGAATAAGATTAGACTAATACTGCCCATCACAAACTTAATAGTTATCGGGAAAATCCCATATTCAAGCCTAGCTACATAATATTTAATAAGCTACCGGAAAGTTTGAAATCCCTACCAAATGACTCAATTTTCTCGAAGCATTTGAAATCTCTGTTAATAAAGAAAGGTTATACCGTTGAGGAATTAAAAGCTGACAGATTGTGAATCGATTGACCTTGTAATAATATGCTTGACGTACAAAAACGTGAAATAATAACTGACTTTACTTTAATATGCTAACCTTTAATTACTAAAAATGTACGAATTAGTAATAATGATTAATTTGAAATAACATCACGCCTTGTTTCCCTGAAGGGTTAGGCAGAGGTGTACCTATAGGTAGTACACCCAGACGATGTTTTCCGGGCCTGTAGGCCTTTGAAACGCCACCTCCGCCTCCCCCAAATGCAGTAACGTATTTATTTACGATTCGCCGCCGACCATTTCGCGGAAAATCCATGCCACAGCATAAAATATTTGCAGTTGACTAACTGAACTACTTTTTCTTAGGTTCAATAAGTTTACATTTTATGGGACTTACGGTGTAGTGAACTAAAATGATTACTTAAAATGTCCTGTGTACCTAATGGGCGTTTTCACATTAACAGATAACGTCACCAGTCCGATGCCAATATATGTCGGCAACTATTATACCGACATCGATTCGATACCGATATAATTATTATTGGCCCGATGATATTGGCAACCACAGTACCTACTAAGTATCGACGCCTAAAAGTCGGCAATGCGAAAAAGTGTGTTCAAGTGAAATAATGCCGCTACTCTCACCGCACTGTGTCTTCGCCGGTAGATATCGTGCCTATATTGGTGTCGGTCGCTGTCTGCCACGATATAGGTGACAATTATAGCAAGACAATGTAAAAGCGTTTGGTAGACACTAAAAGTATCCCATCATCTGACCGCCGATATCGTGTCGATGTCTGGTCGGTGTCGTTGTCGGCAAATGTGCTGTGTTGTGGCAATCAATTCATTTTTTTTTTTTTTTTTTTTTACCATTTGTTATAGTGTTATGGGATAGTTCGTAGAACGTACCCAGACAAACATGAAGTTTAGGCCTCTTCTGTCATCTATGGTTTTAATAAAAATCAATATCTATGGTTAGGACTGTTAATGAGAAATCTTTTCAGTGATAGCCGAGGTAGTCATGAATAATCTGTAAGAATCAGTTAGTGTATCAGTGTTGTGCTATTAGGTATTATTCGAAGGAACGCAGGCGTTTAATAATTCACTGAAAATGAAAAGCTTCGCAAGCAGGAGCAGGAGGAGCTGCTTCTCACACTGATAACTCTGTCGCTTTCTCGCTAGTCCAGCCAGCCAGCAAGTCGCGTCACCAGTCCTAACTCTGTATATTTTGGTCGCCGAGACCTAAACTACAAACATAGTGTATAGTGAAGAATTATAAAATATGGCTGTTATTTTAATATATTGTGGTATCTTACGACTTCCACGTGAATGAAGTCGCGGACAGAAACTAGTTTCAGTTAAACACGGCTTTGGTAGTAAGGTGAAAGTTTAAAATTGCAATGGTTCTACTGGGTATCTCAACGTTCACGCAAAATGTAATTTCGATAGAAAAAGTCGTAATTTCGTTCGGTAGAAAATGAAATCTGGTGCAAAATTGTATGCTTCTAGACCAAGCGCGGTTTAATGGATTGTGCATTGTCTGTCAGAGAATTTAAGAATTTTATCAAGTAGGTAAGTGAATTTATGAAAAAAATTGCGAATTTGCATACAAACTTTCATCTTTATTTCTTCAGGATTTTTATTAAGTTGAATGGGCTAAAAATGGTCTTACTGTTTCGCTTATACTGTGACCATATTTTTTTGTTTTGGATGTTTCCCACCGCTCATGAAGATTCATAAATATTAACAGCTCTATATGAAGTAAAAATTGCCGTACTTTATTGTCAAGTGACGTATCTACTGCTACAGCTATAATTTATCGAATCTATTATTTTGGGACATCAACATTTTAGAACGACATTTTATCGTATACGACATCGTAACCAGTGACTTTTTGAATTCAAAACTGAAAATGGTTCCTACTGAGCCAATACCGAGAAAAAAATGTGTTGCTAGCTCAGCTATTCGAAAAATATCATTACGTTTTTTATCGTGTTCCATACATTTGGTCATGTTAGTATAGCACTTTTGTTTGAAACAGCATTTTTTTTCCAATTTTCATTGTTCTTGCCAGTGAAAGTTATATTAAATATTTTTTAAACAAACGACAACTTTGTTTAAATTTTTTTTTTTTTAATACCTATCACATTATTGTATACAAATTGTAAAAGAAAATACAACTACCTTTGTTGTATTTCCTTTTATATAGTGTAGGTTAAGATTTATTTTACTTACTACGTAGACAGAACTTAGCCTCAGAACCGACACGGGGCACCCCGACCCCACGTAGTCTTTTGCTCCCTACCCCTAGAGTTTTTTTATAAAGGCGGGAGCAAAAGCTCTCGGTCACCCCTGAGTGTCGCTACAACACACTCGACCTTCGCATCGCTATGGAGGTCGCCGGCTCGCTTCGCTCGCCACCTGCCCCCTTCGCTCTGCTCGGCTTCATGTAGCTTGATCCACTCAGGAGCTCCCTCCGGCTTTTGGCGGGAGCACACCCGTAGTCCGACTCAGTACACAGTACAACATACACAAATAAAATGATTAAAAAATACTATACGTTTCCGGCGGGGGAATGAGGGGGGAGAGTGTATGCCACAAACTATATATACTATATGTACTTACAAAAATAATAAAATATTTATATTAACAATTTCGATTAAAAGAAAGGTTATCATCGTCAAAAGTCAATTACTACACAGCGTATAACACAAATGTACAGACCAGGGATGTTACGTAGTCGTTTTATGGGAACCGGAGTCAAAGTCCGAGGTTTTAAATTTGATTGTTCGAAATCGGAACCAGAGTCGGAATCAGAACCGGAGTTGGAGGCTTCATATAATTTCAGTCTCTTTAATACTAAATCAGTCAAAATTAGTCTCTTTAATACTAAATCAGTCAAAATTAGTCTCTTTAATATCTACTAAATCAGTGAAAATGAGTCTCTTTAATACTAAATCAGGCAAAATTAGTCTCTTTAATCAGTCAAATATTAGCGATAATAATATAAATCTTACCTTAGTAATACCTACCTAGAAAGGTGATAATTTAACATGCGGCGATTGAATAAACTTAATTTAAATCAAATCCAGTGATTCTAAAAGTGGCAAATGTCCGACATTCAGTATAACTCCGATTCAAAATTATCGGAACCGAAGTCGGAGTCGGAGGTGTAAAACCAAAGCTCCGTAACAGACCATCAAACTGAACAACTTTGTCTATGGGACCAACATCGTTATAGAGCAGGAATCACCAATTCATTTAATTAAGAGTCCGTTTTTTTTTAAAGATTACTGTCTCGGTCAGTTTGGTAGACGATTACTAGCTACCAAGATTTTATGTTTAATAAGTAATAAACAAATATTAGGTAATGAACAAAAATAACAAAGCAATTAATATTCATGTGATAGTGATAAAGGAGACTGGTCGAATTTTTATGGGAAGTGGTCTATGAACCAATAGCGATACGGTTTTGATATTTGTGTGGACATACTTCATTTATACCCTTGTGCGAAGGAGCTCCAAAATCTGACCCAGCAATTCCGAGAAAAATATTTTAAGAGAAACGTTTAATTTTTATGGTTCCAATCGATGCCGTTTCGTATAATTTAATTAACAATGAATGGCGTATTTAATGGAAATAGCTTGCATTAACTTTACTCCAGACTTCAGATAGATAGTGCCAAGTAAAAAATGAAAGGAGACTGGGCGAAAGTGGTCTATAGACCAATAATAGTGATATGGTTAGATAAGATAAGATAAGATAATTTTTTATTTGTCAAAAACATGTGTAGGTTTTACAGTGGGTATGTTCAAAAAAATAAAGTTTCCACATGTTGGAAAACCATAAACCAGCCCTAAAGATCTTTAAACCCTAAAGCTGAAAACTTTTTGCTTAGTAGTGTGTCTAAAAGTAGTCGCTTATTTAGCTTCGAACATTTGTAACGCCTCGTGATGTAGTTAATGTTTTTAACACACTCAAGTCTAAAAACACTGGTGATTACTGGGGAATCTCCATTAAACTTTTAAGTAATATAATAGACATCGTAGCCCCCTATCTAGCTGTTACTTTTAATAAATGTGTTGATTTAGGAACTTTTCCTGACCTCATGAATAGTAAAGTCATACCATTATTTAAATCAGGTAATAAAAATGATGTTGCCCATTTCAGTCCTATTTCTAACTTAACAGCATTCAGCAAAATATTTGAAAAGTTAATACTCAAGCAGTTGCTAAGACATTTTAATTTAAATAGCCAAATTCAAATTCAAAATTCAAAATATTTTATTTCACATAAACCTAAAAGGGCACTTATGAAACGTCAGAAGCTAGGTGTACGGTTCCAATTGGTCGTTTCCTATGGAGAAGAGCCGGCAAGAAACTCCACGGTTACTCTTTTAAGCCTTCTTCATAATGAACAATATGGATTTACAAAGGGTCGTTCCACTACAGATGCGGGTGTTCTCTGCTGAAACACATATTTAACGCATGGGAGAACTCCCAAAATGTTATTGGAGTTTTCTGTGATCTCTCCAAAGCCTTTGATTACATGCACCATGACACGCTTTTGTGTAAACTGCGTCATTACGGTGTGCAAAACGAAGCTCTCAACGCTTTAAATATATAAATTTCGGAACATCAAGATTCTGCCAGATAGAGGGAACCCTTTTAAAACTAAAGTAAAATCCAACCTTTGTTCAAAGGCATACTATTCTATCAACGACTACTTAAATGATAAGAATAGTTGGTCGCTCCGATTAACTCAAGACAATGTTTAAATGTTCTTTCTTCAGAATTAACTTACCTACTGACAGGTTATATGAGTTTATTTATAATTGTTTATAATTTTTCTTTATAAGTCAATTTATTTTAATTCATTGTTGACATAATCTTAATCATTACAATGTTTTTTATGAGTTGTTTTGCAATATGTGGTTAGCTAGCGATCTCGATTTATTTATTTTACCTCGATGGTCCTAGTTTATCAATTATAACTTCTAGTTAGGTACAGCTATATGTAAGCGGGCATGCCCTTTATGCCTGGAGGCTTTTTATTTTTATTTTTTAGATATTGTTTACGTTTAGTTTTTATTTCTGCCTGGGTATAGTTCTCGATGCTGTGCTACTGGGGAGTTCGTTGCGCCACTTCCTCTTTCCAGCTAAAGCTAGTACTTTAGCTGGAAAGACCTCACCTCTTCCTAGAGGAAGAGGTGAGGGGTGGGAGTTTTGGGGACTGCCTTATGTAATTATGACGTTCGAAAGGTGCTGATTCTCAGCCTAGTTTGAATAAATGACTTTAGAATTTTGAATTGAATTTTGGTTGTAATATTTATGTAAGTATACCTCATCTTTACCCTTATGCAAAGTGGCATCAAAATCTTACCCGGAAATTATGAAAAAATACACTTTTATAATATACAGGGTTGATATTCGGATGGGTCGAAGGGCTACGGGAAAACATTGAACAAGGAGACTCTCTTTTAATATCCCCACCGCCGTATCTCTACGTTGACGTCATGGTGGGGCTTGCGCGCTCCGTACTCCAGGTCTATGCCGGTAGAGTTTTTTGCCGGAACAGGTCTGGGATGAGGAGCTAAACCAAGAGAGATACAGAAACCCGCAGGGCAGCATGTGGCGAGCTGTTGGGTATTAGCGACCCCACGGACCCTATCTCCCGGGAGAAATCTTGTTCCTCATCTCTGGCTTTCCTTTATTGGCCGGCTGGAGTGAACACTGACGAGGAATAGAGCTCCCACCTCTTTCTTGCCTTTATTGGCCGGCTTGAGTGGAGATTCGCAAGATCAAATGTGCTCGGAGGAACGAAGTATTCCAGTAAGATGCTGGCAGGGATCTTGACCGTACTTCCGGGATTATCCTGATAGCCGTGGAATACCGCTCCACACCTTATAAGCACCTCAGGACATGTTGCCCCCTTGTCGCTTCGACACTTTGTGCTAGCGACCGTTTTCGGAGGCCCATTATTGAGTGTGCAAGTCACCCCCTGCCATTTTACCTGTGTATTTTAGATAAGATATTGGTCAGGCAGGGGCTATAGTCTTTCCATAGTTCTAGATAACCAGTTCACTTACCCCCGAATACTGAAACGTCACTCAAAATTTAAGTAGCACTTATATTTAACAGATACTCAAAAGTGACGTTTGACAATACGAAATCTAAAGTTTAGGAGCTGCTCAAATGTTAAGCAGCACTTAAATTTTGAGTGACGTTTCAGTATTCGGGGGATAACCACCCAAATCCATAATCTAATATCTTTGTTTCCATATCTTGCAATAGTCCTGCGCTAACCGGGGTTTGTCTTTGCACGAGATGTCGGTGCCCGAGAAATGTCAAAGACGTATAATTAATAATAAAAATCTTTATTGCAGACCACATGATCCATAAAAAAACATAAATGTAAAATAACAAAATTAAATTAACAATTAAAATTAACTTTAAATTTTTAAACATTCCGATGTGCATTTACAGACTTTGAAAAAAGTACAGTTGGTAAGAAAATGGCCAATTTACAAAAAAGTGAGTGAACTACCATACCCTGTTCCTCATACTTCTATAACTATGTTGGTTCCATAGAGAAACTTGTTCAGTTGATGGTCTGTCTGTACCACACCCATAAATATCGATACTGGAAATATGAAATAACGTAAGGGACATTTTGTCGAAAATGGGTTATATTATATCGTTGGGTTCGGAATTTCTTGCTCTATCGATTGGTATATTTAAAATATCACTATCTCAAAAAAAAAGTCCCTTACATCGCATATTTTCCGTAGGCCTAAACCTTTTTTTTTTGCTAGAAACTGGCTGTAAATGACATTTTAAATTAATATTTTATAAAAACTAATGTAAATCTCTATAGTCACAGTATTTGGTACTTACAGGTCACATATGAATACACCTATCTGATACATGATGTATGTACCATCGAAGAAGTTCATATCTATACACCGTAAGGACTATTTCTGCTTGCAGCACTCTGCCGCTATAGAACCGAGGCGGTAACAGATGTGGTTATCGTGGGATTTTGTTTTCAAACTGCTTAGGTATGAAGTTCTTCGATAGTACATAGAAAGATAAAAACCGCAAAGGTTCAAAATAAACTTTTACCACAAGTTAATAAACAGCTGATAAATACGTTTTTGCATCTAATACGGAAGGAAACTATTTTTACAAGTTTACTATTTCATGTCCATTATTCACCGAAACGACACACTAAGCAAAATTACAGTTGCATCACGTTAGTAATGCATTAACGGAGGTCACTATTATTAAAGTAGGTAATTATTCAATATTGCTAACGAGTACGTCTCTACACTGTAAATAAACAAATATTAAGTAATGAACAAAAATAACAAAGCAATTAGGTAATGATGTTTGTTTGTATCTCATCTTTACCCTTATGCAAAGTGGCATAGGTAGATACAAACTGCAAAGGCACAAACAAACCCTTCCCTTTACGATTCACACAAGATATTAAACAGCTGACTACTATCTATTTTTTGCATCCAATACGAAAGGAAACATTTATAAAACTTGAGGTAATTCTTACAGCGTATTTGTTTCATACATGAATAGACAAGAATTTTATCGAACTCCGAGGGACTCGAAAATATATCAAAAGAAAATTGGACTGGGGATTAACACTATGTACTTACTTATAATGGGAAAATAAAAACAGCGATATTTTACGTAAAAATCATATGTGAATACACTACTATTAAATGACAATTTTTTTAGGTATATAGATTTGTCGCAGCCATCTGGTTAAATTAGCCAGCTAATTGGACGCCTAGGCCGTGCATTACACGCCGTCATCCAATTGGATGCCTAGGCCGATAGTTAATTGAACTGGAATCATTCAACGTTTTACAACTTGGCGTATTGAAAGTCAGCCCTTTTAAGATGACTAACCATGACAGCCAAGTGATTCAAATGGTGAAAAAATGTCTGTTTATATTAAGATTTTAGAGATTAAGTACCTATTAATATTTAAAAGCCAAAATATGGCGAAATGTGTCACCGCACAAGTATACTTATAATATAATAACACCTTTTTATTACCGCATTTAAAGCAAATAAATGACTTTGACTTTGTGGCACGTCAAAACCGCCCCAATATTTGTAATAATATTTCTCTTACATCTATAATATCCTATAAAAGAGTGTCCGTGGATTTTCTTGCCCGTTCTTCTCCATAGGTAAGGTACTACGCTTTGGTATGGGCTGAGCCTCTTATTTCTAACTGACCGACTCCTTGACAGTTCAAAAGTCCCTGTAAATGGTTTAATTGAAATAAAGGCTTTTGTTTGAGTTTTGGTATGGCCAAAAGGAGCCCGAAAACTGCTAATAAAAGGTATTTCCTTCAAACAGCACTCCCGCTATATTACAGGTACTAAAACATATTTATAAATATTCCAATAGTTCACACCTCGGAGCGTGTGTCGTGACGCGTACTGCGATACTCGTGTCAGACAGTCAGTCGTGCCTGAACTTGCGTCAGCGTCTGAATCATATCTCGTGTAAAATCGCAGAGTCCAACTGCCGAAACACAACTCTTCTTCGATTTTAAGTACGATTCCGATCCGATTTTAGTTATTATACGATGGTAAGATATTCAGTTTGTCTGCGGTTAAGAATTCCGATTTGTGCGGGCCTGTAAACGGTATTTAAAATTAAAACTTAATAATCTATTTTAGGGTATCGTGCCCAAAGGGAGAAACGAGACCCTATTACTAAGACTCCGCTGTACGTCTGTCACCAGCATGGATATCGATATTGGATATCTATGGTCACCAGGCTGTATCACAATTTTTTTACAGATGATGTATCTGTTGTCAAACATAGTTCAAAGTAAAAAAAAACATTTTACACATTAATAATTAATTACAAGTTACTTTGTTATTTTTTTCATTACATAACAAATGATTTAATTATATTTTTTTTATGTTAATACATTAAAAATGATTCTTTTCGAACACATTTTAATTTTGGTTTCTAGTAATCGTCTACCAAACGAACCGCGACAGTTATATTATTTAAAAAAGGAACACCAATAAATCTATAATTGGTGATCCCTGAACTATTGTATTGTACCTACATAATTACTTTGAATACATAACTTAGGTAGATAATCACTACTAAATCGTGATTGTGCACCAAGCCTTACATGCAATAGATAGAAATTGAATCACTCATGTGTACTCGACCTGCGAATGTACCGTAGCAGACGACGTTATGTATTTATTCAGCTGAACATATCTCAATATATCGATGACTTTATAATACATATCTTGTTACTGATCTTACCGATGGCGCGCAGCAGTGACAGAATAAAGCTGTGAGTGAAAGTCAAAGTCAAATAATTTATTTTAAGTAGACACATACAAGGCACTTTTGAACGTCAAAATTTACAAAAAAAATAGAATTATTCTAGTCGCTGTTAGGATAAGATGGCAACACGAGGGAGGAGGGGGCAACACTGAAGATGGCGACAATAAAAGACGCACGTTCTTGTGACCTAATAAAATGATTTTTATTTAAATCACCAAATAAAATAACAGTCGCCACTTCCAAAAGATAGTTTTCGTATGGAGAAGAATGGGTATGCAACTCCACCGTTACTGTTTTATATTGTTTAACAATTTTTTGTATACCTACACACGAAATATTGTAAAACTTTATAAAAGAGTTTTGAATATTAATTATAATATATTTATATTTATTTTGCATGCTGCATGCTCGCTTGCATGCAGCATGCAAGCATGCAGCATGCAAGCGAGCATGCAACATGTAGCAGGCATGGTCATATCTCTCGCTTTTTTCATATCGAAGTGAAAGAGACCAAACTAATTGAAGTTCAAATCTTTAGAATTTTGTGAGTAGACCCAACACTATACTCGGCATTTAAAAAATAATAATTAAAAAGTTACTTTGTCTCACGCTTGCAGGAAAATCGAATTTTGCTCGAAGTAGCAAATCAACTTCGGGAGGCCCGTAGAGAGGACGTAAGCGAGCGGACTGTAAGGCGGCACCTCCTTGAAGCTAATTTGACCCCACATAGACCCGCAAATGATCCAAAACTTGAAACGGAACACCGGGTAACAAGATTACGTTACGCCTGCGAATACGCACATTGGGGAGACGAAGAATGGGTAAGAATAATGTATGTATGCACATGATGGGCGGCGAAGAGTCTACCGACGGCCAGGGGAACGTTTTATTCCAGTTTGTTTTGAGAAAATTGCCGTGCGGCGGTGGATCTGTTATGGTCGGGAATCTCTTCAGAAAGTCGCACGGAGTTAGTGCTAGAAAATTGTACGCTAACTAGTGCAAGCCCGAACCTGAATCCAATTGAACACGCTTGGGACGACGGAGATGTGTATGAAATCGAAACTAGAGCTACACTTCGAGACCTGAAACATGCGTCTTAGTGGAAGAATGGACCAATATTCCGCAACAACGCATAAGAAACTTAATACAGCATGCCCAATCGCCTGACAGCTATAAGAAGGGCCCGTGGAGGTAATACAAAGTATTTATTTTATTTTTGTGTTGTATGTGAGGTGTCAACCATTATATTTTCAACGTAAAAGTTATTGAAATTTTGTTTTTGTATGTAATTTTGACAATTAATCTAATAATATTTCCAAAATTTGGTACTTATTTATTATTAACCGATAAATTATCTAGGTACAATATACAGTTTCATTCATGTCGCTAGCTCTATTATATTATTTTAAGAGTAATTTTAGTTTTTCGTAGGTACTGACCGACTCTTTAACAATTCTAAAGTGCCTGTAAATGGTTGAATTTAAACAAATGCTTTTGAGTTTGAGTGCCCGGTTGATGGCAATAGGCTCGTTCTCTGTGAGAATAACACCCAGATGCGGCTGAATTTCACTAGGTATTTTCGTATATTATCGAACCTGTAGTTTAAATATTTCCTAAGAAAACGACGTAAATACGCCGTATATACGTACCTAATACTAATTTATAGCACCTGCAGTCAATCTGCCGTGTTTATAATTATCGTATCGTAAGATATTTCCATCGAACTGCATCGTAAATAATGAGTCACGCATGATTATCACACTTTTAAATAAGGTTACAGAGAGGTTATTGCATCAATATAGTGATCATCTCTTGTCCTCTACCTATTCAAAATGTAAGCCAATAGGTACCTAATGTTTTATTTTCTTTAGTATATTTGGTTGCAAATTGTCATATTGTTATATCTACTTTAGGGGCATGAGGAAGAGGATGTAAAGTTCACTCATCCACCATAAAAAAGGAAGGATCCTCCGACCAGACGGGTGTTGTGTCTGGCGCGCAACTGCCCGACTGTTGACGTCGGATAGTCTTATATATGTCGTTCGCGCGGTAAACTCTAATTGCGCGATGCAGGATTCGTATGTGGCGGTGTAACCGCTACATCACTCCCCTCCGGAGATCGGAGGTCGATAGTGGGCTGAGTCTTGTATCTTGCGATGCTTCATAGTGCCAGCTAAGGTTCCAGTGAGTCGTAACCGAGTGCCGCACAGTTCACCGTGAGTCGGAACTGTCTGCGGTGATTGCGGCGATTGTGGTGATTGCGGTGATTGAGGTGATTGCGGTGATTGAGATGATTGCGGTGATTCCCCAGTCAGTGGGGGTGATGAGGCTGAGGGTGATGACCAGGTATGCGCATTCGCTGCATGCTGGTGGTCAGGATACCCGTTGAAGCCGTGTGTGCCCTGCTGGCTGTGTGACTCGCCTGTCGAAAGCTTACGGGAGTGATGATGATGATGACGTCACGCTGAAGTAGTTGCACGAAGGCTGCATTTGACGTTCATACTTGGGGTCACCAATTTAGGGGTACGAGGAACAGGGTGTAAAGTTCACTCATCCACCATAGAAAAGGGAGGATCCTTCGACCAGACGGGTGTTGTGTCTGGCGGGCAACTGTCCGACTGGAATTGAGATGTCGTGACGCCCCCGCTAGGGGGCGTGGCGAGCGAGGTCAGGGCTACGCCCCTCGCCCGCGGAGGCACATCAGTGACCCGCTACACGAGTCCACTCACTATGGTCGGCCTAATGCGGCCTGTAGCATGTGTGTTTGGTTGCTATGAAAGTGCCCGACTGTTGATGTCGGATAGTCTTATATAATATGTCGTTCGCGCGGCAAACTCTAATTGCGCCATGCAGGATTTGTGTGGTGTCATGTCTTTGATGCGTAGTTTATGTGGCGGTGTAACCGCTACACTACAATGTTCCCACTGCTGGGACTCAGACCTTGCTGCGCATGATCGTGGGAAGTAACAGGACTGACAGTCAAGCTGGTCTATGAACACAGATTACAGACACTCCCCAAAATCATTTAAATAAAAAGCGACTCGATCTACGACACAATAAAGTGCATTCAGGGCGCATAGCGCTAATACAGTTATATTCACCTAGAAGTTGCCTCTCTTTCTATCGCGTAACTCTTAGACCTTCTGACGACGTTACACTCACTGAATTGGCCCAGCAAGACGGTCCCACCGCGTACTTGTAGCTTTATACCTAAACTGCGGAGTGTCCCATAACATCTATATTCATCTGTGCCATAAATTCAAGGTTGCTCAGTGCGCGGAGCCGGCTATGTCGGAGTCTCTTTGAAGGATAAAATCAGGAATGAAAAGGGTAACAGACATAGCTTGTAGAGTAAGCAAGCTGAAGTGGCAGTAGGCTGGCCATGTTTGTCGAAGGACCGATAGCCGGAGGAGCAGACGAGTCCTGGAGTGGAGACCGCGTATCGGCAAGCGTAGTGTGGGACGCCCCCTGCTAGATGGACCGGCGACCTTAAGAGGGAACAGGGGCTGCGAGGAATTTAAAAATAGGTATTTGAAGAAACTATTGCCGTCGCGCTGCGCCCGAAAAACCGAGTTAAACCCCGTAAAGTGCGATAGGGACAACTGCAGCTCAGACCGATTATATCACAAAATTTTTGATGAAAACGGCGTTAGGCATTCTCCTTTTTTCTCCGCGAAAACTAAGCCGATTTACAAATTTTTAAATTAAAATTTCTAGAAAGAGTATGTCTAGGTTTCTATTATTTTCTTTTATGCTAAAAACTTTTCCGAATTAGTCTGTTAGTCCTCTAATCACGCGGCGGTAAAAATAGGGCATTTTTGTAATTTTAGGAGGGTTATAGTTTCCTTACTTAATAATTGCTGAAAAAAAGAGAGACCTTGATTTTATTTTAAAAAAAATGACAGCTCTAGAGGCATTATCAGGAAGAAAAACGGGGAATACGTTTGTATGGAGAATCGCGGGCCCTGTTCCCTCTTAAGAAGATGGCCAGGACAGACTGGATGCGGAAGGTGGAGAACAGTGTTGTGGCGCAGCCTGGGAGTGGCCTATCCAGCAGTGGACTGCGATAGGCTGAGTTGATTGATTGAACCATACCTAAATAATACACCAAGCACTCCGATTGCGCGATAGTGGGCGTAACAAATCTTCTAGAAATCTAGAAGCTCGTTTCCTCGTGCCATTAGGGTCATGGTAGGTTCATAATTTTTTTTTCTGTATCTTTCCGTGACATCACTAATACAAGCCCTATCAGAATACCAGCATGATGCTGAGATAGGAGCCTTTTGGCCTCGCACAGGACTTTCTGCTTTGTTTTAATTTTACTTTTGTTTTTATTTTTAATGAGTATGTGTTTAGTTTAATTGAGATCTCCTGTGCTTGTCCCAATAAACACTTTTTCTTTTTTTCTTTCTTTCTTTCCGAATTTTCACGAAAACCGTGTGAGTATCAAATTCTGTTGTAGTGAAAGAAACTGATATTTTTTTAAGGTCTGTGCCAACAATATAATAGGCTCTTACTTGACAGCAGTGCTATCGCTGAAGAATAATTAATATTACATATACACCGTTAATTATTGCATGTGCAAAATAATGTCTTTATATCACCAAGAATTTGTGTCACCTTTGACTGCAAATATCATAATTTATCAGTTGGCAATAATAATTGTTTATTTGTGATCTAATTATGTACATTACGTTAAAGGCATAACGCGCGCGCCACGCAGTCTTATGACCGGGGCCCCAAGTCTGCTATTTTTATAAATTCGTCATTCCAACACGATCCCATTGTCATTTTGCTAAAACTTCGTAATCTGCTAAATTCATAATGGTCGATCATTGGTTGATCATTGTATTCCAAAAACACGATACTCGTAACAAATTAAAAGAAATGACTGCACAATGACGTTCTAATGGTAGGTCACTGATCAAAGGAACTGTCAAAATTTTTGCAGATTACCGCCTAAGTCAGTCATTCATTTGTCATTATATACGAGATTACCAATAGATGCCATTTCTTTCAATGGAGTGTCAGTGGCTGACCATTGGAAAGTCATAATGACGCCAATATGTTAGTAGATTACCAAACTTGTCAAAATCAACAATTATGAAATCAATGATAGACCATTCTGACACTATTGTAATAGCAGACTTGAGGCCCTGGTTCCTATAATAGTAACCGACAGATTTTCGAACTTACTAACTACAAGCCCATAGTATAATAATACATATAGGTACACTTGAGCAATAAAATCGCACACTTTGACTTTTTTTTGTTAAGGCAGTTGTTTTTCATGAATATGAATATAAATGTTGAAAAAGTACATACCCTAATTGAAAGTTTACTTCAGTACCTTTCTAATGATATCAAATACAGTGTGAAAAATACAAAACCTATCATCCAATTTCGCTTAACTCTTAAAATGTCGATTGCACCCCCATGTGTGCAAATAACAATTAAATTCTATTGTGTCGCTAATTGCGCGCGTGACGGGTTAGAAAGAATGAGAATCAAACTCAAAATTCCTGATCAAATTGTTTATTAATAAGGTGTATTCCCTGTACCCTAACCCTAATTACAGCTCTTAATTGGTTTTATCATGAAATCTTGTGGTAGGGCATTCCACTCCTCTTTAATGGCAAATTAGCAGCTCTTGGAGGCGCGTAGGAGCATCCTACCGGCTGCGAATCTTTTGAGGAGCTCGTGGCTAAGTAATAACTGCCGCACGGGTCGATCCATCAGGTTAAGCTACGCTTGCCGGGGTTGGTCTGTGGATGGGTGACCATCTTTACATACCGAGACTCCTCCGTGCCTCGGAAAGCACGTTAAGCCGTTGGTCCCGGCTGTCATTTGTGGATCTTTGACAGTCGTTACGGGTCGTCAGAAGCCCGAAAGTCTGACAACCAGTCTTACCAAGGGTCGTATTACCCAGTTACTGGGTTGTGGAGGTCAGATAGGCAGTCGCTTCATGTAAAATACTGGTATTCAGCTGCATCCGGTTAGACTGGAAGCCGACCCCTATATAGTTGGGAAAAGGCTAGGCAGATTGATTGGAGGCGCGTAGGAGCAGGGCTTCTTGCTCAAACTCTTCTTTTTAGCTCATCACAGACATGCTCAATCGGATTGAGATCAGGACTACGAGCTGGCCACTCCTTCGCAGTGATTCCAACGTCTTCCATGTAGTAGCAAACTGTTCTAGCGACATGCGGTCTGGTGTTATCGTGCATTAAGACAAAATCTTCTCCCATAAGCCACGCAAGTGGCCTAACACGTTCTTCGAGCACTTCTTCGACGTATCGTGCAGCCGTCAACCCTCTCGATCTCGGGCCGGTATTCGCCCCAGTGATGAATACAATGTCAGTTTTAGTGTCCAACATTATGCTACCCCAAAACATACACGATCCACCTCCAAAAACCACACGTTCGCTTATGCAGCATTGTGAACATCGCTCTGATGACCTTCTTCCTAGAGCGTCCATCATGACCATGTAACGTCATTCTGCTCTCATCAGAGAACATAACAGCCCGCTATTGGTCATACGTCCAATTTAGGTGTTCCCTGGCAAATTGTAGCCAGGCTTGTCGGTGATCTTTGGACCATTTGGCCACCGTTGCGAACGCTCTGATGTTCTGCATAACCGGCCAGAGCCTGGTCGCTGATTATGGCCTGCTTCGAGTAAGGCAATAACTTGAGCGACTTCTGCGGGCGTGGTATCCATATTTTTCCAGTAAATCCGTATAGATGAGGGATGACGTCCAGTAGAGATGTTATCACGTTGACCTTCGGTATGCAACTGTTTTTTTCTTTTGTAGTGCTTCTCGTAGCTGACCTCTGAGGTCATGACTACTTAACCGGGCTTTATTAAAAATTAAAAAAAAACCTGACCTTTTTATACCTGCGGGTAAGGGTGCAAGTAATAACAACGCAAACGGGTGAATTTGGGGACTTTGGTGTACGCTTGGTTTTTGTAAGTTGCATTAAGTTGGAGAATGGGGGTCGCTACGTCACAATTAAGTATAAAAATCTACATACTTGTGACGTCATGCCACATTTTAACTCAATGTATTGCCATAATCTTTTTAATACGTAAAAAAAGAAAAAATACGTGTCCCAATGATATGGTATCTCAATGGTTCTCGATTGTTTCGACTTGGGTCTTTTTTTTTCTGTGGTAAATCATCAAATGACTTCTCCCGCTCTAGGCGGAGGGCGTGTCAGACTCTTACTGACTAAAACCCACCCGTGTTCCTTCAGTTGCCTGTCCAATGCCAGGGGCCACGGTATCCCTTTTGGAATTTCCCGCAACTCCCGGCAGGCATCGGTCCCATCGGACCCCTTCACCCGCTGACATCTCTTTGAGGCGTGCGTGGAATCAACGCGCCATGCGTCGACCCGGACCTGGTCCTTACCGGACGGCGAGCTAACCATGGCTCACCGTCCGCAAGCCCGAAATTTGCCTCTCCCTCAAGCGTTCCGCCTCCTTCTTCGCGAGCAGTACTGCTTCGCAGAAGGAGGTGACGGTCTCCCATGCCTTCTCGCTCCATACCATGTCCTGGACCAGGGAAAGACGCGAGAGATCCCCGCCACCGATCGCGTCCACGAGGACACGGCGGTGCTCTGCCCAAGCCGGGCAGACCTCCACCGTATGCTCCACCGTGTCCTCCGGGCGATCTACGCAGTGATGACAACCGGGCGTTTCCTCCCGCCTGATACGAAACAGGAACCTCCCGAAACAGCCTGGACTCGGGTCTGACTCGGTCTGTTATTGCGACTGGCGCATGGCTTGTTCATTCGCGAGTTGTTCCTCGGTGGTTTAGAGTTTCGCGAGTTCTTGACTTACGTTGTGATTGCGAATCCAAACTAATTCTTTCAACAGGAGCAATCGAAAATGGAATAAAATGTACGTAGTAAACTTATGTACGAATACTTAGAGAGAAGGAATCATGAAAATAAATAAAACATATTGGGGGTTCTTAATGAATCTGTTTTTTTTTATTTTATTAATTAAATTTTTAATAATCGTTCACAAACTACGCGCGGCTCGCTCAACTCGAGTCTGGCACGCTCTCGCCTCTAACTAACATGCACCTCGGCTTGATGCATGCAATCGACTGTCCCCGCCCCCCGGTGACCGAGTGAGACTCGAGTCTGGCACGCTCTCGCCTCTAACTAACATGCACCTCGGCTCGATGCATGCAATCGACTGACCCCGCCCCCCGGTGACCGAGCGAGACTCGAGTCTGGCACGCTCTCGCCTCTAACATGCACCTCGGCTCGATGCATGCAATCGACTGATCCCGCCCCCCGGTGACCGAGCGAGACTCGAGTCTGGCACGCTCTCGTCTCTAACATGCACCTCAGCTCGATGCATGCAATCGACTGATCCCGCCCCCCGATGACCGAGCGAGACTCGAGTCTGGCACGCTCTCGCCTCTAACTAACATGCACCTCGGCTCGATGCATGCAATCGACTGATCCCGTCCCCCGGTGACCGAGCGAGACTCGAGTGTGGCACGCTCTCGCCTCTAACTAACATGCACCTCGGCTCGATGCATGCAATCGACTGACCCCGCCCCCCGGTGACCGAGCGAGACTCGAGTGTGGCACGCTCTCGCCTCCAACTAACATGCACCTCGGCTCGATGCATGCAATCGACTGACCCCGCCCCCCGGTGACCAAGTGAGACTCGAGTCTGGCACGCTCTCGCCTTTAACTAACATGCACCTCGGCTCGATGCATGCAATCGACTGACCCCGCCCCCCGGTGACCGAGCGAGACTCGGTGAGTGAGAGTGACTGATTCGAACAATCGAAAAACATCTCGATTGTTTTGTAGAACGGCGAGTCGATGGTTGTCTCGGTTGTTAAAACATCTCGGAATCGCCCATCGCTACCAAGCGTGACAGCGATATCGCGTATATCTGAATAGGCCTTTAGTGATATCCAAACTAAAGTAAAATAAAATAGGCTGTGTACGAGTACTTATGCCTGGCCTAGTAGACAGTTTCGAGCGGTCGATACCACGATAGCCATCCGTCCATTGATATAAAATGTGATCAAATTAATTAGTTTCGTAGGAATTTCGTCTGTTTTGATAGAAGCCAACTAACTAATATTATAAATGCGAAAGTGAGTTTGTTTGTTTGTTAGGCTTTCACGCTAAACCAGCTGAACAGATTTGGATGAAATTTGGCACAAGGTTAGACCATGATCTGGAGAAGGACATAGGATAGGTCATGTTCGTGAACGGGCGCCGTCAGTAGGACCTGCTTTTTAATTACGCAACATATTTTCGTAAACGATAAAGACAAACCTGTTTCATTTTGACAGTTCAACAACATTCATTGCGTCATTTACGTTGCTCTGCAGTTTTTTTTCGAACTTACGGAGCAATGGATTAGCGATCTGTTTCAAAACGATTCAGATTCGGATTGATTTTGCATTACGTAATTAGGGTACTGGTCATCTCTTAGCTGTCACGGCGATTTTAATTAAATTTAATGTTTGAATTGTTTTTTTTTCGTATTTGTAATGGACGCTTTTAATGTTTTGCATCGTTCTCACAACTTCAACATGAATGATGTAACCAATAATTTGTAACCATATATTGATTTAAAAGTGTGTCCGTGGAGTTTCTGGCCCGTTCTTCTCCATAGGAACCTACTACGCTTTGGAATGGGCAACTAGCTTCATCTTTCTGACTGACCGACGCCTTGACAATTCAAAAGTGCCTGTAATGTAATTGGTTTATTTGAAATAAATGCTTTGTTTTTTTATTTTATTTTTTATTTAAAGTAGCCCCACACTAGGAATTTCTCCTGTATCGTGGGTAGCGTTGCCAGGCGTCCGGCTTTAGCCGGACATAGTCAGGCTTTTTGATTGCCTGTCCGGCCAAAATAAGCGTCGTCCGGCCTGTCCGGCTTTTGTTAGGCTTTTTAGATTTCAAAATTCGCGCGCATCGAGACCGAATTCGCGAATGAAAGAAGCCGGCGCCGCGCCATCGCCGGCCGGCCGGCCGAGCGAGGGCGAGCGCTGTTGCCCCCGCCCACCCGCTCCCCTGCGTCGCCTGCCTGCGCCACTGCACACATTCTAACGCTCAGTCGCTACGTCGGTCGCTAGCGAACGGTGGCAGAGGCGCGCGCGTGCGTGTGTATGCACGTCGCTTTCTTGTTTTTCTTATTTAGCGACAAGAACTTTGGTAAGTTTTGTATTTGTACAGTACTCTGTGTTACTTAAATTTAATAAACCATCATGTGTTGAGTTGAGTGTAGTGTATGTGAGTGATGCTGTAAGAAATAGGTAAATAAAACGTTTTATTATTTTCAGATCTCAAACAAAATGCCAAAAAGAAAATGTATATTTTCGGAAGAGTTACAAAACTCTTACAAAATGTTTAAGTCGGCAGGCCCGAAAGCTGAACCATGGGAGGTTAAATGCGAGGTATGTGACCAGATCATATCAATAGCCAGCAAAGGAAAATATGACCTGGAAAAACATTTGGCTACAGAAAAGCATAGAAAAAATATCAGGACCTCTGCCTATTCATCAAAAATGGATAGTTTCGTTACTATACAAGCAGGACCAAAACGTGAAGTGCAAGCAGCTGAGGCTACGTTGGTTTTTCATACAGTACAACACAATCAGTCGTTTAACTCACTAGACTGTACAGTGCCACTTCAAAAATGCCTTTATGCAGATTCAAATATTGCGAAAGAAGTATCCTGTGCCAGGACAAAGGCAGAAGCAATTTTGAAAAATGTTCTTGCTCCATATGTTTTAAAAAAAACATTGGACGATTTGTGTGACATAAAATACATAAGCGCCTCCACCGATGCAAGCAATCATGGGAATATTAAGCTATTTCCGCTGTTAATTCAGTATTTTGATTATATAAAAGACGGGATTCAGGTCTCCCTTATAGACCTACAATCTCAACAAAATGAGACATCCGAAACGATATCTAATTACGTCTACGATTCTCTGCACGACAAAAACCTCTCGCACAAACTAGTGGCTTATTCGGCTGATAATGCTGCTACGAATTTTGGCGGCAAAGACAGAGGAGGACAAAATAATGTATTTTGCCTACTAAAATCTCTAACAAATAATGAAAATATAGTTGGAGTCGGTTGCGTTGCGCATATTTTCAATAATTCCGTCCATAGGTCTCTCGATTCGTTGCCATTGTGCTTTGAAAGTATTGTCATGCAGCTTCACAATCATTTTGCTACATTTACAGTACGCACAGAGGAACTGAAAAGGATTAGTTCAGAATTAGACGTTCATTTTAAACAAATGCTATATCATTCAAAGACCCGCTGGCTGAGTTTGTTCCCAGCGATAGAAAGAATCTTACAGATGTATGACCCGCTGAAGTCATATTTTCTGACAAGCGGGAATAATGCATCAAGAACATTAAGAGAATTTTTCGAAAATGATCTGAACGAAGGCTATTTTTGGGCTGTTCATTCTTTCATGGCCATATATCAAAACTACATCAAAAATACAGAGAAGGCTGATGTTTCAGTGAATGAGGTATTAGAAAACTGTTCTGAAATAATGAACAGCATAAATGCAAGGATTGAACAAGATTTTTGTCCACTAAAAGTGGTTTCTATTTTACGTAAGTTTAATGACATTGACAAGAATGTTGACCAAGTGACTGCGTTCAAAGAAAATATTAAAAACATGTACACAATTGCAGTACAATATTTAAAATCATGGACTGAAAACCTATACAAAGAGACAAAACATTTTTCATGGATGTCTTTAAAAGATGTTCCTGAATGGAATCAAGTTTCCAATACTATAAGTATCATAACGCAAAACAACGTCAAAATTGATGACAGCAAATGTTTTGATCAACTGCAAAACCTGAAAAGCTTTTTAATTAATAATAAAGAGGATGTTGATTTCAAGAAACAGTTAGCCCACAAAAAATGGGTCCAATATTTTAAATCAATGAATTCTGAAGAAAGCTTTTCAGAATTTCTAACTATTTGCCAATTTTATTTCGCGATTCCAGGCCACAATGCAAACGTGGAACGAGTTTTCTCTCTAATAGGTCAACAATGGTCAAAACAGCGCAACAGACTTAACGTAGATACAGTTGCTAAAATGCTACTCGTAGAATACAATTTAAAACACTTATCGTGCAAGGATTTTTACAACTGCATAATAAAAGAAACTGAACTTTTAAAGCTTGTTACTGCAAACCAAAAATATTTAGAATAATGTTTAATGTCTAATTGAAAGATAAGAAGTCTTTTTTGTTTTGATTATTTAAGAGAAGAAGTGTCGAGTTTATATTATTTAAAGAAGTTTTGTTTTGATTAATAAGAGTAGAGATTTGTTTTGGTTATTAAGAGAAGAAGTTTTGTTTTGTTTTGATTATTTACAGAATAAGTTCTGTTTTGTTTTATATATTGAGAATTTAAGACACATAATTTAGACTGATGTTGCATTTAATTTGAATTAAGGAAAGAATTATTGAGACTGATTCATAATAAAGTACTTTTAGACTAATTTGGCATTCGTTTTATTGTAAATTATCAAAAAAGCTTGGTTTTCATTAATTTTCTACATTAATAGGTACCAAAAAATCCCCTAAAATGCAAAGTGTCCGGCTTTTTTACCAAAATGTTAGGCCAAAAAAAATAATATTTTTTACACGAATATTTAAAATTGTTGAAAATGCAGGATGTCCGGCTTTTTGACCCAAATGTTAGGCCAAACTCACAGCTCTGTCCGGCTTTTCGGTATGAGGACCTGGCAACGCTAATCGTGGGTGCGTTTACAAACATTTAAAGTTTAAACTCACATACACAAACAGCCAGACCCGGAACAACTACTTGTAGGTCATACAAATATTTGTTCCGTGCGGGAATCGAACCCGCGACACGCAGCGCAGCAGTCAATCGCTTAACCACTGCGCCGACCATGTCGAGTTTGAGTTTGAGTTTGATAGGTACCTTTTATCACGATATTCCCACGGGATCGAGACTTATGCGGGTGAAACCTAGGGGCACAGATAGTATTCTTATAAATCAATTGGTTGAAGCCTGCTAAGTTCGTGTAGGTGTATGTTTATAATTATCATGCGATCTTTGAACCAATCCAACAAACGTAACTTTTATTACCCGACTACAGCGAAGCAAAAAGGATGTTTATGATTTTAACCGGCACGAATGTATGTATGTATTTCCAACCGACTTCAAAAAGGAGGAGGTTCTCAATTCGGTTGTATGTTTTTTTTTTTTTTTTTGTATGCGTCTTACGCGATTACTCCGCCAATAATTATGAATTGATTTTGATGATTATTTTTTTGTTTGGTAGGGCATACTTCAGAAGTAGTCCCATATAAAATTGGTCAAGATCTGATGAGGGGTTTTTGAGTTACCTTCAATAATACGTATTTTTCCCATCTAGTATATGTGGATGATATTCTAATAGTTCCTGTCACTGTTATTTACGTAGCAGGTAATGGGTATTCAAATTTTTGTGGGGGTTTTGTTCACCACAACTTACAAGTGAAAAATAAAAACTTTTTCACAAGTCGGTGGCAAAAAAACGAAAATAAAACCCCAGACACCGACTTCCGAAATCAAAGTTATTTTTCACTTTGCAGTGTTTTTTTTTTAAGTCAGTTTTATTTTTTGTGAAAAAGTTTTTTTATGTTCATCTGATCTCTCATAACTTCTAAACTACTCATCATAAGTAGACAAATTAGGTATCGTTGGAAGCGTCTTGATCGCCGGCTGGTTAACTAGGCTATGTGACGTCACATTAAATATGGCACCCTCTGGAGGGCATAAAGTTATGAACTAAAAAAACTAATGATGTCATGTTGGGTATCTAATAAAAGGTTAAAAGTAAAGGGTTTATAAAACCCCAAAATAAATAATAATAAAAAAAAATTAATAACTAAAACCCAAATACGTTAAAACATCAATTAGAATGGTATAAACTAGACATAACAGAGGCAAATTAAAAGTCACACGTAATCTGTCAGATTTTAAGGCAGGAGGCTTCTCACGGTGCGCGATATTGCGGACGCACTCGCACGAGCCCGCACGGCACGAACGCAGACTCCGACAGACGGCAGACGTCTCACCGAGCGAGACACCGAAGTCACCGACTGAACGGTTCATTCGGCTCGCTACGGAATACTTCAGATCGTATCGTTCGCTCGTCCATTACCTCTCCGGCACAATACATCATTGTAAATATATCTTTATTGTCAGGGAGTTAAAGTTGAAAATACTTTGGCACAATATCAAAAGGAACTGCATTGCCTGTTGTTACGTAGTCATAATAAAAACAAACAGTATGACTTAGCACTTTTTCGGTTATTTTGACGAAATGACTTGCATGTAGCTGCGTGCAAAGTACGTACTATAGCTTATTTACTGTATTTTCATAAGAGCTATTAAGCCGTCTCCTTCGACGCACGTGCGGCGCTAGTTAAATGAGCTAACAGTCGACGTCTGATCGACTTTTGACTGATGGCCGATTCCTATAGTTTACGGACCGTTATTTGGTTAAAATTAAGACTTGTATTTTTACCAATAATGATGCTTTGCATAGTAGACCCTCCCATATGGAAGTAACTATCAAAGGTAAAATTAGTAGACCTGCGTCCGATAATATATCGAAAAGTATCTAAAATCCGATTTCAGTCACAAATCGTATCGTGTCGATAATCCGAACTAGATAAACCGATTTCACAAAACCACGTCAAGAGTAGATTTGAGTAAGCAAGTATTTGTTTATGTTTGAATAGTTTAGATCGATGCACTTATAACCGAATTATATTATTACTAGAGACGATCGAAACTGCGAGTCGAGGGATCCAGAAACCTCGCCGCGGATCGGGCGTTACACCACGGACGCGTCTGCGCTACCACGTACGTTACCCTTCCCATGGTGCGTGTCCGTGCGGGCTGATCCGCTGCGAGTCGGTAACTTCAAAGGGAAAGTACCCAAACTCGGACGCACCGTGAAGCACGCGTTTGCGCTACCACGCACGTTACTCTTCCCACGGTGCGTCGTGCGGGCTGGTGCGAGTGCGTGCGCAATATTGCGCACCGTCGGAAACCAGCTTAACACGTGTGACTGTGGAGTTTTAATTTGTCTGTCTGTGATGTCTTGCTTATACCTTTTTAGTTGACTTTTTCCCGTAGTTGGGTTTTAGTTTTTATAAAATGTTGCGAAAACACTCGGAAGCTTCCGAAAGAGGTAACAAGCCGATTAGTTTTTAGGGTGCCGTAACGAAAGGGTGCCAACGACCCGCTGTCCCGCCGTCTGTCACAGGCAGGTGGTCAAAGGGCTGTATCTTTTGAACCGTAGTAGGTAGATACTTGCAATTTTCAGCGTGTCCTACACCACTCCGACCTCCTGACCTAAAGTTAAGTAATAGACATTTGATAGGTTTTGAGTTAAATCTAAACTGATATTATAAGGAGGAAAGTTACGTTTTTTTGTATGTTTGTTTGTTTGTAATGAATTATAAACTCAAGAACTACTGGACTGACACTTTTTATGTCATAATATTATTTTGCATAACAGTTGATAGCATAAACTTCATTTCGCAGAAAATCGTTTGGCATACACTCATTTATCATAAATTCAAAACTCATATTTTTGTAAGTCTGAATCATCTTTAGGCATAAATTTCGTGTTCCTAATAATTAAAAAGCAGAACCATCATATCGCAGAAAGTTCACACAAACATGCAAACATGCAAGCAAGCATACACCATGCATGCAGCATGCAAACGAGCATGCAACATGCAGCAGGCATGGTTTCTATCACGGCTCCGGGGCTGCGGGGCTCCGGCGGTCCCACGCGAGCTCATCGTCGCAGATGTGTTTAACGCTCACCACCGCAGCTTCGGTAAAGATTTCTTATGATATCTTCTCCATAGAGATCTACGTTTTGGAATGGGCAACTAGCTTCAACTTTCTGACTAACTGACTCTTTGACAATTCAAAAGTGCCTGTAAAGGGTTTAATTGAAATAAATGCTTTGAGTTTTAATTTGATTTAAAGAAGATATTCGTTTAAATAAGATAATATACCAAGTGGGTTATGCCAAATAAATTTCGGAGCATCAATAGGTATTCTGCCAGATAGAGGGAACCCCCTAATAGGCTATAATTTATAAAGATACCATGCGGGTGAAGCCGGTGGTGGAAGCTAGTATATTATATTCTAAATAAGATTTTTCTCTGTTTCCTAACTAAACTGTATTTTAAACTCAACTCAAAGCATTTATTTCAATTAAACCATTTACAGGCACTTTTGAATTGTCAAAGAGTCAGTCAGTTAGTCAGAAAGTTGAACCTAGTTGCCCATTCCAAAACGTAGATCCTCTATGGAGAAGAACCGCAAGAAACTCCAAGGACACTCTTTTAAATATAGAAATTACAAAATCCATTTATCATATTTTGAGACACTTAAATAGTAGGTAGTTTGTTCTCGAAGATTAAAGAAAAAACTTCTTCGACGCTTTTTCTTTCATAGATAATTTTAATGGTGGTCTGGCAGTTTGAGTAGTTTATGCGGCCTACCCAAATGTTCTTTCTTTGGTATTATTCGTCAAGATGAGCTCCTTAAGTTCTGAGTTGAGCTCCTCGATTACTGACAAATGCTTGCACCAAAGACTATAAAACCACTTCTCTATGGCTTACTACTTACACTCAAATATGTGTGGTTCTTTTCTCAAAAGACCATTTCAGACTAATCTACATGTTCCTCATAATTATGTAGAGGAAAAAGTCCGAAAATAGTTCCTGAGTAGTTTTATCAAACAATTTTTTTTTTTACTAATTTATATTTGCAGATGGAGAAATTGATCAAGTCGTGTATCGATATATGGGAGAACATGTAGGTAGTTCAACTAAGTACTTATAATGTTAAGTTTATTTTTGGTATAAATTCATCCCAACTACGGAACCCTTCATTGTGCGTGGTCCGCCACGCTTATGGCCGGTTTTATTTAGATAAAATATTCCAAATTTTAATTTTTTTTGGGTGCTGGAATCCTCTTTTTTTATCTATGGTTAGAAACCAAAAGAAGGCCGAGGTCACACAGAGCTACCTATATTAAAAAGTACTCTATGCACAGAGTCGAATTTGAGAAGCTGAATAAAATGAGTCGGTACTAAAAACTGTCACCAATGAAACTGAACCTGTTCATAGGTTTTACAATTTTATGTAGTAGAAAGAGTGCCTTCTTTTTGTATGGAAATCCTCATTTAAAGCACTAAGGGCTGTGTTCAGTATGTAAAGTGTGTTGCACTCTTATCAACTAAAACGTATGCTAAACGATTACTGTTTTCTTAAGATAGTGAAAACTTGTAATTTTCTGTCTTCTACATATTACTACTCGAATGTACTGTAAGTTTTCTTAAAATGAATAAAATAAAAACAAAATAAATTAAGTACTCCTGGACACGGCTCGCATTGTTAGGAGGTTCCTCTCTCTGGAGCCCCTGACCGCCGCCACCGGAAGCTTGGACCTTGCTCCCGATACTATTTTTTATTTGTATAAATGTTTTTTTTTTTTCTAATATTTAAAAATATAATTTATAAGTATGTACATAATAGTGTGAAATAAAGGATCTAAAGAAAATAAAAATCTACAGTGCAGTGCACCATGCACTTAATTTCCGAGGAAGCTCCCAACTCTTCCGCTATATTTTTGGTATAAGTACCTAACCGTTATCATTGTCGACTTGCAAATAATTGACTAGGCACTTAAATAGCAGAGGTAACATTTCTTAGTAGGCAGTCTTAAAATGATTACGAGCAAATTCTGAATCTCAAAAAAAACCGGCCAAGTGCGAATCGGACCATGCACAATGAAGGGTTCCGTAGTTGGGATGAATTTATCGCAAAAACAAACTTAACTTCGTAGTGGAAAAACATGTTACAAAATACACATGTTTTTGCAAACGCAAATGTAAGTTTGTCGATTATTACTCGTTAACTTGTAAAGCCTACTTAGCTGTGATAGATTTCCTTTTAATTTCATTATAATTATATACTACTGCCGTATAATTTTTCACATATCCAAAACCCACCATTTAGTTGGTGGGGGAGGGAGGGGACTAGACTAACAAAAAATTGCACTTTAAAAACTTAATATTTTGCTAACCGATCCCTGAATCCTAAAATGGTTTTCACAAACTCACAATATTTGAACGACACCCCACACCATGGGATAGATGACGAATAAAAACTTTTTCACAAAAAATAAAACCGACTTCCAAAAAAAACCATTATTTTCGTTTTTTTTGCTACCGACTTCCGAAATCAAAGTTATTTTTCACTTTGTAGTGTTTTTTTTTGAAGTCGGTTATATTTTTTGTGAAAAAGTTTTTTATTTTCACTTTTTAGTTGTGGTACCTACACAAAACCCCCACAAAAATTTGAATACCCATTTCCTGCTATGTAAATTACAGTGACAGGAACTATTAGAATATCTTTCACATATACTAGATGGAAAAAATACGTATTATTGAAGCTAACTCAAAAACCCCTAACTAAAAAAAAAGAATCATCAAAATCAATTCATAATTGGCGGAGTAATCGCGTAACAAACATACAAAAAAAAAAACATACAACCGAATTGAGAACCTCCTCCTTTTTGAAGTCGGTTGAAAAAGAACATCACACTTTAGGCGTAAGAGCCACCCTAAAAAAAAAAAAAATTTATCTTACCACTTTGTCGGCGTGATTAGTATGTATACCCATGCTAAATTACAGCTTTCTAGTACAAAGATTCTCTGAGCTAAGCCGCGGACAGACGGCCACTATAAGATTTCCTTGTTTACTACGGAACCCTAAAAATAGGTTGACTTTTGCTTGATGGTGGTAATTCGGCACCCCGTATCAGCAAGTGACACGTTAAAATGTAGTTACAGATCCTAACGGGCCTTAACTCCGTTTATAGGGCTACGGAGAGCGTAAGCGATAAAATCTTTATTTATTTTCGTTACCGATAAACGGATTTATAAGGGGCTTTTTAAAACTTTGCTTTTAGGTTTTTGATGTATAATTTCTCAGGGCGTGTCTACACCTACTATTTAACTCTGATTCTAATAATGCCCTCTAGTAACCGGTATTATTTTGATGGGCAGAAGGACTATAAGCAGTAGGTAATAATCACCGTGCTTAGATAAGGGAATGGCTGTGGATCTACTGGTACTGTCACGTACAGACGCCAGCACATCACTACCCGAAGCTGTCCAATTTTCCCAATCAACTTTGAACCTTATTCTTAAGTGATGAAGTTGATACTGTATTAAAGAAATTTGTCAGTTTGTTTAAGTTGATGTGCTGGCGTCTGTACATTGATCATTTTTGTATAGACGAAAGCTGGACGAAACAAGCATTAACTAAAGCGAATTCCTTTTATACCAAAATAAAACGTTTTGATCATTAGTTGAATTTATTAATTGAATATTTTAATTGTGCGACGACGATGGGAAGACAAGGGCAGACCCGGGGTAATGGGGTTCATGACATCCCCTGGGCTGCGTCTAGGTCGACCACTGGTATTTTTTCTATAATCTCATTAATTAAATAAATAACGTTGCGTAACTTTGCATGACGTTGCCACGTAAGATTTGTTTGCCACATATGCGCGAACAATACTCACAATAAGACTATGTGATGTTATTATAATAATGATGATGGACCGTGGAATTTTCTGCCGGATCTTCTCCATAGGAAAAGAACAAATGAAACCCCTTTTAAAATAAAACCTTTTCAAAAAAATTGCCCTGCGTAGGCGGTGTGCTAAAAGGAGACTGAAACGATTACATACAATCTTGGGCCTGGTTGTAAAAAGATGAAAGTGGTGTCAATTAATAGCTTTTATATTATCAGCCTTTCACTGAAAATTCTGCGGATTTTGTCAATCTGAGAACAGAGATAAAAGAGATTATGTAAAAGTGAGGTTATGTTACAATCTTTAACTAACAGCTGATTCCTGAAGTGCAAAATATGTGCTTTTGCACTAATAGTTATTATATTTAATAGGACATATTTGATAAATCATATGAATGAACGTCAATGACTTTAGTCCTACCTACCTATGTAGGTAAAAGGATGTCCAAAATAAAATAAAAAAATTAAGTATTATAGTGTTTTATTCGTCTTCAATTATAATTGAAATGTCGTCTAGGAATTGTGCAGGTGGTGCTATATGATCGTGGTACCTAGCCCAGCTAAGATACCATATAATGCAGATTATATGAGCGCAGTAGCCTACAGTTCGTCTCCCTACAATACAATTTACAGTAATGCATTACTGTAGCCTCCCTTCCTGTACGAGAGCCAGTGCCGAATCACTGACAGAATTGTTTCATCGGGTAAGGGTGGGTCGTCGACCCAGTGTATTGCAGTGATCAGTTGTTGTCCCACAATTCACACAGCGATCCATAGTTTCACTGTTTTTTCTATTCCGTGGTTTCAACAATACCCAATACACAATCCGGCGGTAAAATCCAAAATAACAATTCCAAGTCAAACGAGTGAGCCATCTTCGGTGTCCAGTGTGAAAGCAAGGGTCGTACGAGGTAGACAGGGTCGGAATCCGTAAAATACAAAGCAAAGGTCGTGAAAAATGAAGAACAATTGGGAAAGCACTCAAAACGCATCGGAAAACACGAAACGAGTAAGCAAACGAGATTATTAGAGCAGTTGGTAACCACAGACTACATAGGGATACTACGTTGGCAACTGTCTAGTGTCCGTGTCAGTCAGCTGTCATGCCAGTGACATAGACTAAAATAGAAAACTAATTTTAATCGATATGAAATCGATAATCATTAATATTGTTTTTTCAGTAATTAATTGATATTTTATTTATTAATATGACTGTAATTATATGCACTATATTGCACATAAGTGTATAAAGTGCATTTAATTACTTTAAGTTAATTATTTAGTGCAAAGGTTTTATTTTCGTAACTGTGTAATCGATTACTCAATCGGTAATCTCACGAAAACTATCTTTTCCATATTTCTCCGCTTCCAGATTGAGAATTGAGGTGATTTTTCATATTCTAAGATAGAAAAATATGACTAATTTTTTAGATCATATCTTAACTTATTACATTTAGGCCCACCGTTTTCCATCTCCTTTTGCCCGCTTTGCTCGTTCTTGAATTCTATATTCTTGTAAATCTCAAACTTTTCTGCATACTTATGTCGACAAAGCAACTCCTGTTTCCGAAAGGATGTTCAATAGAAACTTAACCGGGAACTCGGAGACGAGGAGCAAAAAATTTCGAGCTCGCTTTGCTGGCTCCCAATGATTCGCTCCAAATGATTCTTGCTTTTCGTAATAGCTCAAAAGTCATTTATTCAAACTAGGCTGAGAATCAGCACTTTTCGAACGTCAAAATTACATGAGACAGTCCCCCAAAACGCCCACCCTTCACCACTTCCTAGTGCTTTTGCTGGGAAGAAGAAGTGGCGCAACAAACTCACCAGCAGCACAGCTGTCTGTTCAGTTAGAAAAAAAAAGATTCTATAAAATAGTATACAAGATAATTTACATTACGCAAAACACAATTTAAATTATAAATTAATAGCCATATGACAGCTAGCACAAGCCAATATACCAACCAAAAACATCGAGAACTATACTCAAGCAGAAATAAAAACAACTAAACGTAAACAATATCTAAAAAAAGAAAATAAAGCCTCCAGGCATAGAGGGCGTGCCCGCTTACATAAAGCAGTAACTAGAAGTTATAATTGATAAACTAGTCCATCGAGGTAAAATAGATAATTGTTCTTCAGATAAAGTATGTTAACGGATTAATGATAAATCGGCTCTGAGTCTACAATACACATGGACATTATATACAAACCAATACACTGCTACCACAGCTGCTACAATATGACAAGTCTGTTCCCAATAGTTCCCATCTCAACAATATCATTTTTTTTTTTTTCACTAGGGCATCTCGTAGCTCACCTCTGGGGTGATGACTACTTAACCGGACAATCCTGCGCCTGCCTTAAGCTACTAAACTCAAAGCCTCCAGCAGGGGCAAAACTATTCAAAATTCAAAATTCAAAATTCAAAAGTCATTTATTCAAATTAGGCTGAGAATCAGCACTTTTCGAACGTCAAAGTTACATAAGACAGTCCCACAAAACGCCCACCCTTCACCACTTCCTAGTGCTTTCGCTGGGAAGAAGAAGTGGCGCAACAAACTCCCCAGCAGCACAGCTGTCTGTTCAATTAGGAAAAATAAAATGATTCTATACAATAAGTACTTATGCAAAATAATTTACATAACACAACACAAAACATTAAATTATAAATTATCAGCCATATGACAGCTAGCACACGCCAATGTACCAACCAAAAACATCGAGATCTATACTCAAGCAGAAATAAAAATAACTAAACGTAAAGAATATCTAAAAAAGAAAATAAAGCCTCCAGGCATAAAGGGCGTGCCCGCTTACATATAGCTGTAACTAGAGTTATAATTGATAAACTAGGACCATCGAGGTAAAATAAATAAACAGTTAATTACTAATAACAATAACAAAACCATGATCAGCAAGACGACCAGTCACCACAAGCAGCACCCGTTCACGAGCTTAACGCAAAGATCAGCCATTACCCCCCTCGCCATATTTGAGGGAAGGAGGCAACCCGACCCCCGACGCTACCGCAAGCAATGACATCTAAGGGAGCATGACGAACTTGCTGCCAGTTTTTCAGGAAAAAAATAAAATATGATCAGTTTGTCGAGGTCGCTAGCTAACCACATATTGCAATACAACTCGTGAAAATCATTCTAATGAGTAGTTAATGTCAACAAAAAATTAATAAAATTAAAATAAATTGACATATAAAGTCAAATAAAATGAACAATTTACTTAAGCTTATGCTTATATTATTCTAATTAAAACTAGGCGAGCGCTCGCTAAGGGCACCCCCTGTGGGGTACCTACGGACCTCGGCTTAGGGCGTCGCTGGGGGGAGGACAGCAAGTTGGGACAGGCTGGATCAAAGATAATTCATTATTATTAATCGTGGAATTTAAATCTACATTTCTCAGCATAACGCGGGCTGGCGCTTCTGCGAGCAAGGGTCGGGGGGGAGTATTGTTTACTCGGGCGGGTCGCGATCGCGGAGGACCTCGGCGGCGAGGTCGGAATGCGGGTCGGTTTCTGTGTTTGTGCACTGTACTTGTGGCCCTATTGCTTTCCTGGAGGAGGGTTATAGGGTCGTCTGGGTCGGTAAGGATTTGCCTCGGGCGGCGGATCTGACTGATTCTACTAGTGACATAATTGGCGGCCTCGACAACCAGAGGGTTGCGGTGTTTGGCGGCGGACTCAAAGAAACGCGACAACACCTAGGTATTTGGCTCGCTTCTCCCAGGGGATAGGCTTGCCGAACATGGTGATAGGTCAGGGGGGTTAGAACCTTTTAACCTTTTTAAATTTGGGAATAAATAATGCCTATCTTTCCCTATGCCTAACTCCCCGGGCGGACTACCGGGGATGTGTAAACCCTCCCTGCCGGGTATAGGCAGGGAGGTTGTGTGCCTAAGGGTGAGCCCTAAGCTTGCTTTTTGCCCGTTGCCTATCTTAATGTGCAACGGGGTCCTACAAGTCTAGTGCGAAGGGTGTAGACACACCCAACCGACACTAGGTGTGTAGCTGTTAAAGGAAAACTGTCACCAATGCCGACTAGGAGACCCCCCAAGGCCGAACACTGGGACCCGTCCAACTGACTGCTTAGCCCTGAAGGGGTTCCGCGGGTGTGATTGGGTCAACACCCCCTCGGCTTCGTTGGCACCGTATGGTATCCACCGAGGACCACGAAACTGTGGTTTTACCCAGAAGGGGCCCAATACGCGACGATAAACGTTTTTGACTACTGAGAAACACTTTATTAATTGTGTCTTAAAAAAGACAGACCTGTCAGGCTGCGAGCGGATCAACGTTGATCCACCACGTCCCGCGACGTCAAGCCGCGCTGGAACGATATCGTTCCACCTGGTTCACGCGGTAAAAAACTCTATTTATACACGGAATTAAGGGTTTATATCGTTTGTGGCAATTTTAGTCTATGGGGAGAATGATATTCTAGTACACTGAATGCTTCACTACCAAAAAAATTAACAGGGAACACTAAAAAAAAAGTTGAAAGTGACACATTCTTCACTGAGTGACGTTCGCCATAGTGACGATCAGGGGGCCAATTCTCGATTTTCGCCATTTATCTCGAGTTCGAGATCGTAAGTCTATCTCTATGTCTATTAAAAATATCTCTATCTCTACCAAAAAATGTCGAATTGAGCAGAATTCCGTATTCTCAGCCAAAATAGAAATAAATGTCACGAAAATGTCAAGTCGAGTGAAGATAATGTTACCATTATGAAGAATCGCACGTTCCGTTTTAGGTAGCTATGAGTTAATGAATGATTTTGTTTTAAAACGCTGACTAAACCTAATTATTTAAGTATAAAACGAAACGTTTAGTGTAAAAATAATCAGTTTGACAAATTGACAGTTGACTGTATAATTAATTTAGTTATTTTAGGGTGTGCAATTAGTATTTTTGGTGGGTAAGGTTAGTTTAGTGAACAGTTATACATGACTAATAAAATTATGAAGCAGACGATTATTTACCTTCGTTTTCAGGTCTATTTTCGTGGTATCCTGAATTACAGGAGCCAATAGATCTATTAGAACCCTTATTAAATCTTTATCTAATCTGAAGTTTTTAATGACTTCTGTTTCGCTCAAGTCGTAAATATCGACGGTGGGATAAGTGCGCTGTTGTCGCCGTGTATTGGCCAGTTGCTCGCCACTTTCCAACAACTCCGAGATAAAAATGCTAATAAACTCGTCCATCTTTCAGTGGTTTCAAGTCCAATCGTGGGTACACAAATTACAGAGTCTGTTATTTGCGCGAAGGTCGTCGTTTCAAGAAAACACATTGCACAAATCAAAGAGTATAAATCGAATTTCCAGTAGGTATAAGATGCCAAGCCATATTTTATTAAAAAATTAAAGAAAAGAAAACACAGTGTACAATCCAAAACTCAACGAATTCACTCAGAAATGACGTATCTCTACAATCGACATGACATCTCTACTGCTCAGAAGCACTCGACATGAACTCTAACGTTAGCCTTCGACAAATGTCGAATTCGACATCCCCAGAATAGCAACTTTTAAAATTTGTCGAAAAAATGACGTCATTAGAAATTTTTGTCGAGTTCGACACCATCTCTAAAATCGAGAATTGGCCCCCAGTACAGTGACAATAAAATGTCGATCGATACAATTATAATGGTATATTTTTACGAGTTAGGGGTAGATATCCGTCAATAAAGGTTTATATAGTATCCTAGTAAAAAAAATATATATGAAATAAGTCACTGTAACTCGGATGTGCATTTTCAAAGTTACGCGTAATAGTACGCAAACTCACAAAAATGGCTCCGCGCGCTATGAAGTTTGAGTTTCAATCATTTGAAAATGTTACGTAGGACTCTCAAACAAACGCTTTTGTTAAATTACTTATCTATTCATTATGTAACTTGCAAAGTTTCCTGTAAATTGAAACAGTAGTTTTATCAGAAATAGCCATGAAACAGGAACAAACACGTTTTTCCCGCCATATCTGATAATAACATTTTTTTTACAAATACGATTCTCGTCCTATGAGCATTGTTTATACATATTAGGATGCTCTATGTATTCAACAACACAACACTGTTTACATTGTGTGCCTAGAGCCAATAGAAACAGTAGGAGAGTATTTTTTGTGCGCATTGTTTATTCTTATCGCGGCATCTGTCAACTCACGGTGCCTCACTTTTGACGTTTTGCGTCTGGCAGCTTCAAAGTAAGTATTTTCAACTAAGTATTTTCATTATTAATATATTGTAAAATAAAATGATGACTAAAATAAGTACAATTATGAAACTGCCATGTTATTTTGAAGTTTTTATTGTAATTATAATTTTGTCTACTCTTCTCGTCGTCAAAATCGACGACGAGTAAATACGACTAAATGATAGAAAAATCGGAGATTATCTCGTGTTGAATTGTCAAAAATCGAGATAACTAAGGTGCCATGTTAGGGTTTGTCGAGAAAATATCAATTTTGACTGAAGGAGTCGACTATTTTGTATGGAAGCGCTGTCAGAAAACGAGAAAGTGACCGAAATAGACAAAAATTACTCACGCGAGAGTGAGTAATTGTCGCGTGTGTCATGTTAGGCCTGTATGTTAATTCGGTACGGCTGTTAGCACGCTCAAATCAATTACACCGTAACTCGGAATGCGGGGTAAAGTTTAGCTCTAACCTGCTGTCAAAAACTTAAGATTTGACATTGACATTTCAAATTAAAGCGCGGGCTATTGTGCATAATAATTAATTTCTCTGAAATAATCGAATGCTCTGTGATAATCGTTATTTCTTATAAAAACAAGACTAATATCACAAGACGGTAACTTTTACCAATCAATTATATGTTTAACTGACCTATTTCATAACGAAATTGTAGTTTTTTAGAATAATTTGCCAAAAACACGATGTCGAGAGTAAAATTGAATTTAATAGCTGCTGCCTGCGAAAACATGGGTATTGGCGTTAATGGAGCATTACCATGGCGCCTCAAGTAAGTCTACACATCCTCTTTACGGTTACAAAGCCTCAAAATAATGATTCCTGAGTTTATTAAGATTACCGCATCTCCAACTTATGTGAGGTTAACTTAGCTATTTCTGAGGCTTTTCCCGGCGTAGATAATGAAAGTCGAGGCATGAAAAGTATTCTATGGCCTGTTCTCGGTACTTAGTGAGTTTATTTCCTTCGAAATTGTTTCTTTTGTGTAAAAGTTGCTTGCAGACAAACATTTCATATAGTAGGTACATGTATCCTGTATCAAATCACACAATTCTATTCTAACTCAGTTTTTTTGGACCTTATTTATTTATTTAATTGAAGCATTCTATTCTAAATGAATTGATATTAAAACCTGTAGATCTTGAGAAAATAGATTTCTTATTGTTATGCCGACATTCAATGAAGAGGAAGGGAGAGGAGTACATCCACATTTCGCCAATTATGTTAGTACCATCTAATAGGGAGCCAGCCTATTGACACCTGCTGATTCCCAGTTGCCATGGAGGAATTCAACACCCTAACCGAATGCAGCTTAATACCAAAGATGTACTATCGAAGAACTTCATAACTAAGCAGTTTGAAAACAAAATCCTGTGAACACGATGACCACATCTGTTACCGCCCCGGTTCTATAGCGGCCGAGCTCTGCAAGCAGAAATCGTCCTTATGGTGTATAGAACTTCTTCGATGGTACATGAAGCGACTGCCTGCTTGACCCAATCACATTTAAATAGCCATATAGTTGGCTGGTTATCAGAATCTTGGGCTTCTGAAAACCCCATTTTGAATTACTTACAAACATTAAACTGTCTCTCCTAAATATATAGATTACTCATCTCAGATACCAGATCTCCTTAAATACAGATTACTCAACCCAGATCTAGTTAGGAGAGCAGCGCTTCACCCAACAATTTGTGTGTACCTACATCATGTAATTAATAATGGTAGTCCCTTGTGTACTACAAAAAAATTGTCTCTTTAAAAATTATTATGTTATGTTGTTTATTAATTCTTTTCCATATTTAAATACATTCTTGAATATTTCTTTAAAAAAAAAAACAAGTAAATATAAAAAAAAAAATGTGGACGCCAGTGTCAGGCTCAGGAGCAAGTTCCAAGCTAGCCGTGGTTAGGGCTCCAGAGACAGAAACCTCCTCACGATGCGAGTGTATCTAGAAGTACTGCCTTCTAACACCCTTAATCCAACCACTTAACAACAGCCTCGAGGCCATGGCCGTTATGACAATTGTTATTATTAAACATTTCAGGAAAGAAATGGCCTACTTCACAACCATGACAACTAAAGTGTCGGACCCTTCCAAGGTGAATGCTGTTATCATGGGTCGTAGGACATGGGACTGTATACCAGACAGGTACCGACCGTTGACCGACCGAGTCAATATTGTGCTGACAAATCATGTTGATAGCCTGAAAGAAAAGGTACTTTTTTTTGTATTAAGTCCAATAGTCCTCCACTGCTTTCATGCTGTGACTTACGAGTTATACTCGTAGGTCATAGGTTCGAACCCTGACAGGTGCTGTACATTGTGTAAATTATTTAAATCCCACTGCTCACAAAACGGTGAAGGAAAATATTGTAAAGAAACCGGCATGTCATGTCATGTCATCAAACAAAACTGCAATAAAAGAAATTAAATCTTGAGTCCTCTTAGACTTATCCTAAAAGTTGGCAACGTCGCAAATAGCTGTCAAATATTTACCTGTTTTGATTAACTTGGCAATATTACTGTATGGAATTAAGAAATGTGGTTAACTATCGAACTAAAATATTGATTATGAAATGCAATAATTAATATCGTAACACCGAGTATTTAGTATTAGAAGTAAAAAAAAAAAATTGGAAACTTTACAAATGCATTTTTTATACCTAAAACGGTTAAAACATTAAATTCAGTGTTATAATTGCAATTAATAATATTCTAGTTTCCTAGTTAGCCACATTTCGTATTTCCATACAGTAATATTGTCACATTAATTAATCAAAACAGCGAAATATTTGACATCTATTTGCGACGTTGCCAACTTTCAGAATAAGCGCCATAAATTCAGTCTGAAAATGCAAACTTGCAGTAAGGTATTAAGCTTCATGGTCAATTCCGTTACATGCTAGGTGTGTGAAGGTGTATTTGCCATGCACTTGGACAATTATTAATTTGCTTCGTTTGCGTGATATCTTTATAAATTATAGCCCTATGTTACTCTGTGATAACTGAATAATATAGCATACAACATGAGAAAGAATTTTCTTAATTGGTGCAGAAGTTTTTGAGTTTATTCATTACAAACAATAATACATAATCTTCTTTCTTTATAATTTTAGTGTAGATAGAATCGAGTATATAAATTCTTATTTGTTCACCTTATCAATGTATCCCCATGACCCTTACAACATCCACAATAAGAAGAGATAAGATTGTTTCCACCTTATCTATGTTGTAATATTCATTTACAAATTACATAATGATTTTTCAGCAATTGTTGCTTAAAAATCAGTATGTAATTTGTGTATTGGTCAGGGGCATGCTCGAAAGGGGAGAAATACCCTTTCAAGCATGCTTCCGACCAACACACTTACCCCCGAATACTGAAACGTCACTCAAAATTTAAGTAGCACTTATATTTAACAGATACATAAAAGTGACGTTTGACAATACGAAATCTAAAGTTTAGGAGCTGCTCAAATGTTAAGCAGCACTTAAATTTTGAGTGACGTTTCAGTATTCGGGGGTTAGGCCTGTATTACAGAACCTAACTCAAAACTCAAGCATTACTCGTTTAGAGCCTTATTTTGGTTGAAACTAGTTTTAAGTAAATTCTTGAGTGTTGAGTAACGTTCTGTAATACGGGCTTTAGACAACTGAACTGAATGTTCTTCCCTGGTCCATAACCAAAATATTTGTTGATCATGTTTGCCAGTTGTCTATTTAATTTGGTTGGCTTATACAGGGTGTCTGGTAAAGAATGGATAACCTTGAAATAGCATATAATAGACCCATACCAAAGATAAATACAGATGGGACACTGCAAATTAAATAAAAAAGCGACTTGCTACAACACAATAAAGTGCAATTCAGGTCGCACGGCGCTAATCACCTACAGTTATATTCACCTAGAAGTTGCACTTGTTGTGTTGTTGCTCTTTCTATCGCGTGAATCTCAGATCTTCTGACTACGTTACACTCACTGTATTGGCCCAGCAAGTCGGGCCCGCCGCGTGCTTGTCGCTTCATACCTGGAACTGCAGTGTCCTGTCTGTATGATTTTTTCTAAATATTGTTTGGTGGTACTTTGTGTATACAAGGGGTATCGTATTACCCAGTTACTGGGTTGTGGAGGTCAGATAGGCATTCGCTCCATGTAAAATACTGGTATTCAGCTGCATCCGGTTAGACTTGAAGCCGACCCCAATATAGTTGGGAAAAGGCTATGCAGATGATGATCCAGTTTTTCGAATATTCATTAATATAATTGGTGTAACATTCTAGGTGCCTGAAGGTGTGGTGGTAGTGGGGGGTTTGGATGAGGCAGTCAAATATATTGAGGAACGAAAGGACATAGAGTCAACCTGGGTTATAGGAGGATCTTCAATATATCAGGTGAGGTTTACAAAAGCATGAAATACTTATTACTTATTATTCCAAAAGAATTGTCACTGCTGAAAAGGGCTTTAAAATTATCACTTCAGTAAACATGGATGCCAGCAACGTATTTGGGACTCAAATCCCATTTAATTTAGGCCTGTTAAGTGTACGCTAGTCGGTCATTCTTCCATACAAACGTAGTATGGTGATTACTCGTCTGTTTGACGGTGTACGTTCAAAACTAAAACTGATATCAATTTGTCTTATCATTGTACTATGCTAAGGAGCAGAAGGTTAGGAAGTTGTGAGCGTCGAAACTTCCATATTTCAACACTTATTTTAACTCGACTTTGGGCGTAAATAAATAACTTATGTAGTAAAAAATAGCAAAATAGAAACCGTACAGGGATAGATAATTTATTCAAAAGTTCGAATAATTTTTGTTTGAGTAAATACATCCAGTAATTTTTCCATTATAAAAAGGTCTGTTCATGAAATTTTACGCGCTCTTTTTCGTCTATTTCTCTAAATAAATGTTATATAAATAAATACAAACTAGATAAAATATAATATAAATTATATAAATTAAAAATTAGACAAATTAGCATGCATATTAGTCACGCCCACCAACGAGTTCGAGCGATCGACTAGTGCACCCTTAAGCCTGACTCAGATTAGGGCGGGCCGCACCGCAAAAATCCTCGTAAATCACTTTCGTACTTTATAAATCATCGCATACTACAGGCGGGCCGCACAACGCTTTTTGTATTGGAATGCGATGCGCTGCGGCCTTGATGCGGCTGTAATGTGCGCTTAGCTTAAATTACAAAGAATACAATAAATAATGGTGACAATTGCAGCTTCAGTTTTCTTTCAATAATCTCATCTTTTGGTTCCCGCCCTGATCTCATACTTTTATCATCCACCAAAGCCCGCTGATGGACATAGGATAGACCTCCCCCAAGTATCCCCAACGCTTGGTCGTCCAAGCGTTGTGCTTCTCGGATCCAGCAGATTCGCATCGCCAGATCATCGATCCACCTTGTGAGTGGCCTACCCATGCGTCTTCCGGAACGTGGTCGCCTCCAAAACTAACCGGAGCCGTCAGCAATCCATTTTGCGATACGTAATGATTATAATATTATGCAGATTTTTTTAAATCATTATTTAATTAATTTAATTTTGCCCTATTTGGCGCAGCCGTGAGGCACACAATACTATTTTAAGTTATTTTTTCTGTTTTATATTGAGTCATAAATTTATTTTTAGTCTTTCTATGATTGGTACAGTTCAATTATTGATTAACCAATACCACAGAGCTTTAGTTCTCAACCTACTGATCCAAAACTTATGATAATTTTGCAGTCCAGGCAATCCTAACAATATAATTATTAGACAGATAATATTACATCAAATGAAGTAGCCTCTGACTATTTATTTTACGAGCAGTGGTGGCCCAGTGGAACAAAAGTGGTGGTAAAAATGTACTCTGTGGTTACCACCACAGAGTACATTTCATATAGGTTACGGCCGCAACTTACGAGTTGTAGGTCGTAGATTCGAACCCTGACAGGCATGTCATCACTGCTCTCGAAAATGGTGAAGGAAAACATCGTGAGGATACCGGCATGTCCTAGAACCAAAACTTCGGAGACATGTGACATCTGCCAACCCGCACTGCGCCCGCGTGGTGGATTACGGCCCACTCCCTCTCACAGAGGAGGCCTGGGTCCCAGCATGTGTGTTGGCGTTTGCGTCTCTACACTTGTAACCAACAACGATGCCACAGACACTAAAGGCATAGATAAGACATAAAATAAAATTCCAATGCAACAAGTAACTGACATTACGTCGGGTGCAGACACACGGACTACTTATATTTTATTTTATTATGTATTTCATACATCTATTTTATTTTTTATTTAGTATTTATTTCTGTATCTATCTATCTACGAGTATCCGTGATATCACTACGGGCCCTATCAGAATACCAGCGCTGCGATATTTACTTCTTCTCCATAGAGATCTACGTTTTGGAATGGGCAACTAGCTTCAACTTTCTGACTAACTGACTCTTTGACAATTCAAAAGTGCCTGTAATGGGTTTAATTGAAATAAATGGTTTGAGTTATGATTAAATGTCGCAGCATCATGCTGAGATAGGAGCCTTTTGGCCTCGCAAAGAAGTTTCTACTTTTTTTAAATTTTACTTTGTTTTTATTGATTTTTTATTTTTCAATGAGTGTGTGTTTGGTTTAATTTGAGATCTCCTGTGCTTGTCTCAATAAAAATAAAAATCAACTTTTTTTCGTTCTTTCTCTAATAAATAAATAAAATTGTAACACAGCTCACCATTCATGTTCAACCGTTCTTCTTTCTAATTCCAGGCCGCAATGTCCCACCGCAACTGCGGTAAGATCTATCTCACAGAGATACAGCAGCGGTTCGACTGCGACACGTTCTTCCCGAACATCGACAAGCAAGAGTTCCACTTGGTCGATGAGGAGGAGGTGCCGGAAGAAAGACAGCACGAAGGTGATATCACCTACTATTTTAGAGTTTATAAGAGGTTGTAAAAAGGGAGAATTTAAAAAAAGAGACCATGTAAACGCGGTTTTTGAAAGGCTAATCAAGACAAAAACATTACTTTCTTTTTGAGTTCACGCCAGTAAAAAAATTTGGCAGTGTTAAGCCAAGCGCATATTACAGCCCCAACGGGTCGCACCGCAACGCAATTTCATTCAAAAAAGTGCGGGCCGCCTGTATTGTCCATTGGTTCACAGAAAATGTGTATAAATAAGGTTTATTTATGTAAATTGGTTTAAAAATAAACACTTGCACGTCAAAACTAAATTATGTTTAGAAACTAGAGTTCGGTGTTCGGCCGTTCAACTACTCTGAGAAGAAAGACAGAAACAAACACAGAGTAGGTAACAGTTTAAAAAGTCCAGATATAATCTGTAATATGTCTGAGATGGTCTTTCGAAGAAAGAACCACACATATTTGAGTGGACTTGTCCAGTTAGTGCACGCATTTGTCAGTAATTGTGTAGCTCAACTCAGAACTTACGGAGCTCAACGACTCGACGAACACTACCAAAGAAAGGACATTTGGTAGGCTGCATGAAGCACTCAAACGGCTCTCACCTAAATGTGCGCGAGCCATAACACCGTTATTTTAGTCAGCCATGACAATCTGAAACCTCTGGCTACACTAGGGTGAATCCCGCGCGGGATGCGGGACGCGACTGCACGCGTCGATTGTTTGACCATTCGTGGCAGTTTGAACACCTCTATACAAGTTAGTTTGAATTTCGTCCCGCATTCTGCGCGGGAGTTGAGCCAGAGCTTTTAGTTAATTTTTGCGTTGATTAGCCTTTCAGAAACCGGGTGTTAGAGAGAGAAAGATTTTATTGTTAGAAACAAGAAACAAATATGATATTATGCATAACATCACGCCTGTAGTGCAGTTGTGTTTTTAGTTCCTATCCAGGCACAAATCCAGACTCCAGGCTACTTCTGAGAATTTCCTAAGGAAAAAACCCTTATACCGGGTGGATTTTTGAGGCGAGCAGTGTGGCGGCATCTAGATTGCCACATGCGAGCTACTTATCACACTGACGTCTCGCAAAATCCTGCATCGCGCAAGCAGTTTACCACGCGACTGGCATATTAACAACGTCCCGACATCAATCGTCGGGCAGTTGCCCACCAGGCTCGAGACCCGTCTGGTCGGAGGATCCTTTTTTATGGAGGATGAGTGAACTTTACACCCGGTTCATCATACTTGTATATCAGTTAGGGTAGGAAGTACTATCGAAGAACTTCATATCTAAGCAGTTTGAAAACAAAATCCCGTGAACACGATGACCACATCTGTTACCGCCCCCGTTCTATAGCGGCCGAGCGCTGCAAGCAGAAATAGTCCTTAAGGTGTATAGATATGAACTTCTTCGATGGTACCTTAACCGTTGTAGGTACAGGAAAACGATCTTGGGAGACAGTCCTTAACACTATGAGAAATATTGCCGAACGCCGATTCAGATTTTGAAAAAAAAAAATTGTCAGCAAGATAATGGGCAATTTTCACAAAACTTTTTTGATGCCTATCGATCCTATTTCTTATAAGAATCAAACAACTCTATTGCACCAACTGAGGTTTGAGTCTTAGAAAAGAAATCGCAAAAAAAAAATCCCATACATTTCGTAGGAAATGCAGTCTCACTATGTTTGAAAAACTCGAGATGAAATCACACCGCATAATCATCGCTTAATTGAGATCTCCTGTGCTTGTCCCAATGAATACTTTTTCTGTCTTTCTAGATGAATCTAAGATCAAATCTTTCTATCTCTTGTGGTTAGCGTAGCTACTATAACATGAAAGTGAAAATCGTGTGTATTTTCGGGATGTTCATATATGTTCGGGTCGTCAAATTCGATTCGGCAGTATTTGTTGAAGAACGAACAAAGCCGACTCGAAGCCATATTTGTAGGGTATTTGACTACTATAAAAAAATATATGAATTGATACTTATTTTAAAGAAGTTACAAAAAAAGACGATAAGTAAAAAAATATGGTGGAAAAATTGAGATACTCGTACCTTCTCTAATTTTCCACCATTTAAAATTATTCTTCTATCCTTGACGCGCGAAAAGTATCATTGTACTGAATGGCGCGAAGTCACTACAGATAGTGCAATCCACGACGACGTGCCCCACTCCGCGACGACTGTACTGTAAGCTGTACTTTAGTACGGAGCGGAGCGGATCTATAACACTATGGCGCTCCTGTGTTGTGAAGTCAGATGCTAATAGTGCTGTCTCTGTCTAGCATTTCCTCGTATCTTGTTTTTTTTTTTTTAGATATTTAAACATTTTTTTTTTACTGTGGCAAAATTATCGCTATATTGACAAAAAAAAAAAAAAACTTCTAGTCAAATATCCAGATAATACACATATTTGAGTTTCATTCGGCTAACTTCTTTCGGCATCTACCCTCGCTTAATCATGTTTAAGTTGGCAAGGCCCGATCCGAGTTAAGCCGAGTGGCTTTTCCCCGGACACAGATCCACATATATTCGATACTGCTGTTCGGGTATGCCGAATCGAACATGTGTGTAATTAGTATCGCTTAGATGTATTTTTTGTACCTATTGCATTTATTTGAATTGTATTCAAAATAATAATTTAATGTCGCTTGAAGCTTTTAGCAATAATTTTTATTAAACTATTTAGTTCAGTAAGAACATTCCTATATTCCTATTCTGTGTGATAGATGATATGGCTAGAAAGGGGGTGACTACCGAAAATGAAAACGATATGTTGTGCCGACCACGTAATAATATTGCGATGAGGGTAACAGAATAATGATTTCTATTATACCTAGTACCGTGGCACGAATATTATAGGTTTTGGATAAATTACATTTGGTAATCAATCTGCTTAGCCTTTTCCCAACTATATTGGGGTCGGCTTCCAGTCTAACCGGATGCAGCTGAATACCTGTATTTTACATGGAGCGACTGCCTATCTGACCTCCACAACCCAGTAACTGGGTAATACGATACCCCTTGGTAAGACTGGTTGTCAGATGTTCGGGCTTCTGACGACCCGTAACAACTGTCAAAGATCCACGAATGACAGCCGGGACCAACGGCTTAACGTGCTTTCCGCAGTCTCGTTATGTAAAGATGGTCACCCATCCACAGACCAACCCCGGCAAGCATAGCTTAACCTGATGGATCGACCCGTGCGGCAGTTATTACTTAGCCACGAGCTCCTCGTTACATTACATTTGGTAATAATAACACTATTAGAAGTAAATAAATATTGTGTTATTAATTTCCATGCCTTGCAATAAAAATCCAGGCAAGTACCAATGTGACTTTTTCAATTCATATGTACTTACTTTCTAAGTTTGTCTTGGACATCACTGACATCGGTGAAGGAAAAACATTGTGAGGAAACCTGGACTTATAGTTAATATAAGTCTGAAATCACCAACCCGTCTTGAGCAAGCGTGGTGATCAGTGCTCGTGCCTTCTCTGTATGAGAAGAGGCCTTTGCCCTGCAGTGGGACAGTAACAGGCTGGTATTATTTAATTTCCATGGGTGACGATTAACGCCGATGTTCACAACCCATCGACGCTATTTATGTCAATCATTTGAAGATGATGGAGTCCTAATGAAGTGTAAGTACATTTAATGTTATACAGGGTGTTTGGCAGAACGTTGAACATACGAAAATGGTGGATAGGTGGGGTCATTCTGCTACTTACTCAACCCATTTTTTTTTTTTAAATGCAAGTTGAAATTTAGTTTCAAGTATTTTTTTACATATTTCTGTAAGTTTGAGGACTTATAACTTTTTTTCTAGCTAACATCTGAATAAAGCAATAGTTTTATAAGAATCTACCAACATTAACGATAAAAAAAAAATGCCTGTTTTATCCATTTGTGATAAAAAATACACTCTAAAGTTAAGAAAGTGGTGAAACTAGAAGAAAGCAAAAAAATTTTTTTTTTAATATCCTGGGGTCCAGGGCCAATTAAATTAGGGCTGAGTAAGTAGCAGATGACCCAATCTATCCACCATTTTCGTATTTTCAACGTTCTGCCAAACACCCTGTATGTATTTTGTGGTTCCAGTGGGCCTAAATGTTGTGATAAAATTACTTTTAACAACACACACTTACTTACATTACTTTATTGTTTTGTTAATTAAATAAGGTAAAATTAATCATCCCTTATATAGTTGCCTAGTACGGTAGGCCACACTTCAGTGGTAACTCTTTGACCTTCAGCAAGCCTAGCATAGTACGGAGTTTCAATAGAATAAGAGGTACAAACTGGTTTTGATAACACTGATGTGAAGCCTAGTGCATCTTCTATACGGCTTAGCTTTTAAAATCTCATTGTTATATTCGTGCCTTTAGCTTAGCCTTAATTAATGTGTAATATTAGAAAAAAAAATACACAAATTATTCTACTTTATCAAGAAATCTCATTTTGTATCCATTTACGGTTAAATAAAATTGTTATTATTTTAACTGTTACCTGATACAAAACCAAGCGGTCCATAGGTTAATAATAAACAGTGGATTCGTACAACATTACCGAGTGTACCTTAGGCTGAATTTTTAGCCACCGTCCAAATTTTTTCTAGGCTTTAGGTACCAATGATTCACTAACTCCATTTTTGAAGAAAAATCGATACGTAAAATTTTCATTTAAATCATTTTCTCGAAAGAATTATCCGGTCTGCGTGGTTTATAATAACTTTGTGATGTGATATCTCAATATTTTTGTATTGAGTGGTACTAAAAGAAAAAACACGTACCTATTCAATGATTTTCGCCAAAGCTCAAACTGAAAGCATTTATTTCAATTAAACCATTTACAGGCACTTTTTAATTGCCAAAGAGTCAGTCAGTTAGTCAGAAAGTTGAAGCTAGTTGCCCAAGGATTAATATATCAAAAGGAGATTGCCACGGAGCAGGTCCCTTTTGTGGTATCGAGTGCCTGATTTTAATAATAACCAAAAAATATAACTGTTTTTTTTTGTGTACAGGGTATTTTTTATACAATTTATTTCATCCTGGGAATAAAGATAAAGTTAATTAATAGTTAAACATTACGTCAAAATCCGTTTGATTCAATGTAGTCTGTGGTTTGATTGGCATACAAAAAAAAGTTGCCAGGTATCAAAGAATTTAATAACTAAAGCTATCTTTTAATCAATTGAGTAATCGATATTAATTAAAACGATATTAAATAATAATAAAAACTATTATTTTTTATTTAAATATATATAACCTATGGGCAGTTTACATCTCAATTAGATCTCAACATGTGACAACTTCAACGCTACTGTGTTAGTATTTTGTTTTAGGACGATGAGATAGAAAGATGTTATCCCTGTCCTTTTATACGTATTATTGTACCATATATATCTGAAATGAACAACAATACGTGTACGCCAAATATGAGTTAAAGTATTCTTGTATTCTTGATGACGAACACTATTGGATAAATAAACAATGCTCATAGTCGATGCGAATAAAACCGATGAAACAATGACAATAATAGGTTGCTTAAACTCATAATACTCATTGATAAATAATAAATGTTCAGAAAAGTAATAGACACAAAAATAATATCCATGTTTATTTAGATAACTCCTTAGTAGAAAAGTAGTTTTTATCGATTGATCTATAACGATTTATTAAAAATATATTTAAAAAAAAACTGGCAACATTTACTTGTGCATGTCACAGAACTCGCAGACTTCGTTCTGTTCACAGACTACATAGAGATACTTACGTATGTTCTGTGGTTCGTTACGTGCGTCATTGCTTTGTTTAGATACTTTGAGTTTTGAATTCCGTAATCTTTTACTTAGTTATTATTTACGATACATGCTTTTTCTGCTACTACCGAGTTGAGCTATTAAGTTCCTGGAGTGCATTACGTTTTGTGAGATATTTGACTCTTAATAGTGCTGTTCTTTGTGAGATATTTGACTCTTAGTGCTACAACAGAAAAACAATTATATCTCTTGAACCAGGGTAAATAAATGAAAAATGGTTTCTGATTATGAAAATACTATGTTTTTACTATTATTTAAAATAAAAATCTTCAGGGCACAACAATTTTCCAGTGGGACCCAACTTTCCTTACAAATCGGGCAATCTTCTTTGGACGGTGACTAAAAATTTAGGCCGTATTTTAATACCTTAAGTTACCAGAGCTAAACTATACAGGTCGCGTAAAATAACTTTGCCGCTCTGAACTTATGTTGCGCATGCGCAGTACGCATGCGCGCGTGGTTTTATAGGTAAGATTGACTACTGCGCAGGCATTTGTAGCCTACATTCGCAGTGCGCCCGCGTCGTTTCGCTTGTCTCCATAGATAATAGTCATCTATACCATGGACAAGTGATGTTGGAACGTCAGGCGTGAGTAGATTCATAGATTATTTAATGTACATATTTTCGGTTTTTATTTATTTAATTATAATTCATAAAATTATAATTATTATGGTTTTATTTTTTTTGTAATCCCCTGGTGGGATAAGTCCGTAGGTGTGTCCGTGGTATCACAGTGGGCCCTATCACTCCTATCAGAACACCAGGGCGGTGGTATTTTTTTTTAAATATCGCCTAATTTTAATATATTATTCTGAGTTAAGGGGGCCTTTTTCGCCTCGCACAGGTCGTTATTTGTTTTATTAGTTTTTAAATGCTCATCATAGGTGTTATTATTGTTTGTATTTCCTGTGCGTGTCCCATAAAATATTTTTCTTTCTTTTTTTCTTACTTCAGAGCGGCAAAGATATTTGACACGAACTGGACTTGGACTTATTTTTTTTACGTAACTTGACAGTTGAAGGGCAAGTTTCTGAAAAATAAAAGGTAGTGAGGTGAAACAAAGAATAACCAAAATCGAATGAACTTTGTAGTGTATCTACAGTTAATTCGATTTCGGTCATTCTTTGTTTGTTAAATTCAATGAAAAGCATGCAATACCTATAAGTATATGCGTGGTTTTCATTGAATTTAACAAGTTACATAACCTAAACAATAGGACTGGTTTGTTTTGCTTCGAACTGTCAACTTACTGAAGTCAAGTTTATGTAGGATTTTTGAAAATGTTTAATCAGTGTTGCGATTGATGAAAATATTATAAGCTTGTATATCTTGTAATTTTGGAAATTGTTACATTATAAATAAAAGGCGAATGTTGTTACACTCTAGCTTTTTTATTGGCCTTCAAACCATTGCAGGACTACTACGCAATAACAAATGCAATTACGCAATATTTTCTATGGTCCGAGGCCTTGACATCAACCAATGAACAACGTTTGGTTCCAAACGTTTTTTGTTGGTTGAATGCGAGGCTTTTGGCTACTTTTGTAGTTTAGTATGTTTTTCTGCTACTTTTGTATTTTTGTGTGTCTTTTTTCTTTTTCTTACTACGACTAGGGTCCCTACTCCCGTTCCACTTGTTTCCATTCAAAGCTATTAAGATGTTCATGGCCTAGGAAAAGCTAGCGTGGCGACTTAGAAGCGTTTACGACAGGGAAGAGTGGAAAGCTATGGTGCAGCAGGAGCGGATCCAGCCCTCAAAAAAGGTTTTGGTCACGTCGGATATAGGAGGATAGGAGTCGCTCACGATCGAGACATTAAATATCATAACCGTATTGCTATAAGTCCATATACTACTTTTGCCTCTCCTTTGGTAAGTTAAGGTTATAATGCTCGTACACAATGTATGTGTGTCCTGTGTACATGAGCCTATCGACCTCAATTAGGGTTGCGGGCATGCCCACAACGGTGGAACCGCGCTTGTGGGGTAGACCTTTGTCCAGCAGTGACATAGTATAGGTTGACGAAAAAATAATCTTGGTGATACTACGATCAGTTCCCGCCATCTACGGACTGGGCATGTCGCGATGGTCGCTTACAAATTAATTATGTGTTTTGCATTTCTACCAGCATCTTTCACTCGAAGTGAAACGGAATCCGGAATTAATCAAAAGCACTGAATAAATACAGATGGGGCACTCCGCAAAATCATCTCAACTCTTGCTACGACACTATCAAGTGCAATTCAGGTCGCACAGCGCTAATCACCTACAGTTATATTCACCTAGAAGTTGCCTCTCTTTCTATCGCGTAACTCTTAGATCTTCTGACTACGTTACACTCACTGAATTGGCCCAGCAGGTCGGGCCCGCTGCGTACTTGTAGCTGTATACCTAAACTGCGGAGTGTCCCATCTGTATAAATCTGTGTCAACAGTGAAAAATGAATTCTTTAGTGAACTGGTCTTGTCCGTTACCGTCTGACCACAAAGGCCAATCGTTTCCATATTTGGTAAATAATTAGTACTCAATTGATACTAATTTAGTACACCAACAACAAAATTGGGACCTTTGTAGTTTTCAAGAAAATAAACTTTGAATGTGGTCATGGTCCCTTCAGCAGGATCACCATGAGCGCTGAAAAGGGGGAAGTAATTTTATCTTGCAGAGTAGGTACTAATTTTCTACATGTAGGTTTGTGGAAAGTGACAAGCTCCTCAAACTTGGAATCAATATTCCCTGCTGAACGAGCGCGCGAACGTTATCATCGTTGAATTGTCGGTAAATACAAATGTTTCAGATCTGTTTTTTTACAAAATGATTCACTTATAAGGGTACTAATTATTTATATACTAAGAATAGCTGGTGCATACCCCTTTTTTCAGCGCTCATGGTGGTGCTGCAAAAGGGTGTGGCTACCTTGCAAAGTTGATTTTCTCGAAAACTACTAAAGGTACCACCTTTTTTGTTCGAGTATTATTTTGTACCAATTGAGTACTAATTATTTAGCAAAAAAACAAATACTACTACTTTTCGAAATCAAAAGTTTATTGTATGTTGTCCTCTTTAATTTTTATTATTTGTTGTTAGAGTGGCAACAGAAATGCATCATCATCATCATTTCAGCCGAAAGACGTCCACTGCTGGACGTAGGCCTCCCCCAAGCACCGCAACTTCAACCGATTCTGTGCTTCCCGCATCCAGCGGTTTCCTGCGGCCTTCACAAGGTCGAAATACATAATCTGTGAAATTTTCAACTGTCTACCTATTACGGTTCACGAGATACAGCTTGCTGACAGACAGAGAGCGGAGGCTTAATAATAGGGTTCCGTTTGGTACGGGTACGGAACCCTAAAAGATAAGTCACTCGAGTGAAGCGTCTGATATCGGCTTTAGAGAGATTCGTATTAAAAAGTGAAATGAAATTGTATATTCTGTAAATAAGATATGAAATTCAAAAAATTCAAAATTCAAAAGTCATTTATTCAAATTAGGCTGAGAATCAGCACTTTTAGAACGTCAAAGTTACATAAGACAGTCCCACAAAACGCCCACCCTTCACCACTTCCTAGTGCTTTCGCTGGGAAGAAGAAGTGGCGCAACAAACTCCCCAGCAGCACAGCTGTCTGTTCAATTAGGAAAAATAAAATGATTCTATACAATAAGTACATATGCAAAATAATTTACATAACACAACACAAAACATTAAATTATAAATTATCAGCCATATGACAGCTAGCACACGCCAATATACCAACCAAAAACATCGAGATCTATACTCAAGCAGAAATAAAAATAACTAAACGTAAAGAATATCTAAAAAAGAAAATAAAGCCTCCAGGCATAAAGGGCGTGCCCGCTTACATATAGCTGTAACTAGAGTTATAATTGATAAACTAGGACCATCGAGGTAAAATAAATAAACAGTTAATTACTAATAACAATAACAAAACCATGATCAGCAAGACGACCAGTCACCACAAGCAGCACCCGTTCACGAGCTTAACGCAAAGATCAGCCATTACCCCCCTCGCCATATTTGAGGGAAGGAGGCAACCCGACCCCCGACGCTACCGCAAGCAGTGACATCTAAGGGAGCATGACGAACTTGCTGCCAGTTTATCAGGAAAAAAAAATAAAAAAATCAGTCAGTGAGTATGAGAATCAGTTTTACACGTCATCTTAAAAAAAATAATTGAAAATTAGCTTAGAGAGAGTTCGGCGTTTCTGACTACTCTGAGAAGAAAGGCCGAAACAAATTCAGAGGTCACAGTCTCTTAAGCCCAGACATAATCTTGGTTAGGCCATATGAGGACCATGTAGATTAGTCTGAAATGGTCTTTTGAGAAAAGAACCACAAAGATTTGAGTAGACCTGCAGTGCTATTCTGTTACCATCTCACCGTGATAACTTAGGTGAAGTGAGCTGTCAGTCCCTAGCAGTAGGTGGAATGACAGCTCACTTCACCGTGAGATTATTACAGAATAGATCGGCTGTCCCGTCAGTGCAAGCATTTGTCAGTAATCGTGGCTCAACTCGACGAACAATACCAAAGGTCATAAAATTTTGCATACCAGGCAAAATTGGGCGTAGACTGCCCAATAATTAGCCCGTAATTTTAGAGTAAGGTAGGAATTGAAATAAAACCTCAGAATTGATTATTATTAACTTTAATTGTTTATCAATTAATACAAGACTTATAATTAAATCTACGTACAACGCGTCCCTGAAACAAATGTTATGTGGGAAGGGTGACATGAAAAATACTGAAAATTTTGGGACATAACGTTGTCAAAGTAGGCTAGGGTGAAATAAAGTTGAAATTATTCTCTGTCTGTTCGACTTAGCCTGGCCACTACATGCTGGGCATAGTTTTATAATATTTTTGTTTATATTTTTTCTAACGCACGATGTTTCTTTGTTTTTTTTGTAAGTTTCGTTTCAAAAGGTGTTCATCTTCATCATCATGGTCAAGGTCATCATTCTCCTGCGATTATCTCAATACATATTTGTGATTGTTTTTAGATTGAATTTTAGCGAGATATTTAAAATTAGAAACAACGCATAATGGCGGTGTCAAATAATTTCGTATTTTCAAGAGAATAATTTCTACATTACATAAGTTTTTTTTTTCTTCAGAATATTTCAAATATTAATACTTACTAAAATTTTAACATAAAACCACTTAATAACTATAGCTATACTTAATACTAAGATACAACGCGCACCCAAGATTTTTACCTCTCACGTAAAAACCGCAATAACGCGTACGATTGATAGAAAAAAATATTTCGTGAGAAAGTTGCTTTAGCAACTTAACTAAAACGTTCAAGTCTTGTCGTTATAGGTGTTAAAATAAAAATAAAAAAGCGTTAAAAAGACTTGTGAAATAAAGGTGTAAAAATCCGAAATATTTTTAAAAATCGTTTTTACTATAATATTTTTTTTTTTTTGTATTTTTTTGTTTTAATTTTTTTTTTGCTCTAGCCCGGAGCGGGTGAATATGATTAAACACGACGACGATACATATTATTAAGTTTTACAATAATAATAATATATAGGTAATAATAATCTTGTTAAAGAAATTACTTAATTAATAATAAGAAAGTAGGTATATTTCTACAATAGTCAGTTTTGTATGGAAAAATAAAACACGTAAAATTAGCGTTATTTTCAAAAGCTGAAATCGTAGAAATAAAAATAAGTAACTAATTTAATTCGAATTTCTTTTGATTCTTCTTTAGATATTAATCCACTAATTATTTAAGCAAGTTGTTAAGTTATGCAAAAAATAATTTTAAAGCAGAATAGAATCCTACTTTTTCGAGTTAGCTACATCAAATTTTCAAACTCGGAAAATCCGAGTTTTTAACACTCAATGAAAAGAAATTCGCATTAACACGTCATACAATAATATGCTAAATATCTAATACTACAGACTTGTCGATGCCTTACTATAAGCAAGCCCTGGTGATATATTCATTAATATGAGAAAACGTGCAACTTTCAAAATACTGTTTCTAGATTAAACGAAGCTACATGAGGTGACGTCCAACTCGAAATTTTCGAGTTTCACGAGTCGGAAATTCTGAAAACGAGACGTCAACATTCGAGAGAACTCAAACTATATCGACGCCTTCAGATCTTAACTCAACTCGAAATTTTCAAGCTCGAGGTTTTACTAAGATTAAAAGACAAGTTCTAATCTACCTTTAAAAGCTTTAAATTTCCGACTTTTCGAAACTCGAATATTCCGAGTGTTACTGCATATTGTAGTGCAGGAATATGTACTCGGGGTTGGTGATTTCCTGGGGCATGTGGGGGGAGGTTGGGGCCAATAGTTGGAAGCCCATGTACATGAATGTACGGAGGATGGTCGCGCGGTCCGGACGGCTCTTTAGCACGCAGATGATACAGCTGGAAAGAGAAGATGGTTGGTAAGTATTTAGATTTCAGGAGGCTGTAATCAGGGACTAAAAACCTTTATAACTTACGGTACAGGTATCGAAAATTTTTGGTTACTTCTACGATTAAGGTTACCGCTATCTGGGTAACCAAGAAGAAGAAACATATACCTCATTTAGGTTACCGTTTTAATACCGGTTACCCACACACAGGCGATGCGTGCCCTTTGACTAATGCCGACGGCACGTGTATCTTACACGTGCCGTCGGAGTTTGTTGCGCTACTTCTTCCCAGCTAAAGCACTACGAAGTGGTGAAGGGTGGGCGTTTTGGGGGACTGTCTTATGTTATTTTGACGTTCGTAAATTGCCGATTCTCAGCCTAATTTGAGTAAACGACTTTTGATTTAGATTTAGAATGGTATTCTGCCCTGAATAATGTTGTCGCTTACCTTTACAAGGGTTGTAACTAATATTCATTAATTGGCGTCCAAAGAATTTCGTAAGAGGCAAACAGTTAGCAAGGTTTGACTACTCAAACGTCACTTCACAGTGACAAATATTTGCAAATGCTGTCTTGTTTACCGAACATTTAGTAGATTAGTTGATTTTATATTGAAGAAGAGAGACAGACTAACAGACAACACGTTTGGGGAGCGTTACTTTTTCCCTGTCGGTGTTTCTTACCCAACTCTCTCAGCTTGAGGAACTTCGTTCTAATAACATTGACTTAAAATCAGTGATCGGATATTCGGATGCTGTTCGACTTGCTCGTTTGGGATAAATTAAAGTGGACAGTATAGACTGATATAGGCTTGCTGTATAGCCGATTAAGTTAACAATATTTAAACTGTCCGTTTAGAGTGTCGTCCGTCGCGGTGGTCTCCCAGCAAGCGAGTCGAACATTGGTCCTTCGAGCCGGCTATTTACCTAAAGTTGCAAGTGGTGGCTATTATGGAATGCACTTTTGTAACTAAAAAAATCCGGGATCGACAAATCTAGAGTTCTGATTATAGAATCGAATGTATATTTACTTACGTTTAGGCGTATCGATCGTAAAAAACTCGCGATTCCGGAATTTAGTACTTTTTGACTATAAAAATGCTAGCTAATGTTGTAAAAGTGGTTGCCAACCTGGCATAGCACATAGCGACAAACAACTCGGTGCCTTGAGTTTCGTTAAAAATGTTTACAGTAACCTATATACATTTTTATGTTAACGCCGCGAAAGTAACCTTCAGGAGAGGGTTGATAAGTGGTTTCCATACCATGTATAAAGATGTGAATTCCCGGATTTTCTAAAATTCCGGGATTTATATTAAGAAAACAAAAAATTAAGAAGCCGCTATCATAATTTCTTAGCCAAAAAATTACTTTAGGTAAATATGCATCCGATTATCCGATCTCTGCTTGTAATGGTCTGGGGCAGGTCGTTAGTAGTTCTTTTATTAGATAATACTCACTTGTCACAACCGAGCCTCTCTTCAGCGAAGTCCAGCAGTAGCATGAAGCTCTCCTTGCTACCTGACTGGAGTACACCCGGCATGCGCAGGTAGATAGTGCCTCCTTGAACCACCTAAAAAAACAAGATAACAAAACATGTTAAAGATGGCGGGTCGAGCTTGTTTACCATCGAAATGACTGGCTCGCGTTATCAATGACATAGGGATGCATAATAAGTATATCCAGCTCATTAGATTTGTTATAGCTGTAGTGGCAATCATGTCATTTGGTTTAAATATCTCTTTAATTTTATTATTTTATGTATCTTATATTATATAGATTATTTTCTTGTAGATCTGTCGACCATTTTCTATCTTGCTAAGTACCTGGAACTTGGTGATAGGCCTACACTGTCCTCTCATACCTATTAACACTGTAATTTGAACACATTGTAAAAACCATTTACTTTTAAAAGAGTAACCGTGGAGTTTCTTGCCGGCTCTTCTCCATAGGAAACGACCAATTGGAACCGCGACTTCTGACGTTTCATAAGTGCCCATGTAGGTTTATGTGAAATAAAATATTTTGAATTTACTAAAAACTTGCCCCTTCTGCTACCTGTCTTGGTCGCCTAGTTTTGTTACTCACAACAGGAAAACTGTTTGCCTTCATCTCACCCGAAGGTAAGTGATGATCTGGCCCAATGTGGAAGCAAGCTTCACCAGGAATCCTCAACCACAGAGGAACTGGCTATCTTACCTCTAACTGCCGAAACAATGATTGTCATACTTAGATAAGATGGTGGTAGCTAGCCAGGCGGATTTAGAACAATCCCTAGAACCAACCAAACCCAGCAGAAAAATTTGCCCCTCTGGAAATCGAACCAACCTCTGGGTCTGCGACAGGTGGTCTTACCACTAGACCACAGATGCGTTTACGGAATATACAGATAGTGCAATCCACGACGACGCGCCCCACTCCGCGATGACTGTACTGTAAGCTGTACTTTAGTACGGAGCGGAGCGAAGTGGGGCGCGTCGTCGTGGATTGCACTATCTATAAGTTATAGTTATTTTTTTAAATAATGCATTATTTCACACTGTAAGTACTGTCTCCATTAATGCAAAAAATAAACTATAGTTTGTTAGTTGTGGTGGTACGGAACACTAAAGCCCGTATTACAGAACCTCGCTCAAGACTCAAGTGTTACTGAAAACTTGTTTCAACCAATAAAAGGCTTTAAACGAGTTTCAAGTAATGCTTGAATTTTGGTTGAGGTTCGGTGAAACGGGCCATACTGCGCGAGTTGGATTTGGTCAGTTTTTTATTTACTTTCTCATACTGCGTACCTAATGTGGTTCATCTGTCAATGCCTGGGTTAAAAAAAGGAAATTCTAGTTAGTCCGTCAGTCAGATAATAAAAAAGAACGTATTTTTCGCTTTAATATATTATTTAAAAAAATACTGAGATAAAATAAAACGCATTAAAGTTGGGGACTGGGGGTTGCAACGTCACAAGTAAGTATAAAATCTACATACTCGTGACGTCATGGCACATTTTAACTTAATGTATTGCCGTAATCTTTTGATTCCGTAAAAAAAACGAGAGTATTCTATTCTAAAAAGAAAAAAATACGTGTCCAATATTTTTTTTAAACCTACCAGACGGACAAAAAAAAATGTTTGGTCTTCCATCCCTATTCTACATTTCCTCACAATGTTTTCCTTTACGGTAAGTCAATAAAAAATCGTGGTTTATGTAGCGATTTGCCACTTTAATCATGAATCATGAACATGACAAACGTCTATTTATTTATCATATTATCATTTATTATATAAGATACTATTACGTTTTATTATCCATCTACACTCATGTGCTATTGCAATCGAAAGTTATTGAAGTGTTATGACAAATAGGTCTACGGTCCACCTCATGGAAACAGTGATAGCCCCATAAAGACATCTGCATTACCAGTGCCATTGCATGTGCGTAGCTTTTAAATAGACTTCATGGCAGGGACCTATCCTTTTAAAATAATTACAGTACAGGTATCGAAGAATTTTAGTTACTTCCACGACTAAAGCTACCGCTATCTGGGTAACCAAGAAGAAGAAAAATGTTACCTCTATTTGGGTTACCGGTTATACACACAGGCGATGCGCGCCCTTGGATTAATGCCGACGGTTCGTGTAAGATAGAGGTCATTTCTATTTCGGTAACCGGTATTAATACTGGTTGTATTTAATTTAAGATAACCTTTAAAACCTCAAACGGCGCAAATACTCCAATCTTATTGGGACTTATGTTTGAAGTTGAAACACTAGGGCCATGGGGGGCGAGTGCCCACTTAGTTTTTCATGACATCGCCAAGCAGCTGGTTGACTGTTCACGTGACCAGAGGGCTGGCCTATTCTTTGGCCAAAGAATCAGCATTGCCATTCAACATGTCAATATGCAGCCAGCCTTTTGGGCACTTTTCCTGTTGACAGCGATGCGAACGAATTTTTTGATAAGTACCCTATAATTATTTTAAAAAAAAAAATTGTATGACCTACAAGTAGTTGTTCCGGGTTTCACGTGTGAGTGTGTGAGTTTAAAAGTTTGTAAACGCACCCATAATAAAGGAGAAATTCTTAAAAAAAAAATCTTATAAAAATATTTAAAAAAACATACCTAAGTCGGCCGTTACCCATTGGGCCATCATTGCTCTCTTTATATTAGGTATAGTTCGATTCAAACTTAATGGCGACTCGGAAGTTAGCCACTCGTTGCGCAGTACCCCACCCCTCACCCCCGCTGACCCATAAACACGTTACTGCGCAGCGACTCGCCTCATGTTCCGAGGCGCCATTAAGTTTGATTCGTGCTGTACTTATGATAAAAATATTACTGCAAAATTACTAATTACCTTTACCGTATTACAAATAAAAAATAAGAACAGTTGACATTGTTTTAATAAAATTGCATTATAATGAAGTATGTGTAACTAAGAGAAGGTTATCAATAATGTCACTGCACTTCGATACACATAAGTTCAGTTACTGATAATTTCGTACTATAAATATTATACTAGCTTTAGTTGATATGAAGACGATACTAAGTTGCAGGTTCATAACCTAATAAGGGCCTTTCTTTCTTCAAGTTCTACAAGAACAGATGGGGAATAAGGTAACAGGCATACTACCTAGGTTGCACCATACTTTAATATCGTGATTTTTTTTAAAGTATTTCAATTCACTAATATAAATTTTTCGGCAATCCGACGAGAGAGAGTGCACCTATCTGCGCAGATACTTGTGCACTTTATAATATCTCCCGCGTCGATGGTTAGGCTCCGCTGAGATTGGCCACCATGGCCGAAATTAGGTCTGGAGGACCATAACATTTTAAAGTTCATTATGTTGTTTCAAAGTCAAATAATTTATTTCAATTAGGCACAAAAAAAGGCACTTTTGAACGTCAAAATTTACAAAAAATAATAATAACTGATTCTAGTCGCCCATTCCAAAAGGTAGTTTTCGTATGGAGAAGAATGGGCATGAAAATACACCGTTACTCTTTTAAAAAAAACATCATATCTTGTCTACACTAATTATATAATTATATGTGAAGACAATGCACCTAGAATAAGATTACTATACCACGATAGGTAAAAAGAATGAAAAATGAAGGAATGACATAAATTAATTATGTGATAGATGTATAGTGCTCAATGTTCGTTGTTTCTCTTTTTGAGAATTGTACTTTGCCTGTAAATACAGGTTGAAATTACTTGATTTTGAGTCCTGAATAATGTTGTCGCTTATCTTTTTATGGGTTATAACTAATATTCTTTAATTGGCGTCCGTGGCAAGGTTTGACTGCTCGAGCGTCATTCAGAGTGATAAATATTTGCATTTTACCGATCGATGTAATTTAATTACTGAAGAAGACAGACTGACAGACAACACGTTTGGGGTGCGTTATTTTGATATTTATGATACTGAAGTGAGACAGAGTTTGTTGCGCCACTTCTTCCCAGCTAAAGCACTAGTGAAGAGTGGGCATTTTGGGGGACTGTCTTATGAATTTTTGAGGTTCTTTAAGTGCTGATTGTCAGCTTGATTTTAATAAATTTCTTTTGAATTTGAAACATTTAGAGATAATATAACGGTACTTACAGCTTCCCAGCGGTTGACGGTGTTTTCGGTGAGGAAAATTTTGAAGTCCACCTTAACAGGCTGCCTGTCCTTGCGCTCGAGGATCTTGCTGATCGTCTGAAGTTTTATAAATATTTTGTTAAGGGTCGGCACTTCTTGTTCCTCAAGTAAAGGTATGGGCGGCTAAAGAGGACGTTAATATTTTATATGCTTGGCTTCAATCTAATACAGTGCAGAAGGGACATCGACGCGAAAACGGATACCATGGATTCAGTACATGATTCTGAACGTTCATTCACGAACATTCTCCGTTGAAATTTTTCGTCGGTTATTTAAAAAAACAATCTGCTGTTCCATACATGGTATCAGTTTTCGCGTCGATGTCCCTTCCACCCTGTATTTAGTGCTTGTTTTTAGAACGAAATTCTTTAACGCGGCTTGAGGAAGGAGTTTACGGGTAGAAATCGTCACGTAATGAAAAAGTGTTATGCCCCCTCCATGTAGGGTTACCATTTCGAAATTTGAAAAATCCTGACTATTACAAAAGAAGTCCGAACTATTTAATCTTATTTATTTCAGTAATCATTTATTCTTTTTTTTTAAAGAAAATTTCTTAAAATCGAAAAGTCCGGACAAATGAGAAGGCCGGACATATTCAGGACTTGGGGCCAAAAAGCCGGACATGTCCGGACAGATGGTAACCCTACCTCCATGCGACTTTCTCTCTGAATTTAATACGCGTTTTGATGACAGGGCCATCTAGTTTTTACAAGCTCCTAAAAACTAATACTATGTAGATGGCTCTGTATTAAAAACATCTGTTGGTAGGTAAAACAGTATATGCGAGCTAAAAGAAACTTAAAAAAAAAAAAAACAGTTTGAAGTGTCAAAAGTTTGTTTATGTTTTAAATCATATGTGAAAAGGAACTTCGTTCCTGACAGCACACATTTTATATTTTTTAAATATTTGAATTCAGATAAGATTGTAGTTACATAAGTACAGATGACGAACTAAAAAGCAGCCATTATAACTTACTATTTTATGATTTTTGTTATCGATTTGGTTCATCAACTTTTAAACCTTTTTTTACTCATGGATGTTGCAAATTTATAAAGAAAAAAAAAAACCATACTAGCGGAATTGATAACGTATTTTTCTAAAGTAGGTTTAATAACCAGCTACTTTCAAGCAGTATTTTAAGATCAATGCTCTCACATTGTTCTTTACGTTAAGGATGTATAATATTTTGGTGATAATATGGTTACCGACCTGTTCTCTGCGTTGCTGGTGGATGGCTGGGTGAGCTTGCGTCGGTGATTGCGACTCGGTGATGAGGCTCTCCGCGCTGCTTGCGAGTGAACTCGCGCTGGCCCATAGTAGGGCACTCAACAAGTCACCTGTGGACGTAACCGGTTTAGTGAAACCGAGTAGTTCATTGGAATCAGGGGCCGTATTATAAAGTATCAATTCCATCATTATTCCAACGCGAAAAAGCGATGGTGCTCACACTGGAAAAATGGTGGTATTAATACGTCATAATAGGGCCCCTTATAAGAAAACAAAACAACATGCTTTTCATAAAATTTATATTGCCTTGTATCTAAATTTCGTTCTAGATGGATTTGGAAGACTTGCAAATCAGCGTTCAGATATACAGAATTTATTAGCTTTTAATCGAGGCTTCGCCTGGGTGGAGATCGTAAAGTATCCCACGGGAACGTACTACCGAGATAAAAAGTACCCTATTTTCTAAAACAGGTCTACCCATATGCCAAATTTCATCCAAATTCGTTCAGCCGTTTTAGTGTGAAAGCGTAACAGACAAACAAACAAACTCACTCGCATTTATAATAATAATAATTCATTTATTTTTCAGACAAACCCCATATAATAATAAATATTTTATAATATTAGATAGGATATTGAGTTTTTTTATTTTTTTTATTAGACTTAGTGGTCACAGAAACAAGAACAGGAAAATTATAAGGTTCTCTGTGGCTTTAGGATGTTTTGTGAGAACATAAAGGACATTTATATTGCAAGTCTTATATTCTTTATTCCACCTTCTATCATTTTATCTGTGATAGATAAACACAACGAAGTGATTCAATATTATTGTCCAATAGCGCTACGGGGTTTCACCCGCATAAGTCTCGATCCCGTAAGAATATCGGGATAAAAAGTATCCTATGTCCTAATCCCGGTCATGGTCTACCTATGTGCCAAATTTCATCCAAATCTGCTCAGCCGTTTTAGCGTGAAAGCCAAACAAACAAACACTAGCATTTACATTATTGATATCACTAAAAAGAGGCAAGTTAAACCATAAGTTGTTGGTATACTCACGGTTGTTGTCGTCGTGGGTGGGTGTTGATGGGATAGCGGGGCTCGCGGCCCCGCCATTCACCCCTCCGGGCGGTGCCGAGCCGTGAGCCGGAACATCAGGACCACCTGTGAAGAGAACACGTTATTTATAGATACACCTTGGCTAACAGAACTAGATGGCGAGAGATCGTAAGTCGGGCCTCGACTACACCAGCGAATCTATACAATTCATTCGTAACCACGCGACCGCTCTGTCGACAGCGAAGCTAAGCAGGAGAGAAAACAGACAGACAAAGCATTAGTCTTGTATTGGAGATGATTTCCAGTGTAAGAACCTGAGATAATTTCACCTTGGATTTGAAGTCTTCGAAATTGAAAGTCTGCTTGTCGATGCATATGCCATGACGTTGAGACTCAAACTGTGATGACTCAATTAGTTTGTAACTTGTATCTAAGGGGCACCATGAAATACATAATAATATGCTATAGGTATATATTGCGATATATTTTTTACTTTCAGGGTTAGGTTAATGTGCTCCCTGAACGTAAATATTCAAAGGAGTCATCAGCGTGAAGTATAGCGTTCTGCGTGTTAAACACGAGATTGTATCCCTATCTTGAGTGTAATTCCTAAATCTCATAATTAAGACTAAAAGTACAAAGTATCTAATTAATATTATCTGATCAACACTACACGCACTATAAGAAATCATAGAGCATGCAGTTATAGTGATAAATAGATGCTGGATCAGGTCATACAGTTGCATGAACTTATCTCTTCACACGTTGAGTCTAAGGTTCAATGATAATACTTCTACGTAATAACGTCGAGGCTACGTTTTACTACTCACAAGATGGAAACGTACCTAATCTTATTAGACCAAGCTTTATCCACGAGATTCTAGTTTTACGTCATGTAGTTTTCTTAAGAAAACTTGTATTTGAAGAACGAGTACTCTACACCTAGGCTGCCAACGCATTTGAATTGGCCCACCAAAAGCTATCATCTGGAAATAGTCTTTTGAGAACAGATTTCAGCACTTCAAATCAGGTCTAAAAAATATTTTGCTTCTTATGAACCCTTCTACTTATTAGCCAATAATAATAATATTTTCAGACTTAATTTTACCATCGACCTCAGATTTGTCGCCAAATCAAATACCTAGTTGTTTGCATAAAAACCTCTTCAAAGGTATCAGATATTTTTTTTTTAGATTATCTTAATTTTGTTTAATTTTGAAAGGTACAGACGCCAGCACATCAACCTACTACAATCTGTCAAATTTCTTTAATAGATTTTCAACTTTATCACTAAAGGATAAGGTTGAAAGTTGATTGGGAAAATGTGAAAATTTCGAGTATGTTGATGTGCTGGCGTCTGTACCTATCTAGATCTAACATAACTATAGGCAAGTTTTAATTACTGGGTGGTCCGCCCCGGGTGACACGGAATCAAAATTACAGCCCACCTTCTAAATTGGTCGGGCAGTCTTGCTCTGAACTAAGCCCACGTGCGTTCGCACGGACGTAATAAAATCGGGACGGGGTTTTATCGCGCACTGGATTTTCAACTCTCGGTGTTGAGACGAGCGTTGAGAATCCAACGCGTTGGGAGGCACTCTCATCCCAACGCGTTGAAAAAACACTGTTGTATTTTCTACACCGTAGGTATAACTTGTGGACTTCAAGATTAAATCGAGGCCCTTATTAGGAATGAATGAGAACACGATTGGACAGTTGTCCATACTAAGTTAATTAATCGGGTGTAGGGTTCACTCTGAAGTATCGAACTACTTTCGGACGGGCCCGTATCTTCGTTGACGGACTTAGAGAGTGGCCCCCTGGTAAGAATGGTGGGCGATCCCAACATCACAAAAAGCAAGGAAAACCAAGGGCTTACAATCTGTGTCAGGTGATAGTGTTGTTATCTGACATTATGCTAAGCTGTGGCCATTTTTGCATAAGTTTTTTTTAAATATTTTAGTACATTTTTTTGTTTTATACCAATAAACGCATTTTATTTATTTCTTACAAGGCTGACCGTTTTCGTAGTTACTTACCACAGAGGCCCGGCACCCAGGCACAGCGAGAAACACTCGGCGTCCGAAGCCGACAAAGCTGAGCGCTTGCTCCCGGCAGCGCTCAGCGACGCGCTGTCGCCACTGTAACAAAAGACAATCGTTATAAACACTGTCAAAAATAATACACAAAGCAAGCCAGTGCTTAGAGAACTGTATACAAGGTAAGGCAGCGCTTAGAGACGCTCTCAGAGACAGGCTGTGACAAAAGACAGTCGTTACAAGCACTGTCAAACAGTAAACGAGGTATGGCAACGCCCAGAGTAGCTCAGAGACAAAAGACAGTCGTTATAAGCACTGTCAAACAGTAAACAAGGTATGGCAGCGCCCAGAGTAGCTCTGAGACAAAAGACAGTCGTTATAAGCACTGTCAAATTGTACACAAGGTATGGTAGCGCCCAGAGTAGCTCAGAGACAAAATACAGTCGTTATAAGCACTGTCAAACAGTAAACAAGGTATGGCAACGCCCAGAGTAGCTCAGAGACAAAAGACAGTCGTTATAAGCAATGTCAAACAGTAAACAAGGTATGGTAGCGCCCAGAGTAGCTCAGAGACAAAAGACAGTCGTTATAAGCACTGTCAAACAGTAAACAAGGTATGGCAGCGCCCAGAGTAGCTCTGAGACAAAAGACAGTCGTTATAAGCACTGTCAAACAGTAAACAAGGTATGGCAGCGCCCAGAGTAGCTCTGAGACAAAAGACAGTCGTTATAAGCACTGTCAAACAGTAAACAAGGTATGGCAGCGCCCAGAGTAGCTCAGGGACAAAAGACAATCGTTATAAGCACTGTCAAACAGTAAACAAGGTATGGCAGCGCCCAGAGTAGCTCAGAGACAAAAGACAGTCGTTATAAGCACTGTCAAACAGTAAACAAGGTATGGCAGCGCCCAGAGTAGCTCAGAGACAAAAGACAGTCGTTATAAGCACTGTCAAACAGTAAACAAGGTATGGCAGCGCCCAGAGTAGCTCAGAGACAAAAGACAGTCGTTATAAGCACTGTCAAACAGTAAACAAGGTATGGCAGCGCCCAGAGTAGCTCTGAGACAAAAGACAGTCGTTATAAGCACTGTCAAACAGTAAACAAGGTATGGCAGCGCCCAGAGTAGCTCTGAGACAAAAGACAGTCGTTATAAGCACTGTCAAACAGTAAACAAGGTATGGCAGCGCCCAGAGTAGCTCAGGGACAAAAGACAATCGTTATAAGCACTGTCAAACAGTAAACAAGGTATGGCAGCGCCCAGAGTAGCTCAGAGACAAAAGACAGTCGTTATAAGCACTGTCAAACAGTAAACAAGGTATGGCAGCGCCCAGAGTAGCTCCGAGACAAAAGACAGTCGTTATAAGCACTGTCAAACAGTGAACAAGGTATGGCAGCGCCCAGAGTAGCTCTGTGACAAAAGACAGTAGTTATTAGCGCAACTGTCAAACAGTCACAATTGTACAACGTTAGACAGCGCTCTGTGGCGCGCTGTAACAAGGTACGGTCGTTAAAGGCGCTGCGAAAGAAACTATAAGTAGGTAAAATACGTGCTGCCAACTAAATGAAGTACTCGGAGAACATTTTTGAAATAGGTATAATAATGTTGTTAAAAACTGACTGTCAACGCAGGATATTATTCTAATAACCCACTAACAAATGAATGATGTAACCCAAAATCATTTCTCTAAGAGGCCCCTAGAAATACCTAAATGAAAAGATGTCGTCAAAAAATTCACGAATCCTATCCGTACCTTCCAATAGATTTGCTCAAACAAATAACATCGGTTTCCAAATATTCACTTAACATCGACAAATCACCAGCCTTTTTCTCGAAATAATTATAATAAGGCATTATAAATTCAAACTGTCTTCTTCCTTCAAAATACGGGGAACGATTGTCAGTTGTCCTCACATTCAAGTCTTAGTAAATATTTGTCTGAACTAAGCCCAAGATTATGTTTTAGTATCTAACAAATATAATAATGAGATTAGTTATCTTTCTTTGAATAAGAAGTAAAATTGACGAGGAAATTACACGAGAATTAAGATAAGTTATTGTAAGAGCGGCATGTCCTAGAACCAAAAATTCGAAGACATGTGACATCCACCAACACACAACTGGGCCCGCGTGGTGGATTACGGCCCACTACCTCTCACAGAGTGAAGGCATGTGACCCAGGAAAATTATAGGCTGTTTATGCTATTGTAGGAGTGTTGATGGCAGGTGGATTCCTGATGGTTGAAAAGTGCTACCACCTTGATGAGTTAGGTGCCTACGATGAGATGTTAGTAGATCTGTGATGTAAGATAACAATATGGATGTTCAGTTAGATAGCATATCTGTCTATTTATCTAATATTTGAAACAACACCTGATAACAGAGATAGTACAGTTATTGTGACTGATAATAGTGGTAATAATGTAACGTTTTAAATTAAACTACAATGCCATAGAGATACTTAAGGTTTAGGTACAAGCGCACTGAAAATTACGGAGATACAGTAAAGAAATGATCTGTTTTCAAGAGATATTTCCTTAAGTAGCTGATTCAAGAAAACATGCCGGCCACTCTACTGCCAAGTTAAATGACTTGGCTATCTAGATTGGTGCTACATGTAAACGGTACTGTCAAACTAATGTAGGATTTGTAAATGTTGAGCGTAGTATACAGAACCTCTCAAGACTTAAAACTCATTTCAAGCAAGAAGTCCACGTCTAAGGAGAGTTGTACCTAATCAAAAAGGAAAATAGGGTCAGAATCCAATAGAACAAAGTGGAATCTAAACCATAGAAGAAACCATAACGAAAAGCCTAAAGAAAAAAAAAACCGATGATTGGAGCCAATAGGATGAATCTTGATCAAGGAATACGGATTGACAGACAGGGATAAATACTGAAGATAGAATTAATAACGCTGAATAAATAGGAGTTATGCTGGTACAAGACACGAAAGGCCCAAAACCAATCTCTGTTACCAACCCACAGAAAGAAAGTGTGACCTTTCCCTCGATAATCAATCAAACCAAAATAAACCTGGGAAAGTGTAACACGAGCCAAATTACACAGTGCTGTTTTCATTATATTTTGGACCGGTCATACAATAATTATTATAATAATTATGTACATATAGTTAGTGCTGGCATTTCGCCTGAAATGATAATGGATGTATTATTTCGTTTTAAAACAGCGTTGTTTTTGTTTACAGTAAATATAGATTAATTAGGGCGATAGTAGTTGATGACAATTTAGCACGCAATGGTTTTTTAATGAACTGACTGAAGTTATTAATGTCTTTTTGAAGGCTACTGACAGTAGGTAGCCTTGATTAAAGTCAAATAGGAGGTGATCTTTCTGTGATATCTGGAACCGTGCACCTAGCTTCTGACGTTTCATAAATGCCCTTGTAAGTTTATGTGAAATATTTTTTTTGAATTGAATTGATATATATAAAGCTGTTCGTCATGAAAACATGAGTAGAATTGGTGACCGTTCTTTGGAGATCGGATACTTCCAAAAATCATTCAAAATTTAACAGAATTATTTTTAACTATCCATATATTATACTGCTAATATAGCATTTTACAGAGTAAATTATATTTTTAGGCTTTAATATTTAAAAAAGCAAAAAAGGGAAATTATTTAAAATTTTATATTAAATCTTATAATATAAAAAAGACTAGGAGAGGACGTGGCTTCTATAGGTACGAATTCTTACGAACGGAAACATCAGTATCATATTACTCGTCTAAATTCCGACTCCATGTTTCGAACAGCATAGCTTTGAAAACTATTCGACTGGTTGTCGAATCTATTTTTTTTTTCTGAAATTACTTATCTGCTTTGCCCCCGACAGCAAATAGTGGTCGGAAGAATGGCGGTGGTACTTAGTCTATTTAACTGGCAAAATTTTCGGGTTTTGATTTGTGAACAGCCGTATAGGACTCTTTTGATAACATTTGAATTGATTGATCGATTCGGCACAGAAGCGTATCGAATGGTTGTGAGTACCTACTTAAGGAGGTTACGCAACATAGGATAACATATATGAGGATTATATCCAAGATAAAAATGCTTGGAAACATGCTGGTCCTGCTCCATATGACAATTTAGAATCTAGACAAAATCTAACTGGTTGCCAATTTAATTGTATAATATTATTTTTATAACATTGATTTTATATTCTGTGATTACTTGAACTCACACACTGACTTATTATTAGTAGTACTTGTTAAAATGTTAAGAATATCGTATAATTTTACAATGTTTGTAAATATGTGAGCACCATGCATCTATCACATAATTAATTTATGTCATTCCTTCATTTTTCATTATTTTTAACTATCGTGTTATAGTAATCTTATGGTAGGTGCATCGTCTTCACATATAATTATATAATTAATGTAGGTATACAAGATGTTGTGAAAATATTTTAAAAGAGTAACGGTGGAGTTTCTTGCCCATTCTTCTCCATACAAAAACTACATTTTGGAATGGGCGACTAGAATCAATTATTATATTTTTTGTTGTTGTAAATGTTGACGTTCATAAGTGCCTTTTTTGTGCCTAATTGAAATAAATTATTTGACTTTGACATACTGTCGAATTTGGGAAATTTCAAGTCAATCTGATTGCAGAACGTGAGAAAAAGCAGTCACAAGATTCGACAGTAAGATAGATATGAAAAAACCTTCCCATTGGAAGCAGAATCGATTCACTATCTCATAATAAAGGAACCCGAGTTCACAGTAAAAGTCAAATGGTAGATACTACATTAGTAGGTACAACTAGCGTGTAGTGTTGAAATAATTTCAAGGATAACGCCACAACTTTAGTCCCAGTGGCGTGTTTATTTTATCGAAGCTAGCTCGAAAACCATTGAACTAATTCTGAAGAGAATTCCTTTGATATAATCTAGGAGACCTTGGCGTAAATGGGCTGTTTTCATGCAGTTTTATGAAGTTCTGCCTGCGACTTCGTTCGAAGTCGTAAGAACACCCACATTTTTTTATAAAACTTCCCTGTGCTACCGAGACCAAAACTCCCACCACCCGGATCCTCTACGTCGCATCGCATCGCCCGCCCGCTCTATCACTTTGTTTTTTAGCGTTCTTTATGAGTTTTTTTTTCTTTTTGCTTGTCCGTTTTTGCTGGCTCGTGAGGTTAAATACTTTCCTCAAGAATTGAGCTATGAAATGCAAACTCCTCAGCTTTATACAGGATGTTAAAGTAATTGCGTGCCATAGCTTAGGGGTAGGTTCAGTACCGATAAAGGAAGCCAGAAAAAAAAATGATATATTAGCACCTACTAACTTAAAATAGCAATCGTTTAGAATTAAAATAATTTTATTTGTGTAAATGCTTTAATTACTTACCTACTATCAAACGCGGTATGTAAATTACAATTCGAATTTTTCCTTCGTACGGCGATGCGATAATAATGTTTCTATTTTGTTTAAATGCTAATTAATACTTTCCTAGAGTTACCCTACATACTATCGAACGCAATTAAATACCTACGCCCGGACACTTCGATAACGCCGGGTGAAGGATAGGTAACTAGGTAGGTACTAGGGATGGGTCTAAAATTAATAAGCTGCTAAATTAACACTGCTAATTTTTTTTAGTGTCAACACCTGTTAAATAAATTCTGGGATAGCTGTTAAATATAGCAGTCACAACTCACAACAAAGCAATAATGGTCCTGCAGATTCAGTCACAGTTAGATTGTTAAGTTTGAGCGAGTTGATTTAATTAAGTGCTAACTGCTGAATTCGGAAATGTTACATTTAACTAGTGTTAAATAAGACTGATCTTCGTTGCGAAGGTTTACGCGGGTTTGTTTGTGGTAGATGGTGTTTTGAGTGAAAATTCCATTTGTTTGACTGTTTGTATATTGTGTATACGCCAACAGGAAAAGTTGACAGTCCTAAGACTGTGAAAAGTATGAAGGAAATGAGAATTAATTACGTTAACAATCTGTTTGTGATTAAATTTAACAGTTGCTAAAAATAACTGCTAATTTTAACTGTTAATTATTGTTAGCAGTACCATTTAGCAGTGTTATTATTTTTTAACGTTTAAGCCCATCTCTAGTAGGTACGTACAATTCCAAGTATTTCTTTTTTTTTTTTCTGGTTTCCTTTATCGATACTGAACCTACCCATAAGCTATGGCACGCAATTACTTTAAAACCCTGTATACCTTTAAAAAGACTTGGAGACGGTTTTACTTAAATGTCAACCATCATGGCGTCGATTGTTTACTGAAAAAACGGAAAATAATGTTGTCCTTTTCTAGAAGATGAATTAAGAAAGAGATGGAAGAAAATTACAGCTGTGATCATTTAAATAAAGCTTCCAGGGAAGTAAAACGTCACCTCGGGATATGATTAGCTATTAAAACATGCTAAAGTTAGCACAAGTGAATTAAAAAGTAATAAATGACTTCGATCTCTTTCTTAGTTTGCATGGTAGTAAGAGATAGCAATACTTTTTCCATAATATACGGGACTCAATAGTTAGTTTACGAGTGGGTTTTAGACCTAATTTTTTACACTCATTGCATGCAACGGATAACGAGCTAAACTATAATGGACTTACCAGTACAACTTGACCATTTTTCAAAATTAAATAAATTCTTTATGTACAACAACGAAATAAACCTCTTATAATATTATAAAAAACAATTATATCACAAAATATGGAATGTTTCAATAAACAAACAACTTTAAAAAACCAACAACAAAAAAACTAAGGTATCGTAAGGCGATTTTTTTCAGGCACTTTTCTGAAAAATATCTTTTTGCTGTATACCGTATACAGCATATTATGTTTGTTTACGAAAATAGAATCTATTTTTATGTTTGTCAAGACGTGCGTTCGGTACGAGAATCAAGTAGCGACTGATCTAAAATTTGAAAAAAGTAAACAGACGGCGGCCAAAACAGGAGCCTTGCCAATATTCAAAAATAGAATTAGTGTTGTGAATCTAAAAACAGATCAATAATAGGGTGTGAGTCTTACTTTCCGACGTGTTTACTTTCACGTTTATAACCCACGAGCCATACAGGTACCTAGATGGCACTGAAATAGATGTACCTAATGTACCTATGCCTGTCTTGGAAAACTCTTTAGTTTCAGAACAAAGCTGAATATTAAAGCTTGCTGCATGCGTCACTCGTGGCCCATAAAATTGCATAAAAGCAACATCGATTTTCATCTTTATTCGGATTTTGTTCAAAAACGAGCATAATATTATTATACTAAGTTGGGCTAGAAATCTTCTGAAGCGTGGTGCTTCGAGTCTTTGACCTTGTATTATCACTTCGTTTGATGCTAGAAGTCTGCAAGTTCTTTTCAAACTGAAACGCCCGCTTGTAAAGGATCTTGGTCTTCTACTTTTAAACCCAACGCAGCGGTCTAAAAGGGGGGTACTGATTTTAGTCTTCTTACAGCTTCAATCATCCTGTGACAAATGTAGAAACCAATATTGTTTGTGTAGGATATAAAGGGAAGGCCTCAGATAAACAATTCAATCTGAATTGCTGTTGGAATACATGAATTCTGTCGGACTAACTTCTAAACACGCCAAATTATCTACCTTTCCACCAAAAAACAGTCTCATTCTAATATAAACATACAAATCAGAAATAGTAGGTCATCAAAACACTAGACTATTTGGCTAGATTCTCATGGACCAATAAAAGTACTTCGCAATGGGGACAAAATATTATCTTTTTAGCAATTCTTGCATTTACTAGAGAAAATTTAAAAGAGTGCGCTTGCCAAACTGTTCTTTTGAAAATTTATGATAAGGAATATAGTTTTGGCGTCGATCCATAAAGACTGCTGAAGGAAGTATAAAAATATGTTAGGAGTTTGCATGGTTATGTATTAAAGACCATATTTCAAATCTACACTTTTGTCATAATGGCCCAACTAGCAAAATCAGCACTTAAAACGATCTCAAGACTACTTTTATTTTCACTTATAAAAAACTTGTATTATGCTACAAAGCTGGATTTGGGCGCAGTTATTGGAGAGTTTATTTCTATAAGTATCTTATAATCAACTTATTAAATGTTACTAAGCCCTATAATATACTTGACGAAGCGCAATAGCTTCTATAATGATATGAGACTACACAATTACAAGCACAAACGCTCTTGTTAGTATCTGACATAAGTATCTTACTAAAGCAATCTTGTTTATAATGCACTAGTAACATACTTATTTATTAGTTATAAGTATATTTTAATAGAGGTTTTCATTGTTATTGCGCGGCTGGTGGTTCCGGTTGTTTTGTGGTAAATACTTAATAAAAACGTAAGTTTCTATTACTATTATTTTGTATTATTGTAGAACATTAATTAGTAAATATAGTGTATGAACTCGTGGGCAAGTCATTTTTACTGTAAATGTGTACCGCAATTTAGTTCGTTTCACAATCCCCTCCGAAAAATAGCACATTAGTATATTGTTGTAAATAAAATATTTCATCAATTCTGATGAATATTCGCCATGTTTTGAAATTGCTCTTCATTAAGTACTTTGTAGAACCATTGTAGGTAAATAAGTACTTGTAGCAGCTTCAGTCCAGATAACTCGCCTCCATTTTAAAACAAATTAGGGTTCCCTTGAAATATGCCTGCTAATTTTTGAATTTACTTTTTTTAGGATTTAATTAACAAGATGGTTGTATTTCTTGATGTCGACTGTTTTTTGACCAAATATCACTGATTTTACTGACAAATATGAGATGGCCTTGGACCAATACACATTTTGTGTTATCCGAAAGCTGCAATGGGTGTGGATTTCCAGTTTCTTTAAACAATATGTATAGACCTACTCATTTCATTTGTAGTCAAGAAAACATAATGGTTTTATTGCATCAAATCTTTTTTTGGTGCCCGACTTGCTCCCAGTACAGCATATATGACCATTACATCGAAGATGAATGCACAATTTGTTACACATTTCAGAAGGAACAGTGCATCATATTCTTCACGAGGAACTCGGCATGAGAAAGCTGTCGGCGCGATGGGTGCCGCGTTTACTCACACCAGAAAACAAGCGCAACCGTGAGACCACATCGGAGACATGTTTGGCGCTGTTTAAGCGGAATCCAGCGGAGTTTTTGCGTCTTTTTGTGACCGTCGATGAAACCTGGATCCACTGGTACACACCAGAGACCAAGGAGCAATCAAAACAATGGATCCAGACCGGGGAACGTGCTCCAAAGAAGGCGAAAACTGTAAAATCGGCCGGAAAAGTTATGGCCACCGTTTTCTGGGATTCACAAGGTGTGATCTACATCGATTACCTCGAGAAGGGTAAAACAATTACAGGGCTTTACTATGCCGATTTATTAAGAGAGAGAGAAAAAACGACCCCATCTGGCGAAGAAAAAAGTGCTGTTTCACCACGACAACGCACCGGTTCACACGTCTGCCGTTGCCATGGCCAAATTGGTCGAATTACGCTACGAATTGCTGCCCCATCCACCGTATTCTCCAGATTTGGCCCCTTGTGACTTCTTTCTGTTTCCTAATCTGAAAAAATCACTCGCTGGGAATAGATATGGATCGAATGAGGAGGTCATCGCCGCCACGGAGGCCTATTTTGCAGAGTTTGACAAAAACTATTATTCGGACGGGTTAAAAAAGTTGGAGCATCGCTGGGCTAAGTGTGTCGAACTAAAAGGAGACTATGTTGAAAAATAAATTGCCACTTTTCCAAAAATTTCGTTTACTTTTTGTATTTATTGAATGTATACAACTTAACTAAGCACCTACGATATTGAAATAGTGTATAATTACCAATCACAAAGGGAGGGATGTGAGATATTTCAAAGATGTTACACAAAATAGGCCAGAGTTGATATCTTGAACTTTTGTTTATTGGAAACCCATCTATGTTTATATTTAATGAAATCGTATTTGTTAAACTATTCAAATCCAGCCCCTGTAGCGTATTTTTTAGACATTTAATCAATGCGTTGTGCCAATACTGTCCTGGATCCGAGATTGTAATATGCAACTTTTCTTTGTTGGTATGTAATAAAGTCCGTGAATCTTTAGGTAAAACATTACTTAATCTTTTGTTCAAAATAGTAGATAGTTCATTCAGGGCTAGATGAGGTATATTAAATTTTATAGCCCAGCTTTGCATATCTTTAAGCAATTCATGATTTTTTTCATAGTCAGTGGTTTGTTCGATATGTAAATCGTATTCTTCTTCCCAATTTTCAACTTCTTCACTTTCTGAGTGGTGGGCTAGGGGTGAAAAAATATTTTCGGTCACAGAACCCTCATTGACTTCACCTGCGTTTGCACTTGACGCGTTTGATTTATTTCCTGATCCTGTTGATTTTATTTCTGAAGAACTTGACTTCATTAATTCTTTATACCTATTTGTCACTTTTATCCTGTAACCACCACTCCTTTTCAATCGTTTCCAATCGGTTAAATTCATGTTCAATTTCCTCAAGACGAAGGGGAACAACTGAATCTCAACAAAATGGCTGAGGTTTACTAATAAAGTTATTGATCTAGTAGCTTATAAGCTTTTTTGATAATATAGCGCTCTTATCAAGTACTAGTAGATTTAAAAGAGTCTCGAGCAAAACTATAACGGCGTAAACTTATAGTGATCTCAGCCAAGTATGTTATAATATCTTATTCTCTCACAAAATGCTACTATAGGATCAAAATGTTATTCAGGATTATTTCGTTTTACTGTAAACAATTATAAGAGACTTATTCTTAAAAGTGTCTTAAAAGATAATCTTGTAGCTATAAGCTACAAGATTATCTTTTAAGACACTTTTAGCTAACTATAAGACAGAGATATAAAAGCAAATGCTCTTGAGAATGTCTACGCTTGTGAAATGCTATTACTAGTAAAAGTGTCCTATACATGTTTTATAGGTCAGTCTTGTAGCAAACTTTAAGACCGAGATATAAAAACTAATGCGCTTGAGTATGTTAAGGCTTGGCAAATTCTGTTATAAGTTAAATTGTCTACCGCATGCCTTTATAAGAACGTTATTAGTAGTGACAGACTTATAATCTTTCTTTATAGGATTACTTTGCTAGTTGGGGGGACTTTACGAGACTTAAAATATTGTTAAATTGTTTATATTATTGTCATTCCTGATATTTGGACTTCTAAAGTTGAATGGACTATGCAGGGAACAGATTTGCATAATGCAGTTTGGGAGGAGAAGTAAAAGATTGCAGTAGACACTCCCAAAAGACCAAAGTGTATCCCAAGATAATGACTAAAGAATATAAACATAAATCTGGAAAACTAGGTTTCCTAGGAATGCGGAGGAAATCAAACATTTGGCATTCCTCCACATTGACAATGGGAAACTGGATGTGACTCACCATCACTTCTTCCTGGTCAAATTTGAAATGCTGGTATTCCAGATGGCTGGTATTTTGAAATCGCCAATAAGCCGCCGGAGACAAAATTCGCTGTGTAGTATCATATAATCATATAAGTAAGGGCCTTTCACACGATTTGCGAGCGAGTCATCAGCGAGGCGATTGTTCAACGCGCTCGCTGCGTGTGTGTAGCGAGTACGCCACGTGTGCGCAACGTGTCGCCGCGTTTGCGTAACGAGAGCGATTGATGTGAGTGTAGAAGAGAGAGCGAGACAAGCGAGTATTAGAGATGGGTAGCATACTGTGCTATCACGAATGAGGCGAGGCTCCGATGGCCTGTGAGCATTGAGCACGTACGTGCTGTGAGTGTGTCAGTGAGTCGGGTGACTCGCCGCGCGAGTCGCGAGTGCGCTGTGTAGTGACGACAACGCGACACGGCACACATCACACATAGATAAGAGTAGGCAGATGCGGTGACTGATCGGTTAAGCGCGTCATACAGCTCGCACGAGTGATGATGAGGGAAAGAGAAATGATAATGGTTACGTGACTTCGTCAAACAAAAGCAAAAGATGGCAATTAAACTTAGAACTTAACTCCTTTGCTTAGAATCGTAGACTTTCAATTGAGTGACTCGTTTCGTTAAAAACTCACAATACCTCCTACGTACAACTACAAATTTCCTGTGTAGCTAATCTGTGCCCTGTGATGTGTGGTAGCACATCAAAATAAAAAGAGTGAGTGAATCTTCGTCCAAGTGAGTAACTACACAACTGCGCTAGCACTTGTGCTGAGTTACCCAACACTACACGTCGCGTTGTCGCGGTTAGCTCGCTTCGCACCCGCGGAGAGCACGTTCACAGATCGCCTCGTTAGAAATACGCTGGCAAATCGTCAGTGTGATAACGCACTTAGATACTCGTCGTAAATTGTTGTATTCATTATAATACGAATCACAAATAGGAGCTAGGCTCTTTTCCTCCGAACCCAAGCGTCAGATTACACAAAGGTGAAGCGTGAAGTTTCGCATCGCGTAATATTTCTTAGTGTTGAAATACAATAGTAGGTACCACTTTCTCTACTCAACAAGATTGCGATCTTTTTATAGAACTACCGTCAAAACACTGCGTCATTGGTTTGAAACGTTGCCATAACTCTCTAAAGGAATTTAATGTTATTTTGGCCATTGGCAACCGAAATACGTAACAATATTTTTACTTATTTTCGTGTTAGAATAACTGTTTTTGCACATTTTGAAGTGAAAACTTCTTTTGGCGCGTTGAGCGATTTTTGGTAGGGGTAAACATGTGCATTCCCGTCACCGCGCCACCCATTTAGAATAAAGATGACGCTCATACCAGTTGTTTTTTTTTTGGGATTATAGGTACTGGTCAATGTTGATTTAACATTGGTTGTATTCCTGAATGCCCACTTCATTACCGCAACGCGACGGTTTTATAATAACTAAGACGTTAGCAAGCTTGTTTGAGTAAAGCCTCGTTCAGACTAGCGCGACGCGACGTCGCGACGCGACTCGAACAATACAATTTCTAAGAAAACTTCACGGTATAACAATAAACGGTGTCGCGTCGCGCTAGTCTGCACGAAGCTTAAGTCCTCAAGTAGGTACAGTTAGTAGGCTATTAACAGGAAATCATAATCACTATGGAAAATACTCCAATGAAAGACATTTTTATCCCTTTGAGGTAATCCATTTGGCGCCCTTTAAGGTCTCAAGTATTCCTTTATTTGAGTCGCAAGAAAAATGTCAACGGTTTTATATTTTGGGCTAGTGATTCCGAGCGTTTAGTCCGACTTTGGGAGAGACCCATGTGCAGCAGTGGATAGAGGCAGAGAGGAGTAGGCATGTTGAGGTGTGATCTAAAAGCGATTGTGGCTCGGAAAAACAGATCATCCACATTCTGTTGCCTTATGCCCGTTTTCACCAACAACTAAGAAACACTTAAATGAATCCCTAAATAAAAGTGCACTGTTGGATTTTCAACTCTCAGCGCTGAGCCTAGCGTTGAAATTCCAACAGTGCATTTTTATTTAAGTATTCATTTAAGTGTCACTTAGTGAAGGTGAAAACGAGCATCAATGTACCTACCTAATATGTAACAACAATTAAGTTGAGACATAATAATGTACCCGCTTTGTGAATAATTGAGAATCTCAAACTCATTAGATGATACTTACTAAAGGCTCGTGCAGACCAGCGCGACGCGACTCGAACAATACAATTTCTACGGTATAACAATAGCCGGTGTCGCGTCGCGCTAGTCTGAACGGAGCTTAAAGCGGATTCCTTCGTAGTCCGCATAATTTCTTACGTTTTTGCATATAAATTTTGAATTTCGCAGGTTTTCACCATACGTAATGCTAAAGTATAGTTTGACAAGTCCTCAACTTCAAATTCTCAAATCGGAAACCGGGAGGAACTGTCGATAAAATCTTACATTTCGAAAACGAAAGTCTACCTACTATTTTAGATAATGCGATAAGGAAAATCGTAAAAAATACAAAATAGGAACACGAAAACAAACCGCGCTGTCACGAACGCATTGGCGCGCAAATTGTTTACATTTTATTTTTAAAACCCGGCCGGCCGGGCGTGGTTGTCTAATCATTCTGCCATCTTTTTTTTTTGTTGTAAGTAGGTACGTACAGTTTAGAATTTTTTTCAAATTGACATTGATAAATAATATTTTATTTCATGGCGATCTGAAATATAATTATTAACAGAGTAGTATTCCTAATACGCACCGTCTAACATCGCGTTTTTTTAGAGATAAAATATTGCAGATATTTTTTTAAATAGAATTATCCCCGTCGATGGCAACACATGAAATGTCACTTTTCTTTTCGCGCGCATTCTGACATCGCAAGAAAAATTCTCTCTCGTCAAAATATTAATTTAAAATAAGTTTATGATACTCTTTACTAACGTACTACTGCTAAATAACTATGCTATGTGATAGAAAGTGTACAAAGTGCATCATTACGGGAAATCCGAGACGTACTAAGTCCATCGTTATTGGAAATCTGAGACGGCCGCGGCGCTCATCAACGACACGAAGCACCCTAAGTCCTGACCAACATTGGAAGTACTTAGATTCTGAGGCCTCCCACAACCTTAATGCGTGAGAGTGCCTGGCTCCAACTGACCACCTTGTACGTGATACTGACAGTGTTTTATATAATATGAGCACTATGGTGGACAGTAACACTGCTTATTGCATGTGTGCTGCAAACTTGTTAAAGCATTATCTCTCCAGTCGACACGAGATGTCCTCAGCAACGTTACCTCCACGTTACTAGCTGGATGAGAAGCTGCCAGAGAGGCACGAGATGCCCCTAGCTTGTAGCTGTACATAGCTAGCTGGTATGCCCTTGCCACCATTACCCCTCCAGTCGACACGAGATGTCTTCAGCAACGTAAATTCCACGTTACTAGCTGGATGAGAAACTACCAACGCGGCATGCGATGCATTTAGCGATGTAACCCTACATAGCTAACGCTGGTATGTACTCGTCGTAAGAGGTAAGTCCCATTTCTATGATCTTGGCTAAGATATTGTAAAAAGTTGGTTCTATATGCTTTAATCCATGGGCATGAAGGCTGCGAGACAGCTCTACCTAACCTTGCACATCGTCTGTGTGTTATATATATACTTGCAAAAGGATTATACTCCCTATAGTGAGGGATTCCACCACACTATCTGGATTGTTATCAGCGAGTACGGGATACTCTTAACAACATTGGTTTTATGTTGCTAGCTGGTACATATTTGACATACTGGGTACATGCCCAGCCTTACTTAACCCTGCACATCGTCTGTGCGTTATTGTATATAAACTTGCAAAAGTATTATACTCCCTATAGCGAGGGATTCTACCCCGCCAACTGGATTGTTATCAGCGAGTACGGGGTACTCTTAACAACATTGACTCTACGTTGCCAGCTGGTACATATTTGACATGGTCGGCACATGCTTAGCACGAGATGCTCATAGCATTTAAACCAGGACCATGCATGATCTAGCTTCACATCAAGGATGATAATATTATCAAAGCACACCTTGTCTTGACCGATTACCTCTTACCAGCTAATGTTACACATGCCCGCTATGGATATAAACACCAGCTGCAGCCCATTAAAATGCCATTATATTTATATTCATGGCTATACCGCTGAGTTGCCATCTTTAACAAACAAATATACCTAATTAAAAGAAATCACCGTGTACAAGATACTCAGTGACTTACCTAAGCACAAGGTGACTTAATTATCCTGATACAAATTGATAAATGATATTTATTTCATAAATTAAAAACAATGCAAAATTGTGTAATTTTACACTCATACACTTAAATACTAGTACAAGATACTATGTTAATATGATACAATGGCTGATGACAAATTACTCATGGACCAAACCCCTACAAAGTACCATTCCATGTTCATATTTACTCATAAGGCATATGCCCTACTCCCAGGTTCCACTAAACGGAGGGAACAAGGGATTGACATATTCCAGAAACAAATTGCACTGGTTACCTCTATCATAGGAAAAGCAGTGACTGATCCTATGCTTATGAAGAACATAAGCACAAAACAAACTGTTGACTGACCTGGCCGAAGAAACAAAATACCTGACAATGTCAATGTTCACTTCCACCAAAATAAAACCAGAACAAAAGTAATATCATCTCTAACTGACATGAATTTCTATTTACTCTATTTGATAAACAAAGAGATACATTTAACAAACTCAAGCATACAACTTTATAGCCACAATCAATAACAATTAACCAATAAACATTAAAACCACAAGAAACTCACTCTTATGATAATAAAGAAAACTTACCAGTTCTATTGGAAAACGTAAAACTAGTACAACATGAGCTGGTCTGTCATAGTAAACAAAAAAATTCAAACATCCAACATGTCATAGTAAATAAAAAATTAAAACAACTAATTACAATAGCAGGAATCACTCATTACTGAAAACAAAATTAATAGTTGTGGTAGACCTTACAAACAACCAGGCTTATATCTACACTCCAAGACAACAACTCAAACATAATAGAAAATTCAGTTTCACCCAGAACTTAAAACTATTACTAAGCCCCCCTAGGATAGTGAGAATTCCACCACTTGATTGGCAAAAAATGACAAATATTCCCAGTACTAACTCTAGTACTTAATACTGACAATCTGTGCACTATTCAATCATTGTTGTCCAACATACCAAAATAGATTGATGTAAGATCTCATCCTATAGGTCCAACATACCAATATAGATAGATGTAGGATTTCCCCTATCACTCTTACCTCCAAGAACTTTCCCATCACCGGATAACCAATAAAGGGTTCATTACATACATTGTCGGATAACTTCCTTGCATACTTTAACTGTATTGACTAAATTACCATTAGTGAATGACACTTACCGAAACAATATTTCCTATCAACCTACCCTGATTACTTACTTGACAAATAACAAGACTGCCATAAATCATAATACCTAAAGATACTACCATAATGTACTTAAATGCTTGGGATGGCGATCTAACACCTGACAAACTTATGTGAATTGCTAGGTTCTACTGCTAAGTCTTTTTTACATTAACCACATGACTTGAAATACCTATGTAAAAACAAAAGTTAAAGCATTAGCGACCTTAGTCGCATTACATAACATCAGGCCCGTATTTCCAAAAGGGCCAGGCAGAGATGGGTGACCTAACTCAAAGGTTATAAAATCAAATATCTAATTAAACATTCAACCATTCCAATTACTAGCCTAAATACTTAATAGTAGATTTCAGTGATAATTACATCACTAAAATGAAATTTTCAAAGAAACAAAGGGGGGGGGGGGGGCGCATTGTGATGTGAAGATAAAGTATTGATGGATTGTGATTAGAACATGAACAAGGTCAAGTACCATATAATCAATGTAGAGAACATGAATGAATTAACTACAAATTATTCCACACTAAAACAATCTGCTCACCAAGTGCACACTATAGCTAACTATACAACTCCTTACTTGAACTATATAACCCGTCCCATAATTCAATCTTGGATATAGTATGAGGTCAGAGAAAGAAGTTCATAATTTTATGCTTCTAAAATGAACCTACTATTTTTGATTAGCTCTGCCAATTATACTTTTGAACACTTTCACTCTATGTAAATTATGAAAGAAAAATATTTTATTTCGGACACAGGCAAAATGGTAACAAACATTAAGAAGAGTAAGAGACTTGTGTGAGGCCACAAAGCGAAACTTTGCCAATTTAACCTATTAAATGGTGCTTGCAAAAAACTTAAAATTGACCAAGCGTAAAGCTCATTCCGTGCTTGACACACTATTTTCCAAAATAACCTCAATAACCAAACTCGTAAGCTAAAGCGGCAAAACCTCCCTACCAAGTCGCTGAATCTGAAAGAAGATGAAATAGTTACACAATTACCCGGGCATAGACTATGTGGGGGGATTGATTAAGGAACATTGCCGCAATGGCGTAGAGGCGTCAAATACATAAGAATCCCTACCAATTCTGATAGATGCTATCCTAGTGACTAATGCTCGGTTACTATAAACAAAACGAATCATTTTGCTTAACAATGGTAGCATTTTATATACCAAACAAATAAATAGATTCTGTGATAGGTACTCCCATATGGGAGTGCCTTCTATGTAGAGCTATGGGGCTTTTTGCCCCATTATCGGTAAAGATACAAGGGTCTGAATTCTAACCAATGAGCCAACGCCCATACTACGTTGAATACACCGGTTATCGTCAGATCACCGAAGTTAAGCAACACCGGGCGTGATCAGTACTTGGATGGAGGACCGCCTGGAAACACCACGTGACGTGGCCTACAAAATGCAGGAATTGACCATAAATACAAAAAAAAAAAAAAAAAAAAAAAAAAAAAAAAAAAAAAAAAAAAACCTACTAAGAAGTTGGCCCTAATGCCGACTCTGTGGACTAATAAAACAAATAACGTTTTAAAGTGACCCTAAAGTTTATAACTAAGAATAATAAAAGCGAGAGTGATTCACTCTTCCCTTCACAGGACCACCTCAACTTAGAGCTGGCATCAATCGAGAGAGACACAATGTGGGGTTACTTGCTGTTGATTATGCTTTTATGCTGATTAACAATAGCTTATTATTCCTTAATAACCAAGGCTAATCGGGGAAATAAAATTACCTATTCAATAAACCAGAATATTTATAATTAGATAATTTACTAACTAGCTGAATTATTGCAGACAACTCTAAACATCTACTCTGTTAATAATTATATTTCAGATCGCCATGAAATAAAATTGGGAATCAAACGAGCTTACCTGTTAAGCGAAGTCTTGATTCTAATTTTATGAATGGCGATCTGAAATATAATTACCCACCCGCCACTAGCTAACAGCCCCAAAGCTGCAATAATTAGTCTACCTAATTCACTTATCCTTTCAGGAAAACCTAGTGAATATAAGTATGCGGAACTACTCTGTACAGAAAACAGAGCCTGTTCCTTATCTTAAAAGGATCTCTAAAATAAGTGACATTTCATGTGTTGCCATCGACGGGGATAATTCTATTTAAAAAAATATCTGCAATATTTTATCTCTAAAAAAACGCGATGTTAGACGGTGCGTATTAGGAATACTACTCTGTTAATAATTATATTTCAGATCGCCATTCATAAAATTAGAATCAAGACTTCGCTTAACAGGTAAGCTCGTTTGATTCCCAATTTTGTTTTGTTTACATTCATAACAATAATAATTGATGATTATATTAAACCTTACGTTACGTAGGTAATAAAGACGAGTTTTCTGCATATATGTGCAATTTTCTGATAAGTAGGTAGGTACCTATGACGGCACGCAAGGTCGTTTTCAAAGCGAAATGAATTAAAAATACTATGTACTTAGCATTTTTTTCTTTATAATGCACACATTTTTACATTTGCACGCATTTTTCCACACCCACCCAAGGCTAAAAGGAAATTATCTTTTTATTCAGCCGTAAACGAAAAATCCAACAGTGTCTTCTTGACGCGCTGAGATGCGCTCTGTTGGATTTTTCAACTGTCGATGTCGGTGCTAAGCAGTGTTGAAAATCGAATGCGCGCAAACCTGTACCCTAATTACATAATACACGATCAATCGGAATTTGAATCGTTTTGAAACAAATTTCTAATCCATTACTTCATAAGTTCGAAAAAAATCTGCTCAACAACGCAAATAACGCAATGAATGTTGTTGAAATGTCAAAATAAAACAAATTTGTCGTTAACGTTTACGAAAATGTGTTGCGTAATTAGATAGCAGGGCTTACTAGGCGAGGAGCATAATAAAATATTGTTTTTTTTTTAAACGTGTAGGAATAGGTAGCCTTGACTATAAAGCAAATTACACTCACCGGAAATAAAATCAAGATTATTTTTATCACCAAATTGTTTTATCGTGTTTTCTAGTCTCAAAACTTGTAAGCCTCACCTCGCCTTGACATTAAAAGACAATGTCATACAAAATTTTCCATACGCAGCGGCCTGACATGCGCATCGCGCGTTTAGATTTTATCGCGCACTGGATTGAGCCGAGCGTTGAGAATCCAACGATTGGGACGCACACTGGTCCCAGCGCGTTGAAAAAACACACTGTTGAATTTTCAACTCTCGGCCCTGAGCAGAGCGGTGAAAATCCAGTGCCCGAAAAAAAAACACCGCGGTTTTATTTCGACCGTGCGTACATGAGCTTACCGTTTTGTACCTACGTCATCGCTCACTATTGCTGGGGGAAAGTGGAGTTGAAGGTCTTGAAATGACATGTCATTCTGTGATTCATTGATTGATCACTTAAGACAAGTTATTGAGCTTATCAGATAGCTTATTAACGTACCTATTAATAAACAATTAAACATCTACATCGTTATTGGATATTATTTTATCTCTTATATCTTTTTAGGTACCTACTAGGTAGACGTCTCTAAAAATGAACAGAAAACCACAAAACCTACGGCTAACTGACCAAAATAAGACTATAAAACAAAAACTTTTTTAATTTTGTTAAGTGTAAAATGCTCACCGATTTAACCAGACAATGCGAACAACAAATCCTTTCAGTTCTATAAATATCTAGGACAATACAACCGGACTGAAAAGGCTGAATATCGGCTGAATGGGACGTTACCTGTGTCTGTTGTGAGGTTGTGACATTTTCATAAAATAGAACGCTGTTAAACTCTCTGGAGAATTTTGATAGCTGTCACTTCAGTTGGCGGGAACGATAAAATCTGTGCTCGAATTATGTGGTCGCGAATGTTCCTTTTAGGTCAAAGAATTATGATAAGTACCTACGAAAATAGCTCGGTTTTAATAAAAGAGAAAGGTTTTTGTTCGTGGTTTACACAGAAGGCTTATCCAACCCATCTAAGAGGTTCTTTAGAAGATTGCGGAGAAAGAACTCGCTAGCCGCTAGACTTTTTCAAACAAGACTAAAAAGAGAATTGACGTAAGTTTCAGCAACATTATTCTCTAGAATAGTCTAGAAATTTGCATAAACTATAAGTATATTTACATAAGTAATTAATGTTCCAAACTGCAGTTTAATAAGGCCTCACCAAAATGGAAATAGGTTAGGTACCTACGTAATTAATTTTGACATTTTTCCAGTAAGATAGTAGAACATGAAGAATAATGATAAGAATCTTGATCATCTTTGTGAAAGTTCATTAAATTGTTTAAGTAAGTAATAATTATTTACGCTAATATGAGTTTCCCAGTCTCTAAACAAATCCACGCGAATAATAGGTAAAATCCAAAAAACAAACAGTTATACGAAAAAATAACCAAATAAACTTTAGTCGATGTGTTTTAGCAGTCACGGAAAATATATTTAGATTGGTTTGGTAAATAGGTTGACTGTTATTGCATGGTATAAATAGAACTAGAGATAAGAACTGTTCGGAAGACCGCCGTAGGTAATTTACTCGCAATAGTTCTGGATTTAGCTGTGAATTGTTATTTCGTTACATAATCTGTACCTACACTCCGTTTATTATAATATTAGAAAAAATAACAGTTTACACCCTTTCGTTATTTCGATTTAAACATATTATTATAAGTCAAAGTCAAATAATTTATTTCATTTAGGCACAAAAAAGGCACTTATGAACGTCAACATTTACAAAAAAAAAGATATAATAATTGATTCTAGTCCCCCATTCCAAAAGGTCACTTCAAAAGGTAAATTATAATAAACTCCGTTATTTCGAGTTAAGGCGACGATAACCGATTTTTAATGATTTTATACTGAAGATCACGTCTAAACGAGTAGTGTTAATGATTTGGAAAATATATTATGATAAATTAGAGCATTTTCTTAATAACTTTTATGAATATTTTAGATTATTTTTACATTGTGAAATTAATTTGTAAAGTTATGTCTAACGGGGATAAAAAACTGAGAATCACGTAGCCATAAACGCCCATACACGAGAAAAAAGCGCTATTTTAATCCCATTAAGTTTGTGTAGGAGCCGTATTTATTATTGGTCATGCATGAGAGCCTTCTCTTTTTCTATACCTACTTCGGTAAGTCTACTTCTCTAAAGCTAAAATACACGACCAAAAAACTGCTAAGTATTCCAAAATGGCCGCCACAGGCGCCATTTTAAGTAGTGCTACTTTTCGCGCCATAATCTATAAAAATATAATAAAGCTGAATAGTTTGTTTGTTTTCTTGAACGCGCTAGTCTGTGGAACTACCAGTCGGATTTGAAAAAATCGTTTTCCATTTGATAGCCCAATTCCTGTGCAAGGTATAAACATCAAGCAAAGTCGAACATAAGAAAAAAAGTCAGTAAGAACGCTAAGCGAATGCGCTGCGATGCGGTGGATCGGGGTTAGGGTTGCCAACCATATTGTTAAAAACAGTATTATACTGTTTTTCACTCTAAAATACTGTTTACTGTTCAACAAAAATAAAGTAGGTATACGAATATACTGTTTTCACTGATAGCCAGAACAATACCTAAATAAAAAGTTTCATCTAGTACGTAGAACATCATGCATGGTTAAGCTAGCCTTAATTTCTGAATATTTTCGGGACATAGTACAGACTGACGCCAGCACGTCAACCTACAAACTGTCAAATTTCTTTAATAGATTTTCAACTTTATCTCTAAAGCATAAGGTTCAAAGTTGATTGGGAAAATTTGACAGTTTCGGGCATGTGCTGGCGTCTGTACCAAAATAGATACCTAACTGCTATAAAAATACTTTTTAGATACTAGTATTATAGTTCTGTCACCTCAGCATTCACAGAATGAATGTTTTCAGTGCATGATGAATGCTGAGTTGTGGGACGATAGAAATAGAGATTCAATACATAAATTGCTCCTTATCTATTTGGTGAGGCTAACAAAGCATTCAAAATTGATGCTAAATTGACGATTTGCGCTAATAGCAATATTTGATACAAAAACAAAAAAAAACCTACTGTTTCCTTTTCCGATATACCTACTACTTTATTTATTGTACGAAAAGTTGGCAACCCTAGTCGGGGCCCAAATTTCACGCGAATAACGTCGCGGGCAGAAGATAGTAACAAAGATAACATCACAAGCGACCCATTTTATCAGTTATCTAAACTAGAATTACAGTTAAACAAAGCCAGTAAAAGTTATCTTTTGTATAAACATAGGTGTACATGACATGCACAAGAAACCTGCAAACGCAAATTGTAAAATGATATTGCTGCAGAAATACCGAGAATTACACATAACTACATATAAATTGTGCACTTGTACACATAAACCACTAGATAGTGCAATCCACGACGACGACGCGCCCCACTCCGCTCCGCTCCGTACTTAAGTAAGTACAGCTTACAGTACAGTAATCGCGCTTTATTACTGATCGATGCTTGTACAGCACGTCAATGATAAATGATTTTATGAATGTAGTACCTACCTACTTAAAATACCAGATTCTGTGGAATGTGCAGATTCGGTCAACAAGAGATAAGTAACCGGGCTAACAAATTAACAATTTATCACAACATCATGCCTGCGCCTGTACTACTTTCGAAGAACTTCATATCTAAACAGTTTGAAAACAACGTGGACACGATGACCACATCTGTTACCGCCCCGGTTCTATAGCGGCAGAACGCTGCAAGCAGAAATAGTCCTTACGGTGTATAGATAATTATGAACTTCTTCGCTGGTAGGTACGCTTGCCTTTCCCGAAGGATTGGGCAGAGGAGTAACTATAGTACACCACATTTCGCCAGTTATGTTTAAGTCCCGTGTAATAGGGGGCGAGCCTATTGAATCCAGGCTAACAGCTACTTTTTAAATCTTACAAGCCATGCAAGTAAGGTCAAATAGGTAATTGTTGATTAAATTTACTAGCTTGTTTCCTGTACCTAATACAGACATTTTAATACACCATGTACACTTACAGTCTTTGAAACCACCATGAAATAATCTACTTGAAGCTTAATATCCTACTATATTTTTTGGTTGTATTTATTACTTTTTTATGCCATTTATCACTCGTGACCATTAAGGCTCATACAGACCAGCGCGACGCGACTCGAACAATACAATTTCTAAGAAAACTTCACTGTATAACAATAACCGGTGTCGCGTCGCGCTAGTCTGCACGAAGCTTAAAGCCTCGTTCAGACCAGCGCGACGCGAAGGCGCGACGCGACTCGAACAATACAAATTCCAAGAAAACTTCATGGTACCTATAACAATAGCCGGTGTCGCGTCGCTCTGTCGCGTCGCGCTAGTCTGCACGAAGCTTAAATTGATCGTATTTTTTAGGAGTCAATGGAAAAGGGAGAGAACCGACAAACAAAGGGAAAGAAGAAACAATTGACGCTCAATAATAAAACAAATTTCAAACCGTATAACTTTAGGTAGTTAAAAAGCGTGGTCTATTCCATTCAAACAATTATTATTGATTGATACATATAGATTGCGGTCTGTGGCCTTCGAGACTAATGTTCTACGTCACAATGACAACACGATTTAAATTAGTAGCTACATTGCGCTTCATGTAAAAAGAACGCTGGCTGGTTCCCTGCGCACTGAGTGATTTATAGATTTCAGTCTATTCCATAGTAATAAGTACTAATAAAGTATCCATTATGAATTTATGATTCTACAATAAAGCAATTACACTTATGAAATCAATAGCCTAGTACTTTAGGATGCGACTGTACCTGTGCGCAGACGCATCCTGTGCACTGTCGCTTAGCGTTCTTTTTACGTGACATGCCAGCGTGTGTACCAGCACATACCCAGGGGTGGAAAATCCCCCTAGGATTTGAGGTTTCAACCCCCCGAAATGTGAAAAATCAGAATCTCAATCCAGATCGACCCCCTAACGCCCCTAGGGTACCTCCGTACCAATACAGATAAATGTAATGTATTTCGCATAGGTGTACTTTATAATCTACAACAAAAGCAGTAAGAGTACGCTATACTGTATTTTTATCGACTTGAATGAATTTCTGCAACTTCACCATTCCCTGAGTCTAAACTATATCCCACGTGGGGTTCTAAAATCAAATTAACATAATATTATAACAAAATCATGAAACTTCTGGAAACTTTTTATTTATATACTTTTCAAACCGTGCCGTGCGTCACCGAATGGATGGCGTGAGATCTTATACTTACTTGTCATGCAATCCTATTGTTGCTGGAACGAAATAATAAGTCAATCAAGATTGCATGCTTATTTTGACTGCTTGTTCAAGTACCTACCTACCTAGGCAGGATCAAGAAGCGATAATGTGAAGCAATTTTCAAACAAATTCCTTTGGTTCCCACAAATCCCACATTGCGGGCGCATGCGCATATCACCTTTTTGAACTGTCATCTTCATGCAAAGCAAAATTAGGAGATCGTGGCTAAATAATGACTGCAGCACGAGTCGATCGAAGGCGCGTCCATGTTGACGTTGTGGTGTGGTCGTGGTCCGTGTGATCGGGTCCTTAATATTTAACTATAGTGAGACCATTTTAATAGGTAACATTTGACGTCTGTCAGTTTAGTGAATGCAAATCGTAAAATTACTCGTATCGGTCATTATTACAAAAAATATGTAATCGTAATTGAAAAAAGTTAAGTAATTGTGCAGTTTTAACAAATCGAAAAAATATATTATTTTATGCCCTGCGTTACAAGGTTACGTTGTTGAATTTTGATGAATTGTCAAATGTTACCTATTAAAATGGCCTTACTTTAGATATGCCAAGTTTCAACTTTCTAAATAGATAGGAGATTTCTCATACAAATTGCTTTCGCGCTTTTTCTACAATACCTAACAGATTTTGTCATACCTAAGTAGTTATTTTTAAAGATTTCTAGTATGTATTCAAGCATGATGAATTCTCACGTAACCCAGTTCTGTATTATACCTACTAAATCTAATTAAAGATCACCGACCTCATATTTTGAGAGAAAACTGAGACAGATTCTCGATTGATCTGTTTACTATCATTAGCAGTCTCGTTTTGTTTTTTAGGGTTCCGTAGTAAACAAGGAACCCTTAAAGTTTCGCCATCTGTCTGTCCGTGGCTTAGCTCAGAGACTGTATCATGCCAGAGGATGTCATGTAGGTCAACCACAATGTGGGTGGACCATACATAATACCTACATAATACCCACATTGTGCAAATTAAAAAAAAACTTTTATTTTAATGTTTGTTATTGATAGGGAACATCATTTGAATGATGAATAGGTATAATGATTGTCTATTGAAACTAAACAGTGTCAGTATCAAACTTATATTGATAACAAGTACCTAATTGAACAATTATGAGAGCCATGTTCAATGGTAGATGTTTATGAGAATGTTTTATGTTGAAAACTCTGGCATAAAATTAAGGAAAATCAATCTGCCTAGATTTTCTCAACTATGTTTCCCAACTGATTACCAGTATTTTACATGGAGGGACTGCCTATCTGACCTCCACAGCCCAGTTACTAGGTAATACTATAGGTACCCCACTAGTTGTCAGACTTTTTGGGCTTTAGATTACCCAAATACTATGTAATGACTGGCAAAGATCTACGCATGACCGCTGGGACCAACTGTTGAATGTCCTTTCCGAGGCAAAGAGGGGTCTTGGTATGTTATGGCTGGTAACCATGTACGGTCGAGCTAGGCAAACATTGCTTAACCTTGAATATTGTACATAAAATATAAAATTGAGAAAATAACCTTAAAGAAAAAGTATTGTCTTTGTAAGTAGGTAGTATAGATATAATAAAGTACATAGTTGTTGGTTTAAAGGTGATTCTCCACTACATAATCTTTGATATGATACTGAAACATTATCTTAGATATAAGTCAAAAAAAATTTAGTATACAAGCTGGTTGATTATGTTATCCTGTTTTCAACTAAGATACTTAGTAGACAAGTGTTTAACTGTATACTTCACAGAACTGCATAAAATAACATCACGCATTTGTTTCCCCAAAGGGTTAGGCTGAAGTGTGGCTGCGACTGAGAAATGCCAAATGGAAAAACTCAATAACACTTAGCCCGACCTAGGATCAAAATCACGAGACCAACGAGGCAGTCAGGAAACAGTACCGCTCTGTCGATTTTTACATTATACTATACGATGATGATTAGTGGTAACCGTCAATGTATAGATATGGATATAGTTAAAGAAGTATGTATGTAAGAATTAGACAATACTAGCCACCCACACCTGCTTCACACAGTTTCTTTATATAAGTTTATTATACACATAAACATTCCTGAAAAAAATCTCAAAATATTGGTGAATATCGCATAAAAATCTGTTGCAGAGTTTATATGAACAATGTGGTTATCTACTTACTTTTGTAATGTCTAGATGGCAGTCAGTAATTTCTGTCTACCCACAAAAAGGTATAAGTTTATGCATGCATAGTCATAACATTTTATGACTATAATCATTAAAAATTAACATTACATTTCTGTAGACACAGAAGTGTGAGTGCTTTTTAAATAAGTACACCACAACACAACCTATCGCGTTTTGGAAGATCACCTTTGGTATCAATCAAGCAATCTACTTGACTGGGTTGAGAACAATGTCTGCTTCAAATTATGATCGTTCTTCATAGTGGTCATTGGAGTTCACAGAAGAAAAAATATGATCGTTTTATCTCCTACTACCCAACATTTAACGTTCGAAAAACAATCTATGTAGCGATAATGATCTATCGATAACGACCTCTGTATGTATAACTATCAAACGAATAAGCAAAGTATAAAAAATTACGCCATTTCCAAGTTGCAACACTCATTGCATCCACATTCCATCGACTCTAATCGTAATAAAACCTCGATGCGAGATAACCTCCACGTGAAAAAAAAGGTTAGACAAAAATACAAAAAAGATTGCGACATGAAGGTAATCAGCCAATTTGTTACATTGATGACGTATCGAAATAGAAGGACAATGTAAAGTGTACGTAATAAGTGACGATCCATAATTGAATATTCAGAACTTTTGTTTCGCTGTAATCGTGTCCTAAATAAGTATTGGTAAACAAGATTATAGCAAATGGAAGAAATTTAAATTTGACTTACTAGTAGTTCTTCTCCTCAGCAGCGGGGGGTTCCAAACCAACGACATCGTAGTAATTATTGTAATTACTACTAATACTACTACTAAAATTTAACTGTTGTATTAACTTCGTCATCTTGAAGAGTCGTAATTAAGCCTTGAAATAACTTTGGAAGAAAAACACGGTCAGACCGTAAAGATCGAACAAATTGCGTAGTACACACGAACACGAATCAAAGAAGTGTAAATTGGTTTGAGTTGATGAATAATCAACTTGAAGTGCGGGCGAAAGGTGTTATCTTATTATTTAAGAAGTTCACTATTTACATACAAAACACACGTGGTGAGAGGCGTCTGAATTTGGTCGCATAACATAATTTTTCCATAATGGCCACCGGATGCGTGACGTTTCTGTTCTCGAAAATCACGTTCCGTTGTACGTTCAGAGTGACCTCTCTAAGTATTTGAATTAATCGATGACATTTAATCATTTCATTGTCTCAAGAAAAACGAAGCATTAATTCATAAATAAAATATAGTGCGCTATATTTAACACTCATCTTTTATCCTTATTGTCTTTGTAGCAATAATGCGCCTATATAATAAAAATCAATACTTCCTTTGACAACTATGAGTTGCCATAGATAACGTTCCGTTCCTGCAAAACAAAACGTCAACAAGAACCGTAGTGAAGTCAGCCGTAGTACTATCGATTGGGCCGCACCGTTTAATGCGTACATAACAACAGGGAATCGATCAGGAAAGGAATCGATTAAAAACTTACCGATTACGAAAAAGTAACGATGGCATACTACTCGTCGGGTACTCAATATTGGTTAACTTTTTTTTTATCATGTAACTGGATGCTGGCAAGGCATGTAACGTCATAACTTCACTTTAATTTACACTGCACCGAAATAAGATCTTCCAATTAAGGAATGATTAGTCTTTTTACTTCGTAGCACATTCAAAACTATTACACTTTTAGGACTTTTTCTAGTATTCAGTAGGATCCTGAGTAACGACATTCAGGCACTGCGGCGTGTTCACGACTAGTGCCGAGTTAGTCGCCGCCCGCAGTGACGGTGAATACTATAGATATAAGTAGGCAACCTCCACCCTCTATTTTTAGGGAGTATGGGGTGAGACACAAGGGTGGATTTTTTAATAGTTCTTAACCTGATTAATTTTGTGTTATGGGAATCTAGTCAACTGAGTCTACGTTACAAAGAATTAATAAAGAAAGTGCAGTAGAAAAATACCAAATTACCAACTCTTTTGTAGGATCATCATATCCCTGAGCCAATTAAGTGGTAGGTAGGTAGTTTCATTGTCCTTTCATTAAGTTGTGTGCCGGCTCGACTGACCATGGCCCAGTTGTAGTCCTTTCAAAAACATTACGCTTGCATTAGAAGGTTCGCGATTGATGGCGGATTCAGTCCTACTTACTTATTATAGTGAATCTCCAGTTCAAACGGTGCTAAATAATTTACAAATAAAAGCAGAATGGTGTACCACCCAAGTCTCAAACCAGAGTTGCTTTTATGTAGTCAGATGGCAGCTTTGCAATTCTACTGTTACCCTATAAGATTTAAATCTATTTTTAGCCTCACAGATTCGATTTCCAATTTTCACCTAGTGTGGACCGCCTGAAAAGTCCCGCACAAGCGCAATAGCCTACCGTGACGTCACGATGTTTACACCCCCGCTCTCGCTCATTCGATTGTTTTGTTTGTGGAGCGATTATAGTCCTTATGGCTTTTTGATATTGAAAAATAAAATAGAAAATACCTACCTACATCTATTTAATATGTATTCCTTGGAAAGTTTATTAGTAAAGAACCCTAAATAGCTATAGCTATAAATAATAGCTGTTTTTTTGTAGGTACATACCTAATCAGTGCAAAGACAAGGCGTTTCTTCGACTTTACCTAAGTACGGCACTTTAAACTTAAATAACAACAATAAAAGATTCATTTTTAATCAAGAAACATTTTCTGGAACCTTCCGGAAAAAAATCCATAATTATATACGAAAATTTTAAATATCTATTTTTTAAATAATTAAAAAAAAAAACAATGTTCGTACCTATTGCAAAATTTTATATGAAAATCTATTTTAGAATAATTATCTAAGGGTCCATGTAGGTACCTATACCGAGTGTACAGACATCATTAACCTACAATTTGTCAAATTTCTTTAATTAAAAGATTTTCAACTTTATCACTAAAATATAAGGTTCAAAGTTGATTGGGAAAATTTGAGTTTTTTCAATCTGTCAAATTTCTTTAAAAGATTTTCAACTATATCACTGAAGTGTAAGGTTCAAAGTTGATTGGGAAAATTTGACAGTTCCGGTTAGGTTGACGTGCTGGCGTCTGTACCTATGCCCAATGCGCAACTTTTTATTCGATTTGGCGTACGTGACGCATTCGTTTTCTTGCCCTCGGACTCGCCCTTCATGCCCTTTGTTACATTATAGTCGACTAACGATCATCGATTTATGTAAATTATAATTGCGCATTGCTGTCAGTTTTCTTTATTGATAACCTTTTATGAGTTTACCAGCTGCTTTTTCACAAGGCAACATAATTCTGAACAAAATAAAGTCCTGTCTCTTTCATCACCAAAAACACGTTATTTTTCGTCATTATTGCTAGTTCTCTTTAAAATCCAGAAATTGCTTTTAAGTACCCATTATTTGACCAGCTATCTAAATATGCAACACATTTTCGTAAACGATTACGACAAATTTGTTTCATTTTGACAGTTCAACAACATTCATTGCGTTATTTACGTTGTTGAGCAGATTTGTTTTTCGAACTTATGAAGGCATGGATTAGCATTTGTTTCAAAACGATTCATATTCCGATTGATCGTGTATTACGTAATTAGGGTACTGATTTTACCGAGTCCCTAGGTCATCAAATCAATGTTTGATGAAGCGACTAGGCGGTTGGTTGACTCTGAAGTAAGTACTTACACTTGCCTAGACTCTGTAGGTAGCTTTGTCTCTGAAATTGAACACTTGAATTATCATGACATGGCCGAAGAGAAGTTGGTATTTAGTTTTTTTTTTTTTTTGATATGGCATCTCGCAGTTGACTCTCAGTTTGAGGTCGCAGCTGCTTAACCGGACTATCCTGTGGATGCCTTAAGCTACTAACTTAAAGCCTCCAGCCAGGGGCATAAACTATTCTATGTTAAATTAAGCGAACGCTCGCTAAGGGCACCCCCTGTGGGGTACGGACCTCGGCTTAGGGCGTCGCTGGCGGGGGGACAGCAAGGTGGGACAGGCTGGATCAAATTTTCATTATTATTGATCAGGGAATTGGTATTTAGTACCGTTATCTGAAATTTTATAGGGTCTCTTATTTCAGTGTGCACTATGACTCATCCCCTGCATTAAGTAAACGCTCCTATGGCACTCTATCAGAGGTATTGAGCTGCATATACATAATAGTTAGGTTAGGTTAGGTACTGAAAACACTACTGTTCACACCATAGTTTTTTTTTAAGCCTTATTTGAATGACTCTAAGCTGAGCTACGCTGGGAAGACTAGAAGCTAGAAAACGAAAAACCATGGCTGCGGGCCGAATTAGATTCCCCAGAAGAAAGAATATAAGCCCAGCTAAGCAGTTGGAAGACGAGGTTTTGGCAAGATAATTTCGGAAAAAAAAAGCGTTTTTTTTTTTTCTAGTTCTAGGTACATAAGGTTGAAAGTTGCTTGTATGCTATATTTGAAGCCAATTGAGAAACACGTGGAAGGGTGTTTAGAAATATCTTGAATGAAGCAACGTGGCGGGTTTTCTGGAAATGAATTGGGTCAGTGTACCGTGCATATAGGTTACGAAGGCGCGCCGTACTGGCGCATTGTAGCTATATGTACTTATTTATAGTTTTGTATGCAGTTATGATGGTGGTGCTTTCGTATAATTCTCAAACTGAAAGCATTTAGTTCAATTAACAGGCACATTTGAATTTTCAAGGCGTCGCCGTCGATCAGTCAGAAAGTTGAAACTAGTTGACCACCTAAAATCATTACGCCTACAACCTTAGTTCATAATTCATCATCATCTGCCTAGCCTTTTCCCAACTACGTTGGGGTCGGCTTCCAGTCTTACCGGATGCAGCTGAATACCAGTATTTTATATGGAGCGACTGCCTATCTGACCTCCACAACCCAGTAATTGGGTGATACGATACCCCTTGGTAAGACTGGTTGTCAGACTTTTAGGCTTCTGACGACCCGTAACGGCTGTCAAAGATCCACGAATGACAGCCGGGACCACCGGCTTGACGTGCTTTCCGAGGCACGGAGGAGTCTCGGTACGTAAAGATGGTCACTTATCCACAGACCTATTAATACCTAATTATTAGTCTATCCAATAATGGACATTCTGTCCATGACTAGGTGTCTGTAATAGGTCCAACGTATTTCTAATACAAACAAATTTATTTTCAACCTAGAAATGGCACCAAGAAAAGATTACACGAAAGAACAAATGGCCAAGGCTATTGAAGAAGTAAGAAAAGGAGAGAAAATATTGTTGCCGCTGCAAGATACGGAGTCCCAAGGATAACTTTACATAATAAAATCACCGGAAAAAGCCCTATTGATTGTAATCTAGGTCCAGCTACTGTACTTACAGTTCACAAAATCGTGTTACTGTTTCCACATCGACATTAGACAAAACAATTAACACGACAAAACAGTTTATGAATACCTTGGAATCAGAAATACGAAACGTGTTTACAAATGAAAAATTGAATTTATTCACCAGGCTGTACTATATACCCAGAAGATCTGTCGTTTTATACCATTTGGGCTAAAACTAAACACTATTTGAATGAAAACTTACCTCAGAGAGTTGCTGCAACTATGACGGAGCCATCAATACAAGTCTCGCATTCTTTCGAATCTGAACATGTCAGAGAATCCGAATTATTGCCACCACAAACACCTGAGGTATTCGTGGCGGAGATGTCAATTTCTAGTTTACCTGAAGACGTATTAGACGTCTCTTACCACATCTCAGAAAAACCACCAGAAGTGTTGGCCACAGAATATATGCAGGGAAGGTACTTTGGACCAAGTACGTCACAAGTTTACACAGACATTAATGCTTCCGGTGGTGGCAATCCAGATTTACAAGAAGAGGACATCGGAAAAGCTGAATCCGTTCTAGAATTATCGAAAATGGTTTCGAAAGATATAGCTGAGCAGGTAATGCATACCCCAAACAAAGTTCAGACTGAAAAAAATGGCACTATATCCGAGCCCATGCCTTCAAAGCCACAAAATGTAATGGAGGAAAATATTCCACCGCCATTTAAACGTGCTTTATTTTGGCCAGAACCAGAAATGAAAAAAGGCGTACTAAGGAACGTCTTCCTTCGGCAATCACCGGAGAGAGTTGGAGAGCATATATGATCAAAAAAGAAAATGAAAGGAAGGAAGAAGGAAAAGGAAGAAGAAAAAACCAAAATAATGAAAGAGAGACAAGAAAAACAACAAATGAAAAAGAAAATAGCTGAAGAAACGAAGAAAGTTACAAATAAAAAGAAGAAGAAAAGAAGGATAACAAAAGGAAGAGAATTGAATCATCTAGTTCATCAGCAGAAGAAAATGATATACCATAACAAGAAAGTGACCAAGATTTAGAGTTGTCTGAAGAAGACCAGATAACCCATCCAAAACACAGAACTGAATCACTAGAGTCAGATGAAAATATTCCTCTAAAAGACATATCCCTGCAATTATTAGAGAAAAATACATATGTTATAATTAAATACGAAGGAGAATACTTTCCCGGGATGATTAAAAATATTGAGAACAATACTTACGAAATAAGTACAATGGTTCTATCAAGAGGAAATACGTTTCGGTGGCCCGACACTCCAGATCAAATTTGGTATAATAGGGGAGCTATAATGGAAAAGATTCAAAACCCTAAAACCGTCAACAATAGGGGCTTTTTTAAAGTACCTGAAATGGAAAAATATTTACCATTTATATGTTAAGTTTTTAATCACAATATTTTATTTTTATTTAAAGGTCTTTACAGGTTGTTACTTTTTGAGAGTTCCTATAACTACCTACTATTTGTTACAATATTTTTAGACAGATATTTATCAATAGTTGTGTCTCTGTGAAAACTCAGGGAAGACATAGATCTCAGTTGAATTAGTGTGTTGATTTTGGAATTTCAATTTAACCTTTAAAAAGGTTTGTTTATACTTATTTTGATTGGACGACATTGTTAGATTGTTCACAAATTTTGGAAAATAACGTGATTTTTGAGACTGATTTAAAAAAAATTAGATATATTATTTAAGTTCGTGTTAATTTAAGTTAGCTTTTGAGTATTGTATTGATTTATAAGACTGATATTGATAATGATGTTAGATTGTTTTTATTCAAATAACATAGCTGACGGGTTGGAGCATTTCGTTAATATTTTTGTCCTTTACTTGATTATTCATATTTCCCTACCTAGCTGTTCATAATTAGGGGTCCTACACTGGACTATTAGTGCCCATTTATGGCTGTTCATAATTAGATAATGTCCATAATTGGGGGCCCACTGATGGTGTCTAAATAAGAGTGTTGTTTATTTATTAAATTTTATTATACTGAGTACTAAACTGAAATGAAACATTGAATACTGATTGAGAAAAGGGCTTTTCATTTACCTTCAAATCCCAAAGAATGTATGTTGAAAAATGAAGACATTACAAAGCAAATACAAAAAAAATGCCCATAATTGGGGGACCTACACTGGATTATTACAGTCCATTGATGGTGTCTAAGTAGGAGTGCTGTTTATCTACAATATTTTATTGTACTGAGTACTAAACTGAAATTAAACATTGAATACTGATTGAGAAAAGAGCTTTTCATTTACCTAAAAATCCCAAAAAAGAAATTACAAAGCAAATACAAAAAAAAATCGCTTATACTGTCCATGACTGGTGACTTTACCGACTATAATCATTATAAGAATGATGTGATAAGACATCGGTGTGAGTTAAAAGAAGATGTAGTGACAAAAATTGAAAAGGGTATGCTGAGATGGTTTGGTCATGTTGAGAGGATGAATGAAAGGCGACTAACAAAATGTATTTACAAGGCAGATGTGAATGGAAACGCCGGGAGGGGACGCCCTAGGAGGACATAATTATACTGACCTTATTGGTGATGTTCTTCAGAAAGGACAGGTGCGTAGAACTCGCAACAGGCGTGCGTGTGTGACCAGCTATCTAATTACGCAACTTATTTTCGTAAACGATTACGACTAATCTGTTTCATTTTGTCAGTTCAACAACATTCATTGCGTTATTTACGTTGCTCTGCAGTTTTTTTTTCGAACTTAGAAAGCAATGTATTAGCAATCTGTTTCAAAACGGTTCAGACTCGGATTGATTGTGCATTACGTAATTAGGGTACAGATGTATGAACATAAACGAGGCAAAAGGAGTATGTAAGGATCCTAGCAGGTTCGTGTTCTGTAGTTTCTGCCTACCCCTATGGGAAGAAGGCGTGAGTTTATGTATGTATGTATGTCATTATAATATTATTACATTTTAAAACACCAATTAATAATATACCTAAGTAATATGCGGAAAGAGAACTATTAATCTGGGCTCAGCAACATAATACCTAACTGTGGCGGAGCGCGGTAAACCGAGAGAAGTAGGCCAGTTGAAAAAAAAACTGTTTGTTTATTCATTGTTAACGTCACTTCAACTTTCATCGTGTGCGCGAAAAGTTACTTCTTGTTTACCTAACAAAATAACGGTGTCAATAAACCGTTTCATGAAATTCATATGTATTTCGATCTACTTCTATTAAGAGCTTCATGCAAATTAGTGAAAATATTTCTATTCCTACCAGTCTTGAACTCATAAAACAGCTACGAATATGTTTTTTAGTCTGCACATGTTAATGAATTCGTCAGATTAAAATGTTAAAACTTTATTCCATAAACTACTACAATCTGAGAAAATTAAACACGGGAAACAATACATTTTATTTAATTTACAACTGCCAGTCAACCATTTGATATTTATCGTAAAGGGAAACATTAAAATGTTTGAAAAAACCATCGCGTCGTTTTTAATTTATAGTCATATCTTCGCGAGCACGGCCTAACTTGTTTTATTTTTCAATAACCTTGAAAAACATGTTTGCTCACAAAGCAAATAATCACACAATAATCTACATGCCACCATCCTAATCCTACTGATCCCACTAATTGAAATCTTGAAATCTACTCTAAATTAGTCATTTCAACGTATTACTACTTACCCCAAATACCTTATTACTAGTTACTTTTCTTTCACTAAACTAATAACACAAACACTATCTTATTCACTGTTCTCTACAACAAATATAACTACTACTAGAAATGAATTCAAATTTATACTGAGCGAAAAAAATGCAAATTAACTACTTTGTACAAATTATATGGTTCTAATGCAATTATGTCAACAACCACACATTCAATAAAACCACACAACTCAATCTATCAAATGATGAATGATATGATGTCTGAACTCCGAGCCGAACGCATTACGAAATTCAACGACAACAACCGACTCGTTTCACGACGCGCATTCTATCGTAACTCGGTACAGAGCGGCTTACCCGGCTGCCAAGAAACCGCGGTGTGACGTGACCGAAGTGACGTCAAGACGGACTTTATTTTCTATAGAAATTGAATTCACGATATGCAGGACGCGCCTACGAGTTATTTTAGAGCGAAATGTTTTGTTGTTGAGACGACGGCTCAACATGGGAAGGGCTACAGACAAAAAAAAAAATGTAGGCGTTTTGTAATGTTTTAATTTTATGATGTATCAAATACTTATATTATGATTATTCAATGAAGATAGAGTGGTTGTGTTCATAGTTTTCGAAAGGAAGCTGGTAGGAATCGGCTTGTTTGAAGCCATCGCCCCTGATACCTAAGTACCATTTAGATTCAAAACTATAGTCAATAAACTGACTAAACTATCACTAAAATTCCTTACTTTTGGCTATGAGAATCTTAAAGGTATTCTGCTGAAAATTTATAAACTTAAAAATAATTTTGACACAACTAAAATTGAATTTGACTATCGCGACTCCACGTGGTACTTGTTTGCCCTACCCCATGAACGATTTTTAGAGCTGGGGGCGCGCAGCAGAGTCTGCCTCGATGTGTTTTATATGGAATTTTTCACTTTTTGTGTGGAAAATATGAAAAATGATTACCTACACGTTGAGTTTTAGGGGTGTATGCATAGATATCCGTGGGTATGGCTTTTATTAAGAGGGTCAAAATAATTATTTTTGCGATAGGACATACCATTTTCGAGATATAAGTAAAAAAAAAGAAAAAAAAAAGATAGACTGTTTTTGAACCTTTTTTTTTTTTTCGAGTGGGATATCATCAAATGACTCCTCCCGCTCTGGGTGGAGCGGGAGGGCGTGTCAGACTATTACTGACTAAAATCCACCCGTGTTCCTTCTGTTGCCTGTGCAATGCCAGGGGGCCACGGTCAGGCCTTTCGGACTTTCCCGCAACCCCGGCAGGCAATGGTCTCATCGGACCCCTTCACTTGCTGACACTCTTTGAGGCGCGCGTGGAACACAACGTGCCATTGACCCGGGCTTGGTCCTTACCGGACGGCGAGCTACCCATTGCTCACCGTCCGCAAGCCCACGCCTACGGTGGCCGGGAATCGGCAATAGATTCCCGACGCCCAGGGCGTCTCCTACTGTGGCGGCTAGGGGCGTGAGGGCGCGAAATCTGCCTCTCACTCACGCGCTCCGCCTCCTCCTTCGCGAGCATTACTGCTTCGCAGAAGGAGGTGACGGCCTCCCATGCCCTCTCGCTCCGTACCATGGCCTGGACCAGGGCCGGACGCGAGAGATCGCGCCGTATGCTCCACCGTGTCTTCCGGGCGATCCACGCAGTGATGACACCCGGGCGTTTCCTCCCGCCTTATCCGAAACAGGTACCTCCCGAAACAGCCGTGTCCGGTGAGGACCTGCGTCAGGCGGAAGGTGAGGACGCCGTGGCGCCTCTCCAGCCACTCCTCAAAGAGGGGACTTATAGCCGCAATAGTGACGTGCGCAGCACTGGGTTGCGACAATCGCACTCTCCATGACGCCATGAGATCCCGTCGGAGCTCTGTCCGCTGTGCCGCGATTTCTCGCGGCATCGGAGTCAAGCCCCGGCGCTCCGCCTCCTCGCGCCACTCCCAAATATGCGCGAGGACTTTTGCCTCCAGATCCCATGGCGGCAATCCGGCAAGGAGGCTCGCCGCCTCACCGGAGAACTTGCGATATCCCCGGACCAGCCGGGTGGCCAAGACCCTCTGGGACGCGTTCAACCAGCGGGCAGGCCGCCGCCTCAACGAACGCGCCCACAGCGGTGCCCCGTACAGGGCCATGGACCGCACGATCCCCGCGTATAGCCTCTGGCAGGAGGCGAGACTGTTTTTGAACCTGAAGTCGAGATGTTGGTATGAGTTCATGACAACTAATTTTATACCACACCTTTTTAATCGCGATAAAAAATAGTCAGATTTAGTTAGACACTCAACATTTTAGGTGAAACACATCAAATACAGAATAACAAAATTGCCATTTTCACTAAATTAATAACTCAGTGCCATCTTAGTGCTGTCAAACTAAAATAATTAAAGCACTTTAGTCTATTTCAGAATGAGAAATCGTTGTTTGACAGGAATAAACTAAAAAATCTTGGTGATTTTTAATCTAGTTCAGAGGCATTTGTGACAAGAGAATCGGCACCAATGACTAAGTAAGTCTTATATGTCTTAGTCACAATACATTGTGCACTGATAAGTCTAATTAATATTAAGAAATGCTGAATTTCAATGCAGCAGAAACAAGCGTTATCGCACGTGCGTCGTCGGGTTACTAAATAATTTCAACAGTGTAAGGTGCAACAGTGTTAAGAATGTTTATAAATTATTGCTTATCTTCTCTTCTTTAAAGGAGCAATAAGAAAACTTACCGTGACTCTTATTCATTAAATGTTTTCATTAATTAAAAGTATTCTGGGTTTTGAGGTCTCTTCCCAATCTAACCTAACTTGGGGCTCAACTTAAGATTTAATGATTTTAACATATTTAGCTGAATGTAACTGTATAAGGCCTCTGCCTCGAATTTTGAGGGCAGCGGCGCGGCGGCGGCGGCGGCGCGGGAGCGGCAGGATCTTATGCGTAAAATCAAATGGACCGGTTCTCGAGAACAGCGGCGCGGGGGCGGGCAACGAGCGGTGCACTCCAGTCAAGCGGTGACTGCCCGCGCTGCCACCGCCGCCGCCCCGCTGCCCGCAAAATTCGAGGCAGAGGCCTTATAGGGATGATACTTGGGTAAAAAAAAAGAAATTCTATTTAATCCGTCAGTCAGATAAACAAAATTTATTAGACTCGTATTTTTTGCTTTACCTATCATAATAAAAAAATGACTTGGATAATAAAAAGCACTAAAGTTGGGGAGTGGTTTTCGCAACGTCACAAGTAAGTAATAAAATCTACATACCTACTCGTGACGCCATGGCACATTTTAATTGCCGTAATCTTTTGATAACGTGAAAAAAGAAAAAATACGTGTACGTTATTTTTTCATAATCTACAAGACGGACAAAAATTTTTTTTTTAGTCATAATCCCTATTTTAGGAAAATCGATTACATATACAGATTAGACTTTTGTTGACTCCATAAAGTAAGAACCAGACTCCAAATTTTAGTATGTCTACGTTCGTGGCAAGGATTTGGACATGTTCCAAATATTTGGTACTGCAAAGGGTGGCACTTGGAAAGGGGTGACTTTCCGAATTCCTTAAGAGCCTATACTACCTCAAATGGCTTAGCATGATCCTCCGTTTTGCCGAAAATACTGCAGCATTAATTTTGAAATAAATATTTGGTAAAGTTGAGGATTAATGTTAAGAACTGTGTTTATCGAAAACACGATTCCATAAAATTTTCTCGATAGAAAAAAAATCCAAAGTTACCTCCAAACCGAACAATAAACCGCTGGTATTCAGTAATTACTTCAAATTAGAACATGAAACTTTGCATACTAACTGAACTAACTATATAGCAGGTCTCTTATCTATATATTATATAAAAAAAATTAAGTACCTACCGTTATTTTGACCAGGGACCATTTTGGTTACCCATTGAAAGGGTTGTCGATAGGGTTTTTCTAAGCAGTTAGTTAAAAACCCATACGATGTGGGTAACCCATTTGAACGGCTTAATGGTTTTCGATGGGGTTTTTCTAAGCAGTTAGTTAAAAACCCATACGATGTGGGTAACCCATTTGCTTACCCTTTCGAAAAGCTTAACTCTTAACCGGGGTTGTACGGTCCCTGATTTTGACAGTAAAAAGCAATTACCTAAGCTACTGGCGCCTTGGAGCCGCCAGTGCCCCACTCCGTCTCGCTCTCACTCAGTCCGCGAGCAGTATAGTGCGAGCCAGATAAAAAGTGAATTTAAGCTGAGGTAGTATGTGCTCTTAACGTTTAATCAGTTCTTTGAGTAAACATTTAAGATTTGAAAACCTGTTTGCAAATGCAGCAATTTTAGACGAACATTTACCAAATGGTAGCATAAGTCTGGGAAGCTTAGGATGTTCAAGGTTTCAATTCACTGTGTTCTGAAGTATTCCAAGCTTGCTACGTTGCTTCTAAAAGAATTGTGTATTTCGTGAGCAAGATTCTGAGTCCCTTTAGCATAAGACCTCTACAAAATATGTGGGATTATAAACAAGCTGATTTAATATTTTAGTTGAGAAATATGAAATCATTTTATAAAGAAAAAAGAAAGAAAGAATAATAATTATTTATTTGGACACAGTTCGAGAAACACAATAACAAAATAAAAAGGTAAAATAATCATAAAGCAATAATAGTGTGTGCTTCACGGCTGCACCAAAAAGGTTCATTTCAGCATTTAATGCCCGACAGCGACAAATGCTGTCTGATGTTGGTTTTTTAATGAACCCCTATGGACTAGTGACGGGGAGTACAAACAGTTTCAACATCTAATAAATAATTTTTATACATCTAAATACTTACATAAATGAGTAAACTACGTAAGGTCTATTTAGATAATTGTTTCCAATTTATATTATTTCCACTTATACAAGCACATACACCTAAAACAACAGACATCAGATACCTAAAATAATGAATAGATGTCAATTTCATTGATTATTGAATTTTATTTATTTTTCAGTGGTACATTAAACACTGTTTCACACATACTACCATCGCTGGTGAAGAAATATTAAATAATGAGCTAGGTACAGACGCCAGCACGTCAACCTACCCGAAACTGTCAAATTTTCCCAATCAACTTTGAACCTTATACTTTAGTGATAAAGTTGAAAATCTATTAAAGAAATTTGACAGATTGTAGTAGTTTGACGTGCTGGCGTCTGTACATGCAAATCAGAACAAGGTACATTAAAATAAAATTATGAAATCTTATATTAAGTTTATGAATTTATAATCTTAATGAGAAATTAATAGACTGCAAAACAAAAAATGCATTATTTAAATATTAATAGTTCAATCAAAAATATACATCATAATGTCAAAATAAAAATTACAATTCCAGGAATTTATAATAATGTCAAATTACTAATGTCATTATTAAGGTTTTAATTAAAATATCAAAAGTATTGACGGAATAAAAACACATGTAGAGCCAATCAATTTTACATTTAAACTTATTAATTGGTAACATTCTCAGAGTAGGTGGTAATTTTTTATACATTTTAATTGTCATACAACTGGCATTTCTACTGTAGTAATTGCATTTGCAGTAATTGAAAATATTTATGGAAAGGGTGGAACTGGAAAGGCAAATGAAGACTCCTTTTTAAAGATAATAATATTTTAATTTAATAAAGTTACAATAGAATAAATACTTAAAAGTAATTACTAACAAACCACTCACAACCCATACGCTAGAAGGCCAATTTAGAAACATAGTATGGAACTAAAACAGTGATTGTGATCTTCTTCAACAAGTTTCCAAACACTTGCATCAGCGATATCGTTTTCGGCTTAAAAAGTATAGCAATCGAGATATCTGAATCTACACAACTTATAGAATTTGGCACAACGTTGTTAAAAGGCAGATTTTCCAAATTCAACTTAGTGTTCTTAGCCAAAGAGTTCAAATTCACTGCTGGATTATCACAGAATATGTCTCTTGGCAGAGGAAAACTCGCGGTCTCTTCTAAAATGTCTGAAGCTCTCTGACAAGGGATATTGAACATTGAAAGGCTTGACGTAGGGTTCATTGCAGTTTGGCCAGAGACTATGTTCCCTAATTGTTTCGGATTTTCGTACAATGTTGGATTGAAATCATTTTTGTTGCAACCATTGTTTGGTCTAAATATTTGCACCAGCTTTGGAGTCTGAGTTTCTGAATCCTGGTTTTGGTCTTTCAATTTGGCTAAAGCTGTGGCTATTTTCGATAATATCTTGCTAAAGTCAGCAGTTTTATTTTTAGGTGCAGGTGTATCTTTGACTGTTTCTGTTTTATTCTTGACTACTGGGGCATCCAGCATGTAGGCTCTATTATCAATAATTTCTTTGATATACTTCAGTCTTTCTTCTACAATACTGTCAAAATCTGGCATTATTGGCTCCGGGAACATGTCATTACTTTCAGTTTCCTTGAATTTTTCTTTATTGTCTTCAATTATTTTTTTATCCTCGTCCTTTTTCTCCATTTCATCGGAAAGGAGGAAATTGATTATCTTGACAACATTGTACAGTTTTTCTTTTTTAATTTTAGAGGTACTTTTCAGTGATTGTAATACTGGCATGAGCTTCTCCCATTTTGAGTCGGTGGAAGATGAAGATGATGGCTTCGGGTTCTGAATGACCACTGGATTTGGTGATGATGTTAAATTGTCGAGGGTTTGTGTTGCGACTTCCTGAAAGAAATTATATTGATTTATAGTTGGGATCTTGTATTAGAGATTATCTATGAGGGCGACACTTGTATAACCTTGGTATAACCTTTTATAACAAGCTACCCTCTTCTTTGCTAGATTTGCCTTTTAATGCGTTTAAAACTAAATTAAAGTCCAACCTTTGTTCAAAGGCATACTATTCTAACAACGACTACTTAAATGATAAGAATAGATGGTCGCTGTGATTAACTCAAGACAATGTTTAAATGTTCTTTCTCCAGAATTAGTTTACCTACTGACAGGTTATATGACTTTATATAATTGTTTATAATTTTACTTTTTAAGTCAATTTATTTTAATTTAATTTTAATTTAGTGTTGACATAATCTACTCATTACAATGTTTTTTTATGAGTTGTATTGCAATATGTGGTTAGCTAGCGACCTCAACAATTATTTATTTTACCTCGATGGTCCTAGTTTATCAATTGTAACTTCTAGTTACAGCTATATGTAAGCGGGCACGCCCTTTATACCTGGAGGCTTTTTCTTTTTTTTTAGATATTGTTTACTTTTAGTTATTTTTATTTCTGCTTGAGTATAGTTCTCGATGCTTTTGTTGGTATATTGGCGTGTGCTAGCTGTCATAAGGCTATTAATTATAGCTATTTAATTTATAATTTAAATTATTTTTCGCATATTGTAAATTGTCTTGCATACTGTTGTATAGAATCATTTTTTATTTTTTTTCTAACTGAACATACAGCTGTGCTGCTCGGGAGTTTGTTGCGCCACTTCTTCTTTCCAGCAAAAGCACTAGGAAGTGGTGAAGGGTGGGCGTTTTGGGGGACTGTCTTATGTAATTTTGACGTTCGAAAAGTGCTGATTCTCAGCCTAGTTTGAATAAATGACTTTTGAACTGAAACTTTTTGGGACTGGCCATTTGTAAACGATATAATTAAAAAATGAGTTCAAATTTTGAATATGGATCTTTGCCAATATTACTAAATATGTATTTTATTCATTTGTCATTTGTTTATGATTTGGCGGCAAATTGAAAATTGTCTGTGTCACGTCAGCGTGAATTTAACGTAAAAAAGTTTTCGTACAATGATGTTTTATGACTTTCATTTAAGCCTTTCACGATGTAGCACCATCTCGTGCCACTGTTTAGAACTGGATTAATGAGTTCAAAAAGGTCGCACTAATCTCACCGATGATCTGCGTGAGGGATGGCCTTCTACGGCGACAATTAGGCTGACAAAAGAGTGAGTTATCAGCAGATTCGGACAAGCTTAGGCATCGGTATGAGTCAAGTGCAAAAAATCCTCCATCAACATTTAGCGGTCAGGAAGCTTTGTGCCCGTTGGATACCTCACAATTTGAAAGAAGCCCAAAAACTCCGTCGTGTTGATTGGTGTCGTGAAATGGTTCAAAGATTTAACGGAGGTGACTCAAATGCTATGTTCGACATACTTACGGGTGACGAAAGCTGGATTTATTGTTATGATCCTGAAACTAAGAGACAGTTTGCTGTCTGGGTGTTTCTTTCCGAGGAGTTGCCAACTAAAGTGAAGAGAGGTCGAAGCATGGGAAAAAATATGGTGGCCTCATTCTTCGTAAGGGCAGGACAGGACATTACGCAACAATTGTTTTAGAGGATCGAAAAACAGTTACCTACTGCAGAGTGGTACACTAACAATTGTTTGCCACTTGTCTTGGAAAAAGTTCGGGAGAAACGACCTCGCAGTAGGATCCTCCTTCACCAGGACAACGCCTCGTCGCACACCGCCAAGCAAACAATCGACTACTTGGCGACGTCAGACGCTTAATTACTGGGTCACACGACCTACAGCCCCGACCTTGCGATTTTTATTTATTTCCGAAAATAAAAGAAAAACTTCGATGAAAACGTTTTATGGACGCCGAGGAAGCAGTGGCTGCGTTTCAAAATGCCGTCGAAGAGACCCCTAAGGACGAGTGGGCAAAGTGCTTTTCTCAGTGGTTCCATCGGATGCAGCGATGTATTGATGTAAAATGACACTATTTTGAAAATATAATTATAATAACTAATAATGACTAATTACTATGACTATGTTATGATAACTAATGACTTGCTAGTTTGTTCAGTTTTTGATTTTCTAAGAACTTTCAGTGTCACCAACGTATGTCATCGAGAACACGAATAAAAAAACTTAAAATTTATTTAATTAGCCAGTTCCTACAAACGACAAACGTACAAAATAATAAAAAAAAACCCACAAACAATAAGAATACCCACCCTACCCTTATCTTCCTACCCTTATATCAAATTATTTGAATAATAATAAAAGAGTAATTTACTCACACTTAAAATCACACAAAATCCAATTAATAAAACTCTGTTAATCATTTTCTTCAACAAAATAACTTAAAACACAACAAACTTCAATTACTATTAACTTATCAATACATCAACTGATCATAATCGTAAGGTTTTGTATACTTCATTTATCGATTACGAAATCGCACTAACAATAATCGGTTTCAATATGACATAACAATCAGTGTCGCGTAACTATCAGAAGATAAAATTCAAAATGTCACCGGAATTTTAACAAGTTTATTTTAAAATCACACTATCGGAAAAACTTATCATCCTTAGTAAAATAGGCAAAATATTCTAGTTACTATTAATTTTGCTTTGTTAACTAAAATGAATAAGAAATGTACCTACCTCACTACACTATTTTAAAATTGTCACAGGGTTGTAATAGTTATTTATCCAACATGTGAGGAAAGTTCGTTTTTCCAAATTCAAGTTCGTTTTAGCAAATGAACTTGCTCATAAGTTGCATACAAAACTTTTCACCACTCCCAGCAAGAAAGTATTCAGTCATCATAGGTAAATAAATTAAATAGACACAAAGCAAATCAAAATAATTCTTTATATTTTAAAATATCTTTAAAACTTAACATAAAAAAATCAGGCAAGGTTAGTTCCTGAACGGGAGCATTACTTTCCTCACTGTTCAAACAGTGAGGAAAAACCAACTTTCCTCACTGTTCAAGCAGTGAGGAAAAACCAACTTTCCTCACTGTTTTCGTAGAGGAAAGACACTTCTTTCGTGCGGGAGTGGTGAAAAACAATATTCAGCTGATGTATTTTGTAAAAACCTCATTGTGAGAACATATGACTGGTTATGATGGCAGTGACTGGTACCAATGACTCGGAATTTCAGCACTGGTTTGGGTAGAAACTAGTGTCTACACGAGTCCAGTTGCAAGTCAGGGCTCGCTGGACCGACTAACTGTACTGTCATATTACTGGGCTCTTTAAAACTGCCTTTAGGTGAAAGGAGTTACCAATAGTGTCAAGTTCACTTCAAGCTCGCATCAGCTAAGCTGTCACGGAAAGATTTTTACAGAATAGGCATAATGTTCCCACTGGCCTAGGCCTAGTGGGCTGTACCTAATCCATCACTCGGGCCCAGCGTAGGTTGAAGATGTCACATGTCTTTGAATTTTTGGTTCTAGAACATTTACATGCAATATAATCCCAATATAATTATGTCAAATGTATGTATATGTCAATCCCAATATATGTAAAATGATATGTCAAATGTTGGGTCAAATGAAGGGCTTAATTAACAAAATTTAAATATACTTACATGTAATTATAATCCCATATAATTTAAAAATAAAAATAAATTTTATGAAACCTTAAACCCAGCTACGACAAAAACACTAAATAAAAAGGTGGACCACAACACCTTTTGAGAGTAGGTACCCTCTCAAAAAGTGTTGTGATCCAACTATTTTTAAAGTTGAACAACTGCCCCTAGTAAAGACCCATGGTCCAACTAGTTGTACAGAGCAGTTGGACCACTGCCCCTTAATGTAATTAATATGGGTTTTTATATCGAAAGTCATTAGTTCGATTTTCTTTACTTCAAACCCTGTCCTTCACCGTTTTGAGTGCAGCGGCGATGGAATAAGTTGCACAAAGTAATGTGCTTGTCTGGGCCGAACTTACTATCCCAGGCAGGCGCAGAATAGACCGGCTGTTATTTTCCCAAGTATACCTACCTAATTTTCTATTCACTATATTTCATAAAAGATAGCTTGATCTCTGCGAGAGCTGTCAGTAAAATCACCGCCTATGAAGTCCTGAATTTCATAATAGTACAGACAGTATTTGTCAATGACATACAGTATGGGCATGCCGACCTAATGAATGAATTCCTACCCTAGGAATGTCAGTTTGACATATGTCGCAGAGATCAACCTATCTTTTATGTAGTATAGTCCATAATTTAAAAAAGACTACATAAATAATTAAGGCAGAGTTAATTTAGTATTTAATATTAGTTAGTTTGCCATTGGATGTTTTGTCATTTAGCTAGGTCTCTGTTTTTTACCTTTTTTTTTTTTTTTGGGTGGGAAATCATCAAATAACGTCTCCCGCTCTGGGTGGAGCGGGAGGGCGTGTCAGACTTTTACTGACTAAAACCCACCCGTGTTCCTTCTGTTGGCTGTGCAATGCCAGGGGGCCACGGTATCCCTTTCGGACTTTCCCGCAACCCCGGCAGGCAATGGCCTCATCGGACCCCTTCACTCGCTGACACTCTTTGAGGCGCGCGTGGAACACAACGCGCCGTCGACCCGGGCCTGGTCCTTACCGGACGGCGAGCTACCCATTGCTCACCGTCCGCAAGCCCGCGCCTACGGTGGCCGGGAATCCGCGATCGATTCCCGACGCCCGGGGCGTCTCCTCCTGCGGCGGCTAGGGGCGTGAGGGCGCGAAATTTGCCTCTCCCTCACGCGCTCCGCCTCCTCCTTCGCGAGCATTACTGCTTCGCAGAAGGCGGTGACGGCCTCCCATGCCTCTGTTTTTTACCTAACTACGGCGAAGCAAAAAGGAGGGTTATGATTTAAACCGTGTGATGTCACATTAAATTGAATATGGCGCCCTCTAGAGGACATAAAGACAGACCTGTCTTTATGTCCTCTAAAGGGCGTAATTTTTTTTTTGTTTTACCTTTACTACATAAAATAAAAATAAAAAATGATATGTCAAATGTTGGGTCAAATGAAAGGGCTTAATTAACAAAATTCTAAATATACTTACATGTAACATAATCCCAATATAATTTTAAAATAAAAATAAATTTTATAAAACCTTAAGCCCAGCTACGACAAAAACATCAAATAAAAAGGTTTAAACAAAACATCACAAACAGACAAATTAAAAATCCATAGTCACACGTCGTGTAAGCAGAAATCGAACAGATTACGTGTGACTCCGGATTTTTCATTCGTTTAGTTGGGTTTTAGTTATATTTCTATGGACCACAGGAAAATAGTTGGACCACAACTGCCCCTAGTAAAGACCCATGGTCCATCTAGTTGTATAGAGCAGTTGGACCACTCCCCCTTAATGTAATTAATATGGGTTTTTATATCGAAAGTCATTAGTTCGATTTTCTTTACTTCAAACCCGTTTCCGCGGCAGATTTTACCCGACTGAGCGACAGAAAAGACGGTATTTCATGCATTTAGTATGTATCTGTTTTACTGCGATGCCTTGTGATAACTTCATAAACTAACACGTGTTCCCGAACACTAGGCAACATCTAAATGAATTTCTAAATAAAAGCACACTGTTGGATTTTCAACAGGAACAACTTACAACCCACAGATTGCTCAAGTTAAAGGGGAACATTTACAAGTCCGTGATAAGTCCTGTCGTACTGTATGGATCGGAATGCTGGGCCGTGAAGAAGACGGATACACAGTTGGGCTGGGAAAAGCTGGATGGATTGTGTGAGGAATGATATGAAAGAGAAGGGAGTGAATGATAGCGTGACGGTTGACAGGGGAGAATGGAAAGAGGAAAGGTGTGCGTCGACCCCACGTAACATGGGACGATGGCAGGAAGATGATGATGATGATGTTGGATTTCCAACGCACGGCTCAGCGCCGAAAGTGTCGCTTATGTGTTAGTTAAAACCAGCATTAGTATAAGCACCTAGATAACTAGTATATTTTGTGATTGTTAGGTACCCTTTTTCATCAAAGTCACATCAGTACTTATCTATTAAAACTGGCTTGTCGGCGTGAGTACTCAACACTTCTCCTCCACATTTGTTATGCGTATGGCCAAAGTGTGGAACTCTCTTTCCCTTCCACCTGCAGGCTTCAAAGCAAGAGTGAACAGGCACCTTCTGGGCTTGCTCTTTACATCATAGGCCTCTTCCATCGCTTTCCATCTGGCGAGATCGAGAGCAAGAGCTGGCCCCTAACTAAAAAAAAAAAACCTTTAGATTGCATCACTCAAAGCAATATTTGGTAGTGGACGAGTTGGATAGAATGATCAAATACAGTATATCTTGCGATTGGACCTAGAACCCCCTCGGTTCGATCTTATTATCAGTAACGTTTCTAGAGCAGCGGTGGCCCAGTGGTGGCGGCCCCGACTTACGAACATTAAGTCGTGGGTTCGAACCCAGACAGGCGCATTACTTTGCGTACTTTATTTCATCACCACTGCTCTCAAAACGTTGAAGGAAAACATCGTGAGGAAACCGATGTCCTAGAACCAAAAATTCGAAGACATGTGACATCTACCAATCCGCACTGGGCTCGCGTGGTGGATTATAGCCCACTCCCTCTCATGGAGAGGAGGCCGTGTCCCTGCAGTGGGAACGTTATAGGCTGATGATGATGATGATGATCAGGCAAAATTGTATATTTTTTTTCCATTAGGTACCTACCTACCTATGACATGGTCTGTAACTCAGTACCTAGTAGCCCGGAATCTTGTGCACGGGAGTATGTGAGTTAAGGTTTCAGGCGCAATGCAACTCTACTAAAACAATTTCTAAGAAAACTTGACGGTAGAACAAGTATCGGTGTCATGTCGCCCCTGTTTGTGGGAGCCTAATATGGGGGTCAGTTGCAACTAAGCTTGTCTCCTAGCCTAGCGGCCTATTATGCTTGTTTGAGCTCCACTTAAATCTGCGTGGTTCGTTCCTCAAGAAACCGTTTCAGACACTAAACATGGTCACACATGATCTGACCAAGACTAATTTAACTTTAAAGAGACTGACCCCTGAGTTTGTTTTGCCATTTCTTCTCAGGGGTAGTCAGATAGGAAATGTCGACTTTATTCTAGCTTATGTATATTTCATCAGTATGCGTCGTACTGCAAGAAATGTGGGTGTGCCGTTATGAACGGTCCAGAAGGTGAAGCGAAGGTACGAAGAGATTGGAAACCATTTGAGGAGACCTGGTAAAGGTCTGCCTTTACCAGGTCTCCTCAAATGGTTTCCAGTCTCTTGACCTGGGTCTGCCCAGGTGTCCTAGTGCCCGAGAAGACCGTTATATTGTTTCCACTGTGTTGAGAAATCGCCACCTAAATGCAGTTGAAGTCCAGCATCAGCTTCTTCAAACCCGAAAGGACTACATTACTGACAGTACAGTGAGAAGAACGAAGACCAGCGAGTGACCCCAAACTCGAGAGAGAGCATCGAGTGAGCGAGACTGCGATACGGCCGTGAACACATACTGTGGGATCAAGAAGAATTGTCAAGAATTTTGGTTTACAGATGAGTCTCGATTCTCACTTTACACTTATGATGGAAGGCGAAGTGTCTACAGGCGACCGGCTGAGCGATACTTTCAAGCCTGCTTCTTCGAAAGAGTCCAGTACGGTGGAGGCATTGTACATGTATGGGCTGGCATATCTTCAGAAGGTCGCACAGAGTTAGTGGCCATAGAAAATGGCACTCTGACTGGGGAAAGATATACCCAGGAGATTCTCAATGAAAATGCAGTGCCGTATTTAGTAAATATGGGTGATGGAACGATGCTGATACATGATAATGCCCGGAAACACACAGCTTGGATCGTGCAAGAGTATATTCAGGAGGTTGGTATCAACGTGATGGCTTGGCCATCAAGAAATCCTGATCTCAACCCAATTGAACATGCCTGGGATGAGCTAGGGAGGCTAGTTAGAGGCACTAAAACAGGCCCTTTTAGAAGAATGAGAGACATCGACTCCGAAACCTCGTGTTCAGTATGCCAAATCGACTCGAAGCTGTAAGCAGAGCCCGAGGAGGCAATACCAGTTATTAAAAAAATAATTATCATGCAAAACATAGGTACGTCTTGCAAATGTTAATTGAGTTTTACGACTGTAAGCTAAAATAGTAGATTATTAACCAAGGGGATAAAGCAGTGTCTTCTGTCGCGGGTGACGATTTAAGTTCACCCAAGACTAAGACAGCTTTATCACCGAGGAAAATACTCTACTTTTCGTACCATTTGCGAAAAAAATAACACAATAATAATATGAGATAAGCATTTATTAAAAATAATGACAATTAAAAGTAAAAGTTAACATTCGAAACATTGGTCCAATTATTGATAGAGAGAGTTACAGTTTTGTTTGGTACATTTTTTGTTGATGAGTTGATTTGAGTATTTCTCTGTTCTTGCGTCTGAGGAACTTGCGTTTCATTGTAGATAGTATACGTCGGAGATAGTGGTGGTGGTGCATCGTGAGTTACGGACGAAGATAAGATGCCGAAAGTTGATGGTTGTGGCTATGATGGATTAAGTTTTATATTTTTGTTAATTTGACTGCTTAATATGGTTTTATTCGCCATTGAGCTTTCGATATAACCCTCAGCTACTCTATCAGAGCTCCAACCACCGTGTCTTTTTATTAACGTAATATCCGCCCCTGAATCCGCCAAGAAAGTCGCCGAAGTTCTTCTAAAGCAGTGACCGGTGTAGAGTTCAACATCTTTAAGTTTTAAATATTTAGCAATTTCCTTTGGCAATGCTAATTTTATTTTTGCCGATGGCTTGTCGAGTACATTTCCCATTCCGATAGTTTATAAAAAAATATATTGTTTTCCATGTTGGTGGGACGTAATGCTTGGTATTTATGAATCATTTTAGTATATTGTCCTTGTACAATGAATGACTGATTTTTCTTTGTTTTAGTTTCCTTTACATTAATCAGCAGTAACTCATTGGAATGATTTTCAACGTCCTCCACCTTTAAGTTTACAAGTTCACATCCGCGGCAAGCACCATTGAGTCCAAAAATTAAGGCCACCTATAACAAAGATAAAAAACAGGTAAATATATAGAATAATTACCATTACTAAGATACGAAATATTCATAGTTAAATCATGTATACTTACTTTTGTGGCCAGAAAAATTTCGTCAGGAGCTTCATTAAGAAATTTTTCCACATTTTGAGTCGAAAAAATTTTAGACTTCTTTGCGCAATGCCCTTCTGATTTTCTTTTTTAAAAAGCCAGTAATTTCGTGAATCTATTTATTTCAATGCTGTGTTTGATGCTTATTGTAGCTTTCAGTTTTGAGTATATGCACCAAAGAATATTCAGATTCTTTGTCTTGGATAAATAATCAAAATAGACAAGAAGTACTGATTCTGAAATTGATAGGCCTTTCGCACTTCTCCACGTTGAAAATTCTTCATAAGTTTTTAAATAATTTTCCTTGGATTTTGTTGGAAGCAAATTATTTATAATTGCGGCAGCATTTGCACTGATGGAATCCGACAATTCACTGTCACTGCCGCTTTGATTTAACATCGTAACGTATTTTTAGAACATTAACTTATTTATAAAAATAAATTAAAATAAACTTAACGTTTATGTATTTGAAGAAAACAAAAACGCGGCAAATTCCTAGACTAATATTTTTTTGTCGGAAAAGCAAAGGCATCAAGCTCATACGGCCTCGTCGGTTTTCGTAATTTTAGTTAATAATCATAAGCATAACTGCATAATAAATGCGTATTCCTTTTTCAAAAAGATGTATAATGCTATAAATACAAACTCAATGGTGTAAACACACAATGATGTAGTCAGTATAAATTTCGGTAAGTATTCCAAATTTAAATCACATTCTCCCCCTAGAGGATGAATGAAATTCAGTACAATTTTGTTTCCCTGTTTTTAACAGATTAAAAATGACTATTGATATGTTCGCTTTTTGTGGCATAGAATGTCACTTTTTTGAGCAAGTGGTACGAAAATTACTATTTTTATTGTTTTATCTTTTATTTAGATTTAAAAATGTTACTAATGAATAATTTACTATAGTTTCAAAGAAAGCTGATAAAAAGTGCTATAAAACGTTTTTTTATCTTAAATCACTAACTTCTATAGTATAGAAAAAAAAAATGTTTAAAAGTGTAGTACTTAGTTTTGCAGGTGATACGAATGTGATACGAATTGGTGTGGGTTAGGTACCAAAACTAAAAAGTGCTAAATAAAAAAAATATTTTTGCAATAAAACTACAAAAGGAAAAATAACTTTTATTTCGGAAGTTGGTGGCAAAGAACTAAAATACAGGTCCAAAGACACGGACTTCCGAAATTGATGTTATTTTTCACTTTATAGTGTTTTTTTGGAAGTCAATTGTATTTTTTAAAGTTCGCTATTAGTTTTGTAACTTAACGACATACATTTCCAATTAAATCTAGCAATAAATGGATAGATAGCTAGGTACCTATTTCAATACCCTTATCAATTTAGGGTTGCTCCACTTATTACAACATTGTACCTGGAAACTACTTACATTCGTTGATAAAAATGTTTGCCAATTTATTATGAAATATTTTAGTATAAATGGTGGGTAAAACGAAGGGAAAGTACATTCAAAGTTTATTTTTGAAGAAAACTAAAAAAAATGAAATCCTTCGCATTTGTTCTGGTGGTCGTGCAGGCTGTTCTTATCCAGGTAAATATGTTTAGTATTGTATTTTTTTAGGGCTCATTGGCTCACTCATTATTAATCCTCTATCTTGGTAATGGTTTAAGTGTGACGATTTTGTTGGTAGGTACAGTGACCTTAAAACTTTATGGCGATTCTGAAGTGGGCTACTCGTTGCGCAGTACCGCACCCCTCACATCCCGCGGTCACATGAATGTGTTACTGCGCAGCTACTCGCCTCGTGTTCAGAGCCGCCATAAAGTTTTCATCGGGCTGTACAAGTACAAGCATTCAATGCGTTCCAACCCAAACGCTTAACATTGTTTCATGAATTAATTTTATATCTTGCGACTTCTGAACTGAGGCCCTACCACCACTTCTTTTAGCAGTATTATGGGTTAAAGTTTGAAATTGCCGATTTGTACTGAAAAATTGAAATTCGTTTTTTATTTAACATATTTATTTAATCACAATAATTACCATTATTATCTATACATTACTGCCATCTAATAGGAAGGTCATTTATGCCTTTGCGATACAACTCTCGTGATATAGATTCGACAAACTGTGTGAAAGCATTTTGTACTGCCTCCTAAGAAGAAAACTTTTTATCACGTAGAAAATTGTCCAAATCACAAAAAATGGTAGTCCGTTGGAGCAAGGTCTGGCAAATACGGAGGGTGACGAATGGTTTCCAATTGCAGTTCCTGTAGAGTTAAAACGGTTTCTCGTGCTGTATGAGGTCTCGCGTTATCATGGAGCAATAATGCTGAAGATCGATTCATGAGTCGGGGTTATTTCACTGCTAGTTTTGCTATCATTGTTCGGAGTTCGGCACAGTAGACATCTGCCGTTATTGCTTGACCAGATCGGAGAAAGCTATAGTGAATAACACCGTGCTGAGACCACCAAACAGTTACATTATTATTAACCATTACCTTTTTATTGGTAAGCTTTGCTTTAGGACACTGTTGCGGCGACCTGGGGTCAGCCTTTGCATTTTTCGCTTACGGTTATCGTAAAGAATCAACTTTTCATCACATGTCACAATTCGATCCAATATTCCTTCATTTCTGTATCGATTCAACAAGGCAACACAAGTTTCAACACGCGTTTCTTTCTGCAGATCAGTCAAATCATGAGGCACCCATTTCTCATATTTTTTCATTTTATTGATTTTACGCAAAATTGTTGGTAAGGTAACTTTAAACCATGCCGTTAATTCCTGGGTAGTTTGGCTCAGATCGACTTCCACCATCTCTTTCAATTCATTGTTACTCACCTGTGTGGGCGGTCTTCCACGTGGTTTGTTCTTTAAATCAAAGTTTCCATCACGAAAGCGTTTAAACCAAAATCGCACGGTGCGTTCATTAGCAGTCCCCACTCCAAACGCAACATTGATATTGCGAGCTGTTTCTGCCGCGTTAGTTCCGCGTCGGAACTCGTATTCAAAAATATCTCCAATTTTCGAAGTATCCATCTTTCTTGCCTAAGCTGAATAAAAAAAAACAACTGAAAGTCGATAATCGAATGTTGCACATTTTTTAAAAGAAACCATCCTCATACTACACATACGTAGGGGTCATACTTTAACCCCTATTATTATTTTAATCTTACTTGAGCGTGGGAAAGAGATGAAGCTAGACGTCCTGTATAGCTCCACTTCTTTCTCGCGCTGAAGTAACATCAAAATGATACTGCATATAGAGGTGGTGGTTGGCCCCCTGAGCTCACGCAATGCGTCGTGTGATCAGCCAGTAATAGGATTCGCCGATCAAGGAGCGCTGTCCCAAATTTCTAGTTCATTCTCTATCTACGCAAATTTCAGTCATTGTTAATTTATTATACATAAAACAAAAGGTATTTTAATAAAAACACGTCTACTAAAAGATCAATACTTAAATTATCTTTAGAATGGTGAAGGTTTCAGAAAAATACGCTTGATAGATTTTGCGTCAGTCTTTTATCCGCGTTAGACATAACTTTACAAATTAATTTCACTATGTAATATAAACATAATCTAAAATATTCATATATTAAGTTATTACGAAAAGGCTCTAATTTAACACATATTTTTTCCAATCTTCAGTATAACATCATTCAAAGTCGGTTATCAAACTCATTTGCGCCCACTTACAAGCAAGCTGATCTTTGAAGATCATGGTTACAATAGATACCTAAAATGAAGCACATTGTTTTACCTATACACACATACATAAACTCACGTCTTATTCCCTTGGAGGTAGGCAGAAACCACAGAACGCCACCTGCTACGATCCTTACGTACTCCTTTTGCTTAGTTGTACCTATTTTGTGCATACATCTATCAATTTATTTATGTCTTTGTTTCCAGAACGCTTATACCCAATACATAAGATCAGGACCCTGCGGCTGCTCCTCTCCGTTGATCTCCAGCCCTGTGTACACCACAGTCGCCCAGCCCAGCATAGCTGCCAGTCTAGCTGACACCCTCTCTCTGCTGACCGTCAGCAGCCTATTGGCTGAGAGCCTGCCGTTGAACCCTAATGTAGTAGCTGCTATTCCTGTGCCTGTGTCAGTAGGACCGGCTTATGCACCTGTTGTGGCTTATGGAGGCTGTGGGTGTGGTGGGTGTGGCGGGTGTGGCGGGTGTGGTGGGTGCGGAGGTGGATGTGGTGGACTTGGGTACAGCTACATCTACTAAGGTAGATGATGGTATGTGCGACAGTCTGTAAGTTTTGGGTGATTTTGGTAAGACGATGTTTGTTGCGAAGGTGGTGGTGAAGACAATTTTATAATACAGTACGCGCCATGAAAGATGAGACTTGACCGCGCCTCTCGCACTTTTTCGACTCACACCTCATACCGCTATAGAGACCTAATCATCTACTGTGCAAGGCAAACTATGTGGTGTCAAGGAATTAGGATTAAAGAAGAGACATCTCTTAATCCTAATTTCTTGAGGTTATAACCATAAAAGCGAAAAATTTCCAAGACTACAGCTTTACGGGAAGACCAAACATACTATTATATTGAGCCAGTAGGAAGTGTTAAAGTAGGTAATCATTGTTCTGTTGTGAAAAACGATAACACTGTTCATATAGCTTCAAGGCTTTCGGAACAAAAATTCCCAGTTCGAATAGGGAATGGAGCTATGGTGGAGATAAGAATACGACAATAAATTAAACTTATAATTATCTAATGACGTTCGCATTCTGCTTACAAATATTCAACCAAATACAACAATATTCAATAGTTTAATCACTATAGTTTGTCAATGATTGGCAAAGCCCATAGTCGGTCCATCACTACTAGTTAGTTTGTTTGAAAAAACTCGTTTTCAATTTTGATGCTATTTCAGAGTTTCAAAATAATGTTATGCATTAGTATTATTATTATTATTTATTTATTTATTCAGACAAAGTCCATAATTGTTAGTTACAAAAAATATCTTACAGACTATGTTAGTACAGACATATTACAAACGGTAGGTACATCAAAAGTGAGTAGTCATGAAACCTCTCGCTCGGGTTCGGGATAGATGGCTACGCTATCTGACCAGAATCCGAACGAAAGCCTTCATGACTGCCGAGTCATACTTCTCAGCAATTACTTGAAGGATACTGTTAGTGCTGCCCCGCACTCTGCTTAGTAGGGAGGCGGTTCGCTTGCGCATTATAGCATAACAATGTATTGACAATGTTTTCAATTATTGTCGTTTTGTCGTCTTCAAACTCTAAAGGACGTATAGCGCCATTCCTTTTCCGCACTGGAATAAGAAGGCCACTAGAACAATGGAACCACGTAATTTTTTTAGACACTTAAAATGTTGGCAACCAAATCGTGATCATATCTTGGACATAGGATTTATACTGCACCTACTGTTGGGTTCAATGATAAATGATATTTATTTCTGTAAATTGGTTAAAAAAGTCACGTCAAAATTAAATTATGTTTTAAAGTTATAGATGCTAACCGATTACTCTGAGAAGATAGACCGAAACCAACTCAGAGATCAGTCTCTTTTAAAGTCCAGAAATAATCTTGGTCAGGTCAAGTGATTTTGTCTTGACCGCTCTTGTCACCTCACACATCTTTCTACCAAACACCCTGTATATGACCGACGCATCATATTAATCAGGGTGCGAAACGATTGTTAAGGACTGACGTATATTTGTGACTGAGAGATTTTTGGTCTCAAAAATTTTACTCAGTGGCAAGTAAATGTCACTCGCAAATTGTTGTGTGTAAAATTATGTATTTAAGTACGATTTATTTGATTATTCGATTGTAGCAATATTATTGAAAATGGAAAATATGTAGGTACTTTGTATTTTTTTTCATTATAAAATGCTGCTGTCCAAATATTTGTTTGTATAGGTACTTGGCCAAAATCACCTAGAAATAAGATTTGTAATTTTGTACGAGTTGATTTTTGTTAATCAACAATTAAATTCTTGCCTTTTTTAAATTCTAAAATATTTCGCTTGTGTTTTGTTATTGTAATTTTTTTCGTTTCGTAACTTTTAGTACAGATAACATAACATAACATCACGCCTTGTTTCCCCGAAGGGTTGGGCAGAGGTGTACCTGTAGTAGTTACACCCACATTTCGCCAGTTGTTTAAGTCCCATGTACAGATAAATGTGTAAATATTTCAAAATGCCAAAGTTGCCAGTTACAAGGATAACAGTTAGTAAAAATATGTACTGTCGTGATATGGACATGATTGTGTGAAATATATTTCTTTAGAAAACGTTTTTTTTTTTCATTGCGTCCTTTAAATATCGTTGTAACTGAGTTATGACTGAGAAGTCACGTACTGAACTATTGGTTGGTCTAGTGGTCGCAAGCCCTACTGCTGTGCGACCTGCTACTGGGTTCGATCTCCAGGTCGGGTGTTATTGAATTTTTCATCAGGAATTTCTCAGTAGCAGCCCGGGCCCTGATTTCCGTTCAGTCGTTTTTGCGCCAAACCGGAACATACATCAGACAAATACACAAAAATATTCCCACACTTGGACCGGGTATCATGAGATCTTGTGCGTCTTCCATGATCCTCAACTGGTGCCTGCCCGCGGGGGGAGTGAGGTGCCAGACTCCCCCCGCGACGTCAAATAGAGGCGCTCGTGGAACACTACGCGCCACCACCTCGTGTCCTGCTGGATTAGGCCCCGAGTCCGCCATCCCTCCGGACCTGTTTACGGGGGCTGGAAAAGGGCATTATCCGCCCTCCGCCGACGCCCGGTTCACCTGCTATGGATCAGGAGAGTGATCTCAATCTCCTTCTCCCTTTCCGCAGCCTCCTTCTACTAAATGACGGTTTCACAGAAGGAGATCACCGCATCCCATGAAACGGCGCTCCCGACCATTGACAAGTAGGCTCCAACTTCTGATACGAGGGCACGGCGCGGCTACTCCCATGCGGTACACTCTGCCGGTGTATGCTGCGCCGTGTCCTCCCGACAGTGGATGCAGTGATGGCACCGAGCGTCCGGCTCCCTGTTTATGCGATACAGGTACTTCCCGAAGCAGCCATGCCCCGAGAGCACCTGCGTCGCCTGAAATTACAGGGAGCCGTACCTTCTCCCGAGCCATTCGTTGACCTCTGGTTGGATCACGTTGATGGTAGCGAGGCTGGTGGTAGAGCGCATAAGCCTGTTCCGCCATTCCGTCATTAGGACCTCGCGGAGCTATGATTGACGAAGGTCCATCTCCCGCTGCATCGGTCCACCGCTCCACATTCGCGCCTCCTCGCGCCACCGGTACAGTGAAGTGAGGGCTCTCGCTTCTTGGTCCCAGGGGGAGGATCCGGCCAGTGCACAAGCCACCTTGTCGGAGATCGTGCGATATCCCCTGATAGCTCTGACGGCCATCTCCCTCTGCGGTTTTCACAGTATTGCGATACTGCCGGCCGTTAGGTCAGAAGCCCACACCGGGGCTCCGTACAGGGCCATGGATCGCACGATCCCCAAGTACAACCGCCTACTGGCGGTGCTCTGGCCCCCCAGATTGGGAAGCAGCGTTGACAACGCACTCGCGGCGCCCATTAACTTGGGCGTCAGCCTCCGAAAGTTGGGGCCGAAGTCCCACCGGCTGTTGACCACCAGTCCCAGGTACTTCATGATGAACCTAACCTAATGTATATAGAGTAGGGAAAATCGCGACGGGGCGGCGTCGATCGTTTATACTCTTGATACCTTCGTCATTTAATGTCCGATTCGAATGAATTAAAAAGTATTTTACTGCAATTTAAAACCATTTATAATTTGAGTAAGAATTAATACTACGATACAAATGTAACCAACTTTTGTTTCTACCGGCGCGCACAGTGTGGTATTTTCATGATCTAGAGGGACAAAATTATTTAACTCAATGTATGTGTATAGAATACCCTAACAGTAAATCAAATACGTATTAGGTTAAATTTAAACAAATTAGGAAACATTTAGTCATATATTTTGAAAAAAATATTTGTTACTAGCACTTTGCCCGCGGCTTCGCTCCCGTGGTCTTTCCCGACCCTTTGTTTTTCCCGGGATAGTAAGTAGCCTAAGTTACGCCCTGAAAACTAAGCTTTCTAATGGAAAAATAATTTTTCAAATTGGTCCAGTAGTTTCGGAGCCTATTCAATACAAACAAACAATCAAATCTTTCCTCTTTATAATATTAAGTATGACTATAAATATAAAGAAAATATATTCACAAATACATAAATATAAGTACAAAAAAACAAAAGGACATTCAGAGAAATAGATTAGATCTCTATCTATCAGATTTTTCAGAATCTTCACGTTCAAAGTCTTTTGTGGACTTCCAGGTCAGTTACTCATTTTAGATAGTGAAACATCCAAGGTAGGTTTACTGACAATATTCCGAAGCGAAATGTTTTCTTCTAGCCACGAAAAGTTCGCTTTTGAGCATCGTGCCATTTTGCATCGATTTTGTGTAATTATTTCTAATTGTTGCGCTAATACTCCTTAAACTGTCCTTAGAGAGGGTGGGTCACCAAGTTCTTGTATAATATGATAGACATAAGACATTTTAATTTAAATAGCCTCCTTCATAATGAACAATATGGCTTTACAAAGGGTCGTTCGACTACAGATGCGGGTGTTGCTCTCCTGAAACACATATTTAACGCATGGGAGAACTCTCAAAATGCTATTGGAGTTTTCTGTGATCTCTCCAAAGCCTTTGATTGCGTGCACCATGACACGCTTTTGCGTAAACTGCGTCATTATGGTGTGCTAAACGAAGCTCTCAACGTTTTAAATTCATATTTAAATAATAGGTCGCAATGTGTAGATGTTGATGGTGTAAAATCTTCCGGGCTACCAGTTCAGTTAGGTGTACCTCAAGGCTCAATACTGGGTCCATTCTTGTTCTTAGTATATATCAATGACTTACCATTCTATTTAAAGGGTATCTGTGAAGTTGTACTGTTTGCAGATGATACCTCTCTTATTTTTAAAGTAGACAGGAATAGACAAGATTTTGACGATGTAAACAGTGCACTATCAATGGTTACGGATTGGTTTACGACAAAGAACCTAGTTCTCAATGCCAAAAAAACGAAATGTGTAAAGTTTGCCCTTCCAAATGTTAGAAATCTAGGACCCAACATCGTCTTAGATAAAGAGGTGCTTGAAACTGTAAACTCGGCAGTTTTTCTGGGCATAACAGTAGATGCCAAACTTCAGTGGGGCCAACATATATCGAGCCTAGCGGGAAGGCTCAGTTAAGTAAGACAATACACTGACGTTGATACAGCTCGGTTAGTCTATTTTAGTTATTTTCATAGCGTTATGTCCTATGGTATTCTGCTGTGGGGCAAAGCTGCAGATATTCAAAATATATTTGTCCTCCAAAAACGAGCTATTCGAGCAATTTACCAGCTAGGTACCAGAGTGTCTCTAAGAGATTTTTTCAAAGATATCGGTATTCTCACAGTGGCATCACAATTCATCTTCGCCAACATCTTATATATTAGGCAAAATAAAAACACACTAAAAACAGTGATATTCACAATGTTAACACAAGAAGTAAGGATAAACTACGTGCTCCCTTTCACCGGCTTCATAAGGTTCATAACTCATTTGTTGGGCTTGGTATAACCTTTTATAACAAGCTACCCTCTTCTTTGCTAGATTTGCCTTTTAATGCGTTTAAAACTAAATTAAAGTCCAACCTTTGTTCAAAGGCATACTATTCTATCAACGACTACTTAAATGATAAGAATAGATGGTCGCTGTGATTAACTCAAGACAATGTTTAAATGTTCTTTCTCCAGAATTAGTTTACCTACTGACAGGTTATATGAGTTTATATAATTTTTTATAATTTTACTTTATAAGTCAATTTATTTTAATTTTATTTTAATTTAGTGCTGACATAATCTACTCATTACAATGTTTTTTTTTATGAGTTGTATTGCAATTTGTGGTTAGCTAGCGACCTCGACAATTATTTATTTTACCTCGATGGTCCTAGTTTATCAAATTGTAACTTCTAGTTACAGCTATATGTAAGCGGGCACGCCCTTTATGCCTGGAGGCTTTTTTTTTTTTTTTTTAGATATTGTTTACTATAGTTATATAGTTCTCGATGCTTTTGGTTGGTATATTGGCGTGTGCTAGCTGTCATATGGCTATTAATTATAGCTATTTAATTTAAATTATTTTTTGCATATTGTAAATTGTCTTGCATACTGTTGTATAGAATCATTTTTTATTTTTTTTCTAACTGAACAGACAGCTGTGCTGCTGGGGAGTTTGTTGCGCCACTTCTTCTTCCCAGCAAAAGCACTAGGAAGTGGTGAAGGGTGGGCGTTTTGGGGGACTGTCTTATGTAATTTTGACGTTCGAAAAGTGCTGATTCTCAGCCTAGTTTGAATAAATGACTTTTGAATTTTGATAAAATAAGGCATCTATTTTCGTTTGTTTTGCGTTTGCAAACCAAACATCCAAAAAGAAACGTCGCAATATTTGCGAAGTCATTCTGAAAATAAAAAAATATTGTATGAGTGTCGCAAAATTTCGCAAACAAATAAACATGTTCCATAAAACTTTAAGATGAGAAAATTTTCTTGATATATTCTTTTGAAACTTACGATAAAATAAAAGACGAAATAATGAAAAAATGTATGCCAACTTACCTTGAGATACAGGTGAAAACAATAACAACATACAATCAATATTAGCATACACAAACACAGCGTATTCATCGAGCAAACGCAGAAGAAAAACACGAGCGCGAAGAGTACGTGTCGGCGGATCGCAGGTTGGCGGCCGTTCTGGACCTTGTATCTACTGTTCCGCACGACTTCTTAGTAAACAAAGCTTGATCCATTATAGTATAAATTGTCTACTGCCAATAAACACAAGTGTTAAAGCCGTTCAGACAAGTACCATAAATTAATATTGTCCCTCTAGATCATGAAAATACCACACTGTGGCGGCGATCTAATTAAATTTTAGAACTTTTTTGCTAGAACAAACATTGTTCAGACAATGGCCTACTACCATTCTATAGTATCCAATAAATAAAAAAACGTCATTGGTTTTGACTTGCTAGAAAATGCTAAAGTAAAAAATTAACTTCGGTAGGTACCTATTTTATCACTGTTAAGTGGCTACTTTAAAACAGATTTTTATGCCTTGGTATGGCTTTGGCTATGGTAAATTTTGGTCGGTATTTTCTAGCTATGCACGATTGCACGGCGCGACGCACCGTACCGACGCGACGGAGCGGCGAGGTAGTTGACCTCTAATAATTTTATCATTTCGTTCTAGGTGCGAACTTACGTTACGTACTATCAGACATGGTTTTCATTATTTCCTGTAGGTACTAGGTACGGGTACCTATTGTATTTAACGTGTGATTATTAGGTATTATTTATTTATTACGATATTACAGGAACAAGACAAAAACAAAACATACCAAAAAACGAGTTAGCTCCGTGTACACCAAGACAACATTGATTTCAATTTTCCACATTCCAATAGTTAGAACTCATTTTCACTAAAAACGCGCGATGCGTGCCTCCGTACATCGGATGCACATTGTATGCATCACCCGCTCGAGAGATTTCGGTTGACTGGCTAGCCGCCCGGGAGGCGCGAGCGGCCCGCGGCAGTCAACAAAAGAAATGGGTGGAACGATACTTCGCGCGTTTGCATGTCATTGGCTAATGATTTATTTGCATTTCGGCCCGCATTGGCCGGACATCCTTGTAGTTCACGTGGACTCCTCATAACTCTTTTGAATGTCATATTGCTACCGCGATGAGTACTTTGATGTTACGGTTAATGTTTGAACACGTTTGAGCAACATAAGACTTATTTGAGAACGCCTAGTTTAGTTTGTTTTAATTACAAATTGATGCTACAGAATGGTAGTAGACCATGATCTGAACAACTTTTGTTCTAGCCAAACTGTGATTCAAATGTCACCGTGTATTATTAGTATATTAGCATAAAGTATAGATTCGCGACCGTAACCAATATGGCTTTGCAGAATTATAATCATTAGAATCAGCAATACAACTCCGATAGAATTGGCCTCAAATGTCATGATTTCATGAAATAGTCATTCATTCAATAGGGTAGTATAAACTTAGATTGATTTTTATGATTATAATTTATTCAAAAATAAATATTTGATAAAGCCGCAAATCATATTTAGATCAACATACAACCTGCTACCTAATTGCGGAAATATTTTCGGTAAACGATTACGACTAATCTGTTTCATTTTGACAGTTCAACAACATTCATTGCGTTATTTACGTTGTTGATCAGATTTTATTTTCGAACTTATGAAGTAATGGATTAGCAATCTCTTTCAGAACGATTTAGATTGTGATTGATCGTGTATTACACAATTAGGGTGCCTGCAAATTGCAAACAACGGAAGTAAATTAGAATTTCGCGGACTATCTTGACAGGGGAGAATGGAAAGAGGAAAGGTGTGCGCCGACCCCACGTAACATGGGACGAGGGCAGGAAGATGATGATGATGATATTGGATTTCCAAGACACGGTTCAGTGCCAAAAGTGTCGCCTATGTGTTAGTTAAAACCAGCATTAGTCTAAGCACCTAGATACGAGTAACCAGTATATATTGTGATTATTAAGTACCCTTTTTCATCAGAGCTACATAAGTACTCATCTATAGGAGCTCTCTTGTCGGCGTGAGTACTCAGCACTTCTCCTCCACATTTGTTATGCGTATAGCCAAAGTGTGGAACTCTCAGCCAGCGCCTGTTTTCCCTTCCACCTATAACCTGTCAGCCTTCAAAGCAAGAGTGAACAGGCATCTTCTGGGCTTGCTCGTTACATCATAGACCTCGTCCATCGCTTTCCATCTGGTGAGATCGAGAGCAAGAGCTGGCCCCTAACTCAAGAACAAAAAAAACCTTTAGATTACATCTACTCAAAGCAATATTTGGTAGTGGACAGTGGCGGCTGGTGCCGGTGGTGCACTGCATGGGTTTAGTGAATATTTTCAAATAAAATATATAATTTTTACCTTATAAAAAGGACACCCTATAGACTATGCCTCGTGATCTACGGGAAACTGGCAGGTATAGCGAGGTGCAGTGATGAGATGCAGGCGACAACACAAAACATTACACACACACAACACATTTTAGTGTAAATTGTATCTACTCAATATTGTATTTTACACTCATGTTTACTCACAAAATGTTCACTATTTTCTTAGATAATAAGTAATTAATTACGCAGGTACAAAATTACTCTGCAATCGCACGCGAAAAGTAACAATAACAAGTGCATGCATGCGAAACCGAGGTGTCCCCGCTACCCCTGCCGCCCGAGAATCTTTCGTATTCTTTCGGCAATTTACGGTCGCGTGCGGCGCACGTAGCTGTCCTAAAAATGCATACATTTTGTTCTAAGCATCTTCCGTCTCACGCGCCCGGCGGTTTACATCTTGATTCATAGAAGTTGTTAGAGCTCGCTGCGTGCGCTCTAGCCGAGCGCACGGGGCCGTTTCTATTCAAGCAAAAATAAAATTTAATTCTTTTGCAGTAGAAATCAAAACAGGTCAGCTTGATTTACTCAACTCCAATAACAAAACCATGCATAAACGTAATTTCTGTGTACGGTAGGTAGTATTATGGATAGTTATATCTATAGATCATTGTTTTGAAAGTTTATACCTTAGGTTTATACTGTATACTTAGATAGTATGGTATGAGTAGAAGATAGCTATATATTAGAAGGTTTAAAATGGTAGTGCGGCGCACGAGCGCACCTAAGGCACAGCCGCCACTGGTAGTGGACGAGCTGGATAGAATGATCAAATATTATCTTGCGAGTGGACCTGGAACCCGCTCGGTTCGATCTTATGATCAGGCAAAGTTGTATTTTGTTTTTTTCCATTAGGTACCTACCTACCTATGACATGGTCAGCAACTCAGTACCTAGCAGCCCGGAATTTTGAGCACGGGAGTATGTGAGTTAAGGTTTCAGGCGCATTGGAATTCTAGTTTTTACTAGAGTTGCAATGCGCCGGGCCTAAAGCAAAATCTTCAATCTTTGATTAGATTTTCACAGTAGTAAAACATGTTTAAATTGGAAAAAAATTATATGTCAGGAAACTTCATTATAAATGTAAAGGTCGGCCCTGACGAAAAACATAGTAGGATAAAATTTTCTCGATAGAAAACCATCACAAAGTTACCTCTAATTTTCAACTGTTTTGCTTTTCATTTTATTTTGGTGCATATTAGTGAACCATAAATTAGATAAATATTATCACGAATATAAAACCTAGAGCTGACCCTAGCGATTATTAAAATATTGTATATTCTAAAAGATAACAGAATAAAAAGCTTTTAACGCTTACTACATTTTTAATCCGCGATAAACGCTGTCTTCCGTCTCGCGTAACATGAGCTTGAGACATCTGTTTGTCTCACCGAACTGATCGGCGATCAGTTGCCCTCGCTCTGTTGAGACGGGTAGTCTATGTCAGTTTGCTCCGCGCGTAGCCGCCATTATTATTTATTATTATCATAAAATATATCTACATTTTTGTTAAGTAATATGGGAAACAAAAAAAATACAATGAAAAAACTGAAGAAGCGAGACCTAAAACAGTTGAAGACTCAAATGATTGCTAATTGCCGAAGTCGAAGGTATGTATTATTGTATACGCAAAATAAACTGACGATTTATTTTACCGTTGCAATCGTGTATTGTTTCCGTTCGAAAGTGTCTATACAGGGTGTTAGGCAGACTGTTGAACATACGAAAATAGCGGATCCGTGGGCCCGTCTGCTACGTGTTTAGACCCAATAACAAGAACCAGGCCACACCGATTTTTTAAATTTTGTTCGTAATTCGTCGTTGCAAACTTCAAACGTCATTAATTTCATTTTTAAATAACATCTTCAGGGTTTGTTATTGGGTCTAAATATGTAGCAGATGGTCCCACGGATCCGCCATTTTCGTATGTTCAACCATCTGCCTAACACCCTGTGTAGATAGTAATATATGTAGGTCTATAATAAATTAACTATGCTACTTTAAACTTAAAGGGAACGATAGATATCGATGAACGAGATGTCATTTATTTTGAATTAGTGACTGTTGTCCACACTTCCTCACTAAAATTAGAAATGCAAAAGTATTGTGATCTCTCTCGCCCTGTCTCTTTGCTTGTTACCCTTTGACAACTAGTCGAGTGAGGTATCAAAATAAAGGTTTATAAAAGACCATTCCAGAAAACTCGCTTGTTTTAGGTATCGGTTGCCAGAAAAAGTTAGTAATCGAGAGATCCAGTTTGATGATGGTTCGATCGGTGGTACCGTCGACGTTGAAAATAATTTGAATGATGGCCAGGATTTGCCACCAGAGAAGTACATTTATCTATTTCTTCTATCAATATCTCACATACGTAGTGTATGCTATGCTATCCTATGCTTTCATAAAGAATTGTGAATATTGACTTTTTCATACCCAACTTTCAGACTTATGTTGAAGACCTTGAAGAATGTTAGCTGTAACACTTCAGCCACTCAGCATGAACAGCCAGATATTTATAGCTCGAGCAATAAAGAAGGATTTCTAGCTGAAACTCTTGCAAAGTATTTTCGTCAGTTTTTTTTTCGGTGATATAACTTACACATGTACCAAAGGTCCTTTTAAATGTTTTTATTTATTTCAGTAACGATTTAACAAAAACAATTGGCAGTTCCTTGAGTAGTTTCAACGTAACGGAGCTTGAGTTGCATAGTGACAAGAGTGTTTTACGCGAACAGTATGTATTTTATGGAACTTTATTGTAAAGAGGACCCGCAGTGGTAGTTCGTGAAATTCAAAATTTCTTACGTTTTTTGCAATTTGCAGGTCAGTGTCAGGTTGTGTCTTGATCAAAATATGATTTGCGACTATAAAAATATGCATTTACGGAATTATAATCATTTGAATCCTTAATACATCTCTTCTAAGTTAGATTTGTTTGAAATCATGTCAACCTGACACTGACCTGAAAATCGCAAAAATCGTAAGAAATGTTGAATTGACTAACAATGAATCAACCTTTAAAAATCTTGCTATAAATTTAGATGCATTACGTTATTCCTTTTTATTACAGAAACTCTGATCTACGCGTGTATAAAGGACCAAAGCATGTTAATAAAAAAAATAAGAGTAAGAAAGTCAAAGATCATGACGAAAATCTTTATGATGCTGCAGAAAGAATAATAATAGATAAAACATATTTTTTTGAAAAATTAAAAATTATTTCTAACCATTCACCTCAATTCGGCTGCACTCTGTCCAACTTACACATCACGGGAGAAACAAAAATAGGCCTTAATTTGAAACTGAAGCTTTCCTGTGATATGTGTAAAGCTAATTTTATCGTAAATACAACAGATCCACTGCCAACCCAAAACGTAGATATAAATACAGCTGCAGTATCTGGTATCACAAGCACTGGCATTGGTTTAGAACAGTTTCAAAGGTTGTGTGCCGCAATGAATCTTCCCATATTGTCAGAACAGATGTACGAAAGAAAACACGTTGAAATTTGTCAACATTGGGAAAAAACAGCTCAACAGGCTATGGCGGTTGCAGCGGAACGCGAAAGATAAGCAGCAATAGAAGAAGGTAGAGTAAATATGGATGGGATAGCAATCGTTGATGTCATTGCTGACGGCTGCTAGTCTAAGCGTTCCTAAAAGAGTAACTATTCTGCGCTTTCTGGAGCAGCAGCTATAGTCGGCAGGAAGTTCAAAGAAGTTCTTTATTTAGGTGTGAAAAATAAATTCTGTTGCATATGTGTTCGTGCACAAAATATAGGAGTTCCACCAAAAGAACACAAATGTTATAGAAATTACACGGGTTCTTCTTCTGGAATGGAGGCAGAAATAATAGTAGAAGGATTCAAAAATTCCGTAGAAATTTATAACATCATATATGGGCGAGTTATAGCGGATGGTGATTCGAGCACTTACGCAAAGATCCTGGAAGAGAGACCTTATAAAAATGTTACCGTGGAGAAAATTGAATGTAGAAATCACATATTGCGTAATTTGTGCAACAAATTAGCCTCCATCAGTAAAGATACAAAATATCCACTATGTATGAGAAAAATGATCACCACAAAAAGAATTCTTGCCATTAGAAAAGTTATTTGTTCAGCTATAAAACATCATAAAAATAATACTGCTGAATTAGGTGTGCGAATACATAATCTATTTGTTGACATTAATAACTCATATAATGCATTCGGTCATCACAACGAATGTTTAGATCACTACTGTTGTAGTGAAAGGCAAAATGAAGACCTCGTGCCGAAAGTAAAAAGTTCTGCGTTTTTGGGCGAAAGTTCAATACATTGTGGGCCTAGTTGCTTCGCACTCACGAAGTTTGATCAATGACTGTGACAGTAACCCGGTTGAACAGTTCAATAGCATAATAGCTAAATTTGTAGGCGGTAAACGAACTAACTTAATTCAACGGCAAACATATCAATCCAGATGTGCGGCAGCAGTTGTGGCATTTAATACGAAAAGGCCATTATACAATTTACAAAAATCGCTTTTGGGCAAGAGTCCTAACTCTTGCCCAAAAGCGATTTTTGTAAATTGTTGGAAATCAAAAACGAAATTATTGGAAGACAAAAGAAAACAAAAAATTAAGTGTCGAAGAAATGTTAAAAGTTTCAGGAAACTTCCTTTTACCAAAACACTGGCATCGGTTGCAACCGCAGACAAAAATTATGGAACAGACAGTTGTCATAAGCCTGATATGGACGAAGACGTTTACGACCTGGCAAAACGAAGTTTCTTGAAAAATTTAGAAAAAACTGGACTTGAAAAGTCACAGGTTGAACGAGCTACAATCTTGCAAAGAGATAGCAGTGAGTGGTTAGAGCTTCGTAGAAATTTATTAACTGCATCAAACTTTGGGAAGATTATCAATCGTCGTCCGACTACCAGCGCAAGTATCGTTAAAGCTTTGTTATACAAACGAAATATTTCAAGCGTAGCTTCAATAAAACATGGTATAGATAATGAATCTATTGCTCTCAACCAGCTTGCAAGACAAGAAAGTGTGGAAATAAACCCATGTGGACTATTCATAGACGATAAGATACCATTTTTGGCAGCTACCCCAGATGGCTTAGTCGGTAACGACACAATTGTAGAGATAAAATGCTCACTTTCTGCATTCAAAATACCAATTGAAGAGGCTATAAAGAATAAAAAAATAAAAAATTGGGCCATAAAAGGTACAAAAAAATTTATTAACAAGAACCACCCTTGGTTTTACCAAGTCCAAGGACAGTTACATATAAGTAAAAGAAACAAGTGTCTTTTTGCAGTGTGGTCTGGTGAAAATCAAAGACTGACTGTTGAAACAATATTTCGCGATGACGACTTTTGGGAAAAGAAAATGATTGGTAAGCTTACCGAATTTTATATGGAACACATATTGCCTGAATTAGTTGACCCACGCCAAACAAGAAACATGCCTTTGAGGCAACCAACAATTCCCAAAAAACGTCAGCTCAAAGAACCAAATGCCGCTGGACCCTCAAAATGCAAGCAATTCTGTCCTGAAACAATTAATTCTAGAGAGTTGTTTACTCCTGAACCATCAAATGAAGAACATTATATTATCAATTGCTGATTACTGATGACTCATTAAAATCGGTGTTTTTTAATTTAAAAAAATATTATTGTGATGATTATAAGATATTTCTTACCATCGTGTTTTATTTATAGCAAAATAATTGAATTGTATAGTAAAACAAGTCAAGGAATACTTAAATTCTTAGTGAACAAGTAAAATATCAGTGTGTCCATACTACATAATATCACAATTTATGAAATTAGTATACAACATAGTATTATTACACATAATACAGCACAATGATTACTCTTATTAGAATTATATTTTGCGAATTCTGTGAAACCGATAGCATATGCGCATATCCATTTGTACAGTCCTGTTTTATCCAAAGAAAATTAATAATAGTTTTTTTTAAAATGTCTGTGGTTTTATCTGACTATATTGCATATACTAGTACGCGAGTTTGGTTGCGCGCGTTGTCGCGCCGCCCGTGATTGTTTTCTGCACTAATGCGGGGGTTGCGAGACGCGCGGGTGAAATCAGAATTTATCCTTGTATTAGGCCCGCTCATAACTACTAATTGTTTTCAATTTCTAAGAAAACTTAACAGTATAACAATATTATCGGTGTCGCGTCGCCCCTGTTTGTGGGAGCCTATAATGGGGGTTAGTGGCAACTAAGCTTGCCTCCTAGCCTATCGGCCTATTAAGTTTGTTTGAGCTCCACTTAAATCTGCATGGTTCGTTCCCCAAAAAACCATTTCAGACACTAAACATGGTCTGACCAAGATTAGTTGAACTTTAAATAAAAAATAAAATAAAATAAAATAAAAATAAAATGCTTATGCTTATAAAATTAAAATGTTTTGCCATTTCTTCTCAGGGGTAGTCAGATAGGAAATGTCGACTATATTCTAGCTTTTAGATATTTTTTATAACGTAAACATAACATTACACCACGCCTTGTTTCCCCGAAGGGTTAGGCAAAGTTGTCCATAGTAGGTGTAACATTTTTATATTCACGCTATCCACGTTTTTTTTTTGCTGGATATCCTATTTACGGAATAATTATACAATATCTAAATGTGAGTGTCGTGTTCAGTCGTGATGTTATGTTAGCTTTTATTTATAATGTAGTTCCATCTCATTACCTACTGCCACGATTTCGTTAAATGGTTCCCTTATAATAACAGTGTGGAGAAAACAGTGGTAGAGAGCCCTCACTCCCCTTTTCTGAGGCACTGTAGGGAGAATGGTCAGGTAGCATATTCCTTGCTTTATCGTTCTCTGCATATCCTGTCGCAGTTACCAGTTATTGTTATCCTTGTTTTGTGTACTACTAACACTAGTGATAAGGTATTAGCAAATTTTATACATGAATATTTTATCAAATTGCTACGATATTATAATACTCACAGAAACCTGGTTAACACCTGAAATATTTGATTGTGAGTTAATTGATTCTCGTTACGCAATACATAGGTGCGATCGAGACCGTATGGCCACAAATAAAAAAGACGGAAGAGGCGTCCTGGTGGCTGTATTGAAAGGATTGCGCTCAGTAAGAATAGTTCCTCGGTTTGCTCTAGAAGCTGACTTGGAGCACGTCCTCCTTAGATTTCCCAGCTCAACTAGAGGGAAGAACCAAATTATCAGGGCGGCCTACATAAAACACATGAATCCATTTATCTTCAATATTTTGATTTCCTACAACCTTTACATGGCGACACTAGCGTAGAGCAGTTTTATCTCTTTGGATTACCTATAATAATAACAATGGATCAGTATCGGGGCTGGTTTGTAGTGGAAATTCCTCTATTTGTGGACATCTTAGTGTATTTATGTCTTTCCTTAATGCTCATCAGTACAACACTGTCAAAAATTCAAGTGGGAAATTACTAGACCTGGCCATCAGCAACAACGAATGCTCTGTCTTCCCCCTACCAACTATTTGCTGCAACTTGACAATCATTACCCGCCATTCTGTTTATTAATACCATTTAAACCCCCCATACAAACATGATTCGAAAGTCTTTCCAAAATTTCAACTACTTTATAGCTAATTATGAGAAGATAAATTAGGAATTAAGTGGAATTAATTGGAATGAGCAGATTAGGTTGGAAAACTCCGTAGATGTAGCAGTTAATCATTTTTATAATATAATTTTTAGACTAATTAAATCTTACGTCCCACTCGTCAATCCTAAATCCTCGAAATTTCCGATCTGGTTTTCACCATCGCTAATACATATTTACAAGAACAAGGCAAAGGCCTGGGTTAAATGGAAGGTGTATCACAATATCTCTGATTATGTACAGTTTTCACTAAACAGATCTAGATCTATCGATGTTCCATATTGAATACAATTCCCACTATACAAAATACGTGGAATCTGTTGAAGACGGCATTCGCAGATGTTAAATACTTCTGGATTCACATTGCTAATCAGAAGTGTTTTTCTGGCATACCTTCTGACATGAAATACAAAAAACTCAGTACCAATGACCCTGAAGAAATTTGTAACTTCTTTTCTGATTTCTTTAATTCAGTTTATGAAAAATCTTCCATGGGAAGTGCTTTATCCAGTGGGGATTCTGAGCACAATTCCCTTATTAGTAAGATAGAGCTAAGCACGAATGAAATATTTATTGCGCTCAATTTCTTAGACTCATCTAAGGGTTCGAGACCTGACGGTCTTCCAGTCACGTTTCTCAAAGCTACTGCTAAAAATATTTGCATTCCTATACATATTTTGTATAATAAATCCCTGGCACAATAAATTTTCCCCGAGGTATGGAAGAGTGCGAATATAACATCAATCTATAAATCGCAAGCAGGATGTCGAGAATTATCGTCCAATATCCAATATATCAGCCCTGTCGAAGCTTTTTGAGAAATTAGTCCACACTAAAGTATATCCTGTTCTTCATCACAGTATAATCCAACAACAACACGGATTCGTAAAGAAAAGATCAACTCCCACAAATTTGGTGGCATTTATGGATTATTTGTTTAAAAATTCTCGTGTTCAAGTGGATGCCATTTACACTGACTTTCGAAAGACATTCGACTAGGTTGATCATGAGTTGCTACTGAATAAAAATTCATTTAACGGTGTACGTGGTGATTTACTCCGATGGCTCTCTTCATATGCCACGAACAGAACTCAAAGGGTCGTAGGACCCTTTGAGTTCAACGGTTTTAGATCTGATATAACTATTTGTATAACTTCCGGTGTACCTCAGGGTTCTATTATGGGACCCCTTTTATTTGTTTTATTTATAAACGACATTGACACTTTTTTTCGAAATTCTAAAGTCCTGCTCTACGCGGACGATCTCAAAATTTATGAGCCTATAAAAAATTTGCAAGACAGCAGATTATTACAGGAAGATCTAGATCGCTTCAGTGAATATTGCAGGTACAATAAATTGCTACTGAGTCTGTCTAAATGCTGTTGTATCAGTTTCACGAAGAATAAGAATGTTCTCAAGCACCCTTATTCTTTAGCTAATACTGCATTAACAAAAGTGTCCCTTATTCGAGATCTTGGTATTCTCCTCGACGGTTAACTTCACCTTGATGCACACATTAACAAAGTTGTAAATAATGCCTATCGGATGTATGGTTTTGTGATGAGAACTGCGAAGGAGTTTGTGCGCCCCTCTACCTATAGATTACACCTCGAGTACGCAGTGCCAGTGTGGAATCCTTTTTACAACAAGAATTCGGAACGTATTGAAAAGGTTCCAAGAAAGTTCCTGAAAGCCATGCATTACGATTGCTTCCACACAGTTTTATCTTATAAAGATTTGCTTAAGAAATACAAATTACTTGGTCTAAAATCAAGACGCACTCTCCTAGAAACGGTATTTGTATGTATTGATATTCGTTATAGAATAAGTCACATAGTTCCTAGAACGACAGTATGCCGCGGGGTGCGCGCACGGCCACTGTTTGCCTCTTCTCGTAGTAACGTAGGTACGCGGGCACCTCTGCGTTGACTAACTGATAAATACAACCAGCAATTCCATCATATCGATATGTTTGCTCTTTCTGCTGGTAGATTCAAAAATAATACCTATGTAATTGGAGATTCTATAACCAGCATTTTCAGATTTAATTATCTGTGGATTGGCGCGCAATTCGAAATTCAAATGAATTTTATTCGAAAGACGTGTTTTAATTTCAAATTCAGTCATTTATTTTTAGATAGTTTTTTGTTCATCTGACATTGTTGTAGTTTTTGGCGCCATGGATAAACTGAAAATTAATTTTGGAATATGAGTTCCTACGTGGAAATACCGCTGCGCAAACAACACGAAACATTAACGACGTGTATGGGCCTAACACTGCTTGCTTAAACACGGTCCATTATTGGTTCAATCGTTCAAAATACGAAAATTTTGAGTTGAAGAACGAGCCTCGCGGTCGGCCGGTAACCATTGTCGACAACGACGAATTGAAGGCAACTCAATCTACGGCTGAGCTTGCTGCGGGCCTTGGAGTTAGTGTCAAAACCACATTAATAGCACTTGCGTCAAATCAGAAAGATAAAAAAGCTAGATAAGTGGGTGCTACACAAACTAAGCGACTAACAGCGAGATTTACGCGTCATGCATAGCACTACTGAATCGGCATAGAAACGAGGGAATTCTTATACGAATTCTTACCTGCGATGAAAAGTGGATCCTGTACGACAACCGTAAGCGTTCGTCTCAGTGGGTGGACACGGGTACAGCACCTAATCAGTGCGCAAAAAAAAATTACTCAAAGGAAGATGATGGTGACTGTCTGGTGGACCAGTGCCGGACTTGTACATCACAGCTTCTTACCGAATGGCAGAACAGTGACGGCAGATGTCTATTGCCAAGAATTGCAAACAATCATGGAGAAGCTCGTAATTCAACAACCAAGTCTAGTCAATCGCTCTTCCCCATTGCTTCTCCACGACAACACGCGAGCTCACACTTCACGACAGACCATCGCAAAGCTACAAGAGTTACAGCTGGAAGCTCTCCGTCACCCACCGTACTCACCAGACCTTGCCCGAACAGATTTCTACTTTTTTCAAAATTTAGACAATTTTTTAAGTAGGAAAAAATTGAACACCCGTGAGGCAGTACAAAACGCTTTCACTGACTTCATCGCCTCCCGTCCGGTAGACTTCTACAGTAACATTGTATAGATAATTTGGGCCAGTAATTTTTTTTTTTTTTTTAAACGTTGCCCCACACTAGGAATTTCTCCTGTATCGTGGGTGCGTTTACAAACATTTAAATTCACATACACAAACAGCCAGACCCGAAACAACTACTTGTAGGTCATACAAATATTTGTTCCGTGCGGGAATCGAACCCGCAAGACGTAGTGCAGCGGTCAATAGCATTAACTACTGCACCAACCGTGCCGTCTTTGATTAGCTGAAAAAAAAATGTTTATATTTTAAAATTATCATACAAATCTCCAATTTCATAGGTAAAGACCTAATATTATAATCAAAACACATAATTTTAATCAAGATTTGCATGATGTGTTTTTGTTTACTTTTGTTTTACAATACTATTTAGCACTAAAAAATGTTTTCTTAACTTAAATTATTGTAGTTTGTAGGTTTTAGTTTATAGTACCTATAGTTTGTAAAAAATATTTTTTATGTGTATTCCGTGGAAAATGTTATTGGTTACACATTTTTGGCGAATCTTTTTTGTATTTCTTCCTAAAAAATGTAATGTGTCGCTGTTTATTTTCCCTAATAAATAAAATAAAATAAAGGTATTTTACTAACAAATCGGACTATATTGTTGTCGGAACTGAATAAATATATAAATAAAAACCGGGCAAGAGCGTGTCGGGCCACGCTCAGTGTAGGGTTCCGCAGTTTCCCGTCCGTCACAATAAGTGTTCCTGCTTGCATATACGATTATACTACAAACTTAGTCCAGAAATTATTTTGTATAACTTTTTGTCATTTCTGTACAAAAACTGTTGTTTCCATCAAGTTCAAAATGATTTTCCTAGAAAGTCCTTATAAAGTTCTACTTTTCAGATTTTTTTCATATTTATTTATTTAATTATTTAAACTTTTCACACTCAAAAAAAGTACAAAGGCGGACTTAATGCCTTAGGCATTCTCTACCAGCCAACCAAGGGTGGTGAAGAGATTAGATGGCAGGTGCTCTGTTTGAGAGGAACAAAGAAAAACATTTATTAAAATATATCATTAGAAATAGTTATAATATACATACATACATATACATATTTTCTAAACTTATGGTTCAAAAGTTAGAGGGGGGGCACACATTGTTTTTTACTTTTGGAGCGATTATTTCCGAAATTATTGACATTATCAAAAAATGATTTTAGTAAACCCCTATTCATTTTTTAATACCTTTTCAACAATATATCACACGTTAGGGTTGAAATTAAAAAAAAATAACTTCCCACTTTACATATAGGCTAGGGCTACCCTAATAAAACATTTTTTTCCAATTTTTATTTTACCACTTTGTCGGCGTGATTGATATACATATTGGTACCAAATTTCAGCTTTCTAGTGCTAACGGTCACAGAGATTAAGCGAGGACGGACGGACGGACGGACAGACAGACATGGCGAAACTATAAGGGTTCCTAGTTGACTACGGAACCCTAAAAAATACTAAAAATATTATTTATTTCTTTCAAAATAATATAATTATATTGCTCAAAGACAAATGAATAACTAGGTACTTACCTACTTTCATAAAGTTCTATAGAAAAAACCCAAAGTTTTTGAGTTAGTTTTGCTAACACGTATTTAATCCACGTTGTGTATATCTTGATGAAGTTATAATAGTTCGTGTCACTGTTGTTTACATAGCAAGTAGTGATATGAATTGGTGTGGGTTAGGTACCAATACTAAAAAGTGAAAAATGAAAAAATCATTTTTGTTTTAAAACTACAAAGGGAAAAATAACTTTAATTTCGGAAGTCGGTGGCAAAGAACTAAAATACATAATATCCAAAGACACCGACTTCCGAATTTAAAGTTTTTGTTCACTTTAGAGTGTTCTTTTGGAAATCGATTGTATTTTTTAAAGTTCGCTTTTAATTTTATACCTACGTCATTTAAATTAAATCTAGCAATAAATAGATAGATAGCTAAGTACCTACTTCAATACCCTTTATCAATTTAGGGTTGCTCCACTTATTACAATATTGTACCTGGAAACTAATTAACTACTTACATTAGTTGATAAAAATGTTTGCCAATTTATTATGAAATATTTTAGTATAAATGGTGGGTAAAAAAAAGGGAAAGTACATTCAAAGTTTGTTTTTGAAGAAAACTATATAAAATGAAATCCTTCGCATTTGTTCTGGTGGTCGTGCAGGCTGTTCTTATTCAGGTAAATATGTTTAGTATTTATTTAAACTTTACACACTCAAAAAAAGTACAAAGGCGGACTTATTGCCTCAGGCATTCTCTACCAGTCAACCAAGGGTGGTGAAGTAGTATTGTATTTTTTTATTGCTCATTGATCTCATTATTAATCCTCCATCATAGTAATGGTTTGTGTGTGACGATTTTGTTGGTAGGTACAGTGACCTTAAAACTTTATGGCGGTTCTGAAGTGGGCTACTCGTTGTGCAGTACCGCACCCCTCACACCCCGGGGTCACATAAATTTGTTACTGCGAGCTACTCGCCTCGTGTTCAGAGCCGCCATAAAGTTTTCATCGGGCTGTACTAAGTACAAGCATTCAATGCGTCCCATCCACGCCCATCATTGTTTTATGAATTAATTTTATATTTCTTGTTGCCTCATCGCTACCCTTTGTTTGGTACAAAGCAAAGAGTAATGTCTCTCCCTGACCAAATAAAGTCACAACATATCCTTTTAATTGGTTTCTTTTGATGTCCAATAGTTTCTATGTTGTAAAGAACCACCTTAACTTCCTCTTAAGATGCAGAATGACAGTGAGCTTGAGTGGTTAGCTTGCGTGTTCTGTACAGCCAGTAATAGGACCCATGATCTAGGAGCGCTGTCCCAAATTAGACGTATTATTAATTTATTATACATAAGGTATTTTAATAAAACACGTATACTACAAGATTAATAATTAAATTATCTTTAAAATGGTGAAGGTTCCAGAAAAATACGCTTGATAGATTTTGCGTGATTCTCAGTTTTTTATCCGCGTGAGACACAACTTTACAAATTATTTTCACTATGTAATATAAACATAATCTAAAATATTCATATAGTGAGTTATTGAGAAAATCCTCTAATTTAACATATATTTTTTCCAAATCATGAAAACTACATAAAATCATTCAAAGCCGGCTATCGTCGTCTTAACTGTATTATAAAATGCACAACTCATTTGCGCCCACTTACAGCACTTGTTCTTTGAATATCATGGTTACAATAGACTCCTAAAATGAAGCACAATGTTCTACCTATACACACATCGCCTTGTTCCCTTGGAGGTAGGCAGACACCACAGAACGCCACCTGCTACGATCCTTACTTACTCCTTTTGCTTAGTTGTACCTATTCTGTGCATACATCTATCAATTTATTTATGTCTTTGTTTCCAGAACGCCTATACCCAATACATAAGATCAGGTCCCTGCGGCTGCTCCTCTCCTTTGATGTCCACCACAGTCGCCCAGCCCAGCATAGCTGCCAGCCTAGCCGACACCCTCTCTCTGCTGACCGTCAGCAGCCTATTGGCTGAGAGCCTGCCGTTGAACCCTAATGTAGTAGCTGCTATTCCTGTGCCTGTGTCCGTAGGACAGGCTTATGCACCTGTTGTGGCTTTTGGAGGCTGTGGGTGTGGTGGGTGTGGCGGGTGTGGTGGGTGCGGAGGTGGATGTGGTGGACTTGGGTACAGCTACATCTACTAAGGTAGATGATGGTATGTGCGACAGTCTGTAAGTTTTGGGTGATTTTGGAAAGACGATGTATATTGTGTAGGTGGTTATGAAGACAATTTTATAATACAGTACAATCCGCACTACGAAAGATGAGAGTTGACCGCGCCTCCGGCGCTTTTTCCGCCGCCCCGATGACGCCCCGGCTCCGACCTATGTCTCTTCTTTAATCTTAATCTCTTGAGGTTATACGCTCTTGTTCTCTCTCTCTTGTCGACGCATCATATTAATCAGGATGCGAAACGATTGTTAAGGACTGACGTATACTTGTGACTGAGAGATATTTGGTCTCAAAAATTTTACTCAGTGGCAAGTAAATGTCACTCGCAAATTGTTGTGTGTAAAATTATGTATTTAAGTACGATTTATTTGGTTATTCGATTGTAGCAATATTATTAAAAATGGAAAATATATACTTTGTATTTCTTTTTTCATTTTAAAACGTTGCTTTCCGAATATAATTTTTTATACTTGGCAACTTGGCAAAATAACAAATCTTATTTCTAGGTGATTTTCACCTAGAAATAAAAAAATGTTATTTTGTAGATTCTTGTTAATCAACAATTAAATTTTTTGTCTTTTTTATTTTATATTATTCTAAAATACTTCGCCTGTGTTTTCTTATTACAATTTTTTTTTCGTAACTTTTTGAGCAGATAAATGTGTAAGGGTAAGGCCGCCAAAATTGTCAAATACATCACAAAAGTAACACAACAGATTTTGTGTTACCGTTACACAAATTTAACCCAAAAGTAACACATGTTTTGGGTAAAGGTGGTTTCATAATGGTTAAATAAATAACCTAAAATAACACTAGATAAAAAAAAAAAAATTGGACGGTTTTATGTAATATTTGAATATCGGTAATACATTGATTGGGGTTTTTCATGGCGTGTTGTTGAGATATTGACGGCGCATTTTCTTTTTTTTTGATATCGTCTCCATTTTTTTCGTAATTTATCTTTCTGTTCTTCGTTGTAATTGGCTACTTTATTTTTATATTGACGGTAATGTTCTTTCAGTATTTTTTCCTATGGTCTTGAAATTTTTCAGGATTCGTACTTTTTTTTCACGATATATTTTCTGTAGTTCAGCGGCAGTTAACGGCATTGTCATATTATATGCGATTATATTTCAATAGAAGAAAAACATACTCAATTAGTAAAACATACTCAATTACTTCACTTGGCAGGTTTTCACTATTAAAAAGTAGGTATGTAAGTACTGAGTTTGTCATACCTACAAAATCAGTACAAATACCACTATGCATGCGGCTTTATAGATCTACTGTGTTACGTAACACATACTTTTGTGTTACAATAACACAAATGTAACGCAAAAGTGACACAAATGTAACACAGGCGTAATACAAATGCAACACAAAAGCTAAATTTTTACAACAGTTTTAGATTATATTTCGGTTATTTATTACAATTAGGCACTAATCGGCGGTTCTAAGTATACTTTTAACCTCATCGCTGTCAAATACAGGGTGTCCAAGAACCTGGCGTCCAACTGGATTCCCACGATGCCCCAAGTTCTAACAGTACTCAGAAAAATATTTTAAAAAATCCACCCCATGTACTTACAGAATTATACTGATTTCAAAAAAAAAGGGGAAATGAGCACCCTGTGACATACTTTTGAATGCTGTGACTGCTAATGCTGATAATTTCGATATTTCTTGGAGGTTTTGTAATCTAGGGTATTGCTGTGTCTAAATAGAATGTAAAAATAAAGTACTTATTGTACCATTTTAAAATAAAATATTATTTTAACTAAAGGTGATATGGAAAACTATTGAATTTCGCAACTTTGACCGACTGTAGTGTAAAAAAAATGTACCAAAATAGTATGGCAAGTGACGTCAAATTTTGACGCGTTTATTCCTCTTTTTAAAAAGGTATAATACTTACACATTAATTTGAAAAAAAAAATTTTGATAATATTTTTACTCAACAACCCAATTTTTACGAAGTGCCTACCTACTAACGGTAACTGTCGGACCCTTTCTTATCTTAGAAACTGTTATGTTACTACTATTATTTACTTCGGTTCCAAGAGTGAGCAAGAAGGAAATACACACAGGTAGATGGGTTCCCAGTAGAATAAAAGCAAAGAATGTTAGTTTAAAGATATTTTATTACAATAAATGTTCAAAATGTTGACCACCCGCGGCAATACAAGCTCTCACTCTCCTTAAAAAGGACCGCTTTATGTTTCGCGAGTAACTTTTTTGACGTATCACCTGCACTGCTTGTGTTATCTTCTCACGAAGGTCAGCGATGTCATTAATGGGCTTCGCATAAACGAGCTCCTTCATAGTTCCCCAGAAAAAAAAAATCCAGCGGATTTAAGTCAGGTGAGCGGGCTGGCCACGGGATTGTTCCTGATCGCCCAATCCACCTGTTCGGGTATTGCTCGTCCAAAAACTCTCTAACGGATACGCGAAAATGTGCTGGACAGCCGTCGTGTTGGAACCACATATCTGGTGGGGTCTCTTCTAGTAAGTTTGGCAAATCATTTTGAAGAAAATTTAAATATGATTCGCCAGTCAAATTCTCGGGCATCTCAAATGGACCAATAATATTCCCACAGAGAATACCGGTCCACATGTTCACTTTGAACCGGTACTGGGATCTATCTTCTCGCATCAAGTGCGGATTTTCCACATGCCACTCGTGCAAGTTGTGTAGGTTCATGTAGCCATCCTTCTTAAATGTTGATTCATCTGACCACAAAATTTTGTCGATAAAGTTTTCGTCTTCTCGATGTTTTTGCAGGATTGTTTCACAAAACGCGACTCGGCTCGGATAGTCTCGAGGTAAAAGACTTTGCACTCGCTGTACGTGGTACGGATGATATTCTTCTTTTTGGAGAATACTGTGTGCTGTGCTCTTCGGTATCCCCGTATCAGCTTCTATTCCTCGCACAGAGATGCTTGGATTTGCCGACACCGCCTCTAAAACTTCATCGCGTATGAAGTCATTTACGGGTCGTCCTTCACCAGCTACTTGATTGGGGAACCGCCCGTCACATAGTGATCTGTGCACATTAATGAAAACTCGATGGTCGGGATATCGCGTAGCCCTCGGATACCTTTCTCTGTAAAGTCTCGCTGCAGCTCGTCCATTACCTCTACATTCTCCATAAATGTAGTGCATATTTGCGTATTCTTGCGGAGTGTAGGTCGCCATGGTAGCACACACAAAACACAAACTGTCCAAACACAGGCAAAGGTCGTCGTAAAGAGTTCGTTTCAAAGTCCAGAGCACAAAGAGTAATCGAGTCAAATAAACAAAGCTTTAAATCGTAGTACGTGATCAATGGTAACAATAAGAGAGAGGTGCGTAGTAACGGCAGGAGGCAGTGACGCGTACTGACCGTACTGTTATCCTAAATAGCACGATCCCAGATAGCGTCACTATCTATCTCACTCGCACCTCTAACCTTTTTCTCCCTCACTCTTACCTGAATAATGGGGTACCATAAAGAAGAACCAGCAAATCGCAAAGATAGTTTCTGTCTTGCTCCCTCCTGTTGTAATAACGAATCACTATGGTGAGATGCATGCACATACCGTCCCTTACGGTCTAACCTGTTTTTTGAGAGGCCTGCTGTTATTTTTATGAGCATACAATAGTAATTCTTTAGAGGTTAGATTCAATTCGTCGTAAATTTTTCTTTCTAAGAATTCTGTAAGACATCGTAAAAATTGGGTTGTTGAGTAAAAATATTATCAAAATTTTTTTTTTTCAAATTAATGTGTAAGTATTATACCTTTTTAAAAAGAGGAATAAACGCGTCAAAATTTGACGTCACTTGCCATACTATTTTGGTACATTTTTTTTACACTACAGTCGGTCAAAGTTGCGAAATTCAATAGTTTTCCATATCACCTTTAGTTAAAATAATATTTTATTTTAAAATGGTACAATAAGTACATTATTTTTACATTCTATTTAGACACAGCAATACCCTAGATTACAAAACCTCTAAGAAATATCGAAATTATCAGCATTAGCAGTCACAGCATTCAAAAGTATGTCACAGGGTGCTCATTTCCCCTTTTTTTTTGAAATCAGTATAATTCTGTAAGTACATGGGGTGGATTTTTTAAAATATTTTTCTGAGTACTGTTAGAACTTGGGGCATCGTGGGAATCCAGTTGGACGCCAGGTTCTTGGACACCCTGTATAATACAATAACATTAAAATATCTGTTTCTTACTTCAGAAATCACACTAAATCATTTTTTTGTCACAAACAAACAATAACGTGACTCGCACTTTAAGCTTCTTTACTGGCGAAACAAAGACTGCTGCATTTTTTTAAAAAAATGTATAGATTACGGTGTTGCCACATTAATACTGCGTTTTGCACTTAGGCACTATAAATAGTAGCTTTGGGGTAAAAATTCGTCACACAAATAAATCGTAACACAAAAGTAAAAGCCAATGTTATATTTAAAACTATCAAAAAACAACTCAGTTCAAGGGTTTTCGTAACAATATTATTATCATAGCCGGGGTCTATCATCTAATTCTTCGACGGTATACATATAATTCAGATATTCTCTACAAATTATTGAATAATTTAACCAAAAGTTACTGCAAAAAAAAACGACAGAAATGTCACACAAAAAATTGACAATTTTGGCGGCCTTACCCGTAAATATTTCAAAATGCCAAAGTTGTCAGTTAGAAGGATACCAGTTATTTTGCAAAATATTGTGTAAACATATGTATCATCGTGATAAGGACACGATTGTGTGAAATATATTTCTTTAAAAAACGTAATTATTTTCATTGCGTCCTAATATCGTTGTAACTGAGTTAAGACTGATAGGTCACGTACTGAATTACTGGTTGGTCTAGTGGTCGCAAGCGCTACTGCTGAGCATGAGGTACAGGGTTCGATTTCCAGGTCGGGTATAGTGTTATTGAGTTTTTCATCAGGAATTTCTCAGTAGCAGCTCGGAGCCTGGTTTTGTCCCCGGTTGATGGCTATAGGCTGGCCCCCTATTTTACATGTGACTTAAACATAATTGACGAAATGTGATGTGTGTAATTGAAAAAAAATAGTTTAAAATTAAATTAAATTGTTCTTACCTTTTTTAGCAATGTGCAGGTCAGTGTCTGGTTGTATGTTGATTTATATATTATGATAGCTTTTCCCCGCGGCTTCGCTCGAGTGGATATCGGAAAATGTCCCACGGCAACGTACTACCAGGATTAAAAGTACCCTATGTACATCCAGGTTATAAACTATATATGTGCCAAATTTCAACCAAATCCGTTCAATCGTTTTAGCGCCAATCCGGAAAATACATCCAAATATTTTTGGATATGATTATTTAGTCAAATAGACAAAAATGTTCCGGGGTGGAAAATCCTCATGAATGTCCTCCGCTCTGGGGCGGGCGAAGGGTTCTGTCAGACTCCAAACCACCACGTGTTCCCTTCCCACACTTGGACATAAGATCTTGTGCGTCTTCCATGATCCTTGACTCTCTGACTTGTCTTGAGGTGCTAGACTCCCCCCGCGACGACAACTAGGGGCGCGCGTGGAACACTACGTGCCACCACCTCGGGTCTTGCTGGATTAGGGGGCGGCGTGTCCTCCCGACAGTGGATGCAGTGATGGAACCGAGCGTCCGGCTCCCTGTTTATGTGATACAGGTACTTCCCGAAGCATCCATGCCCCGAGAGCACCTACGTCGCCGGAGCCGTGCTTCCTACCGAGCCATTCGTCGAACCGTCGTTACCGGTACAGTGAAGTGACGGCTCTCGCTTCTAGGTTCCAGGGCGAGGATCTAGCCAGTGCACAAACCACCTTGTAGGAGATCGTGCGATGTCCCCTGATAGCTCTGACGGCGATCCCTCTAAGGTTTTCGCAGTACTGCGATACTGCCAGCCGTCAAGTCAGAAGCCCACCTCGGGGATGGCCCCATGATCCATGGCCCTGTACATGGGTACAGGGCCATGGATCCCCAAGTAAAGGGTGTTTTTTTCAGAGGTATAGAACGTCAAGTTCGCAACACTGTTTGCACTGTTTGTTACTTCAACTTAATGAGACGAAATTCAAATCTTGTATAAAACGCACACTATGTAGGCAGGCATATTATAAGTTGGGGGATTACATTACTGATAAAAATGCTTGACTCATTGCTGGTTCTGCTCCACAACTAATTGACATACACACTGATTAACATTTTGAAAATACTGATGGAGCTGCTGAAGATTGTAAGACCATTTTTGTATTGTATACACTCAATTTCCTTTGTATTATAATTGCATAGCACAGGTGTGAATACTATGTACTAAAGAGCTACCATTTACCGGGTAATATGTAGTATTTCATTGACTTGAATGTGCCCTGGCGGCTGTGAGTATGTCATGCTCACTCAAATGTCTCGCTGATGGTGGCGTGTGTGTTGGATCATTTAGCTCCCTTCAAAATGGTTGAGCTGAATGGTGCTGATCCATGCGTCATGTTCGTGAACGGGCGCCGTCAGTTGGGACTGGTCATCTCTTAGCTGCCATGGCTTATTTTAATTTATTTTAAGTTTTTGAATGATTCTTTTTTCTCTTATTTTTATTACGGACGCTTTTACGACCGTGCACGTCTTATTACATTGTTCTCACATGCATAATTTCAAAATGAATGATGTAACCAATATTTAGTATTAATGTTTTATTTATTTAAAACAGTGTCCGTGGAGTTTCTTGCCCGTTCTTCTCCATAGGTACCTACTACGCTTTGGAATGGGCAACTAGCTTCATATTTTTGACTGACCGACCCCTTGACAATTCAAAAGTGCCTGTAAATGGTTTAATTGAAATAAATGCATTGAGTTTGAGTTTGAGTTGAGTTTGAGTTGTTTGTATGTTGTTTGCCATTTTGTCAGCTGTCAAGTGAATAGTGTTTAGTTTGGTTTGGCATTTCAACATGAATAGACTGACGCCTGAACAACGCTTCCAAATTGTGCAAATTTATTTTGAAAATAATGGTTTTGTTCGAAGACGTATCGCGCACTACGTCCATTATAATCGTCCATCAGAGCAATTAATTACGGTCAACATAATCGTCCATCAGAGCAATTAATTGTACCGTTTTTGCACCACGTTTACTCTAAATGATAATACGCATCCACAAAGACGTCGTACAGTGCGTATAGAAGAAGCCATTGCTGCTGTAGAGCGTAGCGTAGAGGAAGACCCGAATCAGTCTATCCGCCATCGTGCACAGGAATTGGATATGTGTCCATCCACTTTATGGAAGATTTTGCGGAAAGATCTTGGTTTGCGTACTTACAAAATCCAACTCGTGCAAGAATTGAAGCCACACGATCACTAACAAGGCGTAGATTCGGTGAATGGGCTAAAACAAGATTGCCGTTGATCCCGATTTTCATAAGATAATTTTGTTTAGCGATGAAGCTCCCTTTTGGTTGAATGGCTTCGTCAACAAACAAAACTGTCGTATTTGGAGTGAAGATAATCCTTAAATGTATGTTGAGACACCGTTACATCCAGAAAAACTGACTGTTTGGTGTGCTTTATGGGCTGGTGGAATCATTGGTACGTACTTCTTTAAACACGATGCTGGCCAGAACGTTACAGTCAATGGTGACCGCTATAGAGCCCTGATTACTGACTTTTTCGTTCCTCAATTGATCAACCATGATGTGCAGGAGCTGTGGTTTCAACAAGACGGCGCAACATGCCACACAGCTCGTGCCAAAATTGCTTTATTGTTTTTTTTTTTTTTTATAAATTGTAGCCTATGTTATTTTCTGATAATTCGGCTTTCTAGTGGTGATTTTTTTTTTTTAAATCGGTCCAGTAGTTTCAGAGCCTATTCTGTACAAACAAATAAACAAAAAAATCTTTCCTCTTTATAATATTATTATATAGTATAGAAGTATAGATATAGATTATTATATAACATTAGTATAGAGTATTGATTCGCGACCGTAGCAAATAAGGCTTTGCAGAATTTTACTCATTAAAATCAGCAATAAAACTCCTTAAGTTATAATTGGTCTCAAATGTCATGATTTCATGAAATAGTCATTCATTCAATAGAGTAATATGAACTTAGAGAGTTGATGATGATTTTTATGATTAAACATAACATAACATCACGCCTTGTTTCCCCGAAGGGTTGGGCAGAGGTGTACCTATAGTACACCCACATTTCGCCAATTATGTTTAAGTCCCATGTAATAGGGGGCGAGCCTATTGCCATAAACCGGGCACAAATCTAGACTCCGGGCTGTTACTGAGCAATTCCAGAAAGAAAAACCCAATGACACTTTGCCCGACCTGGGAATCGAACCCAGCACCTCACGAACCTCCTCCACCTATGCATTTTAATGATTATACTTCTAAAAATATTTTTTTGATACGGCGGCGAATCATATTTAGATCAACTTAGAACCTGCCATCTAATTTCGTAAGCATTTAAGGTAAACGATTCAGAGTTTCAGACTAATCTGTTTCATTTTGACAGTTCAACACAGTTTATTACGTTATTTACGTTGTTGTTTCAAACTTATGAAGCAATGGATTAGCAATCTCTTTCAGAATGATTCAGGTTGTGATTGATTGTGTATTACACATTAAGGGTGCTGATACTCGCAGGAGGAGACGCCCTGGGCATCGGGAATTGATAGCCGATTCCTGGCCACCGTAGGCGCGGGCTTGCGGACGGTGATCAATGGGTAGCTCGCCGTCCGGTAAGGACCAAGCCCGGGTCGACGGCGCGTTGTGTTCCACGCGCGCCTCAAAGAGATGTCAGCAAGTGAAGGGGTCCGATGGGACCATTGCCTGCCGGGGTTGCGGGAAAGTCTGAAAGGGATACCGTGGCCCCTTGGCATTCAAACTCAAACTTAAACTCAAAGCATTTATTTCAATTAAACCATTTACAGGCACTTTTGAATTGTCATGGGGTCAGTCAGTCAGAAATATGAAGCTAGTTGCCCATTCCAAAGCGTAGGTTCCTATGGAGAAGAACGGGCAAGAAACTACACGGAGTCGGACACTCTTTAAAAAAATAAAAAAAAAACTTACAAAATGTTGTTTACATAATTCATGTTGAAATTATACAAAGAACAATGTAGAAAGTCGTGCACGTAAAAAGCGTCCTTAATAAAAAGATAAAAACAATTCTTAAATTTAAAATAAGCCGTGGCAGATAAGAGATGACCAGTCCCTACTGATGGCGCCCGTTCACGAACATGACGCATGGATCAGCACCGTTTAGTTCAACCATTTTGAAGGGAACTCAACGATCACAGACACCACCAGCGAGACATTTGAGTGAGCATGACATACTCTTAGCCGCCAGGGCATATCAAGTCAATAAAAGACGTACCCACATTGCACAGGCAACAGAAGGAACACGGGTGGGTTTTAGTCAGTAAGAGTCTGACACGCCCTCCCGCTCCACCCAGAGCGGGAGGAGTCATTTGATGATTCCCACCCAAAAAAAAAAAAGAAAAAAGGGGTGCTCTTACAGACTGACCTGCAAATTGCAAAAAACATAAGAAAATTAGAATTTCATGAACTATCTTGACGTTTTCGCTTTCAACTCATGTTGTTATGCGCAACATTATTTAAGCTACGGTCAGCTGTACTTCAGTATGTGTACCTAACGCTTGAACTGCTCTCACTGCTACGCAATAAAGGTGCTGTCGAGGTCTACTTGTTACCATGGTTGTGTTTGATTTGGTTCCATGGTATTAACTACGTACCTACAACGAAATTAGATTAAAAAGGCCTGTTCAGATATAAGCGATATCGCTGTCACGCTTGATTACGATACTGAATTGGTACGCGATACCGACGCGAATACCGATGCGTCAGGCGAAATCGCCTACCAAGCGCGACAGCGAAATTTGCGTACCGATTCGGTATCGCGTACTGATTTAGTATCGCATACGCTTATAACAGCGCTTATCGTTTATCTGAACAGGCCTTAAAACTACCTGGTACGATTTTTCCTAATGTACAAATTATACAAGGGGCGCGTCATGGACATTCAGCTCCAAGTCACTGCGTCGTGGACTGACTACTTATTCTACAAAATATTATTTATATACTCATATTCATATTATCTTGAAAAAAAAAACCAAGGTTATCAATAATTACTTCATTATTAGTCTCACTATTTTTGTCATATATTAACTTGTTGTAATATAAAATTATTAGGTTTTTTTTTACGCACTTAGTTTTAACTTAAACCCCTTACTTTTTGATTCAAAAGAGGTGGTATACGAGTAGTACCGCGGTGCTCCGCACTGAGCTACGGGCGTAGCTGCAATTGCGCTACACTGCTACGATCGCGTAGTTTCAGTGGCTACGGAATATTTTTGGAAGATATGCAATGTGTGTAATATTTTATCATATGGGAATATATATTTAATTAATTAATAGATATTTTATCTATGTGTTATATTCATGAAACAAGTACCTATTACCGTTATTGTTTTTTTCAAAATAACGTATTTTTGATTTTTTTAAATATGCCATGCATTTATTCCAACATAATTGTCGAAGATAGATTGCTTAATAGGTTGTTTTACATAACCGCTAGCTGTTTTACAAAATAGCTCCGTTATAATAACTGAACTTACTACTTAACACGCAGAATTGCATAAACGTTTTTCATTTATCAATCCAGTGAGTCAACGATTAGATGTTACGTAGAACAGCGTGAAAGGAAACGTGAGGTTATAGATTTTAGTTCACAATTTTGTCACTCATGGCTTACTCACTCGTGTTATATTGTAACAACAATAATGGCGTCCGAAACAGAAATAAATAAAACGAGTAATATGAGTGAAAGTGACCTTAACTCAAGTGAAAACAGTGATTTTAAGGACATTTTTAATAAAAAGTTATCACAGCTTTATGAAAACCAGTCCTAAAATACTAAATAGCCAAGTATCTGCGACCAACTTATAACGTTCAGCTGTTTTACATAACGTAGCTGTTTTGTAAAACAGCCGCTTCGGCAAACCATCTGTGACATAATCATTGCTTAAAACAGCCGCTTCAGCAAACCATCTGCGACATAATCATTGCTTAAAACAGCCGCTTCAGCAAACCATCTGCGACATAATCATTGCTTAAAACAGCCGCTTCAGCAAACCATCTGCGACATAATCATTGCTTAAAACAGCCGCTTCGGCAAACCATCTGCGACATAATCATTGCTTAAAACAGCCGCTTCGGCAAACCATCTGCGACATAATCATTGCTTAAAACAGCCGCTTCGGCAAACCATCTGCGACATAATCATTGCTTAAAACAGCCACTTCGGCAAACCATCTGCGACATAATCATTGCTTAAAAATAAGTCGTTGGATATCGGAAATACGTTAACGTGGCAAGGTAGGGAAATGTATAAAAAATTCAAGATCCAATCGGAAATACTTTGAACATTGCAAGGTAGGAACATTTAAAACAAAATCCATACCGTGACGACAATCTCGCAGTCAAGGATCCCGTTATCCCGGTCAACCTCGGGGGATTTCACTTAATTTTCCCCTTTTCAGGATTCCGGTAGCGGTAGGTAAGCTTTGAGGAATGATAAAAAGAAAGTAATTTTAATTAAATAATACCTTGTTACTGGCCTACAGGGCAAAAGCCTCTTACACTCATGCAGAGAATACACTATCATTCTTCTTCTTTTCGTGTGGTTGGTAAACCAACCTGGTGTCAGAGTTTAAAAGCCACCCATCATTAATCACCACGCTTCCTTAAAAGCGCCTGCAGGCAGGCGCGACGCGACGGTGCGACACAATTCTGGTAGAACAATTTCCATGAAGTTTTCATAGAATTCTTTCTACTAGAGTCGCATCGCACTGTCGCGCCGCGCATGTCTGCAGAAAAAGTCCTAATTAATATTAGAAATATACGAATAGTGAGTTTGTTACAATTTCGGGCTAAAACGGCTGAACGGATTTGGATGAAACTTGGCACATGGGTAGACCATAACCTGGGTTAGGGTATAGGATACTTTTTATCCCGATATTCTTACGGGATCGAGATTTATGCGGGTGAAACTGCGGGGCGCAGCTAATTAATTATAATTAATATATCTATAAAAATAAATTGTTCCAATTTCTTATGGATAAGTGTTATTACTCTGTAGATGATTTTTTATCGACTAGAACTTTTTAAATGTTTCATGTCCGCTTGACGATAATTTATTGCTGTTGATTGTCTTGTGTCTGTTATGCATGACTAATAATAATTATATAATTTGTATTTAATCTGAAATGGAATAAGAATTTTAGACTCATATTTCGTTAAGTTATTTAATAATTTGTATGCCCAAGAAGCTGATCATGGAATTAACATTATTAGTATAGAATTATGTAATGAACACCTGCATGTAACCCATGTATCATAAACGATTTGATTTGATTTGGTTTATAAGTCCTGGTTTCCTCACGATGTTTTTCCTTCACCGATGTCAGTGATGTCCAAGATAAACATAGAAATTACATACATGAATTTGTAGCGGTTACACCGCCACATACGAACTACGCATCAAAGACATGACGTCACACAAATCCTGCATCGCGCAATTAGAGTTTACCGCGCGAACGACATAGATAAGACTATCCGAAATCAACAGTCAGGGCAGTCGGCCCGCCAGACACAACACCCGTCTGGTTGAGGATCCTCCCTTTTCTATGGTGGATGAGTGAACTTTACACCCTGTTCCTCATACCTCTAAATTGGTGACCCCAACGTGATGCGCCGGAGGGGAGTGATGTAGCGGTTACACCGCCACATACGAACTACGCATCAAAGACATGACGTCACACAAATCCTGCATTGCGCAATTAGAGTTTACCGCGCGAACGATAGACTATCCGAAATCAACAGTCAGGGCAGTCGGCCCGCCAGACACAACACCCGTCTGGTTGAGGATCCTCCCTTTTCTATGGTGGATGAGTGAACTTTACACCCTGTTCCTCATACCTCTAAAAATAAAAAAAAGGCATAATGATACTTTTCCGGATTTGAAGCCACAACCTCAGTATGGGAGGCGAGGCTTTAACCACTGGGCCACCACGACATCGAGCTACCGCGATTCATTATAAACTAGCTTAGGTATTATAATAGCGATAGCAATAGCCATTTATAATCTAAGTCGTCTCGAATCTCTCAGGGAACTATTTAAAAATATTAATATTATGACGGTACCTTGCCAATTCATTTATGAAAATATTATGTATGTGAGAAAAAATCTACATCTTTTTAATAAAATAAGTGATAGACATAATTTTAATACTACAAATTAAGACAAAATAGATCAACCATTTTTCAGACTATCTAAAGTAAATACATCTTTTATGTGTTACTATGTTAAATGTTACAACAGAATACCTTGTGATATATTAGAATTTAATGAAAGAAAATTTAAAACTCATATAAAAAGTACACTTTGTAAACAAGCATACTACAAATTAGAGGATTATATCCCAGATAAAAATGCTTGGAAACATGCTGGTCCTGCTCCATAGGACAATTTAGAATCTAGACAAAATCTAACTGGTTGCGAATTTAATTGTATAATATTATTTTTAGGGTTCCGTAGTCAACAAGGAACCCTTATAGTTTTGACATGTCCGTCTGTCTGTCTGTCTGTCCGCGGTTTAGCTCAAAAACTATTGGTACTAGAAAGTTGTAATTTGGCATGAGTATACACATTAATGTCGCCAAAAAAGTGGTAAAATAAAATTTTGAAAAAAACAAATATTTAGGGTACCTCCCCTACATGTAAAGTGGGGATGATAATTTTTATTTTCGTCCTTCCCATAGTGTGGGATATCGTTGGATAGGTCTTTCAAAAATATTAGGGGTTTGCCAAGACCGTTTTTTGATTAAGTAAACCATTCATGACTTATCAAGCTTTAAAGTACCAATTTTCGTTAGAGTTAAGTGTCCCCCCCCTCTACCAACTAAACAGTTATAGTTCGAAATTCAAATGTCACGGCAGTAGTACCTATATTATAATGAAGTTTTTTACGGAAAACTATTACAGCTATGTAAGCTTTACAATTTAACGAGTAATAATCGACCAACTTACATTTGTGGTTGAAAAAACATGTTCTCCGATACGGAATGTGAGAACATGCTTTTCAACCGACTTAAAAAAGGAGGAGGTTCTCAATTCGGTTGTATGTTTGTTACGCGATTACTCCGCCAATTATGAATTGATTTTCATGATTCTTTTTTTGTTTGGTTGGGCATACTTCAGAAATGGTCCCATATAAATTTGGTCAAGATCTGATGAGGGGTTTTTGAGTTAGCTTCAATAATACGTATTTGTCCCACCTAGTATATGTGGATGATGTTCTAATAGTTCCTGTCGCTGTTAAACTGCCCGGTGGTCGCCACTTACAGGGCAAAGTACTTCAGTAACCCAGGTACCCTACGCGAGATTGCCAGTAACAGCAAGGCATTGCTGGCCTTCTTTGAGGAGCTGGGGTGGATCGAATGACTGATTTTTCCCACCCGTACGCAAAATACGCGCTTTGACGTGGAGTTGCGGAAATCAGCCCGTATTACCTAGTTCCTGTCACTATAATTTACATAGCAGGTAGTGGTATTCAAATTTTTGTTGGGGTTTTGTGTAGGTATCACAACTAAAAAGTGAAAAATAAAAAAAAAAAACATAAAAAAAAACCGACTTCCAAAAAAAAAACACAAAAGTTTTTATTCAACTACAAAGTTAAGTCTTTTCTTGCGATCATTTCATCCCAACTACGGAACCCTTCATTGTGCGTGGTCCGACACGCACTTGACCGGTTTTTGCAGTCAATGTATCGCCATAATCATTTGATTACGTAAAAAAGAAAAAAAATACGTGTTCATTTTTTAAATAATATACATGACTATGAATGACTACCTGCAAAAACTGTAAAAAATCTATGCATGACAGCCGGGACCAACGGTTTAAACACCCATCCACGGCCGAGTTTGGCAAACATTGCTTAACATTGAAGATCGATCCGGGCAGCTGTTATTATAGCATAAAATGAGGTAAATGAGCATATCATGAGCCATACGTATTATGTATATAAATACAAGCATCAAATGAATATGTCAGAAAAAATAAATGCAAAAATAACAACAAAACAATACTTTATTAAATCAACTTCTAAATAACCTGTGCGACCACTCCGCTACCAGTATTGACCACCGCCGACCCACAGGATGGCAACCCACCATCGATAGCCACCGTACCATACACAGGGAACATTCCCTTTACTGTAATACTACCACCTACCGGCAGGTCACCAGTAACAGAGATATCACCGAATTGGAGAGATGGAACTATTTCGGTGATGACTGGAGATCCTGGCATGGTTTCGGGGATGAGTTGCTGGATGCCTGGGGAGTTCAGGGGTCCTTGGAAACCAACGGGCAGGGAACTAACATTCTGGAAAATCAAAAAAAAATGGCTTTTAATGTCAATGGTTTAGGAGGCAAAGTTGAAAAGTTTAGTAGGCTTTTTAATGTAGAAAGTTTAAAAGGTAAAGTCAAAAAGTTTGGGAGGCAAAGTAACAAAGTTGAGGAGGCAATTTTGAAGAGTGTTGAAGGCAAAGTTGACAAGTCTCAAGTGTTAGTAATTTATAAAACAATTAGCGTTGTGTGTTCTAAGTATAATAGGTAGGTTGTCTGTAAAAAGATCGCTTTAAGCGATAAGACCGCCCATTGTGTCACCTTATGTAAATGTAATTTTAGTTTGGCGAGTTTATAATTAAATAACACCTCTATAAGTTTTATAATTTAATTAAAAAAAAAAAAAAAAAAAAAATGTCTGTAATTTTATTGGTGTACAATAAAGAGTATTCTATCTATCTATCTATAATATAAAGTGGTAGTCGGTAAATAAATTGTTTTTCAAAATCTTGGAAAACAAATATGGAATTAAAACAAGTCAAGGATGTAAAAGAAAAACTTACTTGTAAAATAACTGCGAATAGGCAGAAAGCTAAAACTTCTTTGCTGTACATTTTGATGGCTCTAAAAAATAACTGATAAATTCAAATGAATGTCTTCCGCTTTTTATATCGATTACTTGCACAATCGATTATCGGGTTGGACATAATTTTATCGAAATTGGACTGATTGTTATTACTTATTACTTCATTTTATTTTTTTATCTATGCGTGTGTAACATTATCTAATTATAACATAGGCATGCATACAGATAGTGCAATCCACCACAATGCGCCCCACTCCGAGATTACTGTACTTTAGTACGGAGCAGAGCGGAGTGGGGCGCGTCGTCGTGGATTGCACTATCTATAAATGCCTATCATTTCGTATATTATGTTACAACTTGATAAAGCTTTTATATCGTAACAACGGTCAACATCGACTGTTTTTTATTTTTATTTTTTTATAATACATAAAAAAAAAACAATTGATGTTGACCAACTCAGTAGGAATTGTGTTAAATTAATTTTAAGACTTCGCTCTGGACACTATGCTTAAGTGTCCTTGAGTGTCCTTGTTCACGAAAATTGAAGCAAGTGATACAGTCGGCTCTCCCTGTTGCCTGGTTACTCTTTCCACTGCTAGAAGCCGTCGATCTTGATTGCTCTTCGTGTATCGAGTCTCTTTTCAGGCGGCATTGCACTGATCTGTGTCCTGATTTCCCACATTTGAAACATTTGGGTCCAGCGTAGGGCTAATTCGGGCGGTTCATGTTCGCGTCAGGACCTTCACGTTCATCACCACCAGACGAGGTGCTTCTCTTCAGAAACGAAACAGCCATCAATTCCCAGTGTAGATCGTTGCGGGTTTTGATGTCCGCAGTGAACGACAAGGGCTGTACTCGCGTATAGTTCTTCGCGATATGAGTTAGCACCGTCGCCGTCGAATAGCAATCTGCTCTGTCGTGAGGCCGTTCCATTTTGACAAGATGCTTGTCATGAGGGTAGCTGCTTAAGCGGCCAAACACTCATTCTCCTTAGGTTTATTAGAAAGGAAGCGGTAGTCTCTGGACAATTATACTTGGCCATAAACAGATCCTTAAAATCGCTCCATTTCATCCCAGGGTAAGATATTGATGTCAGTCATGATGAAGCTTCTCCCTTGAGTGCGCGGCTCAAAGCAATCATGAACGATGCTCCTATTCAGATCGATCACACACAAATGTCTGCTGTTGCCAGCCATGCACGAGTGTCGACATTCCGTTTTTCAGGGTCAAAATCCGGGAGGCGAACATCCACAATCGCAGAAAGTGTTTTCATTGCTTGCACGATGGCCATAAATTTTTTGTTTTGCTGCTCTAGCAGAGAACGCTATTTTTTCGTTTCAGTGTCACCTTCAAACACGCGCGCATTGTCTATAAGCTTTTCTTAGCCACTTACACCACGTGGGGCGTTCGAGTTGCATCCCACTTCTGATAACGAGGATATTTCACCCATTGGGGGTACCTCGTCATCAGAGTCCAAGTTCGACATGGTGTAGGTAGGAAAAAATAGTCTCAACACTGATTATAGTCCTCTATTTATTCACTCTCGATAACAAAATAATGAAATCTCAAATGATCAAACCGATGGAAATGGATTAAAGTACGGAAACGCGTTAAGTTCAGTGCAGGCTGGCAAAACAACCTATCGCCCTCGTTTCTCACTCCAAAGTGACGTCTCTCAAATCAAATGCATCCAATGTCAGAAAAGAATGACAGCTGTCAACCGTGTCACACCCTGCACCGACCTCACCCAAGCCCAAGTACACTGCTTGCCTTTTCCGACAAACGATAATAGATGGCGTTGTACTACATTAACAATAACGATTCTATAATAATACATAGTTGTGCCTCTGTGTTGATTCTGTGACGTATACTTTATTGTACACTACAAAAAAACAAAACAAAATTAAACACTACACAATATACAATGGGCGGCCTTAACGATTTCCGCGATCTCTGCCAGGCAACCTTGGAATGGACAGTGATTTGCGTGGACATAAAATGGGGCTGTCGTTTTTGCAAATAATAAATAATTTTAACTTTCTCACTGAAGGGAACGACTGAATCGTCAAAAGAAACTTGGGGAAGAGTCATCCAGTCGATCCTTGAGACCGTCCTAGATCTGCCTACCACCACAACCTGCGTCTTTATGGGGTTGACCATAAGTCCATATCACTTACTCCAGTCGCTTAGACGGGCGATTAATCGTTGAGATAGACTCAGATAGACTTCCGAGAGGAGCTCGCGAGTAAATTTGTAAATCATCTGCATATACAGGGTGTTTGGCAGAACGTTGAACATACGAAAATGGTGGATAGGTGGGGTCATCTGCTAATTACTCAATCCATTTTTTTTTTTTTTTTAATGTAAGTTGAAATTTTTTTCAAGTATTTTTACATATTTCTGTAAGTTTGAGGACTTATAACTTTTGTTGTAGCTAACATCTGAGTAAAGCAATAGTTTTATAAGAATCTACCAATATTAACAATAAAAAAAAAAGCCTGTTTTATCCATTTGTGATAAAAATTACACTCTAAAGATCTAAATCTAAAGAGAAAGTGGTGAAACTAGAAGAAAGCAAAAAAAAATTTTTTTTTATATCCTGGGGTCCAGGGCCAAATAAATTAGGGCTGAGTAAGTAGCAGATGACCCAACCTATCCACCATTTTCGTATGTTCAACGTTCTGCCAAACACCCTGTAGATGGTAGAAAGAAATTTATGTCGGAGAAAGAAATGTTCGTCGGAGATTGAGTTAATTGAAACTGCAGAAAGTAAAGGAGATAGGACGCCACCCAGAGGTACACCGGCAGAAGTATTGCTTCAGGAAGACAAGGTCTCTCCAATGCAAAAACGTTGCCGGCGGCCGAACAGGCAAGTAAGAAACCAGTCAATTACCGATGGAGATATGATAAGAGAGCATAAAATGCCAAGCGAAATATTAAAATCAACGGTAGCATTACTGAAATCTAGTAAAGCTAAGACCGTTAGATTACCATTTTCCATGGCTGCCCTTATATCATCCGTAATGTTCAGAAGCGCTGTGGTGGTGCTATGGCCAGGACGGAAGCCAGACTGGAAGGGGTTGAGGAGAATATTTTTAGAGAGGAAAGTACTTATTTAATTGTGAATTAACGGCTGTTACAGTTACTTCCTACAGCATTGGGAGTAATCGATAGTATGCTCTTCTTAACAGCACATGCGGAGAACTGACTAAAAACAAATGGAGAATAACTGGGAGTCGGAAGTAAATAAAGAGAATTCAGTGTATTTAATTTTACTGTCCTATTTACATTGGACGAGGTAGTAAAATGAGTATTCATTGCATCAATTTCTTTTGGAATTGTGCCTTGTCGTGTTTTACCGACCCCTAATGATCTAAGAAATGTCCAAGCTTTGGATGCGTTCCCATTTTGGACAGAAGTATGAATGTGGTGATGATTGACATTCCTACACACCTTATTACAGTGATTACGTATGGAGAAGTATCTTTCCCTGTTAGCGTCATTAGCCCTACGCTTAAATTTAGACTTTGCCGTAACTTTTTTCTGCATAAGCGTTTTAATCTCATTTGTGAGCTACGGCGCCGGCAAATTTCTAACGTTAACAGCTCAAATAAGTGCGTGATGATCATAAAGCTCGATAAGTTTAGCTGCAAAAATATTTACTTGCTCATCGACTGATGCAGAGGCAAACAGAGCAGACCAATCCATATTGTTGACATCCTTGCAAACATCGTCAACGTTCATTCCACCAATATTGCGTTGCATTAGAATCTTAGCTTTAGCCTTAGGTGGGCTGATTTGTATGACAGAAAAATCAGGTCATGAGAGGAAAAAGCATCGGCTGAACATTGGCCATGCTTAGCGACGTGATCAAGAGAAGAGACAAAAATCAGAAGAGACAAAAGTCGAGAAGTGAAACTGTAGAGTTAGGAAAATGGTGAGTGGCACTCAGCGGTAGAATGAAAAGATGGCTGGAAGTCAAAATATTAATCAGGGAAAAAGAGTGATAGTATTTTTTCAGAAGACAAGTAATAAAGTCACCCATGATGATACTATGACTGTAAGAAGGAATCAGCATTTTTAGGAGATTTTCAAAAGATGAAAAGAAGACCGGTCATTTCTTATAAGCTGGAAGCCAGGAAGAGAGTAACTGGTTGAAGGGAGACAGGGTTTAAGCCATGACTCGGAAAATAATAAGAATTGCATGTACGTTCTTACAGTCAAAGTTTGCCAGCATATCGTGGAAATGAGTCGGAATGCTCTTAGCGTTAATATGTATAACGTAAAAAAAACACAGAAAACAGCGCAGCAAGACTGTCAGTAAGAGAAGGAAAACTCACGAAACTGTCGTCGTTGCTAGGTAATGAGAAAAAACTACTATTACAAGTATAGCTGCTTTCATCGTTAGACATATTATAATAAAAATTATAATAATTAATAAATATATAAAAAACCTAACTAATAAAAAATAAAATAAACCGTTTAACAGCTCGGCAGTCACGTTATTTAAATCTAAAAAATTAAAACCTACTACGCAGTCCGAGTAATTAAAATGTTTAAAAAAACACAAAATAAAATGTAAATCATTTCAGAAGAAAACACAACTAGAAAAATAAGAAACAGGAACAAAACATTGAAAAGAAAAAGACTTCTGCCAGTCATAGTCTGCCATTGCACCGTTCCGAAAAACGAAACGCAACGAAAGAAACTGACATGGGTATTGACTGACACTGACAGTGACAACATTGTGACGTATTATGCAAGTTGATTAAAACACATTATAAAATATCTGAAGGTAAAACAAAACAATAAAACATGATATTATCCGGACATTGAATAAGACAACATCATCACAGAGAAATCACTTCTTCAAAGCAACAGCACTCTTCAACCTTGCGTTCTTCGTAGCAGCAACGACCGGTACAGAGCCTGACACAGCCGATACTTGATGACTCTGCCCGGGCTCATTGGGATTCTGCGCAATCTTGTCCAACTCAGCGAGGGACTCACCCCGATGCCGTGCATCATTGTCATTGTAATAGTTATGACATTATCAATTACAATTTACATTATAATTTATTTAATCTTATTCTCACATTATTTACATAATTATTACTTTATCTCTTGAACTGAAATTTGTGTAACTTTGACATCAATTAATTAAATTTGTTCCATGAAAATTCTAATGCGTGCATCTTATTTATTGTCGCTGTATTTTTTATAAATTTAATTTCCATTGTGTAGGACACAATTAAATATTTGCACACCTTAAGTAATGGTAGAATGTAAAAGGGCTATTATAGTTTTAAGACAGTGTAAACAAAGAAATTTGATTTGAATTTGATTTGAATCCAAAAGTGCAATACTAACACGATCACAAAGAATGAAAACGCAGATTTGTTTTATATTTCCGTAACAATCGTTTTCAAAGCATTTCATATTTCTACAATGACTTTCAACCGGATTGGCAAGGTTCTCGGTAGCTTGTGACAATCCAATACACTTTTGACTTTTCATCATCGTTATTGCTGGTAGAATGTGGAAATAACATAAATTGGAAACAATTATGTAAATAGACCTTATGTAGTTTATTTATTTATTTAGATGGTACTCCCCGTCACTTGTCCATAGGGATTCATTAGAAAACCAGCGTCAGACAGCATTGGTCAGGCATTAATGCTCAAATGAACCTTTTTGGCGCAGCCGTGAGGCACACACTATTATTGCTTTATGATTATTTAACCTTTTCATTTTGTTATTGTGTGTTTCACGAACTGTGTCCAAATAAATATTATTCTTTCGTCCTTTCTTTCTTTCAACTGTCACTTTGTCTAGGCCCTCAGAGTGCGACATAGATACTTTGGCGCCTGAATATGACATTGACAGAGGATAAACATTTGTGAAATTGTCATAGAAATTGTATGGAAAAACAAGATGGCGGCGTCACTTCAGATTTTGTTCGCGCGCCATACGATCCTTGTAGCAGTGCTACCATCTTCATAAATCAAACAGCATCATTATTCAACTAAATAACAACCAATTTATTGAAAAAATAACTTAGTAAACTCCATTGCAGCCGGGACCACCCAGTCCGAAGCCCACACCGCCGTACCCACGGCCTCCCAGACCAGCACCGTAGCCGAACCCTCCAGCTACACCAGGAGCATTGTATCCAAGTCCTGCTGGGTAAGAAGCAGCTGGAGCTACAGCAGGAGAGATACCTGTGAATAGAATGAAATTTTATTTATAGCTTGTTTCATATTGACGATGTGAAAATATGGTCAACATTAAGGTTTTGGAGGTCAGATAGACAGTCGTTCCGTGATAAATTCTGTCATTCGGTTAGAATGGAAGCCGACCCAAACCCAGTTGTAAAAAGGCTATTCAGATGATGATGAAATATGGTCTAAATTAAATAGTGTCAATGTAACACACACAATGTGAAAAACAGAGAAACAAAAAGAAAACTGGAAGATGAACAAACATAAAGCTATTGTATGTAGGTTTATGAACTATTAAAAGATAGAAATAACCACTGATTTAACCAAACTTCCACCAACCAAAACATTCTTCAACCGAATACTAACATTTTACAAATACTAACATTACTTATGTAGCACACAAAATAAAAAATGTTATTTGTCACGGCACTAACCTTCACTCACAATACCAACAGCACCATTCCCACAGCCGTAGTTGATACCACCAGCACCAGCAGTAGGTAAAGCTCCCTCCACAGCCACAGCACTCAAGAACGGCAACTCTCCGTTCACAATGAGAGCTCCTTCGATGGCGTTCTCAGAGAACACGGTGATGCCGGTGGGGGCGATGGGGGAAACGCTTTGGACAGCAAAACCTCCACCGCTTGAGGGAACGAAAGAGTTAGCAGCCAGGCCGTAGTTGGCGATAGCAGGGTAGTTAGCCAAGGGAGCTCCCTGTCCTAACCTGCCAGGGCCATATGCTAACGAATTGCCTGCTAAGACATTGCCAGCTAAGGCAAACTCTTCAGCGGCTATGGCTGTGCCGATGGTGTTAGCACAAGGAAGGGTTTGACTGTAGATGCTCTGCGGAAATAATGATTTTGTTAGCATTGTGGTTCTTTAGATGTTGGAAATTGAAGGATCTACAAGAATTTGTTGGGTTCATGTTGGATGGTATTAAAGTAGGATACAAAAGCTACAAAATGCTATACTTTCTAGCAATTTTATTGAACCACATCATATCTTAACATTTCTCCTGCATGAACCATTAGAGATTTCCATCGTCATGGAGATTGGAAAAGTTACAGGATTATTAAAATGTAGGAATCTACGTAGTGGAATAGATGCCGAGAAATAGACATCTGACGAATTCTGGTGTAGATTTTGCAGAAAAGAATAGAATGAATAATTATTTTAAGAAAGATGTACTGATGCGAAGTTTTTAAAGAAAATAAAGTAGAGGAATTTTTCGACGCCATATTTTAGTTTGTTATAGTTTTAATTACTTAGATATTTTATTTTTAGTTTTGGAAGAAGCCTTAGAATACTTAGATATAAATAATTAAACAGACAAATAGGTAAAAAAAAATGAAGTTAAATTACCTGGGCAAAAAGAGCCTGAGCGCAAAGGATGAGAATAGCCTTGGCTGCCATTTTTTTTAAAATTAGTATTTACTAAGCTTCGATTGAAAGTACAAGTTGTGAATGATTTTAGAAAATTCAACAGGTATATTTATATTAACCCATTGTAAATAGTTTATCAATAAAATAATGTAATAGGTAAGGTTTATTAAATAGATAAGGCATTACATGGTGCCATAATTTTTTTTATGATCAGTAATAGCACGTACAATTTCATTATTACAATAATGAAATTAGTTATTAATATTTAATTACTTGTTGTAATATTTTGTAAATGTTTTTTTTGTCTTATACAAAATTAGAATTTTGTCAATGCGCATATTATAGTAATTTACAAGGTTTATTGTTCAAAATTGTATTATTTCCATAAAAATTCTTACGGTTATTCTGAAGTCAAAAAATTAGACCACCAGTTATGCATCAGGATAGTGATTTATTCAAATTCAAATTACTATATATTTATTTTGGGACAACTAGATCCAAGGGTTAGTTAAACAAAACTTAGAAACTATTGTTAGTACTTAAATACAATTACACATGTACAAGAATAACGCTCATAATATCCATCTAATTGTAAACACAAAACTTAAAACTCCCCTGTGCTGACCCCGCCCGGTCAAGATAACTAGTATGGAGAAACTTCATAGAAATCACCAGACGAACGAAATGCCTCACCACAGGTGCACGAACATCTTCAGCTACTGTTTTTAGGTTGCTGTTGTGACTTCCTTGTACCCTCCTTATAAGTGACACGACTTTTTTCCGAATGAGGGCATGGAAATTGTCAGTATGAGTCTGCGCGAACATCTCGGAGGCACTGCAGAAACGAGGAAGACTCAAAATCATCCTGAAAATGTTATTGTATTGGACGCGCAGAGTGTCTAGGATATTTTTAGTATAACTAACCCATAGACCACCCGTGTACAGATCCTGACAATACGCTTTAAATAGCGTGATTTTGACTTGGTCCGTACAGCGGGCGAATCTACGGGCCAGCATATTGTCCCGGACTGACAGAGCCCTGCGCTCCCTCTCTATGTCCATACATCGTTATGTATGTGTGTCATCGTATGTTCGTACATCATCTTTAAGGTCGTCGGTAAGGTAATGTCCGAGGTACTTAAATTCGGACCTATGGACCTATGAACCTATGTTCCTTACCTCGGATATGTCAGTAGCTAACTGATTAAGACCAAATAGCGGATGAGACATTTTAACCGCCTCTGTGGTCTAGTGGTTAGATCACCAGTTTCAGACTCAGAGGTCCCGGGTTCGATTTCCAGTGCGGGCAAAATTTTCTGCTCGGTTTGTTTGGTGTTCTAAATCCATCTGGCTAGCTACCACCATCTTATCTAAGTCCGTGGCCATAGCAACAATGTTAACATGATTGTTGTTATGGCGTTCTTCTGTGGTTGAGGATTCCGGGTGAAGCTCCATTCCACCTTTGGCTTTATCATCTCTTACCATCAGATGAGATGCAGGCCAAGAGCGCCTGTAAATGGTTTAATTGAAACGAATGCTTTGAATTTGAGCTTCCCCGTTGTGGATAAAATAAAACTAGTAGTCGCATAATATGATGTGTAACATCTCACATCTTGGTTGCCGTATATATGATATAAACAATATTCATCGTCATGGTCATCGCTATCATCATCGTCACCGCCATCATTGTCATCATCGCAATTGCCATCGCTATCGCCATCGCCGTCATTGTCATCTTCATCATCATCATCCCCATGATCATAATCAACATCATTATAAACATCATCATCTTGTTAACAACCTCTCGGAAAATGTGTTCGTACCATCTGACGACCAACTTTAGTACCGCGCGCGCTCGTTGGTCAAATCAAATAGCGCGCGCCTCCTCTGCTTCATGTTACACACTTCCGTCCCTTATTCTCGAAATCACTCTGAAAACTGGCAGAAGATACTAACATTACTGGGATAAAAGCTAAGACAAAAAATAAATACGCTGATAAAACAAAATATCACCATACAAAAATTAATCAGACAACTCATCACTATGTACCAAGAGTTACAATCAGTGCATAATCATGATCACGTACAGTCACCTCACGCAATGTAAAATATCGTAACTTTATCAATATAAAACGTAGATACAAGTTATCCAAATCACTTAATACAGTATCAATCAAACTTCAAACATGTCTTCCTTCACTGTTCTTCTTCTCTGCATCCAAGCTTGCCTGATCCAGGTAAGGATTTTTTAATTAACTAATCTCTTTGATCTTTCTATTGATATTTTATGCTTTATTATTTTTAGAAAAGTTTTGTAGCATATCTACGAGTATTTCATCCATTTCAAGGGTCTTCCTTGTAACTTAGTCGTCTTTTTTAAAGGCTTATGCAATTAAATTGTAGGGAAATTAACTTTTTTAATTTTGCTCCAGTTAGTTATATCTAGCTGAGATTTGTTGGATATGTCTCGATTACCTTTATCATCATCCCTTCAACTCGAAGAGTCATTCTCTGCTTTTTCCAATTATTCCTTTATGTAAATACTTAAAGGTTGAAAAGTCTTCTACTTGTCAAATACTATCAAACTTATAGATAATCCAACTCAGCGCAACTTGACTAGAGGATCACAACACAATGCCATTATAACTAACTTGACGGCACGGTTGGCGTAGTGGTTAAGCGATTGACTGCTGCACTGCGTGTCGCGGGTTCGATTCCCGCACGGAACAAATATTTGTATGACCTACAAGTAGTTGTTTCGGGTCTGGCTGTTTGTGTATGTGAGTTTAAATGCACCCACAATACAGCAGCAATTCATAGTGTAGGGCAACGTTTAAAAAAACAAAAACTAACATTCTTCATTTGTTTTCTTCCAGAATGCATTCAGTCAATATATCGGAAACTACGGAGCTGATTTCGGCTATGGCACTGGCCTCGCTAATCCTGCTGCATACGGCTATGGACCAGCCGTAGCTGGTCCTTCTACCTGCGGCTATGGCGCAGGACTGGCAGGACCCGCTGCCCTTGCCTCTAACACTTACAGCTACGGTGCAGGATATGGAAGCCCTTCTTACGGCTACCAAGCTGGTCTTAGCTCCTACGGCGGCGCCGGTGAAGGCAATGTAGGTGTAGCAGGAGAGTTGCCCGTTGCTGGTAATACTGCTGTTGCTGGTCAGGTGCCGATTATGGGCGCTATTGGCTTCAACGGCCCTGTTCCCGCTGGTGGCGCCGTGTCGATCGCTGGTAACTGCGCCTGTGGGTGCAATGGTCAATACCAGTACCAGTATTGAGTTTTTTAAGTGTTAATTAAATCACAATTTTAGTAATTAATCTGATTATTTTTATTTTGTCAATGACAAACATTATCCTGAATGTACGAAATACTATATGTCAAAGTAGTCCCCAGTTGATGTCATTACTTGGTACCAGTGGTGTTTTGATATTCTTGAGTGAATAAATAAAAAAAACTGTTACCAGGTGCAAAAAACACACACCACACAGCACTAAATGGCTATTCCAATTGGCTAAATTCAGTCTTATAAATGGGTAGTATTTAAACGCAAATCAAAAAATATCCTTTTTCTATGCAATAAGATTCCGAATTCCCATCAAAATTACTGATTGCACAGCAAAATATTCAACTCAAAATATCACTAAACACACTACAATTTATTTTCGCAGCGTACAGCGATTTTTCCTAAAGCAAAAGCTTTTTCATCAATGCACAGCTAATAATCTTAATGCACATTTTACATGTTAAGTCTTTTTCTTTTAAATATAGCTTCTATTTTTATATTATGTACAGCAGTTTTTCTAAATAAAACAGCATTTTATTAGTCACAGTCGTCTTATTATTTATTAATTACCACATAATGAGATCAGCAAAAAAAATATAAAATTAGATACAAAATTGTAATTTATTGAATTATTAAAGCGGGTCTTGCTTTCGCGGGGCGTCCACGCTTCCTTTTTTGCCCAATAGGCACATTTTTAGCTTCTGCAGGTGGCGCCACGTACTTGAGTCGGATCGCAAGTCCGATGATATGCTTGCACATATAGTTCTTAAAAAAAATGGGGCAGGTGCATTTTCCGTTGACCCAGGCGGTTTGTTGGGTGGGCAAAGCAACTCTCCAATATGCGAAAGCGTTTTTTTTGTAACCATCAAAAGTGTCCCAATCTTGAGTAAATGTCATGTCACTTGCTGTTGAGCTTCCAACTATATAAGTATTTAGTCCGGAATCAGATTCTAAAAATTTTACATTCTTATCAAGTTTCGCCCATTGATACGCAAGAGTCCAGTCTTTCAGTTCTATCGGAGGTAAAGTTTTAAATGTCTCTGGTTTGTGATCTTTCGACCATTCCTTGACCATATTTGTTGCGACTGAGATGAATCTAGACAAAGGAAGTCGTTCTCGTAATGTGTGGCTGTCTTTTATACGGGTCCATATTGGCTCAACTAAAGTTCTTTACCCGAAATTGTTCTTCCTAACGATTTGTAATCCGAATGATCACTCTTCCTAAAATGTTTCATCCTAAAGTTTTCATTCATACTATTTGTAGTGCTACCGGCGATGTTCATAACACTCATGTTTCCGAAAATTGTAATTAATAATATCATTAATGTAAATATATTTAAACTCCTACTGTTTTTTATCATAACGCTTTTATCCCTAAACATAATTACCATAATATCTATGGGAGTTTATACCGCAGTTTTAACCGAACCTAAACCAATAACTATAGGACTGATTCGGTTCTGGCACTTCGCCGGCCGCTGCCGCGGCACGCTCGCTTCGCTCGCTCGGCTCGTGCGTTGTGGTCACAGTTCTAACCTAACCTAAACCAATAATTATGAATAAGACCGATTCGTTTCTGAAACATGACTGAATGACTGGAGCGTGACTCTGGCTTCCAAAAATACACCAATAAAAGTGATTATTTGAAAGCTATAGCCGCTAATATTAAACTAATTTAATTGAAAAGTGTATATGAAAACATGTATTTAACTACTTGTACCATGGTACTATTATTCTTATTGTATGTTAAGTGACAATAAAGTTACGCAAAATTAATGTATATAATACTGATTATTATGAATAAAAAGAAATCTAAACAAAAAGATATGACTTTGAATAATAGTGTAAAAGATGGTTATGTTGAGAAAATATAGGAAAACAAATAAAAGCATAATAGATGTTTATTGCTACTGACATTATGAAGTTGAATGCTTCGGAATTATGAACATTAGAGACAGAGTAGTTAGGAATTGTGATTGTTAGGATGAAAAATGTTAGGAAGAACATTTTCGGATTTCCAATTATCGGAGTTGAAAATTTTGGTGAACTTTGCCGCACCCCTTTTATACTTCTATTGAATGACTCTAGTGCATTGTTTGTCACTGGAGAACCTTCGGCTGATCCAAGATAGCAATTTGGATTGAGCGAAACCCACTCCTGTTTGAAATATGATATGAATTGCTCTTCTTTTGCGTGTTTATGTAAAACCGCAGTTAACGCTCGTTGAAATAATGTAGGAGAGGTAGCTGAATGCAACAAATCTATATCATCCAACAATTCTTTCTGTTTTTCCTTCTCAACCAATTTTTCTACTTTTTTTTGTATATTTTTTTTGCCGCCAACCTTTTATTCAGTTAATTTGTTCTGCTTTTAGAAATAATGCAATGTAAAAGGATTTTTTTGTTATAATAATCATTAAATTTGCCGAGCATGGCTTCTTGAAAATTAAGACAAATATGATGAACAGGTTTTGTTGTACTTACTGGTTAATATGCGACTGGGATAGTTATTTTACTATGAAATATGGAAAATTTGCTGTGCAGTCAGTATTTATGCTATGTATGTAGTATTTTTGTACAAAAATAAATTTAACTGTATTGCATTATGAGGAAAAAAGTAATGTTATATTGATGTATAATTTCGAATTATCTGCAGTTTGAGATTTGTTAAACATTTAGTTTATTTGTAGTGAAGTAAGTTATTAGATGTAAATATGAATATAAATGATGAGTATGTATTGATAGGCGATTATTTATTTGATATGCAATTTATAATATTGCTCAGTTACTGAATTCAGACACGTCTGATCATATTAAGTTAGCCAACTAAAAAGTAACTTTATTAGAATAAAAAATAGTCGCTGAATTAGTTACTGACGTAAACCCCTTTTACTACGTCGTGCTCCTTAGCAACTCCATCACATGTTTTTGCATTTATAAGTTTATAATTATTTTTTATCTAAATGTCTACTAAAAAAATACATACTTAAAAAAAAATTGTAACTTGAAAGATTAATAGTAATAAAAAGACTTCATTTTTATTACGCTGTAGAATATCAAGTTAAAATGTTAAGAAACTTACGTAGATGCTTAGAGTATTAACAAATTAGTGTCTGAAAATAATTGTACTGTTGTTTTTATTACACGACTGCCCAAAAAGGAGTGTAATATAATTCAGGGTTCATGTATGTATGTCTGTGAGTTTCTTTGTTCCACCATAACTTTCAAATGCCTGAACAGATTTGGATGAATGGGGTATCCTTAGAAGTTAGAACCCTTACATCATTCCAAGTGACATATATATTTATAATTCAATATGGCGGCAGTATGGCTCCATTTTGAAAAGTGAAAAAATAATTTTATCTTGAATTATTACAATATGGGTATCAAATTAAACCCCGTTCACTAAAATTAGGATTCTTCAATGCTAATAGAATTCCTGGTCAACGTAATGAGATCGCCACTTTCCTACGAAAACATCAGCTTGGCATCCTACTTATACAGGGGACCTTTCTCAAGACTCACCCACGAGACCCTAACATTGCTAACCAAAAATAGTTCGCAACGACAGGTCTCGTTGGAGCCAGGACGGTACCCTCGTTTACTACAGAAAGGCACTGTACAGCATCAGCTGCAGCTCTCCACTTTCACCTAGATCTCTCTCTGTTGGCTTAGCATGACTGGTCATCAACCAATCACAATGATCTCCACCTGTATCTCACCTACTAATAGTTCCGAGGAGCCCATCTCTCTCACCGGAGACCTCACTGCTCACTTTGGTCTGAGTGAATCCGTCATCTTGGCGGGTGATCTCAATGCCAAATATCGCGCTTGGAACGATTTCTACCAGAGGTAGAATCGTGTCCGCTCGCAATTTCGATGGCATCGCTCCGATGAATCCTGCCCATTTGCGATCCCAGCCAGCTTCCTGATGTTCTCGATGTAGCGCGCGTCTGGAATAGTGAGAGTATGCCTTGGTCGGCAAGTCTTACTTATGCGGGAGGGACTATAGCGGGTGGCTGCCAGCCCGAGCCACTGTGCCTGTAGCTTTAAATTCCCCTTATAATAAATATGAATCAGATCCAGCCAGTCCCTTGCTAACATTACTGTGCCAACAGCTGATGCGAGACAGATATATTTGGTCTCCCTATGAATATGAATGAGAAGATTAGTGTTTTGGAATTGCCATGTCAAATAGATAATTGCACGATAGAAGCAATTTTTTTAACGTCTAGTGCGTTTATCGGTTAAAAACGGCCCGATGACCCGATAACCGCACTAGATTACATGCTGGTTGAGCCAGTGAGGTCCGAATGTTTAGATGAGTTTTTATGTTTCTCGAAAGTGTCACTGAGAAAGCAACCAATGATTCCGGAAAGGGATTCAAGATCAACTTTACCAACATCTACAGCGCAAACAGTTCATAACTTAATCATGGGTAGCAAAAAACGAAATTGTTCAGGATGTTACGATCGCGCGTTAATGTACCAGTAGTTATGCGTAATTATTATTACAGTGTTTTTACTTACTTACCGTTTTATTTACTTTACAACGCCTGACAGTTTAATGTGTGCAAAGCTTATAATTACGCTTTGCTATGTATTTTTGCTCAGGCGCTGATATAAATAGCCCGAGAGTTTTAAATATGACATAACTAGTCACAGCTTGCCTATTAAATGGTAAAAATAACAATACAATTATTTTAAGACACTTATTTGTTAAAAACAATAATCATCTACGTAAGTTTCTTCATATTTTAACTTGGGGATACTCGAGAGGTTAGGTGCATAACTTTTCAAGGTACCTACTTCTTTTAAGTAAGTAGGATATATGGAAAAACAGGTTTCTGGGGAGCACTAATTAGATATTAAACCAAAGAGAGATTACAACGTAAAAAAACAAAACAAATTATGAAATAGGTATGGAATTTGCAAGATTCGATGTTGTGTTTAGTAGCAAAACATATATATATATGTCACTCCGCTACAATAACCCATTCACAACGTATTGTGCAGCTTCGTTAGAAAAAAAATGGAAAAAAAAGGAAATGGATAAAAGAATTTAATAAAATAGTTAAAATAAATGTGAAACAATAAATCCTGCTTATGGGTGACTCAAAATCTACTAGCGCTTGCCACCAAAGTAATGTTAACATCATAGGACTCCATTAAATAAAATATTTAGTACCATTTTGTTATCGAGCCATTCTCTTTTTTTGCCAAGCTGTACATAAGCGATGCAACAATAATATTTTTACTAATAATATATATACCTCCTCGAGAGCAACAACGTTCATTTAATTATTTTCCTACGAGTCGCTGAATGTACAGTTATTTTTTTAAATAGCAAAGCCGATATCGAATACTCTGCCAATGTCTAAAGTGAGTTGGAAAAGAAAAGAACTGATTGCCGCAGCGAAAAAAGCTATCAAAGAGAGAACTAAGAGAGAACACTGAGAGACTCACGTTTGGTATGCATACCAACGAGTATCACGACAGTAATCACTTGGCGCCGTCTCGCTCTCGCAGCTCGTTGCTCGCCAACTCATTTTTAGGGTTCCGTAGTAAACAAGAAAATCTTATAGTTTTGCCATGTCCATCTGTCTGTCTGTCCGCGGCGTAGCTCAGAGACGGTTAGTACAAGAAAGCTGTAATTTGGCATGGGTATACATATTAATCACGCCAACAGTAGTAAAATAAAATCAAGTTTTTTTATTGATGCTACACGTAATGTGGGGATGTTTTTTTTCTCGTCTGTCCCAGGGTTTGGGATGTCGTTGGAAAGGTCGTTCAAAAATATTGTGGGTGTGAGAAAAACATTTTTCAATTCACGGATCCGTTTGCGAAATATTAAGCTTTAAAGTGCTAGTTTTTGTTACACTCAAACGTTCCACCCGTTTTTTTTTTTGGTTGGTAAATCATCATGTAACTTCTCCCGCTCTGGGTGGAGCGAAAGGCTTGTCAGACTCTTACTGACTAAAACCCACCCGTGTTCCTTCAGTTGCCTGTACATTGCCAGGGGCTACAAAACTACTAGTAAAATGGGCTTTTATAATAGGAGGCAGACAATGTAGTGGTCTCGCCACTACACATACTAAATCTAGGCTACGGAATCTTTACAATGATTACCAGTTTATATCTATTACAAAGTCAAATGCCTCCACCGAGGAAATATTATCTAATATATTATAAGACTATTTGACATAAATTCTGATGAGAAACTGATAATAAAGGACAAAATGATTATAATGCCCTGACGACAGAATTGTGTCTGTTTCTATAAACTGTAAACTGTCATGTAATTTATACTAATTGTGACTAAAAATGACTGCTCCAATGAGAGTACATGAAATGAAATGTTAAATCTAATTTGTACACAAACTAAAGGCTGGACTTTTCTGTCAAAATTCTATAATAAATCATCTCTAACCTGTAAAATAAATTATATTTTAGAACAACTCGACCACGATAAACAGTTTTTAAATTTCACGACTTCTACTTCAAGTAATACATTAAAAACATTTACATCGGAAGTATGCGGGAAAATTATAGTAACACAAAATCAAAGCACACAAACGGATATACTACAATACAATATACTTTATTTTCTCACCACAATATACATACATTACAGACGAGGTACACAATTCAGGTAAGTATACAGGGTGAATGGTAACTTGACGTACTCTTTGCACAAGGTCATAGTAGGTTTAAAATGCAAAAAATTAAGCCACCAAATGTTCTACCGAACTTCAGTAGTTTTTGAGTTCGTTACATTTTCAGTTTTTTTATGAAAAATCCCAGTTTAAATCATTTGGAGCCAATTTAAAAATGATTTACAGCGCGAATGTTTTGAAATTTAACTTAATATCATATTTGATGCCGTAGCAGATCTTTGTCCATAGTTAAAAGATCAAAAATGCCAGAAACCTTGGCAAATATCACTAAACAAACATTTATTTTTTTGTGATTTTTGCTGTTACTTCATACAAAATGTGAAATGAAGGAGTAGTATATTTTTCATACAAAATGAAAAAAAAAAAACTACTCCTTATGATTGTACAAATTACTAGGAAAATATTGTCCTTGTCTTATCAGCTATTTAGAAAGTTATGATTATCAATACTTTTGCATGTGTGACAGGGAAGGGAAGAGTATTATGGCGAGCAGGTAAATTGTGAGACGGTCAACCAATTGTTTCGTATTCCTATTATTCGTAGTTTTTATCTGCGCTTGAACTCCAAACACTCGGCAAGCTTTGTGAATGGTCACTATTTTTGTTCTCTCGGTTAAGCTCTGTAAAAAGTATAACGGCCGAAATTGACCCCTTAAATCCGGCAGACACCGAAACATGTTGTCGTAACTAAAAATGAAAATGAACTTCATGTAATATTCAACCAAAACATCGCAGGTGCGTTAAATAAGTTGGAAAACATTGAAATAGCAATTAATTTACTTGGAGACAAAAACTACATCGTGGAGTTTATAATGTGATCAAGTGAAACGTTCATTAATTAAACGTGGTGAGAAAGATAATATGATGATAGAAACGTATAATCTAGTCAGCAATTATTCCAGGAAAGATCAAGAAAAGGCGGTGTGTGTTTATTAGCAAAATATGGGATTGAGTGTGAAAAAATAGAATGGTTAAACAATATAGCAATGAATAAACATTTTAAAATATGCTGAATTTGCGTAAAAACGCATAAGCTAAACTTGTTATGTGTGTACAGAACACCTGCCTCGGATCTAGTCAATATTTGTTTTTGAAAATTAAAAATAGTATTCGATAAAATATCTAAAAAAGATAATTATAATAATGTACTATGCGGAGACTTCAATATAGATTTAATAAAAAATAAAAATGAATGTTTTGATATTTTATACAATTACTAATTTAGAGAGCAGCGGTGGCCCAGTAGAGAGCAGCGGTGGCCCAGTGGTGGCGGCCCCGACTTACGAACAGTAAGTCGTGGGTTCAAACCCAGACAGGCGCATTAATTTGTGTAATTTATTTCATCACCACTGCTCTCAAAACGGTGAAGGAAAACATCGTGAGGAAACCGGCATGTCCTAGAACCAAAAATTCTAAGACATGTGACATCTACCAATCCGCACTGGTCACGCGTGGTGGATTATAGCCCACTCCCTCTCATTGAGAGGACGCCATGTCCTTGCAGTGGGAACGTTCTAGGCTGATGATGATGATGATGATACAATTACAATCTAAACCTACATATCAATGAACCTACAAGACAAAACACATGTATTGATAGTACGAGTATAATAAGTGATATTGTATATACAAAGGGAGAAATACATGAATTGGGTCTCTCTGATCGCAATACAAACCATATTAATAAATAAAAACACTGCTAATAATCACTCACAAAAAGACTGGTTAACATACAAAAGTGATAAGTGAAAAGAAAATCTTGAAACATTTAAATACTACATCTGTCTTTTTCGGAAGTATTTTTAGAAACGGATGTAAATAAAGCCTTCTCTTTACTTCATACTGAGATTTGCCTATTTTTCAATCTATGCTTTCCAATATTAAGAATTAAAATTACAAAAATTCAATCAGCTCAAAATGGATCCATAAGGGATTAAAAAGATCTTTTAATTACAAAAAGGGAACTTCAAAGTAAATACTACAAAAATAAAAATAATCACAACAAACAATTGTATAGAAACTATAGTAAAATCCTTACAAAAAATTACAACCTACATCCAAAAACACCATAATACAAAATATATTGATAGAGCAGAAAATAAAGGTTAAAGTTCATGTAATATATAACTATATTACAAAAGACTTAAAAAGAAAAAAAAAACATGTAGTGAAATTAGGGACATATCATACGGGGATAAGCTATTGGCAAATGGTGATGACATAGCTGAACACTTAAAATAAATATTTCGTAAATGTGGCTAATCTTAAAGGCAATCAAACTCCCAGTATTAAAACAAACCTAAGCTTATGAGTACAACAAGACTCCCGAACTCAATATACAGATGGAAACCAAATATATGCAATAAATGAAACCACAAGTAATACTAGTCCACAGAAGTATAGCTAAATTAAATATTAATTAAAAAACCATAAATAAAAAAAGTGAAATTTTCAAACAAAATAACTTACATCAAAGTAAACAACCTGTTTAGATAACGTACCTTGACCCCTTACATTAAATTCCAGCCTGTCGTTTAGGTGTGTTTTAAATTTTAGGAAAATACGTAGAATACGTAAATTCAGCGTCGTGATAGTTTGCACTGGATGGTTACGTCGCTTTTCAATGTTCAAGGATTCAAGTTCATTGAATCATTGACCTAGTGATCCGATTCTACAGAGTGTTCACATTTGATCGAAATTAGAACTCTACTTTTTGACCTTACTACTGGACCGATTTCGTCCATTTTTTGTGTATCGTCAGAAAAGGCGGTCACAAGTATGTGGTTTCATTTATTGCATATATGTGGTTTCCATACTGTATAATGTATGTCAAAAAATAAACAAATTCGTTTTTGCACTTATAAAAATTCACACAAATCTAGAAACTGCTCTGATGGTTTAGCGCAGTCATGTAGCAAACATGACTGCGCTGTTCTAAGATATAGGTTAATTATTATGTATATGAGGTAACTTTACAGACGCCCAGAGAGTATTCATTGCTCAAAAAAAAATGTATTCGGTCGATTTTTGATCGTTTTTTTTTTTTTTTTTTTTTTTTTTTATTTCAACAAAAGTTACATAGGTGTATTTCACAAATCTTCTGCCAAACTGCAGGACAGTTTGTCGGCAGTGTTCTCGTGGACACAATTTTTAGACACAATTCTTAATAGTTTTTGCGTGATTCTCAGTTTTTTACCCGCGTTCTTAAGTGGACATATTCTTGTCGACCAATATTCATGCAGCAAAAATTACTTACTCTTCCGGCATTATACATATTTGAATTATGTAAATTCGTAAGAAATAATCATAAAGCTCCATTTAAAAGAAAAGTCATTCAAAAACCATTTCTCATCCCAAGTAATCGGCATACACTGTGCGATAGAAACTGTTATACCATGGCAATTAAAATATACAATAAACTACCAGTAGGCATAAGAACTTTATCAAGCTTAGAATTTAATAGGACTCTCTATAATTGGCTTTGTGATAGATATTTCTATTCAATCGATGAATTTATGAAATTAAAACATTGAGTTTGGTTTTTAATGTATGCATGAAAATTTTAAATTATATACTCTGTATTTAATTAAACATCTAAAATAATTTTAAATGCTATGAATGTATTTTGAACTACTATAAAATTAATATAAATCAATTTTAAATATTTAAGTATTGCAGTTATCAATTTAATAGTTAGGAAGTGACTGGGTCTTGTATGTAGACTCGACGCGACGTATAACTAATTAACTAAGTGACCTAAATGATTTAAATGACTTACTAAGCTATTGGTGCCGATTCTCTTGTCACAAATGCGTCTAAACTAGACTAAAAATCACCAAAATTTAGTTTACTCCTGTCAAACGATGATTTCCCATTCTGAAATAGACTAAAGTGGCACAACATAACTATATTTTAGTTTGACAGCACTAAGATTGTACTGAGATTTTAATTTAGTAAAAATGACAATTTTGCTATTCTGAATTTGACGTTTTTCACCTAAAATTTTAATTTTCTAACAAATTCTGACCATTTTTAATCGCTACTGAAAATGGTGTGGAATATTATTAGTTGTCATGAACTAAAATTCACACGAACATCTCGGGTTCGGGTGCAAAAACAGTACTGTACTGGATTTTTTTATTTTCTTTTGTTTATATCTCGAAAATGGTGTGTCCTATCGGAAAAATAATGAAAATTTCGACCCCCTTTATAAAACCCTTATACCCCTAATACTCAACACGTAGGTATTTTTTTTTTTTCCATACAAAAAGTGAAAAATTCCATATAAAACACGTCGAGGATGCCCCCATTGCGCGCCTCAGGCTCTAAAAAATTCACGGGGTAGGGCAAACAAGTATGTACCACGTGGAGTCGCAATTGTCAAATTCGATTTAGTTGTGTCAAAATATTTTTTAAATTTAGAGACGTTTTACTACAGAATAGCGTTAAGATTCTCATAGCCAAAAGTAAGGAATTTTAGTGATAGTTTAGTTAGTTTAGTCCGGTGTACAAGAGAATCGGCACCATTGTTAATCAAGTTTATAATTGCATGAAACTGTATTCTAAATGAAAGTGTCAATTTTCTTTATTATATTATTTTATTTTGACTTAATATTTGCACAACCGTAAGGTTGAATATAGTGTAAGAAACAAACTGTATAACATCTAATGTACATCCTATATTCTAGCAAATAAAGATATCATTAATTCATTAATTCATCTCTTTGAGGCGCGCGTACAACACAACGCGCCGTCGACCCGGGCCTGGTCCTTATCGGACGGCGAGCTACCAATTACTCACCGTCCGTAAGCCCGCGCCTACAGTGGCCGGGAATCATCGGCTATTGATTCTCCCCCCCCCTTTTTTTTTTGGGTGGGAAATCATCAAATGACTTCTCCCGCTCTGGGTGGAGCGGGAGGGCGTGTCGGACTCTTACTGACTAAAACCCACCCGTGTTCCTTCTCTTGCCTGTGCAATGCCAGGGGGCCACGGTATCCCTTTCGGACTTTCCCGCAACCCCGGCTGGCAATGGTCTCATCGGACCCCTTCACTCGCTGACACTCTTTGAGGCGCGCGTGGAACACAACGCGCCGTCGACCCGGGCTTGGTCCTTGCCGGACGGCGAGCTACCCATTGCTCACCGTCCGCAAGCCCGCGCCTACGGTGGCCGGGAATCAGCAATTGATTTCCGACGCCCAGGGCGTCTCCTTCTGTGGCGGCTAGGGGCGTGAGGGCGCGAAATTTGCCTCTCCCTCACGCGCTCCGCCTCCTCCTTTGCAAGCATTACTGCTTCGCAGAAGGAGGTGACGGCCTCCCATGCCCTCTCGCTCCGTACCATGGCCTGGACCAGGGCCGGACGCGAGAGATCCCCGCCTCCACGAGGACACGGCGGTGCTCTGCCCAAGCCGGGCATACCTCCACCGTATGCTCCACCGTGTTCCCCCCCCCCTGCCAGCTAAATGGTTGTACTGAGATTTAAAAAAAAATCCACAGCAGTAATATATATAATTAAGTTAAAAGGAAAACTATCACAGCTAAGTAGGCTTTACAGGTTAACGAGTAATAATCGACCAACTTAAATTTGCAGTTTGAAAATCGCAGGTGGTGGGATAGGTGCTTAAAGGCGGTCTTCTTAGTAAAACTGAGATACGGTTGACTGTATGTACCTAATCAGTCGACATAAATTGCAAGTATTTTTTTAATTACGAATCCTTAGCACTTAAATGTTTTAAGGGAGAATTTATTTTAAAGTTTATTGTTCTGTCTTTGCTACTGCTTTCCTTTATCTATCTTGGACCCCGTTCACGGCCTCGAGTGATTCGACTTTCGTAAAGCAAAACGCGCGCGCAAACAGAAGACACGCGCAAGTTGCGTCGCGGGGACTTGTGGCATGCTCTGAACAACTTATTTCTTTCGTTTTTTCTGCAGTCGCTGTAGCAAGACGCATGTCGCTCGTGACCACGGGGGAAACGTGTTATCTGCAAAAAATATTTGACTGAATATTAGAGGAAACTAGCTTTTTAACCTCATTTTAACCCCTGTTACGAGTAGAAGTTGAACTTTAATACCTACACTCGTTTAACATGATTCAAAACTCATAATTTTGTAAGTCAGAATCATCTATAGGCATAAATTTCATATTCCTAATAATTAAAAAGCAGAACCATCATATCGCAGAAAGTTCACACAAACATGCAAACATGCAAGCAAGCACACACGTGGGGACGTGTGTGCGGATGCGGGGTGAATCGGTGGTGGACATCTCGTTCGCCAGCCCCGCTCTGTCGCCGCGTGTCTTTGACTGGCGTGTCATGGAGGGGGTGGAGACGTATTCCGATCACCGGTACATCCGGTTTTACGTCTCCGCCCAGACCTCGAGCGCGCTGGTCCGACAGGCCCCGAGTGGTCCGCGGTGGGCGCTGAAGCAGCTGGATCGGGAGCTCCTCCTGGAAGCCTCGATCGTGCAGGCCTGGGTGTCATCACCGGACAGGCCTGCCGACATCGATGACGAGGCGGAGTGGTTCCGGGAGGCCATGTCCGAGATATGTGACGTGGCAATGCCCCGGGTCCAGCCCGGACGTGCTTCGCGCCAGGTGTACTGGTGGTCGCGACAGCTAACGACACTGCGCAATGCGTGCGTTGCTGCGCGACGCCGGTACACCAGGCACCGCAGGCTCCGTATTCGACCTCCGGATACGGAAGCCATTCAGGCGGAGCTATACGAGGGGTACAGAGCGGCGAAGACCGCCCTCCAAGCGGAGATCCTGCTGGCCAGGGCACTGGCCCGCGAGGAGTCGCTGGGGACTCTGAACAGAGACCCGTGGGGACGCCCATACAAGATGGTGCGGGAGAAACTCCGCCCATGGGCTCCCCCGCTGACGCAGAGTCTCCGGCCACAGCTTGTGGGGGACGTGGTGAGCGCTCTGTTCCCTTCGAGAGGGGAACACGCCCCCCCGCCCATGGCTCCACCTACTGCGGTGCCCGATGCGGACCACACCGCCGACGACGACGACGATGCTCTGGAGGTGACCGAGGTAGAGATGAGGGTGGCGGTACGTAGGCTGAATGCCAGAAATACCACCCCAAGACCCGACGGCTTACCTGGGAAAGCCTGGGTCCTGGCTTCAGAGGCTCTCGGGCTTCGACTAAGGGGGCTCCTAAGCGCATGCATGGAGAGGGGCCAGTTCCCGCTTCGTTGGAAGACGGGGAAACTGGTCCTCATCAAGAAGCCGGGGCGCCCTGCGGACTCTCCGTCCGCTTACCGGCCCATTGTGCTGCTTGACGAGGTGGGCAAGCTCTTTTAAAGAGTCATTGTAGACCGCCTCGTCGGGCGGCTGGTGCGGGTGGGGCCGGATTTGGCGGAGAGCCAGTTTGGTTTCCGCAGGGGGCGCTCCACGGTGGGTGCCATCATGTGCGTGCGAGCCCTCTCGACGGGGGATGCGGTGGCTCGGGGTGGGGTCGTCTTGGCGGTGTCCCTAGACATCCCCATCGCATCTGTGGGACATCGGATACGACTGGGTGCTGCGCGCCGACCTCCCCAGTGGCATCAGCGTCGTCTGTTACGCTGACGACACGTTGGTCCTGGCGCAGGGGAGGTCGCACCAGGCGGCGGCCGAACTAGCGACACACGGGGTTGCGACAATCGTGGCCAGAATCCGGTAGTTGGGACTCGAGGTGGCCTTGCACAAGTCCGAGGCCATGTGTTTTCATGGTCCTCGGAACGCGCCACCGTCGGGTTCCCAAATAACGGTAGGAGGGGTGTTAGCATCGGCGTCGAGTCGACGATGAAGTACCTGGGACTCGTCCTCGACAGTCGGTGGAACTTCGTGGAGCATTTCCGACGTTTGGCTCCCAGACTGGAGCGGGCCGGGGCTGCCTTGAAGCGGCTCCTGCCCAATCTAGGGGGTCCAAACGCCTCCTGCCGGAGGCTATACGCGGGGATCGTGCGGTCCATGGCCCTGTACGGGGCACCGGTGTGGGCGCGTTCCTTGAGGCGGCGGCCTGCCCGCCGGTTGAACGCGTCCCAGAGGGTCATGGCCAACCGGCTGGTCCGGGGATACCGCACGGTCTCCGGTGAGGCGGCGAGCCTCCTTGTCGGATTGCCGCCATGGGATCTGGAGGCAAAAGTCCTCACGCATATTTGGGAGTGGCGCGAGGAGGCGAAACGCCAGGGCTTGACTCCGATGCCGCGAGAAATCGCGGCACAGCGGACAGAGCTCCGACGGGATCTCATGGCGTCATGGAGAGTGCGATTGTTGCAACCCAGTGCTGGGCACGCCACTATTGCGGCGATAAGTCCCCTCTTTGAGGAGTGGCTGGAGAGGCGCCACGGCGTCCTCACTTTCCGCCTGACGCAGGTCCTCACCGGACATGGCTGACAAAACAGGTACCTCCCGAAAGGGAGGTACCTGTTTCGGATAAGGCGGGAGGAAACGCTCGGGTGTCATCACTGCGTTGATCGCCCGGAGGACACGGTGGAGCATACGGTGGAGTATGCCCGGCTTGGGCAGAGCACCGCCGTGTCCTCGTGGAGGCGATCGGTGGCTGGGATCTCTCGCGTCCGGCCCTGGTCCAGGGCATGGGAGGCCGTCACCTCCTTCTGTGAAGCAGTAATGCTCGCGAAGGAGGAGGCGGAGCGCGTGAGGGAGAGGCAAATTTCGCGCCCACGCCCCTAGCCGCCGCAGGAGGAGACGCCCCGGGCGTCTGGGATCGATCGCGGATTCCCGGCCACCGTAGGCGCGGGCTTGCGGACTCAAAGAAATGTCAGCGAATGAAGGGGTCCGATGCGACCATTGCCTGCCGGGGTTGCGGGAAAGTCCGAAAGGGATACCGTGGCCCCCTGGCATTGCACAGGCAAGAGAAGGAACACGGGTGGGTTTTAGTCAGTAAGAGTCTGACACGCCCTCCCGCTCCACCCAGAGCGGGAGACGTCATTTGATGATTTCCCAAACAAAAAAAAAAAACAAAAAAAGGGGTAAAGCAGACAAGACTACGTGGAGTCGGTTTTACAGCGATTCGTTTCTGTCACTAACTTATGTAGCACAACATATTGACTTTTTAAGACAATATTTTAGTTTAATTTAAGATTTAAAATGATATTTTAAATAAATGGCAATATGCCCAATAAAATTAATCCAAATAAAATTCTGCCATCTTAAAAGTATGTTAACTAGTTCATCATAAATGTACGGGCAGCAGCTCCGCACACTGAGATGTAGGATGTAGGTGGATGAATCACTCGGGATGTGTACAGGAAATAAAATCACTGTTTTGTGTCCGATAATGATTGACCATTTGTTTAATAAAACAACGAATTATATAATGCCAAAAGTAGGTGGCTTGTGGCGGGCGTAATAGCTTAGTCAGCGAATGTACATAAATCGGTGAATTAGCAACTGCTTGATCAGGTAAAAACTAAAACAATAAATATCATGTGGCGATGCTCGTACATCCTGCCGACTATAAAAGTACAAATGTCCAGTAAAATGCATTATCCAAGGGTAAGTAAAGTATGTAAAGAAAGTTATTGGAAGGTTCTAGGTCCGTCGCTAACTGTCATTGGCGACGTTTCGCGATCCACCTTGCTGCTGTTAGGAAGATGTCTGGTGACCTCTTCTAGATCCGGGGTGTCTGCCTTTGCTTGTCCTTCCGTAGGGAGATGCCGTTCAGTAGGACTTGGGGCCATCTCAATCTCTTCCTTGTGCACCTGCTTTCCTGTTCTGTTTCCTTGAGGTGTACGGAGACAGCGTGCTTTAATTTGGACGCATACCCATATGCTGAATATTGTTGCACAGGTTATCATACAGCCGTACAGGACGTAGTGATGTTGCTCCGCCTCCACGGAATTAACCATTTGTATGTCCTGTTGTTCTTTAACCAGCTCAATTTTTCTCTTAATACTCTTTAGTTGTTCTTCATGTGTTTCAAGTTCCATATTTGTTATATTTGTAATTTGACTATTGCTTGTTAATAGTTCGTTTAGATTTATCTCTGGTACGTAGATCTCTTGCTCATTTCCTAATTCCATGGTGCTTTGCATTTTGTAATGTGCATGAATCAGATGTTTATCGCCGCGCATCATGCAACCTGTAGCTAAGGTGATGATGCCTGTATTTTGTAGTGTCTGTGACGTAATTCCCGCAGGACAGAAAATGCGCATAGTGCATTCCTCGCAACACGTAAACAACCAAGCTCCCTTACTGTGCAGTTTTTTCCAGTCATTGCTGCAATTCGATACCTTAGTGCGGCAGGTTGTTACTCCTCGATTGTTTATTATGCCTGCTTCGCACATTGTTGTGGCTGTTTTTATACTGTATATAGGTAGGTCAAGGTTGCATAGCAACAGCTGATTTGTGTTTACTTGTTCGCACGATGAAAGATGTTGTTGATCCAGTGGTATCATCATGTCTAGCTTCAAGTTAACGGCTATGTATTTGGTTGTTGGTATTATGTGAATCATGGAGGTTCCCTTTATGTTGCGGATTGGGATGACTTCGGTTAGTTCGTACTGTTCGTCTGCTACTAACGGGATTTTTACTTCGAATATGATGAAGTCTTCGGTTAGTTTTCCTTGCACACTTGCTAGTTTATACATTTCCCGGATACACTTGAACTTGTTTGAGCAAGGGAGAGATAATCCTTTTGGGACTTGTCCTGCTATGATGTTCAACTGTTTTTCGAACGCATCGGGTTTCAACAGGTGAGTGTCGACCTTGCCGTGACGAAGATCTGTAACTAGGCTGATCAACATGTCTTGTATTCTCCGCAAGTTTGTTATCATCATGTTTGCGGCAAGTGCAGTAGCAGTAAGGAACGTTGCTTGGTCTTGTTCGGTTTTCAGTTGTTGGAGCGAGTCTCTGAGACTTTTGTTGATGACAATGAACTGCCGGTTCATTACTTGCTCGTTCCTCTTCAGAAGGTTATATTCCCCTTCGATTATTGAAGTCTGTTGTTTGTACAGATTGTACAAGTGGTCTTCATTGCTGTGCAGTAGTTTGATGTCGTTGTTGTATTTTTCGGCGAATTTGTCATCAAGTACTCCAAATAGAGAGTTGGCAATGTTCCCAATTCCGTTTATGAGACCCCGCTTGCTACGTATTCCGTGGTCGGATTGTAGTACTTCGTTGTAGTGTTTGAGCTCGTTTAGTTCGTGCTCGAGTTGTGTGGATATAGTCAAGTACGCTATATTTCGTTGACAAAGTCCGTGTAATTGCTGGACGTATTGTTCAACGGCAGAAGTACTTTTCCAGTAAGTTGACATGTTGTAGTATACTACCAGTCTCCATTCGTCTTGTATTATCTGTAAGTCTGCGGCTTTGTCAAAGTATACAAGGCGGGTCGGGTCTAGAGTTGTTACATTGACGAGTTGTTGCATGGACGGTGTCACACACGTAACCATCAGTACTAGTAACGTGCTTAGGTACTTGAGGACGTTACAGCTGGAAACACCCTTCTGTGCCCGTCTAGGGCTCACCCGACGTTGAGATGTTGATGACGTCGCCTCTGGTTGTGTTGGTTTGTTTTCTTTGTTGTTCCCGGTTTCAATTGGTAATCGGGACAATTTCGTTACGGGTCTCTTCATTATGTTGGATTTAGTTTTGAGCGTGACGACTCGTACCAAGTTATCCGGTCCAGGATGCGTCTCTATAACTCGCCCTAATAACCATCAGGCTGGGGCTATTTGTTCTTCCTTTACAAGGACGACGTCATTCACGGCAATGTTGCGTGTTGGAGTTTGCCATTTCCCTCGTAATTGTAATGTTTGTAGGTAATCTTTGGACCATTTCTTCCAAAATTCCTTGTACATGTTTTCTGTCAGGCGCCATCGTAAAGTTAACTGGCTGTTGTCACTCTCTGACGTCATCGGAGGTGCCAGAACCGGTCCACCGACTAAAAAGTGGCCTGGTGTCAAGTAATCGATGTCGTCGAGGTCGTTTGTTAGGGCGACAAGTGGCCTTGAGTTGAGGCAGGCTTCAATTTGTACTAGCAAAGTAGTAAACTCTTCGTACGTAAGCCTTTGTTCCCCAAGGACGCGTTTTAGGTGGTGTTTCATACTCTTGACTGCAGCTTCCCATAGTCCTCCCGCTGTGGGCCAAGATGGTGCGTTAAAGTGCCATTCCATACCTTTTTCGGAAGTGTTGTTGATGAGGTCGTCGTTAACTAGAAGCTGCAGTGCCTCCTGGCGTTCTTTGGCTAGAGCTCTTGCTGCTCCGACAAAGTTCGTTCCGTTGTCACTGTAGATATGTTTTGGTGTTCCTCGTCGTGCGCATAGCCGCTTCAATGCTGCGAGGAATGTTATCGTGCTGAGATCTGACACCAGCTCCAGGTGGATGGCTTTTGTGCATAAACAAATGAAAATCGCGATGTAGGCTTTAACTGTTTTAATGCCGCGACCTTTGTTAGCCTTTATTTCAACGTGTCCCGTGAAATCCACGCCCGTGTGTGTGAATGGCCTTGAAGGTGTAACTCGAGGCGTTGGTAAGTGTGCCATTTGTTGATTGCTGCGTTGCGTTTTGTAGCGGTGGCAGGTGACACATTTGTTGAGTTGCTTCTTGATTGGTTTCATGCCGCCAAGTATCCAATATTTGTTACGAAGGTTTCCCAAAGTAAGCCTGGCACCGCCGTGGAGAGTATTCTTGTGGGCTTGGTCAATCAGGAGGTCTGATAACTTGTGTTTGTTTGGTAAAATTATTGGATGTTTTTGGGAGTCGTTTAACTTAGCATGTTCAAGTCTTCCTCCCACTCGAAGAATACCTTGTGCGTCTAGCATTGGGCTTAAACTCAACAGTTTGCTTGTAGCCCGTACCTTGTTATGTTTGTGTAGGTATGCTATTTCATCGCCAAATGTATTGTTCTGTGTAGTTTTCACAAGCAGGTGCTGAGTCTGCACAATGTCTTCCGTAGTTAAGTGTGACCTGTGTATGGCTCTTGTTGCGTCACGCGAGTTGTTTATGAATCGTCTGATCCAGCTGATGACTCGGGTTGCATAAGTCATCGTGCTGTATTTTTGCAGTAGTTGCTCGATGAGGGGCGCGTCTATTGTTTGTATTGCGCAGGTTTGACCTCGTTTATTTTTCTCTTCGTTCGTTGTAAAAATACCTTGTTTGGGTATGTTGTTGTTTTGAAGCCAGGTTGGGCCTTTCCACCACAGTTCGTGAGCTATCAAGGCTGATGGTGAGATTCCTCTGCTTGCGCAGTCCGCAGGATTGTCTTCGGACTTGACATGGGCCCAGGAGTTGGGTGGTGTTATTTGGATAATTTTTGTGACTCTGTTGGCTACGAAACTCTTCCAACGGCTCACATCACCATGTAGCCAGCCAAGCACCACCATGGAGTCCGTCCAGCAATGTATGGTGTGGATCTGCGAGTTGATGGAGTTTTTTACTTTTTCGATCAGTCGGGCTAGTAGTACTGCACCACATAACTCCAGTCGTGGCAGAGAAATAGGCTTTTTCTGTGGGGCTAATTTTGTTTTAGCTGCTACTAGCCTTATCATCTGTTTACCTTCTTTATCAGTGGTCTTGCAATATATGACACATGCATAGGCTCGTTCTGATGAATCACAGTAGCCATGAAGTTGGAAGGGTTGTTGGGTGTCGCCGATCCAGCGTGGTATGGTTATGTCGTGTATGTGTGCGAGCTGATTGCGGAATTGCTCCCATTCTTGCTGTATCTTTAGTGGGAGTTTATCATCCCAGCTCGTTGTAGTTGACCAAGCATGTTGAAAAATTAGCTTGGCTTTCACTGTTACCGGTGATAGCCAACCAAGTGGGTCATACAGTTTTGATATATCCGACAGTAGTGTGCGTTTTGTGTCGACATCACGTTTGTTGCAGAGTGGTATTTGTTTGTAGGTAAACTGATCCGTGCGCGGGTTCCAAGTGATGCCTAGCGTTTTGTTGGTGTCTGCATCCTTGAAGTCGAACATTTTTTGCCTTATCAATTCATCGGATAAGCCTTCAAGTAGGCGCGTTTCGTTGCTAGCCCACTTTCGTAAGTTGAATCCACCGCCCTTCAGCATTGTTATAAGTTGACTTCGAGCTTTCTGTGCTGTTATGAAGTCGTGACTCCCGCCTATTAAGTCGTCCATGTATAGCTGATTGGACAGAATAGCCGCCGCCAAGGGGTACTGTGCGCCGTCATCCTTTACCAGTTGCCTTATGGTGCGCATTGCCAGGAAGGGAGCGGACTTGGTACCATATGTTACTGTAGTCAGTTGTAACTCTTGTAACGGCTCTGTGACTGAATCCCTCCACACTATTTTTTGTAAGTGTTGGTCTTTTTCCTGAATACGTATTTGTCGGTAGAATTTCTCAATATCCGCTGTGTACACGTATTCAAATGCCCTCCATCGTAGAATAATAGCTTGTAAGTCTTGTTGTAAGTTAGGCCCGCATTCCATCAGTTGGTTTAAACTGTGTCCCGAGCTAGTGGTTGCTGATGCATTGAAAACCACTCGGAGTTTGGTTGTCGTTGAATCGGGTCTCATTACTCCATGATGGGGTAGGAAACAGCTTGGCGTGTCCGGCTCTGTGCACCTTTTCATATGTCCTAGAGCTTTGTAATCGCCGATGAAAGCCTTGTAGCTTGAAGCGAGGGTTTCGTCTCTTGTCAAACGTTTTTCCAATTGCTTGAATTGCGCGACTGCTTGTGGCTTTGATCGTCCTAAATATTGCTCGAAATTGGTCTTCATGGGGATTCTCACTTCATACCGCCCATCTTCTTGTCTTTTTGTTGTATCAGCGTACAGCCTCTCGCAGTACTCCTCATCGACAGTCGTAGACTGGTCGTCTGATATTATCTCTTCAATTTCCCAGAAACGAGAGATATCGCTAGTGTCCACCACGACATGACAGTTGAAAGTATTCGTATTTCCAACTAATACCCAGCCGAGCTTTGTTTGTTGTGCTATTGGTGCGTATATGTTTCCTCGAGTAATGTTGCTCATGACTATGTCGCCATATACCCCAGCATCAAGTAGAATGTCAATCGGCCTTGATAAGTTGAATTGTGGGTCGGCCAGGTTAATGTTTTCTATGTGAGGCCAATCTTGTTTTTCGAAGGAGTAGTTAGGCAGGTTGTTGAGTAGTTTAGCCATTACTAATGCCGGCGTTGAAAACTCGTAATCTCCGTAAAGGGACTTACAGTCCAACTGAACGGTCCCGTTGCTCTGGCTGGCAAATGCTCCGATCCCTGACACAGTTGAGTTGTGGTTGCGTCGCGGAAGCCCAAGTCGTTGCACAGCCGATTCTGTTATAAGGTTCAGTTGGGAGCCTTGGTCCAGAAGGCATCTAAGTACGGTGTAAGTTCCATCTGCAGCCTTTACTTTAAGTTGTACTGTAGCCAGTAAAACTTCGTTAAAATTTCCTGACACGTGATTGGTTTTTCGCTGCATGTTGTTGTTTGTCACGCCTTCGGCCATTTGGCTTGACGACAGTGTCGCTGACGTAGTATCGCGGACTAGGTCATGTAGCGTGGTGTGATGTGCGCCGTTACACACTTTGCATCTTTTCTGCGAGTTGCATTTCTTTCCGTTGTGCGGATACATGCAGTTTTTGCAAATGTTCAATTGCTCAATTGTCCTAATTTTTATGGCTGGCGTCATTTCTTGAAACTCTTTACAGTAGAGCAAGATGTGGCTTGTTTTGCAAACTGGACAATTTCTGTCGGAGCTTGTATGGTTTGCTTTGGGGTAGCGTCTGTATCTGTTGTACGCATCCCTTGGTACTGTTGTCATCGAGGCCCCTTTATTTGGGGTGACGTCGGCATCTGTTTGTTTGTTGGGTTTACTTGTTTTCTTCACTACTGACTCCAGCGCCGTGAACTTCCCTTCGATGAACTGGATGAATTCCTTGAAGTCGGGAAGCCCTCTTGGATTTTTCCTCGCCTCCATGTAGTCAGCGTAGGTCTGAGTGTCTAGTTTTGCTGCCAGAATGTGCACCAAAATCGGGTCCCATGTTGCCGTGTCGATGCTCAAGTTACGCAACGCGTGCACGGTTTCGAGACTGGTGTCGTGTAGGCGCTTCAGCTCGTACGCGTTTTGATTTTGAATCGTAGGTTGACTCATCAAAACTTGCATTTGCTTGGTGAAGAGCATCTGCAAGTTATTGTACCTATGGTGGAGGATTTCCCAGCAGGAGTCGTAGTTGCTCTCGGAAACAGACAGATGTTGCACCAGGCGCTCAGCTTCTCCTTTTAGCTTCCCTTTCAGGTGTTGCATCTTCTGCCCCTTCGAGAGGGAAGGGTTATTATGAATAGCCGCGATGTATAGATCGAGGAATGTCGGCCATTGTGTGTAGTTTCCAGAGAACATCGGTATTTCGATCCTTGGCGCACTATCCCGTTGTTGGACAGCGTGGTTGAGTTTGCGGTTGAGACCTCGCTTTGTGCACTCGTATGTTTCTTCGTACTGCGAGAACTCGAGCTCGTAGTTTACGTCGCTACCGACGAGAACGTTGTCGAGCTGCCAGTGCACTTCGTCAATCGCCCTCCATCGCGATTCGAGTACCCTAAGCTTGTCTTCTATCTCCCATTTCTCAATAATGTCAGCAGTACGCAAGTTGCTGACGAAACGTGAGAAGGCTCTAAAGTTGGTTGCTTGTTGATTTTTTAGCTCGTCCGATCTCGATAGGACTCCAGTGTTCTTGTTCTCTTCTTCTGGGCGACTCGCGAGTTCCGCAGTGCTTGTTGACCATGTTTGCAGCTTATGTTGTATGTTTGAGTAGTTCGACTTGACCCTGTCGTATACTTTTGTTGTGTAGTATATGTCGGTCTGGTCTATGGCGCCCTGTAGCACGCCATGATTCATTTCGAATTCGTTCCAGTGCGCCTGGAGGGTATCCAGTCTGCCCCGGATGTATGTGGCGGTTTTGCGGTCAGGGCCATCTTTTCCGAAGTTGACACCAATTTTTCGGATGCCCTCTGCGATGATTTCCTGCCGCTTGAGAAGTTCTTGTTGCCTGGCGTCCATAATTGTTGCACGAGTATGTATGCGTGTAGTGGATGGACGTTAGCTCTGTTGACTTCACTGTTGTATTGTTGTATGTAGTTCCCGAACCACCAAATGTTGATGTTTCCCACGGCGATCGCAGGGTCCGAAGGAAACTCTCCGTACGATATTGTGCGCCTTCTCAATCTGACTGGGGCGATCCGCTTGTGGAAGACCAGTCAAATCGATTCGCTATCGTAAGTAGAAACACTTCGTACCTGTGCGACTTGCAGGACTGTTTGCTCCAGTAGTGGCGATCCGGCTCGAAGGACCATAAATGTACGGGCAGCAGCTCCGCACACTGAGATGTAGGATGTAGGTGGATGAATCACTCGGGATGTGTACAGGAAATAAAATCACTGTTTTGTGTCCGATAATGATTGACCATTTGTTTAATAAAACAACGAATTATATAATGCCAAAAGTAGGTGGCTTGTGGCGGGCGTAATAGCTTAGTCAGCGAATGTACATAAATCGGTGAATTAGCAACTGCTTGATCAGGTAAAAACTAAAACAATAAATATCATGTGGCGATGCTCGTACACCATTGTAAATACGGACATATAAACATTCGGCCAAACAATCATTATATTAAATATTTTTTATGCCTTTATAATATTCGTTTAAAGAAGATAATGCCAAGTGTGTTATGCCAAATAAATTTCGGAGCATCAAGATACTGCCAGATAGGGATCCCAATCTAACAATCTGACAATTTTGTAAGTTTATTTCATAGTTTTATGCTTTATTAAACAGTATTGTCGTGAAAATGTTGAAGTTTTGTAATTTTTAGGGTTCCGTACCCAAAGGGTGAAACAGGACCCTATTACTAAGACTCCATTGTCACTGTCTATCTGTCCGTCTGTCACCAGGCTGTATCTCATGAACCGTGATAGTTAGACAGTTGAAATTTTCACAGATGATGTATTTCTGTTACCGCTATAACAAAAAATACTAAAAACAGAATAAAATATATATTTAAGTGAGGCTCCCTTACAACAGACACGATTTTTTTGCCGTATTTACAAATAATGGTACGGAACCCTTCGTGCTGGAGTCCGACTCGCATTTGGCCGGTTTTAACAAACATGTCGCATTTTCAGTTTTATTAAATTAATAGTGTGTACACTGTTCTTCGGATAAGAATGTAAAAACTCAACTACCGACGTCTACTTATAATGGTCTTATTTTTTGTAAGGGAAGTATCAAGCCTCGTGCAAACAGGTGCGACGCGACTCTAACAAAACAATTTCTAAGAAAAATTCAGGGTAGAAAAATTACCGCTGTCGCGTCGCACCGTTGGTCACGTTCTGTATGCACGAGGCTTCACACTGGCGATTTGCGAGCGTGTTTCCAGCGGGGCGATTGTGTGAGTAGCGAGCACGCTACGTGTGCGCGTTTCTGCGTCAAGAGAATAATTAACTCTTATATTTGACACAATAGTGGGCGCGCTTGATTCTGTTATGTTATCACTTCGTTGCATTTACACATTTAAAAAATAATTCAATATAAATATACCTATATATTTTTTAATGTTTATGAAATCAGCTTTACTTCATTTTTGTAACGCAACAAAAATAAGTAGTACGTTCGTTACGAAAATGGAATCGACCATGATGTTGAATTACAACCTCAAACATTTGAAGGTTAAAAATAATCTTAGTGGACTTATCCAGCTTCTTTTTCGAAGTTGGTCAAAATTATTCTTAAAATTTACGCAAATATAATAAGAGAGAGACTTATCATTGTTTTTGCAGGTTAACAACCAAAATGAAAAGTTTATTGTAGGTAAACACCACACAGGACACAAATAACACAACAATGCGTCTTGTTGATGGTACCCTCTGTCAAAAGTGCGGACAGACGTTCTGTTTTAATCTGATTGGACGGTTTTAAATTAAGAATGCTGACAGTGAAAACCTAAAATATCTTATAAATTGGTGTTACAAAAACGAATAACAAAATTGAATGCAATGAAGACACAAATCGAAAGGGTGTATTATTATTGTTATACATATATGTGGCCTCTTCGTTTTCCTTTTTTACCTCACACAATTTATCTAGCTTCTAATTTTTCCTTGTGCCGACATTCTGGTGTATCCTTGTGTACCTGTTTTTTATCTACCGCATAGAGCAAGACTTTTAGTTCAGTGTGAAGACTATCGTATGCTTTTCCTATATTTCCTACAGTATCCTTGAGTGTGTGTAAGCTATGTTTCATGGAATAAAACTCATTTTGTATCGTGTATCTTTCCCAATAGTTTATCGTTATATGTCGGCACAAGGAAAAATTAGAAGCTAGATATATTGTGTGAGATAAAAATGTAAATCGAAGAGGCCACTTATATAACAATTATGCATTAGGTTATTTATTTATATCCTTAATATCATAAAGAGTCGTAAAGATATTGCGCAATGATATTGCAAAATGTATATAAGTATATTTTCTTCTTTATTTATTTTCAGGTACACCTCAGCCCAACGCTTCGGGGAAACAAGGCGTGATGTTATGATAAGTTTCTTCTTTATGAAACTTTTAGTAATGCGCTCGTGCTTAGAGACACGGGGTTGATGTATGGTAATATTATGAGACTAAAGACGTTACCACCTTTTTTTTTTCTTAATTGTCTATTATTTTGATCTGAAATGTTGCAACCCACCTGGGAAAAATGTTGTTCAAGGATGATATTACTAATTTGACCGCTTGAATGTGCTATTTCTGGTCAAAATACTCGTGGACGTTTACAACACATTATGTACAAAAAATTTGATAATGCCCCTGTTATAAAATATATTCTTGGGAATGACATTTGTCTTTGTTTTGTAAGCAAATTGATAATCAAAGAAATTTCGTTACAAAAGTCAAAGGTAACAACTATTGCTTCAATATTCGTATTGGTTATTATTAGAATCACACGTACTCTTTCTCTGAATTTAGTATAAAAATACTAGGCTTTCCTGGAAATATCATTCAAGAATTGGTATTCGTTGAAGTAACTTACCATGTCTGCTAAGGTTGTCCTCGTCTTCTGTGCTCAGGCACTCTTCTTTCAGGTAAGAATTTTATACAATTTTCATCAGGACGTTAAAAACATTTTCTTTAGCACAACTGAATTTGAATTCCTGACACTCATGAACTGTAGAATATGGTACAAACGCGCCTGTAGTGATTTGTAACATATATTTAAAAAAAAGCTGCCGTCCATCAGATGCAGATCACCTGGCGCTTCATAGAAAATTAATTTTCCTATGCATATAGACCCGTATATGTTTATTGTTGCTTCGAATTACCTAACTACTATCAACTATGGACCGATAATGTATTGATAATGAAAAATTTTTTTTAGCTCGCACTCAGTGCGTGCGCCGGTGTCTCCAACCTGGGAGCTGGACTAGCTACTTACGGTTTGTCTACTCCAATCGGAGTTTCTGGTTATGCTGGTCCTGTATTAACCGCTCCCGTGTTACCCACCCCTGGCTGCTCCAGTTTGGGCTACAATGGTAACGGCTATGGCAACGCTGGTCTCGGCTACAGATCCAACTTAGCTATCGAGGTCATCCCTACTAGTGGTGGATCCCTGCCTGTCTCCAGCTCATCTTTAATCTCTCCTACTGGTCTTTCCATAGTCTCCGATAACGTCTTCGAAGGAATCCTGTATGTAACTGGTGAGCTGCCGTTTGCTAGTGCCATGGATTTGGAGGGAGTGTTACCAAGTGGCGGGGCTGGCGCCGTCAGCTACAGCTGTGGTAACGGTGTTACTGCTATAGAGAGCATCAATCCTTTCGCTGCTGCTGCTGCCATTGTTCCCGCTGCTGCTTATGGCGCCGAAGCTTATGGTGCTGATATTGGGGCGTACGGTGCTGGTATTGGGGCTTACAGTCCTGCTGCTGGTGTTGCACCTTTTTCAGTATTCCCTGGTGCCGGTTGCAATGGTCTCGTTGCTGAGATTGTCGCTCCCATTGATGGCTGCTACCCAACTGGAATCTACTACTGATTGATATATTGGAAATATGATTATTTACTGATTAAAAGCAATTTGCATGTGATTTTGTTGTATTATTTCTTTGTGCCAAACAGAACCCTATTACTAAGTCTCCACTGTCCGTCCGTCTGTCCGTCAGCGGGCTATATCTCATGTACCGTAAAAGGTAAGGTAGACAGTTGAAATGTTCACAGATTGGCTATTTCAATTGCCGCTATAATAAAAAATAAAATAAATAACAAAATATTAAAGGGGGTCCTCATACAAGGAACTTGTTTTATTCGGTGTTTTTTCCAGTGACCGGTTTGACGGTGGTATGGGAGCCCTTTGGGTGTAATGAAATGAAATGAAATGTATGTATGTCTTGGTATGGGGAGGGATGAAACACACAGCTCACCCCCTCTAGATACCGCACTGTAGGCAGTTCTCATTCGCCACCAATAAGTTTTTTAACCATTCTGCACAGTGATGTCTGCAGGCCAAAAACCTATATCGAATGGAACATATGGATTTTTTCGCTCCCCTTTTCCTTTATTACTCTAACTCAAGTCTAAGTCAAATAATCCATTTCAAATAAGCACATAAAAGGGAACTACTGAACGTCAAAATTGAATTGATTCTAGTCGCGCCTTCCAAAAGTTGTTTCGTATGGAGAAGAATGGGCAGTGTTAATTATATAATAATATGTGAAGACGATGCACCTAGAATAAAATTACTATACCAAAATAGGTAAAAAAGAAGCAATGGCAGATAAATTGATACATCTTGTTCTTATCGTGTGGTTAGTGGTGAACCTGGTGTCAGTTATACAATGAATCATGAATCCGAAAAGTCAGAGGTGCGTGCCTTGGGTTTGAACTCGAGACCAATGACTTGGCAGTCTGACGGTCACACCACTAGGCTATCACATATATGATACATGGTGCTCCCGTATTTACAAAAAAATTAAAAGTATACGAGTTTCCTGTAATATGTCAGTGTGCAAGTTAAGGTAATGCCAGGTCAGTTTATTAAGCAATAAATCTAAAATCTTATTAGATTTATAAATACCCCCCCCCCCCCCCCTGGGACTATGGGATATGAGACTTAAGCGTTACTGGCGAAATGTGAGTGTACTATAGGTACACCTCTTCTCAACCCTTCGGGGAATACATGCGTAATGTTATGTTATGTTGTGATAAGATAAGATTTATTTATTTGTATAAACATGGTATATAATCTAATTATAGTTCATTCTTACGTAAACAATACAGGACTTTATTTTTGTATTGCGTTCTTTAATTCTTCGAAAAACGACAGCCTAGTCGTACTAACATTATTTCAAAATGGTTATGAAACCCACGCATGTTTTCTATGCGTTCCTAGGCTTACATTTGTAATTAGGCAGATAAAATTTTATAATGTCGAAAATTATAGTAATTATGTGTCAGGAGGTTTATATAAAAACCTCGGCTGCTTTAAGAAAAGTCAGTACGAGTTTGTTTTCATTAACAGACAACCAAACAAGAAGATCAAAAATCCAATATGTCTGCCAAGGCCGCCATCTTCGTCCTTTGTGCGCTAGCGCTTGTAATCCAGGTATATATATTTTTTTGTCTGTAATACACGTCAGTAATACACTTCTAAGTTTTTGAGGCTTAAAGTTGCCAGTAAAACCCTTCGTCGACAAAGTATTCCGTTGTGCTTACTCATTAAAAATAGATTCACCAGTTCACAATCAAATGTGCCGACTTTAGTCCAAAATTAATAATCAATGAAGCTTACAAATAAATTATTTTATTTATGTTCTCCTATTTTCTTTGTTTGTGACACAAAACAGATGTTGATGTGTTTAATTTTTATGTTTGCAGTCAGCGCTCAGCCAAGTCTGCGGCCGTTCAGCATATGCTGCTGCCCCCGGCCTTGGTTCTTATGGACTAGCTGGTTCTGCCTTGGAGTTTCCTTTCGGATATAATGGTCTGGTCTCTGGCTTGTCAGGAAATGGTATGGCTTGCAACGGACTGACAGGCAACAGCCTAGCATACGACAACATTTACACTCCGGCCGTAGAAATCACTCCAACAACTGGAGGTGGCCTTCCCGTCACCAGCGCTTCTACTATTGCTCCAAACAGTTTAGTCGTAGCGTCTGAGAATGTGTATGAGGGAACTCTGGCTGTAGGTGGTGAGCTGCCATTCGTGGGTACTGTGGGTTTGGAAGGCGTGTTACCCACTGCTGGTTCTGGAGCCGTCAACCACGCATGCGGAAATGGTGCTACTAGAATGGTGAGCCTGGATGGAGCTGCTGTCGCTTCTGGTTTTGGCAATGGCTTCGCTCCTGCTGCGGCTTTGGCTCCTGGTAATATCTACGGGGGTGTTGGTGCATTTGGTAATGCTGCTACCACCGCACCCTTCGGCTATGGCACTGGATTAGCTGGTCTCACCTACCCTGCCGCTAGCTTTGGTGGTGGTTACCTCGACGCCGGTTTCGTTGGCGCATACCCCGCTGCCGATTTTGCTGGCGCATACCCTAATGCCGGTTGCGGTGCCGGACTTGCCCTGTACGGTGGCACCGGTGAAGGCAACGTGGCTGTCTTTGGTGAGCTGCCAGTCACCGGTACTACCGCTGTCACCGGTCAGGTCCCTATCATGGGCATTGGGAGCTTCGGCGGCAATGTGCCGGCTGCTGGTGCAGTGACTATCTCTGGAAAGTGCGCCTGCGGTTGCGGCAATCCTTATGCTTACTAATTTGTTGATTTTTATGAAGAATTATAGAAGTTTTATCAATAACATTCTTCTATTTTTACATATCTTCCCCTTTAATCTAAATTCGAGCAGTAGCCGTGACATTTCAAAACCCACCTTCAAAAAAAATCTCCTCATTTACTACAGGAGGGCAGGATTCTATCATTATTACGGCAGGCGCTTGTCATATTTATTCAAGCAACGTGTTAGTAGTAGAATAGTTTTTAATTGCACTTAATAATAATTTATTGTAATGGCGTTATTCATGTTAATTTTTTAACTGTGTTTTAAACATCATATTATTTTGAGTTTAACCCAAGCATAGCCCAAGGTTCAATGTTAGGTCCTTGGAAAAATAATGAAATGCGATACTGGTACAATTTTTCAAACTTAAAAAGTCAGTAGGTACCTTACTAGGCTCATGACTGAGGTACCAATCTTACCTCTTTGCCCAAAAATTGGTTTTTATTAATAACTTAGCTTCAGAAATGACGCGTTGTATAATAAGCTGGATATTTATGTATAATTACTTTTTGTTGATGTATATTTCGTTTTATAATCATTATACTTAGGAAACATAACTTTTACGTTCAAAAATATTTCTTAATAAAACACTGAGCAACTGTTCTATGTCCTTAATAAATAGCAAACAAGTTTTTTTTATGTGTGAAGGATCTATGGCAATAAAAGAGACTATAAGTATTATTTTTTTAATTTGGTCAACATTATATTACTTAAAATACAAGTAGATACCACCAGTGATACCGTGTCTCATGTTTCTAATTCTTTCACGAAACTAATTAGGCTTTCGATCGCTTGGTATAACAAAATCCTTAGGTTAGAACTGAGCAACTTTTAACTGAAAAGCCAAAATACACGAAAAGTAATTAACGATGTTGGTAGGGGTAGAATTGAAATAGTAAATCTATACCAACGAGATAAAAATACTTGTAGCAACTAGGGTTCCACAGGGCTCTTTCGTAGGACCAGAAATACTTACTTCATAATTTCCAAAGAAAGTAAAAATACTGAACCGTGTGTTTCCATAATTAAGTAATCCTTTTTTTAAGTTTTACTGGAATTCCTGACCAAAAAGCGTCAACGAACAGGCAAGTTAGTAATAAAGATGTAAGTAATTAAAATGATGAGGCAGGTTATAAGAATCAATTATTATTTGAATTAGGTTATCAATTAATACAAAAAATAAAAAATTAATTGCTAATTACTTTCTTTATTAAAAATTTTCACCTGCAGTCGCGGATTGTTTGTCATACCAAATGTATAATGCTTTGCTTTCAAAATGCACAAATTGCGTCACACAACTACTTAGATAAGGACTACGTTTCAGTATAAATAGTACTCATTCTCAAGGTTCGACACAAACTACAATGTCAGCCAAGGTGATCCTCGTCCTCTGCGCTCATGCACTCTTCATCCAGATGAGAAACTTTTACTTTTAATAATAACTGTGTTTTATTCCTGTCTTGGATTTCAATGATTCCGCTGAAAATGTATGTGTTTATGATTTAACTAGGGTCGTCTGCATTCTGATCTACCCACATTATTATATCAGATTGTACCGCATGGAAGGATGCTTTAAGTTACATTTGGTGTAGATATTTTTTAAAAGAAACCCAAGTTTGATATTGGTTTGGGTTCAACGAGGATGAGAAGACTGATGCTTTTAGGATTCTTCACCATGTTAACATTTTTGTAGATGTTATGAGATTGGCCATTACACTTTTACAAATAACAAAGACCTTTATTCATTTCTTACAATTAATTTTGACTTTTGAAATACGAAATCTCGAAATTAAGTAAATTAGGAATGTACTCGTGAATGAAACAAAGCAACAATTAAAAACAGAGAAACTCAGTATGAAGTCTAAACGACTAATGTTTTCTAGCAATAAGCTACTATTTTATTTTAAAAGAAAATAAATGCCTCAGCACTGGCCTTATAATAAGAAGGCCGGTTCGAGGAACACAGGCGTGCTATATTGGTACAGTAGCTATGTTATTTTAACGCAGCGGTTAAGGACAGTACGAAAAAAAAAACAATTGCTCAGTTTATGATCGTTTATTCTGACTTTGGGTTTCAGTAGTAAAGGGAAGAACCGCAGCCGCACGCGCACTGTCCGGAGATAGACACGGCACCAGCAGCGGGTACAGCACCACCGAAAGTCACTGCGCCCATGATAGGAACAGTACCAGCAACAGCGGTGTTACCGGCGACTGGCAGCTCACCAATGACCGCCACGTTGCCTTCACCAACGCCGCCGTAAGCAGCTCCAGGAGTGATAGCACCTCCGTATGCAGCAGCAGGAGCAAGTGCGCCACCATAAGCAGATCCGATGGCGCCACCATAAGCACCAAGACCAAGGGCACCACCACATGCAGCAGCAGGAGAGAGACCAGCGCCAAGACCTAGGGCACCACCGTAAGCAGAGCCAATGCCTACAGCTGGTCCTCCACATCCGCATCCACTACCGCGGTATTGGCTGAAAACATCCTGTTGAAGAAAATAACATCAGGAAGGATTAAAGCTTACTGAAGAAATTTCAAGTATTAAGACTGGTACAGTTTGAAGAGGTTTAAATCGGGAACAAATGTATTAATTTACTAGGGATAGATTATTATTGATTATTTTTTTAGATCCGACTTGACAACACATCTAGATTTCTTAGGTAAACGTAACTTTAAAATAAAATTAACGAATTATACACATAAACCTTTCGGAATAAATTCTCTAAACGATGGTGAAAACCTCACCAAAATCTGTTGCGTGGTTTAGAAGAACAACGCGGACATACGCGAAAAACGACTTTGTTTCATACTATGTGTAGATGAGATTTTTAGGTAAAAATAGATCTTCTCTCAAATTAGGACGAATTACTTCCGTCGTCCTGATTTGAGAGAAGATCTACTTTTACTTCAAAATCAGAAATGTAAATTCAGGGATCGGGATTTTAATTGTTTAGTAAAAATTACTACTAACTACATCATCCGTATATTTGAATCACAACTGTCATTATTTGACAGTACAAAGGACAAGTCTCATATTATTCGAAGTTTTTCAATATGTCAGGAGAAATATCTGTGGAAGTTCAAGAGAAAATATTGATACCAGAAATAGTAAAACACTCAGGGATCGGGGATTTTAATTGTTAAGCAAAATGACTACTAAATAAATCGTCCGTAATACCGAATCACAACTGTCATTCTTTGACAGTTCATGCACAAGGCAAATCGATATAGGATATCAATATTTAAACAATTAATGTATATTATAAAAGACAGTACAAAGGACAAGTCTCATATTAGTGAAATTATTTAAATATATCAGAATAAATATCTATGGAAGTCCAAGAGAAAATAAAGATACCAGAAATAGTAAAACACTCACCTGGACCAAGAAAGCTTGGATGCAGAGCAACAGAACAGCGAAGGTAGACATATTTGATGTATTTGTAAGTTCAACAAAAAGCTGAAGACTGGTGCTGTTAGAAGTCTTGCACCATGTTTAAATAGTACAGAAGTTCTTATCAAAAACACGTACTTTTTCACTATTTCCTATTTTGAAACGAAACATATGATAATTATAACAAAGTAATGAAAATGAACGCATTTTTAGGGTTCTGTAGTAAACAAGGAAACCTTATGGTTTTGCCATGTCCATCTGTCGGTCCGTGGCTTAGCTCAGAGACGGTTAGTACTAGAAAGCTGTTATTTAAGCTGCATGTTGTGTATGAGTGTGCTGTGTGTGTGTACTGTTGTAGTTGTTATTTGGTTTGTTTCAAGCTGTTGTTTTGGTATGCGTATTAATCACGCCGACAAAGTGGTACAAAAAAACAAGAAAAAAAATATCTCGTCTATCTTATATTTTGTGTGTGCCAAAACCATTTTTCAATTCAGGGCGGATCCCCGAATTGAAAAATGGTTTCCGTATGAGAGAACATGTTTTTGAACTGTAATGTTTAGTTTGTTATTGGGATAAATTCATCCTAGCTACGGAACCCTTCAATGTGCGTGGTTCTACACGCACTTGGCCGGCTTTTCATTCTGTTTATTTGTCTAGTAGCGTACTGCGTGTGCTGCAACACAACTAGATAAGGACTACGTTTCAGTATATAATAGTCGATGGTTTCTTGGAAAACTCATTCTGAAGTCCACTTCAACACAAACTACAATGTCAGTCAAGGTGATCCTCGTCCTCTGCGCTCAGGTGCTCTTTATCCAGGTGAGAAACTTTTACTTTTTATAACTTCAGTTTTGATGAGTAACATCTTTTCTCTCGGTTTCCTGTAACTTGTGCGCAGAACATACTATAGGTATGTATACCCTAAAAATGTATGGAAGTGATTACGTTAAAAGGGACGGAAGTGTATAACAGGAAGCCGAGGAAGCGCGCTCTATTTGATTTGAGCGAGCGCATTGCTAAAGTTTGCTGTCAGAAACGACCTTGACGAGGCCCAGCCCCTTTAATGTTGCTTATTACCAAATAAGCGCTTGGTAGGTGAGAGGTCAGATGTTACACATCATATGCGACTACTGTAAGGCTCGCTCTTTTTTATTCTTGATTGTACGGCTTGGAAGGATGCTTTAAGTTACATTTGGCGTAGGTAATTTTTAAAAGAACCCTAATTTTTCACCATTTATAAAATTAATTATTTATTTAATTTATTATAAAAAATAATTAGGTGTCACTACTTAAGCAATAAAAAAATGCGTTTGACACTCATTATTTTACGTGATCAATTAAATAAATTTCAATGCATTGCCATATTTAAAAATAAAATATTGATTAAAATAATAATTTGTTCTTTACAGACTGCTTTCAGTTCATGTCTTGGATATGCTGGTAACGGCTTGGCTGGCAATAGGCTGATTGGTAATGGATATGCTGGTAACGGCTATGCTGGTAACTGTGCTAACAATGGTTTGGTTGGCAATGGTTTGGCTGCTCTAGAGATCATTCCCACCAGTGGCGGTGGACTGCCTATCTCCAGCATCTCTGCTTTTGCTCCCAGTAGCCTCTCCGTAGCGTCTGAGAATGTGTATGAGGGTGCTCTGTCCGTGGCTGGTGAGCTGCCGTTCTTGAGTGCTGTGGCTTTGGAGGGAGTGTTGCCCAGCGCTGGTGCTGGCATCGTCAGCCACAGCTGCGGTAACGGTGTTACTGCTATTGAGAGCATCGCTCCTTCTGCTGCTGGCTATGGTGCTGCTGGTGGTTATGGTGCTGCGGGTGCCTACGGGCTCGGCGCTGGCTATGGACTTGGCGCTGCTGCCATCGCTCCTGCCACTCTCGGACTCGGCTATGGAGCCGGCGGCTATGGATGTGGACGTTACTAAGAATTAAAAAAAAAATAACCGATGGTGCGAGACTATGATTCAATAAACTGATTTGCAATTTATTTTGTTTTATGAACTTATTACCCACATAATTCATGTGATGTCCCAGTGAAAAATAGTCCCAGAATGATAATGAATTTACCTTCTTAGATTTTTAGCTTATTCCGATCGGATCCCACGATCGGAATATAATATGGCGAGCAATGTGGTAGAATATTATAGTATTTAGTTCTGAACCGATAGGGATCGGTTGTCAACCCCTTTAGGTCAATGTCAACGCCAGTACGCTATTCATAAATATAATACTGTGAAACGATAAAGGAAAATGAATATAAAGTGGTTTGGTAGTTGCGGACTCTACAGTGACTTCTGATCCCAACATTGGACACCAGCTAAAGTTTTAGTTCAATAGAAATATAGACACTGCATTCACATCACACACCGATAAAATACTCATTTTCCGGATCGTGATTTTTGTCGAATCATTATCTTTATTTTATTTAGTGCCCCGTATACTTAATGTGCTTGCAGACCAAAAACTTGTTTACAAAAAAAACTGTCTTCCAAAAAAAAAACAGTCCAAATAGTGAAAAATCAAACCAAAGACACTTCGGGAGTTGTTTTTTTTTAAGTTTATTATTTTACACTTTTTAATTGTGGTTGACGTAGGTTTTAAGATTTTTTCCCTTTTACACCACACCCGTAGCTCATATCAACAAGCCAGGCCGTCACACTTATACGTATTAGTCCATATCTTGAAAATTGCTGAACTGATTTTGATGAAATTTACACTTCCCTAAGTTGAATGAAATGTAAGCCAATTAAAAAGAAACCGCCCAAGTGCGTTTCGGACAAAAGGGTTCAGTAGTTGGGATGCATTTTTCACAATAACATTTTTTTTAATGCAAAGAACATTGTTGGTAAAAGAAGTTTGCTACGGGTTACATAGTAGATATTTTGTTTTAATTCTTAGGTTCATAGAAGAGGCTTTATTTTTTGGTCCAAAAAAGTTAGGACAAATTCTTGTTCCACGTGAACAAAAATAATTTAATCATCGTTTTAGACGACGTAAGTGTCGATTCTATTGTTTTCCACTTGTTTGAATGAAATTCGCTCTTTAAAAACCGGCCAAGTGCGTGTCGGACCACGCACAATCCTAAGGGTTCCGTAGATGAAATTAATTTATTCCAAGAACTTATCGTTGTAGAATGTATGGTAGAACATGTTTTAATAGCAACTTTAAATGTAAGTTTGTTGATTATTACTCGATAACCTGTTGAGCCTACTAAGATGTGATAGTTTTCCTTTTAATTTCGTTGTATATACTACTGCTGCTACTGTATAATAAAAAAACATGTTTTTATTTTACTAATTTGTCGGCGTGATTAATATGTTCGAGTATACCCATGCAAAATTACAGCTTTCTAGTACTAAGGGTATCTGAACTAAGCCACGGACAGACAGACAGACGGACATGGCGAAACTATATGGGTTCTTTGTTGACTACAGAACCCTAAAAATGGTCATGATCTGATTAATAGACTGTAATGTTCTACTGACACTCAAGTAGAGCGGACGTGTGTATAAGCAATAATTGATCATAATTATGTCGTTACAATATTTCCGAGTGATCTGTGACCTAGAAACCAAATCACTGTTTATTTTGCTAAGTTTGTGATTTACTTTAGTGAATAACAATTAATTATGAGAAACGTTTAAGAAATAATTATGTCAAATAGTGAAAACAGCCTTCGGAGTATCCTACCACCAAGCTGCCCTGCCAGCAAACCTGAAATACCTCACCATGCGATTGAAGAAAAAATTCACATAGTGGATACCAGTGAAATTAATAACTGGTTGATCTCAATTGAATCATGCCCGAATGAAGTTTGTACCATAGCTCAGGAAGGAAAGCTGAACTCGGAGCCAAAGCTGAGGATCAATTCGTAATCGCGCAAGGTTGGAAATGGCATATCAAAAATGACAGTTTACTACCAGGACTTGAAGCTAAAGGTCCAAGAAATACAAATCTCTAAACTAGTGTTGAGAGAAAAAGGTGACCTCACGGATTGCCTCGAAAATTTCAAGAAAACCATTAAAGCAACGAACACTTTTCAACAAAACTATGCTAAACCAACAAAGGCAGAAAAAGTTTCGTTCGCTGACATGGTAAAAACCAATCAAAATATTTACTTGCGCTTTAACGGCTAGGGCTGCGCAGGGTAGGCTGCACCGGCCGTTAACTGATAGGTACTAGTTAGGTAGAGATGTTATTAAAACAGCTTGAAAAGTTAATAGTACATTTATTAGAACACAGCTAGGTCGCAGGTAAGTTCCTATGATTCACATATGAAATTGCACGTTAGAGGATTGCGCAAAACAAAAATCAGCACGGAGACCAAAGACGACATTGAAAAACTTAGGAAATCATCTCAGCTAAGAAGTGCCGGCCTCAAAGTGGAAGAGCCCCAAAGAGAAGACGAAGAATTGTAGTAATAGGAGTACCGACCGTCATAAGTGATCAAGAAGTTTATGATTGCATCTATGAGCAGAATATAGCCGGCAAGCTGCCTAGTTTGTCCCATTACTCTTTTTTGGCCTCTATCAATTCAAGTCACAACTCAGGTAAAAAAGAGGGACCTACGTGCAACTTTATTATTGAAGTAACTGCTAGCATAAGAAAGGCACATACAAACCAAAACCGAGTGTTCATTAACTGGTCATCCTGCCCAGTGAGAGACTTCACACTTGTGACCAGGTGCTTTAAATGTCAACAGTATGGACATGATGCAAAGACTTGTCGAGAGGCTAGCTATACGAGTGGACATTGTGGAGAACAAGGTTATCAGGCGAATGAGTGCACTAAACATGCTGAACCGTCACATTGTGCAACATGCTTGCGATTTAAAAAGCCGAGCAACTACAAAACAGGCGATCAAGAATGCCTTGCAAAGAAAATAGCTGAGACAAGATACATCAATTCTACAGATTATAATGAGGTCGCGTAAGACCGCCAAAGTTATTTATAAGTCTTTTTTTTAATTTATGTTATATACTTATTTTAATATTGTCCTTTACTAGTTATATGTTTATCACATAGAATTAGTTTTCGTTTTTATAATTCGTATTGTAAAAAAACATGAAATATTTATATTTTGTTGACACGGTAAATGTTTCTGTATAAAAAACTAAACGCGACCTTATTAAAAATGTCATATAGCTAAAATTATAATCACACAGAACGTGGTTGCAAAAATGTCTTATGATGATGCAAAAATAGTAGCATAATAATGTTTCTTAATTTGAATAAACCATAATTAAAGTAGATAAATTATTTACTATTTGTTTATGGAATCTTAGATACTCAATACTTATGTATATAATAAGCACTTGAGTGTGATACCTGAGAGGTTTATTCCTAGTTCAGGTAGAATCCAATAGTTATGTACCTACATATAGTTTAAGACCCTATTTTGTAAATATTAATGTAAATCAATTATTTCAATATACAATTATTATTATATTATTATTATCAATAGTGTCGGAGAAATGCGTGGACTAATAAACATACATATTCCTACAAAATTTTCCTATATATTTGTTTGTAAGCCCTATTAGACTATCGTATGTATGTAATAATATTACATGCATACGTGTCGAATTGATAACCTCCTTTTTTAACCAACTTCTTACATAACCTCCCTATAAGAGTTCCATACCTCAAAAGAATAAAACGGAACCCTTATAGGATCACTCGTGTGTCTATCTGTCCGTCTGTCGCAGCTAATTTGCTTCGAATCGAATGGACCAATTACGTTGAAATTTGGGTACACATTGTATTTCTGTGACCTAACTACGGACGCAAACCTAAAATAAATGAATTTTGAATATAGGGTCACCTTTCGGGGGCGAAGATAAAAAAAAAAAAAAAGTTCACTGTACCGTGTGAAATATTAAATAAAAGTGTGGCGACGAAGGCGAGTAACAAAGATTTATGATTAATTAATTCCAACGTGTCAAATTCCAAATGTTATAACTTAACTTTAAATACTCTCAAGATCCTTGTTCCGTTGCGTACCTGTACGCATAAGCACAATGTTTTCCGTGCGTTACATTGCGCATTACCGAAAACAGCGAATTTTCACACCAAAAATTATAAAATGTCGTATTTTTTTTTGCACAGATTTGAATGCGTAGTGACGTCTTCGTCCTTCACGAAGACGTCACTACGCATTCAAAGGTCTTGTAACAGCCTGTATTAAGCATGGCATTAAGGCTCGTGCAGACCAGCGCGACGCGACTCGAACAATACAATTTCTAAGAAAACTTCACGGTATAACAATAGCCGGTGTCGCGTCGCGCTAGTCTGCAAGGAGCTTTGTTCGTAATCGCTGTGTCGTGACACGTGCCGACTCAGAATCGAACGTTTCATAAAAACTTGTAATCGGAGATATTGTACTAGGTTAGGGATGCCAACTGAACAAGCACGTTGTTAATTATTCTCACGATGCTTGAGCAAACAGAATGTATGTGTTAACAGAAGACCACATCATTCTATCTATACTTGATGGTTAAACGAACTTACCTTAAGTGATGTTCGACCATAATTATACGAGACGTCACATCCGAAAGATTTATATAATTCACTTGATAATTCACTTTCTAATGTACTAGGCATCGCACAATTTTTAGAGCTAAAAAAATAAAATATATTAAAAGTAAGTAAATTTACTACGACTTAGTCCCTTCCCCCACTATGTTACCTGCGCCCGCGCCGCCATAACTCTTGTCATTGTTTTCAGAGAGGAAGAACCTATTTCACGACATAATTCAGGGATTTATGATTGATCTTCGAATCATAGGGTTTGGGTGGGTTATAAATCTTTCGGATGTGACGTCTCGTATAATTATGGTCGAACATCACTTAAGGTAAGTTCGTTTAACCATCAATTATACTACGACGTCACATCCTTCAGATTTATATAATTCACTTGGTAGATGTTTAGAACCTGGAGTGAAATAGGTGAAGCATAAAAGAGGAGCGCGGAGGATTTGAAATAGAAACTCTCAGTTATGTTTTCAAATCAACAATATTATTCATTAACCAATTAGCTTCACTGTAATCTATGACAATAATTATTATCTTTCTACTAAGATTGTTTGGCAGATCAATTACAAATAGCCGTTGCAAAAGCCTCATCATCATTATTTACAAGGGGTCTATCGTAGAACTTTGCAAACGTTAGTGAGTTCCCGGACCAACCCGCTGACTTCTTAATAAGGTCTACAGATATGCCTTTTCTTTTAGCCGCCGAGGTAGACGCGTGGCGCGTACTATGCGCGGAAAATATGGTCGTATCTACCCCGCTTTCAGTAAGTACTAGTTTAATCCAGCGGCTAATAGAAGAGGCACTCGCGTTATGTATAGGTTTTTTAATAGTAAGTATTAGTTTATCAGTCTGTGAAGAATGTCTAAATTTTAGAGTTGCTTCTAGATATGAGGACAAAGTCTTGCCAGGGCAAATTTCTACTTTATGAGGGAAAAAAGGTATGGTTAAACGTGGCATGTTTCGCCCTGGTGCTGAAGTTTTAGTAACATCAGTTATAATTATTTCAAAGTTTGAGCTATTAGCTCTAACATTGCACAAACGAATTAATGATAGCGTCTGCACACGTTGTGCAGTCGACAACGCAAGTAGAGCTACCAGCTTTTTAGTAAGTTTCTCTAGTGGCAAGTCATCGTTTGGATACCAGTTTGAGATATAATCAAGGACCAGATTTGGGTTCCATGTTGCCTGATATTTAGGGAAAATAGGGTTCTTTTTAAATACTCCCTTAAAGAACCGGGAAACCCGGTCATCGTTACTTAACTGCTTGCCTAATATTAGAGCCAACGCGGAGCGAATAGAATTAAGGGTGGAATAGCTCGCCCCCGCTTCGAGTTCAACCGTTAGGAACTTTAGTATTAGTGGAATATTTGCACTATAACAACTTATATTATTATTGGTACAAAAATGCCACCATTTTTTATAAGCGCAGCTGTATTGTTTTAAAGAATTTTTTGCCAAGGACGCAATCATAATTTCGATAGTTTCGGGTGTTAAGTCTTGCCTTGTATATGCTTCCCTGATAATAGGGATGACACCAGGATAAGTCGTGTCCAGAGTGGATGTCTGGTTCTGAAAGGAGACAGTAGTAGATTAGGATTAAGTTTAAAGTAAACAAGGTCGCTTTGTGACAACTTCAAAAAGAGCGGGTACCAAGGCTGACTAGGCCAATGTGGTACTACCATTATTCCCGTAGCTTTATCATTGACTATTTTTCGTAGACATCTTAAAATCAATGAAAAAGGAGGGAACGAGTAGAAAAAGAATGGACCCCAATCTACAGTGAACGCGTCAATGTTGAACGCTTCCGGGTCTCGTTTCCATGAAATATACTTGTCACACTTGGCATTTACTCTAGTAGCAAATAAGTCGATTTCAGGACAACCAAACTTATGAACGATTTTCTTAAAAGCTAGCAAGGACAGACTCCATTCGGTATCGATGTTTTTTCGCCTCGATTCTTCGTCTGCCTCAACATTGTCTTTAGACTTTATATATGAGGCGGATATATGCAATTGCCGTTTTTCGCACCATTGCCAGATTTCGCGAGCTAATTCATTTAGATCCGAATATTGTACTCCACCATATCTATTTATATAAGATATTGCTGTTGTATTGTCGATGCGCAGCAATATCTCTTTATTGCGCTGTTGTTTGGCGAAGCACTTAAGTCCGTTAAAGGCGGCTTTCAATTCTAACAAATTTATGTGATAATTGATTTCTGTATCATTCCAGAATCCACTTGTCCTTTCACCATTACAGAATACGCCCCAGCCTGTCAGAGAAGCGTCCGAAAATATTTCTAATTTATAACGTCCGTTGCGTATTAAATTTTTGGTATGCATTATATTGTCCATCCACCATACCAAGTCTGGTTTTAGGCTAATGGGTAACATCATACTTTTATCATAATTATTGTCAGAGTTTCTCAGAGCTAAGAACTTTTCGCGTTTAAAAAGTTTGGTATAGACCCAGCCGTAAGAGACTGCCGGACAGACAGAACAAAGTATACCAAGGAATTTTGCAAAATCTCTAATAGATATTAGTTTCTGTTTAGAAATATTTTCGACACACTTCTGAACTTTGAATCGTTTATCCCTCGGTAATTTTAAACAATATTCCTGCGAATGCAGTTCGAAGCCAAGAAAAGTTTGGGATTGTTTTGGTTCTAATTTACTTTTGCCAAAATTTATGACAAATCCCAAATGCTCTAATAATACCTTGTCGGTAACACATTTAAGGCATTCTTCAAAATTATTACCGATACAAATAATATCATCTAAATAAATTGCCAGTATCAAACCTCTATTTCTTAGTGTGGCAACCACCGGTTTCATAAGTTTTGTGAAAATACACGGTGCTAGGGACAAGCCGAACGGTAAGCATTGGAATTCGAGAATTTCCCCTTCGAACATGAATCGTAAATACTTTTTACTACTTTTTTCTATTTTTATTAAAAAATACGCTTCTTTAAGGTCTATAGTAGCCATGTAGCAATTTTTTGTAATTAATTTTGTCACCGTTCTAATATCCTCCATTTTAAAATGTTGTGTAGTAATAAAATTATTTAAGTTCTTTAAATTAAGGATAAATCGGAATGAGCCATCACTTTTGTTAGCCAGAAATATTTTTGACAAAAATTGGTCAGACACGGCAGCACGCTTAATGACAGCACCTGAAGACTGTAATTTTGATATCTCAGATTTTATATTGTTAATTTCGGAATTACTAAAATTTAGATTTTCGGGTATAACTGTTTGAACGACTGGGTTTGTGAAGGGAATTTTTAAACCCCTTACGTAACTTAAAACGGCAGGATCGTCGGTTATATTACACCAGTTATCAAAAAAGTAGCTTAATCTACCCGCATGGGGTATAGTTACCTCGTCTAAGGTTTGTGTGCCCTGAAATTGGACTTCGATGGCTGTGTCTGGCGATGTGCAGCTGACGTTGGCCGTTTGTTCGTTTGAACATGGAAGCGAGGTCTCTGCCCACCCTGTCTGCGTGCCTGTTGACCTTGAGATCTGGGTGGGCCCCGCCAGTTTCCCTGCTGTGTGTATCTCCGGGATGTTGGTGCAGGATCACTACGTTTTATCTGGAGTCCAGACCTTTCGGCAGTTTTTGATGCCTTTATTTTCTCGCCTAGGTTGGTCCCGAACAGATAAGTGTCCCTTTTTACGTCGGTAATCAGTTGTGTGAATTTTTTATCTAGGGATGTAATCACCAGTTTTCTTCTAGTTTTTGTATTTTCAAAATGCAGATCTAGTAGTATTTTATTTATATCCGATATTTTCTTCAAAAGTTCTATTTTGTCCGTATCTCCATCAATTATGGAACATGCCAGATTAGTTAAACCTGCAATTCCATAACCAAGATGGTTTTGTGCCTTTTCCAGTAATTTGTCTCTGTTTTTTACAGAGTCACTTAAAACCGGGATGATCTCTGGATTTAACAGAGGTGCTTTGGCAAGCTTGAAGTTTTCAGGTACTAGACACTTTTCCAAACCTTCCTGCTTCTGTTCTCTCGTCAGGCCCTCGATAAGGATACACCCCCATCGTTTAGCAATCTCGTCAGGAATCGGTGGACCAAAGATTTCGTCCTTTCCCTTCAATTCGCCGAGCGCTTCTAAAATCTCCTGAGGTAGGGATTCCGGGTTAGTAGTAGCAATAAGAGTATCTTTACTAGTGCTGGGACCTGGTTCTGAGAGCGGCGTTGGAACACCGATTTGTGTTTCATGCTCAATATCCCCATCCAAGGGAGAGGTCCTGTTCGTCTTTTCTAACGAAAAGCCAGGAGCTACGGCGGACCTGATAAGTTGTGTTGGCACATCCGGATCGTCTGATTCCGAAAGATCCACCCGAGCTTGTTCATACGGCGGTGAGGCGCCTGGTGATAATGCCCGTGAATCGTCTGGTGATAATGGCCAGGGGTCGGAGTCTGCAAAGAACAACGCGGACGTTGTTTTTAAATCACACGAAACAATCGTATATATACTGCATTTGCAGTTATGTATTTTAGAGTCATTGGTTATAATCACGTTACAACACGAGACTGTATAGTTATCAGCCATGATCACGTCATGGAGAATAACAGTGTCACCTCATAAACTATAGGGCGCGATAGTTATCTGTTGCGATCGCATCGCAAAGAATAACCGGCACCTACTCACCTATCAGCCGCGATCGCGTCGCGGAGAATAGGATGAGAAAATAAATAGTAATACAGTATAAACTATATTACAATCGTTAACGTATGTCATAACGTTAACTAGGTACCTTAGGATAGAATACACATACGAAACGAAAAAATTAATCAATTGACGGTAGATCGGTACTTAAATTGTGATATCATGTCGTTTTAAAACATCTGGTAACAAACATGATTATCGGTAGATGCATGAATCATGCGTAAAAGTAATTACGGATAGTTTTTAACGTAAACAAGTATGACTCACCTTCGCTAGTTTCCGAGAAGTGGTTAAGTTGCTTTTGTAACCGTCTTATTTTCTTCCGAATGCGCGATTCCTTATCTCCGTGTTTCCGTTTACCCATTATAGTAAACCAAGAATCACAGTTTTCACTAAATCACACGCGATTAGTACACGAAATATTACAGATGTTGCGATGCCCGCACAAAAAAAGCGAATGACAAGAGTTATGGCGGCGCGGGCGCAGGTAACATAGTGGGGGAAGGGACTAAGTCGTAGTAAATTTACTTACTTTTAATATATTTTATTTTTTTAGCTCTAAAAATTGTGCGATGCCTAGTACATTAGAAAGTGAACTACCAAGTGAATTATATAAATCTGAAGGATGTGACGTCGTAGTATAATAATAATATTATAAAGAGGAAAGATTGTTTTGTTTGTTTGCTTGTACCGAATAGGCTCCGAAACTACTAGACAAATTTTAACAATTTTTTCACCAATGGAAAGTTAAATTATCAGAAAGTAAAATAGGCCATAATTTAGAGATCCTTAAGAAAATTGCAGTAATGTAACCCAAAGCAGCAAAATTTTGCCTATAAAATTCATTATAATATGGCGTGCGCTGAGAAAACTATTGATGATAAATAAAAATGATGTACTACATGATTAGAGTACTCATTATTACCTAAAAAAAAGGCCGCGACGGATAATATGTAACTATCATAGTTAAGTCACGAATTTGGGATATAATTTAATTTATACTATGGCAGCTAAGTCGAAATCGAGCGTGAACATGGTGTTTTGGAACATTAAAAAGGTTAGGTTTGGGTAGGTTGATAGGATAGGTAGGTATGTAGGTAGGTATGTGGGTAGGTAGGTATGAAGGTAGGTATGTAGGTAGATAGGGTAGTTAGGTATGTGGATAGGTACCTACCTACCCTATCTACCAACAAACCTACCCACATACCTATGTGGGTAGGTTTGTTGGTAGATAGGGTAGGTAGGTATGTATGTACGAGTAGGTAGATAAGGTAGGTAGGTATGTAGGTAGGTATGTAGGTACTTATGTGGGTAAGTATGTAGGTAGGTACCCTTTTTGGTTAAGTAAGGTTAGGTTCGCTCCCGAGGTGGTGGCGCGTCCAAGGTGGTGGCGCGCCTGAGGTGTTCGCGCGGCTGAGGTAGTGGCGCGTCCGAGTTGATGGCGCGCCCGAGGCAGTCGCGCGCGAGGTGGTGGCGCGCCCGAGGTGGCGGTGCGCCTGAGTTGGTGGCGCGCCTGAGGTGGTGGCGCGTAGCTTGAGGTGGTGGCGCGTAGTGTTCCACGCACGCCCCTCTAAGAAGTCGTGGGGGGAGTCAAACACCTCCCTCCCCCACTCGATACGATGAGAGGCCCACCGTGGCGGGCCGGCAAAAGTCGAGGGTCACGGAAGTATTAACGTTCCCGCGACCCCCAGCTTAGGCGTGAGATGGAACACCGGGGAGGCTTTAACCTTTAAAAAAAAAGGTTAGGTTCGCTGTGCCGTCAGGCTTTCACGCCCAACCGCCGGCCCCGTCACCATCGGGGCAGTCCGGTCAGTGCTCGAGCGCTGGCTTGGGAGGAGGCACGGCTCCCTGTCATTTAGGATGACGCAGGTGCTCTCGGGGCATGGTTGCTTCAGGAAGTACCTGTTTCGCATAGACAGGCAGCAGGACGCTCGGTGTCACCACTGCGTCGACTGTCGGGAAGACACGGCTCGGCACACGCTGGTAGAATGTGCTGCTTGGGAGGAGCCGCGCCGTGCCTTCATCTCAGGTGTCGGCAGTGACCTGTCGCTGCCGGCCATTGTTGACTCGATGGTCGGCAGTGTGGAGTCCTGGGACTCCTGCGGTGGTATCCATCTGCGAAACAGTCATTTCGCAGAAGGAGGCTGCGCAAAGGGAGCGGGTGATTGCTTCCGCTAACCCGATCCATAGCAGACGCACCGAACGTCAGCGGAGGGCGGATGACGCCCTCTTCCAGCCCACGTAAATGGGTCCAGGGGCAATGGAAATCCATCGCCCCCTACTCCTTAGGACCCGAGATGGCGGCGCGTAGTGTTCCAGGCACGTAGTGTTCCACGTGCACCTCTCTATGATGTAAAGGAGGAGTTTAACACCTCACTCCCCCCTAACTCGAGGTGGCCCGCCTCGAGGCGGGCCGGCACTAGCCGAGAATCGCGGAAGTCGCATTAGATTCCGTGATCTCCGGTGCAAGTGTGAGACGGAACACCGGGGTGGTTTTAGTCAGTAAGAGTCTGACAGACCCTTCCGCCCTCCCCAGGGTAGAGAACATCCACGAGGATTTCCCCCGTAAACAAAAAAAAAAAAAAAACGCTGTGCCATGTGGGGGAAACGGTTTCCTGGGGCAGGGTGATGTTAGCGGTGTCTTTTGACATCTCCAATGCATTCAATACCCTTGAGCCATTTTGGACCCAACTCTCAACAGCGAAGAAACTTATGCCATGTGATAGCCGGTCACTTTGAGTTAGAGGGGAGTGAGGTGTTAAACTCCCCCCTTAAATCATAGAGAGGCGTGCGTGGAACTCTACGCGCCACCATCAATGACCAATGTATTGAAATCCATGTTCAAGGAAAAGATTGTAAATACTATTTACTTTTAAAAGAGTAACCGTGGAGTTTCTTGTCGGCTCTTCTCCAAAGGAAACGACCAATTGGAACCGTGCTAGCTTCTGACGTTTCATAAGTGCCCTTGTAGGTTAAATACCTCAGCACAGGAACTATTCTAGAGGGGTGGTTCGAGGAACACAGGGTTGTATTGGTACAGTAGCTATGTTATTTTAACGCCGCGGTTAAGGACAGTACGAAAAGAAAACATTGCTCAGTTTATGATCGTTTATTCTGATTTTGGGCTTCAGTAGTAACGGGGAGAACCGCAGCCGCACGCGCACTGTCCGGAGATAGACACGGCACCAGCAGCGGGTACTGCACCACCGAAAGTCACTGCGCCCATGATAGGTACAGTACCAGCAACAGCGGTGTTGCCGGCGACTGGCAGCTCACCAATGACCGCCACGTTGCCTTCACCGACGCCACCGTAAGCAGCTCCAGGAGTGATAGCACCTCCGTATGCAGCAGCAGGAGCAAGTGCGCCACCATAAGCAGATCCGATGGTGCCACCATAAGCACCAAGACCAAGGGAACCACCACATGCAGCAGCAGGAGAGAGACCAGCGCCAAGACCCAGGGCACCACCGTAAGCAGAGCCGATGCCTACAGCTGGTCCTCCACATCCGCATCCACTACCGCCGAGGTATTGGCCGAAAACATCCTGTTGCAGAAAATAACGTAAAAAAGATTAAAGCTTACTGAAGACATTTCAAGAATTAGGACTGGTACAGTTTGAAGAGGTTTGAATCGGAAACGAATTTATTCGTTTACTAGTTTAGTAGTTTGAGGAATAGGGTGTAAAGTTCACTCATCCACCATAGAAAAGGGAGGATCCTCCAACCAGACGGGTGTTGTGTCTGGCGAGCCGACTGCCCGAATGTTGATTTCGGATAGTCTTATCTATGTCTTTCGCGCGATAAACTCTAATTGCGCGATGCAAGATTGTGTGACGTCATGTCTTTGATGCGTAGCTAGTATGTGGCGGTGTAACCGCTACACTAGCGACCCGCTCCTGCTTCGCACGTTTTTTACGACTTGACAACACATCGAGATTTCTCAGGTAAACGTAACTTTAAAAATAACGTATAACTACATAACTCTCTAAGCGATGGTGAAAACCCTCATAAAAATCTGTTGCGTGGTTTAGAAAAACAACGCGGACATACAGACAAACGCGAAAAGCGACTTTGTTTCATAATATTATGTGTAGATGAGACTTAAGTAAAACTCTCTTAAGTAATAAACTTCTCTCAAATCAGGACGAATTTCTTCCGTCGTCTTGATTTGAGAGAAAATTGACTTTTACTTCAAAATCAGAAATGGATAGGGGATATTAATTGTTAAGCAAAATTACTACTAAATAAATCGTCCGTATATTCGAATCACAACTGTCATTCTTTGACAGTACAAAGGACAAGTCTTATATTAATGGAATTTTATATTTAACTATGTCAGAAGAAATATCTATGGAAGTTCAAGAGAAAATAAAGATACCAGAAATAGTAAAACACTCACCTGGACCAAGCAAGCTTGGATGCAGAGCAACAGAACAGCGAAGGTAGACATATTTGATGTATTTGTAAGTTCAACGAGAAGCTGAAGACTGGTGCTGTTAGAAGTCTTACACCATGTTTATATAGTACAGAAGTTCTTATCAAAAACACGTACTTTTTCACTATTTCCTATTTTGAAACAAAACATATGATAATTATAACAAAGTAATGAAAATGAACGCATTTTTAGGGTTCTGTAGTAAACAAGGAACCCTTATGGTTTTGCCATGTCCGTCTGTCGGTCCGTGGCTTAGCTCAGAGACGGTTAGTACTAGAAAGCTGTTATTTAAGCTGCATGCTGTGTATGAGTGTGCTGTGTGTGTGTACTGTTGTAGTTGTTATTTGGTTTGTTGCAAGCTGTTGTTTTGGTATGCGTATTAATCACGCCGACAAAGTGGTACAAAAAATCAAGAAAAAAAATATCTCGTCTATCTTATATTTTGTGTGTGCCAAAACCATTTTTCAATTCAGGGATCCGTTTGCGAAATATTAAGCTTTAAAATGCAATTTTTTGTTGGAGTCAATATGCCATGCCAACTGATGTGGCCCGGCCAGGTCATTTAACACTCAACGTTTAACGATAATATGAACAGTTAACAGGCCTAACTAGGCCAAAAATAAGTGATCATATCGAAAAAATAGTTAGATTATCCACCGGTACATTCGTTGATGTACCGGTTGGTGTATTTCGCTTTGTTTTTAACGTGCATCATGGCAGCGGCGTACAACAAATCAAACAAATTAGGGTGACCACGTAGAAAGTCGATGGATTTTTATTGAGTTTCCAACTATGAAAAGCCATCAACTTGGGAGTATCGCTCGCCAGCCGCTGCCGCTGCGTAAAATACAACAAAGGACTTAAAATTAAATTTAAAAAAACAAAATTTACGCAGCTTATGTATGTGGCACTCTGACCAAATCGGTTAGGTTAGGTTAGAACTGTGACCAACAGCGCGCGAGCCGAGCGAGCGCTAGTTCCAAGTTGGTCGCAGTTACTTGGCTATTTTTACTACACCTTACACCATGGATACCCTACATTAGTGACATGCACGATCTATGGTGACATGGCTAAACGTCGACTGACATATCATTAAACGATGACGTTTATACGATATGGCCAATGTTAGCTGGTGTTTTCCCATGCATTAATAATTGTTTATAATTTTACTTTGTATGTCAATTTATTTTTATTTTATTTTAATTTATTGTTGACATAATCTTCTCATTACAATGTTTTTTTATGAGTTGCATTGCAATATTTGGTTAGCTAGCGACCTCAACAATTATTTATTTTACCTCGATGGTCCTAGTTTATCAATTATAACTTCTAGTTACAGCTATATATAAGCGGGCACGCCCATTATGCCTGGAGGCTTTTTTATTTTTTATACACTGTTTACGTTATGTCATTGTTATTTCTGCTTGAGTATAGTTCTCGATGTTTCTCGTTGGTATATTGTCGTGTGCTAGCTGTCATGTGGCTATTAATTTATAATTTAAATTATGTTTTGCGTAATGTAAATTATCTTGCATACTATTATATAGAATCATATTTTTTTAACTGAACAGACAGCTGTGCTGCTGGGGGGTATGTTGCGCCACTTCTTCTTCCCGGCAAAAGCACTTGGAAGTGGTGAAGGGTGGGCGATTTGGGGGACTGTCTTATGTAATTTTGACGTTTAAATAGTGCTTATTCTCAGCCTAGTTTGAATAAATGACTTTTGAATTTGAATTCCGTATGAGAGAACATGTTTTTGAACTGCAATGTTTAGTTTGTTATTGGGATAAATTCATCCTAGCTACGGAACCCTTCAATGTGCGTGGTTCTACACACATTTGGCCAGCTTTTTATTCTATTTCTTTGTCTAGCAGCGTACTGCGTGTGCTGCAACACAACTAGATAAGGACTACGTTTCAGTATAAATAGTCGATGGATTCTAAAAAAATATATTCTGAAGTCCACTTCAACACAAACTACAATGTCAGTCAAGGTGATCCTCGTCCTCTGCGCTCAGGTGCTCTTTATCCATGTGAGAAACTTTTACTTTTTATAACTTCAGTTTTGATGAGTAACATCTTTTCTCTCGGTTTCCTGTAACTTGTGCGCAGAACATACTATAGGTATGTATACCCTAAAAATGTATGGAAGTGATTACGTTAAAAGGGACGGAAGTGTATAACAGGAAGCCGAGGAAGCGCACTCTATTTGATTTGAGCGAGCGTATTGCTAAAGTTTGCTGTCAGAAACGACCTTGACGAGGCCCAGCCCCTTTAATGTTGCTTATTACCAAATAAGCGCTTGGTAGGTGAGAGGTCAGATGTTACACATCATAAGCGACTACTGTAAGGCTCGCTCTTTTTTATTCTTGATTGTACGGCTTGGAAGGATGCTTTAAGTTACATTTGGCGTAGGTAATTTTTAAAAGAACCCTAATCACCATTTATAAAATTAATTATTTATTTAATTTATTATAAAAAATAATTAGGTGTCACTACTTAAAAATAAAAAAATGCGTTTGACACTCATTATTTTACGTGATCAATTAAATAAATTTCAATGCATTGCCATATTTTAAAAAAAATATATTATAATAATTTGTTCTTTACAGACTGCTTTCAGTTCATGTCTTGGATATGCTGGTAACGGCTTGGCTAGCAATAGGCTGATTGGTAATGGATATGCTGGTAACGGCTATGCTGGTAACTGTGCTAACAATGGTTTGGTTGGCAATGGTTTGGCTGCTCTAGAGATCATTCCCACCAGTGGCGGTGGACTGCCTATCTCCAGCATCTCTGCTTTCGCTCCCAGTAGCCTCTCCGTAGCGTCTGAGAATGTGTATGAGGGTGCTCTGTCCGTGGCTGGTGAGCTGCCGTTCTTGAGTGCTGTGGCTTTGGAGGGTGTGTTGCCCAGCGCTGGTGCTGGCATCGTCAGCCACAGCTGCGGTAACGGTGTTACTGCTATTGAGAGCATCGCTCCTTCTGCTGCTGGCTATGGCGCTGCTGGTGCTTATGGTGCTACGGGTGCCTACGGGCTCGGCGCTGGCTATGGACTTGGTGGTGCTGCCATCGCTCCTGCCACTCTCGGACTCGGCTATGGAGCCGGCGGCTTCGGATGTGGACGTTACTAAGAATTAAAAAAAAAACCGATGGTGCGAGACTATGATTCAATAAACTGATTTGCAATTTATTTTGTTTTATGAACTTATTACCCACATAATTCATGTGATGTCCCAGTGAAAAATAGTCCCAGAATGATAATGAATTTACCTTCTTAGATTTTTAGCTTATTCCGATCGGATCCCACGATCGGAATATAATATGGCGAGCAATGTGGTAGAATATTATAGTATTTAGTTCTGAACCGATAGGGATTGGTTGTCAACCCCTTTAGGTCAATGTCAACGCCAGTACGCTATTCATAAATATAATACTGTGAAACGATCAAGGAAAATGAATATAAAGTGGTTTGGTAGTTGCGGACTCTACAGTGACTTCTGATCCCAACATTGGACACCAGCTAAAGTTGTAGTTCAATAGAAATATAGACACTGTATTCACATCACACACCGATAAAATACTCATTTTCCGGATCGTGATTTTTGTCGAATCATTATCTTTATTTTATTTAGTGCCCCATATACTTAATGTGCTTGCAGACCAAAAACTTGTTTACAAAAAAAAACTGTCTTCCAACAAAAACAGTCCAAATAGTGAAAAATCAAACCAAAGACACTTCGGGAGTTGTATTTTTTAATTTTATTATTTTTCACTTTTTAATTGTGGCTGACGTAGGTTTTAAGATTTTTTCCCTTTTACACCACACCCGTAGCTCATATCAACAAGCCAGGCCGTCACTTTTATACGTATTAGTCCATATCTTGAAAATTGCTGAACAGATTTTGATGAAATTTACACTTCCCTAAGTTGAATGAAATGTAAGCCAATTAAAAAGAAACCGCCCAAGTGCGTTTCGGACAACGCACAAAAGGGTTCAGTAGTTGGGATGCATTTATCACAATAACAATTTTTTTTATGCAAAGACCATTGTAGGTAAAAGAAGTTTGCTACGGGTTACATAATAGATATTTTGTTTTAATTCTTAGGTTCATAGAAGAGGCTTTATTTTTTGGTCCAAAAAAGTTAGGACAAATTCTTGTTCCACGTGAACAAAAATAATTTAATCATCGTTTTAGACGACGTAAGTGTCGATTCTATTGTTTTCCACTTGTTTGAATGAAATTCGCTTTTTAAAAACCGGCCAAGTGCGTGTCGGACCACGCACAATCCTAAGGGTTCCGTAGATGAAATTAATTTATTCCAAGAACTTGTTGTGCCTTATGGAATGTATGGTAGAACATGTTTTAATAGCAACTTTAAATGTAAGTTTGTTGATTATTACTCGATAACCTGTTGAGCCTACTAAGATGTGATAGTTTTCCTTTTAATTTCGTTGTATATACTACTGCTGCTACTGTATAATAAAAAAACATGTTTTTATTTTACTAATTTGTCGGCGTGATTAATATGTTCGAGTATACCCATGCAAAATTACAGCTTTCTAGTACTAAGGGTATCTGAACTAAGCCACGGACAGACAGACAGACGGACATGGCGAAACTATATGGGTTCTTTGTTGACTACAGAACCCTAAAAATGGTCAGGATCTGATTAATAGACTGTAATGTTCTACTGACACTCAAGTAGAGCGGACGTGTGTATAAGCAATAATTGATCATAATTATGTCGTTACTATATTATATTTCCGAGTGATCTGTGACCTAAAAACCAAATTGCTGTTTATTTTGCTAAGTTTGTGATTTACTTTAGTGAATAACAATTAATTATGAGAAACGTTTAAGAAATAATTATGTCAAATAGTGAAAACAGCCTTCGGAGTATCCCACCACCAAGCTGCCCTGCCAGCAAACCTGAAATATCTCACCATGCGACTGAAGAAAAAATTCAAACTGGTTGATCTCAATTGAATCATGCCCGAATGAAGTTTGTACCATAGCTCAGGAAGGAAAGCTGAACTCGGAGCCAAAGCTGAGGATCAATTCATTATCGCGCAAGGTTGGAAATGGCGTTTCACAAATGGCAGTTTACTACCAGGACTTGAAGCTAAAGGTCCAAGAAATACAAATCTCTAAACTAGTGTAGAGAGAAAAAGGTGAACTCACGGATTGCCTCGAAAATTTCAAGAAAACCATTAAAGTACTAGCTTTAATGGTTTTAAAGTACTAGCTTATTAAAGTACTAGCTTTAATGGTTTTCTTGAAATTTTCAACAAAACTGTGCTAAACCAACAATGGCAGAAAAAGTTTCGTTCGCTGACATGGTAAAAACCAATCAAAATAATTACTTGCGCTTTAACGGCTAGGGCTGCGCAGGGTAGGCTGCACCGGCCGTTAACTGATAGGTAGTAGTTAGGTAGAGATGTTATTAAAACAGCTTGAAAAGTTCATAGTACATTAATTAGAACACAGCTAGGTCGCGGGTAAGGTCCTATGATTCACATACAAAATTGCACGTTAGAGGATTGCGCAAAACAAAAATCAGCACGGAGACCAAAGACGACATTGAAAAACTTAGGAAATCATCTCAGCTAAGAAGTTCCGGCCTCAAAGTGGAAGAGCCCCATAAGAGAAGACGAAGAATTGTAGTAATATGAGTACCGACCGTTATAAGTGATCAAGAAGTTTATGATTGCATCTATGAGCAGAATATAGGCGACAAGCTGCCATGTTGTCCCATGACTCTTTTTTGGCCTCTATCAATTTAAGTCACAAGTCAGGTAAAAAAGAGGGACCTACGTGCAACTTTATTATTGAAGTAACTGCTAGCATAAGAAAGGCACATACAAACCAAAACCGAGTGTTCTTTAACTGGTCATCCTGCCCAGTGAGAGACTTCACACTTGTGACCAGGTGCTTTAAATGTCAACAGTATGGACATGATGCAAAGACTTGTCGAGAGGCTAGCTATACGAGTGGACATTGTGGAGAACAAGGTCATCAGGCGAATGAGTGCACTAAACATGCTGAACCGTCATATTATGCAACATGCTTGCGATTTAAAAAGCCGAGCAACTACAAAACTGGCGATCAAGAATGCCTTGCAAAGAAAATAGCTGAGACAAGATAAATCAATTCTACAGATTATAATGAGGTCGCGTAAGACCGCCAAAGTTTATTTATAAGTATTTTTTTAATTTATGTTATATACTTATTTTAATATTGTCCTTTACTAGTTATATGTTTATCACATTAAATTAGTTTTCGTTTTTATAATTCGTATTGTAATAAAACATGAAATATTTATATTTTGTTGACACGGTAAATGTTTCTGTATAAAAAACTAAACGCGACCTTATTGAAAATGTCATTTATCTAAAATTATAATCACATAGAACGTGGTTGCAAAAATGTCTTACGATGATGCAAAAATAGTAGCATGATAATGTTTGTTAATTTGAATAAACCATAATTAAAGTAGATAAATTATTTACTATTTGTTTATGGAATCTTAGATACTCAATACTTATGTATATAATAAGCACTTGAGTGTGATATACCTGAGAGGTTTATTCCTAGTTCAGGTAGAATCCAATAGTTATGTACCTACATATTATAGTTTAAGACCCTATTTTGTAAATATTAATGTAAATCAATTATTTCAATATACAATTATTATTAAATTATTATTATCAATAGTGTCGGAGAAATGCGTGGACTAACAAACATACATATTCCTACAAAATTTTCCTATATATTTGTTCCATATCATCCAAATCTCTTCAGGCGTTTAAAAGTTATGGTGGCATAAAGAAACTCACATACATATATACATACATCAACCCTGAATACATTACACTCCTTTTTGGACAGTCGTGTAAAAAGAAGAATGGACCCAATATCGAGCCCTGTGGTACACCCATTTTGACTTTTAAACCCACTGAATTTACACCGTTTATTTGAACTTGCTGCAGTCTATCATTCAGATATGATTTTACTAAGTTAAGCGCAAGTTTAGCCAGTCCGTAATGCTGAAGTTTCAAGAGCTGTGTTTCGTGATTAACGCAATCAAATGCTTTGGATAGGTCGCAGAAGATACTTATTGCATCCTGTGCCTCTTCCCATGCGTTAGAGATGTGTTTTAATAAAGTGACACCAGCGTCAGTCGTGCAACGTCCTTTGGTAAAACCATACTGTTGATCGTGTAAGATGTTATTACGATTAAAATGATTGAGCATTTAATTTAACGACTCAACAGGGTCCAGCTCTATTCCATTAACTTAAACATTAGGAGTTAGCTGCCTGACATTTGACGTTGAAAATTTAATGAGTTTAGTTTTTTTTTCATTCAAGAGAAGATTATTTGCATTAAACCAATGCACACTTGTTCAAAGTTGACTAGCTGACGTTTGATTTTAAAAATAAGGGAAGTGTCATCTGCGAATAATACGATTTTGTGATTATCCCTTATGTGGTGAGGTAAGTCATTAATATAAATTAAAAACAAAAAAGGACCTAGAATTGAACCCTGTGGACCGCCCATGGTGACCGCAGATCCTGCAGATCTCTTGCCATTAACATCGACCCTCTGAATTCTGTTGTTCAGATAAGAAGTCAGAAGGTCGAGAGCCCTGTCACTCATACCATAGTGGTACAGTTTCCTGATGAGTGTGTCATGATGTACGCAATCGAAGGACGTTTGTCGACGCCGTCAACGCTTACATGTGAGTTGTGACTTCCGACGGCTTCACATGATGAATAAAATGATCGAGAAATTTCAAAAACTCTGTTTGTGTCATCCATCCTGATTTATTACCAACGCCTTCACATTTTTGTGGACCGTTTCTAACAAACAAATCGCTGTAGATAAAGAATACGAGGAAAGACGAACATACAGGGAATCGCATTCCCAATTGCATTTATGGCTACAGCCAATGTAACCAAAACGCCCCTTTCTGCGGATGTCACAGCACCAACTTGCTTTATGTCCCTTCCAGCAACAACTTTTTTCGGCTTTTGCACTGTAGTTCCGCCCGTCTCATCCATGTTCCGAATCCGGGATGGGCTAAGTTTGTATCTTTCTAATAAAGATCTGTATTTTTCAAAAAAATCATGCACATTTGTTCGATTGAAGGATGTCGCCCTACTTAAACTTGTCGCTTTAGGGCTTCTAATTGACAACATTATATTTTTTTCATGAAATTCGTGAACCAGTCATCACTCGCCTTTTCCTTAGCTTTCCACGATTCTGGCACGTACGAAATTTTGTAAAAAAAACAGCACACTGGTCGACTATTTTTTTTACTTACCTACGCCCGAAATAAATATTGGAGCACTTAAATAAATAATCTTCTATTTTTTCTCCTGCGCAGAAGTGAATACTAACCGGGTCTTTTGAAGCCTACTTCTACTGGAACTCCTGCTTTCTTCTTTTTCACAAAATTGATCAGCGAAACGTGACAAATTAGAAATTACGTGGCTACTTCTCTGTAGTTCCTTTTCTTGTCCATTATTTGTCATTCATTATTTAATTTTCCGCTTGTAAGTCCTCATGCTGTAACGTTTAAGATAAATAAATAATTAGGTACCGTGGCTAATATACACAGCTCTTTAAAGTTAGGACAGATGGACGGACAGACGGAAAGACAGCGTAGGCTTAGTGTGTGTAACTGATTGGCATCCTTCGGGTACGGAACCATAAATAGAATCCAAAGGTATTTATAGGTATAAAGGTATAAACATGTTAATACTAGCCCTGTATGTTTAGTTAATTTTAGCCTCATGGGTAACTATTCAATAAAACAATATATAATTACGAAATAGTGTACATTAGCGTTAGTAAAGTTATGTAACATTATTAAGAATAAAACAAGTTACTGCGAAAATAAAAATATTATGGCGAAATCAAATATTCAACACGTAAATTAAAAAATCGTAAAGTGAAAAAAGTTCGTTACCTGGCCAAAATAGACGCACATCACACAACTCACTCCGACGGCGCACTGTGCTGGACTGACGAGTCTCAACCTGTAGACCGCTGTCACAGGGACTAATTTTAGGAATCACTAGTAACGTGCTGTTTATAGTTTCTTAGAAAATCGCTTGTTAATACTTACCTCTGTTAATTGGAGCCCAGGCCCCCCCTTAGCTCGCCGTCCGGTAAGGACCAAGCCCGGGTCGACGGCGCGTTGTGTTCCACGCGCGCCTCAAAGAGATGTCAGCAAATGAAGGGGTCCGATGAGACCATTGCCTGCCGGGGTTGCGGGAAAGTCCGAAAGGGATACCGTGGCCCCCTGGCATTGCACAGGCAAGAGAAGGAACACGGGTGGGTTTTAGTCAGTAAGAGTCTGACACGCCCTCCCGCTCCACCAAGAGCGGGAGACGTCATTTGATGATTTCCCACCCAAAAAAAAAAAAAAAAAGGCCCCCCCTTATATACAATGATTACATTTACAATGTACACACGGCCAGACATCAAGCTATACATTTCCAGTATAAGCTGAACTCGCACTGTACGGAAATCCTATACAATACAATGCGAGATCAGCATGAACTGGAAATGTATCGCTTGATGTGTAGTCGTTGGTAATAGTCTCTCAATAACGAATTCTGTGTTTTACTAGTCTAAAATGACCATTTTGTCCTTTCTCTTTCTGAGTGACTGGGTTTTCATGGCTTAATCACTTTATGTTGAACAATATAATATGTATACCTATTGTTGGAAATAGTCAATTTTTTCCTCAGAAATCAATTTTAACTCCGATGTTATTCATTTATTTTAAATAGAACAGCCGAGGTCAATTACACTATTTAAACATAATATAATTTATTTTAACACATGCATTCTTCTCACAAAAATTCAGACTTTCTGACAGTATCATCTTAAATTCAAATTTATAAAAGATGTGGTCTTCTGTTAAAACATACATTCTGTTTGCTCAAGCATCGTGAGAATAAAGTACAACGTGCGCGTTCAGTTGGCATCCCTTTTTTTTTTTTTTTTTTTTTGGGTGGGAAATCATCAAATGACGTCTCCCGCTATGGGTGGAGCGGGAGGGCGTGTCAGACTCTTACTGACTAAAACCCACCCGTGTTCCTTCTGTTGCCTGTGCAATGCCAGGGGGCCACGGTATCCCTTTCGGACTAATCCCGCAACCCCGGCAGGCAATGGTCTCATCGGACCCCTTCACTTGCTGACATCTCTTTGAGGCGCGCGTGGAACACAACGCGCCGTCGACCCGGGCCTGGTCCTTACCGGACGGCGAGCTACCCATTGCTCACCGTCCGCAAGCCCGCGCCTACGGTGGCCGGGAATCGGCAATCGATTCCCGACGCCCAGGGCGTCTCCTCCTGCGGCGGCTAGGGGCGTGAGGGCGCGAAATTTGCCTCTCCCTCACGCGTTCCGCCTCCTCCTTTGCGAGCATTACTGCTTCGCAGAAGGAGGTGACGGCCTCCCATGCCCTCTCGCTCCGTACCATGGCCTGGACCAGGGCCGGACGCGAGAGATCCCCGCCACCGATCGCCTCCACGAGGACACGGCGGTGCTCTGCCCAAGCCGGGCATACCTCCACCGTATGCTCCACCGTGTCCTCCGGGCGATCCAAGCAGTGATGACACCCGGGCGTTTCCTACCGCCTTATCCGAAACAGGTACCTCCCGAAACAGCCGTGTCCGGTGAGGACCTGCGTCAGGCGGAAGGTGAGGACGCCGTGGCGCCTCTCCAGCCACTCCTCAAAGAGGGGACTTATCGCCGCAATAGTGGCATCCCTAACATAGTACAAAAATAATTTCGATTACAAGTTTTTATGAAACGTATGATTCTAAGTCGGCACGTGTCACGACACAGCGATTACGAATAGTGTCATGCTTAATACAGGCTGTTGTAAGTGTTGTTGTTGTTGTTGTATATTTGATTGCGTAGATGACGTCTTCGTGAAGGACGAAGACGTCACTACGCATTCAAATCTGTGCAAAAAAAATTGCTGGGAAACGACATTTTATTATTTTTGGTGTGAAAATTCGCTTCTGTTCTCATGATAAATGCATCCCAACTACGGAACCCTTCGTTGTGCGTGGTACAAAACGCACTTGGCCGGTTTATTTTTTAATCGGCTTACGTTTACTTCAACTTAGGGAACAGGGTAACTTTCATCAAAATCAGTTCAGCAGTTTTCAAGATATGGACTAATACGTATACGAGTGACGGCCTGGCTTATTGATTGGAGCTACGGGTGTGGTGTAAAAGGTAACAATAATAAAACCTTGGTCAACCTCAATTTAAAAGTGAAAACTAAAAAACTTAAAAAAAAACAACTCCAGAAGTGTATTTGGTTTGCCGACTTCCGAAATAGAGATAATGATTCGACAAAAATCACGATCCGGAAAATGAGTATTTTATTGGTGTGTGATGTGAATGCAGTGTCTATATTTCTATTGAACTACAACTTTAGCTGGTGTCCAATGTTGGGATCAGAAGTCACTGTAGAGTCCACAACTACCAAACCACTTTATATTCATTTTATTTTATAGTTTCACAGTATTATATTTATGAATAGCGTACTGGCGTTGACATTGACCTATTTGACAACCGATCCCTATCGGTTCAGAACTAAATATTATATTCTACCACATTGCTCGCGGATCGTGGGATCCGATCGGAATAAGATAAAAAACTAAGAAGGTAAATTCATTATCATTCTGGGACTATTTTTCACTGGGACATCACATGAATTACGTGGGTATTCATAAATTCATAAAACAAAATAAATTGCAAATCAGTTTATTGAATCATAGTATCGCACCATCGGTTATTTTTTTTAATTCTTAGTAACGTCCACATCCATAGCCACCGGCTCCATAGCCGAGTCCGAGAGTGGCAGGAGCGATGGCAGCAGCGCCAAGTCCATAGCCAGCGCCGAGCCCGTAGGCACCCGCAGCACCATAAGCACCAGCAGTGCCATAGCCAGCAGCAGAAGGAGCGATGCTCTCAATAGCAGTAACACCGTTACCACAGCTGTAGCTGACGGCGCCAGCACCAGCGCTGGGCAACACGCCCTCCAAAGTCACAGCACTCAAGAACGGGAGCTCACCAGCCACGGACAGAGCACCCTCATACACATTCTCAGACGCTACGGAAAGGCTACTGGGAGCGAAAGCAGAAACGCTGGAGATAGGCAGTCCACCGCCACTGGTGGGAATGATCTCTAGAGCAGCCAAACCATTGCCAACCAAACCATTGTTAGCACAGTTACCAGCATAGCCGTTACCAGCATATCCATTACCAATCAGTCCACTGCCGATATAACCATTGCCAACCAAACCATTGTTAGCACAGTTACCAGCATAGCCGTTACCAGCATATCCATTACCAATCAGTCCATTTTCGATCAAACCATTTTCAGCTAAGCCATTACCAGCATATCCAAGACATGAACTGAAAGCAGTCTGTAAAGAACAAATGTATTGAAATGTGATTATTTAATTGATCACGTAACATAAAATGTGTCAACCGCTTTTTTTTATTGCTTATGTAGCGGTAAATAATTATTTTATAAATGGTGATGAGGGTTCTTTTAAAACTTACCTACCCCAAATGTAACTCAAAGCATCCTTCCAAGCAGTACAATCAAGAATAAAAAAAGCGAGTCTTACAGTAGTCGCATATGATGTGTAACATCTGACCTCTCACCTTGGTAATAAGCAACATTAAAGGGGCTGGGCCTCGTCAAGGTCGTTTCTGACTGCAAACTGTAGCACCGCGCGAGCTCATAGGTCAAATCAAATAGAGCGCGCTTCCTCGGTTTCCTGTTATACACTCCCGTCCCTTTTCACGAAATCACTCCCACAGATTTTTAGGGTATACATACCTATAGTATCTTCTGTGCACAAATTGCAGGAAACCGAGAGGAAAGATGTTACTCATCTAAGCTGTCATTATAAAAAGTAAAAGTTTCTCACCTGGATAAAGAGCACCTGAGCGCAGAGGACGAGGATCACCTTGGCTGACATTGTAGTTTGTGTTGAAGTGGACTTCAGAATAAGTTTTTTTAGAATCCATCGACTATTTATACTGAAACGTAGTCCTTATCTAGTTGTGTTGCAGCACACGCAGTACGCTGCTAGACAAATAAATAGAATAAAAAACCGGTCAAGTGCGTGTCGGACCACGCACACTGAAGGGTCCCGTAGTTAGGATTAATTTATCCCAATATCAAACTTAACATTGCAGTTGAAAAACATGTTTTTCCACTAGAAATGTATGGGAGAACATGTTTTTCAAACTGCAAATCTAAGTTAGTCGATTATTTCTCGTTAATCTGTAAAGGCTACGCTGTGATAAATTTCCTTTTAACTTCGTTATAATATATACTACTGCTGTGATTTTTTTCACAAATCCAAGTATATACAACCATTTAGCTGGCAGGAGGGGGAACACTTGACTAACAAAAATATGCATTTTAAAGCTTAATATTTCGCAAGCGGATCCCTGAATTGAAAAATGGTATTAAAACACACCAAATATTTTTGAACGACCTTTCTAACGAGACCCCACATTTTATTTTACGACTTTGTCGGCGTGATTAATACGTATACCTACCCATGCCAAATAACAGCCTTCTAATACTAACCATCTCTGAGCTAAGCCGCAGGCCGACAAACAGACGGACAGACGGATATGGCGAAACCATAAGGGTTCCTTGTTTACTACAGAACCCTAAAATTGCGTGCATTTTCATTACTTTGTTATAATTATCATATTATTATGTTTTGTTTCAAAATAGGAAATAGTGAAAAAGTACGTGTTTTTGATAAGAACTTCTGCACTATATAAACATGGTGTAAGACTTCTAACAGCACCAGTCTTCAGCTTCTCGTTGAACTTACAAATACATCAAATATGTCTACCTTCGCTGTTCTGTTGCTCTGCATCCAAGCTTGCTTGGTCCAGGTGAGTGTTTTACTTTTTCTGGTATCTTTATTTTCTCTTGAACTTCAATAGATATTTCTTCTGACATATTTAAATATAAAATTCCACTAATATAAGACTTGTCCTTTGTACTGTCAAAGAATGACAGTTGTGATTCGAATAAACGGACGATTTATTAGGTAGTCATTTTGCTTAAAAAATTATATCCCCTATCCCTGAATATACATTTCTGATTTTGAAGTAAAAGTAGATCTCTCAAATCAAGACGACGGAAGAAATTCGTCCTGATTTGAGAGAAGATCTATTTTATTACACATAATATGTATTATGAAACAAAGTCGCTTTTCGCGTTTGTCTGTATGTCCGCGTTGTTCTTCTAAACCACGCAACAGATTTTGATGAGGGTTTTCACCATCGCTTAGAGATTTTATTCCGGAAGATTTATGTTTATAATACTGTTAGAAACTACTTCCATTCTTAAAACTAATAGATGATTATTGATTATATCTAGAGTAGAAGCTAACCATTTGCAACATTTCAGGGATGAGAATAAATAAGAGTAGATAAACACTATCATATTTTATCAAAGGTTTATATTTCAAGAATAAACACTAGATTCAATAATCCATAAAATTATTTTCACATAATTATTATGTTCTCCATTCCTTAATACTTTTAATTCTATAAAGATTTACAATATAAACTAATAAGTTACCTTATTTTCTAGAAGACCTCCAACAACAATTATCACCATCATAAATTTTCCACTGACCCAGTCACTTGGGACGACCTGCTCTCATGAACGTCGGAATCAAAGTGCCCCCAAAATACCGTTCCCGCGGCTCGAGCCGTTATTCTACATCTTTTTTAAATCTTCGGTGTTGCCAGTACAGAGAAACTGTTTTTACCGACCTATTTCAAAATATTATAAATACATGAAACTATTTAATGTTGCCAATAAAAACTAACAATTCATTATTAAAGAATTAAAACCTAACAATACGTTATTTTTAAAGTGACGTTTAACTAAGAAATCTCGATGTATTGTCAGGTCGTAAAAAACGTGCGAAGCAGGAGCGGGTCGTTAGTAAACTAATAAATTCGTTTCCGATTCAAACCTCTTCAAACTGTACCATTCCTAATTCTTGAAATGTCTTCAGTAAGCTTTAATCTTTTTTACGTTATTTTCTGCAACAGGATGTTTTTGGCCAATACCTCGGCGGTAGTGGATGCGGATGTGGAGGACCAGCTGTAGGCATTGGCTCTGCTTACGGTGGTGCCCTGGGTCTTGGCGCTGGTCTCTCTCCTGCTGCTGCATGTGGTGGCTCCCTCGGTCTTGGTGCTTATGGTGGCACCATCGGATCTGCTTATGGTGGCACCATCGGATCTGCTTATGGTGGCGCACTTGCTCCTGCTGCTGCATACGGAGGTGCTATCACTCCTGGATCTGCTTACGGCGGCGTCGGTGAAGGCAACGTGGCGGTCATTGGTGAGCTGCCAGTCGCCGGCAACACCGCTGTTGCTGGTACTGTTCCTATCATGGGCGCAGTGACTTTCGGTGGTGCTGTACCCGCTGCTGGTGCCGTGTCTATCTCCGGACAATGCGCGTGCGGCTGCGGCTCTTCCCTTTACTACTGAAACCCAAAATCAGAATAAACGATCATAAACTGAGCAAATGTTTTTTTTTCGTACTGTCCTTAACCGCGGCGTTAAAATAACATAGCTACTGTACCAATATAAGACGCCTGTGTTCCTCCAACCGCACTTCTAGAATAGAGCTAGCACTGAGGCTTTTATTTCCTTTTTGAATAAAATTGTAGCAAAACAATACAACATAAGGTGTTTAGGCTTCGTACTGAGTTTTTAATTGTGACCTTGCATCATTAATTCATCTATTTATCATTCTTAATTTTCTTCATTTCGAGATTTCTTATTTCAATAGTCAAAAGAAGTTAATAAATATCTTTTTTATTTATAAAAGAGTTATGACCGATTACCTAACATCTACGAAAAATTTTATAAAACGTTACTTGACGATACAAATTATCATAACATCGTTTGTGGTTTATTCGTTTAACTGTGTGTGAATCTTAAATCCAGTTGTTGTTAAATTATGTAGAGTACCTACGGATGAACATAAAATAATAAAGAGTTTGTAATAAGAATAACACAAGATCGATCAGAACACAGAGTCGACACCAAAATTACAAAAGAAAAAATAAAACAATTTTATTGGCTTGTAAAAAACTGGGAGGCTATTTTTTTTCTTTGCGTATTTAAATTAATTTATTAACATAGAATTAACATGCTTGAAATTCTAACCTGTAAACTTAAAGAACTTAGATGATAGTAGAAAATTCACAGAAAACTTAGACAGATTTAACTGCGAGTCCCAAACTAGTATCTTGGTGACCCTAAATATTATATATTATATAATATTTAGCCCTAAATATTATATAATATATAATATTTAGCCCTAAATATTATATAATATATTATATTTAGGGTAACCGGTACTGACGAAAATAAATCGATAATATTATTATCGATCTATTTTCTTCAGTACCGGTTTCAAAAGTAAAATCTTGTTATTTATTTAGAAATTGCCTCTAAGTAGTTTATGCTAATGGATATTATATTTAAATAATTTACACGAGTTTATACGGTTGACATTCCCGGTGATTTAGAAACAAAATCGGTTTCGATTTTAGAAAAAGTATGGACTTCTAGGAACGTAAAAACAACGTACGCGTTCGGAAATAAAATATAAAATATTATACTGCATTCCGATAAGCATAAGTAATATTTTTTTTAAGTCTATTACTTACTAGTATCCCTGCTTTAAAACGAAAATATGAATATAACAATAAATTAGTATAATATACAATGATTGCATTTACAATGTACACACGGCCACTCATCAAGCAATACATTTCCGCTATAAGCTGAACTCACATTGTACGGAAATCCTATACAATGCGAGATCAACATGAACTGGAAATGTATCGCTTGATGTGTAGCCGTGTGTACTTCACGTGGGTAATAGTCTCTCAATAACGAAATTCTGTGTTTTACTAGTCTAAAATGGCCATTTGTTCTTTCTCTTTCTGAATGACTGGATTTTCATGGCTTAATCACTTTATGTTGAACAATATATACCTATTGTTGGAAATAGTCAAGTTTTTCTTCAGAAATCAATATTAACCCCGATGTTATTTAAAAAAGATGTGTTCGTCTGTTAAAACATACATTCTGTTTGCTCAAGCACTGTGAGAATAATCAACAACGTGCGTTATCAGTTGGCATCCCTAACCTAGTACAATATCTCCGATGACAAGTTTTTATGAAACGTACGATTCTGAGTCGGCACGTGTCACGACACAGCAGTTATGAATAATGCCATGCTTACTACAGTGTAGCAAGACGTGTGAATGCATAGATAGAAAAATCCGGCCAAGTGCGTGTCGGACCACGCACAATGAAGGGTTCCGTAGTTGGGATGAATTTATCCCAAAAATAAACTTAACATTGTACATGGTTGAAAATCATGTTCTCCCATACATTCGGGGGGGGGGGGGGGGGGGCATAGTCAATTGTCATAAATGTTCTTATATCTTTAAAAGTATCAAATAAAATAAAAAAATAAGATCTTTTTTTTTAACTATGGCATCTCGCCGTTATACCACTAAGGTATTTACTGCTCAACCGAACAATCCTGTGGCTGCCTTAAGCACTACACTCAAAGCCTCCAGCCAGGAGCAAAACTATTCTAAATTAAAATTAGGCGAACGCTCGCTAAGGGCACCCCCTGTGGGGTACGAACCTCGGCTTAGGGCGTCGCTGAGGGGAGGACAGCAAGATGGGACAGGCTGGATCAAGGATGTATCATTATTATTATACGGGGAATTTAAAGCTACGCGCTCAGCTGCGGCGCGGGCTGGCGCTTCATCGGACAAGAAAATAAGATCTTCGTTACACGCCCTTTTATTTGATATGTTACACGGTACAGTGAGCAAAACAATGTGTACCAAATTTCAACTTTATCCATTAGATTCGGAGCAAAGTAGCTGCGACAGACTGACAGACAGACACACGAGGGACCATATATGGGTTCCGTTTTATTATTTTGAGGTACGGAACCCTTAAAGGGAGGTTATTAAAGAAGTCAGTTAAAAAAGGAGGTTATCAATTTGACACTTCATCATAATATAGGTAATATTATTACATACATACGATAGTCTAATAGGGCTTTCAAACAAATATATACAACGTTGTATGTCGTCACTCTGTTGTAGACTAGAAGATGCAAACAAAAGCATTAAAATAGATAGTTCAACTCATCTGTGCGCGCGGCGCGATGTGTGCGTGCGCTTGTAATTATACAGCTTTCATTTGTGTTGCGCTCGGACGACGACTGCCGCGTCACTGCCACACAAATTTAAGAGGTATAATTACAGCGCACGCACACATGTCGCCGCACATTGTCCGGTTAAGTAGTCATCACCTCAGAGGTGAGCTACGAGATGCCATAGTCAAAAAAAACATGTCGCCGCACGCACAGATGAGTTGAACTATCTATGTTCTATGCTATGGGGTTTGGTTTCCGCACTCAGTCCGTCAGGTGGACCATTGTGCGTGGGCCATGGCGGCCGTTTGGGGGGTTATTCCAACCAGCCCACCTCCCTCCAGAAGGCAATTAGGTCTCCTGGTTTGTCTAGAACATCTGTGTATGATCTGGGTGACCCGAGGGTTTCTGTTCTAATCTGGGTAACGCCCGTGCATTCAAAAAGCACGTGCGCAACGGTCTCCTCAGCCTCCATGCACGCCCTGCACAGAGGACTGTCCGTTATGCCTATTGTGTGGAAGTGTTTGTTTAGCGAGCAGTGTCCCGTGATGGTCCCCGTCACCAGGCGCAGGTCATTCCTGTCCAGGCGTAAAAGACGCCTGGTCAGCCTGCTATCCAAAGTTGGCATAGCTTCCTTTGACTGCCGGCAGCCCGGTGTCGAGGACCACCATTGCCCTGCTTGTGTGTGGGTGATTTCCTGTAACCACCTACGTATTTGGTTGAAGGGGATAGGTACGATAGGCTCGGGTCCACAGGCTGCCGTGCTGGATCCTCGCCTAGCAAGTTCGTCAGCTGCGTCATTACCTAGCGACCCGCTGTGTCCTTTTATCCATTGCAGTGTCACCATGTTGCGGCTAGAGACCGTTATTCGCTCTAATGCCTTGTGACATTCTAGTGTTAGCTTTGAGGTAAAAATTGTTTTCCTTAATGATTGGAGGACTGAGGCGCTATCGGAAAGTTTACGTATATGTGTATCCGTAACTCTCCTGGCTTCTAGGGCGTGGACCGCATGTATGATTCCCACACACTCCGCCTGATAGACGGTGTTGAACCTTCCCAGCGGTCTGGATATATTTATGTTGAGTTCATGTGAGAAGACTCCGATTCCGGTGCCGGAGTCGGTCTTCGAGCCGTCGGTGTATACTCTCATTTCTCTGGGGCCTGAGTAGTCACACTGTTTTTCGGTGAGTATTATGTTGTAGTGCCTTTGAAAGTGGATTGTTTTCGGGGCTTTGTCGCAGAGTGATGCCATCATTGGCTTACGTTTTACGTGGAGCCTGAAGGCGGCCAGGGCCGCTTCCTCCCGTACGATTAGGTGTAGAGGCGGCAGCCCTAGCATTGCTTGTAGGGCAGTGGTCGGTGTGGTTCTCACACAGCTAGTGATTGCGACACAGGCAAACCGCTGTAGTTTCTCGAGATCTCTCTGGGTTGTGCTCAGGTCTGTCCTGGGCCACCAGACCAGTGAGCCGTATGTGATAATTGGTCGAATGACTGTGGTGTATAGCCAGAAGGTGACTTTGGGGCTGATCCCCCAATTCCTGCCAAGCAATCGCTTGCATTGCCACAGGGATATGCTGGCTTTCGTAATAGTATGGTTTGTGTGTTTTGCCCAGTTCAGTTGATTGTCCAAATAGATGCCCAGGTATTTGGTTTCAGTTGAGAGGCTTAGGGTTGTTCCAAAGAATCGTGGTAATTGTAGTGTCATCAGTTTTCTCTTTTTTGTGAAGAGAATCAGTTCGGTTTTTGTAGGGTTCACTGAGAGTTGGTGCTTGTTGCACCATTCCTCTACTATTTTCAGGGCTTGACGCATAAGATTGCATAGTGTGTTTTCGTGGGTCCCGTTAATTATTATGGTTATGTCATCGGCGTAGCCTACGGTGAAATAACCTTTGTCATTGAGTGTTTTGATGAGGCTGTCTACTACTAGGTTCCATAGGAGTGGCGAGAGAACGCTCCCTTGTGGGCAGCCTTTCGCAACGATGGCTCTCGTAGTGTCATTTACTGTGACTTGTACAGCCCTTCGCTTGAGCATGTTGGTGATCCAGCCACTCAGGGTCGGGTCTATATTGTGTCTGTCGAGGGCCATATTTATACTGTTTAAACATTGTTTTGTCAAAGGCGCCTTCGATATCGATGAAGGCAGCCAGTGCTGAGCCTTTGAGTTGAACTATCTATAAAACACTGATGAGAAAGGCTTGCAAGTTTTTTTTGCTTTCATCCATAGGTCGCTGGTTCATATCCTGCTCGAAGGACCAAAAAATAATGTACGACGTGGTCTATACACTTTGTTCAAGCGTGCGATGATTGTTCTGTACACTTGTGATGATGGAAAACCGGGGATGAAGAATTAAACCGCCCGTGTTGAGTGTGGTAAAATCACTGATTTATTTTACTTAGCCAGTTCACTAAATGATCGCGCGTATGCAAACGCTGATGTAGCTTAACCTACTTAATTTTTCTAAATGTGCGGGTTCACCATACACAATGTTTTAATATTTTTTAACGCGTGAAAATAATTGTGATCTTTGTTACACGCGAGCGTGTAAAAAAGATCATATTTTTTTTAATTATTTTATTTTATGCTTTTAAAGATGGAAATTTGATGAAAATTGACCATTCATCCCTCCTTTCCCACTACTGAGCCAAAACTTCTGTGAAAATGAATGGTTTTTTACTCATAGATTACATGTATGCGTTTAGAAAGTATGGGAGAACATGTATTTCCACTACAATGTTAAGTTTGTTTTTGGGTTAAATTCATTCCTACCAAGCGCGTGTCCCGACACGCACTTCGCCGGATTTTTTGGACTGGACCATATCTTGAACGCCTTAGTTACGATGTTATTGAAGGTCAACATTCCAACGTTTTTTTAATGTTTTATTTATAAAAACAAGTTCTAAATGTTATAACTTAACTTAAAATACTCTCAAGATCCTTGTACCGTTGCGTACCTGTACGCATGCACAATGTTTTCCGTGCGTTACATTGCGTATTGCCGAAAACAGCGAATTTTCTCAGCAAAAATAATAAAATGTCGTTTCCCAGCAATTTTTATTGCACGGATTTGAATGCGTAGTGACGTCTTCGTCCTTCACGAAGAAGTCATCTAAGCAATCAAAGGTCTTTTACAACAGCTTGTATTAAGCATGGCATTATTCATAATTGCTGTGTCGTGACACGTGCCGACTCAGAATCGTACGTTTCATAAAAACTTGTCATCGGAGATATTGTACTAGGTTAGGGATGCAAACTGAACACGCACGTTGTTGATTATTCTCACGATGCTTGAGCAAACAGAATGTATGTTTTAACAGAAGTCCACATCTTTTATAAATAGCATCGGGGTTAATATTGATTTCTGAAGAAAAAAAATACTATTTCCAACAATAGGTATATATTGTTCAACTTACCTAAACTGATTAAGCCATGAAAATCCAATAATTCAGAAAGAGAAAGGACAAATGGCCATTTTTGACTAGTAAAACTCAGAATTCGTTATTGAGAGACTATTACCAATGTGAAGTACACACGGCTACACATCAAGCGATACATTTCCAGATCATGCTGATTACAATACGAGATCATAGGATTTCCGTACAATGCGAGTTTAGCTTATACTGGAAATGTATAGCTTCATGTGTGGCCGTGTGTACATTGTAAATGTAATCATACAAATTTATTATTATATCCATATTTTCGTTTTAAAGCAGGGAAAATAGTCTTAAAAAATACAACTTATGCATAACGGAATGCAATAAAATATTTTATATTTTATTTCCGAACGCGTACGTTGTTTTTACGTTCCTAGAGAAGTCCATACTTTTTCTGAAATTGAAACCGATTAAATTATTTAAATAAGATAATCCATTAGCATAAACTACTTATAGGCAATTTCTAAATAAATAACAAGATTTTACTTTTGAAAACCGGTACAGACGAAAATAGATCGATAGTATATAATATTTAGGGTCACCAAGATACCGGCTGTGCCTAGTTTGGGACTCGCAGTTAAATCCGTCTAAGTTTTCGGTTAAGCTTCTACTATTCTTTTGCAACAATAATTTGTCTAATAATAACATAAAAATGTAACTTTCGTTAAGTTTTTTTTTTTTGCGTAATAATGTTTTTGATGGATATTTTTGCCTCTAGGGGGGAGTCCCTGGTATCCTGAAATACAAGTCACGGCTTAGTTTAGGCACCAGTCTCCCACAAATGAACTGTCCTACATTATAATTATTATTAAGTTTAGTTAGTAAGTGTTATTTGTGGAAGAAATTTATTTTTTATTTTTTTATTATTATCATCTAAATTCTCTAAGTTTACAGGTTATAATTTCAGGCATGTTAATTCTATGTTAATAAATTAATTGAAATACGCAAAGAAAAAAAATAGTCACCCTATTTTTGACTAGCCAATTTTTTCTTTTTTTCTTTTGTAATTTCGGCGTCGACTTTGTGTTCTGATCGATCTTGTGTTATTCTTATTACACACTCTTTATTATTTTATGTTCATCCGTAGGTACTCAAATTATGTAGAGTACACATAATTTAAAAACATCTGAATTTAAGATTCCACAGTTAAACGTACAAACCACAAACGATCAGAACGGTTTCTTAATTTTAGCACGATCGATCACATTCCCACAACCGAATATCAAACTCCAAAAGAAGAAATGAAATGTACAAACAGCCTCTACGTCAAACTAGCAGCTCTTGTATAATTCAATTATTAAATAATATCAATTAACTATCTAAGATTGCGCGAACAGTAGCATGGGTGTCACGTTACATCGCTAGCCTGCAAAATAAAAACTCACGTGCAGAGCGAAGTGCACTGACCGGTGTCGAAATACAAAGCGCATTGTACCTTGTTGTCAAATATGTACAAGGTATCGATTTTAAGGAAGATATACGTCAATTAAAGCAAAAGGGTCCGTCGTCCGAAGCAACAGCAGATTTTCCAGCTTGCGACCATTCTTAGACAATCACGGGATACTAAGAGTCGGCGGACGCCTTGAGCAAGCAAATATTACATATGCGGCGAAGCATCCTATTATAATATCACCTGGAAGTCGCTTGGCAGTTAATCATTCAGCAAGCTCATGTCACTACGCTTCACGGCGGGCCATGACTTACCTTATCATTCACCCGGGAGAAATATTGGCTGATTAGTGGCATCAGCCGCGTAAAAAAGCATATCAGATCATGCGTTAAGTGCAGAAGATATAGCCAAGAATCATATCAACAACACATGGCTGACCTTCCAAAGCCTAGAGTCATACCGTCTCGACCCTTTACTAATGTGGGTATAGACTTCACAGGGCATGTGGATATAAAATCCAACAAGGGAAGAGGCATCAAGACTACCAAAGGATACAATGCAGTATGTGTGTGTCTAGCAACCAAGGCTGTACATTTGGAATTGGTAGCCGATCTCAGCACAGCATCCTTCCCGGCAGCATTAAGAAGAATGTGTTCCAGGCGTGGAGTACCCAAAAATATCTACAGCGATAATAGTACGAATATTGTGGGTGCCTCAAGACTTTTGAATCAAGAATACCGAGAAATCATGGTCTCAATCAACCCAAATTAGTGACCTAAACAACATATAAATATATTGGCACTTCAATGTTCCCGTTTGGCCAAATGCAGGAGGTCTCTGGGAAGCAGCGGTGAAGAGTTTGAAAAAATTCAAATTTAAAAAAAATACAAAAAATTCAAAAGTCATTTATTCAAACTAGGCTAAAAATCAGCCCTTTTTGAACGTCAAAATGAAATAAGACAGTCCCCCAAAACGCCCACCCTTCACCACTTCCTAGTGCTTTTGCTGGGAAGAAGAAGTGGCGCAACAAACTCCCCAGCAGCACAGTTGTCTGTTCATTTAGAAAAACATAAAAATGATTCTATACAATAGTATGCGAAACATCATTTAAAGCGGGTGCTTGGCCAGCAAAAGTTAACCTATGAGGAGTTCACTACACTGTTGTGTCAAATTGAAGCCTGTCTCAATTCGAGGCCTCTCTGTTCACTCACTGAAAACCCAGACGACACATATCTATCAGAACTCCAACACGTCAAGGACGAGTGGAAGTTAATAGTCTACTACAACATGTCCACATATTGGTCTGGATTCATGACTTACAAACATTTATGTTCGACATTTAAATAAATTATGTCAGCAAACGTGCCTACCTCAATCAACAATGCCGTATGGAGCTATCATATTACAACTGCAACATGAGCTAAACGAACTCCAACATTATGATTCTTTACTGCGAAACCCTAACAAAAGATACAAGAGAGGACTGGTTAATGGGGTTGCCAACCTGGCTAGTTACTTGTTTGGGGTTTTAGACGACAAGTTTTCAGAGCAGTATGAACGTGATATTGAACAAATATCACTGAATGAAAATCATTTACAAGGCCTTATCAAAAATCAAACGCTAATCATTGAATCAGAATTAGAAGAAACGAGGCCATTATGATTCAACAATAAACTTCTATGCATAAACAAATGAAGACTTTATTAAAGGAAGTAAACAACGTGCAATCAGATACAATGCAAGGCCTTTATTTAACGTCATCAGCAATATCAGCATATGCCGTTCTATCGACGTTACGAAGAATGCAGCAAGGCCTCATCGATGTAGTCACCGATATCTATCATGGGCGCAAAGACACTCACCTCCTCCCGCCTGAAGAGTTGGAAGCACAGATAAACATCATTACACGGGAGGTACAGGATGATCTCAATGTGCCACTGGACAAATCAAGTATCAGAAGTCTCTATAAATTATTACGGCTGTTCGTTCGAATTTATAACAACTGTCTTATAATGGAAATCAAGATTCCTCTAGTTACTACAGAAACATACGAACTGGACAAAGTTATTTCCCTTCAAAGAGAAGAATCAGGACAAAACTATCAAGTTATCCCGACTTATACATATTTGGCATTTAATTTGAGAAAGGACTTGGTTTTATTCTTCACAGAAAACGACCCACAACAATGTCTCCACGCGAATTCAGAAAAGATATTATGTTCCACTGATAAGCCAGTATATGAAATTCGAGAAAAACAATCCATTTGTGATGTAAAAAATAATGATATAATAACAGCATATAAACAAACCTGTAACCTGTATAAACAAACAATCAAAGTGCGAAAATAATTGGATCAAATTACGACGCCCGAACGACTGGCTGTATCAATGTTGTAAGCAATGCACTGTCCGCATATTTAGCACACGTAGCACGGAAGTAAAGACTTTATCGGGCAATGGTATAATTAGCCTTTGTCAAGGATGCACACTTAAAGGAGAGTCTTTCACTAATCCATCACTATTTTCTAGCATTAAGCTACTATTTTATTCAAAAAGGAAATAAAAGCATCAGCGCAAGCTCTATTCTAGAAGGGCGGTTCGAGGAACACAGGCGTGTTGTACAGTAGCTATGTTATATTAACGCCGCGGTTAAGGACAGTACGAAAAAAAAATCATTTGCTCAGTTTATGATCGTTTATTCTGATTTTGGGCTTCAGTAGTAAAAGGGAGAACCACAGCCGCACGCGCACTGTCCGGAGATAGACACGGCACCAGCAGCGGGTACAGCACCACCGAAAGTCACTGCGCCCATGATAGGAACAGTACCAGCAACAGCGGTGTTGCCGGCGACTGGCAGCTCACCAATGACCACCACGTTGCCTTCACCGACGCCGCCGTAAGCAGCTCCAGGAGCGATAGCACCTCCGTATGCAGCAGCAGGAGCAAGTGCGCCACCATAAGCAGATCCGATGGCGCCACCATATGCACCAAGACCAAGGGAACCACCACATGCAGCAGCAGGAGAGAGACCAGCGCCAAGACCCAGGGCACCACCGTAAGCAGAGCCAATGCCTACAGCTGGTCCTCCACATCCGCATCCACTAACGCCGAGGTATTGGCCGAAAACATCCTGTAGAAGAAAATAACATAAAAAAGATTAAAGCTTACTGAAGATATTTCAAGAATTAGGACTGGTACAGTTTGAAGAGGTTTGAATCGTAAATGAATTTATTAGTTTACTAGCGACCCGCTCCTGCTTCGCACGTTTTTTACGACTTGACAACACATCGAGATTTCTTAGGTAAACGTAACATGTATTATACACATAAACCTTCCGGAATAAATTCTCTAAGCGATGGTGAAAACCCTCATCAAAACATGTTGCGTGGTTTAGGAGAAGAACGCGGACATACAGACAAACGCGAAAAGCGACTTCGTTTCATAAATATTATGTGTAGGTGAGATTTTTAAGTAAAAATAGATCTTCTCTCAAATCAGGACGAATTTCTTCCCTCGTCTTGATTTGAGAGATCTACTTTTACTTCAAAATCAGAAATGTATATTCAGGGATGGGGGATATAATTTTTTAAGCAAAATGACTACTAAATAAATCGTCCGTGTATTCGAATCACAACTGTCATTCTTTGACAGTACAAAGGACAAGTCTTATATTAGTGGAATTTTATATTTAAATATGTCAGAAGAAATATCTATGGAAGTTCAAGAGAAAGTAAAACACTCACCTGGACCAAGCAAGCTTGGAAACAGAGCAACAGAACAGCGAAGGTAGACATATTTGATGTATTTGTAAGTTCAACGAGAAGCTGAAGACTGGTGCTGTTAGAAGTCTTACACCATGTTTATATAGTGCAGAAGTTCTTATCAAAAACACGTACTTTTTCACTATTTCCTATTTTGAAACAAAACATAATAATATGATAATTATAACAAAGTAATGAAAATGCACGCAATTTTAGGGTTCTGTAGTAAACAAGGAACCCTTATGGTTTCGCCATATCCGTCTGTCCGTCTGTTTGTCGGCCTGCGGCTTAGCTCAGAGATGGTTAGTATTAGAAGGCTGTTATTTGGCATGGGTAGGTATACGTATTAATCACGCCGACAAAGTCGTAAAATAAAATGTGGGGTCTCGTTAGAAAGGTCGTTCAAAAATATTTAGTGTGTTTCAATACCATTTTTCAATTCAGGGATCCGCTTGCGAAATATTAAGCTTTAAAATGCATATTTTTGTTAGTCAAGTGTTCCCCCTCCTGCCAGTTAAATGGTTGTATATACTTGGATTTGTGAAAAAAATCACAGCAGTAGTATATATTATAACGAAGTTAAAAGGAATTTTATCACAGCGTAGCCTTTACAGATTAACGAGAAATAATCGACTAACTTAGATTTGCAGTTTGAAAAACATGTTCTCCCATACATTTCTAGTGGAAAAACATGTTTTTCAACTGCAATGTTAAGTTTGATATTGGGATAAATTAATCCTAACTACGGGACCCTTCAGTGTGCGTGGTCCGACACGCACTTGACCGGTTTTTTTATTCTATTTATTTGTCTAGCAGCGTACTGCGTGTGCTGCAACACAACTAGATAAGGACTACGTTTCAGTATAAATAGTCGATGGATTCTAAAAAAAAATATTCTGAAGTCCACTTCAACAAACTACAATGTCAGCCAAGGTGATCCTCGTCCTCTGCGCTCAGGTGCTCTTTATCCAGATGAGAAACTTTTACTTTTTATAATGACAGCTTAGATGAGTAACATCTTTCCTCTCGGTTTCCTGCAATTTGTGCACAGAACATACGATAGGTATGTATACCCTAAACATCTGTGGGAGTGATTTCGTGAAAAGGGACGGGAGTGTATAACAGGAAACCGAGGAAGCGCGCTCTATTTGATTTGACCTATGAGCTCGCGCGGTGCTACAGTTTGCAGTCAGAAACGACCTTGACGAGGCCCAGCCCCTTTAATGTTGCTTATTACCAAGGTGAGAGGTCAGATGTTACACATCATATGCGACTACTGTAAGACTCGCTTTTTTATTCTTGATTGTACTGCTTGGAAGGATGCTTTGAGTTACATTTGGGGTAGGTAAGTTTTAAAAGAACCCTCATCACCATTTATAAAATAATTAGGTACCGCTACTTATGCAATAAAAAAAAGCGGTTGACACATATTATATTACGTGATCAATTAAATAATCACATTTCAATGCATTTGTTCTTTACAGACTGCTTTCAGTTCATGTCTTGGATATGCTGGTAACGGCTTGGCTGGAAATGGTTTGATCGAAAATGGACTGATTGGTAATGGATATGCTGGTAATGGCTATGCTGGTAACTGTGCTAACAATGGTTTGGTTGGCAATGGTTATATCGGCAGTGGACTGATTGGTAATGGATATGCTGGTAACGGCTATGCTGGTAACTGTGCTAACAATGGTTTGGTTGGCAATGGTTTGGCTGCTCTAGAGATCATTCCCACCAGTGGCGGTGGACTGCCTATCTCCAGCGTTTCTGCTTTCGCTCCCAGTAGCCTTTCCGTAGCGTCTGAGAATTTGTATGAGGGTGCTCTGTCCGTGGCTGGTGAGCTGCCGTTCTTGAGTGCTGTGACTTTGGAGGGCGTGTTGCCCAGCGCTGGTGCTGGCGCCGTCAGCTACAGCTGTGGTAACGGTGTTACTGCTATTGAGAGCATCGCTCCTTCTGCTGCTGGCTATGGCGCTGCTGGTGCTTATGGTGCTGCGGGTGCCTACGGGCTCGGTGCTGGCTATGGACTTGGCGCTGCTGCCATCGCTCCTGCCGCTCTCGGACTCGGCTATGGAGCCGGTGGCTATGGATGTGGATGTTACTAAGAATTAAAAAAAAATAACCGATGGCGCGATACTATGATTCAATAAACTGATTTGCAATTTATTTTGTTGTATGAAGTTATGAATACCCACGTAATTCATGTGATGTCCCAGTGAAAAATAGTCCCAGAATGATAATGAATTTACCTTCTTAGTTTTTTAGCTTATTCCGATCGGATCCCACGATCCGCGAGCAATGTGGTAGAAAATAATATTTGATTCTGAACCGATAGGGATCGGTTGTCAACCCCTATCGGTCAATGTCAATGCCAGTACGCTATTCATAAATATAATACTGTGAAACTATAGAATCAAATGAATATAAAGTGGTTTGGTAGTTGTGGACTCTACAGTGACTTCTGATCCCAACATTGGACACCAAAGTTGTAGTTCAATAGAAATATAGGCACTGCATTCACATCACACACCGATAAAATACTCATTTTCCAGATCGTGATTTTTGTCAAATCATTATCTCTATATTAATAATAATAAAAAAAAAAAAAAAAAAAGTGAAAAATAACTTTAATTTCGGAAGTCGGCAAACCAAATACACTTCGGGAGTTGTTTTTTTTAAGTTTTTTAGTTTTCACTTTTAAATTGAGGTTGACCAAGGTTTTATTATTGTTTTACCTTTTACACCACACCCGTAGCTCCAATCAATAAGCCAGGCCGTCACTCGTATACGTATTAGTCCATATCTTGAAAACTGCTGAACTGATTTTGATGAAACTTACCCTGTTCCCTAAGTTGAAGTAAATGTAAGCCGATTAAAAATAAACCGGCCAAGTGCGTTTCGGACCACGCACAACGAAGGGTTCCGTAGTTGGGATGCATTTATCATGAGAACAGCAGCGAATTTTCACACCAAAAATAATAAAATGTCGTTTCCCAGCAATTTTTTTTGCACAGATTTGAATGCGTAGTGAAGGACGAAGACGTCATCTACGCAATCAAATATACAACAACAACAACAACACTTACAACAGCCTGTATTAAGCATGACACTATTCGTAATCGCTGTGTCGTGACACGTGCCGACTCAGAATCATACGTTTCATAAAAACTTGTAATCAAAATTATTGTACTAGGTTAGGGATGCCAACTGAACTGGCACGTTGTAAATTATTCTCACAATGCTTGAGCAAACAGAATGTATGTTTTAACAGAAGACCACATCTTTTATAAATTTGAATATAAGATGATACTGTCAGAATGTCTGAATTTTTATGAGAAGAATGCATGTTGTGTTAAATAAATTATATTATGTTTAAATAGTGTAATTGACCTCGGCTGTTCTATTTAAAATAAATGAATAACATCGGAGTTAATATTGATTTCTGAGGAAAAAAATTACTATTTCGAACAAGAGGTATACATATATTGTTCAACATAAAGTGATTAAGCCATGAAAATCGAGTCATTCAGAAAGAGAAAGGACAAAATGGCCATTTTAGACCAGTAAAACACAGAATTCGTTATTGAGAGACTATTACCAACGGCTACACATCAAGCGATACATTTCCAGTTCATGCTGATCTCGCATTGTATTGTATAGGATTTCCGTACAGTGCGAGTTCAGCTTATACTGGAAATGTATAGCTTGATGTGTGGCCGTGTGTACATTGTAAATGTAATCATTACCCTCCTTATTATCCCTTATATACATAAGGGGGGGCCGGGGCTCCAATTAACAGAGGTAAGTATTAACAAGCGATTTTCTAAGAAACTATAAACAGCACGTCACTAGTGATTCCTAAAATTAGTCCCTGTGACAGCGGTCTACAGGTTGAGACTCGTCAGTCCAGCTCAGTGCGCCGTGGGAGTGAGTTGTGTGATGTGCGTCTATTTTGGCCAGGTAACGAACATTTTTCACTTAACGATTTTTTTAATTTACGTGTTGAATATTTGATTACGCCATAATATTTTTTTTTCGCAGTAACTTATTTTATTCTTAATAATGTTACATAACTTTACCAACGCTATTTCGAAATTATATATTTTTTATTAAATAGTTACCCATGAGGCCAAAATTAACAATACATACGGGGCTAGTATTAATAAAAAAAAAATACTTTTGTACCGAACAATCATGGTCGTGCGTAGATATGGATTTGCTACCTATAGACAAGTGTCTGACTTTTTTTTTTTTTTTGGTGACAAACGTATAAGTATACGTTTGTGAGTGAGGCACACGGCTGTCTGCGCTAGCTCGATCACTGTGTGACGACCAGTGCGGCGAGACGCTCAGTACTTAAAGTGTCCGTTTTACATGATACTTACTGGTCTGATCACTGTCCCTTGTTGGTTGAGTGTGACTTAAAATTGTTAAGGCCGAAAATTATGGCGACTGATAACGAATATAATAAGGTAATTTAGGGAGAAAGAAACAGTGAACAGACCAGAAAGTTTTTTGAAAGTTGTCACTCACAACTGATAAACATTGATTTTCCTGTAGAATTTACACACTGCGCCGATCGATGTTGTTCTAATGAGGATCACAAGCGCATTTTAAAACAAATGTATAGCGATATTGTGCAAATACTTAGTAAGGCGGTGGCAGACAGCTATGTTGGGCCTGTGTCCAGGAAACATAAATATATGCCCGGGTGGAACAAACACGTCAGCGGGGCTCACAGGGACGCTCGAATATGTTATCAAAACTGGTTATTCAGTGGGAAACAGAAAAGCGGACCTATTTACGACAATATGTGCCAAACGAGGCGATTTTTTAAATCTCGGGTAAAATTTTGTCAAGATAATGAAAAACAAATCAAGTTAGATATAATTACACAGCATCATTCGAATAAACAATTTGGTAAATTCTGGAAACAGACAAATAAATTGAACCCGAAATCGAGTCTACCTGTGAGCGTTGCGGGCGTGCATGTGACTTGTGATATAGCCAACCTGTTTCAGCGTCATTTTAGGGTGGAATCTCCTCCTGTAGGCACAACTGACCTGACACGCGGTGCTGAGATCGTGGCAGGGGACGTTACTGTTCGATTTTGTGCCAAGGATGTTGCATCCGTAATTCATAAAATGGTGCGAGGTAAGTCCCCTGGTCATGATGGTCTCAGCATTGAGCATTTGAAATATGCTGGTTTTCATTTGTCTCGAGTACTTGCTATGTTTTTCAGATTATGTATGAGTCATTGTTACCTACCGGATGAACTTATACATACTGTGGTTGTTCCAGTTATAAAAAACAAAACCGGGGATGTCTCAGACCCGGCAAACTACAGACCCATCTCGCTGGCTACTGTGATAGCAAAAGTGCTGGACAGTCTGCTTGACAAACACCTGGATAGGCACATAGAACTTCATGATGCTCAATTTGGATTTAGACCAGGCCTGTCGACCGAGAGTGCCATCCTGTGAATCAAGCAGACTGTGCAGTATTATACAGCTAGAAATACGCTGGTCTATGCATGTTACCTGGACTTGTCCAGGGCATTCGATTTAGTCTCATATGATGTATTGAGGCAAAAGATGAAAAATGAAACGGATGTGCCACGTGATGTTGTTGCAATGTTGAGATATTGGTACTCGAGTCAAAGGAATGTTGTGCGGTGGGCAGGATCACACTCGGACGTGTATGGGTTGGAGTGCGGGGTGAGGCAGGGGGGTTAACCTCTCCCCCTCTCTTTAACATATACATGAACGGACTGATCGGCGAGCTCAGCAGAACAAGCATAGGGTGCCACATAGATGGACAGTGCGTCAATAATATTAGCTACGCGGACGACATGGTGCTGCTGAGCCCGTCAATCAGTGCCATGCGCAGACTGCTAGATATTTGTGAAAAGTATGCACAAACCCATGGACTCAGATATAATGTGAAGAAGAGTGAAGTGATGGTGTTTAAGGCTGGTAATAAATCCCCCGCTAATGTGCCTCCCTTGTATCTTTGCGGTGCCAGCTTAAACAGAGTATCTAATTTTAAATATCTGGGTCATTGGGTTTCAGAGGATCTATGTGACAACATGGATTTGGAGAGAGAGCGCAGGGCGTTGTCTGTGCGCTGTAACATGATGGCCCGCTGGTTTGCACGATTTACCGAGCAAGTCAAGGTGACATTATTTAAGGCCTTCTGTCAATCTTTTTACACCTGTAACCTGTGGACTAAGTACACGCAGCGTACATACAGCGCTCTGCGAGTACAGTATAATAACGCGTTCAGAGTATTGTTCGGGCTGCCGCGCCACTGCAGCGCTTCAGCAATGTTTGCGGTGAAAAGTGTGGATGGTTTTCATGCCATCATGCGGAAGCGTTGTGCGTCACTTATGAAGCGCATGCGGGCCAGCTCGAACAGCCTTCTGAGGGTGTTCGTGGGCCGCTGGGACTCGCCGATGTGGCGACACTGGATGCGACTACACACTGCGGGTGGACGCGTCCAGGGCTTGGCATAAACGGCTCTCCTGTGCGGTGCCACTTTGTTATTTTTTACTTTTTATTTTTATTGTGTAGTGTTGTTCTGTTTATACTAACAATAGTTTTATAGGTTCTTGTGACTAACAGTATATGGACTACGTCTGAAATAAATGTTTTTTATTTTTTCCTTTATTTTACATTATTACATATAAATTATATTTTTAAATATTAGAATAAAAGAAAATATAAAAAAAATTATAATATAAAAAATAGTAGCCCACCGGTATCGGGAGCAGGGTCCAAGCTACCGGCGGTCAGGGCTCCAGAGAGAGGAACCTCCTAACAATGCGAGCCGTGTCCAGGAGTACCGCTTTCTGGATCAAGCCCTTAATCCAGCTGCCCAACGAGAGCCTCCTTAGGTGTTGGTCGAGGCTCTTAGCAATTAAGCCATTGGCTGATATGACTATCGGCACAATGATCGCTGAGTCCACATCCCACATGTCGACAACCTCGCGAGCCAAGTCAAGATACTTAATTTGTTTATCTTTCTCGGCTTTCACGAGGTTCCCGTCATGCGGGACCGTTATGTCAATGATCATTGCGCGCCGCTCTCCTCGATCCACCACCACTATATCAGGCCTATTAGCAACAATGGTCCTGTCAGTGATGATGGATCGATCCCAGTACAATGTGATATTTCCATTTTCGAGAACTGGGTCGGGCACATACCTGTAGTACGGTACTTCCGATTCCACAAGGCTGTATTTCAGAGCAAGTTGCTGATGGATAATCCTGGCTACAAGGTTGTGTCTATGCAAGTACTCTTCGTTAGCTAGACGAGAACACCCGGAGATAATGTGTCGGATTGATTCTCCCGGACGGTGGCATGCCCGACAGATGTCAACCGTGCCGTCCTTCACAATGAATCTCCGGTAATTGTTCGTCATCATAACTTCGTCCATAATTGCACAGACAAAACCTTCGGTTTCCCCAAAGAGGTCACCAAAACGCAGCCAGGCTACGGACGCTAATAAATCTACATCGGGTCCATGTAGGGCCCGGAAGTAGCGTCCGTGAAGCTCCTTACTCTGCCATACCTCCTTGCGATCAATAGTGTCAAGTACTACAGGCCTGCGCCAGTTCTCTTTAGCCAACGAGAGCGGCGTAAGGCCCTTGTCCACCGCGACCACATCTCGAAGCATCCCCACATCGGCTTCTAGGAAATATTCCCTGAGACTGCATATCTCGCGATTGTGGAGGGTCTTAGCGTTTAAAAAGCCTCGACCTCCACACTTTCGCGGGATATACAGTCTCATTACCGATGACCGTGGATGATGCATTCGATATGCAGTCAGCAGCGTACGGACCCTCCTATCCAGGGCGTCGAGTTCGGTCTGAGTCCATTTGAGTACGCCGAAAGAGTACATCAAAACCGGCATGACCCAACCGTTGAAGGCGCGCACCTTGTTTCCGCCTGATAGAAGACTATTAAATACTTTCTTCAGGCGGCCAAAGAAGCGCTCCTTCAACGATTGCTTCATGTCAGTAACATTGATGCCCAACGCTTCCGACATACCCAAATACTTATAGGTTTCGGATGCGGAGAGGGCTCTAAGGTTTATGGAATCCGAGAGTTGGGTTCCAACGGATTCCACAATCTCCCCTCGCTTTACATGCATGACCGCACATTTGTCCACACCAAATTCCATCCTGATGGCTCTACTGAAAGTTTCAGTTACTTTCAGTAGCTCCATCAGTTGCAAGTTGTTGGGGGCAAAGAGTTTTAGATCATCCATGTAGAGGAGGTGAGATATAACCTGACCACCTCTCCTCAGCCGATAGCCTAAGCCTGAATACTCCAGCAGTGTGCTGAGAGGATTCAGGGCTAAGCAGAACCAAAGTGGACTTAAACTATCGCCCTGAAATATGCCTCGCTCGATTCTTATCGGTTCGCTATTCCTCTGGATATTTCGACATCCTGGATAGCGAAGGACCGTCCTCCATTGCCCCATACACGACATAAGGAAGGTGCGCAGAGTTGCATCTACTTTATACAACTCCAGCACCCTCATGAGCCATGTATGTGGCACCGAGTCATAGGCCTTCTTATAATCTATCCAACATGTCGACAGATCCTTTCGGGAACGACGAACCTGTTGGCTAATGGCCATATCAATGAGGAGTAGCTCCTTAGTACCACGGGATCCGTTCCTACATCCATTTTGAGAGGCAGACATGATGGAGTTAGAGTCTATATGTTTGTTAATTTTAGCTCTCAAAATAGATGTAAGAACTTTATAGACCGTCGGTAAACATGTGATCGGTCTATAATTTTTGGGTTCCGCGGTGCTACCAGATTTATGGAGCAGGTGGGTAACTCCTGTCGTTAAGAACTGGGGTAGCAAACCAGACTCCAATGCAGTCTGGTACTGAGCCGCCAAGCGAGCGTGCGACCTTGTAAACCATTTTATCCAGAAGCTGTGCAGCCCGTCCGGCCCTGGAGACTTCCAGTTGGGCAACGGACGAAATGCACGAGCTACATCTTGGGGGCAGATGGTAATAGCCCCCATTTCTGGTATTGGATCGCAGGCTCGCTCGACTTCCCGAGTCCAACCTCCTTCGGTGTGGCTGACAGGCGCCGACCAGATACTCCGCCAGAAAGAACACATGGCATCATCATCAGGAAGGCGCGTGTCAACCAAACTTTGGGTCGGTCGGTCCCAATCCCTATAAACCCACCTTTCATCACTTTGGAAGGTGCGGTTCTGAGTGTATCGCTCTACTCGCCGCTTATACCTACGAATACGGTTTGCCCATGCATATACTTTCTGCTTCAGAAAGTCGATGCGCTCTGTGACACGGGACACATAGTCCTCAGGGCCGATATCAGTCCCTGAGAACGCCCGTCTCACAAATTTTTATTTTTTTATTTTTAACATGTTAATTCTTACCCCATAGGTGGGGTTAGTATTAATATGTTTATACCTTTATACCTGTACATAACTTTGGATTCTATTTTTGGTTCCGTACCCGAAGGGTGCCCAACAGGACCCTATTACTAAGCCTACGCTGTCTTTCCGTCTGTCCGTCCATCTGTCCTAACTTGAAAGAGCTGTATATTAACCACGGTACCTAATTATTTATTTATTTATCTTAAACGTTACAGCACGAGGACTTACAAGTGGAAAATAAAATAATGAATGATAAATAATGGTCAAGAAAAGGAACTACAGAGAAGTAGCCACAGAATTTCAAATTTGTCACGTTTCCCTGATCAATTTTATGAAAAAGAAGAAAGCAGGAGTTCCAGTAGAAGTAGCCTTCAAAAGACCCGGTTAGTATTCACTTCTGCGCAGGAGAAAAAAATAGAAGATTATTTATTAAAGTGCTCCAATATTTATTTAAGTATATAATATTTTTTTAAGTAAAAAAAATAGCCGACCAGTGTGCTGTTTTTTTTTTCCACAAAATTCCGTACTTGCCAGAATCGTGGAAAGCTAAGGAAAAGGCGAGTGATGACTGTTGTCGATTAGAAGCCCTGAAGCGACAAGTTTAAGTAGGGCAACATCCTTCAATCGGACAAATGTGCATGATTTTTTTGAAAAAAACAGATCTTTATTAGAAAGATACAAACTTAGCCCATCCCGGATTCGGAACATGGATGAGACGGGCGGAACTACAGTGCAAAAGCCGAAAAAAGTTATTGCTGGAAGGGACATAAAGCAGGTTGGTGCTGTGACATCCGCCGAAAGGGGCGTTTTGGTTACATTGGCTGTAGCCATAAATGCAATTGGGAATGCGATTCCCTGTATGTTCGTCTTTCCTTGTATTCGTTATCTACAGTGATTTGTTTATTAGAAAAGGACCACCAGAATGTGTAGGCGTTGGTAATAAATCAGGATGGATGACACAAACAGAGTTTTGAAATTTCTCGATCATTTTATTCATCATGTGAAGCCGTCGGAAGAGGATGCAGTTTTGCTTTTAATGGATAACCACAACTCACATGTAAGCGTTGAAGTCGTCGACAAAGCTAAGAGAAATCATGTCGTTCTTTTGTCGTTTCCGCTACATTGCTCGCACAATTTACAACCTCTCGATGTAGGAGTAAATGGTCCGTTAAAAAATTACATAAGCAGAAAACAGACCAACTGGATGACAAACAACCCAGGAAAAACCATGACAATATCTCCCAGAGATAGTCAGAGATTTGCTGCCGTTGGCATTAAATCCCATGAATGTGACAAATGCGTTCATGAAAGCTGGTATCTGGCCATATAACGAAGAAGTCTTTCAAGAGTCAGACTATGCACCATCTTTTGTCACCGATCGTCCAGATCCCACCCAAAGCCGTCTTAACGTAGCGAAACACCATCTGTTGAACAATTAACATAAGGCTTAAACAATATAGCACTTTGCTATGTTATTTGTATTGCTTATAAAAAAAATTAATTGTAATTTTGCGTTTTTCTTTATTTATAGAAGAAAATACTTACAATGTTAATTGTTGCCCCTTTTGTTAATACTTACCTCGGACCCGTTAATTGTAGCCCCGATCGCGGGGTAAGTATTAATTTCTGACTTTTCTGAGTAAAATAGACTTTTTTAAAGGTAGGTACCAATTTCTTGTCAAATTAAAACCAACGATATTATCACAGATATTATTATGTTATTGAATAGTTTGGACATCATTTGACACAAAAATCATTTCAAAAAGTTTAGTCGTTTTGACAACTGAAAATAGAAATTTTGTTCAGTCGCGCCCTGCTTTCTAATTACGCAACATATTTTCGTAAACGATAAAGACAAATCTGTTTCATTTTGACAGTTCAACAACATTCATTGCGTTATTTACGTTGCTCTGCAGTTTTTTTTTCGAACTTACGGAGCAATGGATTAGCAATCTGTTTCAAAACGATTCAGATTCGGATTGATTTTGCATTACGTAATTAGGGTACTGGTCTCCATTATACAAATTTATTAAGAGGGAACAGGGGCTGCGAGGAATTTGAAAAATAAGTATTTGAAGAAACTATTGCCGTCGCGCTGCGCCGGAAAAACTGAATTAAACCCCGTAATGTGCGATAGGGACAACTGCAGCTCAGACCGATTATATCACAAAATTTTTGACGAAAACGACGTTTGGAATTCTCCTTTTTTCTCCTCCAAAACTAAGCCGATTTAATATTTTTTTACATTGAAATTTAAAAAAAGAGTATGTCTAGGTTCCTATTATTTTCTTTTATGCTAAAAACTTTTTTAAATTAGTCTGGCAATACTCTAATCACGGCTTTAAAAATGGGGCATTTTTGTAATTTTTGGAGGGTCATAGTTTCCCTACTTATTAATCGCTGAAAAAAAGGAAATGACAGGGACATGCCTATAGAGACGTTGATTTTATTTAAAAAAAAATGACAGCTCTAGAGGCATTATTCAGGACGAAAAACGCGGAATACGTTTGTATGGAGAATCGCGGGCCCTGTTCCCTCTTAAGTTCGGCCGCTTACGCTGTTTGGCAAATCCGCCAACTAACAGACGTGGATACCTCGAGACTGTTCTATTTTAGTTACTTTCATAGCATCATGTCTTACGGTATTTTGCTGTGGGGACGGGCCGCAGATATTGATTCTATCTTTATTCTGCAAAAGAGGGCTACAACCTCCGCAGACTTGAATCTCTAAGGGAACTGTTTAAGATAATTAACATCATGACGGTACCTTGTCAGTATACATGTGAAAATATTATGTATGTTCGAAAAATTCTACATCTTTTTAGTGAGATAAGTGACAGGCATAATTTTAACACCAGAAATAAGAAAAAAATAGATTAGTTCCGTTTCGGATTGTCTAAAGTACACACTTCTTTTATGGGATACTGTGTAAAATGTTATAATAAAATACCACTCGATATTCTTCAACTAAATGAGAAGAAATTTAAAACTTGCATTAAACGCACACTATGTAGTCAAGCACACTATAAGTCGGATGATTATATCGTAAATAAAAATGCTTGGCTTAATGCTGATCCTGCTCCATAGGGACTTGGGCTCACAAGTTAAAAAAAATAAAAAATTGGAGGATTGGAAGATTTCTCCTTTTTTATGTTGTCTGACTTTACGAACATAATGTTTATATTTATTTTTTTATTTAACCATGTCTAATACCCAGATAATAATGATTTTCTTTCTTTTTAGTAGTAAAATTCTTTAAATGTTACAAATACATTGCAAACTATAGTTTTGTGTAACTTAGACGCATTTTTTTTTCAATTTTTGTAAATTTGATAACCATGGGATCGTTTACTATGTTATAATGTTGTATGTTGACTTGAAAGAGCAGGGTAGTGGAGAGTATGACATGCTCACTTAAATTTCTCGCTGATGGTAGCGAGTGTGGATCATTCGGTTCCCTACAAAATGGTTGAGCTGGATGGTGCTGATCCACGCGTCGTGTTCGTGAACGGGCGCCGTCAGTTGAGACTGGTCATCTCTTATCCGCCAGGGATAATTTTTAATAGTTTTTTTTTTACATTGTTCTCACATATAGAAGCAACAATAGTAATTTACCCAGGATTTTGTAATTGCTGTATTTAAAAGAGTGTCCTTGGAGTTTCTTGCCCGTTCTTCTCCATAGAGATCTACGTTTTGGAATGGGCAACTAGCTTCAACTTTCTGAAGAACTGACTCTTTGACAATTCAAAAGTGCCTGTAAATGGTTTAATTGAAATAAATGCTTTGAGTTTCAGGTTATTATTATATTCATATTTTTGTTTTAAAGCAGGGAAAATAGTAGGTCTTAAAAAAAATACAACTAATGCTTACCGGAATGCAGTATAATATTTTATTTCCGAATGCGTACATTGCTTTTACGTTCCCATTACATGGGACTTAAACATAACTGGTGAAATGTGGGTGTACCTACTACAGGTACACCTCTGCCCAACCCTTCGGGGAAACAAGGCGTGATGTTATGTTATGTGTTCCTAGAGAAGTCCATATTTTTTCTAAAATCGAAACCGATTTTGTTTCTAAATCACATGGAATGTCAAACGTATAAACTCGTGTAAATTATTTAAATAAGATAATCCATTAGCATAAAATACTTAAGAGGGAACAGGGGCTGCAAGGAATTTGAAAAATAGGTATTTGAAGAAACTATTGCCGTCGCGCTGCGCTCGAAAAACCGAGTTAAACCCCGTAAAGTGCGATAGGGACAACTGCAGCTCAGACCGATTATATCACAATTTTTTTGACGAAAACGACGTTTGGCGTTCTCCTTTTTTCTCCTCGAAAGCTAAGCCGATTTAATAATTTTTTACATTAAAATTTTAACAAAGAGTATGTCTACGTTCCTATTATTTTCGTATATGCTAAACACTTTTCCGAATTAGTCTGGTAGTCCCCTAATCACGGCGGTAAAAATGGGGCATTTTTGTAATTTTTGGAGGGTCATAGTTTCCTTATTTATTAATTGCTGAAAAAAAGGAAATGACAGGGACATGTCTATAGAGACCCTGATTTTATACAAAAAAAATGACAGCTCTAGAGGCATTATTCAGGATGCAAAACGGGGAATACGTTTGTATGGAGAATCGCGGGCCCTCTTCCCTCTTAAAGGCAATTTCTAAATAAATAAATGACAAGATTTTACTTTTGAAAACCGGTACTGACGAAATAGATCAATAATATATTATATTTTCGGTCACCAAGATACAGGCTGTGCCTAGTTTGGGACTCGCAGTTAAATCCGTCTAAGTTTTCTGTTAAGTTTCTACTATCATCTAAGTTCTCTAAGTTTACAGGTTAGAATGTGAAGCATGTTAATTCTAAGGTAATAAATTAATTTAAATACCCTAAGAAAAACAATAGCCTCTCTATTTTTGACAAGCCAATAAAATAATTTTCTTTTTTAGTTTCAGCGTCGACTCTGTGTTCTGATCGATCTTGTGTTATTCTTATTATACACTCTTTATTATTTAATGTGCATCTGTAGGTACTCTACATCATTTAAAAACACCTGGATTTAAGATTCCACAGTTAAACGAACAAACCACAAACGATGTTATGATAATATGTATCGTCAAGTAACGTTTTATAACATTTTCGTAGATGTTAGGTAATCAGTCATTACTCTTTTATAAATAACAAAGATATTTATTCATTTCTAATGACTATGAAATACGAAATCTTGAAATAAAGAAAATTAAGAATGACAAACATTATATTTCTGATTTGGGCTTCAGTAGTAAAGGGGAGAACCGCAGCCGCACGCGCACTGTCCGGAGATAGACACGGCACCAGCAGCGGGTACAGCACCACCGAAAGTCACTGCGCCCATGATAGGAACAGTACCAGCAACAGCGGTGTTGCCGGCGACTGGCAGCTCACCAATGACCGCCACGTTGCCTTCACCGACGCCACCGTAAGCAGCTCCAGGAGTGATAGCACCTCCGTATGCAGCAGCAGGAGCAAGTGCGCCACCATAAGCAGATCCGATGGTGCCACCATAAGCACCAAGACCAAGGGAACCACCACATGCAGCAGCAGGAGAGAGACCAGCGCCAAGACCCAGGGCACCACCGTAAGCAGAGCCGATGCCTACAGCTGGTCCTCCACATCCGCATCCACTACCGCCGAGGTATTGGCCGAAAACATCCTGTTGCAGAAAATAACGTAAAAAAGATTAAAGCTTACTGAAGACATTTCAAGAATTAGGACTGGTACAGTTTGAAGAGGTTTGAATCGGAAACGAATTTATTCGATTAATAGTTTATTAGTTTGAGGAACAGGGTGTAAAGTTCACTCATCCACCATAGAAAAGGGAGGATCCTCCAACCAGACGGGTGTTGTGTCTGGCGGGCCGACTGCCCGACTGTTGATTTCGGATAGTCTTATCTATGTCGTTCGCGCGGTAAACTCTAATTACGCGATGCAGGATTGTGTGACGTCATATCTTTGATGCGTAGTTAGTATGTGGCGGTGTAACCGCTACACTAGCGACCCGCTCCTGCTTCGCACGTTTTTTACGACTTGACAACACATCGAGATTTCTCAGGTAAACGTAACTTTAAAAATAACGTATTATACACATAAATCTTCCGGAATAAACTCTCTAAGCGATGGTGAAAACCCTCATAAAAATCTGTTGCGTGGCTTAGAAAAACAACGCGGACATACAGACAAACGCGAAAAGCGACTTTGTTTCATAATATTATGTGTAGATGAGACTTAAGTAAAAATAGATCTTCTCTCAAATCAGGACGAATTTCTTCCGTCGTCTTGATTTGAGAGAAAATTGACTTTTACTTCAAAATCAGAAATGGATAGGGGATATTTAATTTAACTATGTCAGAAGAAATATCTATGGAAGTTCAAGAGAAAATAAAGATACCAGAAATAGTAAAACACTCACCTGGACCAAGCAAGCTTGGATGCAGAGCAACAGAACAGCGAAGGTAGACATATTTGATGTATTTGTAAGTTCAACGAGAAGCTGAAGACTGGTGCTGTTAGATTTTTTTTTTTTTTTTTAACTATGGCATCTCGCAGGTATACCACTAAGGTATTTACTGCTCAACCGAACAATCCTGTGGCTGCCTTAAGCACTACACTCAAAGCCTCCAGCCAGGAGCAACTATTCTACATTAAAATTAGGCGAACGCTCGCTAAGGGCACCCCCTGTGGGGTACGAACCTCGGCTTAGGGCGTCGCTGAGGGGGGGACAGCAAGATGGGACAGGCTGGATCACGGATATATTATTATTAGACGGAGAATTTAAAGCTACGCGCTCAGCTGCGGCGCGGGCTGGCGCTTCATCGGACAAGGGTCGGGGGGGAGTATTATTTACTCGTGAGGGTCGCGCGCGCGGAGGACCTCGGCGGCGAGGTCGGTACGACGGGTGTCGGGTGTGTTTGTGCACTGTACTGGTGGCCCTATTGCTCTCCTGGAGGAGAGTGGTTGGATCATCTGGATCGGAGAGGACATGCCTAGGACGGCGAAATCGACTAATACGGGAGGGGGTATAATTGGCCGCTTCAACAACCAGAGGGTTGCGGTGATTGGCGGCGGAATCAAAATGACGCTTTGAAATGCGTTTTAGGAACTGATGGATTGTGGGGATTTTGAGATCTAGGTGGAGGTTAATATTCCTGACATACCAGGGAGCGCCCGTGGCTCTTCTAAGAAATCTGTTCTGGATCACCTGCATCTTATGGATATTTCTGGGGGATGTGTGTGCAAAGACTACACCCGCATAGGTCATGATGGGGCGGATGCACGCTGTGTAGATGCGCAATTTGCACTTGAGTGACAATTTGCTGCGTGCATTAACGATGTAGTAAAGTCTACTGAGAGCGAAGGCGGCCCGCGAGCGAACCGACCTTATGTGCTCTGTAAAGTTGAGGTAATGATCGAGGATGACTCCCAAGTACTTGGCCTGCTTCTCCCAGGGGAGAGGCTTGCCTAACAAGGTGAGTGGTCGGGGAATGTGAGGGGGTCTAGATCGCGGTTTTATGAATAAAACCGCCTGACTTTTGTCGGGGTTCACCTCGATTCTCCATTTCTTAAACCAGGCGCCAAGGTTATTGACAGCCCGTTGTAAGAGAAGGTGGATCTGAGTCTGCGACCGTCCCCTGCAATATATGGCCGTGTCATCTGCGAACAGAGCCAACTGCGCCGTATTGCTTTTGGGGATGTCGCTTGTGAAGAGCGAGAACATGAGCGGGGCGAGCACGGAGCCTTGAGGGACTCCGGCGCGGATTTGGCGGGGAGAGGATAGGGCTCCCTCGATGCGATAGCGGAAAGTACGATTCGACAAGTAGTCCCGTAAGATGAGCACGATCGGGCACTCCGAGTTTGTAGAGCTTAAAGATTAAGCCGTTGTGCCAGACCTTGTCGAATGCTTTCGCTATGTCGAAGAAGACCGCACCTGTCGACATGCCACGGTAGAAGCCGCCGCCGATGAATTCGACGATACGGTGGACCTGATGCACGCTAGAGTGCTGGGCTCTAAAGCCGAACTGTTCGTTGGGGATGAGGCCTATTTATAAGCGTCTCAGGGACTACGCTGAAACCCTTTGGTTTCAGCGTAGTCCCTGAGACGCTTATAAATAAGCCTCTCATAGATTTTGCCTAATACCTTGAGCAGACTGATGGGGCGGTAGCTAGAGGGTTCGGTTTTGGGCTTGCCAGGCTTTGGGATACCTATCACTATGGCTTCTTTCCACGCTTGGGGGAAGATATTGTTGCTTAGAGCACCATTGAAGATGGTGGTCAGTAGCATAATAAGGTGGGCGGGGAAGAGTTGGATCACCCTATTGGTGATTCCATCTGAGCCGGGGGCTTTACGGATGTGGAGACCTTTGATGATGTCATGCACTTCGTCTGGAGTGACGGGAGGCAGAGGACTTTCGGGGTCTTCGACGGGGGGCAGAGAAGCTTTACGTTCGACTTCAGCGTCAACCTCTGAGAGGTGAGCTTGGTCTACTGGTAGGGAGCTGGGAGAGCATTGAGCCTCGAGACTGTCGGCTAGGCATTCCGCTTTGTCAATGTCGTCGAAGGCTATGGTTTTGTCGGGGCGTACTAGGGGGGGCATGGCAGCTATCTGCTTGGATTTGAGTTTTCTCTGGAGTTCCCAGAAGGCCTGATGGGTGGGCTGTAACTCGCTCAGCATCTTATCCCAGCTCGCGTCACGCAGCTCCGCCATGCGTGTCTTTACAGATCTCTGCAAGTAGCGCATGTGGGCTTTGTTGGCGGGACAGGGAAAGTTGCTGTATGCACGGGTGGCCGCGTTCTTCTCGGTCAACAGAGCACGCGCATCGTCCGGGAGTTTCAAGTAGCGGTTATCCGCTTCAGGAACCTCCCTTGAACTGTCGTTCAGGACGGTTTGCACATGGTCAGTGAGCGAGTCGATCGCAGCCGTCGTGTCCGCGATTGAATCGAAAACGTTTGGGATGGAGTCCAATTGGGGGGACGTGTTGGTTTTCAGCTTATCGCCTACTTGCCTCCAGTCCGTCACCCTTTTGGTGGCTGGGGGTTGGTTGGGGTCAGAGGGACCTATGCGGGGAGCCAGTCGTATGACTACTGGTCGGTGGTCCGAGGTAAGCTCGTGAACCGTTTCTATTGAGTCTAATCTTAGGTTGACGTTCTTAAGGAGCGCCACGTCAAGAATGTCGGGGGCATGATTAATTTGGTGGGGATAGTGGGTTGGAGTCATCGGAGCGATGACGTCAAAGTTTTGAGCGAAGGAGAGATTGTACAATTGATGCCCTCTGGAGTTGGTAAGGGAGCTATTCCAGGAGGGATGTTTAGCGTTGAGATCGCCTGCTATGATAACAGAGTCGCTCATGCCAAATAGGATTTTTAGGTCGTCCGCGATGGGTTGGAATCCCCCTGCGAGGTTGGGAGAGATGTAGGCCGATACTACGGTGACCGGCTGATGGCTAGTCATAGCTAGTCGGCAGATGGAGACTTCTAATTGTGCTAGCGGGGGAGGGTCAATAGGGATGCAGTACAGATCCTTTTTATAATAAATTAGTGTGCCGCCCAAGTGGGCATGCGACCTATCGTCCCGGATTACACGGTAATTTGCAATGGCTGGATTACGGTGATTGGGTTTTAGGAAGGTTTCCTGTAAGAGGAATAAGTCAATTCGATGATCACGGAGGAACTCCGATATTTCATCTCGTTGACCATGGATGCCGTTTGCGTTGAAGACGCCGAGGTTGAGGGATCTGGGTTTAAATCTACTTAAGGCCGTGTTATTCATGATGATGAGATAACAGAGAGGGCTTGGGTGATGTCCTGGTTCGCGACTAATACGGCCAGGAGAGATTGGATGTCGCCGCTTTGCTTAGCGGCGACGATATCGCTTGCCATCTGAGCCGCCCGGGGCGTGCTGAATATGGCGAAGGCGCTGGCAATGATGTTAATGTTTTGCGCAGCGATATTATAATTGATCGCGGGGTGCGGTGCTTGAGGAGCACGTACGGGTTTCGAGGCGGGCGCTATGGGTGCGGGGGGAGCGTAAGGCGTGGTAGGCGCGGAGGGCGCGGGGGGCGCGGCGGGCGCGGTGGGCGCGGCGGGCGCGGTGGGTGGGGTGGCCGCTGAGGGCGGAGGGACACGGTTACGCGGATCCATGAGAGAGTACATGGGGGTTTGAGGGAGCGGGGGCCTCGCGGTGGCCATGGCTGGAAAAGCCTGCTGGTGGTGGAGTTGAGTCCAGGGGCTAGGTCTTTGAGGACTTAGCCGCTGGGGGATTTGGGAGGAGGGAATGAGGAATTCCCTCTGTTTTGTCTGCCGAGCGTCGAGACGCTGGGTCAGTTTGCCTGGGTTCGACTTTGGTGCCTTAGGGCATCCGCGGTAATTGGCAGTATGCCCTATATTCCCGCATAGCACGCAGCTAGGTGGGCTATCGCAGAGATTGCGATCTTTTGGCCGTGAGCAATCCGAAGTGCCGTGGTCGCCCAGGCACTTGACGCACCTGGGTTTGGCATGGCAGTTCTTCTGCGCATGGCCGTACAGCTGGCAATTATGGCATTGCCCTATGGCGCTGTTTTTCCAGGGCTTCTCAATGGTGAAGCCCATTAGGTTGCAGATCGTCTTGACGTTGAAAATGGGGTGATGCCCCTCGGTCGGGGAGCACACGACTAAGATCATGTCGTATGCTTCTCTACCGCGCGAACGGTGCATGCGGTGCACTTCATCGACTGGTATCCTTTGCGACTGAAGGTCTGCTAGGATGTCGGATGGGGAGATTTCTTTGGGGATCTTCTTGATCACCACACGGATCTGTCTGTCTTCTGGGAGGGAGTAGGTGTGGAATGACACACCTCTCGCTTGCAGAAGGGTATTCAAGTCCCTATAGTCGCGGGACGTCGCGAGTGTGACTTTTATACCCTGTTGGGTCGATCTGGCGTTGGTGTAGTTGATCCTCTGCTCAACACACCATTTGGAGATGGCCGTCCACTTCTCCTTGTCTTGGATGAAGACAGGGGGAGGGGGCGCGACCTTCTTGGGACCGGGGGGGTTTTTGGCGGGGGCATCCTGCGCGGAGGATGGCGTACTCGCGATCGGGCGGGTGCTGTTAGATGTCTTACACCATGTTTATATAGTACAGAAGTTCTTATCAAAAACACGTACTTTTTCACTATTTCCTATTTTGAAACAAAACATATGATAATTATAACAAAGTAATGAAAATGAACGCATTTTTAGGGTTCTGTAGTAAACAAGGAACCCTTATGGTTTTGCCATGTCCGTCTGTCGGTCCGTGGCTTAGCTCAGAGACGGTTAGTACTAGAAAGCTGTTATTTAAGCTGCATGCTGTGTATGAGTGTGCTGTGTGTGTGTACTGTTGTAGTTGTTATTTGGTTTGTTGCAAGCTGTTGTTTTGGTATGCGTATTAATCACGCTGACAAAGTGGTACAAAAAATCAAGAAAAAAAATATCTCGTCTATCTTATATTTTGTGTGTGCCAAAACCATTTTTCAATTCAGGGATCCGTTTGTGAAATATTAAGCTTTAAAATGAAAATTTTTGTTGGAGTCAATATGCCATGCCAACTGATGTGGCCCGGCCAGGTCATTTAACACTCAACGTTTAACGATAATATGAACAGTTAACAGGCCTAACTAGGCCAATAATAAGTGATCATATCGAAAAAATAGTTAGATTATCCACCGGTACATTCGTTGATGTACCGGTTGGTGTATTTCGCTTTGTTTTTAACGTGCATCATGGCAGCGGCGTACAACAAATCAAACAAATTAGGGTGACCACGCAAAAAGTCGATGGACTTTTATTGAGTTTCCAACTATGAAAAGCCATCAACTTGGGAGTATCGCTCGCCAGCCGCTGCCGCTGCATGAAATACAACAAAGCACTTAAAATTAAATTTAAAAAAACAAAATTTACGCAGCTTATGTATGTGGCACCCTGACCAAATCGGTTAGGTTAGGTTAGAACTTTGGTCAACAGCGCGTGAGCCGAGCGAGCGCTAGTTCCAAGTTGGTCGCAGTTACTACATTTACTACACCTTACACCATGGATACCCTACATTAGTGACATACACGATCTATGGTGACATGGCTAAACGTCGACTGACATATCATTAAACGATGACGTTTATACGATATGGCCAATGTTAGCTGGCCATTTCATGAAATGATCAATTCTAAGATCTGGCCACGACATTTATAACGAAGTTAAAAAAAATAATTAAACATAGCATCTTGGTATGAAAAGTGTAAAATATGTGGTACACTTGTTGTGACTCCCTATTCCGCCGGTATGTGGTTACATTTCGGTAAAGTTAAAAGGAAATTTATCACAGCTAAGTAGGCTTTACAGGTTTCCGAGAAATAATCGATCAACTTAGATTTGCAGTTTGAAAAACATGTTTTCCCATGCATTTTTAATTGTTTATAATTTTCTTTATAAGTCAATTTATTTTAATTTTATTTTAATTTATTGTTGACATAATCTTCTCATTACAATGTTTTTTTTATGAGTTGCATTGCAATATTTGGTTAGCTAGGGACCTCAACAATTATTTATTTTACCTCGATGGTCCTAGTTTATCAATTATAACTTCTAGTTACAGCTATATGTAAGCGTGCACGCCCTTTATGCCTGGAGGCTTTTTTTTTTTTTTATACACTGTTTACGTTATGTCATTGTTATTTCTTCTCGATGTTTTTCGTTGGTATATTGTCGTGTGCTAGCTGTCATGTGGCTATTAATTTATAATTTAAATAATGTTTTGCGTAATGTAAATTATCTTGCATACAAAAGAATCATTTTTTTTCTAACTGAACAGACAGCTGTGCTGCTGGGGGGTTTGTTGCGCCACTTCTTTTTCCCAGCAAAAGCACTAGGAAGTGGTGAAGGGTGGGCGTTTTGGGGGACTGTCTTATGTAATTTTGACGTTTAAGTAGTGCTGATTCTCAGCCTAGTTTAAATAGATGACTTTTGAATTTGAATTTGAATTCCGTATGAGAGAACATTTTTTTGAACTGCAATGTTTAGTTTGTTATTGGGATAAATTCATCCCAACTACGGAACCCTTCAATGTGCGTGGTTCTACACGCACTTGGCCGGCTTTTTATTCTATTTCTTTGTCTAGCAGCGTACTGCGTGTGCTGCAACACAACTAGATAAGGACTACGTTTCAGTATAAATAGTCGATGGATTCTTGGAAAACTCATTCTGAAGTCCACTTCAACACAAACTACAATGTCAGTCAAGGTGATCCCCGTCCTCTGCGCTCAGGTGCTCTTTATCCAGGTGAGAAACTTTTACTTTTTATAACTTCAGTTTTGATGAGTAACATCTTTTCTCTCGGTTTCCTGTAACTTGTGCGCAGAACATACTATAGGTATGTATACCCTAAAAATGTATGGAAGTGATTACGTTAAAAGGGACGGAAGTGTATAACAGGAAGCCGAGGAAGCGCGCTCTATTTGATTTGAGCGAGCGCATTGCTAAAGTTTGCTGTCAGAAACGACCTTGACGAGGCCCAGCCCCTTTAATGTTGCTTATTACCAAATAAGCGCTTGGTAGGTGAGAGGTCAGATGTTACACATCATATGCGACTACTGTAAGGCTCGCTCTTTTTTATTCTTGATTGTACGGCTTGGAAGGATGCTTTAAGTAACATTTGGTGTAAGTAATTTTTAAAAGAACCCTAATCACCATTTATAAAATTTATTAATTATTTAATTTATTTTATAAAATAATTAGGTGTCACTACTTAAGCAATAAAAAATGCGTTTGACACTCATTATTTTACGTGATCAATTAAATAAATTTCAATGCATCGTCATATTTAAAAAAAAAATATTATTATAATTTGTTCTTTACAGACTGCTTTCAGTTCATGTCTTGGATATGCTGGTAACGGCTTGGCTGGCAATAGGCTGATTGGTAATGGATATGCTGGTAACGGCTATGCTGGTAACTGTGCTAACAATGGTTTGGTTGGCAATGGTTTGGCTGCTCTAGAGATAATTCCCACCAGTGGCGGTGGACTGCCTATCTCCAGCATCTCTGCTTTTGCTCCCAGTAGCCTCTCCGTAGCGTCTGAGAATGTGTATGAGGGTGCTCTGTCCGTGGCTGGTGAGCTGCCGTTCTTGAGTGCTGTGGCTTTGGAGGGTGTGTTGCCCAGCGCTGGTACTGGCATCGTCAGCCACAGCTGCGGTAACGGTGTTACTGCTATTGAGAGCATCGCTCCTTCTGCTGCTGGCTATGGCGCTGCTGGTGCTTATGGTGCTGCGGGTGCCTACGGGCTCGGCGCTGGCTATGGACTTGGCGCTACTGCCATCGCTCCTGCCACTCTCGGACTCGGCTATGGAGCCGGCGGCTATGGATGTGGACGTTACTAAGAATTTAAAAAAAAATAACCGATGGTGCGAGACTATGATTCAATAAACTGATTTGCAATTTATTTTGTTTTATGAACTTATTACCCACATAATTCATGTGATGTCCCAAAATAGTCACAGAAGGATAATGAATTTACCTTCTTAGATTTTTTGCTTATTCCGATCGGATCCCACGATCGGAATATAATATGGCGAGCAATGTGGTAGAATATAATATTTAGTTCTGAACCGATAGGGATCGGTTGTCAACCCCTATAGGTCAATGTCAACGCCAGTACGCTATTCATAAATATAATACTGTGAAACGATAAAGGAAAATGAATATAAAGTAGTTTGGTAGTTGCGGACTCTACAGTGACTTCTGATCCCAACATTGGACACCAGCTAAAGTTGTAGTTCAATAGAAATATAGACACTGCATTCACATCACACACCGATAAAATACTCATTTTCCGGATCGTGATTTTTGTCGAATCATTATCTTTATTTTATTTAGTGTCCCTTACTTAATGTGCTTGCAGACCAAAAACTTGTTTACAAAAAAAAACTGTCTTCCAAAAAAAACAGTCTAAATAGTGCAAAATCAAACCAAAGACACTTCGGGAGTTGTTTTTTTTTAAGTTTATTATTTTTCACTTTTTTATTGTGGTTGACGTAGGTTTTAAGATTTTTTCCCTTTTACACCACACCCGTAGCTCATATCAACAAGCCAGGCCGTCACTTTTATACGTATTAGTCCATATCTTGAAAATTGCTGAACTGATTTTGATGAAATTTACACTTCCCTAAGTTGAATGAAATGTAAGCCAATTAAAAAGAAACCGCCCAAGTGCGTTTCGGACAACGCACAAAAGTGTTCAGTAGTTGGGATGCATTTATCACAATAACAGATTTTTTTATACAAAGAACATCGTGGGTAAAAAAAGTTTGCTACAGGTTACATAATAGATATTTTTTTTAATTCTTAGCTTCATAGAAGAGGCTTTATTTTTTTGTCCAAAAAAGTTAGGACATTTCTCGTTCCACGTGAACAAAAATAATTTAATCATCGTTTTAGACGACGTAAGTGTCGATTCTATTGTTTTCCACTTGTTTGAATGAAATTAGCTTTTTAAAAACCGGCCAAGTGCGTGTCGGACCACGCACAATCCTAAGGGTTCCGTAGATGAAATTATTTTATTCCAAGAACTTATCGTTGTAGAATGTATGGTAGAACATGTTTTAATAGCAACTTTAAATGTAAGTTTGTTGATTATTACTCGGTAACCTGTTGAGCCTACTAAGATGTGATAGTTTTTCTTTTAATTTCGTTGTATATACTACTGCTGCTACTGTATGATAAAAAAAACATGTTTTTATTTTACTAATTTGTCGGCGTGATTAATATGTTCGAGTATACCCATGCCAAAATACAGCTTTCTAGTACTAAGGGTATCTGAACTAAGCCACGGACAGACAAACAGACGGACATGGCGAAACTATATGGGTTCTTTGTTGACTACAGAACCCTAAAAATGGTCATGATCTGATTAATAGACTGTAATGTTCTACTGACACTCAAGTAGAGCGGACGTGTGTATAAGCAAAAATTGATCATAATTATGTCGTTCTAATATTTCCGAGTGACCTGTGACCTAAAAACCAAATCACTGTTTATTTTGCTAAGTTTGTGATTTACTTTAGTGAATAACAATTAATTATGAGAAACGTTTAAGAAATAATTATGTCAAATAGTGAAAACAGCCTTCGGAGTATCCCACCACCAAGCTGCCCTGCCAGCAAACCTGAAATACCTCACCATGCGACTGAAGAAAAAATTCACACAGTGGATACCAGTGAGATTAGTAACTGGTTGATCTCAATTGAATCATGCCCGAATGAAGTTTGTACCATAGCTCAGGAAGGAAAGCTGAACTCGGAGCCAAAGCTGAGGATCAATTCGTTATCGCGCAAGGTTGGAAATGGCGTATCACAAATGGCAGTTTACTACCAGGACTTGAAGCTAAAGGTCCAAGAAATACAAATCTCTAAACTAGTGTTGAGAGAAAAAGGTGACCTCACGGATTGCCTCGAAAATTTCAAGAAAACCATTAAAGCTAGTATTCAACAAAACTGTGCTAAACCAACAATGGCAGAAAAAGTTTCGTTCGCTGACATGGTAAAAACCAATCAAAATAATTACTTCCGCTTTAACGGCTAGGGCTGCGCAGGGAAGGCTGCATCGGCCGTTAACTGATAGGTAGTAGTTAGGTAGAGATGTTATTAAAACAGCTTTAAAAGTTAATAGTACATTTATTATAACACAGCTAGGTCGCAGGTAAGGTCCTATGATTCACATATGAAATTGCACGTTAGAGGATTGCGCAAAACAAAAATCAGCACGGAGACCAAAGACGACATTGAAAAACTTAGGAAATCATCTCAGCTAAGAAGTTCCGGCCTCAAAGTGGAAGAGCCCCAAAGAGAAGACGAAGAATTGTAGTAATAGGAGTACCGACCGTTATAAGTGATCAAGAAGTTTATGATTGCATCTATGAGCAGAATATAGCAGACAAGCTGCCTAGTTTGTCCCATAACTCTTTTTTGGCCTCTATCAATTTAAGTCACAAGTCAGGTAAAAAAGAGGGACCTACGTGCAACTTTATTATTGAAGTAACTGCTAGCATAAGAAAGGCACATACAAACCAAAACCGAGTGTTCATTAACTGGTCATCCTGCCCAGTGAGAGACTTCACACTTGTGACCAGGTGCTTTAAATGTCAACAGTATGGACATGATGCAAAGACTTGTCGAGAGGCTAGCTATTCGAGTGGACATTGTGGAGAACAAGGTCATCAGGCGAATGAGTGCACTAAACATGCTGAACCGTCACATTGTGCAACATACTTGCGATTTAAAAAGCCGAGCAACTACAAAACAGGCGATCAAGAATGCCTTGCAAAGAAAATAGCTGAGACAAGATAAATCAATTCTACAGATTATAATGAGGTCGCGTAAGACCGCCAAAGTTTATTTATAAGTCTTTTTTTTAATTTATGTTATATACTTATTTTAATATTGTCCTTTACTAGTTATATGTTTATCACATAAAATTAGTTTTCGTTTTTATAATTCGTATTGTAAAAAAACATGAAATATTTATATTTTGTTGACACGGTAAATGTTTCTGTATAAAAAACTAAACGCGACCTTATTAAAAATGTCATATAGCTAAAATTATAATCACATAGAACGTGGTTGCAAAAATGTCTTACGATGATGCAAAAATAGTAGCATAATAATGTTTCTTAATTTGAATAAACCATAATTAAAGTAGATAAATTATTTACTATTTGTTTATGGAATCTTAGAAACTCAATACTTATGTATATAATAAGCACTTGAGTGTGATACCTGAGAGGTTTATTCCTACATAGTTCAGGTAGAATCCAATAGTTATGTACCTACATATAGTTTAAGACCCTCTTTTGTAAATATTAATGTAAATCAATTATTTCAATATACAATTATTATTATATTATTATTATATTATTATTATCAATAGTGTCGGAAAAATGCGTGGACTAACAAACATACATAATTCCTACAAAATTTTCCTATATATTTGTTCCATATCATACAAATCTCTTCAGGCGTTTAAAAGTTATGGTGGAATAAAGAAACTCACATACATATATACATACATCAACCCTGAATACATTACACTCCTTTTTGGGCAGTCGTGTAAAAAGAGGAATGGACTCAATATCGAGCCCTGGGGTACACCCATTTTGACTTTTAAACCCACTGAATTTACACCGTTTATTTGAACTTGCTGCAGTCTATCATTCAAATATGATTTTACTAAGTTAAGCGCAAGTTTAGCCAGTCCGTAATGCTGAAGTTTCAAGAGCAGTTTTTCGTGATAAACGTAATCAAATGCTTTGGATAGGTCGCAGAAGATACTTATTGCATCCTGTGCCTCTTCCCATGCGTTAAAGATGTGTTTTAATAAAGTGACACCAGCGTCAGTCGTGCAACGTCCTTTGGTAAAACCATACTGTTGATCGTGTAAGATGTTATTACGATTAAAATGATTGAGCATTTAATTTAACATTACTTTGCATTACACCTTGCTGAAAACCGGCAAAACCGATACGGGTCTATAATAATTAGTGTCCTTGCTGTCCCCGGATTTGAAAAGTGAAATAACTTTACTGTACTTCATTAAATCCGGGAAGACCCCTTGATCTACACACAAGTTAAATATTAAAGCTAAATAGGGTGCAATTGTCTCAATAATTGATTGACAAACTTTAGCAGACATGCCCCACAGATCTTCGGTAACGTTGATCCTAAATTGCTTTAAAGCCTTAAAAACGACCACAGGGCTTATATGATTAAAAAATTCTAAAGGACAGGCTGAAACATTCGCTCTTAATAAGTCAATAGCAAGTAAGGGGGAGGAATTTAAAGTTTCTGTAGTTTTTATTGGAATATTGGTAAAGAAAGTTGCAAATTCCTGAGCAACTTCCATCTTATCGCTAATGAGACCGCGGGATGTGTCCAGTGTGTAATCAGTATTATGACTTTTGTTTTTGTTCGTTTTGTTGTTAATAATTTTCCAAACTGTCTTTATTTTATTTTCTGCTGATTTAACCTTTTTGCTAATGAAAGACGCTTTAGCTGCTTTGCAGATGTTTATGGAATCTTAGATACTCAATACTTATATATATATAATAAGCACTTGAGGTATCACACGACACCTGAGAGGTTTATTCCTAGTTCAGGTAGAATCCAATAGTTATGTACCTACATATAGTTTAAGACCCTATTTCATAAATATTAATGTAAATAAATTATTTCAATGTACAATTATTATTATATTATTATTATCAATAGTGTCAGAGAAATGCGTGGACTAACAAACATACATATTCCTACAAAATTTTCCTATATATTTGTTTGTAAGCCCTTTTAGACTATCGTATGTATGTAATAATATTACATGCATACGTGTCGAATTGATAACCTCCTTTTTTAACCAACTTCTTAAATAACCTCCCTTTAAGGGTTCCGTACCAAAAATAATAAAACGGAACCCTTATAGGATCACTCGTGTGTCTATCTGTCCGTCTGTCGCAGCTACTTTGCTTCGAATCGAATGGACCAATTACGTTGAAATTTGGGTACACATTGTATTTCTGTGACCTAACTACAGACGCAAACCTAAAATAAATGAATTTTGAAAATGGGGTCACCTTTCGGGGGCGAAGATAAAAAAAAAAAGTTTTGATCACTGTACCGTGTGAAATATCAAATCAAAGGGTGGCGACGAAGGCGAGTAACAAAGATTTATTTTATACTGTTAAATATCGAAAACTGACCTTTACCACTACTGAGCCTTAAGTTAAAAAAAAATACAGTGAATGATTTTTTACTCATATATTACATGTATGGGATTAGAAAGTATGGGAGAACATGTTAGAACGTTAACTTTGTTATTGGGATAAATTCACCCCAACTACGGAACCCTTCATTGTGCGTGGTCCGACACGCACTTGGCCGTATTTTTTGGACTGGACCATACCTTGAACGTCCTAGTTATGATGTTATTGAAGGTCAAAATTCCAACGTTTTTTAATGTTTTATTTATAAAATCAAATTCCAAATGTTATAACTTAACCTTAAATACTCTCAAGATCCTTGTACCGTTGCGTACCTGTACGCATAAGCACAATGTTTTCCGTGCGTTACATTGCGCATTACCGAAAACAGCGAATTTTTACACCAAAAATTATAAAATGTCGTATTTTTTTTTGCACAGATTTGAATGCGTAGTGACGTCTTCGTCATTCACGAAGACGTCATCTACGCATTCAAATGTCTTGTAACAGCCTGTATTAAGCATGGCATTAAGGCTCGTGCAGACCAGCGCGACGCGATTCGAACAATACAATTTCTAAGAAAACTTCACGGTATAACAATAGCCGGTGTCGCGTCGCGCTAGTCTGCAAGGAGCTTTGTTCGTAATCGCTGTGTCGTGACACGTGCCGACTCAGAATTGTACGTTTCATAAAAACTTGTAATCGGAGATATTGTACTAGGTTAGGGATGCCAACTGAACAAGAACGTTGTTAATTATTCTCACGATGCTTGAGCAAACAGAATGTATGTTTTAACAGAAGACCACATCATTCTATCTATACTAATAATATTATAAAGAGGAAAGATTGTTTTGTTTGTTTGCTTGTACCGAATAGGCTCCGAAACTACTAGACAAATTTTAAAAATTTTTTCACCAATGGAAAGTTAAATTATCAGAAAGTAAAATAGGCCATAATTTATTTTCAAACAAATTAGAGATCCTTAAGAAAATTGCAGTTATGTAACCCAAAGCAGCAAAATTTTGCCTATAAAATTCATTATAATATGGCGTGCGCTGAGAAAACTATTGATGATAAATAAAAATGATGTACTACATGATTAGAGTACTCATTATTACCTAAAAAAAAGGCCGCGACGATAATATGTAACTATCATAGTTAAGTCACGAATTTGGGATATAATTTAATTTATACTATGGCAGCTAAGTCGAAATCGAGCGTGAACATTGTGTTTTGGAACATTAAAAAGGTTAGGTTTGGGTAGGTTGATAGGATAGGTAGGTATGTGGGTAGGTAGGTATGAAGGTAGGTATGTAGGTAGATAGGGTAGTTAGGTATGTGGATAGGTACCTACCTACCCTATCTACCAACAAACCTACCTACATACCTATGTGGGTAGGTATGTAGGTAGGTACCCTTTTTGGTTAAGTAAGGTTAGGTTCGCTCCCGAGGTGTCCGCTGTCCGCCTGAGGTGTTCGCGCGGCCGAGGTAGTGGCGCGTCCGAGTTGATGGCGCGCCCGAAGCGGTCGCGCGCGAGGTGGTGGCGCGCCCGAGGTGGCGGTGCGCCTGAGTTGGTGGCGCGCCTGAGGTGGTGGCGCGTAGCTTGAGGTGGTGGCGCGTAGTGTTCCACGCGCGCCCCTCTAAGACGTCGTGGGGGAGTCAAACACCTCCCTCCCCCACTCGATACGATGAGAGGCCCACCGTGGCGGGCCGGCAAAAGTCGAGGGTTACGAAAGTATTAACGTTCCCGCGACCCCCAGCTTAGGCGTGAGATGGAACACCGGGGAGGCTTTAACCTTTAAAAAAAAAGGTTAGGTTCGCTGTGCCGTCAGGCTTTCACGCCCAACCGCCGGCCCCGTCACCATCGGGGCGGTCCGGTCAGTGCTCGAGCTGGCTTGGGAGGAGGCACGGCTCCCTGTCATTTAGGATGACGCAGGTGCTCTCGGGGCATGGTTGCTTCGGGAAGTACCTGTTTCGCATAGACAGGCAGCAGGACGCTCGGGTGTCACCACTGCGTCGACTGTCGGGAAGACACGGCTCGGCACACGCTGGTAGAATGTGCTGCTTGGGAGGAGCCGCGCCGTGCCTTCATCTCAGGTGTCGGCAGTGACCTGTCGCTGCCGGCCATTGTTGACTCGATGGTCGGCAGTGTGGAGTCCTGGGACTCCTGCGGTGGTATCCATCTGCGAAACAGTCATTTCACAGAAGGAGGCTGCGCAAAGGGAGCGGGTGATTGCTTCCGCTAACCCGATCCATAGCAGACGCACCGGGCGTCAGCGGAGGGCGGATGACGCCCTCTTCCAGCCCACCTAAATGGGTCCAGGGGCAATGGAAATCCATCGCCCCCTACTCCTTAGGACCCGAGATGGCGGCGCGTAGTGTTCCAGGCACGTAGTGTTCCACGTGCACCTCTCTATGATGTAAAGGAGGAGTTTAACACCTCACTCCCCCCTAACTCGAGGTGGCCCGCAGTGGCGGGCCGGCACTAGCCGAGAATCGCGGAAGTCGCATTAGATTTCGTGATCTCCGGCGCAAGTGTGAGACGGAACACCGGGTTGGTTTTAGTCAGTAAGAGTCTGACAGACCCTTCCGCCCTCCCCAGGGTAGAGAACATCCACGAGGATTTCCCCCGTAAACAAAAAAAAAAAAAAACGCTGTGCCATGTGAGGGAAACGGTTTCCTGGGGCAGGGTGATGTTAGCGGTGTCTTTTGACATCTCCAATGCATTCAATACCCTTGAGCCCAACTTTGGACCCAACTCTCAACAGCGAAGAAACTTATGCCATGTGATAGCCGGTCACTTTGAGTTAGAGGGGAGTGAGGTGTTAAACTCCCCCCTTAAATCATAGAGAGGCGTGCGTGGAACTCTACGCGCCACCATCAATGACCAATGTATTGAAATCCATGTTCAAGGAAAAGATTGTAAATACTATTTACTTTTAAAGAGTAACCGTGGAGTTTCTTGTCGGCTCTTCTCCAAAGGAAACGACCAATTGGAACCGTGCTAGCTTCTGACGTTTCATAAGTGCCCTTGTAGGTTAATGTATTTTTTTTAATTTTTTTTATTGATTTGAATTTTATAAAGGAAATAAATACCTCAGCACAGGAACTATTCTAGAGGGGTGGTTCGAGGAACACAGGGTTGTATTGGTACAGTAGCTATGTTATTTTAACGCCGCGGTTAAGGACAGTACGAAAAGAAAACATTGCTCAGTTTATGATCGTTTATTCTGATTTTGGGCTTCAGTAGTAACGGGGAGAACCGCAGCCGCATGCGCACTGTCCGGAGATAGACACGGCACCAGCAGCGGGTACAGCACCACCGAAAGTCACTGCGCCCATGATAGGAACAGTACCAGCAACAGCGGTGTTGCCGGCGACTGGCAGCTCACCAATGACCGCCACGTTGCCTTCACCGACGCCACCGTAAGCAGCTCCAGGAGTGATAGCACCTCCGTATGCAGCAGCAGGAGCAAGTGCGCCACCATAAGCAGATCCGATGGTGCCACCATAAGCACCAAGACCAAGGGAACCACCACATGCAGCAGCAGGAGAGAGACCAGCGCCAAGACCCAGGGCACCACCGTAAGCAGAGCCGATGCCTACAGCTGGTCCTCCACATCCGCATCCACTACCGCCGAGGTATTGGCCGAAAACATCCTGTTGCAGAAAATAACGTAAAAAAGATTAAAGCTTACTGAAGACATTTCAAGAATTAGGACTGGTACAGTTTGAAGAGGTTTGAATCGGAAACGAATTTATTAGTTTACTAGTTTAGTAGTTTGAGGAACAGGGTGTAAAGTTCACTCATCCACCATAGAAAAGGGAGGATCCTCCAACCAGACGGGTGTTGTGTCTGGCGAGCCGACTGCCCGAATGTTGATTTCGGATAGTCTTATCTATGTCGTTGGCGTGATAAACTCTAATTGCGCGATGCAAGATTGTGTGACGTCATGTCTTTGATGCGTAGCTAGTATGTGGCGGTGTAACCGCTACACTAGCGACCCGCTCCTGCTTCGCACGTTTTTTACGACTTGACATCACATCGAGATTTCTCAGGTTAACGTAACTTTAAAAATAACGTATAACTACATAACTCTCTAAGCGATGGTGAAAACCCTGATAAAAATCTGTTGCGTGGTTTAGAAAAACAACGCGGACATACAGACAAACGCGAAAAGCGACTTTGTTTCATAATATTATGTGTAGATGAGACTTAAGTAAAAATAGATCTTCTCTCAAATCAGGACGAATTTCTTCCGTCGTCTTGATTTGAGAGAAAATTGACTTTTACTTCAAAATCAGAAATGGATAGGGGATATTAATTGTTAAACAAAATTACTACTAAATAAATCGTCCGTATATTCGAATCACAACTGTCATTCTTTAATTACAAAGGACAAGTCTTATATTAGTGGAATTTTATATTTAACTATGTCAGAAGAAATATCTATGGAAGTTCAAGAGAAAATAAAGATACCAGAAATAGTAAAACACTCACCTGGACCAAGCAAGCTTGGATGCAGAGCAACAGAACAGCGAAGGTAGACATATTTGATGTATTTGTAAGTTCAACGAGAAGCTGAAGACTGGTGCTGTTAGATGTCTTACACCATGTTTATATAGTACAGAAGTTCTTATCAAAAACACGTACTTTTTCACTATTTCCTATTTTGAAACAAAACATATGATAATTATAACAAAGTAATGAAAATGAACGCATTTTTAGGGTTCTGTAGTAAACAAGGAACCCTTATGGTTTTGCCATGTCCGTCTGTCGGTCCGTGGCTTAGCTCAGAGACGGTTAGTACTAGAAAGCTGTTATTTAAGCTGCATGCTGTGTATGAGTGTGCTGTGTGTGTGTACTGTTGTAGTTGTTATTTGGTTTGTTGCAAGCTGTTGTTTTGGTATGCGTATTAATCACGCCGACAAAGTGGTACAAAAAATCAAGAAAAAAAATATCTCGTCTATCTTATATTTTGTGTGTGCCAAAACCATTTTACAATTCAGGGATCCGTTTGTGAAATATTAAGCTTTAAAATTCAAATTTTTGTTGGAGTCAATATGCCATGCCAACTGATGTGGCCCGGCCAGGTCATTTAACACTCAACGTTTAACGATAATATGAACAGTTAACAGGCCTAACTAGGCCAAAAATAAGTGATCATATCGAAAAAATAGTTAGATTATCCACCGGTACATTCGTTGATGTACCGGTTGGTGTATTTCGCTTTGTTTTTAACGTGCATCATGGCAGCGGCGTACAACAAATAAAACAAATTAGGGTGACCACGCAAAAAGTCGATGGACTTTTATTGAGTTTCCAACTATGACAAGCCATCAACTTGGGAGCATCGCTCGCCAGCCGCTGCCGCTGCGTGAAAAACAACAAAACACTTACAATTAAATTTAAAAAAACAAAATTTACGCAGCTTATATACGTGGCACCCTGACCAAATCGGTTAGGTTAGGTTAGAACTGTGACCAACAGCGCGCGAGCCGATCGAGCGCTAGTTCCAAGTTGGTCGCAATTACTTGGCTATTTTTACTACACCTTACACCATGGATACCCTACATTAGTGACATGCACGATCTATGGTGACATGGCTAAACGTCGACTGACATATCATTAAACGATGACGTTTATACGATATGGCCAATGTAAGCTGGTATTTTCCCATGCATTTATAATTGTTTATAATTTTACTTTGTATGTCAATTTATTTTTATTTTATTTTAATTTATTGTTGACTTAATCTTCTCATTACAATGTTTTTTTTTATGAGTTGCATTGCAATATTTGGTTAGCTAGCGACCTCAACAATTATTTATTTTACCTCGATGGTCCTAGTTTATCAATTATAACTTCTAGTTACAGCTATATATAAGCGGGCACGCCCATTATGCCTGTAGGCTTTTTTATTTTTTATACATTGTTTACGTTATGTCATTGTTATTTCTGCTTGAGTATAGTTCTCGATGTTTCTCGTTGGTATATTGTCGTGTGCTAGCTGTCATGTGGCTATTAATTTATAATTTAAATTATGTTTTGCGTAATGTAAATTATCTTCGATACTATTATATAGAATCATCTTTTTTTAACTGAACAGACAGCTGTGCTGCTGGGGGGTATGTTGCGCCACTTCTTCTTCCCAAGAAAAGGCACTAGGAAGTGGTGAAGGGTGGGCGATTTGGGGGACTGTCTTATATAATTTTGACGTTTAAATCGTGCTGATTCTCAGCCTAGTTTGAATAAATGACTTTTGAATTTGAATTTGAATTCCGTATGAGAGAACATATTTTTGAACTGCAATGTTTAGTTTGTTATTGGGATAAATTCATCCTAACTACGGAACCCTTCAATGTGCGTGGTTCTACACGCACTTGGCTGGCTTTTTATTCTATTTATTTGTCTAGCAGCGTACTGCGTGTGCTGCAACACAACTAGATAAGGACTACGTTTCAGTATAAATAGTCGATGGAGTCTTGGAAAACTTATTCTGAAGTCCACTTCAACACAAACTACAATGTCAGTCAAGGTGATCCTCGTCCTCTGCGCTCAGGTGCTCTTTATCCAGGTGAGAAACTTTTACTTTTTATAATTTCAGTTTTGATGAGTTTCATCTTTTCTCTCGGTTTCCTGTAATTTGTGCGCAGAACTAAAAATGTATGGAAGTGATTACGTTAAAAGGGACGGAAGTGTATAACAGGAAGCCGAGGAAGCGCGCTCTATTTGATTTGAGCGAGCGCGTTGCTAAAGTTTGCTGTCAGAAACGACCTTGACGAGGCCCAGCCCCTTTAATGTTGCTTATTACCAAATAAGCGCTTGGTAGGTGAGAGGTCAGATGTTACAAATCATATGCGACTACTGTAAGGCTCGCTCTTTTTATTCTTGATTAAAAAGGCTTGGAAGGATGCTTTAAGTTACATTTGGTGTAGGTAATTTTTAAAAGAACCCTAATCACCATTTATAAAATTAATTAATTATTTAATTTATTTTATAAAATAATTAGGTGTCACTACTTAAGCAATAAAAAATGCGTTTGACATTCATTATTTTACGTGATCAATTAAATAAATTTCAATGCATTGCCATATTAAAAAAAAAAATGATTAAAATAATAATTTGTTCTTTACAGACTGCTTTCAGTTCATGTCTTGGATATTCTGATAATGGCTTGGCTGGCAATAGGCTGATTGGTAATGGATATGCTGGTAACGGCTATGCTGGTAACTGTGCTAACAATGGTTTGGTTGGCAATGGTTATAACAGCAATGGACTGATTGGTAATGGATATGTTGGTAACGGCTATGCTGGTAACTGTGCTAACAATGGTTTGGTTGGCAATGGTTTGGCTGCTCTAGAGATCATTCCCACCAGTGGCGGTGGACTGCCTATCTCCAGCATCTCTGCTTTCGCTCCCAGTAGCCTCTCCGTAGCGTCTGAGAATGTGTATGAGGGTGCTCTGTCCGTGGCTGGTGAGCTGCCGTTCTTGAGTGCTGTGGCTTTGGAGGGTGTGTTGCCCAGCGCTGGTGCTGGCATCGTCAGCCACAGCTGCGGTAACGGTGTTACTGCTATTGAGAGCATCGCTCCTTCTGCTGCTGGCTATGGCGCTGCTGGTGCTTATGGTGCTGCGGGTGCCTACGGGCTCGGCGCTGGCTATGGACTTGGCGCTGCTGCCATCGCTCCTGCCACTCTCGGACTCGGCTATGGAGCCGGCGGCTATGGATGTGGACGTTACTAAGAATTTAAAAAAAAAACCGATGGTGCGAGACTATGATTCAATAAACTGATTTGCAATTTATTTTGTTTTATGAACTTATTACCCACATAATTCATGTGATGTCCCAGTGAAAAATAGTCCCAGAATGATAATGAATTTACCTTCTTAGATTTTTAGCTTATTCCGATCGGATCGGAATATAATATGGCGAGCAATGTGGTAGTATATAATATTTAGTTCTGAACCGATAGGGATCGGTTGTCAACCCCTATAGGTCAATGTCAACGCCAGTACGCTATTCATAAATATAATACTGTGAAACGATAAAGGAAAATGAATATAAAGTGGTTTGGTAGTTGCGGACTCTACAGTGACTTCTGATCCCAACATTGGACACCAGCTAAAGTTGTAGTTCAATAGAAATATAGACACTGCATTCACATCACACACCGATAAAATACTCATTTTCCGGATCGTGATTTTTGTCGAATCATTATCTTTATTTTATTTAGTGTCCCTTACTTAATGTGCTTGCAGACCAAAAACTTGTTTACAAAAAAAACTGTCTTCCAAAAAAAAACAGTCTAAATAGTGAAAAATCAAACCAAAGACATTTCAGGAGTTGGTTTTTTTAAGTTTATTATTTTTCACTTTTTAATTGTGGTTGACGTAGGTTTTAAGATTTTTTCCCTTTTACACCACACCCGTAGCTCATATCAACAAGCCAGGCCGTCACTTTTATACGTATTAGTCCATATCTTGAAAATTGCTGAACTGATTTTGATGAAATTTACACTTCCCTAAGTTGAATGAAATGTAAGCCAATTAAAAAGAAACCGCCCAAGTGCGTTTCGGACAACGCACAAAAGTGTTCAGTAGTTGGGATGCATTTATCACAATAACAGATTTTTTTATACAAAGAACATCGTGGGTAAAAAAAGTTTGCTACAGGTTACATAATAGATATTTTTTTTAATTCTTAGCTTCATAGAAGAGGCTTTATTTTTTTGTCCAAAAAAGTTAGGACATTTCTCGTTCCACGTGAACAAAAATAATTTAATCATCGTTTTAGACGACGTAAGTGTCGATTCTATTGTTTTCCACTTGTTTGAATGAAATTAGCTTTTTAAAAACCGGCCAAGTGCGTGTCGGACCACGCACAATCCTAAGGGTTCCGTAGATGAAATTAATTTATTCCAAGAACTTATCGTTGTAGAATGTATTATTACTCGGTAACCTGTTGAGCCTACTAAGATGTGATAGTTTTCCTTTTAATTTCGTTGTATATACTACTGCTGCTACTGTATAATAAAAAAACATGTTTTTATTTTACTAATTTGTCGGCGTGATTAATATTATGTTCGAGTATACCCATGCCAAATTACAGCTTCCTAGTACTAAGGGTATCTGAACTAAGCCACGGACAGACAGAGAGACGGACATGGCGAAACTATATGGGTTCTTTGTTGACTACAGAACCCTAAAAATGGTCATGATCTGATTAATAGACTGTAATGTTCTACTGACACTCAAGTAGAGCGGACGTGTGTATAAGCAATAATTGATCATAATTATGTTGTTACAATATTTCCGAGTGATCTATGACCTAGAAACCAAATCGCTGTTTATTTTGCTAAGTTTGTGATTTACTTTAGTGAATAACAATTAATTATGAGAAACGTTTAATTCGTTATCGCGCAAGGTTGGAAATGGCGTATCACAAATTGCAGTTTACTACCAGGACTTGAAGCTAAAGGTCCAAGAAATACAAATCTCTAAACAAGTGTTGAGAGAAATTACTCTCGCGGCGCAGAGAATTTACTCTCGCGGCGTATGCGCTAAAGCTCCTGCGTGGAGTAGCACATAACCCGGGTGTACTGCGTCATCTGAAGCTGTGCGTGCCAGACCAGTACGTGTGGAGGCGGCGGCGACCGCCACTGCTGGCTGTACCTGCAGCCAAAACCAACCTGCTGGCTAAAACACCTCTCACCCGGACAATACGGGTTCTAAACGAAGTGCATGAGAGGATTGACATATTTTCGTGCAATCGGAGTGAATTCGCAAGAATTTTGTTGAATTTTGTTAGTTATATTTAAATAGGTTAGGTTTATTATTTTAAATTTTTTATTGTGTGTACATAAATAGTAAAGTAAATAAAAAGGTATTATTAATATTTGTATTTTAGGTTAAGATGTAACACGCAAAAAAAAAAAAAAGAGTTTCTTTTATTAATACATTGTGTTGCTTTATATATTATTTTGAAAGTTTAGTTCGCAAACCACTATTGTATTGGGTCTTCCTGTAATGATAGTGTGTAAGTTTAATAAATAAATAAATAAATAAAGAAAAAGGTGACCTAACGGATTGCCTCGAAAATTTCAAGAAAACCATTAAAGCTAGTATTCAACAAAACTGTGCTAAACCAACAATGGCAGAAAAAGTTTCGTTCGCTGACATGGTAAAAACCAATCAAAATAATTACTTCCGCTTTAACGGCTAGGGCTGCGCAGGGTAGGCTGCACCGGCCGTTAACTGACAGGTAGTAGTTAGGTAGAGATGTTATTAAAACAGCTTGAAAAGTTAATAGTACATTTATTAGAACACAGCTAGGTCGCAGGTAAGGTCCTATGATTCACATATGAAATTGCACGTTAGAGGATTGCGCAAAACAAAAATCAGCACGAAGATCAAAGACGACATTGAAAAACTTAGGAAATCATCTCAGGTAAGAAGTTCCGGCCTCAAAGTGGAAGAGCCCCATAAGAGAAGACGAAGAATTGTAGTAATAGGAGTACCGACCGTTATAATGATCAAGAAGTTTATGATTGCATCTATGAGCAGAATAGAGCCGACAAGCTGCCTAGTTTGTCCCATGACTCTTTTTTGGCCTCTATCAATTTAAGTCACAAGTCAGGTAAAAAAGAGGGACCTACGTGCAACTTTATTATTGAAGTAACTGCTAGCATAAAAAAGGCACATACAAACCAAAACCGAGTGTTCATTAACTGGTCATCCTGCCCAGTGAGAGACTTCACACTTGTGACCAGGTGCTTTAAATGTCAACAGTATGGACATGATGCAAAGACTTGTCGAGAGGCTAGCTATTCGAGTGGACATTGTGGAGAACAAGGTCATCAGGCGAATGAGTGCACTAAACATGCTGAACCGTCACATTGTGCAACATGCTTGCGATTTAAAAAGCCGAGCAACTACAAAACAGGCGATCAAGAATGCCTTGCAAAGAAAATAGCTGAGACAAGATACATCAATTCTACAGATTATAATGAGGTCGCGTAAGACCGCTAAGGTTTATTTATAAGTGTTTTTTTAATTCATGTTATATATTTATTTTAATATTGTCCTTTACTAGTTATATGTTTATCACATAAAATTAGTTTTCGTTTTTATAATTCGTATTGTAAAAAAACATGAAATATTTATATTTTGTTGACACGGTAAATGTTTCTGTATAAAAAACTAAACGCGACCTTATTAAAAATGCCTTATAGCTAAAATTATAATCACATAGAACGTGGTTGCAAAAATGTCTTACGATGATGCAAACATAGTGGCATAATAATGTTTCTTAATTTGAATAAACCATAATTAAAGTAGATAAATTATTTACTATTTGTTTATGGAATCTTAGATACTCAATACTTATGTATATATGCACTTGAGTGTGATACCTGAGAGGTTTATTCCTAGTTCAGGTAGAATCCAATAGTTATGTACCTACATATTTAGTATAAGACCCTATTTTGTAAATATTAATGTAAATCAATTATTTCAATATACAATTATTATTAAATTATTATTATCAATAGTATCGGAGAAATGCGTGGACTAACAAACAAAACCTACAAAATGTTCCTTTATATTTGTTCCATATTATCCAAATCTCTTCAGGCGTTTAAAAGTTATGGTGGAATAAAGAAACTCACATACATATATACATACATCAACCCTGAATACATTACACTCCTTTTTGGGCAGTCGTGTAAAAAGAGGAATGGACCCAATATCGAGCCCTGTGGTACACCCATTTTGACTTTTAAACCCATTGAATTTACACCGTTTATTTGAACTTGCTGCAGTTTATCATTCAAATATGATTTTACTAAGTTAAGCGCAAGTTTAGCCAGTCCGTAATGCTGAAGTTTCAAGAGCAGTGTTTCGTGATTAACGCAATCAAATGCTTTGGATAGGTCACAGAAGATACTTTTTGCATCCTGTGCCTCTTCCCATGCGTTAAAGATGTGTTTTAATAAAGTGACACCAGCGTCAGTCGCGCAACGTCCTTTGGTAAAACCATACTGTTGATCGTGTAAGATGTTATTACGATAAAAATGATTGAGCATTTAATTTAACATTAGGTACTTTGTCAAACACCTTGCTGAAAACCGGCAAAACCGATAGGGGTCTATAATTATTAGTGTCCTTGCTGTCCCCGGATTTGAAAAGTGAAATAACTTTACTGTACTTCATTAAATCCGGGAAGACCTCTTGATCTACACACAAGTTAAATATTAAAGCTAAATAGGGTGCAATTGTCTTAATAATTGATTGACAAACTTTAGCAGACATGCCCCACAGATCTTCGGTAATTTTGATCTTAAGTTGCTTAAAAGCCTTTAAAACGACCACAGGGCTTATATGATTAAAAAATTCTAAAGGAGAGGCTGAAACATTCGCTCTTAATAAGTCAATAGCAAGTAAGGGGGAGGAATTTAAAGTTTCTGTAGTTTTAATTGGAATATTGGTAAAGAAAGTTGCAAATTCCTGAGCAACTTCGATCTTATCGCTAATAAGACCGCGGGATGTGTCCAGTGTGTAATCAGTATTATGACTTTTGTTTTTGTTCGTTTTGTTGTTAATAATTTTCCAAACTGTCTTTATTTTATTTTTTGCTGATTTAACCTTTTTGCTAAAGAAAGACGCTTTAGCTGCGTTGCAGATGTTTATGGAATCTTAGATACTCAATACTTATATATATAATAAGCACTTGAGGTATCACACGATGCCTGAGAGGTTTATTTCTAGTTCAGGTAGAATCCAATAGTTATGTACCTACATATTTAGTTTAAGACCCTATTTTGTAAATATTAATGTAAATAAATTATTTCAATATACAATAATTATTATATTATTATTATCAATAGTGTTGGAGAAATGCGTGGATTAGCAAACATACATATTCCTACAAAATTTTCCTATATATTTGTTTGTAAGCCCTATTAGACTATCGTATGTATGTAATAATATTACATGCATGCGTGTCGAATTGATAACCTCCTTTTTTAACCAACTTCTTAAATAACCTCACTATAAGGGTTCCGTACCTAAAAAGAATAAAACGGAACCCTTATAGGATCACTCGTGTGTCTATCTGTCCGTCTGTCGCAGCTAATTTGCTTCGAATCTAATGGACCAATTACGTTGAAAATTGGGTACACATTGTATTTCTGTGACCTAACTACGGACGCAAACCTAAAATAAATGAATTTTGAAAATGGGGTCACCTTTCGGGGGCGAAGATAAAAAAAAAAAAACAAATAAGTCATACATTATTCTGTAACACTCACCAGCAGCCGAGGGTGCGTCATTGCAGCGGAGAACGTCTTGCCATGGAGCCGAACGAATTAGATCGCTGAAAAGTGTATAGTCCCCTTTTACAAAGTTCCAATCCCTGCTACGATCAATGTTGCTGGGATCCAATTTTTCACTATCCCTATGCGATGTGATGGTAATTGCAATGTCTAACGGAGGGTGATACAAGTCGATTGGAACCAGCTCTGTACCTTTGACATGTTCGCAGCTTACTTCGGTACCCTCCCGAGCCAACACTACATCTAACTTACTCCCACGCATATTCATCACTTCATTCATCTCAGCCAGACTACAAAAGCTTAAGAAATAACAGTAGTAATTATTGACATTCACAGATGCACTTTTTAAGTTAAGGTCGCCTAAAATTATTATCATTCCGTTCAAATTGGAGATGATGCTCTCAACCTTACAGAACCACGTCATGTATTCATCATCAGTTGCAGTGGGCTTTATATAGACAACACAAACAGATACGTTAGAGCCATAAATTGTGATCGTAGCCCATAAATCTTCGCCACGGTCAGTCTCGAGATCATGCCTCCACTTCATGGTAATGCCGGGGCGCGCAGCAAGCAACACGCCTCCACCCAGAGTCACTCTATCTTTGCGTAGAATGCTCCAATCTCCACTTGACATTTCTGAGTCCTCTATTGAAGAGTCCAGATTTGCCTCTGTTACGGCTATTAAGTCATGCTCTGAGAGTAACAAGCTTGATCTCCATGTAGGTAGTTTGGTTTTGAGCCCACGCACATTCTGGTACAATAAACGCAGATAAACATTGCGATCAGTAGAGGCAGGTAAGGCAGGAACGTTAAAGTGCTTACGAGTACTGAGTCTCATTACTTCGGCCACGAAAGTTACGGCGCCATGGTTTGACGCAAATATCCTCTGCCCAGTTTTGAGCTGCCATATTGTGTTCAGCCAGTCTCGAGGGCACACCCAACTTAAAGGAGGCGTATTTGCCGCGGGATTTGAGCGCTTCTACCGTGCAAACGTCATTTCCACAGATGGAAATTAAGTGGTCACGTACCTGGCTATCAGAAGTACCCTGCTTCACATAGAAGAGGTGCAGGTATCTCCATCTCTCCGAGGCCTCTAAATTAGTGGTACCAGGTGCCGCTGTCTCACGCAAAACATTGCCCAGCGAACGCCGGGAGCGCCTATGTCGAACTTCTGTCCAACCATCAGTCAATTGAAGATCCCGGTCTGTGTCACGCACCGTAACGTCCGCTTCAGCAGCAGGTACCGGCAAAAAGACACGGGCTTTTGGTGCTGTGTGAGTAGCTGATGATACCGGTTACCACATATATTATATTACCGCATATTTCTACATCCACAGCTTCTGGGGCAACCGATATGAGATCCCCCACTTCCTCTATAGCGTACGGTGGAGTGGGCGATTAGGTTAGGTTAGGTAGCTGGGATGGTGCCGAGCGTGACTGGATATTTTTGTCGTGAGTTTCCTGATGGCGTTTCTCCGGATCCTTCCCCCTTACTCTTCTTTGAGTATTAGATGACCTCATTCTGACTTCTAGCTCCATGATGGTTTTTAGAATGGCCGCACACTGTATTTTGACATCAGATACGTCCTTTAGCAGGGCGGACAGCATTGTGTCATGCTCAGCCTTCCATGTAGACAGCCTAAGGTCATGTTCGGCTCTCCATTCACTCAACATCAGCATGAGTTCACTTTTGAATTCCCGACATGCACAAGATGAATCCATCACAGGGTTATTGTTGGGATTAGACTCAATTACATCACATCTGGAAGCTGAAGCAATGTCAGGAACAGATTGCGATTGTCCTGGTCTGGGTGTATTCGGCGATTTAAGAGGAGTGCGATGCATTTTAGGCATTTATATTCGAATTTAAATGCGAATTGAATATCAATCGGGGCGGACTAGTGTTTCAGTCACGTAGACGCGCAGACGTAGCGTATTCAAAAATAATAATCCAACAATAACAAAAAAATGCTCGAAACCTTGTTATTTTTATTTTCTGTATCTGGAACGTTTCTGTCAGGATTTTTCGCTGAGTGTTGGTAGCACTGTCGCTGGCACTGCTAGTAAGTAACGCACGCCGTAACAGCACTTATGCCCCGCACTTAACTACGATGGTCCGTTGCGCACGCGTTTAAGTCAGGATGATAAGCACTTTGAACCGTATTCCGTTATTTGTTTCTATTTATTTTTTCAAAGTCTTAAGGTAAAGTCTAAGGGTAAACGTTTTACGATTAAGTTAACACTGAGTTTATGCGAAGTACACTTGAGCTTCCAAGACAAAACTAGGTGAAAGAACGGTAAAATAATTATATAAACAACAGGAGCAAATTTAGTGACTAGCGAGTTCGCAGCGCGTTCCGTGAGTCTCTAAATAACGAATTCTGTGTTTTACTAGTCTAAAATGGCCATTTTGTTCTTTCTCTTTCTGAATAACTGGATTTTCATGGCTTAATCACTTTATGTTGAACAATATAATGTATACCTATTGTTGGAAATTGTCATTTATTTCCTCAGAAAACAATATTAACCCCGATGTTATTTATTTGTTTTAAATAGAACGGCCGAGGCCAATTACACTATTTAAACATAATATAATTTATTTAACACCATGCATTCTTCTCACATAAATTCAGGCATTCTCACAGTATCATCTTCTATTCAAATTTATAAAAGATGTGGTCTTCTGTTAAAACTTACATTCTGTTGCTCAAGCATCGTGAGAATAATTTACAACGTGCGTGTTCAGTTGGCATCCCTAACCTAGTACAATAATTCCGATTACAAGTTTTTATGAAACGTATGATTCTAAGTCGGCACGTGTCACGACACAGCGATTACGAATAGTGTCATGCTTAATACAGGCGTAAGCGGGCGCGCGTTGGTTGTAAGCGTAGATTTGATTGTGTAGATGACGTCTTCGTGAAGGACGAAGACGTCACTACGCATTCAAATCTGTGCAAAAAAAATTGCTGGGAAACGACATTTTATTATTTTTGGTGTGAAAATTCGCTGCTGTTCTCATGATAAATGCATCCCAACTACGGAACCCTTCGTTGTGCGAGGTCCGAAACGCACTTGGCCGGTTTATTTTTAATCGGCTTACGTTTACTTCAACTTAGGGAACAGGGTAGTTTCATCAAAATCAGTTCAGCAGTTTTCAAGATATGGACTAATACGTATACGAGTGACGGCCTTTTTTTTTTTTTTTGGGTGGGAAATCATCAAATGACGTCTCCCGCTCTGGGTGGAGTGGGAGGGCGTGTCAGACTCTTACTGACTAAAACCCACCCGTGTTCCTTCTCTTGCCTGTGCAATGCCAGGGGGCCACGGTATCCCTTTCGGACTTTCCCGCAACCCCGGCAGGCAATGGTCTCATCGGACCCCTTCATTCGCTGACATATCTTTGAGGCGCGCGTGGAACACAACGCGCCGTCGACCCGGGCTTGGTCCTTACCGGACGGCAAGCTACCCATTGCTCACCGCCCGCAAGCCCGCGCCTACGGTGGCCGGGAATCGGCACTTGATTCTCGACGCCCAGGGCGTCTCCTCCTGCGGCGGCTAGGGGCGTGAGGGCGCGAAATTTGCCTCTCCCTCACGCGCTCCGCCTCCTCCTTCGCGAGCATTACTGCTTCGCAGAAGGAAGTGACGGCCTCCCATGCCCTCTCGCTCCGTACCATGGCCTGGACCAGGGCCAGACGCGAGAGATCCCCGCCACCGATCGCCTCCACGAGGACACGGCGGTGCTCTGCCCAAGCCGGGCATACCTCCACCGTATGCTCCACCGTGTCCTCCGGGCGATCCACGCAGTGATGACACCCGGGCGTTTCCTCCCGCCTTATCCGAAACAGGTACCTCCCGAAACAGCCGTGTCCGGTGAGGACCTGCGTCAGGCAGAAGGTTAGGACGCCGTGGCGCTTCTCCAGCCACTCCTCAAAGAGGGGACTTATCGCCGCAATAGTGGCGTGCCCAACGAGTGACGGCCTGGCTTATTGATTGGAGCTACGGGTGTGGTGTAAAAGGTAAAACAATAATAAAACCTTGGTCAACCTCAATTTAAAAGTGAAAACTAAAAAACTTAAAAAAAACAACTCCCGAAGTGTATTTGGTTTGCCGACTTCCGAAATTAAAGTTATTTTTCACTTTTTTTTTTCTTTTTTTTATTATTAATATAGAGATAATGATTCGACAAAAATCACGATCCGGAAAATGAGTATTTTATCGGTGTGTGATTGTGAATGCAGTGCCTATATTTCTATTGAATTACAACTTTAGCTGGTGTCCAATGTTGGGATCAGAAGTCACTGTAGAGTCCACAACTACCAAACCACTTTATATTTATTTTATTTTATAGTTTCACAGTATTATATTTATGAATAGCGTACTGGCATTGACATTGACCGATAGGGGTTGACAACCGATCCCTATCGGTTCAGAATCAAATATTATTTTCTACCACATTGCTCGCGGATCGTGGGATCCGATCGGAATAAGCTAAAAAACTAAGAAGGTAAATTCATTATCATTCTGGGACTATTTTTCACTGGGACATCACATGAATTACGTGGGTATTCATAAGTTCATAAAACAAAATAAATTGCAAATCAGTTTATTGAATCATAGTATCGCGCCAACGGTTATTTTTTTTAATTCTTAGTAACGTCCACATCTATAGCCGCCGGCTCCATAGCCGAGTCCGAGAGTGGCAGGAGCGATGGCAGCAGCGCCAAGTCCATAGCCAGCGCCGAGCCCGTAGGCACCCGCAGCACCATAAGCACCAGCAGTGCCATAGCCAGCAGCAGAAGGAGCGATGCTCTCAATAGCAGTAACACCGTTACCACAGCTGTAGCTGACGGCGCCAGCACCAGCGCTGGGCAACACGCCCTCCAAAGTCACAGCACTCAAGAACGGTAGCTCACCAGCCACGGACAGAGCACCCTCATACACATTCTCAGACGCTACGGAAAGGCTACTGGGAGCGAAAGCAGAAACGCTGGAGATAGGCAGTCCACCGCCACTGGTGGGAATGATCTCTAGAGCAGCCAAACCATTGCCAACCAAACCATTGTTAGCACAGTTACCAGCATAGCCGTTACCAGCATATCCATTACCAATCAGTCCACTGCCGATATAACCATTGCCAACCAAACCATTGTTAGCACAGTTACCAGCATAGCCGTTACCAGCATATCCATTACCAATCAGTCCATTTTCGATCAAACCATTTCCAGCTAAGGCATTACCAGCATATCCAAGACATGAACTGAAAGCAGTCTGTAAAGAACAAATGCATTGAAATGTGATTATTTAATTGGTCACGTAACATAAAATGTGTCAACCGCTTTTTTTTATTGCTTATGTAGCGGTAAATAATTATTTTATAAATGGTGATGAGGGTTATTTTAAAACTTACCTACCCCAAATGTAACTCAAAGCATCCTTCCAAGCAGTACAATCAAGAATAAAAAAAGCGAGTCTTACAGTAGTCGCATATGATGTGTAACATCTGACCTCTCACCTTGGTAATAAGCAACATTAAAGGGGCTGGGCCTCGTCAAGGTCGTTTCTGACTGCAAACTGTAGCACCGCGCGAGCTCATTGGTCAAATCAAATAGAGCGCGCTTCCTCGGTTTCCTATTATACACTCCCGTCCCTTTTCACGAAATCACTTCCATACATTTTTAGGGTATACATACCTATAGTATGTTCTGTGCACAAATTGCAGGAAACCGAGAGGAAAGATGTTACTCATCTAAGCTGTCATTATAAAAAGTAAAAGTTTCTCACCTGGATAAAGAGCACCTGAGCGCAGAGGACGAGGATCACCTTGGCTGACATTGTAGTTTGTTGAAGTGGACTTCAGAATATTTTTTTTTAGAATCCATCGACTATTTATACTGAAACGTAGACCTTATCTAGTTGTGTTGCAGCACACGCAGTACGCTGCTAGACAAATAAATAGAATAAAAAACCGGTCAAGTGCGTGTCGGACCACGCACACTGAAGGGTCCCGTAGTTAGAATTAATTTATCCCAATATCAAACTTAACATTGCAGTTGAAAAACATGTTTTTCCACTAGAAATGTATGGGAGAACATGTTTTTCAAACTGCAAATCTAAGTTAGTCGATTATTTCTCGTTAATATGTAAAGGCTACGCTGTGATAAAATTCCTTTTAACTTATTTATAATATATACTACTGCTGTGATTTTTTTCACAAATCCAAGTATATACAACCATTTAGCTGGCAAGAGGGGGAACACTTGACTAACAAAAATATGCATTTTAAAGCTTAATATTTCGCAAGCGGATCCCTGAATTGAAAAATGGTATTGAAACACACCAAATATTTTTGAACGACCTTTCTAACGAGACCCCACATCATGGGATAGACGAGATTTTTTTTTGTTGATTTTATTTTACGACTTTGTCAGCGTGATTAATACGATTATACCCATGCCAAATAACAGCCTTCTAATACTAACCATCTCTGAGCTAAGCCGCAGGCCGACAAACAGACGGACAGACGGATATGGCGAAACCATAAGGGTTCCTTGTTTACTACAGAACCCTAAAATTGCGTGCATTTTCATTACTTTGTTATAATTATCATATTATTATGTTTTGTTTCAAAATAGGAAATAGTGAAAAAGTACGTGTTTTTGATAAGAACTTCTGCACTATATAAACATGGTGTAAGACTTCTAACAGCACCAGTCTTCAGCTTCTCGTTGAACTTACAAATACATCAAATATGTCTACCTTCGCTGTTCTGTTGCTCTGCATCCAAGCTTGCTTGGTCCAGGTGAGTGTTTTACTTTTTCTGGTATCTTTATTTTCTCTTGAACTTCAATAGATATTTCTTCTGACATATTTAAATATAAAATTCCACTAATATAAGACTTGTCCTTTGTACTGTCAAAGAATGACAGTTGTGATTCGAATAAACGGATGATTTATTAGGTAGTCATTTTGCTTAACAATTAATATCCCCTATCCCTGAATATACATTTCTGATTTTGAAGTAAAAGTAGATCTTCTCTCAAATCAAGGCGAGGGAAGAAATTCGTCCTGATTTGAGAGAAGATCTATTTTTACTTAAAAATCTCACCTACACATAATATTTATGAAACAAAGTCGCTTTTCGCGTTTGTCTGTATGTCCGCGTTCTTCTCCTAAAGCACGGAACCTGTTTTGATGAGGGTTTTCACCATCGCTTAGAGAATTTATTCCGGAAGGTTTATGTGTATAATACATTATTCTTAAAGTTACGTTTACCTAAGAAATCTCGATGTGTTGTCAAGTCGTAAAAAACGTGCGAAGCAGGAGCGGGTCGCTAGTAAACTAATAAATTCATTTCCGATTCAAACCTCTTCAAACTGTACCAGTCCTAATTCTTGAAATGTCTTCAGTAAGCTTTAATCTTTTTTACGTTATTTTCTGCAACAGGATGTTTTCGGCCAATACCTCGGCGGTAGTGGATGCGGATGTGGAGGACCAGCTGTAGGCATCGGCTCTGGTTACGGTGGTGCCCTGGGTCTTGGCGCTGGTCTCTCTCCTGCTGCTGCATGTGGTGGTTCCCTTGGTCTTGGTGCTTATGGTGGCACCATCGGATCTGCTTATGGTGGCGCACTTGCTCCTGCTGCTGCATACGGAGGTGCTATCACTCCTGGAGCTGCTTACGGTGGCGTCGGTGAAGGCAACGTGGCGGTCATTGGTGAGCTGCCAGTCGCCGGCAACACCGCTGTTGCTGGTACTGTTCCTATCATGGGCGCAGTGACTTTCGGTGGTGCTGTACCCGCTGCAGGTGCCGTGTCTATCTCCGGACAGTGCGCGTGCGGCTGTGGTTCTCCCTTTTACTACTGAAGCCCAAAATCAGAATAAACGATCATAAACTGAGCAAATGATTTTTTTTTCGTACTGTCCTTAACCGCGGCGTTAATATAACATAGCTACTGTACCAATACAACACGCCTGTGTTCCTCGAACCGCCCTTCTAGAATAGAGCTTGCGCTGAGGCTTTTATTTCCTTTTTGAATAAAATAGTAGCTTAATGCTAGAAAATAGTGATGGATTAGTGAAAGACTCTCCTTTAAGTGTGCATCCTTGACAAAGGCTAATTATACCATTGCCCGATAAAGTCTTTACTTCCGTGATAAGTGTGCTAAATATGCGGACAGTGCACTGCTGACAACATTGATACAGCCAGTCGTTCGGGCGTCGTAATTTGATCCAATTATTTTCGCACTTTGATTGTTTGTTTATACAGGTTACAGGTTTGTTTATAATGATGTTATTATATCATTAATTTTTACATCACAAATGGATTGTTTTTCTCGAATTTCATATACTGGCTTATCAGTGGAACATAATATCTTTTCTGAATTCGCGTGGAGACATTGTTGCGGGTCGTTTTCTGTGAAGAATAAAACCAAGTCCTTTCTCAAATTAAATGCCAAATATGGATAAGTCGGGATAACTTGATAGTTTTGTCCTGATTCTTCTCTTTGAAGGGAAATAACTTTGCCCAGTTCGTATTTTTCTGTAGTAACTAGAGGAATCTTGATTTCCATTATAAGACAGTTGTTATAAATTCGAACGAACAGCCGTAATAATTTATAGAGACTTCTGATACTTGATTTGTCCAGTGGCACATTGAGATCATCCTGTACCTCCCGTGTAATGATGTTTATCTGTGCTTCCAACTCTTCAGGCGGGAGGAGGTGAGTGTCTATGCGCCCATGATAGATATCGGTGACTACATCGATGATGCCTTGCTGCATTCTTCGTAACGTCGATAGAACGGCATATGCTGATATTGCTGATGACGTTAAATAAAGGCCTTGCATTGTATCTGATTGCACGTTGTTTACTTCCTTTAATAAAGTCTTCATTTGTTTATTCATAGAAGTAAATTGTTGAATCATAATGGCCTCGTTTCTTCTAATAATGCTGTATTCTGATTCAATGATTAGCGTTTGATTTTTGATAAGGCCTTGTAAATGATTTTCATTCAGTGATATTTGTTCAATATCACGTTCATACTGCTCTGAAAACTTGTCGTCTAAAACCCCAAACAAGTAACTAGCCAGGTTGCCAACCCCATTAACCAGTCCTCTCTTGTATCTTTTGTTAGGGTTTCGCAGTAAAGAATCATAATGTTGGAGTTCGTTCAGCTCATGTTGCAGTTGTAATATGATAGCTCCATACGGCATTGTTGATTGAGGTAGGCACGTTTGCTGACATAATTTATTTAAATGTCGAACATATGTTTGTAAGTCATTGAATCCAGACCAATATGTAGACATGTTGTAGTAGACTATTAACTTCCACTCGTCCTTGACGTGTTGGAGTTCTGATATCTTGTCGAAAAGCATGTTACTTTGACTGTCCAGTGACGTGATATTGTATGCGACAATTGATTGCTGTATGCTAGGTGATATTATCATCATTAACAGAAGAAGTGTTGTTGTTAATAATGTTTTCATGCTGAATTTCGACCGATTGCGATGCCCGTGGGATGGTTCTTGAGTCCCATTCAAGGAAGGTGTGTGCATAGTACTACTTTCTTGAACTGGCAACGGAATAAGTTTGTTGACCGGACGTTTGATAATATTGTTGGCAGTTTTCAATGTTACAACTCTTACACACCCATCTGGACCGGGATGCAGAGCTTGAACTCAGGCCATCGCCCACTTGCCTGTGGTATGTGGTCTTCTTTGATGAGAACCACGTCATCTAGTTTAAGATTTTCCTTCGTAGTACGCCATTTTATTCTTGACTGAAGCTGTTGAAGATACTCCGTGGACCACTTCTTCCAAAACTGTTTATTAATTGCCTGAATCAATTGCCAACGTATACGTGGGTTTTCAGTGAGTGAGCAGAGAGGCCTCGAATTGAGACAGGCTTCAATTTGACACAACAGTGTGGTGAACTCCTCATAGGTTAATTTTTGTCGGCCAAGCACCCGCTTTAAATGATGTTTCAAACTCTTCACCGCCACTTCCCAGAGACCTCCTGCATTTGGCCAGACGGGAACATTGAAGTGCCAATATATTTCTATGTTGTTTAGGTCACTAATTTGGGTTGATTGAGGCCATAATTTCTCGGTATTCTTGATTCAAAAGTCGTGAGGCACCCACAACATTCGTACTATTATCGCTGTAGATATTTTTGGGTACTCCACGCCTGGAACACATTCTTCTTAATGCTGCCAGGAAGGATGCTGTGCTGAGATCGGCTACCAATTCCAAATGTACAGCCTTGGTTGCTAGACACACACATACTGCATTGTATCCTTTGGTAGTCTTAATGCCTCTTCCCTTGTTGGATTTTATCACATTAGTAAAGGGTCGAGACGGTATAACTCTAGGCTATGGAAGGTCAGCCATGTGTTGTTGATATGATTCTTGGCTATATCTTCTGCACTTAACGCATGATCTGATATGCTTTTTTACGCGGCTGGTGCCACTAATCAGCCAATATTTCTCCCGGGTGAATGATAAGGTAAGTCATGGCCCGCCGTGAAGCGTAGTGACATGAGCTTGCTGAATGATTAACTGCCAAGCGACTTCCAGGTGATATTATAATAGGATGCTTCGCCGCATATGCGGCGCATTGCTTGCTCAAGGCGTCCGCCGACTCTTAGTATCCCGTGATTGTCTAAGAATGGTCGCAAGCTGGACAATCTGCTGTTGCTTCGGACGACGCCCTTTTGCTTTAATTGACGTATATCTTCCTTAAAATCGATACCTTGTACATGTTTGACAACAAGGTACAATGCGCTTTGTATTTCGAAACCGGTCCGTGCACTTCGCTCTGCACGTGAGTTTTTATTTTGCAGGCTAGCGATGTAACATGACACCCATGCTACTGTTCGCGCAACCTTAGATAGTTAATTGAATTTATTTAATAATTCAATTATACAAGAGCTGCTAGTTTGACGTAGAGGCTGTTTGTACAATGGGTTTTTTCATTTTTTCTTTTGGAGTTTGATATTCGGTTGTGGGAATGTGATCGATCGGGCTAAAATTAAGAAGCCGTTCTGGTCCTTCTCACCACAAGCGATTTCTTGACAGACCTTCAGAGCTCAATCCACGCGTGGCACAGTATGCTGCGTTATCGCAAGACCTGACGTGACGCCAATTCGATGCTGGGATGATCTTTTTCGCTTTGTGAGTGCACGGACGGGACGGTGCACTATTTAGCTCATCGCTAAGAACAGGTTTTTGCTTGGAAAGTTCCTGTGTTTTTCGGATTGTTTTTTGTTTTTTATTTATTTTTAATGTTTTATTACTAATCTGCTTCGCAATTTATTTGCAAAACATGTAAACAAACACAAGTTTTAGGAAAAACAACTGTGATGCCTTCACATAGGGTTCAGTCTAAAATCAATTTTATTTACACTTTTATAAAGTTGATGTTTGTTTAAGTGGAAATAACATAAATTGGAAACAATTTTTTAAATAGACCTTAAGAAGTTTACCTACTTATTTATTTAGATGTATAAAAATTATGTATTAAGTATGTTGAAACTGTTTGTACTCCCCGTCACTTGTCCATAGGGGTTCATTAGAAAACCAGCGTTAGACAGCATTTGTCGGCCATTAGGTAATGCTGAAATGAACCTTTTTGGCGCAGCCGTGAGGCACACACTATTGCTTTATGATTATTTTCACTTTTTATTTTGTTATTGTGTGTCCTAATAAATATTATTCTTTCTTTCTTTCTTATTCTATCCCAGTTATTTTTTGTGCACGATTAGCCACAAATTGCTTCCATTTTGATAAATCCCCGTGTAGCCAGCCCAATACAACCATCGAATCAGTCCAGGCGAAGATCTGTATTTGTTCTGAAGACAATGTCTGACGAAATTTCTCCATCAGTTGTGATAATAATAATGCACCTATCAACTCAAGCCTAGGTAACGTGATTGACTTATTAATTGGCGCAACCTTTGTTTTTGCAGTTACGAGCTTCGATGTGCGCTTGCCTTTATGATCTTTTGTTATAATGTAAATTGCGCATGCATTAGCTTTTTCCGAGGCGTCACAAAATGCATGTATTTGAATGTTATTTTCCGTTTCACCTAGATGTCTAGGTATTTGAATAATGTTGATTTTTCTTAGGTCATTTCGCAACCTCTTCCATTCTAGTGATATGTGGCCCGGTAATTCTTCATCCCATGTCAGGGGCGCAGTCCAAGTAATCTGGAATAATATTTTTGCTCTGATAGTGAGCGGTGATAACCAGCCAATGGGGTCAAATATTTTTGAAATATCTGTCAATGATTTCCGCTTCGTAAATGGCTTGTCACTTTCTTGATGTTCGATTCTAGTGTCGAATGTAAACATGTCAGTTGAGGGAATCCATCGCAGACCTAGTGTTTTCCGTGATTCGTTATCCTTGAACTCGAATGGAGCGTTTATTTGTTCTGGCTGTAAGGTTTCGATTAGTTGAGGTTCATTACTGGACCATTTCCTTAGGTTCATGCCAGCACTCTTTAAGTTTGCTATTAATTCTTGCTGTAATTGTCTGGCATGCTCGATTGTACTGCTTCCTCCCATGTAGTCATCCATATAAAATTATGATTCCAGGGCGACCGCTGCTCCCAGTCACCAGGGAGAGTGGAACCGGCGAGAGATGTCGTGCGGTGTCCCACAGGGATCGGTCCTGGGGCCGCATCTGTGGGTCATCGGATACGACTGGGTGCTGCGCGCTGACCTCCCCAATGGCGTCAGCGTCGTTTGTTACGCTGACGACACGTTGGTCCTGGCGCAGGGGAGGTCGCACCAGGCGGCGGTCGAACTAGCGACACACGGGGTTGCGAAAATCGTGGCCAGAATCCGGCAGTTGGGACTCGAGGTGGCCTTGCACAAGTCCGAGGCCATGTGTTTTCATGGTCCTCGGAACGCGCCACCGTCGGGTTCCCAAATAACGGTAGGAGGGGTTCACATCGGCGTCGAGTCGACGATGAAGTACCTGGGACTCGTCCTCGACAGTCGGTGGAACTTTGTAGAGCATTTCCGACGTTTGGCTCCCAGACTGGACCGGGCCGGGGCTGCTTTGAAGCGGCTCCTGCCCAATCTAGGGGGTCCAAACGCCTCCTGCCGGAGGCTATACGCGGGGATCGTGCGGTCCATGGCCTTGTACGGGGCACCGGTGTGGGCGCGTTCGTTGAGGCGGTGGCCTGCCCGCCGGTTGAACGCGTCCCAGAGGGTCATGGCCACCCGGCTGGTCCGGGGATACCGCACGGTCTCCGGTGAGGCGGCGAGCCTCCTTGCCGGATTGCCGCCATGGGATCTGGAGGCAAAAGTCCTCTCGCATACCTGGGAGTGGCGCGAGGAGGCGAAGCGTCGGGGCTTGACTCCGATGCCGCGAGAAATCGCGGCACAGCGGACAGAGCTTCGACGGGATCTCATGGTGTCATGGAGAGTGCGATTGTCGCAACCCAGTGCTGGGCACGCCACTATTGCGGCGATAAGTCCCCTCTTCGAGGAGTGGCTGGAGAGGCGCCACGGCGTCCTCACCTTACGCCTGACGCAGGTCCTCACCGGACACGGCTGTTTCGGGAGGTACCTGTTTCGGATAAGGCGGGAGGAAACGCCCGGGTGTCATCACTGCGTGGATCACCCGGAGGACACGGTGGAGCATACGGTGGAGGTATGCCCGGCTTGGGCAGAGCACCGCCGTGTCCTCGTGGAGGCGATCGGTGGCGGGGATCTCTCGCGTCCGGCCTTGGTCCAGGCCATGGTACGGAGCGAGAGGGCATGGAAGGCCGTCACCTCCTTCTGCGAAGCAGTAATGCTCGCGAAGGAGGAGGCGGAGCGCGTGAGGGAGAGGCAAATTTCGCGCCCGCACGCCTCTAGCCGCCGCAGGAGGAGACGCCCTGGGCGTCGGGAATCTATTGCCGATTCCCAGCCACCGTAGGCGCGGGCTTGCGGACGGTGAGCAATGGGTAGCTCGCCGTCCGGTAAGGACCAAGCCCGGGTCGACGGCGTGTTGTGTTCCACGCGCGCCTCAAAGAGTGTCAGCGAGTGAAGGAGTCCGATGAGACCATTGCCTGCTGGGGTTGCGGGAAAGTCCGAAAGGGATACCGTGGCCCCCAGTATTCACAAGGATTGCTCGAAAGATTTTTTCTACATCCGCAGTGACTACGTACTTATATTGTCGCCACTTTAGGATGATATTTTGAAGGTCTTGTTGCAGATTCGGTCCGTTGTACCTCAAGCCGTTTAAGCTGCGTCCAGATGACATTTTAAACGAAGCATTGAAAACAACACGTAGAGCTGAAATTGTAGAATCTAATTTCAGCACGCCGTGATGAGGTAAGTAGCACGCTGTGTGATCTTTTTGTTCTACTTGACGCATGTGACCGAGTTCTACATACTCTCGAATGAATTCGCGATAACCTGCAGCAAGTGATGGATTTTTGGTCATCTTCTTTTCTTGTTGAATAAATTGAGCCACAGCCTTTGACTTTGATGCACCCATTTCTTGTTCGAAGTTAGATTTCATGGGTAATGCTACTTCATATAGGCCCGAGTCCAATCTCTTAGTAGTTGCTTGATAAAAAATTCTCACAATATCGATCTGCAGATGATAATGACGATGTGGGCTCTAGTATGTCTTCGACCTCCCAGAATTTGGAGATGTCTACGTCGTTGAGGACGACATGACATGCAAACGTCTTCACATTGCCTGATAATATCCACCCAAGTTTTGTTTGGCGCGATAGAAGCTTGTGCTGGTCCTTTGATAAGCCCACTCATTATAATGTTTGAGTAGACACTGGCATCCAAGAGCAAGTTAATTGGCTTAGAAATGTTATACTCAGGATCTGCCAGTCTGGTGTGTGATAAATAGGGCCAAGTTTGTTTCTTACACGAGGTATTAGGCAAGTTATTTATAACTCGGGCTACGACTAGAGCCTCCGTTGTAAAATGATAGTCGTCGTAAATTGATATGCAGTCAAGCGACACTAAGCCTCTGCTTTGTTTTTGTGTTGACCCAATTCCGGATACTGCTGCTTGATGTGATTGCCTTTTCAATCCTAATAATTGGGCGGCATTTTCTGGTATAAGTGATACTTGCGACCCTTGTTCTAAATGGGCTCTGAATCGCATATTGCTGCCATCTGAGGCTCTGATATTTACTGCTACAGTAGTCAAAAGGACTTCTTCATTTTCGCTTGCAACGTAGTTAACATTGTGACTGCTACGCGATGTTGAAGTGGAGTCTGATGACGACGGAGAGTGCTGAGTTTGAGGTTTATCTGTTTGTTCCAGTAGATCACCTCGCATGGTTAAAATTGCGCCATGCATAATTGAATTATGATCACCGTTGCGTGAGATCTCGAGGTGACGCACGCGACTCCATATAGTCAGTACGCGTTTCGTCGTCCAGCTTCTTTGATAAAAGATGAACCTAAATCGGGTCCCAGGTAGCGATGTCAAAGCCTAGGTTCCGAATACTGTTGATACACTATGTACTCGTAGTTGTATCGTGTAGCTTCTTGAAAGCTTAATATGATGATTGCTTGGTGATCGGCGGTTGATTCAAAAATATATCCATCTGAGTTGAGAATAAAATCTGTGGATTGTTATTATGATGCGTGAGGATATCTGATTCTGCCTCACCCTTGACCTTCTCCTTCAAATGTTGCATTTTCTGCGCTTTAGAAATACCTTTGTTATTATTTATTGTTTCGACGAATAGATCGAAGAAGGTTGGCCACTGCGTATATTTTCGGTAAAATTTAGGGACTTCTAGTTTGGCTGTGGACTGCTCAAGGTGGGCAGTGGGCGTTCGAACATTGCTTGTATGCCCTGCATGATAAATACCTGAAGTTGCTGAGACTGATATATGATATTCTTCTTTACTTTTGATAAATTATATTCTCTTGCTTGTGTTTCTATAATCTCCAGCACGATATGTACGCCTTCTCAATCCTACTGGTGAGACCCGCTTCTGGGAGGCCAGCAGACCGATTCACTATCGTACCGGAAATCTTTAGAATACTATCTTGATAATGATACACTGATAACTAGATCCACAGGTCACTGGTTCAGATCCAATATCCGGCTCGAAGGACCAATAATGTAGGGGTTTTGCTCACTCCTTCACTTGGATGATTAATGATAGATGACTGCTGACAATGATATAGGCAGAAAGATCGTGTAATAAATGATAAACGACACAACTTTCTGCAATAAGTATTTAATTGATACTTATTGATAGAAATTATAAGATGCAGTGATACATAATGCTAAAGTAACTGTATAAATACTATACAAAAGTGCTGACGCGCGTCGCGGCGCTAATTATGCATATAAAACCAAATTAAACCTGTACAGTTGTCTGTACAAAGATCTTTGTTATTTATAAAAGAGTAATGACCGATTACCTAACATCTACGAAAATGTTATAAAACGTTACTTGAGGATACATACTATCATAACATCGTTTGTGGTTTGTACGTTTAACTGTGGAATCTTAAATCCAGACGTTTTTAAATTATGTAGAGTACCTACGGATGAACATAAAATAATAAAGAGTGTGTAATAAGAATAACACAAGATCGATCAGAACACAAAGTCGACGCCGAAATTACAAAAGAAAAAAAAAAAATTGGCTAGTCAAAAATAGGGAGGCTATTTTTTCTTCTTTGCGTATTTCAATTAATTTATTAACATAGAATTAACATGCCTGAAATTATAACCTGTAAACTTAGAGAACTTAGATGATAATAATAAAAAAAAATGTTTATTTTTTCTTCCACAAATAACACTTACTAACTAAACTTAATAATAATTATAATGTAGGACAGTTCATTTGTGGGAGACTGGTGCCTAAACTAAGCCGTGACTTGTATTTCAGGATACCAGGGACTCCTAGAGGCAAAAATATCCATCAAAAACATTATTATGGAAAAAAAAAAAACTTAACGAAAGTTACATTTTTATGTTATTATTAGACAAATTATTGTTGCAAAAGAATAGTAGAAGCTTAACCGAAAACTTAGACGGATTTAACTGCGAGTCCCAAACTAGGCACAGCTGGTATCTTGGTGACCCTAAATATTATATACTATCGATCTATTTTCGTCTGTACCGGTTTTCAAAAGTAAAATCTTGTTATTTATTTAGAAATTGCCTTTAAGTAGTTTATGCTAATGGATTATCTTATTTAAATAATTTTATCGGTTTCAATTTTAGAAAAAGTATGGACTTTTCTAGGAACGTTAAAACAACGTACGCGTTCGGAAATAAAATATAAAATATTTTATTGCATTCCGTTATGCATAAGTTGTATTTTTTAAGACTATTTTCCCTGCTTTAAAACGAAAATATGGATATAATAATAAATTTGTATGATTACATTTACAATGTACACACGGCCACACATTAAGCTATACATTTCCAGTATAAGCTAAACTCGCATTGTACGGAAATCCTATGATCTCGCATTGTGATCAGCATGAACTGGAAATGTATCGCTTGATGTGTAGCCGTGTGTACTTCACATTGGTAATAGTCTCTCAATAACGAATTCTGAGTTTTACTAGTCAAAAATGGCCATTTGTCCTTTCTCTTTCTGAATGATTGGATTTTCATGGCTTAATCAGTTTAGGTAAGTTGAACAATATGTACCTATTGTTGGAAATAGTATTTTTTTTCTTCAGAAATCAATATTAACCCCGATGCTATTTATAAAAGATGTGGACTTCTGTTAAAACATACATTCTGTTTGCTCAAGCATCGTGAGAATAATCAACAACGTGCGTGTTCAGTTGGCATCCCTACCCTAGTACAATAATTTCAATTACAAGTTTTTATGAAACGTACGATTCTGAGTCGGCACGTGTCACGACACAGCAGTTATGAATAATGCCATGCTTAATACAAGCTGTTGTAAAAGACCTTTGATTGCTTAGATGACTTCTTCGTGAAGGACGAAGACGTCACTACGCATTCAAATCCGTGCAATAAAAATTGCTGGGAAACGACATTTTATTATTTTTGCTGAGAAAATTCGCTGTTTTCGGCAATACGCAATGTAACGCACGGAAAACATTGTGCATGCGTACAGGTACGCAACGGTACAAGGATCTTGAGAGTATTTTAAGTTAAGTTATAACATTTAGAACTTGTTTTTATAAATAAAACATAAAAAAAACGTTGGAATGTTGACCTTCAATAACATCGTAACTAAGGCGTTCAAGATATGGTCCAGTCCAAAAAATCCAGCGAAGTGCGTGTCGGGACACGCGCTTGGTTGGAATGAATTTAACCCAAAAACAAACTTAACATTGTAGTGGAAAATCACGCTAGACGAGAAATTACAATGGGGACCCCATATAACATCTCTCGCGGGGCGGCTAAGCTCGGCCGCTTATGCTGTTAGAAAGATAAGACAGTTAACAGATGTAGAAACCGCGCGTTTGGTCTATTTTAGTTACTTCCACAGTATTATGTCGTATGGCATTTTACTATGGGGTCGGGCTGCTGACATTGAATCCATTTTTATTTTACAAAAGAGAGCTGTCAGAGCCATTTATAATCTTAGTCGTCGCGAATCTCTCAGGGAACTATTTAAAAAGATTAATATTATGACGGTACCTTGCCAATTCATTTATGAAAATATTATGTATGTGAGAAAAAATCTACATCTTTTTAATAAAATAAGTGATAGACATAATTTTAATACTAGAAATAAAGATAAAATAGATCAACCATTTTTCAGACTATCTAAAGTAAATACATCTTTTATGGGGTACTGTGTTAAATGTTACAACAGAATACCTTGTGATATATTAGAATTAAATGAAAGAAAATTTAAAACTCATATAAAAAGTACACTTTGTAAACAAGCATATTACAAATTAGAGGATTATATCCAAGATAAAAATGCTTGGAAACATGCTGGTCCTGCTCCATAGGACAATTTAGAATCTAGACAAAATCAAACTGGTTGCCAATTTAATTGTATTAATATTAATTTTTTAAACATTAATTTTATATTCTGTGATTACTTGAACTCACACACTGACTTATTATTAGTAGTACTTGTTAAAATGTTAAGAATATCGTATAATTTTACAATGTTTGTAAATATGTGAGCACCATGCATCTATCACATAATTAATTTATGTCATTCCTTCATTTTCATTCTTTTTACCTATCGTGGTATAGTAATCTTATTCTAGGTGCATCGGTCTTCACATATAATTATATAATTAATGTATACAGAATATTGTGAAAATATTTTAAAAGAGTAACGGTAGAGTTTCTTGCCCATTCTTCTCCATACGAAAACGACCTTTTGGAATGGGCGACTAGAATCATTTTTTTTTTTTTTTTTTTTTTAATGTTGACGTTCTTAAGTGCCTTTTTTGTGCCTAAATGAAATAAATACTTTGACTTTGACTTTGACATGTTCTCCCATACTTTCTAAACGCATACATGTAATCTATGAGTAAAAAACCATTCATTTTCACAGAAGTTTTGGCTCAGTAGTGGTAAAGGAGGGATCAATGATCAATTTTCATCAAATTTCCATCTTTAAAAGTATAAAATAAAATAATTAAAAAAAATATGATCTTTTTTACACGCTCGCGTGTAACAAAATCACAATTATTTTCACGCGTTAAAAAATATTAAAACATTGTGTATGGTGAACCCGCACATTTAGAAAAATTAAGTAGGTTAAGCTACATCAGCGTTTGCATACGCGCGATCATTTAGTGAACTGGCTAAGTAAAATAAATCAGTGATTTTACCACACTCAACACGGGCGGTTTAATTCTTCATCCCCGGTTTTCCATCATCACAAGTGTACAGAACAATCATCGCACGCTTGAACAAAGTGTACGAAAAATAAAATAATGTACGACGTGGTCTATACCACGTCGTACATTATTTTTTGGTCCTTCGAGCAGCCGGATATGAACCAGCGACCTATGGATGAAAGCAAAAAAACTTGCAAGCCTTTCTCATCAGTGTTTTATAGATAGTTCAACTCAAAGGCTCAGCACTGGCTGCCTTCATCGATATCGAAGGCGCCTTTGACAAAACAATGTTAAACAGTATAAATATGGCCCTCGACAGACACAATATAGACCCGACCCTGAGTGGCTGGATCACCAACATGCTCAAGCGAAGGGCTGTACAAGTCACAGTAAATGACACTACGAGAGCCATCGTTGCGAAAGGCTGCCCACAAGGGGGCGTTCTCTCGCCACTCCTATGGAACCTAGTAGTAGACAGCCTCATCAAAACACTCAATGACAAAGGTTATTTCACCGTAGGCTACGCCGATGACATAACCATAATAATTAACGGGACCCACGAAAACACACTATGCAATCTTATGCGTCAAGCCCTGAAAATAGTAGAGGAATGGTGCAACAAGCACCAACTCTCAGTGAACCCAACAAAAACCGAACTGATTCTCTTCACAAAAAAGAGAAAACTGATGACACTACAATTACCACGATTCTTTGGAACAACCCTAAGCCTCTCAACTGAAACCAAATACCTGGGCATCTATTTGGACAAACAACTGAACTGGGCAAAACACACAAACCATACTATTACGAAAGCCAGCATATCCCTGTGGCAATGCAAGCGATTGCTTGGCAGGAATTGGGGGATCAGCCCCAAAGTTACCTTCTGGCTATACACCATAGTCATTCGACCAATTATCACATACGGCTCACTGGTCTGGTGGCCCAGGACAGACCTGAGCACAACCCAGAGAGATCTCGAGAAACTACAGCGGTTTGCCTGTGTCGCAATCACTAGCTGTATGAGAACCACACCGACCGCTGCCCTACAAGCAATGCTAGGGCTGCCGCCTCTACACCTAATCGTACGGGAGGAAGCGACCCTGGCCGCCTTCAGGCTCCACTTGTCGGGAACCCTAAGTAACGACTCCAGAATTAAGCACACACGCATAAAGGAGGATGCGATCAAACGTAAGCCAATGATGGCATCACTCTGCGACAAAGCCCCGAAAACAATCCACTTTCAAAGGCACTACAACATAATACTCACCGAAGAACAGTGTGACTACTCAGGCCCCAGAGAAATGAGAGTATACACCAACGGCTCGAAGACCGACTCCGGCACCGGAATCGGAGTCTTCTCACATGAACTCAACATAAATATATCCAGACCGCTGGGAAGGCTCAACACCGTCTATCAGGCGGAGTGTGTGGGAATCATACATGCGGTCCATGCCCTAAAAGCCAGGAGAGTTACGGATACACATATACGTATACTCTCCGATAGCGCCTCAGTCCTCCAATCATTAAGGAAAACAATTTTTACCTCAAAGCTAACACTAGAATGTCATAAGGCATTAGAGCGAATAACGGTCTCTAGCCGCAACATGGTGACACTGCAATGGATAAAAGGACACAGCGGGTCGCTAGGTAATGACGCAGCTGACGAACTTGCTAGGCGAGGATCCAGCACGGCAGCCTGTGGACCCGAGCCTATCGTACCTATCCCCTTCAACCGAATACGTAGGTGGTTACAGGAAATCACCCACACACAAGCAGGGCAATGGTGGTCCTCGACACCGGGCTGCCGGCAGTCAAAGGAAGCTATGCCAACTTTGGATAGCAGGCTGACCAGGCATCTTTTACGCCTGAACAGGAATGACCTGCGCCTGGTGACGGGGACTATCACGGGACACTGCTCGCTAAACAAACACTTCCACACAATAGGCATAACGGACAGTCCTCTGTGCAGGGCGTGCATGGAGGCTGAGGAGAACGTTGCGCACGTGCTTTTTGAATGCACGGGCGTTACCCAGATTAGAACAGAAACCCTCGGGTCACCCAGATCATACACAGATGTTCTAGACAAACCAGGAGACCTAATTACCTTCTGGAGGGAGGTGGGCTGGTTGGAATAATCCCCCAAACGGCCGCCATGGCCCACGCACAATGGTCCACCTGACGGACTGAGTGCGGAAACCAAACCCCATAACATAGAACATATAACAAAGATAGTTCAACTCATCTGTGCGTGCGGCGACATGTTTTTTTTGACTATGGCATCTCGTAGCACACCTCTGAGGTGATAACTACTTAACCGGACAATGTGCGGCGACATGTGTGGCCGACGGAAGAAATTCGTCCTGATTTGAGATCTATTTTTACTTAAAAGTCTCATCTACACATATTATAATGAAACAAAGTCGCTTTTCGCGTTTGTCTGTATGTCCGCGTTCTTCTCCTAAACCACGCAACATGGTTTGATGAGGGTTTTCACCATCGCTTAGAGAATTTATTCCGGAAGGTTTATGTGTATAATACATTATTCTTAAAGTTACGTTTACCTAAGAAATCTCGATGTGTTGTCAAGTCGTGAAAAACGTGCGAAGCAGGAGCGGGTCGCTAGTAAACTAATAAATTCATTTCCGATTCAAACCTCTTCAAACTCTACCAGTTCTAATTCTTGAAATATCTTCAGTAAGCTTTAATCTTTTTTATGTTATTTTCTTCAACAGGATGTTTTCGGCCAATACCTCGGCGGTAGTGGATGCGGATGTGGAGGACCAGCTGTAGGCATCGGTTCTGCTTACGGTGGTGCCCTGGGTCTTGGCGCTGGTCTCTCTCCTGCTGCTGCATGTGGTGGTTCCCTTGGTCTTGGTGCTTATGGTGGCACCATTGGATCTGCTTATGGTGGCACACTTGCTCCTGTTGCTGCATACGGAGGTGCTATCACTCCTGGAGCTGCTTACGGTGGCGTCGGTGAAGGCAACGTGGCGGTAATTGGTGAGCTGCCGGTCGCCGGCAACACCGCTATTGCTGGTACTGTTCCTATCATGGGCGCAGTGACTTTCGGTGGTGCTGTACCCGCTGCTGGTGCCGTGTCTATCTCCGGACAGTGCGCGTGCGGCTGCGGTTCTCCCCTTTACTACTGAAGCCCAAAATCTGAATAAACGATCATAAACTGAGCAATGTTTTATTTTCGTACTGTCTTTAACCGCGGCGTTAAAATAACATAGCTACTGTACCAATACAACACGCCTGTGTTCCTCGAACCGCCCTTCTAGAATAGAGCCAGCGTTGAGGCATTTATTTCCTTTTTAAATAAAATAGTAATATTTCAAAAGTCATTAGAAATTAATAAAGACCTTTGTTATTTTATAAAAAGAGTAATGGCAGATCACCTAACATCTACGAAAATGTAAGTAAGTTACCATATAAGTTTGGTCAAGATCTGATGAGGGGTTTTTGAGTTAGCTTCAATAACACGTATTTTTCCCACCCAGTATATTATGTGGACGATGTTCTAATAGTTTCTGTCACTGTAATTTACATAGTAGGTAGTAGTATTCAAATTTTTGTGGGGGGTATGTGTAGGTACCACAATTGTACCCTATGTTATTATCATCATTTATCATCATCACAAATCATTATTATCATCATTATTATAAAATATTTTATGTATCATCAGTTCATCATATCAGTAATTAATATTTTTGTAAAAAATTAAGTGAACGGCTCGCCAACACACAGATAAACCCTGAGAGGTTTTTCGTTGTGTGGCTACAACCGAAATTTAAATTAGGATAAGTGTTTTAGAAATAAAAAATAAATTAAAAAAATTAAATTAAAATAATTTACACGAGTTTATACGTTTCACATTCCGTGTGATATAGAAACAAAATTCGATTCGATTTTAGAAAAAATATGGACTTCTCTAGGAACACATAACATAACATCACGCCTTGTTTCCCCGAAGGGTTGGGCAGAGGTGTACCTGTAGTAGGTACACCTACATTTCGCCAATTTTGTTTAAGTCCCATGTAATAGGAACGTAAAAGCGTACGCGTTCGGAAATAAAATATTATACTGCATTCCGGTAAGCATAAGTTGTATTTTTTAAGACTATTACCTACTATTTTCCCTGCTTTAAAACAAAAATATGAATTGTCAAAGAGTCAGTTCTTCAGAAAGTTGAAGCTAGTTGCCCATTCCAAAACGTAGATCTCTATGGAGAAGAACGGGCAAGAAACTCCAAGGACACTCTTTTAAATATAGCAATTATAAAATCCTGGGTAAATTACTATTGTTGCTTCTATATGTGAGAACAATGTAAAAAAAAAGGATTAAAAATAAGCCCTGACGGATAAGAGATGACCAGTCTCAAATGACGGCGCCCGTTCACGAATACGACGCGTGGATCAGCACCATCCAGCTCAACCATTTTGTAGGGAACCGAATGATCCACACTCGCTACCATCAGTGAGAAATTTAAGTGAGCATGACATACTCTCCACTACCCTGCTCTTTCAAGTCAACATACAACATTATAACATAGTAAACGACCCCATGGTTATCAAATTTACAAAAATTAAAAAAAAATGCGTCTAAGTTACACAAAACTATAGTTTGCAATGTATTTGTAACATTTAAAGAATTTTACTACTAAAAAGAAAGAAAATCATTATTATCTATTGGAGTATTCAACAAATAAGACATGGTTAAATAAAAAAATAAAAATAAACATTATGTTCGTAAAGTCAGACAAAATAAAAAAGGAGAAATCTTCCAATCCTCCATTTTTTTTATTTTTTTTAACTTGTGAGCCCAAGTCCCTATGGGCTAAGCAGGATCAGCATTAAGCCAAGCATTTTTATCTACGATATAATCATTCAACTTATAGTATGCTTGTCTACATAGTGTGCGTTTAATGCAAGTTTTCAATTTCTTCTCATTTAGTGTGGTGACATTCTGACAGAATCATCTTCTATCTTCTGTTAAAACATACATTCTGTTTGCTCAAGCACCGTGAGAATAATTTACAACGTGCGTGTTCAGTTGGCATCCCTAACCTAGTACAATAATTTCGATTACAAGTTTTTATGAAACGTATCACCGTGTCATAATACAGGCTGTTGTAAGTGTTGTTGTTGTTGTTGTATTTTTGATTGCGTAGAAGATTTCGTGAAGGACGAAGACGTCACTACGCATTCAAATCTGTGCAAAAAAAATTGCTGGGAAACGACATTTTATTATTTTTGGTGTGAAAATTCGCTGCTGTTCTCACGATAAATGCATCCCAACTACGGAACCCTTCGTTGTGCGTGGTCCAAAACGCACTTGGCCGGTTTATTTTGAATCGGCTTACATAATTATACTTCAACTTAGGGAACAGGGTAAGTTTCATCAAAATCAGTTCAGCAGTTTTCAAGATATGGACTAATACGTATACGAGTGACGGCCTTTTTTTTTTTTTTTTTTTGGGTGGGAAATCATCAAATGACGTCTCCCGCTCTGGGTGGAGCGGGAGGGCGTGTCAGACTCTTACTGACTAAAACCCACCCGTGTTCCTTCTGTTGCCTGTGCAATGCCAGGGGGCCACGGTATCCCTTTCGGACTAATCCCGCAACCCCGGCAGGCAATGGTCTCATCGGACCCCTTCACTTGCTGACATCTCTTTAAGGCGCGCGTGGAACACAACGCGCCGTCGACCCGGGCCTGGTCCTTACCGGACGGCGAGCTACCCATTGCTCACCATCCGCAAGCCCACGCCTACGGTGGCCGGGAATCGGCAATCGATTCCCGACGCCCAGGGCGTCTCCTCCTGCGGCGGCTAGGGGCGTGAGGGCGCGAAATTTGCCTCTCCCTCACGCGTTCCGCCTCCTCCTTTGCGAGCATTACTGCTTCGCAGAAGGAGGTGACGGCCTCCCATGCCCTCTCGCTCCGTACCATGCCTGGATCAGGGCCGGACGCGAGAGATCCCCGCCACCGATCGCCTCCACGAGGACACGGCGGTGCTCTGCCCAAGCCGGGCATACCTCCACCGTATGCTCCACCGTGTCCTCCGGGCGATCCACGCAGTGATGACACCCGGGCGTTACCTCCCGCCTTATCCGAAACAGGTACCTCCCGAAACAGCCATGTCCGGTGAGGACCTGCGTCAGGCGGAAGGTGAGGACGCCGTGGCGCCTCTCCAGCCACTCCTCAAAGAGGGGACTTATCGCCACAATAGTGGCGTGCCCAGCACTGGGTTGCGACAATCGCACTCTCCATGCCGCCATGAGATCCCGTCGGAGCTCTGTCCGCTGTGCCTCTGTCCGCTGTGCACGAGTGACGGCCTGGCTTATTGATTGGAGCTACGGGTGTGGTGTAAAAGGTAACAATAATAAAACCTTGGTCAACCTCAATTTAAAAGTGAAAACTAAAAAACTTAAAAAAAAACAACTCCCGAAGTGTATTTGGTTTGCCGACTTCCGAAATTAAAGTTATTTTTCACTTTTTATACTGTTTTTTATTTGGAAGACGGTTTCTTTTTAAAATTAAAATAGAGATAATGATTCGACAAAAATCAAGATCCGGAAAATGAGTATTTTATCGGTGTGCGATGTGAATGCAGTGTCTATATTTCTATTGAACTACAACTTTAGCTGGTGTCCAATGTTGGGATCAGAAGTCACTGTAGGGTACGCAACTACCAAACCACTATAAATTCATTTTCCTTTATCGTTTCACAGTATTATATTTATGAATAGCGTACTGACATTGACATTGACCGATAGGGGTTGACAACCGATCCCTATCGGTTCAGAATCAAATATTATTTTCTACCACATTGCTCGCGGATCGTGGGATCCGATCGGATAAGCTAAAAAACTAAGAAGGTAAATTCATTATCATTCTGGGGCTATTTTTCACTGGGACATCACATGAATTACGTGGGTATTCATAAGTTCATAAAACAAAATAAATTGCAAATCAGTTTATTGAATCATAGTATCGCGCCAACGGTTATTTCTTTTAATTCTTAGTAACGTCGACATCCATAGCCACCGGCTCCATAGCCGAGTCCGAGAGTGGCAGGAGCGATGGCAGCAGCGCCAAGTCCATAGCCAGCGCCGATTCCATAGCCAGCGCCAAGCCCGTAGGCACCCGCAGCACCATAAGCACCAGCAGCGCCATAGCCAGCAGCAGAAGGAGCGATGCTCTCAATAGCAGTAACACCGTTACCACAGCTGTAGCTGACGGCGCCAGCACCAGCGCTGGGCAACACGCCCTCCAAAGTCACAGCACTCAAGAACGGCAGCTCACCAGCCACGGACAGAGCACCCTCATACACATTCTCAGACGCTACGGAAAGGCTACTGGGAGCGAAAGCAGAAACGCTGGAGATAGGCAGTCCACCGCCACTGGTGGGAATGATCTCTAGAGCAGCCAAACCATTGCCAACCAAACCATTGTTAGCACAGTTACCAGCATAGCCGTTACCAGCATATCCATTACCAATCAGTCCACTGCCGATATAACCATTGCCAACCAAACCATTGTTAGCACAGTTACCAGCATAGCCGTTACCAGCATATCCATTACCAATCAGTCCATTTTCGATCAAACCATTTCCAGCTAAGGCATTACCAGCATATCCAAGACATGAACTGAAAGCAGTCTGTAAAGAACAAATGCATTGAAATGTGATTATTTAATTGATCACGTTACATAAAATGTGTCAACCGCTTTTTTTATTGCTTATGTAGCGGTAAATAATTATTTTATAAATGGTGATGAGGGTTATTTTAAAACTTACCTACCCCAAATGTAACTCAAAGCATCCTTCCAAGCAGTACAATCAAGAATAAAAAAAGCGAGTCTTGCAGTAGTCGCATATGATGTGTAACATCTGACCTCTCACCTTGGTAATAAGCAACATTAAAGGGGCTGGGCCTCGTCAAGGTCGTTTCTGACTGCAAACTGTAGCACCGCGCGAGCTCATAGGTCAAATCAAATAGAGCGCGCTTCCTCGGTTTCCTGTTATACACTTCCGTCCCTTTTCACGAAATCACTCCCACAGATTTTTAGGGTATACATACCTATAGTATGTTCTGTGCACAAATTGCAGGAAACCGAGAGGAAAGATGTTACTCATCTAAGCTGTCATTATAAAAAGTAAAAGTTTCTTACCTGGATAAAGAGCACCTGAGCGCAGAGGACGAGGATCACCTTGGCTGACATTGTAGTTTGTGTTGAAGTGGACTTCAGAATAACTTTTTTTAGAATCCATCGACTATTTATACTGAAACGTAGTCCTTATCTAGTTGTGTTGCAGCACACGCAGTACGCTGCTAGACAAATAAATAGAATAAAAAAACCGGTCAAGTGCGTGTCGGACCACGCACACTGAAGGGTCCCGTAGTTAGGATTAATTTATCCCAATATCAAACTTAACATTGCAGTTGAAAAACATGTTTTTCCACTAGAAATGTATGGGAGAACATGTTTTTCAAACTGCAAATCTAAGTTAGTCGATTATTTCTCGTTAATCTGTAAAGGCTACGCTGTGATAAAATTCCTATTAACTTCTTTATAATATATACTACTGCTGTGATTTTTTTCACAAATCCAAGTATATACAACCATTTAGCTGGCAGGAAGGGGAACACTTGACTTTAACAAAAATATGCATTTTAAAGCTTAATATTTCACAAGCGGATCCCTGAATTGAAAAATGGTATTGAAACAAACCAAATATTTTTGAACGACCTTTCTAACGAGACCCCACATCATGGGATAGACGAGATTTTTTATTCTTGATTTTATTTTACGACTTTGTCGGCGTAATTAATACGTATACCTACCCATGCCAAATAACAGCCTTCTAATACTAACCATCTCTGAGCTAAGCCGCAGGCCGACAAACAGACGGACAGACGGATATGGCGAAACCATAAGGGTTCCTTGTTTACTACAGAACCCTAAAATTGCGTGCATTTTCATTACTTTGTTATAATTATCATATTATTATGTTTTGTTTCAAAATAGGAAATAGTGAAAAAGTACGTGTTTTTGATAAGAACTTCTGCACTATATAAACATGGTGTAAGACTTCTAACAGCACCAGTCTTCAGCTTCTCGTTGAACTTACAAATACATCAAATATGTCTACCTTCGCTGTTCTGTTGCTCTGTTTCCAAGCTTGCTTGGTCCAGGTGAGTGTTTTACTATTTCTGGTATCTTTATTTTCTCTTGAACTTCCATAGATATTTCTTCTGACATATTTAAATATAAAATTCCACTAATATAAGACTTGTCCTTTGTACTGTCAAAGAATGACAGTTGTGATTCGAATACACGGACGATTTATTTAGTAGTCATTTTGCTTAAAAAATTATATCCCCCATCCCTGAATATACATTTTTGATTTTGAAGTAAAAGTAGATCTTCTCTCAAATCAAGGCGAGGGAAGAAATTCGTCCTGATTTGAGAGAAGATCTATTTTTACTTAAAAATCTCACCTACACATAATATTTATGAAACAAAAGTCACTTTTCGCGTTTGTCTGTATGTCCGCGTTCTTCTCCTAAACCACGCAACATGTTTTGATGAGGGTTTTCACCATCGCTTAGAGAATTTATTCCGGAAGGTTTATGTGTATAATACATTATTCTTAAAGTTACGTTTACCTAAGAAATCTCGATGTGTTGTCAAGTCGTAAAAAACGTGCGAAGCAGGAGCGGGTCGCTAGTAAACTAATAAATTCATTTCCGATTCAAACCTCTTCAAACTGTACCAGTCCTAATTCTTGAAATATCTTCAGTAAGCTTTAATCTTTTTTATGTTATTTTCTTCAACAGGATGTTTTCGGCCAATACCTCGGCGGTAGTGGATGCGGATGTGGAGGACCAGCTGTAGGCATCGGCTCTGCTTACGGTGGTGCCCTGGGTCTTGGCGCTGGTCTCTCTCCTGCTGCTGCATGTGGTGGTTCCCTTGGTCTTGGTGCATATGGTGGCGCCATCGGATCTGCTTATGGTGGCGCACTTGCTCCTGCTGCTGCATACGGAGGTGCTATCGCTCCTGGAGCTGCTTACGGCGGCGTCGGTGAAGGCAACGTGGCGGTCATTGGTGAGCTGCCAGTCGCCGGCAACACCGCTGTTGCTGGTACTGTTCCTATCATGGGCGCAGTGACTTTCGGTGGTGCTGTACCCGCTGCAGGTGCCGTGTCTATCTCCGGACAGTGCGCGTGCGGCTGTGGTTCTCCCTTTTACTACTGAAGCCCAAAATCAGAATAAACGATCATAAACTGAGCAAATGATTTTTTTTTCGTACTGTCCTTAACCGCGGTGTTAATATAACATAGCTACTGTACCAATACAACACGCCTGTGAGCCTCGAACCGCCCTTCTAGAATAGAGCTTGCGCTGAGGCTTTTATTTCCTTTTTGAATAAAATAGTAGCTTAATGCTAGAAAATAGTGATGGATTAGTGAAAGACTCTCCTTTAAGTGTGCATCCTTGACAAAGGCTAATTATACCATTGCCCGATAAAGTCTTTACTTCCGTGCTACGTGTGCTAAATATGCGGACAGTGCATTGTTGACAACATTGATACAGCCAGTCGTTCGGGCGTCGTAATTTGATCCAATTATTTTCGCACTTTGATTGTTTGTTTATACAGGTTACAGGTTTGTTTATATGCTGTTATTATATCATTATTTTTTACATCACAAATGGATTGTTTTTCTCGAATTTCATATACTGGCTTATCAGTGGAACATAATATCTTTTCTGAATTCGCGTGGAGACATTGTTGCGGGTAGTTTTCTGTGAAGAATAAAACCAAGTCCTTTCTCAAATTAAATGCCAAATATGGATAAGTCGGGATAACTTGATAGTTTTGTCCTGATTCTTCTCTTTGAAGGGAAATAACTTTGCCCAGTTCGTATTTTTCTGTAGTAACTAGAGGAATCTTGATTTCCATTATAAGACAGTTGTTATAAATTCGAACGAACAGCCGTAATAATTTATAGAGACTTCTGATACTTGATTTGTCCAGTGGCACATTGAGATCATCCTGTACCTCCCGTGTAATGATGTTTATCTGTGCTTCCAACTCTTCAGACGGGAGGAGGTGAGTGTCTATGCGCCCATGATAGATATCGGTGACTACATCGATGAGGCCTTGCTGCATTCTTCGTAACGTCGATAGAACGGCATATGCTGATATTGCTGATGACGTTAAATAAAGGCCTTGCATTGTATCTGATTGCACGTTGTTTACTTCCTTTAATAAAGTCTTCATTTGTTTATGCATAGAAGTTTATTGTTGAATCATAATGGCCTCATTTCTTCTAATTCTGATTCAATGATTAGCGTTTGATTTTTGATAAGGCCTTGTAAATGATTTTCATTCAGTGATATTTGTTCAATATCACGTTCACGCACTGCTCTGAAAACTTGTCGTCTAAAACCCCAAACATGTAACTAGCCAGGTTGCCAACCCCATTAAACAGTCCTCTCTTGTATCTTTTGTTAGGGTTTCGCAGTAAAGAATCATAATGTTGGAGTTCGTTCAGCTCATGTTGCAGTTGTAATATGATAGCTCCATACGGCATTGTTAATTGAGGTAGGCACGTTTGCTGACATAATTTATTTAAATGTCGAACATACGAGTATGTTTGTAAGTCATTGAATCCAGACCAATATGTAGACATGTTGTAGTAGACTATTAACTTCCACTCGTCCTTGACGTGTTGGAGTTCTGATACCTTGTCGAAAAGCATGTTCCTTTGACTGTCCATTGACGTGATATTGTATGCGACAATTGATTGCTGTATGCTAGGTGATATTATCATCATTAACAGAAGAAGTGTTGTTGTTAATAATGTTTTCATGCTGAATTTCGACCGATTGCGATGCCCGTGGGATGGTTCTTGAGACCCATTCAAGGAAGGTGTGTGCATAGTACTACTTTCTTGAACCGGCAACGGAATAAGTTTGTTGACCGGACGTTTGATAATATTGTTGGCAGTTTTCAATGTTACAACTCTTACACACCCATCTGGACCGGGATGCAGAGCTTGAACTCAGGCCATCGCCCACTTGCCTGGTGGTATGTGGTCTTCTTTGATGAGAACCACGTCATCTAGTTAAGTAAGATTTTCCTTCGTAGTACGCCATTTTGTTCTTGACTGAAGCTGTTGAAGATACTCCGTGGACCACTTCTTCCAAAACTGTTTATTAATTGCCTGAATCAATTGCCAACGTATAGTCAGGCTCATATGATCGGGATCAGTCTGAGGTCGTGATATTATGGATCCACCGACAAGGAAATGCCCAGGAGTGAGATATGTGTCGTCTGGGTTTTCAGTGAGTGAGCAGAGAGGCCTCGAATTGAGACAGGCTTCAATTTGACACAACAGTGTGGTGAACTCCTCATAGGTTAATTTTTGCCGGCCAAGCACCCGCTTTAAATGATGTTTCAAACTCTTCACCGCCGCTTCCCAGAGACCTCCTGCATTTGGCCAGACGGGAACATTGAAGTGCCAATATATTTCTATGTTGTTTAGGTCACTAATTTGGGTTGATTGAGGCCATGATTTCTCGGTATTCTTGATTCAAAAGTAGTGAGGCACCCACAACATTCGTACTATTATCGCTGTAGATATTTTTGGGTACTCCACGCCTGGAACACATTCTTCTTAATGCTGCCAGGAAGGATGCTGTGCTGAGATCGGCTACCAATTCCAAATGTACAGCCTTGGTTGCTAGACACACACATACTGCATTGTATCCTTTGGTAGTCTTGATGCCTCTTCCCTTGTTGGATTTTATATCCACATGCCCTGTGAAGTCTATACCCACATTAGTAAAGGGTCGAGACGGTATAACTCTAGGCTTTGGAAGGTCAGCCATGTGTTGTTGATATGATTCTTGGCTATATCTTCTGCACTTAACGCATGATCTGATATGCTTTTTTACGCGGGTGATGCCACTAATCAGCCAATATTTCTCCCGGGTGAATGATAAGGTAAGTCATGGCCCGCCGTGAAGCGTAGTGACAAGAGCTTGCTGAATGATTAATTGCCAAGCGACTTCCAGGTGATATTTTAATAGGATGCTTCGCCGCATATGTAATATTTGCTTGCTCAAGGCGTCCGCCGACTCTTAGTATCCCGTGATTGTCTAAGAATGGTCGCAAGCTGGACAATCTGCTGTTGCTTCGGACGACGGACCCTTTTGCTTTAGTTGACGTATATCTTCCTTAAAATCGATACCTTGTACATGTTTGACAACAAGGTACAATGCGCTTTGTATTTCGACACCGGTCAGTGCACTTCGCTTTGCACGTGAGTTTTTATTTTGCAGGCTAGCGATGTAACGTGTCACCCATGCTACTGTTCGCGCAATCTTAGATAGTTAATTGATATTATTTAATAATTGAATTATACAAGAGCTGCTTGTTTGACGTAGAGGCTGTTTGTACAATGGGTTTTTTCATTTCTTCTTTTGGAGTTTGATATTCGGTTGTGGGAATGTGATCGATCGTGCTAAAATTAAGAAACCGTTCTGATCGTTTGTGGTTTGTACGTTTAACTGTGGAATCTTAAATTCAGATGTTTTAAAATTATGTGTACTCTACATAATTTGAGTACCTACGGATGAACATAAAATAATAAAGAGTGTGTAATAAGAATAACACAAGATCGATCAGAACACAAAGTCGACGCCGAAATTACAAAAGAAAAAATTGGCTAGTCAAAAATAGGGAGGCTTTTTTTTTTCTTTGCGTATTTCAATTAATTTATTAACATAGAATTAACATGCCTGAAATTATAACCTGTAAACTTAGAGACTTAGATGATAATAATTTAAAAAAAATGTTTATTTTTTCTTCCACAAATAACACTTACTAACTAAACTTAATAATTATTATAATGTAGGACAGTTCATTTGTGGGAGACTGGTGCCTAAACTAAGCCGTGACTTGTATTTCAGGATACCAGGGACTCCCCCCTAGAGGCAAAAATATCCATCAAAAACATTATTATGGAAAAAAAAAAAAAACTTAACGAAAGTTACATTTTTATGTTATTATTAGACAAATTATTGTTGCAAAAGAATAGTAGAAGCTTAACCGAAAACTTAGACGGATTTAACTGCGAGTCCCAAACTAGGCACAGCCGGTATCTTGGTGACCCTAAATATTATATACTATCGATCTATTTTCGTCTGTACCGGTTTTCAAAAGTAAAATCTTGTTATTTATTTAGAAATTGCCTTTAAGTAGTTTATGCTAATGGATTATCTTATTTAAATAATTTAATCGGTTTCAATATTAGAAAAAGTATTGACTTCTCTAGGAACGTAAAAACAACGTACCTACGCGTTCGGAAATAAAATATAAAATATTTTATTGCATTCCGTTATGCATAAGTTGTATTTTTTAAGACTATTTTCCCTGCTTTAAATCGAAAATATGGATATAATAATAAATTAGTATGATTACATTTACAATGTACACACGGCCACACATGAAGCTATACATTTCCAGTATAAGCTAAACTCGAATTGTACGGAAATCCTATGATCTCGCATTGTGATCAGCATGAACTGGAAATGTATCGCTTGATGTGTAGCCGTGTGTACTTCACATTGGTAATAGTCTCTCAATAACGAATTCTGAGTTTTACTAGTCAAAAATGGCCATTTGTCCTTTCTCTTTCTGAATGATTGGATTTTCATGGCTTAATCAGTTTAGGTAAGTTGAACAATATGTACCTATTGTTGGAAATAGTATTTTTTTTCTTCAGAAATCAATATTAACCCCGATGCTATTTAAAAAAGATGTGGACTTCTGTTAAAACATACATTCTGTTTGCTCAAGCATCGTGAGAATAATCAACAACGTGCGTGTTCAGTTGGCATCCCTAACTTAGTACAATATCTCAGATGACAAGTTTTTATGAAACGTACGATTCTGAGTCGGCACGTGTCACGACACAGCAATTATGAATAATGCCATGCTTAATAAAAGCTGTTGTAAAAGACCTTTGATTGCTTAGATGACTTCTTCGTGAAGGACGAAGACGTCACTACGCATTCAAATCCGTGCAATAAAAATTGCTGGGAAACGACATTTTATTATGTTTGCTGAGAAAATTCGCTGTTTTCGGCAATACGCAATGTAACGCACGGAAAACATTGTGCATGCGTACAGGTACGCAACGGTACAAGGATCTTGAGAGTATTTTAAGTTAAGTTATAACATTTAGAACTTGTTTTTATAAATAAAACATTTAAAAAAAACGTTGGAATGTTGACCTTCAATAACATCGTAACTAAGGCGTTCAAGATATGGTCCAGTCCAAAAAATCCGGCGAAGTGCGTGTCGGGACACGCGCTTGGTTGGAATGAATTTAACCCAAAAACAAACTTAACATTGTAGTGGAAAAACATGTTCTCCCATACTTTCTAAACGCATACATGTAATCTATGAGTAAAAAACCATTCATTTTCACAGAAGTTTTGGCTCAGTAGTGGTAAAGGAGGGATGAATGGTCAATTTTCATCAAATTTCCATCTTTAAAAGTATAAAATAAAATAATTTAAAAAATATGATCTTTTTTACACGCTCGCGTGTAACAAAGATCACAATTATTTTCACGCGTTAAAAAATATTAAAACATTGTGTATGGTGAACCCGCACATTTAGAAAAATTAAGTAGGTTAAGCTACATCAGCGTTTGCATACGCGCGATCATTTAGTGATCTGGCTAAGTAAAATAAATCAGTGATTTTACCACACTCAACACGGGCGGTTTAATTCTTCATCCCCGGTTTTCCATCATCACAAGTGTACAGAACAAACATCGCACGCTTGAACAAAGTGTATAGACCACGTCGTACATTATTTTTTGGTCCTTCGAGCAGGATATGAACCAGCGACCTATGGATGAAAGCAAAAAAACTTGCAAGCCTTTCTCATCAGTGTTTTATAGATAGTTCAACTCAAAGGCTCAGCACTGGCTGCCTTCATCGATATCGAAGGCGCCTTTGACAAAACAATGTTTAACAGTATAAATATGGCCCTCGACAGACACAATATAGAACCGACCCTGAGTGGCTGGATCACCAACATGCTCAAGCGAAGGGCTGTACAAGTCACAGTAAATGACACTACGAGAGCCATCGTTGCGAAAGGCTGCCCACAAGGGGGCGTTCTCTCGCCACTCCTATGGAACCTAGTAGTAGACAGCCTCATCAAAACACTCAATGACAAAGGTTATTTCACCGTAGGCTACGCCGATGACATAACCATAATAATTAACGGGACCCACGAAAACACACTATGCAATCTTATGCGTCAAGCCCTGAAAATAGTAGAGGAATGGTGCAACAAGCACCAACTCTCAGTGAACCCAACAAAAACCGAACTGATTCTCTTCACAAAAAAGAGAAAACTGATGACATTACAATTACCACGATTCTTTGGAACAACCCTAAGCCTCTCAACTGAAACTAAAGACCTGGGCATCTATTTGGACAAACAACTGAACTGGGCAAAACACACAAACCATACTATTACGAAAGCCAGCATATCCCTGTGGCAATGCAAGCGATTGCTTGGCAGGAATTGGGGGATCAGCCCCAAAGTCACCTTCTGGCTATACACCACAGTCATTCGACCAATTATCACATACGGCTCACTGGTCTGGTGGCCCAGGACAGACCTGAGCACAACCCAGAGAGATCTCGAGAAACTACAGCGGTTTGCCTGTGTCGCAATCACTAGCTGTATGAGAACCACACCGACCGCTGCCCTACAAGCAATGCTAGGGCTGCCGCCTCTACACCTAATCGTACGGGAGGAAGCGGCCCTGGCCGCCTTCAGGCTCCACCTGTCGGGAACCCTAAGTAACGACTCCAGAATTAAGCACACACGCATAAAGGAGGATGCGATCAAACGTAAGCCAATGATGGCATCACTCTGTGACAAAGCCCCGAAAACAATCCACTTTCAAAGGCACTACAACATAATACTCACCGAAAAACAGTGTGACTACTCAGGCCCCAGAGAAATGCCGGAGGCTATACGCGGGGATCGTGCGGTCCATGGCCCTGTACGGGGCACCGGTGTGGGCGTATTCGTTGAGGCGGCGGCCTGCCCGCCGGTTGAACGCGTCCCAGAGGGTCATGGCCACCCGGCTGGTCCGGGGATACCGCACGGTCTCCGGTGAGGCGGCGAGCCTCCTTGCCGGATTGCCGCCATGGGATCTGGAGGCAAAAGTCCTCGCGCATATTTGGGAGTGGCGCGGGGAGGCGAAACGCCGGGGCTTGACTCCGATGCCGCGAGAAATCGCGGCACAGCGGACAGAGCTCCGACGGGATCTCATGGCGTCATGGAGAGTGCGATTGTCGCAACCCAGTGCTGGGCACGCCACTATTGCGGCGATAAGTCCCCTCTTTGAGGAGTGGCTGGAGAGGCGCCACGGCGTCCTAACCTTCCGCCTGACGCAGGTCCTCACCGGACACGGCTGTTTCGGGAGGTACCTGTTTCGGATAAGGCGGGAGGAAACGCCCGGGTGTCATCACTGCGTGGATCGCCCGGAGGACACGGTGGAGCATACGGTGGAGGCATGCCCGGCTTGGGCAGAGCACCGCCGTGTCCTCGTGGAGGCGATCGGTGGCGGGGATCTCTCGCGTCCGGCCCTGGTCCAGGCCATGGTACGGAGCGAGAGGGCATGGGAGGCCGTCACCTCCTTCTGCGAAGCAGTATCGCTCGCGAAGGAGGAGGCGGAGCGCGTGAGGGAGAGGCAAATTTCGCGCCCTCACGCCCCTAGCCGCCGCAGGAGGAGACGCCCCGGGCGTCGGGAATCGATCGCGGATTCCCGGCCACCGTAGGCGCGGGCTTGCGGACGGTGAGCAATGGGTAGCTCGCCGTCCGGTTAGGACCAAGCCCGGGTCGACGGCGCGTTGTGTTCCACGCGCGCCTCAAAGAGTGTCAGCGAGTGAAGGGGTCCGATGAGACCATTGCCTGCCGGGGTTGCGGGAAAGTCCGAAAGGGATACCGTGGCCCCCTGGCATTGCACAGGCAAGAGAAGGAACACGGGTGGGTTTTAGTCAGTAAGAGTCTGACACGCCCTCCCGCTCCACCCAGAGCGGGAGACGTCATTTGATGATTTCCCACCCAAAAAAAAAAAAAAAAAGGCCCCAGAGAAATGAGAGTATACACCGACGGCTCGAAGACTGACTCCGGCACCGGAATCGGAGTCTTCTCACATGAACTCAACATAAATATATCCAGACCGCTGGGAAGGTTCAACACCGTCTATCAGGCGGAGTGTGTGGGAATCAGATTCAGATTCAGATTCAGGTTTATTTATTTGCCATCAATATACGTACAAGTTTAAGATGATACAAATAGCTGAAGGTTACCGCTACATTCTACCTTACGGCATGCAAATTCATAGAAACTAATAGATTACATACAATATTATTATAAATTAACAACTAATATGTCATTCTAATTAACACTAACAAACATAAAAAAGAAAATAGTAATAAAATAATAATAATCATCAAATAGTCAATTGCACATAAATAAATCTTGTCAATAAAATGAATTTCATTATCTTGGAATTAGAATTAAGTGAAATATTATTTTACAAACATAATGTCATTTGCAAATTGTCAAATTTCTTTATCATTTAAAAAGTCATTGATACAATAATAACATTTATCCAATAATAATGCAGTGAGCTTAGATTTAAATGTTCGAATAGGGTGTTCTTTAAAACTGTGCGGAATTTTATTGTATATGATAGGTCCCATCGACATAATATTTTCCTTAGTAGTGCTGTTCTGTAATTGCCTGTATGTAATAAGTTTTTATATTGTAGTCTCATTGGACCTGACCGCATTTTAATATCGGCTAATGATGGAAATAAATCTAAATTAGTTTTAACAAAAATTGCGACCTCTAAAATGTACAGTGATGGGAAGGTCAGTACTTTCAGCGACTTAAACTCAGGTACAGTCACGAGCTTTAATATGGGACCCATTTCCGTTAAATGTTGTTAGAACAATCATAATGCAATAAGGTCGAAACTTTGAAACTTTGCTTTAAGGTTGAAATGTTGAATGTCAAGTTAAGACATAAAATGTCTTATCTAATCGACCTATGAAATGATAACCTCGTTGCAAAAAGCTATCATTACGATTTTCTAATTACGAACATGTGTCGTGTCAGTGTCATTTAAGAAAATAGTTTAATGTGATATTTTCACAAAATATAATTTACCAATTAATAAAATGCTTGCGGCTAATCGTGACCAAATAAGGCTCCAAATTATTGATTTGCACGAACAAGGAGTAGGCATTCACGAGATATCGCGACGAATAAATGTGACAAGAAACACAGTTCGCCGCTGGGTTCGACGCCACGGGAACGAGGAAAATATTATTGACTTACGACGAAACAACCATCACCCGCAAGTTATAACACAAGAGCAGAGCCGCTTGATGCAAAGGCAATACCTGATGAATGGATTTACGCCAACGAGGCATTTTGCGGAAGCGTTTGAAGTCCACCCTTCAACAGTTAGAAGGCATCTTAAAGCTATGGGACTGCATCACAGGCGGCCTGCAAAAAAAAATTGCGTTGACGGATAAAACTGCTCGACTTATTTTCGCACGTCAGTATCAAAATTTTGATTGGACGACGACGGCTTTCATCGATGAAAAGACTTTTCAATCTTCCCAAACGGGCAGACTACATTTGTGGCGAATTGACAGGACGCGATACACGGAAGACCACGTCATAGCTAACAACGCGTCTGGTCGCATTACAGTTAACATGTCTGGCTGGATTAGTTCAGCCGGCATTGGAGAACTAATAAATTTACCACCCAGGGCCACTGCTCAAGATTATGTCGATTTATTAGACGAGAGTGTCCTTCCAACATTGCAACTATATTATCCACAAGAAGATGTTGCTCCAATAAACTTTGTTCAAGATAACGCAACAATTCATACGACAAGAATCGTTAGAACTTGGTTCGACAATATACAATATAGAGCAAATTTAAATCGTATTCCGTGGCCTGCAAAGTGTGCCGATTTAAATCCTATAGAAAATTTATGGGGCTTAATGGTTCAAAAATGGTCAAATAGAAACGAAAGAACTAGAGAAGCACTTATGGATCACTGCCTCACAGTCTGGGAAAGTTTAAGGGGTACTGACATATGTGACAAATTGATTGGATCCATGCATAACCGGCTCCAGGCTGTGATTGACAATGAAGGTGGATATACGCGGTTTTGAATATTTATGATAAAAAAATTACTGGAGAGATTTAAATTAATTTAGTCGTAGCCTTCGGTGATAAGTGTTTATTTTGTGCACCGCTAACCATGCTTTCTATATAATTGTGTTAAGATTGAGGTTTGTGTCATAAATGTCTTAATAAATATAAAGAATAAATAACTTTGTTTTTCTAAAGATTTTATTAATCAATATTTTAGCTGAAATCTTCTAAGCCCCCATAATCATAAACGGCCTTTAAACCTATTTTATTTTAAATATGTTGTTTTGGTCCGTCATTTTGATATTTATGTTTGAGAAAGAGACAAAACTTTTTAACTAATATAGGTTTGAAGAATAAGCGGGTTAGTAGACTAGCTATCATATATTGACAATATAATTTTGTTCTTTTTTATTTGTTTCTTTTTTCTTATACGACCACAGGACCAAAAAGTAATTATTACTCGGAAATCGGTAATGATCGTTTGCCCTCGCTCCAGTTGACGTTAGCCCCTAGAAACGTAAAGTTGTCGATGGTAAACATTATGACGTTTATTGTTTGTGCAGTGACAGCGTTAACATAATAGCTCTAAATGGCGAAAGTTTGCGACACGATATTCAACCTTAGGTGGGTCCCAAATTAAAGCTCGTGACTGTACACAGCTGTCTGTAGTTTTCAGATTTAACATAGATCTTATGCAACGTTTTTGGGCTCTAAAAATCTGTTCCCTCTCACTGCAATTGCCCCAGAATATTACTCCGAATCTTAAAATTGGCGCCACTATACCTTGGTAAGCTATTACGAGTATATTATTGCTTACTTTATGCGATAGATTATGCAGCACATAGGCTGACTTGCTAAGTTTACAACAAACGTCTTCAGCATGAGGTTTCCAAGTAAGATTGCTGTCAATTAAGATACCTAGGAATTTAGCAATATTTGTTGTTTCAACATTTTGTCCATTATGACCAATGTTAACACTAAGAGGGCAAGTCCTTTGGTAAAAATGCATAATTTTTGTTTTTTTAAGATTGATTACTAAGTTATTTATGTCAAGCGAGTCAATAATGTTTTCCAATGCTGTATTGATATCATCTTCATAATCTTTAATGTCATTACATTTTACTATCACCGTACTATCATCCGCAAATAGCACCATGGGATGTTGGATTTGACGTGGCAAATCATTGATATAGAGCAGAAATAGAGGTGGCCCAAGAACGCTACCCTGTGGAACACCATATTTGACTACTCTACCGTCTGATGCATATTTAAGCTCGCGTTTCGTTTCAAGAGATGTTCTCGATATTTCTGTTACCTGATTTCGACCACTGAGGTAAGAGGTTATAAGGTCCAGGACATTACCCCTAATGCCATAGCGGTGAAGTTTATATAAAAGGACGTCATGGCTAACGTAATCGAACGCCTTAGTTATATCAGTTAATATGGCACATACCGGTACTTTCTTGTCAACATTATTCATAACGGGAAATAGAAGATTAAAGATTGACATATTAATGTTTTTGTTTTTTCTAAATCCCATTTGTTCTTTGCATAATATATTATATTTAGTCAAATAATTGTCAAGTGCTTCATAAATAATCTTTTCAAGTATCTTGGAGAATATAGGGATCAATGCTACTGGTCTATAGTTGGACATATCTTCTTTGCTATTTTTTTATGTATTGGTTTAATTACAACTGTTTTCAGGCTTTTAGGGAAAATACCAGAAGCAATACAAGTGTTCACTATGTGACTTAAAGGCGCAGCTACAATATCACTGACAAACTTCACAACCTTTGTAGTTATACCGTCATAACCATGACTTTGTGTATTTCTCAGGCTTTTGATCACCCTTACTAAGTCGTTTGAGACAGTTGGGGCCATAAACATTGAATTCGAGTTGTAATTCAGGTCAATAGTTCTAACGTTTGTTTTGTTACTTACACTTTGTACTTGGTCAATAAAAAAGTCGTTAAATGATGTTGCTATCTCTTTAGGATCGTCAATTGTCCTATTTTGGTTAGTAATCTTTGAAACAGGTTCTTTTATATAGTTATTATTATTAATTATTTGCCATGAAGCCTTTGATTTATTATGGGCATTATTTATAAAGTTGTTATTTTGTGCCCTTTGAGTGAGTCTGATGACTTTTTTAAATCTTTGTGAGTATGACTTAAATTTATTTTTATTTTCGCTTGATGGATTCCACCTGAATTTCCATAATAGGCTTCTTTGCTTCCTGCTACAAAGTTTAATGCCTTTAGAAACCCATTTAATTTTGTGTTCTGCTTGAATTCTAATCCACTTAATTGGAAAACACTGATCATAAAGGAGTTGAAAGATTTCTATAAATTTGTTATATGCATCACTAGGGTTACTCTCACCGTATACATTTGAAAACGACAAACTCTGCAAAAAAAATTTAAACTTAACCAAATTGTCTTTAGAATAATCCCTTTTTTGAGTGCGACAATACTTTAATTTGCAAATTCTACTAACTCGAATTTTGAGGATTTGAGCTGAGTGATCCGATATCGCAAAATCAATAATATCACTAGTGCATTTTAGGTTCGCATCAACAGCAAAATTATCTAGACAAGTAAGACTGCTTGGTCTTGTGGCCTGCCTTATTTTCAATTTAAGGTTGTAATTTAGGAGCAAATATTCAAAGTCCAAAGTGCATCTGTTACGTTTTAAAATGTCTATGTTGAAGTCTCCGCATAATACCACCTTTACATTAGTCTTATTGCACAACTTTTTTAATAAGGCATCTAAAGTTTCGAAAAAACTATTAATGTTAGACATGTAGGGAGGCCTATAAATACACACTACTATTAACTTATGTTTTGGCAGTTCTATCGCACAACATTCAAAAACACCGGTGATAGAAAAGCATTAAATCGCTTAATTCCTTGCATTCGAGATAAGTCTTTACTAATCATACATGCGGTCCACGCCCTAGAAGCCAGGAGAGTTACGGATACACATATACGTATACTCTCCGATAGCGCCTCAGTCCTCCAATCATTAAGGAAAACAATTTTTACCTCAAAGCTAACACTAGAATGTCATAAGGCATTAGAGAGAATAACGGTCTCTAGCCGCAACATGGTGACACTGCAATGGATAAAAGGACACAGCGGGTCGCTAGGTAATGACGCAGCTGAAGAACTTGCTACGCGAGGATCCAGCACGGCAGCCTGTGGACCCGAGCCTATCGTACCTATCCCCTTCAACCAAATACGTAGGTGGTTACAGGAAATCACCCACACACAAGCAGGGCAATGGTGGTCCTCGACACCGGGCTGCCGGCAGTCAAAGGAAGCTATGCCAACTTTGGATAGCAGGCTGACCAGGCGTCTTTTACGCCTGGACAGGAATGACCTGCGCCTGGTGACGGGGACCATCACGGGACACTGCTCGCTAAACAAACACTTCCACACAATAGGCATAACGGACAGTCCTCTGTGCAGGGCGTGCATGGAGGCTGAGGAGACCGTTGCGCACGTGCTTTTTGAATGCACGGGCGTTATCCAGATTAGAACAGAAACCCTCGGGTCACCCAGATCATACACAGATGTTCTAGACAAACCAGGAGACCTAATTGCCTTCTGGAGGGAGGTGGGCTGGTTGGAATAACCCCCCAAACCGCCATGGCCCACGCACAATGGTCCACCTGACGGACTGAGTGCGGAAACCAAACCCTATAACATAAAACATAGAACATAGATAGTTCAACTCATCTGTGCGTGCGGCGACATGTTTTTTTTGACTATGGCATCTCGTAGCTCACCTCTGAGGTGATGACTACTTAACCGGACAATGTGCGGCGCCATGTGTGGCTGCGCTGTAACTATACAGCTTAAATTTGTGTGGCAGTGACGCGGCAGTCGTCGTCCGAGCGCAACACAAATGAAAGCTGTATAATTACAAGCGCACGCACACAAGGCGCCACGCGCACAGATGAGTTGAACTATCTATACTAATGCTTTTGTTTGCATCTTCTAGTCTACAACAGAAAGTGACGACATACAACGTTACGCAAATTACTACAAACCAAGGACTTTACTTCAACAAGATGTCCAACCTCCAAGTTATCAAGGACTATTGGAAAATCATCGTGTTTAATAACATGACCACGTGCTATCACGGAGTATCGGACATTAAAAACTATGTCAAGCACTTAAAACAAACCACCGATTCCATGGATTCGCAATACGGCAGCGTCATACTACAATTAGAGCACGAAGTAAAGGAACTTGAGCATTATCAAAAAAATCCTTGAAACCCAAAAGCAAGATGGCAAAAGCGTGGTTTAATCAACAGAGTAGGGTATCTGGCAAGCACGTTGTTCGTTGTTCGGAGTGTTAGATGAAAACTTCGCTCAACAGTATAAGCAAGACATAGAAAGAATTAGATACTAATAATGAAAATCAGCTTCAAAGGTTACTGAAAAATCAAACCTTGGTCCTGGACTCGGAATACAACATTCTGCGACGCAGCGCGGAGACTACGAACAAACAGTTCAAATTTATAAAACAACATCTTCAAAACGTCACTGACGAAATCAATAAGGTGCGTTTGGACAACAGAAACGGCATTTATGTAACATCATCCGCCCTAGCTGCGAGTATCATATTGTCAAACTTAATGCGAATCCAACACACACTTAACAACACCCAATACTCAATACTCAATACATTTATTTGCATTCCACAATGTTAACATAGGTGGTAGGTACATTATAAAATATACATAATTTTAGATCATTGTGGACCCTGTCGGGCACAGCAAGATAGGATAGAAGAACCGTGACAGACATCAGCCACGGTCGCATCGACCCGTCTGCAACGCTTTTTGAAGGCTATCTTATTATAGAAATAAAGATTCCGCTTGTGAACAACGATATCTTCGAGTTAGATGGAATCATACCTATCCCTCAGAAAATGGGGTCAAATCACGTTCGCGCTGTCCCAAGCTCACCATATATCGCCTACAATATACAAAAGGACCTCGCTATTCTCTTATAAAGCGATCTGCAAGCATGTTTTCATATCATCAGTAAAAATCGGCTACTGTGCTCCATTGACAAACCTGTTTACAATCTCGGAATAAAACAATCGTTATGCGATAACCAGACTGTAAGTAAACAAGACGTGTCCACATGCCACAATTATTGGGTCAACTTACATAATTTGAACTCCTGGTTTTACACCTGCTGTGAGTCATGTGTACTCCGTATTTCCTTTATTGCTGACACAACAACGACAGTTGAACGAGTTATATCATTGACCTAGGTTATGGATGCACATTGAAATCGGATTCGTACAGTATTCACATGCACAACAACTACTTACGCTATTTGAACATGCGACCAAATATTGAAGTCCCAGAGGTTTCCAAATTGAACTCTCTGCATATATAGAGCTCTCGGGATATACTTATACATAATTATAAGAAGTAAGTGCCAAGCCACACCTGCGCCGCAGCAGCGTGAGACGTTGGAGATACGTGTACCGGAGGGCGAGTGAGCTCCCGGGGTGGAGGCGCAAGCCAGCCAGCCTCACAGGACCAAGATTTACTGAACATCAGAAAATCAAAATTTCAAAAAATGTTATTGAGAATTATTATGTACTGGTTCTATCTCTTATTGCAACCCTTGTGAAGGGCAGTTTCTATCAAGCATATTTTTGATACCTAAGCCCAACGGTAAACATAGATTCATACTTAACTTAACATTCTTAATCAATTTAATAAAAACAAATGGAGTCTTCCCAGAAAAACTAAAATTAACTATTATTAAACCTTTATTTAAAAAAAGTAATAAAAATGACATGAGCTGCTATCGTCCAATAGCACTTGTTCCAGTCATATCGAAGATTTTCGAGAAAGTGATTCATAATGGTATTTATAATTGCTTTGAGAGCAAAAATTTACTTTGTAATGAACAGATAGGGTTTCGTAAAAATAAATCGATTAATTTAGCAGTTTATAATTTTCTCCAGAACATATTAACTCACATGGATAGAGGTAAACAAACATGTGCTCTTTATATGGACCTCACAAAGGCATTCGATTATGTGGACCACACAATACTCCTAGATAAATTATACGCTTATGGTGTCAGAGGAAACATCTTAGACCTGATAAAATCTTACTTAAGTAATAGAATGCAAATAACACAAATAACAAGGATATGTCCCATATGATAAATGCGATACATTATTCATCCTCATGTAGACAGGTTACATCTGGCGTTCCTCAGGGAAGTGTATTGGGTCCGCCTATTTTTATAATCTACATCAATGACCTTCCAAAAGCGACAAAACTCAACACAATTCTATTTGCTGATGATAGTACAGTAGTGTTCACAGGAGATAATATATCACACATGGAACCTGAGATAAATATGACATTAGATAGAATTATTAATTGGTTGACATCAAACAATTTACATATAAATCTTGACAAAACAAATTTTATGACATTCATTTTTGATAATATTTTTACTCAACAACCCAATTTTTACGATGTCTTACAGAATTCTTAGAAAGAAAAATTTACGACGAATTGAATCTAACCTCTAAAGAATTACTATTGTATGCTCATAAAAATAACAACAGGCCTCTCAAAAAACAGGTTAGACCGTAAGGGACGGTATGTGCATGCATCTCACCATAGTGATTCGTTATTACAACAGGAGGGAGCAAGACAGAAACTATCTTTGCGATTTGCTGGTTCTTCTTTATGGTACCCCATTATTCAGGTAAGAGTGAGGGAGAAAAAGGTTAGAGGTGCGAGTGAGATAGATAGTGACGCTATCTGGGATCGTGCTATTTAGGATAACAGTACGGTCAGTACGCGTCACTGCCTCCTGCCGTTACTACGCACCTCTCTCTTATTGTTACCATTGATCACGTACTACGATTTAAAGCTTTGTTTATTGGACTCGATTACTCTTTGTGCTCTGGACTTTGAAACGAACTCTTTACGACGACCTTTGCCTGTGTTTGGACAGTTTGTGTTTTGTGTGTGCTACCATGGCGACCTACACTCCGCAAGAATACGCAAATATGCACTACATTTATGGAGAATGTAGAGGTAATGGACGAGCTGCAGCGAGACTTTACAGAGAAAGGTATCCGAGGGCTACGCGATATCCCGACCATCGAGTTTTCATTAATGTGCACAGATCACTATGTGACGGGCGGTTCCCCAATCAAGTAGCTGGTGAAGGACGACCCGTAAATGACTTCATACGCGATGAAGTTTTAGAGGCGGTGTCGGCAAATCCAAGCATCTCTGTGCGAGGAATAGAAGCTGATACGGGGATACCGAAGAGCACAGCACACAGTATTCTCCAAAAAGAAGAATATCATCCGTACCACGTACAGCGAGTGCAAAGTCTTTTACCTCGAGACTATCCGAGCCGAGTCGCGTTTTGTGAAACAATCCTGCAAAAACATCGAGAAGACGAAAACTTTATCGACAAAATTTTGTGGTCAGATGAATCAACATTTAAGAAGGATGGCTACATGAACCTACACAACTTGCACGAGTGGCATGTGGAAAATCCGCACTTGATGCGAGAAGATAGATCCCAGTACCGGTTCAAAGTGAACATGTGGACCGGTATTCTCTGTGGGAATATTATTGGTCCATTTGAGATGCCCGAGAATTTGACTGGCGAATCATATTTAAATTTTCTTCAAAATGATTTGCCAAACTTACTAGAAGAGACCCCACCAGATATGTGGTTCCAACACGACGGCTGTCCAGCACATTTTCGCGTATCCGTTAGAGAGTTTTTGGACGAGCAATACCCGAACAGGTGGATTGGGCGATCAGGAACAATCCCGTGGCCAGCCCGCTCACCTGACTTAAATCCGCTGGATTTTTTTTTCTGGGGAACTATGAAGGAGCTCGTTTATGCGAAGCCCATTAATGACATCGCTGACCTTCGTGAGAAGATAACACAACCAGTGCAGGTGATACGTCAAAAAAGTTACTCGCGAAACATAAAGCGGTCCTTTTTAAGGAGAGTGAGAGCTTGTATTGCCGCGGGTGGTCAACATTTTGAACATTTATTGTAATAAAATATCTTTAAACTAACATTCTTTGCTTTTATTCTACTGGGAACCCATCTACCTGTGTGTATTTCCTTCTTGCTCACTCTTGGAACCGAAGTAAATAATAGTAGTAACATAACAGTTTCTAAGATAAGAAAGGGTCCGACAGTTACCGTTAGTAGGTAGGCACTTCGTAAAAATTGGGTTGTTGAGTAAAAATATTATCAATTTTTTTTTTTTCAAATTAATGTGTAAGTATTATACCTTTTTAAAAAGAGGAATAAACGCGTCAAAATTTGACGTCACTTGCCATACTATTTTGGTACATTTTTTTTACACTACAGTCGGTCAAAGTTGCGAAATTCAATAGTTTTCCATATCACCTTTAGTTAAAATAATATTTTATTTTAAAATGGTACAATAAGTACTTTATTTTTACATTCTATTTAGACACAGCAATACCCTAGATTACAAAACCTCCAAGAAATATCGAAATTATCAGCATTAGCAGTCACAGCATTCAAAAGTATGTCACAGGGTGCTCATTTCCCCTTTTTTTTTGAAATCAGTATAATTCTGTAAGTACATGGGGTGGATTTTTTAAAATATTTTTCTGAGTACTGTTAGAACTTGGGGCATCGTGGGAATCCAGTTGGACGCCAGGTTCTTGGACACCCTGTATATATTATAAATAATAAAATAAATAAAATCGTTTATTTCAGGTATTAATAACCCATAGTATAACTTATTACATAAATAACATTAAAATATAAAATCACATTACATCATAATAAAATCATATGAAAATCAAAATTAGAAATTATAATTAAAATTTAAATCAAATTCATCTCTCAATATTAAAATAAAAACAAAATTAAAAACAGAATTAAAGTCAAAAATTAAGAATTAAAAACAGAATTAAAGTCAAATTAAAAATCAGTATCACAATCACAAAACATAGTCAAATTAAATTACATTACATTTACTTAACATTTACTTTACTGAAGTTTTCTTACAAATAATCAAATAAAATAGTAAAAATAAAAAAATAAAAATAATAAACACAATAATTATAATTTTCTAACCGACATTGGCGGAGCAACATGCCTGCCACAGCAATGGCGGATATAAGGGCAGTCCAGCCTGCTAGCGATCATCGCCAGGATAGCATTGGGGCTGGCCCGCACCCGCCGCACCAGGGACGCACAGCGCTTGCGCATAGAAGCGTGAAAACAATCAGTGCGCGTTATCGCGAACATCCCCGATGCGCTACAGAAACGGGGCAGCCCCAACACCGCCCGAAACGCGTTGTTGTACTGGACACGGAGGGCACTGTACGTCCTTTCAGTATAGTCAGCCCACAGGGCGCACGTGTATAAGGATGTGCAGTACGCTTTAAAAAGTGTGACCTTCACATCCCCAGTACAACGCGAAAACCTGCGGGCTATCATATTGGCTCGCACCGACAGTGCCCTCCGCTCCCGGTCCATGTCAGCATGGTCTTTAAGGTCCTCGGTGAGTAGATGCCCTAGGTATTTAAATTGGTCCACTCGATCTATTGGAATTCCATCTAGAGTAACATTTGGAATGTTCATAGGCCTCGACACACCGACGGCCTGAAAAACCATGTATTGGCTTTTCTTCCCATTGTATTTTAACCCATGTCCATGCGCGTATTCCGCACACGTACTAAGTAGTCTCCTCAGCCCACAGATCGACGCGCTCAGCAGCACCATGTCGTCCGCATAACTTATATTGTTGACACACACTCCGTCTATATAGCATCCGACATGTTGACTGCTGAGCGAGACGATCAGATCATTCATATATAAGTTGAACAATGTAGGAGAGGTCAAACCGCCCTGCCTTACGCCACATTCGCTGGTATATGGGTCCGACATCGCTCCCGCCCACCGGACACTATTGACCTGGTGCCCGTACCAATACCGGAACAAGCTGATGAGCTCCGACGGCAAGTCCGTGCTCTCCAGCTTCCTCCAGAGGATGTCGTACGAAACGAGGTCAAAGGCCTTGGATAAATCGAGGAAGCACGCGTATACCGGGGTCTTTCTCTTCGTGTAGTATCTAACGGTGTGCTTTAAACACAGTATTGCACTTTCTGTGGACAGTTTAGGTCGAAAACCAAACTGGTTGTCATGGAGTGTTACGTATCTATTTAACTGTGTGTTAAGCACACCGTCAAAAACCTTCGCCACTACAGTTGCCAGCGATATAGGCCTGTAATTATTTTTATCTGCCATATCGCCCGTTTTATTTTTAACCACCGGCACTATCACTGTCCTCATGAAGTCCGCAGGTAGGTAGGAGCGGCACACACACAGCGAGAAGAACATTGCAAGAACTCGCGCCAAGTGCGGTCCGGCGTGCTGCAGGTGCTCAATGCTGAGTGCGTCGTGGCCAGGGGACTTTCCCCGCTTAATCTGAGTTATAGCCTTCGAAATATCTTTCGCAAGGAAACTTATTCCTACAATTTTACTGTTCTGATCAGCATTCAGCACACCACTCGCCGGACCCGGACCGAGCGATGACCGAACTGAAAACTGTTCTCTGAAAACATTTGCAATGCTCTTAGGATCACATAAGCCATCGACACTCCCAGGAAAGCCAGGCCGCAAGTTTTCTTTTCTCGTTTTTCGCCAAAAGCCACGGAAGTCACCTTTCGAGTGTTGTTCAGCGAGGGCGTCCATCCGAATCTGGTCCTGATTGATCTGGCACCACTTTAACCTGGACTTGAACACTTTTCTACTCTCTCGCATCTCCTCAAACATACAACCGTGCTTAGGTCTGCCACACAGTACCCACTCGTTAAGCGTCAGCCTGGCCATCCTGTGAGCCTCGCCCACATGCCTATTCCATCCCGCCAAGCGTGCACCACGCCCACACTTCCGCGTGCCTCCCCCATTCACCATTGCCGCGCCCTGAAGGGCAGACACAATGTCAGAGTATAGCTTATCTAGGACACGCTCATGGTCATGGTTACCACACAAATAGTCCGCACATTGTGCACATTCAGAGGGAAAATCAATTAATTTTAATCTATTATGACACTCCCGATTATACAGTAAGACCTGATTCTCATTTCTTTCCCCCCACATAATATCCCTATTTCCATCACAGACCGTCCCTGTAACTATCTTGGGCGTTAATACATTTAAGTTGCATTCCACAATGAGAGGATAGTGGTCCGACCACAGAGTGTCATACCCAACGAAAACATTCGTAACAGACTGCTTCGCCGCGTGAGTCACAATACAATGATCGAGCCAGCTGGTCGTCCCGTGCACGTCACTGATGTAGGTAAAGATACCGGAATGACTCCCTAAAATTTCTACATCTATACATGACCAACTCTCCTCGCTACACACATTAATAAGTTCATTGTAAAATAACTCACCCGGGTCCGCATTGAAATCACCCAACACAAAAACAGACTCGATGTTACTCTCATCAACAATCGCACTAATCTCACTTAAACAGTCAATAAAATCTGGCAAATTATTCACGGAGTTCGTTGGCAAATACGCACTTATAACTAACACTGACCTATCGCCTGCCACTATTTTAATGGCACAAATACGCTCACTACACTGGATCACCGACACTTCTTGAAAAGTATTATAACGCCATAACACCGCGACGCCGCCGTAGGGGCGACCGCACAAAATGCCCGCCGACGTATCCACGGCCGACGTCGCTGTGTAGCCGAACCCGCTATCAATCGTACCTACGAAAGGTATGTCGTGTGGGAGCAGCCAGGTCTCCTGCAAGCATATCACGTCACACGTACTGCATAGGTCTCTGATGTCGTGTACAGCCCGTTTCACATTTTTACAATTGTAACTTGCCAAGCGATAAGACCGACTATCCATTATTTAAATTATTTGTGCCGCCAGCAGGATTATTCTCCTGATTCATGTCTCTTCGTTTGTAACTAACGAACCGTCGAAATATGACACCCACCGGCCACAGTTTTTCGTCCATGTACATAGGCAGATTACATTCCAGTATATAAAACTTATAGGCTTTATACCCTCGCAGCACTCGCATGTTTATAACTTCCAGAGATACAGTTTCCTCGGTTCTCTTTTGTATATACTGGACTATATCGCACTCCTTAGTCGAACTATGAACGTTCGTAATAAACATAGGAATTCTCTTCTCAGCAGCTTTAAAAGAACATTCCATATCCCTCGCTATGCCGGACTTTCCCACAAAACGATATTTAACATTTCGCTTGCGATGAGACACTTGCTGCCATCCGTCGCTGTCGTCATTGTTTTCATTTGTCATAGTGTCGCGCATCCCAACTATCGGCCGGACGCATCGCTCTAAGTCACGATGGTCCATAGCGGGCGTCAGCTGATTAGAGACCTGCGGTGTAGCGGCGGCGCGCGCGGCGGAGGGGCGAAGTACTGATGACGTCACTGGAGCGTTCGCTGTACCACCCCGTGCGCTGTTCGGCTGAGTCACCGGCGGCGGCGCTGGCGACGGCTGGCTCTCCCCTCCCGCGGTGCCCGCGCTCGCCTGGTTACGTTGCGTAGCTCGCGACCGCTGCCGCTCACGTTCTTCTTCATCATAATCACGTCTTTTTTCGCCGTCTACCCCCAATATATTTCTATATTGAGGTGAATGTGATTATATTTTATTCGTTGATTCGTTTGTCGAGTCATTGATGTATTCATGCGACAACCCCATGGGTCCACTATCCAGCCACGCTCCACGTTTTGTATTTACTTTCAAAGCAGACGTCGGTGGCATGGAGTCGTTTCTTATTCGCAAAAAATAAGAATTGAATAAAAAATTGAATTAAAGAGATAATATTCGAAGTTATAATGTTCGTTAGGAAAAATAAAAACCTCTTTAATAAGGTTCATAGCAGAGGACACAAATTCAATATATGATTACCAATGAATAAAACAGCATTGTTAAATAAAAGTATACTGTGTATGGCTCCACGCATATACAACCGTTTACCAAACTCATTCTTGGAGATAAATGATGTTAATATATTTAAAAAAAATATCAAAACACTGTTGCTAAAAAAAGCGTACTATTCTGTCACTGAATATTTACAGAATAAAATTGTGTAATACTTGTGTAAATAAATTTGTGTAAATTTGCATGCCTTATAGGTAGGATATGGCTAATGGCCACTATTGTTTGTTTACGACCTTTTATTTTGTACCCATATTCGCAAATTAATAAATGATTTGATTTGATTTAAAGAAACACAACATTTTGAACTCGAAGATTTACGAACAGCAATTAAACTTGTATCGAAAAATATTATAATTTCATGGGAACGGTAGATTTAAAAGACGCATGTTTTTTAATAAAAATTCATGAAGATTATAAAAAATATCTTAGATTCGAATTTGAGAATGTTTTGTATGAATTTCATGTGTTACCGTTTGGCCTAAACACGGCACCTTGTATTAATTTATTTAAATTTTTCACACTAATAAAAAAGTACAAAGGCGGACTTCTCTACCAGTAAACCAAGGGTGGTGAAGAGATTAGATGGCAGCTGCTCTGTTTGAGAGGAACAAAGAAAAATCATTTTTTTATTAAAATATATCATTATAAATAATTATAATATACACACATACATACATAGTTAATAAAATATATACCTTACCTTTTGTATTTACTAAGATAATGAAACCGGTTGTCGGACTGCTCAGATCTTGCGGTTATGACTTCTTGCTTATTGGCAATTCTTACGCTGATTGTTAAGATAACATAGCGGTAACTCAGCGACTATTGTCAGCTTTAGGGTTTATTTTAAATAAAGATAAATGCAACTTATCGCCTACGACATCATGTAAATACCCTGGTTACATAATTGATACAAAAAAAATCAAATCAGTTTACCAGCAGAAAAATCTAATAAAATTGAAGTAAAATTTAAAAAAATTGCATGCGTATATTTAAACTTAAAAAATGACCCATCAAACTACGACAATTATATGAACATACCTTATATACTTATATATTGATTGGTGGCTTAATGCATTAGATAACCCTATAAGTAAAATTAAATATGATGAATACTGCCTGGAATTTTTTAGTGGTGCTTCGACTACGGGGTGGGGCGCGGCGTGTGGGAAAGAGACAGCTAGGTGGACCATGGACAGTTGAAGAACGATCACATCATATAAATTATTTAGAAATCGTTGCTGCCTTTTTTGGTTTAAAAGTTTCAAATAGGTAGGTACTACTTCGCATTGACAACCCTACGGCCATATCGTACATAAATCGGATGGGAGGCATATAATATCCCCATCTAACACGCATAACAAAAGAATTATGGGAATGGTGTCAATCTAGGAATATTATTGTGTATGCATCTTACATTTGTTCGGCAGATAATACAATAGCCGAATTCATCCAGATGTTGAGTGGGAATTGAGCGACTCAGTTTTTTACAATATTACAAACATGTTTGGTTTCCCTGATGTAGATGTTTTTGCAAGTCATGTTAACAAACAATGTCGTAACTATATATCCTGGTTCAGAGATCCTGACGCTATGGCCATAAATGCATTTACCTTATCATGGTCACAAATTTACTTTTACGTATTCTCTCCTTTTTCAATGGTTAAATTGTTGGAAAAATTGTTAAAGACAAAGCTACTGGTATTGTAGTTGTGGCCTTATGGCCCACCCACCCTTGGTACCCTTTATTCAGGAACTTCTTGAAAAATCTGTTTTGTATTTTGATCCAAATAAACCAAACAATTTTATCACCTTCCAGCAACAACAATACACACCCTTGGTTTACCCTGGCTGCCGGTCTCTGGTCCGGGACTCGTTGCTGAGAAGAAATGTTCCATCTCCTGCAATTGACATAATGTTGGCTTCCCTCTCCGGTGCATCGATAAAACAATACGACACCTGTCTTAAGAAATGGTACAATTTTTGTTTATCTAAAAATAAGGATATTTTCGGGCCATCAATCAACGACGCGATAGCCTAACCTAACCTCCTGATTCCTCGCTACGCTCGGGATTCTACTCTAGAATCCTTCGCTCCACTCTGGATTCAAAAAAACACTCTCGCCTTAAAAATAGTTGTTTGCTCCCTTGGAAAACAATCTACTATTATTTGAATCTTTTTCGAAGGGAATCTCTCGGACTTAGGTTGTAAATGGCTCGAACAGCCCTTTTCTGTAGAACAAATATAGTATTAATGTCCAAACAGGTTCCCCAGAGAAGAATTCCATATGACATAAGACTATGAAAATAACTAAAATAAACTATTCTGGCTGTGTCTACGTCAGTTATTTGACAAAAAATTTAACAGCATATACGGCCGAACTTAGCCTTCCTGACAATTTTTCTATGTGTGGGCCCCATTGTAATTTACCGTCAATCTAAGAAAAACTGTCGAATCAACAGGGTCCAGCTCTATTCCATTAACTTAAACATTAGAAGTTAGCTGCCTGACATTTGACGTTGAAAATTTAATGAGTTTAGTTTTTTTTTTCATTCAAGAGAAGATTATTTACATTAAACCAATGCACACTTGTTCAAAGTTGACTAACTGACGTTTGATTTTAAAAATAAGGGAAGTGTCATCTGCGAATAATACGATCTTGTGATTATCCCTTATGTGGTGAGGTAAGTCATTAATATAAATTAAAAACAAAAAAGGACCTAGAATTGAACCCTGTGGACCGCCCATGGTGACCGCAGATCCTGCAGATCTCTTGCCATTAACATCGACCCTCTGAATTCTGTTGTTCAGATAAGAAGTCAGAAGGTCGAGAGCCCTGTCCCTCATACCATAGTGGTACAGTTTCCTGATGAGTGTGTCATGATGTACGCAATCGAAGGACGTTTGTCGACGCCGTCAACGCTTACATGTGAGTTGTGGTTATCCATTAAAAGCAAAACTGGATCCTCTTCCGACGGCTTCACATGATGAATAAAATGATCGAGAAATTTCAAAAACTCTGTTTGTGTCAAACATCCTGATTTATTACCAACGCCTTCACATTTTTGTGGACCGTTTCTAACAAACAATTCGCTGTAGATAACGAATACGAGGAAAGACGAACATACAGGGAATCGCATTCCCAATTGCATTTATGGCTACAGCCAATGTAACCAAAACGCCCCTTTCTGCGGATGTCACAGCACCAACCTGCTTTATGTCCCTTCCAGCAACAACTTTTTTCGGCTTTTGCACCGTAGTACCGCCCGTCTCATCCATGTTCCGAATCCGAGATGGGCTAAGTTTGTATCTTTCTAATAAAGATCTGTATTTTTCAAAAAAATCATGCACGCATGCATGTTCGATTGAAGGATGTCGCCCTACTTAAACTTGTCGCTTCAGGGCTTCTAATTGACAACATTGTATTTATTTTCATGAAATTCGTGAACCGGTCATCACTCGGCTTTTCCTTTGCTTTCCACGATTCTGGCAAGTACGAAATTTTGTAAAAAAAACAGCACACTGGTCGACTATTTTTTTTACTTACCTACGCCTGAAATAAATATTGGAGCACTTAAATAAATAATCTTCTATTTTTTTCTCCTGCGCAGAAGTGAATACTAACCGGGTCTTTTGAAGCCTACTTCTACTGGAACTCCTGCTTTCTTCTTTTTCACAAAATTGATCAGCGAAACGTGACAAATTAGAAATTACGTGGCTACTTCTCTGTTGTTCCTTTTCTTGTCCATTATTTGTCATTCATTATTTCATTTTCCGCTTGTAAGTCCTCATGCTGTAACGTTTAAGATAAATAAATAATTAGGTACCGTGGCTAATATACACAGCTCTTTAAAGTTAGGACAGATGGACGGACAGACGGAAAGACAGCGTAGGCTTAGTGTGTGTAAGTGATTGGCATACTTCGGGTACGGAACCAAAAATAGAATCCAAAGGTATTTATAGGTATAAAGGTATAAACATGTTAATACTAACCCAGTATGTTTAGTTAATTTTAGCCTCATGGCTCAAACAATATATAATTACGAAATAGTGTACATTAGCGTTAGTAAAGTTATGTAACATTATTAAGAATAAAACAAGTTACTGCGAAAATAAAAATATTATGGCGAAATCAAATATTCAACGCGTAAATTAAAAAATCGTAAAGTGAAAAAAGTTCGTTACCTGGCCAAAATAGACGCACATCACACAACTCACTCTGACAGCGCACTGTGCTGGACTGACGAGTCTCAACCTGTAGACCGCTGTCACAGGGACTAATTTTAGGAATCACTAGTGACGTGCTGTTTATAGTTTCTTAGAAAATCGCTTGTTATAATAATAAAGTTTATATAATAATAATAAAGTTTATTCAAAAAATAATGTAGTACAGTAAAAACATTTTTCGTAATTCTATGTAATAGTTCACAAGTGTTACATGCCTGAACTAGGACATCCTGTGTTTCAGGCGAGAAAAGGTAAAACATTATATCTAAATAATCACAGTAATCACATCATATACAAAAGGTAAATTAGTCAACTAATAGGTATGTAAAAGAGGTGTAAACAGTATAAAAATCTTACCTGCTAAAATCTTAGTATATTAATTTAAGCTAACTAATCATAATAAAAAGTGCAATTAATATTTATTTAAGTACAACTAATAACTTCTCTGTATCTTCATAGGACAAATTTTGTAATGTTTCCTTCAGAGTTTTCTTGCAATTTACAAAATTTTGGGAATAAATTTTTGCTTTTGCATTAAGTCTGTTATAGAGTAGTGGTCCCAGAAAAACAAAAAATTTGGCTGTAAGAGCATGTTTTGTGCTTTTTGTGGGACAAACTATATCTTTCCGTCTCTTTTTAATAAGTTCAGTGCTGAAGCGGAGGGCTGCGTGTTGTTTTAGTACAATGCTCATTATGAATAACTGCCTGACTGTTAGTACTTCACAATTTTTATAGAGCTGGTTAGTGGGAAAAAGGAAAGGGCGGCACGTAGACACCTTGAGAATCGCTCTTTGAGCTCTTTCGACTTGTATTAATAAAGTTTTACCTGCTCCACCCCATGAGGTAATGCAGTATGTCAAAATTGACTGACATAGAGCAAAGTAAACTTGCTTAATTATTTTTGGATCCGCAATATGTCGCAGCTGCTTAAATACAAATATGAGCTTACGAACTCTATTATTTAAGACTTCTATATGTTGTTTGAAAGTAAGGGTCTCGTCTAATATAACACCTAGGTATTTTATTTGGTTAGTCTTATTAATATTAGGACACTTTAACGGGCATTCTGCGGGGACTGTGCAACAATGAGCATATAGCGTCGAGGAGTAATCGGAAGTTGGTTTGCGCATGGAAAACTTTATATAGTTTGTTTTATCCGTATTTAGGGTTAATGTGTTATGTTGAAGCCATTTATTTACAATATTGAAGCCGTTTTGCGCAAGCTTGTGAACTTCATGTTCCGATTCAGCCGCAAAAAGAAGAGCAGTGTCATCAGCGTAAGATATTACTGTACCGTGCTGTAGTTTAAGATTACAAAGGTCGTTTATGTATATCAAAAACATAGTGGGTCCTAATACACTTCCTTGGGGAACACCAAAAGACGTGTTTTTTTGGTCTGCGCTGAGGACATTGCCAATCTTAACGCATTGAGTACGGTCTTCTAGGTAACTTTTGAAAAGTTTGAGCTGGATACCTCTTATACCTACTGTCTCAAGCTTGCGCAATAGAGTAGGGATACATACTGTGTCAAAAGCTTTGGCAAGGTCCAGGAAAATACCTACTGTATGGTTACCCTTGTCAAGTTTTTGTGCTAGAAAATCAGTTAGATGATGTACGGCATCGGCAGTTGAAATTTTAGGTCTAAACCAAACTGTCGATCCGATAAAATTGATTTGTCCTCTAGGTATTTGAACAACCTTTTATTTATAATTTTTTCCAATATTTTGGACATACAAGGCAATAGAGAAATAGGTCTATAATTTGTTACTTGTTCTTTACTGCCTGATTTATGAACAGGGATGATAACTGCTTTTTTGAGACACTCAGGGAAAATGCCCAAGGATAAACACATACGAAAAATGTAAGTCAGTGGAGGTACTAAAATATTTCTGAAATGTTTAATAATTTTATTTGATATTTCATCCCAACCAACTGCGCATTCATCTCTCAATGACATGATTATATTTTCTACTTCTGTCTCATCAGTATCTAGTAAGGCAAAAGATGATAGAGTGGAGTTACCCGTGGTAGAAAAGTTCACTAAATAAGGAGATTGATCCCGGTTATTTTTTTCCGCCAGACACTTACCAACATTAACAAAGAAATTATTTGCTATGTTAGCAGACGTCAGCTGTGACGAGTGCGCTCGTAATAAACTTGAAGATGACTCATTTTGTTTTGAGGAAAAAGTTACATGTTTAATATATTTCCAGATCTTTTTACTATTTGTTCCAGCCTTATCCAGTGCAGTTTTATCGTAGTTGATTTTAACCTTTTTGAGAAGACTATTACAAAAATTACGATATCTTTTGTATGACAGTTGTAGGACTGTATTCTCTGGATGAGATTTACATTTCATGTGCAGTTTATCTCGGTGTTTCATACAGCGAATAAGACCTGGTGTGATCCAGGGTTTTATATTGCAATTTTTGTTGCTCAACTGCGATACGACCGTATTTTTCTGAATTGCATGACGTACATTTTCTATAACATACATCATACAATACTGTGGGTCAGCAGAATTATAGACTGGATCGAAGTTGATGACGCGTAAATCTTCATCAAGTTTATTTATATTCAATTTCGAAACTACACGAGTGTTATGTTTAGGTAAATTACAATTTAGTGTTAGTAGGACAGCATTATGATCTGTTATTGTAGAGTTAATAACAAGTGCAAGTGAAGGGAAATTGGTTTTAAGTATGATATGGTCCAAGCAAGAGCCACTATGATGTGTAGGAAAACAATGTGCTGGGAGCAAGCCATGATATGCGCATAAGTTGAGGTAGTCCTGAGCAGATGCGTCAGTACTTCCTGGAAGAATATTAATATTAATATCTCCAATTACTACCGTGTTTTTAAAAGGTGATAGGTTTTGCAAGACATCATTCAGAGTGTCAGTAAAATTTTTAGTATTTTTGAAAGAGGGGGGCCGATATAAAGCTACTATCGCAAAATCTGATCCAATTTTCACTACCAAACTGTTACAGTCTTGCATATTTGGTTCCTCAACAGAGACTCAGGTGATCTCTTACATAAACTATCACCCCATCATTTTGATTGTAATTCCTATCACTTTTGTACATCTTATACCCTGTGATCAGTGGTATATTATATTTCTTGGTAAGCCAGCATTCCGTTAAAACAATAATGTCACAGTTAATGTTTAGCCGTTGTTGAAAAACGCTGAAGCTGTCAAAATTCTTAAAAATACTGCGAATGTTTTGTGTTAGTATGGTTAATGGTGTTTTGTAGCCGGAAAGATATTGTTTGCAGCTTTCAACTTCACAAAGTCTAGACTCAGATACAGAAAAATTATCTAAATCATTAATTAAATTGTTTATCATAATAACAAAAAAAAAGAAAGAAATAAAACTTTACTATATAAACTAAGAAGATCTAAAATAAATAACTTATTGACGGCGCTCTTAGGCACCTTCATAATCTATTGAGTTTATGTACCTTTTTTCGGCCAACATTTTCGCCGGGCAGTCAGCTGCACCTGTGATGTGTTTGTCTGGCTTTTTGAAATGCAAGCAAGTAGCGCATTTTGGTTCATCTGACCTCTTTGGACATTCTTTGATTGAATGGCCTTGCTCACCACAGTGACCACAGGTGTAGGACGTCTGTCGACATGATTTGTCAGCGTGGCCATATTGCTGACACTTATAGCATCGTGTGACCAAAGTAAAATCTCTTACAGGGCATGATGACCAATTTATAAACACTCGTTCTTTTGATATTAGGGCTTTTCGTATGACTGGCGATACTTCTACAACATAGTTGCAATAGTCAGAGTCTCTCTTACCCGACTTATGACTTAACTTGATTGAGGTCAAAAACGTCTCAAGGCTGCAGTCCTGAAGCTTCTCGGCGAGATTTTGGTGGTACAAACATGTGAAAACCTCGTTTTCTGACATGGACGTCGGAACTCCTATTACTACAACCCTAGGCTTCCTTTTGTAAGGCTCGTCGACTGTTAGACCCGATTTTTTTAGCTGCTCCAATTGTCTCACTTTTTCGATGTCGTCTTTCGTCTCAGTGCTGATGATAACACCCCCGTTTTTGGTCTTGCGCAGGCCTCTTACATGCAGCTTCATCTGTCCGGGGCAAATGATTTTTTGGACGAGGGATTTCGTTTCGTCGCTGGATTTTAATTTATCTACTGGATAAATGGCCACAGAACTTACGTTTGTCTGCTGGATGTAATTGTTGGCTCCTTTTTTGACCATGTCAGCAAATGACGCGCCCAGGGCAGTTTTCGTTTTTTCTTCGACACTCAACTTGAGTTCCTTTAATTGCTGTGAGAGGTCGAGTTGGGTTTCAAGAGCTTTGGCAATATTGTGGGATTCCAATCCTTTCGCTTTCATGTACTGGTACTGTACCGCCATTTGCGATGTGCTATGGCCGATCTTCCGGCATAGGGCATTGATGCGCATTTTGTGGTCCATATTCAGCTTGCCTTCCGCTGCGATAGTGCACACCTCCTGCAAGTTCTGGTCGATGGTCGTCATCCAGCTCTGAATTTCCGGTGTCGTCATAGCTTCAAGAGCTTCATTCGTTTGCTGCGGCGCTTGAGGGGGACGAGCGGGGCCGGTTACACCGCCAGGTGTAGGCGGCGGGGAACGGGCACACCTACTTCTAGGGCTGAAGGGACTATCCGCCATCGTAAAGTAGATTATTTACCTATGTATTAATCACTGATCATTTTTATAGGAAAACACATCAAATCTAATGTATGAGTCACTTTATTAACAGCAAATTTAATAAAAACTAGGTCACGATTTCGCAAGTAATTATTTGTTTATACTAATATTGTTCGATACGTCTGTTCACTACGACCGTTTCAAACAATTGAATCCGTCCGATCCGTTTCAGTTAATTGAAGCCCCGGCCTCTTCTAATATACAATGATTACATTTACAATGTACACACGGCCAAACATCAAGCTATACATTTCCAGTATAAGCTGACCTCGCACTGCACGGAAATCATATACAATACAAGGCGAGATTAGCATGAACTGGAAATGTATCGCTTGATGTGTAGCCGTTGGTAATAGTCTCTCAATAACGAATTCTGTGTTTTACTAGTCTAAAATGGCCATTTTGTCCTTTCTCTTTCTAAGTGACTGGGTTTTCATGGCTTAATCACTTTATGTTGAACAATATATGTATACCTCTTGTTGGAAATAGTTATTTTTTTCCTCAGAAATCAATATTAACCCCGATGTTATTTATTTATTTTAAATAGAACGGCCGAGGCCAATTACACTATTTAAACATAATATAATTTATTTAACACCATGCATTCTTCTCACAAAAATTCAGACATTCTGACAGTATCATGTTCTATTCTTTATAAAAGATGTAGTCTTCTGTTAAAACATACATTCTGCTTGCTCAAGCATCGTGATAATAATTTACAACGTGCGTGTTCAGTTGGCATCCCTAACCTAGTACAATAATTTCGATTTCAATTTTTTATGAAACGTATGATTCTGAGTCGGCACGTGTCACGACACAGCGATTACGAATAGTGTCATGCTTAATACAGGCTGTTGTAAGCGTAGATTTGAATGCGTAGATGACGTGTTTGTGAAGGACGAAGACGTCACTACGCATTCAAATCTGTGCAAAAAAAATTGCTCAGAAACGACATTTTTGGTGTGAAAATTCACTGCTGTTCTCATGATAAATGCATCCCAACTACGGAACCCTTCGTTGTGCGTGGTCCGAAACGCACTTGGCCGGTTTATTTTTAATCGGCTTACATTTACTTCAACTTAGGGTACAGGGTAAGTTTCATCAAAATCAGTTCAGCAGTTTTCAAGATATGGACTAATACGTATACGAGTGACGGCCTGGCTTATTGATTGGAGCTACGGGTGTGGTGTAAAAGGTAAAACAATAATAAAACCTTGGTCAACCTCAATTTAAAAGTGAAGACTAAAAAACTTAAAAAAAAACAACTCCCGAAGTGTATTTGGTTTGCCGACTTCCAAAATTAAAGTTTTTTTTTTTTTTTTTTTTTTTAAATTAATATAGAGATAATGATTCGACAAAAATCACGATCCGGAAAATGAGTATTTTATCGGTGTGTGATGTGAATGCAGTGCCTATATTTCTATTGAACTACAACGTTAGCTGGTGTCCAATGTTGGGATCAGAAGTCACTGTAGAGTCCACAACTACCAAACCACTTTATATCCGGTCCGTGGAGTGTCCGTGGAGTTTCTTGCCCGTTCTTCTCCATAGGAACCTACGCTTTGGAATGGGCAACTAGCTTCATATTTCTGACTGACTGACTCCTTGACAATTCAAAAGTGCCTGTAAATGGTTTAATTGAAATAAATGCTTTGAGTTTGAGTTGAGTTTGAGTTTGATTCATTTTATTTTATAGTTTCACAGTATTATATTTATGAATAGCGTACTGGCATTGACATTGACCGATAGGGGTTGACAACCGATCCCTATCGGTTCAGAATCAAATACACACATCAACACGGTCTAGGGATATTTCATACTCAATTAAATAACTCGAAAAGTACTGGCCGCATTGGAATCTTTTATACACCGATTTGTTTGTAATTTATCTCAGACTAATTCCAAATTCAAATTTTTGAAAATTCTTTTGTTTCGGTGGCATAAAAATGTCTTGATGTATAGGAGAGGGAATTTTCATTTGTGCGAAATTTAGAAAACAATACGAATTACGTTTAGTTACAGTTTTTTTTCATTTTTAAACGAAAGATAAAGTTAAAATTGAGGTATTGTAGCCATGGAACGCCGACATTTGACGAGGGCGGAGATGTTACGAGCTGTGGGAATGCTGGAAGATGGATCTGTTCAGCGTAATGTTGCTGAGGCCATAGAGACCCATCAAAATGTAATTTCAAGATTGTGGACACGCTATCGTGCCACAGGTGAAGTAGCGGAGAGGCACCGGGGGCCAAGTCGCATCACTACCCCCAGACAAGACCGATTTTTGCAAATTACTGCGTGAGCTCAACCAAATGCAACGGCGACTCAATTGGTCCAAAGGCTGCGAGTGGAACACCAAGTGCTTGTGAGTGACCAAACTGTAAGAAGGCGACTGCATGAAAACAATCTACGCTCTCGTAGACCACTCCGGGTCCCACCTTTACGGAGAGGCAATCGTGGACGACGATTAGAATGGGTTCGGAACCACGTGGACTGGGGCCGTGAGCAATGGTCCAATGTGCTGTTCACGGATGAATCCAGGTTCGGCTTCCATCCAGATTCACGAAGGACGCGTGTTTGGCGAGTTCCTGGACGATGGAGCCGTCTCCGGAACCCTCAGGAAGTTCACCCATACCAAGGAGGAACAATTATGGTTTGGGCAGGAATTCGTCTTGGAGGACGGACGGATCTCGTTTGGGTGCGGGGCAATATGACGGCAGAACGGTACGTCCAACAGGTGCTGGGGCCCGTAATCTTGCCCCACAGAACACAAATGGGGCAAGATTTCCTGCTCATGCACGACAATGCCCGGGCACACACGGCGAGAACGGTAGCAGCTTGGTTACATACACATAATGTTAGGGCCTTAGACTGGCCTGCTCAATCGCCAGATCTAAATCCCATTGAGCATGCGTGGGATATGCTGCAAAGAAGAGCTCTGAAGGAAGTTCCTGAAAATCTGGCTACAGAAGATCAACTTTTTGCGCACCTCAGAAGGACATGGGACAATATTCCGCAGCAAGACATTGACAACCTTGTTCTGAGCATGCCGAATCGTTGCCGATGTGTTATGAACATCATGGGCGCTTTCTCAGACTACTAAATTCAAGTTTATAAACACAAATTAAATGATTTTTCTATTTTTTTCAGTTTTTACTCACAAATTAAAAGTTAATTCATATACGGTTTCCGTCTATGCTTCATTTTTTTCCATAAAATCCTGAAATTTTAATCTAAGTACCTTAACCATTATTAAAAAATGGTAGAATATTAAATAACGTATCTTTTAAATATATACATGTCATATAAATAATTAACACATTGATAGTAATTCGCTTTTTTAAAAATATCCCTAGACCGTGTTGATGTGTGTATTATTTTCTACCACATTGCTCGCGGATCGTGGGATCCGATCGGAATAAGCTACAAAACTAAGAAGGTAAATTCATTATCATTCTGGGACTATTTTTCACTGGGACATCACATGAATTACGTGGGTATTCATAAGTTCATAAAACAAAATAAATTGCAAATCAGTTTATTGAATCATAGTATCGCGTCGCATAGTATTTTTTTAAATTCTTAGTAACGTCCACATCCATAGCCACCAGCTCCATAGCCGAGTCCGAGAGTGGCAGGAGCGATGGCAGCAGCGCCAAGTCCATAGCCAGCGCCAATTCCATAGCCAGCGCCGAGCCCGTAGGCACCCGCAGCACCATAAGCACCAGCAGCGCCATAGCCAGCAGCAGAAGGAGCGATGCTCTCAATAGCAGTAACACCGTTACCACAGCTGTAGCTGACGGCGCCAGCACCAGCGCTGGGCAACACGCCCTCCAAAGTCACAGCACTCAAGAACGGCAGCTCACCAGCCACGGACAGAGCACCCTCATACACATTCTCAGACGCTACGGAAAGGCTACTGGGAGCGAAAGCAGAAACGCTGGAGATAGGCAGTCCACCGCCACTGGTGGGAATGATCTCTAGAGCAGCCAAACCATTGCCAACCAAACCATTGTTAGCACAGTTACCAGCATATCCATTACCAATCAGTCCACTGCCGATATAACCATTGCCAACCAAACCATTGTTAGCACAGTTACCAGCATAGCCGTTACCAGCATATCCATTACCAATCAGTCCATTTTCGATCAAACCGTTTCCAGCTAAGCCATTACCAGCATATCCAAGACATGAACTGAAAGCAGTCTGTAAAGAACAAATGCATTGAAATGTGATTATTTAATTGATCACGTAACATAAAATGTGTCAACCGCTTTTTTTTATTGCTATGTAGCGGTAAATAATTATTTTATAAATGGTGATGAGGGTTATTTTAAAATTTACCTACCCCAAATGTAACTCAAAGCATCCTTCCAAGCAGTACAATCAAGAATAAAAAAAGCGAGTCTTACAGTAGTCGCATATGATGTGTAACATCTGACCTCTCACCTTGGTAATAAGCAACATTAAAGGGGCTGGGCCTCGTCAAGGTCGTTTCTGACTGCAAACTGTAGCACCGCGCGAGCTCATAGGTCAAATCAAATAGAGCGCGCTTCCTCGGTTTCCTGTTATACACTTCCGTCCCTTTTCACGAAATCACTCCCACAGATTTTTAGGGTATACATACCTATAGTATGTTCTGTGCACAAATTGCAGGAAACCGAGAGGAAAGATGTTACTCATCTAAGCTGTCATTATAAAAAGTAAAAGTTTCTCACCTGGACAAAGAGCACCTGAGCGCAGAGGACGAGGATCACCTTGACTGACATTGTAGTTTATGTTGAAGTAGACTTCAGAATAACTTTTTTTAGAATCCATCGACTATTTATACTGAAACGTAGTCCTTATCTAGTTGTGTTGCAGCACACGCAGTACGCTGCTAGACAAATAAATAGAATAAAAAAACCGGTCAAGTGCGTGTCGGACCACGCACACTGAAGGGTCCCGTAGTTAGGATTAATTTATCCCAATATCAAACTTAACATTGCAGTTGAAAAACATGTTTTTCCACTAGAAATGTATGGGAGAATATGTTTTTCAAACTGCAAATCTAAGTTAGTCGATTATTTCTCGTTAATCTGTAAAGGCTACGCTGTGATAAAATTCCTATTAACTTCTTTATAATATATACTACTGCTGTGATTTTTTTCACAAATCCAAGTATATACAACCATTTAGCTGGCAGGAAGGGGAACACTTGACTTTAACAAAAATATGCATTTTAAAGCTTAATATTTCACAAGCGGATCCCTGAATTGAAAAATGGTATTGAAACAAACCAAATATTTTTGAACGACCTTTCTAACGAGACCCCACATCATGGGATAGACGAGATTTTTTATTCTTGATTTTATTTTACGACTTTGTCGGCGTAATTAATACGTATACCTACCCATGCCAAATAACAGCCTTCTAATACTAACCATCTCTGAGCTAAGCCGCAGGCCGACAAACAGACGGACAGACGGATATGGCGAAACCATAAGGGTTCCTTGTTTACTACAGAACCCTAAAATTGCGTGCATTTTCATTACTTTGTTATAATTATCATATTATTATGTTTTGTTTCAAAATAGGAAATAGTGAAAAAGTACGTGTTTTTGATAAGAACTTCTGCACTATATAAACATGGTGTAAGACTTCTAACAGCACCAGTCTTCAGCTTCTCGTTGAACTTACAAATACATCAAATATGTCTACCTTCGCTGTTCTGTTGCTCTGTTTCCAAGCTTGCTTGGTCCAGGTGAGTGTTTTACTATTTCTGGTATCTTTATTTTCTCTTGAACTTCCATAGATATTTCTTCTGACATATTTAAATATAAAATTCCACTAATATAAGACTTGTCCTTTGTACTGTCAAAGAATGACAGTTGTGATTCGAATACACGGACGATTTATTTAGTAGTAATTTTGCTTAAAAAATTATATCCCCCATCCCTGAATATACATTTCTGATTTTGAAGTAAAAGTAGATCTTCTCTCAAATCAAGGCGAGGGAAGAAATTCGTCCTGATTTGAGAGAAGATCTATTTTTACTTAAAAATCTCACCTACACATAATATTTATGAAACAAAAGTCACTTTTCGCGTTTGTCTGTATGTCCGCGTTCTTCTCCTAAACCACGCAACATGTTTTGATGAGGGTTTTCACCATCGCTTAGAGAATTTATTCCGGAAGGTTTATGTGTATAATACATTATTCTTAAAGTTACGTTTACCTAAGAAATCTCGATGTGTTGTCAAGTCGTAAAAAACGTGCGAAGCAGGAGCGGGTCGCTAGTAAACTAATAAATTCATTTCCGATTCAAACCTCTTCAAACTGTACCAGTCCTAATTCTTGAAATATCTTCAGTAAGCTTTAATCTTTTTTATGTTATTTTCTTCAACAGGATGTTTTCGGCCAATACCTCGGCGGTAGTGGATGCGGATGTGGAGGACCAGCTGTAGGCATCGGCTCTGCTTACGGTGGTGCCCTGGGTCTTGGCGCTGGTCTCTCTCCTGCTGCTGCATGTGGTGGTTCCCTTGGTCTTGGTGCATATGGTGGCGCCATCGGATCTGCTTATGGTGGCGCACTTGCTCCTGCTGCTGCATACGGAGGTGCTATCGCTCCTGGTGCTGCTTACGGTGGCGTCGGTGAAGGCAACGTGGCGGTCATTGGTGAGCTGCCAGTCGCCGGTAACACTGTTGTTGCTGGTACTGTTCCTATCATGGGCGCAGTGACTTTCGGTGGTGCTGTACCCGCTGCAGGTGCCGTGTCTATCTCCGGACAGTGCGCGTGCGGCTGTGGTTCTCCCTTTTACTACTGAAGCCCAAAATCAGAATAAACGATCATAAACTGAGCAAATGATTTTTTTTTCGTACTGTTCTTAACCGCGGTGTTAATATAACATAGCTACTGTACCAATACAACACGCCTGTGAGCCTCGAACCGCCCTTCTAGAATAGAGCTTGCGCTGAGGCTTTTATTTCCTTTTTGAATAAAATAGTAGCTTAATGCTAGAAAATAGTGATGGATTAGTGAAAGACTCTCCTTTAAGTGTGCATCCTTGACAAAGGCTAATTATACCATTGCCCGATAAAGTCTTTACTTCCGTGCTACGTGTGCTAAATATGCGGACAGTGCATTGCTGACAACATTGATACAGCCAGTCGTTCGGGCGTCGTAATTTGATCCAATTATTTTCGCACTTTGATTATTTGTTTATACAGGTTACAGGTTTGTTTATATGCTGTTATTATATCATTATTTTTTACATCACAAATGGATTGTTTTTCTCGAATTTCATATACTGGCTTATCAGTGGAACATAATATCTTTTCTGAATTCGCGTGGAGACATTGTTGCGGGTAATTTCTGTGAAGAATAAAACCAAGTCCTTTCTCAAATTAAATGCCAAATATGGATAAGTCGGGATAACTTGATAGTTTTGTCCTGATTCTTCTCTTTGAAGGGAAATAACTTTGCCCAGTTCGTATTTTTCTGTAGTAACTAGAGGAATCTTGATTTCCATTATAAGACAGTTGTTATAAATTCGAACGAACAGCCGTAATAATTTATAGAGACTTCTGATACTTGATTTGTCCAGTGGCACATTGAGATCATCCTGTACCTCCCGTGTAATGATGTTTATCTGTGCTTCCAACTCTTCAGGCGGGAGGAGGTGAGTGTCTATGCGCCCATGATAGATATCGGTGACTACATCGATGATGCCTTGCTGCATTCTTCGTAACGTCGATAGAACGGCATATGCTGATATTGCTGATGGCCTCGTTTCTTCTAATTCTGATTCAATGATTAGCGTTTGATTTTAGATAAGGCCTTGTAAATGATTTTCATTCAGTGATATTTGTTCAATATCACGTTCATACTGCTCTGAAAACTGGTCGTCTAAAACCCCAAACAAGTAACTAGCCAGGTTGCCAACCCCATTAACCAGTCCTCTCTTGTATCTTTTGTTAGGGTTTCGCAGTAAAGAATCATAATGTTGGAGTTCGTTTAGCTCATGTTGCAGTTGTAATATGATAGCTCCATACGGCATTGTTGATTGAGGTAGGCACGTTTGCTGACATAATTTATTTAAATGTCGAACATACGAGTATGTTTGTAAGTCATTGAATTCAGACCAATATGTAGACATGTTGTAGTAGACTATTAACTTCCACTCGTCCTTGACGTGTTGGAGTTCGGATAGATATGTGTCGTCTGGGTTTTCAGTGAGTGAACAGAGAGGCCTCGAATTAAGACAGGCTTCAATTTGACACAACAGTGTGGTGAACTCCTCATAGGTTAACTTTTGCTGGCCAAGCACCCGCTTTAAATGATGTTTCGCATACTATTGTATAGAATCATTTTTATTTTTATTTTTTTCTAAATGAACAGACAACTGTGCTGGGGAGTTTGTTGCGCCACTTCTTCTTCCCAGCAAAAGCACTAGGAAGTGGTGAAGGGTGGGCGTTTTGGGGGACTGTCTCATTTCATTTTGACGTTCGAAAAGTGCTGATTCTCAGCCTAGTTTGAATAAATGACTTTTGAATTTTTTGATTTTTTTTTAAATTTGAATTTGATTTTTTTCAAACACTTCACCGCCGCTTCCCAGAGACCTCCTGCATTTGGCCAAACGGGAACATTGAAGTGCCAATATATTTATATGTTGTTTAGGTCACTAATTTGGGTTGATTGAGGCCATGATTTCTCGGTATTCTTGATTCAAAAGTAGTGAGGCACCCACAACATTCGTACTATTATCGCTGTAGATATTTTTGGGTACTCCACGCCTGGAACACATTCTTCTTAATGCTGCCAGGAAGGATGCTGTGCTGAGATCGGATACCAATTCCAAATGTACAGCCTTGGTTGCTAGACACACACATACTGCATTGTATCCTTTGGTAGTCTTGATGCCTCTTCCCTTGTTGGATTTTATATCGACATGCCCTGTGAAGTCTATACCCACATTAGTAAAGGGTCGAGACGGTATGACTCTAGGCTTTGGAAGGTCAGCCATGTGTTGTTGATATGAATCTTGGCTATATCTTCTGCACTTAACGCATGATCTGATATGCTTTTTTACGCGGCTGATGCCACTAATCAGCCAATATTTCTCCCGGGTGAATGATAAGGTAAGTTATGGCCCGCCGTGAAGCGTAGTGACATGAGCTTGCTGAATGATTAACTGCCAAGCGACTTCCAGGTGATATTATAATAGGATGCTTCGCCGCATATGTAATATTTGCTTGCTCAAGGCGTCCGCCGACTCTTAGTATCCCGTGATTGTCTAAGAATGGTCGCAAGCTGGACAATCTGCTGTTGCTTCGGACGACGCCCTTTTGCTTTAATTGACGTATATCTTCCTTAAAATCGATACCTTGTACATGTTTGACAACAAGGTACAATGCGCTTTGTATTTCGACACCGGTCAGTGCACTTCGCTCTGCACGTGAGTTTTTATTTTGCAGGCTAGCGATGTAACGTGACACCCATGCTACTGTTCGCGCAATCTTAGATAGTTAATTGATATTATTTAATAATTGAATTATACAAGAGCTGCTAGTTTGACGTAGAGGCTGTTTGTACAATGGGTTTTTTCATTTCTTCTTTTGGAGTTTGATATTCGGTTGTGGGTGATCGATCGTGCTAAAATTAAGAAACCGTTCTGATCGTTTGTGGTTTGTACGTTTAACTGTGGAATCTTAAATTCAGATGTTTTTAAATTATGTGTACTCTACATAATTTGAGTACCTACGGATTAACATAAAATAATAAAGAGTGTGAAATAAGAATAACACAAGATCGATCAGAACACAAAGTCGACGCCGAAATTACAAAAGAAAAAAAATAAAAAATTGGCTAGTCAAAAATAGGGAGGCTATTTTTTTTCTTTGCGTATTTCAATTAATTTATTAACATAGAATTAACATGACTAAAATTATAACCTGTAAACTTAGAGAACTTAGATGAAATAATAAAAAAAATGTTAATTTTTTCTTCCACAAATAACACTTACTAACTAAACTTAATAATAATTATAAAATCTTGTTATTTATTTAGAAATTGCCTTTAAGTTGTTTATGCTAATGGATTATCTTATTTAAATAATTTAATCGGTTTCAATATTAGAAAAAGTATAGACTTCTCTAGGAACGTAAAAACAACGTACGCGTTCGGAAATAAAATATAAAATATTTTATTGCATTCCGTTATGCATAAGTTGTATTTTTTAAGACTATTTTCCCTGCTTTAAAACGAAAATATGGATATAATAATAAATTAGTATGATTACATTTACAATGTACACACGGCCACACATGAAGCTATACATTTCCAGTATAAGCTAAACTCGCATTGTACGGAAATCCTATGATCTCGCATTGTGATCAGCATGAACTGGAAATGTATCGCTTGATGTGTTGCCGTGTGTACTTCACATTGGTAATAGTCTCTCAATAACGAATTCTGAGTTTTACTAGTCAAAAATTGCCATTTGTCCTTTCTCTTTCTGAATGATTGGATTTTCATGGCTTAATCAGTTTAGGTAAGTTGAACAATATGTACCTATTGTTGGAAATAGTATTTTTTTTCTTCAGAAATCAATATTAACCCCGATGCTATTCATAAAAGATGTGGAATTCTGTTAAAACATACATTCTGTTTGCTCAAGCATCGTGAGACTAATCAACAACGTGCGTGTTCAGTTGGCATCCCTAACCTAGTACAATATCTCCGATGACAAGTTTTTATGAAACGTACGATTCTGAGTCGGCACGTGTCACGACACAGCAATTAAAAATAATGCCATGCTTAATACAAGCTGTTGTAAAAGACCTTTGAATGCTTAAATGACGTCTTTGTGAAGGACGAAGACGTCACTACGCATTCAAATCCGTGCAATAAAAATTGCTGGGAAACGACATTTTATTATTTTTGCTGCGAAAATTCGCTGTTTTCGGCAATACGCAATGTAACGCACGGAAAACATTGTGCATGCGTACAGGTACGCAACGGTACAAGGATCTTGAGAGTATTTTAAGTTAAGTTATAAGATTTAGAACTTGTTTTTAAAAAAAAAAAACATTAAAAAAACGTTGGAATGTTGACCTTCAATAACACCGTAACTAAGGCGTTCAAGATATGGTCCAGTCCAAAAAATCCGGTGAAGTGCGTATCGGGACACGCGCTTGGTTGGAATGAATTTAACCCAAAAACAAACTTAACATTGTAGTGGAAAAACATGTTCTCCCATACTTTCTAAACGCATACATGTAATCTATGAGTAAAAAACCATTCATTTTCACAGAAGTTTTGGCTCAGTAGTGGTAAAGGAGGGATGAATGGTCAATTTTCATCAAATTTCCATCTTTAAAAGTATAAAATAAAATAATTTAAAAAATGATATGATCTTTTTTACACGCTCGCGTGTAACAAAGATCATATTTTCACGCGTTAAAAAATATTAAAACATTGTGTATGGTGAACCCGCACATTTAGAAAAATTAAGTAGGTTAAGCTACATCAGCGTTTGCATACGCGCGATCATTTAGTGAACTGGCTAAGTAAAATAAATCAGTGATTTTACCACACTCAACACGGGCGGTTTAATTCTTCATCCCCGGTTTTCCATCATCACAAGTGTACAGAACAATCATCGCACGCTTGAACAAAGTGTATAGACCACGTCGTATATTATTTTTTGGTCCTTCGAGCCGGATATGAACCAGCGACCTATGGATGAAAGCAAAAAAACTTGCAAGCCTTTCTCATCAGTGTTTTATAGATAGTTCAACTCATCTGTGCGTGCGGCGACATGTTTTTTTTGACTATAGCATCTCGTAGCTCACCTCTGAGGTGATGACTACTTAACCGGACAATGTGCGGCAACATGTGTGCGTGCGCTGTAATTATACAGCTTGAATTTGTGTGGCAGTGACGCGGCAGTCGTCGTCCGAGCGCAACACAAATGAAAACTGTATAATTACAAGCGCACGCACACATGGCGCCACGCGCACAGATGAGTTGAACTATCTATACTAATGCTTTTGTTTGCATCTTCTAGTCTACAACAGAAAGTGACGACATACAACGGTACGCAAATTACTACAAACCAAGGACTTTACTTCGACAAGATGTCCAACCTCCAAGTTATCAAGGACTATTGGAAACTCATCGTGTTTAATAACATGACCACGTTCTATCACGGAGTATCGAACATTAAAAACTATGTCAAGCACTTAAAACAAACCACCGATTCCATGGATTCGCAATACGGCAGCGTCATACTACAATTAGAGCACGAAGTAAAGGAACTTGAGCATTATCAAAAAAATCCTTGAAACCCAAAAGCAAGATGGCAAAAGCGTGGTTTAATCAACAGAGTAGGGTATCTGGCAAACACGTTGTTCGTTGTTCGGAGTGTTAGATGAAAACTTCGCTCAACAGTATAAGCAAGACATAGAAAGAATAACTAATAATGAAAATCATCTTCAAAGGTTACTGAAAAATCAAACCTTGGTCCTGGAATCGGAATACAACATTCTGCGACGCAGCGAGGAGACTACGAACAAACAGTTCAAATTTATAAAACAACATCTTCAAAACGCCACTGACGAAATCAATAAGGTGCGTTTGGACAACAGAAACGGCATTTATGTAACATCATCCGCCCTAGCTGCGAGTATCATATTGTCAAACCTAATGCGAATCCAACACACACTTAACAACACCCAATATTCAATACTCAATACATTTATTTGCATTCCACAATGTTAACATAGGTGGTAGGTACATTATAAAATATACATAATTTTAGATCATTGTGGACCCTGTCGGGCACAGCAAGATAGGATAGAAGAACCGTGACAGACATCAGCCACGGTCGCATCGACCCGTCTGCAACGCTTTTTGAAGGCTATCTTATTATAGAAATAAAGATTCCGCTTGTGAACAACGATATCTTCGAGTTAGATGGAATCATACCTATCCCTCAGAAAATGGGGTCAAATCACGTTCGCGCTGTCCCAAGCTCACCATATATCGCCTACAATATAAAAAAGGACCTCGCTATTCTCTTATAAAGCGATCTGCAAGCATGTTTTCATATCATCAGTAAAAATCGGCTACTGTGCTCCATTGACAAACCTGTTTACAATCTCGGAATAAAACAATCGTTATGCGATAACCAGACTGTAAGTAAACAAGACGTGTCCACATGCCACAATTATTGGGTCAACTTACATAATTTGAACTCCTGGTTTTACACCTGTTGTGAGTCATGTGTACTCCGTATTTCCTTTATTGCTGACACAACAGCGACAGTTAAACGAGTTATATCATTGACCTAGGTTATGGATGCACATTGAAATCGGATTCGTACAGTATTCACATGCACAACAACTACTTACGCTATTTGAACATGCGACCAAATATTGAAGTCCCAGAGGTTTCCAAATTGAACTCTCTGCATATATAGAGCTCTCGGCATATACTTATACATAATTATAAGAAGTAAGTGCCAAGCCACACCTGCGCCGCAGCAGCGTGAGATGTTGGAGATACGTGTACCGGAGGGCGAGTGAGCTCCCGGGGCGGAGGCGCAAGCCAGCCAGCCTCACAGGACCAAGATTTACTGAACATCAGAAAAACAAAATTTCAAAAAATATTATTGAGAATTATTATGCACTGGTTCTATCTCTTATTGCAACCCTTGTGAAGGGCAGTTTCTATCAAGCATATTTTTGATACCTAAGTTAACATAGATTCATACTTAACTTAACATTCTTAATCAATTTAAAGAAACACAACATTTTAAACTCGAAGATTTACGAACAGCAATTAAACTTGTATCGAAAAATATTATAATTTCATGGGAACGGTAGATTTAAGAGACGCATGTTTTTTAATAAAAATTCATGAAGATTATAAAAAATATCTTAGATTCGAATTTGAGAATGTTTTGTATGAATTTCATGTGTTACCGTTCGACCTAAACACGGCACCTTTTATTTATTTATTTAAATTTTTCACACTAATAAAAAAGTACAAAGGCGTACTTAATGCCTTAGGCATTCTCTACCAGTCAACCAAGGGTGGTGAAAAGATTAGATGGCAGGTGCTCTGTTTGAGAGGAAAGAAAAATCATTTTTTAAATTAAAATATATCATTATAAATAATTATGATATACACACATACATACATAGTTAATAAAATATAAACCTTACCTTTTGTATTTACTAAGATAATGAAACCAGTTGTCGGACTGCTCAGATCCTGCGGTTATGACTTCTTGCTTATTGGCAATTCTTACGCTGATTGTTAAGATAACATAGCGGTAACTCAGCGACTATTGTCAGCTTTAGGGTTTATTTTAAATAACGATAAATGCAACTTATCGCCTACGACATCATGTAAATACCTTGGTTACATAATTGATACAAAAAAAAATCAAATCAGTTAACTAGCAGAAAAATCTAATAAAATTGAAGTTAAATTTAAAAAAATTGCATGCGTATATTTAAACTTTAAAAATGACCCATCAAACTACGACAATTATATGAACATACCTTATATACTTATATATTGATTGGTGGCTTAATGCATTAGATAACCCTATAAGTAAAATTAAATATGATGAATACTGCCTGGAATTTTTTAGTGGTGCTTCGACTACGGGGTGGGGCGCGGCGTGTGGGAAAGAGACAGCTAGGTGGACCATGGACAGTTGAAGAACGAGCACATCATATAAATTATTTAGAAATCGTTGCTGCCTTTTTTGGTTTAAAAGTTTCAAATAGGTAGGTACTACTTCGCATTGACAACCCTACGGCCATATCGTACATAAATCGGATGGGAGGCATATAATATCCCCATCTAACACGCATAACAAAAGAATTATGGGAATGGTGTCAATCTAGGAATATTATTGTGTATGCATCTTACATTCGTTCGGCAGATAATACAATAGCCGAATTCATCCAGATGTTGAGTGGGAATTGAGCGACTCAGTTTTTTACAATATTACAAACATGTTTGGTTTCCCTGATGTAGATGTTTTTGCAAGTCATGTTAACAAACAATGTCGTAACTATATATCCTGGTTCAGAGATCCTGACGCTATGGCCATAAATGCATTTACCTTATCATGGTCACAAATTTACTTTTACGTATTCCCTCCTTTTTCAATGGTTAAATTTTTAGAAAAATTGTTAAAGACAAAGCTACTGGTATTGTAGTTGTGCCCTTATGGCCCACCCAACCTTGGTACCCTTCATTCAGGAACTTCTTGAAAAATCTGTTTTGTATTTTGATCCAAATAAACCAAACAATTTTATCACCTTCCAGCAACAACAATACACACCCTTGGTTTACCCTGGCTGCCGGTCTCTGGTCCGGGACTCGTTGCTGAGAAGAAATGTTCCATCTCCTGCAATTGACATAATGTTGGCTTCCCTCTCCGGTGCATCGATAAAACAATACGACACCTGTCTTAAGAAATGGTACAATTTTTGTTTATCTAAAAATAAGGATATTTTCGGGGCATCAATCAACGACGCGATAACCTAACCTAACCTCCTGATTCCTCGCTACGCTCGGGATTCTACTCTAGAATCCTTCGCTCCTCTCTGGATTCAAAAAAACACTCTCGCCTTAAAAATAGTTGTTTGCTCCCTTGGAAAACAATCTACTATTCTTTTAATCTTTTTCGAAGGGAATCTCTCGGACTTAGGTTGTAATTGGCTCGAACAGCCCTTTTCTGTAGAACAAATATAGTATTAATGTCCAAACAGGTTCCCCAGAGAAGAATTCCATATGACATAAGACTATGAAAATAACTAAAATAAACTATTCTGGCTGTGTCTACGTCAGTTATCTGACAAAAAATGTTAACAGCATATACGGCTGAATTTAGCAGTCCTGACAATTTTTCTATGTGCGGGCCCCATTGTAATTTACCGTCAATCCAAGAAAAACTGTCGACTCAACAGGGTCCAGCTTTATTCCATTAACTTAAACATTAGAAGTTAGCTGCCTGACATTTGACGTTGAAAATTTAATGAGTTTAGTTTTTTTTTCATTCAAGAGAAGATTATTTACATTAAACCAACGCACACTTGTTCAAAGTTGACTAACTGACGTTTGATTTTAAAAATAAGGGAAGTGTCATCTGCGAATAATACGATCTTGTGATTATCCCTTATGTGGTGAGGTAAGTCATTAATATAAATTAAAAACAAAAAAGGACCTAGAATTGAACCCTGTGGACCGCCCATGGTGACCGCAGATCCTGCAGATCTCTTGCCATTAACATCGACCCTCTGAATTCTGTTGTTCAGATAAGAAGTCAGAAGGTCGAGAGCCCTGTCCCTCATACCATAGTGGTACAGTTTCCTGATGAGTGTGTCATGATGTACGCAATCGAAGGACGTTTGTCGACGCCGTCAACGCTTACATGTGAGTTGTGGTTATCCATTAAAAGCAAAACTGGATCCTCTTCCGACGGCTTCACATGATGAATAAAATGATCGAGAAATTTCAAAAACTCTGTTTGTGTCATCCATCCTGATTTATTACTAACGCCTTCACATTTTTGTGGACCGTTTCTAACAAACAAATCGCTGTAGATAACGAATACGAGGAAAGACGAACATACAGGGAATCGCATTCCCATTGCATTTATGGCTACAGCCAATGTAACCAAAACGCCCCTTTCTGCGGATGTCACAGCACCAACCTGCTTTATGTCCCTTCCAGCAACAAATTTTTTCGGCTTTTGCACTGTAGTTCCGCCCGTCTCATCCATGTTCCGAATCCGGGATGGGCTAAGTTTGTATCTTTCTAATAAAGATCTGTATTTTTCAAAAAAATCATGCACATTTGTTCGATTGAAGGATGTCGCCCTACTTAAACTTGTCGCTTCAGGGCTTCTAACTGACAACATTGTATTTATTTTCATGAAATTCGTGAACCGGTCATCACTCGCCTTTTCCTTAGCTTTCCACGATTCTGGCAAGTACGAAATTTTGTAAAAAACAGCACACTGGTCGACTATTTTTTTTACTTATCTACGCCCGAAATAAATATTGGAGCACTTAAATAAATAATCTTCTATTTTTTCTCCTACGCAGAAGTGAATACTAACCGGGTATTTTGAAGCCTACTTCTACTGGAACTCCTGCTTTCTTCTTTTTCACAAAATTGATCAGCGAAACGTGACAAATTGGAAATTATGTGGCTACTTCTCTGTAGTTCCTTTTCTTGACCATTATTTCTCATTCATTATTTTATTTTCCACTTGTAAGTCCTCGTGCTGTAACGTTTAGGATAAATAAATAAATAATAAGGTACCGTGGTTAACATACAGCTCTTTCAAGTTAGGACAGATGGACCGACAGACGGAAAGACAGCGTAGGCTTAGTAATAGGGTCCTGTTGGGCACCCTTCGGGTATGGAACCAAAAATAGAATTCAAAGTTATGTACAGGTATAAAGGTATACAAATATTAATACTAACCCCACCTATGGGGTAAGAATTAACATGTTAATACTAGCCCCGTATGTATTGTTAATTTTGGCCTCATGGGTAAATATTTAATAAAAAAATATATAATTTCGAAATAGCGTTGGTAAAGTTATGTAACATTATTAAGAATGAAATAAGTTACTGCGAAAAAAAATATTATGGCGTAATCAAATATTCAACACAAAAATTAAAAAAATCGTAAAGTGAAAAATGTTCGTTACCTGGCCAAAATAGACGCACATCACACAACTCACTCCCGTGGTGCACTGAGCTGGACTGACGAGTCTCAACCTGTAGACCGCTGTCACAGGGACTAAATTTTAGGAATCACTAGTGACGTGCTGTTTATAGTTTCTTAGAAAATCGCTTGTTAATACTTACCCCTGTTAATTGAAGCCTCGGCCTCCTCTAATATACAATGATTACATTTACAATGTACACACGGCCAAACATCAAGCTATACATTTCCAGTATAAGCTGACCTCGCACTGCACGGAAATCATATACAATACAATGCGAGATCAGCATGAACTGGAAATTTATCGCTTGATGTGTAGCCGTTGGTAATAGTCTCTCAATAACGAATTCTGTGTTTTACTAGTCTAAAATGGCCATTTTGTTCTTTCTCTTTCTGAATGACTGGATTTTCATGACTTAATCACTTTATGTTGAACGATATAATGTATACCTATTGTTGGAAATAGTCATTTACTTCCTCAGAAAACAATATTAACCCCGATGTTATTTATTTATTTTAAATAGAACGGCCGAGGCCAATTACACTATTTAAACATAATATAATTTATTTAACACCATGCATTCTTCTCACATAAATTCAGGCATTCTCACAGTATTATCTTATATTTAAATTTATAAAAGATGTGGTCTTCTGTTTAAACTTACATTCTGTTGCTCAAGCATCGTGAGAATAATTTACAACGTGCGTGTTCAGTTGGCATCCCTAACCTAGTACAATAATTCCGATTACAAGTTTTTATGAAACGTATGATTCTGAGTCGGCACGTGTCACGACACAGCGATTACGAATAGTGTCATGCTTAATACAGGCTGTTGTAAGCGTATATTTGATTGTGTAGATGACGTCTTCGTGAAGGACGAAGACGTCACTACGCATTCAAATCTGTGCATAAAAAATTGCTGGGAAACGACATTTTATTATTTTTGGTGTGAATATTCGCTGCTGTTCTCATGATAAATGCGTCCCAACTACGGAACCCTTCGTTGTGCGTGGTCCGAAACGCACTTGGCCGGTTTATTTTTAATCGGCTTACATTTACTTCAATTTAGGGAACAGGGTAAGTTTCATCAAAATCAGTTCAGCAGTTTTCAAGATATGGACTAATACGTATACGAGTGACGGCCTTTTTTTTTTTTTTTTTTTTTGTGTGGGAAATCATCAAATGACGTCTCCCGCTCTGGGTGGAGCGGGAGGGCGTGTCAGACTCTTACTGACTAAAACCCACCCGTGTTCCTTCTCTTGCCTGTGCAATGCCAGGGGGCCACGGTATCCCTTTCGGACTTTCCCGCAACCCCGGCAGGCAATGGTCTCATCGGACCCCCTTCACTCGCTGACACTCTTTGAGGCGCGCGTGGAACACAACGCGCCGTCGACCCGGGCTTGGTCCTTACCGGACGGCGAGCTACCCATTGCTCACCGTCCGCAAGCCCGCGCCTACGGTGACCGGGAATCCGCGATCGATTCCCGACGCCCGGGGCGTCTCCTCCTGTGGCGGCTAGGGGCGTGAGGGCGCGAAATTTGCCTCTCTCTCACGCGCTCCGCCTCCTCCTTCGCGAGCATTACTGCTTCGCAGAAGGAAGTGACGGCCTCCCATGCCCTCTCGCTCCGTACCATGGCCTGGACCAGGGCCGGACGCGAGAGATCCCCGCCACCGATCGCCTCCACGAGGACACGGCGGTGCTCTGCCCAAGCCGGGCATACCTCCACCGTATGCTCCACCGTGTCCTCCGGGTGATCCACGCAGTGATGACACCCGGGCGTTTCCTCCCGCCTTATCCGAAACAGGTACCTCCCGAAACAGCCGTGTCCGGTGAGGACCTGCGTCAGGCGGAAGGTGAGGACGCCGTGGCGCCTCTCCAGCCACTCCTCAAAGAGGGGGCTTATCGCCGCAATAGTGGCGTGCCCATACGAGTGACGGCCTGGCTTATTGATTGGAGCTACGGGTGTGGTGTAAAAGGTAAAACAATAATAAAACCTTGGTCAACCTCACTTTAAAAGTGAAGACTAAAAAACTTAAAAAAACAACTCCCGAAGTGTATTTGGTTTGCCGACTTCCGAAATTAAAGTTATTTTTCACTTTTTTTAAAAAAAAATTAATATAGAGATAATGATTCGACAAAAATCACGATCCGGAAAATGAGTATTTTATCGGTGTGTGATGTGAATGCAGTGCCTATATTTCTATTGAACTACAACTTTAGCTGGTGTCCAATGTTGGGATCAGAAGTCACTGTAGAGTCCACAACTACCAAACCACTTCATATTCATTTTATTTTATAGTTTCACAGTATTATATTTATGAATAGCGTACTGGCATTGACATTGACTGATAGGGGTTGACAACCGATCCCTATCGGTTCAGAATCAAATATTATTTTCTACCACATTGCTCGCGGATCGTGGGATCCGATCGGAATAAGCTAAAAAACAAGGTAAATTCATTATCATTCTGGGACTATTTTTCACTGAAACATCACATGAATTACGTGGGTATTCATAAGTTCATAAAACAAAATAAATTGCAAATCAGTTTATTGAATCATAGTATCGCGCCAACGGTTATTTTTTTTAATTCTTAGTAACGTCCACATCCATAGCCACCGGCTCCATAGCCGAGTCCGAGAGTGGCAGGAGCGATGGCAGCAGCGCCAAGTCCATAGCCAGCGCCAATTCCATATCCAGCGCCGAGCCCGTAGGCACCCGCAGCACCATAAGCACCAGCAGTGCCATAGCCAGCAGCAGAAGGAGCGATGCTCTCAATAGCAGTAACACCGTTACCACAGCTGTAGCTGACGGCGCCAGCACCAGCGCTGGGCAACACGCCCTCCAAAGTCACAGCACTCAAGAACGGGAGCTCACCAGCCACGGACAGAGCACCCTCATACACATTCTCAGACGCTACGGAAAGGCTACTGGGAGCGAAAGCAGAAACGCTGGAGATAGGCAGTCTACCGCCACTGGTGGGAATGATCTCTAGAGCAGCCAAACCATTGCCAACCAAACCATTGTTAGCACAGTTACCAGCATAGCCGTTACCAGCATATCCATTACCAATCAGTCCACTGCCGATATAACCATTGCCAACCAAACCATTGTTAGCACAGTTACCAGCATAGCCGTTACCAGCATATCCATTACCAATCAGTCCATTTTCGATCAAACCATTTCCAGCTAAGGCATTACCAGCATATCCAAAACATGAACTGAAAGCAGTCTGTAAAGAACAAATGCATTGAAATGTGATTATTTAATTGATCACGTAACATAATATGTGTCAACTGCTTTTTTTTATTGCATAAGTAGCGGTACCTAATTATTTTATAAATGGTGATGAGGGTTCTTTTAAAACTTACCTACCCCAAATGTAACTCAAAGCATCAAACTCAAACTCAAAGCATTTATTTCAATTAAACCATTTACAGGCACTTTTGAATTGTGAAGGAGTCAGTCAGTCAGAAATATGAAGCTAGTTGCCCATTCCAAAGCGTAGGTTCCTATGGAGAAGAAACTCCACGGACACTCTTTTAAAAAAAAAATATTCTTACAAAATATTGTTTACATCATTCATGTTGAAATTATACATGTGAGAACAATGTAGGCAGACGTGTACGGTAAAAGCGTCCGTAATAAAAAATCAAAAATAAAACAATTCAAAAATTAAAATAAGCCGTGGCAGATAAGAGATGACCAGTCCCTACTGATGGCGCCCGTTCACGAACATGACGCATGGATCAGCACCGTTTAGCTCAACCATTTTGAAGGGAACTCAACGATCCAACACACACGCCACCACCAGCGAGACATTTGAGTGAGCATGACATACTCTTAGCCGCCAGGGCATATCAAGTCAATGAAAGACGTACCCAGTAAATGGTAGCTTTATAGAAGGTACATGGTCACAGTGCTCACACATGTGCTATGCAATTATACAATAAAAAAAGAGATTGAAGTTATACAATTCAAAGATAGTTTTTGCAATCTTCAGCAATTCCAACAATATTTTTGAATGCTAATCAATTAGTTTATGCGCCCTTGTGGAGCTGGACCGTCCTTCCAAGCCGTACAATCAAGAATAAAAAAAGCGAGTCTTACAGTAGTCGCATATGATGTGTAACATCTGACCTCTCACCTTGGTAATAAGCAACATTAAAGGGGCTGGGCCTCATCAAGGTCGTTTCTGACTGCAAACTCTAGCACCGCGCGAGCTCATTGGTCAAATCAAATGGAGCGCGCTTCCTCGGTTTCCTGTTATACACTCCCGTCCCTTTTCACGAAAACACTCCCACAGATTTTTAGGGTATACATACCTATAGTATGTTCTGTGCACAAATTGCAGGAAACCGAGAGGAAAGATGTTACTCATCTAAGCTGTCATTATAAAAAGTAAAAGTTTCTCACCTGGATAAAGAGCACCTGAGCGCAGAGGACGAGGATCACCTTGGCTGACATAGTAGTTTGTTGAAGTGGACTTCAGAATAAGTTTTTTTAGAATCCATCGACTATTTATACTGAAACGTAGTCCTTATCTAGTTGTGTTGCAGCACACGCAGTACGCTGCTAGACAAAGTAATAAAATAAAAAACCGGTCAAGAGCGTGTCGGACCACGCACATTGAAGGGTCCCGTAATTAGGATTAATTTATCCCAATAACAAAGGAGACTGAAACGATTACATACAATCTTGGGCCTGGGTGTAAAAAGATGAAAGTGGTGTCAATTAATAGCTTATATATTATCAACTTTTCACTGAAAATTCTGCGGATTTTGTCAATCTGAGAACTGAGATAAAAGAGATTATGTAAAAGTGAGGTTATGTTACAATCTTTAACTAACAGCTGATTCCGGAAGTGCAAAATATGTGCTTTTGCACTAATAGTTATTATATATACCTATTTAGTAGGAAATAATTGATAAATCATATGAATGAATGTCAATGACTTCAGTCCTACCTACCTATGTAGGTAACAGTTATGGAGTTACGGAAAGGATGTCTAAAATAACATAAAAAAATAATTTAAATAGGTACCTAAATAGTGTTTTATTCGTCTTCAATTATAATTAAAATGTCGTCTAGGAATTGTGCAGGTGGTGCTATGATCTTGGTACCTAGCCAGCAGCCTACAGTTTTCTCCCTACAATACAATTACAGTGAAGCATTACTATAGCTTCCTTTCCTGTACGAGAACCATTGCCGAATCACTGACAGAATTGTTTCATCGTGTAAGGGTCGTCGACCCAGTGTATTGCAGTGATCAGTTGTTATCCCACAATTCACACAGCGATCCATAGTTTCAACAATATCCAATCCACAAGCCGCCGTTAAAATCCAAAATAACAATTCCAAGTCAAACGTGTGAGCGATCTTCGGTGTCCAGTGTGAAAGTAAGGGTCGTACGTGGTAGGCAGGGTCGGAATCCGTAAAATACAAAGCAAAGGTCGTGAAAATGAAGAACAATCGGGAAAGCACTCAAAACGCATCGGAAAACACGAAACGAGTGAGCCACAGACTACTTAGAGATACTACAGTGAGCAAACAAGTCAGCTGTCATGCCAGTGACAAAGACTAAAAATAGAAAACTAATTTTAATCGATATGAAATCGATAATCATTAATATTGTTTTTTCAGTAATAAATTGATATTTTATTTATTAATATGACTGTAATTATAGATATGCACTATATTGCACATATGTATATACAGGGTGTCCAGTAAATAGCACGACATACTGCAGGGGCTGATAGCTAGGGTCACTACCTATCAATACAAAACAATATAATTATGTTCAGCAAAATCTTACGGATTTACAGTTTTACAAAATTTTCCGAAATACCGAAAAATCTCTACCTTGAAACAGATTTTTAAGCATCTCGTAATAAAAAAATTCTTTTCTAGTACTTTTTTTTACATCAAATTATTCGTGAATAGTTATTTTACTCATTGATAAGTCTTTTTTCTATCAAAGACAAGAACGTTTTCAAGAAATACTATTTTTTTGTTTAAATTTTCACAGAACTATTTTCTTATCACTTAAGTTTAACCCACAGTGGCGAAAAAAATGTAAGATTTTGCTGAACATATTGTGTTGTATTGATAGGTAGTGAGCCAAGCTATCACCCCCTGCAGTATGTCGTGCTATTTACTGGACACCCTGTATAGTGCATTTAATTACTTTGAGTTAATTAATTTAGTGCAAAGGTTTTATTTTCGTAACTGTGTAATCGATTACTCAATCGGTAATTTCACGAAAACTATCTTTTCCAGATTTCTCCGCTTCCAGATTGAGAATTGAGGTGATTTTTCATATTCTAAGATAAAAAAAATATGACATTTTTTTTAGATCATATCTTAACTTATTACATTTGGGCCCACCGTTTTTCATCTCCTTTAACATTGCAGTTGAAAAACATGTTAATCCGCTCGGAATGTATGGGAGAACATGTTTTTTAAACTGCAAATCTAAGTTAGTTGATTATTTCTCGTTAATCTGTAAAGGCTACGCTGTGATAAATTTCCTTTTAACTTCGTTATATACTGCTGTGATTTTTTTCACAAATTCAAGTATGTACAACCATTTAGCTGGCAGGAGAAGGAACACTAATTGACTTTAACAAAAATATGCATTTTAAAGCTTAACATTTCGCAAGCGGATCCCTGAATTGAAAAATGGTTTTGAAACACACCAAATATTTTTGAACGACCTTTCCAACGAGACCCCACATCATGGGATAGACGAGATTTTTTTTCATGATTTTATTTTACGACTTTGTCGGCGTGATTAATTCGTATACCCATACCAAATAACAGCCTTCTAGTAGTAACCATCTCTGAGCTAAGCCACGGACTGACAGACAGACAGACAGACACGGACATGGTGAAACTATAAGGGTTCCTTGTTTACTACAGAACCCTAAAATTGCGTGCATTTTCATTACTTTGTTATAATTATCATATTATTATGTTTTGTTTCAAAATAGGAAATAGTGAAAAAGTACGTGTTTTTGATAAGAAATTCTGCACTATATAAACATGGTGTAAGACTTCTAACAGCACCAGTCTTCAGCTTCTCGTTGAACTTACAAATACATCAAATATGTCTACCTTCGCTGTTCTGTTGCTCTGCATCCAAGCTTGCTTGGTCCAGGTGGGTGTTTTACTATTTCTGGTATCTTTATTTTCTCTTGAACTTCAATAGATATTTCTTCTGACATATTTAAATATAAAATTTCACTAATATAAGACTTGTCCTTTGTACTGTCAAAGAATGACAGTTGTGATTCGAATAAACGGACGATTTATTTAGTAGTCATTTTGCTTAACTATTAATATCCCCTATCCCTGAATATACATTTCTGATTTTGAAGTAAAAGTAGATCTTCTCTCAAATCAAGACGACGGAAGAAATTCGTCCTGATTTGAGAGAAGATCTTAAAAATCTCATCTACACATAATATTTATGAAACAAAGTCGCTTTTCGCGTTTGTCTATATGTCCGCGTTCTTCTCCTAAACCACGCAACATATTTTGATGAGGGTTTTCACCATCGCTTAGAGAATTTATTCCGGAAGGTGTATGTGTATAATACATTATTTTTAAAGTTACGTTTACCTAAGAAATCTCGATGTGTTTTCAAGTCATAAAAAACGTGCGAAGCAGGAGCGGGTCGTCAGTAAACTAATAAATTCATTTCCGATTCAAACCTCTTCAAACTGTACCAGTCCTAATTCTTGAAATGTCTTCAGTAAGCTTTAATCTTTTTTATGTTATTTTCTTCAACAGGATGTTTTCGGCCAATACCTCGGCGGTAGTGGATGCGGATGTGGAGGACCAGCTGTAGGCATTGGCTCTGCCTACGGTGGTGCCCTGGGTCTTGGCGCTGGTCTCTCTCCTGCTGCTGCATGTGGTGGGTCTCTTGGTCTTGGTGCTTATGGTGGCGCCATCGGATCTGCTTATGGTGGCGCACTTGCTCCTGCTGCTGCATACGGAGGTGCTATCACTCCTGGAGCTGCTTACGGTGGCGTCGGTGAAGGCAACGTGGCGGTCATTGGTGAGCTGCCAGTCGCCGGCAACACCGCTGTTGCTGGTACTGTTCCTATCATGGGCGCAGTGACTTTCGGTGGTGCTGTACCCGCTGCTGGTGCCGTGTCTATCTCCGGACAGTGCGCGTGCGGCTGCGGTTCTCCCCTTTACTACTGAAGCCCAAATCAGAATAAACGATCATAAACTGAGCAATGTTTTGTTTTCGTACTGTCCTTAACCGCGGCGTTAAAATAACATAGCTACTGTACCAATACAACCCTGTGTTCCTCGAACCACCCCTCTAGAATAGTTCCTGCGCTGAGGTATTTATTTCCTTTATAAAATTCAATTCAATTAAAAAAACACATTAACCTACAAGGGCACTTATGAAACGTCAGAAGCTAGGTGCACAGTTCCAATTGGTCGTTTATTTTGGAGAAGAGCCGGCAAGAAACTCCACGGTTACTCTTTTAAAAGTAAATAGTATTGACGATCTTTTCAAGTTACAGTGTTTATAGGTATGAGAGGACACTGTAGGCCTATCAACAAAATAGTAGCTTAATGCTATAAATCATTGTAACATGAGCTGTTTAGGCTTGTTTGGTTTTCTCTATTTTTAATTGTTGCCTTGTTTCATTTACTGTAATGTTTATCATTCTTAATTTTATTTATTTCGAGATTTCGTATTTCAATAGTCATTAGAAATGAATAAATATCTTTGTTATTTATAAAAGAGTAATGACCGATCACCTATATATCTACGAAAATGTTATAAAACGTTACTTGGCGATACATATTATCATAATATCGTTTGTGGTTTGTTCGTTTAACTGTGGAATCTTAAATCCAGGTGTTTTTAAATTATGTAGAGTACCTACGGATGAACATAAAATAATAAAGAGTGTATAAATAAGAATAACACAAGATCGATCAGAACACAGAGTCGACGCTGAAACTACAAAAGAAAATTATTTCATTGGCTTGTCAAAAATAGAGAGGCTATTTTTTTTCTTTGCGTATTTACATTAATTTATTAACATAGAATTAACATGCTTGACATTCTAACCTGTAAACTTAGAGAACTTAGATGATAGATGGATAGAATACTCTTTATTGTACACCATAAAAATCACAGACATAAATTTAGAAATTTTACATAGGGTGACACAATGGGCGATCTTATCGCTAGTAGAAACTTAACAGAAAACTTAGACGGATTTAACTGCGAGTCCCAAACTAGGCACAGCCTGTATCTTGGTGACCCAAAATATAATATATTATTAATCTATTTCGTCAGTACCGGTTTTCAAAAGTAAAATATTGTCATTTATTTATTTAGAAATTGCCTTTAAGTAGTTTATGCTAATGGATTATCTTATTTAAATAATCTACACGAGTTTATACGGTTGACATTCCCTGTGATTTAGAAACAAAATCAGTTTCGATTTTAGAAAAAATATGGGATTCTCCAGGAACACATAACAAACGTGTGCCTTTAATGCAATTTTTAAATTTCTTCTCATTTAGTTGAAGAATCTATCGAGTGGTATTTTACTATAACATTTTACACAGTACCCCATAAAAGAAGTGTGTACTTTAGACAATCTGAAACGGGGCTGATCTAATTTTTTTCTTATTTCTTGTGTTAAAATTATGCCTGTCACTTATCTTACTAAAAAGATGTAGAATTTTTCGAGCATACATAATATTTTCATATGTATACTGACAAGGTACCGTCATGATGTTAATTATCTTAAACAGTTCCCTTAGAGATTCAAGTCTGCGGAGGTTGTAGCCTTCTTTTGCAGAATAAAGATAGAATCAATATCTGCGGCCCGTCCCCACAGCAAAATACCGTAAGATATGATGCTATGAAAGTTACTAAAATAGAACAGTATCGAGGTGTCCACGTCTGTTAGTTGGCGGATTTTCCAAACAGCGTAAGCGGCTGAACTTAATAAATTTGTATAGGGGAGACCAGGGCGCAACTGAACCAAATTTATAATTTCATTTGTCAAATGGCCTAAACATTTTGAAATGATTTTTGTGTCAAATGATGTCCAAACTATTCAATAACCATAATAATATCGTTGGTTTCAATTTGACAAGAAATTGGTACCTTTTAAAAAAAGTCTATTTTACTCAGAAAAGTCAGAAATTTATACTTACCCCGCGATCGGGGCTACAATTAACCGGTCCGACATATTAACAAAAGGGTCAACAATTAACATTGTAAGTATTTTCTTCTATAAATAAAGAAAACGCAAAATTACAATGACATTTTTTTATTAAGCAATACAAATAACATTTATTTTTCTGAATGACTGGATTTTCATGGCTTAATCACTTTATGTTGAACAATATATACCTATTGTTGGACATAGTCAAGTTTTTCTTCAGAAATCCATACTAACCCCGTAGTTTTTTTTTAAAAGATGTGTTCTTCTGATAAAACATACATTTTGTTTGCTCAAGCATCGTGAGAATAATTAACAACGTGTTCAGTTGGCATCCCTAACCTAGTACAATATCTCCGATTACAAGTTTTTATAAAACGTACGATTCTGAGTCGGCACGTGTCACGACACAGTAGTTATGAATAATGCCATGCTTACTACAGTTTAGCAAGACGTTTGAATGCATAGATAGAAAAATCCGGCCAAGTGCGTGTCAGACCACGCACAATGAAGGGTTCCACAAAGGAATACACTGACGTTGATACAGCTCGGTTAGTCTATTTTAGTTATTTCCATAGCGTTATGTCCTACGGTATTCTGCTGTGGAGCAAAGCTGCCGATATTCAAAATATATTTGTCCTCCAAAAACGAGCTGTTCGAGCAATTTACCAGCTGGGTGCCAGAATTTCTCTGAGAGATTTTTTTAAAGATATTGGTATCCTCACTGTTGCCTCATAATTCATTTTCGCCAACATTATATTAGGCAAAATATACACGTGTACACTAGAAACAGTGATATTCACAATGTTAACACAAGAAACAAGGACAAACTACGAGCTCCCTTTCACCGGCATCATAAGGTTCATAACTCATTTGTTGGGCTTGGTATAACCTTTTACAACAAGCTACCCTCTTCTATGCTAGATTTGCCTTATAATGCGTTTAAAACTAAAGTAAAATCCAACCTTTGTTCAAAGGCATACTATTCTATCAACGACTACATAAATGATAAGAATAGTTGGTCGCTGTGATTGGCTCAAGACAATGTTTATGTTCTTTCTCCAGAATTAGCCTACCTACTGACAGGTTATATAAGCTTATGTAAATAGTTCATTTTATTTGAGTTTATAAGTCAATTTATTTTAATTTTATTATTTTTTTGTTGAGATAATCTACTCATAAGAATGATTGTCATGAGTGTAATTGCAATATGTGGTTAGCTAGCGACCTCGACAAATTGATCAAATAATATTTTTTTTTCCTGAAAAACCGGCAGCAAGTTCGTCATGCTCCCTTAGATGTCACTGCTTGCGGTAGCGTCGGGGGTCGGGTTGCCTCCTTTCCTCAAATATGGCGAGGGGGGTAATGGCTGATCTTTGCGTTAAGCTCGTGAACGGGTGCTGCTTGTGGTGACTGGTCGTCTTGCTGATCATGGTTTTGTTATTGTTATTAGTAATTAACTGTTTCTTTATTTTACCTCGATGGTCCTAGTTTATCAATTATAACTTCTAGTTACAGCTATATGTAAGCGGGCACGCCCGTTATGCCTGGAGGCTTTATTTCCTTTTTTAGATATTGTTTACGTTTAGTTATTTTTATTTCTGCTTGAGTATAGATCTCGATGTTTCTGGTTGGTATATTGGCGTGTGCTAGCTGTCATATGGCTATTCATTTATAATTTAATGTTTTGTGTTTCGTTATGTACATTATTTTGCATAAGTACTTATTGTATAGAATCAAGTTTTTCTAACTGAACAGACAGCTGTGCTGCTGGGGAGTTTGTTGCGCAACTTCTTCTTCCCAGCGAAAGCACTAGGAAGTGGCGAAGGGTGGGCGCTTTGTGGGACTGTCTTATGTAACTTTGCCGTTCAAAAAGTGGTGATTCTCAGCCTAATTTGAATAAATGACTTTTGTTTTTTTTTTTTTTTTTTTAATTTTCCGTTTTTGTGATGAATTTATCCCAAAAATAAACTTAACATTGTACATGGTTGAAAAACATGTTCTCCCATACATTCTAGTCCCAATGTAATCTATGAGTAAAAAACCATTTTACTGTATTTTTTTTTCAATTTTCGTCTCAGTAGTTTCGGTGTTAAAAGGGGGGGGGGGGGGCGCATAGTCAATTGTCATAAATGTTCTTATATCTTTAAAAGTATCAAATAAAATAAAAAAATAAGATCTTCGTTACACGCCCTTTGATTTGATATGTTACACGGTACAGTGAGCAAAACAATGTGTACCAAATTTAAACTTAATTTATCCATTAGATTCGGAGCAAAATAGCTGCAACAGACTGACAGACAGACACACGAGGGACCATATATGGGTTCCGTTTTATTATTTTGAGGCACGGACCCCTTAAAGGGAGGTTATTAAAGAAGTCGGTTAAAAAAGGAGGTTATCAATTCGACACTTATTATAATATAGGTAATATTATTACATACATAGGATAATCTAATAGGGCTTCCAAACAAATATGTAAGTAATGTAAGTAATGTGAGGAGCGCTTGTAAACAAGACGTGTCCACATGCCACAATTATTGGGTCAACTTACATAATTTGAACTCCTGGTTTTACACCTGTTGTGAGTCATGTGAACTCTGTATTTCCTGTATTGCTGACACAACAACGACAGTTATACGAGGCAGTGGTATCATTGACCCAGGTTATGGATGCACATTGAAATCGGATTCGTACAGTATTCACACGCACAACAATTACTTACGCTATTTGAACATGCGGCCAAATATCGAAGTCCCAGAGGTTTCCGAATTGAACTCTCTGCATATATAGAGCTCTCGGCATATACTTATACATAATTATAAGAAGTGAGTGCCAAGCCACACCTGCGCCGCAGCAGCGTGAGATGTTGGAGATACGTGTACCGGAGGGCGAGTGAGCTCCCGGGGCGGAGGCGCAAGCCAGCCTCACAGGACCAAGATTTACTGAGTGCGCGCGTGAAACAGTGCCAGTGCCAGTGATCAGTGAGTTCAGTGATACAAGTAAAACAACCGAAAGTGTAAATAAAGGGACCTCTTCTATGGTGAAATATTAACTAGAACACAATCAGACAATTTAGTACATTAGACGGAATAGATATTGTTGAAATCAACTTGTATCTTAGCTTTCAACTAAAATTATATCATGTATCCTAAGTCATCATCTTTATTGTATTTAAACACACTTAGGTTTCCTCTAAGTTCAACATTATTCCCTCGAGTTCTCCTTTAGAGTTGGCAGTATGTACGGTGAACCCGCACATTTCGTAAGATTAAGTAGTTTAAGCTACATCAGCGGAAGACGGTTTCTTTTTAAAAATAAAATAAAGATTATTATTATTATTTATATTCGACAAAACAACACGATCCGGAAAATGAGTATTTTATCGGTGTGTGATGTGAATACAAGTTCAATAGAAATATATCGGGTGTAAAAAGACCCTTTCCGAAGCCGAAAGCTACATATTCTACACATTATTTGGATCATTTTTTTCCACTAGACCATACCTGGGAATCCATTGGTTCTGTAGATATTGAAGGTCAAAGTAGCATTTTTTAAAATTTTTTTTTTACTAAAACGAATTCCAAGTGTTATTACTAAACTTTTCTCCAAAAAAACATTACCTGAATTTTCGATTTTTCTTAACAAATTACGCATTTGAAGTTACAAAACGCAATGAATATCAAGCGCACACTATCATGTCACGATTGCCTCTACGTCAACAAGCGCACGATACAGTGTCACGTGGCCCGGCGCGCGGCGTGAACGTACAACGACCCGTGTTTGTAACAGCTGATCGGTTGTTTTTGAGTTTTTGCAGTTTTTGATTTCAAAGTCGTTGATTATGAGTTGCAGTCCGTTGTCTGTACCTAATGTCGAACTACTAGTTGCTAACTACATTCAAGGCACTGGCAAATAATGAAGAATTTATTTTATTATTACTGCACACCTACCTAGCTATCAAAACCACCTTTTGGTTTAAGTTATTTATTTACTACTTACATAATACAAAAAAGATACCAGGATAATATCCCTTACTTATTGAATAACATAACATAACATCACGCCTTGTTTCCCCGAAGGGTTGGGCAGAGGTGTATCTGTAACAGGTACACCCACACGTCGCCAGTTATGTTTAAGTCCCATGTAATAGGGGGCGAGCCTATTGCCATCAACTGGGCACAAATCCAGACTCCGGGCTGCTACTGAGAAATTTCAGATAGAAAAATCCAATAACATTTTGCCCGACCCGGGAATCGAACCCAGGACCTCATGTTCAGCAGTAGCGCTTGCGACCACTAGACCAACGAGGCAGTCTTAAAGCTCGAGGCTTATTAAATAATAGACATTTAAACTCGGCCTTTGCCTCGAAGCTTGCAAGCTCGGCAGCGGTATTTTTTCATTGTAGATAAACGTTTATGCCCGGCAATAATTAGGTACCTACGTAACTGCAATTAAAGGCTCGTGCAGACCAGCGCGACGCGATAGCGACTCGAACAATACAATTTCCAAGAAAACTTCACGGTATAAGAATAGCCGGTGTCGCGTCGCGCTAGTCTGCACGAAGCTTGAGTCTGGGAGACTTCTTGTAGTTTGTTTTCGTAATTTAGGTAGGTAGGTAGCTACCAATCTGTGTTACACAGAATTGAAATAATTAGGTAACCGTACAGTACAGTCCTCCTTAGGTCCTAATAACACATAACACAATGATTTAGAATAGGTACCTAACGCGCCGTACGCGCGCGCTTCGCATAGATCAAAGAAAGCCGCCGCTTCTAGCTAGCCGACACGCGCCCCCTCCTTCAAATCGCAAAGAAATTTAGCAAGGTTTTTTATTATTGTTACTTACTTTATTTTATTAGTTCGGTTTCTTACGTTATCGAATGCGCTTGTGTTGTTTTTCCGAAAAAAATTACGTGTAGTGTAGATACTGTGACTGCGTACTCGCTGAAACAAAGTGTCTTGTGTTGTGTGAGTTGACTTGAGTAGGTACCTACTTAACCGAGTTTTTTTGTTAGTGGTTTTGTGTTGTGTTGTGTTTTAGTTGCTAAGATGCCCTTTCATGATTATTCTGCGCGCGAGTATGTTAACATGGTGTACTGCTACGGTATGGCCCGTGGAAATGCTGCCGCAGCCCTACGACTTTACGGTACTGAATATCCCACCGCGTTTCAGCCCTCTGATTCGCCATTCGAAACCAGATCCTGGGGCCCGTTTTCTTGCCTCCCAGAATGACCGGACCTACTTACCTCGACCTTATTAATCTGTCGCGCGCGCAATTAGCAGACACAATAGAATTTTATTGTTATCTGTCTCCAATATGAGACACCAGTATTATAAAGGTTAATGGTTACCTGACCGACACGTTGGAAGACATGCCAATGGTCCAGCGGCGAGTTGTGTGGTACCAGCATGACGGCGCGCCGCCACATATCGTGAGACCGGTTCGCGAGCAGCTGAAGCAGCTGTTCGGCGACCATTGGATTGGGCGGTATGGGCCCCACGCATGGCCTGCACGATCACCCCAGATTTAACCCCTTTGGATTTCTTTTTGTGAGGCTATGACAAGGATAGGGTGTTTGACCGTCCATGCGAGACCGCTGCGGAGATGCGTCAGAAAATCATTGATGTTTTTGATGAACTCAAGCAGCGGTCAGAGCGAGAAGGGATCCTGGAGCGGGTTCATGAAAATACGCTGACTAGGGCGCGCGTCTGTTTTCGCAAGGGGGTCGGCAGTTTGAACCACAGCTCGTAAGTGTCGAGAGGCCACCGATGTTAGATGATGACAGCGATGGACAGTAGGTAAGTACCTACACAGGCTATCTAAAAACTAGTGTTTTTATGAGTTTTTTAAGAAAATCGTGCATGTCACATTGAGATAGAAAGTCTATGGCATGTCAGTAGATACCTACTTAGTTGTAGGTAAAATCTCGGAAACATTTAATTCATTTCGTTCATACCCGCGATTACTCGACAAGTATCTACGATACGACGCGTGCCGCGTATAGCGAAGGGGCGGGGCTAAACTCACACATAAACAAGCCGCCGCCGTTTGCCTGGGTTCGCGTTACATTGCGCGCAATAAAAAATAGATTTTTTTTAATACGTAAAAATAAAAGTCAGTTCCCAGCAATAATTTTAGCTCAAAGCTACTTAGTTTGATGAACAGTATGCGTAGTTGACGGCTTTGTGATGTGTCTTTTTACACCCTGTAGACACTGCGTCTATATTTCTATTGAACTACAACTTTAGCCGGTGTCAAATGTTGGGATCAGGAGTCACTGTAGAGTCCGCAACTACCAAACCACTTTATTTTCATTTTATTTTATCGTTTCACAGTATTTTATTTAGGAATAGCATACTGGCATTGACATGACCGACAGGGGTTGACAATTGAACCCTATCGGTTCAGAACTAAATATTATTTTCTAACACATTGCTTGCGGATCGTGGGATCCGATCGGAATAAGCTAAAAATCTAAGAGGGTAATTTTTTGTCTTACATACAAAGTTAACAGTTGGTGGTACGACTCTCGTCTATAGCAAACCCACAGTATAGGAGTATAAATATCTACCGGCCTGGTGGCCAGGCGATGTCCTAGATGGATCTCCGATTATTGTTATGTTTTTTGTTCTTTTTTTTTTAATGTGTTTGTTGCTGTTGTGTTGTGTCCGTGTCGAATAAATGTTTTGTATTGTTATTGTAATCTTGAATTTTTTAATCACGAAAAATCATTCTGGGGCTATTTTTCAGGCAACAGGATGTTTTCGGCCAATACCTCGGCGGTAGTGGATGCGGATGTGGAGGACCAGCTGTAGGCATCGGCTCTGCTTACGGTGGTGCCCTGGGTCTTGGCGCTGGTCTCTCTCCTGCTGCTGCATGTGGTGGCTCCCTCGGTCTTGGTGCTTATGGTGGCACCATCGGATCTGCTTATGGTGGCGCACTTGCTCCTGCTGCTGCATACGGAGGTGCTATAACTCCTGGAGCTGCTTACGGCGGCGTCGGTGAAGGCAACGTGGCGGTCATTGGTGAGCTGCCAGTCGCCGGCAACACCGCTGTTGCTGGTCAGGTCCCCATCCTAGGTGCCGTGACCTTCGGCGGCGCTGTGCCAGCTGCTGGTGCCGTGTCTATCTCCGGACAGTGCGCGTGCGGCTGCGGTTCTTCCCTTTACCACTGAAACCCAAAGTCAGAATAAACGATCATAAACTGAGCAAATGTTTTTTTTTTTCGTACTGTCCTTAACCGCGGCGTTAAAATAACATAGCTACTGTACCAATACAATACGCCTGTGTTCCTCGAACCGAATAGAGGCAGCACTGAGGCATTTATTTTCTTTTCAAATAAAATAGTAGCATCACATAACATGAGCTGTTTAGGCTTCATACTGAGTTTCTCTGTTTTTAATTGTTGCCTTGTTAAATTTACTGTCATGTTTATCATTCATATATTTTTTTTTTTGAGATTTCTTATTTCAATAGTCAAAAGAAATTAATAAAGATCTTTGTTATTTATAAAAGAGTAATGGCCGATCACCTAACATTTACGAAAATGTTATAAAACTTTTTTTGACGATACATATTATCATAACATCGTTTGTGGTTTGTTCGTTTAACTGTGGAATCTTTAATCCAGAAGTTTTTAAATTATGTAGAGTACCTACGGATGAACATAAAATAATAAAGAGTTTGTAATAAGAATAGTACAAGATCGATCAGAACACAGAGTCGACGCCGAAATTACAAAAGAAAAAATAAAATTATTTTATTGGCTTGTCTAAAATAGGGAGGCTATTTTTTTCTTTGCGTATATTAATTTATTAATTACTAATAGAATTAACATGCTTGAAATTCTAACCTGTAAACTTAAAGAACTTAAATAGAAAATTAACAGAAATCTTAGACGGAACGTAAAAACAACGTACCTACGCGTTCGGAAATAAAATATAAAATATTATACTGCATTCCGATAAGCATGTAATATTTTTTTAAGTCTATTACTCACTATTTTCCCTGATATAAAACGAAAATATGAATATAACAGTAAATTTGTATTATATACAATGATTACATTTACAATGTACACACGGCCACACATCAAGCTATACATTTCCAGTATAAGCTGAACTCGGACTGTACGGAAATCCTATACAATGCGAGATCAGCATGAACTGGAAATGTATCGCTTTATGTGTAGCCGTGTGTACTTCACGTGGGTAATAGTCTCTCAATAACGAAATTCTGTGTTTTACTAGTCTAAAATAGCTATTTGTTCTTTCTCTTTCTGAATGACTGGATTTTCATGGCTTAATCACTTTATGTTGAACAATATATAATATCTACCTATTGTTGGAAATAGTCAAGTTTTTCTTCAGAAATCAATATGAACTCCGATGTTATTTAAAAAAGATGTGTTCTTCTGTTAAAACATACATTCTGTTTGCTCAAGCACCGTGAGAATAATCAATAACGTGCGTTATCAGTTGGCATCCCTAACCTAGTACAATATCTCCGATTACAAGTTTTTATGAAACGTACGATTCTGAGTCGGCACGTGTCACGACACAGCAGTTATGAATAATGCCATGCTTACTACAGTGTAGCAAGACGTTTGAATGCATAGATAGAAAAATCCGGCCAAGTGCGTGTTGGACCACCCACAATGAAGGGTTCCGTAGTATACTGCGAGAACAACCCTCATGCGCAAAAGTGTCTTCTGTATGGCTCCTAGCATATTTAATAAGCTACCTAAAAGTTGGAGAGAACTGCCCTTGTCACTTTTCAAAAATAAGCTGAGGAATTTTTTAGTTAGTAAAGTGTATTACAATGTCATAGATTTTTTAAATGAAAAGGACTTTTATGTTCCCACGTCTAATATACATAGTTAATATACATAGATTCTGGACATCATTTAATCTATTTTGACTATAATATACCTATAATATCTTGACATTAATTATTATTATTTATTTGTTTTGTATTTTGTAATTAAATTTAGAATGACTATAATTATGTAAAACGCAATTAAATGTAATCTTCTATACCTACAAAATTTGTACGCCATTATTGGCAAAACATGGACGCACACAACATCTATTAATTCAATGCCTTGCATGTCTGATGAGTCAGTTTATGTAAACGCATGTTTGACACATAAATTATCGTTATCTGTAGTTGGGATGTATTTATCCCATTAGATTCGGAGCAAAGTAGCTGCGACAGTCTGACAGACAGACACACGAGGGATCATACAGGATGTCCCGTAAATAATGGATCAAACGTAACGGGTAGGTAGCTTACCTCATTTCCATCAACTAATTTGAACAGTAAAAAAAAACCGGTAAGGTAACCAAGATATATTTTTTTTTCGATTTTTACCTTTCTCTCTACCAGCATTCAGTGTTTGGAACGCTGTTGCTGCAAATGATAAAATTTTTTGGTGTGATTTTTGTCAAACATTTCTGAATAGTTTACTAATGTTATAAGATACCATTTTTTTAAATAACATTTCATTTGCCTTAGAAAAAAAATCTTGAATTGAAAAGTTTTGTATTTACGATGAAAATACCAGAATTGGAAAAATTCTCCTGTAAAAAAATTGTATGACACCGAAGTGTATCATTATTTTAAAAACTTGTACAATTACTAAGGTTTGCAAATTGGTATAAAACTTACGTGTAGTCTTTGTCGTTACAAAGATATTGCTATGAATCTGAGAGAGGTGCAAAATTACGAAATAAAATAAAATTGAAAAAGTGTGCACAATACAACTATTTTCTTAAAAATGTTTAATTGTTGCATTTCAGAGGCAATGTTCATTGAATTAATGAGGTATCTCAGCGTATGAAAAGAATTAGGAGGTTGAATAAAAATAAAATAAAATTGAAAAAGTGTGCACAATACAACTATTTTCTTAAAAATGTTTAATTGTTGCATTTCAGAGGCAATGTTCATTGAATTAATGAGGTATCTCAGCGTATGAAAAGAATTAGGAGGTTGAATAAAAAAAAATACAAATAAATCGTTTATTTTGTTTTTACAATAAATGTTCAAACTGACGTCCCCCTACGAGAATGCAAAGTCTGCATCTCCTAATAAAGGAAGCTCTTATCCGACGGACAAAATGGCTTTCGTTAATTTCTGTTACAGCAGATTGGATGCGCTGACGTAATTCTTCTTCCGACGTTATTCTTTGTTTGTAAACCCTGTCTTTTAGACATCCCCAATAAAAAAAATCTAAGGGATTTAAATCCGGAGATCGCGGAGGCCACAAAATTGGTCCTAATCGGCCGATCCATCTGTCAGGGTAAGTTTGATTGAGTTGCGCCCTTACTGCCGTCGCATAGTGAGCGGGGCACCCATCATTTTGTAACCACATTGCTTGCCGCATGCCTTCTGGAACGTTTTGCAATAAAGTTGGTTACTCATTTCTTAAAAAATGCAGATAGTATTCGGCGTTTAGAGTTGCTGGTAATTCAAAGGGCCCTATTATTTGCCCATTTATTATTCCCGCCCATAAATTTATTTTAAATTGATGTTGGCTCCTGTCCTCTCGCATCAAATGTGGGTTTACTATCTGCCAACTGTGCAAATTATGCAAATTGAGATATCCATCTCGCTGGCATGAAGACTCGTCACTCCATAAAATTTTATTAAAAAACTGTGGGTCCGCCCGAATCATTCTAAGCATCCTTTGGCAAAATGCTACTCTTTGCGGGTAATCACGTGACGTCAGCGTTTGAACACGTTGCACGTGATATGGGTGCAACCAGTGCCTTTTTAACACTCGATGCACCGTCGATCTTGGAATACCTGTACGTTGCGCTATGACGTGAATTGAGACCGACGAATTTTCCTCGATTTCTCGAATTATGATTTCGTCATTGACTTGTGGCGGTCGCCCTTCACTGGCACCCCCAACTCCGGTGCCAAGAATTCTTCCCTCAAGAAGCGCGTTATGCACTCTAATGAATACGCGATAGTCGGGATGTCGATCCCGGTTCGGGTATCTTTCACGATACAATCTTGCGGCCGCTCTGGTATTACCTCTTGCTTCTCCGTAGATAAAATGCATTTCGGCGTACTCCCATGGCGTGTACTCGTAACGAGGCATCGTACTACTGCACACACGTACAACCACACACAAACGAATTTTTTCAAAGTCCGTAGGATCGCCAAGTCATTCGTCCAAAACACAAAGAGTTCCAAATCGTTAAGCAAAGCAAAGTCCAAATACACAGTACAAGTCTAATTTTACAGAACACAACAGTTAGGCAAAGCGCGAGTGAAAGTTGTCTGACGTACGTATCAACTCGAAGAGAAATTCGTGTCAACTAAACAAATAAAATCATGCAACAATGAAGCCCTGTACGAGTGAAGGGTGAAGGAAAAAAAATACCTGCACAACGACATACCGATTTACCAAAAATACAAAAGCGGCGCTATCTATCCCTTTCACACTGAGTGAGGTGCAACTCCGCAGGTAGCGGGTCCCAAATTCCGAACAGATAACGTCATCGGCTCGGAATTACGCTACACGCTTAACCACATGCTTAGATTAGAACGAGAAAGAACGAGAACCATTACGAGTTAGATTGTACCACTTTAATTTCTGTTCTGTCTTCTTCATCACGTTCATAGCAATATCTTTGTAACGACAAAGACTACACGTAAGTTTTATACCAATTTGCAAACCTTAGTAATTGTACAAGTTTTTAAAATAATGGTACACTTCGGTGTCATACAATTTTTTTACAGGAGATTTTTTCCAATTCTGGTATTTTCATCGTAAATACAAAACTTTTCAATTCAAGATTTTTTTTCTAAGGCAAATGAAATTTTATTTAAAAAATGGTATCTTATAACATTAGTAAACTATTCAGAAATGTTTGACAAAAATCACACCTAAATATGTTATCATTTGCAGCAACAGCATTAAAAACACTGAATGCTGGTAGAGAAAATGGTAAACATCGAAAAAAAAAATATCTTGGTTACCTTACCGGTTTTTTTTTTACTGTTCAAATAAGTTGTTGGAAATGAGGTAAGCTACCTACCCGTTACGTTTGATCCATTATTTACGGGACACCCTGTATATTATGTGGGTTCCGTTTTATTATTTTGAGGCACGGAACCCTTAAAGGGAGGTTATTAAAGAAGTCGGTTAAAAAGGAGGTTATCAATTCGACATTTATCATATAGGTAATAATTATTATTACATACATACGATAATCTAATAGGGCTTACAAACAAATATATACCATTTGTTTTTTATTATGTCCATTTTTAGGGTTCTGTAGTCAACAAGGAACCCTTATAGTTTCGCCATGTCTGTCTGTCTGTCTGTCCGTGGCTTAGCTTAGATACCCTTAGTACTAGAAAGCTGTAATTTGGCATGGGTATACATATTACTAAAGTTTTATCACACCGAGAAATTGGTAAAATAAAATCTTTTTTTTTTGGTACCTTGCCTACACGTAAAGTGGGGATGTATATTTTTCCTATCCCGTGCTGTGCAATGTCGTTAGAAAGCTCTTTCAAAATATTGTTAGTGTGGAAACTATTTAGGATTTAGGGATAGCTTTGCGGAATATTAAGCTTTATAGTGCTAATTTTAGTTACAGTTATGTGTGTCCCTGCCAGCCAAATGGTTGGTTTCGGATATGTAAAAAAAATCACGGCAGTAGTATATACAACGAAATTAAAAGTTAAACAATCACAGCTAAGTAGCCTCAACAAGTTAAAGAGTAGTAATCGACAAACTTACATTTAAAGTTGCTAAAACATGTTCTCCCATACATTCCATAAGGAACAACATGTTTTTCAACTACAACGATAAATTCTTGGAATAAATTAATTTCCTCTACGGAACCCTTCATTCTGGCCGGTTTTCAAAAAGCTAATTTCATTAAAACAAGTGCAAAACAATAGAATCGTCAAATAGCACTTTACGTCGTCTAAAATGATCATTATATTATTTTTGTTCACGTGGAATAAGGAATGTAGTCAAGATATGGACTAATAACTACTAACGTATACGAGTGATGGCCTGGCTTATTAATACCAGCTACGGGTGTGGTGTAAAAGGGAAAAAATATTAAAACATTGTGTACGGTGAACCCGCACATTTCGTAACATTAAGTAGGTTAAGCTACATCAGCGATTGCATACGCGCGATCATTTAGTGAACTGGCTAAGTAAATCAGTGATTTTACCACACTCAACACGGGCGGTTTAATTCTTCATCCCCGGTTTTCCATCATCACAAGTGTACAGAACAATCATCGCACGCTTGAACAAAGTGTATAGACCAGGTCGTACATTATTTTTTGGTCCTTCGAGCCGGATATGAACCAGCAACCTATGGATGAAAGCAAAAAAACTTGCAAGCCTTTCTCATCAGTGTTTTATAGATAGTTCAACTCATCTGTGCGTGCGGCGACATGTTTTTTTTGACTATAGCATCTCGTAGCTCACCTCTGAGGTGATGACTACTTAACCGGACAATGTGCGGCGACATGTGTGCGTGCGCTGTAATTATACAGCTTAAATTTGTGTGGCAGTGACGCGGCAGTCGTCGTCCGAGCGCAACACAAATGAAAGCTGTATAATTACAAGCGCACGCACACAAGGCGCCACGCGCACAGATGAGTTGAACTATCTATACTAATGCTTTTGTTTGCATCTTCTAGTCTACAACAGAAAGTGACGACATACAACGTTACGCAAATTACTACAAACCAAGGACTTTACTTCGACAAGATGTCCAACCTCCAAGTTATCAAGGACTATTGGAAACTCATCGTGTTTAATAACATGACCACGTTCTATCACGGAGTATCGAACTTTAAAAACTATGTCAAGCACTTAAAACAGACCACCGATTCCATGGATTCGCAATCCGCAGCGTCATACTACAATTAGAGCACGAAGTAAAGGAACTTGAGCATTATCTAAAACATCCTTGAAACCCAAACGCAAGACGGAAAAGCGTGGTTTAATCAACAGAGTAGGGTATCTGGCAAAAACGTTGTTCGTTGTTCGGAGTGTTAGATGAAAACTTCGCTCAACAGTATAAGCAAGACATAGAATGAATAACTAATAATAAAAATCATCTTCAAAGGTTACTGAAAAATCAAACCTTGGTCCTGGACTCGGAATACAACATTCTGCGACGCAGCGAGGAGACTACGAACAAACAGTTCAAATTTATAAAACAACATCTTCAAAACGCCACTGACGAAATCAATAAGGTGCGTTTGGACAACAGAAACGGCATTTATGTGACACCATCCGCCCTAGCTGCGAGTATCATATTGTCAAACCTAATGCGAATCCAACACACACTTAACAACACCCAATACTCAATACTCAATACATTTATTTGCATTCCACAATGTTAACATAGGTGGTAGGTACATTATAAAATATACATAATTTTAGATCATTGTGGACCCTGTCGGGCACAGCAAGATAGGATAGAGGAACCGTGACAGACATCAGCCACGGTCGCATCGACCCGTCTGCAACGCTTTTTGAAGGCTATCTCATTATAGAAATAAAGATTCCGCTTGTGAACAACGATATCTTCGAGTTAGATAGAATCATACCTATACCTCAGAAAAGGGGGTCAAATCACGTTCACACGGTCCCAAGCTCACCATGTATCGCCTACAATATACAAAAGGACCTCGCTATGCTCTTATCAAGCGATCTGCAAGCATGTTTTCATATCATCAGTAAAAATCGGCTACTGTGCTCCAATGACAAACCTGTTTACAATCTCGGAATAAAACAATCGTTATGCGATAGCCAGACTGTAAGTAATGTGAGGAGCGCTTGTAAACAAGACGTGTCCACATGCCACAATTATTGGGTCAACTTACATAATTTGAACTCCTGGTTTTATACCTGTTGTGAGTCATGTGTACTCCGTATTTCCTGTATTGCTGACACAACAACGACAGTTATACGAGGCAGTGGTATCATTGACCTAGGTTATGGATGCACATTGAAATCGGATTCCTACAGTATTCACATGCACTACAACTACTTTCGCTATTTGAACATGCGACCAAATATCGAAGTCCCAGAGGTTTCCAAATTGAACTCTCTGCATATACAATAGAGCTCTCGGCATATACTTATACATAATTATAAGAAGTAAGTGCCAAGCCACACCTGCGCCGCAGCAGTGTGAGATGTTGGAGATACGTGTACCGGAGGGCGAGTGAGCTCCCGGAGCGGAGGCGCAAGCCAGCCAGCCTCACAGGACCAAGATTTACTGAACATCAGAAAAACAAAATTTAAAAAATATTATTGAGAATTATTATGCACTGGTTCTATCTCTTATTGCAACCCTTGTGAAGGGCAGTTTCTATCAAGCATATTTTTGATACCTAAGTTAACATAGATTTATACTTAACTTAACATTCTTAATCAATTTAAAGAAACACAACATTTTAAACTCGAAGATTTACGAACAGCAATTAAACTTGTATCGAAAAATATTATAATTTCATGGGAACGGTAGATTTAAAAGACGCATGTTTTTTAATAAAAATTCATGAAGATTATAATAAATATCTTAGATTCGAATTTGAGAATGTTTTGTATGAATTTCATGTGTTACCGTTCGGCCTAAACACGGCACCTTTTATTTATTTATTAAAAAATTTCACACTAATAAAAAAAGTACAAAGGCGGACTTAATGCCTTAGGCATTCTCTACCAGTCAACCAAGGGTGGTGAAGAGATTAGATGGCAGGTGCTCTGTTTGAGAGGAAAGAAAAATCATTTTTTTTATTAAAATATATCATTATAAATAATTATGATATTCACACATACATACATAGTTAATAAAATATAAACCTTACCTTTTGTATTTACTAAGATAATGAAACCGGTTGTCGGACTGCTCAGATCCTGCGGTTATGACTTCTTGCTTATTGGCAATTCTTACGCTGATTGTTATGATAACATAGCGGTAACTCAGCGACTATTGTCAGCTTTAGGGTTTATTTTAAATAAAGATAAATGCAACTTATCGCCTACGACATCATGTATCTAAATACCCTGGTTACATAATTGATACAAAAAAAATCAAATCAGTTTACCAGCAGAAAAATCTAATAAAATTGAAGTAAAATTTAAAAAAATTGCATGCGTATATTTAAACTTAAAAAATGACCCATCAAACTACGACAATTATATGAACATACCTTATATACTTATATATTGATTGGTGGCTTAATGCATTAGATAACCCTATAAGTAAAATTAAATATGATGAATACTGCCTGGAATTTTTTAGTGGTGCTTCGACTACGGGGTGGGGCGCGGCGTGTGGGAAAGAGACAGCTAGGTGGACCATGGACAGTTGAAGAACGATCACATCATATAAATTATTTAGAAATCGTTGCTGCCTTTTTTGGTTTAAAAGTTTCAAATAGGTAGGTACTACTTCGCATTGACAACCCTACGGCCATATCGTACATAAATCGGATGGGAGGCATATAATATCCCCATCTAACACGCATAACAAAAGAATTATGGGAATGGTGTCAATCTAGGAATATTATTGTGTATGCATCTTACGTTTGTTCGGCAGATAATACAATAGCCGAATTCATCCAGATGTTGAGTGGGAATTGAGCGACTCAGTTTTTTACAATATTACAAACATGTTTGGTTTCCCTGATGTAGATGTTTTTGCAAGTCATGTTGAGAAACAATGTCGTAACTATATATCCTGGTTCAGAGATCCTGACGCTATGGCCATAAATGCATTTACCTTATCATGGTCACAAATTTACTTTTACGTATTCTCTCCTTTTTCAATGGTTAAATTGTTGGAAAATTTTTTTTTTTTTTTTTTTTTTTTTTTTATTATAATTCACAAAACTGATGTACAATCACAAATGCAATGAAACAATTACCAAACAACAGGTCTGATTGACATCTACTAGATGTGAATCTAGCATGCGTAATTTATGCTAAACACTTACTATTTAAAACAAAACAAAAAAGACAAAGATAAGCAAAATTTACAAATTGTGAGCTTTTGTTTAAAAAGTTTTGGGAAAGAACAATAAATATAAAAACAAAAAATAATTATACAATTATGACTCTAAGTTTAGTCCTAACTGAGGCTACTGAACCAGCAAAGATGTCTATTTCACCACGAATAGAGTTCGCAAGAGAAAGCATGCGGCAAATGGGTGAAAAATTTCCTATATTAGTTCGACTATGAGGCAGAACGAAAGTCCTTCGGTTAATTAAGCGGCTACTACTGCGTGGAACACTAAGTTTGACTTTTTCTAAAAGCTCGGGAGAATCTATTAAACCATTTATTAATTTAAACAAAAACATGAAATCCAATGATTTCCTACGTGCGCTTAAGGATTTCATTTTGTAATGACTCAGCCGAGAGTTATACGAGTTCAGACTACGACATCTGTTATCTGAGTAACTTAAGTGATAAAGAAACCTTTTTTGAACGCGCTCTATCCGATCAGAGTGCACCTGATAAAACGGGTTCCAAACCGTACTGCAATACTCCAGAATACTCCGAATGACGCTGTTGTAAATGGAAACAGTCAGAATTGGTTCCTTAAAAATTTTCATTTCCCTCACGATGAAACCTGACAATTTAGATGCTCGACTAATCATTTGGTCGTAATGATTTCTAAAACTTAAACTACTATCCACTAAAACACCAAGATCCCTAATAGTATCAACTTCTTGGAGCGGGGTGTTATTAATCAAGTAATAATTTTGAGATAATTTCCGTTTTCTGCTAAATTTAATGAAGTAACATTTCTTTTGATTTAATGACATTTTATTTTGCATGCACCAATTATGAACTTTATTTAAATCTAGCTGAAGCTGAATAATATCGGATTCGTTGTGTATAGTTCGATATATTTTTAAATCATCAGCAAACAGTTTATATTCCGAATCAATCTTGCAGCCCAAATCATTTATAAATACTAAGAAAAATAGAGGTCCCAAGTGCGACCCCTGAGGCACCCCTGATGGTATGTAACATTGTTTAGATTTAAAACCCTTAAGATACACCAATTGTGAGCGATTTCTTAAATACGATTCGCACCAACGCAGCAACGACCCATGAACTCCCATACTTTCTAATTTAGCAATTAATAAGTCATGATCTACCAAGTCGAAGGCCTTTTTAAAGTCGGTGTATATTGCATGCACTTCTCTACCGTCATCCAATGCAGATGATATAAATGAAACATACTCGACTAGATTAGACAGTGTCGATTTTTTGGGGCGAAAGCCGTGCTGATGATCATCCAGCACACTTTTAAAGTGAGTAAACATTTTTTTCTGAACAAGCGATTCAATAATTTTACCACAAGCGGATAGAATGGACACTGGTCTGTAATTTGCAACATCATCAACACTACCAGATTTAAAGATTGGCGTGATATGCGCTATTTTCCACTGATCAGGAACTACGCCCTGTGCTAAAGAATAGTTGAACATTGTAGTCAGAGGATCGGCCAGGTTCGCTGCACATTTTCTAAGGAAGAGAGGAGGAATTAAGTCAGGCCCGGGTCCTTTATCACAATCTAGGACAGACAAGTGTTTAAAGACTTCTTCCACTTCAAGTCTGCACTGGCTGAAACTGTTATTGTTACAGGGAGTCGGTTCAATTGGCATTGAAGAGTGTATGTCATCGTTTATTCCATATATGGACTTAAAATTATCGGAAAACAAGTCACAAATTTCCTGACCGCCCCTGGCAAACCTAGTGTTATTCAAAGTCATTTTGTTGGGAATATAATTGTTACCTATCCGTTTACTTTTTAAGTACCTCCAGACATGCTTAGGATTGGTGCGCAGATGTTCAGCTATATTTTTTTTAAAATTAGCATAACAGTGTTTTATCAATTCGCTGCAACGCATTCTCAGGCATTCAAACGTAACTTTATCTCTAGGATTCCCATATTTTTTATATACATTGTGATATTTAGCTTTTTCTTTAATAACTTTTAGTAAAGCTCGACTATACCAGACAGGATAGCGTTCATCTCGTGGTTTTGTTATCGGAGTATGCAGTTTAATAATTGGCATAAGAATGTCATAGAATTTCTGCAACATTTCGTTAATATTAGTTATAGAACTCCATTCATCAGACCAGGCAATTTTTGCAAGTTCTGCGTTGACCGCTTCATAATTACAGAGATAAAAGTTTAAATACGGGATTTTATTTTGCACTAGAGGAGTGCTATGATTAGTTTTAAACGAGATCTCCAGCGCTGGGTGATGAGGATCAATTTGTATAAGCGGAACTGAGGCCTGAGACACTACCACTTTGTTGTTACTGCTACTAAGAACTAGATCTAAAGTACGATCTGACGTGTTGAGTATAGTGTTGCATTGATGAAGGTCATTAAAGGCTAGCATGTCTAAAAAAATGTGTTCTATATTACAACTAGATCCTTTGGGGACCAATAAACCAGAATCCAAATTATATTCCCACGAAATACTACCCATATTAAAATCACCGATTAGTAAGTTGATAGAATTGATTTTGGTTTTTTTGTTAATTACTTCTGTAAAGTTTCGAAACAGTGTATCGATATAATCTTGTTTGATTGGAGGTGGAATATAAACCGCACAAATATTAATATGTAAGCCATTCTCACACTTGATTGTGATCCATAATTCCTCACAATGGGACTCCCAATTTAATCTTCGTGATACCTCATATTTTTCCAAAGTTGCAACAAAATTGTTAAAGACAAAGCTACTGGTATTGTAGTTGTAGCCTTATGGCCCACCCACCCTTGGTACCCTTTATTCAGGAACTTCTTGAAAAATCTGTTTTGTATTTTGATCCAAATAAACCAAACAATTTTATCACCTTCCAGCAACAACAATACACACCCTTGGTTTACCCTGGCTGCCGGTCTCTGGTCCGGGACTCGTTGCTGAGAAGAAATGTTCCATCTCCTGCAATTGACATAATGTTGGCTTCCCTCTCCGGTGCATCGATAAAACAATACGACACCTGTCTTAAGAAATGGTACAATTTTTGTTTATCTAAAAATAAGGATATTTTCGGGCCATCAATCAACGACGCGATAGCCTAACCTAACCTCCTGATTCCTCGCTACGCTCGGGATTCTACTCTAGAATCCTTCGCTCCACTCTGGATTCAAAAAAACACTCTCGCCTTAAAAATAGTTGTTTGCTCCCTTGGAAAACAATCTACTATTATTTGAATCTTTTTCGAAGGGAATCTCTCGGACTTAGGTTGCAAAGGGCTCGAACAGCCCTTTTCTGTAGAACAAATATAGTATTAATGTCCAAACAGGTTCCCCAGAGAAGAATTCCATATGACATAAGACTATGAAAATAACTAAAATAAACTATTCTGGCTGTGTCTACGTCAGTTATTTGACAAAAAATTTAACAGCATATACGGCCGAACTTAGCCTTCCTGACAATTTTTCTATGTGTGGGCCCCATTGTAATTTACCGTCAATCTAAGAAAAACTGTCGAATCAACAGGGTCCAGCTCTATTCCATTAACTTAAACATTTAGAAGTTAGCTGCCTGACATTTGACGTTGAAAATTTAATGAGTTTAGTTTTTTTTTCATTCAAGAGAAGATTATTTACATTAAACCAATGCACACTTGTTCAAAGTTGACTAACTGACGTTTGATTTTAAAAATAAGGGAAGTGTCATCTGCGAATAATACGATCTTGTGATTATCCCTTATGTGGTGAGGTAAGTCATTAATATAAATTAAAAACAAAAAAGGACCTAGAATTGAACCCTGTGGACCGCCCATGGTGACCGCAGATCCTGCAGATCTCTTGCCATTAACATCGACCCTCTGAATTCTGTTGTTCAGATAAGAAGTCAGAAGGTCGAGAGCCCTGTCCCTCATACCATAGTGGTACAGTTTCCTGATGAGTGTGTCATGATGTACGCAATCGAAGGACGTTTGTCGACGCCGTCAACGCTTACATGTGAGTTGTGGTTATCCATTAAAAGCAAAACTGGATCCTCTTCCGACGGCTTCACATGATGAATAAAATGATCGAGAAATTTCAAAAACTCTGTTTGTGTCATCCATCCTGATTTATTACCAACGCCTTCACATTTTTATGGACCGTTTCTAACAAACAATTCGCTGTAGATAACGAATACGAGGAAAGACGAACATACAGGGAATCGCATTCCCAATTGCATTTATGGCTACAGCCAATGTAACCAAAACGCCCCTTTCTGCGGATGTCACAGCACCAACCTGCTTTATGTCCCTTCCAGCAACAACTTTTTTCGGCTTTTGCACCGTAGTTCCGCCCGTCTCATCCATGTTCCGAATCCGAGATGGGCTAAGTTTGTATCTTTCTAATAAAGATCTGTATTTTTCAAAAAAATCATGCACGCATGCATGTTCGATTGAAGGATGTCGCCCTACTTAAACTTGTCGCTTCAGGGCTTCTAATTGACAACATTGTATTTATTTTCATGAAATTCGTGAACCGGTCATCACTCGGCTTTTCCTTTGCTTTCCACGATTCTGGCAAGTACGAAATTTTGTAAAAAAAACAGCACACTGGTCGACTATTTTTTTTACTTACCTACGCCCGAAATAAATATTGGAGCACTCAAATAAATAATCTTCTATTTTTTTCTCCTGCGCAGAAGTGAATACTAACCGGGTCTTTTGAAGCCTACTTCTACTGGAACTCCTGCTTTCTTCTTTTTCACAAAATTGATCAGCGAAACGTGACAAATTAGAAATTACGTGGCTACTTCTCTGTTGTTCCTTTTCTTGTCCATTATTTGTCATTCATTATTTCATTTTCCGCTTGTAAGTCCTCATGCTGTAACGTTTAAGATAAATAAATAATTAGGTACCGTGGCTAATATACACAGCTCTTTAAAGTTAGGACAGATGGACGGACAGACGGAAAGACAGTGTTGGCGACTGGCTGTGATTCGACCTTTTTATACAATTTAATGTCATATTTTAAAAATATAGTTTTTGTTTTTTGTTACGTCTGAGCAGCCGGCGGGTTTCGTTTTTGTTTCATAATAATTGCCTTGTCGCCTTGTCAATATTTTAATAAATTTATAATATTGCTAATATACGTGTTTCTATCATTTCATTTATACAGTCCACTAATTCAATCCAATCCACTCGCTATCATTTTTGGTCCATTCTCGCCGTAAGTACTTATAACATTCATTATAATTACATCTGTCAAAATTTTTCAACGTACTGATTTATAGTTTTTGCTTTCATTTCGTAAACACTTCACTCATTATTCACGTAAATTTCACACCATGGTGGAAACACGTAGCAAGACAAAGGCAGACCTGACGGCTACGGGATTCGGACGGGTGCAACATTCACCGCGCGGCACCCGGCCGGTTTCAGCCACAACAACCGAAGGCGCTTCGGCATTGCCTGATAGTGCGGGCATACAACAGGTGGGCACCGTTCTCCCTAGCGAGGCACAACCTGGTCCCGCTTCGGAACGCCCAGATGCTCGCGCTAGCACACATAACAAGGCGAATGTCAATGCGCCAACTAAAAGCACTTCTAGTGTCCACAGCGGAATATCGCGCAGTAAGGCCACTCGCCACTCTTCTTCGGCGACCGTCCGCGCACAGAAGCTGTCTCTTGAAGCAGTCGCGAAGCGGCGCCAAGTAGAGCGCGAACGTCAACAGGCTGAACGCGAGCGCGAGCGCGAACGTCAACAGGCTGAACGCGAGCTCGAGCTCGCTCGCCTCGAGGCCGAGGCAGAGCAGGCCGAACTGCAAGCGAACATCGCCGCCCTGGAAGCTTCAGATAAGTCAGACAAATCTCATAGATCTTGTTTTTCTAGCCGTGTCTCTGAAAAGCGCACTGAAAGTTGGGTTTTAGAACAAAACGTAAACATGACCACGGCAACACATAAAAACATGCCTGGTGAGGCTCCGACTGTCACCCTGGGTAACCCACAAGGACATCAGTCACAGCCGGTCACCCTCACCAACACGGCACCGTTTTTCGTGCCCGACGTCAACCATAGAACCCTTTCCAAGCCCACATACGAGTATGCACCTTACGAAAATAACTACAACAACATGGCACATCAATCGCTACAATCTGAACGCTCCTCAGACCCTATAACCAAACTCGCACAAGCGATTAACTCTCTTTCGAACAGACCAAAGAAACCCGAACTTGTCACATTCTCGGGTGATGTCGGTCAATGGATGGCTTTCAAGAGCAGTTACGAAAGAACTAAGTCAAATTTTTCCCCTTCAGAGAACTTAGAACGTCTGAACAACGCCGTACGCGGTCCAGCGTACCAGTCCATCGCGTCACTACTGTGGATGTCCGGCGACCCCGGCGATATCATGAAGGCTCTGGAGCAAACGTACGCACGACCGGAATTGCTGGTAGCCCGCGAGGTCACCGAGCTGCGTAACAGTCCCAAGCTAAGTTCCCCCGAACATTTAAATAGTTTAGCGAACAAACTACGTAATTTTGTTACGACGCTTAAGCTTCTGAAACAAAATGAGTATCTGTGTTCACCAGAGCTTTTTCAGTGCATTTTAATTAAACTGAGCGATCACACCAGAGCTCGGTTTACAGATTTTGCCTCTGCTTACGCACCTGAAGGACAATCACTCACAAAAATTGAATTATTGTCACGCTTTCTTTTGACCGAAGCTGACAAACAATTAAAATACAATTTTGTTTCTGATAGTACTGTTAAGGCAACGACTGCAGCACAGTCCTCTAAACAACCGCGAAAGGAAACCATACACGCTACGCTGTCAAGCGATAAAACTCCCGAGTATTGTATATATTGCAAAGAAAGGCCACACAACATTCAAACTTGTAAGAGTTTCTTAGTTTTGAAACTCGACGACAGGTGGCGATGGGTACGTGAAAACAAAGTGTGCTATCGCTGCCTTAAGTCGAATCCGCACACATGGAACAACTGCCGCGCGAAATACTGTGGAGTTGACGGATGTTCGAGACGTCATAACGCACTCCTTCACGGCACGGGAACCTCCAATGCTAAAATTAGCGCGGCACCCTGCGGACAGTGCAATAATACACAAGTATCTCCAGCTAAAACTACCGACCCTACCCACATGGACGGTACCGACAGCAAAACCGAGTCTACTGTTAAGATCACGAACACATCTGATTTTCTCATTAACGCAACAGGGTCTCTGCCGTCGACGTCACGTCCCCGCGGTCTGCTGAAAGTAGTGCCGATTGTACTCGAGGGTCCCGACGGCGAGTTCGAGACGACAGCACTACTTGACGAGGGCAGTACGGCAACATTGATTGACGGAGAGGTGATAGAACGCATCGGTGCGAAACCCACGTCTCAAGAGCGTCTTCACATTGAAGGTGTCAGTGGTATGACCAAGGAAGTGGAAGTAAGCTATGTAGACTTTCATATTCGTGGACGTAACCGAACCGATCGTTACCTAGTGAAACATGCGCGGGCGATTAAACCATTAGGGCTTCGCGTACAAAATCATAACTTGGTAAACTACTTGGATTATAGTCATCTGGCAGACTTATCTGACGAACTTTCTTACGCCGATACTCCCCCAACTGTCCTCATCGGCGCGCCAGATTGGCACCTATCCTTGAGCCGTGAAGTACGTTGCGGAAAGAAAAACGAGCCCGTTGCCTCTAAAACTTTATTAGGTTGGGTACTTCATGGCGCACTTTCCGTTTCGTCCAAGCCACTTGAGTTCGTACATCACATTTCGGAAGATTTAGATGCCCTCATTAAAACACAATACGACATTGACGCTTTGGGTATTGTGAAAAGTGCTCCTCGCCTAAACGACGACGATAAACGAGCCACAGATATAATAGAATCTTCGGCTCGTCAACTCGACAATGGCCATTTTGAGGTGGGTCTACCCTGGAAACAAGATTTACCGGAAGTTATACCTGATAGTTATCCACAGGCACTATCCCGCTTTAAGGCCCTCGAACGTCAAATGGCAAAGGACCCAACGTTTGCCGCTGCTTTTCACCAATTTATAGACGAAGTTATCAGCAAGGGATATGCCGAAGAGTGCGATCCACAGACGTACCATCAGCGGATTACACCAAATACATCGTGCATCAACCCAGACGGATCTATTCGCTGGTACCTTCCTATCTTCGGCGTCCTACACCCACAAAAAAAGAAGCTGAGAGCCGTCCATGACGCTGCTGCGGTCACGAAAGGTATAAGCCTCAACACTCTATTACTACAAGGCCCCGATTTATTGTCACCCCTTCTCGACATTTTATTCCGGTTTAGGGAAGGCGAAATCGCCTTAAACGGGGACATCAAAGAAATGTTCCCACAAGTTAAAATCACTCCACGAGATAGGGATGCCCAACGCTTTCTCTGGCGCGGGAAGGACGGCAACCTCAAAGAGTACAGAATGTCCTCTATGATATTTGGCGCAGTCTCATCACCATTTATCGCGCTCTATATCAAAAACAAAAATGCCAAAATAATGGAAGCAGAGTTCCCCAATGCCTGTAAGGCAATTATAGAAGACCATTATATGGACGATTATCTCGGAAGCCACTCCAACATTGACGACGCGGCTCAACTAGTTACTGAGATAGTCACTGTCCATAAGGCTGGCGGGTTCGAAATGCGTGCGTGGGTGTCAAATCGCCCAGAAGCTCTCTCACTTGTTCCTAAAGAACTTAGAAGCGACGCTATTTCTGACGTTATGCTGCCACCTAGCACTGAGGTTGGCGTCTTAGGTGTTAAATGGGACCCACGGCAAGACTCGTTAGGCTTTCGTACCTTACCCCAGATACCCACTGAAACTTTAACCAAACGCAGTCTATTATCAAACGTTATGAAGGTTTACGATCCTCTCGGTTTTTTGATGCCAGTCATTATCTGGGGCCGTATCTTAATTCAAAGACTGTGGCGCGCAGGTATTGGTTGGGATACGCCACTTCCCGAGGCGTATGTTAGTGAATGCGAGGACTGGTTTACACAATTACAGGTTGCGGCCAGCATAAAAATTCCTCGCTGGTACATGAATAGGTCAGATATCGTAGACGTTCAGCTGCACCTGGTAGCCGACGGCGGCGAGCAAGCTTTTGCCTGTGTTGCTTACTGGCGTTTTACTTACAGCGATAGCACCGTGTCCACGGCTCTCATCGGAAGCAAGGCACGCGTCTCGCCTCTCAAACCGGTTTCGATTCCTCGCTTAGAATTACAAGCCGCGCTAATCGCCTCGCGGTATGCACAAACGATTTTGCAAGCTCATCGTTTTCAGCCCTCCGAGACTATTTTTTGGACTGATTCAACCACAGTCCTTAAGTGGATTCGGAGCGATGCTCGCGCATTCAAAGCATTTGTGGCACACAGGTTGGGAGAGATACTGGAGACCTCTAACCCGTCCAATTGGAGGTGGATCCCTACCTCTCTCAACGTCGCTGATGACGCAACAAAACCAAAAAAAAAATAATTTCACCGCATGTCATCGGTGGTTTACCGGGCCGTCGTTTCTTCTTGAACCACCATGCACGTGGCCTACCGAGCACGACACTGACGTGGAAGAGAGTTCACTAGATCCTGAATTAAAATCAGACCTAGTGGTTCTGCTCCTCGACAGCCCGTCATCGGACTTACTCCCTGACCCGTCGCGTTTTAGTTCTTGGCTGCGTCTCCTTCGCACAACCGCCCGCGTTCTCCAGGGCGCACGAACATTCCGGCTTAAACTGTCTCGGCCTATAACTCCAAATTCTAAATTGTATACAGACGGTACCACATCTCCCTATCAACTTCACGCTGCGGACATCGTAGAAGCCGAGAAGATGGTACTCCAACAAGCTCAGGCAGAGAGTTTTCCTGAGGAGCTAACAGCTTTAAAATCCTTAAAGCCAGTGCCCAGAAACAGCCGAATAGCGAAACTCGCACCAACACTCGATTTAGACGGCTTGTTGAGACTAGACACACGGATAAGTTCTGCACCGGGAGTTAGCGAAACCGCGAAGTCCCCGATTATCCTCGACGGCCGCAACCATGCTGTACGACTACTCATCCTTTATGAACACAACAGAGCGTCGCATCACTTCAACGAACTAGTGCTGAACGAACTCCGACAGAAATATTGGATACTTAGAGCACGAGACAGCATCCGTAGCGTAGCACACGCCTGTTTACAATGCCGAAGGTGGAAAACCCAACCAACTCAACCCCAGATCGGCAACCTACCCCTTGAAAGACTCGACCATCACAAAAGGCCCTTCACACACGTTGGCCTCGACTATTTTGGCCCTATTATGATAAAAATATATCGTCGCCAAGAGAAGAGGTATGTCGCATTATACACATGCTTAGTGACTAGAGCGCTTCACTTAGAATTGGTCACTTCACTATCATCAGACGCCGCCATAATGAGCCTGAGACGCTTTATTGCTCGCAGAGGAGCACCTACAACTATTTTCTCGGACAACGGCACAAACTTCGTCGGGGCCTCCCGCGAGCTACGCGGCCTACATGACGAATTGGTACAGGAATACGCCACCAATCACAAAATCGAATGGCGCTTCATTCCGCCCGCTTCTCCATTCATGGGCGGTGCGTGGGAAAGGCTCGTGCGAACCGTAAAAACAGCACTGAAATCCTGCCTCACCAAACAACCGCTCAAGGAAGACGTGCTGGCGACGCTCTTGATGGAGGCAGAAGCGATTGTAAACTCACGGCCGTTGACCTATGTTTCTACATCTCCCGACTCACCAGAAGCAATAACGCCATTTCATTTTATTCTTGGCACATCTTCTGTCGTGCCATGGACTTCAACACTCACGGAAGCAGACCTGCTGAGAAGGTGCGACTGGCGTAGAACTTTGCGACTAGCTGATAAATTCTGGGAACGATGGGTGCGCGAGTATCTGCCGACGCTCCGACCAAGAGGCCTCCCCACTAGCAACACAACAAATCTGAGTGAGGGGGATGTGGTGCTGATCGCAGACCCTACCCTTCCTCGTGGTTTATGGCCCCTAGGAAGGATAGAGAAGGTGTATATAGGATTCGACGGAGCGGTCCGCGTAGCAGACGTCCGTACCAAGGGCGGCCTCCTGCGCCGACCGGCCCGAAAACTTGTATTAATAGAAGCCGAACCCCAATCAGTCTCCACCGGCTGTTAGTGTTCCACTGGGGCTCCGGTATGTTGGCGACTGGCTGTGATTCGACCTTTTTATACAATTTAATGTCATATTTTAAAAATATAGTTTTTGTTTTTTGTTACGTCTGAGCAGCCGGCGGGTTTCGTTTTTGTTTCATAATAATTGCCTTGTCGCCTTGTCAATATTTTAATAAATTTATAATATTGCTAATATACGTGTTTCTATCATTTCATTTATACAGTCCACTAATTCAATCCAATCCACTCGCTATCAGACAGCGTAGGCTTAGTGTGTGTAAGTGATTGGCATAGTTCGGGTACGGAACCAAAAATAGAATCCAAAGGTATTTATAGGTATAAAGGTATAAACATGTTAATACTAACCCAGTATGTTTAGTTAATTTTAGCCTCATGGCTCAAACAATATATAATTACGAAATAGTGTACATTAGCGTTAGTAAAGTTATGTAACATTATTAAGAATAAAACAAGTTACTGCGAAAATAAAAATATAATCTCGAAATCAAATATTCAACGCGTAAATTAAAAAATCGTAAAGTGAAAAAAGTTCGTTACCTGGCCAAAATAGACGCACATCACACAACTCACTCTGACAGCGCACTGTGCTGGACTGACGAGTACCTGTAGACCGCTGTCACAGGGACTAATTTTAGGAATCACTAGTGACGTGCTGTTTATAGTTTCTTAGAAAATCGCTTGTTAATTGAAGCCCCGGCCTCTTCTAATATACAATGATTACATTTACAATGTACACACGGCCAAACATCAAGCTATACATTTCCAGTATAAGCTGACCTCGCACTGCACGGAAATCATATACAATACAATGCGAGATCAGCATGAACTGGAAATGTATCGCTTGATGTGTAGCCGTTGGTAATAGTCTCTCAATAACGAATTCTGTGTTTTACTAGTCTAAAATGGCCATTTTGTCCTTTCTCTTTCTAAGTGACTGGGTTTTCATGGCTTAATCACTTTATGTTGAACAATATATGTATACCTCTTGTTGGAAATAGTCATTTTTTTCCTCAGAAATCAATATTAACCCCGATGTTATTTATTTATTTTAAATAGAACGGCCGAGGCCAATTACACTATTTAAACATAATATAATTTATTTAACACCATGCATTCTTCTCACAAAAATTCAGACATTCTGACAGTATCATGTTCTATTCTTTATAAAAGATGTAGTCTTCTGTTAAAACATACATTCTGCTTGCTCAAGCATCGTGATAATAATTTACAACGTGCGTGTTCAGTTGGCATCCCTAACCTAGTACAATAATTTCGATTACAATTTTTTATGAAACGTATGATTCTGAGTCGGCACGTGTCACGACACAGCGATTACGAATAGTGTCATGCTTTATACAGGCTGTTGTAAGCGTAGATTTGAATGCGTAGATAACGTGTTCGTGAAGGACGAAGACGTCACTACGCATTCAAATCTGTGCAAAAAAAATTGCTCAGAAACGACATTTTTGGTGTGAAAATTCACTGCTGTTCTCATGATAAATGCATCCCAACTACGGAACCCTTCGTTGTGCGTGGTCCGAAACGCACTTGGCCGGTTTATTTTTAATCGGCTTACATTTACTTCAACTTAGGGTACAGGGTAAGTTTCATCAAAATCAGTTCAGCAGTTTTCAAGATATGGACTAATACGTATACGAGTGACGGCCTGGCTTATTGATTGGAGCTACGGGTGTGGTGTAAAAGGTAAAACAATAATAAAACCTTGGTCAACCTCAATTTAAAAGTGAAGACTAAAAAACTTAAAAAAAACAACTCCCGAAGTGTATTTGGTTTGCCGACTTCCAAAATTAAAGTTTTTTTTTTTTTTTTTTTTTTTTTTTTTTAATTAATATAGAGATAATGATTCGACAAAAATCACGATCCGGAAAATGAGTATTTTATCGGTGTGTGATGTGAATGCAGTGCCTATATTTCTATTGAACTACAACGTTAGCTGGTGTCCAATGTTGGGATCAGAAGTCACTGTAGAGTCCACAACTACCAAACCACTTTATATCCGGTCCGTGGAGTGTCCGTGGAGTTTCTTGCCCGTTCTTCTCCATAGGAACCTACGCTTTGGAATGGGCAACTAGCTTCATATTTCTGACTGACTGACTCCTTGACAATTCAAAAGTGCCTGTAAATGGTTTAATTGAAATAAATGCTTTGAGTTTGAGTTGAGTTTGAGTTTGATTCATTTTATTTTATAGTTTCACAGTATTATATTTATGAATAGCGTACTGGCATTGACATTGACCGATAGGGGTTGACAACCGATCCCTATCGGTTCAGAATCAAATATTATTTTCTACCACATTGCTCGCGGATCGTGGGATCCGATCGGAATAAGCTAAAAAACTAAGAAGGTAAATTCATTATCATTCTGGGACTATTTTTCACTGGGACATCACATGAATTACGTGGGTATTCATAAGTTCATAAAACAAAATAAATTGCAAATCAGTTTATTGAATCATAGTATCGCGTCGCATAGTATTTTTTTTAATTCTTAGTAACGTCCACATCCATAGCCACCAGCTCCATAGCCGAGTCCGAGAGTGGCAGGAGCGATGGCAGCAGCGCCAAGTCCATAGCCAGCGCCAATTCCATAGCCAGCGCCGAGCCCGTAGGCACCCGCAGCACCATAAGCACCAGCAGCGCCATAGCCAGCAGCAGAAGGAGCGATGCTCTCAATAGCAGTAACACCGTTACCACAGCTGTAGCTGACGGCGCCAGCACCAGCGCTGGGCAACACGCCCTCCAAAGTCACAGCACTCAAGAACGGCAGCTCACCAGCCACGGACAGAGCACCCTCATACACATTCTCAGACGCTACGGAAAGGCTACTGGGAGCGAAAGCAGAAACGCTGGAGATAGGCAGTCCACCGCCACTGGTGGGAATGATCTCTAGAGCAGCCAAACCATTGCCAACCAAACCATTGTTAGCACAGTTACCAGCATAGCCGTTACCAGCATATCCATTACCAATCAGTCCACTGCCGATATAACCATTGCCAACCAAACCATTGTTAGCACAGTTACCAGCATAGCCGTTACCAGCATATCCATTACCAATCAGTCCATTTTCGATCAAACCGTTTCCAGCTAAGCCATTACCAGCATATCCAAGACATGAACTGAAAGCAGTCTGTAAAGAACAAATGCATTGAAATGTGATTATTTAATTGATCACGTAACATAAAATGTGTCAACCGCTTTTTTTTATTGCTGTGTAGCGGTAAATAATTATTTTATAAATGGTGATGAGGGTTATTTTAAAACTTACCTACCCCAAATGTAACTCAAAGCATCCTTCCAAGCAGTACAATCAAGAATAAAAAAAGCGAGTCTTACAGTAGTCGCATATGATGTGTAACATCTGACCTCTCACCTTGGTAATAAGCAACATTAAAGGGGCTGGGCCTCGTCAAGGTCGTTTCTGACTGCAAACTGTAGCACCGCGCGAGCTCATAGGTCAAATCAAATAGCGTAATCGCTTCCTCGGTTTCCTGTTATACACTCCCGTCCCTTTTCACGAAAACACTCCCACAGATTTTTAGGGTATACATACCTATAGTATGTTCTGTGCACAAATTGCAGGAAACCGAGAGGAAAGATGTTACTCATCTAAGCTGTCATTATAAAAAGTAAAAGTTTCTCACCTGGATAAAGAGCACCTGAGCGCAGAGGACGAGGATCACCTTGACTGACATTGTAGTTTGTGTTGAAGTGGACTTCAGAATAAGTTTTTTTAGAATCCATCGACTATTTATACTGAAACGTAGTCCTTATCTAGTTGTGTTGCAGCACACGCAGTACGCTGCTAGACAAATAAATAGAATAAAAAACCGGTCAAGTGCGTGTCGGACCACGCACACTGAAGGGTCCCGTAGTTAGGATTAATTTATCCCAATATCAAACTTAACATTGCAGTTGAAAAACATGTTTTTCCACTAGAAATGTATGGGATAACATGTTTTTCAAACTGCAAATCTAAGTTAGTCGATTATTTCTCGTTAATCTGTAAAGGCTACGCTGTGATAAAATTCTTTTTAACTTCTTTATAATATATACTACTGCTGTGATTGTTTTCACAAATCCAAGTATATACAACCATTTAGCTGGCAGGAGGGGACACTTGAATAACAAAAATATGCATTTTAAAGCTTAATATTTCGCAAGCGGATCCCTGAATTGAAAAATGGTATTGAAACACACCAAATATTTTTGAACGACCTTTCTAACGAGACCCCACATTTTATTTTACGACTTTGTCGGCGTGATTAATACGTATACCTACCCATGCCAAATAACAGCCTTCTAATACTAACCATCTCTGAGCTAAGCCGCAGGCCGACAAACAGACGGACAGACAGATATGGCGAAACAATACGGGTTCCTTGTTTACTACAGAACCCTAAAATTGCGTGCATTTTCATTACTTTGTTATAATTATCATATTATTATGTTTTGTTTCAAAATAGGAAATAGTGAAAAAGTACGTGTTTTTGATAAGAACTTCTGCACTATATAAACATGGTGTAAGACTTCTAACAGCACCAGTCTTCAGCTTCTCGTTGAACTTACAAATACATCAAATATGTCTACCTTCGCTGTTCTGTTGCTCTGTTTCCAAGCTTGCTTGGTCCAGGTGAGTGTTTTACTATTTCTGGTATCTTTATTTTCTCTTGAACTTCCATAGATATTTCTTCTGACATATTTAAATATAAAATTCCACTAACATAAGACTTGTCCTTTGTACTGTCAAAGAATGACAGTTGTGATTCGAATACACGGACGATTTATTTAGTAGTAATTTTGCTTAAAAAATTATATCCCCCATCCCTGAATATAAATTTCTGATTTTGAAGTAAAAGTAGATCTTCTCTCAAATCAAGGCGACGGAAGAAATTCGTCCTGATTTGAGAGAAGATCTATTTTTACTTAAAAATCTCACCTACACATAATATTTATGAAACAAAAGTCGCTTTTCGCGTTTGTCTGTATGTCCGCGTTCTTCTCCTAAACCACGCAACATGTTTTGATGAGGGTTTTCACCATCGTTTAGAGAATTTATTCCGGAAGGTTTATGTGTGTAATACATTATTCTTAAAGTTACGTTTACCTAAGAAATCTCGATGTGTTGTCAAGTCGTAAAAAACGTGCGAAGCAGGAGCGGGTCGCTAGTAAACTAATAAATTCATTTCCGATTCAAACCTCTTCAAACTGTACCAGTCCTAATTCTTGAAATATCTTCAGTAAGCTTTAATCTTTTTTATGTTATTTTCTTCAACAGGATGTTTTCGGCCAATACCTCGGCGGTAGTGGATGCGGATGTGGAGGACCAGCTGTAGGCATCGGCTCTGCTTACGGTGGTGCCCTGGGTCTTGGCGCTGGTCTGTCTCCTGCTGCTGCATGTGGTGGTTCCCTTGGTCTTGGTGCTTATGGTGGCGCCATCGGATCTGCTTATGGTGGCGCACTTGCTCCTGCTGCTGCATACGGAGGTGCTATCGCTCCTGGAGCTGCTTACGGCGGCGTCGGTGAAGGCAACGTGGCGGTCATTGGTGAGCTGCCAGTCGCCGGCAACACTGCTGTTGCTGGTACTGTTCCTATCATGGGCGCAGTGACTTTCGGTGGTGCTGTACCCGCTGCAGGTGCCGTGTCTATCTCCGGACAGTGCGCGTGTGGCTGTGGTTCTCCCTTTTACTACTGAAGCCCAAAATCAGAATAAACGATCATAAACTGAGCAAATGATTTTTTTTTCGTACTGTCCTTAACCGCGGCTTTAATATAACATAGCTACTGTACCAATACAACACGCCTTAGTTCCTCGAACCGCCCTTCTAGAATAGAGCTTGCGCTGAGGCTTTTATTTACTTTTTGAATAAAATAGTAGCTTAATGCTAGAAAATAGTGATGGATTAGTGAAAGACTCTCCTTTAAATGTGCATCCTTGACAAAGGCTAATTATACCATTGCCCGATAAAGTCTTTACTTCCGTGCTACGTGTGCTAAATATGCGGACAGTGCATTGCTGACAACATTGATACAGCCAGTCGTTCGGGCGTCGTAATTTGATCCAATTATTTTCGCACTTTGATTGTTTGTTTATACAGGTTACAGGTTTGTTTATATGCTGTTATTAAATTATTATTTTTTACATCACAAATGGATTGTTTTTCTCGAATTTCATATACTGGCTTATCAGTGGAACATAATATCTTTTCTGAATTCGCGTGGAGACATTGTTGCGGGTAGTTTTCTGTGAAGAATAAAACCAAGTCCTTTCTCAAATTAAATGCCAAATATGGATAAGTCGGGATAACTTGATAGTTTTGTCCTGATTTTTCTCTTTGAAGGGAAATAACATTGCCCAGTTCGTATTTTTCTGTAGTAACTAGAGGAATCTTGATTTCCATTATAAGACAGTTGTTATAAATTCGAACGAACAGCCGTAATAATTTATAGAGACTTCTGATACTTGATTTATCCAGTGGCACATTGAGATCATCCTGTACCTCCCGTGTAATGATGTTTATCTGTGCTTCCAACTCTTCAGGCGGGAGGAGGTAGGTGTCTATGCACCCATGATAGATATCGGTGACTACATCGATGAGGCCTTGCTGCATTCTTCGTAACGTCGATAGAACGGCATATGCTGATATTGCTGATGACGTTAAATAAAGGCCTTGCATTGTATCTGATTGCACGTTGTTTACTTCCTTTAATAAAGTCTTCATTTGTTTATGCATAGAAGTTTATTGTTGAATCATAATGGCCTCGTTTCTTCTAATTCTGATTCAATGATTAGCGTTTGATTTTTGATAAGGCCTTGTAAATGATTTTCATTCAGTGATATTTGTTCAATATCACGTTCATACTGCTCTGAAAATTTGTCGTCTAAAACCCCAAACAAGTAACTAGCCAGGTTGCCAACCCCATTAACCAGTCCTCTCTTGTATCTTTTGTTAGGGTTTCGCAGTAAAGAATCATAATGTTGGAGTTCGTTCAGCTCATGTTGCAGTTGTAATATGATAGCTCCATACGGCATTGTTAATTGAGGTAGGCACGTTTGCTGACATAATTTATTTAAATGTCGAACATACGAGTATGTTTGTAAGTCATTGAATCCAGACCAATATGTAGACATGTTGTAGTAGACTATTAACTTCCACTCGTCCTTGACGTGTTGGAGTTCTGATACCTTGTCGAAAAGCATGTTCCTTTGACTGTCCATTGACGTGATATTGTATGCGACAATTGATTGCTGTATGCTAGGTGATATTATCATCATTAACAGAAGAAGTGTTGTTGTTAATAATGTTTTCATGCTGAATTTCGACCGATTGCGATGCCCGTGGGATGGTTCTTGAGACCCATTCAAGGAAGGTGTGTGCATAGTACTACTTTCTTGAACCGGCAACGGAATAAGTTTGTTGACCGGACGTTTGATAATATTGTTGGCAGTTTTCAATGTTACAACTCTTACACACCCATCTGGACCGGGATGCAGAGCTTGAACTCAGGCCATCGCCCACTTGCCTGGTGGTATGTGGTCTTCTTTGATGAGAACCACGTCATCTAGTTAAGTAAGATTTTCCTTCGTAGTACGCCATTTTGTTCTTGACTGAAGCTGTTGAAGATACTCCGTGGACCACTTCTTCCAAAACTGTTTATTAATTGCCTGAATCAATTGCCAACGTATAGTCAGGCTCATATGATCGGGATCAGTCTGAGGTCGTGATATTATGGATCCACCGACAAGGAAATGCCCAGGAGTGAGATATGTGTCGTCTGGGTTTTCAGTGAGTGAGCAGAGAGGCCTCGAATTGAGACAGGCTTCAATTTGACACAACAGTGTGGTGAACTCCTCATAGGTTAATTTTTGCCGGCCAAGCACCCGCTTTAAATGATGTTTCAAACTCTTCACCGCCGCTTCCCAGAGACCTCCTGCATTTGGCCAGACGGGAACATTGAAGTGCCAATATATTTCTATGTTGTTTAGGTCACTAATTTGGGTTGATTGAGGCCATGATTTCTCGGTATTCTTGATTCAAAAGTAGTGAGGCACCCACAACATTCGTACTATTATCGCTGTAGATATTTTTGGGTACTCCACGCCTGGAACACATTCTTCTTAATGCTGCCAGGAAGGATGCTGTGCTGAGATCGGCTACCAATTCCAAATGTACAGCCTTGGTTGCTAGACACACACATACTGCATTGTATCCTTTGGTAGTCTTGATGCCTCTTCCCTTGTTAGATTTTATATCCACATGCCCTGTGAAGTCTATACCCACATTAGTAAAGGGTCGAGACGGTATAACTCTAGGCTTTGGAAGGTCAGCCATGTGTTGTTGATATGATTCTTGGCTATATCTTCTGCACTTAACGCATGATCTGATATGCTTTTTTACGCGGGTGATGCCACTAATCAGCCAATATTTCTCCCGGGTGAATGATAAGGTAAGTCATGGCCCGCCGTGAAGCGTAGTGACAAGAGCTTGCTGAATGATTAATTGCCAAGCGACTTCCAGGTGATATTTTAATAGGATGCTTCGCCGCATATGTAATATTTGCTTGCTCAAGGCGTCCGCCGACTCTTAGTATCCCGTGATTGTCTAAGAATGGTCGCAAGCTGGACAATCTGCTGTTGCTTCGGACGACGGACCCTTTTGCTTTAGTTGACGTATATCTTCCTTAAAATCGATACCTTGTACATGTTTGACAACAAGGTACAATGCGCTTTGTATTTCGACACCGGTCAGTGCACTTCGCTTTGCACGTGAGTTTTTATTTTGCAGGCTAGCGATGTAACGTGTCACCCATGCTACTGTTCGCGCAATCTTAGATAGTTAATTGATATTATTTAATAATTGAATTATACAAGAGCTGCTTGTTTGACGTAGAGGCTGTTTGTACAATGGGTTTTTTCATTTCTTCTTTTGGAGTTTGATATTCGGTTGTGGGAATGTGATCGATCGTGCTAAAATTAAGAAACCGTTCTGATCGTTTGTGGTTTGTACGTTTAACTGTGGAATCTTAAATTCAGATGTTTTAAAATTATGTGTACTCTACATAATTTGAGTACCTACGGATGAACATAAAATAATAAAGAGTGTGTAATAAGAATAACACAAGATCGATCAGAACACAAAGTCGACGCCGAAATTACAAAAGAAAAAATTGGCTAGTCAAAAATAGGGAGGCTTTTTTTTTTCTTTGCGTATTTCAATTAATTTATTAACATAGAATTAACATGCCTGAAATTATAACCTGTAAACTTAGAGACTTAGATGATAATAATTAAAAAAAAATGTTTATTTTTTCTTCCACAAATAACACTTACTAACTAAACTTAATAATTATTATAATGTAGGACAGTTCATTTGTGGGAGACTGGTGCCTAAACTAAGCCGTGACTTGTATTTCAGGATACCAGGGACTCCCCCCTAGAGGCAAAAATATCCATCAAAAACATTATTATGGAAAAAAAAAAAAAACTTAACGAAAGTTACATTTTTATGTTATTATTAGACAAATTATTGTTGCAAAAGAGTAGTAGAAGCTTAACCGAAAACTTAGACGGATTTAACTGCGAGTCCCAAACTAGGCACAGCCGGTATCTTGGTGACCCTAAATATTATATACTATCGATCTATTTTCGTCTGTACCGGTTTTCAAAAGTAAAATCTTGTTATTTATTTAGAAATTGCCTTTAAGTAGTTTATGCTAATGGATTATCTTATTTAAATAATTTAATCGGTTTCAATATTAGAAAAAGTATTGACTTCTCTAGGAACGTAAAAACAACGTACCTACGCGTTCGGAAATAAAATATAAAATATTTTATTGCATTCCGTTATGCATAAGTTGTATTTTTTAAGACTATTTTCCCTGCTTTAAATCGAAAATATGGATATAATAATAAATTAGTATGATTACATTTACAATGTACACACGGCCACACATGAAGCTATACATTTCCAGTATAAGCTAAACTCGCATTGTACGGAAATCCTATGATCTCGCATTGTGATCAGCATGAACTGGAAATGTATCGCTTGATGTGTAGCCGTGTGTACTTCACATTGGTAATAGTCTCTCAATAACGAATTCTGAGTTTTACTAGTCAAAAATGGCCATTTGTCCTTTCTCTTTCTGAATGATTGGATTTTCATGGCTTAATCAGTTTAGGTAAGTTGAACAATATGTACCTATTGTTGGAAATAGTATTTTTTTTCTTCAGAAATCAATATTAACCCCGATGCTATTTAAAAAAGATGTGGACTTCTGTTAAAACATACATTCTGTTTGCTCAAGCATCGTGAGAATAATCAACAACGTGCGTGTTCAGTTGGCATCCCTAACTTAGTACAATATCTCAGATGACAAGTTTTTATGAAACGTACGATTCTGAGTCGGCACGTGTCACGACACAGCAATTATGAATAATGCCATGCTTAATAAAAGCTGTTGTAAAAGACCTTTGATTGCTTAGATGACTTCTTCGTGAAGGACGAAGACGTCACTACGCATTCAAATCCGTGCAATAAAAATTGCTGGGAAACGACATTTTATTATGTTTGCTGAGAAAATTCGCTGTTTTCGGCAATACGCAATGTAACGCACGGAAAACATTGTGCATGCGTACAGGTACGCAACGGTACAAGGATCTTGAGAGTATTTTAAGTTAAGTTATAACATTTAGAACTTGTTTTTATAAATAAAACATTTAAAAAAAACGTTGGAATGTTGACCTTCAATAACATCGTAACTAAGGCGTTCAAGATATGGTCCAGTCCAAAAAATCCGGCGAAGTGCGTGTCGGGACACGCGCTTGGTTGGAATGAATTTAACCCAAAAACAAACTTAACATTGTAGTGGAAAAACATGTTCTCCCATACTTTCTAAACGCATACATGTAATCTATGAGTAAAAAACCATTCATTTTCACAGAAGTTTTGGCTCAGTAGTGGTAAAGGAGGGATGAATGGTCAATTTTCATCAAATTTCCATCTTTAAAAGTATAAAATAAAATAATTTAAAAAATATGATCTTTTTTACACGCTCGCGTGTAACAAAGATCACAATTATTTTCACGCGTTAAAAAATATTAAAACATTGTGTATGGTGAACCCGCACATTTAGAAAAATTAAGTAGGTTAAGCTACATCAGCGTTTGCATACGCGCGATCATTTAGTGATCTGGCTAAGTAAAATAAATCAGTGATTTTACCACACTCAACACGGGCGGTTTAATTCTTCATCCCCGGTTTTCCATCATCACAAGTGTACAGAACAAACATCGCACGCTTGAACAAAGTGTATAGACCACGTCGTACATTATTTTTTGGTCCTTCGAGCAGGATATGAACCAGCGACCTATGGATGAAAGCAAAAAAACTTGCAAGCCTTTCTCATCAGTGTTTTATAGATAGTTCAACTCAAAGGCTCAGCACTGGCTGCCTTCATCGATATCGAAGGCGCCTTTGACAAAACAATGTTTAACAGTATAAATATGGCCCTCGACAGACACAATATAGAACCGACCCTGAGTGGCTGGATCACCAACATGCTCAAGCGAAGGGCTGTACAAGTCACAGTAAATGACACTACGAGAGCCATCGTTGCGAAAGGCTGCCCACAAGGGGGCGTTCTCTCGCCACTCCTATGGAACCTAGTAGTAGACAGCCTCATCAAAACACTCAATGACAAAGGTTATTTCACCGTAGGCTACGCCGATGACATAACCATAATAATTAACGGGACCCACGAAAACACACTATGCAATCTTATGCGTCAAGCCCTGAAAATAGTAGAGGAATGGTGCAACAAGCACCAACTCTCAGTGAACCCAACGAAAACCGAACTGATTCTCTTCACAAAAAAGAGAAAACTGATGACATTACAATTACCACGATTCTTTGGAACAACCCTAAGCCTCTCAACTGAAACTAAAGACCTGGGCATCTATTTGGACAAACAACTGAACTGGGCAAAACACACAAACCATACTATTACGAAAGCCAGCATATCCCTGTGGCAATGCAAGCGATTGCTTGGCAGGAATTGGGGGATCAGCCCCAAAGTCACCTTCTGGCTATACACCACAGTCATTCGACCAATTATCACATACGGCTCACTGGTCTGGTGGCCCAGGACAGACCTGAGCACAACCCAGAGAGATCTCGAGAAACTACAGCGGTTTGCCTGTGTCGCAATCACTAGCTGTATGAGAACCACACCGACCGCTGCCCTACAAGCAATGCTAGGGCTGCCGCCTCTACACCTAATCGTACGGGAGGAAGCGGCCCTGGCCGCCTTCAGGCTCCACCTGTCGGGAACCCTAAGTAACGACTCCAGAATTAAGCACACACGCATAAAGGAGGATGCGATCAAACGTAAGCCAATGATGGCATCACTCTGTGACAAAGCCCCGAAAACAATCCACTTTCAAAGGCACTACAACATAATACTCACCGAAAAACAGTGTGACTACTCAGGCCCCAGAGAAATGCCGGAGGCTATACGCGGGGATCGTGCGGTCCATGGCCCTGTACGGGGCACCGGTGTGGGCGTATTCGTTGAGGCGGCGGCCTGCCCGCCGGTTGAACGCGTCCCAGAGGGTCATGGCCACCCGGCTGGTCCGGGGATACCGCACGGTCTCCGGTGAGGCGGCGAGCCTCCTTGCCGGATTGCCGCCATGGGATCTGGAGGCAAAAGTCCTCGCGCATATTTGGGAGTGGCGCGGGGAGGCGAAACGCCGGGGCTTGACTCCGATGCCGCGAGAAATCGCGGCACAGCGGACAGAGCTCCGACGGGATCTCATGGCGTCATGGAGAGTGCGATTGTCGCAACCCAGTGCTGGGCACGCCACTATTGCGGCGATAAGTCCCCTCTTTGAGGAGTGGCTGGAGAGGCGCCACGGCGTCCTAACCTTCCGCCTGACGCAGGTCCTCACCGGACACGGCTGTTTCGGGAGGTACCTGTTTCGGATAAGGCGGGAGGAAACGCCCGGGTGTCATCACTGCGTGGATCGCCCGGAGGACACGGTGGAGCATACGGTGGAGGCATGCCCGGCTTGGGCAGAGCACCGCCGTGTCCTCGTGGAGGCGATCGGTGGCGGGGATCTCTCGCGTCCGGCCCTGGTCCAGGCCATGGTACGGAGCGAGAGGGCATGGGAGGCCGTCACCTCCTTCTGCGAAGCAGTATCGCTCGCGAAGGAGGAGGCGGAGCGCGTGAGGGAGAGGCAAATTTCGCGCCCTCACGCCCCTAGCCGCCGCAGGAGGAGACGCCCCGGGCGTCGGGAATCGATCGCGGATTCCCGGCCACCGTAGGCGCGGGCTTGCGGACGGTGAGCAATGGGTAGCTCGCCGTCCGGTAAGGACCAAGCCCGGGTCGACGGCGCGTTGTGTTCCACGCGCGCCTCAAAGAGTGTCAGCGAGTGAAGGGGTCCGATGAGACCATTGCCTGCCGGGGTTGCGGGAAAGTCCGAAAGGGATACCGTGGCCCCCTGGCATTGCACAGGCAAGAGAAGGAACACGGGTGGGTTTTAGTCAGTAAGAGTCTGACACGCCCTCCCGCTCCACCCAGAGCGGGAGACGTCATTTGATGATTTCCCACCCAAAAAAAAAAAAAAAAAGGCCCCAGAGAAATGAGAGTATACACCGACGGCTCGAAGACTGACTCCGGCACCGGAATCGGAGTCTTCTCACATGAACTCAACATAAATATATCCAGACCGCTGGGAAGGTTCAACACCGTCTATCAGGCGGAGTGTGTGGGAATCAGATTCAGATTCAGATTCAGGTTTATTTATTTGCCATCAATATACGTACAAGTTTAAGATGATACAAATAGCTGAAGGTTACCGCTACATTCTACCTTACGGCATGCAAATTCATAGAAACTAATAGATTACATACAATATTATTATAAATTAACAACTAATATGTCATTCTAATTAACACTAACAAACATAAAAAAGAAAATAGTAATAAAATAATAATAATCATCAAATAGTCAATTGCACATAAATAAATCTTGTCAATAAAATGAATTTCATTATCTTGGAATTAGAATTAAGTGAAATATTATTTTACAAACATAATGTCATTTGCAAATTGTCAAATTTCTTTATCATTTAAAAAGTCATTGATACAATAATAACATTTATCCAATAATAATGCAGTGAGCTTAGATTTAAATGTTCGAATAGGGTGTTCTTTAAAACTGTGCGGAATTTTATTGTATATGATAGGTCCCATCGACATAATATTTTCCTTAGTAGTGCTGTTCTGTAATTGCCTGTATGTAATAAGTTTTTATATTGTAGTCTCATTGGACCTGACCGCATTTTAATATCGGCTAATGATGGAAATAAATCTAAATTAGTTTTAACAAAAATTGCGACCTCTAAAATGTACAGTGATGGGAAGGTCAGTACTTTCAGCGACTTAAACTCAGGTACAGTCACGAGCTTTAATATGGGACCCATTTCCGTTAAATGTTGTTAGAACAATCATAATGCAATACGGTCGAAACTTTGAAACTTTGCTTTAAGGTTGAAATGTTGAATGTCAAGTTAAGACATAAAATGTCTTATCTAATCGACCTATGAAATGATAACCTCGTTGCAAAAAGCTATCATTACGATTTTCTAATTACGAACATGTGTCGTGTCAGTGTCATTTAAGAAAATAGTTTAATGTGATATTTTCACAAAATATAATTTACCAATTAATAAAATGCTTGCGGCTAATCGTGACCAAATAAGGCTCCAAATTATTGATTTGCACGAACAAGGAGTAGGCATTCACGAGATATCGCGACGAATAAATGTGACAAGAAACACAGTTCGCCGCTGGGTTCGACGCCACGGGAACGAGGAAAATATTATTGACTTACGACGAAACAACCATCACCCGCAAGTTATAACACAAGAGCAGAGCCGCTTGATGCAAAGGCAATACCTGATGAATGGATTTACGCCAACGAGGCATTTTGCGGAAGCGTTTGAAGTCCACCCTTCAACAGTTAGAAGGCATCTTAAAGCTATGGGACTGCATCACAGGCGGCCTGCAAAAAAAAATTGCGTTGACGGATAAAGCTGCTCGACTTATTTTCGCACGTCAGTATCAAAATTTTGATTGGACGACGACGGCTTTCATCGATGAAAAGACTTTTCAATCTTCCCAAACGGGCAGACTACATTTGTGGCGAATTGACAGGACGCGATACACGGAAGACCACGTCATAGCTAACAACGCGTCTGGTCGCATTACAGTTAACATGTCTGGCTGGATTAGTTCAGCCGGCATTGGAGAACTAATAAATTTACCACCCAGGGCCACTGCTCAAGATTATGTCGATTTATTAGACGAGAGTGTCCTTCCAACATTGCAACTATATTATCCACAAGAAGATGTTGCTCCAATAAACTTTGTTCAAGATAACGCAACAATTCATACGACAAGAATCGTTAGAACTTGGTTCGACAATATACAATATAGAGCAAATTTAAATCGTATTCCGTGGCCTGCAAAGTGTGCCGATTTAAATCCTATAGAAAATTTATGGGGCTTAATGGTTCAAAAATGGTCAAATAGAAACGAAAGAACTAGAGAAGCACTTATGGATCACTGCCTCACAGTCTGGGAAAGTTTAAGGGGTACTGACATATGTGACAAATTGATTGGATCCATGCATAACCGGCTCCAGGCTGTGATTGACAATGAAGGTGGATATACGCGGTTTTGAATATTTATGATAAAAAAATTACTGGAGAGATTTAAATTAATTTAGTCGTAGCCTTCGGTGATAAGTGTTTATTTTGTGCACCGCTAACCATGCTTTCTATATAATTGTGTTAAGATTGAGGTTTGTGTCATAAATGTCTTAATAAATATAAAGAATAAATAACTTTGTTTTTCTAAAGATTTTATTAATCAATATTTTAGCTGAAATCTTCTAAGCCCCCATAATCATAAACGGCCTTTAAACCTATTTTATTTTAAATATGTTGTTTTGGTCCGTCACTTTGATATTTATGTTTGAGAAAGAGACAAAACTTTTTAACTAATATAGGTTTGAAGAATAAGCGGGTTAGTAGACTAGCTATCATATATTGACAATATAATTTTGTTCTTTTTTATTTGTTTCTTTTTTCTTATACGACCACAGGACCAAAAAGTAATTATTACTCGGAAATCGGTAATGATCGTTTGCCCTCGCTCCAGTTGACGTTAGCCCCTAGAAACGTAAAGTTGTCGATGGTAAACATTATGACGTTTATTGTTTGTGCAGTGACAGCGTTAACATAATAGCTCTAAATGGCGAAAGTTTGCGACACGATATTCAACCTTAGGTGGGTCCCAAATTAAAGCTCGTGACTGTACACAGCTGTCTGTAGTTTTCAGATTTAACATAGATCTTATGCAACGTTTTTGGGCTCTAAAAATCTGTTCCCTCTCACTGCAATTGCCCCAGAATATTACTCCGAATCTTAAAATTGGCGCCACTATACCTTGGTAAGCTATTACGAGTATATTATTGCTTACTTTATGCGATAGATTATGCAGCACATAGGCTGACTTGCTAAGTTTACAACAAACGTCTTCAGCATGAGGTTTCCAAGTAAGATTGCTGTCAATTAAGATACCTAGGAATTTAGCAATATTTGTTGTTTCAACATTTTGTCCATTATGACCAATGTTAACACTAAGAGGGCAAGTCCTTTGGTAAAAATGCATAATTTTTGTTTTTTTAAGATTGATTACTAAGTTATTTATGTCAAGCGAGTCAATAATGTTTTCCAATGCTGTATTGATATCATCTTCATAATCTTTAATGTCATTACATTTTACTATCACCGTACTATCATCCGCAAATAGCACCATGGGATGTTGGATTTGACGTGGCAAATCATTGATATAGAGCAGAAATAGAGGTGGCCCAAGAACGCTACCCTGTGGAACACCATATTTGACTACTCTACCGTCTGATGCATATTTAAGCTCGCGTTTCGTTTCAAGAGATGTTCTCGATATTTCTGTTACCTGATTTCGACCACTGAGGTAAGAGGTTATAAGGTCCAGGACATTACCCCTAATGCCATAGCGGTGAAGTTTATATAAAAGGACGTCATGGCTAACGTAATCGAACGCCTTAGTTATATCAGTTAATATGGCACATACCGGTACTTTCTTGTCAACATTATTCATAACGGGAAATAGAAGATTAAAGATTGACATATTAATGTTTTTGTTTTTTCTAAATCCCATTTGTTCTTTGCATAATATATTATATTTAGTCAAATAATTGTCAAGTGCTTCATAAATAATCTTTTCAAGTATCTTGGAGAATATAGGGATCAATGCTACTGGTCTATAGTTGGACATATCTTCTTTGCTATTTTTTTATGTATTGGTTTAATTACAACTGTTTTCAGGCTTTTAGGGAAAATACCAGAAGCAATACAAGTGTTCACTATGTGACTTAAAGGCGCAGCTACAATATCACTGACAAACTTCACAACCTTTGTAGTTATACCGTCATAACCATGACTTTGTGTATTTCTCAGGCTTTTGATCACCCTTACTAAGTCGTTTGAGACAGTTGGGGCCATAAACATTGAATTCGAGTTGTAATTCAGGTCAATAGTTCTAACGTTTGTTTTGTTACTTACACTTTGTACTTGGTCAATAAAAAAGTCGTTAAATGATGTTGCTATCTCTTTAGGATCGTCAATTGTCCTATTTTGGTTAGTAATCTTTGAAACAGGTTCTTTTATATAGTTATTATTATTAATTATTTGCCATGAAGCCTTTGATTTATTATGGGCATTATTTATAAAGTTGTTATTTTGTGCCCTTTGAGTGAGTCTGATGACTTTTTTAAATCTTTGTGAGTATGACTTAAATTTATTTTTATTTTCGCTTGATGGATTCCACCTGAATTTCCATAATAGGCTTCTTTGCTTCCTGCTACAAAGTTTAATGCCTTTAGAAACCCATTTAATTTTGTGTTCTGCTTGAATTCTAATCCACTTAATTGGAAAACACTGATCATAAAGGAGTTGAAAGATTTCTATAAATTTGTTATATGCATCACTAGGGTTACTCTCACCGTATACATTTGAAAACGACAAACTCTGCAAAAAAAATTTAAACTTAACCAAATTGTCTTTAGAATAATCCCTTTTTTGAGTGCGACAATACTTTAATTTGCAAATTCTACTAACTCGAATTTTGAGGATTTGAGCTGAGTGATCCTATATCGCAAAATCAATAATATCACTAGTGCATTTTAGGTTCGCATCAACAGCAAAATTATCTAGACAAGTAAGACTGCTTGGTCTTGTGGCCTGCCTTATTTTCAATTTAAGGTTGTAATTTAGGAGCAAATATTCAAAGTCCAAAGTGCATCTGTTACGTTTTAAAATGTCTATGTTGAAGTCTCCGCATAATACCACCTTTACATTAGTCTTATTGCACAACTTTTTTAATAAGGCATCTAAAGTTTCGAAAAAACTATTAATGTTAGACATGTAGGGAGGCCTATAAATACACACTACTATTAACTTATGTTTTGGCAGTTCTATCGCACAACATTCAAAAACACCGGTGATAGAAAAGCATTAAATCGCTTAATTCCTTGCATTCGAGATAAGTCTTTACTAATCATACATGCGGTCCACGCCCTAGAAGCCAGGAGAGTTACGGATACACATATACGTATACTCTCCGATAGCGCCTCAGTCCTCCAATCATTAAGGAAAACAATTTTTACCTCAAAGCTAACACTAGAATGTCATAAGGCATTAGAGAGAATAACGGTCTCTAGCCGCAACATGGTGACACTGCAATGGATAAAAGGACACAGCGGGTCGCTAGGTAATGACGCAGCTGAAGAACTTGCTACGCGAGGATCCAGCACGGCAGCCTGTGGACCCGAGCCTATCGTACCTATCCCCTTCAACCAAATACGTAGGTGGTTACAGGAAATCACCCACACACAAGCAGGGCAATGGTGGTCCTCGACACCGGGCTGCCGGCAGTCAAAGGAAGCTATGCCAACTTTGGATAGCAGGCTGACCAGGCGTCTTTTACGCCTGGACAGGAATGACCTGCGCCTGGTGACGGGGACCATCACGGGACACTGCTCGCTAAACAAACACTTCCACACAATAGGCATAACGGACAGTCCTCTGTGCAGGGCGTGCATGGAGGCTGAGGAGACCGTTGCGCACGTGCTTTTTGAATGCACGGGCGTTATCCAGATTAGAACAGAAACCCTCGGGTCACCCAGATCATACACAGATGTTCTAGACAAACCAGGAGACCTAATTGCCTTCTGGAGGGAGGTGGGCTGGTTGGAATAACCCCCCAAACCGCCATGGCCCACGCACAATGGTCCACCTGACGGACTGAGTGCGGAAACCAAACCCTATAACATAAAACATAGAACATAGATAGTTCAACTCATCTGTGCGTGCGGCGACATGTTTTTTTTGACTATGGCATCTCGTAGCTCACCTCTGAGGTGATGACTACTTAACCGGACAATGTGCGGCGCCATGTGTGGCTGCGCTGTAACTATACAGCTTAAATTTGTGTGGCAGTGACGCGGCAGTCGTCGTCCGAGCGCAACACAAATGAAAGCTGTATAATTACAAGCGCACGCACACAAGGCGCCACGCGCACAGATGAGTTGAACTATCTATACTAATGCTTTTGTTTGCATCTTCTAGTCTACAACAGAAAGTGACGACATACAACGTTACGCAAATTACTACAAACCAAGGACTTTACTTCAACAAGATGTCCAACCTCCAAGTTATCAAGGACTATTGGAAAATCATCGTGTTTAATAACATGACCACGTGCTATCACGGAGTATCGGACATTAAAAACTATGTCAAGCACTTAAAACAAACCACCGATTCCATGGATTCGCAATACGGCAGCGTCATACTACAATTAGAGCACGAAGTAAAGGAACTTGAGCATTATCAAAAAAATCCTTGAAACCCAAAAGCAAGATGGCAAAAGCGTGGTTTAATCAACAGAGTAGGGTATCTGGCAAGCACGTTGTTCGTTGTTCGGAGTGTTAGATGAAAACTTCGCTCAACAGTATAAGCAAGACATAGAAAGAATTAGATACTAATAATGAAAATCAGCTTCAAAGGTTACTGAAAAATCAAACCTTGGTCCTGGACTCGGAATACAACATTCTGCGACGCAGCGCGGAGACTACGAACAAACAGTTCAAATTTATAAAACAACATCTTCAAAACGTCACTGACGAAATCAATAAGGTGCGTTTGGACAACAGAAACGGCATTTATGTAACATCATCCGCCCTAGCTGCGAGTATCATATTGTCAAACTTAATGCGAATCCAACACACACTTAACAACACCCAATACTCAATACTCAATACATTTATTTGCATTCCACAATGTTAACATAGGTGGTAGGTACATTATAAAATATACATAATTTTAGATCATTGTGGACCCTGTCGGGCACAGCAAGATAGGATAGAAGAACCGTGACAGACATCAGCCACGGTCGCATCGACCCGTCTGCAACGCTTTTTGAAGGCTATCTTATTATAGAAATAAAGATTCCGCTTGTGAACAACGATATCTTCGAGTTAGATGGAATCATACCTATCCCTCAGAAAATGGGGTCAAATCACGTTCGCGCTGTCCCAAGCTCACCATATATCGCCTACAATATACAAAAGGACCTCGCTATTCTCTTATAAAGCGATCTGCAAGCATGTTTTCATATCATCAGTAAAAATCGGCTACTGTGCTCCATTGACAAACCTGTTTACAATCTCGGAATAAAACAATCGTTATGCGATAACCAGACTGTAAGTAAACAAGACGTGTCCACATGCCACAATTATTGGGTCAACTTACATAATTTGAACTCCTGGTTTTACACCTGCTGTGAGTCATGTGTACTCCGTATTTCCTTTATTGCTGACACAACAACGACAGTTGAACGAGTTATATCATTGACCTAGGTTATGGATGCACATTGAAATCGGATTCGTACAGTATTCACATGCACAACAACTACTTACGCTATTTGAACATGCGACCAAATATTGAAGTCCCAGAGGTTTCCAAATTGAACTCTCTGCATATATAGAGCTCTCGGGATATACTTATACATAATTATAAGAAGTAAGTGCCAAGCCACACCTGCGCCGCAGCAGCGTGAGACGTTGGAGATACGTGTACCGGAGGGCGAGTGAGCTCCCGGGGTGGAGGCGCAAGCCAGCCAGCCTCACAGGACCAAGATTTACTGAACATCAGAAAATCAAAATTTCAAAAAATGTTATTGAGAATTATTATGTACTGGTTCTATCTCTTATTGCAACCCTTGTGAAGGGCAGTTTCTATCAAGCATATTTTTGATACCTAAGCCCAACGGTAAACATAGATTCATACTTAACTTAACATTCTTAATCAATTTAATAAAAACAAATGGAGTCTTCCCAGAAAAACTAAAATTAACTATTATTAAACCTTTATTTAAAAAAAGTAATAAAAATGACATGAGCTGCTATCGTCCAATAGCACTTGTTCCAGTCATATCGAAGATTTTCGAGAAAGTGATTCATAATGGTATTTATAATTGCTTTGAGAGCAAAAATTTACTTTGTAATGAACAGATAGGGTTTCGTAAAAATAAATCGATTAATTTAGCAGTTTATAATTTTCTCCAGAACATATTAACTCACATGGATAGAGGTAAACAAACATGTGCTCTTTATATGGACCTCACAAAGGCATTCGATTATGTGGACCACACAATACTCCTAGATAAATTATACGCTTATGGTGTCAGAGGAAACATCTTAGACCTGATAAAATCTTACTTAAGTAATAGAATGCAAATAACACAAATAACAAGGATATGTCCCATATGATAAATGCGATACATTATTCATCCTCATGTAGACAGGTTACATCTGGCGTTCCTCAGGGAAGTGTATTGGGTCCGCCTATTTTTATAATCTACATCAATGACCTTCCAAAAGCGACAAAACTCAACACAATTCTATTTGCTGATGATAGTACAGTAGTGTTCACAGGAGATAATATATCACACATGGAACCTGAGATAAATATGACATTAGATAGAATTATTAATTGGTTGACATCAAACAATTTACATATAAATCTTGACAAAACAAATTTTATGACATTCATTTTTGATAATATTTTTACTCAACAACCCAATTTTTACGATGTCTTACAGAATTCTTAGAAAGAAAAATTTACGACGAATTGAATCTAACCTCTAAAGAATTACTATTGTATGCTCATAAAAATAACAACAGGCCTCTCAAAAAACAGGTTAGACCGTAAGGGACGGTATGTGCATGCATCTCACCATAGTGATTCGTTATTACAACAGGAGGGAGCAAGACAGAAACTATCTTTGCGATTTGCTGGTTCTTCTTTATGGTACCCCATTATTCAGGTAAGAGTGAGGGAGAAAAAGGTTAGAGGTGCGAGTGAGATAGATAGTGACGCTATCTGGGATCGTGCTATTTAGGATAACAGTACGGTCAGTACGCGTCACTGCCTCCTGCCGTTACTACGCACCTCTCTCTTATTGTTACCATTGATCACGTACTACGATTTAAAGCTTTGTTTATTGGACTCGATTACTCTTTGTGCTCTGGACTTTGAAACGAACTCTTTACGACGACCTTTGCCTGTGTTTGGACAGTTTGTGTTTTGTGTGTGCTACCATGGCGACCTACACTCCGCAAGAATACGCAAATATGCACTACATTTATGGAGAATGTAGAGGTAATGGACGAGCTGCAGCGAGACTTTACAGAGAAAGGTATCCGAGGGCTACGCGATATCCCGACCATCGAGTTTTCATTAATGTGCACAGATCACTATGTGACGGGCGGTTCCCCAATCAAGTAGCTGGTGAAGGACGACCCGTAAATGACTTCATACGCGATGAAGTTTTAGAGGCGGTGTCGGCAAATCCAAGCATCTCTGTGCGAGGAATAGAAGCTGATACGGGGATACCGAAGAGCACAGCACACAGTATTCTCCAAAAAGAAGAATATCATCCGTACCACGTACAGCGAGTGCAAAGTCTTTTACCTCGAGACTATCCGAGCCGAGTCGCGTTTTGTGAAACAATCCTGCAAAAACATCGAGAAGACGAAAACTTTATCGACAAAATTTTGTGGTCAGATGAATCAACATTTAAGAAGGATGGCTACATGAACCTACACAACTTGCACGAGTGGCATGTGGAAAATCCGCACTTGATGCGAGAAGATAGATCCCAGTACCGGTTCAAAGTGAACATGTGGACCGGTATTCTCTGTGGGAATATTATTGGTCCATTTGAGATGCCCGAGAATTTGACTGGCGAATCATATTTAAATTTTCTTCAAAATGATTTGCCAAACTTACTAGAAGAGACCCCACCAGATATGTGGTTCCAACACGACGGCTGTCCAGCACATTTTCGCGTATCCGTTAGAGAGTTTTTGGACGAGCAATACCCGAACAGGTGGATTGGGCGATCAGGAACAATCCCGTGGCCAGCCCGCTCACCTGACTTAAATCCGCTGGATTTTTTTTTCTGGGGAACTATGAAGGAGCTCGTTTATGCGAAGCCCATTAATGACATCGCTGACCTTCGTGAGAAGATAACACAACCAGTGCAGGTGATACGTCAAAAAAGTTACTCGCGAAACATAAAGCGGTCCTTTTTAAGGAGAGTGAGAGCTTGTATTGCCGCGGGTGGTCAACATTTTGAACATTTATTGTAATAAAATATCTTTAAACTAACATTCTTTGCTTTTATTCTACTGGGAACCCATCTACCTGTGTGTATTTCCTTCTTGCTCACTCTTGGAACCGAAGTAAATAATAGTAGTAACATAACAGTTTCTAAGATAAGAAAGGGTCCGACAGTTACCGTTAGTAGGTAGGCACTTCGTAAAAATTGGGTTGTTGAGTAAAAATATTATCAATTTTTTTTTTTTCAAATTAATGTGTAAGTATTATACCTTTTTAAAAAGAGGAATAAACGCGTCAAAATTTGACGTCACTTGCCATACTATTTTGGTACATTTTTTTTACACTACAGTCGGTCAAAGTTGCGAAATTCAATAGTTTTCCATATCACCTTTAGTTAAAATAATATTTTATTTTAAAATGGTACAATAAGTACTTTATTTTTACATTCTATTTAGACACAGCAATACCCTAGATTACAAAACCTCCAAGAAATATCGAAATTATCAGCATTAGCAGTCACAGCATTCAAAAGTATGTCACAGGGTGCTCATTTCCCCTTTTTTTTTGAAATCAGTATAATTCTGTAAGTACATGGGGTGGATTTTTTAAAATATTTTTCTGAGTACTGTTAGAACTTGGGGCATCGTGGGAATCCAGTTGGACGCCAGGTTCTTGGACACCCTGTATATATTATAAATAATAAAATAAATAAAATCGTTTATTTCAGGTATTAATAACCCATAGTATAACTTATTACATAAATAACATTAAAATATAAAATCACATTACATCATAATAAAATCATATGAAAATCAAAATTAGAAATTATAATTAAAATTTAAATCAAATTCATCTCTCAATATTAAAATAAAAACAAAATTAAAAACAGAATTAAAGTCAAAAATTAAGAATTAAAAACAGAATTAAAGTCAAATTAAAAATCAGTATCACAATCACAAAACATAGTCAAATTAAATTACATTACATTTACTTAACATTTACTTTACTGAAGTTTTCTTACAAATAATCAAATAAAATAGTAAAAATAAAAAAATAAAAATAATAAACACAATAATTATAATTTTCTAACCGACATTGGCGGAGCAACATGCCTGCCACAGCAATGGCGGATATAAGGGCAGTCCAGCCTGCTAGCGATCATCGCCAGGATAGCATTGGGGCTGGCCCGCACCCGCCGCACCAGGGACGCACAGCGCTTGCGCATAGAAGCGTGAAAACAATCAGTGCGCGTTATCGCGAACATCCCCGATGCGCTACAGAAACGGGGCAGCCCCAACACCGCCCGAAACGCGTTGTTGTACTGGACACGGAGGGCACTGTACGTCCTTTCAGTATAGTCAGCCCACAGGGCGCACGTGTATAAGGATGTGCAGTACGCTTTAAAAAGTGTGACCTTCACATCCCCAGTACAACGCGAAAACCTGCGGGCTATCATATTGGCTCGCACCGACAGTGCCCTCCGCTCCCGGTCCATGTCAGCATGGTCTTTAAGGTCCTCGGTGAGTAGATGCCCTAGGTATTTAAATTGGTCCACTCGATCTATTGGAATTCCATCTAGAGTAACATTTGGAATGTTCATAGGCCTCGACACACCGACGGCCTGAAAAACCATGTATTGGCTTTTCTTCCCATTGTATTTTAACCCATGTCCATGCGCGTATTCCGCACACGTACTAAGTAGTCTCCTCAGCCCACAGATCGACGCGCTCAGCAGCACCATGTCGTCCGCATAACTTATATTGTTGACACACACTCCGTCTATATAGCATCCGACATGTTGACTGCTGAGCGAGACGATCAGATCATTCATATATAAGTTGAACAATGTAGGAGAGGTCAAACCGCCCTGCCTTACGCCACATTCGCTGGTATATGGGTCCGACATCGCTCCCGCCCACCGGACACTATTGACCTGGTGCCCGTACCAATACCGGAACAAGCTGATGAGCTCCGACGGCAAGTCCGTGCTCTCCAGCTTCCTCCAGAGGATGTCGTACGAAACGAGGTCAAAGGCCTTGGATAAATCGAGGAAGCACGCGTATACCGGGGTCTTTCTCTTCGTGTAGTATCTAACGGTGTGCTTTAAACACAGTATTGCACTTTCTGTGGACAGTTTAGGTCGAAAACCAAACTGGTTGTCATGGAGTGTTACGTATCTATTTAACTGTGTGTTAAGCACACCGTCAAAAACCTTCGCCACTACAGTTGCCAGCGATATAGGCCTGTAATTATTTTTATCTGCCATATCGCCCGTTTTATTTTTAACCACCGGCACTATCACTGTCCTCATGAAGTCCGCAGGTAGGTAGGAGCGGCACACACACAGCGAGAAGAACATTGCAAGAACTCGCGCCAAGTGCGGTCCGGCGTGCTGCAGGTGCTCAATGCTGAGTGCGTCGTGGCCAGGGGACTTTCCCCGCTTAATCTGAGTTATAGCCTTCGAAATATCTTTCGCAAGGAAACTTATTCCTACAATTTTACTGTTCTGATCAGCATTCAGCACACCACTCGCCGGACCCGGACCGAGCGATGACCGAACTGAAAACTGTTCTCTGAAAACATTTGCAATGCTCTTAGGATCACATAAGCCATCGACACTCCCAGGAAAGCCAGGCCGCAAGTTTTCTTTTCTCGTTTTTCGCCAAAAGCCACGGAAGTCACCTTTCGAGTGTTGTTCAGCGAGGGCGTCCATCCGAATCTGGTCCTGATTGATCTGGCACCACTTTAACCTGGACTTGAACACTTTTCTACTCTCTCGCATCTCCTCAAACATACAACCGTGCTTAGGTCTGCCACACAGTACCCACTCGTTAAGCGTCAGCCTGGCCATCCTGTGAGCCTCGCCCACATGCCTATTCCATCCCGCCAAGCGTGCACCACGCCCACACTTCCGCGTGCCTCCCCCATTCACCATTGCCGCGCCCTGAAGGGCAGACACAATGTCAGAGTATAGCTTATCTAGGACACGCTCATGGTCATGGTTACCACACAAATAGTCCGCACATTGTGCACATTCAGAGGGAAAATCAATTAATTTTAATCTATTATGACACTCCCGATTATACAGTAAGACCTGATTCTCATTTCTTTCCCCCCACATAATATCCCTATTTCCATCACAGACCGTCCCTGTAACTATCTTGGGCGTTAATACATTTAAGTTGCATTCCACAATGAGAGGATAGTGGTCCGACCACAGAGTGTCATACCCAACGAAAACATTCGTAACAGACTGCTTCGCCGCGTGAGTCACAATACAATGATCGAGCCAGCTGGTCGTCCCGTGCACGTCACTGATGTAGGTAAAGATACCGGAATGACTCCCTAAAATTTCTACATCTATACATGACCAACTCTCCTCGCTACACACATTAATAAGTTCATTGTAAAATAACTCACCCGGGTCCGCATTGAAATCACCCAACACAAAAACAGACTCGATGTTACTCTCATCAACAATCGCACTAATCTCACTTAAACAGTCAATAAAATCTGGCAAATTATTCACGGAGTTCGTTGGCAAATACGCACTTATAACTAACACTGACCTATCGCCTGCCACTATTTTAATGGCACAAATACGCTCACTACACTGGATCACCGACACTTCTTGAAAAGTATTATAACGCCATAACACCGCGACGCCGCCGTAGGGGCGACCGCACAAAATGCCCGCCGACGTATCCACGGCCGACGTCGCTGTGTAGCCGAACCCGCTATCAATCGTACCTACGAAAGGTATGTCGTGTGGGAGCAGCCAGGTCTCCTGCAAGCATATCACGTCACACGTACTGCATAGGTCTCTGATGTCGTGTACAGCCCGTTTCACATTTTTACAATTGTAACTTGCCAAGCGATAAGACCGACTATCCATTATTTAAATTATTTGTGCCGCCAGCAGGATTATTCTCCTGATTCATGTCTCTTCGTTTGTAACTAACGAACCGTCGAAATATGACACCCACCGGCCACAGTTTTTCGTCCATGTACATAGGCAGATTACATTCCAGTATATAAAACTTATAGGCTTTATACCCTCGCAGCACTCGCATGTTTATAACTTCCAGAGATACAGTTTCCTCGGTTCTCTTTTGTATATACTGGACTATATCGCACTCCTTAGTCGAACTATGAACGTTCGTAATAAACATAGGAATTCTCTTCTCAGCAGCTTTAAAAGAACATTCCATATCCCTCGCTATGCCGGACTTTCCCACAAAACGATATTTAACATTTCGCTTGCGATGAGACACTTGCTGCCATCCGTCGCTGTCGTCATTGTTTTCATTTGTCATAGTGTCGCGCATCCCAACTATCGGCCGGACGCATCGCTCTAAGTCACGATGGTCCATAGCGGGCGTCAGCTGATTAGAGACCTGCGGTGTAGCGGCGGCGCGCGCGGCGGAGGGGCGAAGTACTGATGACGTCACTGGAGCGTTCGCTGTACCACCCCGTGCGCTGTTCGGCTGAGTCACCGGCGGCGGCGCTGGCGACGGCTGGCTCTCCCCTCCCGCGGTGCCCGCGCTCGCCTGGTTACGTTGCGTAGCTCGCGACCGCTGCCGCTCACGTTCTTCCTCATCATAATCACGTCTTTTTTCGCCGTCTACCCCCAATATATTTCTATATTGAGGTGAATGTGATTATATTTTATTCGTTGATTCGTTTGTCGAGTCATTGATGTATTCATGCGACAACCCCATGGGTCCACTATCCAGCCACGCTCCACGTTTTGTATTTACTTTCAAAGCAGACGTCGGTGGCATGGAGTCGTTTCTTATTCGCAAAAAATAAGAATTGAATAAAAAATTGAATTAAAGAGATAATATTCGAAGTTATAATGTTCGTTAGGAAAAATAAAAACCTCTTTAATAAGGTTCATAGCAGAGGACACAAATTCAATATATGATTACCAATGAATAAAACAGCATTGTTAAATAAAAGTATACTGTGTATGGCTCCACGCATATACAACCGTTTACCAAACTCATTCTTGGAGATAAATGATGTTAATATATTTAAAAAAAATATCAAAACACTGTTGCTAAAAAAAGCGTACTATTCTGTCACTGAATATTTACAGAATAAAATTGTGTAATACTTGTGTAAATAAATTTGTGTAAATTTGCATGCCTTATAGGTAGGATATGGCTAATGGCCACTATTGTTTGTTTACGACCTTTTATTTTGTACCCATATTCGCAAATTAATAAATGATTTGATTTGATTTAAAGAAACACAACATTTTGAACTCGAAGATTTACGAACAGCAATTAAACTTGTATCGAAAAATATTATAATTTCATGGGAACGGTAGATTTAAAAGACGCATGTTTTTTAATAAAAATTCATGAAGATTATAAAAAATATCTTAGATTCGAATTTGAGAATGTTTTGTATGAATTTCATGTGTTACCGTTTGGCCTAAACACGGCACCTTGTATTAATTTATTTAAATTTTTCACACTAATAAAAAAGTACAAAGGCGGACTTCTCTACCAGTAAACCAAGGGTGGTGAAGAGATTAGATGGCAGCTGCTCTGTTTGAGAGGAACAAAGAAAAATCATTTTTTTATTAAAATATATCATTATAAATAATTATAATATACACACATACATACATAGTTAATAAAATATATACCTTACCTTTTGTATTTACTAAGATAATGAAACCGGTTGTCGGACTGCTCAGATCTTGCGGTTATGACTTCTTGCTTATTGGCAATTCTTACGCTGATTGTTAAGATAACATAGCGGTAACTCAGCGACTATTGTCAGCTTTAGGGTTTATTTTAAATAAAGATAAATGCAACTTATCGCCTACGACATCATGTAAATACCCTGGTTACATAATTGATACAAAAAAAATCAAATCAGTTTACCAGCAGAAAAATCTAATAAAATTGAAGTAAAATTTAAAAAAATTGCATGCGTATATTTAAACTTAAAAAATGACCCATCAAACTACGACAATTATATGAACATACCTTATATACTTATATATTGATTGGTGGCTTAATGCATTAGATAACCCTATAAGTAAAATTAAATATGATGAATACTGCCTGGAATTTTTTAGTGGTGCTTCGACTACGGGGTGGGGCGCGGCGTGTGGGAAAGAGACAGCTAGGTGGACCATGGACAGTTGAAGAACGATCACATCATATAAATTATTTAGAAATCGTTGCTGCCTTTTTTGGTTTAAAAGTTTCAAATAGGTAGGTACTACTTCGCATTGACAACCCTACGGCCATATCGTACATAAATCGGATGGGAGGCATATAATATCCCCATCTAACACGCATAACAAAAGAATTATGGGAATGGTGTCAATCTAGGAATATTATTGTGTATGCATCTTACATTTGTTCGGCAGATAATACAATAGCCGAATTCATCCAGATGTTGAGTGGGAATTGAGCGACTCAGTTTTTTACAATATTACAAACATGTTTGGTTTCCCTGATGTAGATGTTTTTGCAAGTCATGTTAACAAACAATGTCGTAACTATATATCCTGGTTCAGAGATCCTGACGCTATGGCCATAAATGCATTTACCTTATCATGGTCACAAATTTACTTTTACGTATTCTCTCCTTTTTCAATGGTTAAATTGTTGGAAAAATTGTTAAAGACAAAGCTACTGGTATTGTAGTTGTGGCCTTATGGCCCACCCACCCTTGGTACCCTTTATTCAGGAACTTCTTGAAAAATCTGTTTTGTATTTTGATCCAAATAAACCAAACAATTTTATCACCTTCCAGCAACAACAATACACACCCTTGGTTTACCCTGGCTGCCGGTCTCTGGTCCGGGACTCGTTGCTGAGAAGAAATGTTCCATCTCCTGCAATTGACATAATGTTGGCTTCCCTCTCCGGTGCATCGATAAAACAATACGACACCTGTCTTAAGAAATGGTACAATTTTTGTTTATCTAAAAATAAGGATATTTTCGGGCCATCAATCAACGACGCGATAGCCTAACCTAACCTCCTGATTCCTCGCTACGCTCGGGATTCTACTCTAGAATCCTTCGCTCCACTCTGGATTCAAAAAAACACTCTCGCCTTAAAAATAGTTGTTTGCTCCCTTGGAAAACAATCTACTATTATTTGAATCTTTTTCGAAGGGAATCTCTCGGACTTAGGTTGTAAATGGCTCGAACAGCCCTTTTCTGTAGAACAAATATAGTATTAATGTCCAAACAGGTTCCCCAGAGAAGAATTCCATATGACATAAGACTATGAAAATAACTAAAATAAACTATTCTGGCTGTGTCTACGTCAGTTATTTGACAAAAAATTTAACAGCATATACGGCCGAACTTAGCCTTCCTGACAATTTTTCTATGTGTGGGCCCCATTGTAATTTACCGTCAATCTAAGAAAAACTGTCGAATCAACAGGGTCCAGCTCTATTCCATTAACTTAAACATTAGAAGTTAGCTGCCTGACATTTGACGTTGAAAATTTAATGAGTTTAGTTTTTTTTTTCATTCAAGAGAAGATTATTTACATTAAACCAATGCACACTTGTTCAAAGTTGACTAACTGACGTTTGATTTTAAAAATAAGGGAAGTGTCATCTGCGAATAATACGATCTTGTGATTATCCCTTATGTGGTGAGGTAAGTCATTAATATAAATTAAAAACAAAAAAGGACCTAGAATTGAACCCTGTGGACCGCCCATGGTGACCGCAGATCCTGCAGATCTCTTGCCATTAACATCGACCCTCTGAATTCTGTTGTTCAGATAAGAAGTCAGAAGGTCGAGAGCCCTGTCCCTCATACCATAGTGGTACAGTTTCCTGATGAGTGTGTCATGATGTACGCAATCGAAGGACGTTTGTCGACGCCGTCAACGCTTACATGTGAGTTGTGGTTATCCATTAAAAGCAAAACTGGATCCTCTTCCGACGGCTTCACATGATGAATAAAATGATCGAGAAATTTCAAAAACTCTGTTTGTGTCATCCATCCTGATTTATTACCAACGCCTTCACATTTTTGTGGACCGTTTCTAACAAACAATTCGCTGTAGATAACGAATACGAGGAAAGACGAACATACAGGGAATCGCATTCCCAATTGCATTTATGGCTACAGCCAATGTAACCAAAACGCCCCTTTCTGCGGATGTCACAGCACCAACCTGCTTTATGTCCCTTCCAGCAACAACTTTTTTCGGCTTTTGCACCGTAGTACCGCCCGTCTCATCCATGTTCCGAATCCGAGATGGGCTAAGTTTGTATCTTTCTAATAAAGATCTGTATTTTTCAAAAAAATCATGCACGCATGCATGTTCGATTGAAGGATGTCGCCCTACTTAAACTTGTCGCTTCAGGGCTTCTAATTGACAACATTGTATTTATTTTCATGAAATTCGTGAACCGGTCATCACTCGGCTTTTCCTTTGCTTTCCACGATTCTGGCAAGTACGAAATTTTGTAAAAAAAACAGCACACTGGTCGACTATTTTTTTTACTTACCTACGCCCGAAATAAATATTGGAGCACTTAAATAAATAATCTTCTATTTTTTTCTCCTGCGCAGAAGTGAATACTAACCGGGTCTTTTGAAGCCTACTTCTACTGGAACTCCTGCTTTCTTCTTTTTCACAAAATTGATCAGCGAAACGTGACAAATTAGAAATTACGTGGCTACTTCTCTGTTGTTCCTTTTCTTGTCCATTATTTGTCATTCATTATTTCATTTTCCGCTTGTAAGTCCTCATGCTGTAACGTTTAAGATAAATAAATAATTAGGTACCGTGGCTAATATACACAGCTCTTTAAAGTTAGGACAGATGGACGGACAGACGGAAAGACAGCGTAGGCTTAGTGTGTGTAAGTGATTGGCATACTTCGGGTACGGAACCAAAAATAGAATCCAAAGGTATTTATAGGTATAAAGGTATAAACATGTTAATACTAACCCAGTATGTTTAGTTAATTTTAGCCTCATGGCTCAAACAATATATAATTACGAAATAGTGTACATTAGCGTTAGTAAAGTTATGTAACATTATTAAGAATAAAACAAGTTACTGCGAAAATAAAAATATTATGGCGAAATCAAATATTCAACGCGTAAATTAAAAAATCGTAAAGTGAAAAAAGTTCGTTACCTGGCCAAAATAGACGCACATCACACAACTCACTCTGACAGCGCACTGTGCTGGACTGACGAGTCTCAACCTGTAGACCGCTGTCACAGGGACTAATTTTAGGAATCACTAGTGACGTGCTGTTTATAGTTTCTTAGAAAATCGCTTGTTATAATAATAAAGTTTATATAATAATAATAAAGTTTATTCAAAAAATAATGTAGTACAGTAAAAACATTTTTCGTAATTCTATGTAATAGTTCACAAGTGTTACATGCCTGAACTAGGACATCCTGTGTTTCAGGCGAGAAAAGGTAAAACATTATATCTAAATAATCACAGTAATCACATCATATACAAAAGGTAAATTAGTCAACTAATAGGTATGTAAAAGAGGTGTAAACAGTATAAAAATCTTACCTGCTAAAATCTTAGTATATTAATTTAAGCTAACTAATCATAATAAAAAGTGCAATTAATATTTATTTAAGTACAACTAATAACTTCTCTGTATCTTCATAGGACAAATTTTGTAATGTTTCCTTCAGAGTTTTCTTGCAATTTACAAAATTTTGGGAATAAATTTTTGCTTTTGCATTAAGTCTGTTATAGAGTAGTGGTCCCAGAAAAACAAAAAATTTGGCTGTAAGAGCATGTTTTGTGCTTTTTGTGGGACAAACTATATCTTTCCGTCTCTTTTTAATAAGTTCAGTGCTGAAGCGGAGGGCTGCGTGTTGTTTTAGTACAATGCTCATTATGAATAACTGCCTGACTGTTAGTACTTCACAATTTTTATAGAGCTGGTTAGTGGGAAAAAGGAAAGGGCGGCACGTAGACACCTTGAGAATCGCTCTTTGAGCTCTTTCGACTTGTATTAATAAAGTTTTACCTGCTCCACCCCATGAGGTAATGCAGTATGTCAAAATTGACTGACATAGAGCAAAGTAAACTTGCTTAATTATTTTTGGATCCGCAATATGTCGCAGCTGCTTAAATACAAATATGAGCTTACGAACTCTATTATTTAAGACTTCTATATGTTGTTTGAAAGTAAGGGTCTCGTCTAATATAACACCTAGGTATTTTATTTGGTTAGTCTTATTAATATTAGGACACTTTAACGGGCATTCTGCGGGGACTGTGCAACAATGAGCATATAGCGTCGAGGAGTAATCGGAAGTTGGTTTGCGCATGGAAAACTTTATATAGTTTGTTTTATCCGTATTTAGGGTTAATGTGTTATGTTGAAGCCATTTATTTACAATATTGAAGCCGTTTTGCGCAAGCTTGTGAACTTCATGTTCCGATTCAGCCGCAAAAAGAAGAGCAGTGTCATCAGCGTAAGATATTACTGTACCGTGCTGTAGTTTAAGATTACAAAGGTCGTTTATGTATATCAAAAACATAGTGGGTCCTAATACACTTCCTTGGGGAACACCAAAAGACGTGTTTTTTTGGTCTGCGCTGAGGACATTGCCAATCTTAACGCATTGAGTACGGTCTTCTAGGTAACTTTTGAAAAGTTTGAGCTGGATACCTCTTATACCTACTGTCTCAAGCTTGCGCAATAGAGTAGGGATACATACTGTGTCAAAAGCTTTGGCAAGGTCCAGGAAAATACCTACTGTATGGTTACCCTTGTCAAGTTTTTGTGCTAGAAAATCAGTTAGATGATGTACGGCATCGGCAGTTGAAATTTTAGGTCTAAACCAAACTGTCGATCCGATAAAATTGATTTGTCCTCTAGGTATTTGAACAACCTTTTATTTATAATTTTTTCCAATATTTTGGACATACAAGGCAATAGAGAAATAGGTCTATAATTTGTTACTTGTTCTTTACTGCCTGATTTATGAACAGGGATGATAACTGCTTTTTTGAGACACTCAGGGAAAATGCCCAAGGATAAACACATACGAAAAATGTAAGTCAGTGGAGGTACTAAAATATTTCTGAAATGTTTAATAATTTTATTTGATATTTCATCCCAACCAACTGCGCATTCATCTCTCAATGACATGATTATATTTTCTACTTCTGTCTCATCAGTATCTAGTAAGGCAAAAGATGATAGAGTGGAGTTACCCGTGGTAGAAAAGTTCACTAAATAAGGAGATTGATCCCGGTTATTTTTTTCCGCCAGACACTTACCAACATTAACAAAGAAATTATTTGCTATGTTAGCAGACGTCAGCTGTGACGAGTGCGCTCGTAATAAACTTGAAGATGACTCATTTTGTTTTGAGGAAAAAGTTACATGTTTAATATATTTCCAGATCTTTTTACTATTTGTTCCAGCCTTATCCAGTGCAGTTTTATCGTAGTTGATTTTAACCTTTTTGAGAAGACTATTACAAAAATTACGATATCTTTTGTATGACAGTTGTAGGACTGTATTCTCTGGATGAGATTTACATTTCATGTGCAGTTTATCTCGGTGTTTCATACAGCGAATAAGACCTGGTGTGATCCAGGGTTTTATATTGCAATTTTTGTTGCTCAACTGCGATACGACCGTATTTTTCTGAATTGCATGACGTACATTTTCTATAACATACATCATACAATACTGTGGGTCAGCAGAATTATAGACTGGATCGAAGTTGATGACGCGTAAATCTTCATCAAGTTTATTTATATTCAATTTCGAAACTACACGAGTGTTATGTTTAGGTAAATTACAATTTAGTGTTAGTAGGACAGCATTATGATCTGTTATTGTAGAGTTAATAACAAGTGCAAGTGAAGGGAAATTGGTTTTAAGTATGATATGGTCCAAGCAAGAGCCACTATGATGTGTAGGAAAACAATGTGCTGGGAGCAAGCCATGATATGCGCATAAGTTGAGGTAGTCCTGAGCAGATGCGTCAGTACTTCCTGGAAGAATATTAATATTAATATCTCCAATTACTACCGTGTTTTTAAAAGGTGATAGGTTTTGCAAGACATCATTCAGAGTGTCAGTAAAATTTTTAGTATTTTTGAAAGAGGGGGGCCGATATAAAGCTACTATCGCAAAATCTGATCCAATTTTCACTACCAAACTGTTACAGTCTTGCATATTTGGTTCCTCAACAGAGACTCAGGTGATCTCTTACATAAACTATCACCCCATCATTTTGATTGTAATTCCTATCACTTTTGTACATCTTATACCCTGTGATCAGTGGTATATTATATTTCTTGGTAAGCCAGCATTCCGTTAAAACAATAATGTCACAGTTAATGTTTAGCCGTTGTTGAAAAACGCTGAAGCTGTCAAAATTCTTAAAAATACTGCGAATGTTTTGTGTTAGTATGGTTAATGGTGTTTTGTAGCCGGAAAGATATTGTTTGCAGCTTTCAACTTCACAAAGTCTAGACTCAGATACAGAAAAATTATCTAAATCATTAATTAAATTGTTTATCATAATAACAAAAAAAAAGAAAGAAATAAAACTTTACTATATAAACTAAGAAGATCTAAAATAAATAACTTATTGACGGCGCTCTTAGGCACCTTCATAATCTATTGAGTTTATGTACCTTTTTTCGGCCAACATTTTCGCCGGGCAGTCAGCTGCACCTGTGATGTGTTTGTCTGGCTTTTTGAAATGCAAGCAAGTAGCGCATTTTGGTTCATCTGACCTCTTTGGACATTCTTTGATTGAATGGCCTTGCTCACCACAGTGACCACAGGTGTAGGACGTCTGTCGACATGATTTGTCAGCGTGGCCATATTGCTGACACTTATAGCATCGTGTGACCAAAGTAAAATCTCTTACAGGGCATGATGACCAATTTATAAACACTCGTTCTTTTGATATTAGGGCTTTTCGTATGACTGGCGATACTTCTACAACATAGTTGCAATAGTCAGAGTCTCTCTTACCCGACTTATGACTTAACTTGATTGAAGTCAAAAACGTCTCAAGGCTGCAGTCCTGAAGCTTCTCGGCGAGATTTTGGTGGTACAAACATGTGAAAACCTCGTTTTCTGACATGGACGTCGGAACTCCTATTACTACAACCCTAGGCTTCCTTTTGTAAGGCTCGTCGACTGTTAGACCCGATTTTTTTAGCTGCTCCAATTGTCTCACTTTTTCGATGTCGTCTTTCGTCTCAGTGCTGATGATAACACCCCCGTTTTTGGTCTTGCGCAGGCCTCTTACATGCAGCTTCATCTGTCCGGGGCAAATGATTTTTTGGACGAGGGATTTCGTTTCGTCGCTGGATTTTAATTTATCTACTGGATAAATGGCCACAGAACTTACGTTTGTCTGCTGGATGTAATTGTTGGCTCCTTTTTTGACCATGTCAGCAAAGGACGCGCCCAGGGCAGTTTTCGTTTTTTCTTCGACACTCAACTTGAGTTCCTTTAATTGCTGTGAGAGGTCGAGTTGGGTTTCAAGAGCTTTGGCAATATTGTGGGATTCCAATCCTTTCGCTTTCATGTACTGGTACTGTACCGCCATTTGCGATGTGCTATGGCCGATCTTCCGGCATAGGGCATTGATGCGCATTTTGTGGTCCATATTCAGCTTGCCTTCCGCTGCGATAGTGCACACCTCCTGCAAGTTCTGGTCGATGGTCGTCATCCAGCTCTGAATTTCCGGTGTCGTCATAGCTTCAAGAGCTTCATTCGTTTGCTGCGGCGCTTGAGGGGGACGAGCGGGGCCGGTTACACCGCCAGGTGTAGGCGGCGGGGAACGGGCACACCTACTTCTAGGGCTGAAGGGACTATCCGCCATCGTAAAGTAGATTATTTACCTATGTATTAATCACTGATCATTTTTATAGGAAAACACATCAAATCTAATGTATGAGTCACTTTATTAACAGCAAATTTAATAAAAACTAGGTCACGATTTCGCAAGTAATTATTTGTTTATACTAATATTGTTCGATACGTCTGTTCACTACGACCGTTTCAAACAATTGAATCCGTCCGATCCGTTTCAGTTAATTGAAGCCCCGGCCTCTTCTAATATACAATGATTACATTTACAATGTACACACGGCCAAACATCAAGCTATACATTTCCAGTATAAGCTGACCTCGCACTGCACGGAAATCATATACAATACAAGGCGAGATTAGCATGAACTGGAAATGTATCGCTTGATGTGTAGCCGTTGGTAATAGTCTCTCAATAACGAATTCTGTGTTTTACTAGTCTAAAATGGCCATTTTGTCCTTTCTCTTTCTAAGTGACTGGGTTTTCATGGCTTAATCACTTTATGTTGAACAATATATGTATACCTCTTGTTGGAAATAGTTATTTTTTTCCTCAGAAATCAATATTAACCCCGATGTTATTTATTTATTTTAAATAGAACGGCCGAGGCCAATTACACTATTTAAACATAATATAATTTATTTAACACCATGCATTCTTCTCACAAAAATTCAGACATTCTGACAGTATCATGTTCTATTCTTTATAAAAGATGTAGTCTTCTGTTAAAACATACATTCTGCTTGCTCAAGCATCGTGATAATAATTTACAACGTGCGTGTTCAGTTGGCATCCCTAACCTAGTACAATAATTTCGATTTCAATTTTTTATGAAACGTATGATTCTGAGTCGGCACGTGTCACGACACAGCGATTACGAATAGTGTCATGCTTAATACAGGCTGTTGTAAGCGTAGATTTGAATGCGTAGATGACGTGTTTGTGAAGGACGAAGACGTCACTACGCATTCAAATCTGTGCAAAAAAAATTGCTCAGAAACGACATTTTTGGTGTGAAAATTCACTGCTGTTCTCATGATAAATGCATCCCAACTACGGAACCCTTCGTTGTGCGTGGTCCGAAACGCACTTGGCCGGTTTATTTTTAATCGGCTTACATTTACTTCAACTTAGGGTACAGGGTAAGTTTCATCAAAATCAGTTCAGCAGTTTTCAAGATATGGACTAATACGTATACGAGTGACGGCCTGGCTTATTGATTGGAGCTACGGGTGTGGTGTAAAAGGTAAAACAATAATAAAACCTTGGTCAACCTCAATTTAAAAGTGAAGACTAAAAAACTTAAAAAAAAACAACTCCCGAAGTGTATTTGGTTTGCCGACTTCCAAAATTAAAGTTTTTTTTTTTTTTTTTTTTTTAAATTAATATAGAGATAATGATTCGACAAAAATCACGATCCGGAAAATGAGTATTTTATCGGTGTGTGATGTGAATGCAGTGCCTATATTTCTATTGAACTACAACGTTAGCTGGTGTCCAATGTTGGGATCAGAAGTCACTGTAGAGTCCACAACTACCAAACCACTTTATATCCGGTCCGTGGAGTGTCCGTGGAGTTTCTTGCCCGTTCTTCTCCATAGGAACCTACGCTTTGGAATGGGCAACTAGCTTCATATTTCTGACTGACTGACTCCTTGACAATTCAAAAGTGCCTGTAAATGGTTTAATTGAAATAAATGCTTTGAGTTTGAGTTGAGTTTGAGTTTGATTCATTTTATTTTATAGTTTCACAGTATTATATTTATGAATAGCGTACTGGCATTGACATTGACCGATAGGGGTTGACAACCGATCCCTATCGGTTCAGAATCAAATACACACATCAACACGGTCTAGGGATATTTCATACTCAATTAAATAACTCGAAAAGTACTGGCCGCATTGGAATCTTTTATACACCGATTTGTTTGTAATTTATCTCAGACTAATTCCAAATTCAAATTTTTGAAAATTCTTTTGTTTCGGTGGCATAAAAATGTCTTGATGTATAGGAGAGGGAATTTTCATTTGTGCGAAATTTAGAAAACAATACGAATTACGTTTAGTTACAGTTTTTTTTCATTTTTAAACGAAAGATAAAGTTAAAATTGAGGTATTGTAGCCATGGAACGCCGACATTTGACGAGGGCGGAGATGTTACGAGCTGTGGGAATGCTGGAAGATGGATCTGTTCAGCGTAATGTTGCTGAGGCCATAGAGACCCATCAAAATGTAATTTCAAGATTGTGGACACGCTATCGTGCCACAGGTGAAGTAGCGGAGAGGCACCGGGGGCCAAGTCGCATCACTACCCCCAGACAAGACCGATTTTTGCAAATTACTGCGCGAGCTCAACCAAATGCAACGGCGACTCAATTGGTCCAAAGGCTGCGAGTGGAACACCAAGTGCTTGTGAGTGACCAAACTGTAAGAAGGCGACTGCATGAAAACAATCTACGCTCTCGTAGACCACTCCGGGTCCCACCTTTACGGAGAGGCAATCGTGGACGACGATTAGAATGGGTTCGGAACCACGTGGACTGGGGCCGTGAGCAATGGTCCAATGTGCTGTTCACGGATGAATCCAGGTTCGGCTTCCATCCAGATTCACGAAGGACGCGTGTTTGGCGAGTTCCTGGACGATGGAGCCGTCTCCGGAACCCTCAGGAAGTTCACCCATACCAAGGAGGAACAATTATGGTTTGGGCAGGAATTCGTCTTGGAGGACGGACGGATCTCGTTTGGGTGCGGGGCAATATGACGGCAGAACGGTACGTCCAACAGGTGCTGGGGCCCGTAATCTTGCCCCACAGAACACAAATGGGGCAAGATTTCCTGCTCATGCACGACAATGCCCGGGCACACACGGCGAGAACGGTAGCAGCTTGGTTACATACACATAATGTTAGGGCCTTAGACTGGCCTGCTCAATCGCCAGATCTAAATCCCATTGAGCATGCGTGGGATATGCTGCAAAGAAGAGCTCTGAAGGAAGTTCCTGAAAATCTGGCTACAGAAGATCAACTTTTTGCGCACCTCAGAAGGACATGGGACAATATTCCGCAGCAAGACATTGACAACCTTGTTCTGAGCATGCCGAATCGTTGCCGATGTGTTATGAACATCATGGGCGCTTTCTCAGACTACTAAATTCAAGTTTATAAACACAAATTAAATGATTTTTCTATTTTTTTCAGTTTTTACTCACAAATTAAAAGTTAATTCATATACGGTTTCCGTCTATGCTTCATTTTTTTCCATAAAATCCTGAAATTTTAATCTAAGTACCTTAACCATTATTAAAAAATGGTAGAATATTAAATAACGTATCTTTTAAATATATACATGTCATATAAATAATTAACACATTGATAGTAATTCGCTTTTTTAAAAATATCCCTAGACCGTGTTGATGTGTGTATTATTTTCTACCACATTGCTCGCGGATCGTGGGATCCGATCGGAATAAGCTACAAAACTAAGAAGGTAAATTCATTATCATTCTGGGACTATTTTTCACTGGGACATCACATGAATTACGTGGGTATTCATAAGTTCATAAAACAAAATAAATTGCAAATCAGTTTATTGAATCATAGTATCGCGTCGCATAGTATTTTTTTAAATTCTTAGTAACGTCCACATCCATAGCCACCAGCTCCATAGCCGAGTCCGAGAGTGGCAGGAGCGATGGCAGCAGCGCCAAGTCCATAGCCAGCGCCAATTCCATAGCCAGCGCCGAGCCCGTAGGCACCCGCAGCACCATAAGCACCAGCAGCGCCATAGCCAGCAGCAGAAGGAGCGATGCTCTCAATAGCAGTAACACCGTTACCACAGCTGTAGCTGACGGCGCCAGCACCAGCGCTGGGCAACACGCCCTCCAAAGTCACAGCACTCAAGAACGGCAGCTCACCAGCCACGGACAGAGCACCCTCATACACATTCTCAGACGCTACGGAAAGGCTACTGGGAGCGAAAGCAGAAACGCTGGAGATAGGCAGTCCACCGCCACTGGTGGGAATGATCTCTAGAGCAGCCAAACCATTGCCAACCAAACCATTGTTAGCACAGTTACCAGCATATCCATTACCAATCAGTCCACTGCCGATATAACCATTGCCAACCAAACCATTGTTAGCACAGTTACCAGCATAGCCGTTACCAGCATATCCATTACCAATCAGTCCATTTTCGATCAAACCGTTTCCAGCTAAGCCATTACCAGCATATCCAAGACATGAACTGAAAGCAGTCTGTAAAGAACAAATGCATTGAAATGTGATTATTTAATTGATCACGTAACATAAAATGTGTCAACCGCTTTTTTTTATTGCTATGTAGCGGTAAATAATTATTTTATAAATGGTGATGAGGGTTATTTTAAAATTTACCTACCCCAAATGTAACTCAAAGCATCCTTCCAAGCAGTACAATCAAGAATAAAAAAAGCGAGTCTTACAGTAGTCGCATATGATGTGTAACATCTGACCTCTCACCTTGGTAATAAGCAACATTAAAGGGGCTGGGCCTCGTCAAGGTCGTTTCTGACTGCAAACTGTAGCACCGCGCGAGCTCATAGGTCAAATCAAATAGAGCGCGCTTCCTCGGTTTCCTGTTATACACTTCCGTCCCTTTTCACGAAATCACTCCCACAGATTTTTAGGGTATAACTCAAACTCAAACTCAAACTCAAATCATTTATTCCAAATAAACCAATTACAGGTACTTTTGAATTGTCAATGGGTCGGTCAGTCAGAAAGATGAAGCTAGTTGCCCATTCCAAAGCGTAGTAGGTTCCTATGGAGAAGAACGGGCAAGAAACTCCATGGACACTCTTTTAAATTAGAATATTGTTACAAAACATTGGTTACATCATTCATGTTGAAATTATATATGTGAGAACAATGTAGTAAATCGTGCACGTTAAAAGCGACCATAATAAAAAATATAAAAACAAAAATAATTAAAATAAACCATGGCAGCTAAGAGATGACCAGTCCCCACTGACGGCGCCCGTTCACGAACATGACGCATGGATCAGCATCATTCAGCTCAACCATTTTGAAGGGAACTTAATGATCCAACACACACGCCACCACCAGCGAGACATTTGAGTGAGCATGACATACTCTCAGCCGCCAGGGTACATTCAAGTCAATGAATATACATACCTATAGTATGTTCTGTGCACAAATTGCAGGAAACCGAGAGGAAAGATGTTACTCATCTAAGCTGTCATTATAAAAAGTAAAAGTTTCTCACCTGGACAAAGAGCACCTGAGCGCAGAGGACGAGGATCACCTTGACTGACATTGTAGTTTATGTTGAAGTAGACTTCAGAATAACTTTTTTTAGAATCCATCGACTATTTATACTGAAACGTAGTCCTTATCTAGTTGTGTTGCAGCACACGCAGTACGCTGCTAGACAAATAAATAGAATAAAAAAACCGGTCAAGTGCGTGTCGGACCACGCACACTGAAGGGTCCCGTAGTTAGGATTAATTTATCCCAATATCAAACTTAACATTGCAGTTGAAAAACATGTTTTTCCACTAGAAATGTATGGGAGAATATGTTTTTCAAACTGCAAATCTAAGTTAGTCGATTATTTCTCGTTAATCTGTAAAGGCTACGCTGTGATAAAATTCCTATTAACTTCTTTATAATATATACTACTGCTGTGATTTTTTTCACAAATCCAAGTATATACAACCATTTAGCTGGCAGGAAGGGGAACACTTGACTTTAACAAAAATATGCATTTTAAAGCTTAATATTTCACAAGCGGATCCCTGAATTGAAAAATGGTATTGAAACAAACCAAATATTTTTGAACGACCTTTCTAACGAGACCCCACATCATGGGATAGACGAGATTTTTTATTCTTGATTTTATTTTACGACTTTGTCGGCGTAATTAATACGTATACCTACCCATGCCAAATAACAGCCTTCTAATACTAACCATCTCTGAGCTAAGCCGCAGGCCGACAAACAGACGGACAGACGGATATGGCGAAACCATAAGGGTTCCTTGTTTACTACAGAACCCTAAAATTGCGTGCATTTTCATTACTTTGTTATAATTATCATATTATTATGTTTTGTTTCAAAATAGGAAATAGTGAAAAAGTACGTGTTTTTGATAAGAACTTCTGCACTATATAAACATGGTGTAAGACTTCTAACAGCACCAGTCTTCAGCTTCTCGTTGAACTTACAAATACATCAAATATGTCTACCTTCGCTGTTCTGTTGCTCTGTTTCCAAGCTTGCTTGGTCCAGGTGAGTGTTTTACTATTTCTGGTATCTTTATTTTCTCTTGAACTTCCATAGATATTTCTTCTGACATATTTAAATATAAAATTCCACTAATATAAGACTTGTCCTTTGTACTGTCAAAGAATGACAGTTGTGATTCGAATACACGGACGATTTATTTAGTAGTAATTTTGCTTAAAAAATTATATCCCCCATCCCTGAATATACATTTCTGATTTTGAAGTAAAAGTAGATCTTCTCTCAAATCAAGGCGAGGGAAGAAATTCGTCCTGATTTGAGAGAAGATCTATTTTTACTTAAAAATCTCACCTACACATAATATTTATGAAACAAAAGTCACTTTTCGCGTTTGTCTGTATGTCCGCGTTCTTCTCCTAAACCACGCAACATGTTTTGATGAGGGTTTTCACCATCGCTTAGAGAATTTATTCCGGAAGGTTTATGTGTATAATACATTATTCTTAAAGTTACGTTTACCTAAGAAATCTCGATGTGTTGTCAAGTCGTAAAAAACGTGCGAAGCAGGAGCGGGTCGCTAGTAAACTAATAAATTCATTTCCGATTCAAACCTCTTCAAACTGTACCAGTCCTAATTCTTGAAATATCTTCAGTAAGCTTTAATCTTTTTTATGTTATTTTCTTCAACAGGATGTTTTCGGCCAATACCTCGGCGGTAGTGGATGCGGATGTGGAGGACCAGCTGTAGGCATCGGCTCTGCTTACGGTGGTGCCCTGGGTCTTGGCGCTGGTCTCTCTCCTGCTGCTGCATGTGGTGGTTCCCTTGGTCTTGGTGCATATGGTGGCGCCATCGGATCTGCTTATGGTGGCGCACTTGCTCCTGCTGCTGCATACGGAGGTGCTATCGCTCCTGGTGCTGCTTACGGTGGCGTCGGTGAAGGCAACGTGGCGGTCATTGGTGAGCTGCCAGTCGCCGGTAACACTGTTGTTGCTGGTACTGTTCCTATCATGGGCGCAGTGACTTTCGGTGGTGCTGTACCCGCTGCAGGTGCCGTGTCTATCTCCGGACAGTGCGCGTGCGGCTGTGGTTCTCCCTTTTACTACTGAAGCCCAAAATCAGAATAAACGATCATAAACTGAGCAAATGATTTTTTTTTCGTACTGTCCTTAACCGCGGTGTTAATATAACATAGCTACTGTACCAATACAACACGCCTGTGAGCCTCGAACCGCCCTTCTAGAATAGAGCTTGCGCTGAGGCTTTTATTTCCTTTTTGAATAAAATAGTAGCTTAATGCTAGAAAATAGTGATGGATTAGTGAAAGACTCTCCTTTAAGTGTGCATCCTTGACAAAGGCTAATTATACCATTGCCCGATAAAGTCTTTACTTCCGTGCTACGTGTGCTAAATATGCGGACAGTGCATTGCTGACAACATTGATACAGCCAGTCGTTCGGGCGTCGTAATTTGATCCAATTATTTTCGCACTTTGATTATTTGTTTATACAGGTTACAGGTTTGTTTATATGCTGTTATTATATCATTATTTTTTACATCACAAATGGATTGTTTTTCTCGAATTTCATATACTGGCTTATCAGTGGAACATAATATCTTTTCTGAATTCGCGTGGAGACATTGTTGCGGGTAATTTCTGTGAAGAATAAAACCAAGTCCTTTCTTAAATTAAATGCCAAATATGGATAAGTCGGGATAACTTGATAGTTTTGTCCTGATTCTTCTCTTTGAAGGGAAATAACTTTGCCCAGTTCGTATTTTTCTGTAGTAACTAGAGGAATCTTGATTTCCATTATAAGACAGTTGTTATAAATTCGAACGAACAGCCGTAATAATTTATAGAGACTTCTGATACTTGATTTGTCCAGTGGCACATTGAGATCATCCTGTACCTCCCGTGTAATGATGTTTATCTGTGCTTCCAACTCTTCAGGCGGGAGGAGGTGAGTGTCTATGCGCCCATGATAGATATCGGTGACTACATCGATGATGCCTTGCTGCATTCTTCGTAACGTCGATAGAACGGCATATGCTGATATTGCTGATGGCCTCGTTTCTTCTAATTCTGATTCAATGATTAGCGTTTGATTTTAGATAAGGCCTTGTAAATGATTTTCATTCAGTGATATTTGTTCAATATCACGTTCATACTGCTCTGAAAACTGGTCGTCTAAAACCCCAAACAAGTAACTAGCCAGGTTGCCAACCCCATTAACCAGTCCTCTCTTGTATCTTTTGTTAGGGTTTCGCAGTAAAGAATCATAATGTTGGAGTTCGTTTAGCTCATGTTGCAGTTGTAATATGATAGCTCCATACGGCATTGTTGATTGAGGTAGGCACGTTTGCTGACATAATTTATTTAAATGTCGAACATACGAGTATGTTTGTAAGTCATTGAATTCAGACCAATATGTAGACATGTTGTAGTAGACTATTAACTTCCACTCGTCCTTGACGTGTTGGAGTTCGGATAGATATGTGTCGTCTGGGTTTTCAGTGAGTGAACAGAGAGGCCTCGAATTAAGACAGGCTTCAATTTGACACAACAGTGTGGTGAACTCCTCATAGGTTAACTTTTGCTGGCCAAGCACCCGCTTTAAATGATGTTTCGCATACTATTGTATAGAATCATTTTTATTTTTATTTTTTTCTAAATGAACAGACAACTGTGCTGGGGAGTTTGTTGCGCCACTTCTTCTTCCCAGCAAAAGCACTAGGAAGTGGTGAAGGGTGGGCGTTTTGGGGGACTGTCTCATTTCATTTTGACGTTCGAAAAGTGCTGATTCTCAGCCTAGTTTGAATAAATGACTTTTGAATTTTTTGATTTTTTTTTAAATTTGAATTTGATTTTTTTCAAACACTTCACCGCCGCTTCCCAGAGACCTCCTGCATTTGGCCAAACGGGAACATTGAAGTGCCAATATATTTATATGTTGTTTAGGTCACTAATTTGGGTTGATTGAGGCCATGATTTCTCGGTATTCTTGATTCAAAAGTAGTGAGGCACCCACAACATTCGTACTATTATCGCTGTAGATATTTTTGGGTACTCCACGCCTGGAACACATTCTTCTTAATGCTGCCAGGAAGGATGCTGTGCTGAGATCGGATACCAATTCCAAATGTACAGCCTTGGTTGCTAGACACACACATACTGCATTGTATCCTTTGGTAGTCTTGATGCCTCTTCCCTTGTTGGATTTTATATCGACATGCCCTGTGAAGTCTATACCCACATTAGTAAAGGGTCGAGACGGTATGACTCTAGGCTTTGGAAGGTCAGCCATGTGTTGTTGATATGAATCTTGGCTATATCTTCTGCACTTAACGCATGATCTGATATGCTTTTTTACGCGGCTGATGCCACTAATCAGCCAATATTTCTCCCGGGTGAATGATAAGGTAAGTTATGGCCCGCCGTGAAGCGTAGTGACATGAGCTTGCTGAATGATTAACTGCCAAGCGACTTCCAGGTGATATTATAATAGGATGCTTCGCCGCATATGTAATATTTGCTTGCTCAAGGCGTCCGCCGACTCTTAGTATCCCGTGATTGTCTAAGAATGGTCGCAAGCTGGACAATCTGCTGTTGCTTCGGACGACGCCCTTTTGCTTTAATTGACGTATATCTTCCTTAAAATCGATACCTTGTACATGTTTGACAACAAGGTACAATGCGCTTTGTATTTCGACACCGGTCAGTGCACTTCGCTCTGCACGTGAGTTTTTATTTTGCAGGCTAGCGATGTAACGTGACACCCATGCTACTGTTCGCGCAATCTTAGATAGTTAATTGATATTATTTAATAATTGAATTATACAAGAGCTGCTAGTTTGACGTAGAGGCTGTTTGTACAATGGGTTTTTTCATTTCTTCTTTTGGAGTTTGATATTCGGTTGTGGGTGATCGATCGTGCTAAAATTAAGAAACCGTTCTGATCGTTTGTGGTTTGTACGTTTAACTGTGGAATCTTAAATTCAGATGTTTTTAAATTATGTGTACTCTACATAATTTGAGTACCTACGGATTAACATAAAATAATAAAGAGTGTGAAATAAGAATAACACAAGATCGATCAGAACACAAAGTCGACGCCGAAATTACAAAAGAAAAAAAATAAAAAATTGGCTAGTCAAAAATAGGGAGGCTATTTTTTTTCTTTGCGTATTTCAATTAATTTATTAACATAGAATTAACATGACTAAAATTATAACCTGTAAACTTAGAGAACTTAGATGAAATAATAAAAAAAATGTTAATTTTTTCTTCCACAAATAACACTTACTAACTAAACTTAATAATAATTATAAAATCTTGTTATTTATTTAGAAATTGCCTTTAAGTTGTTTATGCTAATGGATTATCTTATTTAAATAATTTAATCGGTTTCAATATTAGAAAAAGTATAGACTTCTCTAGGAACGTAAAAACAACGTACGCGTTCGGAAATAAAATATAAAATATTTTATTGCATTCCGTTATGCATAAGTTGTATTTTTTAAGACTATTTTCCCTGCTTTAAAACGAAAATATGGATATAATAATAAATTAGTATGATTACATTTACAATGTACACACGGCCACACATGAAGCTATACATTTCCAGTATAAGCTAAACTCGCATTGTACGGAAATCCTATGATCTCGCATTGTGATCAGCATGAACTGGAAATGTATCGCTTGATGTGTTGCCGTGTGTACTTCACATTGGTAATAGTCTCTCAATAACGAATTCTGAGTTTTACTAGTCAAAAATTGCCATTTGTCCTTTCTCTTTCTGAATGATTGGATTTTCATGGCTTAATCAGTTTAGGTAAGTTGAACAATATGTACCTATTGTTGGAAATAGTATTTTTTTTCTTCAGAAATCAATATTAACCCCGATGCTATTCATAAAAGATGTGGAATTCTGTTAAAACATACATTCTGTTTGCTCAAGCATCGTGAGACTAATCAACAACGTGCGTGTTCAGTTGGCATCCCTAACCTAGTACAATATCTCCGATGACAAGTTTTTATGAAACGTACGATTCTGAGTCGGCACGTGTCACGACACAGCAATTAAAAATAATGCCATGCTTAATACAAGCTGTTGTAAAAGACCTTTGAATGCTTAAATGACGTCTTTGTGAAGGACGAAGACGTCACTACGCATTCAAATCCGTGCAATAAAAATTGCTGGAAAACGACATTTTATTATTTTTGCTGCGAAAATTCGCTGTTTTCGGCAATACGCAATGTAACGCACGGAAAACATTGTGCATGCGTACAGGTACGCAACGGTACAAGGATCTTGAGAGTATTTTAAGTTAAGTTATAAGATTTAGAACTTGTTTTTAAAAAAAAAAAACATTAAAAAAACGTTGGAATGTTGACCTTCAATAACACCGTAACTAAGGCGTTCAAGATATGGTCCAGTCCAAAAAATCCGGTGAAGTGCGTATCGGGACACGCGCTTGGTTGGAATGAATTTAACCCAAAAACAAACTTAACATTGTAGTGGAAAAACATGTTCTCCCATACTTTCTAAACGCATACATGTAATCTATGAGTAAAAAACCATTCATTTTCACAGAAGTTTTGGCTCAGTAGTGGTAAAGGAGGGATGAATGGTCAATTTTCATCAAATTTCCATCTTTAAAAGTATAAAATAAAATAATTTAAAAAATGATATGATCTTTTTTACACGCTCGCGTGTAACAAAGATCATATTTTCACGCGTTAAAAAATATTAAAACATTGTGTATGGTGAACCCGCACATTTAGAAAAATTAAGTAGGTTAAGCTACATCAGCGTTTGCATACGCGCGATCATTTAGTGAACTGGCTAAGTAAAATAAATCAGTGATTTTACCACACTCAACACGGGCGGTTTAATTCTTCATCCCCGGTTTTCCATCATCACAAGTGTACAGAACAATCATCGCACGCTTGAACAAAGTGTATAGACCACGTCGTATATTATTTTTTGGTCCTTCGAGCCGGATATGAACCAGCGACCTATGGATGAAAGCAAAAAAACTTGCAAGCCTTTCTCATCAGTGTTTTATAGATAGTTCAACTCATCTGTGCGTGCGGCGACATGTTTTTTTTGACTATAGCATCTCGTAGCTCACCTCTGAGGTGATGACTACTTAACCGGACAATGTGCGGCAACATGTGTGCGTGCGCTGTAATTATACAGCTTGAATTTGTGTGGCAGTGACGCGGCAGTCGTCGTCCGAGCGCAACACAAATGAAAACTGTATAATTACAAGCGCACGCACACATGGCGCCACGCGCACAGATGAGTTGAACTATCTATACTAATGCTTTTGTTTGCATCTTCTAGTCTACAACAGAAAGTGACGACATACAACGGTACGCAAATTACTACAAACCAAGGACTTTACTTCGACAAGATGTCCAACCTCCAAGTTATCAAGGACTATTGGAAACTCATCGTGTTTAATAACATGACCACGTTCTATCACGGAGTATCGAACATTAAAAACTATGTCAAGCACTTAAAACAAACCACCGATTCCATGGATTCGCAATACGGCAGCGTCATACTACAATTAGAGCACGAAGTAAAGGAACTTGAGCATTATCAAAAAAATCCTTGAAACCCAAAAGCAAGATGGCAAAAGCGTGGTTTAATCAACAGAGTAGGGTATCTGGCAAACACGTTGTTCGTTGTTCGGAGTGTTAGATGAAAACTTCGCTCAACAGTATAAGCAAGACATAGAAAGAATAACTAATAATGAAAATCATCTTCAAAGGTTACTGAAAAATCAAACCTTGGTCCTGGAATCGGAATACAACATTCTGCGACGCAGCGAGGAGACTACGAACAAACAGTTCAAATTTATAAAACAACATCTTCAAAACGCCACTGACGAAATCAATAAGGTGCGTTTGGACAACAGAAACGGCATTTATGTAACATCATCCGCCCTAGCTGCGAGTATCATATTGTCAAACCTAATGCGAATCCAACACACACTTAACAACACCCAATATTCAATACTCAATACATTTATTTGCATTCCACAATGTTAACATAGGTGGTAGGTACATTATAAAATATACATAATTTTAGATCATTGTGGACCCTGTCGGGCACAGCAAGATAGGATAGAAGAACCGTGACAGACATCAGCCACGGTCGCATCGACCCGTCTGCAACGCTTTTTGAAGGCTATCTTATTATAGAAATAAAGATTCCGCTTGTGAACAACGATATCTTCGAGTTAGATGGAATCATACCTATCCCTCAGAAAATGGGGTCAAATCACGTTCGCGCTGTCCCAAGCTCACCATATATCGCCTACAATATAAAAAAGGACCTCGCTATTCTCTTATAAAGCGATCTGCAAGCATGTTTTCATATCATCAGTAAAAATCGGCTACTGTGCTCCATTGACAAACCTGTTTACAATCTCGGAATAAAACAATCGTTATGCGATAACCAGACTGTAAGTAAACAAGACGTGTCCACATGCCACAATTATTGGGTCAACTTACATAATTTGAACTCCTGGTTTTACACCTGTTGTGAGTCATGTGTACTCCGTATTTCCTTTATTGCTGACACAACAGCGACAGTTAAACGAGTTATATCATTGACCTAGGTTATGGATGCACATTGAAATCGGATTCGTACAGTATTCACATGCACAACAACTACTTACGCTATTTGAACATGCGACCAAATATTGAAGTCCCAGAGGTTTCCAAATTGAACTCTCTGCATATATAGAGCTCTCGGCATATACTTATACATAATTATAAGAAGTAAGTGCCAAGCCACACCTGCGCCGCAGCAGCGTGAGATGTTGGAGATACGTGTACCGGAGGGCGAGTGAGCTCCCGGGGCGGAGGCGCAAGCCAGCCAGCCTCACAGGACCAAGATTTACTGAACATCAGAAAAACAAAATTTCAAAAAATATTATTGAGAATTATTATGCACTGGTTCTATCTCTTATTGCAACCCTTGTGAAGGGCAGTTTCTATCAAGCATATTTTTGATACCTAAGTTAACATAGATTCATACTTAACTTAACATTCTTAATCAATTTAAAGAAACACAACATTTTAAACTCGAAGATTTACGAACAGCAATTAAACTTGTATCGAAAAATATTATAATTTCATGGGAACGGTAGATTTAAGAGACGCATGTTTTTTAATAAAAATTCATGAAGATTATAAAAAATATCTTAGATTCGAATTTGAGAATGTTTTGTATGAATTTCATGTGTTACCGTTCGACCTAAACACGGCACCTTTTATTTATTTATTTAAATTTTTCACACTAATAAAAAAGTACAAAGGCGTACTTAATGCCTTAGGCATTCTCTACCAGTCAACCAAGGGTGGTGAAAAGATTAGATGGCAGGTGCTCTGTTTGAGAGGAAAGAAAAATCATTTTTTAAATTAAAATATATCATTATAAATAATTATGATATACACACATACATACATAGTTAATAAAATATAAACCTTACCTTTTGTATTTACTAAGATAATGAAACCAGTTGTCGGACTGCTCAGATCCTGCGGTTATGACTTCTTGCTTATTGGCAATTCTTACGCTGATTGTTAAGATAACATAGCGGTAACTCAGCGACTATTGTCAGCTTTAGGGTTTATTTTAAATAACGATAAATGCAACTTATCGCCTACGACATCATGTAAATACCTTGGTTACATAATTGATACAAAAAAAAATCAAATCAGTTAACTAGCAGAAAAATCTAATAAAATTGAAGTTAAATTTAAAAAAATTGCATGCGTATATTTAAACTTTAAAAATGACCCATCAAACTACGACAATTATATGAACATACCTTATATACTTATATATTGATTGGTGGCTTAATGCATTAGATAACCCTATAAGTAAAATTAAATATGATGAATACTGCCTGGAATTTTTTAGTGGTGCTTCGACTACGGGGTGGGGCGCGGCGTGTGGGAAAGAGACAGCTAGGTGGACCATGGACAGTTGAAGAACGAGCACATCATATAAATTATTTAGAAATCGTTGCTGCCTTTTTTGGTTTAAAAGTTTCAAATAGGTAGGTACTACTTCGCATTGACAACCCTACGGCCATATCGTACATAAATCGGATGGGAGGCATATAATATCCCCATCTAACACGCATAACAAAAGAATTATGGGAATGGTGTCAATCTAGGAATATTATTGTGTATGCATCTTACATTCGTTCGGCAGATAATACAATAGCCGAATTCATCCAGATGTTGAGTGGGAATTGAGCGACTCAGTTTTTTACAATATTACAAACATGTTTGGTTTCCCTGATGTAGATGTTTTTGCAAGTCATGTTAACAAACAATGTCGTAACTATATATCCTGGTTCAGAGATCCTGACGCTATGGCCATAAATGCATTTACCTTATCATGGTCACAAATTTACTTTTACGTATTCCCTCCTTTTTCAATGGTTAAATTTTTAGAAAAATTGTTAAAGACAAAGCTACTGGTATTGTAGTTGTGCCCTTATGGCCCACCCAACCTTGGTACCCTTCATTCAGGAACTTCTTGAAAAATCTGTTTTGTATTTTGATCCAAATAAACCAAACAATTTTATCACCTTCCAGCAACAACAATACACACCCTTGGTTTACCCTGGCTGCCGGTCTCTGGTCCGGGACTCGTTGCTGAGAAGAAATGTTCCATCTCCTGCAATTGACATAATGTTGGCTTCCCTCTCCGGTGCATCGATAAAACAATACGACACCTGTCTTAAGAAATGGTACAATTTTTGTTTATCTAAAAATAAGGATATTTTCGGGGCATCAATCAACGACGCGATAACCTAACCTAACCTCCTGATTCCTCGCTACGCTCGGGATTCTACTCTAGAATCCTTCGCTCCTCTCTGGATTCAAAAAAACACTCTCGCCTTAAAAATAGTTGTTTGCTCCCTTGGAAAACAATCTACTATTCTTTTAATCTTTTTCGAAGGGAATCTCTCGGACTTAGGTTGTAATTGGCTCGAACAGCCCTTTTCTGTAGAACAAATATAGTATTAATGTCCAAACAGGTTCCCCAGAGAAGAATTCCATATGACATAAGACTATGAAAATAACTAAAATAAACTATTCTGGCTGTGTCTACGTCAGTTATCTGACAAAAAATGTTAACAGCATATACGGCTGAATTTAGCAGTCCTGACAATTTTTCTATGTGCGGGCCCCATTGTAATTTACCGTCAATCCAAGAAAAACTGTCGACTCAACAGGGTCCAGCTTTATTCCATTAACTTAAACATTAGAAGTTAGCTGCCTGACATTTGACGTTGAAAATTTAATGAGTTTAGTTTTTTTTTCATTCAAGAGAAGATTATTTACATTAAACCAACGCACACTTGTTCAAAGTTGACTAACTGACGTTTGATTTTAAAAATAAGGGAAGTGTCATCTGCGAATAATACGATCTTGTGATTATCCCTTATGTGGTGAGGTAAGTCATTAATATAAATTAAAAACAAAAAAGGACCTAGAATTGAACCCTGTGGACCGCCCATGGTGACCGCAGATCCTGCAGATCTCTTGCCATTAACATCGACCCTCTGAATTCTGTTGTTCAGATAAGAAGTCAGAAGGTCGAGAGCCCTGTCCCTCATACCATAGTGGTACAGTTTCCTGATGAGTGTGTCATGATGTACGCAATCGAAGGACGTTTGTCGACGCCGTCAACGCTTACATGTGAGTTGTGGTTATCCATTAAAAGCAAAACTGGATCCTCTTCCGACGGCTTCACATGATGAATAAAATGATCGAGAAATTTCAAAAACTCTGTTTGTGTCATCCATCCTGATTTATTACTAACGCCTTCACATTTTTGTGGACCGTTTCTAACAAACAAATCGCTGTAGATAACGAATACGAGGAAAGACGAACATACAGGGAATCGCATTCCCATTGCATTTATGGCTACAGCCAATGTAACCAAAACGCCCCTTTCTGCGGATGTCACAGCACCAACCTGCTTTATGTCCCTTCCAGCAACAAATTTTTTCGGCTTTTGCACTGTAGTTCCGCCCGTCTCATCCATGTTCCGAATCCGGGATGGGCTAAGTTTGTATCTTTCTAATAAAGATCTGTATTTTTCAAAAAAATCATGCACATTTGTTCGATTGAAGGATGTCGCCCTACTTAAACTTGTCGCTTCAGGGCTTCTAACTGACAACATTGTATTTATTTTCATGAAATTCGTGAACCGGTCATCACTCGCCTTTTCCTTAGCTTTCCACGATTCTGGCAAGTACGAAATTTTGTAAAAAACAGCACACTGGTCGACTATTTTTTTTACTTATCTACGCCCGAAATAAATATTGGAGCACTTAAATAAATAATCTTCTATTTTTTCTCCTACGCAGAAGTGAATACTAACCGGGTATTTTGAAGCCTACTTCTACTGGAACTCCTGCTTTCTTCTTTTTCACAAAATTGATCAGCGAAACGTGACAAATTGGAAATTATGTGGCTACTTCTCTGTAGTTCCTTTTCTTGACCATTATTTCTCATTCATTATTTTATTTTCCACTTGTAAGTCCTCGTGCTGTAACGTTTAGGATAAATAAATAAATAATAAGGTACCGTGGTTAACATACAGCTCTTTCAAGTTAGGACAGATGGACCGACAGACGGAAAGACAGCGTAGGCTTAGTAATAGGGTCCTGTTGGGCACCCTTCGGGTATGGAACCAAAAATAGAATTCAAAGTTATGTACAGGTATAAAGGTATACAAATATTAATACTAACCCCACCTATGGGGTAAGAATTAACATGTTAATACTAGCCCCGTATGTATTGTTAATTTTGGCCTCATGGGTAAATATTTAATAAAAAAATATATAATTTCGAAATAGCGTTGGTAAAGTTATGTAACATTATTAAGAATGAAATAAGTTACTGCGAAAAAAAATATTATGGCGTAATCAAATATTCAACACAAAAATTAAAAAAATCGTAAAGTGAAAAATGTTCGTTACCTGGCCAAAATAGACGCACATCACACAACTCACTCCCGTGGTGCACTGAGCTGGACTGACGAGTCTCAACCTGTAGACCGCTGTCACAGGGACTAAATTTTAGGAATCACTAGTGACGTGCTGTTTATAGTTTCTTAGAAAATCGCTTGTTAATACTTACCCCTGTTAATTGAAGCCTCGGCCTCCTCTAATATACAATGATTACATTTACAATGTACACACGGCCAAACATCAAGCTATACATTTCCAGTATAAGCTGACCTCGCACTGCACGGAAATCATATACAATACAATGCGAGATCAGCATGAACTGGAAATTTATCGCTTGATGTGTAGCCGTTGGTAATAGTCTCTCAATAACGAATTCTGTGTTTTACTAGTCTAAAATGGCCATTTTGTTCTTTCTCTTTCTGAATGACTGGATTTTCATGACTTAATCACTTTATGTTGAACAATATAATGTATACCTATTGTTGGAAATAGTCATTTACTTCCTCAGAAAACAATATTAACCCCGATGTTATTTATTTATTTTAAATAGAACGGCCGAGGCCATTTAAACATAATATAATTTATTTAACACCATGCATTCTTCTCACATAAATTCAGGCATTCTCACAGTATTATCTTATATTTAAATTTATAAAAGATGTGGTCTTCTGTTTAAACTTACATTCTGTTGCTCAAGCATCGTGAGAATAATTTACAACGTGCGTGTTCAGTTGGCATCCCTAACCTAGTACAATAATTCCGATTACAAGTTTTTATGAAACGTATGATTCTGAGTCGGCACGTGTCACGACACAGCGATTACGAATAGTGTCATGCTTAATACAGGCTGTTGTAAGCGTATATTTGATTGTGTAGATGACGTCTTCGTGAAGGACGAAGACGTCACTACGCATTCAAATCTGTGCATAAAAAATTGCTGGGAAACGACATTTTATTATTTTTGGTGTGAATATTCGCTGCTGTTCTCATGATAAATGCGTCCCAACTACGGAACCCTTCGTTGTGCGTGGTCCGAAACGCACTTGGCCGGTTTATTTTTAATCGGCTTACATTTACTTCAATTTAGGGAACAGGGTAAGTTTCATCAAAATCAGTTCAGCAGTTTTCAAGATATGGACTAATACGTATACGAGTGACGGCCTTTTTTTTTTTTTTTTTTTTGTGTGGGAAATCATCAAATGACGTCTCCCGCTCTGGGTGGAGCGGGAGGGCGTGTCAGACTCTTACTGACTAAAACCCACCCGTGTTCCTTCTCTTGCCTGTGCAATGCCAGGGGGCCACGGTATCCCTTTCGGACTTTCCCGCAACCCCGGCAGGCAATGGTCTCATCGGACCCCCTTCACTCGCTGACACTCTTTGAGGCGCGCGTGGAACACAACGCGCCGTCGACCCGGGCTTGGTCCTTACCGGACGGCGAGCTACCCATTGCTCACCGTCCGCAAGCCCGCGCCTACGGTGACCGGGAATCCGCGATCGATTCCCGACGCCCGGGGCGTCTCCTCCTGTGGCGGCTAGGGGCGTGAGGGCGCGAAATTTGCCTCTCTCTCACGCGCTCCGCCTCCTCCTTCGCGAGCATTACTGCTTCGCAGAAGGAAGTGACGGCCTCCCATGCCCTCTCGCTCCGTACCATGGCCTGGACCAGGGCCGGACGCGAGAGATCCCCGCCACCGATCGCCTCCACGAGGACACGGCGGTGCTCTGCCCAAGCCGGGCATACCTCCACCGTATGCTCCACCGTGTCCTCCGGGTGATCCACGCAGTGATGACACCCGGGCGTTTCCTCCCGCCTTATCCGAAACAGGTACCTCCCGAAACAGCCGTGTCCGGTGAGGACCTGCGTCAGGCGGAAGGTGAGGACGCCGTGGCGCCTCTCCAGCCACTCCTCAAAGAGGGGGCTTATCGCCGCAATAGTGGCGTGCCCATACGAGTGACGGCCTGGCTTATTGATTGGAGCTACGGGTGTGGTGTAAAAGGTAAAACAATAATAAAACCTTGGTCAACCTCACTTTAAAAGTGAAGACTAAAAAACTTAAAAAAACAACTCCCGAAGTGTATTTGGTTTGCCGACTTCCGAAATTAAAGTTATTTTTCACTTTTTTTAAAAAAAAATTAATATAGAGATAATGATTCGACAAAAATCACGATCCGGAAAATGAGTATTTTATCGGTGTGTGATGTGAATGCAGTGCCTATATTTCTATTGAACTACAACTTTAGCTGGTGTCCAATGTTGGGATCAGAAGTCACTGTAGAGTCCACAACTACCAAACCACTTCATATTCATTTTATTTTATAGTTTCACAGTATTATATTTATGAATAGCGTACTGGCATTGACATTGACTGATAGGGGTTGACAACCGATCCCTATCGGTTCAGAATCAAATATTATTTTCTACCACATTGCTCGCGGATCGTGGGATCCGATCGGAATAAGCTAAAAAACAAGGTAAATTCATTATCATTCTGGGACTATTTTTCACTGAAACATCACATGAATTACGTGGGTATTCATAAGTTCATAAAACAAAATAAATTGCAAATCAGTTTATTGAATCATAGTATCGCGCCAACGGTTATTTTTTTTAATTCTTAGTAACGTCCACATCCATAGCCACCGGCTCCATAGCCGAGTCCGAGAGTGGCAGGAGCGATGGCAGCAGCGCCAAGTCCATAGCCAGCGCCAATTCCATATCCAGCGCCGAGCCCGTAGGCACCCGCAGCACCATAAGCACCAGCAGTGCCATAGCCAGCAGCAGAAGGAGCGATGCTCTCAATAGCAGTAACACCGTTACCACAGCTGTAGCTGACGGCGCCAGCACCAGCGCTGGGCAACACGCCCTCCAAAGTCACAGCACTCAAGAACGGGAGCTCACCAGCCACGGACAGAGCACCCTCATACACATTCTCAGACGCTACGGAAAGGCTACTGGGAGCGAAAGCAGAAACGCTGGAGATAGGCAGTCTACCGCCACTGGTGGGAATGATCTCTAGAGCAGCCAAACCATTGCCAACCAAACCATTGTTAGCACAGTTACCAGCATAGCCGTTACCAGCATATCCATTACCAATCAGTCCACTGCCGATATAACCATTGCCAACCAAACCATTGTTAGCACAGTTACCAGCATAGCCGTTACCAGCATATCCATTACCAATCAGTCCATTTTCGATCAAACCATTTCCAGCTAAGGCATTACCAGCATATCCAAAACATGAACTGAAAGCAGTCTGTAAAGAACAAATGCATTGAAATGTGATTATTTAATTGATCACGTAACATAATATGTGTCAACTGCTTTTTTTTATTGCATAAGTAGCGGTACCTAATTATTTTATAAATGGTGATGAGGGTTCTTTTAAAACTTACCTACCCCAAATGTAACTCAAAGCATCAAACTCAAACTCAAAGCATTTATTTCAATTAAACCATTTACAGGCACTTTTGAATTGTGAAGGAGTCAGTCAGTCAGAAATATGAAGCTAGTTGCCCATTCCAAAGCGTAGGTTCCTATGGAGAAGAAACTCCACGGACACTCTTTTAAAAAAAAAATATTCTTACAAAATATTGTTTACATCATTCATGTTGAAATTATACATGTGAGAACAATGTAGGAAGACGTGTACGGTAAAAGCGTCCGTAATAAAAAATCAAAAATAAAACAATTCAAAAATTAAAATAAGCCGTGGCAGATAAGAGATGACCAGTCCCTACTGATGGCGCCCGTTCACGAACATGACGCATGGATCAGCACCGTTTAGCTCAACCATTTTGAAGGGAACTCAACGATCCAACACACACGCCACCACCAGCGAGACATTTGAGTGAGCATGACATACTCTTAGCCGCCAGGGCATATCAAGTCAATGAAAGACGTACCCAGTAAATGGTAGCTTTATAGAAGGTACATGGTCACAGTGCTCACACATGTGCTATGCAATTATACAATAAAAAAAGAGATTGAAGTTATACAATTCAAAGATAGTTTTTGCAATCTTCAGCAATTCCAACAATATTTTTGAATGCTAATCAATTAGTTTATGCGCCCTTGTGGAGCTGGACCGTCCTTCCAAGCCGTACAATCAAGAATAAAAAAAGCGAGTCTTACAGTAGTCGCATATGATGTGTAACATCTGACCTCTCACCTTGGTAATAAGCAACATTAAAGGGGCTGGGCCTCATCAAGGTCGTTTCTGACTGCAAACTCTAGCACCGCGCGAGCTCATTGGTCAAATCAAATGGAGCGCGCTTCCTCGGTTTCCTGTTATACACTCCCGTCCCTTTTCACGAAAACACTCCCACAGATTTTTAGGGTATACATACCTATAGTATGTTCTGTGCACAAATTGCAGGAAACCGAGAGGAAAGATGTTACTCATCTAAGCTGTCATTATAAAAAGTAAAAGTTTCTCACCTGGATAAAGAGCACCTGAGCGCAGAGGACGAGGATCACCTTGGCTGACATAGTAGTTTGTTGAAGTGGACTTCAGAATAAGTTTTTTTAGAATCCATCGACTATTTATACTGAAACGTAGTCCTTATCTAGTTGTGTTGCAGCACACGCAGTACGCTGCTAGACAAAGTAATAAAATAAAAAACCGGTCAAGAGCGTGTCGGACCACGCACATTGAAGGGTCCCGTAATTAGGATTAATTTATCCCAATAACAAAGGAGACTGAAACGATTACATACAATCTTGGGCCTGGGTGTAAAAAGATGAAAGTGGTGTCAATTAATAGCTTATATATTATCAACTTTTCACTGAAAATTCTGCGGATTTTGTCAATCTGAGAACTGAGATAAAAGAGATTATGTAAAAGTGAGGTTATGTTACAATCTTTAACTAACAGCTGATTCCGGAAGTGCAAAATATGTGCTTTTGCACTAATAGTTATTATATATACCTATTTAGTAGGAAATAATTGATAAATCATATGAATGAACGTCAATGACTTCAGTCCTACCTACCTATGTAGGTAACAGTTATGGAGTTACGGAAAGGATGTCTAAAATAACATAAAAAAATAATTTAAATAGGTACCTAAATAGTGTTTTATTCGTCTTCAATTATAATTAAAATGTCGTCTAGGAATTGTGCAGGTGGTGCTATGATCTTGGTACCTAGCCAGCAGCCTACAGTTTTCTCCCTACAATACAATTACAGTGAAGCATTACTATAGCTTCCTTTCCTGTACGAGAACCATTGCCGAATCACTGACAGAATTGTTTCATCGTGTAAGGGTCGTCGACCCAGTGTATTGCAGTGATCAGTTGTTATCCCACAATTCACACAGCGATCCATAGTTTCAACAATATCCAATCCACAAGCCGCCGTTAAAATCCAAAATAACAATTCCAAGTCAAACGTGTGAGCGATCTTCGGTGTCCAGTGTGAAAGTAAGGGTCGTACGTGGTAGGCAGGGTCGGAATCCGTAAAATACAAAGCAAAGGTCGTGAAAATGAAGAACAATCGGGAAAGCACTCAAAACGCATCGGAAAACACGAAACGAGTGAGCCACAGACTACTTAGAGATACTACAGTGAGCAAACAAGTCAGCTGTCATGCCAGTGACAAAGACTAAAAATAGAAAACTAATTTTAATCGATATGAAATCGATAATCATTAATATTGTTTTTTCAGTAATAAATTGATATTTTATTTATTAATATGACTGTAATTATAGATATGCACTATATTGCACATATGTATATACAGGGTGTCCAGTAAATAGCACGACATACTGCAGGGGCTGATAGCTAGGGTCACTACCTATCAATACAAAACAATATAATTATGTTCAGCAAAATCTTACGGATTTACAGTTTTACAAAATTTTCCGAAATACCGAAAAATCTCTACCTTGAAACAGATTTTTAAGCATCTCGTAATAAAAAAATTCTTTTCTAGTACTTTTTTTTACATCAAATTATTCGTGAATAGTTATTTTACTCATTGATAAGTCTTTTTTCTATCAAAGACAAGAACGTTTTCAAGAAATACTATTTTTTTGTTTAAATTTTCACAGAACTATTTTCTTATCACTTAAGTTTAACCCACAGTGGCGAAAAAAATGTAAGATTTTGCTGAACATATTGTGTTGTATTGATAGGTAGTGAGCCAAGCTATCACCCCCTGCAGTATGTCGTGCTATTTACTGGACACCCTGTATAGTGCATTTAATTACTTTGAGTTAATTAATTTAGTGCAAAGGTTTTATTTTCGTAACTGTGTAATCGATTACTCAATCGGTAATTTCACGAAAACTATCTTTTCCAGATTTCTCCGCTTCCAGATTGAGAATTGAGGTGATTTTTCATATTCTAAGATAAAAAAAATATGACATTTTTTTTAGATCATATCTTAACTTATTACATTTGGGCCCACCGTTTTTCATCTCCTTTAACATTGCAGTTGAAAAACATGTTAATCCGCTCGGAATGTATGGGAGAACATGTTTTTTAAACTGCAAATCTAAGTTAGTTGATTATTTCTCGTTAATCTGTAAAGGCTACGCTGTGATAAATTTCCTTTTAACTTCGTTATATACTGCTGTGATTTTTTTCACAAATTCAAGTATGTACAACCATTTAGCTGGCAGGAGAAGGAACACTAATTGACTTTAACAAAAATATGCATTTTAAAGCTTAACATTTCGCAAGCGGATCCCTGAATTGAAAAATGGTTTTGAAACACACCAAATATTTTTGAACGACCTTTCCAACGAGACCCCACATCATGGGATAGACGAGATTTTTTTTCATGATTTTATTTTACGACTTTGTCGGCGTGATTAATTCGTATACCCATACCAAATAACAGCCTTCTAGTAGTAACCATCTCTGAGCTAAGCCACGGACTGACAGACAGACAGACAGACACGGACATGGTGAAACTATAAGGGTTCCTTGTTTACTACAGAACCCTAAAATTGCGTGCATTTTCATTACTTTGTTATAATTATCATATTATTATGTTTTGTTTCAAAATAGGAAATAGTGAAAAAGTACGTGTTTTTGATAAGAAATTCTGCACTATATAAACATGGTGTAAGACTTCTAACAGCACCAGTCTTCAGCTTCTCGTTGAACTTACAAATACATCAAATATGTCTACCTTCGCTGTTCTGTTGCTCTGCATCCAAGCTTGCTTGGTCCAGGTGGGTGTTTTACTATTTCTGGTATCTTTATTTTCTCTTGAACTTCAATAGATATTTCTTCTGACATATTTAAATATAAAATTTCACTAATATAAGACTTGTCCTTTGTACTGTCAAAGAATGACAGTTGTGATTCGAATAAACGGACGATTTATTTAGTAGTCATTTTGCTTAACTATTAATATCCCCTATCCCTGAATATACATTTCTGATTTTGAAGTAAAAGTAGATCTTCTCTCAAATCAAGACGACGGAAGAAATTCGTCCTGATTTGAGAGAAGATCTTAAAAATCTCATCTACACATAATATTTATGAAACAAAGTCGCTTTTCGCGTTTGTCTATATGTCCGCGTTCTTCTCCTAAACCACGCAACATATTTTGATGAGGGTTTTCACCATCGCTTAGAGAATTTATTCCGGAAGGTGTATGTGTATAATACATTATTTTTAAAGTTACGTTTACCTAAGAAATCTCGATGTGTTTTCAAGTCATAAAAAACGTGCGAAGCAGGAGCGGGTCGTCAGTAAACTAATAAATTCATTTCCGATTCAAACCTCTTCAAACTGTACCAGTCCTAATTCTTGAAATGTCTTCAGTAAGCTTTAATCTTTTTTATGTTATTTTCTTCAACAGGATGTTTTCGGCCAATACCTCGGCGGTAGTGGATGCGGATGTGGAGGACCAGCTGTAGGCATTGGCTCTGCTTACGGTGGTGCCCTGGGTCTTGGCGCTGGTCTCTCTCCTGCTGCTGCATGTGGTGGGTCTCTTGGTCTTGGTGCTTATGGTGGCGCCATCGGATCTGCTTATGGTGGCGCACTTGCTCCTGCTGCTGCATACGGAGGTGCTATCACTCCTGGAGCTGCTTACGGTGGCGTCGGTGAAGGCAACGTGGCGGTCATTGGTGAGCTGCCAGTCGCCGGCAACACCGCTGTTGCTGGTACTGTTCCTATCATGGGCGCAGTGACTTTCGGTGGTGCTGTACCCGCTGCTGGTGCCGTGTCTATCTCCGGACAGTGCGCGTGCGGCTGCGGTTCTCCCCTTTACTACTGAAGCCCAAATCAGAATAAACGATCATAAACTGAGCAATGTTTTGTTTTCGTACTGTCCTTAACCGCGGCGTTAAAATAACATAGCTACTGTACCAATACAACCCTGTGTTCCTCGAACCACCCCTCTAGAATAGTTCCTGCGCTGAGGTATTTATTTCCTTTATAAAATTCAATTCAATTAAAAAAACACATTAACCTACAAGGGCACTTATGAAACGTCAGAAGCTAGGTACACGGTTCCAATTGGTCGTTTATTTTGGAGAAGAGCCGGCAAGAAACTCCACGGTTACTCTTTTAAAAGTAAATAGTATTGACGATCTTTTCAAGTTACAGTGTTTATAGGTATGAGAGGACACTGTAGGCCTATCAACAAAATAGTAGCTTAATGCTATAAATCATTGTAACATGAGCTGTTTAGGCTTGTTTGGGTTTCTCTATTTTTAATTGTTGCCTTGTTTCATTTACTGTAATGTTTATCATTTTTAATTTTATTTATTTCGAGATTTCGTATTTCAATAGTCATTAGAAATGAATAAATATCTTTGTTATTTATAAAAAAGTAATGACCGATCACCTAACATCTACGAAAATGTTATAAAACGTTACTTGATGATACATATTATCATAATATCGTTTGTGGTTTGTTCGTTTAACTGTGGAATCTTAAATCCAGGTGTTTTTAAATTATGTAGAGTACCTACAGATGAACATTAAATAATAAAGAGTGTATAATAAGAATAACACAAGATCGATCAGAACACAGAGTCGACGCTGAAACTACAAAAGAAGATTATTTCATTGGCTTGTCAAAAATAGAGAGGCTATTTTTTTTCTTTGCGTATTTACATTAATTTATTAACATAGAATTAACATGCTTGACATTCTAACCTGTAAACTTAGAGAACTTAGATGATAGATGGATAGAATACTCTTTATTGTACACCATAAAAATCACAGACATAAATTTAGAAATTTTACATAGGGTGACACAATGGGCGATCTTATCGCTAGTAGAAACTTAACAGAAAACTTAGACGGATTTAACTAAGAGTCCCAAACTAGGCACAGCCTGTATCTTGGTGACCCAAAATATAATATATTATTGATCTATTTCGTCAGTACCGGTTTTCAAAAGTAAAATATTGTCATTTATTTATTTAGAAATTGCCTTTAAGTAGTTTATGCTAATGGATTATCTTATTTAAATAATCTACACGAGTTTATACGGTTGACATTCCCTGTGATTTAGAAACAAAATCGGTTTCGATTTTAGAAAAAATATGGGATTCTCCAGGAACACTTATCAAACGTGTGCGTTTAATGCAATTTTTAAATTTCTTCTCATTTAGTTGAAGAATCTATCGAGTGGTATTTTACTATAACATTTTACACAGTACCCCATAAAAGAAGTGTGTACTTTAGACAATCTGAAACGGGGCTGATCTAATTTTTTTCTTATTTCTTGTGTTAAAATTATGCCTGTCACTTATCTTACTAAAAAGATGTAGAATTTTTCGAGCATACATAATATTTTCATATGTATACTGACAAGGTACCGTCATGATGTTAATTATCTTAAACAGTTCCCTTAGAGATTCAAGTCTGCGGAGGTTGTAGCTCTCTTTTGCAGAATAAAGATAGAATCAATATCTGCGGCCCGTCCCCACAGCAAAATACCGTAAGATATGATGCTATGAAAGTTACTAAAATAGAACAGTATCGAGGTGTCCACGTCTGTTAGTTGGCGGATTTTCCAAACAGCGTAAGCGGCTAAACTTAATGTTTTTTTTACATAATCTGGCGAAACTGATGTATAGGGGAGACCAGGGCGCAACTGAACAAAATTTATAATTTCAGTTGTCAAATGGCCTAAACATTTTGAAATGATTTTTGTGTCAAATGATGTCCAAACTATTCAATAACCATAATAATATCGTTGGTTTCAATTTGACAAGAAATTGGTACCTTTTAAAAAAAGTCTATTTTACTCAGAAAAGTCAGAAATTTATACTTACCCCGCGATCGGGGCTACAATTAACCGGTCCGACATAAGTATTAACAAAAGGGTCAACAATAAACATTGTAAGTATTTTCTTCTATAAATAAAGAAAACGCAAAATTACAATGACATTTTTTTATTAAGCAATACAAATAACAATTCTTTTTCTGAATGACTGGATTTTCATGGCTTAATCACTTTATGTTGAACAATATATACCTATTGTTGGACATAGTCAAGTTTTTCTTCAGAAATCCATACTAACCCCGTAGTTTTTTAAAAAAAGATGTGTTCTTCTGTTAAAACATACATTTTGTTTGCTCAAGCATCGTGAGAATAATTAACAACGTGTTCAGTTGGCATCCCTAACCTAGTACAATATCTCCGATTACAAGTTTTTATAAAACGTACGATTCTGAGTCGGCACGTGTCACGACACAGCAGTTATGAATAATGACATGCTTACTACAGTTTAGCAAGACGTTTGAATGCATAGATAGAAAAATCCGGCCAAGTGCGTGTCGGACCACGCACAATGAAGGGTTCCACAAAGGAATACACTGACGTTGATACAGCTCGGTTAGTCTGTTTTAGTTATTATATAGCGTTATGTCCTACGGTATTCTGCTGTGGGGCAAAGCTGCCGATATTCAAAATATATTTGTCCTCCAAAAACGAGCTGTTCGAGCAATTTACCAGCTGGGTGCCAGAATTTCTTTGAGAGATTTTTTTAAAGATATTGGTATCCTCACTGTTGCCTCATAATTCATTTTCGCCAACATTCTATATATTAGGCAAAATATACACTTGTACACTAGAAACAGTGATATTCACAATGTTAACACAAGAAACAAGGACAAACTACGAGCTCCCTTTCACCGGCTTCATAAGGTTCATAACTCATTTGTTGGGCTTGGTATAACCTTTTACAACAAGCTACCCTCTTCTTTGCTAGATTTGCCTTTTAATGCGTTTAAAACTAAAGTAAAATCCAACCTTTGTTCAAAGGCATACTATTCTATCAACGACTACATAAATGATAAGAATAGTTGGTCGCTGTGATTGGCTCAAGACAATGTTTATGTTCTTTCTCCAGAATTAGCCTACCTACTGACAGGTTATTTAAGAAACTTAACAGGTTATTTAAGAAACTTAAAATACTGCCACTTCCAGCACTATACATTTTTGAATTTTGTATCTTTGTACACCAAAACAGACATGAATTTGACTTGTATAATGATGTTGTATCCAGACCCAGCCGCAGAGTGCAAACGCTTAATGTTCCTAGGCGTAGAATTAAATTGTTTTCTTATAATGTATACAGCATGTCCATTACGGTATATAACAAATTACCTGATAGCTTCAAAACTCTCAGCCTCAGAACATTTAAATGTAAATTATTTAACTTTCTTCTTAGCAAATGTTATTACTCGACTGAAGATTTTATGAACGAAAAATTTACCTAAATATTTGACATTGACTAAATATTTTGACCTTATTGAATTTTGCATTATATAATTACCTAATCTATTTTATTGTTTAATTTCTTTAAACTATTTGTAAATCTAATTTTAATCATTTATTTTTAATGTAATGATGGTCCATAATCTTAAAATCATATTTGTACGCCGGAAACGGCAGAATATTATGATCGTAATACTTGTAGCACATAACAACTTTGTACAATATTCTGACAAATAAATGCATTCATTCATTGCATTCATTCATTCATTCATTATATAAGCTTATGTAAATAGTTCATTTTATTTGACTTTATAAGTCAATTTATTTTAATTTTATTAATTTTTTGTTGACATAATCTACTCATTAGAATGATTGTCATGAGTGTAATTGCAATATGTGGTTAGCTAGTGACCTCGACAAATTGATCATATAATATATTTTTTTCCTGAAAAACCGGCAGCAAGTTCGTCATGCTCCCTTAGATGTCACTGCTTGCGGTAGCGTCGGGGGTCGGGTTGCCTCCTTTCCTCAAATATGGCGAGGGGGTAATGGCTGATCTTTGCGTTAAGCTCGTGAACGGGTGCTGCTTGTGGTGACTGGTCGTCTTGCTGATCATGGTTTTGTTATTGTTATTAGTAATTAACTGTTTCTTTATTTTACCTCGATGGTCCTAGTTTATCAATTATAGCTTCTAGTTACAGCTATATGTAAGCGGGCACGCCCTTTATGCCTGGAGGCTTTATTTCCTTTTTTAGATATTGTTTACGTTTAGTTATTTTTATTTCTGCTTGAGTATAGATCTCGATGTTTCTGGTTGGTATATTGGCGTGTGCTAGCTGTCATATGGCTATTCATTTATTATTTAATGTTTTGTGTTGCGTTATGTAAATTATTTTGCATAAGTACTTATTGTATAGAATCAAGTTTTTCCTAACTGAACAGACAGCTGTGCTGCTGGGGAGTTTGTTGCGCCACTTCTTCTACCCAGCAAAAGCACTAGGAAGTGGCGAAGGGTGGGCGCTTTGTGGGACTGTCTTATGTAACTTTGCCGTTCAAAAAGTGGTGATTCTCAGCCTAATTTGAATAAATGACTTTTGAATTATGTTTTTTTTTTTTTTTTAATTTTCCGTTTTTGTGATGAATTTATCCCAAAAATAAACTTAACATTGTACATGGTTGAAAAACATGTTCTCCCATACATTCTAGTCCCAATGTAATCTATGAGTAAAAAACCATTTTACTGTATTTTTTTTTCAATTTTCGGCTCAGTAGTTTCGGTGTTAAAAGGGGGGGGGGGCGCATTAGTCAATTGTCATAAATGTTCTTATATCTTTAAAAGTATCAAATAAAATAAAAAAATAAGATCTTCGTTACACGCCCTTTGATTTGATATGTTACACGGTACAGTGAGCAAAACAATGTGTACCAAATTTAAACTTAATTTATCCATTAGATTCGGAGCAAAATAGCTGCAACAGACTGACAGACAGACACACGAGGGACCATATATGGGTTCCGTTTTATTATTTTGAGGCACGGACCCCTTAAAGGGAGGTTATTAAAGAAGTCGGTTAAAAAAGGAGGTTATCAATTCGACACTTATTATAATATAGGTAATATTATTACATACATAGGATAATCTAATAGGGCTTCCAAACAAATATGTAAGTAATGTAAGTAATGTGAGGAGCGCTTGTAAACAAGACGTGTCCACATGCCACAATTATTGGGTCAACTTACATAATTTGAACTCCTGGTTTTACACCTGTTGTGAGTCATGTGAACTCTGTATTTCCTGTATTGCTGACACAACAACGACAGTTATACGAGGCAGTGGTATCATTGACCCAGGTTATGGATGCACATTGAAATCGGATTCGTACAGTATTCACACGCACAACAATTACTTACGCTATTTGAACATGCGGCCAAATATCGAAGTCCCAGAGGTTTCCGAATTGAACTCTCTGCATATATAGAGCTCTCGGCATATACTTATACATAATTATAAGAAGTGAGTGCCAAGCCACACCTGCGCCGCAGCAGCGTGAGATGTTGGAGATACGTGTACCGGAGGGCGAGTGAGCTCCCGGGGCGGAGGCGCAAGCCAGCCTCACAGGACCAAGATTTACTGAGTGCGCGCGTGAAACAGTGCCAGTGCCAGTGATCAGTGAGTTCAGTGATACAAGTAAAACAACCGAAAGTGTAAATAAAGGGACCTCTTCTATGGTGAAATATTAACTAGAACACAATCAGACAATTTAGTACATTAGACGGAATAGATATTGTTGAAATCAACTTGTATCTTAGCTTTTGTAGCGGTTACACCGCCACATACTAACTACGCATCAAAGACATGACGTCACACAAATCCTGCATCGCGCAATTAGAGTTTACCGCGCGAACGACATAGATAAGACTATCCGAAATCAACAGTTGGGCAGTCGGCCCGCCAGACACAACACCCGTCTGGTCGGAGGATCCTCCCTTTTCTATGGTGGATGAGTGAACTTTACACCCTGTTCCTCATGCCCCTAAATTGGTGACCCCGAGTATGAACGTCAACGCAGCCTTCGTGCAACTACTTCAGCGTGACGTCATCATCATCATCACTCCCGCAAGCTTTCGTGAGGCGAGTCACACAGACAGCCAGCACCCACGGCTTCAACGGGTATCCTGACCACCAGCATGCAGCGAACGCGCATTCCTGGTCATCACCCTCAGCCTCATCAGCAACCTTGGCACAGCACCTGCACCTTCGGCCGGTCTCACAAGCAGAGCCCATTCTACCCTCTCCTGGTCGACGCTAGCAGTCAGCCACAACCCGGTGCTATACCACATCCGACTCACTGGATCGTGACGCAGCGCCACCCCGACTCACTGGGGAATCACCGCAGACAGTTCCGACTCACCGTGAACTATGCGGCACCCGGTTCCGACTCACTGGAACCTTAGCTGGCACTGTGAAGCATCGCAAGATACAAGACTCAGCCCACTATCGACCTCCGGTCTCCGGAGGGGAGTGATGTAGCGGTTACACCGCCACATACTAACTACGCATCAAAGACATGACGTCACACAAATCCTGCATCGCGCAATTAGAGTTTACCGCGCGAACGACATAGATAAGACTATCCGAAATCAACAGTTGGGCAGTCGGCCCGCCAGACACAACACCCGTCTGGTCGGAGGATCCTCCCTTTTCTATGGTGGATGAGTGAACTTTACACCCTGTTCCTCATGCCCCTAAATTGGATGCCCATCTCTAGGGTCAACCCAACCGCAGTGCAATGGGAAGGCCTCGCCCTGGGGGAACCGCCTTATTGATCACGGTGTCCCCTATGCCAGGTAAGTAAAGTTCACTCATCCACCATAGAAAAGGGAGGATCCTCCGACCAGACGGGTGTTGTGTCTGGCGGGCCGACTGCCCAACTGTTGATTTCGGATAGTCTTATCTATGTCGTTCGCGCGGTAAACTCTAATTGCGCGATGCAGGATTTGTGTGACGTCATGTCTTTGATGCGTAGTTAGTATGTGGCGGTGTAACCGCTACACTTTCAACTAAAATTATATCATGTATCCTAAGTCATCATCTTTATTGTATTTAAACACACTTAGGTTTCCTCTAAGTTCAACATTATTCCCTCGAGTTCTCCTTTAGAGTTGGCAGTATGTACGGTGAACCCGCACATTTCGTAAGATTAAGTAGTTTAAGCTACATCAGCGGAAGACGGTTTCTTTTTAAAAATAAAATAAAGATTATTATTATTATTTATATTCGACAAAACAACACGATCCGGAAAATGAGTATTTTATCGGTGTGTGATGTGAATACAAGTTCAATAGAAATATAGACACTGCGTCTATATTTCTATTGAACTACAACTTTAGCCGGTGTCAAATGTTGGGATCAGGAGTCACTGTAGAGTCCGCAACTACCAAACCACTTTATTTTCATTTTATTTTATCGTTTCACAGTATTTTATTTAGGAATAGCATACTGGCATTGACATGACCGACAGGGGTTGACAATTGAACCCTATCGGTTCAGAACTAAATATTATTTTCTAACACATTGCTTGCGGATCGTGGGATCCGATCGGAATAAGCTAAAAATCTAAGAGGGTAATTTTTTGTCTTACATACAAAGTTAACAGTTGATGGTACGACTCTCGTCTATAGCAAACCCACAGTATAGGAGTATAAATATCTACCGGCCTGGTGGCCAGGCGATGTCCTAGATGGATCTCCGACATCGAATCTTGAATTTTTTAATCACGAAAAATCATTCTGGGGTTATTTTTCAGGCAACAGGATGTTTTCGGCCAATACCTCGGCGGTAGTGGATGCGGATGTGGAGGACCAGCTGTAGGCATCGGCTCTGCTTACGGTGGTGCCCTGGGTCTTGGCGCTGGTCTCTCTCCTGCTGCTGCATGTGGTGGCTCCCTCGGTCTTGGTGCTTATGGTGGCACCATCGGATCTGCTTATGGTGGCGCACTTGCTCCTGCTGCTGCATACGGAGGTGCTATCACTCCTGAAGCTGCTTACGGGTTCCCTTGGTCTTGGTGCTTATGGTGGCACCATCGGATCTGCTTATGGTGGCGCACTTGCTCCTGCTGCTGCATACGGAGGTGCTATCACTCCTGGAGCTGCTTACGGTGGCGTCGGTGAAGGCAACGTGGCGGTCATTGGTGAGCTGCCAGTCGCCGGCAACACCGCTGTTGCTGGTACTGTTCCTATCATGGGCGCAGTGACTTTCGGTGGTGCTGTACCCGCTGCTGGTGCCGTGTCTATCTCCGGACAGTGCGCGTGCGGCTGCGGTTCTTCCCTTTACCACTGAAACCCAAAGTCAGAATAAACGATCATAAACTGAGCAAATGTTTTTTTTTTTCGTACTGTCCTTAACCGCGGCGTTAAAATAACATAGCTACTGTACCAATACAATACGCCTGTGTTCCTCGAACCGAATAGAGGCAGCACTGAGGCATTTATTTTCTTTTCAAATAAAATAGTAGCATCACATAACATGAGCTGTTTAGGCTTCATACTGAGTTTCTCTGTTTTTAATTGTTGCCTTGTTAAATTTACTGTCATGTTTATCATTCATATATTTTTTTTTTGAGATTTCTTATTTCAATAGTCAAAAGAAATTAATAAAGATCTTTGTTATTTATAAAAGAGTAATGGCCGATCACCTAACATTTACGAAAATGTTATAAAACTTTTTTTGACGATACATATTATCATAACATCGTTTGTGGTTTGTTCGTTTAACTGTGGAATCTTTAATCCAGAAGTTTTTAAATTATGTAGAGTACCTACGGATGAACATAAAATAATAAAGAGTTTGTAATAAGAATAGTACAAGATCGATCAGAACACAGAGTCGACGCCGAAATTACAAAAGAAAAAATAAAATTATTTTATTGGCTTGTCTAAAATAGGGAGGCTATTTTTTTCTTTGCGTATATTAATTTATTAAAATAGAATTAACATGCTTGAAATTCTAACCTGTAAACTTAAAGAACTTAAATAGAAAATTAACAGAAAACTTAGACGGAACGTAAAAACAACGTACCTACGCGTTCGGAAATAAAATATAAAATATTATACTGCATTCCGATAAGCATGTAATATTTTTTTAAGTCTATTACTCACTATTTTCCCTGATATAAAACGAAAATATGAATATAACAATAAATTTGTATTATATACAATGATTACATTTACAATGTACACACGGCCACACATCAAGCTATACATTTCCAGTATAAGCTGAACTCGGACTGTACGGAAATCCTATACAATGCGAGATCAGCATGAACTGGAAATGTATCGCTTTATGTGTAGCCGTGTGTACTTCACGTGGGTAATAGTCTCTCAATAACGAAATTCTGTGTTTTACTAGTCTAAAATAGCTATTTGTTCTTTCTCTTTCTGAATGACTGGATTTTCATGGCTTAATCACTTTATGTTGAACAATATATACCTATTGTTGGAAATAGTCAAGTTTTTCTTCAGAAATCAATATGAACTCCGATGTTATTTAAAAAAGATGTGTTCTTCTGTTAAAACATACATTCTGTTTGCTCAAGCACCGTGAGAATAATCAACAACGTGCGTTATCAGTTGGCATCCCTAACCTAGTACAATATCTCCGATTACAAGTTTTTATGAAACGTACGATTCTGAGTCGGCACGTGTCACGACACAGCAGTTATGAATAATGCCATGCTTACTACAGTGTAGCAAGACGTTTGAATGCATAGATAGAAAAATCCGGCCAAGTGCGTGTTGGACCACCCACAATGAAGGGTTCCGTAGTATACTGCGAGAACAACCCTCATGCGCAAAAGTGTCTTCTGTATGGCTCCTAGCATATTTGATAAGCTACCTAAAAGTTGGAGGGAACTGCCCTTGTCACTTTTCAAAAATAAGCTGAGGAATTTTTTAGTTACTAAAGTGTATCACAATGTCATAGATTTTTTAAATGAAAAGGACTTTTATATTCCGACGTCTTATACATAGTTAATATACATAGATTCTGGACATTATTTAATCTATTTTGACTATAATATACCTATAATATCTTGACATTAATTATTATTTATTTGTTTTGTATTTTGTAATTAAATTTAGAATGACTATAATTATGTAAAACGCAATTAAACGTAATCTTCTATACCTACAAAATTTGTACGCCGTTATTGGCAAAACATGGACGCACACAACATCTATTAATTCAATACCTTGCATGTCTGATGAGTCAGTTTATGTAAACGCATGTTTGACACATAAATTATCGTTATCTGTAGTTGGGATGAATTTATCCCATTAGATTCGTAGCAAAGTAGCTGCGACAGACTGACAGACAGACACACGAGGGATCATACAGGATGTCCCGTAAATAATGGATCAAACGTAACGGGTAGGTAGCTTACCTCATTTCCATCAACTAACTTGAACAGTAAAAAAAAAACCGGTAAGGTAACCAAGATATTTTTTTTTTCGATTTTTACCTTTCTCTCTACCAGCATTCAGTGTTTGGAACGCTAATACCATTTTTTTAAATAACATTTCATTTGCCTTAGAAAAAAATCTTGAATTGAAAAGTTTTGTATTTACGATGAAAATACCAGAATTGGAAAAATTCTCCTGTAAAAAAATTGTATGACACCGAAGTGTACCATTATTTTAAAAACTTGTACAATTACTAAGGTTTGCAAATTGGTATAAAACTTACGTGTAGTCTTTGTCGTTACAAAGATATTGCTATGAATCTGAGAGAGGTGCAAAATTACGAAATAATATAAAATTGAAAAAGTGTGCACAATTCAACTATTTTCTTAAAAATGTTTAATTGTTGCATTTCAGAGGCAATATTCATTGAATTAATGAGGTATCTCAGCGTATGAAAAGAATTAGGAGGTTGAATAAAAAAAAAATACAAATAAATCGTTTATTTTGTTTTTACAATAAATGTTCAAACTGACGTCCCCCTACGAGAATGCAAAGTCTGCATCTCCTAATAAAGGAAGCTCTTATCCGACGGACAAAATGGCTTTCGTTAATTTCTGTTACAGCAGATTGGATGCGCTGACGTAATTCTTCTTCCGACGTTATTCTTTGTTTGTAAACCCTGTCTTTAGACATCCCCAATAAAAAAAATCTAAGGGATTTAAATCCGGAGATAGCGGAGGCCACAAAATTGGTCCTAATCGGCCGATCCATCTGTCAGGGTAAGTTTGATTGAGTTGCGCCCTTACTGCCGTCGCATAGTGAGCGGGGCACCCATCATTTTGTAACCACATTGCTTGCCGCATGTCTTCTGGAACGTTTTGCAATAAAGTTGGTAACTCATTTCTTAAAAAATGCAGATAGTATTCGGCGTTTAGAGTTGCTGATAATTCAAAGGGCCCTATTATTTGCTCATTTATTATTCCCGCCCATAAATTTATTTTAAATTGATGTTGGCTCCTGTCCTCTCGCATCAAATGTGGGTTTACCATCTGCCAACTGTGCAAATTATGCAAATTGAGATATCCATCTCGCCGGCATGAAGACTCGTCACTCCATAAAATTTTATTAAAAAACTGTGGGTCCGCCCGAATCATTCTAAGCATCCTTTGGCAAAATGCTACTCTTTGCGGGTAATCACGTGACGTCAGCGTTTGAACACGTTGCACGTGATATGGGTGCAACCGGTGCCTTTTTAACACTCGATGCACCGTCAATCTTGGAATACCTGTACGTTGCGCTATGACGTGAATTGAGACCGACGAATCTTCCTCGATTTCTCGAATTATGATTTCGTCATTGACTTGTGGCGGTCGCCCTTCACTGGCACCCCAACTCCGGTGCCAAGAATTCTTCCCTCAAGAAGCGCGTTATGCACTCTAATGAATACGCGATAGTCGGGATGTCGATCCCGGTTCGGGTATCTTTCACGATACAATCTTGCGGCCGCTCTGGTATTACCTCTTGCTTCTCCGTAGATAAAATGCATTTCGGCTTACTCCCGTGGCGTGTACTCGTAACGAGGCATCGTACTACTGCACACACGTACAACCACACACAAACGAATGTTTTCAAAGTCCGTAGGATCGCCAAGTCATTCGTCCAAAACACAAAGAGTTCCAAATCGTTAGGCAAAGCAAAGTCCAAATACACAGCACAAGTAAAATTTTACAGAACACAACAGTTAGGCAAAGCGCGAGCGAAAGTTGTCTGACGTACGTATCAACTCGAAGAGAAATTCGTGTCAACTAAACAAATAAAATCATGCAACAATGAAGCCCTGTACAAGTGAAGGGTGAAGGAAAAAAAATAGCTGCACAACGACATACCGATTTACCAAAAATACAAAAGCGGCGCTATCTATCCCTTTCACACTGAGTGAGGTGCAACTCCGCAGGTAGCGGGTCCCAAATTCCGAACAGATAACGTCATCGGCTCGGAATTACGCTACACGCTTAACCACATGCTTAGATTAGAACGAGAACCATTACGAGTTAGATTGTACCACTTTAATTTCTGTTCTGTCTTCTTCATCACGTTCATAGCAATATCTTTGTAACGACAAAGACTACACGTAAGTTTTATACCAATTTGCAAACCTTAGTAATTGTACAAGTTTTTAAAATAATGGTACACTTCGGTGTCATACAATTTTTTTACAGGAGAATTTTTCCAATTCTGGTATTTTCATCGTAAATACAAAACTTTTCAATTCAAGATTTTTTTTCTAAGGCAAATGAAATTTTATTTAAAAAAATGGTACCTTATAACATTAGTAAACTATTCAGAAATGTTTGACAAAAATCACACCTAAATATGTTATCATTTGCAGCAACAGCATTAAAACACTGAATGCTGGTAGAGAAAACAGTAAACATCGAAAAAAAAAAATATCTTGGTTACCTTACCGGTTTTTTTTTTACTGTTCAAATAAGTCTCAAACTCAAACTCAAATCATTTATTCCAAATAAACCAATTACAGGTACTTTTGAATTGTCAAGGGGTCGGTCAGTCAGAAAGATGAAGCTAGTTGCCCATTCCAAAGCGTAGTAGGTTCCTATGGAGAAGAACGGGCAAGAAACTCCATGGACACTCTTTTAAATTAGAATATTGTTACAAAACATTGGTTACATCATTCATGTTGAAATTATATATGTGAGAACAATGTAGTAAATAGTGCACGTTAAAAGCGACCATAATAAAAATATAAAAACAAAAATAATTAAAATAAACCATGGCAGCTAAGAGATGACCAGTCCCCACTGACGGCGCCCGTTCACGAACATGACGCATGGATCAGCATCATTTAGCTCAACCATTTTGAAGGGAACTTAATGATCCAACACACACGCCACCACCAGCGAGACATTTGAGTGAGCATGACATACTCTCAGCCGCCAGGGTACATTCAAGTCAATGAAAGACGTACTCAGTAAATGTTAAAGTAGGTAAACAGTGCTCACATATGTGCAATGCAATTATATAAAACTAAGAGATTGAATTTATACAATGTAAATATAGTTTTTCAATCTTCAGCAGCTCCAACAATATTTTCCAATGCTAATCAATTAGTTTATGCGCCCTTGTGGAGCTGGACCAGCGTTGAGCCAAGCATTTTTGTCAGCGATGTAATCCCCCAACTTATAATATGCTTGGCAGCATAGTGTGCGTTTTATGCAAGATTTAAATTTCGTTTCATTCAATTGGAGTATGTGGGGAGGTATTTTATTGTAACATTTTACACAGTACCCCATGAAAGATGAGTCTACTTTAGCCAGTCTGAAACCCGGTTGAACTAATTGGTCCCTATTTCTAGTCCCATAATTGTGTCTATCACCTATTTTACTGAAAATACTTAAATTTTTCCTTACGTACATGATGTTCTCGTATATATATTGACAAGGTACCGTCATAATGTTAATATCTTTAAATAGTTCCCTTAGGGAATCGCGTCTGCGGAGGCCATATATTGCTCTGATGGCTCTTTTCTGCAGAATAAAAATCGATTCGATATCTGCAGCCCGTCCCCATAGTAAAATACCGTAAGACATGATACTATGAAAGTAACTGAAATAGACTAGCCTCGCGGTATCTACATCAGTAAATTGACGGATTTTTCTCACAGCATATGCTGCTGAACTTAGCCGTCCTGCAAGAGATGTTAAATGAGGACCCCATTGCAGCCTTGAGTCGAGCGTGATCCCCAAGAAAACAGTTTTATCGACGAATTCTAGTTTCTCCTTATTCAATACTATTTCACAAACACTACTTTTAACATTCGGCAAAGCAAATCTTATGCATTTAGTTTTTTTCCCATTTAATACTAAATTGTTAGCAGTGAACCAATTTTGGACCAGCAGTAGGGCGTTATTTACGTCGTCAAGATTTGATTCACGTCTATTTATCTTAAAAATTAGAGAAGTATCGTCAGCAAATAACACCATTTGTGGTTTGTTTTTTAATAAATGGGGTAGATCATTAATATATACTAAAAAGAGGAAAGGACCCAATATTGAGCCTTGTGGAACACCCATTTTTACTTTTAGACCGAGTGAATTGACACCGTTAATTTGAACTTGCTGTTGTCTATCATTTAAATAAGAGTTTACCAAACTGAGCGCAAGCTTACCTAGTCCGTAATGCTCAAGTTTCAAGAGCAAGGTTTCGTGATTTACGCAGTCAAATGCCTTGGAAAGGTCACAAAAGATTCCTATGGCATCTTGGGCCGCCTCCCATGCTGTAAATATATGTTTTAATAAGGCGACACCGGCGTCAGTCGTACAACGTCCCTTGGTGAACCCATATTGTTGTTCGTGTAAGATTTGGTTGGTGTTAAAATGATTAAGCATTTGATTGAGCATTACCTTTTCGAACACCTTGCTGAATACCGGCAGCACGGATACTGGTCTAAAATTGTTGGTGTCTTTACTGTCCCCAGATTTAAAAAGTGGTATAACCTTACTGTATTTCATTAAATCCGGGAAAACTCCTTGATCCACGCACAAATTAAATATTAAAGCTAAATATGGTGCTATAGTCTCGATTATGGATGTACAAACTTTGATAGATAATCCCCATAGATCTTCAGTCAATTTGATTTTGATTTGCCGAAAAGCTTTTACAACTATCATAGGGTTTATATGTTTAAATTGAAATTCAACCGGGCAGCCTGTAACGTTCGCTTTTAATAAATCAATTGAGACATCGGGTGAGGAATTTAAAGCTTCCGTCGTTTTTGATGGTATATTAGTAAAGAAATTTACAAATTCTTGAGCTACTTCTAAGTTAGAGCTTATGGGACCACGTTCAGTCTCCAATGTGTACTCAGTGTTTCGTATTTTTTCCCTGTTAGTTTCATTATTTATTACTTTCCAAACCGTTTTTATTTTATTTTCTGCTGATTTGATTTTGTTGCTAATATACAGAGCTTTAGCTGTCTTGCAGGTATTTCTAAATATTTTCGAATATGTAGCAACATACTTGTTGAAAGTTTCTGTGTTAATGTAAGGCTTAAGGCCATACAGCTCGAACAGTCTTTCCCTACTTATCCTAATACCTCTAGTTGCCCAGTCACTAAAAATAAAATTAGGGCAAATATTTTTTGTTTTCTTTTCAAAAGTTTGATTGAATTCAGTGTGCACTATTGAAAAGAAATCCTCATACAATTTATTTGCATCGTCCATATTATGGCCCAGAGCATTTAACTTATTATGTAGGGTACTATTGAATCTATTTAATTTGCCAGTTGTTATTGGTCTAAATTGTATTTGCACTTTTTGCTTAACTGTTTTAAACTTAAAAGTTACCGTTTGTCCACTATGATCAGACGGCAAATAATTTACGATGGATTTATCTAAATAATCGCAATCGCAGAAGACATTATCGATACAAGTAGCAGAAGTTGGGGTTACTCTAGTTGGTTCTGTAAAAACATTAGACAAATTGAACGATTTAAAAAGGCTTAATATTCTACTGCTATTTGAATTATTTTCTAGAATATTTATATTAAAATCACCACAAATAATTGTGGCTTTGTTACTTGATGCAAGTTTCGCTAGGACATCATCCATTACTGACTCAAATAAAGAAAAGTTCAGATAATTAGGGGGTCTGTACACGCACACTACAACATGCTTATCCAGCTCAACACAGGACAGTTCGATGCAACGTTCAACTGATAAACCAACTATGTCATTACGTTGCTTAGATTTTAAACATTTTTTTATCAAGATTAGAGAACCTCCACGCAGCATAGTTTTCCGGTTAAAACAACTGCCCACACTATAGTTCTCATAATTAATCAGCATTTGGTAATCCTTTAACCAATGTTCAGTAAAACAACAAATGTCAAACTTTGTTTTTTCTAAAAACATTTCTATTTCTAATAATTTTGATGAAATACCTTGAATATTTTGATGAAATAATTTCAAGGCATTCTGCTGATTTCCTTTTTGATAATTATTTATTTTAGAGCAAGAAGACACCTTGTTGTTGTTAGCAATAAGAATATTCTTACTGGTACCTTCTGTTGTCTTACACACTAGTTTAAATGACTATCCGGAGTTAACCCCAAGATTTCAATGGCATCACTAGGCAGTGAGCTCATAGTGAGCGAGGGACATGGAACCTCCTTCGTACAATTTGTATAAATATTAATAGCATTTGAGCTACATTTATTCTGGTACACCACCTTATTATTAGTATTATTACTAATCATTGTGGTGTTAATAATACAAGACTTCGACATACTACCTATGTCTGAGTTTATATAAAAAGCTAATAGCCTTGCTATTATGTGTCTAAAACTAACAGGCAGATACACAGTATCCCTAGTCGATTTTAAAGTTTCCACAAAACTGTTGGTGTCAAGAAATACAAGCTTATCACTATAATGACTAACTAAAAAGTGCATATGCTTGTTAAGCATATGAATATAATTGTTTTGTCTTTTTGTCAATTTTTCAAAATATGGGAAAGCACACAATATTATTTTACTACAATTTAACTTTAACAATTCAGTTACACCGTCAGTGATTTCATCTTTTTTGACCTTAGAACTATTACCTACAAATACAGTAATATTGGTTTTAGGATTGTATGCATTTGCCACTACTGATGCCATTATTCGTTTGTAGGTAGACCCTGGCATACAATAATTTTGCGTAGAGTAACACAGGTTGTTACTAATTAATTTACCTATACCTCTTCCTATACTATCTGAGAAAATAACTGAATTATAACAATCATGACTACTGAAAGATGGACAACTACCAATCTCAGGCTGTACGTCTTGAGATAGATCTTGCACAATACCAGATATATCTTGGTTGAGGATACAGCCTTGAGTCAAACTCTCAGCCTGGGACGGGTCCTCCGTTGCCTCAGGCTGGACAGCATCAGGGTTTGAAACCTTCTGACAAGTACACTGACACATAACTAACTCATTAGCTGCAAGAATATGTTCTTTAATTTGGTTCTGAGAGCCCACATATTTAATGTAAAGGGAACCAAGTCTTCCCTCAAGTAACTGAATGTCAGACTGCAAGCGCTGTGTATCAATTTCATATATTTTTTTGCTGTCTTCCAATTTTATTTGATAATTGTTTAATTTATTGAGTAGATCAACACGTTCTTTCCTCCGTGGAATATTTTTGGAAAAGTGTTTTTGTTGCTTCCTAATTTGATTACATTTTTTAATTATTCTATTCAGTTTTACATATTTTTTCATTTTTTTATGACTAACTTTATAACTATGATTCTGTTTCAGCATGGAATCTTCAGTAAGGTCAATATTTAATATGGAATGATGGTTACAATTAGTATTTAATAATTCATTGTATAATTGGTTAGTTTCTTGAACCTGAGTACATTCTTTTTCTTTCTCTAACCGGATAATATGACTATTAGCATGAATTAATTCATCTTCTAGGTCCCTAACTTTGCTTAAAGCCTCCTCATACAAGTTACAACAGTTGCTGAAACCATCCGTGACCACTTTTAGTTGATCGCGTTCATCAACAACATTCAGGTATTGGTGATGTAGATCTACTAGCTCACGTTTAAGGCTTGAGTTTTTGTTGACTATCTTTTTGACTTCCTCCTCACTTTCGTCATTCTCTTGTAATAATTGTTTACATTGTAGTTTAGATGCTTCAAGGTTTTGGAGGGCCGTTCTCAATTTGAGTTCCATATCCTGAGCGGTAGCCTTACGGGTCATCACAGGCATGGTTTCAGGATTTGTTACTGGAATTAGAACAAAGAAACGGTGAGAACAAATATGACAGACAGATAATTTAATAAAGGTGGAAATGTGGTGGAGAGGAGAAATGACGTAGGCTACTGGATTGGCTTAAAGAGCTATTCTATATATATATTTATCAAAGCTATATTATCAAATTGAGTATAAAGTTATGATACTTTTATTGCCTTTTGTGAATTAACTTTTCCATAAGTGGGTAGGTTGCCTAAATTTAAAGTTAATATTTGATATTAAAGTATAACGACAATGCAAAAATAACGATCATGAACGATTTCAATGTTAAGTTGTTGGAAATGAGGTAAGCTACCTACCCGTTACGTTTGATCCATTATTTACGGGACACCCTGTATATTATGTGGGTTCCGTTTTATTATTTTGAGGCACGGAACCCTTAAAGGGAGGTTATTAAAGAAGTCGGTTAAAAAGGAGGTTATCAATTCGACATTTATCATATAGGTAATATTATTACATACATACGATAATCTAATAGGGCTTCCAAACAAATATATACCATTTGTTTTTTATTATGTCCATTTTTAGGGTTCTGTAGTCAACAAGGAACCCTTATAGTTTCGCCATGTCTGTCTGTCTGTCTGTCCGTGGCTTAGCTTAGATACCCTTAGTACTAGAAAGCTGTAATTTGGCATGGGTATACATATTACTAAAGTTTAATCACGCCGAGAAATTGGTAAAATAAAATCTTTTTTTTTTTTGGTACCTTGCCTACACGTAAAGTGGGGATGTATATTTTTCCTATCCCGTGTTGTGCAATGTCGTTAGAAAGCTCTTTCAAAATATTGTTAGTGTGGAAACTATTTAGGATTTAGGGATAGCTTTGCGGAATATTAAGCTTTATAGTGCTAATTTTAGTTACAGTTATGTGTGTCCCTGCCAGCCAAATGGTTGGTTTCGGATATGTAAAAAAAATCACGGCAGTAGTATATACAACGAAATTAAAAGTTAAACAATCACAGCTAAGTAGGCTCAACAAGTTAAATAGTAGTAATCGACAAACTTACATTTAAAGTTGCTAAAACATGTTCTCCCATACATTCCATAAGGAACAACATGTTTTTCAACTACACGGTCCGACACGCACTTGGCCAAGTGCGTGTCGGACCACGCACGGTTTTTAAAAAGCTAATTTCATTAAAACAAGTGCAAAACAATAGAATCGTGAAATAGCACTTTACGTCGTCTAAAACGATCATTATATTATTTTTGTTCACGTGGAATAAGGAATGTAGTCAAGATATGGACTAATAACTACTAACGTATACGAGTGACGGCCTGGCTTATTAATACCAGCTACGGGTGTGGTGTAAAAGGGAAAAAATATTAAAACATTGTGTACGGTGAACCCGCACATTTCGTAACATTAAGTAGGTTAAGCTACATCAGCGTTTGCATACGCGCGATCATTTAGTGAACTGGCTAAGTAAAGTAAATCAGTGATTTTACCACACTCAACACGGGCGGTTTAATTCTTCATCCCCGGTTTTCCATCATCACAAGTGTACAGAACAATCATCGCACGCTTGAACAAAGTGTATAGACCACGTCGTACATTATTTTTTAGTCCTTCGAGCCGGATATGAACCAGCAACCTATGGGTGAAAGCAAAAAAACTTGCAAGCCTTTCTCATCAGTGTTTTATAGATAGTTCAACTCATCTGTGCGTGCGGCGACATGTTTTTTTTTACTATAGCATCTCGTAGCTCACCTCTGAGGTGATGACTACTTAACCGGACAATGTGCGGCGACATGTGTGCGTGCGCTGTAATTATACAGCTTAAATTTGTGTGGCAGTGACGCGGCAGTCGTCGTCCGAGCGCAACACAAATGAAAGCTGTATAATTACAAGCGCACGCACACATGGCGCCGCACGCACAGATGAGTTGAACTATCTATACTAATGCTTTTGTTTGCATCTTCTAGTCTACAACAGAAAGTGACGACATACAACGTTACGCAAATTACTACAAACCAAGGACTTTACTTCGACAAGATGTCCAACCTCCAAGTTATCAAGGACTATTGGAAACTCATCGTGTTTAATAACATGACCACGTTCTATCACGGAGTATCGAACATTAAAAACTATGTCAAGCACTTAAAACAAACCGCTGATTCCATGGATTCGCAATACAGCGTACAATTAGAGCACGAAGTAAAGGAACTTGAGCATTATCAAAAAAATCCTTGAAACCCAAACGCAAGACGGCAAAAACGTGGTTTAATCGACAGAGTAGGGTATCTGGCAAACACGTTGTTCGTTGTTCGGAGTGTTAGATGAAAACTTCGCTCAACAGTTTAAGCAAGACATAGAAAGAATAACTAATAATGAAAATCATCTTCAAAGGTTACTGAAAAATCAATCCTTGGTCCTGGAATCGGAATACAACATTCTGCGACGCAGCGAGGAGACTATGAACAAACAGTTCAAATTTATAAAACAACATCTTCAAAACGTCACTGACGAAATCAATAAGGTGCGTTTGGACAACAGAAACGGCATTTATGTAACATCATCCGCCCTAGCTGCGAGTATCATATTGTCAAACCTAATGCGAATCCAACACACACTTAACAACACCCAATACTCAATACTCAATACATTTATTTGCATTCCACAATGTTAACATAGGTGGTAGGTACATTATAAAATATACATAATTTTAGATCATTGTGGACCCTGTCGGGCACAGCAAGATAGGATAGAAGAACCGTGACAGACATCAGCCACGGTCGCATCGACCCGTCTGCAACGCTTTTTGAAGGCTATCTTATTATAGAAATAAAGATTCCGCTTGTGAACAACGATATCTTCGAGTTAGATAGAATCATACCTATACCTCAGAAAAGGGGGTCATATCACGTTCGCACGGTCCCAAGCTCACCATATATCGCCTTTAATATAAAAAAGGACCTCGCTATTCTCTTATCAAGCGATCTGCAAGCATGTTTTCATATCATCAGTAAAAATCGGCTACTGTGCTCCATTGACAAACCTGCTTACAATCTCGGAATAAAACAATCGTTATGCGATATCCAGACTGTAAGTAATGTGAGGAGCGCTTGTAAACAAGACGTGTCCACATGCCACAATTATTGGGTCAACTTACATAATTTGAACTCCTGGTTTTACACCTGTTGTGAGTCATGTGTACTCCGTATTTCCTGTATTGCTGACACAACAACGACAGTTATACGAGGCAGTGGTATCATTGACCTAGGTTATAGATGCACATTGAAATCGGATTCGTACAGTATTCACATGCACAACAACTACACATGCGACCAAATATTGAAGTCCCAGAGGTTTCCAAATTGAACTCTCTGCATATATAGAGCTCTCGGCATAAACTTATACATAATTATAAGAAGTAAGTGCCAAGCCACACCTGCGCCGCAGCAGCGTGAGACGTTGGAGATACGTGTACCGGAGGGCGAGTGAGCTCCCGGGGCGGAGGCGCAAGCCAGCCAGCCTCACAGGACCAAGATTTACTGAAATCAGAAAATCAAAATTTCAAAAAATGTTATTGAGAATTATCATGTACTGGTTCTATCTCTTATTGCAACCCTTGTGAAGGGCAGTTTCTATCAAGAATATTTTTGATTCCTAAGCCCAACGGTTAACATAGATTCATACTTAACTTAACATTCTTAATCAATTTCAAGAAACACAACATTTTAAACTCGAAGATTTACGAACAGCAATTAAACTTGTATCGAAAAATAATATAATTTCATGGGAACGGTAGATTTAAAAGACGCATGTTTTTTAATAAAAAATCATGAAGATTATAAAAAATATCTTAGATTCGAATTTGAGAACGTTTTGTATGAATTTCATGTGTTACCGTTTGGCCTAAACACGGCACCTTGTATTTATTTATTTAAATTTTTCACACTAATAAGAAAGTACAAAGGCGGACTTCTCTACCAGTCAACCAAGGGTGGTGAAGAGATTAGATGGCAGCTGCTCTGTTTGAGAGGAACAAAGAAAAATATTTTTTTTTATTAAAATATATCATTATAAATAATTATAATATACACACCTATATACATATTTAATAAAATATATACCTTACCTTTTGTATTTACTAAGATAATGAAACCAGTTGTCGGACTGCTCAGATCCTGCGGTTATGACTTCTTGCTTATTGGCAATTCTTACGCTGATTGTTAAGATAACATAGCGGTAACTCAGCGACTATTGTCAGCTTTAGGGTTTATTTTAAATAAAGATAAATGCTACTTATCGCCTACGACATCATGTTAATACCTTGGGTACATAATTGATACAAAAAAAAATCAAATCAGTTTACCAGCAGAAAAATCTAATAAAATTGAAGTTAAATTTTAAAAAATTGCATGCGTATATTTAAACTTAAATAATGACCCATCAAACTACGCCAATTATATGAACATACCTTATATACTTATATATTGATTGGTGGCTTAATGCATTAGATAACCCTATAAGTAAAATTAAATATGATGAATACTGCCTGGAATTTTTTAGTGGTGCTTCGACTACGGGGTGGGGCGCAGCGTGTGGGAAAGAGACAGCTAGGTGGACCATGGACAGTTGAAGAACGATCACATCATATAAATTATTTAGAAATCGTTGCTGCCTTTTTTGGTTTAAAAGTTTCAAATAGGTAGGTACTACTTCGCATTGACAACCCTACGGCCATATCGTACATAAATCGGATGGGAGGCATATAATATCCCCATCTAACACGCATAACAAAAGAATTATGGGAATGGTGTCAATCTAGGAATATTATTGTGTATGCATCTTACATTCGTTCGGCAGATAATACAATAGCCGAATTCATCCAGATGTTGAGTGGGAATTGAGCGACTCAGTTTTTTACAATATTACAAACATGTTTGGTTTCCCTGATGTAGATGTTTTTGCAAGTCATGTTAACAAACAATGTCGTAACTATATATCCTGGTTCAGAGATCCTGACGCTATGGCCATAAATGCATTTACCTTATCCCATTTCCCTCCTTTTTCAATGGTTAAATTGTTGGAAAAATTGTTAAAGACAAAGCTACTGGTATTGTAGTTGTGCCCTTATGGCCCACCCACCCTTGGTACCCTTTATTCAGGAACTTCTTGAAAAATCCGTTTTGTATTTTGATCCAAATAAACCAAACAATTTTATCACCTTCCAGCAACAACAATACACACCCTTGGTTTACCCTGGCTGCCGGTCTCTGGTCCGGGACTCGTTGCTGAGAAGAAATGTTCCATATCCTCCAATTGACATAATGTTGGCTTCCCTCTCCGGTGCATCGATAAAACAATACGACACTTAAGAAATGGTACAATTTTTGTTTATCTAAAAATAAGGATATTTTCGGGGCATCAATCAACGACGCGATAACCTAACCTAACCTCCTGATTCCTCGCTACGCTCGGGATTCTACTCTAGAATCCTTCGCTCCACTCTGGATTCAAAAAAACACTCTCGCCTTAAAAATAGTTGTTTGCTCCCTTGGAAAACAATCTACTATTCTTTGAATCTTTTTCGAAGGGAATCTCTCGGACTTAGGTTGTAAATGGCTCGAACAGCCCTTTTCTGTAGAACAAATATAGTATTAATGTCCAAACAGGTTCCCCAGAGAAGAATTCCATATGACATAAGACTATGAAAATAACTAAAATAAACTATTCTGGCTGTGTCTACGTCAGTTATCTGACAAAAAATTTTAACAGCTTAAACGGCCGAACTTAGCCTTCCTGACAATTTTTCTATATGTGGGCCCCATTGTAATTTACCGTCAATCCAAGAAAAACTGTCGACTCAACAGGGTCCAGCTCTATTCCATTAACTTAAACATTAGAAGTTAGCTGCCTGACATTTGACGTTGAAAATTTAATGAGTTTAGTTTTTTTTTCATTCAAGAGACGATTATTTACATTAAACCAATGCACACTTGTTCAAAGTTGACTAACTGACGTTTGATTTTAAAAATAAGGGAAGTGTCATCTGCGAATAATACGATCTTGTGATTATCCCTTATGTGGTGAGGTAAGTCATTAATATAAATTAAAAACAAAAAAGGACCTAGAATTGAACCCTGTGGACCGCCCATAGTGACCGCAGATCCTGCAGATCTCTTGCCATTAACATCGACCTTCTGAATTCTGTTGTTCAGATAAGAAGTCAGAAGGTCGAGAGCGCTGTCCCACATACCATAGTGGTACAGTTTCCTGATGAGTGTGTCATGATGTACGCAATCGAAGGACGTTTGTCGACGCCGTCAACGCTTACATGTGAGTTGTGGCTATCCATTAAAAGCAAAACTGGATCCTCTTCCGACGGCTTCACATGATGAATAAAATGATCGAGAAATTTCAAAAACTCTGTTTGTGTCATCCATCCTGATTTATTACCAACGCCTTCACATTTTTGTGGACCGTTTCTAACAAACAAATCGCTGTAGATAACGAATACGAGGAAAGACGAACATACAGGGAATCGCATTCCCAATTGCATTTATGGCTACAGCCAATGTAACTTTATGTCCCTTCCAGCAACAACTTTTTTCGGCTTTTGCACTGTAGTTCCGCCCGTCTCATCCATGTTCCGAATCCGAGATGGGCTAAGTTTGTATCTTTCTAATAAAGATCTGTATTTTTCAAAAAAATGATGCACGCATGCATGTTCGATTGAAGGATGTCGCCCTACTTAAACTTGTCGCTTCAGGGCTTCTAATTGACAACATTGTATTTATTTTCATGAAATTCGTGAACCGGTCATCACTCGCCTTTTCCTTAGCTTTCCACGATTCTGGCAAGTACGAAATTTCGTAAAAAAAACAGCACACTGGTCGACTATTTTTTTTACTTACCTACGCCCGAAATAAATATTGGAGCACTTAAATAAATAATCTTCTATTTTTTCTCCTGCGCAGAAGTGAATACTAACCGGGTCTTTTGAAGCCTACTTCTACTGGAACTCCTGCTTTCTTCTTTTTCACAAAATTGATCAGTGAAACGTGACAAATTAGAAATTACGTGGCTACTTCTCTGTAGTTCCTTTTCTTGTCCATTATTTGTCATTCATTATTTCATTTTCCACTTGTAAGTCCTCGTGCTGTAACGATTAAGATAAATAAATAAATAATTAGGTACCGTGGTTAATATACAGCTCTTTCAAGTTAGGACAGATGGGCGGACAGACGGAAAGACAGCGTAGGCTTAGTAAACGGGTCCTGTTAGGCACCCTTCGGGTAAGGAACCAAAAATAGAATCCAAAGTTATGTACAGGTATAAAGGTATTAACATATTAATACTAACCCCACCTATGGTGTAAGAATTAACATGTTAATACTAGCCCCGTATGTATTGTTAATTTTGGCCTCATGGGTAACTATTTAATAAAAAAAAAATATAATTTCGAAATAGCGTTGGTAAAGTTATGTAACATTATTAAGAATAAAATAAGTTACTGCGAAAAGAATATATTATGGCGTAATCAAATATTCAACACTTAAATTAAAAAAATCGTAAAGTGAAAAACGTTCGTTACCTGGGCAAAATAGACGCACATCACACGGCGCACTGAGCTGGACTGACGAGTCTCAACCTGTAGACCGCTGTCACAGGGACTAAATTTTAGGAATCACTAGTGACGTGCTGTTTATAGTTTCTTAGAAAATCGATTGTTAATACTTACCTCTGTTAATTGAAGCCCCGGCCTCCCCTAATATACAATGATTACATTTACAATGTACTACACGGCCACACATCAAGCTATACATTTCCAGTATAATCTGAACTCGCACTGTACGGAAATCCTATACAATACAATGCGAGATCAGCATGAACTGGAAATGTATCGCTTGATGTGTAGCCGTTGGTAATAGTCTCTCAATAACGAATTCTGTGTTTTACTGGTCTAAAATGGCCATTTTGTCCTTTCTCTTTCTGAATGACTGGATTTTCATGGCTTAATCACTTTATGTTGAACAATATAAGTATACCTCTTGTTGGAAATAGTATTTTTTTTTCTCAGAAATCAATATTAACCCCGATGTTATTCAGTATCATCTTAAATTAAAATTTATAAAAGATGTGGTCTTCTGTTAAAACTTACATTCTGTTGCTCAAGCATCGTGAGAATAATTTACAACGTGCGTGTTCAGTTGGCATCCCTAACCTAGTACAATAATTTCGATTACAAGTTTTTATGAAACGTATGATTCTGTGTCGGCACGTGTCACGACACAGCGATTACGAATAGTGACATGCTTAATACAGGCTGTTGTTAGCGTATATTTGATTGCGTAGATGACGTCTTCGTGAAGGACGAAGACGTCACAACGCATTCAAATCTGTGCAAAAAAAATTGCTCGGAAACGACATTTTATTATTTTTGGTGTGAAAATTCGCTGCTGTTTTCATGATAAATGCATCCCAACTACGGAACCCTTCGTTGTGCGTGGTCCAAAACGCACTTGGCCGGTTTATTTCTAATCGGCTTACGTTTACTTCAACTTAGGGAACAGGGTAAGTTTCATCAAAATCAGTTCAGCAGTTTTCAAGATATGGACTAATACGTATACGAGTGACGGCCTTTTTTTTTTTTTTTTTTTTTTTTGGGTGGGAAATCATCAAATGACCTCTCCCGCTCTGGGTGGAGCGGGAGGGCGTGTCAGACTTTTACTGACTAAAACCCACCCGTGTTCCTTCTGTTGCCTGTGCAATGCCAGGGGGCCACGGTATCCCTTTCGGACTAATCCCGCAACCCCGGCAGGCAATGGTCTCATCGGACCCCTTCACTTGCTGACATCTCTTTGAGGCGCGCGTGGAACACAACGCGCCGTCGACCCGGGCCTGGTCCTTACCGGACGGCGAGCTACCCATTGCTCACCGTCCGCAAGCCCGCGCCTACGGTGGCCGGGAATCGGCAATCGATTCCCGACGCCCAGGGCGTCTCCTCCTGCGGCGGCTAGGGGCGTGAGGGCGCGAAATTTGCCTCTCCCTCACGCGTTCCGCCTCCTCCTTTGCGAGCATTACTGCTTCGCAGAAGGAGGTGACGGCCTCCCATGCCCTCTCGCTCCGTACCATGGCCTGGACCAGGGCCGGACGCGAGAGATCCCCGCCACCGATCGCCTCCACGAGGACACGGCGGTGCTCTGCCCAAGCCGGGCATATCTCCACCGTATGCTCCACCGTGTACGAGTGACGGCCTGGCTTATTGATTGGAGTTACGGGTGTGGTGTAAAAGGTTAAACAATAATAAAACCAAGGGGTCAACCTCAATTTAAAAGTGAAAACTAAAAAACTTAAAAAAAAACAACTCCCGAAGTGTATTTGGTTTGCCGACTTCCGAAATTAAAGTAATTTTTCACTTTTTTTTTAATTAAAAAAAAAATAATAATATAGAGATAATGATTCGACAAAAATCACGATCCGGAAAATGAGTATTTTATCGGTGTGTGATGTGAATGCAGTGCCTATATTTATATTGAACTACAACTTTAGCTGGTGTCCAATGTTGGGATCAGAAGTCACTGTAGAGTCCACAATTACCAAACCACTTTATATTCATTTGATTTTATAGTTTCACAGTATTATATTTATGAATAGCGTACTGGCATTGCCATTGACCGATAGGGGTTGACAACCGATCCCTATCGGTTCAGAATCAAATATTATTTTCTACCACATTGCTCGCGGATCGTGGGATCCGATCGGAATAAGATAAAAAACTAAGAAGGTAAATTCATTATCATTCTGGGACTATTTTTCACTCGGACATCACATGAATTACGTGGGTATTCATAAGTTCATAAAACAAAATAAATTGCAAATCAGTTTATTGAATCATAGTATCGCACCATCGGTTATTTTTTTTAATTCTTAGTAACGTCCACATCCATAGCCACCGGCTCCATAGCCGAGTCCGAGAGTGGCAGGAGCGATGGCAGCAGCGCCAAGTCCATAGCCAGCGCCAATTCCATAGCCAGCGCCGAGCCCGTAGGCACCCGCAGCACCATAAGCACCAGCAGTGCCATAGCCAGCAGCAGAAGGAGCGATGCTCTCAATAGCAGTAACACCGTTACCACAGCTGTAGCTGACGGCGCCAGCACCAGCGCTGGGCAACACGCCCTCCAAAGTCACAGCACTCAAGAACGGCAGCTCACCAGCCACGGACAGAGCACCCTCATACACATTCTCAGACGCTACGGAAAGGCTACTGGGAGCGAAAGCAGAAACGCTGGAGATAGGCAGTCCACCGCCACTGGTGGGAATGATCTCTAAAGCAGCCAAACCATTGCCAACCAAACCATTGTTAGCACAGTTACCAGCATAGCCGTTACCAGCATATCCATTACCAATCAGTCCACTGCCGATGTAACCATTGCCAACCAAACCATTGTTAGCACAGTTACCAGCATAGCCGTTACCAGCATATCCATTACCAATCAGTCCATTTTCGATCAAACCATTTCCAGGTAAGCCATTACCAGCATATCCAAGACATGAACTGAAAGCAGTCTGTAAAGAACAAATGCATTGAAATGTGATTATTTAATTGATCACGTAACATAAAATGTGTCAACCGCTTTTTTTTTATTGCTTATGTAGCGGTAAATAATTATTTTATAAATGGTGATGAGGGTTCTTTTAAAACTTACCTACCCCAAATGTAACTCAAAGCATCCTTCCAAGCAGTACAATCAAGAATAAAAAAGCGAGTCTTACAGTAGTCGCATATGATGTGTAACATCTGACCTCTCACCTTGGTAATAAGCAACATTAAAGGGGCTGGGCCTCGTCAAAGTCGTTTCTGACTGCAAACTCTAGCACCGCGCGAGCTCATTGGTCAAATCAAATGGAGCGCGCTTCCTCGGCTTCCTTTTATACACTTCCGTCCCTTTTCACGAAATCACTCCCACAAACACTAAACACTTATAGTGTGTTCTGTGCACAAATTGCAGGCAACCGAGAGGAAAGATGTTACTCATCTAAGCTGTCATTATAAAAAGTAAAAGTTTCTCACCTGGATAAAGAGCATCTGAGCGCAGAGGACGAGGATCACCTTGGCTGACATTGTAGTTTGTGTTGAAGTGGACTTCAGAATAAGTTTTTTTTAGAATCCATCGACTATTTATACTGAAACGTAGTCCTTATCTAGTTGTGTTGCAGCACACGCAGTACGCTGCTAGACAAATAAATAGAATAAAAAACCGGTCAAGTGCGTGTCGGACCACGCACACTGAAGGGTCCCGTAGTTAGGATTAATTTATCCCAATATTAAACTTAACATTGCAGTTGAAAAACATGTTTTTCCACTAGAAATGTATGGGAGAACATGTTTTTCAAACTGCAAATCTAAGTTAGTCGATTATTTCTCGTTAATCTGTAAGGGCTACGCTGTGATAAAGTTCCTTTTAACTTCGTTATAATATATACTACTGCTGTGATTTTTTTCACAAATCCAAGTATATACAACCATTTAGCTGGCAGGAGGGGGAACACTTGACTAACAAAAATATGCATTTTAAAGCTTAATATTTCGCAAGCGGATCCCTGAAATGAAAAATGGTATTGAAACACACCAAATATTTTTGAATGACCTTTCTAACGACACCCCACATTTTATTTTACGACTTTGTCGGCGTGATTAATACGTATACCTACCCATGCCAAATAACAGCCTTCTAATACTAACCATCTCTGAGCTAAGCCGCAGGCCGACAAACAGACGGACAGACGGATATGGCGAAACCATAAGGGTTCCTTGTTTACTACAGAACCCTAAAATTGCGTGCATTTTCATTACTTTGTTATAATTATCATATTATTATGTTTTGTTTCAAAATAGGAAAAAGTGAAAAAGTACGTGTTTTTGATAAGAACTTCTGCACTATATAAACATGGTGTAAGACTTCTAACAGCACCAGTCTTCAGCTTCTCGTTGAACTTACAAATACATCAAATATGTCTACCTTCGCTGTTCTGTTGCTCTGTTTCCAAGCTTGCTTGGTCCAGGTGAGTGTTTTACTATTTATGGTATCTTTATTTTCTCTTGAACTTCCATAGATATTTCTTCTGACATATTTAAATATAAAATTCCACTAATATAAGACTTGTCCTTTGTACTGTCAAAGAATGACAGTTGTGATTCGAATACACGGACGATTTATTTAGTAGTCATTTTGCTAAAAAAAATTATATCCCCCATCCCTGAATATACATTTCTGATTTTGAAGTAAAAGTAGATCTTCTCTCAAATCAAGACGAGGGAAGAAATTCGTCCTGATTTGAGAAAAGATCTATTTTTACTTAAAAATCTCACCTACACATAATATTTATGAAACAAAGTCGCTTTTCGCGTTTGTCTGTATGTCCGCGTTCTTCTCCTAAACCACGCAACATGTTTTGATGAGGGTTTTCACCATCGCTTAGAGAATTTATTCCGGAAGGTTTATGTGTATAATACATTATTCTTAAAGTTACGTTTACCTAAGAAATCTCGATGTGTTGTCAAGTCATAAAAAACGTGCGAAGCAGGAGCGGGTCGCTAGTAAACTAATAAATTCATTTCCGATTCAAACCTCTTCAAACTGTACCAGTCCTAATTCTTGAAATATCTTCAGTAAGCTTTAATCTTTTTTATGTTATTTTCTTCAACAGGATGTTTTCGGCCAATACCTCGGCGGTAGTGGATGCGGATGTGGAGGACCAGCTGTAGGCATCGGCTCTGCTTACGGTAGTGCCCTGGGTCTTGGCGCTGGTCTCTCTCCTGCTGCTGCATGTGGTGGTTCCCTTGGTCTTGGTGCATATGGTGGCGCCATCGGATCTGCTTATGGTGGCGCACTTGCTCCTGCTGCTGCATACGGAGGTGCTATCGCTCCTGGAGCTGCTTACGGCGGCGTCGGTGAAGGCAACGTGGTGGTCATTGGTGAGCTGCCAGTCGCCGGCAACACCGCTGTTGCTGGTACTGTTCCTATCATGGGCGCAGTGACTTTCGGTGGTGCTGTACCCGCTGCAGGTGCCGTGTCTATCTCCGGACAGTGCGCGTGCGGCTGTGGTTCTCCCTTTTACTACTGAAGCCCAAAATCAGAATAAACGATCATAAACTGAGCAAATGATTTTTTTTTCGTACTGTCCTTAACCGCGGCGTTAATATAACATAGCTACTGTACCAATACAACACGCCTGTGTTCCTCGAACCGCCCTTCTAGAATAGAGCTTGCGCTGAGGCTTTTATTTCCTTTTTGAATAAAATAGTAGCTTAATGCTAGAAAATAGTGATGGATTAGTGAAAGACTCTCCTTTAAGTGTGCATCCTTGACAAAGGCTAATTATACCATTGCCCGATAAAGTCTTTACTTCCGTGCTACGTGTGCTAAATATGCGGACAGTGCATTGCTGACAACATTGATACAGCCAGTTCTAGGCTTGACTATTGACTCTAAACTGACTTGGAAAGAACATGCATCAATTCTTATCACAAAATTAAGTAGGTTCGCCTTTGCTCTATATAAACTTACGAAAATTATTAATCAGACAGCTGTTGTAGCTGCGTATTATGGCTATGTAGATTTCATATTACGTTACGGAGTAATTTTTTGGGGAAATTCCTGCGAAAAGAATAACATTTTTAAAGCACAGAAGAGGTGCATTAGATCAATATGTAATCTTAAACCAACGGAAAGCTGTCAACCGCATTTTAAATCACTTAAAATATTAACATTACCATGTCTTTACATATACGAGACCGCATTGTTCGTCAAGAAAAATAGTGAACTGTTTAAAAAAGCTTCAGAGCAACGCTTTAGATCGACAAGGCAAGAATATCGCCACGAATTATGTCTAAGGGCGTCAAAGACCGCCCTTATGCACAAAAGCATTCTCTGCATGGCTCCGAAAATATTAAATAAAATTCCAAATGACATTAAAGATTTAAACTTGACGCAATTTAAACGAAAACTAAATAACTTTTTAATTGAAAAATGCTACTATACCATTGACGAATTCCTTCTTGACAAATTGTAATAAACTAAGCTGATAATTATGTATTGCTTGACAATTTCAAAAAACTTGACTAATTAATTGTACATACTCTGAATATTATTTATAATGACTAATTGCGTTCTAAATGTTTATTACATAAATTGTTGATTGTACTTAACCTAAATATTGAAATGTTTGTTAATTTGAATGTTATATCGATTTTAAATTCTTATATTGTTAAATTGTGTATGCCCTAATGGGTAGTTTTTTGAGTTACCATAACCTAATTATAAGACCTTTTGTATCACCAAAAAACACACAAATAAATACTTTGACTTTGACTTTGACTCGTTCGGGCGTCGTAATTTGATCCAATTATTTTCGCACTTTGATTGTTTGTTTATACAGGTTACAGGTTTGTTTATATGCTGTTATTATATCATTATTTTTTACATCACAAATGGATTGTTTTTCTCGAATTTCATATACTGGCTTATCAGTGGAACATAATATCTTTTCTGAATTCGCGTGGAGACATTGTTGCGGGTAGTTTTCTGTGAAGAATAAAACCAAGTCCTTTCTCAAATTAAATGCCAAATATGGATAAGTCGGGATAACTTGATAGTTTTGTCCTGATTCTTCTCTTTGAAGGGAAATAACTTTGCCCAGTTCGTATTTTTCTGTAGTAACTAGAGGAATCTTGATTTCCATTATAAGACAGTTGTTATAAATTCGAACGAACAGCCGTAATAATTTATAGAGACTTCTGATACTTGATTTATCCAGTGGCACATTGAGATCATCCTGTACCTCCCGTGTAATGATGTTTATCTGTGCTTCCAACTCTTCAGGCGGGAGGAGGTAGGTGTCTATGCACCCATGATAGATATCGGTGACTACATCGATGAGGCCTTGCTGCATTCTTCGTAACGTCGATAGAACGGCATATGCTGATATTGCTGATGACGTTAAATAAAGGCCTTGCATTGTATCTGATTGCACGTTGTTTACTTCCTTTAATAAAGTCTTCATTTGTTTATGCATAGAAGTTTATTGTTGAATCATAATGGCCTCGTTTCTTCTAATTCTGATTCAATGATTAGCGTTTGATTTTTGATAAGGCCTTGTAAATGATTTTCATTCAGTGATATTTGTTCAATATCACGTTCATACTGCTCTGAAAACTTGTCGTCTAAAACCCCAAACAAGTAACTAGCCAGGTTGCCAACCCCATTAACCAGTCCTCTCTTGTATCTTTTGTTAGGGTTTCGCAGTAAAGAATCATAATGTTGGAGTTCGTTTAGCTCATGTTGCAGTTGTAATATGATAGCTCCATACGGCATTGTTGATTGAGGTAGGCACGTTTGCTGACATAATTTATTTAAATGTCGAACATAAATGTTTGTAAGTCATTGAATCCAGACCAATATGTAGACATGTTGTAGTAGACTATTAACTTCCACTCGTCCTTGACGTGTTGGAGTTCTGATAGATATGTGTCGTCTGGGTTTTCAGTGAGTGAACAGAGAGGCCTCGAATTGAGACAGGCTTCAATTTGACACAACAGTGTAGTGAACTCCTCATAGGTTAACTTTTCAAATTCAAATTCAAATTTATTTATTTGCAAATATGGGTAAATAATGTGCAGATGTTTTACATTCATGTAATAGGGTATATCACAGTCTTAGTAACACCATATTTTACCTTTCGGCGTGCAAAGTACGTAAAAAGAAAACACAATAAATAAAAACTAAACAGAATAAAATTAAGAATGAGATCAGTCTATCTGTCTACAGTTTATCCAGCAAATATTCAGATACACTGTAATATGCTTTATTTATTAAAAACCTTTTTAGTTGTTTTTTTAACTTATCAGGCGATGATGCCTCCATTAAATATTTAGGTAGATGATTATATACACGGGGAGCCATGCAAAATATACTGTTATTTAAGAGAGTTGTTTTATTATTAGGACAACAAATTTTATGAATGTGTCGTTTACTTTTATATTTTTCAAAGGAAGTAATGTTTGATCTTACAAAAAGAATAATTTCATAAATATATATGCATGGAAGTGTTAGTAGTTTGAGATTTTTAAAATATTCTTTGCAACTATCTGTTTGTCTAAGTTTACATATTGATCGGACACATCTTTTCTGAGCCTTAAAAGCATCATCTTTGTAAACAGAATGTCCCCAGAATATTATTCCATACCTTATTATGGATCCCACATAACCATGGTATGCAGACAGTACAGTCGATATATCGGCCATTTTGGAAAGCATATATAGAGCATACGATTGTTGATTCAACTTTAAGCACAAATTCTCAATGTGTGTTTTCCAATTCAAACTGCAATCAATATCTAAACCCAAAAATTTTGTAGTTTCTACGTGTATAACTTCTTTGTTTGAATATTTAATGTTAATGTCACTAAATTGTGCAACTCTATTACGAAATATCATTATGTTTGTTTGATCAAAATTTAATTTTAAATTGTTAAATTTAGTCCATTCCATAATTTTATCGATGGCGTCATTAATATCCTTTTCAAGTGTAATTCTGTCTTTACCGTTAAATACAATAGTACAATCATCAGCAAAAATAAATGTTGGTTGTTTTATAATTTTTGGTAAATCGTTGATGTAAATAATAAATAACAATGGTCCCAATACACTTCCTTGTGGGACTCCTAAGTTCACATACCTGTTTTCGGATGTAAAATGAACCTCTTTGTTGCTTTTTGGGTATATTCGAGTGATTTGGGTAAACTGCTTTCTATTGCTAAGATATGATTCAATTAGTTTAAGAACATTACCACGAACTCCATACATGGCTAACTTCTCCAAAAGTATTTTATGATTAACACAATCAAATGCTTTGCTGAGATCCATGTAGAGTGCACAGACTGGAGTTTTTTTATCAATATTAATCATTACTTTCTGGAGAAAGTTATAAATTGCTGTGTTTATCGTTTTATTTTTACGGAATCCAGTTTGCTCCTCAGCTAGTAGATGTTGCGATTCAAAAAAATTATATAATTTGTTGTGAATTACTTTCTCAAAAACTTTAGATAATACTGGAACTAAAGCTATAGGACGGTAACAGGACATTGAAAGTTTATTGTCTTTTTTGAAAAGTGGTTTTATTAATGTAGTTTTCAGTTTATCCGGAAAGACTCCGTTATATATTGCCAAATTATATAATATAATAATATGACATAGTATGTCAGAAATTTTAAGAGAAACCAGCTTTAATATTTGTGTTGAAATCTGGTCAAATCCGGTGCTGCTAGTATTTTTCATATTATTAATTATTCTTTGAATTTCACTTGGACTAGTCGGGCTCATGAACATAGATTTTTGATTGCGAGGTATTTGTATATTCGTATCGTTATTTAAAGTATCTCCTTTCAGGCCATCAATAAAGAAGTCATTAAATAAATTTGCTATAGTTAAGGGATTATCAATATCATTTTTGCCATCGATGCTTATTTTTTGAATTTCATTTTTTGGTAGTATTAATGTTGATTTTTTAATAACTGTCCACGTTGCTTTGCACTTATTGTGAGCTGTCTGTATGAAATGGTTGTTTTGGGCTTTTTTTGTGGAATTAATGATATGTTTTAATCGTCCTGAGAGAGACTTGAAACTTTTTTTATTTTCCTTTGTACGATTTAAACGATAACGCCACAGTAGTTGACGTTTACGCATACAACATTTCTTTAAACCATTGCTTATCCATCTTGGTCGACTATGCGAGGTTATTTTCGTAAGTACCACTGGAAAGCATAAGTAGTAAAATAAAGAAAAAAGGTCAAAAAAGCGGACAAAAGCTTCGTTGGTATCATGAGTCTTAAAAACTTCAGAGAATGTGAGAGAATTAATGTAATAAATAAATTTGTCTATGTTTTCTTGGCTATAATCACGTCTTTCAATATACCAGTACTTTAATGAACTGCCTATTTGTACAGGGCATGCCAACAATTGGGCTGTATGGTCAGATAGTGCCAACTCCAGGACTTTGCCAGTACACCCACGGATATTAGTTAAAATATTGTCAATGCATGTTCCGCTCGCTAATCTAGTGGGCTCATTGATAGATAGTTTAAGATTATTACAAGTTATTGTTTCCAAAAATGTTTTGGTTAAGTTATTTTTATTTAATATATTTATGTTAAAGTCACCACAGATTATCATTTTCTTTTTATTACAGCAATATTTATTAAGCAAAGAATTAAAAGAGTTAAAGAAGGTTTGTATGTCCTCATGTTTTGACTTTGGAGGACGATAAATACAGATCACAATAATGTTGTGATGTAGGAGTTCTATACCAGAGCATTCTATGATACTTTCAAAACAGTATTTTTTTAAACCCTCAATTGGTTTAAAATTGTGAGTGTTTCGTACAAGTATACAAGAACCACCTCTTCTATTTTTTCTAAAATTGGAGGATGCAAGAGTAAAGTTAGGTATTATAAGTAAATGCGTATCTGTATGAGCCATATTATGTTCTGTGAAACATAAGATATCGAATGTGTTTTTTTCATCCTCAAGGGATGCTAAAGATAAAGATAAAAGGTCAGATTTTGCAATAAGTCCGTTAATATTTTGATGGAATATATTAATTTTGTTATGGACGAAAAAAGTTATTATTTTGGTGACAGGTAGCAGATGTATTTTCTGTTGTATCTGTACTTAACTTTGAAGATATATTTTGAGTGTATTTGTATATTTGCTGATTAATTAATTGTTCCAAATTATTAAAAACATTTTGCATTCCATAGTTATTAAGTAAACCGTAAGTAAGTAAGTCGTGAAAACATGGTATAATCAATCGATAAATCTAAGTTAGTATCAAATAATGTTACATAATTATGTCTGTGATTATCTGAATACAGTAAGTTATTAAAAGTTTCAACTCGATAATTAAATGCCGATGAAAAGCTACTACATCTATACGTAGGTAAGCATAATAAAACATTAGTGTGTTGTACTGATAATAAAGTTTCACGAATATTTACAATCAAATCAAAATAGTTAGTAGATTTTTTAAAGTCCTCATCACCAATAAATATCATGCAGTAATCTTCTTTTGAGTAGTCTGTAAGTTTTGTATTTAAATTCCTGATAAGTGTCTGAATTCCACAGTAAGGTGTTAGATAATGGCATAATTGATAACTCTGGAACTTTTCCTCAGCTATTGATAGTAACGGGTTATTCTTGTTACTGCTTATAATGCATAATTTACGTTTGTTTGAGCATAATTCTATCTTCATTCCTTTTGATAGTTGTGTAGTATGACGACTCGTAGGAGGCGTATTAACAAGAGTACATTCCGGAGCCATGGTGTGGCTTTCCTTTGAAAACTTGGGTATATTTAATTTCTTCAATTGTTTACAATTCTTCGGAGTAGATTGTTTGGGACTTCTTGTACTTGGTGTACTTACTATCATGTCACTTTTGGCGGACATAATAATATTACTATTTGAGATGGTTTTCCTTAAATCCATATTTTCTTTTGACAGCTCATTTATTTTAGCATAGGCAACCTTTAAATCCGAATTAAGTTTCTCAATTTGCGATTTTAGTTCTTGACTTTCATCATTCTCATAATCTGAGGTATTTGGTATGCTGTTAGTGGTGCCATCTAGTGTCATGCTGCTTGAATTGTTATCATTCATCGATGCTTCCAACACTGACCGATTACGTCTTGATCTACGAAGCGTTATATTCCCAAAGAAATTATGCATTTTTATTAGATTGTGGGAAATATTGTTTTATTCATGTTATCAGTTCAGTTTATAAATTAGTAGTAGAAATTATTTCGTAAGAACATACAAAAAGAGAATCAGTATGTGAGATACGAACTCGTGCACTACATAATGGAGACCAGAGCAGGAGTGGACTAAGACAAATACACTTTTGAAATAGTTAGCAAAATTAAGATTCGGTTTTGTAATGTTTTTGAAAGTTCGTTGAAATGACAGTTAGTGAGATTTAATTTTTAAAAATCGACGCGCTGTTTAATTTTTATTTTTCACTAGATGATAATTTCAAATATTGTCCCGGTTCTATTGTGATGTGGTTGTTCATTGAATATGAGAGTTAATATTTATATTTTAACTTGTTTTATTACACTTTAACAGCTTAAAATATAATTTGAGATGGAACAATGATCACTTATAAAAAGATTAGTCCACTGCGTTAGTTTAGTTGGATAACACTTTCACGTCATTATATTTTGCTGGCCAAGCACCCGCTTTAAATGATGTTTCGCATACTATTGTATAGAATCATTTTTATTTTTTTCTAAATGAACAGACAACTGTGCTGCTGGGGAGTTTGTCCACGCCACTTCTTCTTCCCAGCAAAAGCACTAGGAAGTGGTGAAGGGTGGGCGTTTTGGGGGACTGTCTCATTTCATTTTGACGTTCAAAAAGTGCTGATTCTCAGCCTAGTTTGAATAAATGACTTTTGAATTTTTTGATTTTTTTTTTAATTTGAATTTTTTCAAACACTTCACCGCCGCTTCCCAGAGACCTCCTGCATTTGGCCAAACGGGAACATTGAAGTGCCAATATATTTATATGTTGTTTAGGTCACTAATTTGGGTTGATTGAGACCATTATTTCTCGGTATTCTTGATTCAAAAGTCTTGAGGCACCCACAATATTCGTACTATTATCGCTGTAGATATTTTTGGGTACTCCACGCCTGGAACACATTCTTCTTAACCCTTTCTTAGCGAATATACCAAAAATAATGAAAATTAAAGTTTTTATGACTCAATATGAATAAGGGGTAGTAAAGAAATCTAATTTATTTTTTTCAGATTTTTTTATTATTTCTAGGTACTATTTTTATAACCTAGACTTAAAAGTACCGTCAGGAACTTTGGGTCACAAAATGACTAATAAAATAGGAACATTAAGTACTTATTTATAGTTCGAATTAATAATTAAATTAAAAATAAATTAAACATTAGCATCGTGGTATTCTGCAAAATTGCATTTTTTTTTTTCATTTATGCACAAAAATATATTGCAGTGTGAACATTTTGAGTGAGGCTTTGATTGCACTTTCCTCATGCTGCATACTTCACACCTTCCTCTATTTGGCACAAACGTAGGCCAATGTACGCCGCGGTTTCCTAAACGAACGTCTTTCAACGTTGAGAAGCCAGTTTTGCGCCTCTTAGATGGCCCAGGGCTAGGCTCAGAGTCTCTTGATAAACGTTTCTTCTTGTTGTTATCTTTGATGTTCTTCATAGACATCAATCCTTGCGCAATGGATCTCCTAAAGTCTTTTACAGTTATCTTTTCCATTATGAGACTATGAATAATATACGCAATTACAAATGTCATATCTAAAATACCCCAAAACAACCTGTGCCACCATTTTGACTTCCTGTCCACGCAGTACAGTGCTCTCAATCTGTCTGCTGTATCAACACCCCCCATGTAAGAGTTGTAGTCTTTGATGGCCTTTGGACAGGTGATTGTAGATTTAGACCCATTTTTTTCTTTGCACGATACTGTAGATTCATCATTACCATGAAAATTAGAAGCCAAATGTAAAATTTTCTTATCCTTCCATTTATAATATGCAATATTCAAATTAGAAAATCTATAATCATATTGGCCTCGCTTGGTTTAGAGTCAGCTACCAGATTATTGGGAATGCCCTTACGGTTAGATCTTATAGTTCCACAGGCATAAGTTCCTTCCGTTTTCTGTTTTTCTAATAAAACAATGGATGTAAAAAAATATCATAATAAATAACTTTATTTTTACCCCATACAGTTTCCTCAGTCTGTAAATCATCTGGAACAGTGTTGGGAACAGAATATACAATCACCTCTTGGTCTATTTCCGCACTAGGATCTTCTGTCTCATGTCTTTTATAAGGTTCAGCTTGGCTCAACATTAATTCTTCTAATACTGCTTCAAAATGTTCATCAAAATTGCTAGTTGAGGGTAGTTGTTCTTGGGGAATATTTTCTTCGTCAGACAATTCCACATCTGAAGTTTCAGAACAATCTGGAAAATCTTCCATAATTCAGGCTTCTATCAAAGCCGTATCTAAAGTCGTAATCTTTGAAATATTCATTATAAATATCTGTAATATAAGATAAACAAATATAATAATACAATCGATCTAATTAACAAAAAATCAACCAAAGTCACTGACGGTACTCATAAGTCCTTGTACATTTTTATCGTTATTTTAGCACTGAAATTTAAAATTATAATCTAAAACCATATTAATTGTATAGTTAAAACTACAATCTTATATAATAATATAAAAAATAATACTTACCCCGTTTATTCTATTTTTAAATGTTTTCTAAAACAAAAGCAATCCGCCGTTTTCAAATCCAAAACTGCTCGCTACTTGATAGTGTCACTTGCGGGCGGTATACAGGCAAAATTTAAATAAATCACTGTGATTGGCTAGTGTAGTGGTACTCGAAAGGAACGTCAGTGTCCAATACCTAATGCGCGATCGTATTGTCGAAATAATCGACGGGGAATCACCCGGTACAAATTGGTACCGTCAGTTAGGAAAGGGTTGCTGCCAGGAAGGATGCTGTGCTGAGATCGGCTACCAATTCCAAATGTACAGCCTTGGTTGCTAGACACACACATACTGCATTGTATCCTTTGGTAGTCTTGATGCCTCTTCCCTTGTTGGATTTTATATCCACATGCCCTGTGAAGTCTATACCCACATTAGTAAAGGGTCGAGACGGTATGACTCTAGGCTTTGGAAGGTCAGCCATGTGTTGTTGATATGATTCTTGGCTATATCTTCTGCACTTAACGCATGATCTGATATGATTTTTTACTCGGCTGATGCCACTAATCAGCCAATATTTCTCCCGGGTGAATGATAAGGTAAATCATGGCCCGCCGTGAAGCGTAGTGACATGAGCTTGCTGAATGATTAACTGCCAAGCGACTTCCAGGTGATATTATAATAGGATGCTTCGCCGCATATGTAATATTTGCTTGCTCAAGGCGTCCGCCGACTCTTAGTATCCCGTGATTGTCTAAAAATGGTCGCAAGCTGGACAATCTGCTGTTGCTTCGGACGACGCCCTTTTGCTTTAAATGACGTATATCTTCCTTAAAATCGATACCTTGTACATGTTTGACAACAAGGTACAATGCGCTTTGTATTTCGACACCGGTCAGTGCACTTCGCTCTGCACGTGAGTTTTTATTTTGCAGGCTAGCGATGTAACGTGACACCCATGCTACTGTTCGCGCAATCTTAGATAGTTAATTGATATTATTTAATAATTGAATTATACAAGAGCTGCTAGTTTGACGTAGAGGCTGTTTGTACAATGGGTTTTTTCATTTTTTCTTTTGGAGTTTGATATTCGGTTGTGGTAATGTGATCGATCGTGCTAAAATTAAGAAGTTCTGATCGTTTGTGGTTTGTACGTTTAACTGTGGAATCTTAAATTCAGATGTTTTTAAATTATGTGTACTCTACATAATTTGAGTACCTACGGATGAACATAAAATAATAAAGAGTGTGTAATAAGAATAACACAAGATCGATCAGAACACAAAGTCGACGCCGAAATTACAAAAGAAAAAAAAGAAAAAATTGGCTAGTCAAAAATAGGGAGGCTATTTTTTTTCTTTGCGTATTTCAATTAATTTATTAACATAGAATTAACATGACTGAAATTATAACCTGTAAACTTAGAGAACTTAGATGATAATAATAAAAAAAAAATGTTTATTTTTTCTTCCACAAATAACACTTACTAACTAAACTTAATAATAATTATAATGTAAGACAGTTCATTTGTGGGAGACTGGTGCCTAAACTAAGCCGTGACTTGTATTTCAGGATACCAGGGACTCCCCCCTAGAGGCAAAAATATCCATTAAAAACATTATTATGGAAAAAAAAAAACTTAACGAAAGTTACATTTTTATGTTATTATTAGACAAATTATTGTTGCAAAAGAATAGTAGAAGCTTAACCGAAAACTTAGACGCATTTAACTGCGAGTCCCAAACTAGGCACAGCCGGTATCTTGGTGACCCTAAATATTATATACTATCGATCTATTTTCGTCTGTACCGGTTTTCAAAAGTAAAATCTTGTTATTTATTTAGAAATTGCCTTTAAGTAGTTTATGCTAATGGATTATCTTATTTAAATAATTTAATCGGTTTCAATATTAGAAAAAGTATGGACTCTAGGAACGTAAAAACAACGTACGCGTTCGGAAATAAAATATAAAATATTTTATTGCATTCCGTTATGCATAAGTTGTATTTTTTAAGACTATTTTCCCTGCTTTGAAACGAAGATATGGATATAATAATAAATTTGTATGATTACATTTACAATGTACACACGGCCACACATGAAGCTATACATTTCCAGTATAAGCTAAACTCGCATTGTACGGAAATCCTATGATCTCGCATTGTGATCAGCATGAACTGGAAATGTATCGCTTGATGTGTAGCCGTGTGTACTTCACATTGGTAATAGTCTCTCAATAACGAATTCTGAGTTTTACTAGTCAAAAATGGCCATTTGTCCTTTCTCTTTCTGAATGATTGGATTTTCATGGCTTAATCAGTTTAGGTAAGTTGAACAATATGTACCTATTGTTGGATATAGTATTTTTTTTTCTTCAGAAATCAATATTAACCCCGATGCTATTTATAAAAGATGTGGACTTCTGTTAAAACATACATTCTGTTTGCTCAAGCATCGTGAGAATAATCAACAACGTGCGTGTTCAGTTGGCATCCCTAACCTAGTACAATATCTCCGATGACAAGTTTTTATGAAACGTACGATTCTGAGTCGGCACGTGTCACGACACAGCAATTATGAATAATGCCATGCTTAATACAAGCTGTTGTAAAAGACCTTTGATTGCTTAGATGACTTCTTCGTGAAGGACGAAGACGTCACTACGCATTCAAATCCGTGCAATAAAAATTGCTGGGAAACAACATTTTATTATTATTGCTGCGAAAATTCGCTGTTTTCGGCAATACGCAATGTAACGCACGGAAAACATTGTGCATGCGTACAGGTACGCAACGGTACAAGGATCTTGAGAGTATTTTAAGTTAAGTTATAACATTTAGAACTTGTTTTTATAAATAAAACATTAAATAAAAACGTTGGATTGTTGACCTTCAATATCATCGTAACTAAGACGTTCAAGATATGATCCAGTCCAAAAAATCCGGCGAAGTGCGTGTCGGGACACGCGCTTGGTTGGAATGAATTTAACCCAAAAACAAACTTAACATTGTAGTGGAAAAACATGTTCTCCCATACTTTCTAAACGCATACATGTAATCTATGAGTTTTTTACCCATTCATTTTCACAGAAGTTTTGGCTCAGTTGTGGTAAAGGAGGGATGAATGGTCAATTTTCATCAAATTTCCATCTTTAAAAGAATAAAATAAAATAATTTAAAAAAATATGATCTTTTTTACACGCTCGCGTGTAACAAAGATCACAATTATTTTCACGCGTTAAAAAATATTAAAACATTGTGTATGGTGAACCCGCACATTTAGAAAAATTAAGTAGGTTAAGCTACATCAGCGTTTGCATACGCGCGATCATTTAGTGATCTGGCTAAGTAAAATAAATCAGTGATTTTACCACACTCAACACGGGCGTTTTAATTCTTCATTCCCGGTTTTCCATCATCACAAGTGTACAGAACAAACATCGCACGCTTGAAAAAAGTGTATAGACCACGTCGTACATTATTTTTTGGTCCTTCGAGCAGGATATGAACCAGCGACCTATGGATGAAAGCACAAAAACTTGCAAGCCTTTCTCATCAGTGTTTTATAGATAGTTCAACTCAAAGGCTCAGCACTGGCTGCCTTCATCGATATCGAAGGCGCCTTTGACAAAACAATGTTTAACAGTATAAATATGGCCCTCGACAGACACAATATAGTCCCGACCCTGATTGGCTGGATCACCAACATGCTCAAGCGAAGGGCTGTACAAGTCACAGTATATGACACTACGAGAGCCATCGTTGCGAAAGGCTGCCCACAAGGGGGCGTTCTCTCGCCACTCCTATGGAACCTAATAGTAGACAGCCTCATCAAAACACTCAATGACAAAGGTTATTTCACCGTAGGCTACGCCGATGACATAACCATAATAATTAACGGGACCCACGAAAACGCACTATGCCATCTTATGCGTCAAGCCCTGAAAATAGTAGAGGAATGGTGCAACAAGCACCAACTCTCAGTGAACCCAACAAAAACCGAACTGATTCTCTTCACAAAAAAGAGAAAACTGATGACACTACAATTACCACGATTCTTTGGAACAACCCTAAGCCTCTCAACTGAAACCAAATACCTGGGCATCTATTTGGACAAACAACTGAACTGGGCAAAACACACAAACCATACTATTACGAAAGCCAGCATATCCCTGTGGCAATGCAAGCGATTGCTTGGCAGGAATTGGGGGATCAGCCCCAAAGTCACCTTCTGGCTATACACCACAGTCATTCGACCAATTATCACATACGGCTCACTGGTCTGGTGGCCCAGGACAGACCTGAGCACAACCCAGAGAGATCTCGAGAAACTACAGCGGTTTGCCTGTGTCGCAATCACTAGCTGTATGAGAACCACACCGACCGCTGCCCTACAAGCAATGCTAGGGCTGCCGCCTCTACACCTAATCGTACGGGAGGAAGCGGCCCTGGCCGCCTTCAGGCTCCACCTGTCGGGAACCCTAAGTAACGACTCCAGAATTAAGCACACACGCATAAAGGAGGATGCGATCAAACATAAGCCAATGATGGCATCACTCTGCGACAAAGCCCCGAAAACAATCCACTTTCAAAGGCACTACAACATAATACTCACCGAAAAACAGTGTGAATACTCAGGCCCCAGAGAGAGTATACACCGACGGCTCGAAGACCGACTCCGGCACCGGAATCGGAGTCTTCTCACATGAACTCAACATAAATATATCCAGACCGCTGGGAAGGTTCAACACCGTCTATCAGGCGGAGTGTGTGGGAATCATACATGCGATCCACGCCCTAGAAGCCAGGAGAGTTACGGATACACATATACGTATACTCTCCGATAGCGCCTCAGTCCTCCAATCATTAAGGAAAACAATTTTTACCTCAAAGCTAACACTAGAATGTCATAAGGCATTAGAGAGAATAACGGTCTCTAGCCGCAACATGGTGACACTGCAATGGATAAAAGGACACAGCGGCTCGCTAGGTAATGACGCAGCTGACGAACTTGCTAGGCGAGGATCCAGCACGGCAGCCTGTGGACCCGAGCCTATCGTACCTATCCCCTTCAACCAAATACGTAGGTGGTTACAGGAAATCACCCACACACAAGCAGGGCAATGGTGGTCCTCGACACCGGGCTACCGGCAGTCAAAGGAAGCTATTCCAACTTTGGATAGCAGGCTGACCAGGCGTCTTTTACGCCTGGACAGGAATGACCTGCGCCTGGTGACGGGGACCATCACGGGACACTGCTCGCTAAACAAACACTTCCACACAATAGGCATAACGGACAGTCCTCTGTGCAGGGCGTGCATGGAGGCTGAGGAGACCGTTGCGCACGTGCTTTTTGAATGCACGGGCGTTACCCAGATTAGAACAGAAACCCTCGGGTCACCCAGATCATACACAGATGTTCTAGACAAACCAGGAGACCTAATTGCCTTCTGGAGGGAGGTGGGCTGGTTGGAATAACCCCCCAAACGGCCGCCATGGCCCACGCACAATGGTCCACCTGACGGACTGAGTGCGGAAACCAAACCCCATAACATAGAACATAGAACATAGATAGTTCAACTCATCTGTGCGTGCGGCGACATGTTTTTTTTGACTACATGGCATCTCGTAGCTCACCTCTGAGGTGATGACTACTTACACAGATGAGTTGAACTATCTATACTAATGCTTTTGTTTGCATCTTCTAGTCTACAACAGAAAGTGACGACATACAACGTTACGCAAATTACTACAAACCAAGGACTTTACTTCGACAAGATGTCCAACCTCCAAGTTATCAAGGACTATTGGAAACTCATCGTGTTTAATAACATGACCACGTTCTATCACGGAGTATCGAACATTAAAAACTATGTCAAGCACTTAAAACAAACCACCGATTCCATGGATTCGCTATACAGCAGCGTCATACTACAATTAGAGCACGAAGTAAAGGAACTTGAGCATTATCTAAAACATCCTTGAAACCCAAACACAAGACGGAAAAGCGTGGTTTAATCAACAGAGTAGGGTATCTGGCAAACACGTTGTTCGTTGTTCGGAGTGTTAGATGAAAACTTCGCTTTAACAGTATAAGCAAGCTGCAAGACATAGAATGAATAACTAATAATGAAAATCATCTTCAAAGGTTACTGAAAAATCAAACCTTGGTCCTGGAATCGGAATACAACATTCTGCGACGCAGCGAGGAGACTACGAACAAACAGTTCAAATTTATAAAACAACATCTTCAAAACGTCACTGACGAAATCAATAAGGTGCGTTTGGACAACAGAAACGGCATTTATGTAACATCATCCGCCCTAGCAGCGAGTATCATATTGTCAAACCAAATGCGAATCCAACACACACTTAACAACACCCAATACTCAATACTCAATACATTTATTTGCATTCCACAATGTTAACATAGGTGGTAGGTACGTACATTATAAAATATACATAATTTTAGATCATTGTGGACCCTGTCGGGCACAGCAAGATAGGATAGAGGAACCGTGACAGACATCAGCCACGGTCGCATCGACCCGTCTGCAAAAAACTCAAACTCAAACCATTTATTTCAATTAAACCCTTTACAGGCACTTTTGAATTGTCAAAGAGTCAGTTAGTCAGAAAGTTGAAGCTAGTTGCCCATTCCAAAACGTAGATCTCTATGGAGAAAAACGGGCAAGAAACTCCAAGGACACTCTTTTAAATATAGAAATTACAAAATCCTGGGTACATTACTCTTGTTGATTCTATATGTGAGAACAATGTAAAAAAAATATATATATATAAATCAAAAACGATTAAAAACAAGCCCTGGCAGATAAGAGATGACCAGTCTCAACTGACGGCGCCCGTTCACGAACATGACGCGTGGATCAGCACCATCCAGCTCAACCATTTTGTAGGGAACCGAATGATCCAACACACTCGCCACCATCAGCGAGACATTTAAGTGAGCATGACATACTCTCAACTACCCTGCTCTTTCAAGTCAAAATCAACATAATAACATAGTAAAACGACTCCATGGTACTCACATTTACAAAAATGAAAATAAAAATGCGTCTAAGTTATACAAAACTATAGTTTGCAAGAATTTTACCACCAAAAGAAAGAAAATCAATATTATCTATTGGAGTATTCAATAATTAAAACTTAGTTTAATAAAAAAAACAAAATAAACAAAAAGTACGTAGTCAGAAAAAATAAAAAAAGGGAAGCAACTGTACCAATTTTTTCATTTTTAACTAGTGAGCCCAAGTGGCTGTGGAGCAGGACCAGCATTTAGCCAAGCATTTTTATCTACGATATAATCATCCAGCTTATAGTATGCTTGTCTACATAGTGTGCGTTTAATGCAAGTTTTAAATTTCTTCTCATTTAGTTGAAGAATATCGAGTGGTATTTTATTATAACATTTTACACAGTACCCCATAAAAGAAGTGTGTACTTTAGACAATCTGAAACGTGGTTGATCTAATTTGTTCCTATTTCTTGTGTTAAAATTATGCCTGTCACTTATCTTACTATAGAGATGTAGATTTTTTCGAACATACATAATGTTTTCATATATATACTGACAAGGTACCGTCATGATATTAATTTTCTTAAACAGTTCCCTAAGAGATTCGCGTCTGCGGAGGTTGTAGATGGCTCTAACAGCCCTCTTTTGCAGAATAAATATAGAGTCAATATCTGCGGCCCGTCCCCACAGCAAAATACCGTAAGACATGATGCTATGAAAGTAACTAAAATAGACCAGTCTCGCGGTATCCACGTCTGTTAGTTGGCGGATTTTCCAAACAGCGTAAGCGGCTGAACTTAGCCGCCCTGCAAGTGATGTTAAGTGAGGACCCCACTGTAGTTTTGAGTCAAGCGTGATTCCCAGGAAAACCGTTTTTTCGACGAATTCTAGTGTCTCCTTATTCAGTACAACGTGACATTCACTACTTTTAACATTCGGTAACGCGAATCTTATGCATTTAGTTTTCTTCTCATTTAATACTAAATTATTTACAGTAAACTAATTATGGACCTTTAGCATAGCGTTATTTACGTCGTCAAGCTCCTGTGCGTGTCTGTTTACCTTAAAAATAAGTGATGTGTCATCAGCAAATAACACCATTTGTGGTCGGTTTTTCAGTAAAAGAGGTAAATCATTTATGTATACTAAAAAGAGGAATGGGCCCAATATCGAGCCCTGTGGTACACCCATTTTGACTTTTAAACCCAATGAATTTACACCGTTTATTTGAACTTGCTGCAGTCTATCATTCAAATATGATTTTACTAAGTTAAGCGCAAGTTTTGCCAGTCCGTAATGCTGAAGTTTCAAGAGCAGTGTTTCGTGATTAACGCAATCAAATGCTTTGGATAGGTCGCAGAAGATACCTATTGCATCCTGTGCCTCTTCCCACGCGTTAAATATGTGTTTTAATAAAGTGACACTTGCGTCAGTTGTGCAACGTCCCTTGGTAAAACCATACTGTTGATCGTGTAAGATGTTATTACGATTAAAATGATTGAGCATTTGATTTAACATTACTTTTTCAAACACCTTGCTGAAAACCGGCAAAACCGATACGGGTCTATAATTATTAGTATCCTTGCTGTCCCCGGATAAGAAAAGTGGAATCACTTTACTGTACTTCATTAAATCCGGGAAGACCCCTTGATCTACACACAAATTAAATATTAAAGCTAAATAGGGTGCAATTGTCTCAATAATAGATTGAAAAAACTTTAGTAGACATGCCCCACAGATCTTCGGTAATTTTGATCTTAAGTTGCTTAAAAGCCTTAACAACGACCACAGGGTTTATATGATTAAATTTAAATTCTAAAGGACAGGCTGAAACATTCGCTCTTAATAAATCGATAGCAAGTAAGGGGGAGGAATTTAAAGTTTCTGTAGTTTTAATAGGAATATTGGTAAAGAAAGTTGCAAATTCCTGAGCAACTTCGATCTTATCGCTAATGAGACCGCGGGATGTGTCCAATGTGTAATCAGTATTATGACTTTTGTTCTTGTTCGTTTCATTGTTAATAATTTTCCAAACTGTCTTTATTTTATTTTCTGCTGATTTAACCTTGTTGCTAATGAAAGACGCTTTAGCTGCTTTGCAGATAGTTTTAAAAGTTTTAGAGTAAGTAGCAACATACTTATTAAAAGTTTCCGTGTTAATATACGGCTTAAGGCCATACAGTTCAAATAATCTATCCCTACTTTTCCTGATGCCTTTAGTTGCCCAGTCACTGAATAAAAACTTAGGACAAATAGTTTTAGTTTTTTTCTTAAAAGAGTTATTGAACTCTGTTTGCACTAGTGAAAAAAATTGTTCATACAAAAAATTCACATTGGACATATTTAGGCCCAGACCACATAACTTGCTAATTAAGAAGCTATTAAACTTATTTAAATTACCCGATGTTATTGGTCTAATTTGAATCTGCACTTTTTGTATTGGTGTGTTGGACTCAAAAATAACGGTTTGACCGCTGTGATCGGAAGGGAGATAATTTACAATGGCTTTATCTAAATAGTCGCAGCAACAAAAGACATTATCAATACATGTGGCAGTAGTCGACGTTATTCGCGTTGGTTCTAAAAACACATTTGACAGATTAAATGATTTAAAGAGGCTTAATAATCTACTGCTATTTGAATTATTTTCTAAAATATTAATATTAAAGTCACCACAAATAATTACTGATTTATTACCAGTTGCAAGTTTTGCTAAAACATCTTCCATTACTGACTCAAATATAGAGTAGTTTTGATAATTTGGAGGTCTGTAAACACACACTATAAAATGCTTATCTAGCTCAACACAGGACAGTTCAATGCTATGCTCCACCGATAGTTCAACTATGTCATTACGAGTCTTAGATTTTAATATATAATTTTTAATTAAAATTAGTGAACCTCCACGTAGCATGGATTTTCGGTTAAAACAACTGCCGACACTATAATTCTCAAAATTAATTAGCATTTCATAATCTTTCAACCAGTGTTCAGTTATACAAATAATATCAAACATTGTTTTTTCTAAAAACAATTCAATTTCTAATTGTTTGGAAGAAAAACCTTGAATATTTTGATGAAACAACTTCAAGGAATTCTGCTTAGCCCCTTTTTTACACTTAACTAATTGCGTGCCAGAAGATAGCTTGGTGATGGTGAGATTAACAACATTGTTACAGATACCTTCTGTTGTCTTACTGCCTAGTTTAAATTATGATTGCAAAGTATAATTACTAATTTTTGTAGTGCTAAATACATAAGACTTCGACATACTACTTATGTCTGAGTTTATAGTAAAAGCTAATAGCCATGATATTTGACGTCTAAAACTAATAGGCAGATACGCAGTATCCCTAGTCGATTTTAATTTCTCAACAAAAGTGTTGGTGTCAAAAAATATAAGTTTGTCACTATAGTGATTAACTAATAAATGCATATGGTTTTTAAGCATATGTATATAATGATTTTGCCAACGCTTTTTGAAGGCTATCTTATTATAGAAATAAAGATTCCGCTTGTGAACAACGATATCTTCGAGTTAGATAGAATCATACCTATACTTCAGAAAAGGGGGTCATATCACGTTCGCACGGTCCCAAGCTCACCATATATCGCCTACAATATACAAAAGGACCTCGCTATTCTCTTATAAAGCGATCTGCAAGCATGTTTTCATATCATCAGTAAAAATCGGCTACTGTGCTCCATTGACAAACCTGTTTACAATCTCGGAATAAAACAATCGTTATGCGATAACCAGACTGTAAGTAATGTGAGGAGCGCTTGTAAACAAGACGTGTCCACATGCCACAATTATTGGGTCAACTTACATAATTTGAACTCCTGGTTTTACACCTGTTGTGAGTCACGTGTACTCCGTATTTCCTGTATTGCTGTCACAACAACGACAGTTATACGAGGCAGTGGTATCATTGACCTAGGTTATGGATGCACATTGAAATCGGATTCGTACAGTATTCACATGCACAACAACTACTTTCGCTATTTGAACATGCGACCAAATATCGAAGTCCCAGAGGTTTCCAAATTGAACTCTCTGCATATATAGAGCTCTCGGCATATACTTATACATATAATTATAAGAAGTAAGTGCCAAGCCACACCTGCGCCGCAGCAGCGTGAGACGTTGGAGATACGTGTACCGGAGGGCGAGTGAGCTCCCGGGGCGGAGGCGCAAGCCAGCCAGCCTCACAGGACCAAGATTTACTGAACATCAGAAAAACAAAATTTCAAAAAATATTATTGAGAATTATTATGCATTCGTTCTATCTCTTATTGCAACCCTTGTGAAGGGCAGTTTCTATCAAGCATATTTTTGATACCTATAACATAGGTTCATACTTAACTTAACATTCTGAATCAATTTAAAGAAACACAACATTTTAAACTCGAAGATTTACGAACAGCAATTAAACTTGTATCGAAAAATATTATAATTTCATGGGAACGGTAGATTTAAAAGACGCGTGTTTTTTAATAAAAAATCATGAAGATTATAAAAAATATCTTAGATTCGAATTTGAGAATGTTTTGTATGAATTTCATGTGTTACCGATCGGCCTAAACACGGCACCTTTTATTTATTTATTTAAATTTTTCACACTAATAAAAAAGTACAAAGGCGAACTTAATGCCTTAGGCATTCTCTACCAGTCAACCAAGGGTGGTGAAGAGATTAGATGGCAGGTGCTCTGTTTGAGAGGAAAGAAAAATCATTTTTTTAATTAAAATATATCATTATAAATATTTACGATATACACACATACATACATAGTTAATAAAATATAAACCTTACCTTTTGTATTTACTAAGATAATGAAACCAGTTGTCGGACTGCTCAGATCCTGCGGTTATGACTTCTTGCTTATTGGCAATTCTTACGCTGATTGTTAAGATAACATAGCGGTAACTCAGCGACTATTGTCAGCTTTAGGGTTTATTTTAAATAAAGATAAATGCAACTTCTCGCCTATGACATCATGTAATACCTTGGTTACATAATTGATACAAAAAAAAAACAAATCAGTTTACCAGCAGAAAAATAAAATAATAATAAAATTGAAGTTAAATTAAAAAAAATTGCATGCGTATATTTAAACTTAAAAAATGACCCATCAAACTACGACAATTATATGAACATACCTTATATACTTATATATTGATTGGTGGCTTAATGCATTAGATAACCCTATAAGTAAAATTAAATATGATGAATACTGCCTGGAATTTTTTAGTGGTGCTTCGACTACGGGGTGGGGCGCGGCGTGTGGGAAAGAGACAGCTAGGTGGACCATGGACAGTTGAAGAACGATCACATCATATAAATTATTTAGAAATCGTTGCTGCCTTTTTTGGTTTAAAAGTTTCAAATAGGTAGGTACTACTTCGCATTGACAACCCTACGGCCATATCGTACATAAATCGGATGGGAGGCATATAATATCCCCATCTAACACGCATAACAAAAGAATTATGGGAATGGTGTCAATCTAGGAATATTATTGTGTATGCATCTTACATTTGTTCGGCAGATAATACAATAGCCGAATTCATCCAGATGTTGAGTGGGAATTGAGCGACTCAGTTTTTTACAATATTACAAACATGTTTGGTTTCCCTGATGTAGATGTTTTTGCAAGTCATGTTGAGAAACAATGTCGTAACTATATATCCTGGTTCAGAGATCCTGACGCTATGGCCATAAATGCATTTACCTTATCATGGTCACAAATTTACTTTTACGTATTCTCTCCTTTTTCAATGGTTAAATTGTTGGAAAAATTGTTAAAGACAAAGCTACTGGTATTGTAGTTGTGGCCTTATGGCCCACCCACCCTTGGTACCCTTTATTCAGGAACTTCTTGAAAAATCTGTTTTGTATTTTGATCCAAATAAACCAAACAATTTTATCACCTTCCAGCAACAACAATACACACCCTTGGTTTACCCTGGCTGCCGGTCTCTGGTCCGGGACTCGTTGCTGAGAAGAAATGTTCCATCTCCTGCAATTGACATAATGTTGGCTTCCCTCTCCGGTGCATCGATAAAACAATACGACACCTGTCTTAAGAAACTGTACAATTTTTGTTTATCTAAAAATAAGGATATTTTCGGGCCATCAATCAACGACGCGATAGCCTAACCTAACCTCCTGATTCCTCGCTACGCTCGGGATTCTACTCTAGAATCCTTCGCTCCACTCTGGATTCAAAAAAACACTCTCGCCTTAAAAATAGTTGTTTGCTCCCTTGGAAAACAATCTACTATTATTTGAATCTTTTTCGAAGGGAATCTCTCGGACTTAGGTTGCAAAGGGCTCGAACAGCCCTTTTCTGTAGAACAAATATAGTATTAATGTCCAAACAGGTTCCCCAGAGAAGAATTCCATATGACATAAGACTATGAAAATAACTAAAATAAACTATTCTGGCTGTGTCTACGTCAGTTATTTGACAAAAAAATTAACAGCATATACGGCCGAACTTAGCCTTCCTGACAATTTTTCTATGTGTGGGCCCCATTGTAATTTACCGTCAATCTAAGAAAAACTGTCGAATCAACAGGGTCCAGCTCTATTCCATTAACTTAAACATTTAGAAGTTAGCTGCCTGACATTTGACGTTGAAAATTTAATGAGTTTAGTTTTTTTTTCATTCAAGAGAAGATTATTTACATTAAACCAATGCACACTTGTTCAAAGTTGACTAACTGACGTTTGATTTTAAAAATAAGGGAAGTGTCATCTGCGAATAATACGATCTTGTGATTATCCCTTATGTGGTGAGGTAAGTCATTAATATAAATTAAAAACAAAAAAGGACCTAGAATTGAACCCTGTGGACCGCCCATGGTGACCGCAGATCCTGCAGATCTCTTGCCATTAACATCGACCCTCTGAATTCTGTTGTTCAGATAAGAAGTCAGAAGGTCGAGAGCCCTGTCCCTCATACCATAGTGGTACAGTTTCCTGATGAGTGTGTCATGATGTACGCAATCGAAGGACGTTTGTCGACGCCGTCAACGCTTACATGTGAGTTGTGGTTATCCATTAAAAGCAAAACTGGATCCTCTTCCGACGGCTTCACATGATGAATAAAATGATCGAGAAATTTCAAAAACTCTGTTTGTGTCATCCATCCTGATTTATTACCAACGCCTTCACATTTTTATGGACCGTTTCTAACAAACAATTCGCTGTAGATAACGAATACGAGGAAAGACGAACATACAGGGAATCGCATTCCCAATTGCATTTATGGCTACAGCCAATGTAACCAAAACGCCCCTTTCTGCGGATGTCACAGCACCAACCTGCTTTATGTCCCTTCCAGCAACAACTTTTTTCGGCTTTTGCACCGTAGTTCCGCCCGTCTCATCCATGTTCCGAATCCGAGATGGGCTAAGTTTGTATCTTTCTAATAAAGATCTGTATTTTTCAAAAAAATCATGCACGCATGCATGTTCGATTGAAGGATGTCGCCCTACTTAAACTTGTCGCTTCAGGGCTTCTAATTGACAACATTGTATTTATTTTCATGAAATTCGTGAACCGGTCATCACTCGGCTTTTCCTTTGCTTTCCACGATTCTGGCAAGTACGAAATTTTGTAAAAAAAAACAGCACACTGGTCGACTATTTTTTTTACTTACCTACGCCCGAAATAAATATTGGAGCACTTAAATAAATAATCTTCTATTTTTTTCTCCTGCGCAGAAGTGAATACTAACCGGGTCTTTTAAAGCCTACTTCTACTGGAACTCCTGCTTTCTTCTTTTTCACAAAATTGATCAGCGAAACGTGACAAATTAGAAATTACGTGGCTACTTCTCTGTTGTTCCTTTTCTTGTCCATTATTTGTCATTCATTATTTCATTTTCCGCTTGTAAGTCCTCATGCTGTAACGTTTAAGATAAATAAATAATTAGGTACCGTGGCTAATATACACAGCTCTTTAAAGTTAGGACAGATGGACGGACAGACGGAAAGACAGCGTAGGCTTAGTGTGTGTAAGTGATTGGCATACTTCGGGTACGGAACCAAAAATAGAATCCAAAGGTATTTATAGGTATAAAGGTATAAACATGTTAATACTAACCCAGTATGTTTAGTTAATTTTAGCCTCATGGCTCAAACAATATATAATTACGAAATAGTGTACATTAGCGTTAGTAAAGTTATGTAACATTATTAAGAATAAAACAAGTTACTGCGAAAATAAAAATATAATCTCGAAATCAAATATTCAACGCGTAAATTAAAAAATCGTAAAGTGAAAAAAGTTCGTTACCTGGCCAAAATAGACGCACATCACACAACTCACTCTGACAGCGCACTGTGCTGGACTGACGAGTACCTGTAGACCGCTGTCACAGGGACTAATTTTAGGAATCACTAGTGACGTGCTGTTTATAGTTTCTTAGAAAATCGCTTGTTAATTGAAGCCCCGGCCTCTTCTAATATACAATGATTACATTTACAATGTACACACGGCCAAACATCAAGCTATACATTTCCAGTATAAGCTGACCTCGCACTGCACGGAAATCATATACAATACAATGCGAGATCAGCATGAACTGGAAATGTATCGCTTGATGTGTAGCCGTTGGTAATAGTCTCTCAATAACGAATTCTGTGTTTTACTAGTCTAAAATGGCCATTTTGTCCTTTCTCTTTCTAAGTGACTGGGTTTTCATGGCTTAATCACTTTATGTTGAACAATATATGTATACCTCTTGTTGGAAATAGTCATTTTTTTCCTCAGAAATCAATATTAACCCCGATGTTATTTATTTATTTTAAATAGAACGGCCGAGGCCAATTACACTATTTAAACATAATATAATTTATTTAACACCATGCATTCTTCTCACAAAAATTCAGACATTCTGACAGTATCATGTTCTATTCTTTATAAAAGATGTAGTCTTCTGTTAAAACATACATTCTGCTTGCTCAAGCATCGTGATAATAATTTACAACGTGCGTGTTCAGTTGGCATCCCTAACCTAGTACAATAATTTCGATTACAATTTTTTATGAAACGTATGATTCTGAGTCGGCACGTGTCACGACACAGCGATTACGAATAGTGTCATGCTTAATACAGGCTGTTGTAAGCGTAGATTTGAATGCGTAGATAACGTGTTCGTGAAGGACGAAGACGTCACTACGCATTCAAATCTGTGCAAAAAAAATTGCTCAGAAACGACATTTTTGGTGTGAAAATTCACTGCTGTTCTCATGATAAATGCATCCCAACTACGGAACCCTTCGTTGTGCGTGGTCCGAAACGCACTTGGCCGGTTTATTTTTAATCGGCTTACATTTACTTCAACTTAGGGTACAGGGTAAGTTTCATCAAAATCAGTTCAGCAGTTTTCAAGATATGGACTAATACGTATACGAGTGACGGCCTGGCTTATTGATTGGAGCTACGGGTGTGGTGTAAAAGGTAAAACAATAATAAAACCTTGGTCAACCTCAATTTAAAAGTGAAGACTAAAAAACTTAAAAAAAACAACTCCCGAAGTGTATTTGGTTTGCCGACTTCCAAAATTAAAGTTTTTTTTTTTTTTTTTTTTTTTTTAAATTAATATGGAGATAATGATTCGACAAAAATCACGATCCGGAAAATGAGTATTTTATCGGTGTGTGATGTGAATGCAGTGCCTATATTTCTATTGAACTACAACGTTAGCTGGTGTCCAATGTTGGGATCAGAAGTCACTGTAGAGTCCACAACTACCAAACCACTTTATATCCGGTCCGTGGAGTGTCCGTGGAGTTTCTTGCCCGTTCTTCTCCATAGGAACCTACGCTTTGGAATGGGCAACTAGCTTCATATTTCTGACTGACTGACTCCTTGACAATTCAAAAGTGCCTGTAAATGGTTTAATTGAAATAAATGCTTTGAGTTTGAGTTGAGTTTGAGTTTGATTCATTTTATTTTATAGTTTCACAGTATTATATTTATGAATAGCGTACTGGCATTGACATTGACCGATAGGGGTTGACAACCGATCCCTATCGGTTCAGAATCAAATATTATTTTCTACCACATTGCTCGCGGATCGTGGGATCCGATCGGAATAAGCTAAAAAACTAAGAAGGTAAATTCATTATCATTCTGGGACTATTTTTCACTGGGACATCACATGAATTACGTGGGTATTCATAAGTTCATAAAACAAAATAAATTGCAAATCAGTTTATTGAATCATAGTATCGCGTCGCATAGTATTTTTTTTAATTCTTAGTAACGTCCACATCCATAGCCACCAGCTCCATAGCCGAGTCCGAGAGTGGCAGGAGCGATGGCAGCAGCGCCAAGTCCATAGCCAGCGCCAATTCCATAGCCAGCGCCGAGCCCGTAGGCACCCGGAGCACCATAAGCACCAGCAGCGCCATAGCCAGCAGCAGAAGGAGTGATGCTCTCAATAGCAGTAACACCGTTACCACAGCTGTAGCTGACGGCGCCAGCACCAGCGCTGGGCAACACGCCCTCCAAAGTCACAGCACTCAAGAACGGGAGCTCACCAGCCACGGACAGAGCACCCTCATACACATTCTCAGACGCTACGGAAAGGCTACTGGGAGCGAAAGCAGAAACGCTGGAGATAGGCAGTCCACCGCCACTGGTGGGAATGATCTCTAGAGCAGCCAAACCATTGCCAACCAAACCATTGTTAGCACAGTTACCAGCATAGCCGTTACCAGCATATCCATTACCAATCAGTCCACTGCCGATATAACCATTGCCAACCAAACCATTGTTAGCACAGTTACCAGCATAGCCGTTACCAATCAGTCCATTTTCGATCAAACCATTTCCAGCTAAGGCATTACCAGCATATCCAAAACATGAACTGAAAGCAGTCTGTAAAGAACAAATGCATTGAAATGTGATTATTTAATTGATCACGTAACATAAAATGTGTCAACCGCTTTGTTTTATTGCTTATGTAGCGGTAAATAATTATTTTATAAATGGTGATGAGGGTTCTTTTAAAACTTACCTACCCCAAATGTAACTCAAAGCATCCTTCCAAGCAGTACAATCAAGAATAAAAAAAGCGAGTCTTGCAGTAGTCGCATATGATGTGTAACATCTGACCTCTCACCTTGGTAACAAGCAACATTAAAGGGGCTGGGCCTCGTCAAGGTCGTTTCTGACTGCAAACTGTAACACCGCGCGAGCTCATAGGTCAAATCAAATAGAGCGCGCTTCCTCGGTTTCCTGTTATACACTTCCATCCCTTTTCACGAAATCACTCCCACAGATTTTTAGGGTATACATACCTATAGTATGTTCTGTGCACAAATTGCAGGAAACCGAGAGGAAAGATGTTACTCATCTAAGCTGTCATTATAAAAAGTAAAAGTTTCTCACCTGGATAAAGAGCACCTGAGCGCAGAGGACGAGGATCACCTTGGCTGACATTGTAGTTTGTGTTGAAGTGGACTTCAGAATAAGTTTTTTTAGAATCCATCGACTATTTATACTGAAACGTAGTCCTTATCTAGTTGTGTTGCAGCACACGCAGTACGCTGCTAGACAAATAAATAGAATAAAAAACCGGTCAAGTGCGTGTCGGACCACGCACACTGAAGGGTCCCGTAGTTAGGATTAATTTATCCCAATATCAAACTTAACATTGCAGTTGAAAAACATGTTTTTCCACTAGAAATGTATGGGAGAACATGTTTTTCAAACTGCAAATCTAAGTTAGTCGATTATTTCTCGTTAATCTGTAAAGGCTACGCTGTGATAAAATTCCTTTTAACTTCTTTATAATATATACTACTGCTGTGATTTTTTTCACAAATCCAAGTATATACAACCATTTAGCTGGCAGGAGGGGGAACACTTGACTAACAAAAATATGCATTTTAAAGCTTAATATTTCGCAAGCGGATCCCTGAATTGAAAAATGGTATTGAAAGACACCAAATATTTTTGAACGACCTTTCTAACGAGACCCCACATTTTATTTTACGACTTTGTCGGCGTGATTAATACGTATACCTACCCATGCCAAATAACAGCCTTCTAATACTAACCATCTCTGAGCTAAGCCGCAGGCCGACAAACAGACGGACAGACGGATATGGCGAAACCATAAGGGTTCCTTGTTTACTACAGAACCCTAAAATTGCGTGCATTTTCATTACTTTGTTATAATTATCATATTATTATGTTTTGTTTCAAAATAGGAAATAGTGAAAAAGTACGTATTTTTGATAAGAACTTCTGCACTATATAAACATGGTGTAAGACTTCTAACAGCACCAGTCTTCAGCTTCTCGTTGAACTTACAAATACATCAAATATGTCTACCTTCGCTGTTCTGTTGCTCTGCATCCAAGCTTGCTTGGTCCAGGTGAGTGTTTTACTATTTCTGGTATCTTTATTTTCTCTTGAACTTCCATAGATATTTCTTCTGACATATTTAAATGTAAAATTCCACTAATATAAGACTTGTCCTTTGTACTGTCAAAGAATGACAGTTGTGATTCGAATTTAAACGGACAATTTATTTAGTAGTCATTTTGCTTAACAATTAATATCCCCTATTCCTGAATATACATTTCTGATTTTGAAGTAAAAGTCGATCTTCTCTCAAATCAAGACGACGGAAGAACTTCGTCCTGATTTGAGATCTATTTTTACTTATAAGTCTCATCTACACATTAAATTATGAAACAAAGTCGCTTTTCGCGTTTGTCTGTATGTCCTCGTTGTTCTTCTAAACCACGCAACAGATTTTGATGAGGGTTTTCACTATCGCTCAGAGAATTTATTCCTAAAGGTTTATTTGTATAATACGTTAATTGTAAAGTTACGTTTATCTAAGAAATTTCGATGTGTTGTAAAGTCGTAAAAAACGTGCGAAGCAGGAGCGGGTCGCTAGTAAAACTAATAAATTCGTTTTCGATTCAAACCTCTTCAAACTGTACCAGTCCTAATTCTTGAAATGTTTTCAGTAAGCTTTAATCTTTTCTATGTTATTTTCTTCAACAGAATGTTTTCGGCCAATACCTCGGCGGTAGTGGATGCGGATGTGGAGGACCAGCTGTAGGCATTGGCTCTGCTTACGGTGGTGCCCTGGGTCTTGGCGCTGGTCTCTCTCCTGCTGCTGCATGTGGTGGTGCCCTCGGTCTTGGTGCTTATTGTGGCGCCATCGGATCTGCTTATGGTGGCGCACTTGCTCCTGCTGCAGCATACGGAGGTGCTGTCGCTCCTGGAGCTGCTTACGGCGGCGTCGGTGAAGGCAACGTGGCGGTCATTGGTGAGCTGCCGGTCGCCGGCAACACCGCTGTTGCTGGTACTGTTCCTATCATGGGCGCAGTGACTTTCGGTGGTGCTGTACCCGCTGCTGGTGCCGTGTCTATCTCCGGACAGTGCGCGTGCGGCTGCGGTTCTCCCCTTTACTACTGAAGCCCAAAATCAGAATAAACGATCATAAACTGAGCAATGTTTTATTTTCGTACTGTCCTTAACCGCGGCGTTAAAATAACATAGCTACTGTACCAATACAACACGCATGTGTTCCTCGAACCGCCCTTCTAGAAAAGAGCCAGCGTGGAGGCATTTATATCCTTTTTAAATAAAATAGTAATATTTCAAAAGTCTTTAGAAATTAATAAAGATCTTTGTTATTTATAAAACAGTAATGGCCGATCACCTAACATCTACGAAAATGTTATAAAACGTTACTTGACGTTATTATCATAACGTCGTCTGTGGTTTGTTCGTTTACCTGTGGAATCTTAAATCCAGGTGATTTTAAATTATGTAGAGTACCTACAGATGAACATAAAATAATAAAGAGTGTATAATAAGAATAACACAAGATCGATCAGAACACAGAGTCGACGCCGAAACTACAAAAGAAAATTATTTTTCACCACTCCCGCACGAAAGAAGTGTCTTTCCTCTACGAAAACAGTGAGGAAAGTTTGTTTTTCCTCACTGCTTGAACAGTGAGGAAAGTTGGTTTTTCCTCACTGTTTGAACAGTGAGGAAAGTAATGCTCCCGTTCAGGAACTAACCTTGCCTGATTTTTTTAAGTTAAGTTTTAAAGATATTTTAAAATATAAAGAATTATTTTGATTTGCTTTGTGTCTATTTAATTTATTTACCTATGATGACTGAATACTTTCTTGCTGGGAGTGGTGAAAAGTTTTGTATGCAACTTGTGAGCAAGTTCATTTGCTATTCGTTTTGTTGAGTCTTTCGCTTACTCAGGATTGAAATTTATAATCACTCGCTGCGCTCGTGATTCTATTTTTCAATCCTTCGTTCGCTCAAGACTCAAAATCAAAACTCATAGGAAAAACGAACTTTCCTCACATGTTGGATAAATAACTATTTCACCTCAGCACCTCAAACAAGCAGGTTTTGCTGTCAAAAAACAGTGTGCAAAATTCAATTTTGCTGCGAGCGTGAGACAAAGTAATTTTTTTTTTTTTTTTTAAATGTCAGTGTTGGTCACTCACAAAATTCTAAAGATTTGAATTTCACTTAGTTTTGTCACTTTTACTTCGATACGAAAAAAGCGAGAGATAGAATCAAGTCGATTCGAAGTTCGATTTCAAAATTCCATAACTAGTAGGCCCAAAAAAGAAACAAACAATAAAACGTTCGGTTACATATAAAACCTTTAAATTGCAAATCTGTTATGGTTTTATTTAAAATCTGTTTTATTAAAGTATTTAGAACGAAGTTCTTAAAGCGGCTTGCGGTAAGAGTGCACTGGCAGAGATCGTCACGCGAAAAGGTGCTGCGACTGTCTTCTTCTAATTCAAAGAGGAAGAAAGACGGAGAGAGATAGAAAGTGTGAATTTGGTCAAAATGAAAATCCAAGATGGCGGTTGCGAAAATTTTCACATTTTTCGTCATGGGTATCGTTTCTATGGTTTTCATGGTTGCTAAAGCCGATGACGAAGTCAAAATAAAAATCCAAGATGGCGGCTGCGAAAATTTTCACATTTTTCGTCATGGGTATCGTTTCTATGGTTTTCATGGTTGCTAAAGCCGATGACGAAGTCAAAATAAAAATCCAAGATGGCGGCTGCGAAAATTTTCAAATTTTTTGTCATGGGTATCGTTTCTATGGTTTTCAAGGTTGCTAAAGCCGATGGTGAAGTCAAAATAATAATCCAAGATGGCGGCTGCGAAAATTAAAAAAAAAAAATTCATGGGTGTCGTTTCTATGGTTTTCAAGGTTGCTAAAGCCGATAGTGAAGTCAAAATAAAAATCCAAGATGGCGGCTGCGATTTTTTTTTTCATTTTTCGTCACGGGTGTCGCTTTCATAGTTTTCGAGGGAGCTAAAGCCGATAGTCAGATCAAAATATAAATTCAAGATGGTGGCTGCGAAAATATTCAAACTTTTCGTCGATAGTGAGGTCAAAATGTAAATCCAAGAAGGTGGCTGTAACAATTTTGTTTATGTTTTAAATTAAATCATAAGTGAGAAGAAACTTCGTGCCTGACAGGGGTACCCCGATTACACTTTTTTTTTTTCTAAAAAAAAATTGGTATTTGTCATTGAAAAAAACTGGAGATTCGGATTTCTTTTTTCCTGAAAATTTCCACATAAATATGCTCACAGTACGATACCTAACAACACCCTCACGGATCGGAAATGTTTTTTTTATATATTGTATGTTCTCGCTGCTGAGGTGAAAAGTTGTATGTGTTACACGAGAGCAAAGTTATTTGCATCTCGTGTCTTTGAATCCCTCGCCGCGCTCAGGATTCTAACCTAGAATCACTCGCTACGCTCGTGATTCAATTATAGAATCCTTCGCTTACTCGGGATTCAAAATCAACACTCGCAGCAAAAAACAACTTTGCTCTCTTGTTGCACAAATAACTATTATTGGCTAGTCAAAAATAGGGAGGCTATTTTTTTTTCTTTGCGTGTTTAAATTAATTTATTAACATAGAATTAACATGCTTCACATTCTAACCTATAAACTTAGAGAACTTAGATGATACTCGTAGTAGAAACTTAACAGAAAACTTAGACGGATTTAACTGCGAGTCCCAAACTAGGCACAGCATGTATCTTGGTGACGCAAAATATAATATATTATTGATCTATTTCGTCAGTACCGGTTTTCAAAAGTAAAATCTTGTCATTTATTTATTTAGAAATTGCCTTTAAGTAGTTTATGCTAGTGGATTATCTTATTTAAATAATTTACACGAGTTTATACGGTTGACATTCCCTGTGATTTAGAAACAAAATCGGTTTCGATTTTAGAAAAAATATGGACTTCTCTAGGAACACATAACATAACATCACGCCTTGTTTCCCCGAAGGGTTGGGCAGAGGTGTACCTGTAGTAGGTACACCCACATTTCGCCAGTTATGTTTAAGTCCCATGTAATAGGAACGTAAAAGCAATGTACGCGTTCGGAAATAAAATATTATACTGCATTCCGGTAAGCATTAGTTGTATTTTTAAGACTATTACCTACTATTTTCCCTGCCTTAAAACAAAAATATGAATATAATAATAACCTCAAACTCAAAGCATTTATTTCAATTAAACCATTTACAGGCACTTTTGAACTGTCAAAGAGTCAGTTCTTCAGAAAGTTGAAGCTAGTTGCCCATTCCAAATCGTAGATCTCTATGGAGAAGAACGGGCAAGAAACTCCAAGGACACTCTTTTAAATACAGCAATTACAAAATCCTGGGTACATTACTATTGATGCTTCTATATGTGAGAACAATGTAAAAAAAAAAAAACTATTAATAGTATCAAGCTCCTAAAGCTATTGTATGATATAAAAGAGTAGTATTTTAAAAGGGGCCCGCTGGCTGGTCGTTTGACTAATTAACGAATATCTTCTAAAGTATACACTCACAGAAAGTCGAAATTTGGGGTTTGTAAGGTACATAATAGTTTCTAACTCCGAGCACTACTGGGCGATCTGAAAGTATAATAACAATAAAAATAATCATAAGGGGCCCGCTAGCAAGACACTTTATAGATACGTCATTTAATCAAAAACTGTCCAGGTACAAATTATATCTTATTTATTTTCTATAGGTACAAAATACTGTCCTTATGTAAACCTATCACCTGTTGATAAATCTCGTTGGGGCCTGCCAGATACCCACACGTTCCTGTCACTGTAATTTACTTGGTATTCAAATTTTTGTGGGGGTTTTGTGTAGGTACAACAACTAAAAAGTGAAAAATAAAAACTTTTTCACAAAAAATAAAACCGACTTCCAAAAAAAAACACTACAAAGTGAAAAAAAACTTTGATTTCGGAAGTCGGTGGCAAAAAAAACTAAAATAATAAACCCAAGACACCGACTTCCGAAATAAAAGTTATTTTTCACTTTGTAGTGTTTTTTTTTTGGAAGTCGGTTTTATTTTTTGTGAAAAAGTTTTTTATTATAACATTTTACACAGTACCCCATAAAAGAAGTGTGTACTTTAGACAATCCGAAACGGAGCTGATCTATTTTTTTCTTATTTCTTGTGTTAAAATTATGCCTGTCACTTATCTTACTAAAAAGATGTAGAATTTTTCGAACATACATAATATTTTCATATGTATATTGACAAGGTACCGTCATGGTGTTAATTATCTTAAACAGTTCCCTTAGAGATTCAAGTCTGCGGAGGTTGTAGCCCTCTTTTGCAGAATAAAGATAGAATCAATATCTGCGGCCCGTCCCCACAGCAAAATACCGTAAAACATGATGCTATGAAAGTAACTAAAATAGAACAGTCTCGAGGTATCCACGTCTGTTAGTTGGCGGATTTTCCAAACAGCGTAAGCGGCTGAACTTAATAAATTTGTATAGGGGAGACCAGGGCGCGACTGAACAAAATTTATAATTTCAGTTGAAAACGCCTAAAATGCGCGCGCTAATGTGTGCGCGCGTTTAAATGGCCTAAAAATTTTCAAATGATTTTTGTGTCAAATGATGTCCAAACTATTCAATAACCGTAATAATATCGTTGGTTTTAATTTGACAAGAAATTGGTACCTTTTAAAAAAAAGTCTATTTTACTCAGAAAAGTCAGAAATGAATACTCACCCCGCGATCGGGGCTACAATTAACGGGTCCGAGGTAAGTATTAACAAAACCTCAAAAAGGCTTTTGATACAATTAGTCCCGATTTGTTATTACAAAAACTGTCTCACATCGGTATCACAGGCATAGCGCTATAGATTTTAAGTCATACCTGCAAAATCGTAAGCAAATTGTTAAAATAGGTCAATATCAAAGTGGTTCACGTTCTGTTTCTTTCGGTGTACCTCAAGGATCAATTCTGGGACCACTGTTATTCCTAATTTACATTAATAACATATCCCAGATTGGCCTCAAAGGAGACATCTCGCTTTATGCAGATGATACAAGTCTTTTCTACTTTGGGCATTCAATCGAAGCTGTGATACCTTATATACAAAGCGATTTAAATTCACTTAATGACTGGTTCCAATCTAACCTCCTCACCATTAATACTACAAAAACTAACTATGTTGTGATTGCCCCCAAAAATAAAAAAATAAGTGACAATATACAACTTAAAATAAATGATGAAATAATCCAAAGGAAAACTAAAGAAAAATATTTAGGTTTAATTTTAGATAACTATCTGAGTTGGAAGCCTCATATAGAGAAAATCAGATGTAAACTATTATCATTTACAGGAGCTCTTCATAATATAAACAAATGCCTTCCTCGGAAAGTTCGATACATAATTTATAATTCTTTAGTTAAACCACACATAGACTACCTAATAGAAATCTGGGGGACCGCAGCTAAATCTAACCTAGAAATATTACAAACAGCACAAAATAGATTAATCAAAATATTATTTAATTTCAAATTTTGAATGTCATCTCAGAAAATATATGAAGATACAAAAATAATGAACATTTCCCAAACATATATGTACTATACATGTATACGCAAAATATTACATAAAGATATTCATACAACACTAAAATTTACAAAAAAACACCAAGTACCAAAAATTAAACTACGAAACCCCAATTACTTAGTAACACGTCTTCCCAGAACAGTTAATTACGGGAAAAGAAATATTGAATTTGAAGGTGTTAACATGTACAATAAAATACCCATGAAAATAAAAGAAGCAAAAAGTATGTCTTGTTTTTTAACAACCAACTTAAATCGTATATAATGTGTCAATAACAATAATATTATAAAAATACTAGCTTTAGCAAAAAACAAAATAAATAAAAGTTCCTTATTTAGTCAATACGCTATCATGTATGCCACATCTAGTACTCGTAATACATCTACTTTTACTTTAGATCCGTGTTTACTCGGTTGGTGAGAAGTTGTTTTTTTTGTTTTTTTTTTTTTGTTCTATAAATAAAGAAAACGCAAAATTACAATGACATTTCTTTCTTCAGCTATACAAATAACATAGCAAAGTGCTAAGATATTGTTTAAGCCTAATGTTAATTGTTCAACAGATGGTGTAGTCGCTACGTTAAGACGGCTTTGGGTGGGATCTGGACGATCGGTGACAAAAGATGGTGCATAGTCTGACTCTTGAAAGATGTCTTCGTTGCATGGCCAGATACCAGCTTTCATGAATGCGTTTGTCACATTCATGGGATTTAATGCCAACGGCAGCAAATCTCGAGATATTGTCATGGTTTGTCCTGGGTTGTTGGTCATCCAGTTGGTCTGTTTCCTGCTTATGTAATTTTTTAACGGACCATATACTCCTACATCGAGAGGCTGTAAATTGTGCGAGCAATGTGGCGACGTGTGTGACAAAAGAACGACATTATTTCTCTTTGCTTTGTCGACGACTTCAACGCTTACATGTGAGTTGTGGTTATCCATTAAAAGTAAAACTAGATCCTCTTCCGACGGCTTCACATGATGAATAAAACGATCGAGCAAAAACTCTGTGTGTGTCATCCATCCTGATTTATTACCAACGCCTACACATTCTGGTGGTCCGTTTCTAACAAACAAATCGCTGTAGATAACGAATACGAGGAAAGACGAACATACAGGGAATCGCATTCCCAATTGCATTTATGGCTACAGCCAAAACGCCCCTTTCTGCGGATGTCACAGCACCAACCTGCTTTATGTCCCTTCCAGCAACAACTTTTCTCGGCTTTTGCACTGTTGTTTCGCCCGTCTCATCCATGTTCTGAATTCGGCATGGGCTAAGTTTGTATCTCTCAATAAAGATCTGTAATTTCAAAAAAAAAACATGCACATTTGTTCGATTGAAGGATGTCGCCCTACTTCAGGGCTTTCAGGGCTTCTAATCGAAATATTGTATTTCTTTTCATGAAATTCGTGTACCAGTCATCACTGGCCTTTTCATTAGCTTTCCACGATTTTGGCAACTACGGAATTTTGTAAAAAAAACAACACAGTGGACGGCTATTTTTTTTACTTACGCCCGAAATAAATATTGGAGAATTTTAATAAATAATCTTCTATTTTTATCTCCTGCGCAGAAGTGAATACTAACCGGGTCTTTTGAAGCCTACTTCTACTGGAACTCCTGCTTTCTTCTTTTTCACAAAATTGTACAGCGAAACGTGACAAATTTGAAATTCTGTGGCTACTTCTCTGTAGTTCCTTTTCTTGACCATTTTTTCTCATTCATTATTTTATTTTCCACTTGTAAGTCCTCGTGCTGTAACGTTTAGGATAAATAAATAAATAATTAGGTACCGTGGTTAATATACAGCTCTTTCAAGTTAGGACAGATGGACGGACAGACGGAAAGACAGCGTAGGCTTAGTTATAGGGTCCTGTTGGGCACTCTTCGGGTACGGAACCAAAAATAGATAGGGGAATTATTCAATAACGAATTCTGTGTTTTACTAGTCTAAAATGGCCATTTTGTCCTTTCTCTTTCTGAATGACTGGGTTTTCATGGCTTAATCACTTTATGTTGAACAATATAATATGTATACCTATTGTTGGAAATAGTCAATTTTTTCCTCAGAAATCAATTTTAACTCCGATGTTATTCATTTATTTTAAATAGAACAGCCGAGGCCAATTACACTATTTAAACATAATGTAATTTATTTAACACCATGCATTCTTCTCACATAAATTCAGGCATTCTCACAATATCATCTTCTATTCAAGTTTATAAAAGATGTGGTCTTCTGTTAAAACTTATATTCTGTTGCTCAAGCATCGTGATAATAATTTACAACGTGCGTGTTCAGTTGGCATCCCTAACCTAGTACAATAATTCCGATTACAAGTTTTTATGAAACGTATGATTCTGAGTCGGCACGTGTCACGACACAGCGATTACGAATAGTGTCATGCTTAATACAGGCTGTTGTAAGCGTAGATTTGATAGTGTAGATGACGTCTTCGTGAAGGACGAAGACGTCACTACGCATTCAAATCTGTGCATAAAAAATTGCTGAGAAACGACATTTTATTATTTTTGGTGTGAAAATTCGCTGCTGTTCTCATTATAAATGCATCCCAACTACGGAACCCTTCGTTGTGCGTGTTCCGAAACGCACTTGGCCGGTTTATATTTAATCGGCTTACATTTACTTCAACTTAGGGAACAGGGTAAATTTCATCAAAATCAGTTCAGCAGTTTTCAAGATATGGACTAATACGTATACGAGTGACGGCTTGGCTTATTGATTGGAGCTACGGGTGTGGTGTAAAAGGTAAAACAATAATAAAACCTTGGTCAACCTCAATTTAAAAGCGAAGACTAAAAAACTTAAAAAAACCACTCCCGAAGTGTATTTAGTTTGCCGACTTCCGAAATTAAAGTTATTTTTTTTTATTTATTTTTTGTTTTTTATTAATTAGAGATAATGATTCGACAAAAATCACGATCCGGAAAATGAGTATTTTATCGGTGTGTGATGTGAATGCAGTGCCTATATTTCTATTGAACTACAACTTTAGCTGGTGTCCAATGTTGGGATCAGAAGTCACTGTAGAGTCCACAACTACCAAACCACTTTATATTCATTTTATTTTATAGTTTCACAGTATTATATTTATGAATAGCGTACTGGCATTGACATTGACCAATAGGGGTTGACAACCGATCCCTATCGGTTCAGAATCAAATATTATTTTCTACCACATTGCTCGCGGATCGTGGGATCCGATCGGAATAAGATAAAAAACTAAGAAGGTAAATTCATTATCATTCTGGGACTATTTTTCACTGGGACATCACATGAATTACGTGGGTATTCATAAGTTCATAAAACAAAATAAATTGCAAATCAGTTTATTGAATCATAATATCGCGCCATCGGTTATTTTTTTTAATTCTTAGTAACGTCCACATCCATAGCCACCGGCTCCATAGCCGAGTCCGAGAGTGGCAGGAGCGATGGCAGCAGCGCCAAGTCCATAGCCAGCGCCAATTCCATAGCCAGCGCCGAGCCCGTAGGCACCCGCAGCACCATAAGCACCAGCAGTGCCATAGCCAGCAGCAGAAGGAGCGATGCTCTCAATAGCAGTAACACCGTTACCACAGCTGTAGCTGACGGCGCCAGCACCAGCGCTGGGCATCACGCCCTCCAAAGTCACAGCACTCAAGAACGGCAGCTCACCAGCCACGGACAGAGCACCCTCATACACATTCTCAGACGCTACGGAAAGGCTACTGGGAGCGAAAGCAGAAACGCTGGAGATAGGCAGTCCACCGCCACTGGTGGGAATGATCTCTAGAGCAGCCAAACCATTGCCAACCAAACCATTGTTAGCACAGTTACCAGCATAGCCGTTACCAGCATATCCATTACCAATCAGTCCACTGCCGATATAACCATTGCCAACCAAACCATTGTTAGCACAGTTACCAGCATAGCCGTTACCAGCATATCCATTACCAATCAGTCCATTTTCGATCAAACCATTTCCAGCTAAGCCATTACCAGCATATCCAAGACATGAACTGAAAGCAGTCTGTAAAGAACAAATGCATTGAAATATGATTATTTAATTGATCACGTAACATAAAATGTGTCAACCGCTTTTTTTATTGCTTATGTAGCGGTAAATAATTATTTTATAAATGGTGATGAGGGTTCTTTTAAAACTTACCTACCCCAAATGTAACTCAAAGCATCCTTCCAAGCAGTACAATCAAGAATAAAAAAAGCGAGTCTTGCAGTAGTCGCATATGATGTGTAACATCTGACCTCTCACCTTGGTAATAAGCAACATTAAAGGGGCTGGGCCTCGTCAAGGTCGTTTCTGACTGCAAACTGTAGCACCGCGCGAGCTCATAGGTCAAATCAAATAGAGCGCGCTTCCTCGGTTTCCTGTTATACACTCCCGTCCCTTTTCACGAAATCACTCCCACAGATTTTTAGGGTATACATACCTATAGTATGTTCTGTACACAAATTGCAGGAAACCGAGAGGAAAGATGTTACTCATCTAAGCTGTCATTATAAAAAGTAAAAGTTTCTCACCTGGATAAAGAGCACCTGAGCGCAGAGGACGAGGATCACCTTGACTGACATTGTAGTTTGTTGAAGTGGACTTCAGAATATTTTTTTTTAGAATCCATCGACTATTTATACTGAAACGTAGTCCTTATCTAGTTGTGTTGCAGCACACGCAGTACGCTGCTAGACAAATAAATAGAATAAAAAACCGGTCAAGTGCGTGTTAGACCACGCACATTGAAGGGTCCCGTAGGTAGGATTAATTTATCCCAATAATAAAGGACAGTGGGCAAAATACACCCAGCTCCGCCAGCCATATATTAAATATGACTCGAAACACCTAACAAATATAAGCATTTTTAATAATCGCGCATAAAAAAATATCCCCGAGGTCATTAGAAAAAACTGTTTACGTATCTAAACTGAGTAAAATATTTTTCTCTCTAGATACCGTTTTTTTAATATTATTATTAACTACAATAACGTGAGTCTTAACAAAAGGTATGGGCCAGAGACACGACAAAGGCTGGCCGACCATAAAACCTGCGCTCGCACTTACCCCCCCGCCGCGCGACCGACGGGTCGTTGCAGGTAGTTGATTCGTAATCAACACAGTCCTTCGTGTTACTTCGTTGTGATTGTGCGCTCTCTTATTACGATACCTACTTAAATAACTGACTACACGCTTCGGACTTTGAAATACGTTTATCTGCTTTGTGATTTGGTTTTTTTTTAAGTGGAATTATGTTTCTTCCTAGTCGTGGAACAGTTTGTTTGATTTGTAATCGGTCCGTATTACGTAGAAGACGATTGACTATAACGAATCAATTGTTCGAACAAAATCCAACGGCCGCAAGATTCATCTTAAATAACGTTGGATCGGACCAAGTAAGTACCTACTTACATAATAATTATGTTATTATTAAACATACACCCTTACTATTATTGAATGAATGTTTGTAAGATACGTCAATATCTATAGAACTATATAAACATCTTTACTGCTCTTAAACAAAATGTAGAAAAAAGTACAAGAATGGTATAACGTCACATTGCCACGTTCTCGGAATTTGAATTATAAACACTTACCCAATTTTTGCGCGCTCGGCGCTCGGTTAGTCGCCTTATCGGTTATGAGTCATGTTATTGTAAAGCTTGTGGTATTAAAAAAGTTTCACCTTTCTATAGGTAGCTAGGTTGATTCCTTGAATTGAGTTACCTAAACTTGCAATCATAAAATAAATAGTTACTAACTCTATTTTGTTTTATTACAGATTGCGTTTAACAATGCAGAGTTCATTTGTCGTCCTTGTTACCAAAGAGCTACGGCATCATCTGGGGCTACGCCACCAACAGCATCAACATCACACACTCCTCAAGGTCACATTAATCCACCATTTGCCCCCGGCGCTGTACATCAAGTTGGTATTCCAGCACAAGATGTCTTTGCCGCTCCACATCAAGTGAATGTGCAAGTACAAGATGGCCCCGCAGTTCCACATCAAGTTAGTGTGGCAGCACAAGATGCCCCTGACGCTCCATATCACGTAGATGTACCACACCAAGAGGATGCACCAATGTTAGATGCTTCTGATATTGATAATACAACAATTGTATTACCGGATGTTTCTCGACCACCGAATTCAGCCAGAACATGTATGGTTTTAGGATGTCAACAACATTCACTACATCGAATTCCAGAAAAACAAAAAATTCGTTTGATGCAAGTTTATAATTACTACATTCCAGAATTCGCAAGGATTTGTGAGATACATCTGCAATCAAATGACTGGGAAGGAATGACGAACGCGTCAAACGTGATGCATAGTTTTAATGCTGGTCAAGTGACCGACATAATAAATATGATGAAAAAAGCTGCCGAAAATGCATCGCGGTTAGATTTTGAAAATATAGAACAATTTGACGAAGACGAACTTTACTACTTCACGGGTCGAACGCGCGAAGAATTCTTTACAACTATGGAACAGACTCCGTCACTATCTATAACTTGCAATCGGCCAAATACTGCTCTTGGAATAATGTTAACGAAACTGAGAACGGGAGAACCTAATGAGAGGTTATCGTTGTTATTTCACATGAGTCGGAGAAGCTTAGAACGACTAATGAAGTCCGCCCGTGATGCTCTGATAAGAGACTTTGTTCCGACACACTTGGGTTGGGATAATATTACAAGAGAACAAATAGCTCAGCGAAATCTGCAAATACCGAACGCACTATTTGGAAATGCAGAGTCGGTTATTGCAGATAGAAAAGCCATCATTATTTGTGATGGGACGTATATATATATTAATAAAAGTTCGAATTTTTTGTTCCAAATTGAAACCTATAGTCCCCACAAATACAGCAATCTATTAAAACCGTTTATGTTTGTGTGTTCGGACGGCTTTATAATTGAGGTCACCGGTCCACATGGTGCTAAAAAGTCCGATGCATCAATAATTCAGGATATAATAAATAACGAAGACCATCCGTTTCATTGGCAGTTCAGGCCAGATGATATTTTTATTTTGGATAGAGGATTCAGAGACGTTGTTTCAGACCTCGAAGCGTTAGGTTATGAAGTGCATATGCCACATACCGTTCACAGTGGGGAAACACAGCTGACAACATCGCAAGCAAACGAATCCAGAAAAGTCACGCTTATCCGATGGGTCGTTGAAGTAGTGAATGGCCGTTTTAAACGTGACTTCAAGCTGTTTCGCCAAGAATATTTCCATAGTGCAATGCCACACATGTTCGAAGACTTTCGAATTGCTGCTGCATTATTAAATTGTTTTCATGTGCCTATTACTGATAATGAGTATGCGGTGGAGATAATAGAAAGAATAAATGAAAGACAAGACATGCAAAACATTTTAGGTGAATTCGTCACAAGACGTGGCATGAATAGACAACGAGTAAGATTCCAAGAAATGAGTGCTGAAATTCCGGGCTTAGAAACATTTCCTTTGCTTATCCAAAGGGAACTGATTATTTTTGCCCTGGGTACATATCAACTAAAGTTGGCAAAAAGTTATTATAGTGAGCATGTTCGGGGAGATGGGCACTTCAATATATCGCTTTACCGAGAAACCGAACAACTCGTTGCCGAGCTCAATAACACTGGCATTGAAGGAACGAACCTGTGGCTTTTGAAAGCAAAGATACATTCCAGGTACACGAGGTCGAAGTTTTATTACTCATACGTGGTAATAAACGATGATGAGAGTGGATTGAATGCACTGAAGCATTATTATTGCTCATGCAAAACAGGGAACCGTACCTTGGGGTGCTGCGCTCATGTAATGGTCATAATATGGTTTTTGAGCCTGGCAAGATATGAAGAGAATATCCATAGACCGGCTCTCTTCTTGGACTCAATAATAATAGATCACGAATCTCGATAATAATCAAACCACCCAATGAGAGAAGCAAACTATGGAAAGTATAGCATCCACCTCCCAACTTCGTTAAGCCCCGGGAATATGTAACTCCCGGACGTGATCTGCAGTGGTCTATATGGAAAGCTCTTAACGCACCCAATTGGGCCGCTGCAGACACAATTTGTTGAAGTGTAGGATTACTGACCCATCTAACACCCGGTGCGAGTGCGGTGCTTCTGATAAGAGCATGTTCCACTTTGCCACTGCTACTCATGCCGCGACCAATGTGGCCACCTACTGGGTTCAATCAATATTAAAACATCGAAGAAGAGTGCTACCGACACGAAAAGAAGAAGAAGAAGAATTCATTTGTTTCAGTTTATAACGCAGTTATTGAGATTTTTTGTTAAATATCAATAATATAAATGTTTTATAGATGTTAAGTTCGTTTCAATAATGCTCAGTAAGTTAAACCTATTCGACTTAAAATAAATAGAGAACCCTGGGACAGAATTGAATGCCCATTGGCACAGACAAACATGGCTGTGATACCTTCCAAACAAAAGTAGTCTAAGCTCTGGCGGACGTGGGTGTGCCGTCCATACATTTTTGCCCACTATCCTTTAACAACATTTTTTTCAAACTGCAAATCTAAGTTAGTCGATTATTTCTCGTTAATCTGTAAAGGCTACGATGTGATAAATTTCCTTTTAACTTCGTTATATATACTACTGCTGTGATTTTTTTTCACAAATCCAAATACATACAACCATTTAGCTGGGGAGCACTTGACTTTAACAAAAATATGCATTTTAAAGCTTAATATTTCGCAAGCGGATCCCTGAATTGAAAAATGGTTTTGAAACACACCAAATATAATTGAACGACCTTTCTAACGAGACCCCACATCATGGGATAGACGAGATTTTTTTTCATAATTTTATTTGACGAATTGTCGGCGTGATTAATACGTATACCGATATCAAATAACAGCCTACTAGTACTAACCATCTCTGAGCTAAGCCACAAACTGACAGACAGACAGACAGACGGTCATGGGGAAACTATACGGGTCCCTTGTTTACTACAGAACCCTAAAATTGCGTGCATTTTCATTACTTTGTTATAATTATCATATTATTATGTTTTGTTTCAAAATAGGAAATAGTGAAAAAGTACGTGTTTTTGATAAGAACTTCTGCACTATATAAACATGGTGTAAGACTTCTAACAGCACCAGTCTTCAGCTTCTCGTTGAACTTACAAATACATCAAATATGTCTACCTTCGCTGTTCTGTTGCTCTGCATCCAAGCTTGCTTGGTCCAGGTGAGTGTTTTACTATTTCTGGTATCTTTATTTTCTCTTGAACTTCCATAGATATTTCTTCTGACATAGTTAAATATAAAATTCCACTAATATAAGACTTGTCCTTTGTACTGTCAAAGAATGACAGTTGTGATTCGAATACACGGAAGATTTATTTAGTAGTAATTTTGCTTAAAAAATTATATCCCCTATCTCTGAATATACATTTCTGATTTTTAAGTTAAAATAGATCTTCTCTCAAATCAGGACGAATTTCTTCCGTCGTCTTGATTTGAGAGAAGATCTACTTTTACTTCAAAATCAGAAATGTATATTCAGGGATGGGGGATATAATTTTGTAAGCAATTTACACATAATATTTATGAAACAAAGTCGCTTTTCGCGTTTGTCTGTATTTCCGCGTTCTTCTCCTAAACCACGCAACATGTTTTGATGAGGGTTTTCACCATCGCTTAGAGAATTTATTCCAGAAGGTTTATGTGTATAATACATTATTCTTAAAGTTATGTTTACCTAAGAAATCTCGATGTGTTGTCAAGTCGTAAAAAACGTGCGAAGCAGGAGCGGGTCGCTAGTAAACTAATAAATTCATTTCCGATTCAAACCTCTTCAAACTGTACCAGTCCTAATTCTTGAAATATCTTCAGTAAGCTTTAATCTTTTTTATGTTATTTACTTCAACAGGATGTTTTCGGCCAATACCTCGGTGATAGTGGATGCGGATGTGGAGGACCAGCTGTAGGCATCGGCTCTGCTTACGGTGGTGCCCTGGGTCTTGGCGCTGGTCTCTCTCCTGCTGCTGCATGTGGTGGTTCCCTTGGTCTTGGTGCTTATGGTGGCACCATCGGATCTGCTTATGGTGGCGCACTTGCTCCTGCTGCTGCATACGGAGGTGCTATCACTCCTGGAGCTGCTTACGGTGGCGTCGGTGAAGGCAACGTGGCGGTCATTGGTGAGCTGCCAGTCGCCGGCAACACCGCTGTTGCTGGTACTGTTCCTATCATGGGCGCAGTGACTTTCGGTGGTGCTGTACCCGCTGCTGGTGCCGTGTCTATCTCCGGACAGTGCGCGTGCAGCTGCGGCTCTTCCCTTTACTACTGAAACCCAAAATCAGAATAAATGATCATAAACTGAGCAAATGTTTTTTTTTTTCGTACTGTCCTTAACCGCGGCGTTAAAATAACAGCTATGTTGCGTCTGGCGTCTTATATTGGTACAGTAGCTATACTGTACCAATATAAGACGCCTGTGTTCCTCCAACCGCCCTTCTGGAATAGAGCTAGCACTGAGGCTTTTATTTCCTTTTTGAATAAAATTGTAGCTTAATGCTACAAAACATTACAACATGAGGTGTTTAGGCTTCGTACTGAGTTTTTATGTTTTTAATTGTGACCTTGCATCATTAATTCATCTATTTATCATTCTTAATTTTCTTTATTTCGTGATTTTGTATTTCAATAGTCATTAGAAATGAATAAATATCTTTGTTATTTATAAAACAGTAATGGCCGATCACCTAAAATCTACGAAAATGTTATAAAACGTTACTTGACGATAGATATTATCATAACATCGTTTGTGGTTTGTTCGTTTAACTGTGGAATCTTAAATCCAGGTGTTTTTAAATTATGTAGAGTACCTACGGATGAACATAAAATAATAAAGAGTGTGTAATATATAAGAATAACACAAGATCGATCAGAAAACAGAGTCGACGCCGAAACTACAAAAGAAAATTATTTTATTGGCTAGTCAAATATAGGGTGGCTATTCTTTTTTCTTTGCGTGTTTAAATTAATTTATTAACAAAGAATTAACATGCTTCACATTCTAACCTGTAAACTTAGAGAACTTAGATGATAGTAGAAACTTAACAGAAAACTTAGACGGATTTAACTGCGAGTCCCAAACTAGGCACAGCCTGTATCTTGGTGACCCAAAATATAATATATTATTGATCTATTTCGTCAGTACTGGTTTTCAAAAGTAAAATATTGTCATTTATTTATTTAGAAATTGCCTTTAAGTAGTTTATGCTAGTGGATTATCTTATTTAAATAATTTACACGAGTTTATACGTTTGACATTCCTTGTGATTTAGAAACAAAATCGGTTTCGATTTTAGAAAAAATATGGACTTCTCTAGGAACACATAACATAACATAACATCACGCCTTGTTTCCCCGAAGGGTTGGGTAAAGGTGTACCTGTAGTAGGTACACCCACATTTCACCAGTTATGTTTAAATCCCATGTAATAGGAACGTAAAAGCAGTGTACGCGTTCGGAAATAAAATATTATACTGCATTCCGATAAGCATAAGTTGTATTTTTTACGACTATTACCTACTTTTTCCCTGCTTTAAAACAAAAATATGAATATAATAATAAACTCAAACTCAAAGCATTTATTTCAATTAAACCATTTGCAGGCACTTTTGAATTGTCAAAGAGTCAGTTCTTCAGAAAGTTGAAGCTAGTTGCCCATTCCAAAACGTAGATCTCTATGGAGAAGAACGAGCAAGAAACTTCAAGGACACTCTTTTAAATATAGAAATGACAAAATCCTGGGTACATTACTATTGTTGCTTCTATATGTGAGAACAATGTAATAAAATAATAAAAAACGATTAAAAATAAGCCCTGGCGGATAAGACATGTCCAGTCTCAACTGACGGCGCCCGTTCACGAACACGACGCGTGGATCAGCACCATCCAGCTCAACCATTTTGTAGGAAACCGAATGATCCAACACACTCGCCACCATCAGCGAGACATTAAGTGAGCATGACATACTCTCACCTACCCTGCTCTTTCAAGTCAACATACAATTTTATAACATAGTAAACGACTCCATGGTTAACACATTTACAAAAAATGAAAGAAAAAAAAAATGCGTCTAAGTTACACAAAACTGCAATGTATTTGTAACATTAAAATAATTTTACTACCAAAGAGAAAAAAAAAACATTATTATCTATTGGACTAAGTATTCAACAATTAAGACAAGGTTAAATAAAAAAAATAAAATAAACATTAAGTTCGTAAAGTCAGATAAAATAAAAAAGGAGAAATGTTCCAATTTTTTATTTTATTTAACTTGTGAGCCCAAGTCCCTATGGAGCAGGATCAGCATTAAGCCAAGCATTTTTATCTACGATATAATCATCCGACTTATAGTATGCTTGTCTACATAGTGTGCGTTTAATGCAAGTTTTAAATTTCTTCTCATTTAGTTGAAGAATATCGAGTGGTATTTTACTATAACATTTTACACAGTACCCCATAAAAGAAGTGTGTACTTTAGACAATCTGAAACGGGGCTGATGTAATTTTTTTCTTTTCTTTTGTGTTATAATTATGCCTGTCACTTATCTCACTAAAAAGATGTAGAATTTTTCGAACATAGATAATATTTTCACATGTATACTGACAAGGTACCGTCATGATGTTAATTATCTTAAACAGTTCCCTTAGAGATTCAAGTCTGCGGATGTTGTAGCCCTCTTTTGCAGAATAAAGACTAGAATCAATATCTGCGGCCCGTCCCCACAGCAAAATACCGTAAGACATGATGCTATGAAAGTAACTAAAATAGAACAGTCTCGAGGTATCCACGTCTGTTAGTTGGCGGATTTTCCAAACAGCGTAAGCGGCTGAACTTAATAATTTTTTATAGGGGAGACCAGGGAGCGACTGATCAAAATATGGTGACAAAAGATGGTGCATAGTCTGACTCTTGAAAGACGTCTTCGTTGCATGGCCAGATACCAGCTTTCATGAACGCGTTTGTCACATTCATGGGATTTAATGCCAACGGCAGCAAATCTCGAGATATTGTCATGGTTTGTCCTGGGTTGTTGGTCATCCAGTTGGTCTGTTTTCTGCTTATGTAATTTTTTAACGGAGCATATACTCCTACATCAAGAGGCTGTAAATTGTGCGAGCAATGTGGCGGAAACGACAAAAGAACGACATGGTTTCTCTTCGCTTTGTCGAAGACTTCAACGCTTACATGTGAGTTGTGGTTATCCATTAAAAGCAAAACTGGATCCTCTTCCGACGGCTTCACATGATGAATAAAATGATCGAGAAATTTCAAAAACTCTGTTTGTGTCATCCATTCTGATTTATTACCAACGCCTACACATTCTGGTGGTCCGTTTCTAACAAACAAATCGCTGTAGATAACGAATACGAGGAAAGACGAACATACAGGGAATCGCATTCCCAATTGCATTTATGGCTACAGCCAAAACGCCCCTTTCTGCGGATGTCACAGCACCAACCTGCTTTATGTCCCTTCCAGCAACAACTTTTTTCGGCTTTTGCACTGTTGTTTCGCCCGTCTCATCCATGTTCTGAATCCGGCATGGGCTAAGTTTGTAACTCTCAATAAAGATCTGTAATTAAAAAAAAAAACATGCACATTTGTTCGATTGAAGGATGTCGCCCTACTTAAACTTGTCGCTTCAGGGCTTCTAATCGAAATATTGTATTTCTTTTCATGAAATTCGTGTACCAGTCATCACTGGCCATTTCATTAGCTTTCCACGATTTTGGCAACTACGGAATTTTGTAAAAAAAATAACACAGTGGACGGCTATTTTTATTACTTACGCCCGAAATAAATATTGGAGAATTTTAATAAATAATCTTCTTATTTTTATCTCCTGCGCAGAAGTGAATACTAACCGGGTCTTTTGAAGCCTACTTCTACTGGAACTCCTGCTTTCTTCTTTTTCACAAAATTGTACAGCGAAATGTGACAAATTTGAAATTCTGTGGCTACTTCTATGTAGTTCCTTTTCTTGACCATTATTTCTCATTCATTATTTTATTTTCCACTTGTAAGTCCTCGTGCTGTAACGTTTAGGATAAATAAATAAATAATTAGGTACCGTGGTTAATATACAGCTCTTTCAAGTTAGGACAGATGGACGGACAGACGGAAAGACAGCGTAGGCTTAGTTATAGGGTCCTGTTGGGCACTCTTCGGGTACGGAACCAAAAATAGAAAGGGTATCTATTCAATAACAAAATATATTATTACGAAAAAGTGTACATTAGCGTTAATAAAGTCATGTAACATTATTAAGAATAATTCAAGTTACTGCGAAAAAAAAAATATGGTGAAATCAAATATTCAACACGTAAATTAAAAAATCGTAAAGTGCAAAAAGTTCGTTACCTGGCCAAAATAGACGCACATCACACAACTCACTCCCACGGCGCACTGAGCTGGACTGACGAGTCTCAACCTGTAGACCGCTGTCACAGGGACTAATTTTAGGAATCACTAGTGACGTGCTGTTTAGTTTCTTAGAAAATCGCTTGTTAATACTTACCTCTGTTAATTGGAGCCCAGGCCCCCCCCTTAGCTCGCCGTCCGGTAAGGACCAAGCCCGGGTCGAAGGCGCGTTGTGTTCCACGCGCGCCTTAAAGAGATGTCAGCAAATGAAGGGGTCCGATGAGACCATTGCCTGCCGGGGTTGCGGGAAAGTCCGAAAGGGATACCGTGGCCCCCTGGCATTGCACAGGCAAGAGAAGGAATACGGGTGGGTTTTATTCAGTAAGAGTGTGACACGCCCTCCCACTCCACCCAGAGCGGGAGACGTGATTTGATGATTTCCCAACCAAAAAAAAAAAAGGCCCCCCCTTATATACAATGATTACATTTACAATGTACACACGGCCAGACATCAAGCTATACATTTCCAGTATAAGCTGAACTCGCACTGTACGGAAATCCTATACAATACAATGCGAGATCAGCATGAACTGGAAATGTATCGCTTGATGTGTAGTCGTTGGTAATAGTCTCTCAATAACGAATTCTGTGTTTTACTAGTCTAAAATGGCCATTTTGTCCTTTCTCTTTCTGAGTGACTGGGTTTTCATGGCTTAATCACTTTATGTTGAACAATATAATATGTATACCTATTGTTGGAAACAGTCAATTTTTTCCTCAGAAATCAATTTTAACTCCGATGTTATTCATTTATTTTAAATAGAACAGCCGAGATCAATTACACTATTTAAACATAATATAATTTATTTAGCACATGCATACTTCTCACAAAAATTCAGACTTTCTGACAGTATCATCTTAAATTCAAATTTATAAAAGATGTGGTCTTCTGTTAAAACATACATTCTGTTTGCTCAAGCATCGTGAGAATAATTTACAACGTGCCAGTTCAGTTGGCATCCCTAACCTAGTACAATAATTCCGATTACAAGTTTTTATGAAACGTATGATTCTGAGTCGGCACGTGTCACGACACAGCGATTACGAATAGTGTCATGCTTAATACAGGCTGTTGTAAGCGTAGATTTGATTGTGTAGATGACGTCTTCGTGAAGGACGAAGACGTCACTACGCATTCAAATCTGTGCATAAAAAATTGCTGGGAAACGACATTTTATTATTTTTGGTGTGAATATTCGCTGCTGTTCTCATGATAAATGCGTCCCAAATAGGGAACTCTTCGTTGTGCGTGGTCCGAAACGCACTTGGCCGGTTTATTTTTAATCGGCTTACATTTACTTCAATTTAGGGAACAGGGTAAGTTTCATCAAAATCAGTTCAGCAGTTTTCAAGATATGGACTAATACGTATACGAGTGACGGCCTGGCTTATTGATAGGAGCTATGGGTGTGGTGTAAAAGGGAAACAATAATAAAACCTTGGTCAACCTCAATTTAAAAGTGAAGACTAAAAAACTTAAAAAAAACAACTCCCGAAGTGTATTTGGTTTGCCGACTTCCGAAATTAAAGTTATTTTACACTTTTTTTTTCATGATCACGATCACGATCCGGAAAATGAGTATTTTATCGGTGTGTGATGTGAATGCAGTGTCTATATTTCTATTTAACTACAACTTTAGCTGGTGTCCAATGTTGGGATCAGAAGTCACTGTAGAGTCCACAACTACCAAACCACTTTATATTCATTTTATTTTATAGTTTCACAGTATTATATTTATGAATAGCGTACTAGCATTGACATTGACCAATAGGGGTTGACAACCGATCCCTATCGGTTCAGAACTAAATATTATTTTCTACCACATTGCTCGCGGATCGTGGGATCCGATCGGAATTAGCTAAAAAACTAAGAAGGTAAATTCATTATCATTCTGGGACTATTTTTCACTGGGACATCACATGAATTACGTGGGTATTCATAAGTTCATAAAACAAAATAAATTGCAAAACAGTTTATTGAATCATAGTATCGCGCCATCGGTTTTTTTTTTTAATTGTTAGTAACGTCCACATCCATAGCCACCAGCTCCATAGCCGAGTCCGAGAGTGGCAGGAGCGATGGCAGCAGCGCCAAGTCCATAGCCAGCGCCAATTCCATAGCCAGCGCCGAGCCCGTAGGCACCCGCAGCACCATAAGCACCAGCAGTGCCATAGCCAGCAGCAGAAGGAGCGATGCTCTCAATAGCAGTAACACCGTTACCACAGCTGTAGCTGACGGCACCAGCACCAGCGCTGGGCAACACGCCCTCCAAAGCCACAGCACTCAAGAACGGCAGCTCACCAGCCACGGACAGAGCACCCTCATACACATTCTCAGACGCTACGGAAAGGCTACTGGGAGCGAAAACAGAGACGCTGGAGATAGGCAGTCCACCGCCACTGGTGGGAATGATCTCTAGAGCAGCCAAGCCATTGCCGATCAAACCATTGCCAACCAAACCATTGTTAGCACAGTTACCAGCATAGCCGTTACCAGCATATCCATTACCAAACAGTCCATTTTCGATCAAACCATTTCCAGCTAAGCCATTACCAGCATATCCAAGACATGAACTGAAAGCAGTCTGTAAAGAACAAATGCATTGAAATGTGATTATTTAATTGATCACGTAACATACTCGTAATATGTGTCAACCGCTTTTTTATATTGCATAAGTAGCGGTACCTTATTATTTTATAAATGGTGACGAGGGTTCTTTTAAAACTTACCTACCCCAAATGTAACTCAAAGCATCCTTCCAAGCAGTACAATCAAAAATAAAAAAGCGAGTCTTCCAGTAGTCGCATAATGATGTGTAACATCTGACCTCTCACCTACCAAGCGCTTATTTGGTAATAAGCAACATTAAAGGGACTGGGCCTCGTCAAGGTCGTTTCTGACTGCAAACTCTAGCACCACGCGAGCTCATTGGTCAAATCAAATGGAGCGCGCTTCCTCGGCTTCCTTTTCACGAAATCACTCCCACAAATTTTAGGTTATACATACATACCTATAGTGTGTTCTGTGCACAAATTGCAGGCAACCGAGAGGAAAGGTGTTACTCATCTAAGCTGTCATTATAAAAAGTAAAAGTTTCTCACCTGGATAAAGAGCACCTGAGCGCAGAGGACGAGGATCACCTTGACTGACATTGTAGTTTGTGTTGAAGTGGACTTCAGAATAAGTTTTCCAAGAATCCATCGACTATTTATACTGAAACGTAGTCATTATCTAGTTCTGTTGCAGCACACGCAGTACGCTGCTAGACAAAAAAATAGAATTAAAAACCGGTCAAGTGCGTGTCGGACCACGCACATTGAAGGGTCCCGTAGTTAGGATTAATTTATCCCACTAACAAATTTAACATTGCAGTTGAAAAACATGTTTTTCCGCTCGGAATGTATGGGAGAACATGTTTTTTAAACTGCAAATCTAAGTTAGTCGATTATTTCTCGTAAATCTGCAAAGGCTACGCTATGATAAATTTCTTTTTAACTTCGTTATATACGAGTATACTACTGCTGTGATTTTTTTCACAAATCCAAGTTTAGACAACCATTTAGCTGGCAGGAGAAGGAACACTTGACTTTAACAAAAATATGCATTTTAAAGCTTAATATTTCGCAAGCGGATCCCTGAATTGAAAAATGGTTTTGAAACACACCAAATATTTTTGAACGACCTTTCCAACGAGACCCGACATCATGGGATAGACGAGATTTTTTTTCATGATTTTATTTTACGACTTTGTCGGCGTGATTAATTCGTGTACCCATACCAAATAACAGCCTTCTAGTACTAACCATCTCTGAGCTAAGCCACAGATTGACAGACAGACAGACACGGACATGGTGAAACTATAAGGGTTCCTTGTTTACTACAGAACCCTAAAATTGCGTGCATTTTCATTACTTTGCTATAATTATCATATTATTACACGCCCTTTATGCCTGGAGGCTCACGCCCTTTATGCCTGGAGGCTTTATTTTCTTTTTTTTAGATATTGTTTACGTTTAGTTATTTTTATTTCTGCTTGAGTATAGTTCTCGATGTTTTTGGTTGGTATATTGGCGTGTGCTAGCTGTCATATGGCTATTAATTTATAATTTAAATTTAATTTTGCGTAATGTAAATTATCTTAAAAATTATTGTATAGAATCATTTTTTTTTCCCTAACTGAACAGACAGCTGTGCTGCTGGGGAGTTTGTTGCGCCACTTCTTCTTCCCAGCAAAAGCACTAGGAAGTGGTGAAGGGTGGGCGTTTTGGGGGACTGTCTTATGTAATTTTGACGTTCGAAAAGTGCTGATTCTCAGCCTAGTTTGAATAAATGACTTTTGAATTTTGAATTTTGAATTATGTTTTATATAAAATAGGAAATAGTGAAAAAGTACGTGTTTTTGATAAGAACTTCTGTACTATATAAACATGGTGTAAGACTTCTAACAGCACCAGTCTTCAGCTTCTCGTTGAACTTACAAATACATCAAATATGTCTACCTTCGCTGTTCTGTTGCTCTGCATCCAAGCTTGCTTGGTCCAGGTGAGTGTTTTACTATTTCTGGTATCTTTATTTTCTCTTGAACTTTTATAGATATTTATTCAGACATATTTAAATATAAAATTCCACTAATATAAGACTTGTCCTTTGTACTGTCAAAGAATGACAGTTGTGATTCGAATTTAAACGGACAATTTATTTAGTAGTCATTTTGCTTAGCAATTAATATCCCCTATCCCTGAATATACATTTCTGATTTTGAAGTAAAAGTAGATCTTCTCTCAAATCAAGACGACGGAAGAAATTCGTCCTGATTTGAAAGAAGATCTATTTTTACTCATCTACACATAATATTATGAAACAAAGTCACTTTTCGCGTTTGTCTGTATGTCCGCGTTGTTTTTCTAAGCCACGCAACAGATTTTTATGAGGGTTTTCACCATCGCTTAGAGAGTTTCTTCCGGAAGATTTATGTGTATAATACGTTATTTTTAAAGTTACGTTTACCTAAGAAATCTCGATGTGTTGTCAAGTCCTAAAAAACGTGCGAAGCAGGAGCGGGTCGCTAGTAAACTAATAAATTCGTTTCCGATTCAAACCTCTTCAAACTGTGCCAGTCCTAATTCTTGAAATGTCTTCAGTAAGCTTTAATCTTTTTTACGTTATTTTCTGCAACAGGATGTTTTCAGCCAATACCTCGACGGTAGTGGATGCGGATGTGGAGGACCAGCTGTAGGCATCGGCTCTGCTTACGGTGGTGCCCTGGGTCTTGGCGCTGGTCTCTCTCCTGCTGCTGCATGTGATGGTTCCCTTGGTCTTGGTGCTTATGGTGGCACCATCGGATCTGCTTATGGTGGCGCACTTGCTACTGCTGCTGCATACGGAGGTGCTATCACTCCTGGAGCTGCTTACGGTGGCGTCGGTGAAGGCAACGTGGCGGTCATTGGTGAGCTGCCAGTCGCCGGCAACACCGCTGTTGCTGGTACTGTTCCTATCATGGGCGCAGTGACTTTCGGTGGTGCTGTACCCGCTGCTGGTGCCGTGTCTATCTCCGGACAGTGCGCGTGCGGCTGCGGTTCTCCCCGTTACTACTGAAACCCAAAATCAGAATAAACGATCATAAACTGAGCAAATGATTTTTTTTCGTACTGTCCTTAACCGCGGCGTTGAAATAACATAGCTACTGTACCAATACAACATGCCTGTGTTCCTAGAACCACCCTTCCAAAATAGAGAGCCAGAGCTGAGGCATTTATTTCCTTTTTAAATAAAATAGCTTAATGCTAGAAAACATTATAAACATAAGCTGTTTAGGCTTCATACTGAGTTTCTCTGTTTTTAATTGTTGCCTTGTTTCATTTACTGTAATGTTTATCATCCTTCATTTGCTTTTTTTTTGAGATTTCTCATTTCAATAGTCAAAAGAAACTAATAAATATCTTTGTTATTTATAAAACAGTAATGGCCGGTCACCTAACATCTACGAATATGTTATAAAACGTTACTTGATGATACATACTATCATACCATCGTTTGTGGTTTGTTCGTTTAACTGTGGAATCTTAAATCCAGATTTTTTTAAATTTAGTAGAGTACCTACGGATGAACATAAAATAATAAAGAAATGTATCGCTTGATGTGTAGCTGTGTGTAGGTACTTCACGTGGGTAGGTATTCGTAATAGTCTCTCATTAACGAATTCTGTGTTTTACTAGTCTAAAATGTCCCATTTGTCCTTTCGTTTTCTGAATGACTGGATTTTCATGGCTTAATCACTTTATGCTGAAAAATATATACGTATTGTTGGAAATAGTCAATGTTTTCTTCAGAAATCAATATTAACCCCTATGTTATTTTAACAAGATGTGGTCTTCTGTTAAAACATACATTCTGTTTGCTCAAGCATCGTTACAATAATTAACAACGTGCGTGTTCAGTTGGCATCCCTAACCTAGTACAATATCTCCGATTATAATTTTTATGAAACGTATGATTCTGAGTCGGCACGTGTCACGACACAGCAATTATGAATATTGCCATGCTTAATACAGGGTGTAGCAAGACGTTTGAATGCATAGATGACGTCTTCGTCCTTCACGAAGACGTCATCTACGCATTCAAACCAACGTAAATCATTTGTTTTGGGGTATTGCCAACCCCATCGTGCCTTTTAACTTAATATTACATTACCACTTATAATGAACACATAAACTATACTAAACCGTTAATAAGACAACATGATATTATACTTAGTGATAAAGATGTAAGTCACAGATGAAGAGTCGTTATTAAAAGTCATAACCTTTTGGCACCTTCTGAAGTTGGTTGAGATAGACTCCCCCTCTCGCCTGTTCCGGACACACTCCATTAGCAAATGTTGCACATCCTCAATCTGGTTACATACTCTGCAATTCGGCGAATCAGCTTTTTTCATGTAAACTTCGCCGATGGATAGTGTCCAGAGCGAAGTATTAAAATTAATTTAACAGAATTCCTACTGAGTTGGAAAACATCGAACCAAGACACACGAGTAGGCTTGTAAGGTCATATACCATATACCTTTTTGCTGACTGATTTCAACAAAGTGTTGCTTCTAGGAGTTATAACAAATTACTTTAAATTTTGATATGTTTTCCCAATAATCAGGTAAATATTTAATTGTTGTACCGTCTACTGCTGGAGGAGCTCGTGGCTAAGTTATAACTGCCGCACGGGTCGATCCGTCAGGTTAAGCTACGCTTGCTGGGGTTGGTCTGTGGATGGGTGACCATCTTTACGTACCGAGCCTCCTCCGTGCCTCGGAAAGCACGTTAAGCCGTTGGTCCCGGCTGTCATTCGTGGATCTTTGACAGTCGTTACGGGTCGTCAGAAGCCCGAAAGTCTGACAACCAGTCTTACCAAGGGGTATCGTATCACCCAATTACTGGGTTGTGGAGGTCAGATAGGCAGTCACTCCATATAAAAATACTGGTATTCAGCTGCATCCGGTTAGACTGGAAACTGACCCCAACGTAGTTGGGAAAAGGCTAGGCAGATGATGATGACCGTCTACTGCTGCTAATTTAGATAACCGATCAGCCTCCTCAGTACCACGTAGTCCAATGTGACCTGGAACCCATTGTATTGGGTGCATCCCTAACATAAGTATTGTCAATGCAAATGTAAAATGTGAAAGGTAATTCAGAATGTCAAACTAAAGTTAAATGCATAAAATGTCAGTGAATGTTCCACGGGATGAATCTAAATAAAAATGCAAGTTGTCCGACTCAAACCACGTCTAATTGAACATTTAAAATATTATATAAATAAAATGTATAGAATAATGCAATGTGTCAGTATCAATGCACTGCCAAATGTAGGTCGCGTCCAAAGTGCAAATACGCGAGCCTACTGGCTAACTTATTGCAAACAAATATTTTAAAACCCATGTACGTGCACCGTACATATTGCCACAACAGAGAAAAAGAATAACTAAATAAAACAATTCCAAATATGTAAAGAATAATAAAATAAGAATGTAAAAACCAATGTAAAATTTAAAAATGCAGGATTCTAATGTAAAATAATTGACCTACGGCTATTATGAAAAATGTAACCTAAAGTCTATAAATAGGATGTCACCGTAATAATAAATTAACACACATCACTATGTTTTTCAGTGTCAAATTTCACTTCACTTGAGGCAGTTACCACACGGCACTTTGATCACTTTTGTGTCCCGTTTGTCGATATTGCTGTTCCTGTCCTCGATGTCATAATCTTCTTCTCGTCTGCTTCTACTTCTCGCATCTTGTGGACCCTCCCCCTGTCTTTGGGTTGCCATCTTTCGCCAAAAATACACCGATGTTACAAACAGTGCAATGGTAATCGCAACACCCACATAGATTGCAAAGTAGTGATGAACGTTGTGAGAGGTTATGGTGTCCCGCTTAAACTGTTCTTTTATAGCGCGTAGTTGTGTGTCAATCTTCTTGAACGTCTCTTCGTGCGTTTCAATATGCCACGATGAGTTACGAATCGAAGTATTGATAATGTTGTTGATTGGAGAGATCGTGGGCATGATCATCACATATGGTTCATTGACTAAAATGTCACTTGTGTGTTCCATATATGCGTGCAATGTCGTGTGTGTGTGTGTGTGTGTGTGTGTGAGTCGCCTTGTAAGTTGCATCCTTGTTTCAGCGTTATCAGACCCGAGTGACGTAACGTCTCCGATGTCATTTGAGTACCGCACACTAATTGTACTTCGCACGTGTCACAACAATAATAAAACCAGGTGTTTTGTTTATGTAATTTGACCCATTTGTCGGCGCATACTTTTATTTCTGTGTGGCAATAAACGCTGTGTTCTTCGTTGTTTCGAATCAGCTGTACATTGCGAATAGATTTGTGACGATCGCCGGTGTTGTATATAGGATGATTTAGTTTGCACAGTAGAGTTTGGTCATGTAATTTTTGGCATTCAGGAATGTCATATTGTTCAAGGGGTATAAACGAGTATTGGTTTGCGTTAAATGCTATTATCGCAGAATTGGGAATAGCGTACATTACTCGATTTATGTCAATACGTTTAGGAATGCTGATAAGTTTGTTAAGTTCGTATAGGGCATCACCCAATATCGGTACTTTTATGTCCATCAACAGGTAGTGCTGTGTTATGCGTGCATGTATTCTGAACAGCCTGTAGATGTCCTTTAAGTCATTACGAACTTCAGGTAGCGCTGAGTCGCGACGTAGTAGCCGAGCAACTCTATCTAGTTCGCTTTGCATTTGGGTTGGTGATAATAGATGTACGTCCATATTATTATGTCCTTGGTACATATTTGTCAGTGTGTTGATAAGAGATTCTTGGACATCTTTTAATTTTTGAACCATTCTTTGTGCAGCTATGGCTGATGTACTCGTAATTATATAGAATGCATTCTCAAGTTTATCTTTGAGCGTCTCGTTTTCTAGAGACGTGAAGGTGATCGTTGATTAAAGTGAACTGCTTCACCATTGTTGCTTCGTTACGCTGTACAATGTTGTTCTCGGTTTCCAGTATACTTGTCTGGTTTTTAAGCAGTTGGAACAGGTAGTTTCTATTATGTTGAATTATGTCGATATCCTTTTCATATTGTTCTGCAAAATGTAGATCTAACAATCGGAATAACGAGTTGGCAACATATCCTACTCCGTCGATCAATCCTTTTTTGAACCTGTGTTGAATTATCCTCTGAGACCTCAGTAATTCGTTGTAATAATTTAGTTAACTCGTGCTTTGTTCAAGTTGGTTAATTAGAACATGAAATTGCATCAACCAGTCTTCGCAACGAGCGTGCTTTATATGAGATACAAATACTTGCAGAGTGTCTACATTGCGCCAGTAATTTGTTATATTGTCATAAAATACCAGTTTCCATTCACCTCTAATTTCATGTAAATCTGCAATCTTGTCAAAGTAAATTGTTTGATTTTTTGACAGATGAGTAATTTTCATATCTTGCTGGACAGTAGGTGTTATCAATGTCATAACTAGCATCAGCATATAACATACCAAGCTGTTCCAGTTAAGCCTATTAGATCGGTTTCGCCGATTTTTGGTTAGTTTGTCAGTGTCAGTGTTGTTTTGTCCCTCAGCCTCAACTAGTGGTACCAGTTTAGTAATAGGTCGTTTAGTTTCGCCTTTTGCAGTTTATAATGTCACAACACTAGTGTGGCCGTCTTTTCTAGGGTATAACTCCGCTACACGACCCAGTGCCCATTTTCCTGCAGGTAACCTTTCAGCTTTAATGCATACAATGTCATTTTTCTTTAAGTCAGTATTCTGTCGTTTCCACTTTAGTCTTGCTTTGTTAGTAGTTGTTGGAGGTATTCTTGCGACCACTTGTTCCAGAAATCATTGCTAAGTTGTTGTAAAATTTGCCATCTCTTGTTTAAACGGTAAGTATTGCCAGTGTTGGGTTCTGGAATTGTCATGAGTGATGTCCGGTTAAGAAATGTCCTGGAGTTAAACAAATAATCTCTTCGGCGTTTTCTGTAACGGTGCATAGTGGTCGTGAGTTCAAGCAAGCTTCTATCTGACATAGCAGAGTAGTAAATTCTTCGTATGTTAGACGTTGATCTCCAATGACCCGTTTCAGATGATATTTCATGCTCTTCACAGCGGCTTACCAAAGTCCGCCTGCGCTTGGCCAGACCGGGGCATTGAAGTGCCATTTAACTCCCATCTCATTTGATATTTTTCCCAAGAAGAAAATATTGTCAATGTTTTCTACAATGCATTTGTATTGTTGCAATAGGATCCGATTTGCACCCACAAATTCGTGCCGTTGTCGCTGTACATATCCCGTGGCGTACCTCGACGTGCGCAGAAGCGCTTGAAAGCCGATAAAAATGCTGTACTGGATAGTTCTGATACCAGTTCTAGATGGATGGCTTTTGTTGCTAGACAAACAAATACTGCAACGTACGCTAGCAGTGTTCTGACGCCTCGGCCTTTATTTTTCTTGCTCTCAACGTGTCCAGTAAAATCACTCTCGGCAAATACTGTCACTCTCGGCTCTAGTAGATCAGCCATAATCTGGTTTGTTTGTTCAACATTAAATCGGTGACATGTTACGCATTTATGTAAGACCTTTTTGACAGCGTGATATCCTCACGCTCAAAACTCTTTGTCGTGAATGTGTCAGAGTTAACTTAAGACCTCCATGTAATGTTCTTCTGTAAGCTTGCCAAATTGATAACTCTGTCAGTTTGTTGTCATGTAGTAGTAGAATTGCATGTTTAGTGAACGATGTTTAGTGTCTTCGTGTAAGTTTGAGTTACGTAACCTTCCACCCACTCGCAGAATGTCATGTTTGTCAAGGAATGCATTTAAACTCAAAAGGTTACTTTTCGTGCTGAAACCTTTATTTTCCTTCAATCTCATAATCTCCTCATTGAAGGCATGCAATTGAATATGTTTCATTATTAGGTTTTCAGCGCTTTGTAATTCTGTAGACGTCAAATAAGTAGTAGTAGTAAGATCAGATGAGTGTCAGTGTTCGAACAGCTATTTATGAAACGTTTTATCCAGACAATGAACCTTGTAATACGAGTAAAATCGCTGTGTCTGTCTAATAACTCAATTACTATTGAAGACGGTTCACATTTCACAAAATACGTTTGTTTTTAACTTATTTTGTTTTTGTTTTGATTCACAATGTTGTCGGTGTAATTGCAATTTTTTCACACGTATCTTCACAGTAATTTTTCATCCAGTAGGGACCTTGCCATCACAAAGGATGTTGCAATAGTTGGGAACAACTGATTCCGCGTGATGCACAATCTGCAGCATTTTCCTCGGACTTGACATAACTCCAGTGCTGTTTTGGAATTACGTCATGCACTTGCTGTACTCTGTTGCTGACGAACGATTTCCATTTTGTGACGTCACCATGCAGCCAACCCAATACAACCATAGAGTCCGTCCAGGCGTATGTATGTTTGTGGACATTGTCCCATTTAAAGACTCTCAGGATCTTTTCATGAGCCGTGAAAGTAGTAGTACTCCACATAATTCGAGTCGCGGTAGTGTCAATTTTTTGTTGATTGGCGATAACCTCGATTTTGCAGCGATAAGTCTAGTCACAGGCTCGTTTCTGTAATTTATTGTTAGCATGTATATAGCGCATGCTTAGGCCTTTTCGGACGCATCGCAGAACCTGTGGACTTGGAATGGATTCGTAATATCTCCCAGCCACCTTGGTATTTTATATTCGGTTATGTTGTGTAAGTCGCTAGTAAACTGCTTCCATTCTTCTTGCACGCTGTCAGGTAAGGTTTCATCCCAATCACCCAATCCCGATAGCTAGACGCTTTGGAACAGCAGTTTTGCTTTTACTGTCAAAGGTGTCAACCAGCCCAGTGGGTCGAAAATTTTCGAGATTTCCGATAGCAGCTTCCTTTTTGTCAATTGGTTTTTATTGTCAAATTGTATATTTTTTGTAAACGAAAATGTGTCAGTTGTAGGATTCCACTATACCCTCAGGTTTTTGTTAATCCATCGTTTGTAAAATGCATTATCGTTTGGTTACGATCTGAAGATGATAAACTTTCAATCAAGGTCTGTTCGTTGCTGGACCACTTCCGTAGTGTAAGGCCAGCTCCACTCAGCATCTCGATGAGTTGCTTCTGAATTTCTAGTTCTCGTTCAATGGAGTTGCTGCCACTTAGGACGTCATCAACGTACATTTCGTTAGCAATGACATCCGCTGCCAAAGGATATTTCTGTGCATCATCGTCTGCGAACTGTTTCAGCGTTCGAAGAGCTAAAAATGGTGAAGCAGTTTACTTTAACCAACGACAACCACCTCACATCCCTAGAAAATAAGACGCTCAAAGATAAACTTGAGAGTTCGAATGCATTCTATATAATTACATCAGCCATAGCTGCACAAAAAATGGTTCAAAACTTAAAAGGAAGGATCCGGCTCGAAGGACCAAAAAATTATATTGGGTGCATCCCTAACATAAGTATTGTCAATTCAAATGTAAAATGTCAAAGGTAATGCAGAATGTCAAACTAAAGTTAAATGCATAAAATGTCAGTGAATGTTCCACAGGATGAATCTAAATAAAAATTCAAGTTGTCCAACTCAAACCACGTCTAATTGAACAATAAAAATAATATATATAAAATGCATAGAATGCACTGCCAAATGTAGGTCGCGTCCAAAGTGCAAATACGCGAGCCTACTGGCTAACTTATTGCAAACAAATATTTAAAAAGCCATGTACGTGCACCGTACATAATTCTTTTATTCTTAAATAATAAAATAATATTTTCAAGAATATCTTGCTATCGATGCACCTTTGAAACCAGAGGCTCATCGAGCAATATGCTGTAGTGCGCTTTTACTGTCTGAAAGAATAACAACTCTTTTTAAATTCTGTTTACGACTACTCGTATAAAAGATCGCTTGATAAATTGCCATGTGCTCCAGTGTTACTTTAAAACCGAGATTGGTTCCTAATCTCTGGTCAAATATTCCTGCGCCTAGACCTTGAGTACCCTTTGAACCATCTGTAAAAAAATTGTGCCAACTACAATACATTTAATTCAACTAAAACACTAATAAATTTGGATTTTAAATGGATTTGGGTCTCTTTACATTCAAGATCAACATTAATTACATTTTTAGCCGCAATAGCGGCTGACCAAGTTTCTAAGGTATACATTTTATGAATATATGCTGAAAAAATATCTATGTGTTTTACACCATTATATATTTTAACTAATAGGGGATTTTTTTTGTTTTACAATATTTGATATAACAAAGGGCACTGAGATCCGTAATCAAGCTAACTGTCATATTGTTAGACAGTGATATTATTTTTAAACAATATGTATTAGCTAAATATTCTCTTCTTAAAAATAAATAACGAGCTGCGGGAGTGGTATAAAAGGGAAACAATATTAAAACCTTGGTCAACCCCAATTAAAAAGTGATAAATAAAAAACTTAAAAAAAAAACAACTCCCGAAGTGTCTTTGGTTTGACTTCCGAAATTAAAGTTAATTTTCACTTTTTACATGACTGTTTTTTTTTGGAAGACGGTTTCTTTTTAAAATTAAAATAAACAAAAATCACGATCCGGAAAATTAGTATTTTATCGGTGTGGGATGTGAATGCAGTGTCTTTATTTCTATTGAACTACAACTTTAGCTGGTGGCCAATGTTGGGATCAAGAGTCACTGTATTCATTCAATTTAATAAATCTAATAATAAAAGACATAATATTATTAATCTTGACATACCAAAAATAAAGGCTGTAACACATACAAAATTCCTAGGAATAATCATAGACGAAGACTTAAATTGGAAATTACAGACAGAAATTGTATCCAAAAGGTTAAATCAATTTGTGTATGCGTTAAGACAAGTAAAATACACTACCAATTTAAAAACAGCTATAATGACGTATCATGCCCATGTGCAATCAATAATACGATATGGACTTGTAATGTGGGGAAACGGCACAGACCATTACAAAGCATTTGTAGCACAAAAATAATGCACAAGAGCAACATATGACATGGAACCTGATCAATCATGTCAACCGATATTTAGAAAGCTTGGTTTGTTGCCTCTACCCTCACTTTAAATTTATGAAACATGTATGTTCGTAGCAAACAACAAAGATTTAATTTAGAACTGCAAATGATGTTAATCCAAGAATCGTAGAGATCCATTCAGACTCGTACTAAATGAAGTTCTAAGATCTACAAAATACAATAAGAACTGTTTAGCAATGTGTGTACGTATTTATAATAATATACCAAGCAACGTAAAAACGTTGCCTTCTAGAGCATTTAAGCACAAACTATATAAATGGCTAAATATGCAAAATATCTATTCTATTACATAATTTATAGAGACTAAATATGCTCCAACAATTTTATAATACTATGTGATGTAACGCATGCCGACAAGTTTGCATGCTATGTATGTATAGCAAAACATGTAAGCACTAATTTTAATGTATTATCTGTAATACCATGTTTTAATGCAAATAAAAATGATTTGATTTGATTTGATGATTTCCCACCAAAAAAAAAAGGGTTAGGTAAAACAAATATGTAATATAACCCTAATTTACGGATAGGGGAGGTACTTAAAAAAAACATGATTTTATTTTACTACTTTGTCGGCGTGATTAATATGTATACCCATGCCAAATTACAGCTTTCTAGTACTAAAGGTAGTGAGCTAAGCCGCGGACATTGACTACAGAACCCTAAAAATGATTACGATCCGATAAATAGTGTCGGAGAAATGCGTGGACAAACATACATACACCTATAAAATTTGCGGAACCGTTCATTGTTTGTGGTCCGACACGCACTTGGCCGGTTTTTTGGACTGGGCCGTAACTAGAACATTTGAACAAAATCCAACGTTTTTGGATGTTTTATTTATAAAAACAAGTTCTAAATGTTACAAATAAACTTTAAATACTCTCAAGATCCTTGTACCGTTGCGTACCTGTACGCATAAGCACAATGTTTTCCGTGCGTTACATTGCGCATTACCAAAAACAGCGAATTTTCATACCAGAAATAGTAAAATGTCGTTTCGCACCAATAAAAAAAAAATAACCTCTATTTTTGACAAGTCAATCAATATTTTTCTTTTGTGATTTCGGCGTCGACTCTGTTTTCTGATTGATCTTGTGTTATTCTTATTACACACTCTTTACTATTTTATGTGATCGCCCATAAGGCCATTACTCTTTTATAAATAACAAAGATCTTTATTAATTTCTTTTGACTATTGAAATAAGAAAACTCGAAATAAAGAAAATTAAGAATGATAAACATTGGAAATGAAACAAGGCAACAATTATTATTAAAAACAGAGAAACTCAATATGAAGCCTAAGCAGCTCATATAAATACCTCAACGCTGGCTGTATTCTAGAGGGACGGTTCGAGGAACACAGGCGTGTTGTATTGCTACAGTAGCTATGTTATTTTAACGCCGCGGTTAAGGAAAATACGAAAAGAAAAAAACATTGTTCAGTTTATGATCGTTTATTCTGATTTTGGGTTTCAGTAGTAAAGGGGAGAACCGCAGCCGCACGCGCACTGTCCGGAGATAGACACGGCACCAGCAGCGGGTACAGCACCACCGAAAGTCACTGCGCCCATGATAGGAACAGTACCAGCAACAGCGGTGTTGCCGGCGACTGGCAGCTCACCAATGACCGCCACGTTGCCTTCACCGACGCCACCGTAAGCAGCTCCAGGAGTGATAGCTCCTCCGTATGCAGCAGCAGGAGCAAGTGCGCCACCATAAGCAGATCCGATGGTGCCACCATAAGCACCAAGACCAAGGGCACCACCACATGCAGCAGCAGGAGAGAGATCAGCGCCAAGACCCAGGGCACCACCGTAAGCAGAGCCGATGCCTACAGCTCGTCCTCCATATCCGCATCCACTACCGCGGTATTGGCCGAAAACATCCTGTTAAAGAAAATAACATAAAAAAAAATAAAGAACTTCCTGAAGAAATTTCAAGGATTAGGACTGGTACAGTTTGAAAAGTGTTCAATCAGAAACGAATTTATTAGTTTACTAGCAACCCGCTCCTACTTTGCACGGTTTTTACGACTTGACAACACATCGTTTTTTCTTAGGTACACGTTACTTTAAAACTAACGTATTATACACATAAACCTTTCGAAATAAATTCTCTAAACGATGGTGAAAACCTCATGATTTGTTGCGTGGTTTAGAAGAACAACGCGGACATACGCGAAAAGCGACATTATTTCGTAATATGTGGAGAGGAGATTTTTAAGTAAAAATAGCTCTCATCTCAGAACGAATTACTTCCGTTGTCCTGATTTGAGAAATGTAAATTCAGATTTTAATTTTTAAGCAAAATGACTACTAACTAAAGGCTCGTACATACAAGCGCGACTTGTCGCGCGACGTGTCGCGTGGCGATTCTGCGATATTAAGGCTCGTACATACCAGCGCGACATGTCGCGCGACGTGTCGCGTGGCGATTCTGCGATATTATCGCCACGCAACACCTTTCACACTACCGCGATATCGCGCGCGATTCGCAGCGCGACACCGACAAAGGATTGACCCTTTGTTGATGCCGCCACTCTGCGAGTATAAATGGCGGTCCATTCCGAGGTGAGTTCAGTAGTAGACGATCTTCGTCAGAGGACTCTACCCACACCTTTTCCTCTGGCCGAACCCCGCCGACTGGAGTGGATCTTCCTCCGGCCTTGGCCCGAGACCCCCTCGTCGGCGGACGACCCCTGGCCATCCCCCGGTTTGGGGCGCTTCCGGAGGAACTTTCGGTTCCTCACGGTCGCTCCCCCCACCACTTCGCGCTCCGAGCTCTGACCAGAGCTCATTGCGCCAGATGCAGCGTCGGACTCCGACTCCGCATCACTCCTCTCCTTTTGGTTTTTGTGTTTGTTTTCTTTCATAATTGTTCCCACGAGTAAAAAACTTTGTGTATTGACTCAAAATATGTGGTTCGCACTAGCGACTAATTATCAAATAGCTACCCATTAGTCAAGCTTACAACCTCCCTCACGGTGCGCCGCCGCTTGGAGGTTTGGGGTAATTTTTTATAGAGGATTTCTTCCTCGCGGTCCGGGCGGTTAAGCCAAGACCCTCGACCCCCGTCAAGTGCCAGAGACATGACCTTGACACTCTTCGGGGCTACGAGACCAACGGTGGCAGAAGGCTTCCTCCTGCCTGCCCGACGGCAGTGTTAGTGCACGCCGAGCCCGTACTCCAACGCTGCTCAACGTGTGCTCTCTCCGAGTACACGTTAGAGCGTTCCTCCGACAGGATATTGGCATACGGACAACGAGACCCCTTAGGCACATAGTACCTAATGGGGAGACATTGCCCGCATCCCAGGGTGCACCGTCCTGAAGACTGGCCTTCCCCCCGGACGCATCCGAAGGGAATTCCAGCCCACAGGCACACGGGGAGGTTTCCTGTCCAAGCAATAGCAATAGCAATAGTCAACAATAGTCTATCAGTCTGCCTAGCCCATAGATATCTGTTTTTTATATTTCTATGGCCTAGCCTTTTCCCAACCAGCTTCCAGTCTTACTGGATGCAGCTGAACTTTACTTGGAGCGACTGCCTATCTGACGGGTTGTCAGACTTCTGACGACCCGTAACGACTGTCAAAAATCCACGAATGACAGCTGGGACCACGCGAGGAACGGAGGAGTCTCGGTACCTATGTAAAGATCGTCACTCATCCACGGACCAACCCCCGCCAAAGTATACGATTGATCGACCCGTGAGGCTGTTATTACTTTTTGGAATAAAACGTTAAATAAAACTAAGCCGCTCGCGTGGGCAAGTTTAGGTACCTACCTACCTAGGTTAGGTTGGGTTATGTTGACCAACCGGGGAATCGAAACTAGGACCCCACGCTCAGCAAACGCGCACAGATCTGCCTTCGTCCTCTGACGAAGATCGTCTGCTACTGAGCTCAGCTCGGAATGCACCGCCATTTATACTCTCTTGGTGTCGCGTCGCGCCAGCTACGCGATATCGCGGCGACGCCATACAAAATGTTCCTATTTTAGGCTCGTACATACAAGCGCGACTTGTCGCGCGACGTGTCGCGTGGCGATTCTGCGATATTATCGCCACGCAACACCTTTCACACTACCGCGATATCGCGCGCGATTCGCAGCGCGACACCGACAAAGGAATGACCCTTTGTTGATGCCGCCACTCTGCGAGTATAAATGGCGGTCCATTCCGAGGTGAGTTCAGTAGTAGACGATCTTCGTCAGAGGACGAAGGCTGGTCTGTGCGCGTTTGCTGAGCGTGCGGTCCTAGGTTCGATTCCCCAGTCGATTAACATAACCCAACCTCCAAACCTAAGTAGGTACCTAAGCTTGACCACAAGCACGAATGACTAAACTTCCGAATTCGGTCGTGTTTTTACGAAGTATTTATTTCAAAATCAAGATTTTTATTTACTTTCCTATTTATGTTATTTCGGAAAAATAACTTAATTTCAACATGTTAGGTGTACTTTCGGCTGCAAAACGTTTTTATGAGTAGGTAGGTATGAACTTTCGAATCATTTTAAAATCAACAACATACGAGTAGGTAGGTACTTAGATTGGAAGTGGAACTAACCTAGGGTGTACTATAATAGGTACCTATAGCTCTGTCTAATCCTTAGGGGATTACAGGCGTGATGTTTAAGAAATACTCGGTTATAATAACTGAATACCTACCTATCTCTAATAAATGAGTGATCCAATTATAAAATTATAGTAGGTAACTACTTACAAACTGCCTCGTTGGTCTAGTGGTAGCAAGTACAACTGCGCTTGAGGTGCTGGGACAATGACGGGGGACTTGTAATGTTAAACAGCCGTTCGCAAACAGACGTTGTACTCGAAATGACTCTCAGACAGCTGATATCACGCACTCGACTGCTAGCGAAGCCCTAGCGCTCTAAAAGCCGCCACGCGCCGCCCGCCGCCGCTGTCCGTCCGTGCTCATTGCCGAATCCCGACTTGTACGTGCCTGGTTTTTTTTATTATCAACTAGCTGTCCGCCCCGGCTTCGCACGGGTAGCACTAAGTAGGTACTTATCTACGGCGCACCTACCTACCCTACCTACCTACCCTACCTACCTACCTACCCTACCTACCTACCTACCTACCCTACCTACCTACCTACCCTACCTACCTACCTACCTTACCGGGATAAAAAGTATCCTATGTCCGTCTCCTGGTTCTAAGCTACCACCCCACCAATTTTCATCCAAATCGGGTTTCACCGCGTGCCGCCAAAACCATTAGTAAGTCATTGCAATGTAACTCTTATATAATTAATTGCTATATGGGATTAATTAGAATGATTGACATTTGCGAGAACATTCTTTATTAGAAATGGAGAAATCATAGGTATAAATTTCGTCAAAAATCCTAAATAATACCTTACAAAAATGAGATAAGAGTCACATTGCAATGACTTACTTAGGTATTTTGCTAATGATTTTATTTCACTTTGGGATAAAACGCCCAGGAATCGCCGTCATGCTTGTGTGGTCAAGTTTAGGTACCTGCTGTTAGGTTTGGTTTAAACGACGAACCAACGAACATGATCGTTCGATTGGACATATTATTATATATATTCAATAGGCTAACAGTCTACGTCCGCGTCGGCGTCGGTTTCGTTGCTGTGTGGCTCAGGAGGGCCAGCTAGATAGAAAGAAACATATAGATATCTATAGCAGTGGTGTGAGCGGCGCGGGCGCGGCGCGGGCGGCTGCAGCGAGCGGCAACTATAAAAGATACCTAGTTTTTTGACCACGCCGCCGCCGCCCGCGCGCCGCCGAAACCATTATTAAGTCAGTGCAATGTAATTCTTATGGAATTGCAATAAGGTATAAATTAGAAAGACATATACGGGGACTTTTTAGTTTGAAATGGAGAAATGATTATTTTTTTGTAAAATTAGTCAAACATTCTAATTTATATCTTAAAGCAATGACCAAAGAACCACATTGCAATGACTTACTATTTTGCTTATGATTTTATTTCACTTTGGAATAGTCATCAATAGTCTATCAGTCTGCTTAGCCTTTTCCCAACCAGCTTCCAATCTTACTGGATGCAGCTGAACTTTACTTGGAGCGACTGCCTATCTGACTGGTTGTCAGACTTCTGACGACCCGTAACGACTGTCAAAAATCCACGAATGACAGCTGGGACCACGCGAGGAACGGAGGAGTCTCGGTACCTATGTAAAGATCGTCACTCATCCACGGACCAACCCCCGCCAAAGTATACGATTGATCGACCCGTGAGGCTGTTATTACTTTTTGGAATAAAACGTTAAATAAAACTAAGCCGCTCGCGTGGGCAAGTTTAGGTACCTACCTACCTAGGTTAGGTTGGGTTATGTTGACCAACCGGGGAATCGAAACTAGGACCCCACGCTCAGCAAACGCGCACAGATCTGCCTTCGTCCTCTGACGAAGATCGTCTGCTACTGAGCTCAGCTCGGAATGCACCGCCATTTATACTCTCTTGGTGTCGCGTCGCGCCAGCTACGCGATATCGCCGCGATATCGCGGCGACGCCATACAAAATGTTCCTATTTTAGGTGTCGCGCTGCGAATCGCGCCCGCTACGCGATATCGCGGCGATATCGCAGCGCGACAAGAACAAAGGAACATTCCTTTGTTGATGCCGCTCTGCGAATCGCCGCGATATCGCGTAGCGGGCGCGACGCGACACCAAGAGAGTATAAATGGCGGTGCATTCCGAGCTAAGCTCAGTAGCAGACGATCTTCGTCAGAGGATGAAGGCAGGTCTGTGCGCGTTTGCTGAGCGTGGGGTGCTAGGTTCGATTCCCCGGTCGGTCAACATAACCCATCCAAACCTAAGTAGGTACCTAAGCTTGACCACACAAGCACGAATGATGAAACTTCCGAATTCAGTCGTGCTTTTACGAAGTATTTATTTAAAAATCAATATTTTTATTTACTTTCCTATCTTATGTGATTTTGGAAAAATAACTGCAATACGTTTTTAGAGCCTTTTTATGAGTAGGTAGGAAATTTGAAATCATCTTAATTTACACACCCATAAAGTTGACAACACATGAGTAAGCTAGGTACCTATATTGACACTAGTGGCACTAACCTAGGTAGGTACCTACTTACTTTTAATTTACTTATCAAACTAATTAAATAGTCTTAATTTAAAATTAAAATATGACTATAGGTTCTAGCTATACTGGTTCCTATTCATTCAGACCTCATATTTAGGGTTCCGCACTTCCGAATGAAATAACGGAATCCGTGAGTCACAGCCGATTTGCTCCGAATCTACTGGATCGATTAAGGGGTCGGCGGAGCATGCGTAGTTAATACAAACATAATTCCAAAATAATGTGTAAATCAAACATATTCTTAAGGTAGTGTGTATTTATTCCGATTAGAAAACAGAATATCTAGGCTCCCAAATATATATTTTGAATGGACACTGATACAAAGACGAGATAATAATATGAGGAATTTCAAATTTCTATAGAAAACTTATTTTTCTCATAATTCGTCTTTAAATCTATACTTAATCCAATCAGAATAAATACACACTACCTTAAGAATGTGTTTGATTTACAAATGATTTTGGTACTTATTACGTTTGTACCTATGAACTACGCATGCTCCGCCCGCCCCTTAAGTTATTTGGTTCACATACGAATTTCTGTGACCCAAACACTAATTAATTTTGAACAAGTACCTATGGGGTTTCTTTTTAGGAAAAAAAAAAATTGTACCGGATGTCATTTTCATCTAAGTAGGTACCTATTTCATTTGCTAAGGAAACACGGTTCGGTTCATTTGCATGTCTTAGCAAATGAAATAGGTAGGTACTTAGATGAAAATTGACCATTTGCAATCCCCTTATTTACTAAACTACCGAGCCTAAAATTTTGAAAAAAATACAGATAATAGTTCTATACTTACGTATAGATTACAGGAAAACCTATAAGAAGTCTATGGTCTTAAAATAACATGGTAAATTACTCAATATTGTGCGTAAAAACTTACATTTAATTTTGCAGTTGAAATGTATGGGGGATCATGTTTTTCAACTACAATGTTAAGTTTGTTTTTGGGAAGAAAAAGGCTAAAAAATTTTTTTAATGATTTTATTTTAGGTAGGTACCCACCACTTATTGTCGACGTGATTAATATATCCATGCCAAATTACAGCTTTCTAGAAATAGGTAATAATTTGAAAAGTACTTAGGTAAGTAAGTGCATTGGAAGGAGTAGGTACCTATCTCCAATAAAATTTTCTAATCTCCAAGCAATAGAATAACGAAGGGCCCCCCCGCTGGATAGAAAAAAAAAAAAAAAAAAAAATGAAAAATGCACGCATTTTTAGGGTTCTGTAGTAAACAAGGAACCCTTACAGTTCCGCCATGTCCGCCTGTAAAATAAAATTAAAAAAAATATATATATTTTCTCGCTCCCATGATGTGGAGTGTCGTTGGAATGGTGTGTATCAAAACCATTTTTCAATGGGTCTACCCTTTATAGCAGAACTTTTATGTCCTAATATTATTTTGCATAACAGCAGATAGCATAAACTTCATTTCGCAGAAAATCATTTGGCATACGCTCATTTATCATAATTTACGTTCACAAATACTATATTATATACAAAATGTAATACTACATTACATACATTCACGAATAAAGTGTAGCTGACATGATTTCATGTCAAATTATTAGCATATTACTGTAAATTCCATAATACCTTTGTTTACTAAGAGATTGTTTTAGTTTTGTTATAAAATATTTAAAACATTATTTTGTAACATGGTATTTGATTTATGAACTGACAATAACACTTATGTTTGTTATACGTCATGTTGTCTGATATTTTTGCATGTACTACTTGTTTACGCCAAACTCATTACGGCTCGTGCAGACCAGCGCGACGTGACGGCGCGATGCGACTCGAACAATACAATTTCTAAGAAAACTTCACGGTATAACAATAGCGTCGCGTCGCGCTAGTCTGCACGAAGCTTTAGCCGCTATCGAATCTTTTGTCAAAAAAGGTATTTGAGCGAGACCTTGCCGTAAGTCTATGACTAGCGCGGAAGGTCAAGAATTTTTGTCTGTATACCGCCAATTAGTTTATTTTTGTTCAAACATAGTTCTAACATCGGATTATCGGATATCGGATATGATTATCGGATATTTTGTTTAGTTGAAATCCCAAGTAAAACGTATTATTTTAGCGTACGAAATGATTTTTAATTTGTAAGAATGCGTATTCTTGGAAACTTATTGTAAGTAACTATTATGTTTTTTTTGTTTTTATACAAACATGTATACTCACATACAGCCAGACAGAAAATTAGTTTTAAGTTGTGGTATACAATGTAACAACACTTACGTTGGAAATAAATTATATGCTATTTCTAATTCAAAACTCATAATATTGTAAGTCAGGATCATCTTTAGGCATAAATTTCATATTCATAATAATTAAAAAGCAGAACCATAATATCGCAGAAAGTTCACACAAACATGCAAATATCTATAAAGCTGTTGTTGTTCAGTTGGTTGTGTTGTCATGTTCACACAAACCAGCAAGCATACACCATGAATGCGCATGGTGTATGCTGCATGTTGCATACTTGCAGCAAGCATGCAACATGCAGCAGGCATGGTTTCTGTCACGGCTCCGGCGCTGCAGGGCTCCGGCGGTCCCACGCGGGCTTAAATTACACTCTAGGGGTAGGGCAGACAAGACTACGTGGAGTCGGTTTTACTGCAATACGTTTCTGTCACTAACTTTTGTAGCACAACATATTGACTCTTTAAGACAATATTTTAGTTTAATTTAAGATTTAAAATGCTATTTTACAGAAATGGCAATATGCCTAATATAATTATTCCAAATAGAACACTGCCATCTTAAAAATATGCCATTGTAAATTCAAACATAGAAACATTCGGCCAAACAATCATTATATTAAATATTTTATAGGCCTTTCAAATATTCGTTTAGAGAAGATTATGCCAAGTGTGTTACGCAAAATAAGTTTCGGAGCATCTAGTTTTTGCCAGATAGAGGGAACCCTTTTTCAATTCAGGGATCCGTTCGCGAAATATTAAGCTATAAAATGTAAATTTTTGTTAGAGTCAAGTGTGTTTAGCTGGCAGGGGGGCCTGCCAGCTAAATGGTTGTCGGTACTTGGATTTGTGAAAAAATTCACAGCAGCAGTATATATAACGAAGTTAAAAGGAAATTTTTTTTTTTTTTCTTTATTTAAGGGGACTCGGTCAACATTGACGATGTCGCCCCGTAATTCTAACTATAATATAACTCTTATAGCTAACTACGTCTTATCTCTCTAAAATCTAATCAATATTACAACAATGGAGTGGAAGCAGAGCCCAGTTATTGCTGGGTGGTGTGTCCTCTCCGTAAATGGCAGATGTATAACGCACACAACTTCCTGGCCCCTTCCGAAAAGGGGAAGGCCAAGAAGCTGCTACATAACCCTATATTGTACTGCGAATCCCCAAGTGTCTGTTGCCGCTGATCCTCATTCCGGACACATTCGAGCAAAACATGGTGAATATCCTCGATAGTGTTACACTCCGTGCAATTAGGTGAGTCCGTTTTACCCATTAAATGTGCAAATTTATTTGATGGAATGTGCCCGGACCGAAGTCTCAGCAGTGTCACAATATATTGTCTATGGGCCTCCATCTCCTGGAACCATGGACAACGGAAAGGTCCTGCCTGTATAGTCCTGTACCATATGCCTTTGGTGAGTGACCTCTCATCAAAATATTCCTGCCACAAGTCTTTACAAATCCTTTTGACTGCCTGAACCTGATCTGTGTGAAGCGGTAAACAAGTGTATGTGATCCCTTCCGAAGAAGCTAATTTTGCTGCCCGATCTGCTTTTTCATTGCCCATGATGCCAATATGAGATGGAATCCACTGTAGAATTATAGTTTTACTAGTCATACGCAGCTCTAAAATGGTTTGGAGGATAACAAAGGCTATCGGGGAACCTCGAGAATTCGAGGGTAGCCGAGCCAGATGCAATAAAGCACTCTTAGAGTCAGTTAAAACCACAATATGCTGAGTATCAAGAGTTAGCGCGTAAGATAGGGCTTCGGAAATAGCTATCAGCTCGCAGTACATTATAGCAATATTAACCTTAATTTTAAATTTAAGCGTAGTATTTAATTGAGGGTCGAATACAGCCGCTCCCGCATACTGCGCCTCTTTGCATCCGTCTGTATAAAGTTGATAGAACGAACCGTAGTTATCATTCAAATATTTGGTACACTTTTGTCTTAAATCTAATATATCCATTGATCTCTTTGGAATGCGTACATACGGGATATCGTAAGAGATGTTCTTCGATAAGTCAATACTGGACAGCCATATATCCAACGAGAATACACCCAATATGGAGCTAGAATACATAGGTAAATTTTGGATTTGTCTATGCGTGTCTACTAACCATGGAATCTTTTTATTTCTCCAGTATTGACCCTCACACAATTTTGACAATTCATCAATAATATTAATAGTAACATTATCCTTTACCGACCTAGATTTTAGCCAGAACTTTCCCGCTAAGTATCTTCTTCGAATTGGTAGCGGTTGTAAGCACAGTTCGTTCTCCATGACATGAATTGGAGTGCTCTTAATGAAACCCCCAATAATCCTCATACATAAATTTTGGATTCCGTCAAGTTTATTCAACTGACTGTTAGCGTAATTACCAAATAGAAAACTACAGTAATCAAGTCTACTTCGTATCATTGAGATATACAGACGTCGCAAATGTTTCGGGTGGACACCCCATTTGGATCCAGCTAGCACTTTAAACATGTTTAATAATCTTGAGCACTTTTCCCGTAATTCGTTAATATGCCTTTTCCACTTCAAAGATCCGTCCAGCCACATACCTAGGTATTTTACACTATCCACCTGTTTTATATTATGATTGTTAATATTTACTGAGAATATTTTCCTATTTTTACCCCTACTAAATAAAATTATTTTTGTTTTGTTATAAGAGATCTGTAATCCTACTTCTTCTATTAAACTCTGAAATACTTTTAACGAGTTTTGGATATTGATAACGGAATCCGAAATTTGTTTGTTAGCTATATATAATACGAAGTCGTCTGCATATTGTGACACAAACACATCAACTATATTATGACAAATCTTTGATGTGGCTGCATTAAATAATAGTGGGGATAGCGGATCGCCCTGTGCAATGCCTGTCCCAGTGGTTCTTACCGTAGTACTTCCCTCATTAGTTAGAACTGATAGATGTCTGTCATGTAAGAATTCCCATAAGTATCTGCACAACACCGCTCCCACTCCCAATCCATCTAGCATTTTTAACAGGGCTACTAAGTTTATGTTGTTATAAGCGCTATCAATGTCAACAAAACATCCCAAAGTACTAATGCCCTTCGAAAACCCTTCCTGAATGCGCGATACCAATCTAGTCAAGTTGTCAGCACAAGACCGTGTTCTTCTAAATCCGGTTGTTTCATGTGAGAAACAGTTATTTCTTTCAAGAAACCATTCAAGTCTACGGTTTAAAATTGTGTGTAGGACTTTACAAGGACATGACATTAAAGCAATTGGTCTGATACCTGTTATAGAGCCAGCATCCCGACCTGGTTTTGGTATGGGCACTATTTTGACCTCTCTCCACTGCTTTGGGACAAAGCCCAAAAGTAGAAATCTATTGTAAAGTGAAACCAGAGCAATTTTTCCTACTTCTGGTAAGTGCCTGATCATGGAGTAGGCCAAGTTATCTCCACCGGGAGCGGTGTCAGTCTGTTTAATACAGTTATTAAGCTCTTGGATCGAGATTGGGCTGCTCAATTTTTCATTTTCTGATATAAAATTAGGTAACGGGGGACTCACGTAATCTGGTGTTAAACTATGTAGTAGTTGTTCCGTTTGTTCCTGATCCACGGCACTTCTTGCTGTCTTATAGCCTTTGAGCCACTTCATTCGTCTATAGACTTCAGCTGCTGACATTGTGTTATCTATGCTATCACAGAATTTTCTAAACGAGCTAAACCTGCTATTCCGAATCAATCTCTGGGCATTACTAGTTCTTCTTTGAATTTTGTCTAAATTCTGTGGCGTAGGGTTCTTCCTGAATTCAGCTAAGGCCATGCGTCGCTCAGCAACAATGCGTGATAAGTCCTGCCCCCAATATGGTTTAGGTTTAAACATCTGTTGTCGAATTGGGTTATCACAAATTTTTGTTTTAGGTATGCTTTGATCCGCTGCAGCGTTGATAGCTTCAATAAAATTATCGTATGCTTTTTGGTTATCTATATTTATGTCTAACACATTTAATTTTTCACTTATAATCTGTCCATATTTTGTCCAATCTGCCTTTTTATAATTTCTTTTTATTTTGTACGTATTTATACTATTAATTTCTGTTTTAATTTTTAGAACTAGGTGATCGCTCCCTAAGTTCTCATTCATAACTTGCCAACTAAACTTCATGGCTAAATCCAGGGATGCTACGGTCAAATCAGGAGAGGTACTTTGTAGCACACCATTTACCAGTTTAACACGTGTAGCGGTGCCATTATTAAGAGTAATGTAATTGTTTTCGAATATGGAGTCGAACAGCTGTATACCTCTTGTGTCCGTCTTAGATGACCAGTTTGTATGGTGTCCATTGAAGTCTCCGGCTATTAGTGTTCTTTCTTTCTTCAGAGAAAAGATATGGTCCCAGTCTCTTTTACTAGAGTGTGCTGAAGAAGGACAATAAATGGTAATCACATTTTCTAGATGTTCGCAATTAGATAACTTTACATGTAATAGCTGTATACCTGGATTGCTAATATTGGTGTTACAGCGACTTGCTCTTAGGGACCAATGAGTTAATATTGCGACGCCACCATATCCGTCATACCGGTCTTCTCTGAATGAATTATACCCACTTATACGAAAATTACTATCAGGATCAAACCACGTTTCATTTATTATTGCGATATGCACTTTCTCTTGATTTAATAACGCTTCGAACTCAATAGCTTTAGGCCGAAGGCTTTGAGCATTCCATTGCAGGATATTGATTATTGAGGGTCTTTTAATCCGTTGATCCATTGTTTAAAGTTAATAAGGATTGGCACCTCAAAAATGTACTTCATGATAATAGATTTGATCCATTCAAACAGTATAGATGCACAGCTTTTTATTTTATCCTCCCACGATGCCTCTGTATTCAACATTTTTTCTTTTAATTGGTTCCATAACCCTCCAATGTTTGATCTTCTGCTCTTTGAACGGTTCCCTCTATAATTGTCTTCTGACTTTTTACTTTCAATGTCGCTGTCTGACTCTTGAGAACTTTCTATTGCTATATCTTCCGAACTATGTTTTTCAAAGGGGGGAAGGGGGGTGCTCCTCCTTCCTTTATTTGTCTTTTTTTTCTTTGGGTTTTTGTTACCTTGATTACTTTTTATTGTACCTGCATAGGTATTCTTACTTTCAGAGGAAAGAGCTAAGGTGTGATCTTCACTTGTCTTCTGTTTCTCTTCACTTAATACATAATGATTATCTTCTCTAGAAGTAGGTTCCTGTGTAGGATGCTCTGGTGGGACATAGATGGTAAGGACCCGCTTATAGGTACAATTAAATTCTGCCATTAAGTCTCTGATCTTTTTCTCTTTAATATATACAGGACACTTCTTTGCTAAAGTCATGTGAGGGCCGGAACAATTATTACACTTGTAATCCACTGTATCACAATTAGGATGATTCTTGCTACATTTTGGACATATCACCTTATTGGATGGGCATAATTTCATTGTGTGTCCAAATCGCCAACACCGCGCACATTGCGTTACTGGATATTTATAGGGGGTAACTTCTGCTCTTGTGTTAAATATATGTATGTAGGAAGGCAATGACGACCCTATGAAACATATACGAACTGCCTCCGATGGCTCCCATCGACCATCTGAACTACTTCTGCGTTTTAACCTTCTCACTCCTATTATCTGAATATCACTCTCCAAACCTTCCACTATTTCTTCTTCAGATAAATCCAGGTCAATATATTTCACCACCCCGTAAGACTGAATTGTTTCCAAAGTTCTTTGACATTTATAACCCTCATTCTTAAAATAATGGGAGTTAATCAATCGATCACAACTATCTTCATTACTAAATACTATTAGTACTTTGTGAGGGTTAACGTATTTTATTCGTGTGATATCACTTATGTTCTCAGATTTAAAAATCTTTGCCAATTTAAATTGCTTCGGAAGCACACTCGTCGATGAAACGCAAACTTCGATCCTGTCCTCTGCTATTCTGATTGTATCATCTATCTCACTCCCTCTAGCATATCTTTTACCTTTTCTGTTGACTGTTGTCCAAATCTCGTCCTGACATATTTCCCGGTTCCTCTTATTATTTGATTCATCTGTTGTAGAATGTTGTTGAGGCACAACACTCGACATGTTTATCTCGTGAATATCTCTCGCTTGATTTAATTCTTCCATACTACTTGTCATCTCACTGTTTTCTCTAGTCATTCTGCTCACATTATCACAATCGTTAAAAGCTGTATCATCTAACTCATCGCTAGCCATTCTTCAATAACATCGTAATGAGTTTAATAATTACAAACAATAACACTCGGGCCGTTGGCGTCGAGCGAACAGCGCGTCCAACGAGACGTACTAATAGTTATGTTCACTATTAAAATACCTCCGTTATCAGTGCGCCCGCGCTCGCGTCGTAACCGAGACTGTAAAAGGAAATTTATCACAGCTAAGTAGGCTTTACAGGTTAATGAGAAATAATCGACTAACTTAGATTAATTGCAGTTTGTCAAACATGTTCTCCCATACATTCCGTATGGGAGAACATGTTTTTCAACTGCAATGTTAAGCTGTTCTGCAGTTGTTTTCTGACTAAAGGTGGAGGGATGTAATGTGGGTACCTACTCATAATAATTAATTAATAAGTAGGGTAGACTATAGTCACTTAGTTCTACGTTAACGACTGCTGCGCCAGTCCAATATATGAGCTTGATCATATCGGTTGCATTATTTCATCTCCACCCCCGCCCTTCAGTTATAACAGTTGGCTGGCAATATGGCTGCATTTTGGATCTGGTGTTATCAAATTGTGACTCTGAGAGCGTCTGTGTGGTGTCGTGTATCAATCCTCTGGTTCCGATGGATGCGTATCATCCTGCTCTGGAGATAACTGTTACTTTAGCAAAAAGTGCAGTTGTCAAGGACCGTTTATCTGCAATACCCAGCGATCGAAGCGCTGACTGGAATTTTCGTTAGGCTAATCTCTATGGGTTGTACATGGATATTGTTAAAATAGATTTGACTGAATTGCTGCTACAGCAGGATGTCGATTTATCAAAAGACATATTATATTAAAAAAATATTCAGCATCTTCAATTATAATGTCCCAAAAAAGAAAAAACCACCTTTTGTTTCTAAATATTTTGGTAGTAAATGTTAGGTGTAAATGAAAATCGATTGAATAGTAATAAATCCATACGTTTATTTTCTTATGTGCTACTTATATGCTAAAAGTACAATGTACAATTAGTGGTTGGCCTAACCATTTATACAAAATGTGAAAACACCAATCACAGACGAGCTACACCAAACTCAAAATGTTTTGGAATCAAGACCATCGTGCGCGGAGTATAAATATCGCCCGCCATACATTTTTGCCTCACCCATCAGTCTGCTCAAGCTACTAGGCAAAATCTATGAGAGGCTTATTTATAAGCGTCTCAGAGACTACGCTGAAACCAAAGGCCTCATCCCCAACGAACAGTTCGGCTTTCGAGCCCAGCACTCTAGCGTGCATCAAGTCCACCGTATCGTCGAATTTATCGGCGGCGGCTACTACCGCGGCATGTCAGCGAAAGCATTCGACAAAGTCTGGCACAATGGCTTAATCTTTAAGCTCTACAAACTCGGAGTGCCCGATCGTCTCGTGCTCATCCTAAGGGCAATCCGCACATTCCGCTATCGCATCGAGGGAGCCCTATCCTCTCCCCGCCAAATCCGCGCCGGAGTCCCTCAAGGCTCCGTGCTCGCCTCGCTCATGTTCTCGCTTTTCACAAGCGACATTCCCAAAAGAAATACGGCACAGTTGGCTCTGTTCGCAGACGATACGGCCATATATTGCAGGGGCCGGTCGCAGACCCAGATCCACCTTTTCCTACAACGGGCGGTCAATAACCTTGGCGCCTGGTTTAAGAAATGGAGAAAAAAAAAAAATCTAGACCCCCTCACATTCCCCGCACATTCTTGTTAGGCAAGCCTATCCCTTGGGAGAAGCGAGCCAAGTACTTGGGAGTAATCCTAGACCACTATCTCAACTTTTCAGAGCACATAAAGTCGGTTCGCTCGCGGGCCGCTTTCGCTCTCAGTAGATTATATTACATGGTAAATGCACGCAGCAAGTTGTCACTCAAGTGCAAATTGCGCATCTACACAGCGTGCATCCCCCCATCATGACCTATGCGGGTGCTGTCTTTGCACACACATCCCCCAGAAATATCCATAGGATGCAGACAATCCAAAACAGATTCCTCAGAAGAGCCACGGGCGCTCCCTGGTATGTCAGAAATATAAACCTCCACCTCGACCTTACAATCCCCACAATCCATCAGTTCCTAAAACGCATGTCCAAGCGTCACTTTGATTCCGCCGCCAATCACCGCAACCCTCTGGTTGTTGAAGCGGCCAATTATACCCCCTCACGTATTAGTCGATTTCGCCGTCCTAGGCATGTCCTCTCCGATCCAGATGATCCCACCACTCTCCTCCAGGAGAGCAAAAGGGCCACCAGTACAGTGCACAAATACACCCGACACCTGTCGTACCGACCTCGCCGCCGAGGTCCTCCGCGATCGTGACCCTCCCGAGTAAATAATACTCCCCCCCGACCCTTGTCCGATGAAGCGCCAGCCCGCGCCGCAGCTGAGCGCGTAGCTTTAAATTCCCCGCATAATAATAATGATATATCCTTGATCCAGCCTGTCCCATCTTGCTGTCCTCCCCTCAGCGACGCCCTAAGCCGAGGTTCGTACCCCACAGGGGGTGCCCTTAGCGAGCGTTCGCCTAATTTTAATTTAGAATAGTTTTTGCTCCTGGCTGGAGGCTTTGAGTGTAGTGCTTAAGGCAGCCATAGGATTGTTCGGTTGAGCAGTAAATACCTTAGTGGTATACCTGCGAGATGCCATAGTTAAAAAAAAAAAAAAATGCCTCAGTCGAGGAATGAACGCGGCGCAGATAGCAGGCTCATGAGGTCACTCTCCACGCTCCCACACCAACGAACATGGTCGCGCCGTGTGCCGGCGCGCGCGCACTCCAGTGAGGCGCGGCGCACCGTGGCGGCCGGACAAATGCTTGTAGACCACTACAATATAATTATCCAACGTGTTATACTTCGGAAATTAAACATTATATTAAATTAAAATATTTTAACTTAAAAAAAAATTAAACAAATGGCCTTCAATTCAATATGGAGATATTTAAATATTATAGAACTAAAGTCAAGGATCTTACTGAAATTGCTTTAAAAATTATATTACTTCAATGGAGAACACTATCAGTAGTGATCCTTCAAAGTTTTGGAAGTACGTAAAAGATAAAAATAAAAGTAAAGAACAGAATAACGAATTCATATATGAGGACAAGGTTGTGGAAGGACAGGGAGCTGTAAATGCATTTGCAGATTATTTTAGTTTAGTTTTCCATAGTGACTCTCCTAAGTTAGATCCTGAGGCAGCTGAGCGCGGTGCAACTGATAGAGGCTGTTTACAAGTGATCAGTGTAGATCACATTAATGGATCAGAATTGCGTCAAGCAGTCCGCAAGCTTAAAGCTTCGTCTGCCTATGGGCCAGATGCTATTCCATCTTTTATTTTAAAAGACTGCCTGTCCGTATTGGAGAAGCCTCTCTTGTTTTCTTTAATCTGTCACTGCAGCATTCTGTATATCCCACTCTCTGGAAGGTTTCCAGTGTCACACCCGTCCCAAAGAGTAGATCATCAACAGACGTAACAAACTTTAGACCCATTGCTGTGATGCCAGTCTTCGGGAAAATTTTCGAGTCTATTTTAAATAATTCTATCTCGAAACAAGTCATAGGTTTATTAGATAATTCCCAGCATGGTTTTCGTCTTGCTCGTTCCACCTTAACTAATCATATATGTTTTGCTGACTACTTGAAGACCAAAATGACCGCTGGCAGTCAGGTTGATGCAGCATATTTTGATTTTAGAAAGGCGTTCGATTTGGTAGACAATGTTATACTTCTGATGAAGTTTGCATCTCTCGGATTCGGTCCTCAACTTCTCCGATTTCTAGCAGACTATCTCAGAGATAAACGACAGTTTGTAAAACTCAATAGCTATCAGTCACCGGAATATTTTACTCGATCGGGCGTTAGTCAAGGCAGTACACTGGGTCCTCTCCAATTCGTAATGATGATTAATGATTTGCCGACAGTTTTATCTGCGTCAGAATACTTAATGTTTGCAGATGATTTAAAGCTGTTTTTGTCACTGTCAAGCGGTCGCTGGAACAAAGGATTGTTTGGCATTTCAGCGGGACATTGATGCAGTTTTGGATTGGAGTGTGAGAAATAAGCTGCCGCTTAATATCTCTAAGTGTAAAATCATCACATTCTCCAGGTCTCGTGCGCCAATCACTACTGCTGGCCGTCACCTCCTTCTGCGAAGCAGTAATGCTCGCGAAGGAGGAGGCGGAGCGCGTGAGGGAGAGGCAAATTTCGCGCCCTCACGGCCCTAGCCGCCGCAGGAGGAGATGCCCTGGCCGTCGGGAATCTATTGCCGATTCCCGACCACCGCACTATGGGACCAACCGGTATTTTCCATCTCAAAAATCGATAACTCTGTTGTTTTGTGATTTATCTCCTTGATTTTTTTTTCACGTATTTGTGAATATCTAGGCAATAAAAGAAATCAAACATCATCACTCTAAAAAAAAAATTTTTCCGAAAAAAAATGACAAAGATAAAGTTATACGAAATTTCATACAAAAAATCATACAGTTATATTAAAATAGCAATAAAAGTTACACTTATGCTTAAAATAAGTTTAAAACTAAATTATTATTATTAAACAAACAGTTACATGACAAAAAAAAATTATTACTTAAACTTATCCTACTCATCACTTTCTATTTCCAACAATTCTTTAGCTTCGTCAAATAATTCTTTGGATATTAGAAAACTTGGTTTATTTAAGCTAGATATATAAGGATCAGATGTATATAACAAAATATGCAGAACGTCTTCGTTTGTTGCTGATCTGGAACACTTCCTAGCGTGATGTAACCTATATTTCTTATAATCTTTATTTCGAGCTTCCTGGGCATCTTCGGATAATTGTCCTATAGGCAAAACTGCATAATGCTCTATTATTTTAGCACCATGTATAAGTACTTTATGGACCGAAGATGGCATGTAGTACCAGTTATATTTGCTTACATATAATTGCGCGGTTACCAATGTATACTGACCAAATTTTTCTGCGTTTACAGGAAATCCCGATGACATAGTTTGAAGAATTATATATAGTCTCTTGATTAATTCTTCATCAATTCCGGTTATCTCTGCAGAACATTGGTAATTTTGGAAAAATCTCCTTGCCGTATTACCGTCATTGCTATTACCGGAACTATTATTGACGTGGTTTATCAATATGCAAGCCAAGCACTTCTCGGAAACGTTTTTGGACAAATTTTTTCTTGTCTTCTTTAAGTTGCTTGTTTTCTGGAGTTGTTGCAGACCACTTCTCAAAACCTAAATTGTAAGAAATATGGAGGATCATTTCCATAAATCTTATCCATGCGTGTAGCGTCGACAATCCGTATTTAAACGCATTTTCATTTTCAACTCTCGTTGTAACTTTTAAAAGATCATTCATTTGTCTGGGAGTTGCTCCACAAACAGTGCAGGTAGCACTGGATGATGTGTTTGTCAACACTTGAGCAACTTTCCCATCAATCATTGTCATAAACAGTTGATGTTTAACTTCGATGACTTTGTCTTCTATTGACACAAGAGTTGGAATCAATTGATTAATTTTGGCTTCAATTTCACTGACAACCGCTGTAGTTTTTTCGGGAGTTTCTTTTGCAAATTCTAATGAAATTGGTCTGCAATATCTAACAGATGAGCAAGTAGGGTTTTTCCATATGACCGTAGAAGTTTCTTCGTCTACTAGTCGCAGTGGTACAAGGGACACTATAAACAAATTAGCGTCTGATATTTGTTCGTTTTCTTCCGGTAGAGTTTGTTTATACTCACTTTGCCCGGAGGATCCATCACATCCCCATTTAGTGAAAAGCTTGAGACGATTATAAGTCGATCCTGACTTTATCCTTATAATACGGCAGACTGTATGGTCTAAGAGATCTTGCAGGTTGATTTTTGCGCTTATATTTGTCACCATAATGCTGGATGCAGGCGGATAGCAAGCCTTTTTTGCTTCACTTAGTGTTTGATACGAAGGCAATACAGAACTTAAATTCTTATCAACGAGCCTTTTTCTTAGGTACGCATATGCTTTGGTTAAATCAGTTTCAATGCATATACTCAATGCTTCCTCTTTTGTAAAGGAAAGTGCGTTATCTGGATTGAGTATGTTTTGTAGAATAACTTTTTTCTCTTCTTTTTCCTTATTTCTGATAATAGTCACAATCGACGCTTCGTCATTTTCCCCCATGGATCTTAAACCTTGCACATAAGCGTTACGGAGCTGGTCCAGGAGTATGGATGTCCCATTCCATACTCCTGGACCAGCTCCATATTTTTTCGTTTCTTTGTGTTTTCCGAGCACTCGTCATATTGTTTTGTTGGTCTTCCACGTTCACCAGAAGTATTCAAACCAGAATTTACAGTGGTTGAGGTACTGCAAGAATTCAATGATACTTTAAACTCACCATTTAACCAATTTGAGTATAGGCTCTCGAACCGGTCCGGCTTTCGCTTTAGCTTTGGTCCATTTCTGGTTGCAACTCGATGTTAGATTTTTTTGAATACTTCTCTATTACAGTATTAACGTCAGTTTCCGATAGTTGAAAATTTTCCAATAAATATTTTTTGAGGTCTGAAGTACTTTTCCCTTTTATTATTTGATCACAAAGATCGCGTCGAACACAAACGAATTCACTCATTGTTAGATAATAATGTTTTTTATGCGTTAATTGTTATTGAAAAGAAGTATCTGAACACTTTGATGAATCGTATGCTGAACATACACGGGTATTTAAAGGACTAATATTTTAGTGCCTTGTGCAAAAACCATGGGACAATTGATTATAACAGTTCTCATCGAAATAGTGTAATCAGTACTGATTGTAATTATTTACCACAACAGATAAATAGAACTTCCGCAGCAATATAGTTTATCATACTTGTGGTTAAGGTGACCACCCCAAACAAAATTGCCATGGGAAGATTCTTTCAAATATAATAGCAGTTTTTTAATTTGCAAATGTATGTTTTTATCATAGAAATATAAAAAAACAATATAGACATCAAAGGATAATAACTAAATATAATATTTCATAATAAAAAAGAAGAACCGTAATTTTCGAGGATTTTTCCCCGATTGACATTATTGCTTCAAAATCACCTCTGGCGCAAAAAACGCGCAAGTTTTTTTTAAATCTTCATATTACTGAGTAGATAAGGTCTCTAATAGAGTAATTAACTTGACACCGGCTGCTTTCGGCAACAACGAAAACTCCAATTGAAATTAACAAAAACTGAATTTTCTTTACTTCACTAAAAAAATATTAAAAAATTAAATAAAAATATTTTTTTTACAAAAACTGAACGTGGTTGCAAAGTGTTTCTAAGCTATCTAATGATGTATAACACTAATATGTTTCCTTGGAAAACTTCCGAATAATTATGTGTTGAACTCCCTTAACGGTAATTTAATTGGCATGAAAATATTTATGCCCAATGTTTGAGGTTCATTTTATAAACGTAAAACTTTATATTTTTTTATATTTTGTAATTTATTCGTAGGTTCCATCTTTTGAGAGTATAAAACCATAAAACAATCTATGGATTTACGACTTTCGACAAAACCATTTTTGAGATGGAAAATACTGTTTGGTCCCATAGTGCACCGTAGGCGCGGGCTTGCGGACGGTGAGCAATTGGTAGCTCGCCGTCTGGTAAGGACCAAGCCCGGGTCGACAGCGCGTTGTGTTCCGCGCGCGCCTCAAAGAGATGTCAGCAAGTGAAGGGGTCCGATGAGACCATTGCCTGCCGGGGTTGCGGGAAAGCCCGAAAGGGATACCGTGGCCCCCTGGCATTGCACAGGCAACAGAAGGAACACAGATGGGTTTTAGTCAGTAAGAGTCTGACACGCCTCCCGCTCCACCCAGAGCGGGAGAAGTCAATTGATGATTTCCCGCCCAAAAAAAAAAAAAGAAAAAAAAGGGTTGTCAAGTTGCTGTCCAATGCATATGTGCGCAGTAAACTGGAGTATAATGCAATTGTCTGGAGTCCTACGGAGTAGTTGTTGTGTTTATATACTAATGGTAAAAAAAGTTCAGAGGAAATTTTGCCGTTATGTGTATAGGCTTACTTACGGGTATTACCCATTCTTATATCCTTCTTTATTCGTGTCGGGTATGATCGGATTGGATACTTTACAGCTAAGACGCAACTTAATGCATATTTTACATTATTGTCTTATAATAAGCAATAAGATCGATAATCCATCGGCTAGAGAGCATATGCATTTGTATGTTCCGCAGCAATACATGCGGGGCATAGGGCGGCGGCGGCATCAGCTTTTCGCGTGCCCACTGGCATGGCGCACCCATCAGGTCAATAACAGCCTAACCGCAAGAGTAATTTCTCTCATGAATAGTTACCTTGATAGTAGTCCAGATGCCGACATATTTGTGGATAGTATTAACAGCTTATGGAAAGATGTATTGTCGTTTTTAAATAGACTGTATTAATAATATTATTATAATTACTGTAGTTTAGTTGATTATGTGAACTATGTGGTATTGTTATTTTTAAATTTTCTATTGTAATTATTTGAATTTGACCGTGATATTGAATTTGGACATGTTATTATTTTTTTTTTGTATTTGATAAATTGTTTTTTTTTTTGACATCTGTGACATAATTGTATCATTTTTAGGGTTCCGTAGTCAACAAGGAACCCTTATAGTTTCGCCATGTCCGTCTGTCTGTCTGTTTGTCCGCGGTTTAGCTCAAAAACTATTGGTACTAGAAAGTTGTTATTTGGCACGAGTATACAAGTTAATGACGCCGAAAAAGCGATAAAATAAAATTTTGAATAAAACAAATATTTAGGGTACCTCCGCTACACGTAAAGTGGGGATGATAATTTTTGTTTCGTCCTTCCCATAGTGTGGGATATCGTTGGATAGTTCGTTCGTTTGTTAGCATGTAAGCGTTTTAGTCATAACTGTTAGCTTATATTGTGTTGTATTCAATAAATAAATAAATAAATAAGTTTGTTTTTGAGATAAATTCATCCTAACTACGGAACCTTTCAATCGGCGTGGTCCGACACGCACTTGGCCGGTTTTTTATTCTCTAGTCTAGCAGCGTACTGCGTGTGCTGCAACACAACTATATAAGGACTACGTTTCAGTATAAATAGTTGATTCTAGAAAAACTCATTCTGAAGTCCACTTCAACACAACTACAATGTCATCCAAGGTGATCCTCGTCGTCTGCGCTCAGGTGCTCTTTATCCAGGTGAGAAACTTTTACTTTTTATAATGACAGCTTAGATGAGTAACATCTTTCCTCTCGGTTGCCTGCAATTTGTGCACAGAACATACGATAGGTATGTATACCCTAAACATCTGTGGGAGTGATTTTGTGAAAAGGGACGGGAGTGTTTATCAGAAAGCCGAGGAAGCGCGCTCCATTTGATTTGACCAATGAGCTCGCGCGGTGCTAGAGTTTGCAGTCAGAAACGACCTTGACGAGGCCCAGCCCCTTTAATGTTGCTTATTACCAAGGTGAGAGGTCAGATGTTACACATTATATGCGAATACTGTAAGACTCGCTCTTTTTTTATTCTTGATTGTACGGCTTGGAAGAATGCTTTGAGTTACATTTAGGGTAGGTAAGTTTTAAAAGAATCCTAATTACCATTTATAAAATAATTAGGTACCGCTACTTATGCAATTAAAAAAATAAGTTTGACACACATTATGTTACGTGATCAATTAAATAATCACATTTCAATGCAGAGATTTAAAAAAATATATTTATTAATACAATAATTTGTTCTTTACAGACTGCTTTCAGTTCATGTCTTGGATATGCTGGTAACGGCTTCACTGGCAATGGTTTGATCGGCAATGGACTGATTGGTAATGGATATGCTGGTAACGGCTTTGCTGGTAACGGATATGCTGGTAACTGTGCTAACAATGGTTTGGTTGGAAATGGTTTGATCGGCAATGGCTTGGCTGCTCTCGAGATCATTCCCACCAGTGGCGTTGGACTGTCTGTCTCCAGCATCTCTGTTTTCGCTCCCAGTAGCCTCTCCGTAGCGTCAGAGAATGTGTATGAGGGTGCTCTGTCCGTGGCTGGTGAGCTGCCGTTTGTGAGTGCTGTGGCTTTGGAGGGCGTGTTACCCAGCGCTGGTGCTGGCACCGTCAGCTACAGCCGCGGTAACGGTGTTACTGCTATTGAGAGCATCGCTCCTTCTGCTGCTGGCTATGGCGCTGCTGGTGCTTATGGGTGCCTACGGGCTCCTGCCACTCTCGGACTCGGCTATGGAGCCGGTGGCTATAGATGTGGACGTTAATAAGAATACAAAAAAAAACCGATGGTGCGATACTATGATTCAATAAAATGATTTGCAATTTATTTTGTTTACCTACATAATTCATGTGATGTTCTAGTGAAAAATAGTCCCAGAATAATTATTCGGGATTAACACTATCAAGACTCGATGTCGAAGATCCACCTAGGACATCCCCACCAGCCACCGGCCAGCAAGCCGGTATAATTATTCTCATATGCTCTGGGTTCTTATTATAGACGAGAATCGTAGCACAAACTAACGAGTTAACTTGATAAGAGGGATAAAAATTACCCTCTTTGATTTTTCGCTTATTCCTATCTGATCCCACGATCACCCAGTGATTTTGTCGAATCATTATCTTATTTTTATTTAGTATACTTAGAATGTGCTTACAGACCTTAAACTTATTTATAAAAAACAACCGTCCTCCAAAAAAAACAGGGTAAAAAGTGAAAAATAACTTTAATTTCGGAAGTCGGCAAACAGGTTGTTGGTTTTTATTAAGTTTTTTTATTTTTTATTTTTCACTTTTTAGTTGAGGTTGACGAAGGTTTTAAGATTTTTTTCCCTTTTACATCACACCTGTAGCTCGTATCAATAAGCCAGGTTGCCACTCGTATACGTATTAGTCCTTTTGCCCGCAGCTTCACCTTCGTGGAGGTCGGACATAATCCCACGGAAACGAACTACCTGAATAAAAAGTATCAGATGTCCTAACCGAGGTGATGGCCAAATTTTATCGAAATATGATCAGCCGTTTAGCATGCAAGCGTGACAAACAAACTCATTTTCGCATTTATAATATCACTAGCTGCACCCTATGTTTTTTTCCACATAAGTCTCGATCCCGGAGGAATATCGTGATAAAAAGTATTCATTGTCCTTATGCAGGTCATGGTCCACTCACGTGCTAAATTTCATCCGAATCTGTTTCGCTGTTTTTCCGTGACAGCGTTACAAACAAACAAACTCACTTTAGCATTTATAGTATTAATTAATAAATTAGGATTAGGATTATAATTTAGGATAGTTATTAGGATTATTAGGCGAACCTAATAAATCAATATTTTATTTAATATCTCACTCAATTCACGCAAAAGCGTTTATTTTTATCGGTAAAAGATTTTGCTTGAATTAAGTAGGATATTAAATAAAATATTGAATTATTTCCTCAATTCATGATCGTTTATTAATGCGTCAAAATGCTTCAGTATTTATTTTAATTTAGTATGCTTTACGTATGTAAGTATGATACCTTTTAGTATGCTAAATTAAATGTATTTCCTTTGTTCAAACTTCCTTTATCACAGAATTTAAGAGTTAAGAGGCCCTTTATACTAATAAAACTTCATAGTTTAAATTTACAGGGAAGTGGGTAAATTCATCAAACAAAATAAATTGCAAACCATTTTATTGAATCATTGGTTCGGACGAAAAGTTAAATAATTATTTTAAAAGTTTTTAGTAGACACCACATCCACAGCCATGGCTTCCATAGCCAAGTCCGAGAGTGGCAGGAGCGAAGGCAGCAGCACCAGGTCCATAGCCAGCGCCAAGTCCATAGGCACCCACAGCACCATAGGCAGCAGCGGAAGGAGCGATGCTCTCAATAGCAGTAACACCGTTACCGCAGCTGTGGCTGACGGTTCCAACACCGCCACTTGGTAAGTCTGCCTCCAAAGCCACAGCACTCACAAACGGCAGCTCACCAGCCACGGACAGACCACCCTCATACACATTCTCAGACGCTACGAAGAGGCCACTGGGAGCAAAATCAGAGACGCTGGAGACGGGCAGTCCACCGCCACTGGTGGGAATGAGCTCTATACCAGCCAAGCCATTGCCAATTAAACCATTACCAATAATACCATCACCAATCAAACCATTCCCGAATAAAGCATTGCCAGCCAAGCCGTTACCAGCGCATCCTGGGGCAAAAAGAGCAGGAGCGGCGATGGCTCCACGACCAAGACATGAACTAAAACCAGTCTGTAAACAAAAAAATATTGTATATATTAGTAACATTTCTTTATCAGCAAATATGCAATGGAACATACTAATTTTATCGATCAAGTAATGTAATGGGTATCCCAAGTGTTTTATGAAATTCCAAACAAGATTTTTTTTGAGTAAGAATGTCTAGCTAAAGCTGAATGGCTTCTTCGGAGTATTAAAAAGTAGTCTTTTTAAAACATTGGTCTTCAAACACTAGTGTGTTTGAAGACCAATGTTTTAAATCTGAATCCAACCTTTGTTCTATTTATTGGTAATATTAACATATATAGATAGATATATCGTTTCTCTGGTGTACACAAGATACAAAAACACGATTAAATAATAACTATATACATGAATATAGCCACAAGGTGCCAATATACAAAAAAAATAGAAAAAACACAAGACATTGTGATGACACTATTCGATAAGACACTTTAAACATGTTACCAGAAGCAATAGGGTTTTTATCAATATGCGTTAGTTCATCCACAATATTAAAATTAACAAATTACTTTTTTTTATTTTTTATTAAAAGAACAAATTATTGAAGAATTATTCTCACCTGGATGAAGAGCGCCTGAGCGCAGAGGACGAGGATCATCTTGACTGACATTGTAGTTTGTGTTGAAGTGGACTTCAGAATGAGTCTTCCAAGAATCGATCGACTATTTAAACCGAAACATAGTCCTTATCTAGCTGTGTTGCAGCAATTTGTGGATTTTGAAATTAACTTTTCATACCTTTATCAGTAGTTGCAATATGGGGTTATAGAAAAATGCATGTATTTCGTAAGTGATGTAACCTTGTAATTATATGTATCAAAAAACATCACGTTATTATGATATTATTTATTTATTTATCTTCTCGTTGAAAACAAACAAAGATCAAACATGTCTACCTCCGGTGTTCTTTTGCTCTGTATCCAAGCTTACTTGGTCCAGGTGAGTGATCGTCCAAAATAAATGCAATTTTTAGATTTCTCATCTTTGCTAATGTTTTTGTATTTCATAGTTATTCTGTAGTTCTGGTATGATGATTATCTATAAATAATAAGTTTTTGTTCCCAAAGAATGTGTTCGGTTACGGGTTCGGCTGCGGAGGTCAAGTGCCAGCCATAGCTCCTGTTCTGGGTCTTGGTGCTGGTTTCTCTCCTGCTGTTGCATGCGGTGGTGCCCTCGGTCTTGGTGCTTACGGTGGTGCCATCGGATCTGCTTATAGTGGCGCACTTGCTCCTGCTGCTGCATATGGAGATGCTATCGCTCTTGGAGCTGCTTACGGCGGCGTCGGTGAAGGCAACGTGGCGGTCATTGGTGAGCTGCCAGTCGCCGGTAATACCGCTGTTGCTGGTCAGGTCCCCGTCATAGGTGTCGTGAACTTCGGCGGCGCGGTGCCAGCTGCTGATGCTGTGTCTATCTCCGGAGAATGCGTATGCGGCTGTGGCTCGCCTATCTTTTACTGAAGCATGTTCTTTTGATGCCTCAATAAAAATAATCGATCATGAACTGAGCAAATATTTCAATATTTTATTTAATCTTTCACTCAATTCACACAACATCTTTTACCGATTAAAATACGAACCTATTAATCCTAATAACTATCCTAACTTATGATTCTAATCCTAACTTATTAATCCTAGCATACAAATATTATAAATTTGGAAGTAACTCTGTCTGTATCTCTGTCTGTATATTACCTTTTCACGGCTATACCACTGAATGGATTTCGATTTTGGAGATCGCCTAACTATGGGCCCACGTATTACAGAGAAAAAAACATGTGGAAAAAATACTTTATTTTATGATAAACCAAAATCATAGGAAAGAATTTTAATTTATCGTAGCTAAATATAAAAATTATTTTTTGAAATGTTTGTATTTTTTGTTGAAATCATGCATTCCGTCGTGAAATGACTAAAAAGGCAATGAGTCAAGTCTTTAAACAAATGTCAGTGTCTAATAAAAATGCATTGACATATAAAACATGGACTTGGCATACCTACAAGAAAAACGTGCCATACCTACACTTTACTGAGAGGATAAAATGGCGTCTACTAGGGCAGCCCTTATCGATATTTCTATGTTATTGTGAGAATGTTTTCATAATGTCACAGTACAATATTTACGGGTAAAAATACCCCAATTTTTCTAACAAATGCCTTTCATTTGTTTGTTTAATAATTGCTTCGTCATTATTTCGCGGCTAAACAGTAGAACTTATTTTGATGTTTCCCATTATAATAGGTTGAAACCGGACAGATATTATATACTTACAGTTTTTTATCGAACTAGTATTCTGTAACTGATTTCAGTCCATTGTTTACCATGCAACAAGTTCATCTGATTGCCGATATATCTATGTACATATATATGTACATAGATATATCGGCAATCAGATGAACTGTGTATATACACAGTATACATATAGCTCATAGGAAGTGTGCGATGACGATGACACGAGTTTCACGCTTTTTATTCACCCAAAAAGTACACATATATACACAGTATACATATAGCTCTTGGAAAACGTTCGGTGAAGATGACGGGGCTTCCATTATTTTTGCTCACCCAAAAAGTGCTCAACGCGCCTAAAGAAGTTTTTACTTCAAAAAATCTATCGAACAGTTGCCCGCCAGACACGACACCCGTCGGTCGGAGGGTCCTCCCTTTTCTATAGAGGATGAATGAATTTTACACCCTGTTCCTCATACCTCTAAAAGGTGGCTCCGTCAATGGCCCGCAGATGGTAATTTTTAAATAAAATATTGTAATTTATATTTTCCTTTATTTTAATTTACATCATATAAATTATATTTTTAAATATTAGAATAAAAAAATTGTATAAAAACATTTAAAAATATAAAAAATAGTAGTCCATCGGCATCAGGAACAGAGTCCAAGCTGCCGGTGGTCAGGGCTCTAGAGAGAGGAACCTCCTCACTATGCGTGCCGTGTCCAGAAGTACTGCTTTCTGAATCAAGCCCTTGACCCAGCCGTGCAATGAGAGCCTCCTGAGGTGTTGATCGAGGCTCTTCGCTATTAGGCCATTAACTGAAACGATTATCGGTACAATGATTGCAGAGTCCAAATCCCACATGTCGACAACCTCGTGTGCTAAGTCAAGATACTTGTTTTTTTTTATCTTTCTCAGCTTTCACGAGATTCTCGTCATGAGGAACAGCGATATCAACAATCATTGCACGGCGCTCTCGTCGATCTATCACCACAATATCAGGCTTATTGGCTACAATAGTCCTGTCAGTGATAATAGATCGATCCCAGTACAATGTGGCATGACCATTCTCGAGAACTGGGTCGGGCACATACTTGTAGTATGGTATTTATAATATTATTATTTTATCTTTGTGTATCGCATTTTAATCAACATACAGATTTAAATTTCACGGATAACCAGTGAAAAAGAAATTTTGAAAATTGGCGGAGCCACCATAATTTATATTTTTGATGCTAAGTTTCTAACAAGCAAATGATTGTGGGTTTTAATTAAAAGTCAACACTAATTATAATAAAGTTATATTAAAGAAATCAATCTCATTCAGTTCTGAACAATACAATTTTGTTCAGGTAATTTCTATGTGATATGCTTTCAGTAGATTTCTTCCCATAATATTTGTATCTCAAATTCATATATAACTCTTTTACATTGTGAGTTTGTCTGATTTTGATCATTCTCATTTAAAATGCCAGATATTGCCACATATTTGTTCAAATCACAGGCTGTAAACAAGCAAAAAAAATATTAGTATTTTTATTGTTTCTTGATTTTATTAATAGAATTATTAATTGATCTTAAGTCTTAAGACCACACTCAAACACATTCTTTACATCACTCTTTGCTACCAAACAAACAAATATTGCAAATGAGGACATTACCATCATTTTCAACACCAGCCACTACAGAATCATGTTGGACAAATTTATAACATGTTACTTACCAATAAGGTTCGTGAAGGTAAAGTATCGTCACAATGTTACTTTATTGAGTATCCGGTTGAAACATTATTCTTCAAAGTGAAAAGAACAAAAATATGTGGCCTTCTTTAAACTTTTCACACCAATAGTTTTTCTTTTTTCGTTTATTAGCAGGCAACCTTGAAAGTAAAACATAAAACCAATAAAAAAAAAACATAAAATAGCATTATCGATAAATAAAATGTCTAAATGCACTACTCTATCCCTTCAATAACAAGAAAATGATTTCGTGAAGTAAAACTGTTGAAAATAATGGCAAAAGGGAAAATATGAATGCTTTACTGTTGAAGCTCTTCAACGAATGCAGAATCTTTTGTTTATCGTCTAAATCTAAAGATATTTCAGCTGAAATGTATGTACGTACTGGTGCAAAGTTATTTTCGGGTGATGCCCGCTTCTTTTGATGCCACATCCGATTATATTGCAATTGGGCATCTTGCTATTGATGATTTCCACCATAGGGCCGAGTTTAAACACAATAACACAGCAAATAACTCCAAAATTCACAAATTTTAACCACAGCACAAGATCATTTGACAGGTTACGTACCCAACTTTGGTACCAAACACCGAGAGGATAAAATGGCGAACCGGCCGCAAATAGGTATTTCAATGACTAGAAAATGTAGGGTTGCCAATATAGTAACTGTCAAAACACTATTATCCTTTTTCACTTAGGCAAATTTATTAAAGTTAAAAAGAGATAGCAGTATTTTTTTGATTTTGGCGTCGATATGCCTCGTATTTGTATAACTGTTTTTTCTATAGTCAAACATTTCAAGTCCATGTTTTATAAGTCAATGTAAAAATGACATTAAATGAAAAAAACATTCTCTTTAGAGATGGTTGTAACAGGTTAAACACGATTTCTGGTATCACTGTTACACAAAAATAACAGACCAAAATATCTGTTACTAATTATCAGCCTGTTTTGTACGGACGATAAATACGTATTTAAATCTCTTGAATCTGTTTTTTATTTGTATTTGTTTAAAGTCAAAAATCGTATTTAACCGCAAAGATCGCACTTTTAGTAAGAGTAAAAAGTAAACAAATTTTGAAGTAAATAATAGGTGTTTCTCTTGTTAGCAAGGGTCATTATTCAATGAGGAAGAGAGAGAAATTGATAACCTTGCTATATTCCTTCCTATGAGCGAGTGTGTGTGTAATCTTTGCGGGTCTGTTATTTTAAGTAACAGATAAGTTATATTGTTAGTTTAAAAGGTCAGGAAATGAGAATACAGTTCTTCAGGATAATCACTTTTATTCACTTTGGTTTTTACTTGAAATCAACCTTCCTCGACTAAACACCAAAATAAAAATGCCCGTGTTCGCGTGTGCAACAGTTTTTAGTAGGTACCCGAGTGAACGAATGAAGAAATGTCAGAGTGAAGTGAGTGAAGTGTGTTGGAGTGAATGACAGGTTAGTCAATACACTATTTAAATCACGCGAACACACACATTGAAATGTAATGTAAACATTTATGTATACTTCTAATAAAGTAAAGCATGATATACTTACACGTCCCGTAGAAGGAACGATTTCTATGAATAAATGTAGCTTAAATGTTGAATAATTAAAACGTAAAGTATCAAAACGTTTATCGGCCTTCACCACAAACTATACTTATTTACAACATAACATAAAATCACGCTTGTGATCCCCGAAAGGCTAGGGAGAGGTGTACCTATCACATTTCGCCAGTTATGTTAATGAACACATCATATTTTAATGTAATTGATTCACATAAAAACATATTTTTATAATTTGGTTTGTAATTCTGTTAATAAATTCTGACATCATTCTCACTGAATTACACAGTTTGCATCACCAGCATTGAAGGAATTACGGTGGCCTCTACATATCCACCGCAACTCAAGCATGCTGTGGCCCCTTCATGTCCACAACACGCCAGCGACAATACCGTAGTTGCAAGCATAATTTACATAATGATGTACGATAATTTATATAATTTTAATTTATACTACATACTTTCCAAGCTAGATAGCATTGGAATTCGCGGTATTGCTAACGATATCTTCCGCAGCTACCTGACTGGCCGCCAGCAGGTAGTAAAAATCGAATCCTTTATGAGCAGAGAGGAGACAGTTACTTTCGGTGTGCCCCAGGGTAGTGTCCTTGGACCTACCCTCTTCCTCATTTATGTGAATGAACTCTGCAAACTGTCTCCTCAAAATTGTAAAATCATCACATAGGCCGATGACACAGCGCTAATAATTCACGGCAATGACTGGTCTGATACCTTCAACAAAGCGGAGATGGCCCTCAGCAAGGTCATGTACTGGTTAACACAAACCTCCTCACGCTAAACATCACCAAAAGCAAGTTCATACCCTTCACCCCGGGCATTTTAAGCCAGCCCCCCCGTTCCCTCAAAATCAGAGCTCACGCTTGCTTACTGATTTTTCCACTTGCAACTGTACACCTATCGAACGAACTGACTATATTAAATTTCTTGGAGTAATCATCGACAATCTTCTTAAATGGATAAAAAATAGATCGACTGCTGTGAAACGAGTGCGAAGATTAATTTATATATTTAAAAAAACTGAGGGGGGTTGCTGATTTCAAATGCCTGATAACTGTTTACCTTGCCCTCGCTCAATCAGTCCTTGGATATTGCGTTCCACGTGGGGTGGAGCGCACAAAACTACCATGCTGAGTCTGGAAAAGGTGCAGAGAGCCGTACTAAAGGTCCTATCAAAGAAACCAATCCGCTTTCCGCTTTCCGACATCTGACCTCTATTCACTATGCAAGTTCCTCACAGCTAGGCAGCTCTTCGTACTACAGACTGTTCTCAGAAAACACAAACTGATTCACTACGACCCAACTTATAGTACTGCAAAACGCCTCTCTGACAGAGACTGTGGAACAACAGCTGTTGCGAGAAGACACTTCAGGTTTATAAGCCCCAGGCTCTATAACAACATAAATAAAACCTTATATTTTTATCATTTACCCCGTAGTCTCTTGAGAAGGAAGTTGACCGAGTGGTTGAAATCATTGTCATATGACGCAACTGAATTTTTTTTGGAAACTTACATAACTAGCAAAAACACTTACACACATCTACACTCTCACTCACTTCATACAAGCACACACAGACACTCCCTCTCATGCACACCCATACACAAATACACACCACCTCTTTTGTCTACTTTTATTTACTAAAGTTTACCCCAATGTTGGTTTTACTATATTTTTAGTTTAAGTCTGGAACATTTGTTTTCTTGTTTAGATGGGCGTTGATAGCTGCGGCTCAGTTATAAACTTTTTGTAGCTATCATCGTTTTCCTTTGTAATTGTGCCAACTGTTTATGTTTCAAAATAAAAACTTTTTACTTTTAATTTTGCTTTTAATTCTGGTATGCAGTGGCCCCTTCATGTCCACGACACACCAAGTAAATAAATTGATATTTATAAGTTATTATGGCCTCTTCATATCCATAACAACAATTAAATGCCTCACTGTGCCTGTTACAGGTTAAATTATTATTATATTTTAATTCTTCTATGAAGTTCATATTCTCTACTCTAAATTAATTTTATATTCTAATTAATTTACATACTTTATTTTAAAATTTTTACACCTACTTACTACACAAAAAAATCACTTTTAAATTATTTTCTAACGTCATAGGTTGTTCTATCATCACCCAAGTAAAAGAGTAATTCACTATTCTCAAAATTTTCTGGGACTGAGTTACTATCCCTGTCATTATTTCTATTAAGCCTTTAAGAGCCATACTACTGATCAATTTTATAAACAGAAAACACACCAGAGAAGTCTCTATTACCCTCACGGGGAAGTGGTGTATCCTGTACTTTATGTCTGTCGTCATCAAAGGCCTCTATAATACAATGCGATAAGGACCACGAAACTAAGGGACTATCTCCCTACTTTTTTCACTCGATGGGATTTCATTTCTGCTCGAACGAAATACAAAATACAAGGCATAATATCGAACATCTTTTGAGGCAGAGAATATAGGCTAGGTACGAACAAAACTTCGCCGTCATATTGTTATGACGACTGAGTACACAGCCACTTCAGTGCGGCCTGCTATGGTGTCAGTCTCACAAAGTTCTACGCATATACATAGGCTTATTCAATATTTTGCCTTTAACAATTAATTCGTTTGTCATTTAAACCACCGCAAAATATTTAAATATGTAACTCTAAATTATATGTACTCGTATAATATACGAATACATATTATGTATTCCTCCCTTCAATAGTCAACAAATGTGGAATAGTTATGGGTACATGTACAATGTAATATATAATATTATGTGAATATGATAATTATGAATGCTTTCTTGCCTTTTTTTTTTATCGGCCCTCAACATTTATTTTCTCTATTTTAATATTTATCCTGTTTACACCTAACTATTATGTACATGCTGTGGTCTCCTTTAATATTGATGAAGGACACCTAAAATATAACCTTTTGTATTACATATTTTTGTTTTGCTCAATATGTGCCTTTTATTATGTACTTAATAAATGCATTTTCTTTCTTCAAACTTCCTTTACCACAGAATTTAAGGTAAAAAGGGGTGAATAGATACAGTTTGGAACTTTGCAATTGACATTCATATTGTTTTCGATTCGATGCTTGTGTCTTTCCATCGGTTTTCTTCCATTTTAAAAGAATGTTGCGCCACGCAATCTTCATCGGACGGAAAAAGGCCACATCTAATGGTTGTGTCAGATACGTACTATTTTCAGGTAAAAAAACAAACGTAATGTTCTCTTCGTGACACAACTTAATCTCATCTAATGACAGATGCGAGGATAGGTTATCACCTATGAGGCACTTCTTTCCCTCTTTACCTCTAAAATAAGGCAATGTGGTTGATTTAATCCAATCCTCGAAAATAGTTGCATCAAACCACCCGCTTGCCGACCGTTTATATCGGGTTCCTGGTGGCCTATTTTCGGTCCAAGTATCATACAGGTTTTGAGTCTTGTAGACTACATATGGTGGCAACAATTCATCGGCGGCGCTAGCAGCTATCACCACAGAAGTTGATACCTTTGAATGATTCATTACCCTCTCGGGATACTTTGTTCTCCATTTTGTTAGAATTTTCTTCCGACCCGGATCGTCGGTTAAATTGGTCTCGTCGTAATTAACTATATTACTACTGGGCTCAATATTTGCCAGTGAAACTTCTAACTCCTGAAAGTAAGCTCTAATCGAGTCCGGTGAGACAGTTGCCCTGTTTTTTTTTTAATGTTCTGGCAATTTCTTTGTGAGATTATATCCTTATGTCTTTTAAGAAAGCTTGCAACAAAATTTGGTTCCGCAAAATTATTTTTAAATTTTAGTACAGTCCTTTCTTGTTTGTCCAAATAACTTTTCACCAGGTATCTTAAATCTACAGAATCTAGAGGATAGCCCCACTCTGCACATACATTTATATATTTTATCATATTCTATTCTTCGTCTTCCGAAAAAATGGTTTGCCCACCTTGTTTTCGCATTGTCCTTGTACTATGCCTCTACAAGACTGACTTATCTATATTGTACTTTTCAGCTACAATCTTTAATGAAACTTTTGATTTTCTATATTCTTCAACAGCTTGTTGTATTATAGATTCATCATACTTTTTTTATCTTTTTCCTCTTAAGTCTGGCTTATACAAACGAGGCATTTTGTACCTACCTATAACAAAAAAAAAAAAAAAAAAAAATTGTGCAACTTATACGTACTTATAAAAGTACCTATGTAAGTACCTTCATTGTTAGTAGGGATTAAGCAATGTGACAGCCCTAGTCAGACTTTTTATAATCACCCCTTTCTTGTTTTCATTAAACCCTTTCCCGTGTTTATTAACCCCATTCGTCGTATCTATTGAACCCGTACTACGTATCTATTCATCCCTTTCCCGTTTCTTACATTTTTTCTTCAATATCAATGAATTCAAATCAGAATTGTACTTGTATAAAAACTTGATCCTGATAAACTAGGGAACACTTTATATAACTTATACCACAAAATATTTTGTATTTCCTATATAAAATCACCAACTTTATGGGAGGCTAAATTGTCACCGAAGGCCGGTTGATATTTAAACGTGTTTTTTTTTAAACTTTCGCCTAACTTCACGGTGAACTGGAATTCCATCTTATAAAAAAAATGTTGCCGTTTTAAAAAAAAAACATAGTTACAGTTTTATTTCAAAAGACTGGAGGTCGGGCAAAAAAACTTTCTTGGTTTTGTCTCCATTCACCCCGCGATTTCTATTCATCCCGTTTTACTAGTAATACCAAGTATATTTCACAATTTAAAATTACAGGTAAACTGGGTGGAAGTTAATTCATTAAACAAAATACATTTCAGTTCATTTTATTGAATCATTGGTTTGGACGAAAAATTAAGTAATTCTAAATTTTAGTAGACACACATACACATCCACAGCTGCGGCCTCCATAGCCAAGTCCGAGAGTGGCAGGAGCGAAGGCAGCAGCTCCAGAACCATAGCCAGCGCCGAGCCCATAGGCACCACCAGCGCCATAGCCAGCGCCGAGCCCATAGGCCCCACCAGCGCCATAGCCAGCAGCAGAAGGAGCGATGCTCTCAATAGCAGTAACACCGTTACCGCAGCTGTGTCTGGTGGTGCCAGCACCGCCACTTGGTAACACTCCCTCCAAAGCCACAGCACTCACGAACGGCAGCTCACCAACAACGGACAGAACACCCTCAAACACATTCTCAGACGCTACGGAGAGGCCACTGGGAGCGAAAGCAGAGGCGCTGGAGACAAACAGTCCACCGCCACTGGTGGGAATGATCTCTAAACCAGCCAAGCCATTGCCAATTAAACCATTACCAATCAAACCATTGTTGGCATAGTTACCAACATAGCTATTACCAATCAATCCATTCCCGATCAAACCATTGCCAGCCAAGCTGTTAGCAGCACATCCTGGGGCATAAAGAGCAGGATTGGCGATGGCTCCAAGACCAAGACATGAACTGAAAGCAGTCTGCAAACAAAAAAAATAATTGTTTTAGTAAATATCTCTTTATCAGCAAATATGCATTGGAACATAATATTTTTATCGATCTAGTAACGTAATGGGTGTTCCGTCAAACGTGTTTTATGCAATTCTAAACACGATTTTAGTGTGAAAAACTTAACAGTCATTACACAACAAGAATGTCTAGCTAAAGTTGAATAGCCTCTTTGAGGAATTGAAGACCAGCGTTTTAAATCTGAATCCAACCTTTTTTTTGGTAATATGTGATTATTATTCCAAATAAGAGGGTTTAATACGCATTATAATAATATGCTTTACTTAATCCAAAATAAAAGAAAAGGAATCCAAGAAATGGGAACATAAAGAAAAATCCTAATAAAAGAACAAAATATTGAAGAATTATTTCTCACCTTGATGAAGAGCGCCTGAGCACAGAGGACGAGGATCACCTTAGCAGACATTGTAGTTTGTGTTGAAGTGAACTTCAGAATGAGTTTTCCAAGAATTAATTGACTATTTATACTGAAACGTAGTCCTTATCTAGTTGCGTTGCAGCAATTTATTGATTTTGAAAGTGCTTTGTGTACTTTTATCAGTAGTTGCAATAAATGTAACCTTTGTATATCTATTGCAACTAGAAAAATGCATGTAATTCGTAAGTGACGTAACCTTGAAATATTTAGTATTCATGAAGGGCTTTGTTTCGATAGAACATAGAAAAAACATCACGTTGTTATGATAAGAAGCATTTGCATTATATAAACGTGGTCTAGAAGTATGAACATCATTTAGTCTTCAGTTTCTCGTTGAACACAAACAAACATCAAACATGTCTACCTTCGCTGTTATGTTGCTCTGCATCCAAGCTTGCTTGGTCCAGGTGAGTGATTAACGATTTCTACTTTCTTTATTATTTTAAAGACTTTCTTGATTAATACTTTTTTCTTGCCTTACTGTCACTATTTTAATTTGTATGTATTTGAAATTTAGTCAACCATGTTGAGGAAATATCAACCATGCTACCACCTTGCTTTAACACGATATGAGCTGGGCTGACAGGTACCTATTCGATTAAAAACGATTGCTGAGGACAGAGTCTCTCCTCCGATTAACATAATCTTATTTTGACTGCTCTGTACTCCAATTTCTCACATTTTTCCATTTACATGAAATTCTGGTAGACTACTTGCAGCCACAGATTGGTGTTCTAGGGATTTTCTAAGAAAGCAACAAGTTGCCTGTATCTTATGTAACTATCTTTTTTTGAACAGAATGTTTTCGGCCAATACCTCGGTGGTGGCGGATGCGGATGTGGAGGACCAGCTGTTGGTATAGCCCCTGTTGTAGGCATCGGTTCTACTTACGGGGGTACTCTGGGTCTCGGCGCTGGTCTCTCTCCTGCTGCTGCATATGGAGGTGCTATCACTCCTGGAGCTGCTTACGGCGGCGTTGGTGAAGGCAACGTGGCGGTCATTGGTGAGCTGCCAGTCGCCGGCAACACCGCTGTTGCTGGTCAGGTCCCCATCCTAGGTGTCGTGACCTTCGGCGGTGCTGTGCCAGCTGCTGGTGCCGTGTCTATCTCCGGACAATGCGCGTGCGGCTGTGATTCTCCTATTTACTATTGAGACGCATGTATCGAACTTCAAAATAAAAATAAACGATTATAAAATTGGCTATTTTTTTTTTTTTTTTTATCCTAGAATCATCCTAAATCGTTTATCGATACAATCCCAAATACTTATTCAAATAAAACATGATCATGAATAAAAACAGTATAACATCTTATTATGAAGTCAGGCCTTCATTTGGCTTCAATCAATCAATCAGTCGTGAACATAAAAGTATGCATAGAAGGTCTTAAATAAACATATTATTGTAGTCGAGCTCCCTGTTCTACCAATGAAATTGGTGTACAAATTGTAATTTTTGTATTATATCATAAAAAAAACAAGATTAAACAGTAATTACAAAATAAGTTAAATAACTGTCAATTAAATTAAATTTTACATGCATGTCAAAGGAAGATAATATTATAGGAATTGAATCATAATTTGTCATTTTAAAAATCTTGAATAGAGTAATACGTCTCATCAATTAGGAACAAAAACAAACTACTTTTAAATTTGTGGACATTTTTTTCACTTCATATACATTTTGGTAATTCATTACAACGCCTCCAAGGATATAATACTTGGAGCCATTGCAAAAACACTGTTCCTAAATAGTACAGTTTTAGACCCAACTGTTTGTAACCGGTCACAACGGCATTATCATGTCATTATTTATTTTAAGCTGCGTGAATGTCGGAAAAATTCCCACGGGAACGCATCATCGGGATTCAAAGGGTACTTTGAATTGGGATTCAAAGTACGCAGCTTTATGTTAATAAATGATGTATTAATTCCGTAATACATTGTTTTCGTAATATAACTCTATTGGTTCACGCAGCGCACACAGTAAAGCTCCCAGTCGGCCTGATTTGTTCCGACATCTACAACAATCATCGTTATATTTCAGCCAATTTACACAAAACTTTAATGAACTATACACCAAAACCTCCTCATGAACTGACGATAATGACTGATAGTGATAACTATTGTTAAAAACCTTATGAAAATCCGTTCGGTATTTTTTGAGTTTAACACGTTCAGGCAGACAGACCGATGCGGTGGGGGGACTTTGTTTCATAATATGTATTGATTTAGTTTTATTTGCGGAAAACTGAAGATTTGTCATGTGGGTGCTCCGCGCATGACAAATCTTCAGTAATGCGAGATGTCTAGATTATCGTGTGTTTTTAAGGTGCTATATTTGGTGGTGTTTTATAAATCTGTTTAGCTGTTTCTTGACGGCTGGATTGTGATGGCATCCGCTCAAGCCCAGGCGACCAACAATGAGTGATGTTGCCCCCATGCCGTCAAGCCCCGTTGTCCAACAATGTTGGACAGCACTTTATGCGGCTTCCATCTCTATTTGTACAAAAGTCTAATATCCTCTGTGGCATTTTCAGTCTAAGGTCTGATAAATGCCCATAGTAAAACAGCAGGGGAGAGTTTTTTGTTAATAAGGTCAAGAGTTGCGCCATGTAGATGCTCTAGTTGCAACGCCCGTTGGCAACCAGTTTAGAATGAGTTGCTACACCCCGTGTGAGAATGGCCTTTACCTATGCACGATTCTAAGAAGATACGTGCCATAACATAAATAAAGGACAATATTTATGAATGAAAATTATATAATATTATGCACTGTAGAGGTTTTAGTCTGGATGGCTTTCTCATTCAAACTTGTCAAACATTCGTAGGAATGTTTGACAAGTTAATCGCATTATACAGAATGACCCGTGAAACGAGGATCAAAGAAAAATATTAGAAGCCTCTCTCCAAGGGCTTCCCGAAACACCCCCATGTATGTTCAGCGATTATTTATAGTTTAGGAGTTAGACGGCTTTTTAATATTTTTTTGGAATTTGAAACTTCACTTTTTCCTTTTTTCGAGTTCCGTACTCAAAGGGTGCCAAAGGGAACCCTATTACTTAGCCTCCGCTGTCCGTCTGTCTGTCAGCGGGCTGTATCTCATGAACCGTAATAGGTAGACCTTTGACATTTTCACAGATTGTATTATGTCTATTGCAACAATAACAACAAATATTATCAATTAATTCATATTAATATTGAAAGGGCGTCCCCACTCCCATACAAGAAACGTTTCTTGTGTGGGGAGTGGGGACCCCCATTAATTTAGTTTATGCAACGTTTTTTTCTCGATCTTATTACGGTACGGGACCCTTCGTGTGCGAGTCCAACTCACAATTGGCTGGTGTTATTTTTCTATTTGTGTGTCCCATTCACGGTTCATTGCGAGCGTTTTATTAGTATATAAGTCGATATGTTCGTATGAATTTTAGTTCATGACAACTAATAATATTCCACACCATTTTCAGTGGCGAATAAAAATGGTCAGAATTAGTTAGACTATTAAAATTTTAGGTGAAAGACGTCAAATTCAGAATAGCATAATTGTCATTTTCACTAAATTAAAATCTCAGTACAATCTTAGTGCTGTCAAACTAAAATATAGTTAAATTGTGCCACTTTAGTCTATTTCAGAATGGGAAATCATCGTTTGACAGGAGTAAACTAAATTTTTGTGATTTTTAGTCTAGTTTAGACGCATTTGTGACAAGAAAATCGGCACCAATGTCTTGTTAAAACATCAACTTCGGCAAAATTATTTAGTCACAGAATTCTGAGATCTCTCTTTACAAATAAAACTTCACACTTTAACATTACAGGGAAATTGGGCACGAGTAAAATCATAAAACAAAATTTATTGCAAATAATTTTATTGAATCATTGGTTCGGGAGAAAGTTTAAAGTTTTCTTTTGAAAGTTTTAGTAGACACCACATCCACAGCCGCAGCCTCCATAGCCTAGTCCAAGAGTGGCAGGAGCGAAGGCAGCAGCGCCAGGTCCATAGCCAGCGCCGAGCCCATAGGCACCACCAGCGCCATACGCACCAGCAACGCCATAGCCAGCAGCAGAAGGAGCGATGCTCTCAATAGCAGTAACACCGTTACCGCAGCTGTGGCTGATGGTGCCAGCACCGCCACTTGGTAACACTCCCTCCAAAGCCACAGCACTCACGAACGGCAGCTCACCAGCCACGGACAGAATACCCTCAAACACATTCTCAGACGTTACGGAGAGGCTACTGGGAGCGAAAGCAGAGGCGCTGGAGACTGGCAGTCCACCGCCACTGGTGGGAATGATCTCTAAACCAGCCAAGCCATTGCCAATAAAACCATTACCAATCAAACCATTGTTGGCACAGTTACCAGCATAGCCATTACCAATCAGACCATTACCAATTAATCCATTCCCGATCAAGCCATTACCAACCAAGCCGTTACCAGCACATCCTGGGGCATAAAGAGCAGGAGCGGCGATGGCTCCTAGACCAAGACATGAACTGAAAGCAGTCTGTAAACAAAAAAAATATTTTAATATTTATTATTTTATTACTTTTAAGACAGCTTATAGACTAATTACATATTTTATTAGTAAATATATCTTTATCAGCAAATATACATTGGATCATAAAAATTTTATCAATCAAATGACGAATTGGGTGTCAGACGAGTATTATGTGGGTCTGCCCTATATAGCAGAATTTTTTATGTCATAATTATAAAATTATATTATTATTTTGCATAACAGCGTATAATATCATAAACTACATTTCGCATAAAGTCGTTCGGCATAAACTCATTTATCATTCATTTTAAACTCATCATTTTGTAAGTCAGAATCATCTTTAGGTATAAATTTCATATTCATAATAATTAAAAAGCAGAACCATCATATCGCAGAATTTTTACAGAAACATGAAAACAAGCATAAACCATGCATGCAGCAAGCATGCAGCATTCAAGCGAGCATGCAACATGCAGCAGGCATTGTTTCTGGCACGGATCCAGCACTGCGGGACTTCGGCGGTCCCAAAAGCTCCATGAAATGGGGTCATAACAAAATCCTTATGAAAGAATAAAATTTGGAAGAATTATTTCTCACCTGGATAAAGAGCGTCTGAGCGCAGAGGACGAGGATCACCTTGGCTGACATTGTAGTTTGTGTTGAAGTGAACTTCAGAATGAGTTTTCCAAGAATTAATCGACTATTTATACTGAAACGTAGTCCTTATCTAGTTGCGTTGCAGCAATTTATTGATTTTGAAAGTGCTTTATGTACCTTTATCAGTAGTTGCAATAAATTTAACCTACATCTATTGCAACTAGAAAAATGCATGAAATTCGTAAGTGACGTAACCTCGAAATATTTAGTATTCATGAAGGGCTTTGTTTCGATAGAACATAGAAAAAACATCACGTTGTTATGATAAGAAGCTTTTGCACTATATAAACGTGGTTTAAAAGTAGGAACATCATTCAGTCTTCAGCTTCTCGTTGAACACAAACAAACATCAAACATGTCTACCTTCGGTTTTCTGTTGCTCTGCATCCAAGCTTGCTTGGTCCAGGTGAGTGATTAACGATTTCTACTTTCTTTATTATTTTAAAGACTTTCTTGATTAATACTTTTTTCTTGCCTTACTGTCACTATTTTAATTTGTATGTATTTTAAATTTAGTCAACCATGTTGAGGAAATATCAACCATGCTACCACCTTGCTTTAACACGATATGAGCTGGGCTGACAGGTGACACCTATTCGATTAAAAACGATTGCTGAGGACAGAGTCTCTCCTCCGATTGACATAATCTTATTTTGACTGCTCTGTACTCCAATTTCTCACATTTTGCCATTTACATGAAATTTTGGTAGACTACTTGCAGCCACAGATTGGTGTTCTAGGGATTTCCTAAGAAAGCAACAAGTTGCCTGTATCTTATGTAACTATCTTTTTTTGAACAGAATGTTTTCGGCCAATACCTCGGTGGTGGCGGATGCGGATGTGGAGGACCAGCTGTCGGTATAGCCCCTGCTGTAGGCATCGGTTCTACTTATGGGGGTACTCTGGGTATCGGCGCTGGTCTCTCACCTGCTGCTGCATATGGAGGTGCTATCGCTCCTGGTGCTGCTTACGGCGGCGTTGGTGAAGGCAACGTGGCGGTCATTGGTGAGCTGCCAGTCGCCGGCAACACCGCTGTTGCTGGTCAGGTCCCCATCCTAGGTGCCGTGACCTTCGGCGGCGCTGTGCCAGCTGCTGGTGCCGTGTCTATCTCCGGAAAATGCGCGTGCGGCTGTGATTCTCCTATTTACTATTGAGATGCATGTATCGAACTTCAAAATAAAAATAAACGATTATAAAATTGGCAAATAATTCTTTTTTTTAATCCTAGAATCATCCTAAAGCGTTTACCGATACAATCACAAATACTTATTCAAATAAAACATGATCATGAATAAAAACAGTATAACATCTTATTATGAAGTACAGGCCTTCATTTGGCTTCAATCAATAGATCAGTCGTGAACATAAGTATGCATAGAAGGTCTTAGATAAACATATTATTGTAGTCGAGCTCCCTGTTCTACCAATGAAATTGGTGTACAAAAGATTAAACAGTAATTACAAAATAAGTTAAATAACTGTCAATTAAATTAATTTTTACATGCATGTCAAAGGAAGATAATATTATAGGAATTGAATCATAATTTGTCATTTAAAAAATCTTCAATAGAGTAATACGTCTCATCAATTAGGAACAAAAACAAACTACTTTTAAATTTGTGGACATTTTTTTCACTTCATATACATTTTGGTAATTCATTACAACGCCTCCAAGGATATAATACTTGGAGCCATTGCAAAAACACTGTTCCTAAATAGTACAGTTTTAGACCCAACTGTTTGTAACCGGTCACAACGGCATTATCATGTCATTATTTATTTTAAGCTGCGTGAATGTCGGAAAAATTCCCACGGGAACGCATCACCAGGATTCAAAGTACCCTATGTGTTAATAAACGATGTATTAATTCCGTAATACATTGTTTTCATATCACTCTATTGGTTTACGCAGCGTACACAGTAAAGCTCCCATTCGCTGATTTGTCCCGACATCTACAGCAATCAACGTCACATTTCAGCCAATTTACACAAAACTTTAATGAACTATACACCAAAACTTCCTCATGAATCACTATTGTTAAATGCCTAAATCCGTTCCGTATTTTCAACCGACTTCAAAAAGGAGGGTTCTCAATTCGGTTGAATGTTATTTTTTTTTTTTTTTCTATGTTTGTTTCGCGATTACTCCGCCAATTATGAATTGATTTTGATGATTCTTTTTTGTTCGGTAGGGCATACTTCAGAAGTGGTCCCATATAAATTTGGTCAAGATCTGATGAGGGGTTTTTGAGTTAGCTTCAATAATACGTATTTTTCCCATCTAGGATATGTGGACGATATTCTAATAGTTCCTGTTACTGTAATTTACATAGCAGGTAATGGGTATTCAAATTTTTGTGGGGGTTTTGTGTAGGTACCACAACTAAAAAGTGAAAAATAAAAACTTTTTCACAAAAAATAAAACCGACTTCCAAAAAAAAACACTACAAAGTGAAAAATAACTTTGATTTCGGAAGTCGGTGGCAAAAAAAACGAAAATAAAACCCCAAAGACACCGACTTCCGAAATCAAAGTTATTTTTCACTTTGTAGTGTTTTTTTTGGAAGTCGGTTTTATTTTTTGTGAAAAAGTTTTTTTGAGTTTAACACGTTCAGGCAGACAGATCGATGCGGTGGGGACTTTGTTTCATAATAGGTATGTATCTATTGATTTCGTTTTACTTACGGAAAACTGAAGATTTGTCATGCGGGTGCTCCGCATATGATAAATCTTCAGTTTTCCGTAAGTAAAACGAAATCAATAGATACATAAGATACATAATAGATACATTTTAAGATGCTATATTTGGTGGTGTTTCCTATTATCTGTTTGGCTGTTTATTGACGACTGGATTGTGATGACATTGGTGCCGATTCTCTAGTCACAAATGCGTCTAAACTAGACTAAAAATCACCAAAATTTAGTTTACTCCTGTCAAACAATGATTTCCCATTCTTAAATAGACTAAAGTGGCACAACTTAACTATATTTTAGTTTGACAGCACTAAGATTGTACTGAGATTTTAATTTAGTGAAAATGACAATTTTGCTATTCTGAATTTGACGTTTTTCACCTCAAATTTTAATTGTCTAACTAATTCTGACCATTTTTACTCGCCACTGAAACTGGTGTCGAATATTATTAGTTGTCATGAACTAAAATTCACACGAACATCTCGACTTTGGGTGCAAAAACAGTACTGTACTGTACTTGTTTCTTTTATTTTGCTTATATCTCGAAAATGGTGTGTCCTATCGCAAAAATAATGAAAATTTCGACCCCCTTTATGAAACCTTTATACCCCAAACACTCAACACGTTAGTATTTTTTTTTTTCATGCAAAAAGTGAAAAATTCCATATAAAACACGTCGAGGCTGCCCCAACTGCGCGCTTCTGCCGGCTCTAAAAAAAAAACACGGGGTAGGGCAAACAAGTATGTACCACGTGGAGTCGCAATTGTCAAATTCGATTTAGTTGTGTCAAAATAATTTTAAAATTTAGAGACTTTTTACTACAGAATAGCTTTAAGATTCTCATAGCCAATAGTAAGGAATTTTAGTGATAGTTTAGTTAGTTTAGTTCGGTGTACAAGAGAATCGGCATCATTATTAAACTTATCGCATTATACAGAATTACCCGTGAAACAAGGATCAAAGAAAAATATTAGAAGCCTCTCTCCAAGAGCTTCCCGAAACACCACCGTATATGTTCAGCGATTATTTATAGTTTAGGAGTTAGACGGTTTCTAATATTGTTTTGGAATTTTTCACTTGATTTCAGATTTTTTCTTTTTCTTCGAGTTCCGTACTCAAAGGGTGCCAAAGGGAACCCTATTACTTAGCCTCCTCTGTCCGTCTGTCTGTCAGCGGGCTGTATCTCATGAACCGTAATAGGTAGAGCTTTGACATTTTCACAGATTGTATTATGTCTATTGCAACAATAACAACAAATATTATCAATTAATTCAAATTAATATTGAAAGGGCGTCCCCACTCCCATACAAGAAACGTTTCTTGTGTGGGGGAGTGGAGACCCCCATTAATTTAGTTTATGCAACGTTTTATCTCGATCTTATTACGGTACGGGACCCTTGGTGTGCGAGTCCAACTCACAATTGGCTGGTGTTGTTTTTTATTTGTGTGTCCCATTCACGGTTCATTGCGAGCGTTTTATTAGTATATAAGTCGATATGTTCGTGTGAATTTTAGTTCATGACAACTAATAATATTCCACACCATTTTCAGTGGCGAATAAAAATGGTCAGAATTAGTTAGACAATTAAAATTTTAGGTGAAAGACGTCAAATTCAGAATAGCATAATTGTCATTTTCACTAAATTAAAATCTCAGTACAATCTTAGTGCTGTCAAACTAAAATATAGTTAAGTTGTGCCACTTTAGTCTATTTCAGAATGGGAAATCATCGTTTGACAGGAGTAAACTAAATTTAGGTGATTTTAAGTCTAGTTAAGACGCATTTGTGACAAGAGAATCGGCACCAATGTCTTGTTAAAACATCAACTTCGGCAAAATTATTTAGTCACAGAATTCTGAGATCTCTCTTTACAAATAAAACTTCACACTTTAACATTACAGGAAAATTGGGCACAAGTAAAATCATAAAACAAAATTTATTGCAAATAATTTTATTGAATCATTGGTTCGGGAGAAAGCTTAAAGTTTTCTTTTGAAAGTTTTAGTAGACACCACATCCACAGCCGCAGCCTCCATAGCCTAGTCCAAGAGTGGCAGGAGCGAAGGCAGCAGCGCCAGGTCCATAGCCAGCGCCGAGCCCATAGGCACCACCAGCGCCATACGCACCAGCAACGCCATAGCCAGCAGCAGAAGGAGCGATGCTCTCAATAGCAGTAACACCGTTACCGCAGCTGTGGCTGATCGTGCCAGCACCGCCACTTGGTAACACTCCCACCAAAGCCACAGCACTCACGAACGGCAGCTCACCAGCCACGGACAGAATACCCTCAAACACATTCTCAGACGCTACGGAGAGGCTACTGGGAGCGAAAGCAGAAGCGCTGGAGACTGGCAGTCCACCGCCACTGGTGGGAATGATCTCTAGACCAGCCAAGCCATTGCCAATAAAACCATTACCAATCAAACCATTGTTGGCACAGTTACCAGCATAGCTATTACCAATCAGACCATTACCAATTAATCCATTCCCGATCAAGCCATTGCCAACCATGCCGTTACCAGCACATCCTGGGGCATAAACAGCAGGAGCGCCGATGGCTCCTAGACCAAGACATGAACTGAAAGCAGTCTGTAAACAAAAAAAATATTTCATTATTTATTGTTTTATTTTTTTTTAAGACAGCTTACAGACTAATTACATATTTTATTAGTAAATATATCTTTATCAGCAAATATACATTGGATCATAAAATTTTTATCAATCAAATGACGAATTGGGTGTCAGACGAGTATTATGTGGGTCTGCCCTATATAGCAGAATTTTTTATGTCATAATAATAAAATTATATTATTAATTTGCATAACAGCGTATAATATCATAAACTACATTTCGCATAAAGTCATTCGGCATAAACTCATTTATCATTCATTTTAAACTCATCATTTTGTAAGTCAGAATCATCTTTAGGTATAAAGGAGATTGCCACGGAGCAGGTCCCTTTTGTGGTATCGAGTGCCTGATTTTAATAATAACCAAAAAATATAACTGTTTTTTTTTTGTGTACAGGGTATTTTTTATACAATTTATTTCATCCTGGGAATAAAGATAAAGTTAATTAATAGTTAAACATTACGTCGAAATCCGTTTGATTCAATGTAGTCTGTGGTTTGATTGGCATACAAAAAAAAGTTGCCAGGTATCAAAGAATTTAATAACTAAAGCTATCTTTTAATCAATTGAGTAATCGATATTAATTAAAACGATATTAAATAATAATAAAAACTATTATTTTTTATTTAAATATATATAACCTATGGGCAGTTTACATCTCAATTAGATCTCAACATGTGACAACTTCAACGCTACTGTGTTAGTATTTTTTTTAGGACGATGAGATAGAAAGATGTTATCCCTGTCCTTTTATACGTATTATTGTACCATATATATCTGAAATGAACAACAATACGTGTACGCCAAATATGAGTTAAAGTATTCTTGTATTCTTGATGACGAACACTATTGGATAAATAAACAATGCTCATAGTCGATGCGAGTAAAACCGATGAAACAATGACAATAATAGGTTGCTTAAACTCATAATACTCATTGATAAATAATAAATGTTCAGAAAAGTAATAGACACAAAAATAATATCCATGTTTATTTAGATAACTCCTTAGTAGAAAAGTAGTTTTTATCGATTGATCTATAACGATTTATTAATAATATATAAAAAAAAAATCTGGCAACATTTACTTGTGCATGTCACAGAACTCGCAGACTTCGTTCTGTTCACAGACTACATAGAGATACTTACGTATGTTCTGTGGTTCGTTACGTGCGTCATTGCTTTGTTTAGATACTTTGAGTTTTGAATTCCGTAATCTTTTACTTAGTTATTATTTACGATACGTGCTTTTTCTGCTACTATCGAGTTGAGCTATTAAGTTCCTGGAGTGCATTACGTTTTGTGAGATATTTGACTCTTAATAGTGCTGTTCTTTGTGAGATATTTGACTCTTAGTGCTACAACAGAAAAACAATTATATCTCTTGAACCAGGGTAAATAAATGAAAAATGGTTTCTGATTATGAAAATACTATGTTTTTACTATTATTTAAAATAAAAATCTTCAGGGCACAACAATTTTCCAGTGGGACCCAACTTTCCTTACAAATCGGGCAATCTCCTTTAATATTCATAATAATTAAAAAGCAGAACCATCATATCGCAAAATTTTTACAGAAACATGCAAACAAGCATAAACCATGCATGCAGCAAGCATGCAGCATTCAAGCGAGCATGCAACATGCAGCAGGCATTGTTTCTGGCACGGCTCCGGCGCTGCGGGACTTCGGTGGTCCCAAAAGCTCCATGAAATAGGGTCATTACAAAATCCTTATGAAAGAATAAAATTTTGAAGAATTATTTCTCACCTGGATGAAGAGCGCCTGAGCGCAGACGACGAGGACCACCTTGGCTGACATTGTAGTTAGTGTTGAAGTGAACTTCAGAATGAGTTTTCCAAGAAATAATCGACTATTTATACTGAAACGTAGTCCTTATCTAGTTGTGTTGCAGTAATTTATTGATTTTGAAAGTGCTTTATGTACCTTTATCAGTAGTTGCAATAAAAATGTAACCTACATCTATTGCAACTAGAAAAATGCATGAAATTCGTAAGTGACGTAACCTCGAAATATTTAGTATTCATGAAGGGCTTTGTTTCGATAGAACATGGAAAAAAAATAACGTTGTTATGATAAGAAGCTTTTGCACTATATAAACGTGGTTTAAAAGTAGGACCATCATTCAGTCTTCAGCTTCTCGTTGAACACAAACAAACATCGAACATGTCTACCTTCGGTTTTCTGTTGCTCTGCATCCAAGCTTGCTTGGTCCAGGTGAGTGATTAACGATTTCTAGTTTCTTTATTCTTTTAAAGACTTTCTTCATTCATACTTTTTTCTTGTTTTACTGTCACAATCTTAAATTGTCACAATGTATTTCAAATATTAAGAACTTTTTGTAGTAGGAGATTCACTTGTTTATTCAACCATGTATAGGATATATCAGTGTTGTTACCACCTCACCACATCATGAGCAGGCCTGACAGGTACCTCTACGATTAAAATCGATAAATGAGTCTCACTCCTTCGATTATCATTATTTTATTTTGACTGTCCTACACTTCTCCAATTTCTCGCCATTTGGTCATTACATGGGATTCTGGTAGACTACTTACATCCTCAGAATGGTGTTCTAGTGATTTCCTAAGGAAGCAATAAGTTTTTTGTATCTAATGTAGCTATTTTTTTTCGAACAGAATGTTTTCGGCCAATACCTTGGCGGTGGTGGTTGCGGATGCGGAGGAGCAGCTGTTGGTATAGCCCCTGCTATAGGCATCGGTACTGCTTATGGTGGAACTCTGGGTCTCGGCGCTAGTCTCTCTCCTGCTGCTTCATGTGGTAGTGCCTTCGGTCTTGGTGCTGCTTACGGCGGCGTCGGTGAAGGCAACGTGGCGGTCATTGGTGAGCTGCCAGTCGCCGGCAACACCGCTGTTGCTGGTCAGGTCCCCATCCTAGGTGCCGTGACCTTCGGTGGCGCTGTGCCAGCTGCTGGTGCCGTGTCTATCTCCGGACAATGTGGATGCGGCTGTGGCTCTCCTATTTACTACTGAAGCTTCTTTTTCTGACGCAAAAACAAAAATAAATGATTATGAGCTGAACAAATATTTAAATATTTTTATCTCCTCAAATTACCTTAAACCATTTACCGATAAAATTACAATTATTTAAATACATAAAATGTGATCGTGTTACAATATACCTGTCGCAGGCAGATTTTATGATTCGTCATTTTACAATCGGAGCCGTCCGTTTACAAACGCTGGCGGTTTTGCAAAATGCCTGAAGCAAAATGTAAATTGCCTAGCCCATTTGATGGACAATTCAAACGCCGTTTACAAAATGCCGCGGCAAATTGAAGTATTTAGTTATCTGATGCGTAAAAAACGTAAGGTGTCCAAGGAATCTGGTGCTGAAGAAGTCCTCCGAGACTCCTGCGGAATATTATTCGTACAAAAATGTTCGATAAATTTTGCACTGCATACAATTTATAATTTAACGCATTGTTTTTTTATAGTTTACTAGCTGACCCGGCAAACGTTGTTTTGCCATATAATTTTTTTTTTAGTAAAAAATAAATAAAAATAAAATGTTAGCCGATTCTCAGACCTACTCAATATGCTCACAAAATTTCATGAGAATCGGTCAAGCCGTTTCGGAGGAGTACGGGAACGAACATTGTGACACGAGAATTTTATATATAAGACTAGCTGTCCGCCCCGGCTTCGCACGGGTAGCACTAAGTACCTACCTACCCTACCTACCTACCCTACCTACCTACCCTACCTACCTACCCTACCTACCTACCCTACCTACCTACCCTACCTACCTACCCTACCTACCTACCCTACCTACCTACCCTACCTACCTACCCTACCTACCTACCCTACCTACCTACCCTACCTACCTACCCTACCTACCTACCCTACCTACCTACCCTACCTACCTACCCTACCTACCTACCCTACCTACCTACCCTACCTACCTACCCTACCTACCTACCCTACCTACCTACCCTACCTACCTACCCTACCTACCTACCCTACCTTTTTTTTTTTTTTTTTTTTTTTGGTCTCGGGGTGGAAAATCCTCATGGATGTCCTCCGCCCTGGGGCGGGCGGAGGGGTCTGTCAGACTCTTACTGACTAAAAACCACCCCGGTGTTCCGACTCACACTTACGCCGGGGGTCGCGGGAACGACAAAATCTTCCGCAACCCCCGGCTGGTGCCGGCCCGCCACCGCGGGCCTCGTCTCGGGTTAGGGGGGGGAGTGAGGTGTTTGACTCCCCCCGCGACGTCTCAGAGGGGCGCGCGTGGAACACTACGCGCCACCACCTCGGGTCCTGATGTGTGGGGGGCGACGGACGTCCCCGAGTCCGTCGTCCCTGGACCCATTTAGGGGGGCCGGAAGAGGGCGTTGTCCGCCCTCCGCCGACGCCCGGTGCGCCTGCTGCGGGCCGGGTGAGTGGACGAGATCTCCCTCTCCCTTTCCGCAGCCTCCTTCTGCGAGACGACCGTCTCGCAGAAGGCGACCACCGCGTCCCAGGACTCGGCGCCGCCGACCATAGCGTTCACTACGGCCGGCAGCGACAAGTCACTGCCTACTCCTGAGATGAGGGCACGGCGCGGCCCCTCCCAAGCGGCACACTCTGCCAGCGTGTGCCGCGCCGTGTCCTCCCGGCAGTCGACGCAGTGGTGACACCGGGCGTCCGGCTCCCTGTTTATGCGACACAGGTACTTCCCGAAGCAACCATGCCCCGAGAGCACCTGCGTCACCCGAAACGACAGGGAGCCGTGCCTCCTCCCGAGCCAGCGCTCGAGCACCGGCCGGACCGCCTCAATGGTGTTGAGGCCGGCGGTAGGGCGTGAGAGCCTGTCCCGCCATTCCGCCACCAGGACCTCACGAAGCTGCGACCGACGCAGCTCCAAATGTCGCTGCGTCAGCCGCTCGCCCCGCGCCCGCGCTTCCTCGCGCCACCGATACGATGACGCGAGTACTTTCGCCTCCAGGTCCCAGGGCGGGGATCCGGCCAGTGCACAAGCCGCCTCGTAGGAGATCGTGCGATACCCCCGGATGACTCTGACGGCCATCGCCCTCTGCGGTCTCCGCATGACGGCGATGCTCCCGGCCGTCAGGTCAGCCGCCCAGATCGGGGCCCCGTAAAGGGCCATCGATCGCACGATCCCCACGTATAGCCGCCTACAAGCGGCGCTCGGGCCCCCCAGATTGGGAAGCAGCGTTGAGAGCGCTCCAGCAGCGCCCAGCAGCTTGGGCGCCAGCCGTCGGAAGTGGGGCCCGAAGTCCCACCGGCTGTCGAGGACCAATCCTAGGTACTTCATGGTACCCTCGACAGCGATCCGAGCCCCCCCGACCACGATATGTGAGCCGGGTGACGGCGCCCGCCGGGGGCCATGGAACACCATAGCCTCCGACTTGCTGAGGGCCACCTCCAGGCCTAGGCGACGTATGCGGCTCACCACCTGTGAGACCGCAGCCGTCGCCAGCAACGCTGCTTCCCTGTGCGAGCTCCCCCGGGCAGTGACCAGCGTGTCGTCCGCATAACACGTCAGGTCTACCCCCGGCCTGAGCTCGCCCCTCAGCACCCAGTCGTACCCGATGTTCCACAGGAGCGGCCCTAAGACCGAGCCCTGTGGAACACCGCACGACATGCGGCGCTGGAATCCGCCATCACGTCCCGCGTAGGTGACACACCTCTCCGACAGATAAGCCCCAACGATGCGGCGGAGGTAGGGAGGCACACCATGATAGCGCAGTGCCTCCCGAATACAACTCCAGGGCAGGGTGTTGAAGGCGTTGGATATGTCCAAGGACACCGCCAACATCACCCCGCCCCGAGACACCGCTTCCTCCGCCAGGACTCTAACCCGCGACACAGCGTGTATCGTGGAGCGCCCATGCCGAAACCCAAACTGACTGTCGTCCAGGTCCGGCCCCTCTCTGCACAAGTGGCCGACGAGGCGGGCTGCGATTACTCGCTCGAACAGCTTGCCCACCTCGTCTAGCAGCACTATGGGCCGGTACGCGGACGACGAGTCCGCCGGGCGCCCCGCCTTCCTGAGCAGGACCAGACGACCAGATTTCCACAAAGTGGGAAACTGGCCCCGCTCAAGACACGCTGTGTAGAGTCCTCTCAGTTGGGGCTCGAGCTCCTTCAGAGCGAGGGCCAACACGCAGCCGTGGATCCCGTCTGGCCCCGGAGCCACGTTCTTGGCCCGGAGCCGCATCACGGCTGCCCTCATCTCTGCCTGTGTCACCTCTGGGACGCTGATGGCGTTCTCCTCCTCTTCTTGTGCAGACTCTGCGGCCGTGGGCAAAGCCATCGGCGGCGGAGTGTGCTCCGCTCTGGCCGGGAAGAGGGCTGCAACCACCTCCTCCAGCAGCTCGGGTTGGAGACTCTCCGTAAGCGGAGGCGCCGCGGCTCGAAGTTTCCCTCGAACCGCGCGATAAGGGCGCCCCCACGGATCCCCGTCTAGAGTCTCCAACATCTCCTCCCTGGCTCGCGTCCTCGACTCGCCGATGGCCAGCCACAGAGTCTGCTTGGCCGCGCGGTACACCTCATACAGCGCGGCCTCTTCGTCAGGGACCCGACGACGTCTCCTCCGGTATCGGGTGTACTGGCGTCTGACCGCCACGCACGTGACGCGCAGCTGCGCGATCTCAGCGGTCCACCAGTACACCTGGCGCCTTGCGGACTGTGCGTGGACCCGGGGCATGGACGCGTCGCTGATTTGCGTCATCGCCCCGCGGAACCACAGCGCCTCCCGCTCGACGTCGACGGGTCCGTTCGTCGCCGACTCCCGGCTCCAGGCCTGGACAATAGCGGCCTCCTCGAGAAGTTCCCTGTCTATGCGCTTACGCGCCCAACGCGGACCGTCCGTTCGCGGGGTCGGTGGACCGCGGCCGCCAGTGGTCTGGGCGGAGACATCGAATCGGATGTATCGGTGATCCGACAACGTCTCCACCTCCACGGCGACACGCCAGTCGTGAACACGGCTCGCGACAGCGGGGCTAGCGAACGAGACGTCCACTATAGACCCGCCCCGCTGCCGCACGCACGTGTGTATCGAGCCCCGATTTAGGACGGTCAAGCCAGTCGTGACCGCCCACTCCTCCAGCACCTCGCCCCTAGCATCGGTCACAGGGGATCCCCACGCCGCAGACTTGGCGTTGAGATCCCCCAGCAACAGCACAGGGCGAGGGTGGAGTCGGCCCACGACGGCACCCAACTCGACAAGGAACCTCTCGAAGTCGGCGAGACTCTTGTTGGGCGAAAAATACGCCCCAACGGTGCCAATGCCGTCCACGAGGGCAGCTACCCAGCCGCGACCTCGGGACGGGTTGACAAGAGCCCCGCCAATGATGACCACCAAACCGTCCAAGTCTCCCACCCAGTTATCCCTGGGGGGGACGAAATACGGTTCGGCGATCACGGCCACGTGAATCGACCACTCTGCCATGCTCTGGAGCAAAAGATCCTGAGCTCTAGCAGAGTGGTTGATATTGCCCTGGAGGAAATGGTACAGCGCCATTAAGCGCAATCCATTCCCTCCACCGCACCATTCCTAGGCCGGGAGTCGGCCGAAGGGCAGCCAGGCTGCGGGGGGGGTAAAGAGTCCCCAGCAGCTTTGGCACCCCTTCCCTTTTTCTGGGCGGGTGCGCCACAGGCCCTTCCACCCGCCCTGTGCCCAGCAGGCCTCCCTGCAGCTGTACACAGGCTGCAGTTTGGAGCTGCGAGGCACTGGGCGGACTTGTGGCCGGGCTGACCGCAGCGAAAGCATTGCTCACTGCGGTCTGTTGTGGCAGTGCACTTCGCCCGGACATGCCCAATGTCCAGGCACCGGTAGCACCGCAGCGCCCTAGGTTGCAGCAGCTTGGCCCTTGCCGCAACCCACCCGACCAAGAGTCGTCCACCGTCGGCGACTTTATTGCCCGCCGCCACCGGGCACCGCACCCAAACGACGCCGAGCCCGGAAGCGTCGGTGCGGATCTCGCCCACCCGCACATCATCGGGCGGACATCCACCGACTTTGGCGGCGGCTGCCACAACCTCAGCCGGGGTGGTCGAGTCATCCAGGCCATCGACACGCAGCTCAACGGTCTTCATAGGCCTGGACACTCGAACATCCTCGGGGTTGAGTACCTCCCTCAACTTGGCGGCCAGGATGTCCGCCTTCTCGCCGCTAGAGGCACCCGGCACCTCCAACAGCCGCGCCCCCGTAATCGCCGGCCTCAATCTGAAGCCGGACGGTATGCCAAGGTCGGGGAACGCAACTTTGGCTTTGGCCTCCAGTAGGACCGCCTTATATGAGACGCCCCTTTCGACGGCTCCGGGCTGCAGTGTTAATACTACAGCCGCAGAGCGTGGGGCTCTCGCCCTAGGCGGCCTCTGTGTCCTCCTCGTAGAAGGTGCCGGTGCCTCAGCGGGTGGAGGTGGCGGCGCCGCCTTCCTCTTCTTCTTACGGCCCCTCTTGGCGACCGTTGTCCAGGCCTCCGTGGAGGGCCCGGGAGCGGTCGCCGGGAGACCAGCCGTCTGGGAAGCGGGAACAGACGCGGTCGCCGGGAGAGCGCCCGTCCGGGGAGTGGGCGCAGACTTGGCCTTCGTAGGCTTGCTGGGCCCCTTCCCAGACCCGCTCGGCTCAGCCGCCACGACCGCTGACCTTCGCTTATCCGCAGCGAGCGGTGGGCGGAGCGTTTCGGCTGGGAGGAGCCTCGCCTCGATGGCCTCCAGCCGAGCCCCCACCATTTGCCCGCACTGCATCATGCAGATGCGAACGATCTTCTCGACCTCCTCATCCACAAGTGCAGGGGCCGATGATGGGGTCGACGATGGAGGCGACTGCGGGACCGGCGATCCGGTGGCCGCGGGAGCTGCCTTCTGGGCGGCAAACTGCCGCTTGAGGTCCTCTAACTCGGATTGGAGACGGCGGTTCTCCTCCCATAGCTTCGCCGTCTCCTCCGTGCTCGTACGATTTAGGAGGACCTCAACGGCCTCCTTAATGCCGTCAGCTGCCTCCTTTAGGGCGCGCGTGAATGTGCCCTTCAGATTGCCCGATTCGGTGGCAACCTTCAGAACGACATCCACGCCGTCCAAAACTTGGCGACTGAGCGCCACCGCCGAAACGTCCCCCCCGGTAGCCATCCTGGTTGAGCGCCGCTCCCGCGCTTGACGGGCCAGCTCGCTAACCTTGTCAGCCGCCAAAGCCCTACGCTGCGCCCGCTTCGCAGCATTGGCCTCCGCCTTGTTGGACCCCAGCTGCAAACCCTCGCTGAGGTCCGAGATCGTGGCCCCGGATTCGGTCCCCACGCTCTCCATGCTCTCCGCATGATCCACCGGAGCCGGTGTATCGGGTCGGGATACCGACATGGACCGATCCCGCCCACCGCGCTCCGGCAAACGAGCAGAGGCTCCGTTCACCACTGCGCGACCTCGCCCGCTCCTGCCCGTTGGCACCTTAGCTGCCGGCAGGTTCTCCTCACTATGTGAGCGGGGCGATCGCTTCCTACCTCCTTTGGAGGGTCGCCCGGCCATTCCCCCTTCAGGCCTCGAGCGCTCCGAGCCGATACTCGAAACGTTCTTCTCAGACGTGGTGTCGGGATCCGACACCACACCCACACTCATCCGCTCGATCAACACGATCGGCATCCTCTCTACTTCGTCTGTTCGTCCAGTTTCTTTAGTTTTTAAATTTTCCATAGTAAGTCCCACGAGTATGGGGGATCTAAAAAGTCCTTCCTAGGGTTACCCCCTGTCCCTAGGTAAGTGTACATTTGTTTCCCAACCAGGGGGTCCACCAATCCCTGGCTGGGGGGGTGCGCTCGCGACTGATGCGCCACCTACAACTAAAAAGCTGCAGATGACACTACTCCTCAGCCATTCATACCCTCGCCGCGCACCAGAACTTGGTGTTAGAGGAATTTTTTATAGAGGTTATCTTCCTCGCGATCCGGGCGATCAAGCCAAGATCCTCGTCCCGTTCCGAGTCATAAAACATGACCATGATCTCTTTACGGATTACGATTTCGACGGTTGCAGTTGAGAGAATCAGATCCCCCCCCCTGCAGCTCGTTGGCAGGGTGAGTGCACAACGAGCGCCGCCCATGTTTCTCCACCATGTCCTCTGTTTGAAACAGATAGACATGAGGAAAAACGTCCTACGTCCACTCAACCCACCCTCTGTAAGCAGAGGGGGTGAGTGGACGACCAGGAGCATATAGCTCCCCCCCCCACGCAGAAATTCGCCACAGTCAATAACCTCTCCGACATGGAAAGACTATTGGCCGTACCCAGGATGCACCGGCCCGACGACTGCCCTTTCCCCCGAACGTATTCGAAAGGAACGAGCAGCACTCAGGCACACGAGGAGGTTTTCTGCACGCACCCCAAGGTACCTACCCTACCTACCTACCCTACCTACCTACCCTACCTACCTACCCTACCTACCTACCCTACCTACCTACCCTACCTACCTACCCTACCTACCTACCCTACCTACCTACCCTACCTACCTACCCTACCTACCTACCCTACCTACCTACCCTACCTACCTACCCTACCTACCTACCCTACCTACCTACCCTACCTACCTACCCTACCTACCTACCCTACCTACCTACCCTACCTACCTACCCTACCTACCTACCCTACCTACCTACCCTACCTACCTACCCTACCTACCTACCCTACCTACCTACCCTACCTACCTACCCTACCTACCTACCCTACCTACCTACCCTACCTACCTACCCTACCTACCTACCCTACCTACCTACCCTACCTACCTACCCTACCTACCTACCCTACCTACCTACCCTACCTACCTACCCTACCTACCTACCCTACCTACCTACCCTACCTACCTACCCTACCTACCTACCCTACCTACCTACCCTACCTACCTACCCTACCTACCTACCCTACCTACCTACCCTACCTACCTACCCTACCTACCTACCCTACCTACCTACCCTACCTACCTACCCTACCTACCTACCCTACCTACCTACCCTACCTACCTACCCTACCTACCTACCCTACCTACCTACCCTACCTACCTACCCTACCTACCTACCCTACCTACCTACCCTACCTACCTACCCTACCTACCTACCCTACCTACCTACCTACCTACCTACCTACCCTACCTACCTACCCTACCTACCTACCCTACCTACCTACCCTACCTACCTACCCTACCTACCTACCCTACCTACCTACCCTACCTACCTACCCTACCTACCTACCCTACCTACCTACCCTACCTACCTACCTACCTACCTACCTACCCTACCTACCTACCCTACCTACCTACCCTACCTACCTACCCTACCTACCTACCCTACCTACCTACCCTACCTACCTACCCTACCTACCTACCCTACCTACCCTACCTACCTACCCTACCTACCTACCCTACCTACCTACCCTACCTACCTACCCTACCTACCTACCCTACCTACCTACCTACCCTACCTACCTACCCTACCTACCTACCCTACCTACCTACCCTACCTACCTACCCTACCTACCTACCCTACCTACCTACCCTACCTACCTACCCTACCTACCTACCCTACCTACCTACCCTACCTACCTACCCTACCTACCTACCCTACCTACCTACCCTACCTACCTACCCTACCTACCTACCTACCCTACCTACCTACCCTACCTACCTACCCTACCTACCTACCCTACCTACCTACCCTACCTACCTACCCTACCTACCTACCCTACCTACCTACCCTACCTACCTACCCTACCTACCTACCCTACCAAGGGGTATGAAAAATAGATGTTAGCCGATTCTCAGACCTACTCAATATGCTCACAAAATTTCATGAGAATCGGTCAAGCCGTTTCGGAGGAGTACGGGATCGAACATTGTGACACGAGAATTTTATATATAAGATAATCTAACAGAAATAATACCGAAAAATTGTGAGCTGCCGGTCTATTCTGTAACCATCACACCGTGAAAACTTAGGTGAAGTGATCTGTCATTCCACCTGCTGCTAAGGACTGACAGCTCACTCCGAGCTCACTTCACCTAAGTTTTCACGGTGAGATGGTTACAGAATAGCACCACAGCATTACTTGCGGGCGACGTAACGCACCTTGTGCTAATACTAAATAGCCTGCCTAGCTGCGAGCAACTTGGAAGTAGTGCTCGACGGCCGCTGCCGGGCACCGCTCGCTACGCTCGCTCGTTTCGCGCGCCGTTTGTTCTAACCTTTTTCACCCAGTTCACAATTTTTCGATTGTTCATAATCTAACGGTAATGGTACCGATAAATTATAAACTCACGGTTCTCACAATTTTACGGTAATATAATACCTGATCGCTGAAATAAAGTATGATTTGTCCAAACTGTGTTTTATCCACCCTACAATAACAATCAATGTCGAAACTATAACAACTGAACGAATTGCCAATTTGCCTCAGGCATTTTACAAAAGCGCCAGCGTTTGTAAGCGGACGGCGCCGTTTGTAAAATGACGAATCGTACAATCTGCTTGCGACATACCTACTGTATAAATTTGGCCTCATTTCTTTGTTTAATGCTTAATTTTTAGAAATAATTTTGCTTGTGGTACTTACTCGACAAATCTTTAGTTTTCCGAGATGCCTGGATTCACAAATGCGTTTTCTGGGTAAACTTTCAAGGTATCAATGATGTTAATTATAAGGTCAAGTGTTTTCAAAATCAAACTAGCCTGTATTTTCGCACTGTTTTCATAATACCTGCAAAATCTTGATAGTTGAATAGGCTAGTTAACAGTAAGAAAAATACCTTATGAAATTTGCATCCTAGAATGTTTGTGAACTAAATATTTTAAGACATTCAAGAAAATAGATGAAAATTGACCATTCCCACCTTATCTCCGAAAGTACATAAACATAGCATCACACCTTGTTTCCCCGAAGGGTTGGGCAGAGGTGTAACACCCACATTTCGCCATTTATGTTTAAGTCCCATGTAATAGGGCGTGAACCTTTTTCCATTAACCGGGCACAAATCCAAACTCCGGGCTGCTACTGACAAATTCCAGAAAGAAAAACCCAATGACCCTTTTCCCGACCTGGGAATCGAATCCAGGACCTCATGTTCAGCAGTAGCGCTTTCGACCACAAGACCAACGAGGCAATCTTAACCAATAAGACCCCCCCTCGCACCCCGCGTTTACAATTCGCTGACAGGGGCTACCCCTTGTCCCATCCCCACCCCTCGCAGCCCCATGGCACAGTGTAAAGAGTAACAGTGGACCGACGCCTTTGATGTTTGCGTAAATGCCGACACCGCACAAGGCCACAGTACTTACCTCGGGTTGTCACAGACTTTACACAACTGCCCAAAAAAGGAGGTTAACGTTTTTAGTTTCATGTATGTACACATGTATGTATGAATGTATGCACGTTTCTTTGTTCCGCAATAACTTCTTGTGCCTCAACAGTTTGGGAAAAGGCTAGGCAGACTGATAGACTATTGATGACTATTCCAAAGTGAAATAAAATCATAAGCAAAATAGTAAGTCATTGCAATGTGGATCTTTGGCCATTGCTTTAAGATATAAATTAGGATGTTTGACTAATTTTACAAAAAAATAATCATTTCTCCATTTCAAACTAAAAAGTCCCCGTATATGTCAATCATTCTAATTTATACCTTATTGCAATTCCATAAGAATTACATTGCACTGACTTAATAATGGTTTCGGCGGCGCGCGGGCGGCGGCGGCGTGGTCAAAGAACTAGGTATCTTTTATAGTTACCGCTCGCTGCAGCCGCCCGCGCCGCTCATGCCACTGCTATAGGTATCTATATGTTTATTTCTATCTAGCTGGCCCTCCTGAGCCACACAGCAACGAAACCGACGCGACAGCGACGCCGACGCGGACGTAGACTGTTAGCTTATTGAATGTATGTGGGATAAAAATATTGTAATTATCTTAAAGTATGAATGCAGCTATAATTGTAAAAACGGAACGCAGCGGATGAAAGAAAGGGAAGTATGTGTGTGAGTGAAAAAGAGAGTAATGGCGAATAACGGGACGACGAACGAACCACGGTGTAACGCAGACCTTTTTTGTGCTTAAATAAAATATTAAAAAGTATTCATAATCGTTTATTTTGCCATACAATCCCACAAAATTGGGGGCTCGTCCGGGATTGGCAAAATAGCGATACGGGTTCGAGTTTTAAAAGTGGACTAACAACGGAGACCGCGCGACCGGCACGTGGCGTGGGGACCGGCGGCGAACGCTATTCAAAAAAATCAACGGCGGCCGAACATATACGACGGTATCGGCATACGGTGAACTGATCAACGCTGACGAAGATAGATGACTACGAAAATGACGAAAGACGAATCACGTACGGGCCTAAGCTCAATGTTGTACCTAACTTCGGATCTAATACCTAAGTTCACCGGTCAAGATAAAACGTATCCAGTGACGCGATGGATTCAAGATGTGGAAGAAAATGGAGAAATATGTGGTTGGACACCGTTACAACAGCTGTTGATGGCACGGAAATCCCTATCAGGCACCGCACAGCTTTGGATGCAAGCTGAACGCCCTCACAGAACATGGGAAGAACTTAAGGCGGCCCTGAGTAAAGAGTTCTCTGACACCGTCGACATCAAAGCAATACACGAGCTTATGAGCCAACGAAAGAAAGGACGTGACGAGAGTTGCATCGACTATATGATGATCATGAAGGAATTAGGGAAAAGAGGAAAGATTCCCGATTACGTGGCCATTAAATACATTGTTGATGGCATAGTCGACCGCGAGACCAATAAAATCATGCTATACGGTGTAACTACGTATCCTGATCTCAAAGATAAGTTTAAAATCTACGAGACTGTTAAGGAAAAGATGAAACTGGAATATTCTAAAAGTACCTACAGGAACGAAAAACGCGGCACCGTACGTCACGGAAAAACGTTGAAAAGGTGCTATAACTGTGGTGACGGCGATCATGTGTCGGAAGACTGTCCGCAGAAGGCACAAGGTCCAAAGTGCTTTAACTGCAATGAATATGGCCATATTTCACCGAAGTGCCCGCATAAAAAAAACATGGCGGTAGACGGTCGTCGTAAGGAAGACTCGAGTTCATCAAGATGGCGTAGTACCGGCATTTCCGGCGATAGAAAAGGTCACAACGGCGCATCGACAAGTGGGAACGGGAGCGGCGAACGTGTGAGCAAGCAAGCGATGTTCGGTCAATCATCGTTCAACAACGCGGATGATATGTCAAACTTACAGAATAACAGTGACAAGATGACAGATGACGATGATAGCAAACGTCAAATTGTGTATGACATTTACGATGTAAATAAACAATCGCAACTGGAAAAACCTATGAAGATCGTAGAATTATGTGGAAAAACGACAAGTGCGCTTATTGATTCGGGCAGTGACGTGAACTTGGTATCTTATGAGTTTTGTGCTAATGTCAGTAAAGTGATGAACAATAACATAACACTAGCTGGACTCGGTTTCGCTAAAGTGGAGTCATTAGGTTGTATAACACAAATGTTGTGATCGACAGTACGAAATACGACGATGTGTTATTCTACGTGGTACCTAAAGACTGTATGCCTTTTGATGTAATCATAGGTCACGAATTTCTTAAGAATGTTATAACGGTTATGAATGGTAGTGCTGTGTGGATGAAACCTGTGGAATGGGTGAAAGAAATAAATTGTTTTACTTGCAGTGTCGAGGTTGGTCATGTAAGTAATGCTTACCTTAAAGAAGAGGTTGTTCAGATGGTTGACAGCTATCAACCATGCCAAATCAAAGAAGCTCCTATCCAGCTGAAAATCATTGTGAAAGATGATGTCCCGGTGGCGCAACGTCCACGACGCATATCACTAAAAGAGCAGGTGGTAGTTGAAGAACAAGTTGCCGAGTGGCTTGAGCAAGGAATTGTACGCGTAAGTTATTCTGAATATGCTAGTCCGTTAGTTCTTGTTCGCAAAAAAGACGGTGCTATAAGGGTGTGTGTAGACTACAGACAGTTAAATAGTAAAATTATAAAAGATGAGTTTCCATTACCGATTATTGAGGATTACATTGACAAGTTGGCTGAGGCAAAAGTATTTAGTGTACTGGACTTAAAAAATTGATAGACTCAAATGAAAGACATTTGAGTGTTAGCAGTGAGTCCGTAAAGTATACTGCATTTGTTACACACCATGGTCAGTTTGAATTTTTGAAAGCTCCATTTGGCTTGTCTGTTTGCCCAAACTACTTCATGAGATTTGTGACCATAATTTTCAGAGAATTAATATCTAAAGGGATTGTTCTAATATTTGTCGATGATATTCTTATTCCAGCAAAAGATGAACAGGAAGCTGTTAATAGATTAAGAGAAGTTTTAAGAGTGGCATCTGAATATGGTTTGCAAATAAATTGGAAGAAAGCACAGTTGATATGTCGAAGCATAACTTATTTAGGTCATACGATTGAGAATGGACAAGTAAGGCCTGCCAGTGAAAAGATTGATGCTGTTACAAAGTTTCCAGAACCCAAAACAGTTAAGCAGTTGCAAAGTTTTATTGGGCTGGCATCATATTTTAGGAAGTATATCCAGAATTTTGCATCCATAGCCGTCCAGTCTGCGCGCGCATTCCCACCGTGCGGGCGTGTTTCTAACGAACGTTTAGAGTTTAAAGAAAAAAAAAATGTCGAAAGCAGTGAAATGTGTTTCCTGCAATATTGTTATTGACGAAATGTTATCGTATATTCAAAACAAGTTATCGGTGATTGATGAAGATACACTAGTGAGAATATGTTCCTCTGCGTTCACCAGCGAAGAGATTGAGAAATCGAAGGAGTTATTGTTCGAATCGGTTCCGGTGGAAAAGGCCAAAATAAAGCGGAAAAATAAGGGTAAGGAGCGAAGAGATCTTGTGGACATGGTGAGCGTGTTTAAAACTGTGGAACCGGATTTATTTCCTATCTTCGTTGCGAAAAATCTGGAACGGTTACCGCCGATTCTTTTTGATCACCTCGATTGCACGAAGCTACTCAAAGACCTCCTTCGAATGCAGACCGAACTTAAAGAAGTGACGGAAACGTATGTCACGCAGGCACAGTTGGATGAAGTTAAGACGGATATTTTAAAAATGCAGAATGACTCATTAATACCGGCGTCTGCGTGTAAAATTAATACTATGAAGCGAGGCGGATGGTTAATGGATAGTGGACCTATTGGCTTATCACACGTCCAAAATTCGTCATTGGATGAGTGCATGAACACAGTCGATGAATCATCGTTTAGTGGGCCTGACAACAATGTACCGCGATTTCGAAACATAAGGAAGGTAGACGGAGAAATTTCTGACAAAAATATAACGGCTACGACGAGGCAGCGAGCGCGAGGTGCGAGCGAGATCACCCCGTCCGGCGTCGCGGCCATCGCCAGCCCGAGCGAAACCGATCGGCCGGCAGCCGCCGCCGTGACGTCACCGCGGCGATACTACAGCACTACTACAGCTGCGCCCGCGCCGCCGCCGATATTACAGCAATCTAGATCAGCTGACATTACGAATAATATTAACCGCGAAAGCAAACAGGGGACTACGGAGCGCACGAGTAAAATTATGACAGCCTACCAACCCGAGTCGGCTGGCAGGGATGACGTTGAAGGATGGCAAAGGGTTTCATATAGTAGGAGACATATGAATTACCGTTATCACGGCTCGGCTGGTAGTGCCAGAGACAATGCTGGGAAGTTTAAGGCCGCCGTGAAAAAAGTGCCTATATTTATTACGAAGGTGCACAAAGATACGACAGAGCAAGATATAGCCGACTACGTCTATGAAAAAACGGAAGAGGTTGTAACTCTTGAAAGAATATTGTTAAAATATCCGAAACCCTATAACGCATTTAAATTCCTTGTGCCGGAATCTAAATTATCGTCATTTTTGAATAGCGGATTATGGCCTGAAGGAATTATTTTCAGACGATTTGTGAATTTCAAATTCAGAAATTCGAACTCGAACGGTGTAAACATAGGCACCGTGACCGGCTCATTGTAACTAGCTCAATGGATATAAAGTCTAATTACAAACTGATTAGTTACAACTGCAAGAGCGTGAAGCGCTCCGTGGAGAGTGTAAGGCAGTTATGTCGCACATCTGACATAATAGCCTTACAGGAGACATGGTTGCTGCCGGGAGATATTCCGTTCCTGAGCGACATCGATGTGGAGTACGGCTGCACCGGGACGTCGGCGGTGGACGATGGCGCCGGCATGCTGCGCGGCCGCCCCTACGGCGGCGTCGCGCTGCTGTGGCGAAAGAGTGTGTTTACCGATGTATCGGTTGTGCAGTGCGACAACCCGCGAGTTTGTGCCGTGAAGGTAAACGCGGGTCAAAGGTCACTCCTGGTGTTCAGTGTGTACATGCCGACGGATAAAGATGTGAATTTGACGGAGTTTACGGAGTGTCTCGGTCTGGTGAGTGCTGTCATAAACAATAATAATATAGAATCTGTATACATACTCGGGGATTTTAACGCTCATCCGCATGAACGATTTTACGGCGAGTTACAGAGTTTTTGTGTAGAATCACGGTGGTTATGTGCGGACATCGAGATACTAGGGTTGGATTCTGGAACTTGTACATTTATAAGCGAGGCGAATGGATCAAAGCGCTGGCTTGATCACTGTTTAGTCACTGAATCAGCTCGGGAGACTATTGTATGTGTACAAGTTAAGGAAGACGTCCTGTGGTCCGATCATTATCCTCTCGAGATTGTAATTTTGTTAGATAGCATAAAACCTAAATTTAATAATAATTGTACACAATATAACGATGTGCGCTGGGGTGATAGAAACTCTGAACAATGTGACATGTATAGTAATTTATGTAATAATAATTTAAAATTAATTGACTTTCCCATTGAAATGACCGAATGTTGTGATTATGTATGTAATAATGTGGACCACAGACTTATTATTGACAATATGTACGATAAAATAATTCGAATATTAGGCCGGGCAGCTTGCGATAGTCGTTCGTCAAGTGTTCCCAAATGCAGGAAGCCGGTTCTCGGTTGGGGCAGGCACGTAAGTGATGCTCACAGGGCGGCCAGGGAAAAGTTTGAGTTGTGGGTTTGGTACGGCAAGCCGGCGGAAGGTCGCGTATGGAATGACATGCAGACGACTCGTAAAATTTTTAAATCACGTTTACGCTGGTGTCAGAATCATACTGACCAAATCAAAATGGACATCATTGCGTCGCATCATTCCAGGAGCGACTTCCGCAGTTTCTGGAAGTCCACAAACAAACTTAATAGTAAACCAGGTCTACCTGTGAGTGTCAATGGTGCCTGCAACCTGTCGGGAATAGCAGAATTGTTTAGGGACCATTTTACCGTTCAGTCACCTTTGGCGTCGACACAGTCCACGAGCGATGATGGTTGTAGTGGTCGGGAAGTCAGCGTCCGGTTTACGGCCAAAGATGTACGGCAGGCCATTAAATCTATGTCAAGGGGCAAGTCTCCGGGCCATGACGACCTGAGTATTGAACACCTAAGGTACGCGGGATATCATATGCCCAGAGTGCTGGCGATGTTCTACTCCTTGTGTGTAGGACATTCATACTTGCCTGAGCCGATGATGAAGACTGTGGTGGTGCCAATTGTCAAAAACAAAACCGGTGATATTGGTGACAAATGTAATTATCGACCGATTTCCTTAGCCACTATAGTCGCAAAGGTGCTTGACAGTTTGCTGAACACTCAGCTTGATAAACATTTACAGATACACGACAACCAATTTGGTTTCAAGTCAGGTCTCTCTACTGAAACGGCTATACTGTGTCTGAAGCAAACTGTCAAGTACTATACGGATAAAAATACGCCCATTTTTGGGTGTTTTCTTGATTTATCGAAAGCGTTTGATCTGGTTTCCTACGATATTCTATGGCAAAAATTACATCAAACAACGATGCCCGAGGAATTAATCCGTACTTTTAAATATTGGTATGGGAACCAGATCAACGTCGTTCGGTGGTCAGGGGCGTACTCGACGCCATACAGGTTGGAGTGCGGCGTGAGGCAGGGGGGGCTGACATCGCCCAAACTTTTTAACCTCTATGTGAACGCGCTTGTGGAGGAGCTCAGCGGCACACATGTCGGATGCCATATTGATGGAGTCTGCCTTAATAATATTAGTTACGCGGACGACATGGTGCTGCTGAGTGCTTCTGTAGGTGGACTGTCGCAGCTGCTTGACATTTGCGAAAAATATGCTGGACAACACGGGTTGGTGTACAACATAAATAAAAGTGAGTGGATGGTCTTTCAGGCTCGGGGAAGGTCCCTAAGTCAAACACCTAAAGTTAGACTGAATGGCTACCCCCTTCGTAGGGTAGAACAGTTTAAATATCTTGGGCACTTGCTAACCCCGGATCTGAAAGACGATAATGACATAGAAAGGGAGCGTAGAGCGTTGTCTGTTCGTGCGAATATGATAGTACGCAGATTTGCTCGTTGTTCAAGAGACGTCAAGATCACTCTGTTCAGGGCATTTTGCACGTCCTTCTACACGAGCAGTCTGTGGGTGAACTATACGCAAAAACAGTACAGCGCTCTACGCGTCCAATACAATAATGCATTCAGGGTGCTGTTGGGGCTGCCTCGCTTCTGTAGCGCTTCGGGGATGTTCGCCGAAGCGCGCGTGGATTGTTTTTATACAACCATGCGCAAGCGGTGCACATCCCTGGTGCGCAGGGTGCGGGTCAGTCCGAACAGTATCCTGAGCACCTTCGCCCAGCGATTCGACTGCCAGTACATGTATCACTGTGACATGGTACATGTGCGGGCTAATGTGGAAGTATTGTTTTAATTGTTTGACTTGTAATTGTATTGTATTGTATTATTGTATTTAATTGTATTAGTTTGTTTTATAATTGGTCCGTGTTGACTTTTAGTTAAATAAATAATAATAATAATAATAGCGCGGCCACTTACAGATTTACTTAAGAAAGATGTCAATTTTGAATTCAACGATGAGCTACGGTGTGCATTCAATTGTTTGAAGGAACGTTTGACTACTAAACCAGTTTTACGAATATTTAATCCAAGATTGGAGACAGAAATGCATACAGACGCATCACGTCTGGCTTATGCTGCTATACTCATGCAGCGATCTGATGATGATGGTGGACTACATCCGGTATACTTCATGAGCCGTAAAACAAATGATGCGGAAAAAAAGTACACTAGTTATGAACTGGAAAGTCTGGCTATTATAGAAGGGGTAAAAAAATTTAGACACTACTTGTATGGTATAAGATTCAAAATTGTAACTGATTGCCAAGCATTCCAGATGACACTTAAGAAGAAAGATTTGAGTACGAGGGTTGCAAGATGGGCATTGCTTCTACAGGAGTTTGACTTTGTGGTTGAATATCGGCCAGGAACGAGGATGAAGCATACTGATGCATTGAGCCGAAACCCATATGTAGCTGTAGTAACTCTGCATGATGAGATCAAACGAGCGCAACAGTTGGATGATGGTCTAAAAGCTATAGTAGAGATTTTACAGGAGAAAACTTATGGTGATTATTATATGGATAATGGATTGCTGTACAAAGGAATGGAAAAGCATTTAGTGATCCCAAAGTCTATGGAAAATGAAGTAATTAAACGGGCTCATGCAAATGGATGATTACGCCTATGCTTAGGTGTGTAGGGGAGACTAAATAAAATACTGTTATAGAACAAACCAATACTTATTTAGACTTTAAATATTTAAAACTGACGTGTACAAGAAAGATTACAGAATTCTAGGACCCGTTACAATATTACGCGTATATCGGCCGCTCCGCTGAGCCGCGTCGGAGCAAGTGTGCGAGTCTTCCGTCTTCGTGGAGCCCGAGGCGCTCAGCCGCCCCCGTCGCTAATGTAGGTGGCGCGTCGCCATTGGTCCGCGGCCGTATGGGGTGATCCATCGGCGCGTAGCGGCGCGACGATTGGTTGAGCGAAGATGGCGTGATGCTGACGTCAGTCAGCCGCTGCCTGCACGCCGCCATGCGGGTACAGGCCGCAACATACTCCCGGGCGTTGAAGACTTCGACTTCAACTGGATGACATGTCCCGCCAGAGGGGACACATCGTGCGGACGGCACGAGTGACCGTCCCTTTGGTTGTGACGACGTCTGCCACTCGGCTGACACCGTCTGGGCCTGGGTGCAGGCGCGTGACACGACCCAGGCGCCACTGGAGCGGTGGAAGGTTCGCCTCCCGCAGGAGCACGAGGTCGCCGAGGCAGATGCCTCGCTGCTGGGTCCTCCACTGGGACCTTTGCTGCATCTCGGCCAGGAACTCCTTCTGCCACCTGGACCAGAAATGTTGGCGGATTTTTTCAATTAACTTGTAGCGGTTGGGCCGCAGTGCTGTGATGGGTGGTGATGGGACGGCGGTCAACGGCCTGCCCACCAGAAAGTGCCCAGGGGTTAGAGGAGAGGGGTCATTAGGGTCGGACGAGAGGGGAGATAGGGGACGGGAGTTGAGTATTGCCTCAATCTGCGAGAACAGTGTCGCCAGCTCCTCGAACGTCAAACAGGCCTCCCCAGCTACTCGTTTAAGATGATATTTAGAGGATTTTATACCAGCCTCCCATATGCCTCCGAAATGGGGCGAGTATGCAGGTCCAAACACGAAGCGGATTCCCTCGTTTGCCGTGTAATTGTACACTGATTCTTGGGCCTCCTGCAGCATCCTACCCAGCTCATTGCATGCACCTAGAAACTTACGACCGTTATCACAATGTACAGCATAGGGTTTACCTCTCCTAGCCACAAATCGGTGGATACACAAAATGAATGCCTCAGACGTGAGGTCGCTGACCACCTCTAGATGAACCGCCTTAGTAGTAAGACACACAAACAAACATAGATAACTTTTAGTTATGCGGTTCCCTCGGCCTTTACGACTCGAAATCTTGAACGGGCCCGCAAAGTCTACCCCACAAGAGCTGAAGGCGAAGCTATTATCCGTTCTAACGGCTGGCAAGTCACCCATAATTGGTTCGAAAGGTTTACCTCTCAGTCGCGTACACACTACACACTGCCTGGTGGTCGTGCGAGCAAGAGTTCGCCCTCCCAAGGGCCAATATTCCTCACGGATGGCTGCAAGCAATGCCTGTGGACCAACATGGAACAAGCGCAAGTGTTCATATTTTACTAACAGCTTAGTGAACCTATGTTTAGCGTCTAGAAGAATCGGGTGCTTCTTATCATAACTAAATCTCGAATTTTCCAGACGGCCTCCCACCCGTAGCACTCGTTCCGAGTCTACAAAAGGATTGAGTGGCAATATTTTTGACTTTTTATTTAACTGTAGGCCCTTGCTTAATGTTTCGATTTCTTCAGAGAAAGTCTCGTATTGACTGAGTTTAATTAGAAGAGTGCATGCCTTTTGCAACTCTTCAACCGATAAGGTTAGACTACTATTTCTCTGCCCTTTCCCTATCTGGGTAAATCTTAGCACGTAGGCGGCTGTTCTTTTCAGTCGTAGGAAATTAGAGAACCTGTTGAAATCTATAAGCTTTGTGTTATCTACTCTAATATTATTATTGTTTGCCGCACATGAGTATGGGTTAAGTGATTTGACTTCAGGCAACAATTTTTCCTCTAACGGAGCTAGCTTGGGAGACCACTCACTGTCTTCTTGTTTTAAGAAGGGAGGGCCTTCCCACCACAGCGTTGAACCTTGCAACACTTGAGGTTCTACTCCTCTTGATGCCATATCGGCAGGGTTTAAACTTGTGCGCACATGACGCCACTGATAGTCAGCTGTTAACTCCTGAATTTCATTTATTCTGTTGCGGACAAACATTTTAAGTGAGTTTGGCTGCATTTTTAGCCATCCTAGTACTACCGTGGAGTCGGTCCATATTAAAATTTTATTTATTTTACATTTTAAGGACTGAATTACTTTACGACTAAGTCTAGCGCCGAGGAGCGCTCCACATAATTCTAGTCTAGGGATAGTCATAGGTTTAAGGGGTGCTACCCTGGCCTTGGCACATAGTAGGCGTGAGGTGTAGCTACCTTTGTTACTCCTTGACCTTAAATAAATGCAGGCGCCGTAGGCAACCTGTGAGGCATCTACAAAACAATGTAATTCAATGTATTCTGGTAATTTACACAGAGTGTGCCTAGGTAGATGCAAGTTATACAGATATGATAAATTGTTACTAAAGTTTAGCCAGTCCTTAACAAAATTATTTGGTACTGGCTCATCCCAATCTAACTTGGCGCACCATAGCCTTTGGAGTAAAATTTTTGGCTTTATGATGGCCGCACTCAGTAGTCCTAATGGATCAAATATTCTACATGTCATTGATATAATCGTTCGTTTAGTTATCTGAGCAGCTATAGGTACATTTGTGGAGAATTGAATTGTGTCGCTCACTGGAGACCAGTTTAATCCTAGCACAGTGGATTCCTTGCACAGATCCAGGGCATCAGTACTAAAGTGGTCTTTCTTGAATATTAGTGGACAATTTGTACGAAATTTTCTAAGTTGAAAACCCGCTGACTCTAACACTCTAGTAGTACCCTTATGGATATGCGTCAGCTGCTCCTCTGATGCGCAGCCAGTGCTTAAGTCGTCTATATAGAAGTCAGTTAGCATAACCTCCTTTATAAGTTCGTCATCACATTCTAAAGCGAGTTGTTGAAGACACCTCGTACTGAGGAAAGGAGCTGACGCTGTACCATAAGTCACTGTATTTAACTGGTACGTTACAATGTTGTGAGTCTTCTCACAACGCCACAGTATTAATTGCAGATGACGTTGGGACTCATCAATTAAAATTTGCCTATACATTTTAGTAATATCTCCAGTAAGAACAAACCTATGCTCCCGAAAACGTAGTAATATGGACATTAAGTCACTCTGAATAACTGGCCCTACTGCTTGTATCTCATTTAGCGATTTTCCAGAGGTAGTCTTCGCAGATGCGTCGAAGACTACTCTGAGTTTCGTGGTTTCACTGTGTTCGCGAATGACACAGTGATGGGGTAGGTAGTACCCGAACTGCGGTTGTGCAATTTCGGTTAGGTGACCTAATTCCTTATACTCCTTAATGAACTCTGAGTAAGCTTCCTTTAGTTGGGAATTTTTATTTAATCTAGTTTCTAATTAGTGGATAAGTCGCTTCTTAGCTATTTCATAGGAATCGCCTAACGCGCTCTCAGGGGCTTCCTTTAGAGGCATTGCTACGGAAAATCTTCCGTTTGGTAGGCGTTTGGTGTGCTGAACAAAATGCCCTTCACAGAAATGTTCATCGGGGGAACGGGAATATTGTTCAGCATAACCTTCTTCAATTTCCCAGAATCTTTTGAGACACTCTTGTACGTCTTGGCTAAAGTTACACGTTACCGTGAGGGACTTGAGACTACCTTGCCCTGTAGGGCCTGACACTACCCACCCTAGTTTAGTATCTTGTAGTGCTGGTTTATTGTTCCCTAGGTATATGTGATTGGCATTCACAATCGCCCAATATACGTCCGCACCTAACAGAATGTCTATCTTCGAAGGTTCATAGAAAGTGGGATCCGCTAGCCTAACTTCCTTTGGTATACGGAGTTGCTTAACGTTTACCTGCATGTTGGGCAACATACCCATAATATTTGGTAAGACAAGACAGTTAACCGAGATACAGAAATTAGTCACGCGCGACTGGAGTTTAATATTTACCCTTTCAGAAACCTTTGAAATTGAATTATTTATGCCGGCTATGAGAGTGAGACGGGAAGTGTCACAAATTAACCCGAGCTTCTGTTTCATGCTGTTGGATAGTAAGGACATTTGACTACCTGTGTCTAGTAACGCTCTTGCTTGATAGATTTCCCCAGTTTGCGGATGCACTATGTCTACTAGAGCCGTGCCTAGCAGTACTTGACCTACCGATGCCGCTGAGAGAGAAACTGGTAAGTTAGAGGGCTCAACAACCGGAACATCTGCTGTGGACCTATTAGTCTTGAACTCGTTATTGTGTAATAGGGAATGATGTTTCCGTTTGCAGACACGACACATAAGCCTGGCCTTGCATTGAAATGAGTTGTGACCGCTCTTAAGGCAATTCTTACATAGTTTTAATCTTGTGACTTCAGACAACCTATCCTCAATGGTCATATTCTTAAATTTAGAGCATTCAGACAAATGGTGACTATCATTGCAGACATGACACGTGGACGGTCCACCTTTATCTCCGAAAGCAGCAAAAGTCCTATTCGGTTTAGGTTCTTTAATGCTTGGCCTTCGGTCCCTTCTATCGGCATTTTCCATGCCTGCGAAATGCATTGTCTCTAAGATGTCGGCCCGATTTCTTAGAAACCTTGTGAAATTTTCTAGGTTATGGTAATCGGCTAACGTAGACCTATACTCTTCCCATTTAGTATTAGTCACCGGATCTAATTTTGAGGCTAGCATGAATATAATAAGTGCATCCCATTTGTCAGTCGGCTGACCCAACGCTTCCAGCGCTCTCAAGTTTTTTGACATATGGTCTACTATGTACCTTAACGCTTTATAGGATTCCCGACTACACCTTTCAACACTAATTAAAGCTTTGAGATGATTGTTTATGAGAATATTTTTATTATCATATCGTTCGCAGAGTAAATCCCATGCTAATTTGTAGCTATTCGAGGTAAACTCTATTGATTTAATTATCCCCTTAGCATTCCCTTCCAAAGCTGATCTTAAGTAGTGAAATTTGTTTATTTCTGGAATTGATTTATTGCTGTGAATAATAGAATCGAATGTATCTTTAAATTCTAGCCATGTTAGCAGGTTTCCATCAAACTTTGGAAGGTGTATGGTTGGCAATTTCACTCCGTTAAATGCATGTGAACAATCGCTTGGCTGGTGAGAACAATTACTACATTGTCCAACACTGTTTGCCGTATTTATTGGTAATGGGGTAGCCTCAATTAATTCTTGAGCTACAGAGAGCGCAGAGTAAAATTGACACTCTGTGGCCTCTCTTTCTTCCAATTGTTCATCTACATCGGAGCATAATGTTTCAATTTCTGACTGTAATTCGTCAAATGTTTTAAATAATTTTTGAAACGTAGCTAGTCTCAAAGAAATTTCTTTAACTTGGACACTGGCAACCTCTTTAGGCTCCAGGCCCTTCATAGTACCTAAATAATCTATGAATTTTGTTAACCTACCCTTTATGGTGCCACGCTTTCTAATTAACTCTTTAAATTTGACCTTCAGGTCGGTATCTACACTGGTCATTTTGCTATCAACGAGATCTATTGTCTATCGAAATACAAAACACAATGCAATACAATGAGCTGAATAGATAAATGTGCAGTGAACCTGACAATGTTAGGCGTCGCTCCCAACACGTGTTCCCGGCTACGCCTTCGCCGCGCTGCAGCGTGCCGCCTGCCGGCCGCTGCTAATGTAGTCGACGCGCCGAGGGAATCCGCTCCTGGTTGCACCGGAACAGTTGCCGTATGGCCGGAACTCTGAAATAGTCGGCAGGATGGCTGGTTCACAAAGCTTTGGTTGCGTGCACTTAATTACACTTAATACGTGTGCATGAATATGGATTGGGTAGGAAAAACAATGCGTGCAGCTGAAATGCTAGCTTGCGTTTTACAATATCGCCAGAAGTGAGGTTATGCGTTACGTGGGATTACATTTATGAATATGAACTTAGGCGGGTAGGTGCACACGAACATTCGACTATAGTGGAAGAATTGCAGCTTAGCGCCTAGCCTAGCATAAGCCAGCTCAACCCACGTGCAATTAACCCTGCAAATTAGGAAAGATATGGCCTTTTCCCTGTTTGACGTTTAAAAAGCAAGCCGCGCACTGGTTCACAGCGCAAGGGCACACAGGAAACAAGATTAAAGAAAGGAAATGAATGGATTAGGGCTTACTCTCCTGGGCTAGACCTTCGGCAGACGTGTTGAGTTTGACCCGCCGTCACCGTCCGAAGCCTCCCTGGACACAGCAGCTCGTCCGCGCTCCCCTCTTTCTTGATTACGCAGCCCGGCTGGATGGATGGCGGGCTGCGGCACTTGCTCCACACGATGAATCTTGAATCTTCCGTCGACGTTTCTCGACGATTCGTTGATTTTATTTAAATTTAATGCAACGGGTCCTGTCACGGTCGCCACTTGATTACGCCTATGCTTAGGTGTGTAGGGGAGACTAAATAAAATACTGTTATAGAACAAACCAATACTTATTTAGACTTTAAATATTTAAAACTGACGTGTACAAGAAAGATTACAGAATTCTAGGACCCGTTACAATATTACGCGTATATCGGCCGCTCCGCTGAGCCGCGTCGGAGCAAGTGTGCGAGTCTTCCGTCTTCGTGGAGCCCGAGGCGCTCAGCCGCCCCCGTCGCTAATGTAGGTGGCGCGTCGCCATTGGTCCGCGGCCGTATGGGGTGATCCATCGGCGCGTAGCGGCGCGACGATTGGTTGAGCGAAGATGGCGTGATGCTGACGTCAGTCAGCCGCTGCCTGCACGCCGCCATGCGGGTACAGGCCGCAACATGGACATTTTTCAAAAAGAAAGATGATTGAATTAATAAGTAAAGACTATTTCATCAAGAACCTTGATAAGAAAGTTGAAGAGTTTATTACAAGTTGCATTCCATGTTTATTAGCTACGCGTAAAGAGGGAAAACAGGAAGGATTTCTAACTCCGATTGAAAAGGAAGAGTCACCGCTGCATACACTTCATTTGGATCACATCGGTCCAATGACTGAGACGAAGAAGCAGTATAACCATATTCTCACGATTGTAGACGCATTTACGAAGTTTACTTGGATATTCCCCACTAAAAGTACCACAAGTAAAGAAACAATTGAAAAGTTGCAGATTCACCAACAACATTTTGGCAATCCAACCAGGTTTATTACTGATCGAGGAACGGCTTATACAAGTAATGAGTTTCAGGAGTATTGTAAAAACGAAAACATACAACACATCAAAACTACGACGGGAGTACCTAGAGGAAATGAGCAAGTGGAAAGGGTCCATCGTACTATAATCTCCGTACTTACAAAGATGTGTATAGAAAATCCTGCGCTGTGGTACAAGCATGTGAGTAGATTACAACGTTCTCTGAATAGTACTTTTCAGAGGAGCATAAATACTACACCCTATCAACTATTGATTGGGACTAAGATGAGAATGAAGGAAGACATCGAGATTTATGACTTGCTTTTAGAAGAAGAAAGAGAAAGCTATTCAGAAGAGAGAGAAAAACTCAGAGAGAAAGCTAAAGAACAAATTCTACAAGTTCAAGAAGAAAACTTAAGGAATTTCAATAAGAAGAGAAAAGAAAGTATGAAGTACAATGAGGGGGACTTAGTGGCAATAAAGCGCACGCAGTTTGGCACGGGAATGAAGCTGAAAGCCAAATATCTGGGGCCCTATCTAATTGTAGAAGTAAAGAGGAACAACAGATATGATGTAAAAAAGCTCGACCCTAATACTGAAGGTCCTGGGGTGACCTCCAGTTCAGCAGATTACATGAAGGTGTGGCCAGGTGTAAACTCTAAAACCTGAGAGGTGAGAGTTGTTTGTTTACTTAACTTTGTCTTGTTTCAGGTTTGTGTGTGAAAGGTTGTGTGCAATGTTTGTTAACACCATGTATTGTTATCATATTTTTTAGTTTAGTTTAATGTAATTAAGAGACCTGTATCTGCACTATACCTACTGCAATGTTAAACGTCGTGTGTAAACATGTCTATAGAGGAATATTGATGATGTTATGTTGTTACTTGTAAGTTGTAATGCTGTACTAGTAGTTAAGTTAAATTTAAGTGGTTGAAAGCTAGTGATGAATGTTTGTGTGGATGTCTGAGGACAGACATGGATCAGGATGGCCGACTGTGGGATAAAAATATTGTAATTATCTTAAAGTATGAATGCAGCTATAATTGTAAAAACAGAACTTAGCGGATGAAAGAAAGGGAAGTATGTGTGTGAGTGAAAAAGAGAGTAATGGCGAATAACGGGACGACGAACGAACCACGGTGTAACGCAGACCTTTTTTGTGCTTAAATAAAATATTAAAAAGTATTCATAATCGTTTATTTTGCCATACAATCCCACATGTATATAATAATATGTCTAATCGAACGATCATGTTCGTCGGTTCGTCGTTTAAACCAAACCTAACAGCAGGTACCTAAACTTGACCACACAAGCATGACGGCGATTCCTGGGCGTTTTATTCCAAAGTGAAATAAAATCATTAGCAAAATAGTAAGTCATTGCAATGTGACTCTTATCTCATTTTTGTAAGGTAATAATTAGGATTTTTGACGAAATTTATATGATTTCTTCATTTCTAATAAAGAATGTTCTCGCAAATGTCAATCATTCTAGCAATTAATTATATAAGAGTTACATTGCAATGACTTACTAATGGTTTTGGCGGCACGCGGTGAAACCCGATTTGGATGAAAATTGGTGGGGTGGTAGCTTAGAACCAAGAGACGGACATAGGATACTTTTTATCCCGGTAAGGTAGGTAGGTAGGGTAGGTAGGTAGGTAGGTAGGGTAGGGTAGGTAGGTAGGTAGGGTAGGTAGGTAGGTAGGGTAGGTAGGTAGGTAGGCTAGGTAGGTAGGTAGGGTAGGTAGGTAGGTAGGGTAGGTAGGTAGGTAGGGTAGGTAGGGTAGGTAGGGTAGGTAGGGTAGGTAGGGTAGGTAGGGTAGGTAGGGTAGGTAGGGTAGGTAGGTAGGTAGGGTATCGTGGTAGTGTGAAAGGTGTTGCGTGGCGATAATATCGCAGAATCGCCACGCGACACGTCGCGCGACAAGTCGTGCTGGTATGTACGAGCCTTAATTCTTACACAATTGTGATAAGGTATAAATTAGAATAATTGACAAATACGAGGATTTTTTTAGTTTGAATTGGAGAAATGATTATTTTTTTGTAAAGTTAGTCAACATCTTAATTTATATCTTATAAAACAATGACAAAAGAACCACATTGCAATGATTTACTATTTTGCTTATGATTTTATTAGAATAGTCTATCAGTATGCCTAGCCTAATTATTGTAAATATCAAAATATTGAAAAAAGTATGTTATCTTTGTGTGGTGGTACGAGTCGATGGTTCGAATCCAACCAGAAAATATTTAGGTAAATGCAGTGAGAGTAAATAAAACGATATTTGTATGAAAATATATTAATTTATAGTAAGATACAATAAAACGCTTTACAATTGAATACATAATCTTTTATTTATTTAGTACAGGTCACAATTTATTTACACGTTAGGTACTATTTAGGTTCAGTCACATTACAACAACCTATATAGGTACAATATACCTTTATTACCCAAAATAATTTATCTGAATAATTTGTTATGGTGAAAAGGTATCTGATATCGAGCCTAGAAACAAAAGTATGCATATCCCAATAATTATATTATTAAGAAATAGATTGGAACATAACAATCCTCTAGTAATTTAAAGTATGCTTAATTAGTAAATTAATATTTTTTTTCATTTTAATTTCCAACCATGTTTGAATAAAACGACATCTAGTGGAGTCGGAAGTTACTACTATTTACTTTGCATGTGTGTGTAAAGAGTAAATTCATGCGGCTAAATCATTATTATGTTCTAATCTTTGTATGATACCAGTTAACAAGCACATTGATGATCTAAAAAAATCAAGTTAATGCCCTAGGTTTCGCTAACAATAAAGTTGTTTATTAAAATTTTCTGTTAGGTGTAAAAATTGAAAATGTTCGAAATTGTGGATGTGTCGCCATATAGCGACAAAATGGCAGTGAGATCATCTAGGCATTCACCTTAAAGGGGTATCGTTACAATTTTTACATCGTCCTGAGTGACGCTGGTTATTTTTTTTTGCATGGCAGTCTTGTATTTTATTTGGGAATAAGAGCTTGTTAACAATATAAATAAATTTCTATTTTATTATTCAGTGTTTAATACTTTACCTATTGAATCAGTTTCCGATTTCTCATTAATCATTAATTAATTCATATTAATCTACAGATTGGGTAATATACTAATATACACATATTATGCATTCTCGCACAGCACATGTCGTATGCACCATTTTAATTGTGTACACATCAAAACATTTAAAAAAAGACACGCGTTAGCCCTGAAAGTCATGTCCCGAGCTACTAACAATGGAGACGTATGCAGCTCGGGCTCGCCCTACCCGCCCCTCGCCCCTCACGCCCCGCACGATTGCCCTGTCTAGACGGCTTCGTCGAATGACTGTATTGGTATACCCACTATTTTTTAATTAGTACAAAAAAAATGGGGCATTATCCGTGCCCATTACTGATCATATTTGTGTAGTCAAAAGTAAAAAAAACGAAATACCAAAATTGTCCACGAAAATTGGTCATAATTGGTAAATTCATAATTGAATCAATCATTCATAACAATTGCTACTAGAAAATACTACGCGTAGTGCTTTTCCATTTCGATCGCCATTCATAGGTCCCGGCAAACTCGCGTCGACGCTGAAGCCCCGCCCCCTTCTACGCCTGCGATCCCTTTTCGAGCGCCGAGCAAAAAACAAACAGAGGAGACAGTGCCAATTTGTTAGCGAAAGTGTGCGCGTTCGTTATTATTAAACAAAATTGTTTGTTTACTTATTTTTTTACTGTCGCGATGTCTTACCAGTTCTCAGCGGCATACGGCTATGATACGTGCGTACTTATTCTCTGGTGAGAGTGCCGCTGTACGTATGTACAGAGAAGAGTACCCAAATGCTCGCCCGCCGAACGTTCGGACTGTAGTAAATGCTTACCAGCGTTTACTCGACCATGGATCATTCCACGCTCCGGCTCATAGCCAAGGACGTGGAAGACCAGCATATGTCATATGACAGTGTAGTGGACTACTTTGAAGAAGATCCCCGGCGAAGTACGAATGACGCAGCTCGTCATTTTAATATCAGCCAGCACTGTGCATGGAAGATCATTAGTTCGTCTGGATTTCACCCATACCACTACAGAAAGGGTCAAGAATTGACCACTGTGGATTATGAACCAAGGATGGCGTTCTGCAGGTGGATACTCAATAACACTGAAGCAAATGTGCTGTACTCAGATGAATGCATGTTTACTCGTATCGGATTGTTCAATCAACGTAATGAACACTGGTGGTCAATGCGCAATCCAATGTTAACAAGGGAGAACTCTTTCCAACACAGGTTTTCTGTTAATGTCTGGGCAGGAATCCTGAACGACAACATCGTTGGGCCTTATTTCATTGAAGGGCGTCTTACTGGAGAAAGTTATTTAACTTTGCTTCGGACTGTGGTGTCTTCAATGCTAGATGACATTCCATTAGCCAATTTACGAGGCCTCTGGTTTCAGCAAGACGGCGCGCCTCCGCACTACCATAGCGCAGTGCGTGAATACCTGACGGAGGAGTTCGGGAGTCAGTGGATCGGTGGAGGCGGCCCCGTGGCATGGCCTCCACGATCACCTGATCTCACGCCATTGGACTTTTTTTTGTGGAGTGAAGTTAAGTGACGTGTGTACATTAGTGAGCCAACAAGTGTAGAACAATTAAAACAGCGCATATTGGACGCATTGACGAAGTGAAAAGTGAGCGAAACATACTTTTATCGTTAAAAAACAATTTTATTAAACGTGCCCGTCTTTGTATCGATAATGGTGGTGGACATTTCGAAGGACAGTTAAAATACCTGTAAGTTTTTTTAAAGTTTTGTAAATACGTAAATTATTGTAAATATCAGCTGATTCAAACTTTTTAAATACGCCAAAATTACTTTTTTTACAAGTTTTGAAGCTTTACTTTAGTTTGATTTCTTTTACATTAGTTGCTTTGTTTTCTTAAAATTAATTTTAAAAAGTTGGTAATTTTGTTGGTCCCAAGCCCAATTAAAGTACGAAGGAAAGGTTTGAATTGAATAAGTGCCTATTATTTTTCCGTGAACCTTTTATTTTACTTTTTTTTAGTTTTCAATCGTAAAGCTTAAAGATGCGTTTTAGTTACCTACCTACAATTACGATAACAGCTGTTGGAGGCGGGGCAAGTTCGAGCGAGAGCACGTGAGCGCGAGAACTCTATGAATGGCCTGTACAATGTTTCCATAGATTGAGTGATATTTTGGGATATAAACAAACGCTAATAACTTTGCTGTTTATGAATATTATTTATTGAGACTTTACATATATAATAACAAGACCTTCTCTTATAAGCCCTTTAAGTATTTGTACTAATTAAAAATTAGTGGTGTATAGACTGTACCCATGGGTATGGAGATATCCATGGTTAAAGTTTTGACGTTAGGTTAGGTTAAAACACTAATTTCAATGCAAAGCATGCAGCATGCGAGCAAGCACGCAGCATGCAGCATGTAAGCAAGCATGCAACATGCAGCAGGCATGGTTTCTGTCACGGCTCCGGCGCTGCGGGGCTCCGGCGCGGCGGCGGTCCCACGCGAGTTTACCGTCGCAGATGGGTTTAACGCTCCACCACCTGCTCCTCAACTCGCGGGCCGCCTCGCCCCTCCGACGTTCCTAAAAGACATAAAACCGTTTTCAATAAAAGTTATAAGTCCTTATTCATTTTTTTCTGATTTTGCATTTTAATTTTTTATTATAAATAAATAAAATATGTACATGTATGTATAAAATATTATACATACATGTACTCAATAAAGCTGTTGATTGTGAACATGTGGTTTTTGTAAGCAAGCAAGCATGCAGCATGCAAGCAAGCACGCAGCATGCAGCATGCAAGCAAGCATGCAGCATGATGCAGCAGGCATGGTTTCTGTCACGGGCCGCCTCGCTCCTCCGCGCCTACGCGATTCTAAATTACACTCTAGGGGTAGAGCAGACAAGACTGCGTGGAGTCGGATTTACAGCGATTCGTTTCTGTCACTAAAACCTAAAAAAATATATGAACTTCCAACTCGACGGCCCATAGTGGAAAGTTTATCCCAAACAAAACTTAAAATATCACAACATTCACTTTTTTCACTAATAGTTTGTTTAAATATTTTTGATTGGGTCAAAACTGGTGTAATACGATGTTATTTAGTGCAAATATTATCTACCACTGTGTAAAAACGACTTAATAATCGAAAAAAACAACTTTCCGTCGATTTACACACAAAAACAATCAAAAATACCGAAATTCTTCGCCGAGCGCGCACTGACGGCCATGAATTTTAAACTCTGTTCCTCTCTCTAGCATGACAGACGGAACACACATAGATATTATACAAACTTTAATGAAAAAATTATATGTTCACTGGCACATATCGTGTCACTAGCTACTGAAGGTATTTCGTAGAAACTAGTCATGTACTGGCGACACGTCGCCTGCGGTCGGCTACAGAAAGGTAAAAGTCATGTTTTCTTTAAATCTATGAACATCAGAAATTCAGCGGCTTAAAATATGGCTTTAGTTATACTTTTTTTTTACAGAATGCGCCTGCTTTTGACTCCGATCTCCTCTGATAGAACGCGGTGGTTGACGTCTTCGATGGAATTTACGTAGTTTTTTTAATATTTATAATTTATAATCTCCATAAAAATATATATTATACATAATTAAAAACTAACAGACTTAAAATAATAATATTAATAATATGTACAAGTATATATTACATAAAAAGTGGGGGGGGGGGATAATTATAGGGCATCAAAAAATTCTTCCGCATCGCTGTCAACAGGAAAAGTGCCCAAAAGGCTGGCTGCATTGCCACGTTGAATGGCAATGCTGATTCTTTGGCCAAAGAATAGGCCAGCCCTCTGGTCACGTGAAGAGTCGACCAGCCGCTTGGCGATGTCTTGAAAAACTAAGTGGGCACTCGGACCCCATGGCCCTAGTGTTTCAACCCCAAACGGCTCAAACATATAAGTCCCAATAAGATTGGAGTATTTGCGCCGTTTGAGGTTTTCCGCACCTGCAGCAGCAGCCCCAGCACAGCCCACCGTGCTAGGAAGATGGGATGGCGCAAGGGTGTCGACGCACGTTGCATCCCACACCAAAGGCCTACCTACCTTCCAAGGCATTATGGTCATTCCGTCTGGTCTGTTCCCATCGTCGCGTGCCAAACCATTGGGTTCTAAAACAGCTGGCACTCCGGCGGTGACAAGAGCACGACGGATGATGTCATTGATGCTGGCGTGCCGTGCTATCCGGCCTGCGCTCTTACTGCAGGATAGGCCATGGTGTCCGAGACAGCCACACAAGGAGCGCCCAGACGCAGACAGGTAGCGAGCCGGAAGGTGGTATCACCCAGCATAGTGCCTATGTTGGGTGATGGTAGCGCCTGAAGCCAGAGGCCCGACTCCCACTCACCCACAGCCAGCAGGCGGGCACGCTCAGCAGTATTGGTGGACGTATTAATAAGATTATTCCGTACCAACCTGCAGAGCGGCTCATCCCACTGTCTCTGGGAAGATGGGTTCACGGGCCGATCTGTATTCGGGCAAGCCGCTTTCCAGGCGTTCTCCGCATCGGTCAAGCAAGGCACTTCAGAGCAAACCAGGCAGGGGGCTAAAATTTTGCCGGTCAACTTTTCAGTGCTGCGGACAGAGGACAGGAACGCGGGTAAGCTAATACTGGTAATTTTGCGGACGCCGAGGCCACCAAAACGGATGGGTAGTGTGGCTTGTAGCCACGCTCGGTCGTCCAAGGCCACATTTAAAATGGATGATAGTGTGCTGCGAATAATTTGGTCAATTTTGTCCAAGAGGTGTGACTGTTTTCATAAAGGGGAAGAGCGTAAAAAATATATAAAATTTGGACCAAAGCAACAGTATCTGATCAGGGTGAATGCCGAATGTAAATTAATTTTGGAGAGTCTGTCCGAAATGTCGTTGAAGTTTTTGATTTTTTCGTCTTAATTTACGTAGTTAAGTATTATTACATAAATATAATATAAATAGTATATTTTTGTTTTCCTTTTTATGTTGTATATGTACTAAATAAATTCATTTTCTTTTGTCAAACTTCCTTTATCATAGAATGTAGTAATACTTATAATATTTCACAATTTAAAATAACAGGTAGACCAGGTAAAAGTAAATACATTAAACAAACTAAATTGCGGATCATTTTATTGAATCATTGGTTTGGACGAAAACTTAAGTAATTCTAGTTTTTAGTAGACACCATATCCACAGCCGCGGCCTCCATAGACAAGTCCGAGAGCGGCAGGAGCGAAGGCAGCAGCTCCAGTACCACAGCCACCGAGCCCATAGGCACCACCAGCGCCATAGCCAGCAGCAGAAGGAGCGATGCTCTCAATAGCAGTAACACCGTTACCGCAGCTGTGGCTGATGGTGATTGCACCGGCACTTGGTAACACTCCCTCCAAAGCCACAGCACTCACGAACGGCAGCTCACCAGCCACGGACAAAACACCCTCATACACATTCTCAGACGCTACGGAGAGGCTACTGGGAGCGAAAGCAGAGGCGCTGGAGACAGGCAGTCCACCGCCACTGGTGGGAATGATCTCAAAACCAGCCAAGCCATTGCTAACTAAACCATTACCAATGAAACCATTGTTGGCACAGTTACCAGCATAGCTATTACCAATCAGACCATTACCAATCAATCCATTTCCGATCAAACCATTGCCAAACAAGCCATTACCAGCATATCCTGGGGCATAAAGAGCATTATCGGCGATAGCTCCAAGACAAGGACATGAACTGAAAACAGTCTGTAAACAAAAAAATGTCTCTTCATCTGCACATATGCATTGGAACATAATAATTTTATCGATCAAGTAACGTAATGAGTGTCCTGTCAAACGTGTTGTTTGCAACTCTAAACACAATTTTAGTGTGAAAAACTTAACAGTGATTACATAATTAGAAGCAAGAAAGTCTAGCTAAAGTTGAATGGCCTCTTTGAGGAATTGAAGACCAGAGTTTTAAATCTGAATCTAACCTTTTTTCTTTTTATTTGTAATATTTACATGTGATTATTATTCTAAAAAATTGAGTTTAATACATAATTATAATAATATGCTTTACTTAATCCAAAATAAAAGAAAAAGAATCCAAGAAATGGGAACATAAAGAAAAATCTTAGTAAAAGAACGAAATATTAAAGAATTATTTCTCACCTTGATGAAGAGCGCCTGAGCGCAGAGGATGAGGATCACCTTGGTTGTCATTGTAGTTTGTGTTGAAGTGAACTTCAGAATGAGTTTTCCAAGAATTAATCGAATATTTATACTGAAGCGTAGTCCGTATCTAGTTGCGTTGCAGTAATTTATTGATTTTGAAAGTGCTTTAGTTACCTTTATCAGTAGTTGCAATTTATGTAACCTATATTGCAACTAGAAAAATGCATGTCATCGTAAGTGACGTAACGTCGAAATATTTACTATTCATGAAGGGCTTTCTTTCGATAGAACATAGAAAAAACATCACGTTGTTATGATAAGAAGCATTTGCATTATATAAACGTGGTCTAGAAGTACGAACATCATTCAGTGTTCAGCTTCTCGTTGACCACCAGCAAACATCAAACATGTCTACCTTCTTTGTTCTGTTGCTCTGCATCCAAGCTTGCTTGGTCCAGGTGAGTGATTAACAATGACTACCTTTCTTTATTCTTTGAGCTGAGTGACAGGTACATATTCGAATAAAAACGATTGCTGAGGACAGTCTCTCTCCTCCGATTGACATAATCTTATTTTGTCTGTTCTTCACTTCTCCAATTTCTCACAATTTAGTCATTACATGAAATTCTGGTAGACTACTTACATCCTGAGATTGGTGTTCTAGGGATTTCCTAAGAAAGTTTCCTGTATCTAATGTACCTATATTTATTTGAACAGAATGTTTTCGGCCAATACCTCGGCGGTGGTGGTTGTGGATGTGGACGACCAGCTGTCGGTATAGCCCCTGTTGTAGGCATCGGTTCTACTTATGGTGGTACTCTGGGTCTCGGCGCTGGTCTCTCACCTGCTGCTGCATATGGAGGTGCTATCGCTCCTGGAGCTGCTTACGGCGGCGTCGGTGAAGGCAACGTGGCGGTCATTGGTGAGCTGCCAGTCGCCGGCAACACCGCTGTTGCTGGTCAGGTCCCCATCCTAGGTGCCGTGACCTTCGGCGGCGGTGTGCCAGCTGCTGGTGCCGTGTCTATCTCCGGACAGTGCGCGTGCGGCTGTGATTCTCCTATTTACTATTGAGACGCATGTATCAAGCGCCAAAATAAAAATAAACGATTATAAAATGAGCAATTTTTTTTTAAATCCTTAAATCATCGTAAGTCGTTTATACACAAATACTTATTAAAATAAAACATGATCTGGAATAAAAATAGTACCTATAATAATTATCTTATTATGAAGTACGAGTACAAAACTTCATTTGGCTTCATTCAATCAATCAATCAGTCGTTGTTTGTGAACATAAGTATTCATAGAATGTCTTAAATATACATATTATTGCAGTCGGGCTCCATGTTCTACCAATTAAATTAGTGTACTAATTGTAATTTTTGTATTATATCATTAAAAAAATCAAGATTAAACAGTAATTACAAAGTACTTGTTAAATAAATGTCAATTAAATTAAATTTTACATGCATGTCAAAGGAAGATAATATTATAGGAATTGTATAATAATTTGTCATTTAAAAATCTTCATTAGAGTAATACGTCTTATCAATTGGGAACAAAAACAAACTATTTGTAAATTTGTGGAAATTTTCTTCACTTTTTATATATTTTGGTAATTCATAACAATGCCAAGGATATCCTTGGAGCCATTGCAAAAACACTTTTCCTAAATAATACAGTTTTAGACCCAGCTGTTTTTAACCGGTCACAACGGCATTAACATGTCATTTTTTATTTTAAGCTGCGTGAATGTCGGAAAAATTCCCACCGGAACGCACCACCGGGATTCAAAGTACCCTATGTGTTAATAAACGATGTATTAATTCCGTAATACATTTTTTTCATATCACTCTATTGGTTAATGCAGCGCACACAGTAAAGCTCCGATTCGCTGATTTGTTCCGACATCTACACCAATCATCGTCACATTTCAGCCAATTTACACAAAACTTTAATGAACTATACACCAAAACATCTTCATGAATCACTATTGTTAAAAACCTTATGAAAATCCGTTCGGTATATTTTGAGTTTAACACGTTCAGGCAGACAGACCGATGCGGTGGGGGCACTTTGTTTCATAATATGTATTGATTTAGTTTTCCGAGATGTCTAGATTATCGTGTGTTTTTAAGGTGCTATATTTGGTGGTGTTTTATAAATCTGGTTGGCTGTTTCTTGACGGCTGGATTGTGATGGCATCCGCTCAAGCCCAGGCGACCAACAATGAGTGACGTTACCCCCATGCCGTCAAGCCCCGTTATTCCACAATGTTGGACAGCACTTTATGTGGCTTCCATCTCTATTTGTACAATAAATTAAAGTCTTATATCCTCTGTGGCATTTTCAGTCTATGTTCTGATAAATGCCCATATAAAAACAGCAGGGGAGCGTTTTTTGTTAACAAGGTCAAGAGTTGCGCCATGTAGATGCTCTAGTTGCGTTGCAGTTGGCAACGCCCGTTGCCAACCAGTTTAGAATGAGTTGTTACACCCCGTGTGAGAATGGCCTTCACCGATGCACGATTCTAAGAAGACATGTGCCTTAACATAAATAAAGGACAATATTTACAAATGAAAATTATAATATAATATTATGCATTGTAGAGGTTTAAGTCTGGATGGCTTTCTCATTCAAACTTGTCAAAGATTCGTAGGAATGTTTGACAAGTTAATCGCATTAAACAGAATTACCCGTGAAACTAGGATAAAAGAAAAATATTAGAAGCCTCTCTCCAAGGGCTTCCCGAAACACCCCCATGTATGTTCATCGATTATTTATAGTTTAGGAGTTAGACGGTTTTTAATATTGTTTTGGAATTTCTCACTTAACTTTTTCTTTTTTTTCGAGTTCCGTACCCAAAGGGTACTAATATAATTCAGTAAAATATTTTTAAAAGGATTATGATAATTAATATTAAATGATTACAATACTGTGACATAATTGAATTAATGAATAATGATAATTTTTAAATCAGGTAACTCATGACATGTGTATTTTTATTTAGGTATAATACATATAATATATTGAAAAGGAAGAAAAGTATAACAGGAAGTTCTCTGATAACTTCAGGGCTAATGTTAAGCTGTTCTGGAAACAGGTAAGATTGGCTCGCGGAGTGACAGGAACATCGAGTATGAATGTTATAAGAGCAGAAGATGGATGTTTACTAAGCGAAGAATGTAAGATCTTGGAACGCTGGAAGAGATACTTTGAAAGTTTATTTAGTTGTCAGGATAGTGTGCAAGGAGTGGGTAACTGGGCAGACGCCAGTTTTGAAGACCCAAACTCAGAGGTAAATGAAGAGAATGCAATAGAAATAGATGAGATTGTAAGAGCGTTGAAAGGGATGAAAATTGGGAAAGCTGCAGGGTACGACAGAGTGTCTGCTGAAATGCTGAAGGGCGGTGCCGGGGTGGTAGCAAGCCTGTTGTGCCGGATCTTTAATATGTGTTGGAGGTATGGCCGTGTGCCGGATGATTGGTGTAAGGCTGTAATCGTACCGCTATATAAGGGAAAAGGGTCTCAACAGGAGTGTAAAAACTACCGCGGCATTAGTCTTTTGAGTGTTGTCGGCAAACTGTATGCAAAGGTATTAATAAATAGAGTGATAAGAGTGACAGATGAGAAAATATGGGATGTGCAGGCAGGATTTAGAGAGGGAATGGGCTGTATGGATCAGATCTTCTCCTTAAGGTGCATAGCCGAAAAACATCTGGCAAAGCACAAGAAAGTCTATTGTGCTTTCGTTGATTTGGAGAAGGCCTACGACAGTGTGTGGAGGGAAGAACTGTGGTCAACACTATCCATGTACGGGGTGGACTGGCACTTGGTACGGGCACTGAAATCTTTATACAAGGATTCCAGTGCCTGTGTTAGAATAAATGGGGCTTACACGAAATGGTTCTGCATCTCGAGGGGTGTTAGACAGGGTTGTGTAGCGTCACCGTGGCTCTTCAACTTGTACATGGATGTCTGACAGATTTGAAAGAGGGTGAGTGCGGATTGTGGATGAATGAGTTGCCTGTCAAATGCCTTCTCTACGCAGATGATCAAGTTCTACTTGCATCGTCAGCAGAACAGTTGCAAGACATGGTGACTGTGATGGATGAAGCATGTAAGAGGAAAGGGATGAATATAAATGTGAATAAGACGAAGGTCATGGTCTTTGAAAGAGGAGAGGATGTATCGGTGTGTGATATGAAAATAAATAATAAGAATGTGGAGCAAGTAAGTGAGTTTGTATACTTGGGGAGTCTGTTTACAAGGGATGGGAAGATTGATGAAGATGTGGAAAGGAGAGTAAATGCGGGAAATAAAGTGAATGGTGCTATACATGCGATTGTGACCAACCAGTTGATGTCCAAAAAGGCTCGACTGGCTGTTCACAGTGGTGTGCTGGTGCCCACGCTTATGTATGGAAGTGAATGCTGGGTGTGGCAAAAGAAGCATGAAAGTAGGATAAATGCTGTGGAAATGCGTTCCTTGCGAAGCATGTGTGGTCTAACTATGAATGATAGGCTGAGAAATGATGTGATAAGACAACGGTGTGAGTTAAAAGAAGATGTAGTGACAAAAAATTGAAAAGGGTATGCTGAGATGGTTTGGTCATGTTGAGAGGATGAATGAAAGGCGACTAACAATAGTTATTTGTTATACAAGAGTGCAAAGTTGCTTTTTAACCGCGTGTTCAATTTTGATGACCGAGCAAGCGAAGGATTCTAAAATTGAATCACGAGCGCAGCGAGTGATTCAAAATTAGAATCCTGAGCGTTAGCGAGGGAATCAAAAGAGCACGAGGTGAAAAATCTTTGCACTCGAGTGCAACACGTAACTTTTCATTCCACCTCAGCGAGGAAATGACTAAATGCAAAAAAAAAAACGTTTACAATCACAAGATAGGTACACTTTTATTTCAGTTTAGGTATTAATTACTACATTATGACAGGTAAGTATTACAGAATAATCTTTAAATTATAACAAAATAATACTAAGGTATAATTAAGAAAATTTTAAAGTAACGTTGCTACAGTTATTTAAATTGAGTGTAATATTTTTGTTTGGTACTGTAATATTGGTGTTAGTCACTTGTGTACTGTTTTTCGGTAAACTATCTGTCATACTTAATAGTTGTACCGATTCATCGGATTCCCTTGGCGTGAATGTTGGAGAGAGAGGGAGATGGTTAGGTGTTTCATAACGGCTTATTTTTGATGTAGAAGGGCCAGTACAAGGATCCGATTGAGGCTCTTTCAGTGTAATGGCTCCTACGATGCCTTCACATATTTTAGACTTATTTTGGATGGAATCCTCTATGTATCCCTCTACAACTGCATTGGACTTCCAGCCTCCGTGGCGCTTAAGGGACAGCAGATCAGCTCCGGAATCAGCCAAAAGTGTGGCTGATGTTCGTCGGAAACAATGACCCGTGTACAACAGGGGTTCTGGAAGTTCAAGAAATGTTGCTATTTCTCGTGGGATACTGCCAATTTTATTAGTACCCATAGGCTGTCTAACACACTTTCCATTGCGATACTGTAGAAAAAATCGATTGATTGGAGTGTTACGCGGGCGTAAGGCTTGATATTTCTCAACAATCGTTACGTATTCCTTGCGAATGACGAAGTTGCGGTCTCTTTTTGTCTTTGTATTAGGTAAATTAATTAATAGTAAGTCATCTGAATGTTTCTCAATGTTTTTGACATTAAGTTGTGTTAGTTCATTAGTTCGACATGCTCCGTTTATTCCAATAATAAGAACAACCTGTAACGTAAAGAGTATTGTAGTAGATAAATGAATAAAATTGATATGAACGCATAATTATGCCTATCAACATCTACTAAGTATACTATTTAATTGAGATTAATATACTTAAGTAGATACTGAATGTGCAACTGACTTACTTTTGCCGCCAAATATACGGAATCGGGTGCTTCGTTAAGAAACTTTTCAATATCAGATACTGTGAAAACCTTCGATTTTTTTGGTTGATGACCAGATGAGGCTCTTTTTAAAAATGCCACTAATTTAGGATAGGTATCGATATGTTTGTCTTTTTTCATCTTTATTGTTGCTTTTAGCATCGAATACGTACTCCATAGAGTGCTTGCTTTCTTGTTCTCGGATAATTCTATAAAATATGCCAGCAAAACGTTTTCTGAGAAAGTTTTGGCTCCTTTTGCTAGTCGCCACGTGTTGAACATATCGTACTGTTTTAAATACTTCTCGCGTGATTGTTGAGGGAGAAAGCTCATTTGCGCATTATTAACAGTTTCAGTCAATTCTGTTGGCGTCAAGCAAACTTCCTCGTCGCTAGAATCACTCATTTTAGTTTTTTCACTTGTTTTCAAGTTTCTTGTTTTTAATATACCTAAGGTTTAACAATGACGTGAAAAAATGCCGCGTAAAGAACCGCGTACAAAGCAAATTGAAAAAAGAACACCAAGAAGGTTCCGAGTCTGAGTTTTTAACAAATTAAAAAAAAGTTGTATGATATATTCGGCACCATAGAGGTAGCAGTAAATAGGTTTAATGTTTTTTTCATCCCACCATCTCGGAAAGAGTATTTTTAATCTTCAGTATCTGAGTGGAAAAGCCGTTTTTATTCTCTAGAGGATAAAGTAAATTGAATTTAGAACATCGTGTGCACTAAGTTTGTGAATTAAAAAAAACATTAAACCTATTTACTGCTACCTCTATGGTGCCGAATATATCATACAACTTTTTTTTAATTTGTTAAAAACTCAGACTCGGAACCTTCTTGGTGTTCTTTTTTTGCATTTAGTCATTTCCTCGCTGAGGTGGAATGAAAAGTTACGTGTTGCACTCGAGTGCAAAGATTTTTCACCTCGTGCTCTTTTGATTCCCTCGCTAACGCTCAGGATTCTAATTTTGAATCACTCGCTGCGCTCGTGATTCAATTTTAGAATCCTTCGCTTGCTCGGTCATCAAAATTGAACACGCGGTTAAAAAGCAACTTTGCACTCTTGTATAACAAATAACTATTTTAATTCACAAACTTAGTGCACACGATGTTCTAAATTCAATTTACTTTATCCTCTAGAGAATAAAAACGGCTTTTCCACTCAGATACTGAAGATTAAAAATACTCTTTCCGAGATGGTGGGATGAAAAATGTATTTACAAGGCAGATGTGAATGGAAACGCCGGGAGGGGACACCCTAAGAGGACATATACTGACCTTATTGGTGATGTTCTTCAGAAAGGACAGGTGCGTAGTACTCGCAACCGGCGTGCGTGTATGACCAGATGTATGAACGTAAACGAGGCAAAAGGAGTATGTAAGGATCATAGCAGGTGGCATTCTGTAGTTTCTGCCTACCCCCATGGGAAGAAGGCGTGAGTTTATGTATGTATGTATGTAAAGAAAGAATAATATTTATTTGGACACAGGATAAGCATATATGCATGATGAAATTGCAATGCCCTAACAGGGCCACTATGTTCTAAGAACTGATATCCTCTGTTAAGAACTTTATTTATGTACCTACACATAGTTAGCAATAAAGAATTTGAATTTGAATTTGAAGGGTGCCAAAGGGAACCCTATTACTTAGCCTCTTCTGTCGGTCTGTCTGTCAGCGAACTGTATCTCATGAACCGTAATAGGTAGACTTTTGACATTTTCACAGAATGTATATGTCTATTGCAACAATAACAACAAATAATATCAATTAATTTAAGTTAATAATTAAAGGGCGTCCCCACTCTTCATACAAGAAACGTTTTCTTGTGTGGGGAGTGGAGACCCCCCTTAATTGAGTTTTTTGCAACGTTTTTTTTCTCGATCTTATTACGGTACGGGACCCCTCGTGTACGAGTCCAACTCACAATTGGTCGGTTTTGTTTTTTATTTGTGTGTCCCATTCACGGTACATTACGAGTGTTTTATTTGAAACGTGACAGGAATGAAAATATTCAGACAAGACTACAGCCACAATTATAAGAATTAGGGCCCTAGAGATGTTGAACAAACCGTAGCGATACGGCTTACTGCAAAGGCCAGCTGACGAGTGCCTGTTTAGCTGCAGGCGACTAGATTACATGAAAAGGATTTTGATACATTGTAAGTGTCATGTCAATCTGATAATAACACGAATCTGACACTGTCAGATTCATGAAATACTGTATTTTTTAACGCTGACGTATATTTGTTGGTTTATGGTCAGGCAAATCGCACCCTCCAAAGCACTCCTCAATTCCTCATTGCATTGGGAACTTACGTTTGTAGCCCTGTCATCAATCCCCTCGTCAGCTTGACTTGTAGATACCTGTGGTGGTACTATAACACTCTGCGACGGGGGGGCGATGACATGGCTACTCCACATTTCATTTTGCAGGCGATCAAGTACAGTGTCATCCAACATATGATTACGCTGGATGACCCGCACCTGATCCGACAGTCGTTGTGCCGAAACGTTGACAGCTGGCTCAAGCACCTGAAAAAGAGAGAGCATCCGAACACGGTACGTGGTCAGGTTGTTTCCCCCCTCTGTAGCCCCATAGTATGAGCGCATGACGTTCTCGTTGATAGATTGTGTCCATCTCATGCGCTGCACACTTCCGCCGGGAGCTGGGACCCTATCAGAGGCCGGTGGGCCTCGAGGTCCTAAGCCGTCCGGCGGCCGGCGTCCTCTCCGTCGACGAGCAGGTGGTGGCGTCGTGGGCGGGGAGAAATACTCGTCGCTCGAGCTCGACGCAACTGCCGCGGCCGGCGTCGTCACAGCTCTCACAGTGGGGCTGGGTACCGGTGGCGGCGAGGCGGAGCTGAGCGATGAGTCCGGAGGTGGTAGGCGTGCTGCAGCTGATCTCGTCAACATTTAGATTTCTGTTTTGTTGGAGGTGACATCTGTCAGTTCATCTCCGCTATGGCATTTTTCATTAGTCTGGTTTTATTATTTCTATGGTTCATTTTTATGTTTTATTTTGATTTATAGGGTGTTTTCTCGTAGGCCTGTTTTCGGCTTCTGATTTATCAAAAAAACTGCGTCTAAAATGAATAAAACTATGAAAATATAAGAAAACTATTTTTTTGATGTGTTGACGTTAGTGTTGCCAGCTTATTATTATTATTATTTGTTGGTATACATTTTTGTATCTCGACACTATGCCGGTTTTTTGGGTAACACGGGCCAAAGCCAAGTGCTACCCCTGAGAGTAGGTACTACTTAAACTAAGTGATAATTGGTGATGATGTATGGCGTGCTGATATTATGTTTTGACTTTGTGTTGCATTGGTTAATTATGTCTGTGCGTGTGATATTTGTGCGTCATTGTCGTTCTGCAGGAATTTTCGGACAATTCTGCAAGTGTTCAGGATAGCAGCTTTCTGTAGGGTTTGGTAGGTGGAGGGAGCTACATCTAGTGTTTTTAAAGATTGATGCAGTTGTTTGGGAATGACACCGGTGGTTGAAAGTACTATAGGAATAATGGTAACGCATTATTATTATGTTTCTTAAAACTAAATACATCTTATAAATACTTAAAACTATACTTCTTGTTTTGAAAGGAAAAGTAGAATCAAACTCCCAAGACAGTCGAAACACAAATCGCAAAAAAAAATCAAGTTACTCGGAACAAGGGCAAATGTTTGTAGACCAAAGAGCTTGTTTTAGTCCAGTGAGTATTGTTTTTTGAGGAAATTCTTAATCCTCGGAAATATTATGACTCATTTGAAGATTATATTATTGCTATAGTTTGACACTATTCGAAATAAATAATTAAATATAAAGTTAATTATACACTGTCTTGATAAGACGTCAAGTTTGGCGAAAATTATTATATCACAGAATTCTAGAGATCTCTCTTTACAAATGAAACTTCACACTTTAACATTACAGGGAAACTGGGTATGAGTAAATTCATAAAACAAAATAAATTTCAAATAATTTTATTGAATCATTGGTTCGGGCGAAAAGTTTAAAGTTTTCTTTTGAACGTTTTTAGTAGACACCACATCCACAGCCGCGGCCTCCATAGCCAAGTCCGAGAGCGGCAGGAGCGAAGGCAGCAGCGTCAGGTTCACAGCCAGCGCCGAGCCCATAGGCACCACCAGCGCCATACGCACCAGCGACGCCATAGCCAGCAGCAGAAGGAGCGATGCTCTCAATAGCAGTAACACCGTTACCGCAGCTGTAGTTGACGATGCCAGCACCGCCACTTGGTAACACTCCCTCCAAAGCCACAGCACTCACGAACGGCAGCTCCCCAGCCACGGACAGAATACCCTCAAACACATTCTCAGACGCTACGGAGAGGCTACTGGGAGCGAAAGCAGAGGCGCTGGAGACAAGCAGTCCACCGCCACTGGTGGGAATGATCTCTAAACCAGCCAAGCCATTGCCAATGAAACCATTACCAAACAAACCATTGTTGGCACAGCTACCAGCATAGCTATTACCAACCAGACCATTACCAATAAATTCATTCCCGATGAAACCATTGCCAACCAAGCCGTTACCAGCACATCCTGGGGCATAAAGAGCAGGAGCGGCGATGGCTCCTAGACCAAGACATGAACTGAAAGCAGTCTGTAAACAAAAAAAATATTGTTTTAGTAAATATCTCTTTATCAGGAAATATGCATTTGAACATAATCATTTTATCAATCAAATTACATAATGGGTGTCAGACGTGTTTTATGCAATTCAAAACATGTTTTTAGTGTGAAAAACTTAACGTTCATTACACAATTAGAAGTAAGATAAAATACGCATTATAATATGCGTAAATTAATCCACAATATTAAACTGATCAAATGATCAGTGTAATTATATTGAATTTCGATCCTCTAAACATATCAATGAAAAGGGATTATAAGAAAAAATCCTCGTGAAAGAATAAAAAAATTAAGAATTACTTCTCACCTTGATGAAGAGCGCCTGAGCGCAGACGACGAGGATAATCTTGACTGACATTGTAGTTAGTGTAGAAGTGAACTTCAGAATGATTTTAACAAGAATCGATCGACTATTTATACTGAAACGTGGTCCTTATCTAGTTTTGTTGTAGCAATTTATGGATTTTGAAAGAGCTTTATGTACCTTTATCAGTCGTTGCAATATGGGGAAATAGAAAAATGCATGTATTTCGTAAGTGACGTAACCTTGAATTTTTCAGTATGAAGGGCATTGTTTCAATAGAACATAGAACAATCATCACGTTGTTATGATAAGAAGCTTTCGCACTATATAAATGTGGTTTAAAAGAAGAAACATCATTCAGTCTTCAGCTTCTCGTTGAACACAAACAAACATCAAACATGTCTACCTTCAGTTTTCTGTTGCTCTGTATCCAAGCTTGCTTGGTCCAGGTGAGTGATAAACGATTTCTAGTTTTTTTATTCTTTTAAAGACTGTCTTCATGAATACCTACTTTTGCTTGCCTTACTGTCACAATTTAAATTTGTCACAATGTATTTCAAATATTAAGACCTTTTTATAGTAGGAGAACCACTTGTTCATTCAGTCATGTAGAAGAAATATCACTCTTGCTACCACCTTGCATTATAACCACGATATGAGCTGGGCTGACAGGTGCCTCTTCGATTAAAAACGATTGATGAGGACAATCTCTCTCCTTCGATTATCATTATTTCATTTTAACTGCCCTGCACTTCTTCAATTTCTCACAGTTTAGTCATTTACATGGGGATTCTGGTAGACTACCTATGTGCTCAGAATGGTGTTCTAGTGATTTCCTAAGGAAGCAATAACTTTTTTGTATCTAATGTAGCTACATTTTTTCGAACAGAATGTTTTCGGCCAATACCTCGGCGGTGGTGGTTGCGGATGCGGAGGACCAGCTGTAGGCATCGGTTCTGCTTATGGTGGTTCTCTGGGTCTCGGCGCTGGTCTTTCTCCTGCTGCTGCATTTGGTAGTGAATTCGGTCTTGGTGCTTACGGTGGTGCCATCGGAGCTGCTTACGGCGGCGTCGGTGAAGGCAACGTGGCGGTCATTGGTGAGCTGCCAGTCGCCGGCAACACCGCTGTTGCTGGTCAGGTCCCCATCCTAGGTGCCGTGACCTTCGGCGGTGCTTTGCCAGCTGCTGGTGCTGTTTCCATCTCCGGACAATGCGCATGCGGCTGTGGCTCTCCTCTTTACTACTAAAGCATCCTTTTCTGACGCTAAAACTAAAATAAACGATTATGAACTAAAAAAAAAAACTTTGTTTACTCATCAAATGACCCTACACCGTTTATCGATATTATCTTAATACATAAAATGTGATCATGTTACATTATACCTGTCGCAGGCAGATTGTATGAATAGCATTGCAAACAACGGAAACGAATTTTTTCATTAAAAATTACTATGGAGCTTGCATGAAAAAGTCGTATATCTCCACTATCGTTCAATTGGCCCTAATTCCTTTGCGGGTGAATAAACCTTGAATTATTTAAAAAAAAATTAACATACTCTACGAACCGGACAGAGCCGCGAAACAAAAAAAATCGCTTTAGATTTAATATTTTCAAAAAATATTTTTATTAAATGTTTAACTTAATTTAAGCTTAAAATCTAGACGGACTACTTAAAGTTAAACGATGAATCCGACCACTTCTTTGTATAAACTCGCCACACGATCATAAAAAAATAAGTTTCAAAGGCCTAATTATGTATCGATCTTAATTATCGTCATTATTTTGAGTTTATGTAATATTGTTATTCATATTATCTAAGACAAAGAATTATTTTACAGATTTAATTAGTGAGTTAGACAATTTTTCTGTATCAGAGGCTAAGTGTTGTGAGGTCGAAGAGTGCAAACAATATCTCTCCCGCTACAGCAATCCACTAACAGTAACTATATTAACACAAAATATACGCAGTATATATAAGAATTTTGATAGTTTTAGTATTTTCCCGCAGACTCAATACAAATTGTGATATTATTGTTTTAACGGAATGCTGGCTTTCAAAACAATACAACATACCACAAATGCATGGATTAAATGTGTATAGAAGCAACTACAAGCAAAACGATGGAGTAATAGTTTATGCAAGAAATAATCTTAATGTGTGTGTAGAGGAGCCTGACATGCAGGACTGCAACAGATTATTAATAAAAATTGGAACAGATACTGCTATCATAGGTCTGTATAAATCGCCATCTCATAGAAATATAAACAATTTCATGAACCTTGCAAAATGTATCAAGTTTCAAAAACGTCGTTTTGACTGGAGATGTTAATATCAATATTCTTACAGAAAAAACTGACGCAGCTGCCCAGGACCACCTAAACCTATGCTCATTTCATGGCTTGCTACCTGCCCATACCTTTCCTACCCATCAAAGCGTTGGACCACGTTATGCTTAGATCAAATTTCGCATCTCTTGCTCTTATTACTAATTCGACAATAACCGGTCACAAGGCTGTCCTACTAACCTTAAATTGCAAATTACCTAACATCGTCAACACTCGCACAGTTTACAATTCTGCCGACCCACAGTTTGGTATGTTATATCTGATAGAAAATGTTCAACTTGCACTTCAGAGGAATACTCATACCATTAGTTCCAGTAGAAAAAAAAAAAAAAAAATTATTGATAATACTTTATTGTACACCACAAAAACACATAACAAAAAAAACAAAATTAACTTAAAATATCATAATCCGGGGATCTCACCAGGTCTAATTCGGTGTATGAGACACAGAGACTGATAGCAAAGCTAAATCTAACCCAAACAATTTAATATTGCAACTATCGTACAAAAGATACCGTTTGAACAATGCCCACTTCCTATACATTTAAAAACCTGATAATGAACGTTTATGTATAGTTATGAGGTATAGTAGAAATACTACCTGTAAGTTTATAAAATAATGTCTTATAGTCATTTTTACGGTTTAAACTCTACGAATTCCAACAAATATGAATGATGTTGCTTTTCAGGTTAGGATTTGCCTTTACTTACTAAATATAGAGAAATAAATGTGCTAGACCTAATTATTAACACTCGGAATATAGTCTCAAATAGGAATACTTCACTGGCTATGTATATACATCAAGCAGACGTTGCAGTTTATGCAAAGTATACGTCGACTTTTTGCTGACGGCAGCATTGTCAGGAGGACGGATTTACAACGGTATGGTAAGCAAAGGTCGTCAGATGAGGAAGATATCGAGGACCAGGGGCGCTAAATAGGGTCGTAAAAAGAAGTAACACACACAAAATGGCACAGTACACAACGAGAAGAAAGCGCAATAACAAAGGACTGCACCGATGACCGATGCCAATTGCAGAACTGTCAAATGGCCAAAAAATCCGTTTCACTCTTGCGAACTCAATTACATACTGCGTGATTAATTAATTTAATTCTTATGTTATTTTTTTATTAATAAGTATTAGGAAAATACTAATAGAAATACTTACTGATTAAATAAAACGTAAAGTATTATATAAAACTCAGAAACAGAGTTGAATAAAGTCAAGTAGCCGTATGTAAAATGGAATGTTTTAAAAATATGGAAGTTGAGATGCGTTCATACCATGGTATAAGTTTACTCTTACGTAGAATGAGCATAAAGAAATATTAAAAAATATTCTCTTCCTGCGTTTCTTTTAACATTGTGATAAGCGTTATTAATATACAAGTAAATTAGCTGAATTTTAAGATTTATTTCATTACTATACATAGTCAGGTGAAAAATGGGCATTCTTCTTTTTGTAACAATCTCCTAAGAAAAGTGAAAATTAACTATGATAAAACTGCTTTTGAAAAGCTGGAACAAATAGCAAATATATCTGGAAACATATTAAAAATGTCACTTATACCTCGAAACAGCGTAAGTCAGCTTCAAGTTTATTTCAAACTAATTCGTCAAATTTGAACTCTGTTAACTCTACAAATAATTTCTTTGTATATGTTGGCAAATGTCTGGCAGAAAAACTTCAGAGCCAATCACAGCCCCATGAATGCACTTCTATAACACTTAGCAACACTTCATCTTCCTTTGTACTACTAAATACCGACGAACACGAGGTAGACACAATAATCATGAGCCTGAAAGACGACTCTGCAGTTGGGTGGGACGATATATTAAGTAAAATCATCAAGCAATTCAAGCAAATCTTAATACCTCCTCTCACTTTTATTTTCCAAATATGTTTATCTACAGGAGCCTCTCCCAAGAGTCTTAAAAAAGCTATAGTTGTCCCTGTGTACAAGTCTGGTAGTAAATTTCAAGTCACAAACTACAGGCCCATTTCCATATTGCCATCTTTGTCTAAAATATTAGAAAAAATTATAAGGAAACAGTTAGTTAAATTCCTGGAGGAAAAGTCAATCTTGTCCAAGACACAGTTGGGTTTTAGACGGAACTTGTCAACCGCTGACGCCGTACATCATTTAATAGGCTATGTAGTACAAGAACTTGAAAAAGGGAAGTACACAGTGGGAATATTTTTAGACCTCGCGAAAGCTTTTGATTCAGTCTCAATTCCTATTCTATTGGGCAAACTTGAAAAGATTGGTATAAGAGGCACTCAGCATAAGCTCTTCACGAGCTACCTAGAGGAACGTACGCAGTGCGTAAATATTGGAAATGTTCTCAGCAATGATCTGAAAAATACTTTTTTCGGTGTACCGCAAGAAACCATTTTAGCCTCTACTCTGTTTTTGATCTACATAAATGACTTGTGTAATCTTAAGATAGATAATGGCATAATCATATCATACGCTGACGACACTGCTCTCCTTTTATCAGCTAATTCAGAAACCGAAGTATACAATTACGCGCAATACGGTTTCAATGTTGTAAATAAATGGCTTCAGCAAAACCTACTAACATTAAACGCAGACAAGACTAATTATATAAACTTTTCGATACGCACACCACAATCAGCTATAGCTCACTCAAAACTGCATGATCATCATTGAAGAGACCCCTCTAATGACCTCTGTACATGTCCCGAAATTGAAATCACAAGTAAAATAAAATACTTAGGGATCTTATTAGACGAAACTCTCTCATTTAAATATCATATTGAGGCCTTAAATAACAGGATTCGTAAGTTAATATTTGTTTTCAAAAAGATACGCAATATGGTAGATCCGAAAATAATCAGACAAGTTTACCTTGCTCTTTGTCAGTCGATTTTAACTTACTGTATGACTTCTTGGGGTGGAGCGGGAAAAACACTATTACTCACCACCGAAAGAGCTCAAAGAGCAGTTCTCAAAGTATACACTTTCCGCCCTTTACTTTTTCCCACTAACCTTCTCTATAGTACTTGTAAAGTACTAACAGTCCGCCAATTGTTTGTATTGAATTTAGTATTAAAACAGCATGCATCCCTTCCTCATAGCACTGAATTTATTAACAAAAGACGGAAAGATATAGTTTGTCCTCGAATACTCGTAGTAGAAACAAAACATGCATTCACGTCCAAATTTTACGTTTTCCTTGGTCCGCTAATCTACAATAGAATAAATGCAGCAGCAAACATCTATCCTCAAAATTACAGGAATTGTAAAAAAACTCTCCAGGAGACTCTCCATAATCTGACGTACGAAGATACAGAACAATTATTAACTGTAGTAAAATAATTACTGTTTTATAATTTTAATATGAAGGTATTAAATTACACTTGATTAATTTAATATGCAATTTATGTCTTACTTCTCGTGTTTGCCAACTACACACTACTGTTTTTTTTTAATTTGTAACTTTTCTTATTCGTGATTATTTTAAATAGTTTTAAGAGTCCTATTACATTTTTGACGCAAATTCATGATTTTTGACGTTGTAATTTTCAGCAGCAGTAAAATATTTGAATTATTTGATTATGAATAACGATAGTGCCATTCTCTTTATTGTAAGTTGGAGTTGCACATTTTAACTTTTCTTGTCGTGTAATTTACCATGAATATTTTACGAACTCAGTTTACAAGGAAAAACGTCGGCAATGGAACTTTGACGCTCAAATTCACATTGTTTCATTCAGTTCTAATAAAAGCGAAAGTTACTAAACGATAACTTTAATGTTTTACTTGTTTATTGGAGTTCTAGAATTTCTTTAAATTCCTTGAGCTTTCAGGGAAAAGTCGTAAAGAAAACCAATAAATGTCTTGATTTTCATGTCCATTATATTCCAAATAAACACAATTAAATCAAATAATTATAATTTAATATGCAATTTATGTCTTACTTCTCGTGTTTGCCAACTACACACTACTGTTTTTTTGTTATTTGTAACTTTTCTTATTCGTGATTATTTAAATAGTTTTAAGCTTAGCCCATATCGCCTGAAACACAGGGTTACCTTGTTCAGGCACATGTATTTTTTTTATTGACCTAGTTTAAGTTTTTGCATTTATAGTTGCATGAAATTGTAAACTTTTGAATAATAAATTGAAATTGAAAATATCTATTCTATGAGTTAGCTAATGAGGGTAGTTAGTAAATGAGTTTAATGATCACACAAATTTAATTTCTAAGTACACAGTGGGAAAGGCTGGAGGTAATTATAATGAAATAATTTATATATTTAAATCAGCAAATGTAATTAAAATATATTTACATACATAAAGGAAAAAAAAATACAAAAGATAATCAATTTAAAAAGTAAACTAAAGCAAAAAAAAACAGTATTAAAAAAAAATAACTACAAATACATACCTAATACATAATTTTATTATATTATTATATATTGTAACACGATCACATTGTATCTATCTAAATAATTGTAATTGTATCGGTAAATGGTTTAAAAATTGGTAATGGTTTGGTTGAGGAGTAATTAAAGATTGAATTATTTGTTCAGTTCATAATCGTTTATTTTTATATAAGCGACAGAAAAAGATACTTCAGTAGTAAAGAGGAGAGCCACAGCCGCATGCGCATTGTCCGGAGATGGACACGGCACCAGCAGCTGGCACAGCGCCGCCGAAGGTCACGGCACCTAGGATGGGGACCTGACCAGCAACAGCGGTGTTGCCGGCGACTGGCAGCTCACCAATGACCGCCACGTTGCCTTCACCGACGCCACCGTAAGCAGCTCCAGGAGCGATAGCACCGATGGCACCACCGTAAGCACCAAGACCCAAAGCACTACCACATCCAGCAACAGGAGAAAGACCAGCGCCGAGACCCAGAGAACCACCATAAGCAGAACCGATGCCTAAACCAACAGCTGGACCTCCGCATCCGCAACCGCCACCGCCGAGATATTGGCCAAAAACATTCTGTTAAAAAAAAGAGGCCCGTTAGATACATAGAACTTATTGCTTGCTTAGAAAATCCCTAGTACATCATTCTGAGGATGTAAGTAGTCTACCAGAATCGCAAGTAAATGACTAAATTGTGAGCAATTGGAAAAACTAAGTGCAGGGCAGTCAATATAAAATAATGTTAATCGAATGAGAGAGACTGTCCTCATTAATCGTTTTTAATAGAAGAGATTCCTGTCAGCCCAGCTCATGCCGTGGTTATTATGCAAGGTGATAGCAACACTGATATTTTCTCTACATGCTTGAATAAACAAGTGGTGCTCCTAATACATAAAGTTTACATTTGTGACAAATTAAGATTGTGACAGTAAGGCAAGAAAAAAGTATTAATGAAGAAAGTCTTTAAAAGAATAAAGAAGCTAGAAATCGTAAATCACTCACCTGGATCAAGCAAGCTTGGATGCAGAGCAACAGAAAACCGAAGGTAGACATGTTTGATGTTTTTTTGTGTTCAACGAGAAGCTGAAGACTCAATGATTATCCTACTTTTAAACCACGTTTATATAGTCCAAAAGCTTCTTATCATAACAACGTGATGTTTGTTCTATGTTCTATTGAAACAATGCCCTTCATATTAAATATTTCAAGGTTACGTCACTTACGAAATACATGCATTTTCTATTTCCCCATATTACAATGACTGACAAAGGTACATAAAGCTCTTTCAAAATCCATAAATTGCTGCAACACAACTAGATAAGGACTAGGTTTCAGTATAAATAGTCGATCGATTCTTGTAAAACTCATTCTGAAGTTCATTTCAACACTAAATACAATGTCAGCCAAGGTGATCCTTGTCATCTGCGCTCAGGCGCTCTTCACCCAGGTGAGAAGTAATTCTTCAATATTTTATTATTTCATAAGTATTTTTTCTTATGATCCCATTTCATTGATATTTTTAGAGTATCGAAATTCAATATTTAACTATACACTGATCATTTGATCAGTTTAATATTGTGCATTAAGTTACGCATATTATAATGCGTATTTTATGTTACCTCTAATTGTGTAATGACCGTTAAGTTTTTCACACTAAAATCATGTTTGGAATTGCATAAAACACGTCTGACACCCAATATGTTATTTGATTGATAAAATTATTATGTTCCAATGCATATTTGCTGTTATAGAGATATTTACTAAAACGATATTTTTTTGTTTACAGACTGCTTTCAGTTCATGTCTTGGTCTAGGAGCCATCGCCGCTCCTGCTGTTTATGCCCCAGGATGTGCTGGTAACGGCTTGGGTGGCAATGTTTTCATCGGGAATGGATTATTTGGTAATGGCTATGCTGGTAACTGTGCCAACAATGGTTTGATTGATAATGGTTTCATTGGCAATGGCTTGGCTGGTTTAGAGATCATTCCCACCAGTGGCGGTGGACTGCCTGTCTCCAGCGCCTCTGCTTTCGCTCCCAGTAGCCTCTCCGTAGCGTCTGAGAATGTGTTTGAGGGTATTCTGTCCGTGGCTGGTGAGCTGCCGTTCGTGAGTGCTGTGGCTTTGGAGGGAGTGTTACCAAGTGGCGGTGCTGGCATCGTCAACTACAGCTGCGGTAACGGTGTTACTGCTATTGAGAGCATCGCTCCTTCTGCTGCTGGCTATGGCGTCGCTGGTGCGTATGGCGCTGGTGGTGCCTATGGGCTTGGCGCTGGCTATGGACCTGGCGCTGCTGCCTTCGCTCCTGCCGCTCTCGGACTTGGCTATGGAGGCCGCGGCTGTGGATGTGGTGTCTACTAAAAACTTTCAAAACAAAACGTTAAACTTTTTGCCCAAACCAATGATTCAATAAAATTATTTACATTTTTTTTGTTTTATGAATTTACTCCTACTCAGTTTCCCTGTAATGTTAAAGTGTGAAGATTTATTTCCCTTCAATTGTGGCGGCGGCGCGCGAGCGCGTCTACGTCAAAATGTGTCGCGCGTGATTTCGACGCGTCCGGTTAAAACAACGATATCTCCGAAATTACGTTAGATATCTTCCTGCTATACATATTTTTGGAATTCTTATTAAATTAGCTAACAGATTATGCATGGATTAGTATAGTTTTGCCTTGTATTGTATTAGTAATTGTAATATGTGTTTAGTGTGAGGTAATTTTTCCCAGTTTCTTGTATAAAGGTCATTATAATTAAAAAAATTAACCATTATTTCAAAAACTTATTATTTTTTTACCACAAATATACATTATTTCATATAAATCATACAAAAAAATAGACCTCGCCATACATTTTTTTCATCTCACAAGTTTAACAATAACATACCGCCATTTACGAGTGCCGTGTTCGAAAGAAAATAATGGGTACACTTACACTTCAATTCTGAGTTTAATAATAATGTTAGAATTACATACTTATCACAGACGAGATTCTCAGAAGTTAAAAGTGCTTAGTTTAACAGTATCGGCTAACCGAAACCATCACTTGAAAACGGGCGCAAAAAACGCCCATTCAAACTTTGGATCACTGTTAAAATTCTGTTACCTAAATGTGAAATCCAAATGAACAGTATACATTTTGAAGATATTTACAAATCGTTAGGTACATATAAAAGGCATGCTACCTAATGAGAACATTACACAAATCAACAATCAAAACGAACAATTTCACAAAAAAATCAGACAAAACACAAGTACTTGGTTAAGAATGATTGAAAGTATGGATACAGCCAATACTGTCTCATGTTAACAAGATAAAATAAAAATAACATTTTACGTACTTGTACATAATACTATTATTATTTAAAGATTTTAAGCGTATATAATATACGCTTAAAGTCTAAAACGAGGAGGGTGCGGGGGAGTCACAACCGCATCCTGAAAACAGTAGCTGAAGATGTTCGTGCACCTGTGTTGAGGCATTTCGTTCGTCTGGTGATCTCTAGGGAGGTATCTCCCTATAGGTTATCTTGACGGAGGGGTGTGTCTCAGCACAGGGGTATTTTATTTTATTTTTGTGTGTGTGATTAGATTATGATGAGTGAGAGTGATTTAAGTACTAACAAAAGTTTCTATGTTTTGTAACTAACCCTTAGATCGAGTTGTTCCAAATAAATATATAAGGTGTGTCTATATAGGTATACAAGAAATATTTTTAGAGATATTCATATAGCTGGCACGGAAACTATAAACACGAAAAAAATAATGTATCTCAATGTTTTTTTTGATGTCGTCCTCAAACTCAAACTCAAACCATTTATTTCAATTAAACCATTTACAGGCACTTTTGAATTGTCAAGGGGTCGGTCAGTCAAAAATATGAAGCTAGTTGCCCATTTCAATGCGTAGTAGGTACCTATGGAGAAGAACGGGCAAGAAATTCCACGGACACTCTTTTAAATAAAATAAAAAATTGATACAAAATATTGGTTTCATCATTCATTTTGAAATTATGCATGTGAGAACAATGTAATAAGACGTGCACGTTCGTAAAAGCGTCCGTAATAAAAAGAAGAAAAAAAGAATCATTCAAAAACTTAAAATAAATTAAAATAAGCCATGGCAGCTAAGAGATGACCAGTCCCAACTGTCGGCGCCCGTTCACGAACATGACGCATGTATCAGCACCATTCAGCTCAACCATTTTGAAGGGAGCTAAATGATCCAACACATACGCCACCATCAGCGAGACATTTGAGTGAGTATGACATACTCACAGCCGCCAGGGCACATTCAAGTAAATGAAATACTACATATTACCCGGTAAATGGTAGCTCTTTAGTACATAGTACTCACACCTGTGCTATGCAATTATATAATACAAAGGAAATTGAGTTTATACAATACAAAAATGGTCTTACAATCTTCAGCAGCTCCATCAGTATTTTCAAAATGTTAATCAGTGTGTATGTCAATTAGTTGTGGAGCAGGACCAGCAATGAGCCAAGCATTTTTATCAGTGATGTAATGCCCCAACTTGTAATATGCCTGCCTACATAGTGTGCGTTCAAATTCTAATTCAAATTCATTTATTTGTCCGAATATGGTACATTGCATGGTCTTAAATTAATAAATTGTTTCATCACATTCTGCCACGTGGGGCGTGCAAATATCAGATAAGTACACAAATAAAATTATTTCAATACAAAATAAAAATAATAAGTTAATATTGATAAATTGAATTAATAATAAGGTACGAATTAATATTACATTAGGAGGTTAAAAATATTATCTAGGTTAATGTCAAAGTATTATTCAATGTCAAACTATCAAAGAGAGATTTCAAAGTTTAAAAGATTACAATTACATTCGGATGTCAGTATCAATCAAAAAGTCGTTTAAATTATAATAACACTTTTTACATAACAACTCTTTAAGTTCCTTTTTAAACTCGTTTAAATTTAGTTGTTTGATTTTGTTTGGCATTTTATTAAAAACTTGCGGGGCTATGCAGAATATGCTTTTCCACATTAATGCTGTTTTAGCTCTTCGTCCGCGTAACATATCATTCCGCCTGTTACGTTTAACTGTATCTGATAATTTAGGAAACAGGTGTGAATTCAGCTTAACAAATAAGGCAGTTTCATAAATATACAAAGACGGTAGTGTTAAAATTTTGTATTTCTTGAAAAATGGTCCACAAACTGTCCGTTATTTGTAGTCTGAACATGGCTCTGATGGATCGCTTTTGCGCTTTAAAAGCGATTTCTCTATTTGTAGAGTTACCCCAGAATATAATACCGTAAAGTAATACAGATGCTACAAGACCATGATAAGCTGTAAGTAGAGCATCTATGTTAATTGTTGGGGCAAGTTTATACAGGGCATAGGATGAAGTACTCATTTTCTTGCATAGTGCTTCAATGTGATCCTTCCAATTGACCTGCCTGTCAATTATCAAACCTAGAAATTTTGCACTATCAACATCGTGAATTTTGTTATTCTGGTATTGGACCTCCATTTTCGAACTAGGTTTTTTATGGCCAACGTGCATTATTTGTGTTTTGCCAAGATTGATTCTTAGATTATTATTATCAAGCCAAGATATTATTGAAGTTACCGCGTTATTAACATCAGCTTCATATGATTCTGGTTTATCACATGCAATTATTACCGTACTATACAAGACATGAATTGGCGTTTGATACAAAATTTGAATTTCGCCTCATTAAGTTGAAGTATGTGGGTAGGAATTTTATTATAACATTTTAAACAGTACCCCATGAAAGATGAGTCTACCTTAGCCAGTCTGAAACCTGGTTGTACTAATAGGTCCCTATTTCTTGTACTATAATTATGTCTATCACCTCTTTTACTAAAAATATGTATTTTTTTTCTTACGAACATGATGTTTTCATAGATATATTGACAAGGTACCGTCATGATGTTAATATCCTTAAACAGTTCCCTAAGAGAGTCGCGCCTGCGGAGATAATAAATGGCTCTGATAATAATTTCCTCAATTCTTGGTAGCACTCGTTGCCTGCCTCCGTCTGCATCTGGTGGCCTGTAGACCCCATAGTCCATGTACCGTTGTACAGCTCCAATAATGGTCTGCAGTGATGGTCTTCTCCCAAATCACTCCAAGAAGAGGGCTTGTGCTGTGAGCAAAACATTTCCACCCTCATTGTAGCACAACACCATGTTCTGGTACTCCTGGTTGGTATACCTGTAGTTAGGTATTATTTAGAATTTTCCCCGAGACGCGTGTCAGCTCGGGCGCGCGCGGGCTACACAACCACAAGACTGGACTGGCGAAGCGCGGGCGCCGGGCGGGGGAGGCAGGCGCCCGCGCGGCGTGGTCACGTGTTTTTGTTTGATCATTCATAAAAGCCGCGCGCCATCTCAAATACCGCCGCCCACGTGTCCACGTAAACTAGCGTAATGGGTGTAAAAAAATAAGAAGGAACCAGTATTTATTATGTGTGTCAAGTAAGTTAAATTAATATTATTTTTTAAATAAAATGCCTAGATTTTTTTTTTGCTGCTGTAGTTTCTTTACCAGCTATAGGTATATCTCTTAAAATATTTCGTGCATGAATAGATACACCTTATTATTTGAATTTGAAAACTTGAATTATGTAAATAAAAAAAACATAAAAATTAAGCATCATTGCAATAGACGAGATCCTTTTGGAAGAAAAGACAAAACTAAAACACAAAAAACATGATAAGAACATGACAACCAAAAATATTCAAATTGAAATCTCGGATGTCGTATCCATAATTTCTATGATCCAGGAAATCGTACAAGATCAACGCCAATCAACGCCATCTTGTACGATTTCCAGGATATTTGAGACGGCGCGCGGCTTTTATGAATGATCAAACAAAAACACGTGACCGCGCCGCGCGGGCGCCTGCCTCCCCCGCCCGGCGCCCGCGCTTCGCCAGTCCAGTCTTGTGGTTGTGTAGCCCGCGCGCGCCCGAGCTGACACGCGTCTCGGGGAAAATTCTAAATAATACCTAACTACAGGTATACCAACCAGGAGTACCAGAACATGGTGTTGTGCTACAATGAGGGTGGAAATGTTTTGCTCACAGCACAAGCCCTCTTCTTGGAGTGATTTGGGAGAAGACCATCACTGCAGACCATTATTGGAGCTGTACAACGGTACATGGACTATGGGGTCTACAGGCCACCAGATGCAGACGGAGGCAGGCAACGAGTGCTACCAAGAATTGAGGAAATTATTATCAGAGCCATTTATTATCTCCGCAGGCGCGACTCTCTTAGGGAACTGTTTAAGGATATTAACATCATGACGGTACCTTGTCAATATATCTATGAAAACATCATGTTCGTAAGAAAAAAATTACATATTTTTAGTAAAAGAGGTGATAGACATAATTATAGTACAAGAAATAGGGACCTATTAGTACAACCAGGTTTCAGACTGGCTAAGGTAGACTCATCTTTCATGGGGTACTGTTTAAAATGTTATAATAAAATTCCTACCCACATACTTCAACTTAATGAGACGAAATTCAAATTTTGTATCAAACGCCAATTCATGTCTTGTATAGTACGGTAATAATTGCATGTGATAAACCAGAATCATATGAAGCTGATGTTAATAACGCGGTAACTTCAATAATATCTTGGCTTGATAATAATAATCTAAGAATCAATCTTGGCAAAACACAAATAATGCACGTTGGCCATAAAAAACCTAGTTCGAAAATGGAGGTCCAATACCAGAATAACAAAATTCACGATGTTGATAGTGCAAAATTTCTAGGTTTGATAATTGACAGGCAGGTCAATTGGAAGGATCACATTGAAGCACTATGCAAGAAAATGAGTACTTCATCCTATGCCCTGTATAAACTTGCCCCAACAATTAACATAGATGCTCTACTTACAGCTTATCATGGTCTTGTAGCATCTGTATTACTTTACGGTATTATATTCTGGGGTAACTCTACAAATAGAGAAATCGCTTTTAAAGCGCAAAAGCGATCCATCAGAGCCATGTTCAGACTACAAATAACGGACAGTTGTGGACCATTTTTCAAGAAATACAAAATTTTAACACTACCGTCCTTGTATATTTATGAAACTGCCTTATTTGTTAAGCTGAATTCACACCTGTTTCCTAAATTATCAGATACAGTTAAACGTAACAGGCGGAATGATATGTTACGCGGACTTAGAGCTAAAACAGCATTAATGTGGAAAAGCATATTCTGCATAGCCCCGCAAGTTTTTAATAAAATCCCAAACAAAATCAAACAACTAAATTTAAACGAGTTTAAAAAGAAACTTAAAGAGTTGCTATGTAAAAAGTGTTATTATAATTTAAACGACTTTTTGATTGATACTGACATCCGAATGTAATTGTAATCTTTTAAACTTTGAAATCTCTCTTTGATAGTTTGACATTGAATAATACTTTGACATTAACCTATATAATATTTTTAACCTCTTAATGTAATATTAATTCGTACCTTATTATTAATTCAATTTATCAATATTAACTTATTATTTTTATTTTGTATTGAAATAATTTTATTTGTGTACTTATCTGATATTTGCACGCCCCACGTGGCAGAATGTGATGAAACAATTTATTAATTTAAGACCATGCAATGTACCATATTCGGACAAATAAATGAATTTGAATTAAAATTTGAACGCACACTATGTAGGCAGGCATATTATAAGTTGGGGGATTACATCACTGATAAAAATGCTTGGCTCATTGCTGGTCCTGCTCCACAACTAATTGACATACACACTGATTAACATTTTGAAAATACTGATGGAGCTGCTGAAGATTGTAAGACCATTTTTGTATTGTATAAACTCAATTTCCTTTGTATTATATAATTGCATAGCACAGGTGTGAGTACTATGTACTAAAGAGCTACCATTTACCGGGTAATATGTAGTATTTCATTTACTTGAATGTGCCCTGGCGGCTGTGAGTATGTCATACTCACTCAAATGTCTCGCTGATGGTGGCGTATGTGTTGGATCATTTAGCTCCCTTCAAAATGGTTGAGCTGAATGGTGCTGATACATGCGTCATGTTCGTGAACGGGTGCCGACAGTTGGGACTGGTCATCTCTTAGCTGCCATGGCTTATTTTAATTTATTTTAAGTTTTTGAATGATTCTTTTTTTCTTCTTTTTATTACGGACGCTTTTACGAACGTGCACGTCTTATTACATTGTTCTCACATGCATAATTTCAAAATGAATGATGAAACCAATATTTTGTATCAATTTTTTATTTTATTTAAAAGAGTGTCCGTGGAATTTCTTGCCCGTTCTTCTCCATAGGTACCTACTACGCTTTGAAATGGGCAACTAGCTTCATATTTTTGACTGACCGACCCTTTGACAATTCAAAAGTGCCTGTAAATGGTTTAATTGAAATAAATGGTTTGAGTTTGAGTTTGAGGACGACATCAAAAAAAACATTGAGATACATTATTTTTTTCGTATTTATAGTTTCCGTGCCAGCTATATGAATATCTCTTAAAATATTTCTTGTATACCTATATAGACACACCTTATATATTTATTTGGAAGAACTCGATCTAAGGGTTAGTTACAAAACATATAAACTATTGTTAGTACTTAAATCACTCTCACTCATCATAATCTAATCACACACACAAAAATAAAATAAAATACCCCTGTGCTGAGACACACCCCTCCGTCAAGATAACCTATAGGGAGATACCTCCCTAGAGATCACCAGACGAACGAAATGCCTCAACACAGGTGCACGAACATCTTCAGCTACTGTTTTCAGGATGCGGTTGTGACTCCTCCGCACCCTCCTCGTTTTAGACTTTAAGCGTATATTATATACGCTTAAAATCTTTAAATAATAATAGTATTATGTACAAGTACGTAAAATGTTATTTTTATTTTATCTTGTTAACATGAGACAGTATTGGCTGTATCCATACTTTCAATCATTCTTGACCAAGTACTTGTGTTTTGACTGATTTTTTTGTGAAATTGTTCGTTTTGATTGTTGATTTGTGTAATGTTCTCATTAGGCAGCATGCCTTTTATATGTGCCTAACGATTTGTAAATATCTTCAAAATGTATACTGTTCATTTGGATTTCACATTTAGGTAACAGAATTTTAACAGTGATCCAAAGTTTGAATGGGCGTTTTTTGCGCCCGTTTTCAAGTGATGGTTTCGGTTAGCCGATACTGTTAAACTAAGCACTTTTAAACTTTATTATTAAACTCAGAATAGAAGTGTAAGTGTACCCATTATTTTCTTTCGAACACGGCACTCGTAAATGGCGGTATGTTATTGTTAAACTTGTGAGATGAAAAAAATGTATGGCGAGGTCTATTTTTTTGTTTGATTTATATGAAATAATGTATATTTGTGGTAAAAAAATAATAAGTTTTTGAAATAATGGTTAAATTTTGAATTATAATGACCTTTATACAAGAAACTGGGAAAAATTACCTCACACTAAACACACATTACAATTACTAATACAATACAAGGCAAAACTATACTAATCCATGCATAATCTGTTAGCTAATTTAATAAGAATTCCAAAAATATGTACCGTAAAATGGGGTGAATAGATAGGTCTTCGAACTTTGGTAACGATTTTCGTAACGTTGCAGAATTGATACCCATTTTTTAAAGCATGTATTGTTTGAGTCTCAGGCCAAACTATTGAAATATATTTGTTTCTATTCGGATATGTTTGTAGTTAATAAGAAAAGACACAAAATATACGTGATTTCTAATTACCACCCATCAGGGGACAATAAACACACCTGAGGGGTGATTAGAAAAATTTCGTAGGGCTGCCTCATTGTAGTTTCCCTAAATATTTTTTTAGGATAAAGGCAAGCAAACTCGAGAAGGTATCTTTAATTATTAGTTTTAAAGAAAAATCATAGGTAATTTCAAATAGAAATCATCAATGATTAAAAAAAATGTAATAAATTTAGAGAGTATCACGAAAACAAAACTAAAAAAAGAAATGCATGTGACTTTAAAATAATTTTCTTTATATTAAATCAGTCAGGAATATCATTCAAAATCAACAATTATTTATAATAATTACTAATATCAACATATCCTAAACATGAACTACAAACTCGAATTAAAACAAAAAAATGCACTTTGCCTCTTCTTCCATATTAAAATTATAATTAAGATTATCATTTAAGAGTGAATATTGAATGGGTTAAAAAATAATCAAGAACATTAAAAACGCTTTATGTAACTAAAAGTGAAATTTGAACTGTAGATAACCACTACAAACTTTGTGGCAGCCCTGACATAATCATGGCTAATCACCCCTCTTTCGTAACTAATCACCCCTTTGCTGTGTCTATTAACCATATTTGCGTGCCTATTCACCCCTCAGGCGTGTCTATTCACCTCTTTCGTGTATCTATTCACCTCGAAAAATTAAAGAAAACAAGGCTTACGAAATACGAACAATTTTATATAATAATACATATTCTTACCTTAATAATTATAGCACAATATATTTATAACAGCACTGACCGTAATTTGAAGATAACTTTAAACTATTATGACCAAAATTCACCGAACTAGGGAGGTTCAAACTCACTCGTACTTAACGACTTGTTTTGTTGTCAACTTTGACATTGAGTTTTGGACGTTTTTAGCGATGTTCCCACAAATAAAAAGTTGCCAGACTAAGAAAAATTACACCAACAAATTATTAAAATTGCGGGTTTTTTATTGGGGATATCGAGTTTGCCATAAAAAAAAGTTAGAAATTATCTCAAGATTTTTCTCTATTCCCCCCGTCAATTCTATTCACCCCGTTTTACGGTATAGCAGGAAGATAACTAACGTAATTTCGGAGATATCGTTGTTTTAACCGGACACGTCGAAATCACGCGCGACACATTTTGACGTAGACGCGCTCGCGCGCCGCCGCCACAATTGAAGGGAAATAAATCTTCACACTTTAACATTACAGGGAAACTGAGTAGGAGTAAATTCATAAAACAAAAAAATTGTAAATAATTTTATTGAATCATTGGTTTGGGCGAAAAGTTTAACGTTTTGTTTTGAAAGTTTTTAGTAGACACCACATCCACAGCCGCGGCCTCCATAGCCAAGTCCGAGAGCGGCAGGAGCGAAGGCAGCAGCGCCAGGTCCATAGCCAGCGCCAAGCCCATAGGCACCACCAGCGCCATACGCACCAGCGACGCCATAGCCAGCAGCAGAAGGAGCGATGCTCTCAATAGCCGTAACACCGTTACCGCAGCTGTAGTTGACGATGCCAGCACCGCCACTTGGTAACACTCCCTCCAAAGCCACAGCACTCACGAACGGCAGCTCACCAGCCACGGACAGAATACCCTCAAACACATTCTCAGACGCTACGGAGAGGCTACTGGGAGCGAAAGCAGAGGCGCTGGAGACAGGCAGTCCACCGCCACTGGTGGGAATGATCTCTAAACCAGCCAAGCCATTGCCAATGAAACCATTATCAATCAAACCATTGTTGGCACAGTTACCAGCATAGCCATTACCAAATAATCCATTCCCAATGAAAACATTGCCACCCAAGCCGTTACCAGCACATCCTGGGGCATAAACAGCAGGAGCGGCGATGGCTCCTAGACCAAGACATGAACTGAAAGCAGTCTGTAAACAAAAAAATATCGTTTTAGTAAATATCTCTATAACAGCAAATATGCATTGGAACATAATAATTTCATCAATCAAATAACATATTGGGTGTCAGACGTGTTTTATGCAATTCCAAACATGATTTTAGTGTGAAAAACTTAACGGTCATTACACAATTAGAGGTAACATAAAATACGCATTATAATATGCGTAACTTAATGCACAATATTAAACTGATCAAATGATCAGTGTATAGTTAAATATTGAATTTCGATACTCTAAAAATATCAATGAAATGGGATCATAAGAAAAAATACTTATGAAATAATAAAATATTGAAGAATTACTTCTCACCTGGATGAAGAGCGCCTGAGCGCAGATGACAAGGATAACCTTGGCTGACATTGTATTTAGTGTTGAAGTGAACTTCAGAATGAGTTTTACAAGAATCGATCGACTATTTATACTGAAACGTAGTCCTTATCTAGTTGTGTTGCAGCAATTTATGGATTTTGAAAGAGCTTTATGTACCTTTGTCAGTCGTTGTAATATGGGGAAATAGAAAATGCATGTATTTCGTAAGTGACGTAACCTTGAAATATTTAATATGAAGGGCATTGTTTCAATAGAACATAGAACAAACATCACGTTGTTATGATAAGAAGCTTTCGGACTATATAAACGTGGTTTAAAAGTAGGAACATCATTGAGTCTTCAGCTTCTTGTTGAACACAAACAAACATCAAACATGTCTACCTTCGGTTTTCTGTTGCTCTGCATCCAAGCCTGCTTGATCCAGGTGAGTGATTTACGATTTCTAGCTTCTTTATTCTTTTAAAGACTTTCTTCATTATACTTTTTTCTTGCCTTACTGTCACAATCTTAATTTGTCACAAATGTAAACTTTATGTATTAGGAGCACCACTTGTTTATTCAAGCATGTAGAGAAAATATCAGTGTTGCTATCACCTTGCATAATAACCACGGCATGAGCTGGGCTGACAGGTATCTCTTCTATTAAAAACGATTAATGAGGACAGTCTCTCTCATTCGATTAACATTATTTTATATTGACTGCCCTGCACTTAGTTTTTCCAATTGCTCACAATTTAGTCATTTACTTGCGATTCTGGTAGACTACTTACATCCTCAGAATGATGTACTAGGGATTTTCTAAGCAAGCAATAAGTTCTATGTATCTAACGGGCCTCTTTTTTTTAACAGAATATTTTTGGCCAATATCTCGGCGGTGGCGGTTGCGGATGCGGAGGTCCAGCTGTTGGTTTAGGCATCGGTTCTGCTTATGGTGGTTCTCTGGGTCTCGGCGCTGGTCTTTCTCCTGTTGCTGGATGTGGTAGTGCCTTGGGTCTTGGTGCTTACGGTGGTGCCATCGGTGCTATCGCTCCTGGAGCTGCTTACGGTGGCGTCGGTGAAGGCAACGTGGCGGTCATTGGTGAGCTGCCAGTCGCCGGCAACACCGCTGTTGCTGGTCAGGTCCCCATCCTAGGTGCCGTGACCTTCGGCGGCGCTGTGCCAGCTGCTGGTGCCGTGTCCATCTCCGGACAATGCGCATGCGGCTGTGGCTCTCCTCTTTACTACTGAAGTAACTTTTTCTGTCGCTAATATAAAAATAAACGATTATGAACTGAACAAATAATTCAATCTTTAATTACTCCTCAACCAAACCATTACCAATTTTTAAACCATTTACCGATACAATTACAATTATTTAGATAGATACAATGTGATCGTGTTACAATATATAATAATATAATAAAATTATGTATTAGGTATGTATTTGTAGTTATTTTTTTTTAATACTGTTTTTTTTTTGCTTATGTTTACTTTTTAATTTGATTATCTTTTGTATTTTTTTTCCTTTATGTATGTAAATATATTTTAATTACATTTGCTGATTTAAATATATAAATTATTTCATTATAATTATCTCCAGCCTTTCCCACTGTGTACTTAGAAATTAAATTTGTGTGATCATTAAACTCATTTACTAACTACCCTCATTAGCTAACTCATAGAATAGATATTTTCAATTTCAATTTCAATTTATTATTCAAAAGTTTACAATTTCATGCAACTATAAATACAAAATCTTAAACTAGGTCAATAAAAAAATACATGTGCCTGAACAAGGTAACCCTGTGTTTCAGGCGATATGGGCTAAGCTTAAAACTATTTAAAATAATCACGAATAAGAAAAGTTACAAATAAAAAAAAAACAGTAGTGTGTAGTTGGCAAACACGAGAAGAAAGACATAAATTGCATATTAAATTATAATTATTTGATTTAATTGTGTTTATTTGGAATATAATGGACATGAAAATCAAGACATTTATTGGTTTTCTTTACGACTTTTCCCTGAAAGCTCAAGGAATTTAAAGAAATTCTAGAACTCCATTAAACAAGTAAAACATTTAAGTTATCGTTTAGTAACTTTCGCTTTTATTAGAACTGAATGAAACAATGTGAATTTGAGCGTCAAAGTTCCATTGCCGACGTTTTTCCTTGTAAACTGAGTTCGTAAAATATTCATAGTAAATTACACGACAAGAAAAGTTAAAATGTGCAACTCCAACTTACAATAAAGATAATGGCACTATCGTTATTCATAATCAAATAATTCAAATATTTTACTGCTGCTGAAAATTACAACGTCAAAAATCATGAATTTGCGTCAAAAATGTAATAGGACTCTTAAAACTATTTAAAATAATAACGAATAAGAAAAGTTACAAATTAAAAAAAACAGTAGTGTGTAGTTGGCAAACACGAGAAGTAAGACATAAATTGCATATTAAATTAATCAAGTGTAATTTAATACCTAACTAATAAAATTATAAAACAGTAATTATTTTACTACAGTTAATAATAATGTTCTGTATCTTCGTACGTCAGATTATGGAGAGTCTCCTGGAGAGTTTTTTTACAATTCCTGTAATTTTGAGGATAGATGTTTGCTGCTGCATTTATTCTATTGTAGATTAGCGGACCAAGGAAAACGTAAAATTTGGACGTGAATGCATGTTTTGTTTCTACTACGAGTATTCGAGGACAAACTATATCTTTCCGTCTTTTGTTAATAAATTCAGTGCTATGAGGAAGGGATGCATGCTGTTTTAATACTAAATTCAATACAAACAATTGGCGGACTGTTAGTACTTTACAAGTACTATAGAGAAGGTTAGTGGGAAAAAGTAAAGGGCGGAAAGTGTATACTTTGAGAACTGCTTAGTATATAAATGTTATGCTACAGTGTTGCAAGGGTTTTGTGATGCTGATTGGGCAGGTGACCAAAGAGACAGAAAGTCTACTTCAGGGTACTTGTTTACTTTTGCAAATTGCTTAATAGTATGGTGTTCAAAAAGAAGCAATCATCTGTAAGTCTGTCTTCAACAGAGGCTGAGTATGTTTCAATGAGTATGGCTGCTAGTGAAGCGTGTTGGATGATTAATTTGTTAAAAGATTTTGACTTTCTAAATGTTTGTCCAGTAAATTTGTTTTGTGACAATCAGTCAGCAATATTGAATGCAAGCACAGAGGCTGTAAAACGCTTGAAACATGTGGATATCAGATATCATTTTGTCAAGGATTTAATTAAAAATAATAAAATTTGTCTTAAGTACATATGCACTTCGAAACAACCAGCAGATATGTTAACAAAAATCTCTTAGCAAAGAATTAATTGTAAAGTTTCTGAAAGAGTGCGGTGTAGGTAATGTAGTGTTAAACTAAAGCTACTATTGTTGTTGATATTTTTTTTTTAAGTATTGGAATATTTTGTTCAAATGTATAACATTGAGAGAGGGTGTTAATTATGATGTACAATGTTCACACATTTATCTAAATTGGCAACACTGAAATTACGGATATAGCAGTTTTACTTGTATTCGTATGTAGTCTGTGGCTTACTTCTGTGCTGTGTTCCTGTGATTGTAAAATTGTAACAGTGCAGCGTTCAGTTAAATAAAACAGCTTGATCAGTGAAAATCTGCATTTCATTTAAAATAACTTCAATACTAAATAAATTTCAAGGTTACATTACTTATCTATTACCGCCATTCTTTTATAATCCCATATTCCAAATACTGTTATAGGTATGAAAAATTAATTTTTCAAAAACCCCCAAATTGCTACGACACAACTAGTATACGTGATCATTCACGTATATTTGAAAGAGAAATTTTCCTGTAGACAGCGCTAGGTTGCAGATATGCTTAATGGGTTTAACTAGAGCATTACTGGCAGCTTTTACTAAGTTCGGGGGTATACTGCCCCAACCAGGCACCATCCACATGGAGATCTTTAATGATGCAAACTGACGAGGAAGAAGTTGATTGCATCAACTTCTTCCTCCTTGCACTTTGTGGTATTTTACTGGCCAGAGTTTGACTCACATTTACAAATAGTGCATTAACAGAGTTGACAGACTTTGAGAGGCAATGTTTTATTTTCAGGTGTTCAATGGGTGTAGGCAACGAGAGCGGTTCGAGTCAGTCATAGTCCGGATAGCATTCCACATTGTTTTTTGGGTTTTTTTAAGCTTTAAGAAATAGTTGTTTCTCTAGATTGATTTCTATTTTTTTTCAATAAATCTTTGCAATCATTCCTTTAACGCAGGTAAGTAAATTTCAAAATAGAGTCCGTTCAGCTGTTGCTGGGTCCTCTCCAGCTACGTCACATTTTGGTCTTATCTGTTCAGGGACCGGAGGTCCAATAAATCTCTGCCTTATTTTTGACATAAATGGCATATGAAAACTGTACTCGTACATACCTATCTCACTTAAACTTGCACAAAGTCTAGGAGATGAAACAAGAAAGATACATTGCCTCTGTCCAAGTATTTGAAATGAACGAATTACGCGTTACTAACTGACCAAATACGCGCCCCGCAGTTGAGATTTCACACGCACGCGGACTGTTCGCTGCCCGATATTTCAAGTGGTTAAAGTAAACTGTGTGTGATCAAGTGAAGTTTTCAACATGCCTGGATAAGTGATAAACATTTTTGATTATGTCGATAGTGTAATTCATAAAGATTTCGGGCAGAAATTGTCATTTCAACAAACATGGAAAACCGTTTAAGCCGCCGTCCCCGCCACAAACAGAGTTCAATGACATCAAAACCGCCATCTTGTACGATTTCCTGGATCATAGAAATTATGGATACGACATCCGAGATTTCAATTTGAATATTTTTGGTTGTCATGTTCTTATCATGTTTTTTGTGTTTTAGTTTTGTCTTTTCTTCCAAAAGGATCTCGTCTATTGCAATGATGCTTAATTTTTATGTTTTTTTTATTTACATAATTCAAGTTTTCAAATTCAAATATATAAGGTGTATCTATTCATGCACGAAATATTTTAAGAGATATACCTATAGCTGGTAAAGAAACCACAGCAGCAAAAAAAAAATCTAGGCATTTTATTTAAAAAATAATATTAATTTAACTTACTTGACACACATAATAATACTGGTTCCTTCTTATTTTTTTACACCCATTCCGCTAGTTTACGTGGACGCGTGGGCGGCGGTATTTGAGACGGCGCGCGGCTTTCATGAATGATCTAACAAAAACACGTGACCGCGCCGCGCGGGCGCCTGCCTCCCCCGCCCGGCGCCCGCGCTTCGCCAGTCCAGTCTTGTGGTTGTATCGCCCGCGCGCGCCCGAGCTGACACGCATCTCGGGGAAAATTCTAAATAATACCTAACTACAGGTATACCAACCAGGAGTACCAGAACATGGTGTTGTGCTACAATGAGGGTGGAAATGTTTTGCTCACAGCACAAGCCCTCTTCTTGGAGTGATTTGGGAGAAGACCATCACTGCAGACCATTATTGGAGCTGTACAACGGTACATGGACTATGGGGTCTACAGGCCACCAGCTGCAGACGTAGGCAGGCAACGAGTGCTAACAAGAATTGAGGAAATTATTATCAGAGCCATTTATTATCTCCGCAGGCGCAACTCTCTTAGGGAACTGTTTAAGGATATTAACATCATGACGGTACCTTGTCAATATATCTATGAAAACATCATGTACGTAAGAAAAAAATTACTTAATTTTAGTAAAAGAGGTGATAGACATAATTATAGTACAAGAAATAGGGACCTATTAGTACAACCAGGTTTCAGACTGGCTAAGGTAGACTCATCTTTCATGGGGTACTGTTTAAAATGTTATAATAAAATTCCTACCCACATACTTCAACTTAATGAGACGAAATTCAAATCTTGTATCAAACGCCAATTCATGTCTTGTATAGTACGGTAATAATTGCATGTGATAAACCAGAATCATATGAAGCTGATGTTAATAACGCGGTAACTTCAACAATATCTTGGCTTGATAATAATAATCTAAGAACCAATCTTGGCAAAACACAAATAATGCACTTTGGCCATAAAAAATCTAGTTCGAAAATGGAGGTCCAATACCAGAATAACAAAATTCACGATGTTGATAGTGCAAAATTTCTAGGTTTGATAATTGACAGGCAGGTCAATTGGAAGGATCACATTGAAGCACTATGCAAGAAAATGAGTACTTCATCCTATGCCCTGTATAAACTTGCCCCAGCAGTTAACATAGATGCTCTACTTACAGCGTATCATGGTCTTGTAGCATCTGTATTACTTTACGGTATTATATTCTGGGGTAACTCTACAAATAGAGAAATCGCTTTTAAAGCGCAAAAGCGATCCATCAGAGCCATGTTCAGACTACAAATAACGGACAGTTGTGGACCATTTTTCAAGAAATACAAAATTTTAACACTACCGTCTTTGTATATTTATGAAACTGCCTTATTTGTTAAGCTGAATTCCCACCTGTTTCCTAAATTATCAGATACAGTTAAACGTATCAGGCGGAATGATATGTTACGCGGACGAAGAGCTAAAACAGCATTAATGTGTGTAGTGATCACTATCACAACACTAGCTAACTATAAGTATAGTATACGTGTCACACTGGCTCACCACTACAGCCAGCCCCCGAGCGCAGGCGCACGTCCAACCTGTACCGCGTCTAACGCCAGTTGTCAGATTGACAGCTACCCCCTCTGCTGGTGTACATGAGACAATGTATTATATCTATTGCATAGATACAAACACTACATCCCTTCCTTTTTAACAAATTTTATTGTTTATAAATGTTTATTATACATCCTCGTAAATAATCGAACTTAATCATTTTTGGTATTTTACTTATACAATAATCAACTTTGACCGTGACATTAAATTTTAATTTATACAGATTGGTTTTCTTCGATTGTCTGATTCTCATTTCCCTTGGTGTCCTCTTCTACTGATTTCCATTGTCCTTCAACACGCTTAAGATGAATTACATTCCTTCGTAGTCTTTGTCCAGTTTCTTCATTCCTTATTGTAATATCCCCTCCTACTGATTGTTCCACTACATGTGGTGTAGGGTTGAAAGTAGTTGAGAGCTTATTGGTCTTTTCCATTTCTTTTACGTACACCTTCTCACCTACCGTCAATTCCGGGTTTTCCGCTCTTCTTTTCCGATCTCCATACTCCTTCCCTTTTTCCTTTTGCACTTTGTCTTGGTCTCTAACTTCAGTGTCATCCGCATCGTTTAAATATTTCAACATGGGAATTTTATCCCTGTTCATTCGTTTGAAAAAAAGTTCTGACGGCGTCTTTCCCGTAACTGAATGAGGAGTGGAGTTGTACATCATTAGGTATTCATATAATGTGTCTCTCATATCACGTTTTTCACTAGAACTTATTTTGAGTCGTTTAACTATGTCTTTGTTCTGACGTTCCACTTCTCCGTTCATTTGCGGCCAATAAGGCACCGTATTAAAAAGCGTAATATTACAACTATTGCAAAAATCCTTAAACTCTTCACTAACGAACTGTCGGCCGTTGTCAGCAGTGATCGATAGTGGATAACCGAGTCGACTAAAAAGTTCTTTAAGGATTTTTATAATTTGCGAGCTCGTTATGGTCCTGGTTATCTTGATCTCTTTATAGCGACTGTAGTAGTCAATAATTACTAAAAAATAGTCGTTATTCGGCAATGGCCCCAATAGGTCCATTGCAATATCAACCCACGGTTCGGATGGAAGTTCACGACGTTTCATTGGTGCTGGAGGATTTGGTAAGCTAACCAAGGTGCATCCTTTGCAGCTCTTTACCATCAACTCGACGTCCTTGTCTATTCTAGGCCACCAAACCTTAGAACGAAGCCGACTCTTCATGGCAACAATTCCTGGATGGCCCTCATGGGCTGCAAGTAAAACCTGGTTCCTTAGATTGTGTGGAATAACTATCCTGTTACCTCTCAAAAGGATATTTTCATAAAAACACAACTCATCCGCAAATATTTTGTATGTCTTCACAGACTCATCCCATTTGTGACTATAAATCCCTTTCTTAACACTGGTGATTTCCTGATCGCTTTCTGATTGCTTTATTATCTGCTGCATTGAGATTGCACAAGGTCTAGCGAGTTCGGCTATCTGATGAACATAATTCTCTTCTGTAGACTGAATTGACCGATCCGAGTATTTACATAGCCGCGATAGTGGGTCCGCAATATTGGTCTTCCCCAGTCTATATTTTACATTATAACGATACGCCTGAAGTCGCAAAACCCACCTTTCGACACGGGCGCATGGTTTTGATTTTGAACTAAACAGAAATTCCAATGGCTTGTGATCTGTTATCAAATCAAATTCTTTACCAAAAAGAAAGGTATTAAAATGCTCGATGGCCCATACCAGAGCAAGGGCCTCTTTTTCGGTTTGGCTATATTTTCTTTCACATTGACTGAGTGTCCTATTTCCATATGCAATAATTCTTGGTCCTTTATAATCAATCTGCACTAAGACTGCTCCTAGTCCTACAGGACTTGCATCAGCTATCACTTGCGTCTTGTCTTTAATGTCGTAATATCCCAACGTTTTTATTTTAGATAGCATTTCTTTTAACATTTCAAATGCTTCATTGTGATCGTCTTTCCAGTATTCTTCTATATTTGCTTTCTTCCCTAGTTTCTGTCTTAATATTTTTTTTAGGGGTTCTGTCGTCGTAGCCAAATTTGGAATCCATTTGTTAATGTAATTTACTAAACCTAAAAAACTTTGTAATTCTTCTATGGTTTTTGGCACTCTAAAGTCAGTTATGCTCTTCATGTATTTAGCCAGCGGTTTTACACCTTCCGGTTTTAATTCATGGCCCAAAAAGTGTATAGTCTGTACTTTGTAAATACATTTCTCTTGGTTTAACAAAACATTGTTGTGCTGCAATACCTCCATCACCTTGGAAAGTCGCAAGTCATGTTCTCTCTCGTTGCTTCCCCAGATTAATATGTCATCGATAAAATGTGTAGCTCCTTCGCACTTTATTAACATTTTCTCCATGATTTTTTGAAATAGTTCTGGAGCACATGTAACTCCAAACATAAGTCTTTTATATCTGTAGAGGCCGTTAGATGATATAAAAGTCGTCAAATATCTTGAAACCGGGTGTAGTTCTATTTGATGGAATGCGTTTTTTACATCGAGCTTGGAGAAATATTGTGCCTTCTTTATTTTTGGTAATAAGTTTTCCATACAAGGTAATGGGTGGTTTTCTCTTAAAATGGCTGCATTGGCGCGCCGCATATCTACGCATAAGCGTACATCACCATCATCCTTAAGAATTGGGACTATCGGGGAAACCCATGGTGAAGGTTCATGTACCTCTTCTATTATATCTAAATCAAGTAATTCTTTGATTTTCTTATTTATTTTTTCTTCTAATGGTATTGGTATTCTCCGGTGGGGTTGCATAACTGGTTTTACTGATGAATCAATAGGAATCTCAATTAAAATACCTTTAAATTTCGGGAAAGGTATTTTTGATTCCAGTTCAACTTGATTTACTTCCACGCCTAATCTAAGAACACCCAATTGCAAAGCAGTGTCTTTCCCAAGTAGGTTCCGTGATCCATTTTCAACAACGTAAATAGTGGCGCGTTCCATTTTTCCGTTTACTTCTATTTCTGCTTCAAAAGAACCTTTGATTTGTAAAGGTGTCTTACTTCCATAAGGTAGTAATATTTTATTAGGTTCTTTTACTTGATTGTCACAAATTATCTTGTTTTCCTTTAAATATTCCCAGGTTTTATAAGATATTAAATTTAATTTGCATCCCGAATCAATCAACATTTCCAAATGTACTCCTCCTATCTCGCATTTGATTGTTGCGTCGTCATTCAAATTAAATATGTATTGTTCTTCATTTTCCAAAGAATTTACTGTAGTTTCCTTCCGTGGTCGCTTGTTATAATTATTTTCTCTTTCTTGATTTTGTGCGAGTTTACGTTTCTTTTGAATTAACTTAGATTTGCAACATCTTTGGTAATGGCCTAATTTTCCACAGCCGTTACATTTCTTGTCTTTTGCTGGGCAAGGAACACTTTGAGAAATGTGGCCAGATAATCCACATCTAGTACAAATTGACATCTTTTTCTCTTCATGCGACTCTTTTTCTTGTTTAGTCCATCTTGAATTATCTTGGTGTCTAATTTTTACTGCATTAACTTCATTTGTCTTATTCTTTTCTTTTTGTTCATAACTGTTCATTTGGTAGTTCACAATTTCTAGGGTATTGGCTATAGTAATCACCTTGTCTAATGTAATTTCATCACCCATTGTTAACATTTTTTTTCTTAGTTCTGATGACAAAGATTTTTCAAGTATTTGGTCAATTATGTGGTCATCAACTTTCTCGAACTTACATTTCGATGCCTGGTCTCTTAGCTCGATGAGAAATTTTTCAAAACTTTCCCCTTCATCTTGCTTAAGAAGGCGGAAGATGTGCCGTTCAAAGGTCTTGTTTTGTTTGGGGAGGAAGTAGTCGTCTAACTTACTAATAGCTACTTCAAAGATATCAACATTCTCCCCAGGTTCCACATTTGCTCCAGGCAAATTGTAAAATATTTCCTGCAGTGCACCTCCCCCTAGGACTAGCAACGTAGCTCTCTTTTTAGCTGGAATCGTGATATCAGCGGCTTCAAGATAGATTCGAAGGGATCGTTTCCATCTCTCCCATCTCAAACCGACCGATGTACGGTCACCCTCGATATCCAATTTTTCCGGTGGCGGTAGCTGGTTTGCCATGGTTGATCGTATTTAGGCGACCTGAAAATACATCCAATTTAATGGACGTCCGAAGATCATACATCCAATTTAATGGACGTCTGAAGAACATACATCCAATTTAATGGACGTCCGAAGATCATACATCCAATTTGATGGACGTCCGAAGAACATACATCCAATTTAATGGACGTCCGAAGATCATACATCCAATTTAATGAACGTCCGAAGAACATACATCCAATTTAATGGACGTCCGAAGATCATACATCCAATTTAATGGACGTCCGAAGATCATACATCCAATTTAATGTACGTCCGAAGATCATACATCCAATTTAATGGACGTCCGAAGATCATACATCCAATTTAATGGACGTCCGAGGAACATACATAATTATGAGTATATTACATGAAGCAATTCAGTCAAAACCACTTACAACAACACTGTTTATACAAATAATGCAATATGCGACCACATTTTTCTAATATTTCCGGAGAATTATATTAATATTACATTGACCAACTGTGTTTTGAACACTCTTCGTAGGTAGGTAACACAGCCACATGACATTTGCTCAGTATAATGGTCAAAGGCTATTAAGATTCAATAAATAAACAAAGTGTCGAAACCAGGGTCTATTGAAATTGTCCAGTACCATTCCTAGTAATATTTATAGCCGTATTACATATAAGCGATTTTTTCCTCATAAAGACATTACTGGTAAAATATGGTCAGTCCTTTCAATGTCGTTATAAACAATTTTGACCGCATGTGGGTATTAGATAAATATTTAGTTATTAAAATGTTTACTTTAAATAAACTATATTATCGAAAAATCAAATCACTAATAATTAATTAATAAATGAATAGGTGTTCAAACAACATCCCACATTTTATCTGAATATTTGTCCGCTCACTGTTGAATTATCAAATATCATTCTCCAAACAATAGAAATGTCTCATTAGTCACAGTTGAGCTAACAAGAAACAAGTAGGTCACCAAAAGTTCCTGTTCTATGAATTTAATTATTGTTAAAGAAAAGGAGGGTAAGCAATGTTTTTGGTCACGTTATTTCTCCACACAACCATCTGTGGCAATGTCGGCTTTACGATTTGAGTGAAATAAAGTAGATGACTCATTGGAATTATTTTTCGTAACACATTCCATAACGATCTAAACGATTTTATTCAACTATTGAGTTCATCCAGTACGCATAATATAAAATGTCATGGTAGATCTCTTAAAATGACGATTGCACACCATGTGTGCAGATAACAATAAAATTTCTATTGTCTGCTAATTGTGCGCGCGACGGGTACTGGAGTAGGTTGCACTACCGTCTTAACTAATTTTTATTGTCACCTTCCTTTCCTTTTAAAGAAATAAATGTATTTTATATTTACTGACCTTTATTCTCGTCGCCACTTGTAGTGATCACTATCACAACACTAGCTAACTATAAGTATAGTATACGTGTCACACTGGCTCACCACTACAGCCAGCCCCCGAGCGCAGGCGCACGTCCAACCTGTACCGCGTCTAACGCCAGTTGTCAGATTGACAGCTACCCCCTCTGCTGGTGTACATGAGACAATGTATTATATCTATTGCATAGATACAAACACTACAATGTGGAAAAGCATATTCTGCATAGCCCCGCAAGTTTTTAATAAAATCCCAAACAAAATCAAACAACTAAATTTAAACGAGTTTAAAAAGGAACTTAAAGAGTTGCTATGTAAAAAGTGTTATTATAATTTAAACGACTTTTTGATTGATACTGACATCCGAATGTAATTGTAATCTTTTAAACTTTGAAATCTCTCTTTGATAGTTTTTTTTTTTTTTAATCTTTATTTAAAGAGCTTTTTCGCTAAATGCGAATATGACACTCTATAGGTATACAAAAGGTTAACATTAATTTATATTAGTGTAGTTTACAACTAGGTTCTGGGTCTGTTCTTCAAGGCGAACTTAACCATATTTATTATAGGAAATATATTGTCCGATAGCGGGTTTGATAGGTTTATGTTATGCGCGCCAATTTGTGTTCTGAGCGATTGATTCCGGATACATCTCATCAAAATATGATACGTGTCCTCATCTTCGTTACACGCACTGCAAACAGGTGATGTTAACTTTTTCATCATAAACCCAAATTTATTGAGAGGCATATGTCCTGAACGAAGCCTTAATAATATGGTTAAGTCCTCCCTGGTAACAAAACATTTGTCAATCCAAGGTGAATATGAAGGTTGTGAATGGATTGTTCTATACCAAATGCCTTTTTCCCTGGAGCGAAGATCAAAGTAGTCTTTCCAATTTTGTAGACATGTATTTTTAAGGACATGAATGTGGTCCGTGTAATGTGAATTAGCTACGAAATCTGTGCCATCCGAACATGCTTGTTTTGCCAAATAATCTGCCTTGTCATTACCATCTATGCCTATATGGGACGGAATCCACTGAATTATTATTTGTTTACCCTGAGATTTTAGTTTTAAAATTGATTTTATGATTGTGTAGGCTATCGGCCTACCTCGAAACGTCGAGGTGCATCGAGCCAGATGTTGAATGGAACTCTTTGAGTCTGTATAAATAATACACACATCAACACGGTCTAGGGATATTTTTAAAAAAGCGAATTACTATCAATGTGTTAATTATTTATATGACATGTATATATTTAAAAGATACGTTATTTAATATTCTACCATTTTTTAATAATGGTTAAGGTACTTAGATTAAAATTTCAGGATTTTATGGAAAAAAAATGAAGCATAGACGGAAACCGTATATGAATTAACTTTTAATTTGTGAGTAAAAACTGAAAAAAATAGAAAAATCATTTAATTTGTGTTTATAAACTTGAATTTAGTAGTCTGAGAAAGCGCCCATGATGTTCATAACACATCGGCAACGATTCGGCATGCTCAGAACAAGGTTGTCAATGTCTTGCTGCGGAATATTGTCCCATGTCCTTCTGAGGTGCGCAAAAAGTTGATCTTCTGTAGCCAGATTTTCAGGAACTTCCTTCAGAGCTCTTCTTTGCAGCATATCCCACGCATGCTCAATGGGATTTAGATCTGGCGATTGAGCAGGCCAGTCTAAGGCCCTAACATTATGTGTATGTAACCAAGCTGCTACCGTTCTCGCCGTGTGTGCCCGGGCATTGTCGTGCATGAGCAGGAAATCTTGCCCCATTTGTGTTCTGTGGGGCAAGATTACGGGCCCCAGCACCTGTTGGACGTATCGTTCTGCCGTCATATTGCCCCGCACCCAAACGAGATCCGTCCGTCCTCCAAGATGAATTCCTGCCCAAACCATAATTGTTCCTCCTTGGTATGGGTGAACTTCCTGAGGGTTCTGGAGACGGCTCCATCGTCCAGGAACTCGCCAAACACGCGTCCTTCGTGAATCTGGATGGAAGCCGAACCTGGATTCATCCGTGAACAGCACATTGGACCATTGCTCACGGCCCCAGTCCACGTGGTTCCGAACCCATTCTAATCGTCGTCCACGATTGCCTCTCCGTAAAGGTGGGACCCGGAGTGGTCTACGAGAGCGTAGATTGCTTTCATGCAGTCGCCTTCTTACAGTTTGGTCACTCACAAGCACTTGGTGTTCCACTCGCAGCCTTTGGACCAATTGAGTCGCCGTTGCATTTGGTTGAGCTCGCGCAGTAATTTGCAAAAATCGGTCTTGTCTGGGGGTAGTGATGCGACTTGGCCCCCGGTGCCTCTCCGCTACTTCACCTGTGGCACGATAGCGTGTCCACAATCTTGAAATTACATTTTGATGGGTCCCTATGGCCTCAGCAACATTACGTCAAAGTCAAAGTCAAAGTCAAATAATTTATTTCATTTAGGCACAAAAAAGGCACTTATGAACGTCAACATTTACAAAAAAAAAAGATATAATAATTGATTCTAGTCGCCCATTCCAAAAGGTCGTTTTCGTATGGAGAAGAATGGGCAAGAAACTCCACCGTTACTCTTTTTAAAATATTTTCACAATATTCTGTATACATTAATTATATAATTATATGTGAAGACGATGCACCTAGAATAAGATTACTATACCACGATAGGTAAAAAGAATGAAAAATGAAGGAATGACATAAATTAATTATGTGATAGATGCATGGTGCTCACATATTTACAAACATTGTAAAATTATACGATATTCTTAACATTTTAACAAGTATTACTAATAATAAGTCAGTGTGTGAGTTCAAGTAATCACAGAATATAAAATTAATGTTTAAAAAAAGAATATTATACAATTAAATTGGCAACCAGTTTGATTTTGTCTAGATTCTAAATTGTCCTATGGAGCAGGACCAGCATGTTTCCAAGCATTTTTATCTTGGATATAATCCTCTAATTTGTAATATGCTTGTTTACAAAGTGTACTTTTTATATGAGTTTTAAATTTTCTTTCATTTAATTCTAATATACGCTGAACAGATCCAGCTTCCAGCATTCCCACAGCTCGTAACATCTCCGCCCTCGTCAAATGTCGGCGTTGCATGGCTACAATACCTCAATTTTAACTTTATCTTTCGTTTAAAAATGAAAAAAAACTGTAACTAAACGTAATTCGTATTGTTTTCTAAATTTCGCACAAATGAAAATTCCCTCTCCTATACATCAAGACATTTTTATGCCACCGAAACAAAAGAATTTTCAAAAATTTTAATTTGGAATTAGTCTGAGATAAATTACAAACAAATCGGTGTATAAAAGATTCCAATGCGGCCAGTACTTTTCGAGTTATTTAATTGAGTATGAAATATCCCTAGACCGTGTTGATGTGTGTATATTTGCCTTGATCCAGGGATTCAATAAATGATAACGCTTCAGAAATGGCTATGAGTTCAGCAACCATGATAGACACATTGGTGGAGATTTTCAATTTCACGAAACCTTCAGTTTGTTCGTCGTAGAATGCGCATCCTATATGATTTCCGTCTTTTGATCCGTCCGTATAGATTTTATAAAATTCTGAATATTTAGACATACATTTTAATGTTTCCTCTTTTATTTTAGTAATACTATACTTATTCTTTGCTGTATTAATTAAGTCTAAGTTAGTTTTTAATACATTATTTAAATCAATATCAGCCATCCATGTGTCAAAGGAAAACATTTCTAGTTGTTTACAGGAGGAGATTGGAAATTCTTTTAATTTATTGTGAATGATGGCGAGCAGGGGCACTTTTTTATTTCTGTCATTATGATACAGGTCACTTAATTTTTTTAATGTTGACGTAACTGTATTAGTATTATATGAGTTAATTTTTAACCAAAATTTACCTGACAAAAACCATCTTCTGACCTCCATTGGTGGTAAACTAAGCTCGCATTCCATGACATGGGTGGGTGTAGTCCTAATAAATCCTCCAATTACCCTCATACATTGATTTTGTGTAACATCTAACTTATGTAAATATTTTTTGGCACTTGTATTGTATAAAAACTAGCATAATCTAAACGACTTCGAATAACTGATATGTATAACCTTCTTAAGTGCTTTTGGTGTACCCCCCAACCAGATCCAGACAAGACTTTAAACACGTTAAGGAATTTGTGGGTTTATTCAACAATTTCATTTAAATGTTTCCCCCACCTAAGGGAACAATCCATCCACAGACCCAAATACTTAACACAGTCCACTACAGGTAAGGTACCATTTACATTAATATCAATTGGATATCTAGAATATTTACGACCTTTATAGAAGAGACATACTTTACTTTTGGATGCTGATATTACAAGACCCAAACCTGCTAGAATAGATATAGTGTTGTTCAGCATGTGTTGAATATCAGTTACGGCGTCGACAATACTTTTGCTTGTTACATACATAACCATATCATCTGCATATTGAGACACGGCTACGTCATGATATACTTGTTTACAAATCTGAATGGTTGCCGCATTTAATAGTAATGGTGATAACGGGTCCCCCTGCGCTAATCCAATTCCTGTATTTCTGTGCATAGACATAGTGTCACATTTAATGAGCAAAGATCTCTTATTCAAAAAATTAAACAAATATGAACATATTTTAGAACCCGCTCCCAAATTGTCTAGTATTATCAATAAATTATGGACATCAACATTATTATAGGCATTATTTATGTCCATAAAGCAAGATAGAGTAAATGAATTCATAGCAAAGCCGTGCTGTATTTTAGACACAAGACCAGAAAGACTATCCAGGCAAGAGCGTGTTTTCCTAAACCCCACCATGTTATTAGAAAAAAAGTTGTTTTTTTCCATGTACCACTCCAATCTTTTATTAAGAATTGTATGAAATGTCTTGCACAAGCAAGACATCAAGGATATTGGCCTAAGTGAATCTGATGAGTCAGGATTTCTTCCTGGTTTGGAAATGGGGAAAATACGGATATCACGCCACTGTCTGGGGACAAAACAATTTTGTAAAAACAAATTGTATAAATTAATTAATATAAGTTTAGCATTAATAAGCAGATTTTTTAACATTAAACATGATATACCGTCACAACCTGGAGCTGTATCTGATGATTTTATACTTTTCTCTAATTCATGCTGGGAAATACATTTTTCTAAATCTAAATTACAGGATTTAAAATTTGGCTCCTTAATAACATAATCAGGTGTCAGACTTTGTAACAATTTAATTGCTCGAGTTTCACTTACATACCGGTTTCGATTATTGTGATAACCTTTAAACCATTTCATTTTTCTTCACATATCACTAGAGCAGGTTGAACAATCAATTGATGAACAAAGGTTTTGAAACGACTCACTTCTCGCTCTTCTCAAGTCTCTTTGCGCGATACTAATTTTAGATTGTAACAACGATAAATTATTAGGAGTTGGGTTACCACGAAACTGAGCCAGTGCAAGTCTTCGTTCCGCCACATTTTTGGACAACGCAGGTGTCCAGTAGGTTTTTGGTCTAAAGTTATTGCTAGGGGTTTGATTCATTTTTATCACTGGAATGTGGTGCTCCGCTGCTTTATTTAAAATATCCAAAAAATTGTCGTATGTCTGTTGTAAATCATAAAGTGATATTAAAATCAAAAAAGGCCTCCTCCAGATATAGACGGTACTGCTGCCAATTAGCCTTCTTAAAGTTTCTTCTAATATCAGGTTGTCTGGTTGATACACAGTTGACTGAGATTTTAATGATAAGGTGGTCGCTTCCTAGGCATTCATTGGTCACGGTCCAATCATACTTTACAGCAATATCTGTTGTTATGAGTGACACATCAGGAGATGATCTTTGTAAGCCTCCGTCTACCCATTTAACTCTGGTCGGAGCTCCATCATTCATCACTGTAAAGTTGTGGCCCAACAGGGAATCAAAAAGTTGTTTGCCCCTTGTGTCATTTTTATATGACCAGTTACTATGATGCCCGTTAAAATCTCCAAGTAGCAGAGTTTTATCATCACAGATTGATAATAGATCATCCCAATCCTGTAGACACGTGCGCACGGAGGGTGGGCAGTAAACGGATATAATATTATTCAATGACTCACAATTATATACCTTCACACGTACGATTTCAAAGCCGGAATTTCCAGTCTGACAATGAGCAACCTGGGCTTTAATTGAGTGATGGACTAAGATTAAAACTCCTCCATAACCGTCCCATCTATCTTTCCGATATACATTATATCCACTAACTCGCAGGTTGAACTCAAGTTCCAGCCAGGTCTCTGTCAGTGCAGCAATTGTATCTTTTCTTGAGAAAGAAGGGCTTCTAATTCATTTAACTTTCTTTTTAGGCTTTGGCAGTTCCATTGGATAATTTTTAACTTATAATTACCTTTAGTTTTCTGAGCCATTGTTTGCATAAAACTGAAAACCGGTCAAGTCAAAAATCTTATCTAAAGTCAATTGTATGAACCACTCAAATAGTATGTGAAAACAAGTTTTAACTTTATTTGATAAAGTATCTTTCTTCTTAAAAATAACTGCCTTAATCTTTTTAAGTAACTCCTTTATTTTGATTGTAGCGTCTTTTTTTTTGTCTTTAGATTTTTCAGTATCTTCTTCTTCTTCCTTTTTGCTATTATCACAATCCGAATCAGAGCATATACATTCCCACTCGTAAGATAAACCCGTATCAATATTTTTCTGACTATGTAGCTTTTTCTTTGGTTTGTTAATACGTGAAGTGGAGGGGACTACTGTATCTGCTGAACTTTTAGTTACTTCAGTTGTCATCATATTGGGTAAACAAGTAGAAGCATAAGACTGCCGCGGCGTTTTTTGAAAAAGGGGTGTACTTATATGCTCAGTCACAGATTGGGGTACAGAGTATGGTGCAGAATTAATTATTTTATAGGTTTCTTTCTCTGGAATTGGAGTTGAAGATGGAACGTACAATGTAAGATGTTGTTGAATGTTTTTGTAAGTGCAGTTGAACTGAGACATTATACTTCTAATTTTCTTTTCCTTTTCGTACATAGGACAAACTTTGCTCAGTGCCATGTGATCCCCTTTACAATTAACGCACTTATATGAAGTCGTTTCACAACATTCGTGGTCTTTACTACATTTAGGGCAAACAATTTTCTTGTAGGGGCATATTTTTTTGTAATGACCGAATTTCCAGCAATTAGAACATTGTGTGACTGGGTAGACATATGGCTCCACATTTACTCTAACACCATACATTCGTATATACGCCGGTAATGAGGAACCTTTGAAGCATACTCTTATAGTCTCACTGTCCGTCCATCCAGAACCTTCTGTCTGTCTGCGACTAAGCCGTTTAACAGATATTATTTCTGTATCAGACGTCAAACTATCTATTATTTCTTCCTCTTTGCAATCGAGTTCTATGTTTTTAATTATTCCTTAAGTTATTTCAACTTCCATGGTTTTTGAGATAACCCATTTCTTTTCCTTAAATTCTGTACAGTTAATTAACTTTTGTAAATCTACCTCACTTTCAAATTGTAACATCACTTTGAACTGATTAACATATTTTATGCGTGAGACACGACTAATGTTGTTGGCTTGCAAAAGTTTAGCTAATTTAAACTGTTTAGGTAGGACTTCCATACAAGTAATAGAAACTTCTATTTTTTCTTCGTTATCTAGAGTAGCTAGGTTACTTAAACTCTTGTATCTTTTACTGTTTTTATTTTTATTAATAACAGTCCAGTTATCATCTATGTCATGAATTGATCTTTTATTTCGTGTATGTAGGTTATCATTTGTTTGTTGGTCTTCTAAGTTTATCTCCATCTCGTCTAATTGTGTATTGTCTTCTCTCTCTTGAGCATTCGTCTGCATTATAGTTGTGTCAGTATTATTTACTAATGGGTTGGGACTCGACATTGTTTACGCTTCGTTCGGCCACACAGGTAGCCGATAACGCGACGCCGCGCGCCGCGCCGACCCGAACACGTGCGGTGCCGGTGGCGTCACAATAATAGTTTTAAACGATAAGTAATTAGCTTGTTATTGTGCACGTCAATCTCGACCGTTGGACGAACACACACTGTTTGATAGTTTGACATTGAATAATACTTTGACATTAACCTAGATAATATTTTTAACCTCTTAATGTAATATTAATTCGTACCTTATTGATTCAATTTATCAATATTAACTTATTATTTTTATTTTGTATTGAAATAATTTTATTTGTGTACTTATCTGATATTTGCACGCCCCACGTGGCAGAATGTGATGAAACAATTTATTAATTTAAGACCATGCAATGTACCATATTCGGACAAATAAATGAATTTGAATTAGAATTTGAACGCACACTATTTAGGCAGGCATATTATAAGTTGGGGGATTACATCACTGATAAAAATGCTTGGCTCATTGCTGGTCCTGCTCCACAACTAATTGACATACACACTGATTAACATTTTGAAAATACTGATGGAGCTGCTGAAGATTGTAAGACCATTTTTGTATTGTATAAACTCAATTTCCTTTGTATTATATAATTGCATAGCACAGGTGTGAGTACTATGTACTAAAGAGCTACCATTTACCGGGTAATATGTAGTATTTCATTTACTTGAATGTGCCCTGGCGGCTGTGAGTATGTCATGCTCACTCAAATGTCTCGCTGATGGTGGCGTATGTGTTGGATCATTTAGCTCCCTTCAAAATGGTTGAGCTGAATGGTGCTGATACATGCGTCATGTTCGTGAACGGGCGCCGTCAGTTGGGACTGGTCATCTCTTAGCAGCCATGGCTTATTTTAATTTATTTTAAGTTTTTGAATGATTCTTTTTTTCTTCTTTTTATTACGGACGCTTTTACGAACGTGCACGTCTTATTACATTGTTCTCACATGCATAATTTCAAAATGAATGATGAAACCAATATTTTGTATCAATTTTTTATATTATTTAAAAGAGTGTCCGTGGAATTTCTTGCCCGTTCTTCTCCATAGGTACCTACTACGCTTTGGAATGGGCAACTAGCTTCATATTTTTGACTGACCGACCCCTTGACAATTCAAAAGTGCCTGTAAATGGTTTAATTGAAATAAATGCTTTGAGTTTGAGTTTGAGTTTGAGGACGACATCGTCAGTTTCTTTTTGCGACACCCAATGGCCAGCTCATCAGACGCCGCTCGTGTATTTAACGTGAGTAAAATGAGCGTTTGGAGCCTTCTGCGAGATGAGGGGAAGCACCCGTTCCACTTCACGAGGGTTCAAGAGTTAAAGCCGATGAACTTAACTCCACGCGTAGAATTTTGCCATTGGTTACTTGAAGACCCGACCCGGCGCATACTCTGGACGGACGAGTCCACCTTTACGCGCGTTGGGTTATGTTATCCACAACGCGCACTAGTGGGCATCAGAAAATCCACGTGTTGTTAGGCCGGATCATTTCCAGACGCAGTTCAGTGTCAAACATACCTACAGTTTTTGACAGGCGAACTAGTGACCATGCTAGAAGACATTCCACTTATTTATTTAAGGACAATGTCGATGTACTTCCAGCATGATGGCGCACCCGCGCACTATTATAGGCGCGTTCGAGAATACCTCTCTAACGAGTACGGCAATCGTTGGATAGGTCGAGGTGGACCGGTCGCCTGGCCAGCTCGCTCGCCTGATCTTACGCTGTTGGACTTTCATGTGTGGGGTAGGGCTAAAGACCTGGTTTATGGTAATGATGGCCATACCATATGAAGCGTAACCATATCGCGAATTATGAACGCTTTTGCAGTGTTGGCTAGTGACAAAGACACATTATTAAAAGTGCAAGGATATAATTATTTTAAAACGTGCAGCTGTCTGTGTCCAATAACTGGGCGAATACGTACAACAATTGGTGTAACTAAAATTTACGTATGGTATGTACATTTTAAATTATTGTAAATAAGTTGATTCTAATTCCGCCAAATTATTGTTACCTACAGTAATAGGGATGATGACTAAAAAAATGTTTTTTGTCCGTAATGTAGATTATGAAAACATAACGTACACGTATGTTTTCTTTTTTTACGTGTTCAAAAGATTACGGCGATACATTGAGTTATAATGTGCCATGACGTCACTTGTATGTAGATTTTATACATACTTGTGACGTATCAAACCCCACTCTCCAACTTTAATGCGTTGTATCTAAGTCATTTTTTATTAATATGATAAAGCAAAAAATACGTGTCTATTATTTTTTTATTATCTGACTGACGGACTAAATAGAATTTCTGTTTTTTTGACCCAGGCATCATCCCTATTCGTAAAAGGCACCTGCATACCTGATGCAATGGTACAACTGAATTTCGTGTAAAAAGGCAGTTTTCCGACGAACAACACACTGCGACATAAAACCATAACAATAATAATGATTATTCATTATTGACAGCCTTACCGTGGTAGGTACTAAAGGTGTGGGTTGTTCGAAAGAGATACCGTCGCCCCTGGCACACAGGCAACTGAACACGGTTGGGCAACAGGCCACTCAGAGCGGGAGAAGTTATTTGATGATTTCCCAAACACAAAAAAATAAACTGTAACTACCTAAACAAATTATTCTATCAATAATTCGCCAGTTCAAAGCCTGATGAAGTGTGATGGTGAATTAGAATCAATAGGTACCTATGTTTTGTTGTTATAAAAACGTTGCCGCACACGGAAGATTTTTCGTGTGCATACGTCTACTCGTACAAACACAAAACGCATAATGTGAAATCCTGAATCAACTATCTGTAGATTTCCATGCGAGAACAAACCTGCAACCCGCGCAACAAGCTAACAGCGTCGCGATACTGTTAAACACTACCAATCGTCTTGAGTTAAATAGCCATCTTTCAACTACGGATCTACTAACAATAACAATGTTGTTTGCCCACAAAAAGACTGTCAATAAAACTTATAATCTAGTCGTAATGTAGTACTCATCAAATAAGTTTTGATGAATCATACCGTATGTTATTTCACGATGTGACTGCTAGGCGACAAACCGCGTGTACAGTCACGAGCTTTAATTTGGGACCCATTTCCGTTAAATGTTGTTAGAACAATCATAATGCAATAAGGTCGAAACTTTATAACTTTGCTTTAAGGTTGAAATGTTGAATGTCAAGTTAATACATAAAATGTCTTATCTAATCGATTTATGAAATGATAACCTCGTTGCAAAAAGCTATCATTACGATTTTCTAATTACGAACATGTGTCGTGTCAGTGTCATTTAAGAAAATAGTTTAATGTGATATTTTCACAAAATATAATTTACCAATTAATAAAATGCTTGCAGCTAATCGTGACCAAATAAGGCTCCAAATTATTGATTTGCACGAACAAGGAGTAGTCATTCACGAGATATCGCGACGAATAAATGTGACAAGAAACACAGTTCGCCGCTGGGTTCGACGCCACGGGAACGAGGAAAATATTATTGACTTACGACGAAACAACCATCACCCGCAAGTTATAACACAAGAGCAGAGCCGCTTGATGCAAAGGCAATACCTGATGAATGGATTTACGCCAACGAGGCATTTTGCGGAAGCGTTTGAAGTCCACCCTTCAACAGTTAGAAGGCATCTTAAAGCTATGGGACTGCATCACAGGCGGCCTGCAAAAAAAATTGCGTTGACGGATGCCCATAAAGCTGCTCGACTTATTTTCGCACGTCAGTATCTAAATTTTGATTGGACGACGACGGCTTTCATCGATGAAAAGACTTTTCAATCTTCCCAAACGGGCAGACTACATTTGTGGCGAATTGACAGGACGCGATACACGGAAGACCACGTCATAGCTAACAACGCGTCTGGTCGCATTACAGTTAACATGTCTGGCTGGATTAGTTCAGCCGGCATTGGAGAACTAATAAATTTACCACCCAGGGCCACTGCTCAAGATTATGTCGATTTATTAGACGAGAGTGTCCTTCCAACATTGCAACTATATTATCCACAAGAAGATGTTGCTCCAATAAACTTTGTTCAAGATAACGCAATAATTCATACGGCAAGAATCGTTAGAACTTGGTTCGACAATAATAGAGCAAATTTAAATCGTATTCCGTGGCCTGCAAAGTGTGCCGATTTAAATCCTATAGAAAATTTATGGGGCTTAATGGTTCAAAAATGGTCAAATAGAAACGAAAGAACTAGAGAAGCACTTATGGATCACTGCCTCACAGTCTGGGAAAGTTTAAGGGGTACTGACATATGTGACAAATTGATTGGATCCATGCGTAACCGGCTCCAGGCTGTGATTGACAATGAAGGTGGATATACGCGGTTTTGAATATTTATGATAAAAAAATTACTGGAGAGATTTAAATTAATTTAGTCGTAGCCTTCGGTGATAAGTGTTTATTTTGTGCACCTCTAACCATGCTTTCTATATAATTGTGTTAAGATTGAGGTTTGTGTCATAAATGTCTTAATAAATATAAAGAATAAATAACTTTGTTTTTCTAAAGATTTTATTAATCAATATTTTAGTTGAAATCTTCTAAGCCCCCATAATCATAAACGGCCTTTAAACCTATTTTATTTTAAATATGTTGTTTTGGTCCGTCACTTTGATATTTATGTTTGAGAAAGAGACAAAACTTTTTAACTAATATAGGTTTGAAGAATAAGCGGGTTAGTTGACTAGCTATCATATATTGACAATATAATTTTGTTCTTTTTTATTTGTTTCTTTTTTCTTATGGGACCACAGGACCAAAAAGTAATTATTACTCGGAAATCGGTAATGATCGTTTGCCCTCGCTCCAGTTGACGTTAGCCCCTAGAAACGTAAAGTTGTCGATGGTAAACATTATGACGTTTATTGTTTGTGCAGTGACAGCGTTAACATAATAGCTCTAAATGGCGAAAGTTTGCTACACGATATTCAACCTTAGGTGGGTCTCAAATTAAAGCTCGTGACTGTACCTACAACAGTTGGTACCTATGTCCACGTCTGCTAATCTCAGGTACGATTTTTGATCAAATAAAATCCAAAGGTTCAGATCTGTATGAGTAGATAGGTAGGCAACTAACAATCAGTTGACGGATACGACTAGATGCACCTGAACCTGCGTGAACCTCACAGAGGTCACTAACATGCGAATTCGAGTTGCACCTATCAGCTGTTTATTGGTATTTACCTAGTTTACAGATGTGTAGGTATTGTAGATTAGGATTAAAATTTGTTTTAATTGCATCTAGGTTCCTTTTCGTACCACTTGGGAATTTAATAATTTACCTACTTAGGTTTAGCCGGTATTGTATTTTAAATTCACATTTATTATCATTGTAAGCGATACACTATTAAAATAATACTAGATCGTGTTACGAAGTCTACCTACGATGGTTTATTTTTAACATCATCACGCCTGCATTCTCCGTAGAGATAGGCAGAGGTGTATTTTCGTATGTCCACTACAGTTCACCAGTGATATTGTTAGGTCCCATGTAAAATGAGGTGTGACTGGAGTACGGTAACCGTCAGGACGCGAAATAACTACCATCTTGCGCGGTCGCGTGGAGCCATGCGACAAGCTCACCAATACGCTGCTCCACACAGGCACGCGGCGGCGCGTCACCTCTCTCACCCCGGCGGGCGGGTCATTCATAGAATATGGAGTAATAGTTTTATGCAAAATGTCTCAAGCAGTTTTTAAATTATAATAATTACGTAAAATAAAAATAAAACATTGAGATACATTTTTTTTTTCGTGTTTTTAGTTTCTGTTCCAGCTATATGAATATCTCTTAAAATATTTCTTGTATACCTATATAGACACACCATAAATATTTATTTGGGACAACTCGATCTAAGGGTTAGTTACAAAACTTAGAAACTATTGTTAGTACTTAAATCACTCTCAGTCATCATAATCTAATCACACACACAAAAATAAAATAAAATACCCCTGTGCTGAGACACACCCCTCCGTCAAGATAACCTATAGGGAGATACCTCCCTAGAGATCACCAGACGAACGAAATGCCTCAACACAGGTGCACGAACATCTTCAGCTACTGTTTTCAGGATGCGGTTGTGACTCCCCCGCACCCTCCTCGTTTAAGACTTTAAGCGTATATTATATACGCTTAAAATCTTTAAATAATAATAGTATTATGTACAAGTACGTAAAATGTTATTTTTATTTTATCTTGTTAACATGAGATAGTATTGGCTGTATCCATATTTTCAATCACTCTTGACCAAGTACTTGTGTTTTGTCTGTTTTTTTTGTGAAATTGTTCGTTTTGATTGTTGATTTGTGTAATGTTTTCATTAGGCAGCATGCCTTTTATATGTGCCTAACGATTTGTAAATATCTTCAAAATTTATACTGTTTATTTGGATTTCACATTTAGGTAATAGAATTTTAACAGTGATCCAAAGTTTGAATGGGCGTTTTTTGCGCCCGTTTTCAAGTGATGGTTTCGGTTAGCCGATACTGTTAAAATAAGCACTTTTAACTTCTGAGACTCTCGTCTGTAATAATTATGTAATTCAAACATTATTATTAAACTCAGAATAGAAGTGTAAGTGTACCCATTATTTTCTTTCGAACACGGCACTCGTAAATGGCGGTATGTTATTTTTAAACTTGTGAGATGAAAAAAATGTATGGCGAGGTCTATTTTTTTGTTTGATTTATGTGAAATAATGTATATTTGTGGTAAAAAAATAATAAGTTTTTGAAATAATGGTTAATTTTTTGAATTATAATGACCTTTATACAAGAAACTGGGAAAAATTACCTCACACTAAACACAGATTACAATTACTAATACAATACAAGGCAAAACTATACTTATCCATGCATAATCTGTTAGCTAATTTAATAAGAATTCCAAAAATATGTATAGCAGGAAGATAACTAACGTAATTTCGGAGATATCGTTGTTTTAACCGGACGCGCCGAAATCACGCGCGACACATTTTGACGTAGACGCGCTCGCGCGCCGCCGCCACAATTGAAGGGAAATATATCTTCACACTTTAACATTACAGGGAAACTGAGTAGGAGTAAATTCATAAAACAAAAAAATTGTAAATAATTTTATTGAATCATTGGTTTGGGCGAAAAGTTTAACGTTTTGTTTTGAAAGTTTTTAGTAGACACCACATCCACAGCCGCGGCCTCCATAGCCAAGTCCGAGAGCGGCAGGAGCGAAGGCAGCAGCGCCAGGTCCATAGCCAGCGCCGAGCCCATAGGCACCACCAGCGCCATACGCACCAGCGACGCCATAGCCAGCAGCAGAAGGAGCGATGCTCTCAATAGCAGTAACACCGTTACCGCAGCTGTAGTTGACGATGCCAGCACCGCCACTTGGTAACACTCCCTCCAAAGCCACAGCACTCACGAACGGCAGCTCACCAGCCACGGACAGAATACCCTCAAATACATTCTCAGACGCTACGGAGAGGCTACTGGGAGTGAAAGCAGAGGCGCTGGAGACAGGCAGTCCACCGCCACTGGTGGGAATGATCTCTAAACCAGCCAAGCCATTGCCAATGAAACCATTGTTGGCACAGTTACCAGCATAGCCATTACCAAATAATTCATTCCCGATTAAACCTTGGCCAACCAAGCCGTTACCAGCACATCCTGGGGCATAAAGAGCAGGAGCGGCGATGGCTCCTAGTCCAAGACATGAACTGAAAGCAGTCTGTAAACAAAAAAATATTGTTTTAGTAAATATCTCTATAACAGCAAATATGCATTGGAACATAATAATTTTATCAATCAAATAAGATATTGGGTGTCAGACGAGTTTTATGCAATTCCAAACATGATTTTAGTGTGAAAAACTTAACGCTCATTACACAATTAGAGGTAACATAAAATACGCATTATAATATGCATAACTTAATGCACAATATTAAACTGATCAATTAATGATCAGTGTATAGTTAAATATTGAATTTCGATACTCTTAATCAATGAAATGGGATTATAAGAAAAAATACTTATGAAATAATAAAATATTGAAGAATTACTTCTCACCTGGATGAAGAGCGCCTGAGCGCAGATGACGAGGATCACCTTGGCTGACATTGTATTTAGTGTTGAAGTGAACTTCAGAATGAGTTTTACAAGAATCGATCGACTATTTATACTGAAACCTAGTCCTTATCTAGTTGTGTTGCAGCAATTTATGGATTTTGAAAGAGCTTTATGTTTCTTTGTCAGTCGTTGTACTTGTAATATGGGGAAATAGAAAATGCATGTATTTCGTAAGTGACGTAACCTTGAAATATTTAGTATGAAGGGCATTGTTTCAATAGAACATAGAGCAAACATCACGTTGTTATGATAAGAAGGTTTCGGACTATATAAACGTGGTTTAAAAGTAGGAACATCATTGAGTCTTCAGCTTCTCGTTGAACACAAACAAACATCAAACATGTCTACCTTCGGTTTTCTGTTGCTCTGCATCCAAGCTTGCTTGGTCCAGGTGAGTGATTAACGATTTCTAGTTTCTTTATTCTTTTAAAGACTTTCTTCATTAATACTTTTTTCTTACCTTACTGTCACAATCTTAATTTGTCACAAATGTAAACTTTATGTAGTAGGAGCACCACTTGTTTATTCAAACATGTAGAGAAAATATCACCTTGCATAATAACCACGACGTAAGCTGGCTGACAGGTACCTCTTCTATTAAAAACGATTAATGAGGACAGTCTCTCTCATTCGATTATCATTATTTTATTTTGACTCCCCTGCACTTCTGCAATTGCTCACAATTTTGTCATTTACATGCGATTCTGGTAGACTACTTACATCCTCAGAATGATGTACTAGGGATTTTCTAAGCAAGCAATAAGTTCTATGTGTCTAACGGGGCTCTTTTTTTTAACAGAATGTTTTCGGCCAATATCTCGGCGGTGGCGGTTGCGGATGCGGAGGTCCAGCTGTTGGTTTAGGCATCGGTTCTGCTTATGGTGGTTCTCTGGGTCTCGGCGCTGGTCTTTCTCCTGTTGCTGGATGTGGTAGTGCCTTGGGTCTTGGTGCTTACGGTGGTGCCATCGGTGCTATCGCTCCTGGAGCTGCTTACGGTGGCGTCGGTGAAGGCAACGTGGCGGTCATTGGTGAGCTGCCAGTCGCCGGCAACACCGCTGTTGCTGGTCAGGTCCCCATCCTAGGTGCCGTGACCTTCGGCGGCGCTGTGCCAGCTGCTGGTGCCGTGTCCATCTCCGGACAATGCGCATGCGGCTGTGGCTCTCCTCTTTACTACTGAAGTATCTTTTTCTGTCGCTAATATAAAAATAAACGATTATGAACTGAACAAATAATTAAATCTTTAATTACTCCTCAACCAAACCATTACCAATTATTAAACCATTTACCGATCCAATTACAATTATTTAAATAGATAAAATGTGATCGGGTTACAATATACCTGTAGCGTTTGTAAACGGATGGCGCCGTTTGTAAAATGACGAATCATACAATCTGCCTGCGACATACTTACTGCATAAATTTGGCTTCATTTCTTTGTTTAATGCTTAATTTTTTTAAATAAATTGTTAGTGGTACATGACAAATCTTTAGTTTCCGAGATACTTGGATTTACAAATGCGTTTTCTGGGTAAAATGTCACGGTATCATTGATGTTAATTATAAGGTCAAGTGTTTTCAAAACCAAACTAGCCTGTAAATTCGCACTGTTTTCATAATACCTGCAAAATCTTGATAGTTGAATAGGCTAGTTAACAGTAAGGAAAATACCTTATGAAAGGAGATGGAAAACTGTGGGCCCAAATGTAATAAGTTAAGATATGATCTAAAAAATTTGTCATATTTTTTTATCTTAGAATATGAAAAATCACCTCAATTCTCAATCTGGAAGCGGAGAAATATGGAAAAGATAGTTTTCGTGAGATTATCGATTGAGTAATCGATTACACAGTTACTTTACGAACATGAAACCTTTGGGCTAAATAATAAACTCAAAGTAGTTAAATGCACTATATATACTTATGTGAAACATATTGCATATAATTACAGTCATATTAATAAATAAAATATCAATTAATTACTGAAAAAACAATATTTATTATTATCGATTTCATATCGATTAAAATTCGTTTTCTATTTTTATTTATTTATTTATAATTTTTAGTCTTTGTCACTGGCATGACAGCTGACTGACACTGACACTAGACAGTTGCCAACTGCTCTAATGCTCTTGTTTGCTCACTCATCACAGAGTACATTTTATTCACTCGTTTTGTGTCAAAGAGTATAGTAATATGTTTCGTGTTTTCCGATGCGTTTTGAGTGCTTTCCCGATTGTTCTTCATTTTTCACTGCTGTTGTTGTTGAATAGGCTAGTTAACAGAAAGAAAAATACCTTATGAAATTTGCATTGTAGAATGATTGTGAACTAAAAGAGAACTCAAACTCAAACTCAAAGCATTTATTTCAATTAAACCCTTTACAGACACTTAAGAATTGTCAAAGAGTCAGTCAGTTAGTCAGAAAGTTGAAGCTAGTTACCCATTCCAAAACGTAGATCTGTATGGAGAAGAACGGGCAAGAAACTCCAAGGACACTCTTTTAAATATAGAAATTACAAAATCCTGGGTACATTACTCTTGTTGGTTCTATATGTGAGAACAATGTAAAAAAAAAATATAAAAATCAAAAACAATTAAAAATATAAGATTAAAAATAAGCCCTGGCAGATAAGAGATCCATTTGGTAGGGAACCGAATGATCCAACACTGAACTAACTAATGAACTAACTTCTAAAGACATTTAAGAAAATAGATGAAAATTGACCATTCCCCCACCTTATCTTCGAAACTAATGAGTTTAAAACTATGAAAACAAAACAGAAAATGGTTCTTTACTCATAGATTACAGGAAAATCTATAAGCAGTCTATGGCCTTAAAATGAAATGGTTAATCACTCAATATTACTTACTGTATTTTTAAGAAAACCTAGTGTCGTGGTGATACGTTGCCTGCGATCGGCTATAGAATGGTTAAAAGTCAAGTTAATTTCTTAACCGCTGAATTTCTGATATTCAAGGAGAAAATCAGAAATTCAGCGGTTCTTTAGTTATACAATTTTTTTTTTACAGAATGGGCCTGCTTTTGAGTCCGATCTCCCCTAATAGAACGCGGTCGATGGCATCTACAAAGTCAAAGTCAAAATCAATTAATTAATTTCAATTAGGCACAAAAAAGGCACTTTTGAACGTCAAACTTTACAAAAAATAATAATAACGATTTGATTCTAGTCGCCTACACTTAATTATTTTACAAATCGAAAATGACATGATGTAATTGTATCTTCCGTTAAGTGAAATAAGGCGAAATGTTTGGGTTTTTGTGGAAGTACATACCAAACAACGAAGTTGTTTTAGTCTGGCGAGAAAATATTGATATGCCCCTAAGATGGGTACCTATATTAACACTAAAAACTTAACATTTAATAAAGGATTCCAAGAAATCACACCATGACGAAATATAATTCCAAACGGTTTTGCCTGCCCTAATTATTTCACAAATCGCAAATAAATTTCACGTTACTCGGAACAGGGGGAAATGTTTGTATACCAAAGAGGTTGTTTTAGTCCAGCGAGTAATGTTTTTTGGTTTATGATGTCGAATTTTGAATTCAAGAAAATTCTTTAACCTCGGAAATAGTAATATGACTCATTTTGATGATTATATTATTGCTTTATTTAGACACTACTCGGAATAAAGTATTAAATAGGAAATAAATTATACACTGTCTTGTTAAAACGTCAAGTTCGGCCAAATTATTTTATCACAGAATTTTAGAGATCTCTATTTACAAATAAAACTTCACACTTTACCACTACAGGGAAACTGGGTATAAGTAAATTCATCGTAAAACAAAATAAATTGCAAATAATTTTATTGAATTATTGGTTCAGACGAAAAGTTTAAAGTTTTGTTTTGAAAGTTTTTAGTAGACACCACATCCACAGCCGCGGCCTCCATAGCCAAGTCCGAGAGCGGCAGGAGCGAAGGCAGCAGCGCCAGGTCCATAGCCAGCGCCGAGCCCATAGGCACCACCAGCGCCATACGCACCAGCGACGCCATAGCCAGCAGCAGAAGGAGCGATGCTCTCAATAGCAGTAACACCGTTACCGCAGCTGTAGTTGACGATGCCAGCACCGCCACTTGGTAACACTCCCTCCAAAGCCACAGCACTCACGAACGGCAGCTCACCAGCCACGGACAGAATACCCTCAAACACATTCTCAGACGCTACGGAGAGGCTACTGGGAGCGAAAGCAGAGGCGCTGGAGACAGGCAGTCCACCGCCACTGGTGGGAATGATCTCTAAACCAGCCAAGCCATTGCCAATGAAACCATTGTTGGCACAGTTACCAGCATAGCCATTACCAAATAATTCATTCCCGATGAAACCTTGGCCAACCAAGCCGTTACCAGCACATCCTGGGGCATAAATAGCAGGAGCGGCGATGGCTCCTAGTCCAAGACATGAACTGAAAGCAGTCTGTAAACAAAAAAATATTGTTTTAGTAAATATCTCTATAACAGCAAATATGCATTGGAACATAATAATTTTATCAATCACATAACATATTGGGTGTCAGACGTGTTTTATGCAATTCCAAACATGATTTTAGTGTGAAAAACTTAACGGTCATTACACAATTAGAGGTAACATAAAATACGCATTATAATATGCGTAACTTAATGCACAATATTAAACTGATCAAATGATCAGTGTATAGTTAAATATTGAATTTCGATACTCTAAAAATATCAATGAAATGGGATCATAAGAAAAAATACTTATGAAATAATAAAATATTGAAGAATTACTTCTCACCTGGATGAAGAGCGCCTGAGCGCAGATGACGAGGATCATCTTGGCTGACATTGTAGTTAGTGTTGAAGTGAACTTCAGAATGAGTTTTACAAGAATCGATCGACTATTTATACTGAAACCTAGTCCTTATCTAGTTGTGTTGCAGCAATTTATGGATTTTGAAAGAGCTTTATGTTTCTTTGTCAGTCGTTGTAATATGGGGAAATAGAAAATGCATGTATTTCGTAAGTGACGTAACCTTGAAATATTTAGTATGAAGGGCATTGTTTCAATAGAACATAGAGCAAACATCACGTTGTTATGATAAGAAGGTTTCGGACTATATAAACGTGGTTTAAAAGTAGGAACATCATTCAGTCTTCAGCTTCTCGTTGAACACAAACAAACATCAAACATGTCTACCTTCGGTTTTCTGTTGCTCTGCATCCAAGCTTGCTTGGTCCAGGTGAGTGATTAACGATTTCTAGTTTCTTTATTCTTTTAAAGACTTTCTTCATTAATACTTTTTACTTACCTTACTGTCACAATCTTAATTTGTCACAAATGTAAACTTTATGTAGTAGGAGCACCACTTGTTTATTCAAACATGTAGAGAAAATATCACCTTGCATAATAACCACGACGTAAGCTGGCTGACAGGTACCTCTTCTATTAAAAACGATTAATGAGGACAGTCTCTCTCATTCGATTATCATTATTTTATTTTGACTGCCCTGCACTTCTGCAATTGCTCACAATTTGGTCATTTACATGCGATTCTGGTAGACTACTTACATCCTCAGAATGATGTACTAGGGATTTTCTAAGCAAGCAATAAGTTCTATGTGTCTAACGGGGCTCTTTTTTTTAACAGAATGTTTTCGGCCAATATCTCGGCGGTGGCGGTTGCGGATGCGGAGGTCCAGCTGTTGGTTTAGGCATCGGTTCTGCTTATGGTGGTTCTCTGGGTCTCGGCGCTGGTCTTTCTCCTGTTGCTGGATGTGGTAGTGCCTTGGGTCTTGGTGCTTACGGTGGTGCCATCGGTGCTATCGCTCCTGGAGCTGCTTACGGTGGCGTCGGTGAAGGCAACGTGGCGGTCATTGGTGAGCTGCCAGTCGCCGGCAACACCGCTGTTGCTGGTCAGGTCCCCATCCTAGGTGCCGTGACCTTCGGCGGCGCTGTGCCAGCTGCTGGTGCCGTGTCCATCTCCGGACAATGTGCATGCGGCTGTGGCTCTCCTCTTTACTACTGAAGTATCTTTTTCTGTCGCTAATATAAAAATAAACGATTATGAACTGAAAAAATAATTAAATCTTTAATTACTCCTCAACCAAACCATTACCAATTATTAAACCATTTACCGATCCAATTACAATTATTTAAATAGATAAAATGTGATCGTGTTACAATATACCTGTAGCGTTTGTAAACGGATGGCGCCGTTTGTAAAATGACGAATCATACAATCTGCCTGCGACATACTTACTGCATAAATTTGGCTTCATTTCTTTGTTGAATGCTTAATTTTTTTAAATAAATTTGCTAGTGGTACATGACAAATCTTTAGTTTCCGAGATACTTGGATTTACAAATGCGTTTTCTGGGTAAAATGTCACGGTATCATTGATGTTAATTATAAGGTCAAGTGTTTTCAAAACCAAACTAGCCTGTAAATTCGCACTGTTTTCATAATACCTGCAAAATCTTGATAGTTGAATAGGCTAGTTAACAGTAAGGAAAATACCTTATGAAAGGAGATGGAAAACTGTGGGCCCAAATGTAATAAGTTAAGATATGATCTAAAATGTATTTACAAGGCAGATGTGAATGGAAACGCCGGGAGGGGACGCCCTAGGAGGACATATACTGACCTTATTGGTGATGTTCTTCAGAAAGGACAGGTGCGTAGTACTCGCAACCGGCGTGCGTGTATGACCAGATGTATGAACGTAAACGAGGCAAAAGGTGTATGTAAGGATCGTAGCAGGTGGCATTCTGTAGTTTCTGCCTACCCCCATGGGAAGAAGGCGTGAGTTTATGTATGTATGTATGTATGATCTAAAAAATTAGTCATATTTTTTTATCTTAGAATATGAAAAATCACCTCAATTCTCAATCTGGAAGCGGAGAAATATGGAAAAGATAGTTTTCGTGAGATTATCGATTGAGTAATCGATTACACAGTTACTTTACGAACATGAAACCTTTGCACTAAATAATAAACTCAAAGTAGTTAAATGCACTATATATACTTATGTGAAACATATTGCATATAATTACAGTCATATTAATAAATAAAATATCAATTAATTACTGAAAAAACAATATTTATTATTATCGATTTCATATCGATTAAAATTCGTTTTCTATTTTTATTTATTTATAATTTTTAGTCTATGTCACTGGCATGACAGCTGACTGACACTGACACTAGACAGTTGCCAACTGCTCTAATGCTCTTGTTTGCTCACTCATCACAGAGTACATTTTATTCACTCGTTTCGTGTCAAAGAGTATAGTAATATGTTTCGTGTTTTCCGATGCGTTTTGAGTGCTTTCCCGATTGTTCTTCATTTTTCACTGATGTTGTTGTTGAATAGGCTAGTTAACAGAAATAAAAATACCTTATGAAATTTGCATTGTAGAATGATTGTGAACTAAAAGAGAACTCAAACTCAAACTCAAAGCATTTATTTCAATTAAACCCTTTACAGACACTTAAGAATTGTCAAAGAGTCAGTCAGTTAGTCAGAAAGTTGAAGCTAGTTACCCATTCCAAAACGTAGATCTGTATGGAGAAGAACGGACAAGAAACTCCAAGGACACTCTTTTAAATATAGAAATTACAAAATCCTGGGTACATTACTCTTGTTGGTTCTATATGTGAGAACAATGTAAAAAAAAATATATAAAAATCAAAAACAATTAAAAATATAAGATTAAAAATAAGCCCTGGCAGATAAGAGATCCATTTGGTAGGGAACCGAATGATCCAACACTGAACTAACTAATGAACTAACTTCTAAAGACATTTAAGAAAATAGATGAAAATTGACCATTCCCCCACCTTATCTTCGAAACTAATGAGTTTAAAACTATGAAAACAAAACAGAAAATGGTTCTTTACTCATAGATTACAGGAAAATCTATAAGCAGTCTATGGCCTTAAAATGAAATGGTTAATCACTCAATATTACTTGCTGTATTTTTAAGAAAACCTAGTGTCGTGGTGATACGTTGCCTGCGATCGGCTATAGAATGGTTAAAAGTCAAGTTAATTTCTTAACCGCTGAATTTCTGATATTCAAGGAGAAAATCAGAAATTCAGCGGTTCTTTAGTTATACAATTATTTTTTTTACAGAATGGGCCTGCTTTTGAGTCCGATCTCCCCTAATAGAACGCGGTCGATGGCATCTACAAAGTCAAAGTCAAAATCAATTAATTAATTTCAATTAGGCACAAAAAAGGCACTTTTGAACGTCAAACTTTACAAAAAATAATAATAACGCAAAACCTAATGACCGATTGCTACCGCATTGAATGGAAAATGATTCCACCCCGCGCTCCGCATTTCGGGGGATTGTGGGAGTCCAATATAAAATCTATCAAAACTCATTTATACCGCATTATTGGTTCCCAAATCCTCACTTATGAGGAACTTCTGACTGTTCTCACTCAAATTGAGGCAGTCCTTTACTTGAGACCACTCTGTGTCTTATCTGAGGAACCGTATCCGGAACCTCTTACACCTGCTCATTTTATTATGGCTTCACCATTAACTTCTCTGCCCATAGGAGACGTTCCCGATGAATCGATATCTCTTAGTTGTCGAAAACGATTACTAGACCAGATGGTGTGTAGCTACTGGAAAAGATGGCGTGTGGAATATTTACACAATCTTCAGGTTAGGCAGAAATGGTTAACGCAGATAGATAACATAAAGCTCGGCACAGTGGTTCTCATTCATCAAGATGATATTCCTCCCTTACGCTGGCCAATTGGCATAATAACTGAAGTATATCCCGGTAAGGACGGTACTATCCGCGTCGCTTTAGTAAAAACGGCTTCAGGTCATTTTAAAAGACCTATCGAGAAACTGTGTCCATTACCATCTCAATAAATTAATAATTAAATAACCGCTAAATAAAATATAATATTTTCCAATAGTATCCGCTACTTTAATTCATAATTAATTACTTATAATATTAAATATTCTTTATTCTTTTAGTTTCTTTTTGCTTGAGAATACTGCGTTGTTTTTGTTCTCAAGGCGGCGGAGGATGTTGACGCCAAAAAATATAACATACTTAATATGACTCATATAGTCCAAATTCCTTAAAAATTTGTACTATTAGGAGCGAGTGTTTCGTAATCCTATTTCCTGCCTCCATCCTTTTCACTCCTATAACCCGATGAAGAGACAAGAAGATTATCTTCAAGATCTTTCGACAAGCTTCGGAAGAAAAGCCGCCAGGTGGCGCTGGCATCCGCAAATACTGATATAACGTGTGAGAAAGCCGATCGAAGAACATTAATATTTGCGTGAGCGCAGTAATACTCTAAAAACTTCTATAACCCCCTATTAATCATAAATATACTACCGCGAACATTAATTGTGAGTCAGTGCAGTGTTTTCGTGAAGAAGGAGGAATCTCTTGGGCCCAAGGAATCCAGGAAAACGCATCGTCAGCCACGAGGTTTGCAGATCGAATCAAGGTCAGTCCTAGATCCTTTCATTTCCAAAACCTACGGATCGCTCCTCCTAATCGTACACGCATCACGTATATATAAATTAACATCCCGCAGAATAATTAGGTATTTTCTCACAGCCGCAATATTTATAGCACTAAAAACCCACCATTTCGTTTGGTTCGCCTTCGACCGGATTCCTTATGAATCACTATACCTAAACCGCTATTATCTAAACCGCTAATTAGTGTTATAACCCGCATTTTGTATAGGTCTATACCTCATAATTAGGTCTTATACCTAAAATAATAACCGCTTTAGGTCTATACCTAAAGTATTCCGCTACCCACTAATTTTTATTTTCGTACTATAAGAAAATAAAAACGCCTATTATTCAATAATTAGATCTCCACTTAAATTATCGTTTGCGTGAATCATTTCTGATTTACTTGTTAAATAAATCTTGTTTAAACGTAACTTCATCACAATATTATCGCATTCTTTGCAAATTTTTTACTTTTACCCGCCATCTTGATTTTTTCATTTTACTTTGGTACCTATTGTACTTCAGAATGGAAGATTACAAAATTAAAATTAAATTATTTGAATCCAAAAACCAGGCAATATATGAACGTTTAACGTCACTTTATGATACTTATAAAAATGTTACTACAACAATGGAGCTCCGGTCCACGGAAGCGTTTATGGCAGACACTGAAATATTGTCTACAATTAGGCAAGAATTCAGTTCTAATTTAGACCAAATAAACGTTTCTAACCTCAAAGTAAATCCCAATTATAAAGTCGATTATAATAGTTTAACATCCTTTGATGGAATATATACACGCATAGAAAGGCTGAGGTCTCTCGTCGCAGCCAGTTCGTTAGCAATGCAAACTAAGTCGGTTTCGCAAGAAAGTACATCACAATATAAAGGTTGTGCTAAACTGCCGCCGATACAAATTCCTTCATTTGACGGTCAAATTGATAATTGGCCCGTATTTTACGAATCCTTCAAATCTAATATTCATAATAATACTAACCTTACTGATTCCCACAGGGTTCAGTACTTAATAGGCAAGTTAACGGGAACCGCTTTACAGATAACCGCAGGAATCATACCGTCAGGTGATAATTATAAAGATATTTGGGACAGCTTAGTTAAAAAATACCAAGATGTTAGGGCCCTGGGTTCTCACTACATGTCAAACATATTTAATATGAAATCTACTGCAAATAATTCCGCATCCTTAAATACATTTATTGAAAGTTTTCACGCTTCTGTTTCTGCTTTAGAACAATTGCAAATTAAAAACTTAAAAGATTTCATTCTATTAAACTTAGCCTTACGAAAATTAGATTCCACAACCGTCCATTTATTCGAAATGTATAGGCGAGATGTGGAGATTCCTTCTTATATGGATCTTGTTGATTTTATTAAATCTCAAGCAAAAATTTTGGACCGATCCGCGTCAACACCGTCGGGGTCTAATAAAAATAATAATACCGCTTCACGTACTCAACCGCGAAATACAGTCCACTCTTTTGTAACCCGCGATAATAATAATAAAACTAAATCCGCTTGTTTATATTGCAGTAAGTCAGATCACTCGCAAATGTATTACTGTCCAGCGTTTAAAGCGTTAAACGCTAAATCACGTTTAGATTTTATAAAAACTAAACGAGGGTGTGTAAACTGCCTTAGTGTTACACATACCGCTTCACAATGTAAATCTACATATCTCTGTAAAACTTGCAGTAAGCATCATCATTCACTTTTACATTTGGATAATAATGATACTCAGTCCGTAAATTCTTCTAACTCGCAGCCGTCTAGCTCTGCTAGTAAAAACAGTGAGTCGAGCGTTATGGAACATGCGCCAGCGCCGACAGCCACTGATAATAATACGCTATGCGCTGTACATTCATCACGTAGCATGGTTCTTTTATCCACTGCTCAAGTATACGTAAATAATAATAATAACAACCAACACGTATTAGTTCGGTGTTTGATTGACAACGCGTCGCAAAATAATATTATCACTTCTGCCTGCTGCAAACAACTTAATTTAAACATTATTCCGCTTGCGAATTCTTTTATAAAGGGTGTTGGTTCTGCTTCCCGCCCTATTGAGGGATATGTAAAGATAAAAATTACCGCAAAAAATAAAGAAAATTCTTATAATATAACCGCTTTAGTCGTTGATTGTATTACGGACAAATTGCCTACTAAGTATGTTGACCCTTCAATAGTGCAACACTTAGCAAACTTGCCGTTAGCTGATCCTCTGTGGCATGTGCCCGGAGAAATTGAATTGCTTATTGGAGCACAATTGTACCCATTTTTGTTGTTAGGTGGAAAAATTATATCACCTCCCGCTCCATCCGCCATTGAAACCGTATTCGGTTATATTTTAATGGGCGATATTCCCGCTGTCCAATACGATTGTAGCCCTGCGTCCACTGCATTGAATACCGCTTCATATTTCACAACTTGTGATTATAATCATTGTTTTCTGTCGTTAGATGACTCGCTTCATAAATTCTGGAATCTCGAGGAAATTCCCGAGAAAACTTTCTGTAGTCCGTCAGAAATGTACTCTGCTACTGTGTCACGTGACTCCACCGGCAGATATTGTATTGCGTTACCGTTTTGTAAAAATCCAGAGGTGTTAGGAAATTCCCGTTCTGCAGCATATCGACGTTTACTTTCTTTAGAGTATTCTAAATTGCGAGATCCTGGGCTTCGTGCCAGTTATAATGAAATTATTCAGGAATACATAGATAAAAATTATCTAATGGAAATAGTTCCTAATGATTCAACTGTGGATCGCGATAAAGGTTATTACATACCGCATCATCCTGTTATTAGGCAGGATAAAGTAACCACTAAGGTTCGCATAGTCCTTGACGCTAGTGCAAAATGTCACAATGGCGTGTCACTTAATGACATCTTGCACACAGGGCCGAATTTGCAGTCCGATATATTTATATTATTATTAAAATTCCGCTTATTTCCAATTGCAATTACCGCAGATTTAAAGCAGATGTATCTTCAGATTGCTGTTACTAATGAGCATCAAAGATATCAGAAAATATTATTCCGCTTTAACACCGCTGAGCCTATTCGAGAATTTAAATTTAACAGGGTTGCATTTGGACTCAAATCTAGTCCGTTTTTATCCATGCGCACAGTGCGCCAGTTATCAGCTGATGAAAAACATCGTTTTCCACGCGCTGCTATTGTAGCTTCGCAAGAACTGTATATGGATGACTTAGCTACATCCATTCCTTCATTGGAAGAGGCTAAGGTTCTATCCAGTGAACTCATCGCATTATTTAAAGCCGGTGGTTTTGATCTAAATAAATGGGCAAGTAATTCGCAAGAACTGTTAGCTACTGTTCCGCAATCCAACCGCGCTTCTATTAATTTCTCGGATAAGGATAATTTAAAAATTTTGGGTCTTAAATGGATTCCCTCGGATGATAGCTTCACTTTTACTACATCTGACTTAAATGGGATTTGTACCAAAAGATCCATTCTATCCGCTATCGCCCGCTTGTGGGATGTACTGGGCTTTGCTGCTCCGGTAATCTTATTTGCCAAATTACTTATAAAAGAGTTGTGGGATCTTCATATCAATTGGGATGATACTCCACCACATACCATTGTATCGCTTTTCCAAAATTTTAAAGACCAACTGCCTCTTCTTTCCTCATTAAAAATACCACGTCATTTAGCAGTTTCTATGAACTGCATAATAAATATTGTGGGTTTCGCAGATGCCAGCATAAAAGCATATGGTTGCGTTATATATTTACATGTCACTGATGCCGATGGTAACACACACGTACGTTTGGTGTGTGCTAAATCCAAGGTCGCACCTGTAAAGGTAGTTTGTTTGGCTCGGCTAGAATTATGTGCCGCTCTTCTCATGTCTAAACTTATTAAATTAATTAATAATACTTACCGCGCTCGTGTAGCAATAAATAATATATTTGCATTCTCAGATTCTAAAATTGCTCTTTCGTGGATTTATTCTTCCCCACATAGATGGAATATTTTTGTTGGCAACCGCGTCGCAAAATGTCAAGAAAATCTTGATTCTAAATATTTCTATCATGTTAGTGGTAAAGAAAACCCGAGTGATTGTTTGTCAAGAGGTCTTCTGCCTGAACAGTTACTGTCACATAATTTATGGTGGCACGGCCCTAATTGGCTTCAATACTCAATATCCGAGTGGCCTATCACTCCGTTTACCCCTACCTCTTGTGAAGAGTTACCTGAATTCAAATCTTTAACATACAACGTGTTCGCTTCTTTGGAACCTGATTTAATTTATGCGGTTGCACAGAAAATTTCGTCTTGGAATAAAATCTTGCATATTATAGTTTACATTCTGAGATTTTTACGCATTATTCCTCGTAACAAATGTAGCAGCATAATTTCCGTTTCCCAGTTGAATGTAGCTGAAATGTATTTAATCCGATCCGTTCAAAAACATCACTTTAAACAAATGTATAAAGACATACAAAAGGGTAATTTGCATTCACCGCTTAAACGTCTTGATCTCTTTATAGATGACAAGAAAATTATTAGAATCGGAGGTAAATTATCTAATGCCAACCTTCCTTATGAAGCTAAGCACCCCACTTTATTACCTAAACATGATAACATTACTCATGCTTTAATTAATTACTTTCACCGCGTTCATTGTCATACCGGAACCAACCTTCTGAGTTCACTGTTGCGTCAGAAGTATTGGATACTCTCGTCCAGAAGTGTCATTAGGAAAATATTACACGCTTGCAATTTTTGTTTTAAAAATTCTCCTTCATACGTCAGCCCAAAAATGGCTGATTTGCCTACTTGCCGCGTACGGGAGACCAAGGCGTTTGTGCATACGGGCGTAGACTATGCTGGCCCAATAAAAGTAACTTTATGTAGACGTCGTGGTCAAAGATGTCAAAAGGTATATGCGTATTTATATGCCTTGTTACTAAAGCCGTTCACATTGAACTTGTTACCGATGTATCTTCTGATACATTCATTTCCGCTTTTAAACGTTTTCTTTCACGACGTGGACCTGTTTCATGTTTATACTCTGATAATGGAACCAATTTCATTGGAGCTAAAGCTCAATTGCAAAACCTAATGACCGATTGCTACCGCATTGAATGGAAAATGATTCCACCCCGCGCTCCGCATTTCGGGGGATTGTGGGAGTCCAATATAAAATCTATCAAAACTCATTTATACCGCATTATTGGTTCCCAAATCCTCACTTATGAGGAACTTCTGACTGTTCTCACTCAAATTGAGGCAGTCCTTAACTCGAGACCACTCTGTGTCTTATCTGAGGAACCGTATCCGGAACCTCTTACACCTGCTCATTTTATTATGGCTTCACCATTAAATTCTCTGCCCATAGGAGACGTTCCCGATGAATCGATATCTCTTAGTTGTCGAAAACGATTACTAGACCAGATGGTGTGTAGCTACTGGAAAAGATGGCGTGTGGAATATTTACACAATCTTCAGGTTAGGCAGAAATGGTTAACGCAGATAGATAACATAAAGCTTGGCACAGTGGTTCTCATTCATCAAGATGATATTCCTCCCTTACGCTGGCCAATTGGCATAATAACTGAAGTATATCCCGGTAAGGACGGTACTATCCGCGTCGCTTTAGTAAAAACGGCTTCAGGTCATTTTAAAAGACCTATCGTGAAACTGTGTCCATTACCATCTCAATAAATTAATAATTAAATAACCGCTAAATAAAATATAATATTTTCCAATAGTATCCGCTACTTTAATTCATAATTAATTACTTATAATATTAAATATTCTTTATTCTTTTAGTTTCTTTTTGCTTGAGAATACTGCGTTTTCTCAAGGCGGCGGAGGATGTTGACGCCAAAAAATATAACATACTTAATATGACTCATATAGTCCAAATTCCTTAAAAATTAGCACTATTAGGAGCGAGTGTTTCGTAATCCTATTTCCTGCCTCCATCCTTTTCACTCCTATAACCCGATGAAGAGACAAGAAGATTATCTTCAAGATCTTTCGACAAGCTTCGGAAGAAACGCCGCCAGGTGGCGCTGGCATCCGCAAATACTGATATAACGTGTGAGAAAGCCGATCGAAGAACATTAATATTTGCGTGAGCGCAGTAATACTCTAAAAACTTCTATAACCACCTATTAATCATAAATATACTACCGCGAACATTAATTGTGAGTCAGTGCAGTGTTTTCGTGAAGAAGGAGGAATCTCTTGGGCCCAAGGAATCCAGGAAAACGCATCGTCAGCCACGAGGTTTGAAGATCGAATCAAGGTCAGTCCTAGATCCTTTCATTTCCAAAACCTACGGATCGCTCCTCCTAATCGTACACGCATCACGTATATATAAATTAACATCCCGCAGAATAATTAGGTATTTTCTCACAGCCGCAATATTTATAGCACTAAAAACCCACCACTCTTTTAAATATAGAAATTACAAAATCCTGGGTACATTACTCTTGTTGGTTCTATATGTGAGAACAATGTAAAAAAAAATATATAAAAATCAAAAACAATTAAAAATATAAGATTAAAAATAAGCCCTGGCAGATAAGAGATCCATTTGGTAGGGAACCGAATGATCCAACACTGAACTAACTAATGAACTAACTTCTAAAGACATTTAAGAAAATAGATGAAAATTGACCATTCCCCCACCTTATCTTCGAAACTAATGAGTTTAAAACTATGAAAACAAAACAGAAAATGGTTCTTTACTCATAGATTACAGGAAAATCTATAAGCAGTCTATGGCCTTAAAATGAAATGGTTAATCACTCAATATTACTTGCTGTATTTTTAAGAAAACCTAGTGTCGTGGTGATACGTTGCCTGCGATCGGCTATAGAATGGTTAAAAGTCAAGTTAATTTCTTAACCGCTGAATTTCTGATATTCAAGGAGAAAATTCAGCGGTTCTTTAGTTATACAATTTTTTTTTTTACAGAATGGGCCTGCTTTTGAGTCCGATCTCCCCTAATAGAACGCGGTCGATGGCATCTACAAAGTCAAAGTCAAAATCAATTAATTAATTTCAATTAGGCACAAAAAAGGCACTTTTGAACGTCAAACTTTACAAAAAATAATAATAACGATTTGATTCTAGTCGCCTACACTTAATTATTTTACAAATCGAAAATGACATGATGTAATTGTATCTTCCGTTATGTGAAATAAGGCGAAATGTTTGGGTTTTTGTGGAAGTACATACCAAACAACGAAGTTGTTTTAGTCTGGCGAGAAAATATTGATATGCCCCTAAGATGGGTATATTAACACTAAAAACTTAACATTTAATAAAGGATTCCAAGAAATCACACCCCCATGTCATGACGAAATATAATTCCAAACGGTTTTGCCTGCCCTAATTATTTCACAAATCGCAAATAAATTTCACGTTACTCGGAACAGGGGGAAATGTTTGTATACCAAAGAGGTTGTTTTAGTCCAGCGAGTAATGTTTTTTGGTTTATGATGTCGAATTTTGAATTCAAGAAAATTCTTTAACCTCGGAAATATTAATATGACTCATTTTGATGATTATATTATTGCTTTATTTAGACACTACTCGGAATAAAGTATTAAATAGGAAATAAATTATACACTGTCTTGTTAAAACGTCAAGTTCGGCCAAATTATTTTATCACAGAATTTTAGAGATCTCTATTTACAAATAAAACTTCACACTTTACCACTACAGGGAAACTGGGTATAAGTAAATTCATCGTAAAACAAAATAAATTGCAAATAATTATATTGAATTATTGGTTCAGACGAAAAGTTTAAAGTTTTGTTTCGAAAGTTTTTAGTAGACACCACATCCACAGCCGCGGCCTCCATAGCCTAGTCCGAGAGCGGCAGGAGCGAAGGCAGCAGCGCCAGGTCCATAGCCAGCGCCGAGCCCATAGGCACCACCAGCGCCATACGCACCAGCGACGCCATAGCCAGCAGCAGAAGGAGCGATGCTCTCAATAGCAGTAACACCGTTACCGCAGCTGTAGTTGACGATGCCAGCACCGCCACTTGGTAACACTCCCTCCAAAGCCACAGCACTCACGAACGGCAGCTCACCAGCCACGGACAGAATACCCTCAAACACATTCTCAGACGCTACGGAGAGGCTACTGGGAGCGAAAGCAGAGGCGCTGGAGACAGGCAGTCCACCGCCACTGGTGGGAATGATATCTAAACCAGCCAAGCCATTGCCAATGAAACCATTGTTGGCACAGTTACCAGCATAGCCATTACCAAATAATTCATTCCCGATGAAACCTTGGCCAACCAAACCGTTACCAGCACATCCTGGGGCATAAAGAGCAGGAGCGGCGATGGCTCCTAGTCCAAGACATGAACTGAAAGCAGTCTGTAAACAAAAAAATATTGTTATAGTAAATATCTCTATAATAGCAAATATGCATTGGAACATAATAATTTTATCAATCAAATAACACATTGGGTGTCAGACGTGTTTTATGCAATTCCAAACATGATTTTAGTGTGAAAAACTTAACGGTCATTACACAATTAGAGGTAACATAAAATACGCATTATAATATGCGTAACTTAATGCACAATATTAAACTGATCAAATGATCAGTGTATGGTTAAATATTGAATTTCGATACCCTAAAAATATCAATGAAATGGGATCATAAGAAAAAATACTTATGAAATAATAAAATATTGAAGAATTACTTCTCACCTGGATGAAGAGCGCCTGAGCGCAGACGACGAGGATCATCTTGGCTGACATTGTAGTTAGTGTTGAAGTGAACTTCAGAATGAGTTTTACAAGAATCGATCGACTATTTATACTGAAACCTAGTCCTTATCTACACTCGAGAGCAATGAATCCGGGTCACTTAAAGAATGTTAAAAATCTCGGAAACTAAAAATGATAGGTTAATGCAATAAATTGTATTTAATAGACAATGTAATACTCCTTAAATGAAAGTAAAAAAAATATGAGTCACCATACATTTTATTAACACAAAATTATATAAAGAAAAAAACTGCTGATCTCTCCTTAAAACAAAAATAGGAAACATGAAATTTTTGAACTTTATTACGATTTTCTTGAATTTTAATACTTCGTATTGCCTCCTCGTGCTTCCATTACTGCGTTTACGCGGTTTGGCATGCTGTACACCAAGTTTCTTATACGATTTTGGGGAATATTCTCCCATTCCTCTGTGAGAGCAATTTTGAGCTCACGAAGCGTGATTGGGGGAGGGTTTCGTTGTTTTACGCATCTGCCTAGCTCTTCCCAAGCATGCTCGATCGGGTTGATATCCGGGCTGCGCGCTGGCCACTCCATACGAGTAATGTTCATCTCTTGAAGGTAGTCATTCACAATCCTACCTGTATGAGGTCGGGCATTGTCATGCATAAATATAGCATCCTCACCTAAATTGACCATAAATGGACCAACGTGATCATTGAGGATTTCTTCCACATATCTTTCGCTAGTTAAAGAGCCGTTTTCTATGATCACCAGCTCTGTGCGACTTTCAGAAGAAATTCCGGCCCACACAAGTACAGACCCACCACCGTAGGCTACTTTTTCTTCGATGCATGCTTGCTTGAATCTTTCCCCTGGTCTTCGATACACTCTGTGTCTTCCATCGTGCTTGTAGAGCATAAATTTTGATTCGTCGGAGAACATAACTTTTGACCATTCTTCAATACTCCAATTTACGTGGCTCTGGGCATATCTTAGTCTTGAAATACGATGCCCACGCTCCAGTTTAGGGCCGTTTGCAGGTCTAAGGGGTTTTAAGTTAGATTCAGCAAGCCGACGTCTTACTGTCCATGCACTTGGGTTACTTCCTCCGAGGCGTCGAAACTGATTTGTGAGTTCAGTTCCTGTAAGAAAGCGATTTCGAAGCATGGTGTTCACCAAGTATCGGTCTTCTCGTGCTGTGGTACACCTGGTTCTGCCCGTTCCTGGTCTGCGTAGGTTAGAACCAGTTTCTTCGTAACGTCGGAGAACTCTTTGTACTGTTGACAGCGACACACCGACAGTCCTGGCTGTATCGCGCTGACTCCGGCCGGTTTCCAGCATTGTAAGTATTCTGGTGCATTCTTCAGGCGTAAGCGACATAATTTCAGCTTGAATAATGAATATAGAGCACTATCAACATGGTTTATGTACCCACATAAATGACAGATTACAAACAAAAGCAAAACCAAATGCTGTAATTTCGTAGTTCCATCTTCGAAAGTGGCCCTTTTTCAAATTTGATTTTTTTATGATATAACTTTACAATAACTAAGAAGTTTTAATACCTTCATTTAAGGAGTATTACATTGTCTATTAAATACAATTTATTGCATTAACCTAGCATTTTTAGTTTCCGAGATTTTTAGGATTCTTTAAGTGACCCGGATTCATTGCTCTCGAGTGTAGTTGTGTTGCAGCAATTTATGGATTTTGAAAGAGCTTTATGTTTCTTTGTCAGTCGTTGTAATATGGGGAAATAGAAAATGCATGTATTTCGTAAGTGACGTAACCTTGAAATATTTAGTATGAAGGGCATTGTTTCAATAGAACATAGAGCAAACATCACGTTGTTATGATAAGAAGGTTTCGGACTATATAAACGTGGTTTAAAAGTAGGAACATCATTCAGTCTTCAGCTTCTCGTTGAACACAAACAAACATCAAACATGTCTACCTTCGGTTTTCTGTTGCTCTGCATCCAAGCTTGCTTGGTCCAGGTGAGTGATTAACGATTTCTAGTTTCTTTATTCTTTTAAAGACTTTCTTCATTAATACTTTTTTCTTACCTTACTGTCACAATCTTAATTTGTCACAAATGTAAACTTTATGTAGTAGGAGCACCACTTGTTTATTCAAACATGTAGAGAAAATATCACCTTGCATAATAACCACGACGTAAGCTGGCTGACAGGTACCTCTTCTATTAAAAACGATTAATGAGGACAGTCTCTCTCATTCAATTATCATTATTTTATTTTGACTGCCCTGCACTTCTGCAATTGCTCACAATTTTGTCATTTACATGCGATTCTGGTAGACTACTTACATCCTCAGAATGATGTACTAGGGATTTTCTAAGCAAGCAATAAGTTCTATGTGTCTAACGGGGCTCTTTTTTTTAACAGAATGTTTTCGGCCAATATCTCGGCGGTGGCGGTTGCGGATGCGGAGGTCCAGCTGTTGGTTTAGGCATCGGTTCTGCTTATGGTGGTTCTCTGGGTCTCGGCGCTGGTCTTTCTCCTGTTGCTGGATGTGGTAGTGCCTTGGGTCTTGGTGCTTACGGTGGTGCCATCGGTGCTATCGCTCCTGGAGCTGCTTACGGTGGCGTCGGTGAAGGCAACGTGGCGGTCATTGGTGAGCTGCCAGTCGCCGGCAACACCGCTGTTGCTGGTCAGGTCCCCATCCTAGGTGCCGTGACCTTCGGCGGCGCTGTGCCAGCTGCTGGTGCCGTGTCCATCTCTGGACAATGCGCATGCGGCTGTGGCTCTCCTCTTTACTACTGAAATATCTTTTTCTGTCGCTAACATAAAAATAAACGATTATGAACTGAACAAATAATTAAATCTTTAATTACTCCTCAACCAAACCATTACCAATTATTAAACCATTTACCGATCCAATTACAATTATTTAAATAGATAAAATGTGATCGTGTTACAATATACCTGTAGCGTTTGTAAACGGATGGCGCCGTTTGTAAAATGACGAATCATACAATCTGCCTGCGACATACTTACTGCATAAATTTGGCTTCATTTCTTTGTTTAATGCTTAATTTTTTTAAATAAATATGCTAGTGGTACATGACAAATCTTTAGTTTCCGAGATACTTGGATTTACAAATGCGTTTTCTGGGTAAAATGTCACGGTATCATTGATGTTAATTATAAGGTCAAGTGTTTTCAAAACCAAACTAGCCTGTAAATTCGCACTGTTTTCATAATACCTGCAAAATCTTGATAGTTGAATAGGCTAGTTAACAGTAAGGAAAATACCTTATGAAAGGAGATGGAAAACGGTGGGCCCAAATGTAATAAGTTAAGATATGATCTAAAAAATTATTCATATTTTTTTATCTTAGAATATGAAAAATCACCTCAATTCTCAATCTGGAAGCGGAGAAATATGGAAAAGATAGTTTTCGTGAGATTATCGATTGAGTAATCGATTACACAGTTACTTTACGAACATGAAACCTTTGCACTAAATAATAAACTCAAAGTAGTTAAATGCACTATATATACTTATGTGAAACATATTGCATATAATTACAGTCATATTAATAAATAAAATATCAATTAATTACTGAAAAAACAATATTTATTATTATCGATTTCATATCGATTAAAATTCGTTTTCTATTTTTATTTATTTATTTATAATTTTTAGTCTATGTCACTGGCATGACAGCTGACTGACACTGACACTAGACAGTTGCCAACTGCTCTAATGGTCTTGTTTGCTCACTCATCACAGAGTACATTTTATTCACTCGTTTCGTGTCAAAGAGTATAGTAATATGTTTCGTGTTTTCCGATGCGTTTTGAGTGCTTTCCCGATTGTTCTTCATTTTTCACTGCTGTTGTTGTTGAATAGGCTAGTTAACAGAAATAAAAATACCTTATGAAATTTGCATTGTAGAATGATTGTGAACTAAAAGAGAACTCAAACTCAAACTCAAAGCATTTATTTCAATTAAACCCTTTACAGACACATGAATTGTCAACGAGTCAGTCAGTTAGTCAGAAAGTTGAAGCTAGTTACCCATTCCAAAACGTAGATCTGTATGGAGAAGAACGGGCAAGAAACTCCAAGGACACTCTTTTAAATATAGAAATTACAAAATCCTGGGTACATTACTCTTGTTGGTTCTATATGTGAGAACAATGTAAAAAAAAATATAAAAATCAAAAACAATTAAAAATATAAGATTAAAAATAAGCCCTGGCAGATAAGAGATCCATTTGGTAGGGAACCGAATGATCCAACACTGAACTAACTAATTAACTAACTTCTAAAGACATTTAAGAAAATAGATGAAAATTGACCATTCCCCCACCTTATCTTCGAAACTAATGAGTTTAAAACTATGAAAACAAAACAGAAAATGGTTCTTTACTCATAGATTACAGGAAAATCTATAAGCAGTCTATGGCCTTAAAATGAAATGGTTAATCACTCAATATTACTTACTGTATTTTTAAGAAAACCTAGTGTCGTGGTGATACGTTGCCTGCGGTCGGCTATAGAATGGTTAAAAGTCAAGTTAATTTCTTAACCGCTGAATTTCTGATATTCAAGGAGAAAATCAGAAATTCAGCGGTTCTTTAGTTATACAATTTTTTTTTTTACAGAATGGGCCTGCTTTTGAGTCCGATCTCCCCTAATAGAACGCGGTCGATGGCATCTACAAAGTCAAAGTCAAAATCAATTAATTAATTTCAATTAGGCACAAAAAAGGCACTTTTGAACGTCAAACTTTACAAAAAATAATAATAACGATTTCATTCTAGTCGCCTACACTTAATTATTTTACAAATCGAAAATGACATGATGTAATTGTATCTTCCGTTAAGTGAAATAAGGCGAAATGTTTGGGTTTTTGTGGAAGTACATAGTTAGATTTTGGGAGCGCAAATGAAACGGAGTTTTTGGGGAAGTAAGAGTTTATTACGACCCGAGCTTACAGAAGTTCATGTAAGACTAACTTAGCCTATCTTAATTCTAATACATCGCAAAACTTTCTCATAGACCGGTGGTCGGCCCACCCGCGGTCGCGCCACACATCCTGTCACGTACGCCTAATCACAAAAGTGCCAGGTCAGCGTCTAGACTCTACCACATACCACAGCGTTAGGCTGGGAACATAACTCCTCCCCCCTTAAATCAAAGTTATCGGAAAAACAGGGGTTTTCCGAGAACTTTGTATAATTACAAATTAGAAACTACAATTATCACTTATGACAAAAAAATAAAATGATCAAACTATTCCTATAATAAAGTCACAACTTGAAAATTGTAAAGTCAATCAAACTAATAGTATAGGTCTTTGATTAACTTGACCGTCCTCAGGTTGTGCGGGATTATCCTCAATAACTCTATCCCGCTCTTTACAGAATTTTCTTACAACATCTAAATACTTATATATAATTACAGCTACTGACAATAAAATGACTACCGCGTATAAGACATAAAGGGCGACACTAACACTTTCACTTGTGGTTTCACTTTTCACTGTATTTGCACTATTCTTCAGAATATTATTTAGTTGGCGTATGTCATCCAAATTTACTCCCTTCAGATTTATAGGTTCGATCCTTGCTGCGTCACGAGTTAGATCTATCAAGTCAGGTAAGTTCAATAAGGGAACAGGCATATAATCCGTTTGTAGTGAGTAAGAGCGCCGTCCATGTATTTGAATATTATCTATAGAGACATCACATTGTCCTCGTACCGTTAGCAGATATGTTCCTCGTATGCGTTCTTTTGTTTCATCATTATTACAAGTCTGTGATATGACTTGGTTGTGTTTTGAATACACTATCCAACTATTGGGACCAATTCTTTGAAGTTTCAGGGACTCAGATAGTATCTTACGTGGGAAACAGCGCGACAGATTGTGGTGGTATTTCATTAGTTGCTCAATGCAAGTTTCTTCCCCATATTGAATTAGTTTATCTTCAGAGCAGAGGTATTCTTTAGCGGTTATCTCTTGACACGGTTGATCAGTTGGACGATACCTCGACCCTTCTACTAGTAGGTAGGGAAATTCAGGAATAACAGCAAAGGTAAGATTTGAGGAATCATCTGAGATAGGAATGGAATACAGTTTATAGTAACTATAAGTTGCATTATAAATAAGTGGAACTTCGATTACAAAAGTTAATTCTTCATTCTTAATGTAAGCTTTTACAGATAAGGATTCTTCTATGTTTATTAAATTTCGTTCATTTACAGGGTACATTAGATTATCATATTGGCTTATATATTTTAACACTTTCAACAGTTCGCTAGGATTCATTACGGCCTTATGTAATACTGATAATTTACTGAATGCAATGGCCGTTTCAAGTTCGCTGAGTTTTATATAAAGTGTTCTAAAGTTTACAATAAATTGGTTTAGTAATCCGAAGACATAGGTCATATAAATTGAGTGATTATCTTTCTTAGTGAGATCGGTTACGAGACCTTCAAGTAATTTAATGCGTGCGTCTATTATTTTTGTATTTTCATTGATTATTTCGGTAGAATTCAGAAAATGATCCAACATTTTAGATACCTATCATCGTAAATTTGTTAGAAATTGCTTGTTCCTCGGTCTGAATACTACTGATTATATTGTCATATCTGACTGCATCTTCATGGTCAAGATTACCCGTTATAATTTTGATGATAGAGCCAAGAGGGTTTACAATACCACGTTTGAATCTTTTAGATGGAATTAATTGCTGTAATTTTTCTAGAGTCTCATTTTTTATGTACTCCACCTGTATTTTAAGGCTCCTGAACTCATCCGCATACGACTTACTTGGGTGTAACATTTGACTAAATTCGGAATATTTTTTAATATTAAAGGAAAGATCTGTACCAATGCATTGGAGGTTGATTATTTTAACAATAGACCATTTATCATATTGCATAAATGCTTGACCTAATTTCACCGGAAGAATCCCAGGGTTTTGATTAATCTTTACCACTTGAAGGGCCTGGCTTGGAAGACTCCAACTGGTCGTTGTCCATATCACCAGGATCCAACACCACCTGTGGAGGACGTTTTACATTTTTAACCGGAACTTTAGTATCTCTATTTTTTACTTTTATTGGTACGATGTTACGTTCTATCTGACCTGTAACCATGGCCTTTTGAAATCTAGGTTTATCTTTAGCTTGCCTTCTATTTACGGCTTTAATGAAAATCGTTTGCATTTCTTCTAAGGCTGGTCTGGATTCGCCTTCCCGCTTGGTTATAATTCTTTCCTTATGACTTTTTACCTTTTCGGAAAGATATTTATAAATTGCCCGTGTTCTTTTCTTATGATCTCTGATTAGTTGCTGATTGTATGCTTTATCGAATTCAGAGTTAAAAATAGAGTTTAATTCCGTATGACCAAACGCAGCTTCGAACGGTGTTAAATCAGTGGTACTGTGGATAGTGTTATTGTAAGCCATAACGGCGTAAGTCATCACTGATGCTGCGTCTGTAAATTTCTTTTCATAGTTCGCTAATCGATATATTTCTATAATTGTAGAGTGAAAACGTTCTATGAGCCCCATAGAATTGGGATTATTAGGTGTACCTATGTGTAGTTTAATTTTGTGCAAGTCCGTCAGTTCTTTTAATAATTCATTATTAAATTCGGTTCCCGGATCAGAACTTATTTTCTGTGGTATACCGTAAAAAGAAAAGTATTTCATTAATGCTCTGACCACTTCGGGTGTGGAGCGAGATGCAATTTCTATCGCTTGTCCTAATTTGCTAAAGGCATCGATTAAAGTTAAATAGTATTTTGATTCTATACTGAACAGATCTATAAATATTTCCTGAAAGGGGGCGTTCTGGGTTTGTGTGAGCTGCAGTACAGGTTTAATTGGTTTTCTGTCATACTTAGAGGTTTTACAACGATCACATGAGTTAATTATGGCGGAAACGGTTTCGGATAAATGTGGCCAATGATAATTACGACGGATTCTTTTAACAGTTTCTGTAATGCCGCGATGACAGGTCTTGCCTTCATGTAACTTAATCACAATGGCTTTCTGTTCCTGTTCATCTTCGACGTAAATAACGCGCTCGGTACATTCATAAAAATTTACCATATCTTTCTTAAATAATGAAATTATAATATTACTAAAGTCTTTTCTGTGTTCTGGATTCTCAAAATAAATGAAATATTTAATTTTGGGTTTTATATATTCTTTTAAAAATGTTTTGATATGATCTTGATTATGAAGAGGCAAAAATACTTCCAACACTTTTTGTTTGTCCCTAGACAAGTCTTTTACGTGGAGCTCATTACGAAACCAGCTAAAAACTAGTATTTGATTAGGTTTGGTGTCTATTGCTTCCTTCAATATCGGTATTCCATGGGATTCGAGATCTTCGGCTGAATGAACTGTTTGTATACTAGAAGGTTCAGAGGGTATAGGATAATTATTGGGTGATTGTTCCAAGTCTGTACGAGTATCGAAATCTAAATCTATGGTCATTGGGCTAGCTGTCGCGGTTCTTTCAGAGTCGGAAACAGAAATAGTCCTTGAGTCATCAGAATTTAATGCGGCCACGTCTTCTAAATAATTTTGAAGTCTACTTTCTTTTTCGTTTATATTAACAATCATTGAAATGTCGTCGGAAACGTTGGCTGCTCCTAGTGCTTTAAGTTGAATTCGAGATAGCGCATCTGCAGTTACATTCTGTTTACCATTTTTATATATGACATTAAAGTCATATTCTTGCAACCGCAAGCGCCAACGCGTTAGCTTGTTATTAGGTTCCTTGAGTTGATACAGCCAGACTAACGGTCTATGGTCAGTGTAAATATCAAATTTATGTCCGTATAAATAAGGTCTAAAGTGTTTTGTGGCCCACATGATTGCCAATAATTCGCGTTCAATAGTACTGTACCTTTTTTCCGTATCTGTCAAGGTCCGACTGGCATATGCTATTGGTTTGTCACTACCTACAGGGCCCTGTGACAAAACCGCGCCAATTGCAACTGCAGAGGCGTCTGTCGTTAATAAAAATGGTTTATTCATGTCCGGGTATTGCAATATCGGTGCGTTTATCAGAAGTTCCTTACATTTTTCAAAAGCTTCGGTATAATTTTGGTCTATGACTACCTTTTTACCCTTTTTCAAACAGGCTGTCAATGGCTGTGTGATTTTGGAGAAATCTTTAATAAACCGTCTGTAATAACCCACAAAGCCTAAGAATCGCTTGATTTCAGTCTGTGTCCGTGGTAAAGGATATTTAAGAACTGCTTGTATTTTGTCGTTGTTTGGTCGTAGTCCGTTTTTAGTCAACGTGTGTCCCAAATACTGCACTTCCTTACGTAAAAATTCGGACTTGTCTAACTGAACCTTTAAGTTAGTTTGACGAAGTCTATCGAAGACGGAACGTAATTTTTGAACATGCTCTACTATGCCATTTGAATATATTAGTATATCGTCTAAATAAACCGGGCAATGTATACCCTGTAGGCCTCTCAAGACATTATCGAGAGTCCTCTGAAAGGTTGCCGGAGCTGTTTTAAGACCAAATGGCATACGGAGGAACTCATAATGTCCATTTTGTGTAGAAAAAGCTGTTTTTTCACTGTCAGAAACTTCAATTTGGTGATATCCGGACGCTAAATCTAATGTGGTGAAGACAAGGGGTCGTTCAACTACTGATGCTGTGTTGAACTTTTGGGACATATTTATAATGCATGGGAAGATAAATGCGATGCCTTGGGCATCTTTTGTGATTTGTCCAAGGCATTTGATTGCGTTGTTCATGAAACGCTAATCAGGAAGCTCCGCCACTATGGGATCCGAAACAGTGCTCTGGATCTTCTAACTTCATACTTGAGTAATAGGATTCAGAGCGTTGACGTTAATGGAAAAAGATCTCCCGGATCTATAGTAACAATGGGAGTCCCACAGGGCTCAATTCTTGGTCCTTTCTTGTTTCTTATTTATATTAATGACTTGCCTTACCTCGTAAAGGATAACCATGATATAGTGTTGTTTGCGGATGACACTTCACTTTTGTTTAAACTTAAACGTCAGCAGCTGGTTACTGACGATATAAATAGCGCGATCGCGAAAGTAGTTCACTGGTTCAATGTTAACAATTTACTTCTCAATGAAAAAAAAACCAAATGCATTAAATTTACACTGCCTCACGTTAGGCAGGTGAAAACTAATGTGTTGATAAAGGGCGAAGAATTGAATCCTGAAGATAGCACAGTATTCTTGGGCTTAACTTTGGATGCTAAGCTTCAGTGGGGCCCACATATAGATAAATTGTCAAAAAAGCTAAGCTCCGCAGCGTATGCAGTTAGAAAAATTCGTAATTTAACAGACATAGAGACAGCCCGTTTAGTGTACTTTAGCTATTTTCATAGTGTAATGTCGTATGGTATTCTATTGTGGGGAAATGCCGCCGACATTCAGACTATCTTTGTTTTGCAGAAAAGAGCTGTTCGATCAATTTATAAATTAAGTCCGAGACACTCTCTCAGAGAGAAATTTAAGGAGATTAATGTAATGACTGTGCCTTCTCAGTATATTTTTGAAAATCTCTTATATGTCCATAAAAATTTAAACTTGTTTAAAAAATACAGTGATATCCATAACATAAATACTAGGAACAAACACAAATTTGTTGTACCTACAACAAGGCTCAAGAAAATAGGTGGCTCGTTCAGATGTCAATGTATACGCTTTTATAATAAACTTCCAAGCCGCGTACAAGACCTAAGCCTTAATAAATTCAAATCATTCATTAAACGTAAGTTGTGCCAGAAAGCGTTTTATACCGTTAAAGATTTCATTGAGGACAAAAAGGCTTGGGATTGAGCTGCTCCAATTTATTATATTTTTTTTTTTTTTTTTTTTTTTTTTTTTTTCATTTTGAATTTTGTTTGTGTTTCTGCTAACTTTAAATTATATACAAAATGACATGAATATTTACTTTGTGAAGTATAATATTATTATTATGATGTGAGGACTATGTGGGTCATATATTTAGCTATATTTTACTTTTTGTTATGTTAATCTGGCAGTTTGAGTACTTTATGCGGCCTACCCAAATGTCCTTTCTTTGGTATTGTTCGTCGATTCGTTGAGCTCTTTTTAAGTTCTGAGTTGAGCTACACGATTGCTGACAAATGCGTGCACTGACTGGCCAGGTCCACTCAAATCTGTATGGTTCTTTCCTCAAAAGACCATTTCAGACACAAATCTACATGGTCCTTAAATTGAAATGCTCTGACCAAGATTATTTCCGGGTTATTATATACACATTGACATTAATGAATGTTATATATCCATTGACATGAATATTTACTTTAAAGTATTATATTATTTTAATTATTGTGAATGTGAAGACTATGCAGATATTCCCTTTTGTTTTGTTTTAATTTTTTTTTTTTGTTGTCAATTAGTTTTTATCATGGTCTGGCAGTTTGAGTAATTTATGTGGCCTACCCAAACGTCCTTTCTTTGGTATTGTTCGTCGAATCGTTGAGCTCCTTAAATTCTGAGTTGAGCTGCACGATAACTGACAAATGCGTGCACTGACTGGACAGGTCTTCTCAATCTGAATGGTTATTTCCTCAAAAGACCATTTCAGACTTCAATCTACATCGTCTTCACATGATCTGACCAAGATTATGTCTGGACTTTAAAAGAGACTGTGACCTCTGAGTTTGTTTCGGCCTTTCTTCTCAGAGTAGTCAGTTAGGAAACGCCGACCTCATCTAGTTTTTAAAATATGATTGACGTGTAAAAGTGTTTGTACAAACCTACTTGCAGAAATAAATCATTTATCATTTATCATTTAGTTGCTTTTGCCAAGTTTGTCGAATAAGTCGTATATATTAGGAAGTGGGTACTTGTCATCGATCGTTATGTCGTTGAGTCTGCGGTAATCTATTACCATTCTATATTTCACCTGACCGGAGGCATCTGCCTTTTTTGGTACCAAATGAACAGGTGCACTCCAGGGTGAATGTGATTCTCGGATTACATTGTCCTTGAGAAGTTTTTCGACCTGTCGTTTGATTTCTTCAGCCTGTGCTGGAGCTTGCCTATAAGGTTTAATATAGATTGGATCCTCATTAATAGTCCGAATATGATGCTTTACCTGGTTTGTAAAAGTCAAAGGCAAGTCTTCGCAGTAAAATATGTCCTTATACTCGAAATATAATTCACTAATCATTTCATTTTCTTCCTGGTTGAGATGATGAAGTCTCATTTTCTGTAAGTTGGCTGTCAGTAACGAGTCAATGTCAATGTCAGTTAACCCAGTTGTGTTATTTACTATACACTCTTCAGAGAAGTTGGTAACTTTGAAAGGAGCGGTTATAGTTAGCCTTACTTCAAGGTCAGTAGCATTCTGAATTATAGTGGAGGCAAGGTAATTTTCACACTTTACAATTGCAGTTGGCATTCTAACACTTTCGTGAAATTGCGTGTAATCTAATATGGCATAGCCATCTTTCTTATTTACGGGTAGCCTCACTTTATGTTCTGTACGAGGTTCAAGTTTAAGTTCATGGTCAGTGTTATAAATTATAGGAATATTAATATCGTTTATCTTTAAAATTCTATTCTTAAAACATATACTAGCATTAAGTTGAGACATAAGATCCATTCCAATCAATCCATCATATCTATAATCCACATCATAAATATAAAACTTATGATAACCATTTACTTTAAAAATTGAAAAAAGGGGAATATTAGCTACTTCATTATGTTCGCTCGTAGCATGTGTACTGGTAACTGTAAATGGTTCGTAGAATTTTGACTGTGGGAAATATTCATCAACTTTTCCAGGGCTTATGAAAGATCTAGTGCTTCCTGTATCCAACATAAATTTACCGTTCATGTCGGGAATGGTTATATAAGGATTTTTAAGATTAGCGTCAAACTTAAGTTCTATCATTTCGGGTGAACACGAATCAAATTTATTTGAAAATTTGGGACATCTTTAGAGTCTACTTTATTTTCAGCTGAATGCGAATCATCAGCCTTTTCAATAGCTTTGGGAATTTCAGTATTTGGGTTCTGATCCACGCAATCGTTGTTAATGTACATATTTGTATAGTCATAGTCCCAGTTTCCTAGATAACATATACCATAATTATTGTAATTGGGGTCATAATAATACTGTTCGTTACTGGTATAAAGCTCGTTAAGAGGAAAACTTTGTGGTTGCTTAACAGGTGCTGGAGCAGTTCTCATTGTTACGTCACGATCACCCAATAAATTGTTAGGGGGACGGTGGCTCGAAGGTTGTGGAGCTCTATAGCCGAATTGTCCTACTTGAGGTCTATAACCGAATTGTGCTGCTTGGGGTCCATAACCGAATTGTACCGCTTGGGGTCCATAACCGTATTGTGCTGCTTGAAGTCTATTACCGAATTGTTGAGGTTGTTTATTCCCAAGCTGCGGTAATTGCTGTCGAAAGCCTATTTGTTGATTCGGCATATTCGGACGTACAAAAACTTGGTTAGGTATACCGAATTTAAATTGAGTTTGATTTGCAGACGGCCTGTGGTAATTATGTTGCAATTGAGGTGCTGTAAAGGTAGGTTTCGGATTGTTTGAACTTGAAATAACGCCTTTTTCAGATGATGGCAATAACTGATGACCTTGTGGCCGATGTTGTAACATTTTGCTGCGTAAATTATATTGTTCCTGGAAATTAACCTCTTCAAGGACAAATTGTAAGGCTTCTTCCAATGTACTACTAGGATTTTTCAATCGAACAATCCGCACCATTGTTCCGGTAAATTGTACATAAAAACGTTAAGCGAAGTGTTATTATAAATTACTTTCTTAGCTTCTCTTAACGTAGCGGAACCGTTCTGATTAACCTTAGATATTAAAATAGCACGAATATCTTGTATACGGCTGCAAAATTCTAAATATGACTCATTTGATTTAATTTTTAGGGTTTCGAGCTCAATTGCCACGCATTCCTCACTTCTGGGATCACCAAAATGTTGGATCATTAAAGATTTAAATTCAGAATAAGTTTCAAGGTCACCCCTTTCACTTAAAAGAGCCGCTGCTTTACCCTTTAATTTACTTGTAATATTCTGCATTAAAAATTCGTTTCGCTCTGAAGTCCCTTGACATTTTCCGATAACATATTCGCACTTTCGTAAAAATAAACTAAGTATATTAGTTTCACCATTAAATTCGGGAATTAATTTTAAAACATCTTGAGGTATCAAAGAATCTGGCAATTGCATCGGAAACGGAGTTTCAGAACGAACCGAAGGGGTCGCCCCTGCCACCACCGTCGCAGATAAAGGAATTTGACCTTGATTCATTTTAGACAAAATTAAAATTAACAATGTAATTTTAATTGTAAAATTAAAAGATAAACCTCAATTTATATGTTAAATTACACCGTAGAATTAATAAAAATAGGCAGAAACATTAATGTTACTTTCCTCTTAAAAAAAACTAAATTAAACTAATTCTAATTACGTCTATCACAATAATAGTGTAGGGAATGAGGAAGGATGTAGAAGGTTACTCACATGCCAACCACTTTATATATTATCACCATCTCTGCTAACCCACGTAATTTGCGCGTTATCTAAACTTATTTATTTGGTTCGAAGATTGCCCAATATAGAACGCCTCACTGATTTTAAGCACGACGACTATACGTGTATAACAGTAACCACTCGCGAAACACAGTCCACGCGTTCTCATGTATTTTACAGATTTTCGCACTTGACTTTTCGCGGAGGAAAACTGTTTGCGGCAATCCTACCGGCTGCGCCAGTTAGATTTTGGGAGCGCAAATGAAACGGAGTTTTTGGGGAAGTAAGAGTTTATTACGACCCGAGCTTACAGAAGTTCATGTAAGACTAACTTAGCCTATCTTAATTCTAATACATCGCAAAACTTTCTCATAGACCGTCGGCCCACCCGCGGTCGCGCCACACATCCTGTCACGTACGCCTAATCACAAAAGTGCCAGGTCAGCGTCTAGACTCTACCACATACCACAGCGTTAGGCTGGGAACATAACTACATACCAAACAACGAAGTTGTTTTAGTCTGGCGAGAAAATATTGATATGCCCCTAAGATGGGTATATTTACACTAAAAACTTAACATTTAATAAAGGATTCCAAGAAATCACACCCCCATGTCATGACGAAATATAATTCCAAACGGTTTTGCCTGCCCTAATTATTTCACAAATCGCAAATAAATTTCACGTTACTTGGAACAGGGGGAAATGTTTGTATACCAAAGAGGTTGTTTTAGTCTAGCGAGTAATGTTTTTTGGTTTATGATGTCGAATTTTGAATTCAAGAAAATTCTTTAACCACGGAAATATTAATATGACTCATTTTGATGATTATATTATTGCTTTATTTAGACACTACTCGGAATAAAGTATTAAATAGGAAATAAATTATACACTGTCTTGTTAAAACGTCAAGTTCGGCCAAATTATTTTATCACAGAATTTTAGAGATCTCTATTTACAAATAAAACTTCACACTTTACCACTACAGGGAAACTGGGTATAAGTAAATTCATCGTAAAACAAAATAAATTGCAAATAATTTTATTGAATTATTGGTTCGGACGAAAAGTTTAAAGTTTTGTTTTGAAAGTTTTTAGTAGACACCACATCCACAGCCGCGGCCTCCATAGCCAAGTCCGAGAGCGGCAGGAGCGAAGGCAGCAGCGCCAGGTCCATAGCCAGCGCCGAGCCCATAGGCACCACCAGCGCCATACGCACCAGCGACGCCATAGCCAGCAGCAGAAGGAGCGATGCTCTCAATAGCAGTAACACCGTTACCGCAGCTGTAGTTGACAATGCCAGCACCGCCACTTGGTAACACTCCCTCCAAAGCCACAGCACTCACGAACGGCAGCTCACCAGCCACGGACAGAATACCCTCAAACACATTCTCAGACGCTACGGAGAGGCTACTGGGAGCGAAAGCAGAGGCGCTGGAGACAGGCAGTCCACCGCCACTGGTGGGAATGATCTCTAAACCAGCCAAGCCATTGCCAATGAAACCATTGTTGGCACAGTTACCAGCATAGCCATTACCAAATAATTCATTCCCGATGAAACCTTGGCCAACCAAGCCGCTACCAGCACATCCTGGGGCATAAAGAGCAGGAGCGGCGATGGCTCCTAGTCCAAGACATGAACTGAAAGCAGTCTGTAAACAAAAAAATATTGTTTTAGTAAATATCTCTATAACAGCAAATATGCATTGGAACATAATAATTTTATCAATCAAATAACATATTGGGTGTCAGACGTGTTTTATGCAATTCCAAACATGATTTTAGTGTGAAAAACTTAACGGTCATTACACAATTAGAGGTAACATAAAATACGCATTATAATATGCGTAACTTAATGCACAATATTAAACTGATCAAATGATCAGTGTATACTTAAATATTGAATTTCGATACCCTAAAAATATCAATGAAATGGGATCATAAGAAAAAATACTTATGAAATAATAAAATATTGAAGAATTACTTCTCACCTGGATGAAGAGCGCCTGAGCGCAGACGACGAGGATCACCTTGGCTGACATTGTAGTTAGTGTTGAATTGAACTTCAGAATGAGTTTTACAAGAATCGATCGACTATTTATACTGAAACCTAGTCCTTATCTAGTTGTGTTGCAGCAATATATGGATTTTGAAAGAGCTTTATGTTTCTTTGTCAGTCGTTGTAATATGGGGAAATAGAAAATGCATGTATTTCGTAAGTGACGTAACCTTGAAATATTTAGTATGAAGGGCATTGTTTCAATAGAACATAGAGCAAACATCACGTTGTTATGATAAGAAGGTTTCGGACTATATAAACGTGGTTTAAAAGTAGGAACATCATTCAGTCTTCAGCTTCTCGTTGAACACAAACAAACATCAAACATGTCTACCTTCGGTTTTCTGTTGCTCTGCATCCAAGCTTGCTTGGTCCAGGTGAGTGATTAACGATTTCTAGTTTCTTTATTCTTTTAAAGACTTTCTTCATTAATACTTTTTTCTTACCTTACTGTCACAATCTTAATTTGTCACAAATGTAAACTTTATGTAGTAGGAGCACCACTTGTTTATTCAAACATGTAGAGAAAATATCACCTTGCATAATAACCACGACGTAAGCTGGCTGACAGGTACCTCTTCTATTAAAAACGATTAATGAGGACAGTCTCTCTCATTCGATTATCATTATTTTATTTTGACTGCCCTGCACTTCTGCAATTGCTCACAATTTTGTCATTTACATGCGATTCTGGTAGACTACTTACATCCTCAGAATGATGTACTAGGGATTTTCTAAGCAAGCAATAAGTTCTATGTGTCTAACGGGGCTCTTTTTTTTAACAGAATGTTTTCGGCCAATATCTCGGCGGTGGCGGTTGCGGATGCGGAGGTCCAGCTGTTGGTTTAGGCATCGGTTCTGCTTATGGTGGTTCTCTGGGTCTCGGCGCTGGTCTTTCTCCTGTTGCTGGATGTGGTAGTGCCTTGGGTCTTGGTGCTTACGGTGGTGCCATCGGTGCTATCGCTCCTGGAGCTGCTTACGGTGGCGTCGGTGAAGGCAACGTGGCGGTCATTGGTGAGCTGCCAGTCGCCGGCAACACCGCTGTTGCTGGTCAGGTCCCCATCCTAGGTGCCGTGACCTTCGGCGGCGCTGTGCCAGCTGCTGGTGCCGTGTCCATCTCCGGACAATGCGCATGCGGCTGTGGCTCTCCTCTTTACTACTGAAGTATCTTTTTCTGTCGCTAATATAAAAATAAACGATTATGAACTGAACAAATAATTAAATCTTTAATTACTCCTCAACCAAACCATTACCAATTATTAAACCATTTACCGATCCAATTACAATTATTTAAATAGATAAAATGTGATCGTGTTACAATATACCTGTAGCGTTTGTAAACGGATGGCGCCGTTTGTAAAATGACGAATCATACAATCTGCCTGCGACATACTTACTGCATAAATTTGGCTTCATTTCTTTGTTTAATGCTTAATTTTTTTTAATAAATTTGCTAGTGGTACATGACAAATCTTTAGTTTCCGAGATACTTGGATTTACAAATGCGTTTTCTGGGTAAAATGTCACGGTATCATTGATGTTAATTATAAGGTCAAGTGTTTTCAAAACCAAAATAGCCTGTAAATTCGCACTGTTTTCATAATACCTGCAAAATCTTGATATTTGAATAGGCTAGTTAACAGTAAGGAAAATACCTTATGAAAGGAGATGGAAAACGGTGGGCCCAAATGTAATAAGTTAAGATATGATCTAAAAAATTAGTCATATTTTTTTATCTTAGAATATGAAAAATCCCCTCAATTCTCAATCTGGAAGCGGAAAAATTCAAATTCAAATTCAAAAGTCATTTATTCAAACTAGGCTGAGAATCAGCACTTTTCGAACGTCAAAATTACATAAGACAGTCCCCCAAAACGCCCACCCTTCACCACTTCCTAGTGCTTTTGCTGGGAAGAAGAAGTGGCGCAACAAACTCCCCAGCAGCACAGCTGTCTGTTCAGTTAGAAAAAAAATAAAAAATGATTCTATACAACAGTATGCAAGACAATTTACAATATGCAAAAAATAATTTAAATTAAATAGCTATAATTTATAGCCATATGACAGCTAGCACACGCCAATATACCAACCAAAAGCATCGAGAACTATACTCAAGCAGAAATAAAAATAACTAAAAGTAAAAAATATCTAAAAAAAAAAAAAAAAAAGCCTCCAGGCATAAAGGGCGTGCCCGCTTACATATAGCTGTAACTAGAAGTTACAATTGATAAACTAGGACCATCAAGGTAAAATAAATAATTGTCGAGGTCGCTAGCTAACCACATATTGCAACACAACTCATAAAAAAAACATTGTAATGAGTAGATTATGTCAGCACTAAATTAAAATAAAATTAAAATAAATTGACTTATAAAGTAAAATTATAAACAATTATATAAACTCATTATAACCTGTCAGTAGGTAAACTAATTCTGGAGAAAGAACATTTAAACATTGTCTTGAGTTAATCACAGCGACCATCTATTCTTATCATTTAAGTAGTCGTTGATAGAATAGTATGCCTTTGAACAAAGGTTGGACTTTAATTTAGTTTTAAACGCATTAAAAGGCAAATCTAGCAAAGAAGAGGGTAGCTTGTTATAAAAGGTTATACCAAGCCCAACAAATGAGTTATGAACCTTATGAAGCCGGTGAAAGGGAGCACGTAGTTTATCCTTACTTCTTGTGTTAAAATTGTGAATATCACTGTTTTTAGTGTGTATGTGTATATTTTGCCTAATATATAAGATGTTGGCGAAGATGAATTGTGATGCCACTGTGAGAATACCGATATCTTTGAAAAAATCTCTTAGAGAAACTCTGGCACCTAGCTGGTAAATTGCTCGAATAGCTCGTTTTTGGAGGACAAATATATTTTGAATATCTGCAGCTTTGCCCCATAGCAGAATACCATAGGACATAACGCTATGAAAATAACTAAAATAGACTAACCGAGCTGTATCAACGTCAGTGTATTGTCTTACTTTTCTGACGGCGTAGGCGGCCGAACTGAGCCTTCCCGCTAGGCTCGATATATGTTGGCCCCACTGAAGTTTGGCATCTACTGTTATGCCCAGAAAAACTGCCGAGTTTACAGTTTCAAGCACCTCTTTATCTAAGACGATGTTGGGTCCTAGATTTCTAACATTTGGAAGGGCAAACTTTACACATTTCGTTTTCTTGGCATTGGTGCACGCAATCAAAGGCTTTGGAGAGATCACAGAAAACTCCAATAGCATTTTGAGAGTTCTCCCATGCGTTAAATATGTGTTTCAGGAGAGCAACACCCGCATCTGTAGTCGAACGACCCTTTGTAAAGCCATATTGTTCATTATGAAGGAGGCTATTTAAATTAAAATGTCTTAGCAACTGCTTGAGTATTAACTTTTCAAATATTTTGCTGAATGCTGGTAAAATAGAAATAGGCCTGAAATTGCCAACGTCATTTTTATTACCTGATTTAAATAATGGTATAACTTACCTTATATGGTGTAACCTACCTTAAATATGGAAAAGATAGTTTTCGTGAGATTATCGATTGAGTAATCGATTACACAGTTACTTTACGAACATGAAACCTTTGCGCTAAATAATACGCCCACGACACAATAACCTGTTTGGAGTCTCTCAAAGCCGGTGAAGAGTCTGCGATCACCTGCAGTCTTTATGATGAGTTGGTTGGTAGCGGGTCTGGACCCACATGTGTTGAGCCAATTGTAACAATAGACTTAACTGATGAAACTATCACTAAATGCAATTTGTTTACTAGTCATAATAAGTTAAAAAAATATATTAAAATTAATAGATTAATTAGAAAAATTAAAAAATCACTGAAACGCCAAAAAGTTAACAAATTAAATATAAAACTTAGGCAAAAAAATCTAAATTTAATTAAAGAATTAAAGAAGTGTAATAGTGAACTACAATTATGTAATACAATGTATAATACAGACACTCAGCACCTACAGGATGAATTGTTTGTTAGGGAATATGCTCTAAAGGATATCTTTAGTAAATATGAGGCTTCTCAACAAGACCTGAGTAAGCGCTTGCAGGAGGCCAATGAATTGGCTGACCTGGTCAAGTACAACGCCGAGAGGTATGAGTCTCTGACAAATAACCTCTCTTTTAGCTGTGCCTGCTCCCATGAGCCCCAACCTCAACTGGTTACACCTACACCCTCAGTGGCTCAGCCTGTAGGTAGCTGTTTGGATGGCAAAAATAATAATAATTTGATTAACACAACCTATGTATTTTCGGACAAATTTGGTCAAGGTATTGGTCGTATATTTAATCAGTGTTCACAACAATATGTAATTAATAATTGTTTACCCGGTGCCAGTATTAGCCAATTAATTAATAATATTAAACTGACACAAATAAACCCCTGTTCCACTGTTATATTATTATATGGGGACAGTTTAACTGTAAGAAAAAAGGACATAATTGAATGTGTCCATTTGATGTTACATCTCAATAATACTAATAATTGTAAATTTATTTTCTGTGCCTTGCCTTATTCTCGATATTTGTCTAATGAGACAAATAGGCACATTTATAAATTAATTAAATATGTTAATTTATAATAGGACCTGTCGTCACAGTGACGCTATTTTATATTTTGATTGTAATCAATTCATTACTGATTATAAACTGACAAATTATACAATGTATTTGCCACCTAGTTGTAGAAGACAAATTGCTAATCTCTTAGCATACAATATACACAGTGACACTGGTACCTGTAGTGTACCATCGATTACTGTTAGTAGTGGTACTAACACTACTTTTGATACGCCTAGTAGTTTAAACTATTAGGAGCGACAACGGATGAGCCGTATATATTGAACGTTGTTCATCAAAATATGCAGGGTTGGTCCGGCAAAGAGCTAGAATTAAGTTTATTTATGGAGAACTATGATGTTCAGGTGTTATGTTTGACTGAACACTGGTTGAAAGAACATGAAGTGGTGTTTATTAATGATGATAATTTTACTGTACAAAGTGCGTTTGTAAGAAAAAGCGCCATTCGCGGTGGATCTTTGGTTCTTGTTTCAAACAAGTTGAAATGTAAACAACGTTTAGATTTAGCTAATCTTTCCATCGAGCGCACTATTGAGTTGTCTTGTGTTGAACTCGAGCGATACATTATAATTTGCGTGTATCGACCCCCCTCTGGTGATTTTATTAGTTTTGAATCGGTAATGGAGGATTCGCTCAATAGGTTAAAATCAAGTAATAAAAGTATAATTTTATGTGGAGATTTTAATATTAATATTTTAGATGTTACTCCATTAAGTATTAGACTTCTTAATCTGTTTAGGTCTTATAATTTAATTAACTTGTTTTTTGAAGCTACTAGGATCACGGCATCTTCGTCAACTTGTCTTGATAATATATTTAGTGATTGTGATGCCAAAAATAAATTAGTGTTAAGTGACTTAACGTCTGACCACTGTGGTTTATTAGCTAGTTTCCCCATGCCATTACATAAAAAGCCGCATAAAATAGAATGTAGGCCATATACAGCTAGTCAATGCAATAAATTTAAAAATAATATAGCTCATAGAATAACACCATCTATAATAGAACACGAGAATCCTAATGAAATGTATGCAGCCCTTTTTGATGTTGTGCAAAAAGAGTACCAATCTACTTTCAAGACTAAAACTATTGACATTAATGGCACCTCCGTTGGCTTTAATCAATGGGCCACTCCGGGTATTTATAAAAGTAGAGCGAGACTATACGAGTTATATGGTTTGAAAAAATATAGATTTGATACTCCTTTCCTAGAGTATGTCAAAAATTATTCAAAATTATTTAAAAAGGTTAGTGTTTTTGCTAAATCTAAATTTTTAAGCGATACAATTAAAAATTCCAATAATAAAGTAAAAACCACTTGGAAAATTATTAACAATGAAACGGGTAAATCGGTTAAGCAAGATAAACAACTTGAGATTATGGTCGATAATAAATTAGTTACTAAAGCAGCTGACGTAGCTGAGGCGTTTAATGAGTTTTTTGCCAACATACCTATAACTACGACTCGCTCCTTAAATTAGTCCCCATCTAAAGCTGAAAACCTTTTGTTTAGTAGTGTGTCTAAAAGTAGTCGCTTATTTAGCTTCGAACATGTAACGCCTCGTGATGTAGTTAATGTTTTCAACACACTCAAGTCTAAAAACACTGGTGATTACTGGGGAATCTCCATTAAACTTTTGAGTAATATAATAGACATCGTAGCCCCCTATCTAGCTGTTACTTTTAATAAATGTGTTGATTTAGGAACTTTTCCTGATCTCATGAAGAGTAGTAAAGTCATACCATTATTTAAATCAGGTAATAAAAATGACGTTGGCAATTTCAGGCCTATTTCTATTTTACCAGCATTCAGCAAAATATTTGAAAAGTTAATACTCAAGCAGTTGCTAAGACATTTTAATTTAAATAGCCTCCTTCATAGTGAACAATATGGCTTTACAAAGGGTCGTTCGACTACAGATGCGGGTGTTGCTCTCCTGAAACACATATTTAACGCATGGGAGAACTCTCAAAATGCTATTGGAGTTTTCTGTGATCTCTCCAAAGCCTTTGATTGCGTGCACCATGACACGCTTTTGCGTAAACTGCGTCATTATGGTGTGCTAAACGAAGCTCTCAACGTTTTAAATTCATATTTAAATAATAGGTCGCAATGTGTAGATGTTGATGGTGTAAAATCTTCCGGGCTACCAGTTCAGTTAGGTGTACCTCAAGGCTCAATACTGGGTCCATTCTTGTTCTTAGTATATATCAATGACTTACCATTCTATTTAAAGGGTATCTGTGAAGTTGTACTGTTTGCAGATGATACCTCTCTTATTTTTAAAGTAGACAGGAATAGACAAGACTTTGACGATGTAAACAGTGCACTATCAATGGTTACGGATTGGTTTACGACAAATAACCTAGTTCTCAATGCCAAGAAAACGAAATGTGTAAAGTTTGCCCTTCCAAATGTTAGAAACCTAGGACCCAACATCGTCTTAGATAAAGAGGTGCTTGAAACTGTAAACTCGGCAGTTTTTCTGGGCATAACAGTAGATGCCAAACTTCAGTGGGGCCAACATATATCGAGCCTAGCGGGAAGGCTCAGTTCGGCCGCCTACGCCGTCAGAAAAGTAAGACAATACACTGACGTTGATACGGCTCGGTTAGTCTATTTTAGTTATTTTCATAGCGTTATGTCCTATGGTATTCTGCTGTGGGGCAAAGCTGCAGATATTCAAAATATATTTGTCCTCCAAAAACGAGCTATTCTAGCAATTTACCAGCTAGGTGCCAGAGTTTCTCTGAGAGATTTTTTCAAAGATATCAGTATTCTCACAGTGGCATCACAATTCATCTTCGCCAACATCTTATATATTAGGCAAAATATACACTTATACACTAAAAACAGTGATATTCACAATGTTAACACAAGAAGTAAGGATAAACTACGTGCTCCCTTTCACCGGCTTCATAAGGTTCATAACTCATTTGTTGGGCTTGGTATAACCTTTTATAACAAGCTACCCTCTTCTTTGCTAGACTTGCCTTTTAATGCGTTTAAAACTGAATTAAAGTCCAACCTTTGTTCAAAGGCATACTATTCTATCAACGACTACTTAAATGATAAGAATAGATGGTCGCTGTGATTAACTCAAGACAATGTTTAAATGTTCTTTCTCCAGAATTAGTATACCTACTGACAGGTTATATGAGTTTATATAATTGTTTATAATTTTACTTTATAAGTCAATTTATTTTAATTTTATTTTAATTTAGTGCTGACATAATCTACTCATTACAATGTTTTTTTTATGAGTTGTATTGCAATATGTGGTTAGCTAGCGACCTCGACAATTATTTATTTTACCTCGATGGTCCTAGTTTATCAATTGTAACTTCAAGTTACAGCTATATGTAAGCGGGCACGCCCTTTATGCCTGGAGGCTTTATCTTTTTTTTTTAGATATTGTTTACTTTTAGTTATTTTTATTTCTGCTTGAGTATAGTTCTCGATGCTTTTGGTTGGTATATTGGCGTGTGCTAGCTGTCATATGGCTATTAATTATAGCTATTTAATTTAAATTATTTTTAGCATATTGTAAATTGTCTTGCATACTGTTGTATAGAATCATTTTTTATTTTATTTTCTAACTGAACAGACAGCTGTGCTGCTGGGGAGTTTGTTGCGCCACTTCTTCTTCCCAGCAAAAGCACTAGGAAGTGGTGAAGGGTGGGCGTTTTGGGGGACTGTCTTATGTAATTTTGACGTTCGAAAAGTGCTGATTCTCAGCCTAGTTTGAATAAATGACTTTTGAATTTTGAAAAAAAAATAAACTCAAAGTAGTTAAATGCACTATATATACTTATGTGCAACATATTGCATATAATTACAGTCATATTAATAAATAAAATATCAATTAATTACTGAAAAAATAATATTTATTATTATCGATTTCATATCGATTAAAATTCGTTTTCTATTTTTATTTATTTATTTATAATTTTTAGTCTTTGTCACTGGCATGACAGCTGACTGACACTGACACTAGACAGTTGCCAACTGCTCTTGTTTGCTCACTCATCACAGAGTACATTTTATTCACTCGTTTCGTGTCAAAGAGTATAGTAATATGTTTCGTGTTTTCCGATGCGTTTTGAGTGCTTTCCCGATTGTTCTTCATTTTTCACTGCTGTTGTTGTTGAATAGGCTAGTTAACAGAAAGAAAAATACCTTATGAAATTTGCATTGTAGAATGATTGTGAACTAAAAGAGAACTCAAACTCAAACTCAAAGCATTTATTTCAATTAAACCCTTTACAGACACTTAAGAATTGTCAAAGAGTCAGTCAGTTAGTCAGAAAGTTGAAGCTAGTTACCCATTCCAAAACGTAGATCTGTATGGAGAAGAACGGGCAAGAAACTCCAAGGACACTCTTTTAAATATAGAAATTACAAAATCCTGGGTACATTACTCTTGTTGGTTCTATATGTGAGAACATTCGCCCGGTGAAGCGCGCGCGAAGCGCACGCGTATTGTTGTTTCTGCCAAGTGATTAAATATTTTACGTGTACCTACGTTATTCGTTTTTAATGGAGGAAAATATTGGTGATGAAGATGTCAGTGATTCGGAGGTTTTAGCTAGTTTTCAACGAGAAAGTGAAGAAACACAAATGGATAATGTGGTTGATGAAAATACTCGTGAAGACGGGAGAAGAAATGTGATTAAGAGGAAAGAGAGAGAAGATGATAATAGTGCTGAAGATGATTTTATTACTGTTGTAAGAAGGAATCCTAAGAGATTTATCCGAAGTGATTCCTTAGAAATACAAAATAACAAGAGGGTAGATCGAAATAAAAATCAAAATGACCAGTTGGAAGATATTAATATGTATGAAGTTTGTGTTACGACAATGGAAAGTTTGCCTAAACAAATGGCTTTGGCTAAACTTCTTAGAGCTGAGAACATTAAGGGGATCATCAGAATTAAATATAAAAGTTTCAACAAAGTACTACTTCAGTTTAATGAAGAGGAGGAGGCCAATAATTTACTGGATTGTCAAAAATTTAAAGAGATGGGTTTCAGATGTCAGAAAGTAAATGAACTGTCACTATCCTATGGAATTGTAAAAGGCGTAGACATGGAGTTAAGTGAAAAAGAGCTACAAAATGTATTTGATAGTGAGACCGAAATTATTTCGGTGAACCGACTCAAAAGATTGGACGCAGAGAGTAAATGGACCGACAGTGAGACCGTAAGGGTGTGTTTTAAGGGAAACGTCTTACCACCACACATATACGCATACGAGTGTCGCTTTAAAGTTGAGGCGTACGTATTCCCTGTGACTCAATGTTCAGGGTGTTGGCAGTTCGGGCATATTCTTAAGTTTTGCCCAACAAAAAAGAAGGTGTGTCCAAAATGTGGCGGTAACCATGAAAACTGCGACATAAAAGAATTTAAGTGTCTAAATTGCAAGGGTCCACATTTTGCTTTAGATAAAACATGCCCGAAAAGCAAATTAGAATAATTATGAGTAAGGAACAGTTACCTTACCGAAGAGCTCTTCAATCATTTATGGAAAATCGCGAAAAGACTGTGAGTTTATCTCAAAATTCTCATAGACCTGCTTTTACTACAAATGCAGCAAGAGGAGTGGAAACGGATAGTGACATAGTCGCTAAAGCGACAGTTCATCAAGAACCAACGCCATTGAATATATACTCAATAGAAGGCACTAACGAGGCGCTTGTAGAACCAAGATATAGTAAGGCCGCATCATCACAGTCTAATAAACCCCGGAAGGCGAAGCAGAGAACAGAAGTAGCTCAATCGGTGTCGGAAGATGTAGTGGAAGACGAAGTTGAAATTACGCAAAAAGAAGACGGAGAAAAGGGTACCCAACAAAATGAACATTTACGGTATAGATTTGAATTTACTAAACTAATTTTTAAAATGAAGGGTATTGTTATGTCGGAAGATAAATTCGAAGTTAAAGTGGTCTCGGTTTTAAAAATGATTTGGGAGGAATTTTTGAAGATATTAGTGATTTCTAAAGGTGAGGTTATTGAAAAGTTTTTTAGTTTTATAAATGGGTAATAATGCTCAAGATAATATACCTATAAACATATTTCAATGGAACGCACAAAGTTTACGTCCCAAATTAATATCATTTAGGGAGCTCTTAAATCAAGAAAGAATACATATTGCCATTTTAAGTGAAACATGGCTGGATAATGAAGTTCACCTTAGTGTTAATGGTTATAATGTGTATAGATCAGATAGAGTAGACTCATATGGGGGCGTTTCAATATTGGTACATAAGTCCATTCAATCTTGTTTGTACCCAATTTATGTTTCTAATTCGGGAATAGAAATTGTGTGTGTAAAATTAGTAAATTGTAAAGACGTGGAATTTGTTGTGAGTGTTTATTGTCCTTCCTCTGTGCACACCCAACAATCCCATTGGGATGAAATATTTACAGCGTTCACCAAATCAACTATAATAGCGGGAGATTTTAACGGACATCACACCAACTGGTCTGTAAAAACCGATACAAGAGGTGTACAAATTATGGATTCAGCCCTAGATAATTCATTCGTTTACCATAATAATGGAATGGCTACGCGGGTAAAATTGATTAGTGGGAATCTACAACAAACTTCGCCAGATGTTACATTTGTATCGTCTGATATCGCGATAAAATTCGATTGGAAAGTGCTCAACGAAAATATCGGTAGTGATCACTTAATCATTAAAATGTCAATTAATATTTCAAATAGTTTCAGTCCTACTAAAAAACGAAATTATAAAAATTCTAACTGGGTGGAATATCGTAAAACATTAGCAAACAATTTTCATTCTTATAACGATAATAATAATCTTCAGACGATGTATAACTTTTTTGTAAACCTAATTAATTATGCGGGAGATAAACATATTCCATATATTAAATGTTGTTTTAAACCTACAAATAAGTTTAAGCCGAAAGACTACTGGAACACGGAATTGTCTGGAATAGTTGCACAGAGGAGATTGGCGTTGTCTCAGTTTCGTCGTAACCCTACTCCAGATAATTTAAGTAAGCTAGAAGAAAAAACAATAGAAGCACAAAAATTAATAAGCAAAGCTAGGTCATTAGGTTGGCAAAAAATGTGCGACTCCATTGATCAAGTAGTTTCTGCTTCTGAGATGTGGCGCCGCATGAGATGGATGAAAGGTTACAGACAAACAAAAAGTTATCCCCCTCCTGATAAACAAAAGAAGTTGTTGTCTTCGCTTACTCCCGATTATGTTTTAAATTCTATGCCCAACTTTGCTTCAGTTAATGAAACTTTAGAATGCACTTTTAGTATTCAGGAGCTAGAATGCTGCCTTAAAAAAAAAGATTCAGCACCGGGCGAGGACGCGATTTCACATTCCATGCTTTATCATTTACCTGATGTGGCCAAATTATTCTTACTTAATATATATAATGAAATTTTCAGCTCTGGTATTGTACCCCATCAATGGCGAAATGTCCAAGTAATTCCTATACCTAAACATAATAATAATAGTTCTGAAATTAAGCTTCGACCTATTTCTTTAATCTCTTGTCTTTTTAAGGTGTTTCACTTAATGTTGTTTAAACGTTTAGAGTAGTACACAGAAAAGAAAAGTATTCTTGCATGTCATACTGTTGGTTTCAGGAAATCTCATTCCTGTTTGGACGCAATTACCCGTTTGGTTACATATGTACAGATAGGATTCTCTAACAATCTTCCAACTTTAGCGTGTTTCCTGGACATTGAAAATGCGTACAATAATGTGTCTGTTGATGTAGCCATGAACATGTTGGACCAACTAAAAGTAGGATCAAAGTTTTGTAAGTACTTATGGTCATTTTTAAGTGAAAGACGATTGAAAATTAAGTTGAACGATAATGATGACTCAATTCTTACCAGATGGACCAATAGAGGCTTAGCTCAGGGAGATCCTCTATCCCCTTTAATTTTTAATTTAATAACTTATCGAATAGGCCATTTGCCACTTAGTGTAGTATTGTCGCAATATGCAGACGATTATGTACTGTATATAAGAGACAAGGATATCTATAAATGTGAAAGGTATATGCAAAGTGCTCTCGATTCCATAGTTACGTTGTTAGGTGAACTGGGCTTAGTATTATTTCCGGGTAAGTCAAATTTCTGTGTTTTTAGTAGGGGTCGCAGAAGAATATTACCCACTTTAAAGATATATGGATGTAATTTGGGGTTCTCTGAATGCATCAAATACCTGGGTATGTGGTTAGATCGAAGTCTACGCTGGGGCAAACACATAAATGAAGTAATTGAAAAATGCTCAAAACTTTTAAATATATTAAAAGTGCTTGCTGGTAGCTCGTTTGGAATACATACAATGCACATGCGTAGACTGTATATCGCGTTAATTAGAAGCCGAATGGATTATGGTTGTTTTATTTATGATTGCAGTGCGAAAACACATACTCTGAAGCTAGATAAAGTGCAAAATCAGGCCTTGAGGGTAATAGGGGGTTTTATTAAAAGTTCACCGATTCACGTAATGGAAAGCGAATTAAATATAATACCGTTATACCTGAGAAGGCAATACTTGGCATATAAATATAGTTTGAAATTAATTTCGTGGGACAATAATGTAACTGCTAATAATATTTCAGATCTAAGTGCTCTTTGTAATGTTAAGTATTGGGAAAACAAGAAGAAGCCTTTGCTTGTGAAAACTTACAGGGATGTTTGTCAATTTAATGTTAATTCTGTTCGTATTCTTAGTATGTTTGATTTAGACGTTTGGGTTACAGCAATTGATATTGGAAAAATTATTAGTGTAAATCTTGAGAGTATTAAATGTTCTAAAAAATTTTATGACCCTAATATAGTAGTGAACGATGTCATCGCCGAAGTAAACGAAAGATATAATGGGTGGCATAAGATATTTACCGATGGGTCTAAAAGTAATCTGGGTCTAGGAGCTGGATTCTATGACCTAACCTTACAACATAAAGTAGGATGTAAAATCGATTGTGAAGTATCAATAATGACGCTGGAACTTATTGCAATATATCAGGCTTTATCTTACGGAATGGATCATAACTTGAAGAAAATTGTTATTTTTTCAGATAGTAAGAGTGCCTTGCAACATGTGGCTCGATGCGCCTCTGGTCGCAGAGGTGCAACGATAGCCGATCATATCCTGAAAGCTATTATTATTTTTAATGAAAGGGGTACAGACTTAAAGTTGCAATGGGTTCCAGCACATATTGGCCTGAAAGGGAACAAGGAAGCTGACCGTATAGCTAAGTTGGCTGCAGTAGACGGCAGGTTAATTGAGTACTTACCGGATCATTGGGAATTAGTACCTAGATTTAAATCAGTATGTTTTGATGATTGGAAACAACTATTTGATAGTAAATCTATAGATAAAGGAATATGGTATAAAGCCATACAGGGTGAGCTTCCTCGTGTCCCTTGGTTTGATGGCATTCATTTGAGTAGAAATTATGTCAAACTAGCTTTTAGACTTAGATCCGGACACTATCCATCAGCAAAGTTTACTTTCTTAATGAAAAAGTCTGATTCTCCCAATTGCTTAACTTGTAATCTAATTGAAGATGTTCAGCATTTGCTGATGGAATGTGTCCGGAATAAAGATGAACGCGACTTGATGCTGAGCGAATTAAAGTTAAATAGGCTGGATGTAGGTCTGATTCAAAGCATTTTGGCAATCCCAAAATCGGAAGCAGCCAAAAAATTATGTAATTTGGTATTAGTCGTTCAGCAGTGAGCAGCAGCCTTTTAGTATTACTATAATGTAATCTTTGATTTGATTCTCCTTGTGTATTATCTAAGTGTAATTATATTGTAATAAGGTATGATGGGGTTGACATATCCTTATTGGACAAAAACCCCTTTTAATAAAAAAAAAATAAAGATTTAAAAAAAAATATGTGAGAACAATGTAAAAAAAAAATATAAAAATCAAAAACAATTAAAAATATAAGATTAAAAATAAGCCCTGGCAGATAAGAGATCCATTTGGTAGGGAACCGAATGATCCAACACTGAACTAACTAATGAACTAACTTCTAAAGACATTTAAGAAAATAGATGAAAATTGACCATTCCCCCACCTTATCTTCGAAACTAATGAGTTTAAAACTATGAAAACAAAACAGAAAATGGTTCTTTACTCATAGATTACAGGAAAATCTATAAGCAGTCTATGGCCTTAAAATGAAATGGTTAATCACTCAATATTACTTACTGTATTTTTAAGAAAACCTAGTGTCGTGGTGATACGTTGCCTGCGGTCGGCTATAGAATGGTTAAAAGTCAAGTTAATTTCTTAACCGCTGAATTTCTGATATTCAAGGAGAAAATCAGAAATTCAGCGGTTCTTTAGTTATACAATTTTTTTTTTTACAGAATGGGCCTGCTTTTGAGTCCGATCTCCCCTAATAGAACGTGGTCGATGGCATCTACAAAGTCAAAGTCAAAATCAATTAATTAATTTCAATTAGGCACAAAAAAGGCACTTTTGAACGTCAAACTTTACAAAAAATAATAATAACGATTTGATTCTAGTCGCCTACACTTAATTATTTTACAAATCGAAAATGACATGATGTAATTGTATCTTCCGTTATGTGAAATAAGGCGAAATGTTTGGGTTTTTGTGGAAGTACATACCAAACAACGAAGTTGTTTTAGTCTGGCGAGAAAATATTGATATACCCCTAAGATGGGTACCTATATTAACACTAAAAACTTAACATTTAATAAAGGATTCCAAGAAATCACACCCCCATGTCATGACGAAATATAATTCCAAACGGTTTTGCCTGCCCTAATTATTTCACAAATCGCAAATAAATTTCACGTTACTCGGAACAGGGGGAAATGTTTGTAAACCAAAGAGGTTGTTTTAGTCCAGCGAGTAATGTTTTTTGGTTTATGACGTCGAATTTTGAATTCAAGAAAATTCTTTAACCTCGGAAATATTAATATGACTCATTTTGATAATTATATTATTGCTTTATTTAGACACTACTCGGAATAAAGTATTAAATAGGAAATAAATTATACACTGTCTTGTTAAAACGTCAAGTTCGGCCAAATTATTTTATCACAGAATTTTAGAGATCTCTATTTACAAATAAAACTTCACACTTTACCACTACAGGGAAACTGGGTATAAGTAAATTCATCGTAAAACAAAATAAATTGCAAATAATTTTAAGCAACACCGCTGTTGCTGGTCAGGTCCCCATCCTAGGTGCCGTGACCTTCGGCGGCGCTGTGCCAGCTGCTGGTGCCGTGTCCATCTCCGGACAATGCGCATGCGGCTGTGGCTCTCCTCTTTACTACTGAAGTATCTTTTTCTGTCGCTAATATAAAAATAAACGATTATGAACTGAACAAATAATTCAATCTTTAATTACTCCTCAACCAAACCATTACCAATTATTAAATCATTTACCGATACAATTACAATTATTTAAATAGATAAAGTGTTTTCAAAATCAAACTAGCCTGTAATTTTGCACTGTTTTCATAATACCTGCAAAATCTCAATTGATGAAGATGGAGGTCGAATATATTGGTGTATTCTAAATTCAAACACAAAAATAGTGATAAAATTAAAAAAAAAAAATTGAGTGGGAATGGTATAAAACACAGTTTTTCATGAATCTGACAGTGTAAGATTCGTGTTAGTGCCAGATTGACATGACACTAACAATGTATTAAAAATCATATGAGTGGTTGTCGCTCCCAGTAGCCTCTCCGTAGCGTCTGAGAATTTGTTTGAGGGGGCTTTATCCGTGGCTGGTGAGCTTCCGTTCGTGAGTGCTGTGGCTTTGGAGGGAGTGTTACCAAGTGGCGGTGCTGGCATCGTCAACTACAGCTGCGGTAACGGTGTTACTGCTATTGAAAGCATCGCTCCTTCTGCTGCTGGCTATGGCGTTGCTGGTGCGTATGGCGCTGGTGGTGCCTATGGGCTTGGCGCTGGCTGTGGTCCTGGAGCTGTTGTCTTCGCTTCTGTCGTTCTCAGTCTTGGCTATGGAGGCCGCAGCTGTGGATGTGATGTCTACTAAAAACTAGAATTACTCAAATTTTCGTCCAAACCAATGATTCAATAAAATGATCTACCATTTATTTTGTGTAATGAATTTACTTTTGCCCAGTTTACCTGTAATTTTAAATTGTGAAATATTATTAGTATTACTACTTAAATTCTGTGATAAAGGAAGTTTGAAGAAAGAAAATTCATTTAGTCACATAATAAAAGGCAACATATTAAGCAAAATAAAAAACTTAAAAAATCGTTTTAATACTTTATTACGTAAAGTCCATCGTAGACGCCATCGACCGCGTTCTATTAGGAGAGATCGGAATCAAAAGCAGGCCCATTCTGTAAAAAAAATATTGTATAACTAAAGCCATATTTTAAACCGCTGAATTTCTGATTTTCTCCTTGAACATCAGAAATTCAGCGGTTAAGAAATTAACTTGACTTTTAACCATTCTATAGCCGACCGCAGGCAACGTATCACCATGACACGACTGGTTTCTATGAAATACCTTCCGTAGCTAACGACTCGACGTTTTCTTAAAAATACATTGAAACCTGTCGCCTGCAGTAATTGCCGTCTGCGGTCGGCTACAGAATTGTACCTTTATGGGGAAACCAATATTTTCTCGCTGGACTAAAACGACCTCGATGGTTTGCACTTTTAAGTAGATAAAAACTACAAAAACACAAACATTTCGCGGTTCGCCTCATTTCACACAACGGAAAATATAATTTTGTCATTTGTGATTTCTGAAATATCTAAGTTTGTTCCGTCTGTCATGGGAGTTTGATTTTACAAATTCCTAGCGGAATATAATAACAGTATAGTTATGTACAATTCTTAAGTAATATTGAGTGATTAACCATTTTATTTTAAGGTCATAGACTGCTTATACTCGTAGATTTTCCTGTAATCTATGAGTAAAGAACTATTTGGTGTTTTTTTTTTCATAGTTTTAAACTCATCTAGTTTCGGAGATAAGGTGGGGGAATAGTCAATTTTTCATCTATTTTCTTAAATGTCTTTAAAAGATAGTCCTGTTTTAGTTCACAATCATTCTACAATGCAAATTTCATACGGTATTTTTCTTACTGTTAACAAGCATGCAACAAGATTCATAAAAAACTGTGTTTTATACCATTCCCACTCAATTTTTTTTTTTTAAATTTTATCACTATTTTTGTGTTTGAATTTAGAATACACCAATATATTCGACCTCCATCTCAATGCTAAACAACCTCCTTGCGACAAACTCGATACAAACTCCTTGTGCAAAGAATACTCGACATACAAACTCCTTGTACAAATAATTCCTCGCGATTTGATAGGTCAATATTATTTTTTCACAAGGAGTTTAGGATATGAATAAAAACTGTTTTGTGTTATTTGCTGTCATTAGTAAATTGGTGCTTTTTTGAATACTATAATTTGTACTCGTACAAATTGTTCTCATTTTAATTAATTTATCGTTCCTTTTTAGGGTTCCGTAGTCAAAAAGGAAGCCTTATAGTTTCGCGATGTCCGTCTGTCTGTCTGTCTGTCCGCGGTTTAGCTCAAAAACTATTGGCACTTGGCCGGTTTTTTTTTCTTCATAAAATGTCAATTTTCGCTTAAATCTTTCTTTTTCTCCTAGTCATGTTATAAAGTGTAGTACGCAACTCTTGAATAAAACTGATTCATATCGAGGACAATGAATTAAAGCAGTGATAGCCTAGTGGTATGACCGTCGGACTGCCAAGTCATAGGTCTCGAGTTTGAAGCCAAGGCACGCGTCTGACTTTTCGGATTCATGTGCGTATTGTATATTTATTATTTACTTCTAACGGTGAAGAAAAATATCGTGAGGAAACCGGCATGCTTGAGAGATATTTCTCGATGGCATGTGAAGCCAAGGCTTTATCACTCTGACACCAGGTTAGTCAAAAACCACACGAAAAGAAGAAGGCCATGAATTACTCGCGTAGCTCAGGATTCTAACACTTGAATCATCTTCATGAATCACTCCCTACGGTCGTGTTTCAGTTGTAAGAATCCTTCACTTGCTCGTGATTCATCTATGGCTCTCGCTTTAAACGCGTCTTTTATTCACTAATTGCATAATATACCTACAATTTTAACGCTGACGGGTATCTGTGGGTTTATTGTCGTCTGAAAATAAACCCAAAGATACACGTCAGCGGTATATCCATATTATGTTTCTGAAAAACTAAATACATACTAAAACTATTAAAACTACTCTTGTTATATAGGATTTTGTAAAATCAAACTCCCATGACAGACGGTACACTTAATTATTTTACAAATCGCAAATGACATAATGTAATTGTATCTTCCGTTAAGTGAAATAAGGTGAAATGTTTGGGTTTTCGTGGAAGTACCAAACAACGAGGTTGTTTTAGTCTGGCGAGAAAATAATGATGCCCGCCTAAGATGGGTCTATTAACACTAAAAACTTAACATGTAATATAGGATTCCAAAAAATCACACCCCCATGTCATGACGAAATATAACTCTAAACGGTTTTGCCTGGCAACGCCACTGTACTGTTATCGGTTTGTAGCGTGATACATTAATATCTTCATACACTACATTCCCTTCCTTGTTTTAACGTATGTTACCAGAATTATTAAGACATTTAGCATATTATTATTATATAATATATAATTTAATTAATTAATCATTTTATGGTTTAATTTAGCGTTTCCTTTTACCCTTCCTTTATTTCTTCTAATCCATATTATGATTCTTTTATATCTTTTTCTATGTTAATTTCATTATTTTGGTCACATATAAATTCCCATTTTCCCTCAACTTTCTTTAAATGAACTACATTTCTTCGTGATACTTTCCCAGTTATATCGATTCGAACACTTATATCTCCACCTTTACTCTTTTTTACTGTATGGAAAGTTGGGTCATAATTTAGGCTTAATTTATCTTTGACCATATTTTTTTTAACGTAAACTTATCCCCAGGCACTAATTGACATTGTATATATTTCCCAGTTTCTTTCTAGGGAACAAAAAGGATTTAGAATAGGTTAAAAACTATTAATATGGCCATTTATGATTTTTTATATAATGTTTCATTTAACGTGAATAAGAGGAAACCAGTCTGTGGCGTATTTTGTGACATGGCGCATGCCTTTGACTATGTGCATTATGGTACACTCTTAAATAAACTTGAAGTATATGGAATTAGAGGAAATGTCAACAATATAATTAAATCTTACATAGAAAACAGAACTCAAATAACAAATGTAAACCTCACTAATATGAAAAGTAAACATGAAGTTGTATTTCAATCCTCAGAACGTATAGTTTCGTTTGGTGTGCCACAAGGGAGTGTTCTAGGGCCTCCTTTATTAATATTTTTTGTTGTATATTAATGATCTACCGAAAGGCATCCCTCAACCTCTTACACTATTTGCAGATGATAGTACCATAACGATACCTTGTAAAAGTGTTGATACTTATGAAAGTGACATAAATGATTCTATAAATCTAATGGTAAAATGGCTAGATGACAATAACTTAAAAATTAACCTGACAAATACAAAATTAATACATTTTAGTCAACGGATCAATAGCAAGAGTAACTTAAATATACACTACGATGACCAGCCTATAGAAGCGGTAAAAATAACCAAATTTTTAGGGCTCAACAACACATATCGAAATCTTGTGCAAGAAAATCAGTAAATCTGCTTATGCCCTGCACACATTGTCGTCTATAATAAGTGTGGAGGCATTACTTTAAGACCTACTATGGTTTAACAGAATCTCATTTACGCTATGGTGTTTTTTTTTTTGACAACTCAACAGAAAAAGACACGGTGTTCAAGGCTCAAAAAAGATGTGTTAGCTCAATATTTAAAATGAAACCTAATGATAGTTGCGTGCCTTACTTTACAAAATTATAAAATACTTACTTTCCATGTCTGTACATTTTATGAGTAGCTGTTTTTGTCAAAACAAATCCACACCGATTTAAACGATTAGATGAAGTAGTCCCACGTAATAGGCGCGACAATAGCAGGATTTATGCTCTCATACTGCGAGAACAACCCTCATGCGCAAAAGTGTTTTCTGTATGGCTAAAAGTTGGAGAGAACTGCCCTTGTCACTTTTCAAAAATAAGCTGAGGATTTTTTAGTTAGTAAAGTGTATTACAATGTCATAGATTTGTACGGTTCACGTAAACTTTATTAAACTGCATACGCAGCAACCTACTTACTTTATTCACTTATAATAGCGTTAAACATATTTTTAAGTTAGTTGACAAATTACTACTATCGCGAGCACTGCGGATTAGCATCCAATCTTTACTTGTAAAACGGGCTACTTAATAAACCTTTGAGTGTTACTAGAATCCGTGGTTTCCGTCAACTCACCTAAACTAACTCTTAACTACTTCAAGTGAGCGAACTATAACTTATTGTACAAGTGTAAGGTGCCTGTTACTTCCAGACCTTACATTTAATGGTCCTTCGAGCCTTCGTGTATCTTAGTGTGTTTATTTCTCTTGTTACGGTAGCGAATCGGTTCAGCTGGTCTCCCAGAAGAGGGTCGCCCCAGTTGGATTGAGAAGGCGCACATACCTAGCTCGAGTACAGGCACAGTGAGTACCGGAACCAACTTCAACTGCTGGACGAGCCTAGCGATACCCACTTGTTCTCGGCATCTCAAGTTACAGAGCAACTAAACTTAATTTCAGGAAAACTACCTCAGGGACTAGCTCTACCCGTAAAAGACATATAAAATGATTTCCGTGAAATATACGAACTAATCCATGTCAATGGTCGGATTACCAACAATTACATGCTATTCGAACTACATATTCCTCTCTTGAGTGATGAGGACTATAGAATATATCGGGTGATACCTATACCCTTCCTGAGACAAGGCAAGTTAAAAATGGTGCAACCCTACTCAAACTTCATCGCCATAAACTTCGTCAAAAACTCGTACATCTCTATGGAAGAGCAGGACACGCATCAATGTACACCACACGGAGAAGACGAATACACTTGCATTTCACGTCAGCCAGTATACAACTTACATGACAAAAATGCACCCTGCGAAGCTAAAGTATTCAGTCAACAAACGTCACTATCATGTGTAATAAATGACGTAACATGCAAAGAAACTTGGTTCAGATTACATAAACCTAACCTATGGCTGTTTACGTTGTGCGACAAACAGCTGATACGCGTCATGTGCACCGATCAAGTTACGCCGGCGGTCATTAACGGTACCGGGGTTATAGCCTTGAAACCAAAGTGCCTACTTCAAAAGAAAGACGCGACAATATTCACATACAACCATTTAGGAAGCAACTTCTACATGAGAGCGGAGATTGAAGTACCCATTATTAACTCAACCATCAACAATTTATTCGAAATAAGTTGGAAAAATGCACAACTGAATATGACAGAACCGGAAGCACTCGCAACAAATATTCAAAATATAGAAAACCAACTAGCTCGCCAAAAAGAGAATGAAAGCCTACCGCAGAAGTCGGAGATTTCAAATCATGACGTTTACCTCTACTCTGTGACTTCTTTGCTGTTAGGAGGATCTGCTTCGTTTGTTCTCTACATCTTCACAAATAAACGTTGGTTTAAGAAGACTGAGAAGCAACAGCAACCTAAAGAAGGTATAGACAATCCCGTGGACATCGAAATGCTCCAAAGACGAAATTCGACAACCTCGGCCAACTCGACACGAGCGGAGCCACTATACAGCGACGTGAGGCCTAAAAAACTATTTCACTTCGAGGAAGTGTCAAATTAATGCTGATATCTTGTTATAGACTTGAATACTTTAATTCCTTATTTTTATTTAATATCCTTTTACTTTTATTTCCTTTTTTAATATGCTTTTTTGTACTTTTCTTTTACATTTTATCACTTTATGTACTGGATGCTCATCACGCTTCTGCCCTCGGGAGCATGTACGGTTCACGTACATTTTATTAAACTGCATACGCGGCAACCTACTTACTTTATTCACTTATAATAGCGTTAAACATATTTTTAAGTTAGTTGACAAATTACTACTATCGCGAGCACTGCGGATTACTTAATAAACCTTTGAGTGTTACTAGAATCCGTGGTTTCCGTCAACTCACCTAAACTAACTCTTAACTACAGAGCTAACTATAAAAATAAAAAAATGAAAAGGATTTTTCTATTGCGACTTCTATTAAACATAATATGTAGTTAAGAATAACGATTCAATAATGTGAATCGACCTTTTTTTTTTTTTTTTTTTTTTTAATGTTGCCCCACTCTAGGAATTTCTCCTGTATCTTGGGTGCGTTTACAGACATTTAAACTCACATACACAAACGGCCAGACCCGGATGAACTAATTGTAGGTCATACAAAATAATATTTGTTCCGTGCGGAGTTCGAACCCGCGACATGCAGCGCAGCAGTCAATTACTTAACCACTGCGCCAACCGTGCCGATTATTCTATTTGACTGCATAATAATGAATATTCTAGACTATTTTGACTATATATACTTATAATGTCTTGACATCAATTATTATTTATTTGTTTTGTATTTTGTAACGAAATTTAGAATGACTATATGTAAAATGCAATTAAATGTAATCTTCTATACCTACAAAATTTGTACGCCATTATTGGCAAAACATGGACGCACACAACATCTATTAATTCAATACCTTGCATGTCAGTTTATGTAAACGCATGTTTGACAAATAAATTATCTTTATCTTTCTTTTCTTGGTCTTTGTCTCTAACATCTGAATCTTCCGGTTGATTTATGTATGTGTAATGTCTCTAGCCATAGGTATATTGTCACGGTATTGCCGTTTAAAAAATAATTCTGCAGGAGTTTTTACCTGTGACACTATGCGGTGTACTGTTATACATAGCTAAATATTCTAACAAAGCCTCTTGCCAGTTTCTATGTTCAACTTGACTAATTTTTAGTCGCTTTATAATGTCTCGGTTTTGACGTTCGACTTCTCCGTTCTGTTGAGGCCAGTATAGTACCGTATTATGCAAAACTGTATTCCTTTCAGTACAGAACGTTTTCAACTCCTCGCTGCAGAACTGTCTACCATTATCAGATGTTATCGTCATCGGGTAACCAAGTCTGCTAAAAATCCCTTTTAGCAATTTTATTATGTCTGAACTGGTAATTTTACGACAAATCTTCACCTCCATGTATGAACTGAAGTAATCGACGATTACCAATATGTAGTCGCTGCTTGGTAAAGGGCCCATTAAATGAATACATGTATCTACCCAAGGTTCCATGATAATGTCCGTCGCTTCAATGGGTTTGGAGGATTTGGAGCTGAAACTAACGTACAGCCTTTGTAGCATTTGACCAAGTTCTCAGTTTCTTTGTCATCTATGCCACCATACTTTGGTTCTTAGTCTTGCCTTCATTAGGACTATTCCTGGGTGCCCTTCGTGAGCCGTTGTTAGAACCTGGCTGCGCAATTTTTCTGGAATCACAATTCTAGTGCCTCTCAATAAAATTCCGTCGTAAAAACATAATTCGTTTTACAAGATTTTGAAATTTTTACCTCTTCATCCCATTTGTTGTTATATAGGCCTTCCCTTACTTTTACTATTTCCTTGTCTTGTTTCTGATGCTTCCATAATTTCTTCCAGTGATAGATACTGCTATTATTGGCCTGCTTCCTTCAATAACTTGATGTATATAGTTTTCCGACTTGTCCTGTGATGTGTTATTTAATTTACACAGTCTTGATAAACTATCTGCTATATTTTCTTTTTCAGGCTTGTATATTACTTTAAATATTATATATGTTTTAGGACCGAATATAACCTCAACTGGTTTATGGTCGGTCACTAATTCAAATTATTTTCCAAACAGAAAAACATAAAAATGTTCCACAGCCCAGACCAGAGCTAGGGCTTCTTTTTCTGTCTGGCAATATTGCCTTTCACAGTCTGTTAATGTCCGGTGACCTTATGCTATAATGCGAGGTCCATGATCATTAATTTTAAATAATACTCCTCCTAGTCCTACAGGACTGGCATCTGCTATTACTATAGTCCGATCTTTGACGTCATAGTATCCTAGAGTAGGAATATTAGAAAAAGCCAATTTTAGTTAATTCATATTCCTGTTTACTACCCCAAATTCTTTTTGATTCTGTAGTTTTGCTCTGTTTCTTTCTAAGCAGTTCTTTTAATAGTTCAGCAGTTGTTGCCAAATTTGAAATCTATTTCCAACATAATTTATTAATCTCAAGAAGCTCTGAAGCTCACTTAAATTTATAGGTGGACGAAATTCTTGAATGGACGTTGACAAATTTCTCTAACGTGAGTTGAGAACTCATGTTAAATTACCTGGAACCAATAAATTAAGGATTTACACTAATCTGCAAAGTTAAAATATTTGTCAATTTAATGACCAGTAGGTATATTCTACTGCTATTATTGTCATTCTCTGATGACTTGTCAATTTAATGACCAGTAGGTATATTCTACTGCTATTATTGTCATTCTCTGACGACTTGTCAATTTAATTGATGACCAGTAGGTATATTCTACTGCTATTACATTTACGAGGGGAGGTCCAAAAGTTCGTGGAATGAAAGGGTTTTTAAATAAAATGAAACAATAAATCTATTTTTCCTTTTCTATATTTTAATCACCCTTAAGCTGAATACATTTATTAGATCTATGAATTATTTTTTCTAAACCATCGTAAAAATATTTTTTATCTTTTACGTAAGTCTTTTTTTAAATTGGGGAACATATAAAAATCACTTGGGGCCAGATCTGGACTATAGGGTGGGTGGACTAGTGATTCGAAGCCAAAGAGAGAGAGTGTGCATAGCAGCCATTGCAAGTCTGCTCTTGTGAACCGGCGCGTTGTCTTGCAAGAGCAACACACCCTTGGTCAATTTCCCTCGACGTTTTTCCTTGATGGCCTCCTTTAATTTTTCTAATATTGTTGCGTAGTATTCTCCGGTTATGGGCCTTCCCTTTTCTTTGTAATCAATCAGTATTATCCCCTCACAATCCCAAAAAAACAGTAGCCATCAACTTTCCAGTCGACTCCGACACTTTGAATTTCTTTGGCGGTGGTGTCCCCTTTTTATGCCATTGCATGGACTCTTGTTTGGACTCAGGCTCAAAGTGATGAACCCATGTTTCATCTCCGGTAACAACCCGCTCCAAAATCTGTGCAGGATAGTCTCCACACAACTCCAAAAATTGTTTTGACGCATCATCACGCTGCTGTTATTGAGGCGGCGTGAGCATTCTCGGTGCCCATCTTGCACTGACTTTTGTCATACCCAGGTGGTCATGTAGGATTCGCAATATGGTGGTATCTGATACTCCAACTAATGCAGATAACTGTTTTTCTTCAAACGGGTGTCCTCCAGTATAATTTTTTCTACTTTTTCGACGTTGTCTGATGTGGTGGCCTCAACTGGCCTTCCTGAGCGGGGGTCGTCTTCAATCGACTCCCGACCATGTTTAAAAATACCATACCACTTGTAAATCATTGATTTACTAGGACACTGGTCCCCATAAACAATTTCCATTTAATTAAAAATAGTTTGAGCGTTCTTTCCTTGCTTGGTAAGGAATTTTATCACAGCACGGTGTTCAATTTTCTACATAGTTTGGTTTTCTTCCGGATTGACTTGTTTAGCAGGCGAGTGTTCCTAAACGAATGACGCAACAGGGCTGAAATTCAATTTATATACTAAAGATGAGTACCCAATTAGTATAACACTAAGCGAGCGCCCCTATCCCCACTCCATCCCCTCCATTCCACGAACTTTTAGACCTCCCCGTGTATGTGCTCATCGATTCATTATTTTAGAACTAATCATGTAGCACAAATCAAATAACTAAAAACATGGTCCCGGGTTCGACTCCCGGGTCGGGCAGCGTCACTCAGTTTCTCCATCAAGAACCACCCAACAACAGACCGGAGTCCGAAGTGGCGACCGGTTAATGGCAACATGCATGCCCAACGTTCTGGTGAAACATGGTTGCACCACACATATCCCTTCATGAACACAGGCGTGATGTTGTTTCCTCAACAACCAAGATAGCATTTAAATAGTTACAAAACAATACATTACGAAAAACCATTTTATTTCAATCTCCCTTCAAAAATAAATGTTATATTCCTTTTCTTATAAACATGAGTAATCGTCATTATTACAAAAATTTAAAAGTGAGTTTTTATCCTCGTCGCCAATGTAAAATATGCTTATTTATTGGTAGTAATAGTTGACTCGCCAACGCACCACCGCACAGGCCGACAGTCCGAACACGACTGCCCCGACCTCACCATTCGGACCGGTATACTATAAAACCGAGCGACGTGCGCGCCCGAGGCAACGCCACTGTACTGTTATCGGTTTGTAGCGTGATACATTAATATCTTCATACATTACACTGCCCTAATTATTTCACAAATCGCAAATAAATTTCACGTTACTCGGAACAGGGGGAAAAGTATACCAAAGAGGTTGTTTTAGTCCAGCGAGTATTGTTTTTTGGTTTATGATGTCGAATTTAGAATTCAAGAAAATTCTTTAACCTCGGAAATATGAATATGACTCATTTTGATGATTATTTTATTGCTTTAGACACTATTTGGAAGAAAGTATAAAATATGAAATTAATTATACACTGTCTTGTTAAAACGTCAAATTCGGCCAAATGATTTAATCACAAAATTTTAGAGATCTCTATTTACAAATAAAACTTCACACTTTACCACAACAGGGAAACTGGGTATAAGTAAATTCATCGTGAAACAAAATAAATTGCAAATAATTTTATTGAATTATTGGTTCGGACGAAAACTTTAAAGTTTTGTTTTGAAGGTTTTAGTAGACACCACATCCACAGCCGCGGCCTCCATAGCCAAGTCCGAGAGCAGCAGGAGCGATGGCAGCACCGCCAAGTCCATAGCCAGCGCCAAGCCCATAGGCACCACCAGCGCCATACGCACCAGCAACGCCATAGCCAGCAGCAGAAGGAGCGATGCTCTCAATAGCAGTAACACCGTTACCGCAGCTGTGGCTGACGATGCCAGCACCGCCACTTGGTAACACTCCCTCCAAAGCCACAGCACTCACGAACGGCAGCTCACCAGCCACGGACAGAACACCCTCATACACATTCTCAGACGCTACGGAGAGGCTACTGGGAGCGAAAGCAGAGGCGCTGGAGACAGGCAGTCCACCGCCACTGGTGGGAATGATCTCTAAACCAGCCAAGCCATTGCCAATGTAACCATTATCAATCAAACCATTGTTGGCACAGTTACCAGCATAGCCATTACCAAATAATCCATTCCTGATGAAACCATTGCCACCCAAGCCGTTACCAGCACATCCTGGGGCATAAACAGCAGGAGCAGCGATGGCTCCTAGACCAAGACATGAACTGAAAGCAGTCTGTAAACAAAAAAAATATCGTTTTAGTAAATATCTCTATAACAGCAAATATGCAATATATATAATCATTTTATCAATCAAATAAGATATTGGGGGTCAGACGTGTTTTATGCAATTCCAAACATGATTTTGTGAAAAACTTAACGGTCATTACACAATTAGAGGTAACATAAAATACGCATTATAATATGCGTAACTGAATGCACAATATTAAACTGATCCAATGACCAGTGTATAGTTAAATATTGAATTTCGATACTCTAAAAATATCAATGAAATGGGATCATAAGAAAAAATTCTTATGAAATAATAAAATATTGTGGAATTACTTCTCACCTGGATGAAGAGCGCCTGAGCGCAGACGATGAGGATCACCTTGGCTGACATTGTAGTTAGTGTTGAAGTGAACTTCAGAATGAGTTTTACAAGAATCGATCGACTATTTATACTGAAACCTAGTCCTTATCTAGTTGTGTTGCAGCAATTTATGGATTTTGAAAGAGCTTTATGTTTCTTTGTAAGTCGTTGTAATATGGGGAAATAGAAAATGCATGTATTTCGTAAGTGACGTAACCTTGAAATATTTAGTATCAAGGGCATTGTTTCAATAGAAAATAGAGCAAACATCACGTTGTTATGATAAGAAGGTTTCGGACTATATAAACGTGGTTTAAAAGTAGGAACATCATTCAGTCTTCAGCTTCTCTTTGAACACAAACAAACATCAAACATGTCTACCTTCGGTTTTCTGTTGCTCTGCATCCAAGCTTGCTTGGTCCAGGTGAGTGATTAACGATTTCTAGTTTCTTTATTCTTTTAAAGACTTTCTTCATTAATACTTTTTTCTTACCTTACTGTCACAATCTTAATTTGTCACAAATGTAAAATTTATGTAGTAGGAGCACCACTTGTTTATTCAAACATGTAGAGAAAATATCAGTGTTGCTATCACCTTGCATAATAACCACGACATGAGCTGGGCTGACAGGTACCTCTTCTATGAAAAACGATTAATGAGGACAGTCTCTCTCATTCGATTAACATTATTTTATTTTGACTGACTCACAATTTTGTCAGTTACATGTGATTCTGGTAGACTACTTACATCCTCAGAATGATGTACTAGGGATTTCCTAAGAAAGCAACAAGTTCTATGTATCTAACGGGCCTCTTTTTTTTAACAGAATGTTTTCGGCCAATATCTCGGCGCTGGCGGTTGCGGATGCGGAGGTCCAGCTGTTGGTTTAGGCATCGGTTCTGCTTATGGTGGTTCTCTGGGTCTCGGCGCTGGTCTTTCTCCTGTTGCTGGATGTGGTAGTGCCTTGGGTCTTGGTGCTTACGGTGGTGCCATCGGTGCTATCGCTCCTGGAGCTGCTTACGGTGGCGTCGGTGAAGGCAACGTGGCGGTCATTGGTGAGCTGCCAGTCGCCGGCAACACCGCTGTTGCTGGTCAGGTCCCCATCCTAGGTGCCGTGACCTTCGGCGGCGCTGTGCCAGCTGCTGGTGCCGTGTCCATCTCCGGACAGTGCGCATGCGGCTGTGGCTCTCCTCTTTACTACTGAAGTATCTTTTTCTGTCGCTAATACAAAAATAAAAGATTACGAACTGAACAAATAATTAAATCTTTAATTACTCCTGAACCAAACCATTACCAATTATTAAACCATTTACCGATACAATTACAATTATTTAGATAGATAAAATGTGATCGTGTTACAATATACCTGAAACGTTTGTAAACGGATGGCGCCGTTTGTAAAATGACGAATCATACAATCTGCCTGCGAAATACCTACTGCATACATTTGGCTTCATTTCTTTGTTTAGTGCTTAATTTTTAAGAAATACATTTGCTAGTGGTACATGGTAAATCTTTAGTTTCCGAGATGCTTGGATTTACAAATGCGTTTTCTGGGTAAAATGGCACGGTATCATTGATGTTAAATATAAGGTCAAGTGTTTTCAAAATCAAACTAGCCTGTAATTTCGCACTGTTTTCATAATACCTACAAAATCTCAATTGTTGAATAGGCTAGTTGACAGTAAGAAAATTATCTTATGAAATTTGCATTGTAGAATGATTGTGAACTAAAAGAGAACTAACTTTTAAAGACATTTAAGAAAATAGATGAAAATTGACCATTTTCCCACCCTTTCTCCGAAACTAATGCGTTTAAAACTATGAAAAAAAAAAACCGGAAAATGGTTCTTTACTCATAGATTACAGGAAAATCTATAAGCATTCTATGGCCTTAAAATGAAATGGTTAATCACTCAATATTACTTACTGTATTTTTAAGAAAACCTCGTGTCGTTAGCTACGGAAGATATTTCATAGAAACCAGTCGTGTTGGGGTGATACGTTGCCTGCGGTCGGCTATAGAATGGTTAAAAGTCAAGTTAATTTCATAACCGCTGAATTTCTGATGTTCAAGGAGAAAATCAGAAATTCAGCGGTTTAAAATATGGCTTTAGTTATACAATATTTTTTTTACAGAATGGGCCTGCTTTTGATTCCGATCTCCCCTAATAGAACGCGGTCGATGGCGTCTACGATGGACTTTACGTAATAAAGCATTAAAACTAATTTTTAAGTATTTTATTTTTTAATTTGTTTAATTCAATTCAATTCAATTCAATTCCATTTATTTCAATCAATGTCAGATCATTCACACAATACATAATATCAAAATTCAATTAAAATAAATATAAAATTAATGTGATATGTCAAATTAAAATGATAAAATTAAAATCTAAAATTACATAATTAAATTCAAATCAAAATAAAAAATCAAAAAACAAATAGGTATAAATAAAATTAAAACTATTAACAATAACTTTCAGACAATTGTTTGTTTGTCATTACATTTACCATATAACAATGGTTAATGTACTGACAATCAAACCTGTTTGCAAATACACTCAGGATGGTGTTGGAGCTGGTCCGGACCCTGCGCCCCAGAGATGTGCACCGCTTTCGCATCATCGTGTAAAAACAGTCAACACGGGCGTCGGCGAACATCCCCGACGCGCTGCAGTGCCGGGGCAACCCCAACAACACCCTGAACGCATTATTATACTGGACGCGGAGAGCGCTGTACTGCTTTTGGGTATATGACACCCACAGGCTGGCTGTGTACAGAGACGTACAGAACGCTCTAAAAAGAGTTATTTTGACGGCCCCCGAGCAACGTGCAAACCTGCGGGCGATCATATTGGCCCTCATAGACAACGCTCTCCGCTCCCTATTAATGTCCGCATCGTCCCTCAGGTCAGAGGTCACAATATGCCCGAGATATTTAAACTGTTCAACTCTTTTTAACTTCACCCCGTTTAATTTAATAGTTGGAACAGTATCCGGGCATCTCCGACCCCTGGCCCGAAAGACCATGCATTCACTCTTCCTGGCGTTATAGAGCAAACCGTGATCCCGCGCATAACGCTCGCAAATGCCGAGCAACCTGGTCAGACCACACACCGAGGCGCTCAGCAGCACCATGTCGTCCGCGTAACTAATATTGTTGACACAAATACCGTCTATATGGCAACCAACACGGGTGCTGCTGAGCTCCTCTATCAGTGCGTTCACGTACAGGTTGAAGAGCCTTGGCGAGGTCAGCCCCCCCTGCCTCACCCCGCACTCCAACCTGTACGGCTCCGACAGAGCACCTGACCATCGAACGACGTTGACCTGGTTAAGATACCAGTACTTGAATATTTCTATCAGTTCGAGAGGCATGGAGATGTTATATAACTTCTGCCATAAGATGTCATATTTAACCAGGTCAAACGCTTTCGAGAGGTCGAGAAAACAAGCGTAAGTAGGTGTGCTCCTATCGGCGTAGTACCTAACAGTTTGCTTCAAAAACAAGATAGCTGACTCAGTAGACAATCCCGGCTTAAAACCAAATTGATTATCATGCGTGTCTATATACCGGTCCAGCCGTGTATTGAGCAAACTGTCAAGAACCTTAGCAAGTACTGTAGCCAGTGAGATTGGCCTGTAGTTGCTCGTGTCGCTTAGGTCACCGGTTTTACTCTTCACAATTGGTACCACCACGGTCCTCATCATCTCTGCTGGTAAGTACGCATGTCCCAAACAAAATGAATAAAACATGGCAAGAACTCTAGGCAGGTGGACGCCGGCATGCTTTAGATGTTCAATGCTCAGGCTGTCATGTCCAGGAGACTTTCCCCGCGACATTGACTTTATTACTCCCTTAACATCCTTCGCTGTGACTTTGGTACATATCTCCTGTCCATGTGACCCTTCTACACTGAAAGACCGTGATGATCCCAATGGTGATTTCACCAGAAACTGATCTTTAAATATATCAGCAATACATTTCGGGTCACTGACACCGTTGACGCTGACGGGCAAGCCCGGCTTATTATTTAGCCTACTAGTTGTTTTCCAGAAGTTACGAAAGTCATGCTTCGAATGGTAAGAAGCGAGGATATCCATCTTTATCTGATCTGTATTATTTATCTGTGTTAATATGTTGCTTTTTACTATTTAAATAAATGAATTGTCTTTCTTCAAACTTCCTTTATCACAGAATTTAAGTAGTAGTACTAATAATATTTCACAATTTAAAATTACAGGTAAACTGGGCAAAAGTAAATTCATTACACAAAATAAATGGTAGATCATTTTATTGAATTGGTTTGGACGAAAATTTGAGTAATTCTAGTTTTTAGTAGACATCACATCTGCAGCTGCGGCCTCCATAGCCAAGACTGAGAACGACAGAAGCGAAGACAACAGCTCCAGGAGCATAGCCAGCGCCGAGCCCATAGGCACCACCAGCGCCATACGCACCAGCAACGCCATAGCCAGCAGCAGAAGGAGCGATGCTTTCAATAGCAGTAACACCGTTACCGCAGCTGTGGCTGACGATGCCAGCACCGCCACTTGGTAACACTCCCTCCAAAGCCACAGCACTCACAAACGGCAGCTCACCAGCCACGGACAGAACACCCTCATACACATTCTCAGACGCTACGGAGAGGCTACTGGGAGCGAAAGCAGAGGCACTGGAGACAGGCAGTCCACCACCACTGGTGGGAATGATCTCCAAGCCAGCTAAGCCATTGCCAATTAAAGAATTACCAATCACTCATATGCTTTTTTATACATTGTTAGTGTCATGTATTGACATGGCTCTTCGATGCTTGAGAGATATTTCTCGACGGCATGTGAAGCCAAGGCTTTATAACTCTGACACCAGGTTAGTCATAAGCCACACGAAAAGAAGAAGGCCATGAATTACTCGCGTAGCTCAGGATTCTAACACTTGAATCATCTTCATGAATCACTCCCTACGGTCGTGTTTCAGTTGTAAGAATCCTTCACTTGCTCGTGATTCATCTATGGCTCTCTCTTTAAACGCGTCTTTTATTCACTAATTGCTTAATATACCTACCGTAAAGTGGGGCTATTTGGTATATTTCTTTTATTAAACAGTCTTGTACACAAAAACTACTCTACTAATGTTATGAGCTAGGACAATTTTTTTATGACTAACCTCATCAATACCTTCCAGAGAAATGCAGTAGTATTTATATGATGAACATAGATACAGATATATTATTTTTCAAAAGTGCTATTCCAAATATCGCCGATTTGGGGCTTTCGATAAAGCTGCGAGCGGATCAAGGTTGATCCACCTGTCCCGCGCCGTCAAGCCGCGCTGGAACGATATCATTCCACCTGGTTCACGCGGTAAAAATCTCTAATTATACATGGAATTAAGGGTTTATATCGTTTGTAGCAATTTTAGTCTATGGGGAGAATGATATTCTAGTACATTGAATGCTTCACTACCAAAAAATTAAAACAGGGAACACAAAAAAAAAAGTTGAAAGTGACGCATTCGTCACTGTGACGTTCGCCATGGTGACGCTCAGTACAGTGACGATAAAATGTCGATCGATACAATTATAATGGTATATAATAACGAGTTAGGGGTAGATATCCGTCAATAAAGGTATAAATAGTATCCTAGTAAAAAAAAATATATGAAATAAGTCACTGTAACTCGGATGTGAGCATTGTGAGCCGCGCTGGAACGATATCGTTCCACCTGGTTCACGCGGTAAAAATCTCTAAGTATACATGGAATTAAGGGTTTATATCGTTTGTGGCAATTTTTGTCTATGGGGAGAATGATATTCTAGTACACTGAATGCTTCAATACCAAAAAAATTAACAGGGAACACTAAAAAAAAAGTTGAAAGTGACACATTCTTCACTGTGACGTTCGCCATGGTGACGCTCAGTACAGTGACGATAAAATGTCGATCGATACAATTATAATGGTATATTATTACGAGTTAGGGGTAGATATCCGTCAATAAAGGTATAAATAGTATCCTAATAAAAAAAATTATATGAAATAAGTCACTGTAACTCGGATGTGAATTTTCAAAGTTACGCGTAATAGTACAAAAATGGCTCCGCGCGCTATGAAGTTTGAGTTTCAATCATTTGAAAATGTTACGTAGGACTCTCAAACAAACGCTTTTGTTAAATTACTTATCTATTCATTATGTAACTTGCAAAGTTTCCTGTAAATTGAAACAGTAGTTTTATCAGAAATAAAAGTTACGCGTAATAGTACGCAAACTCACAAAAATGGCTCCGCGCGCTATGAAATTTGAGTTTCAATCATTTGAAAATGTTACGTAGGACTCTCAAACAAACACTTTTGTTAAATTACAAATACGATTTTTTTTACAAATACGATTCTCGTCCTACGAGCATTGTTTATACGTAATATGATGCTCTATGTATTCAACAACACAACACAGTTAACATTGTGCGCCGAGAGCCAATATAAACAGCAGGAGACCATTTTTTGTGCCCATTGTTTATTCTTATCGCGGCATCTGTAAACGCACGGTGCTTGGGCCCACTTATGACGTTTTGCGTCTCGCAGCTTCGGAGGTAACATCGGCATAATCTTAACTTCGTTTTTACCTCCATTTGTACCAGTTTCAATTTAAACAGGTCTTGCGATATTTTGACCCACAGAAGGGTATGCGGTCTTTCATTATAACACATATTTTTAGTTTAATTTGAAATAAAAAGCCAAATATTTAGTATCATAAAATTTATTATGAAAAAAGCGAAGCGCCAATTAGGGGCTATTTGGAATCCAAAGTGATTCTATTCTAACAATTATATATGAGTTATAGGCAATATTTGGAACATTTAAGGGTAAGCTAAAAATAAACTTAAAGAATGAGATCTTTACAAAAATATTAAATACTTAAACATTAAATCAACAAACATTGAAAATTAAATATTTGGCAAGGAAAAAACCACAATTCAAATCTAGGTAACGTCACATGTACTTATGAAAACTACTGCTTTGACAAACACCTTGGTTTTACTTACCTACGACATTATTGAAAGTAAAAACATTAGAAAAATAAATATTTTGAAAAGAAAAAATCACAATAAAAATCTAGGTCACTTATCCTTACGAAAACTACTGCTTTGACAAACACTTTGGTTTTACTTACATTATTGAAAGCCAATCAAAAATATAAAAAATCTTCGTCATTAAACAAGGTAAATTCATTATTTTCATTAATTTGCAACAAATCTACTTGCTTCACAATTATGTCATCAGGTATGTAACCTGTACCTGGGACTCGTCCTCGACCGTCGGTGGAACTTCGTGGAGCATTTCCGACGTTTGGCTCCCAGACTGGACCGGGCCGGGGCTGCCTTGAAGCGGCTCCTGCCCAATCTAGGGGGTCCAAACGCCTCCTGCCGGAGGCTATACGAGGGGATCGTGCGGTCCATGGCCCTGTACGGGGCACCGGTGTGGGCGCGTTCGTTGAGGCGGCGGCCTGCCCCCAGAGGGTCATGGCCACCCGGCTGGTCCGGGGATACCACACGGTCTCCGGTGAGGCGGCGAGTCTCCTTGCCAGATTGCCGCCATGGGATCTGGAGGCAAAAGTCCTCGCGCATATTTGGGAGTGGCGCGAGGAGGCGAAACGCCGGGACTTGACTCCGATGCCGCGAGAAATCGCGGCACAGCGGACAGAGCTCCGACGGGATCTCATGGCGTCATGGAGAGTGCGATTGTCGCAACCCAGTGCTGGGCACGCCACTATTGAGGCGATAAGTCCCCTCTTTGAGGAGTGGCTGGAGAGGCACCACGGCGTCGTCACCTTCCGCCTGACGCAGGTCCTCACCGGACACGGCTATTTCGGGAGGTACCTGTTTCGGATAAGGCGGGAGGAAACGCGCGGGTGTCATCACTGCCTGGATCACCCGGAAGACACGGTGGAGCATACGTTGGAGGTATGCCCGGCTTGGGCAGAGCACCGCCGTGTCCTCGTGGAGGCGATCGGTGGCGGGGATCTCTCGCGTCCGGCCCTGGTCCAGGCCATGGTACGGAGCGAGAGGGCATGGGAGGCCGTCACCTCCTTCTGCGAAGCAGTAATGCTCGCAAAGGAGGAGGCGGAGCGCGTGAGGGAGAGGCAAATTTCGCGCCCTCACGCCCCTAGCCGCCGCAGGAGGAGACGCCCTGGGCGTCGGGAATCTATTGCCGATTCCCGGCCACCGTAGGCACGGGCTTGCGGACGGTGAGCAATGGGTAGCTCGCCGTCCGGTAAGGACCAAACCCGGGTCGACAGCGCGTTGTGTTCCACGCGCGCCTCAAAGAGTGTCAGCGAGTGAAGGGGTCCGATGAGACCATTGCCTGCCGGGGTTGCGGGAAAGTCCGAAAGGGATACCGTGGCCCTGCCATTGCACAGGTAACAGAAGGAACACGGTTGGGTTTTAGTCAGTAAGAGTCTGACACGCCCTCCCGCTCCACCCAGAGCGGGAGGAGTCATTTGATGATTTCCCACCCAAAAAAAAAAAAAAAAAAGGTATGTAATCTATATCTGAACGTTTTGGTTTCTTAAATATGACATCACCTTTTTTGGAAATGGTTTTGTAGTAGGATATTTTATATTTTTTTTCAATTCGGTCGTTAATGTCAGTAATTAAACCGATGTAATATTGCCATTTTTTTTTCTGGTAATATCTAACTAGAACATTATCTTCTATGTTCCACTTTCTTTTTTCAATATTGTTTTTCAAGCAGTTAGGTTTGTCTTTATTTTCAATCTGTAATTCTTCTTCAGTCTGTAATAGGTCTTCAGTCTTATCCTCATTTGTTACTTCAATTCTCAGAAGGGTTTCTGAATATCAGTATTCATTCAAGCTCGTCTGAATTTCTGTTTTGTTATCTTGGGTTTTTGTATCTGTGTCATTCTCTGAGTCCATACGCATAATGTCATTAAATATTTCCGCTTCCCATTCATCATTCTTTCTCTTTACCACCTCATCGTCTTCGAGATCTATAGTATCTAGATCTGTATTTTCGAGGTCAACGTCGTTTAAATTTTCAATATAACATCGTATAAATCACTATCACTGTGTACACTCTTTGAAATTTCTTCAGTGGTTGTTGGATCAGTACTTTTAAATTTGTTTAGTCTTTTGGCAGGTTTATTTATTGTTTTATTATTATAAGTGTATGCACGTGACTTACGTTTCAGCTTTCGAACCATGTCTATGGTTTCATTATCTGAGACATCTTCATTATTTTCCTTAGGACCAGTGTTAATATCATTATAGTCAACTTCTATCTTTTCTCGTTCGAAATCGTTACGACTTTTTGCTTTCAATTTTGATTTTTCGGTCAAGACGGGAGACTGCTGGTTTTCTCTGACGGCGGTGGTAGTTATAAATGTTTGAATAAATCCTGTGTTTTCATTCAATATATTTTTCTGAATCGTCCATTCCATTTGGGGTCTGTCGATGTTTCTGAATAGTTTTTTGCTTATATCTAATTTATTATAATTTTCTTCTGTATATTCTGTAATTATATCCAAATCTTTTTCTTTGAATACATTTTGATCACAAATTTCGTTTTCTTTAGCTATGTTGTTTGATGGTTCTATTGCTAGTTTTTCTGAAATTTCCCCGATAGATTCTCCCGATATATTCTTCGGATTCTCCCGTTTGTTTTTTTTTTTTAATTTGACTTTGTAGTTGTATGAAGTTCACTTTACTGCTGTTATACTTTTCCCAGGTTGTACATTACACTTTTTTTTCGTCTTATTTGTGCAGGGGCTGGAGGATTCCTTATTACTTGCAAAATTTCTGTTACTGCTAATAATGTAGTGTTATTTATTTGTGAGCATTTCTCAAATTTTTTGACCGTAGCCGCAATGTCGATGTCCCATGTTTTGGTCTTTGATTATTTTTTTACTACAATAACATAAATAATATACATGACTGTCGTAACTTCATTGATATTACTAAATTATCAGAAAAAATATCAAAACTATAAATAAACCACACTAACTACAGTAAATAATTAATAATCTAAAATACCAAAATTTTCGTAGTATGGAAAATAAGTTGTCCCATTGTGACCGGAGTGATTTTGAACTCATTTATTTCATTACATTCTAAGAAACTGAATATATGTTATAGTCTTAAAACACTACTTAGAGTATTTGAATACATGTTTTATTTAGTATATAGTGAAATACGTCGTTAGTTAATCAGTTTTCGGAAAATAATATTGTCCCATAAAAAATTCCAAAACGGAAATTCAGATTTTGTTACCGATTTTTGTGTCGAAAGATTTTTTAAACTACTAATTTAGGTAGTGTATTTTCTTTTGGCAATACTATTGACGACATTTCACATCGCCATTTTGATTGTGATGTCATTTCGGTGTCGACAACAGCCGCGACTTAACGTTGTGCCCTGCACTGCGACGAATTCGTTCCGGATTTTGTTATACTGTGTGAAGGTAAGTTCAACTATACTGAATATTCTTATTAAAATGGATAAATAGTTAATTTTATGGACTACAATTTGATGTAAAATACTGTTTTAACTATTGAGTTTTAAAGAATATGTATTTTTTTGAAAATCTATAACCATCCTTTCGTTACTTCTGATTTTGTTACTTTCGCGTGGTAACGTATAACCAGAACGAAGGGTAACAAAAAAGGAGTTTTTAAAGCTAAGTATAGACTATAGTATTGACTATATTCGTTTAACCTCAATTTTCATAATGTTATATTTTGTCATGTTTATATTGCTTTTGAAAATTTTATCACATGATTAAACTAAATAATAACGATCACATATATATTACAATATATACATTTCAAAATAAAAACGGTTGAGTAGGAATGTCAGCTGACCGAAGCACTAAAGTAATGTATTTTATTTTTCAAATAGATTTGTAATGTATTACATTGTGTTGTAAAAAATAAGGTGAGCATTAAATGAAGGACCTTGTTAATATTAATTCATGCATATAATAAAGTACGGTAATGGGTCCGACATTTGGGTTATGCCATTTAGTTTATTTGTTTAACATCACCTTCCCGAGCTTCAACAATAGGATCGTAGGTACTTTAAGTTTCGAGTTAGACGTGTATTAGAGATCGTCCATTGTGGTTTGCAGTTGACAACATCATGATCGTGTTTAGTATAACGTGGTGAGTTCGTTGTTTAAATATTTGACTAATAAATTTTATTATATAATTGCTTGCAGGTGAGAGAAGTTTATTCTCGTAAAAAAAAATCATAAGAGGCCCAGTACTTGGAAGATACCTACTAAGAAACTTAATTGTTGGTTCAGGTATGGACAGTTACATTGTTATTTTATCCTCACAGTAAAAAAAATTAATAACAACCCAGCGCACCTATTCTACGCAAAAATGCCGTTAACGGCGGCTGAGAAGATGAAATGTTATAGAGAACGCTTAAAATTAAACCCAGAAAAATTAGAAGAACAAAGAAAGAAAAATCTAGAAAGAATAAAATCGAAATATAAGTACAAGAAGATATCAGAAATGACAGAGGAAGAAAAAAATAAGAAAAGAAAAGAATGGAGAGAGGAAAAACAAAGGCAAAAAGATAAGAAGAAAACTTGCGAACAGACATCGAATACTGCAAACACGTCGAAACGTTCTAGTTCCAGGACATCGAGAATTAATTATAAACAAAAATACACTGCCGCCCAATGTCGTATTATACATTTAAATCGAGCTTTAGAAACCATGAGGAAGAGATTATACCGATCGCAGAAAAGCCAAATGCAAGAAAAGAAAAAGCATGAAGTAGAACTTAACAAGTTGAAGGCTAGGAATGAAATTTTAGAAGCTTCTCTAAAGTCAACCTATAAACAATGTAAAACTAATAAAGAGAGAGACGTTATAAAGAAAATCGCTACTAATGATCTCGTGAAAAATAATAAAGCTAAGTCGTTCATTGCAAAACAAATAGGTCTAAGTGAACGAGTTCGAGATAAGAAAACAAAGAATAGGATTTGGAAGCTCAAAAATTCTATAATAGAGTTTTATATCAGAGATGATGTAAGCAGAGCCACCTCTGGCAAACGTGAATGTAAAACTTTAAAAAAAAACAAACAGCAAATAAGATTCCTTAATAATTCATTACAAATTCTATACAAAAAATATAAATCAGAAGGTGGCTCTGCATCTTTTGCTTCTTTTTGCCGGTACAGACCATTTTACATCATTTCACCTAACTTAAATAATAGAAATACTTGTCTCTGTATTAAACACAGCAATATGAGTTTTAAATTGGCGGCTCTTAAACATCACAAAGTGGTTGATATTAGTAATACTCATGATCTCCTAAATAAAGTAGTATGTAATACTGGATCATTCGCGTGTATGTATGGCAAATGCGAAACATGTAAAAGTGTAGCTTTAGACTACAATTTGGAAAATGATAAACCATCTCAAGAAATTACATGGCAAATGTGGGAAATTCAGGAGCACACTTATAAAAAACGAACAAAAGATGATGAACAGGAAGTGAAAACTAAAAGAACTGTTAAATCATTTAAAAAGGGTACAATTACAGAACTAATAATTTCGTTTGAAGCATCTTTAAAATTATTTAAGGTTCACAGTTTTAATATGTGGCATCAAACAGAAAAATATAAAACTTGTATTGAAAACTTAAATGATGATGAAATGGCTGTGCATTGTGATTTTTCTGAAAACTTTGAATGTAAAATGGCAGAAGAAGTGCAGGCAATGCACTTCGGTGCCTCCAAAGTGCAAGTTACTTTACATACGGGAGTCATATTTTATAAAGGCGGACAGAAGTCTTTTTGTACGGTCTCCCCCTCCAGTATACATCAGCCACATGCCATATGGGCCCACTTAAAGCCTATTATAGAAATGGGGAAATCCTTAGTTATTAATCTAAAGAAAAATTTTTTTTTTTTCTGATGGGCCCAGCTCGCAATACCGTCAGAAAAAGAACTTTTTTCTTATTAAATATTATTCGTCTTTCTACAAGGTTGATATTTCGTGGTCATTTTTTGAAAGTGGGCACGGAAAGGGTGTGGCTGACGCTATTGGAGGGGTCGTCAAGAGGGCTCTTGATAGGCAAATTGCATATGGAAAAGATATTATAAGCGCTACCGATGTGTACTTGACGCTGAAATCTTGTGTAAAAGCTGTAAAAGTGTTTTACGTTTCTGACACAGAAATCAACGCGATAAGCCAACTTATACCTACTGGCCTAAAGACCATAAAAGGGACAATGAGTATTCATCAAGTTATTTCTGAACAAGGTAGTGATGAAATTCAACATCGTATCCTCAGCTGTTTTTGTAGTAAAAAAATCTGTAGTTGTTATGATCCTCAAACATACAAATACCCAAATTTTACACATGTTAACAACCAAGAATCCGAAAATAATGAGCCCACAGATAACCAAACGTTAACGCCGAAATTAAATGAGTTGCCAATTCTTGATTCTGAGATGATAGATGATGATTTGCCAATATTATACAATATTGATGATCTGGATCTAGAAGAACACGTTGCTAGCGGAGATAATTCCGCTGAAAATCGCATTGATATTATAGACTTGACTGATATTTACTCTAACCCAGTTATCGGAGAAATCGATTCTAATAAAAATGTCCTCTCAGTTCTATCAAATATTAGTAAAATAAATAATGTTGGTGAGGATTTTAGTGAAATGACAATTAAAAATGATGTATACAAATTAATGAAAAGCAAAGAAAACGTTGCACCTAATACTACAATTAATGCAATAGATCCATATCCTTCAACATCTAAAGTTAGTCGAGATCCAGTTAAAAATTCAAAACTTGATACATATACTCGTAGTACCGCGAAAAAATCATTGCACATTCCTGTGACAAGAAAAATGGCTTGTTATAAGTGCAAAAATCCCACGCCATTGCATCATCTGGTCAAATGTATGTCTTGCAAAAATTATTACTGTGATAAGTGCACAGAAGGACAAGCATATTTTGATTACATATGTGATTTTTGTTTTGAAGATGATTAAATTAATGTTGTACGAACGGCTAAGCAGCGGTTTTTATCATGATTTCTGATTTTTTTTTAATTTTACAGGAAAATCACCTCAAGGTGTGTCTCAAAAATGGTGATTTACCTTGATATTGATAAGTTTCTGAAGAAGACCGACTTTCTTGCTTTTTTCGAAGATAATATTGTATGGCCCTGGTCAGTCACACATTTCGTACTATCAGAAAAATGTTTTGGATGTGGAAGTGCAACTAATAATATATTGCATAGTGTTTTTCCACATTTTGTAGTAGCAATGAATACTGAACAGATCAGACTGTTACTAGACAGTAATTTATTCTGGTGTAAGGCATGCAAAAGTTTCAGTGTCTACGACCACTACCCTGAGGATGAGTGTGTATTTTGTAATGTCTAATTTTTAACTTTATTTTAAATATTTATAAGTATTTAGCTCTGCAAGGGCGTTGTTTTTTACGTACTTATTTTATGTATTCGAATAATTATTAGTTTTCGTGACATTAAAAAAATATGTTGTTTTGTTTACTTATAGGTATTATTAAAAATGTTGATTTTAACCAAAGAGAATTAAGACTGTATGAAGACTCAACTGATTAGTTTTTATTTGTTTCCTTAATGAAAGCTTTGCAATAAATTTTTAATTTTTGTTTTGATTTTAACTTATTTTGTTTTCATTTTATGATAAAGTGTCAAGTGTGTATGCTAAGCCTTACATTTCCAATTTTGTTACCCAAGCTTCTTGTTTTGATACTGTCCCAAAATTATGCTGATAAATAAGATAGATATTTCTTTTTCTTTCAAATGAAACGCAATAATCAATCATTTAAAACAACTTTATGATAAATATTATTATAATAAATAAAAAATATAGCATCCTTCCTTTCCTATCATAAAGGAAAACTAAACGTTTTGTTGGAAAGTATTCAAATGGTAACAAAAAATACTCAGTATTGCTAAAAACAATTTAATTAATTATATTTTTCGCAATTTTTACTTTTTCAAGATGTTGTTTAATTTATGATCTACATAGAAAAACATAAATTTATAATACAGTCTGCATGTTTTTTTATGGTTTTCACTCCTTTCCAAGTAACAAAATAAGAATTTTTATTTCGTCCTTAACTAATATTTTATAGGTTTTTTGTATAAAAACTCTAATAAAACAAAAAAACAATTAGAAATTCAGAATCTGTCTAGATTTAGCTAGCTGTATTTAACATAATATGTCCTAAATATACATATTATTTATTAAGACGATTTGACGAACAAGTTCATCCGTAACATCTATCCTTTGTGGCAGCCGTGACTTAGGAAGTTCAGGGTTGATTGGGTATAAACCCGATTTACTAAAACCTGCTTGGAGGTTACGAGATACAGCACCTCTTTCAACCAATTTGTTTTTTAGTTGGCCTAATAATTTTGGAAATGAACTTTTGACCAAAGTTTTATGTTTCCGCCCTTCCTTTAACTTCCAATGAGTTAACACATCTCGCCAGTAGGCCTTTAACGGAGGAAAAATGCGACATCTAATGGCTGAAGCAGATGCGTAGTTTTCGGTGGTAAGCACACAAATGCAATATTTAATTCTTCACAAGTCTTCAGTACGTTTTCCGAAAAATGAGATGAGAGATTATCTCCAATTAGAACTTTCCGCCCCGCTTTCTTTCGTGCGAAAGGTACTAAAATGGTATTAAACCAGTCTTCAAAACAGACTGCATCGAACCACCCACTCTTTGGTCGATTGTACCTCGTTTCTTCAGGTCCACCTTCCAGCCACATATCCCTTAAATGATCTGATTTATACACCACATATTATGTTGGTAACAACTCTCCATCTGCCGTTCCCGTAAACATTAGTGAAATTGCTGTTTTTGAATTGTTTACCACTCTTTCTGGGTACTTTGTTCCTCTTTTATAAATGTAGTTTTTGTAACCTGGATCATCCGTAACTATGACGAGATCATCCGTGAGATTGGTATCTCACGGATGATTTCGTCATAGTTATTAATGCAGTCTTTAGTATAAAAAATAATCTTTAGTATAAATGTAAATATGAAAACTACATAGAACTAAGAAAAATAAAACTTTTGGAACTTACCGTGAAACTTGTGTCCATTACCTAATGATGTTGACAAAATGTTATATAATTGAACTAGTAGTACTACGTAGTAGGTATTTACCTTTTAGAATAAATTCTTGATTGACTAGTGTTTAAAGCATTACATTACACTTGCTACTGTATAAAGTATGATTCCGGCCCTCTCATAGATGTAAGTATATTTAAGTAGTAGGTAACTTGTAAACCTTATTTTATAGTGGTGATTATTGTTATTTTGTAGTTGTTGTTGTGAATATTACTTATGAACTAGTTAATTGTGTAGTGTTGTACAACTTACCTTATCACCTGAAGTTAGATGTCACAATTAATTGTTACTTTATAATTGTAGTTGTTTATCTATTATTTTGTAAATCCATAGTAAAGAACTGCGTTCTTTGGGGGCAGAATGTTTAAGTAAGAACTTACAAACTAACAAATGTAACGGTAGTAACTATAACTGGCTATCGATATGTAGATGATCAGATATACAGTCTACTTAAATTACTTATCGAGTTAGTTGAAAATAAATCTTCGCGACAAACACACGTTTATTATTTCCAAAATCCTATTAAACTAAATACAACCTTATTGCTTTAAACAGACACTACTCGGAAGAAAGTATAAAATATGAAATGAATTATACACTGTCTTGTTAAAACGTCAAGTTCGGCCAAATTATTTAATCACAGAATTTTAGAGATCTCTATTTACAAATAAAACTTCACACTTTACCAATACAGGGAAACTGAGTATAAGTAAATTCATCGTAAAACAAAATAAATTGCAAATAATTATATTGAATTATTGGTTCGGACGAAAAGTTTAAAGTTTTGTTTTGAAGGTTTTAGTAGACACCACATCCACAGCCGCGGCCTCCATAGCCAAGTCCGAGAGCGGCAGGAGCGAAGGCAGCACCGCCAAGTCCATAGCCAGCGCCAAGCCCATAGGCACCACCAGCGCCATACGCACCAGCAACGCCATAGCCAGCAGCAGAAGGAGCGATGCTTTCAATAGCAGTAATACCGTTACCGCAGCTGTGGCTGACGATGCCAGCACCGCCACTTGGTAACACTCCCTCCAAAGCCACAGCACTCACGAACGGCAGCTCACCAGCCACGGACAGAACACCCTCATACACATTCTCAGACGCTACGGAGAGGCTACTGGGAGCGAAAGCAGAGGCGCTGGAGACAAGCAGTCCACCGCCACTGGTGGGAATGATCTCTAAACCAGCCAAGCCATTGCCAATGAAACCATTGTTGGCACAGTTACCAGCATAGCCATTACCAAATAATCCATTCCCGATGAAAACATTGCTACCCAAGCCGTTGCTAGCACATCCTGGGGCATAAACAGCAGGAGCGGCGATGGCTCCTAGACCAAGACATGAACTAAAAGCAGTCTGTAAACAAAAAAAATATCGTTTTAGTAAATATCTCTATAACAGCAAATATGCATTGGAACATAATCATTTTATCAATCAAATAAGATATTGGGTGTCAGACGTGTTTTATGCAATTCCAAACATGATTTTAGTGTGAAAAACTTAAAGTTCATTACACAATTAGAGGTAACATAAAATACGCATTATAATATGCGTAACTTAATGCACAATATTAAACTGATCAAATGATCAGTGTATAGTTAAATATTGAATTTCGATACTCTAAAAATATCAATGAAATGGGATCATAAGAAAAAATATTTGTGAAATAATAAAATATTGAAGAATTACTTCTCACCTGGATGAAGAGCGCCTGAGCGCAGACGACGAGGATCACCTTGGCTGACATTGTAGTTAGTGTTGAAGTGAACTTCAGAATGAGTTTTACAAGAATCGATAGACTATTTATACTGAAACCTAGTCCTTATCTAGTTGTGTTGCAACAATTTATGGATTTTGAAATAGATTTATGTACCTTTGTCAGTCGTTGTAATATGGGGAAATAGAAAATGCATGTATTTTGTAAGTGACGTAACCTTGAAATATTTAGTATGAAGGGCATTGTTTCAATAGAACATAGAGCAAACATCACGTTGTTATGATAAGAAGGTTTGGGAGTATATAAACGTGGTTTAAAAGTAGGAACATCATTCAGTCTTCAGCTTCTCGTTGAACACAAACAAACATCAAACATGTCTACCTTCGGTTTTCTGTTGCTCTGCATCCAAGCTTGCTTGGTCCAGGTGAGTTTATTCTTTTAAAGACTTTCTTCATTAAAACGTTTTTCTTACCTTACAGTCACAATCTTAATTTGTCACAAATGTAAAACTTTATGTAGTAGGAGCACCACTTGTTTATTCAAACATGTAGAGAATATATCACCTTGCATAATAACCACGACATGAGCTGGGCTGACAGGTACCTCTTCTATTAAAAACGATTAATGAGGACAGTCTCTCTCATTCGATTATCATTATTTTATTTTGACTGCCCTGCACTTCTCCAATTGCTCACAATTTAGTCATTTACATGCAATTCTGGTCTACCAGAATACTTACATCCTCAGAATGATGTACTAGGGATTTCCGAAGAAAGCAATAAGTTCTATGTATCTAACGGGGCTCTTTTTTAACAGAATGTTTTCGGCCAATATCTCGGCGCTGGCGGTTGCGGATGCGGAGGTCCAGCTGTTGGTTTAGGCATCGGTTCTGCTTATGGTGGTTCTCTGGGTCTCGGCGCTGGTCTTTCTCCTGTTGCTGGATGTGGTAGTGCCTTGGGTCTTGGTGCTTACGGTGGTGCCATCGGATCTGCTTACGGCGGCGTCGGTGAAGGCAACGTGGCGGTCATTGGTGAGCTGCCAGTCGCCGGCAACACCGCTGTTGCTGGTCAGGTCCCCATCCTAGGTGCCGTGACCTTCGGCGGCGCTGTGCCAGCTGCTGGTGCCGTGTCCATCTCCGGACAGTGCGCATGCGGCTGTGGCTCTCCTCTTTACTACTGAAGTATCTTTTTCTGTCGCTAATATAAAAATAAACGATTACGAACTGAACAAATAATTCAATCTTTAATTACTCCTGAACCAAACCATTACCAATTATTAAACCATTTACCGATACAATTACAATTATTTAGATAGATAAAATGTGATCGTGTAACAATATACCTGAAACGTTTGTAAACGGATGGCGCCGTTTGTAAAATGACGAATCATACAATCTGCCTGCGAAATACCTACTGCATTTTGGCTTCATTTCTTTGTTTAGTGCTTAATTTTTAAGAAATACATTTGCTAGTGGTACATGGTAAATCTTTAGTTTCCGAGATGCTTGGATTTACAAACTCGTTTTCTGGGTAAAATGGCACGGTATCATTGATGTTAAATATAAGGTCAAGTGTTTTCAAAATTAAACTAGCCTGTAATTTCGCACTGTTTTCATAATACCTGCAAAATCTCAATTGTTGAATAGGCTAGTTGACAGTAAGAAAATTGTCTTATGAAATTTGCATTGTAGAATGATTGTGAATTAAAAGAGAACTAACTTTTAAAGACATTTAAGAAAATAGATGAAAATTGACCATTCCCCCACCTTTTCTCCGAAACTAATGCGTTTAAAACTATGAAAAAAAAAACAGAAAATGGATTACAGTAAAATCTATAAGCATTCTATGGCCTTAAAATGAAATGGTTAATCACTCAATATTACTTACTGTATTTTTAAGAAAACCTCGTGTCGTTAGCTACGGAAGGTATTTCATAGAAACCAGTCGTGTTGTGGTGTTACGTTGCCTGCGGTCGGCTATAGAATGGTTAAAAGTCAAGTTAATTTCTCAACCGCTGAATTTCTGATGTTCAAGGAGAAAATCAGAAATTCTGCGGTTTAAAATATGGCTTTAGTTATACAATATTTTTTTTACAGAATGGGCCTGCTTTTGAGTCCGATCTCCCCTAATAGAACGCGGTCGATGACGTCTACGATGGACTTTACGTAATAAAGCATTAAAACTAATTTTTAAGTATTTTATTTTTTAATTTGCTTAATATGTTGCTTTTTATTATGTAAATAAATGAATTTTCTTTCTTCAAACTTCCTTTATCACAGATTTTAAGTAGTAATTACTAATAATATTTCACGATTTAAAATTACAGGTAAACTGGGCAATAGTAAATTCATTACACAAAATAAATGGTAGATCATTTTATTGAATCATTGGTTTGGACGAAAATTTGAGTAATTCTAGTTTTTAGTAGACATCACATCCGCAACTGCGGCCTCCATAGCCAAGACTGAGAGTGACATAAGCGAAGACAACAGCTCCAGGACCATAGCCAGCGCCGAGCCCATAGGCACCACCAGCGCCATACGCACCAGCAACACCATAGTCAGCAGCAGAAGGAGCGATGCTTTCAATAGCAGTAACACCGTTACCGCAGCTGTGGCTGACGGTGCCAGCACCGCCACTTGGTAACACTCCCTCCAAAGCCACAGCACTCACGAACGGAAGCTCACCAGCCACGGATAAAGCCCCCTCAAACAAATTCTCAGACGCTACGGAGAGGCTACTGGGAGCGAAAGCAGAGGCACTGGAGACAGGCAGTCCACCACCACTGGTGGGAATGATCTCCAAGCTAGCTAAGTCATTGCCAATTAAAGAATTACCGATCACTCATATGATTTTTTATACATTGTTAGTGTCATGTCAATCTGGCACTAACACGAATCTAACACTGTCAGATTCATGAAAAACTGTGTTTTATACCATTCCCACTCAATTGTTTTGTTTTTTAAATTTTTATCAAAATTTTTGTGTTTGAATTTAGAACACACCAATATATTCGATCTCCATCTCAATGTTAAACAACCTCCTTGCGAAAAAATACTCGATACAAACTCCTTGTGCAAAGAATACTCGACATACAAACTCCTTGTGCAAATAATTCCTCGCGATTTGATAGGTCGATATTTTTCACAAGGAGTTTAGCATTAGAATAAAAACTGTTTTGTGTTATTTGCTGTTATTAGTAAATTTGTGCTATTTTGAATACTATAAGTTGTACTCGTACAAATTGTTCTCATTTTAATTAATTTAACGTTCCTTTTTTGGGTTCCGTAGTCAAAAAGGAACCCTTATAATTTCACCATGTCCGTCTGTCTGTCTGTCTACGGTTTAGCTCAAAAACTATTGGTACTAGAAAGTTGTGGCATGCGTATACAAGTTAATGACGTTGAAAAATTGGTAAAATAAAATTTGCGGTTGCAAAAACATGTTCTCCCATATATTCCGTATAGGAGAACATGTTTTTCAATTACAGAGTTAAGTTTGTTCTTACGATGAATTCATTCCAACTACGGAACCCTTCATTATGCGTGGTCCAACACGCACTTGGCCGGTTTTTTTTTCTTCATAAAATTTCAATTTTTGCTTAAATCTTTCTTTTTCTCCTAGTCATGTTATAAAGTATAGTACGCAACTCTTGAATAAAACTGATTTATATCGAGGACAATGAATTAAAGCAGTGATAGCCTAGTGGTATGACCGTCGGACTGCCAAGTCATAGGTCTCGAGTTTGAAGCCAAGGCACGCGTCTGACTTTTCGGATTCATGTGCGTATTGTATATTTATTATTTACTTCTAACGGTGAAGAAAAATATCGTGAGGAAACCGGCATGCTTGAGAGATATTTCTCGATGGCATGTGAAGCCAAGGCTTTATCACTCTGACACCAGGTTAGTCAAAAACCACACGAAAAGAAGAAGGCCATGAATTACTCGCGTAGCTCAGGATTCTAACACTTGAATCATCTTCATGAATCACTCCCTACGGTCGTGTTTCAGTTGTAAGAATCCTTCACTTGCTCGTGATTCATCTGTGGCTCTCGCTTTAAATGCGTCTTTAATTCACTAATTGCATAATATACCTACAATTTTAACGCTGACGGGTATCTGTGGGCTTATTGTCGTCTGAAAATAAACCCAAAGATACACGTCAGCGGTATATCCATATTATGTTTCTGAAAAACTAAATACATACTTAAACTATTAAAACTACTCTTGTTATATAGGATTTTGTAAAATCAAACTCCCATGACAGACGTGTTAGCTTGTGTCTGGTAACCCTACTTATTTAATCGACTAATACTCGTATGTCACTCAATCGATTATTCGTTCATCACGACATTCACTGTCATTCTATAAGAGAGACAACTGACAGTCGGCCTTCTTGTTCGAGACGCCGAGCAGAGAACACCTAGAACTTTGATATTAATTAGGACGTAAGTACAAGACTTATTACTTTGGTGATTTTTCAGTGTTTTGAACAAATATTGTGGAGAAGGAAATAAATATGTTTGTGTTTAAATAATGTGTTTAGTTTTCCATTGCGAACCCCTGTATTTCTGAGCTGTAGCTTACAGTTCAGAAGTGGGATCGTAAGAGAATTCTCATAATTTTCTTATTTTCACGTCCACAACGATCTTATTTTAATAATGAATGTTTAAACATAGTCGTTACTGGCATGATTCGAATAATTTTTACGGATTAAGAACATGCATATTTTCTTTTCTTTTCCTGACTACCTACAGTGTTTACTTTTGTAAATGGAACTTAACGCTTTCTTTCCTTGCTAAATCATTTGATTTTTTATAACTGTTATTAAAATATGAGAAACGTTGTTCTGAAAAACGACTTGAATATTAAAGCTTTTTAAGTTTATAACGATTGCTGAACGTGTTGATCTAAGAATATGGATTATTAATATAATAGGTAAAATTAACCTGTTGATGACGAATGGTTGCTTATAGTTGATTCACGTATTCAATTTATTTACTGCTGACCAGTGATTGTTTTGAAAGAAGCATCACTTTGTCATATTGACCTAGTGAGTTTATTTTAAAATAAGAAAATCATAGATTGATGTTGATGGCTAAATGCTAACTCACTTCATACTTTTAATAGGTCGTTTTTATTTATTTGGTGGCCTAGTCCACCTACGGACTGAGAATACGGCACAACTTATTTTTTTGCTTTTCTATAAACACTATTTAAATAATTTCTCAAACATAGTATTAGAATGATCATGCGCTAAGCTTGCAAATGTAAGTTTCAGATACACATTCGTATTGGATAAAACCGAGGGAAGGGTTATTATTCAATATGGATGAGGATGGTGAGCCCAAGTTTGAGGGCGGAAGTGTGCCCAGGTTTGAGGGCGGAAGTGTGCCCAGGTTTGAGGGTGGAAGTGAGCCCAGGTTTGAGGGCGGAAGTGTGCCCAGGTTTGAGGGCGGAAGTGTGCCCAGGTTTGAGGGCGGAAGTGTGCCCAGGTTTGAGGGCGGAAGTGAGCCCGGGTTTGAGGGCGGAAGTGTGCCCAGGTTTGAGGGCGGAAGTGTGCCCAGGTTTGAGGGCGGAAGTGAGCCCAGGTTTGAGGGCGGAAGTGAGCCCAGGTTTGAGGGCGGAAGTGAGCCCAGGTTTGAGGGCAGAAGTGAGTCCAGGTTAGAGGGCATATCAACACCTAGGTTGGAAGGTCATGGACTAGCCAGGCTAGAGGGCAAAGGAAGAAATATGGTGCAGAAACGGGTTACTACCGAGATGGCGGCAAGGATTGAAGATCGGACGCTGCGTTCGTCTAGAAATCGGAAAAGACGAAATAACATCATGGATTCGGACAGCTCGTCGCTTGGTGGTACAAGTCGCGAGAGGACAAGGAAATCCAGTATGTCGGTAGACAGCAAACCGAACGCGCGCGCAATACTTGGTTCCTACTACTCGGCGACGAATTGGTGACTCACTCAACGTACCTACGTCCACCCGACAGCGTTTCTCAAACTCTCCAAGATGTTTACTTGTAAACGGTGCGATGTAGAAGCGAGAGACGGCGTCACATGCTCTGTGTGCGCGGGGCAGTTCGACTTCCCCTGCTCAGGCATCACGGAAGCAGGATGGAGAAGACTTGGAGAACGTAAAAATACATGGAAATGTAGCAGTTGCAAAACATCGATGCTATCCAGTCCCCGAGCTGATTACGACAAGAGCGCACTAGCAGACACGGAAACCATCATAACTGAGCTCAAGCGGCTATCTACACAAATGGAAGCCTTGCCAGCACTGGTCGAGAGCGTTAAAGCTGTGCAAAATGAACTTGTGGAGCTCAAAACTTTAAAGGCCGAATTCTCAGAGGTTAAGTCTTCACTTCAGTTTGTTAGTGACAAAATGGATGAGCTGACCTGCAAAGTATCAACTCTGGAGCATGACATTGAGTCTATGAAGAAGACCAAAGAGGACATCTCAAAGTTGCATGACCGCATAGCTGAATTAGAGCTCCATCAAAGAGACAGTGAACAGAGGTCCAGGATGAACAACATCGAAATCAAAGGAGTGCCAATTACTAGCGATGAAAACTTATTCTCAATAATGACTAAAATCGGGGATGTTATTGGATGTCATATACCCAAGGAGCAGATTAACTACATTGCCCGAGTTCCAATGCGTAGTGATCCGCTTAATAAAAATATAATTTGTTCGGTGCATAACAGCTACACCAAGAATGATTTCGTTTCTGCGGCGAAAAAGCACAAAACCCTAAACGCTGCTCATCTCGGTCTGCAAGGCACAAACAGAATCTATATTAACGATCATCTTACACTGGGTAATAAAATTCTCCTGAACCGGACCAAAGCTCGTGCCAAAGAACGTGGTTTTGAGCACGTTTGGGTCACGGGTTGCAAGATATTTCTTCGAAAAAACTTTACATCCCCAAAGCTCCACATCAAGACAGAGCACGACTTAAAAAAATTCTTATGCTAAAAGTTCTTATTTTGAAAATGTCGAATCAACGTCCTGGTAAGTTGTATACCGCTCACTCCGCCTCATTAAGTTTGAGAACCATTTGTTTTTTCTATGCATTCCTTTCTCGCCGTCCTTTTATTTGCTTATCGCTAGATAAGATAAAATTCGCACATTGTTGCAATTATGACTTTAAATCTTCCACTCGTTACCTTAAAGATGTTTATTGCTTGTTGAGATTTGTCAGTCTACCTTACAATAATTATTGTATTTTATTTATTAACGTTCAACTATGTACGAAGCTCTTCGGACCTTATTCGTATGGAGATATAGTTTTATTTTACCTAACTGTATTCATCTCTCAATACTTAAAAAATATTTGTTTTACCGGATTGAATGTGCTTTGTATTCTTTTTTCTATACTAACACTGTTGTTTTTTATGATGTACTATGGCGCCTATTAGCATTTTTTATCAGAATGTGCGGGGACTGCGAACTAAAACAGGTGCTTTCTACAGAAATATATGTATTAATGGTTTTGATGTTATTTGCTTGACTGAGACTTGGTTGACTGATGGTATATCCGATTCCGAATTATTTGATGACAGATATATGGTATGGAGACGGGACCGGGATTACGCCAGTACAGGTCAGACTATGGGAGGGGGGGTTTTAATCGCCGTTAGGCGTGAGATTGTGGCTCAAGCGCGCGGCGAGTGGCACTCATCGGCAGAAGACCTATGGGTCACACTAACCCTGCAACAAAAAAGACCTAGGACAACATACAAAATGCATATAGGCGTTGTTTATATTTGCTCTCAAAACCTAGGTAACTCGTTAACAACTCAGCTAGGTAACTTTTCTGATAACTTGACTAATATTATAATGGAGCACCCGGTCGACAAGTTTATTTTGCTGGGAGACTTTAACCAACCCAACATTACGTGGACCCCTGCAAATGATGGTTATTCTAGGCACCCTACAAACCTGAACGGTCATGTTCAAACCATTTTTTTTGACAACATTAACGCATGTAACCTGTTGCAGTACAACTGTCATCCTAACAAAAACAATAAGATTCTGGACTTGGTATTTTCCAATAATGAAGTTTCTGTCTCCTGCAGCATTGATCCCCTAGTTCCTGAAGATCCTCACCACAACGCACTGTGTATTACGGCTGACTTTGTTCAGCTGCATGGTCTGCCAGCTCGTCCCTATGTTAAATACTTGTACCGGTCTGCTGACTATGCAGCAATAAAAGATGAACTTAACATCGTTGACTGGCAGTACGAGTTGAGCCACAGGTCACTAGAAGATGCCGTAGCTTTCTTTTATGATGTTTTATTTAAAATACACAAAACTTATATCCCATCTAAAACAGTTGTTTCCCAGTCTAAATACCCCCTCTGGTATAAAAGCCCGTTAATTAAAATTATTAAAGAAAAATCCAAATTCCACTCTAAATTTAAAAAGTATGGGAACGATTCGGACTACCAATCTTTTGTAATATTACGGCAACGTGCAAAGGAGTTAGAGAAGTGCATGTTCGATGATTACATGACAAATATAGAATCCGCTATTCGCAACAACCCCAGAGCCTTCTGGAGCTACATTAAATCGAAAAAGCAAAACAACTCCTACCCTTCTGTGCTTCGGTTTGGGGACCTGTTCTCTAGCAATGGTGAGGAAATTTGCAATTTTTTCGGCGAGTATTTTCTGTCTAACTTTCGTGAATCCACCAGCTCTGTGAATAATGCACAATACCATTGTACCAGTGAGCAGACTGACTTCAGTCCATATGATATAGCTGCTATCGAGGTTTGTGAAGACGAGGTTATGAAACTGCTAAAGCATTTGGACTTAAACAAATCTGCTGGTCCAGACAAGCTTCCACCGGTTTTCATAGTAAACTGTGCTGCTGGCCTCTCGGTTCCTCTTACAATTTTATTTAGACGATCTCTTAATACTGGGTTCATGCCTGCTATATGGAAGTCGGCTTATATAACTCCTATTCACAAAAAGGGACCGAGAAACTGTGTTGAAAACTACAGACCCATATAGGAGTGACGTTTGACGTCTGTATCGGTGTAGACCTGTCTATATATTTTTTATTCGGAAATAATTCAAAACACAAGTTTTAGTGTAAAAATTGTATATAATAGTAAACTTAGTGTAGCATAGCGTGACATACATTGTGGTGAACAACAAATAGTGCGCATAAGGGACGTAAATCAACTAAAAAATAACAGTGACTTGGCGTAATTAGCTGCTTACCCACTTTATTACGACAAGTAATTGCAGCTCAAACGCGTGAACAGAGTCATCTATCTATCTCGTATCTATCGATCTGTATCGAGACATCTCTGGCGCCATCTAGCGTGCGGTCCTAGAACCACTTACATATTTAACAAGCTCATCTCACCATCATGCCAGGTGTCAAGTGTGGAGGTTGCGGTCGTTTCATCTCGACGGTAGAGGGCGCTAGGTGCGGGAAATGTCAGGTTCAATACCACCGAGTGTGTGTAGGCATTCCTACAAAAACAGCAGTAAATGCAAGCTGGCGTTGCCCTGAATGTAAAAAGGACCTCGTTAGGGATAACAGGGCTGAGACCCCTGTCAGAGGCACTGCGGAATGTTCTCAATCTGTAACACCCGTAGAACAAGCCAGCATGGAAACAAGTACGCCAAAAACCTCTGACATCTGTTCCAAACCTGCATCTATACAAACTGCGTGCCCCTCAAATTACACCACTCCCCCGTCTTACAATGCCTCTTTAGTTGATGTCACGGCCCGAGAAGTATCGCTGATCGCCGGCTCCGACATGAAATTAATCATGAAGGAACTGAGGGCGGTGCGTACGGAGATCCAAGTCTTTCGTAAGGAAATGGAGATGGAGATGATGGAGCTTAAAACCTCCATGAATACCTGCAACACGCGCATCGATGGCCTAGAGGCCAGGGTTGACGCCTTGGAGCGGCAGGCTTCTTCGGGTCCGGCGAATACTGGGGCAGTGGATAAAATCGTGGAAGATTTAAGGCGCGAGCTCAACGACAGAGACCAGGAACTCTTGGCGAATGATATCGAGATAACAAATATACCCGAGGCCAAGGTTGATAACCCGACCCATATCATCAAGATCATAAGCCTAAAGCTAGGGGTCAACCTTGAGGAGCGCGACGTTGTCAGCGCGGAACGAGTCGGCGGGAGGCAGCTCAACGCTACGAGCTCTGCAGGAGCGACAGAAACTCGCCCTCGCACCATTGTCGTGCGCCTGGCGCGTCGTGATCTGCGTGACGATCTACTGGCGAGCGCGCGAGTGCGACGTGGAGCAACGACAGCCGATCTTGATATGTCTGGTCCGGCCAAGCGATTCTTCCTGAACGAACGTCTTACTAAGATAAACCGCCAGTTGTTTCGGAAGGCACGGGATGCTGCTAGTCTATTCGACTGGAGATTCGTGTGGACCAAGCGCGGCCGCATTCTTGCCAGGAGGAAGCCAGGTGACCCCACACAAAGAATCCGCACCGATGAAGACATATCTCGGACATTTGGACCTGTCAATGAAACAGTCTGATTATTTTCAAATTTTATTAATCTTTATTTTAATTGGTTTTAAGTTCATGTTAATTATTTCTACTTGGGAAGATATGCGTCGCAACTATTTCTATCGGGTGCGTAATCACAGGTCGGCAGGTGTGCATAGTGAGATACCATTAATACTTTTTTATATATTTTTTCTACATGATACAATTAAAACATTTCAAACACTCATTACAATATACCCTAATCATACCCAAACAATATATACAATCAATTTTTATACAAATATTCTAATCTACGCTAATCACAATACAATATCTTTCCATCATGTAAGCTCATTGCAGCCCACTGTTGTACATAGTTCCGACCTTCATATACATAAACTTTCACTTACTCAAGTATATATACGTATACACAAGACATACATACAATACACAGATGACAAATACAAATGATTCCTAGTAAATGTATTAAGTTTGGTCTACTGAATGCGGGCTCCCTAGGGACTAATCAGGATGATTTTTTGGTGGCCATGGGTAACCATGCTGTGGATATCATGGCTATCAACGAAACTTGGTTGCGTAAGGGTGAGGAGGACCGAGCGCCTAGTGTACCTGGGTACAAGCTCAAGCACATACCGCGACCTATGTCTGTACGTGGTGGGCGCGGCGGTGGGGTAGCATTCTACTTTAAAAATGGGGTTACTGCGCGGGTAAGAGCTCATCCTGATCATCCCAATGTCGAACAGCTCTGGTTAACCCTTAATGTAAACAAAAAAAAGTTACTCATTGGCACTGCATATCGTCCACCATGGTTGGACTTGGAGCTTTTTCTCGAGGGCTTGACTGCCAGTATTGGTAGTTTGGCGCCCTACGATAATGTAATATTATTAGGTGATTTTAATGTCAATATGCTAGACGTCAATAGCCCAAAAACTAAACAACTTTTAGATTTTTTTAGCTATTTAAACCTAAGTCAATTAGTCCAAACACCCACTCACTTTGTAGGTGATAGTAGTTCACTTATTGACATAATCTGCACTGATGCTTCAATCCGTAATGTGGTGGTGAATCATATCAGTGAGCTGGGCCATCACTCGTTCATCACATGTGAGACGATTTTTAAGAAGCATAAGGCTAAACCAAGATTGGTCGTATTTCGTCCGCTCACAGACATATTAGAGGACTTTTTTAACATCGATTTAAAAATTATTCCATGGTCGATTATTGGAGCCATGAGTGATGTCAATTCAATGGTGGAGACATTTAACTCATTTATGATACAAATATTCGATCTCCACGCTCCTCTTAAAAGGAAGACATTTAAAACTCGCCCTACTCCATGGATTACTGAAAACATCAGACTGATGTCGAAATTGAGAGATGGAGCCAGGGATAGATTTCGGAAATCCAAACTACCGGGTCATAAAGTTTACTATCTGGATCTGAAGCACCAAGCTGTTACGGCACTGGTTAGCGAGAAAACGGCATATTTCAACAAAAGCATCAATGACCAAATAAAGGACCCGAAACTTTTGTGGCGCAATTTAAAATCCGATGTGCTTCCGGACCATAAGCAACGACTACTGCCAAGTCACTTCAACAACCCAGATGATATCAATGCGGCGTTTCTGGAAGTCCCAGGTAATTGTCATCATGACAGCTCACAATTGTCCTACTTTGAGTCTCATAGGTATGGCTCGGCCTCTTTTACACTAACAACAACCAGTCCTGAATCGATCCTAAAGATAATCAAGAGTCTAGGGTCAAATGCACAGGGTGTCGACGGTATAAGTCTCGATATGATATCTCTCACTTTGCCAACTACTTTGCAAGCCATTACAGATATTATTAACCGGTCCATAGCCACGCGTACATTCCCCGAACTCTGGCGATGCGCTATTGTTCGTCCTATCCCTAAAAATAATAATCCTGTTGACATGAAGGACTTGAGACCAATTAGCATTCTACCCTGCCTGTCTAAGATCCTGGAACGCGTAGTATACTCGCAGGTTATCCAATACCTCGAAACTAATAACATTCTTCCTGACCTTCAGTCAGGTTTCAGAAAGGGTAGAGGTACTGCAACTGCTCTGGCTGATGTTGTGGGTAGTATTCTTGAAGCACGTGACCGGGGGGAGGGAACAATTCTAGCTCTGCTGGACTTTTCCCGTGCTTTTGATGCAATTAATACCTCTCTACTGCTGTCAAAGTTAGCCTTCTATGGCTTCGACAGTGATGCGGTGGAGTGGTTTAATAGCTACCTTACCAACAGGTCTCAATACGTAGAGATGCGTAGGGAGGACGGGTCTACGGTGGCATCCCCCCCCCTCCAAGTGTCAAGGGGTGTTCCTCAGGGATCGATTCTGGGGCCTTTGTTGTACATTCTGTACAGTGCGGATATCATACAATCCTTTGTTAACTGTAAATATCACATGTATGCAGACGATATTCAGTTGTACATATCATTCAAGGGGGACAAAACATCTTTGGCAGTGCAGAAAATAAATGAGGACTTGCATAGAGTGGTTTTATGGTCAGAGGAGAACTCTCTGGTTCTGAACCCCCTCAAATCTAAATTTATGGTGCTTGGTTCAAAGAAACAAGTTAGTGCAATACTGTCTGGCAACCCTGAGATAGTTATCAAGGGAGAGAAAATTGAGAGAGTGGAGCAGACATGCAATCTGGGGCTAATTATGGATCCAGAGCTGCGCTTTGAGGCCCACGTGACCAATGTTCTCCGTAATTGCTTTTATAGACTAAAGGTCTTATATGGAATACGGAAATACCTAAGCATACCAGTACGGAAACAGCTTGTTGACAGTCTCATCCTATCCAAGTTAAATTACTGTGACACAGTCTATGGCCCATGCCTGCTCTCAAGAACAGAGCGTGTAATCCAACGTATCCAGAATGCTTGTGTTCGTTTTTGTGTAAACATCCCGCGTAGAAGTCATGTTACTCCTTATATTAATCAACTAAAATTATTAAAGATGGCTGCCAGGAGGAAGCTTCATTTAGCCAGCTTGTTGTTTGGTATTGTTACAACCCATAAACCACACTATCTCTATGAGAAGCTAACTTGGAAACAAACCCACCTAAAGTATAGTCTTCGCTCCATGGTGGGTCCACTGTCGGTGCCAATGCACAGAACTGCAGCATTCAGGGGGTGTTTCAAGTTTGCAGCCACGCGCTGTTGGAATGATCTCCCACCACCAATGAGACGCCTGAAAAAAATTCAATCCTTTAAATTTGAATACAAAAAGATACTCATGCATGATCAAATTTTCCTTCTATATTAATCATGTACTTTAGTGTTGATTCACTGTACCTTAGGGGTCATGGCATACAAGCTTTGGCTTGGGATCTCCTGAGGGTGGCGTGGACTACTTGCAGTTCCCCCTTCTGTCACTGGGGCTGTATTAATATATGTTTTTGCCAATGTTTTCATCCTTAATGCTGGAACGCTACAGTGTTTCTGCAAAATTTCGGTTTAACATTTGATCAAATGGTACTCTACGGCTTACCAAGTAGGTTACAGTTCCTAAGATTTTATTTTTTATTTTAATTTATATAATTTCCAATTTAATTTCCACTAATTCCTTTATTTTAATAGTATTATAATTCAATACAATTCTCGTTGATAAATACAATCATTTTACATTTACCATTAATGTCCTTTATGTCACCGAGTTTGTCATCTACACCTTCTAACACTTTCACAAACACTGTTTACAAAAACCATAGGTACACAATCAACCAATACATCCTTTGTTATTACTATGCACTGCGTCATAACATTCTTAACATTCTTTAGTGCGCCATGTTTTAATTTTACTACATATTCTTGTACTTGTGCTTGTAACCAATAAGCCAAAACGTCAAACAAACAGTTTTTTGACAGTTGTGCGCACAGATTGTATTATGTCTGCGGCGCGTGAGTCGCCGACGCTATGAAATGTTGCCACTTTAAATATTATATTTTATTGTAGTTAGAACTATTGTGTAAATTGTATTTATTTTTTTGTCTTATTTTGTTATTTCTCTATAAGTTGCACCGGTTGACGTCATCACGTCAACGCCGGTTGTCGCTGAAAACCAGCGCTGGGGCTTTGTCTTGCATAGGGTCCCAGCATTATGCTGAGCGATGGCCGTTTTGCGTGGATGTGACGCATATTTTCCTCCAATTTGTTATTTTCGTGTTTTATTTGTTTTTTTTTTCCTTGCTTGCGTCATATTCTACCGCAAATAAACGTATTTTCTTTCTTTCTTTCTTTCTTTTATATCCAAATTATGCGTGTTTGCTAAAATATTAGAAAAAATTGTGTACAGGCAAGTTTACTCTGCTCTCAGGCTCAGTTTCAGCGAACAACAGCATGGATTTTTGGGTGGTCGGTCAACAACTACAAACCTCGTTCTCTGTAGTGACTTCCTATCAGAGGCTATGTCTAATCGGTCTCAAGTAGACGTCATATATACAGACTACGCCAAATGTTTCGACAGAATTGATCACGTCGTTCTCATGCGTAAACTTCTATCGATGGGTATCAGGGGTAATCTCTTCCGTTGGTTTAAGTCGTATGTGGAGTGCAGGTGTCAGACTGTTGTACTGAATGGGTACTCATCAAGATCAATGCGTATCCCATCTGGAGTTCCTCAGGGATCTTTATTAGGGCCGCTCTTATTCAATTTATTCGTCAATGATATTGAATCTTGCTTCCTTCACTCTAAAATTCTTCTATACGCGGATGACATGAAGATTATGTCACAGATATCCTTCTTATCAGATGCTCTATCATTGCAGGAGGATCTAGATAGGTTCCAGTACTACTGCAACACTAATAAGCTCGATTTAAACGTTTCGAAGTGTTACGTGTGCTCCTTCACTAGGAAGCCCGTACCTATCACATTTGACTATAAACTTTTAGACAGATCCCTAGCTAGAGTTAACACAGTCAAAGACTTGGGAGTTGTATTTGATTCAAAATTGTTATTTGATCAGCACATTGATAAAATCATTAACAAAGCTTCAAAATCACTGGGGTTCATTTTGAGAGTCTCGTCTGAGTTTAGGAGCATCAAAACCATTAAAATTCTCTACTGTAGTTTTGTTCGCAGTCATCTTGAGTATGCCTCTCAAGTTTGGAATCCTAATTATAACATATACATCAATCGTTTGGAAGGCATACAAAGAAAATTTTTGAGGTATATTCAGTTCCGGTCTAAAACTTACTCTCCCACTTATCTCCTACGCTGTAAAAGATTTCATCTACTTCCTCTTTCTGAGCGAAGAAGTATTGCGGATTTGGCGTTTTTATTTAGAATTGCTAACGGTTCTACCGAGCTTCCTGAATTGCTGAACAAAATCAGACTGCGGGTTCCTTCTGCTTTTCTGCGCAATCCTTATCTTTTGCATACTTCTACGGTAGGAACGAATTACAGACGGAATTCATACTTAGTCAGAGCGAGTCATACGTATAATGCGGTCTGCCGGGACGTCGACATCGACGTTTTCAATACGGGTATATATAAATTAAAAAAGATTATTTGTAATTTCTTTTTTGATCACGTAAATTAATTGCTAACAGTTTGCGCTGTTTGAAACGTATAAGATACTGTCTTTACTCAACTGTCTACCTTCTCAGATACTTTTTGTTTATGTTCTCTTATAACCGTGAAAACTTTTAATTGGCCTTATTTTGTTACTCTAAATTGTGCAAAAGTGTCTAGCTGTAAGTTTTCCAAAAACTGTAAAATAAAATAAAATAAAATAAAATAAAATACAGAAGGAGGTCACGAGCAAGGAGAGGCGGCTCCAGGCGGACGGAGCATAGCAGTGACAGCTCGTATAGCCGTGAGTCAACCCGAGCTTATAAATGTAGTCGGAACAGGAATAGCGAATCTGAAACTAATGTATTATTAGATAAATTTTTGTCGATCTTAAGTAACGTCAAGAGTTCGGAGAAGCCCAAGCTATCGTTTAATAGTAATGTGTTGCCCGATTTTGACCCCCTAAGTAAAGAGCAAACTATGTTAGTATGGCTCACTAAAGTAGAAGAATGTGCGGAAATATACGGTTGGTCTGAAAAGGAAATAATTCACTACGCTCTTCCAAAACTTTCGGGGGTAGCAAAAATCTGGTACCAAGGTTTACCTTCCCTTCTTTATACTTGGGGCGAATGGAAGAAAAAACTAATTGAATCATTTCCTTGTCGCGAAGACCACGCCGAACTCTTGACGGAAATGTTGGCTAAGCGTGTTAAGTACGGAGAATCATTGGAGCACTATTATTACGCGAAATTGAATTTATTAAATAGATGCAAAATTTACGGTAAACAAGCAGTAGATTGTGTCTTATACGGAGTAGATGATCGTGCCATTAGAGTAGGTGCCCAAGCGGCTCAATTTTGTGAACCAGAACAAATTTTAAAGTATTTTCGAACGGTAAAAGTAGGTCAAAATAGAGAAGCGTATGAAGCTAATGTTAGAAATAGAAACGATCGTAAAGCCTCTACTAATACAACGTCTCGAGCGCAGAATCCGAAGTCTGATACGATGAATTCTAATATACGGTGTTTTAATTGTAACGAACTTGGTCACCCCAGTTTTAGATGCGATAAACCCTCTTTTAAATGTTCGTTATGCGACAGATACGGTCACCAAACATCTAATTGTTATAAAAACAAGCCTAAAACTGATTCTCCTAAAAACGAAACTCAATCTAAGGATAAGAATTAAAAATAGGTATCAGAGCTGACAATTAATAGGTAAATAAATAAATAATTTATGATTTATTGTTAAATACATTTTAGACATTAAACTTAATGGTAAAGTATTAAAATGCCACATAGATTTAGGAAGCCAGTGTACGCTTATTACGATAAGCAAAGCTAAAGAACTTGTCATGGACATTAAGTTACCGCCTAATCTACCTGTGTTGAGAGGTATAGGTTCAAATCTGACTATTCCATTGGGTGTAATAACTACCAATGTTGAAGTTCAGGGTATTATAAAAGTTATAGACATTTATGTAGTTGAAGATCACGTACTTAGTCACCCTGCTCTCTTAGGGCACTCGTTTACTGAAATGTCCGATCTTATAATTACTAAAACCCCAACAAAATTAATATTTAAAAATAGACTCTACGGAAATACACCTGCTATGTGATGATAGTGTTTTCATTCCACCGTCTTCATTGCGTGTAATACTTACCAGTAAAATCTGAGCCATCTTTAGAGAGTTGGATGGGAAACATTTATATCTTTTATCGGGTGAATACAACATCAAGGAAGGAAACGGTTCGTTATTTGTATATAATATATGTGTCTGAAAGCGGAATAACCATCTCAAAAAAAAGACTTTATTAACTCGTTCTATTAAAAGCGATTGTTTAGACTGTAAAGAAGTTCTTAATTACTGCCAAATGTCTTTCGATTCTGTCAATTCCAGTGAACTAATAAAGTGCGAGGAAAAACTCACTAACGAGGAACGGTTATAGTTACAAAAGCTACTAAATACATAGCAAGACTGTTTTTCTAAAGGACTAAAAGATCTCGGATTTACTAAAGTAACAGAAATGGTTATTTAACTGGAAGACGCGGAACCAATCGTGTATAGACCGTATCGTTAGTCTCATGCTGAAAGAACATCAGTAAATGACATGGTACAACAGATGATAGATAGTGACATTGTGAGGGAGTCGTCATCGCCTTATACTAGCCCCATCGTTTTAGTCCAGAAAAAGACTGGAGACAACGGTTATTCGTCGACTATCGAGCGCTTAATAGGAAAACCGAGACTATTTCAAAATGTTTACCACCCAAAAACCTACACGAATTAGCACAATTTCTGGGGTTATCAGATTTCTTTCGGCGGTTTATTAAAGATTATGGCTTAATAACTTCCTCGTTGACGAATCTTTTGAAAAAAGAGGTTGTTTGGACCTGGGGTAGTAACCAAGAAGTAACCTTTTAACTTGGTTAAAAGGTTACTTATTCAGCGACCATTATTAGCTTTATACAACCCTAAAGCAGTAACACAATTTGCACACCGACGCATGCAAAGATGGGCTCGCAGGTATACTAATACAAAGTCATTATTTAGGCGTACTTCATCCGGTTTCATACTTTAGCTGTAAAACCTCCCCCGATCAACGCAAATTGCACTCTTACGAACTTGAAACCCTGACAGTGGTAGCATCTTTGAGTAGGTTCAGGGTATATTTACTGGGGATACCATTTACAATTTATAGTGACTGTAGCGCTTTAAGATCTACATTCGTAAAACGTGATCTGATTCCGCGAGTTGCAAGTTGGTGGGTCCAAATACAAGAACTCGATTGTACTATAGAATACCGGCCCGGCTCCCGAATGACGCATGTTGATGCATTGACCAGTTACGGCTCCCGAAGCCGAAACACACGTATTCACATCCTAATTATTGAAATCTCCGATCAGGACTGGATTGAGACCCTGTAAGACGCGAATGATGCAGAGCAAATATATTAGAGGATAAAACTGCGGATTTAGTCATGGATATTCATAAAAATTACAAAAAAAAGCCCTTCCGAATTATTATTTGGGTTTAATATAACTATTAGATCGGAAGGTATTTTAAACCCCGTTATATGCGATACCACTAATTTAATTGACTCTGAAAATTTGAATAGCATAAGAGATAAGGCAAGTTGCAGTATAAAGACACAGCAATTAAAAGGCGTAGAAAGGTTTAATAGGCATAGGAAATCAGCCAAAACGTAAAAGGTACAGACTTAGTCCGCGTTTAGAGAAGAGTTCCTCATGATGGCCAATCCCAAAAGTTTGTGGTTAAAGTCCAAGGGCCATATCGTATAATGATAGTGCTTCCCAATGGTACATGATTGAGGACACCCCTATGACATGATGATATATAGATAAAATGCAGCCTTGGCTAACATTTAGTAGAAACTTAGAAAGTAGTGATGATGAGGATAGCGGTAGTAATACTGGTAAGGAACAGAATGAAGTAGATACTTAAAATAAATTATTTGAATTCTATCATAATTATGATGTTGATTAGTTATGCATATGATTGTTAAAAATTAGAGAATAGTAAATAATATTAAGCATTTATTTCGAAATAATTGATCATAAAATATTGTAACTTCTTAAGAATTATTATTAGGAATAATGAACTGAAACTTAATGGTTAGATTTATTTTTGTTCTATGAGTAGATGATAATGTATTGTTTTATTTTTTTTAAATAATTTGTTTTGTTTTTTTTTTCCTTCTCTTTTCTTTACAATTTAAATGAGATTGTGAGCGCGAGGACGCACTTTGAACAGGATGGCCGAGCTGTTAGCTTGTGTCTGGTAACCCTACTTATTTAATCGACTAATACTCGTATGTCACTCAATCGATTATTCGTTCATCACGACATTCACTGTCATTCTATAAGAGAGACAACTGACAGTCGGCCTTCTTGTTCGAGACGCCGAGCAGAGAACACCTAGAACTTTGATATTAATTAGGACGTAAGTACAAGACTTATTACTTTGGTGATTTTTCAGTGTTTTGAACAAATATTGTGGAGAAGGAAATAAATATGTTTGTGTTTAAATAATGTGTTTAGTTTTCCATTGCGAACCCCTGTATTTCTGAGCTGTAGCTTACAGACGGTACACTTAATTATTTTACAAATCGCAAATGACATAATGTAATTGTATCTTCCGTTAAGTGAAATAAGGTGAAATGTTTGGGTTTTCGTGGAAGTACCAAACAACGAGGTTGTTTTAGTCTGGCGAGAAAATAATGATGCCCCCCTAAGATGGGTATATTAACACTAAAAACTTAACATGTAATATAGGATTCCAAAAAATCACACCCCCATGTCATGACGAAATATAACTCTAAACGGTTTTGCCTGGCAACGCCACTGTACTGTTATCGGTTTGTAGCGTGATACATTATTATCTTCATACACTACATTCCCTTCCTTGTTTTAACGTATGTTACCAGAATTATTAAGACATTTAGCATATTATTATTATATAATATATAATTTAATTAATTAATCATTTTATGGTTTAATTTAGCGTTCCCTTTTACCCTTCTTTTATTTCTTCTAATCCATTTTATGATTCTTTTATATCTTTTTCTATGTTAATTTCATTATTTTGGTCACATATAAATTCCCATTTTCCCTCAACTTTCTTTAAATGAACTACATTTCTTCGTGATACTTTCCCAGTTATATCGATTCGAACACTTATATCTCCACCTTTACTCTTTTTTACTGTATGGAAAGTTGGGTCATAATTTAGGCTTAATTTATCTTTGACCATATTTTTTTTAACGTAAACTTATCCCCAGGCACTAATTGACATTGTATATATTTCCCAGTTTCTTTCTAGGGAACAAAAAGGATTTAGAATAGGTTAAAAACTATTAATATGGCCATTTATGATTTTTTATATAATGTTTCATTTAACGTGAATAAGAGGAAACCAGTCTGTGGCGTATTTTGTGACATGGCGCATGCCTTTGACTATGTGCATTATGGTACACTCTTAAATAAACTTGAAGTATATGGAATTAGAGGAAATGTCAACAATATAATTAAATCTTACATAGAAAACAGAACTCAAATAACAAATGTAAACCTCACTAATATGAAAAGTAAACATGAAGTTGTATTTCAATCCTCAGAACGTATAGTTTCGTTTGGTGTGCCACAAGGGAGTGTTCTAGGGCCTCCTTTATTAATATTTTTTGTTGTATATTAATGATCTACCGAAAGGCATCCCTCAACCTCTGACACTATTTGCAGATGATAGCACCATAACGATACCTTGTAAAAGTGTTGATACTTATGAAAGTGACATAAATGATTCTATAAATCTAATGGTAAAATGGCTAGATGACAATAACTTAAAAATTAACCTGACAAATACAAAATTAATACATTTTAGTCAACGGATCAATAGCAAGAGTAACTTAAATATACACTACGATGACCAGCCTATAGAAGCGGTAAAAATAACCAAATTTTTAGGGCTCAACAACACATATCGAAATCTTCTGCAAGAAAATCAGTAAATCTGCTTATGCCCTGCACACATTGTCGTCTATAATAAGTGTGGAGGCATTACTTTAAGACCTACTATGGTTTAACAGAATCTCATTTACGCTATGGTGTTTTTTTTTTTTGGACAACTCAACAGAAAAAGACACGGTGTTCAAGGCTCAAAAGAGATGTGTTAGCTCAATATTTAAAATGAAACCTAATGATAGTTGCGTGCCTTACTTTACAAAATTATAAAATACTTACTTTCCATGTCTGTACATTTTATGAGTAGCTGTTTTTGTCAAAACAAATCCACACCGATTTAAACGATTATATGAAGTAGTCCCACTTAATAGGCGCGACAATAGCAGGATTTATGCTCTCATACTGCGAGAACAACCCTCATGCGCAAAAGTGTTTTCTGTATGGCTCCTATCATATTTAATAAATTACCTAAAAGTTGGAGAGAACTGCTCTTGTCACTTTTCAAAAATAAGCTGAGGATTTTTTAGTTAGTAAAGTGTATTACAATGTCAAAAATTTGTACGGTTCGCGTACAATTTATTAAACTGCATACGCAGCAACCTACTTACTTTATTCACTTATAATAGCGTTAAACATATTTTAAAGTTAGTTGACAAATTACTACTATCGCGAGCACTGCGGATTAGCATCCAATCTTTACTTGTAAATCGGGCTACTTAATAAACCTTTGAGTGTTACTAGAATCCGTGGTTTCCGTCAACTCCCCTAAACTAACTCTTAACTACTTCAAGTGAGCGAACTATAACTTATTGTACAAGTGTAAGGTGCCTGTTACTTCCAGACCTTACATTTAATGGTCCTTCGAGCCTTCGTGTATCTTAGTGTGTTTGTTTCTCTTGTTACGGTAGCGAATGGGTTCAGCTAGTCTCCCGGAAGAGGGTCGCCCCAGTTGGATTGAGAAGGCGCACATACCTAGCTCGAGTACAGGCACAGTGAGTACCGGAACCAACTTCAACTGCTGGACGAGCCTAGCGATACCCACTTGTTCTCGGCATCTCAAGTTACAGAGCAACTAAACATAATTTCAGGAAAACTACCTCAGGGACTAGCTCTACCCGTAAAAGACATATAAAATGATTTCCGTGAAATATACGAACTAATCCATGTCAAAGGTCGGATTACCAACAATTACATGCTATTCGAACTACATATTCCTCTCTTGAGTGATGAGGACTATAGAATATATCGGGTGATACCTATACTCTTCCTGAGACAAGGCAAGTTAAAAATGGTGCAACCCTACTCAAACTTCATCGCCATAAACTTCGTCAAAAACTCGTACATCTCTATGGAACACGATGAATAGACGACGACTATCATACACGATGAATGGTCGCTACTGATCTATTATAACCTAACGTCGTACTGGCAAGCTGCAAAGAACATCAACATCTACATTAACCAAATTGATAGCCTACGAGTACATGCCGTGCGAACCTGTTGTCAGCCACCTACGTCATGAACTGCGCCACCTGGAAAACTACAACTCCATGCTGCTTTCTCAGCATTCAAGACAAAAACGAGGCTACTTTAACGGAGTTGGAAAACTAGCTAGTACATTATTCGGCGTCTTGGATGTAGACTTCGCACAAAAGTACGAGAAGGACATTCAAAACCTACAGAATAACGACAACTACCTGCTACAATTGAAGAAAAATCAAACATTGATAATAGAAGCTGAAAACCACGTAATAAAAAGCAACACGGAGTTCATGCACAAACAATTTAACACAATCCAAAGTTACATGAACCAGACTTGCAGCGTTATCACAAAAATTGAGAACAGAGCGCAAATATTATACTCAATAAACGATGTGAATTCTGCAGCTGTATCATCAAATTTAATTTTGAACGATCTACATAGAATTCAGAAAATGCTAATGAACGCAATAACCAACATCTACCGAGGCCATCTGGATACCCACTTGTTCTCGGCATCTCAAGTTACAGAGCAACTAAACATAATTTCAGGAAAACTACCTCAGGGACTAGCTCTACCCGTAAAAGACATACAAAATGATTTCCGTGAAATATACGAACTAATCCATGTCAAAGGTCGGATTACCAACAATTACATGCTATTCGAACTACATATTCCTCTCTTGAGTGATGAGGACTATAGAATATATCGGGTGATACCTATACCCTTCCTGAGACAAGGCAAGTTAAAAATGGTGCAACCCTACTCAAACTTCATCGCCATAAACTTCGTCAAAAACTCGTACATCTCTATGGAAGAGCAGGACATGCATCAATGTACACCACACGGAGAAGACGAATACACTTGCATTTCACGTCAGCCAGTATACAACTTACATGACAAAAATGCACCCTGCGAAGCCAAAGTATTCAGTCAACAACCGTCACTATCATGTGTAATAAATGACGTAACATGCAAAGAAACTAGGTTCAAATTACATAAACCTAACCTATGGCTGTTTACGTTGTGCGACAAACAGCTGATACGCGTCATGTGCACCGATCAAGTTACGCCGGCGGTCATTAACGGTACCGGGGTTATAGCCTTGAAACCAAAGTGCCTACTTCAAAAGAAAGACGCGACAATATTCACATACAACCATTTAGGAAGCAACTTCTACATAAGAGCGGAGATTGAAGTACCCATTATTAACTCAACCATCAACAATTTATTCGAAATAAGTTGGAAAAATGCACAACTGGATATGACAAAACCAACTAGCTCGCCAAAAAGAGAATGAAAACCTACCGCAGAAGTCGGAGATTTCAAATCATGACGTTTACCTCTACTCTGTGACTTCTTTGCTGTTGGGAGGATCTGCTTCGTTTTTTCTCTACATCTTCACAAAGAAACGTTGGTTTAAGAAACGAAATGCTCCAAAGACGTAATTCGACAACCTCGGCCAACTCGACACGAGCGGAGCCACTATACAGCGACGTGAGGCCGAAAAAACTATTTCACTTCGAGGAAGTGTCAAATTAATGCTGATATCTTGATAAAGACTTGAATACTTGATGTTTAATTCCTTATTTTTATTTAATATCCTTTTACTTTTATTTCCTTTTTTAATATGCTTTTTTGTACTTTTCTTTTACATTTTATCACTTTATGTACTGGATGCTCATCACGCTTCTGCCCTCGGGAGCATGTACGGTTCACGTACAATTTATTAAACTGCATACGCAGCAACCTACTTACTTTATTCACTTATAATAGCGTTAAACATATTTTTAAGTTAGTTGACAAATTACTACTATCGCGAGCACTGCGGATTAGCATCCAATCTTTACTTGTAAATCGGGCTACTTAATAAACCTTTGAGTGTTACTAGAATCCGTGGTTTCCGTCAACTCACCTAAACTAACTCTTAACTACAGAGCAAACTATAAAAAAAAATGAAAAGGACTTTTCTATTGCGACTTCTATTAAACATAATATGTAGTTAAGAATAACGATTGAATAATGTGAATCGAACTTTTTTTTTTTTTAAACGTTGCCCCACTCTAGGAATTTCTCCTGTATCTTGGGTGCGTTTACATACACTTAAACTCACATACACAAACAGCCAGACCCGGATCAACTAATTGTAGGTCATACAAATATTTGTTCCGTGCGGAGTTCGAACCCGCCACATGCAGCGCAGCAGTCAATTACTTAACCACTGCGCCAACCGTGCCGATTATTCTATTTGACTGCATAATAATGAATATTCTAGACCATTTTGACTATAATATAACTATAATATCTTGACATCAATTATTATTTATTTGTTTTGTATTTCGTAATGAAATTTAGAATGACTATATGTAAAATGCAATTAAATGTAATCTTCTATACCTACAAAATTTGTTCGCCGTTATTGGCAAAACATGGACGCACACAACATCTATTAATTCAATACCTTGCATGTCAGTTTATGTAAACGCATGTTTGACAAATAAATTATCTTTATCTTTCTTTTCTTGGTCTTTTTCTCTAACATCTGAATCTTCCGGTTGATTTATGTATGTGTAATGTCTCCAGCCATAGGTATATTGTCACGGTATTGCCGTTTAAAAAATAATTCTGCAGGAGTTCTTACCTGTGACACTATGCGGTGTACTGTTATACATAGCTAAATATTCTAACAAAGCCTCTTGCCAGTTTCTATGTTCAACTTGACAAATTTTTAGTCGCTTTATAATGTCTCGGTTTTGACGTTCGACTTCTCCGTTCTGTTGAGGCCAGTATAGTACCGTATTATGAAAAACTGTATTCCTTTCAGTACAGAACGTTTTCAACTCCTCGCTGCAGAACTGTCTACCATTATCAGCTGTTATCGTCATCGGGTTACCAAGTCTGCTAAAAATCCCTTTTAGCAATTTTATTATGATTGTCTGCACTGGTAATTTTACGACAAATCTTCACCTCCATGTATGAACTGAAGTAATCGACGATTACCAATATGTAGTCGCTGCTTGGTAAAGGGCCCATCAAATGAATACATGTATCTACCCAAGGTTTACATGATAATGTCCGTCGCTTCAATGGGTTTTGAGGATTTGGAGCTGAACCTAACGTACAGCCTTTGTAGCATTTGACAAAGTTCTCAGTTTCTTTGTCATCTAAGCCACCATACTTTGGTTCTTAGTCTTGCCTTCATTAGGACTATTCCTGGGTGCCCTTCGTGAGCCGTTGTTAGAACCTGGCTGCGCAATTTTTCTGGAATCACAATTCTAGTGCCTCTCAATAAAATTCCGTCGTAAAAACATAATTCGTTTTGGAAGATTTTGAAATGTTTACCTCTTCATCCCATTTGTTGTTATACAGGCCTTCCCTTACTTTTATTATTTCCTTGTCTTGTTTTTGATGCTTCCATAATTTATTCCAGTGATAGAGTCTGTTATTGGCCTGCTTCCTTCAACAACTTGATGTATATAGTTTTCCGACTTGTCCTGTGATGTTTTATTTAATTTACACAGTCTTGATAAACTATCTGCTATATTTTCTTTTTCAGGCTTGTATATTACTTTAAATATATATGTTTTAGGACCAAATATAACCTCAACTGGTTTATGGTCGGTCACTAATTCAAATTATTTTCCAAACAGTAAAACATAAAAATGTTCCACAGCCCAGACCAGAGCTAGGGCTTCTTTTTCTGTCTGGCAATATTGCCTTTCACAGTCTTTTAATGTCCGGTGACCTTATGCTATAATGCGAGGTCCATGATCATTAATTTTAAATAATACTCCTCCTAGTCCTACAGGACTGGCATCTGCTATTACTATAGTCCGATCTTTGACGTCATAGTATCCTACTCGTAGAGTAGGAATATTAGAAAAAGCCAATTTTAGTTAAGGCATATTCCTGTTTACTACCCCAAACTCTTTTTGATTCTGTAGTTTTTCTCTGTTTCTTCCTAAGCAGTTCTTTTAATAGTTCAGCAGTTGTTGCCAAATTTGAAATCTATTTCCAACATAATTTATTAATCTCAAGAAGCTCTGAAGCTCACTTATATTCATAGGTGGACGAAATTCTTGAATGGACGTCGACAAATTTCTCTAACGTGAGTTGAGAACTCATGTTAAATTACCTGGAACCAATAAATTAAGGATTTACACTAATCTGCAAAGTTAAAATATTTGTCAATTTAATGACCAGTAGGTATATTCTACTGCTATTATTGTCATTCTCTGATGACTTGTCAATTTAATGACCAGTAGGTATATTCTACTGCTATTATTGTCATTCTCTGATGACTTGTTAATTTAATGACCAGTAGGTATATTTTACTGCTATTACTGTCATTCTCTGATGACTTGTCAATTTAATTGATGACCAGTAGGTATATTCTACTGCTATTACATTTACGAGGGGAGGTCCAAAAGATCGTGGAATTAAAGGGTTTTAAATAAAATGAAACAATAAATCTATTTTTCCTTTTCTATATAATCACCCTTAAGCTGAATAAAATACATTTATTAGATCTATGAATTATTTTTTCTAAACCATCGTAAAAATATGTTTTATCTTTTGCCTCAAAATGAGCCAAAATTGCCTCCTTTACCTCATTGTCGTCGGAAAAATTCCTTCCACGTAAGTCTTTTTTTAAATTGGGGAACATATAAAAATCACTTGGGGCCAGATCTGGACTTTAGGGTGGGTGGACTAGTGATTCGAAGCCATGTGTGCAGAGCAGTCATTGCAACTCTGCTCTTGTGAACCGGCGCGTTGTCTTAAGACAGTAACTTAAGTCTTGCAAGAGCAACACACCCTTGGTCAATATCCCTCGACTTTTTTCCTTGATGGCCTCCTTTAATTTTTCTAATATTGTTGCGTAGTATTCTCCGGTTATGGTCCTTCCCTTTTGCTTTGTAATCAATCAGTATTATCCCCTCAATATCCCAAAAAAACAGTAGCCATCAACTTTCCAGTCGACTCCGACACTTTGAATTTCTTTGGCGGTAGTGTCCCCTTTTTATGCCATTGCATGGACTCTTGTTTGGACTCAGGCTCAAACTGATGAACCCATGTTTCATCTCCGGTAACAACCCGCTCCAAAATCTGTGCAGGTTCGTCTCCACACAACTCCAAAAATTGTTTTGACGCATCGTCGCGCTGCTGTTTTTGAGGCGGCGTGAGCATTCTCGGTGCCCATCTTGCACTGACTTTTGTCATACCCAGGTGGTCATGTAGGATTCGCAATATGGTGGTACCTGATACTCCAACTAATGCAGATAACTGTTTTTCTTCAAACGGGTGTCCTCCAGTATAATTTTTTCTACTTTTTCGACGTTGTCTGATGTGGTGGCCTCAACTGGCCTTCCTGAGCGGGGGTCGTCTTCAATCGACTCCCGACCATGTTTAAAAATACCATACCACTTGTAAATCATTGATTTACTAGGACACTGTTCCCCATAAACAATTTCCATTTAATTAAAATAGTCTGAGCGTTCTTTCCTTGCTTGGTAAGGAATTTTATCACAGCACGGTGTTCAATTTTCTCCATAGTTTGGTTTTCTTCCGGATTGACTTGTTTAGCAGGCGAGTGTTCGTAAACGAATGACGCAACAGGGCTGAAACTCAATTTATATACTAAAAATGAGTACCCAATTCGTATGACACTAAGCGAGCGCCCCTTTCCCCACTCCATCCCCTCCATTCCACGAACTTTTGAACCTCCCCGTGTATGTGCTCATCGATTCATTATTTTAGAACTTATCATGTAGCACAAATCAAATAACTAAAAACATGGTCCCGGGTTCGACTCCCGGGTCGGGCAGCGTCACTCAGTTTCTCCATCAAGAACCTCCCAACAACAGACCGGAGTCCGAAGTGGCGACCGGTTAATGGCAACATGCATGCCCAACGTTCTGGTGAAACATGGTTGCACCACACATATTCCTTCATGAACACAGGCGTGATGTTATGTTAATGTTAAATAATTAAATCAGAACGTTGTTTCCTCAACAACCAAGATAGCATTTAAATAGTTACAAAACAATACATTACGAAAAACCATTTTATTTCAATCTCCCTTCAAAAATAAATGTTATATTCCTTTTCTTGTAAACATGAGTAATCGTCATTATTACAAAAATGTAAAAGTGAGTTTTTATCCTCGTCGCCAATGTAAAATATGCTTATTTATTGGTAGTAATAGTTGACTCGCCAACGCACCACCGCACAGGCCGACAGTCCGAACACGACTGCCCCGACCTCACCATTCGGACCGGTATATAAAACCGAGCGACGTGCGCGCCCGAGGCAACGCCACTGTACTGTTATCGGTTTGTAGCGTGATACATTAATATCTTCATACATTACACTGCCCTAATTATTTCACAAATCGCAAATAAATTTCACGTTACTCGGAACAGGGGGAAATGTTTGTATACCAAAGAGGTTGTTTTAGTCCAGCGAGTATTGTTTTTTGGTTTATGATGTCGAATTTTGAATTCAAGAAAATTCTTTAACCTCGGAAATATTAATATGACTCATTTTGATGATTATTTTATTGCTTTAGACACTACTCGGAAGAAAGTTCGGCCAAATTATTTAATCACAAAACAAAATAAATTGCAAATAATTTTATTGAATTATTGGTTCGGACGAAAAGTTTAAAGTTTTGTTTTGAAGGTTTTAGTAGACACCACATCCACAGCCGCGGCCTCCATAGCCAAGTCCGAGAGCGGCAGGAGCGAAGGCAGCAGCGCCAGGTCCATAGCCAGCGCCAAGCCCATAGGCACCACCAGCACCATACGCACCAGCGACGCCATAGCCAGCAGCAGAAGGAGCGATGCTCTCAATAGCAGTAACACCGTTACCGCAGCTGTGGCTGACGATGCCAGCACCGCCACTTGGTAACACTCCCTCCAAAGCCACAGCACTCACGAACGGCAGCTCACCAGCCACGGACAGAACACCCTCATACACATTCTCAGACGCTACGGAGAGGCTATTGGGAGCGAAAGCAGAGGCGCTGGAGACAGGCAGTCCACCGCCACTGGTGGGAATGATCTCTAAACCAGCCAAGCCATTGCCAATGAAACCATTGTTGGCACAGTTACCAGCATAGCCATTACCAAATAATCCATTCCCGATGAAAACATTGCTACCCAAGCCGTTACTAGCACATCCTGGGGCATAAACAGCAGGAGCGGCGATGGCTCCTAGACCAAGGCATGAACTGAAAGCAGTCTGTAAACAAAAAAAAATCGTTTTAGTAAATATCTCTATAACAGCAAATATGCATTGGAACATAATCATTTTATCAATCAAATAAGATTTTGGGTGTCAGACGTGTTTTATGCAATTCCAAACATGATTTTAGTGTGAAAAACTTAACGGTCATTACACAATTAGAGGTAACATAAATTTATTTATTTATTTATTTATTGGATCTCCAACAGAAGCTACACAATTTCATGCAAGCTTACATTCTAAGAATAGGGACAAATACAGTGTGCGCTTCCAATTATAGGAGACCACATCATTCTCTTATAATCTAGGTAGATACATTAAGTTTGACAAACCGAAAATAATGATAATAATATAAATAAAAACATGAATACAACACGAAATCATAGAATTAAACAAAATGAAATTCAAAACAAATTAATAATAAAAACATTAAATTATATAAAAAAATAATAACCATAAAAGACCACAGACAAAAATTAATTAAGGCTTGGATATTAAGACTTTATCTTTTTTAAACTTTGACATTTTGCATGTAATATCCAATTCATTACGCTTCGATACTTCGTTAAACAGCCTACAGAGCCTTGGCAAAACGGCGAAGTGTCCGAGGTTTGTTTTGGATCCCGGAACATAAAAAAGGTTATAGTTACATTTACGCGGCAAGCGAGATGGTGCACTTATCTGCAGCTTTCCAAGAAGCTCGCTACAGTCAACAACCCCATTGAACAGTTTGTGAAGAAATGTGAGATCTAGAACCTTTCTTCTATCCAACAAAGTGGACATTTTATAATGTTGTAGTCTCAAGTCGTAGCTCCAGATTTTTTTTGCAAGACGGTCTTTGTAGCAGAGGTGGTATAGAAAGCGTCTTTGTACACTTTCTAGACGTTTAATGTAAATGTCATAGTGAGGATTCCATACGGTGCTGTTGTATTCAAGGAGTGGGCGAACTAATGCATTATAAAGATGAATCCTAGTCGAGACTTTAGAAAATTCTTTGCCATTACGCAAGACAAATCCTAACATCTTGAACCCTTTTGAGGTAATATTTTGTATATGCTTGTCAAATTTCAGTTTTTTGTCAAACACAATTCCCAGGTCGCGAACTTCGTCTACTTTTTGTAGTGTTTGCTGGTGCAATGTGTAATTGTGGGTTTGCACTGTTTTATTGCGAGAGAATTGCATACAGTGACATTTAGAAACATTAAGCGACATTTTGTTTACTCTACACCAATCCGCCATTCTATCAAGATCAGCCTGTAACAGTGCGGCATCTAAGTCTGTCACTATTGGTCTCATGATTTTGACGTCATCGGCAAACAGGTAGAAACTTGAGTGCTTGAAACATAACGTAATGTCATTTTTATGAAGATGTTAAAGAAGATAGGGCCTAAGTGCGAGCCCTGCGGGACTCCCGATGCTGCCGGAAAGGAGTCAGAGCGGTGACCGTTCATTACCACTTTTGAATTCCTACCAACGAGGTAAGAATGGAACCATTTAAGCAAAGATCCTCCTATTCCCAATTGAATTAGTTTTTTGAGAAGTATATTATGGTCAACCTTATCAAATGCCTTACTAAAGTCTGTGTATATAGTGTCTACCGGGATTCTTTTATCAAGAGACTCTGATATGGCTGAGACATAACACATAAGGTTTGTAGAGGTTGACCTTGAATTGATAAAACCATGTTGGTGGGTTGTAATACTTTGTTTAACATGAGCATTGAGGCTTTTAGTTACCAACTTTTCAAATATTTTTCCAAATATGTTTAAAATAGATATGGACCGATAGTTGGATACTTGCTGCTTTTCTCCTGATTTGAAAATAGGGACCACTAAAGCTCCTTCCACCTCTCAGGAAATATGCCGTCCGTCATTGACTTGTTGAAAATAAGTTTAAGAGGTATAGTTAGTGCTTTTGCACATCTTTTTATAAATACGGGGGGAACACCGTCACTTCCAGCACCTTTACGCTCATCCAAGGCTCTTAGGGATCGGAATACCTCCTCAGCGCCAAATTCTAGTTTACAGAATCCGGACATGGCTAGACAGCTATCAACTTGGCTTGACGCATTTATAGTCGACGAGGTATTGTAGACTTGTGCAAAGTTCTCCGCAAACAAGTTACAAATTTCGTGTCCACTTGATGCTGTCCTGTTTTCGTGACACATTTCTGCTGGGTAAATACTCCTGTTTTTATTTTTATTTTAAATAAATGTCCAGAACATTTTTGGGTCATTAGCAAGTGCTTCTTCCATTCTTACCATATAGTTTTTGTAACAAACTTCCATAAGCCTACCACATCTTGTACGCAGTGTCTCAAATGAAACGATGTCTAGAGGATTTTTATACTTTTTAATTATAATGCGATATTTATTTTTTTCTTTCATTAGACGTATAAGATCTCGAGAATACCATTGTGGATATTTATTGGCCATAATTGTTTTCATTGGGACATTTTGTTTGATGACGTCGTGCAGTACCTTGTAAAATACATCGATCATGTTGTCAGTAATTGTGAGACTGGGAAAAAGAGTCGGAAGGCCACCACCTTCCAACTCCCTCTCCCAGTCCACAGAATTTAGTGCTATCGTGATGTTGTCGTAGTCAGCTTTAAAGAAGTCTGGTTTTATTGTTGGCTTAGCTTGAAGATGGTTTGATTTAATGGTTAAGAATATAGAGAATTCAAATGATGGGTGCAAGGGGTCTTCTGAAATCAATTGACAGGTGCAACGGCTAAGGTTATTTAACGTAGTATTACAGAGGGCCAGATCCAATGTTTTAGATTTAGCATTTGGTAAGTAGTTAAACTGTTTTAAGGCATTTAAAGAAACAAAATCTAGGAAACATTTACTCACCTCGCCATTATTAGTAGGATATGATCGTGCATGACCTGTATTTTGGTTATCAATTTTCCAAATTATATTACTGAGGTTAAAGTCCCCCAAGATAAGAGTGTGATCACCATGGTCAAGAGCACCCTGAGCCGAATTCAAGAATACTTGCATGATATCAGAGGTCACAGGCGGGGGCAAGTAAACGCCGCAGACACGGAACGTATGTGTTTTTGTGCCACGCGGAGCGGTTTCAATGTTGATCCACAAGTCCTCACATGAACTCTCCAGATGTGGCAGTCGACGCGACTTTAACTTCCTGGAAACCGCTATCAAAACGCCACCACCATCCCTGCGCGCACTATAACGACTAGATTCGCGATCTCGTCTGTAAATATCATACCTGTGGTCAAATAGTTCGGCGTCGTAAACACTACCGTTAAGCCAAGTCTCCGTAAGCACAATTATTTCATAATCTTGTAAGGACATATTATGGTAAAAAATACTAAGTTTCGTTTTAAGGCCACGTACATTTTGATAATAAATACGAAGTGAACTATCGAATTTGGCTAATTAAATTACAAAAACGTTCAAAAGTTTGCTTAGCATTTATCCTAATTTATTATTACGTTATTGACTTAAGTTGATCTTGGTTCGTGATAACTATGCGTTCGGATTGTTCATTCTTCTTCATGAATATTCTTCCGTTTCGCACCCAAACAAACTTATACCCAAGTGCTTTGCCACGAACTCGGCTCGCCGCGTGTAATGCTTTGTTATCTGCCGACAAATGTTCCACCACGTAAATCGGAACTGGGTTCTCAGTGGCGATACCAAGGTGAGTCGTATTCAGCTTATTATTAGTGTTGTTTTTGTTGTACTTGATAGTAGCAGCGAAGAATGTGTCTCGCAGGCGTGGATTATTAAATACGCATTATAATATGCGTAACTTAATGCACAATATTAAACTGATCAAATGATCAGTGTATAGTTAAATATTGAATTTCGATACTCTTAATCAATGAAATGGGATTATAAGAAAAAATACTTATGAAATAATAAAATATTGAAGAATTACTTCTCACCTGGATGAAGAGCGCCTGAGCGCAGATGACGAGGATCACCTTGGCTGACATTGTATTTAGTGTTGAAGTGAACTTCAGAATGAGTTTTACAAGAATCGATCGACTATTTATACTGAAACCTAGTCCTTATCTAGTTGTGTTGCAGCAATTTATGGATTTTGAAAGAGCTTTATGTACCTTTGTCAGTCGTTGTAATATGGGGAAATAGAAAATGCATGTATTTCGTAAGTGACGTAACCTTGAAATATTTAATATGAAGGGTATTGTTTCAATAGAACATAGAACAAACATCACGTTGTTATGATAAGAAGCTTTCGGACTATATAAACGTGGTTTAAAAGTAGGAACATCATTGAGTCTTCAGCTTCTCGTTGAACACAAACAAACATCAAACATGTCTACCTTCAGTTTTCTGTTGCTCTGCATCCAAGCTTGCTTGATCCAGGTGAGTGATTTACGATTTCTAGTTTCTTTATTCTTTTAATGACTTTCTTCATTAATTCTTTTTTCTTGCCTTACTGTCACAATCTTAATTTGTCACAAATGTAAACTTTATGTAGTAGGAGCACCACTTATTTATTCAAACATGTAGAGAAAATATCAGTGTTGCTATCACCTTGCATAATAACCACGGCATGAGCTGGCTGACAGGTACCTCTTCTATTAAAAACGATAAATGAGGACAGTCTCTCTCATTCGATTAACATTATTTTATATTGACTGCCCTGCACTTAGTTTCTCCAATTGCTCACATATTAGTCATTTACATGCGATTCTGGTAGACTACTTACATCCTCATCATGATGTACTAGGGATTTCCTAAGAAAGCAATAAGTTCTATGTGTCTAACGGGCCTCTTTTTTTTAACAGAATGTTTTCGGCCAATATCTCGGCGGTGGCGGTTGCGGATGCGGAGGTCCAGCTGTTGGTTTAGGCATCGGTTCTGCTTATGGTGGTTCTCTGGGTCTCGGCGCTGGTCTTTCTCCTGTTGCTGGATGTGGTAGTGCCTTGGGTCTTGGTGCTTACGGTGGTGCCATCGGTGCTATCGCTCCTGGAGCTGCTTACGGTGGCGTCGGTGAAGGCAACGTGGCGGTCATTGGTGAGCTGCCAGTCGCCGGCAACACCGCTGTTGCTGGTCAGGTCCCCATCCTAGGTGCCGTGACCTTCGGCGGCGCTGTGCCAGCTGCTGGTGCCGTGTCCATCTCCGGACAATGCGCATGCGGCTGTGGCTCTCCTCTTTACTGCTGAAGTATCTTTTTCTGTCGCTAATATAAAAATAAACGAATATGAACTGAACAAATAATTCAATCTTTAATTACTCCTCAACCAAACCATTACCAATTATTAAATCATTTACCGATACAATTACAATTATTTAAATAGATAAAGTGTTTTCAAAATCAAACTAGCCTGTAATTTTGCACTGTTTTCATAATACCTGCAAAATCTCAATTGATGAAGATGGAGTTCGAATATATTGGTGTATTCTAAATTCAAACACAAAAATAGTGACAAAAAAAAAAAAAAAAAATTGATTGGGAATGGTATAAAACACAGTTTTTCATGAATCTGACAGTGTAAGATTCGTGTTAGTGCCAGATTGACATGACACTAACAATGTATTAAAAATCATATGAGTGGTTGTCGCTCCCAGTAGCCTCTCCGTAGCGTCTGAGAATTTGTTTGAGGGGGCTTTATCCGTGGCTGGTGAGCTTCCGTTCGTGAGTGCTGTGGCTTTGGAGGGAGTGTTACCAAGTGGCGGTGCTGGCATCGTCAACTACAGCTGCGGTAACGGTGTTACTGCTATTGAAAGCATCGCTCCTTCTGCTGCTGGCTATGGCGTTGCTGGTGCGTATGGCGCTGGTGGTGCCTATGGGCTTGGCGCTGGCTGTGGTCCTGGAGCTGTTGTCTTGGCTTCTGTCGTTCTCAGTCTTGGCTATGGAGGCCGCAGCTGTGGATGTGATGTCTACTAAAAACTAGAATTACTCAAATTTTCGTCCAAACCAATGATTCAATAAAATGATCTACCATTTATTTTGTGTAATGAATTTACTTTTGCCCAGTTTACCTGTAATTTTAAATTGTGAAATATTTTTAGTATTACTACTTAAATTCTGTGATAAAGGAAGTTTGAAGAAAGAAAATTCATTTATTTACATAATAAAAGGCAACATATTAAGCAAAATAAAAAACTTAAAAATTCGTTTTAATACTTTATTACGTAAAGTCCATCGTAGACGCCATCGACCGCGTTCTATTAGGGGAGATCGGAATCAAAAGCAGGCCCATTCTGTAAAAAAAATATTGTATAACTAAAGCCATATTTTAAACCGCTGAATTTCTAATTTTCTCCTTGAACATCAGAAATTCAGCGGTTAAGAAATTAACTTGACTTTTAACCATTCTATAGCCGACCGTTGGCAACGTATCACCATGAAACGACTGGTTTCTATGAAATACCTTCCGTAGCTAACGACACGACGTTTTCTTAAAAATACATTGAAACCTGTCGCCTGCAGTAATTGCCGTCTGCGGTCGGCTACAGAATTGTACCTTTATGGGGAAACCAATATTTTCTCGCTGGACTAAAACGACCTCGATGGTTTGCACTTTTAAGTAGATGAAAACTACAAAAACACAAACATTTCGCGGTTCGCCTCATTTCACACAACGGAAAATATAATTTTGTCATTTGTGATTTCTGAAATATCTAAGTTTGTTCCGTCTGTCATGGGAGTTTGATTTTACAAATTCCTAGCGGAATATAATAACAATATAGTTACGTACAATTCTTAAGTAATATTGAGTGATTAACCATTTTATTTTAAGGCCATAGACTGCTTATACTCGTAGATTTTCCTGTAATCTATGAGTAAAGAACTATTTGGTGTTTTTTTTTTTTTCATAGTTTTAAACTCATCTAGTTTCGGAGATAAGGTGGGGGAATAGTCAATTTTTCATCTATTTTCTTAAATGTCTTTAAAAGATAGTCCTGTTTTAGTTCACAATCATTCTACAATGCAAATTTCATAAGGTATTTTTCTTACTGTTAACAAGCATGCAACAAGATTCATGAAAAACTGTGTTTTATACCATTCCCACTCAATTTTTTTTTTTAAATTTTATTACTATTTTTGTGTTTGAATTTAGAATACACCAATATATTCGACCTTCATCTCAATGCTAAACAACCTCCTTGCGACAAACTCCTTGTGCAAAGAATACTCGACATACAAACTCCTTGTGCAAATAATTCCTCGCGATTTGATAGGTCAATATTATTTTTTCACAAGGAGTTTAGGATAAGAATAAAAACTGTTTTGTGTTATTTGCTGTCATTATTAAATTGGTCCTTTTTTGAATACTATAATTTGTACTCGTACAAATTGTTCTCATTTTAATTAATTTATCGTTCCTTTTTAGGGTTCCGTAGTCAAAAAGGAAGCCTTATAGTTTCGCCATGTCCGTCTGTCTGTCTGTCTGTCCGCGGTTTAGCTCAAAAACTATTGGCACTTGGCCGGTTTTTTTTTCTTCATAAAATGTCAATTTTCGCTTAAATCTTTCTTTTTCTCCTAGTCATGTTATAAAGTGTAGTACGCAACTTTTGAATAAAACTGATTTATATCGAGGACCATGAATTAAAGCAGTGATAGCCTAGTGGTATGACCGTCGGACTGCCAAGTCATAGGTCTCGAGTTTGAAGCCAAGGCACGCGTCTGACTCTTCGGATTCATGTGCGTATTGTATACACACATCAACACGGTCTAGGGATATTTTTAAAAAAGCGAATTACTATCAATGTCTTAATTATTTAAATGACATGTATATATTTAAAAGATACGTTATTTAATATTCTACCATTTTTTAATAATGGTTAAGGTACTTAGATTAAAATTTCAGGATTTTATGGAAAAAAAATGAAGCATAGACGGAAACCGTATATGAATTAACTTTTAATTTGTGAGTAAAAACTGAAAAAAATAGAAAAATCATTTAATTTGTGTTTATAAACTTGAATTTAGTAGTCTGAGAAAGCGCCCATGATGTTCATAACACATCGGCAACGATTCGGCATGCTCAGAACAAGGTTGTCAATGTCTTGCTGCGGAATATTGTCCCATGTCCTTCTGAGGTGCGCAAAAAGTTGATCTTCTGTAGCCAGATTTTCAGGAACTTCCTTCAGAGCTCTTCTTTGCAGCATATCCCACGCATGCTCAATGGGATTTAGATCTGGCGATTGAGCAGGCCAGTCTAAGGCCCTAACATTATGTGTATGTAACCAAGCTGCTACCGTTCTCGCCGTGTGTGCCCGGGCATTGTCGTGCATGAGCAGGAAATCTTGCCCCATTTGTGTTCTGTGGGGCAAGATTACGGGCCCCAGCACCTGTTGGACGTATCGTTCTGCCATCATATTGCCCCGCACCCAAACGAGATCCGTCCGTCCTCCAAGACGAATTCCTGCCCAAACCATAATTGTTCCTCCTTGGTATGGGTGAACTTCCTGAGGGTTCTGGAGACGGCTCCATCGTCCAGGAACTCGCCAAACACGCGTCCTTCGTGAATCTGGATGGAAGCCGAACCTGGATTCATCCGTGAACAGCACATTGGACCATTGCTCACGGCCCCAGTCCACGTGGTTCCGAACCCATTCTAATCGTCGTCCACGATTGCCTCTCCGTAAAGGTGAGACCCGGAGTGGTCTACGAGAGCGTAGATTGCTTTCATGCAGTCGCCTTCTTACAGTTTGGTCACTCACAAGCACTTGGTGTTCCACTCGCAGCCTTTGGACCAATTGAGTCGCCGTTGCATTTGGTTGAGCTCGCGCAGTAATTTGCAAAAATCGGTCTTGTCTGGGGGTAGTGATGCGACTTGGCCCCCGGTGCCTCTCCGCTACTTCACCTGTGGCACGATAGCGTGTCCACAATCTTGAAATTACATTTTGATGGGTCCCTATGGCCTCAGCAACATTACGCTGAACAGATAGAGCTAGAGGCATCAAAAATACTTTCCAACCAGCTGCTGCAGGAAAGAGAGGACAGCGAGATTGAAGTCCAGAGGGTAAATGACAGAAATACTCAACTCAAGAGCCAGCTTGTTGAACTCCACACCCAGCACATGGATATACTTGACCAGCATCACCATCTCCGTCAACTAGTGTCAGACTTCCAACAGTGCAGTGACACTCATGACCAGGCACTGAAACGCATATCAGGTCTTGAAGCGGAACTGTGCAAGGCACACAACAAAATTTCCATCATCGATTCTCTGAAAGCCAGCGAACAGGTAGCCAACACCAATAAACTTTTCAACGAGTTGGTTGGTACTCCTAGTGTATCCGGACTGGAGTGTGAAAAGTCCACCATTACCATAGATCTGACTGGGGAAGATACCTTAACTAAATGTCCCATCCTAACTAGTCATAAAAAAATTAAAAAATATATTAAAATCACTAGAAATATTAAAAAATATAAAAAACTCTTGAAAACACATAATATTTATAAGTGTAACATTAATCTTAGAAAAGAGCGTATCAACTTACAAAATCAATTAAATGTATGTAATGATAAGTTGGAAACTAGCAGAGAAATGTATGATGTTGACATACAGAACCTTCAGAAGGAATTACTGAGCAGGGAAAATTCACTAAAGGAAATCTTTTTTAAGTATGAGCATAGCCAACAAATGTTAAGTGAGCGCTTGCAAGGGGCCTGTGAGTTGGTGGACTTGGTGAAGTGCAATGGAGAGAGGTGTGAGTCACTGACAAACAATCTCACCTGTAGTTATGCTCCCACTCCGCCACCTCTCACATCACAGCATGTTGTTCCTACAGCTTTACCCACTTTAACTCATACTTTAGAAACTGTAAACCCAACTCAAAGTAATGTTTTGGTCTATTCAGATAGACTAGGAGCAGGTTTTGGATCATTGTTAAATAATCGCTCTAAACATACTATAGTTAACTGTTGTTACCATAACCTGCACTTTAATGAGCTTGTTCATAAAATAAAACATACACCAATGAATGAGCAGACTACTGTAGTGCTATTAATTGGAAACAGTCTGAGCATTACTAAAAGGGACATAGTTAATGGTATTGACACCCTACTTAAATTAAAATTAGGTAAATTAATATTATGTGCATTGCCATATTCTGATAAGTTATATGAGCAAGATAACAATTACATTTTTAGCTTAAATAATCTTATGCATATTTTGGCATGTCGTCATAGTGACCGTTTATTGTATTTTGATACTAACAATTTTGTTAGAGATTTTGTGTTGACTCAGGATCATATGTTTTTACCTAAGAAAAGCCAACATGTATTAGCTACTTTATTAGCCTTCAATATACACGCAGTTATTAATGTTTTAACTGAGATTAGCTTAAGTGACGAAACAGTATTATCTAGTACTTCTAATAATACTGTAACAGATTCTTTAAACTTTTAGAATCGACAAAAGAGAAGCATAATAATAATATTTTACTATATCACCAGAATTTAAATCGCTTCTCTGGCAAAATCCTAGACGTGGAAATGTTAATAGATAAATATCATATGGATATCTTGTGTTTTTGTGAAACCTGGTTAAAACCAGATAGGATGTTGTTTAATGTAAATAATTTTTCAGTTGCCAGTGCGTACAACAGGTCTTCATTAGGGGGTGGTACCTTGATATTATGCAATAGTCATTTCAGATATAAGGAAAGGAAGGATATCACTGCTTGCTCTGTTGATCGCTTATGTGAGGTAGCATGTGCAGAGATTGAAGGCCATACTTTCTTATGTGTTTATAGACCACCAGCCTCAAACTTGTCATCATTTTTAATCATAATGGAAGATATACTAACTAAACTTTTTAGAGATAATAAAATAGTTTTTGTTTGTGGTGACCTAAATATTGATCTATTAGTAAATTCACCTGAAAAATGTAAGCTCATCTCATTGTTTAAATCCTTCAATTTAAAATGTATATTTAATGTAGCAACTAGAATAACTGCAACCTCAGCTACATGCATAGATAATGTATTTACTAATTGTAAAATAAAAGACTCGTCCCTAATTAGTGGCGTCAGGTCTGATCATACAGGTCAACTTGTAGCCTTTGAATCATATAAAAAGTTACTTTTAAATAAAACTATTCAGATAAGACCTCTTACTAAAAATAAATTGAAAATGTTTAATAATAATGTTCATAACAATCTTTCAACAGCTAGTTTTGATTCACAAGACCCCAATATAAACTACGGTACATTATTTTCTACATTATGCCAAGAATTCAATAAAGCATGTCCTGTACGAAAAGTAACAATAAATACTAAACCAAAATTTAACGAATGGGCCACTGCTGGCATTAGAAAAAGCAGAGATATTTTATATAATTTGTATAACGAAAAATCATTGACTTCTGATGAAGCTGTCCATAATTATGTAAGAAACTATTCAAAGATATTTAAAAGAGTCTGCGCCCAAGCTAAATCAAAATTATTAAGTAACAAAATTAGTATTTCTAATAATAAAATAAAAGCTGTGTGGCAGATAATTAACAAAGAAACTGGAAACACGAAACAGCGAGAACAGAATGAAGTGTCTTTAAAAATTGATAATGAAACCATTTCAGATAAGTTAAAAGTTGCTGAGACACTAGAAAATTTCTTTACCAACATCCCAATAGAAGTTACGAAATCTCTCTCCTCATCATCTATACTAGCTGAATCTCTTCTAAAAGAAAACTTCAGTAAGGACATTCCAAGTTTTGAATTCAAGCCTATTTCTATTGTCACAATTGAAAAAGCATTCAAAAGTCTTAACATAAAAAACACTGAAGACTTATGGGGCATTTCCGTTAAGGTTCTTGGAGATATCATTGACACAATTGCCCCTGTTCTAACAGGCATATTTAATCAATGTTTAGATAGCGGTACGTTTCCTGATTTAATGAAACATAGTAAAGTAGTACCAATTTTCAAATCGGGTAGTAAGAGTGATCCCTCTAATTATAGACCTATATCTGTGTTACCAGCATTGAGTAAAATATATGAAAAAATCATGCTGGACCAGATGCTGTCACATTTTAATTCAAATGGGATTTTACATAGTCACCAGTTTGGTTTCACGAAAGGTAGGTCGACAACTGACGCTGGAGTAAAACTCATCAGTCACATTTTGGAATCCTGGGAGAATTCCCGGGATGCAATTGGCATTTTCTGTGACCTCTCAAAAGCGTTTGACTGCGTTGACCATACTACACTGATCTGTAAATTACACCACTACGGAATTCGTGGACAAGCTGCTGACCTTGTTCTTTCTTATCTATCAAACAGGCAACAAAAAGTAAACGTTAATGGGGCGACGTCCTCAGGGTCTCTAGTTAAAATGGGCGTGCCTCAAGGTTCAATTCTTGGCCCTTTTTTATTTCTAGTCTATATAAATGACCTTCCTTATATGATGGCTAACTTATCGGATATAATTCTATTTGCTGACGATACTTCTCTAATTTTTAAAATAGATAGAAAAGATACAGATGTTTTACATGTCAACGATAGTCTAGCTGTTCTTTCGAAATGGTTCGCAGCTAATAATCTTTTACTGAATGCGAACAAAACTAAATGTATTAGATTCTCATTACCAAATGTACCTCAAGTTGGTCTAAATCTAAAACTTGATGGCAAACAACTAGATGCAATAACGGAAACTATATTTTTGGGAATTACTTTAGATTCAAAATTGCAATGGGGCGCCCACATTAGAACTCTTTCAGGTAGATTAAGTTCAGCTGCATATGCAGTAAGAAAAATAAGGCAGTTGACTGATATAGCCACAGCTAGGTTAGTATACTTTGCTTATTTCCACAGTATTATGTCTTATGCCATTCTGCTGTGGGGATCGGCAGCTGACGTAGATTCAATTTTCATCTTACAAAAGAGAGCAATCCGCGCTATCTATAAAATGGGTCCTCGCGAATCCCTTCGAAACAAATTCAAAGAAATAGATATACTGACTCTGCCTTCTCTTTATATCTTAGAAAGTATTTTGTATGTTCGCAAAAACTTAGGACTTTTCAAAATAAGAAGCGATTTCCATAATATAAATACACGTAGTAGACATGAAATTTTGATACCCAAATTTAGATTAACTAAAACAAGCAAGTCATTTCTTATAAACAGTATCCGCTTTTATAACAAGTTGCCTAAGTCGGTTACAGAACTTAGCGATGGGAAGTTCAAAACCTACATTAAACGCGTTCTTATCAAGAATGCATATTATAAAATTAAAGACTACGTTGAAGACAAGGAAGTTTGGCAATAATTCCTTCTGCACATGTGGCTTCCCTGGTAGCTCATTAACGGCAAATTGTATAAGTCTATTAACTGCTCCCAAATTACCATGTTTATATATATATATATTTTTACATTTTTATTTTTACATTCTTCCTTGACATTTAAATCACGCTATTATTTGACATTATAATATACCTACAATTTAACTTTAAATCTTTATTAGTGGCTTTTGTGATCATGATAATTATTCAGAATTGTAATATCAATCACGTCATTTCGTTTTTAATACTTTTTTATTTTTAATAATTTATTTATTTTTATATACTTAGATTATTTTCTATTTTGTGAATGTGAGAACGCTGTAGGCTTAGTGGATTTGCTGACCATAATTATTTTGTTAAGTACCTGGTACCTGTTGAAAGACCTACACTGTCCTCCCATACCTAATAACACTGTTATTTGAAAATATTGTAAAAACCAATTATTTTTAAAAGAGTAACCGTGGAGTTTCTTGCCGGCTCTTCTCCATAGGAAACGACCAATTGGAACCGTGCACCTAGCTTCTGACGTTTCATAAGTGCCCATGTAGGTTTATGTGAAATAAAATATTTTGAATTTTGAATTTTGAATTTTAGATCCAGCTTCCAGCATTCCCACAGCTCGTAACATCTCCGCCCTCGTCAAATGTCGGCGTTGCATGGCTACAATATCTCAATTTTAACTTTATCTTTCGTTTAAAAATGAATAAAAAAACTGTAACTAAACGTAATTCGTATTGTTTTCTAAATTTCGCACAAATGAAAATTCCCTCTCCTATACATCAAGACATTTTTATGCCACCGAAACAAAAGAATTTTCAAAAAAATTAATTTGGAATTAGTCTGAGATAAATTACAAACAAATCGGTGTATAAAAGATTCCAATGCGGCCAGTACTTTTCGAGTTATTTAATTGAGTATGAAATATCCCTAGACCGTGTTGATGTGTGTATTTATTACTTACTTCTAACGGTGAAGGAAAACATCGAGAGGAAACCGGCATGCTTGAGAGATATTTCTCGATGGCATGTGCAGCCAAGGCTTTATCATTCTGACACCAGGTTTGTCAAAAACCACACGAAAAGAAGAAGGCCATGAATTACTCGCGTAGCTCAGGATTCTAACACTTGAATCATCTTCATGAATCACTCCCTACGGTCGTGTTTCAGTTGTAAGAATCCTTCACTTGCTCGTGATTCATCTATGGCTCTCGCTTTAAACGCGTCTTTTATTCACTAATTGCATAATATACCTACAATTTTAACGCTGACGGGTATCTGTGGGTTTATTGTCGTCTGAAAATAAACCCAAAGATACACGTCAGCGGTATATCCATATTATGTTTCTGAAAAACTAAATACATACTTAAACTATTAAAACTACTCTTGTTATATAGGATTTTGTAAAATCAAACTCCCATGACAGACGGTACACTTAATTATTTTACAAATCGCAAATGACATAATGTAATTGTATCTTCCGTTAAGTGAAATAAGGTGAAATGTTTGGGTTTTCGTGGAAGTACCAAACAACGAGGTTGTTTTAGTCTGGCGAGAAAATAATGATGCCCCCCTAAGATGGGTATATTAACACTAAAAACTTAACATGTAATATAGGATTCCAAAAAATCACACCCCCATGTCATGACGAAATATAACTCTAAACGGTTTTGCCTGGCAACGCCACTGTACTGTTATCGGTTTGTAGCGTGATACATTAATATCTTCATACACTACATTCCCTTCCGTAACGTATGTTACCAGAATTATTAAGACATTTAGCATATTATATCATTTTATGGTTTAATTTAGCGTTTCCTTTTACCCTTCCTCTAATTCTTCTAATCCATTTTATGATTCTTTTATATCTTTTGCTATGTTAATTTCATTATTTTGGTCACATATAAATTCCCATTTTCCCTCAACTTTCTTTAAATGAACTACATTTCTTCGTGATACTTTCCCAGTTATATCGATTCGAACACTTATATCTCCACCTTTACTCTTTTCTACTGTATGGAAAGTTGGGTCATAATTTAGGCTTAATTTATCTTTGACCATATTTTTTTAACGTAAACTTATCCCCAGGCACTAATTGACATTGTATATTCTTTCCCAGTTTCTTTCTAGGCAACAAAAAGGATTTAGAATAGGTTAAAAACTATTAATATGGCCATTTATGATTTTTTATATAATGTTTCATTTAACGTGAATAAGAGGAAACCGGTCTGTGGCGTATTTTGTGACATGGCGCATGCCTTTGACTATGTGCATTATGGTACACTCTTAAATAAACTTGAAGTTTAGTATACATTTTTGTATACACTACGATGACCAGCCTATAGAAGCGGTAAAAATAACCAAATTTTTAGGGCTCAACAACACATATCGAAATCTTCTGCAAGAAAATCAGTAAATCTGCTTATGCCCTGCACACATTGTCGTCTATAATAAGTGTGGAGGCATTACTTTAAGACCTACTATGGTTTAACAGAATCTCATTTACGCTATGGTGTTTTTTTTTTTTGGACAACTCAACAGAAAAAGACACGGTGTTCAAGGCTCAAAAGAGATGTGTTAGCTCAATATTTAAAATGAAACCTAATGATAGTTGCGTGCCTTACTTTACAAAATTATAAAATACTTACTTTCCATGTCTGTACATTTTATGAGTAGCTGTTTTTGTCAAAACAAATCCACACCGATTTAAACGATTATATGAAGTAGTCCCACTTAATAGGCGCGACAATAGCAGGATTTATGCTCTCATACTGCGAGAACAACCCTCATGCGCAAAAGTGTTTTCTGTATGGCTCCTATCATATTTAATAAATTACCTAAAAGTTGGAGAGAACTGCTCTTGTCACTTTTCAAAAATAAGCTGAGGATTTTTTAGTTAGTAAAGTGTATTACAATGTCAAAAATTTGTACGGTTCGCGTACAATTTATTAAACTGCATACGCAGCAACCTACTTACTTTATTCACTTATAATAGCGTTAAACATATTTTAAAGTTAGTTGACAAATTACTACTATCGCGAGCACTGCGGATTAGCATCCAATCTTTACTTGTAAATCGGGCTACTTAATAAACCTTTGAGTGTTACTAGAATCCGTGGTTTCCGTCAACTCCCCTAAACTAACTCTTAACTACTTCAAGTGAGCGAACTATAACTTATTGTACAAGTGTAAGGTGCCTGTTACTTCCAGACCTTACATTTAATGGTCCTTCGAGCCTTCGTGTATCTTAGTGTGTTTGTTTCTCTTGTTACGGTAGCGAATCGGTTCAGCTGGTCTCCCGGAAGAGGGTCGCCCCAGTTGGATTGAGAAGGCGCACATACCTAGCTCGAGTACAGGCACAGTGAGTACCGGAACCAACTTCAACTGCTGGACGAGCCTAGCGATACCCACTTGTTCTCGGCATCTCAAGTTACAGAGCAACTAAACACAATTTCAGGAAAACTACCTCAGGGACTTGCTCTACCCGTAAAAGACATATAAAATGATTTACGTGAAATATACGAACTAATCCATGTCAAAGGTCGGATTACCAACAATTACATGCTATTCGAACTACATATTCCTCTCTTGAGTGATGAGGACTATAGAATATATCGGGTGATACCTATACCCTTCCTGAGACAAGGCAAGTTAAAAATGGTGCAACCCTACTCAAACTTCATCGCCATAAACTTCGTCAAAAACTCGTACATCTCTATGGAACACGATGAATAGACGACGACTATCATACACGATTAATGGTCGCTACTGATCTATTATAACCTAACGTCGTACTGGCAAGCTGCAAAGAACATCAACATCTACATTAACCAAATTGATAGCCTACGAGTACATGCCGTGCGAACCTGTTGTCAGCCACCTACGTCATGAACTGCGCCACCTGGAAAACTACAACTCCATGCTGCTTTCTCAGCATTCAAGACAAAAACGAGGCTACTTTAACGGAGTTGGAAAACTAGCTAGTACATTATTCGGCGTCTTGGATGTAGACTTCGCACAAAAGTACGAGAAGGACATTCAAAACCTACAGAATAACGACAACTACCTGCTACAATTGAAGAAAAATCAAACATTGATAATAGAAGCTGAAAACCACGTAATAAAAAGCAACACGGAGTTCATGCACAAACAATTTAACACAATCCAAAGTTACATGAACCAGACTTGCAGCGTTATCACAAAAATTGAGAACAGAGCGCAAATATTATACTCAATAAACGATGTGAATTCTGCAGCTGTATCATCAACTTTAATTTTGAACGATCTACATAGAATTCAGAAAATGCAAATGAACGCAATAACCAACATCTACCGAGGCCATCTGGATACTCACTTGTTCTCGGCATCTCAAGTTACAGAGCAACTAAACATAATTTCAGGAAAACTACCTCAGGGACTAGCTCTACCCGTAAAAGACATACAAAATGATTTCCGTGAAATATACGAACTAATCCATGTCAAAGGTCGGATTACCAACAATTACATGCTATTCGAACTACATATTCCTCTCTTGAGTGATGAGGACTATAGAATATATCGGGTGATACCTATACCCTTCCTGAGACAAGGCAAGTTAAAAATGGTGCAACCCTACTCAAACTTCATCGCCATAAACTTCGTCAAAAACTCGTACATCTCTATGGAAGAGCAGGACATGCATCAATGTACACCACACGGAGAAGACGAATACACTTGCATTTCACGTCAGCCAGTATACAACTTACATGACAAAAATGCACCCTGCGAAGCCAAAGTATTCAGTCAACAAACGTCACTATCATGTGTAATAAATGACGTAACATGCAAAGAAACTTGGTTCAAATTACATAAACCTAACCTATGGCTGTTTACGTTGTGCGACAAACAGCTGATACGCGTCATGTGCACCGATCAAGTTACGCCGGCGGTCATTAACGGTACCGGGGTTATAGCCTTGAAACCAAAGTGCCTACTTCAAAAGAAAGACGCGACAATATTCACATACAACCATTTAGGAAGCAACTTCTACATGAGAGCGGAGATTGAAGTACCCATTATTAACTCAACCATCAACAATTTATTCGAAATAAGTTGGAAAAATGCACAACTGGATATGACAAAACCAACTAGCTCGCCAAAAAGAGAATGAAAACCTACCGCAGAAGTCGGAGATTTCAAATCATGACGTTTACCTCTACTCTGTGACTTCTTTGCTGTTGGGAGGATCTGCTTCGTTTTTTCTCTACATCTTCACAAAGAAACGTTGGTTTAAGAAACGAAATGCTCCAAAGACGTAATTCGACAACCTCGGCCAACTCGACACGAGCGGAGCCACTATACAGCGACGTGAGGCCGAAAAAACTATTTCACTTCGAGGAAGTGTCAAATTAATGCTGATATCTTGATAAAAACTTGAATACTTGATGTTTAATTCCTTATTTTTATTTAATATCCTTTTACTTTTATTTCCTTTTTTAATATGCTTTTTTGTACTTTTCTTTTACATTTTATTTTTTATTTTATTTATTTATTTATAATAATAACCAACTTGAATTTACAGTTTAACCACACATACAAGTTATTGGTCTGTACAAAATAAACATAAATCATTTAAAAAAGAACAAATTAAACATACTGACAAGCAAAAATAAATATAAACAGAACAATAGAAATAATAATAATCAATATGTCATAGAGAAATTAGTACGCATGCACATTAAAACTTAAATAATACAAAATAACAATAATCAATTATATGTAGGTATAAATCAAAGAATAAACATAAAATATTGTAATCAAACTTAATTAAAATTAACACTAATTAAAGAGGAATTGTACTAGAGGCAACAATAGACTCCAGGTAACGAGTAGCAGTGCTAAGGAATGTCAGCTCAGTAGTCGCAAAGATATCTAATGTGTCATCAAATGATAATATGTTGTTTATGAGGGTGAGTGCAACGTATAATGGACTGGTCTTGAGGGATTTGGATGTTTGGGGTACAAAAAATAAAGGACGTTGCCGAGGACGAAGTGTATGACGGATAGGTAGAGGGATATTGAAAGAAATGTACTGTAAGAGCGAAGAGTTGAAGTGGTAACCACGAATAAGGCGGATGAAATATTTAACCGTGGCAAGATTTCTCCTGACTTCCAAACATTGGTAGGTTACCATACCTAGCACAAATGGTGTAGGATACAGATACGGATAATTCCCATACAGTTTCAAATAAAGATAGCGTATAAAAGACTTTTGGACCTTCTCAATGACTAATGTATAGGTTTTCTCATGCGGGTTCCAGATTACACTATTGGTTTCAAGTATACTACGAATGTATGAGTTGTATAAGAGTGTTATAGCTTGTCTATTGCTGAAAATTTTGGCCTGACGCAATACAAAACCTAAGTTTTTGCAGGATCTGTTACATGTCTGAAGTATGTGCTGGTTGAAGGTTAGGTGTGGATCAAAGTTTGTACCTAGGTCACGTATGGTAGTAACACGTTTTAAGGGCTCGTTATTCAAGGTGTAGGTGTGGTGTATGGGTTGTGTGGATTTTGAGAACGTCATGATAGCGCATTTACTAATATTAAGGTTGAGGTTGTTCACCATACTCCAAGCGTGAATATTATCGATGTCAAGCTGTAGTATGGCTGTATCACTAGGGTTAACTATTGGAAAAGCTACTTTGAGATCATCAGCGTACATTAAAACGGTGGAATGTTTTATACATGTAGGTAGATCATTTATAGCTATTAGAAATAATAGAGGCCCGAGATTAGTGCCCTGTCCTATGCCAGAAGTGACCGAGTAGTGCTCGGAATTGGCATTTTGATATGTTACATATTGCTTGCGTCCATTTAGGTAATTAGCAAAAAATTTAAGCAGCGATGCGGAGAAACCCGCCAATGCTAATTTACTCAGAAGAATGTCGTTGTCAACCCGGTCAAAAGCCTTCTGGAAGTCAAAATAGGCTACATCGATTTGCTTTTTGTGACAAACATTTTCTGCCAATAGCGTAGTTATATTGAGCAAATTAGACGTGGTTGAACGATTTGGCAGAAATCCATGCTGCTCGTCTACGAACCACCGTCGTAGGTGTTTATATATTTTTTTGTAGAGGACTGACTCAAATATTTTCCCGAATATATCGCGAGCACTGCGGATTAGCATCCAATCTTTACTTGTAAATCGGGCTACTTAATAAACCTTTGAGTGTTACTAGAATCCGTGGTTTCCGTCAACTCACCTAAACTAACTCTTAACTACAGAGCAAACTATAAAAAAAAAAATGAAAAGGACTTTTCTATTGCGACTTCTATTAAACATAATATGTAGTTAAGAATAACGATTGAATAATGTGAATCGAACTTTTTTTTTTTTTTAAACGTTGCCCCACTCTAGGAATTTCTCCTGTATCTTGGGTGCGTTTACATACATTTAAACTCACATACACAAACAGCCAGACCCGGATCAACTAATTGTAGGTCATACAAATATTTGTTCCGTGCGGAGTTCGAACCCGCCACATGCAGCGCAGCAGTCAATTACTTAACCACTGCGCCAACCGTGCCGATTATTCTATTTGACTGCATAATAATGAATATTCTAGACCATTTTGACTATAATATAACTATAATATCTTGACATCAATTATTATTTATTTGTTTTGTATTTCGTAGAATGACTATATGTAAAATGCAATTAAATGTAATCTTCTATACCTACAAAATTTGTACGCCGTTATTGGCAAAACATGGACGCACACAACATCTATTAATTCAATACCTTGCATGTCAGTTTATGTAAACGTATGTTTGACAAATAAATTATCTTTATCTTTCTTTTCTTGGTCTTTTTCTCTAACATCTGAATCTTCCGGTTGATTTATGTATGTGTAATGTCTCCAGCCATAGGTATATTGTAGAATTTAGTACCTGCGTGGTTTGGTACTAATTTCTGAGTTGGTTGATATTTGGTTGATTTGATATTATAATAGATTGGTTATGGTTGGGGTGTGGGTTTACGACCACTGGTTTAATGATACGAAATACCTTGGTTTAAAGGCTATATTGAATATTGGTTAACGATAAATCTAAGCTAAATTAGCACTAAGATGGTTTGATTTGATTTGGTTTGAGTTACGCGATTGGTACCCGAACACGTACTGAATGGTAATCGTTGCGATACATGCATTTATGGAAACGCACGCAGGCAAAAGTGCTGAGCTGTTCGGTTTGCAAATATTGTACCGAACATATTCCCGAGCACAAGATGAGATAAGGAAATAATAAAGTAATCATCAAATCACCTTAGATAATATTACAAGTCAAATGGTAAACAAAAGTAAAAATGTTATAAAATGGTAAACAAAGTAAAAGTGTTATAAAATGATTAATTAAAATAAAGTATAAATTACGGTTGTCCTTAAAAAACATACATTCTTTACACTAATGAGTCTTCAACTGTAAGCACACGCTCCTTTCGCACTTTAGGCAACGTAGCCCTTTCCTTTTTACCCGCACTACGCATAGCACTGGGCCACCGTCTGGCGAAATATGCACTTAAGCCTAATGGTTCACTCTCACTTTGCTGACGGTCAGCTGTACTCTGCTTTCGCGGTTGCCCTTCGCTAAGCACTCTGGTTGACTCCGATGTATTCGCCACAGACTCTTGTCTGTGGTGAGGCTCCGCCCGGTTGGCCGTAGAAAGCGAACGGCATCTCACTCTTCTCCAGACCCAGACTGCTGCCGCGCATAGGACAACTCCCAGCAGTATGTAGACGACGGTGTACTGGTGAATGTCATGGACTGATATGTCATCGACCTCTGCTTTGGTGGATTTCAGTGTTTTGATCTGTTCTCCAAGAATGGATAGAGATCTATTAAGACTCATGTCCTCTGGTAATCCTGTTTCTGTTGGTATCTTAATATTCACAATATGGTTTATCTGGTCTAGCTCTGGTACGAGCATCCTTGGTGAAAAATTTAGTTGGTTGGATTGTTGCTGTAAAGAATACAGCGTGAAATCTTTACTTTTAATAAAGCATTTCTGAGTCATGCTAATGACCCCTGCTCGAGTCAGCTGACGGACAGTGACTTGATCGTCGCATATGATTTTGATGGAATATGTGTCACAGCAAAAATATAGGTATTGTGACGTTAAGTGTAATTCTACCCATTTGTTTTTGCACGCTGTTCTTTCTGTTTTGCACCTTTGATTTATTGGACTTATTTCGCAAAAGTTTTCGTCATTTTCCAAATTTAGGATGGGTTTGAAGAGCTCACACATGAAGGATTCTCCGTGATACAAACATGTGTCAAGTTCATGTATGGTTGGTACGAAATATGCATCCTTTTTTAGGTTCACAGCAACGTATTCCGATATTGGTATTATACTGGTCATACTGTGATTGGTTTGTTTCGGAACTGGTATTATCCTGTATAATTGAAAACTTTCTCTTGCTATGAGCGGAAATGTAATTTCGAAGATAATATATTTTTCGGTGACCCGAGCTTTTGTTCTCAGTAGCTTGTAGATATGCTGAAGGTCTGTCTCTATGTTTTCGATTGGTAGGCCCAAATCTTGAGGCATTTGGCCATAGATAATTTGTAGCTCTCGTTTGAGCTGCGCTGGTGTCAGTAGATGCAGACTGATTTGACCATGGTAGATTTCCGATATTGTATCGATCAAAGAATCCTGTATCTGTTTCAAGTTTTGCATCATGTTAATGGTAGCTATAGAGACTAATGTGAAGTCCTGTTGTGTTGTCATAACATCGATGTCTTGTTGCAGCTTACTGTTAACCTTGTCCAAAGCATTTAAATGTTTATTTATGGTTTTGTGTTGCTTTGCTATTATGTCTTCAGTTCTTCGTAGTACATTGTACTCGGCTTCGACGATGGATGTCAAGTTCTTCCATAACTGACCTTGGTGTTTTTGATTACGGTGCACAAGTTCAATGTCTTGCCTGTATTTTTCTGCGAAACTTTCGTCTAATACTCCGAACAATGAGTTTGCAATTGAGCCGACAGCGTTGATAAGGCCGCGTCGTGTTCGTATGCGCTCGCCGTAGTGCTGGCTAAGCAACAGCTGGTTGTAGTATTGCAGTTCATTGTAATCGTGACGTATTTGTTGGAGTATCATATGACAGTGACTTGATTCCATAATTGTTTCACATGTTTTTTCGAGATAGCTTGTAAAGTCATTGATGGCTTTGTCTCCTTGCCAATATGGAGACATGTTAAAGTATGTGACTAGTTTCCACTTATTCCGAATCAATTGTACTTTTCCCACATTGTCAAAGTACAAAGTTTTATTGGTATCAAATTGCGTGATATTGTATGAAGCTGTTGTTGGTAATATTATACTTAAGATCAGGAACAATGCCAGTGCAATGTTTACTATCTTGGGATAGGTACTGTACGTTCTGGTGTTTGGTTGCAGGCGATTACGTGGTTCCTTTTCGGCTTTCGTACTTTGATGTTGTTGTAGTTCGCCTTTTTGTTTTTCTGGTAAGGTTTGTTCCGTTTGGTCTATAGGTAAAACTGATAGTTTAACTATAGGGCGCTTTATGTAGCCGTTTTTGGTTTTTAAAGTCACTACTCTGACAAGTTCATCTTTTCCTGGATGGACTTCCATCACACGACCCATTGGCCATTTCCCTGCTGGTAAGTTGTCGTCATGTATCATTACTAAATCACCGACGTTGACATTCTTCTGGTATTTCATCCATTTGTTTCTGGCTGATAATTGAGCTAAGTACTCTGTTTTCCATCTCTTCCATAAATCTTCAAATAGTTTTGACACTAGATGCCACCTGGTTCTGGCGTCTTCTGCTGTGTCAATTATGGTTAAACCTGATCTTGCCGATAGGAAATGGGCTGGTGTGAGGAAATTTAAATCCTCCGGGTCTTCTGATAGCGCACAAAGTGGTCGTGAATTCAAGCAAGCTTCCAGTTTTGATAACAGTGTGGTGTATTCTTCAAACGTAAATTTTTGCTGTCCAATCACGCGTTTGAGGTGGTGTTTGAGACTTCGCACAGCTCTTTCCCAAAGTCCTCCCGCATGAGGCCAAGAAGGTGCGTTGAAGTGCCATTCAATTTTTAGTTCTGTTATCTCTTTAAAGAAGGACTCATTGAAAACATTTTGAAGATGGTTGTATTCTTCTTGCAGCATTCTGTTGGCTCCAACAAAATTGGTTCCATTATCGCTATAGATGTGACGTGGAGCTCCACGTCGTGCTGCCATTCTGTTAACTGCAGCTAAGAAAGCAGAGCTGGTTAAATCGGAGACGAGTTCTAAATGCACAGCTTTCGTCACCATACATACGAAAAGTGCGATGTAGCCTTTGGTAGTTCTTATCCCGCGCCCTTTGTTTGCTTTCACCTCCACAAAGCCTGTGTAGTCAACACCACAATGATAGAAGGCGCTTTCAGGGTTCACTCTGGATGATGGTAGATCACCCATGAGCTGGTATTGTTGGATGGGCTCTTGCGTCTTGCATATAACACACTGTCGTATGACTTTCTTTGTAGCTGCATATCCGCTGATTATCCAATAATTTTGTCGAATGTTTGATAAAGTAAGGCGCGCTCCACCGTGGTAGGTTAGCTCATGGGCGTATTTAATTATTAGCGTGGTAATTCGATGGTTGTGTGGTAGAATGATTGGGTGTTTCATCTCTGAACTTATTTGTGCATTTCTTAATCTACCCCCTACCCGTAGGACACCATCTTGGTCTAGGATAGGGTGTAATGGTAAAAGTTTACTTTTCGAATGCACGTTTCCATTCTCATTTAAGCAATTGACGTCACTGGTAAACTCCATATGTTGCACACTTTTAATAATCAGCAGTTTTGCGCGACGGAGTTCATGTAATGTGAGATAGGGTTGACGGCCTGCCTTTGCAGTAGGTAGTCTTAGTATCCATGCAAATACGCGTACGATTTTTGCGAAGGAATTCAATTTTTGTAGTAAATGGTGAATAATGTTTGGTATGGTCATGGTTGTGTTCTGGTGTTTTTCCACGACTACTGCATTAGACTGTCTTATCTCTAAACTGGTTTCATAGGTGGTTTGTGGTGTTTTATGGTTTTGGAATGATTGAATCCATGATGGTCCCTGCCACCATAGATCGTGGTTTCTTAATTGTTTGGTTCTTAATCCACGGCTGGCACAGTCAGCTGGATTTTCTGTGGTTTTGACATAACTCCATTTCTCTTTTGGTATTGTTTTAGTAATAGCATTCACGCGGTTTGAGACGAATGGTTTCCATCTCGCTGGATCTCCTTGAATCCATCCTAACACTGCTGTTGAATCACTCCAGCAATATATTTCCTGGTTATAGGAATCCAAGCAACTCTGAACTTTTTGCATCAGCTGTGATAATAGTTGGGCACCCATTAACTCCAACCTTGGTATTGATATGTCCTTACTAACGGGCACTAATCTTGCTTTTGCAGCGACCAGAGTTACCTCGTTAGAATTATTTTGGTTGCTGACTTTGCAATATTATTATATGCAGCGGCGTACGCCTTGTTTGACGCATCACAGAATCCGTGTAATTGCAAGTTATTGTTTTTCTTAATTCCTAGCCATCGTTTTACTTCTATGGTGTTTATGTCTTTTATTTCTCCCCTTAAGTTTAGCCACTTGATTTTGATATCCTCTGGTAGCGCGTCATCCCAATTTAAACTTGAGGACCAAACGCTTTGGAATAGCATCTTCATGGTGATAGTTAATGGTGTGAGCCAACCTAATGGGTCGAATATTTTCGATATGTCGGAGAGAAGCGATCTCTTGGTTGGTTTTGGTAATGATACTGGCTCCAGTTTCGAATCAAAGATGAATTTATCCTGTTGAGGATTCCATCCAAGTCCCAATGTTTTCGTCGAGTCTGACTGTTTAAATTCGTATATTTGCTGGTTCCACAAATCTTTTTCTAGGTCAGCGAGTAGTTTTGGTTCATTCGTGGCCCATTTTCGTAAATTAAACCCACCCTTGCTGAGTAGTTTTATTAGGTCTGATTTAAGTTGTTTTGCTTGTTCGATTGAATTGGCTCCGCCACAATAGTCATCCATATAGAAGCACTCTTCTAATGCTTTTGCTGCATTGGGATAATTTTGTTTTTCCTCTGCGGCTAGTTGTTTTAAGCACATCATAGCCAAAAATGGTGCAGGCTTTGTGCCGTAAGTTATAGTTGTAAGTTGGTATGTCTGAATAGGTTGGTATGGTGTGTCCCTCCATAGTATCTTCTGGTACGACTGATCTTCAGGATGTACCATTATCTGTCGGTACATTTTCTCGATATCAGCAGTGTAAACGAACTGATACTGTCTCCATTTTAAAATCAGCTCCTGTAGATCTTGTTGTAGGTTGGGACCTCGGTACATGACTTCATTCAAGCTAAGTCCCGATGATGATCTAGCTGACGCGTTAAACACAACACGCAACTTAGTAGTGGTTGACTCAGCACGAGTGACGCAGTGGTGTGGTGGATAGCACTCGTGTTTCGTACTTGTTGCTGACGGTATCATATGGTTTAAATTAGCGTACTCGTTCATAAACTTGGTATATTCTGTTTTCAATTCTGGGTCTTTTTGTAACTTTCTCTCCAAGTTACGAAATTGTGCCAATGCTAATGGTTTAGTTGACCCTAGCTGTTCTTTTGTTTCTGGTTTGATCGGCAGTCGGACTTGGTATCTCCCATTTTCTAATTTCTCTGTTGTAGACAGAAAATATTGCAAACATTCATGATCTTCGGTGGACATTTCAATCTGCTGGTTGATATCTTCGTTTTCCCAAAATCTTCGTTTATCGTCCGTATTGTGAAGAACGACGTTACATCTGTATCTTGGTGTCATTGTCCCACAAAGCAACCATCCTAATTGCGTTTGTTGGGCTATCGGTTGGTCGTCGCTATCACCTGTCAAAAGGCCACCTAAAGCTATCTTGCAGTATACGTCTGCTCCAAGCAGTAGGTCCACTGAGCGACTGGTATTAAATTGTGGGTCTGCCAAGTTAATGTTTTGTATATGAGGCCAAGATGGTTTTATAAATGATTTATTTGGTAAACTTTTGATGAGATTATTCATTATAAGGACCTCTCCTTCTAAGGCAAACTCACTATGAATTGATTTAATTCGGATGGTTATTACTCCCTTACAGCTGTTTTCTTTTTCTCCTACGCCGAATATGGTTCCTTTGCAAGGGTGTCTTCGTAGTTTTAAAACCTGTGCCGCCTTCTCGCTTATTAAAGAAATTTGAGAACCCTGATCAATCAAAGCTCTCATGGTATGGTAGGTACCATCGTATCCTGGAACTTCTACTAACGCCGTTGCCAAAAGTGTCTCCGACACGTCATCCCAAGATACATGTGTTGAAGCTGCTGCTTGTTCATCATTGGTCACGCATGATGTCGCAAGTGTGTGCGCAGCCTTATGGTTTGGTTTTGCTGATGTGTTTGGCCTGTTTTTGGTTGAAATTGCGTCGTGCAATAATGAATTATGTTTAGCGTTGCATTTACGACATGTTTTATTAGAAAAACAAGGTTTATTTAAATGGCTGAATAGGCAATTTGTGCAACAGTTTAGATGGTTGACAGTTTTTAGTTTTTGCTCATCCGACATTTGCAAGAATTGGGTACACATCCATAACCCGTGGTCAGCATTACACAATACGCAGGTGATTGACCGCGACACATGTAACGATTTTATATTGTTTTTCAAGTTGTTTGAATAGATTTTATTTGATGGTTGCTGGTTATTATTAGAACTATAATATTTCTTCTGGTTTGCTTGATAATTTTGATGGTTTTGTGGTTGGGTGGTCATCTTTTGGTTATTTGTTTCTTGTTTCCGCCGCGATGCTTCTAAGGCGGTAAACTTGTTTTCCAAGAAATCTAGGAATTCTTGAAGGACTGGTAGTTCCCTGGGATTTTTCACTGACTCAATGTTTTCAGCGAATGACTCACTGTCAAGTTTCTGTCCTAACAAGAGTACTAACAGTGGATCCCAGGTGGTGATATCTACTCCTAGGTTCTGAATTGCGTGGAGACATTCTTTGGTCACATCATGCAGTTTTTTGATCGCCCCGACCGATTGTTGCTGCATACTAGGAATGTTCAGTAGTATGTTGACGTGTGACGTGAAAATAAGTCTACTGTTCCCATACCTGTGGTTTAGTATTTCCCAGCATACCTCATAATTCTCCGAGCTAATCTGAAGATGGTGGATCAGACGCTCAGCTTCTCCTGCTACCTTGCTCTTTAAAAACTGCATTTTTTGTGCGTTTGATAAAGATGGGTTTTTGTGGATGGTTTCAGTGAATAAATCTTTAAACGACGTCCATTGGTGGTAGTTGCCATGGAATGTCGGAATATCCAACTGTGGAGTAGATTTGTCGCGATGAGATACAGACCACATTTTAGAGTTGATGGTTTTCTTCAAATCGTTATACATTTTCTCATATCTGTTGAATTCCTCTTGGTACCAGACATCCTCATCTCCGTTTTCACCTTCTATATCCCAGTGTAGGCTATCGATAATAGCCCAACGACTCTGAAGAGACTTTAATGCATCTTCGAATTCCCACTTGTTCTGTAGTTGGTCGATTTCTGTGGTAGCTACTGTTCTCATGAAAGCTCTAAAGTTGATAGTCTGCTTTTTAATCATTCCTTCTAATCTACTGTCTTCACGCATCTGTTGTGGTGCCTGCGAATGAGACGAATCCCGTGTTTGTTTCGATGTCTCCGCCTCTGCTGGCGGCTGTTGAGATTCGTGCTGTTTTGACAGCAGCTGCTCCATGGTTTTGGTAATTAGCTCCTTGATCGACAAATACACTTCCTCCGCCTTATCAAAACAATTTTTTATGAAATACACATGGTTAAATTCAGCAAGTTCACAGCACTTTCTATGGTTGCGTTGATAATCTCTCCAATAATTTTCCAATATCTCCAACTTACGTTTGCAGTAATCAATGGTTTTTCGTTCAGCTCCGTCTTTCTTGATGTTAGTTAGAAGTTTAACCAAGGAGTCGTAAATCTCCGTTTGGCCGACTGTTAACTGCTCCATTATTTTATATATTCAATTAAATACGCAAGTGAAAATAAAGTGTATAAAATGGTTTGGTCTGACCTTATATTCTCCTTACGCGACAGCTGCCCAATTTCTTCCAAATTGATCTCACTGCCTACCTACTTTCCCTATAAATTGGTAAAATATAAAACACTGGTTGCAAGGTCCCGGCGCACAAACACTTCACTGTACTTCGCGAACCGAGGCCCTTAATGCTCGAAGGACCATGTAGAATTTAGTTTTTTTTTTTTTTTTTTTTTTGGTTTAAGTTACGCGATTGGTACCCGAACACGTACTGAATGGTAATCGTTGCGATACATGCATTTATGGAAACGCACGCAGGCAAAAGTGCTGAGCTGTTCGGTTTGCAAATATTGTACCGAACATATATTGTCACGGTATTGCCGTTTAAAAAATAATTCTGCAGGAGTTTTTACCTGTGACACTATGCGGTGTACTGTTATACATAGCTAAATATTCTAACAAAGCCTCTTGCCAGTTTCTATGTTCAACTTGACTAATTTTTAGTCGCTTTATAATGTCTCGGTTTTGACGTTCGACTTCTCCGTTCTGTTGAGGCCAGTATAGTACCGTATTATGCAAAACTGTATTCCTTTCAGTACAGAACGTTTTCAACTCCTCGCTGCAGAACTGTCTACCATTATCAGCTGTTATCGTCATCGGGTTACCAAGTCTGCTAAAAATCCCTTTTAGCAATTTTATTATGTCTGCACTGGTAATTTTACGACAAATCTTCACCTCCATGTATGAACTGAAGTAATCGACGATTACCAATATGTAGTCGCTGCTTGGTAAAGGGCCCATCAAATGAATACATGTATCTACCCAAGGTTTACATGATAATGTCCGTCGCTTCAATGGGTTTTGAGGATTTGGAGCTGAACCTAACGTACAGCCTTTGTAGCATTTGACAAAGTTCTCAGTTTCTTTGTCATCTAAGCCACCATACTTTGGTTCTTAGTCTTGCCTTCATTAGGACTATTCCTGGGTGCCCTTCGTGAGCCGTTGTTAGAACCTGGCTGCGTAATTTTTCTGGAATCACAATTCTAGTGCCTCTCAATAAAATTCCGTCGTAAAAACATAATTCGTTTTGGAAGATTTTGAAATTTTTACCTCTTCATCCCATTTGTTGTTATACAGGCCTTCCCTTACTTTTATTATTTCCTTGTCTTGTTTTTGATGCTCCCATAATTTCTTCCAGTGATAGATACTGCTATTATTGGCCTGTTTCCTTCAATAACTTGATGTATATAGTTTTCCGACTTCTCCTGTGATGTGTTATTTAATTTACACAGTCTTGATAAACTATCTGCTATATTTTCTTTTTCAGGCTTGTATATTACTTTAAATATATATGTTTTAGGACCGAATATAACCTCAACTGGTTTATAGTCGGTCACTAATTCAAATTATTTTCCAAACAGAAAAACATAAAAATGTTCCACAGCCCAGACCAGAGCTAGGGCTTCTTTTTCTGTCTGGCAATATTGCCTTTCACAGTCTGTTAATGTCCGGTGACCTTATGCTATAATGCGAGGTCCATGATCATTAATTTTAAATAATACTCCTCCTAGTCCTACAGGACTGGCATCTGCTATTACTATAGTCCGATCTTTGACGTCATAGTATCCTAGAGTAGGAATATTAGAAAAAGCCAATTTTAGTTAAGGCATATTCCTGTTTACTACCCCAAACTCTTTTTGATTCTGTAGTTTTGCTCTGTTTCTTCCTAAGCAGTTCTTTTAATAGTTCAGCAGTTGTTGCCAAATTTGAAATCTATTTCCAACATAATTTATTAATCTCAAGAAGCTCTGAAGCTCACCTATATTCATAGGTGGACGAAATTCTTGAATGAACGTCGACAAATTTCTCTAACGTGAGTTGAGAACTCATTTTAAATTACCTGGAACCAATAAATTAAGGATTTACACTAATCTGCAAATTTAAAATATTTGTCAATTTAATGACCAGTAGGTATATTCTACTGCTATTATTGTCATTCTCTGATGACTTGTCAATTTAATGACCAGTAGGTATATTCTACTGCTATTATTGTCATTCTCTGATGACTTGTCAATTTAATGACCAGTAGGTATATTTTACTGCTATTACTGTCATTCTCTGATTACTTGTCAATTTAATGACCAGTAGGTATATTCTACTGCTATTACTGTCATTCTCTGATTACTTGTCAATTTAATGACCAGTAGGTATATTCTACTGCTATTACTGTCATTCTCTGATGACTTGTCAATTTAATGACCAGTAGGTATATTCTACTGCTATTATTGTCATTATCTGATGACTTGTCAATTTAATTGATGACCAGTAGGTATATTCTACTGCTATTACATTTACGAGGGGAGGCCCAAAAGTTCGTGGAATGAAAGGGTTTAAAATAAAATGAAACAATAAATCTATTTTTCCTTTTCTATATAATCACCCTTAAGCTGAATACATTTATTAGATCTATGAATTATTTTTTCTAAACCATCGTAAAAATATTTTTTATCTTGTCGGAAAATTTCCTTCCACGTAAGTCTTTTTTAAATTGGGGAACATATAAAAATCACTTGGGGCCAGATCTGGACTGTAGGGTGGGTGGACTAGTGATTCGAAGCCATGTGTGTGCAGAGCAGCCATTGCAACTCTGCTCTTGTGAACCGGCGCGTTGTCTTGCAAGAGCAACACACCCTTGGTCAATTTCCCTCGACGTTTTTCCTTGATGGCCTCCTTTAATTTTTCTAATATTGTTGCGTAGTATTCTCCGGTTATGGTCCTTCCCTTTTGCTTTGTAATCAATCAGTATTATCCCCTCACAATCCCAAAAAAACAGTAGCCATCAACTTTCCAGTCGACTTTTACAGTCGACACTTTGAATTTCTTTGGCGGTGGTGTCCCCTTTTTATGCCATTGCATGGACTCTTGTTTGGACTCAGGCTCAAAGTGATGAACCCATGTTTCATCTCCGGTAACAACCCGCTCCAAAATCTGTGCAGGTTCGTCTCCACACAACTCCAAAAATTGTTTTGACGCATCGTCGCGCTGCTGTTTTTGAGGCGGCGTGAGCATTCTCGGTGCCCATTTTGCACTGACTTTTGTCATACCCAGGTGGTCATGTAGGATTCGCAATATGGTGGTATCTGATACTCCAACTAATCCAGATAACTATTTTAAGTAGTATAATTTTTTCTACTTTTTCGACGTTGTCTGATGTGGTGGCCTCAACTGGCCTTCCTGAGCGGGGGTCGTCTTCAATCGACTCCCGACTATGTTTAAAAATACCATACCACTTGTAAATCATTGATTTACTAGGACACAATTTCCATTTAATTAAAAATAGTCTGAGCGTTCTTTCACTGTGTTCAATTTTCTACATAGTTTGGTTTTCTTCCGGATTGACTTGTTTAGCAGGCGAGTGTTCGTAAACGAATGACGCAACAGGGCTGAAACTCAATTTATATAATGGGTGATTCATTCGGAGTTACTTTTTCCAAAACTAAAAAAAATATGAATAATACAAATTTATCGGGTAATCTTTATTATAATACAAAAGAACCATTCCTTACATTTACTTTTTAAAGATTATTTCTTTCAAATGTTGTCCGTAACTGCGATTAAGGTGGTCCATTCTGGAGTTCCAGTTTTCGATGACCCGACCGAGCATTTCTAGTGGTATTTGGCGAATAACGCGAGTAATGTTGGCTTCCAGTTGATCAATCGTACGCGGCTTATCCATATAAACTTTGGACTTTACATAACCCCACAGAAAAAAAGTCTAAGGGTGTGATATCACAGGATCTAGGCGCCCAACTGACTGGTCCGAAACGCGAAATTAACTGTTCACCAAATTTTTCTCGCAACAAAGCCATAGTTTCACATGCTGTGTGGCAAGTGGCGCCGTCTTGTTGGTACCAAAAGTTCTGAAGATCACGGGCTTCAATTTCAGGAAACAAATCCGTTATCATGGTACGATAACGGTCACCATTGACAGTGACGTTCTGGTCGGCTTCGTTTTTGAAGAAATATGGACCGATGATTACACCACCCCATAAACCACATCAAACTGTTGTTTTATCTGGATGTAATGGTAGCTCTTGAATTTCTTCAGGTTGCTCTTCAGACCAAATACGGCAATTTTGTTTGTTAACATATCCGTTGAGCCAAAAATCGCTAAACAAAATTTTCGTTGATAACAGTGGATTTTCTGCAAGCTTTTCAAGAACCCAAAGACTAATTTGTAGGCGTCCGGGCTTAGTGCATTGGTGGCATAGTTAGGGCATGATGAAATGTCAAAATATAGTGAACGAAAATATTAGGTTAGGTTGTCATGACTGACGCTTTATCTGTCAAAAAATGCATAGACAAAAAAGTAACTCCAAATGAATCACCCGTTACTAAAGATGAGTACCCAATTCGTATGACACTAAGCGAGCGCCCCTATCCCCACTCCATTCCCTCCATTCCACGAACTTTTGGACCTCCCCGTGTATGTGCTCATCGATTCATTATTTTAGAACTAATCATGTAGCACAAATCAAATAACTAAAAACATGGTCCCGGGTTTGACTCCCGGGTCGGGCAGCGTCACTCAGTTTCTCCATCAAGAACCTCCCAACAACAGACCGGAGTCCGAAGTGGCGACCGGTTAATGGCAACATGCATGCCCAACGTTCTGGTGAAACATGGTTGCACACATATCCCTTCATGAACACAGGCGTGATGTTATGTTATTGTTAAATAATTTAATCAGAATGTTGTTTCCTCAACAACCAAGATAGCATTTAAATAGTTACAAAACAATACATTACGAAAAACCATTTTATTTCAATCTCCCTTCAAAAATAAATGTTATATTCCTTTTCTTATAAACATGAGTAATCGTCATTATTACAAAAATGTAAAAGTGAGTTTTTATCCTCGTCGCCAATATAAAATATGCTTATTTATTGGTAGTAATAGTTGACTCGCCATCGCACCACCGCACAGGCCGACAGTCCGAACACTACTGCCCCGACCTCACCATTCGGACCGGTATATAAAACCAAGCGACGTGCGCGCCCGAGGCAACGCCACTGTACTGTTAGCGGTTTGTAGCGTGATACATTAATATCTTCATACATTACACTGCCCTAATTATTTTACAAATCGCAAATAAATTTCACGTTACTCGGAACAGGGGGAAATGTTTGTATACCAAAGAGGTTGTTTTAGTCCAGCGAGTATTGTTTTTTGGTTTATGATGTCGAATTTTGAATTCAAGAAAATTCTTTAACCTCGGAAATATTAATACGACTCATTTTGATGATTATTTTATTGCTTTAGACACTACTCGGAAGAAAGTATAAAAAATGAAATTAATTATAAACTGTCTTGTTAAAACGTCAAGTTCGGCCAAATGATTTAATCACAAAATTTTAGAGATCTTTATTTACAAATAAAACTTCACACTTTACCACTACAGGGAAACTGGGTATAAGTAAATTCATCGTAAAACAAAATAAATTGCAAATAATTTTATTGAATTATTGGTTCGGACGAAAAGTTTAAAGTTTTGTTTTGAAGGTTTTAGTAGACACCACATCCACAGCCGCGGCCTCCATAGCCAAGTCCGAGAGCGGCAGGAGCAAAGGCAGCAGCGCCAGGTCCATAGCCAGCGCCAAGCCCATAGGCACCACCAGCGCCATACGCACCAGCGACGCCATAGCCAGCAGCAGAAGGAGCGATGCTCTCAATAGCAGTAACACCGTTACCGCAGCTGTGGCTGACGATGCCAGCACCGCCACTTGGTAACACTCCCTCCAAAGCCACAGCACTCACGAACGGCAGCTCACCAGCCACGGACAGAACACCCTCATACACATTCTCAGACGCTACGGAGAGGCTACTGGGAGCGAAAGCAGAGGCGCTGGAGACAGGCAGTCCACCGCCACTGGTGGGAATGATCTCTAAACCAGCCAAGCCATTGCCAATGAAACCATTGTTGGCACAGTTACCAGCATAGCCATTACCAAATAATCCATTCCCGATGAAAACATTACCACCCAAGCCGTTACCAGCACATCCTGGGGCATAAACAGCAGGAGCGGCGATGGCTCCTAGTCCAAGACATGAACTGAAAGCAGTCTGTAAACAAAAAAAAAAAAATATTTAGTAAATATCTCTATAACAGCAAATATGCATTGGAACATAATAATTGTATCAATCAAATAAGATATTGGGTGTCAGACGTGTTTTATGCAATTCCAAACATGATTTTAGTGTGAAAAACTTAACGGTCATTACACAATTAGAGGTAACATAAAATACGCATTATAATATGCGTAACTTAATGCACAATATTAAACTGATCAAATGATCAGTGTATAGTTAAATATTGAATTTCGATACTCTAAAAATATCGATGAAATGGGATCATAAAAAAAAATACTTATGAAATAATAAAATATTGAAGAATTACTTCTCACCTGGATGAAGAGCGCCTGAGCGCAGACGACGAGGATCACCTTGGCTGACATTGTAGTTAGTGTTGAAGTGAACTTCAGAATGAGTTTTACAAGAATCGATCGACTATTTATACTGAAACCTAGTCCTTATCTAGTTGTGTTGCAGCAATTTATGGATTTTGAAAGAGCTTTATGTTTCTTTGTCAGTCGTTGTAATATGGGGAAATAGAAAATGCATGTATTTCGTAAGTGACGTAACCTTGAAATATTTAGTATGAAGGGTATTGTTTCAATAGGACATAGAGCAAACATCACGTTGTCACGTTGTTATGATAAAAAGGTTTCGGACTATATAAACGTGGTTTAAAAGTAGGAACATCATTCAGTCTTCAGTTTGTCGTTGAACACAAACAAACATCAAACATGTCTACCTTCGGTTTTCTGTTGCTCTGCATCCAAGCTTGCTTGGTCCAGGTGAGTTTATTCTTTTAAAGACTTTCTTCATTAATACTTTTTTCTTACCTTACTGTCACAATCTTAATTTGTCACAAATGTAAACTTTATGTAGTAGGAGCACCACTTGTTTATTCAAACATGTAGAGAAAATATCACCTTGCATAATAACCACGACGTAAGCTGGCTGACAGGTACCTCTTCTATTAAAAACGATTAATGAGGACAGTCTCTCTCATTCGATTATCATTATTTTATTTTGACTGCCCTGCACTTCTGCAATTGCTCACAATTTTGTCATTTACATGCGATTCTGGTAGACTACTTACATCCTCAGAATGATGTACTAGGGATTTTCTAAGCAAGCAATAAGTTCTATGTGTCTAACGGGGCTCTTTTTTTTAACAGAATGTTTTCGGCCAATATCTCGGCGGTGGCGGTTGCGGATGCGGAGGTCCAGCTGTTGGTTTAGGCATCGGTTCTGCTTATGGTGGTTCTCTGGGTCTCGGCGCTGGTCTTTCTCCTGTTGCTGGATGTGGTAGTACCTTGGGTCTTGGTGCTTACGGTGGTGCCATCGGTGCTATCGCTCCTGGAGCTGCTTACGGTGGCGTCGGTGAAGGCAACGTGGCGGTCATTGGTGAGCTGCCAGTCGCCGGCAACACCGCTGTTGCTGGTCAGGTCCCCATCCTAGGTGCCGTGACCTTCGGCGGCGCTGTGCCAGCTGCTGGTGCCGTGTCCATCTCCGGACAATGCGCATGCGGCTGTGGCTCTCCTCTTTACTACTGAAGTATCTTTTTCTGTCGCTAATATAAAAATAAACGATTATGAACTGAACAAATTATTAAATCTTTAAATACTCCTCAACCAAACCATTACCAATTATTAAACCATTAACCGATCCAATTACAATTATTTAAATAGATAAAATGTGATCGTGTTACAATATACCTGTAGCGTTTGTAAACGGATGGCGCCGTTTGTAAAATGACGAATCAAACAATCTGCCTGCGACATACTTACTGCATAAATTTGGCTTCATTTCTTTGTTTATTGCTTAATTTTGTTTGTTCCACGTTTCGTATATTGCGTTCCGTTTTTGCTCAAGTAACTTTGTCATGCATCGTTTTGTTCTTTGCGTTTTCATAATATTTTGTGTTTATGTTTGTGACGCTGTTTCCTCTTCCTGATTTGAATTACTTGTTTTGTATTACTACTACTGTACTTTTTTTGTATTACTACTACTGTACTACAGGGATCTTTTGGCGCTTTGATGGTTTGGGAAATTAAGATGCCTTAGTTCCGATTTTGGCCACGCGCCAAAGGATCCATGTATAACTACACTGGTACTGCTGGTGGGTGGTGCATAGATAGTGGTGTTGCACCTAAAGCGAAAGCAATCTTAGTTTATTTGCATATTTATCAGTTATTTATATTTATTTTATTTTATGTTATCTGATGATGATTCTTTTTACTCTGCTGTTAATTCCTCTAGCTCATCCGCTAATGCAAGTTTTAACTCCTTGACTGACACCCTTGGTGACTTTGTGCGTCGGACCTTCAGTCAACAGAAAGGTCATTCGTTTAATGTCTGCCATATAAATGCGCAAAGTGTACCAAGTCACTACAGTGATCTGTTGGACACCTTTACCGACGCCAATGCCCATGCCGTTCTGGTTTCTGAGAGTTGGCTCAAACCTCATCTTCTCTCCACTAACTACTCTCTCCCAGGTTTCACTCTTATCCGAAATGATAGAATCGGAAAGGGAGGGGGTGGTGTAGCTATCTATCTTCGTAGCGATTTCCCATTCAAAATCATTACCTCATCCCCCGCACAATATCATGCTTCCACCGAGTATCTTTTTTTGGAGGTCTACGTCAAAGGCGTTAAGACCCTTCTTGGTGTTGTCTATTGTCCACCCGCCGTTGACTATTTTTCCAAACTTGAATTGGCGCTGGAATCCGTAGGGTCAGAGTATGCACATTGCGTCATCATGGGCGATTTCAACACTGACCTTGCTCACCACAACCCACGATCCCGTAAACTCCTTCACATCACTGAGTCCGTTAGTCTCCATATACTTTCACTGCAACCTACCCATTTCAATATCTCAGGTGATGACACTTGGCTCGACCTAATCCTTACATCCACTCCCTCTCTTGTTTCCTCTCATGGTCAGTGTCCCGCTCCTGGATTTTCCCACCATGACCTCATTTTCCTCTCGTATGTCCTAAAACCGCCTAAACCTGTCCCAAAAGTACTGCACATGCGGTGTTTTACACGCATGGACGTTGAGAAGCTTCGTCAGGACGCGTCAGACGTCAGTTGGGAACACCTGGCAGCGGCGACAGCTGTAGACGAAAAACTGCGTATTTTCGATCGGACGGTGCTTGCTCTCTACGATAAACACGCTCCTGTTAAGACGATTAAACTTCGGCGTCCCCCTGCTCCTTGGATGACGACAGGGGTTCGAATGGCTATCTATAAAATGGGTCCTCGTGAGTCCCTTAGAAATAAATTCAAAGAAATTGATATACTAACTCAGCCTTCTCTTTATATCTTAGAAAGTATTTTGTATGTTCGGAAAAACTTAGGACTTTTCAAAATTAGAAGCGATATCCATAATATAAATACACGTAGAAAACATGAAATTGTGATACCCAAATTTAGATTAGCTAAAACTAGTAAGTCATTTGTTATAAACAGTATTCGATTTTAAAACATGTTGCCAAAGTCGGTTACAGAACTTAGTGATGGAAAGTTCAAAACCCACATTAAACGTGTCCTTATCAAAAAAGCATATTATAAGATTAAAGACTACGTTGAAGACAAGGAAGTTTGGCAATAATTCCTTCTGCACATGTGGCTTCCCTGGTACCTCAATAACGGCATTACTATGTGATTATGTCTATTAACTGCTCCCAAATTAAGATGATTATTTGATTTTACCTATTTTTCTTTCTTTTTTTTTTTACATTTACGTACTTTTTGACACAATCTTTTCATTATTTGACATTATATAACTTCACGATACTATATTTTTTATAGATTTGTTACAGCTTTAGTGGCAGTCATGCCATTTAGTTTAAATAGGTTTTTAATTGGTTTTTTTTTTATATAGATTCTCTTTTATATTTTGTGAATGTGAGAACGTTGTAGGCATAACCGACTTTTAGATCTGTCGATCGTTTTCTATCTTGCTAAGTACCTGGTACTTGTTGATAGGCCTACAGTGTCCTCTCATACCTATAAACACTGTAACTCGAAAAGATTGTAAATACCATTTATTTTTAAAAGAGTAACCGTGGAGTTTCTTGCCGGCTCTTCTCCATAGGAAACGACCAATTGGAACCGTGCACCTAGCTTCTGACGTTTCATAAGTGCCCTTGTAGGTTTATGTGAAATAAAATATTTTGAATTGAATTGATAGGTAGGGTGACGATTAGTTCTCTTCCTCCTCTTATTTTCAATGGTATCGTTATACCCTTTACCTCTACTGTGAAAGATCTCGGTTTGCATCTTGACTCAACGCTTAGCTGGCAACGCCAGGTCTCTAGTGTTAGTCAAAGGGTCAACGGTACTCTGCGATCCCTGTATCGTCTGAGAAACTTTTTACCCGCTAAGACGAAAACTATGCTTGTGCAGACTTTGATTTTCCCTATCATCGACTATGGTGACGTGTGCTACTTTGACTTGAATTCGGTTTTGCTGGATAAGCTCGACAGACTGCTCAACAATTGTATCCGGTTCATATTCAACCTCAGGAAATATGATCATGTGTCGAGCTATAGGTCTGAGCTCAAATGGATGTCCATTCGCCAAAGAAGAAGTATGCGCGCTTTGACCACGCTTTTCTCCCTTCTCAACTCTCCCACTCCTCCTTCTTATCTTACGTCTCACTTCCAATATCTATGTTCTTCACACACTAAGAATCTGCGTTCTTCTAACAATCTTCTCCTACTTTGTCCTTCTCATACTGACTTTGTTCATTCTTCCTTTCATATTCAGTCCATTCTTCTATGGAATGCGCTTCCTCTTGATATCAGGACGGCCACCAGCCGGTATGCATTTAAGCGGAAATTGCAGAGTTTTTTGTCAAATTCAAAAGAGTAATCTCAACACCTCTCTCCCTTGAATTTGTTTATTGGTATATATATATATATATATATAATATAGGTATATATTTTATTAAATATGTATGTATGTGTATTATAACTATTTCTAATGATGTATTTTAATAAAAAATGTTTTTCTTTTGTGACTGTACCTAAATTACCCTAGGCTGATAAAATTTTCGTTTTTCCTAATTATGTTAATATTAGTGTTTGAGTCGGTTCCCCCTTAGGGGGAAGGGCCGCACTCCACCCCGTACGGCCCTGTAGAGCTCGTCTCCGGACTGGTCACTCTCCCACCGATATAAGAAATGAATTCCCAAATAAGAAGTCCGATACCTTGTCCCATTAATAAGGCCAGGAAAGGATTGAAAGAGATTGTAAATAAGACGGGAACTCATTGTTATGAAAATATATTGGATGTGGTTTTAGAAAGCTAATAAATAATAGTGGGATGTAAAGTATATTATTATATAAACCTGTGAGTAACCCTTACGTTAGCGTAACAGGTATTTGGTCAGTCATTACTCACACGATACCTCACATCTGCGCTCGGAGTACTCAGAGCAACACTTCCATAAAGTGACGCAAGCGGCTTCCCAGCGGCATTGCGTCGGCATCACGCTCTTTTGGAGACATGGTCCCTAGCAGTTCTTTCGAACTGATAAACGTGACGAAGCGGCTTTCCCTGCGGCAACTGTGCGACCGTCCTTGTACAAGCAACAGAGCGGCTAGTTCCAGCGGCATTGCGTCGGCATCATGCTCTTTAGGAGACATGGTCCCTATCAGTCCTTGGACTGAATATAAGATAGATGTGTTCACCCAAACCCCTGGAAGTTCACCCTTCGCACAACAAGCATATCTGCAAGACACGTGTTCATGTCAGTCTGACCGAATTATTAGTCTGAGATAAAGAATACAACATTCAAGAATAGCTAATTAATAGAGTTGAGAATCAAACTCATGAATCATTATTTATTTAATAGAGTTTTGGATAATCTCTCTTAAAGCTCTATTATTATTCAGAGGCAAAGAATACAAAATTCAAGATTAAGTTACCAACTAGGTAATACATTAGAGAATCATGATTTGAGAATCATTAATTAATAGAGTTGTGGATCAACTCTCTTGAAGGCCTATAGACAGCCCCAAAGTGCCCTCCCTTCACCACTTCCTAGTGTTTGAGCTGGGGAGAAGAAGTGGCGCAACAAACTCCCCAGCAACACGTCTCTGTCTGTTTAGTTACGAGAACTTTAATTACATCACCAGCCTAGGATAGTTCTTATAATGAAAGACTCACACAGTCGCACCAACAAACACACACACATACTCGTACTGCGTTAAAAACTACATTATTCTAATCCGGGCTCTAACCCAACTATATTTAACTTAATAAATAATACTAGCTGTCTTACGACAGCCACCGGACATAGCCTCTATGGTATTCACCGAGTCTGCTAATATAACTCGCCTAGGTTATTACGTCTGCACCCTACCTTGGTCTAAAACCAAGTCCTCCTCTCGCAGCTGAGCACCAATATCAAATAATTCCTTAGAGAGAATTAGATTACAACTCACTTACAAAATACTGCACACATTACCAGTCTAGCCTCGGCTCCGCTTCGTGTCTCCACCGTCTGCCGAAGTGCTCCAAAACTCACTGCCTTGCTTAGACTACGTGGTCGCTACCTAACGTGGTCTTAAACCCACTAACAACTTTATAAATAATGCTCGGTCTCTAACGACAGCCTACGAACTATAACTTGATAATTGATATTCATCAAGTCTCCTAGCTTAACTCGCCTGGACTCTGACGTCCTTAGCCTTTCGTGATTCAAAATCAACTGCCTCACTTGTCTTCAAATATCCGTCTCCCCCGTTCCCCACATTCCTAAAATAACCAACTTCCCACAGTTTTGCAGAATAGGTTTATTGCAGTTTTTGTGTAAAAATTCTCAATTGTTTTAAAAGGGTCCGCTTAAATTGCCTGAGTAGGTTTCATGCGAACCAGATGTGGCAGTAATAATATTCGTTGCCTTGGAACAAAGAATATCAAACTTTCGAGACGGAAGATTCAAAAGTTACAATTTATATAATTATATTGTATCATAGAACCATACTATTATGTTTTAGCACAACACCTATTAAAGTACTTTAGCTATCTGCTTGAATAATAAAACTATCAATACAATAGTATAACTACAGTTATAGGACAATAGATGGTTACATCAATGGAAGCATTGACTATTTGCATGCCTTTGAATGGCTTATAAGTAATTTTTGTTTTAAGTATCATTCTAGTTAGGTAGTTAGCATAACTCTAGATTTCTATTTGTTAGTTACCTTACTTTCGTTATATTCATGTAAGAGCACGCTTGATCCCACTAACTTTGAGAACCACATGATTCAAGACTTAAGAGGTTCATTACTGTCTTACAATTTTAAAGAAATAGGATCTTTTATTTATTTATTAGGGTAACTGACAAGCTGTCAGACCATAAAATTGAGATTTAATGTGTTTCTAAGTGGCCCAAACCGTATGCCAATTTTAAAGTAAATATTATATTTTGTTATAAATTAGAATAAATGACACACAGTCACATTCCCCCCTCTGAAAATCAGACGCGTGACGCAGTACAGCGTATGAGCTTTCACAATATGATGAACTCTGCTCTTGATAGTATTATAGAATATTTATGGGACTCATATGTTCACTTAATCAAATAGGTAATTAACTACAATGATTCTAATTGTAACTCGAATCTAATAAGATCACGAGATGTAATGTCTGCTATAATTTAGTATTGTTTTGCAGAAGCATCTTCAACCGATACACATAATATAATTGCTCCATAATATTTGAACTGTTATTCTTCTTGCAAATACTCTTTTCATGATAATTTAAATAGCACTACCGCGCCTCAGTTATGTTCAGAAAACCTGTGCATGCTTATAATGTAGATTTACATACCAAGGTCTCTTTTAAGAGTATTTGTGTTATTGTGGCACGCTACCTACAGCACTCCCTCGTTCTTAACTCAGCCAATCGCAGTTGCTGATGGACAGAGGCCTCTCCTTATGCACTTCAATGCTGAGCCAGCTTGGTTAGCTGCCCGCAGGTGTATCCAAGAATAGCTGAAATAGTCCGCACACGAACATATTAGATTGTATTCCAATGTGAACGCCCCCCTCTGATTCTAAGAGTTTAGAGCAGTTTTGAAATCACTTGTTGCAAACACTTGTTTGCTTATTAGCACACAATGCTGTTAACTATCACCTCAGATTATAAAATGTTGTCGAAACCATTCCCATGAACATATCAGATTGTATTCCAACTGGACGCCCCCTCTGATTCTAAGAGGTTAGAGTAGTTTCCAAATCCAATAGGAGTTGGGAAGTTATACTGTTTAGAAAATATAGACATCCTAGATTGTCCAAATAATTGTTGACTTATTATTATACGAAATGCAACTATCCAGTCTGACTATCAAATAAAGAATAATTATCAAAACACGAACAATCTCTGGTATATTTCGACTGATAACTATAGTATCATAGTCCTAAAGCATTCAGTATGTAATATTAAATGTGATAACAAAAATCATACCACGTAGTAACGGGTAACCCTAATGTACAAATATAATTGAAACTTAGCTTCGTCACAGGAACCACGCTACTGCTGCTGCTGTTGCAGTCAGCCGATCACAGCCGATTTTGATGAAACTTTAAACCAAGCGCTCTCACAAACCTATGGTTTTGACATAGCGTAGTCGCAGCTAAGCGAAGGCTTAAAGATCCTGGAATTTGAAATAAGTGCACAAGAGTATCCGTTCAAGTATATTTGGCATAGGCTGCTGATTGTAGAGTTAGACAGATTTATGTTTACTTCCTATGATGATAGTTAATGAACCTTCTCGTTCATTTTTTTTTCATTTATAAATTATCACAGTTGGTGATACTTTATTCAAATTACAATCTAGCTTATTATCTAATAAGTAATTTAATAATAACTTAAACTACTAGACAACTATAAAATTAAGAAATCGTCCTTTAATGTCTTTCATAATATTTACTTTACGTAAACGGAAGACACGTCATTCACGTGTTCTTTATAATTGTCAGCACTTACACTGCAGTATTGACAGATTAATTGTTATTTTATAGGCTTTACGCTTCGTAGTTCTTATTTACAAAAATAAGAGTTTACCTTTAGGTTAACCCATATTAAGGGTGTGTATTATAGCTAAGCTCACACACACTTATAAATATGAAACGCACAAACACTTTTCATATTCACAAACCTTCAATACAAAACTTACGTTTGCAGGGAGTCGAACCCATTACTACAGTCTCATAATCCAAACAGCAATCATACCATAACCTACTTAAAATGACATCCACACTTTAAGTGGGAATCGAATCCACTATCAGTAGCGTCGGAACCTAAGTCCTACAATCAACTATTCGTGCGGGGATTGAACCCACAAGCCGTGACACAGGAATGCAAGCACTTATAAACCAACACATGTGGCGGGAATCGAACCCAAGATTCACTTACAACGAAATCTAAGCACATCAACTAACAAGTTATGCGGGAATTGAACCCACTACCAGTACCTGAGAAATGCAACTTCCAAAGTCAAACCGTTACCGTGTTTGAACATAAGTTATTGTATCCATTGTAACTCTTGCCGTCTCTAACAAATATAGAACCATAAAATTACGTTGTGTTATTTTTATGTAGTAACCCTTATGTTGTTCTTTCTCGTTGCACTGAAGTAAATCAGTACATTTAATGACGAGAATCCTGGTCACGGCACCACATGTGACTGTACCTAAATTACCCTAGGCTGATAAAATTTTCGTTTTTCCTAATTATGTTAATATTAGTGTTTGAGTCGGTTCCCCCTTAGGGGGAAGGGCCGCACTCCACCCCGTACGGCCCTGTAGAGCTCGTCTCCGGACTGGTCACTCTCCCACCGATATAAGAAATGAATTCCCAAATAAGAAGTCCGATACCTTGTCCCATTAATAAGGCCAGGAAAGGATTGAAAGAGATTGTAAATAAGACGGGAACTCATTGTTATGAAAATATATTGGATGTGGTTTTAGAAAGCTAATAAATAATAGTGGGATGTAAAGTATATTATTATATAAACCTGTGAGTAACCCTTACGTTAGCGTAACAGGTATTTGGTCAGTCATTACTCACACGATACCTCACATCTGCGCTCGGAGTACTCAGAGCAACACTTCCATAAAGTGACGCAAGCGGCTTCCCAGCGGCATTGCGTCGGCATCACGCTCTTTTGGAGACATGGTCCCTAGCAGTTCTTTCGAACTGATAAACGTGACGAAGCGGCTTTCCCTGCGGCAACTGTGCGACCGTCCTTGTACAAGCAACAGAGCGGCTAGTTCCAGCGGCATTGCGTCGGCATCATGCTCTTTAGGAGACATGGTCCCTATCAGTCCTTGGACTGAATATAAGATAGATGTGTTCACCCAAACCCCTGGAAGTTCACCCTTCGCACAACAAGCATATCTGCAAGACACGTGTTCATGTCAGTCTGACCGAATTATTAGTCTGAGATAAAGAATACAACATTCAAGAATAGCTAATTAATAGAGTTGAGAATCAAACTCATGAATCATTATTTATTTAATAGAGTTTTGGATAATCTCTCTTAAAGCTCTATTATTATTCAGAGGCAAAGAATACAAAATTCAAGATTAAGTTACCAACTAGGTAATACATTAGAGAATCATGATTTGAGAATCATTAATTAATAGAGTTGTGGATCAACTCTCTTGAAGGCCTATAGACAGCCCCAAAGTGCCCTCCCTTCACCACTTCCTAGTGTTTGAGCTGGGGAGAAGAAGTGGCGCAACAAACTCCCCAGCAACACGTCTCTGTCTGTTTAGTTACGAGAACTTTAATTACATCACCAGCCTAGGATAGTTCTTATAATGAAAGACTCACACAGTCGCACCAACAAACACACACACATACTCGTACTGCGTTAAAAACTACATTATTCTAATCCGGGCTCTAACCCAACTATATTTAACTTAATAAATAATACTAGCTGTCTTACGACAGCCACCGGACATAGCCTCTATGGTATTCACCGAGTCTGCTAATATAACTCGCCTAGGTTATTACGTCTGCACCCTACCTTGGTCTAAAACCAAGTCCTCCTCTCGCAGCTGAGCACCAATATCAAATAATTCCTTAGAGAGAATTAGATTACAACTCACTTACAAAATACTGCACACATTACCAGTCTAGCCTCGGCTCCGCTTCGTGTCTCCACCGTCTGCCGAAGTGCTCCAAAACTCACTGCCTTGCTTAGACTACGTGGTCGCTACCTAACGTGGTCTTAAACCCACTAACAACTTTATAAATAATGCTCGGTCTCTAACGACAGCCTACGAACTATAACTTGATAATTGATATTCATCAAGTCTCCTAGCTTAACTCGCCTGGACTCTGACGTCCTTAGCCTTTCGTGATTCAAAATCAACTGCCTCACTTGTCTTCAAATATCCGTCTCCCCCGTTCCCCACATTCCTAAAATAACCAACTTCCCACAGTTTTGCAGAATAGGTTTATTGCAGTTTTTGTGTAAAAATTCTCAATTGTTTTAAAAGGGTCCGCTTAAATTGCCTGAGTAGGTTTCATGCGAACCAGATGTGGCAGTAATAATATTCGTTGCCTTGGAACAAAGAATATCAAACTTTCGAGACGGAAGATTCAAAAGTTACAATTTATATAATTATATTGTATCATAGAACCATACTATTATGTTTTAGCACAACACCTATTAAAGTACTTTAGCTATCTGCTTGAATAATAAAACTATCAATACAATAGTATAACTACAGTTATAGGACAATAGATGGTTACATCAATGGAAGCATTGACTATTTGCATGCCTTTGAATGGCTTATAAGTAATTTTTGTTTTAAGTATCATTCTAGTTAGGTAGTTAGCATAACTCTAGATTTCTATTTGTTAGTTACCTTACTTTCGTTATATTCATGTAAGAGCACGCTTGATCCCACTAACTTTGAGAACCACATGATTCAAGACTTAAGAGGTTCATTACTGTCTTACAATTTTAAAGAAATAGGATCTTTTATTTATTTATTAGGGTAACTGACAAGCTGTCAGACCATAAAATTGAGATTTAATGTGTTTCTAAGTGGCCCAAACCGTATGCCAATTTTAAAGTAAATATTATATTTTGTTATAAATTAGAATAAATGACACACAGTCACACTTTGTTCCTCTCAAACAGAGCACCTGCCATCTAATCCCTTCACCACCCTTGGTTGACTGGTAGAGAATGCCTAAGGCATTAAGTCCGATTTGTACTTTTTTTTGAGTGTGAAAAGTTTAAATAAATAAATAAGTAAATACATTTTTTTTTTAAATACATTTGCTAGTGGTACATGACAAATGTTTAGTTTCCGAGATACTTGGATTTACATATGCGTTTTCTGGGTAAAATGTCACGGTATCATTGATGTTAATTATAAGGTCAAGTGTTTTCAAAACCAAACTAGCCTGTAAATTCGCACTGTTTTCATAATACCTGCAAAATCTTGATAGTTGAATAGGCTAGTTAACAGTAAGGAAAATACCTTATGAAAGGAGATGGAAAATGGTGGGCCCAAATGTAATAAGTTAAGATTATGATCTAAAAAATTAGTCATATTTTTTATCTTAGAATATGAAAAATCACCTCAATTCTCAATCTGGAAGCGGAGAAATATGGAAAAGATAGTTTTCGTGAGATTATCGATTGAGTAATCGATTACACAGTTACTTTACGAACATGAAACCTTTGCACTAAATAATAAACTCAAAGTAGTAAAATGCACTATATATACTTATGTGCAACATAGTGCATATAATTAAAGTCATATTAATAAATAAAATATCAATTAATTACTGAAAAAACAATATTTATTATTATCGATTTCATATCGATTAAAAATCGTTTTCTATTTTTATTTATTTATTTATAATTTTTAGTCTATGTCACTGGCATGACAGCTGACTGACACTGACACTAGACAGTTGAAAACTGCTCTAATGCTCTTGTTTGCCCACTCGTCACAGGGTACATTTTATTTACTCGTTTCGTGTCAAAGAGTATAGTAATATGTTTCGTGTTTTCCGATGCGTTTTGAGTGCTTTCCCGATTGTTCCTCATTTTTCACGACCTCTGCTTTGTATTTTACGGATTCCGACCCTGCCTACCTAGGAGAATCAGCTGTTAGTTAAAGATTGTAACATAACCTCACTTTTACATAATCTCTTTTATCTCTGTTCTCAGATTGACAAAAGCCGCAGAATTCTCAGTGAAACGTTGATAATATATAAGCTATTAATTGACACCACTTTCATATTTTTACACCCAGGCCCAAGATTGTATGTAATCGTTTCAGTCTCCTTTGCATTGTAGAATGAATGAGAACTAAAAATTTAAGGTCAAGGGTTTTCAAAATCAAACTAGCCTGTAATTTTGCACTGTTTTCATAATACCTGCAAAATCTCAATTGTTGAATAGGCTAGTTAACAGTAAGTACCTTATGAAATTTGCATTGCAGAATGATTGTGAACTAAAAGAGAACTCAAACTCAAACTCAAAGCATTTATTTCAATTAAACCCTTTACAGACACTTATGAATTGTCAAAGAGTCAGTCAGTTAGCCCTTTCCTAACTGACGGTACCAATTTGTACCGGGTGATTCCCCGTCGATTATTTCGACAATACGATCGCGCATTAGGTATTGGACACTGACGTTCCTTTCGAGTACCACTACACTAGCCAATCACAGTGATTTATTTAAATTTTGCCTGTATACCGCCCGCAAGTGACACTATCAATTAGCGAGCAGTTTCGGATTTGAAAACGGCGGATTGCTTTTGTTTTAGAAAACATTTAAAAATAGAATAAACGGGGTAAGTGTTATTTTTTATATTATTATATAAGATTGTAGTTTTAACTATACAATTAATATGGTTTTAGATTATAATTTTAAATTTCAGTGCTAAAATAACGATTAAAATGTACAAGGACTTATGAGTACCGTCAGTGACTTTGGTTGTTTTTTTGTTAATTAGATCGAATCTATTATTATATTTGTTTATCTTATATTACATATATTTATAATGAATATTTCAAAGATTACGACTTTAGAAGATACGGCTTTGATAGAAGCCTTAATTATGGAAGATTTTCCAGATTGTTCTGAAACTTCAGATGTGGAATTGTCTGACGAAGAAAATATTCCCCAAGAACAACTACCCTCAACTAGCAATTTTGATGAAAAATTTGAAGCAGTATTAGAAGAATTAATGTTGAGCCAAGCTGAAACTTATACAAGACATGAGGCAGAAGATCCTAGTGCGGAAATAGACCAAGAGGTGATTGTATATTCTGTTCCCAACACTGTTCCAGATGATTTACAGACTGAGGAAACTGTATGTATCATCCATAGATGGCGCTGCCATCACGCAAACATCGCGCTCCGTTTGTTTTTTTATTTAAAAATGTTTAAAATAGTTTTTCCGTCCTAATTTTAACATAATTACGATTCATTTAGTTCAGTCAATGATCGCTAGTGTTATCTAAAGTTAACAAACCCTGTGGACTTATAAAAAGTGATATTATTAACCCTATTACTTCTATGATCCGTTTTCATCCCAAAACTGTGTTTGTGCTACAAAAGTGACTTAAAACCATAATACAAACTCAGGGAGCACTTGTACAGGCATATTTCAATAGTTTCTAACTATCATTATCATTAAGATAATCAGTGTTAAAAAAATTCAAACAGTGCGTCGATTTTTGAAATGAAAGCTTGGTAACGACATTCCAACAAACTTTTTAAAAATTATATCTTACTGAACAGTAATTTCGCCACTCGTAATAACTCCTACGTTGACCCCGTACGTTTGATATGCGCTTCCCATACATGAGTCCTTGAGTTCGGATCTCACGAAATGCTTGTCTTTTTGTACTAAAATAATTACAGAATATTATTCTCAACATTAAATTGGGCTGATTTGAACTATTTATTTTCTATAATAATTGAATATCTGAGATTTTTCACCGTTTATATAAATAACTATGCCACTTAAACGAACTCCAACCAAGGCCGCAAAAAAAAACTGTGTCTCTGACATGACTACTAACGTCAGCAATACGGACGCTACTGGCACAACAAGTCGTACGCGATCAAGTAAGCAGACGCCTGATTTCGAGAATAACGATTTTATGTCGGAAATAAGGAACGTAATTGCCGAGTTTAAACATGAACAGAACTTTAAGCTTGACGCTCTCCTAACTACGATAAGCGATATTAAAAAGCAAAATATTGGAATTATAGAATCGATTGAGCATCTGTCTGAAGACTATAATAACCTAAAAAAACAGCTTGAAATAATCGAAAAGGAAAAAAGAGATAATTTACAATACATTTACACTCTCGAGTCTAGAATTGAAAACCTTGAAAATGCGCAAAGGTTCTCCAGTATAGAGATAAGAAATATACCTCCTAGAAGAGGAGAAACGAAAGATGATCTTGCTCAGTTAATGAATACAGTCGGTCGAGCCATAAATGTGACCATTCAAAATAGTGACATAAAAGATGTCTTCAGAATCAACACAAAAACGGAAGGAAACAAGCCTATTATCTTAGACTTTAACTCAGTTTTACTTAAAGAAAAATTTTTGGAACACACAAAAAACTTCAACAAGCAACACAAAGAAAATAAATTGAATACATCACATCTGCATATCCATGGCTCCAGTAAACCAATTTTCATAGCTGAAAATCTAACGAGCAAAGGCAAAAGGCTGTTTTTCTTAGCGCGTGACTTTGCTAAGACCTATAATTTTGCATATTGTTGGGCCGCCCACGGCAAGATATTTATTCGAAAAAATGAAGGAGATAATCGTTTTCGTATAAACTCGGAGGCTGATTTAGATAAGCTTAAATCAGAGTGCGAACTCTGACTAGCCACCTTTTCTTTGCTACAGTATTTTATTTTATTTTATTTAGCTTTGTTTATATTAATTCTTAAGATTTTGTTAATAACTTTAAAAAACTTAATGACTAGTCAATTCTTTAATATTTTGATTCTAATAATGTTAAAAAATATGTTAGTACTCAGTCAAAATGCCTTATATTATGTTAACTTTACAATTTTCGAAAATATTGATATAATTCTCACCTCATTATACTCATTCACACACACAAACACACACATATTATATACAAACACGGACTTCAGATGTCTTGATAGATTAAATATTTTAATAATTTCTGTGAAGATTTTATGCGTGAGACGTAGTGTTGCTCGAAGGTTGGTAAAATACATTGGTAATTTAAATTGCACCCTAAAATATTATGTTTTGAAAAATGGATGACTTTAACATGATACTAAATAATGAACTGGATTCTGTTACTGTAGCTCAATCCGCCACTTGTAACATAGATGACTGCCACGCTTTGTTAAAAAACTCTTCCAATACCCTAAAAATATTGACTCAAAATATACGTAGTATTAATTGCAACACTCCCAACTTTCAGACATTACTTGCAAGGTCAAAAGTTGATTGGGATATTATTGTTCTAACCGAATGCTGGTTGCAGCGAAATCCTACCGTTCCTGAATTCGATGGTTATATTTCATTCACTACACGCAAAAATCAAACTCAAAATGAAGGTGTGGTAATTTACTGCAAAAACATAGAACACTACAGTATTGATGAACCAGAAATTGTTGACGCAAATAGCCTTATTTTAAAAATAAACACAAACACTGTAATCGTTGCTGTCTATCGACCACCTAGTCATAAAAATATCGATAATTTTTTGATGTCCCTGAACGATTGTCTAAGCAATATTTCATCCTTTCAAAATATCATATTAGTTGGCGATATTAATATTGACATTATTGAAAATTCCCAAGATAATAGATCCAACGCATATCTCGACCTTATCGCTTCTCATGGTATGCTTCCTGCTCACACGATTCCTACTCATAGTCGCACGTGCTTAGATCATATAATGTTAAAGACAAGGTTATCAGCGTTCTGTTATGTTGCTCAAACTTCAGTTACAGACCACCATAGCGTTGTACTATTTTTAGACCGTACACTTATCAAACACCAAGGCTCCAATATTATTAAACGAATAGACGACGCAGGACTTGAAACGTACGTAAAAAACATAGATTTCGAAAAGATTTTCAGTATGACTGATGTTAACGAGGCAACCAATTTTTTTATACACTCCCTAGGTCAAGCTATAAATGATAACACAAAACTAATCAAGACTTCTAGACGTAAAATAATTTTGAAGCCTTGGATAACACCTGGACTATTAAAATGCATGCGAAATCGTGATCAATTACATATTAAAACCATAAAAAATCCAGATAATAAGATAGCACTTTGCACTTACAAAAGATACAGAAATTTTTGCAACGATATATTAAAGAAAGTAAAACAAAGTTATGAGCAAGATCTGATTAAAAAAGCAGGGAAAAACAACAAAAAACTTTGGGAAGCAATTAAAAATATAACCTATACTAATAAAGCCAAACAAAAATCCACACAGCTTATTTCAATAGACAATCCCATTGAATCAATAAATAGAGTAAATTCATTTTTTGCAAACGTAGGTAAAACATTGTCAGAAAAATTACTCCCACAAAATACACATTTTCCTAATATAGAACCCGATATTCAATCAAAAAATTCTTCTCTAAATTCCTTTGTTCTTCTTCCTACTGATGAAGATGAAATACGGTCCTTAATTATTAATCTAAAAAACGAATGTGCAGTTGGCGTTGATAATATATCTGGATCGTTTTTAAAACGATTTGCTGATATTGTTGTTCCTCCTCTTACATACATATGCAACCTCTCTTTCTCAGCTGGAATATTTCCGCATGCCTTTAAAAAATCCAAAATTATACCCATATTCAAAGCCGGAGACAGATACTGTGTCAATAATTATAGACCAATATCCATACTACCAACGTTGTCAAAAATTTTAGAACGATTAATGAATACCAGACTTACTAAATTCCTTGAACAAAATTGTCTTTTATCTCCATCACAGTTTGGCTTTCGATCTGGCAGGTCAACTGCTGAAGCCGTCCACGAACTAACAGATCACATAGTCAACAAACTAGATAATAAAAAAAAGACATTAGCCATTTACCTAGATTTAGCTAAAGCATTCGACACAGTATCTGTTCCTATTTTGGTAAAAAAATTAGAGAATATGGGAATTAGAGGTCTACCACTTCAACTATTCATAGACTATTTATCCGACAGAACACAAACTACTAAAGTAGATAATTGGATTAGCAACGAACTTCCCATTCAGTACGGCATTCCACAAGGTAGCATTCTCGGTCCAACATTATTCTTAGTTTATATAAACGAGTTATGTGACATACATCTACAAAACGGTAAAATCATCACTTTCGCCGATGATACTGCCTTGATATTCGATGCTAACTCGTGGGATGAGGTTAAAAATTATGCTCAACAAGGTCTTGATACGGTGTACAAATGGTTATATTCCAATTTGCTTACCCTCAACGTCGATAAGACAAAATACATGACTTATTCCCTTAGACACCAGGATCAACCAAACTTCAACTTGAAAGCCCACTCATGTAGTTTCATCAACCATTGTTCTTGTCCTGTATTAGTTAAAACGAATTCTATCAAATATCTTGGCATAATCATAGATTACCGTCTCAGCTTCCAACAACACATTGAAACCCTAGTTAAAAGAATCCGAAAACTAATCTTCATATTTAAAAATCTAAGACATATATCTGATACATTAGTTATTAAATCAGTTTACTTTGCACTATGCCAGTCTTTTCAAAAAATTCAAAAATTCAAAATATTTTATTTCACATAAACCTACATGGGCACTTATGAAACGTCAGAAGCTAGGTGCACGGTTCCAATTGGTCGTTTCCTATGGAGAAGAGCCGGCAAGAAACTCCACGGTTACTCTTTTAAAAATAATTGGTTTTTACAATATTTTCAACAGTGTTATTAGGTATGGGAGGACAGTGTAGGTCTTTCAACAGGTACCAGGTACTTAACAAAATAATTATGGTCAGCAAATCCACTAAGCCTACAGCGTTCTCACATTCACAAAATAGAAAATAATCTATATAAAAATAAATAAATTATTAAAAATAAAAAAGTATTAAAAACGAAATGACGTGATTGATATTACAATTCTGAATAATTATCATGATCACAAAAGCCACTAATAAAGATTTAAAGTTAAATTGTAGGTATATTATAATGTCAAATAATAGCGTGATTTAAATGTCAAGGAAGAATGTAAAAATAAAAATGTAAAAATATATATATATATAAACATGGTAATTTGGGAGCAGTTAATAGACTTATACAATTTGTCGTTAATGAGCTACCAGGGAAGCCACATGTGCAGAAGGAATTATTGCCAAACTTCCTTGTCTTCAACGTAGTCTTTAATTTTATAATATGCATTCTTGATAAGAACGCGTTTAATGTGGGTTTTGAACTTCCCATCGCTAAGTTCTGTAACCGACTTAGGCAACTTGTTATAAAAGCGGATACTGTTTATAAGAAATGACTTGCTTGTTTTAGTTAATCTAAATTTGGGTATCAAAATTTCATGTCTACTACGTGTATTTATATTATGGAAATCGCTTCTTATTTTGAAAAGTCCTAAGTTTTTGCGAACATACAAAATACTTTCTAAGATATAAAGAGAAGGCAGAGTCAGTATATCTATTTCTTTGAATTTGTTTCGAAGGGATTCACGAGGACCCATTTTATAGATAGCGCGGATTGCTCTCTTTTGTAAGATGAAAATTGAATCTACGTCAGCTGCCGATCCCCACAGCAGAATGGCATAAGACATAATACTGTGGAAATAAGCAAAGTATACTAACCTAGCTGTGGCTATATCAGTCAACTGCCTTATTTTTCTTACTGCATATGCAGCTGAACTTAATCTACCTGAAAGAGTTCTAATGTGGGCGCCCCATTGCAATTTTGAATCTAAAGTAATTCCCAAAAATATAGTTTCCGTTATTGCATCTAGTTGTTTGCCATCAAGTTTTAGATTTAGATCAACTTGAGGTACATTTGGTAATGAGAATCTAATACATTTAGTTTTGTTCGCATTCAGTAAAAGATTATTAGCTGCGAACCATTTCGAAAGAACAGCTAGACTATCGTTGACATGTAAAACATCTGTATCTTTTCTATCTATTTTAAAAATTAGAGAAGTATCGTCAGCAAATAGAATTATATCCGATAAGTTAGCCATCATATAAGGAAGGTCATTTATATAGACTAGAAATAAAAAAGGGCCAAGAATTGAACCTTGAGGCACGCCCATTTTAACTAGAGACCCCGAGGACGTCGCCCCATTAACGTTTACTTTTTGTTGCCTGTTTGATAGATAAGAAAGAACAAGGTCAGCAGCTTGTCCACGAATTCCGTAGTGGTGTAATTTACAGATCAGTGTAGTATGGTCAACGCAGTCAAACGCTTTTGAGAGGTCACAGAAAATGCCAATTGCATCCCGGGAATTCTCCCAGGATTCCAAAATGTGACTGATGAGTTTTACTCCAGCGTCAGTTGTCGACCTACCTTTCGTGAAACCAAACTGGTGACTATGTAAAATCCCATTTGAATTAAAATGTGACAGCATCTGGTTCAGCATGATTTTTTCATATATTTTACTCAATGCTGGTAACACAGATATAGGTCTATAATTAGAGGGATCACTCTTACTACCCGATTTGAAAATTGGTACTACTTTACTATGTTTCATTAAATCAGGAAACGTACCGCTATCTAAACATTGATTAAATATGCCTGTTAGAACAGGGGCAATTGTGTCAATGATATCTCCAAGAACCTTAACGGAAATGCCCCATAAGTCTTCAGTGTTTTTTATGTTAAGACTTTTGAATGCTTTTTCAATTGTGACAATAGAAATAGGCTTGAATTCAAAACTTGGAATGTCCTTACTGAAGTTTTCTTTTAGAAGAGATTCAGCTAGTATAGATGATGAGGAGAGAGATTTCGTAACTTCTATTGGGATGTTGGTAAAGAAATTTTCTAGTGTCTCAGCAACTTTTAACTTATCTGAAATGGTTTCATTATCAATTTTTAAAGACACTTCATTCTGTTCTCGCTGTTTCGTGTTTCCAGTTTCTTTGTTAATTATCTGCCACACAGCTTTTATTTTATTATTAGAAATACTAATTTTGTTACTTAATAATTTTGATTTAGCTTGGGCGCAGACTCTTTTAAATATCTTTGAATAGTTTCTTACATAATTATGGACAGCTTCATCAGAAGTCAATGATTTTTCGTTATACAAATTATATAAAATATCTCTGCTTTTTCTAATGCCAGCAGTGGCCCATTCGTTAAATTTTGGTTTAGTATTTATTGTTACTTTTCGTACAGGACATGCTTTATTGAATTCTTGGCATAATGTAGAAAATAATGTACCGTAGTTTATATTGGGGTCTTGTGAATCAAAACTAGCTGTTGAAAGATTGTTATGAACATTATTATTAAACATTTTCAATTTATTTTTAGTAAGAGGTCTTATCTGAATAGTTTTATTTAAAAGTAACTTTTTATATGATTCAAAGGCTACAAGTTGACCTGTATGATCAGACCTGACGCCACTAATTAGGGACGAGTCTTTTATTTTACAATTAGTAAATACATTATCTATGCATGTAGCTGAGGTTGCAGTTATTCTAGTTGCTACATTAAATATACATTTTAAATTGAAGGATTTAAACAATGAGATGAGCTTACATTTTTCAGGTGAATTTACTAATAGATCAATATTTAGGTCACCACAAACAAAAACTATTTTATTATCTCTAAAAAGTTTAGTTAGTATATCTTCCATTATGATTAAAAATGATGACAAGTTTGAGGCTGGTGGTCTATAAACACATAAGAAAGTATGGCCTTCAATCTCTGCACATGCTACCTCACATAAGCGATCAACAGAGCAAGCAGTGATATCCTTCCTTTCCTTATATCTGAAATGACTATTGCATAATATCAAGGTACCACCCCCTAATGAAGACCTGTTGTACGCACTGGCAACTGAAAAATTATTTACATTAAACAACATCCTATCTGGTTTTAACCAGGTTTCACAAAAACACAAGATATCCATATGATATTTATCTATTAACATTTCCACGTCTAGGATTTTGCCAGAGAAGCGATTTAAATTCTGGTGATATAGTAAAATATTATTATTATGCTTCTCTTTTGTCGATTCTAAAAGTTTAAAGAATCTGTTACAGTATTATTAGAAGTACTAGATAATACTGTTTCGTCACTTAAGCTAATCTCAGTTAAAACATTAATAACTGCGTGTATATTGAAGGCTAATAAAGTAGCTAATACATGTTGGCTTTTCTTAGGTAAAAACATATGATCCTGAGTCAACACAAAATCTCTAACAAAATTGTTAGTATCAAAATACAATAAACGGTCACTATGACGACATGCCAAAATATGCATAAGATTATTTAAGCTAAAAATGTAATTGTTATCTTGCTCATATAACTTATCAGAATATGGCAATGCACATAATATTAATTTACCTAATTTTAATTTAAGTAGGGTGTCAATACCATTAACTATGTCCCTTTTAGTAATGCTCAGACTGTTTCCAATTAATAGCACTACAGTAGTCTGCTCATTCATTGGTGTATGTTTTATTCTATGAACAAGCTCATTAAAGTGCAGGTTATGGTAACAACAGTTAACTATAGTATGTTTAGAGCGATTATTTAACAATGATCCAAAACCTGCTCCTAGTCTATCTGAATAGACCAAAACATTACTTTGAGTTGGGTTTACAGTTTCTAAAGTATGAGTTAAAGTGGGTAAAGCTGTAGGAACAACATGCTGTGATGTGAGAGGTGGCGGAGTGGGAGCATAACTACAGGTGAGATTGTTTGTCAGTGACTCACACCTCTCTCCATTGCACTTCACCAAGTCCACCAACTCACAGGCCCCTTGCAAGCGCTCACTTAACATTTGTTGGCTATGCTCATACTTAAAAAAGATTTCCTTTAGTGAAATCTCTTCTCTCTTTGCTAGTATATTGCATTACCACTTGGGGTGGTACCTCTAAAAGTTATTTGATACATTTAGAGAGAGCCCAAAGAGCTATATTAAAAGTTAGTTGCTTTTTCCCAATCCTCTATCCAACTTTTGAGCTTTACCAACACTGCCAAGTGTTAACGGTACGACAGTTGTTCATTCTCATGACAGTACTAAAAAAACACACTGAACTCCCCTTAGATCACGATTTACCTACACAAAATAGACGATCAACAAATGTTTGTTCTATCATCCGTTATAACACTAGTTTCTCCCAAAAGTTTTTCTGTTTTCTTGGCACATTTCTTTATAATTCAGTTAATAAAAAAATATCTATCTATACTCATACAAAAGCTATTTGTAAAAGAAAATTACGCTCTTGGCTATTAAATCTGGACTATATTTCCACGGAAAACTTATTAAAACCAATGTCTTAACACCCACACATTTACACACACACCAACACAATACAATCATTCAATACACACAGCAATTCCCCATTCCCATTTTTCATTTTGTGATAAGCTCATTATTATTTTATTTTCTTATTCAGATACCTAAGTATGTATTACTGAATAATAATATAGTTACGTAATGTACCTACATAATAGGTAGGTATCTATATTTCTCTTAATTTTATGTTTACTTGCTTTTCTTTGATTTTGTTTTAATTTTGTTAGGTCTTTCAAACTTTTGTAATACCATTAATATCTTGACTACTGTTTTGTTAATTAACATGTCCTATCTAAGAGAGCCGGGTGATCTGTAACTCAGGATCCTCCTACCTCAGACACCTTTCTCTATTTAAGACTGTGCTTTTTATTAACCAGTGCCTGTAATACGATGTTGAGATAAATAAAGATTTATGATTATGATTATGATTATGATTATGATTATGGGGTAAAAATAAAGTTATTTATTATGATATTTTTTTACATCCATTGCTTTATTAGAAAAACAAAAAACGGAAGGAACTTATGCCTGTGGAACTATAAGATCAAACCGTAAGGGCATTCCCAATAATCTGGTAGCTGACTCTAAACCAAGCGAGGCCAATATGATTATAGATTTTCTAATTTGAATATTGCATATTATAAATGGAAGGATAACAAAATTTTACATTTGGCTTCTAATTTTCATGGCAATGATGAATCTACAATTCTACAGTATCGCGCAAAGAAAAAAATGGGTCTAAATCTACAATCACCTGTCCAAAGGCCATCAAAGACTACAACTCTTACATGGGGGGTGTTGATACAGCAGACAGATTGAGAGCACTGTGCTGCGTGGACAGGAAGTCCCCAAAATGGTGGCACAGGTTGTTTTGGGGTATTTTAGATATGACATTTGTAATTGCGTATATTATTCATAGTCTCATAATGGAAAAGATACCTGTAAAAGACTTTAGGAGATCCATTGCGCAAGGATTGATGTCTATGAAGAACATCAAAGATAACAACAAGAAGAAACGTTTATCAAGAGACTCTGTGCCTAGCCCTGGGCCATCTAACTGGCTTCTCAACGTTGAAAGACGTTCGTTTAGGAAACCGCGGCGTACATTGGCCTACGTTTGTGGCAAATAGAGGAAGGTGTAAAGTATGCAGCATGAGGAAAGTGCAATCAAAGCCTCACTCAAAATGTTCACACTGCAATATATTTTTGTGCATAAATGAAAATAAAAAATGTTTTGCTGAATACCACGATGCTAATGTTTAATTTATTTTTAATTTAATTATTAATTCGAACTATAAATAAGTACTTAATGTTCCTATTTTATTAGTCATTTTGTGACCCAAAGTTCCTGATGGTACTTTTAAGTCTAGGTTATAAAAATAGTACCTAGAAATAATAAAAAAATCTGAAAAAAATAAATTAGATTTCTTTACTACCCCTTATTCATATTGAGTCATAAAAACTTTAATTTTCATTATTTTTGGTATATTCGCTAAGAAAGGGTTAGTCAGAAAGTTGAAGCTAGTTGCCCATTCCAAAACGTAGATCTGTATGGAGAAGAACGGGCAAGAAGCTCCAAGGACACTCTTTTAAATATAGAAATTACAAAATCCTGGGTACATTACTCTTGTTGGTTCTATATGTGAGAACAATGTAAAAAAAATATATAAAAATCAAAAACAATTAAAAATATAAGATTAAAAATAAGCCCTGGCAGTTAAGAGATCCATTTGGCAGGGAACCGAATGATCCAACACTGAACTAACTTCTAAAGACATTTAAGAAAATTGATGAAAATTGACCATTCTCCCACCTTATCTTCGAAACTAATGAGTTTAAAACTATGAAAACAAAACAGAAAATGGTTCTTTACTCATAGATTACAGGAAAATCTATAAGCAGTCTATGGCCTTAAAATGAAATGGTTAATCACTCAATATTACTTACTGTATTTTTAAGAAAACCTAGTGTCGTGGTGATACGTTGCCTGCGGTCGGCTATAGAATGGTTAAAAGTCAAGTTAATTTCTTAACCGCTGAATTTCTGATGTTCAAGGAGAAAATCAGAAATTCAGCGGTTCTTTAGTTATACAATTTTTTTTTTTACAGAATTGGCCTGCTTTTGAGTCCGATCTCCCCTAATAGAACGCGGTCGATGGCATCTACAAAGTCAAAGTCAAAATCAATTAATTAATTTCAATTAGGCACAAAAAAGGCACTTTTGAACGTCAAACTTTACAAAAAATAATAATAACTGATTCTAGTCGCCTACACTTAATTATTTTACAAATCGAAAATGACATGATGTAATTGTATCTTCCGTTAAGTGAAATAAGGCGAAATGTTTGGGTTTTTGTGGAAGTACATACCAAACAACGAAGTTGTTTTAGTCTGGCGAGAAAATATTGATATGCCCCTAAGATGGGTATATTAACACTAAAAACTTAACATTTAATAAAGGATTCCAAAAAATCACACCCCCATGTCATGACGAAATATAATTCCAAACGGTTTTGCCTGCCCTAATTATTTCACAAATCGCAAATAAAGGAGAATGAACAAAAGTGGTCCAAATATCCACCACTAACGAGACTTATGTTGACTTATAGTCCACTAAACAGAGAGAAACTTTCAGTATGATACAAAAAAAAAATAAGCAGTCAGTAAAAAGTTACGACTTTATGAAAAATAATAATAGTTTAATTTGGTTTTACTTCACTATTTATTTAAATCCATTTTAGTTGTGCACAAGTAACTACTCTTTATGAGCCTCTAATGATGATTCATCGATAACCCCGCGCAAGTTGGAGATATCAATATTTTTTATCCCTTTCGCTTTCCGTTTTTGCTGGTTGATTTTTTGTGATAATGCAAGTAGAAAGAAGAAACTGTGTTTGTTGCAATCATTCATTGTTACGAAGAAGGAATTACAATACCGCTGCGCTTATAAATGCATTTCATGTGTTGATTGAAGACAGCGCGCATGCAAGCGAATTATTGCGCGTTTGGGTGCGTATGTTAAACAAAGAAATGTAAATAGACAACGGGCTAATTTCCGTGACATCGAAGCTGATGTTAACGGAGCAGACGAGTTCCCTGTACTTACACACCAAGATCTAGTATTATTTGCACTTGGGACATATCATGTAAAACTTGCGCGTAGCTACTATGTTGTTCTATGTTCTATGTTATGGGGTTTGGTTTCCGCACTCAGTCCGTCAGGTGGACCATTGTTCGTTGGCCATGGCGGCCGTTTGGGGAGTTATTCCAACCAGCCCACCTCCCTCCAGAAGGCAATTAGGTCTCCTGGTTTGTCTAGAACATCTGTGTATGATCTGGGTGACCTGAGGGTTTCTGTTCTAATCTGGGTAACGCCCGTGCATTCAAAAAGCACGTGCGCAACGGTCTCCTCAGCCTCCATGCACGCCCTGCACAGAGGACTGTCCGTTATGCCTATTGTGTGGAAGTGTTTGTTTAGCGCGTAGCTACTATGGTGAACATATACGCAATGGCGTATATCACATTAAAGTAGCAAGAGACGGTGGTTTTAATAATATTGTAGATTTTGGTATAGAACCCGAACATGCTTTGTTGCTACGCGCAAGGATCCAATCCAGGCACGCACGTGCATGATTGTATTATACGTATGTAATGATACATGGTCGAGAAACAATTTCTACTACTGCTGTATTATTGTTGATGTAGATATATAATGTTAATTTTTAATCATATATGTTTTATGTTTATTTTACACTGTAAGTCACGACTAAAAATATTATGTAGCATTCTTGTTTTCTTTTTTCCGGGCCTTTAAACAAAGTTTATTTCAGCGAGAACCTAGCATGGGACACCAAGCGGCATGGACATAACATGCGTAGATTAGTTTAAAATGTGATATTGACAGAATGGTATTAACGATATGTTTCGCATAAATAGGTAAAAAAACATGAATTTTCACTCAGTCATAACTTTTTTCAGACAGCATAATTTTGGTTACGGTCTGGTTATAATGACTCAGTATTTAGTAGACTATTTTATTGCATAGGTCTCGTTAGTAGTGGACATTTGGACCAAGCTCCATACATTTTTGGTCATTCTCCTTTCACGTAACTCGGAACAGGGGGAAATGTTTGTATACCAAAGAGGTTGTTTTAGTCCAGCGAGTAATGTTTTTTGGTTTATGATATCGAATTTTGAATTCAAGAAAATTCTTTAACCTCGGAAATATTAATATGACTCATTTTGATGATTATATTATTGCTTTATTTAGACACTACTCGGAATAAAGTATTAAATAGGAAATAAATTATACACTGTCTTGTTAAAACGTCAAGTTCGGCCAAATTATTTAATCACATAATTTTAGAGATCTCTATTTACAAATAAAACTTCACACTTTACCACTACATGGAAACTGGGTATAAGTAAATTCATCGTAAAACAAAATAAATTGCAAATAATTTTATTGAATTATTGGTTCGGACGAAAAGTTTAAAGTTTTGTTTTGAAGGTTTTAGTAGACACCACATCCACAGCCGCGGCCTCCATAGCCAAGTCCGAGAGCGGCAGGAGCGAAGGCAGCAGCGCCAGGTCCATAGCCAGCGCCAAGCCCATAGGCACCACCAGCGCCATACGCACCAGCGACGCCATAGCCAGCAGCAGAAGGGGCGATGCTCTCAATAGCAGTAACACCGTTACCGCAGCTGTAGTTGACGATGCCAGCACCGCCACTTGGTAACACTCCCTCCAAAGCCACAGCACTCACGAACGGCAGCTCACCAGCCACGGACAGAACACCCTCATACACATTCTCAGACGCTACGGAGAGGCTACTGGGAGCGAAAGCAGAGGCGCTGGAGACAGGCAGTCCACCGCCACTGGTGGGAATGATCTCTAAACCAGCCAAGCCATTGCCAATGAAACCATTGTTGGCACAGTTACCAGCATAGCCATTACCAAATAATCCATTCCCGATGAAAACATTGCCACCCAAGCCGTTACCAGCACATCCTGGGGCATAAACAGCAGGAGCGGCGATGGCTCCTAGTCCAAGACATGAACTGAAAGCAGTCTGTAAACAAAAAAAATATCGTTTTAGTAAATATCTCTATAACAGCAAATATGCATTGGAACATAATCATTTTATCAATCAAATAAGATATTGGGTGTCAGACGTGTTTTATGCAATTCCAAACATGATTTTAGTGTAAAAAACTTAACGGTCATTACACAATTAGAGGTAACATAAAATACGCATTATAATATGCGTAACTTAATGCACAATATTAAACTGATCAAATGATCAGTGTATAGTTAAATATTGAATTTCGATACTCTAAAAATATCAATGAAATGGGATCATAAGACAAAATACTTATGAAATAATAAAATATTGAAGAATTACTTCTCACCTGGATGAAGAGCGCCTGAGCGCAGACGACGAGGATCACCTTGGCTGACATTGTAGTTAGTGTTGAAGTGAACTTCAGAATGAGTTTTACAAGAATCGATCGACTATATAAACTGAAACCTAGTCCTTATCTAGTTGTGTTGTAGCAATTTATGGATTTTGAAAGAGCTTTATGTACCTTTGTCAGTCGTTGTAATATGGGGAAATAGAAAATGTATGTATTTCGTAAGTGACGTAACCTTGAAATATTTAGTATGAAGGGCATTGTTTCAATAGAACATAGAGCAAGCATCACGTTGTTATGATAAGAAGGTTTAAGACTATATAAACGTGGTTTAAAAGTAGGAACATCATTCAGTCTTCAGCTTCTCGTTGAACACAAACAAACATCAAACATGTCTACCTTCGGTTTTCTGTTGCTCTGCATCCAAGCTTGCTTGGTCCAGGTGAGTTTATTCTTTTAATGACTTTCTTCATTAATACTTTTTTCTTACCTTACTGTCACAATCTTAATTTGTCACAAATGTAAACTTTATGTAGTAGGAGCACCACTTGTTTATTCAAACATGTAGAGAAAATATTAGTGTTGCTATCACCTTGCATAATAACCACGGCATGAGCTGGGCTGACAGGTACCTCTTCTTTTAAAAACGATTAATGAGGACAGTCTCTCTCATTCGATTATCATTATTTTATTTTGACTGCCCTGCACTTCTCCAATTGCTCACAATTTTGTCATTTACATGCGATTCTGGTAGACTACTTACATCCTCAGAATGATGTACTAGGGATTTCCTAAGAAAGCAATAAGTTCTATGTATCTAACAGGCCTCTTTTTTTTAACAGAATGTTTTCGGCCAATATCTCGGCGGTGGCGGTTGCGGATGCGGAGGTCCAGCTGTTGGTTTAGGCATCGGTTCTGCTTATGGTGGTTCTCTGGGTCTCGGCGCTGGTCTTTCTCCTGTTGCTGGATGTGGTAGTGCCTTGGGTCTTGGTGCTTACGGTGGTGCCATCGGTGCTATCGCTCCTGGAGCTGCTTACGGTGGCGTCGGTGAAGGCAACGTGGCGGTCATTGGTGAGCTGCCAGTCGCCGGCAACACCGCTGTTGCTGGTCAGGTCCCCATCCTAGGTGCCGTGACCTTCGGCGGCGCTGTGCCAGCTGCTGGTGCCGTGTCCATCTCCGGACAGTGCGCATGCGGCTGTGGCTCTCCTCTTTACTACTGAAGTATCTTTTTCTGTCGCTAATATAAAAATAAACGATTATGAACTGAACAAATAATTAAATCTTTAATTACTCCTCAACCAAACCATTACCAATTATTAAACCATTAACCGATACAATGACAATTATTTAAATAGATAAAGGTTTTTCAAAATCAAACTAGCCTGTAATTTTGCACTGTTTTCATAATACCTGCAAAATCTCAATATTGTTGAATAGGCTAGTTAACACAGTAAGAAAAAACCTTATGAAATTTGCATTGTAGAATGATTGTGAACTAAAACAGGACTAACTTTTAAAGACATTTAAAAAAATAGATGAAAATTGACTATTCCACCACCTTATCTCCGAAACTACCTAGATGAGTTTAAAACTATGAAAAAAAAAACACCAAATGGTTCTTTACTCATAGATTACAGGAAAATCTACGAGTATAAGCAGTCTATGCCCTTAAATAAAATGGTTAATCACTCAATATTACTTAAGAATTGTACATAACTATACTGTTATAATTATATTCCGCTAGGAATTTGTAAAATCAAACTCCCATGACAGACGGAACAAACTTAGATATTTCACAAATCACAAATGACTAAATTATATTTTCCGTTGTGTGAAATGAGGCGAACCGCAAAATGTTTGTGTTTTTGTGGTTTTCATCTACTTAAAAGTGCAAACCATCGAGGTCGTTTTAGTCCAGCGAGAAAATATTGGTTTCCCCATAAATGTATAATTCTGTAGCCGACCGCAGACGGCAATTACTGCAGGCGACAGGTTTCAATGTATTTTTAAGAAAACGTCGTGTCGTTAGCTACGGAAGGTATTTCCTAGAAACCAGTCGTGTCGTGGTGATACGTTGCCTGCGGTCGGCTATAGAATGGTTAAAAGTCAAGTTATTTTCTTAACCGCTCTTGTTAAATAGGATTTCGTAAAATCAAACTCCCATGACAGACGGTACACTTAATTATTTTACAAATTGCAAATGACATAATGTAATTGTATCTTCCGTTAAGTGAAATAAGGCGAAATGTTTGGGTTTTTGTGGAAGTACCAAACAACGAGGTTGTTTTAGTCTGGCGAGAAAATAATGATGTCCACCTTTTTTTTTTTTTTTTGGTTGGGAAATTATCAAATGACTCCTCCCGCTCTGGGTGGAGCAGGAGGGCATGTCACTCTTACTGACTAAAACCTACCCGTGTTCCTTCTCTTGCCTGTGCAATTCAAATTCAAATTCAAAATATTTTATTTCACATAAACCTACAAGGGCACTTATGAAACGTCAGAAGCTAGGTGCACGGTACCAATTGGTCGTTTCCTATGGAGAAGAGCCAGGGGGCCACGGTATCCCTTTCGGACTTTCCCGAAACCCCGGCAGGCAATGGTCTCATCGGACCCCTTCATTCGCTGACATCTCTTTGAGGCGCACGTGGAACACAACGCGCCGTCGACCCGGGCTTGGTCCTTACCGGACGGCGAGCTACCCATTGCCCACCGTCCGCAAGCCTGCGCCTACGGTGGCCGGGAATCGGCAATCGATTCCCGACGCCCAGGGCGTCTCCTCCTGCGGCGGCTAGGGGCGTGAGGGCGCGAAATTTGCCTCTCCCTCACGCGCTCCGCCTCCTCCTTTGCGAGCATTACTGCTTCGCAGAAGGAGGTGATGGCCTCCCATGCCCTCTCGCTCCGTACCATAGCCTGGACCAGGGCCGGACGCGAGAGATCCCCGCCACCGATCGCCTCCACGAGGACACGGCGGTGCTCTGTCCCCCTAAGATGAGTATATTAACACTAAAAATAATTAATAATACATTTAATATAGGATTCCAAAAAAACACACCCCCATGTCATGACGAAATATAACTCCAAACGGTTTTGCCTGCCCTAATTATTTCACAAATCGCAAATAAATTTCACGTTACTCGGAACAGGGGGAAATGATTGTATACCAAAGAGGTTGTTTTAGTCCAGCGAGTATTGTTTTTTGGTTTATGATGTCGAATTTTGAATTCAAGAAAATTCTTTATCCTCTGAAATATTAATATGACTCATTTTAATGCTTAATATATTATTTTTTTAGTTAGACACTACTCGGAAGAAAGTATTAAATATGAAATTAATAATACAGTCTTGTTAAAACGTCAAGTTCGGCCAAATTATTTAATCACAAAATTTTAGAGATCTTTATTTACAAATAAAACTTCACACTTTACCACTACAGGGAAATTTAGTGTTATAGGGACACTAATTATTGAGTTATGTGGTGGGCAGTGGTAAATAAAAGCTATCTGTTTCTACTCACGATTATCCTTATATTGTTTGCACACAACACAGAACATTCACAGAATGAAGGCACGGTTTTACGACACACACAAACAGATAAACACGAAGAGGACAGTCTTACTACAGGAGAATATTGTCAACCGGAAGGGCACAAAGTTGCATGGGCTTCGCGTCGCGACAGCGTAATCGGACTAAAGGTCAGGCAAGGTGACCGAACGACCGCTGCGTCTTCCGACCCCACTCATGCGCACCGGCTACGTCACCGCGTGACGTAGACGCGGAGCGTTTCCACAGCATTACGTTGCTGTTGAGTACGACAGTGATAGGTTGGTAAATAATTGTAATAGACAATAATATAATTATATAATTTATAGATGAGATAGAGAAATGTATAATGTGTATGTTATGTATAAGTGTGTTTATGTTTATGTAATAAGATAGATATATATATATATAGTATTGTGTGAGATATATGTTAGGGGTCGCCACATCACTTTTCTTTTTTTTTTTGCTGGCAACATGGCAGCCGGTCGTCAAAAATTTTCGTGTTCGAATTAAATTGTAAATTTAATATAATTCGCGTAAGATTATATAAAAAGTGCTTAAATTCGATAGATTTAGTTATAAATACTAAGGATTTGTGTTTGTGAGTAACTTCGCTGCAAAACCAATGAAAAATCTGTAAACTTGTACCAGCTGTCATCGAACGAACGGATTTGAAATCACCACCTAACCCGGGAAGTATTTGTTTTAATTTTATGCTTATTTATTGTATCAAATCTTATTAGTTCCCATTGGACCTTTCCCCTTTAACGTTTACACTGCTCGTCCCAGTGATTCACGTCCTAATTATCCCTTTAATACTTTTTATTGGGGCTGGACATTATGTTCATGCATAATATAGTAGGATAAAAACTAATAAAATACGTTAAAGACCCCTAGAAATCACTGTACTCTATTACTAGTCATACCTATGTTATGTTTAATTACTGAATTAGTACCACTTTATGAAATTAATGTTACTAACTAGATTTACAATAGCTTACGAACAGTAGGTAACAATTTAGTAGTACCTACCCCCAATAATTTTGCTAAACTTAATTTTGTTGTTTTTCCTCTTTTTAAATTGTAGAATATCACTATCACTATTGCAACTAAGAAATATCTATAAACAATTTAATTACCATCCAATAATTGAGTTAAAATATATACATTCCCATTTATTCCTTTATTTTCGTTCACTTCTTAATTGAATTTTCAGTAGGTCCTTCATCCTAGAGTTACTATCCACATCTCATACCTCTCTTAATCTTTTACTCACTTAGCTTTCTCTTCTCTCATTCCAGGGTGCCTCTAGGGGTTGGCCTGTCAATATGTTGACCCGTAGAGCTGCATCCTTGGAGGAAAAACTGAGGGCTACCTTGAGAGAATTGGAAACGATGAAAACCCAGTGCGAACAGCTGCTACAGGAAAGGGAAGACAGTGAGGTGGAAATTCAGTTTATTAATAATAAGAACACTGAGCTGAAGAGCCAATTGGCTGAACTACATATACAGCACATGGACATACTTGACCAGCATCAACATCTCCGTCAACTGGTGTCAAACTTCCAACAATGTAGTGACACCCATGAACTGGCTTTGAGACGCATATCTGAACTAGAACTGGAATTAAGCAGGGCCCGCAACACAATAACCCATTTGCAATCTCTCAAAGCCAGTGAAGAGTCTGCGATCACCTGCAGTCTTTATGATGAGTTGGTTGGTAGCGGGTCCGGACCCACATGTATTGAGCCAATTTTAACGATAGACTTAACTAATGATACTATCAATAAAACAAAATAGTTTACTAGTCACAATAGGATTAAAAAATATATTAAAATTAATAGATTAATTAGAAAAACTCAGAAATCATTAAAACACCTAAAAGTCAACAAATTAAATACAAAGCTTAGGCAAAAAAATATCAATTTAATACAAGACTTAAAGCAATGTAATAGTGAATTAAAATTATGTAATACTATGTATGACACGGACACTCAGCTCCTACAGGATGAATTGTTTATTAGGGAATATGCTCTAAAAGATATATTTAGTCAATATGAGGCTTGTCAACAAGACCTATGTAAGCGCATGCAGGAGGCTAATGAGTTGGCAGACTTGGTCAAGTACAATGCAGAGAGGTATGAGTCTCTGACAAATAACCTCTCTTTTAGCTGTGCCTGCTCCCAGGCAACTCAGCCTCAACTTGTTATGCCGACACCCTCTGTGACTCAGCTAGTATGTAGCATGATGAGAATAACAGTATGAATAATTCGGTTAACACAACATATGTATTTTCTGACAAATTTGGTCAAGGTTTTGGTAGAATATTTAATCAGAGTTCACCTCATTATGTTATAAATAATTGTTTACCCGGTAAATTAATTGGCTAATACTGGTATTAGCCAATTAATTTGTAATGTTAAATTGACAAAAATAAACCCCAATTCAACTGTTATATTATTATGTGGGGATAGTTTAAGTGTAAGAAAAAAGGACATAATTGAATGTGTCCGTTTGATGTTACATCTCAATGAGACCAATAGTTGTAAATTTATTTTCTGTACCTTGCCTTATTCTCACTATTTGTCTGATGAGCAAAATAGGCACATTTATAATTTAAATATGTTGATTTATAATAGGACATGTCCTCACAGTGACGCTATTTTATATTTTGATTGTAATGAATTTATTAATGATTACAAACTGACAAATTATACAATGTATTTGCCACCTAGTAGTAGAAGACAAATTGCTAATCTTTTAGCATACAATATACACAGTGACACTGGTACCTGTAGTGTACCATAGATTACTGTTAGTAGTGGTACTAACATTACTTTTGATACGCCTTATAGTTTAAACTATTAGGAGCGACAACGGGTGAGCCGCATATATTGAATGTTGTTCATCAAAATATGCAGGGTCTGTCCGGCAAAGAGCTAGAGTTAAGTTTATTTATGGAGAATTATGATGTTCAGGTGTTATGTTTGACTGAACACTGGTTGAAAGAACATGAAGTAGTGTTTTTCAATGATGATATTTTTACTGTAAAAAGTGCGTTTGTAAGAAAAAATGCCATTCGCGGTGGATCTTTAGTTTTTGTTTCAAACAAGTTGAAATGTAAACAAACGTTTAGATTTAGTTAATCTTTCTATTGAGCGCACTATAGAGTTTTCTTGTGTTGAACTCGAGCGATACGTTGTAATTTGCGTTTATCGACCCCCCTCTGGTGATTTTATTAGTTTTGAATCGGTAATGGAGGATTCACTCAATAGGTTAAAATCAAGTAATAAAAGTATAATTTTATGTGGAGATTTTAATATTAATATTTTAGATGTTACTCCATTAAGTATTAGACTTCTTAATCTGTTTAGGTCTTATAATTTAATTAACTTGTCGTTTGAACCTACTAGGATTACGGCATCTTCGGCAACTTGTCTTGATAATATATATTTAGTGATTGTGATGCCAAAAATAAATTAGTGTTAAGTGACCTAACGTCTGACCACTGTGGTTTATTAGTTAGCTTCCCTATGCCATTACATAAAAAGCACCAAAAAATAGAATGTAGGCCTTATACAGCTAGTCGTTGCAAACAGTTTAAAAATAATATAGCTCATAGAATTACACCATCTATAGTAGAACACGAGAATCCTTATGAAATCTATGGAGCCCTTTTTGATGTTGTGCAAAAGGAGTACCAATCTACTTTCAAGACCAAAACTATTAAAATTAATGGCACCTCCGTTGGCTTTAACCAATGGGCCACTCCAGGTATTTATAAAAGTAGAGCGAGACTATACGAGTTATATGGTTTGAAAAAATACAGATTTGACACACCTTTCCTAGAGTATGTCAAAAATTATTCAAAATTATTTAAAAAGGTTAGTGTTTTTGCTAAATCTAAATTTTTAAGCGATTGTATTAAAAATTCCAATAATAAAGTAAAAACCACTTGGAAAATTGAAACAATGAAACTGGTAAATCGGTTAAGCAAGATAAACAACTTGAGATTATGGTCGACAATAAATTAGTTACTAAAGCAGCTGACGTAGCTGAGGCGTTTAATGAGTTTTTTGCCAACATACCTATAACTACGACTCGCTCCTTAAATTCGTCCCCGTCTAAAGCTGAAAACCTTTTGCTTAGTAGTGTTTCTAAAAGTAGTATCTTATTTAGCTTCGAACATGTAACGCCTCGTGATGTAGTTAATGTTTTTAACACACTCAAGTCTAAAAACACTGGTGATTACTGGGGCATCTCCATTAAACTTTTAAGTAATATAATAGACATCGTAAGCCCCCTATCTAGCTGTTACTTTTAATAAATGGGTTGATTTAGGAACTTTTCCTGACCTCATGAAGAGTAGTAAAGTCATACCTACCATTGTTTAAATCAGGTAATAAAAATGACGTTGGCAATTTCAGGCCTATTTTTATATTACCAGTATTTAGCAAAATATTTGAAAAGTTAATACTCAAGCAGTTGCTAAGACATTTTAATTTAAATAGCCTCCTTCATAATGAACAATATGGCTTTACAAAGGGTCGCTCCACTACAGATGCGGGTGTTGCTTTGCTGAAACACATATTTAACGCATGGGAGACCTCGCAAAATGCTATTGGGGTTTTCTGTGATCTCTCCAAAGCCTTTGACTGCGTGCACCATGACAAGCTTTTGCGTAAACTGCGACATTACGGTGTGCAAAACGAAGCTCTCAACGTTATAAATTCTTATTTACATAATAGGTCCCAATGTGTAGATGTGGATGGTGTGAAATCGTCCGGGCTACCAGTTCAGTTAGGTGTACCTCAAGGCTCAATACTGGGTCCATTCTTGTTCTTAGTGTATATCAATGACTTACCATTCTATGTAAAGGGTATCTGTGAAGTTGTACTGTTTGCAGATGATACTTCTCTTATTTTTAAAGTAGACAGGAACAGACAAGATTTTGACGATGTAAACAGTGCACTCTCAATGGTTACGGGTTGGTTTACGACAAATAACCTAGTTCTCAATGCCAAGAAAACGAAATGTGTAAAGTTTGCCCTTCCAAATGTTAGAAATCTAGGACCCAACATCGTCTTAGATACAGAGGTGCTTGAAACCGTAAACTCGGCAGTGTTTCTGGGCATAACAGTAGATGCCAAACTTCAGTGGGGGCATCATATATCTAGCCTAGCGGGAAGGCTCAGTTCGGCCGCCTACGCCGTCAGGAAAGTAAGACAATACACTGACGTTGATACAGCTCGGTTAGTCTATTTTAGTTATTTCCATAGCGTTATGTCCTACGGTATTCTGCTGTGGGGCAAAGCTGCCGATATTCAAATAATATTTGTCCTTCAAAAACGAGCTGTTCGAGCAATTTACCAGCTGGGTGCTAGAATTTCTCTGAGAGATTTTTTTAAAGATATTGGTATTCTCACTGTTGCATCACAATTCATTTTCGCCAACATTCTATATATTAGGCAAAATATACACTTGTACACTAAAAACAGTGATATTCACAATGTTAACACAAGAAACAAGGACAAACTACGAGCTCCCTTTCACCGGCTTCATAAGGTTCATAACTCATTTGTTGGGCTTGGTATAACCTTTTACAACAAGCTACCCTCTTCTTTGCTAGATTTGCCTTTTAATGCGTTTAAAACTAAAGTAAAATCCAACCTTTGTTCAAAGGCATACTATTCTATCAACGACTACTTAAATTATAAGAATAGTTGGTCGCTGTGATTGGCTCAAGACAATGTTTATGTTCTTTCTCCAGAATTAGCCTACCTACTGACAGGTTAATAAGCTTAGGTAAATTATTCATTTTATTTGACTTTATATGTCAATTTATTTTAATTTTATTAATTTTTTGTTGACATTAACTACTCATTAGAATGATTTTCATGAGTTGTATTGCAATATGTAGTTAGCTAGCGACCTCGACAAACTGATCATATTTTATTTTTTTTCCTGAAAAACTGGCAGCAAGTTTGTCATGCTCCCTTAGATATCACTGCTTGCGGTAGCGTCGGGGGTCGGGTTGCCTCCTTCCCTCAAATATGGCGAGGGGGGTAATGGCTGATCTTTGCGTTTAGCTCGTGAACGGGTGCTGCTTGTGGTGACTGGTCGTCTTGCTGATCATGGTTTTGTTATTGTTATTAGTAATTAACTGTTTCTTTCTTTTACCTCGATGGTCCTAGTTTATCAATTATAACTCTAGTTACAGCTATATGTAAGCGGGCACGCCCTTTATGCCTGGAGGCTTTATTTTCTTTTTTAGATATTCTTTACGTTTAGTTATTTTTATTTCTGCTTGAGTATAGATCTCGATGTTTTTGGTTGGTATATTGGCGTGTGCTAGCTGTCATATGGCTAATAATTTATAATTTAATGTTTTGTGTTGTGTTATGTAAATTATTTTGCATAAGTACTTATTGTATAGAATCATTTTATTTTTCCTAATTGAACAGACAGCTGTGCTGCTGGGGAGTTTGTTGCGCCACTTCTTCTTCCCAGCGAAAGCACTAGGAAGTGGTGAAGGGTAAGCGTTTTGTGGGACTGTCTTATGTAACTTTTACGTTCGAAAAGTGCTGATTCTCAGCCTAATTTGAATAAATGACTTTTGAATTTTGAATTTTGAACTCCCCTCCAGAGACCGTCCTACGGGCGATAATAATCTGGGAATCGAACCCTTCGACCAGACCTGGTAGTTCTGACGGGAGAGTCCGTGGGCTGTTCTTCCTCTTCTTGAACATCTTGGTCAGATGGTGACGTGCCAGCCGGTTTTAGGCAGTCCACGGAAACTGACCTGTTTCCCTTTTACACGTATTGTAAAAGTTTTGTCGCCTTTTTGTTCCACTTCATGAGGGCCGGTGTAAGCTGGTTGCAACGAAGCTCGCAGCGCATCGTCCCTGAGGAATATGTGGCTTGAGGTAGTGAGGTCCTTGTGGACAAATATCTTGTCCCTGGAATGGCGTGCTACTGGAGTGGGCTGCAATTTTGCGGCAAACGAGCGTAAACGGGTGGTGAACTCCGAGATGTCGGTGGTGCCGCTGTCACCGGAAATGAAAAATTCTCCCGGAAGTCGTAATGGCTCACCGTAAAGGAGTTCCACAGAAGAAGTTTGAAGATCCTCTTTAAAAGCGCTCCGGACGCCCAGTAGTACCAAGGGTAGAGATTCTGTCCAGTTATGGTCAGCGTGGCACATTATTGCCGTTTTAAGTTGCCTGTGGAACCGTTCCACTAGGCCATTGCATGCTGGGTGGTAGGCTGTGGTCTTCCGATGTTTGAATCCGACCATTTTGGCTAGATATTGGAACAGTGTGGATTCAAATTGCCGTCCTCTGTCTGTGACAATATCCGTTGGACAGCCAAAGCGGGAGATCCAGTTGGCCAGCAATGCTTTACCGACTGTCTCCGCGGTAATGTCTACAATCGGTACTACTTCTGGCCACCTAGTGAAACGATCCACGGCCGTTAGGCAGTACCGGTATCCCTGTGATGGAGGAAGAGGACCTATTAGGTCAATGTGCACGAAGGCAAATCTAGCACGGGGCAATTCGAATGTGCCCAACGTTGATGACACATGGCGATTTACCTTTGTGCGTTGACAGCCGAGACACGTTCGTGACCATTGTCGACAGTCCTTGCGGACTCCAGGCCAAACGTATCGCTGTGCAATTAATTTTGCGGACGTGTTTGCTCCTGGGTGGCTGAGGCTATGAAGGCTCTCAAATATTTGTTGTCGTAAGGGTTTTGTCACGAATGGTCTGGGAGTGGCTGTACTCGCATCACAGAGTAATTTGACGGGACTGCCGTCGATTTTAAGCCTCTTTAGTTGAAGAGATGTTTCCGACTTTATAAGTTGCAACAGTTCCGTGTCGGTAGCTTGTGATTTTGCGAGAACTTCAAAATCGACTGGGGTTTGCAGTTCACTGACACGGGACAATGTATCGGCGACGATGTTGTCCTTGCCGGAAATATGTTGGATGTCCGTTGTGAACTGCGAAATAAAGTCAAGGTGTCTATACTGACGAGGAGCGCAGTGAGAAGAAGGCAAGCGGTTGCCACTGCTCGTCCCTGAACTGTTGCTAAACTGCACCCATTGCCAGATCTGACGCATCTGTAACTAGGGCGAGCTTTGCTTGGTAGTCAGGGTGTGCAAGCAATACGGCGTTGCAGAGGCTTTCTTTGCACATATTGAAGGCAGTAAGTGCCTCACCAGTTATTTCCCCAGGATGTTGACCTTTTACTGAGCCTGTTAGGAGAGCATTAAGGGGACCTTGAAATTTTGCGGCTTTAGGTATAAACCGCCTGTAACAGTTCAACATCCCTAAGAAACGCCTGAGCTCCCTAACAGTGTTAGGCGTAGGGAAGTCCTTGATGGCTTCAACCTTGGACGCCAAGGGTCTGGTGCCGTCTGCAGAGATGCGATAACCTAAAAATGTGACTTCGTCGGATCCGAATATACACTTCGAGGTGTTGATGACTAAGCCATATTTCTGCATCCTGGTGAAGAGCTGATGCAGGTGATCCTCGTGCTGCTCCTGGTCTTTCGAGAATATTAAAAAATCCTCAAGATAGCAGTAGCAGAAGTCAAGCCCGCGCGTCATTTCATCGACGAATCTCTGAAATGTTTGACCTGCGTTCCTCAAACCAAAGGTCATATAAGGGAATTCGTACAGGCCAAACGGTGTTGTTATCGCGGTCGTCTGGATGTCGTCCTCGCTGACTGGAATCTGGTTATAAGCCTTAACCAGGTCGATAGTGGAGAAGACCTTGCAACCGGCTATGCTGTGGGTGAGGTCGTGGACATGTTTAATTGGATACCTGTCGGGTATGGTCCTCGCGTTGAGCAGCCTGTAATCACCGCAGGGTCGCCAGCTGTTGTCCTTCTTTGGCGCTAAATGAAGAGGTGAAGACCAAGGGCTCTCAGATGGTCGAGCAGTGCCGTTACTAAGCATGACCTCAAATTCTTGCTTAGCTATCACCAGTTTGTCTGGAGCTAGCCTGCGAGGGGAACAAGAGATGGGCGGGCTGGGTGTGGTGCGTATATGGTGTACTGTGTGGTGTGTGGTTTTACGGTGTGTGCCAGCGGGTCGCGTGATTTCGGGGTACTTATCAAGTATCAAGTGGTACCTGGAATCCCCGACTGAGACCTTTACTGAACACGTCGCGGAAGCCTTTGCAACGGAAGCTGTTACAAACATTGATGTGGTTTTGTCCACTAAACGTTTGTTTCTGATGTCAACAAGCAAATCGTAGAAGCTTAAAAAATCTACGCCAATGATCGGTTTGGTGACATCAGCAACAATAAACCGCCATGGGAAGTTACGGCGCAAACTTAAATCTTAATTGAGCTTTATGTAGCCGTAAGTATCAATTGTAGACCCGTTAGCGGCCGATAATTGATAGTTAGACTTGACACGTTGTTCACGTAGAACATGCCGCGGAAACACACACAAATCACTACCAGTGTCCACTAAAAACCGTGTCTTTGCTGTTCGGTCCGTGACGAAGAGGCGACCGGTGGTCGTCAGACAGTCGTCAGCCGCCATTACCGACTGCATCTGGAGTTTCCCGACTTCTCGTAGTCACATGGTTTAATGCATTTGTGAGCATTGGACCCGAACTTGGAGTGATAAAAGCAGAACGGTTGCTTTTCGTAGCTTGACGCAGACCGCTGTCTGGATCGATGACGCTGTTGGTGGTTCGAACGCGATTGCGAACGAGGTCTCCTACTCAGCTGCGTCGTAAGGTTCCTCACGGCCTTCTTTAATTCCGCGATCTCGTTCGCCATCTCGTTCATGCTAGGACCTGACGCTGATGTTGCGGCGACTTGACATGGGGTCACGATGTCCTGGACCCTGTCCGCCAGGTCTGCTAGCTCCTCCAGGGAAGTATGTGGCTGTGAAGCCAACAGCGTCTGGACGTTGCTCGGAAGGCAACTGCTCCATATAATCCGCAGAAAGTCCTCTGGAACGCTCGGTCCGGCCAAACCTTGAAGGTGCCGCAGGAACTGTGAAGGCTTGCGATCTCCGAGCTCTTTGTGTATGAGAAGCTGCTTCACTCTCTTCTCGTGTGACGCAGTCAGTCTCTTAATGAGCTCGTATTTGAGCTTCTCATTTGTTGATCTCCGGCGGCTTAAGAAAAATGTCCCTTATTGGTTTGGCATACTGGTGTTCAAGGTTGCGGATGACGTGGTTGAACTTAGTCGCGTCGCTGGTGATGTTCGCGTTCGCAAACTGAGCCTCAACTTGTGCGAACCAAACCTCTGGGTCATCCGGCCAAAATGGTGGTATTCGTACCGCAATACGACAAATGTCGGATGGCTCGTCAATGGACATGCACTTTGCGCGACGGGGTTGTTGACGCGAACGGGTTGTTCCGGACGATTTCATTGAGTCACTACTGTCACTCATGATGCTGCTGTGGTTTTCCTTCCCTGATTTGAATATTGACAGTCCGTTTCAGGGTCTTCGTGGTTGTCGTGCCTTTCTGGCGTGTTCTAAGCGGGGTCACCAATTAAGTGTTATAGGGACACTAATTATTGAGTTGTGTGGTGAGCAGTGGTAAATAAAAGCTATCTGTTTCTACTCACGATTATCCTTATATTGTTTGCACACAACACAGAACATTCACAGAATGAAGGCACAGTTTTACGACACACACAAACAGATAAACACGAAGAGGACAGTCTTATTAAAGGAGAACATTGTCAACCGGAAGGGCAAACAGTTGCATGGGCTTCGTGTTGCGACAGCGTAATCGAACTAAAGGTCAGGCAAGGTGACCGAACGACCGCTGCGTCTTCCGACCCCACTCATGCGCACCGGCTACGTCACCACGTGACGTAGACGCGGAGCGTTTCCACAGCATTACGTTGCTGTTGAGTGCGACGGTGATAGGTTGGTAAATAATTGTAATAGACAATAATATAATTATATAATTTATAGATATAAATGTATAATGTATATGTTATGTATAAGTGTGTTTATGTTTATGTAATAAGATAGATATATATATATAGTATTGTGTGAGATATATGTAAGGGGTCGCCACACTGGGTATAAGTAAATTCATCGTAAAACAAAATAAATTGCAAATAATTTTATTGAATTATTGGTTCGGACGAAAAGTTTAAAGTTTTGTTTTGAAAGTTTTTAGTAGACACCACATCCACAGCCGCGGCCTCCATAGCCAAGTGCGAGAGCGGCAGGAGCGAAGGCAGCAGCGCCAGGTCCATAGCCAGCGCCAAGCCCATAGGCACCACCAGCGCCATACGCACCAGCAACGCCATAGCCAGCAGCAGAAGGAGCGATGCTCTCAATAGCAGTAACACCGTTACCGCAGCTGTGGCTGACGATGCCAGCACCGCCACTTGGTAACACTCCCTCCAAAGCCACAGCACTCACGAACGGCAGCTCACCAGCCACGGACAGAACACCCTCATACACATTCTCAGACGCTACGGAGAGGCTACTGGGAGCGAAAGCAGAGGCGCTGGAGACGGGCAGTCCACCGCCACTGGTGGGAATGATCTCTAAACCAGCCAAGCCATTGCCAATGAAACCATTGTTGGCACAGTTACCAGCATAGCCATTACCAAATAATTCATTCCCGATGAAACCATTGCCAACCAAGCCGTTACCAGCACATCCTAGGGCATAAAGAGTAGAAGCGGCGATGGCTCCTAGTCCAAGACATGAACTGAAAGCAGTCTGTAAACAAAAAAATATCGTTTTAGTAAATATCTCTATTACAGCAAATATGCATTGGAACATAATAATTGTATCAATCAAATAAGATATTGGGTGTCAGACGTGTTTTATGCAATTCCAAACATGATTTTAGTGTGAAAAACTTAACGGTCATTACACAATTAGAGGTAACATAAAATACGCATTATAATATGCGTAACTTAATGCACAATATTAAACTGATCAAATGATCAGTGTATAGTTAAATATTGAATTTCGATACTCTAAAAATATTGATGAAATGGGATCATAAGAAAAAATACTTATGAAATAATAAAATATTGAGGAATTACTTCTCACCTGGATGAAGAGCGCCTGAGTGCAGACGACGAGGATAACCTTGGCTGACATTGTTGTTAGTGTTGAAGTGAACTTCAGAATGAGTTTTACAAGAATCGATCGACTCTTGCTACTGAAACCTAGTCCTTATCTAGTTCTGTTGCAGCAATTTATGGATTTTGCAAGAGATTTATGTACCTTTGTCAGTCGTTGTAATATGGGGAAATAGAAAATGCATGTATTTCGTAAGTGACATAAACTTGAAATATTTAGTATGAAGGGCATTGTTTCAATAGAACATAGAACAAACATCACGTTGTTATGATAAGAAGCTTTCAGACTATATAAACGTGGTTTAAAAGTAGGAACATCATTCAGTCTTCAGCTTCTCGTTGAACACAAACAAACATCAAACATGTCTACCTTCGGTTTTCTGTTGCTCTGCATCCAAGCTTTCTTGGTCCAGGTGAGTTTATTCTTTTAAAGACTTTCTTCATTAATACTTTTTTCTTACCTTACTGTCACAATCTTAATTTGTCACAAATGTAAACTTTATGTAGTAGGAGCACCACTTGTTTATTCAAACATGTAGAGAAAATATCACCTTGCATAATAACCACGATGTGAGCTGGCTGACAGGTACCTCTTCTATTAAAAACGATTAATGAGGACAGTCTCTCTCATTCGATTATCATTATTTTATTTTGACTGCCCTGCACTTCTCCAATTGCTCACAATTTAGTCATTTACATGCGATTCTGGTAGACTACTTACATCCTCAGAATGATGTACTAGGGATTTCCTAAGAAAGCAATAAGTTCTATGTATCTAACGGGGCTCTTTTTTTTAACAGAATGTTTTCGGCCAATATCTCGGCGGTGGCGGTTGCGGATGCGGAGGTCCAGCTGTTGGTTTAGGCATCGGTTCTGCTTATGGTGGTTCTCTGGGTCTCGGCGCTGGTCTTTCTCCTGTTACTGGATGTGGTAGTGCCTTGGGTCTTGGTGCTTACGGTGGGGCCATCGGCGCTATCGCTCCTGGAGCTGCTTACGGTGGCGTCGGTGAAGGAAACGTGGCGGTCATTGGTGAGCTGCCAGTCGCCGGCAACACCGCTGTTGCTGGTCAGGTCCCCATCCTAGGTGCCGTGACCTTCGGCGGCGCTGTGCCAGCTGCTGGTGCCGTGTCCATCTCCGGACAATGCGCATGCGGCTGTGGCTCTCCTCTTTACTACTGAAGTATCTTTTTCTGTCGCTAATATAAAAATAAACGATTATGAACTGAACAAATAATTCAATCTTTAATTAGTCCTCAACCAATTCATTACCAATTATTAAACCATTTACCGATACAATGACAATTATTTAAATAGATAAAATGTGATCGTGTTACAATATACCTGTAGCGTTAGTAAACGAATGGCGCCGTTTGTAAAATCACGAATCATAAATCTGCTGCGACATACCTACTGCATTAATTTGGCTTCATTTCTTTGTTTAATGCTTAATTTTTAGAAATACATTTGCTAGTGGTACATGATAAATCTTTAGTTTCCGAGATTACAAATGCGTTTTCTGGGTAAAATGTCACGGTATCATTGATGTTAATTATAAGGTCAAGTGTTTTCAAAATAAAACTAGCCTGTAATTTTGCACTATTTTCATAATACCTGCAAAATCTCAATTGTTGAATAGGCTAGTTAACATTAAGAAAAATACCTTATGAAATTTGCATTGTAGAATGATTGTGAACTAAAAGAGAACTAACTTTTAAAGACATTTAAGAAAATAGATGAAAATTGACCATTCCCCCACCTTATCTCCGAAACTAATGAGTTTAAAACTATGAAAAACAAAACACAAAATGGTTCTTTACTCATAGATTACAGGAAAATCTATAAGCAGTCTATGGCCTTAAAATAAAATGGTTAATCATTCAATATTACATACTAATTGTACATAACTATACTGTTATATATTCCGCTAGGAATTTGTAAAATCAAACTCCCATATCAGACGGAACACACTTAGATATTTCACAAAACACAAATGACACAATTATATTTTCCGTTATGCGAAATAAGGCGAAATGTTTGTGTTTTTGTGGTTTTCATCTACTTAAAAGTGCAAACCATCGAGGTCGTTTTAGTCCAGCGAGACAAACTCCTGGAACTATGTGAAGTAAGAAGAAAATCCAGCGGACTGTGCAACTCGAGGGCTCACACCTTTTCAACTCCTAGATTTTAAACTTTGGTGGAACGGACCAGATTGGTTAAAAACAAGCATGCCAAAAATCCATCAAGACAATCGCCTGACCTACACAACAAACACTGAGTTGCAAGTAATAAACAGCTGCGCCGTCACATACAAGAATTGTGAAACAATAGATACATTACTGAATAGAAACAGTAATTATAAACGCGTAATACGAGTGCTTGGATGGATTATACGACTGAGCAACATTCGTAAGCAAAAACGCACGCTAAACTTAACCAATAACTTAGCCGACAGCGGTAACAAAAAGGTGGTTATGTGTTTGTCACCACAAGACATTATGGGAGCAACACAATTGGTTATCAAAAACGTTCAAAATGAAAACTATGGCGACGAAATTGAATGTCTATAGAAAGCACGACCAATATCAACAAAAAGCCATTTGCTGAAGTTAACCCCATTTCTTGACGACAGTGGAATACTGCGCGTGAAGGGGCGACTAGCCTACTCAACTTTATCTCCCGAAGCTAAACATCCTATTGTTCTTCCGGCTACAGGAAGATTAACGGAGTTTATTATTCAAGAGGCTCATCGCGACACTCTCCACGGAGGCGCCCGGCTCACTTTTTTACGTCAAAATTTTTGGGTCATTGGAGGTAGCAGAACAGTCAAGAAAGAGCTTCGACAATGCGTCCGATGTCATCGTTTCAAACCAAATCGAAACGTCCAACTGATGGCAGACTTGCCAAAGGAGCGTGTAACTCACTCACTCAACAAGACCGTTCACAAACACGGCCGTCGACTATACCGAACATGTTGATGAGAAAATCAACAAAGGAAGAGGAGTTAAAACTTGCAAGGCTTACATAGCAATTTTCATATGCATGGTGACCAAAGCTGTACATTTGGAATTGGTGTTGGACCTGACTGCACAAACGTTCCTCGCCGCATTCAAAAGGATGTGTGCCCGCAGGGGTACACCCCGACACGTATTCTCCGACAACGGAACGAATTTTGTGGGCGCAGCGAAACTACTTCAACAGGAATTTGAACAACACAATACGTTTAAGACTTCTGAATTCTTCGATGAAATGGGCCACTTACAAATTGAGTGGCATTTCAATGCACCACTTTGGCCAACAGCTGGAGGCCTGTGGCAGGCTGCCGTCAAAGCCATGAAATATTACCTACATCGAGTACTGGGGGAACAGAAACTTACTTTCGAACAATTCACTACTTTACTAAATCAAATTGAAGCCTGTCTTAACTCTCGTCCGCTGAGCCCATTAACAGAGGATGTCGAAGACCTAGAATATCTAACTCCCGGTCACTTCCTCATTGGTGGCCCCCTCCTGTCACTACCACAAGAAGATCAAGAATTTGCTGAGCATGATAAAAAATAGATGGAGGCTTGTTGAACAAATGAACGTGCACATCTGGAAGCGCTGGTCGAACGAATATCTACATCAACTGCAAATCCGAAGCAAATGGCAGCACCCAAAAGAAAACCTGAAACAAGGAAGCTTAGTATTAGTAAAAGATGAACACTTACCACCTGGCCGCTGGGCTATCGGAAGAGTCCAGGAACTACATCCAGGCACCGATGGTCGAGTACGCGTTGTCACCTTGAAAACTAGGAAAGGGTCACTTAAACGACCAATAACGAAGCTTTCACAATTACCGCTGAAACTTGAAGAACCAAGAGTAAACGAAGAGGAAGTGAAAAGGAGACCTACACCGGAAACTAAAAAACGGGGAGGTACAACAAAAAACAAGAACAATTGGCAGTCACTTGTTCTCATATCCTTACTAGCAATGACGGGATTTGCACAATCAGCGACAACGTCGAAGAACTTGAAGGTTACACCTATACCGAGAAATCATCCGATTTACTTCGATGAAGCTGGGAAAATACAACTAATACATGATGAATGGACTTTATTGGTTTAATACAACTTAACGTCATACTGGCAAGCAACTGATCGGATCAATGATTATGTGAACCAAATAGATAAACTATGCCAAAGAATATCACATGAGTACACGCCTTGCGAAACAATTGTCGGCCACCTACGTCATGAACTGAGTCACATAGCCGACTACAACTCTATGCTGCTCACTCAACACTCAAGACCAAAACGTGGTTGCTTTGAAGGAGTTGGGAAATTGACAAGAACTCTTTTCGGAGTGCTCGACGCCGACTTTGCCGAAAAGTACGAAAGAGACATACTGTATCTCTACAATCAAATGATGACTACCTACTACAACTTATGAAAAAATGTAGAGACTGAAAACAACATTATAAAAAGAAACACTGCCTTTACGGATGAACAATTGAAAACATTGCGCGTCTACATGAACCAAACTTGCAGCAAAATCACAAAAATAGTAAACAAGGCGCAAATGCTATTCACGATGAATGACATAAATTCCACTGCCGTGACGTCAACTCTGATTTTAAATGATTTAAATCGAATATTAGAAATGCTGATAAATACTCTCGCCAACATTTACAGGGGACATTTAGATACCCATCTATTCCCGGCTAACCAACTGATCGAACAGCTAAACATTATATCCGGAAGGTTGCCACACGACAATCGTTACCTGTAAAGGACATTCAAATGGATTTGAAAAATATCTACGACCTTATCCATGTGAAGGCTCGAGTTACTAAAAACTATATGCTATTTGAAATACACATCCCCTTGCTGAGCGATGAAGACTACAAGATATATCGAGTCATACCAATACCGTTCCTTAGACAAGGACATTTAAAACTCGTACAACCAAGTTCAAGCTTCATCGCAATCAACTTTGTAAAAAACTCTTACATTACAATGGAAGAACAAGACATGCGCCAATGTACTTCATACGGAGAAGACGAATTCATTTGCGTCTCCCGTAATCCTGTCTACAACATGCACGATAAAGACGCCCCATGTGAGGCCCAGGTTTTCAACCAATAAGAGTCTTTATCATGCGTCCTCAATGACGTAACATGCAAAGAAACCTGGACAAAGCTTCACAAACCGAACATGTGGCTATTTACATTGTGCGAAAAACAGCTGATGCGCGTCATATGTAACGATCAAGTTACGCCAGCGGTCTTTGACGCGACTGGAGTGATTTCCTTGAAATCAAAATGCTTACTGCAGAAAAAGGACGCCACAATATTTACACACAATCAGCTGGGAAGCAGTTTTAACATGGAACCAGAGATGAAATACCAACCATAAATTCAACAATTAACAAAATATTTGATCTCGGCTGGAAGAATGCAAAATTAAATATAACAGAACAAAAAACGCCAACTGCAGTAGAAATAAGAAAAATAGACCAGCAGTTGGAATTCCAGGAAAACAGAGAAAAATTACCGAAGGCGTCGGACATATCAAGTCACGACATCTATCTCTACTCGGTTACTTCTTTGTTGTTGGGAGGAATTGCTGCGCTTGTCCTCTATATTATCACTAAACGATGGCGCAAAACAAAGAAAGGCGACAACAAAACACTCTCTGCCAAAACAGGAGTGACACATAGAGGAAGGGATAACTTTGGAGGGGACATCGAGCTACAAAAAATACATTCGATAGCAGCGGAGCCCATTTACAGCGAAGCAAGACAGCCGAAGAAATCGTTTCACTTTTACGAATTAAATTAAGTGTTATTTATACTTTTACACATTTACTATTTAACTTTAAGTATTTACTTTACACTTTTCGCATATTAGTACTTGCTTTGTAATGGATGCTCATCCCACATTTCCCTCGGGAGCATGTACAGTTCACCTAGGTACTTTTCGCTACTCGTTTTATTTACTTTTATAACTATAAAGTTTAGTTGACCAATAGCTGCCGTAGCGCTATAACCACGGATTAGCATCCAACTTAACTTTCGTGTAACTCTTACGAATAAACTAAATTATCGTGAAGCCTGTGGTTTTCGTCTCACATCCAACAATTCAACTGTAACTTACTGCCTACCTCTGAGCCATACATACATGTTTATTTTATTGTTATTATTATTTTTACTGAGCCGCCAAGCGAGCGTGCGACCTTATAAACCATTTGATCCTGAAGTTGTGCAGCCCGTCCGGCCCTGGAGACTTCCAGTTAGGCAAAGGACGGACTGCACGAGCTTCATCTTGGGGGCAGATGGTAATAGCCCCCATTTTTGGTATAAGATTGCAGGCTCGCTCGACTTCCCGAGTCCAATCACCTTCGGTGTGGCTGACAGGCGCCGACCAGATACTCTGCCAGAAAGAATACATGGCATCATTATCCGGAAGGCGCGTGTCAGCTACACCTTGGTCCGGGCGCTCCCAAGCCCTTTCATCACTCTGGAAGGTGCGATTCTGAGTGTATCGCTCTACGCGCCGCTTATACCTACGAATACGGTTTGCCCATGCATACATTTTCTGCTTCAGGAAGTCGATGCGCTCTGTAACATGTACCATATAGTCCTGAGGACTGATGTGAGTCCCTAAAAACACCCGCCTCACAAAGCGCATCACTCTAGGGCGAGTATTGCCCTCCCTGAAGCAGATAAATTTACCGATGAGCGCTTTGGCCCCACCAATTCTGCCAAGCTGGTACGGCTGGAAATCCGCCGGGCGGTATTCCCGAATCGCACCCTCCAAAGCACTCCTCAATTCCTCATTGCACTGGGTACTTACGTTTGTAGCCCTGTCATCAATCCCCTCGTCAGCTTGACTTGTAGTCACCTGTGGTGGTACTATAACACTCTGCGACGGGGGGGCGATGACATGGCTACTCCGCATTTCATTTCGTAGGCGATCAAGTACAGTGTCATCCAACATATTGTCATAATTAGATGCATTTCCATTTTAAATGTATGGGTACCAAATGCCACTAAACAAAAATATACATAATTCAGTAAAGCGAGAACTAAAATTCTCGAAAGCATAATGTCACTATGCGTATAGTGTCGATATTAAGCACATAAATTCTATACTGACTACGAGGTATAACGTCAGTAAGCTTAGTATGTCAATATACATTAAAAAATGAAGCTACTTTGCAAAAGTCATAACGACATTTTCATTATAGTGTCATTATGTTGTTAACTGTTTAAAAAAAATCAGGCTATTGTTATTTAATTAAAGACACTAAACAAAAAATGTCGTTATGACATCATTATAAATCTAAAACTTACCGATTTTTTAACTGCTTCAACGTCTCAATGCGTAAAGTGTCACTATTCCTTGCACTGAATAATCATTCACTGTTGACAACTCGTTGCGTAATGGTGAATGTGTCATTATGCAGTCACAACTCATGCGTTTCGCGGGAAACAACGTAACGTCATTATGCCATCTAGCGGATTCTACGTGAACTATTAAAGCCAGTGTTTTTGGAAAAAATAGGGAATAGTTCATAGTATAGATGGCGTTACTTAGCTCAAAATTGATAATTTTTGTTTAATGACGTTAAGGAAATTAATGTGCGATATGATTACGCTGGATGACCCGCACCTGATCCGACAGTCGTTGTGCCGAAACGTTGATAGCTGGCTCAAGCACCTGAAAAACAAAGAGCATCCGAACATGGTACGCGGTCAGGTTGTTTCCCCCCTCTGTAGCCCCATAGTATGAGCGTGTTATATAAATGTAATTATTGTGTCTAAAAATAAATAATATGATATATAAATGTAATTATACTTGTTATACCTATAAATGTAATTATTATCTATGGTTAATTTACTAAATGAATTTAATAACAAACTTATTTTTTATAAGTCAAACACTGATTTGACTCAACTGTTGTTATTGTCTCCAATATCTTGGTTGAATTATGTAGTAGGGTCTCACTGATTTATTTGTTGTTCCTATATTTAAATACTAAATGATTGAGGATACAAGTTCCATTAAATTATTTTGTTAAGAATATCTAAGAGATTAGTTTACGTATAAATTATATTTTTGTAAAGACATTATTACAGTTTATAGTTTAAAAGTATTTGTTTTGTACTAATAGTTCAGTTCATTTTATCTGTGGTAATATTCATGTTAGGTAGGGTAGACAACTGTCATTTGAAATGTTTTAAAAGGTCGTGTAACTTAATTCTTGTTCTCTTTCTGTACGTGTCACTGGACTGGTAACAATATAAAAGCTTATGTTAACATCTAAGAACAGACCCTGAGTGATGTCCATGTCCGTAATATTGAGTTGCTAAAAGCTAATATAAGGAAATAATGTTGCTTATCAGAAGTTCTGCTTTTATTGTAAAATGGATTGTAATAAGGATCATCAGATCACTTCTGGTGAAAGATCGACTGACTACAATGTTCATGTAAGTTAAATTGTCATTATATCTTGATTATTGCTGATAACTATGATGTTCTGTATGTATTAAAATATTGCTAATATTGCCACATAAGTGTTAAATAGAATTAAGGAATATTCATATTCTATTTGTCATTGATAAAGTTGTTAGCTTTAAGAAATGGTCCAAGAGATTAATGTAATAACAAAACTAAATGCTAATGTAAAAATATGTTGATAAAATACTTCAAAACAAGCTTCCGTGGAGTTTCTTATCCTTCTTCTCCACGAAGACCTAGATTTGGAACGGATAACTAGCTTTCTCATTAACAATACCTATTTATTGACAAGTCTAATTGAAATAAATGCCTAGTCTTGTCTCCATGTGCTTTCTTATAATCCTTTTCCCTACACACCATATTCATAGATATTAAAATACATAACATAACATCACGCCTTGTTTCCCCGAGGGGTCGGGCAGAGGTGCACCTGTAGTAGGTACACCCACATATTAAAAATGCCTACATGATTAAATAATTAACTAATAGGTAACCTGAAAATCCTGACACTCAAAAGTTGATAGTTAAGTGGATATCAATGCCTCTAAATGTAGTATATCTAATAATCTTTTTCTCACATCAGAAGTGGGATAGTGCCCTGTCTTACATAAGCGATTTCTAATGAATTTAATTTTGCTATTTTCATAATCAATGTTGGAGCTATGTGATTTTGCTGGAAGCCGTGGTGTCGCCGGATAGCTGTCTAAGCCCTCACCATGAGGATGACATCATGCTGCCAACTCCTGGAGTAGGACTCTATCGGAGATTTTGCTGGAAGCCGTGGTGTTACCGGGTAACTGTCTAAACCCTCACCATGAGGATGACATCATGCTGCCAACTCCTAGAGTAGGACTGTAAGTGGGAGCTGCAGGGCCGGTAAGGCCTTTAGTGGCTCTGCTTTGATATTACTTTGAAATGAGAGAACATCAACTGATGGTGCATCATAGAAAAAGTTTTGTAACCTTTAAACTAGAATATTTTAAAACAGGATGGTGCCGATTCTCTTGACGCAAATGCCTTTAAACTGGGCTGGAAATCGCCAAAATTTAGTTTACTCTTGTCAAACGATGATTTCCCATTCTGAAATAGACAAAGTATATTTGACTATATTTTGAAACAACCAACAACAACTTAACTATATTTTAGTTTGACAGCACTAAGATGGTACTGAGATTTTAATTTAGTGTAAAAGACAATTTTGCTATTCTGTATTTTGCCTAACTGAGTCTGACCTTAAATTAGGTGTCATGAACTAAAATTCACACGAACACCTCGACTTCGGGTGCAATAACAGTACTGTACTGGATTTTTTTTCTTTTCTTTTGCTTGTATCTCGAAAATGGTGTGTCCTATCGCAAAAATAATGAAAATTTCGACCCCCTTTATAAAACCCTTAAACCCCTAATACTCAACGAGTAGGTAATATTTTTTTAATATTTTCCATGCAAAAAGTTAAAAATTCCAAATAAAAAAGGTCGAGGCTAAAAAAAAAAAAAAAAAAACGGAATAGGGCAAACAAGTATGTACCACGTGGAGTCGTAATTGTCAAATTCAATTTTGGTTGTTTCAAAATATTTTTTGAGTTCAGACTATTTCAGAAAAGCTTTACGATTCTCATAGCCAGGAGTGAAGTCTTGGTGATAGTTTGGTTGGTTTTGTTTTGTGTACGGGAGAATTGCCACCAGTGTTTGTCATTAAAAGTTAAGCTTCAATTGGTATTTTAACAAATTTCAAAACAAAGGTCGCTGAAAACAATGGTATCTATTTGCATAAAAATATACTTATAAAAAAAAAAAAAAAATGTGCCTACTTACAATGATTAAATATGTTGAAAGATCATTAGGTAATGAACCAAAAATAGTGAACATCTAATTGAAGCTTAGCTTATAAAACCAATAATAACTAGGTACGTTGTTACTCTAGCTAGATTATAATTAATTAATTTTTGTTCTCACAAAGATGAGACTGAGAATAGGATACAAGTGTTCACTTAGATGAAACTTGGCATTACAAGAGTACTAATTTAATGTATATATAAATTAGGTAACACAGAAAAACCAAAAATGAGATTGGGTTTCTGAACAGGACATTGCAAGGAATTGTGTACTAAATTACTTAGACCATTGTTTTCAATCTTTGATCCTGCTTTAAGAACTGTTACATATATACTGATGCTACTGCTATACGATATGGTGCTTTTTAACCCAGAAATACGATAGTGATTTTTAAGTCATTTGTTTTAGTAAAAGAACTACACCTGCAGAGTCAAAATATAGTTCTTATGATTTAGAAACTCTAGCTATTCACAACGCCTTGAAACACTTCCGTGTCTATTTACTAGAAATTAACTTTATAATTATCACAGATTGTAACACTATGTGCAATGAACAGTCAGAGTGGCCGAACGTTCTGTGGAAAGTACAACAATTAATTAACACAACTGTACAAAATCCATGGGCTCTACCCCTTTGCTATTACTTACGACGTACTAGAAGAAAAAGATAGACAAAATCCAAATAAATTAGAGGCTGACCGAGAAATAGCTAGACAAATTGCAGAAAAATTCAATAAACGTTTAGATGTCACTCGTCGTAACAATGTAAACTTTAGCGTAGGAGATGTAGTGTATGTCTCGCGGAATCATATGCGTAATGACGAATTGGCACCTAAATTAAAGGGCCTTTGAAATATATTCTATCCTTTCTAATGATCGTTTTGCTCTGCAAGGTCTAGGTAATTTACGAAACATTTCAGTAGCCAAAGAAAAATTAAGATTCTGACACTTTACCTAATTACATTTTCTTATTTTTGTGTTGATATTTTGTTCTATTAATCTGACATGTTAAGTTACTGAAAGCATATTTTAATTAATTACACACTGATGTGGATTTAATTCGGAAATAAATAGAAAGAATTATGTATAATTATGTAACTTATAATATTATATATATACTGCTGGTCGGTCACTGCCCTGATACCTTTCTGAAATTCATGCGCAGCAGGTGATAGGACTGGTATGTCAAGGCCAGAGGCTACTTATGATATTACTGCTGGTCGGTCACTGCCCTGATACCTTTCTGAAATTCATGCGCAGCAGGTGATAGGACTGGTATGTCAAGGCCAGAGGCTACTTATAACATTACTGCTGGTCGGTCACTGCCCTGATACCTTTCTGAAATTCATGCGCAGCAGGTGATAGGACTGGTATGTCAAGGCCAGAGACTTCTTGAAAACAAATATTTATTTTTTAAAATATAATTAGTTGGGTACTTCGAGAGCGAAGTACAGGTCGTGATAGATTATTTTTTTAAATAATTACCATTTGTGATTGTAATTTTGGTACATTTCAGTTTAATAGAACATCCAAACAATAGATTTACATATACTTTTAATTTATCCTAGTAAAATATGTGTTATTAGGAGCTTAAAATCCGATGAGATACACTTATGATTCTTCATCTAATTACATTTATATATCAAAATTCAAAAAGAAAAACATGTTTCCGCTGGTCGGTCATTTGCTTGGTGCAAGTCTATCCCACTAACAACGGGTGGAGGGGACTTGACACGTCTAGGCAATTGGCAAAACAAAAGTAAAACAATTGTAGAAAAAGGGTCTCTAAGGTACTTCGAGAGCGAAGTACTTGTCAGCATGGCCGTGTTATATAAATGTAATTATTGTGTCTAAAAATAAATAATATGATATATAAATGTAATTATACTTGTTATACCTATAAATGTAATTATTATCTATGGTTAATTTACTAAATGAATTTAATAACAAACTTATTTTTTATAAGTCAAACACTGATTTGACTCAACTGTTGTTATTGTCTCCAATATCGTGGTTGAATTATGTAGTAGGGTCTCACTGATTTATTTGTTGTTCCTATATTTAAATACTAAATGATTGAGGATACAAGTTCCATTAAATTATTTTGTTAAGAATATCTAAGAGATTAGTTTACGTATAAATTATATTTTTGTAAAGACATTATTACAGTTTATAGTTTAAAAGTATTTGTTTTGTACTAATAGTTCAGTTCATTTTATCTGTGGTAATATTCATGTTAGGTAGGGTAGACAACTGTCATTTGAAATGTTTTAAAAGGTCGTGTAACTTAATTCTTGTTCTCTTTCTGTACGTGTCACTGGACTGGTAACAATATAAAAGCTTATGTTAACATCTAAGAACAGACCCTGAGTGATGTCCATGTCCGTAATATTGAGTTGCTAAAAGCTAATATAAGGAAATAATGTTGCTTATCAGAAGTTCTGCTTTTATTGTAAAATGGATTGTAATAAGGATCATCAGATCACTTCTGGTGAAAGATCGACTGACTACAATGTTCATGTAAGTTAAATTGTCATTATATCTTGATTATTGCTGATAACTATGATGTTCTGTATGTATTAAAATATTGCTAATATTGCCACATAAGTGTTAAATAGAATTAAGGAATATTCATATTCTATTTGTCATTGATAAAGTTGTTAGCTTTAAGAAATGGTCCAAGAGATTAATGTAATAACAAAACTAAATGCTAATGTAAAAATATGTTGATAAAATACTTCAAAACAAGCTTCCGTGGAGTTTCTTATCCTTCTTCTCCACGAAGACCTAGATTTGGAACGGATAACTAGCTTTCTCATTAACAATACCTATTTATTGACAAGTCTAATTGAAATAAATGCCTAGTCTTGTCTCCATGTGCTTTCTTATAATCCTTTTCCCTACACACCATATTCATAGATATTAAAATACATAACATAACATCACGCCTTGTTTCCCCGAAGGGTCGGGCAGAGGTGCACCTGTAGTAGGTACACCCACATATTAAAAATGCCTACATGATTAAATAATTAACTAATAGGTAACCTGAAAATCCTGACACTCAAATGTTGATAGTTAAGTGGATATCAATGCCTCTAAATGTAGTATATCTAATAATCTTTTTCTCACAAGCGCATGACGTTCTCGTTGATAGATTGTGTCCATCTCATTCCCTGCACACTTCCGCCGGGAGCTGGGATCCTATCAGAGGCCGGTGGGCCTCGAGGTCCTAAGCCGTCCGGCGGCCGGCGTCCTCTCCATCGACGAGCAGGTGGTGGCGTCGTGGGCGGGGAGAAATACTCGTCGCTCGAGCTCGACGCAACTGCCGCGGCCGGTGTCGTCACAGCGCTCACAGTGGGGCTGGGTACCGGCGGCGGCGAGGCGGAGCTGAGCGATGAGTCCGGAGGTGGTAGGCGTGCTCTTAATTATTAAAAATTATTATTAATTTCGCCACAAAACTTAGATAATAAGGTGGTTGAACTTTTACCAGCTTACCTTGACCTTTTACCTCTTTTACTTTTACTTTTGGTCTCCTATCTTCCAAATACGACCTATCTGGTATTACCGAAGATTCTTTGAGGGCTCGGAAGAAGTCAATCAGCACATTTAGCGCGATTTAGAAAAAAATGGTAACCTCACAATTATTTTTTACCGAAAAATTAAGAATGGACGTCAAAAGACTTCGTGTTTAACGTGTCTGTTTGCCACGCACAGCCATCTACTTCTTCACTATCAACTGCTGGACATCAAAGCAAAGAGTTTGAACAGTCCAGTGATAAAAAGAAAAGGAGGAGGGTTGACGATCTGCTAAGTACACGCGACACAAATAAGTTAGTGACTGCAGTAAAATTCTCAGCAATTAAATTTCAAGCAATTTAAAAAAAACAGTTGAATGTTTAATTATTACGCAGCATGATATTTATTATTCTCAAATCGTCATCTCTTGGAACCTCATTCACTCTTATTAGCAAGTGGGGTTGTGATGGCAGATCCGGTCACAGCACTTATAAACAAAAATGCTCCAGTAATGAAACCACTTATGAATATTTGTTTGTGTTTTCTTTTGTGCAATTGATGCACGATGAAAGTGGTAACGATGCTTAGCAGAATCCTCGGCCATCTTCCACTATGTATTGTCGACCAATTAAGTTTATTTTCTCCAAGGAAACTACTGATTTTACAGTTGCAAAAAACTAATAAAATCAGGGAGGAAATAGACAAATTGTTTCCGACAGTATGTAACGTTGATGATAAAGATTAAGAGTAACTGTCATACACAAACCATTTTTCACGATGATTGACGGTAAAGTGTGCAATGCTGTGACTGAAATTTCTTCATCACAAAAGTGCTATATTTATGGAGCTACCCCAAAAGTTATGAATGATATCTCTAGGGATTATGTAGTGACCAGGGACAACCTTGGTTTTGGTTTATCTACACTGCATGCATGTTTTCGTTGTTTTGAATGTTTGCTTCATATAAGCTATCGTCCAGATGTTAAAAAGTGGCAGCTACGAGATCCAGCTGATAAGGCAAATATGATGCAACATTCAAGCATCATTCAGAACCGATTCAAAACTGAAATAGGCTTGATTGTAGATAAACCGAAATCAGGGTTTGGAAATACGATACCGTGGCCCCCTGGCATTGCATAGGCAAGAGAAGGAACACGGGTGGGTTTTAGTCAGTAAGAGTCTGACACGCCCTCCCGCTCCGCCCAGAGCGGGAGGAGTCATTTGATGATTTCCCACCCAAAAAAAAAAAAAAAAAATTATTGTTTGGAAATACAAATGATGGACCCATAGATTTTTTGGGAATCCTGAGCTTAGTGCTAATTATTACGCTAATTAAGACACCAAGTTAAAAAAAACTGCTCAGTCTTCATGCGCTGCCACAAAAAATCACCACCCGCTGCAATCACCTGGGAAGAGGATTTGGAGAAGTTCCTAATTTCAAAGTAATTTGCATGCTACTAGGAATTTTCTCATACTCGCCAATTGTTTTTTTATTGTTGTTTTTATTTTTTAATTGTTGTAATAATATCCCCTTTCTTAATGTTCATCATGATAAACTTACAAACTACTTACACACATTCATCTATCACCAAACACAACTATACCCAGACACAATACAATTCAAGGAAAAAACAGACACTCTTAGGGACCCTCTCGTTGATAACCTCTGGCTCGAATATTACTCACTAATTATCGTTGGTCCAATAAAACTCGCGACACATACATTATGGCAAAATATTTCCTAGGTACCCGCGCTCATTAATTTTTTTCTATTCTCTTCGAGCATTATCACAATCTAATAATAATAACATGAACACGCTAAAAGTCTATTATCAGAATACGCGCGGACTTATGACTAAACTACCTTTGTTTTATCAAAATATTGAATCTCATGACGTTGATATTATAATTATTACGGAAAGTAAGAAAGGTGGAGGTGTTATGATCTGTATTAAACGTGGTTACTGTGCCATCGCGAGGTCAGACTTTCACATAGGATGCGCGGAATATATTTGAGTAACGATTAAGGACAATGTTTTTTCTAAGTCATGACAGAAAGGCGACCTACACTTAGCCGCAGTTTATATACCTCCCAACAATAATTCCCCAATAATGCTGAAGGACTTTAAGCACTCTTTTCTAGATTGTTACTATTCAAGCCCCGATGATAGATACCTAGTGGTAGGCGATTTTAACTTACCATTCATAACATGGTCTTCAGACGGATACGGGTGGAAAACTAAAACCAACTCAATTAACACGAAAACTATAAAATGCGTTAAAGATTTAATAGCAAAAAACCTAGCAAATTGCATCAATAAATGCTTAAACGAAGGATATTTTCCTAATTCTCTTAAACGTGCAAAAGTAAGTCCCATATTTAAATCGGGAAGCAAAATGGATCCAAGTAATTATAGACCTATTAGCGTGCTACCAGTGCTATCTAAAATCTATGAAAAAGTTCTATATAACCGTCTTAACCAATTTCTAACTAACACTGACTTCCTATTTAAGAAACAATACGGCTTCAGACCAAAGTCCAATACTATCTCTGCGACTGTTGACTTAGTGACTAATATTAGGATCAATATTGATAATCGAAAAATTGGCCTAGGAATATTCATTGATCTAAAAAAGGCATTCGATACCGTCAGCCATGAAATACTTTTACAAAAACTGAAAGATTTGGGTGTTACAGATATAGCATACGATATTTTCAAATCATATCTTACAAATAGGACCCAAATTGTTAAAATCGGTAACCATCAAAGCACACCTAGATTTATTACCTGTGGCGTGCCCCAAGGCTCGATTTTGGGCCCATTACTATTCTTAATCTATATAAATAGTATACACGAGATAGGGTTAAAGGGAGAAATTACTTTATACGCTGACGATACCAGCCTGTTCTATTTTGGTGACTCGATAAATGTGGTTATAAATGAAGCACAACATGATTTGGACATCTTACACACTTGGCTCCAGTCAAATTTGTTGACCATAAATGTTTCAAAAACAAATTATATTGTTTTTACAGCTAAAAACAAAAAAAATTATACCTATGGTCCATTAACAATTAACGGTCAAATAATTAACAAAACAAACTCAGAAAAATATCTGGGCCTACTTCTTGACAGTGGACTTACATGGAAGCCGCATATTGAAAAAATTCAAAACAAACTGTTATCCTTATCAGGTGCCCTACGGCCCATATCTCGATGCTTACCCAGGCATGTGCGTTACACAATCTATAATTCTTTGGTCAAGCCACATCTAGATTACCTAATTGAAGTATGGGGATCAGCAGCTAAGAGCAACTTAAATAAACTACAGAGATCACAAAATAAACTAATTAAAACGCTATTTCGATATGATTATCTAACACCGACCGTAAACATTTATAAGGAAACTGGACTAATGAATCTATCGCAAAGCTACAAATACAACACCTGCATCCTGATTAGAAAAATCATAACAAAGGACATTCACTCACAAATAACTTTTACCACAAATATAGACCACCACAAACGTAATACGAGACAGGCAAATAATATCCGTTTGAAACCACCTAGAACTAACTACGGGAAAAAGAGCATTCTGTACGAAGGAGCCCAGATTTATAACAAATTACCTAAAGACACAAAAGAGGCTAAAATCTTATCAACCTTTAAGAAGCTGTTGAAGCGCCATATTTTGAAGGATCTTTCATTAATGGAACGTTATGGTTAAATTTGTAAATTCTAATAACACTACGAAAATTAAACCTAAACTAAATAACCTACACCCGCTTACTTACCCTACGAAAAGCACCATTTTTATTTGTGAAATCCTAAAACAATGTATTTGTTCAATTATCGCTAATTCAAACGCACTGTGCCATGAGCCTTAACAAACAAGCTTTGTTCGCTGCAGCGTATGCGCACAATCTCCACTAACATTTTTAAAAACATCTACCCTACTAAAAACGCTAATCGGTTATTTTTGTGTACCTATTATTGTATTTTCTCTGTAAGTGATTAATGTAATCTTTTGAGAAATAAATGTCTTTTAAACCGTAAACCGTAACTCTGATTTAGTTGAAGTCGCAACTAAATTTGTTAATTCTTTAGATTTTATGAATATGTCTCAATACAACCTGAAACCAAATTGCTTTGACAATGTTCTCGATTTTGTCTTCTCTAATGTATCTTTGGAGTGTACCTCAAGCGAGCAAGCGAGGTATCGCTTGTGGATATAGACAAGTACCACGTCCCACTGGAACTTTCGCGGTTATAAACCTATTCGCTCTCAACCTAGAGTTATAAAAAAGTTTATTAAGGCCATTTTTGATAAAGTTAATTCGGAGCTCATTAGCATAGACTGGAATGACCGTTTCGAACAGCGTAATGTGAACAGAGGAATGTGTCGACATTCTTTACGTAATATTACGCTCTTTAATAGAAGCACACGTTCCAACAGTAAAAGTATCAGGACGTTTCCGATACCCGAAATGGTATCCTAAATCGGTACTGATAAACGCTATCAAGGAAAAATTTAAAGCACACAAAAGGTGGAAAAAATTCAATTCCCAAATGGACTACGCCGAATTCACCCGTTGAAATCTCGGGTAAAGTTTCTTCAACAGGAGTCCTACACTAAATACACTGCCCGATGCGAGAAGCAATTAATAAAGTCACCTAGAATTTTGGAAGTACGTTAAAAATAAAAGGAAAGCTCCTGGATACCCTCGCAATATAGTTTATCAGGGGGTAACATACTCGAACGGCGAGGATATTTGTAATGTGTTTAATATATTTTTTGAAGCGTTTTTTGTCCTACTAGCAGTAACATTATTAAGTATTGCGATGACTCCACTATGTCAAACGTTACCCATTCTATTGTCATCACTCCCGAACCACTACAAAAAGTGTTTAGAACATTGGATAGTATGAAAGGAGCCGGTACTGATGGGATACCAGCAATTTTATAATAAAGTGCGAATTATGTTTAGCTTCTCCCCTTAAGATCATTTTCCAGCTATCTCTCGATGACGGCTCATTCCCACGACAATGGCGCGAGGCTCAAATTGTCCCGATCCATAAAAGGGGTTCTAAGCTGGACGTATCTAATTATCGAGGCATATCACTACTGAACAACTTTGGGAAGATGGTTGAGAAACTTGTATATGGTCATATTTACGTGGCAACTAAACTTTGTATACCTGCTTCCCAACACGGCTTCTTTAAATCACGTTCAGTCAATACCAGCCATCTCGAGCTTACCAACTATGTTGTTACTGGTATGAGCGAAGGTGCCCAAGTGGACGTAATATACACAGATTTCTAAAAAGCGTGGATTGACTCATACCTCAGAAATCAGCGGCAAGCGGTAGTTATCGGTAGTTACCGATCTGATTATGTAGACGTTACTTCTGGGGTGCCTCAGGGCTCAGGGTATTCCCCCTACTTTATAATATTTATTTATTTGACATAACACAGTGTTTCCTTTACTCTGAGCATCTTCTGTATGCCGACGACAAAAAATATTTATGAAAATAAATAACCCCAGTGACTGTCAATTGATCCAATCAGATAGACTAAGTGACTATTATAACCTGAACAATATAAAGGTAAACACTAAGAAATGCCAAATTATAACTTTCTCTAAGAAACAAGAATATTCATTACAATTACCGTATCAGTAATGATATTATACCGCGAGCGTCACAGGTTAGGGACTTGGGTGTGATTCTGGACGAAAAATTCACATTTGAGGCACACATTGATCAAATTACTAGTAAAGCCTACAAGTCCCTCGGATTCGTAATACATAACAGCCAACTGTTCAATAACTCACTCTGCTTAAAAACTTTGTATTACAGTTATGTAAGGAGCATACTGGAATCCGCAAGTGTTATATGGCGACCTTTTTATAAGAAATACATCGATAAAATTGAATTCATCCAGAGCAAATTTATTAAGTAGCTAAATTATAAAAGTAAAGCTGATATTCCAAATTACCCGGACTTCTGTCGATACCACAAATGTAATACTCTGGAAGAGCGACGACAGTTAAATGATATGATATGTTATTGTACGACATACTTAGCAATAAAGACTGTCCACAGCTACTCAGCAGAATACAGTTTAACGTTCGACTCCGACGTACCAGACATACCACTTTGCTATCATTATCATCTACTAATTATCTAAAGATGTCACCTTTCTTGCGTCTACCTGAATTATATAATGATTAATTCAAATCTTTGGACCCCTTTAATATCACACGAAACAGACTTAAAAAGGAGATTATCCAAATCCTTCAGCAAACGCCAGACACTCAGTTTAATAAGTAATGCCAGTTCAGTCTAACGTATATGGACATACACACAACATCACACACATTTATAGCACCTACACCGTGCAGATACACACCCGCACACACTATAAATATTATTAACCATGTCACTCTCTGTATTTTTTTTTCTTTACTTTTCTGTGTACTTCGTAATTGGCGTAATGTTTAGAATAATAATTATGTTATACTTACTGTGTGCCGTGAAGCTACCTTATAAATAAATAAATATTTTACAGGTTTAGATGTGACTCTCATCAAAAATTTGGACACCATACTCCGAACCTTTTTTTTTTTTGGGTGCGAAATCATCAAATTGACTTCTCCCGCTCTGGGTGGAGCGGGAGGGTGTGTCAGACTCTTACTAACTAAAACCCACCCGTGTTCCTTCTGTTGCCTGTGCAATGCCAGGGGGCCACGGTATCCCTTGTGGACCCCTTCACTTGCTGACATCTCTTTGAGGCGCGCGTGGAACACAACGCGCCGTCGACCCGGGCCTGGTCCTCACCGGGTGGCAAGCTACCCATTGCTCATCGTCCGCAAGGCCGCGCCTACGGTGGTCGGGAATCGGCCTGCGATTCCCGACGCCCAAGGCGTCTTCTGCTGCGGCGGCTAGGGGCGTGAGGGCGTGAATTTTTCCTCTCCCTCACGCGTTCCGCCTCCTCCTTCGCGAGCATTACTGCTTCGCAGAAGGAGGTGTCGGCCTCCCATGCCCTCTCGCTCCGTACCATGGCCTGGACCAGGGCCGGACGCAAGAGATCCCCGCCAGCGATTGCCTCCACGAGGACACGGTGGTGCTCTGCCCAAGCCGGGCAGACCTCCACCGTATGCTCCACCGTGTCCTCCGGGCGATCCACGCAGTGATGACACCCGGGCGTCTCCTCCCGCCTGATACCAAACAGGTACCTCCTGAAACAGCCGTGTCCGGTGAGGACCTGCGTCAGGCGGAAGGTGAGGACGCCGTGGCGCCTCTCTAGCCACTCCTCAAAGAGGGGACTTATCGCCGCTTTAGTTGCGTGCCCAGCACTGGGTTGCGACAATCGCACTCTCCATGACGCCATGAGATCCCGTCGGAGCTCTGTCCGCTTTGCCGCGATTTCTCGCGGCATCGGAGTCAAGCCTCGGCGTTTCGCCTCCGCGCGCCACTCCCAAATATGCGCGAAGACTTTAGACCTATCATCCTCTCAAAACAATAATTTTTTTTTTCGCCGCTTCACTAACACAGGAGACAGAAACAGAACACCTCGAAAACAAAGACCTACAATTTAGAATATTATTTCAAAATATCCAAAGCCTCTCCAATAAACAACACTTACTGGAAGCCTTCCTTCAAAAACCACCAAAATATCATGCTATATGTCTATCGGAAACCTGGCTATCAAAGGAAAGACTGGATTTAATAAATTTTTGTGGCTACAAGGTTGCGGCTTCATTCTGCCGGAAAACTCGAGCTGGTGGCGGCGTCTGTATTCTTCTACAAGAACACATAGAATGCTTAGAGAGAAGTGATATAACAGACATGTCAGTTGAATATGTGATAGAAGTGTGTGCAATAGAGTTACAAATAGAGAATTTACTATTAATAATTATTTACTGGAATAGGAGAGAAGAAGCTATATTTTATAAGCAATTAAAACTAATATTAGATTATTTAAATAAGAAAGATTCCAGACTTAATATTGTTATAGGAGGAGATTTTAATATAAATGTATTGGCTATAAAAACAAACCAATTCTTAGATCTCATGTTAGAGTTTAATTTTGTACAGCATATAAAAGTACCAACGAGAGTGACCCAAACCACCTCAACGTGTCTAGATCTAATTTTTACAAATTGCAATATAAAATCACACACCACAGTGGAAGAGTTGGGGTTCTCTGACCATAGTAGTACTATAATAAAATTGGCTGTACCCCGGCAAACTAGACATATAGTCTGGTGGGTTGAAAAGAGGCTGTTCAATAGCAAAAACACACAATGTTTCAAATCTAAACTAAAAGAAGTAAAATGGAACGATATAATCAAGCCCGGTAGGGATATTGATGAAAACTATAAATCATTTAACAATACACTTACTGACATACTTAATCAATACATACCAAAAACAAAATTAAAGCTAAAAATAAACTATAAAAAACATTGGTTAACTAAAGGCATCAAAATTTCTTGTAAAAATAAAAGGCTTGAAAAAATACTCTCTATTAAAACAAATAACCTTTTAATTAAACAACATTACAAAATATATGGAAAAACTTTAAAAAAAATTGTAAAAAAAGCTAAAAAGCTTCAGTATATAAATAAATTAATCAAATCTAATAATAAAGTAAAGACTATGTGGAAAATTATAAACGAACGAACGAATAAAAACGTAAAAAAGGTAAAAAAAAACATAACGCTACACGTAAATGACAATGCTATCTCGGACCCGAATCAAACAGCAAATATATTTAATAACATCTTTGCGTCTATCGGAGAAGGATATGCGCAAACCCCCGGCAAAGAACCGCGAAACATCTCTGTGGTCCACCGCACTGAAAATACCATGTTCCTAAGTACAGTAGATCCCAGTGAAATAAATTTAATATTGAAAAGCCTTAAAAACAAAAACAGTTATGGAATAGACGAAATACCACCAACCCTAGTCAAACAGTGTGCAGATGAGCTGACCCTTCCATTCTACTTGCTAGTCAATCAGTCTTTTGAGGAAGGAAGATTTCCGAACTACCTAAAAAAAGCCATTATAAAGCCAATTCACAAAAAAGACTCAAAAACCGACCCCTCTAATTACCGCCCTATTGCTCTTTTACCTACAGCCTCGAAAGTATTCGAGAAAGCGATGTGTAATCGCGTCTATTCGTTTTGCGAAAAATATAAAAATTTTCATGAATCCCAGAATGGTTTCCAAAAAAACCACTCTACAGTTCTAGCAGTATATAATTTTATCCAGGAAGCCATAAATATAATTGATAAGAAAAAATATGCCGTAGTATACTATTAGACATGACAAAAGCCAACGATAAAGTGCAATTCGACATTCTACTTAGCAAGCTACAAGGAATAGGGATCCGCGGAAAATCTTATGAATGGTTCAAATCATATTTGGAAAATAGAGAACACCAAGTCGAAGTAGAATACTACAACGAACATGAAAAACAAATCCAATACATTCGGTCAGATAGCAAGCAAATTAACGCCTCAATCCCCCAAGGGAGTGTTATTGGATGCCTCTTATTTATCATCTATATAAATGACCTCCCTACAATAATAAATGAATCATGTGTTCTGTTTGCCGACGATATCTCAGTACTAACTTCTTGCCACGACAATACCAACTTAACCGAAACACTTACAAGCATACTTAATAAAATAATAACTTGGATGACAGAACACAACCTTGAATTAAACTTCAATAAAACTAAAATCATGTCCTTCCATCCACGTCAGAAAACCCCTTTAGACTTAACATTTATTTACAACGACGCAAAAATTGAAGCAGTAAAAGAATTCAACCTACTCGGCTTATCCATAGATACACATTTAAATTGGAAATCACATATTAAAAAAATCAGGTCAAAGCTATCAAAATTTTCCTATGCCCTCCGTGAAATAAAAAAATCCACAAATCTCTCCACTGCTCTGGTTACGTATTATGCCTATGCATACGCATGGTTAAACTACGGCGTAATATTATGGGGAAATAGTACAGACGCATCAACACTATTCATACTACAAAAACGACTGATTAGAATACTAGTTAACATAGATAACACAGACAGCTGCAAACCCCATTTCCAAGAACATAAACTTCTAACCCTACCTTGCATATATATCTTGGAAATGTGCAAATTTGTTAGAAATAATCAAAAACTACTTTTTTTTTACTACACGCGAAAACATACAGACTCGCTACACACTACGACACAAAAACAGACTAAACCAACCAGGTTCAAAGCTGAAAATTCACTCCACAAGCACTTTAGTAATGTCAGTTAAAATATTTAATAAACTACCTGATGAAATTAAAAATGAACAAAAATTTAATATCTTTATAAATAAATTAAAACAATTCCTAATCTGTAAATGTTATTATAATGTACATGAATATTTAAATGATAAATTTAATAAATAAACAATAATAATTTATTTCTAATTACCAATGATAATAATAATATATGTATAATTTAAATAAATATTAATGTTTAAATCCATTATATGAGTGGTAAAAATTATAAGTACACAATTAGTTATCAGCCTACCTACCTACACAAAACGAAAGAGTAGATTAATATTAAAATTGTTAACAAATAGCTATAATAGCCCTAAATAATACTCCTAATTTTTATGTTGTTATGCCCGACAGGGCCCACAATGCTCCAAAACTAATGTATGTCTTTATGTACCTACCACCTAAGTTCACATTGTGGAATGCAATAAATGTATTGAGTATTGAGTATTGGATTGCCGCCATGGGATGGCGGCAATCCGGCAAGGAGGCTCACCGCCTCACCGGAGACCGTGCGGTATCCCCGGACCAGCTGGGTGGCCATGACCCTCTGGGACGCGTTCAATCGGCGGGCTGGCCGCCGCCTCAATGAACGCGCCCACACCGGTGTCCCGTAAAGGGCCATGGACCGCATGATCCCCGCGTATAGCCGGTAGGAGGCGTTTGGACCCACTAAATTGGGCAGGAGCCGCTTCTACATAACACTTAGTTAATTAGATTAACTAAAAAAAATAGAGTTACCTGTCGCTCATTTCTACCTGAGAGACTTTTTTTGCAATTAAGTACTATGTGCCTAACTAATAGCTTTGATCTGTACACGTGAAGTTTGCTTATAGTTGTTTGTTTTCGTGTTTTATTTGCATAATATATAGTTTTTATAAGTATGAAAAGGTTTTTTAACATATTCTATAACCACCACTCCCTCTACCCCTCAAAATGGATATCTTTACACCAAAACGAAATTAGGTAATCATAACAGGTTATAAGAAAGACCCCAGGAACGACAATTCGCAAAAAAAAAAGTTTTTTTTTTTAAAGATAAATAAAAATTAGGCCCCACAGGACTATTCTTAAAAAGTTCAACAACAAAAAAGTCCGCGATTGCATATAATATTATGTATTAATATTCTTTATGTATATTCTTCATCAAATAAAATATGTTATTTAAATTGGGCATTTATAATTTAGATTAAAATATGCCTCGCCATCATATCATTCAAATTAATAATTTATAAGATATCACAAATTCAAAATTACGCGTAAAAAAATAATTATAGTTGACGACAACGCAGGCGCAGCGGTAGGAGTCAATGAACTTCTCCTCAGCTATAAGGTATGTAATCCCGGTAGTACGTACCCGTGGGATATTTTCCGACCTCCACGCGGGCGAAGCCGCGGGCAAAAGCTAATTATTTTGATAAAGTTCAGCAGAAAGTATTGATAACATGAATCCTTTCGAAGCATCTTATGTTGTTAATTCAAATTTATTTATTTGCAAATATGGGTAAATAATAATAATAATTATTTATTTATTTTCCTTAGGTAATGTACAAAGTAGTTATGCGCAGCATTTACAGCGTAGGACTTACAAGTGCACAGAAATTTGATCAATGACCCCCATGCTAGGTGGAACCTGTGTTACAGGGGTCATCTATCCGTCCATTATATTTTTTATAAGATTACAGGTAAGTAAGCAGTACTTATTTTTTAGGGGTAGGTACATTCATGTGTTTAATTCTAGTGTGAAAAAGATGTGGTGAGTGCGTGTGTGAGTGTTTGTGTGAATGTGTATGAGGGGGTGCGTGTGTGTGTGAGAGGGTATGTGAATAGAGTGGTCATTGTATATTGGTCATGTATATTGCGATTTTAATAGGTCTTCTGTTTTACTGCAGTCAAGAGATAAAAGATATTCTTTAATTTTAGATTTACAATTAAATGTGTTAAGGTTATGTATATTTAAAATCTGGTTAAATTTATTATAAGTGAGGGCGCTTAGAAATGGGTAGCGTCGTTTAGCAAAAGTCATGTGCGTATTTTTTGTAGGACAAGGGGGTATTGGTCTTCTTCTTGATGTAGAAGGATTACTGATGTTTAATGGCAAGTTTGAGTGTTTGCGGATTAGCGTGCGGTAGATGAAAAGTTGTCGGACTGTTAAAACCTTGTACTCCATATACTCGTATATTAGTTGCGTGGGAAATCTAAAAGGCTTACTAAGAAGCACTTTAATTACTGCTCTTTGCGCCCGCTCCACCTTTATAAACGCAGTCTTCGCTGCTCCACCCCAGGCTGTAATGCAATATGTTAGGATGGATTCACAAAGAGCATAGTAAGCCATATTTAGAACTTCCCTATGGGCGGACAGTCTCAGTTTTTTGAAGATATGTATAAGTTTTCTAATCCGCGCGGATAGAGTCTCAAGATGATAGTGCCAAGATAGACAGGCGTCAACCTGTAGGCCTAGATATTTAATGACTGGGACTCGGGACACGGAGGGCCATGCACATTACGGATCACTGAGCGTGCATACATGCGCTTTGAGTGCCATTGAGTTTACTGGTGGCAGGAGGGAAGGTCTGAGGCCAAAGGTGACAAAGTGTGTTTTGCTAATATTTAATGTAAGACTGTTATTAGTCAACCAGATCATTGTCTCGCTCAGTGCTTTTTCAGCAGTCTTATTTGCCGTGGCCCAATCATTGCCATAAGTTAGAATGACCGTGTCATCTGCGCATACCAGGATTTGGGTGGATGGCAGAGAGGGTGCAGAGGTCATTCACGTATATCTGAAAGAGGAGAGGAGGCTTCCTTGTGGAACACCGTAATTTAAAGATTTTTCGCTACTAATGTGGTCCCCTATCTTCACACATTGCGTACGGTTCAGTAAAAAGTCTTTAAATATTTTGTAGGCATCACCGCGCACCCCAATCGACTCCAGCTTGGCGAAAAGGATGGGAACAGAGACTGTATCAAATGCCTTAGAAAGGTCCAGGAAGATGCCTAGGCATTTCTGTTTACTGTCAAGTTTATTCACCACAATTTCCAGCAATGCGGTCACTGGATCCTCCGTAGATAAACCTTTTCTAAAACCAAATTGGTTTTTGGAGATGATTTGGTATTTGTCGAGAAATTTGCTGAGATTTTTGTAGATAATCCTTTCTAGTATTTTAGAGATGACTGGTAAGACTGAAATAAGGCGGTAATTAGTGACACCGTCTCTGTCCCCTGACTTAAAAATTGGGTGTACGATTGCTTTTTTCAGCGCCTTTGGAAATGTTGCTGTAGACAACACTAGGTTACAGATATGCGTAATGGGTTTAACTAGAGCATGACTGGCAGCTTTTACTAAGTTTGGGGGTATACTGTCCCAACCAGGCGCACTATCCACACGGAGATCTTTAATAATGCAATCAACTTCTTCCTCGTCAGTCGTGAGGAGACCCAACGAATTGACCATGCATTGTTTATTGTCTGTGGTTGGTTGGGAAGACCTTGCATTTTGTGGTATTTTAATATGTAGTAGTATCAAATAATGTGCAGATTTCCGGTTTTAGGGGAGTGAAAAACAGGGTGTAAAATTCACTCATCCACCATAGAAAAGGGAGGATCCTCCGACCAGACGGGTGTTGTGTCTGGCGGGCCGACTGCCCAACTGTTGATGTCGGATATTCTTAAATAAGTTATTCGCGCGGTAAACCCTAATTGCGCGATGCAGGATTTGTGTGACGTCATGTCTATGATGCGTAGTTCGTATGTGGCGGTGTAACCGCTATACGGTGGATTAACATTGATTGCATTGAATCTTTTACTCTTCCAGTGTGAAATTTTATAGAAAATAATTATAATTGTTTCCCCAACAAAATGTCAAATACTTAAGCTACGGTTTTCTAGAAGAGCGGTGGACGCCACATTGCGTCCGCAATTTACCGGCGAATGACGAAACGTTATTAGGAAAGTTTGTGTTTTCCTAGAGAGCGTTTTTGACACCGTAAAGTCAAACCCTGCTCCCGAATTGGCCCTCACCGCACTTAGTTACGTGAAAAAGAGTCCATACTGAGAAGAGTGAGTTCAAACATTACTAAATAGCGTTTTCACGACAGTCAAGTCACGTCACTGCGTCATTGTGGATCTGAGATGTCAAAACGAAACAGAAACGCCTCTATAATATGATGCGGTAGGGCCAATCTACGATTTACCTACCTAATATGTGCCGCTGCTCTCATTTTCATGACAACCATCACTGCGGCCGTTATGTAAGACAACCGCTTTTCTAGGAAACCGTAGCATTACTGGCACATCCACTAAACATTTTGACAAATGCAATTTAAAAAGGAAATAGTTTGAAAAAAGCCTGCATTTCTACATTAATTGATAATGTAAATTGGTTGTGACAGATGGACAGACAGACAGACATACGAGAGATCCTATAAAGGTTCCGTTTTTTCCTTTTGAGGTACGGAACCCTAAAATGTAAAATTAAATATGAAGAAATGCAGGCCAGACGACAAAAGATTGTCAAGGTAGCCATGTATTTTATGAACACTATAAAATAATTTTCTTTTTTATCATGCGTATTTGGCGATGCATTATGGATGAAGAAATTAAAAAAAAAAATCAGATCTGTTACCAATTTTGATTTTATCTATCAATGGATGAAGTATATACATTGAAACGATAACTGACCTAAATCTTGTTGACTTAGTTAATCAGAACACGAGAAAAAAAATACAAATAAAAGTACGAAGATTATACGCATTTTGTTTTTTATTAAGTTGAAGATTTTTTTTTTGTTTTTGGACAAGTTTTTAGCAGCCGCAGCCAAATCCTCTGCCAGCCAAACCACCGCCAAGGCCGAGACCAAAAGCAGCAGGAGCAAAGGTGGCACCAGGACCGTAAGCAGCAAAAGGGGCAGCCGGGGCAAAGGCAGCAGTCTCACTGATCATGGCGGTCCTGCCACTACCGCAAGCATGGTTGACGGCTCCAGCACCGGCAGAAGGCACCAAACCTTCAAGAGCAACAGTACCCACGAACGGCAGCTCACCACCCACACTCAGAGCACCCTCATACACGTTGTCAGACACTACGGAGATACCGACGGGAGCGATGGCGGAGGCGCTGGAGACAGGCAGAGCGCCGCCACTGGTGGGACTGAACTCTATGGCGGGGGCGTAGATTCCATCGTAAGCCAGGCCCCTGCCTGCATAGCCAGCAGCCAGTCCATCAAAAGCCAGATCTCTGCCTGCCAAGCCAACGCCGGGGTAAGCGAGTCCATCATATGCCAAAGCAGGAGCAGCCAAGCCGCAAGGGGTGGCTAAGGCGGGAGCGGCACAGCCGTAGGGAGCAGCAAGTCCAGAGATATCAGCAACCGCAGCGCGGCTGGTGCAAAACTGTCCAAGTGCGGACTGAAATTATAAGAATATCTTGTTAGTTACTTCCACATCCCAAATTCACTTTATTTTGTATTTGAAACACAATCACATAATAAAACAGTGAATTTTAACACAATTATTCCAATAATACTTATTACCTTGAATACTTCTTACCTTGAGCAGAAGCGCCTGAGCGCAGAGGACGAAGATAGCTTTGACAGACATTGTAGTTTGTTTGAAGTGCTGACTCTGACACAAGAATGATGTTCAGTGCAACTGTTGGAGGTTTTATACTCAATTAAGTTATCAGGTTCCGAGAAAATTTCTGTGTAGGTAAGTGTAATGAATTAATAGCTTGTGCAAGAGCGATAAGCCAATTCACAACAAAATAACGCTCAAAATTTAACTAAAATATTTCCGTCACGTTTTCCAATGTTTCGAAAACGCTGTTATCAACAAGTAATTGGGTATAAAATGTGACAGTAATTTAAGTTCATCATTCAGTCTTCAGCTTCTCGTTGATCACAAACATCAAACATGTCTTCCTTCACTGTTCTGTTGCTCTGCATCCAAGCTTGCTTGGTCCAGGTGAGAGATTGCTTGTTTTGAATTTCAACTTGATTTTTTAAAGGATTCTGAATTCGATTCATAGTTTCTGTGTGTAAATGTTTGTGTAGATTCATCATGAAATTTATTTTGCAGAATGTATTCAGCCAGACTTGCCTTGGCACTTACGGCCCAGCCATCGGCCCAGCTTTTGCTGGTCCTTACGGCTTAGCTGCTCCGGGTTTGGCTTTTGATGGATTTGCGTATCCCGGCGCCGGTTTTGCTGGCGCTTACCCCACTGCCGGTTGTGGTGTCGGACTTTCACCGTACGGTGGGGTTGGTGAAGGAAACGTGGCGGTCGCTGGTGAGCTGCCAGTCGCCGGTACTACCGCCGTCGCCGGTCAGGTCCCCATAATGGGCGCTGTGAGCTTCAGTGGTCCTGTAGCTGCTGTTGGTGCCGTGACTATCACCGGCAAGTGTGCGTGTGGTTGCGGTGCTCCCTACGGATACCTGTACTAGATATGAAAGATCTTTTTTTTTAAATAAACAAGGCTCAAAAAAACTCAAAGCATTAGTTTGAAATGAACCAATTACAGGCACTTTTGAATTGTCAAGGGGTCGGTTAGTCAGAAAGATGAAGCTAGTTGCCCATTCCAAAGCGTAGTAGGGAGCTATGGAGAATAACGATCAAGAAAGGTACCTAATGGACACTCCTTTAAATAAATCAAAAGTTTGGTTACATCATTCATGTTGAAATTATTCAAGTGAAACCGATGCAGGACGTTATAAGCGTCCGTAATAAAAAGTAAAAAAAAAAAAAAAAAAAAAAAAAAAAATTAAATATGGCTTGACAGCTAAGAGATGACTAGTCCCGACTGATGGTCCTTTCTTGAACCTGACGAGGTAATGAGAAATAAATGTTTGAAGTTAGTTAGTTGTTAGTTTACATGATCATTTTTCTTAGAGGATGATCTTCTACGAGTATAATATCTGATAATGAGTATCGTAATAGCTCGTGTATTGCTAATGGCTCTTTACTACTAAGTCAACGCCTTTTATCTGTCTGACATTTAGGACAATCTATAGAACCGTATCTAATAGCTATTGTTAGTTGAAAATGAAGGTAAACTGTAAACTACAATGGTTAATTGCGGTACATGTGGTGGTATGAAATATTTTCTTAGTGGCCCAGAAACTCTTCTGACCGTATTCACTCGCTCACAAATCGTGACAAATTACGAATTCGTCCGATAACAGCTGTGATTTCATGCATAAGAATAATGACGAAACTTATTGATGTATTAAAAGGATGTTATGCGCTAACATCACAATCAGTAAACTTGGGCTCGGCGCACGACTACATGCACCGAAACTCACACATCTGTGATCAGTGTCATCTCACAGTCGCAAAGCTACAATTACCGATAGACGAGGATAGAGATAGGAGACAGCGATGACGTGTGAGCGAAATCGCGTTAGCACCTCGCGCATTGTGTGTGTATCGTGTCTTTCACGCATGTTTTTAATATCTATCTCGCTCTCACAAACATGGCAAAACAAACGTTAAAATATTATTGTAATTTTCAACAAATTAACATTTCTGGCTGTACTTACGAGTGGTAGGTAATCCCATATTGTGTCTTATTTTTCTTTCTTGTATTATTAAAGCACTGTTTAGCTGCACAAGAAGTCATTTTGATGCGTATTTATTATATTTAGCTGTGTGATCTATGATGTTCCATGCGCGACCGAATGCCACCTACGGGCAATCACTTAGTTGAGTAGGACCAGGCGCTGTGACTAAGTCCCGTATCTACCTCATTTAATACATCAATGACGAAACTTCAAAATTCAAAAGTAATTTATTCAAACTAGGCTGAGAATCAGCACTTTTCAAACGTCAAAATTACATCAGACAGTCCCCCAAAATGCCCACACTTCACCACTTCCTATTGCTTTAGCTGGGAAGAAGAAGTGGCGCAACAAACTCCCCAGCAAAAAAAAATGACTATATAATAGTATGCAAGATAATTTACATTACGCAAGACATAATTTAAATTATAAATTAATAGCCATTATGATAGCTAGCTCACACCAATATACCAACCAAAATCACCGAGAACCAAAAATCAGAAATAAAAAATAACTAAGCGCAAACAATATATAAAAAAGCCTCCAGGCATATAGGGCGTGCCCGCTTACATATCTGTAACTAGAAGTTGTAATTGATATACTAGGACCATCGAGCTAAAATAAATAATTGTAGCTAACCATGCAATACAACTCATAAAAAAAAACATTGTAATGAGTAGATTATGTCCACAATAAATTAATATAAAATTAAAAAATGTAAAATGACTTATCAAGTAAAATTATAAACAATTATCAGACTCATATAACCTGCCAGTAAGCTAATTCTGGAGAAAGAACATTTAAACATTGTCTTGAGTTAATCACAGCGATCAACTAATCTTATCATTTAAGTAGTCGTTGACAGAATAGTATGCCTTTGAACAAAGGTTGGACTTTATTTACTGGTTTTACTTTAGTTTTTAATGCATTAAATGGCAAATCTAGCAAAGAAGAGGGTAGCTTGTTATAAAAGGTTATACCAAGCCCAACAAATGAGTTATGAACGGGTCCGTAACTTAACTTCGAGAGTCATATGTTCGATTAATGGAAAGTCGACTGAACGATATGAACCTTATAAAGGCGGTGAAAGGGAGCATGTAGATTATCCTTATTTCTAGTGTTAACATTGTGATCAACACTGTTTTTAGTGTATAAGTGTATATTTTGCCTAATATATAAGATGTTGGTGAAGATGAGTTATTGTGATGCCACTGTGAGGATCCTATGTGTTAATCCAGGTTATAAACTATCTGTGTGCTAAATTTTATCCAAATCCGTTCAGTAGTTTTAGCGTGAAGATGAGACAAGCATACACACTCACAGACTTTCGCCTTTATAATATTAGTGTGATTATCTGATAATACAGACGTTCTCCAATCCAATTGTCAATTGTTCAAATAAAGATCACATACAAAAAAAAATGAAATTGTTGAAATTCAGGAAAAACTGAACGATCTGTTCAGATTTTCTCGAATTTGAACATTTTCCGGGAGATTTTTCAATTTTTCTTTCCATAGAAACCTAATTCAGACTATTACGAACATTTTAAAACAAAAAATAGCCAAATCGGTCCCGCCGTTCGTAAGTGATGCGCTGACCAACGACCGTCACGGCACTTTTTTAAAAAGTGTCGCAACTTTTAAAATGTTGACACTTAGGCATAAAAGTAAGATAGTATCGGGGCGTTTCGTTCCGAAATTTGAGTAGCGGAACATGACGGGAGCCAGTTGAATTGAACTACTGCAGTTTTGCTGCTTTGGTTTCGCGGCAAAGATGTGCTAATGACGTAAAAGTTGCTAACTTCTAACCTACCTACGGTTTCCTAGAAGCGCGATAGCCGCTACATAGCGTCTGCAATTTATCGGTGTCTGACGTCACTGAAACGTTATTAATCAAAGTAAGTTAGCGTGTTTTCCTAGAGAGCGTTTTTGGACATCGTGAAGTCAAACCCCACTGCCATATTTTTTATGACAGCCATCATTGCGGCAACTACGTTCAATGAGTGGTAAAAAAAGTGTATTTAAGTGTATTATCTATGGTAAAAATAAAATCTCCTATCTGTTTTAATAGTATGGTGTTAACTGCAATATTATACCTTTAGTATAAAACTTAAAATTATATGTATGTGGTCCCATTTAAAAAAATACAATAGAAATTATAAAAAATATATATATTAATAACAATAAATAAAAGTAAGTAGTTTAAAATAAAACTTAATTTATTGAATACCAAACAAAAATATATACAAATTATAATCAAACACTTAGTAAGCACAACGGCATCCTTTGGCTGCACCACCACGGTACCCGAAGACAGAAGCACTAAATCCAGGTGCAAAGGTAGAACTAGGACTGTTAGCACCCATAGAGCCGTAGGCACCAGAAGGAGCAAAAGCAGAAATCTCACTGATCATAGCGTTCTTGCCATTACCACAGGCATGATTGACGGCGCCAACTCCGGCAGAAGACACCACACCTTCCATAGCAACAGTACCCATGAACGGCAGCTCACCAACAACAGCCAGAGCACCTTCATAAGCGTTGTCAGACACTACAGCTATACCAGTATGAGACATTGCAGAAGCACTGGAGACGGGGAGAGGACCGCCACTTGGTAGGAGTGATTTCAATGCCATCGAAGGAAGAACCGTAAGTAAGACCATCGCAGGTAAGATTTCTTCCGGTCCATGCAGAGTCTGCGTATGACAGAGCATCGTATACCATGATGGGAGCTGCGAAACCAGGGGCCATCAATCTGTCGTATGTGAAAACGTTGGCACTGAAGGCTGAACCCGCCAAACCAGGGCGGTACACTCCATCATAGACCAAACCAGCACCATAATTAGGGCCAGCCATTGCTACTGAAGTACTGGTGGAAGTACCACTGAGAGCAGACTAAAAATAAATAAAGAAAACTCAGTTAAAATTGACGGTCATTGTACAAGGCGTGTGTTTAACAAGCCTATTTTAAAAACATTATTTCGTTAACCCACGGATTTTTGGGTTTAAGCAATTTTAATGTCAATGACGTAAAATTGGATATGGCTTTTTATAGCAAAATAGTACAGAAACATTGAAATGCCAAACAATTTGATTGAGGGGCGTCGGAAGAATAGAAAAGAAAATAATAGAAAAATATGTCTGAACTTACCATAGTATTTAGACCGTTTCCGCAAGCATGGTTGACAGCACCAGACCCAGTAGTAGCTAACACGCCTTTCAAAGCAGTAGTTCCAACCAACGGCAGTTCTCCAGCCACGTTCAGACCACCCTCATACACATTCTCAGACGCAAGAGAGGTGGCCGACAGGAGCCATAGCTGAGAAGCTGGTGACAGGCAAAGCACCGGCACTGGTAGCAGTGAACTCCATAGCAGGAGAGTAGTATCCATCATAAGATATTCCTCTGCCTGCACAGCCAGTTCTAGGGTATGCTAGTCCATTGTATGCCAAGCCTGTAAACCCAGGGGCAAGAGAACCAGCAAATCCGAAGGGGGAACCAACTCCTGATGCTTCGACTGCAGCGCGGCTGGTGCAGGCGCTGAATGTAGACTAAAATAGAAAACAAAATTGTGAGCTTTTGTGTCCTTTGGCATCCAGCGGTACTAAGGTGAAGACGATAAATAGAGATAAGTAGTATTTTTTTATTTTATTTTTGGTTGGGAAATCAAATAACTTCTCCCGCTCTGAGTGGAGCGGGAGGGCGTGTCAGATACTTACTGACTAAAACCCACCCGTTGTTCCTTCAGTTACCTGTACGTTTCCAGGGGCCACGGTATCGCTTTCGGACTTTCCCGCGACCCCGGCGGGATAGAGATAGTACTAAAGACACAAAGATAATTTCTTTTACTAAATAAATACATTTAACGGTTTAAGAAAAAGGTGAAACGCATAATTATGAAAATTCGCAACAAAGACATTATTGCTAAATGGGTAAACTCAGCAAATACTTATAATAGTCGGAACACCTTAAACAAAGTTACGTAAAGCTGATCTTGCATTATAAGCTTTAAAATGTTGCTAAATAAAATAAAACATTTTCAGCCTATTAAAAACAAATTGACCCATTACCCTTTGACTTTCGGGTTTAATCTAAAATATACAAAATAATGAAGTACTAAAAAGGGAAAGTAGTACAAAATTATAGAAAGTTTACCTGGATGAGAGGCGCCTGCGCGCAGAGGGCAAGAATAGCCTTGGTTGCCATTGTAGTGAATATACTACTGCAAGCGCTGACAACTGAATGATTTCCGTTTCACCTTCCAACGGCTTTATACAAAGTTCCAATGCAATTTTCCAGGAATCATTGGTTTAAAGGTAATTTATTACGAGTATAAAGCCTAATATTTTGTCACGAAAATAAAATAACTCAACATATATTAAGATGAAAAAGATGAAACTAAATATAAATGTACTATATGCTGATTAGAAAGTGCGATTGTATAAAAGTGTAATGGATTAGAAGTTAATTATTCAGTCTTCAGCTGAATCTTCGTTGAATAAATATCAAACATGTCTTTCTTTACCCTTTTGTTGCTCTACATCCAAGCTTGCTTGGTCCAGGTAAGGAATCAATAATTTTTTGAGATTTTATGCTGAAGTTAGTTGAACAATATAATTTTATTAACGTTTGGCCTATACAAAACTTCGCATTAGATTCCGTATTTATTAGCATTGTATCACCAGCATAGTAATTATATGTAAATAAATATATCAAGCTTATGCTTATTGAGAGCAGTGGTGGTACATTGTTATCGGCCACGACTTACGAGTCATAGGTTTGAACCCAGGCAGGCGACTTTACTTCGTTTAATTTATTTCATCTCTCAAAACGGTGAAGGAAAACATCGTGAGGAAATCGGCATGTCCTAGAACCAAAAATTCGAAGACATGTGACATCTACCAACCCACAATGGGCCCGTGTGGTGATATGGCCCATTTCCTCTAACCGAGAGGAGGCCTGTGTCCCAGAAGTGGGAACATTGTAGGCTGATCACGCTAATGCTTATTTTTATTTTAGTTTCTTTCTTTCTGTCATATTACTTTCACACTGCCTTTTCACGTTTCTTGATTCAAATTACTATCTTTTTAATAAAAATGTTTTTTTCTTGCAAAATTTAGTTAGCCAGGCATGCAGTGCTTACGGCCCGGCGATCGCTCCAGCCTTTGCTTCTGCCATGCAACTGGCTGGTCCTTACGGCTTGGCTGCTCCATGTTCGGCTTATGATGGATTTGCGTATCCCGCCGCCGGTTTCGCTGGCGCTTATTCTGCTGCCAGTTAAGGTAATGTGGCGGTCGCTGGTGAGCTGCCAGTCACCGGTAACACGGCTGTTGCTGGTCAGGTCCCCATCATGGGCACTGTGAGCTTCGGTGGCGCTGTTCCAGCTGCTGGTGCCGTGTCTATATCCGGACAGTGCGCTTGCGGCTGCGGTTCTCTCTACTATGTAGTATCTGAACTACGTAGATAAAGAGACGGTCTATATCCGGACAGTGCGCTTGCGGCTGCGGTTCTCTCTACTATGTAGTATCTGAACTACGTAGATAAAGAGACGATATGTTGAATAAAAATAATTATATTTAACATAGCAGTATTTAAAAAAAAAATATCTCGGCATGAACCTTCGGGGAATACAGGCATAATGTTTGCTACAAACAACCTCAGACCAAATAGAAAACCAAGATATAGCACTGCGAACAATACAGTGAAGCTTGCCAAAAATACACATCTGCTCTGTGCATACATACGCTCACACGCACACATTTACAACCATCTACACCTCACTAAGTGCACTCATGTTTACGAAACCGGCCTCACGCCACTGTTGATAGCGCTATGCCTTGGTTTTTATTTGGCCTGAACCTAAAACATTTATATTAATAGCTTTAGCTTTTTTATTTTTTGTTATTGTTCTGTATGCTATACACGCAGTAATTTGATCTTTGTTTATTAATATGGCTCGTGCCACAGCGTGTCATATTATTTTTGTAGATTGTGCAGTCAGTTAAGGTTTGCCATTATATTTTTATGGAGAACTGAATTACTTTACTTTTTATTTTGTAATTTTACATTTTTGGGCACACCAATTTTCACTTTGCTTTCAGTAGAATAGCCAAAAATATGAATTCTGGTTTTATTTTTGTAGTTTGTTTATTAATTGCTTTTGTGTTGGTGTTGGTTGGCGGTTGGTGTAGTGGCTTGCACCTGTTAGTTGCTTTGTTTTTAGAAATAGTTTAATTTATTATTTTTATATATTTATTTCAACATAATATCTATCTTCTTATATTTATGTCAGACAATGACTCTTACTCGACTTTCTGCTAACAAATGATCTTAAAGCGATGAAAGCTTTTGTTCTTTCAGTGACACCCTTGGTGACTTCTTACAAAATAATTTCTTCTTGCAATTAAATCTGATTAAGTTTTTTCTACTTTAACTTCATACCTGAGTTGGGGCATTGGGTAACCAACGCTAAAGTTTTGTTTGATGGTTTGCAGAAAGCGAGGTTAGGAGATGCCTCTGCAACCTTTGCATGGCTATTCCGCAGTTGATGCACCTCTTATTGATCCACAAAACAAATCCGAAACGCAATGCAAATCAGTCCAGTGTTAATAGCAAGGTAACCGAGTCGTAGAAGGTATCAGTCCGTAGAGATAGATAGTGATAGATAGTGGGGGTCAAAAATACATATTAGAAAATAATCGCAAAAACACAAAACACAATATATCTGCAGTAACATTACAAAAAAAATGGCATTTGACATAGAGTTTTGTTTTGTTTCATAATATCTAATACTTTTAGGCGCTAAATAAAAATTGAAAATGTTTGACGTTTGTCAGGAGAAATACTACCATCGACAGCCAGCCATGACAGGTTGGAGAGATGACGTTTACATAACCTAGAACTGTCAAAACTGTGATTGTTATTTGCGAAAAACTTTTCCGGCTGAACGCCAAGGCCATTTTGGACTTTTTCCTTAAAAAAACGTTTTTGTACAGACAACGAAAGCCACGAAGTCGAGACGAACGAGACTGACAGATGTGATGTCAAATAGCATACAAACAATATGTTTGAATTTTTCGTCCAGAAGTACCTACAAACGATGATTAATATTGTTAAGTAATGAAAGATATGTCTGGATGACAACTGGTTTAATCATAATCAAACATAGACAATCCACAACACCTTCCCCTTAAATAAGATAAAATAATAATAAAAAACTAACTTAAATACATTCATTCCAGTTAAATAAGATACAATAATAAACCAAACTTAAAATAAATCATTTGGTCTACATTATGAAAATAAGTAAGTATACAAATTGTTAAATCTTACTTCGGGTATGAGGTGGCGAGTAAGATGACGATACATTTATTTTAGTGCTTGGTACATAGTCGTCATCCCTATCATCCCCCGAAAAATACTCATCATCGATATCAGACAACATATTATTATCTGCAGGATCCTTTACAGATCTTATCAAATGTCGACGATTACGGCGATAATTACCTTTTTTGTTTCTAACAATATACGAACGTGGAGTCGACGCTTTTCCTATAATTTTGCCACAAGTTCTTTTATTGGTTTTGCCTAACATTAAAACTTCGTCGCCCACATTCAACTCAGGTAGCAGTTTGCAATGCTGATCATAGAAACTTTTAATTTTTATTGGTTTTTCCAATATTTTTTTATGCTGTATTTATTTATTTATTTTGTACACACAAAACACTTAACAGGACACAATATTAACATAAAAGAGCACAAAGGTACTGCTTATTTCTTACAAAATTTCTTAGCAAGCATTTTTTTTTAAATTACGATAAGAATATTGTGGTCCATTGTCGCTGATGACCGTATTCGGTATACCATACCGTGCAAAGTTTTCTTTCATTATACCTATTACTGAGTTTGACGAAGTGTCTCTCAAATGCGATCTCGATAAAACCAGAATAATAATCAATTAATATTAAATGACTGCTTTCCATACTCAAATATATCTGTTCCAATTTTATTCCATGGCAATTCTGGTATAGCTACCGGAATCATAGGTTCTCTACACGGTTTGTGTGCGGTTTCTTGACATATATTTTACATCTTCTCACATAATCTTCAATATCTCTTGTTATACCTGCCCAAAATAATACTTCACGAGCGCGTCTCTTACAACGATCAATCCCTAAATGCCCTTCATGAATAAGCTTTAACATGTCCCTTTGCATAGAATGTGGTATCAAAACCTGTTTGTCTTTAAATATGACACCATCTATCTACACAGTACAGTTCATCTCTTATAGACCAGTAGTATCTTAAATCATTGTGTATATTAAACTTATCAGGCCACCCTTAATATATTTATTTTAGCAAGAATTTTATACACTCATCCTTACTAGTTTCCCGCTTGACGAGAGTAAACTTATTCTGCGACATGGGTATGTTATCGACTACCATTTTAATTTGGCATAATATAGCCCTGCTAATTTTATCATCATACAAATCCGAAAGGGGTGCTGACAATGTTTCGGGTATGCACATATACTTCCCAGGCTTATAAGTGACCACCAACTCATAAGCTTGAACTCAAACACAAACTCAAAGCATTTATTTCAATTAAACCATTTACAGGCACTTTTGAATTGTCAAGGGGTCGGTCAGTCAAAAATATGAAGCTATTTGCCCATTCCAAAGCGTAGTAGGTACCTATGGAGACGAACGGGCAAGAAACTCCACGGACACTCTTTTAAATAAAATAAAAAATTGATACAAAATATTGGTTACATCATTCATTTTGAAATTATGCATGTGAGAACAATGTAATAAGACGTGCACGTTCGTAAAAGCGTCCGTAATAAAAAGAAGAAAAAAAGAATCATTCAAAAACTTAAAATAAATTAAAATAAGCCATGGCAGCTAAGAGATGACCAGTCCCAACTGACGGCACCCGTTCAGGAACATGACGCATGGATCAGCACCATTCAGCTCAACCATTTTGAAGGGAGCTAAATGATCCAACACACACGCCACCATCAGCGAGACATTTGAGTGAGCATGACATACTCACAGCCGCCAGGGCACATTCAAGTCAATGAAATACTACATATTACACCCGGTAAATGGTAGCTCTTTAGTACATAGTACTCACCTGTGCTATGCAATTATATAATACAAAGGAAATTGAGTTTATACAATACAAAAATGGTCTTACAATCTTTAGCAGCTCCATCAGTATTTTCAAAATGTTAATCAGTGTGTATGTCAATTAGTTGTGGAGCAGGACCAGCAATGAGCCAAGCATTTTTATCAGTGATGTAATCCCCCAACTTATAATATGCCTGCCTACATAGTGTGCGTTTTATACAAGATTTGAATTTCGTCTCATTAAGTTGAAGTATGTGGGGAGGAATTTTATTATAACATTTTAAACAGTACCCCATGAAAGATGAGTCTACCTTAGCCAGCCTAAAACCTGGTTGTACTAATAGGTCCCTATTTCTTGTACTATAATTATGTCTATCACCTCTTTTACTAAAAAGATGTAAATTTTTTCTTACCTTCAACAATCCTTGAATTCGCTGCAAGCGAGCTGGAACTGAGTCTAGCGATTTTCTAAAAATGCTTTCCAGTAGTTTATGGTCCGATTCGATGACCACACTACTTTTTCCATAAATGTACTGATGAAACTTTTCACAAGCGAATACTATTGCCAACATTTCCTTTTCTATTTGTGCGTATCTTTGTTGTGTGTCAGTGAGCGTGCGTGACGCATACTCTACTGGACGCCCCTCCTGCATGAGCACGGCACCCAGTGCCACACTGCTCGCGTCCACTGACAACACAACCGGACTACTAACATTGTACAATGATAAAACTGGTGCATAACAAATCAATTCTTTAAGTTGATTGAATGCGTTTTTATGACCAACTTCCCAACACCAAGTCACATCTTTTTTCAATAATCTTGTCAACGGAAAAATATGCTCTGAGTAATTAGGTATAAATTTAGAAAGATAATTTACAGCCCCTAAAATCCTTTCTAAGCCTTTTCTATCCATCGGTTCCGGCAAATTATATATCGCTCTTACTTTCTCAGAATCCACTTTCATCCCATCTTTGTTAAAAATATGACCCAAATAAGTTACTTCCTCGACACATATACGACATTTATCTTTGTTGAATTTTAAATAAATTTTCCGTGCCCTGTTTTACAACTCTTTCAAACGCAGATCGTGTTCGTCTTTATTCCTTCCCCAACAAATGATATCATCGATAAAAGAATCAACACCCTCTAGACCTTCAAGTAATTGCTTGATTTTAGCATGAAACACTTCAGGTGCACAATTGGTAATCGCAAATATTGATATCGCCCAAACGGTGTACTGAATGTACATAGGTCTGCACTTGCATTATCCAGTTTAATTGACCAAAACCCTGAAAATGCATCTAAAACTGAAAAATACTTAGCACCGTGAAGCTTAGTAGCCAATTCATTTATTGTTGGCAATTGAAAATGTGCACGCTGTATCGCCTTATTAAGCGGCCTCGGATCTAAACTCATACGCAACTGTCCGTTTTTTTTAGCAACAATTACTAATGAATTCACCCATGGAGTTGGATGACTAACTTTCCTAATAACACCTAACTCAATCATTATATTTAACTCATCTTGTAACTTATCGCGAACTCCTAATGGTACCTTACGGGTCGCACAAATCACCGGCATCACAGTTTTGTCTACAACAATATGATATTCACCTGGCAAACAGCCTAACCCATTAAACAATTCTTGATAATCTGTAAGATTTATGTTATGAATTCTTTGAATTAATCCTAATGTTAGACAAGATTGCAAGCCCAGCACACTCTGAGAATCATTAACCACAATTACAAATTTTAATTCATACGATACATCCTTATACCACCATTTTAATTTGCAAATACCTTTAATAGGAATAAAATTACAACAATAAGATTGCAACCTAACATTTTGCTTGCCACTAATTAGCTTACTGTCATAGCCTAATAATAAAAATCGCTTATACGATACAACATTAATATCTACTCCCGTATCTAATTTAAATTTTTCTGAACCGCACTCTCCTTGGAGTGATTCATACCAATCCTCCGACGAAGAGTTAATCTCTGAGACAGTATACAAAACTGATACAAAAAATGACTCACAATCATCTTCTTCATTGCTTTTTGCTTCAGTTAGACCTATATCGTACATTTTCTTATTCCCTTTTTTCAATTTGCACATTCTAGCAAAATGTCCATGCTTTTCGCACAAATAACATTGCACAGAAATAGCCGGACATAGACTGGGTTCATTGCATTGGCCTCCGCACCTAAGACAATGTCCGGCCTCTCTTGAATGATCAAATCTTCGCACTGTGTTGGAACCAGCAGCAACACGGGCAACACCGCGCCCTTGTCGACGTCCACTGCCACGCCAGCCACCGCGCCTACCGCGGCCGCCAACACCGCGCAGTCCAACAGCATCGACCTGCACCAATCCTGAAGTACCAGCACCACTAGTCTCCAATAAACGTCGGTTATCTGATGACATTTGGTCAACCTGTACAATTTTAATAGCTTTTTCCACCGTCAGGTCCTCTGCTCTCAATAAACGATCTCTTGCTCCAGTACTCTGAATCCCACAAACAATACGGTCGCGAATCAACTCCTCTTCTAAATTTTTGAAGTTAAAATTTTTGCTCAATAATCGCAATGTCGTAACATACTGATCAATTGATTCTCCTACTCCTGACCCCTTGTAAAAAAATTGTATCTTGCTAATGTTATATTCTGTTTGACTCCAAAATGTTCATCAAATTTCTTAAGCAATAGATTGACATCATCCCTATCGCTCTCCTTGTCAAATGAAAATGTCTCAAACACTTCAAACCCCTCAGGTCCGATTAAATTTACCATTAAGCTGGCTTGAATATCAGTTTACTCTTTTTGCACCCCCGATGCTTTTAAAAATGACATAAATTGCGACCTCCAACGCCGCCATGCGTCAGCCCGGCTGACGGAGCTGCCCTCCAAACACAATTCAGTTGGTGGTCGCGCGTGTTCCATAGCGCTCTATAACCGTCCCTGACGATTTTAAAGTCTAAAACGTACCTTTATTACCGACTTAATCCATTTAAATTGAATAAATAAATACCGCTGTCACCTTGTTATGTAATGAAATATACGTCTGGATGACAACTGGTTTAATCATAATTAAACATAGACAATCCACAACAAATATTTTCTAATTACCTAATCAAAACGACGTCTAAGATCTTATTATCTCATCACAGAAATACATGCCTTTCATGCTTTTAAAAAACGTCTCTACGTGATATTATTATGTTTTAATGTAACATGATTTCTGGACGAAAGCAGTGTGCAAGTACGCCATGATCAATAGAATAATATGGCAATAATTTGATAAACTATTATTTTTTGTGCCGAAGTAATCAGGAAAGAATATTTTTCCCCAATTCGTCGAATTTTTCCTCTTTTTTCATTACTGTACACTATATGGCCGAAAATGAAACATCTCCTTTATTTTTCGGACGGTTAAAATACTTCGGGAGTAGGGACAACTGTCAAATCGTGTTGTCATTAATTCTTAGTTCCGTACAAGATACGGAGTAGGAAACACCCGTATCTTTAGCCGAAACTATGCACTATGAGCTTAGGGAGTAGACCTCCAGGAATGGCCGCCGAACTAAAATTAAGAATTTTATATTAATGTTTCAATACGTATAATAGAAGAAAACTAAACTCAATCTGCCAAGCCTTTTTCCAAATAATATGTTGAGGTCGGCTTCCAGTCTAACCAAATGCAGCTGAATACCAGTATTTTAAATGGAGTGACTGCCTATCTGACCTCCAAAACCCAGTAACTTGGTTATACGATACCCCTTGGTAAGGACTGGTTGTCAGACTTTCGGTCTTCTGACGACCCGTAACGACTGTCAAAGATACACGAATGACAGCCAGGATCAACGGCTTAACGTGCTTTCTGAGGCACGGAGGAGTCTCGTATGTAAGGATGATCACCCATCCATGGACCAACCCCGGCAAGCGTAGTTTAATCTGATGTATCGACCCGTGCGGCTGTTATTACTTAGCCACGAGCTCCTCCTTCCAGAAAAAAACTGAACTAATGCGAGTAATTTTTCAATAAATCTACTGATTTACCAATGCAAGGAATGGGTTAGTCTCCGACTCGTATACACTTTTATCGTTTAATTTATTTTGTTAAACATACAAAGGTCACTTTCGCATTTATAATATTAGTTAGATTAGATTATACGGCCAAGAATGGAAACTGGCAGATTGCCAAGGATTCAATCCAAACAATGTTGAAACAAGTGTTACATACTTAGGTAGGATTAATGAATTTGTGGCGACATCAACATCAAAGATGCACACTTATTGGTCGTATGAAGGTTGCACTCAAACCTAGCGCGTCAAGTGTAGTCCTCGCCGCCGGCTCCCGCGCACCTACCTACCGTGATGTGAGACGGCCGATCCGCTAACGCTCGGTCACGCCGGCCAGTGTCGTACCTGCTCCGACGGCGAATGCACGCACATTTTCCTCTCGCGCCTAATCGCTCAAGCTTATATGTTTTCGCCTAAATCTAGACTTTCTCTTGTGGTCAAAGTGCTTTCTTATTTTTATCTATTTCCTTCATACTTTCGTATTGTTTGTAACTGTACATCTGAGCTCTAGGCTGCTAATAAACTTTTCTAAAAACTTGTTGTTCTTGTTAAAAACTTGGTGTTTTGTGATTTGCCAGTGAAAACTAGCCATTCCGCCTACACTGCCTACAACATCTCACATCATACAATAGATGGGAAGACGTCACTATCAATAGCCGTGCCGCTGCAGAATATACCAGAGAACATTGTGTCCATCAAGACTGTCACGGGGGAGTCAGAGTACCACGACATACTACGCGAGTTCCCTGAGGTTACGCGACCTACTTGAGTGGTACGTACCATTAAGCACAATACAGTTCACCATATTAACACCACTCCAGGCCCCTCCTGTCGCCTTCAGAGCGCGACGCTTGGATCCCGTTCGATTCAAAGTGGCTAAGAAGGAGTTCGATGAAATGTTGGCTAATGGCACAGCTAAGCGTTCGGAAAGCTGTTGGTCATCGCCTTTACACATGGTCAAGAAGGAAGATGACTGCTGGAGACCCTGTGGAGATTACAGGGCACACAATGCAAAGACCATTCCAGACAAGTATCCAGTTCGTCATATCCAGGATTTCTCACACCAGTTATCAGGCTGCACAATCTTCTCTACAATAGATTTAGTGAAAGCATACAATCAAATTCCAGTCAATCCAGAAGACATGAAAAAGACTGCAATAACGACCCCTTTCAGGCTATTCGAATTTTATTTTATGACGTTTGGTATACGGAATGCTGCACAGACATTCCAAAGATTTATAGACGAAGTTCGGCACGGTCTTGAAGAATTCACTTACGGATATTGCGATGATATTTTAATGTTCTCATTTCAGTTCTCCAGCATCTCACATATTACAGTGTTCTCATCAACACATCCAAATGTGTTCTGAGAAAGCCGGAGCTGAGTTTTCTTGGGTACAAAGTCTCCGCATCTGGTACTCGACCCTTGGAGAATAAAGTACAAGCCATCATAGACTATTCGGTACCGAAAACTGGGAAGGAGTTAAGAAGGTTCCTAGGAATGCTTAACTTCTACCGTCGTTTTGTACCAGCAGCAGCAAAACGTCAGGCACCACTAAATTTACTACTAGAAGGCACAAACGTCAAGAGTTCAAATCTAGTCCGCATGACACAGGAGTCATTACAGGCGTATATAGAATGTAAACAAGTCTCTATCAACCTACACGCTACTAGCTCATCCAGATCCTAACGCTGAGCTAAGCATTACTACGGATGCTTTTGATGTGGCCATCAGCGCTGTTTCGCAACAAAAGAAGAATGATAATTGGGAACCTTTAGCGTGATTCTCTAAGAAACTAGCATTGCCTCAGAAAAAGTAAAGCCCATTCGATAGGGAACTGTTAGCCGTGTACGAAGCAATTCAATATACAATATCGTTCTTATATGTTTTCGCCTGAATCTAAACTTTCTCTTGTGTTCAAAGTGCTTTCCTATTTTTATCTATTTTCTTCGTGTCTTCCTTCATACTTTCTTGTAACTGTACGTCTATGCTCTTGACTGCTGATAAACGTTTCTAAAAACTCGACAAAATGTAATTTGCTAGTGAAAACTAGCCATGCCGCCTACACTGCCTACAAATTAAATCAAAACTTTTTACTGTGAACGAAATACCTCATGGACAAAAGCAAGCCAAAAAATGACTAAAAGTTATTGATGTGGCCATAATATTTTTTAAATACATAATAAAATTGTCATATAATTTGTTTTATTTTATTAAGTGAATTGTTTTTGATTTTATGTATTTTACTTTCTCTCTACTCTTACACACGGTGTCTACATCTCTTTTTACCCTCTGTCCTATCGCAGGTATGCTGGAAGAGATTTCATTAGAAATAAGCATCACCTTTGTACGTATTTTTCTGTTCTTATAATCTTGTCTGTTTATTTTTGTGTGTACATAAATGGTTAAATAAATAAATAAATAAATAAATAAATAAAACTAATTTTCTTTTTAAATGGAATTTGTCAATACTTTGAGGAAAATGTGCTAGTATTTGGCATTGTGGGTTCGAACCCAGACGGGCGCTTTACTTTGTGTAAATTATTTCATCACCACTGCTCTCAAAAGAAGGAGGGAGAGTGAGAGGAGGCCGTGTCCCTGCAGTGGGAACGTTTATAGGCTGATGATGATGATGATGATTTGGCATTTCAAATTTGAAAAGTTAAAAATGGTTTTCCGTTACTTATTAGTAGTCTTTTCGTATTGAAAATCCGTAATAATAAAAGCCGGCCAAGTGCGAGTCGGACTCGCGCCCGATGTGTTCCGTACCACTATCTACAAAAACGGCAAAATCATGTCTGTTGTATGGGAACCCCCCTTAAATATTTATTTTATTCAGATTTTAGTATTTTTTGTTATAGTGGCAACAGAAATCTTTGAAAATTTCAACGGTCTAACTATCACGGTTCATGAGTTACAGCCTGGTGACAGACAGACGGACGGACGGACGGACAGCGAAGTCTTAGTAATAGGGTGCTGTTTTTACCCTTTGGGTACGGAACACTAAAAACACAAAAGTAATTTTGATAGGTAGAAGAAATACCATTGCAAAAATGTATGCCAAATGTATATAAGTAAATTACGAAAATTATTTATGCATTTTAATTTTATTAAGATGAAGTATTTTTTTGTTTTTTGACAAGTTCTTAAAAGCCGCAGCCAAATCCTCTGTCAGCCAAACCACCGCCAAGGCCGATACCAAGAGCAGTAGGAGCAAAGGTGGCACCAGGACCGTAAGCAGTAAAAGGGGCCGGAGCAAAGGCAGCAGTCTCACTGATCATGGCGGTCCTGCCACTACCACAGGCATGGTTGACGGCTCCAGCACCGGCAGAAGGCACCACACCTTCAACAGCAACAGTACCCACGAACGGCAGCTCACCTCCCACAGCCAGAGCACCCTCATACACGTTGTCAGACACTACGGAGATACCTACGGGAGCGATGGTGGAGGCGCTGGAGACAGGCAGAGCGCCGCCACTGGTGGGACTGAACTCTATGGTGGGGGCGTAGATTCCATCGTAAGCTAGACCTCTGCCTGCCAAGCCAAAGCCGGGGTAGGCGAGTCCATCATATGCCGAAGCAGGAGCAGCCAAGCCGCAAGGGGTGGCTAAGGCGGGAGCGGCACAGCCGTAGGGAGCAGCAAGTCCAGAGATATCAGCAACCGCAGCGCGGCTGGTGCAAAACTGTCCGAGTGCGGACTGAAATTAGAAGAATATCTTGTTAGTTACTTCCACATCCCAAATTCACTTTATTTTGTATTTAAAACACAATCACATAGTAAAACAGTAAATTTTAACACAATTTTTCAAATAATACTTATAACCTTGAATACTTCTTACCTTGAGCAGAAGCGCCTGAGCGCAGAGGACCAGGATAGCTTTGACAGACATTGTAGTTTGTTTGGAGTGTTGACACACGAATGATGTTCAGTGCAACTGTTGGTAGTTTTATACTCAATTAAGTTATCTGGTTCCGAAAAAATTTCTCTGTAGGTAAGTGTAATTAATTGATAGCTTGTGCAAGAACGATAAGCCAAAACAAAATTACAACAAAATAACGCTTAATATCTTACCAAAATATTTCAGTCATGTTTTCCAACATTTCGAAAACGCTGTTATCAACAAGCAATTGGGTATAAAATGTGACAACAATTTAAGTTCATCATTCAGTCTTCAGCTTTTCGTTGATCACAAACATCAAACATGTATTCCTTCACTATTCTGTTGCTCTGCATCCAAGCTTGCTTGGTCCAGGTGAGAGATTTGAATTTCAACTTGATTTTTTAAAGGATTCTAAATTCGAGTCATAGTTTCTGTGTGTAAATGTTTGTGTAGATTTATCATGAAAATTATTTTGCAGAATATATTTAGCCAGACTTGCCTTGGCACTTACGGCCCGGCCATCGGTCCAGCTTTTGCTGGTCCTTACGGCTTAGCTGCTCCAGGTTTGACTTTTGATGGATTTGCGTATCCCGCTGCCGGTTTTGCTGGCGCTTACCCCACTGCCGGTTGTGGTGCCGGACTTGCACCGTACGGTGGCGTCGGTGAAGGAAATGTGGCGGTCGCTGGTGAGCTGCCAGTTGCCGGTACTACCGCCCTCGCCGGTCAGGTCCCCATAATGGGCGCTGTGAGCTTCAGTAGTCCTGTAGCTGCTGCTGGTACCGTGTCTATCACCGGCAAGTGCGTGTGCGGTTGCGGTGCTCCCTACGGCTATCTGTACTAGATATGAAAGATCTTTATTTGATAATAAACAAGGCTCAAAAAATCTCAAAGCATTAGTTTGAAATGAACCAATTACAGGCACTTTTGAACTGTCAAGGGGTCGGTCAGTCAGAAAGATGAAACTAGTTGCCCATTCCAAAGCGTAGTAGGGACCTATGGAGAAGAAAGAACAAAAACCTTAACGGACACTCCTTTAAAATCAAATCAAAATGTTGGTTACATCATTCATGTTGAAATTATACAAGTGAGACCGATGCAAGACGTTAAAAAAACACAGCTATATGTAAGCGGGCACGCCCTTTATGCCTGGAGGCTTTTTCTTTTTTTTTAGATATTGTTTACTTTTAGTTATTTTTATTTCTGCTTGAGTATAGTTCTCGATGCTTTTGGTTGGTATATTGGCGTGTGCTAGCTGTCATATGGCTATTAATTATAGCTATTTAATTTATAATTTAAATTATTTTTTGCATATTGTAAATTGTCTTGCATACTGTTGTATAGAATCATTTTTTATTTTTTTTTCTAACTGAACAGACAGCTGTGCTGCTGGGGAGTTTGTTGCGCCACTTCTTCTTCCCAGCAAAAGCACTAGGAAGTGGTGAAGGGTGGGCGTTTTGTGGGAATGTCTTATGTAATTTTGACGTTCGAAAAGTGCTGATTCTCAGCCTAGTTTGAATAAATGACTTTTGAATTTGAATTTGAATTTGAAAAGCGTCCGTTATAAAAAAAAAATTGAAATTAAAATAAGCCTTGACTGCTAAGAGATGACTAGTCCCGACTGATGGCGCCCGTTTTTGAACGTGACGAGATAATGAGAAATAAATATTTGAAGTTCACATGATCATTTTTCCTAGAGGATGTGATTATAGAACCGTATTAACTATTGTTAGTTGAAAAGGAAGGTAAACTATAAACTACAATGGTTAATAGTGGTACATGTGGTGGTATGAAATATTTTCTTAGTAGCCCAGAAACTCTTCTGACCGTATTCACTCGATCACAAATCGTGACAAATTACGAACTGAAGCGGTTAGGGCCACTTGCTCCCGCACTCCCCAACAGAACAGACAGCTGTGCTGCTGGGGAGTTTGTTGCGCCACTTCTTCTTCCCAGTTAATGCACTAGGAAGTGGTGAAGGGTGGGCGTTTTGTGGGACTGTCTTATGTAACTTTGACGTTCGAAAAGTGCTGATTCTCAGCCTAGTTTGAATAAATGACTTTTGAATTTGAATTGCCTGTAGGGCGGCGGCCGGTGTACTTCTCATACTGCCAGTGATTGCGACACAAGCAAACCGCTGCAGTTTTCCGAGATCTCTCTGAGCTGTCCTGGGCCACCAGACCAGTGAGCCGTATGTGATAATTGGTCGGATGGCTGTGGTGTATAACCAGTGGGTGACTTTGGGGCTGATCCCCCAATTCCTGCAAAGCAGTCGCTTGCACTGCCACAGGGATATGCTGGCTTTTGTAATGATATAGTTCGTGTGTTTCGCCCAGTTCAGTTGTTTGTCCAAATAGATGCCCAGGTATTTGATTTGGTTTCAAATCGGAATCCAAAGATAAAGCCAAGTCGTCAAGAATCCACAAAAACGCATAGAAAATAATTAAGTCCCACGTTGGCCTTTGAAAACAAAAATGGAATGACACATAATGACTTAATGTTATTGAGACTGAGAGCCAACCCCTATTGATAGCATAACGTTACATTCTAAGATATCACAAAATGTTATCACTACAACACAATATTGTATTTTTTTTTTTTTTTTTTTTTTTTTTTTTTAATTTTTGTTGTATTTTTAATATTAACTTAAGTATTTTTTTCATATACAATCAGACTAATTTTCAAATAATAATCGAGCGCGCAGCTCGTGTTCGTCCTTTTAATCCCGTGTCGAACGGGAAGGGTTGGGGATTCTAGTATGCTGCCATTCTCGTCCGGCAGGGGCGCTGCTTAGCGTATGTTAAATAACAGAGGGCGTTCCCTTAAACTCGTTCATCTATACCACTAATAAATCATCAATTAAAATATCAGCATAGAAAAATATACATAAAAAATCCTAAAAAATAAATACAAAAAAATAAAAAATTGACAATAAATATTCGAAACGTCCTGTTTAAAATCAAAATAGTAGCGCGGAATAGTACCTACCGTAGTGGCGTTGCCCAAACCGGCAACGTCGCAATCTTTGAATTGCACACGATGCCGCCGCGGGCGGCGAGGCGGCCCGCGCTGTATGGAGCGGCGACTTTGATAAAGGCGGCAAATAGAAAGACAGTGAAAAACACGTCGTCGGATTGTTCATCATTATAATTTAACATTTAATTATGTTTAGTTTTAGCAATGACATTTAACAACCCGTCTAAAATGCCCGCCTGACAAAGGAACGCGTCACTGAGGCCCCTTGGCCTTGTAAGGACCTATTCGCAAACATATCTATAACATAATTTCATGTAGGCCATGTTTCAATTAATATTAAAATACAGAGTACAGAGAATTCTCCTGCACGTAGCGGCCGAGTAGGTAATGGACGCGTGGTGGCGGCTGCGCTTCTGCCGACACGTCGTCGCGGGCTCGCGGCCACAAAATAAACAGATACGAGTACAGAAGGTTCACTCACGGAATAAGTACACGACTTTGATTTGCCTAGCGGTGGTACGGTAAGTACAGGCTTCTAGTTTAAAAAGAAAAAATAATGTTTTTAGTATTTGTTGATATTAAAGCGGCAAAAAAGTGTTAGTTTTTAGGGTTACGTACCCAAAGGGTAAAAACGGAACCACGCGTCCATTACCTACTCGGCCGCTTCGTGCAGGATAATTCTCTGTACTCTAGTTTTCAGGGTTCCGTACCCAAAGGGTAAAAACGGAACCCTAAAAACTAACTCTTTTTTGCCGCTTTAATATCAACAAATACTAAAAACAGAATAAAATAAATTAAGGGGAGCCCCCCTTAATTTATTTCCTCAACTTTTACTTTATGCAGTTGCATTCGTATTACCTAAGTACTTGCGTTTATTCATAGCAATCGTGTAACGCAGTAGTAACACGCTCGTTGAAGGGGGACTCCCTGAGTGTAAAAGCAGTTTTAGGAAATAAAAGGGTGGGCCTTCTGAACTTATTTATTTTGTGGCACAGGTGTTTAGTGTTATTTTTTATTTTAATGTTTTTAGGTAGGTATACATTTCAACTATGTTTAAAAACTTACCTATCTAGATTTTGAACTGCTCAATATGCTGACCTCCTCTCTCCACACATTGTTGCAATCGCCGACGGTTATTTTGGTGAACTCGTCGCATTAAAAGTGGGTCCTCGCGTATGTGGTTCCTGGTAACAAGGAATGCTGTGCGGATTCGCATTTCCATCTCCTCCCGCGAGTTGCTTTCCTTTTTGTAAACCAGTTGTTTGACCCAACCCCAGAAAAAGAAGTCAAGTGGAATTAAGTCAGGTGATCGCGGTGGCCACGCCTCGGGACCGTACCTCCCAATCCAGCGGCTATCAAACAACTCGTTTAACCGCGAACGCACTTCTGTTGAAATGTGAGGGGGTGCACCGTCGTGTTGAAACCACACGTTTCGTAACTCGGCTAGCGGCAACCTGTAGAGGTAGCGTGCGACGGTGCCGTTAAGGAGTGCCAGATACCTCACACGGTTTAGGGTCCCTGGTATGAAGACAGGTCCTATTATTTGGTTTAATTTAATTAACTGGCTCGCGTCATGTTCCGCTGCTCGAGTTCCGCAACGCGAATTTTGGAACGAAACACATTTCCCCAATACTATCTTACTTCTATGCTTAAGTGTCAACATTTTAACCGTCGCGATACTTTTAAAAAAAGTGCCGTGATGGTCGTTGGTAAGCGCATCACTTACAAAACAACTATCTGTAATAGTCTGAATTAGGTTTCTATGGAAAGATCTATCGGTTTCTATGGAGATCATGATAATTATTCAGAATTGTATTGTAGCAGTTACACCGCCACATACTAACTACGCATCAAAGACATGACGTCACACAAATCCTGCATCGCGCAATTAGAGTTTACCGCGCGAACGACATAGATAAGACTATCCGAAATCAACAAATGGGCAGTCGGCCCGCCAGACACAACACCCGTCTGGTTGGAGGATCCTCCCTTTTCTATGGTGGATGAGTGAACTTTACACCCTGTTCCTCATACCTCTAAATTGGTGACCCCGAGTATGAACGTCAACGAAGCCTTCGTGCAACTACTTCAGCGTGACGTCATCATCATCATCACTCCCGCAAGCTTTCGTGAGGCGAGTCACACAGACAGCCAGCACCCTCGGCTTCAACGGGTATCCTGACCACCAGCATGCAGCGAACGCGCATTCCTGGTCATCACCCTCAGCCTCATCACCCCGACTCACTGGGGAATCAACGCAATCATCTCAATCAGCGCAATCACCGCTATCACCTCAATCACCTCAATCACCTCAATCACCGCAATCACCTCAATCACCACAACCGCCGCAATCATCGCAGACAGTTCCGACTCACAGCGAACTGTGCGGCACCCGGTTCCGACTCACTGGAACCTTAGCTGGCACTGTAAAGCATCGCAAGATACAAGACTCAGCCCATTATCGACCTCCGGTCTCCGGAGGGGAGTGATGTAGCAGTTACACCGCCACATACTAACTACGCATCAAAGACATGACGTCACACAAATCCTGCATCGCGCAATTAGAGTTTACCGCGCGAACGACATAGATAAGACTATCCGAAATCAACAGTCGGGCAGTCGGCCCGCCAGACACAACACCCGTCTGGTTGGAGGATCCTCCCTTTTCTATGGTGGATGAGTGAACTTTACACCCTGTTCCTCATGCCCCTAAAGTATTATCAATCACGTCATTTCGTTTATAATACTTTTTTATTTTTAATAATTTATTTATTTTCAACCGACTTCAAAAAGGAGGAGGTTCTCAATTCGGTTGTATTTTTTTTTTGTATGTTTGTTACGCGATTACTCCGCCAATTATGAATTGATTTTGATGATTCTTTTTTTGTTTGGTAGGGCATACTTCAGAAGTGGTCCCATATAAATTTGGTCAAGATCTGATGAGGGATTTTTGAGTTAGCTTCAATAATACGTATTTTTTCCATCTAGTATATGTGGACGATATTCTAATAGTTCCTGTCACTGTAATTTACATAGCAGGTATCCAAATTTTTGGGGGGGTTTTGTGTAGGTACCACAACTAAAAAGTGAAAAATAAAAACTTTTTCACAAAAAATAAAACCGACTCCAAAAAAAACACTACAAAGTGAAAAATAACTTTGATTTCGGAAGTCGGTGGCAAAAAAACAAAAATAAAACCCCAGACACCGACTTCCGAAATCAAAGTTATTTTTCACTTTGTAGTGTTTTTTTTGGAGTCGGTTTTATTTTTTGTGAAAAAGTTTTTATTATATAGATTATTTTCTATTTTGTGAATGTGAGAACGCTGTAGGCTTAGTGGATTTGCTGACCATAATTATTTTGTCAAGTACCTGGTACTTGTTGAAAGACCTACACTGTCCTCCCATACCTAATAACACTATTTGAAAATATTGTAAAAACCAATTATTTTTAAAAGAGTTACCGTGGAGTTTCTTGCCGGCTCTTCTCCATAGGAAACGACCAATTGGAACCGTGCACCTAGCTTCTGACGTTTCATAAGTGCCCATGTAGGTTTATGTGAAATAAAATATTTTGAATTTTGAAGAAAAATCGGAAAAATCTCCCGGAAAATGTTCAAATTCGGAAAAACCTAGACAACATCTGTAGGATCAGATAATTAATAAATTAAAATAACAGTCATAGCTAACTAAAATATGGCGTCGAAAAATTCGTCGGCATCGCTGTCGACTGGTAATGTACCTAAGAGTCTGGCGCCATTGTCATGTATGGAAATGCTTGGCCTCAGGCCAAGGTAAAGTGGGAAGAGTCGACCAGCCTTTTGGAGATTTTCTTGAGTGTCATAATACATTTTGTTACGTAAAAAAAAAATAGGGAGTCCTATCAATTTTTTTAACCATGTTTTATTTTTAAGGACCTAACGGACTCTCGAACCCCACGGCGCGAAGGTTTCAACCCCAAGGCTCGAAAATATAAATACCGATCAGGTATATTATAGGTACTTACACCGTTTTTTCTGCGCCGCGAGATTTTCTGCAGCCGCAGCAGCAGCGCCAAGCTAGGAAGTTGGGAGGGTGCAAGAGTGTCGACACACGTTGCATCCCACACTAATAAAAGGCCTACCCACCTTACATTTAAGTTAAGACATGTCGTCTGGTCTCTTGCCATCGTTGCGTGCCAAACCATTGGGCCCTTATAAAGCTGGAACGTCGGCAGACACAAGCTCGTCGGATGATGTCGTCAATATTCACTTACCGTGCTGAGCGACCCGCATTTCAGCTATAAAAAAGGCCGTAATGTCCGAGGCTGTTGACAAATTTGCCACAGAGTGACAGAGATGAGGAGAATAACATGAAAATCCTAGTCGTCTCCTAGGCGAGGCGGAAAGTAACGTCATCGAAAAAATGCCAATGTTCGACGACGGTAGTGTATGAAGCCAAGGACCTGACTCCCACTTACACTAACATAGCCAGCAGGCGCGTACGCTCCGCAGCAGCTGTACCAGACTTGTTTAGTAAATTGTTCTTTACTCTGCAGAGCGGGTCATTCCACAGTCTCTGGGAAGATGGATTATCAGGTGCATCCAAGTTCGGGCAAGCAAATCTCTAGCCATCCATAGCATCGGTGAAGCACGGTACATCAAAATTAATCAGCGTGGAGGCTTATTAAAGAAAATTCTTTCATGATTAATTTCTTAATGCCGTAAACCGAAGACAAGATACTTGTATGTACTTTCGATTCAAAAATCGTTTGAAATTATTTTTCGTTTACTTCATGCGTCAGGGCCTCGGTTAAATGCTCTGGAGGTGACCGAGGTAGAGATGAGGGTGGCGGTAAGTAGGCTGAATGCCAGAAATACCGCCTCAGGACCCGACGGCTTACCTGGGAAAGCCTGGGTCTTGGCCTCAGAGGCTCTCGGGCCTCGACTAAGGGGGCTCTTAAGCGCATGCTTGGAGAGGGGCCAGTTCCCGCTTCGATGGAAGATGGGGAAACTGGTCCTCATCAAGAATCCGGGGCGCCCTGCGGACTCTCCGTCCGCTTACCGGCCCATAGTGCTGCTCGACGAGGTGGGCAAGCTCTTTGAAAGAGTCATTGCAGACCGCCTCGTCGGGCGGCTGGTGTGGGTGGGGCTGGATTTGGCGGAGAGCCAGTTTGGTTTCCGCAGGGGGCGCTCCACGGTAGACGCCATCATGCGCGTGCAAGCCCTCACGACGGGGGATGCGGTGGCTTGGGGTGGGGTCGTCTTGGCGGTGTCTCTAGACATCGCCAACGCCTTCAATACCCTGTCCTGGAGTTGCTTCAGGGAGACACTCCGGTATCACCGGATCGGGACCTACCTCTGTCGTGTGGTCGAGGCCTATCTGATGGACAGGGCCATCATCTACCCCGGTCACCAGGGAGAGTGGAACCGGCGAGACATGTCGTGCGGTGTCCCACAGGGATCGGTCCTGGGGCCGTATCTGTGAGACATTGGATACGACTGGGTGCTGCGCGCAGACCTCCCCAATGGCGTCAGCGTCGTTTGTTACGCTGACGATATGTTGGTCCTGGCGCAGGGGAGGTCGCACCAGGCGGCGGCAGAACTAGCGACACACGGGGTTGCGACAATCGTCGCCAGAATCCGGCAGTTGGGACTCGAGGTGGCCTTACACAAGTCCGAGGCCATGTGTTTTCATGGTACGCGGAACGCGCCACCGTCGGGTTCCCAAATAACGGTAGGAGGGGTTCACATCGGCGTCGAGTCGACGATGAAGTATCTGGGACTCGTCCTCGACAGTCGGTGGAACTTCGTGGAGCATTTCCGACGTTTGGCTCCCAGACTGGACCGGGCCGGGGCTGCCTTGAAGCGGCTCCTGCCCAATCTAGGGGGTCCAAACGCCTCCTGCCGGCGGCTATACGCGGGGATCGTGCAGTCCATGGCCCTGTACGGGGCACCGGTGTGGGCGCGTTCGTTGAGGTGGTGGCCTGCCCACCGGTTGAACGCGTCCCAGAGGGTCATGGCCACCCAGCTGGTCCGGGGATACCGCACGGTCTCCGGTGAGGCGGCGAGCCTCCTTGCCGGATTGCCGCCATGGGATCTGGAGGCAAAAGTGCTCGCGCATATTTGGGAGTGGTGCGAGGAAGTGAAACGCCGGGGCTTGACTCCGATGCCGCAAGAAATCGCGGCACAGCGGACAGAGCTCCGACGGGATCTCATGGCGTCATGGAGAGTGCGATTGTCGCAACCCAGTGCTGGGCACGCCACTATTGCGGCGATAAGTCCCCTCTTTGAGGAGTGGCTGGAGAGGCGCCACGGCATCCTCACCTTCCGCCTGATGCAGGTCCTCACCGGACACGGCTGTTTCGGGAGGTACCTGTTTCGGATAAGGCGGAAGGAAACGCCCGGGTGTCATCACTGCGTGGATCGCCCGGAGGACACGGTGGAGCATACGGTGGAGGGATGCCCGGCTTAGGCAGAGCACCGCCGTGTCCTCGTGGAGGCGATCGGTGGCGGGGATCTCTCGCGTCCGGCCCTGGTCCAGGCCATGGTAAGGAGCGAGAGGGCATGGGAGGCCGTCACCTCCTTCTGCGAAGCAGTAATGCTCGCGAAGGAGGAGGCGGAGCGCGTGAGGGAGAGGCAAATTTTGCGCCCTCACGCCCCTAGCCGCCGCAGGAGGAGACGCCCTGGGCGTTGGGAATCGATTGCCGATTCCCGGCCACCGTAGGCGCGGGCTTGCGGACGGTGAGCAATGGGTAGCTCGCCGTCCGGTAAGGACCAAGCCTGGGTCGATGGCGCGTTGTGTTCCACGCGCGCCTCAAAGAGATGTCAGAGAATGAAGGGGTCCGATGAGACCATTGCCTGCCGGGGTTGCGGGAAAGTCTGAAAGGGATACCGTGGCCCCCTGGCATTGCACAGGCAAGAGAAGGAACACGGGTGGGTTTTAGTCAGTAAGAGTCTGACACGCCCTCCCGCTCCACTCAGAGCGGGAGGAGTCATTTGATGATTTCCCACCCAAAAAAAGGGCCTCGGTTAATGCATTAGAAATTCGTCGTGAATTTGTCTGACCTCATGAAGAGTAGTAATGTCAGTACCAGCATTCAGCAAAATATTTGAAAACTTAATACTCAAGCAGTTGCTAAGACATTTTAATTTAAATAGCCTTCTTCATAATGAACAATATGGCTTTACAAAGGGTCGTTTGACTACAGTTGCGGGTGTTGCTCTGCTAAAACACATATTTAAGGCATTGGAGAGCTCTCAAAATGCTATCGGAGTTTTCTGTGATCTCTCGCCTTTGATTGCGTGCAACGGTGTGCTAAACGAAGCTCACAACATTTTAAATTCGTATTTACATAATAAGTCGCAATGTGTAGATGTTGATGATGTAAAATCTTCCGGGCTACCAGTTCAGTTAGGTGTACCTCAATACTGGGTCCATTCTTGTTCTCAGTGTATATCAATGACTTAATACTATTTAAAGGATATCTGTGATGTTGCACTGTGTGTAGATGATACTTCTCTTATTTTTAAATTAGACAGGAATAAACAAGATTTTGACGATGTAAACAGTGCACTGTCAATTTTTGCGGATTGGTTTACGACAAATAACCTAGTTCTAATTGCGAAGAAAACGAAATGTGTAAAGTTTGTTTAAAATCTAGGACCCAACATCGTCTAAGATAAAGAGGTGCTTGAAACTGTAAACTTGGCAGTTTTTCTGGGCATAACAGTAGATTCCACACTTCAGTGGGGCCAACATATATCGAGCCTAGCGGGCAGGTTCAGTCCGGCCGCCTACGCCGTCAGGATATTAAGACAATATAATTATTGACGTTGATACAGCTCGGTTAGTCTATTTTAGTTATTTTAATAGAGTTATATTCTCCGGTATTCTGCTGTGGGGCAAAGCTGCAGATATTCAAAATATATTTGTCCTCCAAAAACGAGCTGTTCGAACAGTTTACCAGCTAGGTGCCATAGTTTCTCTGAGAGATTTTTTCAAAGAAATCGGTATCCTCACAGTGGCATCACAATTCATCTTCGCCAACATCTTATATTTTGGGCAAAATATACACTTATTCACTGAAAACAGTGATATTCACAATGTTAACACTAGAAGTAAGGATAAACTACGTGCTCTCTTTCACCGGCTTCATAAGGTTCACAACTCATTTGTTGGGCTTGGTATAACTTTTTATAACAAGCTACCCTCTTCTTTGCTAGATTTGCCTTTTAATGCGTTTAAAACTAAAGTCCAACTTTTGTTCAAAGGCATACTATTTTGTCAACGACTACTTAAATGATAGAACTACTAGAATGAGGAGCTCGTGGCTAAGTAGTAACTGCCGCACGGGTCGATCCGTCAGGTTAAGCTACGCTTTCCGGGGTTGGTCTGTGGATGGGTGACCATCTTTACATACCGAGACTCCTCCGTGCCTCGGAAAGCACGTTAAGCCGTTGGTCCCGGTTGTCATTCGTGGATCTTTGGCAATCGTTACGGGTCGTCAGAAGCCCGAAAGTCTGACAACCAGTCTTACCAAGGGGTATCGTATTACCCAGTTACTGGGTTGTGGAGGTCAGATAGGTAGTCGCTCCATGTAAAATACTGGTATTCAGCTGTATCCGGTTAGACTGGAAGCCGACCCCAATATAGTTGGGAAAAGGCTAGGCAGATTTGATGTCAATTTGTTTTAATTTATTGTTGACATAATCAACTCATTAAAATGTTTTTTATGAGTTATATTGCACTATGTGGTTAGCTACACTATTTGCGCTGTAGCATGGTGCGAATGACAGTTTCAGTAACATTTCGTTTCACTCTTGAAAGTTGCCGCGATTTAGAAATTATGACTTAGCATTTCATCAGTACCACATTCGTTATTATTAAATCGTTAATAACTAAACCCAAATTAAACCCAACCAGAATATTCTAGTCTACAAATAAAATCAAATTGGATGAAATATTAAGCAAAGTGTTATACGTATAACGTAACGCCATAGAACCCTGTCCTAAAAATGGAAAATCAATTACAGTTAAACTTGAGATGAATTTAGAATGTAAAATGTATACTTAGGAAATTGAAATGTTATACTTAACAAGTAAGAAATCATAGATATTTAAGTTAGAGATGGAAAATGTAAAAAAATAAGAAACTAGTTATAAAAACAACATAGAAATAAGAGTTAATATGTAAGTAAAACTGCCAAATATTGGAAAACGGAAATGTATTGGAATAAGGAAAAACATGTAATAAATTATAGAAATAAGGTCCAAAATGTCCACATCAAAATGCTAATAAAATAAGCTTTTTGTATTCATTTACCCAAATAAAGGAAATAAAAATAATAATAAAAGTTAAAAAATTAGATAGATAGATAGACTAGCGGGAGTCCCACTCGGCTCAGAATGAAAGATTGTATGAAATAGAGATAAAGTATGAAGAATAAAAGTGCGAGAAGAATAATGATAGAACTGGAATGAATGAGAAAATTAGAGTAATAAGATCCTGTTGTTTCCATGAACAGGAAAAAGCACAAAAAAAAGAAGAAAAAAAAAAAACGTAACGCCTTAGACGGATTTAGTGATGGGATGTACTGCTACGTTAGATAGTCGATATATTTATATTAAAAAACCTATATTGTGCGTAGGTCAATTTTTATTGTTAAAAGGTCTATAATTATACAACAGAACATTTATAGGTTAAGGACAACAAAAATGTTGTCACAAAAAAAAGCATAAACCCGATTTTGATTGTTTTATATAAGTACAAAGATAATTATGTAGCCATAAAACATTTATATTGACAAGTTTATACACGTAGTTACACTGCACAACTGAATAACACACTAATTTTCATAACAATATTAAAGAGAAATAGATTTATGCTGCAGGTATCGTTAGCGATAAAAATGAATTGCATAACGCCACATCCCTAGTCATGTGGTACTGCCAGATGTCAACGTCATACAGGCAACTGTCACCCGCACCATGCTACAGCGCAAATATTTGTAGCGACCTCGACAATGATTTATTTTAGCTTCGATGGTCGTCTATCAATTATAACTTCTAGTTACAGATATGTAAGCGGGCACGCCATATAAGCCTGGAGGCTTTTTTTATTTTATTTAGATATTTTTTACGCTTAGTTATTTTTATTTCTGCTTGAGTATAGTTCTCAATGTTTTTGGTCAGTATATTGGTGTGTGCTAGCTGTCTTATGGCTATTAATTTATACTTAGTCTGGCCATAAATACTGTTACAATTAAAAATAAGAAAGATATTACATGGAGTGGGGTGATAAAGAGAACCGAATCGCTGTGATTGCATTACACAAAGTTGGTATGGAGCCAATTGCAATTTTTAAAACTCTCCATACGCTTGGTATGTGTTGCAATGTTTGTGTACCGGGCTATTAATATGTACAATGAGACCTCTTCTATTTGTGACAGAAAAAGATCTGGCCGTCCACGTAGTGTTCGTACGAAAATGGTGGTCAAAGCAGTAAGGGAAAGAATTCGAAGAAATCCTGTCCGAAAGCAAAAGATTTTATCTCGGGAGATGAAGATAGTACCCAGAACCATGTCGCGTATTTTAAAAGATGACTTAGGACTTGCAGCCTATAAGAGACGCACTGGTAATTTTTTTACTGATAATTTTAAAAAGAATAGGGTGGTAAAATCGGAACAACTACTGAAGCGGTACGCAAAGGGAGGTCACAGATTTTTTTTGTTTACGGATGAGAAAATCTTTACAATTAAGCAACATTTTAACAAACAAAATGACCGTATTTATGCTTAAAGCTCTAAGGAAGCTTCTCAATTAGTCGACAGAGTGCAACTTGGGCGTTATCCGACTTCAGTGATGGTTTGGTGGGGTGTTAGCTATGAAGGAGTGACAGAGCCATATTTTTGTGAACAAGGTATCAAAACATCGGCACAAGTGTATCAAGATACCATTCTTGAGAAGGTGGTTAAGCCCCTTAACACCACCATATTATTCAATAACCAAGTATGGTCCTTCCAACAAGACAGGATTTTAAAATGTTCAAGTTTCGTCATTATTCTTATGCATGAAATCACAGCTTTTATCGGACATATTCGTAATTTGTCAGGACTTGTGAGCGAGTGAATAAGTTCAGAAGAGTTTCTGGGCCACTAAGAAAATATTAAGGTTTTCATACCACCACATGTACCACTTTACCATTGTAGTTTACAGCTTACCTTCCTTTTCAACTAACAATAGCTATTACGGTTCTATAGATTGTTCTAAATGTCAGACGGATAAAAGGCGTTGACTTAGTAGTAGAGGGCCATTAGCAATACATGAGCATTAGTTTCAGATAGCATACTCGTAGAAGATCGTCCTCTAAGAAAAATGATCATGTAAACTTCAAAAAATTATTTCTCATTATCTCATCAGGTTCATGAACGGGCGCCATCAGTCGGGTTTTTTTGAGCCTTGTTTATTATCAAAAAAAGATCTTTCATATCTAGTACAGATAGCCGTAGGGAGCACCGCAACCGCACGCGCACTTGCCGGTGATAGTCACGGCACCAGCAGCAGCTACAGGACCACTGAAGCTCACAGCGCCCATTATGGGGACCTGACCGGCGACGGCGGTAGTACCGGCAACTGGCAGCTCACCAGCAACCGCCACATTTCCTTCACCAACGCCACCGTACGGTGCAAGTCCAGTACCACAACCGGCAGTTGGGTAAGCGCTAGCGAAACCGGCGCCGGGATACGCAAATCTATCAAAAGCCAAACCCGGAGCAGCTAAGCTGTAAGGACCAGCAAAAGCTGGGCCGATGGCCGAGCCATAAGTGCCAAGGCAAGTCTGGCTGAATACATTCTGCAAAATAAATTTCATGATGAATCTACACAAATATTTACACACAGAAATTATGAATCGAATTCAGAATCCTTTAAAAGATCAAGTTGAAATTCAAAACAAGCAATCTCTCACCTGGACCAAGCAAGCTTGGATGCAGAGCAACAGAATAGTGAAGGAAGACATGTTTGATGTTTGTGATCAACGAGAAGCAGTTGACTGAATTATGAACTTAACATGTTGTCACATTTTATACCCACTTCCTTGTTGATAACAGCGTTTTCGAAATATTGGAAAACGTGACTGAAATATTTTAGTAAAATATTTAGCGTTATTTTGTTGTGAATAGTAGGCTTATCATTCTTGCACAAGCTATTAATTAATTACACTTACCTACACAGAAGTTTTCTCGGAACCTGATAACTTAATTGAGTATAAAACCACCAACAGTTGCACTGATCAACATTCTTGTGTCAGCACTCCAAACAAACTACAATGTCTGTCAAAGCTATCCTCGTCCTCTGCGCTCAGGCGCTTCTGCTTAAGGTAAGAAGTATTCAAGATTATAAGTATTATTGGAATAATCGTGTTACAATTTACTGTTTTATTATGTGATTGTGTTTCAAATACAAAATAAAGTGAATTTGGGATGTGGAAGTAACTAACAAGATATTCTTATAATTTCAGTCCGCACTCGGACAGTTCTGCACAAGCCGCGCTGCAGTTGCTGATATCTCTGGACTTGCTGCTCCCTACGGCTGTGCCGCTCCCGCCTTAGCCACCCCTTGCGGCTTGGCTGCTCCTGCTTTGGCATATGATGGACTTGCCTACCCCGGCGTTGGCTTGGCAGGCAGAGGTCTGGCTTTTGATGGACTGGCTGCTGGCTATGCAGGCAGGGGCCTGGCTTACGATGGAATCTACGCCCCCGCAATAGAGTTCATTCCCACCAGTGGCGGCGCTCTGCCTGTCTCCAGCGCCTCCGCCATCGCTCCCGTCGGTATCTCCGTAGTGTCTGACAACGTGTATGAGGGAGCTCTGGCTGTGGGTGGTGAGCTGCCGTTCGTGGGTACTGTTGCTGTTGAAGGTGTGGTGCCTTCTGCCGGTGCTGGAGCCATCAACCATGCCTGCGGTAGTGGCAGGACCGCCATGATCAGTGAGACTGCTGCCTTTGCCCCAGCTGCCGCATTGGCCCCTTTTGCTGCTTACGGTCCTGATGCCACCTTTGCTCCTGCTGCTCTTGGTCTCGGCCTTGGCGGTGGTTTTGCTGGCAGAGGATTTGGCTGCGGCTTCTAAGAACTTGTCCAAAAACAGAAATTACTTCAACTTAATTAAAACAAAATGCATAAATAATTTTCGTACTTTTATTTAAAGACATACATTTTTGCAATGGTTTTTCTTCTACCTATCAAAATTACTTTTGTGTTTTAGGGTTCCGTACCCAAAGGGTAAAATCGGGACCCTATCACTAAGACTTCGCTGTCCGTCCGTACGTGCGTCCATCTGTCACCAGGCTATATCTATGCTCTCTCTTGCGTCTGAGAATGTGTATGAGGGTGGTCTGAACGTGGCTGTAGAACTGCCGTTCGTTTGAACTACTACTTCGGAAGGCGTGTTGGCCACTGCTGGGTCTGGTGTTGTCAACCTTGCTTGCGGAAACGGTCTAAATGCTATGGTAAGTTGAGACATATTTTTCTATTATTTTCTTTCCCATTCATCCGACGCCCCTTAATCAAATTGTTTGGCATTTCAATGTGTTTATACTGTTTTGCTATAAATAACCATATTCTGTTTTACATCATTGACATTAGAATTGCTTAAACTCAAAAATCCGTGGGTTTACGAAATAATGTTTTTAAAATAGGCTTGTTAAACACACGCCTTCTATAATGACCGTCAATGTTACCTGAGTTTTCTTTGTTTATTTACAGTCTGCTCTCAGTGGTACTTCCACCACTGCTTCAGTAGCAACGGCTGGCTCTAATGATGGTGCTGGTTTGGTCTATGATGGAGTATATGGCCCCGGTTTGGCGGGTTCAGCCTTCAGTGCCAACGTTTTCGCATACGACAGATTGATCGCCCCTGGTTTCGCAGCTCCCGTCATGGCATACGATGCTCTGCCATACGCTGAGTTTGCATTTACCGGAAGAAGTCTTACCTGCGATGGTTTTACTTACGGTTCTCCCTTCAACGGCATTGAAATCAGTCCTGCCAATGGCGGTCCTCTCCCTGTCTCCAGTGCTTCTGCAATGTCTCCTACTGGTATAGCTGTAATGTCTGACAACGCTGATGAAGATGCTCTGGCTGTTGGTGGTAAACTGCCGTTTGTGGGTGCTGTTGCTATGGAAGGTGTGGTGCCTTCTGCTGGTGTTGGCGCCATCAAGCATACCTGTGGTAATGGCAGTAACGCTATGATCAGTGAAACTTCTGCTTTCGCCCCTGCCAGTGCCTACGGCCTTATGGGTGCTTACAGTCCTGGTTCTACCTTTGCACCTGGTAAACGCGCCGCGAACCAGTCTGCGGGGCCTGAGAGGGGCGCGCGAGAGAGGGGCGCAGGCGGCGCGTGGACCACGCCCGATATACCGCTACGATCTCCGACGTGAGACCACGTTATTCCAATATTTTTAGTTCCTATGCAGAACTACATTAAATCTGTTTAAATTTAAGGAATCTTTTAGTAAAATCAAGAACTCGACCAACTCAAGAGCTGCTCGTAAATATTAGCTCCAACATCTGGCAACCGTAAGACCGAACCTCCAAGAAAATTTTGGATTTTTACAAAGTGCACGGTGCCGCCATTTTATAGAAGCTTGGGTGAGCTATTAGCTTTCGCTGGTGCGCTAGAATAATACGCTAGAAGAAGGACGTACCCAGGGAATTTTGGCTTGTTATCCACCTATTTCCTTTCCTAGGTATCAAGTGTGTAAATAGTGTGTGATTTTCATCGTGCGTCGGCTAATGCCCATGCTTAATATATTACACGCGCTTACGTGCATTTTTCTATTGTTTCACAAGTGTTGGTCAGTGTTATTGTTTTCTCACAACGTAAAAGTATTTCTCATTCTTATTCATTTGAAAGAAAAAGCTTCAATCATTATTCTAACCGCATCCCGCAAAAATACTTACTTGTAACTCCATGTGAAAACGTTTATTAGGAATATAACATATACGGTCTAATAAACGTTTTCAGTGATCGGTTGCTGCGTTGTGCGCGCGCGTTCTGCGGAGCTGTGCTGTGTGCTGCAGTGCTCGGCGTGGTTGGCGTACCCGGTGACTATTCAGACTTGGTGTAGCGTGTGTCATCTTTAAGAGGGAACAGGACCCGCGATTCTCCATACAAACGTATTCCCCGTTTTTCATCCTGAATAATGCATCTAGAGCTGTCATATTTTTATATAAAATCAGGGTCTCTATAGGCATGTCCCTGTCATTTCCTTTTTTCAACAATTAATAAGTTAGGAAACTATGACCCTCCAATAATTACAAAAATGCCCCATTTTTACCGCCGTGATTAGAGGACTACCAGACTCATTCGGAAAAGTTTTTAGCATAAAAGAAAATAATAGGTACCTAGACATACTCTTTCTTAAAAATTGTATGTAAAAAATTATTAAATCGGCTTAGTTTTCGAGGAGAAAAAAGGAGAATGCCAAATGTCGTTTTCGCCAAAAAATTTGTGATTTAATCGGTCTGAGCTTAAAAATCATATTGCTAATTTAAATCAAATTAGTTCAAGTGAGATTACTAAACAACAAGTTAATGAATTAGGATTACGTTTAGGTAGATTACAAGCCCTTTTATCAGAGTTCGATGCAATTCAAACGCAAATTGAAATGCTGTCAACAAAGATAGAAGATCAAATTGATGAAAACGATACCATAGAATCTCAATTTTTTCCTCTCATCTCAGCAGCCCAAGAAATTATTGATTTTCATTCTAGTGGTGATGATTTTAAAAGCGTAGGTGCAAAAACAATTTGTTCTATAGTCATGACAGTTGTAATAATTTAAATAACATTAAATTACCAACAATAAAACTGCCATCATTTGACGGCAACTACCTCAAATGGTTGGAGTTTAGAGACACCTTCGATGCTATTATCCATTCGAATGAGTCCATACCTGCATGTCAATTCCCGTAACCACTTCACCGTGAAAACATGTGAAGTGAGCGTGGAGTGAGCTGTCAGTGTTATCTCACTTTGTTGGAATGACAACTCACTTCACCTAATTTTTCACGGTGAGATGGTTACAGAATAGCACTGCTGATATCAATAAATTTCATTATTTGCGCTCCTCTTTAGAGCAGGCTTTAGAGACGGCTGTTGTCGTAATAAAGTCCATTGAGTTTACCTCTCAAAATTACAAGGTCGCTTGGGACCTACTGTGTGAGCGTTACGATAACAAAAAGATCTTGATTAATAACCATTTAAAGGCATTATTTAATATAGATAGTTTAACAAGGGAATCTCATAGAGCCCTTCGCTTTATTATTGATCATGTTAGTAAAAAATGTATTAAGCTTTTTAATTTATTAGGCTTACCAACTAAATAATGGGATATTTTGATCTTTTATTTGATTACCATTAAATTGGATCCCACTACTTTAAGAAAGTCATCTTTTCGTGTGGTTAGTGACTAACCTGGTGTCAGAGTTTTAAAGCCGCCCATGGGCCTCTGACTTGGCTTCACATGCCGTCGAGAAATACTTCTCAGGCATGCCGGTTTCCTCACGATGTTTTCCTTCACCGTTTTTTTAAGCAAGTGATAATAAAATTATACAATACGCACTTGAATCCGAAAAGACAGAGGTGCGTGCCTTGGGTTCGAACTCGAGACCTATGACTTGGCAGCAGTGATAGCCTAGTGGTGTGACCGTCGGGCTTTAAGAAAGTAGGAAGAATATAGAAGCAAGTTACAGGATTTACCTTCTTTATCAGAATTTGTTCAATTTTTACGTGACCGCGCAGACATACTTGAAACGATGCAAGTTACTAAAAATGATAGACCTGATTCTAATAATAAATCCAATAATGCTAAAACAACAAAAGCCTTTGCTACTGCAGTTGGCCGCAAACCTTTTAAAGACCTTGCTTTTCCGGTATGTCATGAAGTTCATTGGATAACAGAGTGCATTCAATTCCTAGAAATGAGTCTAGATAGTAGATTGAGTGAAGCCTTAAAGTTACACCTTTGCTCAAATTGATTACGTAGGGGTCATAATGCCGAGAAGTGTCGCCTCGGTGCCTGTCAAATCTGTAAACAAAAACATAATACACTATTACATAAACACTCGGAAACAAATAATGCATTAGTTACGCAGACTGAGAATAAAAATACCTCTAGTGTGCAGTCAATCCCTAGTGCTGTATCCACTTGCTCTGTTTTTATGAGTAAACAAGTTCTTCTCTGTACTGCTTTAGTAAAACTAACAAATAGAAAAAATAATAAGACTTACCTTGCCCGGGCTCTCCTGGATGCCGATAGTCAATCCTGCTTCATATCTAAACATTAAAAATAAACTAGGGTTAACTTCTATTAATTCACGACCCATGTGTATTAGTGGAGTTAATAACATGCAATTTAATATAACAGATTGTTGTGAACTTGCCTTAAATTTATTAATAAGTTCTTACAGTACGAATATTAAGTGTTTGGTTATACCCGAAAATATAGGTAACTTCATCATCATTTCAACGATAGGACGTCCACTGCTGAACATAGGCCTCCCCCAATGATTTCCAAATCGGCCGGTTGGAAGTGACCTGCATCCAGCGGCTTCCCGCGACCTTTATTAGGTCATAGTGGAATAAAGAGTGGAATAAAGAGAGAGCGTTGACGGTAGGGGATTTGGTGATCCTAAAGGAGGAGAATGTACCACCCCTGAAGTGGAGACTCGGGCGAGTCCAGCAACTCTTTCCTGGGACTGTAGAGTGTGGAGTCTGCAGAGTGGCCGACTTCTACACGGTGAGAGGCACCGTCCGACGTGCTCTGAACAGAGCCTGTCTTCTCCCCACAACGGAAGAGCTTGAAAGCAGGAGCTTTCAAGGGGGGAGGATGAATGCGCCGCGAATCAGTCTGCGGGGCCTGAGAGTGCGCGCGGAAGACCGGGGGGGGGCGGGGGCACCGCTACGATCTCCGACGTGAGAAAATATTTTTAGTTCTTAAGCAGAACTACATTAAATCTGTTTAAATGTAAGGAATCTTTTAGTAAAATCAAGAACCCGATCAACTCAAGAGCTGCTCGTAAATATCAGCTCCAACACCTGGATTTGGTGCTTCTTTCTTCGGCTACCGTGGTGGAGCAGGCAGAGGATGCGGTTGTGCTTACTAAGTGTTTGATTTTGTTTATATTTTTGTTTGGTATTCAATAAATTAAAATTTATATTAAACTACTTTCTTTTATTTCTTGTTATTTATACATATTTTTTACAATTTCTATTGTATTTTTATAACAGATTGGCGATCACGTTTTTATCTTAGATAATACACATAAATATTTTTTTTTTTACCGCACATCGAACGTAGCTGCCGCAATGACGTCTGTCATAAAAAATATGGCAGTGGGGTTTGACTTTACGATGTCAAAAAACACGCCTACTTAATAAAGTTTCAGTGACGTCAGTCATCGGTAAATTGCAGACGCTATGTAGAGGCTATCGCGCTTCTAGGAATAGGTAGGTTACAAGTTAGCAACTTTTACGCCGGTAGTACATCTCCGCCGCAAAACTATAGCAGCAAAACTGCAGTAGTTCAAATAAAGTGGCTCGCGTCATGTTCCTTTACTCGAATTTCGGAACGAAACACGATGCCCCGATACTATCTTACTATGCGTTTGCACTGGCAAAACATTCACAACGTTTCTGTCAAAGTTCCATACAATATTTGACAGGAACTTGAGATTTCAACATGTTTTGTTGTGATGTTTCGCCAGTGCAAACGCACAGTTACTTCTATGCTTAAGTGTCAACATTTTAAACGTCGTGACACTTTTTTAAAAAGTGCCGTGACGGTCGTTGGTCAGCACATAACTTGAGAACGGCGGGACCAATTTGGCTATTTTTTATTTTAAAATGTTCGTAATAGTCTGAATAAGGTTTATATGGAAAGAAAAATTGGAATAATCTCCCGGAAAATGTTCAAATACGAGAAAAACTGAACAGGTCGTTCAGTTTTTCCCGATTTTGAACAATTTGAACAATTTTGTATGGGATCTTTGTATGAATTATTGACAATTGGACTGGACAACGTCTGTATGATCAGATCATCACTTTAATATTATAATAAAGGCGAAAGTTTGTGAATGTGTATAATATAATTAATTATTTATTTTCTTACCACAAATTACAGAGAAAGTAATTAAATAGTCTACAGACACAATTTTATAATTAATTTGTGGAAGACTGGTGCCTAAAATAAGTTTTTTACAAAACGTATGTCAGACGATCTGATTCGCATATAATATTCCAATAAAAATCTCATACATTATAATATTACAATATTGCTCATAAAACTTGACTTATAAATAAAAATAGTGGAATAAAGTAATTTATAAAGAATCCCGTGCAAGGGAGGTTGTAGGTGAGGTTTTGTGGTGTGTGGGGTGAGTGTGTGTGATGGGGAGTGAGTGTGTGTGGTGCGGGGTAATTGTGTGTGCGTTGCAAGGGAACATTATGTTAGGATATGGTTTTGAAAAGGTCTTCATTTTGGGTATAATCTAAAGTGATAAGCCAGTCCGTTAATTTTCTTTTAAAAGTGGTTTTGTTTAGGGAATGAATTGAGAGTAAATTATTCAGTCTGTTGTATAGAAACGGGCCAAGAAAAGTAAATAAATTTCGGGCAAATTGAGTTTTATTATTGAGTAAAAACTCAATACCAACAACTCTTATACCTTTTATAAATACCCATCATAATTCTTACATGAGAAGCAGAAGAAGGAATGTATGCCTACATTCCTTCTTCTGCTTCTCATGTAAGAATTATGATGGGTATTTATAAAAGGTATAAGAGATCGTTGTTTCAACGCAACATGGAGAATAAAAAGCTGCCTAATTGAGAGAACTTTGGAGGACTCATAAACTTCTACAGTGGGATGACGGAAAGGAAGGAATAGTGCGACTTTAAGGACTGCCCTTTGAGCTCTTTCAAGTGCCAAAAGGTTAGTTTTAAACGTTCCACCCCATGCAGTACGGTATCCCGATATTCCCACGGGATCAAAAATTATGCGGGTGAAACCGCGGGGCGCAGCAGCTTGTTAATCAATAAAAATAAAAGTCCTAGCTAACTAAAACATGGCGTCGAAAAATTCGTCGGCATCGTTGTCGACTGGTAATGTACCCAAGAGTCTGGCGCCATTGCCACGTTGTATGGAAATGCTTGGCCTCTGGCCATGGTAAAGCGGGAAGACTCAACCAGCCGTTTGGAGAATTTCTTGAGTGTCATAATACATTTTGTTACGTAAAAAAAAATAGGGAGTCCTATTAATTGTTTTACGCATGTTTTTTTTTAAGGACGCCACGAGCTCTCGAATGCCACGGCCCGAAGTTTTCAACCCCAAAAGACTCGAAAATATAATTACCGATCAGGTTTATTATAAGTACTTACACCGTTTTTTCTACGCCGCACAGAGGAGTATTTAACCTCGAAAGTTGATCAAAGCTATTGTGTGAAATTTTTCGATTTGACATAAAATAAAAAGCAGGTTAGGGTGATAATTTTGTATTTAAAATTGTATGTGTGTATGATACACACATACAATTTTACTTATAAGGTGTTTACACAAAATCGTTTTAATCGGATATGCCTTCACTAGATCCATCCTCCTCCTCATTGTCAGACTCTGTAGATGAGACGTGCGATGTCTCCGGGAGTAAGAGTTGTAATGCCTCTCTGGAAAATGGCTTACTTTTTTCCGGGGTCTTTGCCTGGTGCTGCTCAAAAAAGGATCCGAACTTAGTAGAAGTCTGTTCAAGACATCCCTATTGCAGACTTCCCGCGAAAACTTTCTTGAAAAACTCTGCCTATACGTGCGGAAGTGTTTGTTTCTGGCCTCAGCCGCCTCTTCAGACAACTGGCCAATAGGCAGAATAGCGTGATCAATTACTGTGGCCCCATGTCTCAAAACTTTGTGCATTGTAGGCGACATGGGGTGCCACTCATACAAAACTACATATAGTTTTGCAGTTTGTTCAGCAAAGTTTTCAAATTGTTTTTATATCAATTTTCAGGCCACTTGATAAGGCTTCTAATATGGCACTGCATTGTTTTATTTAATTGAAGTCAATTCCTGTAATGCGGGAAGAAGTTTCGGGATCCGAGAAAAATCTTCTTGAAGTGTTCCCGTCATTAGTGTTCCCAAACCCTGCCTTGGGAATATCCACCAGTAGCCCCATTTCCTCTTTATAAGAGTCTTGAATTTTCTTCTTTCTAACTGCTACCATGTTTATATGCTCTTGAGTCCTTGCTTGCCACTTTTTAAAAGTAATTCAAAAAATCTAATCTTGGCGTGTAGTATAGACAGCCCTTTAAAAGTATCCGGGTTCTCTACGGTTTTTTTATTCAGTTTATTGAAGTCTTTTGATGTTTGCCCACGTATGTAGCACCTCATCGTAGATGACATTGCAAACCTTTGCATCAATCAAGGTAAATGCCAAAGTATGCTTTATTTCTAATATGCTACCATTCGTTCTCGGTATTTCACTCATTTTCAGGTTTTTTATTTGATTTTCTAACGAAACGGATTCTTATTGATCTGCAGTATCTTGGGGAAGAAGGTACTGGGTTTTGCCAAATAATCTTTTTTTGGTCACCAATATTGCTTATCAGTCTTATGGGCACAAATGAACTCTGGAAGATATTTGAATCACTATCTGTACTATTTCCAAATTTTTGTTTAAATTGTTGTTGTTGAGAACCATCACAACCCCATTTTGATAATAGCTCTAAAGCGCTTCTTTCTTCTTCAGTTATACTTTCGAGTACTTCATCTAAGTACATACACAACCGTGCAGATGTATGATCTAAAAGACCCTGCAAATTTATTTCAGCACATGTTTCTGTAACTCTCATCGACTCTTCCGGAAATACCGCGGATAACAATCTTTCATTGCTTTTTTTACAAGCGAATAACAAGGATAAATGTTCTTGTTGGCAGCATGAATAACTTCGTATTGTTTTCTTGTCATATCAGCTTCCACGAAAATAGCTAATGCTTGCGATGGTGTATGCTTCTTGAATATCTCTTTTTGAGTAGAACTAAACCGTGATCTGTATTTTTTGGCTCTTGTTGGCGTTAAAGTCATATCTTTCATAACCATAGACGCGTCACTATATCCTGCATCACGCTGGCTCATTTGGGCTGCATAGGTTAACTGTTCACAAGGTACTTGTTCTCTCAAAGTCTTTGTTTGATCGCTCGATTCCTTGAAATCATTGGTTGGTCGCCCGGACTTTCTTGTTGTCCACGTAGGTAGTTTTATAGAAGTATTGAGCCATTGTTATTTTTTTGTTAAAAAGCGTTCTTCCTTATTATTTTCGGCTATCCATTTTTGTTTGAATTGAAACTTAAAAGTTTTTAAGGCAAGTCTCAGTGAACCTTGTCTATTTTCAGGGCATTTCGGGATTGTTTTGTGACGATTTTCTAAAAACACAAATTTTGATCTATTTTTCTGTCCAAACATTGTTTTAAGACTTCATAGAGTGATTTTTTAGTCATTTCCATCGATGTCACTGGAGATTCTGGAATAAAACAATAAAGTAAAACATTGTTCAATAAAACCTGATTTCGACTTAGTAAGTTAAATAATTTTTATTTTTAAATGGCGTATATTTGCCGGACATTTTCCTTTGAAACCCTTATCCAGAATAATGAAATTCTACGTTACATCCAAAATCATAAGTCAACTAGGCTTAACTCTTTAACAAAAACACCTTTAATTACAGTGTTTATAAAAAAAAACTTGCATTTTTTAATGCAGAACGTTTAAGGTGCGGTATATGACTTTAGCAACTATAAAACCAAAATAAACATGTTTTAATAGAGTAGCTACATACCTTCTTCTTCAACATCCATAATGGTTATCATAAAATTTCACCAAACACAAACTAAATGCGATTAGATTACGTTTTAACCGTAGCGCCGAGAACGAAGACGTACGATTCACGCAATGACTGGGTTCCGACTGCTGCTACGGTTGGTGTAGGGGTGGGGGGTAACCAAAATGGCCGTTTCGTGACGTAATAGCTATTGGGCTTTAACGATACATAAGTTGTAACGCCATCAATCAAAATTCGAGAAGTCAACTTTTGATCGACTTTTCATTTGAAATACTCCTCTGTGCGCCGCGAGATTTTCTGCAGCCGCAGCAGCAGTGCCAAGCCAGGAAGATGGGAGGGCGCAAGAGTGTCAACACACGTTGAATCCCACACTAAAGGCCTACCCACCTTCCATGAAAGTTAAAACTTGTCGTCCGGTCTCTTGCCATCGTTGCGTGCCAAGCCATTGGGTCCTAATAAAGCTGGAACGTCGGCAGACACAAGCTCGTCGGATAATGTCGTCAATATTCACGTACCGTGCTGAGCGACCCGCACTTCAGCTATAAGAAAGGCTTTAATGTCCCAGGCTGTTGGCGAATTCGCCACAGAGTGACAGTGATGAGGAGAACAACATGAAACTCCTAGTCGTCTAATGAGGCGAGGCAAGGCGGAAAGTAATGTCATCGAGAAAATGCCTATGTTCGACGACGGTAGTGTATGAAGCCAAAGACCTGACTCCCACTTACACTTACACAGCCAGCAGGCGAGTCTCTAGGTATCCATAGCATCGGTGAAGCACGTTACATTAAAATTAATCAGCGTGGAGACTTATTCAAGAAAATTCTTTCATGATTAATTTCTTAGTGCAGTAGACCGAGGACTACGGCACTCAATCTGCCTAGCCTTTTCCCAACTATATTGGGGTCGGCTTCCAGTCTAATCGGATGCAGCTGAATACCAGTATTTTACATGGAGCGACTGCCTATCTGACCTCCACAACCCAGTAACTGGGTAATACGATACCCTTTGGCTTACCAAAGGGTATCGTATTTCGACTTTCGGGCTTCTGACGACCCGTAACGACTGTCAAAGATCCACGAATGACAACCGGGACCAACGGCTTAACGTGCTTTCCGAGGCACGGAGGAGTCTCGGTATGTAAAGATAGACCGAGGACTACGGCACTAAGAAATTAATAAATTAAAATTAATACGAAGATACTTGTGTGTATTTTCGATTCAAAAATCGTTCGAAATTATTTCACGTTTACTTCATGCATCAGGGCCAAATTTTTTTGTTTACGGGGGAAATCCTCATGGGTGTCCTCCGCCCTGGGGAGGGTAGAGGGGTCTGGCAGACTCTTACTGACTAAAACCACCCCGGTGTTCCGTCTCACACTTGCGCTGGTAATCACAGGATCTTCCGCGATCCCCGGCTAGTCCTGGCCCGCCTCTGCGGGCCACCTCGAGTTAGGGGGGAGTGAGGTGTTAAACTCCCCCATTACATCATAAGAGGGGCGCGCGTGGAACACTATGCGCCGCCTTTTCGGGTCCTAAGGAATAAGAGGCGACGGATTTCTCCAGATCCGTCGCCCCTGGACCCATTTAGAGGGGCTGGAAGAGGGCGTTATACCGACGCCCGGTGCGTCTGCTGCGGATCGTGTTAGCGAAAGCAATCTCCCGCTCCCTTTCCGCAGCCTCCTACTGCAAAATTACTATTTCGCAGAAGGATACCACCGCGTCCCAGGACTCGTCGCTGCCGAGCATCGAGTCGACAACGGCCGGCAGCGACAGGTCACTGCCAACACCTGAGATGAGGGCACGGCGCGGCTCCTCCCAGGCAGCACACTCTGCCAGCGTGTGCCGAGCCGTGTCCTCCCGACAGTTGACGCAGTGGTGACACCGCGTCCGGCTCCATGTTTATGCGACACAGGTAATGCGTCAGGGCCTCGGTTAACACATTAGACATTCGTCGTGAAGTTTCTTCATTATTCTTATGCATAAAATCACAGCTGTTATCGGACGTATTCGTAATTGGTCACGACTTGTGAGCGAGTGAATACAGTCAAGAGTTTCTGGGCCACTAAGAAAATATTTCATACCACCACATGTACCACAATTATTAACCATTGTAGTTTACCTTCCTTTTCAAATAACAATAGCTATTACGGTTCTATAGATTGTCTTAAATGTCAGACAGCTAAAAGGCGTTGACTTAGTAGTAAAGGGCCATTAGCAATACACGAGCATTATTATCAGATATAATACTCGTAAAAGATCATCCTCTAGGAAAAATGACCATGTAAACTTCAAACATTTATTTCTCATTATCTCGTCAGGTTCAAAAACGGGCGCCATCAGTCGGGACTAGTCATCTCTTAGTAGTCAAGACTTATTTTAATTTCGTTCATTTTAAAATTCTTTTTTTTTTTTTTTATTACGGACGCTTTTAACGTCTAGCATCGGTCTCACTTTTATAATTTCAACATGAATGATGTAACCAAAATTTTGATTTGATTTAAAGGAGTGTCCGTTAAGTTTTTTGTTCTATCTTCTCCACTAGGTCACTACTACGCTTTGGAATGGGCAACTAGCTTCATCTTTCTGACTGACCGACCCCTATTCAAAAGTGCCTGTAATTGGTTCATTTCAAACTAATGCTTTGAGTTTTTTTTAGCCTTGTTTATTATCAAAAATAATCTTTCATATCTAGTACAGATAGCCGTATGGAGCACCGCAACCGCACGCGCACTTGCCGGTGATAGACACGGCACCAGCAGCAGCTACAGGACCACTGAAGCTCACAGCGCCCATTATGGGGACCTGACCGGCGAGGGCGGTAGTACCGGCGACTGGCAGCTCACCACCGACCGCCACATTTCCTTCACCGACGCCACCGTACGGTGCCAGTCTGGCACCACAACCGGCAGTGGGGTAAGCGCCAGCGAAACCGGCGCCGGGATACGCAAATCCATCAAAAGCCAAACCCGGAGCAGCAAAGCCGTAAGAACCAGCAAAAGCTGGGCCGATGGCTGGGCCGTAAGTGCCAAGGCAAGTCTGGCTGAATACATTCTGCAAAATAAATTTCATGATGAATCTACATAAAAATTTACACACAAAAACTATGACTCGAATTTAGAATCCTTTAAAATATCTAGTTAAAATACAAAAAAAGGAATCTTTCACCTGGACCAAGCAAGCGTGGATGCAGAGCAACAGAACAGTGAAGGAAGACATATTTGATGTTTGTAATCAACGAGAAGCTGAAGAATGAATGATGCACTTAAATTATTGTCAAATTTTATACCCAATTGCTTGTTGATAACAGCGTTTTCGAAATGTTGAAAACATGACTGAAATATTTTAGTAAGCGTTATTTTGTTGTAATTTTGTTTTGGCTTATCGTTCTTGCACAAGCTATTAATTAATTACACTTACCTACACATATTTTTTTCCGGAACCTGATAACTTAATTGAGTATAAAACCACCAACAGTTGCACTGAACATCATTCTTGTGTCAGCACTTCAAACAAACTGCAATGTCTGTCAAAGCTATCCTGGTCCTCTGCGCTCAGGCACTTCTGCTCAAGGTAAGAAGTATTCAAGGTTATAAGTATTATTCGAAAAGTCGTGTTACAAATTACTGTTTTATTATGTAATTGTATTTCAAATACAAAATAAAGTGAATTTGGGATGTGGAAGTAACTAACAAGATATTCTTATAATTTCAGTCCGCACTCGGACAGTTCTGCACCAGCCGCGCTGCGGTTGCTGATATCTCTGGACTTGCTGCTCCCTACGGCTGTGCCGCTCCCGCCTTAGCCACCCCTTGCGGCTTGGCTGCTCCTGCTTTGGCATATGATGGACTCGCCTACCCCGGCGTTGGCTTGGCAGGCAGAGGTCTGGCTTACGATGGAATCTACGCCCCCGCCATAGAGTTCAGTCCCACCAGTGGCGGTGCTCTGCCTGTCTCCAGCGCCTCCACCATCGCTCCCATAGGTATCTCCGTGGTGTCTGACAACGTGTATGAGGGTGCTCTGGCTGTGGGTGGTGAGCTGCCGTTCGTGGGTACTGTTGCTGTTGAAGGTGTGGTGCCTTCTGCCGGTGCTGGAGCCATCAACCATGCCTGCGGTAGTGGCAGGACCGCCATGATCAGTGAGACTGCTGCCTTTGCCCCGGCTGCCGCATTGGCCCCGTTTGCTGCTTACGGTCCTGGTGCCACCTTTGCTCCTGCTGCTCTTGGTCTCGGCCTTGGCAGTGGTTTGGCTGGCAGAGGATTAGGCTGCGGCTTCTAAGAACTTGTCCTAAAAGAAAAAATACTTCAAGTTAATATAAACAAAATGCATAAATAATTTTCGTACTTTTATTTTAAGGCATACACAATCGTTCAGTCGACTTTCCATTAATCGAACATATGAATCTCGAAGTTAAGTTACGGACCCCATTTTTGCAATGTTTGCCTTTAAATTACTTTTGTCTTTTTAGGGTTCCGTACCCAAAGAGTAAAAATGGCACCCTATTACTAAGACTTCGCTGTCCGTGAGTCCGTCCGTCCGTCTGTCACCAGGTTGTATCTATGAACCGTGATAGTTAGACAGTTGAAATTTTCACACATGATGTATTTCTGTTGCCGCATTGAAACTGACTTACAATTAAAAAATAAACATTGTTATCGGGTTTTCTTTTTTTCACTGTTTTGACGATTTCTGATAAAACTACTGCATTTATTCACTTGAAATTTTGCAAGGTACATTATGAATATATAAGTTAATAACAGCGTTTTTTACAGATAAACACTGAAAATAAAAGGCACAAAAAACGACTATTGAGTAGGTACGAACCCGTTTGATTGCGTTACGTTATTTGGTTAAAAAAAAAAGATTTACTGTGTATTTTGGTTAAAATATTATCTAAAACTATAATATAACTACATGAAAATGATAATTAATGACTTACCTTCCGATTACACCAAACTCTTTTATCACAATATTCACTTTTTTCACTAATGGTTTGTTTACATTTTTTGGTTGCTTCAAAACTGGTTTAATACGATGTTATTTAGTACAAATATTATCTATCACGATGTAAAAACTACTTAATAATCGAAATAACTTTCCGTCGATTTACACACAAAAACAATAAAAAATACCGAAATTCTTTACCGAGCGCGCACTGACAGTCATGAATTTTAATGTCCGTAAGGATTGAAGAGCCACATCAGATTTTTTAAATCTGATCTCACCATTATTTAGCAGCAATGTAGTTGATTTTGCAGCACGAATTCTAGATTTAGCAGCAAAATATGTCACTAGCTATATTTAATGCAAAAGTGGCTCCTCAATCTAAAGTTCTAAACGTCTGAATTGAGGAGCCATCTTTTTTTTTTTTTTTTTTTTGGGTGGGAAATCATCAAATGACGTCTCCCGCTCTGGGTGGAGCGGGAGGGCGTGTCAGACTCTTACTGACTAAAACCCACCCGTGTTCCTTCTGTTGCCTGTGCAATGCCAGGGGGCCACGGTAACTGCGTGGATCGCCCGGAGGACACGGTGGAGCATACGGTGGAGGTATGCCCGGCTTGGGCAGAGCACCGCCGTGTCCTCGTGGAGGCGATCGGTGGCGGGGATCTCTCGCGTCCGGCCCTGGTCCAGGCCATGGTACGGAGCGAGAGAGCATGGGAGGCCGTCACCTCCTTCTGCGAAGCAGTAATGCTCGCGAAGGAGGAGGCGGAGCGCGTGAGGGAGAGGCAAATTTCGCGCCCTCACGCCCCTAGCCGCCGCAGGAGGAGACGCCCTGGGCGTCGGGAATCGATTGCCGATTCCCGGCCACCGTAGGCGCGGGCTTGCGGACGGTGAGCAATGGGTAGCTCGCCGTCCGGTAAGGACCAGGCCCGGGTCGACGGCGCGTAGTGTTCCACGCGCGCCTCAAAGAGATGTCAGCAAGTGAAGGGGTCCGATGAGACCATTGCCTGCCGGGGTTGCGGGAAAGTCCGAAAGGGATACCGTGGCCCCCTGGCATTGCACAGGCAACAGAAGGAACACGGGTGGGTTTTAGTCAGTAAGAGTCTGACACGCCCTCCCGCTCCACCCAGAGCGGGAGACGTCATTTGATGATTTCCCACCCAAAAAAAAAAAAAAAAAAAAAAGGGGGCCACGGTATCCCTTTCGGACTTTCCCGCAACCCCAGCGGGCAATGGTCTCATCGGACCCCTTCACTCGCTGACACTCTTTGAGGCGCGCGTGGAACACAACGCGCCGTCGACCCGGGCCTGGTCCTTACCGGACGGCGAGCTACCCATTGCTCACCGTCCGCAAGCCCGCGCCTACGGTGGCCGGGAATCAGCGATTGATTCCCGACGCCCAGGGCGTCTCCTCAACAGCCGTGTCCGGTGAGGACCTGCGTCAGGCGGAAGGTGAGGACGCCGTGGCACCTCTCCAGCCACTCCTCAAAGAGGGGACTTATCGCCGCAATAGTGGCGTGCCCAGCACTGGGTTTCGACAATCGCACTCTCCATGACGCCATGAGATCCCGTCGGAGCTCTGTCCGGACCAGCCGGGTGGCCATGACCCTCTGGGATGCGTTCAACCGGCGGGCAGGCCGCCGCCTCAACGAACGCGCCCACACCGGTGCCCCGTACAGGGCCATGGACGCACGCACGCACGATCCCCGCGTATAGCCTCCGGCAGGAGGCGTTTGGACCCCCTAGATTGGGCAGGAGCCGCTTCAATGCAGCCCCGGCCCGCTCCAGTCTGGGAGCCAAACGTCGGAAATGCTCCACGAAGTTCCAACGACTGTCGAGGACGAGTCCCAGGTACTTCATCGTCGACTCGACGCCGATGTGAACCCCTCCTACCGTTATTTGGGAACCCGACGGTGGCGCGTTCCGAGGACCATGAAAACATATGGCCTCGGACTTGTGCAAGGCCACCTCGAGTCCCAACTGCCGGATTCTGGCCACGATTGTATTGAGGGGCTCCTAAATACAATCGCCTATACCTGGAGATGTTTTTTTTTTAAATTGTATCATTTAGTAGCAATTGTGCATATTGCTGTCAAAAAATTTAGCTTCTGTAGCGCTAAAATGAAAAAAAAAAAAAAAAAAAAAAATACAATACTTTTAGTATGGCTCCTCAATCGACACTCATGAAGTGAATTTCTATTAGATGTGAGCGATCAATTAATAAATTCGACATAATGATCATTTAGCAGGTGTTGTCTGCTAAATTTTAGTATCTCTGGCTTTAGATTCCGTTCAGATCTCAGGTGGCTACAGTCAAACATGTATAATTAGAACGTCAGGATTAAGGAGCCAAAAAAAATGCGTTCATCTACAAAATTTACTATTTTATTTACAACATAATTTCTGTTTTTGGCATCCAAGATTTAGAATAAAATTATCGAAACTGGCACAGGCCACTACAAATGTTACTATCTTACACCGAAAGATGAGATGTTCTGTTACGATGATTATGATTCTAAAACTCGTTTAGCACTGATCAGCCAATATTCATTTATTCTATAACTAATAGCGAAATTGATTGCTAAATAACCAAATCGTAGGTACGATAGATATAACCTGTCAGCCAATATTCATTTATTCTATAACTAATAGCGAAATTGATTGCTAAATAACCAAATCGTAGATACGATAGATATAACCTGTTATGAAAATATACATTTAATATAATAAATTACTTATCCTGGTTTCATTAATACGAGTATAATAATATGGTCAACCTTCACACTGAATTTACAAGAAAATAGTTATGTATTGTTTTTTTAGAATCCAAAATATATAAATTGCTGAACTATACAGATATATTTAGCAGACATTTCTGCTAAATGATAGTATCTCCGGCTTTAGATTCCGTTGAGATCCCAGGTGGCTACAGTCAAACATATATAATTAGAACGTCAGGATTGAGGAGCCAAAGAAAATGCGTTCATCTACAAAATTTACTCTGTTTTATTATTTTATTCCTATAATGCAAAAACAAACACAACACCGGCTAAATGATCATTATGTCGAATATATTAATTGATCGCTCACATCCAATAGAAATTCACCTCTTGAGTGTAGATAGAGGAGCCGTACTAAAAGTATTGTATTTTCTTTCATTTTAGCGCTACAGAAACTAAATTTTTAGACAGCAATATGCACAATTGCAACTAAATGATAAAATATTATAAAAATATTCATCTATTACGTAACGAGATCCAGGTAGATCCTCAATTCAGACGTTTAGATTGAGGAGCCACTTTTGCATTGTGCACAAAACGAACCATTTTTATACGAGATTTTTAGCAGCTCGAGACGAAGGCGAGGGCTGATAGTAATGTCGAGGATGAAATGGTTTTGTGGACGAGTTATAAATTCTGCTTCTCACTTCGATTGCGAGGAAATAAAACAGTAGTCTAACATAACATTTCTTCAATTTTTACAATTTTAGCAAATTGAAGAAATTAATAAAAGCACGAAAAAACAAGAGCTGTTTCGCGCCGCTTTATTTTTTTTAAATATTACGACATTGATATTTAGCTTGGGCTGCAGACCTACATATACAGCCTACTATTAAATAACCATAACATAACATAACATCACGCCTTGTTTCCCCGAAGGGTTGGGCAGAGGTGTACCTATAGTACATAAATAGTATTAAATTAATTTGGTAATAATAATTATTTTCTTAAATTAATTAAAATATATAACCTAACGTACTTGAATTTAAATTTTAATATCTTTTATGTCTTAAAAAGCCCATTATTATGGCAAACAAATTAAAGTAAATAATTATTATAAAATAACAAATTCTATGAACTTCTTATTGTGTTTGGCTGTATGGCTCATTTTCTTTTTTTTTTGTCAATTATAAAATCTTGTCTGTTGTATGGGAACCCCGTTAAATATTTAATTTATTCTGTTTTTAGTATTTGCTGTTATAGTGGCAACATAAATACATCATCTGTGAAAATTTCAACGGTCTAACTATCACGGCTCATGAGATACAGCCTGCTAGCAGACGGACGTACAGACGGACGGACAGCGAATTCTTAGTAATAGTGTCCCATTTTTACCCTTTGGGTACGGAATTCTAAAAACACAAAAGTAATTTTGATAGGTCGAAGAAATACCATTGCAAAAATGTATGCCTTTAAATAAAAGTACGAAAATTATTTATGCATTTTGTTTTTATTAAGTTGAAGTAATTTCTGTTTTTGGACAAGTTCTTAGAAGCCGCAGCCAAATCCTCTGCCAGCCAAACCACCACCAAGGCCGAGACCAAGAGCAGCAGGAGCAAAGGTGGCACCAGGACCGTAAGCAGCAAAAGGGGCCAATGCAGCAGCCGGGGCAAAGGCAGCAGTCTCACTGATCATGGCGGTCCTGCCACTACCGCAGGCATGGTTGATGGCTCCAGCACCGGCAGAAGGCACCACACCTTCAACAGCAACCGTACCCACGAACGGCAGCTCACCACCCACAGCCAGAGCACCCTCATACACGTTGTCAGACACTACGGAGATACCGACGGGAGCGATGGCGGAGGCGCTGGAGACAGGCAGAGCGCCACCACTGGTGGGACTGAACTCTATGGCGGGGGCGTAGATTCCATCGTAAGCCAGGCCCCTGCCTGCATAGCCAGCAGCCAGTCCATCAAAAGCCAGACCTCTGCCTGCCAAGCAAACGCCGGGGTAGGCGAGTCCATCATATGCCAAAGCAGGAGCAGCCAAGCCGCAAGGGGTGGCTAAGGCGGGAGCGGCACAGCCGTAGGGAGCAGCAAGTCCAGAGATATCAGCAACCGCAGCGCGGCTGGTACAAAACTGTCCAAGTGCGGACTGAAATTAGAAGAATATCTTGTTAGTTACTTCCACATACCAAATTCACTTTATTTTGTATTTGAAACACAATCACATAATAAATCAGTAAATTGTAACACGATTATTCCAATAATACTTACAACCTTGAATACTTCTTACCTTGAGCAGAAGCGCCTGAGCGCAGAGGACGAGGATAGCTTTGACAGACATTGTAGTTTGTTTGGAGTGCTGACCCAAGAATGATGTTCAGCGCAAGTTGGTGGTTTTATACTCAATTAAGTTATCAGGTTCCGAGAAAATTTCTGTGTAGGTAAGTGTAATTAATTAATAGCTTGTGCAAGAACGATAAGCCCACTATTCACAACAAAATAACGCTAAATATTTTTCTAAAATATTTCAGTCACGTTTTCCAATATTTCGACAACGCTGATATCAACAAGGAATTGGGTATAAAATGTGACAATAATTTAAGTTCATCATTCAGTCTTCAGCTTCTCGTTGATCACAAACATCAAACATGTCTTCCTTCACTGTTCTGTTGCTCTGCATCCAAGCTTGCTTGGTCCAGGTGAGAGATTGCTTTTTTGAATTTCAACTTGATTTTTTAAAGAATTCTGAATTCGATTCATAGTTTCTGTGTGTAAATGTTTGTGTAGATTCATCATGAAATGTATTTTGCAGAATGTATTCAGCCAGACTTGCCTTGGCACTTATGGCCCGGCCATCGGCCCAGCTTTTGCTGGTCCTTACAGCTTAGCTGCTCCGGGTTTGGCTTTTGATGGATTTGCGTATCCCGGCGCTGGTTTCGCTAGCGCTTACCCCACTGCCGGTTGTGGTGCCGGATTTGCAGCGTACGGTGGCGTCGGTGAAGGAAATGTGGCGGTCGCTGGTGAGCTGCCAGTTGCCGGTACTACCGCCGTCGCCGGTCAGGTCCCCATAATGGGTGCTGTGAGCTTCAGTGGTCCTGTAGCTGCTGCTGGTGCCGTGTCTATCACCGGCAAGTGCGCGTGCGGTTGCGGTGCTCCCTACGGCTACCTGTACTAGATATGAAAGATCTTTTTTTGATAATAAACAAGGCTCAAAAAACTCAAAGCATTAGTTTGAAATTAACCAATTACAGGCACTTCTGAATTGTCAAGGGGTCGGTCAGTCAGAAAGATGAAGATGATGGATCTAAGATGCAATAAAAACACACTGACCTATTTCTATTTCTTATACACGCGGGATGTTTTGCTATAATTGTCACTCTAGTGTAACTAAAGTGCGTAATTAAAGTGCAAGTGCAAAATACACCAATGCACTACGAAATTTTCAAAGCGGTATTTTTGCCTCCTTGGTGGTTTTCTCTATAACAAAATTAACAGGATGTCATCTATAGTCAACCTCACTAAAACTTTGTGCATAAAGCAAGTTACTGTCTTACTACAACAACTAAATTATGACGATACTGAGAACCTACTTACCTCTATGGTGTAATATCAGCTATTTATCACTAATCAGTCATACAAGCCCAAAAGTGACTAACACACACACACACATACACCCTCTCACACACACACACACACCCTCACACACCCACACACACCATTCCATATACGTATAACATAACCCTATTAACAAAAGTTTAGTTTACTCTTAGTTTATAATATTAAAGTTAAAATTTCCACTCGAGCCACTAATCTTTTTATAATGTTGTTTTTATATCCTTAGGTTGTCATTGTACAAGTACTTAGAAACAAAAAATGTATTATTGTAAAAGGGCGGAGACCTGGTGTCCTGAAATACAGGCCTAGCCTAGAGCCTAGTTTAGGCACCAGTCTCCCACAATATTAAAATGCTGTCTGACTCTGATACCATCTAATATGTATTTTGTAATATTGTGGTGAGAAAATAAATAAATAAAAAAAATAATAAAAAAAAAGCAAACAAGGAAGCAATAAATACACAATTTATTGCTTCCTTGTTTGCTTTGCAATCTTTTTAGCGAGAAATTTTTGGTTGTACTTGTGACTTGCGTCAGAGCGGCAACAACGCATCGTAGGTTATACTCAGATTTATCGTTTTAAGGTGGATGACCTATGCGCATAGACATAATCAGCTGTTAGGAAAGATACATCGTGTTCAAACGGGGTAAAAATTTAAAAAATCATTTGCGACTAAACTACTGCTCCTATTTAATTGATTTTTGGTACAGAGCTTGAAAATGGTACCTAGTATAAAGGCAGTTTAAAGGAAAGCCCCTCTGTCGTATCAACTTTGTATAAAACTACATGCAAAAGATACCGCAATTTTTGTTCGACGTTATTAAAAAAACTTAAAAGAGAATATGAGAAGCTATAATTCTAAAACGCAGAGAAAATTGTAAAAATATTTGGAAAATATGTAGTTAAAGAGATTAAATACTCAACTAAATCCAAAGACAGTCCGATTGATCTTATAAGCACCAATGACCCCCAACACTCGGCAAACAATGTTAATCAATACTTTGCAAATGTTGGTAAAACGCTAGCAGAAAAAATCATTAAGAATAATCTACAAACGGGACCCATCACCTTTAACTCGTGTAGCCATTCTTTTTGTCTGCTCCCTACGGATGAAGATGAGGTTAGGTCTCTAATGGCGGGGTTAAAGAGTAATTATTCAGTGGGCCTTGATTTGATATAGATAGTGACATCTTGAAATCAAATATGGATATTCTAGCAATACCTATAACATACGTCTGTAATTTATACCGGAATATTTCCGAAGATCTATAAGAAGTCAAGAGTTCACTCGATACATAAGAGTGGTGATAGAGACTGTGTCAATAATTATAGGCCAATTTCAATTCTCCCTACCTATCAAAAATTTTAGAGCGCATCATTATCAAAAGACTTGTTAACTACTTGGAAAATAAAAATCTTCTCTCACAAGCACAATTTGATTTCAGAGCCAAGAGATCCACCGCCAACGATGTGTCAGAACTAACAAATTTTATAGTTAACAACATTATTCAAAGAGGAAAACCATTGGAATATTCTTAGATTTAGCTTAGGCCTTTGACACAGTCTCTGTCCCTATTCTGTTAACAAAACTCGAAAGCCTGGGTATCCGGGATCTTCAATTAAAACTTTTTAGTGAAGAGGTCCCAGTGACTTTTGGAGTTCCACAGGGCAGTATTCTTGGACCGACGCACATACGGCAAAATGACCACTTTAGGCGGCCAAAAATCAAAGATATGAAATAATAATATGTGCTTTTAAACTTAAAAATGTTTCTGACCTTTAAATGTTACTTTGTGTTGATACTTGAGAAGATTTTGTAAGTACTTATCTATAAGGTATTTATATTATATAGAAATAAAATAGTATTAAAAATAAAATGTTGCATATTTTACTCAAAGTAGGTAATTATAAATCATACATCAATTATGTTGTAAACAGATGTTTGTTGGCAGGATGTTTGGTAGATGGGTGCAAAGCCTGAAGGGCGTGATATCTTAGACCATTTAGAACTTATTAAACTAAACTTGTCTTAGACGAAGTCTGTTCCTTGTATTTTTATTTTAAACTGGGTTTCAACAATAATTCCCATTTTTTTCAATTAATTGTTTATAGTGTACAGTAAAAGCTGTTGTGTTATTGTTTCTTTATTTATGTAATGTGTGATGATGTCCCAAGCATCTTTTAAAAAAAAAAGAGAATTATTGTTAAAAACCTTAGTTTAAAAAAAACCAATGAACAGACTTTGTCTAAGACAAGTTTAGCTCAATGAGCTCTAAATAGATACCACCCCCTTCAGGCTTTGCACCCATCTACCAAACACCCTGTATAATAGTTAATTATTATCACTGTCAGCATGATCATCCATTGTTTCTTTGACATCATCATCTTGTCTTCGATCGTTTCTACTAAAGGCACGTTTAACATCTCCAGCACCTCCTTCAGAAACGTTTTTTTTGTTAGTACTTTACTTTATAAGTCAATTTATTTTAATTTATTGTTGACATAATCTACTCATTACAATGTTTTTTTATGAGTTGGTTTGCAATTGTGGTTAGCTAGCGACCTCGACAATATTTATTTTACATCGATGGTCCTAGTTTATCAATTATAACTTCTAGTTACAGATGTAAGCGGGCACACCCTTTATGCCTGGAGGCTTTATTTTCTTTTTTTAGATATTGTTTACGTTTAGTTATTTTTATTTCTGCTTGAGTACCTATAGTTCTCGACGCTTTTGGTTGGTATATTGGCGTGTGCTAGCTGTCATATGGCTATAAATTATAGCTATTTAATTTATAATTCAAATTATTTTTTGCGTATTGTAAATTGTCTTGCATACTATTGTATAGAATCTTTTTTTTTTCTAACTGAACAGGCAGCTGTGCTGCTGGGGAGTTTGTTGCGCCACTTCTTCTTCCCAGGAAAAGCACTAGGAAGTGGTGAAGGGTGGGCGTTTTGGGGGACTGTCTTATGTAATTTTGACGTTCGAAAAGTGCTGATTCTCAGCCTAGTTTGAATAAATGACTTTTGAATTTTGAAAAAGTACGGCTCCTCCACATGGATGTAATAATTGGATCAAAAGCTATTAGCATCAAGAGCACAATGTCTGTATTAGTGTGGATCAGGACGTTTTTGTAGCATGGAAAAGTCGTAAACCTTCCTGTGAAAAAAAGGGTCTAGTGTCACGATGAGTTGGTTTGAGTTCCTAGAATTCACAATACTAATAGTCAAGGTTTTTTGAAAGTCTAAGGAAACATTTCACTTTTTATGAAAAGTAAAAGTGGAATGAAATCATCATTTATTATTAACTAAAAAAAAAAAAATATATACTTTTGTTATATAATAAACATACCTGTGGCTTCTATAGTCCAAAATAAATGTTGAGATTTTTGCACGAGTTGAACGAAAATGACACGTTTTAATGCTTCTGTGTTTCGAATACAACTCTCAACAACTTAAACTCAAAGCATTTATTTCAATTATAACATTTACAGGCACTTTTGAGTTATCACTTAGCAAGGGGTCATTCAGTTTGAGTTATTTTGTGAAGCTAGTCACCCATTCCAAACGAAGTAGATCCTGATGGAGAAGAACGGGCAAGAAACTCCACGGACACTCTTTTAAATCAAAACATTATGTTACAGAGGTTATTTGTTCAACAATTACAATCTCAGTCCTTTCTAACACAACTTTTCTTTTCACGTTTATTACCCACACGCGCCATTTTCGGATGACGCTTCTCTCAGAAGTCCGGCGACGTACCTCGTATTTCAATACAATATCTCATTACTAAGTTTGTTCAATAAAACTTACTGACAATGCTAAAATGCTTATCAGTTAATTCTTTTATAATTAAACAATGCTCATATTCACTAATACAAGGGTTCTTCAGATTAAAGTTGAATTCGAAGCTATATTACTTTCTACAATTTCAGTTTTTTTTAATCTTTTACGACACTTCCTGTGATTGAAAGAATTTAAACAACCAACAGGTATTCATTAGTAAATTGCAGTGTAAAATAATCTTATTACTTTATAGTTGGTTTCCTATTATTGAAACTTATTTAGTTCTCGTATTAAATTAATAATTCAGTTATTGATCTTAATATTCGCAAATCGCGCCATCTTCGTGGCCTTAGGTATGTAGTGCTTTTCCATAAACAAATTTATTAAGTCACTTGTTAATATGACTAAAAACACAAAATCATTAAATAAATGTGCCCTTTTAATTTAAACTTTAGTTTAAATTCCAACATCGAAATCAGTAATAGTTTCTCTTTAACTCGTTAACTCACAGTATATTGTCTGAGTTCACAAGTTTTGCAATAGATGGCGTTTTGATCTCAAAAGAATCGATCGTTCACAGATGTATGCAAACGGTTGTAACAGTATTCCACAGTAACCCATAGAGGGCAGGACTTTATGGTGAATAACAAATAAGCAGTTACGCATAAGATTATGTTATAATCTTTACAGGTAGACGCATTCACGGCGACATGTACTAATTGCACATAAGCGTTTCAAACACACTTGAATGCATATTGTTTTATTTACACAATCATTGACGATACTTTATTTTTTTTTATTTTTATCAATTATTTTTCTATTTCGTTTTACAAAAAAAAAAAAAAAATGTAAATAATTTCTTTTTAATTTTATGTTTTGCAATTTAGCTTCCTTTTTTAGCAGTGATATGAACTCGTACATATTGGGTTTTGATGGAATTCTCGTGTTGATGCGGCGATGCCAAACCTCAACACCATTTGTGGTTCTATTCTTTTGGTCATGACAGCATAATATGTTACTACTTATCTTTTTCATCCATTGGCTGTTGAAGTAATCTAGGAATTTGTATTATTTAAGTAGAAAAATCTATTAATTGCTGCCTAAAGTGGTCGTTTTGCCGTATGTGCGACGTTGTTCATATAAATGATATAATATGTCAATGAATGTTTCCAGATTCGAAAGTTGTTACGTTTGCTGATGATACAGCTTTACTTTTCAATGGTAACTCTTGTGCATGAAGTTTTTGTCAAAGCTCAGATAGTATTGAACACTGTGATGAGTTGGTTAAATAAGAATTTACAAACATTAAATGTAGAAATAACGACCTTCATCACGTTTTCCATTCAAACTAATGGCAAACCGGATCCCTCTTTGAGTATTGTCTCCCATTCATGCCCAAATGCAATTAACACAATTTGTCAGTGTCGCAACCTTAAAAACACTGAATCTACAAAGTACTTAGGAGTAATTATTGACAGAAATATTAAACATGACCATATTAATCTTTTAACGGCGAGAGTGCGTAGACATAAAGTAATATTTAAAGCCTTATGAAACACTGCACCAAAATTTGTTATAAAATCTGTCTACCATGCTCTCTGTCAGTCTCAGCTTGAATACTGTATCACCACATGGGGTGGCACATGTAAAACTCATCTCTTAAAAGTTGAGAGAGCCCAAAGAGCACTCCTAAAGGTTAGTCTGTTTCTACCTTTTTATCACCCCACTACTGTGAGTGTAAACGATATCCGGCTGTCGAATGACCAAAATGTAAACGACCAGCTTATGTCGTTTGAAGGGGGCGGTTTGTTGTAAGGTTTGGCACAGTAGAAAAACCACAAGCAGCTAATGTAACAAATCCACGTATATTGCACATAAAACACACACACAATATATTTAAAATACACAACAGTAATACAGACAAAGGTTAGAGCTAGATGTAATCCGAATTTAATACTCTATTCAGCACGAATTTATACCTCAAGTAGCGAGATGTTTGTAGGAACGAAGTTAAAGCTCAACTGACTAAGAATCTGAGACTTTCTAAGAGAGTACTAGGCAACTACAATTGTAAAATCAGACCCGATACCTTAAGTAGATTTTTACTATAGGGCAAGTAGCGGGTACCATTTGTGCAAACACAATAATTTGCTCCTATACATCAGGGGAGTTCGCTATTCAGGGACGCGACAGAGGGTCGGGGTATAGCTGGGTATTTCCCATTTTGCTATGACGAGGGTGTTTACACGAATGAGGGAGGCAGGGTTGCGCAGGTGCAAGTTATGACATGATAATTACTTCTAAAACAATGGATTACGTAATTATAAACACAGATAGGTATTCTCATTGTTTTAAATAGGTATTCAGGTGGGAAATAGTCTAGTCAGTGTTGTAGTCATAATCAAAACATTGTATTATGACTGACAACGGAGTTATATACCTTTTATTACATAAGGACAGGTTAACAAGAGAAAATAAGGTATTTTTAGTTACCTGTAGACACGGACAAATGTCTAACACATCTTTTAGTTAAGTCGGTGTCTATAGGTACATTGGTTATTGCTAGAGACCTGATTTTGTGTCAGGAATCTTTGATTTTAATAGACTTTCTTGTTCTAACTTGTCGGATCATTTATTCGAAACATTCTATATTAGTTGACATGTTAGAACTGGGCCAAAACTTTCCAGATTTGATGCTACCTACTGGACTTCATGTCCCGACTTGATTAATATCCACACATGATTCGACTTGATACTATTTTAACATGTGCAGATGTACTTACTAACAATAATCAGTTTATTAGGTAGGTATTTAGTGTGCTTCCTTAACATTCCACCCCCTGTAAAAGGGTTCCGCCGCATTACACATGGACGGTGGGAAGCACAATTAACTTAACAATGGGCCGACGCAGGACCCCATTCATTGTTCTTACGTCAGCTACACGGATTATCCCGTCACTTCCGTGATACACATTTTTGACTATTCCTTTAGTCCACTCACTTCGGTTTTTGGTGTTATCTACGATAACCACTACGTCGTTGACACTCACATTTGGTACGTTATTTGTCCACTTTTCTCGACGTTGTAGAGTAGGTAGGTACTCCCGTAGCCACCGACGCCAGAACATGTCGGCGAGCGCGTTCACACGCCGCCACTGACAGCGGGAGTCGACGTCCTCGATGTCTCCCGGCGCGAACGGAGTGCTCCCGGACGCAGTGCCAAGGAGTAGGTGGTTCGGCGTCAGGACCACGGGCTGGTTGTGGTCATCGTAGACGTAGCTGAGAGGCCGGCTATTTATGATGAGCTCGGCCTCTGTGAGGAGGGTGTAAAGGACCTCCTCACGTGGGGCACGCTCCCTGAGCGTACTTCGTAGTGCGTTTCTTCACTGAAGCTATTATCCTGGCACAACCTTGTGAGATGGTTGTGAGCTTCCTCTTGATCGCGCTGCTGTAGTTCTTGTGTTGGCCGACGCTTACGACATCGGCCGACAAAGCTGAGTATTTGAGCCGTGACGCGTTTCCTACGCGCCCACGACGTGTAGCGCTCGTAGCTGAGAAGTGGCGCCGCACGGTAGGCGTGCGCCGGCGTCGCTTCTGTAGAGTGGACCCACTGAATGCGCTTCAAGTCCACTTCTGCTGACTCAGCCTCTCGATACACCGGCCTCCGCTCCTGTGGATTACATAAAAACGGGGGGCCGCACAGCCACGCCGTATGGTTCTCGGGCCAAGACGACCTGGTTGCTTTGCCCGCGGGGTCGTCCGCGGAAGGAACCCAATGCCAGTTGCCTCGGTTCGATAGTCTAGCTAATAAGGCTGGTTGTAAGTCATGCCTTGAAATTGAGACTACTTTTTGTGGGGCTACGCGAGCCCTACCTAACATCGTCACTGACGCTTGGTTACTATCTCGGTAGCCCACTGGGTACGCGACCGCTGCGCTTGTTTGTTTGCTTGCGTCGCTAAACATTTGTAAATCTAGATCTAGATCTAGATCCTTGTCTAGATCTAGCCCATACAACCCTGGTATTTTTGTCTGTTCCAGGCGATGCAGGTTACTAAGCCGAGCGAAACAAGTCTCGGCTTCCTTTTCTTGAAAAGGTGATAATAATAATAGGTCGGGTCCGGTCAAAAGGTTACCGTTATATTTGGTAGGTATTATGTTGTTATCTTTTCGTAACAAACCTACTGCCCACTGTGATTCATCTGGTACACGGTGGTTGGTTTTATCTCGTATTTCTGAGGCCCTTTCATCTGATTGGATTTTACGTACGTTCTCAGAAATACCTATCGCTTCGCTAGATTTAACTGGGTCATGCAGGTCAGGCAGGGAAACTGCCGTACAGTTAATTTGTTCGCTTTTTAAATCGTTATGGTCGAACGGACCGTGTATGACCCACCCTAACTTAGTAAGGGAGGCAACTGGTTTACCGGATTTGCCTTGTCGGACGTCACGGCCCACGAGTAGCTGCCAATTGTCCTGCCCGATCAATACCAGCGGTTTGGCGCCCCTCATTTCCACGCATCCCAGGTCGCGGAGGTGGGCATTGTCGTTAAGCATGGCGGTAGAGACGGTTTGAGAAGGCAAATTTAAATCACGTATAGTGCGACATTTAATGTTGTGGCACTGTCCGTTTGGCCCTTTGACCTTTACTTCGACCGCTCGCGACGTTGGGTCGGTGATTTCGTGACCGCCCGCTGTCTTTAATGAAAGGGGTATACTCGGGCCCTCTAAACCAGTAGCAATGGTCTTATCTATTAAGGAGACGGTCGCTCCGTCATCCAATAATGCGTAACAATGACTATTGTTGTCTTTGTCATGACACAATTCTATTGGGATTATTTTTAACAATGCCGAAGCATGCCATTCACCGATGTTTGTTACGGTTTCGGGCTTATCTACCTGCTTATCGCTCGCATTGTTTTGCTTATCGGCGTGCAATAATAGGTGGTGGGAATAACCGCATTTTTTGCATTTATCGGCGCGGCAAAACCTTTTGTTGTGTTTGTTTACTATACATTTGAAACACGTGTTTAATTCTTTTACGATGTTCCATCGCTGTTGAACTGTCATTTTATTAAAGGTGTCGCATTTTTCTATAGTATGTTCACCTTGACATATGATACATTTCTTAGGTACGGGGCTAGACTCATCACTTTGTGTATTTATCTTATGAGTCAGCTGTGGCCTACTGAATAGTTGACGCGCGGTATTCATGGGTCGTTGACCGAAGACTTGTTTCTGTTGCCTAATTGGGGTTTTAGAAGCACTGTTTTCTATTATAGATGGCTGTAAATAATACGACGTTGTACGCGCTAGTTGTATCAAAAAGTGCGACAAGTATTCTAGGTTGGGTGAGACTCTTAGGTCGACGCCCTGGACATCGTCTAACCCCATGGCAAAGTCCCCGTACTGCGCGCGATGTATAGGAGTTAGCTTGTTTAATAGCTCGCTAACTAGTTGCGGGTTGTTAAGATAGCCGTCAGCTTTAATATTTTTAAGTAGGGCTACTACATTTCGCACGGTTGACGAGAACTTTCTGAGCTCGCGGCCGCTCTCCGTTATTCTAGGTAGGTCCCTAATCTTTTGTAACGCGCTTTGTAATATTAGAGTCGGGTGACCATATTCTCGATCGAGCGCGTTCATTATGTCGTTGGGGTCCGTACCTGAACTTAATAAATCCTCCACTGAGGTTCTAGCTTCGCCGTGTAAAGACGTTCTAAGCCGGGCTAAGTTCTCGTGAACTTGATAACTGTACTGCCGAGTGGTATCCCAGTACATATTTTTGTAACATATCCACTCGGATGGGTCACCACTAAAATGTGGTAATTCGTACGCCTGTCGCGGTACCGGTCGCGGTCTCCCCATACTGGTTATTGCCTCTGCCAGCCTATCTAACGCGTGTTCCTTTTCAACCGAAGACTCCCGCCGTCTTTCTTTAACATCATCTCCGTACTTCAACTGCCGCTGTGAATCCGACTCGGGTATCAAAACACGAGGTCCACTTGCGGCCGGAGTGGTAAAGACGGGGTTATTGGTCGGTAATCGGGACGTAACTCTCTCGGTAGGCATCGGTGTATACGTCCGTGCTTTAGGTATCGTACTCGAATACGGTACCGGCACGGGTGTACCTAGTATGTGCGACACATTATTACGGTATGTAGTCGGATCAAGCGTACTTACGGTTTGTGAATAACTCACGGTAGGGATCCGGGGCGCGGCCACATCCATGGGCCTGCGCTCCGCAGACGGGGTACACAACACTGCATCCGGTTGACACAACACTGTACTCGATTGCCGTAAAACACTAACTGGATTACGCAACACTGTTTCCTGTTGGCCAACTTGCGGCGTCGTATCTATCCACTGGTCGACCCGCTGTGCTGTACTCGCGTCTGAATTGGAGGCGTCGTCTTCGCTCTCGGTAGCTGCCTCTATCTCGGCAATGTCGGCCTCCACTCTTTTCTTGAGAAGGTTTTCCCTATCCTTAAGGAGGTTTTCCTTTTCCTTGAGGAGGTTCTCATTGTGCTGGACTCGTTCCTTGAGAAGGCTTTCTCGTTCCTTGTGGGCCTGTACTCTTTCCTTGATTAGGCTTTCTCGTTCCTTGTGGGCCTGTACTCTTTCCTTGATTAGGCTTTCATTTAGGACGATTCTTTCCTTTTCGGCCTCGTATTCGATTCTTTTTCGTAAGAAATCGACACTCTTGCGGCTACTTCTGGATGACGCTCTGCTGGTCGATTTCCGGCGATCCATCGATGCCATGGTCGGCGCCACAGACGGCGAACCTGGTCCCCTTTCGGACTGCAACCTGGTGCCCGTTGTGCTGTCATCCTTACGTGCTTCTTGCTGTTCGGCTAGCTTCCTTAGCTTGCTGCGTGTTGTGATGGAGCCCTGCTGACTCATGATTACTTGAAACCTTATCCGGCTTTCGAAGGACCAAAATGTAAACGATATCCGGCTGTCGAATGACCAAAATGTAAACGACCAGCTTATGTCGTTTGAAGGGGGCGGTTTGTTGTAAGGTTTGGCACAGTAGAAAAACCACAAGCAGCTAATGTAACAAATCCACGTATATTGCACATAAAACACACACACAATATATTTAAAATACACAACAGTAATACAGACAAAGGTTAGAGCTAATAATAATAATATAATAATTTTTTATTGAATAAAACGTTTACAAGAAGTGTACACATAGTCAACAGTAAGTAAATATTATCCAAACAATAATTATAGTGCCTAAAAATAAACTAAAACTAATATATGTTAAGAACAGGTGCAAGTAATCATGGTATGGAATTACAATGTTAGGTAGCGACTCGCCCGACCTAGGTTAATTCAAACCTGTGTTTCAGGTCATCACTTTACATTTTAATTAAATTGGAACACTAAAATTTTAAGTTAAACCGATATAAAATAATCTGTTAAAAACTATGAGAAAAAGCATTTTGGTTTCTTATTATCTAAAACTAAACCTATGTAAATATACAAAAGTAAATACTTACGACATAAATTACCATCATGACAAATTTTCTAGAAGTTTTTCTGTGTCTGTGTAATTTAGTATCGCTAAATGTTCTGATAACATTTTACTACATGTTTTATAACTTACACTATAGAAGGTTAGTAACTTGTTGAGCCTATTATACAGAAAAGGTCCTAAAAATACATAAAATCGATTAGCAAACGCATGTCTAGTTTGAGGGTTTATGCAAACTAAGTCCTTCCTTCTCTTGTCGGAGGGTACTGGGTCAAAAGGAAGTGCAGTGTGCTGGTGTAGTACTATGCTTAGTATAAATAATTGCCGTACTGTTAGTACATTACATGCTATGTAGAGCTGGTGTGTAGGAAATCTAAAAGGGCGAAAGGTAGCAACCTTTAGAATTGCTCTTTGAGCACGCTCTAGAGGGAGTAAAATTGTTTTTGCAGCACCACCCCAAGAAGTTATGCAATAGGTAAGAATGGATTGACACAAAGCGAAATAAACCTGTTTAATTAATTTATAGTCGGCTATGTTCCGCAAATTCTTAAAGACATATATTAATTTGCGCACTCTAGTACATAGTAACTCGATATGTTTACGGAAATTTAGATTGGAGTCAATAGTGACACCTAGATATTTTAAATGGTCAGCTTTAGCTAAAGTGGGGCAGGAACATGCAGTGTCAGCGTACGTGCTACAATTATGTGCGTATATGTTTATATTAGTAAGCGGTATGTTAGTATTTCTCATTGTAAATAAAATGTATTTTGTTTTATCTGTATTTAATGTTAGTAGATTATTATGAAGCCAATTTGACACAGTGTTAAAACCATTCTGAGCATGTTCATAGACCTCAACTCTTGATTTTGCTGAGAACAATAGAGCGGTGTCATCCGCATAAGACATTATGACACCATTTTGGAGTAACAAGCGGCACAGTTCATTTATATAGATTAAAAATAACGTGGGGCCCAAAATGCTGCCTTGTGGTATTCCAAAACAACTATTTTTAAGTTCAGAACTTGTATACTGATCAATTTTTACACATTGCTGACGATCGCTAAGATAATCAGAAAATAATTGAAGTTGTGCTCCTCTTATCCCAAGTGTTTCAAGCTTGTGCAAAAGTAAAGAACATGAAATAGTGTCGAAGGCCTTGGCAAGGTCTAGAAAAATGCCAATTGTGTGCATACCATTATCTAGATTGGTAGTGACATAATTAGTCAATTTGTGTACTGCTTGGCTAGTTGATCTTTTGGGCCTAAAACCAAATTGACTATCTGAAAGTAGTTTGTTATCTTCTAGATATTTTATCAATCTACTATTAATGATTTTTTCTAAAAATTTTGAGAGGCCTGTTAACACAGAAATGGGTCTGTAGTTATTCACACAGCCTTTGTCTCCAGACTTAAATACTAGTGTTATCACAGCTTTTTTTAGTAATTTTGGGAATATTCCTGTAGATAAACATAGCTGAAAAATGTGTGTTAGCGGAGGGGCAAGTAGGTATTTCAATCTTTTTAATATATTATTAGGTATGTCATCCCACCCAGTAGCACAAATATCCTTTAACCCGTTTATTATTCTTATTACTTCGTAAACGTCGGTATCTAATAAAACAAATGAATTTAGTGTAGAGGATGTCGTAGTCGGGGTTTGACGGGAAAATACACTAGAATTTAAAGATTTTTCAGCCAAGTTTTTACCAGCGTTAGCAAAAAAATTGTTTACTTTATTCATTGCTTCGGATGGGGTTGTCGCTGTTGATAGCAGATCAAACGGAGGTTCGGGATTTTTCGATCTAAATGTATTAGTTTTTATAAATTTCCATACAAGTTTACTATTTTTCCCCGCTTTCTGTAATTCATTTTTATCATACTGATTTTTTAGTTTTTTCAAAAGATTGTTACAGAAGTTTCGATGCCTTTTATATGTAACAGAAAGTATTTCGTTATCAGGTGCGAGCTTCAATTTTAGATGAAGTTTGTCTCTATGTCTTATACAACGAACAAGACCGGGTGTAATCCAGGGTTTAATACAACTATACTTTCTAGGCATTGTCTTAGTGAAAGTGTTTTTCCTTATTGCATATTGTAGCGAATCTATGAAATACTTTAAGGTAATATTTGCATCGTTGGAATTATAAACTGGGTCAAAATTTATACCGCGTAAGTCATTTTCCAGGTTTGTCATATTGACTTTAGTGTAGCAACGCATGCAGTTTTTTTTAGGTGAAGATATTTGTAATGTTAGTAATACAGCTTGATGATCGGTAAGCGAAGAATTAGTCACCAAAGTTTTGGATGGATTTTTTGACTTTAGAATGATGTGGTCTAAGCATGAGCCACTCTGATGCGTGGGGTGATAGTGAGCTGGTAAAAGTCCATGAAATGAGCAAATATTTAGATAATTATGTACATGGGTATCCGATTTCCCGGAATTAATGTTAATATTAATATCGCCCAAAAGTATTACGTTTTTAAAAGATGAAATGTTTTTTAAGTTTGTGTCAAGGGAGTCTAAAAATCTATCCATATTTTGAGAAGGAGGCCTATAAATAGCCATGACTACAGTATCGGGAATAATTTTGATTATTAGGCAATTACTATCTTGGGATACAGGTTCTTCTTTGATTGTTCGTAAATTATTTTTGATATAAACTACTAACCCATCGTTTTGGTTTATGTTTCTGTCAGTTTTATAAGAATAATAACCGTCAAGAGATGGTAAATTGACCGTCTGTTAGATGTAATCCGAATTTAATACTCTATTCAGCACGAATTTATACCTCAAGTAGCGAGATGTTTGTAGGAACGAAGTTAAAGCTCAACTGACTAAGAATCTGAGACTTTCTAAGAGAGTAATTTCTAGGCAACTACAATTGTAAAATCAGACCCGATACCTTAAGTAGATTTTTACTATAGGGCAAGTAGCGGGTACCATTTGTGCAAACACAATAATTTGCTCCTATACATCAGGGGAGTTCGCTATTCAGGGACGCGACAGAGGGTCGGGGTATAGCTGGGTATTTCCCATTTTGCTATGACGAGGGTGTTTACACGAATGAGGGAGGCAGGGTTGCGCAGGTGCAAGTTATGACATGATAATTACTTCTAGAACAATGGATTACGTAATTATAAACACAGATAGGTATTCTCATTGTTTTAAATAGGTATTCAGGTGGGAAATAGTCTAGTCAGTGTTGTAGTCATAATCAAAACATTGTATTATGACTGACAACGGAGTTATATACCTTTTATTACATAAGGACAGGTTAACAAGAGAAAATAAGGTATTTTTAGTTACCTGTAGACACGGACAAATGTCTAACACATCTTTTAGTTAAGTCGGTGTCTATAGGTACATTGGTTATTGCTAGAGACCTGATTTTGTGTCAGGAATCTTTGATTTTAATAGACTTTCTTGTTCTAACTTGTCGGATCATTTATTCGAAACATTCTATATTAGTTGACATGTTAGAACTGGGCCAAAACTTTCCAGATTTGATGCTACCTACTGGACTTCATGTCCCGACTTGATTAATATCCACACATGATTCGACTTGATACTATTTTAACATGTGCAGATGTACTTAATAACAATAATCAGTTTATTAGGTAGGTATTTAGTGTGCTTCCTTAACAGTGAGGGAGCTCTTCATACTGAAAACGGTTATGAAACAACATGCCCTAACAACTTATGAACCAGAAACAAACGTCGCAAACATATATAGTCTGGGGCCCAAGTCTGCTATTTTTATAAATTCGTCATTCCAACACGATCCCATTGTCATTTTGCTAAAACTTCGTAATCTGCTAAATTCATAATGGTCGATCATTGGTTGATCATTGTATTTTATAAATACGATACTCGTAACGTATTAAAAGAAATGACTGCACAATGACGTTCACAAGGTAGGTCACTGATCAAAGGAACTGTCAAAATTTTAGCAGATTACCGCCTAAGTCAGTCATTCATTTTTCATTATGTACGAGATTACCAATAGATGCCATTTCTTTCAATGGAGTGTCAGTGGCTGACCATTGTAAAGTCATAATGACGCCAATATGTGAGTAGATTACCAAACTTGTCAAAATCAACAATTATGAAATCAATGATAGACCATTCTGACACTATTGTAATAGCAGACTTGAGGCCCTGTTCTTCATTTTCATTCAAAACTAAGTTTGCCCATCAGTTTTTCCAGGGTTTTACCAGGGTTCAAATTTATACAATAAGATAAATCGAGCCATATCGCGATATCCCTTGCCAAAAACCAAATGTAAGTCTTTTGTTTCAGACTGGTTAAAAAAATTGGATTAATAATTCTACAGAAAGTCTACTTAATTCAAATTACGATATATAAGTTTACAACTTGCACCAAAACCAACTCACATAGACATCGGCACACTACACCTGACACTCAACACTACACACTAACAACAACAAGAGTTGTTGTTAGTGTGTAGTGTTGAGCTGTAGTGTTCACCCTGATTAACTTTTTGTTATATTAACTTTTTGATAGTTTATTTTTAACTTCTACCCCCAAAATTGTAATAACTAAAGTTTTAAGTCTCTTTACCGTTACTCTTAATATTGTTTTTTTTTTATTTTTTAAAAAACTTTCTGTTCTTCCGTCTGGTGGGGACCTGGCATTTTACGCCTAACTCAGCTCCTCACATTGCTGAAAAAAACAAACAAATAAAACCTATAATAGGTAAGCTTGTCATTGTGAGGAGAAATAAAGAACTTATTTATTTATTTACAGTTAAGCTTTGGAAAACTTTCGAGGCTGTGGCAGCCGCAATCAAGGTTTTGGTCTTGAAGAGGACTCAGTCCTCTAAAGACAAGGCCATGCCTGCGGCCATAGCCTCTATTGTGGCGGCTGCGGAGGCCTATCATCTCAGGCCTCCATCGGATGGCATGTCTGAGATGCGAGTGGAGGTCGCCCGCTTGACAGCCGCCATGGAGCTTCTCCGATAGGAGAACGAAGAGCTCCGAGCGGACCTAGCTAGGCTCCGAGGAGCTGGCCCTCGTGAGGTGCGGCAGGAGAGGGAGCAGCATGGGCAGGGACGGCTCGTGCCTGCGGAGGACCGGGTTCTGACCCTGGTGAGGCAGGAGATGGCTTCTTTGCGGTCCCGTTTTTCCGCGATAGAAGCCATCGTCCTGCGCCCTCCTCTAGCGGCGAGCATGCCGCCGGCCTCTGGTCAGCAGAAGACGGCTTCGTATGCCACCACCGCAGCTGCCTCGGCCAAACCAGGCTCGTCGGGGCAGACCAGGGGCGGGGTGGCTACAAAGGCGGCGAAGGCCCCGGCCCAGGTGGCGAAGGTCCCGGCCCAGGCGGCGAAGGCCCCAGCCCTAGCGGCGAATCAGCTGCCCCCGTCTCCTCCTAATTCTACCCCGGCTGATGCCGAATGGCAGGTAGCCGGGGAGAAGAGGAAGGCGGCGAAGGCAAAAAGGGCGGCCAAGAAGAAGGAGAGGAGGCAGCGGCGCAAGGAGCGGCTAGGCTCCGCGCCCCGAAGTCCGCAGCTGTAGTGATTACACTACAGCCAGAGGCGGAGAAGAAGGGCGTGTCCTACCGCGACGTGCTCGCCAAGGTGGGGGCGGCGGTGGAACTCAAAGAGATCGGCGCTGCTGATGGCATCCGGGTGAGGGTCACTGCGACTGGGGCCCGGATGCTGGAGGTCCCCGGTGCGGCAAGCGGCCCGGCCGCTGACGCTCTGGCCGAAAGGCTTAGGGCGTCCCTAGATGCGGACGAAGCCCGAGTTTCCAGGCCCACCAAATGCGCAGACATGCGTATTCTGGGCCTGGACGACTCAGTGACGGAGGGACAGGTGGTGGCCGCTGTTGTTAGGGCTGGAGGGTGCTTTGCCGAGCAGGTTAGGGCGGGCGCCCTCCGTCCTGACTTCACGGGGTTGCGAGCCATTACGGTGAGCTGCCCCGTGTCGGTGGCCAAGAAAATAGCCGGGGAGGGCCAAAGGCTTTTGGTGGGCTGGGTTTCGGCGCAGGTCAAACTGCTGGAACCCAGACCTCTGAGGTGCTTCCGCTGCCATGTGGGCTACCACGTGGGAGCTAAATGCACCTCGGAGGTGGACCGCAGCAGTCATTGTTACCGCTGTGGTCAGCCCGGTCACAAGGCCGGCTCGTGCGAAGCCACGCCGCATTGCGTCGTATGTGCGGCGGCTGGCAAGCCAGCCGGCCACCGGATTGGGAGCAAGGCCTGTGCTCCACGCGCCAAGGCTAGAGGCAAACCACCTACCACCGCCGTCACAGCCGCAACCGCCGCCACCGTTGCCGTTGCCGCCTGAACAGCCGTCGTCGCCGCCGCAGCCACCGCGGCAGGGCCCTCACAGGGGGCTAAGGAGAGGGCTGACATGGAGTGCCAATAATGGCCCCATTTCGCCTCCTCCAGGCGAACATCAACCACTGCGCCGCAGCTCAGCATCTGTTGCTCCAGAGCATGGCGCAGTGGTCGATTAACATCGCCGTGGTCGCTGAGCCGTACTTTGTCCCACCCAGGGATGACTGGATGGAGGACCTGCTATCTAATTACGCAACACATTTTCAATACAAATTTGAGTGGAATTGATATCATTTAAACTGGAAATTGAAAAATTTGACAGCTTTCGTATTACGTAACTCTAAAATTTTTGATATCAACTGCAGTCTGAATGAGACGCTAAAGAGTGAACGATACGCGTCTAAAATGGCTATAATTCGAATTACGTAACCATTTTGACAGCGGTGAATTGGTTTAAAATCAACGAGTAATTTGTTTCTTCTGTCAGTTATAATAGAAGGCAATGTACTCCTCGCATTTGATTTTCTTTGTAATATTTTTGGGATTTACTCGTATAATCTCCTTAATTATTACGAAATTATGTAAGTGAACATCGTTTTAATAAATTGTGAATGTGTTTTTGTGTAAAACCTCAATAATAAATCAATAATAGTGATATATTAAAATAATATCGAAGCGGTCGATAAATTAATAATATTGTGAAAATTATCCGCCCATAAGACGACCCACTGACCAAGTTCTCTTCTGTTACAACCTACTAAAGATATATACCTATTATGAAATTTCAGAAACGAGGTATTTTATTGAAAGACAAATTCGTACCTCGTACTGTATCCATTGTACTGAGCATAGAAGACAGTGGATTATGTAAGGACATCAATGAACATACCACACCACCATCTAAGGTACATAAGTAATAACAATATTCTTTTATTTCTAAGTGTTGAACATTGAATGTGTGTTTAGCACAATGTTTTATTTATTTAAACATACATACGTGTTATGTTGGTGACTACGAAATGCACCATCAAACATAAACTTTCATACATTTAATAAAGTCATTGAACCTAATAATTGTTGTTTTCATTGAAGTGTTTAAGGGAGAGGCCAATTAGAATTTATTTTGTGGATGGATGTAATGGATCATGGAATAAGTATACATAATATAGAAGATTTACTTAAATTCTTTTTTTTTTCAGGTGTCAGGCTCAACTTCATTATTGAGGAAAAGTATAAACTCTCATGCGCTTACAGCAAGAATTAGCAAGCAGTACATACATAATCCATGATGAATTCCACAGGAATACATTAAATTTCACTAATCCTTACAATATATTTTCCAATTTCTTTTTGCCCCATGTGTAAATATTTCGTAAATGTGAATAAAGGCTATTGTCAGTTATTGTTTGCTTTGTTTTCCATAATTTATTTCGCTCTATTTACTGAACCTACTGAAAATACATACATAATATCACTGTTTCTCTGAAGAGTTGGGTAGAGGTGTACCTGTAGTAGTTAAACCCACATTTCACCAGTTATGTTTAAGTCCCATGTAATAGGGGACGAGCCTATTGCCATCAACCGGGCACTACTAAGAAATTCCAGGTGGAAAAACCCAATAACACTATGCCCAACCCAGGCATCGAACCCAGGACCTCATACTCAGCAGTAGCTCTTGCGACCCCTAGACCAAAGAGACATAATTTTATTAATTGTTGTGTTAATGAAAAAAAAAACTTCAATTCTTAAATATTTCATAATAAGTTATTTTTATTTGTAGTTTACACTGTTATCATTATCAATTAACAAAATAGGAACATACATTTATATTACTGTCATTCAAGACTCAACAGTTTTCTAAAACAACAATTATATTTCAAGAACTATCTTCAGTTTCTAAGTAGCAACGCAGCAGGTGCCTTCATTCATGCTGCCTTCATGTCTTCGTAGGTGAAACTTCCCAGGAACTCTACAGTTTTAAAACAAAATCATATTATTTTCTGCTCAAATAAAGTACTTAAACATTATAGGGTTTATTTATAAACGTTACTTAAAGTTAAGTAATGATTAGCAACTGTATAACCATACATTTTTGACATTTGAACGTCATTTAACTTTAAGCAATGTTTATAAATAAACCCTGTGGCAAAGTAAAGTAGGCATTCATTGGGCCCATGGCTGGACAAAAGTCATTAGCCTAGTTATTGCTGCTGTTTGTATAATTTCTTCTTTACTTAGGGCTGATTTTTCAATGTCCAGATATTTTGTAATACTAAATTATGTAAACATTAGCTAAGTATACATAAAATATAATTATGATGTAGAAAGTTCGGCCAAGGAAATAAATATTCATAATTTTATTATAAAGTAAGTTGCCTCACTTGATTCTTAACTATGTGACTAAAAGCTTACATTTTCATTCACAGCATTTTTGCCATCTAGCCATCCAACTTCTTTGTTAGGAAATTAAGAAGATTCATGTTGGGTAGTGTTCCATTCATGTATTTTCAGCTCTAGCACCGTCTGTGAAAATATTATGAATATGTTTTGTAGTTAGGTTAGTGGTTACTATAGTTTATTTCAGCATGTAGGTACTTATGTACAAAAATATCAATTAACAATTTCAGTTAGAATGTGAGGTTGACGGACGTAGGGACTCACGTTATTCCTATTTATATTGGGTTACTTACTTGTGGTGATAATCTCGACGTATTTTTCGCTATTGAGCAAAACAGTATTGATTTAATGAGAGAATTTTCCAGTTCATCCGGCTTACACAAGCCACAAGAAAAATGTTCCAAAACTGCCTAACATAGGCCCACGTTTCGTTTAAGATATTAAATTAAAATTTGTAAATATAATACAATTTTGTGTTGTTCTCAGTGTTGCCATTTTTTTTCCCCGAGTGCTATAAAAAGAAATAAGATGAGACATTTTTTATAATCCGTTCAACCGATTTTGACTTCTATTGCGTTGGTGACATGACAAATGGCAGCTTCAGTAAACACTTGGTATTGTAGCCACTTTTTTGCTTTTAATGTTCAACCGAACACGAAACGGTTTATTTAAATGTATAATCTTATTTCAAATAGAGTATAGTTTAGTCACAATTTTTTTAATTTTATTTTTCTGTTACTGACATTCGGTCGCTGTTTTGGAGGTCCATTTGAAAATTTGAGAATGAAAATAAAACAAAAGGTCAAAGTATTTTTTTAAACATCATCCAACTTAATCTACAATAATTAATGAAAAAGTTAGTGAAGATGTTTGAATGTTTGTTAGATCTATACATAACTTAGGCATAACGGCAGATTTTTTTTACCCCGGTAGTATTTTCCCGTGAAATATTTTCTAGAAATGACGTCGTTTCGCGATCACTACTCGGGCGGAGCCTCTGATTGGTTTCAACATATTCATCATGGTGAACAGTTTTGCCAAAACAGCGTTCGAATCTGCAGTGGTTTCGGCATTTGAAAGAAATACATCGTAAAATCACTGACACAGGTTTTAGACAAACAATAAAACATGCCATTATCTTGTTATTTAATATTTTCTCGAGTCAGTTTTAGTAATTGATTGTATTGTTTTCTACAAATTGAATTAAACTAACCACTAGACAAAACCACCAGCCACTAAAAGCAACCCGCAATTTCAAGCAATTTCTTCGCCAGTAGGGGTGTCCAAACCCCCAGGTTTAGTGGAAATCCCACTAAGTTGACAACACTGCTTTTCTACGATTTTGTCATTGGCCACAGATAAAAAAAACCGGGGAAAGGAAACGTTTTGTTACGCATTTCAATTATGGTAGTTTTTGATAGAAAGTGTTTTAAAAAATGGTTTTAAATTTTTCGGCAATCATTGTACATTTTCATCTATAAGCACTAGTAGAGCATCAGTTATAATTAAAATTAAAATAAATTAAAGCACAATAATTTGGAAATTAATCATGCCTATATGGTGGAACAAAACATATAAATTAAAGACGTATAGCCGTTTTATAAGAACAACCCTATTCAATTTCGGTCGACTGGTAAAAAATGTTTATCGTAATTCCAAATAAGGCATGCGATTTAAATTGGACTTGGTTTCGATTCGGAATTGATATCAAAAATAAAATGTGTTGCGCAATTAGGCTGCTGAGCGGCTCAGTGGCCCTAATTTCGTCGGCCGCCGCCACTACCCCGTCCCTCGAGGCTGTTAAGAGAGGACGGGGTTGCGTTGCAGCACGGTTCGGGGAGATTGTCGTGGTAGGCGCGTACTTCTCCCCGAACCGAACTCTCGCCCAGTTCCACAACTCCCTTGCGGAGTTGAGAGTCGTCGTCGTTGGGTTTTGTTCCCTCCCCGTGCTCGTCCTCGGGGACTTCAATGCCAAGAATGTGGCTTGGGGTTCCCGGTATACGGACACACGGGGCAGGATGGTGGAAGACTGGGCGCTGGAGACAGGCCTGGTCGTCCTTAATCGGGGTTCTGTCCCCACGTGTGTGCGGATGCGGGGTGAATCAGTGGTGGACATCTCGTTCGCTAGCCCCGCTCTGTCGCCGTGTGTCAATGACTGGCGCGTCATGGAGGGGGTGGAGACGTATTCCGATCACCGGTACATCCGGTTTGACGTCTCCGCCCAGACCTCGAGCGCGCCGGTCCGACAGGCCCCGAGTGGTCCGCGGTGGGCGCTGAAGCAGCTGGACCGGGAGCTCCTCCTGGAAGCCTCGATCGTGCAGGCCTGGGTGTCATCACCGGACAGGCCTGCCGACATCAATGACGAGGCGGAGTGGTTCCGGGAGGCCATGTCCGAGATATGCGACGTGGCAATGCCCCATGTCCAGCCCGGACGTACTTCGCGCCAGGTGTACTGGTGGTCGCACCAGCTGACGACACTGCGCAATGCGTGCGTTACTGCGCGACGCCGGTACACTAGGCACCGCAGGCTCCGTATTTGACCTCCGGATACGGAAGCCATACGAGGGGTACAGAGCGGCGAAGACCGCCCTCCAAGCGGAAATCCTGCGGGACAGGGTACTGGCCCGCGAGGAGTCACTGGAGACTCTGAACAGAGACCCGTGGGGACGCCCATATAAAATGGTGCGGGAGAAACTCCGCCCATGGGCTCCCCCGCTGACGCAGAGTCTCCGGCCGCAGCTTGTGGGGGACGTGGTGAGCGGCTTACCTGGGAAAGCCTGAGACCGCCTCGTCGGGCGGCTGGTGCGGGTGGGGCCGGATTTGGCGGAGAGCCAGTTTTTCCGCAGGGGGCGCTCCACGGTGGACGCCATGCCGTGGTTAAACGCGTCCCAGAGGGTCATGGCCACCCGGCTGGTCCGGGGATACCGCACGGTCTCCGGTGAGGCGGCGAGCCTCCTTGCCGGATTGCCGCCATGGGATCTGGAGGCAAAAGTCCTCGCGCATATTTGGGAGTGGCGCGGGGGCTTGACTCCGATGCCGCGAGAAATCGCGGCACAGCGGACAGAGCTCCGACGGGATCTCATGGCGGCATGGAGAGTGCGATTGTCGCAACCCAGTGCTGGGCACGCCACTATTGCGGCGATAAGTCCCCTCTTTGAGGAGTGGCTGGAGAGGCGCCACGGCGTCCTCACCTTCCGCCTCACGCAGGTGCTCACCGGACACGGCTGTTTCGGGAGGTACCTGTTTCGGATAAGGCGGGAGGAAACGCCCGGGTGTCATCACTGCGTGGATCGCCCGGAGGACACGGTGGAGCATACGGTGGAGGTATGCCCGGCTTGGGCAGAGCACCGCCGTGTCCTCGTGAAGGCGATCGGTGGCGGGGATCTCTCGCGTCCGGCCCTGGTCCAGGCCATGGTACGGAGCGAGAGGGCATGGGAGGCCGTCACCTGCTTCTGCGAAGCAGTTATGCTCGCGGAGGAGGAGGCGGAGCGCGTGAGGGAGAGGCAAATTTCGTGCCCTCACGCCCCTAGCCGCCGCAGGAGGAGACGCCCTGGGCGTCGGGAATCTATTGCCGATTCCCGGCCACCGTAGGCGTGGGCTTGCGGACGGTGAGCAATGGGTAGCTCGCCGTCCGGTAAGGACCAAGCCCGGGTCGACGGCGCGTTGTGTTCCACGCGCGCCTCAAAGAGTGTCAGCGAGTGAAGGGGTCCGATGAGACCATTGCCTGCCGGGGTTGCGGGAAAGTCCGAAAGGGATACCGTGGCCCCCTGGCATTGCACAGGCAAGAGAAGGAACACGGGTGGGTTTTAGTCAGTAAGAGTCTGACACGCCCTCCCGCTCCACCCAGAGCGGGAGACGTCATTTGATGATTTCCCACCCAAAAAAAAAAAAGCTAGCACACGCCAATAAAAAGGGCAAAAGGGCGTCTTATTACTCGTATTAGTTAGACTAGATTTTACGGCCGAGAATGGGAACTGGCAGATTGCCATGGATTCAATCCCAAGAATGTTGATACAAATGCTACATACTAAGGTAAGATTAATGAATGAAATCAAAACTTTTTGCTATGAACGAAATACCTCATGGAGAAATGCCGGCCATTATACGACTAAAAGTTTATTAATGTGGCCATAATACTTAAAAAAAAAAAAACTTTTTAAATGGAATTTGTCAATACTTTGTGAAAAATGTGCCAGTATTTGGCATTTAAATAGGAAAAAGTTTTAAATGGTTTCCGTTACTTATTAGTAGTCTTTTGTTTTTTTTTTTTTGGTGTATATTGAAAATCCATTAAAAATAATAAAAACCGGCCACGTGTGAGTCGGAATCGTGCACGAAGGGTTCCGTACCATTATCTATCAAAACGGCAAAAAAATCTTGTCTGTTGTATGGGAGCCCCTCTTAAATATTTATTTTATTTTGTTTTTAGTATTTGCTGTTAAGAGTATAGTGGCAGCAGAAATACATAATCTGTGAAAATTTCATTTGTCTAACTATACGGTTCATGATGAGATACAGCCTGGTAGGTAACAGACGGACGCACGGACGAACGGACAGCGAAGTCTTAGTAATAGGGTCCCGTTTTTACCATTCGGGTACGGAACCCTGAAAACATAAAAGTAATTTTGATAGGTAGAAGAAATACCATTGCAAAAATGTATGCCTTTAAATAAAAGTACGAAAATTATTTATGCATTTTGTTTTTATTAAGTTGAAGAGTTTTCTCTTTTTCGACAAGTTCTTAGAAGCCGCACCCAAATCCTCTGCCAGCCAAACCACCGCCACGGCCGAGACCAAGAGCAGCAGGAGCAAAGGTGGCACCAGGACCGTAAGCAGCAAAAGGGGCCAACGCGGCAGACGGGGCAAAGGCAGCAGTCTCACTGATCATGGCGGTCCTGCCACTACCACAGGCATGGTTGACGGCTCCAGCACCTGCAGAAGGCACCACACCTTCAACAGCAACAGTACCCACGAACGGCAGCTCACCACCCACAGCCAGAGCACCCTCATACACGTTGTCAGACACCACGGAGATACCGACGGGAGCGATGGCGGAGGCGCTGGAGACAGGCAGAGCGCCGCCACTGGTGGGACTGAACTCTATGGCGGGGGCGTAGATTCCATCGTAAGCCAGGCCCCTGCCTGCATAGCCAGCAGCCAGTCCATCAAAAGCCAGACCTCTGCCTGCCAAGCCAACGCCGGGGTAGGCGAGTCCATCATATGCCAAAGCGGGAGCAGCCAAGCCGCAAGGGGTGGTTAAGGCGGGAGCGGCACAGCCGTAGGGAGCAGCAAGTCCAGAGATATCAGCAACCGCAGCGCGGCTGGTGCAAAACTGTCCGAGTGCGGACTGAAATTAGAAGAATATCTTGTTAGTTACTTCCACATCCAAAATTCACTTTATTTTGTATTTGAAACACAAGCACATAATAAAACAGTATATTGTAACACGATAATTCCAGTAAATTGTAACACGATTATTCCAATAATACTTACAACCTTGAATACTTCTTACCTTGAGCAGAAGCGCCTGAGCGCAGAGGACGAGGATAGCTTTGACAGACATTGTAGTTTGTTTGGAGTGCTGACACAAGAATGATGTTCAGTGCAACTGTTGGAGGTTTTATATTATTATGTTATCAACTTCCAAGAAATTTAGTATGTAGGTAAGTGTAATTAATTAATTGCTTGGGCAAGCACGATAAACCTACTATTTACCAACAAAAAAAGTTTAATATTTTACTAAAATATTTCAATCACGTTTTCCAATATTAATAATAATAATAATAATCTGTGGCCCTACTGTCAAAATGACGGTCAAGAAAAATTTTCTCCGGGGTATTTTTTAGTATTTTTACACATTAACCATCCCAAAATGTTGTAAAATAAAATAAATCAGATCTTATGGCATCAAAACTGAAACATACAGACACTAACATGATGCAAAATGGACTATGATGACAATACACGGAGGATACAGAAATGCTGACGCGAAGTCGGGCACGGAATCAGACTAAAAACACACAAATAACATCTTCGGGTTCGTCGCTCAGCTCCGCCTCGCAGTTGCCGAGTCCTGCTCCAGACGTGAGTCCAGTGATACCGGCCGCTGCAGTTGCGTCGAGCTCGAGCGACGAATACTTTTCGCCGCCGACGACACCACCACCAGCACGTCGGCGCGGAAGAGGCCGACCACCGGCCAGCTTAGGACTTCGAGGCCCACCGGCCTCTGATAGGGTCCCCGCTCCCGGTGGAAGTGTGCAGCGCATGAGGTGGACACAAACTGTCAACGAAAATGTCATGCGCGCATACTTTGGGGCTACAGAGGGGGGAAGTAACTTGACTGCGTACCGTGGTCGGATGCTCTCTCTGTTTCAGGTGCTTGAACCAACTGTCAACGTGTCGGCCCAACGACTGTCGGATCAGGTGCGGGTCATCCAGCGTAACCATATGCTGGATGACGCCGTACTTGATCGACTACGCTTTGAATCACGGAATAACCGTGTTACGCCTGCTTCACCACTGGTCGCGGTGCAACTAAAAAAATCATCCAGTGCTTCACTGCGACCCAACCACGTTGATGAAGAGGATGATGACGGGGTTATATCCGTGAGTTCCCAATGCAATGCACGTTTGAGGAGCGCTTTGGAGGATGCTTACCAGGAGTACCGCTCCACTCCACCTGAACTTAGACCACGTTTACCTCGTTTGCCCATGCACAAGAAAAACAAGGCGCTGGTGTGTACTCTAGACTCGTTGCTGTCAAATTGTTTTGACGGCAGCAAAGACCTTGCCGATACCCACTCGATCTTGTACTGTGCAGCTGTAGCGGCATGTCGTGTAGCTCATGTTACATTTCCGAACAGTGACAGAGCTCCACGACCAAAACCAGCTGTACCAGCTTGGCAGTGCAGGATTGAGCGTCGTATCGCTGAGGCTAGAGTACTCATCGGCAAGCTAATCTGTTTCAGGGAGGGCAATACTCGCCCTAGAGTGATGCGCTTTGTGAGGCGGGCGTTCTCGGGGACTGATATTAGTTCTCGAGATTATTCGACCCGCGTCACAGAGCGCATCGACTTCCTGAAGCAGAAGATTTGTGCATGGGCAAACCGTATTCGACGGTACAGACGGAGGGTGGAGCGGTACACCCAGAATCGCACATTCCAGCGCGATGAAAGGTGGGTTTACAGGGCTTGGGAGCGACCAGATCAAGGTGTGATTGACACGCACCTGCCGAATGATGACGCCATGTGTTCATTCTGGCGAAGCATCTGGTCGGTGCCTGTCAATCACACTGAAGGAGATTGGACTAGGGAGATCGAGCGAGCGTGCGATCGAATACCAGTAATGGGGGCACTTACAATCAGCCCCCAAGATGTAGCTCGTGCAGTCCGTCCGTTGCCTAACTGGAAATCTCCAGGGCCGGATGGGCTGCACAACTTTTGGATAAAATGGTTCCAAAGGTCGCACGCCCGATTGGCATCCCAGTTCCAGTCAGCCTTAGAGTCAGGGTCGCTGCCCCAGTTCCTAACGACAGGAATAACCCACCTGCTCCATAAATCAGGTAGTACTGCGGAACCCAAAAATTATAGACCGATCACTTGTCTACCGACGGTCTATAAAATTTTTACATCCATTTTGAGAGTTAAAATTAACGAACATATAGACACCAACTCCATCATGTCTGCCTCTCAAAATGGATGTAGGATCAGGGCCCGCGGTACTAAGGAGCTGCTCCTCATCGATATGGCCATTAGCCAGCAGGTTCGTCGTTCCCGAAAGGATCTGTCGACATGTTGGATAGATTATAAGAAGGCCTATGACTCGGTGCCACATACATGGCTCATGAGGGTGCTGGAGTTGTATAAAGTAGATGCAACTCTGCGCACCTTCCTGATGTCGTGTATGGAGCAATGGAGGACGGTCCTTCGCTATCCAGGATGTCGAAATATCCAGAGGAATAGCGAACCGATAAGGATCGAGCGAGGCATATTTCAGGGCGATAGTCTAAGTCCACTTTGGTTCTGCTTAGCCCTGAATCCTCTTAGCACACTGCTGGAGTATTCAGGCCTAGGCTATCGGCTGAGGAGAGGTGGTCAGGTTATATCTCACCTCCTCTACATGGATGACCTAAAACTCTTTGCCCCCAACAACTTGCAACTGATGGAGCTACTGAAAGTAACTGAAACTTTCAGTAGAGCCATCAGGATGGAATTTGGTGTGGACAAATGTGCGGTCATGCATGTAAAGCGAGGGGAGATTGTGGAATCCGTGGGAACCCAACTCTCGGATTCCATAAACCTTAGAGCCCTCTCCGCATCCGAAACCTATAAGTATTTGGGTATGTCGGAAGCGTTAGGTATCAACGCTACTGACATGAAACAATCGCTGAGGGAGCGCTTCTTTGGCCGCCTGAATAAAGTATTCAATAGTCTTTTATCAGGCGGAAACAAGGTGCGCGCCTTCAACGGTTGGGTCATGCCAGTTTTGATGTACTCTTTCGGCATACTCAAATGGACTCAGACGGAACTCGACGCCCTGGATAGGAGGGTCCGCACACTGCTGACCGCAAATCGGATGCATCACCCACGAGCATCGGTGATGAGACTGTATATCCCGCGGAAGTGCGGAGGTCGAGGCTTGTTAAATGCTAAGACCCTGCACAACCGTGAGGTATGCAGTCTCAGGGAATACTTCCTGGAAGTCGACGTGGGGATGCACCGAGATGTGGTATCAGTGGACAAGGGCCTTACCCCGCTATCCTTGGCTAACGAGAACTGGCGCAAACCTATAGTATTAGACACTAATGACCGCAAGGAGGTATGGCAGAGCAAAGAGCTTCACGGACGCTTTTATCGTGCCTTACATGGGCCCGATGTAGACCTGTTAGCGTCTGTATCCTGGTTGCGATTCGGTGATCTCTTTGGGGAAACCGAAGGTTTTGTCTTTGCGATTATGGACGAAGTTATGATGACGAACAACTACCGGAAATATATTGTGAAGGACGGCACGGTTGACATCTGTCGGGCATGCCACCGTCCGGGGGAATCAATCCGACACATTATTTCTGGCTGTTCTCGTCTGGCTAACGGAGACTACTTGCATAGGCATAACCTTGTAGCCAGGATTATCCACCAGCAACTTGCTCTGAAATACAGTCTTGTGGGATCGGAAGTACCGTACTATAGGTATGTGCCCGACCCAGTTCTCGAAAATGGCAATATCACGTTGTATTGGGATCGATCTATCATCACTGACAGGACTATTGTTGCCAATAAGCCAGACATAGTGGTGATAGATCGATTAGAGCGTCGCACAATGATTATTGATATAGCGGTCCCGCATGACGAGAACCTCGTGAAAGCTGAAAAAGATAAGCAGATTAAGTATCTTGACCTGGCTCGCGAGGTTGTCGACATGTGGGATATGGATACAGCAGTCATTGTGCCGATAGTCGTGACAGCCAATGGCATAATAGCCAAGAGCCTCGACCAACACCTGAGGAGGCTCTCGTTAGGCAGCTGGATCAAGGGCTTGATCCAGAAAGCGGTACTCCTGGACACGGCGCGTATAGTTAGGAGATTCTTCTCTCAGGAGCCCTGACCACCGGTAGCTTGGACCCTGTTCCCGATACCGGTGGGCTACTATTTTTTATATTTTTAAATGTTTTTGTTTTTTTTTTTGTTTTTATAAAAATATTTAAAAATGTAAATTATATGTATATATATTAAATAAAGGAAATAATAATAATAAAAAACTTTTATTTCATAGTAAATACAGATTTAACAGGTTTAAGACAGTTTTAAGACAGCTTTGGTAGTAACACAATGCAATACAAATCTAAGAGCTAAAATCTGTACACAATATGGAAAACCCTGCCTCTCAAACTAGGCAACCTGTATCTTGAGAGACAGTGATTCAGCTTAAAATGTGGTGCTTATTATATTCGTAGACTGTGTCGATCTACCCGAGCGGTTGAGGATAACAACAATTACTTACTACTAATATTAAAACTAATTTAAGTGTATATTTTGTACTATTTGTGTGTGTGTGCGTTCGTGTGTGTGTGAGTGAGTGGGTGATCGTGTGTGTGTGAGTGAGTGAGTGGGTAATCGTGTGTGTGTGTGTGTGTGTGGGGGTGTGTTGTGTGTGATTTGGGATATCTAGGTAGCTAGGCGACGTACTTAAGTAAGGATTCTGTTTGTAGATAGTCCAGTTCTAATAGCCATTCAGTTAATTTTGATTTTATTTCATAGTTATTTAGATCGACAATGTTTAATTTTTTGTGAATTTGTGTGTAGATATATGTACTTAATGTGTAGTATTGGTGTTGAGCGAAGGAGGTTTTGTGAAGGGTACTTAAGTGTAGTTTCTTCCTTTTTTTAGGATCAGATGAGGGAACGCTAGCGTGTTTTCTAACAGTTGACTGCAGTAGAAAAAGCTGGCGCACTGAAAGTACCTTGCAATCAGCGTAGAGTTGCGTAGTGGGATAGCGATAAGGTTTGCGTGACATCACCTTCAGCACAGCTCTCTGCGCTCTTTCAATCCTCAGAAGACTGGTTTTATTTGCACCACCCCATACTGTGATGCAATATCCAATGACGGATTGACATAATGCATAGTACACCATCTTCAGGGTTTCAGGCGCAGCCGAGTCTCTAAGGGATTTGAAAATATGTAAGAGTTTCATAGCTCTAGTGGTAATGGCGTCAACCTGTTTGTCCCATCGTAATCCTCCGTCTATTTGGACACCCAGATATTTCACAGTATCAGTTCTAGTAAGTGTCGGACATAAGCATAGTGGGGATTGTTTGGAGCAGGTGTGCGCTTTTATAGTAAAAGATTTGTCGGGCAAGTTGTTACGCCGGATAGCGAATGGAATGTACGATGTTTTGTCGCAGTTTAGGGTAAGTAAGTTTTGGTTGAGCCATTTCACTATACTTGTTAATGCCGCTTCTGCGTGGCGCTTAACGCTATCCCAAGTTGGTCCGTAAACTATGACTGCGGTGTCGTCTGCATACGCAATGATCTTGGAGTTGGAGATGGTCATTCTGCACAACTCATTGACGTATATTTGGAAAAGGGTGGGGCCTAAGATACTTCCCTGGGGTACACCGTAAGTGGTAGATACTTCTTCACTTATATGCTCTCCAATTTTTACTCGTTGGGTCCGGTTGTAAAGATAGTCTTTGAAAATTTCAAGGGTGTGTCCTCGTACTCCTAGGAGTTCCAATTTAGAGATAAGTTTGGGAACAGATACTGTGTCAAATGCTTTGGAAAGGTCTAGGAAGATCCCTAGACATTTAACTCTATTGTCAAGATTCCTAGCAGCGAATTGCGTCAGCTCAAGAACCGCATCCTCAGTTGAGATTCCTGTGCGAAAACCATACTGATTATCAGCTATGAGCTGATGTTTGCTGAGGAATTTTTTTAGACCATTATTCAGGATCCTTTCTAGTATCTTGGAGAGTGCTGATAGGACCGATATGGGTCTGTAATTATTGACACAGTTTCTGTTCCCTCCTTTATGAATCGGATGGACGATAGCTTTTTTTAGCGCATCAGGAAAGATGCCTTTTTGAAGGCAACAGTTTAGGATATACGTCAATGGTGGTGTCAAGGTCTGGCGGCAACTCTTTAGCACTAGGGGGGGTATGCCATCCCAACCTATTGCGCAATCATTTCGCAGTTGCAGAATAAGAGACTCCACTTCTGATTCATCAACCTCAAGTATCACAAGAGAGTTGGCGGGGCTGGATGGCATAGTTTGACATGATCTCTTAGGTGGGTTTGCAGGTTGGTGAGATTGGGACAAGATTTTTTCAGCCAAGTTAGTGCCTATATTACTGAAATATCTACACACCTCGTTTACGGATGATATAGCGTTATCACAGATATCCAACAGTTCAGTCGGGCTAGTTTTCTTTTTTGTGGTATTGGTGATTTGTTTTATAGTTTTCCAAAGGGCTTTGGGATTGTTAGAAGATTTTTCAAGTTCGCTTTTTTCGTGGGCTATTCTTAGTTTCCGGAGCAGGTCGTTACAAAAATTTCGGTACCGTGTATAGGTAATTTTCAGGATAAGATTATTGGGATCTTTTCTTGAAGTGTTGTGCATCCGGTCACGGTTTTGTATACACTTTAATAGGCCGGTGGTCATCCATGGTTTTATTATTCTTTTTTTCCTTGGGATTTTAATTTGTTTAGTGTGTTTGGTAATTACTGAAGAGATAATAGTTATGAACATATTCATGGATATATTGGGGTCAATAATTTTGTATAAGGGGGTAAAATCAGAGTTTTCTAAATCTAACTTAACTGCATCAAAGTCTATGCGGGTAGCTATGTGGAGTGGTTTATTATCTGGGTTTGTGTTAGCAATAGTAAGTAGCACCGGTTTGTGGTCCGTGATGTGTGAGTCGAGTACAAGGGTGGTAACAGGAAGGGTCGTTTTAACGAGTGCATGATCTAGACAGCTATCCAACCGAGTGTTGTACCGGTGGGTTGGAAGAAGACCGTGGGAGGCATTTAGAATGAGATAGTTGAAACAGCGGTCATCTCTACTATTGGGTTTGAGGTCTATATTAATATCACCTATAAGGATTATATTTTTGTAGGAGGAGAGGCTTACGTAGACACTATTTAAACTATCCAAAAAATGTTCGCTGCTTTCCTTGGAACTGTATGACGGGGATCGGTACACTGCTACAATAGCAATATTTTGGTTAACTATACGACATACCAAACAATTACCACCCACAAATTTAGGTTCCCACTCTGAGGTTCGGAGAGTTTGTTTTGTAAATATAGCAATTCCATCATTTTGGTTACTGTTTACACCAGTGCAGTAGGATTCATATCCAACCAAAACAGGCATATTACTGACTTTACTGAGCCAACATTCTGTAAGGATTACCACGTCCAAATCAAGTTTTGTCGACTGCATTAGTACCTGGAGTTCGTCAAAGTTTTTATTTAAGCTACGGATGTTTAAGTGTAGTATTTTTATGTTGGTATTGTTGGTGTTAATATACTCAATACAACTTTCTGGGGCACAGTTAAATGAGTTACCCACTGTTAGCGAGTCAAGCTCGCGGCATATACTATTTATGTTAGCCATTGGAAGAGTGTAGAAATGACGTGAGGTGACTCAGAGGTAGGACCTCAATAGTTAGGATTTGCCTAGAATAGTATAATATGTCGTTTATAATTTGTATTTTTGTGCAAGAGTGGTTGTTATAGTACGTGTCTGTGTGGAAGTGAGGTCTGAGTGTATTTTTGTGTAGAGTGCGTATGCCATGGTGAGTTTTTATTTGTATGGTTATGTGAATGTTAAATAATATGTGTATTTTTTTAGATTTAGAAACAAAAATAATATCAAAAAATAACAATAATAGACCGTTAAAAGGTAATATATAGCTTTCAACAATACGGATTACTAGTCACATGTCAGTGCAATCCATATTCTGGAGACATTTTTCGGAGTTGATTAACAGTTGTTTGTCTCCTTCCTTCTTACGCAAAAATATGTTACCGTTAGAAACCCAGCAGAATTTGAACTTGTGGTTTTTCGCAAACTCTCTTGATTGGTAGAACAGTTTTTTTGTGTTATTTGGAAGCTGTTCCGTGACATAAACTGGCTGACAAGTTCCTGGAATGCCAATGAGACCAGTATTTAATTTATCTTCCTTGACCTTGGCTTTGTTGAAAGTACGAACTGCGGATATGAGTGCCTCCTTTTTCATAACAGAAGAAAATTCAGCTATAATAGGTCGTGTTGTGTTAGAGGCACTCGAAGATTTCCCGGGCAAGCGATAGATATCCCTCAGTTCAGAGTCTTTTATGGATACTCCTATAGCTTCGCCAATATCGCATACCGTTTTTGCAAGAGTGGCATTGGTTTCAGTGTTACAATGCGGTATATTACGGATTTCGATACCCGACGATCTTGATTTATGTTGTAGATCTTGTATTCTTTTCTCCAGACTTTCTATATATTGGGTCTGTTCCCGGCGTTCCTTTCTTAGTTCTTCAACTTCCTTTTTCAGCTCTTCAAATTGTTGGTTTATGAAAGTCATAGATCTAGCTATCTCCTCGTTTGACTTGTGTATTTCCGTATTTGATGCCTGAATCTGAATGTTCTGGGCTTTTATTTCCCCTATATCAGACGCCAGTTTAGACATCACAGCGGTTTGAGTCGCAAGCAGCTTTGCAATTGAAGAGTCTTGTTCCTCTTTCCAATCTGCGAGTTGAGTTTGAAAGTCGCACGAACTCACCGTAGCAGCGCCTTGTGGCGAGTTTGCCTTTCTGGCTCTTTTATTTCGATTAGTATTTACGTAATCACTTACCACTGCATTGGTTATATCCGATTCTGACTTGGTCTGGGACTGGCAAAGGTTGTTTGTTTGCGTTTTTGGCGTGCTCGGGGGAGTTCGTTGTACACCGGACATGTTTCCAAATAGTTGGAATATAGATAATATCAAACGTGCGCACTACACCGTGAGCCAGAGCGTCGCGTGCGAGCGGAGACTTAGCGCATCGGCTACGAGTACTTCGTGTTCGTAGCCGCGTAGGCAATCCGTAGCACTCACGTCAGCGGCTACGCGCGGCGGCCGCGTAGCAGATAGCGGGCAGCTAATTCAAAATTCTACGTCACTAGCACCGTAGCGCAGCGGGCAGGGAGTCGGCCACAAACACCACACCACACCGTGGGAGTCGGTTCAAATCCAACAATGCACAGTCACTTTTCGAAAGTCAGATTTTAAAGTAGGTGACAAAATTGATTGTATCTCACTCTAGGACCGCCCAGTGGGCGTTGATTACTGGTAAGGAACAGGCAAGAGTGACAAGGAATTCACAATCACTTAACTTAGCCAATCACAAAATTCGAAGCAAAAATTCCGCGGACAACCGACACACGTCCACTCGATACAACGTACGGGAGCCGAATCGAAAATCACCAGCGAAATCGAATATTTCGATAACGCTGGTGATATTAACAAGGAATATGTATAAAAATGTGATAACAATATCAAGTCATCATTCAATCTTCAGCTTATCGTTGAACACAAACATCAAACCTTGTTCTGCTGCTTTGCATCCAAGCTTACTTGGTCCAGGTGAGTGAATTTTGTTATAAAAACGAACTGTTTTTGTTGCACTGTTTCGTGTAAAAGATTCTTGTACACTCTCTTTGATATTGTTTTTCGTATTGGAGCTCAAAATTAGATAACTACTCGTATGTACGTACTTTGATGTCCGCTATTTTATGACTTATTCCATAAAAATCTTTATGCATTGGGATTAATTATGATTGTTATTTTGGCAGAATGTATTCAGACAGGTCTGCCTTGGTGCTTACGGCCCGGCGATCACTCCAGAATTTGCTTCTCCACTGCTAGCTGGTCCCTACAGCTTGACTACTCCGGGTTTGGCTTATGATGGACTTGCGTATCCCGCCGCCCGTTTCGCTGGCGCATACCCCGCTGCCGGTTGTGGAGCTGGACTTGTCGCGTACGGCGGCGTCGGTGAAGGCAACGTGGCGGTAGCTGGTGAGCTGCCAGTCGCCGGTAGCACCCTTGTTGCTGGTCAGGTCCCCATCATGGGCGCTGTGAGCTTCGGTGGCGCTGTGCCAGCTGCTGGTGCCGTGTCAATATCCGGACAGTGCGCTTGCGGCTGCGGTGCTCTCTACTAGTATCTCAACTATGTGTAAGAGACAAAATGTTGAATAAAAATATAATAATTGGACATAGCAATATTTTTTATTATATCAATGCCCGTACCTTCGAGTAATGAAGGCTTGGTGTTTTGGTACGCCATAGAACATATAACTTTAGCTTTAGTTATTGTTCACTGTACAGTACTTTAATTTGATCTTTGTTATTAATACGGCTCGTGCTACAACGTATCATAATATTATAATAGGTACACTTCTGCCTAACCCTTCGGGGAATACAGGCGTGAGGTTATGTTATATAATTATCTCTTTTACACTACATTACGATACATAATACTTTCTTGTTTTTGAATTTTATAACCTGACATTAATTTTTGTTTTAATCGTATTGTTTAAGGTTTCCATGTAGATTTAGTTTATTAATTGACGAAAACGTCAGCTATGGCAAAATATATGTTTTCTGTTTTTTTTTTATAATTTGTATTATTTTTTATATGAGTTCGTATTTAATTTGCCTGTGTAGATATAGTACCGAATTTTCACTTACTACGAGTAAACACTGGATCGCAAAAAATCCGGATTGCTAATAAATGGCGTCATAGTTTCTTAAATATTAGGGGTTGATAAATTAAAGTATGAAATTGCCAATTTGTACTGAAAAATGGTTATTTTTTAATTTTTATTTAACATATTTTTTTATCAAAATAACTACCATTATTATCTATAGATTGCTGCCATCTAATGGGAAGGTCATTTATGCCTTTTCGAGAACTCATCTTTTAATGGGTCAGTCTCCAAGTCGCATACACTTTATTGTTTAATTTATTTTGTTAATAAAGGTACACAACAACAGAAACACAATAAATTATAGCAGTGATAGGACATTTCTCCCAATTATTTGTTTACAAGCTATTGCCCACGACTTCATATTCTGTCCACGATGAAAGCCTATAATGCTTTTTCATGTCATGGTCTGCCCATGTGCCAAAGGAGGATGGCGAGATTGGACCCACATTATTTATAAATTAACGAAGTGTCATTCACTTACAAGGTAATTTCAAGGATTATATCAAAAATATTGAGTCACTAGGAGATGGGAATTAAAAGTTAGAAAAGATTATTATTTACCAAAAAATATGTCATGATGCAGTTATGAAACGCACCGTGTTTAGTATCCATTGCAACCTACTTATTACATGACTTACATTCTTACATTTGTAGACGTTTAGGCTTGTCATTTTTTTTTAAATGATCAAATCTTCTTATATATGAAAAAAAATACTTATGTTCATATTAAAAATACACTAAAATTTACAATATTAGGTATAATTATTACGATTATATTTTGTGATAACTTAGAATGGAACGTTACGCTATCAATAGGAGTTGGATGTCAGTGTCAATAACATTAAGTCATTGTTGGTTTTTAACGGCTAACTTGGGATTTATATAATTTTCTATGCGATTTTGTGAATTCTTGACGACTTGGCTTTGGCCTTTGGACTGAATATTCTATTTATGGACTTAGAATACCGCTTGTACCTTTGGATTTCGATTTTCAAGTGGTTTGTACTATAGGCATAACGGACAGTCCTCTGTGCAGGGTGTGCATGGAGGCTGAGGAGACCGTTGCGGACGTGCTCTTTGAATGCACAAGCGTCACCCAGATTAGAATAGAAACCCTCGGGTCATCCAGATCATACACAGATGTTGACCCCTTAACATAGAACATACAGCAAGGAACGAACAAGATATAATGAAAATACAATTATTGTATCTGTATTTATTATAATCATCATCCTCCTGCCCTTATCCTTTATGTTATCCCGACCTGTGTTTTATGATCACAAACAAAATAAATGTTTCTCTTAATATAAATATTGTTTTGTTCAACAAACCTCTTGTTTAAAAATCCAAGGAAAATAAAAAAATATGGAAATTCGCAGTATCAGCCCGAAGTCTGAATTTATGCCCTCTTAGTGACAATTGGCTCACACCTCTTATATCAGAACTAAACGTATGTAACTGGCATAATGTGGGTGTAACGTGAAATATCGCTGCCGAATCCTGCCCACACGCAGGTGCGACCCGATTTTATAAGGAAGGAATCTCGGTCGCAACTAGACATGTCGCGCCTATGAGAGCCTTAAAAATACACAATTATTCTGCTAGATATTTACGCTTCTTTCTGCTAAGTTTTTTGTCAACAATGATTATACGAATAGTTGCTTCCTATATCAATCTACATAGTGTATGCTAACAGTATTTCATAATCTCGTTTTGACCAAGGCACTATAGTTCCTAGCTCCCTGACGTATTTTTTATTTTGAGTAGGTAGGATATATATATATATATATATATATATCTGGAGAGAGATGCAGAACCTCGATGGTAGTGATGGTAAATATTTATAATCTGATTGAACACCTTTTAGAAAGTACATGATAGAATAAAAAAAATGTTAATAAGCGTTATTAGATTCGTTTTAGGTTATAATCTTCTACCTTGCATATCTTTTTTCTCCCATCTTCTACGACTTACTGTCCATTTGCTTTTTTGCTAGTTGTATATAGTTCTACAACTAGTTATAAGTTTCCATACTGTACGATACTCCTATCCTCCTTTCATCCAAATCCGTTGATCCGTTTAAGCTTAAAAGTCTAACAAAAAAACAAACAAAGTCACTTTCACATTTATAATATTAGGGGTTAGAGTATGAAATTTCCGATTTGTACTGGAAAATTGTTTTTTTTTATTATTTATCATATTTATTTAAACAAAATAATTACCATTATTATCTATACATTGCTGCCATCTAACAGGAAGATCATTTATGCCTTTGTGATATAACTCTCGTGATCTAGATTCGACAAACTGTGTGACAGCATTTTGTACTGCCTCCTGAGAAGAAAACTTATTATCACGTAGAAAATTGTCCAAATCACGAAAAAAAATGGTAGTCCGTTCGAGCAAGATCTGGCAAATACAGAGAATGACGAATGGTTTCTAATTGCAGTTCCTGTAGAGTTAAAACGGTTTCTCGTGCTGTATGAGGTCTCGCGTTATCATGGAGCAAAAATGGCGATTCATGAGTCGGGGCTGTTTCACTGCTAGCTTTGCTATCATCTTTCGGAGTTCAGCACAGTAGACATCTGCCGTTATTGCTTGACCAGATCGGAGAAAGCTATAGTGAATAACACTATCTGAGACCACCAAACAGTTACCATTAGCTTTTTATTAGTAAGCTTTGCTTTAAGACACTGTTGCGGCGTTTGACCTGGTCCGCCATTGCATTTTTCGCTTACGGTTATCGTAAAGAATCCAGTTTTCATCACATATCACAATTTGATCCAATATTCCTTCATTTCTGTATTGATTCAACAAGGGAACACAAGTAACAACACGCATTTCTTTCTGCAGATCAGTCAAATCATGAGGCACCCATTTCTCATATTTTGTTATTTTATTGATTTGACGCAAATGAGTCAATATTGTTGGTAAGGTAACGTTAAACCATGCCGCTAATTCCTGGGAAGTTTGGCTCAGATTGGCTTCCACCATCTCTTTCAATTCATCGTTATTCACCTGTGTGGGCGGTCTTCACGTGGTTCGTTCTTCAAATCAAAGTTTCCATCACGAAAGCGTTTAAACCAAAATCGCACGGTGCGTTCATTAGCAGTCCCCTTTCCAAACGCAACATTGATATTGCGAGGTGTTTCTGCCGCGTTAGTTCAGTCAAAAATAACTAGAATTTTTGAAGTCTCCATCTTTCTTGTCTAAGCTGAATAAAAAAAGAACTGAGATTCGATAATCAAATGTTGCACATTTTTCAAAAGGAGAACTTCATAGGTACCATGTGAAAAAAAAAACACTCAATAATCTCAAACCATGAAGGTTCTATGTCAATTCGAAGTAGGTACTTGGCAATAAAACATATTTCATACTTTAACTCCTATTATTAGTTAGATTAGATTTTACAGCCAAGAATGGGAACTGGCAGATTGCCACGGATTCAATCCTAACAATGTTAAAACAAATGTTACATACTTATACTGTTTTCGGTGTAGCATGGTGCGGGTGACAGGTGATACAAAGAGAGAGAGTAGACCGGTGCAAAATTAATTCCTGAACCATTCCAAAATATCAAAAATGCACAACGTTAATATTCAAGTTTTCACTTCTACTGGCACTCCCGGCGTGCAAGCCGTTTTTTTTGGTGCGTATTGGAAATCCGTAAAGTAATAATAAAAACCGGCCAATTGCGAGTCAGCCTAGCGCACGAAGGGTTCCGTAACATTATCTTTAAAAACGGCAAAAAAATCATGTCTGTTTTATGGGAGCCCCCCTTAAATACTTATTTTATTCTGTTTTAGTATTTGTTGTTATAGCGGCAACAGAAATACATCATCTGTGAAAATTTCAACTGTCTAACTATCAAGATTCATGAGATACAGCCTGGTGACAGACGGACGGACGGACGAACGGACAGCGAAGTCTTAGTAATAGGGTCCAGTTTTTACCCTTTGGGTTCGGAACCCTAAAAACACAAAAGTAATTTTGATATTTAGAAGAAATACTATTGCAAAAATGTATGCCTTTAAATAAAAGTACGAAAATTATTTATGCATTTTGTTTTTATTAAGTTGAAGTATTTTTTCTTTTTGAACAAGTTCTTACAAGCCGCAACCAAATCCTCTGCCAGCCAAACCACCTCCAAGGCCGAGACCAAGTGCAGCAGGAGCAAACGTGGCACCAGGACCGTAAGCAGCAAAAGGGGCCAATGCGGCAGCCGGTGCAAAGGCAGCAGTCTCACTGATCATGGCAGTCCTGCCACTACCGCAGGCATGGTTGACGGCTCCAGCACCCACAGAAGGCACCACACCTTCAACAGCAACAGTACCCACGAACGGCAGCTCACCACCCACAGCCAGAGCACCCTCATACACGTTGTCAGACACTAAGGAGATACCGACGGGAGCGATGGTGGAGGCGCTGGAGACAGGCAGAGCACCGCCACTGGTGGGACTGAACTCTATGGCGGGGGCGTAGATTCCATCGTAAGCCAGGCCCCTGCCTGCATAGCCAGCAGCCAGTCCATCAAAAGCCAGACCTCTGCCTGCCAAGCCAACGCCGGGGTAGGCGAGTCCATCATATGCCAAAGCAGGAGCAGCCAAGCCGCAGGGGGTGGCTAAGGTGGGAGCGGCACAGCCGTAGGGAGCAGCAAGTCCAGAGATATCAGCAACCGCAGCGCGGCTGGTGCAGAACTGTCCGAGTGCGGACTGAAATTAGAAGAATATCTTGTTAGACTTCCACATCCAAAATTCACTTTATTTTGTATTTGAACCCCAATCACATAATAAAACAACCTTGAATACTTCTTACCTTGAGCAGAAGCGCCTGAGCGCAGAGGACAAGGAAAGCCTTGATAGACATTGTAGTTTGTTTGGAGTGCTGACACAAGAATGATGTCCAGTGCAACTGCTGGAGGTTTATATTATTATTTTATCTACTTCCAAGAAATGTTGTATGTAGGTAAGTGTAATTAATTAATAGCTTGCGCAAGCACGATAAGCCGACTTTTTACCAAAAAAGAAACGTTTAATATTTTACTAAGATATTTTACTCACGTTTTCTAATATTTCGAAAACGGTGTTGATATCAACAAGGGACTAATTATAAAAATGTGAAAACAATATCAAGTCATCATTCAGTCTTCAGCTCGTTGATCACAAACATCAAACATGTCTTCGTTCACTGTACTGCTGCTCTGCATCCAAGCTTACTTGGTCCAGGTGAGTGAATTTTTTATGTTTGTTGTTAATACTAACTGTTTTTATTGCACTGTTTCGTGTAAAAGATTCTTGTAGACTCTCTTTTATATTGTTTTTTCGTATTGGAGCTCAAAATTAGATAACTACCTACCTACTTAAGTGCTTTGATGTCCGCCATTTTATGACTTATTCCATAAAAAAATCATTATTCATTGTGATCAATTATGATTGTTATTTTGGCAGAATGTCTTCAGCCAGGTCTGTCTTGGTGCTTACGGCCCGGCAATCGCTCCAGCATTTGCTTCTCCATTGCAAGCTGGTCCCTACAGCTTGGCTGCTCCGGGTTTGGCTTATGATGGACTTGCGTATCCCGCCGCTGGTTTCGCTGGCGCATACCCCGCTGCCGGTTGTGGAGCTGGACTTGCTGCGTACGGCGGCGCCGGTGAAGGCAACGTGGCGGTAGCTGGTGAGCTGCCAGTTGCCGGTAGCACCCTTGTTGCTGGTCAGATCCCCATCATGGGCGCTGTGAACTTCGGTGGCGCTGTGCCAGCTGCTGGTGCCGTGTCTATATCCGGACAGTGCGCTTGCGGCTGCGGTGCTCTCTACTAGTATCTCAAATATGTAGATAAAGGGACGAAATGTTGAATAAAATATATAAATTGGACATAGCAATATTTATTATTATTATGTACCTTCGGCGAATGAAGGCGTGATGTTAAGGTACACCATAGAATATATAACTTTAGCTTTAGTTATTGTTCACTGTACTACGCAGTAATTTGATCTTTGCTTACTAATACGGCTCGTGCAACAACGTATCATAATATTATAATTTAGATTATGCAGTTAGTTAGATTTAAGTTGGTAAACCATGTACAACCGCCTAACCCTTCGGGGAATACTGGCGTGATGTCATGTTATGTATCTCTTTCACACTATAATTACGATATATAATACTTTCTTGACTTTGAATTTTATAACATGACATTAATTTTAATTAATCGTATTGTATGTGGTTTCCATGGAGATTTAGATTTTAATTGACGATAACGTCAGCTATGGCAAAATAATAATTATGTTTTCTGTTTTTTATAATTAGTATTATTTTTTATATGAGTTCGTAAATCATTTGCCTGTGCTGGTATAGTACCGAATTTTCACTTACTATATCGTCGAACAATATAAAATACAAAATAAGTTACTGTTATCAGCGGTACCTCATAATGTCAATTAATTCTGACATTACTAACACTAACCCAGCGTTTAGTGACTTAACTCTCCCACAACGGTGGACTAAATATTTAAAATTTTAACTCTGGGTTTACCTCTATCACTTGGAGGCGCAAGATGAAATAATTCATAAACCCTGAGTTAGCTGTTTACTCCGAGTTATTTAGGATAACCCATCAACGTGCAAGTGGGCCTTAGCGGACTTTTGTGAAGTTATACCTACTTTATTCCTGTTTTAAGCTGATTTAAATGGAAACAAAAATATTTGGGATCATGGATCGCAATTATGAATCAAAACTGAAAAAAAAGGATATCTAAATAATTTATGCACATACAATAAATACGGCGAATAGTCTATCTTTTTGGGTAGAAGTGAGACTTGAAATTCAAACTTCCAAGACAGGGGGATCCCGAATATTAGATCTTTTTATCTTCAATCACATACCACTGAACTTCATTATCATCATTTCAGCTGAAAGATGACCAGTGCTGGGTGTTGGTGATTCTCAGATGTGTTAATAAATAAAATAGCGGACTGTGTTAGAGGTATGTTTCGTTTAATGAACGTAAGGACGCGCGCCTCTCGGACCGTTGATTTTAATTAAGGCAGTGCAGGCCAGCGGCGATCGGCACCTCGTCCCCCGCTCTCCGCACGCTGCTGCCCCGCTCCCGTAGTCGCAGTGGCAGGCAGCAGCTACGTTTTGTCTTCAACGTACTCTCCGGGTTGAAGTAGGTAAGCAGGTGATTCAACAAGCAGGTTATAGAAGGGGAAAAATGTTATTAAACGCCCTTCGTATAATGGTTCCTCCCTTGATTCTTATATCGGCGACTCGAGCAACTTGATCCTGAGCCCCTGGGAAAACGGCTACACAACGTCTCAGAGCCCAACGTAAAGGAGGCAATGCTTTATCCTTTATAAGGATTTGAGTTCGCTTGACGCAGTAGGCCACTCCGAGTGGTGACGTACTCGTTGGAGAAGTGAAGTTCAAATCTATATAATTTTGTGAGTAAACCACTCACAAAATTAGATTTGAACTTCACTTAGTTTTGTCACTTTCACTTCGATACGAAAAAAGCGAGAGATAGAAACAAATCGATTCAAAGTTCGATTTCAAAATTCCATACCTAATAGGCCCAAAAAAGAAAAAAAACAGTAAAACACGTAACCTTGAAATTGCAAATCGAGATGATTTCAAGGTTTTATTTAAAATCTGTTTTTTTTTGTTTTTGTTTGGAACGATGTTCTTTAAGCTGCTTGCGGTAAGAGTGCACTGGCAGAAATCGTCACGCGAAAAGGCGCTTGCGACTGTCTTCTTCTAATTCAAAGAGAAAGAAAGACGGAGAGAGATAGAAAGTGTGAATTTGGTCAAAATGAAAATCCAAGATAGCGGTTGCGAAAATTTTCACATTTTTTAACATGGGTGTCGTTTTCATAGTTTCCAAGGGTGCTAAAGCCGATTGTGAGGTCTAAATGTATATCCAAGATGGCGGCTGCGAATATTTTCAAATTTTTCTTCATGGATATCGTTTCTATGGTTTTCAAGGTTGCTAAAGCCGATAGTGAAGCCAAAATAAAAATCAGATGGAGCCCTTGAAAATTTTCAAAGTTTTCGTCACGGGTGTCGTTTCCATAGTTTTTGAGGGTGCTAAAGCCGATAATAACATTAAATTGTAAATCTAAGATGGCGACTGTGTACATTTTTAAGTTTTTAGCATGGCTATCGTTTTCATAGTTTTTGAGGGTGCTTTAGTCAACAGTGAAATCAAAATTTATATCAAAGACGGTGTCTGCAAAAATTATATTTCTGTTTTAAATCATACATGAGAAGGAACTACGTGCCTGACGGGGGTCTCCGACCGCACTATTTTTTTTCGAAATAAGACAATGTTGAAGATCAAAATACGAAGTGAAAATATGAAGATTATGTAAAAAAAAAACCTTGTCCGATCCGAAAAGAGCATAATATGATAACTTTACCTTTACCAGTAACTTTACCAAAGAGTATTTTTTTTACTATTATTATTGATAGTAAAAAAGTTATTGAGGTATTTAAAATTCACATTTTTAGTTCCAAAATAACTCCAAATCCTTTAAAAATATGCAAATTTTCAACATGGGTAACTCGTAAGTTGTGACTTAAACACCCGCTATACGACGACCGCCCACATCCAACGTAATAACCCGGTAAAATTCAAAATTGAAAAAAATATGTGGGGATTCTTTTTTCCTGAAAAGGCCAATGCCAGAAACTCTAGCGTTGACCCATCAAATAAAAGTTGGTCAAACTCAAACTCAAAACTCAAATCATTTATTCCAAATAAACCAATTACAGGTACTTTTGAATTGTCAAGGGGTCGGTCAGTCAGAAAGATGAAGCTAGTTGCCCATTCCAAAGCGTAGTAGGTTCCTATGGAGAAGAACGGACAAGAAACTCCATGGACACTCTTTTAAATTAGAATATTGTTACAAAACATTGGTTACATCATTCATGTTGAAATTATACATGTGAAAACAATGTAGTAAATCGTGCACGTTAAAAGCGACCATAATAAAAATATAAAAACAAAAATAATTAAAATAAGCCATGGCAGCTAAGAGATGATCAGTCCCCACTGACGGCGCCCGTTCACGAACATGACGCATGGATCAGCATCATTTAGCTCAACCATTTTGAAGGGAACTTAATGATCCAACACACACGCCACCACCAGCGAGACATTTGAGTGAGCATGACATACTCTCAGCCGCCAGGGTACATTCAAGTCAATGAAAGACGTACTCAGTAAATGGTAGATTTAAAGTAGGTAAACAGTGCTCACACATGTGCAATGCAATTATATAATACTAAGAGATTGAATTTATACAATGTAAATATAGTTTTTCAATCTTCAGCAGCTCCAATAATATTTTCCAATGCTAATCAATTAGTTTATGCGCCCTTGTGGAGCTGGACCAGCGTTGAGCCAAGCATTTTTGTCAGCGATGTAATCCCCCAACTTATAATATGCTTGGCAGCATAGTGTGCGTTTTATGCAAGATTTAAATTTAGTTTCATTCAATTGGAGTATGTGGGGAGGTATTTTATTGTAACATTTTACACAGTACCCCATGAAAGATGAGTCTACTTTAGCCAGTCTGAAACCCGGTTGAACTAATTGGTCCCTATTTCTAGTCCCATAACTGTGTCTATCACCTATTTTACTGAAAATACTTAGATTTTTCCTTACGTACATGATGTTCTCATAGATATATTGACAAGGTACCGTCATAATGTTTATATCTTTAAATAGTTCCCCTAGGGAATCGCGTCTGCGGAGGCCATATATTGCTCTGATGGCTCTTTTCTGCAGAATAAAAATCGATTCGATATCTGCAGCCCGTCCCCATAGTAAAATACCGTAAGACATGATACTATGAAAGTAACTGAAATAGACTAGCCTCGCGGTATCTACATCAGTAAATTGACGGATTTTTCTCACAGCATATGCTGCTGAACTTAGCCGTCCTGCAAGAGATGTTAAATGAGGACCCCATTGCAGCCTTGAGTCGAGCGTGATCCCCAAGAAAACAGTTTTATCGACGAATTCTAGTTTCTCCCTATTCAATACTATTTCACAAACACTACTTTTAACATTCGGCAAGGCAAATCTTATGCATTTAGTTTTTTCCCATTTAATACTAAATTGTTAGCAGTGAACCAATTTTGGACCTGCAGTAGGGCGTTATTTACGTCGTCAAGATTTGATTCACGTCTATTTATCTTAAAAATTAGAGAAGTATCGTCAGCAAATAACACCATTTGTGGTTTGTTTTTTAATAAATGGGGTAGATCATTAATATATACTAAAAAGAGGAAAGGACCCAATATTGAGCCTTGTGGAACACCCATTTTTACTTTTAGACCGAGTGAATTGACACCGTTAATTCGAACTTGCTGTTGTCTATCATTTAAATAAGAGTTTACCAAGCTGAGCGCAAGCTTACCTAGTCCGTAATGCTCAAGTTTCAAGAGCAAGGTTTCGTGATTTACGCAGTCAAATGCCTTGGAAAGGTCACAAAAGATTCCTATGGCATCTTGGGCCGCCTCCCATGCTGTAAATATGTGTTTTAATAAGGCGACACCGGCGTCAGTCGTACAACGTCCTTTGATGAACCCATATTGTTGTTCGTGTAAGAGTTGGTTGGTGTTAAAATGATTAAGCATTTGATTGAGCATTACCTTTTCGAACACCTTGCTGAATACCGGCAGCACGGATACTGGTCTATAATTGTTGGTGTCTTTACTGTCCCCAGATTTAAAAAGTGTTATAACCTTACTGTATTTCATTAAATCCGGGAAAACTCCTTGATCCACGCAAAAATTAAATATTAAAGCTAAATATGGTGCTATAGTCTCGATTATGGATGTACAAACTTTGATAGATAATCCCCATAGATCTTCAGTCAATTTGATTTTGATTTGCCAAAAAGCTTTTACAACTATCATAGGGTTTATATGTTTAAATTGAAATTCAAGCGGGCAGCCTGTAACGTTCGCTTTTAATAAATCAATTGAGACATCGGGTGAGGAATTTAAAGCTTCCGTCGTTTTTGATGGTATATTAGTAAAGAAATTTACAAATTCTTGAGCTACTTCTAAGATAGAGCTTATGGGACTACGTTCAGTCTCCAATGTGTACTCAGTGTTTCGTATTTTGTCCCTGTTAGTTTCATTATTTATTACTTTCCAAACCGTTTTTATTTTATTTTCTGCTGATTTGATCTTGTTGCTAATATACAGAGCTTTAGCTGTCTTGCAGGTATTTCTAAATATTTTCGAATATGTAGCAACATACTTGTTGAAATTTTCTGTGTTAATGTAAGGCTTAAGGCCATACAGCTCGAACAGTCTTTCCCTACTTATCCTAATACCTCTAGTTGCCCAGTCACTAAAAATAAAATTAGGGGAAATATTTTTTGTTTTCTTTTCAAAAGTTTGATTGAATTCAGTGTGCACTATTGAAAAGAAATCCTCATACAATTTATTTGCATCGTCCATATTATGGCCCAGAGCATTTAACTTATTATGTAGGGTACTATTGAATCTATTTAATTTGCCAGTTGTTATTGGTCTAAATTGTATTTGCACTTTTTGCTTAACTGTTTTAAACTTAAAAGTTACCGTTTGTCCACTATGATCAGACGGCAAATAATTTACGATGGATTTATCTAAATAATCGCAATCGCAGAAGACATTATCGATACAAGTAGCAGAAGTTGGGGTTACTCTAGTTGGTTCTGTAAAAACATTAGACAAATTGAACGATTTAAAAAGGCTTAATATTCTACTGCTATTTGAATTATTTTCTAGAATATTTATATTAAAATCACCACAAATAATTGTGGCTTTGTTACTTGATGCAAGTTTCGCTAGGACATCTTCCATTACTGACTCAAATAAAGAAAAGTTCAGATAATTAGGGGGTCTGTACACGCACACTACAACATGCTTATCCAGCTCAACACAGGACAGTTTGATGCAACGCTCAACTGATAAACCAACTATGTCATTACGTTGCTTAGATTTTAAACATTTTTTTATCAAGATTAGAGAACCTCCACGCAGCATAGATTTCCGGTTAAAACAACTGCCCACACTATAGTTCTCATAATTAATCAGCATTTGGTAATCCTTTAACCAATGTTCAGTAAAACAACAAATGTCAAACTTTGTTTTTTCTAAAAACATTTCTATTTCTAATAATTTTGATGAAATACCTTGAATATTTTGATGAAATAATTTCAAGGCATTCTGCTTGTAGGCGACGCATATTAATATTGTTAAAAATTCAATTAGCAATAAGATTTTAGCAATTAAGTTAGTTGTAAGAATTTATTTAATTTTCAATTTCTGAACGTGTAACGCCATCTAGTGGGTTATTTATAAATAAATAATTATAAAGACGTTGGTGGGTAGCTCCTTTAATATTGGTACATTTTTTCTTTGCAAGTTTCGTGCACCCGCAATTAGTAAAAAACAGTGTGTCCGCCGCGTTGAATCTTTTCGCTCGCACCAACGCCTTTTTCCCTTTGTCTACCTAAATTATCGAGTTTTCTTTACCCTATCACCTACAATAAGTGGTCTTCGAGCCAAATCACAATCAGTGTGATGTTTACAACTCCGCCGCGCGTCCCGCGTAAAGTTTTGACTCGCAAACAGCATCGGGAATTCGAGCACCAGCAAATGCAAATGGCGAGCACATCGGCCAACGCACCTGCGGAACCTAAAGTCAAATTACCTGTCCTAGGCACCGATAGTCTCATACCGTCTAAGGATATGGAACGAATGAAGATTGAAACAGCAAAAATAAATAAGCCGTTTGCGTCCGTAAAAAGTGGTTCGATTACGTCTGCAAAATCGAAGCGATCTACGTCATCATCCATTGCTAGACGTAAGCAATTGGAATTAGAAGCCGCTGAAGCAAAAGCACAGATTCAGCTGGCCCTCATAGATAAAAAGCTGGAAGCTGACCTTGCGCAAGTTGATGCTGAAGAGCTCCAAGGTGATGCCAGCGAAGCTAGTAGTAATGAGATCCTCGAAGAGCAAGCTCGTTCTAACGTCGAGGATTGGCTAAATCAAGATCACACCGAACCTACCTGCAGTTACCAGCATCAGCCGACGGCACCATCCACTAGGCGTGCTCACGTCGGCCCCGTCCAGTACACTGATGTTCCTGTTGATAGTATTCAGCAACTCGCACTTACCTTAAAAGACATGATGGCAACCTCGTCAGGCCAACACGAGGACCGTCTACTCAGTCGCTTGTCTACTCCGCGTGACTTACCTGTCTTTAGTGGAGACTGTGTTGAGTGGCTACATTTTAAGAGTGCTTATGATGAATCCACACGAGTTTGCCAATTTAGTGAATCCGAAAACCTGTGGAGACTACGCAAAGCATTGCGAGGCGACGCTAAGGAGGCAGTTACCGACCTGCTAATCGGTAATACTCCGCCCGCAACTGTAATGGAAGCCCTAGACTTAAGGTTTGGTCGACCGGAAGTGATTATTCTGAACCTTACGACGCAGTTAAGGAAGCAACCTGCGTTACCTACCTCGTACCAGTACGATCTCATTAATTTTTCTATTAAAATTAATAACTGTGTGGCCACTATTCGTGCACTGAATCAACCTGATTATTTACGAAGCCCTGAACTCGCGTCAGCTGTTCTATCTAAGCTGCCGAGCACATTGATAGCAAAATGGACCGACTTTGCCTACCAGAAGTTAAGTGAAAATCAGTCGAAGTTGGAGTTAGTAGCAGCATTTCTTAAACATGAAGCAGAAATGTTATCGCTAGTCGGAATACCTCAATGTCGTGAACAAAAGAAGCAGACCGAGGGGACAGTGCCCGCGAAACGAGATGACAACAAATTTCGCACTAATCGACCCATACTACAACCCATGCTACAACAGCTGTTGAGGAGGGCGATAAATGTAAATATTGCACAAAGAGCAATCATTCGCTGCCCGAGTGTCGCGCTTTCAAACGTGCAATGCGCCGTGATAGATGGAAGTTTGTAAAAATGAATGGCTTGTGTTATTGTTGCCTGACGTCACGACATGATAGGAATGCATGCCCCGCACCTGTATGCGACATAGATAACTGTGGGCTTGCACACCACAAGTTGCTACACTGGAGCAGGCCTACGTCATCACAATCGACACACGCGCCGGACGGCGCGCGGCGCGAGCCCGCTGCGCCGGCCCCGGAGCCAGCGCAACCGTCATCACCGCCGCTGCCGCCGCCGCCGCCGTCGTCAGCGCCCGCGCCGGCGCCCGCTGCAAATACTACCGTGGCGCACGTCACGTCAAGCTGTGATAAACGCTTATCTTCGGATCATGTCATGTTAAAAGTGGTTGCAGTGAAAGTGTGCGGACCTAATGGTGTAGTGAATACGTATGCCCTACTGGACGATGCGGCCTCAGTGTCTATAATCGACTCGGATCTTGCTACCGAACTAGGACTTAAGTGTGAGCAATCATGTGACATCAAATTCATTGATGCCTTTGGACTGGAGGTGTATCAATCCGATGCACCGACCGTAAGTGCCCAGATAACTGAACATAACAAAAACAATTATTATGACATTAAGTTACGCAAAGTGTCTAAATTAAAATTGCCAGCACAGAATTTATCTGTAATTAACGAATTAGATTGTAAACATTTGTCTAAAGTTAAAGATTACGTATGTAAAAGTCATGTAGTACCTCGATTACTTATTGGCGAAGATAATTATGTTTTGATTGCGCCACTAGAAATTATTCATGGTAATAAAAATGAACCATACGCTACTCGTTGTAAGTTAGGCTGGTCAATTCATGGTTATTGCGGTCGCACTCACTCCAACGCTGCCAATGTGTTCACTCTCTCTCACACAGAGTTAGATCAAACTGATGATTTAAATAATTTAATTAAACATTATTTTTCTCTAGACTCCATTGGGATTTCAACCTTATGTCGTGAAAATAGTGATCATTTAAGAGCACTGCAAATATTAGATGATACGTCACGTCTTATCGGTAGTCAATGGGAAGTAGGTTTGCCCTTCAAAAAAGACGTTTTCACCATGCCTGAGTCATATCCAGCCGCATCTTTGCGACTGCAGACTTTAATGCGGAAATTTCTTAAAGACGACTCGTACGCAGATCGATATAGGAAGGAGGTAAACAAACTGTTTGCTGACGGTTACGCTCGGGAACTTAAGGAAAATGAACTCTCAGCTGGCCACGTATGGTACCTTCCACATTTTGGTGTCCAGAACCCTAACAAACCGGGAAAGCTGCGCCTCGTCTTCGACGCCGCATCAAAGGTAAATGGATTATGTCTTAACAGTTATTTATTAACAGGTCCAGACTTATATAATTCACTTATGGGAATTATGTTAAGATTTCGTGAAAATAAGGTTGTCATTGTAGTAGTAGGGTTAAAATTAGGCCACAGGATCAAAATGTTCTTAGATTCATATGGCAAGAATCACCAAGCGCTCCCATAAAAACATGCGCCATGCAAAGTTTAATATTTGGTGCAACATGTTCTCCTTTTATAGCACAGTATATTAAAAATAAAAATGCACTTAAATATGACGACTTATACCCAGAAGCCGTGCAAGTAATTGTATAAAATCATTACATGGATGATTGTTTGTATTCGACTCCTGATGCCAATAATGCTATCAAGTTAATACAACAAATTACTCAAATTCATAAACACGGTGGATTTGAGATAAGAGGTTGGTCAAGCAATGACAAACACGTTTTAGAAACAATACCGCCAGATGCGCTCGCGCCCACAGCTGTTCAATTCAAGGACGGAGTTATGAATACAACTGAGCGCACCTTAGGTTTGATGTGGCATCCGTCGGATGATACTTTTGGATTTAAAGTATCATTTAATCGGGTTTCGGAGGCGATATTAAATGGATTGGAGCCTCCTACTAAAGCTAAAATGCTTAGTGTTATAATGTCTGTTTATGATATTCATGGTTTTTTGTCGCCGTTTATTATAAAAAGTAAAATAATTTTTCAGAATGTGCATCGTAGTGGCATTGACTGGGACTGCCGCATCCAACCCGACGAACATAGTAGATGGGTAAGGTGGCTCGAGGAATTAAAACTTCTAGATTCGGTGCGCATACCACGATGCTATGCTAGTGCAGGAGTTTGGACCCAATGCTACGATGACATGAAGCATGAGGTGAGTGCGCCTAAGATTATTAGGACCGAGTTGCACATATTTTGTGACTCGAGTACTAAGGCTTTCGCAGCCGTGATTTATTGGCGATTTATTCGCTCAAATGGTACTGTATCAGTCTGTTTTGTAGCGGGTAAAAGCAGGGTTACGCCTCTGCGTCCTGTATCAATCCCGAGGCTTGAACTGCAAGGAGCCGTACTCGCAGCTCGACTTGTGAGCACAGTTCAAAGTGAACATAAAGATATAAAGGCAGACAAAAGATATTTTTGGACTGATTCGCACACTGTTCTTCAGTGGATACGTGGCGATCCTAGGGACTATAAGCCGTATGTTGCACATCGTCTAGGTGAAATCGATGAGCTGACCACCCTCACGGAATGGCGGTACGTGCCGTCCGGACTGAACGCGGGTGACGTAGCCACGCGCGATGATGCGCCGCCACTACAGTTTCAGGATGTATGGTTTCAAGGTCCGGGCTTTTTAAGAGAACCAGAAAGTAAATGGCCTAAAGATCTTAAAAAATGTAAACAGTTGGTTGAGACAATTTGTGAGCAAAAAATTGTTCACGTCATAGCTACGACAAGTTATAGTACTGTGTTGCCAGTACCTAATGAGAACAACTTTTCATCGTGGATTCGATTGCTAATGACAACTGCAAGGGTCTTATTGTTTATCAACAAATGTCAACGTAAAGGCAACCGAATTGACAATGAAATGTTGCGAAAGGCAGAGGACCTGTTGATAAAAAAGTGTCAATATGATTCTTTCGCTACGGAGATAGAAAGTTTAAAACAAAACAAGCCATTATTAAAAAATAGCCGATTATTAAATCTAACACCTTATCTTGACAGTGCGGGCTTACTACGAGTTGGTGGCCGCATCGACAAGACCGAAGGTGTCACGGAGGATACCAGGAGACCTGTTATTCTCGATGGTCAACAGAAGATGACCAGATTTCTGGTGGAGTACTACCACCGACGAGCGCTACATGGAGCTCATGAACTAGTAGTCAACGAACTAAGGCAACGCTACTGGATCTTGAAGCTCCGCCCCACTGTGCGCGCGGTGGTAGCGCGCTGTCTATTCTGCAGGTACCGACGTGCGACGCCACAACCGCAACGCATGGGTGACTTGCCGTCGGCCCGACTGCAGCACAACCGACGTCCGTTTACATTCTCAGGTATTGATTTCTTTGGACCAATGGAGGTCACAGTGGGTCGTGGTAGACAAAAACGTTACGGCATGTTATTTACGTGCTTAACAGTTCGAGCTGTTCACGTAGAAATAACTGAGAGTCTTACCACTGATTCTACACTGATGGCCCTAAGAAGAATGATAGCCCGTAGAGGGGCACCTACTGTGATCTACTCAGATAACGGTACCAACCTGAGAGGAGCGGACACCGAGTTAAAACGCAGCATCACTGAGCTCGATGTAGATGTTCTGCGTAATGACGGGCTACTTAGAGGTATTGAGTGGCGTTTCATACCCCCAGGCGCACCCGAAATGGGAGGAGCTTGGGAACGTATGGTGCGCACCGTCAAGACAGCTCTCCGAGTTATATTGAAGGAGCGTGCGCCCCGTCCTGAAACCCTTTCAACTTTGATGGCTGAGGTTGAAGCTCTAGTCAACAGTAGACCCATCACATATGTTTCGACAGATCCAAATTACCCCGAGGCTCTGACACCTAATCATTTTTTAATAGGTACGTCATCAATTGGACCATCTTATGGAAGATACACAGACGTGGATCTCCACCTTAGGAAGCATTGGCGTATAGCGCAGAGACTGACGGACATGTTTTGGTCGCGTTGGCTTAAAGAATACTTGCCCACACTTTTGCCGCGTCAAAAGTGGAGTAGTGAGCAGAGGTCGTTGCGTGTGCGTGTCCTACCGCGACGTGCTCGCCAAGGTGGGGGCGGCGGTGGACCTCAAAGAAATCGGCGCCGCTGATGGCATCCGGGTGAGGGTCACTGCGACTGGGGCCCGGATGCTGGAGGTCCCCGGTGTGGCAAGCGGCTCGGCTGCTGACGCTCTGGCCGAAAGGCTTAGGGCGTCCCTAGATGCGGATGAGGCCCGAGTGTCCAGGCCCACCAAATGCGCAGACATGCGTATTCTGGGCCTGGATGACTCCGTGACGGAGGGACAGGTGGTGGCCGCTGTTGTAAGGGCTGGGGGGTGCTCTGCCGAGCAGGTTAGGGCGGGCGCCCTTCGTCCTGACTTCACGGGGTTGCGAGCCATTACGGTGAGCTGCCCCGTGTCGGCGGCCAAGAAAATAGCCGGGGAGGGCCAAAGGCTATTGGTGGGCTGGGTTTCGGCGCAGGTCAAACTGCTGGAACCCAGACCTCTGAGGTGCTTCCGCTGCCATGTGGGCAACCACGTGGGAGCTAAATGCACCTCGGAGGTGGACCGCAGCGGTCATTGTTACCGCTGTGGTCAGCCCGGTCACAAGGCCGGCTCGTGCGAAGCCACGCCGCACTGCGTCGTGTGTGCGGCGGCTGGCAAGCCAGCCGGCCACCGGATTGGGAGCAAGGCCTGCGCCCCACCCACCAAGGCCAGAGGCAAGCCCTCTGCCACCGCCGTCATAGCCGCAACCTCCGCCACCGCCGCCGTTGCCGCCTCCACAGCCGTCATCGCCGCCGCCGCCGCCGCGGCAGGGCCCTCACAGAGGGCCCAGGAGGGAGCTGCAATGGAGTGCCAATAATGGCCCCATTTCGCCTCCTCCAGGCGAACATCAACCACTGCGCCGCATCTGTTGCTCCAGAGCATGGCGCAGTGGTCGATCAACATCGCCGTGGTCGCTGAGCCGTACTTTGTCCCGCCCAGGGATGACTGGGTGGAGGACCTGAGCGGCTCAGTGGCCCTAATTTCGTCGGCCGCCGCCGGTACCCCGTCCCTCGAGGCTGTTAAGAGAGGACGGGGTTGCGTTGCAGCACGGTTCGGGGAGATTGTCGTGGTAGGGGCATACTTCTCCCCGAACCGAACTCTCGCCGAGTTCCACAACTCCCTTGCGGAGTTGAGAGTCGTCGTCGTCGGGTTCTGTTCCCTCCCCGTGCTCGTCCTCGGGGACTTCAATGCCAAGAATGTGGCTTGGGGTTCCCGGTATACGGACACACGGGGCAGGATGGTGGAGGACTGGGCGCTGGAGACAGGCCTGGTCGTCCTTAACCGGGGTTCTGTCCCCACGTGTGTACGGATGCGGGGTGAATCAGTGGTGGACATCTCGTTCGCCAGCCCCGCTCTGTTGCCACGTGTCATTGACTGGCGCGTCATGGAGGGGGTGGAGACGTATTCCGATCACCGGTACATCCGGTTTGACGTCTCCGCCCAGACCTCGAGCGCGCCGGTCCGACAGGCCCCGAGTGGTCCGCGGTGGGCGCTGAAGCAGCTGGACCGGGAGCTCCTCCTGGAAGCCTCGATCGTGCAGGCCTGGGTGTCATCACCGGACAGGCCTGCCGACATCGATGACGAGGCGGAGTGGTTCCGGGAGGCCATGTCCGAGATATGTGACATGGCAATGCCCCGGGTCCAGCCCGGACGTGCTTCGCGCCAGGTGTACTGGTGGTCGCGACAGCTAACGACACTGCGCAATGCGTGCGTTGCTGCGCGACGCCGGTACACCAGGCACCGCAGGCTCCGTATCCGACCTCCGGATACGGAAGCCATTCAGGCGGAGCTATACGAGGGGTACAGAGCGGCGAAGACCGCCCTCCAAGCGGAGATCCTGCTGGCCAGGGCACTGGCCCGCGAGGAGTCGCTGGAGACTCTGAACAGAGACCCGTGGGGACGCCCATACAAGATGGTGCGGGAGAAACTCCGCCCATGGGCTCCCCCGCTGACGCAGAGTCTCCGGCCACAGCTTGTGGGGGACGTGGTGAGCGCTCTGTTCCCTTCGAGAGGGGAACACGCCTCCCCGCCCATGGCTCCGCCTACTGCGGTGCCCGATGCGGACCACACCGCCGACGACGACGACGATGCTCTGGAGGTGACCGAGGTAGAGATGAGGGTGGCGGTACGTAGGCTGAATGCCAGAAATACCGCCCCAGGACCCGACGGCTTACCTGGGAAAGCCTGGGTCCTGGCCTCAGAGGCTCTCGGGCCTCGACTAAGGGGGCTCCTAAGCGCATGCATGGAGAGGGGCCAGTTCCCGCTTCGTTCGAAGACGGGGAAACTGGTCCTCATCAAGAAGCCGGGGCGCCCTGCGGACTCTCCGTCCGCTTACCGGCCCATAGTGCTGCTCGACGAGGTGGGCAAGCTCTTTGAAAGAGTCATTGCAGACCGCCTCGTCGGGCGGCTGGTGCGGGTGGGGCCGGATTTGGCGGAGAGCCAGTTTGTTTGCCGCAGGGGGCGCTCCACGGTGGACGCCATCATGCGCGTGCGAGCCCTCACGACGGGGGATGCGGTGGCTCGGGGTGGGGTCGTCTTGGCGGTGTCTCTAGACATCGCCAACGCCTTCAATACCCTGCCCTGGAGTTGCATCAGGGAGGCACTCCGGTATCACCGGATGCCGACCTACCTCTGTCGTGTGGTCGAGGCCTATTTGACGGACAGGGCCATCATCTACCCCGGTCACCAGGGAGAGTGGAACCGGCGAGAGATGTCGTGCGGTGTCCCACAGGGATCGGTCCTGGGGCCGCATCTGTGGGACATCGGATACGACTGGGTGCTGCGCGCCGACCTCCCCAATGGCGTCAGCGTCGTTTGTTACGCTGACGACACGTTGGTCCTGGCGCAGGGGAGGTCGCACCAGGCGGCGGTCGAACTAGCGACACACGGGGTTGCGACAATCGTAGCCAGAATCCGGCAGTTGGGACTCGAGGTGGCCTTGCACAAGTCTGAGGCCATGTGTTTTCATGGTCCTCGGAATGCGCCACCGTCGGGTTCCCAAATAACGGTAGGAGGGGTTCACATCGGCGTCGAGTCGACGATGAAGTACTTGGGACTCGTCCTCGACAGTCGGTGGAACTTCGTGGAGCATTTCCGACGTTTGGTTCCCAGACTGGACCGGGCCGGGGCTGCCTTGAAGCGGCTCCTGCCCAATCTAGGGGGTCCAAACGCCTCCTGCCGGAGGCTATACGCGGGGATCGTGCGGTCCATGGCCCTGTACGGGGCACCGGTGTGGGCGCATTCGTTGAGGCGGCGGCCTGCCCGCCGGTTGAACGCGTCCCAGAGGGTCATGGCCACCCGGCTGGTCCGGGGATACCGCACGGTCTCCGGTGAGGCGGCGAGCTTCCTTGCCGGATTGCCGCCATGGGATCTGGAGGCAAAAGTCCTCGCGCATATTTGGGAGTGGCGCGGGGAGGCGAAACGCCGGGGCTTGACTCCGATGCCGCGAGAAATCGCGGCACAGCGGACAGAGCTCCGACGGGATCTCATGGCGGCATGGAGAGTACGATTGTCGCAACCCAGTGCTGGGCACGCCACTATTGCGGCGATAAGTCCCCTCTTTGAGGAGTGGCTGGAGAGGCGCCACGGCGTCCTCACCTTCTGCCTGACGCAGGTCCTCACCGGACACGGCTGTTTCGGGAGGTACCTGTTTCGGATAAGGCGGGAGGAAACGCCCGGGTGTCATCACTGCGTGGATCGCCCGGAGGACACGGTGGAGCATACGGTGGAGGTATGCCCGGCTTGGGCAGAGCACCGCCGTGTCCTCGTGGAGGCGATCGGTGGCGGGGATCTCTCGCGTCCGGCCCTGGTCCAGGCCATGGTACGGAGCGAGAGGGCATGGGAGGCCGTCACCTCCTTCTGCGAAGCAGTAATGCTCGCAAAGGAGGAGGCGGAACGCGTGAGGGAGAGGCAAATTTCGCGCCCTCACGCCCCTAGCCGCCGCAGGAGGAGACGCCCTGGGCGTCGGGAATCGATTGCCGATTCCCGGCCACCGTAGGCGCGGGCTTGCGGACGGTGAGCAATGGGTAGCTCGCCGTCCGGTAAGGACCAGGCCCGGGTCGACGGCGCGTTGTGTTCCACGCGCGCCTCAAAGAGATGTCAGCAAGTGAAGGGGTCCGATGAGACCATTGCCTGCCGGGGTTGCGGGATTAGTCCGAAAGGGTTACCGTGGCCCCCTGGCATTGCACAGGCAACAGAAGGAACACGGGTGGGTTTTAGTCAGTAAGAGTCTGACACGCCCTCCCGCTCCACCCAGAGCGGGAGACGTCATTTGATGATTTCCCACCCAAAAAAAAAAAAAAAAAAAGGTCGTTGCGTGTAGGAGATTACGTTTTGATAGTTGAACCGAATTTAGAGCGTGGTTCATGGCGGCACGGTGTAGTGAGTGCGGCACTCCCCGGGGATGACGGGCGCATTCGCGTGTTTGACGTGCGCACTCGCACGGGCGTACTGCGACGACCTGCCACACGCGTCGCCTTACTCGCACCAGAGAATCATTGTGATGCGACGCATATTAATATTGTTAAAAATTCAATTAGCAATAAGATTTTAGCAATTAAGTTAGTAGTAAGAATTTATTTAATTTTCAATTTCTGAACGTGTAACGCCATCTAGTGGGTTATTTATAAATAAATAATTATAAAGACGTTGGTGGGTAGCTCCTTTAATATTGGTACATTTTTTCTTTGCAAGTTTCGTGCACCCGCAATTAGTAAAAAACAGTGTGTCCGCCGCGTTGAATCTTTTCGCTCGCACCAACGCCTTTTTCCCTTTGTCTACCTAAATTATCGAGTTTTCTTTACCCTATCACCTACACTGCTGATTTCCTTTTTGATAATTATTTATTTTAGAGCAAGAAGACACCTTGTTGTTGTTAGCAATAAGAATATTCTTACTGGTACCTTCTGTTGTCTTACACACTAGTTTAAATGACTATCCGGAGTTAACCCCAAGACTTCAATGGCATCACTAGGCAGTGAGCTCATAGTGAGCGAGGGACATGGAACCTCCTTCGTACAATTTGTATAAATATTAATAGCATTTGAGCTACATTTATTCTGGTACACCACCTTATTATTAGTATTATTACTAATCATTGTGGTGTTAATAATACAAGACTTCGACATACTACCTATGTCTGAGTTTATATAAAAAGCTAATAGCCTTGCTATTATGTGTCTAAAACTAACAGGCAGATACACAGTATCCCTAGTCGATTTTAAAGTTTCCACAAAACTGTTGGTGTCAAGAAATACAAGCTTATCACTATAATGACTAACTAAAAAGTGCATATGCTTGTTAAGCATATGAATATAATTGTTTTGTCTTTTTGTCAATTTTTCAAAATATGGGAAAGCACACAATATTATTTTACTACAATTTAACTTTAACAATTCAGTTACACCGTCAGTGATTTCATCTTTTTTGACCTTAGAACTATTACCTACAAATACAGTAGTAGTGTAGTAATATTGGTTTTAGGATTGTATGCATTTGCCACTACTGATGCCATTATTCGTTTGTAGGTAGACCCTGGCATACAATAATTTTGCGTAGAGTAACACAGGTTGTTACTAATTAATTTACCTATACCTCTTCCTATACTATCTGAGAAAATAACTGAATTATAACAATCATGACTACTGAAAGATGGACCACTACCAATCTCAGGCTGTAACTCTTGAGATAGATCTTGCACAATACCAGATATATCTTGGTTGAGGATACAGCCTTGAGTCAAACTCTCAGCCTGGGACGGGTCCTCCGTTGCCTCAGGCTGGACAGCATCAGGGTTTGAAACCTTCTGACAAGTACACTGACACATAACTAACTCATTAGCTGCAAGAATATGTTCTTTAATTTGGTTCTGAGAGCCCACATATTTAATGTAAAGGGAACCAAGTCTTCCCTCAAGTAACTGAATGTCAGACTGTAAGCGCTGTGTATCAATTTCATATATTTTTTTGCTGTCTTCCAATTTTATTTGATAATTGTTTAATTTATTGAGTAGATCAACACGTTCTTTCCTCCGTGGAATATTTTTGGAAAAGTGTTTTTGTTGCTTCCTAATTTGATTACATTTTTTAATTATTCTATTCAGTTTTACATATTTTTTCATTTTTTTATGACTAACTTTATAACTATGATTCTGTTTCAGCATGGAATCTTCAGTAAGGTCAATATTTAATATGGAATGATGGTTACAATTAGTATTTAATAATTTTGGTTTGGTTTACAAGTAGCAAGCCAAATGAAGCATTCTATTGGTGCTTTATTAGTGATAACTAAAAAAAATGTTTTAATGCTTTTAGAACTTGCGGTTTTTGTTTAAATCTAAGAAAAATTATTACATTTATCTTAAGTACTTACCTACCGTAAGTTTAGGTTAAGTTTAGGTTAATTGCAGTTTTAATTAAATAAGAACAAAGTCGGCGAGCAAACAACAATCCAAACAGAACAGAGCGAATGTCAATGTATGACTTTTTAACCACCGATTATTGAGTTTTTGACATAAGTATTGGCACGTCGTGACGTTTCGTTACGACTAATTGCCAACGCTCAAATGCGAAATAATGATTAGAATAATATTAAAAAAACATTATTTTCATTAACTGTGTATCTAGATCAAATACATATTAAAAATTCGCACATTATAACGGGTGATTTTTTTGCTGGTATCTTTTTGGCAACACTATTTTTGACAGATCACGCGTGAATCGTGTCTTGTGTCATTGTCAAACTTGTTCAGTTTGGTCTATAATTTAACCATGAATCGATTTACGAACGAACAACGCTTGCAAATTATTGAATTTTACTATCAAAATGCATGCTCGGTTAAAAGAGTGCATCGCGCACTTCTTCCAATTTATGGGCAGTTTGGTCGGCCTACTGAGGCAGCTATTCGGAAGCTTGTGACTAAATTTCGAACCCAGTTTACATTATTGGACATTAAACCACGAACACGCATACGTAGAGTGAGGACCGAAGAAAATATTGCGGCTGTATCCGCCAGTGTTAGTGATGACCGTGAAATGTCGATTCGCCGCCGTTCGCAGCAATTGGGCCTCTGTTACTCCACTACGTGGAAAATTTTGCGAAAGGATTTGGGTGTAAAACCTTACAAGATACAGCTGGTTTAAGAATTGAAGCCACACGACCTCCCACAACGTCTAACATTTGGTGAATGGGCATTGGCAAAGTTGGAGGAAAATCCACTTTTTTATCGAAAAATTGTGTTCAGCGACGAAGCTCATTTCTGGTTGAATGGATATGTCAATAAACATACTTGCCGCATCTGGAGTGAAGACCAGCCAGAAGCATTGCAAGAGCTACCACTGCATCCCGAAAAATGTACTGTTTGGTGTGGATTATGGGCCGGTGGCATCATCGGGCCGTACTTTTTCAAAGACGACAATGGCCGAAACGTTACTGTGAATGGCGAGCGCTACCGTGTGATGATTGGCGATATTTTTTTGCCCAAAATGGAAGAATTGGACATGCCTGACATGTGGTTTCAACAAGACGGTGCCACATGCCACACGGTACGCGAAACAATGGCCCAATTGAGAGCCGCCTTCGGTGAACAGTTTATCTCACGTTTTGGGCCCGTCAATTGGCCGCCTAGATCATGTGATCTAACGCCTTTGGACTATTTCTTGTGGGGCCATGTTAAGGCTCATGTCTACAGGGATAAACCAGCAACGATTGACGCACTGGGAGCCAATATTGAAGCATTTATTCGTGATATACCGGCTGATATGTTGGAGAGAGTGTGCTGAAATTGGGCCTTGCGAATGGGCCATCTAAACCGGAGCCGCGGCCAGCATTTGCATGAAATCATCTTCAAACATTAAATTGTATTAATCGTTCTATCGATTCCAATAAAGATTTCATCAATTTTTTCAAATTTTTTGTGTTTTTTATGAAAATCAAATCCAATACCTCTTAAAAAATCACCCGTTTAATATCATTTAAAAAAAAATGACTTGTTTTGTTCCGCGTGTATGCGTACTAAGTAATGCTGATGGTCGCGATAAAAACAGGAAATCTGGGCGTCGGATTTTTATTAAATTCCTTTCATTAACTTTTTATCCGCAAGTGTAACAGACTAGTAGTTAAGTAATCCTATTTTCATGGAATAATTTTGATAAGTTTACATTTTTTGTAAATTAATGAAAGGGTGGATGTTGCTTTACAAGCCGGGCATCAAAATCGAAGTGTTTTTTTGTGTTTTGCTGTGGTTGTAACTTTATATCACCAAAAATACATTCAAATACAACAACAACACAACAACAACAACTAATACAACTGGGTGGAATAAGCGTTTATGATCTCAGGCGAGAGGTCTAGTGCCTAAGTACGAGGGAATAACTGCCGCAGAACCCAGTTGCAAGCTTCCTGGTGAGACCTTTCCATATATTTCAGGAATCCGTTAAATAAGTCCACCTAAAGTCTAGTGTGGGTCTCATCATAAATCAATAGATCTTATGCTGTATTTACAATTTATTTGACTAACTTTAAACGATAATACGCGTGTGATATTTGTGTAGTGCCCAAAATGTGTTCCAAAAGGGTGTGTTTTATGCGAGTTCGCATTCTTTTGTTAGACATTTGGTGTGAGTCGAGGGTCGCAGGTAGCTGTTGAACAACAAAGAAATCCTTTTAGTTTTAGTGCTCTTGACTCTGACATTGGATTTTGAAACTTATAACTTCGAAGGCAATTGGCAAAGTTATTTTTGTGTTGAAGTGTTTAAGTTTACATATTTTGATAATTGTGATATTCAAGACGGCTGAAGACTGAGATAAGATTAAGAAGGCTGCTAGCGAGATTCACAAGAAAACTGAAACAGATAGTAACCATAAGAAGACAATGGAAACAGCAATGTATAACACAGCATAGCAGTGACATAGAAAAGAGTCGAAAAAGCAATTAAGCTCGACAAAATATGCACCGGTGAAGCTGGATTTAAACCAATCTGGCGCCGACGTCATTAAAAGATACCAATCCATAGATAACTATCACCCGTCTCTCCACTAGTCCATTGCCTACTCAAGGATGCATATCCGGTATGGCTCGAATCCTTCCATATCCTTTTGGCACGGTCTTCCTTACCATTACCGTGCCCCCGGTCTACTCCCTGATATGTAATGACCTCTGTAGCACCATGCAACATGAGGCTCCAAGGGCTAGTGCACATCTTGGGGTTCATTCGATTTATCGAGTCTGATTAAACCACGCTGGGATCGGTGCATTTCATTCATTCATTCATATAATATTAGTTAGATTAAATTTTATGGCCAAGAATAAAAACTGGCAGATTGCCACGGATTCAATCCTAACAATGTTGAAACAAATGTTACATAATTCGGTAGGATTAATTAATTTAATCAAAACTTTTTGCTGTGAACGAGAGCAAAAAAGAAAAAAATAATTATCTTTTTAAATGGAATTTGTCAATACTTTGTGGAAACTCAAACTCAACTTAAACTCAAAGCATTCATTTCAATTAAACCATTTGCAGGCACTTTTGAATTGTCAAAGAGTCAGTCAGTTAGTCATAAAGTTGAAGCTAGTTGACTATTCCAAAACGTAGATCTCTATGGAGAAGTACCTAACGGGCAAAAACTCCAAGGACACTCTTTTAAATATAGAAATTACAAAATCCTGGGTACATTGCTCTTGTTGATTCTATAAGTGAGAACAATGTAAAAAAAATGTAAAAATCAAAAACGATTAAAAATAAGCCCTGGCAGATAAGAGATGACCAATCTCAACTGACGGCGCCCGTTCACGAACATGACGCGTGGATCAGGACCATCCAGCTCAACCATTTTGTAGGGAACCGAATGATCCAACACACTCGCCATCATCAGCGAGACATTAAGTGAGCATGACATACTCTCAACTACCCTGCTCTTTCAAGTCAAAATCAACATATAATAACATAGTAAACGACTCCATGGTACTCACATTTACAAAAATTGAAAATAAAAATGCGTCTAAGTTATACAAAACTATAGTTTGCAATGTATTGGTAACCTTTATAGAATTTTACCACCAAAAGAAAGAAAATCAATATTATCTATTGGAGTATTCAATAATTAAAACTTGGTTAAATAAAAATAAAAAATAAACATTATGTTCGTAGTCACAAAAAATTAAAAAGGGGAAGCAACTCTACCATTCTTTTTTTTACCTAGTGAGCCCAAGTGGCTCTGGAGCAGGACCAGCATTTAGCCAAGCATTTTTATCTACGATATAATCATTCAACTTATAGTATGCTTGTCTACATAGTGTGCGTTTAATGCAAGTTATAATTTCTTCTCATTTAGTTGAAGAATATCGAGTGGTATTTTATTATAACATTTTACACTGTATCCCATAAAAGAAGTGTGTACTTTAGACAATCTGAAACGTGGTTGATCTAATTTGTTCCTAATTTTTGTGTTAAAATTATGTCTGTCACTTATCTTACTAAAGATGTAGATTTTTTCGAACATACATAATGTTTTCATATACATATAATACTGACAAGGTACGGTCATGATGTAAATTTTCTTAAACAGTTCCCTTTAAGATTCGCGTCTGCAGATGTTGTAGATGGCTCTGACAGCCCTCTTTTGCAGAATAAAGATAGAATCAATATCTGCGGCCCGTCCCAACAGCAAAATACCGTAAGACATGATGCTATGAAAGTAACTAAAATTGACCAGTCTCACGTATCCAAATTAAGCTAAAACGCCCACCTACACCATGGATGACAAGAGGCATACAGATGGCAATGCGACGTAGGGATCGCGCGTTCCGTAAATTTAAAAGGGATCGTACTGATGAGAACTGGACATTATTCAAGGCTGCAAGGAATAGATGCAATCAGATGATACGAAATGCTAAGCGCCGCCACATTCTCGATACTATAAGTTCTTCCTCTTCTGCCGATATTTGGAAATTTCTTGGAACTCTTGGTATCGGCAAATCGCGACATTTAGACCATCCTAATTCAATTGACTTAGATGAGCTTAACTGACATTTCTCCACTGTTTCCACCATGGATCGTCTAACCAAGCAACAAACTCTGTCTCTTATTTCTGGTCTAACGCGTCCTCATATTAATCTTTTCAGTTTTATTCCAGTCGAACCGGGAGAGATCAGAAAGATAATTCTCTCCATCAAATCAAAAGCGGTGGGATGTGGTAATATCACCCGTGGTATGATCATTACTATTCTGGATCATCTCCTACCCGCGATTACCCATATTATACATTTTTCCCTATACACCGGAGTATTCCCTTACCTGTGGCGCAAAGCCTATGTTCGTCCACTACCTAAGGTTTCCAATCCCTCTCTTCCTACCAACTTTCGTCCAATTTCTATCCTTCCCTTCCTATCCAAAGTGCTTGAGGCCTGTGTCCACAAACAATTCTCCATTTTTGTTCATCGCCACTCACTCATTAGCCCTCTTCAATCTGGGTTCAGGCCTGGGCACAGCACTATTTCCGCCCTCCTTAAAGTGACTGGCGATATAAGGGCAGGACTGGAAGACACCAAAGTTACTGCTCTAGTGTTGGTTGATTTCTCGAATGCCTTTAATACCGTCAGTCACGACATTCTGTTAGCCATTTTGTCACATCTTATGGTCTCTCCTGAAGCTCTAGAATGGTTCTCTTCTTACCTTCAGGAACGTCAGCAATCTATTCATGTTGGAGATTCTTATTCATGCTGGTGTGATTTGGAAACTGGCGTTCCTCAAGGCGGTATACTTTCTCCTCTTCTGTTTTCTATTTTTATTAATCTTATATCTTCCGAGCTTCAGTGTGCGTATCATCTGTATGCGGATGACTTGCAGTTGTACTGTCAGGGAAGGGTTGATGAACTACCTGACGCTATCGACAGATTAAACAGGGACTTGATAGCCATAAAAACCTGGGCTGATAGATTTGGTGTAGCCGTAAACCCTACAAAGTTTCAAGCGATCATTATTGGCAGTCCTCGCGGTATAAGCAAGGTGGACGGTACAACCTTGCCGCCAGTTCTTTTCAATGGTACGATCGTTCCTTTTAGCACTGTTGTGAAGGACTTAGGCTTGCACATTGATAGTACCCTGAACTGGCGTACTCAAGTCGCTAGGGTAAGCCAGAAGGTTACTGGAACGCTGCGGGCTCTGTACCGATTGAACAATTTATTACTATCGAGTACGAAGACAATGCTTGTGCAGTCCTTAATCTTCCCTATCATCGATTATGGTGATGTGTGCTACTATGACCTGAATGCAGATCTCCTCGATAAACTTGACTGTCTTCTCAATAACTGCATTCGATTCGTTTTCAATCTACGTAAATATGATCATGTCTCTGCGCATCGGTCGCTTCTAAGGTGGTTGCCCATACGCCAGCGCAGAGAGCAAAGGGCGCTGACCACCTTGTTTTCATTTCTTGACTCTCCCTCTTCTCCTAGTTATTTGGCCCCCACTTTCAGTACATTTGCGCCAACCACAATAGAAATCTATGTTCACCTCACAATCGTCTCCTTCAATGTCCCACTCACCGCACAGACTTCATTCACTCTTCCTTCCTCATTCAGTCTATCTCTCTTTGGAATGCTCTCCCCCAGGAAATCAGGATGGCGAACAACCGATTATCTTTTAAAATTAAAGTTCGCGAGTACATTCGCAAGAAGCTGGCAGTATCATCACAACGGTAATGTTTTCCCATTGTTTGTCATAATTGTGCTTATATTTATACATATTAGGTGTATTTATTATATTTATAGTTTTAAATAGGTATATATGTATATCTTTATATTTAAATAAATATTTTTTTCCACAATTCTCACTTTTGCACCTACCACTGTTTGTCTCTGCATCACCCAAAGGTTGACTGGTAGAAAATGCCTGTGGCATTAAGTCCGCCTCTGTACATTTATGTGCTTGAAGTGTTATTAAATAAATAAATAAATAAATATCCACGTCTGTTAGTTGGCGGATTTTGCAAACAGCGTAATCGGCTGAACTTAGCCGCCCTGCAAGTGATGTTAAGTGACGACCTCACTGCAGTTTTGAGTCAAGCGTGATTCCTTAGGAAAACCGTTTTTTCGACCAATTCTAGTGTCTCCTTATTCAGTACAACGTGACATTCACTACTTCTAACAGTCAGTAACGCGAATCTTATGCATTTAGTTTTCTTCTCATTTAATGCTAAATTATTTATAGTGAACCAATTATGGACCTTTAGCATAGCGATATACGTCGTCAAGCTCCTGTGCATGTCTGTTTACCTTAAAAATCAGTGATATGTCATCAGCAAATAACACCATTTGTGGTCGGTTTTTCAGTAAATGAGGTAAATCATTTATATATAATAAAAAGAGGAATGGACCCCATATCAAGCCCTGTGGTACACCCATTTTGACTTTTAAACCCAAAGAATTTACACCGATTATTTGAACTTGTGAAAACGTGTCAGTATTTGGCATTTCAAAACGAAACAGTTTTAAATGGTTTTCCGTTATTTATTAGGTCTTTTGGTTTTTTTTTTATGCGTCTTGAAAATCCATTAAGTAATAATAAAAACCGGCCAAGTTCGAGTCGGACTCGCACACGAAGGGTTCCGTACCATTATCTATAAAACGGCAAAAAAATATCTGTTGTATGAGAGCCCCCTTAAATATTTATTTGATTCTACACTCGAGAGCAATGAATCCGGGTCACTTAAAGAATGTTAAAAATCTCGGAAACTAAAAATGATAGGTTAATGCAATAAATTGTATTTAATAGACAATGTAATACTCCTTAAATGAAAGTAAAAAAAATATGAGTCACCATACATTTTATTAACACAAAATTACATAAAGAAAAAAACTGCTGATCTCTCCTTAAAACAAAAATAGGAAACATGAAATTTTTGAACTTTATTACGATTTTCTTGAATTTTAATACTTCGTATTGCCTCCTCGTGCTTCCATTACTGCGTTTACGCGGTTTGGCATGCTGTACACCAAGTTCCTTATACGATTTTGGGGAATATTCTCCCATTCCTCTGTGAGAGCAATTTTGAGCTCACGAAGCGTGATTGGGGGAGGGTTTCGTTGTTTTACGCATCTGCTTAGCTCGTCCCAAGCATGCTCGATCGGGTTGATATCCGGGCTGCGCGCTGGCCACTCCATACGAGTAATGTTCATCTCTTGAAGGTAGTCATTCACAATCCTACCTGTATGAGGTCGGGCATTGTCATGCATAAATATAGCATCCTCACCTAAATTGACCATAAATGGACCAACGTGATCATTAAGGATTTCTTCCACATATCTTTCGCTAGTTAAAGAGCCGTTTTCTATGATCACCAGCTCTGTGCGACTTTCAGAAGAAATTCCGGCCCACACAAGTACAGACCCACCACCGTAGGCTACTTTTTCTTCGATGCATGCTTGCTTGAATCTTTCCCCTGGTCTTCGATACACTCTGTGTCTTCCATCGTGCTTGTAGAGCATAAATTTTGATTCGTCGGAGAACATAACTTTTGACCAATCTTCAATACTCCAATTTACGTGGCTCTGGGCATATCTTAGTCTTGAAATACGATGCCCACGCTCCAGTTTAGGGCCGTTTGCAGGTCTAAGGGGTTTTAAGTTAGATTCAGCAAGCCGACGTCTTACTGTCCATGCACTTGGGTTACTTCCTCCGAGGCGTCGAAACTGATTTGTGAGTTCAGTTCCTGTAAGAAAGCGATTTTGAAGCATGGTGTTCACCAAGTATCGGTCTTATCGTGCTGTGGTACACCTGGTTCTGCCCGTTCCTGGTCTGCGTAGGTTAGAACCAGTTTCTTCGTAACGTCGGAGAACTCTTTGTACTGTTGACAGCGACACACCGACAGTCCTGGCTGTATCGCGCTGACTCCGGCCGGTTTCCAGCATTGTAAGTATTCTGGTGCATTCTTCAGGCGTAAGCGACATAATTTCAGCTTGAATAATGAATATAGAGCACTATCAACATGGTTTATGTACCCACATAAATGACAGATTACAAACAAAAGCAAAACCAAATGCTGTAATTTCGTAGTTCCATCTTCGAAAGTGGCCCTTTTTCAAATTTGATTTTTTATGATATAACTTTACAATAACTAAGAAGTTTTAATACCTTCATTTAAGGAGTATTACATTGTCTATTAAATACAATTTATTGCATTAACCTAGCATTTTTAGTTTCCGAGATTTTTACTTTAGGATTCTTTAAGTGACCCGGATTCATTGCTCTCGAGTGTATTATTAGTATTTGATGATATAGCGGCCACAGAAATTAATACATCATCAAAAACATAGCCCTGGGCATTTTTATTGATTTAAAAAAGGCCTTTGATACGGTTAGCCCCAAACTACTCCTAAAAAAACTGGAATCAATAAAAATCACGGGAAAAGCTCAAAAAATGCTCGAGTCTTACTTAGAAAATCGTTCGCAAGTGGTCAAACTTGGTAATAACCAAAGCGATTCATTACCTATTACATGTGGCGTTCCACAGGGATCTATCCTGGGTCCCTTACTCTTTTTAATATATATAAATAATATAAACGAAATTAAACTACATGGTCACCTTACCTTATACGCCGACGACACTAGTTTATTTTACTTCGGATCTTCCATCCATCACAAGAAGATTTAAATACCCTATTCGCATGGTTTCAGTTCAATCTTCTAACAATAAATATTTCTAAAACATATTACATAATATTTAAGGCTAAAAATAAATCAATTATCTCATAATATGACCCTCTAACAATAAATGATATCCCGCGACAGCAAAAACCATGCGAAAAATACCTCTGTCTAAGAATGGACAGCTCACTAACGTGGAATGCTCATATCGATCACATAAAAAGTAAACTCTCGACACTCTCTCTCACTGCGTTACATTGTTCGTTGTATTCCATCAAAATTGCGGTATACTATTTACAAATCCCTAGTTAAGCCACATCTACTTAATTTAATCAAAATTTGGGGCAGTGCTGCTAAAACAAAATTATCAGAACTTCAAATTACCCAAAATAAAATCATAAAAATAATATTCAACTACCCATATCTAACATCTACCAGCAATATTTATCAAGACACAAAAATAATGAACATAAAACAACTTTATATTTACAACACATGCATTTTCATCAGAAATATTCTCAACAAAAGCGTTCATTCAAACATAACACTCACCTAACTTTTGAAGGATCACAGCTTTATAACAAATTACCGTCCTGTATAAGAAATGTACACTCTTACAATGCATTCAAAACTTAACTTAGCCAGCACATAATTGCGGATCGATCACTTCTGGAGAAATGAATGCATTGGATGGGTAACTATTAAATTGTAATACTGATGACGAACATATTGTAATCTATATTTTTAATATTGTTATCAAGTAAGTGACTTATGTCTTTATTGGGAATAAAGTTTCTTTAAACCGAAACCGAAATATTTTGAATTTGAATTCGATAGGTAGAAGAAATACCATTGCAAAAATGTATGCCTTTAAATAAAAGTACGAAAATTATTTATGCATTTTGTTTTTATTAAGTTGAAGTATTTTTTTATATTTGGACAAGTTCTTAGCAGCCGCAGCCAAATCCTCTGCCAGCCAAACCTCCGTCAAGGCCGAGACCAAGAGCAGCAGGAGCAAAGGTGGCACCAGGACCGTAAGCAGCAAAAGGGGCCAATGCAGCAGCCGGGGCAAAGGCAGCAGTCTCACTGATCATGGCAGTCCTGCCACTACCGCAGGCATGGTTGACGGCTCCAGCACCGGCAGAAGGCACCAAACCTTCAAGAGCAACAGTACCCACGAACGGCAGCTCACCACCCACACTCAGAGCACCTTCATACACGTTGTCAGACACTACGGAGATACCGACGGGAGCTATGGCGGAGGCGCTGGAGACAGGCAGAGCGCCGCCACTGGTGGGACTGAACTCTATGGCGGGGGCGTAGATTCCATCGTAAGCCAGGCCCCTGCCTGAATAGCCAGCAGCCAGTCCATCAAAAGCCAGACCTCTGCCTGCCAAGCCAACGCCGGGGTAGGCGAGTCCATCATATGCCAAAGCAGGAGCAGCCAAGCCGCAAGGGGTGGCTAAGGCGGGAGCGGCACAGCCGTAGGGAGCAGCAAGTCCAGAGATATCAGCAACCGCAGCGCGGCTGGTGCAAAACTGTCCGAGTGCGGACTGAAATTAGAAGAATATCATATTAGTTACTTCCACATCCCAAATTCACTTTATTTTGTATTTGAAACACAATCACATAATAAAACAGTAAATTGTAATACGATTTTTCCAATAATACTTATAACCTTGAATACTTCTTACCTTGAGCAGAAGCGCCTGAGCGCAGAGGACGAGGATAGCTTTGACAGACATTGTAGTTTGTTTGGAGTGCTGACACAAGAATGATGTTCAGTGCAACTGTTGGAGGTTTTATATTATTATGTTATCAACTTCCAAGAAATTTAGTATGTAGGTAAGTGTAATTAATTAATAGCTTGCGAAAGCACGATAAGCCTACTATATACCAACAAAGAAACGTTTAATATTTTACTAAGATATTTCACTCACGTTTTCTAATATTTCGAAAACGGTGTTGATATCAACAAGGGACTAATTATAAAAATGTGACAGCAATATCAAGTCATCATTCAGTCTTCAGCTTCTTGTTGAACACAAACATCAAACAATATGTCTTCCTTCACTGTTTTGCTGCTCTGCATCCAAGCTTACTTTGTCCAGGTGAGTGAATTTTTTATGTTTGTTGTAAATACTAACTGTTTTTGTTGCACTGTTTCATGTAAAAGATTCTTGTACACTCTCTTTGATATTGTTTTTTCGTATTGGAGCTCAACATTAGATAACTACCTACCTACTTAAGTGCTTTGATGTCCGCCATTTTATGACTTATTCCATAAAAAAATCATTATTCATTGTGATCAATTATGATTGTTATTTTGGCAGAATGTCTTCAGCCAGGTCTGCCTTGGTGCTTACGGCCCGGCAATCGCTCCAGCATTTGCTTCTCCATTGCAAGCTGGTCCCTACAGCTTGGCTGCTCCAGGTTTGGCTTATGATGGACTTGCGTATCCCGCCGCTGGTTTCGCTGGCGCATACCCCGCTGCCGGTTGTGGAGCTGGACTTGCCGCGTACGGCGGCGTCGGTGAAGGCAACGTGGCGGTAGCTGGTGAGCTGCCAGTCGCCGGTAGCACCCTTGTTGCTGGTCAGGTCCCCATCATGGGCGCTGTGAGCTTCGGTGGCACTGTGCCAGCTGCTGGTGCCGTGTCTATATCCGGACAGTGCGCTTGCGGCTGCGGTGCTTTCTACTAGTATCTCAACTATGTAGATAAAGAGACGAAATGTTGAATAAAAATATATAAATTAGCAATATTTTTTTAATATCATGTACCTTTGGGGAATAAAGGCGTGATGTTAAGGTACACCATAGAATATATATTATAACTTTACCTTTAGTTATTTGTTCACTGTACTACGCAGTAATTTGATCTTTGTTTATTAATACGTCTCGTGCCACAACGTATCATAATATTATAATTTAGATTATGCAGTTGGCTAAAGTTTGGATGTTATGAAGAATCGATATAGGCCCTCTTGCACGTTTAGTCGGGTTAAATAAATAAAATTAGAGTTTGTAAACGCAGAATTAAGTAACTAACATTTTAACAAATATTTCGCGTTGCTCTACTAAAAAGTAATACTGGGTGAGTTATTCTGATATTAGTTTTTTTTTTTTTTTTTATGGAACTGTGGGAGCCAATGGTTGTAGGCACCGTACACTATCACTTAGTTGATGTTTTTTTAGTTGTGGAGTACACAGAAAGAACCACAAATTGTGTTTAAAGTTTTATTAAAATACTCGTATAAAAGGTTCAAGTTAAAGTGGTAGCGATTCTTTCTCTTGACAAATGGATAGTACCACAGTTGTAGTCTGACTCGATCTGCCTTGCGTGAAAAGTTACAATTAGAGCGTAATATTTGTGATGCATGACTTCCAAGTAAGTTGCTGCGTTTGCAAAGTAAATGTACGGTTGTTGAGACCGTAGGTACATGTTGGCAACCCCACAAAGATGTACGGAAGTTTAATGAAAGCTTCTCAAGAGAAGAAACCCTATTACAAAGAAACAAATAGTAAATTAAATCGTTCGAAGTTGAATGCGATGTTGTCTGCATAACGTGGACGTTCCACTTGCAGTTCTGCTTGGCTCGCCGTCTGAATGTTTTCTTCTTGCTTTTTGTGTTGTATCGGTTGCAGTTCAATCTCTTCAAGCTGATTGTTCGTAGCTTAATGACTCTTAGTTTGTTTTGAGCGACAAAATGGTCCGTATCTATTTACAAAACACCCAACAGAGACAATGACGATTACTCCCACAATGGTATAGGAGACGGCGTATTGGTGTATGTCATGAGTGAAAATGGTTGATGGGAGCTGATTTTCTCGTGTTTTCATAATAGCTAATCGCTCGTCGATTTCCTTCAATTCTGCAGTATCTTGTAACATCACGTGCGACATAATATTATGTGTTATGTTCACAATGTTATTTACCATCGAGTTGAGCGACGGTATATTCATGGAAAGATCCATCTTCATGTTGCTATTGTATTGATTATGCGAGTGAATTGTTAATTCTTTCGATTGCAACAAGCAAAACCCTGTGCCAAGGTCAGTATCCCGGAAGTCATGGAGTGTGTAGTGATGTCATTTTCACACACAATTCGTATTCTGCAAGTCCCGCAACAAATCGCCAGCCAAGTATGCATTGTGTGTAACGCGATCCAGTCCTGCTTACATAGCACATTTTTTTACATCACAAGGTAAGGTCGTTCGATGACCCAATATTTTTGCTTCACATGGGGCATTGCTGTTATGCAAGTTGAATTTACAATGTTTAAATGTTCTTTCTCCAGAATTACGAGTAGTTTACCTACTGACAGGTTATATGAGTTTTTATAATTGTTTATAATTTTACTTTATAAGTCAATTTATTTTAATTTATTGTTGACATAATCTACTCATTACAATGTTTTTTCATGAGTTGTATTGCAATATGTGGTTAGCTAGCGACCTCGACAATTATTTATTTTACCTCGATGGTCCTAGTTTATCAATTATAACTTCTAGTTACAGCTATATGTAAGCGGGCACGCCCTTTATGCCTGGAGGCTTTTTTTTTTTTTTTTAGATATTGTTTAATTTTCGTTATTTTAATTTCTGCTTGAGTATAGTTCTCGATGCTTTTGGTTGGTATATTGGCGTGTGCTAGCTGTCATATGGCTATTAATGATAGCTATTTAATTTATAATTAAAATTATTTTTTGCGTATTGTAAATTGTCTTTCACAGACAGCTGTGCTGCTGGGGAGTTTGTTGCGCCACTTCTTCTTCCCAGCAAAAGCACTAGGAAGTGGTGAAGGGTGGGCGTTTTGGGGGACTGTCTTATGTAATTTTGACGTTCGAAAAGTGCTGATTCTCAGCCTAGTTTGATTAAATGACTTTTGAATTTTTGAATATAGGTAGATTCTTGTTGCATATCAAATTGCCTGGTTGAATGTGACTTCACCGCTTCATGTCATCTTCAGATAAGGAGATATAAGTGCTCTTCCCAAAGTTTACAGCTATTTACTGCGAAGCTAGTTGGACGATAACTGTTCCTGTGCTTGTTTTCATGGGCAACGGAGTAGCTTGGTACAGAGTGAAGTCTTCATCTGAGTTCAATCAAAGTCAAAGTCAAAGTCAAAGTCAAATAATTTATTTCATTTAGGCACAAAAAAGGCACTTATGAACGTCAAAATTTACAAAAAAAAGATATAATAATTGATTCTAGTCGCCCATTCCAAAAGGTCGTTTTCGTATGGAGAAGAATGGGCAAGAAACTCCACCGTTACTCTTTTAAAATATTTTCACAATATTCTGTATACATTAATTATATAATTATATGTGAAGACGATGCACCTAGAATAAGATTACTATACCACGATAGGTAAAAAGAATGAAAAATGAAGGAATGACATAAATTAATTATGTGATAGATGCATGGTGCTCACATATTTACAAACATTGTAAAATTATACGATATTCTTAACATTTTAACAAGTACTACTAATAATAAGTCAGTGTGTGAGTTCAAGTAATCACAGAATATAAAATAAATGTTAAAAAAAAAAATATTATACAATTAAATTGGCAACCAGTTTGATTTTGTCTAGATTCTAAATTGTCCTATGGAGCAGGACCAGCATGTTTCCAAGCATTTTTATCTTGGATATAATCCTCTAATTTGTAATATGCTTGTTTACAAAGTGTACTTTTTATATGAGTTTTAAATTTTCTTTCATTTAATTCTAATATATCACAAGGTATTCTGTTGTAACATTTAACACAGTACCCCATAAAAGATGTATTTACTTTAGATAGTCTGAAAAATGGTTGATCTATTTTATCTTTATTTCTAGTATTAAAATTATGTCTTTCACTTATTTTATTAAAAAGATGTAGATTTTTTCTCACATACATAATATTTTCATAAATGAATTGGCAAGGTACCGTCATAATATTAATCTTTTTAAATAGTTCCCTGAGAGATTCGCGACGACTTAGATTATAAATGGCTCTGACAGCTCTCTTTTGTAAAATAAAAATGGATTCAATGTCAGCAGCCCGACCCCATAGTAAAATGCCATACGACATAATACTGTGGAAGTAACTAAAATAGACCAAACGCGCGGTTTCTACATCTGTTAACTGTCTTATCTTTCTAACAGCATAAGCGGCCGAGCTTAGCCGCCCCGCGAGAGATGTTATATGGGGTCCCCATTGTAATTTCTCGTCTAGCGTGATTCCTAGGAAAACTGTTTGATTAATAAATTCCAGTTTTTCTCCATTCAATATGATGTCACATTCGCTGCTTCTAACATTTGGTAATTTAAATCTAATGCATTTTGTTTTTTTATGATTTAGTACCAAATTATTTACCGTAAACCAATCTTGGACCTGAACAATACAGCTATTCACGTCGTCAAGATTTTGTGACCGTCGGTTTATTTTAAATATCAATGATGTGTCATCTGCAAATAACACCATCTTTGGTTGATTTTGAAATAATTGAGGTAAATCATTTATATAAGCTAAAAAGAGGAATGGACCCAATATCGAACCTTGAGGAACGCCCATTACCATTTCAGACCCTAATGAGTTTGTGCCGTTGACTTGAACTTTAACCTTTCTATCTTTCAGGTATGATCTTAGTAAATCAAGAGCTGTATTCCTAATCCCATAGTGCTCCAGTTTCAGCAGAAGTGTCTCATGGTCTACGCAATCGAAAGCCTTCGAGAGGTCGCAAAAAATTCCAATGGCATCTTGTGCTTCTTCCCAGGCGTTAAAAATGTTCTTTATTAGGGCGACACCGGCGTCAGTGGTACAACGCCCTTTGGTGAAACCGTACTGTTGATCATGAAAGATGGAATTTTTATTAAAGTGCCGTAACATTTGATTGAAAATCAACTTTTCAAACACCTTACTGAGAACTGGCAGAATTGACACAGGCCTATAATTGTTGGGTTCCTTACTATCACCGGATTTGAACAAAGGAACTACTTTACTATGTTTCATGAGATCCGGAAAGACGCCTTGGTCTACACTAGTGTTAAATATGAAAGCTAAATAAGGCGCAATGGTTTCGATGACAGATCTACAGACTTTTACAGACATTCCCCACAGATCTTCTGTTGATTTAATTTTAAGATCTTTAAAAGCTTTTATAACAGCCTGGGGGTCTGTATGCTGAAACCTAAACTCCAAAGGGCATGCCTTTACATTCTTTCTAAGTAAGGCAGCAGAAAGCGCGGGTGAGGAATTTAAAGCTTCAGTGGTTTTGTGGGGAATATTAACAAAAAATTTTTCAAATTCCTGAGCTATTTCTACATCTGAGTTGATGGGACCATGAGCAGTCTCTAAATTAAATTCAGTATTACGCTGTTTTTTCCTACCGGTTTCATTATTTGCCAGGTAGTTTTTATTTTATCATCAGCTGATTTTATTTTATTGCTAATGTGAAGAGCTTTAGCTATTTCGCACACACTTTTAAAAGTTTTAGAATATTTTGCAACATACTGATGAAAGCTTGTATTATTCATGTGTTGCTTTAGGCCATAAAGTTCAAAAAGTTTTTCCCTACTTTTGCGAATACCTGGAGTCGCCCAATCACTACATAAGAACTTTGTGTAAATTGTTTTGGTCTTTAGTGGAAAAGTGTCAGTAAATTGTTTGTTTAATAGTGAAAAGAACTCGGCGTAGAACTCATTTGGGTCACATATATTATTAAAACTCTGAATACATAATTTACTTGCCAAAGCATTATTTAATTTATCTAGATTTTTACATGTAATTGGCCTAAACCTTATTTGAATTTTTTGTAAAGGTAGGTAGGAGCAAAAAGTAACTGTTTGTCCACTGTGATCAGATGGCAACTTATTTATAATTTGTTTATGTAAGTAATCACAGTTACAAAAAATATTATCTATACAAGTGCCAGAAGAAGCTGTCACTCGGGTTGGTTCAATAAAAACATTTGACAAGTCAAATGACCTGAAAAGACTTAATAGTCTGACAGTATTAGAGTTATTTTCTAATAGATTAATATTAAAATCACCACATATGATTATTGACTTACTACTAGCATTTAGTTTCTTTAGCACATCTTCCATTACAGAATCAAACATAGAAAGATTCTGGTAACTTGGAGGTCTGTATACACATACTATAACATGCTTATCAAGCTCAATACAGGAAAATTCAATGGTGTGTTCAACAGACAGTCCGATTATGTCTTTTTGTTCTTTCGATTTAATAGAATTTTTTACTAATATTAATGATCCTCCATGTATCATACGTTTTCGGCTGAAATGGCTAACTACACAATAATTTTCATAGTTAATTGACATTACTTGATGATCTTTTAACCAATGTTCTGTTATACAAACAACATCAAACTTAGTATTTTCTAAAAATAATTCTATTTCCAGTAATTTGGAAGAGCAACCTTGGATATTTTGATTGAATAATTTTAAAGTATGTTGCCCCCCCTTTGGTTTTTTATTATTATTAAGTGTTATATTGCCAGAAGATACCTTTTTATTATTCTCTAATAATAATTGGTTATTTGAAGGGGTAACTTCTGTTGTCTTACTAACTAGTTTAAAAAGTTATCCGGAGTGACCTCCACAACTACAACAGAAGAGTCTAGAAAGTCTGTATGAATTCCAGCAGGAAGAGAATACCCTATCTGACTGCTAGTGGCCTCCAAAGATGTTGGTATTATAGGTGGATTCTCCTTCGTACAACATGATGACTCATAATTATTAATCACTATGTTGTTAGTATAACTAGACAACACAGACTCGTCACTAATACTAAAATTTGTTATATTAGCTATAACCTCATTAATATTATATGCTATCAACATAGCAATCATATGTCTACATTCCCAAGACAGAGATAAAGTTCTCTGAGTTAACTTAAAACCACTAACAAACTTGTTAGTGTCAAAAAACAATAATTTGTCACTATGACAACATGTCAGCCTGTGAATAGTACTATTTAACTTATAAATATAATTATTTTCATAAACTGATAAAGTATCAGAGTAAGGTAAAGCACACAACATTAGTTTTCCTATATTTAACTTTAATAAGGTGTTCACACCATCCACTATGTCCTTTCTGGTAATACCAGTACTATTACCTAATAGCAAAACCATTGTAGAATAATTATCTAGGTTTGTGTTTGCAATTCTTTTAATCATTTGTTTAAAAGTTATGTTATGATAACTATGATTGGTAAAACTATGGCTAAGGTAATTGAGTAACATTTTTCCAAAGCCCGAACCTAATTCGTCACAGAAAAATATAGATTTATTATTATTTTGAGTATTAACACAGTTCTCTGCTGTAAGAGCCAACACCGGAGGAGGCAAGTCAGGCTGAGGCTGAGGAGGTGGTGGTTCATAGGCACAGCTGCATGAGATATTATTAGTCAAAGACTCATACCTCTCAGCATTGCACTTCACCAAATCCAGTAGTTCCCCAGCCTCAAACAAGCGCTCACTTAGTTGTAGTTGTGAATTCTCATATTTCTGAAAAATATCCTTCAGCAACTGCTCCTTGTGTAGTATATCATTATAAAGGAGCTTAGTATCAATATCATACTTTTCCCTACATTCATCTAACTCAACAGTACAACTATTTAAACTTTTGGAAAGGATAACACGTTCCTTTCTAAGGCAAAGATTTAATTTTAAAAGATTCTGTTTTTTAATAGCCTTCTGTGACCGTTTAATTATTTTTCTAAATTTAATGTATCTCTTTAATTTATTATGACTCAAAACAATAGGACACAATGGTATGGTATCGTCACCAGTCAAATCTATTGTTATAGCTGGCTCACACACTGATTTTGACTTACTGCCTACCAAATCATAAAATAGGTTATTGGTGTTAGCAACCTGTTTACTGACCTTTTCAGACTCTGAGAGAGATAGGGCCTTATGGGCTTCACATAATTCCTGTTTCAGTTCTGAAATATGGTTCAAAGCCAGTACATGGGTGTCACTGCACTCTTGAAATGTTGACACTTGATGTTGTAAATGTCTGTACTGGTCGGCTAAGTTTATGTGTTCTGTGTGTAGCTCAGCCAGCTCATTTTTGAGGAAGGTGTTTTTGGCGATAATGTTCTCCACTTCCACTTCACTGTCTTCCCTTTCCTGGAGCAGTTGTTTACATTCTGCTTGAGAAGCTTCGAGATCCTTTAAGGTAGCCCTCAGCTTTGCTTCCATCTCTTTGATTGTAGCTCTGCGGGTCATCATTTTGAATAACTGTCAGTGAGTAATAGTGACCTGGAATGTGTGAAATTATGCAGCTAAATAAGAGTGCAAGAAAAGATGTTCTGATATGTATGTGATAAGCAGGGGGTAGTTGGGGAAAAAAGTAAATAAAATAATTTGTTGAGAAATAGCTGTTAAATTTAGATTAAGTTAGTTAAAGTGAGATGGTAAAGTTAAACAGAAGAGAAATACTATAGAAAACACTGCGTTTCTTATTATTATCATAAAACTAGTTAAGTAAATAGTTACAATTATACTTGATTTTATGAGAAGAGTTTGTGACACATTACAGGATTAAATTGTATACTTAGACAGAGCTCAGAATGAGTTTATTTTGTATAGTAAATTATGTAGTGTTTAATGTCTGGGCGAATGTTTTTGTCGTCGATTTTGCTTCCACTAGTTGTCAAGCAAAAGGAGTCATAAACTGTGCCAGTGTGTGATGGACGTAGCTCAGAGACCTGAGCAGTATTTTGTGGTGTTCTGTGGTCTGTAAATCTTAAGTACAATCACATAAATAAAACAAAATACTCCCCGGGATCGATGATAATTTCAAATCCGTCACCGTTGAGGCGTTGAGTTGACAGCCAGTTTTAAAATTCTTTGGTACGAAGTTTTCGCGACAAAAAACACTTTATAATTACTGGATAGAATACTTAATATCTAGGTTCGACTATATTACACTAATTTAACAAACTTAAAACAATTATAATAATTTACTAAAATAATTAACCTAGAGACCGTTTTTTTGACGACCGGCTACCAGGTGTTGCCAGTGCAAAAAAAAAAAACAATGGGACGTGTTACATCTCGAACAAGAAGTAGTTAGTAGTGACTCGCGCTCTCACGTATAGTAATTTTTAGATGTCTTTAATATCGTCTGTGATTTTTCGAAAGGAACGTACTCCGTCCCAGTAAGTTGTCAAATTATAATACATAAGTAGTGTCCATTCGTCATGAATCACTTGTACGTTTCCTATATTGTCATAATAAATCGGCCGCTCGAGTTCGAAGTTAGTAATTTGAACGCCAGACGTTATGATTTCACCTTATGGACCAGTTATTAACGTAAATACAATTAATAGCATTGTAAGAAGGGAGAAAATCATTTATTTCTGCCAGGCTTTGGTGTGATTGGAGTTTTCTTTTCTGTTTTGTTTACCAGATTGAGTTTTAACCGTGGTCACTCGAACATAGCCGTCGGAACCGGGGTGCAGTTCAAGTATGCGTCCCATGGCCCATTTTCCTGGAGGCAAGTTGTTGTCCTTAATCTATAAAAGACTATATCGCCTTCCTGGATGTTCTTTTTTGGCTTGTTCCATTTCCCCCTGATCTGGAGCTGTGTTAAGTATTCAGTCGACCAACTCTTCCAAAATTTACGTGACATAAATTAACGTTATTTTCGTCGCAGTACGTTGATATTTTTAGTGACATCGTTGGGCTTCCAGTGAGAAAATGACCAGGTGTTAGGTAGTTTTGAAACTCATCGGGATTTTCAGTGAGTGGACAGGTGAGGGGTCTTGAGTTCATACAGGCTTCTATTTTTGCCAGTAGCGTAGTGAACTCCTCGAATGTTAGTTTCTGATCGCCTAGTACACGGTGAAGATGATGCTTTATCGATTTTACCGCCGCTTCCCACTGACTGCCAGTTTTCGGCCACGTGCGAGAGTTGAAGTGCCATTCTACCTCCATTTTCAACCGACTTTAAAAAGGAGGAGGTTCTCAATTCGGTTGTATGTCTTTTTTTTTTTTGTATGTTTGTTCCGCGATTACTCCGCCATTTATGAATTGATTTTGATGATTCCTTCTGTTTTTGGTAGGGCATAGTTCAGAAGTGGTCCCATATAAGTTTGGTCAAGATCTGATGAAGGGTTTTTGAGTTAGCTTCAATAATACGTATTTCTCCCACCTACTATATGTGGATGATGTTCTAATAGTTCCTGTCACTGTAATTTACATAGCAGGTAGTGGTATTCAAATTTTTGTGGAGGGTTTGTGTACATAGGCACCACAACTAAAAAATGAAAAATAAAACCTTTTTTTACAAAAACTAAAACCGACTTCCAAAAAAAAAACACTACAAAGTGAAAAATAACTTTGATTTCGAAAAAAAGTTTTTTTCCGATCTCGTTGATGGAGTGCGGTGAAAGTTTTTGTTTAAACTTTTCAAATTCATTGCGCAACATCTTCGAAGCTCCAATGAAGTTCGTACCGCAGTCTGAGTACACATGTTTAGGTGTACCGCGTCTAGCACACATGTGCTGGAAAGCGGCAATGAAAGTATCGGTGCTTAAATCGGACACCAGTTCAATGTGTACAGCTTTAGTAGTCATGCAAACAAAAATAGCGATGTACCCCTTCGTAGTCTTATCTCCTCTTCCTTTGTTTAGTTTGACTGACACGTGTCCAGTGAAGTCTACACCAGTGTGTGTAAAAGGTCGAGATGAGGTAGCTCTCTGTTGAGGTAAGTCCACCACAAGTTGGTAGTTATTGGTTGGTTTAAAGCGGGGGCATCGCACGCAACGTCTCATTTGAGTTTTTACTAGAGCTGTAAGCTGTGCTTCCGACAATCCAGTATCGCTGTCGGTTTTGAGCCAATGTCAGCCGCACACCTCCATGAAGTGTGTAAGTAAGGTGTGCTTGTTCAATTACGAGCTGAGTTAGTCGTCCCATTTGATTAAGAATTGTAGGATTCTTCATCTCGAAGGGCAAGTAGGAATTTCTCAGTCTTCCACTCACTCCTATAACCCCTTTCTCATCTATATAAGGATTCAATTTGTATAAAATGCTCTTGTTGTTTATAGTTCCGTTTGCTTTCAGTTGTTTGTATTCATTTCAAAACTCCGTACTCTGCACATAATAATTCTGTAATTACTCGATCAGCTGCTAGCTTGAGTTCGCTCACACTTAGGTAGTTGGTTTCAAATTTCATCTTGGAGCGTGCCATTGCGATAAAGCGCAGTACCTGAGCCATTACTCGAATTACTTGCGTTAATGAACTATATTTATGTAATAAGTTATTTATAAAATGTTCATTGTTTTTCGGCAACGTTGTGGTTGCCACTGCTAAGTTGACACTTTCCTGGTTGGTTGTAAACAAACATGTAGAGTTTCTCATGAGGTCAGAGTCTTGTGCCTTTTTTTTGAAATTCTGGACCTTGCCACCAGAGATCGAAGTTTGCTAGTTTGCTCGGCAATATTCCTCTAGATGCACAGTCAGCAGGATTCTGTGCCGATTACTTAGCGCTACTTGTCGGAAGGAATAGTTTGTTTTATTTTTTCAACTCCGTTGGACACGTACTGATGCATCTCCTTGCAGCCACGCTAAGACTACTTGAGAGCCACACCATGCTTGTATTGACAGATTGTATCCGCTCTTGCTTCGAAAAATGTCTCGCTGGTAATGGGTGGCGTGTGTGATCGTTAAGTTCCCTTCAAAATGGTTGAGCTAAACGGTGCTGATCCATGCGTCTTGTTTGTGAACGGGCGCCGTCAGTAGGGACTGGTCATCTCTTATCTGCCTCGGCTTAATTTAAAAAAAAAAAAAAAATGTTTTTATCTTTTTATTACGGACGCTTTTTACGTGCAGATCTTTCTACATTGTTCTCACATGTATAATTTCAACATGAATGATGTAACAATAATTATTATTATTTAAAAGAGTGTCCGTGGAGTTTCTTGCCCGTTCTTCTCCATAGGAACCTACGCTTTGGAATGGGCAACTAGCTTCATATTTCTGACTGACTGACTCCTTGACAATTCAACAGTGCCTGTAAATAGCTTAATTGAAATAAATGCTTTGAGTTTGAGTTTGACTAACTTGGTTATACGATACCCCTTGGTAAGGAGTGGTTGTCAGACTTTCAGGCTTCTGACGACCCGTAACGACTGTCAAAGATCCACGAATGACAGCCGGGACCAACGGCTTGACGTGCTTTCTGAGGCACGGAGGAGTCTCGTATCTAAGGATGGTCACCCATCCATGAACCAATCCCAACAAGCGTAGCTTAACCTGATGTATCAACTCGTGATCATGAGCTACTCCTTTGAGAAAAAAACAAAACTAATGCGAGTCCATTTACCAATGCAAGGTAGTCACTTCTCTTTTCTAGAACTCATCTTTTAATGGGTCAGTCTCCAAGTCGCATACACTTTTATCGTTTAATTTATTTTGTTATTAAAGGTACACAACAACAGAAACACAATTATGGCAGTGATAGGACATTCAACAGGGCTGCCATCGCCCGAGCGAGCTTTCAGTTTTCACCCAATTATTTGTTTACAAGCTATTGCCCGCAAATTCGTTTACTATCCAAGATGAAAGTAGCCTATATACTTTTCCATATCACCCATGCGCCAAATTTCATCCAAATTCGTTCAGCCGTTTTAGTTTAAAAATCTAACAAAAAAACAAACAGTCACTTTCGCATTTATAATATTAGCTAGATTAGATTTTACGGCCAAGAATGGAAACTGGCAGATTGCCACGTATTCAATCCTAACAATGTTAAAACAAAATGTTACATAGGTACGTATACTGTTTGCGGTGTAGCATGGTGCGGGTGACAGGTGACAGAAAGGGTAAAATAATATATCATAATTTACTTGTTTTTACTGATTCTGTATTTTACGTATTGACCCGTACCTATATACATTAGCGGCGTTGTGGATTTTTTTTGTGATGGGTAAAAAATGTTAAACTCGCGTCAGGACACGTTACCTGATCGAAAATTCTTAAGATGGAGGGAGAGTAGACTGGTGCAAAATTATTCCCTAACCATTCCATAATATCAAAAATACACAACGTTAATATTCAACTCCCGGCACTCCCGGAGGGCAACCCGTTTTTTTTTTTTGGTTCGTATTGAAAATCCATATAGTAATAATAATAACCGAGCAAGTGCGACTCGGACTCGCGCATCATATTGCATAATATCTATAAAAACGGCAAAAAAATCATGTCTGTTGTATGGGAGCCCCCCATTAATATTTATTTTATTCTGTTTTTAGTATTTGCTGTTATAGCGGCAACAGAAATACATCATCTGTGAAATTTCAACTGTCTAACTATCTCGGTTCATGATATATGCCTGGTGATAGACGGACGGACGGACAGCAAAGTCTAGGGTTGTTATAGGATCCCATTTTTACCCTTTAGGTACGGAACCCTAAAAACACAAAAGTAATTTTGATAGGCAGAAGAAATACCATTGCAAAAATGTACGCCTTTAAATAAAAGTACGAAAATTATTTATGGATTTTGTTTTTATTAAGTTGAAGTATTTTTCTTTTTGGACAAGTTTTTAGTAGCCGCAGCCAAATCCTCTGCCAGCCAAACTACCGCCAAGGCCGAGACCAAGAGCAGCAGGAGCAAAGGTGGCACCAGGACCGTAAGCAGCAAAAGGGGCAGCCGGGGCAAAGGCAGCAGTCTCACTGATCATGGCGGTCCTGCCACTACCGCAAGCATGGTTGACGGCTCCAGCACCGGCAGAAGGCACCAAACCTTCAAGAGCAACAGTACCCACGAACGGCAGCTCACCACCCACACTCAGAGCACCTTCATACACGTTGTCAGACACTACGGAGATACCGACGGGAGCGATGGCGGAGGCGCTGGAGACAGGCAGAGCGCCGCCACTGGTGGGACTGAACTCTATGGCGGGGGCGTAGATTCCATCGTAAGCCAGGCCCCTGCCTGAATAGCCAGCAGCCAGTCCATCAAAAGCCAGACCTCTGCCTGCCAAGCCAACGCCGGGGTAGGCGAGTCCATCATATGCCAAAGCAGAAGCAGCCAAGCCGCAAGGGGTGGCTAAGGCGGGAGCGGCACAGCCGTAGGGAGCAGCAAGTCCAGAGATATCAGCAACCGCAGCGCGGCTGGTGCAGAACTGTCCGAGTGCGGACTGAAATTAGAAGAATATCTTGTTAGTTACTTCCACATCCCAAATTCACGATTTTTCGAACAATAATTACAACCTTGAACACTTCTTACCTTGAGCAGAAGCGCCTGAGCGCAGAAGACGAGGATAGCTTTGACAGACATTGTAGTTTGTTTGGAATGTTGACACAAGAATGATGTTCAGTGCAACTGTTGGAGGTTTTATATTATTATGTTATCAACTTCCAAGAAATTTAGTATGTAGGTAAGTGTAATTAATTAATAGCTTGCGAAAGCACGATAAGCCTACTATATACCAACAAAGAAACGTTTAATATTTTACTAAGATATTTCACTCACGTTTTCTAATATTTCGAAAACGGTGTTGATATCAACAAGGGACTAATTATAAAAATGTGACAACAATATCAAGTCATCATTCAGTCTTCAGCTTCTCATTGATCACAAACATCAAACATGTCTTCCTTCACTGTACTGCTGCTCTGCATCCAAGCTTGCTTGGTCCAGGTGAAAGATTGCTTATTTTGAATTGTTGTTGTAAATACTGTTTTTGTTGCACTGTTTCGTGTAAAAGATTCTTGTACACACTCTTTGACATTGTTTTTTTTTGTATTGGAGCTCAAAATTAGACAACTACCTACCTACTTAAGTGCTTTGATGTCCGCCACTCTATGACTTGTTCCTTAAAAAATATTTATGCACTGTGATCAATTATGATTGTTATTTTGGCAGAATGTATTCAGCCAGGTCTGCCTTGGTGCTTATGGCCCGGCAATCGCTCCAGCATTTGCTTCTCCACTGCAAGCTGGTCCCTACAGCTTAGCTGCTCCGGGTTTGGCTTATGATGGACTTGCGTATCCCGCCGCCGGTTTCGCTGGCGCCTACCCCGCTGCCGGTTGTGGAGCTGGACTTGCCGCGTACGGCGGCGTCGGTGAAGGCAACGTGGCGGTAGCTGGTGAGCTGCCAGTTGCCGGTAGCACCCTTGTTGCTGGTCAGGTCCCCATAATGGGCGCTGTGAGCTTCAGTGGCGCTGTGCCAGCTGCTGGTGCCGTGTCTATATTCGGACAGTGCGCTTGTGGCTGCGGTGCTTTCTACTAGTATCAACTAGTATCAACGTCTAGTCACGAAATGTTGAATAAAAATATATAAATTGGACATAGCAATATTTTTTATTATTATGTACGTTGCACTACTAAAAAGTAATACTGGGTGAGAATAGAATAGAATATAGAATAGAATATAATTTATTTGCATGAAATATGGTGCTTACAGATCTCATAATACAATACAATTTCTTCATATTCCGCCTACTAAATTCAGCATGCAAATTTAGATTGTGCCATAATTGTAATGAATTAAATAATAATTGTAATAAATCAAATATGCCACGATGAGAAAATGTCAAAAAAAATACATAATATGTCAAACTATGAAAATTAGAAATGTCAAACTCTAAAATTGCTAATGTTACAACTATAAAAATTCCTTTTTTATAGACATACAGGAATGACAAAGTTAATTTAATTACATTATTCATGTCTGCAATAAGTTCCCCTTTGTATTATAATTCATAAATTCATTAATAGAATAGAAACAGTTTTCAATAAGCCATGTTCGGAGTCTTTTTTTTAAATAGATTCCTTGGCAGTTCTCTAATTATCTTAGGTATCTTATTATATATTTTTATTGCCATTCGACTGGTGTTTTTATGGCAAAATGCTGTTCTACACTTAGGCATCGCCAATCTGGTTGGATCCCTTGAGTGTTTACCTATTTTATATATGTTTACACTATCGGCTTTACTAAATAAGTTAGGGTTAGAGTTAGTCTGATACTAGTGTTTTTTGAACATTGCAGTTCAAACGACAAAACATAAAATAAAATTGCAATGTCTTTGCCCTGTTAAGTAATGCGATCAAAAATGAATGAACGGAACATCTCTTTTACACGCCTCGTTGGTCTAGTGGTCGCAATCGCTGAGCATGAGGTCCTGGGTTCGATTCCCGAATCAGTCATAGAGTCATAGTGTTATTGAGTTTTTTCAAACGGATTTACTCAGTAGCAGCCCGGAGTCTGGATTTTTGCCCAGTGGTTGGCAATAGGCTCACCCTCTTATTACATGGGTCTTAAACATAACTGGGGAAATATGGGTGAACTATACGTACACTCCTGCATAACCCTTCGGGGAATACAGGCGTGATGTTATGTTATGTATCTCTTTTACACTACATTACGAAACATAATACTTTTTTGTCTTTGAATTTTATAACATGACATTAATTTTAATTTTAATCATATTGTATGTGGTTTCCATGGAGATTTTATTAATTGACGAAAATCTTACACCATTTAAGGAATGCGCTAGTGGAAGAATGGGCAAACATAGACCAAAATCGTATTAAAATTTTGGATGACAGCATGCCACATCGTCTTTATGAAATGATACGGGCTCTTGGAGGAAAAACAACATTTTTAATTGACAAAAAATCTTTATTTTTAAGATTTTCTGCGAAGTGTTTTTGCTGTCATAGGTTGGAAGCGAAATTTTCTTATAAATTAGTATTTAATAAAATTTATGTAGTGTGCAAAACGTGTTACATATTTTTTTTATATATTAATTAGTCATCTACAATATACTATAGTTTCGCAATTTAGTCTTATGTTGCTTTTAATGTTAAACCCATCAACGTGCAAGTGGGCGTAGCGGAATTTAGTGAAGTTATACCTACTTTATTCCTTTTTAAGGTGATTTAATAGGAAACAAAAATATTGGGATCATCCGATCGCAATTTATAAATAAACATTGAAAAAATGGGATATCCAAATAATTTATGCACATACAATAAATACGGCGAAAGTCTGTTTTTTTTTTTTTGTGGAAGTCACAGACTTGAAACTCAAACTTCCAAGACGGGGGGATCCCGAATAATAGATAATTCTTTATCTTCAATCACATACTGAACTTCATCATCATCATCATTTCAGCTGAAATATGACCAGTCCTGGACATAGGCTTCCTCCAATCGTTTACAACTGGCAACCGCGAATCGTGAAATCGTAATACCAAATGTAACTATTAAGGTTAAACATTCTTAATTTATTTTCTACATATTAATAGTTAGGGAATTATAACCAAAAAAATTGCGAAGGTGGCCATACCTATATTTTTTAAAGAATAAAATCTATTAACTTTTTAAATGGCAAATAATGACTTACATTTTGTTTTCTGAGAATAATTTGCCAGGTAAAAATGTCAAACTCCAAATTGAAAAAAATCTACAGTCACTTGAAATGTCGAATTAGTCTCTGGAATTCAAAAATGAACTTTACTTCTTGTTTCGTTTCGTTTGAAAATATTTTTTTTAGTTATTTTCCTGTAAATGGAAATAAAAATTGCCACTTCAGGTGTCGCCAAACACGATCGGTGGCGAGGATCTCTCGCGTCCGGCCCTGGTCCAGGCCATGGTACAGAGTGAGAGGGCATGGGAGGCCGTCACCTCCTTCTGCGAAGCAGTAATGCTCGCGAAGGAGGAGGCGGAACGCGTAATGGAGAGGCAGAATTCACGCCTTCACACCCCTAGCCGCCGCAGGAGGAGACGCCCTGGGCGTCAGGAATCGATCGCGGATTCCCGGCCACCGTAGGCGCGGGCTTGCGGACGGTGGGCAATGCGTAGCTCACCGTCCGGTAAGGACCAAGCCCGGGTCGATGGCGCGTTGTGTTCCACGCGCGCCTCAAAGAGATGTCAGCGAGTGTCCGATGGTGAGACAATGGTCTCATCGGACCCCTTCACAGCAAGCCTTCCCGCAACCCCGGCAGGCAATGGCCTGCCGGGGTTGCGGGAAAGTCCGTAAGGGATACCGTGGCCCCCTGGCATTGCACAGGCAACAGAAGGAACACGGGTGGGTTTTAGTCAGTAAGAGTCTGACACGCCCTCCCGCTCCACCCACAGCGGGAGAAGTCATTTGATGATTTCCCACACAAAAAAAAAAAGGTGTCGCCAAACAGGCATATTACAAATTAGAGGATTATATCCAAGATAAAAATGCTTGGAAACATGCTGGTCCTGCTCCATAGGACAATTTAGTATCTAGACAAAATCTAACTGGTTGCTAATTTAATTGTATAATATTATTTTTTATAACATTGATTTAATATTCTGTGATTACTTGAACTCACACTCTCACTTATTATTAGTAGTACTGGTTGAAATGTTAGGAATATCGTTTATTTTTATAATGTTTGTGAATATGTGAGCACCATGCATCTATCACATAATTAATTTATTTACCTATCGTGGTATAGTAATCTTATTCTCGGTGCATCGTCTTCACATAAAATTATATAATTAATGTATACAAGATATTGTGAAAATATTTTAAAAAAGTAACGGTGGAGTTTCTCTGCCCATTCTTCTCCATACGAAAACTACCTTTTGAAATGGGCGACTAGAAACAACTATTCAAATAAATATTCTATTCTATTTTTTTTTTTTTTTTTTGTGAATGTTGACGTTCATAAGTGCCTTTTTTGTGCCTAATTGAAATAAATTATTTGACTTTGACTGTGATTGTGATGGATTTGACAACAAGCTGCCACGATCCATACTTTTTTCCATACAAACGCCTTCTTATAATAAATAATTATTTCTTTCTATGCCCCTTTGCGCAGCTGTTGACTGCTTAAAAGTACGTTTTTCGTGTAGCAACTTTTCTGGGGGTTTACTTTCTAAGTCCGTGAATGAAGATACGGGCCCGTCCGAAAGTAGTTGATCCGTCAAAGCTAGTGCCAAATTTACTTTTCGGACAGGTAAAATACTTCAGGAGTAGGGACAACTGTCATATCTTGTTGTAATCAATTCTTATTTCGGACACCGAACTAATCTTATGTCCGTAAAAGATACGGGGTTGGAAATATCCGTATCTTTAGCCGAAACTATGCACTTTGAGCTTTGGGAGTAGACCCCCAGGAATGGCCGCCAAACAAAAATTAAGAATTTCAAATCAATGTTTCAATACGTTTAATAGAAGAAAACTAAACTCAATCTGCCAAGCCTTTTTCCAAATATGTTGGGGTTGGCTTCCAGTCTAACCAGATGCAGCTGAATACCAGTATTTTAAATGGAACGACTGCCTATCTGACCTCCATAATCCAGTAACTTGGTTATACGATACCCCTTGGTAAGGACTGGTTGTCAGACTTTCGGCTTCTGACGACCCGTAACGACTGTCAAAGATCCACGAATGACAGCCAGTACCAACGGCTTAACGTGCTTTCTGAGGCACGGAGGAGTCTCGTATGTAAGGATGGTCACCTATTCATGGGCCAACCCCGGCAAACGTAGCTTAACCTGATGTATCGACCCGTGCGGCTGTTATTATTTAGCTACGAACTCCTCCTTCCAGGAAAAACTAAACTAAAGCAAGTAATTTTTCAATAAATCTACTGTTTTACCAATGCAAGGTAGTCACTTCTCTTTTCCAGATTTCATCTTTTATTGGGTCAGTCTCCAAGTCGCATACACTTTTATCGTTAAATTTATTTTGTTAAGGTACACAACAACAGAAACACAATTATGGCAGTGATAGGACATTCAACAGGGCTGCCTTCGCCCGAGCGAGCTTTCAGTTTTCACCCAATTATTTGTTTACAAGCTATTGCCCGCGTACGGCTTCAACGGGTATCCTGACCCGAGTCACACAGCCAGCCAGTACCTACGTACTGGCTGGCTGTGTGACTCGCCTCACGAAAGCTTGCGGGAGTGATGATGATGATGACGTCACGCTGAAGTAGTTGCACGAAGGCTACGTTGACGTTCATACTCAGGGTCACCTATTTAGGGGCATGAAGAACAGGGTGTAAAGTTCACTCATCCACCATAGAAAAGGGAGGATCCTCCGACCAGACGGGTGTTGTGACTAGCGGGCCGACTGCCCGACTGTTGATGTCGGATAATCTTATACATGTCGTTCGCGCGGTAAACTCTAGCTGCGCGATGCAGGATTTGTGAGACGTCATGTTTTTGATGCGTAGTTCGTAAGTGGCGGTGTAACCGCTACACCATTATCAATAAAAACGGCATAATAATCATGTCTGTTGAACAGAATAAAATAAATATTTAAGGGGGGCTCCCTTAAATATTTATTTTATTCTGTTTACCCTAAAAACACAGTAATTTTGATAGGTAGAAAAAATACCATTGCAAAAATGCCTTTAAATAAAAGTGCGAAAATATTTATGCATTTTGTTTTTATTAAGTTGAAGTATATTTCGTTTTGGGCAAGTTCTTAGAAGCCGCAGCCAAATCCTCTGCCAGCTAAACCACCGCCAAGGCCGAGACCAAGAGCAGCAGGAGCAAAGGTGGCACCAGGACCGTAAGCAGCAACCGGAGCGAAGGCAGCAGTCTCACTGATCATGGCGGTCCTGCCACTACCGCAGGCATGGTTGACGGCTCCAGCACCGGCAGAAGGCACCACACCTTCAACAGCAACAGTACCCACGAACGGCAGCTCACCACCCACAGCCAGAGCACCCTCATACACGTTGTCAGACACTACGGAGATACCGACGGGAGCGATGGCGGAGGCGCTGGAGACAGGCAGAGCGCCGCCACTGGTGGGACTGAACTCTATGGCGGGGGCGTAGATTCCATCGTAAGCCAGGCCCCTGCCTGCATAGCCAGCAGCCAGTCCATCAAAAGCCAGACCTCTGCCTGCCAATCCAACGCCGGGGTAGGCGAGTCCATCATATGCCAAAGCAGGAGCAGCCAAGCCGCAAGGGGTGGCTAAGGCGGGAGCGGCACAGCCGTAGGGAGCCGCAAGTCCAGAGATATCAGCAACCGCAGCGCGGCTGGTGCAGAACTGTCCGAGTGCGGACTGAAATTAGAAGAATATCTTGTTAGTTACTTCCACATCCCAAATTCACTTTATTTTGTATTTGAAACACAATCACATAATAAAACAGTAAATTGTAACATGATTTTGCGAATAATACTTATAACCTTGAATACTTCTTACCTTGAGCAGAAGCGCCTGAGCGCAGAGGACGAGGATAGCTTTGACAGACATTGTAGTTTGTTTGGAGTGCTGACACAAGAATGATGTTCATTGCAACTGTTGGAGGTTTTATATTATTATGATAACAACTTCCAAGGAATTTAGTATATAGGTAAGAGTAATTAATTAATAGCTTGCGCAAGCACGATAAGCCGACTATTTACCAACAAAAAAAGTTTAATATTTTACTAAGATATTTCAGTCACGTTTTCCAATATTTCGAAAATGGTGTTGATATCAACAAGGGACAAATTATAAAAACGTGACAACAATATCAAGTCATCATTCAGTCTTCAGCTTCTCGTTGATCGCAAACATCAAACATGTCTTCCTTCACTGTACTGCTGCTCTGCATCCAAGCTTGCTTGGTCCAGGCGAGTGAATTTGTTATGTTTGTTGTAAATACTGTTTTTTTTGCACTGTTTCGTGTAAAAGAATCTTGTACACACTCTTTGACATTGTTTTTTTTGTATTTGAGCTCAAAATTAGATACCTACTCGTACCTACCTACTTAAGTGCTTTGATGTCCACCATTCTATGACTTATTCCTTAAAAATTATTTATGCATTGTGATCAATTATGATTGTTATTTTGGCAGAATGTATTCAGCCAGGTCTGCCTTGGTGCTTACGGCCCGGCAATCACTCCAGCATTTGCTTCTCCACTGCAAGCTGGTCCCTACAGCGTGGCTGCTCCGGGTTTGGCTTATGATGGACTTGCATATCCCGCCGCCGGTTTCGCTGGCGCATATCCCGCTGCCGGTTGTGGAGCTGGACTTGCCGCGTACGGTGGCGTCGGTGAAGGCAACGTGGCGGTAGCTGGTGAGCTGCCAGTCGCCGGTAGCACCCTTGTTGCTGGTCAGGTCCCCATCATGGGCGCTGTGAACTTTGGTGGCGCTGTGCCAGCTGCTGGTGCCGTGTCTATATCCGGACAGTGCGCTTGCGGCTGCGGTGCTTTCTACTAGTATCTCAACTATGTAGATGTAGAGACGAAATGTTGAATAAAAATATATTATAAATTGGACATAGCAATATTTTTTATTATTATGTACCTTCGGCGAATGATGGCGTGATATTAAGGTACACCATAGAACATATATTATAACTTTAGCTTTAGTTATTGTTCTCTGTACTACGCAGTAATTTGATCTTTGTTATTAATACGGTTCGTGCCACAACGTATCATAATTATATAATTTCGATTATTATGCAGTTAGTTAAAGTTTGGATTTTTTGAAGAATCGAATTTGGCCCTCCTCCACTTTTAATCGGGTTACATAACATCACATCACGCCTTGCCTCCCCGAAGGGTTAGGTAGAGGTGTACCTGTAGTAGGTACACCCACATTTCTTATGTTGAAGTCCCATGTAATAGGGGGCGAGCCTATTTCCATCAACCGGGCACAAATCCAGACTCCAGGCTGCTACTGAGAAATTCCAGAAAGAAAAACCCAATGAGACTTGGCCTGACCCGGGAATCGAACCCAGGACTTCATGCTCAGCAGTAGCGCTTGCGACCACTAGACCAACGGGTCCGATTAATTAAATATAAATTGTAAACGCGGAGTTAAATAACTGACATTTTAACACACATTTCGCGTTGCACTACTAAAAAGTAATAATGGGTGAGTTAGTCTGATATTAGTTTTTTTGAGTATGGAACATTGCACAAACACGAAACATAAAATAAAATTGCAATATATTTGCCCTCATAATTATGTAATCCGATCAAATATGAATGAACGGAAATTGTATACATATCTCTTTTACACGCCTCGTTGGTCTAGTGGTCGCAAGCGCTGAGCTTGAGGTCCTGGGTTTGATTCCCGAGTCAGTCATAGTTATAGATTTATTGAGTATTTTCAACCGGAATGACTCAGTAGCAGCCCGGAGTCTGGATTTTTGCCCAGTGATTGGCCAAAGGCTCACCCTCTATTAGAAGATGTGTCTTAAACATAACTGGGGAATATGGGTGTACTATAGGTACACTTCTGCCTAATCCTTCGGGGAATACAGGCGTGATGTTATGTTATATATCTCTTTTACACTACATTACGATACATAATACTTTCTTGTTTTTGAATTTTATGACATTAATTTTAATTTTAATCGTATTGTATGTGGTTTCCATGGAGATTTAGTTTATTAATTGACAAAAACGTCAGAAGCCAAATATTTTTACTGTTTTTTTTTTTTTAATTTGCATTTTTTATATGAGTTCGTGAATATATTGCCTGTGCTGGTATAGTACCAACTTTTCACTTACAATGTCGTCGAACAATATAAAGTACAAGATAAGTTACTGTTATCAGCGGTACCTCATAACTGGGGACAATAAACCATAATTCAAATTCAAATTCAAAAGTCATTTATTCAAACTAGGCTGAGAATCAGCACTTTTCGAACGTCAAAATTACATAAGACAGTCCCCCAAAACGCCCACCCTTCACCACTTCCTAGTGCTTTTGCTGGGAAGAAGAAGTGGCGCAACAAACTCCCCAGCAGCACAGCTGTCTGTTCAGTTAGAAAAAAAATAAAAAATGATTCTATACAACAGTATGCAAGACAATTTACAATATGCAAAAAGTAATTTAAATTAAATAGCTATAATTAATAGCCATATGACAGCTAGCACACGCCAATATACCAACCAAAAGCATCGAGAACTATACTCAAGCAGAAATAAAAATAACTAAAAGTAAACAATATCTAAAAACAAAAAAGAAAAAGCCTCCAGGCATAAAGGGCGTGCCCGCTTACATATAGCTGTAACTAGAAGTTACAATTGATAAACTAGGACCATCGAGGTAAAATAAATAATTGTCGAGGTCGCTAGCTAACCACATATTGCAATACAACTCATAAAAAAAACATTGTAATGAGTAGATTATGTCAGCAAATATACCATCACTCAATACATCCTTTGTTATTACATGCATTGCATCATAACATTCAATGTGCCATGTTATAATGATTACGTAATCAGTACTTTTATCCTATAAGCCAAAACGTCAAACAAATCATTTTTATAACAGCTGCGCGCATAGGTCTGCGGCGCGTGAGTAATAGTAGTCTATAGCGTGAGTCGCCGACGATACGAAATGTTGCCATTTTAAATACTATATTTTATATATTTAGATTAAGTTCCTATTCTGTTTATTTTATTTTTGTCTTATTTTGTTATTTCTGTATATGCTGCACCGGTACCGAAAATTAACGTATTTTATTTATTTTCTTTCATAACGTCAACTTAGTGTTAGTGTGTTATTTTAGTTACACTGGATCGCAAAAACCAGGTTGCTAAAAAAAACCGTGATGTCTCCATAAATTACATACCTAGATCGCTAGAATAAATAATATGTAACAAGCAGGTTACTAATGCTTCATCTAAATCTCTAAAGAGGTTTAATTTGTACAAGTAACAGAATTGAAAAAAAACCTGCTCTTTGAAAATGTTTAAAATTTAAAATTAGAAAATTATATTTTTTCTGCTTTTGTTTCAAAGCGAGCTGTTACTATAAATGATTCCTTGGATTGATCAGAGTATTCAGTGCAATATCATTTCGTTAACACCTGAAGAATGTACAAGGATTATTACCATGGTACAAGAAGGAAGAAGTCAGCTTAGCACTGCTAGAACAGTAGGAGTATCTTTATCTACTGTCCAAAGAGTACTCCAGCGATTTCAAGAGACCGGCATGAACATCAGGAGACCAGGAAATGGCAGGCTAAGGTGCACAACTACACGAGAAGACCGATTCATCGTAAGTACTATGTTAAGAAATCTACATCTCACGGCTGTTCAGGTCTGAAACAGTCATCAAGAAATTCACCACAACAATGTGAGCTCTGATACGATTCTGCGACGTCTTCGTGAAGCTGATATAAAGCCTTATAGACCAGTAAACGGCCCCAAACTGCTCAGGGAACATCAAGTTGCCAGGTTACGGTTTGCTCGAGAATACATTCGATGGACAGATGAAGATTAGTCCAAGGTTATCTTTTCCGATGAGTCCAGAATTTATTTATTTACGCACGACGGGAGACGAACAGGAGAACGGTATCATCAAGCGTGTTTTAAAGAAAAGGTGCTATTCGGTGGAGGATCAATAATGGTTTGGGCTGGGATATCTTCAGAGGATCGTACGGAGTTAGTGATCATAGAAAACAGTTCTCTTTTGCTGTCGTGGAGGAAATACAAAAATATATTAAATTAACAAAAAATCTTTTACTTTCTGAGATTTACTGCGAAGTATATTTTTGTTGTCTTTAGTTGGAAGCGAAATTTTCTTATATTTTAGTATTTAATAAAGTTTATGTAGTGTGCAAAACGTATTACACATTTTTTATATATATTAATCAGTCATCTAAAATATGACATCATGTTATTATAGAACAAAGTGTTTAGTACTGAATAAAAGTATAATTAAAAACGTAATCATTTATTTATTAATAGCACAATCAAAAATTCTAATGATATTTATAAATTATAAAAAAAAAAAAAAAATTTAGATATTTTAATTTAAATCTTAACGCAAAATCAAAAATTTAATTGAAAAATAATAATTAATAGCGGGTATGGCCTCCATTCGCGTCTATTACTGCCTGGAGACGTTCGCGCATACTACCTACCATATTTTGACAAATATTTTGGCCCCTAAATCTCTCCCAAGTTTCTGTTGTATGAGCTATTATATTTTGTCGGGTGCGGAGTGTATCGGGATCCCATGCTTGCACCATAAGACTCCACAAATTTTCTATGGGGTTGAGGTCCGGGCTCTTCGGCGGGAATGGAATCTCTAAAATTTGCTCAGTGTTTTCATTAAACCATACTCGGCATACACGTGCTTTATGAATTGGACAGTTATCGTGAACGAAGTTTATTGGCCTCTCTTCTGGCAACATGACTTGTGTCGTCGGCAACAAAACATCGTTCAATATATCTATATAGCCCGCGCTATTTAATCGACCTCCTATCTCGATTAGTTCTCCAGGGCCACCAGAGTTACACAGAGTCTCCGGCCGCAGCTTGTGGGGGATGTGGTGAGCGCTCTGTTCCCTTCACGAGAGGAACATGCCTCCCCGCCCATGGCTCCGCCTACTGCGGTGCCCAATGCGGACCACACCGCCGACGACGACGACGATGCTCCGGAGGTGACCGAGGTAGAGATGAGGGTAGCGGTACGTAGGCTGAATGCCAGAAATACCGCCCCAGGACCCGACGGCTTACCTGGGAAAGCCTGGGTCCTGGCCTCAGAGGCTCTCGGGCCTCGACTAAGGGGGCTCTTAAGCGCATGCATGGAGAGGGGCCAGTTCCCACTTCGTTGGAAGACGGGGAAACTGGTCCTCATCAAGAAGCCGGGGCGCCCTGCGGACTCTCCGTCCGCTTACCGGCCCATCGTGCTGCTCGACTAGGTGGGCAAGCTCTTTGAAAGAGTAATTGCAGACCGCCTTGTCGGGCGGCTGGTGCGGGTGGGGCCGGATTTGGCGGAGAGCCAGTTTGGTTTCCGCAGGGGGCACTCCACGGTGGGCGCCATCATGCGCGTGCGAGCCCTCACGACGGGGGATGCGGTGGCTCGGGGTGGGGTCGTCTTGGCGGTGTCTCTAGACATCGCCAACGCCTTCAATACCCTGCCCTGGAGTTGCATCAGGGAGGCACTCCGGTATCACCGGATGCCGACCTACCTCTGTCGTGTGGTCGAGGCCTATTTGACGGACAGGGCCATCATCTACCCCGGTCATCAGGGAGAGTGGAACCGGCGAGAGATGTCGTGCGGTGTCCCACAGGGATCGGTCCTGGGGCCGTATCTGTGGGACATCGGATACGACTGGGTGCTGCGCGCAGACCTCCCCAATGGCGTCAGCGTCGTTTGTTACGCTGACGACACGTTGGTCCTGGCGCAGGGGAGGTCGCACCAGGCGGCGGCCGAACTAGCGACACACGGGGTTGCGACAATCGTGGCCAGAATCCGGCAGTTGGGACTCGAGGTGGCCTTGCACAAGTCCGAGGCCATGTGTTTTCATGGTCCTCGGAACGCGCCACCGTCGGGTTTCCAAATAACGGTAGGAGGGGTTCACATCGGCGTCGAGTCAACGATGAAGTACCTGGGACTCGTCCTCGACAGTCGGTGGAACTTCGTGGAGCATTTCCGACGTTTGGCTCCCAGACTGGAGCGGGCCGGGGCTGCATTGAAGCGGCTCCTGGCCAATCTAGGGGGTCCAAACGCCTCCTGCCGGAGGCTATACGATAAGGCGGGAGGAAACGCCCGGGTGTCATCACTGCGTGGATCGCCCGGAGGACACGGTGGAGCATACGGTGGAGGTATTGGCTTGGGCAGAGCACCGCCGTGTCCTCGTGGAGGCGATCGGTGGCGGGGCGATGGGAGGCCGTCACCTCCTTCTGCGAAGCAGTAATGCTCGCAAAGGAGGAGGCGGAACGCGTGAGGGAGAGGCAAATTTCGCGCCCTCACGCCCCTAGCCGCCGCAGGAGGAGACGCCCTGGGCGTCGGGAATCAATCGCTGATTCCCGGCCACCGTAGGCGTGGGCTTGCGGACGGTGAGCAATGGGTAGCTCACCGTCCGGTAAGGACCAGGCCCGGGTCGACGACTGTTTCACGCGCGCCTCAAAGAGTGTCAGCGAGTGAAGGGGTCCGATGAGACCATTGCCTGCCGGGGTTGCGGGAAAGTCCGAAAGGGATACCGTGGCCCCCTGGCATTGCACAGGCAACAGAAGGAACACGGGTGGGTTTTAGTCAGTAAAAGTCTGACACGCCCTCCCGCTCCACCCAGAGCGGGAGACGTCATTTGATGATTTCCCACCCAAAAAAAAAAAAAAAAGGGCCACCAGAGCACATCCAACCCCAAAACCCAACAGATATTCTGCCACTTGCACGGTTATCGATTATATTACGTTCTGCATATCGAGTATTATTTATGCGCCAGAGCGACATACGACCATTTTAGGTAGAATGAAATGTTTTTTCATCCGAAAATATGACATTTGTAAAATCATAATTCAAAAATATTTGCGCAAATTCGAGTCTTTGCAATTTATGTCTTGCTGTTAACATGAGTTTTTTGGCTGGTACTTGGTGATGAATACCTGCTTCGTGCAGTCGGTGCCTTACTGTATTAAGGGACAAGTTATTATTGATGGCTATTTCATCAGTACGAGTGAAACCGTTATTTCTAAAAGCGTTAATAATTGTTTGGTCGTGTTGGCGAGATGTTTTTCTAGGTCTTCCTGTTTTTTTCAACTCCCTTATGTGACCATCGTCATCCCAACGCCTAAGCCAAAGATATACGGTGGTGCGCTGAAACAATGTTTAGCTATGATTAGACATAAACATATATTTCATATATTTCGATTTTAGGTAAAAATATCAAATAAATAAATGTTATTTATTATTGATTTAAAATCAAAACTGTTTAATTGTTAAAATGTTTTAGAAATAATGCACACTTTATTTGTTTTTATTAATTACATCAATCTTAATACCTACTTACAATTATTGTAACATGAATGCAAATATGATATAATATTATACGTTTTATTACTTACCGAAACTCCTAATTCTGCAGCAATTTCTGATACATTGTATTCTTGTTCTTTCAAGAAAACAATTCTGTGACGTTCATGCTCCGTAATATGCACATTATACGGCATTATTGTGATATTTATCGATTGATGTATCTCAATAATATAAATAAACAATTATGCACTTACACAACGTTTCAATTACTTCAGACTACGACAGTCGACAATCATACGCTAGACTAAAATTATCACAAGTCATGTGAATATAAATAATACATTAAAATTTAAAGGAAAGTAGGTTTTGTAAGATTCGCGCAAAGTAAATTACAAGTACCGTCACAATAATCGCTTCGTAGATCATTAGAGTTATGTTTATGTTATTTCATATTATAGATTAGTATGGTTACTGACAATAAAATATAATTGCTTTGTAAATAAGTATTGAAATAGATACTAACGTGTTAACATACATTGCAAGCAAGCACTGTCCCAAAAGTAGCTGAACAACATAAGCGTCAAAAGTATATTAACATACGGCAACATTAAAAATATACTTTGTTAACCTAATTTTGTCTTTACTGCTGTTTGGTGACTTTTGATACAATGATGTTCAGCGACATTTGGATTGATGGTGTACGGCGACTTTAGGAATACTAGTGCACAGATACTTTTGAAATAGTCGTGTTTAACGACTTTTGTAAATTTCTGGTGTACAGGCTATTTTGTTTCCTAGTTGCGACTATAACTTATGGCATTTAATTGTGAACAGGTGTTTTGTTATGTTGATTCTGTTCAGCGACATTTGGATTGATGGTGTACGGCGACTTTAGGAATACTAGTGCACAGATACTTTTGAAATAGTCGTGTTTAACGACTTTTGTAAATTTCTGGTATACAGGCTATTTTTTTTCCTAGTTGCGACTATAACTTATGGCATTTTATTGTGAACAGGTGTTTTGTTATGTTGATTCTGTTCATCGACTTTTGGTGCTGACTGTACTTCGACCGAACCTGCGGGCAAGTATATATATTGTTGCTCGCAGACAATACCCTGCGCTCCGTCTTTATATCTACGTCATCTCTTAGATCGCTCGTGAAAAATGTGGCCAAGTACCTATAAGTATCAACAATTTTCAGTACTACGCCATTGAGACTTATTGGTGAACACTGCGCGGCTGCTGCTTAGGTGCTTCAAATATAAGAAGTTCACTCTTCTTCAAGTTGTATATTAAGTCCTGCTCCTTCGCATAGGCAGATATCAGATGAATTTGAATATAAGAGTAAGTCAGCCGTTGACACCACTGCCGGATTACTGACTTGAAGGCCATTCTGTGGAGGAAAGGTGTTTTTGATACTCACTTGTCAAAGCTAGCATTGGCAGGCGCTGGATTATTGTAGCTTGTTTGTATATGCTAAGTAATTCGCATGATAACTTGCCTATCTTTACGGAAGTGTTAGGTGAGATCAGGTCAGTGGTTGCGAGCGGTGGGGTTGAGAGTTGGTTTATACTGGGTGATTTTAATGCACATCCAAACGAATAATTGTTTAGGTAACTTACTGGTTACTGTAATATTTAATAATTAAACGAATAATTTATCAACACACTTATTTCCAAAAGTGTCTTACAGTGTTCCTTCCTCGAGTTCTTCAACAAAAGGGGCGCGTTCCCGCGTCACCCTCATACAACTTTTAGCCTATGCACGCACGTTCCATTATTACTTATGCATCGTATTGTTGCATAATAATATCTTTCCTATGTTACATCTATCCCTTTTTATAGAACAAAAAAAAAAGTACAATGTTTCATTATTACTAGTTGTATTTTATTTCAACTATACTGTTTTCCTATATCTAATGTATACTTTTCAAAACAATAAAAATACATTGTATCATTTACATTAGTTATGTTTCTGTACAACTATATTGTTTACCTCTTTCTAAATAATACTTTACTGACAATTAATTATTACATTACAACTGTCGTTGTTGCCTATGATTACAATTTTTATACTTATCTATGTAACATTCCATTACCAAACTGTATTACAATAAAATGTTTGTCGGGTTCAATTTTATGTCTATTGAAGCATCACACCCAGCCCTTGTGAATCAGCAGACTATTAAGGTCGAACATAGTATGAGGTCCTGGTGTACACATCTCCTTCTTTATTATCCAAAACATCATACGATCTGAAATTATTATTTTTGAGAATTTTGCCTTTTAGTATTTATTAATTTTTGGTTCTTTTTTTAACCACACCTCTTGTCCTATGCTAAAGTTATCTTTGATTCTTACATTTTCATTATATTTTTCTCATTCCTTAGTTTTACTTTTTCGAATTGTATCTGTACATTTGTATTTAATTTTGGTTTCAAGTATTGGTAAGTAACTGGTAATTTGGTCCTTAAGTTACTATTCATCATTAACTGAGCTGGTGAAAAATTAGTTCCAGAGACTGGTGATGCTTTAAACTGAAGCAATGCTGATTTAATATCAGTGTTATCCTCAATGCATTTTCTTAACATTTTCTTTGCAATCTGAACTCCTCTTTCAGCCATCCCATTGGACTGTGGATATCTAGGACTTGAAAAGTTACATTTAAACCCCCATTGTGATGCAAACTCATGGCATTCTCTAGAATCGAATGGTACATGATCAGACACAATCTCTGATGGTACCCCAAACTGTGATAAAAAAATCTATTAAACTGTTTATTACATTGCTCGCTGATTCACTTGAAATTACTTTTACATCTAACTATTTAGTTGCATAATCATAAGTAACTAAGTAACTCTTCTTTCTGAAATCCATAATATCTATTCCTATTTTAGGAAATGGTAAGTCTGTAACCAACGACAGCCCCATTTTATGTCCAGGCAAATCACTGTCCATTCCAAGGTTGCCTGGAAGAGATCGCGGAAAGCGATAAGGCCGCCCATTGTATATTTTGTAGTGTAATTTTTTTTCTTTTTGTTATGTGTTTTTGTGGTGTACAATAAAGTATATATAAATAAATAAGTCTGGGATATCATGTGACATTAATGGCTCTTTTATGTTGTTATTTTGATAAGTTTGATATAATGAAGAATTTTCTAACAAATTATTCAATATGTTCATCTATCTTTGGCCAATAATACAAATTACGAGCAAAACGTAACATCACGCCTTGTTTCCCCGAAGAGTTGGGCAGAGGTGTACCTGTAGTACACCCACATTTTGCCAGTTATGTTTTATAAGTCCCATGTAATAGGGAGCGAGCCTATTGCCAATCAACCGGGCACTATTCCAGACTCCGGGCTACTACTGAGAAATTCCTGTTGAAAAAACCCAATAATACTTTGACCGACGAGGCAGTCTATAAAAGTTTGTAAAATGTTGTTGAATAAAATGTTTAAATATTTTTTGAGAAATTCCTGTTGGAAAAACTCAATAATACTTAATTACGAGCAGTTTGTTTGATTTTAGTAATGCCTACATGTCCGTCATGTATTTTTTATTATTATTGATATTTTTAATTTTTTTGGTTTTATCAATCTGTTATTCATGAAAATTCAATTTTTATCAACTGTGATGTCCTGTCTGAACTTAGAATAATATTTAATATCATCTGGTACCTTGGATACTTTTTCTGGACAACCATTTTTTACCCTGTCGGCTAACAATTCCTCATCCTTTAATGTGTATGATATTAATTCTTGTTCTTGTTCCTGTGAACATTGTAAATAGGAAGACAAACCTATGCAATGCAATACTTCATACATGTACGAGTCATCAGTATCCGTTTCCTCAAGAAAAGATCTAGACAGCAAATCCGCAACATACATTAGTTTTCCCTTTAAGTATTTAAATTCAAGATTATGTTTTAATAATTTTAACATCAATATCTGAAGCCGTGTTGATGGTATTTCATGGATTCGCTTTTGAAATAATGTCTTAGAGACATTATTTCAAAAGCGAATCCATGAAATCAATAATTTATCAACTGTGATGTCCTGTCTGAACTTAGAATAATATTTAATATCATCTGGTACCTTGGATACTTTTTCTGGACAACCATTTTTTACCCTGTCGGCTAACAATTCCTCATCCTTTAATGTGTATGATATTAATTCTTGTTCTTGTTCCTGTGAACATTGTAAATAGGAAGACAAACCTATGCAATGCAATACTTCATACATGTACGAGTCATCAGTATCCGTTTCCTCAAGAAAAGATCTAGACAGCAAATCCGCAACATACATTAGTTTTCCCTTTAAGTATTTAAATTCAAGATTATGTTTTAATAATTTTAACTTCAATATCTGAAGCCGTGTTGATGGTATTTCATGGATTCCCTTTTGAAATAATGTCTCTAACGGTTTGTGATCATTTAACATTTAACATAGGTACATTTTCTGCCATAGATATAATAGTAAATTTTTTTAGTTGACCAGACTACTTTCAATAATTCCTGTTCTATCTGTGATTATTTTATTTCTGCTGAGGTTAAACTTCTTGATGCATAACTTACCGGCTTGCCTTCCTGCATCATGCAACATTGAATCGTTATTTCTAACTTAATTTGTTAGTAATTTAGGCGAGCACAAAGCTATTTTAGATGAATAATATAGTAAAAAATCATTAAGTGATGCCGCCGAGTAAACATATGAAAAGGTAGGAAATGTATTAGAAGTAGAAACTAGAAAAAAGCATTGTGCTGGTGGAATTTATTACCATGTAAGAGATGCATACCAGGAGGCCAGGCTTCGATATGTGGGTTTTACACAACCGGCTAACCTCTGGAGTTATTTTTGAACAAATGCGAGTGGCCCATAACATCTTCAAGACTCGGCTAAAGGTCATTATGTAGCTCGACCCTATGTATGTTATGCAATTTTAATATCGACATAAACACTATACATAACCATAATTAGCTCAAAACATGATTTTTCATCAAATTCTATGTAAAATTCAGGTAGTTTATTTCATATTGTTCTTACTGCTATCTACATCACGTAATATATTTATTTCTTTACCATAGATTGCGTAGAATTATTGTAATATGCCAGTATAAAACGTTGGTGCGTTTGATTCTAAATCATTCTCTTGTTTTTCCTCAATACGAACGTTAACAAAAACAAAATGGCCGCCAAAGCTTTCTTTGTCTTCTGCGCATCTGCATTATTGGTCCAGGTAAGCATTTTCTACTTTTCAGTCAACGATCACTGAAATATTCGATAAGATTTTTTTATCCGATAACATAGTCACATACAATAGTAGTTCCATCATCATCATTTGAAGACCACAAATATCAAGTAAATTGGTTCAATTATTAATCTATAGAAAGACAAATTGTTTACAAATTACAATTATTAATTATTAAAACTGTAGACAAATTTACTTTTTGCTCTATTTATTTTCAGACCATCTCAGGCCAAGCCATTGGTGCTTGTAACAGCATTGCTGGCATTGCCTTAGCAGCTGAAGAGCTCGCTTTAGCTGGCAATGCTCTCGCTTGCGGCTCCAACCTAGCCGGACGTGCCTTGGGAGCAGGACCCTTAGGCTACCCAGGAACTAATAGCTACGGCCTGGCTGCTAACTCCGTCGTTCCTTCAAGCGGCGGCGCCTTCGCAGTCACCAGCGTGTCCCCCATCGCCCCTACTGGCATCACAGTGTTCTCTGAGAACGTCATCGAAGGAGCTCTCATTGTGAACGGAGAACTGCCGTTCTTGAGTGCTGTGGCTGTGGAGGGAGCTTTACCTACTGCTGGCGCTGGGGGTATCAACTACGGCTGTGGGAATGGTGCTATTAGTATTGTGAGCGAAGGTGTTGGTGCAGCTGTTGGTCCTTATGATTCTATTGCTCCTGCCGCTGGTATTGCTCTCGGTAGTGTTGGTTACGGCCCTGGTCTCGCCGGGCTGAGTGCCCCTGGTCTGGGATACAATGATCGTGTTGGCACTGGCTGTGGCTGCAACGGAGTATTTTAGTTTTAAGAAATTATTGTATAATCCTATAATCTTGTTGATTTTTCATTTGAGTTTTAATTATATGGAAATTAATTATTGAAACAATGTGTTTTAATACGTTACTTCTGTGTTATATGCAAACTGCTGAATATAAACACTTCCTAAAGGTCGGAACAATATTTTCTATCAAGTTAAGCGTGTGCATATGACGGGTCAAATGAGTTTGTTGAAAAAACGTAACGAGTTCCAACTTCATATAAGTAGATGAAATTATTTATTTTTATTTTTGTCGAAATTCATCGGCACTGGTTAGACAAATCCACTGGTTAACTTCATATTCTGATGCTTTCCATATATCCAGTGCGAGGTGGACATAGAATGGGCGACACTGGGTCACCACCGTTCCTCCATTCTGCCACTCCGGGCTGCCAATGAGAAAGTCCTGACGGAAAAACCCAATATGACTTTGCTAGACCTGGGATTCAAACCCAGAACCTCATGCTCAGCAGTAGAACTTGCAGTCCTTACTCAAAATCAATTGGGCGCAAGGTGTTGGTGGAGCTGTTGGTCGGCTCTACGGCTCTGGTTTGGCTGGTCCTGCTCTGGTCGGTTTGGGAGGCCCTGCTCTGGATCTTAGCGCCCCCGGTCTGGTATTCAATGGTCTCGCTGGCCCCGGCTGTGGCTGCAAAGGAATCTTCTAAGTTGAACTTGTTGTACAGTGGTACCGTTGATTTTTATTTGTGTTTTAATATATGAAAATTCTTAGTTTCTTTGTTTTTATTATGCTATAATAATAATTACCTTTGATAAAACAATATTAATATTTTTTGTTGATGCTATCTCACTTCTTTTACTTTTTAAAAACGTGAACTGATATAATTCTAATAAATTAATAATATATAATTCCAACTGGCTAACTAATTTTATACATGCGAAAATGAGTTTGTTTGTTTGTTACGCTTTCACGCTTAAACGGCTGAACAGATTTAGATGAAATTTGGCAATTGGGTAGACCAAGACCTAGGTTAGGATATAAAATACTTTTTACCCGATATTCTTACGGAATCGAGACTTGTGCCTGTGAAATCACAGGGCGCAGATAATGCAATATAAAAATTTAAATTTGAGTTAAGAAAAAAACAACTTTATCAAATTCAGATAGTTTCTTCCGTCATACATAATATAACATCACGCCAATAATCCTCGAAGGGATAGGCAGAGGGCGTGTACATATAATAAACCCACATTTCACCAGTTATGTTTAAGTCCTATATGATAGGGGAGAGCCTATTGCCATCAACCGGGCACAAATCCAGACTCTAGGCTGCTATTGAGAAATTCCTTCCTTCATATTTTCTGAAACAAGAAACTGTGCTAATTTTGTTTCTCTAAGGACCAATGGTTCTTGAAGAGAACCCGATTATTAAATTGAGGCGATACTGTAACGATACAGTGGCCTAACCAGCCAAGGATCTGGAAGAATAATTTAAGGATAGGAAAGCCACGTACTGCAACGAGGACTGAAAGTATAATTTTAAAAACATTTGTAAAGCTACGAAATACGAAACCCAAATGAGTTACCTACGAACAGTGGGGAGCCTGGTACCACCTGCTTGCTTCCTTTAGGCTACATCTTACTGTGAGCTCCACCAAAGGATTTCTCTATTTTATAGCCCACTGAGCCTTATAATTCCAATTTGCTAATTCTGTTAACAAAATCATTGGTCATAGCACCAGCAGTCTGCATGCTCTCTTTTTTCAGTATTTACCCTCCGACTATACTTTATGCATTGCTCCTTCTTCCATTGTGCTTGAGGCACCATGGAATCATTTTCGATACGTGCCTCCAAGAAATGCCAAATGGGATTCTAATGAACTCTTCACGTCACTTGCTTCATCTTTTTCCTTTGGGAAATTATTGTTGTTGGTGTTAATTATATCAATATTGGGTGTACGCTTTGTTCCTGCTTCTCACACTATTGAGAGCATCGCTCCTTCTGCCACTACTCACTCTCTTGCCAGTGCGGCTCATGCTCTAGGAGTACAGTGCCTTCTGCCGGTGCTGGCGCCATCAACCATGCTTGTAGTAATGGAAGGAACGCCATGATTAGTGAGACTGCTATTTTTGCCCCGGCTGTCGCCATGGGCTTGCTGCTTACGGTTCTGGTGCCACCTTCGCTCCCGCTGCTTTTGCTGCTCCTGACCTCGGTCTTCGTGGTGGTTGGGCTGGCAGAGGTTGTGGCTGCGCCATCTAGGAATTTATTATTTAAAGTAAACCGATTGACATTCAAAATATTTTCAACTAAATAAATCAATATCCATTTTTATATTATTGGTACTTTTTTTCAACAAGTACTTCTCACTATCACCGTTAATTACTATTGAAGATTTAGAAATATTATGTGTAAATAATTATGAAAAATGACTTATTTCTGTGAGTAGGTTTTAAAAAAACACTACGAGTAACAAGTCAAAAATTTATTATTTGTTTTAAAACTGGATAAGGTCAGTGTTCTCCTAGATCCGAACATAAAATTCGAATTAAAGACGTTTAGTACCTATTGTTAGTTTTCACGAATTATTTATTTACGGGGACCTAGTGTCCTTAAAAGGGACAGTCCAATCTGGCAGTTATCATTTTCCGAATGCTGTGGTCACTAACATGCAAGTGCTGTAGTAAAGAGGCCGCTTTCTTTAGCATGATGTCATGGGAACCATCTGTTCGAGCCTCCGCGAACATTCCCGAAACGCTTCAACGCCATGATAGTCCCAAGACCATCCTAAAAGCATTATTAAGTTGAACACGGAGGACGTTGTAGGCCCGGCGCGTGAATGACACCCACAGGCCACTCGTGTAAAAGGATTGACAGAACGCCTTAAACAGAGTTACCTTGCCATCTATAGTAAATCGACCGAACCTGCGGGCAAGTATATATATTGCTCCTCACAGACAACACCCTGCGCTCCGCATTTATATCTGTGTCATCTCTTAGGTCACTCGTGAAAATGTGGCCAAGTACCTATAAGTATCAACAATTTTCAGTACTACGCCATTGAGACTTATTGGTGAACACTGCGCGGCTGCTGCTTAGGTGCTTCAAATATAAGAAGTTCACTCTTCTTCAAGTTGTATATTAAGTCCTGCTCCTTCGCATAGGCAGATATCAGATGAATTTGAATATAAGAGTAAGTTAGCCGTTGACACAACTGCCGGATTACTGACTTGAAAGCCATTCTGTGGAGGAAAGGTGTTTTTGATACAGTCACTTGTCAAAGCTAGCATTGGCAGGCGCTCGATTATTGTAGCTTGTTTGTATATGCTAAGTAATTCGCATGATAACTTGCCTATCTTTACGGAAGTGTTAGGTGAGATCAGTGCAGTGGTTGCGAGCGGTGGGGTTGAGAGTTGGTTTATATTGGGTGATTTTAATGCACATCCAAACGAATAATTGTTTAGGTAACTTACTGGTTACTGTAATATTTAATAATTAAACGAATAATGTATCAACTCACTTATTTCCAAAAGTGTCTTACAGTGGTCCTTCCTCGAGTTCTTCAACAAAAGGGGTGCGTTCCCGCGTCACCCTCATACAACTTTCAGCCTATGCCACGTTCCATTATTACCTATGCATCGTATTGTTGCATAATAATATGTTACATCTATCCCTTTATATAGAACAAAAAAAAAGTACAATGTTTCATTATCACTAGTTGTATTTTATTGCAATTAAACTGTTTTCCTATATCTAAATTATAATTTTCAAAACAATAAAAATACATTGTATCATTTACATTAGTTATGTTTCTGTACAACTATATTGTTTACCTCTTTCTAAATAATACTTTACTGACAATTAATTATTACATTACAACTGTCGTTGTTGCCTATGATTACAATTTTTATACTTATCTATGTAACATTCCATTACCAAACTGTATTACAATAAAATGTTTGTCGGGTTCAATTTTATGTCTATTGAAGCATCCCACCCAGCCTTTGTTAATCAGCAGACTATTAAGGTCGAACATAGTATGAGGTCCTGGTGTACACACATCCTTCTTTACTATCCAAAACATCATAAGATCTGAAATTATTATTTTTGAGAATTTTGCCTTCTAGTATTTATTACTTTTTGGTTCTTTTTTTAACCACACCTCTTGTCCTATGCTAAAGTTATCTTTGATCCTTACATTTTCATTATATTTTTTCTCATTCCTTAGTTTTACTTTTTCGAATTGTATCTGTACATTTGTATTTAATTTTGGTTTCAAGTATTGGTAAGTAACTGGTAATTTGGTCCTTAAGTTTCTATTCATCATTAACTAAGCTGGTGAAAAAATAGTTCCAGAGACTGGTGATGCTTTAAACTCAAGCAATGCTAATTTAATATCAGTGTTATCCTCAGTGCATTTTCTTTGCAATCTGAACTCCTCTTTCAGCCATCCCATTGGACTGTGGATATTATTATCTAGGACTTGAAAAGTTAAATTTAAACCCCTATTGTGATACAAACTCATTGCATTCTCTAGAATCGAATGGTACATGATCAGACACAATCTCTGATGGTACCCCAAAATGTGAAAAAAAATCTATTAAACTATTTATTACATTGCTCGCTGATTCACTTGAAATTACTTTTACATCTAACCATTTAGTTGCATAATCAAAAGTAGGTAACTAAGTTACTCTTCTTTCTGAAATCCATAATATCTATTCCTATTTTAGGAAATGGTAAGTCCGGGATATCATGTGACATTAATGGCTCTTTTATGTTGTTATTTTGATAAGTTTGATATAATGAAGCATTTTCTAACAAACTATTCAATACCTATGTTCTTCTATCTTTGGCCAATAATACAAATTACGAGCAGTTTGTTTCACTTTAGTAATGCCTACATGTCCTTCATGTATTTTTTATTATTATTGACATTCTTAATTTTTTTGGTATTATCAATCTGTTTTTCATGAAAATTAAATTATTATCAACTGTGATGTCCTGTCTGAACTTAAAATAATATTTAATATCATCTGGTACCTTGGATACTTTTTCTGGAAAACCATTTTTTACCCTGTCATCCTTTAATGTGTACGATATTAATTCTTGTTCTTGTTACTGTGAACATTGTAAATAGGAAGACAAACCTATGCAATGCACTACTTCATACAATGTAGTAGTCATCAGTATCCGTTTCCTCAAGAAAAGATCTAGACAGCAAATCCACAACATACATTAGCTTTCCCTTTAAGTATTTAAATTCAAGATTATATTTTAATAATTTTAACTTCAATATCTGAAGCCGTGTTGATGGTATTTCATGGATTCCCTTTTGAAATAATGTCTCTAACGGTTTGTGATCATTTAACATTTAACATAGGTACATTTTCTGCCATAGATATAATAGTAAATTTTTTTAGTTGACCAGACTACTTTCAATAATTCCTGTTCTATCTGTGATTATTTTATTTCTGCTGAGGTTAAACTTCTTGATGCATAACTTACCGGCTTGCCTTCCTGCATCATGCAACATCGAATCGTTATTTCTAACTTACTATTAAAATTTTGTACAACACATTTATTTCCAAAAGTGTCTTCAGTGTTCCTTCCTTGAGTTCTTCAACAAAAGGGGCGTATTCCCACTTCACCCTCATATAACGTTTAGCATATGCCACGCACCTTCCATTATTACCTATGCATCGCATTGTTGCATAATAGTATGTTACAGTTACTGCGCAGATCAATCGTTTATTTGTGCTGAGATTGAAAACTGGGAATAAATTCGAGTACCTAGTTATACTTTTATGAATGAGGCACATTGGATGTAGGAGGTGTCTTGATCACTGTATAGTCTCTGTCAGCCTAGGCTGCAGTAAACAAGGTCACTATAAAAGAGGACCTATGTACGTCAGATCATCTACCACTTTGCACTGAGCGCGACTTAAATATAGTAAGACCTAAGCGGGTAACAATTCCTACTCTTTGCAATAGAGTTATTTGGGGGAATTAAATGACTCGAAAATTTACAGATACCGTGAGCTATGTAACAGTAAGCTGCGTGAAATTGATTTCCCTCCTGAGTTTCAAGAGTGTAGCCATAGTTTTTATAATTTAAGCGAGCACAAAGCTATTTTAGATGAATGATATAGTAAAAAATCATTATGTGATGCCGCCGAATAAACATATGAAAAGTAGGGCCTGTAGTTAGAAGTAGAAATCCCAAAAAGGCATTGTGCTAATGGAATTTATTACCATGTAAGAGATGCACACCAGGAGGTCAGGCTTAAATTCGATATGTGGGTTTTACACAACCGGCCAACCTCTGGGGTTATTTTTGAACAAATGCGAGTGACCCGTAACATTTTCAACAGTCGGCTAAAATAGTGCCAAAAAATTGATACGATCAATACTGGGCCTGAAACTCGAAGGGAGTGAGCAGCCTGTGGGCTAGATATACGCAAAGATCGTACAGCGCTCTCCACGTTCAATACACTAATGCGTTTAGGATGCTGGTGGGGCTGCCCAATTTTTTATTTTATATAAAAGTACTTATAAATTCTGTAAAAAGATGATCTTTCAAAAATACTGAAAATGAATATGGTTTAAAAAAAACCCATATGGAAGGACTATAATTTTCATCTTATAAGCTACTTAGTTAATAGTTTTCTCTTAAACTACAATGTGTAGGTATATAAATTCGGTAATTAATATCTATTATGGTCTAAAAGCTACAAAATAGATCAAATAGTTTCTTTACATTTTAAATTTTCTATAAAATTCTTACATAACTATCTTTTATTTATGATGTTCACGTTAAACATTCATGTTTGTGGGACCGATTACCCATAGAAAATGTTCGGTTACATCTGGAATGGCTTGTACAGAAGAGAACTAGGTACGTAAAATCTAATGGAGTGGCCTTGAAAGTTGGAACGCATGACATAGTAATTATGTAGCTCAACGACCCTATGTATGTTATGCAATTTTAACATCGACATAAACACTATACATATCTATAGTTAGCTCAAAAAATGATTTTTCATCAAATTCTATGTAAAATTCAGGTGGTTTATTTCATATTGTTCTAACTGCTGTCTACATCACGTAATATATTTATTTCTTTACCATCGATTGCGTAGAAATATTGTAATAGGCCAGTATAAAACGTTGGTGCGTTTGATTCTAAATCATTCTCTTGTTTGTCCTCAATACGAACAAAAAACAAAATGGCCGCCAAAGCTTTCTTTGTCTTCTGCGCATCTGCTTTAATGGTCCAGGTAAGCATTTTCTACTTTTCAGTCAACGATCTCTGAAATATCTGATAAGATTTTTTAATCCGATAACATAGTCACATACTATAGTAGTTTCATCATCATCATTTGAAGACCACAAATATCTAATAAATTGGTTCAATTATTAATCTATAGAAAGACAAATTGTTTACCTTTTACTCTATTTATTTTCAGACCATCTCAGGCCAAGCCATCGGTGCTTGTAACCGCATTGCTGGCACTGCCTTAGCAGCTGAAGAGCTCGCTCTAGCTGGCAATGCTCTCGCTTGCGGCTCCAACCTAGCCGGACGTGCCTTGGGAGCAGGACCCTTAGGCTACCCAGGAGTTAATAGCTACGGCCTGGCTGCTAACTCCGTCGTTCCTTCAAGCGGCGGCGCCTTCGCAGTCACCAGCGTGTCCCCCATCGCCCCCACTGGCATCACAGTGTTCTCTGAGAACTCCATCGAAGGAGCTCTCATTGTGAACGGAGAGCTGCCTTTCTTGAGTGCTGTGGCTGTGGAGGGAGCTTTACCTACTGCTGGCGCTGGGGGTATCAACTACGGCTGTGGGAATGGTGCTTTTGGTATTGTGAGCGAAGGTGTTGGTGCAGCTGTTGGTCCTTATGATTCTATTGCTCCTGCCACTGGTATTGCTCCCAGTAGAGTTGGTCACGGCCCTGGTCTCGCCGGGCTGGGTGCCCCTGGTCTCGGATACAATGATCGTGTTGGCACTGGCTGTGGCTGCAACGGAGTATTTTAGTTTTAAGAAATTATTGTATAATCCTATAATCGTGTTGATTTTTCATTTGAGTTTTAATTATATGGAAATTAATTATTAAAACAATGTGTTTTAATACCTTACTTCTATGTTATATGCAATAGGGAAGATGACTAAAAAAATGTTTTTTGTCCGTAATGTAGATTATGAAAAAATAACGTACACGTATTTTTTCTTTTTTTACGTTATCAAAAGATTAACGCAATACATTGAGTTATAATGTGCCATGACGTCACTTGTATGTAGATTTTATACATACTTGTGACGTATCAACCCCCACTCCCCAACATTAATGCGTTGTATCTGAGTCATTTTTTATTAATATGATAAAGCAAAAAATACGTGTCTAATATTTTTTTATTATCTCACTGACGGACTAAATAGAATTTCTTTTTTTTGACCCAGGCATCATCCCTATTTGCTGAATATTAACACTTCCTAAAGGTCGGAACAATATTTTCTATCAAGTTAAGCGTGTGCATATGATGGGTTAAATGAGTTTGTTAAAAAAAAAACTTAACGAGTTCCAACTTCATGTAAGTAGATGAAAATAATTTATGTCGAAAATAATTGTGTCGATCTTTATCGGCACTGATTAGACTAATCCACTGGTTAACTTCATATTCTGATGATTTCCAGATATCCAGTGCGAGGTGGACATAGAATGGGCGACACTGGGTCACCACCGTTCCTCCATTCTGCCACTCCGGGCTGCCAATGAGAAAGTCCTGACGGAAAAACCCAATATGACTTTGCTAGACCTGGGATTAAAACCCAGAACCTCATGCTCAGCAATAGAACTTGCAGTCCTTACTCAAAATCAATTGGGCGCAAGTTGTTGGTGCAGCTGTTGGTCGGCTCTACGGCTCTGGTTTGGCTGGTCCTGCTCTGGTCGGTTTGGGAGGCCCTGCTCTGGATCTTAGCGCCCCCGGTCTGGTATTCAATGGTCTCGCTGGTCCCGGCTGTGGCTGCAAAGGAATCTTCTAAGTTGAACTTGTTGTACAGTGGTACCGTTGATTTGTCATTAGTGTTTTAATATATGAAAATTCTTAATTTCTTTGTTTTTATTATGCTATAATAATAATTACCTTAACGTGACTGTGAACTTAAAAACGTGAACCGATATAATTCTTATAAATAAGATATAATTCTAACTGCCTAACTAATTTTATACATGCGAAAATGAGTTTGTTTGTTTGTTCGCTTTCACGCTAAAACGGCTGAACAGATTTAGATGAAATTTGGCAATTCAAAAAAAAATCAAAATTCAAAAGTCATTTATTCAAATTAGGCTGAGAATCAGCACTTTTCGAACGTCAAAGTTACATAAGACACTCCCACAAGACGCCCACCCTTCACCACTTCCTAGTGCTTTCGCTGGGAAGAAGAAGTGGCGCAACAAACTCCCCAGCAGCACAGCTGTCTGTTCAATTAGGAAAAATAAAATGATTCTATACAATAAGTACTTATGCAAAATAATTTACTTATCACAACACAAAACATTAAATTATAAATTATTTGCCATATGACAGCTAGCACACGCCAATATACCAACCAAAAACATCGAGATCTATACTCAAGCAGAAATAAAAATAACTAAACGTAAAGAATATCTAAAAAAGAAAATAAAGCCTCCAGGCATAAAGGGCGTGCCCGCTTAGATATAGCTGTAACTAGAGTTATAATTGATAAACTAGGACCATCGAGGTAAAATAAATAAACAGTTAATTACTAATAACAATAACAAAACCATGATCAGCAAGACGACCAGTCACCACAAGCAGCACCCGTTCACGAGCTTAACGCAAAGATCAGCCATTACCCCCCTCGCCATATTTGAGGGAAGGAGGCAACCCGACCCCCGACGCTACCGCAAGCAGTGACATCTAAGGGAGCATGACGAACTTGCTGCCAGTTTTTCAGGAAAAAAAAAAAAAAAAATATATATATGATCAGTTTGTCGAGGTCGCTAGCTAACCACATATTGCAATACAACTCATGAAAATCATTCTAATGAGTAGATAATGTCAACAAAAAATGAATAAAATTAAAATAAATTGACATATAAAGTCAAATAAAATGAACAATTTACCTAAGCTTGTCAATAGGTAACCTGTCAGTAGGTAGGCTAATTCTGGAGAAAGAACATAAACATTGTCTTGTGCCAATCACAGCGACCAACTATTCTTATCATTTAAGTAGTCGTTGATAGAATAGTATGCCTTTGAACAAAGGTTGGATTTTACTTTAGTTTTAAACGCATTAAAAGGCAAATCTAGCAAAGAAATAGAAATAGAAATAGAAATCATTTATTTGCCAATAATGTAGGTATACAGATATGATGGTAATTTTTACGAGAGTTCCGATACATTTTGCCGTACGGCATGCAAAATTATTTATCATAAAACATTCAGTAATCAAAAAAATAAACAAAGAAACATAAAAAATGGCATTCCATTCACTCAACTTTTGCTAACATTGTTAATGATTCACAATATGACGTTCGGAATTAGTCCCAATGCCAATACTAAGAATTTCAAAAATAAATAAAAAATGTCAGTAACTTAAACTACAAATGTCAATCAATTTAATTAAAAATGGCTGAAGACAAAGTAACAAAATAATGTCAATAATCTAAATTTTTACTATCTCGATAAATTAAGTTACAAAATGTCAACAAATTAATTTTAAAATGTCAGCAAATTCTATTATTAGATTCAATTACAAATGTCAATAAAAAGTCAAAAAAATATATATATAACATTAGAATTGGAATATAATGTAGAAATGTAACTAAAATTAAATCACAAGGAAGCAGAATAAACCCCTTTAACAGAAAGTTTTGTCAGTGACAAAATCTTTAATTGTGTAGTAACACTTGTCCAATAGCAGTATAGTTAACTTTTTTTTTTAAACTTTAATGGGTAATTCTTTTAAATGTAACGTCAGTTTATTATATATAATAGGACCCATGGTTAGGATGTTGTTTTTAAGTAAAGACGTTTGGTAACCACCTGTGTAAAGTTGATACTTATATTGTGACCTTATTGGTCCTGATCGTTATCTTATATCCACTAATGACGTAAACAGGTGCTTATTCATTCTAACGAATAGGGCAACTTCTAGTATATACAACGATGGCAATGTAAGTAAGAAGAGGGTAGCTTGTTGTAAAAGGTTATACCAAGCCCAACAAATGAGTTATGAACCTTATGAAGCCGGTGAAAGGGAGCTCGTAGTTTGTCCTTGTTTCTTGTGTTAACATTGTGAATATCACTGTTTTTAGTGTACAAGTGTATATTTTGCCTGATATATAGAATGTTGGCGAAAATGAATTGTGATGCAACAGTGAGGATACCAATATCTTTAAAAAAATCTCTCAGAGAAATTCTGGCACCCAGCTGGTAAATTGCTCGAACAGCTCGTTTTTGAAGGACAAAAATATTTTGAATATCGGCAGCTTTGCCCCACAGCAGAATACCGTAGGACATAACGCTATGGAAATAACTAAAATAGACTAACCGAGCTGTATCAACGTCAGTGTATTGTCTTACTTTCCTGACGGCGTAGGCGGCCGAACTGAGCCACTGAAGTTTGGCATCTACTGTTATGCCCAGAAACACTGCCGAGTTTACGGTTTCAAGCACCTCTTTATCTAAGACGATGTTGGGTCCTAGATTTCTAACATTTGGAAGGGCAAACTTTACACATTTCGTTTTCATGGCATTGAGAACTAGGTTATTTGTCGTAAACCAACCCGTAACCATTGAAAGTGCACTGTTTACATCGTCAAAATCTTGTCTGTTCCTGTCTACTTTAAAAATAAGAGAAGTATCATCTGCAAACAGTACAACTTCACAGATACCCTTTACATAGACAGATACAATTACAATTGAGTAGACCAATACAGATACAATTGAGTAGACCAAGACCTAGGTTAGGATATAAAATACTTTTTACCCGATATTCTTACGGAATCGAGACTTGTGCCTGTGAAATCGCAGGGCGCAGATAATGCAATATAATTTTTTTAATTTGAGTTAAAAAAAAACAACTTTATCAAATTCTGATAGTCACGCCAATAATCCTCGAAGGATAAGGCAGAGGACGTGTACATATAATAAGCCCACATTTCGCCAGTTATGTTTAAGTCCCATAAGATAGAGGCGAGCCTATTGCCATCAACCGGGCACAAATCCAGGCTCTAGGCTGCTACTGAGCCGGAGGACACGGTGGAGCATACGGTGGAGGCTTGGGCAGAGCACCGCCGTGTCCTCGTGGAGGCGATCGGTGACGGGGACCTTTGCCTGCTGGGGTTGCGGGAAAGTCCGAAAGGGATACCGTGGCCCCCTGGCATTGCACAGGCAACAGAAGGAACACGGATGGATTTTAGTCAGTAAGAGTCTGACACGCCGCTCCACCCAGAGCGGGAGACGTCATTTGATGATTTCCCACCCAAAAAAAAAAAGGCTGCTACTGAGAAATTCCTTCCTTCATATTTTCCAAAACAAGAAACTATGCTAGTTTTGTTTCTCTAAGGACCAATGGTTGTTGAAGGGAACCCGATTATTAAACTGAAGAACTGAAGTTAGAATACTGTAACGATACAGTGGCCTAACCAGCCAAGGATGTGGAATAATAATTTAGGAAAACTGCGTACTGCAACGAGGACTGAAAGTATAATTTTAAAAAGCATTTGTGAAGCTGTGAAATACGAAACCCAAATGAGTTATCTACGAACAGTGGGGAGCCTGGTACCACCTGCTTGCTTCCTTTAAGCTACATCTTACTGTGAGCTCCACCAAAGGATTTCTCTATTTTATAGCCCACTGAGCCTTATAATTCCAATTTGCTAATTCTGTTAACAAAATCATTGGTCATAGCACCAGTAGTCTGCATGCTCTCTCTATTCAGTATTTACCCTCCAACCATAATTTATGCATTGCTCCTTCGGCGGCATCAGTAAACTTCTTCCATTGTGCTTGAGGCACCATGGAATCATTTTCGATACGTGCCTCCAAGAAATGCCAAATGGGATTCTAATGAAGTAACATATACAAAATTATTTTAAATAAACTGACCTTGCGTCACTTGCATCATCTTTTTCTTTTGTGAAATTATTGTTGTTGGTGTTGATTATAACGATATTGGGTGTACGCTTTCTTCCTATTTCTCACACTATTGAGAACATCGCTACTTCTGTCGCCACTCACACTCTTTCCGTTGCGGCTCATGCTCCAGGAGTACAGTGCCTTCTGCCGGTGCTGGCGCCATCAATCATGCTTGTGGTAATGGAAGGAATGCCATGATTCGTGAGACTGCTATCTTAGCCCCGGCTACTGCTATGGCCCCTTTTGCTGCTTATGGCTCTGGTGCCGACTTTGCATACTATTATATAGAATCTTTTTTTTTTCTAACTGATTAGACAGCTGTGCTGCTGGGGAGTTTGTTGCGCCACTTCGTCTTCCCAGCAAAAGCACTAGGAAGTGGTGAAGGGTGGGCGTTTTGGGGGACTGTCTTATGTAATTTTGACGTTCGAAAAGTGCTGATTCTCAGCCTAGTTTGAATAAATGGCTTATGAATTTTGAATTTTTGAAGGAATGTTTATCCGCACATGACTCACAGTTCGGGTTTCAACCTGGACTATCAACGGAAAGCGGCATAGTAAGTCTCAAACATACGGTCCAGTATTACACTGATCGTAAAACGCCTATATATTATACGCCTGTTTTATGGATCTCTGCAGAGACTTCGATCTGGTAAATTATGATGTGCTCTGTAGAGCTTGAGAATAGGGGTGTACCGACAGGAGTCCTCAAGATCCTACAGTGTTGATATGGGAACCAGGAAAATGTTGTAAAGTGGTCCCATGAACTCTCAAAGACATACAGGTTAGAATGCGGTGTGAGACAGGGTGGTCTGACATCTCCTAGGCTATTTAGCACATAAATAAAAATGGCCTAATCGTGGACCTCAGCAATATGTGGGTTGGATGTACCGTCCATGGTGTAAAAATAAATAGTATAAGCTACACTGATGACATGGCGTTGCTGGCGCCGACGGCAGGCGCCGTGAATGAAATACTGAGAGTCTTTCAGGTGTATGCTGCCTCACACGACTTGTTAATAATGTTGAAAAGTGAATTTCACAAATGAAACTCGCTATCAGTACTTCTAAACCACGGTCAAGAGCTGTCAGTGTCAATATTTCATAACAATTTTAATATGTTAGTACCTGTGCAGGATTTTATCCTTCCCGTCATTTGTCATTCCATGCTCAAATAATTCCTATAACTAAAAAGTCTAATCCCTCATCCTTTTCTGAATACCGTCCAAAATCCGTCCTACCATTCCTATCCAAAGTCCTTGAACGGTTAAACGTGTGCTGCTATTTCGAATACCAGAATTCGCATAAAATACGTTTTTTAATTAGAAACTAGTTCTTTAGAAAATATGTTGCGAAAATTAACACTCGGTGAAAAAATTCAAAATTCAAAAGTCATTTGTTCAAACTAGGCTCAGAATCACCATTTTTCGAACGTCAAAATTATATAAGACAGTCCCCCAAAACGCCCACCCTTCACCACTTCCTAGTGCTTTTGCTGGGAAGAAGAAGTGGCGAAACACACTCCCCAGCAGCACAGCTAGCTGTCTGTTCAGTTAGAAAAACAAAATGATTCTATACAATAGTATGCAGGATTTTTAGAGTATGCAATACATAATTTAAATTATAAATTAATAATGCCCTATGACAGCTAGCACATGCCAATATACCAACCAAAAACATCGAGAACTATACTCAAGCAGAAATAAAAATAACTAAACGTAAACAATATTTAAAAAAGAAAATAAAGCCTCCAGGCATAAAGGGCATGCCAAGCGGGCACGCCCTTTATGCCTGGAGGCTTTATTTTACATAAAGCTTTAACTAGAAGTTATAATTGATAAACTAGGACCATCGAGGTAAAATAAATAATTGTCGAGGTCGCTAGCTAACCACATAATTGCAATACAACTCATTAAAAAAAAACATTGTAATGAGTAGATTATGTCAACAATAAATTAGAATAAAATTAAAATAAATTTACTTATAAAGTAAAATTATAAACAATTATATAAACTCATTATAACCTGTCAGTAGGTAATCTAATTCTGGAGAAAGAACATTTAAACATTGTCTTGAGTTAATCACAGCGACCAACTATTCTTATCATTTAAGTAGTCGTTGATAGAATAGTATGCCTTTGAACAAAGGTTGGACTTTACTTTAGTTTTAAACGCATTAAAAGGCAAATCTAGCAAAGAAGAGAGTAGCTTGTTATAAAAGGTTATAATACCAAGCCCAACAAATGAGTTATGAACCTTATGAAGCCGATGAAAGGGAGCACGGTCGTAGTTTATCCTTATTTCTAGTGTTAACATTGTGAATAACACTGTTTTTAGTGTATAAGTGGATATTTTGCCTATTATTTAAAATGTTGGCGAAGATGAATTGTGATGCCACTGTGAGGATACCGATATCTTTGAAAAAATCTCTCAGAGATACTCTGGCACCTAGCTGGTAAATTACTCGAATAGCTCGTTTTTGGAAAAAAGTGTTGATGAAGTTGGTATATTATACCTTATTGCATCAATTATCATTATTGGCGAATTAAAAAATGCTAAGAAGCATTTGAAGAAAATCTACCTCTTTATTATCTTGGAGTTTATAGTTTTCAACTAGATGCAGCTGAATTTCAAAAAGGACTGGCTTTTCTGCAGACTGGCAATTCTGTAAAAACATGATCTTTCAAAAGTACTGAAAATGAATAAGATGTAAAAAAAACCCTTATGGAAGGACTATAATTTTCTTCTTAGGAGCTACTTAGTTAATAGTTTTCTCTTTAACTACAGCGTGTAGGTATATATTATATTCGGTAATTAATAATTAATTATAGTCTAAAAGTTACAAAAATGATCAAAGTTTCTTTACATTTTACGATAAAAATGTTACATACCTATCTTTTACGTTAGACATTCATTTTTGTAGGACCGATTACCTATAGACAATGTTAGGTTACATCTGGAATGGCTTGTATAGAAGAGAACTACGTAAATCCGAATAAAAGTTGTTACGCATGACACAGTAATTATGTAGCTCAACGACCCTATGCATGTTATGCAATTTCCATATCCACATAAACACTATACATATCTACGAGTATAATTAGCTCAAAACGTGATTTTTCATCAGTCTATGTAAATTTCAGGTGGTTTATTTCATATTGTTCTAACTACATCACGTAATATATGTATTTCTTTACCATTGATTGCGTAGAAATATTGTAATATGTCCGTATAAAACGTTGGTGCATTTGGTTCTAAATCATTCTCTTAATTGTCCTCAATACGAACGTTATCAAAAAATAAAATGGCCGCCAAAGCTTTCTTTGTCTTCTGCGCATCTGCTTTATTGGTCCAGGTAAGCATTTTCTACTTTTCAGTCAACGATCTCTGAAATATTTGATAAGATTTTTTTATCCGATAACATAGTCACATACAATAGTAGTTTCATCATCATCATTTGAAGACCACAAATATCAAGTAAATTGGATCAATTATTAATCTATAGAAAGACAAATTGTTTACCTTTTGCTCTATTTATTTTTAGACCATCTCAGGCCAAGCCATCGGTGCTTGTAACAGCATTGCTGGCACTGCCTTAGCAGCTGAAGAGATCGCTTTAGCTGGCAATGCTCTTGCTTGCGGCTCCAACCTAGCTGGACGTGCCTTGGGAGCAGGACCCTTAGGCTACCCAGGAATTAATAGCTACGGCCTGGCTGCTAACTCCATCGTTCCTTCAAGCGGCGGCGCCTTCGCAGTCACCAGCGTGTCCCCCATTGCCCCCACTGGCATCACAGTGTTATCTGAAAACGTCATCGAAGGAGCTCTCATTGTGAACGGAGAGCTTCCATTCTTGAGTGCTGTCGCTGTGGAGGGAGCTTTACCTACTGCTGGCGCTGGGGGTATCAACTACGGCTGTGGGAATGGTGCTATTGGTATTGTGAGCGAAGGTGTTGGTGCAGCTGTTGGTCCTTATGATTCTATTGCTGCCCCTGGTCTGGGATACAATGATCGTGTTGGCGCCAGCTGTGGCTACAACGGAGTATTTTAGTTTTAAGAAATTATTGTAGATAATCTTGTTGATTTTTCATTTGAGTTTTAATTATATGGAAATTAATTATTAAAACAATGTGTTTTAATACCCTACTTCAGTTTTATATGTTATTTGCTGAATATAAGCACTTCCTAAAGGTCGGAACAATATTTGATGTCAAGCTAAGCTTATGCATATGACGGATTATATGAGTTTGTTAAAAAAAACCTAACGAGTTTAAACTTCATAAAAGTAGATGAATATCATTTTTATTTTTGTCAAACTTCTTTTTGATAACTTCATCATCTGATGCTTTCCATTTATCCAGTGCGCGGTGGACTTAGAACGGGCGACAATGGGTCAGTTCTGACACATCTCCATTCTGCCACTCCGGGCTGCCAATGAGAAAGTTCTGATGGAAAAACCTCATAACACTTTGCCAGACCTGGGAATCGAACCTAGCATCTCATGCTCAGCAAAAGCGCTTGCGACCACTAGACCAACAACAGTCCTTAATTAAAAGCAATTGGGCGCAAGGTCTTGGTGCAGCTGTTGGCCGGCTCTACGGCTCTGGTTTGGCTGGTCCTGGTCTGTTTGGTTTGGGAGGCCCTGGTCTGGGTCTTAGCACCCCTGGTCTGGGATTCAATGGTCTCGCTGGTCCCAGCTGCGGCTGCAAAGTAATGTTCTAAGTTGAACTTGTCGTACATTGTTAATGTTGATTTTTCATTGGTATTTTAATATATGAAAATTCTTTTTTTTTTTTTTTATTATGCTACAATAATAATTACTTTTCTTAGAACAATATGAATCATATTCGTTGATGCTATCTCACTTCTTTAAAAACCTACTTTAGCAAATTCAGACCGTTCTTCCTTCATATTTCCCAAAACAAGAAACTGGTAATTTTGTTTCTCTAAGGACCAATGGTTGTTGAAGGTTCCACCCGATCATTAAATTTAGGCGATACAGTAACGATACAGTGGCCTACCCAGCCAAGGATGTGAAAGAATAATTTAAGGATAGGAAAAATCAAGAACTGTAACGAGGTCTCGGTTATGACGGTCTTATTGTTCATGGATGTGGTTGTAGTCATTAAAACAAACGGTTTTTTAACTATACTCGGTTGTTCATTTAGAGTCAAATTTAATTAATTGGGTTTTTTGGGGTTTTCTGCAGTAAATCAAAATTGATTTTACGATTTTCTATTATATTTTCCTATTAGGACTTTCCAATTTATTAATACTGTTTTATGCTTCGCTACTACATAGATGGCATTGCAAGTTTCATTCTGATCGATAAACATGGTGGCGATAAGTATCATTGACATACCAACAGTTTTTGATTGTAAACGTTAGTACGTGTGTGCATCGTTACTGGACATCCGCGATGAAGTGAAAAAAAGTAATTAGTTTACATGAGGTAATTTTGCCGGCAACATTGTATTGTGAGCGCCATCTGCATACGACAGCGAAGAAACTGACAGCAACAAAGGCAGTTTCATATTGCTGAGGTTCCGGGAGTGGTGGGTGGCGAAGAACAAGCGGAGCAGCCTCTTTTAGGTACGCGGTGCTATTTTCGGTTTCTAAGAAAAAGAAAATAGCACCGCGTACCTAACAAAAAATAAATGACTGATTTATCATATCGTATATGCTTAAGCTTAGCTTGACATCAAATATTGTTCCGACCTTTAGGAAGTGCTTATATTCAGCAAATAACATAAAAAACTGAAGTAGGGTATTAAAACACATCGTTTTAATAATTAATTTCCATATAATTAAAACTCAAATGAAAAATCAACAAGATTATCTACAATAATTTCTTAAAACTAAAATACTCCGTTGTAGCCACAGCTGGCGCCAACACGATCATTGTATCCCAGACCAGGGGCAGCAATAGAATCATAAGGACCAACAGCTGCACCAACACCTTCGCTCACAATACCAATAGCACCATTCCCACAGCCGTAGTTGATACCCCCAGCGCCAGCAGTAGGTAAAGCTCCCTCCACAGCAACAGCACTCAAGAATGGAAGCTCTCCGTTTACAATGAGAGCTCCTTCGATGACGTTCTCAGAGAACACTGTGATGCCAGTGGGGGCGATGGGGGACACGCTGGTGACTGCGAAGGCGCCGCCGCTTGAAGGAACGATGGAGTTAGCAGCCAGGCCGTAGCTATTAATTCCTGGGTAGCCTAAGGGTCCTGCTCCCAAGGCACGTCCGGCTAGGTTGGAGCCGTAAGCGAGAGCATTGCCAGCTAAAGCGAGCTCTTCAGCTGCTAAGGCAGTGCCAGCAATGCTGTTACAAGCACCGATGGCTTGGCCTGAGATGGTCTAAAAATAAATAGAGCAAAAGGTAAACAATTTGTCTTTCTATAGATTAATAATTGATCCAATTTACTTGATATTTGTGGTCTTCAAATGATGATGATGAAACTACTATTGTATGTGACTATGTTATCGGATAAAAAAATCTTATCAAATATTTCAGAGATCGTTGACTGAAAAGTAGAAAATGCTTACCTGGACCAATAAAGCAGATGCGCAGAAGACAAAGAAAGCTTTGGCAGCCATTTTATTTTTTGTTAACGTTCGTATTGAGGACAAACAAGAGAATGATTTAGAATCAAACGCATCAACGTTTTATACTGGCATATTACAATAATTCTACGCAATCGATGGTAAAGAAATAAATATAAATTACGTGATGTAGTTAGAACAATATGAAATAAACCACCTGAAATTTACATAGACTTTGATGAAAAATCACGTTTTGAGCTAATTATAGATATGTATAGTGTTTATGTCGATATGGAAATTGCATAACATGCATAGGGTCGTTGAGCTACATCATTACTGTGTCATGCGTACTAACTTTCAAGGTCATTTAATTAGATTTTACGTAGTTCTCTTCTTTACAAGCCATTCTAGATGTAACCGAACATTGTCTATAGATAATCGGTCCTACAAAAATGAATGTCTAACGTAAACATCATACAGAAAATATAGTTGTGTAAGAATTTTATCGATAACTTAAAATGTAAAGAAACTATTTGATCATTTCTGTAACTTTTAGACTATAATGGATATTAATTACCGAATATAATATATACCTACACATTGTAGTTAAAGAGAAAACTATTAACTAAGTAGCTCCTAAGAAGAAAATTATAGTCCTTCCATAAGGGTTATTTTTACATCTATTCATTTTCAATACTTTTGAAAGATCATCTTTTTACAGAATTGCCAGTCTACAGAAAAGCCAGTCCTTTTTGAAATTCAGCTGCATCTAGTGGAAAACTATAAATTCCAAGATAGTATAGAGGTAGATTTTCTTCGAATGCTTCTTAGCATTTTTTAATTCGCCAATAATGATAATTGATGCAATAAGGTATAATATACCTTCATCAACACTTTTTTCCAAAAACGAGCTGTTCGAGCAATTTACCAGCTAGGTGCCAGTTTCTCTGAGAGATTTTTTCAAAGGTATCGGTATCCTCACAGTGGCATCACAATTCATCTTTGCCAACATCTTATATATTAGGCAAAATGTACACTTATACACTAAAAACAGTGTTATTCACAATGTTAAAACTAGAAGTAAGGATAAACCACGTGCTACCTTTCACCGGCTTCATAAGGTTCATAACTCATTTGTTGGGCTTGGTATAACCTTTTATAACAAGCTACCCTCTTCTTTGCTAGGTTTGCCTTTTAATGCGTTTAAAACTAAAGTGAAGTCCAACTTTGTTCAAAGGCATACTATTCTATCAACGACTACTTAAATGATAAGAATAGTTGGTCGCTGTGATTAACTCAAGACAATGTTTAAATGTTCTTTCTCCAGAATTAGTTTACCTACTGACAGGTTATATGAGTTTATATATTTGTTTATAATTTTACTTTATAAGTCAATTTATTTTAATTTTATTTTAAAACAGTTTTGACTCGATGTCTGCAGCCCGTCTCCAAAGTAAAATACCGTAAGACATGATACTATGAAAATAACTGAAATAGACTAGCCTCGCGGTATCTACATCAGTAAATTGACGGATTTTTCTGACAGCATATGCTGTTGAACTTAGCCGTCCTGCAAGAGATGTTAAATGAGGATCCCATTGTAGCCTTGAGTCGAGCGAAAACAGTTTTATCGACAAATTCTAGTTTCTCTTGATTCAATACCATCTCACAATGACTACTTTTGACATTTGGTAAATAAAATTTTATGCACTTAGTTTTTTTTCTTCCATTTTATACTAAATTATTAGCAGTGAACCAATTTCGAACCTGCAGTAGGGCGTTATTTACGTCGTCAAAATTTTTTGCACGTCTATCTACTTTAAAAATTTAGGTATATCGTCACCATTTGTGGTTGATTTTTTAATAAATGGAGTACATCATTAATATACACTAAAAAGAGGAATGGACCCAATATCGAGCCTTGTGGCACACCCATTTTTACTTTTAAACCTAGTGAATTGATACTGTTTATTTGAACTTGCTGTTGTCAGATTCAGATTCAGATTCAGATTTGTCTATCATTTAAATAAGATTGAACTAAATTGAGTGCAAGTTTTCCAAGTCCGTAATGCTTAAGTTTCAAAAGTAAGGTTTCGTGATCAACGCAATCAAACGCCTTAGAGAGGTCACAAAAAAATCCTATTGCGTCTTAAGCTTCTTCCCACGCGTTAAAAATGTGTCTAAATAAGGTAACACAGGCGTCAGTGGTACAGCGTCCTTTGCTAAAACCATACTGTTGATCGTGGAGGATTTCATTTTTGTTAAAATGATTGAGCATTTGACATTGCATTACCTTTTCAAACACCTTGCTAAAAACCGGCAACACGGATACACGGATACACGGTCTATAATGATTGGACTGGTACTCCACCGGTAAACCCCTGTCCTCTAGCTTCCTCCAAAGTTCTTCGTAAGACACGAGGTCAAAGGCCTTGGAGAGATCCAGAAAACAGGCATACACCACCACCCAAAGGCGTCTTACGATCTGTGTAGTAATGGACAGTGTGCTTGAGACTTAAGATTGCGCTCTCAGTAGATAGTCCAGGCTGAAACCCAAACTGCGCATCATGTAGTTTTAGATACTTTTGCAAGCAAGAATCAAACAAACTGTCCAGCACCTTTGCTATCGCAGTCGCAAGGGATATTGGGATTGGGATGTCACCTGTCCTGTTCTTAACTATGGGCACCACTATGATGTTTATTAGGTCAGCTGGAAGGTACGCATGACTGATGCACATAGTAAACAACAGAGACTGGACCCTCAGGAGGTGCACTCCAGCATATTTCAGGTGTTCGGCGCTGAGCCCGTCGTGCCCAGGAGATTTGCCTTTGGTCATTCCTTTAATAAGAGCACTAACTTGACTTTCTGGGAAACGCAACAGAAGCTCCTTTCCCCATCAACGCAACAGAGGCACCAACCATCGCGGTAAGAGGTCCGATAGGCGACCGAACTCTAAAATGGTTGCTAAACATATAAGCGATCTCCCTCGGATCGCTTAAGCCGCTCACATTCGCCGAGAGGCCAGGCCTAGCATCCAATTTTTTGGTAGCTTTCTAAAACTGTTTTTTTTTTTAGTGGCTCAACTCTTCGCTATCGCGTCCATTTTCAACTGCTCTTGATTCTTTCGACACCACTCGCCTACCTTTAAAAATTTTACGATATTCGCACATTTGCTCGTAGACTATCCCACCTGTGGTGTGTGTGTCGATTATGAGAAACCCACGATTTGAACTTAAGCCTGGCACTCACTTGAGTCCTTCTAAGCATTAGGTATATGGAACTCGAGAGGAAAGTGTCAGGCTGTTGTGAGACTTTATAGTTCGGGTGACATTCATCTGACATTTTTAGAACGTTGCCATTCAAACTTTGTAGTCTAGAATCTAGCTGCAATGCAGGTTTTACACTCTGTGGGATGATGGATTTTTATGGGACTGGGCCGGACACGTTTGATGCATGTCGGATACATGGGGTAAGACCACCACAACATGGATTCTTGAAAACCCCCAACGGTATCGCGGTAGCCCTGGCGTAGATGGCGGGACGAAATTGACTCTTATAGAAGCGATTGATCCATATTGAAGCCCGCGGTGCCCGCGTTGATTGTTTCTACGCAACAATGTGCAAGCGAAGCACTTCGCTGGTGCGGCGAGTGCGGGGTGGCGCAAACTGCATGCTCCCGGGAAGGCTTGATTGTGCCATCATTACACACTGTTGTAAGCGGCACGTGGCGCGCTTGGAAGTATAAAAATTATATTTCCAAACGCGTTACGTTTCGCTTTCTTTCTTTATTTTGATGACGAACAATTTAACCTAATTGTATGTGTAAATTTTAATTTAATTTAAGGTTTAATTTTGGTTTTTTATTTATATTTATTTTATTTGTAAATGGTACTACGAGTATGTTATTATGAGTCTATGTTACTTGAATTAAATACTTTGAATTTTGAATTTGAATATTGGCTCAGGATTGAGTTGAGTTCGCCGCCTGTAGGCGGCTCTACGTGGAAATCGTGCGATCGATGGCCCTGTATGGGGCCTCGATCTGGGTGGCTGACCTGACGGCAGGCAGCATCGCTGTCCTGCGGAAGCCGCAGCGAGCGATGGCCGTCAGAGTCATCAGGGGGTATCGCACGATCTCCTACGAGGCGGCTTGCGTACTGGCCGGATCCCCACCCTGGGACCTCGAGGCGAAGGTACTTGCGTCACTGTATCGGTGGCGTAAGGCGAGTGGCTGACGCAGCGACATTTGGAGCTGCTTCGGTCACAGCTTCACGCAGCCCTGGTGGCGGAATGGCGGGACAGGCTTTCACGCCCAACCGCCTGCCCCGTCACCATCGGGGCGGTCCGGCCAGTGCTCAAGCGCTGGCTCGGGAGGATGCTGTAGCGTTGTGAGGATTCACAACTAACAATAGTCGAGTGTTGCTGAAATATCACAATTAGTAAGATCCTAATCACATCACTAGAATCGGGATACAACACTAATTTCCCAGAGACGCTCTGTCATTTCGCTTCCGCTTGCAGAGCTGTGGATACTATTCTCTGATCCTCTAAATCCTGTGTGCGCCGACCTAGGGTAAGTTCCACATTAGTTTAGTAATAATACCAGACCCTCTGTGCTGGATAACCTATATTGATTTTACCACCTATACTGTTTGAGATGAAGCATGGTGCGGGTGACAGGTGGCAGAAAGGGTAAATTTATTTAATTAACTACAGTTATTACTGAGTCCGTATTATGGACACAATCTGTGTGTAGGTACGGATCAGTCGTAAAATACAGAATCAATAAAAACAAGTAAATTATAATATATTTTACCCTTTCTGTCACCTGTCACCCGCACCATGCTACACCGCAAACAGTTTATGTGATATTTGATTTCGCGTGTCATTGTCGGACACGCGGCTTAGTTATCCAGCGCACTGGTGATGGTAATTTATATGTACTGCTGCTGCATCAAGGTGGTGTAGTGCCTTGCTGTGCTATTGTTAGTGATCCATCTGCTAGGATCACGTTACTTTGTGTTTTGTACATACTTAACCTTATCTTGGCATCTGTCAATGCGCCACGCTATGCTTGCAAACTCTCTGCTTGTAAACCGCTGCGATGTGCTGAGCGTCTACTTACTATGCTTCCCACACCGTTCCTTGGCTTGAAAATGGGAAGAAGCTGGCACATCGCATGCGGCTTGCTGCTATCTTGCACTGCATCTAACACGCGCTCCCTATGGTGCTTCCAGGGTTCCTTGTACGGGCTGAGGGAAGGACCCCTTACCCAATCCTGCTGCTGATGCGTGGCTGTGCTGCACGCTGCCTACGCATGCTAGCGAGGGCTATCTTAGCCCTGACAACCTGTGCCGCCACGTGCCTGTGCTGACAGGCCTCCACGTGCTACTGCCGCTAGCTACCTCCACGACCTGTGCCGACAGGCCTTCGCGGCCTACCGCCACGTGCTTCTGCTGCGAGCCTGTGACAGGCCCCACGTCTGCCACGTGTAGCCAAAGACGGTACACTACCTCTCCTTAAGTGTGCAAGTGCTCAGAACTACACAGTGCTGGGACCTTACCCGCGACCTAGCCGTGTTATTAAATTTACTCATATAATTATATATATTAACCTTTCAAGCTGTTTTACTATCTACTACCTACTACCTACCCTATCAGTTAACGACCTGTGCAGTCTACTCTGTGCAGCCCTAGCCGTTATAAGGCACGGCTCGTCGTCCCTGTCGTTTCGGATGACGCAGGTGCTCTCGGGGCATGGTTGCTTCGGGAAGTACCTGTGTCGCATAAACAGAGAGCCGGACGATCGTTGTCACCACTGCGTTGACTGTCGGGAGGACACGGCTCGGCATACGCTGGCAGAGTATGCTACTTGAGAGGAGCCGCGCCTTGCCCTCATATCAGGTGTCGGCAGCGACCTGTCTCTGACAGTCGTTGTCGACTCGATGGTCGGCAGCGAGGAGTCCTGGGAAGCGGTGGTATCCTTCTGCGAAACAGTCATTTTGCAGAAGGAGGCTGCGGAAATTGAGTGGGAGATTGCTTCCGCTTGTAGCGGTTACATATAAAGACATAACGTCACACAAATCCTGCATCGCGCAATTAGAGTTTACCGCGTGAACGACAAAATTATATAAGACTATCCGACATCAACAATTGGGCAGTCGGCCCGCCAGACACAACACCCGTCTGGTTGGAGGATCCTCCCTTTTCTATGGTGGATGAGTGACCTGTTAATCATGCCCCTAAATTGGTGACCCCGAGTTGAAGGTCAACGCAGCCTTCGTGCAACTACTTCAGCGTGACGTCATCATCTTCATCACTCCCGCAAGCTTTCGTGAGGCGAGTCACACAGACAGCCAGCACCCTCGGCTTCAACGGGTATCCTGACCACCAACATGCAGCGAATGCGCATTCCTGGTCATCACCCTCAGCCTCATCAGCAACTTTGGCACAGCACACTGCACTTTCCGCCGGTCTCACAAGCAGGGCTCTTTCTACCCTCTCCTGGTCGACGCTAGCAGTCAACCACAACCCGGCGCTATACCACATCCGACTCACTGGATCGTGACGCAGCACCAACCCGACTCACTGGGGAATCACTGCAGAAAGTTCCACTCAGCGCGAACTATGCGGCACCCAGTTCCGACTCACTGGAACCTCCACTGGTACTGTGAAGCATCGCAAGATACAAGACTCAGCCCACTATCGACCTTCGGTCTCCGGAGGGGAGTGATGTAGCGGCTACACCACCACATACGAACTATGCATCAAAGACATTACGTCACAGAAATCCTGCATCACGCAAAGTTTACCGCGCGAATGACATATATAAGACTATCCGACATCAACAATTGGGCAGTCTGCCCGCCAGACACAACAGCCGTCTGGTCGGAGGATCCTCCTTTTTTTATGGTGGATGAGTGAACTTTATACCCTGTTCCTCATGCCCCTAAATGCTAACCCGATCCGCAGCAGGCGCACCGGGCGTCGGTGGAGGGTGGATAACGCCCTCTTCCAGCCGCCCTAAATGGGTCCAGGGGCGACGGATCTTGGGAAATCCGTCGCCCCCTAACTGCTTAGGACCCGAGATGGTGGCGCGTAGTGTTCCACGCACGCCTCGCTATGGTGTAAGCGGGGAGTTTAATACCTCACTCCCCCCTAACTCGAAGTGGCACGCAGAGGTGGGCCGGCTCTAGCCGGGGATCCCGGAAGTCACATTAGATCCCCGGTGCAAGTGTGAGACGGAACACCGGGGTGGATTTAATCAGTAAGAGTCTGACAGAACCCTCCGCCCTCCCCAGGGTGGAGGACATCCAGATTTCCCCCTTAACAAAAATAAAAATAAAAGGAACACCAACATTAAATGTAACAACTCAACTCAATTGAGTTGTTACATTTAATGTTGGTGTTGCAATATACCTACTTATTACTAAAATACCCAATAAGTATTTAACTCAGTATGTAATGAGTGTTGAATTATTTTATTTTCGTTTCAAAATGTTAAGTTTATCGTTTATTTACGAGAATTACAATTACCTATATACCAATGGTTCCTGGAAAATTTCTTCGTAGCCTAGTATAAGACCTTTGGAAGGTGGGACGGAAATCATTCAATTGTCAGCGTTTGAAGTAGCACAAAGTTCATTCACTACAATGGCAGCTAAGGCTATCCTCTTCCTCTGCGCTCAGGCGCTTTTCATCCAGGTAAAACTATTAACAATTTTTTTTTTAGTTACCAAACTACTTCGTTTATTTTTGTTTAAAGCTTATTTGGGTCAAAAAAAATTGCTTAAGCTAAAGATTTGTTTATTTATTTATAAGTAATACAAGCATAATCACAATGTCAGACTCAGGTCAATTTACCAAGAATGCACTAAGCAATTACATTTACGTAAGTACCTTCAAAAAAAAAATGCCTTCGTTGATGTCTCACTTCTTTCTACAACGTTATTATTAGGGGTTAATAGTATGAAATTGCCGATTTGTACTGAAAAATTGAAATTCGTTTTTTTATATATTTAACATATTTATTTAATCAAAATAATTATCATTATTATATAGGATATAGGTAATGTTACATTGCTGCCATCTAATATGAAGGTCATTTATGCCTTGCGGTAGAACTCTCGTGATTTAGATTCGACAAACTGTGAGAAAGCATTTTGTACTGCCTCCTGAGAAGAAAACTTTTTATCACGTAGAAAACTGTCCAAATCAGGAACAAAATAGTAGTCCGTTGGAGCAAGGTCTGTCGAATACGGAGGGTGACGAATGGTTTCTAATTGCAGTTCCTGTAGAGTTAAAATGGTTTCTCGTGCTGTCTCGCATTATCATGGAGCAATAATGGTGTAGATCGATTCATGAGTCGGGGCTGTTTCACTGCTAGTTTTGCTATCATTGTTCGGAGTTCGGCACATTAGACATCTGCCGTTATTGCTTGACCAGATCGGAGAAAGCTATAGTGAATAACACCATGCTGAGACCCTCAAACAGTTACCACTAACTTTTTATTGGTTAGCTTTGCTTTAGGACACTGTTGCGGCGTTTGACCTGGGGTCAGCCATTGCATTTTTCGCTTACGGCCATCGTAAAGAATCCACTTTTCATCAAATGTCACAATTCGTTCCAATATTCCTTCATTTTTGTACAGATTCAACAAGGCAACACAAGTATCAACACGCGTTTCTTTCTGCAGATCAGTCAAATCATGAGGCACCCATTTCTCATATTTTTTATTTTATTAATTTGACGCAAATGAGTCAATATTGTTGGTGAGGTAATGTTAAACCATACCGCTAATTCCTGGGTAGTTTCGCTCGGATTCCACCATCTCTATCAATTAATTATTATTCACCTGTGTGGGCGGTCTTCAAAGTCAAATTTTCCATCACGAAAGCGTTTAAAACAAAATCGCACGGTGCGTTCATTAGCAGTCCCCTCTCCAAACGCAACATTGATATTGCGAGCTGTTTCTGCCACGTTAGTTCCGCGTCGGAACTCGTATTCAAAAATACCTCGAATTTGCGAAGTATCCATCTTTCTTGTCTAAGCGAAATAAAAAAAAAACAACTGAAAGTCGATAATCGAATGTTGCACATTTTTTTAAAGAAAAACTTCATGTGTAAAAAGTTTCATTCAAAAATCTCAAACCATGAAGGTTCTATGTCAATTCGAAGTACCTATTACAATAAAACGGCAATTACATTTAATCCTTATTATTTTGAACTAAAATTCATATTTTTTCTTTTCATACTATCGTTTTCACATTAGTGACACTAGACTGCAAAAAAATATTTCTAATATCTCAATTTGTTTTTTTTTTCTAGTCTGCATTCAGCGCTTGCACCAGCCGCACTGCAGTCCAAGCATCAGGAATCGGTTCTCCCTTCGGATATGCTGGTTTTCTTGCCCCTGGCTTTACTGGTTTGGCATATGACCGATTCTCCGCTCCAGCATTGGCATATGATGGAATCGCATACCCTGGTGCTAGTTGCGTAGGCAGTGGACTAGTTTACGATGGATTCTACTCTCCTGCCATGGAATTCACTGCTACCAGTGGTGGGGGTCTACCTGTCACCAGTTCCACAGCAATGGCTCCTGTCGGCATCTCTATTATATCAGAGAATGTGTATGAAGGTGCTCTGAATGTGGCTGGAGAGCTGCCGTTCGTTGGAACTACTGCTCTGGAAGGCGTGTTGGCCACTGCTGGGTCTGGTGCTATCAACCATGCTTGCGGAAACGGGGTTAATGCTATGGTAAGTTCATTTATATGATGATTGTATTCTTTTAAAATTTACTTTGTTATTCTTCCGACGCCCCATAATTAAATTATTTTGAAATTCATTATTTTGTTTCCCAAAATCCCTTGAATTTATCGATATGCTGTTTTTAAAATAGGCTTATTATGTATTATATATACTTGTACTTATGAAGGGGTCAATAGTAACAGAATTTTCTTTGTGTATTTTCAGTCTGCTCTCAGTGGTTCTTCTACCCCTGCTTCCGTAACAACTGCTGGCCCTGCTTATGGCGCTGGTTTGGCCTACGATGGACTCTACGGCCCCGGTTTTGCCGATTCAGCATTTGGTGCCAACGCTTTCGCATACGATAGGTTGATGGCCCCTGGCTTTGCAGCTCCCGCCATAGCATACGATGCTCTGCCATACGCTGACGCTGCATGGACTGGTAGAGGTCTTGCCTGCGATGGTCTTACGTACGGTTCTCCCTTCGACGGTATTGAAATCACTCCTACCAGTGGTGGTGCTCTTCCCGTCTCCAGCGCCTCCACTATGTTTCCCTCTGGAATTGCTGTAGCCTCTGACAATGCTTATGAAGGTGCTCTGACTGTTGGTGGTGAGCTGCCGTTCGTGGGTACTGTTGGTATGGAAGGTGTAGTGCCTTCTGCCGGTGCTGGTGCCGTCAATCATGCCTGTGGTAATGGCAGGAACGCCATGATCGGTGAGACTTCTGCTTTTGGTCCAGCTGGTGCATATGGCTCTATGGGTGGTTACGGTCCTGGAGCTGCCTCTGCACCATCTGCCTTTGCACCTGGATTTGGTACTCCTGCCTTCGGTTACCGTGGTGGTGCTGGCAGAGGATGCGGTTGTACTTATTAAGTGTTTTATTATAATTTGAATATATTTTTTGTTTCGTATTCAATAAATGAAATTTAATATTACTTTTTACTTTTATTTCCATAAATTTATATTTTTTTACCCAACTGTGGCGAAGTTAAAAAAGGAGGGTTATGTGTTTAATCTGTATGTATTCAATTCAATTTAATTTATTTCAGACCATGGTGTCCATTTTGTTAGTAACTATGTTCTTATAGACTAGTGTTAGTAATACACAGTGATAAAAGAAAAGTAAATACAAGAATCACTGCTGCGCCATCCCATGACAAATGGCGCTGCAGTGACTGATGTAACTGCAGTCCAGCCGACTCGCGATCATGTTAAGGATGCTGTTGGCGCTGCCACGTACTCCACGCACCAGGGAAGCGCATCTTTTGCGCATAGTAGCGTAAAAGCAGTCTACGCGATGTTCAGCAAACATCCCTGATGCACTACAGAATCGCCGCAGCCCCATCAGCACCCTGAACGCATTATTAAATTCGACTCGGAGAGCACTGAAAGACTTTTGAGTATAGTCGCCCCACAGGCTGCACGTGTAGAATGATGTACAGTAAGACCTGAAAAGTGTAATTTTGACTTCTGTCGAACAACGTGCAAACCTGCGGGCTATCATTTCACTCGCACTGCCAGCGCCCTCCGTTCCCTCTCGATGTCCTCATTGTCCCTGAGGTCGGAGGTAAGCATGTATCCTAGGTACTTGAATTTTGACACCCTACGCAAGGCTGTATCATTAAGCATGATGTTGGGAAACACGTTACCTGTACTATTTCCTCTGGCCTCAAAGACTATGACCTCACTTTTGAGTGGATTATATTTTAATCCATGCTGCTCGGCATAAGCCACACAAATGGCAAGCAGTTTTTTAATGCCACATACCGATGCACTCAGTAGCACCATGTCATCAAACAACATAAGCTATGCTGATGACATGGTGTCATCAGCATAGCTTATGTTGTTTACATTAATTCCATCTATGTGACAACCTATCCGGGTGCTACTGAGTGCCACAATCAGATCATTTATATACAAGTTGAATAGGGTTGGAGAGGACAATCCCCCCTGCAACACTCCGCACTCCAACCTGTACAATTGCGACATGCTTCCCGACCATCGCACGCCATTGACCTGATTACCGTACCAGTATTTGCAGATGTTGATGAATTCCGGTAGACTAGTGTTTAGTAGCTTTTTCGATAGAATATCATAGGAAACCAGGTCAAAGGCTTTCGAAAGATCAAGAAAGCATGCGTGAACTGTAGTCTGACGTTTGTTATAGTATTTGACAGCATGTTTAACACACAGAACTGCACTTTCAGTGGAAAGTCCGCTCCGGAAGCCGAACTGATTGTCATGCAGTTCAATGTGCTTGGTCAGCTGTGAATTCAACATGCTGTCAAATACCTTCGATACCACTGTAGCAAGAGAGATAGGCCTGTAGTTATTCCTATCTGATAGATCAGCTGTCTTATTTTTAATTATAGGTATAACAATTGTTTTAATCATCTCTTCAGGCAGATATGAGTGACTCAGACAAAGGTTAAATAGCATAGCCAGCAATCTCGGTAAGTGGGGTCCAGCATGCTGTAGATGTTCAATGCTTAGCTGCACAGGGACCTCGGCGGTGGACATGTCGTTGGGCATGTTGCGAGGACGTCCTCACGGCGGTCTCGGAATACTCTAGTGGCATAAAGGGTTTCCTAATGTGATAGTGGTGCAGTGCAATAATCCGCGAATATGTGCGATACACGTAGTGTTACCTGAGCGGTCTGTACTAGTGGTGCATGTTTACATGCCTGTGGACTCAGCGGCGAATCTAGTCGAGTTTACGGACATTCTCGGGTCGGTAAGCGCTATCATAGACAGTTGTAACATTGATTGTGTAAACATACTAGGTGAATTTAATGCGCACCCTACTGAGCCATTTTATAATGAACTATCGTTATTTTTTAAGGACCAGGAGTGGATTTGAATTGATGTAGAAATGTTGAAGGGCGTTTCTAATTCGTTTAATTGTTTCACTATTGTAAGCGAGGCTCACGGATCGCAAAGATGGCTTGATCACTGTATAGTATCTAAGGCAGCTGTGCCGTCAGTGCGCAGAGTGTTTGTCAAGTATGACGTAATGTGGTCGGACCACTTTCCATTAATATTGGAGTGTAATCTGGGCATAGTCTCACCTAAGATACTAGACTGTAAACCAACTGTAAATGAGGTTGTTGGGGGGAAAGAAGTATAGATCGAGTTACTCAATACATGACTGAATGTCAGAGACTTAAGACTTCTTGACTTTCCAGAGGAGTTTATAAAATGTGCAGATTACACTTGCAATATTTTGCAGCATAGGCATGTCATTGACAGTTTGTATAACAACATTGTAAACATATTAAGAGGCTGCCCCTCTTAATTCGTTTTGTCGTGGTGTAGCAAACGTAGTAAATGTTATATAAGTAAGAAAAAGAAACCTGTTGCAGGGTGGAACTTACATGTTAGCGAGGCACACAGAGAAGCTAGCGGAAATTTTATTTCTGGTGTTGGTATGGCAAACCAAATTCAGGTGCAATTTATAACGAGATGTGTGAGGCCAGGAAAATCTTTAAAAGCCGACTGAGATGGTGTCAGAACCATGAAGAACAGGTGAAAATGGATATCTTGGCCTCTCATCACTCGAAAAACGACTTTCGATCTTTTTGGAAAGTCACAAATTAACTTAACCCGTCATGGCCGGGAGATTTACCTCTAGTCATTGATTTGATTATCACCTTCACGTCTCTAGTGGTACATCTAAAACCCATTTTTTCACCGTTCTTAACATTGATCACCGACTGCAAGGACTCCAATGACGATTTAACAGTAAAATGTTGACGAAACAGATCTGCTATTTCCCCGGCATCGCTTACGCCGTCGATACACACAGGTGCAAGCGGTTTGTTATTAATCAATCAATCATCATTTCAGACACTAATCTCCTCCTCATTTGGTCCTCCTAAGGTCCACATATGGCCTGACCAAGATTACGTCTAAACTTTAAAAGAGACTGTGACCTCTGAGTTTGTTTCGGCCATTCTTCTCAGAGCAGTCAGATAAGAAACGCCGAACTCATCTAGCTTTTTTATTACTTTTTAAGATGACTTGTAAAAGTGATTCCAATTTACAAAATAAACAATTTCATTTAATTTCCTTTTTTTTTAAATTATTTTTTACTATTAAATTTATATTTTTTCCTTCATATCTAATACGAGTATTACTGTAATGTATAAACGTTTTCTTATAATAAAACAATTTCTAAGAAAAATTCACGGTAGACGGTGGCGATGCGTCGCGCCGTCGTGTCGAGCATGTTTGCGGGAGCCTTTACACCAAAAAAAAAATGTCAACAGTATTTTTGAATAATTATGGATGGCCATGTGAGTTGGAAATACTAAAAAACGATGGATGGATTATGAGGAATATGATACAGATGGAATGGGGGTGACTACTGAGACGACGGCTAATGCACGGAAAAAACTTACTAGCTACGTCGACCACAAAATATTAATTTGGATAAAGGCAGGAATGGATGATGATTTGGTTAACCATAGCATTGAATTCAATTAGACCATTAACCTAAAGGCCATAAGCATAATCAGCCATTAATGTTCCCACTGCAGGAACACAGGCCTCCTCTCAGTGAGAGTGACTGGGCCGTAATCCACCACGCAGGCCCGGTGCGGATATATGTCATCGAATATTTGGTTCTAGAACATGCCGGTTTCCTCACGATGTTTTCCTTCACCGTTTTGAGTGAACACTTGACAATTCAAGAAGTCATTTGGTCAGTAATCTATATCATCTAGATCATTTAATCTCATCAGAAAATAAAAAAAAGTCATCAGTGACGTGCAGCGCGCGTCAATGTCGAACCGCGCGGTTTGACAGTTAAAACGTCTCATTTTATGAATACCTGATTGATACCTCACAATAAGATCGCTACAAATGCAATGTGGCTTTGGCAGAATAAAAATGTAGGAATATGATCACAAAAACTTCAAACATTGAATTCTAATTTTTGTTTATTCTCAGAAAAGATTTTTCATATTATTTTCTAGTACAGATAGTTGTAGCGGGTACCGCAGCCACACGTGCACTTGCCGGCGATAGACACGGCACCAGCAGCAGCTACAGGACCACAGAAGCTCACAGCGCCCATGATGGGGACCTGGCCGGCGACGACCGTAGTACCGGCGACTGGCAGCTCACCAGCGACTGCCACGTTACCTTCACCGACGCCACCGTACGGGGCAAGTCCGGCACCACAACCGCCAGTGGGGTATGCACCAGCAAAACCAGCGGTGGGATACGTAAATCTATCAAAAGCCAAACCCGGAGCAGCTAAGCCGTAAGGACCAGCAAAAGCTGGGCCGATGGCCGGGCCGTAAGCGCTAAGGCAAGTCTGACTGAATACATTCTGCAAAATAAATTTCATGATGAATCTACGCAAACATTTACACACAGAAACTATGAATCCTTTAAAAATTAAAGTAGAAATTCAAAACAAGCAATCTCTCACCTGGACCAAGCAAGCGTGGATGCAGAGCAACAGAATAGTGAAGGAAGCCATATTTGATGTTTGTGATCAACGAGAAGCTAAAAATTGAATGATGAACTGAAATTTTTGTCACTTTTTATACCCAATTCTTTGTTGATAACAGCGTTTTCGAAATATTGGAAAACGTGACTGAAATATTTTAGTAAAATATTAAGCGTTATTTTGTTGTGAATTTGCAAGTTTGGCTTATCGTTCTTGCACAAGCTATTAATTAATTACACTTACCTACATACAAATTTTCTTGGAACTTGATAACATAGTTGAGTATAAAACCACCAACAGTTGCAATGAACATCATTCTTGTGTCTGCACTCCAAACAAACTACAATGTCTGTCAAAGCTATCCTCATTCTCTGCGCTCAGGCGCTTCTGCTCAAGGTAAGAAAACATAATATTATAACAATTTAAAGAGAATAGTCAATCTTGTTAGATAATTGTACTTAAGTTTTTCGTACTATGAAACAGTGATACTTATTTTACTTTCAGTCCGCTCTCGGACAGTCATGCAGCAGCCGCGCTGCGGTTGCTGATATCCCTGGATTTGTTACTCCCTATGGCTTGACCGCTCCTGCCTCAGCCACCCCTTGAGGTTTGGTTGCTCCTGCTTTGGCATAATATGATGAAATCGCCTACTCTGGTGCTTGGCAGGCTGAGGTCTGGCTTTCAATGGACTGGCCGCTGGCTACGCCAGCCGGCCGCGTCTCCAGCGCCTCCGCCATCGCTCCCGTCGGTATCTCCGTAGTGTCTGACAACGTGTATGAGGGTGCTCTGAGTGTGGGTAGTGAGCTGCCATTCGTGGGTACTGTTGCTATGGTGGTGTGGTGCCTTCTGCTGGTGCTGTCGCCGTCAAACATGCTTGTGGTAATGGCAGGAAAGCCATGATCAGTGAGACTGCTGCTTTTGTCCCGGCTGCCGCCGTGGCCCCTCTTGCTGCTCACGGTCGTGGTACCGTCTTCGCTCCCACTGCTCTTGTTGCTCCAGGCCTCGGTCTTCGTGGTGATTGGGCTGGATGATGTGGCTTTGCTATCTAAGAATTTGTGAAAAACTGACGATAACTTCAACTTAATGCTAAAAAAATGCACAAAATGCAAATTGCATAAATACTTTCGTACTTTTATTTTTAGGTATATATTTTTTATGTCTAAGTAGCAAAAGTATTGTTACTGGATGCTTCATCATTATCATTCTCCTGCACTATCCCAATTTATTTCTAGTCGGCGAACCATGTAATTTCCTTTCATACTTCTCTAATAATCGTCATCTCGGTAGTCACTCCCTTTCTAGTCTTAACCATTCACAAAGTTCCTTGGTCTACCTTACTGGATGTCCAGACTTTCTATTGGCCGATAGTTTGGTCGATTTCTTAATCAGTATGAAGATGTATGCAAGTGCGCACATTATGACGATTCGGTATCGGCCGATAAAAAAGTTGGCCTACAGTCTACACGATTGCCTTCAAACTGAACTGTCAGCGAAATATCGACCAACTCAGCCAAATGCTAAGAAAATGTGCGCGCGTGGAAGAGCGCCATAAGCGCACTATGGCGCCTTACACTAAACGATTGTATAGTTCAGTTTGTTCCGAGCTTTGGCGCTGGATGGTCATGCGTATTTTCATGATGGCACTGTCCAGTTCTACTCCATCGCTGCTTGTCGAAATGGCGATCGTTAATTTGAAAAGGAGACTGAAACGATTACATACAATCATGGGCCTGGTTGTAAAAAGATGAAAGTGGTGTCAATTAATAGCTTATAATTATATTATCAGCCTTTCACTGAAAATTCTGCGGATTTTATCAATCTGAGAACAGAGATAAAAGAGATTATGTAAAAGTGAGGTTGTTACAATCTTTAACTAACAGCTGATTCCTGAAGTGCAAAATATTTGCTTTTGCACTAATAGTTATTATATTTAGTATAGGACATATTTGATAAATCATATGAATAAACGTCAATGACTTCAGTCCTATCTACCTATGTAGGTAACAAGTATGGAGTTACGGAAAGGATGTCTAAAACAAAATAAAAAATCATATAAGTATTATAGTGTTTTAACCGTCTTCAATTATAATTGAAATGTCGTCTAGGAATTGTGCAGGTGGTGCTATATGATCTTGGTACCTAGCCCAGCTAAGATACCATATAATGCAGATTATATGAGCGCAGTAGCCTACAGTTCGTCTCCCTACAATACAATTTACAGTAATGCATTACTATAGCCTCCCTTCCTGTACGAGAGCCATTGCCGAATCACTGACAGAATTGTTTCATCGGGTAAGGGTCGTCGGCCCAGTGTATTGCAGTGATCAGTTGTTGTCCCACAATTCACACAGCGATCCATAGTTTCACTGTTTTTTCTATTCCGTGGTTTCAACAATACCCAATACACAATCCAGCGGTAAAATCCAAAATAACAATTCTAAGTCAAACGTGTGAGCCATCTTCGGTGTCCAGTGTGAAAGCAAGGGTCGTACGAGGTAGACAGGGTCGGAATCCGTAAAATACAAAGCAAAGGTCGTGAAAAATGAAGAACAATTGGGAAAGCACTCAAAACGCATCGGAAAACACGAAACGAGTAAGCAAACGAGATTATTAGAGCAGTTGGCAACCACAGACTACATAGGGATACTACGTTGGCAACTGTCTCGTGTCAGTCAGCTGTCATGCCAGTGACATAGACTAAAAATAGAAAACTAATTTTAATCGATATGAAATCGATAATCGTTAATATTGTTTTTTCAGTAATTAATTGATATTTTATTTATTAATATGACTGTAATTATATGCACTATATTGCACATAAGTGTATAAAGTGCATTTAATTACTTTGAGTTAATTATTTAGTGCAAAGGTTTTATTTTCGTAACTGTGTAATCGATTACTCAATCGGTAATCTCACGAAAACTATCTTTTCCATATTTCTCCGCTTCCAGATTGAGAATTGAGGTGATTTTTCATATTCTAAGATACAAAAATATGACTAATTTTTTAGATCATATCTTAACTTATTACATTTAGGCCCACCGTTTTCCATCTCCTTTTTGAAAAAAGACCCCGCACATTGTAAAAAAATCTCAAAGCAGTTGAGACTTTGAGAGCAGTCGGCCGACGGTTTGCAAATATACAGATTTGAACCAAACTGTTTGATAACATTTAAAGCCTAACCCGGCCAAAATGTCAGCCGATAAGAAGTCTGTAGTCTGCGGGGGCTTTTAAGTAGCTAATTAAAACCATTAAATACTTTTCTCTATTGAAACGCTAAATACTGGCGCCATAATCACAAAATATCGACAATTACCATTTAAAAAGACAAGAACTACTTGTTTCCATATATAAAAATATATAGGTCAACTTCTTGTGCTAACTCCTCGAGATTTGATTGGTCGACATTTTTCACAAGTAGTTTAATATTAGAATAAAAACTGTTTTGTGTTCTTTGCTGTCATTAGTAAATTGGTGCTATTTTGAATAGGTACTGTAAGTTGTATGAACACAAATTTTTCCAATTTTAAAGTGAAGTTTAATTAATTTAACGTTCCTTTTTTCTTCATTAAATGTCTATTTTCGCTTAAATCTTTATTTTTCTCGTAGTGCGATCGAGATCGAGTTATCCCGAATAAATATATATTTGATATTTGAATTTTGTAGTCATGTTATAAAGTATAGTACGCAACTCTTGAATAAAACGGGTTTATATCGAGGACCATGATTTAATCGCGAAGCTCAGAATTCTAACACTTGAATCAATGAATCACTCCCTACAGTCGTGATTCAGTTGTCCTCCAGCATTCGTTACTTGCTCGTGTTTCATCTATGGCCCTCCCTTTAAATGCGTCTTTTATTCACTAATTGCATAATATACCTACTATTTTAACGCTGACGTGTATCTGTGGGTTTATTGTCGCCTGACAATAAATCCACAGATACACGTCAGCGTTTTATCCATATTATGTTTCTGAAAAACTGAACACATCCTATAAACAATTAAAACTACACTTGTTGTATAGGATTTCGTAAAATCAAACTCCTATGATAGACGGTACACTTAATTATTTCACAAATCGCAAATGACAATTATATGTTCCGTTAAGTGAAATAAGGTGAAATTTTTGTGTTTTTGTGGAAGTGCCAAACAACGAGGTTCTTTCAGTCCACCGAGAAAATATTGATATCCCCCTAAGATACTAAAAACACACTAAAAACTTAACATGTAATATAGGATTCCAAAAAATCACACTCCCATGCTACCTAACGTTTGGAGTTATATACCTACGAAATATAACTCCAAACGGTTTTGCCTGCTCTAATTATTTCACAAATCTCAAATAAATTTCACATTACTCGGAACAAGGGGAAATGATTGTATACCAAAGAGGTTGTATTAGTCCAGCGAGTACCTATTGTTTTTTGTTTTATGATGTCGAATTTTGAAAGTCAAGGAAATTCTTAAACTCGGAAATATGTATTATGGCTCATTTGAAGATTATATTATTGCTATAGTTTGACACTATTCAAAAGAAAGTGTCAAACTATAGCAATAGTTAAATAGCTAAAAGTTAGCTACATAGTTTAAAACAAAGTCGCTTCCTTGGCTTCTGATGCTTAGATCTTTAAAACTACACAACGGATTTTGATGCGTTTTTTTTTAGTAGATAGTTATTCAAGAGAAAGGTTAATATATGTATAATATACGCATAATATAGTAGAGAAACACTGATCATTTTAGAGGTTTCTAATGTAATGTCGTAAATAAACACATTTTTTTGCGCTTACATTGCAAAAGCTGGCTGATCCCTACGAGATAGATCAAAATAATGCACTACAGTATTGTACACCTTAAAAAAATATACAAAAAAGTCCGCGATGGTATGTCTATCTCTTAGGGATAACCCACAATAACCATTTTTTATCCTTTACTTTTTACGAAAAATAATGGTTTATTTACGACGCGATTTTAAGCAATACAGCATTAATCCTTATCAAATTAAGTACCTTAAACACATTGTGCATTTAATATAGATCAATATAGCCCTCTACAGCATGTAATTTACATGAATATTTTCGAAGAATATTCTTCAGACAGATTTCAAATGCAGGGACATAGCGGTTGCGGCGGAATAATTGGAAAGATTTAGGGGCGATTTTTCAATCCTCAGATAAAGAATATAACAAAGTCCGTCGTCGCGTCTGTCTGTCTAGACGCGATAAACTCAAAAACTCCTAAACGGATATTCAAACGGTTTTCACCAGTGGCACGTGTGTTCACGTGGAAGGTTTTTGTGTATAATTCATTAAGGTTTTGTGTAAATTGGCTGAAATATGACGATTATTTTCGAAGATGTCGGAAAAGATGATGCCGACTGGGAGCTTTACAGGCGTGCGCCGCGTAAGCCATAAAATATACATCAAAATGTTCTACACAATCGCAGATCTTAAAAAGTTCGAGATATAATATGTCTATCTTCTAAAGATGACCTACAGTAAATAAAAATATCTTTCATAATTTGATTTAAAAAAATCATTGTTATTTCGAAGCTATTTTGACCAGTATTAATTTTATCGCTATCCAATAAAATATGTTATTTAAATTAGGCATCTAAATTAAGATTAAAATATGCCTTGTCATCATAATTATCATTAAAATGAATACTTCAGAAGATACCACAGACTCAAAATTACGCGTAACAAAATAATTATGGCTGTAAATAACGTGGGCGCAGCGGTAGGTGTCAATGACTTTACGAACCTTGGGATATTTTCCGACAGCCACGCGGGCGAAGCCACGGGTAAAAGCTAGTTAAATATAAAGTTTATTAAATACTGTCTTGTTAAAACGTCAAGTTCAGCAAAATTATTTTATCACAGAATTCTAGAGATCTCTCTTTACAAATAAAACTTCACACTTTAACCTAACAGGGAAATTGGGTATGAGTAAATTCATAAAACAAAATAAATTGCAAATAATTTTATTGAATCATTGGTTCGGGCGAAAAATTTAAAGTTTGTTTTGAAAGTTTTTAGTAGACACCACATCCACAGCCGCGGCCTCCAAAGCCAAGTCCGAGAGTGGCAGGGGTGAAGGCAGCAGCACCAGGTCCATAGCCAGCGCCGAGCCCATAGGCACCACCAGCGCCATACGCACCAGCAACGCCATAGCCAGCAGCAGAAGGAGCGATGCTCTCAATAGCAGTAACACCGTTACCGCAGCTGTGGCTGACGATGCCAGCACCGCCACTTGGTAACACACCCTCCAAAGCCACAGCACTCACGAACGGCAGCTCACCAGCCACGGAAAGAACACCCTCATACACATTCTCAGACGCTACGGAGAGGCTATTGGGAGCGAAAGCAGAGGCACTGGAGACAGGCAGTCCACCGCCACTGGTGGGAATGAACTCTAGACCAGCCAAGCCATTGCCAATTAAAATATTACCAATCAAACCATTGTTGGCACAGTTACCAGCATAGCCATTACCAAAACCAGCACATCCTGGGGCATAAACAGCAGGAGCGGCGATGGCTCCTAGACCAAGACATGAACTGAAAGCAGTCTGTAAATACAAAAAAAAAATGTTTTAGTAAATATCTCTATAGCAGGAAATATAATATTTTTTTCAATCAAATAACATAATGGGTGTCAGACGTGTTTTATGCAATTTCAAACATGATTTTGGTGTGAGAAGTCTCTCAGTCTATACATATATTGTCGACTCACGAAGTCATGATATAATAAGTGCATGATCTATTTATAATCTCATGTTTTAAGTGAACTATTTGTGTTCTTTAGAATAAATGTCCTTAAAACGAAACTTAAAACTTAACGTTCATTACACAATTAGAAGTAAGATAAAATACGCATTATAATATGCGTAACTTAATCCACAATATTAAACTGATCAAATGATCAGTGTAAATATATTGAAATTCGATCCTCTAAAAATATCAATGAAATGGTATCATAAGAAAAAATCCTCATGAAAGAATAAAATATTGAAGAATTACTTCTCACCTGGATGAAGAGCGCCTGAGCGCAGAGGACGAGGATCACCTTGACTGACATTGTAGTTAGTGTTGAAGTGAACTTCAGAATGAGGTGTATGAGAATCGAACGACTATTTATACTGAAACCTAGTCCTTATCTAGTTGTGTTGCAGCAATTTATGGATTTTGAAAGAGCTTTATGGACCTTTATCAGTAGTTGCAATTTGGGGAAATAGAAACATGCATGTATTTCGTAAGTGACGTAACCTTGAAATATTTAGTATGAAAGGGCATTGTTTCAATAGAACATAGAACAAAGACCACGTTGTTATGATAAGAAGCTTTCTCACTATATAAACGTGGTTTAAAAGTAGGAACATCATTCAGTCTTCAGCTTCTCGTTGAACACAAACAAACATCAAACATGTCTACCTTCGCTGTTCTGTTGCTCTGCATCCAAGCTTGCTTGGTCCAGGTAAGTGATTATAGTTTTCAAGTTTCTTTATTATTTTAAAGACTTTCTTAATTAATACTTTTGCTTGCCTTACTGTCACAATCTAAATTTGTCACAATGTATTTCAAATGTTAAGACATTTTTGTAGTAGGAGAACCACTTGTTTATTCAGTCATGTAGAAGAAATATCAGTATTGGTACCACCTTGCATTATAACCACGATATGAGCTGGGCTGACAGGTGCCTCTTCGATTAAAAACGATTGATGAGGACAATCTCTCTCCTTCGATTATCATTATTTCATTTTGACTGCCCTGCACTTCTCCAATTTCTCACAATTTAGTCATTTACATGGGGATTCTGGTAGACTGCTCACCTGCTCAGAATGGTGTTCCTAGTGATTTCCTAAGGAAGCACTAATCTTTTTGTTTCTAATGTAGCTATTTTTTTTTAACAGAATGTTTTCGGACAATACCTCGGCGGTGGTGGTTGCGGATGCGGAGGACCAGCTGTAGGCATCGGTTCTGCTTATGGTGGTTCTCTGGGTCTCGGCGCTGGTCTTTCTCCTGCTGCTGCATGTGGTGGTGCCTTCGGTCTTGGTGCTTACGGTGGTGCCATCGGATCTGCTTACGGTGGCGTCGGTGAAGGCAACGTGGCGGTCATTGGTGAGCTGCCAGTCGCCGGTAACACCGCTGTTGCTGGTCAGGTCCCCATCCTAGGTGCCGTGACCTTCGGCGGCGCTGTGCCAGCTGCTGGTGCCGTGTCCATCTCCGGACAATGCGCATGCGGCTGTGGCTCTCCTCTTTACTACTGAAGCATCCTTTTCTGACGCTAAAATTAAAATAAACGATTACGAACTGAAAAAATATTTTAATCTTTGATTACTCCTCAAATTAGCCTGCACCGTTAATCGATACAATTATTTAAATACATAAAATGTGATCATGTTACAATATACCTGTCGCAGGCAGATTTTATGATTCATTTTACAAACGGCGTCGTCCGTTTACCAACACTGGCGGTTTTGCGAAATGCCTAACACAAGAGGTAAATTGCCTATTCACTTTATAATTTGCGCCACAACATGGAAAATTTAAACAGCGCGGCAAATTGAAGTATTTAGATATCGGGCACGTAAAAAACGAAAAATGTGCATGGAATTTGATGCCTCAGGAGTCCTCCGAGATTGCTGATATTAATGGTACAAAATTTTCGTTTTAAACATTTATCATTAATTTAACTAATTATTTTTATAGTTTATAATCTAACAGAAATAATACCGATAAATTGTGAAACGATCAAACCATCACCATGCAGACCATTGTTAGCCCAGTGACTTGCATAGCCATTTCCGATCAAAATATTCAAAATTCAAAAGTCATTTATTTAAACTAGGCTGAGAATCAGCACTTTTCGAACGTCAAAGTTACATAAGACAGTCCCCCTAGTGCTTTAGCTGGGAAGATGAAGTGGCGCAACAAACTCCCCAGCAGCACAGCTGTCTGTTCAATTAGAAAAAAAAATATCTATATAATATGTAGTATGCATGATTACATTACGCAAAACATAATTTAAATTATAAATTAATAGCCATATGACAGCTAGCACACGCCAATATACCAATCAAAAATATCGAGAACTGTACTCAAGCAGAAATAAAAAAAATTAAACACTAAACGTTAACAATATCTAAATAAAAACCTCCAGTCATAAAGGGCGTGCCCGCTTACATAAAGCTATATATAGCTGTAACATCCCTTAGATGTCACTGCTTGCGGAAGCATCGGGGGTCGGGTTGCCTCCTTCCCTCAAATATGGCGAGGGGGGTAATGGCTGATCTTTGCGTTATGCTCGTGAACGGGTGCCACAAGCAGCACCCGTTCACGAGCATACTAACTGGTCGTCTTGCTGATTATGGTTTTGTTATTGTTATTAGTAATAAACTGTTTATTTATTTTACCTCGATGGTCCTGGTTTATCATTTATAACTTCCAGTTACAGCTATATATAGCTTTATGTAAGCGGGCACGCCCTTTATGACTGGAGGTTTTTATTTAGATATTGTTAACGTTTAGTGTTTATTTTTTTTTATTTCTGCTTGAGTACAGTTCTCGATATTTTTGATTGGTATATTGGCGTGTGCTAGCTGTCATATGGCTACTAATTTATAATTTAAATTATGTTTTGCGTAATGTAATCATGCATACTATTATATAGATATTTTTTTTTCTAATTGAACAGACAGCTGTGCTGCTGGGGAGTTTGTTGCGCCACTTCATCTTCCCAGCTAAAGCACTAGGGAGTAGTGAAGGGTGGGCGTTTTGTGGGACTGTCTTATGTAACTTTGACGTTCGAAAAGTGCTGATTCTCAGCCTAGTTTGAATAAATGACTTTTGAATTTTGAATATTTTGAAAAATATTTTGATCGGAAATGGCTATGCAGGTCACTGGGCTAACAATGGTCTGCATGGTGATGGTTTGATCGTTTCACAATTTATCGGTATTATTTCTGTTAGATTATAAACTATAAAAATAATTAGTTAAATTAATGATAAATGTTTGTTTCAGTTTAAAAAAAACGAAAATTTTGTACCATTAATATCAGCAATCTCGGAGGACTCCTGAGGCATCAAATTCCATGCACATTTTTCGTTTTTTACGTGCCGGATATCTAAATACTTCAATTTGCCGCGCTGTTTAAATTTTCCATGTTGTGGCGCAAATTATAAAGTGAATAGGCAATTTACCTCTTGTGTTAGGCATTTCGCAAAACCGCCAGTGTTGGTAAACGGACGACGCCGTTTGTAAAATGAATCATAAAATCTGCCTGCGACAGGTATATTGTAACATGATCACATTTTATGTATTTAAATAATTGTATCGATTAACGGTGCAGGCTAATTTGAGGAGTAATCAAAGATTAAAATATTTTTTCAGTTCGTAATCGTTTATTTTAATTTTAGCGTCAGAAAAGGATGCTTCAGTAGTAAAGAGGAGAGCCACAGCCGCATGCGCATTGTCCGGAGATGGACACGGCACCAGCAGCTGGCACAGCGCCGCCGAAGGTCACGGCACCTAGGATGGGGACCTGACCAGCAACAGCGGTGTTGCCGGCGACTGGCAGCTCACCAATGACCGCCACGTTGCCTTCACCGACGCCACCGTAAGCAGATCCGATGGCACCACCGTAAGCACCAAGACCGAAGGCACCACCACATGCAGCAGCAGGAGAAAGACCAGCGCCGAGACCCAGAGAACCACCATAAGCAGAACCGATGCCTACAGCTGGTCCTCCGCATCCGCAACCACCACCGCCGAGGTATTGTCCGAAAACATTCTGTTAAAAAAAATTAGCTACATTAGAAACAAAAAGATTAGTGCTTCCTTAGGAAATCACTAGGAACACCATTCTGAGCAGGTGAGCAGTCTACCAGAATCCCCATGTAAATGACTAAATTGTGAGAAATTGGAGAAGTGCAGGGCAGTCAAAATGAAATAATGATAGTCGAAGGAGAGAGATTGTCCTCATCAATCGTTTTTAATCGAAGAGGCACCTGTCAGCCCAGCTCATATCGTTGTTATAATGCAAGGTGGTACCAATACTGATATTTCTTCTACATGACTGAATAAACAAGTGGTTCTCCTACTACAAAAAAGTCTTAACATTTGAAATACATTGTGACAAATTTAGATTGTGACAGTAAGGCAAGCAAAAGTATTAATGAAGAAAGTCTTTAAAATAATAAAGAAACTTGAAAACTATAATCACTTACCTGGACCAAGCAAGCTTGGATGCAGAGCAACAGAACAGCGAAGGTAGACATGTTTGATGTTTGTTTGTGTTCAACGAGAAGCTGAAGACTGAATGATGTTCCTACTTTTAAACCACGTTTATATAGTGAGAAAGCTTCTTATCATAACAACGTGGTATTTGTTCTATGTTCTATTGAAACAATGCCCTTTCATACTAAATATTTCAAGGTTACGTCACTTACGAAATACATGCATGTTTCTATTTCCCCATATTGCAACTACTGATAAAGGTCCATAAAGCTCTTTCAAAATCCATAAATTGCTGCAACACAACTAGATAAGGACTAGGTTTCAGTATAAATAGTCGTTCGATTCTCATACACCTCATTCTGAAGTTCACTTCAACACTAACTACAATGTCAGTCAAGGTGATCCTCGTCCTCTGCGCTCAGGCGCTCTTCATCCAGGTGAGAAGTAATTCTTCAATATTTTATTCTTTCATGAGGATTTTTTCTTATGATACCATTTCATTGATATTTTTAGAGGATCGAAATTCAATATACACTCGAGAGCAATGAATCCGGGTCACTTAAAGAATGTTAAAAATCTCGGAAACTAAAAATGATAGGTTAATGCAATAAATTGTATTTAATAGACAATGTAATACTCCTTAAATGAAAGTAAAAAAAATATGAGTCACCATACATTTTATTAACACAAAATTACATAAAGAAAAAAACTGCTGATCTCTCCTTAAAACAAAAATAGGAAACATGAAATTTTTGAACTTTATTACGATTTTCTTGAATTTTAATACTTCGTATTGCCTCCTCGTGCTTCCATTACTGCGTTTACGCGGTTTGGCATGCTGTACACCAAGTTCCTTATACGATTTTGGGGAATATTCTCCCATTCCTCTGTGAGAGCAATTTTGAGCTCACGAAGCATGATTGGGGGAGGGTTTCGTTGTTTTACGCATCTGCCTAGCTCGTCCCAAGCATGCTCGATCGGGTTTATATCCGGGCTGCGCACTGGCCACTCCATACGAGTAATGTTCATCTCTTGAAGGTAGTCATTCACAATCCTACCTGTATGAGGTCGGGCATTGTCATGCATAAATATAGCATCCTCACCTAAATTGACCATAAATGGACCAACGTGATCATTGAGGATTTCTTCCACATATCTTTCGCTAGTTAAAGAGCCGTTTTCTATGATCACCAGCTCTGTGCGACTTTCAGAAGAAATTCCGGCCCACACAAGTACAGACCCACCACCGTAGGCTACTTTTTCTTCGATGCATGCTTGCTTGAATCTTTCCCCTGGTCTTCGATACACTCTGTGTCTTCCATCGTGCTTGTAGAGCATAAATTTTGATTCGTCGGAGAACATAACTTTTGACCAATCTTCAATACTCCAATTTACGTGGCTCTGGGCATATCTTAGTCTTGAAATACGATGCCCACGCTCCAGTTTAGGGCCATTTGCAGGTCTAAGGGGTTTTAAGTTAGATTCAGCAAGCCGACGTCTTACGCCGGAGTCAGCGCGATACAGCCAGGACTGTCGGTGTGTCGCTGTCAACAGTACAAAGAGTTCTCCGACGTTACGAAGAAACTGGTTCTAACCTACGCAGATCAGGAACGGGCAGAACCAGGTGTACCACAGCACGAGAAGACCGATACTTGGTGAACACCATGCTTCGAAATCGCTTTCTTACAGGAACTGAACTCACAAATCAGTTTCGACGCCTCGGAGGAAGTAACCCAAGTGCATGGACAGTAAGACGTCGGCTTGCTGAATCTAACTTAAAACCCCTTAGACCTGCAAACGGCCCTAAACTGGAGCGTGGGCATCGTATTTCAAGACTAAGATATGCCCAGAGCCACGTAAATTGGAGTATTGAAGATTGGTCAAAAGTTATGTTCTCCGACGAATCAAAATTTATGCTCTACAAGCACGATGGAAGACACAGAGTGTATCGAAGACCAGGGGAAAGATTCAAGCAAGCATGCATCGAAGAAAAAGTAGCCTACGGTGGTGGGTCTGTACTTGTGTGGGCCGGAATTTCTTCTGAAAGTCGCACAGAGCTGGTGATCATAGAAAACGGCTCTTTAACTAGCGAAAGATATGTGGAAGAAATCCTCAATGATCACGTTGGTCCATTTATGGTCAATTTAGGTGAGGATGCTATATTTATGCATGACAATGCCCGACCTCATACAGGTAGGATTGTGAATGACTACCTTCAAGAGATGAACATTACTCGTATGGAGTGGCCAGTGCGCAGCCCGGATATAAACCCGATCGAGCATGCTTGGGACGAGCTAGGCAGATGCGTAAAACAACGAAACCCTCCCCCAATCACGCTTCGTGAGCTCAAAATTGCTCTCACAGAGGAATGGGAGAATATTCCCCAAAATCGTATAAGGAACTTGTGTACAGCATGCCAAACCGCGTAAACGCAGTAATGGAAGCACGAGGAGGCAATACGAAGTATTAAAATTCAAGAAAATCGTAATAAAGTTCAAAAATTTCATGTTTCCTATTATTGTTTTAAGGAGAGATCAGCAGTTTTTTTCTTTATGTAATTTTGTGTTAATAAAATGTATGGTGACTCATATTTTTTTTACTTTCATTTAAGGAGTATTACATTGTCTATTAAATACAATTTATTGCATTAACCTATCATTTTTAGTTTCCGAGATTTTTAACATTCTTTAAGTGACCCGGATTCATTGCTCTCGAGTGTATTTACACTGATCATTTGATCAGTTTAATATTGTGGATTAAGTTACGCATATTATAATGCGTATTTTATCTTACTTCTAATTGTGTAATGAACGTTAAGTTTTAAGTTTCGTTTTAAGGACATTTATTCTAAAGAACACAAATAGTTCACTTAAAACATGAGATTATAAATAGATCATGCACTTATTATATCATGACTTCGTGAGTCGACAATATATGTATAGACTGAGAGACTTCTCACACCAAAATCATGTTTGAAATTGCATAAAACACGTCTGACACCCATTATGTTATTTGATTGAAAAAAATATTATATTTCCTGCTATAGAGATATTTACTAAAACATTTTTTTTTTGTATTTACAGACTGCTTTCAGTTCATGTCTTGGTCTAGGAGCCATCGCCGCTCCTGCTGTTTATGCCCCAGGATGTGCTGGTTTTGGTAATGGCTATGCTGGTAACTGTGCCAACAATGGTTTGATTGGTAATACTTTAATTGGCAATGGCTTGGCTGGTTTAGAGATCATTCCCACCAGTGGCGGTGGACTGCCTGTCTCCAGTGCCTCTGCTTTCGCTCCCAATAGCCTCTCCGTAGCGTCTGAGAATGTGTATGAGGGTGTTCTTTCCGTGGCTGGTGAGCTGCCGTTCGTGAGTGCTGTGGCTTTGGAGGGTGTGTTACCAAGTGGCGGTGCTGGCATCGTCAGCCACAGCTGCGGTAACGGTGTTACTGCTATTGAGAGCATCGCTCCTTCTGCTGCTGGCTATGGCGTTGCTGGTGCGTATGGCGCTGGTGGTGCCTATGGGCTCGGCGCTGGCTATGGACCTGGCGCTGCTGCCTTCACCCCTGCCACTCTCGGACTTGGCTTTGGAGGCCGCGGCTGTGGATGTGGTGTCTACTAAAAACTTTCAAAACAAACTTTAAATTTTTCGCCCGAACCAATGATTCAATTAAATTATTTGCAATTTATTTTGTTTTATGAATTTACTCATACCCAATTTCCCTGTTAGGTTAAAGTGTGAAGTTTTATTTGTAAAGAGAGATCTCTAGAATTCTGTGATAAATAATTTTGCTGAACTTGACGTTTTAACAAGACAGTATTTAATAAACTTTATATTTAACTAGCTTTTACCCGTGGCTTCGCCCGCGTGGCTGTCGGAAAATATCCCAAGGTTCGTAAAGTCATTGACACCTACCGCTGCGCTCACGTTATTTACAGCCATAATTATTTTGTTACGCGTAATTTTGAGTCTGTGTTATCTTCTGAAGTATTCATTTTAATGATAATTATGATGACAAGGCATATTTTAATCTTAATTTAGATGCCTAATTTAAATAACATATTTTATTGGATAGCGATAAAATTAATACTGGTCAAAATAGCTTCGAAATAACAATGATTTTTTTAAATCAAATTATGAAAGATATTTTTATTTACTGTAGGTCATCTTTAGAAGATAGACATATTATATCTCGAACTTTTTAAGATCTGCGATTGTGTAGAACATTTTGATGTATATTTTATGGCTTACGCGGCGCACGCCTGTAAAGCTCCCAGTCGGCATCATCTTTTCCGACATCTTCGAAAATAATCGTCATATTTCAGCCAATTTACACAAAACCTTAATGAATTATACACAAAAACCTTCCACGTGAATTACTCCGGCCACTGGTGAAAACCGTTTGAATATCCGTTTAGGAGTTTTTGAGTTTATCGCGTCTAGACAGACAGACGCGACGACGGACTTTGTTATATTCTTTATCTGAGGATTGAAAAATCGCCCCTAAATCTTTCCAATTATTCCGCCGCAACCGCTATGTCCCTGCATTTGAAATCTGTCTGAAGAATATTCTTCGAAAATATTCATGTAAATTACATGCTGTAGAGGGCTATATTGATCTATATTAAATGCACAATGTGTTTAAGGTACTTAATTTGATAAGGATTAATGCTGTATTGCTTAAAATCGCGTCGTAAATAAACCATTATTTTTCGTAAAAAGTAAAGGATTAAAAATGGTTATTGTGGGTTATCCCTAAGAGATAGACATACCATCGCGGACTTTTTTGTATATTTTTTTAAGGTGTACAATACTGTAGTGCATTATTTTGATCTATCTCGTAGGGATCAGCCAGCTTTTGCAATGTAAGCGCAAAAAAATGTGTTTATTTACGACATTACATTAGAAACCTCTAAAATGGTCAGTGTTTCTCTACTATATTATGCGTATATTATACATATATTAACCTTTCTCTTGAATAACTATCTACTAAAAAAAAACGCATCAAAATCCGTTGTGTAGTTTTAAAGATCTAAGCATCAGAAGGCAAGGAAGCGACTTTGTTTTGAACTATGTAGTGATACTTTCTTTCGAATAGTGTCAAACTATAGCAATAATATAATCTTCAAATGAGCCATAATACATATTTCCGAGTTTAAGAATTTCCTTGACTTTCAAAATTCGACATCATAAAACAAAAAACAATACTCGCTGGACTAATACAACCTCTTTGGTATACAATCATTTCCGCTTGTTCCGAGTAACGTGAAATTTATTTGAGATTTGTGAAATTAAATAATTAGAGCAGGCAAAACCGTTTGGAGTTATATTTCGTAGGTATATAAAACTCCAAACGGTAGGTAGCATGGGAGTGTGATTTTTTGGAATCCTATATTACATGTTAAGTTTTTAGTGTGTTTTTAGTATCTTAGGGGGATATCAATATTTTCTAGCTGGACTGAAAGAACCTCGTTGTTTAGCACTTCCACAAAAACACATAAAGGAGACTGAAACGATTACATACAATCTTGGGCCTGGTTGTAAAAAGATGAAAGTGGTGTCAATTAATAGCTTATATATTATCAGCCTTTCACTGAAAATTCTGCGGATTTTGTCAATCTGAGAACAGAGATAAAAGAGATTATGTAAAAGTGAGGTTATGTTACAATCTTTAACTAACAGCTGATTCCTGAAGTGCAAAATATTTGCTTTTGCACTAATAGTTATTATATTTAGTAGGACATATTTGATAAATCATATGAATAAACGTCAATGACTTCAGTCCTACCTACCTATGTAGGTAACAGGTATGGAGTTACGGAAAGGATGTCTAAAACAAAATAAAAAATCGTCTTCAATTATAATTGAAATGTCGTCTAGGAACTGTGCAGGTGGTGCTATATGATCTTGGTACCTAGCCCAGCTAAGATACCATATAATGCAGATTATATGAGCGCAGTAGCCTACAGTTCGTCTCCCTACAATACAATTTACAGTAATGCATTACTATAGCCTCCCTTCCTGTACGAGAGCCATTGCCGAATCACTGACAGAATTGTTTCATCGGGTAAGGGTCGTCGGCCCAGTGTATTGCAGTGATCAGTTGTTGTCCCACAATTCACACAGCGATCCATAGTTTCACTGTTTTTTCTATTCCGTGGTTTCAACAATACCCAATACACAATCCAGCGGTAAAATCCAAAATAACAATTCCAAGTCAAACGTGTGAGCCATCTTCGGTGTCCAGTATGAAAGCAAGGGTCGTACGAGGTAGACAGGGTCGGAATCCGTAAAATACAAAGCAAAGGTCGTGAAAAATGAAGAACAATTGGGAAAGCACTCAAAACGCATCGGAAAACACGAAACGAGTAAGCAAACGAGATTATTAGAGCAGTTGGCAACCACAGACTACATAGGGATACTACGTTGGCAACTGTCTCGTGTCAGTCAGCTGTCATGCCAGTGACATAGACTAAAAATAGAAAACTAATTTTAATCGATATGAAATCGATAATCATTAATATTGTTTTTTCAGTAATTAATTGATATTTTATTTATTAATATGACTGTAATTATATGCACTATATTGCACATAAGTGTATAAAGTGCATTTAATTACTTTGAGTTAATTATTTAGTGCAAAGGTTTTATTTTCGTAACTGTGTAATCGATTACTCAATCGGTAATCTCACGAAAACTATCTTTTCCATATTTCTCCGCTTCCAGATTGAGAATTGAGGTGATTTTTCATATTCTAAGATAGAAAAATATGACTAATTTTTTAGATCATATCTTAACTTATTACATTTAGGCCCACCGTTTTCCATCTCCTTTCACCTTATTTCACTTAACGGAACATATAATTGTCATTTGCGATTTGTGAAATAATTAAGTGTACCATCTATCATAGGAGTTTGATTTTTTTATTTTTATAGTTTATAATCTAACAGAAATAATACCGATAAATTGTGAAACGATCAAACCATCACCATGCAGACCATTGTTAGCCCAGTGACCTGCATAGCCATTTCCGATCAAAATATTTTTCAAAATATTCAAAATTCAAAAGTCATTTATTCAAACTAGGCTGAGAATCAGCACTTTTCGAACGTCAAAGTTACATAAGACAGTCCCACAAAACGCCCACCCCTCACTACTCCCTAGTGCTTTAGCTGGGAAGATGAAGTGGCGCAACAAACTCCCCAGCAGCACAGCTGTCTGTTCAATTAGAAAAAAAAATATCTATATCATAGTATGCATGATTACATTACGCAAAACATAATTTAAATTATAAATTAATAGCCATATGACAGCTAGCACACGCCAATATACCAATCAAAAATATCGAGAACTGTACTCAAGCAGAAATAAAAAAAATTAAACACTAAACGTTAACAATATCTAAATAAAAACCTCCAGTCATAAAGGGCGTGCCCGCTTACATAAAGCTATATATAGCTGTAACTGGAAGTTATAAATGATAAACCAGGACCATCGAGGTAAAATAAATAAACAGTTAATTACTAATAACAATAACAAAACCACAATCAGCAAGACGACCAGTTAGTATGCTCGTGAACGGGTGCTGCTTGTGTCACCCGTTCACGAGCATAACGCAAAGATCAGCCATTACCCCCCTCGCCATATTTGAGGGAAGGAGGCAACCCGACCCCCGATGCTTCCGCAAGCAGTGACATCCCTTAGATGTCACTGCTTGCGGAAGCATCGGGGGTCGGGTGAGCATGTGAGCATGACGAACTTTGCCGGTTGGTCAGGCAAAAAATAATATGATCAATTGTCGAAGTCGACTCAATCATCTCGATCACTGCCAGTCTAGCCGTTACCAGCACATCCTGAGGCAATAAGAGCAGGAGTGGCGATGGTTTCACGATCAAAATGTGAACTGAAAACAGTCTGTAATAAGAAATTATTGTAAAGTAACTATCGATGGCCCCACCGAATAAACGTGCAAGCGTTCTTACACGTTTTTTTTTTTTTTTTCATTTTTCGTGTCTTTTGCCTATCCTGCACCTACTTAATTTTTTGTATGAATTTTAGACTCAAAATACGCCTATTATAATACTGGATTTCTTTATTCTAGGGAAATATTTAATTTTAAAATTATTGGAATAATAGTTTATGCTATTATTACATGCTTTTTGAGTCGCCAAGTACACAAGAATAAACATGTTAAAAACTACAGGCGTTTGAGAAGATTTGTGATTGTTTTCGAATTTGGGTAATGTCTTCTTACACGTTTATTCGTGTAGAAATGTATGCAAATTTTATTACTAATGTTTTATTCCACAAAATCTAAGTTTGAATATAAATAGGTTATTAAAATTAAAGTATTGCATTGTCTCATGGTATAATATTATTTTTATAACAATTTGTGTTAAAGATTCAAACATTAATATTCTTTGCATATTAGTTTAAGTTTAGAACAGATTACTTCTTCACCATCAGGTAAAAATTAAGCTTCATAATTACTTTATCAATACTTTCTTTTTAGAGTTCCGTACTAAAATAGTTACGGGATTCTATTGTTCAGGAAAAATATAATCTAAAACTAATTACGATTACAAAGGCCGTGCCCGTGGACCTCTCCAGGGCATTTGTAGTTTCATGTACTTGTAAGTCTCGCCCCGCGGTTGGATATAGTCACTATGCTTTGCGATACAAACTTGTTGACAATGGAAGACGCCACTTTTCAGGGTATGCTACGGGAAGGCCCCTTTATAGCACCTTCAATATCTCCCACTCCGCGTTTAGTAGGTACAGTAAGGAGAAGATCAGTTTGCTACACCTTGTTCATACATTATAGGGATTCGATTGTTGAAAAGTATTGCAGTAAGTAAATAGTAATCTCTTTAATTTGTTTCAGAAAGTTTCACATGTCTATCACGAAGTTCTTTTCCTATTGATGGTATATTAGATTTAAATGGAGTTAACTCTGATAATTTTATTTCTGAGACCCAACTGGTAACCAGTGTATCGCTACAAGAAACTAATAATATGTCACCACCAAATGTTCCAGCCATTGAACTTTTAGATATTTCTCATAATCATGTTATTGAACCATTAATACCAGCGTTAGAATGTTCTACATCGCAATCTTTGAGTCATAATGATGTACAGACTAATGATAATCCAATGTTAATGACGCCGTCAAATCAGCAAAAAAATTATTTTATAGCTTCGCCAAGTGTTTTATACGTAAATGAGGATTATGATTTGAGAAGTATTTCTGATTTAGAGGGTATTTTAAGTAATATAGAAACCCAGAACAGTTCACCACGTATTGTACCCACAGAGCTGGAAAAAAGAATCACGACTTCTTCCGAAATACTTACAAGAAAAAGAAAAATAAATCGTGATTTATGGAAAGATCGCAAAAACAAAGCACTTAAAAATTCTGGTCAAAGCTATGAAAGTGTCAGAACTAACAAAAAAAACCCAGAAAAATCTATTGGACCACCTTGTTACTGCAAATTGAAATGTTATGAAAAGATAAATGAAGTTAAGAGAAAGAATATCTTTAAGAAATTTTGGGATATCGGCGATCATGAAAGACAATGGGATTTCATTAATTGTTACGTAAAGAAGGAACACGTTAAAAAAAATACAGTGGAACGTAAAAATAATCGTACTCAAACGTTAATATACCAACTTCCTGATAATACTAATTTGAATATTAAAATTTGTAAAACCATGTTTTTAAATACTTTGTCTTTTACGCAGCAAGTAGTTTATACAGCTATTGAGAAATTAGGGGGTAGTAATACATGAAAGATAATAGAGGAAATCATAAAAATAGGCCAAGGAAGATGTCAGAGGAGACTGAGAAAAGCATAACTGACCATATAAACCTCTTCGAAAGAGTTGAAGCACACTACGTTCGGAAAGATAGCCAGAAAGAATACCTTTGTGAAACATTAAATATTTAAAAAATGCATCGACTGTACTTAGAATGGATGGACACAAACACGCAGTATAATTTAACATGCAAAGCAACTAAACGCCAGTACGAAATCATATATAACACCAAATTTAATATTTCCTTCCATATACCTAAAAAAGATTTATGTGAAGTATATTCGATTTACAAAACGTCTGATAGTACAAGAAAAGACCAGTTAAAAGTTGATTATGAAAAGCATTTGAGAGAAAAGGAATTGGTAAGGCAGTTAAAGGAACAAGAAAAAGAAAAATTTGATAGAAAGAACAGTGTTGTAGCATGTTTCGATCTCGAGAAAGTGTTAAATATCCCCCAAAGTGAAGTAGGAATATTTCATTATAAACGTAAGTATCCTGTATATAATTTTACAGTTTATAATATTTTAAAGAAAAAAGGATACTGTTACGTTTGGCATTGTCAGATTGCGAAGAGGGGAGCCATAGAAATAGCGAGTTGCCTGTGGTTATTTATCCAAGCTCACGTTGAGTTAGGAATTAAAAATATATCTTTTTACTCCGATTCATGAACTGGTCAAAATCGTAACCGATTTGTTCATTGACCATGTTCTCTTTAGCGTCGAAGAAATTTAACGTCAGTATAACTCATCGATTTTTAGAGAAGGGTCATAGCCAATCGGAGGGTGACTCTATGCATGCTGCTATCGAGCGTTCAAAGAAAAGACACACTATATACACTCCCGATCAAATCTATTACTTGATAGAGAATGCTAAAGTTACTGGACATAAGTATCAAGTAAAACAAATGACACAAAATGATTTTATAGATTTTAAAGAGTTAATAAAGGGAAAGAATTGGTTAAAGGACACAAACGGCGATAAAATTTACTGGAGCAAAATAAAAGAAATAAACTTCTATCACGATCTTCAGGTATAGTTTGGAAGACGAATTACGAGAGATGCAAATCATGACAAGGACTAACTCAAGAAGGCGGCGTGGAGAACCTACAGAAGATGTTGAAAGCTTAAAACTAGCGTACGCTGGAATGCTACCTATGCCACTTCCGTTATTTAAGGATTTGATAAGTCTTTGTGATTCAGGAGCAATACCAAACCATTATCAAAGTTTTTATAAAAATCTACTGCCATTGGAAAACTCCATTTCGGTCTCCAATGACAGTGATGAGGAGAATTAGTGTTTCTAATATTGTAATTCATTATTTTTTTATCAAGAAGACTAACGTACTTTGTGTTCACGTGGATAAATACATAATTATATTTTATATCCTATTTCATTTCATCCTTTTACAAAAATTATATTATTATAACATGCATTAACAAAGATGTATTACATACATGAAAACTGATCTTAGTAACACTAATATAAATGCATACGATCTTTCCAATCATATAATAGCAGAACAGTGTACTTTATAGAAGCGTGTAAATAGTTATAGCTGGGTTCAAATATAAACTTGATTTGTAACATTACAGTACGTTTTATTCATTGTGTATTATTACACGAATAAACGTGTAATAATATATTACTGTGGCTTATTCATGCAAATTTCACAAGAGTAAAAACATTAAATAGTTTTTCATGAATTTCCTGAAACTCGTAGATGTTTATAAAAAAGTAAATATACAAGTCTATTGTTTATTTTTTTACCTATAATTCGATTACACATTATTCATACCTATTTATAATGAAATGAGCGTTATTGAAGTTTAAGCGTTTTTATTTTTTGCTGAAAAGTTGTAATTTTTCTCTTACACGTTTATTCTGTGGGGCCATCGCTATCTCTTCATTAGCAGACGATAACGATGACGATGACATAAATTATGATTGTTTAATAGATCACGTAATGTAGTGTGTGTCAGAAGCATTTTATGTAATCGCTATTTTATTGATGGTAAAAAACTAAGCAAGAATCGTGAGCGGAGTTATGACCTACGAGTAAGCTATAAAGTTTACGGTAGAAAAAAAAGTTGGGAAAAATTCTCGATTTTTTTACTCTGCTAACGTGTCACAAGCGGGCACAGTATAGGAAAAAAAAAAAAAAAAACCTTAGGAAAACCAAACTAAGAAAAAGTTAAATCAATTCAAAATATAAGAAGACGGTTTTGATGTTATTACAATTTTCAGATAGTGTCAGTAGAATCAAGCTTAGAATCGTGAGTGACTCATGGTCTAAGCTACACAGTTCTGAGTGGAAAAATTGAGAACGGGCATAAAAATTTTGATTTTGTATGAAAAAAACTTGGTATCTGTGGGCGTATTGTGCAAACTTTGGGAAAATCACAAATAAGAGAATGTTTCATCTATTGAAAACAAAAGTAATAATAAAACATTTATCACCTGGATGAAGAGCGTCTGAGCGAAGAGGGGACGAGGATTACCTTGGCTGACATTGTAATTTATGTCGAAGTCAACTTTAGAATCAGTTTTCCAAGAATCCATTGACTATTTATATTAAAACGGAGTCATTAACTAGCTGTATATTAGCAATTTGGGGGTTTTTGAAAAATTAACTTTTCATACCTTTATCAGTAGTTGCAATATGGGGATAAAAAATAATGGTGGTAATAGATAAGTAATGTAACCTTGAAATTTATTTAGTATTTATTTATTTACTACACGATATTTCTGGCCATCGATGAAGACCGACATAATAGAATGGGCGAGAGCTTGCAGCAAATGCCAACGAGTGAAAGTGCACCGACACACTAAAGCACCGGTAGCAAGTTTCAAGCACGTCAAACGATTGGCTCACCTAATTGTCGTTATTTGCTGACTATGATCGATAGGGCAACAAAGTGGCCCGAAGCAAAACCAATTGAAGATATAACCGTAGAGAAGGTAGCCAGCGTGGTGTACGAAGAGTGGATCGCAAGATATGGGTGCCCGGTTACGATAAGAACAGACCGCGGACGACAATTTGAATCTGAGCTCTTCAACAAGTTAATGTACCGTATGGGTATTCAACGAACACGAACTACGGCGTACCACCCACAGTCAAATGGTTTGATTGAACGCTAGCATCGGACCCTCAAAAAATCGCATCCAGCAAAATTTAATTCTACGGGTTGGACGCACGAACTACCTACAGTACTGCTGGGTCTGCGTGCCACTTACAAAGAAGATATCATTGGTATCATTAGTAATGGTTTGATCGTTTCACAATTTATCGATATTATTTCTGTTAGATTCTAAACTATAAAACTAATTTGATAAATGATAAATTGTTGGTTTCAGTTTAAAAAAAAAAAATGTACCAATAATATTCCGCAGGAATCTCGGAGGACTCCTGAGGCTCCAGATTCCATGCACATTTTACGTTTTTTACGTGCCGGATATCCAAATACTTCAATTTGCCACGCTGTTTGAATTTTCCATGTTGTGGCGCAAATTATAAAGTGAATAGGTAATTTACATCTTGTCTTAGGTATTCTGCAAAACCGCCAGTGTTGGTAAACGGACGGCGCCGTTTGTAAAATGAATCATACAATCTGCCTGCGACAGGTATATTGTAACATGAAATTTTATGTATTTAAATAATTATATGGTTAAACGGTGTAAGGTAATTTGAGGAGTAATCAAAGATTGAAATATTTTTTCAGTTCGTAATCGTTTATTTTAATTTTAGCGTCAGAAAAGGATGCTTCAGTAGTAAAGAGGAGAGCCACAGCCGCATGCGCATTGTCCGGAGATGGATACGGCACCAGCAGCTGGCACAGCGCCGCCGAAGGTCACGGCACCTAGGATGGGGACCTGACCAGCAACAGCGGTGTTACCGGCGACTGGCAGCTCACCAATGACCGCCACGTTGCCTTCACCGACGCCACCGTAAGCAGATCCGATGGCACCACCGTAAGCACCAAGACCGAAGGCACCACCACATGCAGCAGCAGGAGAAAGACCAGCGCCGAGACCCAGAGAACCACCATAAGCAGAACCGATGCCTACAGCTGGTCCTCCGCATCCGCAACCACCACCGCCGAGGTATTGTCAGAAAACATTCTGTTAAAAAAAAATAGCTACATTAGAAACAAAAAAAAATGTGCTTCCTTAGGAAATCACTAGGAACACCATTCTGAGCAGGTTATTAGTCTACCAGAATCCCCATGTAAATGACTAAATTGTGAGAAATTGTAGAAGTGCAGGGCAGTCAAAATGAAATAATGATAATCGAAGGAGAGAGATTGTACTCATGAATCGTTTTTAATAGAAGAGGTACCTGTCAGCCAGCTCATGCCGTGGTTATTATGCAAGGTGATATATTCTCTACATGTTTGAATAAACAAGTGGTGCTCCTACTACATAAAGTTTACATTTGTGACAAATTAAGATTGTGACAGTAAGGCAAGAAAAAAGTATTAATGAAGAAAGTCTTTAAAAGAATAAACTCACCTGGACCAAGCAAGCTTGGATGCAGAGCAACAGAAAACCGAAGGTAGACATGTTTGATGTTTGTTTGTGTTCAACGAGAAGCTGAAGACTGAATGATGTTCCTACTTTTAAAACACGTTTATATAGTGAGAAAGCTTCTTATCATAACAACGTGATGTTTGTTCTATGTTCTATTGAAACAATGCCCTTTCATACTAAATATTTCAAGGTTACGTCACTTACGAAATACATGCATGTTTCTATTTCCCCATATTGCAACTACTGATAAAGGTCCATAAAGCTCTTTCAAAATCCATAAATTGCTGCAACATAACTAGATAAGGACTAGGTTTCAGTATAAATAGTCAATCGATTCTCATACACCTCATTCTGAAGTTCACTTCAACACTAACTACAATGTCAGTCAAGGTGATCCTCGTCCTCTGCGCTCAGGCGCTCTTCATTCAGGTGAGAAGTAATTCTTCAATATTTTATTCTTTCATAAGTATTTTTTCTTATGATCTCATTTCATAGATTTTTTGGAGAGTATCAAAATTCAATATCGTAATTATACTCTGATCATTTGACCAGTTTAATATTATGGGTTAAGTTACGCATGTTATAATGCGTATTTTATCTTACCTCTAATCGTGTAATGACCGTTAAGTTTTCACACTAAAATCATGTTTGGAATTGCATTATGTTATTTGATTGAAAACATTATTATGTTCCAATGCATATTTGCTATTAAAGAGATATTTACTAAAACATTTTTTTGTTGTTTACAGACTGCTTTCAGTTCATGTCTTGGTCTAGGAGCCATCGCCGCTCCTGCTCTTTATGCCCCAGGATGTGCTGGTAACGGCTTAGTTGGCAATAGCTTCATGGGGAATGGATTCATTGGTAATGGTCAAATTGGTAATAGCTATGCTGGTAACTGTGCCAACAATGGTTTCATTGGCAATGGCTTGGCTGGTTTAGAGATCATTCCCACCAGTGGCGGTGGACTGCCTGTCTCCAGCGCCTCTGCTTTCGCTCCCAGTAGCCTCTCCGTAGCGTCTGAGAATGTGTTTGAGGGGGCTCTGTCCGTGGCAGGTGAGCTGCCGTTCGTGAGTGCTGTGGCTTTAGAGGGAGTGTTACCAAGTGGCGGTGCTGGCATTGTCAGCCACAGCTGCGGTAACGGTGTTACTGCTATTGAGAGCATCGCTCCTTCTGCTGCTGGCTATGGCGTTGCTGGTGCGTATGGCGCTGGTGGTGCCTATGGGCTCGGCGCTGGCTATGGACCTGGCGCTGCTGCCTTCGCTCCTGCCGCTCTCGGACTTGGCTATGGAAGCCGCGGCTGTGGATGTGGTGTCTACTAAAAACTTTCAAAACAAAACATTTTTGCCCGAACCAATGATTCAATAAAATTATTTGCGATTTATTTTGTTTTTTGAATTTACTCATACCCAGTTTCCCTGTAATGTTAAAGTGTGAAGTTTCATTTGTAAACAGAGATCTCTAGGATTCTGTGATACAATAATTTTGCCAAACTTGACGTTTTAACATGACAGTGTATAATTAACTTTATATTTAACTAGCTTAATTATTATTATATTAAATGAACTTTATATTTAACCTACCTACCTACTCTACCTACCTACCTACTCTACCTACCTACCTACCCTACCTACCTACTATTGGTTTTGTTAGGGACCATGTCTCCAAAAGAACGTGATACCGACGCATTACAGCTGAGAAGCCGCTTGCGTTACTTTATGAAAGTGTTGCTCTGAGTACTCCGAGCGCAGATGTGAGGTATCGTATGACTGACCAAATACCTGTTACGCTAACGTAAGGGCTACTCACAGGTTTATAGAATAATATACTTTACATCCCACTATTATTTATTAGCTTTCTAAAACCACATCCAATATATTTTCATATCCATGAGTTCTCTGTCTTATTTACAATCTTTTTCATTCCTTTCCTGGCATTATTAATGGGATAGGCATAGCTATTACCAATCAGACCATTACCAATTAATCCACCATTGCCACCCAAGCCGTTACCAGCACATCCTGGGGCATAAACAGCAGGAGCGGCGATGGCTCCTAGACCAAGACATGAACTGAAAGCAGTCTGTAAACAAAAAAAATATCGTTTTAGTAAATATTTCTATAACAGCAAATATGCATTGGAACATAATAATGTTTTCAATCAAATAACATAAGGCAATTCCAAACATGATTTTAGTGTGAAAACTTAACGGTCATTACACGATTAGAGGTAAGATAAAATACGCATTATAATGTGCATAACTTAACCCATAATGTTAAACTTGTCAAATTGTCAGAGTATAATTACGATACATTATATATATCATTATATCATCTTGTCTGTATAATATATCATCATATATTATACAGACAAGATGTAAATTGCCTATCCACTTTATAATTTGCGCCACAACATGGAAAATTCAAATTGAAGTATTTAGATATCCGGCACGTAAAAAACGTAAAATGTGCATGGAATCTGGTGCCTCAGGAGTCCTCCGAGATTCCATTATTGGTGCAAAATTTTCGTTTTTTTTTTAACTTAATTAAGCAAACAATTTATCATTAAATATCGAATTATTTTTATAGTTTATAATCTAACAGAAATAATACCGATAAATTGTGAAACGATCAAACCATCACCTAGCGGACCATTGTTAGGCCAGTTACTTGCATAGCCATTTCCGATCAAACCATTGCCAGCCTAGCCGTTACCAGCACATGCTGGGGCAATAAGAGCAGGAGCGGCGATGCTTTCACGACCAAATTATGAACTGAAAACAGTCTGTAATAAGAAATTATTGTATAATCTAACTACGAGTATCTCTAATAGCAGACGATGACGATGTCGATGACATAATATGATTGTTTAATAGATCACGTAATGTCATTACATTATATGATCTATTAAACAGTCATACGATTACACCAAATGCTTCTGACACAATTTTTTGTCAGAAGCATTTTATGTAATCGCGATTTTATTGTTAGTTAAAAACTAAGCAAGAATCTTGAGCGGAGTATTATCTACGAGTAAGCTATAAAGCTTACTGTGGAAAAAGAAGTTGGGAAAAATTCTCGATATTTTTACTCTGCTAACGTGTCACAAGCGGGCACAGTATGCAACCTTTAGGAAAACCAAACTAAGAAAAGGTTAAATCAATTCAAAACATAAGAAGAAGTTTTTGATGTTATTACAATTTTCAGATAGTGTCAGTAGAATCAAGTTTAGAATCGTGAGTAAAATTGAGAACGGGCATAAAAATCACGATTTTGTATGAAAAAAACTTGGTATCTGTGGGCGTATTATGCAACCCTTGGGAAAATCATAAATAAGAGAATGTTACATCTATTGAACCCAAAAGTAATAATAAAACATTTATTACCTGGATGAAGAGCGCCTGAGCACAGAGGGGACGAGGATCACCTTAGCTGACATTGTAGTTTATGTCGAAGTCAACTTTAAAATCAGTTTTACAAGAATCGATTGACTATTTATATTAAAATGGAGTCATTAACTAGCTGTGTCGTAGCAATTTGGGGGTTTTTGAAAAATTTAATTTTCATACCTTTATTTGTAGTTGCAGCGGAGACATCAAACCGGATATAATGGTGATCGGAATAGGTCTCCATCCCCTCCATGACGCGCCAGTCAATGACATGCGGTGACAGAGCAGGGCTGGTGAATGAGATGTCCACCACTGATTAACCGCGGACACGTGGGATCAGAACCCCGGTTTAGGACGACCAGGCCTGTCTTCATTATCCAGTTCTCCACCATCCTGCCCCGTGTGTCCGAATACCGGGGACTCACATTCTTGGCATTGAAGTCCCCCAGGACGAGCACGGGTAGGGAACAGAACCCGACGACAACGACTCTCAACTCCGCAAGGGAGTTGTGGAACTTGGCGAGAGTTCGGCTTGGGGTGAAGTATGCCCCTACCACGACAATCTCCCCAAACCGTGCTGCAACGCAACCCCATCTTCTCTTAACAGCCTTGCAGGACGGAATACCAGCGGCGGCCGACGAAATTTGGGCCACTGAGCCGCTCAGGTCCTCCACCCCGTCATCCCTGGGCGAGAGAAAGTACGGCTCAGCGACCAAGCGATGTTAATTGACCATTGCGGCATGTTTTGGAGCAACCGATTCTGAGCTGCGGCGCAGTGGTTGATGTTCGCCTGGAGGAGGCAAAATGGGGCCATTATTTGCACTCTATGTCAGCCCCCTCTTGAGCCCTCTGTGAGGGCCTTACCGTGGCGGCTGCAGCGGTGACAACAACGGCAGCAGCGGTGACAACAACGGCAGCGGTGGCGGTGGCTGCGGCTGTGACAGTGGTGGAAGATGGCTTGCCTCTAGCTTTGGCGGATGGGGCGCAGGCCTTACTCCCAATCCAGTGATTGGTCGGCTTGCCAGTTGCCGCGCATACAGTACAGTGCGGCGTGGCGTCGCACGAGCCGGCCTTGTGACCCGGCTGACCACAGCTGTGGTAATGACCGCTGCAGTCCACTTCCGAGGTACTTTTAGCTCCCACGTGGTTGCCCACATGGTAGCGGAAGCACCTGAGAGGTCTGGGTTCCAGCAGTTTGAATTCCCCGGGCCGTACCCCGCCGACTGGAGTGGATCTTCCTCTTCTGGTTTTGGCCCGAAACCAACTCGTCGGCAGACGACCCATGGCCATCTCCCGGTTTGAACCGCTTCCGTAGGAACTTTCGGTTCCTCCGGGCAGCCCCCACCACTTTGCGCTCCGAGCTCTGACCAGAGCTCTTTGCGCCAGATGCAACGTCGGACTCCGAACCAGCATCACTCCCCTCCTCTCTATATGGTTTTGTATTTTTATCTTTTTCCATTTTTTTCCCACGAGTATTAAAAAATTAATATCTCAAAATATTGTGGTTTGCACTAGCGACTAATTATCTAATAGCTACCCATTAACCAAGCTATCAACCTCCCTCACGGTGCGCCGCCGCTTGGAGGTTTGGGGTGATTTTTTATAGAGGATTTCTTCCTCGTGGTCCGGGTGGCTAAGCCAAGACAAGACCCGACCCCCGTCAAATGCCAGAGACATGACCTTGATACTCTTCGGGGCTACGAGACTAACGGTGGCAGAAGAAAAGGCTTCCTCCTGTCTGCCCGACGGCAGTGTTAGTTCACGCCAAGCCCGCACTCCAACGCTGCTCTACGTGTGCTCTTTCCGAGTACACGTTAGAGCGTTCCTCCGACAGGATATTAGTATACGGACAAAGAGACCCCTTAGGCACACAGTACCTGATGGAGAGACATTTCCCCAGGGTGTACCGTTCCGGAGACTGGCCTTCCCCCCGGCGCATGTAAGGAACTCCAGCCCACAGGCACACTGGGAGGCATCCTGTCCAAGCACCCCGATGGATGACCCCTGTAAGTAGTATTTATTTTTAGGGTATGTATAATTATGCGTCATGTTCGTGAACGGGCGCCGTCAGTTGGGACTGGTCATCTCTTGGCTGCCATGGCTTATTTTAATTTATTTTAAGTTTTTGAATGATTCTTTTTTTCTTCTTTTTTATTACGGACGCTTTCACGAACGTGCACGTCTTATTACATTGTTCTCACATGCATAATTTCAAAATGAATGATGTAACCAATTTTTTGTATCAATTTTTTTTATTTCTTGAGAGTGTCCGTGGAGTTTCTTGCCCGTTCTTCTCCATAGGTACCTACTACGCTTTGGAATGGGCAACTAGCTTTATATTTTTGACTGACCGACCCCTTGACAATTCAAAAGTGCCTGTAAATGGTTTAATTGAAATAAATGCTTTGAGTTTGAGTTTGAGTTTTGAGTTTGAATTATGTTTAATTACAGTGTGAAACATATGTGGTGAGTGCATGTGTGAATATGTATGTGAGTGTGTGAGGGTGTGTGCGTGAGCGTATGTGTGTAGTGACTTGTGTTTGTGTGTGAAGGTAAGTGAATAGAGTGGTCATATAAATTGCGATTTAGGTCATAGGTAGTAGTAATAGGTCTTCTGTTTTATTGTAGTCAAGAGTCAATGAAATGTGTTAAGTGAATGTATAATATATTCAAAATCTGGTTCAATTTATTATAAGTTTTTTGTAAGGCATGGGGACACTGGTCTTCTTCTTGCTGTGGAAGAATTACTGATTTTTAATGGCAAGTTTGAGTGTTTCCGGATTAGTGTGCGGTAGATGAAAAGTTGTCGGGCTGTTAAAACCTTGTACTCCATATTATAGTTGCTGCGTGGAAAATCTGAAAGTCTCGCGCAGTGCTTTTTAAGCATTCTTATTGGCCGTGACCTGATCATTGTCATAAGTCAGAATGACCATGTCGTCTGAGTATGCCAGGATTTGATTTGTGTAGAAGGCAGAGAGAGGGTACAAAGGAATATATGTGAATGGCGACCACGGGGTGCATGAGGACTACTCCGACTGCAGCAATCGAAGCCATGCTGGGACTACCACCGCTCCACCTGTTCATACAGCAGGAAGCGACGATGGCGGAGATGCGTTTAAATGCAGTAAATCTCTCGGGTAAGAGACACATACAACACACTGCGCTGCTTGATGGACTCAACAAGGAGTTTCCCATTACGAAACCCATAAATGACCGGGTACCCAAACAATTATATTTGATCAAAAATACAGAATCCAACTTCACGAGAATCGCGGATGTGAGGGTTTGCGCCCAACAGAGCTGCGCATATTCACGGATGGATCTAAACCAGGTAGTGGCACAGGTGCTGGAATCTTCTCGGAGGACTTCAATATTCACATAGCTACACCATGGGAGTCCATAACACAGTGGTCCAGGTCGAATAGAAATCATCGACAAACTGCGTCACTGGAACGTTTCCCCGGGCACTTGAGGCACTTTTTCTCAACTCACTGCACTTTAACATCCCGTGTACCAGTTACGACTCAATAACAATGGCTATAACAAATACTTTAAATAATGACATAGACAACATACATATATATATCTACGTCGTTTACTTGCCCACAAGACTGCCCTTATTTATATAACATCCCCCAAATCGTTATCTAACATACATCTGAACATTAAGAGTATTAATAACAATTTCAATGAATTTGTATGTTTGCTAGTCACTATTTAGATGAATTGTGATATTCTGATCTAACTGAGTGTTAGTTTAAAAAAGCTACATCCATCCCCAACTTATCAGGTTCATTGCAGCAGACAAATACTTTATCAAATCAGAACGACGGGATTGTAATTAACATCAGGTAAAGTTTATAACATCCACGAACCGGCCTTCATTGAATCTAGCTGTCTTGTATGTACTGTAGACATCAAATTTGTCCTCCTTGCGCTGTCCAGACCACCATCGCAACGGACTGAATTGACAACTTTTTGAAAAGACCAACCGTAATCGGTGAAATAAACATATATAATATAAGTCCCGGTCATAACGACCAACGCTCTCAGGACTATTTAAATTCGACTGCATCCCACGAGTTTCTGCCTGGACATGTTCTCCCTGCCCGTTTAAACAATTATTTAAACCATATTTTCCTGAACAATAATGCAATCACACTCGATCTGGAAGCTACCATTACCGACTATTCGACAGCCATACTTAAAACTAAATTTAAACATTGAAACTAAAAACTTCAATACGCTATCACATATCACCTCAATCTCCTGGACGCTATTATAGACATTGAAGGGTCTGATTTCTCTTTCAACATCATCGCGATGAATGGTTCTATAACTGTACCTAAATCCTAGTAACCTAGGCTGTTATAATTTTCGTTTTTCCTAATTATGTTAATATACTCGTGTTTAGGTCGGTTTCTCCTTTGGGGAAGGGCCGGACCCCACCCCGTACTACACCGTAGAGCTCGTCTCCGGACTGGAAACTCTCCCAACAATATAAGAAATGAATTCCCAAATTAGAAGTCCGATACCTTGTCCCATTAATAAGGCCAGGAAAAGATTTGAAAGAGATTGTAAATAAGACGGGAACTCATAGTTATGAAAATATATTGGATGTGGTTTTAGAAAGCTTATAAATAATAGTGGGATGTAAATTAAATTATTATAATTTACCCTGTGAGTAACCCTTACGTTAGCGTAACAGGTATTTGGTCAGTCATTAATCACACGATACCTCACATCTGCGCTCGGAGTACTTTACTAGGTACTTTACTAGTACTTTACTACTACGTTACAAGTTTTTCATACAATTTTCACATACTTTGCTATGTATTCTTCTAACAGTCACAAATATTCTGCTTAGCATTCATGATTAACCACGACAAGTTCCTTTAGATAACCCCACAAGAAAAAGTTAGGTCTAGTCGAATCTAGTGAGTTTGGGGGTCAATTAAACGTAAAATTCGTTCGAAATTATTGTTTGGAAAAAATTATATCAATGTGCTGGTTGTATTTCGTGCTGCATGGCTTGTGGATCCATCTTATCTCCGTGGGAAGCAGTGTTTTCTTGGCTCAACTCATTCATTTGACAAAATATATCAAGAGTTCTAAGTACGATAGCGATCGTCCGGTACAGTTACATCAGCACGAGTCCTGTAGTACCTTAAGTAACAATAGTTGAAAGCCAGTCAGTCGAAGTGGATGTATATGAGGTTGTATGGCGTCACCAAAGGTTGCTTCTGTTGAAAAACAATGGTTTGTTTTTCGATCCATTTAGTAACTATAGGATAGAGTTACTGGGGATCCCCGGTGAACGATGCTAGGGGTGAGGCGCTGGAGGAGTGGGCGCTCACGACCGGCCTGGTCGTCCTGAACCGGGGCTCAGTACACACGTGCGTGCTACAGCGGGGCGGATCCATAGTGGACGTCTCGTTTGCTAGCCCTGCTGTCGCGAGCCGTGTTCGTGACTGGCGTGTCGCCGCGGAGGCGGAGACGTTGTCGGATCACAGATATATCCTTTTCGACGTCTCCGCCCAGACCGCCGGCAGCCGTAGTTCACCGGCCCTGCGAACACGAGCGGACGGCTCGCGCTGGTCACGCAAACGCATCGACAGGGAACTTCTCGAGGAGGATGTTGGAGACTCTAGACGGGGATCCGTGGGGGCGCCCTTATCGTGCGGTTCGAGGGAAACTCAGAGCCGCGGTGCCCCCACTCATGGAGAGTCTCCAACCTGAGCTGCTGGAGGAGGTAGTCGCAGCCCTCTTCCCGGCTAGAGCGGAGCATACTCCGCCGCCGATGGTTTTGCCCACAGCCGCAGAGCCTGAAGATGAGAACGCCATCAGCGTCCCAGAGGTGATACAAGCAGAGATGAGGGTGGCCGTGCTGCGGCTCCGGGCCAAGAACGTAGCTCCGGGGCCGGACGGGATTCACGGCCTAGTATTGGCCCTCGCTCTGAAAGAGCTAGACCCCAGCTGAGAGGACTCTACACGACGTGCCTTGAGTGGGGCCACTTTCCCACGTTGTGGAAAACTGGTCGTTTGGTCCTGCTCAGGAAAGCGGGGCGCCCTGCTGACTCACCGTCAGCGTACCGGCTCATAGTGCTGCTTGACGAGGTGGGTAAGCTGTTTAAGCGAATCATCGCAGCCCACCTCGTCGGCCACTTGCGCGGAGAGGGGCTGGACCTGGACGATTGTCAGTTCGGGTTTCGGTACGGGCGCTCCACCATACACGCTGTGTCGCTGGTGAGAGTCCTGGCGGAGGAAACGGTGTCCCGGGGCGGGGTGATGGTGGCGGTGTCATTATACATCTCCAACGCCTTCAACACCCTGCCCTGGAGTTGTATTCGGGAGGCACTGCGGTATCACCGTGTGCCTCTCTACCTCCGCCGCATCGTTGGGGCTTATCTCTCGGAGAGGTGTATCACCTACGTGGGACGTGATGGCGCAAACCAGCGCCCCGCATGTCGTGCGGTGTTCCACAGGGCTCGGTTGTAGGACCGAGGGGTCCTACAACCGAGGAACATCGGGTACGACTGGGTGCTGAGGGGCGAACTCCAGCCGGGCGTAGACCTGACGTGCTATGTGGACGACACGCTAGTCACGGCCCGGGGGAGTTCGCACAGGGAGGCAGCATTGCTGGCGACGGCTGCGGTCTCACAGGTGGTGGGCCGCATACGGCGCCTTGGCCTGGAGGTGGCCCTCAACAAGTTGGAGGCCATGGTGTTTCATGGTCCCCGGCGCGCGCCGCCGCCAGGATCACACATAGTGGTCGGTGGGTTCCGGATCGCTGTCGAGTCTACCATGAAGTATCTGGAATTAGTGCTCGACAGCCGGTGGGACTTTGGACCCCACTTCCGGCGGCTGGCGCCCAAGTTGATGGACGTGGTTGGGGCGCTGTCAACGCTGCTTCCTAATCTGGGGGGCCCGAGCGTCGCCTGTAGGCGACTCTACGTGGGGATCGTGCGATCGATGGCCCTGTATGGGGCCCCGATCTGGGTGGCTGACCTGACGGCCAGTAGCATCGCAGTTCTGCGGAGACCGCAGCGAGCGATGGCCGTCAGAGTCATCTGGGGGTATCGCACGATCTCCTACGAGGCGGCTTGTACACTGGCTGGATCCCCGCCCTGGGACCTCGAGGCGAAGGTACTCGCGTCACTGTATCGGTGGCGTGAGGACTCGAGGGCGCGAGGCGAGCGGCTGACGCAGCGACATTTGGAGCTGCGTTGGTCACAGCTTCACGCAGCTCTGGTGGCGGAATGGTGGGAGAGGCTTTCACTCCCAACCGCCCAGCCCCGTCACCATCGGGGCGGTCCTGCCAGTGCTTGAGCGCTGGCTCGGGAGGAGGCACGGCTCCCTGTCGTTTCGGGTGATGCAGGTGCTCTCGGGGCATGGTTGCTTCGGGAAGTACCTGTGTCGCATAAACAGGGAGCCGGACGTTCGGTGTCACCACTGCGTCGACTGTCGGGAGGACACGGCTCGGCACACGCTGTACATAGGGGTAAAATGACGGAAATAAAACAAGCGAAATATATAAGAATAATAATTTCATACAAAAGCAACAAAACACAAATACAACAAAAAAAAAAAAAATGCTGAAAATAGGCCATATATTTACATAATATTACGTACACTTATCTACATTACATTATAATTTACATACACTTATATACACACACTATATGTATATTTACATATTCATACATTACTTAATTAATTTACCAATAACAATACATACTTTTACACGCACGTTTCTGGAGGACACTCCTTTTTTGCTTCTTGAATTAAGCTATAACATGGAAAGAACTTTTTATTCGTGTTTCTTATAATTTCATACTGTCCGCTTGTTATGTCTGCATCTATAAATAATTTTAATGCTTCCATGGGGGCTAGACGCCATGGTTTTTCACATTTAGACGAATCATAAGCTTTTTGTATTTCGTTGCACGGGTTGGAGAGCTCATAATATCTTTGAGTACGTGGGAAGCATCACGTTTTCCCTATTTACTTAATTTAACTTGAGCTGCGTGAAGTATTACACCATCTTCTACATTAGACCGGATCCCTTCCGTTTTTCTTCTTTTGCTCCTTTTGCTAGATTCCCCAAACGATTTACAAGGGCGACCTGGACGATTTGCCGTTGTGACTGGAATTTCGGATGTACAGTCTGTTGTCAACATTATCTGACCCACCCTAAAAACAAACGAATGTAGACCCTGTGCTTGTAACATTAAGGTTTATTCAATTTATATGAGCATATCAGACTAGTTAGTCGATGAACAAATAAAATAATAATACAGACACGCAAATTTGATCTTTAACACGTAACGTTAAGGTAAACCCACCCAACATTGTCGGAGCCACCGGCATTATGTATCATTTTGTTATGCTATTTTAATCATTATCTCGTTGACATTAAAGTTGAAAAGCTTTTAAGTCACACTACATAATTACAACCCAATCTTTAATTTCGCACGTTTCTAACAAGTGCTTGTGGCTTAGCGGTTTGATGCTGGATTGGCGACGAACAACATGTCGGTTCAAAAACACAGTCCACCTATTATCAGTTCCTTTTTTAATAAATAATAACACACATGATAATAAAAAAACTACATAAAACAGAAAATAAAAAATTCTAAAGAGACGTTGTTTTTGCAATATAGTAAGACAAGGTAAAATATGTTTGCGCGTAGTCACTGCATACCCTTAGGTTTTATAATGAATACGAATATTTATTTTTCAACTACCCACTTATTACAAATTATGCGAAAATATTACCATTTTAGAAAGTTTATATTTGAAGGTTATCCGTCTATAGTTCTTTACAATAAACAAGAAATGGTTTTGTAATAAATTCTAAATTAAAAGCAAAACAATTATTTTGTCGCAGGATTTGATCTCGCAACTTGTTTTTCCCAGTCTTATATTCAGACCACGAGACCAGAATTACTTGAAGATAGTTATTAAAATAAGTTATTACACTAATTATATTATAACAAGTAGTTATAACATATAACCTAACGCTAACGTTTTAAAGATCAAATTTGCGTGTCTGTATTATTATTGTATTTGTTCATCAAGCCGTCGCGTCGCTTGTCTGTTAAGCTCATTTAAATTGAATAAACCTTATTGTTAATGTCAGAGGGTCCAAATTCGTTTGTTTTTAGGGTGGGTCAGATAATATTGACAACAGACTGTACGTTCCAGCCAAAGTTGGTTATTTTTCAAAAAAAATCTCTTCTTTTTCGTGAGATTTAATCCACCTTTGCTTCATTTTCTATTTAAAATGTGCAAAATTGTTTTTCAGTATTTTTAACTGATCTTCAGTGAGATCGTCACTAGTGAAAAGGTGGTCTCTCAAAAAACATATTTTTTCTTCCAAATTGCGTAAATTTACATTTTTCATAATATCAAAGAGAGATTTACGAGTCACTATTCTCACTCCGGAAGTACCCACTATATCTGGAACAAGTTAATATTGTTTTTAGACATAAATACTTTTTTCACAAATTTAGCTTATTTTGACCGTGAAATTCAATGTTCTACGTTTTTGCGCATCCGCGCTATTCTTCTATATTTTTTATATAAATTACAAAAGTTGCCGGATCTATCCCGATACTAAAACAAATAGCTTCATAAACGTAAATTTCTTAAAATAATATCCTTATTATTAAAATAAAACAAATTTTAACAAATATATTACATTTGGATTTTCACATACCTGTAGTTTCCGAATCCATTGCTATTTTGCACCAGGTAAACACAGAAAACTTCAGATTAACACACAAAGTTAACGCTTTTGTAAATACCAGTTATGAGACACGTACACAAGGTTCAATGATTAACTTTCGACTGAATTTACCTGGTAACGCGCAACGGAAGAAGGGTGGGCGTGATGGTCTATTGTTTGTTGGAATGTCCCCTGCCTCAGGTAGTCAATGTAATTAGCATTCCTTAAACTTTGTTATTTTGACTTTTGGCCGCCTAGATCATTAAAATACCCCTATGTGCGCTGGCAGAGTGTATTGCTTGGGAGGAGCCGCGCCGTGCCCTCATCTCAGGTGTCGGCAGTGACCTGTCGCTGCCGGCCGTTGTCGACTCGATGGTCAGCAGCGAGGAGTCCTGGGACGCGGTGGTATCCTTCTGCGAAACAGTCATTTCGCAGAAGGAGGCTGCGGAAAGGGAGCGGGAGATTGCTTCTGCTAACCCAATCCACAGCAGACGCACCGGGCGTTGGCGGAGGGTGGATAACGCCCTCTTCCAGCCCCCCTAAATGGGTCCAGGGGCGACGGATCTGGGGAAATCCATCGCCCCCTACTCCTTAGGACCCGAGATGGCGGCGCGTAGTGTTCCACGCGCGCCTTTCTATGATGTAAGGGGGGAGTTTAACACCTCACTCCCCCCAAACTCGAAGTGGCCCGCAGAGGCGGGCCGGCACCAGCCGAGGGTCACGGAAGTATCTGCGTTCCCGCGACCCCCGACGTAGGTGTGAGATGGAACACCGGGGTGGTTTTTAGTCAGTACGAGTCTGACAGACCTCTCCGCCCGCCCCAGGGCGGAGGACATCCAAGAGGATTTTCCACACCGAGACCAAAAAAAAAAAAAAAAAAGGATACTGAAGTTAATGTGGTGGGCATGGTTTAATCAGTCCGTACCGAATTTACCACATTTAAAATGAAATTGAATTTAGTAAGTATTAAGTTTATCAATCAAAGAGTTACAAGACAATTATGGACATGAAATAATTAACTGCAAAAGGCACCAAATTATAATGGTGGCAGTGTAAAGTTATATGTATTATATCCGAGTTGGCCATGTTATTATAACAACAAACTTTAGGTAGACTTTATTGTTAATCATTTCACAAATGGGAAATATTATTCACCTTTATCAGAATAGGGCGATTTTTTGTACAGTCTTGTTTGTTTGCACTTACGTACGTTACGTACAAACGGGATTGTCCAGAGAGTTTTTAAACTTAAAATTGTTTGGTCCCTCAGTAAACTTTCTTTTACACAAAATTCAAAGGGTACCTATTTCTGTATAAATAAAACTTCACTCTACAAGATTACTAGGAAACTGGGTATAAGTAAATTCATCAAAATCATTTAAGATTTATTTATTTTGTAAAACATGAGTACAGTATGAAGGTCTTATAATTAATATGTGGTGGCTACATGTTTTGCCATTTATGGTGGTTTACGTACAAAATTAGTTGCACTAGACAAACAATACAAACAAAAAAAAAATATTAGCTATGTCAGAATTTAACTTTCATTCGAAATCACAATATTAAAATATAATTAAAATATAAATTCAATTCAGAATCACAATGTTAAAATTTAAATTCAATTTGAGTAAGACGTACAAAAAAATAAAACAAATTAATACGCACGATCAGAATTTTATACAAGCAAAATATCGATTAAAAATTCATCTACGCTGTAATAGCACTTCTCTAGTAATAACCCCTGAAGTGACTTTTAAATTTGTTTAGAGGCATACATTTAATAGTATCTGGTATTTTATTATAAATATTTGGAGCAATACCAAAGAAACTCTTTTTCACTAAAGCAGTTTTACACTTGTTTTGACATAACAAATTCTCATAATGGGCACGAATTGGGGTTCTCTTAACTGCTGAAATTTTTTGAAATAGTTGTTGATTCGTTTTAACAAATAATGCAGTTTCCAATACGTACAAAGATGGAAAAGTTAGTATTTTTAATTTTTTAAAGTAAGGAACGCAACTAACCGTGGTTCTTAAACCACACATTGATCGTATACATCTTTTTTGCATCCTGCATATAAGCTCTCTATTATTATTTTGACTGTCCCCAAAAAACAACACCATATCTTAAAATAGAAGCGACCAATCCATGATAGGCTGTTAGTAGTGTATCAGTATTTACTTTCTTTGATAATTGGAATAATAAATAATGCAGATTTACTCAGACGCTTGCCGATTTCCTCTAAGTGAGGTTTCCAGGTTAGTTTATTATCTATGGTTATACCTAAGAATTTTGCATTTGTAACTTCTTCTACTATACAGTTATTGTAGGCAATGTTAACTGATGGATACTTACGGCGCTTATTTGCACATTAATTTATTTAAACATCGGTTCGAACGAACAGCTAAGATTTTTTCGCTAAGTTCTTAATACACACCACATCCACAGCCACTACCTCCATAGCTGAGTCCGAGAGCAGCAGGAGCGAAGGCAGCAACTCCAGGTCCATAGCCAGAGCCGAGCCCATAGGCACCAGCAGCGCCATACGTACCAGCAGGGCCATAAGCAGCAGCAGAAGGAGCGATGCTCTCAATAGCTGTAACACCGTTACCGCAGCTGTGGCTGACGGTTCCAACACCGCCACTTGGTAACACTCCCTCCAAAGCCACAGCACTCACGAACGGCAGCTCACCAGCCACGGACAAAACACCTTCAAACACATTCTCAGACACTACTGAGAGGCCACTGGGGGCGATAGCAGAGGTGCTGGAGACAAGCAGTCCACCGCCACTGGTGGGAATGATCTCTAAACCAGCAAAGCCATTGCCAATTAAACCATTACCAATCAAACCATTGTTGGCATAGTTACCAGCATAGCCATTACCAATCAATCCATTCCCGATCAAACCATTGCCAACCAAGCCGCTGCCAGCACATCCTGGGGCATGAAAAGCAGGAGCGGCGATGCCTCCTAGACCAAGACATGAACTGAAAGCAGTCTGTAAATAAAAAAATATTGTTATGGTAAAGATCTCTTTATCAGCAAATATGCATTGGAACATAACAATTTAATCGATCAAGTAACGTAATGCGTGTCAGACATGTTTTTTTTTATTCAATTCCAAACATGATTTTAGTGTGAAAAACTTAACGCTCATACTAAAGTTGAACGACCTCTTCGGGAAATTAAATACAGTGTTTTAAAACAGAATCCAAGGTTTTTTTTTTTATTTTGTTTATAGTGTGACTCGAAGCCTTAGGGTAAGAATAAGCTTTTCGTAATCCATAATATTAAACTGATCAAAATACTCAGTGTACATATTGAATTTCGATTCCAAAAAGAACCCAGAAATGCTTCAGAAATACAAACATAAAAGAAAATCCTAATGAAAGAATAAAATATTGAAGAATTATTTCTCACCTGGATGAAGAGCGCCTGAGCGCAGAGGACGAGGATCATCTTGACTGACATTGTAGTTTGTGTTGAAGTAAACTTGAGAATGAGTTTTCCAAGAATCGATCGACTATTTATACTGAAACGTAGACCTTATCTAGTTGTGTTGCAGCAATTTGTGGATTTTGAAAGAACTTTTCGTACCTTTATCAATAGTTGCAATATAGGGAAATAGAAAAATGCATGTATTTCCTAAGTGGTGAAGTGATGACAACCTTGAAAAAAGTTGTATGAAGGGCTTTGTTTCAATAGAACATAGAACAAATATCACGTTGTTATGATAAGATGCTTTCGCACTATATATACGTGGTCTAAAAGTAGGAAAATCATTCAGTCTTCAGCTTCTCGTTGAACACAAACATGTCTACCTTCACTGTTCTGTTGCTCTGCATCCAAGCTTGCTTGGTCCAGGTGAGAGATTTACGATTTCTAGTATCTTTATTCGTCTACAATTCTTTCTTCACTAATACTTTGTTCTTGCCTTTCTGTCACAATTTCAATTTGTATTTATTTGAAATATGGCTTGATGTAGTAGGAGAACCATTTGTTTAGTCAACCGTGTTGAGGAAATATCAGTCTTGCTACCCTTGCTTAGTAACCACGACATAAGCTGGGCTGCCAGGTACTTCTTCAATTAAAAACGATTGATGAGGACAGTCTCTCTCCCTCGATTGACATAATTTTATTTTAACTGTTCTGCACCTCTCCAATTTCTCACAATTTAGTCCTTTATATGAGATGTTGGTAGACTACTGACATCCTCAGAATGGTATTCTTGGGATTTCTTAAGAAGGTGATAAGTTTCCTGTATCTAATGTGCCTATATTTTTGCGAACAGAATGTCTTCGGCCAATACCTCGGCAGTGGCGGTTGCGGCTGTGGAGGACCAGCTGTTGGTATAGCTCCTATTGTAGGTATTGGTTCTGCTTATGGTGGTGCCCTGGGTCTCGGCGCTGGTCTCTCTCCTGCTGCTACATGTGGTGGTGCCCTTGGTCTTGGTGCTTACGGTCGTACCATTGGTTCTGCTTATGGTGACGCACATGCTCCTGTTGCTGCAATCGGAGGTGCTATCGCTCCTGGAGCTGCTTATGGCGGCTTCGGTGAAGGTAACGTGGTGGTCATTGGTGAGCTGCCAGTCGCCGGTAACACCGCTGTTGCTGGTCAGGTCCCCATCATAGGTGTCGTCAGCTTCGGCGGCGCTCTGCCAGCTGCTGGTGCTGTGTCTATCTCCGGACAGTGCTCGTGCGGCTGCGATTCCCCTATCTACTACTGAAGTATTTCTTCACAAAATAATTTAAATAAATGATGATGAATTTAACAACGTATGAAGTATTTTCTTTTTAAAATAAGTTGTATTAACACTAGGTTTACCCTTTATATTATTTTCATGTCTGAAAGCACCTTCGAAGCCATGAAACAGGTGAAGTGCTATTGAGAGCAAAGTTAAATAAACAATAAAAAAATACTATTCTTTATTCTACGACTTATTTAACTACTTATATTCGTGGCGTGTGCAATTTACCCCTCTAGCCCTAGTAAATTAAATATAGGGTAAATTGATGTTAATCACAAGTTACGCGACTCACCCTACTATCAAACTCCGGTCTCTGGAGGGAATTAATTTGGCGGCATCTACTCGTATAACGTCACATGCAAACTACGCATCACACTGACGTCATGCAAAATCCTACATCGCGCAAGCAAAGTTCATCGCGCGCTCAACGTTGTGTGAATATATTCTAGTCGCAGTAGTAGTAGTAAAATGGGAGTTGTGTCTGGTGGGCTTCTGAGCGACGATTGATATCCCTTTAACAATCGTCAGACAGAAGCCCACCAGACACAACTCCCATCTGGTCAGAGTTTCACTCATCCATAGATAAGAAGACTTTTCTATGGATGAGTGAACTTTACAACCTGTTCCGGGCGGTAGGACAGAAGCCACTATTCTTAAACGTTACGTTATATTAATATGGACTTCATTTAATCGCGACGTTGCCAAACATTTGAGGAATAATGCCTCAAATATAGTAAGCGATTACAGACAATGGAGGAGTTTGGACATCATTTTGATGAATAATAAATTCGAGTAATGAATCCTGAACTACAATTATTTTCAAACGCCAAATTCATCAGTCAAATCATTATACTCAAAGACTTTCTTCAAACATACCGCGGTACAAACCAAGAACTTGTACCACGCTCTTTACGACTTTGCTATGCCGTAGCATTCTAGGTACTACGGCGTAGAAAAACCTTAGCTTACCGAGATTAGTTCGCGTGTCGTCGTATCTTGCAATTTTTATGGAAACACACTAGCTTACAACATATCTTCTTCTTCTATTCTTCTCTATCAGTCATCACCTCGGTAGTCACCGCCTTTCCAGCCAAATCATCTTTCACACCAGTCCATACATCGTCTCCTAGTTCTTCGCTTTCTTCTCCACATCAGATGCCTAGTAGCCTACAAGTATAGACATTTATTATTAATAAGAAGGTGGAATAGTCAACAAAAAAAATAACTGAGTGCACTATCTTCTTCTTAATTTTGTTTTGAGAGGTCACAGTCGCACTTCACACGCGCAGGCGGCGTGTATGTCGGATGCGATTCCCAACAGAGTTTGAAAATGTAACAATAGGTATTGCACATTCTTTTGACCATAGATGACGTAAAGATTTTTATATTTATTAAAATATAAAATAAATAAAAGAAGTGTGTTATGTAATTTAGGGTGGTGCTGCTAAATAATGAAACCTATCATAATATCCAGATGAAAAAAAAACCGGCCAAGTACTTGTTCCCACACAATGAAGTGTTCCGAAGTGGGGATGAATATTTACGCATACACAGTATTGACTTTACCTGTTGCAAAAATAAGTTATATCTCGTATTTCATAGTATTTCTCGTAAACTATGAAAAACCAAGTTTCATGTGCTCTTCTTTTTTGTATGGTAACCTACAAATGAACGATTTCGATTCGAATTCGATTCGGATACGAATCGAACTTTTTCATTTACTCGTTCTGTGAGGCCTTATCGCTTCATACCTTTCATGATTCTAGATCAACGAGCAGACTCACGGCCAGTAAATGGCCGAAAACTTTTTTTTGGTTTACTTACATAAGAGTGATTTTTTACATCTCCAAGGGACCAGAGAATTAAGTAAAGTTTGTGTTTCTATCAAGTTGAAATAGACCTGGATAATTATATTAATTATATAATTGTAGGAGTTACCAAGTTAAAATTGGTATCAACTACTGACGTAACTCGTATTCCTGAGAAAACCGCTATTGACAAACAGCCGGATAACGAAGTGAGACTATAAGAGTTCCGATTTTACCTTTTGATAAATAAATAAATAAAATATTTTGTTTATTCTCAGTATTATTTTATTATGTACTCATTCTTCTTAGTACACGTGGGGGGAGCCGCAACCGCAAGCGCAGTTGCCGCTGATTGACACTGCACCAGCAGCTGGCACAGCGCCACCGAAGCTCACAGCGCCCATGATGGGGACCTGACCAGCAACAGCAGTGTTACCGGCGACTGGCAGCTCACCAGCGACCGCCACGTTGCCTTCACCGGCGCCGCCGTACGCAGCAAGTCCAGTTCCACAACCAGCAGCGGGGTATGCGCCAGCATAGCCAAGGTTGCCAGGGTATGCACCACCTAAGCCTAAGCCAGTAGGGTAAGCAATCTCAGCTACTCCACCACCGTAGCCGCAGGGAGCCGCGGCGGGAATAACGGCAGGACCGTAAGCGCCAAGGTACTGACTGAATACGTTCTGTGGATGACAAAACTATGTTTTAGTACAAGAAAAAAATCAAAAAAAAAAAACCAAAATCCTCAAAATTATCCTTTGAAGTAACACATGGTGTCTTAAAGACAAAGCAGAAACAGCATCAGCATTTCTGCAAAGGTTCTGTATTCTGTGATTGTCTCCATTCTGACGGTCATGTGAAGGAATCTAGGCGATTCATATCCTGGAGCTTGTAATGATCATGAACGCATGACTTTTAAACCCAGTGGTAGAAACTAGAAAGACCCAGTCAAATACGAAGTAGACATGGATTATCAACACGAAAAAGAATTTTAGAAAAATATTGACGCACCTGGACCAAGCAAGCTTGGATGCAAAGCAACAGAACTGTGAAGGAAGACATGTTTGATGTTTGTGATCAACGAGAAGCTGAAGACTGAATAATGTACTAGAACTTTTTCCACCCTTTTATATTTACTTTGCATAGGGTACTATTTGAAATAATTATTATCGAATAATTAAGTAACATTATGTACGTGATTTTCTTACATTATATTTTTTATTATACAATACAATATTACACATATTTTACAACTATTAACGCAATGTATGTAATAATCTTCTGATAAGGGGTTTAATATAACGTACCGGCACTGGTGCTGAACATCATTCTCGTGTCAGTAACTGCACAAGGAACTACATTGAAGCAAAATGGCAGCCAAGGCTATCCTCGTCCTCTGCGCTCAGGCGTTGTTCGTCCAGGTAAATATTTTTGTGATTACTTTTATATTTCTTGTTATCCTTTGCCTCTAGACTAATCTAGTATCATTATTAACAAATCAATTAATTAAGAGTATTATATTGTTATACAATTCATACTCAATCAGTCAATTAATGTCAATAATACTCAATCAATAAAATTATTACTCAATCTTGTCTTAAATTTATTAGTTTCAGTAGTCCGACCCCGAACAAAACAACCAAACTACTGAGACTAAAGGATCCTTTGATCTCCTTTTTTGTACTAATTCATCATCAATATTATTAATTTCATAGCTCATACTCATTCACAACTCCTTTTAATTTGTTTTTCTTACGAGTAACATTAAATTACAAATAATATAACAATCATTGAAATTTAATTAGATTTGATAGTTATTGCTGCTTTAAATTAACGACGATACTTTAAAATTTTCAGCTTATTCTTGATAGTCCTTATTAATATTAGACCTTCCGTTGTTGAAACATGGTAAAATAAAGATTATATTTTCTCGCGGTATTCATTAGTATCAATCGCATCCTCTGACAACATTTTAATCAGTTCTTATTTCTATAATCAGATCGCCATCAGTCAGTCATGCACCAGCCGTGCAGCTGTTGACGCTTCTGGTATTGGCATCAGCACTCCCTACGGCTTGGGTCTTGGTCTCTCTCCTTTGGCAGGACCCGGCTTATTGAACAATGGACTCGCCGCCCCAGGATTGGCCGGCAGAAGCCTGGCTTGCGATGGAGCTTATTCCCCTGCTTTGGAGTTCACAACCACCAGCGGCGGTGGTTTAGCAGTGACCAGCACTTCAGCTATTGCTCCAACTGGAATTACAATCGTATCTGAAAACGTATTCGAAGGTCCTTTGTCCATGGCTGGTGAGCTGCCGTTTGTGGGTACAACTGGCATGGAAGGAGCTATGCCTTCCGCTGGTGCTGGAAACATCAACCACGCTTGCGGTAATGGCGTTACTGCTATCGTGAGTGACGCTACCATTGGCTACGGTCCTGGTGCTGCCATCCCCCCGATTGCTGCCACTTTCCCAGCTGCAGGTATCACTCCTGCTGCAGCATCCTTTGGAGCTGGTCCTCTTGCAGGAAGAATTGGTTTAAGTGGATGTGGTGGTAACATTATATACTAAATTCAGTGATTTTTATTTTATTGTTAAAATAAAAAAATGTTTTCGAAAACTTGATGTCTTTCTTGTGTAGCGATCGTACCTAAAGGCTACAGCAGATTGGGGCGGGCCACGCTGAAACCCAACGCATAGTAAAAACCTTCATAATTTTTGTAATTATTTTATGAACACTTTTCACTCCGAAAATGCGTTGTGCTGCGGCCCGTTGCGGCTGTAATGTGCGCTTGGCTTAAGATGGAAGCCTTTACAATCGTTATTGGACTTACTTTACACGAAGATATTAAGTATTTTCTTCTGTATTTTAATAATAGTTAATGAGACTGAAATAGAATAGAAAGTGTCGACGCAGTCTGTTGCCGTTTGCTAATTACATGTTATAGAACAAATATGGAAGAGAAAAAGTAAAGAAAACTTATTAACAAATTGAATAAGTCTATCCATGGATATTAATTGGAAAAAGTTTATACTATTATTGTACAGGACAACACAACGTGACAAAGGGGAACTTAATAATTTCAATTGAGCAATGTCGGGGTCAAACTCTAGAATTGATACCACGAAAGTGACGAGACGATTTGACATAAGATTAATTATTATTAAATGAAATTTTAATAATTGTATACGGTTCTAATTAAATACATATATAACATAACAGGACGCTTGTATTTCCCGAAGGGTTGAGCAGAGGTGTACATACATCGAGTTCATTTTGCGAGATATGTTAAAGTCCCATGAAATAGGAGACGAGCCTATTGCCATCAACCAGAATTCAATCCAGACTCCGGGCTACTACTGAAAAATCAAAGAAATCAAATGTAATATCAAAAAATAGTACCTTAATGACAGACTTTATCCACATATCTACATATTTTAAGCAACTCTAAGGCCCAAGTTGTAACAGGCGCCCTAGGCACGCGTTTTGTACTCTGCGTTATGGGCGCTTAATAACATTCTATATAATAAATTATATTAATGGGCTCGCCAGTAGACAGATAAACCCAGAGAGGTTTTCGTTGTGTGGCTAAAACGAAGGTGTAATATAGGTTAAGTTTTTTAGAAATAAATGATAAAAAAAAAACAAGCACGCCCCTCTTGGGCGCCCTCGACGCGTGGGACCCAAGTTCTTCAAACTTAAAAGACACACAGCTATACTGAGCATGTTGAGGGTTCAAAAGTTACAACAAAATGTGGAAATCTTGTTGTGTTTGATGAGCGTACTGAGCGCGCGCCTCGGGCGCTTGTTGTAACTTGTAACTGATTAAATAAATAAGAAGACTGACAAAATAACTTAAATAATTTTTTTTTTCTAAAAAAGTACTTACAGCTCGCTCGACCAATGAGATCAATTCATAGATTTTATATGCCGTCAATGAGCAATAGAATAATGTTATAATATTATAGAATTGAATTGTTGGTAACAACATTTTTTATAGGAATGAAATAGATAAAATCAAAAACGATCAAAAAATAATATGATTCTACGATAACTCGACCCCCTGACAGTTCAACACTAGGATAATTCAACCCCGATAACTCGACCCCGACAACTTGACCGTGAGGCAACTTGACCCCGACCAATCGGCTCCGACATGGGAATGGGAACAATTGTTATTTAATCCCCTACATATAACGGGTGTTTTTTTAGAGCGTAATCGGTATACCGGCCAGAATGTTACCGTCAATGGAGAGGGCTATAGAGCCATGATTACCGACTTTTTGGTTCCCCAGTTGAAGGGTATTTATGTGGCAGAGCTGTGGATTCAACAAAATAGTGCAACATGCCACACAGCGCGCGACACCATCAATTTACTGCGGGAAACATTCAAATTCAAATTCAAGTGTTTATTGCTCAACACAGTACATTTTATTCATTTCTAGATGTCAAGTGAATGCGCAGTCCACTGTATTGTACCAATTCAGGCATGCAAAATTCATAATTATTCATTCATTTTTTTTTATTGACTATAAAAAAAAAATTATTAATCAGTTACATAATGTCATAAATTAAAAAATAATGCCTTGTACAATGATTTAAGTTTAAGTTTATAAATAAATAATTTCATATATTCAAATTAAAAAGTAATCAACGAAATCATAGTATATAACGTCAAAATAATTAAGGAATTTACCAATTTACGATTTTTCATGCATTGTATTATTCAAATCAAAATATATACTATTATTCATTACAATATATTATAGTTGCACTTAGATAGAATTAAGCTTAAATAAATCGGATATTTAATATATTATCTAATTATTATTTATTTAACTTGTCCGATAAGAATTCACCAATAGAATAGTACGCTTTTTTAACCATAAGGTCTGTTAATATTCTTTTGAATTTGTTAACATCATTCTCAAGTCTTATAGTCGTGGGTATCATATTATAAACTTTTGGAGCCATTCCTAGAAAACTTTTTGCATATAATGCTGTTGTAAACATTACAAGAGTGCATAATTTCGCGTAATGGACCTGTGCGCTGGCCTCCACGATCGTGTGATCTCACACCTATGGATTACTTTCTTTGGGGATATGTAAAGTCAGACATCTACGCAGATAAAACACAGACGTTGGACCACTTGGAAGCCAACATTTTGCCGTGTTATTGCCACACTGCCCCAGTTGCTCGAAAAAGTGGTTGAAAATTGGACTTCCCGATTACGCTTCATTCGAGCCAGCCGTGGTGCCCATTATGCCCGAAATAATTTTTAAACAATAATTGCATAAGAATATCTTTTAAATAAAACCATGATAATGACATTTATTTTTAGGTGTTTTATGTTATTTTGAATTTGTATCCCTCTAAAAAAACACCCATTATTAACATACTACCATCAGTTTCCATGGAGGACTGCCAGTCAGAGACCACGAGGAGGAAACGGTTCGCTTACCATTTTTAGAGTTCCGCGTAGTCAACTTATAAATAGATGCTTCTAAGTGACGTTGCTATTTAAGTCAACCGTTTTTTAGATATTTTCGGTTCCAACTGCAGAATTGATTTCTTCATATTAATTTTGAAAAATATTGTCAAATTCTGTTTCAAATCAATATTGTCCCAAAAATACTAAAAAGCCGAGTAACTGCGACCAACTTGGATGTTGCGTCTGCCGGCCGCTGAGCGCTACGATACCTCTCCCTTCATTCGCTCGGCTTGCGTGTGGTTGTTCACAGTTCTAACTAGGATTACTAACCTCACTTTTAAACACAGTATTATACTGTTCTTCACTCTAAAATACCGTTTACTGTTTAACAAAAATAAAGTATAAGATTATACTATTTTCAGTGATATCCAAAGCTATACCTAAGTAAAAAGCAAGTCAGTGGCAAAAAAGTTGTGACATAACAGGAAAGAAATGTTTTCTGTGTAAAACTTGAGCGGTTTTCACCCTTTTTGTACGAAAGCCTTGAATTATTATTTAAGAAATGCCCATTTAATCAAATAGGTATTAAATAATCGATGACTTATATAATATGATAAGCATGATTAAAAAGGATTCAGACGGGTTTTGAAGGGTTTGAAGAGAAAGATAGCTTTGTAGGAATATTTTTTATTTACGGTTTTACATACTATGGCATAGAAACTTAATAGTAGTACGGAGACCCACATCCGCACGCACATTGGCCGTTAACAGACACGGCACCAGCAGCCGGCACATTACCGCCGAAGCTCACAGCACCCATGATGGGGACCTGACCAGCAACAGCGGTGTTACCAGCAACTGGCAGCTCACCAGTGACCGCCACGTTGCCTTCACCGGCGCCGCCGTACGCAGCAGCACCACAACTGGCAGCGGGGTATGCGCCAGCGTACCCGTTTGTAGGGTAATTAGTAGCCCAGTTAGCTATAGGGTAGGCCGGCTCAGCATATCCAGAGCCGTAGCCAAAGGAAGAAGCAGCGGGAGCGAAAGCAGAGGAACCGTATGCACCAAGGCACTGCTGACTGAATACGTTCTGCGAAAATAGACATATTTTTAATAAAATAAGTAATTTGGTGAAGCAATTTTTCGGAAGAAGAATAAAAATAATTTTGGAAAACTCACCTGGACCAAGCAAGCTTGGATACAGAGGAACACAAAAGCGAAGGTAGACATGTTTGATAATTGTTTGTGTTTAACGAAAAGCTGAAGACTGAATGATGATTTAGAATAGACTGCGTAGCCTTTTATACTTACTATCACAGCTGATTTATTCATAAATATTAATATCTGATATTCTGGGGATATTTTGAAAGAAAGAACATCACGATTATTGATTAACTATGTCTAACGTATTCAGTAGAATATTACAATACACGATAAAAAGTTATCATGAAAGTAGTGATTATAAAACTTATCTACAAATTGTGTGTAAGTTTATGCAATAATATTTCTGATAAAGTAACTTGATATAAAAAGAAGGAATGAGTTTTTCGAATCAGTCTTGTATCAGCACTGGAATTAGTTACAACTTCTAATAAAACGAAATGTCTGCCAAAGCTATCTTGATCCTCTGCGCTCAAGCATTCTTCATCCAGGTAAATTATTGAACCAATCAATATTATTTTGGAACTCACGCAATACACTAAGGTAATACCAGTTCTGAGGTTTATTAGCCGTCCCGGATTTCATATTGCTAATTTTGAAAAATAATAAAATGATTCTTAGATCCTCCTTGAGATGATAAAAATTCTCTGAATATAAATTTCTATATTTTCAGATTGCACTCAGCCAGCAATGTGCCAGCCGTGCAGCCATCGAGACTTCTAGATTATCATCTCCCTATGGTATGGCCGGATTTTCACAAGCTTCTCCTGGACTATCATACGATAGAATGACGGGCCCTGGTGGAGCATACAACAGATATGGAGGAAGAGGATTACCTTGCGATGGATATTACTCTCCTGCTATGGAGCTTACTATCAGCAGCGGTGGTGGTCTTCCAGTTACCAGTATATCTTCGATATCTCCTACCGGAATTACAGTAAGGTCTGACAACGCTTATGAGGGTCCTGTGATAGTGACTGGTGAGCTGCCATTCGTAAGTTCAGTGGCTATGGAAGGCAATTTGCCCACAGCTGGTGCTGGAGGGACCCAGTATGGCTGCGGCAATGGTGTAGTTGCTATGCTGAGTGAAGGACCAGCTCCTGCTGCTTTTGGTCCTGTGGGACCTGGTGCTTATGCTCCCGGTCCTAATGTGGCATTCGGTGCTGGTAGCGGTTTCAGTTCTGGTCCTGCTCTGGGTTTTGGTAATGGTTTTGGTCCTGCTGCCGGTTTTAGTTCTGCAGCTGGCTATGCGAATGCCAATAGATTAGGGTACGGTGGATGTGGGTCATGTGGCCGTGGAATATTGTACTGAAGTTGTTAGTAATGTTTGTAAATAATTATTGTGTATTATTAAGTTATTAGAATACGTTACCTAAATAAATTGTCGTAAAATACTTTGTATTTTATTATCCTTTGACATTAGACAGAATTCATTTTCCAATGTTACGAAAATACTTTGACAAAAGGTATTAAACATAATTCTAAATCCCAATGAATTTATAACGATGAATTCAAGTAAATATCTATTTATATAAATATATATTTTCAGTTTTATTAACTAATTTAATAAAACTGAAATCATACAAACATATCTCCGAAACTCAGGAGCCTAAAATTATGAAAAAATACAAGCCTATAAGAATTCTATGATTTTAAAATAACATTGTAAATCACTCAATGTTGTGCGTACAAATTTTTTTTGTGTCACGTTCACGCTCGCGTCTGTAGTTAATGACACTTTGTTAAACCCAATTGTTTCAGATGTAGTAAATAATGTGCATTGAAATGACCTAACATTTGTTTCAAAATTATAATTATATATATATTTTTTTTTTAAATGATTTTGCTCAAAGTAGGTAATATCGAAATAGGCCGGAAATTCGTAGGATTCATTGTGCTGCAGACTTGAACAGTGGAATCACTGGTAAGTTTCATCAGATCAGGAAATACACCAGATGCAATACAAGAGTTAAAAACAATTGCTAAAAAGGGTTTAATAACATCAATTAGTACTGACAATCCCCAAAGGTCAGCAGTTTTTTTTACATCAAGATCTTTAAAAGATTTTATAATGTTTTTAGCAGTAGCAACTGTAAATTCAAAAAGTTTGTCACATTCTGGTACACATTCTTTTAGTATTAAGTAAGCAGAAGTGGAGGATGACGATGACAGAGTTTTGGTTGTTAAAATGGGAATATTAGTAAAGAAATTTTCAAACTCAGATGCCACCTCCATGTCTGCCTTAATATCTACATCATTGATTTTTAGATGGAAGTCACAATTCCGTACTGTCGTTCTTCCCGTTTCTAAATTAATAATATTCCAAGTTGTTTTCATTTTATTTCCAGAAGAAATTTATTTATTTTTGATGTATATGGCATTTGCTGAGGAACAGGCACTTTCAAAAGTTTTAGAATATTTCTTAGCAAACTCTTTAAAAGTTTCATCATGGTGTTATATCGTGGGCCGCTGGGACTCGCCGATGTGGCGACACTGGATGCGACTACACACTGCGGGTGGACGCGTCCAGGGCTTGGCATAAACGGCTCTCCTGTGCGGTGCCACTTTGTTATTTTTTACTTTTTATTTTTATTGTGTAGTGTTGTTTTGTTTATACTAACAATAGTTTTATAGGTTCTTGTGACTAACAGTATATGGACTACGTCTGAATATTTTTTTTTTTTTTTTTATATGTTTTTTTCATGATACAATTCTATTTGAATTGTCTATTTGAATTCTATTGATCTTTGCCTACTATTGTAAATACCTGGTGTTGCCCAAACACTAAATGTAACGCGGTCACAAACAGGCAATGTTTTTTGAGGTGAAAACCTTCCTAAACTCATAATTGATGGGGTTAAATAGTGAAGTATAAGCTCGATCTCGATCGATTTTAAAATATTGATCTTTCCTGCAATTTACATAGAAGTAGCCGTATTTATAAAAACAAATGAAAATCAATTTGATAAACTCAAATCGAAAAGACATATTATGTTAAAAATGTCTAATGTACCACATAAAACGGCTCTATTTAACAAAAGCTTCTTTGGCATTGCATCAAAAATATACAACAAAATACCTATTGACATTCTGAGCACTAAGGAACTTCCAGTATTTAAAAATAAATTACGATACTTTTTAATTGATAATGCATTCTATACGATCCAAGATTTCTTAAATTATTGATTGATTTGTTTAAACATTTATTTTAACTGTATTTTAACATATAATAACTAAATTTGACATGTAAAATAATTTTCAATTTAATGCTAATACATAATTATTGTATGCCTATTAGGCAGGACATATTGGAACTTAATTTTTTTGTTAAGACCTGTATCAAACATATGCCCACAATAAAGATATTATGATTATGATTATGATCCGGGTCGTTGTGATAAGGCAAACGCGGTAGTTTTTCCATTAAATTATTTTTAAAGGGTCCTAAGCTACTTTTATTTACACGAGCAAAACTCACAAGTTTTCCTTGTACTCTGACTGTTATCTGAAGGAAAGTGACCAACTGGCTGATCAGAGTCCAACTCATTTTGGTATAATTAAATGGCTAGAAGGTCTTAAGTTTGTAAAAATATTGTCAATACATGTACAGCACTAGTGGTAGTTATTCTAGTCGGCTCAAAGAATGTATAGTGCAAATTATATGACTTTAATAAAGTTATAAATTTATTTACTATAGCAGGTTTTTCCAGTATATTAATATTGAAATCTCCACAGACAACAACTTTTTTTTATTACTGTTACAAGTCTTTAATAATACTACCATATATTTCTCAAAAATATCATATGAAGCACACGGGTGCCTATACACGCTCATAACAATGAACTGCTCAAGCTCAATGCAAGCTATTTCAATAACCCGCTCAACAGAGAGGCTCACAATACCCTTACGTTCTTTAAATTTCATATTGTTACGAACAATTAATAGAGAGCTACCACGTATCATACGAGTATTAACTCTGCTGAATAAGCTGGCCACCTGGTGGTTGTTAAAGCTGAACATGAACTGGTGGTCTTTTAGTCAATGTTCAGTTACACATAGGATATCAATATAACTACAGTTCATGAACAGCTCCAATTCTAATTCCTTACCTATCACACCCTGAATATTTAAATGAACTATTTTTTGAATATTATTATTACATATATTTAGGTTACTTACTACAATTTGATGGGTATGATATTAAACCAGTATTTAAATTTTCTTCATTCAATAGGTTTCCTCTATTGTCGTATGGAGTGTCCCGGATATTCATCTGTTAGCAAGTGGCCTAAGTCCTTTCCAATCTCGTCGCAAAACAATACTATATCATTTTTTACAGCTTGTTCACATTGTTTATTGGAACCAATAATAGCAGGAAATGTCTAATCAACACAGGGCTGCGGTAAGGTGGTATTGCATGTTGTCAATGAATAGTCTGGTGTAAGCATGAGGAACAGGGTGTAAAGTTCACGCAACCGCCATAGAAAAGGGAGGATCCTCCGACCAGGTGGGTGTTGTGTCTGGTGGGCAACTGCCCAACTGTTGATAAACTCAATCGCGCGGTAAACTCTAGTTGCGCGATGCAGGATTTGTGTGACGTCATGTCTTTGATGCGTACCTAGTTCGTATGTGACGGTGTAACCGCTACAAGTACATTGGATGGTGTTTGACACTGCTCACAGTTGTTTGTTTGTGAGTTTACCAGCTCATTCATTGCCAACACATATTCCCTCATTAGATCTTCAGAGGTATTATATTTGCTAGTCATTGAACTAAGTTTCTCCTGTAAATGATAAACTTTAGATTGCAAGTACTCCGTGTCAATGTTGTATCTCAGTATGTACTTTGTTCCAAATTAAAAGAATACATATCTAATTGTTTAGGTAAATTTAGCCTTTCTCTATTATTATTTTTATTTTTATAAAGGACTTTTGTCTTTTAACCATCTTTTGTGTTTTAGTTATGTATTTATTAATTTTATGTATTTTTTATGTTTGTTTTTACTGGTGACTACCCTCAATGAATTACATGACTTTGAATCATCATTACCTGTTAAGTCTATTGTGTATGAGGGTTTTATGGCAGAAACCATTGATGGGACAATAGGCATCGACTCATTGAACAGAATTTAATTCAGCTATGCAGTGATGTTATGATTTGTGGTCTGAAGTTCTGTTATTCGAATTTGAGCCTCATGTAGCCGCTGTTTTAGTAAATGTTTGTGACTATGAGCTTATTCATACTCTATGCTACACTGGCTGAACCCGTCCACAACACAGTACTCCCTTGACGCCTTTAATTCGCTCAAAGTCTGATTGAGTTTGGATTCTTCGAGGCGAGCATGGACGCTGCGAGTCACGAATCATGATTAGTATTTATGTTTAAGGAAGCGACAAGAAATTGCGAGAGAAGTTATTTGTGGCAGCAGTTTAATTAAAAGATGATTACTTTACAAGGAAAAATGAAATTTAAAGGAGTGTAAGTTTGTTCTACAATGTAAGTTTTGTTCTTGGGATAAATAAATACCAACTACGAAACCCTTTATTGTACGTGGTACGATTCCCTCTTGGCCGGGTTTTATGATGTACATACAAGCGAAATACTTTTAATTATATTATTAGGGGTTAAAGTATGCACCGGTGTGGGCGCGTTCGTTGAGGCGGCGGCCTGCCCGCCGGTTGAACGCGTCCCAGAGGGTCATGGCCGGTCCGGGGATATCGCATGGTCTCCGGTGAGGTGGCGAGCCTCCTTGCCAGATTGCCGCCATGGGATCTGGAGGCAAAAGTCCTCGCGCATATTTAGGAGGGGCGCAGGGAGGCGAAACGCCGGGGCTTGACTCCGATGCCGCAAGAAATCGCGGCACAGCGGACAGAGCTCCGACAGGATCTGATGGCGTCACGGAGAGTGCGATTGTCGCAACCCAGTGCTGGGCACGCCACTATTGCGGCGATAAGTCCCCTCTTTGAGGATTGGCTGGAGAGGCGCCACGGCGTCCTCACCTTCCGCCTGACGCAGGTCCTCACCGGACACGGCTGTTTCGGGAGGTACCTGTTTTGGATAAGGCGGGAGGAAACGCCCGGGTGTCATCATTGCGTGGATCGCCCGGAGGACACGGTGGAGCATACGGTGGAGGTATGCCCGGCTTGGGCAGAGCACCGCCGTGTCCACGTGGAGGCGATTGGTGGCGGGGATCTCTCGCGTCCGGCCCTGGTCCAGGCCATGGTATGGAGCGAGAGGGCATGGGAGGCCGTCACCTCCTTCTGCGAAGCAGTAATGCTCGCAAAGGAGGAGGAGGAACGCGTGAGAGAGAGGCAAATTTCGCGCCCTCACGCCCCTAGCCGCCGCAGGACGAGACGCCCTGGGCGTCGGGAATCAATTGCTGATTCCCGGCCACCGTAGGCGCGGGCTTGCGGACGGTGAGCAATGGGTAGCTCGCCGTCCGGTAAGGACCAAGCCCGGGTCGACGGCGCGTTGTGTTCCACGCGCGCCTCAAAGAGTGTCAGCGAGTAAAGGGGTCCGACGAGACCATTGCCTGCCGGGGTTGCGGGAAAGTCTGAAAGGGATACCGTGGCTCCCTGGCATTGCACAGGCAACAGAAGGAACACGGGTGGGTTTTAGTCAGTAAGAGTCTGACACGCCCTCCCGCTCCACTCAGAGCGGGAGGAGTCATTTGATGATTTCCCACCAAAAAAAAAAAAAAAAGGGTCAAAGTATGAAATTGCTGATTTGTACTGAAAAATTGAAATGCTTTTTCTTTAATTTAACATATTTATTTAATCAAAATAATTACCATTATTATCTTTACATTGCTGCCATCTAATAGTAAGGTCATTAATATGCCTTTGCGGTAGAACTCTTGTGATCTAGATTCGACAAACTGTATGAAAGCATTTTGTACTGCCTCCTGAGAATATATATGTATAATATAATCCTATTATTATTGGGTTGGTTTGGTCTAACGCCTTAAAAAGATTTTAAAACAAACTTTTATGAAAACTCTCATTCCAAGCTAATTTGTAGGCTAAGTAGAAACCATTTAAGGAAACGATTAGCTTATTGGAGTTGTGAATAGAATTTACGATAATAAACGAATTAAGAAACAATCATATTTTTTTTTACCAATATTTATTTCACAAAATATATAGGAAACAAGAATAATGAAATATTTTAATAAATTGAATTGCATCCACAAGCACAGTTACCGGAGATAGACACAGCACCAGTAGCCGACACAGCTCCGCTGAAGCTCACAACATCAGTGCGATCTGTAGGTCAAGTACCTATGCACTTGACCTACGAGCGCTTGGCAGCTGACCGATGACGGCCACGTTGCAACTGTAACGTTTCACTGTAAGTAGGACAAGTTAATTGCATGTACAGCGTAGCTCGTACATATTGCCCACTCACAAAGATAACTTAAATGTACATCGGAAATTGTTTCAATATAAAGTTAAAATGATTAAAGGTAAATACAAAAAAGGTCATAAGTTATTATGGTAATTCACAACGCGTAATAGGCGACGTTGCTTTATTGAGTGTGCGTGCACTTGATAACTGTCGTCTGTGACGTCAAATAAGGCGTTGTCCACGATGCTCGCTGTCGACCTTCTTCGGGGCATCGGATTGGGAACAGATGGAGTTTCTGGTTTCCGTCGACTTGCCCAATGCTTGCATAGGCGGATGTAAGCGTAAATTACGCCTGCTAATGCTACTGCGGCAGCTAATAGGTAGATGACAACGTATTGGTGGACATAGTGTTATGTTGTATGATCTGACAGAATCTCTTCTGATGTTGCAGCTTTCAGTCAATTATATTCTGCTTCGATCACGGATGTCTGATTTCTTAACAACGGGGCCAGGTGTTTCTCGTTTGCCTTGACTAGGTCAATGTCTTCTTGATATTGTTTTGCGAATTCGTCATCTAATACTCCGAACAGGGAGCGCGCGATGGAACCGACACAGTTGATAAGCCCACGTTTGCTTCTCGTATTCACTCGGCCTTGCGGATTCAGCAACATATGGTTGTAGTGTCCTATTTCGTCGGCCGAGTGTTGTTGTTGTGTTAAAATTACATTAAAGACGGTTTCTAGATGATTCGTGAATTTACTGGATACTGTTATACCGTGCCATTAGGGCTTAACGTCATAGTATACATTAATATTCCACTCGCCGCGTATTAGTTGCATATTGGTCACTTTATCAAAGTATAGAGCTTGTTGAAGCTCGTCAATGTTTGTTGTGTTAGCGGCCACGACAGGATTTAGGAAATACAGCAGTGCTATGACCAGTCCAATGAAGTTTATTTTTCTGTTTTTTGTTTTGCATCGTCGTGAACTTTGCGACTCGCTGTTTAGGTACGACTCATTTATGTTTTTTTTGGAAGTAATTTGCTGTTCGGCAGTTTCGTCACTTTTGATAGGTAGGACAGATAGTTTTGTAACAGGTCTTTTCATTATGTCCATTTCTTGTTTTGAGGCTAATGACCCGAATATATCCATCGTTCCCAGGGTGAAGCTCTATTATTCTCCCCATGAGCCATTTTCCGGCTGGTATTATGATCATCATGAATAACCACCAAATCGCCTATCTTCAGATTGTTCTGTGGTTGCTGCCACTATGATCTGCCTAATAGTTGGCACAAGTATTCGTTCCTCCATCTCTTCCAGATTTCTACGAAGATCTTTCTTGTTAGATCCATCTTGTTCTTGCATTTTCCCTTATTTCGATGACTGCCAGCCCAGGTCTACCCGATAAAAAGTGTGCTGGCGTCAGACAGTCTAGATCGTGTGTGTTTCCACTTAATGGACACAGAGGTCTGGAATTCAAACAGGCCTCCAGTTTTGTTAGGATTGTGGTAAACTCCTCAAATGTTAGCTTTTGTTCTCCCACCACTCTTTTTAAGTGGTGTTTTAGGCTTCTGACTGCTCGTTTCCACAATCCTCCCTCTGATGGAACAGAAGAGTTCATCTTGAAGTCAACAAGAAAACAACATAAACAAAATTATATATTTAACTACAGGAAAAACAAACACTATTTCAAAAATTGAATAGCCATCTCTTTGGATTTAAAGTGTGTAAGTGCGAAAATATCCAAATCGATGAAATTTGTGTTATACGTACGAGGGTGCGTTTTTAAGTTCGCGGAATGGGGGGATAACAATAGGTCATTATCGGGATGCCACAACTTCAGCCACAACCTCAGGCCTCAATATTAGTATAAATACCAGGTTTTATCTCAATTGGATCATTAGTCTTTGAACTATCGTCAAGCAAACAACTCAATCGGAAAGAAAGTGTGAATTATGGAAAAAATCAAGTACCGTGCCGTAATAAAGTTCCTTACCAAGCAAGGAAAGTCAGCTCAAAATATACTGGAAGAGATGGAATCCGTTTACGGGGACTCTTGCCCGGGTAAAACCATGGTTTACAGGTGGCACAGTCTGTTTAAACAAGGCAGGACCTCACTTGAAGACGACTCACGGCCCGGACGGTCGATCGAGGTGACTACTCCGAAAATCATTAAAAACGTCGAAAAATAATATTTGTAAGATGCCAGACTAAAGAAGAAACAGCTTGCAGAATTAGTTGGAGTATCGGATACGACAATTTTCAAAATTCTACACGATCATCTTGGCATGACAAAGGTCAGTGCAAGATGGGTGCCAAGAATGCTCACGTCGCCTCAAAAACAGCACCGCGTGGAGTGTTCTCGCACGTTTTTGGACCTCTGTAACGAAGATAAGGATGGACTATTAAATCGAATTGTTACTGGAGATAAAACTTGGTTTCATCATTATAAACCTGAGTCGAAACAGGACTCTATGCAGTGGCACAAAAAAGGCACACCACCACCCAAGAAGTTTAAAGTTTCACAATCGGCTGGAAAAATCATGGCAACAGTGTTTTGGGATTCAGAAGGGATCCTGTTGACCGATTATAAAGGCGAAATTATAAAGATAAAGGCGTTTCTATAACCGGAGAATACTATGCTTCTATCCTCGAGGGGTTGAAAGAAAGCATTAAAGAAAAAAGGAGGGGTAAATTGACCAAAGGTGTCCTTCTTCTTCACGACAACGCGCCTGTTCACAAGAGCCGTGTTGTGTTGGCTGCCCTGCATAAGGTGGGCTTCAATATTTTAGACCATCCACCCTACAGCCCAGACCTGGCTCCCAGTGATTATTACCTCTTCCCAAAACTGAAAAAAGAACTTCGTGGGAAGAAATTTTCAACTGATGAAGAAGTGAAGGACGCGGTTTCAGCTTATTTTTCGGACAAAAACAAAACATGTTTTTTTGAAGGTATACATAAGCTTATTGAAAGATCTGAAAAATGTGTAAGGGTAGAAGGTGAATATATTAAAAAAGAAAAATAATGTAGTATTTTTATTTTCACTTCTCACCCTCCATTCCGCGAACTTAAAAACGCCCCCTCGTATCTACAATGCGTCGGAGAGGCGGCCGTGCGCCAGCGTGAGTTCTGCACTTTGCGGTGTGGAATAGCCGAGGCCCACGCGTCGCTCGACGCATCACATATCTAGGTACAATGCAACATAGGTTAAAACAATAAATAATAATAAATAATAAAAATAATAATAATATCTGGACAATCGAACCTGTTACTACATAGACCATGAAGCATCATGGCCATTAGTAGGCTGCGTCTTGACTCCAATTTTTTAAGTTTATACCGCATTAATAATTGAGTGTATGGTAGTTCAGACTTAGTGCATCTGTAGTGCATAACACGTAAATATTTTTTTTAACCATTTCAGTTCTTTTTATATAAATATCAAAAATGTTACTCCAAATCGGAAATGCGAATTCTAATTGAGAACGGACCAAAGCTTTGTATAGAAGTAAATAAGTAGACGGTATTTTAGTCTTTTGAAGAACACATGACGAAACCAAACATCCGATGCGCCTTATCAACGATGTTATCGATATGAAAATCGAAGTGCAATTTCGACTCCATTGCAATACCTAGATCTCGAATATGGTCAACTCTCTGCTGACAGATACCATGTAAACTATAATAAAATTTTATAACGTTTATGTAAGTTGATAATTTTATGCTATTTATTTTATAGTAAATGTGAATATGCAAACCAAACAAAAATATTAGACCATGTTTACATGTAATGGACACTGTTTAGTGTCCATTACCTGTAAACATAGTCTAATCTTATAAGTTCAGATATATATTTTTTTTTAAGTTAATGGTACTTACAAATATTAAGATACGTGATGGTAATAGTAAAATATTTCGCGCGTGCCTATAAGCAGAAACTTTGTAAACAACTCGACTTATAATCAAAATGCTACTTCTTGTAGCAAGTTAAGAAAAATTAATGACATAAATATAACGATGTCTAATATTAGTCTTATTGCTTTATTGTAAAAACATAATAAAAATGAAGTGCAAAAGTGCCCTTTGTGAAATATTTACATAGTAAATTTATTTTATTTTCAATTTATGCACAATCGAATGAGGCCAGCAGGGTAATGGCATAATTTAATTGTTAATGGAATTGCACACACGCACATTATCACACCATTTATTTCAGTTTTATTTCAGCTTTAAGATGTAGCAATAGTATGGTGGTTCGTAGTGTTTTACTAGATTTTCAAATAAATGTGCTGTAAAGTGTCTGTTCCCCACCTCTTATCTAAGCTTTAAGCTAAGGGCATTTGCGGACATACCTTAAAAAAAACCAGGATTACCTGTGCGTCAGTGTCACTAAGATAGAAGTCAGTGCGTCAAAATAAATGACGTTGTTAGTGACACTTATTCATTAAGTTTCGGCGTTCCTCAGGGCTTTATTTTGGGTCCTATCATTTTTTTTTTTTTTTTTTGTTCTGAAATCATCAATAATGACTTTTCCCGCTCTGGGTGGAGCGGGAGGGCGTGTCAGACTCTTACCGACTAAAACCCAGCCGTGTTCCTTCTGTTGCCTGTGCAATGCCAGGGGGCCACGGTATCCCTTTCGGACTTTCCCACAACCCCGGCAGGCAATGGTCCCATCGGACCCCTTGACTTGCTGACATCTCTTTGAGGCGCGCGTGGAACACAACGCGCCGTCGACCTGGGCCTGGTCCTTACCGGACGGCGAGCTATTGGGTCCTACCCTGATCCTTATTTATATTAATAACTCAGGCAAAATGTCTCTAACAAACTGTTCAATTTATACTTACGCAGATGATACGGCCTTAATTCTTCACGGTAGCGACTGGTCTGAAATAATAAAATACACGGAACTTGCTCTAAACTCAGTGATGAAATGGCTATCAAATAACATCCTAACCTTAAATCTTAGAAAACAGTGTACTTGCCTTTCTCCTTACTATCCACCAACCTCCCCCCACCGGATTCATGGCGCTTAAAGCTCATACTTGCTCACGTGGTCTATCCTCTTCACAATGTGGCTGTCCACAACTCACAATGTGTGAGTCCTTTAAGTATCTCGGAGTCTATGTGGATAGTTCTTTGAACTGGAAACCTCACCTTAGCAATCTCATATCGTGAATCCGCAAGTGTATATTTATTTTTTTAAACTAAGGCACTCCGCGGACTACCGTACCATTAAAACCGTTTATTATGCCCTATTCCAAACCATAATAAATTACTGCATCACTGTGAGGGGTGGTTGCCCAAGACAACCTTATGCCTCTGGAACGAGCACAGAGAGCTGTCCTCAAGATTATGACCTCAAAGCCGTTTAGATATCCCACCTCGGCTCTCTACACCGAAAATCAGGTCCTCACTGTTTTTTGTTCTTGGCACTATTCTGCGCAAACATCCCCCTGTGGTATGCAATCCGAATGCTGCTAAAAAGCGTAGATACTTCGAGGTATCCTCTAGTCACGGATGTAGAACGGCCCTTGCTCAGCGTCATTATGATATTCTGTCCAACCATTTATATAATAAAATAAGTAAACTATGCACCATTGCTCCCATGTGCCTACAGGGATGTAATACTCATACTAAGGTCACAAAGTGGATTTTAATACTGAAGTTTTAATTCATGTATCGATCGCTTAACCTAATGTAGTTAAAGTCATATTTTTATAATTATATTTATACAGTCTTACATAAACACAAGTTTTCACCATATTTATCTCTCTAAATACATACACATACCCCCATATAGGTACTGTAGAAGTTTGAAAGATAGTCAATGATACTGGTGCGTTGTAAGGTAAAAATAAATGTATTTAAGGGACCAAAGGTTATAATATAAAGGAGCGAGGGAGCACACGCGATGACCGCTTATCGAGTACTAATTGCTTAATTGATAATTATTAAAGTTAGGTAAAAATCCTTAGTCGTAGTGTATGGTTTCACCGTACATGCTATGCATGCCCGGGCCAAAAAGTTACACATCTTATAATCTAAAGTGACATAGGTGACGTAGATACGTCTCGTTTAGGATCAGTGCCCTCACTAGTTATATTCACTTCACTGGGCTGACGTTCAGCCGTACTCTGCTTTTGCGAGAACACAACACTATTTGCCACACTTTGTGATAGTATTTCCACTGAAGACACTGCACGGCACCTTCTCCATAAAAAGTATGACGCCAATAAAACGGCTACACCCAGCAAGCCGTAACAAATAAATTACTGATGAATCTCATGTGCAGACAGTGTGTTACCTGGTAAGTTAGTATTGGCTGACTTCCATTGTTCTATTCGTTCTCCCAGATCCACTAATGTGCTGTTTTAGATCTCCGTACGAGTATATTGTGTTCGCTGATAGGGCATGAGAATAAAAAGTTAAATCTTTACTTCTTATTACGCATTTTGGACCTAGGTCAATAATTCCGACTCCAGTCACCTAGTTTACAGGAAACTTGATCTTGACATATAACTGAGTAGGTATTGCAGAAAAAATACATGTACCTCGATGAATCATTTAGTTCAAGCCAGCTGTCTTGGCAAGGGGATTTAAATACAACGCATTGTTTTAATTTATTATCCAGTTTGCAGAATTTTTGATCCATGCTTAAGTGATTATTTGGTTTGTTAGCTTGCAAGAAATATTACTGATCATTAAGCAGGCATGATTGGAGCTCCATAAATGACATTGTGAAGAAAGTACCTTTCTTCAAACTACTAGCCACGAACTACGCAATTGGTAGTAGGTACGCTAATCATAATATCATATTGAACCTGCTGAGGAACTGGTATGATTTTATAAATCTTGTAGCTGTCTCTGCTGGTCAATGGAAAAGTAATCTCAAATATGAAGTATTCTTCCATCATTCTCTCTTTTACCTTCAGCATACTGTAAACATGTTTTAAGTCAGATTGTAGGTTGTCCACGGGCAGGGTAGTATCTTTTGTTAGTTGTCCAGAAATGAACTGTAACTCAAGCTGTAACTGAGCTGGAGTTAACAGGTGAGCGTTGAATTTCCCGTGGTAAATATCCGTGATGATATCTAACAGAGTATCCTGGATCCTTTTGAGGTTTTGAAGCAAGTTGATAGTTGTGACTGCCGACAGACCAAAGTCTTGCGTTTTAGCTAAACCTTCAACTTCTTGCTTAATAGCAAAGGCAGCATTATCCAATTGATTCAAGTTTTTGTTTAATATTTTATGTTGTAATTGGATAGTTTGCTCGGTTTTTTTAAAATGTTGTATTCAGCCTCAATGACAGAGGTCTGATTTCTTAACAATTTATTAAGATGCAGCTCTTTCTGTTTTACAAGCTGTATATCTTTTTTGTACTGTTCGGCGATTCGTTCGTCTAATACTCCGAACAAGCTGCCACGTAACCGATACCGTTAATGAGTCCGCGACGCTGTCTGGTGCGCACATCAAAGTGCTGATTAATCGTAAGTTGATTATAGTGCTGTATTTCTTTGAAGTCGTGATTTAATTGAAGCGTTATCATGTTACATTGATTCTTATCGTTTAGCGATGCACAAAGCCTTTGTAAATAGTCCAAGAACTTCGTGGCGGCAGTATTTCCTTCCCAATAAGGGCCGATAGCTCGAAGGACCATGTAGAAGTTTGGAAGATAGTCAATGATAACGGTGGAGTTTCTTGCCCATTCTTCTCCATACGAAAACGACTTTTTGGAATGGGCGACTAGAATCAATTATTATATATTTTTTTGTAAATGTTGACGTTCATAAGTTCCTTTTTTGTGCCTAATTGAAATAAATTATTTGACTTTGACTTTGATACTGCTGCCTTGTAAGGTAAAAATAAATGTATTTAAGGGACCAAAGGCTATATATAAAGGAGTGAGGGAGCTCACACTATGACCGCTAATCGAGTACTAATTGCTTAATTGATATTCAATACTATAGTTAGGTAAAAATGCTTAGTCGTAGTGTATGGTTTCACCGCACATGTACTTTAATAGGTCACATCATATTGTTTGCATTCGTAGTAAGTAGATAACTTGATAATAGTACTGTGCTCGTCCTACAACTACCGAGATATGTTCAAATTATAGGCGAGGACGCCGGCACCGTAAACACAAGTTAAATCTTACTTTGGGTGCCAGAGTTCATCGAAAACACTCTTTCCCATAGTTGTAACGCTGCATAATTTTAAGTTAAGTGTTTATGTTTATAAAAACAAAAAACAAAAAATGTTTGTGGTTTTTCCATCTGGATTTTCTCAGTAGCAGCCCGGAGTCTGGATTTGTGCCTGTTTGATGGCAATAGGCACGCCCCCTATTACATGGTACATGGGACTTAAACAAAACTGGGGAATTGTGGGTGTACTATAGGTACACCTATGCCCAACCCTTCGGGGAAACAAGGCGTGATGTTATCTTATGTTTATCTTGACTTGTCTTGTTGTGAGGTCAAAATTATTCTCATTACAAAAACAAAAGAGAGTCAAAGCTTCTACAACAGTGGGGGAGAAGTGCATTACACACCTCACTCGTGGCTCTGTCGGCTTACGACCACATAGGTCGTAGGGGAATAGTCGAGCATTACTCGGCTAAGCCTCTGGCTGGCCACCGACCATGTGTACTTGGATGCCGACCCCATATACATGGCGCATGTGTTAATGAGACCATCGGTTTAGAGCCGAAACTCGACAACGTAGGGATAATTTAGTGCAGCCCTATCCTGAACACTGCTTTACTGTGTAGAAACGGACTCCCCGAATTTTTGAATTTGGAACTTGTATTGATACAACTTGCCAGGAAAACTTTGATTTCGCGATGCAGGATGCTACTGATTGGAATACAATTTTAGGTTTTAATGCAAGGGTGATACAGTCCACCCATTTTGTTAGCGTTGCAAGCGGGAGGGTCCAGACTTCGCGCATGCGTCGTTGCCTAGGGAGGTGAGTTCCATTCTCAAACGAGATAATTATTTTAGCGATTTGCAAATTTTTTGATCAGCTTTGTATGTCATATTATTGAAACATTGCATTTTATGGCAATAGGTTCATATATTACAAGAAAATAAACAAATTGACGAAAGGTGGGTGTATTCACTGCACTGCTGTCTATCCTTTCGGGAAATACATAACAGGCGTGATGTTCTGTTTTTATTGAGGAAAAGAAAAATAATTTATTGTCCAACAAGCTCACATGCTAACACAAGTTGACACGACATGAGAAGCCTAAAATATCACTACAGTTCGGCCGTGGAAAGAATGCGTTTCTAAGACTATAAGACTATTTTATGAACTTGGTGACATTAATTTGAGGTTGCAATGGATTCCATCTCATATGCTGCACATGTTTGCAAAAAATGCTATTTTGGAAGGAGGGGAAATAGACATCGCCCCGTTCTACACAGAAATACTTAGCTATTACAAGAACTTATGCTACAATACCTAGTTTTAAAGCGTATTTTGATAGGAAGTCTAAAGAAAAAGGCATATGATATAAGACTATGCAAAGTGAGCCTCCTCGAATTCCTTGGTTCGCTGAAAGTCATGCAAAGAGGTCGTATGTTGTACATACTCGTAGATTACGTTCTGGGCATTTTCCATCCAGGAAATTTGGACACCTAATGAAAAAAGTCGAGTCCCCAAATTGCCAAGTGTGTAATAAAGTCGAAGATGTCCAAACATTTGCTGGTGGAATGTGAAAAGAACAGAAGAGAGAGGGAGAGATAGTGATGCGGGAGTTAAAGGTTAATTTATGAAATGGTTGCTGCATCACTATCTCCCTCGCTTACGCAATAATAGTACTAATAATATTATAATTATGTGTACTAATTAATTAGATTAGGGTATGATGAGGCAGACGTACCTTTGTAAGGTAAAAGCCTCTAAATAAATAAAGATTAAAAAAAAAGCGTTTTTGGCACTTGTCAGTTTCCTGGAGGGTTTTTCCCTAAAGTTACTTTTCTAAGCTTAGGCAGCTTTGTTAATAAAAGTTTTTAGGTAAATTTGAACAAGTTATTAACATTTCTGCAAGCGTCATGTACAACTGTACCTATATATTATTATATCATTTTAATTTAGCTAATTTGACTGTATATTAAAAAAATACTGTAATAGAATTATTGCACAATTTACAATATGACACGGCGTGGCACGAGCCGTTTATGAACAAAGGTCAAATTACTGCATAACATAACATCACGCCTATATTACGCAAAGAGTGGGGCAGAGGTTCGATATAAGAAGAAAAATATAAACATTGTTATGTACCTTCATTTATTTGTCGTGGTTTCAATCAAAATTTAGTATCTTCATCTAGTAGTATCTAATACAGAGAACGGCAGCCACAAGCACACTGTCCGGAGATAGACACGGCACCAGCAGCCGGAACAGCGCCACCGAAGCTCACAGCGCCCATGATGGGGACCTGACCAGCAACAAGGGTGCTACCGGCGACTGGCAGCTCACCAGCTACCGCCACGTTGCCTTCACCGACGCCACCGTACGCAGCAAGTCCAGCTCCACAACCGGCAGCGGGGTATGCGCCAGCGAAACCAGCGCCAGGATACGCAAGTCCATCATAAGCCAAACCCGGAGCAGCCAAGCTGTAGGGACCAGCTTGCAATGGAGAAGCAAATCCTGGAGTGATTGCCGGGCCGTAAGCACCAAGGCAGGCCTGGCTAAATACATTCTGCAAAAATAACAATCATGTTTGTTTACAATCTTCTTCTTTTCGTGTGGTTAGTGACTAACCTGGTGTCAGAGTTTTAAAGCCGCCCATGGACCTCTGACTTGGCTTCACATGCCGTCGAGAAATATCTCTCAGGCATGCCGGTTTCCTCACGATGTTTTCCTTCACCATTTTTGAAGCTAGTGATAACTATACAATATGCACATGAATCCGAAAAGGCAGAGGTGCGTGCCTTCACAATATTCAGAATGGATAAAGAATTCCACCCGTCTGTTACAAAGACTCCAGGAGATATATGTCAAAAAACGCGCGTCAGTAAGAGATCTCCTGGAGATTTCTTGGCTCGGGTCGGATTTAATGGCAAATATTACCTGTCTAGAGTATACCGTTCCTACTCTAACTTACACAGACTCTAGGAAAAAGAATGAGAAAGGCATAAGGACATCAGTACTTTGATGTCCGCCATTTTATTACTTTAGCAGCTATTCTGAAAGTCGGCAACGTAAACAGATGTCAAATATTTCGCTGTTTTGATGAATTTGGCCATATTACTATAAGAAATGTGGCTAACTAGCGCATTAGAATATTATTAATAAATTTTATGGCAATTAAAACATCTGGGGGCACGACAGTGCACCCGCCAAGTCGAGCAAAAACAAGCGGCACTGCCGTACCATCCTTTACTCGAAGCAGTTCAGGCCATTTTCGACCCCCCTATAACTTTGTTGTGGATAAAACTAGAAGCCTGATTTTTTTGTAACCAAGCAGGCATTGTATAAACACGGTATATTTCAAATTTCATTTCATTTGAACCAGTAGTTTTAAGAATATAACTAATCAAAATTTCTTAATTTTATCATTCACTGCCTGAGCGACCATCGAAACTCTAAGGCACTTCTAGCAGACATAGAAGCTTCAAATTTAAAATAAAATTAGTGTTTAGTATATAAATCAAGGAAAAACTAAAAAAAATTGCAAGTTTGGTCCATTTTTCTAGATACATTAACTGCATAAATAACTTTGTAATCCCATATAAATATATTATGGGATTACAAAGTTATTCATGCACCCTAGATTAATTAATACATTTACAGTGAATGATATAATACAATGGAATAATAAGGGTAGATAGGTACCTAGATATAATTATGTTCAAAGCTAACTAGTAATAAAATGGTCAACGGAATGAAAAAGCAAGAATGGGACATAGAAAAATAATGGGTTATTAAGTAACTTATTAATTTAAAAAATCATTGTGTGTCGTATATTAGTTCAATTAATCCTCTGTTAAGCTTGATGTTGTAATTAATTAATTTTCTGTTAGGTACATTGACAGTGTTTATAGTAAGTAGTAACTTTGAAAGAAAGAAAGAAAGAAAATAAATTTATTTGACTCAGGTCATTGGCACACACTATTCACAAAAAAAAAAAAAAGTATAGTACTGCGTGCCTGACGGCTGCGCCAAATAGGCCCAGTTCAGCATAAATGTCAGACAACTAGTATCTGACGCTGGTTTTCAATAATATTATAATTAAACTCTATTAAATATTTGTTTAAAAACAATTATAGATAGTGCTGTGTAAGAAAAGAAATAAGGTGGTATGGTTGCACAAGAAATAATGGACGGTTGTCAATAAATAATAGATAACTACATCATGGATTCATAGCAATGAAACATTTAAATTAATCATGTCTAGCTTCCGTTGCGCATCCATGAGGTACTGCTGGAGTCGTCTTCTAAATGTATCGATCGTGTTAATAGATCTAATAGGTGGTGGCAGGTTATTCCACACTTTGGAAGCCGCATAACGGAAGCTACCTCTAAAAGCGGCTGTACTATGATACTGAGTCGAGAGTTGTTAACCGACGTTTGACGAGTGCGGACCTATAAATTACTAATGAAAAAAAAAGAACACGATGCGACCGCTCTCGTCTGATGAGTGTTGCCATGCCAGCTACTTACGTGCGTAAGTAAGAATGTATAAGGCCTCTGTTTTGAATTTTGCGGGCAGCGGAGCGGTGGCGGCGGCGCGGGACCGGCAGGATCTTATGCGTAAAATCAAATGGACCGGTTCTCGAAAACAGCGGCGCGGGGGCGGGCAACGAGCGGTGTACTCCAGTCAAGCGGTGACCACCCGCGCCGCCGCCGCTGCCACCCCGCTGCCCGCAAAATTCGAGGCAGATTGCACCGTGGCACGCGCAGAGGTGATGATGCCTCTGAGCAAGCGGCAACCGCGAGAGCGACCTCTTGCTGTTCGAATGTGTTTAGAAATCTTACATATAAAGCGATTTTCGTTCATAATTTCAATTGCTATATTACGAGTTTGACTACTGAAAGGCTTACTCATTAGTTTACTGATATTATTTGATCACGATTTGACGTTGTTTGGATAATTTTAAAATACATATATTGATACCTATGAAATTGTTTTTTTTTTTTTTTTTTTTCACCTAATCAAAGTACTGGCCCAAGTTATCTATACAATTTTGCCATTTTGATGGCAGTTTGTTTATACCTTTACTGTAGAAGTCTGCCGGACGGGAGGCGATGAAGTCAGCGAAAGCGTTTTGTACTGCCTCTCGGGTGTTGAATTTTTTCCCACTTATTTTTTTTTATACATTTTGAAAAAAGTAGAAGTCTGTTGGGGCAAGGTCCGGTGAGTACAGTGGGTGACGGAGAGCTTCCAGCTGTAACTCTTGTAGCTTTGCGATGGTCTTTCGTGAAGTGTAAGCTCGCGCGTTGTCGTGGAGAATCAATGGGGAAGAGCGATTCACTAGTCTTGGTTGTTGAATTATGAGCTTCTCCATCATTGTTTGCAATTCTTGCCAATAGACATCTGCCGTCACTGTTGTGCCATTCGGTAAGAAGCTGTGATGTACAACTCCAGCACTGGTCCACCAGACAGTCACCATCATCTTCCTATGAGTAATCTTTGTTTAAGCGCACTGATTAGGTGTTATACCCGGGTCCACCCACTGAGAAGAACGCTTACGGTTGTCGTACAGGATCCACTTTTCCACCCACCACCCACTTATCTAGCTTTTTTATCTTTCCGATTTGACGCAAGTGCTTTAATGTTTTTTTAATACTAACTCCAAGGCCCGCAGCAAGCTTAGCCGTAAATTGAGTTGTATCCGCTTCCACTATCGCCTTCAATTCGTCGTTGTCGACAATGGTTACCGGCCGACTGCCAGGCTCGTTCTTCAACTCAAAATTTCCAGATTTAAAACGATCGATTCAATAATGAACCGTGTTTATGCAAGCATTGTTAGGCCCGTACACGTTAATGTTTCGTGTTGTTTGCGCAGCGGTATTTCCACGTAGGAACTCATAATCGAAAATTGTACGAATTTTCAGTTTATCCATGGCGCCAAAAACTACCACAATGTCACAACAACAAAAAACTATCTAAAAATAAATGACTGAATTTGAAAAATTAATACGTCTTTCGAATAAAATTCATTTGAATTTAGAATTCCGCGCCAATCCACAGATAATTAAATCTGAAAATGCTGGTTATAGAATCTCCAATTACATAGGTAAAGACTACTACTACTGCTATAATACGTTTTAAGTACTTTAAAGTCACGTTTATCTTTTAATCGTATTCCTTCACAATAAATCTCTTGCGTACCAGTACTAGTAGTGGCAATGGATTCGGAAATACTGTATGTGAAAGGTTGATCCAGAAAACACAAAAATAATTAAGAAAATTTACATTACATTATTTATTAATAAAGAACATGTTTACGAGCTTATTCCGGTCAAAACTAAATTTGATTATTAATAGAGCTTATGTTCATCGCGAACAGTTTCCCATATGTATAGCCTATATACACAAAAGTCAGGGCCTAAGTCTAAGTAAGTAGTGATAGCCTAGTGGTGTGACCGTCATACTGACAAGTCGTAGGTCTCAAGTTCGAACCCAAGGCACGCACCTCTGACTTTTCGGATTCATGTGCGTATTATATAATTATCAGTTGCTCGAAAAACAGTGAAGGAAAACATCGTGAGGAACCCGGCATGCCTGAGAGATATTTCTCGACGACATGTGAAGCCAAGTCGGAGGCCCGTGGGTGGCTTTAAAACTCTGACACCAGGTTAGTTTACTAACCACACGAAAAGAAGAAGAAGGGCCTAAGTCTAAATAATGCGCTGATGGATGTTGATTCTGCAGTATTCACATCTGGTCAAGCTTACGTGGCACTTTCGAGAGTTACAAGTCTGGACGGCTTACACCAAATTAATGTCGACTTTAGAAGTATTAAAGAGCAGGAATCCCCAATTTGTGAATACAATAGACTAAGAAGCATTATCAGACTTGTCAAAAAAAATGGGTAACATCCTACAATTTTTTTTTTTGTAGCCTACAAAAGAAACCCATAGAGACAGGGACTGGGCTTTTAGAAAAACTGTAGCTGAAGCTCAAGAAGTAGTACCGGGAAAGAAAAAAAGGAAGACTACCTACAAAACGAAATGAGATGCCATCACAAACATAACCTGTAAAAAAAAAAGTCTCGCAACACAGTTCTTCTATCGTAAAAAGATGTGAGATCCATGTAATAAATACCAAGTCCGTCAATTTATTCAGTCCCTACTTGAGGGTCCTTCTGTCTTAATTGGCTAACCTAACAACATCTTATAGTGACCATATGAATATTAAAAATATTTTATGTTTTAAATAAATAGATTGACTTGGCATTCGCACTAAACACATTTTTTTTTTTAAATTAAATGCGCAATGTATCGCGCAAGTAATATTATATTGAATTTGATTGTTTCATCATTTCAGCCATGGGACGTCCACTGCTTAACATAGGCCTCCCCCAATGATTTCTAAATTGGCCGGTTGGAAGCGACCTGCATCCAGCAGCTTCCTGCGACCTTTATTAGGTCGTCTGTCTACCTTGTGGGTGGACGTTCTACGCTGCGCTTGCCGGTACGTGGCCTCCATTCCAGAACCTTTCTGGGCAGAAAGGTTCTGGAATGGAGTGACGGCCGATGGGGCCATCGGCCGTGAGTTCTGCGCGCTATGTGCCCCGCCCACTGCCACTTCAACTTGCTAAGCCGTTGGGCTATGTCAGCGACTTTAGTTCGTTTGCGGATCTCCTTATTTCTGATTCGATCTCGCAAAGAAACACCGAGCATAGCCCTTTCCATAGCGCGCTGAGTGACTTTGAGATTTCTTATGAGGGCCATGGTGAGAGGCCACGTTTCAGTTCCGTATGTTATCACTGGTAACACACACTGGTTGTAGACTTTCGTCTTTAGGCACTGAGGTATGTTGGACGAGAAGATGTTGTGTAGTTTCCCGAACGCTGCCCAGCCGAGTCGGATTCGACGATTGACCTCCATCTCGGAACTGGACCTACTCAACTGGATCACTTGTCCCAGGTAGACATATTTGTCAACAGTTTCGAGAGTAGAGCACCCAACCGATATTGGGTAGGGTGCAACATGGACGTTCGACATGACTTTCGTTTTGTCCATGTTCATCCGGAGCCCTACTTGTTGGGAGACTCTATTGAGGCCTTCGAGCATTATGCCAAGGTGGTCCAGCGATTTTGCCATGACCACAATATCGTCGGCAAACCGAAGGTGAGTGATGTACTCGCTGTTAATGTTGATGCCAAATCCCTCCCATTCCTGGAGCTTGAAAGCGTCTTCCAATGCAGCGGTGAACAGTTTCGGAGAGATAACATCTCCCTGTCTTACGCCTCGCTGCAGAGGAATCGCTCCCGTACTCTGCTCCTGTACTCGGACCGACATAGTGGCGTTTTTGTACAATCACTTCAGCACATCGATGTACCGATAGTCAATATGGCACCGCTGGAGAGATTATAGCACTGCCCAGGTGTCGATCGAATCAAAGGCCTTTTCATAGTCCACGAACGCCAAGCATGGTGGCAAGTTATACTCCTCGGTCTTCTGTATAACTTGCCGCAGCGTATGGATGTGGTCTATGGTACTAAAGCCTTTTCGGAAACCGGCTTGTTCGGGAGGCTGGAAGTCATCTACCTATGTGCGAGACGATTTGTAATGACCCTCGTGAACAGCTTGTAGACATGGCTCAGAAGCGAGATGTGTCTGTAATTCTTTAAGGAGGTATTATCCCCTTTCTTAAAGAAGAGTACCACCGCACTTCTGTTCCATGCCCCTGGCGTTATCCCTTCGAGTAAGACAGAGTTGAAGAGCCTCTGAAGGACCTTCAGTACCGGTGTTCCACACCGCTTTCAGAAGCTCTGATGTGATTCCGTCTTCACCCGGCGCCTTGTTGTTCCTATGCTGTTTGAGGGCCATCCTAATCTCGTATAGGCTGATGTCCGGGATATCGTCGGTATAGTGTCGGGTCAGCTTAGCTCTAGGATCTTGGGATGAGCTACCAACAGGTTTATTGACCGACGTGTATGACTGTCCATAAAACTTGATTGATTAGTGCGCATTTAGTTTGATGTTGCAACCGTTTTAGGTGTAAAACACGCATTTGGAAAGTTTCCATTATTAACATCTATTATTAAATATTCGGTGTAACGTTATTAATTATTGCATTTCATAATCAATATTTTAGTTCACTAGTTAGCCACATTTCATAATTCCTTACAGTAATATTGCCAATTTAATCAAAACAGGTAAATAATATTTAACCGCTATTTACGACGTTGCCAAGTTTAGGGATAAACGCTCATAAGTAGTTATCTAATTTTGGGCTCCAATAAGAAACACCAATCTCTAAGAAAAATTTACAAGAATCTTATTTATGAATCAATGCAAAGAAAACAGTTGGTATAATCGTATTATTAGAGACAAAAATTCACTCACCTGGACCAAGCAAGCTTGGATGCAGAGCAGCAGTACAGTGAAGGAAGACATATTGTTGTGTTCAACGAGAAGCTGAAGACTGAATGATGACTTGATATTGTTGTCACATTTTTATAATTAGTCCCTTGTTGATATCAACACCGTTTTCGAAATATTGGAAAACGTGACGGAAATATCTTAGTAAAATATTAAACGTTTCTTTGTTGGTAAATAGTAGGCTTATCGTGCTTGCGCAAGCTATTAATTAATTACACTTACCTACATACTAAATTTCTTGGAAGTTTATATCATAATAATATAAAACCTCGAACAGTTGCACTGAACATCATTCTTGTGTCAGCACTCCAAACAAACTACAATGTCTGTCAAAGCTATCCTAGTCCTCTGCGCTCAGGCGCTTCTGCTCAAGGTAAGAAGTATTCAAGGTTATAAGTATTATTGGAATAATCGTGTTAAAATTTACTGTTTTATTATGTGATTGTGTTTCAAATACAAAATAAAGTGAATTTGGGATGTGGAAGTAACTAACAAGATATTCTTCTAATTTCAGTCCGCACTCGGACAGTTCTGCACCAGCCGCGCTGCGGTTGCTGATATCTCTGGACTTGCTGCTCCCTACGGCTGTGCCGCTCCCGCCTTAGCCACCCCTTGCGGCTTGGCTGCACCTGCTTTGGCATATGATGGACTCGCCTACCCCGGCGTTGGCTTGGCAGGCAGAGGTCTGGCTTTTGATGGACTGGCTGCTGGCTATGCAGGCAGGGGCCTGGCTTACGATGGAATCTACGCCCCCGCCATAGAGTTCAGTCCCACCAGTGGCGGCGTTCTGCCTGTCTCCAGCGCCTCCACCATCGCTCCCGTCGGTATCTCCGTAGTGTCTGACAACGTGTATGAGGGTGCTCTGGCTGTGGGTGGTGAGCTGCCATTCGTGGGTACTGTTGCTGTTGAAGGTGTGGTGCCTTCAGCCGGTGCTGGTGCCGTCAACCATGCCTGCGGTAGTGGCAGGACCGCCATGATCAGTGAGACTGCTGCCTTTGCCCCGGCTGCCGCATTGGCCCCTTTTGGTGCTTACGGTCCTGGTGCCACCTTTGCTCCTGCTGCTCTTGGTCTCAGCCTTGGCGGAGGTTTGGCTGGCAGAGGATTTGGCTGCGGCTGCTAAGAACTTGTCCAAAAATAAAAAATAAACTTAAACTTAATAAAAACAAAATGCATAAATAAGTTTCATACTTTTATTTAAAGGCATACATTTTTGCTATGGTAGGTATTTCTTTTACCTATCAAAATTACTTTTGTGTTTTTAGGCTTCCGTATCCAAAGAATAAAAACGGGACCCTATTAATAAGACTTCGCTGTCCGTCCGTCCGTCCATCCGTCTGTCACCAGGCTGTATCCCATGAACCATTTTATTTTGTTTAATAAGGATAAAAAAACAGTTACATGTTATGGTAAAAAATGATGAGTCGTAACACAAATAGGTAAATATATAACCCACACCATTGTCCACGAGTTAATAGATGAATAAATCAGGAACGGAAATGTATTTACAATATTATCTAATTACCTTTAACTGAATTTAAAATTTTTTGATAGGTTAAGATTGTGGTGAAAGAGTATTTATAGCTAGTGTTTTAAATTTTTTACTTGAAAGAGAGAAGACATCTATGTCCATGAAGTGCGTGTTATAGGTTTCAGCAAGTTGACGAAGACGCACTCGCGCCCCGGCGTTAGTCCTGCATGAATCCACATGGAACAGCCATGATAGTTAGACAGTTGAAATTTTGTAATTTTGTTGAAATTAGCCGCTATATCATCAAATACTAATAACATACTAAAATAAATATTTACGAGGGGGCTCCCACACAACAGACATGATTTTTTTGCCGTTTTTATAGATAATGGTACGGAACCCTTCGTGAGCGAGTCCGACTCGTACTTGACCGGTTTTTATTATTACTTAACGGATTTTCAATACTGGCATGTTTTCCACAAAGTATTGACAAATTCCGTTTAAAAAGAAAATTAAATTTATTCTTTAAAACATATTATCGCCACACACTGACCTCCATATATACAAGTACTTGTATATATGGAGGTCAGTGTCGCCACATCAATAACTTTTAGTCGTATAAATGGCCTGCATTTCTCCATGAGGTTATTTCGTTCACAGCAAAAAGTTTTGATTGAATTCATTAATCCTACCGAATTATGTAACATTTGTTTCAACATTGTTAGTTGTTTTTTGTAAGATTTTTAAGCTAAAACAGCTCAACGGATTTGGATGAAATTTGGCACACGGGTAGATTGCAATTCATCTTGGATTGTAAAACATGTCGCAGGCAATAGCTTGTAAACAAATAATTGGGAGAAAACTGAAAGCTCGCTCGGGCGACGGCAGCACTGTTGAATGTCCTATCACTGCCATAATTGTGTTTCTGTTGTTGTGTACCTTTAATAACAAAATAAGTTAAACGATAAAAGTATGCGACTTGGAGACTGACCCATTAAAAGATGAGTTCTGAAAAAGAGAAATGACTACCTTGCATTGGTAAAACAGTAGATTTATTGAAAAATTACTCGCATTAGTTTAGTTTTTTTCTCAGAGGAGCTCGTGGCTAAGTATTAACAGCCGCACTGATCGATACATCAGGATAAGCAACGTATGCCAGGGTTGGTCCATGGATGGGTGACCGTTGGTCCTGGCTGTCATTCGTGGATCTTTGACAGTCTTAACGAGTCGTCAGAAGCCCGAAAGTCTGACAACCAGTCCTTACCAAGAGGTATCGTATAACCAAGTTACTCAAACTCAAACTCAAAGCATTTATTTCAATTAAACCATTTACAGGCACTTTTGAATTATCGAGGGGTCAGTCAGTCAGAAATATGAAGCTAGTTGCCCATTCCAAAGCGTAGGTTCCTATGAAAGAAAAGAAAAAGAAAGAAGAAAAAAATATTGGTTAAATCATTCATGTTGAAATTATACATGTGAGAACAATGTACGAGTAGAAAGACGTGCCCGTAAAAAGTGTCCGTAATAAAAAGTAAAAACAATTCAAAAATTAATATTTAAGCCGAGGCAGATAAGAGATGACCAGTCATACTGACGGCGCCCGTTCACGAACATGACGCATGGATCAGCATCGTTTAGCTCAACCATTTTGAATGGAACTTAACGATATAACACACACGCCACCACCAGCGAAACATTTGAGTGAGCATAACATACTCTCAGCCGCCAGGGCACATCAAGTCAATGAAAGACGTACCCAGTAAATGGTAGCTTTTTACAAGGTAAATGGTCACAGTGCTCACGTCATGTGCTATGCAATTATACAATACTAAGAAATTGAAGTTATACAATTCAAAGATAGTTTTTGCAATAATCAGAAGCTCCAACAATATTTTCGAATTCTAATTAATCAATTAGTTTATGCGCCCTTGTGGAGCTGGACTAGCGTTGAGCCAAGCATTTTTGTCAGCGATAGCTAGCGTATGATATGCTTGGCAGCATAGCATTTTATACAAGATTTAAATTTCGTTTCATTTAGTTGTAGTATGTGGGGAGGTATTTTATTGTAACATTTTAAACAGTACCCCATGAAGGGTGAGTCTACTTTAGCCGGTCTGAAACTCAGTTGAACTAATTGGTCCCTATTTCTAGTACTATTATTGTGTCTTTCACCTCTTTTACTGAAAACATTAAGATTTTTCCTGACGTACATGATGTTTTCATAGATATATTGACAAGGTACCGTCTTGATGTTAATATTTTTAAACAGTTCCCTTAGTTAGAGAATCGTGCATGCGGAGGCAATATATTGCTCTAATGGCTCTTTTCTGCAGGATAAAAATAGAGTCGATATCTGCAGCCTGTCCCCGTAGTAAAATTCAATAGGACATGACGTCTATGAAAGTAACTGAAATAGACTAGCCTTGCGGTATCTATATCAGTAAACTGACGGATTAATCTTACAGCATATGCTGCTGAACTACCGTTGAATCCATTGCAGCCTTGAGTCGAGCGTGATCCCCAGGAAAACAGTTTTATCTACGAACTCTAGTTTCTCCTTATTCAATACTATATTACAAGCACTACTTTTAACATTCAGTAAAGCAAATCTTATGCATTTCGTTTTTTTCCCATTTAATACAAAATTATTAGCAGTAAACCAATGTTGGACCTGCAGATGGGCGTTATTGACATCATCAAGATTTGATGCACGTCTATATATCTTGAAAATTAGAAGTATCGTCAACAAATTACACCATTTGTGGTTGTTTTTTTAATAAATGGGGTAGATCATTAATATATACTAAAAAGAGGAAAGGACACAATATCGAGCTTTGTGGAACACCCATTTTTACTTTAAGACCGAGTGAATTGACACCGTTAATTTGAACTTTCTGTTGTCTATCATTTAAATAAGATTTTACTAAACTGAAGTTTACCTAGTCCGTAATGCTCAAGTTTCACGAGTAAGGTTTCATGATTTACGCAGTTAAACGCTTTGGAGAGTTCACAAAAGATTCCTATGGCATCTTGAGTCACCTCCCACGCTGTGTGTTTATATATGTGTTTTAGTAAGGTGACACCAGCGTCAGTCGTACAACGTCCTTTGGTGAAACCATATTGCTGATCGTGAGATTTGGTTTGTGTTAAAATGATTAAGCATTTGATTTAGCATTACCTTTTCGAACACTTTGCTGAATACCGGCAGCACGGATACTGGTCTATAATTGTTGGTCTCTTTACAACTACTACCTACTGGGTTGTGGAGGTCAGATAGGCAGTCGCTCCATTTAAAATACTGGTATTCATCTGCATCTGGTTAGACTGGAAGCCGACTCCAACATATTTACACAATTCATTGTTATGAAGCTTTTTGTCTAAATAAAAATATTTTTCATTTTCATTTTTCATTTGGAAAAAGGCTTGGCAGATTGAGTTTAGTTTTCTTCTATTAAACGTATTGAAACATTAATTTAAAATTCTTAATTTTAGTTCGGCGGCCATTCCTAAGGGTCTACCTACTCCCAAAGCTCATAGTGCATAGTTTCGGCTGAATATACAGGTGATTCCTACTCCGTATCTTTTACGCACATGAGATTAGTTCGGTGCTCGAACTAAGAATGAATGACAACACGATATGACAGCTGTTGTCCCTACTCCCGGCGTATTGTACCCGTCCGAAAAATTAATTTGACACTAGCTTTGTCGTATCAACTACTTTCAGACGAGCCCGTAGCTTCATTGACGGACTTAGAAAAAAAACCCCCAGAAAAGTTGCGACACGAAAAACATGGACTTTTATGCAGTTAACAGCTGCGCAAAGGGGCATAGAATAGTTATTTGTGCAACAAGAGAGCAAACTTGTTTTTTGCTGCGAGTGATGCTTTTGAATCCCGAGGAAGTGAAGGATTCTATAATTGAATCACCATTGTAGCGAGAATTCTCGGTTAGAATCCTGAGCGCGTTGATGGATTCAAAGACACGACATGCAAATAACTTTGCTCTCGGGTAACACATAAAACTTATCACCCACAGCGAGAACATACAACATGTAAAAAAAATGTCCGTCCCGTCCGTCCTGTCCGATCCGTGAGGATGTTGTTAGGTATCGTACTGTGAGCATATTTATGTGGAAATTTTCAGGATAAAATAAAAAAGAACCCCCACTTTTTTTTTCAATGGTGAATTTTACCGGGTTATTACGTTGGTTGTGGGCGGCCGTAGTTTAACTGGTGTCTAAAAGTCAAAACTTATGAGCTGTTGAAAATTTGCAAATTTTTTATGGATTTGGAGTCATTTTGGAACTAAAAATGTGAATTTTAAATACCAATAACTTTTTTATTATCAATAATTAATAATAGTAAAACAAATACTCTTTGGTAAAGTTACTGTAGTACCATATGCCCTTTCCGGATCGAACAAGGTTTTTTTTTTCACATAATCATCATATTATTTTCACTTCGTATTTTTTACTTCAACATTATTAAAACTTAAAATACAAAAAAAATACGTGCGGCCGGGGGACCCTCATCAGGCACGTAGTTCCTTCTCATGTTTGATTTAAAACAGAAACAAAATGTTTGCAGACACCATCTTTGATTTATATTTTGACTTCACTACCAGCTTAAGCACCCTTAAAAAACTATGAAAACGATACTCATGACGAAAAATTTGAAAATTTTCATCTTGGATTTTTATTTTCACTTCACTATCCGCCTTAGCAAACTCGAAAACTATGAAAATGAAACCCATGACGAAAAGTGTGAAAATTTTCGCAGCCGCCATCTTTGATTTTTATTTTGACTTCACTATCGGCTTTAGCAACCTTGAAAACCATAGAAACGATATCCATGAAGAAAAATTTTAAAATTTAGACAGCCACCACCTTGGATAAACAGGAATAAAGTAGGTATAACTTCACAAAAATCCGCTAAGGCCCACTTGCACGTTGATGAGTTATACTAAATAACTCGGAGTAAACAGCTAACTCAGGGCTTATAAAATATATCATCTTGCGCCTCCAAGTGATAGAGGTAAACCCAGAGTTAAGATTTTAAATATTTAGCCCACCGTTGTGGGAGAGTTAGGTCACTAAGCGCTGAGTTAGTGTTAGTAACATGTAAGTAATGTCAAAATAAATTTACGTTATGAGGAACCGCTTGTAACAGTAACTTATTATGTATTTTATATATTGTTCGACGATATAGTAAGTGAAAATTTGGTACTATACCAGCACAGGCAAAAAAATAATACAAATTATAAAAAAAAGAAAACATATTTTGCCATAGCTGACGTTTTCGTCAATTAATAAACTAAATCTCCATGGAAACCACATACAATATGATTAAAATTCAAATGTCATGTTATAAAATTCAAAGACAAGAAACTATTATGTATCGTAATGTAGTGTAAAAGAGATACATAACATAACATCACGCCTGTATCCCCGAAGGGTTAAGTTAACAAGTTACAGAAGTGTACCTATAGTACACCCATATTTCCCCAGTTATTTTTAAAACCCATTTAATAGAGGGTGAGTCTCTTGCCAACAACTGGGCAAAAATCCAGACTCCGGGCTGCTACTGACTAATTCCGGTTGAAAAAACACAAAAATAATACTATGACTCTATGACTCACTCAGGAATCGAACCCAGGACCTCATGCTCAGCGCTTGTGATCACTAGACCAACGAAGCGTGTAAAAGAGATGTGTATACAATTTCCGTTTATTCATTTTTGATCGGATTACAAAGACATTGCAATTTTATTTTATGTTTCGTCGTTTGAACTGCAATGTTCCATACTCAAAAAACACTAATATCAGACTAACTCACCCAGTATTACTTTTTAGTAGTGCAACGCGAAATGTGTGTTCAAATGTTATTTACTTAACTCCGCGTTTACAAACTCTAAATTTATTTAACTAACCCGACTATACGTGCAAGAGGGCCTAATTCGATTCATCATAAAATCCAAACTTAAACTAACTGCACAATCCAAATTATAAAATTATGGTAGCTGTTATAATGGCTATTGGTATTATACGTTGTGGCACAAGCCGTGTTAATAAACAAAGATCAAATTACTGCGTAGTACAATGAGCTATAACTAAAGCTAAAGTTATATATTCTATGGTGTACCTTAACATCACGCCTTCATTCGCCGAAGGTACATAAAAATAACAAATATTGCTATGTCCAATTTTTATATTTTATTTAACATTTCGTCTCTTTATCTACATATTTGAGATACTAGTAGAAAGCACCGCAGCCACAAGCGCACTGTCCGGATATAGACACGGCACCAGCAGCTGGCACAGCGCCACCGAAGCTCACAGCGCCCATGATGGGGACCTGACCAGCAACAAGGGTGCTACCGGCGACTGGCAGCTCACCAGCTACGGCCACGTTGCCTTCACCGGCGCCGCCGTACGCGGCAAGTCCAGCTCCACAACCGGCAGCGGGGTATGCGCCAGCGAAACCAGCGGCGGGATACGCAAGTCCATCATAAGCCAAACCCGGAGCACCCAAGCTGTAGGGACCAGCTTGCAATGGAGAAGCAAATGCTGGAGCGATTTCCGGGCCGTAAGCACCAAGGCAGACCTGGCTGAATACATTCTGTCAAAATAACAATCATAATTGATCACAATGAATAAAGATTTTTTATGGAATAAATCATAAAATGGCGGACATCAAAGCACAAAGCAAACAAGCATCAAAGTTTTTTTTATTTATTTTTAGTTATCTAATATTGAGCTCCAATAAGAAACACCATTCTCTCAGAAAAATGATGAATCAATGCAAAGAAAACAGTAACAGTAACAGTTGGTATACTCGTATTATTAGAGACAAAAATTCACTCACCTGGACCAAGCAAGCTTGGATGCAGAGCAGCAAAACAGTGAAGGAAGACATATTGTTGTGTTCAACGAGAAGCTGAAGACTGAATGATGACTTGATATTATTGTCACATTTTTATAATTAGTCCCTTGTTGATATCAACACCGTTTTCGAAATATTGGAAAACGTGACTGAAATATCTTAGTAAAATATTAAACGTTTCTTTGTTGGTAAATAGTAGGCTTATCGTGCTTGCGCAAGCTATTAATTAATTACACTTACCTACATACTAAATTTCTTAGAAGTTTCTACCATAATAATATAAAACCTCGAACAGTTGCACTGAACATCATTCTTGTGTCAGCACTCCAAACAAACTACAATGTCTGTCAAAGCTATCCTAGTCCTCTGCGCTCAGGCGCTTCTGCTCAAGGTAAGAAGTATTCAAGGTTATAAGTATTATTGGAATAATCGTGTCAAAATTTACTGTTTTATTATGTGATTTTGTTTCAAATACAAAATGAAGTGAATTTGGGATGTGGAAGTAACTAACAAGATATTCTTCTAATTTCAGTCCGCACTCGGACAGTTCTGCACCAGCCGCGCTGCGGTTGCTGATATCTCTGGACTTGCTGCTCCCTACGGCTGTGCTGCTCCCGCCTTAGCCACCCCTTGCGGCTTAGCTGCTCCTGCTTTGGCATATGATGGACTCGCCTACCCCGGCGTTGGCTTGGCAGGCAGAGGTCTGGCTTTTGATGGACTGGCTGCTGGCTATGCAGGCAGGGGCCTGGCTTACGATGGAATCTACGCCCCCGCCATAGAGTTCAGTCCCACCAGTGGCGGCGCTCTGCCTGTCTCCAGCGCCTCCGCCATCGCTCCCGTCGGTATCTCCGTAGTGTCTGACAACGTGTATGAGGGTGCTCTGGCTGTGGGTGGTGAGCTGCCGTTCGTGGGTACTGTTGCTGTTGAAGGTGTGGTGCCTTCTGCCGGTGCTGGTGCCGTCAACCATGCCTGCGGTAGTGGCAGGACTGCCATGATCAGTGAGACTGCTGCCTTTGCCCCGGCTGCCGCATTGGCCCCTTTTGGTGCTTACGGTCCTGGTGCCACCTTTGCTCCTGCTTCTCTTGGTCTCGGCCTTGGCGGAGGTTTGGCTGGCAGAGGATTTGGCTGCGGCTGCTAAGAACTTGTCCAAAAATAAAAAAAATACTTAAACTTAATAAAAACAAAATGCATAAATAATTTTCATACTTTTATTTAAAGGCATACATTTTTGCTATGGTAGGTATTTCTTTTACCTATCAAAATTACGTTTGTGTTTTTAGGCTTCCGTACCCAAAGGGTAAAAACGGGACCCTATTACTAAGACTTCGTTGTCCGTCCTTCCGTCCGTCCGTCTGTCACCAGGTCGAATCTCATGAACCGTGATAGTTAGACAGTTGAAATTTTCACAGATGATGTATTTCTTGCTGCTATAACAATAAATACTAATAATAGAATAAAATAAATATTTAAGGGGTCTCCCATACAACAGTAATATTAACGTTGTGCATTTTTAATATTTTGGAATGGTTAGGGAATAATTTTGCACTGGTCTGCTCTCCCTCCATCTTACGAATTTTCGATCAGGTCACGTATCCTGACGCGAATTTAACATATTTTACCCATCACAAAAAGTGCGCAACGCCGCTAAAGAAGTTTTCACTTCAAAAAATCAAAAGACTACTAATAAGTAACGGAAAACCATTTAAAACTTTTTCCTATTGAAATGCCAAATACTGGCACATTTTCCACAATTATTGACAAATTCCATATAAAAATATTTTTTAATTTTTTTAATAGGCCACATCAATATCTTTTAGTAATATAATAATGGCCTGCATTTCTCCATGTGGTATTTCGTTCTCAGCAAAAAATTTTGATTTAATTCATTATTCCTACCTATATAAGTATGTAACATTTGTTTCAACATTGTTAGGATTGAATCCGTGGCAATCTGCCAGTTCCCATTCTTGGCCGTAAAATCTAATCTAACTAATATTATAAATGCGAAAGTGACTGTTTTTTTTTTAGACTAGTAAGCTAAAACGGGTCAATGGATTGGATGACATTTGGCACATGGGTAGACCATGACATGGAAAAGCATATTGGCTACTTTTCATCTTGGATCGTAAACGAAGTCGCGGACAATAGCTTGTAAACAAATAATTGGGTGAAAACTGAAAGCTCGCTCGGGCGATGGCAGCCCTGTTGAATGTCCTCATCATCTGCATCTCCTTTTCCCAACTACGTTGGGGTCAGCTTCCAGTCTAACCGGATGCAGCTGAATACCAGTATTTTATATGGAGCGACTGCCTATCTGACCTCCACAACCCAGTAATTGGGTGATACGATACCCCTTGGTAAGACTGGTTGTCAGACTTTCGGGCTTCTGACGACCCGTAACGACTGTCAAAAATCCACGAATGACAGCCGGGACCAACGGCTTAACGTGCTTTCCGAGGCACGGAGGAGTCTCGGTACGTAAAGATGGTCACCCATCCACAGACCAACCCCGGCAAGCGTAGCTTAACCTGACGGATCGACCCGTGCGGCAGTTATTACTTAGCCACGAGCTCCCCTGTTGAATGTCCTATAACTGCCATAATTGTGTTTTCTGTTGTTGTGTACCTTTAATAACAAATAAATTAAACGATAAAAGTATGCGACTTGGAGGCTGACCCATTAAAAGACGAGTTCTGGAAAAGAGAAGTGACTACCTTGCATTGGTAAAACAGTAGATTTATTGAAAAATTACTTGCATTAGTTTAGTTTTTCCTGTAAGGAAGAGCTCGTGGCTAAGTATTAACAGCCGCACGGGTCGATACATCAGGTTAAGCTACGTTTGCCGGGGTTGGTCCATTGATGGGTGACAATCCTTTACATACGAGAATCCTCAGTGCCTCAGAAAGCACGTTAAGCCGTTGTTCCTGGCTGTCATTCGTGGATCTTTGACAGTCATTACGAGTCGTCAGAAGCCCGAAAGTCTGACAACCAGTCCTTACCAAGGGGACCAAGTTACTGGGTTATGGAGGCAGTCGCTCCATTTAAAATACTGGTATTCAGCTGCAATTTGGAGTTTGACATTTGTACCTGTCAAATTATTCTCTGGGATTAGAAAACAAACTGTAAGACAAAAAAGAAAATATATTTTATTCTTTAAACAATATAGGTATGGCCACCTCCGCATTTTTTTGGTTATAATTCCCTAACCGTTAATATGTAGAAAATAAATAAAGAATGTTTAATTTTAATGGTTCTATTTGGTATTACGATTTCACGATTCGCGATTGCCAGTTGTCAATGATTGGAGGAAGCATAGGCGTGATCATATTATGTATGAAGGAAGAAACTATCTGAATTTGGTAAAGTAGGTTTTTTTTGACTCCAATAGAATTTTTATTTTGCTCTATCTGCGCCCTGCGGTTTCAGCCCGCACAAGTCTCGATTCCGTAAGAATATCGGGATAAATAGTATTTCATATCCTAACCTAGGTCATGGTCTACCCATGTGCCAAATGTATCCAAATCCGTTCAGCCATTTTAGCGTGAAAACAAACAAACTCACTTTCGCGTTTGTAATATTAGTTAGGAAGTTAGGATTATATTTCAATTCTATCTATTCACGTTTTTAAACTGTTAAAGAAGTGAGATAGCATCAATGAATATGATTAATATGGTTCTAAGAAAAGTAATTATTATTGTAGCATAATAAAACATATTATATTAAAATAAAAATCAACAATAACAATATACAACAAGTTCAACTTAGAAGATTCCTTTGCAGCCACAGCCGGGGCCAGCAAGACCATTGAATCCCAGGCCAGGAGTGCTGTAGCGAAGTCAAAGACATGACGTCACACAACTCCTGCATCGTGCAATTAGAGTTTACCGCGCGAACGACATAGATAAGACTATCCGACATCAACAGTCGGGCAGTCGGCCCGCCAGACACAACACCCGTCTGGTTGGAGGATCCTCCCTTTTCTATGGTGGATGAGTGAACTTTACACCCTGTTCCTCATGCTCATAGCCCCAGACCAAGGCCGTCGTATGAACGTCAACGCAGCCTTCGTGAAACTACTTCAGCGTGACGTCATCATCATCACTCCCGCAAGCTTTCGTGAGGCGAGTCACACAAACAGCCAGCACCCTCGGCTTCAACGGGTATCCTGACCACCAGCATGCAGCGAACGCGCATCCTGGTCATCACCCTCAGCCTCAACACCCCGACTCACTGGGGAATCACCGCAATCACCTCAATCACCGCAATCACCTCAACCACCGCCACTCACCTCAATCACCGCAACCACCTCAATCGCCGCAATCACCACAGACAGTTCCGACTCACCGCGAACTGTGCGGCACCCGGTTCCGACTCACTGGAACCTTAGCTGGCACTGTGAAGCATCGCAAGATACAAAACTCAGCCCACTATCGACCTCCGGTCTCCGGAGGGGAGTGATGTAGCGGTTACACCGCCACATACGAACTACGCATCAAAGACATGACGTCACACAAATCCTGCATCGCGCAATTAGAGTTTACCGCGCGAACGACATAGATAAGACTATCCGACATCAACAGTCGGGCAGTCGGCCCGCCAGACACAACACCCGTCTGGTTGGAGGATCCTCCCTTTTCTATGGTGGATGAGTGAACTTTACACCCTGTTCCTCATGCTCATAGCCCCAGACCAAGGCCTCCCAAACCAAACAGACCAGGACCAGCCAAACCAGAGCCATAGAGCTGACCAACAGCTGCACCAACACCTTGCGCCCAATTGCTTTGAAGTAAGGACTGTCTTGTTGGTCTAGTGGCCGCAAGCGCTTTTGCTGAGCATGAGACGCTGGGTTCGATTCCCAGGTCTGGCAAAGTGATATGAGGTTTTTCCATCAGGACTTTCTCATTGGCAGCCCGGAGTGGCAGAATGGAGAAACGGTAGTGATCGCACACTGGATAGATGGAAAGCATCAGATGATGAAATTATCCAGTGGATTAGTCTAATCGGTGCCGAGGAAGTTCGACAAAAATAAAAATAAATGATTTTCATCTACTTATATGAAGTTTGAACTCGTTAAGTTTTTTTTACAAACTCATTTTAAGCACATGCTTAGCTTCACATAAAATATTGTTCCGACCTCTAGGAAGTGCTTATATTCAGCAGATTACATATTACGCAGAAGTTAAGGTATTAAAACACATTGTTTCAATAATTAGTTTCCATATAATTAAAACTCAAATGAAAAATCAACAAGATTATCTACAATAATTTCTTAAAACTAAAATACTCCGTTGTAGCCACAACCAGCGCCAACACGATCATTGTATCCCAGACCAGGGGCACCCAGCCCAGCGAGACCAGGGCCGTAACCAACTCTGCCGGGAGCAATACCAGCAGCAGGAGCAATAGCACCATAAGGACCAACAGCTGCACCAACGCCTTCGCTCACAATACCAACAGCACCATTCCCACAACCGTAGTTGATACCCCCAGCGCCAGCAGTAGGTAAAGCTCCCTCCACAGCCACAGCACTCAAGAACGGCAGCTCTCCGTTCACAATGAGAGCTCCTTCGATGGCGTTCTCAGAGAACACTTTGATGCCAGTGGGGGCGATGGGGGAGACGCTGGTGATTGCGAAGCCGCCGCCGCTTGAAGGAACGAAGGAGTTAGCAGCCAGGCCGTAGCTATTAATTCCTGGGTAGCCTAAGGATCCTGCTCCCAAGGCACGTCCGGCTAGGTTGGAGCCGCAAGCGAGAGCATTGCCAGCTAAAGCGAGCTCTTCAGCTGCTAAGGCAGTGCCAGCAATGCGGTTACAAGCACCGATGGCTTGGCCTGAGATGGTCTGAAAATAAATAGAGCAAAGGGTAAACAATTTGTCTTTCTATAGATTAATAATTGAACCAATTTACTTGATATTTGTGATCTTCAAATGGTGATGATGAAACTACTATTGATGATGAATATACTGTTATCGGATAAAAAAATCTTATCGAATATTTCAGAGATCGTTGACTGAAAAGTAGAATTTTTTTACCTGGACCAATAAAGCAGATGCGCAGAAGACAAAGAAAGCTTTGGCGGCCATTTTGTTTTTTGTTAAAGTTCGTATTGAGGACAAACAAGATAATGATTTAAAATCAAATGCACCAACGTTTTATACTGGCATATTACAAAACTTCTACGCAATCGATGGTAAAGAAATAAATTTATTACGTGATGTACATAGCAGTTAGACCAATATGAAATATACCACCTAATTTGTACATAGAATTTGATGAAAAATCACGTTTCGAGCTAATTATAGATATGTATAGTGTTTATGTCGATATGAAAATTGTATCACATGCATTGGGTCGTTGAGCTACATAATTACTGTGTCACGCGTTCCAACTTTCAAGGCCACTCCATTAGATTTTACGTAGTTCTCTTCTGTACAAGCCATTCCAGATGTAGCGGAACATTCTTTATGGGTAATCGGTCCTACAAAAATGAATGTCTAGCGTAAACATCATAAATAAAAGATAGTTATGTAAGAATTTTATCGATAGCTAAAAATGTAAAGAAACTATTTGATCATTTTTGTAACTTTTAGACCATAATGGATATTAATTACCGAATTTATATACCTACACATTGTAGTTAAAGAGAAAACTATTAAATAAGTAGCTCCTAAGAAGTAAATTATAGTCCTTCCATAAGGGTTTTTTTAACCCTTATTCATTTTCAGTACTTTTAAAAGATCATCTTTTTACAGAATTGCAGACAGCCCTTTTTGAAATTTAGCTGCATCAAGCTGAAAACTCTAATCTCGAAGATAGTTTAGAGGCTGATTTTCTTCAAATGCTTCTTAGCATTTTTTTTTAAACTTACTTCCGAAAGTACTTTTATGCCATGGTGAACTATTTACAATGAATTTCACCAATGAAACTAAACGCGTTCAGCACAATCGTCTAAACAGAGTTAAAAGCGCTGTCAGTCTTAAAATTGTTATGAACTATTGACACTGATAGCTCTTGAACGCGGTATAAAAGTATTGATCGTGAGTTTCATTGGTGAAATCCACTTTTTAAAAGTCCGTGAGAGGCAAGGTACGCTTGATAGACCCTCAGCATTTCATTCACGGCACCTGCCGTCGGCGCCAGCAACGCAGCAGCGTAGATGATACTATTTATTTTTACACCATGAACGGTACATCCAACCCGCATATTGCTGAGGTCCACGATTAGGCCATCTTTAAGTGCTAAATAGCCTAGGAGATGTCGGACCACCCTGTCTTGCACCGCATTCTAACCTATGTCTTAGAGAGTGCATTGGACCACTTTACAACATTTTCCAGGTTCCCATATCAACACTGTAGGATCTTGGGGACTCGTCGGTACACCCCTATTCTCAAGCTCTCTACAGAACATAATCATAATTTACCAGATCGAAGTCTCTGGAGATATCCAGAAAACAGGCATATACCGGTGTTTTACGATCAGTGAAATACTGGACCGTATACTTGAGACTTACTATGGCGCTTTCCGTTGACAGTCCAGATTGAAACCCGAACTGTGAGTCATGCACAGGTAAACGTTCCTTGAAGCTAGAATCAATCATACCATCCTGCACTTTTGCCATTGTGGTTGCGAGAGATATAAGGTCGATTGTTTGACTTATCTGATTTGTCGCTCGTGCTATTCTTAATCATGGGAACCACCAGTGTTTTCATTCAGTCTGCCGGCAAGTAAGAGTGACTTAGGCATATGGTAAAAAACAACGACAAAACCCTTGGCAGATGAACCCCAGCAAATTTGAAATGCTCAAGGCTGAGCCCGTCATGTCTGGGAGATTTGCCTCTGCCCATATTTTAAATTTAGAGTTGCAACTTATCTGGCCGAAAAGAGCATTAATGACTTCACTCCCTGAGTATCTTGAGGCGCAGCATTGATTATATCAATTTTTTGGCACTATTTTAGCCGAGTCTTGAAGATGTTACTCTCAGAATAACACCAGAGGTTGGCCGGCTGTGTAGAACCCACATATCGAATTTAAGCCTGGCCTCCTGGTGTGCATCTATTACATGGTAATAAATTTCACCAGCACAATGCCTCTTTGTGGTTTCTACTTCTAACGACAGTCCCTACCTTTTCACAAGTTTGCTCGGTGGCATCCCATAATGATATTTTACTATATAATTACCTATAATAGATTCATCCAAAATAGCTTTGTGCTCGCTTAAATTATAAAATGGCTACACTCTTGAAACTCAGGAGGGAAATCAATCTCACGCAGCTTACTGTTACATAGGTCACGGTATCTGTAAAATTTCGAATCATTTCTTTCCCCCCAAATAACGTTATTACAAAGTGTAGGAATTGTTACTCGCTTAGGTCTTAGTATATTTAAGTCGTGCTCAATGCAAAGTGGTAGATGATCTGACTTATATACATCCTCTTTTATAGTAACCTTGTTAACTGCAGCCTAGGCTGACAGAGACTATACAGTGATCAAGCCACCTCCTACATCTATGTGGCTCACTCATAAAGGTATAACTAGGTACTCGAATTTATTCCCAGTTTTCAATCTCAGCTCAAATAAACGATTTATCGACGCAGTAAAATTATACTTTAGGTCTTATGACCCAAATGAGACACCTACGAACAGTGGAGAGCCTGATGCCACCGACCGAATCGGTGCAAGTATAATATATTTCTCCTCGCAGACAACACCCTGCTCTCCGTCTTTATATCTACGTCATCTCTTAGACCGCTCGTGAAAATGTGGTCAAGTACCTAAAACTATTAACAATTTTCAGTACTATGCCGTTGAGACTTATTGGTGGAACACTGCGCGGTGGCTGCTTGGGTGCTTCAAATATAAGAAGTTCACTCTTCTTCGAGTTGTATATTAAGTCATGCTCCTTCGCATAGGCAAATATCAGATGAATTTAAATATAAGAGTAAGTTAGCCGTTGACACAACTGCCGGATTACTGACTTGAACGACATTCTGTGGAGGAAAGGTGTTTTTGATACAGTCACATGACGGCCGTCAAAGCTAGCATTGGCGGGCGCTCGATTATTGTAGCTTGTGTGTATATGCCGACTAATTCGCATGATGATTTGCCTATGTTTACGGAAGTGTTAGGTGAGATCAGTGCAGTGGTTGTAAGTGGTGGGGTCGAGAGTTTGTTTAAACTGGGTGATTTTAATGCACATCTAAACGAATATTTTTTTAGGGAACTTAATGGTTACATAGCATTTGTAAAGCTACGCCAGCTTTACAAATGCTATTTAAAATTATACTTTCAGTCCTCGTTGCAGTACTAGGTTTTCCTATCCTTAAATTATTATTTCACATCCTTGGCAGGGTAGGCCACTGTATCGTTACAGTATCGCCTCAATTTAATGATCGGGTTCCCTTGAACAACCATTGTCCTTAGAAACAAAATTAGCACAGTTTCTAGTTTTGGAAAATATGAAGGAAGGAATTTCTCAGTAGCAGCCTAGAGTCTGGATTTGTGAAATGTGGGTTTATTATAATGTACACCTCTGCCTAACCTTTCGAGGATTATAGCCGCGATTTTATACTCGTATTATGTATGAAGGAAGAAATTATCAGAATATGATAAAGTAGGTTATTTTTTACTCAATTTGAATTTTTTATATTGCTCTATCTTAACCCTGCGGTTTCACCCACACAAGTCTCGATTCTGTAAGAATATCGGGATAAAAAATATTTTATATCCTAACCTAGGTCATGGTCTACCCAGGTGCTAAATTTCATTCAAATCCGTTCAGCCGTTTTACCGTGAAAGCGTAACAAACAAACGAATGCATTTTCGCATTTATAATATTAGTTAGGATTATATAATTAGAATTATATCTGTTCACGTTTTTAAAGTGTAAAAGAAGTGAGATAGCATCAATAAAAAATATTAATATTGTTTTATGAAAGGTAATTATTATTTTAGCATAATAAAAACAAAGAAATTAAGAATTTTCATATATTAAAACACAAATGAAAAATCAACGGTACAAATGTACAATAAGTTCAACTTAGAAGATTCCTTAGCAGCCACAGCCGGGGCCAGCGAGACCATTGTATACTACACCGGGGGCGCTAAGACCCAGACCAGGGCCTCCCAAACCGACCAGAGCAGGACCAACCAAACCGGAGCCGTAGAGCCGACCACTAGCTGCACCAATACCTAGCACCCAATTGATTTTAAGTAAGGAATGCAAGCTCTACTTCTGAGCATTATTCCCAGGTCTGGCAAAGTTAGGGGGTCCAAACGCCTCCTACCGAAGGCTATACGCGGGGGTCGTGCGGTCCATGGCCCTTTACGGGGCACCGGTGTGGGCGCGCTCGTTGAGGCGGCGGTCAGCCCGCCGGTTGAACGCGTCCCAGAGGGTCATGGCCACCCGGCTGGTCCGGGGATACCGCACGGTCTCCGGTGAGGCGGCGAGCCTCCTTGCCGGATTGCCGCTATGGGATCTGGAGGCAAAAGTCCTCACGCCCATTTGGGAGTGGCGCGAGGAGGCGAAAGGCCAGGGCTTGACTCCGATGCCGCGAGAAATCGCGGCACAGCGGACAGAGCTCCGGCGGGATCTCATAGCGACATGGAGAGTGCGATTGTTACAACCCAGTGTTGGGCAAGCCATTATTGTGGCGATAATCCCCTCTTTGAAGAATGGCTAGAGAGGCGCCATGGCGTCCTCACCTTCCGCGTGACGCAGGTCCTCACCGGACACGGTTTTTTTGGGAGGTTCCTGTTTCATATCAGGCGGGAGGAAACGCCCGGGTACAGAGCATACGGTGGAGGTCTGCCCGGCTTGGGCAGAGCACCGTATCCTCGTGGAGGCGATCGGTGGCGGGGATCTCTCGTGTCCGGTCCTGGTCCAGGCCATGGTACGGAGCGAGAGGGCATGGAAGGCCGTCACCTCCTTCTGCGAAGCAGTAATGCTCGCGAAAGAGGAGGCGGAACGCGTGAGGGAGAGGAAAATTTCGCGCCCTCACGCCCCAAGCCGCTGGAGACGCCCTGGGCGTCGGGAATCGCAAGTCGATTCCCGGCCACCGCAGGCGCGGGCTTGCGGATGGTGAGCAATGGGTAGCTCGCCGTCCAGTAAGGACCAGGCCCGGGTCGACAGCGCGTTGTGCTCCACGCGCGCCTCAAAGAGGTGTCAGCAAGTGAAGGGGTCCGATGGGACCGATGCCTGCTGGGTTTGCGGGAAAGTCCGAAAGGGATACCGTGGCCCCTGGCAACGGAAAGGCACCCACAGACGCCCCGCGTACAGACCTTGACAAAACGCCTTGAACAAGGTGATTTTGACTTGGTCCGCACAACGCGAGAATCTACGGGCCAACATGTAACCTCGGACCGCTAGTGCCCTACGTTCCCTTTCAATGTCAATATATGGAAATCATCAGATGATGAAGTTAACCTATGGATTATTCTAATCAGTGCCGATGAAGTTCGACAAAAATAAAAATAAATGATTTTCATCTACTTATATGAAGTTGGAACTCGTTAAGTTTTTTTTTTTAACAAACTCATTTTTTAACTCGTCATATGCACAAGCTTAGCTTGATAGAAAATATTGTTCCGATCTTTAGGAAGTGCTTGGGTTCCCTCTATCTGGCAAAATCTTGGTGCTCCGAAATTTGTTTGGCACAACATACTCTTGGCATAATCTTCTTTAAATTTTAATGGCATACTAATATTTAATATAATGATTGTTTGGCCGAATATTTATATGTCCGAATTTACAATGGCATCCTTTAAGATGGCAAAATTTTATTTGCAATAATTTTACTAGGCATATTGCCATTTCTGTAAAATAGCATTTTAAATCTTAAAATTAAACTAAAAATACTGTCTTATAAAGTCAATATGTTGTGTTGTGCTACATAAGTTAGTGACAGAAATGAATCGCTGTAAAACCGACACCACGTAGTCTTGTCTACCCTACCCCTAGAGTGTAATTTAAGCCCGCGTAGGCGGTGCAGGGCAAGGCGGCCCACGAGCTGAGGAGCAGGTGGAGGCTGGCCGGCGCTACGCCGGCCAGTAAGCCGAAGCTCGCATGCATGTGGTTGCATGCTCGCTTGCATGTTGCATGCTTGCTGCATTCATGGTGTATGCTTGCTTGCATGTTTGTGTGAACTTTTTGCGATATGATGGTTCTGCTTTCTAATTATTATGAATATGAAAATTATGCCTTAAGATGATTCTGACTTACAAAATTATGAGTTTTGAATTATGATAAATGAGTGTATGCCAAACGATTTTCTGCGAAATGAAGTTAATGCTATCCGCTGTTATGCAAAATATTATTATGACATAAAAAGTTCTGCTAAAAAGGGTAGACCCAAAGTGCTTGGTGCTTCAGCAGATTGCATATAACACAGAAGTAGGGTATTTAAACACATTGTTTCAATAATTAGTTTCCATATAATTAAAACTCAAATGAAAAATCAACAAGATTATCTACAATAATTTCTTAAAACTAAAATACTCCGTTGTAGCCACAACCAGCGCCAACACGATCATTGTATCCCAGACCAGGGGCACCCAGCCCAGCGAGACCAGGGCCGTAACCAACTCTGCCGGGAGCAATACCAGCAGCAGGAGCAATAGCACCATAAGGACCAACAGCTGCACCAACACCTTCGCTCACAATACCAACAGCACCATTCCCACAGCCGTAGTTGATACCCCCAGCGCCAGCAGTAGGTAAAGCTCCCTCCACAGCCACAGCACTCAAGAACGGCAGCTCTCCGTTCACAATGAGAGCTCCTTCGATGGCGTTCTCAGAGAACACTTTGATGCCAGTGGGGGCGATGGGGGACACGCTGGTGATTGCGAAGCCACCGCCGCTTGAAGGAACGAAGGAGTTAGCAGCCAGGCCGTAGCTATTAATTCCTGGGTAGCCTAAGGATCCTGCTCCCAAGGCACGTCCGGCTAGGTTGGAGCCGCAAGCAAGAGCATTGCCAGCTAAAGCGAGCTCTTCAGCAGCTAAGGCAGTGCCAGCAATGCGGTTACAAGCACCGATGGCTTGGCCTGAGATGGTCTGAAAATAAATAGAGCAAAGGGTAAACAATTTGTCTTTCTATAGATTAATACTTGAACCAATTTACTTGATATTTGTGATCTTCAAATGGTGATGATGAAACTACTATTGATGATGAATATACTATGTTATCGGATAAAAAAATCTTATCGAATATTTCAGAGATAGTTGACTAAAAAGTAGATTTTTTTTACCTGGACCAATAAAGCAGATGCGCAGAAGACAAAGAAAGCTTTGGCGGCCATTTTGTTATTTGTTAAAGTTCGTATTGAGGACAAACAAGATAATGATTTAGAATCAAATGCACCAACGTTTTATACTGGCATATTACAAAACTTCTACGCAATCGATGGTAAAGAAATAAATTTATTACGTGATGAACATAGCAGTTAGAACAATATGAAATATACCACCTAATTCTTACATAGAATTTGATGAAAAATCACGTTCCGAGCTAATTATAGATATGTATAGTGTTTATGTCGATATGAAAATTGCATACTCGTAACATGCATTGGGTCGTTGAGCTACATAATTACTGTGTCAAGCGTTCCAACTTTCAAGGCCACTCCATTCGATTTTACGTAGTTCTCTTCTTTACAAGCCATTCCAGACGTATCCAAACATTTTCTACAGGTAATCGGTCCTACAAGAATGAATGTCTAGCGTAAGCATCATATATAAAAGATAGTTATGTAAGAATTTTATCGATAGCTAAAAATGTAAAGAAACTATTTGATCATTTTTGTAACTTTTAGACCATAATGGATATTAATTACCGAATTTATATACCTACACATTGTAGTTAAAGAGAAAACTATTAACTAAGTATCTCCTAAGAAGTAAATTATAGTCCTTCCATAAGGTTTTTTTTTTACCCTTATTCATTTTCAGTACTTATAAAAGATCATCTTTTTACAGAATTGCAGACAGTCCATTTTGAAATTCAGCTGCATCAAGCTGAAAACTATAATCTCCAAGATAGTTTAGAGGTTAATTTTCTTCAAATGCTTCTTAGCATTTTTTTATTCGCCAATAACGATAATTGGTACAATAAGGTATAGTATACGAGTACCTTCATCAACACTTTTGTGGTAAGATTCGCCACATTTTTTCTAAAAACCGGCCAAGTGCGTGTCGGACCACGCACAATGAAGGGTTCCGTAGATGGAATGAATGAATCGTAAGAACAAACTTAACTTTGTAATTGAAAAACATGTTCTCCCATACGGAATATATGTGAGAACATGTTTTTGTAACCGCAAATTTAGGTTGGTTGATTATTACTCGTAAACTTGTAAGGCCCACTTAAGTGTGATAGTTTTCCTTTAAACTTCGTTATATATAAGTACTACTCCCGTGACATTTGAATTTCTAACTACAACCGTTTAGTTGGTAGAGGGGGGGGCGGGGAACTTAAGTGACACTTGACTCTAACGAAAATTGGTACTTTAAAGCTTGATAAGTCACGAAAGGTTTACTTAATCAAAAAACGGTCTAGGCAAACCCCTAATATTTAAAAGACCTATCCAACGATATCCCACACTACGGGAAGGACGAAAAAAAATATATCATCCCCACTTTACATTTAGGGGAGGTACCCAAAATAATATTATTTTCAAAAAAAATATTTACTACTTTTTGGCGTCACTAACGAGTATACTCATACTAAATTACAACTTACTAGTACCAATAGTTTTTGAGCTAAACCGCGGACAGACAGACAGACAGACAGACGGACATGGCGAAACTATAAGGGTTCCTTGTTGACTACGGAACCATAAAAACTAGTTTCTTAGTAAAAACCGTATTTTATGCGAATTCTGGTATGCGCAATAGCCGTACACGTTTAAAAATATATACCTAGCTAGCACGTAATAGGTGTAAATTGCAGTTGAATCTAGGATCAACTGCCTGCCGGTTATGTGAACTAAACTTACAACTTACTTCCGAAAGTACCTTTATGTCATGGTAAACGATTTAGAATGAATTTCAACAATTAAACTGAACGCGATCAGCACAATCGTCTAATCAGCGTTAAGTGCCTTCAGTGTTAAAATCCAGCACAGGTACTAACATATTAAAATTGTTATGAAATATTGACACTGACAGCTCTCGAATGTGGTTTAGAAGTACTGATCGCGAGTTTAATTTGTGAAATTCACCTTTTAACATTATTAACAAGTCGTGTGAGGCAGCATACGCCTGACAGACCCTCAGCATTTCATTCACAGCGCCTGCCGTCGGCGCCAGCAACGCCAACCCATCAGCGTAGCTGATACTATTCATTTTTACACCATGGGCGGTACATCCAACCCGCATATTGTTGAGGTCCACGATTAGGCCATCTTTATTTATGTGATAAATAGCCTAGATGTCAGACCACCCTGTCTCACACCGCATTCTAACCTATATGTCTCAGAGAGTGCATTGGACCACTTTACAACATTTTCCTGGTTCCCATATCAACACTATAGGATCTTGAGGACTCCTGTTGGTACAACCCTATCCTCAAGCTCCTACTCCAGAGTACATCACAATTTACCAGATCGAAGTCTCTGGAGAGATACAAAAAACAGGATTATACCGGTGTTTTATGATCAGTGTAATACTGGACCGTATGCTTGAGGCTTAATAAGGCGCTTTTCGTTGACAGTCCAGGTTGAAACCCGAACTGTGAGTCATAAACAGGTAAACGTTCCTTGAAGCTAGAATCAATCATACCATCCAGCACTTTTGCCATTGTGGTTGCGAGAGATATAACGTCGAAAATTTGACTTTTCTGATATGTCGCCCATCCTATTCTTAATTATGGGAACCACCAGTGTTTTCATTCAGTCTGCTGACAAGTAAGAGTGACTTAGGCATATGGTAAAAAACAACGACAAAACCCTTGGCAGATGAACCCCAGCAAATTTGAAATGCTCAAGGCTGAGCCCGTCATGTCCGGAAGATTTGCCTCTGCCCATATTTTCAATTTAGAGTTGCAACTTATCTGGCCGAAAAGAGCATTAATGACTTCACTCCCTGAGTTTCTTGAGGCGCAGCATTGATTATATCAATTTTTTGGCACTATTTTAGCCAAGTCTTGAAGATGTAACTCTCAGGATAACACCAGAGGTTGGCCGGCTGTGTAGAACCCACATATCGAAAGCCTGGCCTCCTGGTGTGCATCTATTACATGGTAATAAATTCCACCAGCACAATGCCTCTTTGTGGTTTCTACTTCTAACGACAGTCCCTACCTTTTCACATGTTTGCTCGGTGGCATCCCATAATGATATTTTACTATATAATTATCTATAATAGATTCATCCAAAATAGCTTTGTGCTCGCTTAAATTATAAAATGGCTACACTCAACTCAGTCATAAACATGTCATGCTGTCGGAATGCGTTGGTACTTGACAGAGGTGATTTTGTTGATTGACGTCTTATGCGCGCGCAGCTTAAGCGGTTAAATAGCATTTGTAAAGCTACGCCAGCTTTACAAATGCTATTTAAAATTATACTTTCAGTCCTCGTTGCAGTACATGGTTTTCCTATCCTTAAATTATTCTTTCACTTCCTTGGCAGTGTAGGCCACTGCATCGTTACAGTATCGCCTCAATTTAATGATCGGGTTCCTTCAACAACCATTGGTTTTTAGAGAACCAATTTTATCACAGTTTCTTGTTTCGGAAAATATGAAGGAAGGAATTTCTCAGTAGCAGCCTAGAGTCTGGATTTGTGAAATGTGGGTTTATTATAATGTACACCTCTGCCTAACCTTTCGAGGATTATAGCTGCGATTTTATACTCGTATTATGTATGAAGGAAGAAACTATCGGAATATGATAAAGTAGGATCTTTTTTACTCAATTTGAATTTTTTATATTGTTCTATCTGCACCCTGCGGTTTCACCCACACAAGTCTCGATTCAGTAAGAATATCGGGATAAAAAATATTTTATATCCTTAACCTAGGTCATGGTCTACCCATGTGCAAAATTTCATCCAAATCCGTTCAGCCGTTTTAGCGTGAAAGTGTAACAAACAAACGAATGCATTTTCGCATTTATAATATTAGTTAGGATTATATATATTATTATTAGAATTATATCTGTTCACGTTTTTAAAATGTAAAAGAAGTGAGATAGCATCAATAAAAATATTAATATTGTTTTATGAAAGGTAATTATTATTTTAGCATAATAAAAACAAAGAAATTAAGAATTTTTATATATTAAAACACATATGAAAAATCAACGGTACAAATGTGCAACAAGTTCAACTTAGAAGATTCCTTTGCAGCCACAGCCGGGGCCAGCGAGACCATTGTATACTACACCGGGGGCGCTAAGACCCAGACCAGGGCCTCCCAAACCGACCAGAGCAGGACCAACCAAACCGGAACCGTAGAGCCGAAAACTAGCTGCACCAACACCTTGCGCCCAATTGATTTTAAGTAAGGAATGCAAGCTCTACTGCTGAGCATTATTCCCAGGTCTGGCAAAGTTAGGGGGTCCAAACGCCTCCTACCGGAGGCTATACGCGGGGGTCGTGCGGTCAATGGCCCTTTACGGGGCACCGGTGTGGGCGCGCTCGATGAGGCGGCGGTCAGCCCGCCGGTTGAACGCGTCCCAGAGGGTCATGGCCACCCGGCTGGTCCGGGGATACCGCACGGTCTCCGGTGAGGCGGCGAGCCTCCTTGCCGGATTGCCGCTATGGGATCTGGAGGCAAAAGTCCTCACGCCCATTTGGGAGTGGCGCGAGGAGGCGTAAGGCCAGGGCTTGACTCCGATGCCGCGAGAAATCGCGGCACAGCGGACAGAGCTCCGGCGGGATCTCATAGCGACATGGAGAGTGCGATTGTTGCAACCCAGTGTTGGGCAAGCCATTATTGTGGCGATAAGTCCCCTCTTTGAGGAATGGCTAGAGAGGCGCCATGACGTCCTCACCTTCCGCGTGACGCAGGTCCTCACCGGACACGGTTTTTTTGGGAGGTTCCTGTTTCGTATCAGGCGAGGGGAAACGCCCGGGTACAGAGCATACGGTGGAGGTCTGCCCGGCTTGGGCAGAGCACCGTATCCTCGTGGAGGCGATCGGTGGCGAGGATCTCTCGTGTCCGGTCCTGGTCCAGGCCATGCTACGGAGCGAGAGGGCATGGGAGGCCGTCACCTCCTTCTGCGAAGCAGTAATGCTCGCGAAAGAGGAGGCGGAACGCGTGAGGGAGAGGAAAATTTCGCGCCCTCACGCCCCAAGCCGCTGGAGACGCCCTGGGCGTCGGGAATCGCAAGTCGATTCCCGGCCACCGTAGGCGCGGGCTTGCGGATGGTGAGCAATGGGTAGCTCGTCGTCCAGTAAGGACCAGGCCCGGGTCGACAGCGCGTTGTGCTCCACGCGCGCCTCAAAGAGGTGTCAGCAAGTGAAGGGGTCCGATGGGACCGATGCCTGCCGGGTTCGCGGGAAAGTCCGAAAGGGATACCGTGACCCCTGGCAACGGAAAGGCACCCACAGACGCCCCGCGTACAGACCTTGACAAAACGCCTTGAACAAGGTGATTTTGACTTGGTCCGCACAACGCGAGAATCTACGGGCCAACATGTTACCTCGGACCGCTAGTGCCCTACGTTCCCTTTCAATGTCAATATATGGAAATCATCAGATGATGAAGTTAACCTATGGATTATTCTAATCAGTGCCCATGAAGTTCGACAAAAATAAAAATAAATGATTTTCATCTACTTATATGAAGTTGGAACTCGTTAAGTTTTTTTTTTAACAAACTCATTTTTTAACTCGTCATATGCACAAGCTTAGCTTGATAGAAAATATTGTTCCGATCTTTAGGAAGTGCTTGGGTTCCCTCTATCTGGCAAAATCTTGGTGCTCCGAAATTTATTTGGCATAACATACTCTTGGCATAATCTTCTTTAAATTTTAATGGCATAAAAATATTTAATATAATGATTGTTTGGCCGAATATTTGTATGTCCGAATTTACAATGGCATCCTTTAAGATGGCAGAATTTTATTTGCAATAATTTTACTAGGCATATTGCCATTTCTGTAAAATAGCATTTTAAATCTTAAGATTAAACTATATATACTGTCTTATAAAGTCAATATGTGCTACATAAGTTAGTGACAGAAACGAATCGCTGTAAAACCGACACCACGTAGTCTTGTCTGCCCTACCCCTAGAGTGTAATTTAAGCCCGCGTAGGCGGTGCAGGGCAAGGCGGCCCACGAGCTGAGGAGCAGGTGGTTTTATCGCTCACCGCCGTGGCTGAGGCTGGCTGGCGCTACGCCGGCCAGTAAGCCGAAGCTCGCATGCATGTGGTTGCATGCTCGCTTGCATGTTGCATGCTTGCTGCATTCATGGTGTATGCTTGCTTGCATGTTTGTGTGAACTTTTTGCGATATGATGGTTCTGCTTTCTAATTATTATGAATATGAAAATTATGCCTTGAGATGATTCTGACTTACAAAATTATGAGTTTTGAATTATGATAAATGAGTGTATGCCAAACGATTTTCTGCGAAATGAAGTTTATGCTATCCGCTGTTATGCAAAATATTATTATGACATAAAAAGTTCTGCTATAAAGGGTAGACCCGAAGTGCTTAGTGCTTCAGCAGATTGCATATAACACAGAAATAGGGTATTAAAACACATTGTTTCAATAATTAATTTCTATATAATTAAAACTCAAATGAAAAATCAACAAGATTATCTACAATAATTTCTTAAAACTAAAATACTCCGTTGTAGCCACAGCCGGCGCCAACACGACCATTGTATCCCAGACTAGGGGCACCCAGCCCAGCGAGACCAGGGCCGTAACCAACTCTGCCGGGAGCAATACCAGCAGCAGGAGCAATAGCACCATAAGGACCAACAGCTGCACCAACACCTTCGCTCACAATACCAACAGCACCATTCCCACAGCCGTAGTTGATACCCCCAGCGCCAGCAGTAGGTAAAGCTCCCTCCACAGCCACAGCACTCAAGAACGGCAGCTCTCCGTTCACAATGAGAGCTCCTTCGATGGCGTTCTCAGAGAACACTTTGATGCCAGTGGGGGCGATGGGGGACACGCTGGTGATTGCGAAGCCGCCGCCGCTTGATGGAACGAAGGAGTTAGCAGCCAGGCCGTAGCTATTAATTCCTGGGTAGCCTAAGGGTCCTGCTCCCAAGGCACGTCCGGCTAGGTTGGAGCCGTAAGCGAGAGCATTGCCAGCTAAAGCGAGCTCTTCAGCAGCTAAGGCAGTGCCAGCAATGCGGTTACAAGCACCGATGGCTTGGCATGAGATGGTCTGAAAATAAATAGAGCAAAGGGTAAACAATTTGTCTTTCTATAGATTAATAATTAAACCAATTTACTTGATATTTGTGGTCTTTAAATGATGATGATGAAACTATTAGTGTATGTGACTATGTTATAGGATAAAAAAATATTTCAGAGATCGTTGACTGAAAAGAAGAAAATGCTCACCTGGACCAATAAGGCAGAAGCGCAGAAGACAAATAAAGCTTTGGCGGCCATTTTGTTTTTTGTTAACGTTTGTATTGAGGACAAACAAGTGAATGATTTAGGATCAAACCCACCAACGTTTTATACTGGCATATTACAATATATCTACGTAATCGATGGTAAAGAAATAAATATATTACGTGATGTGGGTGAAATAACCTGTTATTGTTGATAACGAACCTGACTTTAACATAGAACTTGATGAAAAATCACGTTTTTGAGCTAATATTAGATAACGTTTAGTGATTATGTCGTTATGCATGATAATTGCATGGCATGCGTAGGGTTTTAAGCTGCCTAAGATAGGGTTGAGCTACACAATGACTGTATCATGTGTGCCAATTTTCAGGAACACTTCATTGTATTTATTAAATAAATATAAAATAATAAAATCGTTTATTTATAAAAGAGGGCACATTTACAATAAGTAACTTAATAATTCAAATAGAACACATTTGCTTAATTGCCTGAACTAGGTTGAACCTGTGCTTCAGGCTAGGAAGTGCATAAATACTTTATGTAATAAATAAACAAAAAGTTTAAAGTATATAAACTAAATTAAAATTAGGTCAATCAAAGTAAAATGGCATGTTAGCGATTCTATTTGCAGACAACAAGTAGATCTTCTGTCTGTGCATAATCTATGGTTAGTAAATATTCAAGTATATTTTTTTACAGCTAAAGTAATTTAATTTATAAATACTAAGTTTTCTATTTAATCTATTGTACAGAAATGGGCCTAAGAATGTAAAAAATCTTTCTACAAAGACATGTTTTGAGGTTGCATTTGATGTGCATACTATATCATTCCGTCTCTTGTTAGTATTGTCAGCGGTGTAGGTAAGCATGGCGTGCTGTTTTAATACTAAGTGCATAGTGAAAAGTTGGCGAACAGTCAGCACGTTGCAGGATTTATATAGCAGATCTGTGGGAAAGAAAAAGGGATGGAAGTTTGCTACCTTTAAAATTTATCTTTGAGCTCTTTCAAGAGGAAGTAGATTGGTTTTTGGTGCGCCACCCCATGAAGTGATGCAGTATTGAATTATAGATTGACATAGGGCCAAATAAACTTGTGTGATTTTGAATCTGCAAAACTTCGCAATTTTTTTAAAACATATATTAATTTGCGCACTCTTTTAACTAGACTTTCAATATGTTTTCTGAAAGATAGTGTGTCATCCATTATTACCCCGAGGTATTTTGTGCTGCTCGTTTTGAGGATAAAAGGGCAATTACACATGACTGACCGATTTCCACATTGATGGCAGTAATGTAAAGTTGAGGCTTGCGCATGAAGAAGTGAATGTATTTTGTCTTGTCAGCATTTAATATTAGTAAATTGCTGTGTAGCCAATTAGTCACAGTATTTATTTATTTATTTATTTTTATTTATTTATAATAATCTTGCCTACATTATCATTACAGATCTATGATCCAATGCGACAGAGTGGCCTTACTAACTAAATCCTAGCAATTTCGAACAGTTCGCTACTGGTTTTAGCGGTAAATAATAACGTCGTGTCGTCGGCATAGGATATTATTTTGCCTTCTTTAATATTCAGATTACACAAGTCATTAATATAAATCAGGAATAGCGTAGGGCCCAGAATACTTCCCTGGGGAATACCAAAACCAGTACTTTTCTGCTCATCGCTCGTAATATTGTCTATTCTAACACATTGGTATCGGTCAACTAAGTAGTCCGTAAATAGTTTTAACGGAGTTCCCCTTATTCCTATGGCCTCTAATTTGTTTAGAAGAACGGAAACAGACACCGTGTTGAAGGCCTTGGCTAAATCAAGGAAGACTCCCAGGGTCTGTTTACCTTTGCCGAGTTCTTCTGAAATATAATCGGTCAGGGTATGCACCGCATCGGCTGTGGATAATTTGGCTCTAAAACCAAATTGTGCAGGGGATAAGAAATTATTTTTTTCTAGATAGTTAACTAGTCTACTGTTTATAATTTTCTCTAATATTTTTGATATTGAGGGGAGTAACGATATTGGCCTATAACTATTTACTAAGTCTTTACTACCAAATTTAAAGACAGGGATTACAACTGCCTTTTTAAGACAGCTAGGGAAAATTCCTTTGGATATACAGATTCGAAATATATGCGTTAAGGGAGGTACTAAAATATGCTTAAAAAGTTTAAGGATATTATTACTTATATTATCCCATCCAATTGCACAGTCATCTTTTAGTCCAGAAATAATACTGGTAAAAAATGGTTTACTTATAAATGGTTATTTTTTCTACAAGCCATTCTAGATTTTACACAAGATTGTTCCTATACTACTCGTGTTAATCGGCCCTACAAGAAATGTCTACCTTTAAGAGTTTTATCGATAACTCAAAATGTAAAGAAACTATTTTTATAATTTTAAACCTTTCAGGCCACAACGGATATTCCGTTTAAGTTAAAAAAGGTATGGTTACCTTTTTACAGGAATACAGTCGCTCCGTTTTGAAATGCGTGCTGAAAAGAGATTGCGTTGACGTTTCAAAATATATACCTGCATAGCACGTAATAGATGTAAGTTCCAGTTGAATCTAGGATCAACTGTCTGCCGGTTATGTGAACTGAAAACTTACTTCCTAAAGTACCTACCTTTACGTCATGACAACAATGAAACTGAACGCGATTAGCACAGTCATCTTAACCGGGTTCAATAGCCGTCTGTCAAAATTGTTATGACAGCTCTTGAACGCGATTTAGAAGTACTGATCGCGTTCAGTTTCATTGATAAAATTCGCACTTAAAGTCGCAAAAATTACGACGAATGACATGACGGTGCAATGACCTACATTTTGCACGTCTGTCATAACACAATCAGAGCCTAGTAAGCAGTCATTTTAGTCAACTAATCATAATAAACGTTACGTAATATACAACCTTGCTGACCCATCCGTTTCTGTAGGTCGCGAGCAAAACTGCAAAACTACTTATTATTCTGCTGATGCATTCGTTTTAGTAATGCATAACGCTGCATTCTTTCCAATCTGCATTGTCAGATTAAATAATCGTGCTAAACTTTGCGTATTAAATAAATAAATAAAATTATTAAAATTTCAGAAATTAAATTCATATTGAAGTTAGAGGTAAGATAGCCTGTTCCGCTGTGGTTGAGGATTCCAGGTGAAGCTCGCTTCCACCTTTGGCCTGATCATCACTTACGTGAGATGCAGGCCAAGAGATTCCCCGTTGTGGATTTAAAAAAATACAAATGCTTTTGAGCGTTGCAAATCAGCAATCGTAGGGTAGGACGCCAGCAGTCTTAAGCTACGGTTTCCTAAAAGAGCGATGGCCGTCACATTGAAAGAAAGAAAGAAAAGAAAGAAAATACATTTATTTGGCACAGACTAAAGGCACATAAGTAAAAAGAAAAAATAAAATAAAAGGATAGATTTAAAAAAAAAAGTGGAAAAATGTGCATTGCGTCTGCAATTTACCGGCGAATGGCGTCACTGAAACGTTATTTATGAAAGAAGTGTTAACACCGTAAAGACAAACCCCACTGCTTTAATTTTCGGACACCGCTCATCTAGGACACCGTAGCTTAAGTGGAGCGACGATCCATACTAGCTTACCTGCCTCATTGTGTTAAAAACCTTTTTTTTTATTACGGGGGGAAATCGTCATGGATGTCCTCTATACTAGGCTACGAAGAAATTTTCCAGGAATCATTGGTATATATGTAGGTAATTGTAATTCTCGTAAATAAACGATAAACTTAACATTTTGAAACGAAAATGAAATAATTCAACACTCATTACATACTGAGTTAAATACTTATTGGGTATTTTAGTAATAAGTAGGTATATTGCAACACCAACATTAAATGTAACAACGCAACTCGATCCTTTTTTTTGTTTTTTTGTTTACTTTTGGAAATCCTCATGTATGTCACAGACCCGGGTTCTGTCAGACTCTAACTGACCAAAACTCTAACTGTTCCGTCTCACACTTGCACCGGGGATCACGGGATCTAATGCGACTTCCACGATCCCCGGCTAGTGCCGGCCCGCCTCTGCGGGCCACCTCGAGTTAGAGGGGGAGTGAGGTGTTAACTCCCCTCTTACATCATATAAAGGCGCGCGTGAAACACTACACGCCACCATATCGGGTCCCATGGAGTAGGTGCGACGGGTTTCCCCAGATCCGTCAGCCCTAGACCCATTTAGGAGTGCTGGAAGAGGGCATTATCTGCCCTCCGCTGACGCCCGGTGCGTCTGCTGCAGTTCGGGTTAGTGGAAGCAATCTCCCGCTCCCTTTCCGCAGTCTCCTTCTGCGAAATAGTCTTTTCGCATAATACCGCGTCCCAGGACTCCTCGCTGCTGACCATCGAGTCGACAACGGCCGGCAGCGACAGGTCACTACTGACACCTGAGATGAGGGCACGGCGCGGCTCCTCCCAGGCAGCAACCAACCTAACTTCATACTTATCATGACTACAAGACATAAAGGTTAAAAACGGTCAAAGCTCCAGAGCTACCACAGGAATTACCTCAATGACTGATTAAATTCGTGATTAACATGTCCATCTGGACATGAATTGCGGTGGCTCACCTAGGAGTCTTTAAACCCGGACCCAGGTAGGTGCCTGCTGTAAGGAAAACCTGCAAGGTGGAAATTCACAGATGACTCCGCCATGTAAACGTGGTGCTGTCCCATAAACATAATACGAGTATATGATATAATTACAAAATATCTAATATTTACAAGATATAACAACTGAATCTATAATTTTATTTGACATAATGATTAGATAATATTATAATCGATTGATATAATTTTTTAAATAACGAATCTACCTTGTTCGCCTTCGCGCGTCACTGTTCTAACCTAAGCTAATCCATACAATGAAGAATTCACCAACAATGAAGGGGTCTTTTTTTTAAATTTAATTAATTTATAAAATAGATGTGTTATTTAATTATAAACTCGTCAAACTTTTACCTTTGATGGATCTGGCGCTCGGCGGCCGCTCCCGCCTTAGCCTTCTAACCTAATCTATCCGAGTCGGATTGCTCTGAATCGGGTATTAACCATAATGATGGTATCAATATATTGGGTCCTCACCTATGAAATTGGCTTTTTTTTTTCTCACAAATAGAGAACCTCGTAACTTCTATGATTTAAAATATTCATCAATTGCTTGATAAATTATATCGAATAGTGACCATCATAGAAAACTACCAATAGTAAAAAAAACCTTATTACTTATAGTTTTCTAAACATAAAAAATACCTTAAAAAAACTCCTCTTTTTGCTAGCAGAAATTACCACTATTTGTTTTAAAACTTAGCCAATACTTATTTTTGTCGCTTAATCTAAGTGGCATAAGTTATCTTAGTTTTTAAATACTAGTTCATAAAAGTTTTAAAACATTAGTGTTCATGTTTGTTAAATAAATTAAGAAAATGTTAGTATGAAAAATGCAACATCTTTAAAATTCTCCATAGGTACAACACGCTGATTTCATAGGTGAGGATCTAATACAAGGTGCCAAACTCGCAGCCTAGTTCTTGGCTGACTCTTTATATATTGTATCCTATTGACATCCACTCGCTTAAGAGAAGAATGTCTGATTTTCCATTCTATTCTGTTTTGCACCTCAATAGAAGTCCGGTCAGGATTGATTATTGCCCGGTTTTTGCGTATTCTATATTTGCACATAATGTCTATTACCAGAACAAAAAGCGTCATTTGAATTAATTGCGGCCATCATGAAGTAAAATACGATACTGCTACACCCGAATCGCTTTACCACCTGGCCATAGGACATTCGCTGCAGCGAATATTCACGCAGTGCGAACGGCGAGGCGTCTAGCGACTACAACAAATGTATAGAAATGTAACAATCAGGCGGGGCGACTGGCGAAATTTGCCGAGCGAATCGCACGAGCGTCTATTGGTAAGGCACATGACCTATATTCATTCGTATCCACAAAGCACCGCGCGCCGTTGCGACTCTGGCATCGTGTACAGGAAGCCTTAGCGTGGCAAAGGCGGTCACTGACCTACCTACATTTTCTAATATTAGGCTACGGAGAGATTAGGAAAAGGGCAATGAACGTTATTGCCACGCTAAAGCGATTCGGGTATGTCTGCTTAATTTTATGTGCCTGGACTACGGTATAAGAAAAAAGCATAATTATTCAGTTACCCACATTAAAGGTAATATACAACAGCAATAAAGCTTACCTTCTAAAACATAGTACTTTAACATAACTGGGAAAATGTATTATACTTATTTACAGGCATTACGGGCGTGATATTATGTTTAGTGTCGTCGGAATCGTTAAACAATGTAGGTATAACCAACACCCTATCCAAGGCCTTTCAAAGCCCTTCTTGGCTTCAAGTCACATAAATTATTTTGACGAGTTACAAGGTAGGCTTAAGGGAAAACATAAAAATGTTTCAGTATCATTAATTTATTCAAATAATAATATTTTACTCTCCAAAACGCCTACATAAAATAATTTATAAATTCTTAAATAAATAAACACTTAAAACCTAATATCCATAAGGCTTATTGCCATATGCTGGCATTTGGCCATAAGACGGGGTATTATGCCCACAAGAAGCACAGGTGCCCGTAATAGTGACAATACCACCACAAGGCACGCTGCCACTAAATGCCACTTTGCCAGTCAATGGCACATGGCCAGTTACAGAAGTCATGCCAGAGACTGGCAACTCGCCGTTGACTGCAACTTCACCGTTGCCAGCTCCGCCGTACGCTGGATTTGAGGTCCCAGCGCTGCCATATAATTGATTTGGGGTCCCAGCACCACCATATACTTTGTTTGGAATGCCAGCTCCGGTAAAAGCTTGATTTGGCAAGCCAGAAAATGCTTGACCATTTGGCATAATTTGACCATATGGGCCAAGTGCTTGATTAGGTCCCATCGGACCTATTCCAGGTCCATTCATGACCCCGCCAAGTGGTGCTTGTCCTTGTAATGGGCCCCCAAGTCCATTATTTGGTCCGTATTGGAGTCCATTGTTCACCATTGTGGGTCCGTTGACGCGTTGACTGAACGCATACTGAAATAAAACAAAATTAATTAGCTTCGCGAAAATAGGCCAAATAAAATATAAAAAACAAACTTGATGAGCACTAAACATAGTTGCATAAAAATAAAAATTTACTGCCTGGCAGCTGAATAGCAGTATTTTATTGGAGCGACACCTAATCAAACATCCACAACCCAAGTTACTGGGTAATAATATATCCCTTGGTAAGACTGGTAATTATTGTAAATTTATTAAATTTATAAAGAAAGAAAGAAACATGCGTTTATTTGCATGACAGCAAAAAATACACCAGAAAACTATTAACTATAATTTAAATCAAAGAACCCAACCTGAACAAAGCAAATCTGAATACAGAAGATGAGAAAATAAGAGCACATGACGTTATAGTTGAACAGATTAATCTCTAATGACTACAGAACGATCTTCAAGCACCTTTTATATTCAATCTTAAACACTTCGAAATACACTTAGTAATAATTTGATATATCACGTAAGTAATCAATGATTTTCTTAGAAAAATTGATATAGATCTTGATAAAGATAAAATATAACATAACTTAACATCACGTTTGTAATTCCTAAATTGTTAGCTAGAGGTCGCCAGTTATGTTTAAGTCCCATGTAATAGGGGACGAGACTATTGTCACTAACCGAGCACAAATCCAGACTCCATCCGGGCTGCTACTAACAAATTCCTGATGGGAAAACCCAATGACACTTTGCCCGACCTTGGAATCAAACCCGGGACCGCATTCTCAGCTCAGCGCTCACTAGACCAAAAAGATATTGATTGTTATTGAAACGACATCTGTTGATTTATGAAAGAAATAATGATATATTAAGTTGATCTAAGTTTACTAGTGGTTGAATAGATGGCAGCACGTACCACGTAGGTACACTTTGTTATAGACATCATGCCTGTATTCTTCGAAGGGTAAGGCAGAGGTGTACCTGAAGTCCGATGTAAGAGGAACTGAGCCTATTGCCATCCACCGGGCACATCTAGACTCCGGATTACTACTTAACTGAGAGATTCAAAATGGATAAACCCAATTACACTTTGCCCGATCCGGGAATCGAACCCAGGACCTCATGCTCAGCAGTAGCACTTGAAGCCACAAATGAGGCAGTCGCTTTGTAATAGGAGACCACTGGGTAACAGTGTGCAGTAGTACTTCTCAGGATGAATATATGAATATTTGTGTCTGCCTTTTCTCGTCAATTTTGGGGCCGGCTTCCAGTCTGGAAAGATCAGGTGCAAGACCAACGGCATTACGTGCTTTCCCAGACACAGGCTATACAGAGTACGTAATGTTGCAACAGTAATTACGCAATATTGTCTTTGGTCCGAGGCCTTAACATCAACTAATGAACAACATTTCCAAATGTTTTTTTTTGGTTGAATACGAGGCTTTTGGCTACTTTTGTATTTGTGTATTTTTTCTTTGAATGTGCATTTTTTTTTGTGCAGAATAAACATATACCTTTCTTCTTCTTTCTTTAGATTGACACCCAATCTGCCTAGACTTTTCCCAACTACCCAATTATCCCAGTATTTTACATGTATCGACTACATATCTGACCTCCACGACCCAGTATGGTCTGGCTGGTTGTTAGATTTTCGGGCTTCTGAATCCCGTAATGACTGTCAAAATTGTACAAATGACAGATGGGACCAAACTACTTACGTAGTTTAACCCTCAATCGACCCGTGCAGCTGTTATTACATAAAAGTACATGATATGACAAAAAATATATATCACGACAAAAAATATATATCACGTAAGAGCGTAGGTCCTTATCGACAATGTAATAATATTACATCTTACAAAATAACATGACTAAATACTAATGTAACTAATCAGTATAAATTCTTCGTTATTGAACAAGAAAATCATTCACAAGTGTGTATCCCACACAAAAATACGAATCCAAAATGGCCGCCAAGTCTATCTTCGTCCTTTGCGCTGCAGCCTGCTTTGTTAAGGTGAGTTAAAATTACAAGAAAACGATCTAATCAAATTATACAATTTTCTCACAAATAGCACCATAATATTTGCATTTTGAGATTGCAATAAAAAGTCCAATTATTCCTACTTGTTGTTTTCCTTGAAAGCGATCGACCATCATGGTCACAATGAGTGCTCTATCATTTGAGGATGAAAAAGTAAATTTAAAAAAATAATCCTCTCATGCATTTATAAATATTGAGCCATCATCATCCTTCTGAATACAGAAGCTTCTAGCTAAATCTCGTTTTCAAACCTTCTCTAAAAATGGCACACAAAAGCATCGAAATAAATTCCATTTTCAATTCACAGTTCATCGCAGCCCAGCAATGCCTCGGCGCTGCCAACAACCTTGTCGGCACTGCTATCGCTGCTGAAGAGTTGGCACTAGCTGGCAACGCCCTTGCTGGTAACGCATTAGCCTACGGAGCTGGCGGCTTAGGATATGGAGCTCCTTTCGCCGGCCCAGCATCGGGCTATGGTTACGCAGCCAATGCTATTGCCCCGACGAGCGGCGGTGGTTTTGCCGTCCAGAGCATTTCTCCCATTGCCCCAACTGGTATCACCGTCTTCTCTGAGAATGCCATTGAAGGTGCTCTATCCGTAAATGGCAACTTGCCCTTCTTGGGAGCCATTGCTTTGGAAGGTGCTTTGCCCTCTGCTGGTGCTGGTGGCATCAATTATGGCTGCGGGAATGGCGCTGTGGGTATCGTGAGCGAAGGCATCTCCCCTGCTGTTGGACCTGCGGCTTACCCAGCGGGACTGGGCTATGCTAACGGCCTGGCTGGTGGTCTTGGATATGGTGCAGGTTTGCAGGGCAATGGAATGGGTTACAATGGACGCCCTGGACTCGGTCTGGGTGGATATGGGGGTGTTTATTAGATAAATTGTTATTTGTTGTTTACTTATAAATAAAAGTTATATTTTGTAGTACAAATATTGTATTTTGATTACTATAAATTATGTGATGCATATACCTGTAACCTTACCTCCAAACGAAATAGGCAATAAGGCGGAATTTTGCTAGGGCATTGTGGGCTCCAGAGAAACCTCGACCCCTTGCTTTGCTTTTTACATTGTTAGGGGTGCAAGCGCCGCCGCATTGTGTCGTATGTGCGGCGGCTGGCAAGCCAGCCGGCCACCGGATTGGGAGCAAGGCCTGCGCTCCACCCGCCAGGGCTAGAGGCAAACCACCTGCCACCGCCGTCACAGCCGCAACCGCCGCCACCGTCGCCGTTGCCGCCTCAACAGCCGTCGTCGCCGCCGCAGCCGCCGCGGCAGGGCCCTCACAGGGGGCTAAGGAGGGGGCTGACATGGAGTGCCAATAATGGCCCCATTTCGCCTCCTCCAGGCGAACATCAACCACTGCGCCGCAGCTCAGCATCTGTTGCTTCAGAGCATGGCGCAGTGGTCGATTAACATCGCCGTGGTCGCTGAGCCGTACTTTGTCCCACCCAGGGATGACTGGGTGGAGGACCTGAGCGGCTCAGTGGCCCTAATTTTGTCGGCCGCCGCCGGTACCCCGTCCCTCGAGGCTGTTAAGAGAGGACGGGGTTGCGTTGCAGCACGGTTCGGGGAGATTGTCGTGGTAGGCGCGTACTTCTCCCCGAACCGAACTCTCGCCGAGTTCCACAACTCCCTTGCGGAGTTGAGAGTCGTCGTCGTCGGGTTCTGTTCCCTCCCCGTGCTCGTACTCGGGGACTTCAATGCCAAGAATGTGGCTTGGGGTTCCCGGTATACGGACACACGGGGCAGGATGGTGGAAGACTGGGCGCTGGAGACAGGCCTGGTCGTCCTTAATCGGGGTTCTGTCCCCACGTGTGTGCGGATGCGGGGTGAATCAGTGGTGGACATCTCGTTCGCTAGCCCCGCTCTGTCGCCGCGTGTCATTGACTGGCGCGTCATGGAGGGGGTGGAGACGTATTCCGATCACCGGTACATCCGGTTTGACGTCTCCGCCCAGACCTCGAGCGCGCCGGTCCGACAGGCCCCGAGTGGTCCGCGGTGGGCGCTGAAGCAGCTGGACCGGGAGCTCCTCCTGGAAGCCTCGATCGTGCAGGCCTGGGTGTCATCACCGGACAGGCCTGCCGACATCAATGACGAGGCAGAGTGGTTCCGGGAGGCCATGTCCGAGATATGCGACGTGGCAATGCCCCGGGTCCAGCCCGGACGTGCTTCGCGCCAGGTGTACTGGTGGTCGCGTCAGCTGACGACACTGCGCAATGCGTGCGTTACTGCGCGACGCCGGTACACTAGGCACCGGATACGGAAGTCATTCAGGCGGAGCTGTACGAGGGGTACAGAGCGGCGAAGACCGCCCTCCAAGCGGAAATCCTGCGGGCCAGGGCAGTGGCCCGCGAGGAGTCGCTGGAGACTCTGAACAGAGACCCGTGGGGACGCCCATACAAAATGGTGCGGGAGAAACTCCGCCCATGGGCTCGCCCGCTTACGCAGAGTCTCCGGCCGCAGCTTGTGGGGGATGTGGTGAGCGCTCTGTTCCCTTCACGAGGGGAACATGCCTCCCCGCCCATGGCTCCGCCTACTACGGTGCCTGATGCGGACCACACCGCCGACGACGACGACGATGCTCCGGAGGTGACCGAGGTAGAGATGAGGGTGGCGGTACGTAGGCTAAATGCCAGAAATACCGCCCCAGGACCCGACGGCTTACCTGGGAAAGCCTGGGTCCTGGCCTCAGAGGCTCTCGGGCCTCGACTAAGGGGGCTCCTAAGCGCATGCTTGGAGAGGGGCCAGTTCCCGCTTCGTTGGAAGACGGGGAATCTGGTCCTCATCAAGAAGACGGGGCGCCCTGCGGACTCTCCGTCCGCTTACCGGCCCATAGTGCTGCTCGACGAGGTGGGCAAGCTCTTTGAAAGAGTCATTGCAGACCGCCTCGTCGGGCGGCTGGTGCGGGTGGGGCCGGATTTGGCGGAGAGCCAGTTTGGTTTACGCAGGGGGCGCTACACGGTGGACGCCATCATGCGCGTGCGAGCCCTCACGACGGGGGATGCGGTGGCTCGGGGTGGGGTCGTCTTGGCGGTGTCTCTAGACATCGCCAACGCCTTCAATACCCTGCCCTGGAGTTGCATCAGGGAGGCACTCCGGTATCACCGGATGCCGACCTACCTCTGTCGTGTGGTCGAGGCCTATCTGGCAGACAGGGCCATCATCTACCCCGGTCACCAGGGAGAGTGGAACCGGCGAGAAATGTCGTGCGGTGTCCCACAGGGATCGGTCCTGGGGCCGCATCTGTGGGACATCGGATACGACTGGGTGCTGCGCGCCGACCTCCCTAATGGCGTCAGCGTCGTTTGTTACGCTGACGACACGTTGGTCCTGGCGCAGGGGAGGTCGCACCAGGCGGCGGCCGAACTAGCGACACACGGGGTTGCGACAATCGTGGCCAGAATCCGGCAGTTGGGACTCGAGGTGGCCTTGCACAAGTCTGAGGCCATGTGTTTTCATGGTCCTCGGAACGCGCCACCGTCGGGTTCCCAAATAACGGTAGGAGGGGTTCACATCGGCGTCGAGTCGACGATGAAGTACCTGGGACTTGTCCTCGACAGTCGGTGGAACTTCGTGGAGCATTTCCGACGTTTGGCTCCCAGACTGGACCGGGCCGGGGCTGCCTTGAAACGGCTCCTGCCCAATCTAGGGGGTCCAAACGCCTCCTGCCGGAGGCTATACGCGGGGATCGTGCGGTCCATGGCCCTGTACGGGGCACCGGTGTGGGCGCGTTCGTTGAGGCGGCGGCCTGCCCGCCGGTTGAACGCGTCCCAGAGGGTCATGGCCACCCGGCTGGTCCGGGGATACCGCACGGTCTCCGGTGAGGCGGCGAGCCTCCTTGCCGGATTGCCGCCATGGGATCTGGAGGCAAAAGTCCTCGCGCATATTTGGGAGTGGCGCGGGGAGGCGAAACGCCGGGGCTTGACTCCGATGCCGCGAGAAATCGCGGCACAGCGGACAGAGCTCCGACGGGATCTCATGGCGTCATGGAGAGTGCGACTGTCGCAACCCAGTGCTGGGCACGCCACTATTGCGGCGATAAGTCCCCTCTTTGAGGAGTGGCTGGAGAGGCGCCACGGCGTCCTCACCTTCCGCCTGACGCAGGTCCTCACCGGACACGGCTGTTTCGGGAGGTACCTGTTTCGGATAAGGCGGGAGGAAACGCCCGGGTGTCATCACTGCGTGGATCGCCCGGAGGACACGGTGGAGCATACGGTGGAGGTATGCCCGGCTTGGGCAGAGCACCGCCGTGTCCTCGTGGAGGCGGGGATCTCTCGCGTCCGGTCCTGGTCCAGGCCATGGTACGGAGCGAGAGGGCATGGGAGGCCGTCACCTCCTTCTGCGAAGCAGTAATGCTCGCGAAGGAGGAGGCGGAGCGCGTGAGGGAGAGGCAAATTTCGCGCCCTCACGCCCCTAGCCGCCGCAGGAGGAGACGCCCTGGGCGTCGGGAATCGGTTGCCGATTCCCGGCCACCGTAGGCGCGGGCTTGCGGACGGTGAGCAATGGGTAGCTCGCCGTCCGGTAAGGACCAAGCCCGGGTCGACGGCGCGTTGTGTTCCACGCGCGCCTCAAAGAGATGTCAGCGAATGAAGGGGTCCGATGAGACCATTGCCTGCCGGGGTTGCGGGAAAGTCCGAAAGGGATACCGTGGCCCCCTGGCATTGCACAGGCAACAGAAGGAACACGGGTGGGTTTTAGTCAGTAAGAGTCTGACACGCCCTCCCGCTCCACCCAGAGCGGGAGACGTCATTTGATGATTTCCCACCCAAAAAAAAAAAAAAAAAAAAAGGGGTGCAAGCGCCTCCTAGAATTGAGAACTACAATTCTTAAGAAATGGGTAATCTATGAATGCGTTTTACATACCTGTGGTACTAAAATAAATTATTCTTATTCTTACATAACCCATTTCATGCAAGTTTTTGTTACTCAACTTTAGGTGGTACAATACTACCAGTTACCACTCATTATTATTAGTGTAGCAACACTGGTGTCATTGGCTCCTAGTCGCAATTTTCCGACATACTCGCTTGTAATAAGGTGTCTTAATAAAAGATTACTGGTGGACTATACATATAATCCTATTCGATCTTCCCGAAGAAGTCCTATATACAGTCGCTATATGTGGACTCTCACTCAAAAGGAACCTTCCAATTATTCCATGAACAATCTGTCATGCTGTTCGGGAAAAAATTAACGCCCTTTTTTCTATGAGAGTTTTTGTACAGGATAACGTCTCTTGAGTCAGCTAGTTAGACATAGAATTTCTCAAAAAAATACTCAAGCTTCATTGATCTGACAACAGTTTCAACAGGTATGTTAAAAGCCACCCAAATGGCAATAGAGAGGACTATACTGGGAAACTCCAAGCTTGCATCATATTATGTGATCGAATCAGAAATAAAGAGATCCGCAGGAGAACCAAGTAACCGACATAGCCCGAAGAATTGCCAAACTTAAGTGGCAGGGCAGGGCACATTGCTCGCAGAACAGATGGCCGATGGGGCTGAAAGGTTCTGGAGAGGCGACCACGTACTTAAAGACGTAGCGTTGGAAGGCCTTCCTCAAGGTGGACCAATGACCTTATGAAGGCCGCAGAAATCCGCTGGATGCGGGAAGCACTGAATCGGTCGAATTGCCGGTGCTTGGGGGAAGCTGACATCTTTCGTCTGTTATGATGATGATGATACTGGAGGTATGACGTAAGGTATCCATGAGGATGAAAAGCAGCGCATGAAGTAATTTTTACTCGAATTATGGCGTTCCAATGCAAGGAATAATAAAATACACGGAGAGAAAAATGTACTAAAATATATTATAGAAACTAAATTCGAGGACAACAAATTCCCTGTGATAACTACAATTTCCCTGTGATAACTACAATTTCCCTGTGATAACTACAAATAGATGTTTCTAAATGTAATTTGTAGATTTTGTAATGTCTAGTTAAACTTTATTGCTATCAATAGCTTACTTTTGTAATATTTAACTAGTAATCATAAATAATAAATGTAAACATTAAACTATGTTATATTTTGCATTTACTGAATTGGATTTTTAGTAATTACCTGCATTTAAGAATAAAGACTGTTTGTAAAAATAATAATACTTAATCTATTTTAACTAATATTATAAAGACAAATGGTTTGTTTTTTTTGTGTGTATGTTTGTTTGTAATGGATAACCAAAAAAAAATACTTAACCGATTTAAAAAAATATTTCGCCAATAGATTACTTTCATGGCGCGTCTCCGCAGAACCACACGCTTTACGAAGCCTGAAGAGGCTTATATAAGTAATCAACATTACGTACATACTTGATAGTACCGTGAGAATGATAAACCTAGCTAAAATTACTGTCCATTGGAGCCAGCAATAAGTACTTATCGGAGGCATGAACAGTCAACTCCTATCGCAGTCCACTGCTGATCATAGGCCCTTCCCAGGCTGCGTCACAACACCGTGTCTTGTGCCTTCTGCATACATCCTGTCCCAGCCCCCTTTGAAGGTCATCGGTCCGTCTAGCTGGGAAGTGTATACACTAGCCGATAAGCAGTCTCCACTCCAGGATTCATCTGCTCCACCGGCTATCGGCCCTCACTACTTACACAGCTTTCTTACTCAGCCAGCTATGTCTGTAACTCCGGTTCCTTTCCGGATAATTTCATTTCTCTTTTTGTTTTCGTCTCAACCGTTTACCTGATATCAAGCAGCGATCCCTGAAAGGTACATGGAACCAAGCCTAGCCTTTTCCCAACTATGTTTGGGTCAGCTTCCAGCCTAACCGGATGCAGCTGAATATCAGTATTTTACATGGAGTAACTTCCTATCTGACCTCCACAACCCAGTTACTTTGTAACTCGATACCGCTTGGTACCGGTTGTCAGAATTTAGGGCTTCTGACGACCCGTAACGACTGTCCACAAATGACATACCAACCAATAATGGAACCAATGGCAATCTCGGTATTCAAAGGTCAACCCAATCCACGGACCAACCGCGGCAGGCGTAGTTTAACTTGATCGAACGACCCGTGCGGCTGTCATTGCTTTGCCACGAGCTCCCATGAATTTGAATTGTTTAGGTGACAGTGTAATTACACGAAAAAGACTATAGGCCTATATTTTGCCTCAGATAACGTTGAACCCGTGAATGTTCCATATGTATTGGCCGAACATTCCCGCATGGTTTTGGTAAGCCTTAAATATAATCCTTCGCCAACACAAGGTGAAGGTTACTGAAGTTAAAACTAAACTGAAGAGTAATTGGACTCAATTTAATTACAAATATTACATGACCTTGGACATCTACGTGACCTGTAAGTTAACATAACATCATGCGTGTATTCCCCAAAGGGCTAGGCAGAGGTGTGCCTATAGTACACCCACATGTCGCCAGTTATGTTTAAGTCCTATGTAATAGGGGGCGAGCCTATTGGGGCCCTCATATAACCAAATTGTCGAAGCGGCTAAGCTCTGCAGCCTACGCGGTCTATAAAATCCGTCATTTGACTGATGTAGAAACAGCTCGATTAGTATACTTTAGTTATTTCCATAGTGTAAAGTCGTACGGAATTTTGCTGTAGGGAAATGCAGCCGACATTCAGGCTAAATTTGTGCTGCAGAAACGAGCAATTCGAGCAATTTATAACCTAAGTTGTAGGCATTCACTGAGGGATAAATTTAAGGAAATAAACATAATGACAGTCGCATCTCAATATGTATTTGAGAACCTGATTTATGTAAAAAAGAATATTAGTGCCCAGGACTAAGCTCCATAAAATTAGTAATTCTTTAGTGCCAAAGCATACGTTTTTACAACAAACTCCCTAGCCATGTTAAAGAACTGAGCCTCAATTAATTTAAATCATTTATTAAACACAAACTATGTCAAAAAGGTTTCTATGAAGTTAAAGATTACTTAGACGACAAAAAGGCTTGGGACTAACTCCATACTAATTTAATTTATTTGACGAAGTTGTATTGTAATATATGGTCAGCTGGCGATCTCGAAAATTGATCATGTTATTCTTGCCTGAGCAACTGGCAGAAAGTTCGTCATGCTCCCTTAGATGTCACTGCTTGCAGTAGCGTCGGGGGTCGGGTTGCCTCCTTCCCTCAAATATGGCGAGGGGAGTAGTGGCTGATCTTTGCGTTATACTCGTGAACGGGTGCTGCTTGTGGTGGCTGGTCGTCTTGCTGACCAAGGTTTTTGTTGCTGTTATTAGTAATTAACTGTTTATTTATTTTTACTTCGATGGTCCTAGTTTATCATTTGTGATTTCTGAGTTACAGCTTGAATAGCTATATGTAAACGAGCACGCCCTTTATGCCTGGCATTCATTCGGGTATTTACTTTTCACTTTTTTTGTTGATATATTGGCGTGTGCTAGGTGACATATAGAAAATAATTTAATTTAATTTAATGTTCTATGTTACGTAATGTAAATTATTTTGCATAAGTACTTTTGTATAGATTCAAGTTTTTCTAACAATTCAGACAGCTGTGCAGCTGGGGAGTTTGTTGTGCCACTTCTTCTTCTCAGCTAAAGCATTAGGAAGTGGTGAAGGACGGGCGTTTTTGGGGGACTGTCTTATGTTATTTTGACGTTCAAAAAGTGCTAATTTCTCAGCCTATTTTGAATAAATGACTTTTGAATTTGAATTGAATTTGAATTTGAATATGCCATCAACCGGGCATAAATCTAGACTCTGGGCTGCCACTGAGAAAGTCCTGATGAAAAAAACCCAATATCCGGCAGTAGCGTATGCGACCACTAACCCAAGAAGGCAGTCCTTACTTAAAAGCAATTGGCCGCAATTTCATGACAAATATCACATTTCCATGGACATGTACGAGTATCAGCCCGTATCCGCATGTTCCCACTGATAGAACACAGACTGCTAAATTCATAAAGGTCGATCATTGGTTGATCAGTGTATTCCACAAACACGATACTCGTAACGAATTAAAATAAATGACTGCATAATGACGTTCTCATGGTAGGTCACTGATTAAAGGAACTGTCAAAATTTTAGCAGATTATCGCCTAAGTCAGTCATTCATTTTTCATTAGGTACGAGATTACCAATAGATGCCATTTCTTTCAATGTAGTGTCAGTGGCTGACCATTGGAAAGTCACAATGACGCCAATATGTTAGTAGATTACCAAACTTGTCAAAATCAACAATTATTAAATCAATGATAGACCATTCTGACACTATTGTAATAGCAGACTTGAGGCCCAGCACGCGTACGCGAACGGGTTTTGTCGACGTAAGCGTAGAAAAAATGGCAGATTTAAACCATCACAACTTGTCATTTTGTCTATTCTTCCGTCGACAAAACCCGTTTCTATGGTGGTTGCTACGTGTGCAGGTACATATATCATCAGAAAGTTCTGTTACCTACTCAATTATCGAATGGAAAATTATTCCAATCCATATCTAATCACTGACAGTTATTATTACCTAAATTACTGCAATATACAAAATTATATTCGTAATATAAAATAAATTATGTAAAACTTACTCACTTACTTAGCACATAGATTATAATTTTATGAAATAGTTTATTATAAAAAGTTCAGAAATGATTCGAAAATATCATTCAACGATTTGTTACTCAGTAAAGAACTACAACAACAAAAATATCAAAATGACCGGCAAAGTTGTGCTTTTGTTTGCCTCTGCACTATTCGTCAAGGTAATAAATAATTTGTAATTATTGTTCTATAAATTGATTGAATTGGACAAAGTGTCCCTACAATTGGTTGCTTGCTTCTTTCTTTTTCGTGTGGTCAGAGTTTTACTGCCGCTTAAGGGCATCTGACTTGGCTTCAAATGCCGTCAAAAAATATTTCCTTTTATGTATCTTGATGCCTGTTGTACTTATGTTATTATTTACTTCTTTTTGCTCTCGTGGTTACAAGCGTGACTACAGAGGATCCTAGGTCTGATTCCCAGGTCACACAAAGTGTTATTGGGAATTATTCAGTAACAGCCTGGAGTTTGGATTGTGCAGTGTGATTCCGCCGTGCCTCTGCCGTTGGCCCTGCGCCTGATCTCTCTCCGGTTATGTCAAATTGCGGGCCCATCGGACTATGAGAGTGAGGGTACAGAGAGTGCACCTATGTCTGCGCACACGCCTGTACAGTATAATATCTCCCACGTCGATGGCGAGTTTCCACTGAGATTGGCCGCCATGGTCGAAATCCAAAAGCTTACAAGGGTTAATGTTATAATTTTTATATATATATTTTATTTTTATTTTTCTTTTTCAGACCATCTCAAGCCAAGTCATTGGTGCTTGCAACAACATTGCTGGCACTGCCTTAGCAGCTGAAGAGCTGGCATTCGCTGGCAACGCGCTGGCTTACGGCTCCAACCTAGCCGGACGAGGCTTGGCAGCAGGACCCTTAGGTTATCCAGGAACTTACGGCCTGGCTGCTAACTCCTTCGTTCCTTCAAGCGGCGGCGGCTTTGCTGTCCAAAGCGGTTCTCCCATCGCCCCCACCGGCATCACCGTGTTCTCTGAGAACGCCATCGAAGGAGCTCTCATTGTGAACGGAGAGCTGCCGTTCTTGAGTGCTGTGGCTGTGGAGGGAGCTTTACCTACTGCTGGCGCTGGGGGTATCAACTACGGCTGTGGGAATGGTGCTGTTGGTATTGTGAGCGAAGGTGTTGGTGCAGCTGTTGGTCCTTATGGTGCTATTGCTCCTGCTGCTGGTATTGCTCCCGGCAGAGTTGGTTACGGCCCTGGTCTCGCCGGACTGGGTGCCCCTGGTCTGGGGTACAATGGTCGTGTTGGCGCCGGCTGTGGCTACAACGGAGTATTTTAGTTTTAAGAAATTATTGTAGATAATCTTGTTGATTTTTCATTTGAGTTTTAATTATATGGAAATTAATTATTGAAACAATGTGTCTTAATACCTAATACTATTTACTACTGATATTACTTACTAGCCTGTAGCCACTTCCTTTAAGATACAATCTGCTGAATATAAGCACTTTCAAAAGTTTGGAACAATGGCTTCTGCCAAGCTAAGTTTGTACATACATAATTATGACGGGTTAAATGAGTTTGTCAAAAAAACTTATCGAGTTCAAACTTCTTATAAGTAGATGAAAATAATTTATTTTTATTTTTGTTGAACTAGATCGGCACCAATTAGACTAATCCACTGGATAACTTCATCATCTAATGCTTTCCATCTATCCAGTGCGAGGTGGACATAGAACGGGTGACACTGGGTCACCACCGTTCCACCATGTTCCCACGGTGGTTGGTAAATCCACATTAATATTATAAAATACGAACGAAACTCCGTTTGCTACCTTTTCACTTAATACGTTCTCGTGGGATAATTTCCGACCTCCACACGGGCGAAGCCATGAACAGAAGATAGTGAGAGATTCAAAGAGTCAATCGTCTTAATCTGCCTGCCTTTTCCCAACAATGTGGAGGTCAGCTTCTAGTCTACCCGGATGCAGTTGAAAACCAGTACTTTAACGATTTTTTCAAAATAAATAAGAAAATTAAAACGTCTCCAGTAGCGGGCGGACGGTGAAAAGAAAGAAAGAAAGTTAGGTTTATTTGTCTCAGAAACACGTGCATACAAAAAGACAAGACTAGGTAAGCAGAAAACAAAATATATAAATATGATTTTAAACATAACAGTCGGCAGCACTACGTCATGACTGTGACAAGAAGGCTTCCACTCAGCATAATGCTGTACCCACAGCACATCGCTGATTTTCAGTGGTCACCCAAACAATATTTGTAATGTTTATTATGCTTAACACAGCACAACATCACGCTAGTTTTGACATAAGGGATAGGTAGGAGTGTCGTCCCCGACACACCCCTTTACTCAGATTTGTTACAGTTGTAATGACATTAATGTCATTTGGTATTATTTTATACAAGCTGCACCTCGCGGTTTCAGCCGGGTAAGTCTCGATCCCGTGGAAACATCGGGATATAAAGTATCCTATGTCCTAATCCAGGTCATGATCTAGCCATGTGCCAGATTTCATCCAAATCTGTTGAGCCGTTTTAGCGTGAAAGTATAACAAACAAACTCACTTTCGCAGTTATAATATTAGTTAGGATACCTTTTGTATAGATTATTTTCTGAACAGGGAATATAGTGTATGTGTAGTGTGTGTGAGTATAGAATAAAGTGAATGTGAGAACGCTGTATGCCTTGTAGACTTATAGATATTTCGATTTCTGGCAATTTCGTATTTTGTTTTAACTTGAAAACATTGTAAAAGCCAATTGTTTTTTAAATAATAACCGTGGAGTTTATTGCCGGTTCTTCTCCCTACGAAACGACCAATTGGAACCGTACACCTAGCTTCTGACGTTCTATAGGTACCCGTGTGGGTTTAGTGTTGTATTTTTATATATAAAACTCTCCTGCCGCGCGACGGTGCGGACGTGTTTCTGGTGTTCTCCAAAAGAAAATAAATACTCCGAAATATTAATAAAAATGTCGATGGATTGTCGAGCTTGTAGTGTTAAAGTGCCAGATGGACTATTTCTGCGGTGCTCTAAAAAACAATGTAAAAAAGTGTACGACATCAAGTGTCTGGGGTTTGAGGAAGGCGAGTTTAATTCATTTTCTAAGGACCGCAAACTCGAGTGGATTTGTCCTGAATGTGTTTGTTCTAAACCCAAACGAAATGACCCGGACACACCAGTTCGGAGCACCTTCCAGATGAAGGCAGACGAGAGCAGCGCTTACGTTAACACTCAGCGAGGCAGCCGTTCCAAAACAACAGCTGATGTTTCGGTCGTCGAGTGTGATTGCGATGCGGTGTTGCTAACAGAGTTTAGACAGTTCAGACTGGAAGTACTTCAACGTCTGGACATGCAAACCAAGGTGGTGAAACATCTTCAAGAAGTATGTTGTTCTACGAAAGCTGAATTGGAAGAACTAAAGGCAAATATGAAGGTAGTACAAGAAAAACGGTCACAAAAGAATTTATTGTTTACTGGAAACCAACCAGGTAGAAGTATGGAAGAAGTATCAGGCGGCTCTAAATCGGGTGATGAGGTGTCTAAACAGCCCAGGGCTCCATCTTCATATGCTATTGTGGCCCGTAGTGATATTAACGTAGATAAACAAAAAATTGCTACTACCCGCGTCGCAAGAAAAACTAGTGAGGCCACGAAACCGGCGTCGGTGAGCGCACTAGCTGCGGAGTCTCCCACTATTTCGCAACCTATATCTAGCCAAGAAGACAAGAATGAAATAAATGAGTGGACCACAGTCAGAAAAAATAAAGGAAGTATCAAATCTAAAAATGTTATGAGGGGGAGAAATTCGGATTTGATAGAAATACAGGCTACAGAAAAAAAGAAGCATCTTCACGTTTGGCGCCTGGCTGTAGAAACAACGGTGGAAAAGCTTACTTCGCATGTAAAAAGGGTTTGTGGCTCTGAAGTGTGCGTCAAGATTGAGAAAATCAAACATAAAACCGAGAGGGACTATGCATCTTTTATTATCACTGTACCTGAATCTATATATGAACAGGTGTGTAAACCAGAGATGTGGCCAGTCAATGCTGAATTTTGCGAATGGATTTGGTTTCGTAAATCGACCAGCAAGCCAATTGAAAAATAAAAAAATCAGCATCGATTTGTATTACCAAAATGCTAGAGGACTTCGAACAAAGTTGAGTAGTTTTTGTAACAATATAGAATCATTAAAGGCCGACATATTTGCAATTACGGAAACGGGATGTAATGATTCTATAATGGATGCGGAGATCGTGCCACCGGGTTACCAAATTATTCGATGTGACAGGGCTGACGGCCGCAAGCATGGCGGCGCGTTTCTCGTGGCCACACACGGACTCGAGCTTCGACGAGTGAATATACCGGGTGACGTCAACGTTGATAACTGCTCATTTGAACTAGTCTGTGCGACCGTACATGTTAAATGTAAATTTTTGTTTTTAAGTTGTGTTGTTTACATACCACCAAAGACAAATGAGTATGAGTACATGTTATTTTTTAGAATCATAGAACAATTGTGTGTTAAGTATAAAAGTGTTATTTTATTGGGCGATTTTAATTTAAACTGAAGTAATGTAAACACTCAATATTATTTTGATTTTTTTGTGGCTTTTTGCGAATTCGCCCAGATGAATAAAGTACCTAACTGTAGTGAGCGACAGTTGGACTTGGTGTTGTGCTCGGTGTGTTTGTGTGGGGACGTGGAAGTGTGCGCGGCGGACGAGCCCCTGGTGCCTGTGGATGCGTACCACCCGCCACTCGAGATAGCCCTGCAACTCAACGTGAGCGGGGTGTGCGTTCCTCTATCGGCCGCCGTGCCCATACCTCCGGACTGTCAGGTACCTGTAGGCCAATGCGAACCGCAATGGAATTTTTATAAAGCAGACTATCGTTTATTGTATTCCTCTCTAGCGTCCGCCGATTGGAGTCCTATTTATGATATTCGGCAACCAGATGAAGCTTTGGAGTTTTTTTACAATGTCTTCAATGGCATTTTAGATAATTTTGTACCTAGGAAACAGTCCAAGCGCGCGCACACGCGTAGGTATTGCTATCCAGAGTGGTATACCAAAGAAATCATTTCTGATATACAATTGAAGGCGAAATTACACAAAACGTATAAATCTGGTTTGCGATTTGATTACAATGTTTTTTCCACATGCAGGGCGCGTATTAAAGAAAGCATTGACCGTGAATACCAAAACTATCTAGATAGAGTGCAGAATAATTTAGCAAAGGATCCTAAGTCGTTTTGGGATTATATTAGGACTAAAAATAAATCCAACAGTCGAAATAAAATTATTAAAACTGGGTCAGTGCTATCGGATTCGGAGTGCGCGACGGAATTTGCAAAATATTTCTTCTCGGTATACAATAACGAACCAGCTCGGCTTGACGTGAACGAAGCGGTGGAGGCTGGCGGCACAAGCAGCGCGCGCGTGCACGTCCCACAGCTGACACTCGAGCAGGTGCGAGCGGCGCTGACTCGTCTTAAACCCAAGCGCTCAGCAGGCCCGGACGGGATCCCCGCATTTGTGATGCGTGATTGTCGATCAGTACTAGCGGAGCCACTCGTACACATTTTTAACATGTGCCTGGATACATCTTACTTTCCGGAACGTTGGAAAGTCACCCGCGTAATTCCTATACCAAAAGGGGGAGATGGAACAGCAGTCGAGTCTTACAGACCAGTAGCGATTTTGTCGACACCAGCGAAGGTATTTGAATCTGCCATTCAGCGGGATGTTCAGGAACAGGTGGCTTCGCAGCTATCAAACGCACAACATGGTTTCCGACCTGAGCGTAATACAACCAGCAATCTTTTAAACGCCATGACATACCTGGTTCCTCATATCGACGCAGGAGTGCAGGTGGACGCCGCCTACTTTGATTTTAGGAAGGCATTTGACCTGGTGGATAATGATATTTTACTATCGAAGTTGGCGAGAGTCGGCTGCACACCAAAATTGCTCCATTTCTTTGCGAGCTATATGAGGGACAGAAAACAATACGTTGAGTTCTGTGGTTGTAGGTCTGAACCTTATTTCACTAGGTCAGGAGTGAGTCAAGGCACAAATGTAGGACCGTTACAATTTATTATTATGATCAATGACCTGCCTGACGTAGTACGTGATGCCAGGTGTTTGCTATTTGCGGACGACCTAAAGTTGCTCCTCGCCATTGAAAATGAGGAAGACTGTCACCGTCTTCAGCAGGACATTGATCGTGTAGTTGAATGGAGTCGGGAAAACAAGCTGCAGTTCAATGTCTCGAAATGTTTAATTATGACATTCAGCCGTGCAAAAATACCACTTCATTTCAGTTACAAATTAGACGACGCGCCTATGAAAAGGGAAGAAGCAGTGCGAGACCTGGGCGTTCGTATGGATGCGCAGCTGAGATTCCGGGAGCATATCGTGAACATTTGTAAGAAGGCATACAAGCGGCTGGGATTCGTGCTTCGCAGAGCAGCGGGGTTCACAAATGTTAAAGCCATCTCGGCATTGTATGACGCGCTAATTAGGAGCCTGTTGGAGTGTAATGCAGCTGTATGGGCTCCACATGAGGCGAAATATACTCTCATGTTGGAGCGCATACAAAATAAATACACGCGTTACTTGTACCTTAGGCTGTATGGGGTATACCCCTTGTATCCCTTAATGTATCCAACCTTGTTTGTGTTGGGCATGGTGGGATACAACAGGTTGGAGACGAGAAGGGACCTAGCTTTGGCATCATATGTCCTTGGAGTGTTCCGGGGTAACACAAACAATCCAGGTGTGTTACAGGAGATAGCTTTGTGCGTGCCTAATGGGTACGTGCAGCGTCGTAGACGGCCTGATTTGTTCGCCTTGCCGCGTGGTCGTACCGAGCTAATGGCCAGAGTCCCGCTCTCGCGGACGTTGCGCACACTAAACCTGGTCGCCAATAAAATAGATATATTCACTTGTTCACTGAGCGAGTTCGCAAAGGTTACTTTACATATTTTGTGTTTTTAACCGACTTATAAAAAAAGAGGAGGTTCTCAACTCGGATCGTTGTATTTTTTGTAATTTAGTAGTTGTATTTAGTAATTTGAATTTATATTAATTGTATTGATTAGCTGTTTTTTATTGTGTTGGTATTGTTTTTGTTTTTTGTATTGTCTACACTATCGCATTGGGTAACTGTAAGGATAGCTGTATGTATGATTGTAATAAATAAATAAATAAATTTTATAAGAAGCTTCTACCCAATTATTTTTTTATTTAACTGTTATTATGTACACCTATTTTTTTACATATTACCTAGTCTAACAACTTTTTAGTGTATTATATTTTTGAAATCGTCTCCTCAAGCCCATTGTTTTGATACCAACATGATCATACATGTTTCAAACAAAATATTTTTCAAGACTTTTCTGTCTTTTAAAATCCACAATTTTAATTTTATAAAAGCAAAACCTAGCACAGTACCATTGCACGACCAAGACGAGTCAATAGACACATCAAGGGTACAGGTAAAGAATCCCAAATACATAGGTACAGTACAACAATTTTCTTAATGACCCTCGGTAAACTTCGTGTTTCGTCAGTTATCAGTTGCCCTTTGCACTTGGTGCAGATCGAACGCTCTCAATCGACTTGGGAGTATGTAGTTGTTAATACTATTTTAACTTAATGTAATATATTTAAAAAATGCAAGGAAAGCTGTTTGCATGGTAGCTCACAACAAGTTTGCAATGGAATTATTGCGTTTCTATATAATAGATTAAACGCAATAATTTCACTGCAAACTTGTTGTAAGCTTACATACAAACAGCAGATTACCGAATTTATTTCTTCCAATAATTATGATGATACTGAATCCCCTCTTACAACAGTGAAGTAACTCATAACACAGATACACACCCTCTTTCTCTCACACACGCACACGGACATTTTTGTACTGAACTTTTATTTGTTCACAATTCTGTTAGTAATCATTATGTAACAGTCTAAGAAATACTCTTGTCCTATTTTTGGGAAATGAGGTCTGATTGTCCTTAATACAGGCTACTAAGTAACCTAGCTAGGACATCAGATCGTAAAATTGTATTGTTACTTACTCATCTCAGATGTAAACTATTCTTAAGTTGTCATCCTACTTTGTACAGACTGTATCACTTTTTTTATGAAACAAAATTATACTTATTATAATTATTCGGAAATGCGATGATTCCCGAGGGACATTAAGAAAATAGTTGTACTGTACACACAATTACTAGTGAAATACGTAACCCTGTCCTCGATGTCGCGCAATGGAGAAAAAAGTGGTAAAGGGCAGGCGTTATGGGGGTTGTCGTATGTAATTTTGACGACGTTCAAAAAGTGCTGATTATCAGTCTATAGGTATATACGATTTTTGATGCTTTTCTCTCGCTTTCCTGCAATCTGTCGGAGTGATTTTGTAAAAAGGGACGGAAGTGTGTAACAAGAAGCCGGGGAAGCGATTAAGCGCGCGCGGTGCAAGAGTTCGCTATCAGATGGTACTAACCCATTTTTCAAGAGGTTGGTACTATCAGCCAATATGTCAGATGTTACATGTCTTAAGCGACTACTGTAAAGCTAGCTCGTTTTTTATTTTAATTTTAAAGCTCAACTTAAATTAATATTGCGAACATTGAGAGATGGTATCTCTGTGAACGAGTTTTGAGATCTACAACAATTGTAAAACATACTAAAAACTGTCTCAGTTACATGGGACCTAAGCAAAACTGGCGAAATATGGTTGTAGGTACTATAGGTACACCTCTGCCTAACCCTTTAAGGCATACAGGCGTGATGTTATATTATTTGTATGGTAAAAACTTACATTTTACAGAAAACATGAACTTACGTAATTTTTATTTAACCATATTTTAATTATTGAATACTCCATTATATAATATTGATTTTCTTTCTTTTGGTGGTAATTTTTTTTAAATGTTACCAATACATTGCAAACTACAGTTTTGTATAACTTAGATGCATTTTTGTTTTCAATTTTTGTAAATGTGAGTCGTTTACTGTGTTGTATTTTGACTTGAAAGAGCAGGGTAGTTGAGAGTATGTCATGCTCACTTAATGTCTCGCTGATGGTGACGAGTGTGTTGGATCATTCGGTTCCCTACAAAATGGTTGAGCTGGATGGTGCTGATCCATGCGTCATGTTCGTGAACGGGCACCATCAGTTGAGACTGGTCATCTCTTATCTGCCAGGGCTTACTTTTAATCGTTTTTGTTTTTTTTTTTTTTTTACATTGTTCTGACATATAGAATCAACAAGAGTAATGTACCCAGGATTTTGTAATTTCTATATTTAAAAGAGTGTCCTTGGAGTTTCTTGCCCGTTCTTCTCCATAGAGATCTACGTTTTGGAATGGGCAACTGGCTTCAACTTTCTGACTAACAGACTCTTTGAAAATTCAAAAGTGCCTGTAAAGGGTTTAATTGAAATAAATGCTTTGAGTTTGAGTTTGAGTACATATTTATTTTAACTCCTACAACTAGATAGCGTTGGGATCGAATTAGATCTCGCTATGGTTTCGTTACATAAAGCTTCTTCTGTTTTAGGATTGTTGTTTTGTATAATGTATCATCATCATCATAATTTCAGCCATAGGATATCCACTGCTGAACATAGGCCTCCCCCAATAATTTCTAAATCGGCCGGTTGGAAGCGACCTGCATCCAGCGGCTTCCTTTTTTTTTTTGAAATCATCAAATTACTCCTCCCGCTCTGGGTGGAGCGGGAGGGCGTGTCAGACTCTTACTGACTAAAACCCACCCGTGTTCCTTCTCTTGCCTGTGCAATGCCAGGGGGCCACGGTATCCCTTTCGGACTTTCCCGCAACCCGGCAGGCAATGGTCTCATCGGACCTTTTCATTCGCTGACATCTCTTTGAGGCGCGCGTGAAACACAACGCGCCGTCGACCCGGGCTTGGTCCTTACCGGACGGCGAGCTACCCATTGCTCACCGTCCACAAGCCCGCGCCTACGGTGGCCGGGAATCAGCAATTGATTCCCGACGCCCAGGGCGTCTCCTCCTGCGGCGGCTAGGGCCGTGAGGGCGCGAAATTTACCTCTCCCTCACGCGCTCCGCCTCCTCCTTCGCGAGCATTACTGCTTCGCAGAAGGAGGTGACGGCCTCCCATGCCCTCTCGCTCCGTACCATGGCCTGGACTAGGGCCGGACGCGAGAGATCCCCGCCACCGATCGCCTCCACGAGGACACGGCGGTGCTCTGCCCAAGCCGGGCATACCTCCAACGTATGCTCCACCGTGTCCTCCGGGCGATCCACGCAGTGATGACACCCGGGCGTTTCCTCCCGCCTTATCCGAAACAGGTACCTCCCGAAACAGCCGTGTCCGGTGAGGACCTGCGTCAGGCGTAAGGTGAGGACGCCGTGGCGCCTCTCCAGTCACTCCTCAAAGAGGGGACTTATCGCCGCAATAGTGGCGTGCCCAATCCAGCGGCTTCCTGCGACCTTTATTAGTCGTCTGTCCACCTTGTGGGTGGACGTCCTACGCTGAGCTTGCCGGTACGTGACCTCCATTCCAGAACCTTTCTGCCCCATCGGCCGTCAGTTCTGCGCGCTATGTGCCCCGCCCACTGCCACTTCAGCTTGCTAATCCGTTGGGCTATGTCAGCGACTTTAGTTCGTTTGCGGAGGTCCTCATTTCTGATTCAATCTCGCAAAGAAACAATATAATAAATTATATTTGCGCTCAAAATAGAGGTACTGGAAAGTGTTTCTAGAAAGAACAAATTAGAGCTTGAGATGATGGAGGAGCTCGTGGGATAAGTAATAACTGCCGCACGGGTCAATCCATCAGGTTAAGCTAGCCTTGCAGGGGTTGGTCTGTGGATGGGTGATCATCTTTACATACCGAGACTCCTCCGTGCCTCGGAAAGCACGTTAAGCCGTTGGTCCCGGCAGTCATTCGTGGATCTTTGACAGTCATTACGGGTCGTCAGAAGCCCGAAAATCTGACAACCATTCTTACCAAAGGGTATCGTATTACCCAGTTACTGGGTTGTGGAGGTCAGATAGGCAGTCGCTCCATGTAAAATACTGGTGTTCAGCTGCATTCGGTTAGACTGAAAGCCCACCCCAATATAGTTAGGAAAAGGCTAGGTAGTTTTTTTTTTTTTAATGGATATTATAAATGAATTAATTTGAGGTAGTTGTGGCATGTTGATTACCTATTATTAAATCATAATCAGCCTATAATGGTCCCACTGCTGGGACACAGGCCCCACGAGGGAGTGGGCTGTAATCTACAACACGGTCCAAGTGAGGGACTGCGGCTTGGTGGATGTCAAACGTCTTCGAATTTTTGGTTCTAGGACATGCCGGTTTCCTCACGATGTTTTCCTTCACCGTTTTATTAAATTAAAATATGCTGAAATTACAATGTTGTTGTAGTGTTGTTAACATGATGTAATAACACAGAATATACAGATGAGAAACTCCGCAAAATCATTTGAATAAAGCGACTCTTGCTACACATTAAAGTGAACACATTAAAGCCCAATTAAGTACACAATAAAGTGCAATTCAGATCGCACAGCGCTAATTATCTAGCTGTAGCTTCATACATAAACTGCGGAGTGTCCTATCGTACCTATTCATCTTTGGTAATAGTAATTAAAAATATTGTTATTATTGATCTACACTAATCTTATGAAAAAGTAAAGTTTGTAAATGTTTATGTAGGAGGTAATCTCACAAATTAATCATTCGATTTAAAAAAAAACTTACTCTGAGTACAGAGCTACAGTATCACCAAGTACCATATAGTTAATATAAGTCTGAAATCGTCAACCCGTCTTGAGCAAGCGAGTGATCAATGCTCGTGCCTTCACTGTAGGAGAAGAGGCCTGCAGTGGGACAATAACAGACTGGAATTCTGATACAATAGTAGTATGGTATGGTATGGTGGTATGGTATGGTGAGCAGAGATAGCCTAGTGGTGTGTGTGTTAGTCTCATGTCAAAACAACACAAAGATAGAAGAAAAACTCAGTTCCACACACACAAAAACATGTAACTGGATGACCTGACATGATTAAGAAATTAATTATACTAAAACTAAATTAATGACTTTCCACCCGTATCGAAAAGCTCCTCTACACTTAAACTTTTCCTTTAACGGCTCAAAATTGGAAAGTGTATATGAATTTACATTACTTGGACTAAAAATAAATAAACACAAATTCAAAAAACCCGTTTAAACATGTTAAAATTCTCATACGCTTTCCGCGAAATTAAAAAGACAACCAATCTACAAACTGCTCTCACCACCTATTACGCGTATGCCAATGCATGGCTTAGCTACGGCATAACTCTCTGGGGAGATAGTACTGAGATGCACTGAAACCGTCTCGAGTTCGAACCCTAGATACGCACCTCTGACTTTTCAGATTCATGTGCGTATCGTATATCACTCGCTTCAAAAACGGTAAAGAAAAACACCATGAAGAAACCGGCCTGAGAGATATGTCTCGACGGCATGTGAAGCCAAGTCAGAGGCCCATGGGTGGCATAAAACTCTGACACCAGGTTAGTCACTAACTAACGAAAAAGAAAGGTGGTACAACAATGGTCTTAATAAGTGGATTATGAGTTCCATATCTTGCCATGGACTTGCATACAAATAATTTAAAGGAACTCCGATAAACTCTTAAAGCATAGATTTTGCTGCATAGCATGTTGACCCTAAACCTATGCACATTATAAGGAAACCCTATAATAATGACACAATGTTTCAAAAAGAACATCATAGATATTTTATCTCGCTTCGTGACATTTAGCTGGTTTTATAATCAATGAACCGCATGCATTTACTATCTACTATATGATCTGTCAATCATTACACTAATTAAGTTATGAAATAATTAAGTATATAAGTTATAGACAGAGTCATTTGATTCATTACAACAATTTCAATTTTATCATCATGTCGTCTATGGTTATTATTTTGTCAGTTTTGTGTTTAATTCAGGTATGTAAATAAAGCGTTTTACTATCTTCTTTTAAAGCAATATTTTCTGCTGCCAACGCTTTTTCTCTTGTGGTTTTTTTAAATAAAATATCAACAACTATGTTATAGTTTGCCTCGTTGGTGTAGTGGTCGCAAGCGCTACTGCTGAGCATGAGGTCCTGGTTTCGATTACCGGGTCGGGAAAAGTGTTATTCGTTTTTTCCATCTCGAACTCCATAGTAGCAGCCCGGAGTATGGATTTGTGCCCGGTTGATGGCAATAGGCTCGCCCCCTATTACATGGGACTTAAACATAACTGGCGACATGTGGGTGTACTATAGGTACACCTCTGCCCAACCCTTCGGGGAAAACAGGCATATTTTTATGTGTCATTTAAGTTGGCATGAGATTTGAAAAGCGTACTAAGAACATACTTTCCATGCTGAATTTTGCATAACAATGAATAGTGATTGTCTCTATTTACAAAAATAAAATGTTTCGACCAATCATATTAAATACCATTAAATTGTAATTCATTATTTTATTCAGATCTAGTTTCTCATACCATGTAATTTATTTTTCGCAGAATGCATTTAGTCAATCTCTCGGTCTCGGCAATGGATTCGGACTAAACGGATTTCCATCAAATGGACTGGGACTTGGCAATGGTCTGGGACCTAACGGAATATTAGGAAATGGACTAGGAATAAATGGACTAGCCCCCAATGGCCTAGGTCCTAATTTCGGAGTCAATAACTTCGCTGCAAACAACTTTGCTGCTAACAACTTGGCTGCTGGAAACCTTGCTGGAAACAACTTGGGCGCTGGAAATTATGCTGGCAACAACTTGGCCAACGCAAATTTTGCTGCAAATAACTTGGCTGCCAACAACTTTGGCACAAATAACCTTGCTTCCAACAACTTTGCCGCAAACAACTTGGCGACAGGAAATTTCGCTGGCGCTAACTTAGCAAACCTTCCGCTCAACAACAACTTGGCCTTCAATGGCTTAACTGCCAACAATGGTTTAAACAATGGCTTTGGAGGTATGCCAAACGCTGGTAATGTAGGTTACGGTGATGTAGCAGTAATTGGCGAATTGCCAGTAGGTGGCAACACGGCTGTAGCTGGCAATGTGCCTGTCATTGGCTATGTTACGTTTGAAGGTACCGTGCCAGCCGGTGGCTTAGTGAGTGTTGCCAGTAATAATAATTGTGGTTGCAACCAGCAGTACTAGATTCTAGAAGTTCTTGTGAGTCATTATTTAAAGTGTATTGATGTGCATTTATTTATTTGTAAAATAAATGGTGTTAATTTATGAATTTATTCACGAATTTTTATTTGCCTTATTTATGAACCGAAAAGCCTGTATTTTAGTATTTGTAGTGGTACAATACAGATATTTAACCTATGCCCAGTAATCGGACTGGGCAAAGGTCTCCCCCATAGCTTTCCACTGTTCCTTGTACGTTGCCTTTTCCGGCCAATTTCTCAGGTTATAAAATTGTGTCTTTGTTATTTTTTAAAGAGAATGGTATAAATAAAACTTTAAGAACCCCCATTTTTAAGGTTCTTGTAGTTGTAGGTTTCTGGTGTAAAAAGAAATGGTTAAAATTGTTAATAGCCATTTTTTTTTGTATAAGCCTTTTGGGAAACTATACGTCTTTTGAATGAGACGAGCGTAGCTATGTAAGGTCATTGGAAGATAATACTATGCGTTAAAAGCATATGTTTCGACCAGCATATGGTTCAGAACAATGTTAACACCACATTCAACTGCAGAGTCTGTGCCTTTACCAGCCTCCTCAGTCGAGGGGTTGAAGCCTTCGATTTTAATATCACCCTGCGCTCTCGTCACCAATTTGCCAATCACTTCGTAAATTACTTTCTATTCTGATAATATCTCATCACCTGAAATAAATAAACCATTACTTGAAATCCATGTGCACACCTTTTTTGCTTCACGTTATGTAAATGTGGCAATACATTTTGCAAAGATTGATCGCCCGGCTGGTCGAAACATACGCTTTCGGTGGCAAGAAATCTTACACATTATACTTCATTGAATACATGAAAAAATACGTTAACATAACTTACAATTCTGCATGTTAGTTACGGTGTTAGATTAGGTTACGGCGTCGAACAAACGTCTTTTGAATAAAACCTGAAGGTAGAGTTTCCTAAGTCTGCTGTGAACGCCAAATAACGTAATTTACCGTCGAATGACGTCACTGAAACGTTATTTATGAAAGTAAGTTGGTTTTCTTTCCCTAGAGAGCGTTTTTTGACACCGTAACGTTAAACCCTGATGCCAGCACTTTCATGGCGTCCGTCACTGCGGCCGCTTTGGCCGCTGGCGGCCACCGCTGCCGTAGGAAACCCAAGCTTTACTAGACAAACAATAACGCAACTATTAAACTTCATTGTAACATAATTACTATACTATAACAACATAACTTACAATAAAGTATGTCTGTATACAGAATGTACGTTACGGCCTTGAACAAATGAATTTGTTTTATTTGAAAATCTTAAAAAAAATGGGCATAGAAGGTTATGTTGGAGTACTACCTACTGAGTAACACCCCACGGTTCCTAACATTACCAAGAGTCGGTGGTTCGGGAGTAACGACTCGACTCTTAGAGAGAGAGAGATAAGACTTCTTCTTGACAGCTGAAAATAGACAGCAATGACAATAATATGCATATTATAATGATTACGGCAAATCATAATCGTGGCAGCCAGAAATAATAAGCCAGGCATGCGGCTTATGAAATTGCTTTCACCACAGCTCTAAAAACGATGAAAAAGACCATTGAGGTGGAACCAGTATGTCCTGGAACCAAAAATTTTAAGACATGTCTTGTGTCATCGCATTCATCATCCTATACTGAGCTTGTGTGGCGCAGAGGAAACATTATTTTATGATGATAACGTATTTTACGTTAATACATATAATGGTACCTGTCCCACCTGGTCTGCGATAAGGAAGGGACTAGCTATCAACGACTCTCTCGCTCAAGAAACGTACAAAAGATTGTAGTTGCTGTGTAAGTAAAATAGATACATATATGAATAGTTTATTGTTGTCTGTTCACACCGCCCGCGAGTACTCGTTTGTCGTAGCGACAAGACCTATCAAAGAGATGACTCACTCAGCGACGCTCGCTTGGCGGGCAGAACAATCGCTGAGAGACTCGCGCTTGGTACTATCTTATCGCAATACTGTCAATAATGTCGCATGTGCATTAAAATTTGCGACAAGTGAACCAACGAGGCTGAGCATGAGTTCCTGGGTACTGTTCCCGGAGTTCCCGGGTCGGGCAAAGTGTTATTCGGGTTTCCCATCTATGATTTCTCACTAGCAGCCCGGATTCTGGATTTGTGCCTGGTTGAAGGCAATAGGCTTAAGCATAACTGGTAAAAGGTGGGTGTGTCTGCCTTAGCCTTCGGGGACAAACGGGCGTGATGTTATGTTAGTCTAATCTTTAAACAACATTTCGGTTTATAAAATCAGTGCACGAACGAATCGCGTCGCTGATTTGTTCAAAGGTTTTTCAATAAAATCACCTATTCTACTCATTTGTTTCCCAAAATTCAAAATAGGAGAAATGCTAAATATGTTCATAAAGCCTGAGAGTTAACACAAAGGCTTACGGGATAAGCAATTTTGGGTGAAGTAGCAATTCAAACACTCAGAATGATAAGGCTGTGTCAGAGTTTTATGCCGCCCATGGGCCTGTGTTTAAACAGACAGACGCTGGACCCAGGTTGGCCGAAGCAAGGAAAGTCTGTTCAGGTGGAGATCATAGACGATTCCGCCTTAGAGTATTAATGTGGTGCTGTTCCACAAATTTTCCTGCGTGTCCTGTCAGGGGCACGTTACAAGAACTGACGCCAGTAATGGCGCCAAACACTTGGTCGAATTCTGGGCCGAGTCCATTTAGATTTCCACTGACACTAAGAAAGGCCCTACGCCTTTGAATACAATACAAATAACGTTACAAGATCAATAAATAACTTTATTTCTAAAATAAATACTTAACAATACTAAACTGCAGCTGGTGAACCACAGCTATAATTAACAGACGCTTTGCCATCCGATGGCACATTGCCATTTATTGCCACTACGCCATTGATTGGCATTCTGCCAACCACAGTCACCAATCCCTTCACTTCCAAGCTATCGGCAAGAATGTTTATGCCAACAGGTTGGTTGCCATGTTGTGATCTGCCAGTAACTGTTACAGGAATCGGATTATTACCAAAGTTGTATGTGGCTGGAGTGCCAATGTTTGCGATTTGATTGCCATTGGCAAAGCTTTCTAGTGCTGCTGCTGTAATTTCACTTGTCAAGACTTGATTGGCAGCTATAGCAGGATTTGCTAAGTTAGAGTCCACAATATTGGCCAAGTTTGCATTTGCTATATTTCCAAAAGCATAGTTGTTTGCAAAATTATTATTTGCGTAGTAAGGATTTGCTAAATTCTGACGGTTAATCATATTTCCTCTTGCCATATTATTGGCAACTATTGGCGTCGTCCTGCCAATTCCATTAGCCAAGCCTCTGCCCATTGCCATATCGTTTGGCATGCCTCTGGCATTGTTGCCAATATTTATGGATCTGTTTGGCACACCATTTGGCATAAATTGTGCTGATGTGTACTGCAAAGGAAAAAAGTGTATCATTATTATTACGTTCTTCATCTTTTCTTGCTATTTCATTTTCTTCAAGTGATTTCAATGATTGAGGATCTTAATAATATGTAAAAGTTTTTACGGAATATTCAATGATATAGTTTCCTCATACAATATTAAAAAGAAATACTGAATGTTGATTGATAGAAATTATTTTATTATTCCTAAGAAACAACAATATTTTATGTAAAATTATTTTAGACAAACAAAGAGACATTAGGTATTTACCTGTACAATAACTGCAAAAAAAAGGACGCACCAAGTAAACATTTCAGGTGAAATATAATAATCACAAAATTCCCTGTTGTTAAGACAATTTTATAGACAAGCAAATCGCTTAAAATGCAAAATCCAAAAACTAAGACCTTATTCTTAGAGGTAAGGAATGATTATGAATAAATACAGATGAAAAAGAAACAATATAGGAAGGGTATTTGGAAATCGATTACAAAAAATATTGCCGATTCGATAGTTAGTTACGGTCGAATGATACGACATGTACGATTAATGAAGAAAGTGATAATATTGATAAAGGATGTGGTAATTTTAGATTAATCATTGATTGATTTTTTATTTTTTTATTATCACAATAAAATCTTAAGAGCGGCCAACCCGTTAAATTAACAACGCTCGTACGTGATTATGGCGTTGTAACACATCTTTCTTTGTTTTTTTTTTTTTAACTAAGATGTATCTTGTGCATATCGAGGTTTCTGTAAAAGCAAAAAAAAAAAAAATTAGTAATAAATTCAGTATATGCCTCCAAAATATTGCTTTTTTGCACAAATTTTATCTGAACTTTGGCTGGTCATAATGTATTTATAAATAGTAAAAGTAAAGAAAATATCTTCATAAAAACCTCGCACATGTAAATTTCTCTAATGTAAATTCTCTTTTTTTTTTTGTTTCTACATGACAAACATTTATTTCACAAACTTGTTAGATCGTGTTTTTTACTCAAAAAAAACCTGAAACAAATTTTTACTCATTATTTTTCGTACAATGTTATCGCTTTCTCACTTGATGAAAAAACAAACTTTTCGAACATGCTCGCGTTGACGATAGACGGACCGGCAAGGGAACAACGAAACAACAACAACGAAAAACAAAACAACGAAATTAAATGATAACACCGTATCAGTTTCTAGAAGTCTTTTATTTATCTTTTCTAATTAAAAAGGAACTCGATAATTATTACCAAGGTAGTTGATATAATATAAAATCACGCCAGTGTTCCTCGAAGGGATAGGCACAGGCAGAGGTGCACCTACAGTACACCCACATTTCGCCAGTTATGTTTAAGTCCCATGTAATAGGGGGAGAGCCTATCACCATCAAAAAACGCACAAAATAAACATTGAATTTATGAAGACCCCAAAATACATACTGGTAGTCTAAATTATCTTAACATTATGACTGAAAGCGATACTACTTAAGTAGCACATACTTAAGTAGTATCGCTTTCAGTCATAATGTAAAAGAATTTATTTATCTACCTAGATATATAAATAAAAATTATATGCTGTTCGTTGGGAAGCGCATTACGTGATAACGGCTCGATCGATTTGGATGTTTTGTTTTAAAATTTTCGTAATAGGCTACGTACTCAGAATGTTTAAGGAAAAAACCAAAAAAAAAACAAATTCGCGTAAAACAGAACGTCCTTTATTCTATGGAATTTTTGTATGAATGATTGAAATTAGAACAACACGACATCTGTCGGGACAGCTAGTACCTACTTATTAAAATAACATAATTAAACTTCCAAATTTTTCACAATGCATTTTAAATTATCAACAAAAATGAGCAGAAATCTTAACCCGACCAGAAGCTGGTACCATGCCATTAAACTTAATTGGGCTAGCCACATTGCCATTTAGCCCAACATCATTGGGTACAGTCGCTGTCACCACTATAAACGGCATGGGCGTAGTTGGCACGGAGACTGTGGATGGCACGGTGTCTATAAATGTATAGCTGATTGTTGTAGATGGCAAAGTGACTGCTGGCAAAGTTGTGATGGTTGGCAAAGTTGTAGATGTTGGCAAAGTTGTAGATGTTGGCAAAGTTGTGTCTGCCAGCCAAGTTGAAGTTGTCGGGAATGCTGGTTGAGATGTTACGGTAAGTGGTGTGGGAGGTGCTGAGTATGATGTGAAAGCTGTAAAAATAAATATGTACGTAAGATATCAATAAATATGTATATGTGACCATGTAAATTGGATCATGGATAACAAATATTTTCCAGGTAACAAAAAGGTCAGTATAGATAGTACAATTCACGACGACGCGCCCCACTACGCTCCGCTCCGTACTAAAGTACAGTAATCGCGGAGTGGGGCGTATAGTCGTGGATTGCACTATCTGTACCAAACTAATATCCATATTAGTTCCACTGCTGAACATAAGGCTTTATCATTATGACCATATGATACGCATTTGGGCAATGTTGATGACAGCGGTTCTCGAAGTGTAACTGAGTTTAATGACATGTTTGTGTCCTCAATAATAAAATTAATAGTTAAACTCACTTCCATAGCCGTCATTTCCAAACTCTCTTGCAATAGTGACCGCTCCTTTGGCTTTGACCTGACCACCAAAAGATACAGGTCCTGTAGTCTGCTGGTAGAGTGACCTGACATTTTGCAACATAATGTTTTGATAGTACCAAGGGTAGTAGAAAAGGGCATTGTTGTACGAGTAGTATGGTAGGGGTATTGCTTCTATATTCTGTAAAATAAAATAAAAGTTGTCGTTTTGATTTGATTCCTTTTATAACAGAGCTTAAGTCTATAATAGGTACTACACATTGGTTAGCATGATCCTCCGGTATATCGAAAATACTTCAACATTAATTTTGAAATAAATACCTATGTGGTAAAGTTGCGGATTAATGTGTGACGAAAACACGATACCATAAAAAAATTGACTATAGAAAAAAAAAACAAATTTACCTACAAACCTAACATTAAACCGCTGATAATCAAATTCAAACTCAAAGCATTTATTACAATTAAACCATTTACAGGCACTTTTGAATTGTCAATGGGTCGGTCAGTCAAAAATATGAAGCTAGTTACCCATTCCAAAGCGTAGTAGGTACCTATGGAAAAGAACGGGCAAGAAACTCCACGGACACTCTTTTAAATAAAAAAATTGATACATAATATTGGTTACATCGTTCATTTTGAAATTATTCATGTGAGAACAATGTAGAAAGACGTGCATGTTCGTAAAAGCGTCCGTAATAAAAAGAAAAAAATAAAGAATAAATTAAAATAAGCCATGGCAGTTAAGAGATGACCAGTCCCAACTGACAGCGCCCGTTCACGAACATGACGCATGGATCAGCACCATTCAGCTCAACCATTTTGAAGGGAGCTAAATGATCCAACACACGCGCCACCATCAGCGAGACATTTGAGTGAGCATGACATACTCACAGCCGCCGCAGCCAAAAAATACTTCAAATTAGATCATCAAACTTTTCATAATAACTGAACTCACTATAAAGCAGATACTTACTGTGTCTTTTTTTAAATTATCATTATTTTTCCCGGAAAATGAAATTACTAACTATTGGCCTCGCTCTCACTCAGTCCGCAAGCAGTAACGTGCGAGCGAGATAAGGATTGAATTTGACCTGAGGTATTATTGACTCTTAATTGTCAAACTTTGGTGTTTTCTATATAAAATTTGAACGCAATCGTTGAAAATAATTAAGCAATTTCATTTATTCAGCCAAGCAGAGATGAGTTTCTTGATTCTGTGGTGAAAATATTTAAAAAAATCTAATTTATTTCATTTTAAAAGTGATGTTTCAAAGTGATTAGCCCCGAATACGTAAGTTTAAATGTTATTTATTAGTTAAGTTAATGGAGAAGATTCAATATTTTTTCCTTTTAAATGTCTTACCTCTGGTGACAAGAAAGGTAATTCTGCAACTGGTATATATGCTAATGCAAGTATGTAGTCTTTGTAGGGCTCAGATGAGGCGCACTGTAAACACGTTTGTTTGAATTTAAAACAATGTTCCTAATAAAATATGAGTTTTAAAATTAAGTAACAATCTGAGGGTGTAGCATTGACCCTTTGGGGCACACCTCTATAATCATGGATAGACGCTAATTATTTGAAACATAATCATTAAGACGCATATATATGCCAGTGACCTTGAGTGGTTAGCTTGCGTGTTCTGTTCTGAGCTCACGCAACGCGTCGTATGTTCAGCCGGTAATAGGACTCGCCCATCAAGGAAGGTTGTCCCAAATTAGACGCATTATTAATTTATTATAAATAAGAGACTAAGAGATAAATATTTAAATTATCTTTAAAATGGTGAAGGTTTGAGAAAAATCCACTTGATAGATTTTGCGTGATTTTCGGTTTTTTATCCGCGTTAGACATAACTTTACAAATTAATTTCAATATGTAATATAAACATAATCTAAAATATTTAGTTATTAAGAAAATGCTCTAATTTGACATAAATATTTTTTCCTGATCATTAAAACTACTCGTTTAGACGTGATCTTCCGTATAAAATCATTAAAATTATGTTAAATGCCTTAAGTTAAGAAATGAAATAAGGCCTTGAAATCACAAAAATTATTGCTTCCGGGGCAATATTGCCATCATATCCCCAATTGGTATACTGTTTGCCACAAGGATTAATTAAATAACTTGCCTGCAACGCTAGCACTTGTAAAACAATGAAAATCAATGGAAGACACATTTTGTAATTATTAACACACAATTACACAAAACAAGAGTCTTTGACGCGACCCACTTTTATATGGAACGTCCTATATTATCTTGAGACAATGAATATACATAAAAATATACACAATGAACGTTTGTATGTTGTTAATTAAATCATATTAGTTCCAGACTCTAATTTTATTGTCCTAATGGCCACTAGTGTAAAACCTTCTTCTCTCTTAGAAGGAACGAGGATTCGTCACTACATTAACTACTTTATTTTCTACTAAATTCTGCCCGCGACTTCGTCCACTTAGCCTATAATTTAAGTTATTTTCAAGTAATAAGATAACAGAGATCCGTAGTGTAAGTAAAGTACCTTATACCTAGTGTTAGTATATACATAAATTAAGATAACATTTTGGGTATGAGTCACTTTGCAAAGAAGACGAAACCAGTTTCTCAACCGGTCATCCTCTCCACAAAATGCCTCATAAAAGGGGAAAACACATTCTCAGTCACTGTTTCCAGAATGCTGTTGCCACTGGCCGGGTTGTAGCTGCCACCGACGCTATTTTCTTCCGCACAATTGCGTGGAAGCCGTCAGTACGGTTCTGCGTAAACATCTCTGACGCACTACAGAACAAGAGAGCATTCTAAAAACATAGTTGTACTAGACGCGCAGGACATCTAGCGACCTTTTGGTGTAGTTGATCCACAGACCACCCGTGTACAGACCCTGGCAATACGCTTTTTTGAGTTATTTTTACCTGGCCCGTGCAGCGGGCGAATCTACGAGCCAACATTTTACCGCGGACCTCCAAAGCCCTGCGCTCCCTCTCAATATCCACATTGTCCTTCAGGTCGTCGGCAAGCATATGTCCCGGATATTTTAATTGTTTTACTCGACACTCGGCAATAGCGTAGCTTTCTACTAGCGCAAGAATTTTTGGTTTCGGATCAGGAGTCCCAAAGACTACCCCACACACAAACTCACAAAATTTACCTCTCTATTAGAGATGTGCCGACTATGACTGGCCGACTACCCGAACAGTCGGTTGTAAAGAGGCCGGCTACTAGATGGACAAGTCGATTACGATCAAGAAGAAATATTCAAAAATATTTCGAATTAGGTAGAAGATCTGTAAAGATAGTTGTAAAAGGTAAATCATATTTTATCTTTAAAAGTAAGTTATTTTAGGCACTGATTAACAAACAAAAGATTGCTTTACATTTCAAAATGTGTAAAACTGCTTTTAAAATAAAAAATATTAATGAACAATCAAGCTTTTCATTAAATGAATTTACTCCTACGAGTATATACATTTTATTGAGAAATACATGACATACAAAGTAATAAGCCGCATAGTCGGCGCTCTTTGCAGAATAGTCGCTGACTACGAAAGTGGCAGGATAGTCGGCTTTACTGAAAGGTCGCCGACTAGTCGGAACATCTCTACTCTCTATAATATTTATACTATATTTTGAAAACTTTGATAGCCACCATGAAAAGTACTAACAAAACTCCAAGTCCAAGTCTGGAGATAATGTAGACATCTTTCAAGTACACTCCACTATTGTTTTTTGTAACATAACATCACGCCTGTATTCCGAGAAGGATTAAGCAGAGGGGTACCAATAGTACTATGTAATAGGGGGCGAAATTCCTGATGGAAAAACCGAATGACACTTTTGGTAATCGAACCCAGGACCACTAGACCAAGGAGGCAGTCATAATTATAATTATTTTCCGTATTTATCCTACACAAGTAAAACCGTATGATTAACAATAGCTTGCTTTGTATAAAATACGTGACCAGGAGTCTTAGTACTTTTGAAATCAGTGCGTATGTCGAAATATTAATGCATTCATGTCCTTTGTTCTTTTACGTAGTTTGTTCAAAAGAAGAAGAAGTTACGGAATATTATATTAATTCATCATGAGCAGTGGTGGCCCAGTGGTAAAGGACTACCAGTGGTAGGTCGTAGGTTCGAACCCAGACAGACGCTTTGCTTTGTGTACATTACGTATTTCATTACACTGCTCTAAAAACGTCACTGCTCTAGAACCAAAAATTCGTAGACATGACGTAACATCTACCAATCCGCACTGGGCCCGCGTGGTGGATTACGGCCCACTCCCTCTCACAGAGGAGGGCTGTTTCCCAGCGGTGGTAATATTATAGGCTGATTATGATATTCATTCATAATAATGTCAGCATGTAACAATCCTGGGGCCCAAGTCTGCTATTTTTATAAATTCGTCATTCCAACACGATCCCATTATTCGTCGTCGTTTTGTTTAAAGTTCGTAATCTGATAAATTCATAATGGTCGACCATTGGTTGATCATTGTATTCCACAAACACGATACTACGTAACGAATTAGAAGCAACGACTGCACAATGACGTTTAGGTCACTGATCAAAGGAACTGTCAAAGTTTTAGCAGATTACCGCCTAAGTCAGTTTATTCATTTGTTATTATGTACGAGATTACCAATAGATGCCATTTCTTTCAATGGATTGTCAGTGGCTGACCATTTGAAAGTCATAATGACGCCAATATGTTAGTAGATTACCAAACTTGTCAAAATCAACAATTATGAAATCAATGATAGACCATTCTGACACTATTGTAATAGCAGACTTGAGGCCCTGGTGGTGGTGGTGTGTGTATGATTGTCCTGTTGTCTGAAGTTTTTTTAACAAGAGTAGATAATTGTTTTTTTTTTATGCGCAAACTGGGAAAGCTAAAATAAAGAACAATTTTTTATATTAAATTTTTATTTTCAATAACAAAACTAATAATTTAAAAATATAAACAAAATACTTCACTTCTCAGGTTAACTTAATTACATAACAAAAATACGTCCTATATTTAATAATTCTTCCACTAAAATAAATAATTTATTTACAAAAACACACTATGTCAAAACTCTATTTAATATATGGACCATTTAACACAGTCACTGTTTCAGTAATGCCAGCAACTGGCAAGCCATTTAAAAATGGCATATTACCTTCTATTTGCAATTTTTTTACTAACTCCTGTGCCAAATTCACATTATTTGGCATCAAAACGGACTGATAATCGCTTGGCACATTTGAAAACATTTGCACTCCCTCAGGCAGTAAATTCTGGTTAGCTGGTGGCATCTTTGCCGCTACAAAGTCATAATGCCAGTTGTTAACTGGCACCTGAACATTGCCAAATTGAAAATCGTTGCTTGAAAAGTTGTTACCATCACATTTTTGTACGCATGTCTCTGGCATCTTGAATGCCACGCCATTATTAGCAAACAATATGTCATTTAAATGTCCTCCATTAGAAAGTGGCATGCCATTGTTGATGGCATTTACCTGTCTGCTATTTGAATTTGGCATAACGGTATTGGCTGGAAAATTATTGGCAACTGCAAAACCATTATTAAAAGGAACATTACCAACGAATCTTTGTTCATTGACAGGCATTACGTTGAAGTTTTGAAAATTGCTGATATCTGGCAATCCATTGTTTAATTGCATATTGTTAATATTTTGTGTTTCAACAGCAAAGTTACTCATGTCGCCGTTACTATTAGGAAAATTGTTGATACTTGAAAACATGTTATTAGCTGGCATATTATTTAGCAATGTACCAGCAGGAGGCGTATTAGTCATAACTGAAAATCCATTGTTATTTATGTTTGTCAATTCATCTGTAATTGTTTGTGCAATTCCATAGCTATTTTGCAAATTATTAGCATTAGCTAACATATTATTGCCATCAGGCAAACCATTACGGTGATTACGGGGATATCTGTTGATGTCTGATATACCATTTTCGATACCAATTTCAGTTATTCGAAAGTTATTAAGAAACGGCAGTTGATTGTTTATTGCTGGCAATAGATTGCCTCTTGGCAAATTATTTTGTGGCAATCTGTTGCTAAGTGGCAAAGGTGATGGTAAGTTATTAAAACTTGGCAAACTATTAGGACATGGCAGAGTATTTGGCAATGAGTTCGCAGCTCGTAAATTATTTAAGTTAAAAATATTTTGTTCAACTGGCAGATTATTTATGTTTAAGAAATTATTGGGGAACGGCAGATTATTAATGTTTGGCAGTCCGTTTGGCAAGTTATTAAAATTGGGCAATCCGTTTGGTACATTATTTAAACTTGGCAAGCCATTTGGCACATTATTCAAACTTGGCAATCCGTTTGGCACATTATTAAAACTAGGCAGCCCATTTGGCATATTATTTAAACTTGGCAATACATTTGGCCCATTATTAAAACTTGGCAATACGTTTGGGATATTAAAAGGTAATCCGTCAATATTTACGCCATTTACGTTTGGTAGAAGTCTGTTCTGGGGTGCAATATTCATATTTGGAAATGGTAAATTAAATGGCGAATTATTTGGCAATGCCATTCCGATGTTAAGTGCAAAGCTGTTTGGCAATCCATTACTAAAAGCATTATTTGGTAATCCTAAGTTGTTTTTCAATCCACCGTCAAGAGGTAAATTGCCAAATGGCATGCCATTTCTAAACGGCAAACTATTGGCAACACCATTTACTGGCAATTTCTCGCTTCCTGGCGAACCAACTGACGGGTTATCAATCTGTCTTCTAGATCTGCCATGTCCTGCCAGTGGCGTATTTGCTAAGTAATTTAGTACATTCTGGCTTGACAGATCTCGAGTTGAGAGCTGAGCAGAAATTACCTGTGAACAAAAACAACAAAATAGATAAATGCCTAAACTAGTTTTTTTTTTAAGCGATCATAACAAAAAGGATCAGCAGCGATACTATTCTGTAACATCTCAACGTGAAAAATTTGGTGAAATGAGCTTATAATGTGTTGTCATTCCACGAGGACGGCGATGGACGTGAAAACTTAAGTGAGCTGTCAATAGTGTCATAATGACATTATGACACTATTGACACTTGGCTCACTTCACCGAAGGTTTCACGTCGAGATTCTTACAGAATAGATCGGCTAGTATAATAACGTTTTTTGTTTTGTTAAATTCTAACATTCATCTTATAAAACTGAAAAATTTGAACAAAACATTACCTGAATCAAAATAACTTGAACAGCACCAAAAACTTTTAAAATCATCTTATTATTTTAGTTCTCGTTACTACCTCCATTATTGTGGAACTAAAATCTATGCAGTTAAATACCTACTAGTTATATAAATACATTTATCGATAACTTAATGATACAATATGAATACGCGTTTTATCTCCCTTAAAGATAGGTTTTGTAATAATCATCTCTGTATCAATAAAGACGTGATTTTTATATTTTTCTCTCTTTTATGGGATTGGGTTTGTTATCTTTACTAATTAATTACTTACCTAACTACTTTTTGAGTTTGGATGCAGCATAACTAAGTTCATCATCTACAAACTTCAAACTAAGTAACTAACTTTACTTTTAACTTCTTTTAAACATAGTTACTAGTAACTCAGTATTGTTTTTATTATTTAAGTATTTAAGCACAGGTGTGAGAACTATGTATAGAGATCTACCATTTACAATGTCAATGTCAATTGTTGTTGTTTTGTCAATGTGTGTTGTTTTTTTTTTTTTATATGTCTTTAATTGACTTGAATGTGCCCTGGCGGCTGTGAGTATGTCATGCTCACTCAAATGTCTCGCTGATGGTGGCGCGTGTTGGATCATTTAGCTCTCTTCAAAATGGTTGAGCTCAATGGTGCTGTTCCATGAGTCATGTTCGTGAACGGGCGCCGTCAGTTGGGACTCGTCATCTCTTAGCTGCCATGGCTTATTTTAATTGAGTAATTATAATTATATTAATGGTTCTTTGTTCAATTACGGACACTTTTAACGTGCACGTGTTTCTACATTGTTCTCACATGTATAGTTTCAACATGAATGATGTAACCAATATTTTGTAACATTTTTTTTATTTAAAAGAGTGTCCGTGGAGTTTCTTGCCCGTTCTTCTCCATAGGTACCTAATACGCTTTGGAATGGGCAACTAGCTTCATATTTCGGACTGTCCGACTCCTTGACAATTCAAAAGTTCCTGTAAGTGGTTTAATTGAAACAAATGCTTTGAGTTTGAGTTTATTTTATGTAAAATAAGTAGGGAATACATAACTATGATGGTATATATAATAAACTTCTGGCTGTATTACATTAAAAAAAAATACTTACAAAAGCCATTTAATACAGTTCAGACAAAAAAAACAATCAATTTTATAGCATCACTATTTTTTATACGGTTACCGACCAAAACTGCTTGAATCTAATAACAAAACAAAAAGTTCAAATTGAAATAGGAACCTCTTTGATGTTTACTATTAGATAAATAATATCGCTGTCTTTGACAAAATAAGAAGGTACCTAAAGATAGTGCAATCCACGACGACGCGCCCCACTCCGCGACGACTGTACTGTAAGCTGTACTTTAGTACGGAGCGGAGCGGAGTGGGGCGCGTCGTTTTTTTTTTTTTTTTTTTAACTATGGCATCTAGCAGGTATACCACTAAGGTATTTACTGCTCAACCGAACAATCCTGTGGCTGCCTTAAGCACTACACTCAAAGCCTCCAGCCAGGAGCAAAACTATTCTAAATTAAAATTAGGCGAACGCTCGCTAAGGGCACCCCCTGTGGGGTACGAACCTCGGCTTAGGGCGTCGCTGAGGGGAGGACAGCAAGATGGGACAGGCTGGATCAAGGATATATCATTATTATTAATCGGGGAATTTAAAGCTACGCGCTCAGCTGCGGCGCGGGCTGGCGCTTCATCGGACAAGGGTGGGGCGCGTCGTCGTGGATTGCACTATTTATAGGTATCTCTTGGGTACCTATTATTTAACTATTCAATAGGTACTATGGAAAAGAAAAAACCTGTAGCCAAATTCTGGGCCCACTCAATTTAGATTGCCATGGACATTATGAAGAAGAAGAAAAAGTACTAAGGAAAAAGGTACAAGTTCAACATTTTAAAACTGTGCTGACAACATACGTAGGAAATTCAAAATACTATCAATTTAATTTATTTTTAAAACATGTCTATATTGAAAGATTTGTTATTGAAACGTTTTTATGTTTCATACAGTCATATTTGACAGTTTTTTTAAAGGTATGGTTGTTCAATACAATGTGAACATATATTTTGTTATTCTGAAGTATTATAAATTATTGTAATTAATTGCAGTAATCTGTAATAATTCAGAATCAAATTTGATATTTTTTCTTATTTTTATGTGTACAACATTGATGTGCCTTAAAAACCTTTATGACGTGTGGCAACACACGTTTTGACTTGGTAGCTTCTTCAGAATACGTTGAGTGTAACGTACCATTGTTTTTTCTTTTTTATCAAATATAAGTGAAATCAATATTTTACTTTCTCTCTTTGTTTTATTCCAAACAAAGGTTATAAAACACGAGTAAGTGTTTAAAAGTCGGAAGGATTTTATTAGTATCACACGATTGTTTTAATACCTAGTAATGTGCAGTTTAATACATTACTTTATCTACTCTCTTATATAGGTTATAAAATATCAAAGTTAAAGATCAAGAATAAAAAAAACCCACGAAATTCAGTGTTCCACACCCGTTAGGATGCGCTGGTGCCAAGAGGAAGCATAAAACACGACGTTTTTCCATTTACACAAGTTTATTATATAATTAATACAGGAAAGCAATTAGAGACACACGACATGCTCGATCATCGACCATAGACCTACATCCCATGTTTTTTACTTTTAATCTATGTTTTGAATATTAATGGCGCCAAAACCCAGCACATCACCGCGCATGCGCTAAAGCGGGCGCTGCTGGCACCTGTTTAAAAAAAAAAAATGGAAACTCCTTGACTTCTTGGTGTTGTCCTAATGGTAAAAAAAAAATGTTTTGTAGCATTTTCTTGTTAGAGAAAAAGTGTTATAATATGATTCTATTTCTAAATTTCGGTATTGTGTTTATACGAACGAGTTTATATTGACATACTTTAAGAGTCCTATTACATTTTTTTACGGAAATTCATGATTTTTGACCATGTAATTTTCAGCAGCAGTAAGATATTTTAATAATTTGATTATAATAACTATAGTGCCATTCTTTTTCTTGTAAGTTGGAGTTACACATTATTTTCGTGTAATTTGCTGAATTGACGCGGAATATAAAGTAGGTACTTTAATTTAATTTATTGTAATTTTGTCTTATTATATTGAGAAACAAAAACTAATGAAACGTATTCACTGTAGATCGAAGTTTTATATCATATTAGTTTATTTGATTTAATTGTGTTTATTTGGAATATAATTGACATGAAAATCAAGACATTTATTGGTTTTCTTTACGTTTGAAGTTTATAATTCGACTCTTACGATTTGATAGAATTACTTCTTGGACATGTCGAAAAATCACTTCAATCAATTATGTTATTTCAAGCTATAATAGGTAATTAATTATTATCCAATAAATTGTCTGAAACTTCCAATAAAGTCATTACGTACCCCAAAAGCCCCTAGCAATCCATTGAATTATATCAAGGCTGTATAATATTGAGACCGAAGCGTCCTCATTCCAAGGTCGCCAGAAAACCTTTCCTTGACGCAAGGTCACATTCAGGGTGACAGAATGACCTCGAACTTCGCGACAAGGTTAGACCTTGAAGGAAGGACAAAGCTCTGGAAAACCTTGTATTTTGCGGATGGTGTCTAGACATTTATATAAGAAGTTTAGCTAGTAGAGCCTTGCCTACATGAAAAGTTTTGTATTACTGAAAAAGAAAGTAACATTGAAAGAAATAAAGGATATTCGTGTAAAACAGACTCCAAAGTTGATACCCTTATTTGGTTTGTTTTTTTTCTTGTTTCTGTTTGTTAATAAATTTTAATTGTTTTTAAGTTTACCAATTGTTTGTTTTACGTTTAATTTTGTACTATCTGTTTTTTTTTTAAATAAAACGGTAAATATTGTTCGTACGTTTGTATGTAGGTAGGGGGTAATCTCCGGAACTGCCAATCGGATTTAAAAAAATCTTTTTGCATGGGATAGCCCAATTCTTGAGGAAGGCTAAGGATAGGCTTACGGATGAAGTCGCTGCATGCTGGCGGAAGCTAGTATGAAAGTAAAATTATAAATTCCATGGTTATTATTGAAATTGAAAATATTTATTTCAGACCACACAGTAATTGGTACAAGTCCATATTATGTTAGTAGATAGATACTTATAACTATGTTAATAAAATTGAAGATACATATATTAACATTTATATTGATTATATATTAATACTGCATTTAAATGTAATCAAATTCTACGGGAAAAATATTTATTTATTTAAACTTTTCACACTCAAAAAAAGAACAAAGGCGGACTTAATGCCTTAGGCATTCTCTACTGTCTTCACCGGACACGGCTGTTTTGGGAGGTACCTGTTTCGGATAGCGGGAGGAATCGCCCGGGTGTCATCACTGCTTGGATCGCCCGGAGGACACAGTGGAGCTTACGGTGGAGGTCTGCCCGGCTTGGGCAGAGCACCGCCGTGCTCTCGTGGAGGCGATCGGTGGCGGGGATCTCTCGCGTCCGGCCCTGGTCCAGGCCATGGTACGGAGCGAGAGGGCATGAGAGGCCGTCACCTCCTTCTGCGAAGCAGTAATGCTCGCGAAGGAGGAGTCGGAACGCGTGAGGGAGAGGCAAATTTCGCGCCCTCACGCGCGAGGAGACGCCCTGGGCGTCGGGAATCGATTTCCGATTCCCGGCCACCGTAGGCGCGGGCTTGCGGACGGTGAGCAATGGGTAGTTCGCCGTCCGGTAAGGACCAAGCCCGGGTCGACGGCGCGTTGTGTTCCACGCGCGCCTCAAAGAGATGTCAGCAAGTGAAGGGGTCCAGACCATTGCCTGCCGGGGTTGCGGGAAAGTCCGAAAGGGATACCGTGGCCCTCTGGCATTGCACAGGCAACAGAAGGAACACGGGTTGGTTTTAGTCAGTAAGAGTCTGACACGCCCTCCCGCTCCACCCAGAGCGGGAGAAGTCATTTGATGATTTCCCACCGAAAAAAAAAAAAAGCATTCTCTACTAGTCAACCAAGGGTGGTGAAGAGATTAGATGGCAGGTGTTTTGTTTGAGAGAACAATAAAAAAAAAAATCATTTGTAGAAAATATGGTTCACTCCTTAGAATTTTAGTATATTTACCTACATAATCTATAAAATACTTTCATTTATTTTAATTATTCTGAATCCTTCTTGAGTTTATTATAATGAGGCCAACAAAGTATGGCCGTTTTCAGTCAAAATATTTGTGCTATACCATTAAGTTTCCTTTGCCAATAAATTGCTTTTTTTTTCTCAATATAAATTTTTAATTTAGTTTTCAAACGTCACTAGTATTTTTCGTATTTTTTAAAAGCAATCTTTAGTATTCAAGTTGAAACTTTTTACAGAAGAAATACCTTGAATAATTCTTCATTGGTAGAATATAAACTTTCCAGAATCATTATTGTGTTTTAAAAAAGTAGGTTTTTCTAACAAATAGAACGCTATAGACATCTATTCATTGAAGGAGTAGGTAGGTACCTAGATTTTATTGAACGTAGCTGACTGTGGCATGGTAACAAATTAATTTAAAAAAAAATAACAATCAAAGAAATAATTTAATCCCATAACAACGATACAACAAATCTTATTCTAAAAAAACACGAATGATTTTCTCCTCAAATCAAGCATACTCGTACCGGTCATATCTGACATTTACCGCCCTATTCGCTAAAACATCATTTCCAACTGTCATTTGAGGTTGTGGCAAAGGAACTCGGACTTCGGCCTTCTTCAAGCACTTGCAAGCATTGGCAGCATACATTAAACTCTCCAAGGCTGTCTTTTTCAATGCCTCTGCCATATAGATCCTTTTTTGACTCATTCCTGGATTTTTTGGCGGTAACTTTTGAATCACAGCTGCAATGGTGTTTAGTTTGTCAACGAACGGCATGTTTGATGCGTATGTCGACATTAATGAGTTTATTAATGAAGGTTGTGGTTGGCTGTAAGGAGCGTTTTGAATCTGTGGTCCACATGGTAAGTTCAGGACTCTATACTGGGCGAACACATTCTGCAAATAAATAAGAACTATATTAGAATATTTCTTTATACTCATGGGTGTCGTAAATGGCAACTAAGGATTACATCAAGCAGGTCCATGGCCTCATTGGATTCCTAGAAACACACCATAGTTACAATACGGCCGATATAACTGGCAGGTCTGAACATAGGCTCTGCGATCTTTCGCGCATGTTCTCTGAGTCATACTCGCCTTATGTCACCATTTAGTTCCTAAAAAATGTTACTGCGCAGCCTTCTGTGCGAAGTTCAGAACTGCCAAGTAGGTGATAGCTAATTGCAATTTTTGTGACCGCCATTTTACAATGTAGCTTCTTAGAGAAAACCCGTCAATACATAAATAATAGACTGGTTATAATGTACCTTATTGGTAACTTATACACCTATATATCATTATTTTGGATTAAACGGTAAAAAATACTTACACTTAGTAATAAAGTTTGAATCAATAACACACCAAAAATCTTCATCATTATGGTTATTTTTTTATTCAGTTGAAAACCGTGAAGTTCTTCAATAAGGATTGTAACTCAGCACACTCAATGTTTGATTTTAACACATTTAAATTCGTCTTTTTTATCAAACTTTTCTAACTTTTAATTTGGTTATATTTAATTTATATCTAAGCAAAGTATTTAAACCTTATCCACCAGTAACTGATTCTTAGATAGCTAAAACTTGCCTCTACAACTGTTTATGTATGAATATTTTATCTGTAAACGCTATCTTTATTATCAATTAATGTAAAACTTATTATTGCATTGATTTTTCGATTAGAGAAATTATTACAACATACCAACGTCACAAGGAAATGTGGAAATGGTTAAAAATCATGGCCCAACCGTGGATAAAACTGGAAAAAAATTCAAATTCAAAAATCATTTATTCGAACTAGGCTGAGAATCAGTACTTTTCGAACGTCAAAGTTACATAAGACAGTCCCACAAAACGCTCACCCTTCACCACTTCCTAGTGCTTTAGGGCTTCTTCACACGTACCACAACCATACCATGACCACAACCACACCTCAACCAACCCACGTGGCCGGGCGTATATTTCGTATTGAAAATGAATAGGACTATTCACACGTACCACATTTTGCAGTCGTTATCGACCGTGTGTGTGATACCGACCACATCGCAACCACATCGCAACCACAACGCAACCACCAGCGACACTGCGAACTAGTGGCCGACCACATCGCAAAACCATGAGTTTGGTCAGTCAACACGTGTTTCCGCTATGAAACCGGAGTCGAACTGTGTCTGCACACCACATAACCGCATCGCAACTACTGGCGACAACGCAACCACATCGACATTTTGTCGGTACCACCACGCAACTACAAAAAGCTGCAGCGACACTATTCACACGTAACCACTGCTTGACAGCATTTTGTCGTTGCGACGTGGTGTGGTTGTGGGCTTGTGGTACGTGTGAAGAAGCCCTTAGCTGGGAAGAAGAAGTGGTGAAACAAACTCCCCAGCAGCACAGCTGTCTGTTCAATTAGAAAAAAAAAATATTCTATATAATAGTATGCAAAATTATTTACATTACGCAACACTAAATATAATTTTAAATTATAAATTAATAGCCATATGTCAGCTAGCACACGCCAATATACCAACCAAAATATCGAGAACTGTACCTACTCAGGCAGAATAAGAAAATAAATAAAGACTAAACGTAAACAATATCTAAATAAAAGCCTCCAGTCATAAAGTTTATGCTCGCTTACATATAGCTATATATAGCTGAAACTGGGAGTTATAAATGATAAACTAGGACCATCGAGGAAATAAATAAACAGTTAATTACAAATAACAATAACAAAACCATGATCAGCAAGACGACCAGTCACCACAATCAGCACCCGTTCACGAGCATAACGCAAAGATCAGCCTGTAGGTACTATTATTTTACAAAGTACAGACGCCAGCAGGTCAACCTACCCGAAACTGTCAAATTTTCCCTATCAACTTTGAACCTTAAGCTTTAGTGATAAAGTAGAAAATCTATTAAATAAAGTTGACAGATTGTAATATGTTGATGTCTGGCGTCTGTACATGTAATATTCATCTGGATAGACTAGGAGCCCACCTCAACGTAGTAGGAAAAAGTTAAGTAGACGATGAGTGAGACATTTTGATTTACCTTACAAAAACAGTCTTTATATTATAAAACTACGGAACCAGGGCCCCGGAACAAGCTGCTGTTGCCATGGATTCGACAGATGTTGACTCCCATTTTTCATAAACTAAGTTTTGAACTTGAGCATAAGTTGTTTTCGTAAATATGGGTACGTCCATACATGCTGTAATTTCTTCAAATTGCGAAAAACCGATACCAGCTGAAGTAATTCCTGTAACGGCACCCACGTTAGCGTTGACATTATGTGTACTTGATAAATCTTCGGTTGTGACAATAAAGTCGTCTTTACACATATTGCATCTGAACTTGAATCTGGAAACCAAGCCAATCCTTTTTTCTCCTATGAGTGACATTTGTGAGAAATTGCAATTGAACAAAGAACTATGGCCGGATATAGTTTGCAGCTGCTGGATAAAATGCATTATGTCAACGACTCTTCGACCATGAACTGGTGGGTATATATTATTTTCTTGAGATTCGGTCGGCGGTTCAACGAATAAGACATCGTCAGTGATTTCTCTGTAATAAAAAAAACACGTATTTTTTTATATTATTATAAACAAAAAAATTGAAATAATTCCAAATCATGGCAGTTACGCGGTGTGTACGAATACAATGCGTGGACAGACTGACGGTTGGATAGTTAGTTATCTACACCTTAGTTGAGAACCTACGGTTCGGGGGTTAGTCTCCCTGTGTTATAAATATAATGACGATTACGAACGACGAACTATGTATTATTGATTCAGAACAATTGGGCTGGATGTCACGAAGTTCGTCAAGCCACCTCTTTGGAAGTCGACCGCGGAGTCATCGGCTCGCATAGTGTGACGCCCTTTGCCCAGCTGTTGATACTTACTCATCATAATTTGATTTTGGATTGGCTCCTGGAGTTACAACTGTTGCAATTGAAAGTAATGTCCCAGGGTTTTCGTGCTCAGAATCAATTTGTAATCTAAAATTGAAACAAATAGTTTTAAATTGATAAACATGATTATTTTTATGTCAAGTAATTTTTTTGAAAAAATGAGGAATTTCAACAAGGTGCATTTTGAGTACTTTGCATTAGGCATTTAGAAAACTTATGCCCGTTTTCACCTTCACTAAGTGACACTTAAATGAATCCCTAAATAAAATTGCACCGTTGGATTTTCAACGCTAGACTCAGCGCTGAGAGTTGAAAATCCAACGGTGCAATTTTATTTAGGGATTCATTTAAGTGTCACTTAGTGAAGGTGAAAACGGGCATTAGGCATTTATAAATTTATTTTGAGACTTGTATGCCATACGTGTTTAAATTCAATAAAACTTATAATGTGGCCATTTTGAAAATTTGTCATTTTGCGCCTAAGCACACTTTGAGATCTTATGTTATACATACCTACTGAAGTTAATAATTTACAAATTATTTACAACATGAACAACTTTTACTGTGGCGCCAACCAACAAATTATGGTCATTTTGTCGCGGTTGAATAACCTTTGAGCGGCAGATTTTGCTTCGTGATTTCAGGGTTGAAGCCATAGCCGGGGCGCCCGGCGGACTCTCCCTCCGCTTACCGGCCCATCGTGCTGCTCGACGAGGTGGGCAAGCTCTTTGAAAGAGTTATTGCAGACCGCCTTGTCGGGCGGCTCGTGCGAGTGGGGCCGCATTTGGCGGAGAGTCAGTTTGGTTTCACAAGGGGCGCTCTAAGGTGGATGCCATCATATGCGTTCCAGACCACACGACGGGGGATGCTGTGGCCTGGGGTGGGGTCATCTTGGCGGTGTCTCTTGACATCGCCAAGACGACCCCTTCAATACCCTGCCCTGGAGTTGCATTAGGGAGGCACTCCGGTATCACCGGTCTTCATCTGTCGCATGGTCGAGGCCTATCTGACTGGACTGAAGCGGGTCGGGGCTGCCTTGAAGTGGCTCCTGCCCAATCTAGGGATCCAAATGCCTCCTGCCGGAGGCTCTACGCAGGGGTCGTGCGGTCCATGACCTTTTACGGGGCACCAGTGTGGGCGCGTTCTTTGACGCTGTGACCTGTCCGCTGCACGCTGGTTGAATGGTCATGGGTCATGGCCTTCAGGCTGGTCCGAAGATACCGTACGGTCTCCGATGAGGCGGCGAGCCTCTTTGCCGGATTGCCACTATGGGATCTGGAGGCAAAAGTTTCGCGCACATATGGAAGTGGTGTGAGGAGGCCAAACGCTGGGGCGTCCTGTAGGCGCGGGCTTGCGGGCGGTGAGTGATGGGTAGCTCGCCGTCCGATAAGGACCAGGCCCGGGTCGACGGCGCGTTGTGTTCCACGCGCGCCTCAAAGAGACGTCAACACAAATTGACGGGGTCCGTTAGAGTCCATGCTTGCCATTTTGTCTGAAAGGGGATATCGGGTGGGTTTTAGTCAGTAAGTCTGACACGCCCGCTCCGCTGAGAGCGGGAGAAGTTATTTGATAATATCCCACCAAAAAAAAAAAACGAAGTGTTGAAGCCATAGTAAAAGTTGTTCATAATGATGAGTTCAATGACCTCCTTTCGCATTACTAGTCACCTACTACAATATTCTGTAACCACGTATCAGCTTACTCATGAAAAGCTTTCTCCGATGGTTCATCTGCCGGCGGGTTGCTCGCCAACCGTTTTTTTTTACTATAACAAAAAAATATATACAAGGTGTTAATAAATTAACCCAAAACCTCTTAGGTGGTAACCCGGACCATGAAACTGAACAACTTTCATTATCCTACCCTACCATACCTACCCTACCCTACCTACCCTACCATACCCTACCTACCATACCCTACCTACCCTACCATACCCTACCTACCATACCCTACCTACCCTACTCTACCTACCCTACCCTACCTACCCTACCCTACCTACCCTACCCTACTGAAAAATAGATGTTGGCCTATTCTCAAACCTACTCAATATGCTCACAAAATTTCATGAGAATCGGTCAAGCCGTTTCGGAGGAGTATGGCAACGAAAACTGTGACACGAGAATTTTATATATTAGACTAGCTGACCCGACAGACGTTGTCCTGTCCAAAAATCGTTCATACAAAATGCCTACCCTACCTACCCTACCCTACCTACCATACCCTACCTACCCTACCCTACCTACCCTACCCTACCTACGATACCCTACCTACCCTACCCTACCCTACTTACCATACCTACCCTACCCTACCTACCCTACCCTACCTACCCTACCCTACCTACCCTACCATGCCCTACCTACCATACCCTACCTACCCTACCCTACCTACCCTACCCTACCCTACCTACCCTACCCTACCTATCCTACCTACCCTACCCTACCTACCCTACCCTACTGAAAAATAGATGTTGGCCTATTCTCAGACCTACTCAATATGCTCACAAAATTTCATGAGAATCGGTCAAGCCGTTTCGGAGGAGTATGGCAACGAAAACTGTGACACGAGAATTTTATAAATTAGAAGATATAGAAGATTGTTTCAAAAATAAGGAAATCAACAAAAATAAAAATTACAGAAAATCATTTGTGACTGACCCGATAGCTCAGTTGAAAAAAAAAAATGTTGTTACAACAATATGACTTTTGTTGGGTTTGAACTTGGGGTTAGTGACTGTTATAGGAACTTTTCCGATGCACGAGCCCACTAGACCAATCGAGCTATAGGCAACTATGTCGAAATTACGCAGCTATAAATAAATCTACACAAATAAAAAAAGGTAGGTACTTACTTTACAACTTCCATCATATGTTTTTGTTTCATCGAATAACATCTCTTTATTGCCCTCCGTTTATTTTTTTTGTTGGCCATTTTTTACACACTACACACACTGATTATTTATTTACACAACTTAGGACTAAAACCGAAATCGAACAAATTTTTTTACCAACTTACATCACAACTCAGAAAAAGACAAATTGATTATTTACACAACTTATGACTAGAACCGAAACTAAACAAAAATTTACAACAACTTAGAAAAAACGAATCACAAAATAAAATGTAATAAACAGCCTTCAACAATAAACAGATACGTAAATTATTTCTGGGCGGCGGGAACAAACTTGCACAGGTCCATCAAGCAGCGCGCCTCAGCGGTCACTGTCGCTCGGCGTAGAAATGAAAGAGACGCGAACAGACGCCGCGATGATGCGACGTTTCGTTCGACTCGTTCGGGTTATTTATCATTAATTTATAATAATCCTTACAAATATCTTATTTCAATCGATAAATAAAAACAACGGTTCCCCTTCTTATTATTTATTACATAACTGTTATTAATTTTATCAAGATTTGTTCATAAATAATACAATTACAATTGCTACAATTTCAATTTGAATGATTATTTTATGATTTTTTTCTATCAAGAAAATTTACCGAAAATATGTTTTGAACACAATGGTCCACCCATAAATATGATCAAGATTAACATTAATTTTTTTTGTTGCTCTAAAATGTATACATTTGGCTAAAAAACTGTTTTCGTGAAGCCTATTTTGACTATGTACAGCGCCTTAAGTCATACATAAGTTTATTTTCGATCGAAGCCGCCATCCATAACAGGCAAGAACCAAACGCTCAACCACTAAACTTATCATGCTGGCTATTTAGGTAGTTATTGTTCTCTGTTACCTGATGTAGCTCGTAGCTAGGAGAGGCTCGTGGCTGATGATAACAGCCGCACGGGTCGATCGAGGCTAAGCTACGCTTGCCACGGTTGCTTCGTGAATGGGTGACCATCCATTACATACCAAGACCCTTCTATGCCTCGGAAAGCACGTCAACACGGCACGCAAACTTAGAACAAAAAAATGTCACTTTAAATTTAGGCGGTTTTCGTGTCAAATTGATTACAGTTTTGTTGCTGCACGTTAAGCCGTTGGTCCCGGCTTTTGGCTATTTTTTTAAACGTTCTAACAAACAGTTTCGATTGCTGCGCGCACAGATTGCTTATGCGGCGCTTGAGTCGCCGACGGGACGAAATGCTGCCATTTTAAATATTATATTTATATAAACACTAGCTGTCCGCCCCGGCTTCGCATGGGTAGCAGTAAGTACTTATCTACGGAGCACCTACCAACCCTACCTACCCTACCTACCCTACCTACCCAACCTACCCTACCTACCCTACCTACCCTACCTACCCTACCTACCCTACCTACCCTACCTACCCTACTTACCCTACCTACCCTACCTACCCTACCTACCCTACCTACCCTACCTACCCTACCTACCCTACCTACCCTACCTACCCTACCTACCCTACCTACCCTACCTACCCTACCTACCCTACACCCTACCCTACACCGGGATAAAAAGTATCGTATGTCTGTCTCCTGGCTCTAAGCTACCTCCCCACCAATTTTATTTTTGATTTCTGATTTTGTTACCTATTTCTTTTATTCGAAGATCTTTGACATTCGTTACGGGTGGTCAGAAGCCAACTAGTCTTACCAAGGGGTATCGTATTACGCAGTAACTGGGTTATGGAACTCAGATAAGCAGTCGTTCCATGTATCAATGACACTATCGTGGGCAAAGCCTCGAAAGCACTAGGATTTGTAAGCAGGGCCTCAGCCTGTTTCCGTTCTCTGAAGTCGATCAAGCTTTTGTACTGTTCGTTCGTGCGCAGCCACTTGGAGTCGCAAGTCTGGAAGTCAAGACATCGCAAGTCTGGAATCCTCAATATGAGATCTACAATTCACGCATTAAGGGTATCCAGAAAAAGTTTCTGAGATATCTTGATTATAAGGCACGCCAAGTATCCATAGATTACAGACACCATTCCAAGAGGTACCATTTTCTGCCATTGGATCGTAGACGACTCTTTAATGATGTGTGTTTTTTTATTAACATAGCGAATGGCTCGATTGACTGCCACGAACTATTAGCAAAGTTAGCATTTCGCACTAACACTATTGGATTACGTAAAAAGCAGCTTCTAGGTGTGCCTTCTGCCACTACTAATTATAGGCGTAAGGCCTCTGCCTCGAATCTTGCGGGCAGCGGGGCGGCAGCGGCGGCGGCGCGGGCGGTCACCGCTTGACTAGAGTGCACCGCTCGTTGCCCGCATAAGATCCTGCCGCTCCGGCGCCGCCACCCCGCTGCCCGCAAAATTCGAGGCAGAGGCCTAATGTTTTTCTTATAAGAAGCGCTCGGAGTTTCAATTATGTATCTTCTAAGCACGACATTGACTTATTTTGCACTAAGATAAACACAGCAAGGACGCTCTTAGCCAAATCATTTTTTGTGAATGATGCACCGGCTAGTGGTTCTTAATTGTAACTTACTTAAGAGTAGAATCAATGTACAGACTGGCACATCAAGTTGCTGCAGTCTGTCAGATTTTTTTAATGGATTTTCAACTTGATCTCTAAAGAATAAGGATCAATGTTGATTGGGAAGGTTTGACGGATTGGAGTAGCTTGATTTGCTGGCGTCTATAATACTTTAATAGTTTAATTGCTGATTGTTCGGCTTGAAATAATATGATACGATATGATATCTGTGGAGGCTTGTTATTAGCAAATTGATAATGTTTTTTTGTTAACTATTATTTGTAATTAGTCTGTAAGCCTTCTTAAAAGTAATAAAATAAATAAATAATACTGGTATTCAGCTGCATCTGGTTAGCCAGGAAGCGGACCTCAAAATCGCTTAGAAAAGGCTAGGCAGTTTGATTGTTACCTAATGAAGCTCTGTAGGTACAACCTATTCTTACTTAGGACATGGCTTATCAACGTTTTTATTAGGTGTTTGTAATATACACTTATCACGATCAAAATGATAAGTTCGATTGTTCTATTACAAAAGCTTTGATAATAATTTAGTACTTAAGCCAATACTTTTGTTTGGTTAATCACAGTGTTATTAAGTGGTAAACGAATACAAGATGAATTCTTTATTTATTGTTGCATCCTCTATTATCGTTGGCGTAAGTATTTCTTTTATTTTTCTGTCCATTCGGCTAGACTTTTCCAAAAAACAGCAAACCAGAGAATTCCTTACCTACAACTAACTTAATTCTCCTCTTTTTTTATCCACAGGCACAATCTCAAATCTTCGCGCCATACCCACGAACAGCACCAGCAATGATGCCAGGCTGCCCATGTGGCAATACCGCCCCATTGCCACATATGCAAATACCCTACGATTCACCTCTCCCCCTGCCAGCCCCTGCAGCCGCGCCAAGAGCTGTGGCAAAAGCGCCCTGCGGTTGCTTGGAAGCATACGAAGCTGCGTTGCCAGCTGGCTTCCCATTGGCTAATCCGTTCTTGCCAGCAGCCTCGCCAATTTCTGCGATGGCGCCGTTCTCTCCTCTGTTGCCACCTGCCAACACTTGTAGTAGATGCCAGTATTTGAAGAAGATACCTATTCCTCCTCCTTACATTTAAGTTATTATAATTATTTAAGTTATTAAATTATTTTGTTAATTAGTTTATTTTTTGTTCATTACGCCCTTGGGTAGACTTAGGTAGGTACAACTTTCACAAGATTTATGAACTACTAGCTGTTTCCCACATTTTCGTCTAAGGAGACCAGGATAAAAAGTAGCTTATGTCCTTTTCCAGGTCATGTTCTACCCATGTTTCAAATTTCATCCAAATCCATTCAGCCGTTTTAGCGTGAAAGCGTAACAAACATACAAACTCATATTCCCATTTATAATATTAGTTAGGATTGAAAAGAGTACCTTTACCTACCTACTAAGAGGTCAAGGCGAAAAGGCATCACGACATATAACAAAGAATCTCCATAAATATTATTATTAATTTATTAAAGGAAGCTTGCGCGGTGGTCTCATATACATCACATAACACATAACATCACGCCTTGTTTCCCCGAAGGGTTGGGCAGAGGTGTACCTGTAGTACACCCACATTTAGTCAGTTATGTTTTTTAAGTCCCATGTAATATGGGGCGAGCCTATTACCATCAACCGGGCACAATTCCAGACTCCGGGCTACTACTGAGAAATTCCTCCCATAAAAGTTTTATTAACTTTGCTTGGGTACTTTTTGAGGTTCATTAATACGTATTTTTCCCACTTAGCCTATGTGGATGATGATGTAATAACTTCCTGTCACTGTTATTTACATAGCAAGTAGTGGTATTCGAATTTGTGTGGAGTATGTACTACAACTAAAAAGTATAAATAAAAACTTTTTTCTAAAAAAAAAACCGACTTAAAAAAAATACCACAAAGTGAAAAATTACTTTAATTTCGGTGGCAAAAATTGAAGATTCAAAAGCAAAGACACTGAATTCCGAAATTAAAGTTATTTTTCACTTTTTTTCAAACAAAACTTAAAAAAACGTCTGATCACCAAGACTTTCGGATATGTAGAGGGAGAATAGTCTTCACTGGAGAAACATGGGAATCTGTATATCGATATGCTGAAAAGGGACTCATAAAGGTTGTAAAATGGTTAAATTATTTTCTACTAACACTAAACACCTCTAAAACTAAATATATAGCATTTACTAATTACAACAACAGTCAACCTGGACCTAATCATATCCTTAGAATACATAGCTGTGATAATCCTACTAGCACAAATTGTTCTTGCATTAAAATAGCAAAAGAGACTAAAATAAAATATCTAGGTATTATGGTAGACCAACGGTTATCTTGGCATTTACACGCGGATATGGTCATGTCTAGAACTAGAAAACTCATTTGGATTTTCAGGACACTAAGATATGTTACCACAAAAACAAATTAAATAAACTTTTAAATATTTATCCTATGAGTTATCGAGAATGTAAGAAATCCTTAATAGACTGGCTAAAATGCAAGAGTTATGATATATTTAAACTCTTTTACAAAGTATCATGTGATAAGTTAATGACAAGTGACATACACTCAAACGGACGCACCCTGCACACACGCACACACACCCCACACACACACACACTCCCCCACACACTCAACCCCCACCCACACACCCACCTCCATACACACATACCATCCTAGATTTAAATTGAATCCCCATGGGGGATCCAACCCCCTCATGGGGTTGATTGTTCCATCGTTGAGGCAAGATGTTCCGGTAGCAATTGTGATAATTACATAGTGATGCTGTAACTGAAAATGGATACACATAAATTAAAGCAAAAATAACTAGTGTCAAACTGATTCAAACAAGTGAGATAGTTATTGATCCCGAGCTACCGTTTTGAGCTTTCTACCATCACACAAAAAACAGCGCAACATACAAAAACACGATTAAATATTAACTAATTAGGAAATAGCTGCAAGATGCCAATATACAAACAAACAAAAAATAAATATCACACAGATGGTAAAATTGCTCACGGACAATCGCTTCATATAGAAAACTGCAATTTCGTTAGATATCGGTAAATTGATGACTTGCTGTAAGTCAAACGTAGCATATTTTATGGTTTCGGGGATGGTCTATGTAAGATTTATTTTTTGCAAATGAGCATTTATACGCCATTGTGATAACTAGTAAACGGTAGAAGATGTCAATATGTACCTCGATTAGACAGATCGATAGAGCTCTAATAGTAGATTTTACATCAAGTGCACAAAACGAACCATTTTTATCTGAGACTTTTAGCAGCCCGAGACGAAGGTGAGGGCTGATAGTAATGTCGAGGATAAAATGGTTTTGTGCACGAGATATAAAATCTGCTTTTCACTTCGATTGCGAGGAAATAAAACAGTAGTATACCATAACATTTCTTTAATTAAAATTCAAAGTAAAATTAAACGACATTGATATTAGGCTCGGGCTGCAGACCTATACAGCCTACTATTAAATTAATTTTGTAATAATAATTTTCTTAAATTAATTAAATAACATCGTACTTCAATTTAAATTTTAATATCTTTTATGCCTTAAAAAACAAATAAGGCAAATAAATTAACGTAAATATTATCAAAAAACGAATTCTATCTATGAACTTCTTATTGTGTTTGGCTGTATGGCTTATTTTCTTGCCTTATTATAGATACATTTATAAGTAGATACGTTAATGCTCTAGTGCACAAAATTCGATTTTGTGCAGCCTATATCCTGCACAAATAAGCACTTTCAGAGCATGAGAAGTGAGAAAATAAATTTTCATGGTATTTTTCGTGCAGTTACGTCAATAATGGCAGTTAGGTCACTTTGTGAAAATTGTTAGAAAACTATTGGACGTGTCGGATTAGTGAGCCCTAGATTACCGAGCGTCTCCTGTATTTACCTCAGCTCTTTCCAATAATTAGGTCAGAATTTGGTAAAGTTGGATACCGTACCTTGATTGACATGATTGTCTTCAATGAAATTGTAAGGTCATGCACAGCGCTAAGTGTTAATGAAAGAATGAAGGTTTCAGTTAAATGATACTGAAACCTTAATTCCTTTGTTCATTTTGTGGAATGTTTTAATGCATTCCCACAATATTTTTGATTGATTTACTAAAGGTTTGCATACAGTTGCCTTTTTTTGCAGTTAGTTGTATGCCTTATTAGGTATTTGTATTTTAGTAGTAATCGTAGTAATAGTAATAAGTAGTAGTAGTTATTAGTAATATTAGTAATAATAATTTATTACCATTGCATTATGAAGCTACTTGCAGTTTCCGACTGGAAACTTAATAACTTAATTAGTGCAGGGTATGTAAGGATCGTAGCAGTTCTGTACGTTCTGCTTACCCCTATGGGATAAAGGTGTGGTTTATATTTATAAGTACCTATCTAGTGCAATATTACCTACATGATTTGGAGCCGAATAATATATGAAGGTGAATAACAAACAAAACCAAATATTACAGCACAATCAATTTATTTCTTCAAAATATAAATTTAAATAAATTATCTTAAGAACTAAGAACTTAATGACAACCACATAACTTGCACAACATTCGTTGCTAAATACGAAAACAGAATAAATAACCTTAACCAAGCAGTAATCATCGCTTCCAAACTAAATACCTACTAATACAACTTCTCAGTCACAAAGTTGGTGGTGGAATCGGAATTTTCTTCAAAAACTGTCCCCTCGATCTTGGCATTGCTGGTGGTAGAGAGCTTGAAGATGATGCTGTGAAAGCCGAAACAGGGGAAGCAGCTGGCAGGAAAGGATTGTTGTTACGAATGAAAACTTTTTGCTCAGGGACTGTCACATATTCTGTCATTTGAGGTGGACTTATCAATACTTTTTGCTTGACCTCCGGTCTCATTTGTGGATTTATGAAAACTTTTTGCTGAACAACCTCAGGAGTTCTCATTTGTGGAACTCTAACAGCATATTCGTTCTTCTGTACAACTACTTTTTTTGGCATTTCGTTTTGTCTAACAATTACATTTCTTGACAGTTGAGCTTCCCTATCATTTTGTATCATCACATTTTTCGAGTAAACCGCTTCAGGTCTTCTTTGAACGACCATATTTTTTGGTAAAACCATCTGATTACCATTTTGTACGATAACATTATTTGAATTTTGAACCACTACATTCTTTTTCATACACATATCTTGAGGTCTTTGTACAATTTGTGCCACCCTATTAGGAGCTTCAGTTCTCATTACAGCCCTTGGCACATTGTCAGCGATGACAAATCTTCTGCTGACTGTCCTTGGCACATTTGGTAGTGCCGTCCTCTTATTGGCTGCAGCTGACAGCATTTTCATCACTTGTTCTGTATTTTTCGGTGATAGAATGCCTTGAAGAAGTGATTTTACTGCATTTGGAGTTAGTTTTTGACTTAACGATGGTGCTAGAGTGACGGATAAAAGTAGTGCTATATAAGTGAACTGCATTTTTTCTGAAACAAGAGCAGAAGAATAAATCAATTTTGTAGTTAGGTATTTTGTGAGTCACAAAACAATATAAATACATATACTGCCAACGTTAGTAAAAGAGGCGCATCTGTAGAAAGGGAATGGGGAAAATGAGCCTTACTATACTGTTTGCGGTGTAGCATGGTGCGGGTGACAGGTAACTGTAATAAATTAAATAAATTTACCCTTTCTGTCACCTGTCACCCGCACCAAGCTACACCGCAAACAGTAGGTATAGATGCGCTTTTTTTGTTTAGTAAGGCACAATTTTCTTTACATTTTTTCCACAGATGCGCCCGCTTACTACGGCAGTAAAGTTATAACTATATTTTACGTAACTAATTCAGGATCTTCAATATTTTAATTGTGCTTGAGAGAGAAATCACAAAAAATAAAATGATCTTACCTTTTCTGCGTAGATAATGCAAATGAATATACTCGTGATCTCAAAGAAGTGCGTTTATATAAAACAATCACGTTTAATTATCTGCTACATTGCAGCAATCGAGAGTGTCAGATATAGTGATGTTGCATAAGCATAATCGATTAGAATCGTGAGTTATCTCAATGTAGATAATGTTTATTTTTTAAAGAGAAAAGCCGACCACCTGTTCATCAGCGGATTACTTATGCGTCGAATCAGCCCAACATTTCAAAACTTTAGGTGTCGAAAGAGCAGTTTAAAAAAAAAAAGTTGTTTTCTTAGTCATTGTTGTTTGAGTTTTTGCTTATATTTTTATATTAAAAAGATTATGACCGACTATAAGATGCAATTAGGAGCAACATTCTTGTTCCAAAATAAATAATTATTATGGAACAAGGATGTTGCTCTCTTTTTGAATGTCGTCTTTTTCGGGTGACCACTGAAAATCAGCGCTGTGCTGGTCCCCTTAGCACAGCATCATGCTGAGTAGAAGCCTTCTTGTCACAGTCATGACGCGCCAGAAGCTGCCGTTTCAATAGCAACTAAAAAAAAAAACTTAACGGTTTTATATTTTGGAAAGAAGTGTAGCGGTTACACCGCCACATACTAACTACGCATCAAATACATGACGTCACACAAATCCTGCATCGCGCAATTAGAGTTTACAGCGCGAAAGACATAGATAAGACTATCCGAAATCAACAGTTGGGCAGTCGGCCCGCCAGACACAACACCCGTCTGGTTGGAGGATCCTCCCTTTTCTATGGTGGATGAGTGAACTTTACACCCTGTTCCTCATGTAATTTGGGTGTACGCACTAAGACTTCGTGTACATTCGTAAAAATTGTCTCAAAAAATAGATCTCGGTCAAATTAAGATAAAAGGTTCAATCACAGCATATTTTTTTAACATTGGGTTACGCCAGAAACAAGTTGTTTAAAAATCAAGTGGCCCCATATAAACAGACCCCATGACGGTTAACCACCAACAGTATATGACATTCAAAGATGGCGGAAGTGAATAGTTTCAATATTGACTACTGAAGGGAAAAGTGGCACTAGCATGGAACTAGTAAGTACTACGTGCTCCATGGGCACTAGTAGCTGACTTTTTTTAAGCCCTCTACACATTGGAACTCTAGAAGAGCGTCATGTCCTATTGTACTCTATACACTTACTTCTATACAAAGCAAGCAGACATAATTACGTTATGATTGAAAAAAAGTATTTTATTATTAGTACTAATGTGAAAACTAATATAATAAATGCGAAAGTGAGTTTGTCTGTTTGCTACGCTTTCACGCTAAAATGGCTGAACGGATTTGGATGGCACACAGATAAACCATGCCCTGGGTAAAAAATCTTTAAAAATCTTTGACCAGTAGAATGATATACTATCACTGAGTAACATAGGCTATACTTTACATCCTGGATCGCAGATGAAGTTGCGGGTCATTGATAGTATAGATAATATAAAGGCAAATCAATTAAAGCAACGTTTTTGGATGAAGAAAACCAAAAATTCGACCTAGGGATACTGCAAAAAATAATATGGACGATGGTTGTCCTGCAAGTGCAAACCAACGCGCTATAGCTTTGCGTCGTGCGACGTACACCGTACACGGCCGGACAGGCTCCAACGCATAAAGCTTTCCACGACACGTGTTCCTAAATATGTCTGGCAATATCGAAAACAATGAAAAAGGTCGTCAGGGAAATTTCAAGCGACATTTTTTCAGTGAATGGCTTTATCACTGATAATATATTTTGTCAGTGGGCTTGAATGTATAACTCACAACACAACACAACTATATTACATGCTCTGTGAACACAATTATCAGTCGTGATGTCATTTACAAATATTTTCAATAATTATGTACTAGGCTAGGTATTTAAAAATGTCTTAGCTAATACTTAATATCTTATTATATTTATGCAAAGGTTTAAAGGCGAAGTGAAGATATTCAGGCTGAGGATGCCACGCATCCCATCATGTCTTACTATCTCGGTCGGCTTATTATTCACTATGTACTACCTATTATGCATTACGCAAAAAAAAACATTTATTTGGTAATTGTATAAATCATTTTTATTATAATAATACATTCTAATCTTAGAAGAACTTCTTCGAATAACTGAGAAGCCGGCGCGGTCGTCATGCTTGTCGTCAAAATCACCATACGATGCTCATCACACATACTAGCATCAACTGTTACCTAAGGCATTGCATTTGACTCGATCATATCTACACACCTGGATTACGTACGATACTCGTATTCTATAATTCACCACAAAACTAGTAAGTAAGCAAACTAATCCACAAATATTTTTACGCCAAATCTAGACAAGACAGAGTACCTAATGACATTAAAATATGACAATTAAGACATTGCTGATTTGAAGTTGACATCAATAGATTTCAATGTTGCCATGGAAGCTAAATTCTCCAAAAAACGTATGCATAGGTAATGGATTATTTTAACTGTCACACACATTATGCTTATACATATAAAACATTTTGCAAATACAAATGGTTACTGGCTCCAAAGCTTCGAATACTCTTGTGTTTCAAGAGACAGGAGTCTGCTTCTCCAAAATGTCTTAGATCTTATGGAACAGAACTGAGTTATCAATAATAATAGCCGTCTTTTCCTGTAATACTCCTCTAAAAAAGAGATAGTATAGTTTAAAAGATGACAACTACTACCACCAAAATCCTGCTAATTAGCAATTATAGAAATATCATATTGTGGTGAGTATGGTAACTCTATAGCTACCGTCCCTGCTGCGTTTAGATATTGCAAATAATTGCATAATAAAATATATTTTTATACCTACTACAATTTCTTTGTGCAGATTAAAAAAAAGTTGATGCATAAAAAGAAGAAGCCCTGTGACTGTTTCATATACTGTACCTACATACTTTCATTCATGAAAGCTTCTGAAATTAAGCGACACTAAAACTGCTTTTCTTTTTTTCAGGCCCTTGTTGGACTTGAGTCTCTCAGGAGAACAGTAGCCATAATGGTTTCACGATGATAGTTTTACAAGAATAACAAACAACAAATTATTTTAATATCACATCATTTATTTACACTAATTTAATTTATACCTAAATATTAACAAATCACAAGAAAGGTGGTTGCAAAGTAACTTGACGTAAATACTTGGGGTTACAACACCCACACACGAGCTCGCCACATCCACACCCGCAAGATGGCACTTCTATCGTAGGTAACTGACATCCATATGACGGCATCTGGATGCCGAGACATCCACAGGGCCCTGAACATCCACAGGATGGAACTGGTATCCCTGCACAACCACAGGGACCGGCGCAACCACATGATTGAACTGGTATCCCTGAACAACCGCAGGGGCCCGAGCAACCACAAGATGATACAGCTATACTTAAACAATCACATGGGCCGGAGCAACCGCAAGCTGACATTGGCACCACAGTACATCCACAGGGGCCAGAACAACCACACGATGACATTGGAACTCCAGTACAACCACAAGGCCCGTTACAACCACAAGACGCTACAGGAATCCCTGCACAGTCACAGGACCTGCTGCAACCGCAAGACGATATCGGCATTGCAGCAATTGAACATGGGCCCATACATTCACAGGCGGATAATGGCATACCTGCACAGCCACAGGGGCCCGAACATCCACAAGACGACATTGGTATGTTTGCACAACTACAGGGACCCTGACATCCACAGGCAGGTACAGGACCATACGAAGGTAGTTCAATGACTGAATTAATACCATAAGAGTAAGTAGGAAGCTGCAGACTTTGACATCCACATTTCGGGGCATCAATAGCTGCTACAGACCCATAAGGGCACGCTGGGAGTTTGACAGTAGGTACTCTATTACATCCACATTTAGGGCCAGGACATCCACAGGGGCCCGAGCATCCACAGGGAACATCCAAAACAGGTGCTATGATCTCAATACTTGGTAACATGGGTGAAGCGAGGACTCCGTAGCTAGGTATATCAATGGTTGGGAATAGGCATCCCAGAGGGTTTATTTCCATAGGCTCTGCATATCTGTAGTTAGGTACGTCAATTACAGGTCCAGGGCAAGGTAAAGCCATAGGTGCGTATACAGGTTCTATTACAGGGCCCCGACATCCACAGTTGATGATGTCTATTAGAGTTTTCTGACATCCACATCCAGATAATCCGAAGTTCTGAAGGTCAGACTTTTTGATCTTATTCTTTGATTTCGCAACTTTTCTTTTCGTTGATCTTTGGGCGTTGATCTGAAATACATAAAATTTATTCTTAATAATGGTTGACCCGGAAAAAATGGTTTGGTTCATGTATGTATGTAGGTAAATGCGGTACTGTCTGTTTAACAGATTTAATAGTGAAGTGTCGTTTTCGATATGGTTGGACATGGCACACCTTTCCATCCGGAACACAGCTCCACTAGCTGCTTATCGGCATGAACAGATAGGTACCTACATAAGGTAGGTAATTGATGTTTCCAGGCGAAACCTTAACAACTTATTTTTAATGAAAGTATAATACGTAATTATAAAAGGTACTTACAACAGCGCATGACACGATCAGCAGAATAACCGACAACTTTCCAAAATACATTTTTATTTAATTATTAACTCCTCCTTTTTACTTAATTAACTCCTATTAACAATAAATACCGAAGACTACAATGTAAAACAAAACATATATTGCCCTTATATAGTTCATTGTTTGTAAATATTTAGATAACTCGTAAAATGACATCGATTTTCATAAGTATTATGAAAATCGATGTTTTAATCAATTACATTCGATTCGGTAATCGATTGTAATTGATTAAATCGAGCATTTAATAGATACGTTACTTAATAAATTGCTGTAAAATTGTTATTTGTATGATAAGGATTAGTTACCAAACAATCGATCGATTTCACAGAATGATGGTTTTCGTATCATTCAACTTATCGCCTTCATAAGTAGAGGGTACCTAGCCTTGGTACGGTCAGCAACGAAAGTCAATTCAGATATTATAACATAATATAATTATATGATAATCAGCTTAATAACGTCCCCACTGCTGGGACACAGGCCTTCTCTCTGTGAAAGGGAGTTGGCCGTGATCACCCATTGCGGTTTGGTAGATGTCACGAATCTTCGAATTTTTGGTTCTAGGACATGCCAGTTTCCTCACGATGTTTTCCTTTCCCGTTTTTGAAAGCAGTAGTTTTAATATAAATTAGGTAGGTCAGCTAGGCTAATTGCGTCTACGGGGCTAATGCGTCTTCATGAACCTATTCGAATACTGTTTGGTCTACTTTGGTTTCTGCCATCTTGTTATATTTGCTTAAACTAAATACTTAACATTAGTTCGTACAGATGGTGTTGTAGTGAAATTATCCAAGTAATCAGCCATTTTGTAAATTGCACTTGTGTCGGACAACTTGTTACTGCGAGAGGTGAATGAAAAATCCATGTTAATCTTAATTAACTGATTTTATTCATCAAAGATTGTAAGAAATATATAAATGGGTTGCTTAAACAGACAGTTATTTTTAATGACATAGCTTTATTTGAGGAGTTAGTTATATTGCCATTTTTTAGGTTGGGATTAATGTCTTGGGCTAAATGCGTCAGCCATTACGGGGCAATTGTGATTGTGTGACGCATTTTCCCGAAAACAGAAATCGTCAACCTTTTTATGTCCTCACATTATAATACAAACATGAAGTTTTATTTCAGCTAGAAAATTATTATACATATTTACTTGCCACGGTGCTATTGAAATATATGAACATTAACAAATACTTGACCAAATACGATTTTGAAAACTTTATACAGCAAAGACTTGTACAGCCATGGCAAAATACTCATTTCAATATTTAGGATGTAGAGAGCCAAAAAACGTCATACCCAATATCCCATAACATTTTATTATGGATAATATAATAATCCAAAATGCAAATTTTTGTTGGAAAGCTCATTTTTTTGGTGTGCATGTCATATTTATAGGTATTTCTTAATGGAACCGAAGTATTGACTGATTTAATTTTAATAAAGTTTTATATTGTATTCAAGATTTTTTTTCCACTATCAAATCTACTTTCTTTACAGGAGTAGGTAGAATTAATAGTGAAAAAAAAATCTTATTATTATGTTACAGAATTAGGTAGGTACTTGAGTTCGCGCGCGAGCTCTTTTTGACGTAAAATGTTGACAACATCTGGATTTAGCATGGAGGAAGTGCGTCTATGAAAAACTAGACGTATTTTCCCCATTTTTACTAAATCGTCTCTGAATGCGTCAATAATTTTTTTTTGGCTAATTTAAGTGACATACACAGAAATTTGAACCGAAAAATAGAAATAAAAATAAGTTCTCTTCTTAGTGTGTCGATGGTAATTTTTGTAGACTCTGCCCAGAATTTGGTTGCGAGTTTCGCTCCTTCAGTAGCGTCCATGAGGTCCTGCATCGTGCAGTCAACAGGACATGCTCAGGCTCAGCACAATATTAATTGCCCTGCGGCGTCACGTATTGTAAATTTGTGAACGCACATTAGTATACGTGGCGTCGCCTGTATTATGTTTAGTTAAATATAAGTAGTCAGGAACGCACCCTTGTAAGTGGCAACACAAAGCCACGATGCGGGGCGTTACCGAGGTAAAGTAGCGTCCCTCACCAGTTGGCTTGTAAACCCTCGCGGGACAGACTAGATAAATAATGTCATTAGTTTATTTTGTCCATTCTAGTTTAATTAGTTATAAGTACCTACTAATAGTGTACCTAACATTAGACTGATACGTGTCATGATTGTAATATTATTTACTACAAGTTGAAGTTTCTCTTCTGCTCTCTAATTACGCTTCACCTCCAATATCGTAAAAGGAGACAGGTGGAATACCTTCCACCTTTGTCCCTAAAGCCCCATATTTTGAGGGACAGCACTACATTTATACTTCAGGACGCTTAGCATGACCAAAATATAGAAAAAGGGTTTTTTGTCGACGGAAGAATAGACAAAATGACAGCTAAACAATCACAAACTGTCATTTTGTCTATTCTTCCGTCGACTAAGCCGTTTCTATAGTTGTTATGCCACGCGTGCTGGGCGGAGTCATCTGTGAATCTCCACCTGAGCAGGTCATGTTGGTGGGTTTTATTTCATCTTTTCATTTTTCGTTCTTACTTCGGCTTACTTAGGTCCGAAATATTTTTAAAGACTTCTAGGTAAGCCAAGCCACCTCATGTCCAGCACCCTAATTGCGAAATATAAGATCAATCACAATCTGAATCATTTTGAAACAGATTGCTAATTCATTGCTCGATAAGTTCGAAACAAATCTGCTCAACAACGTAAATAACGCAATGAATGGTGTCAATTCAACAAAATGAAACGATTAGTCGTAATAATTTAAGTACGAAAATGTGTTACGCAATTATTTATTTATATTAATTAGTTAACCGATGGAAGCTTATGAGCAGGTGGAACGAATAGGTTGGGTTATATGAGTTTGAACTGATTCAGATGATAAAACTCTTCAGCAAACATGAAATGCACATGTAAAAGTTTTAATCTACTTCTGTTGCTGACCGTACCAGGGAGTCTCTCTAAGCGAAATCCGTAGTTTCGGCGAACTTACGGACGCTTCCAAAGAACTCCGTCTCGCTTGCGGAGTGTCCATAAGTGAGACAAAGTTCGTAGGGCTGATTTGCCTTGCGTCAACAAATAGCTGTTGGAAGAATAGCGGTCGTCTATTTCATTTGAACTGACAACATTTTCGGGTTTCGGATTTGTGAATAGCGCGAAGCGATCAGAGATTTATATTTCCATGTTATTACATCTGCGACCTCTAATAATAGCTGGAACATTGGCACTTCAACTTGTCTCATAATACAGATTCACCCCGCAAAATTAATTGAATAAAAAGCGCCTCTTGCTACAACACAATAAAGTGCAATTCAGGTCGCACAGCGCTAATTACCCACAGTTATATACACCTAGAAGTTGCCTCTCTTTCTATCGCGGAACTCGACTAGGTTACACTCACTGAATTGGCCCGACAAGTATAGCCTGCCACGTACCTACTTGTGAAGCTTCACACCTAAAATGCGGAGTGAACCATGTTTTCATTTTTTCCAAGAGAATTTGATGAAAATGTAAGCAGATGGAGGATATTTTCATCCGACTGCGGGACAGCAAGACAGGGTTATGTTTTTCATGCGTAACGGCTGGAAATTAATACTCATGAGGTGTCTATAGACTCGCTAGGATTGTTATATTACAATTTAATAATGATATTCAAACAATATCATATTCACGCGCCATTTGTACAGTAAATTATATGGGGTATATCCGTTTTACCCACTGATGTATCCCACTCTGTTTGTCCTGGGCATGGTTGGCTATAATCAATTGCATGTCCGACGGGAGTTTACGCTGTTCGCCTATTTGGTGAAGGTGCTTCGTGGAGTGGAGAGTAACCCGGGAGTATTGCAGCGCTTGAGTCTGTGTGTGCCAGACCGCTACGAGTGGAGGCGGCGCAGCCCGCCACTGCTACTAGTACCTACAGCCAGAACTAACCTGCTTGCCAAGGCACCCCTTACCAGAGCTATCCGTACCATCAATGACCTTCAAATTCAGATTGATGTGTTTACATGTTGTGTGAGTGAATTCGCAAGGGTATTACTATTTATATTATGCTACAAGCAAAATAATACTTAATTTTTTGTACTATATTCAATTTATTAATGGTGTTAGTTTTATTTTTGTATAATTTGGTTATTGTAAGTATATAGCTTAGGTTATTAGTTTAAGTTCTTAACTGTCGCATTAGGGTAACCCCTGTAATGGTAGTTTAAGCTGTTATAAATAAATAATTGTAGGAATAACTAGTCAAATATAAAGGTGGACCTTCTAAATACGGATGAATGTGTTACCTACTAGTTTAAACCCTTTAGTGAGTGATTGCGTAAGGATGTAACCTGAGCAGGATTTGTTTACACTTTTATAAAAAGTTTCGGAACAGGTTATACCTACTTATCGTACCTTGTTATAAACATTGTATTAAAAGAAAGAGTATGATTCAACATTTATTATTTCTAAACTGTACATATAATTAATATACTACTAAACAATTTTATACAATGGCAACATTGAGTAACAAAATAGTGTATTTATGTAGTTTGAGCACAAGTGCACACTTGTAAATCCGTACTTAGTAGTTTTTATACAATAATTACATATAAATAATTGATGTCTTTCGATTTGCAGGAAAAAGAAACATTAGGTATAAAGTCAATGTAACAACTAAAGGTAGTACAGACGCCAGCACGTCAACCTAATACAATCTGTCAAATTTATTTAATAGATTTTCAACTTTATCTCTAAAGCATAAGGTACAAAGTTGATTGGGAAAATTTGACAGTTTCATGTGGGTTGATGTGCTGGCCTCTGTACATACCATCAACTTTTAAAAGGATTTTAAGTTCCATTTAGTTTAGTTTTTGATCGAAAACATCGTTATTATTCTTTATGAATTATTATGATACTAATAGGGATCCACTATAAGTAAAGAATATTACATGGTAACGTTACAAGTTTAGTATTAGTTGCCTAAGCTGGAATAATACTAGATTTTTTTATAGTTTTGACATTAAGGCGCTGACAAGAAGCAAACGGTATAAGGTTTGTTTAAAAAAAAATAAAAGCCAAATCTATATAGTTCGTGGTAGCGGAAAAAATATAGGTATGTCAGTCTTGAACATATTTCTCAGAATTTGGTTATTACCAAAACCCGTTTTGAAAAAAAAAACGATAAAAATTAACGGTCAACTAACCAATTCGAATCCAAAATACCTGTATCTGTAATTATTAATTAATAACAAGAACGTCTTGAATGTAAACTTGGTCATTCTTTATTTTAGATTACTCAACTCATTTTTGAGTAAAAAGATAATTGCTTCATATTTTGCAATTGTTTGTCATTACAAGCGTTGTCATCACGCTTCTCTTTCTTTGCTATGCAGACCGACAGTGACCGCGCTTTAACTCTTGTCAGCCTCTTAAAGGTCTATTACAGTATACAGAATTTAGGAAAGAAACAAATGCAGTACTAGCCGACCAAGACAAGAAGACAACGGGGTGGAATGTGGTATACCCAACCGTTCAACGCTTAAGACAGCTGTCCCACCGCCAGCGATTAACGAGACACGAGTCTGTTGAGCTAGCAACTAAAAACGAGTTGGCGAACAACGAGCGGTGAGTGCACGACGGCGACGACTGATTACTCACTGCCATTCGTGTATCAAGCGTGAGTCTCTCAGCGATTGTTGTCCCCGGCGAGCGAGCGTCGCTGAGCCTGTACTCTCTTTGATAGCTCTTGTCGCTGCGACTAACGCGTGCTCGCCGGCAGGGTAATCAACTATTAAGAGTCCATAATACCTCGGCTCAAATTCACTCCATATCTCACTCCCACGATAATGCTCGCGGACTGAGTGAGAGCGAGATTGAGCGGCGGGGAGAAGGCTCCGAAGACGACGAAAACGAGGAACCATGTTTTGAAGTTGAAGCCCAGGTCTCAACTTCAGAACAACGTCATACGAGAATACACAGTGACAGTACATATGCCGAGAGTGAAACATCTCTTCACGACTCTTCAAACGATGGTACAATGAACGATATGCTGGACACTATGTTAGAAGAAGAGACAAACTTGTTCTAAAACGAAAAATCTAAAACCACTAAGTAAATAAGACCGAAGGAGAATATGTAGCTTTCACGTACGAAGGCGAGGTTTTCCCAGGTGTTATAACGAAAATAAATGATAAAGGACCATACATATCCTCAATGAAAAGATGATAATGATGAAAACCGAAGGATGAGATCCAATATAATTGGAAAGAAGTTCTGGGATGTATATGTGCACCAAAGAAAATTGGTCGTAGTGAGTTTTATACTGTTCCTGAACTCGATCAAATTTGGGGGATCTCAAAAATTATGAGGAATATGATTTTCATGCCTGCTAGTGTTAGTAAGCAATTTTTTTTTTAAAGTTTACATTATTTTTGATAGATGTTACTTTCGGTGATTTTAATAGTTTATTAGAATTAAGAAAACATGATTCTGAGACTGATTTAACTAATAGTACCTACAAATAAAAAGTTCCTTAAATATACATCTGTTTTATTTTGTTCAAATTATTTCATTAAGACGAGAAACACAAAACTTGCTTCCATATTATTATTTTTGAAGCATATTAACAACTGAAGCTGTTAACTTTACTCCTGTCTCTGAAATGTGCCTGTTTTACTACAAGTTAAATGTAGGAGCAATGTTTCCGAAAGGGTGGGCAACATTGCTCCATTTTTTTATTAAAAAAAAATAGTAATTAAAAGTAAATAACTATTTTTGTTATTGAAATATTTGAGCCAGAATGCTATAAAAGCAGTGGAAAAATTTACAAAAGCTTTAAAAAAGAAGGATTTTTACGTTAGTCACACTTTTCTAATTTTGGAGCAAAAAACGGGGTAATGTAGCCTCAGTTTACGTACATATTTTTTTAAAAGCCAGCGGTTATGGGTCGGTTTTGAGGTAGCTTTGGATTATTTTTGCTATAGAAAAAAAATTATGGAATCGTGTTTCAAACATAGTACTTTACCATATATTTATTTCAAAATTAATGCTACCTACAGTATTTTCATCATCATCATGTTAAGCAATGAAATAAATGAAAGAAAATTTTAAACTCATAAAAAGTACACTTTGTAAACAAGCATATTACAAATTAGAGGATTATATCCAAGATAAAAATGCTTGGAAACATGCTGGTCCTGCTCCATAGGACAATTTAGAATCTAGACAAAGTCCTAAATGGTTGCTAATTTTATTGTATAATATTATTTTTTATAACATTGATTTAACATTCTGTGATTACTTGAACTCACACACTGACTTATTAGTATTACTTGTTAAAATGTTAGGAATATCGTATAATTTTTCAATTTTTGTAAATATGTGAGCACCCATGCATCTATCACATAATTAATTTATCTGTCATTCTTTCATTAATCATTATTTTTACCTATCGTGGTATAATAATCTTATTCTAGGTGCATCGTCTTCACATATAAATAGGTACAAGATATTGTGAAAACATTTTAAAAGAGTAACGGTGAAGTTTCTTGCTTGGAAGGGCGACTAGTTTTTTTTTTTTTTTTTTTGTAAATTTTGACTTTGTCTTTGAATGTGAGTTATTATAGACTCTTAATATCATTAGTATCTGTAATTTAATTGGGCGAGAAAATCGATGATAGCTAGTCGCTTCGTGGTCGGCGGCGGTGGGACAGAAGCCTCAGTGCGCCAGATAACCAGATATGGATCTCTATTTAGGCGAATACTCGCGAATATTATTCGGTATTCGGCATTACTCGAGATGTTTTTGCTATTCGTCGAATAGCGAATAGCCTATTATTCGATATTCGGCGAATAGTTGTCTAAATAAAAACAAACTAAACAAAAACAGTCACATCAGAACATCGTGGTCGTCAATACATCTAAACAGTTAGCGGTTTCAGTTAATGGTCCCAATTTTATATTTAACGTCCAAAAGGGGATGTTTGCACAATAAAGGTTATGATTATGATTATTATATATACAGCTTTAATTTGTGTGGCAGTGACGCGCGTCCGAGCGCAATACAAATTAAAGCAGTATAATTACAAGCGCACGCACACATGGCGCCGCGCACACAGATGAGTTGTACTCTGTACTGTACTCCTGTTTGCAACAACGATTGATTGACACCATGTCGTCCCCGAAGCCCCCGTCTTCGTGTTCTGCTGCGTCTCCCGATCGCGAAGTATTAAAGTGTCGTTCAAGTTTTGGACTCCAGTGAGCCGCTTGTGCGCGCTGTAGCAAGGATCGAGCCTTGTAGTGATGTGCAAGTGTTGGAGGACTCTAGTGAGCCGCCGCTTGTTCGCACGTCTCCCGTTCCCAGGACTTCTAGTGCTGTGGACATTCCACAGACCGGAGGACCCTCTGGATCCTCGAACAGGAGGTATCACATGACCAACAATGAGATTCGTGCGAGGTTATACTCAAAGTTAGGCACACATGAATCTTGTGTAGAGTTTGCTGAAATAAGAGGCATGATACCTCTAACGAAGATGAGTGAGTACTACCATCGTCCTATGGCATAATCCAAATCCAGGATGAGTGGTGGAAAACTGGGGGCATTTCGCAGTCGAAAACTGCAACTGCAGAACTAAAGAGAGAAACAGATCCGTTGGAACATGGTTTGAACACAGTCATTTACCATTATAACATAACTGTTTTCGAACTAACGTATGCATTTAGCCAGAACAATACTTATGACACAGTTCAAAAATATACAAAAGATGATGAAAAACCAACGGTATTGTCCCACTGTACAATAGCTGATTGGTACAATTACTGTAGAGAAACAGTAGTGGTATACGAATTGGAACACCAAACCGAAAGGCCACTTATTGGAGGGCCTGGAAAAATTGTACAAATAGATGAATCAAAATTTGGTAGAAGAAAATATAACGAAGGACGTCAAGTGGAAGGCCCATTGGGTGTTGGGAATGGTTGAAGATGGCTGTGACGATCTGCGCGTGGAAATGTGTCCTGAAAGATCAGCTGATGTATTGGTGCCACTAATAAAAAAACATGTTCGGGAGGACTCTATTATACATACAGACTTTTGGAGAGCTTACAACTGTATATACATTAAAAAGTGAACCATAGCGACAGAGAAAACAGATTGGGACACACACAGGGGATAGAGAGTCACTGGCGTGTCATAAAGAGGTCCTTCCACAAGGATAATGTTCGTTACCATTTTGCCACTGGCATAAAATAAATACATAATTGTAATAACTACATGTAAATGCCGACACAAACAACATACTCTGTTCATGCCCAGTTCCAGAAAGCTTGAGCAAGTCTCTGATATTTTAATCTACGATTTTAAATCTGCTGTCAAATATGGCGGGTGATTGCACACAGACAATAGCAATAAAAAAAAAACTGCCTTGCCTTTTCCAACTACGTTAGGGTCGGCTTCCAGTCTAGCTATATGCAGCTGGATACCATTATTTTACATAGGACGACTGCCTATCTGACCCAGTTTCTGGATAACACGATACCCCTTGGCAAGACTGGTTGTCACTTTCGGGCTTCTGACGACCCGTAACGACTGTCAAAGATCTACGAATGACAGCCGGGACCAACTGCTTAGCGTGTTTTACGCGGCACGGATGGGTCTTGGTATGTTATGGATGGATCACCCATCCACGGACTGACCTCGGCTAGCGACGCTTATTCTTGAAGATCGACCAGTCCGGCTGTTATTCTTTGGCGACTAGCCCCTCCTCATTTAATTTCAACAGTTCAACAACAATAATTGCGTTGTTGAGTATTGCATTTTTCAAACATAATGTAGCAATGCATCACGGATTTCCTCTAAAATCTTTCGGATTGTGAGTGAAAGTGTGTTAGGTACGTAATTGGGGTGCTGATATTAGCAAGGGAAGCAAAATGACAACTTTCTGAATCATAGACAATTTAAAAATTAATGGTTTTACCTCAAAAATGCTGTACTTCATTACAGAAACAATATAATTTAGATTTTCACCTGCATTGAAACTAAGGTAAGTTATATAACTATTGTGTTTGTCTAATACACCCACATTCCGATAAAAATCATTAATAGGGTGCAAGCCTTTTTTCATTCAGTGGGCTCAAATCCAGAATTCCACCAGTTATTGAGAAAAACAGCATGACAGACCACACTAAGAAGCCCTTGCTCAGGGGTAGCGCTTTGCAACATAATATTAGACAGCAGATTAATTCATAACAACTTTAAGAAACCAGGTCCTCATAAAAACCTTGAGCTATTCAACGATACACCACCGATTCACATCATTCACTTCACTTCATCTTCATTCGTTCCTCGGTGGAGGAGGTTTACCGCTGGCGAGGACCGACTTCATGGTCTTCAACATGTTAGGAATGATACCGACGTGTTTGTCGACGCATTTCACTGCGCACTTCTCGAATTCTATTGTCGCTTTGTCCATCTGTGAATAAAGTATGGAACACATAAGTAAGTAGGAAAATTTTGCAATTATTTTAGTTTTAGGCCTTAAATTGTAAATATACATTGTAGTTATTTCAATAAGCAATTAAAATTTTGCATTGTCAAGTTGTTTTTATTATTTGTACATTTCAACGTATGGTTACCAGCTTTCTGGGTCACAAGACAGAATTCGCAAGAGTCAGAAACTTTAAGAAATAAATGGGCTAAGATTCACGGATCGTGTTTTAACTTTACTTTCTTAAGTTAAATAATTAGCATACCATGTTGGCTTATAATCATTTTCATAATAAATAAAGTATGCTAATTATTAAGATACATATTCGTATGAGAAGCTTCCTACATTCGCTTAAACTAATATGAGCATTGCTGCCTTAATAATAAGGCTAATATTTTTATGAAACTTACTCACCAAAGGCAAAGCCCTATCTGTGAATCTTTACCTTAAGTTAGTTTCTCATTTTTAGTAATGAAAATTAAAGCAACAGTTATTATGTATTAAACTATCATCTTACCTTTTCCTGATTAGGATCAGAGCCCAGTCTATCTCTGGCATAATCATTGCAGTCCATCACACATCTCTGTAGCCTGTTCTGTAAGTGGGAGATCTCGCCCTGGAATTTATTCAAATATTTATGGTGAAAAAAGGGGCACAGAGTACAAAGGTATTGGCAAAGATCTGAAATGATAAAGATAAAACATTTTATTATTGCAAAATCAATCAGCCTAGCTTTTTCCCAACTACATCGGTCAAATAGGCAGTCACTCCGTGTAAAATTCTGATATTCATCTGCATCCAGTTAGTCTGGAAGCAGACTCCAACATCCAGCTAGGCTGGTTGGGAACCCAACATAGGGAAAAGGCTAGGCTGATTGATTTTGCAATAATAATATTATTTTATCTTGTTAGTTGGGGTCGGCTACTCTAACCGGATGCCATATGTAGATGTATAACCAGATGAATATCAGTACTTTACATGGAGCAACTGCCTATCTGAACTTCACAACCCAGTACCTCGGTAATATGATACCCCTTGGTAAGATTGGTCGGACTTCTGATGACCCATAACCACTGTCAAAGATCCACGAATGACAGCCGGGACCAATGGCTTAACGTGCTTTCCGAGACACGGAGGGGTCTTGGTATGTAAAGATGGTAATTCATCCACGGACCAACCGCGGCAAACATAGCTTAACCTGATTGATCGGCCTACGCGTGTGGCTGTTATTACTTAGCCACAAGCCCCTAATTGCATTACACTCTTGAAGCAATGTTTGACTATAGAAACTAGGTGTTGCAATTAATGTTTATAAAGTCAACATTAATGATCATTAAATATTTACAATGCCTATAACAATATAGCAATTGGTTGATCAAAGTATAACAGACTATGACTGGTGGACGGGACAGCAGAGGATTTTAAATTTATCAATTGAATTTAATACTTATCTAATTGAAATAAGGTATATATTTCAATGCTCGGTGATATACCTTGGAGCATCGTTTAGTGCTGTTTTCTCTCGATTACTGAGAATTAAAACATATACCTAATTTCAATAGGATAAGTATAATTGCAATAATAAATTTAAAATCCTCTGCCAACCCGGCCACCAGTCAGCGCAGGTCATAAGCAGCAATTGGAGAAGGCAGAGCTATTCTGGTTCAATGACCACAAATGTTGATATTAATATGATCATCCCCGGATTCTTTCTCACTAGTTTGTAACGGCTTTGATACAAGTACTTGTTTATGCAAATAGATTGTTTTTTTAAATATTAAAAAAAAAGGAGCTCGTGGCTAAGTAGTAACTGCCGCACGGGTCGATCAGTCAGGTTAAGCTACGCTTGCCGGGGTTGGTCTGTGGATGGGTGACCATCTTTACATACCGAAACTCCTCCGTGCCTCGGAAAGCACGTTAAGCCGTTGGTCCCGGTTGTCATTCGTGGATCTTTGACAGTCGTTACGGGTCGTCAGAAGCCCGAAAGTCTGACAACCGGTCTTACCAAAGGTTATTGTATTACCCAGTTACTGGGTTGTGGAGGTCAGATAGGCAGTCGCTCCATGTAAAATACTGGTATTCAGCTGCATCCGGTTAGACTGGAAGCCGACCCCAACATAGTTGGGAAAAGGCTAGGCAGATTGATTGAAAAAAAAAAAGTTTTTAATTTCATTAACCTGAAATGTGTCCGTCTTATAGGTACTTACCCGTCGGAGGGGTAGAGTGATATTGTGTTTGTTCATAATTCTTTAAGACATGAATAGCTTTTTGCAAAGTAATTTCTAACTTATTTATTAATATATATTTCAAATCCCGGGATTCCATGGAGTGTCCATGTTAAAACAATGTATCGCAAGTACAAAAAATTGCTCTACCTACTACGATCACTGGTCATAAAGCACCACAACAACAAATAATCATTAAATCCAACAGCTGTTTCACGGATTTTGAGACTTTGGAACTAAAATCTTGTCCTTGCATCTTTCATTGCTTACTTAATTTCTACTAAACCTTTAAATAAATATTAAACAATAAATAATACCTGCACATAGTTATTAGCTTGATTAAGAGGTCCAGTACAGGAGTCTATACACCCGTGCACTCGTTCTAATGAAGTCTGTGGGTCATCACAACATTTTGCGGCACATCTATGCATGTCACCCTAAAAAAAACCATTAATTTGAGAATATTCTATTGTAGATGATGTCTGATGTGACATTTTATTTTAGTGTCTGATGTAATGTTATGGTAATGTATGAAACATAATTTAAATATAATTTAGGCGGCTTGTTATCAATAAAAGGATCAATTTCTATAGGTTGACTTTTATTTTTCAAAAAATATTTTTGGTCCGAAATCATTTGACATTTTATTTTTTTTCTTTCTCGTAACGTTGCTGGGGTCATGGTCTTCACATATGAAGGATAAAGTAGGAATGATCTCTGTCCTAAAATTATTGCATAAGTCTTGCATGCTATCGGGAACATAACCTCACTTACTTGCATCTTACGTAAATAACTCTTGTCCAACTCATTGATGAGGTTCGTCATCTCCTGCTCGACCCTATACTTCTGTGCCTCAACCATTTTGTTTCCTTTGATTCAGGAATTATGAATTATTTAACAAAATTTTGGGATTTACAATATCCAAAAGGAACGACCGGAATGACAGCCGCGTTCACCAAACTTTTTGACAGGAGTCAAGTCAACACCAACAGTCTATTTTTCTTTATGGCAATGGAGCGCATGTCGACAATTATTCTGCCAATGGCAATAACAGATGTACGTGCGAAAGAGGGAAACAAAAAAAAAAGGTGTATAGGAGCGAATCTAAAAATAATAAAATAAGATAAATAGTAAAAACAATTTTTTTATTAGATACACTATAAATATTTATTTACAAAGCCATGAAATGCTGTGTATTACACTTAAAATTATATTCCAATACCAGCCAAAAAACCATCTAACAACTCTTGATCAAAATTAAAAATTGGTAAATTCTTTATCAAAGCCGCACATGATTCGCATACCGGAGCCTCATCCTCTGATTTTGCTAATCGACTCAGTCTTTCTTGTGTTTTGGATGGAATTTTATCCATTAAGTCTGGCAGCCCAGTCAAGCATGGCGGTGGTGGCGGGAAAGCGACTCGGCTTGACATTTCACTGGAAGGCGGGAAAGACAAAGTTGCTGGGACTTCTTTGAAAAGATTTAAAGGTTTCTCTCGCACATTTTGGTCATTAGATGGGACGTCTTTTAGATTAGGATTTAAAACAGTTATTTTTGGTGATGACGGTGGCGCTGGCAAGAAATACGCTGTGGCAGTTTCAGGGTAACATTTTGGCATTGTTCTGTCAAATGTTGGTGCATTTGTTGGCGTTGATGCAGCTGGCGCTGGAGTTGGCGCTTTGGCAGTAGGCCAAGATGCCTTGGGCCAATCGCGGTTGGTGTACTGGGCATTACTTATCTGTAAAAGAAGAAATAATATTGTTACAAAACGAGTTATCGAAAGTTCACTATCGTAAGCACAATATTGAAAACATTAATATTATGTACTTAAATCGATTCTTTGCTAGCTATTCAACAACTCTTTGTATTTTCCCAAAATTAATGGAATGAGTGGAAAATATGTTTTATGATGAGTTTCTAAGACAACGTAGGATTTACATACGTATGTAATAGATTTATACAGGCTAGTTTTTTTCCACCAATTTAAATTTCAATACCTACACCAACACTGAGTTAAGTTAGTACCTACAGCATCATCGTCTGCCGTCTTACCGGATGCAGCTGAATACCAGTATTTAACATGGAGCGACTGCTATCTGACCTCTACAACCTAATTATTGGGTAACACACACAATACCTACCCTTGGCAAGACTGATTGTCAGACTTTCAGGCTTCTGACCATCCGTAACGACTGCCAAAGATCTACGATTGGCAGCCGGGACCAAGAGTATTCATTTTAAAAGCTGGCAACGTCGCTTAAAGTTGTGAAAAATTTACCTGTTTTGATTAATTTGCCAATATTACTGTAACTACCTATGTAAATATGAAGAAATATCGGTAACTAGTGACCTTAAATATTAATGATGATTTGCAATTATAACACTGAATTTGATGTAACCGTTTTAGGTGTACCTACCTAAAAAGGGCATTTAGAAAGTTTCCAGATACTTTTTTTACATCTAAAACTAAATATTGGGTCTAAAAATGAGTTATTATGTTAAAATTTCACTAACAGACTTTTGGGCAAATGTAATGGAAAATGTCATGTCGTGATAAGGAAAAACTACTCAATGTATTACCTACTCAAAACAAAATTATTTGAACTTTTGAATAAATTATCTATCCTTGTTCCGTTTTTATTTTGGATTTTTCATACCACGTACAGTTATTTATTTACGCCCAAAGATGAGTTAAAAATAGTGTTGAAACATAAAAGTTTCGTCACTCATAACTTCCAATACAATTTTTTTTTGTTGTACCTAATTCTATTTCCCTAGTGCTAGATGATGACAAGACAAATTTACTTATTTTTAAGTTTCGAACGCGCAACATCAAACGGACGAGTAATCACCATACTACGTTCGTATGGAGGAATGATCGACTACCTGCTTTCAATAGGTACGGAAATAACTGATATTTAATATCTTTGTACCTACATAATACAACTTTACACTATTTTACCTTAGATATTATAAAATAATTAACAAAAAATAACAACAGAATGTTCGTCATATTCCGACTAGTCCCACAAACAAAAAATCACATTTTATCATTTTCAGGCTAATTTATTGGACAAAACATAGAGTATTTCATTTTGTTTATAAAAAGATAAAATTACCTACCTACTTATCTATTTGAAAACAAGGTGCAATAATCGAATGGAACTTTTATTAATTTATAATGTAATTGCAAGATTATCAAGTTTATTATCTGACCATTCTTTTGTAAGGTTTTGCTAGTTAGTTGGTACCTTGTAAATTAAAAGTAGCTATTTTTTGTCCACAAATTCGTTTGTGTACATGCTTCAATCCCTTTTCAGTTCAGTTTTTTTTTTAAATCTCCCGGCCACGTATTCCTACTATCAAAATTTCTAATTAACAAATTTATGAGCCACTAGCAGCACTTAGCAGTTTCACCCGTATAAGTAATTTCAACCCCAACGGAATATCGGGATCAAAAGTCTGTGTTAATCCAGGTTATAAACGATCTGTGTGCCAAATTTCATCCAAATTCGTTTAGCCACTTTTGCGTGATTATACTCAATAACCTAACAAACATCCAAATATACAAATTTTCTCATCACTACCGTACATATTATTTTAAAATAAAGTCCCGCCTGCCGCGGCTTCTATAAATCTGAGCGAATGAATTAGATAAGCTCAAAAACTAACGAACGGATTTTCACAAATGAACGAAGTGATTCATGAGGAAGCTTTAGGTGTATAATTAATTAAGGTTTTGTGTAAATTGGCAGAAATGACGATAATTGTTGAAGATGTCGGAACAAGTCATCCCAACTGGGCCTCAAGTCTGCTATTGCAATAGTGTCAGATGGTCTATCATTAATTTCATAATTCTTGATTTTGACAAGGTTGGTAATCTACTAACATAATGGCGTAATTATGACTTTCCAATGGTCAGCCACTAACACTCCATTGAAAGAAATGACATCTATTGGTAATCTCGTACATAATGAAAAATAAATGACTGACATAGGCGGTAATCTGCTAAAATTTTGACAGTTCCTTTGATCAGTAACCTACCATGAGAACGTCAAATCATTGTGCAGTCATTTTTTTTCATTTAATTTAATTTATTAGAAAGGTACACCAAGGACCTATTCACTTGAAACATTGACATGATTACAAATACATGACATACTTATGCGTTGAGTTATGGTGAATTAGTCATTTACAGGCGTACACAGCATACATTCGTTACGAGTATCGTGTTTGTGGAATACAATGATCAACCAATGATCGACCACTATGAATTTAGCAGATTACGAACTTTTAGCAAAATGATAACGGGATCGTGTTGGAATGACGAATTTATAAAAATACTTGGGCCCAGGAAGCTTTACTGGCGTGAAATTCACGATTAGTATTGCAGTCATTAGTATTATACAGCTATTATGGCTGGTGAAAATAGTCATGAGGAAGCCGTAGATAAGGTTCTAGAGCCCATAAATCGTGTCTATGAGTGGACTGCAACATGGCGTACTAAAATCAATGAAAGCAAGTGTATACACATTGACTTCACCAATAAAAAGCCACAAAACTTCCCGCTATTCATGAATAATCAACAAATACCATACGCGAATACTGCTAAGTATGACACTGGATGCAAAACTGCGCTGGAAAGAGCATGTCAAAAAGAAAGCAGCCGAACTAGATATTCGATACAAAAAAATGTATTGGCTACTTGGTAGACAGTCACCATTGTCAATATCCAATAAATTGTTGTTATACTAACAAGTTTTAAAACCTGTATGGACCTACGGTATACAGCTGTGGGGCTGCACCAGCCAAAGCAATCGTCAAATCATACAACGTTTTCAAAACAAAGTACCTACTAAGGGATATAGTCAACGCACCCTGGTACATTACAAACAGCGACCTTCACCGGGACCTCAAGATGGATATCGTAAACATAATTATATAGTTATAAAAAAATATGGAGAAGCTCATGAACACAGACTTCATTATCATGTCAATTTTAATCCAAGATGGCAGCTGCGAAAATGTTCAAATTTGTCATCATGGGTATCGTTATCATAGTTTTTAAGGGTGCTAAAGTCGTTATGAGGTCAAAACGTAAATCCAAGATGCCTGCTACGAAAATATTGTTTTGGTTTTAAACATACGTGAGAAATGGAGGTCGGACCGCACATGTTTTTTTCTCATAGAGGGTGATAAAAAGTAGTGTTCACCTCGGGAGCAACACTATTTTAAGCTCGAGTGACGTACTTTGAATCCCTCGCTGTGCTCAGGATTCTACTCTAGAATCCTTCGCTCTGCTCTGGATTCAAAGAAACATTCGCCTTAAAAATAGTTGTTTGCTCACTAGGTAAACAATTTACTATTTCATCACATCTATTCAAATGTCATTGGTGTCGATTTCATAGTTTTCGAGCGTGCCAAAGCCGATAGTAAAGTCAAAATGTAAATCCAAGATGGCAGCTGCGAAGATTTTCAAATTTTTCATCATGGGTATCGTTATTATAGTTTTTAAAGCTGCTAAAGTCGAGAAAGAGGACAAAACGTAAATCCAAGATGGCGACTGCGAAAAGGAGGATGCAAATTTTGGTTGGTCTGACCGGATGCAGCTGAATACCAGTATTTATTTAACATGGATCGACTGCCCATCTGACCTCCACAACCCAGTTACTGGGTGATACCCTTTGGTAAGACTAGTTGTCAGACTTTCGGGCTTCTGACGATCCGTAACGACTGTCAAGATCCACGAATGACAGCCGGGACCAACGACTTAACGTACTTTCCGAGGCACGGAGGGGTCTTGATATGTAAAGATGGACACCCATCCACGGACCAACTGCGGCGAGCGTAGCTTAACCTGATCGATCGACCAAGACCCGACATCGATATAGGTAAATAATACTTGTATTAATTCCAAAAGTGCATTTTATTAAGGAAAATCTTTTTTTTTTCAATTGTTAAACAGCCATGTTTAATAATGCATAACTCTGAATGGACAAAGATTTCGGTGCCATAGTAACTTTTGTTCAACTCAAAAATACCTATTTAACGATGTATCGCACGTAGCTATTGGAGGGTGGGACCTGAATTCACACAAATCCTGGCATCGTCCTTTTGTTTTGGTTTTAAATCATACAGGGTCGGACCGCACACGTTATTTTTTCTCATAGAGGGTGATTAAAAGTAGTGTTCACCTCGGGAGCAACACTATTTTAAGGTTGAGTGACGTACTTTGAATCCCTCGCTGCGTACAGGGTTCTACTTTAGAATCTCTCGCTACGCTTGGGATTCCACTCTAGAATCCTTCGGTCCGCTCTGGATTAAAAAAAACACTCACCTTAAAAATAGTTGTTTGCTCCCTAGGCAAATAATCTACTAATAAACAGTATAATAAAATTTAATATTTCAAGACATTACTTTGAGTAAATTTTCAGTTTCATCATAATTATGATAACTCAAGGCTGGCCAATAGATTTTCCAGGTGAGCAAAATTTCTTAGGCCCGTATTACAGAACCTCACTCAAGACTCAAGCATTACTTAAAACTAGTTTCAACCAATGAAAAGGCTTTAAACGAGTTTTAAGTAATGCTTGAGTTTTGAGTGAGGTTCTGTAATACGGGCCTTAGACTGTGGCGGCGCCGGACCACCGGTACTCCCATATTCATAAGGTAATTTAGACAAAATATGCTTTATTGTAATTTATTTGTAAATTAAATAAAATAACATTTTTTTATTTATTTAATGTGATCTGTGAAGAAGTTTTCCGACCAATCAGGTGAGGCGACGACACCGCGCGCCCCGGCTGGCCGCTGGCGGGCAAATTCAAATGCCTTGGCGGGCCGCGTGCCTGGGTTTGACCGGCCTTGTGATAACTCTTGCAACCACTTTAAAAGTATATTTTTCACCTCATAATATTTATATGAATAATGGCAGTACTTTATTTATTTTATTATAAACACGAGAGCTTAGGGCAAGAAACTGACCACTGGCAAATACGGAAAACTATACTACTAATAGGTAGGATTTGGATGAAATTTGGCACTAAGGTAGTTTATAACCTGGAGCAACACACAGGATACTTTTATAAAAAGCTAGTTTTTAATATTTGGAGGATTGTATACACTTAACGAGAAAACAGCGTTAGTTTTAATCTTTATGCCCATCGCAATGACTACAATCAAAGGTGAATCCAGAGGGGCACAGGGGCACATGCCCCCTCCAGGTATTGGGAGACTCTTATATGTCTGGCCCTGGCTCATGTGCCCCTCCCAGAAATAAATCCAGGATCCTGCTTTGACTTCAATCGCTTATTTTCCAAACAAAATGGGTAATACTTAGGTACCTACCTACGTAATGTAGAAATGGGTTACTAAACTTCAATATTACACCATGATAGTCGATAGATTGCGTTTGTTAGGCCATCCATGTTAACAAGAATTTATATAAACCACTTGATATCAAGTTTTTTTTGTTTTAATTGACTATCCATTATGGAGGTCAAACGCCTATTATTTATATTTGTTGTCTTTGCAATAAGTGTGAGTATTTTCCCTTAATTATATTCTATTCAATAAGATTATATTGGAAGCATATCTACACTTCTCACTTTTAATATCTATCTTTTTCAGATGGCAACATCCCGCCCGCGTTGCCCCTCCCGCTGTGAACCATGTCCACAAGAAACAGTTTATTATTCTAATCTGGCAGCACCGTTTCCCGCCTTCATCGAATCCATAGACCACAACCCTAACTGTCACAAACCTTCTTGCAACTGTTGTTGCAACGAACAACTCATTCTGCCTCCTTTGGCAGTTGAATTACCCTGTAGTTTAGGATACTTTCCATCAGCTTCACCATTGGTGGCCAAGTATTTTGCTCCTGCTTTAGATTTCTTGACAACGGGAGGATACATTCCCATCGCGCCGCCTTGTGATTCCTTGATGTTATCGGCTCCTGTGAGCCCCGAGATTGCTCCTTTGGTTAAGCCAATTATTTTGTGAATAAAATGTAAAAAAAAGAATGTGTTTTATTTAAACACTAATAATTATAAGGATTTCCAGCTATACAAGGTAGCCCATTTGCAATGCTCCAAAGTTATTTTAAGAAGCCTCTCTCCATGGGTTTTCCGAAGCATTCGCGATTACTATAGTTCAGGAAGTATAATATCTTTGAGAGAGACTTATAAATAATCGAACCATTGTAAAACAAGGCACAACAACCATCATATTTAATTATAATAATTATTATTCTCGGCAGTGTATTTCTCATCCTGGAAACAGTGTAATCCCAGACGCAAATATGATATAAGCCAGAATAAATGACGTTAGGTTACCTATCTCGAGACTGACCCACTGCAAGTATGTATGTTGTTATGGGTCCATTTACGCAAGCCGATTCCCGGCCACCGTAGCCGCGGGCTTGCGGACGGTGAGCAATGGGTAGCTCGACGTCCGGTAAGGGCCAGGCCCGGGTCGACGGCGCGTTGTGTTCCACGCGCGCCTCAAAGAAATGTCAGCAGGTGAAGGGGTCCGATAGGACCGATGCCTGCCGGGGTTCCGGAAAAGTCCGAAAGGGATACAATAAAAGATAAGACACGAAGTACGGATATATTTTATAGGCATAAAAAATATTTAATATAATTATTGTTTGGCCGAATGTTTAATACGAATTTACAATGGCATACTTTTAAGATAGCAGAATTTTATTTGGAATAATTTTATTCTGTTTTTATTTTATTTCTATAAAATAGCAAATTTAATCATAAATTCAATTCAAATATTGTCTAAAAAGTCAATATGTTGTGCTACAAAAGTTAGTGACCGAAACGAATCGCTGCAAAACCGACTCTACGTAGTCTTGTCTGCCCTACCCCTACGCGGCCGCGTAGACGCGGAGGGGCGAGGCGGCCCGTCGCGTGGGACCGCCGCCGCCGGAGCCCCGCAGCGACGCGACGGAGCCGTAACAGAAACCATGTCTACTGCATGTTGCATGCTCGCTTGCATGTTGCATGCTTACTTGCATGCTGCATGCTTGCTACATGCATGGTGTTTGCATGTTTTTGTGTACTTTCTGCAATGATTGTTCTGCTTTTAAATTATTATGAATATAAAATTTATGCCTAAAGATGATTCTGACTTCCAAAATTATGAGTTTTGAATTTATGATTTTCTGCAAAATGAAGTGTATGCTATCCGCTGTTACGCAAAATAATATTATGACATAAAAAGTTCTGGTATAAAGGGTAGACCCAAAGGAACATATCAGTAGGTACCTAAGTACCTACCATTTAACTATCGTTCGTTGCTAACCGTAAAACGTAATCTTATAAATTAGATAAAAGTTCTATGAAATGGAAAATGTTACTCAACTTTGTAATCAGAATTACTGTAATTTTTCATACGGTTACGTTGCTCACATAATTATTAAAATTATCAAATAAAATTAATAAAAGATAAGACACGATTCTAAGATAACCGCTGGATAAATAATGGAGTAACATTTGAAAATGCTTATTTCAATAAAAGCAGTTGAATTAATACCATTTCATATTCTTTTTCAAAATGAAGTTTTTAATAGCTATTTTGTTGGTGACTTTACAAAATCAGGTAGATTTTATTCAAATTTTGCTTGAATTTATAACATTATTGTATTAGATAATTTAACGTTCAACTTTACATATATTTATTACGTTCAAAAGTGCCTTATATGTGCTTAATTGACATAAATTATTTGACTTTGACTTTGATACTGTACAAAAAAACACAATTTAATAATAGAAATGTTTTTCCTAGCTAGTTACACTACAGATGTTCCACCCACCACCATACAACTTCATCAACAGACCAATCGGAGAGAAGATGATTGAAACGGGCAACTTTATCAACCCACCTCCTTCAGTGGTCAGCGAGCCTCCTTGCAACAGCTTGGTTCCTATTCCTAACATCGCTGCGCCACCTAGCACTACAATCATCACTGACTGCTCGCCTGCAATCTGTCAAAACCTAGCAAATACTATACAACTAATGATTGTCAGTAATTTACTGCAGAATAGTCAGAATTCTGATGTAGGTAGGCAGTTCGCTGCTCCGATTTTCAATGAAATAATGTCCTTGCCTATTCTGTCGTGTGGTTGTAGTAACCTCCTTTCTCCTAACGTCATTTCTCCTAGCATCATTGCTCCTAATAATGCTGGTCCTAATTTTTCTCCTAACGTTATCACTAACTACATTCCTCCTAATATAGCTGGCCCTAATGTTTATTCTCCTAATTTTGTTAATCCTAACTTTGTTTCTCCTACGCCTAACTTGATTTCTCCTAATATGTTCCCACTGCCTCCTAGAGTCGTTGCTCCTACAAACCCTTGTCCTAATTCACCTCAACAAGGTCCTACAAATGTTAATGGGTTACTCAACACTATAATGAGTATGTTGGGTAATATACAGCGTTAATTTTAAGAGCTGTTAATTTTGAGTTTTAATTTATTTGTCGAATATTAAATTATTTTTTAACTAAAATCGTGTTCCTAATTTTCACCTTATAATTTAGTTTTTTTTATGACAAACCCTCTCATAAACATGAGCCTTTGAAATGGCATAGTAGAAATAGATATAATAATAATAATATTATGTTGACTTGCTAGTGTTGCCAGCTATTTCATAAAAATATTGTAAAATGTAATTTATATGTACATAAGCAAATAATAATATTACCATTTCACATGACGAGAACCTGGTGAAAGCTAAGAAAAAGAAACAAATAAAATATCTCGACTTAGCACACGAGGTTGTCGATATGTGGAATTTGTGCTCGGCTATCATTGTGCCGATTGTCGTAACGGCCAATGGCCTGATGGCCGAAAGCCTCGACCAACATCTCTCGAGGCTCTCGTTATGCGGTTGGATCAAGGGCCTCATTCAGAAGGCAGTACTCCTCGATGCGGCTCGTATTGTGAGGAGGTTCCTGTCTCTGCAGCCCTAACCACCGGTAGCTTGGACCCTGGTCCCGACACCGGCAGAACACTATTTTTTATATTTTTATAATAATAATAATAATAAATCCACTCTCTCGCGCATTAGCTGAATCTAGACTAGGCTTCCACATCAAGAACAGTAAATCGATTTTACACCAAATAACTCACTTACTTTAAATGGATGATTTAAAATTATATGCCAATAAAAATACAGATTTACATAATGTATTAGACATTACAACATCATTTTCAAAAGAAATTAGAATGGATTTTGGACTAGACAAATGTCGAAAACTTTATATAGAAAAGGTTAAGATTGTAGGAGGAAATTACTCAACAGATTCGGAAAAAGTAATAGAAGCAATGCAAAATGAAGAACTTTATAAATACTTAGGATACAACCAAGCACGACTTTTAGAACACAAAGCTATTAAATATATAAAAAATAATATATTATAAATAAATAAATTCTTTATTTCACCAAAAGCCATCACAGTACAAGAACTAAAAACTAAGGGCATACTTTTTTACGTCTTATAACTAGGTCACAATAATTTATACCTATAACAGCTAACTTATTCTTTCGGCGTGATAAAATTGTCTAACACAGAATTACATGCACTCGAAACTAAAACTAGGACAATTCTTACACAACATAGATAAAACAAGAAAGCCCAGAAAATAGGAAAATGAAGATGTTGACAACGGCCCACCAGCCTCTGATAGGGTCCCAGCTCCCGGCGGAAGTGTATAGTGTAGCGCATGAGATGGACACGATCCATTAACGAAAACGTCATGCGCTCATACTATAGGGCAACAACGACCGCGTACCGTGTGCGGATGCTCTCTCTTTTTCAGGTGCTTGAGCCAGCTGTCAACGTTTCGGCACAACGACTATCGGATCAGGTGGGGGTTCTCCAGCGTAATCATATGTTGCATAACACGTCTTGTACTTGATCGCCTGCGAAGTGAAATGCAGAGTAGCCATGTCATCGCTCCCCCGTCGCAGAGTTTTATAGTGCCACCACAGGTCACTACAAGTCAAGCTGACGATAGGATTGATGACAGGCCTACAAATGTGACCCACCCACACGACGTGTATCCAGTGATGAGGAGTACTTTGGAGGGTGCGATTCAGGAATATCGATTCATGTCACCCGAACTTAGACCAAGCTTACCTCGTTTGCTCATGCATAATAAAAATAGGGCGCTGGTGGTGGTTCTAGATTCGCAGTTGTCAAACTATTTTGATAACTGCGAAGACCTCACTGATACTCATTCGATTCTGTACTGTGCGGCTGTTGCGGCATGTCAGGTGTAGCTGACACGCGCCTGCCGGATGATGTTGCCATGTGCTCTTTCTGGCGCAGCATCATCTGGTCGGTGCCGCCAGTCAGTCAGACCGAAGGTGATTGGACTCGGGAAGTCAAGCGAGCCTGCAATCTTATACCAGAAATGGGGGCTATTACCATCTGCGGTTAACATTTAGTATCCGGTGGCATGAAAACGAGGGGAAGGGGGTAGGAGGAGGGGAGGAAGGGGGTACCCCTCCCCCCTGGTACCACTCCCATCAAACGAGGACGCACCATTTTTGAAAAAAAACAAATTATTGTAACCTAACCACAAAATGTTGTTTACTAACCTTGTTTTCAAAACAAAGTTGCTTCTGCACGTCTCTGGCGCTGCGGGAAGTGCAGCCCCTTCGCACTGACGTAACAAAGGATAGGCACCCATGCTCACCTCCGCAGCTGCTTGCCATGCTTCGTTACAGCGGGCGGGGGTTGCCCGCCCTCCGCGCCTCCGGATTTTTAAATACAGTAGGGTGCAGCCAAAAGGAGTAGATGGAGTCGGGGTGCCCCGATTCGATTTTGGGACAGATTCGACCTATTTTAACCATAAAGTGGGGACCCACTTAACTTACTTCTGAACAGAATTTCTAGGTTTGAATGAACGAAAACAAATGACATTTGACCCTGACACAGTTCTTTTTTTACGTTACGTTTCAACCAAAACACGACATTTTACACCACAGACAAATATACTGGTACAGATTTGGTTGTCGTTTCGTTACACTATTTATCTGATTTGAGGTTAGAAACCATTTTTTTTTTTTCTCGGAAAATATGCAGTCTCTGTTAATAAGAGTGATAACGTTATAATCAGGGACCCAACCCCTACCACCTTCAACCCCTCAATTCGTGCCAATGGATACTAAAGTCAAGCCGCTGCTTCTAAGGTAGGTACGATTAGGTTCACTTGCACAGTTAGTTTCCAATCCCACACTTCCCGGTCTTATCACCAAAGTCCGGAATAAAATGTATGATTATAAAACCGGCTCGCGCAATTCATCATACGATTTATACAGCGGTCGACGGTACCACGTCGATCTTTCCTGATAGCGTAGGCCTAGTAGATGTAACCATAATTATTTCACCAGTTACGTTTAAGCTACATATAATGAGAGCCTACTGTCATCAATCGAGCACAATTCCAGAGTTGCTACTGAGAAATTCCTTATGGAAAAATCAAATAACAGTTTGCTCAATCTGGGCATCGAAACCAGGACGACTAAGAAGTCGATTCGACGAACAATTAGGCCGTAAATACTTTCACGTTAGGATATACCAGCAGGTTAGAATAATACAGGAAAGTTATTTTAAGAAAAGAGAAAATATTTTTCTGTTTTTTTATTATTTACAGTTAAAACATAAGAACAGGCTTAACAAAATACAATTAAAATTAATAATATACTCTATTAGGACCAGAACAAGAATCAAAATAACCTAAAGACTCCACATTCATTCCAACTGGCAGGTTGGGGAAACCACAGTTACAATTCTGTGAAGGTAACAATGGTCCATCACATCCACCACACCGTGGCCGCAATATATTGGCTAAAAGTTCGTATCCAATATTCTTTGGTGCACAATAATCACACCCACAACCAATGTTGGATAAGAAATTCTGGATATTGAACTGGTCACAACCACATCTATTAGATAGTCCGTACTTTGAAGCACAGCTATCGCAGCCGCTGTTAGGGAGACCATATTTTGTTCCATCACATCCACACCCGACATTCGTTAGTCCAAAGTTAGGTGCAAAACCATCGCATCCACATCCATAATTCGGCACAACAGTCGCTAGTCCATAATTTGGTCCATCACATCCGCACCCAACATTCGGTAGCCCAAAGGTAGGTCCAAAACCATCGCATCCACATCCATAATTCGGCACAACAGTCGCTAGGCCATAATTTGGTCCATCACATCCACACCCGACATTCGGTAGCCCAAAGTTTGGTCCTAATCCATCACACCCATAGCTCGGCACCACAGTTGCTAAACCATAATTTGGCCCATCACACCCACAACCAAAACCAACATTGGCTATTGGCAACACTTCTGGGTAGCAAACATTTGGTATAATTTCTATGGGGTCACAGGGTCCTGGAGCTATAATGTCACATGGAGTAATAATTGGCTCATACGGGTTGTAAGGATTGATGTAGTCTATTTGAGGAGCTAGGTAGTCAATGACTGGCGAGTAGACAGTCTGGATAGGTTCACAACCGCATTGTGCTTTCATAGTATTCTCAATAAGGTTGCTTACTATGAGAAGTTGGATAGCGTTGGCAAGAGAATTTGAAACTGAATTGTCTATGATAGTGTTGACAACTTGTGGTGATGTGGTGCAGACTTGTGGTGGTTCGTTATAGACTACTGGTGGTGGATTATAGATGTCCGGTGGAGGGTTACAAATCTGTGGTGGCGAGTTACATATTACTGGTGGTTCGTTACAAATTACTGGCGGTGGGTTACATAATTTAGGTGCAGGGTTGCAGATTTGTGGTCGTACTGGTGATGGTAGTGGTAAACGTGGCAGAAGTTGGGCTTGCGTCTGTAAAAAACAAGTATGCTATTAGTTTGGTATAAGAAAATGTGTGAAGTAAAGTGAGTAGTGAGAAGTAGGAAGTTGTGTGGAGGAGCTCGTGGCTAAGTAATAACTGCCGCACGGGTCGATCCGTCAGGTTAAGCTACGCTTGCCGAGGTTGGTCTGTGGATGGGTGACCATCGGTCAAGCACGTTAAGCCGTTGGTCCCGGCTGTCATTCGTGGTTCTTTGACAGTCGTTACGGGTTGTCAGAAGCCCGAAAGTCTGACAACCAGTCTTACCAAGGGGTATCGTATCACCCAATTACTGGGTTGTGGAGGTCAGATAGGCAGTCGCTCCATGTAAAATACTGGTATTCAGCTGCATCTGGTTAGACTGGAAGCTGACCCCAACGTAGTTGGGAAAAGGCTAGGCAGATGATGGTCTAAGAAAATGTGTGAAATTTAACTGACTAAAGGCATGAGATCCGCAAGAGAACTAAGGTAACCGACATAGCCCGAAGAATTGGCAAACTTAGGTGGCAGTGGGCAGGGCACATTGCTCGCAGAACAGTTGGCCGATGGGGCCGAAAGGTTCTGGAGTGGCGACCGCGTACCGGAGGACGTAGCATTGGAAGGCCTTGGACCGATGACCTTGTGAAGGCCACAGGAATCTGCTGGATGCGGGAAGCACAGAACCGATCGGTTCTGCGGTGCTTGGGGAAGGCCTATTTCCAGCAGTGGACGTCTTTCGGCTGAATGAATGAATTATAATTAAGTTTTCATAATTATTTAATAGCTTACCTGGCAAACCAAAACAGCGCAAACAATTAATAATAAAGTGTTCATCTTTTAAAATCTAATAATGACAACGTACAACCTCTTTTTATACTACAATTGCAAGGATTTCAAAAAAAGATTAACACTGTCATCAAATTTATTTCGAAAAAGATAACACAATTACGTTCGACGAAAGTATGTAATACACACTAAAAATTATCAAGTAAATGGTATCAATTGCTTATCATAAGTTATAACAGTCAAGTTACAAATAATTCAAGAGAAAAAGAAAACAGATACGTTTATTTGAAAAAGATGATTTATTGGGAAAATATGCGTCACATTCACGCAAAACAGCCACCGCTCAGCATAATGCTGTGACCCTATGCGAGACAGAGCCACCACCGATGGTTTTCAGTAACTAGAGACGTCAACCGGTGCAGCATACCTTATGTACATAGTTTACTTATTTATTTAGATGTATAAAAATTATGTATTAGGTATGTTGAAACTGTTGGTACTCCCCGTCACTTGTCCATAAGGGTTCATTAGAAAACCAGCGTCAGACAGCATTTGTCGGGCATTAATGCTGAAATGAACCTTTTAGGCGCAGCCGTGAGGCACACACTATTATTGCTATATGATTATTTTACCTTTTTATTTTGTTATTATGTTTCACGAAATGTGTCTAAATAAATGTTATTCTATTATATTCTTCTATTCTAGATACAAAAAAAATATATAATATAAATATACACAATACAAGTTTAGTTCAAACTGACGCATCACACGCGGGATTCGCCTCATTTTGATCAGAGCTTAAATCTAATAAATTATTACTTGAATGCATTCGAAGTGACTGCGGAAACTGATTCGAATTTCAGTTTCGGAATTGCAAATGAGGTTATAAATAAATAAATGTATGAGTACAACATTGATATTTAACAAATGTGATGCACATTTGTTTCTACTTTGTAAAAAAAAAACTATCATAGGAATGACTCTATACATGATACTAAAGACAACACAAACCGCACAACGTTACTAAAGTTATATGAGATTCAAATTTACAAGACAAAGTGACGATCGATATGCGACAATTAAAAAACAACATTTAAAAAATATTTCTGCAAACTCTAAACAGACAGCGTATTCTAATAATAAATGATTTCATTTCTGTAAGTATGTTTGCACAGACGCCAGCACGTTAACCTACCCGAAACTGTCAAATTTTCCCAATCAACTTTGAACCTTACACTTCAGTGATAAAGTTGAAAATATATTAAAGAAATTTGACAAATTGTAGTAGGCTGATGTGCTGGCGTCTGTACAAACACTTTTACAAATCAACCATAATCTTAGAAACTAGATAAGGTTGGAGATTCCTATTTGACTGCTCTGAGAAAAAAGGCCGCAACAAACTTAGATTCTCTAATCAACATCTCTTGGAAAGAGTTGGTATCGTATTTTTAAGAGCAGATAAATCACACAATCATCTTATCTAGATGCATTATGATTACAATAAAATTTATCACTATAAACAGATGAGCGATAACAGTGTCTATATCAATGAGTTGCTTGATTGGTTTGATAGTATTTAATTTATTTATTTATCTGTGGCAACATGGCGAAGGACATCATTTGTCTTTTAGTGATGCAGACTTGCATTTATAAGGTATGTGTTGCTCATTTTAATAAAATAATGATGGAGTAATCAAAATAAAAACGAAAATCAAAAGTAATTTTTATTCAAACTAGGCTGCGGATCGGCACTTTTCGAACGTCTCATTACATAAGATAGTCTCCGAAAACGCCCGCCCTTCACCATTTCTTAGTGCTTTAGCTGGGAAGAAGAACTGGCGCTACAAACTCCCCGGCAGTACAGCTAGCTGTTCAGTTAGAAAAACTTGATTCTATACCATAGTATGCAAAATAATTTACAATACGCAACACAAATAATAAAATTTCATTATGTTGCCATATTTCAGCTAGCAGGCGCCAATATACCAGCAAAAAAAACATCGAAAGCTTATACTCAATCAAAAAAATTTTAGACCTAAATAAAAACCTCCAGGCATAAAGGGCGTACCGGGCATAAAGAGCGTAACGAAAGTAGTTGTTGGTGTGAAAATATGGACTGCCTTGTTAACTGGGCCTTTCGTCAATAGCCATATCTTTTTTTAAGGCTTATGTTTAGCAATAGTCAATCAGATGAATGTTCTTCTGATTAACTATTGCTGAAAATAAACCTAGATAGGGAACTAACAACCTGCACGGCAAACTAACAAGTTTGCCGTGCCCAAATGGACACAGTGGGACTTTAGCGGGAACAGAACATTATAATAATGTGTATTACCTTTTCTTAGTTAACTACCTACACCTGTTAGTTATTGTGTGTACTTAAAATTGAATATCTTTTCGGTTGGTATCATGAGATGGTCATGTACAAAATTTTGAGAGATCATATTTTTTTTTATACCAAAAGATAGAGGTTATACTAATGTTAAACCAAAGTCATCCCACATATAAAAATATATAGTGAAATTCACAAAATATTTTGCTGAGAGGTCTAAATTAGATCCTAACTGAAAAGCCTTTTAATGTTTCAGGTGTTACCAATATACGCCCAGCCAACAATCCAGCAGTACATCCATCTAACAGGGACACCACATTCAAGTCACACAATCACCGTACCAGCCAGCCAGCCAAGTGCACCACCACCCAACATGCCACCAACCAACCAACCGAAACCTGCTACTGGACTACCTTCATTCTCAGCCTTAGCCCTACCTGATCTGGTTTTAAGATTTCAACAGCAACCAGCAACCCAACAGACTACAGCACCTCCTAACCATGGAGCCAATCAACCGAGACCTGCTACTGAACTACCTTCATTCTCAACTTTAGCTCTACCTGATCTGGTTTCAAGATTACAACAGCTACCAGCAATCCAACAGACTACAGCACCGAACAATGGAGCCAATCAGCCTAGACCCCCAACTGGAATTCCTTCATTTTCCGTCCAAGGTCTTCCTAATCTGGTTTCTGGTTTACAACAGTTATCTACACAAAGACCAGCTGATGTTAAATTAGCAAACCCTTCTTGTATAGATTCTAAATTACTCAACAATTTAGCTGTTGCATTGCAATTACTTATAGTTAGTAACATTTTAAATGCACCACCTCCAGTGGATTATCCAATTGAAAAAAAGAATGAAATTCCGACTTGCGCAGAACCCAATTCAAGTCCTTATTATTCTCAAGCTCAAGTTGATATGCCAAATTCTAACTTCGTAGGTTCGTCAGGTTTTTCTGAACCCAATATAGCTCAGGTTTATAAACCTACAAGAAATAGTATGTATCTAATGTCACCTTACGAAGCTTTAGGTACAAGTTCGTCTTATTCAGACCCGATTTTAACTCGGTATGGTTCTGTGAACCCGAGGCAGGATTTTCAGAGCCCTTACTCCATGATGGCTAATAATGATTTGTTTTCTGTTAATGATTTGTTTTGATTGTCAAAGATAGTCCTTTTTTCTTGAAAGTTTGTTCCAGAATGTTCAGAAGTCGGTATAATTGAACAAAAACATATTATATTGGTCTTCTCTGTTTGTCTAAAGTCCTTCGATAGTATATTGTCTATAACTTAATTATAAGGTTATTTATTGAAAAATAAAAAATTGTTACAAAAGGGCGTTTCATTTGTCAAGAAAATCATCATTTTTATCCTAATCACTGTTATAACAAAAATGCTGATCATGTCTATTAGAATGCAGCTACCAACTACTAAGGAAAAATAAATGCTGGCCCATTACGACACTGTTGCAGAATAGATTGCTCTCTACATGAATACAAACCTATTACTCCAATACCTCATGCCTAATTTCATCTAATCTAAAATTACTATTATTTTACTGTTAAACCGTTTGTATTATTTGCCGCTATTTCAAGCGTGATATTAGTTCCATGTTTTGTTAAAATTAACTATACTCTCAGGGATTAGGCGTTGATTTCGGTATATAGCAGCGATAACCACGCGCGTTGTCGTAGTTCTAAATTTGAAGTGACAGAGTGTAAATTCAAGATGGCGTCCACAATTAGTATTTTGGCTTTAATTATAGCTGTCCTTGCTTTGCTGCAGGTGCGTAGCTAATTCCTCTTTTTAATGTCTTCCTGGTTTGAGGTTGCTGGACAAACGCAAAAACTGAAACCGGTTTGAAAGGAGAAGGGGGACTTTCCCTGCAGCAAGACATAATAATGATTTACATAAAAAGTCATCCAGGAGATAATAGTACGAAACTAATGTAGGCAGCCTCGTTGGTCTAGAGCAAGACTGCTCAACGAATTCCCCAGGTCGAGCATTTTGTTTTTATGATCTAAGGGACGATGCTGTGCCGGGGTTGCGGGAATGTCTGAACGGGATATCATGGCCCCTGGCAATGCACAGGCAAGTGAAGGAACACGGGTGGGTTTTAGTCATTAAGAGTCTGACACGCCCTCGCGCTCCACCCAGAGCGAAAGAAGTCATTTGAAGTTTTTCTAACACAAAAAAAAGGCCCGATGCTGCGGCGGTGGCGCGGCACCGAAACGGTATCGCTGCGGGCGTCCGAAATACCTACAAATATCTATAGTATGCCACACGGTGGGTTTCGGCGTCGCGCCGAACGCACGACTTGCAATCTGCGAGACGAGGCGACGCCCTCCTCATGTAAGCGTTGCGTTACCGGAGCGGCACCGCTCAGTGTCACTGTGTGACCGCCAGTGGCGAAATTTTTGCGTTGCGGCGCCGGCGGTGCAATGCGTCGTGTGAACAGGCTCTAGGTCTATTCAGATAAATACTTACTGCGGAACATTTCAATTTAACGTGAAGTGAAAGATTGCCATCTTACCTTCTTTGTGAGTGTAAGAGGACATTGACTGAATGGCTCTTCACACTTAATTATGATGCCGAGGAAGACATTTTGACAACTCTGGGTCATGAATACTGACACACACACACACATACACACTCTAACATACACACACACACTCCAACACACCTCCACACTCATTCACACACACACTCCAACACACCTCCGCACTCATTCACACATACACACGCCCACTCACACACGCACCCACTCTTACACACACACACACATAATATACATTCTCACACTCCAAAACACACTAGTTTTTACACACTGCCATAAACACGATTTCATTTTTATTTTTATTGTTTTTATTTTTATTGGTTTTATAAAAAATGTGTAACTTATAACTAATTAGCACAAAGACACAAGTGTTACTTAATTGAGGAAGAGCGAGGTTTATCCCATCACAAGTATCTTCGGATTACTTTCTGGGAAGCCCCGGCAACTTAATTGTATAGATTTAAGATAATAAACACACATTATTATTTTTTTGTGCCCATGATTACATTCATATTACGTGAAGATTGTATAACCAAACCAAATTATCGTTTTGTTGAATTTGATTAAATTACATTATTACATTCAGCAATTTGTGTACCTAGTGCGTGACTTTTTGTGTTTTTGAATTAAGAACTCTCAAGCTTGTACAGCAGAAATGGTTTCTTGGATTTCAATGGAAACACGATAAACCAATTTCTCGTATTTACGTGTTTGGTTATTGTGGTTTACCTCTACCTACAAGTTTATAATATTAATTTCTTTAACAAACAATAAACAAACAACGTGTTTTATCCCGTACTAAACGGAACGACAATTTTACAGGAGACATCGTTTAACAGAAAATGTGCCTATGCGAAAGAGCATACGTCATGGGTGCACAGACAGGATGGTGAGGTGGCACCCAAGGGGCGGGAAAAATATCGTCGGTGACAATGTTCAGCTCGTCGCTCCGGTCGCAGTCCTATTTATATTTTCTTGTTCTTTACACTAGTAAGTTAGTTTCGCGTCAGTGTCGCGGTGCGGTCCTTGTTTTCATGACACAAAGATCCGTCTTCAGTCAGTCCACGTCCTAACGCCCGCGGACGTCATCTAGTGTGCAGCGATCTTTACTTGCTGAACAGGTACCATGGTATCCATTCAAGGACTTCATTCATTTATACGACCTGCTCCTACAGCTTCTAGCCAGTCTTTCATCAGATAGTTCTAGTGTTATTCAAATAAATGGTTTCTTTTTCTGTTTTCAGAGTATTGAAGCCTGGATACCCCCTTACTATCCAGGCTATAACCAGGGCTATAACCCAGGGTTTATCACCGGATTTAACCCCTACATGCCCGGATTGCCCTTTGTACCCGGATACCATGGAGCACCACCACCTTACTACGGTTAAATAAAGGCAATATAATAATATAACACATAAACACAACTTTCTATTTTGATATTCTTCTTTGTGAGCACTGTATCTTCATTCTTCTGTTTCTTTCTGGCGCTTTTTTTCAAGACTGAATTTCCGCTTTTTTTAAGAGTAAGTACCCACTAACAAGGTCGGTGGACAACCTATATAAGATCGCGGGGCAGTCCTATATGAGACTCTCACAGACCAGGGAAGAATGGCACAAAAGGGAGTTAGAAAGCAAGAGGAGTAGTGTCTTCGACGATGGGTGAGACTTGTCACGGTCATTGGTCACAGTTGTTGCACCAGAGACGCATGCCCCAACGATCTAAAATCTCGCTTAAATTCTATCTCCACATGATAAGAGAAATGAAGAAGCATAGATGTTGTCAAAGTCTGAGTGATGGTGGGAAGAAGTCAGATCATTATTAAGACTTCCATCGTATTATACGAATTCGTAAAGATAGCAAATAAAACATAGGTTTAGAATTTTCAAAATGGTGGTAAGAGGAAGTCTATAACCAGAAATGGGAAAATGTGGAGTGAGTTTCGGACCATTCTGAGTTTCACGAGATACATTTACGAAACTGTCATTATTTTCCGTAATTTTGACGCTATCATATCAAATTATTCAAATGTCATCACCAAAATTTATTACAAAAATAATGTCATAATTTTTCAGATGATAACCGTGTGATCAACCACTCATCACCCGTATATTTATTGAACAGCAGACATCACCCACAGGACCAGTCATTGTTCTGATCCATCATCGTTGTCATCATCAACAACAATACGTAAATGTTCGATGCTGACCATTAATCACTTACTCCTATAGTCCTTGTAATTCACGAGCGTGCTTTTTGTAACATTTATCATTCGCCATTCATCATCATCTTCCTGCCCTTGTCCCTTAATACGTGGGGTTGGCGCACCACGTTTTCTTCTTCCATTCTCCCTTGTCATCCGTCCCGTTATCATTCACTACCCTTTCTTTCATATCCTCACACAATCGGTCTATCTTTTATTTGGCCTTTTTTTCCCTCTACATCCGTCAACATTTATATTCATCACTTTTTTTAGTTACATCCGTTATATCATTGTTAGAAGGTAAGTGCAATGATTGACGTACATTCGCGAATTGGAACAATTTTACTCTACATACTTTTAGGTACATTTAACACCCAACGCCACCCGCCGCGTGTCCATGGCGAAAAGTAGCTTCACGAGTTGAAATGTGACCAATGAGCACGCTACATTGCCGTTGCGTGGCGTGGCTTGATATAATTATGTCTCCACCATTAAGGTACAACCAGACCGAGGTCCATCAACGACATCGTTACATATTTTTAAGCGTATGATTTTGAGGTGGTGGTCTACGTCGTCAATCACGGTCTGGTTGCACTCTTACCCGTTCTGCTAACATTTGGAGAAGCATTTTCACTATCACAGGCAGAAAATAGGCGTTCGCAGTATGTTTTCAGGTTAATTTTTCTTTAAGTACATTATTTCGGTCAACGGCCGTTTCGATTTGTGAGTGCATGGACGGGACGGTGCACTATTTAGCTCATCGCTAAGAACAGGTTTTTGCTTGGACAGTTCCTGTGTTTTTCGGATTAATTTTTGTTTTTTATTTGTACTCCCCGTCACTTCTTGTCCATAGGGGTTCATTAGAAAACCAGCGTCAGACAGCATTTGTCGGGCATTAATGCTGAAATGAACCTTTTTGGCGCAGCCGTGAGGCTCACACTATTGCTTTATGATTATTTTAACTTTTTATTTTGTTATTGTGATTCACGAACTGTGTCCAAATAAACATTATTCTTTGTTTCTTTCTTTCTATTTGCAAATAAAAAAAGAACTTAAAATTGTACAAAACTAAATACCTTACAGTCTTGACCTGTTCTTTGATCATCATCAGTAAGTAATCCATGAGTTTTTGGGTTTTTCAGAAAATTTACGCTTAGCCCAGCCAGGCACACTTAAACCATGAGACTTCTAAACATTTTCATTAGAATACGACTGCTGCCAAATTAAAAAAAAAAAAAAAAAAAAAAAAAATTGAGCCTCATCATTGAATCTGTCCATGATAATCATAAAATTGTACAATTAATTTGTGGATATTCTTGTCTGTTTGGAGCCCGGCTGAGACAAGCAAGTGTCTAAAATAGCAAAATCTTGGAATACAGTTACATTTTTTTAAATGATAATAATAATTACTATAGGAATGAATGGCACAGTTGATAATATTCGCGATTACGATGTTGGTTCCATGAAGAAAGCTGTTCAGTTTGGTGGTCCTTTCGACACAGTCACAGCAGTTGGAACAATATAAGTCCCACATGACGAGAACCTAGTGAAAGCCGATAAAGATAAACAAATCAAGTAACTTGACTTGGATTGTGCCGATAGTCGTATCACCCAATGGTTACCAGCACCTAAGGAGGCTCCCGTTGGGCACCTGGATTAAAGGCTTGATTCAGAAAGTTACGAGGTTCCTCTCTCTGGAGCCCTGACCACCGGTAGCTTGGACCCTGTTCCCGATACCGGTGGGCTACTACTAATTTAAAAATTTTAATGTCTTTTTTTATAATATTTAAAACATAACTTATATGTAAATAGTGAAATAAAGGAAATTAAAGGAATGCATGAAACAATAATAATTCAGGTAGGTTACCTACTTTCCCTTTTACGAAACGTATTTTTTGTCGAGTGGATCAGTGAAAGGAATTTTGATCTTTACCTCATAACATCTTTCACATTTATTTTCATTCACATTTTTATATCATTTTAAGCTGTTCACGAAGAATTTTTGTCTGAGAAGAAGCGCCGTGACATCGACAGCCCAAAAAAAAAAATACGAAGACAAGCTAACCTGCATTAATTAAATGAGAATTTTTTTTTTTCAGCATTTTTCGGGTCACCATTTTCATCGCCATTTGGGCCCATTAACTGGCTATTTCGAAAATGGCCGATAAATTGGAACATGCTCCCAGCAAATACACAATATTATAACACGGGAAACGAAAACGGATGGTCTAAACTAAAAACATGGTCGTGGAGCATTTAAGTTTAAGCTTAATTGATACTTAATAAATACGTCTTATTTCTAATAAATGTTGTTAAATTATGGATTAAGGAATGTAATTGATGATTTTTATTTATCCTGTTTTACAAGATTGGAATTCATCAACTTAAACATTTATATTCAAAATTCAAAAGTCATTTATTCAAACTAGGCTGAGAATCAGCACTTTTCGAACGTCAAAATTACATAAGACAGTCCCCCAAAACGCCCACCCTTCACCACTTCCTAGTGCTTTAGCTGCGAAGAAGAAGTGGCGCAACAAACTCGCCAGCAGCATTTAACTTGATATCAACCCCGTAATTGCTTTATAAACCTAAGGCTGAATAGCACTATTTTAGAGTGTCCGTGGAGTTTCTTGCCCGTTCTTCTCCATAGGAACCTACTACCTACGCTTTGGAATGGGCAACTAACTTCATCTTTCTGACTGACCGACTTCTTGACAGTTCAAAAGTACTTGTAATTGGTTTATTTGAAATAAATAGTTTTGAGTTTGAGTTTCTGAAAACACTGCACTGCCTCCCTTCCCTCCGTCCAATTATCCCTATCTACTGCTTTCCTTTTTATTTTTCGTGTGATTATTTACTAACCTGGTATCAGAATTTTTATACCGCCCATGGGCCTCTGGCTTGGCTTCACATGCAGTCGAGAAATATTTCTCAGGCATGCTCACGATGTTTTACTTCACCGTTTTTGAAGCAAGTGATATTATTATACAATACACACATGAATCCGAAGACTCAGAAGTGCGTGCCTTGGGTTCGAACTCGAGACCTATGACTTGGAAATCCGACGGTCACACCACTAGGCTATCACTGCTATTGTTAATTGTGTCTAATGCAGTTTGTTACCAATTCTTATGAAAATAGTCAAGTTCGTTCCGCAATGTCCTCAATACTCAATATCTTTATTGCTTTACTATAATGTGTACTTTAGTGGTAACTATATAATTTAGTTCATCATGGACCCTGTAGGGCACAGCAAAAGGGTAGGAGGGAGGAAGTCCTGTTTTACGAGATAAATTAGTTATTTTTGTGGAAACAAGCTTTAACTTACGTAATTATTATAATCAAAGTGTATACGCTTATCTATTCTCTATGTATTATTTTATCAGCAAAATGAACTTTAATATTTTAGATTATTTTATAAACCTGTATATATTTATTGTTTTCCTTTGAATAATTATTATTGGTATACCCTCCTCCTAGGCCTTCCGCGTTGCCGTTTGTTTGAATATCACGTGCACATCATAAAACGTCAAGGTCTATTTTTACCCAACTACGGCGAAGCAAAACATGCTTGCACTGACAGGACAGGTCCACTCTAATCTGTGTGGTTCTTTTCTCAAAAGACCATTTCAGACACTAATATACATGGTTTTCATATAGCCTAACCAAGATTATGTCTGGACTTTAAAAGAGACTGCAACCTCTGAGTTTGTTTCAGCCTTTTTCTCTAAGTAGTCAGATAGGAAACGCCGAACTCATCTAGATAATTTTAATTTAAAAAAATAAGGTGACGTGAAGTGATTCCAATATCCTATTTACAGAAGAAACAATTTCATTTCAATGCTGCTACGCAATAAAGATAAAATCACTTTTCAAGTCTTCCAAAAACAACAACAAAGTTTGACGTCCTATTGTGGCTGTTGACAAAATATAGAGGAAGATGTCACTCAAAAAACTCTAAAGGTAGTTTTAGGTAAGAAACCTATTTACCTAGGTACCTATGGTTTCATGATCATCGTTATACAGGGTGATTGGAAGATGGGTGCAAAGCTTTAAGGCGAAGATAGTACAGACAATTTAAAACCATTTAAGCCATGGTTGTCTGTGTCTGGGTCTGGGTCACCCTGTATAACCGAAAAGATCATATCTCAAGCAATACCAAACTATTTCTTTTGATATACCTACCTTCTTTAGCATTTCCACAAACGGAACCGAAGGTGCTACTCGGAAAAAACCAACGGCCTAGCGAGGCTCATGGAAATCGGCATGGAAATGTGGGCCCTGTGGGGCGGGCTGCGCAGTTCCCCACTTATCCGTCAGCAAGCTTGGGTTGCAAAGGTATTTTACTCTAGCTGATAGATGGCGTTATACAGACTACAGTTAAAGACAAACTTCACTGACTTGCTAGTTTCCTTCAGAAGTTAAGGTAATTGGCAATAGATGGCGTTAGTGGTAGCAAACTTTTTGCTTTGCCGTATTAAATTTATGTTACCATCTTTCCGGTCTTTTTTCAATAAGTACCTATGGAATCTCAGCTGTTTCTTTATTTCAACAAATTAAAATAAGACCATCTTTCGAACTTTAAGTAAAAGATCCTTTGACTAATTAACTGGACAGACGCCAGCACAATCTGTCAAATTTATTTAATAGATTTGCAACTTTATCTCTAAAGCATAAGATTCAAAGTTGATTGGGGAAATTTGACAGTTTCGGGTAGGTAGTTTGATGTGCCGGCGGCGTCTGTACCTACACGGTATAGGTAATTCTACACCTTATTTCAACATAGAAGTTCCTCCCGCACCCCAACTGCGTACGACACTTTCAATCACAAACCGACGGATTTGAAGGAAATTGCTTCATAAGTTCGAAAATTTCGTCAGCTGTACAACATAAACCACACAATGAATGTGGTTGAATTGTCAAAATAGAAGGCCACTGTAAGTGCCAATTTTACCAATGAAACCGAACGTAATCAGCACTTTTAGAGCGCGTTCAAGAGCTGTCAGTGTCAATAATCTACAACAATTTTGACAGCACTACTTGAACGCGGTCGGCGTAGCTGGACTAGCCCAATGACTTATTTATAGGTCAATGAAACAAACGAAAAAATAGTGATTTTCATGGTGTCACCAATTGGTGACAGTCTATTTTTACGGTTTAAAATGACAATTTTTACTGCTAAATTATGGCTATTATCGTCTGTGGGCTGTTTTAACGTATGGTCTTACGGATATTCTCGTCAATTAGACCAAAAACAATAAAAAAATTACAGGTACCTAACACCGAAAAATTCAGAAAAATAAATTATTTGACGTAAACCGCTCAATGTCAAACAATGGGAGTTTACCGGTTAAGATATTATTGTGTTGAACGCGTTCAGTTTCATTGGATAAATTCGTCGTACGCGTGTTACGCAATTACCCCGCCGGTCAGAAATCCCGCCAATAACAGCATGTTTATATTCTGAATCAAAGAGTACGTATGTCAAATGTCAGGTCAAATGTCAGGTATTTGAAGTGGTATACTTCAATGTTTTTCATAGGTATTATACATTAGCTGTCTGGCGAAAAGGGGAAGATGCAGAGACACAAAGAGCATCTGGGTCATCGGTGGTGACCGTTGCCAACACCATCCTTGCCTTTTCCCATATATGTTGGGGTCGGCTTCCAGTCCAACCGGATGCAGCTGAATTGCAATTGAATTGAATTGCAGCTGAATTGAAATGCAATGCAATGCAGCTGAATTGAATTGCAGCGGAATTGAAATGCAATACAATGCAGCTGAATTGAATTGCAGCGGAATTGAAATGGAATACAATGCAGCTGAATTGAATTGCAGCTGAATTGAAATGCAATTTTACATGGAGCGACTGCCTACCTGACCTCGACAACCCAGTAACTGGGCAACACGATACCCCTAGGTAAGACTGGTTTTCAGACTTTCGGGTTTCTGACGACCCGTAACGACTGTCAAAGATCTATGAATGACAGCCACGACCAACGGCTTAACGTGCTTTCCGAGGCGCGGAGGCAATATGAAATGGACGGTCACCCATCCATTAACTGACCGCGGCAAGTTTAGCTTACCTTCCATCGACCCGTGCAGATGTTATTATTTAGCCACGAACCTTTGCCTAGTTATTACATAAAACTCAGCACAATAAACGTGGAAAACACTTACCAACTTTAAAAAATACATATAATTATATGTATTTTCTCTAAAAGCGTGCCCGAAAATACTTGAGACGAATTGTAATTATATCATTAATTTTAATTCTATGTAATACATGACCCTGCCTTTATAAACACCGCGTGATATTACTTCATTTGTTTTATTAATTCTTACTATAATGTAGAACAAATCCAAAACAAGGAATGAATATTTACAAGTTAGTGGTATAAATGCACAATATGGTTTTATTTTTTTTATTTTTAAGGATTTTTCATTTCAGTATGAAATCTTTAGTTTTATTTTTATTGTTATTAGAGGTTGTTTCAAATTTAGCACAGGTACGTAAACGTTTAATATGTTTTTAGAATAAATTCCAAATTAGATTAAAATTAAAATAAAATAAATGGCATAAACTGTACATAATTGACTATAATTACCTATTTATATTAAAAAAATAAAGCAAAGGAATATTAGGTTCTGGAACTTCAGGATTTCTCTAAAGAGGTCTCATCTTATCCAAGTTCACCTTAACCGAATCTTAATTTTAAGAAAATCTTTTCTTTTCTTATCCTAACTTATCTAAAACTAACTACAAACTAAAGTATGGCGTTGAAAATTTCCTCCTCATCGCTGTCGACTGGTAGGAACAGACGCCAGCACATCAACCTACAGCAATCTGTAAAATTCTTTAATAGATTTCCAACTTTATCACTATAACCATAAGGTTCAAAGTTGATTGGGAAAATATGACAGTTTCGGGTAGGTTGACCTTCTGGCGTCTGTGCTTAATGTTTCCAAGAGACTGGTGGCATTGCCACGTTGTATGGCAATGCTTAGTTGGCTTAGCCTCTGGTCAAGGTATAAACAAGTTCTTATGAAGCATTTTTACCCTATATAGGGTGACTGTTCATCGCGAAAAAAAAATCACCTGTTCCTTACATTTATGCTCGCATAATTTGTCCAAATTTAGGAAACAGCAGATTTCTTTTCGCTATATAAGGTTTGGCCCATAGTAAAAGCTGTTCATAATGATGAGTAAAGTCACATGTTTAAGTATCGGTCACTAATAACCAGTCACCCTATGTAGAGACAAGGAGGGAATGAAGACCATTGGCATGCAGTGACAATTGGATAAACCTCTCCCATTTCTTCAGGTGAACGGAAAAACCCTTTTCCTCGTTTTGTTTTCTTAGAACGACCAGTGATTTTCCTTAAGATTTCGTTTATATTTTTCCTCGTGTGTCTTCTAGGTTGGCAAACAACATAATGGAAGGTGGCTGGACTGGTTACCACCCAATCACAATGTTCAAGTCTGCCACGACAGGGGTTTTGCGCCAAATACGTGGCCAAAAGTTGCAATGCATCAAATGTTTTTACCGGCACCCTCTTCAGGCAATGTTGGCTGGAGGCATAATCAGGTACCCATACAAAATATTATTCATTATCATTTAAGTAAGGCTGAGAATAAGCTCTTTTTGATCGTCAAAAGTCACAATGGCATTGCACAGGCAACAGAAGGAACACGGGTGGGTTTTAGTCAGTAAGAGTCTGACACGCCCTCCCGCTCCACCCAGAGCGGAAGAAGTCATTTGATGATTTCCCAACCAAAAAACTAAACGCTTCCTTTTGAAATAAGGCCACAAAGCCCCATAGATAATACCTTAACCTAAACATACATATTTTAATATAAACAAAACTTGTGTCAATAAATAAGACATAAGACTATGTTAGTAGCACTTCACTATGCACTAGTTTGCCATAACAAGCTTGCATTTAATAAGCAACTCTACCTCATACGATATAGGGTCCAAGTTTGATTTCCAAAGGCCAAGGCATAGTATTTTTGGGTTTTTCCGTTAGAAATTGTTCAGTAGCAGCCCGGAGTCTGAACTTTTGCCCCATAATACAAGACATTTTTATTTTAACTTGAAAAGTGCGTGGACTATTTTATTCACCTCTGTCGACCCCTAAAGGAAACATGTGCAACTTTAAAAAAAATCTTTAATCAACTTTATTTTCTTTCCAGGGCTTTGATATCTGGCTGAATCCATTCCCATCCGTCTTCTTTGGATTCCCAAACTTTTTCTCAACTTGGGGATACCAGCCGCAGTACCAAAGCGGTATGCTACCGACGTATCCTCGAAGACAACCACTTCCAATGGCACCACACTTCAGTTCAATACACGGGCAATGGCCAGAACCAATGGGTCCAACAAATAGGCATTGGCCAATGTATCCACATATGGGTCCAACACATGGGCCTTGGCCCGTGCATCCACATATGGCACCGCACATCCCACCATATTACCTAGGGGATAGGAATCATTATTTTGTAAATAAATAAATAACCAGCCTGCATTGCATTGCTGGGCAAACGCCTCCCTTCCCTTTTTCCACTCAACTCGATCCTGAGCCAATTTATGTACCAATCACTCCTATAAACGTCCACTTGGACGTTTTCAGGAACCCAGGCTGTGGCGGTCTTAGCCCACATTGCATCCGTCATGCGGCAAACGCGACCTGGGACTGGTGGGCCGCTTTGCTGCTTTTTGTCAGACGTCTACGATTTTGTAAAATAAATTAATTTATTATATAGATCAACCTTGGTTTTATTTTTGTACCTTTTTATCCGACTGTCCCTGAAAGAGAGTAATGTTAAGTTTAGGAAATATCAGTTACAAGGAATAGTAAGATTAATATTGTAGATTACCAATGTGGAAATGCGACGTAAGTGTTCTAACTTTTTTATTTTTTATATACTCGTACTTCTAAGAAGATTAATTTAATCATTCAACAAAGTATTACCTAATCAACTTTTAAAGGAAAGACATATGTTACGAAAGCATATTAGTCTTTATCATACATTGCTTTATCAATCATAGATATTTTATTAGATAAAACAGTAGTATATAATGTTGATTAAAATCTGAAATAGTATTCAATTCGAAAACTTATTCGAGACATCATACCTTAAAAATGGCGTCTAAAGTTATTGCTTTTGTGTGCTTGCAATTCGCATTATTCAACGTAAGTATTTCAATCTTTTAATTAAATTTTAATTACCAAGGGGTAACGTGTTACTCAGTAATTGGTTTGCGGAGGTCAGAACAAGTAAAATACTGGTATTCAGCTGTATCCGCTTAGACTGGAAGCAAACCCCAACAAGGTTTCAAGGGACAACATTAAAAGAGTTTCCATAGTGATACTGTATCAATAAAAGAAAACTGAGGTTGCTCATACAGAGAAGGAGATCACCACACTTGCTCACTAGTTGGTTGATGATTCCAGACCAATAAGTCTAGGTTTCAACTTCTCGGACGTTTGCCCTTAAGTCAAAATGGCTTTACGAAATTAGTGACATAAAATTATAAGGTGACGTTTTCATTGATGACAGTCCCATGGTTCACGCGGGCAAGCGACTGACGCTCCCGCCAAAGTCACCATAAAACTTTATGTCACTAATTTCGTAATGTAACTTTGGCTCTAATCATATTATTGTGTTAGGACACTACAAATTACACTCCTTCATGCTTCTAACTATAAAACCGTTTATTTTCCAGACCATCAACGCAAACTGTGCAAATCGCTGCATGCCTGGCTTGCAACAAAACCTCCTACCAATGCCTCTTCCAGTGGCCGAACCTCTACTACAAAACCAGATGATCTTTGGTCCGAACTATGGCCCTCCAATCATGGAGGTTCCTTGCGGCGTGCAGAATTTATTGACCAATCAGATGCCAGCTGCGACTATCATACAGGATAGTACTGTAGCTAATAATCTGGCAAATGCTTTGCAGCTTTTAGTGGTTAGCAACCTGCTTAGTAACACTCTGCCGTTGTCGTCTCCCGAAGTTATAGTTCCAGGTTCAGGCTTTGGGTCTCCACTGGACTATGGACTAATGTCACCTATTAATCCCGTTATGTCACCAATTAGTCCAGTGATGTCTCCTATGAGTTCTTGCGGCTTTAACCCTTATAACTATATTTATTGATTTTTTGTTACTTATTTATTTTTTAATGATAACTAATGTTAATAAATGTATTTTTTGATTAATTTGTTGTATGTTATTTTGTTGTTACTAGCTGCGCCCCGCGTTAGTCTAGATCACGTGGGAGTATCAGGATAAAAAGTATCATATGACCTAACCCAGGTCGTGGTCTACCCATGAGCCAAATTTCATTGAAATCTGTTCAGCCGTTTTATCGTGAAAGCATAACAAACAAACTTACTTTCGCATTTACGATATTATAATATAAGATTAAATAAGTTAGTATTACTAATACCATACATAAATACGGTGGTGATGGAGCTCCCTGGTTTTTAGTAGTGGTGGTATGTACTTACCTAAATTATAAACGGATCTATTTAACAACTACTTAATTTAAAATAAAATAGTTTCTATCTTTCTAAAGAACTAAAATATTTTAAAAGAAAGCTTTTATGAAACTATGCAAATCTTAGAAATTATTTTAGTGGTCTACAAATGAATGGTTACTAATCTCCATTGGGACATGGACGTGTGAATGTTATAGATTTTGTTTGTCAAGTCCAATAACATAAATTCGACATAGTCTTAGTATTGTTAAAACGATTAATAACTTTCTCCAAAACAAATAAAAAACATCTTTTTATACCTTCGTACATAAAAAGTAGATCCTCAATAACCATAAATAAATAAGTAAAACTATTATATCTGGGCGAGAGCCTTCCGGGCCCAGAGTCCAGTCAGGGAAGGGAGCAGTATTGCCTTGACATCCCTCGGCGTGGAAGACCCGAAGCCCTGAAGTCCCGGGTCTCGAACGGCCCTGATTTATTTGGGTCACCATCTGTCTGTCTGTTTTGTAGCTCAATTTTTATTTTACGATAGTTTTGCTCTTGACTCTAGTCTAGATCAGAGGTGACAGAGACAAAGTCGACGATGGAGTGAGCTTACCCAGAAGAAGCCTGTTCACTCGTAATTGGTATTGGTGGCTTGTAATTGGGTTTGGATAAAACTGCCTTCACCAGGCAGAAAAGACATACTTACATTCAAACATCATATCACACATAAACTCATTCTTTTTTCCAATAGTATAATATACATAAACTTTATTGGCACGAAAAAACTGTTTACAGAAACTGCGTAACAACTGCATTAGTAGATATTGTAGCGGTTACACCGCCACATACGAACTACGCATCAAAGACATGACGTCACACAAATCCTGCATCGCGCAATTAGAGTTTACCGCGCGAACGACATATATAAGACTATCCGACATCAACAGTCGGGCAGTCGGCCCGCCAGACACAACACCCGTCTGGGCGGAGGATCCTCCCTTTTATATGATGGATGAGTGAACTTTACACCCTGTTCCTCATACCCCTAAAGTATAATACTGTGTCGCAGTCATTAACGGCCACCTCCAAATAATCAGCCTAAAATGTTTCCACTGCTGCTACTGGGACACAGGCCTCTGTGAGAGGGAGTGGGCCGTAATCCACCACGCGGGCCCAGTGCGGATTGGTAGATTTATTTAAACATACATACATCTACCATTACAGCTAACCAATGCGGTAAATGCGCCTCAATGAATACTTAATGGTTACTTATAAACTAATAATTATAACTAATTACAAACAAAGCATTCCTTGTGAATTCACCCAGAGAACAACAGAATAGGTAAGTCTCACTCGCTATGAGGTTGAGCGTGCGGAGTGCACGCGTCAGCGGCGCCTCTTTTAAAAGATTGGTCCGAGCACGCGGCTCCACTAGCAGTGGAGGCTGCCGTCGCCGCCACACGTACCTGTCCGGAACACACAGACTCACCTGGCCTAAAATAACTGCATTATGCACCTTCCCTCTCAGTAATTTAAATATATACACATGTCACATGATGTGATACACACACAAATGGTGTGATGTGTGATGTCACATGTCTTCGAGTTTTTGATTCTAGTACATATTTTTCCGCACGATTTTTTCCTTCACCGTTTTGAGAGCAGTGGTGATGAAATTAAATGCATAAAGTAAAGTGCTTGCCTAGGTTTGAACTTACGACCTAACTCGTAAGTCGGGGCCGATGCCATACCACCACTGCTTTTCCTATAGGACTTGGCATTTGGCTTACTACAGAACGCCACCTTCAAAAATCAAATCAAATAATTTAATAATAGTTTTCAGACATGGGCAATTAGTACATGTTGTACTGTAAAAATGAGCATGCTAACATAACATAACATCACGCCTTGTTTCCCTGAAGGGTTGGGCAGACGTGTACCTGTAGAAGGTACTCCCACATTTTGCCAGTTATGTTTAAGTCCCATGTAATAGGGGGCGAGCCTATTGCCATCAACCGGACACAAATCCAGACTCCGCGCTGCTACTGAGAAATTCCATATGAGTTCAACTGCTACTAATGAGACACAATAGAATTTTAAATGTTATCGAACTCCTGGAGTCTTTGTAACGGACGGAAGGATATAGAAAAACCCAATAACACTTTGCCCGACCCGGGAACCGAACCCAAGACCTCATGCTCAGCAGTAGCGCTTGCGCCCACTAGACCAACGAGGCATGCTAACATTTACGAAATAATAATAACACAAAATACAAATAAATGTGAAATCGGTTAAGTCACAGTAAAAATGTCATATAATAATGCCTGCAATACTTTACAGAAACTGTTTTTAATATCTGCTGTAATTTGCTGATTTACAGCCTTCACACAAGGAATTGTCTGTTTCACTAGCTATCAGTTCTTCGACAAACGTGGCCAGCTCACTGTCACACAAAATAGCTGATCTTGTTGGAACTGTATTCGTATGATAATTGAATCAGATATCTACAGCGTATCAAGAATGTGTGGTCATATTTTACGGGTGTGTAGTACAGACCATCGTATAATTTTACAATGTTTGTAAATATGTGAGCACCATGCATCTATCACATAATTAATATATGTCATTCCTTCATTTTTCATTATTTTTATCAAATCAAATCAAATCATTTATTTTTGCAAACATGGGTAATTGGTACATAGATGTTTTCTTAAAAAAATAGTCCTCCATATTCTACCGTCTCATGGGCATGCAAATAATATTGAGATAAAATTAAACAGATTCTATTGATACTGAATGAACATAAATGTCAAATCATTAGAATTACAAAATAATAATACAAAAAAACAGACTAATAACAGTAGTGACATTTTTACAGTAATGTCAAAAAAATAATAAAGTATGTCAAAGTGTCAATAAGAATAAAAATTGTCAGAACAGGAATACAGATGTCAATCATAATAGTACTTCATCAATCAGTGCAGAGATTTATCATTAAGGAAGTCATCAATTTTGTAATAGCTTTTCTCAATTAATATTTGGTTTAGTGCCCTTTTAAATTTTATTACAGTCATATTTTTTATCACATCAGGTAATTTATTATAAATACGTGGGGCAATACCAAAAAAACTTTTCTGCATAAGTGCGGTTTTACATTTCACTTGACATAGTTTGTTTACATATTGAGTTCGTATCGGATTTTTTCGAACTGCTGACAGTTTTTCAAATAATTGTGGATTGTTTTTTACAAATAGAGCTGTTTCAAAAATGTATAAAGAAGGAAAAGTTAAAATTTTTAAGGACTGAAAATAGGAAAGACAGCTATCTGTTGTTTTAAGGCCGCACATTGACCTTATACATCGTTTTTGCATTCTAAATACCCGTTCCTTATCGGTAGACTGCCCCCAGAAAATAATGCCATACCGCAAAACCGAGGCAACCAGTCCATGGTACGCCGATAAAAGAGCCTGACGGTTGACTTTTTTAGAAAGTTGATGGAGAGCATACGCGGATTTGCTAAGTTTTTTGCACACAACTTCAACATGAGGTTCCAGGTGAGTTTGCTGTCAATTACTATTCCTAAAAACTTCGACTGATTCTCTTCCTCAATCTTACAGCCTTGGTAAGCAATACTAACATCTGGGTTTTCGGTGCGTTGATGAAATTGCATTATTTTCGTCTTACTTAGGTTTATTACTAAATTATTATTACTTAACCAATTAATTATGTCATGCAAACAAGTATTTATGTCCTGCTCGTAATTATTATGATTTGCACACTTAATCACAGCTGTACTGTCATCCGCAAAGAGAACCATTTTGTTCGATGTTACTTTCGGGAGATCGTTAATGTATATTAAAAAGAGTGGCGGCCCCAATACGCTACCTTGCGGAACACCATACTTTACTTGCCTTGGTTTAGATGTATATATGGTTTCTATTTTACTTTTCGGACAAATTCTAGAGATTTCTGTGTATTGCAGTCTATTACTTAAGTACGATTCTAGTAACTGAAGGATATTCCCTCTTATACCGTAACTATGTAGCTTGTGTAGCAGAATTTTATGGTCCACATAGTCGAAAGCCTTGGTCATGTCAGTATAAATAGCACAGACTGGATTTCTCCTATCTACAGATGACATGATGTTTGATAGTAGGTCGAAGAGTGCCATATTAACGGTAGTATTCTTACGGAATCCTTTTTGTTCGTGACAAAACAATTGAAATTTTTCGAAATAAGTGTACAGAGAGTTGTAGATAACTTTCTCAAAAATTTTGGAAAAAATGGGGATTTTCGCTATAGGTCTATAGTTTTTTTAAATCTGTTTTGTCATCTTTTTTGTGTAAGGGTTTTATTATAACTATTTTAAGCCTGTTTGGGAATATGCCATTAGCAATACACAAGTTAATTACGTGCATTAATGGAGGTGCTATCACTTCTTTAGTGAATTTTATGACTTTTGTAGAAACGGCATCGTATCCTACAGTGTTTGTGTTTTTTAGGCTAGAAATTATTTTTATAATGTCATCAGTTGTAACAGGTTGCATGAACAGGGAATTTAATGTCTGATTGTTTAAATTAATATTATTTAATGTGATGTCAGTTTTAGTATTATTTTCAATTTCGTCAATAAAATAATTGTTAAATTCGTTTGCAATGTCTGTGGGGTGTGTAAACGACAGATTACCTCTACTTACGCACACGATTGACTCCTGTGGCAAACACAGTTTGGTTTTATTTATTATTTGCCAGGTAGCCTTCGATTTGTTTTCAGCGGTGTTTATAAAATGATTATTTTGTGCTCTTTGTGTTAGCTTGATAATTTTTCTATAAAGTTTTGTATAGTTTTTAAGAACTTTTTTATTCAGTGAGTCCGAATTTAACCTATATGCCCAAAGCAACTGCCTTTGCTTTTTGCTACATATTTTTATTCCTCGAGATATCCATTTCGTTTCTTTATTGGTTTTGATGGTTATCATTTTTTCCGGAAAACATAATCTATAAAAAAGTGAAAAATCATCCATGAAATTATCAAAAGCTTTATTTGCGTCTTGTGCATCAAAAACTTGAGCAAAAGACAAACAACTAAGATGTGTTTTAAAAGTTATTAAATTATTCATGCTTATGTCGTGTTTTTTAGTTTTCCAATGCTGTAGTTTACATGTTTTTTTAATAGGTATTTTAATTATTTGAGATGTATGATCCGAAAGTACTAGGTCTACAACTTCAGCCTCGCAGTCTTTCCCATAGTTGTGTGCAAAATTATCAATACAGGTGTGACTACTTAATCTTGTGGGAGTATAAAGAGCTAGTTTTAGATTATAGTTCATAAGAAAAAATTCTAAGTCTAATGTGGCCTTGTTTCTTTTTAAAACATCAACATTAAAATCTCCACATAAGACAACTTTTTTATTTGATGACCGACAAACTTTTGTTAAAATATAATCCAATTTTTCATAAAATATTTCGTAATTAGGCTTAGGAATTCTGTATATACAAATCACAATTATTTTATGAGCTATTATTTCTACAGCGCAGCATTCAAAAATCCCCGAGACTGATTGTTTCGATATGTCCGGTACTTCTTTAAACTGCAATCCTACTCTAACAAAAATACACGCTCCTCCTCTCTTTGCATTTCTAGAGAAGAAAGCAGCTGAACAAAAATTTGGAATGTGTAATAAATCCTCATAACCAGTTTGTATGAAGTGCTCTGTAATACAAATAACGTCTGTAATTGTTCCTCTGTCAGATAATTCCACTAGTTTTACAGTCAGACTGTCTACTTTATTCATCAGCCCAGCTATATTCTGATGTAGAATGGTAAGGTATTTAAAGAAAAAACTGAGAATTTACTTGTTGTGGATCTGTAGATAAACTATTTTTTTTTTGCGGTAGGCAGTTAACTTTTAAGTACGTAGTAGTTAGGTCGCTTAGGCCAAGTATAAGGTCTCGCAAATCTGATACAACAATCTCTAAACCAGAGTTATTTAAAATTCCATATTTTTTAGTATAGGTTTCGTATTCATAGGGTAGATTAAGATTTGAGTCTAGTAAGTATGCATAATTACATGTATTTATATCTAAATAAAGAAGGTTATTAAACGTTTCTATACGGCTGTTAAACATTATGTTGGAATCTGTCATACATTTAAAGGTGGGTAAACAAATTACAAAGTTTGTGTGATTCAAAGGTAACAATTTTTCCCTCACAAACATGACAAGTTCCAAATAGTTATTCGTTTTGCGAAAGTCTTCCTCGCCAATATAGATAACACAATAGTCCGAATGCGTAAAGTTTTGTACTTTTCTTTCAATTTTGTCAAGTATTTGCCACAATCCACATGTAGGTTTACGGTAGTGACATATTTCAAATTTACACAGATCCGTTCTTTCGGCAATTGTATACAGTCTGTTTGACGTTTCGCTGCTTATTAGGCATATTTTGTGTTTCGAAGGATGCTCATGCTCTACAGCTGTTCTGGTTTGTATGTTTTTATTTTTGTTAGATGGGCTTGCGCTGCTCCTGACGTTTTTATTCGTATTATGAGTGTTCGTCGGTAAAGAGTCGTCTTTTTCAACTTTCTGGGTGGTCTGAGTTTGTTTTGTCTTCGTGTTTTTTTTAGGAGTCATTAATGCAGTCTTAGCTTTATGATTTCCTGGACTGTAGACAATTTTTTTGTAGATGTCATTTTTTTAATTAAATTCTTCATTTAATTTCTTTAGTTGGCTGTTTTCCAATGATAATATCTCTATTTCCTTATGAGCAGTAGCAAGTTGTGATGTTAATCTAGCAACCTCATCATTTAATATTTTTAATTGCGGTACGTCTTCGTCTTCAGATATATCAGGCAGACTATTCGTCGTACAGTTCATAGTTTGTGATATAATATCGCTTCCGTCATTACTTGGTTCCGATCGTGTACGCGTCCGCCGGAATGTGATATTCTCCAAGAAATTCATTTTTTAAATAGAATTTAACTTTCAAAAATAATTACGTGGAGGCGAGGTTTGATCCTGCGTCTCGGTGATTCAATCGCTTAGGTATCACGGTTGCGCCACTAGGCCAGCTGACGTTTAACAAGTTACTCGAAATACTGGTGTTAGTGCGGCCGTTGTACGTATTTGTTATTAGTACGTTTGCGATTTTTTAATTTACTTCACGCTTAATAGATGTCTCTAAACACAATTTTAATTCAGCTATAGTTCTTGCTGTGGCAACATTGTTTAGAGGTTGGTAACAATAAATTTATCTAACTTCTTGAAATATGACTTAAGATGGCGTTGTCGTCAATCCGTTTTCAAATAAAAAACGACTTCTTAATGTTGCTTATTTTTCTATCACTTAAATCCGCGTATTTTTTAAAAGTTATTCAAGTTGACGTCCAAACTATTGAGTCAGATTGTCACAATATGTTATATTATGTAAACCAACTTACGAACGTCTAGTTCCTTTAAGGTTCAATCACTGTAGGTGTCAACTATTTTCACTATTTAATTAGTTGTTAGTGCACTTTATTTATCGATAACACTGTCACAGTTAGTTTATATGACTAGCTTCATATTGATGTGCATTACACAGTTCGTACTTGAGTTTAACTATTTTTTTAAGTTTTAAAAATAGGAGCTCGAATCACTGTTATGTTTACTTGCCAGCGCCACCTAGTGTTTACCCATCGTGGTATAGTAATCTTATTCTAGGTGCATCGTCTTCACATACAATTATATAATTAGTGTATACAAGATATTGTGAAAATATTTTAAAAGAGTAACGGTGGAGTTTCTTGCGCATTCGTCTCCATACGAAAACTACTTTTTGGAATGGGCGACTAGAATCAATTATTATTATCTTTTTTGTAAAATTTTGACGTTCAAAAGTGCCTTTTTTGTGCCTAATTGAAATTAGTTGACATCAAACTTTCGCTATAACGACGACGATTCCATGGAGAAAGTTGTTCAGTTCGATGGCCCTTAGATATGACCACAAATTACTGATAAAATAAAAAATAGTAAATAATACAAAAACATATTGAAAGTTTTCTCATCTCTAATACCAGACACGTGGGAGTAATGTCGATATTATATGACCTCTAACTTTGTTGAGCAGCTTTCAATAAGGTGAAATATATGGGAAAGGATTATGCACTGAAACGCTGTCAAGGTAACGGATGATATTAATTATATCTGCTCACTTGCTCATGTACCCTTTGAACCCACAGGCGTCACCCAGATTAAAGCAGAAACCCTCGGGACACCCAGATCTTTCACAGATGTTCAAAACAGACCAGGAGAAGTGATCAACTTCTGGAGGGGGTGGGATGGTTGGAATAACCACCGATGGCCGCCATGGTCACACACAATGGTCCACCTGAAAGACTAATTGAGGAAGCCAAACTCTCTAACATAGAACAGCTCACTTTTCAGGATTTTTTTTAGTGATCCATCGCTTTGCAAATCGTGATAATGCGGAAAATAGTTTTTTTTTTTTTTTTTTTTTTTTTTAACGTTGCCCCACACTAGGATTTCTCCTGTATCGTGGGTGCGTTTACAAACATTTATACTCACATACACAAACAGCCAGACCCGAAACAACTACTTGTAGGTCATACAAATATTTGTTCCGTGCGGGAATCGAACCCGCGACATGCAGCGCAGCAGTCAATCGCTTAACCACTGCGCTAACCGTGCCGTCAAATTAGTTTGGCGATCAACAGAAGACGGTCATTTACCCAACATATTTTTTTACTGGCGTCGGTCTGGGTCGTATTGAAATACTAATCAAACTTGTGAAGTAAAAAGTTCTACAAAAACTCAGTTTTTAAGTAGCAATAAAAATAGGTTGCCCATCTCATTATTTTAGTAGTAACCACCGCTTTAACGTTCGCCATGAGTACATACATACAGAAATCACATAATTATTCGTTCACATCATGATCATAATCATTTATTTGCAATAAGTATTGGTACAGTGTTGATGTCAGTAATAAGTTCCTGATACAAAGTCAGACATTTTTGACATGCAAAACATTACAATTTATTTTAATGCTAGAGTATAATATTTATGTCCAATGGCATGCTTTAAATGTTTCTATTATTAATTCAAATGTACATACCAACATTCATTATTAATATTATCGTTACAATAATTTAAAATAGACATTATTTATGAATTCATTTATAGAAAAAAATCGTTCCACAGTGGACCGGCGGCCACAGACAGGGCCCCAAATTTTTACGGTCCACTACGGACTTGCCACAGCTGGGGGGGATAATTTTAACTTTATAAAAAAATAATATTAGTAACTCTTTAACGATCTTTCGTATTTTGTTATGGATAAGTCCACACATATGATAACAGTTATTTTTATACAGAGAAGTCCTTGGAGCCCTAGAACTATTTTATCTGGATCTCTTACTTTTCAAGGGCAACGGTCTGGAGCCTTTTTAAACAGGTCATAAATTTAGCATATTTTAATATACATACTGGGTAATGTAAGGAGTTTTAATTTTAGAAACAATGGTTTACAAGATTCCCATGATGGAATGCCACAAATGGCTTTTTTGTACAAAGGCTATATCAGCATCATCCCACAGGGGTTGCCTTTATCTGGCAGAATTTTATTTGGAATAATTTTATTACGTATACTGCCATTTCTATAAAAAAAGCATTTTTAATCTTAAATTAAATTAAAATAATATTGTCTTAAAAAGTCAATATGTTGTACTACAAAAGTTAGTGACAGAAACGAATCGCTGCAAAACCGTCGGAGTCTTGTCTGCCCTACTCGTAGAGTGTAATTTAAGCCTGCGTAGGCGCGGACGGACGTGGCGGCCCGCGAGCTGAGGAGCAGGTGGTTTTAACGCTCACGGCGGTGAGCGTTAAAACCACCTGCTCCTCAGCTCGTGAAAAGACCTGCGACGATAAGCTCGCGTGGGACCGCCGGAGCCTCGCATCACCGGAGCCGTTACAGAAACCATGCCTGCTGCAGGCATGCTCGCTTGCATGATTCATGCTTCCTTGCATGCATGGTGTATGCAAATTTGTGTGAACTTTCTGCGATATGATGAATCTGCTTTTTAATTATTATGAATGTGAAATGTATGCCTAAAGATGATTCTGACTAAAAAAAATACGAGTTTTGAATGTATGATAAATAAGTGTGTGCAAACGGTTTTCTGCGAAATGAAGTTTATGCCATCCGCTGTTATGCAAAATAATATTATGACATAAAAGTTCTGTTATAAAGGGTAGACCCCATCCCAGAGACTATTAAGTCCACCGTCCACTACTACGTAGGCTGTGCATGGAACTGTTTGCCACGACATCATTGCAGTTCATATGTTTGTTTTTCGTGGGAAACTTGGTCGTGGGTCGCAGTGGATGATCGCCTACTTTTAGCCCAGGTTCGCACGCCCGTATTTTAATTGCGGCGATTTTTTTTCGCTTATTGGATTTTCGATGCCCAGCTTAGCGTCGAGAGTTGAATATTCAACAGTGGGTTTTTTGACGCACTCTGTTGGATTCTCAATGCTCGGCTCAATACCGAGAGTTGAAAATCAAGTGTACGAAAAAAAATCGTCGCGATAAAAATACGTCCGTAAGCGAAGCTAAGTATATGTGGGTAGCTTAGTGCTCATATACTCCAGTGGCCCGTTGCCAACGGCAGAGGCAACTGCAACAGTCGACACTAGTTGGCGGCAGCCGAAGACGCTCTCTGCTGTTGGCAACGTGCTGACTGCTGCAGTTACCTGTGTCGACGGCAGCCGCGAGCAATTACCCATGGTCTCTTGTGGAGCGGCGCCGTCACCCAAATTAGTGGCTTTTGTGGCATTAGAAGCTTTTGTGGCATTAGTGGCTTTTGTGGCATTAGTGGCTTTTGTGGCATTAGTGGCTTTTGTGGCATTAGTGGCTTTTGTGGCATTAGTGGCTTTTGTGGCATTAGTGGCTTTTGTGGCATTAGTGGCTTTTGTGGCATTAGTGACTTTTGTGGCATTAGTGGCTTTTGTGGACATGATAATTATTCAGATTTGTTATAGCTGTAATAGCAATCACGTCACTCCGTTTAAAATACGTTTTTATTTTTATTAATTTATTTATCTTTATATAGATTCTTTTATATTTTGTGAATGTGAGAACGCAGTAGGCTTAGTGGTCTGTAGATTTGCTGACCATTATTATTTTGTTAAGTACCTGGTACTTGTTAAAAGACCTACACTGTCCTACCATACCTAATAACACTGTTGTTTGAAAATATTGTAAAAGCCAATTATTTTTAAAAGAGTAACCGTGGAGTTTCTTGCCGGCTCTTCTCCATAGGAAACGACCAATTGGAACCGTGCACCTAGCTTCTGACGTTTCATAAGTACCCATGTAGTTTTATGTGAAATAAAATATATTGAATTTGAATTTGAATCTTTCGAACCGGAACACAGTAATGTGCTTGTCAGAAGGTAGTTTTTCCCTAATGTTTATTAATGTTAATAATGTTAATTTATTTAAACTTAATATAATATAATTTAGTTTTAAGATAATATACTTACCAATGTAATTACTCTTACATCATCATCTGCCTAGCCTTTTCCCAACTTCGTTGGGGTCAGCTTCCAGTCTAACCGGATGCAGCTGAATACCAGTATTTTATATGGAGCGACTGCCTATCTGACCTCCACAACCCAGTAATTGGGTGATACGATACCCCTTGGTAAGACTGGTTGTCAGACTTTCGGGTTTCTGACGACCCGTAACGACTGTCAAAGATCCACAATTACTCTTACAATCATTGAAAATATTGTATCTTCTTTTTAAATGTTAATTTGTGAAATGCTGGCCTGAAACACAGGTTTTCATAAACCTAGATCAGGCAAGTCTACTTTACATCTAGAATATTTTTTTCCTCAATTGCAAATCATTATCTTACTTTATACTTGAATATTTTTTTTATTTATTATTTATTTATTTTATGAATAAAAAAAATATTTATTTATTTATTTTTATTTAATGTGCTCGTTCGTAAAGAGCGCCACAAGGAATAAAAAAAGGGTGACTGCTTTTTTATTTCCCGTATATTTTCTCACAAGAAATGTGTAGGAAGAACTTCAACTAGTGATTGATTACGTGATGCCCACCCTATAACACGTTTATATGGGTATCTATAGATTAGTGATCTTTGCCTTTTGAAGCGAGTCCTATTTCAAATAAAAGTGTGTATAAAACATAATAATCCTTTCGGGTTATTCTTAGCATTTAAAGTTTAGGTTTCCGTACCCGTGCCCAACGGAACCCTGCCGACCGTCTGTCTGTCAGCGGGTTGTATCTCATGAACCGTAATAGGTAGATAGTTGAAATCACAGACTGTTTATTTCTATTACTGCTATAACATCAAATAAAAATTAAATAAAGTTAATAATTTGAGGGGATCCCCATACAAGAAACGTGTTTTTTCGGCGTTTTTCACTCGATCTTAATACGGTACGGAACCCTTCGTGTGCGAGTCCGACTCGCACTTGATCGGTAGGTATTTTTTATTTTGTGTTTCAATAACTGCAAAATAAATGTTATATTTTTTTCTTTCTATATACAGGCTGAAATTTAATTAACTGACAATATTTTAACCACGTATTCTATCTATGATACTTATTCATTTAGGCCAACAAATCTAATCAAAATATTTTTTTTTTTTTTTAAATAGAAGCTAAAAAAAGATATTTCAAATTGAAGCAGTTATAATTATATATTTTTTTCGATTATGTTGGCCCAGCTTTCTTAGCCATGTTTTCCTTCGCCGTAATTTATTTCATAAATTACTTTCAAACAATATTTCTATTGTAACAGTAAGAAATAATATTTCTGAGAGATAATTGAATTATCTTTTGGAAAAGTCACGTACGCTTTAGGCAATCTTATTACCTTTCTGTTTATTACCTACTGAATATAATATTATCTCGATATAATGTAATATTAAAATGTTATGACCTTTACTTTATGTTATCTATTTATCGATTTTGTGTGTGCTTGCCCATGCTTTCTGACGAAATAATTCGTATCTATTAGATAAAAAAAACGAAAAAGGGACCGTTATCGTCGTTTAATTTAGATATACTTAGATCGCTCATGGTATTGGCCGTTTTTGCTTGGTTCCCGATTAAATGCTAAACGATCTATATGAGATCCACGAATAATAATTATTTATTTATTTATTTAACCTCTCACTGGAACGCTATACAGCAATTACACCAATAGAGCAAAAAATTACTTTATGTACTGATTTTGCTATGCAGTAGCACAAAAGCATGCTCATTGCGAGCAGATGTGACCTAATAGCTCACAACTAGCATGTGTGTACGTAAAGGGTATGATCATTTTAAAACACACGGAGAGCTATCCTTGCTAGCTAACCGGCATGATTTTTAATAGTATGTGTGTTTCAAACTTAGGTGCTTTACCATAAATTTAATTCGCACATGCACAGAGCAGTCCAGTGGTAACGGCCGTGACTTAATAGTTGTAGGTCGTTAGTTCGAACCCCGATAGGCGCTTCACTTTGTGTATAGTTATTTATCCAACATGTGAGGAAAGTTCATTTTTCCTATGAGTTTTGATTTTGAGTCTTGAGCGAACGAAGGATTGAAAAATAGAATCACGAGCGCAGCGAGTGATTATAAATTTCAATCCTGAGTAAGCGAAAGACTCAACAAAACGAATAGTAAATGAACTTGCTCACATGTTGCATACAAAACTTTTCACCACTCCCAGCAAGAAAGTATTCAGTCATCATAGGTAAATAAATTAAATAGACACAAAGCAAATCAAAATAATTCTTTATTTTTTTAAATATCTTTAAAACTTAACATAAAAAAATCAGGCAAGGTTAGTTTCGGAACGGGATCATTGCTTTCCTCACTCTTCAAGCAGTGAGGAAAAACCAACTTTCCTCACTGTTTTTGTAGAGGAAAGACACTTCTTTCGCGCGAGAGTGGTGAAAAAATTATTTCATTACCATTGCTCTCAAAACGGTGAAGAAAAACATCGTGAGGAAACCGACATAACAGAGAAACCAAAAAAACCCGCACTGGGCCCACGTGGTGGATTACGGCCCGCTTCCCCTCACCGACAGGTAGACATTATAGGCTGATTACGTTATGCACATATTGCATTATGAGTCACATTATTTATCACCAAATTACACACAAAAGTATTACCAATTAATATTAAAACACAGTTAGGTACACGCACAATTTTCCAGGAATCAGTTTCATAATTACTATTGTTTTAGGGTTATAAATAATTGAAAGTGCGTTAAGTTTCATTTTCAAGTTGTCAGTATGGGGACGAGAATGTTACTTCTTTGCGTGATATGTCAGGTACGTTAATAATCTCTTTATTTACAAGGAAAGTGCATATTAGCCATTCCTTTCTTAAACGCTCATTTTCATTGGTCGATAGGGCTCTTATATGGGGTGCGCGAGGTTTCTGTAACGCATGCCATAGAGCCCGCATGCAGGGAACTGTTTTAATTAGTCGATAGGGCCTGCATGGTGCTGGAGTTTTCTGTAAGGCATGGGCCTGTATTCGGGGAACCGTTTTCATTAGTCGATATGAACGATTGTGTTAAACGAAGAATCTGTTTGGCAGTTGCTTTAAAGGCTCATCTTCATTGGTTGAGAGTTTCCGCACGCTTTTTACCGACCGATAAATTTTATTGGTCGCTATGCCCACTACGATGACTCCCCGCAGACGGTGTACTGACCGCGTTATCGATTTATGACTTTCATTAGAGATACTTTTTCTGGAGTACAGGTCTCCTAGTACTGGCTCCAGTCTCCACAACATTTTGATTATGTGGTGTAGAATATAAAAGTTTTTACTATTATATAACTTCGCCTGCGGGGAATCCCTGTATCAATTATCGACTAATGAAAATGAGCTATTAGAGTAGTTCAATCAATACTGTGTTTATTTAATTCCGAATTTACACAGAACTAGCTGTTTTCTGTGACTTCTTAAACGTGTATATTGTATCTAGGTCTACCAGTGTGCCAACTTATGTTAAAATCCGGTAAGGCGTGAAAAGGTAACAGACAGACAGACAGAGCCGTGAAACTTGTTTTAAAATAAAATCCTAATAATATGACACTCGGCAATAGTTTCGGAATTAAATCAGTAGTTCCGAAGATTACTCCCGATATTCAAAATTTCACCTCTTTATACTATTAGTATACAATGTAGTACGGATTGAATTTCAAGCCATACCGTCTGCACCATAATATTTACAACTGATAGAATCCCATCCTAAAACAGAATCTTGTAAAATAAATATTTTTATAATCAGTTTAAACCTACTTATTTAATCTAATGTGCAGATAGCACGTAAGGACACTCTTTCAACTCAAGTGTACCCAAGAGGGTCGTAAAAGGCAGAAAGAACCAAGTAACAATTACTGAATTAATTTTAAGATCAGTTCCAATGGGATGGAATGGGATGGTCTTGGACCATTAAGCAAAACAATGATAGAACCTAAACCTAAAAAAAATAGAAAAACTGTCTACGACTACGTGAAACGACTCTTCAAAAACAATTATAATTATAACAAAACATTTTATTTTCAGATGGTCATCACAGAATCCCTGGGTGGAGTCACACTACCATTTACAGATGTGATAGGAAAAGTGACGCCAATTAAACCCAAGCCCTTACCTGCTTCAGAAGTTTCATCAACAGATACCTTATCATCACTAACATGTGACAGTAAAGATATAATGTCTCAATTATTTTCACCGGTTCCAGGAATTCGAGAATTTTCATCACCAATAGTTTTTACATCATCATCTAGACCTTTGCCTGTACCTAAGATTGATTCATTATCAATCGCGGATGTAAAAATGCCAGAAAGATTAAGAGAAACGTTTTTATCTTCAAAATTAAGTACCGCTTTAATAAGAAATTCTAAAACAGATATTGGTACACCAGACGAACCATTGCCATATAAATACCCATTTTTGTCATCCCCCACAAGATTACCAAATGCTTTATCTAGTTACTCTTCTGTAAATAAAGTTTCATCACAACCAAACTTAAAGTCATTGCCTGTTGTTCCATTAGAACCATTAAAAACGAGTAGTGCTGATCTGTTTTGTTCACCGTCAAAAAGTAATGTTTTGCCATCACCAGCTATTACAACATTACCAAGATCTAGAACTTTAGGTGCACCACTGAGTTTGGAAGCAAGAAAACCTTCATTTTCAGAACAATATTATAATACTTTATCCCAATTAGAAGCTTCTTGCTCATTGCCATATCCATTACACTATAAATCTATGTATTTACCTGGAGTAAGGACTCCTTCTGAAATTTTGCCTTTAAGTTTCAGACCTATCTCTTATAAGGTAACTGGTAATACAGATTTTCCAAGTCAATCTGGTTCCTGTAATGTATTAAGCACAAAAACCTTAACATCTGACACCAGCCTAAATTCACTCCCTGGCAAAAATGCTCCTTATTTGTCAACATATTTGAACCCAATAAAAACTGCGGAGAACTCGAAACCTCTTAATACCATACAGCTACCGAAAATACCTTCATATGTACCCGTTTCAATTAAGCCCGTGTTTTCGGCACAAAATATAGCAGCTAAAAATATAAAGCCACCTTTAGAAGCAAATTCTGGCTCAGCTTCCGTAGCGTTTGAATCCACATTTAAACCATCAGAGTTTTTGTCATCTCCGGTTTCAAAAGATTGTACAGATTCAAAAATGTTACGTAGTTCTATGCCATACTTATTGGCTGATAAAATACCTGACTTCAGACCGAAACCTTGTACACCTCTTAAAATTAGGCCTTCGGCTTTAGGATCAAGTTCAAACTTTTTAAATTCTCCAGTTACGCCTTTGGTGCCAATTTCACCATCTTCTCCAATCGTTGATTTGTTGTCAAACAGGCTGAGTAGTATTGATTGTTCAAAAAATATTAATACACCTGACGTATTTCCTATGATAGGTGCTTGCGTAGAGACTATGGAAAAAATAAATACAAATGGTCCTGGTATCAATTATCAAACATGCGTGGACCCCAAATATGTCCCAAGTTTGGAACGAATAAATCTTTCGAGCCCGTTTGCACCTAAATTAGCTTCTTACCAACATCCATTATTTACTGAAGAATGTGTTACAAGCCCATTTCAGTATTTGCCACTTAAACCAGTACCCCCAATTTCTTCTGGATCTTCTGCCGTTTCTCCACTTACCTATTTACCTCCTAAAATATCGCAAACTCCTTCTTCTTTCTCTGGGATAAAACAGTCTCCTTCTTCTATTGCTCAATCAACTTTGAAAATGATGTCTTCTATTAACGATGTGGTGTCAAATATAGTTCAGAATATACTATCTTCATATAAGTCTAACATAGACTCTGCTCCTCCAAACGTGTCTCAAAGACCGACTTGTACAATTCAGCCAAACCATTATGATACTGCTGAGTTCATACCTAAACAAATATTACCAGTTTTACCATTGCCACAAGGAAACCTAGTAATGACTGAACCAATTTTACCCATTATAAGTTTACCCATTTGTATTGATCAATCAGCTATAGAAACTTCCACAAGTGTATCATCAGATGGATCTAGCAAATCATCAGCAATCGAAATTTCATCAAATCAACCTTTACTCATTGCTTCACCACAGCCCACAGCAACTGTATTACCGCCAACATCGTTGATTACCTTTCCATCACCTCAGCTCTGCCCATCATACTTACCATCACCAACTTTACCGGCATACCCTACTATAGCGTCACCATTTTATAATATGGAAGCTCCTGTTTTTAAAGTAAGAACATCGAAAAAAGATACAGATGTAGAAAAATTAATCGAGTTGATGTTATTAGCTGAAATATTGAATAATGATGAAAGTTTTGATTGGGACGACTTAGATGCGTTGTTAGCATTTTTATCTGTAAGCTAAATATCTAATATGCTGTTTATCATTTGAAACAATAATAATGTGATGTAAGGTATAAGTTGGAAGGCCTGTAATAGCTACTCGTATTTTAGACATAAGTTAAGTTAAAGATATAAATAAAATCGTTCCGTTACCATTATTTTATTGTTTTATTTAGTAAAAGTGTTATCGGGTTACTTGGAATTTTCATAGTTTATTAGCTGAGTATAATATTTGCTTAGCAAGAGAATAAATACGTAAGTATACTAATATTCCAAAATAACGTATCCGAAATAAATAAATAATAAATACTAAATAATCAAGAATACGAAAGCAACCTAACAAGTTAACTATTTATCTTATGAGGTAAAGTCAGACAGAATTCTCAGAAATAATTTTAAAGATACATTTCTTTACGAGTTTATTGTAGAGTTCGGTAGCCATGAACAATTACTTTATAACAGTCTATATCATAAAAATGAAATATGTCGAAGGGCGTATCATTTCTAAGACGAGTGTACATAATATACAAAAGGAAACTGTATTTAAATGCTTTCACACCGTCTCTCTAAATGCGGCAGGTGAAAGGTGTATTGGGCGAAAAAGGAATAATATTTATGTGTAAGAAATAAAATAAAAACGGAATTAACTTTTATAATATTTTGACCCCGTAGCCATACCACGACTCACCACGACGCAATTAACGGAGCCGGAAACGCATGTCGCTTGACGCAAATCGCATCTCTCGAGGCCTTGAGCCCCACCTAATAATGTATCGGGATTATTGTTACATCAATAAAAACTATAAAGTAAGAACAAAATTAATTTAATAATTTAATACTTACACTAAAGTTTATTATCATAAATAGCTTAAGAATTAAACATGTGCCACACATAACTCTCATAATATTATCTCCTCTTCTAATTGGCTTTTCAAATTCTAATAGGTTTTCCTTCTACCGAAACATTTTTGGGTAATCCAAAGATGTTGCCATAATAAAAGTACTGCCGCCATCTTTAAAATAGCTGTCGTCTCTCAAATATTGATTACTAGTTCCCGCAGAAGTAGAATCATCTTCTGGGTTGTACACTGGACCGTAATTTACAACTTTCGATCTTGCGAATACTGTTTCCACTTCTTTCTGTATCTTTTTACTTTTTTCTTTAGTTCCTGCATAGTATGGAACTTTAGCTTCGGAGTAGATAGATGCTTTAAAATTTGGATCAAAGTCGTCATTTTCATCAAAATTGTAAAAAGATTGTGGGTTAATTTCACTCCTTTCGATTTTTCTAGTTTCAAAATCAGGTATTTCTAGTTGTGGTGGACTACGAAATTGTATAACCTCTTCTTTTATATCTTTAAACTCGGGTTTAAAAGCGTTTCTAATACCTTTTTGATCCGCATCATCATATTTTTTATTTACCTCATAATCTTTTACAACGCGTTCGGGGAGCCCAAAGCCTTCGAACCGCATCCGGTTTATAAATTCCGGGTTTCCTTTATCTACTGCATAATAATATTTAGTATCATCTAAGTTTTTAATGTAAACTTCTCTATTATTCGCTGTAGGGTACGCTGCACTATCTGTAAACTGTGGGTAATAGTCATCTATATATCCATAGTTGAGAGTAGGGTCATTTGTAATTGATTCCATTTCTTTGATTTCTTCATTCTCAAATTCATGTATAGTAGCTTCGATTACTTTAGATGGTTTATCAATAGATTTTAAACTTTCTTCTTTTGGAATTGGGTCGATATTTGTACGCGTGTTTTCTTTAATATATACAGTTTTTTCTGTAGTTACTACATTCATATTTGAACTATTTATTGGCTTTGGAGGATTTGTTTGAAAAGTAGCTTCAGTAACAGTAGATTTTTTGTTCTTCACTTCAATTTTAGTTTTATTTTTGTTTCTTCTCTTAGGTTTTCTTCTTATTACCTCTCTCTGATCATTGGTACCCATATTATTATTCATCATAGACTGATATATATGTTCATAGTTAGCAAAGAAGTTACTCATAGCAGGATTATTAAATTGCGGCAGTCCTTTGAAGTTAAAACTGTTGGCAATATTTTCAGGGAGGTTAGGAATTGACTTAAATAAATCATTGCGTTCAGGTATTGGGTTTCTTGGTATTCTATTCTCTTCAACGATTCCTTCATTAAAATGAGCTAAGTTTATACCTTCTTGTATTTGGTTTGATTTTGGTGTTGTTTGTTGTTCTGAAACCACTTTCTCTGAATCTTTATCTGGTTTCGATTTTTTCTTATGACGTTTTCGTGGTTTCGGTTCCTCAACTTTAGTTTCTTCTGCAACGGGATTTTTGACATGATTTTCTTTATTTTTTCGTTTTTTCTTTTTACCTTTCTTATTGTTTTCATTTTTAATATTTTTTGTGAGATTTTCGTGAGAAGCAGCTTCTGCTGTATGTTTGCGAGAACGTTTTTTTGACTTTCTACTGAGTTCTCTGTCATTACCTTGTAAATTATTGGTTTCATCATTTCTGCTTGTACTATTTGGATTATTTTCAGAGCCCTCATGTTTTCTTCTAGATTTTGACTTTCTTTTTTTACTTTTCTTACGTTTTTCTTCTGCTTTAAAATCCACTGCTTTTCCATTATTTGCACTCGTCAGTTGATTATTTACATACTCATTTGCCATAGGAGCTGCAAAATAGTTGTTTACAGCATTCGGTACAATCGCATTATTAGAAAGTTCAACCAAATTCGAACCATAACCTCTTGAGTTTTGGTCGAAAATCGATTGCATTGGTTGACTCAATAATATTCTGTTCAATAAAATTTGCCTTATGTTAGAAGGTGATAAGTCCAATGGCGGGGATTGATTTTGAACCATCATGCTTTGTAGGTAGGGTGTGATATCGCTTGGTTGGTTAGCAGAGGGATTCACGAACCCATTCTGTTGGTAAATAGGATATGTTTGAGCGGGTATTGTCTGATATCCGTTGTTGGACGATACCTGGAATGAAAGGATGATTGATTATAACAACTGTATCATGTAGATATAAAACGAACAAATAATCCTACGGACAATAATGTATTCATAAAATACTTCAAACAAAATGTTGTTTATTTACTAAGTATATCTCTTTTCTAGAAAAAAAAAACATCCAAGTGCATGTCGGACCACGCACTATGAAGGGTAGGTGGGAATTATCCCAAAAACAAACTTAATTAACGTTGTAGTTGAAAAACATGTTCTCCCATACATCGATATACTTCAGGGTCAATTCTCTAACTCCAAATGTAAGTTTGAAAATGCAAAAAAAAAAACGTCGTTTTAATCACCCGGGTCCCGTCGGGCCCGGGACCACCCACGTCGCGTTAGCAGACTGTCAAAATTTTGCAAAATGGCAACCACAGTTGAAGGGCTACAAAATGTTACTATTTTCGGACATTTTCCATGCTGTGAAACCTTGCTTCCTGGCAAAGGACATTGTTCGGCGTCCATACATCGTTCGCCTAAGAACCAACAGACACGTGTATTTACTTTCTGTGTTCTAAATAACGCATATATTCGATTGAAATTAAATTAAAATCACGGACACTTCTGAGAATTGTAAAAAAACAAAAACACTTTCGGATTTTGGGGTTATAATTAGGTCAATAGAAACATATAAACTTAGCGTTTATTTGTGAAAACATATTGGATTTACATTTACATTGGAACGAGTCCGAACCATTATTTCTCTACACTAATTTATTTGTAGTTATGACCAATATAAAAATGTACTCCGAGTGATGACACTGTCATTACTAGCAAATGTCAAAGTATCATCTGTCAATTCATCGACTGTCAGTCGATGTTGCTCGTTTCACACAGCGCTTTCAGCCGCTTTATTTTGTTGGTAAATAAAAACCTTATTCATAGATCAAGCGCTGAGTGAGCCTATTCAAAACGTCAAATTGAAACAAAAAATAATGGCGCTAGGGAATAAGACCAAAGTGATTACTTTTTAAAAATGTTTTCGAAATTATGAAGTGTCCGTTTTATAGTAATAATTTTAATGTAAATTATAAAATAAACTAGTAATTATAGTAAAGGTTTCATACGTGTTGATTCATAGGCCATTTTTTACAATGTCCTTTCATGATTCTAGATCAACGAGAAGTACTCCGTAGGTTTTGATATATTTGCGAGTATCAAAATATGTCACATTAATGGCCGTATTTTTTTGTTGCGTTGAAATTAAATTAAATTGTTTATTCTGTAAATAGGATATTGGAACCACTTTTACAAGTCATCTTAAAAATAATATAAATTAGCTAGATGAGTTCGGCGTTTCCTATCTGACTACTCTGAGAAGAAAGGCCGAAACAAACTCAGAGGTCACAGTCTCTTTTAAAGTAAAGACATAATCTTGGTCTTGGCCATATGAGGACCTCGTAGATTAGTGTTTGAAATGGTCTTTTGAGAAAAGAACCACACAGATTTGAGCGGACCTGTCCTCTCAGTGCAAGCATTTGTCAGTAATCGTGGAGCCCAACTCAGAACTTAAAGAGCTCAACTCGACGAACAATACCAAAGAAAGGACATTTGGGTAGGCCGCACAAACCACTCAAACTTCCAGACCATCATTAAAACTAACTGAGAAAGAAAAAATAATATCCACATAGTCACAAAGATTCAAATAATATAATACTTTACAAAGTAATCGTGTCATTTTGTATGTTATATTCAACAATGTCAATGTTTAAATACTGGTTTATTTTGATGATATCACTGAATTTATAATAGTTTTATGATTTTATCATAGAAATAATCTGAAATTTTATAGTACCATTTTTTATAAAATTTGGTTTTAATACAGCTTTTAAATCGTTTAAACCCTTATACGATTAACAGCTGTATTTAAAAGTTTCGTCGAAACTTAGCCGAGACTTAGCGTATTAAACGTTGACTTAGAAGCTTGCTTTAGAGCTTCAAGGGACCTATGGTCCCTTGACCAACGTATTTGATATTAATTTCAACTTAATACCTACACGCATTCCTGGGAAAAAGGGTCTTGACAGACTGACAGATGGACGGACAATGAAGTGATCTTATAAGGGTTCCGTTTTATTCCTTTTGAGGTACGGAACCCTAAAAAGACTTAATTAATAATAACACTAAACGCTAAATAAGTCTAGCTTGAAATTACACTTATCCCAGAAAGAAAAAGCCCAGTAACACATTCCTGATCAGGAGATAGAATTCAAGATCCTAATTGCGTAACACATGTTCAATCACAAACCGCCGAGGCTTTAAGACGAAGGAAATTCCTAATCCATAGCTTCATAGGTTTGAAAAAATCGTCTCTTAAATAAAAATAAAAAAAACAATAAATCATAAATAGTGCATTATTGAATGAATCAAATAAAACGCCTATTTGAAATTTGAATGTGACTGAATTGTCAAAATGAAATCCATTGCTATCAATTATCATTTTATGCGTGTAACGCAATTAAGTACCTCGCAGGACTTCTAAGCAAAATACCTTCAAATAAAATGAATAAAAATAAATTACGTACCAAAATTCCGTAGGAGAGAAACAAAACAATTCTTAGAATCATCTTCTCTTATAGACATTATTCACAAAAACTAGAATCAAACATTAAAACACTTTTAATAGAAATATGTTGACTTAAAAATATCACTGTCCGTAACAATACCTAATATCCAAATACGTGCCTGGTACATAATATTGTATTTATATTAAATAAACTCGAATGATAATTATATCGATTATCAATTATCGATAAGTTTTCTCGATTAGGCACGCAGTAGGCTTATCAGTCAGTATCTCACTATTCGATTCCTTTCTCAATCCTTACGTAATACTTTTGCTAGCTCCTTTAGTTTCACTTCATAATAGAATTAGCAGATAATTATCATTATTATCATCGGCATCCACTACCTGTAGCATTCCACTGTTGGTCATAGGCTTCTCCAATCGAACCCAGGAAGATTCTGCTGTATCGGTAACGCTTTCGAAAACAAGGTGGCGGCATCTATATCGCCTCAGGCGAACCACGCGTCATACTGACGTCACGCAAAATCCTGAATCGCGCAAGCAGTGTTTACCGCGTGACTGACATCCTAACTTATTAACATTATACAGGGTGATTGGAAGATGGGTGCAAAGCTTTAAGGCGAAGATAGTGCAGACCATTTGGAACCATTTAAGCCATGGTTGTCTCAGACGAGTCTTACCAATTTTTTTTAACCTAATATATGATTTTTTTTTCGGAAATTCCCAAAATTTTATGTAAACTGAATAATTATGGTCAAATTGAATGATATATGAGTTCATTTTTTATTTATTTAATCAAAGTAATGTGTAAGCAATCAAGCAAAAAAATTTTTAGGATAATGTGAACATAATTTGCCCATAATTATGCAGTTTACATAAAACTTTGGGCATTTCCGAAAAAACACTTAAAAATTAAGTTTAAAAAAATTGGTAAGACTTCGTCTAAGACAACCATGGCTTAAATGGTTCTAAATTGTCTGTACTATCTTCGCCTTAAAGTTTTGCACCCATTTTCGGGCTTCTGACGACCCAAACGGCTGCCAAACATCCACGAATGACAGCCGGGATCAACGGCTTAACGTGCTTTCCGAGGCACGAAGGAGTCTGGGTATGTTAAAATGGTCACCCATCCACATACCAACCCCGGCAAGCGTAGCTTAACCTGATGGATCGAACCATGTGGCTGTTATTACTTAGCCACGAGCTCCTCATAATATTTTTGTATTATAATACATAATAATAAAATACGTGTTTTTTTTTTTGTTTTTTTGTTCGATTATACGCTTTGACGCTAAAAGGAATCGGATTTAGATGAAATTTAGCACAAGAGTAGACCATGACCTGGGTTAGGATATAGGACTTTTTATCCCGATATTTCCAAGTGATTGAGACTTATGCGGGTAAAACCACGGGGGGCAGGTAGTAATATATACAAAGTCCCGACATCAATCATCGGGCAGTGGCCCACCAGACACGACACCCACGTCTGGTCGGAGGATCCTCCCTTTTCTATAGAGGATGAGTGAACTTTACACCCTGTTCCTCATATCTCTATTCTGGTGACCCGGAAGTCTTCAATTAGGTCTGTGTTAAGAACCAAAACTGTAAGAACAGCTACGACATCAACATAACTTTATATTAGGAAACATTCAAGGGACACAGTCATGTTCGGCCAATGAAATATGTAGGTCTGAAACTCCAAGGTTACTCTTATTTCTTTTACGATATTTTCAAATAAACAGTTTTAATAGGTATGGGAGGACAGTGTTGGCCTTTCTACAACAAATCTACAGGAAAAAGGCGCTCAGCTTGTGACAGCTCGAATTGTGCCGAGTCAACCTGAACATAGCTAAGCGAACGTAGACCGATCGGCTCGAGCCGAAAGAAACCTGAATATGTGTAGCAATTGCTTCGGACCGGCTTGGTTTTTCAACAAATACCGCCTATTTGAAGTTGCCGACCCGAACATGCATGCATGCATGCATAGGTGTGTAGCAACCCTCACTTTTCCACATAAAGATAGTCATTGGAACTGCGCCTGTACTTTAGAGGGAACACGTCACAAACTAAGAAATCCACCCTTACCTACAAGTAACGTCAAGTGTTAAAATGGACGTGTGCTAACTATTCTCATAATAATAATGTAGCGTCAGACAGCATTTGTCGGGCATTAATGCTGGTAATGGACCTTTTTGGCGCAGCCGTGAGGCACACACTATTATTGCTTTATGATTATTTTTATTTTGTTATTATGTGTTTCACGAACTGTGTCCAACAATTTTTTTTTTTTCTTTCTTTCTTTGTACAAATATTTGTTCCGTGTGGGAATCGAACCCGCGACTCGCAATGCAGCAGTCAATCGCTGCCGTAGCCATATTTCTAATTTCCATACAGTAAATTAAAAATTAATCAAAACAGCGAAATATTTTATAGATAGATAAATCGTTTGTTTAGTGCACATAAAAAACAGCACAGCATATAAAAGCACGATCAAATAATTACTAATTAGCTATTAGGAAATAGCTGCAAAGTGCCAATACACAAACAAATAAAAAAGGAAGAAAACAAGACATTGTGATGACACTATTGGCTATGACAAACTTTAAAATAATGGAGCAAAGAACATAAAAAAGTGCGGTGTGTGCTATAAGGTTGCACCAAATGGGAGTCCAGCTCAGCATGTGCCAGGCAAATATACCTGACGCTGATATTCTGCTGAATCCCTGCAGTGACATACGGACGTCGAGTAGACGAGATAAATATGCGATTTATTGGTGATGTGGAAAAGTGGAATGTGCGGAGTGAAATGGAATATTGTATTCTACAGTAAAGTTTAGCATTTGATATATTGTTATTTGTTAGATAGTTGCGATGTTGCCCACTTTCTGTATAAACGTTCTTAATTCAGATCCACACATTGCGCTATAGATCCGACATAGGGAACCTAAAAAATAGCTAGCCGGCCAAGACATCTTCTTCGTTTCAATTATAATATAATAATTAGAATCATGAATACAACTCCTTAAGTTTTGAATTGGCCTCAAATGTCATGATTTCATTGAAGAGTCATTCAATTTGGAGAATTGAATTGATGATTTTTATGATTATAATTTCTATTTAAAAATATTTGTTATAGCCGCAAATCATATTTAGATCAACATACAACGGGTCACCGAACTACAAATTTAAAAAAAAAAGTAAGAATTTCACGGGCTACCCTGACACTTTCTGTACGTATATCTTATTAAAATAAGTAGGTAACCTATTAATGTAAAATTAATTTGCATGCCATAAACAGGCAAAATATGGACTGTACCACCAACTTTTATTATTTATTTATATATACTTTATTGTACACCACAAAAACACATAACAAAAAGAACAAAAATTAACACTACAAAATATACAACAACTGGTAACACCTGTATTTTCTGCAAATAAATGATTCTTATTCTTATTATTTCGCTCTTGTTTGTGCATGCTTTTCAACATATTATTAAGTGCATTAAAATTTATGCCCCGTTGAGTTCTCATACAAAATTCATTGTTTCTAAGTGTGCCACTTAGCTTCGCTAAGAGCTTATGGCTCTTGGGAATCTAGTTGCTAGTCTGTTAAGTTAGCATAGCTATATTATTATTAGTACCTGGGCAACCGAGCTATGCTCTGGTAAAAATAGATAATGCTCATTTACAGTAGTACAATCGTACAGATTCCATGCTGTCGTGGCAGTAGGTACTTACTAATTCCATGCTGCCATGATAGTAGGTACTTACTAATTCCATGCTGTCATGTCATTATTCTAAGGTAGCCATCTTGTTCTACGCTTTGGGCGACCGAGCTCCGGGTGAAAATACGGAGAAAACGAATTTTCCCAGATATCAGACCCTAGATCGATGTTTTGCCCCCCTAAACCCCTATATTGCAGCTTTCATCTAAATCCTTAGAGCCGTTTTTGAGAACGCGATTATAAATATTGTATATATTTGATATGTCTTACTCTTTACATAAAGTCAAGGCTGTATTGCTTAGGGCATTATCATAAAGGTGAAAAATTTATATTTTAGTTTCTATTGTCTTTTTAATTTACTTAAATCTATCTAAATTAATAAAATATGTTTTGTTTTGTATCTTCTTTTTTTTGTAAGTAACTGTTTTGTAACTGCATTTCCCACTCCTGTGTTCAATGCATGCCGTGGCGGCCTTAAGTTAAGGCTACACTATAAAATGTGAAAATAATATGGGTATTTTAACATGTATTTTTGGTGTATGCTTTGTTCGTTTTCCTTAAGTAAATAAATATACAAATATTGCTCGTTTAATAGTATATAAAAGACAGATTCACTGCTGTAGTGACAAGACTAATACTCCGTGTCTAAAAGGCTGTCACCTGTCTCACTGCCGACGAGGAAGCGGCTAGCTATCAACGATTTTCTCGCTCATGAAAAGTATAAAATACTAGCACTTTGCCGGCGGCTTCGCTCCCGTGATCTTTCCCGCGCGACCCGTTATTTTTCCCGGGATAAGAAGTAGCCTATATTACTCCCTGAAAATTAAGCTTTCTAATGGTAAAAAAAAAAATTCAAATCGGTCCAGTAGTTTCGGAGGCTATTCGGTACAAACAAACCAAAAAATCTTTCATCTTTATAATATTATTATATAGTATAGATTGTAGTTCCCGTTTAAGTGAATGAGATACATATTATTATAAATATGATCGCTGGTTGGTCACACCGGCGTGTAGTCGTTTATCCGTGATATATCCCCAAGGATATATAGCTACATACCGTAATATAAGTTAAATGAAAGTGGTTCATAACTATCTTACAGGAAATAACTATTAGGGCACTCCGAACAAATAGGTTAGCTTAGGTTAGAACTGTGACAAAATACGCCGGGGTCGAGCGAGCGAAGCGAGCGGTGCGGCGGCAGCCTACGCCTAAGCACCACGTCGAAATTGGTCGCAGTAACAAAATTAGGGTGCTCCGACAGCTATGAACCATATACATGACCATATGTATGTGTTATGTTATGAGTTATGTTAGGTATATCACGGCTATAACCATCTTACTGTGACACATACACATACCAGCGAGTAATCGTTCGCCATCGCGCGCTCGCTGCTCGCTGCTCGCCAACTTGTTTTAGTTGCTAGCTCTACTCCCTTCTCGTTAAGTGGGCTTGGCGGTGGGACAGCTGGTGCCAAATCAACACAAGATTTTGCTAACACGTATATCGACTCGACTCGACTAAGTATTGGCGTTCATAACGAACAATTTTTTTTTGAAGCTTTTTGCTCAGTGCGTAATTCGTGCCATAACACATAGTATACAAGTGTTCAAAAAAACAATAATAAGAAAAATTACACGTCATTTTCAAAACATTTATTTACATAACAACTAAAAACAATTAAATCAACAACTTCTCCAACTCGACCACGATACTAGTAATCAGTTTGATCAGACTGCTCAACAAGCCAGTCCCATCTGTCAAACCACTCAACAAATTAAGCACTAAATTCAGAACTTGAGCAACTAATCCCAACAACAACCCGGGGGCAGCCAACACATTGGATCTAAATAGAGAGATTAATACACTTATGTACAAGAATAACACAGATGCTAGATCTGTCAACGTCGCATAAAGTAACGGCAAGGTACATCCAAAGTAAGGTAGCAATGCTGGTGTCAAATTCTGGACAATGTTAGACAGATTGTTCAAATTGTTGATAAGGTTTATCAAGAATGGTAAGAGAAGACAAGCGAGTTGATTGGCTATGGGTAGAACGGTGGAGATTTCGTCGAAAGCTAACCGGAGAGCAGAGACTGAGTATGCTGGAATCATTGCTTGAGTTTGGCCGATCTGGAAAATAAAAGAATCACGTTAGTGTTGGAAAGATGTATACGTAGAAGAATATGGAGGAGATCTTTGTACAGCTATTCAAGAACTTATTGCGGTGACCAATCAAAGTATAGCCTATGATTATTATGAGTTTGAACCGAAGGCTCCCTCTGACTTTTTCTATATTATTTATAATTATCACTTGCTTCAAAAACCGTGAAGACAAATGCCTGAGAGATATTTCTCGACGGCATGTGAAGCCAAGTCAGAGGTCCATGGGCAGCATATAAACTCTAACACCAGGTTAGTCACTTACCACAAGAAAATGAAACAAGAAGACTTAGATCCTTATTATTTAATGATCTAATTAATGGCCTTCGTACAATCAGATAGAAAGTGGTAATCACATAAACTTTTGTAGCACCAACGGGTTTCCTGTTGCGTTGTGAATGTTAAAATGTAACATGTGAATATACCTGTAATTTTACGTTCAATCCAGAGAACAATGCTGCTTGAGATAAATAATATGATTGAAGTCGGTACTCCTTCAAAATGACTAATAAGCGTTTGTTTGTAGAGTTCTCGGGATTTTCAACAGGAATCTACCACTGATCAATAAGTAATTTCTTGAGCCCCAAATACAAGTAAAATGTGTTTAAGCCTGGTTAAAAATGTGTCAAAAAAATACTAACCAGCACAGACACAAACAATCCAAAGACAACAACGGACGGGCGCATGTTTAACGTCAACACTAAATCTAGATATAAATTATATTTGTCTATAGTTGCCGAAGTTATTCTTTATAAATACACCTGTTATCTTTAACAAAAGTTATGTGCAATTGTCTTACATAATTCGTTAAGTAATTACCTATATCAGTTTGCAATTGATTATAATGTGTAAAAAAATGTTACGTCATGTGTGGTTAGGTTTATTGGTCTAGTGGACGCGTTGTTGGGACGGTTGAGTATGAGGTCTTGGGTTCCATTTTTAGTCGGGGCAAAGTACACGATATGATATTTCTCTGTAGCATCCCAGTCTTGTACCCAGTTAGTGACTTGCCCCTATTTTATTGGAAGAGCTTCCTTACCCAAACCATTCGTTCCACCTGCTGAAGATCTCCCATCTGGACATGATTTACCTTGGGTAACCTGGACGTCTTTAAAAAGACTCCGGACTCATGTTGGCCGAAGCAGAAAGTCTGTTCAGATGGAGATTCATAGACGACTCCGCCTTGGACCTAAATGTGGTTCTGTTCCACAAACGATGGGACATTTAATGTCGTATCCTGTCATCTACACGTAACAGGAACTGATGGACGCTAGTGATGGCGACAAACACGTGGCGGAATTCTGAGTCTATTTAGATTTCCATCGACTACTAAAAAAGATTGAAAGAACAAATAACTGGCGAAACGTAGGTGTTCTGTAAAACCTCTGCCTACCCTCGGAAATATAAGCATGATATGACGTTATACTATTTTTTTAGTAATGGTGACAACTTGTATGTTCCAGATGAAAAATAGTCATCGCGTCGTTTCTCTTAAGATCCTTGGATTATGCTAAATACGAATACGGGACACAATGATAAATTACTTCTACCTACCCTCAGACCAAATAAAAAAGGTAGACGGAGCGTACGCCAACAATAGCATTCAAATAAGTGAAGCGTCGTGTACAGAGTTGTGTGCGTGACCTCGTGTCGCAACACTTGCCATGCGTCTGTGTGCTAGGAAAAAAATGTTGCCACTAAAAACTTTTTATCCCAATTCTGATTGAATAATTATGATTATTCATGAAAAATAAATTCGTATAAATAAAACACTTTTTTACTGTTAGGTACGTTTAATAAAAAATAAAAGAGACAAATTTTAAACACCTTTGTGTTGCGTTAGTTTCCGGTAGTACTCTCTTTTTGTATCCCGACTTCTGGATATAGTATCTAGTTTTGAAATGTGATGGAATTTTATATTTAGATAATTTTCAACTACAGTACGTATTCTTGATTTCTGCTTAACCTAATAACCTCAATCCACTTTTGTTTCCAATTAAGGTCTCTTGGGAATCTAAAATTAAAACAGTTTGTTTTCAGTCGAAGTTGAGAAATAAATGAATCCAAAAATGTATTTTACATAAAACAGTAATGTTGTAAGTACTTGTTTATAAAAATAATAATAATAATCACGCGCTATTTAATGCTATCGTCTCATATTGTATTCACGTTATACTATAACATATTATTTAAACACGAGTTATTTATTTAGGGATACCTATGTTTGATATTCAAAATAGATATATTAAAATTAATAATCCCAAACACTCCCAAACATTGCCCGCGATTCCGGGAATTTGTATGCGGATATACTGGTCACACCGACGACACTATGCGAGGTTTTGTGTTCCAAAAACGCTTAAGAAATATTTTTGTATTTATATATCATAAATTAAATCTAATGAAACACTTTCTTGTGAAATGTAATCCCAGATGTTTTTTTTTTATTACAGAATAGTTTTTACAAGCTTTTACGACACAGGAAGGCATTTTACATCAATTTGCGATTTCAATGTTATGACGTCTAGTGCGTTCGGTGTCGCGCGTCGCTCTGGAACACGGTCGGCTTCCTATTTCAAATTTGGCTTCCTTTACCCTGCTTCACTCTTAGAGCGCCGCGCTCCGTCTACCTTTTTTATTTGGTCTGAGTACCTACCCTACATTTCTTTGCGCAAAAATCGTAGACAAAGTTGCAAGGAATGCCACAATTTATGTCTTGATTGATAACTTTATTTTCATCTATGACTAATGTCTAACTGTCCTCCCATACCTAATAACACTGTTATTTGAAAATATTTTAAAAAACAATTATTTTTAAAAGAGTAACCGTGGAGTTTCTTGCCGGCTCTTCTCCATAGGAGACGACCAATTGGAACCGTGCACCTAGCTTCTGACGTTTCATAAGTGCCGATGTAGGTTTATGTGAAATCAAATATTTTGAATTTGAATTTGAATGGCCGATTCCTATAATTTACGGACCGGTACTGGTCAAAATTAAGTCTCTGGTATCTTCACCAATAATGAAGCAAAAACCTCAGCTTTGCATAGTAGACCCTCATTAAGGCTTTAGTTACGTATCACAGGTAAAATTTGCTTACGAATCCATTTTTATGCCAAGTTAGGCAATAAAAAAATGATACCATTGCATTGGTATAATGATTCGTTTTTATTTATAGGAACAGAGCACTAGCTAACAACATGATCCCGTACTGGGCCCCCGTGGTGATGAAGACTATAGAGTACAATCCCGGGATCTATAATCCCGGGATCTCGGCCGTGTTCTGACCCTGAAAATCCCGGGACTGTACTTGCATATTCTCGGGATTTTCGGAATTGCTACAAACAGGTCTAGTTTGCATTCCGTAGTCCGTTGCGCCTTGACAATGACCTTGCCTCGAATATATTAATAGACCAGTCACTTTAATCTAGAGCTACCTAAAACTGGAAGCTAAAAGGCTGGAAAGAATGGTCTAAAATAGTAGTTAGTACATAATGAAAAAAAATACAACCCTTAGATACATCGCACGGATACGTACTACACAGGTACAGCTCTAATAATATGTTTGTCGTAGAACTTAGATAGAGGGACTTCCCCGCTCGGAATACTTCAATACAATACTCTTAAAAACATTATTTTAAGAAATTACTCAATTTTTTTTTCATTTTTGCCCAATTAGAAACCACATAGTCTAATACCGGGATAGCCCCGGGATACCGGGATAACGTACGAAACTTCCCGTAAACCCGGGATTGAAAAACATGCTCGGGATTGTATTCTCTATTGAAGACGCACTCCCTCTCACACAGAGGGGGCCTGTGTCCCAGGAGTGTGAATGTTATAGGCTGTTTATTTTATCGCTGATATAAAACTAAGTTCCAATGGGGCTGCTGGTACAGTCCTAAGCGGCACTCGGAGGGTCGCAAACCTTTAGGGACGCTACGGCTGGAGGCATCACTGGTCGCTGACGGTTGGCGCACGATCACGCCTGTACTCCTCGAATGGTTAACCTGGTTAATCAAACAATTTTCTTTGTTTGTTTTAATCAAAACCGCCGCATTTGAGAAAAAAGTAGGTTAGTAAAAAAACCTTACTAATGAAAACTGCACATTCCGCTGCACTAAGCATTGTTCGTTCTGACTCAGATAAACAACAAAATTGTACAAGCAGCACTTTTGAATACGGGTCAAGTTCAAGTTTATAAATGTACTAGGTGCGCCCCGCGGTTTTACCCACATAAGTGGCTATCCCGTGGGAATATCGGAATAAAAAGTATCCTTTGTCCTAACCTAGGTCATGGTCTATCCATATGCCAAATTCCATCCAAATCTGTTAAGCCGTTTTAGCGTGAAAGCGTAACAAACAAAAAAAAACAAACTCTCTTTCGCATTTACTCGTATAATACTAGTTAGGATGTAATGACACCATAACATCATGCCCACATACCTCAAAGAGTAAGAGAAGAGAGTGTAGAAGTGTATGTAGAAGAAAATTTCATCAATTATGTTAATATCCTATTCTTCTTCTTTTCTTGTGGTTAGTAAACTAACCTGGTGTCAGAGTTTTAAAGCCGCCCACGGGCCTACTTGGCTTCACATGCCGTCGAGAAATATCTCTCAGGCATGCCGATTTCCTCACGATGTTTTCCTTCAGCGTTTCTTGAGCAAGTGATAATTATTTAATACGCACATGAATCCGAAAAGTCAGAGGTGCGTGCCTTGGGTTCGAACTCGAGACCTACGACTTGCCTCCTATCCTATTAGATAGGGGTTGAGGCTTTGGGCTGCATGACAGACGCCTCCCCGCGTGGCGTTAAACTAAATCGTATTCTGATTCAAAATGCCCAACATCCTGGACAGCTACCTCTCAGTAACACAGAGTCTAGCTGACTGATCCTTTCATCACGTTATTGCTATTATAATTTACTCAAAATACCATGTTTAATCATTACTAATGCTACCTTTAATGTGCAGGTATCGATTGTAGACTGTATGCCATTCTTTCCATGGTATTAAGATTGCATTTAATGTCTGTGTAAAAGACAAAATATACTATTCTTCCGTCCTGGCAGTCGAACACATTGTTTTATTGACATATCTTAACTTCACGCCTTGTTTCCCCGAAGGGTTGGGCAGAGGTGTACCTGTAGTACACCCACATGTTGCCAGTTATGTTTTTTAAGTCCCATGCAATAGGGGGCGAGCCTATTGACATCAACCGGGCACAATTCCAGACTCCGGGCTAGAAAGAATATACAGGCTGATTGGAATCTGGGTGCAAAGCTTTAAGGCGAAGATAGTACAGAGAATTTAGAACCATTTAAGCCATGGTTGTCTTAGACGAAGTCTTACTAATTTTTTTAAGGTTATAAGGTTTACAAAAAGTATTTATGTTTTTTTTTTTTTTGTGAACTTAAAATGTCTGTAAACAAAATGTCTAAGAATTGTTTTGCTAGATTGCTTACTCATTACTTTAATTAAATAAAATAAAAATTAATTTATTTATCATTTAATTTGGCCAATAACAAGCAGTTTAGTTAAAATTTTGGGAATATTCGAAAAAAAAACATAAAAATTAGGTTACAAAAAAATGGTAAGACTTCGTCTAAGACAACCATGGCTTAAATGGTTCTAAATTATCTGTACTATCTTCGCCTTAAAGCTTTGCACCCAGCTTCCAATCACTCTGTATATTCTTTTTTTTTTTTATTCTCATAAACAAAACGCACATTAAAAGAACATAAATACAAAAGTTGCTAAAAGCCTCGTATTCAACCAACAAAAATCTTTTGGAAATGTTGTTCATTGGTTGATGTCAAGACCTCGGACCAAAGAAAATATTGCGTAATTACTGTTACGACATTACGTAATCTGTGGTTGCGACATTGGCAAATGACAACAAAAATAAAATGCCAACACAGAGCTACCTAACTACATTTGTAATAAATAATAAGAGCTGTGCAAGAACAGGTCATTGCTCAGCGAAATGCTGTGACTTCGGGCTAACCTAACGTCAACAGCGCTGGTTTTCAGAAATTACCTATGGAATGACCTATTGACGTCCGCCTGTGTGATGTAATATATCGGCTACTACTGAGAAATTCCTGTTGGAAAAACCCAATAATACTTTGCCTGACTTGGGAATCGAACCCAGGACCTCATGCTCAGCAGTAGCGCTTGCGGCCACTAGACCAACGAGGCAGTCAGTGTTTTATTGAAGAAACCTAAATACAAAGTATCAAATAATAACAGATACATCCAAACTGCTTTCCTTAGAGCCGCGACCAACGGCCCTTTATAGGCCGAATAACAAAAACGCCCTTTTTACGGGCATCCACCAAGAATCCACTGCAACAGATTAATTTTATTATCCAAAAATATGATAATACTACCCTCTCAAAACTCTTCTTTGGCTCGTAAAACGGTAAAGAAAAACATCGTGAAGAAACCGGCATGTCCTAGAACCAAAAATTCGAAGACATGTGACATCTACCAACCCGCACTGGGCACGCGTGGTAGATTACAGCCCTCTCCCTCTCACAGAGGAGGCTTGTGTCCAGCCGCAGTGGTAACATTACAGCCTGATTATGCTTACGCTACAATAATACACCCTGAGGTGAATTATTTTACAAGGAGCTCTACTAGGTACTACAACAGTAGTAACTATCTATCTTCTCCACTCAGACGTCTGGCCCGCGCAACCATTTATGGTCTCTGACGTCCGCCGCGTGCGCCGGCCGACCCGCGGGCGGCATCGGCCCGCTCCGTCATAACTAAAACCACTATAGCTGCTTATCCGTAAAAGCTACAGCAAAGAAAAAATATTAAAATCAAACTCATCTATTTTTTATAGCGTTAATTAAAACCAAATACTCAAAACGCGGTTAAACTTGTAATTTATAAATACAAGAAACCAATAATGCATTTTTACCAATAGTATAGTAGTACAGAAGAAACTAGACGTATTTATCTTATGATGTATAGATGATTAGTGTCTAAATAAATTGAAACAAAACACCTACTACTAGTAATTTTACGGCAATGTCTCGAGCGAAGGAATGGAGCGACGGTATCTTCAATGAATTGAATATATTTATCTTTGAAAACTACATTAATATGCTTATTACTAACAGTCTTTCATTATTTCTATACTAGATTAATGCAAAAAACGTAAAATATGTGTAAGCAAAACTAAAATTGGCCGACATTAGAGCGGCCATTTGCTTTCGTAACAACGAATACTTTGAAGTGAGAATTAGACTCGATTTATCAAATAAAACTGTGATATGTAACCATCATTGTAAAGCACAAAATATCTGCTAGTTTATTTAAATGTATAATACTCGTAAGATAAATAAAACAAACAACAGTACTCGCGACATATTTGCAGACACTCTCAAATCCACTACACGACACAACGGTCACCTAAGTTAACCGCAAAAAAAAATTCAACCCAATTTTCAAAACTTGTTACACTGTCATCATATGTATTTTAGTTGAACTATTTCTTCAGCTAGCCATATAATCTGTCAAAATGTCGAAATAGTATCGTATTTTATCACTAGATGGAATTAAAAACGACTCGTCGCTTGGGATAGTGTACTAGCCCAGACGTTAGACTCGACTTTTTTTCTTTATTTTTTTCGTGTATACTATTGTTAGACGTCTGAGTGGGTATTAATAAAACCGGCCAAGTGCGAGGCGGACTCGCATACGAAGGGTTTCGTACCGTATCGAGCAAAAGCACCTAAAAAAAAACACGTTTTTTGTATGGGGGTAAAGGGGTAAACCTTTCATTATTAACTTTAATTTCATTTTTATAATTTGTACTTATTAGCAACAATAGAAAATCTGTGAATATTTCAACTTTCTACCTCATATTAGGTAGAAAGTATATGAGATACAGCCTGCTGACAGACACACGCGTTTTTCAATGTCCCGCTCACCGCACAGACTTCATTCATTCTTCCTTCTTCGTTCAGTCTATCTCTCGCCAATTTAATTGTATAATCTTATTTTTTTAAACATTTATTTTATATTTTGTAATTACTTAAACTCATACACTGACTTATTATTAGTATTGTTAAAATGTTAGGAATATCGTATAATTTTACAGTGTTTGTAAATATGTGAGCACCATGCATCTATCACATAATTAATTTATGTCATTCCTTCATTTTTCATTCTTTTTACCTATCGTGGTATAGTAATCTTATTCTAGGTGCATCGTCTTCAGATATTATTATATAATTAATGTATACAAGATATTGTGAAAATATTTTAAAAGAGTAACGGTGGAGTTTCTTGCCCATTCTTCTCCATACGAAAACTACCTTTTGGAATGGGCGACTAGAATCAATTATTATATTTTTTTTTGTAAATGTTGACGTTCATAAGTGCCTTTTTTGTGCCTAATTGAAATAAATTATTTGACTTTGACTTTGACTCTCTGTGGAATGCCCTCCCCTAGGAAATCAGGATGGCAACCAACCGATTATCCTTTAAAGTTAAAGTTCGCGAGCACATTCGTAAGAAGCTGGCAGTATCATCACAACGTTAATGTTTTCCCATTGTTTGTTTTATTTGTTTTAGTATATTCGTCTATTTATATATATTTATTTGTGCTTCTATTTATATATCGTTAGGTATATATATTATATTTATAGTTTGTCATAGGTATATGTGTATCTTTATAACTACCTACTTTAAATAAATATTCCTCAATTTCTCGTAATTGCACCTTTCCACTGTTTGTCTCTGCATCACCCAAAGGTTGACTGGTAGAAAAAGCCTATGGCATTAAATCCGCCTCTGTACATTTCTGTGCTTGAAGTATTAAATAAATAAATAAACACGGACATGCGAACGGACAGAGGAGGCTTAGTAATAGGGTTCCGTTTGGCACTCTTCGAATACGGAACCCTAAAAATGGGTCCATCGTCCGTGCCCATAATATTTATTCGACTGCGATGAAACTTGGGTAAAATGTGTGCAAGCTCGCAAATTTTTCTGAGCTTTCAAAACCATTCTCCATGCGAGCTAAGCCTTGAGCAAAAGCTAGTATATACTTCTATACCTAATAATATTATAAAGAGGAAAGATTTGATTTTTTGTTTGTTTGTATTGAATAGCCTCCGAAACTACTGGACCGATTTGAAAAATTCTTTTACCATTAGAAAGCTTAGTTTTCAGGGAGTAACATAGGCTTTTTATCCCGGGAAAAATAACGGGTCCCGCGGGAAAGACCACGGAAGCGAAGCCGCGGGCAAAGTGCTAGGCTGATATAATTCCATAATTCCTTTGTTTCATTCTAGCAATCACCTTTAGCAATGATAAGGTTAATCTAGTTTAATCCAAGGCTTCTCAGCAAATTACCTGTCATCAAAAATACATTTGGTCACTTTCATTGTATTACTTTTAAGGTCTTTCAACTCTAGATGTATTGCGTAGATCATCACAGCATGTTCAAATTCAAATTCAACATATTTTATTTCACATAAACCTACATGGGTACTTATGAAACGTCAGAAGCTGGGTGCACGGTTCCAATTGGTCGTTTCCTATGGAGAAGAGCCGGCACACCACGGTTACTCTTTTAAAAATAAATGGTTTTTACAATGTACACACACATAACATCACCCCGGTCTTATATAGAGGATTATATTATTCTGTAGGTCACCCTATGTAATATGGACCGTGTTTATTTGGCATCAATCGGGTACACTGCCAATCTCCGGGTTGCTATTGAGAAATGAATAATGGATAAACCTAATAACCCGCTGAGAATCGAATTGCATGATGCCCTTCTCCGTAGTCGCGATTGCGACCAATATACCAACGAGACTGATATAAAATGCATTTTGATAACACAATACTGTCGACTGTCTCGTTAGTCTGGTCGCAAGTGCTACTGCTGAAGATGAGGTCTTGGGTTCGATTCCGGGGTCGGGCAAAGTATTATTAAGATTTGTATCTGAAATTTCTCAGTAGCAGCCTGGAGGCTGGATTTGTGCCTGATTGATGGCAATAACGGCCCCAACTTACGAGTTGTAGGTCATGGGATAGAACCAAGGTAGGCGCATTTCTTTGTGTAAAAAAGTTCATCACCACTGCTCTGAAAACTGTGAAGAAAAACATCGTGAGGAAACCGGCATGTCCTAGAACCAAGAATTCGAAGACATGTGACATCTACCAACCCGCGCTGGGCACGCATGGTGGCTGCCCACTCCCTCTCGAAGAGAGGAGGCCGTTGTCCCAGCAGTGGGGACATTATAGACTGATTATGTATGTATGATGGCAATAGGCTCGCCCCCTATTACATGGGACTTTCACATAACTGGCGAAATGTGGGTGTACTATAATAGGTACACCTCTGGTAACCCTTCGGGAAAATATACGCGTGGTGTTATGTTATGTTATACTTACCGTATCTTAACATTTACACACACGTTTTTACATGATTAAAAACTAACATACTTAAAATAATTATCTAAATTATATTATGTACAAGTATGTAAGTTATAGGGCATCAAAAAATTCATCCGCATCGCTGTCAACAGGAATAGTGCCCTAAAGGCTGGCAGCATTGCCACGTTGAATGGCAGTACTGATTCTTTGGCCAAAGAATAGGCCAGCCCTCTGGTCACGTGAAAAGTTGACCAGCCTCTTGGCGATGTCTTTTAAAACTAAGTGGGCACTCGGACCTCATGGCCTTAGTGTTTCAAACCCAAACGTTTCAAATATATAAGTCCCAATAAGATTGGAGTATTTGCGCCGTTTGAGGTTTTCCGCACCTGCAGCAGCAGCCCAGGCACAGCCCGCCGTGCTAGGAAGGTGGGATGGCGCAAGGATGTCGACGCACGTTGCATCCCACACCATAACCACAACATAACCTACCTTCCAAGGCATTATGGTCATTCCGTCTGGTCTCTTCCCATCGTCGCGTGCCGAACCATTGGGTTCTAAAACAGCTGGCACTCCGGCGGTGACAAGAGCACGACGGATGATGTCATTGATGCTGGCGTGCCGTGCTATCCGGCCTGCGCTCTTACTCCAGGATAGGCCATGGTGTCCGAGACAGTCGACACCTCACCGCATTGGGAGCGATGCGGAGCCACACAGGGAGCGCCCAGACGCAGACAGGTAGCGAGCCGGAAGGTGGTATCACCCAGCATAGAGACTATGTTGGGTGACGGTAGCGCCTGAAGCCAGAGGCCCGACTCCCACTCACTCACAGCCAGCAGGCGGGCACGCTCAGCAGTATTGGTGGACGTATTAATAAGATTATTCCGTACCAACCTGCAGAGCGGCTCATCCCACTGCCTCTGGGAAGATGGGTTACGGGCCGATCTGTATTCGGGCAAGCCACTTTCCAGGCGTTCTCCGCATCGGTCAAGCAAGGCACTTCAGAGTAAACCAGGCAGGGGGCTAATATTTTCCCGGTCAACTTTTCAGTGCTGTGGACAGAGGACAGGATCGCGGGTAAGCTAATACTGGTAATTTTGCGGACGCCGAGGCCACCAAAACGGGGGTATTATGGGTAGTGTGGCTTGCAGCCACGCTCGGTCGTCCAAGGCCACATTTACTTACCGTATTGAATGTTTGGCTGACATCAGCGTACCATGACAACCATTGAAATTGGTTTTCTAGGTCATTTTGTCTATTCTTCCGTCGACAAAACCAGTTTCTATTGTGGCTATGCTGAGCGTGCATATGTTTCAGAGTTGGCTCTATTAATAGTAAAAGTGGCTTAGATTCATAAAGACTTTCACTTGTGGACAAGCCAATGGTTACAATTTTTCACAGTTCATGAATTTGAAAAAAAAATCTATGAAACAGGGCGTTAGCCTGATTGCCAACACAGAGAAAATTTCTACACAGAAACGTGTATTATGTTAGTACTAGAAAAGTTGTTACGCAAAAACTTTTCTTTGATACTTGATGATAATTACACAAATATTTTGTGCAATTATGTACGATAAAAGATTACCAGCCATTATCATTTTTACATTACAAATACGAGAATGTGAAGTAACTTTTAAGTATATAAAACTGTTTTTTACGAGAAATAAACATTGTAAATATAGTTTTAGGGCAGGTGTAACATTTCTTTTTAACAATGTCAAAGATTGGTTTAGTTTTTCTGTGCGTCACAACAGTTTTTGCTACGGTAAGAGATAACATACATACACTTTATAAAACCTAGTCAAAAATAGACGTAGACAACTTGGCAAATTAATGCTGCATACACTTTTATTGTGTACCTGCTTCAAAGATGTTTAATTATGATAAATTATTATCTAAATATCAAATCTCGACCTGTCTTGATGCACGTAGAATTGATAAATCAATTGACATACTCGTACAGGTGCCTTCCCGTCTAGTAAAGTTTAAAAACTTTTCAAAATATAGGTAATGTCTTTTCTTACAGAGATTGAACGAATAAACGAATATTGACCACTACGCCACCAATCTCATTAATACGGTTACCTTAGGAAGTTCATATTGGCTTGTGTACTGGCCGGATTCCCGCCCTGGGACCTCGAGGCGAAGGTATTCGCGTCACTGTATCGGTGGTGCGAGGACTCGAGGGTGCGAGGCGAGTGGCTGACGCAGCGACATTTGGAACTGCGTCGGTCACAGCTTCGCGCAGCTCTGGTGGCGGATTGGCGGGACCGGCTTTCACGCCCAACCGGCCCCATCAACATCGGGGCGGTCCAGCCAGTGCTCGAGCGCTGGCTCGGGAGGAGGCACGGCTCCCTGTCGTTTCGGGTGACGCAGGTGCTCTCGGGGCATGGCTGCTTCGGGAAGTACCTGTGTCGCATAAACACGGAGCCGGACGCTCGGTGTCACCACTGCGTCGACTGTCGGGAGGACACGGCTCGGCACACGCTGGCAGAGTGTGCAGCTTGGGAGGATCCGCGCCGTGCCCTCATCTCAGCCGTTGTCGACTCGATGGTTGGCAGCGAGGAGTCCTGGGACGCGGTGGTATCGAAGCGCGAAGGAGCGTGCGTGAGCGAAGGAGGCTGCGGAAAGGGAGCGGGAAATTGCTTCCTCTAACCCCATCCGCAGCAGACGCACCGGGCGTCGACGGTGCGCGGATAACGCCCTCTTCCAGCCCCTAAATGGGTCCAAGGGTGACGGATCTGGGGAAATCCGTCACCACGTCACAGGTCACTCTTTAGGACCTGAGATGGTGGTGCTTAGTGTTCCACGCGCGCCTCTCTATGAAGTTGTTCGGAAGTTGCATTAGATCCCGTGATCCCCGGTGCAAGTGTGAGACGGAACACCGGGGTGGTTTTAGTCAGTAAGAGTCTGACAGACCCCTCCGCCCCGCCCCAGGGCGCAGGACATCCATGATAAAAAAAACCCCACCGTAGTCAAAAACCTTACCCACTGTAACCAAAAAAAAAAGGCAGTTCATGTTGTTGTTGTTGTGGATGTACACCTCTGCTCAACCCTTCGGGGAAACAAAGTTTACTGTCATTGAAAGGACCTTGTCATTGAGAGGCTTTTGCCGAACGGCACTTTTGTTTGACGGTTCCTTTGTGCGGTACGCCGGGCGCACCGCGGTTTCACAGTAATATTATCATACAGTATTGTAACTCATCCGTATCTTGGAAATAAATGCCTACAGCCGCGTGGTACGTAAACATGCGATAGAGCTGCTCGCCTCCAGCATTTAATTACATTTGCTTATTTTGTGTTTCCATTTAGTTTTGTGATTGTAAATATACTTTTTTTTATATAAACAAATAAAATACTTTGTGAATTGATTAAGAAGTGTTACAAAACTCCAATCCTTACACTAACTAAAATCCTATTTCACTCGTGTCAATCACTTTCACTATAATATTCACTTTATTTATTAATCCGGACATTTTTTTTTCGGGAGATAAAAGGAAATACTTATCCATTAAAAAGACACACATTATCTACTTACCTACTAGTAAGTAACATTATTTTATAGTCTTACCTTTCAGTTTCCAGGTAATCTAAAAAAGTTATCTCTGGATGCGTTATTGACGAATTCATGCAACCAAAAACAGCACAATATATCCTACTCGTCATATTAAATATGTAATTGAAGTTATTTTTAGTGAAAAAATCGCGTGGTTGTTGTTAAAAAAACAACACACCGTCCGTTCGTCACAGTCACGACTATCTGCATGCCGAGCGGATGCCGAGATCGAGGCGCTTAGGCATAGCTCGCGCTTCGTCCGTTTGTGTGAAGTTGGAATACTGTATGTTAATATTGCCGTGGCGGTTTGCCGGGCATATTGTAGAAGCCTTAACTAATTCCAACGTTGTATGCAGTTTATACCAGCCGGCAAACGAAACTTGACAAGTTTTTGTTGGATCTCATAACTCTAACAAAAAAGAATTCATTAAAATATCAACTTAAAAATACAAATATTACAGAAAGTACAAATTTTACACTTGAAAACTTGTGATTGTGACCTTAAACAGACTGTATTTATTTTTATACATTGTTACAGCAACCCGTATCAGCAACCAGCGTGCAACTACCAGCGGTCTACCCCCTCGTGAACATCCTCCTGCCACTCCTGAACAATGTGTACAACCTCCTCCTCTCCCTGCTCTCAATCTTCGACACCCTACCTTCAAACATCAGCTGCATGATACCAGTAGACCTTGGGGCTTTGGAAACCTCCTTGCTAAAACTGTATTCTCAAGCCCTCGCTATTGTAAACTTCCTAAGGTCTTTGCCAGAGTATGCCATCGGAGCTAACCCTAATACTCCACCAGCGAATGTGGTTAACCTTCAAGGGTTGTTGACGACTCTGATATCGTCTCTGACAGATTTGACAGATGAGTTGTTGACAGGCATCGGTGGTGCGTTGCTGCCAGGTTTACTGCAGCTGGTTGTGATGGTTGTTCAAGCGTTGTTGAGTCTGTTGTTGTAGTTTAGTTTTGGTGTTTTATTTAAATAAATTTTTGTTGCTGTATTTTTGTGTTTTATTTATTCATTTATGTGTTTTCTTGTTATATTTATTTCATAAATCGGTAGATCTTGAACCTTTAAAAACCTCTTTACTAAAGCTATATTAACAAGCCCTCGCTATTGTAAACTTCCTAAGGTCTTTGCCAGAGTATGCCGTCGGAGCTAACCCTAATACTCCGCAAGCGAATTTGGTTAACCTTCAAGGGTTGTTGACAACTGTGATATTGTTTCTGACAGATTAGAAAGATGATTTGAAGATGAGTTGTTGACAGGCATCGGTGGTGCATTGCTGCCAGGTTTACTGCAACTGGTCGTGATGGTTGTTCAAGCGTTGTTGAGTCTGTTGTTGTAGTTTAGTTTTGTTGTTTTATTTTTAAATAAATTTTTGTTGTTGTATTTTTGTGTTTTGTTTTTTATTAATGTATTTTCTTGTTATATTTATTTCATGAATCGGTAGATCTTGGACCTTTAGAAACCTCTTTACTAAAGCTATATTAACAAGCCCTCGCTATTGTAAACTTCCTAAGGTCTTTGCCAGAGTATACTGTCGGAGCTAATCCTAATACGCCGCCAGCGGTTGCTATCAACCTTCTAGGGTTGACGCTGACGACTCTGATATTGTCTGTGATAGATTTGGCAGATGACGTGTTGACAAGCATCGGTGCCGGTGGTAAATTGCTGCCATGGTTACTGCAGCTGGTCGTGATGTTTGTTCAAGCGTTGTTGAGTCTGTTGTTAGGTGTTTTGTTTAAATAAATTATTGTTTTTGTATTTTTGTTTTTTATGTTTTTACAAACGAATGTGATCATGATAGATAGATAGACAGAATACTCTTTATTGTACACCATAAAAATACAGACATAAAAGATTTTGATTTTTTTTCATGATTTTTTTAAATAGTATTTAGTAGTCATTTCTTTAACAAAGAACGAAATGAGAGTGATTTACGAGTTGTGGGTCGTAGGTTGGAACTCTGACAGGCACTTTACTTTGAGTAAATTATTTCATCACCACTGCTCTCAAAACGATAAAGGAAAACATTGTGAGCAAAACCGGCATGTCCCAGAACCAAACATTCAAAGACATGTGACATCTACCAACCCGCACTGGGCCCGCGTGGTAGATTATGGTCCACTCCCTCTCACAGAGGGAGACCTGTGCTGTGTCCCAGCATTGGGTAAATTATAGGCTGATTACGCTAGAACGAAATGATGCACGACAGATTTAATATTAAGCAGTAGATTAGATTTAATAACACCATTTACAAACCGTCGATACTAAAAGAAGCAGCATAAGTGCGAAGTGGAAAATATAACAAAATCTTGTAGGTATATCATGCAACTTTTGCCCTAATTCCAATTTATCTGGGGTCGATGCAACATATCTTCATCTTCCATACTCTATTTGTACACGCGATGAGAACCCCGCGCGCTGAATCCAACGCGGGATGAAGAGGAGGGGCAGTGAAGCTACACCGAGCGCGGGCTACGCATCCCCGTGACCGCCCGCGCCGCCAGAGCAAAGACTACAATAGAGAGGGTGATTGGATGATGGGTGCAAAGCTTTAAGGTGAAGATAGTACAGACCATTTGGAACCATTTAAGCCATGGTTGTCTCAGACGAAGTCTTACCAATTTTTTTAACCTAATATTTGTTTTTTTTTCGGTTATTCCCAAAATTTTATGTAAACTGCATAATTATGGCCAAATTGAATGATATATGAGTTCATTTTTTATTTATTTAATCAATGTAATGTGTAAGCAATCAAGCAAAACATTTTTAGGCTTCTGTGAACATTAGACATTTTTTACAGACAATTAAAGTTCAGAAAATTTGTATCAATACGTTTTTTAAACCTTATTTTTTTTTAAATTGGTAAGACTTCGTCTAAGACAACCATGGCTTAAATGGTTCTAAATTGTCTGTACTATCTTCGCCTTAAAGCTTTGCACCCATCTTCCAATCACCCTGTATATATGGACAGAGCCATCATCGCCACGGGACCGCGCGCACGCTAGTTAAACCCTCACACGACGCAGTAGTTGCGGCTAGTCCTCCATTTTGTTATTACTTAATTTCAATGAAGAATATTATATTTTTGTACCAACAAGTTGGTGTATTATTGGTGGCTCTCATCAAATCATATACATAGTCGTCTTCTCGGGAGTCACCCTTGTTCTCACCATATCATCTTTCACACAGTCCATCCATTCCTTGGTTTCCCTACTCTTAAAGCCATCTAAATTCATACACAAAACTTTCCTCACGACATTTCCTCATTCCTCCGCATCACATGCCTATACTATAACAATCGATTTCTGCATAACATTTCAGTCACCGGTGCCTCTTTCAGACTTCCTCTTATGTACTCATCGTTGCCCGCGACATTCGTTGGCTATCCAGGATGAAAAGTATAGTAGTAGTGAAGTAGGCCGCCCATTGTATATTTTGTAGTGTTTAATAAAAAATAAATTGTTATTATTTATTTATTTATTTATATTACAATTATAACACCTTTACAGATTCATCCAAGGCGATGTTATTATAATATTATACTTCTTTCAAGTATTATTTGAGCCATTTGCATGAATTTCGGCAGGTTTTGCCCAAATATATCCTCCGATACCGTAATAATATTAATAATACGTGCGGCTCGTGACATAGGGGTAAACTTGAGTAGGTTAGTCCTAGCCGCTGGCACGTCTAACAGAGCAGGGCGGCGGCGCGCACCTACGCACCCGTCCGGCGCGAGCAGCCGCAGCGCTGCCAGCACCTCCGGGTTGTGGAGCAACCCTAGCAGTACGCGAGCCACGTACTTGACCAGCGCGACGTCTCTTCTTACTGCCAGCCTGGTGTACCCGACCATGCCCAGGAAGAACAGACTCGGGTACATCGGAGGATAAAAGGGATACACCCCGTACTGTTTATGGTAAAGAAACCTAGCAAATTTGTTTTGAATTTTTTCCAACATGAGGCTGTATTCCCCTTCATGCGGGTTCCAAATGATTGCACTCGTTTCGAGATGACTCCTCACAAGTGACTCACATATAACACTTTTACATCTGCAATTTCGGAAAACTCCTTACACTGTCTCAAGATGAAACCGAGATTTCTGAAAGCCCTGCCGCACATCTCAACTATATGTTTGCGAAACGTCAGCTCAGACACCATCTGTACACCCAGATCTCGTACAAGTGAGACATGTGTGTGTTATGTATTTTGTAGTGTACAATAAATAAATAAAAGTAGTCTATGTCCTTCTCCAAGTCATAATCTACCTATGTGCCAAATTTTATCCAAATCCGTTCAGCCGTTTTAACGTGTAAGCATAATATACAAACAAACAAACAAACTTACTTTCACATTTGTAATATTATTACTAGCTGCGCCCCCCGGCTTCACCCACGGTTTCAGTTTCAATCGATTCCGTGGGAATATCGGGATGAAGAGTACCTCTATTCTATGTCCTAACCCAGGTCATGGTCTACCAATATGCCAAATTCCATCCAAATCTGTAAGCCATTTTAGCGTGAAAGCTTAACAAACAAACTCAAACTCAAACTCAAAGCATTTATTTCAATTAAACCATTTACAGGCACTTTTGAATTGTCAAGGGGTCGGTCAGTCAAAAATATGATGCTAGTTGCCCATTCCAAAGCGTAGTAGGTACCTATGGAGAAGAACGGGCTAGAAACTCCACGGACACTCTTTTAAATAAAATTTTAATATAAAATTGATACAAAATATTGGTTACATCATTCATTTTGAAATTATGCATGTGAGAACAATGTAATAAGACGTGCACGTTCGTAAAAGCGTCCGTAATAAAAAGAAAAAAATAATCATTCAAAAACTTAAAATAAGTTATCTTCGGGTAGTGCATTATTCTAACCAATTTTGTTGTGTAACCGTCGCGTCGCTAATGTATTCTAAGTAGAAATAAGTTTTTTCTCATATAAGTGAATGTAATTCTTTTTGAGAATAAAGTTCTTAAACCATAAATAAACACTAGCTTAACGCCAGACGCTACTACTACTAGACTTTCACGCTAAAATCTCACTCACTTTTGCATTCATAATAATACTAGCTTTTGCACACGGTTGCGCCCGCGTGGATGTCGGAAAATATCCCACAGGAACGTACTACCGGGATTCAGAGTATCTTATGTCCTATGCAAAGTCATAGCCTATCCAAATGCATTTCAACTTAATCCGTTCAGCCGTCACGGCATGAAAATGTAACAGGCAAAAAGGAGATGGAAAACGGTGGGCCCAAATGTAATAAGTTAAGATAGGATCTAAAAAAAAATTAATATTTTTTTATCTTAGAATATGAAAAATCACCTCAATTCTCAATCTGGAAGCGGAGAAATATGGAAAAGATAGTTTTCGTGAGATTACCGATTGAGTAATCGATTACACAGTTACGAAAATAAAACCTTTGCACTAAATAATTAACTCAAAGTAATTAAATGCACTTTATACACTTATGTGTAATATAATTACAGTCATACTAATACATAAAATATCAATTAATTACTGAAAAAACAATATTAATGATTATCGATTTCATATCGATAAAAAATAGTTTTCTATTTTTAGTCTATGTCACTGGCATGACAGCTGACTGACACGGACACTAGACAGTTGCCAACGTAGTATCCCTATGTAGTCTGTGGTTGCCAACTGCTCTAATGATCTCGCTTGCTCACTCGTTTCGTGTTTTCCGATGTGTTTTGAGTGCTTTCCCGATTTTTCTTCATTTTTCACAACCTTTGCTTTGTATTTTACGGATTCCGACCCTGTCTACCTCGTACGACCCTTGCTTTCACACTGGACACCGAAGATCGCTCACACGTTTAACTTGGAATTGTTATTTTGGATTTTACCGCCGGATTGTGTATTGGGTATTGTTGAAACCACGGAATAGAAAAAACAGTGAAACTATGGATCGCTGTGTGAATTGTGGGACAACAACTGATCACTGCAATACACTGGGTCGACGACCCTTACCCGATGAAACAATTCTGTCAGTGATTCGGCAATGGCTCTCGTACAGGAAGGGAGGCTATAGTAATGCATTACTGTAAATTGTATTGCAGGGAGACGAACTGTAGGCTACTGCGCTCATATAATCTGCATTATATGGTATCTTAGCTGGGCTAGGTACCAAGATCATATAGCCAATATCATATCGATCATATACCACCTGCACAATTCCTAGACGACATTTTAACTATAATTGAAGACGAATAAAACACTATAATACTTAAATGATTTTTTATTTTATTTTAGACATCGTTTCCGTAACTCCATACCTGTTACCTACATAGGTAGGTAGGACTGAAGTCATTAACGACGATTCAGTGACGTTCATTCATATGATTTATCAAATATGTCCTACTAAAATAACTATTAGTGCAAAAGCACATATTTTGCACTTCAGGAATCAGCTGTTAGTTAAAAATTGTAACATAACCTCACTTTTACATAATCTCTTTTATCTCTGTTCTCAGATTGACAAAATCCGCAGAATTTTCAGTGAAAGGCTGATAATATATAAGCTATTAATTGACACCACTTTCATCTTTTTACAACCAGGCCCAAGATTGTATGTAATCGTTTCAGTCTCCTTTAATCTGTTTTTGGGTGCCGTACCTCAAAATAAAAAATTTAAACCCTTAAAGAATGACTTCGTTGTCTGTCAATACCCTTTTTCTCAGGAACGCTTGGAGGCATCAGCACAGGTCTCTTGCAGCTGTAATGAAAATAAAACTTCCAAGTCAACGCATTAAAAACTACGGCGTTTTACCCTCGCGAATAAACCAGTCTATTTGATACGTTCCGTTGGTCCAGCATGTCTGAGAGATATTTCTCGACGGGAAGTGAATCCAAGTCAGAGAGGGTGGTATAAAAACTCTGACACCAGGTTTGTCACTAGCCACACGAAAAGAAGAAGAAGCAGAATAAAGTTCGGCGAGAAGTCAATCTGCCTAGCCTTTTCCCAACTATATTGGGGTCGGCTTACAGTCTACTGGATGCAGCTGAATACCAGTATTTTACAGAATGACTGCCTATCTGACCTCCACAACCCAGCAACTGGGTAATACGATACCCCTTAGAAAGACTGGTTGTCAGACTTTCGAGCTTCTGACGACCCGCAACGACTATCAAAGATTCACGAATGACAGCCGGGACCAACGCCTTAACGTGCTTTCCGAGGCACGGAGGAGTCTCGGTATGTAAAGATGGTCACCCATCCACAGATCAACCCCGGCAAGTGTAGCTTAACCTGATGGATTGACCCGTGCAGCAGTTCTTACTTAGCCACGAGCTCCTCAAGTTGGCGAGAAGTAAGGTCAAGTAAAGAGGAAAATGCGAAAGTTGGTAATTTATAGTTATATGAACTGCAAAGTTAAGTTTTTTTTCTTCAATCTGGGATCAAAAATTCATATACCACACGTTATATGATGTTTTGAATTATTGAAGTAACATTTAGTCTGTATTTCATTACTCTATTAAAAGTTATTTTTCAATATAAAAGGTAAGTTTGTCCTTCAATCCAGATTTGGAAATTCGGGCAGCCGAGCAAGTACAGCTTTGAGACGGAACCCTCCACCTCAGGCCGCAAGTCCTACTCACAATAATTGTCCAGATTTATATGATTCTAAATGCCTTTCTTAAAATATGAATTATTCATTTTATTTACTATTATTATCGCCATTGATTTGTAACACCTACACTTGTCGCCATTGAACACATAATACAATAAAAGTTAGCAAAAAAGTAGCATATGTCCCTCCCCGGGATGCCGTCTATCTTCTTGCCAAATTTTATCGAAATCCGTTCAGTAGTTTAGCCGTGAAAAGGTAACATACAGACAGACATACAGAGTTACTTTCGAATTTATAATATTAGTATGGATATTAGCTGTGCACCGCGGTTTCACCCGCATAAATCTCGATCCCGTAAGAATATCGGGATAAAAAGTATCCTATGTCCTAATTCGGCTCATGGTCTACCCATGTGCCAAATTTCATCCGAGTCCGTTCAGCCGCGCTAAAACGTGAAATCGTAACAAACAAACAGATCACTTTCGCATTTATAATATTAGCTAGGATATGATTTAGATAGTTTGGATTTCTTATTCTATCCATTCGTTTAACACCACACATCCCTCTTTGCATTCTCATCTCAGCTGCATGCAATTAATAAATAATAAAATAAATTTATTCACAAACTTTTTTACATGAAATCCTATGAAAACCCTGACTTCTGAGCTAGGTAAAAACCTGTATTACAGAAGTCAGTGCCCTCTCCCAATAACTACTTGGTACAGATTGTGAATAACAAAAAAATATAAAAAGAAAAATAATAATATGAAATAAATCAAAAAATTATGGGTTAGGTTTACAATTGCCTTTCATTCATCCCTTTTGTGGCCGTCCACGTACATACTCAAAACTTTCCACACGGCAAAATAAAACTTGGTATATGTAGTAATAAAGTCCTGTGTCAAATGTATAAATAACTTACATCCTACGTCACAGCGTGTCACAAGCAGGTTGACGCTACATAGATAGCCGTTGCACACGAATGTGCAACACGTTACTTAATGCCCATTGAAATAAGGTTCAAATTACAATGATGGTGTAATTCAACAACTATACTGAAATAACTCTGACGTCACACGCATGTGAATACTAAAATAGATAATTATTACTGAGTATGACGTTGTTTAACGTGACTGATATCCATTCACCCCGAAAACATTGTTATGTCCAAACTAGGTTTGATACTTAAATAGACGTGCCTTACCAGACCAGGGTCCATAATGATATCATTGATAAAAGCTTAGCATGGTCAACTCATAATTTGCCCACTGCTGGAACACAAGCCTCCTAACTACAAGAGGGAGAGGGCTGTAATCTACCACGCAGGGCCAGTGCGGGTTGGTAGATGTCACATGTCTTCGAATTTTTGGTTCATGCCGGTTTCTTCACAATGTTTTCCTTCACCTAAAAACACATAATTATGATTGAGTATGTCTCAAAATTCCAAATTCAAAAGTCATTTATTCAAACTAGGCTGAGAATCAGCACTTTTCGAACGTCAAAGTTACATAAGACAGTCCCACAAAACGCCTATCCTTGACCACTTCCTAGAGCTTTAGCTGGGAAGAAGAAGTGGCGCAACAAACTCCCCAGCAGCACAGATGTCTGTTTAATTAGAAAAAAAAATGATTATATTTATTAGTATGCAAAATTATTTACATAACGGAACACTAAACATAATTTAAATTATACAATAGCCATATGTCAGCTAGCACACGCCAATATACCAACCAAAAATATCGAGAACTGTACTCAAGCAGAAAAAAAAGACCAAACGTAAACAATATCTAAATAAAAGCCTCCAGTCATAAAGGGTGTGCCCACTTACATATAGCTATATATAGCTGTAACTGAAGCTATAAATGATAAACTAGGACAATCGAGGTAAATTAAATAAACAGTTAATTACTAATAACATTAACAAAACGATGATCAGCAAGACGACCAGTCACCACAAGCAGCACCCGTTCACGAAAATAACGCAAAGATCAGCCACTACCCCCTTTGCCACATTTCAGGGAAGGAGGCAACCCGACCCCCGACGCTACCACAAGCAGTGACATCTAAGGGAGCATGACAAATTTGCTGTCGGTTGGTCAGGCAAAAAGTAATATGATCAATTGTCGAGGTCGCTAGCTAACCACTTACTGCAATACAACTCATGAAAATCATTCAATGAGTAGATATGTCAACAAAAAAAATTAAAATAAATTGACATATATTATAAAGTCAAATAAAATAAACAATTATATAAACTTATACAACTGTCAATAGGTAATCTAATTCTGGATAAAGAACATAAACATTGTCTTGAGACCAACTTATTATTTAAGTAGTCGTTGATAGTATAGTATGCCTTTGAACAAAGGTTGGATTTTACTTTAGCTTTAAACGCAATAAAAGGCAAATCTAGCAAAGAAGAGGGTCGCTTGTTGTAAAAGGTTATACCAAGCCCAACAAATGAGTTATGATGCCGGTGAAATGGAGCTCGTAATTTGTCCTTATTTCTGGTGTTAATATTGTGAATAGCACTGTTTTTAGTATGTAAGTGTATATTTTGCCTAATATTTAAGATGTTGTTAAATGATAAGAATGGTTGGTCGCTGTGATTAACTCAAGACAATGTTTCAATGTTCTTTCTCCAGAATTAGCTTACCTACTGACAGGTTATATGAGTTTATATAATTGTTTATAATTTTACTTTATAAGTCAATTTATTTAAATTTTATTTTAATTTATTGTTGACATGAATCTACTCATTATAATGTTTTTTTTAATGAGTTGTATTGCAATATGTGGTTAGCTAGCGACCTCGACAAGTATTTATTTTACCTCGATGGTCCTAGTTTATCAATTATAACTTCTAGTTACAGCTATATGTAATCGGGCACACCCTACATGCCTGGAGGCTTTATTTTTTAGATTTTAGTTATTTTTATTTCTGCTTGAGTATAGTTCTCGATGTTTTTGGTTGGTATATTGGCGTGTGCTAGCTGTCATATGGCTATTAATTTATAATATAAAATTATGTTTTGTGTAATGTAAATTATTATCTTGCATACTATTATATAGAATATTTTTTTTCTAACTGAACAGACAGCGGTGCTGCTGGGGAGTTTGTTGCGCCAATTCTTCTTCCCAGCAAAAGCACTAGGAAGTGGTAAAGGGTGGGCGTTTTGGGGGACTGTCTTATGTAATTTTGACGTTCGAAAAGTGCTGATTCTCAGCCTAGTTTGAATAAATGACTTTTGAATTTTGTTGGCGAAGATCAATTGTGATGATGATGAATCGTGACAATACCAACCACTTTAACAAAATCTCTTAGAGAAACTCTGGCACTTATCTGGTAAATCGCTCGAACAGCTCGTTATTGAATAAAGAAAAAAATATTTTGAATGTCAGCAGCTTTGCCTCACAGCAGAAAACCATAAGACATAACGCTATGGAAATAATTAAAATAGACTAACCGAGTTGTATCAACGTCAGTGTATTGTCTTACTTTCCATACAGCGTAGGCGGCTGATCTGAATTTCCGCTAGGCTTGATATTATGTGGGCTCCACTGAAGTTTGGCATCTACTGTTATGCCCAGAAAAACTGCCGCTTCTACAGTTTCAAGCACCTATCTATATTGGGTCCAGCACTCCATTGCTGGATATAGGCCTTTTCAATTGCACGCCATTTAGCTTGATTCTTGGCAACTCTCATCAAGCTACTGCCCAGCCAGCCAGCGAATCTTGCCGCTTCACCTAGCCTGAGGGCGTCCTAACTTACGTTTGCCGATTCGCGTTCTCCACTCAAGAACACGTCTACCCCAACATCAGTTCTACGGCTAATATGGCCCGCGGATTGCCAACTCAGCTTGCTTATTCTATGAGCTACGTCGACAACTTTGGTTCTCTGCGAGTACGTCTATTGCAGTTTATTCCCGAATTATTTTCTAGTTGTGACTTGAGAGTATAATTATTAATTGTATTGTAATTGTAAAGAAAAGAAAACCCAACTTAATTCATTCATAACTAGTTGACCCAACAGACTGGCTATCCGAAAAATAAATACAAAAATACCATAGGAAAATGCACTTTCAGGTAATGCTGAATTTTTCAAATATTTCCGGGTAACTTTAAAAAAAACAGAAAGCATTATTCAGACAATTACGTACATTACAACAGTCATGCGGACTGCCGACAAAAATGAAAACTTACAACTGGTATTAGCGCCATTTGTATTCTATAGTACAGCACCACGGCGCGAGCATGTCGATGACGCGAATCCATAAGTTTATCCCGTACCAAAAATCGCTCAACGCGCCTAAAGAAGTTTTCACTTAAAAAATACCACATCGGTCCAGCCGTTCTCAAGTTATGCGCTTACAAACGAGCAGCACTTAATTTATATTTATATATATTATCTACGGCGTACCTACTCGTACATACCTACCCTACCTACTCTGCCTACCCTACCTACCCTGCCTACCCTACCTACCCTAAGAACCCTGAGAATTTATAACACAACAAACAAATAATTACCTAATTTGGTGCAGCCGTTCTCATGTTACGGCGTGTCCAGAAAAATAGGGATTCATTTTTATATTTATTTATTTATTTTAATATTTATGTACACACAGAAAAATAGATACAGATAGATGGATATATAATTATATAGATTTGTGAAAATATCATCATTAACACTATCGTACTCTCACGGCTCAACATGCCTTTGCCTTCCATACTTCTCTATTAATCGTCATCTTGATAGCCACCCCCTTTACACATACATACACATATATAAACTCACGCCTTCTTCCCATGGGGGTAGGCAGAAACTACAGAATGCCACCTGCTACGATCCTTACATACTCCTTTTGCCTCGTTTACGTTCATACATCTGGTCACACACGCACGCCGGTTGCGAGTACTACGCACCTGTCCTTTCTGAAGAACATCACCAATAAGGTCAGTATATTTCCTCCTAGAGCGTCCCCTCCCGGCGTTTCCATTCACATCTGCCTTGTAAATACATTTTGTTAGTCGCCTTTCATTCATCCTCTCAACATGACCAAACCATCTCAGCATACCCTTTTCAATTTTTGTCACTACATCTTCCTTTAACTCACACCGTTGTCTTATCACATCATTTCTCAGCCTATCATTCATAGTTAGACCACACATGCTTCGCAAGGAACGCATTTCCACAGCATTTCAGCATATTTTTTTTCCATCCCCTTTATTGCCTTGTAATCTGTAACACAGTCCATCCATAGTTTCTTCGGTCTTCCCCTACTCTTAAAAAGCCATCCACATTCACACACAAAACTTTCCTCACGACATTTCCCTCATTCCTCCGCATCACATACCCATACCACGACAACCGATTTCCACGCAACTTTTCAGTCACCGGTGCCACTTTCAGACTACCCCTTATTTGCCTACTCATTTCTTATTCTATCCATTTGAATCATGCTTATGTCATGGTTGAAAATACTCGTAATTGTCACCCCCTCTCTAGCCATATCATCAGATTTGTAAAAACAAAAGGACAAATAATAAATGTCAATTAGAACAGAGACACCGGAGTACAAAGGCACCGTACCTCTAAAATAATTAGATACATGCCTTAATTCATCAAAAGTAACTACTGTAATCTAAATCACTGCCTACCCCCTTACATAAAAGACGTGAAGCGTACGTTGACGCTCATCTAACTGACGTCAGGTATATTTTCGTGCTTCCATTACTGATAAGTTAGGGATCTAGCATACAGGAGGATTTAGCGATGCGATTTTGCGACTAAAATGCTACTATACTAATATCGGTCGTAAGCGAAATTCAGTAAGCTATATAATATATATTCTTAGATATTAAATAATATAAATCAACAGGCTTCACAGAAAAATTATAATCTTAAAAGCACTTTAGAATTGCGGTCAAATTAAAATCATTCACTCAAAATTGAGTTGGTAAATTTTTCTGTCTCTTGCACTAGTAAATAATTATAAATCAATCAAATAATTAATCAATAATAATTAATTATTATCTGTTCTGTATGGCAGTTTTTATGACGAATTCAAGGTACCGAGTAAAAAAATATGTACAAAAAATCACCCATTTTAATTTATTTCTAACACCATTTCCAAAACTGTTGAAAAATTTGCTCGTGTATTTGCTACGTGCCCAGCTACGGCGTAGCCCCAATGTGCTACGACGTAGCTCGGTTTTGCAAAAAACGCGATATCCCACTTTGTGATGTTTTTGGAATATTTGTGTTTGTATTCCAAATTGGAGTTGATTGCAGTGAAAAGCATATTTCTATGAAAATTCTTCGCTCCATCAAAGCATGATGGCTATGGCTGAGAAAAGTCTTAAAAAACATTTATTACAAAAACACTTAGTATGTAAGTAAGTGGTAGGTAAACAAGTAGGCTACTATCATAGACACAGCTAATATCTAAAGTGCCTTTAATTCGTACATTTCACTACTAAGCCGTAAACAAAAAAGTCGCCCCCATCTAGCCAACATCCTGTAAATCGCATTGCCTTATCCGCCCACCTGGCCGCACCCTATACCCTCCCCATCATGCGCAATGGGAAGCCTGGTATGGATCGCCAGTTCTCCACGGAACGCCGAACATAGCAGTCATGCATCGGTAAGTACCTCCCATCCTGTTTCTGCTTTAATTTTTCAGCATTATTTTTTTTAGGATGTAATGGGGAGCTTTAATCGTGAATGGGATTCTTTAGCTACGTATTCTATTCTTTTCGGGATTTGAATTTCGAATTTTGATTAAAAAGTTTGGTTTTATTTTTGAATTTTGTGTTGAAGATAAAGTTTTGAAATTAGAATGTTGGAGTAAGCCATTTGATTTAAAGTATTTTGTTTCGTTTTTTGTTCCGCCATGGTTTTTTAAATGATTAGATTATATTAGGTTAGTTTTGCAGTCGTGTGATTAACGGATTCCAGACCTAACATTATTATAATACCGTGTTATCTTTCGCGTTTATCGTTTCGCAAAATAACTTTTGACCTTTGTGTGCATTTTAAAAATAACTTTTATAAATTAACACGTGCCGGAAATGATTTGATTGCTTCTGAAAACACTTCAAAATTATAAAAAAAACCTGCATTTGTTTTTAAAATGCGTCCATTTTTATAAAAAAAATATAGATCGATTCGTACACACGGACAGTTTTTACACTGTGCTGAAAACACGTAAAACAAATATTTTCGCGCGTAAATCTCAACACAACTTTTTATAATAACTCATAAAATAAAATAAAAATAGCCTTTATTTCTTACTACTATTCGAGTATAACATAAAATTTATCAGGTTTATAATTATTATAGGTACTTTTAAGTTATGGAGTTAACTTTTATTAGTACCTAGTCGCCTCAGCGGCGTAGGCCTTTCCTAAACCTTTCCACACAGCTCTTTGCCGCGCCTTTCGCGTCCTCATCTTTCTTTGAAAATGTCTCTCCACTATACTAACTCATAGAGTTACTTTAATAATCATTTTTCCAAACTATGTTTGGCACTATGAAAAATTACTCATTTTTAAACCTCCGGTGTCCATCTGTCTGTCAACAGGCTGTATCTCAAAAACCGTTACAGGTAGACAAGTGAATATTACACAGATTGCGTATTCCTATTGCCACTTTAGTCGATACAAGAAACGTGTTTTTTTTCGGCGGTTTTTTTTTGTTGGATCTTAATACGGTACGGAACCCTTCGTACTCTTCCTTCTTCTACTCTCCCTTCGACTCGCACTTTGCCAGTATTTTTTTTTCATTGTGAAAGATATTTAGAAATTTTACATTTATATTTGTTTTGTAATCCACGTGACGTCCTACATAGTAAATGAGTATTCTATTACATTCTAATGTCTGTTTAATCTAAGTTGAACACCCCAAAATCAATCTTTAATTTCATATACAGATTTGGCGGGTAAAAACATCTTTAGGGAGCTAAGTCCAACATGACTTGATCTCTCAGGCTGGTGCCACTAGCAACAGCATAAAGCGTATTCAGTTCATTGCATTTAGTTCCTCGTCCCCCCGCGACTCAACTAACAGCGGGCGAGCGCGTAAACGCACTTTAACGCCAGTAGCACATCTCCGCCGCGAAACCGCAATAGTTCAATTCAACTGGCTCGCGTTATGTTCCGCTACTCGAGCTCCGCTACTCGAATTTTGAATAGCGGAACATGAGGCGAGCCAGTTGAATTGAGCTACTGGCGTTATACGAGTAGGTGCAGTACAGACTTGATACAACCGCGCCCCGGCTTTGTTCCTATTTTTATTGACAGAAGAAAAAAAGGCGAAGGTTCTCAAAGCGACGCGTATATATTATATTTGAGTACCTAGTCCGATTTCGACGTTTCTTTTTTTTGAGGAGGTTATCAATTCGGATATTTATATATTTTTTTTTATATATGTTCAGGTATAACTCCGTAATATAAAAACGGATTTGCAAAATTATATTTTTGTTTGAAAGGGTACACTTCCGAGATGGTCTCATTGTCATTAAGTCAGGATCTGATGGTGGGATCTTTCAAATATTATAGCCACACCTAGAGCGATTTAGGTATTTTTATAGTAACTCGTGCAGTTGCTCTCGGAATCTCGTACCATTTGGTGAAGTGATGAAGACCACAGATGGCCAGCGGAACTACTCAATAATAAGTACATATTTCCCGGGTTGCAATTTGATTACTTTAATATGCTTGCCAAGCAATTTATGCACGTCATAATGAATATAGAGAAGTGGAGCTGATGGTGAAGTACCAGGAGAACTCCTCAACGATTAACGTCCCAGCATCGGGAAAAGCAATATTTTGTTAAAGGTGATGAGCAGTTGACATTTGGCTATTGTAACTTAGATAAATTACAAACTGACCCACTAAAAAGCGAGAAATAAAAACTGTTTTACAAAAATAACACTTCCAAAAAAAGCACTACTTTTCAGGAGTCGGTGTCTTTGGTTTTGTATGTTCGTTATTTTGCCATCGACTTCCGAAATTTAAGCTATTTTTCACTCTGTAGTGTTTTTTTGTAAAAAAAATATATTGGAAAGGATACCTCAAAGTTAGTCCCATTTAAAATTGAAATACAAAAATCACTTCAAGGATAGAAAAATAAGGGTTGGTCGGTTTATCTCTCTAATCTCATCTTAGCGACAGTCAACATCAAAAATATGTGAATAATTTGTGTAAATTAGAAGTATTTTTTGTACTGGAATTGCACCTTATTCAATAAGATAGTGCAACGACCTTATCTGTTTCAGTGTGCATGATTGTACACTTTACATATACATAGTGGTAGGGACATCGAGGTGTACACTGTAACCATGAATTTAGCACTGCATGATTCTAGATCCCCTAGCGTAGAAATCTTTCGCCGTAAATCACTACTGTGCATAGTGATAAAGTATTCTAATGATTGTTGTAATTTCTTATTTTAAAGTAGTGTACACCCTGCCTGTTATGGCTGTATAACATAATGTCATTGTCTACTATTGTTACTGTGTGTGTGGCAACACTGGTGTCACTGCTCCTTCTGTTCCTCTCTGCCTGACTGTACGAACTGTGCGTGGCTCTGCTTCCACAATAAAATATAAAACTAGTTTGTGTTTCTATTTAAAAATCTAAAGACATAGGCCTCCCCCAAGCACCGCCACTTCAACCAGTTCTCTGCTTGTCACACTCCCCTTCACCAGGTCATCGGTCCACCTTGTGTGGAGGCCTTCCAACGCGACATCTTCCCGTTCGCCACTCCAGAACCTTTTGGGCCCATCGGTCATCTATTTTGCAAGCAATGTCAACCTGATTCGACCACGTAGGGAAAGCTGGTTCATACAAAAATGCAATACCTTTACGGTCAAAATGTATGGAACAGCATTTTTTTAGGGTTCCGTACCTCAAAAGGAAAACGGAACCCTTATAGGATCACTTCGTTGTCCGTCCGTCTGTCTGTCAAGACCCTTTTTCTCAGGAATGTGTGGAGGTACCAAGTTGAAATTAATACCAAATACGTAAGCAAATGGTCCCTTAGAGCTCTCTTAAAATCAAGCTTCTAAGTCAACGCAATAAAAAAATACGGCCATATGCGACTTATTTTGGTTCTCACAAATAAATCAAAACCTACAGGGTCCTTCCCGTTGAAAAAGAATTATAAAATTTGGCTGGAAGCAAGGTCTCAGCTCACAGTACAGTGTAAATGAAAAAGGATGAAAATCGTTAATTTATAGTTTTATCACACAATTATTTTTTTCTTGCTCTTAATCTTTGTTGCTTACAGTTGGAGAATTGACCGTGACGTATAGCAATTTATGGGAGAACATGTTTTTCAACTACAATGTTAAGTTAGTTTTTGGGATAAATTCATCCAAGCTACGGACCATTCTATGTGCGTGGTCCGACACGAACATGATTTTTTAATAAGCGACAATTAATGTGAAGGTATAACTTCACATTAATTCTTAGATTTACAAACTCTCCTCAGTCAATTTTAAGACTGACACCTAAAGTCTTGATATTAATTAAACACAAAATGTTCATGTCTATCTGGTTTAGTACATCACCTACATTAATTAATATTCGAGCATGTAAGAGATTATTAATTAGTGAAGTGCTCAGTTGATTACTGCTCTTAGCACTAATTAAGCGTTACACTACATTAAAATTTATGTAGGTAAGTACTCCTATTTTCTAGCGCTCTAATTTATTATTCTATTGTAATAAAGTAAAAGATGAATTATACAAGTTATGATCAAGACAGCGGTATTAATTAGCGCCCTCAAGTTTATCTGCGTGTATTTTGTAATTCGTCATTTTTTTATACAAATACCCAGGACTACCTTCCCCGCAAATTTTTTCGCGTGAAATTTCTTGTTATAACATAAAATATATGCTATGAAAATCGGAAATACTATAGCTTTCTATTTGTGGGAGAATTTTCCGAATCAGATCAGTAATTATAAAGATTACCTACCCCCTTTTTTTTTGGATGGGCAATTATCAAATAACTTATCCGCTCTGGACGGAGCTATTACAAAATTGATGATAAATCACTTCCGTATTGATAAATCTCTGCACTGATTGATAAAGTATCTACTATTATGATTGACATCTATATTGCTGTTCTGACAATTGTTATTCTTATTGACACTTTGACATACTATTGCGTCGAATCACAACCGCATCCTGAAAACAGTAGCTGAAGATCTTCGAGCACCTGTGTTGAGGCATTTCGTTCGTCTGGTGATCTCTAGGGAGGTATCTCTCTATAGGTTATCTTGACGGGGCGGGGTGTCTCAGCGCAGGGGTATTTTATTTTTGTGTTTTTGATTGGATTATGATGAGTGAGAGTGATTTAAGTACTAACAATAGTTTTCTAAGTTTTGTAACTAACCCTTAGATCGAGTTGTCCAAATAAATATACATACATGTATACGCAATATTACTTGCATGCCCATGAGACGGTAGAATATGGAGGACTACTTTTTAAAGAAAACATCTCTGTACCAATTACCGATGTTTGCAAATATAAATAATTTGATTTGATTCTATTTGAAAGTACCGAATGGGATACCGTGGCCCCTGAACACGGGTGGGTTTTAGTCAGTGGTGCCGATTCTCTTGTACACCGGACTAAACTAACTAAAATATTACTAAAATTCCTTACTTTTGGCTATGAGAATCTTAACGCTATTCTGTAGTAAAACGTCTCTAAATAAAAAAAAATATTTTGACACAACTAAATCGAATTTGACAATTGCGACTCCATGTGGTACATACTTTTTAGAGCCGGAGGCGCGCAGTGGGGGCAGCCTCGACGTGTTTTATATGGAATTTTTCACTTTTTGTATGGAAAATAAAAAAAAATATTACCTACGTGTTGAGTATTATGGGTATAGGGATTTCATAGGGGGTCGAAAATTTCATTATTTTTGCGATAGGACACACCATTTTCGAGATAAAAGCAAAAGAAAAGAAAAAAATCCAGTACAGTACTGTTTTTGCACCCGAAGTGACAACTAATAATATTCCACACCATTTTCGGTGGCGATTAAAAATGGTCAGAATTAGTTTGAAAATTAAAATTTTAGGGGAAAAACGTCAAATTCAGAATAGCAAAATTGTCATTTTCACTAAATTAAAATCTCAGTACAATCTTAGTGCTGTCAAACTAAAATATAGTTAAGTTGTGCCAGTTTAGTCTATTTCAGAATGGGAAATCATCGTTTGACAGGAGTAAACTAAATTTTGGTGATTTTTAGTCTAGTTCAGACGCATTTGTGACAAGAGAATCGGCACCATTAAGAGTCTAACACGCCCTCCCGCTCCCCCCCAGAGCGGGAGAAGTTATTCGATAATTTCCCACAAAAAAAGAAAAATGGTTTGTCCCATAGTGAAAGTGGTTCATAATGATGAGACCCTTACTTATATATTTATATATATTATTCAATCAATCTGCCTAGCCTTTTCCCAAATATATTGGGGTCGGCTTCCAGTCTAACCGGATGCAGCTGAATACCAGTATTTTACATGAAGCGACTGCCTATCTGACCTCCACAACCCAGTAACTGGGTAATACGATACCCCTTGGTAAGACTGGTTGTCAGACTTTCGGGCTTCTGACGACCCGTAACGACTGTCAAAGATCCACGAATGACAGCCGGGACCAACGGCTTAACGTGCTTTCCGAGGCACGGAGGAGTCTCGGTATGTAAAGATGGTCACCCATCTACAGACCAACGCGGCGTAGCTTAACCTGATGGATCGACTCGTGCGGCAGTTATTACTTAGCCACGAGCTCCTCTATATATATTATTATAAATGCGAAAGTGAGTTTTTACGCTTTCACACTAAAATGGCTGAACGGATTTGACACCATGTGTTGACCATGACCTGAGCCTGGCTTATACGATGGCAATGACTCGGAATTTCGGAACCAATCAGTAGGTTCATGGAGACGAGATCGGCAGTAAGTCATTAAGTCAGGCGGGGGAAGCTACTGAGCTCGAAAATAGGCGGGTAGGCTAGTCAACTGGAATGACTTGAGGGCGTGAAGTCAGCACTAGACTGACTCACTGGACTGTCACATAACTGGGCTCGTATGAAACGGCCTTCAAAAACAAGGCGAAGTTCAAGGCACAAACTTATTTAACATCTCGAACTCAGTTCTTATCTATTCTATCAGCTTCCTTTCCTCGAACCGATTGTCAGTAAAATATGTGAATTCTTTAATTTTAGTTAAGTTTGAGAACAATGGAATCGGCGTCGTTATCAGCCTTTTAGAGCCCTGGGCCGGCTTTCGATATAAATAGCGATTCGGTCAGGATTCGGTCGCAAAGTCCTTGACAAGCACGAAAAAATCCCGTACTTGTGAAGCACTTATAGTCTAGGGACGCCATTACGACTTTGCGACCGAATTCGATCGGATAACGATCGCTATCAATGTCGAGACAGACGGGCCTGGTGTCAATGTGATCACTTTCAAACTGATCAACGTTTTCGGTACGTGAAATAATAATAGAAAATAAATGCAGTGTTTTATTAATGGCAAAGGTTAAATTGACCCGCGTCGGACCGGCGAGAGAGACGTCATTATCAATTCGAATCCACCCGATGCACTATTGATTCGACATCGGAACTCATTGCTTATTAGTAAGTTTGGGTGCAAAAAAAAGGTTCGGGACTGGCTGCTTGGGCTTAATTATGCTGAAACGGAGAATCTTTTATCATACAACTACTAAAATATACGTAATCATATACACACAAACATTCATCAAAGGCACACTGTCACTCATCATAATTATATACACTCACACTAATCATATTGTACAGCTTGGTAATGAGGGCTATGCTTGACAATGTTAAGATTAGGTACAACTTTATTTGTAAAGTCCTTTCTACGAGTGTTTTCCCTGAATATATAACTGGCTTATTTTAATTTATTTTAAGTTTTTGAATTATTCTTTTTTTTCTTCTTTTTATTACGGACGCTTTTTCAAACGTGCACGTCTTATTACATTGTTGTCACATGCATAATTTCAAAATGAATGATGTAACCAATATTTTGTATCAATTTTTTATTTATTTAAAAGAGTGTCCGTGGAGTTTCTTGCCCGTTCTTCTCCATAGGTACCTACTACGCTTTGGAATGGGCAACTAGCTTCATATTTTTGACTGACCGACCCCTTGACAATTCAAAAGTGCCTGTAAATGGTTTATTTGAAATAAATGCTTTGAGTTTGAGTTTTTTTTTAATATTCCCAGACTCGTATTCATGGATATATATTTTTAAGTTGACTAACAACACAAGTATGTACAAGCTTGGTAAAGTTAGAATATTTAAACACTGAAAATGAGATCTACAGCTTTCTCTTTGTGTAATTCTGTCAATTGTACGTATTGCTCTTTTTTGGAGAATGAAGGCGTTCTATTGAGTTTTTCCGTCTGGAATTTCTCAGTAGCAGCCCAGAGTCTGGATTTATGCCCGGTTGAAGACGATAGGCTCGCCCCCTATTACATAGGACTTAAACATAACTGGCGAAATGTGTGTGTACTATAGGTACACCTCTGGCCGACCCTTTGCGGAAACAAGGCGTGACGTTATGTTATGTAAAAGCTCGACGGTAGGCTGCATGGTATCCAGATCAGATCAATACATTAGTGCAACGACCTCACCTGCTACAGTACGCATGACAGTCCACCATACCTATAAAATATTAGTTGTATAGGCACTAAGTACTATATCTACATACTAATAATAAAATTGAAGTTATTTTTTTGGGTTCCATACCTCAAAAAGAAAAAAACGGAACCCTTATAAACTTTGTGGTCCGTTCGTCTGTCAGTCTCTCAAGACTCTTTTTCTCAAGAACGCGTGGATGTATCAAATTGAAATTAATATCAAAACGCTTGGAGCTCTAAAAAAATGAAGTTTCTAAGTCAACGCAATAAAAAAAAATAACCATCTATGCGATATATATTTAGATACTCGCTAATAAATCAAAACCTGCAGGATGCTTTCCGTTGACCTAGAATCATGAAAATTGGCAGGAAGCCAGGTTTCACAGCACATGCAAAATAAAAAGTAAAAAAAAATATAATGCATTTGTAGTTTTGTATTTTTTGCGGTGCGTGAAGTATATCGATGAATATGAATATGTTTTCAACCACAATTTTAAGTTTGTTTTTGGAATAAATTCATCCCAACTACGGAACCCTTCCTTAGCGAAAACGAAGTAATAGGAGGCGGGCGATGCGATGCGATGCGACGGGTTGGGTCGGGGGTGAACATTTTACGCGGATGAAGTCGCGGGTAGAAGATAGTTTTATAATATAGGTGTTTAAACTCACAATACCTAATAATCCTATAGTACAATAACATATAAAACGCGTATCATGACGCGCAGTCTCAAATCTTTTATCTTTTGGGGGTATAAGGAACAGGGTTAAAGTTCACTCATCCACCATAGAAAAGGGAGGATCCTCCGACCAGACGGGGGCTTGTATATATGTCGATCGCGCGGTAAACACTAATTGCGCGATGCAGGATTTGTGTGACGTCAGGTCTTTTAATGCGTTGTTCGCATGTGGCAATGTTGATACCGCCACAATCTCATTACAGTTTTGAGTATCAATGTGGATGGGTAGGTATACGAGTAAAGGAAGATCAAAGAAACGATGGCTGGACTATGTGAAACATGATATGGCTAGAAAGGGGGTGGCTACCGAGATGACCACTATAGTTTGACCGATATCACCTTATAAATGCGCGGCGAGGCGGGGGGTGGACCCTGCCGCTTGTCAACGCTTGCGGCGTTGACGAATAATGGGATGCCGTGAGCGTTGACAAATGAGCGGCCTATACTGGCCCCCCGTCTCACCGAACACATACCTAAGTATGGAAGAAAAAGACATGTTGGCATAGATATAGTTTTTATATTTCTATGAAATAAGGGCAGCAGAGTCATGATGATGATATTTATCTCATTACTAATGCTGCCAACTTCACTATGTAGTATAACACAAAGTCGCTTCCCGCTGTCTGTCTGTCTCTATGTATGCTTAGATCTTTAAAACTGCGCAACAGATTTTGATGCGGTTTTCACCAATAAATAGAGTGATTCAAGCGGAAGGTTTTTGTGTATAACTTATGAAATATTCGGGAAGGATAATCGTTGAAAACCAGATATAGAGTACTGGTGATCGTAGGGCTTATGCCATTAAGATATACCTAACTTAGTATATCAATAGCGCAGGCTGTCTGTCATCGGGCCTGGATGTCAGATCAATAGTGCATCGAGTGAGACTCGAACTGTAGAGAGAGTACGCGTGGTCGGCACGGTTCCTATATTTTACCGATCATTACTCGTTATTTTGACGAGTCATCGACCTTCCTGCTTTACCGAAGTACCAATTACCCCAGACTGTATAGGTCCGAATGGTGGATCAATATTGCAACGGGAGGGTGGGGCCCAAAGGTTTCAGTACGCATGATTGTGCAGGGTACCTAGATAATACGAGTATTATACCGGGAGCTTTCTGTTAGTAGGAAATGAGTCATCAGGTGTGTATCTAGTGTCAGTAGTGGAACGCAGTCTTAAAGAATTGAATTGCATTTGAAGATTCAATCATTTCAAATATAGAATCTCTGGTAAGCCAAACAATTCCATTTTTAAAACCACTGATAAGCGAAATAATTCTATTTTTAAACATGGTGTGGAATAAAATTCGACGCTGATTTCCGTAAGCCTTGGTCATTATAATTTACTTTTCACCACTCCCGCATGAAAAAAGTGTCTTTCCTCTACGAAAACAGTGAGGAAAGTTGGTTTTTCCTCACTGCTTGAACAGTGAGGAAAGTTGGTTTTTCCTCACTGTTTGAACAGTGAGGAAAGTAATGATCCCGTTCAGAAACTAACCTTGCCTGATTTTTTTTATGTTAAGTTTTAAAGATATTTTAAAAAATAAATAATTATTTTGATTTGCTTTGTGACTATTTAATTTATTTACCTATGATGACTCAATACTTTCTTGCTGGGAGTGGTGAAAAGTTTAGTATGCAACATGTGAGCAAGTTCATTTGCTATTCGTTTTGTTGAGTCTTTCGCTTACTCAGGATTGAAATTTATAATCACTCGCTGCGCTCGTGATTCTATTTTTCAATCCTTCGTTCGCTCAAGACTCAAAATCAAAACTCATAGGAAAAACGAACTTTCCTCACTTGTTGGATAAATAACTATTTCACCACTCCCGCACGAAAGAAGTGTCTTTCCTCTACGAAAACAGTGAGGAAAGTTGGTTTTTCCTCAGTGTTTGAACAGTGAGGAAAGTAATGATCCCGTTCAGAAACTAACCTTGCCTGATTTTTTTATGTTAAGTTTTAAAGATATTTTAAAAAATAAAGAATTATTTTGATTTGCTTTGTGTCTATTTAATTTATTTACCTATGATGACTGAATACTTTCTTGCTGGGAGTGATGAAAAGTTTTGTATGCAACATGTGAGCAAGTTCATTTGCTATTCGTTTTGTTGAGTCAAAATCAAAACTCATAGGAAAAACGAACTTTCCTCACATGTTGGATAAATAACTATTTAACTATTTAATAATAAAACAGTCTTAACAGTCAGTTGTAATATTTAAAAACGAGTCTAAAAATTACAAAGCTTAATTATTTGGCTTTTTTGCGTCGAACGAATAAAGAAGAAAAATAAATGTAGTTATTTATTAATTACTTTATACCTACAGTAAATAAAATACTTTTGGAATGGGCAATGAAATAGAAAACCAATATTTTATCCTCAACTCATACTTTTCAACTGGTGAAACAACCAAATAATTATTTAAAATTACACTCCTTTTTGGGCAGTCGTGTATATTTTAACAACTTTACCTGTTGCTTCTCGTTTCAATTGAAAAGCAACATGTTGTGTTTTTAATTCTGTAATTTACCGCCTTTTTAGTAAAGCATTGATGTTTTGAGAACCGTAAACAAGTCGCGTTACCTCTTATAAGTTCAAAACAGCGGAGTTTGACTGACAACTATTTTCTGTAGAAAATTTTAAATTGGAATATTTGACACGGCTAAATATCAAGCTTTACATTTCCAGTATCAGTTGACGTCTCATTGTACGGAAATTTTATACGATGCGAGATCAGCTTACCGGTTACCGGTACTCCGCCGAACAAGTAAATAAAAAAAATAAAAATATAAAACCCCATCCGAAACTTGAAGCTATTTTTCTAATGCCTTTTAACTTACTGTATCTGTTTTCTCAATCAAAGGCCGTTTGTCCACCGCCACGTCAACGGGACGTCAACGAGAATGGGATAGCGACGCCGAAGTAGCGATACATACATTTACTATGGCCGCGTGTGTATCGTTTGTTGTTGACGTCCCTTTGACGATGGTGGTGGACAGTCTTTGTAACCTACGGTAACATTTGTTTGGTACCGGTACAGTACCGATATTGATTAGAAATACCAATAGCAAATACCGGTATCGGGGTGATATCGGTACCAGACATAGTTGGTACCGATATCACCCCAATACCGGTATTTCAAGCCCTGGTTTATTGTTATATGATACGTTATAAAGTGCCTACTATTTGTAACGTCCCTTTGTAACACTTCGAGCGTATAAAAGACCCTCGGGTCCTATTGAGAGGGGACTTTAATACTTGAGACACAGACTTTAGTAAAATACTGCTGGTTTAGTCTCTAGGGGATGTAGATTAGCAATCTTGATGTTTAGTAGATATTGTCGAAAGAAAATTTAGTGTGTGTTTTAAATTCGCCTTACATGTCTCAAAAAGCGTGAGTCTTGCTGTCTTCCATGTCAAATTTTTATCCAACTATATTTATTTATTAATTTCAGACACAATTCTAGTTCATAGTAAATACACTCATACAATTAAATTGTAAACTGTTTATTATCAAATATTTTAAATTCTAAACAGATAAAAGTCCAAAATAAAATTGTTTTTGCAATTTTATTTTAAATATTATATATATTTTTAAATATATATCTTTTCCCTTACAATTATAAAAATGTCAGAATAGAAAATGAAATTGTCAAATATAAAATTGTTAAAGTGTAAAATGTTTTATAAAATTACATAAATTATTGCAAACAATATAGTAATATTATTACAAAAAAATAAAATGGTAATATTTATGATGGCATAGTTATGATTTTTTATCTAAATCTTAACTAATATTATAAAGAAAAAAGATTTGTTTTTTTGTATGTTTGCTTGTAATGAATAAACTCAAAAACTACTGGGCCGATTAAACAATTCTTTCATCATTAGAATGCTATATTACGAGTATTACTGAGTAACTTAGGCTATCTATACTTACACTTATAATACTTATACATATTTACTTACTTATAATAATATTATAAAGAGGTCAAATTTGAACAATTATTTTTGCTTTGGATAGCCCAATTCTTGAGGAAGGTTAGGCTCGCGAACAAAGTCACGGGCAGAAACTAGTAATTATAAAGATATCATGCGGGCAAAGCCATTGGCGCAAGCTAGTATAAAATATTTTTTCATGAATAATTTACATATGTACCTACCTATGCCAGCAAACTATAAAAGAAAATCATCTGTCTAACATGTTTAAAAAATAAGAATATTTGAAAACATGTCGCTAAATTGTGAAGAGTAAATTAAATCAACCCCAAGGGGTAAAAGAATGTTTGTCTCGCAAACTTTCACCCCTAAATAAAATTGCTTCAATATATTCGGAGACATTTTATTAAACAGATACGTAAGTGTTGAACTGACTGCCTGTCTAGTAATGCATTGTTTGCTATTCTTTTCTTTTTTTTTTATTTATTTATGTGTTGTTTGCTTATTTGCTTTTTAATCTTTATTTTTATTCAATTTAGATTCAAATGGTCAACATTAATAATCAATTAGTATAACTTTAATATTATAATATAATTTTTTGTTTGTTTCTATTGCATGATGTGGTCTCCTATAATTGAGGGAGCACATAGATTTCTGTTTTTGTCCTTTATAATATAGCATGTAAGGTGTATTCTTTGTTGGAGATCCTAATAAAATAAAATAAATAAAATAAAATAAATTTGTAAGTTATTTTAATAAACTTGTAAGTATTCATTAGAACCTTTACAAAAGGTTCTAATGAATACTTATACCTCTATTTAGGTACCAGTAACTATCTTCTAGATAATTTAATTAGAAAAACCCTTAAGGGTTTAACTAACATTTACTAAAGAAATTTTACCTATTTACTTATTCAAATCAAGCTCAATAGACCCCTGGGGCGACCAAACACGAGCCATTTTAAGGAAGTCGTCTTTGTTAAATATTAAAAGGGATCTTAAATTGGCTGAGGGGATGAAACAATTTAATGTGGGTAGAATCTGAAGACAGTTGAATATTATTTTAACGCATTTGGCAAACATTATTGAGAAGAAAATTCTAAAAGAGTTTTCAATAACTTTTCGAGAACAATGTCCTTTAGGGTAACCGATTAAAGTGCAACTCCCTGCCAGAGTTGGTGTTTCCCGATAGATAGCATAGGGGGTAAAAAAACTGTTTTGAATTTTCAAATTAAAGAGTTTAATATATAGAGAAGATTCAAATTCTTTCTGAAATATTTTTAAATTTAAAACACAAAACACAAACAATACCTAAGTACGTATGTACATAACATCACGCCTGTATTCCCTTTATAGTTTTTAGAGATTTCTAACTAAACTAAATCAGAGAATCAGTTAACGATTATCCGGGAACCAAACCATTATCCCGAATAGAAGCGTTTCTAGTTCGTCCGGCACTTAGATAATTATTTATTAGCATCCCTTCTGAACCAGTAAATTATGTATATTCCAATTAGGTACTAGAATCCCAGCTATAATTTTATTTGGAGTGATTAATATCAACTAAATTATATGGGTATTCCCACACAGCGATTTGATTGGATTTGGTTGAATGAATTTTAATTTAACTAATTGGGTTGAAACGTGTGTGAATTTTAGTGAATTTTATTTATTGAATCAAATTAATACGTTCATTAAAAAAAAAACTATGTGTATGAAAAAAATCTTGAACGGATTTCGATAAACTTTCGCAAGGAGATAGATGGCATCTTGAGGAAGGACATAGAAGAAATAGGCATGGACATATATACAAATAGGAAATTAAATGAAACGAAATAAGCCAACTTAGGTACGAGTATATACATATGTCACATTTTTATGGTACACGCAAAACGTAACACTACGCAATTCAATAGGATTACTGAAAGTGTTTGACCTTTAACCTTTGCGCGCCAAAAAATGCTTCACTAAATAAAGATACTTTGTCTTCTTATGAGTTGGCTATTGCCGTCGTTTGCGCCCATAGAACTTCTCCATTTGTGAGTTAAATCTGTCGGTAGCGTACAGTTTAAGGGGGTGAAATGGGGGACCAAAGTTTGTATGAAAAACATTTGATTCCGTGTTTCTAAATGACATTGCTCTGGTGCAATACATTGTTATCTTAAAAGCCAACTGCTTCAATCTTCGTCTATCGTATTTTATTCATGCTCGAATATAGTATAATAGTACCTACATAATTGCATGCACAAAATAGCTTGACAGTTGAGACAAGTGTCACTCTTAATAACGTCGCTCAGCGCACACTTTAGCGCAACATACATGTTTTTGCAAATGTCTCGCTGGTGGTGGCGTGTGTGTTGGATCGCTAAGTTCCCTTCAAAATGGTTGAGCTAAACGGTGCTGATCCATGCGTCATGTTCGTGAACGGGCGCCATCAGTACGGACTGGTCATCTCTTATCTGCCACGGCTTATTTTAATTTTTTAATTGTTTTTTATATTTTTATTACGGACGCTTTTTACGTGCACGTCTTTCTACATTATATATTCTCACGTCTATAATTTCAACATGAATGATGTAACCAATAATTTGTCAGAATATTATGATTTAAAAGAGTGTCCGTGGAGTTTCTTGCCCGTTCTTCTCCATAGGAACCTACGCTTTGGAATGGGCAACTATGTAACTTCATATTTCTGACTGACTGACCCCTTGACAATTCAAAAGTGCCTGTAAATGGTTTAATTGAAATGTAAAATGCTTTGAGTTTGAGTTTTGCAACATAAAAAACTAGCGGTGTGTGCTGAATTTTTATTTTCTTAATAATCATCCTAGTTCGAGGTGGCGCGGGGAAAGAGTTCTTGGAACGACTTGGGGAAGCCTTTTCCCAGCATTGGGACAGTAAAGGCAAATTTAAAACAAAAAATTCTTTGGTTCCTCCAAATTATGCGCCGGAAAATATGATCAAGAATTAAATCGTGATACAACTCTTTAAAATGATTACGCGTTTTTTAAGTGTCCGTGCAAATATAAAAATAGATTTGTCTAAATCATAAATAAGGAATTATCGTACATATTTCATACGTTTTAATTCATGGGACGACTACGCAATGCACCCTAATGTTTTCCTAGAAGATCTTCTGTCTTCTCTAATCTAACTCTCTCTCTTGCCCACAGCACCACGATGGCTGTGACCGCAGTGCTGGTGCTGAGCGTGGCTGGCGCGGCTCACGCATGGGGTGGACTGTTCAACAGATTTAGCTCCGACATGTTGGCCAACTTGGGGTACGGGCGCTCACCGTACCGCCACTATCCGTACGGACAGGTGAGTTTATTTGCGTAGTTTTTTAGCGATTTTTGTGCCGCAGTATAGTTTTTTTGCTAGTGATGTGGTGTAGCTGCGTGGAGGTCAGAAGACTACACAATACAATACAATGTTTAATTCACGACATGGTCTACGTGTGTCCCAAGTTTCATCCAAACAAGAATAAAGTATCTATTAAGAATTCATAAAGTAGTTTCAAATTATGGACACAACATTACAAGATTTTTTAAATCTGACTTCACGTTGATTATGAATAAACCTATAGATTTTAGCAGAATGTACGGGTTGAAAATATCCTGTTGTTATAAATTATTTTCTATTAACAAATTATACATACTTAAGACATGAATGCTATGAAAGAGCAGGGGATTTAATTATCTTCTGGGGGGAGGTGGAATGGTTGGAATAACCACCAAAGGGCCGCTATGGCCCACGCACAATGGTCTACCTGACGGACTGAGTGCGGAAACCAAACCCATAGATATGAATGAAAAGGAAGTGAATAATCAAGAACTATGTCAGTATTTTATCATCGTATAATATACTATACACACATCAAAACGCCACTGATGCATTGAGCACACCTACAATATTATAACCTCATAATTACGCGCGTAAATCCGTGGCAGGTTGACGTGTAAATCCGTGGCTTTTACCTGGTCACTGCGCAATATACTGACGTAAAGGTCCTGGCCTATTAACGTGAGCCTGTTTAATTTGTATTTATAGAAGAACAATGGATTTAGTAGGTAATATATTGTGATTTGTTGCTTAATAACGCTTAGATAAATGCTCGTGGAAGACCTAGATTAGAGCTGGGAAAAATGGTTAACGTAAATTGAGGTTTTTGGCACCAAGCGCTGCTTACCGCGTACCGGACGACGTAGCGTAGGTAGGCCTTTTACAAGACTGACTACCTTACTTTGATATCTTCCTGTATACAGTGGATACAGGAAGATATCAAAGTCAAAGTCAAAATCAATTCAAAATAGGCATACAAAATGCACTTTTGAACGTCAAAATTTACAATAAAAACAGAATTGATTCTAGTCCAGAAGGTAGTTTTCGTATGGAGAACAACGGGCAAGAAACTCCAACGTTACTCTTTTAAAAAAAAATCACAATAATCATCTTGTATACATAAATTATATGTGAAGACGACGCACCTAGAATAAGATTATCTACTATATCACGTTAAGTAAAAAGAATTCAATATTAGGCAGTGATAGATAAATTAATGGTATGGTGTTAGTAACATAAAGATGGAAACTGGTGAAAAACATCCCAATCGGCCGTTCACTCGACGATGCTACGCGCGTAAAGGATCGTAGCCTCAATTTCTTTGCAGAGACCAGCATAGATTCTAAAGACATTATCATCAAATCTTTCAATTTTCTCCAGGAACCCGAGGAGGTGTACGCAGAGGCTCTGGAAGGCAACCGTATCGACGACGTCCTAGACGAGCCTGGCCATTGCTACAGCGCCCCTTGTACTACCAACGGAGACTGCTGCCGCGGTCTACTGTGTTTGGATACCGGTAAGTACTTAGAAGCACAGTCTACCTACAGGCTTACTTTTTTATATTCAGGTACTGGCCATTGGTATAGGGGTGAACGAACTCACTAACTGTGTTAAAACGCAATTTTATTACGTTTTTTCGGAGATTATCTTATGTGTGTCAATTAATTCAAACTAAGGAGTTGCGTGACTGTCCGACACGAACTTGGCCGGTTTTTTTTTAAATAGCAATTTTCCAACATTCAAACGCACTTTCAAAAACCTTAAAAAAAATAAAAAACGGCACCATATGTTGAGTATCAAGCTCCAGGTGTGCTGCTGGTGGTCTTGAATAAAACTACTTGATTCCAATTTAATGACAAGTACTGTATTTAGTAGATAGGTACTGATTACATCTATTGAGACGACCGATATGTGTGCGCACGCTCAAGGTGTCGGCGAGCGAGTGAAAGGTGGGGGGAAGCCCGCGATCGCGGTGTGGTGTGTGGCCCGATGTGACGTCAGGAACATATTCCCCGCGTTGAAGAGAAATCTTCAAGATGATGATGACGAGACCGGAAGAGGGCATATGTTGTTGTACGCCCGTGTTACGACGCCCTTCTTCGTCAGGATGTCGGCGACTCGACAATGTCCGTCAGAGCCAGTCTTCACTGCAACCACTCTGCCCAGCAACCACAGAAGAGGAGGAAGATTTGTGTTTCTCACTAAGACCATGGTGCCTGTTTTTAGCTCTTGCCCAGTTGTCTGCCATTTGGTTTTCTGCTGCAGGAGAGACACATACTCATTAGAGAAGCGCTGCCAAAAATGTTGTCGTAGTTTTTCGATGCGATCGAAGCGCTGTAGCCGCTGGATATTGACATCGGTGATCTGAGGACGAGGGAGGGGTTGTTGACATAATCTACACATTACAATGTTTTTTTAATGAGTTGTATTGCAATATGTGGTTGGCTAGCGACGTCGACAATTATTTATTTTACCTCGATGGTCCTAGTTTATCAATTATAACTTCTAGTTACAGCTCTATGTAAGCGGGCACGCCCTTTATGCCTGAGGGCTTTTTTTTTCTTTTTTAGTTATTGTTTACGTTTAGTTTTTTTTATTTCTGCTTGAGTATAGTTCTCGATGTTTTTGGTTGGTATATTGGCGTGTGCTAGCTATCATATGGCTATTAATTTATAATTTAAATTATGCGTAATTTACATTATCTTGCATACTATTTTATAGATTTTTATTTCTAACTGAACAGGCAGTGCTGCTGGGGAGTTTGTTGCGCCACTTCTTCTTCCCAGCTAAAGCACTAGGAAGTGGTGAAGGGTGGGCGTTTTGGGGGACTGTCTTATGTAATTATGACGTTCGAAAAAAGCTCAGCTAGTTTGAATGACTTTTTGAATTTTGAATTGGGTGCATATGAATATCAGTATTTTACATGGAGCGACTCTCTATCTGACCTCCATAATTCAGTTACTGGTTCACACAATGCTCCTTAGTAAGACTGATTGTCATACTTTCGGACTTCTGATTACCCGTAACGAAACGGTCCGTGAAGCTCTTCGAATAACAGTCCGAATCGGTCCCGGTTTCACATTCTCTGTGATCAATAATATTCTAATATTAATTTTCATGCAAACAAAGAGTAGAACTCTCTGCCAGCATCTGTGTTCCCATCCATATATATTCCATCAGTCTTCATAGCAAGAGTGAAGAGACTTCTTTTGGGCACGCTCGTTCCATCATAGACCTCATCCATAACTTTACTTCAGGGGAGATCGAGGTCAAGAGAAGTAAACTCTGCAATATATGAAAAAAAAAAACGATTGAAAGTATAATGTTTCGATGCTTTTGGTAGTATTGATGTGATGAAGAGAGGCGATGTGAATTTTTGAAGCCATCCAAGAAACTTTTTCTCTTTTTTTTTTAATATTTTGGGGACTACTACTATATTCTTCGCGATAAATATATTTTAACTATTTCCAAATTGTATTGTCACTGTTGTTTTTATTTTAATTATACAAGATGGATTTTTGAGATGGGGCAGTAAGGGCAGCTACCTTAAACGTTGTAGCTACAGGAAAACGGTATTAGAAGATGTCTTTAACTTTTTTAAATTTTGCTCTGCATTCACAGATTTAAAAAAAAATGTAGGTACAGTCCCAAGAAAATAGGCAATTTTTTATGTCAATCGATCCTGTTTCTTATAAGGATCAAAAAACTCTACTAGACTAACTGAGGTTTGAATACTAGAAAAGTCAGAAATCGCAAAAAACTTTTCCCATACATTTCGTGGGAAATGAGACTCCAACCTACTATTCACGATGGATAGACTGAACGAAAGTAAACAAGAAAAAATGGAATATGAAATTTTTTAACATTAACGCGTTAAAATTTTATTTTATTATGAACAAAATTTAGGTAGTTTAAAAAAGGTTTTTTGTGAAAACTGCCTATTTTCTTGCTGACTATACATTTCCTTTTTTAAATCTGTGAATGTGTGTATTTCTTGCTGACTGTATTTTTTTTAAACTGTTAACAGATCAAAATGTTTTATGATGAGGCAGAAAGGGCAGCTATGCCCTTACTGCCCCATCTCAAAAATCCACCTGGTATATTCCCGAATTGTACGTGTAAATAACATGTTGATTATAGCTTAAATACTGATTCCCTGGTCTTCGTCTTCATAAGCTAATGTCGCTACTTCTTTTGCGATTTGCATGATCGAATGGACGAAATACTATGCACTATCGCAAAAAAAATAGTAATGTCAGCTCAACTCAACGGTCTTCGAAGATTCTGTGAAGAAAGATTATTATTTTACTGTCAATATTTGTGTCTATTACATTATGGTGTATTTAATAAATCTCCATGCCGTGTCATAACCAGAGCGATCGGTCGGGTAAATACACGGTTGTCGCGTTCATGTCACTCAATTGTTTGATAAGTCGGAAGGCGCCCTGTGTCGGCTTGGCGACATGTTCGGTTTCTCTGAACAAAATGATTAAATTGTAGCGGTTACACCGCCACATACGAACTACGCATCAAAAAGACATGACGTCACACAAATCCTGCATCGCGCAATTAGAGTTTACCGCGCGAACGACATACTATCCGACATCAACAGTTGGGCAGTCTGCCCGCCAGACACAACATCCGTCTGGTTGGAGGATCCTCCCTTTTCTATGGTGGATGAGTGAACTTTACACCCTGTTCCTCATGCCTCTAAATTGGTGACCCCGAATATGAACGTCAACGCAGCCTTCGTGCAACTACTTCAGCGTGACGTCATCATCATCATCACTCCCGCAAGCTTTCGTGAGGCGAGTCACACAGACAGCCAGCACCCTCGGCTTCAACGGGTATCCTGACCACCAGCATGCAGCGAACGCGCATTCCTGGTCATCACCCTCAGCCTCATCAGCAACGTTGGCACAGCATCTGCATCTTCGGCCGGTCTCACAAGCAGAGATCTTTCTACCCTCTCCTGGTCGACGCTAGCAGTCCACCACAACCCGGCGCTATACCACATCCGACTCACTGGATCGTGACGCAGCGCCACCCCGACTCACTGGGGAATCACCGCAGACAGTTCCGACTCAACGCGAACTATGCGGCACCCGGTTCCGACTCACTGGAACCTCCACTGGTACTGTGAAGCATCGCAAGATACAAGACTCAGCCCACTATCGACCTCCGGTCTCCAGAGGGGAGTGATGTAGCGGTTACACCGCCACATACGAACTACGCATCAAAAAGACATGACGTCACACAAATCCTGCATCGCGCAATTAGAGTTTACCGCGCGAACGACATATATAAGACTATCCGACATCAACAGTTGGGCAGTCGGCCCGCCAGACATAACGCCCGTCTGGTTGGAGGATCCTCCCTTTTATATGGTGGATGAGTGAACTTTACACCCTGTTCCTCATGCCCCTAAAAAATGATTGCGAACGTCGCGTTTTTGCGCGACGCTACGATCGCTTTGGTAAAGAAAAAGCCTCTAGACAGCCTTTTTCTTATATAGTTTTTACAGGTTAAAAGAGAAAACCATGGTGCTCGTCTTCAATAATGCTAATGTAACTAGTTCTTTTGCGATTTGCATATATTATAGCACATACTATGCACTATCGCAAAAAAATCTAGTTATTTTAGCGCATTCAACGGACGTCGAAGATTGAAGATGGTGAAGAAAATCATTAGTTTATTACTGATATATTTCATTTTATAATAAGGTGAAGCTTCGTTCAGACTAGCGCGATGCGACAGCACGACGCGACACCGGCTATTGTTACACTGTGAAGTTTTCTTAGAAATTGTATTGTTCGAGTCGCGTCGCGCCGTCGCGTCGCGCTGGTCTGCACGAGCCTTTATTTTAGAAATTATTTTAGCGATATGTCTATGTTTTGATTCTAATTTCCTTTTTTTTATTCCCTTACTAAGTATTAAGTAATTATGTATTACCTTTCTTAGGATTTAAAAAAAATTAGAACATGGATGTACGTCTTCTTTAGAGATAATGTGGCTACAAATTTAGCTATGGTAATATCAGTAATAATAAGCACTATTTCCTACTAAAATAATAATTATTATGTTTGTGAAGTTCAACTCAACTGACTTCGAAGAAGTGTGTATGGTCTATTTTTCAATATGTTTATATTCTCCATAGGGAACTACATTCTTCTCCATAGGACATATTTTATAAAAGTATCGTATTAGCAATAAATGATTTGACTGACCCAAACGTCCTCTTCAACACACTGTCGGCGCGACCACGCGTCGCGCAGAGTGTGTTATGGAGACGGCCTGAGAGTTATGGGGATAAATATTTTTCGTCACACCACGACGCTTGTGCCATGCGAGCACAAGTTAGTGTGGCCTACTTGGAAAACCGTAAATAGACTGTGTACCCAAGTAGGCTGCAGGAATAACAACCTCCACAAGTGGGGGTTCATGGACGGCTTATCTCCGTTGGGTATGCGGCGTCTCTCCATGGACATGGGCATGTGATGCAAGGCGACTAAGCTGGAGATCTAAGCCGTCACATGTACACTTGAGGACCCAGTGGCAATGTCAATGAACGGACTTCGCGTTGCTAAATTTTGGGCTAAACAATATTTAAAAACTAAGTAAATATTTAAAAAAAAAATGTGTTAGTTTTCCCATCGACACGCTATACGATCAAGGTAGGTACCTACATAAACATTCTAAAAACTCGCGTAGATTTTTTAATTTTTTAGTACAATAATACTTTCGAATAGTATTATATACTACTTTTTAATAGTATATTATAATGGGTCTTGCAAAACTACAAAAAAAATAAGACATTCGTTTTTTTAATTATTGATTAACGTTATTCTAATAATGTCTGTATCAATACAGTATTTCTCATTTATAAAAAAAACTGACGTGAATTTAAAACCAATTTATTAGCTGAAGAAACATCATTTATTATTTTTATTTGCTACTTCTGACTACCGAATTTTCACCATAATGTACCTACGTATGTAAAGTTAAGTACGTACGAACATAATCAAACTTCAGTTCCGTGAGTAAAGTACCTACCTATGCTAATAGGTAATATAATTAAAATAATTTGCAATGTAAATGAGAGGTAAATACATGTTTTGTATGGTAATTCAGGCAAAAATTTACTTCTATGTGCTTTCGTGTTATTAATTCTACGAGGCATAAGCATAACCTTGAACTTTTTAGTCAAGGAAGTAGTAAAAACTTCAAAATATTTTATTTCACATAAACCTACGTGGGCACTTATGAAACGTCAGAAGCTAGGTGCACGGTTCCGATTGGTCGTTTCCTATGGAGAAGAGCCGGCAAGAAACTCCACGGTTACTCTTTTAAAAGTAAATGGTATTTACAATCTTTTCAAGTTACAGTGTTTATAGGTATGAGAGGACACTGTAGGCCTATCAACAAGTACCAGGTACTTAGCAAGATAGAAAATGATCGACAGATCTACAAGTCGGTTATGCCTACAACGTTCTCACATTCAAAAAATATAAAAGAAGAGAATCTATATTTAAAAAAAAAACATTTTAAAAACCTATTTAAACCAAATGACATGACTGCCACTAAAGCTGTAACAAATCTAATTTAATAAAAAATATAGTATATTGAAGTTATATATGTCAGATAACGAAAAGATTATGTAAAAAAAGTACGTAAAAAAAAAAAAAAATAGGTAAATAAAGTAGATAAAAAGTACCTAATAAAACGGGTATTCAGAAGCCTGAAACTCTGACAACCAGTCTTACCAAGGAGAATCGTGTTAGTTACCCAGTCAGTGTATTGTGGAAGTCAGACAGGCAGTCGCCCCATGTATAGTTTGATATTCAGCTGCTTCGGGTGAACGTGGAGTGAATATATATAAACGCCGCCACATCCTAAAAAATATCACTTCTTCTTCTCCTGCCGATATTTGGAAGTTCCTTGGAACTTTGGGCATTAGTAAATCGCGACATTCGGACCTTCCTAACACAATTGGTTTGGACGATTTAAATCGCCATTTCTCCACTGTTCCCACTCTAGATAGTCCAACCAAATGTCAAACCCTCGACTACCTTGCTGGTCTGACGCGTCCTAATATTAACCCCTTCGTCTTCACCCCTGTCGACCCGGGAGAGATCAAAAAGATAATCCTTTCCATTAAATCCAAAGCGGTGGGCTGCGATAATATCAGCCGCCATATGATCGTAGCGGCTCTTGATCAACTCCTTCCTGCAATCTCCCACATCATAAACTTTTCCCTTTACACCGGTGTTTTCCCTTCCCTCTGGCGTAAAGCCCTTGTTCGGCCTTTACCTAAGATACCCAATCCCTCTCTTCCTAGTTACTTTCGCCCAATATCCATCCTTCCCTTTCTATCTAAAGTGCTCGAGGCCAGTGTTCATAGGCAATTCTCCCACTTTATTCACCGCAACTCCCTCATCAGTCCATTTCAATCCGGTTTCAGGCCTGGGCACAGTACCGTTTCAGCTCTCCTTAAAGTGACTGATGATATAAGGCGGGGAATGGAAGACACTAAAGTTACAGTCTTAGTATTAATTGACTTCTCCAATGCTTTTAACACCGTCAGTCACGAAGTCCTCTTATCCATCCTTTCCTATCTTATGGTCTCTCGGGAGGCATTGGAATGGTTTTCCTCTTATCTTTAGGGGCGTCAGCAGTCTGTTCGTGCTGGAGACTCTTCGTCGGGTTGGTGTGATCTTGCAGCTGGCGTCCCTCAGGGCGGTATATTATCTCCTCTTTTGTTCTCCATTTTTATTAATCTCATTACCACTGAACTTCAGACTGCGTATCATCTTTATGCTGACGATTTGCAGCTTTACTGCCAGGCAAGTGTGGACAGCATATCCGATGCGATTGAGGAGCTAAACCGGGATTTAGGTGTGGTTAAAAACTGGTCTGATCGTTTTGGGTTGGCGGTTAATCCTACCAAGTGTCAGGCTATCATTGTAGGGAGCACCTACAGTACGAGGAAGCTGAATGGCTTAATTGTGCCACCTGTAATGTTTGACAACTCAGTCATCCCGTTTAGCTCCGATGTTAAGGATCTTGGTCTGCATGTTGACACATGTCTTGACTGGCGAAAGCAGGTCACGACTGTAAGTAAAAAAGTCACCGGAACGCTGCGGTCGCTCTATCGGTTGAAAAACCTTCTCCCATCACACATAATGGCAATGCTTGTACAGTCCCTAATCTTTCCCATAATAGACTATGGTGATGTGTGTTACTATGACCTGAATGCAGATCTCCTCAATAAACTTGACCGCCTTCTAAATAACTGCATTCGATTCGTTTTCAATCTCCGTAAGTATGATCAAGTGTCTGCGCATCGATTGCTTTTAAAATGGTTACCCATACGTCAGCGCAGAGAGTTGAGGGCTCTGTTAATGTTGTATTCTATACTCGACAAACCCACTTCTCCTTCTTACCTGACTTCCCATGTGCAATACCTTTGCTCTGCCCATAGCAAAAATCTTCGTTCTACCAACAATCGTCTTCTACGATGTCCTTCTCACCGCTCTGGTTTTATTCACTCTTCTTTCTTTGTCCAGGCGGTATTTCTTTGGAATGCGCTTCCTTTGGATATCAGGATGGCAACCAGTCGGTTATCTTTCAAGTTGATGGCACGTAAACATATTCGTGAAAAGTTGGCAGAATCTTTGCAGCCCTGATTAGCTGGATTTGTTTTCTCCTCTACCTATCGTTATTTCTCCTGACAAAGTTGATTCGGTTTATATGTATGTATCTATGTATGTTTTATGTATTAGTAGGTATTCATTATCAAGTTATCTATCACTTATGTTGCACCTGCCATGTTTTGTCTCTGCACCACCCTAAGGTTGACTGGTAGACAATGCCTCAGGCATTAAGTCCGCCTTTGTACAGTATTTTTTTTACTTGTGCATAAAGTTTTAATAAATAAATAAAAATAAATAAATATATATCATTCAAGACACATAAGACAGTCCCCCAAAACGCCCACCCTTCACCACTTCCTAGTGCTTTAGCTGGGAAGAAGAAGTGGCGCAAAAAACTCCCCAGCAGCACAACTGTCTGTTCAGTTAGACAAAATTGATTCTATATAACAGTATGCAAAACAATTTACATTACGCAACAGAAAACATAATTTATATTATAAATTAATAGCTATATGTCAGCTAGCACACGCCGATATATACCAACCACTTATGATAACTGAACGAATTATAATAATATGATATAGGAATATATGATAGTGAACGGGTCAGCTTTCGTAGAACCAAAGCCGACCCGTTCACTAACCTTTTTTCTTTATGAAAGATGAAAAAAAAACAAAAAAAAATTGTTTATTTGCGGTAAAGACGACTCAATAAAAAAAGAAACAAGTTTAGGGAAAATATGCCTCATATCCACGCAAAATGGCTATCGCTCAGCATAATGCTGCGACCCTATGCAAGACAGAGCCCCAGCGCTGGTTTTCAGCGACAGCCGGCGTTGACGTGATGACGTCAACCGCTGCAGCATAAAATGAAATATAATCATGATATACAAATAAATATACAATCATTAATTCTACATGTATAAATAAAATATAATATTTAATAAAAATTGCAATATTCCGATCAGTCGGCAATCGACTCGCGCGCCGCCGCCGGCTTAGAGTAATCAGTGCGCGTAGCTGTCAGAAAACTATTTACGTATGACGTTTTGACATCTGGTTACATAACAATTAGCATGGCGCATTCATATACGTAATGAATGTTATGATTATTATGGAGGAAATATATTCCTTCCATTCTATTACCTTCGAGGCGAATCCTCTTTCACAAAATCATTATCCTTCTCTCGAAGCTTTAGTTTTACATCACCATCACCCGAATTTAAAACGACTTAATTATTTTTTCTATTGAATTATCAATGCATACATACGCCTTTAGGTAGTCTAAAAATCACTAAAATGATTAAGTGAGTTTTTAATGTCAGTAATTTGCTAAAACACACAAAAGCGAAAATTAACTAACTGGACTTAGTGACTACTCACTCTTTATTTTTAAATGATTTGTACAGTACTACAAAAGCGAAAACTCATAAACCCATTTTAATGTTTTATTTTATTTTAAAACTGGAACTTATGATCAATTACGAATAATAATTAAAGTCTTTTAATTATTATTTATACAACTTCGACGTACATTGTCACAATTAAGGTAAATTTCGCCCGCGAGTTGGTGAGTTTGTTGCGGCTATAGTGACGAGCGCGGCGCGTGGTGACTAATTCGCGGAGTCGAAGTCGATCGACATAGACACGCGATGTTATGGTAATCAACATTAGTTTTAATCAATCTAAGTGCTTGATAATTAAATTTGTAAGAGATGTCTTCCAAAGCGTTCTATAACAAAAAAAAAACCGGGCAAGTGCGTGTCGGACTACGCACAATGAATGATTCCGTAGTTGGGATGAATTCATCCCAAGACCAAACTTAACATTGTATGTTGAAAAACATTTTCTTCCATACATTCCAACTGCAAATGTAAGTTTGCATGCACACTAATGAGAGATTTAGTATGTTATTTTAAGACCATAGACTTATAGGTTTTCCTGTACCTAATCTATGAGTAAAAAATCATTTTCTTTGTATTTTTTTTTTGTCTCAGTAGTTTCGGAGATAGGGGGTGGGGGGGCAAGAATGGTCAATCTTCATAAATTAATTTTAAATTATGAAAAAAAAGTCGAGGTCCTCGCAATATGCCTTTTGTTTTGAAATTTTTTTGTTTTGTTGTGCCCCCCATATTCAAAATTCATTTATTTATTTACGTTACACGTCCGTGTTTGGGACACAGAAATACATAATGTGTACTAAAGTTCAACTTAATCGATCCATTAAATCCGTAGCAAATCGGCTTTGACAGACGGTCAGACAGACACCCATACAGCCAGCCAGCCAGCCAGACACACGAGTGATCCTATAAAGGTTCCGTTTTTTTTCCTTTTGAGGTATGGAACCCTAAAAAACTACTACGGTGGTCAGAGCTCTAGCGAGAGGAACCTCCTCACTATGCATGCCGTGTCTAGGAGTGCTGGTTTCTGAGTCAAGCCCTTGACCCAACCGCGCAATGAGAGCCTCCTGAGGTGTTGGTCGAGGCTCTCCGCTATTAGGCCATAAACCAAAACGGCTATTGATACAATGATTACAGAGTCCACGTCCCACATATCGACAACCTCGTGTGCTAAGTCAATACTTGATTTTGTATCTTTCTTAGCTTTTACGCGATTCTCGTCGTGAGGGACACTGATATCAGTAATCATTGCAGCCGTGCAATGATTATTGATATCAGTGTCTCTCTCGTCGATCTATCACCATAATATTAGGCTTATTGATTACACTAGTCCTGTCAGTGATGAAAGATCGATCCCAGTACAATGTGGCATTACCATTCTCGAAAACTGAGTCGGGCACAAACCTGTAGTATGTGCCCGACACGCCGCAAGGTTGGTCAAGGTTCGGACGCCACAAGGTTGTACTGCAAGGCAAGTTGTTGGTGGATAATCCTAGCCAATAAATTGTGTCTGTGCAAGTACTCGCCGTTAGCAAAACAGTACAACCAGAAACAATAATTATGTCGGATTAATTCACCGGGACGATGGCTCGCCGTAAGCAAGACGAGAACAACCGGAAACAATATGTCAGGTTGATGATTCACCGGGATGGTGGCATGCCATATCGTCCTTGATAATGTATTTCCGATAGTTATTCGTCATTATAACCTCATCCATAATCACACAGACAAAACCTTCGATTTTCCTGAAGTATTCGCCAAAGCTCAGCCAGGATACAGACGCCAAAAAGTCTACATCAGGCCCATGGTGAGCTCGGAAAAAGGAAGATCTTTGCCTTGCTATACTTCCTTAAGACCGTTAGTATCAATTACTGTAGGTTTGCGCCAGTTCTCTTTCGCTAAGGAGAGTGGGGTGAGGCGCTTGTCCACTGCGACCACATCTCGGTGCAGTCACACGTCTAAACCACCTCATGAAGCATTTTGTGTAACTTGGAATGAGATTAATTGTAAAAGGGGCAGTGTGGAAATTGCCAATGCAATGAACTGGTGTATAAGTCAGATATCAATCAATATTAAAGAAGTCACACTTAACCCTGGGCAAAATAGAAACCAATTTATCACGGCATTTTCGGTTAATTTAATTCGAAAATTGGATATGCAGCTGGAAGTTATTGAGCAAAAATATTTAGAGAGTGGACACACTCTTAAGGAAGTGGACTCCATGCATACCTATGGAGTCCACTTCCTTATGAGCAAATACATACGCCTGTTTATTCCATGATTGAAAGGAAGTCGACACTTTTTTTTTGTTTTTGTTTAATATTAATAGCATTTTGTGAGTTTTTGTTGATTATTTCGATTTATTCCTTCAATAAAACTTGATTGAATTTATTATAATACTTATTCATGTCATATTTCAAACAAGACTTACCCTACAAGCTTCGAATATTCAGTTAGGTAGTATTTACAATACACATTTCATACATCTAACAGTTAGTTCCACTTTAACTAAGTCTAGTTATTTTTCTTCAAAATAATTTAGAACTGAGAGAAAAATCACTAACTACGTTCGAAAATTAACTAATTCACAACTAAGTCAGAGACTTTATAGAGAACAATTAATTAGTTTAATGTTTTTAACTTTTCTTAATTATTAGAGATTTTTCACGTGTTTTAAATCTTATTATATAAATTGTATTTTATTTCCTTCAAATTGAAGCTAAAAACTTAAAGTTATGTAAAGGCAAGCCAAAGTTATAACGATTTACATTTTCAAAAACTTTGACTCTCAATATCTCAAAACATGATTTTTCGACTTAATGACTTTTCGCTCTACGGGGACGATATATCCTATGATACACGGCAATACTGTTGCTTCCCATTAGTGAACGATTTTTTTGGAATCGGATCAGCACTTCCGTAGAATACCCTCAGCATACAAACTCACAAATACATTTATATAATATAAGTAAACATTATTGTATATCGAATGGCTATACCTTGTCTGCCTTTCTTTCTTTTTCGAGTTATCTTATATTTTGTATGATGCATGTGTTTCTGTGACAAATAGACATATTTTTCTATCTTTCACGTTCCCAAGTTATCGCCTAAAACAAATAGTAAGGGATACTCCCAAACATTTTCACATAGGTTAACGAAGTGCTCTCATATTTCACGTTTATGTTTATGCGAAATGTTTTTGTGTCTCTTGTGGTTTACACACTGATTTTCTCGGGAAAGGGAAAAGCTAGCAACGTGTGTTTATACGTATTACGTGTAATCGTGTGCAAAATTATATTAGCTTTTTTACACTGCGAGGTTCTTGCTTTTTCTCTAAGCTGCCGCGGACAAGGAGGGTTTTTGGGAGAGAAAATCCAGAGATCATTGTCACGCGCCTTATTTCTGATAATCATCCTAGTAGGGTGCCTTTTAATTAAACTTGTATTTTGTAAAAATATTATAACAGACATAACATAACATCACGCCTTGTTTCCCTGAAGGGATGGGCAGAGTCGTACCTATAGTAGGTACACCCACTTTTTGCCAGTTATTTTTAAGTCCCATGTAATAGGGGGCGAGCCTATTGCCATCAACCGGGCACAAATCCAGACTCCGGGCTGCTACTGAGAAATTCGAGAAAGAAAAACCCAATGACACTTTGCCCGACCTGGGAATCGAACCCAGGACTCATGTTCAGCAGTAGCGCTTGCGACCACTAGACCAACGAGGCAGTCAAGTAAAGTCAACTAAAAATATAATAATATATGTTTATATAAAAATAGGGGTCTATTTTAAAATTAGCCCCCCTCCCAAAAATTAATAGCTAAGCATGGCCTGGCGTTTTAGCCTTTCGTTATCTCGGATAAATCAATACGCACTCCCACCGCGTATTGGCGGTATCATACGATTAATTCTGGATTTCTCCACACTGTTTCCCCGCAATTTTACTAAAAAAGAAAAACTGAGAGCAAAATCGACCCGACCCATTTGCACCGATTATTATGTAGGTGTTTATGGACTGATACTAACGAATAAATAAAACCGTGTGGGTTCGAAACACTCGGGTCATGGGGCCGAGAGCGCGTCTCCTTTTTAAGGAAATTTCTCGCTGACTGGTCGACACTTCACGTGACCAGAGGGCTGGCTCGTACTTTAGCCAAAGAATTAGCATTGCCTTTCAACGTGGCATGCCCAGAAGACTGGCTTCTGGGCACGTTTCCTGATGACAGCGATGCGGACGAGTAGTTCTTCGACGCCTAAGTGTCCTTTTGTTTTTTCTTTTCGTGTGGTTAGTATTGTGTCACAGTTTTGATGCCGCCCATGGGCCTGTGACTTGGCTTCACATGCCGTCGAATAATACCTCTCAGGCATGCCGGTTTCCTCACGATGTTTTCCTTCACCGATTTTGAAGCAAATGATAATTATACAATACGCACATGAATCCGAAAATTCATGCGCGTATTGTAATGTTTATTTATTTACTCGTATTTGTATAGTTAGTTAGTTAGTCATTTAATTTAGAGTTATGTGTATTGTATATTTAAATAGTTTCAGTTACCAATTTAGGGTAATATGTTATACTGGTTTCTTACAAAGAGTGAAGTAGGTGCTCATCATGAGGACTCTTGAAGATTTTATTTATTTTTAACCACAACGGCAAAGCTCTTGGCCTTCATCTCACCGGCTGGTATATGTGATGATCAGGCCGAATGTGGAAGCGAGCTACACCTGGAATCCTCAGCCACAGAGGAGCTGGCTATCTTACGTCTAACGGCTGAAACACAACAATGCTGTTAACATTGTTGCAACAGACTAAGATAAGATTGTGGTAGCTAGCCAGGCAGACTTAGAACAGGCCCTACCACCAACCGAACAGAGCGAGATAAATTTTTGTCCCCACTGCGAATCATCCCGGGATCTCTGGGTCTGAGATAGGTTGTCTTACCACAAGACCACAGAGGCGGTTAAAATGTTTAGCCCTCTAACAGGAGCGTTGGTCTTTTTTTTCTAAACATAACTGTTAAAATTAATATTGAATGATACACAGACTGAATCTGAGGAGCTCGTGGCTAAGTAATAACTGCCGCACGGGTCCATCCATCAGGTTAAGCTACACTTGCCGGGGTTGGTCTGTGGATGGGTGACCATCTTTACATACCGAGACTCCTCCGTGCCTCGGAAAGCACGTTAAGCCGTTGGTCCCGGCTGTCATTCGTGGATCTTTGATAGTCGTTACGGGTCGTCAGAAGCCCGAAAATCTGACAACCAGTCTTACCAAGGGGTATCGTATTACCCAGTTACTGGGTTGTGGAGGTCAGATAGGCAGTCGCTCCATGTAAAATACTGGTATTCAGCTGCATCCGGTTAGACTGGAAGCCGACCCCAATATAGTTGGGAAAAGGCTAGGCAGATGATGACACAGACTGAATCAATTTTCATGGCCCTTATGACCTAAGCCAAAAATATTTTTTGATATTCGCATAAAGGCTCATGCAGAACAGCGCGACGCGACGGCGCGGCGCGAAACAAACAATACAAATTCTAAGAAAACTTCACGATATAACAAAAGCCGGTGTCGCGTCGCGCTAGTCTGCACGAAGCTTAACTCTTGATCTGAAAAGGTGTCATACAGAATATGAATAAAAAATCTAGACTAATTAAAAAGTTATGCTACAACGCGAAATTTCGCGGGTATTCTGGTTAAAGACAGAACATTCTGTAGCTAACTATTATAACAACAACCATGTTTTGTGACGACTACCCTCACGTAGGCAGTTATTTTTCTTGCTATAAATAAACACACATACACCTCCACATTACTTGAACCTTCCGTGTTAACTTCATCGAGTGAACGAAAATAAAGTGGCTGCTAGCCACTTAGAGACGTTCTGGGAAAAGTGGAACATTCTCAGTTTTTGTAGAAACTATTTACGGATTAGCACATAGACGATATAAAAATAAATAAATAATACCAGCCTTCTTTCTGAGTATATCTTGGACGTTATACTGACATCGGTGAAGGAAAAACATCGTGAGCAAACCTGGACTTATAGTTAAAATATTAAAAAAATATTTAAAATAATACACTCGAGAGCAATGAATCCGGGTCACTTAAAGAATCCTAAAAATCTCGGAAACTAAAAATGCTAGGTTAATGCAATAAATTGTATTTAATAGACAATGTAATACTCCTTAAATGAAGGTATTAAAACTTCTTAGTTATTGTAAAGTTATATCATAAAAAAATCAAATTTGAAAAAGGGCCACTTTCGAAGATGGAACTACGAAATTACAGCATTTGGTTTTGCTTTTGTTTGTAATCTGTCATTTATGTGGGTACATAAACCATGTTGATAGTGCTCTATATTCATTATTCAAGCTGAAATTATGTCGCTTATGCCTGAAGAATGCACCAGAATACTTACAATGCTGGAAACCGGCCGGAGTCAGCGCGATACAGCCAGGACTGTCGGTGTGTCGCTGTCAACAGTACAAAGAGTTCTCCGACGTTACGAAGAAACTGGTTCTAACCTACGCAGACCAGGAACGGGCAGAACCAGGTGTACCACAGCACGAGAAGACCGATACTTGGTGAACACCATGCTTCGAAATCGCTTTCTTACAGGAACTGAACTCACAAATCAGTTTCGACGCCTCGGAGGAAGTAACCCAAGTGCATGGACAGTAAGACGTCGGCTTGCTGAATCTAACTTAAAACCCCTTAGACCTGCAAACGGCCCTAAACTGGAGCGTGGGCATCGTATTTCAAGACTAAGATATGCCCAGAGCCACGTAAATTGGAGTATTGAAGATTGGTCAAAAGTTATGTTCTCCGACGAATCAAAATTTATGCTCTACAAGCACGATGGAAGACACAGAGTGTATCGAAGACCAGGGGAAAGATTCAAGCAAGCATGCATCGAAGAAAAAGTAGCCTACGGTGGTGGGTCTGTACTTGTGTGGGCCGGAATTTCTTCTGAAAGTCGCACAGAGCTGGTGATCATAGAAAACGGCTCTTTAACTAGCGAAAGATATGTGGAAGAAATCCTCAATGATCACGTTGGTCCATTTATGGTCAATTTAGGTGAGGATGCTATATTTATGCATGACAATGCCCGACCTCATACAGGTAGGATTGTGAATGACTACCTTCAAGAGATGAACATTACTCGTATGGAGTGGCCAGCGCGCAGCCCGGATATCAACCCGATCGAGCATGCTTGGGACGAGCTAGGCAGATGCGTAAAACAACGAAACCCTCCCCCAATCACGCTTCGTGAGCTCAAAATTGCTCTCACAGAGGAATGGGAGAATATTCCCCAAAATCGTATAAGGAACTTGGTGTACAGCATGCCAAACCGCGTAAACGCAGTAATGGAAGCACGAGGAGGCAATACGAAGTATTAAAATTCAAGAAAATCTTAATAAAGTTCAAAAATTTCATGTTTCCTATTTTTGTTTTAAGGAGAGATCAGCAGTTTTTTTCTTTATGTAATTTTGTGTTAATAAAATTTATGGTGACTCATATTTTTTTTACTTTCATTTAAGGAGTATTACATTGTCTATTAAATACAATTTATTGCATTAACCTATCATTTTTAGTTTCCGAGATTTTTAACATTCTTTAAGTGACCCGGATTCATTGCTCTCGAGTGTATTACAAACGTGAAAGTTTTTGAGGATGGATGTTTGTTACTCTTTCACGCAAAAACTACTGAACGGATTTAGATGAAATTTGGCACACTGATAGAATATAACCTTGATTAACACATAGAGTACTTCTTATGTCGATATTCCCACGGGACCTAGATTTATGCGGGTGAAACCGCGGTGTGCTACTAATAGTTAATATAAGTCTGAAAATCCTTTGTGTAAGGCCTCATAAAAGACGATATTAGAAAGAAAAAAAATCCTTTCTATATTCCATAGCTAAGCCGTCACGTTATTAATGAAAAGGTTTATTTTAGCATTTTTTATTTCTATACAACACTCTTTCAACAAATTTTTATTCCTCAGGATATTTTCACCATTTCTTAGGAAAGTTTGACAAGCGACCTCTTTACATAATGACATGTATTTTTCAATTTTTGATGTGTAACATCTTCCTCTCGCTTCCCTGCAATCAAAATAAAAACAATCAAATCTGTGGGAGTGATTTAGTAAAAAGGGACGGAAGTGTGTAACAAGAAGCCGGATAAGCGCGCGCTATTTGATTTGACGAATGAGCGCGCGCGGTGCTAGAGTTGGCTGTCAGATGGTACCAACCCATTTTCCGAGAGGTTATAAACAGAATGGCGATAGTAATGATGATGAAACTCAAACTCAAAGCATTTATTTCAATTAAACCATTTACAGGCACTTTTGAATTGTCAAAGAGTTAGTTAGTTAGTCAGAAAGTTGAAGCTAGTTGCCCATTCCAAAACGTAGATCTCTATGGAGAAGAACGGGCAAGAAACTCCAAGGACACTCTTTTAAATATAAAAATTACAAAATCCTGGGTACATTACTCTTGTTGATTCTATATGTGAGAACACAAAAAATATTTTAAAAAAATATAAAAATTAAAAACGATTAAAAATATAAGATTAAAAATAAGCCCTGGCAGATAAGAGATGACCAGTCTCAACTGACGGCGCCCGTTCACGAACATGACGCGTGGATCAGTACCATCCAGCTCAACCATTTTGTAGGGAACCGAATGATCCAACACACTCGCCACCATCATCGAGACATTAAGTGAGCAAGTCAAGTCAAAATCAACATAATAACATAGTAAACGACTCCATGGTACTAATGTTTACAAAAATTGAAAATAAAAATGCGTCTAAGTTATACAAAACTATAGTTTGCATTGTATTTAAAGAATTTTACCACCAAAAATGAATGATGAATATTGTTTATATTATATATACGTCAACCAAGATGTCTGTTGTTACACATTATATGCGACTACTGTAAATTATTTTACTTCAGCACAGCTAACGGCGGATCTTTTAAAATGAATTGAAATAAGAAATAATACACGGTAAGCTACTCCACGAGCCTGTTTTTTAAGTTCCGTTCCCAAAGGATGCCAACGGGACCCTTTTACTAATTCTCCGCTGTCCGTCTGTCCGTCCGTCTGTCACAGGGCTGTAATGTTTCAAACCTCAATAGGTAGACACTTGAAATTTTCACAAAATGTGTATACGAATATGGTCTGTTACAAAAAAAATAATCTAAGGTCGCTATAACAAAAAATAAAATAGATTTAAAAATTAAAGGGTCCTCTTATAAGAAACGAAAAAATATGTAGTGATACATATTGTAGGGTGTTGAGCCCTGCGTGTGTGAGTCCGTCTCGCAATTGACCGTTTTTATTCTGAACTACCTTTATCGAGTTTTTTGCAGTTTATAAACCTACTTTTGCAAACACGTAGCACGTAAGAAAAACCATTACAAACCCATTTACTGTTAAATGAAAGTAGTGTGTAAAATGTTTCTTTATATATACCTTTCATGCTGGTTTTCCATTAAGAGGAAAGAGCGTGATGTTTTTTCATTGTTGTGTGTGTGTTCATATAAAAATAAAACAAGCTATTGGGAATATACGGACTATTTTTATATCGGAACTTTTTATTCAAACATTTACTTTTTTATACAACCTGTTTACGTTTGTTTATGTTTAATTCAGTTGTGAATAAACAGGTTGTTTATTTAAAATGGAAGTTTGTCATGAAAATACAGGCTGTATTTTTGAATGGAAAGTTTTTGCGAGCATACAATAACAGTTGAGTACAACCTATACATTTAAACCAAAAGGTTTTTGTGACTAATAAGCTCTACGACCTGTTTAAATACATTCACTTTTGTAAATATGGACTTTATTTTTGGTTGACGAAATCACAATAAATTAAAAAGTTATGTTTTTGAGCATGTTGAGGCGCAATGTATACTGGAAGCTTACTTATAATACATACTCAAGGAGCTCGTAGCTTCGTAAACAGCCACACGGATCGATCCAACAGGTTAAGCTAAGCTTGCAGGGGTGATCCGTGGATGGGTGACCATCTTTACATACCGAGACTCCTCCGTGCCTCGGAAAGCACCTTAAGCCGTTGGTCCCGGCTGTCATTCGTGGACCTTTGACAGTCATTACGGGTCGTTAAAAGCCCGAAAGTCTGACAACCAGTTTTACTAGGGGGTATCGTATTACCCAGTTACTAGGTTGAGGAGGTCAGATAGGCAGTCGCTCCATGTTAAATACTAGTATTCAGCTGCACCAGGTTAGACTGGAAGCCGACCCCAACATAGTTGAGAAAAGTCGTGCAGATTGATTTGAGAGCCTTATACGAGAATAACACAAATACATATACGTACATATATTAAGCAGAAACTACAGAACGCCACCTGCTACGATCCTTACACCCTCCTTTGGCTTCGTTTACGTTCACACATCTGGTCATACACGCACGCTGGCTACGAGTGTGGCGGCATCAAAATCGCCACATGCAAACTACGCATCAAAGACATGACGTCACACAAATCCTGCATCGCGCAATTAGAGTTTACCGCGCTACCGACATATATACAAGCTCCCGTCTTCAACCATTGGACAGTTTCCCGCCAGACACGGCACCCGTCTGGTCGGAGGATCCTCCCTTTTCTATGGTGGAGTGACCTTTACACCCTGTTCCTCAAACCTCTAAACGAGTACTACGCACCTGACCTTTCTGAAGAACATCGCCAATAAGGTTACTGTCCTCCTAGGGCGTTTCCACTCACATCTGCCTTTTGTTAGTCGCCTTTCATTCATCCTCTCAACATGACCAAACTATGTAAGCATACTCTTTTCAATTATAACTTCCAGTTATAGCTATATATGCTATATGTAAGCGGGCACGTCCTTTATGACTGGAGGCTTTTATTTAGATATTGTTTACGTTTAGTTTTTTAGTTCTGCTTGAGTACAGTTCTCGATATTTTTGGTTGGTATAATGGCGTGTGCTAGCTGACAAATGGCTATCAATTTATAATTAAAATTATGTTTAGTGTTGCGTAATGTAAATAATTTTGCATACTACTATTATAAAGTTTTTTTTTTTTTTTAATGAACAGACAGCTATGCTGCTGGGGAGTTTGTTGCGCCACTTCTTCCCAGCTAAAGCACTAGGAAGTGGTGAAGGGTGGGCGTTGTGTGGGACTGTCTTATGTAACTTTGACGTTCGAAAAGTGCTGATTTTCAGCCTAGTTTGAATAAGTGACTTTTGAATTTTGTTTTTTTATTTTTATTTGGACTGATAAGTTCATATAATTACTACTAAACGCTTTCACACTGTGTCGGTGTAGTGCCGGTATCGTCGCCGACATTGATGGTCGTGCCGATATCGGCGGACGACACAGTGCACTCGTTCACTGCTTCCATTATTACCTCGAATACACTATTACACTTTTGGCATTTCGCGGCGGAGGCTGCTGTGGCATACCGTATGAGAGTAAGCTGTTGGTTACATCTTGTCATATTCCGATATCGTTCCGATATTGTCGGCCGATATCGTTGTCGTCCGAGCTGACGATAATATATGTCGGTGTCGTTATTGCCGCTGTGTTTAAACAGCCAGTCTCTTCCATGCTAAACGTAGGCCATTAAAATGTAGATAAATAAAAAACAAAACACAACTCACATAATGTTTTATACATTTTTATCATCACATTATAAACAGATGAACAATGTTATTACATTGTGTACGTACAATGTACATCAAATAGACATTTAACGAGCTTGTAACTACCTATAGGTATTATTATTAAAGGTACGTGGTACGTACAACTCTCCTTTACCTAAAAAAGAGGCCAAGTGCGAATCGGACTCGCACACGCAGTTCACTACATATTTCTTGTATGTACCCCCGTTCATTTATATTTTTTTTAATCCTGCATCGCGCAATTAGAGTTTACCGCGCGAGCTACATATATAATACTATCCGACATCAACAGTCGGGCAGTCGGCCCGCCAGACACAACACCCGTCTGGTCGGAGGATCATCCCTTTTCTATGGTGGATGAGTGAACTTTATACCCTGTTCCTCATGCCCCTAAAACCTAATAGCTTCCACCCACAACTTCGGCCGAGCCTATAACATTTTTCAAGAATTGGGCTATCCAATGCAAAAATATTTTTTCAAACCTGACTGGTAGTTCCGGAGATTACCCCTACATACAAACAAACAAGCAAAATTAAATTACCTCTTTATAATATTACTAGCACTAGCACTTTGCCCGCGGCTTCGCTTCCGTGGTCTTTCCCGCGGGACCCGTTATTTTTCTCGGGATAAAAAGTAGCCTATGTTACTCCCTGAAAACTAAGCTTTTTAATGGTAAAAGAATTTTTCAAATCAGTCCAGTAGTTTCATAATTCATAATAATTTTATTTGCATAAACATGTGTGTGTACATACATAGAAAGTGCATACAAGATGATAAAGATAGGTAAATTAAGTGCACACATGTTTTTCACTACGTGACGTGCAAAATAATAGATTTATACAATTTAACAAATATTAAAAGTTGTCATAATTAGAGTTAGAGAGTTAAAAAAATTAGAGAGTAAATGAAAAAAAAAAAAAAACGAATTATTTATGTCAAATCAAATTCCTTTTCATTAAGGAACTCAGTAACGCTATAATATGCTCTGGCGGTCAAAAAAGTATGAAGTTTTTTTTAAAACATAGATTGAGGTAGTTCTCTCCAACTTTTAGGTACTTTGTTATACTCGTAAATGACTGGAGCCATACAGTATATACTTTTGCGCATTAGGGTCGTCTTAGAGGATTGGAGACAAAGTTGACCATTGTCACGTCTATTGCGTGGGACTATGTCGGCTAGACGCTTAAAGTAATGCGGATTGGACTTAACAAACACAGGCACTTCTAATACGTACAAGCACGTTAAAGTTAATATCTTGTAGTTTTTAAAAATAAGGCACACAAGTATCGGTCTTCCCAAGTTTAAACATAGCCCGTAAACATCTTTTTTGAGTCTTGAATGCTGATTCTTTTCGAGTTACCCCAAAATATTAGCCCATAGCGTAGATGGGATTCTACTAAACCATAGTACGCTGTAAGTAGAGCATCCGTATATAATGTGACTGAAAGTGTGCTTAAAGCGTATGCGGATATACTAAGTTTTTTAGATAAAGTCTCAATATGTGCTTTCCAGTTTAGGTTTTTATCAATCTGGAGACCAAGAAATTTTGTAGAGTTAACTTCTTCTATGTTTTCATTGCAGTATTGTATTTTTAGGTTCATGTTAGGTAACCGTTGCGTAAAATGTATAGTCTTCGTTTTCTTTAGGTTTATTTTCAAATTGTTTCTCTGCATCCATTGTATAGCTGATTTTAAGGAATTATTAATATCATTCTCATACGTCTCTACACTTTTACAAGGTATAGTCAAAGTACTGTCGTCCGCGAATAGGGTAACCTGTTCTTCAATGCATTTAGGCATGTCATTAATGTATAATATAAAAATAAATCAAAACACTTCCCTGCGGTACCTCATGTTCTACTTCACGCCCTGACGATCTATAAATCTCTTCTTTCTTCTTTACGGTATTGATATGTCTAATTTCAGTAAAAAAAACAAACAATCAAATATTCAAATATTTCCTCTTTATAATATTAGTATAGATATACTCGTAGATAATATATTATATAAGTAATAATTATAGATTGGTATAACGGCCATAGTAGTACCACGCACACATTTTGTGAAATGGACAGCGGAGTTTTAGTAATAGTATCCCGTTGGCACTCTTTGAGTACGGAACCCTAATAAAGTGACATATAGACAGATAGATATGTACAGATAGACAGATGTAATAAGAAAGTTTATAGGTACATGTTTTGAATTTATTTTAAGTATACAATCTGCTTCTACGAATTTGATTGTATATTCTTATATACCACAGAATTGTAATTTGGAACTTTTTCTTGGAAATGGGAAAGAAGATATTTTAGTTTCATTATTATTTATGAACATGAACCCTAAGGAGTTTATCGGCATGTTTGTCAATAAAGAGAATACTATGATCTATATTCCTACTAAAAGAATGAGAGAGATGAAAACGCCCGGAGGGGCCCTAGGAGGACATAATTATAGTGACCTTATTGGTGGTGTTCTTCAGAAAGGTCAGGTGCGTTGTACTCTCAACCGGCGTGAGTGTATGACCAAATGAATGAACGTAGACAAAGCGAAAAAAGTATGTAAGGATCGTAGCAGATCAGGCCCAGGTCGACGGCGCGTTGTGTTTCACGCGCGTCTCAAAGAGATGTCAGCACAACTGACGGGGTCCGCTAGGGCCGATGCCTGGCGGGGTTCGCGGGAAACTCCGAAAGAGATACCGAGGTCCCAGGCAACATACGGGCAACTAAAAGAACACGGGTGGGTTTTAGTCAGTAAGAGTCTGACTCGGCCTCCGGCTCCACCCAGAGCGGGAGAAGTTATTTGATAATTTGCCACAAAAAAAAGCTTTGGTAGCAGGTGGCGTTCTGTAGCTTCTGCCTAGGATAGGCATAGAATTGATGAAGCTCACTCAAAAACTACACAAGCCAAGTTAATACGATTTATATGGGACTACTTAGAAAGTTTCCTCTACTAAAAAAACGCGTAAATCAGCCCAATAATCAAGGATAAATCGGTCATATTCTCTACTTGTTTTTGAAGTCGGCTAAAAATGATATATACAAGGCGGATCGAGCACGATTTTGTACACGGTGTGGCAGAACAGATTGATTAGAAAGGTTTTCTGTTAGGGCTCTTATTTCTGAGCTAGCTTCAACTTTCTGACTAACTGATCGACTCTTTGACAATTCAAAAGTGCCTGTAAATGGTTTAATTGAAATAAATGCTTTGAGTTTGAGTTTGAGTTAAGCTCGCCTGTTTTTATGTGCGCAATAAAGAATAATCATGAAAAGGCTACGTGGAAAACTAAAACATAGAAGTATTGGAAAACTTCGAATATTTTTCGTCGGAATTTGTCAACACGCAGTAAAAATGATCTGTCTTCTAACCAGACGCAGCTGAAAACCAGTATTTTGCGTGAAGCGACTGCCTATAGCCCTACCCTTACCGATAGTAACACGATACTCCTTGGTAAGACTGTATGTCAGACTTTGGAGCTTCTGAGTACCCATAACGACTGTCAAAGATCCGGAAATCATCCGGGGATCAGAATGACAGCCGGGACCAACAGCTTAACGTGCTTTCCGAGGCACGGAGGGGTCTCGGCATGGTAAGATGGTCACTCAACCACGGACTGACCCTGTCAAACGTAGTTTAACCTGATTGATCGACTCGTGAGGCGGTTATTACTTAGCCTCGAGCCCTGTACGTTTGCTTGCTACTAGCAAGCAAACGTACCCATTGATTTAACGGTTTGCGATGCGGGGCTTCTCCAATGGTACAATTACTGACTGACATTCATTTATTATTAAAAAGTATTTAGTTCAGCACAGCCTGCATATTTGTTATTCAGACAACAAAACCCTCTAGGCACTCATAATTCTGGTGATAAACCAGCCTTGTTCGCCAGACTAAGTTCAAAGGCGTAACGTACATGATTAAATTTTCCGTCTAACCTCCAACTGAAAAATTCAACAGGAAGCGACGAACTAACATAATATTTATCTCGTCTAAGCTGCGTGAAACGGGTTCATCCTTTTTCATAAAGAATTCATCGTTCTTTAGACTGTACATTCTAAATGTAAATGTAATGTATGGTTTAAATAACTTCAAAAGGCTTTTCCAGTAAATAAATAATAACGGACGTTTCGAGAAAACCGCGAACTAATTACTTACAAATTTATTAGCGGCGTAAGAGGTTGTAATTTTTCATATTTAATTTGAAAAGGTTAGTTGTTGGGGGTTGAAATTAATTGATATGGGTAACTGGCGTTAAATTCTGTTTGATCCCGTTCAAGAATAAGACATCAGTTCCCTTAGGCATGACTCAAATCTTCTCTGAAGTTTTTGGGGTTAACCCCACCTCATCTCTTATGCCCGGGTTACACGACGCTAGTTTTTCAAGCTAGGATATCAAGATTATGCTAGTAAGCTAGCAAGCTAGTCACTGGCCTCGTGTATAGAGAACTATCCTCATTTTAAGGCTAGTAAGTTAGGCGAGAAAGATAATAAGCCAGTCTGATAGTTTAATAGGATGGGGTTCTACTTTTGAGCTAGTAGCGCCCCCCACCACTAATTTTACTATCCTGGCTTTTATACTAGCATCGTGTGACCGGCTAAGCTAGTATCCAATCGGATCATCTTACTCTACGGACTATGTCACAGCAATGCTACTGGCTTAAACTTTTTTAGTATGGTGTGAACAGCTTTAGCAAGTGCTAAGCCAAGATATTACTTGCTTGTTATCCTAGCTTCAAAAACTAGCCTCCTTTAACTCGGACATGAGATACATACACCCAATACTAGTATTAATTAAGTCGGGTAATCCTATAAGCCATTCACAAACCGAAACCTATTAAAACCCTTCCTGGAATCTAATTCAGTCTACGACTATGGTTTTCCTCAGCCCTCGAGCTCACTAGCAGAATCGTATTTTCGTCAAACATAGTATACATAACATTAATCCTCAACTTTACCATACATTTATTTCAAAATTAATGCTGCAGTATTGTCGATATAACGGAGGATCATGCTAAGCAATTTGAGGTATTATAGACTCTTAAGAAAATATCAGGCGAATTTAGTACTCGCAACAACCTACGCGTGTTTGACCAGAAGCCTAGCATGAATGAACGACTTAATCATAACGTAAATTTGAACGACTTCTGAATCGAAAATACAACTAGATAGGTATCCTATAGTATTTTGCTTTAAAGTACGACAAGCACTAATATTATCACCCATAAATGTGAATAAAGTCTTAAACTAAATATGTGGAAAACGAGTATTTTTAATTTACTCCGCCCGATCGTATCAGGCCCACAGATGTATTAACGTGAACGAAGCAAAAGGAGCTTATAAGCATCGTAGCAGGTGGCGTTCTGTAGTGTCTGCCTACCCCCTCGGAAGGAGCCTAGGCTTGAGTTTATGTATGTATGTGAATGCATATTGTAAGTAGGTAAATATTTTCTTCTTCTTTTCGTGTGGTTAGTAAACTAACCTGTACCCTAATTACGTAATGCAAAATCAATCCGAATCTGAATCGTTTTGAAACAGATTGCTAATCCATTGCTCCGTAAGTTCGATAAAAAAAACTGCAGAGCAACGTAAATAACGCAATGAATGTTGTTGAACTGTCAAAATGAAACAGATTTGTCTTTATCGTTTACGAAAATATGTTGCGTAATTAGAAAGCTGCTGGTGTCAGAGTTTTAAAGCCGCCCACGGGCCTCTGACTTGGCTTCACATGCCGTCGAGAAATATCTCTCAGGCATGCCGGTTTCCTCACGATGTTTTCCTTCACCGTTTTTGAGCAAGTGATAATCATATAATACGCACATGAATCCGAAAAGTCAGAGGTGCGTGCCTTGAAATATTTTGAAAGAAAGAAAGAAAGAATAATATTTATTTGGACACAGTTCGTGAAACACAATAACAAAATAATAAAATGAAAATAATCTTAAAGCAATAATAGTAATAGTGTATATGTGTGCCTCACGGCTGCGCCAAAAAGGTTCATTTCAGTATTAATGCCAGACAGATGCTGTCTGACTCTGGTTTTCTAATGAACCCTTATGGACAAGTGACGGGGAGCACCAACAAACAGCCTCAACATACCTAATAAATATTTTTATGCATCTAAATAAACTACATAAGGTCTATTTAAATAATAGTTTCCAATTGATGTTATTTCCACTTGAATAAACATTAACTTTAAGCTAGTGTAAATAAAAATTGATTTTAGACTGACTAGTACCGATGAAAAAGTCATAAAAAATATGAAATTGTACCGGAAAACATAACCCCATGTGTAAGCATTACAGTTGTTTTTCCTAAAACTCGTGTTCGTTTACATGTTTGGCAAATAAACAAATAACTGTCAAGCAAAAACCTGTTCTTAGCGATGAGCTAAATATTGCACCGTGCACTCACAAAGCGCAACAGGCCGCCGACCGCGGCGGACAGATACACCGACTGTTATTTAGTTTTAAGACAAGAAAACTAATGTAGGTTGGTTGAATAAAAATATGAATAGATTAATAATAATAAAATTTTGATATCCTATGCTATTATACGAACAATATCTGTATATATAAGAACATATAAGAGTATATAATCACTCTTGTAATCACGTTCTCGAAAATAGCTCTAATGATTTCGATGAAAGTTGCAATATAGGGGTTTACAGGGAAATTCGATCTATCTAGGTCTCAAATCTGGGAAAATTCATTTTCTCCGGTATTTTCACCCTAGCAGAGCTCCGTCACCCAAAGTTTAGAACAAGAAGGCGAAACTAGCTTACTAAAAAGAATTGCAATTTGTATGGCTCCTGTAATCTTTAATAAAATACCTGACCAAATTAAAAACTTACCGTTGTAAAAATTTAAAAAACGTTTCACACAATTACAAGAAAAATGTTATTATTCTGTACAAGATTTCTTAGATGATAAGTTTTTGTAATATCTTCATTATCCTCTGCTATGTAATACGAACGTACGTACGTACGTACGTATGCTATATTAAGGCAGAATGTACATCGATCTTATTATATAATTCAACAACTCACTTTTTTGTACCTACATTCTAAGCAAATAAAGACCTATTCTATTCTATTCTATTCTTAAAATAATGACATGGCAGCATGGAAGTAGTAAGTACCTATTATCATGGCAGCATGGAAGTAGTAAGTACCTATTATCATGGCAGCATGGAATTAGTATGTACTACTCGTATAAATGGAATTAGTATAAACTTTCCTATTTATTAAATGAGCATTCTCTATTTTTATCAGAGTAGAGTTCGGTCGCCCAGGTACTATTAAGTTAAAAGGCGTAAGTTCATCACTCTACAAACTTTAATAGTTGACCATGCAACAATTCCCAACAAACGTTCAAAGGGAAATTGCCTCAATACTCACCATTCACAGACAGATTGGGGATCTAGAAGACACTGCTGTTTCCCATCCCCTTAACATATACGACCTTCACGGAAATGACGCCCCTTTCCTTTAGCAAACGGATATTTGTAATAAAAATACGAAATCTTTCCTCCCACAGTCTATCAGAAATTCAACACACATCGGCGTTTTATTATTATTATTACAAATAGCTTTTGCTTACGGAAATGACTCGTTATAGGCCTTGACATTAATTGGTTTCACTGGTGACCTATTTTATAACTGTCTATAATTAAAAGGTACAGTCGAAATTATCGCTGTTAAAAGTCATCGCTGATAGAAAATCGTTACTGACAAAATATGTCGTACGATATCTGAAAAACATCACTTCGAAATTCGAACGGTGTTCCGTTGTGAATCACGGTTTATTAGAAATTCAACACACATCGGCGTTTCATCAATGTACAGGAAATTGCTTGTTGTCTTGGAAGTGACTCGTTTAACGGGATAAATACAGGATTCTTTTGAGATAGATAATTCGGCATTGGAATTAAGTGAAAATAGAGTTTGATAACTGGTGACTTATTTGCTAACGGGAAATATTTAACTGACCCTCTAAAAACTTATTAACCTACAAATGACGGACACTATTTTAAATTAAGGACCTCTAAAAACTTTGAATATTAATTGAGCTTCTTTTTAAATTTCTGGCCTTTTCTGACAGTTCATCCAAGTTGGCCGCCTTTACTTGGTTATTTAGTATTTTTAACACTCCAAAATATGAATTATTTAAGGTTCACAAAAAGAAGCGAAATCATTATATTAGAGTATTCAACAATAATTTTAGGTAAACTAAATGGGAATTATTTTAATTATGTTCAATAACACGCTGGCTGACCGCAAAGCAGACACGATAATTAAACAATTGCCCTGAACCTTGTGTGGTTCATGGTACAACGAAAGTGTTAAATAGATGCCTTTTTTAAACGTTACCAAAATTGAAGGAAAAACAGTAAAAATCATCGTTGGTAAAAATGATCGCTGGTAAAAATGAACGTTGGTAAAAGTCATCGCTGATAGAAAATCGTCGCTGTCAAAATATGTCTTGCGATATCCGAAAAACGTCACTTCGAAATTCGAACGGTGTTTCGTTGTCAATCCGTGATGATTTACTTAAAAAATAAATGAGTTTCCTTTCGAATTGTATGCAGTCACTTAAGTGAGGTTGGAAATCAACTTTACAGATTAGCAATATAGGACAAAATGTTAATACAAATATTTGTCCTCAGAGGATGGTGGTCGCTGCCTGCCAGCCTTCGCCGGCAGGAAACTGGGCGAGATCTGCAACCGAGAAAACCAATGCGATGCTGGACTAGTGTGTGAAGAAGTGGTGCCTGGTAAGTAACCTTCGCCCTTTGCCGTATTACCTACCTACTTAGCCTACCTACTTACCTCTTACAAATTATATTGAAGTCTTATAGCTTCCATTCAATTTCTCTCTCAGCCTCTACAAATCAACATAACCCTCGGCGGTAGTTGGGTAAAAAACAACCCCTAATCTTCTCCCCCCACCCAGGTGAGATGCACGTCTGCCGCCCACCGACCGCCGGCCGCAAGCAATACAACGAGGACTGCAACTCTTCCAGCGAGTGTGACGTCACCAGGGGCCTGTGCTGCATCATGCAGCGACGACACCGGCAGAAGCCTAGGAAGGTGAGATATCCTTGGTTTTAGCTGCAAACCTAAAGATATTGTGGTTATTAACTTGCTGGAACTGCTGGACGGTTTTTTTTTTAGATTGGAGACAGATACTTCTAATGAATATCTAGGAAAGCAAGATAGTGGCGGAAGCTATAAAAACAATTTGTGTTCTGTGTTAAGAGTCCCCATAAAAACTTCACTCAACAACATTAAATAGCCTTGAGGAGATTCCTCAGGAGAAGCGAATGAAAAATCAACAACCTCTCTGGACACATACACACTAAGCCTTATTATTTTTTCTGTAACAAAATAATGTTGAGAAAAGCTTTAGTTCTGGTCTTTCGGCCTCTGACTTGGCTTCACATGCCGTCGAGAAATATCTCTCAGGCATGCCGGTTTCCTCACGATGTTTTCCTTCACCGTTTTAGAAGCAAGTGATAACTATACAATACGCACATGAATCCGAAAAGTCAGAGGTGCGTGCCTTGGGTCCCAAGCGATCCCGGTAAAGAAAGATTTTAAAACTGCGACCTTTTCCGTGCCCATTAATAGCCAAGTGTCATAAAAAGAGACACCCGAGAGAACCCTTAAAGTGTCTGTATAAATTAATATTGTAATTTCTTGTGTAAGGTTGGCTCTTAAATGTGATTTTATTTTACATTTATCTCCAAAACAAATAAGTCAAATATCATAAGTAAAAACATAAGAACTCTAAGAGTCAGAAAAACTTGATTTATATTCAAACATACTTCCACAAAAAGACTTTGAAACAAAAAGCCTTTTACTTAGGCGTGGAAATAAACATGAACACGAAAGATTCCTTATAAAAGATACTTTTTATACCTACTTATCCTTTTGCTGAAACGGGGTTTTTTGTTGGAAAAGGTTTTATTGTGTTTTGGAAGCGAGAAAATGGTGTTAAAATGTTTCCGACCGTGAAACGAATTGTTTGATTTCTTATTAGTTGATTTCAATTTGAGAGCAAATTTAAATTAAATCATTTGAAATTATGTGTGCCGTGTTAAGTATTACACTTGACAAATCTTAAATTTAATATTCTTATGGATTAGAAGCATATTTAATTATTTTAAAAGAAAAGCAAAACTAGTTAGAAGTATTTATTTATAAAATGACAGAATAGAAAATAAATCAAAATAATGTGAAACCGTTTAACACGGAAATTATTGAAATCTACAGATCCTAATACTCGTCCGTCGCTTCCGAGCACCCGAGCAAAAGTGCTCGAGGTGCGTGAGCACCCCTTCCACTCGATGCGTCACAATAGTCACGTCCTATCCACTTTTTTTTTTTTTTTGGGTTGGATATCATCAAATGACTTCTCCCGCTCTGGGTGGAGCGGGACGGCGTGTCAGACTCTTACTGACTAAAACCCACCCGTGTTCCTTCTGTTGCCTGTGCAATGCCAGGGGGCGACGGTATCCCTTTCGGACTTTCCCGCAACCCCGGCAGGCAATGGTCCCGTCGGACCCCTTCACTCGCTGACATCTCTTTGAGGCGCGCGTGGGACACAACGCGCCGTCGACCCGGGCCTGGTCCTTACCGGACGGCGACCTACCCATTGCTCACCGTCCGCAAGCCCGCCCCTACCACGTGCGATCCCTGCCGTCTCATCAAACTTGAAAAATCCACTAAGTATATACAATCTAAAACTAAAATATATACAATGTGGAGCAGGACGATTGACATTCCTCAAAACCACATAAAGAGTGTCATGTTCTTTACCCGTATACAAAAAATCAATCAAATCCAATGAACACTTTAGCCACAGGAAATTATTTTTCATTTTCTTATTTTTCAACATGATGTAGATCTGAGTCCGTAATAATAGGTAAACATTGTAAGGTAAAGAACCTGTGCAAAACGTACGATTCTATCCTCTACGTCTCAATATGCTTGAGAGACAGAGAAAGGTGTCATACGCCCCCCCGCCTAGGCATGAAAATTGCCGTCAATATTGCGAAAGTTGCCAAAACTGCCGGGAATGTTTCCAAAGTTGCCGGCAACATTGGCAAGAAACGTGTAAATAGAAAACGTATTGTATTTTATATAATTGAATAATAGGGTAAAATTGCGGTTTGCAGGGTGCTAGTTTTTATCCTTACCTACATTATAAAACCGAAAATTTTAGTTTTTGCATTAATTTTCTTATTGATAAACTAAATAAAAGAAACAGGCTATCCACGATACTTCATTGGTGATGAAACCATAACTATTTGAGAGAAATCATATTTTTTTCTACTTTCTTTTATCCAACCACACTTGTATGTAAGAAAGTATATACATGTAGGATCAGGAGTGCCGAGAGGTATATCGTCAGGGTTTGGAGTTCCCATTTTATTGGGATAAACAAGTCTGTATAAACAATTACAACGTTTTTATTACAGAAGGTAGTTAGGTACTTAGGTACGCAAGTAAACCGACAGTTTTGTCGGGAGCAGGGGGGCTCTTTAATGAGTCGAATCCGAAGATCGACTGACTCGCTTACCGAGTACACGCTCTTTTATAAGACAATGCCCCCACCTTGCAATCCCTCCACGACAACTCTGTCCGATGGCGCACGGAAGTACGTCACGTGTTTACTTGATACAAAACACTAAAATGTGCTAAATCTTATAAGACTTACATTATTAATTAACAAAATAATACAAGAATAATTGTCGTAAATAAACAATAGTGATTTCACAAAGTATAACATTCTAAAATTAAAGTTACATGTCATCAATTGTTTCGAACAAAACCATTGGTCACAATTATCGAAATAAGTTGCCAAAAATCAATTAATGCGTACACTGAGTACTTAATAAATTATGTTCCGATTTATTGGACAATAATTGATAGTAAAAATCACTTAAATTAATAACAAGAAAAACAAATCACAACAAACTGTTGACTACCCACAATTGTAATTGACAACCAACTCCGACACGGCCAGAACTGACGTTCTACACGACCTCGTGTGATCCTGAAAACAAAACTCTTGGTGAGTATCGATCGGCCTTTCTGACAAACAAAAGTCTTAACAAAAGATATGTTGAAAAGAAAAATCCTGAATTAGTCAAATAAAGTTATTATTAATAGCAGTTGCATCGCAACCATTCAAAATGACCATACTGTTGCAGACAATACACAGCTCAACTAAAGTAGAGACATAGTCTCCCAGCCGAAATCACACCATGGGATTCGACAAGTAATTTGGAGTCGAATAGACAACCCGCATAGGCGTCAACATAGACAACCCGCATAAGCGTCAAGTTCAACGTCCAAATCCAGGAGTCAACATAGACATCCGAATAAGCGTCAAGATAAACAAGAGTCAACATAGACATCTTGTCAGTCCAGCTATACTTTGTCAGCAACAGATGAATCATCATCAGTGTCAATATTAATATCATCACTAACAGTGACTGGACATTCAGGCATTTTTCGTACACGATCATGGGCATATTTGTAAATTCTATTGGTAATCAAAGATTTTAACAAATATCTATCACCATCCAATAGTTCTAAAATTCTACAGGGACCTTTAAATTTAGGATCTAGTTTTGTTTGGTTTCGTTCCTCATTAGCAATAAGTACAAAGTCTCCAACTTGAAACTATTTCAAAATAGCTTTAGTCTTATCATATCTGGCTTTATCGTATTCGGCACTTTTAGTTATACCCAGGGCTGCTTGTTCTCTTACACGGGATAGATTTACTTCTATCTCTTCACTGTCATTAGTCATCAAACTTAGAGGTCTAGCAACTCGTCCAATCAATAAGTCTAAAGGACTTGATTTAGTAACCCGATTAATTGTGCAATTAAGAGCAATTTGAACGTCTTCAATGGCATCTTGCTATGATCGCTCACTGGTTTCAACGGCGGTAAGCATACTTTTTAATGTTCTCATTATGCGTTCAACCTGCCCATTAGCCCTACATGTACCGGTAGCTATTAAATGCAAAGCAATATTATGGGAATCACAAAAATCTTTAAAGTTTTTGCTAGCAAAACAACGACCTTGGTCAGCTATAATCCGAGATGGTGCTCCAAATAAAGAGACACTAGATTTAAGAGCTTTAATGCAATTTGATGCGTCAATCTGGGTAGTATGGTACAGCAAAACATACTTTGTAAAAGAATCAATTAAAACAATGATGTATTCCTTGAGATCACTCTTTCCACTAAGTTTTCCCGTAACATCTATATGCACTGTGTGCCAAGGTATACTGACTTTAGGTATAGGATGTAATTCTACTTGAATTTTACCAGAGTTAGACTTTGAAACTTTACACGTGATACAGTTATCTACAAATTTTCTAACATATCTGGCCATTTTATCAAACCAGTAATGCTCATAAACCTTTTCAAGTGTTTTATCCCAACCTAAATGCATGATTGCTTCATGGATGTGGTTTATAACAGACCATCTAAAAGCTCTTGGGACAATAGGTAAACAACGAGTTTGTCCATTGCGTTGTACTTTACGGTACAAGGTTCCTGATCTTAATTCATAACTTTGGGCGACATCAGGGGGTAGAGAGTTATTTTTTAGACTAGAAATGATTGTTAAAATCTCAGAATCACGCTGTTGTTCAGCTAAAAGCCAATTATTAGACAGAGTTGTAATATCAACACGTTTCTGTTCTGCTTTGTCGATTGATTGTGGAAGAGGGTTTCTTGAAAGAAAGTCTACGTGGTTCATATATCTGCCTTCTCTATACATAATTTCAAAATCATAAGCCTGCAGAAAAGCCCACCATCTATGTACTCGGGGAGTTAAATCAGCCTTACTGCGAGAGGCTTTAAGGGAATTACAGTCAGTTACAACGGTAAATTGATGTCCTTGCAGATAATGGTGAAAATGCTTAACTGCGTTAACAACGGCCAAAGTTTCCAATTCATAGGAATGATATTTACTTTCAGTTGCAGTGGTTCTTTTACTATAATATTCTACAACATGCATTTTTTTTTCAACCTTTTGAAAAAGAATGGCTCCGTAACCATCAGCACTGGCGTCAGTATGTAATTCAATGGGATATTCAGGGTTATAAATCATTAAAACTGGTTCATTAGTAAGAATTGAAATTACTTTTTGCCTAATTTTCTCGTGTTCATCAGTCCACTTAAAAGTCTGTTTACTAGTAGTTAAGAAGAACAAAGGTTTCATAATCTGTGAAAAGTTCGCTACAAATTTTCTAAAATACGATGCAAGACCAATGAACTGTCTCAATTGGTGAATTGTTTTGGGAGACTTTAAGTTAATTAAAGCTTCTATTTTTCGAGGATTAGGGCGAAGTTCCCCAGAAGTGATTTCGTACCCAAGATATTCTACTCTACGCTTTAGGAAAGAGCATTTGCTAAGATTTAAGGAAAATCCGGCTCTGGACAATGATTCAAGGACTTCTTGTAGTCGATGTAAACCTTCACAGGGGTCTCTACTGGGCACCATGATGTCATCGATGTAGATAATCACGTAAGAATAGACTAATTTGCCTAATGCATTAGTTACAGCACGTTGAAAAACACTAGGAGCATTTCGTAAACCGAATGGCATAGCCAAATATTCAAATTGACCATCAGGCGTTACAAAGGCAGTGGCCTCAATACTATCAGGATGAATAGGTATCTGATGAAACCCAGAAGTACAGTCAAGGCAAGTGTAAAAGTTAGCACCGCATAATCTTGCGATTTGGTCAGCTATAAGAGGCAGTGGAAACCTATCTGCTACAGTATTACTATTGAGCTCACGGTAGTCTACGCACATTCGATCAGATCCGTCGCGCTTTTTTATCAATAAAATAGGACTTGCAAACGGAGAGCAACTAGGTCTAACTATTTGAGCGTCTATCAGATCATTAATTTTGGAACGAACTAATTGCCTTTCATCAGGAGTAAGTCTGTACGGCCGGCGATGGACCGTCTTATGTGGATCAATGAGGCGTATTTTAAGTTCACCCGATGTGACTCGAGTACATGGTAGTCCCTTTACAAAAGCATGAGAATATTTTTGGAGAAGTTCAATCAACTGTGGTTTATATTCAGATGGAATATCAGTATCAATATCATGAAAATTCGGAGTCTCAGGAATAGAGCATTGATCAATAATCTTAACTTTTGTAATGGTAAGACTTTTTTCGGTCATATTAACCGCAAAACCTAACTTTAATATCTCACGGCCTATCATGATACTATGGCTTATATAGGCATCCGGTATCACATGAAAGAGTATCTCTAAATGGTAACCATCTATTACTACTTCACTCAGAATTTGTTCGGTACATATTATGTTAGAATTTCCTATTCCCATAATATTGACCACACAAGAAATACGTTTGCCAGACAACTTTTCAGCAAATGTTTCAGTAATGAGGGAACATTCAGCCCCGGAGTCATAACAAAATGCAAGCGACTCACCAGATTGCTGTAGAACACCAGTGATCGGTCGTACATCACAAGCTTCAACTCGTTTCACGGATGGTTGGCTGCTCGAAGGTCGACTCCCGGCATCTTCACTTGATCCTCCCGGCCGCCTTCCGGTCGCCTTTGGGCAGCGAGGAGCGACATGTCCCGACTCCCCACAGCGGTAACAAACAATCTTCTTTGGTGTCGCCTTAAGTGACGAGCTGGCTGGTCCAGGATGTTTAGATATCTCGGCCTTCTTGCGACAATTTGTAGATTTATGCCCCAATATACCACAAAAGTGACATACTATTCTACCTGGTTTAAACCTCTTAGTTTGAGAACAATCGTGCTGGTCAGAGGAAATCTGGGACTTTCTCTTAAGATGGGACAAGACACTCAGTTCTTGTTGAAGTTTATGCCTAGTATGTACTTCGGTAGTAAATGCTAGTCGATGAGCACGGGAATCAAATTTGGAGACATGGGCCAGTACAGTAGAAACAGCAATGTGTTCGACACTCAGGCTATTCCATTTAGATGTCAGTGAAGTGACCTGTCGACTGGCATATGCGGCTAAAGATTCTCCTTCTTTTGGTTGATTATTATGAAGGTTAATGAGGGTAGCCGCAACAGTTTCCGAAACGTCATAACGAGAGAGGAAGATACTCTTAAAGTCTGTCCAGGTCATGCCTGCATACGATACTTGGGAAAGCCATACGTTAGCACTGCCCTTTAAGGCCTTAGTGAGGGCAATAATAAGATTGCTACCTTGAAGAGGCTTTTCCGATAGGCAAATATCAACGGTTGTACTCCAAGATCGAGCATTGGAATCAGGTAGGTCTGGGTCAAAATCAGGCAAGCGTATTACAGTAGACGGAGTGGAGTGCGTCTTAATCGCTTCAATTAACTGAGCCATATTATGGTTCTGAAGCTCTAACATTACTCGCCATGGATCACCACCAACACCTAGCGATTCCTGGGCTAAACCTAATCCCACTTCTGATGTAGGATCAGGAGTGCCGAGAGGTATATCGTCAGGGTTTGGAGTTCCCATTTTATTGGGATAAACAAGTCTGTATAAACAATTACAACGTTTTTATTACAGAAGGTAGTTAGGTACTTAGGTACGCAAGTAAACCGACAGTTTTGTCGGGAGCAGGGGGGCTCTTTAATGAGTCGAATCCGAAGATCGACTGACTCGCTTACCGAGTACACGCTCTTTTATAAGACAATGCCCCCACCTTGCAATCCCTCCACGACAACTCTGTCCGATGGCGCACGGAAGTACGTCACGTGTTTACTTGATACAAAACACTAAAATGTGCTAAATCTTATAAGACTTACATTATTAATTAACAAAATAATACAAGAATAATTGTCGTAAATAAACAATAGTGATTTCACAAAGTATAACATTCTAAAATTAAAGTTACATGTCATCAATTGTTTCGAACAAAACCATTGGTCACAATTATCGAAATAAGTTGCCAAAAATCAATTAATGCGTACACTGAGTACTTAATAAATTATGTTCCGATTTATTGGACAATAATTGATAGTAAAAATCACTTAAATTAATAACAAGAAAAACAAATCACAACAAACTGTTGACTACCCACAATTGTAATTGACAACCAACTCCGACATACATGTATATGTTTATACATATACTTGTATATAAAAGAGTCAAACCTTGCAAGACGATTTGATCAGTAACAACAAGTTGACGTTTCTGACTTCAAAAAAGGAGGTTTTTTATTCGACCCGTATGTAGGATGTATGTTTGTATGTCCGCGTTTTTCTTAAAACCTACTGATCCGATTTTGAAAATTCTTTTGAGGGCACGATTTGTCAAGTTTTGTTTTTTTTTTTGAGTGGCTAAGCGACTAGTGTGAGGTAACGTACCAACGTAGTATTCAACATTTAAGCTATCGTAAATCAAAATAAGGGTACCTACAAGAGGTAATGTGAACAAAAAAAGTGAAGTATCTGGGTACTTCTGCATATTTCTTTAATTTTTAGATGAAGGAGTTTTTGATTAAAAAAAAATCACTTATTTATTTTATTAGGGGTTAAAGTATGAAATTGCCGATTTGTACTGAAAAATTGAAATTCGTTTTATTTTTAATTTAACTTATTTATTTAATCAAAATAATTACCATTATTATCTATACATTGCTGCCATCTAATGGGATATTATAGGAATAATAAATAATAAATATATTATATAATAGGAAGGTCATTTATGCCTTAGCGATAGAACTCTCGTGATCTAGATTCGACAAACTGTGTGAAAGCATTTTGTACTGCCTCCTGAGAAGAAAACTTTTTATCACGTAGAAAATTGTACAAATCACGAAAAAAAAATGGTAGTCCGTTGGAGCAACGTCTGGCGAATACGGAGGGTGACGAATGGTTTCTAATTGCAGTTCCTGTACAGTTAAAACGGTTTCTCGTGCTGTATTAGGTCTCGCGTTATCGTGGAGATGGTGAAGATCGATTCATGAGTCGGGGCTGTTTCACTGCTAGTTTAGCTATGAGTGTTCAGAGTTTTACTTAGCAGTCCCCCCTCTCCAAACGCAACATTGATATTGCTAGCTGTTTCTGCCGCGTTAGTTCCGCGTCGGAACTCGTATTAAAAAACTCGAATTTTCGAAGTATCCATCTTTATTGTCTAAGCTGAATAAAAAAAAAACAACTGAAAGTCGATAGTCGAATTTTGCACATTTTTTTAAAGAAGAACTTCATAGGTAGGTACTCGTACCATGTGAAAAAGTTTCACTCAAAAATCTCAAACCATGAAGGTTCTATGTCAATTCGAAGTACCTATTACAATAAACCGGCAATTTCATACTTTAACCCCTATTATATCCATATTATTATAGTTTTCTGTATTTTCATCTTCCGATTCATCCATAATGTAATCGTCATCTGCTTCAGAATTTTCAATGTTCTCGCTGTCTTTTTATTTCCGTCAACGAGCCCTAAATTTTTTCTTACCATGATCAGTTTTGACAACTTTTCTGGTGTTTAAGTTTTTATCAAATGTCTGTATTTTATTTGATTTTTAAATAATTACATTCTTAACGTTAAATTTGGTAGACTGCAGACACAATACATCTAAAACTCACGTACTCTCCTTGACCAATCAAACGACCCTAATCTCGGCAGATTTACGAATATCAGAGCGTAGATACTATGACCACCTTCTAACTCCATCATCAGGCTGGCACAGTACTATCATAATATTGCGTTCTCACCAGACTGACATAAGTATTTATAATTTCAACACTATCAGACTTCAAGAAATAGATGAAAATCGATGTTAATACAAACAGATGAATTTACTTAAAGTAAAGTCCAAAAAAAAATACAAAAGAACACTACACAGTTGTATGATTTAAATTTATTTAATTCGGTATCAATACCCTCTGTATTTGTTTATAAAATTTATAAGTGAAATTCTCAAAAAACTATGGGTTCAGCTATCACGAAGTTACCAGTGTCTTATTTTAACTTTATCTTCACATATTAGCGTTGATAGTTATAAATTAAGTATAATTAACAATAAACCATACAGGCTTACTAGTAATACGTATAATTACACCATTACATAAAACCTCATGAGCCCATAAACATTAAAAATGGCATTTGAAAAAACCTATGTAATCTGGCAATTTTGGCAACTTTCCGGCAATATTGACGAATATTGCCGGCAATATTGGAAACTTTCCTGGTAAGTTTCGGAAACATTCGGCAATTTTCATCCCTACCCCCGCCGCGACCCGCATCGGGCCGCGCAACAGGTTAGTGACTTTTCGTAGATAAAGCGTGTTTACTTTTTATGCAGTTGATTCTGCTATTTATTTTGTTTGAAAATTGCAATTTTTCAATTTTCCATTAACTACTAATCTTCGTATTTTAAAATGTTTCTATGGACTAGTACTGTGCTCGATTTAATTTAATGTCGTAAGTCCAGATCCACATTGTATATTATGTACAAATATATAAAGAGAGAGCTCATTGGGCATCAAAAAACCCGCACCGCTGTCAGTGGAAGAAGTGCCCAAAAGACTGGCAGAATTGCCACGTCGGATGACAATGCTGATTCTTTGGCCTAAAAATTGGCCAGCCCTCAGGTCACGTGAAGACCAACCGCTTGGCGATGTCCCGAAATACTCGATGAGCACTCGGACTCCACGACCCTAGACTAGTTCTTCAACCCCAAACGGCTCAAAAATATAGCTACCAATAAGGATTTTATATTTGCACCATGTAGTTTCCCGCACCTGCAGCAGCCATCCCAGCACAGGCCGTCGTGCTAGGAAAATGGGATGGCGCAAGGGTGTCGACACAGGTTGCATCCCACACCAAAGGCCTACCCAACTTCTAAGGCATTATGGTCATTGCGTCTGGCCTGTTCAAATTTAATTTTTATTTCAACTGCAATAAGCTACGGTTTCCTAGGAAAGCGATTCCGTCATATTATAACGGCCGTCATGAAATTCACCAGTATTTGATATTGATGTGTCAAAAAACGCTCTTTATTTCTTAGGAAACCAAAGCTTTACAAATTCAAATCGTCAATGAATAGCCGAGTAGTCGTACAAACTGTGACAATCTCAATAGTAACATAACATCATGCCTTGTTTCCCGGAAGGGTTGGGCAGAGGTGTACCTATAGTACACCCACATTTCGCCAGTTATGTTTAAGTCCCATGTAATAGGGGGCGAGCCTATTGCCATCAACCGGGCACAAATCCAGACTCCGGGCTGCTACTGAGAAATTCCAGACGGAAAAATTCAATAACACTTTGCCCGAACTAGGAATCGTACCCAGGACCTCATGTTCAGCAGTAGCGATTGCGACCACTAGACCAACGAGGCATTCCACAGCATTCTCAGTAGTAGATTTTTTTAAATGGCGGTTCGTAGATGACGCAACTTATCTCAAAATTGTCATTAAAAACACGTAAGTCAATAGCCTAGAGAAATATTATTTTCATTTCCCAGACAGTTTTCGTTGATCCAATTCCCGCTCAAAATAAATAATAAAAAGGAAGGAAAACTGCTTTTGTTAAAACCTAAAGAAATACTTCGTTTTCCTCAATAAAATTCAGTTACAATGGCAGTACAGTTCTTAATACATTTAGGGGACGTTTGAGTCTTAATAAAAATATTAACTCGGAAAACTCGGGACCTATTAAGTTAAAAGGCGCAAAAAACATATTTCTTCTTGAATACCATTTGTGGTTTTGTCATGAAAGATTGTCTTTTGTTATAGTAATGTGTGTTTCGACAATGAGGGTTTTCATGAAAATTCACGCCATCAGTTAGCGCCACTTTGAAATGAAATTAAATGATTTTATTCTCTTTAAATATGTTTATACAAACACTTTTACACGTCAAAAGTATCTTTAAAACTAGATGAGGTCGTTTCCTATGTGACTACTCTGAGAAGAAAGGCCGAAGCAAACTCAGAGGTTACAAGCCTTTGACAAGAGGTAGTCTATTTCGACAAGAAATACCAAAAAGATGACGTCCATCATTCGTTTCACCCATTCTTTTGACACTTTTGACAGGTACCCGGACCTGACGACAGTGCTGCCACCTAATGAACGTCATTTCATAAAATCCTCATTTTCTATGACTTTCTTGTTTGAAACTTAAAACCATTACATGACATCACGCCAGTTTTTCCCTGAAGGGTTAGGCAGATAGGTTGTGCTAGCTGACATAGGGCAAATAATTTAATTTAATGTTTTGTGTTTCGTATTTTTTCTAACTGAACTGACAACTGTCATGTGCTGCTGGGGAGTTTGTTGCGCCAATTCTTCTTCCCAGCTAAAGCACTAGGAAGTGGTGAAGGGTGGGCGTTTTTGAGGGTGTTTTGAGTAATTTTGACGTTCGAAAAGTGCTGCTTCGCAACCTAGTTTGAATAAATGAATTTTAATTTGATTGATATTAAATATATGTCCCAGTAAGATAGTTAGAGCCGGGATATGGTTATATCACTAGGGATATCTAGGCATATAGTTATATAGCGTAATATAGTTATATGAAAGCAAGAATAATATTTATTTGGACACAGTTCGTAAAACACATAATAACAAAATAAAAAGTGAACATAATCATAAAGCAATAATAGTGTGTGCCTCATGGCTGCGCCATAAAGGTTAATTTCAGCATTAATGCCAGACAAATGCTGTCTGACGCTGGTTTTCTAATGAACCCTTATGGACAAGTGACAGGGAGTACCAACAGCTTCAACATACATAATACATATTTTTATGAATCTAAATAAATAAATAAACTACATAAGGTCTAATCAAATAATTGTTTCCAATTGATGTTATTTCGAACACTGTCTAGTAAGATCACTCCGACAAAATAGGTTAGGTTAAGTTAGAACTGTGACCATCTACCTACGTCGAAATTGGTCGCAGTAACAAAATTAGGGAACTCCGGCAGTTATGAACCGCATTCGTGTAACTATATTACGGTATAAAGCTATATCCCTAGGGATAAGATCAAGATCTTACTGCAACATGTATATGTTGCAGTAAGATCTTGATGAAGGCATATCTCTGGATATCTATGGGGTGCACTATGTATATAGTGCACCCCATAGATATCCAGAGATATGCCTTCATTGCGGAGTAGTAAGGAATCCTAGTGCGGCCGCTTATCTCCCACCAAAATAATTACAACATTAACAAATAGTGTACTTACGACACACACTTAAAATTTGAACTTGCACACTAAGAAGAAAGCAGCTACACTATATCAATTTTTAATAGCACACATACATAGAATGGGCGGGGGCATTCACTTGTAAACACTTGCTATTTGCGAACATTCAATGCACACGCATGCAATTAGGGAGTCGAAAGCGATGGTCGATAATTTTTATCGATATTTACTTTAGCACATTCTTGTATTATTATAACTTCGTTTAATTTTCTTTATATAATTTATTTTGTTTTTATATACCTATCCGAAATTATGGGTTTTTTTTACTAAAATAAAATGATTTTTTTTTTAAATTACTGTTTTACCGGGTAAAGGGAACCCTCTCTGTTAAATATTATGCTATACACGAGTAAATGTATTGAAATAACAATGTCTTTATTTGCTTCAAACAAAATTAAATTAATAACAAATTTAACTCTTATACTATACATGTAATACGAGAATATCCATTGACTTCTGTTAAAAAAGATTCGACTGCAATAATACGCATGTCGATAAAATCAGCCGCACGCACTCGATTGCACCTCTCTAAATCCAAAACGTTGGTTCCGTTCGGAAAGATTCGGGCTAGTTCGGGCTAGTTCGTATCGCTCCGTACGCAAGTTAGTAAACGATTTAAAAATTGATTTAAAATATTAAACAGTGACTTAAATGTTTACTTACCGGTCGTAGAACACGACATTTGTCTTCAGGTTGATGGTACTAGACCTATTTTTACAAATTATTACTGCACAGCTCGGCATTTTGGTTTTTTACGCATCAATAGTACACTGTACGCAGTTGCAAAGCGACTGAATGAAGCGTACAGCCGCCGTTCGAACATAAGCCCAATTTAGCAATGTCGAGGCGCCACGTGCCACGCCTCCAAGGCATATCCCTCGATATCCGTGGTGCACCCACATTTTTTTAAGTCCCATGTTATGTTATGTTGTGCGAGCCTAATGCCATCAACCCGGCAAAAATCCAGACTGAGAAATTCCTGCTTGAAAAGTCATTACGCAATTAGCCTGTAATATCCCTACTGCTGGGTCACAGGTCTTCTCCCTGTGAAAGCGAGAGGGCTGTAATCCACCATGCGTGGGCCCAGTTAGTAGATGTCACATGCCTTCGAATATTTGGGTCTAGGACATGCCGGTTTCCTCACGATGTTTTCCTTCACCGTTTTGAGAGCAGTGGTGATGAAATTATTTACACAAAGAAATGCGCCTGTCAGGGTTCGAACCTACGACTTACAACTCGTAAGTCGCGGCCTTTACCATGAAAACGTCATTACTAAGCGTTTATTTTTTTCCGTTTGACGAGATGTTATTTTCTGAACAACAAATGCTTGTTTTTCCAACCTCTATATAAAAAGATTTTCTTTTTTGAAGTGAAAACTTCTTTAGCGGCGTTTTGTACTTTTTTGTGATGGGTAAAAAATGTTAAACTCGCGTCAGGACACGTGACCTGATCGAAAATTCGTAAGACGAAAAAATGCACAACGTTAATATTTAAGTTTTCACTTCTGCCGGCACCCCCTGAGTGCAACCCGTTCTTTTTTTTTTTCAGGATTTTCTACTTAGTAGCGAACGAACACATTTTATTGGAACGAAGTTCCTTATCGCACATTAGTGTTGCTACACATAAGCGGGACGCGTCAATAGCAGCTGTCGACACGCGTCTACAGAGGCCTTATTATGAAGTATTAATGCCATCATTATTCCAATGCGAAAAAGGATGGTGCTAGCAGCCTTGTATAGCTCCGTCTCTTACTCACACTGAAATAATGGTGGGATTAATACGTCATAATACGGCCCCTGCAGCCGTTTAATTTTGAGCACGGTACAGATTTTTCACTCCGCATTTTAGGTATAAAGCTACATGTACGTGGCAGGCTCGACTTTTTGGGCCAATTCAGTGAGCATAACGTATTCAGAAGATCTAAGAGTAAGTAACGCGATAGAAAGAGAGGCAACTTCTAGGTGAATATAACTGTAGGTAATTAGCGCCGTGCGACCTGACTTGCACTTTATTGTGTCGTAGCCTGTCGCTTTTTTTTTTTTTAATAATTTTGCGTACTGGACCATTTGTATTTTGGGGCATGGGGAACAGGGTGTAAAGTTCACTCATCCACCATAGAAAAGGGAGGATCCACCGACCAGACGGGTGTTGTGTCTGGCGGGCCGACTGCCCGACTGTTGATGTCGGATAGTCTTATACAGGTCGTTCGCGCGGTAAACTCTAATTGCGCGATGCAGGATTTGTGTGACGTCATGTATTTGATGCATAGTTCGTATGTGGCGGTGTAACCGCTACAGTATTAATCTGTGACGCTGATCAAATACACGAGCGCCCGTTGTTGACGGCAGCTACTGACGCGTCGACGACGCTTGCAGCTGCCTCTGCCGTTGACGCGCGTCGCTAGTGTGCATGAGCATACTCTGCACTAGACCGATAAAAGTAAACATTTTGACCGTCACGACACTTGTTTTCTTTTTTAGTTCCTCTTAAAGCTTCGTTAATTATTTCATCTTGATTTTACAAAAATACAAGTACAGACTACGCTTTTTCTATTTATAACATAATTCTTACGAAGTTCCCAATTTGAAATAATTAAAAAGGGCATTTTAATTAATACAAATTGGGATTTTCTCAAGAAATAATTTATAAAAACGCCGCTGATTCATTTAAAAGCCATTCATAAAAATCATTTTCCAATTTATAAAAGTTCCTTGTTCAAAAGTTTTTTATCCAAATTTATTCTCAGGGAAAAATATATCAGAGATTGGAATATTGAAGATGGTTTAGCGGGAAAAATACAATAAAATCACTCGTTTGGGGAAGTGGAAATGGAAGTTTGGGCATATTCGAGGGAAAATATTATTTATTCAACCTGATTTTATTACGAGTACCTACCCATCGCTAAATATAATCGTCTTTTTGTAACCATAAATCGTTTTATCCCTGTGTCGATTAAATATGATTGACGTGTAAAAGTGGTATTATTTACAAGCCTACTTACAGAAATTAAATTGTTTGTCATTTACTTTTTTGATCTCCTGTTTTGACATGACACTTAAGAAACGCCTTGAGCTATATGTAGTTGGATGATCTTCCTTATGCTAAAATCAATAATAGACTCAGCAATCACTATACCGATAGTCGTTACCAGCCAATGACAAGAGCCTCAACCAATACCAGAACTTTCTCTTAGACAGTTGGCTCAAAGGCTTGATACCGAAAGTGCTAGTGCCTGAACACAGTGAGAAGTATTGCTGGAGGTTCTTCTCTCTAGAGCCTTGCCCCTATGTTTCCAATACCTGTGGCGGCAAACAGAACTCCTTTTTTCCAATTGTCATTTGTTTTTATCACCTCTTCCGATCCCAACATCGGTGCTACAAGCATGCGAGGGACTTCTCATCATTCACCATCCGCCTAGCTTTTTTCCAATGAGCAGATGCAGTTGAATACCCGTATTTTACATGGAACGACTGTCTATCAGTAGTAGATTAGATCTCCTAATCTGTTCAGAACATCTGCAAAAGATCTAGAAGATCTGCAATTTGGGTGACGCCTGTGCATTCGTAGTCTCCTCAGCCTCCAGGGTCTGACGGGGTCTCTGTCTGTATAATAATATTTAGTTCCACTTAGTGCCGCAGGACTTCTCTTGTGAGACGGACTTTAGGAAGTTTTTATATTGACAGGCGATATGACATAACACATGTATATTTTTGCCCTCAGAGCTGCGGTTATTTCAAGGAGCCCCTGGTGTGCATTGGACCCGTTGCCACTGACCAGATCCGCGAGTTTGTACAGCACACCGCTGGGGAGAAACGCATTGGCGTTTATAGACTTCATTAATTTGTTTACGTTTTGCGTCGCGTAAAATGGTACACAGTATAGAGCGTCAATTGTTTTTTTTTTTTTTTTTTTGAGTGCGATTTTGAATGTTGGCTGGAGTTTAACTTATTTTTTGGAAATTAAATGTACAGAAAGTCATAAAATATTAGCATCACCATTACACAATTTGACAATCATTATACCATTTTACGCAATGTCACATAAAAAATATCATTTTTACTAATAAAAGTTAATACAGAACCTCTATCATTTTGCAAAAACAAAGCTGAATTCAATCTTTTTAGATTTTTATTAGTAAAAAAGATAAAAAAAATCTTTTACGAGGCTCTCCATTGCTAAGAACCGGTACTCGTAAAATTTTATGTCAGACTCATTAACGACTAAAGTTTTGTGATTACGCGCATAAGTTTCATAAAAATAAATCAGATTTTTTATTACTTCTTTTACTCTTTCTTTTTACCGTTAACTTATCTTTTAATATTATTTACATTCAGTAAATAAATTAAGTACTGACTTTTTTTTTTTTGTGAGCGTAATTGCAAAACGAAAAATGGAGAAAAAATATGAAATTTCGCTTCGAAAAACGGTCAACCGATATGCTACATTTTATTTGTATAAAAGAGGCTTTGAAAAAAGATAAAAAGAAAGATAGGCAAAGCTGAGACATATCATTTTTAGTTTTTAATTTATTATGTAGAATTAGAAATATGGAGATTAATGTTTCAATATTAAATACTTATGAATGTTATTTAAAAATTAGTATTTATGGTGACAGTTGTCACATCTTAACATGAAAAAAAAACAAATTTAAAGTGTTTAATCTCTAAATATTATGAATAGATTTAAAAATAACATTAATTAATAAGTCTTCAATGAAACAAATACATATCTTACTGGCTGAGGCATTTATATTAGTAAATATTGATGTTAAAATTAATAAAATCTATTACTAAACATATCATGTATGCTAGTCCTAAGATAAGGTTATATCGTAAGAAAATATTTTTTAATTTCTCGCTTAAATTTTAGTGAAATTCTCAAACTATGCTAGGTGCCTAGTAAATACATATCAAGTGAAAAAAAAGTTTTTTTTATTAAAAAAAATCTAATTGTTATCACATTTTTATCGTATATTCACTGTTTTAAAATCCGTTGATGTTTGTCGAAATAATAAAATAAATAAAAAATATAGCCTAAATACTGTGATGTGTACCTATTTTCTGAAACTATTTAATGATATGTCGAGATATTTTTTCGCCCATAACATTTGTTAAAGATATAAAATATCTTCTCCGATTGTTTTTTGTTGATGGCCTAACGTCTCTAAATGTACTGTTGTTATAGCTATCATAAGACTACATTATTGTACCTTGTGTATTGAATATGTGTTAAATTATATAAATTATGTCAGCAATGTCGTTATTATTTCGCCCACTGTCCTTTGAATCACATCTGAAAAACTTAAAGCAAAATTTCATATACTGAACCAATTCGCTCTCTCTTAATGACGAATAGTAATAGGTCGCTCCCTTCTACTTATTTTCGTGTGGTTAGTGACTAACCTGTACCCTAATTACGTAATGCAAAATCAATCCGAATCTGAATCGTTTTGAAACAGATTGCTAATCCATTGCTTTGTAAGTTCGAAAAAAAACTGCAGAGCAACGTAAATAACGCAATGAATGTTGTTAAACTGTCAAAATGAAACGGATTTGTCTTTATCGTTTACGAAAATATGTTGCGTAATTAGAAAAATGGTGTCAGAGTTTTAAAGCCGCCCATGGGCCTCTGACTTGGCTTCACATGCCGTCGAGAAATATCTCTCAGCCATTTTCTCACGATGTTTTCCTCCACCGTTTTTGAAGCAAGTGATAATTATACAATACGCTCATGAATCCGAAAAGTCAGAGGTGCCTTGGGTTCGAACTCGAGACCTATAATGACTTGGTAGTCTGACGGTCACACCACTAGGCTATCGCAGCTCAGGTCGCTCCCAAAAGTGATATATTTCACAAAAAGTGTCATGCGCTGGCAATTACCTCGGCACCCATAAACAAATAACACCACGCCTGTATTCATCGGAGAGTTAAAAAAAAAAAAAAAAAAAAAAAAAACTTTGTCTCCATAAATGAATACATTATTTTGATCAATGGCTTGTACTGGCTTGGTTTAGTGCTCCAGAGTGAAAAACCCTGACTTCTAAACTAGGTTTATGTACCTGTATCTTAGAAGCCAGTATCCCTTCAAAATGATGCGGATATAAAAAGTTAGGTAGAGGTGTGCCTATAGTACACCCACATTTCGCCAGTTATGTGTAAGTCCCATGTAATAGGGGGCGAGCCTATTGCCATCAACCAACCGAGCACAAATCCAGACTCCGGGCTGCTACTGAGAAATTCCAGTGACTCTTTAGTCGACCCGCGAATCGAACCCAGGACCTCATGCTCAGCAGTAGTGCTTGCGACCACTAGACCAATGAGGCAGGATTAATTATAATACTTTTTATTGTATACCTACCAGTGGCGAGGCTTGACATTTCGTAGGAAGGAATTGTTCAGTTCTTTAAATAGTCATACAATTACGTCAAAATTAAAAATTACAGCGTTAAAATCATGGATTTGCAAAAAAAATGTAATAGGGCTCTGAAATGCCTGTAGGTACTATATTAATATTATTCGGCAATCGTAGACACAACTAAATGTTCTATTTTTCAATGATGGATGGTAGGTGAAGTTGCTCTTCCGATCGTCCGCAGGGAAGCCGACAGGAATGGGGTTGTTAGCGCTACGCCTCTGATATCTACAATATATACATAAATTACAAATTTAAATGTAGACGTCTTACATAATGGTGACATATTGCCCGCTAAAAGCGATAGTTTAAAGACAACCTTTAGAAAGAAAGAAGACAGAAATAATGCATTCATTTTTCAGAATATTGTTATACCAAGTTGTTATGTGTATTATGTATTGCGATCATAATATTCTGCCGTTTCTGCCGTACAAATATGCTTTGTAAAATTATGGGTCATCATTACATTAAAATCATTAGAATTACAAATAATTTAAATAAATTGAACAATAGTTGTAAAACAAATTAGTATACATGTAGTTCACATACATATGTCAAAATTCAGTAAGGTCAAGGAGATAAAATTATGATTTATATTGGCAATAATGTCAAATATTTAGGTAAATTTTTCATTCATAAAATGCTTCAGTCGAGTAATAACATTTGGTTAAAAGAAAGTTAAATACATTATATTTAAATGTTCTGAGGCTGAGATAACCTTTGAATGGGCTAAAGGGTCCATTTACATATTTTTTTTACAAACTTGGAGGACTAACAGCTACATTAACACAAGATGGTAATAGAATAGTAAACAGTGAGCCAATAATAAGTCCTCACGTTTAGAGACGAAACAAACAAAAATAAGCGAACACATACATAATATAATAAGAAAACAGTTCAAAAACCAAATACACATTTTTCAATCGTGCCTCTATATAGTCTATGTTGCATGCTATATTACAGATAATCGCATAAATAGGCAACATTCAACACAATTAAATAGACGATGATCAATGAGTTACAACTTAGGTACAGTATAATTTAACGTTAACAATTGAAGTTATTTTTATAGTATAATAAGCCTGCTTGGCGGTAGAAGCAGGTAGACATTACTCTGGCGGCTGAACTCTGTCACAAGGTAGGTACTCTACTACATCTAATTATATCTACTTCAAACCACAAACCCTGCCTTTTTGAAACAATTGAAAAATCCTGAAGATCTCTTGAAAGCTTGGATCAACTTCAATGGCTACCTCTTGCAATTAAAGCTCAACTCTTGCTCTTCAAACCGACATCAAAAGAGGTCTTATTAGCTGAATTTTGGAGCAGATATTATATTTTAAAAACCTTTGTTTCAAATAAAACATATATCAGACCCAACCTGTCAACGGAAATGGCGATTATGTGTCTGAAATAAACTATAAGGTACTATACTGACAGGAATTTACACCGATTTATGCGTGTTTTCTTGATCTGTCGAGGGCGTTCGACCTGGTGAAATATGATATTCTGTAGCATAAACTACTTGAGGAGACGACTATGCCGAAGGAGACGGTATCCCTCCTCAAGTACTGGTACAGCAATCAAAAAAATGCGGTCAGATGGGTCAGCTCGCTTAGTCAGGAATATCCTCTGAAATGCGGTGTCAGACAAGGTGGGTTGACTTCTCCGAGTTTGTTTAACCTATTTGTTTACCAGCTGATTGGCAGGCTCAGCGGAGCTAGGGTCGGGTGTTCGATAGACAGAACCATGATAAATAATATTAGTTATGCGGACGACATGGTTCTGCTGAGCCCGTCAGTGAGTGCGCTTAGAAGACTTCTGGGCATTTGTGAAGCGTATGCCATGTCGCATGGACTCAAGTATAATGCTAGTAAGAGTGTCCCCATGGTACTCAAGGCGAGGAACAAAGCTCCATCAAATGTGCCACCAATTATAATCGGGGGGTCGTCGCTAGTGAGGGTGACTGAAGCAAAATACTTGGGTCACATGCTGACGGATCGCCTACAGGATGATGCAGACTTAGAGAGGGAAAGGAGGGCGTTGGCAGTCCGCTGCAATATGTTGGCTCGCAGATTCGCACGATGTACTACAGATGTAAAACTGTTACTGTGCCTTCTGTCAGTCATTCTACACGTGCAGTCTGTGGATCAATTTCACGCGGCGGGCTTACAATGCCCTGCGTGTTCAGTACAATGACGCTCTGAGGGCAGTGTTGAAGAAACCCAGGTACTGCAGTGCTTCCGAAATGTTTGCGGGAGCTTCCATCGATGATTTCTTCTCTATCATCAGGAAAAGAACCGCATCAATGATGAGCAGGGTCCGTGGTAGCACAATCAGAACGTTAGCGTGCAAAATAAAAGGTCCGTTTACTGTTTACTGGGCGAGTGTTCACTTACTCAGTAACAGGAAATAGACTGTAAGTTATCTTGATTTTGTATTAACAAATTACTAACACCCTGTTTTATTTGTATTTTATGTGCTCCACTAACAACCCTACTAACGCTTTTTTTTGTTTTTCTGTTTTTGTTTTTTTTTATTTATTTTTTGTTAAAAATGTATGGACGTATGTCTGAAATAAAGATATATTATTATTATATATGTACAGATGCTTTCTTCTGGACCCACCTCTCTGGGAACAACATGTCTAGATCCTTGTCAATAATATCGTGGTGTAAGTACGAAAAGGTGGTCCGAAAAAGCAAAATGAAGAAATAATTTTCATTTTTATAACTTCTAACATGAAGATATAATCGTGTATCTTCATGTCCATAAAATGTATGGAAATATGCGCACGTTATAACGTTATCGTGGACCTAAATTATATGTCCATACATTCATACCCTCACTTTCACTGTCCTGTGTTATTGTGATGCCGGGGACGTCCACGATAATATCGTCACGTTTGAAGTGATAAAAACGGCCAATTACTCTTCAAACATTTATTTTTGACTCCTGCAATTGTTGAGAGACTTTAAAGCACGGGTGACATTATGACGGGTCATTTCGTCACAGGCAATGCCACCCTGGTGTACAAACTCTAAATTTTAGAGTTGCTGACTGCTCTAGATTGGCATCGTGTCCCTCTCCACATACATCATACACAGTGGATCATTACATCAAATATTCATTATTGGCCAACAGGGTCATAACTTGGCTCAAATAATAAATACAAACGAGTATAAAATGTCAAAGCGTAGTATATTGAGATACGAATTCATAATGTAATTACAAATGAATGATGTTAACTAATGGAGAATTGAATGTTGGTCATTTATAAAACGCCTAAGATAAAATTGTAAGATACCTATTAAAATCTAAAATAGTTTTTACTTTCTGTTGTTTTCCCAGCTGTCAAATAAATCTGACCTTAATCTATTATTGAAAATAATTCCCGTTGGAAAGACTAGTCTGACCATCATTCAATCTGACCATTGGGAAAAACCCGAAGGTAGAATCCTTGAAGGATTTTCCTCAGCCATAGGCCATCTTGTGTCGAACTCAAACTCAAAGCATTTATTTCAATTAAACCATTTACAGGCACTTTTGAATCATCGAGGGGTCAGTCAGTCAGAAATTTGAAGCTAGTTGCCCATTCCAAAACGTAGGTTCCTTCGAACTCGCGAACTATGCCTAAGTAAATGTCTCATGCCGTGAAATGTTAGCCAATCAGCTAGGTGCCTCCTCCATCCAGCCGCATGTCTTGTGGGAGAAATCTATATAACTAAGGTCAGCACTAAGGTGGGCCTATAGTATGTACAAACAAATCACTGTACCTGACTTGATTTCCGTACGTGTTATTCGGGAGACCACTGAAAATCAGCACTGTGCTGTGGGTCCCCCATAGCACATCATTATGCTGAGTGGAAGCCTTCTTGTCACAGTCATGAGGTGAAGCTGCCGACTATTTTAAAAAAATATGTGAAAAATACCCACTATTTCTATTATGTTTATATTAAAACATAACAGAAATAGATATTTTTCAGATTATTTTTTTTGCGACGGTATCTTCTTGAATGTTACTTTCAAACTTCCTAACATTCCTGTTAGTCCAAGTTACTCAAAAAAGTATCGATAGTAGGAATTTAAGTTTTTAGTGGTAAGACTGACATTTCCAACTTCTATTTAAAAATACAAAAATAAGGTTCCATAGATGTTAGCTGCCTTTAAAAAATATACAGGTCCCTAAGCTACCCAATACATAAAATAAGTTAGTACTTAGCCTCCTATATATTCGCTGTAATCTGCCTTCGAAGGTGGATAGGCTAAAAATCCTTTTAAGCTTATAATCATCATCATTTCAGCCATAGGACGTCCACTGCTGAACATAGGCCTCCCCCAATGATTTCCAAATCGGCCGGTTGGAAGCGACCTGCATCCAGCGGCTTCCTGCGAACTTTATTATGTCGTCTGTCCACCTTGTGGGTGGACGTCCTACGCTGCGCTTGCCGGTACGTGGCCTCCATTCCAGAACCTTTCTGCCCCATCGGCCGTCAGTTCTGCGTGCTATGTGCCCCGCCCACTGCCACTTCAGCTTGCTAATCCGTTGGGCTATGTCAGCGACTTTAGTTCGTTTGGGGATCTCCTCATTTCTGATTCGATCTCGCAAAGAAACACCGAGCATAGCCCTTTCCATAGCGCGCTGAGTGACCTTCAGCTTTCTTATGAGGCCCATGGTGAGAGGCTTATAATAGGTGGTTCAAATAGTAACGTCATAAAAAAGAATTAGATGTGTGTATGTTTTTTCCGTGATTTTTGATAGTTTTCGAGTTAACCCACGTTCTCCCGGACGTAAGAATATCGCAGCGGGATTTTATAGCGCACTGGACTTTCAACTCTCGGTGTTAAGCCGAGCGTTGAGAATACAACGCTGTGGGACGCACTCTCGTCCCAGCGCGTTGAAAAACTTTTTTTTTGTAAAATCATACCGTAAGGCTAACAATAATGTTAGCAACGCGCTCATTATTTTAAGATTCCTTGCCATAAATATTGTCCCGAAGATTTTTTTTATTTTATTGCAAATAAGTTTTATTACTTTTACAGTGTGAAGTTTAATACATAAATATAAAACGATTTAAAATATAAAAAGCTAATTCAAAGTGGTCTCCATTGGCTGCAATACAGTCCTTTAAACGTTGAGGCCAGTTATCAATAGAAGCACGCACTCTTTCCATGGGAAAATTCTTCACTGCCAATCGTATGGATTGTTTTAGGGACTCCAAATTATCATGGCGTTTAGAGCAAGCCGTACTCTCTAAAACTGACCATAAATCATAATCCAGCGTATCCATAAATCCTAAGTCATCTTTTAAAATACGCGACATGGTTCTGGGTGCTTATCTTCATCTCCCGAAATAAAATCTTTTGCTTTCGGACAGGATTTCTTCGAATTCTTTCCCTTACTGCTTTGACCACCTTTTTCGTAAGCACACTACGTGGACGGCCAGATCTTTTTCTGTCACAAACAGAGGAGGTCTCATTGTACCTATTAAAAGCCCGGTACACAAACATTTGACTAATACCAAGCCTATGGAGAGTTTTAAAAATTGCATTTGGCTCCATACCAACTTTGTGTAATGCAATCACAGCGATTCGGTTCTCTTTATCACCCCACTCCATTTTAATATCGCAAAATATTTTACAATTTATTGGCGCCAAAATTAGAAAACACAATGAACAATCGTATAAAAATGACAGATTCTAAATTCAAATGTAATATCTTCCTTATTTTTAATGGTAACAGTATTTATGGCCAGACTAAGTATATAACTAATTAATTACAGATGTATGGGCTGCTAGACCCCCACTCAACACGCAGTTCAGTCCGTGCAAACACCGCAGGCGGGTGCGCTTGTATTTGTTTACCTCGTTTGTTAAAATTATCCGTGTCTTTTTTTTTTTTTTTTTTTTTTTTTTTTAACTAGAGCATCTCGTAGCTCACCTCTGAGGTGATGACTACTTAACCGGTCAATCCTGCGGCTGCCTTAAGCTACTAACTTAAAGCCTCCAGCCAGGGGCAAAACTATTCTAAATTAAAACTAGGCGAACGCTCGCTAAGGGCACCCCCTGTGGGGTACGGACCTCGGCTTAGGGCGTCGCTGGGGGGAGGACAGCAAGTTGGGACAGGCTGGATCAAAGATGATTCATTATTATTAATCGGGGAATTTAAGACTACATTTCTCAGCAAAACGCGGGCTGGCGCTTCTGCGAGCAAGGGTCGGTGGGGAGTATTATTTACTCGGGCGGGTCGCGATCGCGGAGGACCTCGGCGGCGAGGTCGGAATGCGGGTCGGTGTCTGTGTTTTTTGTGCACTGTACTTGTGGCCCTATTGCTCTCCTGGAGGAGGGTTATGGGGTCGTCTGGGTCGGTAAGGATTTGCCTTGGGCGGCGGGTCTGACTGATTATACTCGTGACATAATTGGCGGCCTCGACAACCAGAGGGTTGCGGTGTTTGGCGGCGGACTCAAAGAAACGCTTGGAATTGCGTTTGAGAAATTGGTGGATTGTGGGGATCTTTAGGTCAAGATGGAGGATCTCGTTCCTAACGTACCAGGGGGCACCGGTGATTTTCCGGAGAAATCTATTTTGGAGCGTTTGCATCCTATGAATATGGCGGGGTTTTGCGTGTGCAAATACGGCTCCCGCATAGGTCATGATGGGACGAACGCACGCCGTGTACGTACGCAATTTGCACTTAAGTGACATTTTGCTACGTGCATTCAGGACAGAGTGGAGTCTACCGAGAACGAAAGCGGCTCGCGAGCGGACCTGCTTTATGTGCTCACTGAAGGTGAGATGCTGATCTAGGACGACACGTAGGTATTTGACTCGCTTCTCCCAAGGGATAGGCTTGCCGAACATGGTGATGGGTCGGGGTGGTTTGAACCTTTTGCGCGGTTTCCTAAAGAGAACCGCTTGGCTTTTATCCGGGTTGACTTCGATCCTCCACTTTCTAAACCAGGTGCCGAGCATGTCGACTGAGGTCTGGAGAGTGTGGGCTATCGAGTCAGTGCTGGTACCCTTGTAGTAAATGGCCGTATCGTCTGCGAACAGAGCCAACTGCGCCCTTTTACTCTTTGGAATATCGCTAGTGAAAAGCGTGAAGATTAGGGGGGAGAGCACAGAGCCTTGAGGGACTCCTGCGCGGATAGGACGAGGGGAGGATATTGCTCCTTCGATACGGTAGCGGAAGGTGCGGTTTGACAAAAAGTCCCGTAAGATGAGCACGAGACGATCCGGCACACCGAGTTTGTAGAGCTTATATAATAAGCCGTTGTGCCAGACTTTGTCGAACGCTTTCGCTATATCGAAGAATAATGCACCGGTTATCAAGCCGCGCTGGAAGCCCGCGCATATGCTTTCAATAATCCGGTGGGCCTGATGCACGCTAGAGTGCTGGGTTCGGAACCCAAACTGTTCGTTGGGGATGAGGCCCTTGGTTTCGGCATAATCTCTGAGGTGCTTATAAATAAGCCTCTCATAGACTTTGCCGAGTACCTTGAGCAAACTGATGGGGCGGTAACTCGACGGCTCGGTCTTGGGCTTGCCGGGCTTCGGTATGCCGATGACCGTGGCTTCTTTCCATGCTTGGGGAAAGATGTTATTGCTTAGGGCACCATTGAAGATGGTGGCCAATAGCATTATCAGGTGGGCAGGGAATAGCTGGATCACCCTATTGGTGATTCCATCAGAGCCGGGGGCTTTTCAGACCTTTGATGATGTCATGCACTTCGTCAGGAGTGACGGGAGGCAGAGGACTATCAGGATCTTCAACGGGAGGGAGAGAGGATCTACGTTCGACCTCGGCGTCGACCTCTAGGAGGTGATCTTGGTCTACCGGTTGGGAGCTAGGGGAGCATTGAGCTTCTAGACTGTCTGCTAGGCATTCAGCCTTTTCTAAGTCCTCGAACGAGATGGTCTTGTCGGGACGGGTCAGGGGGGGCATGGAGGCCACTTGCTGGGACTTGAGTTTCCTCTGAAGTTCCCAGAATGCCAGGTGGGTGGGCTCTAGTTCGCTGAGCATCTTGTCCCAGCCCGTGTCACGCAGCTCCTGTATGCGTGTCTTTACAGTTCTCTGTAAATAGCGCATATGGGCTTTGTTAGCGGAGCAGGGAAAATTGCTGTAGGCACGAACGGCCGCGTTCTTCTCAGTCAGCAGCGCGCGTACATCGTCCGGCAGGCTCCAGCGAGGGTCGCCCGACGCTGAAACCTCCCTAGAGCAGTCGCTCAGGACTGATTGTACGTGCTCCGTGAGTGAGTCGATCGCGGACGTCGTGTCCGCGATAGAGTCGAATTTATCGGGGATGGCGTCCAATTGGGGGGACGTGTTGGATTTCAGCTGGGTGCTTACTTTCTTCCAGTCCGTTACCCTTTTGGTGAGAGCGGGTTGAGAGGGGTCGGGGAGACCTATGCGGGGGGCCATTTTTATGACTACTGGGCGGTGGTCAGAGTTAAGCTCTTGCACCGTTTCTATGGATTCTAACCTTAGAGCGACGTTCTTAAGGAGCGCCACGTCTATGACGTCGGGGTTATGATGGGTAACGTGGGGAAAGTGAGTTGGGGTCATCGGGGCGATGACGTCAAAATTGAGAGAATTTGAGAGGTCGAACAAGTGTCGCCCTCCCGTACGCAAAATACGCGCTTTGACGTGGAGTTGCGGAAACCAGCCCGTATTACCTATTAAGTGTCGCCCTCTGGTACAGGTTCTGGAACTATTCCAGGCGGGATGCTTGGCATTGAAATCGCCCGCTAAGATAGTAGAGTCATTCATGCCGAGTAGGATAGAGAGGTCGTCTGAGAGGAGTTGGAAGTTCTCCGAAGTATTGAGGGGTGGGACGTAGACCGATACTAGTGAGATCGGCTGATGGCCGGTCATGCCTAAGCGGCAGATTGAGACTTCTAATCGTGAGAGGGGAGGAGGGTCTATTGGGATGCAATATAGATCCTTTTTATAGTAAATAAGGGTGCCGCCCAAGTGACATCGCGTCCTGTCATTGCGAACTATGCGATAGTTGGCAATTGACGGGTCGCGGTTGCATGGCTTGAGAAAAGACTCTTGGATAAGGAGGATGTCAATTTGATGGTCGCGAAGGAAAGTCGCGATCTCATCCCTTTGGCCTCTAATGCCATTGGCGTTGAAAAAACCTAACTTGAGGGATCGGGGTTTGAACCTAGTATTGATGGTGTTATACATTATGGGTTCTAGTAGGGGTGCTGAGGGAGGTCAGGGCTTGCGTGATCTCGGGATACGCATTGTAGATGGCCTGCAACCTGAAGAGGTCGCCAGCGGCCTGAGCGGCCAGGATTTCCTGGGCCATTTGGATAGCGCGAGGGGAGAGGAAGGCTATAAAAGTCGAACTAATAATGTTATAGGCCATGCTAGGGCCGACTGTGGGGGGGGCTGAAGTTGGGGGACGCGATGCTACTGGAGCAGGTGCGGGTTTGACGAGGGGCGCGGTGATGCGAATGCGGGGGTCCATGAGACGGGGGATGGTGGTGGTTGGGGGGGGGGGGGGGTAGGGGCAATGGGTTGGGAGGGGGGTATGGGTTGAGAGGGGGGTATGGGTTGAGACGAGGGTATGGGTTGAGAGGGGGCCAGGGCTGAGAAAGCTTGCTGGTGGTGGAGGTAATTCCACGGACTTGGCCTCTGAGGGCTTAGTAGCTGGGGCATCTGAGCTGAGGGTACTTTAAACCCTGAAGGAGCTTCCCTTTGCTGACGAGCGTCGAAACGTTTGGTCAGTTTGGGGGATGTGGATTTGGGGGCTATATTGGGGGCTTGTGGGGTGGGGGCAGCCGCGGTAATTAGCCGGGTGACCTACTTGCCCGCAGAGGACACAGCTGGGTGGGTCGGGACATAGGGAGTGGTCCTTTGGCCGGGTGCACTCGGGAGTGCCGTGCTCGCCCAGGCACTTGACGCACCTGGGTTTTGCGTGGCAGTCCGTTGCGAGTGGCCGTAAAGCTGGCACTGGTGGCATTGGCCAATAGCACCGCTTTTCCAGGGCTTCTCAATAGAGAAACCCACGAGGGAACATAACGATTTCAATTGAAATATAGGGTGGTGACCCTCTACCGGGGAGCAAACAACGAGGATCATGTCGTATGCCTCACCGCGTTTGCCGCGGTGCATACGGTGGACCTCATCGACGGGGATCTTCTGCGACTGAAGGTCGGCTAGGATATCCGAAGGGGGGATTTCCTTCGGGATCCTTTTAATGACGACGCGGATCTGACGTTCTTCTGGGAGGGAGAACAAGTGGTATGACACTCGTCTCTCTCTCAGTAGCGATGTGAAAGCCCTATAGTCACGGGACGTAGGGACGGTAACTTTAATACCCTGCTGGGTGTTCCTGGCACTGGTGTATGCGATCTTTTGATCGCAACACCACTTTGAAATGTCCGTCCATTTCCCCTTGTCCTGTACGAACACGGGTGGTGGCGGAGCGACCTTTTTTGGCCCAGAAGTAGGTGGGGTGGGGGCAACCTGCGCGGAGGTTGACGCTATCGGGCGGGGGGCGGGGGAGGGGGAAGCTACGGGGGCACAAGTAGCGGGTAGGGCTAGGGAAGGGAGGGACGACTCAGAGTCCTCTACCGCAACGACCTTGTTGGCCTGGGTGGAGCTCTGCTTCTTGTTCTTCCTTTTCATCCCTTTTCCTTGGACGGGGATGAAACCGTCGTCGTCGGAATGGGAGGAAGAGGAAGAAGAGAATTTAGCCTCTTCATCTGACGGGTAAGGGGAAACGGGGCGCTTTGAAGCGGTGGGAATGGGCTCGTCTGTATCCATGGACACAGACGGGCTGAGCGGGCTATCCCGCGCGACGGCAGGGATGTCTAATGCGTCACTAAACGTAGAGACGCTTCAGTCAGAGGGACCAGGGAGGGTTCGCTGTAAAGCAGCGAATCGGTTGCCCAATTTGGTTTTAAGCCGGGGGTCGTCATCGAGGATGCTCCGAAAGAATTCGATGTATTCTTTCAGAATGCCCTCCATCTTATCTAACAGGGGATTAAATTGGGGAATATAACTCCTATCTTTCCCTATGCCTAACTCCCCGGGCGGACTACCGGGGATGTGTAAAACCCTCCCTGCCGGGTATAGGCAGGGAGGTTGTGTGCCTAAGGGTGAGCCCTAAGCTTGATTTTTGCCCGTTGCCTATCTTAATGTGCAACGGGGTCCTACAAGTCTAGTGGGGTGTAGACACACCCAACTGACACTAGGTGTGTAGCTGTTGAAGGAAAACTGTCACCAATGCCGACTAGGAGACCCCCCAAGGCCGAACACTGGGACCCGTCCAACTGACTGCCTAGCCCTGAAGGGGTTCGGCGGGTGTGATTGGGTCAACACCCCCTCGGCTTCGTTGGCACCGTATGGTATCCACCGAGGACCACGAAACTGTGGTTTTACCCAGAAGGGGCCAATGACGCGCTACGTTTTGACTGATCTCTGTTAACAGAAAAACTTTATTAATTGTGTCTTGAAAAAGACAGACAATTAATAGCGGTCGGTAGTCCTTGACTACGTAGTTCGTCGCTCTGCACGACGATATCAGGATTCCACAGCAGGAACCACAATCAGGAACACAGGAACACACCGCAGCGCACGTCCGTCCGCGACCGGTGCCGAGCGTCAAATGATTATCCGTGTCTTTTCAAATATAAGTTATCTAAGCCATCTTCTCGTTTCACTTCGCCGATTACCACCTACTACCATCTACAAATATTAACCAATGGAATTGTATAAAATCTCCGCTCCGCTTCAGTGGACAGTGATTTGCAAACGAACTAGTTTAAAAATTCATATAAAACCGGGAAGCGGAGCGAGGAAGCGGAGCGGGGAAGCGGAAAACACCGGCCGCGGGCTATTATTGCAGCCCGCCCAAATTACTCGTCCTAGCTCCGGTCCGCACAGTCCGCAACTCCGATCCGCACCACCTCGCTCCGCATCAATGAACAGGCAGCCTAAGGCTCCTAAGAAGTTGCTGACAGGTCCCTGGGCCGCACGCTTGTTTACTTGACCTTTCTTTCTTCTTCGTCTACGTGATAAAAATCTTAAATTCACTGTCAGACAATGCACAGCCTAAACCACTAAGTCTGAAAGCATGATATTATTCCTTCCTTTTTTTCCCTTCATTTTTCTTTCCTGCTTCGCACCCTTAACCTTGTAGCGGAGGAAATTAACATTTTTGCTTGTACACTGAGTGAATTCACAAGAATAACGTTCTATGTAATAAGTTTTATAAAATAAGTTGTTATTATTAAGTTTGCTTCACTATTATTGCATTGGGTTGTACCTGTAATAACTGTAATAGTTAGTAAGATAGATAGTGTATAGATAGTGTCTGTAATAGTTGTAAGTAAGTAATGATATAAATAAATAAATAAATTTTGCCCAAGAGTTCGTTTTATAACGAAAGTGAGCATTATGGAAGGATTTTTGAAAATTCACATTCACAATTCCAAAAGGGGTAAATAAATGGAAATTTGAATGGAAATTCGTCGTCTTTGCCGATGGGAAATACCATCGGACACTTGACTTGTTTACAAATAAAGTTAGTCAAAATTAAGAAAAGTGTGTGTTAAATCCGCAGTTGTAAAATACAAACAAATCTAACTTAAACTAAAATTGATCCACCATAAAATTAAATTGTATTTTTTATACATTTACTTGCAGTGAATGTCCCACTGGTCCCGCAGTAGGGGAATTGGCTGGGCATACAGAGAAGGAATGAGAATCAATCGCGAGTTAGCTCTTTTAATATAAAATCCGGCCAAGTGTGTGTCGGACCACGCTCAGTCAAGGGTTCCGTATTTGCGCGGGCTTGCGGACGGTGAGCAATGGGTAGCTCGCCGTCCGGTAAGGCCCGGGTCGACGGTGCGATGTGTTCCACGCGCGCCTCAAAGAGATGTCAGCGAGTGAAGGATTCCGATGGGATTGATGCATGCCAGGGTTGCGGGAAAGTTCGAAAGTCTGGCACGCCCTACCGCTCCGCCCAGAGCGGGAGAAGTTATTTGATGATTTCCCACCCAAAAAAAAAACTATTCCGTATTCGTCTGTTCCGTATTTAAGATAAATATTAACGCACACTATTGTTTTTATCGATGTAAAAAATAGTTTGTATTGCATAGTAATTCTCGAAAAAATTATAAAAAATTAACTTATTTCTGTTCTTGTAACTGGAAATATCCCATAATATCTGAAAAACTTATATCTATACAGACATACCTTTATAATAATAAAATAGTAATTAAGTCAAAACTGTACATTGAATATAATGAAAGGAGAGATGGCGCTAGTACCGCGAGTAACATCAGCTCCGTATATTAAAAATGTTATAAAATAATTAAGTCATTATTAAGTGCAAAGTATGAAAGTACAATGTTAAAAGTGAAAATATTCGCCAATAGCGAAGTGGAAGTGTTCTCAAACAATTCTGTGAACAAACAATACAGTTTTATGTAAATTAACATTAACGTAGTGTATGTGTCAAGAAGAATAACAATCTCAAATAAAACAGTGTAGTAACGTTACGGCCGATCAATAAACTAGTAATCTGTGTTATATTGTGAAGTGCAACATAAAAACAAACTAGTGTTACACCAAAATTCTAAAAAAAAACAACATTGGTGAAAAAATTTCAAATCAAGAAAAATAACCGTCAACTTATCTTATAAATTAATTGGAAGAAGCTAGTCACATATTTCACAATATTTCTCAACGTACGGATGGCGTAGGAGTTAAGAACGTTGGCTTTTTTGAGCTGCAAAGTACACTCAGTGGCCGCGGGTTCAAACCACAGATCTAACACCGCACTTTTTCCATTTATTATGATGGAATTATTAGAGAATATCACGTTCCGAAAGCGAAAGACATCCCAAACTATAATTACTCAAACCCGATCACTGTCGGATATCACGATCAATGACGAGACTTGTTGTTTCAACAATAACACACTAGATGGCACCAGTAATAGTCTACCGAACATATCCGACGATGAGAATTATTCACAAATACTCGACTTAAAAAACGAAATTGCGAAACTTAAGTTGGAGTTATCTGGAGCCCACAAAGAAATTGACAAGTTATCACTTGAAAATACAGAACTAAAGAAGTCTCTAGAGGACATTAATACAAAACACGAAATGGTAAAAAAAGCTTCTAAAAAAATAACGAGTGAAATGAGATCCACCCCTAATAAGAATAAAATAAATATCACACCAATAAAAAGTATACCACAGACTTCGTGCAAAAACATGCGAGATAATCCTTGTCCCTCTCCTAGAATAATACCTAAGATTGATTCAACTACTACCACTTTACTAACATCTCTTAAGACAGCACAGAAACAGGTGTTCGCTCATGAAAAGAAAAAAATATGTATTATAAGCAGCAACCCAACCAATAGAATACTATCAAAAGCAGAAGACGTTTTCCCTAACTTTAAAATATGCCATTATCTTACTTTAAACTGCGGCTTCGAAAAACTAATTGAAGATATACAGCCCAAACTCAGAAATTATACGTTAGAAGATTATTGTATTTTGCATATAGGAGAAGAAGATTTCCGTAAAACACATAATTACTGTAACCTAATTGTCAAAATAAGAGAGGTCCTGAAAAATATAAAACATACAAATATGATACTATGCCTACCGACTTACAAATGCAGCGGCTACTCAGTAATGTTCAACTGGAGAATTGAAACTTTCAATAACATGCTTTACATGGACAACTTAAGTCATAATTATGCTTGGATAATGGACTCAAACCTAAAATTATCTTATGACAATAACATGTTTTCGGAGCGTACTGGGAAAATAAACAACAAAGGAATGTTAAATATGTATCAAAACTTGAAAATTTTAATAGATGAACTCTCTTCAGACGATACCGATGCAACTGTTATTATATCAGAAAACCCACCTGTTGGTGAAACAATTGAGTCAACGAACCAAGATTTTTTTCGTCTATAATAGAATAAACATCTTACATCAAAACATTGCTGGTCTGTTGAATAAGGCTGATCTTCTCACCGTCCATCTGCAAGAACTATCCAAGAAACAAGGAGACATAGACGTTGTATGCGTTACTGAACACTTCGTTATGCAGGGTCATGAAAACCTCCTGGAAATTACAAATTATAAGCTGGCTGCATGTTATGCAAGACGAGATAAAAAGCGCGGAGGAGCTTGCGTTCTAGTCAAAAGAGGTCTCGAATATAAAGAACTATCGGAAATATCAAGCCAGTCAATAACAAACATATTTGAATGTTGCGGAACTGAACTAGTGCAGCAACGATTAATTATTATCTGTATTTATAGGCCTCCAAAAATGAATAACCTGAATATATTTAATGAAAACTTGGATAACATCCTAATAACTGTATGTACAAAATCAAATAAGAAAATTGTTATATGTGGGGATTTCAACATTGATATTCTGAAAAGAAACAACGTTACTAGGGACTTTGAGTATTTTTTGTCCGGGCACAATCTCTATCTAAAAGTGCGACACCCGACTAGATTATCCAGCAACAGCTGCCTAGATAACTTTGCTTGTAGCTCTCAGTTAAAATGTAGATGTGAAATACTGGACTTTGCTTTGTCTGATCATACCGCTCAGTTTTTTGAAGTAAAGGTAAATAAAACCTGTAGAATAAGTTACTGGCGCACTAAGAAACGTGATATTTCAAAAGAAAATTTAGTTAGATTTAGGAATCACCTCGAATGCCTTGCCTTTTCAGAAGTATATAAAACAGAAAATGCGAACGAAGCGTATGATTGCTTTATAGAACACTTTCGTATGTTGTATGATCTCTGTTTTCCAAATAAGATTGTTACTATCAAAACAAATAAAACAGTAAAATGGGTATCACGTAGAATACGAGTTTGCAGTAAAAGACAGCGGCAATTATTGTGGACATGCAGGCGCGAACCTACTAACGAAAATAAAAATAAATTTAAAAGTTACTCCCAGAAATATAAGAAAATAATAAAATTAACCCAAAAGGCACAAAATAATTATTTTATAAATACGTCAACAAATAAATCAAAAGCTTCATGGCAAATCATAAATAATAAATATAATAATCCACGCACTACTGAACAAATTTCCCAAATAAAAACCCAAGATGCAATCGTAAGTAATCCAAAGGATATTGCAAACGCCTTTAATAATTTCTTTATCGATCAAATACAGACAAACACTAATATACCTACAGCTACTAATGTATTGAGCAATCCACATTCAATGTTTATGTCTCCTGTCTCACCTCAAGATGTTATGAGAGCAATAATATCCTTAAAAAACCGAAGTAGTTTTGGATATGATGGCATAGCCACAAAAGTAGTGAAATTTGTATCGAATAGTATTGCCTCACACCTGAGTCACATTATAAACTTATGTATCAGCTCTGGAGTGTTTCCAAAAGCGTTAAAAGTAGTTATAGTAAAACCACTCTTTAAAAAACACGAAAGGGAAAACGTAGCCAACTACAGACCCATTGCATTAATTCCGATTTTTTCTAAAGTCATCGAAAAACTTATATATGAATCAATTAACAATTTTCTGAATAAGTATAATATTCTATGTAATGAACAAAAAGGTTTTAGGAAGAACAAAGGTGTTAATTTAGCTATTTACGATTTGCTTAATGTAATTTTTTAAAATGTTGACAGAAAAATACCAATATGCGCAATTCTCACTGATATGACAAAGGCTTTCGACTGTGTCCATCATAAAACCTTGCTAAATAAGCTTGACATGTATGGCATAAGAGGAAATGTCCTTAATCTTGTCAAATCATATCTCAGTGAACGTGAACAATACACGGAAATATCAAGGATATGCTTAAGAAGCAAACGCGAAAAGAAATACTTTTCCGAATACAGATAAATGATAAATGATTTATTTCTGCAAGTAGGTTTGTACAAACACTTTTACACGTCAATCATATTTTAAAAACTAGATGAGGTCGGCGTTTCCTATCTGACTACTCTGAGAAGAAAGGCCGAAACAAACTCAGAGGTCACAGTCTCTTTTAAAGTCCAGACATAATCTTGGTCAGATCATGTGAAGACGATGTAGATTGATGTCTGAAATGGTCTTTTGAGGAAATAACCATTCAGATTGAGAAGACCTGTCCAGTCAGTGCACGCATTTGTCAGTTATCGTGCAGCTCAACTCAGAATTTAAGGAGCTCAACGATTCGACGAACAATACCAAAGAAAGGACGTTTGGGTAGGCCACATAAATTACTCAAACTGCCAGACCATGATAAAAACTAATTGACAACAAAAAAAAAAAAAATTAAAACAAAACAAAAGGGAATATCTGCATAGTCTTCACATTCACAATAATTAAAATAATATAATACTTTAAAGTAAAAATATTCATGTCAATGAATATATAACATTCATTAATGTCAATGTGTATATAATAACCCGGAAATAATCTTGGTCAGAGCATTTCAATTTGAGGACCATGTAGATTTGTGTCTGAAATGGTCTTTTGAGGAAAGAACCATACAGATTTGAGTGGACCTGGCCAGTCAGTGCACGCATTTGTCAGCAATCGTGTAGCTCAACTCAGAACTTAAAAAGAGCTCAACGAATCGACGAACAATACCAAAGAAAGGACATTTGGGTAGGCCGCATAAAGTACTCAAACTGCCAGATTAACATAACAAAAAGTAAAATATAGCTAAATATATGACCCACATAGTCCTCACATCATAATAATAATATTATACTTCACAAAGTAAATATTCATGTCATTTTGTATATAATTTAAAGTTAGCAGAAAAACAAACAAAATTCAAAATGAAAAAAAAAAAAAAATATATATATATATAATAAATTGGAGCAGCTCAATCCCAAGCCTTTTTGTCCTCAATGAAATCTTTAACGGTATAAAACGCTTTCTGGCACAACTTACGTTTAATGAATGATTTGAATTTATTAAGGCTTAGGTCTTGTACGCGGCTTGGAAGTTTATTATAAAAGCGTATACATTGACATCTGAACGAGCCACCTATTTTCTTGAGCCTTGTTGTAGGTACAACAAATTTGTGTTTGTTCCTAGTATTTATGTTATGGATATCACTGTATTTTTTAAACAAGTTTAAATTTTTATGGACATATAAGAGATTTTCAAAAATATACTGAGAAGGCACAGTCATTACATTAATCTCCTTAAATTTCTCTCTGAGAGAGTGTCTCGGACTTAATTTATAAATTGATCGAACAGCTCTTTTCTGCAAAACAAAGATAGTCTGAATGTCGGCGGCATTTCCCCACAATAGAATACCATACGACATTACACTATGAAAATAGCTAAAGTACACTAAACGGGCTGTCTCTATGTCTGTTAAATTACGAATTTTTCTAACTGCATACGCTGCGGAGCTTAGCTTTTTTGACAATTTATCTATATGTGGGCCCCACTGAAGCTTAGCATCCAAAGTTATGCCCAAAAATACTGTGCTATCTTCAGGATTCAATTCTTTGCCCTTTATCAACACATTAGTTTTCACCTGCCTAACGTGAGGCAGTGTAAATTTAATGCATTTGGTTTTTTTTTCATTGAGAAGTAAATTGTTAACATTGAACCAGTGAACTACTTTCGCGATCGCGCTATTTATATCGTCAGTAACCAGCTGCTGACGTTTAAGTTTAAACAAAAGTGAAGTGTCATCCGCAAACAACACTATATCATGGTTATCCTTTACGAGGTAAGGCAAGTCATTAATATAAATAAGAAACAAGAAAGGACCAAGAATTGAGCCCTGTGGGACTCCCATTGTTACTATAGATCCGGGAGATCTTTTTCCCTTAACGTCAACGCTCTGAATCCTATTACTCAAGTATGAAGTTAGAAGATCCAGAGCACTGTTTCGGATCCCATAGTGGCGGAGCTTCCTGATTAGCGTTTCATGAACAACGCAATCAAATGCCTTGGACAAATCACAAAAGATGCCCAAGGCATCGCATTTATCTTCCCATGCATTATAAATATGTCCCAAAAGTTCAACACAATCAGTAGTTGAACGACCCCTTGTAAAACCGAACTGCTTGTTATGTAATAATTTATGTCTATTAAAAAACCTTTGCAATTGCTCTAAAACTAATTTCTCAAAAATTTTACTAAAGGTAGGTAGTACTGAAATAGGTCTATAATTTGTGGGGTCTGATGTACTACCTGATTTAAACAAAGGTATTATTTTACTATTTTTCATAAGATCAGGAAACTTCCCACAGTCGATACAATTATTAAAGATAAGAGCTAAAGTAGGTGCTACAATGTCAATAATAGACTTGGCTACTTCAGAGGTGTCAAACACGGTGTCCCTCAGGGTGGCGTGCTAAGTTCTCTTTTATTTCTTCTTTATATAAATGACTTACCGCGGCACATCAAAGACCCAATGATTTTGTTTGCTGATGACAGCACCGCATTAATCAGTTGTTCTGATGCAAATAAATATGAACAGGATATAAATAATACACTCAGAGACATTGTGAATTGGCTTGACGACAATAGATTAGTGATTAATTTAGGAAAAACAAACATAATACATTTTTATCAGCGGACATCAACACCAAATTTAAAAATTTAATTTAATAGAACTAAAATAGACCAAGTACAAAAAGCTAAATTTCTAGGCATAGTAATTGACAGTCAAATGACGTGGAAGCCTCAAGTAGAAGAGGTATGTAAAAAATTAAGCATATCTGCTTATGTCCTATTCAATTTGGCTAAGAAAGTTAACATCACCACAACTTTGATTGCATACCATGGTCTCGTGGCATCCATTCTGAGATACGGTATAATTTTCTGGACAAATTCTTGCCTACGGGAACAGGTATTCAAGGCCCAGAAACGTTGTTTGAGGTCGATGTTGAATATGAGAATGACTGATAGCTGTGTTCCAGTGTTTAAGTCCCTAAAGCTGTTAACATTTCCGGCAATGTATATTTTAGAAATGGCAATTTTTGTTAAACGTAACATGTGTCTTTTTACTACAGTATCACAAGTTAGTAAGAGACCAATCAGAAGCCAGTCCAAAAAACTGTTAATAGTCGAGCGTTGCAACACCGCATTACTTAAAAAAAATGTTATTAGTATGGGACCGGCCATATATAACAAAGTACCTGATATAATAAAAAATGACACAATACGCAATTTGAAAAAGAAGCTAACAGCATTATTGATGGAAAAATGTTACTACTCGATTAACGATTTCTTAAATGACAATGACTTAAAAACCTAATGTAAATTTCTCATTTAAGATAGTTATAATATTTTTATGTAATTTAACGACATACCAACTTATCTAATTGTACCCGATTTCAAATGTAATTTTTTATTAGGACACTGTTTGTTTATTTTAAGTTTTGACTACCTACTCGTTTACCTAATTAATTAATGTTTGCATGCCTAATCTAAGGTAGATTGTACAAGGATCCTAATTGTTTTTTTAATACCCTATGTCATGTACCTACAATCTATGCAAATAAATAAACTTACTTACTTACTTACTTAATACTTTGAAAAATAATACGGAATTGCTACGAGGTGTAGGACCGAGTCTGATGCCGAAGTATAGGTTTTTGAATTTGTGTCAGTTTGTCTGTTCATCTGTTCGTCTGGTGGATGTATGTTCCGGATTGGCACAAAAACGGCTGAACGGATTCAGATGAAATTTGGCACACAGATCGTTTGTAATTTGGATTAACACATACAAAGGTAATTTTTATCCTGGTAGTTCGTTCCCGTGGGAAATTTTCTGTCATGCACGCAGGCGAAGACGCGGGAAAAATATAGTGACTAAAATAAAAGCCACTTAAAAAGTGTCCATCTTTTTAATATAGAATCCAATGATACCCCACACACATAAGTGCATTTTTTTCATCCCTTGGTTACATGTATGAGGAGTAATTGTTTGTTGCTAATCTACCACTATTTAGTGGTGCACAGAATACATCTTCCCAATTTTCATCGATAATGGCTGTTAATTTGTCATCCGGACGGACAGACGAACTTATAAGGGTTCCATTCGGCTACGGAACCCTAAAAAGAAAAACCCGATTTAATTGTAGGAAACCTATGTCAAATCAAGTACACCAATACGATAATTCTAACATAATTGTCTACATACCCTAAAGCTATTTCATTAAAAACTCTATGCCTTCGTAATTAGGCGTAAAAGCCACACTTCTTTAGCAATTTGCAGCCAAGAAATCGGTTATTTTTGGTATAAACGTGAAAATAAATGTGTTTTACGTGACATTTCAAAAGTATTTCGGTCGAAAATGGCGTCTGTGGCAAACATTTTAGGCTTAATTTTGAGTGTCCTTGCTTTGATTCAGGTTCGTTCATTTTTTATTTTTTATTAAAAGGCAATAAGGTAAATCGCGAAAAAATCATCAACTTGTGCCATACTAAACTTACTATGGGTCGAGTAGGACCCAAATGTATGGGACCATTTGGGGTTGAAACACTAGGGCCATGGGGTCCGAGTGCCCACTTAGTTTTTCAAGACATCGCCAAGCGGCTGGTCGACTCTTCACGTGACCAGAGGGCTGGCCTATTCTTTGGCCAAAGAATCAGCATTGCCATTCAACGTGGCAATGCAGCCAGCCTTTTGGGCACTTTTCCTGTTGACAGCGATGCGGAAGAATTTTTTGATGCCCCCCTTATCACCCTTATAGAATAATTATCCCCCCCACTTTTTATGTAATATTGTATACTTGTACATATTATTTATATTATTATTATAAGTCTGTTAGTTTTTAATCATGTAAATTATTTAAAATTAAATTATACAATAAGGTAAACAGGAAAAGTTGAAGAAATAACAAGAGAGTAATCTTATACAGCGTGTACCAGAAATGTGATACAGACCACCAAACTGATAATAATCAGTGGTCCCATACATTTAGGTCGACCCATAGTAAGATTAGTATGGCACAAATTGATGATTTATTCGCGATTACAATGTTGGTCATTGTAATTATAGTAAAAATTCATAAACTTGGAACCATGGAAAAAAAATCATTTTGATGGTCTATACCACACTCCTTAATATTACCACACCTTTCTGATAAAGTCAAAGACAAATAATTTATTTCAATTAGGCAAAAAAGGCACTTTTGAACGTCAAAGTTATACATATATATTTTAACTTTGACGTTCAAAAGTGCCTTTTTTATATATATATTTTTATATATATATATATATATAATTGATTCTAGTCGCCCCTTCCAAAAGGTAGTTTTCGTATGGAGAAGAATGGGCAAGAAACTCCACCGTTACTCTTTTAAAATGTGTTCACAATATCTTGTATACATTAATTATATGTGAAGACGATGCAATACGATAAACGCTGTATAGAACCAGAAATACACGCGTCGAATTGTATTTCTATAGCGTATTGTTACCCTTCTTTGGTGTTCCGGTCACAGCTTGTTTCCACAATTTTTACTTCGTTCCTACATCGTAATAAATTGCCAGGTGGCAACTTATAAAAACCATAAAAATAATTTGAAGTCAAGGTAAGCTACTTGTCGCCCTTTTGATAGCGAACTAAAGTAAGGCCATTTTAATAGGTATCATTTGATGTCTGTCAGTTTAGTGAAAGCAAATCGTAAAATTACTCGTATCGGTCATTATTACAATAAATATGTAATCGTAATTGAAAAAAGTTAAGCAATTGTGCAGTTCTAACAAAACGAAAAAATATATTATTTTATGCCCGCCGTTACAAGGTTACGTTGTTGAATTTTGATGAATTGTCAAATTTTACCTATTAAAATGGCTTTACTTTAATAGGGATGTTGACAGGGAAAAGATATTTAATCCAATGTCGTCGTGCGCTACGCCGCCCGTGTTGTGGCTGCGGAGGCCTCATTCGCTTAGGAGTGTGTGCGTGTGTGTTCGTGGCGTGTAACGCCATACGCGCGGTAAACTCTAATTACGCGATGCAGGATTTGTGTGACGTCATGTCTTTGATGCGTAGTTCGTAAAGTGTACTTGTCCATGGTGCGTTATATCTATGGTTTAGAAAAGCAAATTGGACAAATGACAGCTCATAATGATAATGTCAGAATTTAAAATACAGAACAACATTTCCAGACGTTTTTTGTTGGTTGAATACGAGGCTTTTGGCTACTTTTGTATTTTTGTGTGTTTTGTTTGTGCAAGTTAAACATATTTTCTTTTTTCTTTCTTTCACTCAAAGATTCTTTACAAAGAGGTAAAATTTGTAGTATACAATGAATTTTGGATGCTAAAACAATCAGAGATAATTAAAAGTATGCTTTTCAGAGGTAATAGTGGTAAAGAATATTTATAAAGTGATTAAAATGAGTGTCTTGGGATTTCAATAAGTAAATAGGTCAAATGGTGGTTTGTTTAATTTAATAACATATAAACAGACTAAATGATATGTAGTTTTGCTCGGCAGAATACGACACTACCCGTAACAGAATCATCTCATCATCAGCCAAAGTCCGATTTCCGTCACTATTGACCATAGACCTCTCTTTGCATGTGCAAATCGTCACGCTCCTGTGCCAGACTCATCCAGATTCTACCTACGGTCGTAACAATTTCGTCCGTCCATCTCGCAGCTAGTACCTGATACTTATGTTTTGCTCTCCTTTTCAGCACATAGACGCCCAACAGGAGGACTTCCCCATGTTTATTATAGAAGACCGAGCCTACATCAACCGCTATCAGCCAAACTCACCAGTGTCCCGCTCATTCTACAGCAGGAGACCCATCTCCATGAGGTGGAGACCCCCGCGCGCTGGATAGATTGTACTAATATATGACTTGTAAAAAAAGTTATTTAAAAAAATCTCTTGTGTATTTTATCTACTAAGTAAAGGCGTCCTTCTTTTGTGTTATGTTTCCCTGGTCCTTTGTAGATGAATCACCTACCTGGTGGACTTATATGAGTAACGGTACAATTGTATGGACAGTATATAAAGTTTATGGCGGCATCTATAACGCCACATGCAAACTACGCATCACACTGACGTCACGCATCGCGCAAGCAGATGTATATAACTTCCCAATATCAATCGTCGGCCAATTGCCCACCAGATACGACACCCGTCTGGTCGGTGGATCCTCCCTTTTCTATGGAGGATGAGTAAACTTTTACACCTGGTTCCTCTTATCTCTATAAATTGAAACCTGGTTCCTCTTATCTCTATGAATTGCCTTCCCTAGTCATCATTTACAACAGCCAGCCTTGTTCCAGCTATTCCTGAATAAAGACCTCCTCGCATACTGCCCTGGTATGTGCTAAGCTCCTTTAACTAACCTAACCTAACTGTGGTCTTTTTAAAGATGATCCCTTTACACGTGAAGACGGTATTCTGTTCACGACACGTTATGCACAAATTCTGAGCCTTACAAAAAATACTAGGATTGTATGAATTCATGGTATTGATTCAAGATCTCTCTCTTTATAATTAAAAAAATATATAATAATTATAGAAGTAGGTATAGATTTATAAGATTTAGAGTGACGACGGCTGCGGCGTACCGGAAGACGTAGCGTTGGAAGGCCTCCCACAAGATGGACCGATGACCTTGTAAAGGCCGCAGGAATCCGCTGGATGCGGGAGGCACAGAATCAGTCGAAGTCGCGGTGCTTGGGGGCGGACCTAAGTCCAGCAGAGGACGTCTTTCGGCTGAAATGATGATACGAAGCCAAGTCTAAAATCACCAACCTGCCTTGAGCTAACGTGGTGATCTATGCTCGTGCCTTCTCTGTACAAGAAGAGGTCTTTACCCTGCAATCAATCTGCCTAGCCTTTTCCCAACTATGTTAGGGTCGGCTTCCAGTCTAACCGGATGCAGCTGAATACCAGTATTTTACATGGAGCGACTACCTATCTGACCTCCACAACCCAGTAATTAGGTAATACGATACCCCTTGGTAAGACCGGTTGTCAGACTTTCGGGCTTCTGACGACCCGTAACGACTGTCATCCACGAATGACAGCCGGGACCAACGGCTTAACATGCTTTCCGAAGCACGGAGGAGTCTTGGTATGTAAAGATGGTCACACGTAGCTTAACCTGATGACTCGACCCGTACGGCTGTTATTACTTAGCCACGAGCTCCTCCAGGCCTTTGCCTTTCAGTGGGAGAATAAAAAAAGAAGAAAAGAGGGAGGAGGAGGAGGAGGGAGGGAGGGGAGAGGGAGAAGAAAAGGTTAGTATTATTTATGTACATACATCAGAGAGAGGAAACAAGAGTAAATGAAAGATACAAGGTACTTATTGGAATGAAGTCTTTTAACATGGCTTGCCGTAGGAGTTGACTGGTAGTAATCGTCACGTAACGAAAAAGTGTTACCCCCGAAAAATCAATTTCAAGGTTTCAAACGTTTTATTTTTTTAATACAGTGCCATCTGGTATTAGTTTTTAGCTTCTAAAAACTTAAACTAGATGGCTCTGTATTAATACCTAATATACATCGAAAGAAACTTCGTTCCAACCGGGTACGCGGGTGTCCCACGACAACTGTCGACTTTTTTTTATGGACTCTGAAAAAGACAAACTAAAGGGGTCATGTAGACGGGATCGGCACTAAGTCAGTTAGTCAGGCGGGGGAAGCTACTGGGCCCGACAATAGATGGGTAACTATGTCAACTGGACTGACTTGAGGGCGCGAAGTCAGCACTGGATTAGGTTGAAACTAGTGTCTACACGAGCCCAGTTCCAAGTCAGCGCTGGACTGACTTACTGGGCATGTATAAACTTGCTCATGAAAATTTCCAGAAGAGATGTATAATTTAACATAACATAACATCACGCCTTGTTTCCCCAAAGGGATGGGCAGAGGTGTACCTAAAGTACACCCAAATTTCGTCAGTTATGTTTAAGTCCCACGTAATAGGGGGCGAGCCTATTGCCATCAACCGGGCACAAATCCAGACTCCGGGCTGCTACTGAGAAATTCCAGAAAGATAAACCCAATGTATAATTTACACACATAACATAACATTACGCCTTGTTTCCCCGAAGGGTTGGGCAGAGGTGTACCTGTAGCAGGTACACCTACATTTCGCCAGTTATGTTTAAGTCCCATGTAATAGGGGCCAATGTATAATTTCTAGGTTAAAATTAATTTTAACCAATTTTAAATATTTATTTCTTTAAATCACCATTTAATCAACATCAGATAGATAATAAACACATAGAAATTCACGCCGGAAAATAAGTAACATTTACCTAACATAATATAATTATATTTTTTGGTTTTGTTTTTTAAATAATATAATATTTACATAATAATATATAGTCTTATTTAAAATAATAATTACAATATTTACATGTACGTGTATATAAAAAAGAAGGAATTGAGAATTGAGGAAAAGGAGAATTGAGTGTCAAAAACTTCTTCCGCATCGCTGTCAACAGGAAAAATTCCCAATAGGCTGGAAGCATTGCCATACCACGTGGATGATGATTAGTAGTTATTTTGCCAAAAAATAGGCCAGCCACGAAAATTTGGCAACTCTGGCCACGTGAAGAGTCGACTATTTCGAAAAACTAAGTAGACACTCAGACCCCAAAGGCCCTAGTGTTTCAACCCCAAACGGCTCGAATCAATAATTCCGAATAAGATTGGAGTATTTGCGCTGTTTTTGGTTTACCGCCGCAAGCAGCCGCCCCAGAACAGCCCGCCGTGCTAGGAAGATGGGATGGCTCAAGGGCGTCGACACATGCTGCATCCCACACCAAAGGCCACCATTATTATATTTGAATACATTCCCTATAAGTATGTTTTTAGGATATTCTCAGTAACAGCCCAGTGATTTTATAGACTTGTCCCCTATTACCTACATGCTGGAGGAGCAGGGTCTAAAGTTCACTCATCGGATATTGTGCCTGGTAGGCAACTACCCAACGATGGATGTCGGAGAAGTTATATATATGGTGTTTGCGCGGTAAACTCTAATTGCGCGATACAGGATTTGTGTGACGTCCGGATTTTTTGTGTGACGTCAGGTCTTTGATGCGTAGTTCGTATGTGGCGCTGTTAATGCCGCCACACATGGGACTTAAAACATGACCAGTGAAATTGTGGGTGTACCTACACCTCAGCTAGCCCGTTTTTGGTAATACAGAAGTGGTGTTGTATTAAGTACATTCCTTGTTCAGCAATATGTACTCATGTAGAAAAGTAGCTAATAAACATCCAATGTCACAGTTATTAATTTTAACAACTAGGTACATAATTCAACATGGTGGATAGTAGTGGTAACATTAATTGATTTCGGATAAAGAGAAACCTGGAAACCGTAAAAAAATAAATTAAAAACATTATGAAAGCAACGGATTTGAAGAGAAAAGGTCGAAAAAGAAGGTAAGTTTGAGATGAATGGGCTATACCTTTTTTTATTGCCTGTCTGTCCCCTCGAACAGCCTAAACTACTGAACAGATTTCAACAAATGAGGTGCAGTTGGAATTTGTCAGATAACCTGAACCAGAATGTGTGCTATTTTCTACTTAATGAATAATCAGCCAATAATGTTCACACAGGCCTTCTCTCTTGTCATGGAGAGTGCGATTGTCACAACCCGGTGCTGGGCACGCCACTATTGCGGCGATAAGTCCCCTCTTTGAGGAGTGGCTGGAGAGGGGCCACGGCGTCCTCACCTTCCGCCTGACGCAGGTCCTCACCGGACACGGCTGTTTCGGGAGGTACCTGTTTCGGATAAGACGGGAGCAAACGCCCGGGTGTCATCACTGCGTGGATCGCCCGGAGGACACGGTGGAGCATACGATGGAGGTATGCCCGGCTTGGGCAGAGCACCGCCGTGTCCTCGTGGAGGCGATCGGTGGCGGGGGATCTCTCGCGTCCGGCCCTGGTCCAGGCCTTGGTACGGAGTGAGAGGGCATGGGAGGCCGTCACCTTCTTTATGCGAAGCAGTAATGCTCGCGAAGGAGGAGGCGGAGCGCGTGAGGGAGAGGCAAATTTCGCGCCCTCACGCCCCTAGCCGCCGCAGGAGGAGACGCCCTGGCCGGGAATCGATTGCTGATTCCCGGCCACCGTAGGCGCGGGCTTGCGGACGGTGAGCAATGGGTAGCTCGCCGTCCGGTAAGGACCAAGCCCGGGTCGACGGCGCGTTGTGTTCCACGCGCGCCTCAAAGAGTGTCAGCGAGTGAAGGGGTCTGATGAGACCATTGCCTGCCGGGGTTGCGGGAAAGTCCGAAAGGGATACCGTGGCCTCCTGGCATTGCACAGGCAACAGAAGGAACACGGGTGGGTTTTAGCCAGTAAGAGTCTGACACGCCTTCCCGCTCCACCCAGAGCCGGAGAAGTCATTTGATGATTTGATTTCCAACCCAAAAAAAAAGGCCTCTCTTGAGAGGGGCTGTATAATCCACCACGCGGGTTCAGTGCGAGTTGGTAGATGTCACATATTTTCGAAGTTTTTGATTCTCGGACATACCGGTTTCCTCACGATGTTTTCCTTCACCGTTTTGAGAGCAATCAATCTGCCTAGCCTTTTCCCAACTATATTGGGGTCGGCTTCCAGTCTAACCGGATGCAGCTGAATACCAGTATTTTACATGGAGCGACTGCCTATCTGACCTCCACAACCCAGTAACTGGGTAATACGATACCCCTTGGTAAGACTGGTTGTCAGACTTTTGGGCTTCTGACGACCCGTAACGACTGTCAAAGATCCACGAATGACGGCCGGGACCAACGGCTTTTTCCGAGTCACGGAGGAGTCTTGGTATGTAAAGATGGTCACCCATCCACAGACCAACCCCGGCAAGCGTAGCTTAACCTGACGGAATTAGCCACGAGCTCCTCCACCGTTTTGAGAGCAGTGCTGATGAAATAATTTACACAAGTTCACGCGCCTGTCAGGGTTCGAACCTACGACCTGAAACTCGTAAGCCGCAGCCGTTATCACTGGGCCACTACTGCTCTCATTATTCATTACCTACTCAGTATAAAAATACTCTTACTGGAATGACATGAACTTTCTACAGTTTTTACTTAAAGTTATTATTTTGGAATTAAATCGTTTTAAAATGTTAAGTAGCTTAATTATTTTAATAAGAGAGAAATGTTAAGACGCCACAAAGTACCAGTAAATACTTTGTTACAGCTACCCTCCCAATAAACAAACTCGACGTCTGACATTTTAACTAAAGACAAGCATTTTCTATATTAAATTAAAACTACAATGTTTTTTAAACAACCTACTGAATGCATAATATCTGCCACAGGATAATGAACCCTATTCATTACAGTAAAGGTCTCTTTTACATTGAAAGTTATTCCTGAACAAAAGTGTTGTCAAGCGATATTGAACAGTATTGCAGGTAGGTAAGGCGTAGTTTGGATTCATAAGTGCTTTGATTAGATTCAACGTTAGATGGCACAGGGTCAGGAAAAGCTATGACGTAAACAGGACGAATAGGGACGTTCTAGGCAAATTATCGATAAGGTTCCATTTTTACCCGATTACTGCAAAGCCAAAGGAGGGTTATGATTTCAATTGGCTATGTTTATAATAATATGTATGTTAGTCCCTCATAACTTGTAAACTACTCGTCGTATTTTGACAAACGAGGTATCTGCAAGCGTCATATTGTTCCGCAGGTTATAATTATGACGTCACATATAATCCAACATGGTAGCTTATTGCTAAAGCGGATTGATAAAGTTACTTACCGAAAAAAAGGAAATTAACTAACATAGGTTTTCGTATAACTGGAGTCACATGTAATTAAATAAGTCATGCAAATTGCAATTGTGACTGTGATTCCAGTCACCTATACGAAAACCAATGATATTTCATTTGTCTGTCTGTGATGTCACATTTAAGTATACCTTTTTAGTTGGCGTTTTTTTCGTAGTCGGGTTTTAATTTTTATACTTTATTTTTTTAATATATTATGATAGGGTTGCCATCACCAAATTTAAAAAACCAGGATTAGATGGTGAAAATACCAGGACATTTCGAATTAAAAACAGGGCGCAGTATAAGAGCAGTAATTAAGAGCAACACGCATTCAATGAAACTCAATTTCGCGCACTCTAGCTCTCTCTGTCTAACTGTTAGATAGAGACAGCTAAAGTGCGCGAAAATAGTAGTGAGAGAGAGACAACAAGCAGAGTGCACGTTACACTTTATTTTCGATTGCGCCTCGCGTTTGAAGGTCATACTTTTCTATGACCTTCAAATACGGGGCGCGGGGCCGACTGATAAACGTAAGGTTGAAGGCGCGAAATTTAAAAACAGGACTTCACCAGGATGCTTTATAAAACCCAGAACGTTACTTAAACACTATCCAGGACATGTCTTGGGAAAACAGGACGGTTGGCAACCCTATATTATGATGATAATGTAAGTAATTTCTTCTGTTATGTTATGTCCCTGGGCGACTCGCTATTTACGCTCCTACAGCCTAATCTTCTTCTTCTTCTCTTCTTCTTCAATCAATCAATCATAAATCTTTATTTATCTCAACATCATATTACAGGCACTGGTTAATAAAAAGCACAGTCTTAAACAGAGAAAGGTGTCTGAGGTAGGAGGACCCTGAGTTACAGATCACCCGGCTCTCTTAGATAGGACATGTTAATTAACAAAACAGTAGTCAAGATATTAATGGTATTACAAAAGTTTGAAAGACCTAACAAAATTAAAACAAAATCAAAGAAAAGCAAGTAAACATAAAATTAAGAGAAATATAGATACCTACCTATTATGTAGGTACTTTACGTAACTATATTATTATTCAGTAATACATACTTAGTTATCTGAATAAGAAAATAAAATAATAATGAGCTTATAACAAAATGAAGAACGGAAATGGGGAAATGTTGTGTGTATTGAATGTTTGTAAGTGTAGGTGTGTGTGTAAATGTGTGGCAACCATGAGATAAGCATGATTCAAATGGATAGAATAAGAAATGAGTAGGCAAATAAGGGGTAGTCTGAAAGTGGCACCGGTGACTGAAAAGTTGCGTGGAAATCGGTTGTCGTGGTATGGGTATGTGATGGAGGAATTAGGGAAATGTCGTGAGGAAAGTTTTGAGTGTGAATGTGGATGGCTTTTTAAGAGTAGGGAAGACCGAAGAAACTATGGATGGACTATGTTACAGATTATAAGGCAATAAAGGGGGTGGCTATCGAGATGACGATTACCGTAATAGAGAAGCATTTCCATCCTAGTTTATCATTTATAAATTCCAGCTACAGCTATATTTCTACATATATATGTAAGCGGGCACGCCCTTTATGACTGAGTGGAGGCTTTTATTTAGATATTGTTTACGTTTAGTCTTTATTTTTTTTATTTCTGCTTGAGTACAGTTCTCGATATTTTTGTTTGGTATATTGGCGTGTGCTAGCTGACATATACTCGTAGCTGTTATTTTATAATTTAAATTATGTTTAGTATTGCGTACTGTAAATAATTTTGCATAAGTACTATTATATAGATCTTTTTTTTTTCTATTTTAACAGACAGCTGTGCTGCTGGGGAGTTTGTTGCGCCACTTCTTCTTGCCAGCGAAAGCACTAGGAAGTGGTGAAGGGTGGGCGTTTTGTGGGACTGTCTTATGTAACTTTGACGTTCGAAAAGTGCTGATTCTCAGCCTAGTTTGAATAAATGACTATTGAATTTTGAATTTTTGACATTTTAAAGGTAATTTACGATACGATTTTTATGAATATTCAGTAAAATACTGGCGGTCACATTGAATATAAAGGCTGTGCCTACAACTGAAATACGAGAAAATGTTTTATTGTAAACAATGTAGTTTGGGACTTTGAAATTACAATATTGACATGGCGTTCATGCCAATATTGTAATTTCAATGTTGACGTAAACCACTTTTACTGTATGTTTTGAATGAACGGAGTTGTTTACGTTGTATAAGTTTCATAATTATTTTAGTTATGTACCTAAATCAAATCAAATCAAAGTATTTTATTTCGGACAACTAAGATATTTATCAATAATCTAATTGTTGGTAACAGATGTGACCTTTTAAAAGTCTTGTTAAAAGACGAGTAGAGGTTGAGTCTTGTATGTAAAGACCAAATAATAATTTTAGTTATGTATCTAAATCAAATCAAATCAAAGTACCAATTTTATAGCTGACAACTAAGATATTCAACAATTGTTGGTAAAAGGTTTGACCTCTTAAAAATCTTGTTAAAAGACGAGAAGAGGATGATTATGATTTGATGATGATTGTACCGGGGTAAGAATTTGCCGCCTTTAGAAAAACGTATGAACACCAATAAACATCACTACATTTTATGCAAATAAACGGTTTGATTTTATTATTTTTGAATGTTATAATACTACAGACTGTCGTCTGTGAAGCTGCCATAAATTTAAAAAAAAAGAGTAATAAAAAATAAAAAATAAAAACTCGCGAAAACTCACACATTATTTAAAGCCCGGGGTCCTGCGGTGCAAGTTGACAAAAGTCAAAGTCAAAGTAAAATCATTTATTTCAATTAGGCACAAAAATGGCACTTGTGAACGTCAAAATTTACAAAAAAATAATTGATTCTAGTCGCCCCTTCCAAAAGGTAGTTATCGTATGGAGAAGAATGGGCAAGAAACTCCACCGTTACTCTTTTAAAATGTTTTCACAATATCTTGTATACATTAGTTACACAATTATATTATTATGTGAAAACGATACATCTAGAATAAGATTACTATACCACTATACGTAAAAAGAATGAAAAATTAAGGAATCATGGTGCTCACATATTTACAAACATTGTAAAATTATACGATATTCCTAACATCTTAACAAGTAATACTAATAAGTCAGTGGGTGAGTTCACGCCCGCGAGAGACGCCTATGTCAAGCAGTGGACAGAGAATGGCTTAGATTACAGCTAGCTTAACACGTCTGTTTGAATCACCAATAGCCTTCAAGACGCGACGTGCAGCCAACTATTCTGTTCGGTGCTCGTGATTATAGTTTATTTTTTATTCCAGTTAACTTATCTACTCGTACTTTGACAAGTTAACCTATTTTCTCTTTAATAGATCATTAATACAAAAATCTTTTCTGATACAAAAAAATAAAATAGCCATTTTAAATCTAGGAAGTCCGCCCATTGCATGTTGTGTAGCTTTTATTTTTGGTTTGTGTTTTTAGGGGAGGGGAGGGGAGAAACTGTCGATACCACAGTCTTTACCGACCGTATCCCATCCCTACAACGCAACATTACACCTAGCGCATCTGCAGTGCGCCAGTGCAATCAATGCAGCCATCCCGGGCCTCGGACACCGCCTTACGTCACTAGGTGGGCAAGGAGGATGGGACGGAGGACAGGAAGGGGGGTAGGATATCGAATTGATTGCGTAGGATGTGTGCTTGGATGGAGTATGTAGATAGGTAGGTTGAACGATATTTTGTAGCGTACCTAAAATACGTTCAACAAAAAAATTTATTCGTGCAATTTAGCGTCATAGATACACTAACACACAACAATGTTTTGCAAAATATTGTCAAACATTTTAAAAGAGTGATCAAGAAGTACCTTGCCAATTCTTCTCCATACGAAACTATAGGTACACCATTGTGTATTCTTTAAAATAATACCTCTGTCACAACCATAATTTTAGAAACGATAGCTGAAATGGGCTATTCGGTTTTAGGACTACTCTCCTTAAAAACTTACTTATAGATAGTGCAATCCACTGAGACGCGCCCCACTCCGCTCCGTACTAAAGTACAGCTTACAGTACAGTCATCGCGAAGTGGGGCACGTCGTCGTGGATTGCACCATCTGTACTTATATTATCTATTGACTCTGAAAACAAATATAAATCAATATCTGAAACTAATAATTTGTATAGAAAATCAAAAGCCAAAATAATCTATGCTAGGCTAAGATATAGGATCTCGCAATACAATCCAATCCTCGCCTACATAACATCACGCCTTGTTACCCTGAAGCGTTGGGCAGAGGTGTATCTGTAGCAGGTACACCCACATTTCATCAGTTATGTTTAAGTCCCATGTAATAGGGGGCGAGCCTATTGCCATCAACCGGGCACAAATCCAAACTCCGACCTGCTACTGAGAAATTCCCAATAACACTTTGCTAGACCCAAAAATCGAACCCAGGACTTCAAGCTCGGCAGTATCGCTAGCGATCACTAGATCAACGAGGCAGTCAACAATTAATTGTGTGTTAATTTATCAATATTCTACGAATTGCCAATGTTAGCCAAGAACAATGAATTGTTGATCTTGATATAAACAGAATATACTGTTATTGCTAGCTACTTAATGTTAACTTAACCGCCTACACATTACCCCCGAGCAAAGAAAACTTATTCACGTCACAGCAGATTTTTGCTATTACATTTACTGTAGGCGCTACAAACATTGTGTTTGTTCAAACATAAGTACTCCGGTTCTACGAATGCTCGAATGGTGCATAATTTAAAACCAGAGGGTTGAAACTTTAAACCCCTTGAGGTCTTATGTCGAAAAATAAATGCAAATCTGCCTCTGTTTTCTTGGAATCTTTCAGTTGAGGGTTTAGTTAACATAAGTAAGTAGGTAGACTAGGTTTATGTCTAGTTATTCTAGGAAAAAGAAAATGGGCGAACAGTTTTTCTTGAAGTTTTTATCTGAAATAAGTTGCAAAAATGCGAAATGTCGGTGTACCTTCTGCACACCCCCTTCTGAAAATACAGGTTATTGAACTTTTGTAAGGGTGTGTTATAGGTTCTACGAGTATAGTAGATGAAATTAAATTGATTATTCAGTATTGAATTTAATGTTGAATTTACTGTATCTAAACGCGGTTTATAAACAAGTAACTAAGATTAGGATAGTATAAAATGACGCGGGTGACATGAACAGCAGCAGGCTAATGTCTGACTGAGTGTAGTATTTGATTGCTGAATTTGAACTGTCTCTACCTCACTTTTTTTTTTTTACCACATCTCGCAGTTGGCCACTAAGGTCGTGGCTGCTTAACCGGACTTTCCTGTGATAGGGGAATTTAAAACTACTGGCTCAGGCGGAGCGGGCCGGTGCTTCATCGAGCAAGGGTCAGGGGGGAGTATTATTTACCCGGGAAGGACGCGATCGCGGAGGACCTCGGCGGCGGGGTCGGAATGCGGGTCGGTGTGTGTGTGTTTGTGCACTGTACTTTTGGCCCTATTGCTCTCCTGGAGGAGGGTTATGGGGTCGTCTGAGTCGGTAAGGATTTGCCTCGGGCGGCGGAACTGACTAATTCTACTATGCACATAATTGGCGTCCTCGACAACCACAGGGTTGCGACGTTTGACGGCGGACTCAAAGAAACGCTTGGAATTGAATTTTAGAAATTGGTGGATTGTGGGGATCTTTAGGTCGAGATGGAGGGTCTCCTTCCTAACGGACTGGTGATTTTACGGAGGAATCTATTTTGGAGCGTTTTCATCCTATGGATATTGTGGGGCTTTGCTTGTGCAAAGACGGCTCCAGCATAGGTCATGATGGGAGACTAACTCACAGTCGGGTGACGTCTTAAGTAGGTTACATACCACTACAAGGCTTTAAAGTTGTGACAAACAGAAGTTAGGAAGACACAGTGCGCTGACCCCAAATAACATTTGATAGGGGCAAGGAGAATGATGCCTTATAATATGTACTAAATAAATGTATTTTCTTTATTTCTTTCTTTCTTTCTTTCTTTCTTTATTTATTTCTTTCTTTCTTTCTTTCTCCCTTTCTTTCTTTCCTTCTTTCTTTCTTTCTTTCTTTCTTTCTTTTTGATGTTGATGATGACTTGAGTTTGAAAAATAATATTTAAAATTCTTTAATCGCAGATCTTGATGTCCATAGTGTTAGTAGTGACATGAAATATGTAATCAAATAATAGCATAATAAAATGAACAAGATAGCTACTTAGAGCCGACCTGTGTGTGCAGTCTCACCCATCGGCCAAGCATCGTGCAGTCCCACCGGTCACTAAATGCCCTCTACATGCTGTGGGAGCTTTGCCTCATCATCAAGTTAAATGACTCAGCCCTTTCTGTTGGTATCAAGAAGTGAAGAAAGGCCTGTTCTTAAATCATCATTAGCGCCATTCAATGTTAACTAGAAGAGACACCGCGAATAAAAAAAAACTTACTTATCTTTTGAATTCTAATCGGGACTTCTCTTTTGTTTATAAATAATAGTTTCTCGAGTTTATATTGAATCTCAATTATTAGCATCATAATAGGGATGATGACTAAAAAAATGTTTTTTGTGCGTCATGCAGATTATGAAAAAATAACGCACACGTATTTTTTCTTTTTTTACGTTATTAAAAGATGACGGCGATACATTGAGTTAAAATGTGCCATGACGTCACTTGTATGTAGATTTTATACTTACTTGTGACGTATCGACCCCCACTCCCCAACTTTAATGCGTTGTATCTAAGTATTTTTTTATTATTAGGTATGAGAAAGCCAAAATACGTGTCTAATATTTTTTTATTATCTGACTGACGGACTAAATAGTTTTTTTTTTTTTTGACCCAGTCTACATCCCTATTCTCCTGCGCTCATCCCAATTTATTTGGGATACGCGCAGCGTATCTTCTGCCATACTTCGATTAGTTGTCATTTCAGTAGTCACTTCGTTTCTAACCACATCATCTTTCACACAGTCCATTCATCGTTTCTTCAATAATTTTAATTAATATAATCACGTAGGTAGGTATTCATTTATCTAATAAAAATAAAGGAAGTCATGTTCGCAATGTACCTATTTGCCAAACACATTACGAACTCGTGTTTGTTCACACACGAGTTTTCCAATTAGACAAATATCAACTTTATGCTGGTATGAATAAGGATGATTTTAGACTGACTAGTACTGTTGACAAAATCATAAAAATATGAAGTTGCAGCGCAAACTGAACTTTATGTGTAGGCATTACAGTTGTTTTTCCCAAAACTCGTGTTTGTTTACATGTTTGGCAAATGAATTGCAAACGCAGATTAGATATCCATTTATGTCATGTAGGTATTACCTAACTGATCTGATAGGATTTTTAGATACGGGGGGATGAAAAGCACTTATGGACGTAAAAATTGTGTAAAGCTACAACCGTAGCTTTACACAATTTTAAATTACTAATTATTATTATTTATTTATTTATTATTTTTAAATTTAATTTGGTTTTAATGTATTTTTAAACAAGAAAGTGTCATCTATATAAACCATTTTTACGATTTATTTACCTTTATTTAACTACCTAAACCTATGGAGTATAAATATATAAAGCACAGACCAGACTAGAAACCATCCCACTGATGTACCCCAAACCGGTTTCATTTGAAAGGTAATAATATGAAGATAGTTTTAGACCACTAAAAGATTAATAATAATTCACGAAAAATAAAATTTCCATAGGTACATATTGTATTGAACGGATTTTTTGATGATATCTCTAGCTGTCGTTGCCATTCATCCTATCAAAAAGTACTAGGCTTGCATGAATTCACGATAGTATTAGGTTTGTCTATATATAGGTAGATAGGTAGGGTAGGTAGATGTGCCGTAGAGTACTTGGTGCTACCCGTGCGAAGCCAGGCCGGGTAAGGCTACACTGAAAAAAATGTTAGGTTGGATTTAACAGATTTTGCGTAAATGTAACCAAAGTTTGCGGTTGATTTTGGTCCTATCACGAATTTTTGTTGATTTTACCAAACACATTAAGTTGGTGTTGTACCAAATTTATTTGGTAGATTACACCTATATTTTGTACATTTTTACCAAAGTAATTTGTTAACATTTCTCACTAAAGTACTTTGGTATAATTTTTTACCAAAGTAATGTAGTAAAATTTCCCACCAAAGTACTTTAGTATAATTTTTACCAAAATACTTTAGTAACATTTTTCACCAAAGTACTTTAGTAACATTTTTACCAAAGTAATTTCGTAACATTTCTCACCAAAGTACTTTAGTATAATTTTTACCAAAATACTTTAGTAACATTTTTCACCAAAGTACTTTAGTAACATTTTTTACCATAGTACTTTAGTAACGTTTCTCACTAAAGAACTTTAGTAGATTTTCAACCAAAGTACTTTTGTAACCTTTTCATCAAAGTACTTTAGTAAAAAAAAGTACAATGTAGTTTGCTGCAATCTACCAAAGAGATATAGTATATTTTACTCAACTTATTTGTTTTTTTTTTAACAAAAACATTTTGTATGTTCTACTGGTACCTTTTTTGGAACAAATTACCGAAGTTAGTTTAATAGAAAATGCAAAGGTATTTGGTAAAATCTACAAAAAAAATTTGGTAGATAGCACTTAATATATGGTAGAATGTATTAAATCAGTTTGATAGAAAAAACTAAACTTAACTCGTAAGTATAATCTATTTTATTTGGTAAACTCTAACAAACAACATTTGGCAGTACTTACTAATCACGTTCGGTGTATTTAATCAGCGTTAGTTTGGTAATAATTACCAGATTTAAGTTTAGTTACTACCAAAGGTTGTTTGATAATATCTACCAGATGTGTAATGTAGTTCTTATCAAGGTTAGCTTAGTATAATCTATCAGATGTGTATCGTGCTTTTTATCAGAGATAATATTGTATTGTCTACCAGACGTGTATCGCAGATTTTATCAAATATAATTAAGTATTATCTATCATACGTGTTTCGTATTTTTTCCTAAAATTTGTTTGGTAATATCTACCAGATGTGTATGCAGTTCTCATCAAAGTTAGTTTAGTATAATCTATCAGATGTGTATCGTGTTTTTTGTCAGAGATAATATTGTATTATCTACAAGAAGTGTATCGTAGATTTTATCAAATACAATTAAGTATTATCTATCATGTTTGTTTCGTATTTTTTCCTAACATTTGTTTGGTAATATCTAACAGATTTACGCTGTAGTTATTAGCAAACTTGACTGGTAATATCTACCAATACTAATTTATCAGTGCTTGTCTGATTGTACCGGTCTTAGTTTAGTAAAACATACCAAAGAAATAGTGTAAATTTTAATGGTGTTAGTTTGGTTAATTTATCAAACTAACACTTGTAAAATGTACACGACTTTTTGGTATCCAAACATTGATTTCGAGTAAGTAAGTAGGTAAGGGGGTTTCAATATAATTGAAAATTAGAAACTTAGTAGCTAATCTGCAATATTGCTGATTACGTGGCCACGAAAGTACGTGTGTACCATGTCAGCAATATTGCAGATTACCTAGTAAGTTTCTAATTTTCAATTATACCACACCCTAAAAATATGGTAGAAGAAAAAACCTTACAAGCAATACAAGGTTTGACAAAAAAAGCTTTTAAGACCGTTTGACAAACACTTCAAAAATATACAGGATTATTGGTAATTCAACATATTCCTTTCTAGGGAGATATACAGTAAAGTTCATTATTTTCAGTTAAAAGGTCATGTAGGCTAGCCGAAAATCAGCAGTTTCTAGAACACGTCAAATTACCAGTACCTAACCTTATTTAATATGGGCTTAACTAAAACGGTGGTTTAAAGAAAAAAAAACGATTTTTAGTACATAAAATTTATTTTAGCAATCATAAATACAATTAAATAATCACTAGATCACTCATCTTAAAATTATATCCTTACCTAAGGATTCAAAACCTTTCTTATTTTAAAGGACACAAGGCTGCCAGGTTTTGGCCAGGATTGATACTGTTTACAGCGATATGTTGCGTTTGCACTTAAGTTATGGTCTTTTAAATGTTCACAAAAATCTTTGTAATCTTCAACTGAAGCAAGACATTTGAAACAAACAAACATTTTGATTAAATTTAGCAAATAAATCACTTATTCCAAGTCGGAGATAAAAGATGAGACTCCAGAAAGCTTTTTGTCTGATTTTGTGTCAATGTTATAAAAATATTTTTGCAGAAATAGCCAAATGTGAACAGCTTCTGTTGGATATTCTGCGTCCAGGCAGTGAAAAGTTTTGAAGCATACATCCAGCGCTTTCAAGAACGAATCTATTTTATAAAGGATGTTATCATACGCAACATAAAAGTCCTTCAGGGCATCGATGGTTGGTCCGACAGCAATAATGATGGGTTGGCAACGTAGACCCTTAGCAGTTTGAGCTTTTCGCCGATATTCCAGCTGGGTGGGGATTTCACTTTGGTTCTGGAAATTAGAATGAATTGTTAACTTTTAACCATATTTTTTATAATTCCTAGTCAGTGTTGACACTGAGCATTTTTTATTGCTTAGGTATTGCAACTATAGGTATGTATTTATTTAAAGGGGTTCGGAACGTAATCCACCATTATGATTAGTCTGTGCGAAGCTCTCAAGCAAGAAGTGTAGGTACTTATACAGGCTGTTCCAAGGCGCCACATGGAGGGAAAGTATCTTAAGTATTGTAGATAGACAGTTTTACTGAAAGAAGACATCATTTTGATTTTAAAAACAATTTGAACCGCATTCTAAGATTTTTGAATAATCGCCTATCTGAACCGGGAATCGAACCCGCCAAATTGTAAAAAAAACCGTAATTTTGCGACACCGATCAAAAGGCTCAATCGGAAGCTTTATTATTTTCCACGTAACATAGCATCTTAAATAAAAGGAAGAACAGTGTTACTAATCGGTAATTTTTTTCCCAATGGGTAACAGTGTAACACAAAATGGTGTAACTCAACGGGAACAAAGGAATTTTAATATTTAATTTCAGGAAAATTAATACCTTTTCTTTGACTGTGCTGTTGTTCTAAATACTGGATTTATCATTTTAAGTATTACTATTAAGTACCTACTTGAGAAATAAATGAACAAAGGACACATTTCGAGCATTTGCAAAATTAAATTAATTTTAAGTAAAATGTAATTAATAAAATTAAATGTAAAATTTGATGTTCTTCCTTTTATTTAAAATGCTATGTTACTTGGAAAAAAATAAAGCTTTCGATTGAGCCTTTTGATGGGTGTCGTAAAATTACGTTTTTTTTTTTACAATTTTCAGGTTTGATTCCCGGTTCAGATTATTCAAAAATCTTTGAATGCAGTTCAAATTGTTTTTGAAATCAAAACAATGTCTTGATTTAGTAAAACTGTCTGTCTACAATACTTACTTTGTATGTTTCGCTTTTTTTCAATATCATCAATAGATTTAATTATATTCCTGTTTTAGTGTTTTATTGTTTATTGATATTTAATAAACTAGATAACGTACAAACTTAGATTTTGGTCCGACTGACGGTATATCAAAATTGTGTCAAAATCGGTTAAACACTTCGGGGGAAATCGTCGTTAGTATAGAAAGTCGTCATCTCACAAGTCTTAAAAGTGAAATTATAGATACATACCTTTGCATGAAGAATTAAACTGTTCATAGCTTCTTGAATGCTTGGCTTTATGGTTTTTTTTTTCCAGCTGTATCTTGGCACTGTATTCTCACCGTTGGAACTATTTTATATCCAATTGCCGCACAATAACAGAAGTCTCTAACATCTGAAAAATAAAAATGAAATAAGTTATGATGCAAATTCGTTGACTTAATTAGTTTATGTTGTTAGTTTAAGTTTTATTAAGAAGTTTAGCCAAATAACTGATTATCAGAGTTTTTTTTTGCTAAACCTCCGAAACTATTTTTGCTATCTAAATATACTTAATAAATATAAATGGTTTTAATATCAAAACTTTCACTAATTTCACACAAAAACCGAAACTTCGAGTTTTGATCGATACAAGTATATTTAATAACCAACCTTCACTTGGATTTTCTTCAATCAATTTAATGTAGATAGAAGCAGCTTTAATTGTTTTAAAAAGATTAAGAGCTTTCTCTAAAAACATGGGCCATTTTTTGAACAGTCGAAGCTGATCCTTTAAACTTGGATTCAAAATCCAGTTCAATCTGAAAAAAAAAAAACGATTATAAGTATATATATTTATATAAACAAATATTGCTCACAAGATTGAAACAAACAAATATACGGGGTCAAGCTAATAAAAAGCTTGTAAAAAGGGTTACAACTTACCAACTTATATCCGAAACTCAATTTATAAGAGGGCCAATCGTTCACGATGTCATGTATGTTTGCATATTTTTCCTAGTTCCTTCAGGCGCAATGTGGATGTTTTCCTCCAATTCTCGATTACTTTGGGCACTGGCTCCTTGTTGTATTTCAGCCAAACTTTTAACTCTTCATATTCTTCATTAGATACTGGTAAACAATAGATCAAGTTTAGTCTAGCTTCAGCCTAATTAGATAAAACTATTAGATCTTGTATAATATATGTTCAAATTTGTACCACTTTGATTTTCAACTGCTGCAGCTGTGTCAGCAGGAACATCGTCGGTGCTCGCGTGGGATCTTCTTTCGTTAATTATTATTACCCCACTCTTCCGCAGGAAACGTTTGTAATTGTTATATCTATCAGCAAGCTTTCCCCTTGCCGGAATATATTTATTTTTTCCAAACTTTTGGCTTGGAATGTAGTATGTCTCCTATGGAAATCAAAACAAATTATAAGGAACTAAGCATGAAAATCAAGGAAATCAAAATAATCATTAAGTGTATTTGTCATGAATATCAACTTAACAACATGGAATTGATAGTTTTTAGGGTTCCGTACCCAAAGGGTAAAAGGGATCCTATTACTAAGACTCTGCTGTCCATCCGTCTGTCTGTCACCAGCCTGTATCTCATGAACCGTGATAGTTAGACAGTTGAACTACTTTAACCCCCCCCCCCCCTCCTCTATCTCCGAAACTGGGCCTAAAATTTGAAAAAAAAAGCACTACACTACATCATACATGCCTTACACTACACTACAGAGAGTAAATAAGTGATCATAAATAACTAACTAAAAAAAAATAAAGGCAAAAGAACTTACAGTGGCTCTAGTGTAACTAATGATATTTTGACGCAAGAAAAGCGCGATCAAAACGTTCGGTTGCGTGTCAAACTTACACTTGACGCTCAGAAGATTTCTCTTTCGTGGCCGGCAATTACTACTCCAAAACTACTGGGCCTAAAATTAGGAAAAATACTACACTATTCACACTACAGGGAGTAAATAATTGACCATTAACTACTGTAACTACATAGGTATCTCATTTCATTACAATTTAAAAACTGAATTTGCATTTCGATACCTTCACTTCAGTTGGGACTAACAAAACAATTTGGGCGGAAATATCTTGAAATTGTTGTTTTTAATTACGCCATATTTTTTCACATGGTATTCCACTACTGATTTAACCAAGTAGTTCCGTGCAGAAGTGTCTAATTTACCTTTTTTTTTTTTAAAGAAGCTAGACACATTTCTCCAGCATTATTGCTTTTTAAAATAATCGTTAAATTATCATTCTAAACAAAAAGAAAATACCATACATTAAAATGGTAACAGAATAATCTAAAATTAAAAAAGAAGCGGGGCTACCTATTCGTCTCATTTTTAAACCCTTTTAGCTTCGTCCCAGCTAACTCCTGAGAGCCCAAATTCACAGGTTAAGATGTAGTCGGGGAACATATGAAATGCACTAAATTTCATTAATCTAGCTTTCATACTTTAGGTGTTATTGATACCTAAAATACCCGGTTTTGTCACTGGCTCACTCAAAATAAAGGCAAAACTTACAGAAGATTTCTCTCTTGTGGTCGGCAACTCTTCACTGCTTGTGCTGGCTGTGGGGCTGGGCGCAGAAAAATCGCTAGCAATGCTTAGAGTTTCATCAGATTCTGTCGCCTGTAACAAACAAGCAATTATTACCAAGTAAATTTTTAACAAAAACACACAACCATTAACAAAATTATACGATCGGGGGGTCGCGAAGGAATTTTGATAGTCATTATGAGCCGTGACACCCAAAAGTTTTGAAAAAAATAATATGAACACTTACCTGAATAATGTTTTGGAGTTTGTTCAATCCTCGCTTGAATAATATTCTTTCCTTTAAACTCGGAATTAATTCTCTTAGTTCCGTTTCTTGTATATCTTCAAGCAATTTGAACGAAATCTGATTTACTAAAAAAACAAGAGATAAACATTATTTCCACCAGAGCTAGTAAACTTTTTCGCAAACAAATACCTAAATGTCAATGTCATCTCGCTATTTTATTAAAAGCGCTGTCATCCAGTTGCCTAGTTTCGGTCGGTCATCTTCGGGAACACTAAGTTAGTCGATGCCTTAGAGTATACATAAAATCTACTGTAAATTATTGTAGAACTGTAGAAAAAGAGTACAGTTCTTCAAGTGTGTACTTGAAGAACAGCTGTAGGTAAGTACTCTTTTTCTCGGTCGCAGTCGGATAATAAAACAGTAACCGCATTTTATCTGTAGTTATCCATAAATTTGGTATGTAACGGTAGCCAACGGGTTTTTTACTACTATAGTCGCGGCCATGTAACAATGTAGGTACTTAGGTACCTATAGACTTGAATGAATGAAATGTATGCCAACCAAACCAATCAGTAAAATTTACTAAAGTTCGTTTTGTAAATCTATCAAAATAAAATAGGTAGCTAATTGTAGGTATCTAACCACTATTTTTAGCTCAATATCTAGGCATCCTATATAATAAGGCCCCCTTTCCTATAATCTGACCCATTGGCGGCATAACCGGAACAAAGAAATGTAGAAATAATTTAGTCACAGTAGGTACAGTACTAGATCACTTTCTTGCTTTTGGTAGTGATAACGATTTACAAAAAAAACGTAGACTATCGGGCCTTGACAAGAGGGGCTATATCCGTATCAAGTTGAATTCTTCATTAGCCATCCACTCAATCGTTAGTTCACTGCACAATAAGCTATCCTATCAATTTTACACATTGAACAATCAAAATTAATTTATTGAACAACTACAACTTAGAAACACGGCCAAACAAGTATAATTATAATAACCATCAAAATAGGCACTCACCTTCAAAGTTTGTTATAGTGTCTTCAGATAGTCCCCATTCAGTTAAATATTCGGCGAACCCCACGTTGAAGTCTTCTTCGTCACTTTCCATTGCGAGCAAAGCGAAGCGACTAACTAGCCGGCCGGCGTAAATTGAAATGAACGAGGTATTACGCACTCGCAGAGTCGCAGACGCACGCCACGCGGTTACTTACTGCGTGCTCAACAGCGCCTCGTGCGCAGGCGCGGTCGCGACGCGAGGGCTAGGGTTGCCAACCGTTCTTTATTATAAAGTGAAAATAATTTCATACAAAATAGATGACGTTATTGACGATAATGCTAGCATTACAGTAGGAGCAGTGGTAATAGGAAAGAAAACGAATGCAAAACTATAAGCCGCTGTGGGAAGCGAATTACCCCTGGATCAAAAGTGCTGGATAGCTTATACAATGAAATAATCTTTATAAAAATGAATTAAGGGAAAAAATCTATAGTAGCTAAAGCTGTGAAAAAAAATCATACTTCTACGTTAAAGTAAAAAAAAGATACGGCCATTTATGTCGCAAAAACATACATTTCGACATTCTCAAGGGAATCAAAATGTTAAGGTACTTCCCGTTGACCCCGAACTATGAAATTTGGCAAGTAATATCGTCACATACAACAAGTACTTAAAAAAAATATCTGAAGACTATACATTTGTAATTACATCATAATAAATTTAGTTAGAAATCAGTTGCGTTAAGTTTGCACCTCGTTTTTATGCGGTGCCATACATTTCAGGTGCAAACTTAATTCAACTCGGCCAATTAATTACTTGGCTGGTTTTTTTTGTCCGAGGAAATTACTTTTCCGAACATACTTAAAGTGGTGTCACGATTACTGTGCGTTCCCGCCACTTCAGCATTTACAGACAGGGTGTTTTCTGTAATTATTGCGAAGTGGCGTGACCACAGAAATAAAGCTTCCATTAAGCTTATACGCAATTATTTAAATTTGTGCGTACCGCGTACCATGTTTAGATGCCATAAATATATTTAAAGCAGATACGAATTTGTTATTAGCTGAAAAATAAAACATAAATTTGTATAAAACAAATATAGTGCATTGTTTAACGATTTTTTCATCACATTTGCAAGGAAATAAATAACGACAAAAACTACAACCGTACCAAATAAAAATTAACGAAATTGACAACTTCACTTCCAGATCAGAATATTTTATCCGTCAAAGAAAAAGGTGGCAACCCTACGTCAATGGTCGCGAGGCGCAAACAAACGCGACACGGCGTCAGCTCTGCGGGGTAGTACGGAAGGGGGGAGTATAGTCGCATATAATAATATGGAACTACAACTAGGTACCTATTATGATTTTGTAAATTCTACGATACTGTTTAGTAATTTTAACATTTTTAAACCACAGCGACAAGTAGGTACCTAGGTTACTTTTAAATAATGTTTCGTGTTAATATGGTTGTTGGAGAAAATATTAGGACTTTGTGCGGAAAGGTTGTAATAACCAAAGCAAGATAGAATGATATATTATTACAAGCTTTTCATTAATTTAATTTGCAATATACCTACCTATGTACTTATGTGTCTTCGGGTGGAATCTTGCAACTCAATTTTGAAGTAGGTAGTTATGTATCCTCAACTCAACCGATTGAGCTAAAATTTGGCATATTATCTAGGTACTTGACTTGGATGACATGAGAATACAATACTAAGACGACCCACTGACCATAATATTCTCTAGGAGCTCTGTAATAATAGCAATCGTACTGAGTTTGAGCTCTTCAGAATCGTCTTGTTGAGCAATTGCTGGATGTTCAAAGAAAAGTACATACAGTCGGCTATAAAAGCTTGTCACAAAAATTATTTTTTTGACAGAAACTTAATAATAACCTACCAGTAAAGACAAAACCATTCATTAATCACTACATAATATAAAACAAAGTCGCTTCCCTCTGTCTGTCCCTATTTAAGTAGGTATGCTTAGATCTTTAAAACTGCAACGGATTTTGATGTGTTTTTTTTTATTAGATTATAGGATGTGATTCAAGAGCAAGGTTTATATTGTATTAAACATGCATTATGTTTAGTATGAGCATTGCACCCGTGCTAAACCGGGGCGGGTCGCCAGTTGGTTTTATTATAATTTACCAATTGTATTATTATCCACAGATGTAGGATGTGTAGGTATGATTCTATGCTTTGAAAACATGTTATTTGCAACCAGATTTATCAAAAATAGGTACCTAGTTAGGTATGTAGTCTCAATTTGGACCCGCAAATTACACTTCGAAAGCGTAAAAAACCTGCTGATAGAAAGCGATCTCTTCCAGCCAACCTTTAGGTACTTTACTACTTAAAATACCTACTACCTACTAACTTTATTATTGTTAGGTATAGTTGAAATAGTTGAAATTCTTGGTCGCATGTTTAAAATACTTCTAATGGATTTTGAATCTTATAACGTTAACAATAAACGTGCTCTTCGAACGGTCTGTTTTGGTACAACTCGGTCAACTTATACCTACCTACCTACATACCTACTTCGTATATTAAGGCGCAGATATACGACTTTTAATGATTTTAAATTGAAAATCACGTCTAAACTTTTTGTTTCCTTTCTTTGAAAAAAAAAAAAAAATTCTAGACCATTTTCTTCATAATTTGATATGTGAAAATGTAAAATTATATTTTTATAACATAGTGTAATTAATTTGTAAAGTAATGTCTAACGCTGAAAAAAAACGACAATCACGCAAAAACTATTGGGGGTATTTGCATGAAACTTTAATCATATAATAGACAAATTAATGACCCATATTTTAGTATACGGTTTTTATTTGAATTGTGTTTGTTAAATTAAGTTGGGTTGTTTTTTTCGAATAATCTTGGTGCGCGTTAAAGCGGGGCTCTTGCGGGCGACGGGCGGCAGTGCATCGCTGACCACTCTCACGCACGGGTAGACGCTATCGCTAAGCTCTTCCCACTCGCTCAAGGTCAAAGTCGTATATCTGCGCCTTAATGAACAAATGTATGATGATCTTGTTATAAATACTTGTTTACTTAGTTTAATAATGCAAATTATTGTTCTCATGGAAGTAATGTACCAACGTATAATGTCTTATATGGGAATCAATGTCTTAAACAATCTGAGATTAAATCACTGTCAGTCAGTGTAAAATTTGTGATTTTCGGACTTCAAAATCTCGTGAACGGTAAGAGGGTTTTTATTGAAATTCAGGATTCGGTAAATAGAAGACGGTCTTACAAGACTTGCAAAATTGCAAGGATGTAGGTCAAATATATCTTAAGTTATTGGAGGGTCAAAAGTGGACCAAAATGATTCACAAAACACAGTAAGTAACAATGATAAAATCAACCAAACTAAATTGATGTGATTTGTTTTAGTTAATTGTACAATACTCGTCTGATAGCGATTGCAGCGCCACTTTGCATCAGCAGTACAGTAGATTTTTAGGGTTCCGTCCCTGAAGGGTGTCAAACGGAACCCTAATCATAATCATAATCAATGATTTATTTGCAAGAATACAATTTTACAGTGAGATTATGGTATGTCGTTAGTATTCTGCCTGCAACCAGATGAGCAAAGGTTTGTTAACTTATATTGTTAGTATATTCATCAAAATGTCAAATACGAGAATAATCATTAAATTCATAATCACATTAATAAGACAATCATTTTTTACAGTTCTTACATCCTATAGTACCTAAGCCTACTGTCCTACCTTTAATAGTTTTTTTTCTCTTAAATCGCAATCTTAGCTAGTTGATATTTTCACAATGAACCGACAAATCGTTAAATAATAAAAAACCGGACAAGTGCGAGTTAAACTCGCGTGGAGAGGGTTCCGTCCGTACCGTACCTATGATTGTTACTTTAAATACCATAGACTTCTTATGTTTTCCTGTGATCTAAGGGGACGAATGGTCAATTTTCGACTATTTTCTAATTTACCCCTTTTTATAAAGTGACCCTATGTTTACAATTCATTCATTTACGTAACACGTCCGTCTTTGGGTCACCGACTTACATAATATGTGTACCAAATTTCATCCCAATTGGGTCAGTGGTTTCGGAGGAAATTGGCTGTGACAGATGGACGGACAGGCAGACACACGAGTTAGGATCACTCGTGTGTCTGCCTGTTCCGGTAAGGGTTCCGGTTTTTCCTTTTGAGGTACGGAACTCTAAAAATTTAAATACTTAAAAAACTATGTTTTTATTTATTATTTGTTGAATTATGTTCAACAAATAATAAAAACTAGTCAAGTGTAATACTTACTTATTTTTAAATAAACATGTTAAAATTATAAAATGTTGGTACGGAACCCTCAGTGCGTTAGTTTTTATCAAATGAGTCTGCTACTCGTTACCAACTGTCCCGGTAAATGTAACTATATTTTGCTTTGAAACTAACACAGTAACAATTATAAAATCAACCGAACTATGCGGTTGTGACTTGTTCAGTAAAATATATAATAATCTTTGTTGATTTACACCATGAACTCTTGTAGGGACTATATTTTGACCTCAACCTTTTTAGTTTTGTAGGTTCAATTGCGAGGTCTTGTTTTATTTATCATATTATGTTTATGATAAAATCAGCCAAACCAAATTGTTCAGATTTGTTTGGTAAAATGTACAATATTCTTTGTTAATTTACATCATGAACTCTGGTAAGGACTACATTTTGACCTCAACCTCTTTTGTTTTGTAAGTTCAACCGCGAGTTCTTGTTATATTTATCATAATTTTAATGGTAAAATCAACCATACCAAATTATTGAAAGGACGATAACCATTTTTCCCTGACATATAATATGTGTCAGGACAAAAAATAAAGATTACAGTAAATTCCAAAAGTAGGTATTCTTAATTATTTCCATTTTGATTTTTGGGATACATGTAAAACTAATTAAAACTGGGATTTTTTATTCACTGATAAAACATAATTTACGCGTTTGCGGTTTGCAATTAATAGTGACAATTATTCAAACATATTTTTGGGGGACTAATAAGTTAGGTCTCTTTACTTCTACTTCTTTACTCTAATCTCTTTTCATGAAAATATGAAAGAAATAGGTGTGTATTTTGTTGACTATGTAAACGTCTATTCTGTGAATAAAAACGGCTAATCCGCAGTCCACCTACAACATTAAAGTCTATCGGTTGTTCAGGTGGCTCTCAACCCTTTGTCTAGAAAAAAATCGTAAATTGTTTGGGCACATTAAACCAGTACTGCCTCGAAAGAGAAATCTACTACTGCTATGTCTGAGGCAATCTTCCTTCTACTATTTGCATTTCACTGCTTAGAGGCATCAAATCGTCTTTCATTTATCGAAAATGTTTTCTACGAAAACTATTCTAATGGAACCAATTATTCATAAAGATGCCTATAAAAAAGTAGCGGCAAAAACTCTGTAACGTGTGTGATCTTATTAATGTAAAAGGGTTTTTTTAATTAAAAATACAAGACACTATAAAGACATACAGCTTTCAATGAAATAAAAGAAAATAAAGCCCAATCTACGGCCAATGGACTATAAATTAACTTTGTAATCTGCAATTTTTGACAGGGCACGCGTCCAGACTAATTTGGTCGTCGTTCTTTGTTTTATAAAATGTACAATATTCTTTGTTAATTTGCACTATGAACTCTGGTAGAAACTATATTTTGACCTAAAGCTTTGTTCTGTAGGTTCCACCGCGAGGTCTTGTTATATTTATCATATTATTTTTATGATAAAATCAACCAGACTAAATTGTTGAGATTTGTTTAGTAAAATGTACAATATTCTTTGTTAATATACACTATAAACTCTAGTAGGGACGATATTTTGCCCTCAACCCTTTTTTGTTTCGTAAGTTAAACCACGAGTTCTTGTTATATTTATCACATTTTTATTATAAAAATTACCAGATAAAATTGGTGAAATTTGTTTGGTAAAATGTACAATATTCTTTGTTAATTTACACCGTAAACTCTGATATGGACTATAATTCGAATGCAACCTATGTAGTTTTGTAAGTTCAACCGCGAGGTCTTTTTATATTTATCATATTTTTATGATAAACTCAACCAGACTAAATTGTTGAGATTTGTTTGGTAAAATGTACAATATTCTTTGTTAATATAAACTATGAACTCTAGTAGGGACGATTTTTGACCTCAACCTTTTTTGTTTCGTAAGTTAAACAACGAAGTCTTGTTATATTTATCACATTTTTATTATAAAAATTACCAGATAAAATTGGTGAAATTTGTTTGGTAAAATGTACAATATTCTTTGTTAATTTACACCGTAAACTCTGGTAGGGACTATATTTTGATCGCAACCTATGTAGTTTTGTAAGTTCGACCGCGAGGTCTTGTTATATTTATCATTTTTTTATGATAAAATCAACCAGACTAAATTTTTGAGATTTGTTTGGTAAAATGTACAATATTCTTTGTTAATTTACACCGTAAACTCTGGTAGGGACTATATTTTGATCGCAACCTATGTAGTTTTGTAAGTTCAACCGCGAGGTCTTGTTATATTTATCATATTTTTATGATAAAATCAACCAGACTAAATTGTTGAGATTTGTTTGGTAAAATGTACAATATTCTTTGTTAATTTACACCGTAAACTCTGGTAGGGACTATATTTTGATCGCAACCTATGTAGTTTTGTAAGTTCAACCGCGAGGTCTTGTAATATTTATCATATTTTTATGATAAAATCAACCAGACTAAATTGTTGAGATTTGTTTGGTAAAATGTACAATATTCTTTGTTAATTTACACCGTAAACTCTGGTAGGGACTATATTTTGATCGCAACCTATGTAGTTTTGTAAGTTCAACCGCGAGGTCTTGTTATATTTATCATATTTTTATGATAAAATCAACCAGACTAAATTGTTGAGATTTGTTTGGTAAAATGTACAATATTCTTTGTTAATTTACACCATGAACTCTGGTAGGAACTATATTTTGATCGCAACCTATGTAGTTTTGTAAGTTCAACCGCGAGGTCTTGTTATATTTATCATAATTTTATGATAAAATCAACCAGACTAAATTGTTGACATTTTTTTGGTAAAATGTACAATACTCTTTGCTGATTTACATAAAAACTTTGGTACCAACATCAACCTTTTTAGTTTTGTAAGTTCAAAAGCGAGGTTTTGTTATATTTATCGTAGTTTCCTTGTAATTCAGCCAACCTTTGCTAATTTGGTAAATCCAACAAACCTTTTTTTTCAGTGTAGTTTACTTTCATACATAAAGTTTCAGTGACGTCATTCGCCGGTAAATAGCGGACGCTATTTGCATTATATATTTATAGTGCATTCATTTGATAGCCCAGAAATCATCGCAAATTTCGCAATTATTATTATCATCTGTGCCAACCAACTCATCGAGTAATTTAGCCTCACAAACCACTGTGATTAAAAATACACACATTTAAAAAAGGAACAACTTTACCGCCACATATCAATACCAACCGGTACTGCAACTCATCTGATATTGCAAAAACACGAGCTTCACATAACACGACCAATAAATCTTGATCCTTCAGGGTGGCGCCACTTGCGAAAGCAAAGCAACGGTTCAAATTCAGTACATTTCAGTTTAGTTCTAAAAAACGCCGTATGTCAAATTATATTGGATGTTCAACAATATTGGATGAAGTAACGCTTCCTCTGCGCGCAATCGACTTTTTTTTTGTTTTTTTTTTTTTCGTTCATATTCCGGTTGTAATAATCAAAATGTTGGTTAAATAAAAAAGTGAAATTGATTGGCTATTGATCGGATGAAAAAGAAGCGAGAATGAGCACAATGTTTAAATTGTAGTGAAGTATCCGACATTGTTACCATCGCGAGAACCTGGATGAGGCTGGCACAGGAGCGTGGAGCGTGTGGAGTGGTACTATCAACTTCATAAACAAATTCCGTGAACACGATGACCGCATCTGTTACCACCCCGGATCTATAGCCGCCGACCGCTGCAAGCAAAAATAGTCCTTACGATGTAAATATTATTTTATATTTTTTACTAAATTAGATTTGTTACAGCTTTAGTGGCAGCCATGTCATTTGGTATAAATAGGTTTATTTTAATTTATTTTATTTTATTTGGGAAAGCAGACAATCGTACATTGTATAATACATTTAGATCTACAGTATGTTTAAATAGGTTTTTAATTTGTTTTTATATAGTATAGATTCTCTTTTTTTTTTTGATTTTGTGAATGTGAGAACGTTGTAGGCTTAACCGACTTGTAGATCTGTCGATCATTTTCTATCTTGCTAAGTACCTGGTACTTATTGATAGGCCTACAGTGTCCTCTCATACCTATAAACACGGTAATTTGAAAACATTGTAAATACCATTTACTTTTAAAAGAGTAACCGTGGAGTTTCTTGCTGGCTCTTCTCCATAGGAAACGACCAATTGGAACCGTGCACCTAGCTTCTGACGTTTCATAAGTGCCCTTGTAGGTTGTGAAATAAAATATTTTGAATTTTGTACAGATATGAAGTTTTTCGATGGTACACAAAAAGAGAGACCTAAACTCAGCAGCGGATGAAGTAGGTACATTTTTGGCCATAAATTTAAAAAAAAATTGCTGGTATTAAATATTCATTTTGCTTTATTATGTAAAACTGTTATAGGATGCGCGAGGGTAGCCCGCGAAATTTAATTTATATTTAGTTTTTTGCTATTAATAGGTCAATGTCAGGTTGTATGTTGATTAAAATATGATTCGCGACCGAAACAAATATGACTTTATATAATTATTATCATTACAATCAGCCATACAAGTCCTAAAGTTAGCATAATCCTCAAATGTCATGATTTCATAAAATAGTCATTCAATAGGATTACATGCACATCAATCTGCCTAGCCTTTTCCCAACTATATTGGGGTCGGCTTCCAGTCTAACCGGATGCAGCTGAATACCAGTATTTTAAATGAAGCGACTGCCTATCTGACCTGCACAACCCAGTAACTGGGTAATACGATACCCCTTGGTAAGACTGGTTGTCAGACTTTCGGGCTTCTGACGACCCGTAACGACTGTCAAAGATCCACGAATGACAGCCGGGACCAACGGCTTAACGTGCTTTCCGAGGCACGGAGGAGTCTCGGTATGTAAAGATGGTCACCCATCCACAGACCAACCCTGGCAAGCGTACCTTAACCTGATGGATCGACCCGTGCGGCAGTTATTACTTAGCCACGAGCTCCTCTGCACTGTAGAGTTGTATTGGTAATTTTTATGATTTTAGTTCTATAAATAAACATTTGATACGGCCGCAAATCATATTTAGATCAACACATAACACACAGAACACACACATGAACATGATTTGTACATGATACAGATAGTGCAATCCATGACGACGCGCCCCACTCCACGATTACTGTACTGTGAGCTGTACATTAGTACGGAGCGGAGCGGAGTGGGGCGCGTCATCGTGGATTGCACTATCTATACCACAAGATCTATTGCAGAGCAAAATCTTTTGATGTCTTCTATATCTCTCTTGGTTTTATGTGAACTATAGCAACATTTTCACATACAGAATTTAGATTACAAGCCACTTTCATAATTATTATTAGGAAAATAATTGTATTTTGTTTTCCAAAATTTTCGTCTACCTACCATCTTCTCTGCCAACCCTCATGGGAACCGACAGACAATTTAATTACCCACAGTGGCTGTGCTTGTGAAACCACTCTGTGGGTCATTGCACTCAACAGGTTTTTAGGACAAGACAAACAGATTCACAGAGTCGTCTTAAAATGTTTGCATCTGAATAACATTAAGTCACATCGTGTTCTGGATGTCCTGTCGTCTGCACGTTACAGGAACTGATGGACGCTAGTGATCCAGTTAGACTGCCATCGCCACACGAAGAAGAAGAAGACCCGTTTTATTTGCGTCCAAAATTACCACCATACACCACAATTCTAATAATACTGTGGTGGCATCTAAATCACTACATATGAATTACGCATCAAAGACCTGACGTCGCCTTCGTGCAACTACTTCAGCGTGACGTCATCATCATCATCACTCAAGCTTTCGTGAGGCGAGTCACACAGCCAGCCAGCACCCACGGCATCAACGGATATCCTGACCACCAGCATGCAGCGAACGCGCATTCCTGGGTCATCACCCTCAGCCTTATCAGCAACCTTGGCACTGCACCTGCACTTTCGGTCGCTCTTACAAGCAGAACCCATTCTCTCCTGGTCGACGCCAGCAGTCAGCCACAACCCGGCGCTGTACCACATCCGACTCACTGGATCATGACGCAGCGCCACCCCGGCTCACTGGGGAGTCACCGCAATCATCACAATCACAGTTCTGACTCACCGTGAACTATGCGGTACCCGGTTCCGACTCACTGGAACCTCAGCTGGCACTCTGAAGCATCGCAAGATACAAGACTCAGCCCACTATCGACCTCCGGTCTCCGGAGGGGTGTGATGTAGCGGTTACACCGCCACATACGAACTACGCATCAAAGACATGACGTCACACAAATCCTGCATCGCGCAATTAGAGTTTACCGCGCGAACGACATAGATAAGACTATCCGACATCAACAGTCCACTATCCCACTATCGACCTCCGGCCTCCGGAGGGGAGTGATGTGATGGCATCTACATTGCCACATGTGAACTGCGCATCAAAGACCTGACGACGCAATTAGAGTTTACCGCAACATATATAAGACTATCCAACATCAACCATTGGGCAGTTGCCCGCCGGACACAACACCCGTCTGGTCGGAGGATCTTGGTCCCACTAGTTTGTACTCTATTATACTTAGTTGTGATTTAATTAATTATCTGTTAGTCACTGGCCAATTTTCGAGTATTTGGCTCTGTCTGCAGTAACCCTTAGCAGTGTCAATAAAGGACAAAAAGTGACGTATCATGCAATTTTGTACCTTGTGCGTACCAACTTTTTTAACTGGCACTTACGTAGACCTGACCCGCACATCACGTACTTTGAAATGATTATGACGAACAAACCTCACAAGATTTACATTGAGTTCAACTGTATCATCGAAGATTTTTATCAGAAGCAATTTTTTTTTCGTCCCTTTTTAGGGTTCTGTACCTCAAAACGAATAAACAGAACCCTTATAGGATCATCCGTGTGTATGTGCGTCCGTCCGTCTGTCACAGCCAATTTGCTCCGAATCGAATTGAAATTTGGCACACATAATTATGTATTTCTGTGACCGAAAAACACGGACGTCTAACGTAAATAAATGAATTTTAAATATGGGAGTCACTTTTGGAGGCCAACAAAAAAAAATTAATAAAAAACGTTTTGCTCGCATTTTTTTCAACTACAATATTAAGTTTGTTCTTATCCATCCCAACTACGGAACCCTTCATTGTGTATGGTCTGACACGCACTTGGCCGGTTTTTACCCGACTGCCTCAGAAGGAGGGAATACCAAAATTCTATAGATAATACTTGTTTTTCTCTTTCAGCTATGTGTTTTTGCTATCGGGGTTTTTTTTTTTTTATAATTTGCTTTTTAATTTATAATATGCACACTTGCTTTTTCAAGTCACTTTAGACATTGGCAGAATGGTCGACATTGGCTGTGCATGCTGTTACAAGAAATATAATACAGACAGCTCGGTACAGCTCGGTTAGTCTATTTTAGTTATTTTCATAGCGTTATGTCCTATGGTATTCTGCTGTGGGGCAAAGCTGCAGATATTCAAAATATATTTGTCCTCCAAAAACGAGCTATTCGAGCAATTTACCAGCTAGGTGCCAGAGTTTCTCTGAGAGATTTTTTCAAAGATATCGGTATTCTCACAGTGGCATCACAATTCATCTTCGCCAACATCTTATATATTAGGCAAAATATACACTTATACACTAAAAACAGTGATATTCACAATGTTAACACAAGAAGTAAGGATAAACTACGTGCTCCCTTTCACCGGCTTCATAAGGTTCATAACTCATTTGTTGGGCTTGGTATAACCTTTTATAACAAGCTACCCTCTTCTTTGCTAGATTTGCCTTTTAATGCGTTTAAAACTAAATTAAAGTCCAACCTTTGTTCAAAGGCATACTATTCTATCAACGACTACTTAAATGATAAGAATATATGGTCGCTGTGATTAACTCAAGACAATGTTTAAATGTTCTTTCTCCAGAATTAGTTTACCTACTGACAGGTTATATGAGTTTATATAATTGTTTATAATTTTACTTTATAAGTCAATTTATTTTAATTTAGTGTTGACATAATCTACTCATTACTATTTTTTTTTAATGAGTTTTATTGCAATATGTGGTTAGCTAGCGACCTCGACAATTATTTATTTTACCTCGATGGTCCTAGTTTATCAATTGTAACTTCTAGTTACAGCTATATGTAAGCGGGCACGCCCTTTATGCCTGGAGGCTTTTTTCTTTTTTTTTTAGATATTGTTTACTTTTAGTTATTTTTATTTCTGCTTGAGTATAGTTCTCGATGCTTTTGGTTGGTATATTGGCGTGTGCTAGCTGTCATATGGCTATTAATTATAGCTATTTAATTTATAATTTTAATTATTTTTTGCATATTGTAAATTGTCTTACATACTGTTGTATAGAATCATTTTTTATTTTTTTCTAACTGAACAGACAGCTGTGCTGCTGGGGAGTTTGTTGCGCCACTTCTTCTTCCCAGCAAAAGCACTAGGAAGTGGTGAAGGGTGGGCGTTTTGGGGGACTGTCTTATGTAATTTTGACGTTCGAAAAGTGCTGATTCTCAGCCTAGTTTGAATAAATGACTTTTGAATTTTGAATTTTGAATTTGAATTTTATAATAAAATAGGTTATGGTGAGGTGTTACAGTGTCCAGATTAGCAATACCAGATAAATTAAACAGAATTTGTAACAAATTATCTGAAACACAAGTTAACCGGAACACATCCAGTGTTGGTATGGTGGCCATTAGCAATAGAAATCAGAGCAAAAAATCTCCGGTAAACCATCTTATGTGTTCGGCTATTTCCGTTACTATTCGTAGAATCAAGTAAGAAGGATGCAAGCAACCCCATTCCCATACATTAAGCAAATGCCGAATCGGTAAAGTTTGGCAAAACCATTCGCAAAGGTTTTGCAAATAAACGGTAACTTAGCATTTAATGTGGTAATGCCGTGGATGGTATAACTTACATAACTTCAAGCCCTGTAGTCCTCAAAAGAGAAGGCAGGGGTGTATTAGTACAGCAACATACATACATAAACTAACGCCTTTTTCCCATGGGGGTAGCCAGAAACTACAGAACGCCACCTGCTACGATCCTAACATACTCCTTTTGCCTCGTTTACGTTCATACATCTGGTCATACACGCACGCCGGTTGCGAATACTACGCACCTGTCCTTTCTGAAGAACATCACCAATAAGGTCAATATCCTAGGGCGTCCCTCCCGGCGTTTCCACTCTCATCTGCCTTGTAAATACAATGTATTTACAACCTCTCACCATGACAAAACCATCTCAGCATACCCTTTTAAATGTTTGTCACTACGTCTTCTTTTAACTCACACCGTTGTATTATCACATCATCTCATCACATCATATAATTCCTCAACCTATGACAAACACCAACATTTTGTCAGTTATGTTTATTTCCCATAGGGGGCGAGATTACTGCCATTAACATAAGAATAAGCATAATCAGTCTATAATGTTCCACTGCTGGGAGATAGGCCTCCTCTGTATGGGAGGCAGTGCCATGTGCGATGGCCTCAGAAGAAGTCATTCTATTTACTAAAGAAATTAAGAAGTCTAATTGATACGGTCACTACAAAATGTTGTTAGTTGACTCATTAGGCTGACAATGTATGACAAGGTTGGATAGATGCTCTTATAAATAGGTACTGAATAAATTAACCGACTTGGTTAGATCTCACGTTTTGCGCTAGAAGAACTGCGTTTTAAGATTTGCATTTTTTTACATGTTATGTTTTGATGGGGTAACTCTTTAGTCGACCCGTTCACTGCTGCAAGTGCGCGGTTATATTGAGAGGAGCGTCTCATCTCAACATACCCCCTTGAAGTGTCTAAAATGACTGAATACTGGAACACATGCTGAGAAGTCGCACTTAACACCAATAGAGTAACGAGACAGTATTACATGCAATGCTACAACATTACAAGCAGAAGCTAAATCTATCATGAAAGTAAAAAAAATAAGGTGGCATCTGATGTGGGTGCGTTCGTTGAGGCGGCGGCCTGCCCGACGGTTGAACGCGTCCCAGAGGGTCATGGCCACCCGGCTGGTCCGGGGATACCGCACGGTCTCCGGTGAGGTGGCGAGCCTCCTTGCCGGATTGCCGCCATGGGATCTGGAGGCAAAAGTTCTCGCGCATATTTGGGAGTGGCGCGAGGACGCGAAACGCCGGGGCTTGACTCCGTGTCATGGAGAGTGCGATTGTCGCAACCCAGTGCTGGGCACGCCACTATTGCGGCGATAAGTCCCCTCTTTGAGGAGTGGCTGGAGAGGCGCCACGGCGTCCTCACCTTCCGCCTGACGCAGGTCCTCACCGGACATGGCTGTTTCGGGAGGTACCTGTTTCGGTTAAGGCGGGAGGAAACGCCCGGGTGTCATCACTGCATGGATCGCCCGGAGGACACGGTGGAGCATACGGTGGAAGTATGCCCGGCTTGGGCAGAGCAACGCCGTGTCCTCGTGGAGGCGATCGGTGGCGGGGATCTCTCGCGTCCGGCCCTGGTCCAGGCCATGGTATGGAGCGAGAGGGCATGGGAGGCCGTCACCTCATTCTGCGAAGCAGTAATGCTCGCGAAGAAGGAGGCGGAGCGCGTGAAGGAGAGGCAAATTTCGCGCTCTCACGCCCCTAGCCGCCGCAGGAGGAGACGCCCTGGGCGTCGGGAATCTATTGCCGATTCCCGGCCACCGTAGGCGCGTGCTTGCGGTCGGTGAGCAATGGGTAGCTCGCCGTCCGGTAAGGACCAAGCCCGGGTCGACGGCGCGTTGTGTTCCACGCGCGCCTTAAAGAGATGTCAGCAAGTGAAGGGGTCCGATGAGACCATTGCCTGCCGGGGTTGCGGGAAAGTCCGAAAGGGATACCGTGGCCCCCTGGCATTGCACAGGCAACAGAAGGAACACGGGTGGGTTTTAGTCAGTAAGAGTCTGACACGCCTTCTCGCTCCACCCATAACGGGAGAAGTCAAATGATGATTTCCCATTCAGAAAAAAAAATGGCATCTGATAGAGATGTACGGAAGAAAAAAAAAGATATAAGTAATATGAAGATATAAGATACTAGCTGCTCCCTGCGGTTTCACCCGCATAAGTCTCGATCCCGTGGGAATATTGAAATAAAAAGTATCCTATGGCCTAACCCAGGTGATGGTCTACCCATGAGCCAACTTTGATCCTAATCCGTTCAGCCGTTTTAGCGTGAAAGTGTAACAAACAAACTAACTTTAGCATTTATAATACACTAGCACTTTGCCCACGGCTTCGCTCCGGTGGTCTTTAAAAGTAGCTTATGATACTCGCTAAAAACTAAGCTTTCTAATGGTAAAAGAATTTTCCAAATTGGTCCAGTATTTTCGGAGCCTATTCAATACAAACAAACAAACAATCAAATCTTTCCTCTTTATAATATTATTACTAGCTGCGCCCCGCGGTTTCACCTGCATAAGTTTCGATCCCGTGGGAATATCGGGATTAAAAGTATTCTATGTGTTAATCCAGGTTATAAAGTATCTGTGTGCCAAATTTTATCCAAATCCGTTCAGTAGTTTTAGCGTGAAGAAGAGACAAACATACACACTCACAAACTTTTGCCTTAATAATACTAGTAGGATTAATTAATATAACTTGCTGTTGTGACTTCGTCTGCGATCCAAGATGAAAAGTAACCTACCTACGTCTTTATCCAGGTCAAGGCCTAACCCTGTGCCAAATTTCATCTAAATCCGTTCAGCCATTTTAGCTTGAAAGCGTTACAAACAAACTCACATTCGCATTTGTAATATTATATTTAGGATATTAGTTAGGATAATACGAGTATGAATGTCGATGGCTATAAGAGCAGGGGAACCAAAGAAACGATGGATGGACTGTGTGAAAGATGGTATGTGAAAGTCATCTTTATCAAATCAAATTCTCTATTATATATCATTATCTAATAGAGAATTTGATTTGATTTGATTCTGAGTTGAGCTCCACGATTACTGACAAATGCTTGCACTGACAGGACAGGTCCACTCAAATCTGTGTGGTTCTTTTCTCAAAAGACCATTTCAGACTAATCTACATGGTCCTCATATGGCCTGACCAAGATTATGTCTGGACTTTAAAAGAGACTGTGACCTCTGAGTTTGTTTCGGCCTTTCTTCTCAGAGTAGTCAGATAGGAAACGCCGAACTCATCTATCTGTTTTTTTTTAAGATACGTGTAAAAGTGATTCCAATATCCTATTTACAGAACAAACTATTTCATATAATTTCAATTTCATTTCATTTCAGAATTATGGAAGAAAAAGACATAAGGTCCAGTTAAAAACCAGCGTCAGACACTAGTTGTCTGACATTTATGATGAACTGGCCCTATTTGGCGCAGCCGTGAGGCACACAATACTATTTAGTTTTTTTTTTTTTTGAAATTTGTGTGCCTTAACCTGTGTCAAATAAATTTATTTTCTTTATTTCTTCACATATTGCGCCGACCCCAAATACATTGGGATTTGGGCAAGAGAATGATGAATACGCCAACCCTAAATGTTTTGAGAAAAGGGCAGAAACATGACGACAAACTTAATCCGGAAGGCTTTGGCCTGGATGAAGTTTTTAAGAAATTTATCAAAAAAGTTTTTGCTAAGCCCGTAGCGCTTGTAGGGTCGGGCAACATTCGAACTAGGATAATGAAAATATAAATATAATAACACTACCTCTTTCTTTTTTAGTTATATAAGTTAAACGTCGACTGCCTCGTTGGTCTAGTGGTCGCAAGCGCTACTACTGAACATGAGGTCCTGGGTTTGATTGCTGGGTCGGGCAAAGTGTTATTGGGTTTTTCTATCTGGAATTTCTCAGTAGAAGCCCGGAGTCTGGATTTGTGCCCGGTTGATGGCAATAGGCTCGCCTCCTATTACATGGGACTTAGACATAACTGGCGAAATGTGGGTGTACCTACTACAGGTACACCTCTGCCCAACGCTTCGGGGAAACAAGGCGTAATGTTATGTTTATGTTAAGTTAAAACAGTTTCCTGGCTGTTTTTTTTTTCAAAGCACAGTGTTAATGAGTAAAGCTTTTATGTATTTATTTATTTAATACTTTAAGCACATACATGTACAAAGGCGGACTTTTTGCCATAGGCATTTTCTACCAGTCAACCTTTGGGTGATGTAGAGACAAACAGTGGTTGGTGCAATAGCGAGAATTGTGGAAATAGTAGATTTTACAACAAGTGCACAAAAATAACCATTTTTACCCGAGACTTTTAGCACAAAATTCGATTTTTTGCAGCCTATATCCTGCACAAATACTCGTAAGCACGTTCAGAGCATGTGAAGTGAAAATAAATTTTATGTTATACTACTGTTTTATTTCCTCGCAATCGAAGTGAAAAGCAGAGTTTATAACTCGTCCACAAAACCATTTCATCCTCGACATTACTATCAGCCCTCGCCTTCGTCTCGGGCTGCTAAAAGTCTCGGATAAAAATGGTTCGTTTTGTGCACTAGTTATAAAATCTACTAATTATTAAAATTCAAAGTAAAATTAGTACAGTTTTGAATATTGAAGGAAATTGTTTTTATGTCTTAAACAACATAGAAGGCAAATAAATTAAAGTAAATATTATAAAATAACAAATTCTATCCATGAACTTCTTATTGTGTTTGGCTGTGTGGCTCATTTTCATTACAAGATACATTTATGAGTAGATACGTTAATGCACTTGTGCACAAAATTAGATTTTGTGCAGCCTATATCCTGCACAAATAAGCGCTTTCAGAGCATGAGAAGTGAAAACGTATTTATTTAAATATGTATAAAGATATACCTATTAGAAACTATAAATATACCTATTAGAAACTATAAATATAATAAATACATCTAATTATATAATTATAACTATAAGCACAAATAAGACAAACAATGGGAAAACATTACCGTTGTGATGATACTGCCAGCTTCTTGCGAATGTGCTCGCGAACTTTAATTTTAAATGATAATCGGTTGGTGGCCATCCTGATTTCCTGGGGGAGAGCATTCCACAGAGAGATAGACTGAATGAAGAAAGAAGAGTGAATGATGTCTGTGCGGTGAGTGGGACATTGAAGAAGACGATTGTGAGATGAACGTAGATTTCTATTGTGGTTGGCGCAAATGTACTGAAAGTGGGGGCCAAATAACTAGGAGAAGAGGGAGAGTCAAGAAATGAAAGCAAAGGAACTTTTTCAAAGTCAAATCGTTATTTTATTTCATATTAGGGCGCACCCCAGCTTTACACAGTTTTTACGACCTGACAAACATCGAGATTGCGTTAAGAGGGAACAGGGCCCGCGATTCTCCATACAAACGTATTCCCCGTTTTTCTTCCTGAATAATGCCTCTAGAGCTGTCATTTTTTTTATAAAATCAGGTTCTTCATAGGCATGTCCCTGTCATTTCCTTTTTTTCATAATAAGTAAGGAAACTATGACCCTCCAAAAATTACAAAAAAGCCCCATTTTTACCGCCGTGATTAGAGGACTACCAGACTAGTTCGGAAAAGTTTTTAGCATAAAAGAAAATAATAGGAACCTAGACATACTCTTTCTTAAAATTGTAATGTAAAAAAATATTAAATCGGCTTAGTTTTCGAGGAGAAAAAAGGAGAATGCCAAACGTCGTTTTCGTCAAAAAATTTGTGATATAATCGGTCTGAGCTGCAGTTGTCCCTATCGCACTTTACGGGGTTTAGGTGCAATAGTTTCTTCAAATACCTATTTTTCAAATTCCTCGCAGCCCCTGTTCCCTCTTAAGTATAATTATTTTTTAAGTTGTCAAAATCAAAACCAAATTCTTTCATTTCACATAAACCTAATCTGCGTTTGCAACTTATTTGCCGAATATGAAATGAAATTAAATTAAATTGTTTATTCTGTAAATAGGAGATATTGGAATCACTTTTACAAGTCATCTTAACAAAAAAAAAAATACTAGATGAGTTCGGCATTTCCTATCTGACTACTCTGAGAAGAAAGGTCGAAACAAATATGTATGTAATGTGTATGTAAACAAACACGAGGCTTAGGAAAAGCAACTGTAATGCCTACACGTAAGGTTCAGCTTGCGCTACAACTTCATATTGTATATGACTTTTTCAACAGTATTATTCAGTCTAAAATCCACTTTATTAACACTAATATAAAGTTGATATTTGTTTAAGTAGAAATAATATCTATTGGAAATAAGGTTATAAATAGACCTTACATGGGCTCTTATGAAACGTCAGAAGCTAGGTGCACGGTTCCAATTGGTCGTTTCCTATGGAGACGAGCCGGCTAGATACTCCATGGTTACTCTTTTAAAAATATTTGGCTTTTACAATATTTTAAAATAACAGTCATGAGGTCCTGGGTTCGATTCCCGGTTCGGGCAAAGTGTTATTGGGTTTTTGCTATCTGAAACTTCTCAGTAGCACCCCGGAGTCTGGATTTGTGCCGGGTTGATGGCAACAGGCTCACCCCTATTACATGGGACATAGACATAACTAGCGAAATGTGGGTGTACCTACTACAGGTACACCTCTGCCCAACGCTTCGGGGAGACAAAGCGTGATGTTATGTTTAAGTTATGTTTAAAATAACAGTGTAATTAGGTATGAGAGGACAGTGTAGGTCTTTCAACAAGTACCAGGTACTTAACAAAATAGAAAATTCTATATAAAAGATAAATAAAGTAATAAAAATAAAAACGTAATAACATGATTGCCATTACAACTGTAACAAATCTGAATAATTATCATGTCCACAAAAGCCACTAATATAGAGTTGAAATTAATTTGTAATGTCAAATATTAAAACGATTATGTCAAGGAGGAGTGAACAAAATTAAAATTTAATAAACATCGTTATTTGGAAGCAGTTAATAGATTCTTACATGCCGTTAATGAGGTACCAGGGAAGCTACATGTGCAGTAGGAATTATTGCCAAACTTCCTTGTCTTCAATAGTATTTCATTTAATACTATGCTTTTTGATAAAAGCACGCTTGTTGTGGGCTTTGATAAGTTCTGTAACCGACTTAGACAACTTGTTATAAAAGCAGATACTGTAAGAACGTTCTTGTTAATCTTTTTGGTATGTTTATATTTATTTATATATACCTACTTTATTGTACACCACAAAAATACATAACAAAAAACAATTAAACACTACAAAATATACAATGTGCGGCCTCATCGCTTTCCGCGATCTCTTCCAGGCAACCTTGGAATGGACAGTGATTTCCGTGGACATCAAATGGGGCTGTCGTTGGTACAAATAAAAAGTATACAATATACTTGAATAGATACACAGATATATACATATCCTAAATAATAGATACATAAATACATACATACTTACTAAATATATAAACAACAAAAATAAATTAAGACTATAGATGATTACAGTTACGAGAACAAGATCACAACGACAAGTAATGTTCCTTCACGGTATCACAATTTCATTTCTATTATACACAAACTTTCCAAATAAATGAAATGAAATGAAATTGTTTATTCTGTAAATAGGATATTAGAGTCAATTTTACACGTCATTTAAAAAAAAAAAAATTTGCTAGATGAGTTCGGCGTTTCCTATCTGACTACTCTGAGAAGAAAAGCCGAAACAAACTCAGAGGTCACAGTCTCTTTTAAAGTCCAGACATAATCTTGGTCAGGCCATATGAGGACCATGTAGATTAGTCTGAAATGGTCTTTTGAGAATAGAACCACACAGATTTGAGTGGACCTGTCCTGTCAGTGCAAGCATTTGTCAGTAATCGTGGAGCTCAACTCAGAACTTAAAGAGCTCAAATTTTCTAATCGAGTGAAAACCGCATCTAAATCGGTTGCTTCGTTTAGAAGAACATTGACAAGGCTCATTGGCGACGTTAAACTGGTGGATGCCAAGCTTCACAGCTGGCTCATCGCCGCAAGGTTGCCTGCTTGTCGGTCTTCTACAGATTGTACTTCGGCGAGTGTGCCCATGAACTCCACGACCTCATTCCACCGGCCCCCTTCTACCATCGGACATCTAGACGCCCTGCAGGTTACCGTCCCTACCTAGTTGATATTCCACCAACTCGCACTAAGCGTTTTCAAACATCTTTTATAATGCGCACAGCAAAGGAGTGGAACTCTCTGCCTGCGTTTTCGAACGCACACAACCCTAATATATTCAAAAGTAAGAGTGAACAGGCTTCTTCTGGGTAAGCTCACTCCATCGTCGACTTTGTCTCTGTCACCTCTGACCTTGACTAGTCAAGATCAAACCCATCGCAAAAAAAAAAACGGTACAGACAGACAGACGCGAAAAGCAACTTATTTTTTAATGTATAGGTACTTATAGAAGACTTGTTATTTATTTATAGGTAAGATTTAAAATTATGACTTTTTATAGACAATTTTAAGTACCTATTACCCATTCCATACTTTTGGGCGTGAAAAGGTCCGAATGCGCTTTCATCTGTACTAATATTATAAAGAGGAAAGATTTGATTGTTTATTTGTTTGTTTGTATTGAAAGGCTCCGAAACTACTGAACCGATTTGAAAAAATCTTTTACCATTAGAAAGCTTAGTTTTCAGGGAGTAACATAGGCTACTTTTTATCCCGGGAAAAATAACGGGGCCCGCGGGAAAGACCACGGGAGCGAAGCCGCGGTCAAAGTGCTAGTTTTAAATATAAAAGGAAATAAGAATATAAGGAAATAATAGGGAATATTAGGTCTTCCAAAGGAAATAAATAAATAAATAATTCTTTGAAAGTTCTGTGATAGTTTACTCGCCATAATCCAAAAATAATTAACCTGAGTCCACCCGATCCCATCCGACAGTCCCCGATCTTCACCCAGACACCTACATTACAAATTCCCACATCTCCGTGAAACCGCGACCTTCGACACCGCCATAAAAATAGAAAAGAAACCGTATAACACTCATTACCACTCTTTCTAAAGTCGGTAAACCAAAGGAGGCTTGTAATAACGTGGTGGCTATCAAAACTTTTGTGACTATAATGAAGTACAACCCAAAACCTACATTATAATTCAAAAGACACAGTCCAATTTCCATTGTCTTGTGAAAAAAGGACAGACGCAAGGAAAACCCAAACTTCTCGTCCAAGCAATAAGGTTGATTCTCGTTTGAGTGTGGTCTCAAGTAAGGATGTTATAGAATTGTAAAAAAGCTCAGACTTCGAAGGCTCACTTCGCAATCGTGTTAAATAAAGGTGGTTACATAATGTAGTCACATTGATTTATTTTATTACGTCTTCTTCTTCTTTTGTATTGGCACTAACTGTTATTAGAATAGTTCTGGGTATAGTAAGAATATTTGACAGTCAGAAAGGCGGTACGACTCGCTGACAGTCCGGGGTGCGGTAGACGTAGTTCTAGTATAGGTTTTTTTAATACACCAGTACCCTAATTAATACCCGTAATACACGATCAATCGGAATTTGAATCGTTTTGAAACAAATTGCTAATCCATTGCTACATAAGTTCGAAAAAAAAACTGCTCAACAACGTAAATGACGCAATGAATGTTTTTGAACTGTCAAAATGAAACAAATTTGTCGTAGGTAATCGCTTACGAAAATGTGTTGCGTAATTAGATAGCTGGTGGCAAAGATGTTCATGTGATTTTGTCTGGTAAAGTACCTTTATGTTGCATACAATTTGGGTGCCTGGAAGAGATCGTGGACAGCGATAAGGAACCATTACCATAAGGGACCATTTTGTAGTGTTTTTTTTTTGTTACTATTTTTGTGGTTTGTCCATGTCCAGCGTGAACATGGTAAAAAAGCCATGTCCAGCGTGGAATTGCTAGTTAACGGGAACTTTCATCGTTAATGAACATACTGTATACAGACTAGAGTTAACGAATAATAATAATTTCTTAAATAAAGGTCTACAAAGACCATTTCTCACCTTACCATTTCATTACAGACATTAATCTACATGGTCCTCATATCACCTGACCAAGATTATGTCTGGACTACAAAAGAGACTGTGACCTCTGAGTTTATTTCCACCTTTCTTCTCAGAGTAGTCAGATAGGAAACGCCGAACTCATCTAGCTATATTTAGTTTTTAATATGACATATAAAAGTGATTCCATTATCCTATTTACAGAATAAACTATTTCATATCATTTTACAAGATCATTTGTTAAGTTAGCTTTTGAACTAACCTATTCGACAGTGATTGTTGTTAAACATGATTCGGTAATTGTAGTCTAAACGAATTTTTATATTGATTCTAAATGTTGAAATAGAACCTTCGTTATAGAAGAGCAGATACAAAGTTATATAAAGAATATTGTTAGGGTCATCAATAACTATTCAAATTAAAGATATAAAAAGTAAGCGCTACAACTAATTTAAATATTGCAGAGACAGCAAGCTGAAGGGACAATGTATGCCAAAGAACTGAGAGTCATCAGAGCGGACGAGACCACGAATTAGCAAAATGTTGATGAAGACACGAAGGCTGGGACAGACAGGATGCGTGAAGAACCAGTACCCTAATTACGTAATGCAAAATCAATCCGAATCTGAATCGTTTTGAAACATATTGCTAATCCATTGCTCCGTAAGTTCGAAAAAAAAAACTGCAGAGCAACGTAAATAACGCAATGAATGTTGTTGAACTGTCAAACTGAAACAGATTTGTCTTTATCGTTTACGAAAATATGTTGCGTAGGTAATTAGAAAGCGGGTCCTGAGTAAAGCATGCACTACGATTGTTTCATTCAGTTACTTGATTTTATGTCGCTAAATGACACTTTGCTTAATCGTCTTTAATCTCCATTCCAACTTGAAAAATCATTCAAAAATCAGAGATTCAGTATTTATTTCTAAACATAGGTTACAGATACACAGGTGTGTGAGATGTTACATTTTTGTAATTTCTCTATTCTTTGCCATTTTTCAGGCGTACAAATGTTACCGTCAATTTCAGTTATTTCATTATTCATTTCAAATATCAAATAATAACTACAATGTAAAAACAAGTACCAAATTAATCAAATATTTCAAAAATGTCAACAAGAAAAGTTTAAAGAAAACAGAAATGTAAAAAAAAATGTATATTAGTACAAGTGTCAAAATAAGTGATAAATCAATTAAATATTTTTATAATGTAAACAATAAAATAGAAGCAAGTACACAAATAATAAAATATATATGGAATATATCCAGAATGTCAACAGTAAAACTTATAGTGTAGGTAATGACCAATAGCTGAATAACAAATCATCTTCATCATGTTTCTCCCACCCAATTGGATTCGGCACAACATGTATTTTTCTTCTATACTTCTCTATAAAATTCATTCATAAAATAACAAGATTAATTAAGCAATCACACTAACTTCACATAGGATACTAAAACCAGAGTCGGAGTCCACACATAAAATAGTTAATAAAGGTTTTAAAACTGAACCCAAATGACTAATAAACAGCACCTAACCTGCATATGCGTTAGCGCATTCCTTATACATAACACCCAAGAGCTAGTAATGTCAATTATTGCGATTTCGCAATAATTTCATTAGCATGTGAATTCTTGAGTCTTAGCATGCTAGTTGCTATTGCTATGCTATTTGCTAATATGACGATAATTGATATTAATGAAGTATGCGAATTTTGTTAATACTTCTACTATTACCTCCTATTATTTATAGGTAGATATTAAGTTCACACTATTATCAATTTAAATAAGCACAAGACGAAATAATTTAATTACTGTATATCGAAATTAACGAATACGTAAACTAAACTCTCACTATCACTTGCCAAAACGTACTGAACTTTGGCACAAAACAACGCGCGCCAAGCGCGTGTCACACCAAATATGATTAAATAATCACGAATTCATTCAATCAATACACGACCTTAAGTACGAACAAATCAAAGACAATAAGGTAATAATTGCTAAACAGCAATCTTCGCACCACCCTGCTAAATCTGCTAATGCTAATAATTTAAATATAATAATACAATCGCAAGCATTCATTCAATATACAACCCTAAGTACGCGCAAATCAAAGCTATTAAGATAACAATTGCTTAACCCATTCTTCGCAAATTCGCAGAATCTGCTAATAAATTTCACTTGCGAATTCACGAGAAACGGTCAAGTGAAACCGATAGATTTAGTATTCCCGACTTCCCGTGGGTGCGACGGAGAGCGCACGCTACCGCTGCGTGCGTCGACGCTCTGACGTATGATAGCATGATAGTATTATATAATATAATTCATTTAGCATTTCACAGAATTTCGCAACTACATTTCATTTGCTAAATGCTAAATGAGCAATCGCATGCTATCAATGAGTGCGAATGCTAATTAATCCATCACTACCAAGAGCCAAGCCACCTGCGTAAACGCAGCCTAACTCAATCAAGCATTCAAGTCAAGGAGAAAAACCAGTCGCCTTGCTACCGCCGCACGGAACGGACGTGTGTGCTGCCGTCAAACAACAAAAACACGCCCGATAAACGTAATAAAATACATCTAACATGTATTTGTAATTAGAATCTGTTTAATTGAGTTCCAAATACGATTTCTGTTTGATCAGCTGTTAAAATTTTGAGGTTATCAAAACTTTTTGGTGCAGTGCAAGTGATGTGAGTGTTTTTGTCTGTTTTGTAAGTATTTTCTTGTTTTTTTTTTCGTGGTTTTACCTGTTTAAGATTACGTAAGTGTGGAGGTATTTAGTTTGTAGCTAAATTGTGTTTGAAGGACTTTAGTGCTAAGTTTAGCTAACAACTTAAGTTCACTCCTACACAACCCAAGTTTTAATGACAAAAACTTTGAGGTGTGAACACTTTAGACCTAAGTATTACAGTTAAATAGTTAACTTTTAGGTAGATTGACAAAACCTTTTAAATTAAACAAACAACTTTAATTGTCAACTTAAGGCTTTGACGAAAATCCAAACATAACCTTTCAACGTGTTTTAAAACTTTTTAAGAAATCGAGCTGTCAAACGCTTCGTTCCAGGAACTTTGTTGAATTGTTAACATGTGGGAGAAAGAGACGTGTGTTGAAATAGGTGATAGTGAAAGGGATAACGATAGTATTAGTATTAACCTTCTGCAAATATTGTAACTGAGTACAAGTGAAAATAGTAACGCAATCTATTTCACATGGATCAAAGAGGTCTTATTTACAGATTTTGACGTTGAAAAGCATTGTATATGTCAGTACGATTCAACCTTATTTTTTACTAGCTGAGCCTCGCGGTTTCACCCGCATAAGTTTCGATCCCGTGAAAATATTGGGATAAAAAGTATCCTATGTGTTCATCCAGGTTATAAACTATCTGTGTGCCAAATTTGATTTAAATCCGTTCAGTAGTTTTAGCGTGAAGAAGAGACAAACATACACACTCACAAACTTTCGCCTTTATAATATTAGTGTGATTTATTTTATTTTAAAATTACTAAAATGTTGTAGGTTACTATTTAATGATGGTCAAGATACAGCCTGTGCCTAGTTTGGGACCAACTACACCTCCAAATTTTAATTTTGCATGTTGAAATAATATACCTACCAATTAAAATCCTCCATAAATTAAAGCACCAAGTTTTCGTCCTACTCAAACTGACCAGTGAAGTTAGATTTATTCATCAGGAATTTCTCAGTAGCAGTCCAGAGTCTGGCTTTGTGCCCAGTTAATAGGCTCACCCCCTATTACATGGGACTTAAACATAACTGGCGAAATGTGAGTGTACTAAACGTGCACCTCTGCTTTACCCTTTCGGATTACAGGCGAGATGCTATTACACGAGCGAAGCGTTGAAGAAACCTATTAATTAATAAAATAAAAAAAAGAGTTACGTAATCCAGCTATGGAGCGCAAAAGACTGGGTTGACAAAAGAACGGACCTTGTAATGACCTCAACAGTCATTGTGCGCCTACAAGTCATGAGAACTGATCAAGGCAGAGTGACTAATCGTGATCGCTGTTTCTGTCTCCCACGCACTCTGCATACATGACCATAATCTTTAAACCGGCTTAATGAGCCCACCTCATGTTCACCAGTAACACATATGAGGCAAGAGAATGATGAATGTAAATGTCGATGGAGAGGGAGTTGGAAACTAAAGAAAAAATGGATGGATTGTGTAAACAAAAAAGGATTGAATGATAAGGTGGACCTAAGAGAACGGAAGAAAAAAACAACGGGTTGCATGCAACTTGAATATTAACGTTGTGCATTTTTTCGTCTTACGAGTTTTCTATCAGGTCACGTGTCCTGACGCGAGTTTAACATTTTTTACCCATCACAAAAAAGTGCACAACGCCGCTAGAGAAGTTTTCACTTCAAAAAAGATTATTTGGCGACGTAAAGTTACATGGGTGATGGGATAACAACTGCTCGTTCCATTTTCGTATGAAAAGTGAATCGCATCTTGGAAATGAACAGAGCAACGTTGAATACGCTGGCTGTCCGAGCACGTGTGAACCCTTCACCCTTCCCATGATGTCTTTTAACATAAAATCATAACTGTATTCCCCAAAGATACAGGTAGAGGTGTACCTATAGTACACACATTTACGCCAGTTATGTTAAAGTCGCATGTATTATGGGACGGACGTATTGCCATCAAGCGTCCACAAATCCAGACTCCGCGCTGCTACTAATTCCAGATGGAAAAACCTAATAACAGTTTGCCCGACCCGGGAATTGAACCCAGGACCTCATGCTCAGCTAGTGTTATAATAATGACACAACCAAGCCAATGAAACACTCAACCAGTTGCGATAGAAGAATAAGAATTACGAAGTTGGTCTCTAAGATACTTTCAACTAAATATTCCTCAGAATGCCCCACAGTCGATCAACAAAATATCACCTCCCCGACAGTCGCGTAAGACAGTATTTACATTAGCATATTCAATATCTCCTTAAGTTAATAAAATAAACTGGTAATAAGGAAATGCCGGTGACCGGTCAATGATGTCACCTCACGATCATACTTTAAAATTATGCATCTTTGATGTTTCCTAGAAACACAAACTAGAAGTCTAAACAAAAGATTTCTATGAAAAGGATCGTTTGACCAGTACGTCAACTGATGGTAAACTATGATTTTGTTGACGATGGTGAACGCTTGTCTAAAAATATCGTTCAATACTTAAAGACTGCCTAGTTATACACAAAAATACCCCAAGACTGCAAAATAATAAGAATAAACATTCGGTAGAAAGAAGTAACTAAGAGAAAACACGAAACAAGTTTCTTACGTTTAGTTTGACAAACATGGCCGACGACCCAGTATGGAAACTCCTGATGGAAAATTCGTAATTCAAAAGTCATTTATTCAAACTAGGCTGAGAATCAGCACTTTTCGAACGTCAAAATTACATAAGACAGTCCCCCAAAACGCCCACCCTTCACCACTTCCTAGTGCTTTAGCTGGGAAGAAGAAGTGGCGCAACAAACTCCCCAGCAGCACAGCTGTCAATTCAGTTAGAAAAAAAAAAAGATTCTATACAATAGTATGCAAGATAATTTACATTACGCAACACTAAACATAATTTAAATTTATTATAAATTAATAGCCATATGACAGATAGCACACGTCAATATACCAACCAAAAACATCGAGAACTATACTCAAGCAGAAATAAAAGAGGGTCTTGACAGACAGACAGACGGACGGACAACAAAGTGATCATATAAGGGTTCCGTTTTTCCTTTCGAGGTACGGAACCCTAATAACTAAAAGTAAACAATATTTTTTTTAAGGCATAAAGGGTGTGCCCGCTTACATATAGCTGTAACTAGAAGTTATATTTGATAAACTAGGACCATCGAGGTAAAATAAATAATTGTTGAGGTCGCTAGCTATCCACATATTGCAATACAACTCATAAAAAAACTAAAAGCGATTCCCGCCGTAAGAACACCATGGGAATTACTGAATAATGCCGCTACCTTTAGAAAATTGAAAGTATTATGTGGGTATATTTTACCTGCCACAAAATTCTCTATAGTGGCAAAAATAATAGCAGTAGGGCTTCTCAGGAAAAGTTACTGAGTCGCAAGAAACCACTGCAAAAAATGATGAAATTCACGTTGATTTCAACCGATTTATTCCGTTAAACCGCACCCTAAGGCCTGGACTCCACCAAAGCGGAGACGAGACGACAGGAGAGGAGATGTGTTTTAAACAACCAATAGAATTTCGTTAGTCATACATCGCTTCTCCACACAGCTTCAGTGGATACCACTGAGCGGAGATGTATCATATTTGTGTCGCGTGATCGAAGCGAAGATGTGAGCTGTGCCTCACAAGCTGGCGACGGCGTGCAGCGGAGACGAGAAGAGATGTGTGCGGCGTGCAGTGAGCGATGCAGTAATTTCGTTAACATCCAACACTCGCCGCACGCAGCTCAGTTCCGCTCTAGCCAGCACACATCTCCGCCCCAGTCTAGCTGAAAAACATCTCTTCTCGTCTCCACTTCGAACATCTCCGCTTTGGTTGAGTCCGGGCTTAAAAACTTAGGTAAAGTGAGTGTGAGTGTAAGCTGTCAATCTCTAGATTTTCTAGCGTCAAGTTGGATGACAGCCGGTCTATTCCGTAGTAATCTCATGGTGAAAACTTAGGTGAAGTAAGCCTTCATTCCACCTGGATGTAGAGGTTTAATGGCTGGCTGTATTATGACTGGCAGACATTCTAAGATTTAAATATAGAATCACTTTTGAATAGAGACATGTCTAGTTTTTGTTCTGTGACAGATCGGCTTAGGGCTCCAAGTCGTGCAAGCGTGCTTCGATATAATGATTGTAATTACTTGAGTTTGAAATAAAGCGGTCCTCTGGACCTCTTAAAGTACCTCCCCATATTTTAATTCATAGTTAATAACCCACTACTGAACTGTCATCCCACCGGTTGCTAGGGACTGGCAGCTCACTCCGAGCTCACTTCACCTAAGTTTTCACGGTGAGATGGTTACAGAATAGCACTGAGTTCACTCCAAGTTCACTTCACCTTCATGGTAAGATCCGTCTGAAATCTAAGTTGCATTGGGTGCCCGTTATACCCCTCTTGGCATAATATAAACATCATAAACCCATAAAATACCGTTGAAAATATAAATGATAATCTGTATCTGTCATAAAATTTTTGATTGCAGTCATAGAGTATTCATTAGTTATTAAGTATTTTATTACGAAACCTATATTCTTTGGAGTTTAATTTATTACAAAATCTTTGTTAGAAAGACGGAAAACCTCTGTGTGAAGGCTGAGGAAATGATGCACAAGTTGTATCTTGTGATTATTAGAAAACCAAAGACCATAATTTCTTTGAAGGCTTGTATATAGAGCCATGGGAGCCTCGCTCATCCTTAATGAATATTAATATCAAAAAGATTTCTTTTATAGACTATTGTTCACCTTGCAAATACGTGTCAGTATTATTCATTTTCATAAGTATCACAGGAGGGTCATATAAAAATAGGCTTCTTGCAACCTTTTAATGATCAACAGTAGCGTTTGCGACCACACGACCAACGAGACAAAATTATAAACCACGCTATACCTGTAAGAAACATAATAGAGACACAGTATAATCACGGTGGCATTACATTCACGCGAAAACTGATACCATGGATTCAGTACATGATTCTGAACCCCCTTTTTTTTTTTTTTTGGGTGGGAAATCATCAATTGACTCCTCCCGCTCTGGGTGGAGTGGGAGGGCGTGTCAGACTCTTACTGACTAAAACCCACCCGTGTTCCTTCTGTTGCCTGTGCAATGCCAGGGGGCCACGGTATCCCTTTCGGACTTTCCCGCAACCCCGGCAGGCAATGGTCTCATCGGACCCCTTCACTCGCTGACACTCTTTGAGGCGCGCGTGGAACACAACGCGCCGTCGACCCGGGCCTGGTCCTTACCGGACGGCGAGCTACCCATTGCTCACCGTCCGCAAGCCCGCGCCTACGGTGGCCGGGAATCAGCGATTGATTCCCGACGCCCAGGGCGTCTCCTCCTGCGGCGGCTAGGGGCGTGAGGGCGCGAAATTTGCCTCTCCCTCACGCGTTCCGCCTCCTCCTTTGCGAGCATTACTGCTTCGCAGAAGGAGGTGACGGCCTCCCATGCCCTCTCGCTCCGTACCATGGCCTGGACCAGGGCCTGACGCGAGAGATCCCCGCCACCGATCGCCTCCACGAGGACACGGCGGTGCTCTGCCCAAGCCGGGCATACCTCCACCGTATGCTCCACCGTGTCCTCCGATTCTGAACCCCCTGGCGTTGAAATTTTTCGTCGGTTATTTTTTTTTATCAAGTGCAATACCTACGCGGTTCAAACTCAAACTCAAATCATTTATTCCAAATAAACCAATTACAGGTACTTTTGAATTGTCAAGGGGTCGGTCAGTCAGAAAGATGAAGCTAGTTGCCCATTCCAAAGCGTAGTGGGTTCCTATGGAGAAGAACGGGCAAGAAACTCCATGGACACTCTTTTAAATCAGAATATTGTTACAAAACATTGGTTACATCATTCATGTTGCAATTATACATGTGAGAACAATGTAGTAAAACGTGCACGTTAAAAGCGACCATAATAGAAATATAAAAACTAAAATAATTAAAATAAGCCATGGCAGCTAAGAGATGACCAGTCCCCACTGACGGCGCCCATTCACGAACATGACGCATGGATCAGCATCATTTAGCTCAACCATTTTGAAGGGAACTTAATGATCCAACACACACGCCACCACCAGCGAGACATTTGAGTGAGCATGAGCATGAGCACCATACTCTCAGCCGCCAGGGCACATTCAAGTCAATCAAAGACGTACTCAGTAAATGGTAGATTTAATGTAGGTTAAAATGCATGGCAGATATTTTCCAGAATCGTATACTGATTCCATGGTATCAGTTTTCGAGTCAATGTCCCTGCTAGTGCCGGGGTCGCGGGAAAGTCCGAAAGGGATACCGTGGCCCCTGGCAACGTACAGGCAACTGAAGGAACACGGGTGGGTTTTAGTCAGTAAGATTTCAAAGTTGTTCCCATTGTAATAGTTATTCAGTTCGATGGCCTAAAGCACCTCTTAAAGTTTCTAAAGTTAATTTTTTAACATCTTATAGAACGAAAGAGGAGACATTTGCAATAAAAGAAACCAGTTTGGTGAGATAATTAATGTAACTTATCTAATAAATAAATGTATGAGCGTCTTCATATCTTACACTTTTTCATACTAGTTAAGATTAGAAGGATTTTTCCTTATAGCTTCATTACATAACTTACATATATACAAGTTTGAAGCTCACGCAGGGCTACCTTGCAATATAAAACATATTATATTATATTTTTATTAAGAACTCTCGTCCGGCCGTCAAGAGAATGATGTTCCTGACTCCAGCCGGTCTATTCTGTAATAATCTCACGGTGATAACTTAGGTGAAGTGAACGTGAAGTGAGCTGTCATTCCACCTGCTGCTAGGGACTGACAGCTCACTCCGAGCTCACTTCACCTAAGTTTTCACGGTGAGATGGTTACAGAATAGTACTGCTGTCCTGTCAGTTTCGTACTAACGAAAATGTGTTTTGCGAATTTGATCCATATTGTTACTAAAAAAATTCCAACTGAGGACGCATTCTGTCGAGGGCCGGACTGAATAGAATAGAATATATTTATTTGCTTTAAAACATGGTCCAATAAAGTCTTTTAATATAGTATTGATCCTAAATGTTTCGCAAATATATAAACATGTTAAATAAAATAAAAACATTTTATACAATACATTATTTTTTTCACATGTCTAATAACACTGGTTATTAGGGTTTTCGGATCTATTTGGACACTTAACAATAATAAATAGTAATATAATTAAAACTCATTATATTATCTTATATTTATCTGTTACTTTTTTATCAAAAAAATCTTTTACTCCATAAAAACAATTTTCAATAAGCCATATTATGTGTAGTAAAATAAGCTACATATGTGTGTAGTGACTGTAGCGGACGGATTCCGCTGCACGGATGTCGGATATTGTCAAAGTAAAAGTCAAATTATGTATTTCAAAAGGCTCTTTTTAACGTCAAGAGGCACGTTTAACTGCCAACGAAACGTTCTACCGGGATAAAAGGCATCCTTTACCGTAAACCAGGTCATGATCCATTGATGTGCTTTTCATGGAAATCCGTTAAGTGAAAAGCCAGACAGACAGAGCTACTTTTGCATTTATAATTTCACATAACATAACATCACGCCTTGTTTCCCCGGAGGGTTGGGCAGAGGTGTACCTGTAGGTACACCCACATTTCGCCAGTTATGTTTAAGTCCCATGTAATAGGGGGCGAGCTTATTGCCATCAACCGGGCACAAATCCAGACTCCGGGCTGCTACTGAGAAGTTCCAGATAGAAAAACCCAATAACACTTTACCCGACCCGGGAATCGAACCCAGAACCTCATGCTCAGCAGTAGCGCTCGCGACCACTAGACTAACGAGGCAGTCATAATTACGAGGCATTTATAATTATATAATATAAAAACCGGCTAAGTGCGAGTCAGACTCGCGCACGAAGGGTTCCGTACCATTATCTATAGAAACGACAAAAAAATCATGTCTGTTGTATGAGAGCCCCCCTTAAATATGTATTTTATTATGTTTTTAGTATGTTTTGTTACAGCGGCAACAATAATACATCATCTATGAAAATTTCAACTGTCTAATTATCACGGTTCATGAGTGACAGACGGACGGATGGACGGACGAGCAGCGAAGTCGTCGTAGTAATAGGGAGGGAACGTTTTTACCCTTTGGGTACGGAACCCTAAAAATCGATACTAACAATGTGTTGACTATTTGATTCGTTCGGTCTGTCAAGTAGTCGCAAGGGCAACTTTTTAGAGTGGTCCTGCGAGTGGAAGGGACATTTGTACTGACCTTATTGGTGATGTTCTTCAGAAAGGACAGGTGCGTAGTACTCGCAACCAGCGTGCGTGTATGACCAGATGTATGAACGTAAACGAAGCAGACGGAGTAGATATATAAGGATCGTAGCCACCCCAATGGGCAGAAGGTGTGAGTTAATGTATGGTGGTCCTGAATTCATCGCCAGTTCAATAAAAATGTTGTTGGTTTCTCTCTGTGTTGATGTTTCATTAACTTACTCATAAACTTTGTAGTTCAAACATATATGTTCCAAACGTGTTAGCAGGTTAACTCCAGAAAAACTCCTTGTTCTAATATTAATTTATCTTGGTTTTAACATTTTTATAGCAAGTTGGCAACCCTATAGTTCGAAGTATTAACGAGTCATCTTCATACAAAGACGTATGTATTTACCACAAAAACCATTTCCGCTGCTGTAAGTAGTCAAAGAAAAAACTGAATGTATGAATGTTAGTTGCTTATTGATGTAAAGGTCATTTTTTTACTTCGACACTATTTTGGTTGTTAAATAAACTTATGATAACAACTCTTGAGAAAATCTTCTTACAGGTAATATAGGTTACTGCATTCAAAATCATTAGTATTAACACAAAAGGTTAACATCTTTTTATATTTACCTAACTACTTCGTCAGCGATCTAGAAATCTATGATCTATTATTTAGGATATTATGTATATTCTAGTATATTGTATACTTTTTATTTGCACCAATACAGCCCCATTTGATGTCCACGCAAATCACTGTCCATTCCAAGGTTGCCTGGAAGAGATCGCGGAAAGCGTTAAGGCCGCCACAAGTATATGTTGTAGTGTTAAATTTTTTTTGTTATGTATTTTTGTGGTGTACAATAAAGTATATATTAATAAATTAAAAGTAGCCTTAGTCCTCCAGGTCAAAGTCTACCCATGCGCCAAATTTCATCCAAATTCGTTCGGCCATTTTTGTGACAAAGCGTAATAAACAAAATCACTTTCGCATTTATAATAATAACTAGGATTAACAATAAAATGAATAATGGACTGATTAAGTTAATAGCAATATTTCTTAAGGACTATGTTAGTCAACTTGACCTGCACACTTAACCTACTTTTACTTTTTTTGTTTTTTTTTTTTTTGGTTGGGAAATCATCAAATGACGTCTCCCGCTCTGGGTGGAGCGGGAGGGCGTGTCAAACTCTTACTGACTAAAACCCACCCGTGTTCCTTCTCTTGCCTGTGCAATGCCAGGGGGCCACGGTATCCCTTTCGGACTTTCCCGCAACCCCGGCAGGCAATGGTCTCATCGGACCCCTTCACTCGCTGACACTCTTTGAGGCGCGCGTGGAACACAACGCGCCGTCGACCCGGGCCTGGTCCTTACCGGACGGCGAGTTACCCATTGCTCACCCGCGCCTACGGTGGCCGGGAATTGGCAACCGATTCCCGACGCCCAGGGCGTCTCCTCCGCTGCGGCGGCTAGGGGCGTGAGGGCGCGAAATTTGCCTCATCCTCACGCGCTCCGCCTCCTCCTTCGCGAGCATTACTGCTTCGCAGAAGGAGGTGTCGGCCTCCCATGCCCTCTCGCTCCGTACCATGGCCTGGTCCAGGGCCGGTCGCGAGAGATCCCCGCCACCGATCGCCTCCACGAGGACACGGCGGTGCTCTGCCCGAGCCGGGCATACCTCCACCGTATGCTCCACCGTGTCCTCCGGGCGATCCACGCAGTGATGAGTGTTTCCTCCCGCCTTATCCGAAACAGGTACCTCCCGAAACAGCCGTGTCCGGTGAGGACCTGCGTCAGGCGGAAGGTGAGGACGCCATGGCGCCTCTCCAGCCACTCCTCAAAGAGGCGCCATGACACTTAACCTACCTAACACTGCAATATAGTTATGAGAATCCCTGCTATACGCTCAACACCGATGAGGAAAGCTTGCAGCAGCGATTCAAACACAAGCAGTCCAGTCTGCTCGCGAAACACTGCAGTATAATGTTGGGGCTGGCCTGCAGCCAGCGCACAGGAAGGCGCATCTTTCTCGCATCGTAGCATAGGAGCAATCGACACGAGATTCAGTAAACATCCCGGATGGGTTACACCAAATGTTATTACCCAAATGTCCTTTTGGTATTGGACGTCGAATCGTTGAGCTACTTAAGTTCTGAGTTGAGCTGCACGATTACTAACAAATGCGTGCACTGACTGGTCATGTCCACTCAATCTGTGTGGTTCTTTTCTCAAAAGACCATTTCAAACACCAGTCTACATGGTCTTCACATGATCTGACCAAGAATATGTCTGGACTTTAAAAGAGACTGTGACCTCTGAGTTTGTTTCGTCCTTCTCAGAGGAGTCAGATAGGAAACGTCGGCCTCATCTATGTACATAGTTTTTAAATATTATTAACGTATAAAAGTGTTTCTACAAACCAATTAACAGAAAATAAAATCGTTTATTTTCCTTTCGAAGCGGTACAGCCCCATCAATTTAATACTCAGAAAGCATTATTATCATAGATAGCCAGAGATATGCCTCCATTGCCGAATAGTAAGGAATCCTAGTGCCACCGCTTATCTCCCACCAAAATAATTACAACATTAACAAATAGTGTACTTACGACGCACACTTAAAATTTGAACACGCACACTAAGAAGAAAGCAGCTACACTAAATCAATTTCTAATAGCACACATACATAGAATGGGCGGGGCATTCACTTGTAAACACTTGCTATTTGCGAACATTCGATATCCGTGATTATTATGTTGAACGCGAAAGGAATCTACCCAGAGGCAGATAATAATATATCAAAATAAAATGCTAAATAGTCGAGCCTGACAAAGTGACATTCATGACAACGCTGATGCATTTTTGACTTTGGTCGTTGTTGAAATACAAAACGCTTTGAAAGAAATAGCTACTGGTCTAGGCCTTGAGTTTTCTTCACGATTATGTTACTTCCACGATACTGGTGCATAAAAAATAGGTATATAAATCAGATTACTAAGATGTTTTAATCTTGGCTTATTCTACAATATAAATTATGTAAAAGAAATAAAAATATAAAATTAATAGTTACACACATTTAATGCCATCAAGAAATATATCGCAATTTTATAATATCTTCGATTAAATGGAATGCGCCCTGCGCCGATTCTTATATTAAATGAATTCGTTTTTTCAAACAGCATAAAATATGCATGAAGTCCAATATTTCAAGGAATCTAATTAATACTCACTAATTAATCTTTTTATAGATCCTCTCACAGATTTGCAGGATAGTAATTATATTGCATCACATCACGCCAGTAATCACAGGGACATTTCGCCAGTTTTAATTAAGTCCCATGTACACACTTACACTTTGCCTGACCTGGGATTCGAACCTAGGACCTCATGCCCAGTTGTAGCGCTTGCGTCCATTAGCTAGACGAATGAGGCAGTTCAATAGCAATATAGTAGGTAAGTAAATGCATGGTAAAATTTGGTTTTACCATTAAAAAAATGTCAGTAGTTGCGCAGAGTCTGGATGTGTGGGGGCATTAGGTTCACGCCCTATAACTCAAACTCAAAGCATTTATTTCAATTAAACCATTTACAGGCACTTTTGAATTGTCAAGGGGTCAGTCAGTCAGAAATATTAAGCTGGTTGCCCATTCCAAAGCGTAGGTTCCTATGGAGAAGAACGGGCAAGAAACTCCACGGACACTCTTTTAAATCATAATATCTTACATAATATTGGTTACATCATTCATGTTGAAATTATACATGTGAGAACAATGTAGATAGACGTTCACATAAAAGGCGTCTGTAATAAAAACATAAAAACAATTCAAAAAAATTAATAAGTCGTGGCAGATAAGAAATGACCAGTCCCTACCGACGGCGCCCGTTCACGAACATGACGCATGGATCAGCACCGTTTTGCTTAACCATTTTGAAGGGAACTTATAACATAGTGCTCATGAAAATAGACTACTCCCTACTAAATTATATTTAAAACTACTATTTATTGTAATTTATTTTATTAACTATTTGTGTGCACCGGAAAGCTTTTGGTCCCGGCTGTCGTTCGTGGATCTTTGATAGCCGTTACGAGTCGTCAGAAGCCCGAAAGTCTCACCAAGGAGTATCGTAGAACCCAGTTACTGGGTTGTTGAGGTTAGTCGCTCCATGTAAAAATACTGGTCCGGTTAGACAGGAAGCTGATCTCAGCATAGTTGGGAAAAGCCTAGGCATATTGATTCAAAATTCAAAATTCAAAAGTCATTTATTCAAACTAGGCTGAGAATCAGCACTTTTTGAACGTCAAAGTTACATAAGACAGTCCCACAAAACGCCCACCCTTCACCACTTTCTAGTGCTTTCGCTGGGAAGAAGAAGTGGCGCAACCAACTCCCCAGCAGAAAAAAAAAGATTCTATATAATAGTACTTATGCAAAATTATTTACAGTACGCAGCACTAAACATAATTTAAATTATAAATTAATAGCCATATGTCAGCTAGCACACGCCAATATACCAAACAAAATATCGAGAACTGTACTCAAGCAGAAATAAAAAAAATAAAGACTAAACGTAAAGAATATCTAAATAAAAGCCTCCAGTCAGTCATAAAGGGCGTGCCCGCTTACATATAGCTATATGTAGATATATAGCTGTAACTGGAATTTATAAATGATAAAATAGGACCATCGAGGTAAAATAAATAAACAGTTAATTACTAATAACAATAACGAAACCATGATCAGCAAGACGACCACCACCCGTTCACGAGCTTAACGTGAAGATCAGCCATTACCCATTATATGATTTACTATCTATTTATGTACAAATCTTTAAACCTAAGTCAGGTTTAAAGATTTGGCTTCCACACGTCATTTTCGGGTGACCACTGAAAATCATTTGTGTGGTGACCCTTAACAGAGCTCATGCTGAGTGAAGAAAGCCTTGTTGTCACAGTCATGGAGTGCAGCTGCCGACTATTTCTGTTCTGTTTTCGTGATTATAGATCTATTTTGTTTTTATTTTTTTCTTATGTACACACTTATAAACAGACAAGAAAAAAAAAGGAACAGAAAAATACGTACAAAGGTGATGCTTATTTCTAAAGAAATCTCTTCCAGCATACCTGCGATAGGAAAGTGCATTAAAAGAGATGTAGACAACGTGTGTAAGAGTAGAAGTGAAAATAAAAACATATAACTATTCACTAATTTAAAAATAAACAATCAATCAATAACCAATCAGTATCAATTATTATCTTTTTGTATGCACGAGTTTCCTTGACAAATAAAATTATTTTTCAAATAAAAATAACTCGTGAAATATGAGTTTACATCGATTTTACTATACATCTTTGCCAACCCCTTGAAGGCACACAGGCCTACAGGCATGTTGCTATATTAGCCAGTCTTATTTATAATTTCAATTACAACCTCCATGGAGCAGCTGTTCCGTCGGTAGTCATAATCGTTATTCATTCATTCGATAGTACTACGTTTAACACGGCCTAAAGATTTTATTTTTATTTTTGTAAGTAGGTACAGTCAGCCTCAAAAACAAGTGTGAAAGTTACCATTCCGTACCCGACCGTAGGCGGCAACTGCAGGCGACACCGCGAAACGACTGGTTTCTATGAATTTCTTTGAAATACCTACTGTAGCTAGCGACACGTCGTTTGCAGCTCAAACGACATGTGCAACAAATGACACGTGTAACCCGACCGCAGACCAGGGCCTCAAGTCTGCCATTACAATAGTGGCAGAATGTTCTATCATTGATTTCATAATTGTTGATTTTGACAAGTTTGGTAATCTACTAACATATTGGCGTCATTATGACTTTCCAGTGGTCAGCCACTGACACTCCATTGAAAGAAATGGCATCTATTGGTAATCTCGTACGTAATGACAAATGAATGACTGACTTAGGCGGTAATCTGCTAAAATTTTGACAGTTCCTTTGATCAGTGACCTACGAGTACCATGAGAACGTCATTGTGCAGTCATTTCTTTTAATTCGTTACGAGTATCGTGTTTGTGGAATACAATGATCGACCATTATGAATTTAGCAGATTACGAACTTTTAGTGACTATGGGATCGTGTTGGAATGACGAATTTATAAAAATAGCAGACTTGGGCCCCAGTAGTGCCGCCAACGCTCGAGCGATTACACGTTTTTCTATCTTCTATCTACCGACTGGAATACGGGCTGCTGCTGCCTGCGGTCGGGTTCGGAATCATGACTGCAGCGACATGACGCCACGACATATCGCCACGACTGTAGTTGCCGCCTGTGGTCGGGTACGGAATGGTACCTTAAATGTGTGCGAAGACTACAATGATAAGGTCCTCCGCAATTTGGAAAGCCTAGTTGAAAAGTGTGCGGGCACTGGTGGCCCAGTGCTAACGGCTGCGACTTCCGAATTGTAGATCGAAGGTTCGAACCCAGACAGGTAACTTGTTTCATCACCACTGCTCTCAACACGGTGAACGAAAACATCGTCAGGAAACCGGCTTTTTCTTAGAACCAAAAATTCGAAGACATGTGACATCTACCAACCCGCACTGGCCCCGCGTCGTGGATTACGGCTCACTGTATCCCAGCAGTGGGCACATTATAGGCTGATACTGATTATGCTTATGCTAGTTGAAATAATCAAATGGGCTACAAAACTGAATACATCCATTATCAAAGCAAAACTCTTTCCTCAGGCTACTTGCGACTTGTCCAGCTTTAGTTAGGCTAGCTGGGAGCTCCCACGCTTGGTCCTGCTTGAGGTTGCTTGACCGAGTCGCATTTCCCCTTGGTTATAGTGTCTGTAGGTTATGAACAACAGAAATGTCATCAACAAGAATTCATTTGATCGTCTACAATTTGTCTTCTATAATACTGTATCAGACGAGTAGGGGATAACCAAAGAAACGATGGATGGACTGTGAAAGATGATATGACTAACGAATTGACGACTAATAAAGAAGTATGGAAGAAAAGGACATGTTGCGCCGACGACAAATAAATTGTGATAAGGACAGGAGAATTATAAATATTGTATCAATGTACTCGTATAACCACAATAGGGTATTACACCCATTTTTGAAAAGTGTCTCAATTAGATTCTGTAGTGCCACTAAAAAAAACACAATTTTTTTATTCAATCGTAAAGTGCCATAAAAATGCATTAAAATATTGCATTTTCAATTTTCGCGCGTAATTTGACGAAAACGCTGGACGCAGTGGACGCCATATTGCTCTGTGGTCATGACGTCAGTTGGCTGTGTAAACAAATGCAGTGATATTTTTTAAGTTATAAATTTGATACTTGTTAGTTAACACTAAGTTTACATAGCCGTATGACGTAATAACACCGCGACTACTATCTAATGATGTTATGAAACAGATTAAAAAAGCTGAAACCTTTGAATTGAATTTTAAAATTTAGTTTGCTATTTTATGAATTAAAACTAACGTTTTCCGACTGCTTTTTGCATAAGCTATCTCAATAATATATTTTTATATTTTTTCTCATATAGAGTAAAACACCCTATTAAGTACCCAATGAGTAATCATGTTTTGTGGCTACACACTGATACAAAATTATAGGACTGGCATTTACATCGCCACATAATGACTACGCATCAAAAGACCTGACGTCACACAAAATCCTGACTTCACACAAATCCTGCATCGCGCAAGCAGAGTTAACCGCGCGAACAGCAGACACCCGTCTAGTCGAAGGATCCTGTTTTTTCTATACTAGAGGATGAGAGAAATTTACACCCTGTTCCTCATGCCTATAAAGAACAAAGATTATAGACAATTACATTTATTCTTGTTGATGTTTACATCTTTATGAGACTAACTGTACCTCCTCCTGCGTTGTATATTGCTCTGACAGGGAGTGATAAATAAATGAAGCAATTATTTCGTGGGGACGAAAGAGGATGGTCAATGGTTGCAAAAAAAGAATTTTAGATTGATTCTTGCTTGCCAGTTTTAGATGAATTCTTGTTTGCCAATTACTCAGTACTGCCATTATGTAAAGTTAACTTCGAAACTCACTCAAGGGTCCGCACACAATGTAATCTCTTGCGAAGTTTCTGACGCTAATATTATGGAAAACTACTGTGATTGGTTGGCCGGAATAATATCAGCGCAAACCCCTGTCATGCCCTTGTGTTGCAAAAATCGTTAGGTAATGAAATACATGATATGTGACAACAGATTCATTACAAAGAAACCACTGTTTTCAGTCCTCAATTTCGTAACACAAAGGTTTCGTAAAAGAAACCATGGCCACTCATCATTCATCATCATTTCAGCCATGGGACGTCCACTGCTGAACATAGGCCTCCCCCAATGATTTCCAATTTGGCCGATTGGAAGCGACCTGCATCCAGCAGCTTCCTGCGACCTTTATTAGGTCGTCTGTCCACCTTGTGGGTGGACGTCCTACGCTGCGCTTGCCGGTACGTGGCCTCCATTCCAGAACCTTTCTGCCCCATCAGCCGTCAGTTCTGCGCGCTATGTGCCCCGCTCACTGCCACTTCAGCTTGCTAATCCGTTGGGCTATGTCAGCGACTTTAGTTCGTTTGCGGATCTCCTCATTTCTGATTCGATCTCGCAAAGAAACACCGAGCCACTAGCCCAGTCAATATCGGCACACAAAAATGCAAACATCACAAACGCGCATGTAACTATGATTCTTTAAAATGTTTTTAGTCTCCTGAGAGTAGGTTATACCCAAGTTTGCAACCCGGAAAACCTTGTGCTACTCCCATGGTAACGTCTAACACGTGCTCGGCGCGCGCCCAGAGGGCCCTAGTGTGTTTCTTTTAAGAGGGAACAGGGCCCGCGATTCTACAAACTTATTCCCTGTTTTTCTTCCTGAATAATGCCTCTAGAGCTGTCATTTTTTTAAATAAAATTAGGGTCTTTATAGGCTTGTCCCTGTCATTTTCTTTTTTTCAGCAATTAATAAGTAAGGAAACTATGATCCTCCAAAAATTACAAAAATGCCGTTATTAGAGGACTACCAGACTAGTTCGGAAAAGTTTTTAGCATAAAAGAAAATAATAGGAACCAAGACATACTCTTTCTTAAAATTTTAATGTAAAAAATTATTAAATCGGCTTAGTTTTCGAGGAGAAAAAAGGAGAATGCCAAACTTCGTTTTCGTCAAAAATTTTGCGATATAATCGGTCTGAGCTGCAGCTGTCCCTATCGCACTTTACGGAGTTTAACTCGGTTTTTCGGGCGCAGCGCGACGGCAATAGTTTCTTCACATACCAATTTTTTAAATTCCTCGCAGCCCCTGTTCCCTCTTAAGCATCTCGACTTTACGCATCGACCGCGTTCGGCGCTCCAATTGGCAGCCTTCACCAGTGAGCGCCGAATGCGGTCGATGCGTAAAGTCGAGATGGTTAAAAGAAACACACACTAGGGCCTCTGAAGTCCCTAAGTGTTTTAAAATACCTACTAACAAAAAAACATTTTGACCACGCACGAGCCTGCGGAATTAGACTTTGTTATACTTATAACATAAAGAAAACATTCGGCTACCCTCACTTGACCCGGAACTTCAATTCAATTACCATCCCAACCACATCATATGTTGCCAACGAATAAACTAACTCGTTCACACAAAGGTAATGATTATTTTAATTATCAATCAGTGCCCGGGAATCGAACCCGCCACGCTCTGGTGGCAGCCAGCGATGCGTACGCTGAACAATTTACGGTACTACTTAAACTGTACAGACGGACATACGTAGTTAGTGGAATAGTGAACTCATTATGTTGGAAAGGAACTCGGTTAACCGGAAAAGGGTCTTCCGTGGTTCGCCTTGCTTATGTTTTTAGAGGTATGAAGTGGGTGTAAAGTTCACTCATCCACCAAAAGGGAGAATACAAGACGGGTGTTGTGTCTGGCGGGCCGACTGCCCAACTGTTGATGTCAGATAGTCTTATACAGGGTGTTTGGCAGAACGTTGAACATACGAAAATGGTGGATAGATTGGGTCATCTGCTACTTACTCAGCCCTAATTTAATTGGCCCTGGACCCCAGGATATTAAAAAAAAAATTTTTTTGCTTTCTTCTAGTTTCACCACTTTCTTAACTTTAGAGTGTATTTTTTATCACAAATGGATAAAACAGGCATTTTTTTTTTATCGTTAATGTTGGTAGATTCTTATAAAACTATTGCTTTATTCAGATGTTAGCTAGAAAAAAAGTTATAAGTCCTCAAACTTACAGAAATATGTAAAAAAATACTTGAAACTAAATTTCAACTTACATTTAAAAAAAAAAAAATGGGTTGAGTAAGTAGCAGATGAATGTTCAACGTTTTGCCAAACACCCTGTATATGTCGTTCGTGCGGTAAACTCTAATTGCGCGATGCAGGATTTGTGTGAAGTCATGTCTTTGATGCGTAGTTCGTATGCGGCGGTGTAACCGCTACAGTGACGTTCACTTTGTAGTGTTTTTTTTTTTTTAATTATTAATTATTTTTTGTAAAAAAAGTTTTTTTTTTCACTGTTTAGTTGTGGTACCTACACAAACCCCCCACAAAAATTTGAATACCACTACCTGCTATGTAAATTACAGTGACAGGAACTATTAGAACATCGTCCACATATACTGGGTGGGAAAAATGCGTATTATTGAAGCTAACTGAAAACCTCCTCATCAGATCTTGACCAAACTTATATGGGACCACTCCTGAACTATGCCCTACCAAAGACAAAAAGAATCATCAAAATCAATTCATAATTGGCGGAGTAATCGCGTAACATGCTCACTCAAATGTCTCGTGTGTGTTGGATCGTTGAGTTCCCTTCAAAATGGTTGAGCTACTTAAACGGTGCTGATCCATGCGTCATGTTCGTGAACGGGCGCCATCAGTAAGGACTGGTCATCTCTTATCTGCCACGACTTATTTTAATTTTTGAATTGCTTTTTTTTAATTACGGACGCTTTTTACGTACACGTCTTTCTACATTGTTCTCACATGTATAATTTCAACATGAATGATGTAAACAATATTTTGTAAGAATTTTTTTTTTTTTAAAGAGTGTCCGTGGAGTTTCTTGCCCATTCTTCTCCATAGGAACCTACGCTTTGGAATGGGCAACTAGCTTCATATTTCTGACTGACTGACTCCTTGACAATTCAAAAGTGCCTGTAAATGGTTTAATTGAAATAAATGCTTTGAGTTTGAGTAACAAAAAAAAAAAAAAAACTTACAACCGAATTGAGAACCTCCTCCTTTTTGTTGATTGCTGACTGTTCACCACCGGCGAGAACTCTGTCAAACAAACAACTAGTTTTTAGTTGCTAGCTCTTACCATAATCAGCATATATTGTTCCCAATGCTAGGACCCAGGCCTCCTCACAGTGAGAGTAGGCCGTAATCCAACACGCGGGCCCAGTGCGGGATGGTAGATGTCACATGTCTTCGAATTTTTGGTCTTGCACATGCCGGTTTCCTCACGATGTTTTCCTTCTCCGTTTTGAGAGCAGTGGTGATGAAATAAACAACTCGTAAGTCGTGGCTGCTCTACTCGCTTCTCTCTAAAGATAAAAATAAATCTGCCTAGCCTTTTCCCAACTATATTGGGGTCGGCTTCTAGTCTAACCGGATGCAGCTGAATACCAGTATTTTACATGAAGCGACTGCCTATCTGACCTCTACATCCCAGTAACTGGGTAATAGGATACCCCTTGGTAAGACTGGTAGTCAGACTTTCGGGCTTCTGACGACCCGTAACGACTGTCAAAGATCCACGAATGCCAGCCGGGACCAACGGCTTAACGTGCTTTCCGAGACACGAAGAAGTCTCGGTATGTAAAGGTGATCACCCATCCACAGACCAACCCCGGCAAGCGTAGCTTAACCTGATGGATCGACCCATGCGGCAGTTATTACTTAGCCACGAGCTCTTCCTCTCTAAAGATAAAACTACATAAATGATCATATTTATCATATTAGCCAGTACTTGTCCCAATGAAGAGTAACTTCCCTACAGAGACGAACAGTTGCTACAAGAATGTTATTTAATTATTTTCTTTTTTTTTCAGGTAAATACAGTGTCAAGTGATTTGTGATTTCCATAAACAAAAATCTTATAAAATTTTCAAAATGGCGGCTCTTAAGTTTTTCCTGTGTCTATGCTTCGCACATGCTGCTTTGGCTAAAGGTAAGTCCTAGTTTTACTTCACTGCATTATAAATCATTATTATATCTTAGACTTTAAGATTAGAGGAAATTAACTTAAATCATCCAATCTTCCTAGCCTTTCCCCAACTATATTGAGATCAGCTTCCAATCTTACCGGATGCAGCTGAATACCAGTATTTTACACGGAGCGACTGCCTATCTGACCGCCACAACCCAGTTACTGAGTACCACAATAACAATTGAAACAAAAAAAACAGTACTGAGAATCAGCACTTTTCGAACGGAAGACAGTCCCCCAAAACGCCCACCCTTCACCACTTCCTAGTGCTTTAGCACGACTTGTGCTTGTGCTGTGTGCTTGGTAAGACTAATTGTCAGACTAGGGCCTCTGTCTACCCGTAACGACTATCAAAGATCTACGAATGCCGGGACCAACAGCTAAGGCCGCGGGAATACGCGATCGGTCATGAGTTTATGTCACTATTTGTTGGGAAAACCAGAAAACGCCCTCTGTCGGCGCGACCACGCGTTCATGTACTATCGAAGAACTTCATATCTAAGCAGTTTGAAAACAGAATCCCGTGAACACGATGACCACATCTGTTACCACCCCGGTTCTATAGCGGCCGAGCGCTGCAAGCAGAAATAGTCCTTACGGTGTATAGATATGAACTTCTTCGATGGTACACCGAAAAAAAAGTGACTTATGCCATCGCGTATTCGCGGAACGATGGCTTTTAGATAGGATGCGGGGTTAACGAGCTTTCCGAGGCACGTGTCTTGATGTTGAATGGACTGTCACCCATCCCAGAACCAACTGCGACAAGTATAGCTAAACCCTTAGACCCGTCGGCTGTTACCATTTGCCACAAGCCTGTCTTCTATGAAAAAAAGACGTGTGTCCATTCATTTATATCCAGTACGCATTAAAAATCTTGTTCGAATGTCCATCTCACTATAATTCGCGATTTAGTTTCCAAAGACGTAAACAAATATGTGTTTTTGGAAAACCCACTTCAAAATCGACGCATAATATTCAGTTTCCAACTACAACTTCAAAAAAATTATGAGTTTTTCAAAGGTAGGAGTTATTCTGAAATGAAACTTAACTTACACTACTAAAAGTTGATATTCGTTTATATGAAAATAACTGCAATTGGAAAAGGATTTTATTACACTTTACATTAGTTGGTCAGTGTGCCAAGCCCCGTTAAATCGTGGGCAAAAAATCAAAACCGTGTAATTTAATAGTTTCCATACATTCTACGGTACTGGTGCCGTTAAACTCGTGTTTTATATGATTTGAGTGTGAAAACATTAATTTTCTTGAACCGCTGTTTAACGTTGTATGAAATTCGTGGTTGATGAGAGGGCGGTTATTACTTTAATTAATCTTTTTTGGATTATGATTGAAGATAACGGTGCGTAATTACAGAGTAAGAGAATAAATGGATTGTGTCGATGTTTGGGACGTACCTTATTTTGTACGTGGTCCCAGCCTGCAAAGTATGATCTGGCAAAGTTTGGCATACATATTTAGGATACACACACATAACATCACGCCTGTATTTCCTCAAGGGCTAAGCAGAGGTGTACCTAATAGTCCGCTCACATTTCGCCAGTTATGTTCAAGTCCCATGACCTAGGGGGCGAGTCTACGAGTATTGCCATCAACCAGGCACGAATCTAGACTTCGGACTGCTACTGCGAAATTCCAGATGGAAAAACCCAATAACACTGCACGACCTGGGAATTGAACCCTGGACCTCATGCTCAGCATTACTGCTTGCGACCACTAGACCAATAAGACAGTCAAGTTTATGATACTTATGGGAAAAATATTGTTATGTCATAAAAGGTGGCTCTAGGTTAGCGCCAAAAGAATGGACAACAGTTTTCTTTTGTAAAATAACAACAAAATAAACTGGGACATAATATATTTATTTGTGACATCTAAGGCTTTACAAATGGGTATCGTATTACCCAGTTACTGGGTTGTGGACGTCAGATAGGCAGTCACTCCATGTAAAATACTGGTATTCAGCTACATCCAGTTAGACTGGAAGCCGACTCCGACATAGCTGCGAAAAGGCTGAACAGATGAAGATGCTGGTAGGTAAGAGGTATCGGTAGAACAGATCTAATGATTTTTCTACCCACCATGAGCAGAAATGACATTCACTTAGACATAGATAATTAAATTAAAATTCATTTATTTCGGACAACAGTGATCCATATTGTGTTAGTATGACAATACAACTTATATTCTAGTGTTAGTAGCAATTACAAAGTAGTTAAGTTTGGTAAAAACAAAATTAGCACAGGGCACGCAGAGATCGACCAGACAACAAAACACACATATTTCCTACTCGATCAACCTCCGCGTAAAATGCCTAATATTAGGAGTATAACTCTCCGCCAGCTCTCAGGATATAGTTGCGACTACCCCGCACTCTGCTCAGCAGCGACGCGGTTATTTTGCGTATTATGGCTTGAAAGCCATCGGTGTGGGTCTCAGCAAACATTTCTGAGGCGCTGCAGAATCGGGGCATTCGCAACAACACCCTGAAAGCGTTAATATATTGTACGCGCAAGACATCCAGCGATCTCTTGGTGTAGTTGACCCAGAGATTGCTCGTGTAAAAGCTCTGACAATAGACCTTGAAAAGAGTCATTTTTACTACTTAATGAGGATAAGGCATAGACAAGTAATTGATGTTACGTCGGATGCAGACACGCGACATCTTTTTTTTAATTTTTTTTTTTTGTATGTATTTATTTCTGTATCTTAACGGGCCCTATCAGAAAACCAGCGCTGCGTCATTTATTGTTAAATGTCGCAGCATCATGCTGAGATAGGAGCCTTTTTGCCTCGCACAGGAGTTTCTGCTTAATTTTTTACTTTGTTTTTATTTATTTTTGTTTTTATTTTTAATAAGTGTGTTTTATTTGATCTCCTGTGCTTGTCCCAATAAATACTTTTTCTTTCTTTCTTTCTAATGGCCTTCTTCCCAGGGGGTAAGCAGAAACTACAGAACGCCACCTGCTACGATAATTTCATACTCCTTTTGCCTCGTTTACGTTCATTCATCTGGTCATACACGCACGCCGGTTGCGAGTACTACGCACCTGACCATTCTGAAGAACATCACATATAAGGTCACTATAATTATGTCCTTTTGAAGGGCGACCCCTCCCGACGAATAGACATTCTTTGTTATAAAATACAGGGTGGAAGGAACATCGACGTCAAAACTGATACCATGGATTCAGTACATGATTCTGAACCCCCCTGCGTTGTTTTTCGTCGGTTATTTAAAAAAAAAAACAAAGGAGCTCGTGGCTAAGTAGTAACTGCCGCACGGGTCGATCCGTCAGGTTAAGCTACGCTTGCCGGGGTTGGTCTGTGGATGGGTGACCATCTTTACATACCGAGACTCCTCCGTGCCTCGGAAAGCACGTTAAGCCGTTGGTCTCGGTTGTCATTCGTGGATCTTTGACAGTCGTTACGGGTCGTCAGAAGCCCGAAAGTCTGACAACCAGTCTTACCAAGGGGTATCGTATTACCCAGTTACTGGGTTGTGGAGGTCAGATAGGCAGTGTAAAATACTGGTATTCAGCATCCGGTTAGACTGGAAGCCGACCCCAATATAGTTGGGAAAAGGCTAGGCAGATTGATATTTAAGAAAAAAAACAGCTATTCCATACATTTTGACCGCGTAGGTATTGAACTTTTCTATGAAACAGCTGTTTTCTTTATTATATATATTTTTGTACTGAATCCATGGTATCAGTTTTCGCGTCGATGGGTATAACTTTCCTATACATACTCGTACTTCCCGGATCCATATTTCATATCAAGTATGTTCTTGTTATTCTTATTAGCAACCATAGAGCGTGTTAATTGTTCAAAGAATGAACGTGACAAGTTATAGAATGTCGTGTCGGCCCACGTCGTGGCATTTCCATGTATTGCCTCACTATTGCCTCCAGGGTATGTTGGGTGTATTGAGAGTTTGTCTAGTTATGGATGGGACATAGGTAATAATAATAATAATTTACTCTGTCAGTGATGGGACGATGAGAGCAGAATTAACTAGTCAAGAGACCCAGACAAGAAAAGTAAGCCTTTAAAATGTAATCCATGTGGTTTAAGGCGAAATCCTCATCATAACGAATAAATATGTATATGCGAAAGTGAGTTTTATGTTTGTTACGCTTTCACGCTAAAACAGCTGAACGGATTTGGATGCAATTTGGTACATAGGTGAACATGACCTAAGATAGGGTCGTAAGATACTTTTTATCCCGATATTTAAAAGGGATTGAAACTTATGCGAGTGAAACCGCGGGGCGCGAATAGAAAATAAAAAATACCTCCTCAATTGTTGAAGAGTGTGTCAACATATTTCGACCTCCTAAGTACTAAATATGTTGAAACACTCTTAATTTATCCTTAAACAAACCTTGTTCTGATTATTTCCATAATTAGTTTTTTTTTTAAGTTTACCCTTGCAAATAAACTACCCTCGGTCTAGGAAATCAGACATCAGAGTCTAATGTCAGAAAGAGTAGCGATGAGATTTTAAATAGTTACACGTTTAGGCCGACTCCGTTATAACAATATTCTTCAAACGTACAACGATTATAACTGCTTTTTTATGAAAAAAAACACAGCAAAGTTCAAAGAATACCACCGCCCACACCATAAAAATATATCGCCCACATGAAGAGCGTAATTAAAATCAATAAACTTTTTGCGAGAACTGAAGACCTAACGGGGCTTTTTGGTTCATCGGTTACTCACTCTTCGCGGTCATTCCGGCAACCATATATGGTTGGTGGCACCCATTGTGAAAGAAATATAACGTAGGTACTACATCATTGTTTTAAACTGGTGGGTTCCGTAGTAGGGATGGGAGTCGTACGTATTTTTCTTGATGAACCTTGTAAATTATCTTACTTTTTGTGAGCTATAAAAATTGATAATGGATGCAAAATCAATCAATCTGCCTAGGCTTTTCAGTCTAACCGGATACAACTGAATATTTTACATAGAGCGACTGCCTATCTGACCTCCACAAACCAGTTGGTAAGACCGCTTGTCTGCCTTTTGGGCGTCTAACTACCCGGGACAACTATCGAACGAATGTCAGTCGGGATGAACGGCTTAACGTTTTCCGAGGCACCGAGGGGTTTCGATCTCGATAGGTATAAATGTAATGAAACTTTAGTGGCATGAGGAACAGAGTGTAAAGTTCGTTCTTACAACTTGTCCTTAGTCGTAATCTTTGTGTTGTACTGTTATACAGGCTGAAATTTTAGTCACCGTCCAAATTTTTTTTCCAGGCATTAGGTATGATTCATTAAGAGTCCTATTACATTTTTTTACGGATATTCATGATTTTTGACGTTGTAATTTTCAGCAGCAGTAAGATATTTTAATAATTTGATTATAATAACTATAGTGCCATTCTTTTTCTTGTAAGTTGGAGTTACACATTATTTTCGTGTAATTCGCTGAATTGACGCGGATTATATAGTACTTTAATTTAATTTATTGTAATTTTGTCTTATTACATTGAGAATCAAAAACTAATGAAACGTATTCACTGTAGATCGAAGTTTTATATCATATTAGTTTATTTGATTTAATTGTGTTTATTTGGAATATAATGGACATGAAAATCAAGACATTTATTGGATTTCTTTACGAATTTTCCCTGAAAACTCAAGGAATTTAAAGAAATTCTAGAACTCCAATAAACAAGTAAAACATTAAAATTATCGTTTAGTAACTTTCGCTTTTATTAGAACTGATTGAAACAATGTGAATTTGAGCGTCAAAGTTCCATTGCCGACGTTTTTCCTTGTAAACTGAGTTCGTAAAATATTCATAGTAAATTACACGACAAGAAAAGTTAAAATTTGTAATTCCAACTTACAATAAAGAGAATGGCACTATCGTTATTCATAATCAAATAATTCAAATATCTTACTGCTGCTGAAAATTACAACGTCAAAAATCATGAATTTGCGTCAAAAATGTAATAGGACTCTTAACTCCATTTTTGAAAACAAATTGATACGTAAAATTTTCATATTAAATGATTTTATCGAAAAAATTATCCGCTCTGCGTGGTATATAATAACTTTGTGATGTGATATCTCAATATTTTTGTATTGAGTGATACTAAAAGAAAAAACACGTATTCAATGATTTTCGCCAAAGATTAATATATCAAAATTTGGACGGTGACTAAAAATTCAGGCCGTATATTAAGGAAGTGCCGAGGTACGTAGTAATACAAGTCTTATATTTCTAAAGTTGTTTTTATTGTATCTATCCGGTATCACTTCATTGGTAAACTCATCCTCTAGGTATATAAAAGGGGGGAACCCTCCGACCAGACGGGTGTCGTGTCTGGCGGGCAACTACCCCATGATTGATGTCGGATAGTCCTATAAATGTCGTTCGCGCGGTAAACTCTGATTGCGCGATGCATGATTTGTTTGACGTTGTGTTTTTGATGCGTAGTTCGCATATGGCTATGTAGAAGCCGCCACAAAGCCACCCATGAATCAAACGTGGCAACCATAACTTAACATTCGATTGACCCGTGCGGCTGTTATCACATAGCCACGAGCCCCTCGCTTGATGATGCTTGCAATCAAATTTTGAAATCTCTTTGAGGTGTTGTTCCGATATTAAATGAATGGGCTGACCTACATCATCCCTAACTAATAAATTATAAATGCGAAGGTGAGTTTGTTTATTTGTTTGTTACGCTAGAAAAGCTGAACAGATTTGGATGAAATTTGGCACATAGGTAGACCATGACTTGGGTTAGGACATAAGATAGCGAGAACGTGAAAATTGATATATGTTTTCAAGAAGCTACGTCATGTGGCGAAAACTAGGACCATCAACACCGTACCTATACTATGCACTAGTTCAGTCAATCTTATCATATTGCATAACGGCATGGGGTGGAGCCCCAAAAACATCCTTGCTAAGGTTGGAAAGAGCTCAGAGAGCTGTTCTTAAAGTCAGTCGTAAACTTCTCTTTCTCTTTCCAACGAAAGAACTTTACCAGCAGTGTAAAGTCTGACAGTTCGCCAATTATCCAGTTTAAGTACAATAATCATTCGTAGGCATTCTCAGCTTCCATACAATCCTGTCGAAATCCTTACCAAAAGACGCAAACACACAGTTTGTAAATCAAAGTCCTTCAAAACCTGCTTCAGTCGTAGATTCTTTTGTTTCCTAGGAGATTACCTTTACAATAAAGTCAATAAAGCCATTTCCATCTACTCCTTATCCATACTCAATTGCAAAAAGTCCGAAATTGGATTCAATCTCACGATTATGAAGCCACTGAGAGACTCTTGGAAGTCATCTCATAAAAGCAGCTCAACATGTCCTCAACAGGTATACCATATACTTATAGACAAGTTTTGAATACCACACACACATTCACTACGCACCAACACCCACACACTCACGCACTCACACCCACTTCCACAGACCCTTTTTTGTTGTCTAATTAATTAATTATTTGCTGTGTATTTTCTTTGTTTTATATTATTTTTGTATTTTTTATTGTTCACCCTATCATCATTATCATAATTATGTTAGTATACATTTCTATCAGTGTGACTTGTCCGTGTAGTTTGGAGGCCTGGAGACCTGTAACACAGGAATTCCTAGTACAGGCTCCAGTCTCCACAACATCAATGTATATTTTTTGTATTATTATTACGAGTATACCAATTTTTCATTATGTGGTGGAGAAAATAAACGTTTTTATTATTATTATTATACTTTTCATCCCAATATTCCCACTGGATCGAGACTTATGCAGGTGATACCGCGGAGTGCAGCTAGGCTAGTTTGCAAATACATAAATGATTCTCATTCCGAAACACAGCACCTGTGTACAATTTCAGACCATTGAATAAGGTAAACTTTAAAACCCCGTGTTCAATCATAATTATGTCATATCTTCTAAAAATAAAGACTGCCCTAGCGCGGTAATTACGTATAAACTTACAATTGCAATGCCATTCATTTTGACAGTTCAACAAAATTCATTGTATTATTTACGTTTCGACAACGTAATTTTTTCAGTAGAACTTTTCAAACATGAAGTAATTGATCAGGAATTTATTTCAAAATCATTCGGATTATGATTCGGAGCAGGACAAAAAAGACTTGAGTCGATGAGTTTTGACCACTTTTTTGTTAATTTGAGTGCCAGCAGGGCATGAAAATTCAAGGATTTTTTTTATGCTGACGCTTCTATTATTGTCGCGCTACATGTCCATGTCCTCATTTCATCTGGTAAACGAAATTGATGGCGTCTATTTTTTTAAATGAAGCTCGCTAGACTTTTTCCTATTTTTGAGTACTTACAATAATTGTTGATGGGAGTCTTATCTGCAAAAAATATATTATTTTTTTCTTTTTCATGTGGTTAGTGACTAACCTGGTGTACCACCCATGGGCCTCTGACTTGGCTTCACATGCCGTTGAGAAATATGTTTCCTTACGATGTTTTCCTTCACCGTTTTTGAAGCAAGTTATAATTACACAATACACACATGAATCCGAAAAGTCAGAGGTGCGTGCCTTGGGTTCGAACTCCAGACCTATGATCCGACAGTCCGACAGTCACACCACTAGGCCATCACTGCTGAAATCTATTAGTAACCTGGATTTTTTAAAGTAATTGCTTATTTATGAAGGCGTCCCAAAACTTCATATCAACTACACACAAAATAAATGTGAAAGCCCTCATTAGAAGTCACTAAACTCCAGACAGTGCGGACAAAAAATGGCAATCAATCTAATATAAGTAATAGGTATCAAGAAGATTAACACAGCACAGTGGGTCGAACGCGCGTAGGCGTGGAAAAAACATGTTATCTTTTATTAATATCTCACCCGTGGGTTAAATGCCACCGCGCTTCGGAAATAAAATATAAAACGGACTTTTTATACAGTTTTAACTACATAATTATGAATGTTAAGAAATGAAATTATTTCAACAGTGACTAGGATGCTAAAGTCATTTTTACACGTTAATATTTTTATAAGATAGCGAGGGTCGATATTTCCCATCTATGAGAAAAAATGCCGAAAAAAAAGGGCGTAGGCTCCTTTTCGTTCCGACATTATTTTTCAAAATCTAAGAAATTGCTTTGCTTATTAACGGTAAACAAAAATATCGTAACGTTGACATTATAATGGTTTGAAATCGCCAACATCAGTGAATAAGCGTGGTGATCAATGCTCGCTTCTTCAATACAACATGTTCCTTTTGATATCTCATAACTCTAGGGTAGTAAATATTAATGAGCATCTCAAAGAATCAACTGATGGCATATGAATTATTCTATTTTTTTTTTTCATTTCCATTTTCTTGTTTGACAAAGTCACGATTATTTATGTAGGTAATATGAACAACACCCTTAAGTGAAATGTAAAAAAAAAACGTTTTTTTCAGACCATTTTTGTATATAAAAAAAATATGACAGTCGGTTTTTCTCAGAAAATGATTTACTCGTACTTATTAATTCAATTCAAAATACTCTATTTCACATAAACCTACACTGTGCACTTATGAAACGTCAGAAGCTAGTTGCACGGTTCCAATTGGTCGTTTCCTATGGAGAAGAGCCGGCAAGAATCTTCACGGTTACTCTTTTGATGAAACTTAGATCGAGAGTCTAGTGTTATGTTATTACCCAGTAGGTCACCACGTTGATTTCGGCATCAGTGAAATTCTTTAGGTCATCCGAGGTGCAGGTGAACGGCCACTTCACTTCGGGACAATCCAGCAAGTGGAGCATGTTCTGATCAGAAGCACCCCACTCGCACTGTGTGTTGGATGGGTCAGTAATCCCCCACTTCGACAAATTGTGTCTGCAGCTGCCTACTTGGGTACGCAATGTATTGAGAGCTTTCCATATGGCAGCACTGCAGATGACGCCCGGGAGGCAAATGCTCCTGGTTTTTCGTACGTAAGCGCCAGTCGCAGTAGGTACCGACTTACAAACTTTATCTTACAAAACTTTTTTGTGTTCCTGGTCTTGTTAATTAGAAGTTCTGAAGCTGTTTGTGGAGAGCCGGGGTTTTCCAGTTAATGTCGCAGCTTGTCTTTGATTAGGGTATAATTATGTATTTAAATGTCAATTAACTTCGTTGTGACATTGTTAATTAGTTGCGATGCTGTACAGTGGGCTTAATATTAAAGCCCGTGGTGTTATCAAAGGGGTTTTTCTATCTAAAACCATAAATATTTCCTTTTTGAGAGGTTGCCTGTTACCCAGTAAATAGGAGCAGTGGTGGCGCACTGGTATCTCCCGCGGCTAACGAGTTGTAGTTGATGAGGTCGAACCACTGCTCTCAAAATGGTGAAGGAAAACATCGTGAGAAAACCGGCATGTCCGAGCACTAAAAATTCGAAGACATGTGACATCTACCAACCCGCACTGGGCCCGTGTGGTAGATTATGGTCCACTCCCTCTCACAGAGGGAGACCTGTGCTGTGTCCCAGCAGTGGGTACATTACAGCCTGACTGTGCAGTAACTGGGTAGTGAAGGTCCAAACAAAAATTCTGGTATTAAGCTGCATTCGGTTAAAATGGAAGCCGACCCCAACATGGAAAAAGGCTAAGCAAAAGATGAGTTACTTTTCGAGATTTAAGATTTGACTAGATTCTTTAGAATTTATGCATGTCTAGCCATGGCATCCAGCCTAGGGCTTTCTCTAGTATGTAGCAAGTTTGTCTAAATTTCTGATTATAAGTGTTTTATTGTTGACCTACGTAACCAGTAAAATGTCTTGACGTTGTGGCCTCGATTTATAAAGAATGTTCTCCCATCCATGAATTAACCTCAAGAACTGCTTTTTTTAGCTTTATCTTATTCTTTATCTTTTATCTTGACTGCCAGGGGCTATTTTTAATCTTATATTTTGATTTTTTTTATTTATTTATAGTAGCTCAATACTCAATTCTTTATTGCATTCCATATGTATTACATAGATGGTATAAAAAAGTAAAAGATTAATATGGACCCTGTCGGGCACAGCACAATTAGGAGAGAGGAAGAGGGCTAAGTAACAATTTAAGTAATTAATATTTTTATAAATTAATTATTACATGTCTTTAATTGGGTTTATAATTATTTATAAGGAGCTCGTGGCTAAGTAATAACTGCCGCATGGGTCGATCCATCAGGTTAAGCTACGCTTGCCGGGGTTGGTCTGTGGATGGGTGACCATCTTTACATACCAAGACTCCTCCGTGCCTCGGAAAGCACGTTAAACCGTTGGTCCCGGCTGTCATTCGTGGATCTTTGACAGTCGTTACGGGTCGTCAGAAGCCCGAAAGTCTGACAACCAGTCTTACCAAAGGGTATCGTATTACCCAGCTACTGGGTTGTGGAGGTCAGATAGGCAGTCGCTTCATGTAAAATACTGGTATTCAGCTGCATCCGGTTAGACTGGAAGCCGACCCCAATATAGTTGGGAAAAGGCTAGGCAGATTGATTAATTATTTATAAATACATAATTATATATTATTAGGTTTGTGTATATAGGTGTAATTTTGAAATTACACCTTTATCTATACACAAATTGCTACAAGAATGATGTAATCAGGATTTTGTAATATCTTGATTTAAAAGAGTGTCCTTGGAGTTTCTTTGCTCGTTCTTCAACAAAGAGATTTACGTTTTGGAATGGGCAACTAGCTTCAACTTTCTGACTAACTGATCGACACTCTTTGACAATTCAAAAGTGCCTGAAATTGATTTAATTGAAATAAATGCTTTGAGTTTGAGTTTGTTATTCAATAATTATTCATCAGAGCTCTTATTTTCCGCTCGATTAAATCAAAATTATTACTCTCAAGACCTACCTATTAATTATAACGGTTACTACCAGACCGATACACTATTAAGTATACAAGTAAACTTTTTTCTGACAACCAAGGTTATTGCACCACAAATCAAACATAACACATGACGTTTTTTGTCCACCTAGCTAACTGGTTTGGCACACAGTGCTAAACGGTCGGTGACTGGGCGAATTTTGTACACAATACGTGATCGTGTACCCACTGTGCGGATAAGTGGGTGGGGTTGGTGACGTCATCAGTACCATTTATTAACGGTTATTTGAAGGTTATAGTGATTAGTTTTATGAAATTAAATTTTGATGAAGAATAATGATTGTGGGATGGATTAAAAGACTATTTTATATTTAGGGCTGATATTTCAAAAAATAATTATACTTAATCTTGACTTGGCTCGCGAGGTTGTCGACATGTGAAAATAATTAATTTAAATGAATAATTAAATTGTCGTCAGACAGTTTTTGTACGGGAAAACTGTCAAAAATGAAAAAATATATATTCACAAGAAAAGACTATCTACGTCGTCTATCTTTGTCGTCTAATCTAAAGTTAGGTCAAATTCGTCATTTTAATAAAATAGTTTCGTCGGGGTTATCCAACTTGCTTCAAACTCAACCGGAGACCATAATCATAAACTGAACGGAAATTCTGGAGACCAAAACCGTAGTATGTGTGTAAATATTATCATAATAAGGATGATGACAAAAAAATGTATTTTGGTTGACTTTGCGTAATTTACGTTGTCGAGCAGACGATTTCTTTAAACCTATGAAACTATGAATTAACAAACTCGGGACCAATTGCTTAGCGTGCTTTCCGAGGCACGGTGCGGTCTCTATATCCACTCGCGCAATGGTGCTCGCGAGCCGTCTGGTGGGGCTTACGTCAAGGGGCACCCGAGTGCCAGCACTTCTAAAAATGCCGCGGATCTTCCCCTATAAATTTGCCAAAAGAAAACTATTAGAGCAATTTCAAAATAAAAAATACCATTGATTACGTTAGCGTATACAGAATAAAGTTAAATAAAAATATATGCTCCAAATCTACATCTTTACCCTTTAAAAAAATGTTAAACTTAAAAAAGTTTTTTTTTTTACTGATTCCAGGCAATTTTATTTTTCGTGATTAAAATATATCTATCTGTAACAGTTTAAAAAAATTATAAATAAAGTAGACTATATTTCCTTCAAGACGATAGCAAAAGATTTGTATTATATTCAATATAATGGATGGTCACCCATCCACGAATCGACCGTGGCAAACGTGGCTTAACCTTCGATCTACCCGTACGCCTGTTATGATTTAGCCACGAGTAATAGTTATGTACTTCACATTATGATTCAAAATTGCTTGACACTTCATAATTACATGTCGCTTTTTAACACCTTTTGTCGTTTACAAGAGGTGAAAACCCACTTTATCAAACTTAAATAATCAGTTTGCAATAATTCTACGCCTGGGAATGTAGCACAGTAACACAGCTACATACTTAAGTACCATCGCAGTCACGCATAACTAAATCCCGTGCACACGATGACCACATCTGTTTACCGCCCCTTTTTTGTAGGTAAGCGTTGCTGTACCGGCCGAGTGCTGCAAGCAGGTGTTCAGATATGCGTTTCCGCGATAGTACATATTTTGAATAGTGAACCATTTCAAACGTATTCCTTATCAAAATTCTGATCACTTATGCATAGTATGCAGAACAGAATAATAATGTAACAAAAACCATTAGATAGGTACTTGAATAAATATACATTTTTATTTAGCGTTTGTGAAAGAAATATTTAAAATTCAAATCTCGTGCAAAATGGCGTTGTAAGTTCTCAAAAGGCATTTTTTTTAAATATATTTTTTTCCTTGGGGAAATCCTGATGGATACCCTCCGTCTTGGGAGAACGGAGGGTTATGTTGGACTCCTACCGACTTAAGACGCAGATATATGCCAGTGACCTTGAGTGGTTAGCTCGCGTGTTCTGTACTGAGCTCACGCAACGCGTCGCACGTCCAACCAGTAATAAGACTCGCCCATCCAGGAGCGGTGTCCCAAATTAGACGCACTATTAATTTATTACACATAAAATAAAATAAATTTTAATAAAACACGTACATATACTAAAATATCAATAATTAAATTATCTTTAGAGTGGTAAAGGTTTCAGAAAAAAACGCTTGATAGATTTTGCGTGATTCTCAGTTTTTTATCCGCGTTAGACATAACTTTACAGCTTAATTTCACTAAGTATTATAAATATAATCTTAAATATTAATATACTAAGTTATTAAGAAAATGCTCTAATTTAACTTTTTTTTTTCCAAGCCCTTAACACTACTTGTTTAGACGTGATCTTCAGTATAAAATCATTAATAGTCGGTTATTGTCGCCTTAAACTCCACCATTCAGTCAAAGTCAATGTCAATCATTTTTTCAAATAAGCCCCTTATAAGGCATTTTTGAACGATAATATATACCATGTGTAACCCCGACAAAACCTATCCGGAAATCAAAAACATCAATTTAATCAACACTAAATTAATTATCGTTAAAACTCAAACTGTTTAGTTGAATTAGTGATTGATTAGTTACTGAACTCCCGAGAATTTGCTAAACGACCCGTGAAAGCCGTTTCATTCCGAATCAATTAGTGATAACATTAATGTATTCTGTCGGCATTCAATCAACTTGGGTGATGTCTAAGAAATAAAAAAGATAATATGATAATTATGTTTAAGGTTACAAAAATTATGACATTAATCCACTAAACTAATCTACAAAATTTTAACAAACAAACCAAAAAACAACACAAAAACCAAAAATAAGTATTATGTTTTAAACATTGCAAACAGTCTATACTCTATTTGAAATAAGATTAGACATTTAACTAAACCTTTTTTACAGTCCGTTTAACCGATTTTGACTTCTATTGCGTTGGGGTATGACAAATGGCTGCTGCAGTAAACAGTTAGTAGGTATTGTAACCACTTTTTTTCTTTTAATGCAATCCTTATGCCTACGGTATAGAAGTCAGAATAGGTTGAATGGACTGTAAAAAAGGTTTGTTTAAATGTGGAATCTTATTTCAAATGGTGTTACAAAAATATTTACACTTAAGAATTCTGTTACGCTATAGTAAGCTTTGACTGTCAAGAAACTTCGAAACCTTTTTAAAAATCACGATAGCGGCCATTCTGAAACCCAGAAGGGTTGGGCAGAGGTGTACCTACGTCCACCCACATATCGTCAGTTATGTTTAAGTCCCATGTAATAGGAAGTGAGGCTATGGCCATTAACCGGGCCCAGATCACCAGACTTCGGACTACTACTGAGAAATTCCAGATAGAAAAACACAATAACACTTTGCCTGACCTGGGAATTGAGCCCAGGATCTCATGGTCAGCAGTAGCGCTTGCGTCCACTAGACCAACGGGGCAGTAATTGCTAATTTGATTAAATCAAATCAAATTAATTTTATTGGGTACTAGCGACTCGCCCCGGCTTCGAACGGGTGCAGTTTATATGTGAAGACGTTAGGCCCCTCGCCCACGGCGACTTTTTGTAGCGATGCAGCGTTTGCTAAACGCGCGACAGGATCTCTTCTAACGCGTGTTAGTCGCATTTGCAACGCGCTACTAACGCGCTAGTGCATCGCGATTGTATCGATACAAACGCGCGACCGCGTTGGATGACATCGGTAGAGAGAACGGAGGGGGGAGGGAGTGTGGCGCGGCGCGTGAGTGGGAACCGGCATCAGTGCAACACAGACAGGTCCAGAGTGCGTGCTGTTGTCCGTCACAGGCGCAAAATGGAGTCATTTGACACTGAAACGTTTATTACGGCAATTCAGGAGCGTCCTGTAATATGGGACTCACGTCTTCCTGAGTATTCGAATAAGATTGCAAGGTATTTTTGTGTCGTAACTGCATCGCGACCGAATCGCGTTTGCATCGCGACTGAATCTGGTCCCGTGGGCGCGGGCACACAGCTAGCGACTGCTTCGCGTCTGTATCGATGCTACGCGCGAGAGCATCGCGACTGCATCGCTACAAAAAGTCGCCCGTGGGCGAGGGCCCTTACCTATTTGGTTCACGACACGCTGTGCACATGTTCTGGCAGCAACCAAAAAAAAGTACTAGGCTTGTATGAATTCAAGATAGTATTTCATTTGTACTTTTTAATTAATTTTGTTTAATTGACCGCTCGTTCTTTTCTGTTTTTTTTTTTCGAAAATTAACTTTAAAAGGGGTATAATGTATCTTTAATATTTTTCTAGTTATTATTATTATTTATTTTTTTAGTATCGTTTGTGATATCTCCGATGTTATTGGCTCGATTTGAATTCTATTTATTATTTTTAAAAGCTTATGAGTCATTTTATCGGATTAACTAACATTTCTATTAAAATTTCTCGAATGTGAAATAAACGGAGGCGACGACATTTTTTCTAAAAAAAAACAGTATTTATTTAAAAAACAAAAGTATAAGTCCATAAAATCCCAATATGCTAAAAAAAAAATTGAATAACATGAAAAATATTACATTCTGAACTCTGAGTTTGTTTCGGCCTTTTTTATCAGAGTAGTCAGATAGGAAACGCTGAACTCATCTAGCAATTTTTTTTTTAATATGTCCTATAAAAGTGATTGCAATATTCAAGATTCTGTAGTGCATCAGGGATGTTTGCTGAACATCGCGTAGACTGCTTTTACGCTACTATGCGTAAAAGATGCGCTTCCCTGGTGCGTGGAGTACGTGGCAGCGCCAACAGCATCCTTAACATGATCGCGAGTCGGCTGGACTGCAGTTACATCAGTCACTGCAGCGCCATTTGTCATGGGATGGCGCAGCAGTGATTGTTGTATTTACTTTTCTTTTATCACTGTGTATTTACTAACACTAGTCTATAAGAACATTGTTACTAACAAAATGGACACCATGGTCTGAAATAAATTAAATTGAATTGAATTGAATATCCTATTTACAGAATAAACAATTTCATTTCATTATAGATAGACTTTTAAAGTTAATTTTCGATAATTTTTCATGTAAGTATACAGGGTGGAAGGGACATCGACGCGAAAACTGATACCGTGGATTCTGAACCCAACTGCGTTGAAATTTTTCGTCAATTATTAAAAAAAAAAAACAGCTGTTTCATAGAAAAGTTCAATACCTACGCGGTCAAAATATGGAACATCAGATTTTTTTGTACAACCGACGTAAAATTTCAACGGAGGGGCTTCAGAATCATGTACTGAATCCATGGTATCAGTTTTCGCGTTGATGTCCCTTCCACCCTGTATTTAGATTAATACCGGCTTTGTATGTATAACGTTCAAAAGTGTATTTTATGTGCCTAATTGAAATAAATTATTTGACTTTGACTATGTCCATACGTCTGGAATAATGTTTTCAAATGATGAAAGAATTTTTCAAATAAGAGAGTTCTGGAGATTACCTTTCACACATTCACAATCAAACTCACAAATTTTTCTCTCTCTTTATAAAATAAAATAGACTTAGTTAGTTTATTATTTAATATATCTACGTCTATTATAATGGATTTCCGCAAGGTCACGCCTGAATCTATTATCTATATTATATTATTAGTATAGATTACTAAGACATTAATTATACATTCTGTGATTACATCAACATTAAATTAATTCTCGTTAAAACTCAACCTCCACTTCACTACACAAATGTTCCAATTCAGATAAATTCCAGAGAATTAGCCAAACGATTCGTGAAAGCCATTTTCATTCCGAATCAATTAGATAATACATTTATGTATTCTGACAGCGTTCTATCAACTTGGGTGGTGTCTTAGAAACTACTTGCTTTTGCAAATGGGTTCACCCGCGGGATTTTCGGAAATTATCCCGCAGAAACGTATTTTCGGGATAAAACTATCTGTATACAAAATTTCATCCAAATCCGTTCAGCTGTTTTAATCGTGATTGAGTAACAAACATCCAGACATACGGGTTTCACCCGCATAAGTCTCGATCCTATGTACATCTCCAGGTTTTAGTCTACCCATGTGCCAAATTTCATCCAAAACCGTTCAGCTGTTTTAGCGTGAAAGCGTAACAGACAATCTCACTTTCTCATTTATAAAATTTAATAACATTAGTAGGTGTTTATACAGGGTGTTTTTCGCATGGATCGACACAATTTTTTCAGGGATTTGGGAGGTCATTAGCTAGGTTCTACCCATACACCCTTTGTCCCAAATGTCACGGTTGGTTACATATGATTTTTTTTTTTTAATGAAAAAAATTCCCAAAATGTGTCCTTTAATTTGAAATAACTTTTTTGTTTGTGGGTGTAGTGGCACAAAACAAATTTTGTTGCATTCTCCAAAGTCCTTTAAATCTAAAAACATCTTTGTTTTATACAACTGGTTTCAAGAAAATTCCTTACAAGCTTCCAAAGTTAATTTTTGTATTTAATGAATGAAATTTTACAATTTCTAAATTAATTATAAAAAAAAAACTAAAAGCTATTTTGAACTTAGCTAGAACCTAGCGAATGACCTCCCAAATCCCTGAAAAAATTGTGTCGGTCCATGCGCCAAACACCCTGTATAAAGGGAACGGTAATGAGTCTTTCGAATTCTCGGTTCGTGGAAACAAAATGGCGTCCTGTTTTTCAGTCATGTCATTAAAGAAGACATTACTTAAAGATTATTTGAACAAAAGTTATCAAAGTTTTCCTACTTGGCTATGGCAAAAAAACTACTATCAACGTCTAAAGACTGTAATAAAGAAGAATGGGAGGTTTAATTAATTACAGAAGTTTTCTTGAATCAAAGCGCGTCATTTCAGAGTTGACAAGCTATACATATAGCTTGTCCACTCTGAAATTACGCGCCCCACCACTGCAATAAAAATGTGTGGACGAGCTGTAAATTATATGAAACAATTACAGGGGTTTACTTTGTATGCGTTAGGTTTTTTATTTAAAATTCAAATCAGTACTTTTCGAACGACAAAATTACATAAGACAGTCCCCCAAAACGCCCACCCTTCACCACTTCCTAGTGTTTTCGATGGGAAGAAGAAGTGGCGCAACAAACTCCCCAGCATTTAGCTCCACAAACAAAAAAAGAAGAAACATAAATTAAATTAGTGAAATTACATGAATGTATTCTGCCAGCGTTCTATCAACTTGGCTGGTGTCTTGGAAACAATTACTAGGAAAGAAGGAAGGAAAGGTAATATTTATTTAATGGAAACGGTAATGAGTGTTTTAGATTTTCGATTCTTGGAGAAAAAATGGCGTCCTGTTTTTTTAGGTGTATCATAACAGAGCACACCTCGACAGCCGCTGTTATAGGCGTCATACAAACCAGCAAGCGCGTCAAATCTATCTCTTACTACTACACTAATGACTATATAAACTGACGGTTTAGAAGGCGGTGCGTGACAGAAGTTGTGGGCTCGTCGCAATTTCGGCGCCACGAATTTGATTAGTATACTGATTTTTAGACGCTGCCAGCGCGACGATTCCGAGCTCATCGGCCCTACCACCACCGCTTTTAGCAGTATTCTTTAATCTTACTTGAGCGTGGGAAAGAGATGGAGCTAGACGTCCTGTATAGTTCCACTTCTTTCTCGCACTGAAGTAACATCAAAAAAATACTGCTTAAAGAGGTGGTGGTTGGCCCCCTGTACGTGTCATAAAAGAGGACATTACGGATTATGTCAAAAAAAGCCAGCAGAGTTTTCCTGCTTGGCTGTGACAAAAAACTACTATCACCGTCTGCAGAGTGTAATAAACTTGAAAAATTCACTAAAACATCTTAAAAACGGATACAGAGTAGGTAAGTTCTCCTTATAAAAGTCTAATCAGAAGGCGTTTTTTTATGGCGCTGTCGTCGGCGCGCGTATACGCGCTGCAAACGCAATGAGCGCTGCTTTTTCAAGGCAGATAATGTGCCGTCGACGTGCATGACATGGAACCCACATATAAAAAACGTAGTGTGTATGGGCCCTAAGCTTCTAAATTCAAATAATAAAATGTAATTTTACTTTAGAAATATATAAAATATATTTTTATAATGCTATATAAGTTTGTAAGATAGCTAACAATGCCTTTTTATTTGGATAACATTGAAAACGTGAAATATTAATGAGAGGATCAATTCCCATGTGTTTGTTTGGTCCTTTTTGTTCTCAGGGGTAGTAGGAAATGTTGACTCACATAGGAAATGTTGACTCCGTAGAACTTATTTTTTTTAATATGACGTGTAAAAGTTACCGTTATCCTATACATAGAATAAACAATTTCATTTCATTTCAATGATAATGTCAATGCATTCTCTGAACAAAAATATGTCACTTCTGTACATACATTTTTCTTTCCCCAAAAAACCCGGAAACACACTAAAACAAACGCCACAAACCACAAACCGGCAATTTCCTCGAACATCCGTCTTCACTCAATCACTCAACTTTTTCCCCCTTTTTTCTCCCCAATTTTCTGGCCCCCTATACCTAATCTTGATCCGCTTAATTCCACAGAAGGCTATGATACGTTAGTCCCTGCACGCTCTACTTGTTTCGGACAAAGGTCTTTTTTGTCCACGTATTTTGGTGGGTTATTAAATGAAGTGTTGTAAGGTTGGCCCGTCAGATAAATGTTTTTTTAGAATTTTTTATGGAGTCTTCGTCATGGTGGTCCACAGAATTAGTCACATAACATCATGCCTGTATCGCCGAATGGTTAGGCAAAGGTATCTATAGTACACCAACATTTCTCCAGTTATGCTTACGTCCCATTTAATATGGGGCGAGCCTAATGCCATCAAATTTCATGCAAATCCATTCAGCCATTTTAGCGTGGACTAAAAGCGTAATATACAAAATCAATCTGCCTAGCCTTTTCCCAACTATATTGGGGTCGGCTTCCAGTCTAACCGGATGCAGCTGAATACCAGTATTTTAGATGGAGCGACTGCCTATCTGACCTCCACAACCCAGTTTCCGGGCGTAACGACTGTCAAAGATCCAAGAATGACAGCCGGGACCAACGGCTTAACGTGCTTTCCGAGGCACGGAGGAGTCTCGGTATAAAAGCGTAATACACAAACAATGTATTAGTATATTAGTTAGGATTTCAGAAAATCGAGTTTTTAAGAATCAATGTATCAAATAATGAGAGCAGTGGTGGCCCCAGTGGTAGGTCGTAGATTCGAACCCTGGCAGGCGCTTGACTTTGTGTAAATTATTTCATCACCACTGCTCTCAAACCGCTGAAGGAAAACATCGTGAGGAAACCGGCATGTCGTAGAACCAAACATTCGAAGACATGTGACATCTACCAACCTGCACTGGGCCCGCGTGGTGGATTATTAAGGCCAATTCCTTCTCACCGAGAAGAGGCCTGTGCCCTAACATATACATTATAGGCTGGTTATGCTAAATCAAATAATAGGAACTCACTTTTCTCCATTTCAAAAAGCGACAGCCCTGAGCCCGTTTATGGTTTGGTCACCCTGAGGTCTGTTTTTACTGCAGAAGTTCTTTGACCGTATTCCCCTTTGTAGTTATTCATAAGCTTTGAACGTAAACCTAGCCTGCTAACTGTGTTTTGGTAGGCTAATACTGCTTCTTTGATGTAGTGGTCACTAGTGGGACCGCTAAGCGTAGGGTCCTGGGAAAGGTCCACATTAGAGTTCTTTCAGGTAGATTAAGTTCGGCTGCATATGCAGTAAGAAAAATAAGGCAGATGTCTGATGTAGCCACAGCTAGGTTAGTATACTTTGCTTATTTCCACAGTATTATGTCTTATGGCGTTTTGCTGTGGGGATCGGCAGCTGACGTAGATTCCATTTTTATTTTACAAAAGAGGGCTATTCGCGCTATCTATAAAATGGGTCCTCGTGAGTCCCTAAGAAATAAATTCAAAGAAATTGATATAATAACTCAGCCTTCTCTTTATATCTTAGAAAGTATTTTGTATGTTCGGAAAAACTTAGGACTTTTCAAAATTAGAAGCGATTCCTATAATATAAATACACGTAGTAAACATGAAATTGTGATACCCAAATTTAGGTTAGCTAAAACTAGTAAGTCATTTGTTATAAACAGTATTCGATTTTATAACAAGTTGCCAAAGTCGGTTACAGAACTTAGTGATGGAAATTTTAAAACCCACATCAAACGTGTCCTTATCATAAAAGCATATTATAAGATTAAAGACTACGTTGAAGACAAGGAAGTTTGGCAATAATTCCTTCTGCACATGTGGCTTCCCTGGTACCTCAATAACGGCATTACTATGTAATTATGTCTATTAACTGCTCCCAAATTAAGATGATTATTTGATTTTACCTATTTTTCTTTTTTTTCATTTACGTACTTTTTTGACATAATCTTTTCATTATTTGACATTATATAACTTCACTATACTATATTTTTTATAGATTTGTTACAGCTTTAGTGGCAGTCATGCCATTTGGTTTAAATAGGTTTTTAATTGTTTTTTTTTTTATATAGATTCTCTTTTATATTTTGTGAATGTGAGAACGTTGTAGGCATAACCGACTTTTAGATCTGTCGATCGTTTTCTATCTTGCTAAGTACCTGGTACTTGTTGATAGGCCTACAGTGTCCACTCATACCTATAAACACTGTAACTTGAAAAGATTGTAAATACCATTTACTTTTAAAAGAGTAACCGTGGAGTTTCTTGCCGGCTCTTCTCCATAGGAAACGACCAATTGGAACCGTGCACCTAGCTTCTAACGTTTCATAAGTGCCCTTGTAGGTTTATGTGAAATAAAATATTTTGAATTTGAATTTGAAAGGATGCGGAGTAATTGCGAAACGCACTAACAGTAGCTATGGGTTTCATTTTGACAGTTCAACAACATTCATTGCGTTATTTACGTTGTTTTGCAGACAATTTTGTATTAGTTAGTAGTAGTAATATTAGATAAGAGCTCGTGGCTAAGTAATAACAGCTACACGGGTCGATCCATCAGGTTAAGCTACGCTTGCAGGAATTGGTCCGAGGGCTGTCCATCTTTACATATCGAGACTCCTCCGTGCCTCGGAAAGCACGTTAAGCTCTTGATCCCGTTTGTCATTCGTGGATCTTTGACAGTCGTTACGGGTCGTCAGAAGCCCGAAAGTCTGACAACCAGTCTTACCAAGGGGTATCGTATTACCCAGTTACTGGGTTGTGCAGGTCAGATAGGCAGTAGCTCCATGTAAAATACTGGTGTTCAGCTGCATCTGGTTAGACTGGAAGCCAACCCCGACAAAGTTGGGAAAAGGCTAGCGAGATTGATGAAGCAATGGATTATTAGCAATAAAAAAACGCAAAGACAAACCCGGTATACCGGCAAAAGTACAATATAACAACGTTGTATCCAACGATCCTCAATCGATTTGCAACATGTTCTCCGATTTCTTTGCTTCCGTATATGAGCCTACTTCACCTGCCCTTTCTCGATGGGAGCCACCTTCCGAAACAATGTCTAATGACATAGTTATTTCTGACCTTCACTTCAAAGAGGAAACAATAATGACAGAACTGAAATCACTGGATCCAACTAAGGGCCCGGGTCCAGATGGTCTGTCTGCATTTTTTCTCAAAAATACTGCCACTGTCATATGTAGACCCTTAGCCATAATTTATAACAAATGCGTCACTGAAGGTTTCATGCCGACGGTATGGAAACAAGCTAATATCACGCCTGTACACAAGGCCGGATCTAAACGTAGTGTTGAGCAATACCGACCAATTTCTATTCTGTCCACCTTGTCGAAGCTTTTCGAAAGACTAGTACACAACGAAGTGTACCCTATTCTACATCACGCCATCATAGAACAACAGCATGGGTTTGTTAAAAAACGATCAACAACTACAAATTTATTAGCTTTCTCCAGCGGTCTATTTGAAAAGATGGATAATCGTATACAAGTTGATGCGGTGTACACGGACTTTCAGAAAGCTTTCGACAAGGTGGATCATGAATTACTGCTGAGCCGAATAGCCTTCAATGGCATTCGGGGTAACCTGTTGCGATGGTTCATTTCCTACATCACTAATCGCTGTCAACGGGTTGTAATCAACGGTTACCACTCTAATGCTATTCAGGTTACCTCTGGCGTCCCTCAAGGTTCTATTCTTGGTCCTCTTTTATTTATTATCTTTATAAATGATATTGGTAACTGTTTTCGCAACTCAAAATTTTTGTTATATGCAGATGACCTTAAGGTATACAGACCCATTCGAAATATAGAGGATTGCTATCTTCTCCAAGAGGACTTGGACAGACTGACGGACTATTGTTACACAAGTAAGCTTCTTCTAAGCATTCCCAAGTGCAACTATATAAATTTTACCAAAAATAAAAACATTATTAGGTTTGTGTACTCCTTATGTAGTATCTCTCTGAATAAAGCTGACTCAGTACGTGACCTGGGTATATTGCTTGATGCTAAACTCTGCTTGGATTTACACATAGAACAAATCATTTATAAAGCATACAAGATGTATGGATTTATAATGAGATCAACCCACGACTTTAAACGGACCTCTTCGTATCTCTGCCTATATAAAGCTCTAGTCCGCTCACAGCTTGAATACGCGGTGCCCATCTGGAACCCGTATTATAAAAAATATATAGATATGCTAGAGAATGTACAACGCAAATTCCTTCGTGTAATGTATTACAGATGTCACAGAACGTATTTGCCTTATCACCAATTGCTCGATAAATACAAACTTCTGACGCTCAGCTCCAGACGCAAACAATTAGATGCAATGACCTTGTATAATATTGTTAATGGCAAATTTGACTGTATCGACCTGAACAATGTACTGTGTTATGCTGTCCCCAGAACTGTTCATAGACGCCAGGTGCGTGCAGGTACACTATTTGCAATAGATACCTGCCGATCTAATACTGGTGAACGTTCACCAATTCGGCGAATGGCAGCATCATACAATAAAGAACTCGAACACATAGATATATTTACATGCTCCATGCAAAAGTTTCGCAGCCTTTTGTATGAGACACTTAAGCTCTTATATTAATGTTATGTGGTTTCGTAACTTCATAATTAGTAGGAATAATACTTGACTTTCTTTTTTTTTCTTTTTGTATTTGTAATGTTTTCTAACTGTCATGCATGAACAGCTTTTCCTAGCAATTTAAGGTTTACTCATTACTGTAATCTGTGAACAGCGCTGTGGGCTACATTATTATTTAAATTATTTATATTATCATGTTGTAATATCCCATAATGTAGCTGTTTGTTGTTCCCATTTGATAAAATAAAATAAAATAAAATAGCCTTCAAAATGATGAAGAAAGTGTGTTACGCAATTACTAAAATCAGCTTAAACATTTCCACTGTTGGGACACCCCAGCAATGGAACGCTTAGGCTGATTAGGCCTGTCAGGCCGCAAGCCTCCTATTTGTGAGAAGGAGCGGGCCGTAATCCACCACGCGGGCCCAGTTCGAGTTGGTAGATGTAAAATTATTGTCTTCTTCATTTTTGGTTTGCTTACGATGCTAGCACAAAGTAAATAGCCCACCTGGGTTCAAACCCATGACCTGCAACTTCTAAGTCAGCGCGGACACTACTAAGACCACCACTCCCAGAGTGGAGGAGGGTATAATATAAGAGGTGTCTGTAAGTGTCAGTTTTTAACCTACTCGGTAATTTATTACCTATGCCTCGGGAAGCTATCCCAGCTGATGGTCACCAATCCACTGACTGCAGCGATCGCAACTTAACCTGTCAGATCGACTCACTCGCACAACTTATTAACGAAAATATACTTTTTATGCCGATATTCACACGGGATCAAGACTTATGCGGGCGAACTTATGCGATCACGCGGTGCAGCTATTACATAATAATGTTGAACAAGCGCTTCCTGAGAAAATAACACCAAACACACTGACATACATAATTACACTGACAGGCTGCGAAGGTGTTATTTGGTTTCACGGTTTAACGGGTAACCCTATAGCCAACTATCGGACAGAAATCCAAAGTGTCGGTTACTCGTATTTCCGAATAACGGTTTTGTTATGTGACCTATTTTCAGCATTGGATGTTAGAGGTCGAATATTGTATTGTAATTCAAGGCGGGCTTCCCATTCTGGCAGCGAGTACTGGCCGTGAGCACGGGCTGCTAGCACTGGCAGCGAGTACCGAAGGCGAGCACCGGAGGCGAGCACTGGCTGCTAGCACTGGCAGCTAGCACTGCCTTAAAAACACTGTTCTGACAGCGAGTTCTGTCTGCGAGTTCTATCTGCGAGTTCTGTCTGCGAGTTCTGTCTGCGAGTTCTGTCTGCGAGTTCTGTCTGCGAGTTCTGTCTGCGAGTTCTGTCAGCGAGTTCCGTCAGCGAGTTCTGTCAGCGAGTTCTGTCAGCGAGTTCTGCCTGCGAGTTCTGCCTGCGAGTTCTGTCTGCGAGTTCTGTCTGCGAGTTCTGTCTGCGAGTTCTGTCTGCGAGTTCTGTCTGCGAGTTCTGTCTGCGAGTTCCGTCTGCGAGTTCTGCCTGCGAGTTCTGTCTGCGAGTTCTGCCTGCGAGTTCTGACTGCGAGTTCTGCCTGCGAGTTCTGTCTGTGAGTTCTGTCTGCGAGTTCTGTCTGCGAGTTCTGTCTGCGAGTTCTGTCTGCGAGTTCCGTCTGCGAGTTCCGTCTGCGAGTTCCGTCTGCGAGTTCTGCCTGCAAGTTCTGTCTGCGAGTTCTGCCTGCGAGTTCTGACTGCGAGTTCTGCCTGCGAGTTCTGTCTGCGAGTTCTGTCTGCGAGTTCTGTCTCCGAGTTCTGTCTGCGAGTTCTGTCTGCGAGTTCTGTCTGCGAGTTCTGTCTGTGAGTTCTGTCTGCGAGTTCTGTCTGCGAGTTCTGTCTGCGAGTTCTGTCTGCGAGTTCTGTCTGCTTGCACTGTCAGCGAGTACTGGCTGCTAGCACAGACAGCGAGTTCTGGCAGATAGCAGTGTCTTAAAAACACGAGGCAGCGAGTACCGAAGGCGAGCACTGGCAGCTAGCACTGCCTTAAAAACACTGTTCTGACAGCGAGTTCTGTCTGCGAGTTCTGTCTGCGAGTTCTGTCTGCGAGTTCTGTTAGCGAGTTCTGTCAGCGAGTTCTGTCAGCGAGTTCTGTCAGCGAGTTCTGTCAGCGAGTTCTGCCTGCGAGTTCTGCCTGCGAGTTCTGTCTGCGAGTTCTGTCTGCGAGTTCTGTCTGCGAGTTCCGTCTGCGAGTTCTGCCTGCGAGTTCTGTCTGCGAGTTCTGCCTGCGAGTTCTGACTGCGAGTTCTGCCTGCGAGTTCTGTCTGTGAGTTCTGTCTGCGAGTTCTGTCTGCGAGTTCTGTCTGCGAGTTCTGTCTGCGAGTTCCGTCTGCGAGTTCCGTCTGCGAGTTCCGTCTGCGAGTTCTGCCTGCAAGTTCTGTCTGCGAGTTCTGCCTGCGAGTTCTGACTGCGAGTTCTGCCTGCGAGTTCTGTCTGCGAGTTCTGTCTGCGAGTTCTGTCTCCGAGTTCTGTCTGCGAGTTCTGTCTGTGAGTTCTGTCTGCGAGTTCTGTCTGCGAGTTCTGTCTGCGAGTTCTGTCTGCGAGTTCTGTCTGCTTGCACTGTCAGAGAGTACTGGCTGCTAGCACAGACAGCGAGTTCTGGCAGATAGCAGTGTCTTAAAAACACGCGGACCTGTTACGTAAATAAATATATTATTTTAAAAATCGAATAAGGTCTCGTCCTGTCAACAGAACTGTCGCAACGGTTAACCCAAATCACGTCCATCAGTTCCGGTCCTACATAAATGGTTGTCGGGCGGTGCGCAATAAGCCCTATTTGGTTACATTTGACCAATTCGAGCTTGACCGCTCCGCGTTATTTAAATTGTATGAAAGTGGAGCGAATGTGCCGAAAAATGGCTTTTGGGTGTGCCCCTAATTTCGGCACAGGGGACGTAATAACGGCATCGTCACACTGTTATTACAAATATGGTGAGTCTTTGATTTAGTGATCGCAAGCGTCACTGCGGAGCATGAGGTCTTGGGTTCGATTCCTAGTTCGAGTATTGGGTTTTACGCCCGTATAACCTATACGTATTTGTGCCCGGTTGGTGGCAATAGGTTCGCCCCCTATTGCATGCCTACCCTTCCTAAGGCGTCATGTTATGTTCAATACTTCTGTGACTAAATTTAAAAAAAAAAACTTTTGCAAAGGTTGTGTTCGTTATTCAAACAATTTCGAATCCCACTTCAAGAGAACGGCCTTCATACCGAAAAAGGTAGCATGTCTGGTATAGCTATTGAATACTAAATAAGACTTTAAACCAAAGACATAAGGACTGTTTTCAATTTATCGGGTGGTAATGTAAAGTTGGTTTGCCACCCACTCAAAGCCTTGCAGCCTACTCAATTGCGTCATCGGTTCAAATCCTTTGGTATATGGTCTAGATAAAGTTGAAAGCTCGTTTTCACAAACACTAGGCGAACTATAAAAAATAGCAGTTACTTAGCACAAAAAACATTTCAGGAATCGGCTGACACTTTGACCTTCAACTGGCCTAGCGTAGTACGGAGTTTCATTAGGGCTCGTGTAGACGGCACTGCAGCCGCGCTGACATCGCTTCGGGTAACCATGTAGACTGAACGCTGAAGCGCCGCCACCGCATCGCTGCCGCGCCGCCACCGCGCCGTCTCCGCTTGATTTTGGCCATATCACTCTACAATCCTGCTGGCAACGTTGAATATACACAGCTTAGAAGTGCGGCGGCGGCGCGGCGGCGCGGCGGCGGCGATGCGATGGCGTCGTTCGTCATTCCAACACGATCCCATTGTCATTTTGCTAAAAGTTCGTAATCTGCCAAATTCATAATGGTTGATCATTGTATTCCACAAACACGATACTCGTAACGAATTAAAAGAAATGACTGCACAATGACGTTCTCATGGTAGGTCACTGATCAAAGAAACTGTCAAAATTTTAGCAGATTACCGCCTAAGTCAGTCATTCATTTTTTATTACATGCCATTTCTTTCAATGGAGTGTCAGTGCCTGACCTTGGAAAGACATAAAATTCAATTCAAAATTCAAAAGTCATTTATTTAAACTAGGCTGAGAATCAGCACTTTTCGAACGTCAAAATTACATAAGACAGTCCCGCAAAACGCCCACCCTTCACCACTTCCTAGTGCTTTTGCTGGGAAGAAGAAGTGGCGCAACAAACTCCCCAGCAGCACAGCTGTTTGTTCAGTTAGAAAAAAAAAAGATTATTTTTAATAGTATGCAAGATAATTTACATTACGCAAAACATAATTTAAATTATAAATTAATAGCCATATGACAGCTAGCACACGCCAATATACCTGTAGCGGTTATACCGCCACATACTAACTACGCATCAAAGACATGACGTCACACAAATCCTGCATCGTGCAATTAGAGTTTACCGCGCGAACGACATAGATAAGACTATCAGAAATCAACAGTCGGGCAGTCGGCCCGCCAGACACAACACCCGTCTGGTTGGAGGATCCTCCCTTTTCTATGGTGGATGAGTGAACTTTACACCCTGTTCCTCATGCCCCTAAATTGGTGACCCCGAGTATGAACGTCAACGCAGCCTTCGTGCAACTACTTCAGCGTGACGTCATCATCATCACTCCCGCAAGCTTTCGTGAGGCGAGTCACACAGACAGCTAGCATCCACGGCTTCAACGGGTATCCTGACCACCAGCATGCAGCGAACGCGCATTCCTGGTCATCACCCTCAGCCTCATCAGCAACCTTGGCACAGCACCTGCACTTTCGGCCGGTCTCACAAGCAGAGCTCTTTCTACCCTCTCCTGGTCGACGCTAGCAGTCAGCCACAACTCAGCGCTATACCACATCCGACTCACTGGATCGTGACGCAGCGCCACACCGACTCACTGGGGAATCACCGCAGACAGTTCCGACTCACCGCGAACTGTGCGGCACCCGGTTCCGACTCACTGGAACCTTAGCTGGCACTGTGAAGCATCGCAAGATACAAGACTCAGCCCACTATCGACCTCCGGTCTCCGGAGGGGAGTGATGTAGCGGTTATACCGCCACATACTAACTACGCATCAAAGACATGACGTCACACAAATCCTGCATCGTGCAATTAGAGTTTACCGCGCGAACGACATAGATAAGACTATCAGAAATCAACAGTCGGGCAGTCGGCCCGCCAGACACAACACCCGTCTGGTTGGAGGATCCTCCCTTTTCTATGGTGGATGAGTGAACTTTACACCCTGTTCCTCATGCCCCTAAATACCAACCAAAAACATCTAGAACTATACTCAAGCAGAAATAAAAATAACGAAACGTAAACAATATCTAAAAAAGAAAAGAAATAAATATGACCTAATGACGCCAATGTGGTAGTAGATTACCAAACGTGTCAAAATCAACAATTATGAAATCAATGATAGACCATTCTGACACTATTGTAATAGCAGACTTGAGGCCCAGAGCAATTAGAATGTGAGGCCAGCTTATTATATTGATTCTGTGACCACTGCTGTGCGGCCTACTGTACAGGTACTGATGTCACAGATGAAAAAGACATTGGCGGTTTTGGATTGTTACGCTAACGGTTAAAATATCCGATTTCAACATTTTAAATAGTTTTCAAAATCAATTTTAGAAGCGGCTCCGGCTCGCAGTTTCGATCGTAAGTGCATAGATTAAGAAAAAACTATCCAAACGCTGTGGTTTTGTGAAATCTCTTTGTCTAGTTCTGATTATCGATACAATACAATTTGCGACTGAAATCTGATTTTAGATACGTTTTAATACATCTGACACATGAAGCAGGCACTTTACTATGTGTAAATTATTTTATCACCACTGCTCTCAAAACGGTGAAGAAAAACATTGCGCGGAAATCGGCATGTCCTTGAACCGACAATTCGAAGGCATGCGACATCTACCAACCCGCACTGGGCCCGCGTGGTGGATTACGGCCCACTCCCTCTCACGAGGAGGCCTGTGGCCCAGCTGTGGGGACATTCATCATCATCTGCCTAGCCTTTTCCCAACTATATTGGGGTCGGCTTCCAGTCTAACCGGATGCAGCTGAATACCAGTATTTTACATGGAGCGACTGCCTATCTGACCTCCACAACCCAGTAACTGGGTAATACGACACCCCTTGGTAAGACTGGTTGTCAGATTTTCGGGCTTCTGACGACCCGTAACGACTGTCAAAGATCCACGAATGACAGCCGGGACCAACGGCTTAACGTGCTTTCCGAGGCACGGAGGAGTCTCGGTATGTAAAGATGGTCACCCATCCACAGACCAACCCCGGCAAGCGTAGCTTAACCTGATGGATCGACCCGTGCGGCTGTTATTACTTAGCCACACTTACTGTGAGGACATTATAGGTTGATTATGCTTTAGTTCATCACCATCATCATCACCATGATTCATCATATTTGTGGTTGGAGCAATATCTTCCTTTTATTTTCTTCCACACTTCTCTATCAGCCGTCATCTCGGTAGTCACCCCCTTTCTAGCCATATCATCTTTCACACAGTCCACCCATCGTTTCTTTGGTCTTCTACTTTGTTTATAATTGGTCGCAGGATTTATTATAGCAATTATGCAAATGACTATATTGTCAGTGTTACCATAATTATTGTAGTAGAGCCTTTATAAACACAAGAGCTAGAGGTGGGCTGTATGTGGGTGAGGGTTGGTTTCGGCATTCGATGTTTCGGCCGAATATTTGAATTTAAATTAAGAACTTTGAATGAATCGTTTATACATCAAATTAATGTAGTTTTCTGTTTGTCCATGTTTAGATTATTTTTTATTGTAAAAAGAGGCCCTTTTTCATTTTTACCGGCTTTATTTGTTTTTTTAAATAAATGATGTTCTATTCCATTCTTGAACAAAAAGCATAGGCAACAATTAAGTTTTTTTTATTTAATGGCCCGTCTCTCTGTATGAGAATAAATCTTTGGCCTGCTTTGGAACGGTATGTTACCGAGTAGTATAGTAACATAGGTTTTAATGACGAACGATGAATGGGCTTTTTACAGAAGGCTAATTTTCGAACATTCAATCGAATTGATAACCTCCTCCTTTTAGAAGTCGATTATTCAAGTCGCAATCTCATCTCAGCGACAATCAATGTCAAAAACATGTTTGTTAAGGTATTTTTGACATATTGAGACTGACATTTGAATGCGAACGTTCCTAAAAATACGGGAATTGCCCCCTCAGGTGTACCTATTAAAGGAGGAGGCGGAGCGCGTGAGGGAGAGGCAAATTTCGCGCCCTCACGCCCCTAGCCGCCGCAGGAGGAGACGCCCGCCCTGGGCGTCGGGAATCAATCGCTGATTCCCGGCCACCGTAGGCGCGGGCTTGCGGACGGTGAGCAATGGGTAGCTCGCCGTCCGGTAAGGACCAAGCCCGGGTCGACGGCGCGTTGTGTTCCACGCGCGCCTCAAAGAGTGTCAGCGAGTGAAGGGGTCCGATGAGACCATTGTCTGCCGGGGTTGCGGGAAAGTCCGAAAGGGATACCGTGGCCCCCTGGCATTGCACAGGCAACAGAAGGAACACGGGTGGGTTTTAGTCAGTAAGAGTCTGACACGCCCTCCCACTCCACCCAGAACGGGAGACGTCATTTGATGATTTCCCTCCCAAAAAAAAAAAAAAAAGGTGTACCTATTAAGCTCAAATACAATAACAATACCATCTGTGCCACCATTTTGTTGATTTGTATCAATCTACAGACAACGCAAAGTCTAAACCACTGGGTCTAGAAGCATGACATTTGCACCAAGGAAAGAGAAGCAAGATTTTTTTTTTAATTTACTCCCTGAATAGATAAAGGGTATGAAAGTAGGTATCTACGGAATTTTGTATTTTTTGCCAATGGAGCGCACAGTGTTTATGAAATAAAATTAATACCGCCGATTGATAGTCGAGTTATTTGCCGAAACCGAATCTTCGGCTAAACTCATAGTCGGCACATCTCTAATGGACGCTAGTTCCGTTAAAACCCGCGCACACTCGCGACATTGTTTTAATTAAAAACGCTGCGACTAGTCGTAATGTATGTCCCTGCACTAATTGCTTACAAAATGAACAGACAAAGAAATGAATTTAAAAGTGGAATGTATACGTTTATGTATTTATACGTTTTTATTTTTAAACTAGAGAAGGGACTGGTCTCATTATTTCATTTGTTTGCTCGGAAGCTTTTTTAAAATGTTATAAATGACATATTGTATGTATTTAAGTAGGTACACACCAGGCCAAAATATCCACTATATGGAGCCCTGCCACAGCGTGAAGGTATCGCGGCAGACCCCGTAGAAGATGGCAGGACGAGCCGGGGGAAATAAGCGAAGGACTACATTCGCCCTGGGCCATAAGTCTGTTATTACAATAGTGTACTAATTACAATATGTAAAAATAGCAGACTTGCGCCCCTGGATCAAAAGAGTTAGAAGTCATGGGGAGAGTCTTTTCCCATCAGAGGGATGATGCAGTCTAACAGTAATACTACACATTTTTCTTTAAACGTGCTACCCAAATGTCCTTTCTTCGGTATTGTTTGTCGAATCATTGAGCTCCTTAAGTTATCTTGAGCTGCACGACGAATGCGTTGACTGGACAGGTCCATTAATATGTGTGATTATTTCCTCAAAAGACAATTTCAGACATCAATTTAAATGGTCTTCACATGATCTGACCAAGATTATGTCTTGACTTTAAAAGAGAATGTGACCTCTGAGTTTGTTTCGGCCTTTCTTCTCAGAGTAGTCAGATAGGAAACGCCGAACTCATCTAGTTTAAAAAAAAATATAATTAACGTGTAAAAGTGTTTGTACAAACCTACAGAAACAAAATCACTTTGGTATCATTTACACACTTTAAATTCGGATCGACATGATTCGACACAGTCGGGAGGCAAAATAATGTATTCGATTTTAAAAGAGTGTTCATGGAGTTTCTTGCCCGTTCTTCTCCATAGGTACCTACTACGCTTTGAAATGGGTAACTAGATTCATATTTCTGACTGACCGATTAAAGAGTCGGTTGGTCAGAAATTGGAGCTGGTAATTGCCATGGGACAATTCAAAAGTGTGTCTGTAAGTGGTTTAATAGAAATAAATGCTTTGATTTGAGCTGTGCCTAATCTTACTCATTGACCCAACAATATAACAATACTTTAACCGCCTCTGTGGTCTAGTTAGACCACCTGTCTTAGACCCAGAGGTCATAGGTTCGATTCCCATTGGGAGAAAAAATGTCTGCTTGTTCGGGTTGATGGTAGGGCATGTTCTAAGTCCACCTAGCCACTATCTTATCAAAATCTGACGCCATAATAACAATGTTAACAGCATTGTTGTGTTTCGGCCGTTAGAGGTAAGATAGCCAGTTCCTCTGTGGTTGAGGATTCCGGGTGAAGCTCGCTTCCACCTTCGGCCTGATTATCACTTACCATCAGGTGAGATGCAGGCCAAGAGTTTCCACGAAGGGTATAAAAAAAAGGTCTTCGACGATCGAACGATCTTCAACTATCAACACAGTAATCGATGAGTCTAGATACCTACCTCAATAATCGTCACAGACAGTCCGCTGTGCAGGGCCTGCATGGAGGACGACGAGACAGCAGCTCATGTGCTGTTGAACTGCCCGGTGGTCGCCACTTACAGGGCAAAGTACTTTGGTAACCCAGGTACCCTACGCGAGATTGCCAGTAACACCAAGGCGTTGCTGGCCTTCTTTGAGGAGCTGGGGTGGATCGAATAACCGATATTTCCCACCCGTACGCAAAATACGCGCTTTGACGTGGAGTTGCGGAAACCAGCCCGTATTACCTACATCTACAATCGAAGACCGAATCGATGGCAGATAATCCAATAATTAAGAAAAAAACATTAGCACAATCAATATAAACACTCATAGTCAGATAGAATTAGCTTTTTGGCCCATGAAATTCCTATTGAACCGGAAATTTTTGTACCTGAAAAAGTACCTGAATTTTAATAATTATTTAAACAACTTAATTCTTTAACAAATGATCTAAAAATTTGTAAATTTGTAGTTCAACTCCTCCTTAATGCACAAAAACCAAAATTATTACATTTTACGAAAATTAAAATACCCTCCCAGTCGATTTAAAAAAGGTCCCTTTTTCCAAAAGTCGACAGTTAGCAAAAAGCTTGCAACATTTTGATCTGAAAATTTTACTGTAGTTAGAGGGCCACCAAAACTGACATCATATCAAAATTTCAGCTCTCTATCACTTCCGGAACGCGAGTTATTAATTTTACAAGATTTGCTAAAATAAACTTTTTAGCAAATCTTGTAAAATTCTTCTCTTTTAAATAATTTTTTTTGCGAATTGCGGACGATCCTCTGAACCGATTTTGATCTACCAGTACTCATTCTCTTTGTTTTTTTATTGCGCACATTTGTTACATTTACCTAAAAAAAAATATTCGAGCTGTAGTTTTTGCTCTAGAAGCGAAAAACTGTTTTTTACCATTTTTACCATGTTTTTTTGGCACCCTGCCTCCCTCTATTCACTTATAAATTTTATTGGAATCAATTCCTGACACATGAATCGTCACAAAACAACATTTTTCTGTCCAATAGGAATTTCATGGACTTTCAAGATTTTTTCGCTAATTCTATCGGACTCACTCTCAAAGCACCCATTAACTTCACCACAAAGTGGCAAGAGTCCTGTCGACCCTCATCTATGCACAATAGCATGAACATACACCGACTTAAGTGTTTCACACATTATGAGTGGTCACGAATCCATTATCAAGTATGATTTAAACGATCGAACATTAACATTTTAAATGATGTAACACTTTGAGGGACAGCTGATGTTAGTAACTATATGTAGGTATGTTGCTTTTTATGGAAAACGGAAAAGGATTCACTGACATGTATTTTTAAAAGTCGAAACAGTGATTTACGCTTTTTTAACATTTAGCATTTTCCTTCGAAATCCTTGGAATTGGATTTGAAAATATGTTACACAGTTGCTATGCGGGCTCTTAATGCAGACTAACGTAGGTAATACAAAAGCTAATTTTGTCACTAATACAAATACATTACTTCAAATAAATGTTTGAAAAGATGGTCAGCTCAAGAAAAGTTGAAAATCTCTTGCCTGTAATTAAAATAGAAACAGCAATTCGGCAGGTGCTTTTCGATGATAAATGTGGATACTGGATCCCTGATGAGTTTTTAGGGGCATGAGGAACAGGGTGTAAAGTTCACTCATCCACCATAGAAAAGGGAGGATCCTCCAACCAGACGGGTGTTGTGTCTGGCGAGCCCACTGCCCGACTAACAATAAAAGCCACACAAAACGCCGCCATCTTTAAATCACAGACTCTAAATAAAAAAACACCTTTTTTTTCGCTTTTTCGTCATTAGGGAATATTTTGCACATACTGCCTGCTTGCTACTCTAATTATGGGCTAGCAAACAATGTGCCTTCTCAGAAATGGCGGCTAGCCGTGTAAGTACATGTATGTGAACAAGACGTTACTTGAGTTTATTTTTAGAAGAATAACGCGCTTTTGAGAAGAATGTTAAAATGAAAATGGAATAAAAAGATGGCGACGTGAGTGGAGTTCGTTATAAGATTATTTACTATTCATGCTAGGTACTGTTATGTAGAAGATAAATGGGGGATTTCAGACTGTGACGTTTAATTAAATTTTTAATGTACGTAGGTAATACAACTTAGTAATTCTCTACATGAAATAGTATTAATTTCGCGTTATTGCAGGCACAGAACCCTTGTTTTTTGTCCATTAAGTGATTATCATCTAATTCTTTTATAAATTTTATAAATCGAACGCTACTTTTCTGTTTTTGTAGGTACATACGCCAGCAGGTCAACCTTCCCGAAACTGTCAAATTTTCCCAATCAACTTTGAACCTTAAATTTTAGTGATAAAGTTGAAAATCTATTAAAGAAGTTTGACAGATTGTAGTAGGTTGATGTGCTGTCTGTACACAATATTATTCACGGTAGTTATAGTCCGGCAGTAGAGATAATGCATTTCTGACACCTGTCAGTTGGACAATTTCTAGTTGGTTCTAAATAAGGATCAAATTCGCAAAACACATATTCGTTAAGTATGACTGACAAGTGTCAAGAACACATTTTTTTTACGGCTGGATGTAGTAATAATACTTATCATTATTTAATGACATTTGAAAAAAATATACTTACTTGGACTTATACAGCTACACCATGTTCTAAAAAATACTAGACTAATAAATCATCGTACAGAACGGTGCGACGACGCGACTCTAACAAAACAATTCCTAAGAAAACTTCACGGTAGAACAATTACCAGTGTCGCGCTAGTCTGCACGAGCCTTAACAATATTTTTTTTTTTTTTTTTTTAACTCGAAATTAATTAATCTGTCAGTGCAAAAAACTTCAAAGCGTAAAGTGTTTCTATTCAACAACGTTACAAAGCTACCAACTCTGTATTTCCCTGGCGATTTTTTATTTTTTGGCTGTTTGTGCTGGCAAACAAAACAGAATTTTTCATAATACCTAATAACCTTTTTGAAAAACATTGTGGAATTATTTTATTTTCTACATATCTTTTTTTACGTACGTCATACTCAAAAGAGGTTTGTTGTAGGCTTTTAAACCATTGTCATACTTCGAAAAACTACCGTATTATCTACAGTTTTATAACATAACATCACGCCTGTATTCCCCGAAGGGTTAGGCAGAGGTGTACCTATAGTACACCCACATTTCGCCAGTTATGTTTAAGTCCCATGTAATAGGGGGCGAGCCTATTGCCATCAACCGGCCACAGATCCAGACTATAGTTTTACTTTCGTTTTTAAAGTTCCGTACCCAAAGGGTAAAAACGGAACCCTATTACTAAAACTTCGCTGTCCGTCCGTCTGTCTGTCACCAGGCTGTATCTCATGAACCGTAATAGTTAGATTGTTGAAATTTTCACAGATGTGTGTGTGTGATTGTATTTCTGTTGCCGCTATAACAGGAAATCGTCAAAAACATCGAATTTCTCCCAAGTTCAAGGTATGGTAGTAAGAGTAAGCCACTCTTCAACTCTCAAAAAATCATGTCTGTTGTATGGGAGCCCATATAGTATATCGCGGCAGGATTTGTAGCGTTGAGAACCCAACACGATGGGACGCACTCTCGTCCCAGCGCGTTGAAAAGACACACTGTTGGATTTTTAACTCTCGGCGTTAAGCAGAGCGATGAAAATCCAGAGCACGAAAAAAAATCGCCGCGATTTTATTACGTCCGAGCGAAAGTGGGCTAACCCAAAAAATTTGAAAATGAAAAAATGGTACTTGGGCAGCAGTGGGTCAACCTTACCTGTTAACTAATTACACTATAAGTACTAACTATTATAAATAAAAACAAAAGGGCACTTAAACGTTGAAGTGCTCGTCCGCAACGCATTGTCAATTTAGGTGCAATTTAAACTGACCTACAACCAGGGGCCTATTTCATAAAACCCACAAGCGAGAGGTGATAATCCGAGACCTTGCAATTTTTACGAGGTTTTTTTTTAAATTTATATTCTTGGTAAAAATGTCGCATTATCAGTTTATCAGTTAGCTTGTTGAGGTAAGTTCGGCGCTGCGGTAAGACGGTACGTATCAAATTTGCAGCAAATTTAGTTTTTTTTTTTTGTATTGTAACTGAAGGTCGGGGCAGAATAAAATGGCGCAGAACACAATGTTGTCAGCATTAAAAAATATTGCCAAATTAGCGAGAATTTGATACGTCGTATACGGTCTTATCACAGCGCCAAACTTACCCCAACATACTTATATTAAATAGGTCCCAGGCTGTTCCGTAAGAAGTAACTAACTCCGTAATAAGCTTTTTTAGAATACCCCTGCTTTTAAATAAAATTAGCATCGGTCGTCGGCACCATCAAAGCTTCAGACACGCAGTAAATAACAAGATAACGATCAACACGGTGCTTATTCACGAACACTCTGTGTCTATGGTAGCTTAGTAACCTATTTACTTACTAGTAGTTTACTTGGATATAACTTGATTATGTTGGTTTTTATCTGTGATCGGAACAGTGAGTTTACAATATGACGCTTTTATTTGTATAATGAGAAATAATGGTAGTTCTGTAATTACTAAATGTTGTAACATTGTCATGCAAGGTTTAAAATTGGAGTTAAGTAAAGGCAGCATGGTCGATGCATGCATGGTGTACCTATATTCTGGCAAATAAAGAATTCATTCATTCATTCGATATAAAAATCAATAAAGACAAATGGAGATTTGGCGTAAAAAACTTCGGCAGTTTCTGAGGCCAAATACTGAGAAGATTTTGCTTCTCTGACTCTAACAAAATAATAAAATGATATTTTTTTATTTTCTTTTTGCTGAATGGTCGTGCTCTTGACTTCGTTACGCCTGAGAAATCATCTTTTTCCCCTGAATTATTTAAAAACATAATGAGCCAATACAACTCTTTTTTTTTTTTTTGTTGGGAAATTATCAAATGACTTCTCCCGCCCTGGCCTGAGCGGGAGGGCGTGTCAGATTCTTACTGACTAAAACCCATCCGTGTTCCTTCAGTTGCCTGTACGTAGCCAGGGGCCATGGTATCCCTTTCGGACTTTCTCGCAACCCCGGGAACCTAGCCAATACAACCCTTAGGTACAATCATAATAAACTCAAAGACATAGATAATTATTTATTAGATATAATTATATAATATCAACATACTTATATCAGAAAAATACTAACTCAATAAAAATACAACCTGAATAATATCTAAAAATCGTTCGCTTATCATTATTACATTTAACAAGCTCAAATAAACATTACTATAATATATTTTAGTTTATCAAACTAACTCAATTTACATACATCCAGCCAGTATGCAAATGGAGTCAACTTCTCTATTAAAATAACGAAGAACAATAGAATAAAAAGGTTTTATATAAAACCTAAAAAGATATTTTCAACTTATGTCTCGTAAAGAATTACCAGAGATAAGTTGAAAATATCTTTTGAAATAATAGCATTGGCTATAAAGAACTGAAATATTGATGTTACATCGCAGTAAGTTCAATATGGGAATGCGATAACAGCCAATAGTATCGATATAAACCTATCATCAGATTCGTATCGATATGGCAATCGATTTACTGCTGTATTTCGCTTCCCTAGCGAGTGTAGTGTTGCCAAATAATTTAAACCTATTCCAATAGAGAGGTTTTAGGTTTCAAATTTAAATGGATAACCTCTTTCGTGATTTTTTCTTTGATTGTAATATTTATTAGAGATTATTGCTTATTAGAGAATGAGCCCACGTTATCCCTCTGCTGAAAAACGCCTCCCTTCATTATTTCTATGTATGCACGGTTATTTTCTGAGCACTGGGCTCACGTGATGTAAATTGGACTCCAAAGTAGGTATGAATTCCAAAAGTTCACACGATGTTCAATCGTTGAGCTCCATAAATTTGAGTAATACGATTACTGACAAATTCTTGCACTGACTGGACAGGTCCGCTCAAATCTGTGTGGTTCTTTCCTCAAAATACCATTTCAGACACTAATCTACATGGTCCTCATATGGCCTGACCAAGATTATGTCTGGACTTTAAAAGAGACTGTGACCTCTGATTTTGTTTCAGTCTTTCTTCTCAGAGTAGTCAGATATGAAACGCCGAACTCATCCAGCTAATTTTTTTTAAATATTTTTTGAATAATACATGTAATAGTGATTGCAATATCCTATTTACAGAATAAACAATTTCATTTCATTTCGTGGTTATTTATTAACAAACTCAAAGGTCACAGCGTCTTTTTAATCCAGACATTGTCTTGGTCAGATTATATGAGGACCGTGTAGATTAACATCTGAGTTGATCTTTTGAGGAGAGAGCCACACAGATTTGAGGGGACCTGTCCAGTCCGTGCCCGCATTGTCAGTAATCGTGTCACTCAAATATTATATTAGGAGCTCAACGATCATCGAGTAGACATCGTGTGAACATTTGGAATTAATACCACAGGGCCTCAAGTCTGCTATTACAATGGTGTCAGAATGGTCTATCATTGATTTCATAATTGTTGATTTTGAGAAGTTTGGTAATCTGCTAACATATTGGCGTCATTATGACTTTCCAATGGTCAGCCACTGACACTCCATTGAAAGAAATGGCATCTATTGGTAATCTCGTACATAATGAAAAATGAATGACTGACTTAGGCGGTAATCTGCTAAAATGTTTACAGTTCCTTTGATCAGTGACCTACCATGAGAACGTCATATTTCTTTTAATTCGTTACAAGTATCGTGTTTGTGGAATACAATGATCAACCAATAATCGACCATTATGAATTTAGCAGATTACGAACTTTTAGCAAAATGACAATGGGATCGTGTTGGAATGACGAATTTATAAAAATAGCAGACTTGGGCCCCTGCTTTGGAGTCCAATTTACATCAGTTATTGATACACCTGGGGCCATGACGAGCTTATTAATACCCAATGGACGAGCTTCCTATAAAGTATCATATAAATAATTCACCCCATGATGTCGCTTTATTGTGGACGTGTATGTCGCTTTATTGTGGACGTGTATTTCGCGGGGTAACAGAACTGAACTGGACTGGGATGGAATTTAAAGGTGGCTTTGTGGTGGTAATTGGTCGTGTCGTGGCTAAATGATAACAGCCGCACGAAAGTTAAGCTATGCTAGCCGCGGTCGGTTCGTGGATGGGTTCTACCATTACATATCAAGACCCCTCAGTGTCTCGGAAAGCACGATAAACTAGACATGGGCGTTTTCGGATTTTTACACAAACGGTTAAATATTCGATTTCAGATTTTGAAGCAGTTTTCAAAATCCGTTTTTCGAAATCGATTTCATGATCGAAACTCAGGCTCGCAGTTTCGATTGTCTCTAGTATAGATAGTTCAACTCATCTGTGTGCGCGGTGCCATGTGTGCGTGCGCTGTAATTATACAGCATTAATTTGTGTTGCGCTCGGACGACGTCTGCCGCGTCACTGCCACACAAATTAAAGTGTATATGAGTAGGTACACAGGTTGACAAGGATATAAACGTGAAAACTGATACCATGGATTCAGTAAATTATTCTGACCTGTTGAAATTTTTCGTAGGTTATTAAAAAAAAAAACTGCTGATTCATAGAGAAGTGCAATTCCTATGCGGTCAAAATTTATGGAACAGCTGTTTTATTTTTAACCTACAAAAAAATTCAACGCAGTGTGTTCAGAACCATGTACCTACTGAATCTAGCCATGGTAACAGTTTTCAAGTCAATGTCCCTGCCTGTCTTCTTGTTCTCACACACTATTGTCAACATTTCTTTCTCATTTCTCCTTTCGCAAGTCTGCTGGAAGAATTTTTTAAGAAATAAGCAGTCCCTTTGTACTCAAAATTATAACTATATTGTATCTAGATAAATATGCATATTTTACTGTGTGTACTCAAATTCAAAAGTCATTTAAGTATTCAAACAAGGCTGGGAATCAGCACTTTTCGAACGTCAAAATTACATAAGACAGTCCCCCAAAACGCCTGCACATGTTCAAATAATAAAATAAATAAATAGTAAAAGCTTCTTCCTCGCGTTATGATGGTTGACTAAGAAAATTATGTTATTATCGTGTTCCGACTCCATAAACTAACAAACTACCATTATAAATGCACAATTGTGATATGAAACAGAACGTCACTACTTAGGTACTTTGAATATAGTTAACTTGAGCGACACTTAAAACGGTTGTTTTGACAGAAAGATACAAGAAAATTACGTAGATTAAAAAAAAACTAGGACATGGGACCAAATTGAAATGTTTCTTCCATTCTCATAAAAAGATCCGTGAGTGACTGACTGACAGACAATGGATAGCCTGAACTATTGTCGGAAGAAACATCATGAAACGCTTTTCTTTTATTTGAAATTCCTTTGATTTTTAGCCCCTGTGCCGGTCAAAGTTGGACGAACTTTATAAGATACCTACCTACTGAAATCTGTTCAATAAAAACAGACCCAGCTTACGGGACCTCGAAAATTAAAGTCTTTGAAAAAACAAAGGAACCTCTTTTCGATTACAAATCAAAATGTTCTAAACACTTCATACTAAGTTTGTGGTCCGTAAGGCTCTTGTCATAACAAGCGCCCGAGGCGCGCGCCCTGTATGCTGCGTTTTGGGCGCTCAATAATAATTGTACGAATTTCTATATAACGAATTGTAACAAGCGGGGTGCTTGTTATAACTATTCCCTGAAACTAGCAGACCTTACTGTTCACGACACCGCAACGCAGGAAAAAAGTAAAATTGACACTGGTTTAAAAATAGAACGCGTTCCCGCCGCCATTGTTGTTTTTTTTTTTTAAGTGACATTAATATTTTCTCCGGAGCCAGGTCTTTTTACATTGTTACTTTAAAAAAGAACTTTAATGTACGGTGTCTTTGCACATCATGAAAGCATCATTGCAATTTGTTGGGTCCCGAGTTATTACAAGTATGGTGTCTTTTTAGCTTTTATTTCTGTAATGGCAGGCCTTAAATTCGTAAGTGTTTTACATTTTAACGCGTTTAACGCACTTGTGTGCGCCATTTTTAGACAGCACGTCTTGAATTTATTGATGCATACTCGTACCTAGCTGTGCGTTTGCACTGGCGAAATATTCACCACAAAACATGTTGAAATCTCTATTTTCTGTTAATGTTCCATATAATGTGACAGAAACTAGAGAAGACACAAACAAGAAGAAACAATAGAAACAAGACTGAATGTTTATTTGTTACTAGCTGCGCCTCGCAGTTTCACCCGCATAAGTCTCGATCCCGTGGGAACATCGGGATATAAAGTATCCTATCTCCTAATCCAGGTCATGGTCTACCCAAGTGCCAAATTCATCCAAATCTATTCAGCCATTTTAGCGTGAAAGCGTCACAAACAAACAAATAAACAAACTCAGTTTCGCATTTATAATATTAAAATTAGGATATCTGAAGAGTATGGGTATTGAATAAAAGGAGGTAATTAATCCGATGCTTCTAAGATTTTAAGTACAGTCAGTTCAAGAGATTTTTTTTTTTTTTTTACAAAAAATACTCCAAACTGGTGCGTACGTAGTACTCGCAACCGGTGTGCGTGTATGACCAGAGGCCCTAGTGTGAGTTTCTTTTAACCATCTCGATTTTACGCATCGACCGCGTTCGGCGCTCCGATTGGCAGCCGGCCGGCCTTCATCAGTGAAGGGCCAATCGGAGCGCCGAACGCGGTCGATGCGTAAGGTCGAGATGGTTAAAAGAAACTCACACTAGGGCCTCTGTGATGTATGAACGTAAACGAGGCAAAAGGAGTAGGTATGTCAGGATCTTAGCAGGTGGCCTTCTTTAGTTTCTGCCTACCTCCATGGGTAGAAGGCGTGAGTTTAGTGTATGTATGTACTCCAAACTAGGGATCTGCAGTGTAATCGTGTTAAGTCTCGCGCAAACAGGCATTTGACATTTCAAGTGATTGTTGTTTGTTTTTTCAATTTGGAGTTTGACATTTGTACCTGTCAAATTAGTCTCTGGGATTAAAAAAACGAACTGTAGTTGTTTCCCGCCATTTCATTCGCATCCTGGGAAAAAGCTATTCTACGTTTTAATCCTTGCTGCATTATTGAGTAGAATAGATTTTTCCCTATTAATTATTAATATTCTAGTTCGCTAGTTAGCCACATTTCATATTTCCATACAGTAATATTGCTAAATTAATCAAAAAAGTGAAATATTTGACATATTGGCGTACAGTTGCCCACTTTCAAAATAAATGCTCTTGATAAAAATAATGATTAGGTTCAAACATAATCACATGAGAATAATATACTTTTTTAAATAGTCCTAATTATTTATAGCGCAACTCTAATACTAGATAGATTTTGTTGTATGTAGAAAGTAGATTCTATTGCCATGTGCGATTGCCAAGTAATTCTATCTATTAAAGAAATAAAGATGACAAATAAAATAATTACTGAATAAATTAACAGGCTTGGTTTTCCATTAAATTTCATACCTTTTGCGGTAAAAGAATTTCGCTGCGAGACTTGGATTTTTTTACATGTTATGGTTTTGATGGGATCTCATTTCTTTTTGTAGGTAGATACCCCTATTACTGATACTCCTAAATCAAGTACACTAGGCGCCTAGTCCCTATCTATATAAATAGGTATAGGTAACGCAGGTGATAAATAATTTTACAAACGGTTTTTTTATGTATGAAATTTAAATTTACCTACACTTATCTATCTATTTAGGTAGTGTAAGTGACGAAAAATGGCATGAACTGTAAAAGTAATTAAAAGTGAGCAAGTAAAAATTATAATATACCGCAATTTCAGTCCCGTTATACATAAACTGCATAAGTAACTTTGTAATCCTATATAAATAATCTTCGATTACAAAGTTACTTATGCAGTTCATATATCTAGGAAACGGGATTGAAATTGCTATTCTAATTTTTCCTTGCTTTATAGGCTAAACACGAATTGTGTTCAAAATTTGAAGGTTGTGTGTCTGCTAGAAGTACATTAGAATTTTAATGATAGGTGAGTGAGTCAGTGACAAAATTAAGGAACTTTGACCTGCAATAGTTCTTAAACTACAGGTTCAAATTAAATGCAATTTGGGAATATACCTATCTGTACTAAGCCCTCTTGGTCACGGAAAATTCAGGCTTCTAGCTTTAACCACAACGAAGTTACAGGGGGTCTAAAATGTCTGGAATGGCTTCGACAAAAGATGGTACGGCTGTGTCTTTGTGTTTGTTTTGCAAGACGAAGTCTACTGCCAAGTCTACCTATCTACTATTCAAACGCTAGTATTATAATGATCCTCATTGATTTGTACTGTCAGTTCTTTTATCTTCTTTTTCAAGTTAGCATACCCCGACTGTGATAAATTCTCGTCCCTTTTCCATAATTATGTCTTGCACCGATACAATAAAAGGCTTACAATAATTAAAATGACGCCATAACAGCTTAATTAAAGCAAAACAGCAACAAGCAACATTTTTCTATTAACTTGTAATTTTGATAAATCACTCCACTACGTCACTCATTGTTAATAACTTTCTCAGACAATTAATACTTAAAAGAGGTTCCATACCATCTTGATAGTAATCGGGGTCATAGGCAGATCGTGTGAAACCGATATCAATCTATAGGCGTTCTATTATCTGTGGCACAAAATGGCGGCCTGTCAAGATGTAATTATGGCGGGTTTTTTTTCCCTATAATTGTATATTAGGGCTTTCTTAAAGATGTTTTATGGCTGTGTATAGAAATGCAGGTTGTATTATAGCTATAAAAGTTCTATAACGATAGATTTTCTAATTATTGTGTGCCTTATAACGTTATCCAATTAATTGTGCAATAGACATAAAATTGCAGTTCCGTGTCAGTCAATTTCGCGCCATTTTCACACACTCGCAGGCTAATAAAGTTTTTAAGATGTAAGTGTAGAAATAATTAATTACTACGTGGTTTCCTTATTTAGGTACATCGTTATTAGTATTATGCGATCTGATTGAAATAATTATTATTTATAAAAAAAAACATTATTATTTTCTTAAAAATAACGTTGTCCCAACCCTTTTTTTTCTAATAAAATAAAATATATAAAACTAAAACCCTACTACGACAAAAAATTCAACTCAAAACGACAGATTACGTGTGTATCTGGATTTTTAAATTTGTCTGTCTGTGATGTCTTGTTTATACCTTTTGAGTTGACTTTGTCGTAGTTGGGTTTTAGTTTTATAACATTTATTTTTATTTAATATATTTTTGGGTTAAGTACTTATATATTATATGTGTACATATTTTTGAAATGTGCTAACTAAGCCCTTTCATTTGATACCTAAAATGGAATCTTTTTTCTTTAGTTCATGACTATGTCCTCTAGAGGGCGCCATATTCAATTTAATATGATGTCGCATAGTCTATAACTAGCAAAAGATCAAGACACTTTCGACGATACCTCATTTGTCAAATTATGATAAGCAGTTTAGAAGCTATTAGGGAACAGATGAACATACATACGTACCGGTAAAAATCATAACCCTTCTTTTTGCTTCGCCGTAATCGGGTATAAAAATAAAATACACTTCGGACCATACTCAACATAAAATTCAAAAATTCAAAATTCAAAAGTCATTTATTCAAACTAGGCTGAGAATCAGCACTTTTCGAATGTCAATATTACATAAGACAGTCCCCCAAAACGCCCACCCTTCATAGGTATTCACCAATTTTTTAAGACCAAAGAAATTAAGTTCTTATTTTTAAAGTCTATCGATCCTTTCTACTCCAGTTATTTTGTCAAAGGCGGCAACAGAACAAAATAATAGGTAATCATAACCCACTGGCTTACATTTCAAACATAACCTGTCCACAGTTGGACATGGGCGTCCCCCTACCGCTAAACGAACGGTCATAGACAACATAATTTACCATAAACAACACGCTTGAGCTGTCAACTTAATAATCACAACAGTTTAGACCGACAAACTTATCAGTGCGTGTGGCGAAATAAAGAACTAAAATATAATGTTCTGTATTTTTGACGTTATTCCTTTACTAGTGGCGCCACTGTGACATGCACGTAAAAGTTCACAGGTTGGGCAAAGTTTTATTGGGTTTTGCGTCAGCAATTTCTCAGTAGCAGCCCGGAGTCTGGACTTGTGGCCCGTTGATGGCAATAGGCTCGCCCCCTATTACATGAGACTTAAGACACAGATATATGCCAGTAACCTTGAGTGGTTAGCTTGCGTGATCTGTACAGAGCTCACGCAACGCGTCGTACGTCCAGCCACTAACAGGACTCGCTGATCAAGGAGCGCTGTCACAAATTAACGCATTATTAATTTATTAAAACACGTTACTACAAGATCAATAATTATTTAATTATCTTTAAAATGGTGGCGGTTTCAGAAAAATAAGCTTGATAGATTTTGCGTGATTCTCAGTTTTTTATCCGCGTTAGACATAACTTTACAAATTAATGTCACTATGTAATATAAACATAATCAAAAATATTCGTTTATTAAGTTGAAAATGCTCTAATTTAACATTTATTTGTTTCCAAATTAACACTACTCGCTTAGGCGTGATCTTCAGTATGAAATCATTAAAAGTCGGCTATCGTCGCCTTAAACATGAGGAGCTCGTGGCTAAGTAATAACTGCCGCACGGGTCGATCCATCAGGTTAAGCTATGCTTGCCGGGTTTGGTCTTTGGATGGTTGACCATCTTTACATAACGAGGCTCCTCCGTGCCGCAGAAAGCACGTTAAGCCGTTGGTCCCGGCTGTAATTCGAGGATCTTTGACAGTCGTTACGGGTCGTCAGAAGCCCGAAAGCCCAAGTTACTGGGTTGTGCAGGTCAGATAGGCAGTCGCTCCATGTAAAATACTGGTATTCAGCTGCATCCGGTTAGACTGGAAGCTGACCCCAATATAGTTGGGAAAAGGGTAGGCAGACAGTATCGTCGCCTTAAACATAAGTTGCGAAATGTTGGTGTACTACTCGTATAGGTACACCTCTGCTTAACCCTTCGAGAATTTCAGGCGTGATGGTATGTTATAATTTCTCGCTCATATTTTTTTCTCAAATTCACACTTACCAAGTCCAAAGACTAACATACAGGCCAAACATAGACAATTGCAAATGGCATTAACCCGAAAAGTTTAACCCCTATCTTTCTTTCCTATATTTCCCAGACTAACTTATATACTTAAGTATAATAACATAACCCTCTCAGATCCGAGATAAGTCGTGGGATTTTTTTCTAAATTACAGTATTAAAATCTAATCTAGTTTTAAGATTCCATCTGAGCGTCATCTTAATAATTGTGTGAAGATATTTGTATGGGAACGTGATGAGATAGCGTCTCAGCGAGGTGGAAAGAGGTCTGAATTGTAGGTTTTGTGGTAAAAGTGACAATTAGCACGGGTTACATAACATCACGCCTGTATTCCATAAAGGGTTAGGCAGAGGTGTTCCTATAGTAAACCTACATTTCGCCAGTTATGTTCAAGTCCCATGTAATAGTTGAGCTTATTGCCATCAATCGGGGACATATCCAGACTCCGCGCTGCCACAGAGAAACTTCAGATGAAAAACTTAATAACAATTTGCCAGACCGAATCCAATACCTCAAACTCCACTCCATATCCTCAAGCACCACTAGACCAACGAAGTAACACGGGTAGTTAGGATAGGCGTAAGTGGTTTAAAAATATAACACTAAACTAGCAGAGGAAATTATGAAGTGAAAATTCTTAGCGATTCGATAAGCGGGATGCTGACATTTTTTTATCTTTTTTTTATCCAGTCAACACCCCTATTGGACGAGAATTGAGAGTAAAAACCGGCCAAGTGCGTGTCGGACCACGCACAATGAAGGGTTCCGTAGTTGGAATGAATTTATCGTAAGAACAAACTTAACTTTGTAATTGAAAAACATGTTCTCCCATACGGAATATATGGGAGAACATGTTTTTGCAACCGAAAATTTCAGTTGGTCAATTATTACTCGTAAACTTGTAAAGCCTACTTAAATGTGATAGTTTTCCTTTAAACTTCGTTATATATATAAGTACTAATGCCGTGACATTTGAATTTGTAACTACAACCGTTTAGTTGGTAGAGTGGGGGGACACTTGACTCTAACGAAAATTGGTACTTTAAAGCATGATAAGTCACGAACGGTTTACTTAATCAAAAAACAGTCTTCGCAAACCCCTAATATTGTTGAACCTATCCAACGTTATCCCACAATACGGGAAATACGAAAAAAAAAAATATCCTCCCCACTTTACATGTAGTGGAGGTACCCTAAATAATTGATTTTTTCAAAAAAATATTTTACCACTTTTTTGGCGTCATTAACTTGTATACTCATGACAAATTACAACTTTCTAGTACCAATAGTTTTTTAGCTAAATCGCGGACAGACAGACAGACAGACGGACATGGCGAAACTATAAGGGTTCCTTGTTGACTACGGAACCCTAAAAATGAAAGATTTCAAGGACGCGTCTTGTTTAGGCACATTTTGTTACATGAGAGAGAAGAAAGTTATAACTCTCTCTGTCTCTCACACTAAATATCTCTTAATCTTTATTTTTATCCGACTTTTAAAAAAGGAGGTCATCAATTCGTCACGTATGTAGGTACATGTCTGTAATATTATTGGAACTGCAATATATTCAAATATGATAATCTATTAGAGCTTTCAACCAAAAAAAAATATCGGTGTATGTATGTTTGTCCACACATTTCTCCGAAACTATTAATCTGATTTTGACAAAAAAAAAAAAAAACGGCTTTTCACTGCAAGAACAGTGCAAGTTTCATCAAAATCGGTTCAGTCTTTTCAAGATATGGACTAATATGTGTAAGTGTGACGGCCTGGCTTATTGATTAGAGCTACGGGTGTGGTGTCTAAGGGAAAACATCTCAAAATCTTGGTCAACCACAACAAAATAAAAAACTTTGTTAAGAAAAATACAACTGACTTCTAGTGTTTTTTTTTTTGTGCACGTGTACGGTGCTGCACATAGCTTGGCAGCTCTAAAGCCCGCATTTCACAAAGATTTCAAGGTAATCTCCGAACTTTACGTTGTTTAAGATCTGAGTTTGTTTCAGTCTTTCTTCTCAGAGTTGTCAGAAATGAAACAACGAACTCATCTAGTTTTACAACATAATTTAATTTTGACTCTGATGTCTCCCTCTCTCTCGATTTGGAGTCTGAATTTGTGCCCGTTTGATGGCAATAGGCTCGCCCCCTATTATAATAGGATTTAATCATAACTGGCAAAATGTGGGTATACTATAAGCACACCTCTGCCCGACTCTTGACGAAAAAAATGTGATGTTTAATTGTTGTTGTGTGTGTTTAATTTTGACGTGTAGAAATGCGTTTTTTAAACTGATTTACAGAAATAAATACAATTTGTCATAATGTATCATTTACCAAGATGTCCAGCCAAGATTTGTATTATAAAATACTCAGTTTTGAATTGAGATTTATGACTTGAAGATAGCATTAGTATCCTTTATTCTTGCCATGATAAACTACGGTTTAGTCGCCGTGTGTAGGCACGGTCATCAGTGTTGTATGGTTCACTATGGCAGCTTGTTGACTGACTTAATTTTGTCTACAGTGCGGTTTATACGTCGTACCATAAAGAATCCGTGCGGTATACAAAGGGCCTTATGGGAGTAATTGATGTGCATGAATTAATTAGTTAATTGCAACAAAATTAATGTTTCTTTTTTATTTGTTCTCAGGTAAAGATCGAAAAGTGGCTTCGCAACACTGCAAATTGTGTATAAGCTGGTATTTATGAGTAAAGTTATACCTAGATCATACTTCCTTTAATGTTATGCATGCTTAAGAAAATAGAGTGATTTAAAGTACTGGATAACTCGGTACAATCGTTATATTGTTCTTCGTAAATATTGTTTGCATGTTAGTAGTGCTATTCTGTAAAAATCTCACCTTGAAAACTTAGGTGAAATGTGCTTGAAGTAAAAGAAAGAAAGAAAGAAAATAAGATAAATGCATTTATTGGCATTACTGCAGAAAAATACACCTTAAAACTATAAAAACAGAAAATAATGAGTATAATGCCAAAAGGTCGTCAGCTCAGCATAATGTCAAATGGGAACACAAAGTCTCCCACCTGACGCTGATTTTTAGCTGCAACCCACGATTGCCATACGCTAGAATAATAAACATAGGCAAGTGTGTGTCAGTTTTAATAAATAAATAAAAATAATAAGTAATTAAGTGAACTGTGGTGGTATGACAGCTCACTTTGCCTACGTTTTCACGGTGAGATTTTTACAGGATAGACTGCCTGTTTAAGTGTCACTTTGATATCTTTATAAAAAGAAGATTTTTATAAATCTGAAAAGATCTCACCATGAAAACTTCGGTGAAATGAGCTTGAAGTGAAAGAAAAAAATAAAGAAAGAAAAATGCGTTTATTGGCATTACTGCAGAAAAATACACCATAAAACTAAGTAAATAATTAAGTGAAATGAAGTGGAATGACAGTTAACTTCACCTACGTTTTACAGAATATATTAGACTGGCTGTATACGTGTCACTTTGATTTCTTTATAAAAAGAAACATCAACCAAACATTTGATCACTAAACCTAACCAACAAGGAAAGCCTAGGCTTAGGCTCAGTCTCCCAGTACTTTCACAGGCAGTGGGTCATCAATCACACATGGCCGACATGTACCAGATAACTCGCCCTAGGTCATAGGGTCGAGTTAGGGCCAAGACAGACCGGCGACTTTCTAAAAATATGCAGTCAGTTCGGCGACAAATCTTGTTAGTGATGTTATTTGCTTAAATAAATATATGGTGTTAAAAAAACTACTTTAGAGACTTTAAGAGGACCATTGAACTGAATAACGTTTACTATGGAAACAACTTTGAAATCGCGGGAAAAAAACAGCAGTTACATAGTAAATTTTAATACCTACTGTTCTAAACTGAATGCGATAGCTGTTATGTAATAACTGTTTTCATAATTAGAAGTTTTTACTTAACTAACTCTACAGTACATTAAATAAAAATAAATAAAATATTATTATCTTATTTGCTTATCTTAATATAGAAAAATGTAATCGATATCAATTCATCACTAAAACAAATTTGATTATTTACATCTTCGATACAATACAAATACAATACACAATACGAATTAATAATAAAGTGTGTTTGTAAAATTGTATTTTCTTTCTTTTCTTTCTCTCTGTAATGGCAAAATAGCAGCTTTTTACTAAATGCTTATACAGTAGGTACCTACTTATAACAAAAAAAAAACAATGTTTTAAATTTTTGTCTTTCTGTCTGTCTGTTTGCTCCGGCTACTCTCTGAAACGGCTGGACCGATTTTGACGGGACTTTCACTAGCAGATATCTGATGTTTTAGGGAGTAACTCAGGCTACTTTTATTTTAGTTGCACAATTAGGGCACACGCGGTCGAAGCCTCTGACAGCAGCTAGTTGTCAAATAAATATATATTTATTATTTTAATAACAATAAATAATAGTGGTTTGTAATGATGCGAAACAATTTCGCATTTTCAATTCGTGACATTTACTTTTCAAAGTATATGGGTAGGTATTGCATTTGACTCTTCAAAATATTGGTACCTAGTTATCTAAATACTTTGACTTTATATCTAATAATACCAAAACAAACTTAAATAAATAAAATAACCCTATCATGCTTTTTAAGACGAAAGCGTCAGGGTAGGATTGGATAGCTCACCGTGCGATAAAGACCAGGCTCGGGTCGACGGCGCGTTGTGTCCCACGCACGCCTCTAAGAGATGTCAGCACAACTGAAGGGGTCCGATAGGACCGGTGCCTGCCGGGGTTGCGGGAAAGTTTGAAAGGGATACCGTGGCCCCTGGCAAGTCCAGGCAACTGAAGGAACACGGGTGGGTTTTAGTCAGTAAGAGTCTGACACGCCCTCCCGCTCCGTCCAGAGCGGGAGAAATTATTTGATAATTTCCCAACAAAAAAAAAGAGTAACCCGCGAAAATAAAATTTTCAGGTCGGTATCAAGTTGTATGTTGATCTAAATATGATTCGCGGCCGTCATTCCACATGCTTCGAGTAATAGGGATTGACAGTTGACACTATTGACAGATCACTTCAAGCTTACTTCACCTGAGTTATAACGATGAGCATTTTACAAAATACATCGGCTGGATATACAGAAATCACGCGTCCCTTAATCGCACGCGTGCACCCAGCCTAATCTCCTAAGATATTAAGGTACCCACGACTAGCCCGGGGGCTTAATTTGAAAGCATAACATGCAGACATATCCACCGTATGTACCATGTACTACCACGGACGGAACATGGTTTTGTATTCAATTATATCATGCAAATAGAAATTAGAGGTAACTCACTGAAATTGCTCAATACTGTAGCTATTTGTTAAGGAAAGATGTCTCGTTGCTTGTCTCACGCCAAGATCTATAAACGTTACTTAGTACGGCTAAGCGTTATACCCGTGACGGGTATAACGCTTAGCCGTACTAAGTAACGTTTATAGATCTTGGCGAAACTCACCAAAAATTAACACTTATAAACAAAGAAAAATTTTGTTTATTAGAAGCTAGATGGGGACGGGGACATGTCTATGTTAAATTTACAAGATGGAGACAGGGACATGTCTGTGTTAAATGTGCAAGATGGAGACAGGGACATGTCTATGTTAAATGTGCAAGATGCAGACGGGGACATGTCTTTGTTAAATGTGCAAGATGGAGACGGGGACATGTCTAGGATGTTAAATGTGCAAGATGGAGACAGGGACATGTTTATGTTAAATGTGCAAGATGGAGACGGGGACATGTCTATGTTAGATGACGAAGAAGACAAAGAAGAAGAACAAACAAGTCTTACTAATATAATACAGTATGATAAAAAAAAACGCGTTTGAAAAATTCAAGTACATTTTCTTAGCTTGTCGGTGGCAATTTTCAAATAGTCAGCCCAGAATTTGGCTACGATTTTGGCAGGCATTATAGAAAACTGTTTTATTAAGAATCAAAATGGAAATTCGTTTGTTTCGATTTTAGTAAGCATCGCCCCTTTTCGACCGTCAAAAATTATAAAAGTCGGCTACCAAACACCACCGTTCACTGTTTTTAAGTACTTCTTTAAAAATTAAGTAGGTAGCTACCCGTTTTATTTTAAGATTTTTCAGTTTTTTTTTTATCTGTTTGTCCGTTCTGTACTTAAGTCAATTTTCATCTTGGAAAATAAGTCTTAGACAGTAGGATTAAATAAAACACGCCCTTTAAGTTTTCCAACTAAGAATTAACCAAGTCAAATCATATTTTTTGCGATTTTGGCGATTTATTGTTCACAGATTTCTTAAATCATTATTCTGTTACCTGTATGTGAAGACTTGTAATTGGCTTTCAGTCACATTTTCAATGTCTTATTCTGGTTTGTTTAGCTGTAAGTCTTCCAAAGGAAATAAATAAATCAATAAATAAATATGTTTCAAGTAGGTCAATCAAACACACTTTTGAACGTCAAAATTTACAAGAAAATAAAATCGGCTTCCAGTCTAACTGGATGCAGCTGAATACCAGTATTTTACATGGAGCGACTGCCTATCCGACCTCCACAACCCAGTAACTGGGTAATACGATACCCCTTGGTAAGACTGGTTGTCAGACTTTCGGGCTTCTGACGACCCGTAACGACTGTCAAAGATCCACGAATGACAACCGGGACCAACGGCTTAACGTGCTTTCCGAGGCACGGAGGGGTCTCGGTATGTAAAGATGGTCACCCATCTACAGACCAACCCCGGCAAGCGTAGCTTAACCTGACGGATCGACCCGTGCGGCAGTTACTACTTAGCCACGAGCTCCTCAGACAGTAATGACAGATAAATTAATTATGTTGATATACATGGTGCTCACATATTAACAAATATTGCAACCGTAGACGATTTTTCCTAACATTTTTACAAAATAATGTAACAGTGTGTAAGGTTCTCACAGAATGTTAGAATTAAGTTGCTATATAAGAGTGTATTCAGTCGCAGTCACATCCATAAATCACCTAGAGCAACTTTATTAAACTTGCAAGCGAATCCAGCGCTTAAAACCGCTTAATTTCCCACATAAATTCACCCGACGCCACTTAAAACCAACACCGAATTATCTTTTCCACACAATTTTACCCAGTTACTAACCAGCTAGTGGTGGCTAGTAGTTCACGGCAATTTCCCCTAGCCCCTAGGTCAGTGCAGGCAATCAGCCCAGCTCCGTCCCGGTTTGTGTGTCTCTGTGTTACCTACATACCTAACTACTAACTATCAACTACCAACTATAAAGCATGCGTAGTACTATAATTATAGGGATGGGGTGGGTTTAGTTTTGTCGATAGTTTTGTTAAGGCGATTTTGTTTTTGATTTTTTTTTAACGAACTTGTGTTACACTTTAAAATAGCGATGTTGATTAATATACGTAGCTTTTCTACTCGATAACTAAGACAAAAAAATTGTAGTAATGTATCGTTCACATGGTTGGAACGAAGTTCCTATCGCTTTTGCACGAGTCGAGTATAACGAACAACAGAAATAACTAACTAAATCTATATTGGTATAACATAAAAAAGACCTACTTGCTCAAGCAGGTATTATTTATAACAAAGAAATAAAGCTGAAATATTTACTTAAAATAATAATTATTAAAATACTTAAATAAATTGAATATTAGAAAAAGAAGAAACGAAGTAATAAAATAAAAACATAATTAGCAGCATTAGCATGCTTAAATAATATAAATGCTCTTCAATTAAGCGCCCTTCCTCCTCTCTTCTACTATGCTGTGTCCATAATTGTTTCATTAATTTTAACCCTACCAACTGTTTTACCAACATTATGGAATGCAATATAGAATTGAGCATGTCCCAGAATCAAAAATACAAAGACATGCGTCATCTACCAACCCGCACTGGGTACGCGTGGTGGATTACGGCCCTCTCCCTCTCACAGAGGGAGACCTGTGTCCCAGCAGTGGGGACGTTATAGGCTAAAAATGTCCAAAATGTGACTTTTCAAAAAAAACTAAAAAAGTCTTCATTATAACATCTACTTGTAAACAAAGTAAATAGGTACTTTGATATAATAGCAATAGATAATTACGATTACAAATCATATGATTAGAAACATTTTCATTAACTTTTCTGATACCGGTTCCCTTTCCCAGTCGCCCAAGAAACTATTCAAACTCAATTCTCCAAATAGAAAGAAAGAAATAAAGAAAAACATTTATTTGGGACACGCACAGGAAATACAAACAGTAATAATAATATAAAAAATGAAAACAAAATGATATAAAAATAAAATAAAAAAGAAGCAAAAAAAAAAGCTAACAAAATAATAACGACCTGTACGATGCCAAAAAGGTAATACGGCGATATTAAAAAAAAAGCCACCGCGCTGGTAATCTGATAGGGCCTACTGTGCAAATCGACTTCACCCACATCCCTAGTGTTTTATGAGTAGCTATTACCAACACCTGTTAAGAAGTAAACCCAGATATACCTGTTACCGTAATTATGTGTCCAGTTAGACATTTGGTAGGACAAATTTAGATAGTAGCCTAGGTAGGTAGGACCTTTTACCTCAATAGAAACCAGTTTTATTAAGATGTCGTTTTCAAAGCCATTAACCATAGAGTTTATAGTTATTGGCATAAATCATTACCTTACTTGAGCTTACTGGAATTAGGTATGTATGCTATATATTAGGCACAATATCAACATTAAGGCATAAGGTACAGCCATCTCTGACCTCAACGAGGCAATTCTAAGATTCAGCCAGAAATTATCAGACATTCGGGCTTTATACTGACCAGGCTATCATAGGTATTCGGTATTCTTCGGTGACACCTAAGCACAGTTTTGCGATATAAGTAATACTAATTATTGAACCACGAACCCTTTTACTTTGAAAAAATCCCAACTGAGCACTTGAACTTAGAACATCACAATCACTTCCATAGTTCCATGTATGCGTTTATTTCTGTTATTTAAATTCAACTCCATAATATCAGTTTTTGTGCAGATTTCCTTTATATTAGACTAGCTTTTTCCCCGCCTTTAGCTGCTCGCCCGCGTGGACACCGAAAATCATCCCACGGGAACGTACTACCGCGATAACTCCTAACCCAGGTCATGGTGTACCCATGTGCCAAATTTCATTTAAATCCGTTCAGCCGTTTTAGCGTGAAAACGTAACAAACAAATAAACGTACAAACTCACTTTCTGATTTATGATATTATTAAGGATATTAGTTACCCTTCGACACAGGGATTCTCAACTTATTCTATAAATATGCACTATTAAAAACATTTGTTTATTATTAAAACTCAAACATAAAAAGTCGTAAGGTCACCACAACACTATAAAATTTTATCGACAGACGCTTGCACATCACTTGTTCATAAACAGCAGTTGTCATTTGTACAGACGCCAGCACACCTACTACAATATGTCAAATTTATTTTTTTGCTTTCTTTATTTACTTTATTACTAAAGTATAAGGTTCAAAGTTGATTGGGAAAATTTTACAGTTTCGGGTAGGTTGATGTGCTGGCGTCTGTACGTAGCATGTTAAATATGTAGTACGTAGTAACTATGATTATTTAGTACTTAGTTGGAATACGTATAACTGCCTGAGTAACCTGTAATCATATTGTAGCGACTTGAAGCAAACTTAATCACATATAAGGAGTGCTAATAATGTGAGAGGCTCAGGGTCAAAGTAATAACAGCCGCACGGATCGATCGATCAGGTTAAGCTACGCTTGTCGCGGTCGGTTCGTGGATGGGTGACCATCTTATTGTATTTACATTACGGTTTTGAGTAGAAAATCATGTTGAAATGAAATTGTTTATTCTATATAAGATATTGGAATCACTTTTACACGTCGTCTTAAAAAAAGAATTAAAAATTGGCTAGATGAGTTCGGCGTTTCCTATCTGACTACTTTGAGAAAAAAGGCCGAAACAAACTCAGAGGTCACAGTCTCTTTTAAAGTCCAGACATAATCTTGGTCAGGCCGTATGAGGACCATGTAGATTAGTCTGAAATGGTCTTTTGAGAATAGAACCACACAGATTTGAGTGGACCTGTCCTGTCAGTGCAAGCATTTGTCAGTAATCGTGGAGATTAGAAAATCATGCCGACTGGGAGGTTTAGGCCGTTTCCGCATTGGTCGGTGCGGTATAGTATCCTCGGTATCCCGAAACGATACCGCACTGCTTTCATTTTACCTCATTGGTTGGTAAGCAGCAGTGCGGTAAAGTGTGCTCTATAAACCGAAACGATACCGCACTGCTTTCATTTACGGACCTGACGTTATTTTTGCGGTATAATATGTGCAGTACCGCTAAATTCATGGAAATATAGGCACTCGGTAAGCATTCGGTACCGAGTACACCGAGCATGCTGTAAAACGCGTGACGTGAGCGTCTTTGTTTTTTATTTGTTTTTAATTAATATTTGATTACTTACTAGTTTATTTATGTATTTAGAGTTATGAAAAATATGTATTAGATTTGTTGAAACTGTTGGTACTCCTTGTCACTTGTCCATAGGGGTTCATTAGAAAACCACCGTCAGACAGCATTTGTCTGGCATTAATGCTGAAATGAACCCATTTTGGCGCAGCCGTGAGGCACACACTAATTACTATAAGATTATTTACACTTTTTATTTTGTAACTTATTAGTGTTTCACGAACTGTGTCCAAATAAATATTATTCTTTCTTCCTTTTTACCGCACTGGATATTTCTACCGAGACGCGGAAGCCGAAACGATCCCACCCGGCTCCCGCGTATACCGAGCCAATCAGGAAACGCTCATTGAAATATAGGCGCTCGGTAAGCTTTCGGTACCGAGTTTACCGAGCATGCTGATCCCGCACCGATGACGCACCGACCAGTGAGGAAAGTGCCTAACTGGCATGCGAGTTACGGTTTAAACGTTTCCGTGGAACGATTTCCGACCACAGCGCGGGCGATGTCGCGAGCGCATCTAGTTAAGAATATAACTTTAAACAGCCACGTAGGAATTATAACTTATTATAGCTTTAATTTCTCTATTAAAGTAAAACTGTGCACTTTCACGGCAATTATCCTAGAGCTAAGAATATCTAAGGGTCGTTTACGTTAGGTTTAAGCCCGCAATGCTACGTGAGTACTTAATATTGAATCATTAATACTAGCAACACTAAAAAATAAAGTTTTATGTGGCTGGTAATATTTTTACGACTTTAGAGGTAGCGGTTTACGACTTGGCTTGCTAATGTGACTTTTTCAATGTCATCTAAGTATATACAATATACATAGGAAGTATAGGAATTGAGATTTATCAAACGTTGTGATAATAAATTTGTGTGTGGAAAACGTCGACACTCAATCTAGACTAAACATAATTTCATGCCTGCTTTTCGACACAGTCCACATTTCGCTGGTTATGTTAGAAATCCCATGTAATAAAGAGGATGTGACTGACGTTTAATTGGGCACAAAACCAGGCAGAACCTCCAACGCATCAGCCAAAAAAAAAGGACTTAAAATAGTACTGTGTGCCTCACGGCTGCACCAAATAGGGCCAGTTCAGCATAAATGCCAGACAACTAGTGTCTGACGCTGGTTTTCAACTGGACCTTATGTTACGAGGACGTCTTCGTCAGGGGGCCTACTCCCGAAGCGAAGTCCATAGTGACGTACCCTCCGTAATTTCGATCGGAACTACGGACTACGTTTAGGCAGTAGACTCTATAATTTTATTAAATGTCCCTCTATAATTTTTTATCATTTCATGACACTAATATCATAATGAATTTTGACTTTATTAGTCGCTTTCTGTGGTCTACACCAAAGACACGAACTACATATAATATAAGGAATAGCACATATCAATCTGCCTAGCCTTTTCCAAATTATGTTGGGGTCGGCTTCCACAGTCTAACCAGCTGAATACCAGTATTTTACATGGAGCGACTGCCTATCTGACCTCCACCACCCAGTAACTGGGTAATACGATACCCCTTGGTAAGACTGGTTGTCAGACTTTCGGGCTTCTGACGAGCCATAACGATTGTCCACGAATGACAGCCGGGACCAACGGCTTAACGTGCTTTCCGAGGCACGGAGGAGTCTCGGTATGTTAAGATGGTCAACCATCCACGGACCAATCCCTGCAAGGGTAGCTTAACCTGATGGATCGACCCGTGCCGCTGTTATTACTTAGCCACGAGGTCTCAGCCAACAGCATATATACCGTGGTAAATTACGGTTTGTACATACATTTAAATATCACCATGGTTCGAACCCAAACAGCCTTGTTACTTTGTGTAAATTATTTCATCACTGCTCACAAAACGGTGAATGAAAATATCGTGAGGAAACCGGCATGTCCCAGAACCAAAAACTTCGAAGACATGTGACATCTACAAAGGCGTACTTGGCCCGCGTGGTGGATTACAGCCCACTACCTCTCACAGTATGGGGGCCTGAGTCCCAGCTGTGGGGACGATAAAGGCTCATTATGCTAGTCAGGCAACCTATAAGATTCCTATTCATCTTAATATAGCCACAGGCTCCCATAACCTATTTATCCATTTAACTTGGTATTGCAAACAGGTAACATAGTAAGTTTTTACTACCCAGCACATACCGTACTATTAATTTATTCTATTAATATTAATAGTAACCTGTCCAGTTGGTCACACCTGACTCATATGCATTTTTATGACTCGGACTCCCTTATGTGGCTATGGAAAACGGGCCCCTTGGCATTGTGTCATTATTTTTTTTGTTGTGGCAACATTTTTGTAGAACTGGCTGTCACTATACATTGTTCATGTAATGCGGACTGATACGACACTTGCCATTCCTATTTAGGTATCTAACCGTGCGTTGACATCAAGGTATTACACGGGATCAAGACTTATGCGGTTGAAACCGCGGGGCGCAGCTAGTGGGGTTATAAATGGCTTAAAAACAAAGCAATTAAGTCTGCCTACATGTAGGTATGTACGTACTTATACCATGTCATAATAACAAAGGTTACTTATGAAAGTGGCAGTCGTAAAAGGATTGGTAGTGATGGGACATGTTAAGGTCACTTATCGATAAAAAATACATTAGATATTAATAATTTGTGTTGTTTTTCTGGTAGATGTAAGTACTAACACTAGTTTTTAAGTTGTGTGTATACTAACCAAATGGACTACTTTATAGATCCGTTTTTTTTTTTAAATATGTATATATTATAACATATCGCCTGTTCCCCAAAGGGTTGGGCAGAGGTGTTCAGAGGTTTGCCATACACCTACATGTCAACAGTTATGTTTAAGTCCCATATCTGGGCGAGCCTATTGCCATAAAATGGGCACAAATCCAGACTCCGGACTGCTACTGAGAAATTCCAGATAGAAAAACCCAATAACACTTTTTCTGACCTGGGAATCGAACCCAGGACATCATGGTCAGCAAGAGCGCTTGCAACCGCTACACCAACGAGGCACTTCACACGAAATCTAGACTAAACATAAATTCATGCCTATATTCATTAGCAGATTCCTATATTCATTTCCAGATTCTGGGCTGCACCTAACAAATTCCTGATGGCAAATGTGTTTTTTTTACTCAAACGCACATTGCGTTAATGTTACTGACTTGTACTTTCAGGATCCATCTTAATACGAGGGGCTAATAACTTGTATACTAGAAAAATAAATGTTTGAGACTGCAAATGACTTTAGCTTTTACTTTTGAGCAATTCCACTCATGAAGTACCCATTTTCTAGAGTTCTTTTCATTGTAACTACCATCTTCACACTGGATTCCTTTGGGAAATCAGGTCTTTAGTTTTCCCTCAGGAAATCATTATGTTCGAGCCTGCACCACTTTCTAGTTTAATGCCCCAGTCGATTTACGACAACTGCAGACAAATCGAGTCTTCTAAGTGAAAGTAAATCTTGCAATACAATTCTAAGCAGACTACTGTAAAGATTCTTTTATTTTATAGAAGACTACCTGCTCATAAGTCTCGATCCCGTAGGAATATCGTGATAAAAATTACCTATCCTATGTACCAAATTTCATCCTAATCCGTTAAGCCGTTTTAGCGTGAAACCGTCACAAACAAACATACAAAAAAAAAAAAAAAACTCTTTATTATGTTACTAGCTGCATCCCGTGGTTTCACTCGCATAAGTCTCGATCCCGTGGGAATATCGGCATAGATGGTATCGTATGTCCAAATTTTATCTAATCTGCCATTTTAGCGTGAAAGCGTAAAAAATAAACAAACTCACTTTCGCATTTATATATATTAGTTAGGATATAGTTAGGTTTCGCTTAGAAAAGCTACTGACCTTGATATTGTGTCAACTTCTTGGTCCTATAGTTTGTCTCTTTCACATAACACACTTATATTCTTCGAAAGGTTAAGCAGAGATGCATCTATTCGCCACCCACCCATTTCGCCAGTAATGTTTAAGTCCCATGTAACAGGGGCGAACCTATTGCTATCAACCGGGCACAAATCCAGACTCCGGGCTGCTAGAGAGAAGTTCCTGATGAAAAAAATTGGATATAACACTATACCCGACCTGCCAGTCCTTTATTCTATAGAAAAAAGCCAATAACTTTTATACTGTTTCAACTTCTTTGTCTTACTTCTCTCTCTTTCAGTCTTTGGTAAACAAAAACCATTTCGACATTCAAAATTATCGATAATTTTGCCCATCACTACCGCTAAAGTGTCATTACGGCTGAGCCTTTTTTTGTGCGCCCATAAACTAACGCTGTACATACAAATATTGTAATTTCCATCACTATGCTTTCATATGGTGATGTGTCAATCGATACTGAGTAGTTTTTTTTATAGGCGTAGAGTTTTTTTACGGTATAACCGTAACCGGTGTACCTACATATTTATAACGTGGGAACTACAAATAGCGGTTACAATAAATGTCACGGGAGCCCCCTTCTATCTTCAATCAGAATCTTCATCAAGATCTCAGAATGCCCACCGTCCAGCACTTCATGTAACGCCTATCAAAGCATTTCTTCGACTCTGCTTTATAGAACCACAATCCTCTGATTGCGGTGGGCACCCAACCCTTCTCCAGGAGAGAATAGGGTTACCAGTACCGTTTGCAACTACAATCAGAGACCGCTGTCCTTCCGTCCTCGCCGCCGAGGCCTGTACCCTAATTACGTAATGCACAATCAATCCGAATCTGAATCGTTTTGAAACAGATTGCTAATCCATTGCTCCGTAAGTTCGAAAAAATATCTGCAGAGCAACGTAAATAACGCAATGAATGTTGTTGAACTGTCAAAATGAAACTGATTAGTTGGAATCGTTTACGAAAATAAGTTTCGTAATTAGGTGACGCGAAACTAAGCATAATTTATTACTGACCAAAAACCTTCTGTTTCCCTATGTAATAACTATACAAAATAAAGTCACTAGAATTAAGAATTAAGGGCGGCTTGCGCATCGTCGTTAAATACAGTTTAAGAGCGACGTAAACGCATTTAGTCTGCTAATTATAATTAGCGTCTTGCACAACAAAAATTTAGGCACTAATCACGTTTAACGAACTGTCAAAGTTAAATACCCAAAGATGGCTATTTAACGTCGCTAAATACGTTTAGTAGCAATCGCGCGTCATCATTTTGAGGTTATAGAAATTTTACTATTATTTTAAAACAGGTATTTTGCTTTTCAGTCTGTTTAATTTGGTCGGTCTTTTTGCACTCAATAATATGGGTGTATGGTTCCATCGCTGCAACCAGCAATATCTGTTCTTCTTTTGTAAAATTAGGCCCCCGGGCCCTAGAAGAAAAACTTTTGTTTGCAACACTGCACAAATCACAACAACACAATTTGTGTGACTTGACAGCTCGGTTGACTTGATGTGACAGTTGAAAGCTCGTCGGTCCATGTCACGCATTTTTTTTAAAGAAATGCAACCATTTTGCTCTAAGTCAAGTGTAAAACGCAAGAAAACGTAAAAAGGATCGCAAGAAACTGCTTTACCGACTCCCTAACTACGATTAGTTAAATGACCATCCAAACGGACGTGAGCAAGACCTTTTTAATTGTATTTAGGCTAAACATATTTAGCAAGATAAACGCATTTAACTAAATTCTGTTTAGACCAAATGTTGCGCAAGCCGCCCTAAGTATCTTATCATTCTTGATACTAATACTATCGACGCGCGACGGTGGCAAATGTCGTTTTAAATGTCCCTTATGACATTTTTTCACAAGTAGTAAAACTATTTAGCGGTATGCAAAATCAGCTTATAATTACATATACTTAAAATTAAAATTATAGGTATTACATTCGTTTTCAATTAAAATTAGTTACATTAGAACGGTGAGACATGTAGGTAACACTATGCAATTATGAACAACTTTGTAACAAACCATGTTTCTGGCAAATAAATAAATAAATAAAAATATGTCTGTCTGTCTGACGGTATATTAGAGTACATATGTGAGGTAGACCATGACCTGGTTCACATAGGATATTTCTATCCCGGAAGTACGTTCCCCTGGGATGGTTTTCGACCTCCACACGAGTGAAGTTCCGGGCAAAATTTAGTTATAAATAGTCATACAATCAAATGTAACTACATATTTCGATAACAAGCAAGACCCTGTATTCTATTACAGTCGCACCTGCTTTGTTAGTGGGTTATTGAGACAGACGATATTGATTAGGGTTCCGAAAATTGTACAATAAACGGTTGGACCCTCGCCGAGTTTTGTATTACGAAGTGTTATTTGAAGTGACTGTTTTATATTTTCGTAAAATTGTTGACATAATGAATGTATACACAATACACACTGGCGGCCTTATACTTGTTCAAAATAAATTTGCAAGCGAAACTCGCAGACCTGATGGGCATAACAACAAGTGAGATTATATTAAAATTTAAAGACCCCCACACAAACATTTCCTCATTTCTCTTTCCTACTCCATCACCAGACCCTGTTCATCATCTATCTACCTATAACTCAAACTCAAAGCATGTATTTCAATTAAACCATTTACAGGCACTTTTGAATTGTCAAGGGGTCGGTCAGTCAAAAATATGAAGCTAGTTGCCCATTCCAAAGCGTAGTAGGTATCTATGGAGAAGAACGGGCAAGAAACTCCACGGACACTCTTTTAAATAAAAAAATTGACACAAAATATTGGTTACATCATTCATTTTGAAATTATGCATGTGAGAACAATGTAGAAAGACGTGCACGTTCGTAAAAGCGATCGCAATAAAAAGAAAAAAAAAAAGAATCATTCAAAAACTTAAAATAAGCCATGGCAGCTAAGAGATGACCAGTTCCAACTGACGGTGCCCGTTCACGAACATGACGCATGGATCAGCACCATTCAGCTCAACCAATTCATTGAGAACATTCCAATGAGCCCAAACACGATACCTTTGCTGTAAGTTGGTAAGGGAGTTGGGTATCCTGCAAATTCCAGGTGATGCGTCAGAAGGTGCAGCATCAGTTCAAGGTTACTATGTTCTTCTAATACCATAGAAGTAACAAAATACCAAATTTCATATCGATCATACCTGGGGAAGCCGCTCACATCCATTCATCAACTAGAAAAGAGCTGATAATCTTCAAACGGCTGAACGGATTTTGATAAAACATGTCTAAGAACCATCGCTAGAAAACTTGCTTTCTGATTTTAAAAAAACACACACAGCCGTGAAACTTATAACACCCCCCTTTTTTAGCGTCGGGGGTTAAAAAATAAAAAGATATACCGTTTACCTACATTTTAAAATATTTTATATAAAAACAGTATCTTATCGGCATCAGGCCAGGGTCCTAGCTGCCGGTGGACAGGGCTCTAGAGATCGGAAGCTCGTCACTATCTGAGCTATCTTATTACAGTTGTTACCTACTCACAAATTCCCCAATCTGGGGATTGTGCCAAGGACCTATGTTCAGAACTTGGGACAAACAGGAACCCATAAGCGGTTCAAAAAAATATACGGAATCCTGAAATCCGATCACCTCTCCACAATTTTTTAACTTATTCACAAATATCCCATTACTATGCAAATGCGGCCCGTTAAAAACATGCTCTATGATAAAAAGATAATTCTGCCATTACCCCAGTGGGAGCAGGTTCAAGACCTGTTCCTACACATGTCCACACATGGCCAAGTGAGGCGGTCACCTGCATACCTGGCCCAGTTGTGTATCGTCCGGGAAGCTATGGGATTTTTTCTATCATACATACACTATGTACTTACTTAAGGCGACCATATCCAACTTTTAATCATTCTATACTGAAGATCACGTCTAAACGAGTAGTGTTAATGATTTGGAAAAAATATATGTTAAATTAGAACATTTTCTTAATAACTTAACTTGTTGTTATAAATGCGCTGTTGATGAGCTTGTTGCTGTTAGAGATTATGTTTACATTAAATAGTGAAATTAATTTGTAAAACTATGTCTAACGCGGATAAAAAAACTCTGTTTAGCGGTTACACCACCACATACGAACTACGCATCAAAGACATGACGTCACACAAATCCTGCATCGCGCAATTAGAGTTTACCGCGCGAACGACATATACATACATCTATAGAGAAGAGCTTCCGAAGCGTGCTCCACCTGCTACACTCGTCCTGGCCTACCTAATTATCCCTACTAATATCATATTTGCGAAAGTGTGTATGACTATCCGACATCAACATTTGGGTAGTCAGCCCGCCAGACACAACACCCGTCTGGTCGGAGGGTCCTCCCTTTTCTATGGTGGATGAGTGAACTTTACACCCTGTTCCTCATGCTCCTAAATCAGAATCACGCTTATTTTTCTGAAACATTCCATTCCAAAGATCCAATTCCCTTTTAAACATAATTTAATTATTGATCTTTTAGTATACGCGTTTTATTAAAATACCTTTTGTTTTATGTATAATAAATTATACAGCGCTCCTGGATGGGCGAGTCTTATTACTGGCTGGACGTACGACGCGTTGCGTGAGCTCAGTACAGAACACGCAAGCTATCCACTCAAGGTCACTGGCATATGTCTGCGTCTTAAAATGGGTGCGCACGAGCGCTTAGACGAGGTGAAAAAGGGGGTTGATAAAAACTTGCTCGTGCACATTGCATTTATGTATTCCGAACTGTTTTTACTTTGTAGGATTCTAGAAGGAGGATGCAATACAGAGACACGGATATAACATTCTTTGACGTGATCTACTAATCTAATACTATTAAAGATAAAGGTAATTATATTATTTTGCAAATATGGGTGGTTTAGCCATATTTTACTAGTAGAATCCACTAAATTAGACAGAACAAAAAACCACACAAAACCAAACGCACATTATTACGGACGTTGTTCTCACATGTACCTATAATTTAAACATGAATGATGTGTAACCAACATTTTGTAACAATATTATGATTTAAAAGGGTGTCCGTGGAGTTTCTTGCCCGTTCTTCTCCATAGGAACCTACGCTTTGGAATTGGCAACTAGCTTCATATTTCTGACTGACTGACCCCTTGACAATTCAAAAGTGCACGTAAATGGTTTAATTGAAATAAATGCTTTGAGTTTGAAACATTATCTTCTTTTAAACATTACAAACAGTCTAAGTTACAATCTTTTTGACGTGAAAAAGAGTTTTCTCTCGGAGTACTGGTAGAAAGTTCAATACGAGTATTTCTCGCCATCAAAAACATGTAAGATTTCAATCGCTAATAACTACAAGACTTTTAATGCCAGAGTAATGGTTCAGTACGCAAAAGAAAGGTCATAGTTATAACAATTTTGAGGTAGAATATAATTTGCCTATGACGTCACATCGCGAGGGCAGAGGCATGCGCGCGACTCTGTATTTTTCACTATTATGTCGAATTTCCAATTAATATATGTAGTGCAAAAATGTGTTCAGCTACAACGGTGATTCTGGTGTCGTTCCCAAGAGTTGGCAAAGAACTACGAGGACCTAAAGAGATATTACAAAAATATTTCATAAAATTGGGGTAGAAAGCATATTTATTTATTTATTTATCACTCCAAAAATACAAATATCCTTACAGGCTAGACCCAATGCGATATTGTAGTACACTTAAAAATTAAATATTACCACTGCTTGTACCATAGCAAATTCTATAGGTAGCAATTTTTTCAAATTCGCCCAAAGCGCAACCGAATATTATGTCGACGTCATCAGCAATGAGGTTGAGAGTGTGGAACATACGAAGTTGACAATAGCAAAATAATTTCTTATACACGGTGACATTTGAATCACAGTTTTGTTAGAACAAAGGTTGTTCAGACCATGGTCTACTACCATTCTATTGCATCAAATATGTAATTAAAACAAACTAAACTAGGCGTTCTCAAATAAGTCTTATGTTGCTCAAACGTGTTCAAACATTAACCGTAACATCAAAGTACTCATCGCGGTAGCAATATGGCATTCAAAAGAGTTATGAGGAGTCCACGTGGACTACAAGGATCGCGCGTTTATTGTGAAAATGTGTTATAACTATTGGATTGTGGAAAATTGAAATCAATGTTGTCTTGGTGCACACGGAGCTGACTCGGATGTTTTGTTTTTGTCTTGTTCCTGTAATATCCCAATAAATAAATAATACCTAATAATGTCACGTTAGATACAATAGGTACCCATACCTAGTACCTACAGGAAAGAATGAAAGCCACGTCTCATAGTACCTACCGTAAGTTCGCATCTACAACGAAATGATAAAATTATTAGAGGTCAACCACCTCGCCGCCCCGTGCATAGCCAGAAAATACCCATAGCCAAAGCCATAGCAAGCCATAAAAATGTGTTTTAAAGTAGCCAATTATCAGTGATAAAATACCTACCGAAGTTAATTTTTAACTTTGGTATTTTCTAGTAAGACGTACAAAAATAAGTGCTAACTAAATTTCGTCTATGAAGGTACATTTCCCTGTAGACAATGCTGTCCCGTGCGGGAGCGAGCCGCACGGGATAATGTTCTCTGATCGCGATGCATTATTAGGCAGCAGCTTCGATGACGACACACATACTCACACACACACTAAGAAGTTCCGAAAATAACTAAAATAATGACAGAAAATCACGAAGCACACTAGCACCCATAAGACAGTAAGTTAAAAACTCTTCGGCGCTTAAATTAATGAAATAGGAGAAAGCTAAACTCAAGTAATAATAAGTAGTGCTGTGCTTCCTAATAATTATTGTCCGTACCGATGCCGATGGCGCAGTTTCTGAGCGATAGGCTGCTGCGTTACGTGTCCCGAATTCGATTCCCCCACAGAAAGATGCAGGTGAGATTTGAATTTGTAAGCGCACCCACATTAGCTACAAAAGTAATTAAGTACTAGCGTGGGGAACTTTTTAAAAAAGAATGACGAAGAAAGTGGATAATCTTTGGTAATTGTTCGAAACAAAAGTTCATAAAAAAGAAGTTAAAAAAAGTTTCAAATTAGGTACATGTGATGATTGTAATATCATTAAAAATTACTTTTTTTTTCAGTAGACACATTTTATTTTGTCAGTTATGTGCACTAAAGTCGGTTAAAGTGTGGAAAAAATATTATCGCTAATAATAATCTCAATTGTAATTGCAAAACAGCAAAACTGACTTTTAAAATGCCTAATGAATGACGCGAGTCACGCGAGTGCTGTATCCTTGTATCATTCCCTGCTGGCTGACTGCTGATACGCTTTCTGTTGTATTAACCGCACGATGGCGGAGCACGGGGCGACATAATATGACACCGGTTCATCGGTTATTCGGTTCCTTTGAGTTCGCCGCGGCCGGCACGTGCGTTTAGATGTTTAGTAAAGTACCTAAACTGCGATGGCCGCGCGTGAACTTTGGCGAAACAGCTGATTGGGAGTACTGAATTGAATTCACATAGCAGTTTCATGTTAAAATAAATTACTTACTAGTTTTAAATTTTATTCACATTCATTTTAAATCGTAACTGGCACAATAAAATATTTTATTTATTAAATAAATAGTAATATCAAGTAGTTAGTTTAACTCTTTTATCGTACTTATTAAATGTTGTTTAATAACATTCGGATAAATAATTGTTGTGGGTCTGCTGTTTGTGTGTGTGTGTGATTTGAGTTTAAAACCTAGCTTAGAGCAACGTTTAAAATAAACATGTAGGTACCTACTTATCTACGTACTTTTACGAAGTATTCACTACACAAACATCACACGCATCTACTTTGAGACGCGAGCGCCGCGCCACGCCGCAGTGTCTATGTTGTAGGTAGTAACGATAATCCCGACATTTTTAACTTTGTCTTTTTTGTGTTTTTTCAAAAACCAATGACGTTTTTTTTTTTATTGGACGTTATGGAATGGTAGTAGACCATGGTCTGAACAACGTTTGTTCTAGCAAAACTGTGATTCAAATGTCACCGTGTATAGACTCTGCTCAGATATTTAATAAAATCCAATCGCAGAAAGCTTGCATCATAAGGAATGCAATGAGCCTAAAAAATATAATGTCGAGCAAAAGCAACGGCTGTATCAGAAACCGTAAGAAAATGAACATTACAACATTATTTTTTACATAACATATTTTTGAAATGAATAAAATATGTTTATCATTTGCATTTAAAAAATATGTATTAGGAATTTAATTTCATTTTTTTTTTTATTCATCGTAAATATTAAATAACATCGTTGTTATTATTTCACCACACGTTTTCACGAAACTGCGGTGCGTGCTCGAACTGCGCCTAAGCCTACGTTCGTACGGATTTATTTTCGTGCACTGGATTTTCAACACTCTGCTTAGCGCCGAGAGTTGAAAATCCAACAGTGTGTTTTTTCAACGCGCTGGGACGAGAATGTGTCCAAGCTAGGGTCAGGATTCTAGGGAGAGGATCCTCCTAAAAATGCGAGCCGTGTCCAGAAGTGTCGCATTCTGAATCAAGCCCTTGATCCAACTGCCCAACGAGAGCCTCGTTAGGTTTCGGTCGAGGCTCTTGGCAATTAAGCCAATGGGTGATACGAGTATCGGCACAATGATCGCTGAGTCAACACCCCACATATTGACAACCTCACGAGCCAAGTCAAGATACGGTAGGGGGTGTTCCTCAGGGTAACGTCCTTTCTCCTCTTCTTTATTCAATTTTCATCAACTTTCTTACCAGAGTAATCTCCTCTAGTTTTCATCTCTACGCAAATGACTTGCAGCTCTACCGACTATTTATTATTATTTATTATTACTTCATCTTTGACGTTTCTGGGATTCCGGACCTTTGTAAGGAGTACGAGGGGCCAAAGCCAACTCGCAGAGGCCCGAGACGTTTTTAATTAAAAGAGGCACCAACTGACGATTATCCATGTATGCTCTATGCAAGTACATCCAAGGACAACCCCCGGTTGGTGCAGGACTATTGCAGAGCATGGAAACAAAACATATTGAGCTATTTGGTTACCTTAAACTATGAAAGGACTATGTCCCCTGCCTGATCAATGTAATGTTTATTATATTTTATTATTATTATAAACCTCTCCCATCTCCCCTTGACGAATCTCATGCAACTGCTACTTACGACTCGTAAGTACAGAACAATATTGTGATGAGCCTTATTGACCCGCACTGACCGCACTAGCTAGGACACTAGACGAATCTTGTGTCTATTTACAGATCACGTGCCTGCACTAGCCTCTCTGAATGTATGTCGAGGCCTGCTTCTAGTCAAACGTACGCCTAACCGATGTTTGCTAGTGACACATAAAATAACCTTATAATACCCTAAAAATATTTGTTACCATTCGTAAAAAAATCTTTTTACAGGATTGGCGTATTAGTCCTAACTTCCTGACTTTTTATTATATTATAAATACGATAAATGATGTGATAAGACAACGGTGTGAGTTAAAAGAAGATGTAGTGACAAAAATTGAAAAGGGTATGCTGAGATGGTTTGGTCATGTTGAGAGGATGAATGAAAGGCGACTAACAAAATGTATTTACAAGGCAGATGTGAATGGAAACGCCGCCGGGAGGGGACGCCCTAGGAGGACATATACTGACCTTATTGGTGATGTTCTTCAGAAAGGACAGCTGCGTAATAATCTCAACCGGCGAGCGTGTATGACCAGATGTATAAACGTAAACGAGGAAAAGGAGTATGTAAGGATCGTAGCAGGTGGCATTCTGTAGTTTCTGCCTACCCCCATGGGAAGAAGGCGTGAGTTTATGTATGTATGTATGTATGTATAAATACGAAAGTGACTTTGTTTGTTTGTTACGCTTTCGCGCTAAAACGGCCGAACAGATTTGGATGAAATTTGGGACATGGGGAGACCATGACCTGGGTTAGTACTTAGCATACTTCTTATCCCGATATTGCGGGTGAAACCGTGGAGCGCAGCTAGTTAAACATAAACCATGTGCGCTAGTCATATTTTCTTCAAGGGAAATTTGGACATGGAATTGTCAATAATACACTCACATTTCAACAGTTATGTTTAAGTTCCATGCACTTAGGGACGAACCTAAAAGCGTGTACGCACAAACGAACAAGAACATCAAACACTTTGTTCGACAAAAATGTTCGCAGCGATACAATTTCGAATCCATGGCTACTAAAGAGAGCGGGTGGTTGTGCATGAACAGTGTTCGTGTTCGCTTTGCAGATTGACGTCCACACGTACGAACCAAATGTTCCGTGTTTGATGTTCACCATGTTTTTTGTTCGTTCGTCCGTACACGCCTTATATTGCCAAAGATCCCATTAAACAAAATCCAAGTTTGATTTTCTCGAAAATAGAACTTCTGCCCAGAATAAAACATAGATACTCAAAACAATAACATAGAGATCATTATATGGCCACCAAGGCTCTCCTGTCCTTTTGAAGATAATGTATGTCTTGCATGGGAACCTACTACTCATTGGAACGGGCAACTAGCTTCATTTTAGTTACCGAGCGACACGTTCACAATTCAGTAGTGCCTGTAATTGGTTTAATTGAAATACATGCTTTGAATTTGAGTTTACCGTTTGACTGAATATAGTTAAATCGATTACAACCATACTGCCACCACCAACCAATCCAAAAGCCAAAAAAAAACTTTAGCCCTTTTTATACAGTCCGAAATAAATTAAAAACCGCCATTAAAATAGGTCGCTGCTCGATAATGTAGTCGCCGGCCGTGCGCACACGCATCACATCCGGCGGCGTGCAAAAGCGCCATCTGACGTGTTCTGAATAAACTATTAACGTCTGGGTGTGACGTAACAAGGCTTTGATGTAACCGAGGTGGATTTTGTGAGACTGACCGAGGTCGACATCATTATCAATTTATCTGTTCGCCGTTACAATTAAAGACACATTATTTGCATATACATATAAGACTTCAACTGCTACTAATGAGACACAATAGAATTTTAATTGTTATGATCTCCTGGAGTCTTTGTAACGGACGGGAGGCTATACAAATAAATAAAATTGAGGGGTCTATTTGTAATGTCAAAATAACTGCTTTTTACTAAATGTGAAAGTATAAAAGGTAGTTATTACAAAATAATAAAAATAAAAAAGTTGCCTGTCTGTCTGTTTGTTCCGGCTTATCTCCGATACGGCTGAACCGATTTTGACGGGACTTTCACTGGCAAATAGCTGATGTTATAAGAAGTAACTTATGTAACCTACTTTTATTTAAGAATAATAAAAAAAAAATATAAGGGCGGGCAGTAGCTAGTTGATTCTATAATGTTCGGGCGTAAGGTCAGGAATAAAATTGTTTACGTAGTGAAGAATTTTATGTTTATGGGGAGTTGTAAAAGGTGACAGAATGGATAATTCAGGGGTAGCATCCTCTAGGTTAGCTCAGAATTCTGCGGCCCCAGAATAACTCAGCATGGTGTGGTCATGTGCCACCATAAGCTAGACAGCAACCGGTAGAGACGGACAGTGATCAGCTTTTTCGGTGTAGCAAAGGAGTAGCACTGATCTCCGGTAGCCCGTGAGATCCCAGAGTTTTTACATGTGCAGAGGATGGCTACTGTCGGGTTTAAACTGATGAGATGCCAACTCATAACTCCCTTCGCCTTACTCAGGCTGGAGGTGAGTATCCACTAGGATTCACCTTACGAGGAAAACGAAACTGTCCGAAAATTACAAATTATTTGCGAAAGGTAGATGTGAGTGGAAACACCGGGAGTCAACGCCCTAGAGGGACATAGTATAGTGACCTAATTGGTGATGATCTTCAGAAAGGACAATGAAAGGACAAGGTGCGTAGTACTCGCAACCGGTGTGCGTGTATGACCAGCATGTCGATTCCCGTAACCACTTCACCGTGAAAACACGTGAAGTGAGCGTGGAGTGAGCTGTCAGTGTCATCTCACCCTGTTGGAATGACAACTCACTTCACCTAAGTTTTCACGGTGAGATGGTTACAGAATAGCACTGCTGATGTATGAACGTAAACGAGGTAAAACAAGTATGTAGCGTAGCAGGTGGCGTTTCATAGTTTCTGCTTATCCCCATAGAAAGAAGGGGTGATTGTATGTATATGCGAAACCCAGCAAAAGGATTGCCGACTGGCCTTTTAAACGCATCTTATATCTAGCAGGAACCTATTAAGGCACTTATTATAAAGCTAAGACTTTTTGAAGTTCTAGGTATAATAGAAAGGGAACAGTTAATTTATTCGGCCGCATAAGGCAGGTCGCATGCGCAGATTTACGGCCCCTGGCTCGCTCTCACATAAATACAGGGACGCGCCTTATCGGAGCGGCCGCCGGGTTAAACGTTAACTGTGAAAGTGGCACAATATATGAGCGGTAGCGAGTTGAGTAGTAACTACTCTACATTCACAAAGAATAAAAGACCAGTAAGTTAAAAATTTAAAAAAATAAAATTTAACGTACAGACAGGAGCTTAGGGGGAGAGAGGAGAACGGAAATAAGTAGATTAGAGGCTCCAAAATAAATCCAATCGTAAAAATGGACCACAGAATACAAATACCCGTAACCTTCAGTTAACCGGAAACTCTTAGAAAGAAACTTCAAACTGTCTTTAGCGACCAAAATTGCCTAATAACCTATACGCAGTAAAGACCACATTGTCATAAGAATTTCTTAAGTGGCTAGCTCTGATCATTAGAAATATGATAAAAACACGCGTGTCCAATCAGACTAATGGACCATAGAGTCCACTATCGTATGAAAACAATATTTTAATGTCACTTCGCTGTGAGAGAAAGATAGCTACACACTGTCTAGTTATCTATTATCTTCTATTCGATAGAAATACACACACTAAAAACTAATAGCCAGTTATGGCTATTAGTTTTTATACTAGAATAGCCTCATGTCTTCATAGTACCTACAAATATTCAAATTCAAAAGTCATTTATTCAAACTATGCTGAGAATCAGCACTTTTCGAACGTCAAAATTACACAAGACAGTCCCCCAAAACGCCCAAACTTCACCACTTCCTAGTGCTTTAGCTGAGAAGAAGAAGTAGCGCAACAAATTCCCCAGCAGCACAGCTGTTTGTTCAGTTAGAAAAAAATGATTCTATTTAATAGTATCTATGCAAAAAAAAAACGAAAACAACCCATTTTCAAAGGCACTACAACATAATACTTATAGAAGAACAGTGTGACTACTCAGACCCCAAAGAAATGAGAGTATACACCGACGGTTCGAAGACCGACTCCGGTACCGGAGTCGGGGTCTTCTCACACGACCTCAACATAAATATATCCAGACCGCTGGGAAGGTTCAACACCGTCTATCAGGCGGAATGTGTGGGCATCATACATGCGGTCCACGCCCTAGAAGCCACGAAGGTTACGGATACACACATACGTATAGTCTCCGACAGCGCAAAAAATATTAGCTCAAAGCTAACACTAGAATGTCACAATGCATTGGAACAAATAACGGTCTCTGACGCAACAGGGTGACACTGCAATGGATAAAAGGACACAGTGGGTCGCTAGGTAACGACGCAGCTGACAAACTTGCTAGACGAGGATCCAGCACGGCAGTCTGTGACCCGAGCCTATCGTACCCATCCCCTTCAACCAAATACGTATACATATGGTTACTGGATCTCACCAACACACAAGCAGGGCAATGGTGGTCCTCGACACAGGACTGCAGGCAGTCAAAGGAAACTATGCCATCCTTGGATAGCAGGCTGACCAGGCGTCTATTACGCCTGGACAGGAACGGCCTGCGCCTGGTGACCGGGACCATCACGGGACACTGCTCGCTAAACAAGCACTTCCACACAATAGGCATAACGGCCATCAAACGGCCACTATGGCCCACGCACAATGGTCCACCTTACGGACTGAGTGCGGAAACATAGAACATAGTATGCATAATAATTTACATTACGCAACACAAAACATAATTTAAATTATAAATTAATAGCCATATGAGCAGACGCCAATATACCAACTAAAAACATCGAGAACTCTCAGGCTAAAATACAAATAGCTAAAAATAACGTAAACAATATCTAAATAAAAGCCTCCAGGTATAAAGGGCGTACCCGGCCACAGTCCTTTGAACCCGCTACCGCTTATACATTGCCCCATACAACACGGAAACAATACTAGTGACCAGTTGGTTACCAGGAATGGTTGCAAACCTGACGGTCTACAGCAGATGATGATAACGAGCAGGATTTGTGCAAGATAAGGAGGCTTTCCGAAATTAGTAGCTTATCAAGAAGGCCATCACGACTGGTTCTGTGGTAGCAAGTGAGAGTTTGGTTAGCAAAGGTTCCAGCTTCAGTTTCAGCAGTAACGAAGGAGCAGTAGCGAAGGAGCAGGTGAAGGAGCAGTAGCGAAGGAGCAGGTGAAGGAGCAGTATCGAAGGAGCAGTAACGAAGGAGCAGTAGTGAAGGAGCAGGTGAAGGAGCAGTAACGAGAGAGCAGTAGCGAAGGAGCAATAACAAAGGAGCAGGCGAAGGAGCAGTAGCAAAGGAGCAGTAATGAAAGAGCAGGTGAAGGAGGAGTATTGAAAGAGCAGGTCAAAGGAAGAGTATCGAAGGAGCAGTATCGAAGGAGCAGTAGCGAAGGAGTAGTAGCGAAGGAGTAAAACACACACATAAGCTATGTTTCATCCTGGATCGCACACGAATTTGCGGGAAACAGTAATTATAAATTTGCCCATCTGCCCTTAATAAAACAAAATGTTAGAAGGTTACAGATAATACACGTTCGTGGGTAACATTTTAAATAAAACAAAGCTTTTACAGTAAACACCACATTACCATAAACGGAGGAAAACACCATAGATAACCCTTACACCGCCAATATATTTTTATTACGCCGTGGAATGGATGAGGCACCTGATACAGTGCAATCTAAGTATTTTAGGGTCCCGTACCTAAAGGATGCCAAATGGAACGCTATTATTAGTAATAGGGTTCCATTTGGCTCCCTTCGGGCCTACACTATCCGTCCATCTCTCTGTCAGCTGGCTGTATCTCATGAACCGTAATAGGTAGACCGTTGGAATTTTTCACAGATTGTGTATTTCTGTTGCCGCTATAATATCAGATGATAAAAATATAATAAAATCCATCCCCATACAATAAACGTGTTTTATTCGGCGTTTTTTGCTCGATCATTTAATACGGTACGGTACCCTTTGTGTGCGAGTCCGACTCGCACTTGGCCGGTTTTATACGACCAAAGTGGCCGCCTTATTTCATGTTTCTTTGCCATTTTTTTGCCAGCATAATATCATTTTCGCCGTTTAATTGGAATATATTTGCACTTCATTTCATCAGTAACTATAATAACTGACGAAATGTGGGTGTAGGTACATTAGGTACAGTTCTGCCTAATCCTTCGAGGAATATAGGCGTTCATCAGTATCATCAGTGGAAACGTCGTTGAAAATAGACCTGTCAATGACTGGGAGTCTGTGTTCCCAGTAATGGAAACATTATAGGCTGAAAAACTTTATCTCTTTAATTGATATAGACTGATATAGACCGTATAACTTTGACAACAATGAATTAATTTGTTCCATAAAAATATTAATGCATGAGCTCTTATTATGTTGTAGCTGTCTTTTCAACCGACTTCAAAAAGGAGGAGGTTCTCAATTCGGTTGTATGTTTTTTTTTTTTTTTTTTTTTTGTATGTTTGTTACGCGATTACTCCGCCAATTATGAATTGATTTTGATGATTCTTTTTTTGTTTGGTAGGGCATACTTCAGAAGTGGTCCCATATAAATTTGGTCAAGATCTAATGAGGGGTTTTTGAGTTAGCATCAATAATACGTATTTTTCCCATCTAGTATATGTGGATGATATTATAATAGTTACAGTCACTGTAATTTACATAGCAGGTAATGGGTATTCAAATTTTTGTGGGGGTTTTGTGTAGGTACCACAACTAAAAAGTGAAAAATAAAAACTTTTTCACAAAAAATAAAACCGACTTCCAAAAAAAACACTACAAAGTGAAAAATAATTTTGATTTCGGAAGTCGGTGGCAAAAAAACGAAAATAAAACCAAAATTATTTTTCACTTTGTAGTGTTTTTTTTGGAAGTCGGTTTTATTTTTTGTGAAAAAGTTTTTTTTTTAATTATTAAAATAAAAGCATTGTGAATAAAAGTAATGGTTTCTACCATATGGTGTGCTAATATTGGGTCCCCATCTATGAAATTGGCGTTTTTTTCTCACAAACAGAGAACCTCGTCACTTCTATGATTTAAAATATTCATCAATTGCTTGATATTATATCGAATAATGACCATCATAGACAACTACCAATAGTAAAAAACCGTTATTACTTATACTTTACTAAACATAAAAAATACCTTAAAAATGACTCCTCTTTTTGTTAGCAGAAATGACCACTATTTGTTTTGAAACTTAGCCAAAACTTATTTTTGTCGCTTAATCTAAGTGGCATACGTTATAGTTTTTAAATATTATTGCATACAAGTTTTAAAACATTAGTGTTCAAGGTTGTGAAATAAATAATAAAAAAATAGTATGAAAAATGCAAACTCTTTAATATTCTCTATACAAAACGCCAATTTCATAGGTTAGGGGCACGTTGTAAACCTACAATCTCGCAAATGAATAAATTTGATTTAATTTGAATCTCTGGTCAAAGGAGTACTCGTAATTGTCATAAACACCATGCCAGATGTTGTAGCAATTTCCTGTAAAACAGTTTACTGAAATAAAATAAACATCACGCCTTGTTTCCCCGAAGGGTTGGGTAGAGGTATACCTTTAGTACACCCACATTTCACCAGTTATGTTTAAGTCCCATGTAATAGGGGGCGAGCCTATTGCCATCAACCGGGCACAAATCCAGACTCCGGGCTGCCACTGAGAAATTCCAGAAAGAAAAACCCAATGTATTAAAATAAAGCTTTGCGAAAAACCTTTGCTTTCGATGCTACTATTTTTCCACCTCCATATGTTTGCTTGTTGCATCTAAAATTATGTTCAAACAACTTGGAATAAATAGAAAACTTATCTTTAAAAACATGAGCCTTCCTTTTCGCTTTGTCGTAGTAGAGTAAAAAACTGAAATGCCAACTTTACTAGCCATTGTCCTAAGCTAACACACTAGATATAAAGCCTTACCATAATAAAAATAAATTAGTAATTCTTTGTCTATGTTAAAACTCATTGCTTGAAAAAGCAACTGCACATGAATTAAGACCCCGACTGCAGTCTGCACACCAATAAAGACGGTTTATGTTACGCGAACCGTATAGTCTGCTTAACTTCCGGGAATACTTACAAGTTACACTATCTTAAATAAAATATTGCTATATTATACATAAAAGTTACTTTTTGCGCAAAAAAAGCCATAAATTATGTAAAAAATTATGTGTCGGTGAAGAAGAATAGACAAGATTAGTAGCTAGGGATCATTTAAGAATGGTTATGATCCTTGACGATCCTACCACTAGTAAAAAATCTAAAATATACGCATCACAAAAAACAATAGTACAACTTAGCTTCGCGGCGCGTGAAGTAGGTAACAAATTATAAAGAAAATTGATATATCTCGTATCTCGGAGTCATCACTAAAAAATAAAAAATATCAGAGCGAAAAAAAAACCCAAACTACTGACATATTTCTCTTTTTTTATATATATAATATATAGGTATATTTTTTGTTTGTCACGCTTTCACGCTAAAACGGCTGAGCTAATTTTGATGAAATTTTGCACATGGGTAGACCATATCCATTAAATATTCTCGATAGAAAGTTACCTCCAAACCGAACAGTAAACCGCTGGTTTTAAAAAAATACTGCAAATTAGATCATGAAAGTTTGTATAATAACTGAACTAACAATAAAGCAGGCACTATGATTTTTTTTCTTTTTAATTACCATTATTTACGCCGTAAAAAGAAATTACCTAAACTATTGGCGCCTTGGAGCCTTCTCCCGGCTGCTCCGTCTCGCTCTCACTCAGTCCGCAAGCAGTATCGTGCGAGTGAGATAAGGAGTGTAGATTATGGACTCTTAATTTTGAAACACAGGTAAATGTGAAAAGCTCTCCGAAGAAACCTGAAAGATTTACACTTATAAGTAGTACATTTTACTGATTTACTACTGACAGAAATTCTAACCTATCTCTAGGTAATCTAGGATCCCTTTCAGAGAAGACACCGAGAATAGATCAAAGGTATTTTTTTGATGACAAGCCTATAGAAAGACGAAATCTTAATTTGGGTTACGTTAAAATCTCAGAGTCGTAGATTATTTCATATTCCCGCTCGCTAGGTCAAAGTAGATAGGATACTTTACACATTAGCGATTAGTGATTATTTGGAGACTGCATCGCGTCTTAGCCCACGTTTGCACGCACGTAAAAATATCGCTAAGCAGAGCGTTGAAAATCAAGTGCACGAAAAAATCGCTGCGATCTTATTTCGTCCGTGCAAACATACGAGTAGACTTCACAACAGCTTCGTTTTTTGGCAAATGCATCGCGTTTGGAAACTGCATCGTACTTTAACAACTGTATCGTGTTTTGGCGAGTGCATCACGTTTTGGTAACTGCATCGTATTTTAACATCTTTTTTTTTTTCGGATGGGAAATCATCAAATCACTTCTCCCGCTCTAGGTGGAGCGGGAGGGCGTGTCAGACTCTTACTGACTAAAACACACCCGTGTTCTTTCTGTTGCCTGTGCAATGCTAGGGGGCCATGGTAACCCATTCGGACTTTCCCGCAACCCCGGGTATTTTAACGTCTACATCGCATTTTAACGTCTACATCGCATTTTAACGTGTACATCACATTTAAACGTCTACATCGCATTTTAACGTCTACATCACATTTTAACGTCTACGTCGCATTTTAACGTCTACATCGCATTTTAACGTCTACATCACATTTTAACGTCTGCATCGCATTTTAACATCTACATCGCATTTTAACGTCTACATCGCATTTTAACAACTGCATTGCGGTTTGGCGGCTGCTTTACGTTTTGGAAGAAGTAAACGTGTTGCACCGACTCCAAGTAACAAGGCCAGAAAGATGTTGATGATCGCGTTTTGGCAACTCACTGTTTGTAGAAAGAAATGCTCTTGTTCTTGAACAAGAAAGCGCACTGCGTGACGACACACGCGCACGCGCGCACGTCTCCTGTTTCCGCCGTGCGTCGCTCCGCAAGTCACGACGTGGTGAGTCGCGGCAAGTTCTAAACTCTTCAACCTTCATTTGTTTTCTCCGCAATCGCTGCCACAAGACGCATGTCACTGCGTATAGCTCGTGAAAAGTATTGTGTCTGTCATGGTCCTTATCAACAATTTTCCCTTAGAAAATATCACTATTTCAAACTATTCTCAGTCCAACACGGAAATATATAATGAACTTGAAATGATTCACAATTAAACATTTATGTTTGGACTAGAGGTAGCATTCTTTAGATAGAGTAGTGTGACCATGACTTGGGATTCTTTGGAACAACCCGGGATTTGTTATAGAAGTTATTAGACCGTTTGGAAAAATGTGAAGGGAATTGTTTGAATTATTTGTTATTAAAAAAGAATGAACATTTTAATTAAACATTAAAAATAATATTACGCCTGTATTCCCCGAAGGGCGGCAGAGGTGTACTTAAAGTACACCTACGCAAGTCTATTACCATCAACCGGGCACAAATCTAGACGGGCTCGTACCATAAAATCCTTGATGTAAAAACCCAATAACACCTTGCAAGACCCGGGAATCGAACACAGGACCTCCTGCTCAGCAGTAGCGCTTGCACCCACGAGGCAGTCAATTAATAGGAAGGATAAATAGCAATTGAGTCACGTGCTTCGCAAAGCTTTGACCTCAATTATGTCTGTTTTCTAGGATCCTAAAAAAAATGCAACTTTAGGCATAGAATTATTATTTTAAGAGTCCTATTACATTTTTTTAAGGAAATTAATGATTTTTGACCATGTAATTTTCAGCAGCAGTAAGATATTTTAATTATTTGATTATAATAACTATAGCGCCATTCTCTTTCTTGTAAGTTGGAGTTACACATTATTTTCGTGTAATTTGCTGAATTGACGCGGAATATATAATACTTTAATTTAATTTATCGTAATTTTGTCTTATTATAATGAGAAACAAAAACTAATGAAACGTATTCACTGTAGATCGAAATTTTATATCATATTAGTTTATTAGATTTAATTGTGTTTATTTGGAATATAATGGACATGAAAATCAAGACATTTATTGGTTTTCTTTACGACTTTTCCCTGAAAACTCAAGGAATTTAAAGAAATTCTAGAACTCCAATAAACAAGTAAAACATTCAAATTATCGTTTAGTAACTTTCGCTTTTATTAGAACTGAATGAAACAATGTGAATTTGAGCGTCAAAGTTCCATTGCCGACGTTTTTCCTTGTAAACTGAGTTCGTAAAATATTCATAGTAAATTACACGACAAGAAAAGTTAAAATGTGTAACTCCAACTTACAATAAAGAGAATGGCACTATCGTTATTCATAATCAAATAATTCAAATATCTTACTGCTGCTGAAAATTACAACGTCCAAAATCATGAATTTGCGTCAAAAATGTAATAGGACTCTTAAGAGTGTGAATACAGGGCATTATAGCACAAAAAACCTATTTAAAAAAAAACTTTAATTTTGGAAGTCGGTGTCTCCTCTAACATATGGCCACTCATCTAATAATTAGTCGTTTCAAATTCAGAGCTATAAACTATCCTAACAAGGACAACGAATCGTGGCTCTTACCTAGCAGGGGTCCACGCATCACACAAAAACAGAGAAAAAGCCGTTTCTAAAAGTCTAAGATGGACACGGAAACCGAAATGATTTGCAATGAATCGTTTGTTCAGTTCGTCCAATAGTAACATTCTTTAGAATGAATACGGTGACCATAACGACGGTTAAAACCCGGACAATTACTCGAAAAAAAAAACTGATATGGAAATTTAGTAAATACCCATTGTCTAGCCGGTAAAAAAATACCTAAATTGAAGTGGAGCTCCTCGTTTTTCGGAGGAACGAAGTAAATAATAAATTTAATAAAAATCTTTATTTCGAGCGAAGATTCATAAAGGGTTAGTAACATTGTCCTTAAAATTAAGTATTCATAAACATTAATGGTGATCACCACGGTGGGTGACCATCTTTACATACCGAGACTCCTCCGTGCCTCGGAAAGCACGTTAAGCCGTTGGTCCCGGCTGTCATTCGTGGATCTTTGACAGTCGTTACGGGTCGTCAGAAGCCCGAAAGTCTGACAACCAGTCTTACCAAAGGGTATCGTATTACACAGTGACTGGGTTGTGGAGGTCAGATAGGCAGTCGCTCCATGTAAAATACTGGTATTCAGCTGCATCCGGTTAGACTGGAAGCCAACCCCAATATAGTTGGGAAAAGGCTAGGCAGATTGATTGAAACATCAATGGTGATGTAACTGACAGCAGATAATAATAGAGCGTGATCCTTTTGATATCCCATACCAACTCTAGGGTATTAAAGAGACCATGTCAAAGAATCAATTGGCATATGACTTTGTTTTTTTTTTCCTTTTAATTTTTCATCCAAAGTAATTCGACAAAGTCACGATTATGTATGTAAAAGACCATTATGTGAAATATTTTTAGAATAAATTCAAATGGAACACGTTGTTACATGGACAGTCCACCCTGTCAGCTATTATTCTTCAGAACTCTGTTAGTAAAACAAAAGACAGAACAAGGTAGTTCTTTCTAGCATCATTCTTGTTCCTGCTACCAAACACGGTTTGAGACATTACAGCTGTTGTCTTTGTGATGGACACGCACTCGATCCACAGCAAGCGGCATTAGCTTCTAGTAGCAGAAGTCCATACGATGAGGTGAGCAGTGTGTACTGTGAGGGGTTGGCCCTCAATGAGAGCTTGTAACTACAAATGATAGACTGCAGAGGTACTATAAGGGGTCCAAAAACTCTTAAGAAATTACAGCTTATAGAACAACGCTTGCTCCACACGGAGCCCCAAACTGATCTGTTTCCTAGAACAAATGCTAGAGCTGTCTAACATTCAAAAGTAGTTCTATATTTGAATGTTAGAATGTCTTAGCAGCCAGTCGATGAACCTCTACAGTACCATCGGAACAGGAAGGTCGCCAGTTTGTATGCCATCCAAATCATTTCATAACGTCATACATACTTGTATGTATCCACCTAGAGAGGCTCGTAGCTAAATGATAACAGCCACACGGGTCGATCAAAGGTTAAGCTACCCTTGCCACGGTCGGTTCGTGGATGGGTGACCACCCATTACATATCGAGACTCTTCTCATGACTCGGTAAGCTCGTTAAGCCGTTATTCCTGGCGCCATTCGAAAATCAACCAATCTTATCAAGGTGTATCGTGTTACACAGTAATTGGATTGTAGGTCAGCTGCATTCGGTTAGACGGGAAGCTGACCCTAACATATTTGAGAAAAGGCTAGGCAGATTGAGACTTATCCTCCCAACACCAAACATAATGGCCCCTCCACACGGTCCATCGCGATGTCGGTTCGTCGCTCGTTCCGGGCGGCGGCGCTCGCGTGTGAACCAGCTTTATGTTATCTAAATAATGGACGTATACATGTATAGATGCCCTTGGGTTGAGCGCCATGTGATTATGAGCTTCACGCTCTGTGGGTAGGCAGAGTCCTAGAGTACCTACGCATTGTACGACGATTTTATAGGAGTTTGAAGTTAAATCGCCATTACCTGCAGATAATTTATAGAACTAACTTCTAATTCATTTATCCGGTAGATACCAAGTGCCTATTGAGGGAGCTCGTGGCTAAATAATAACAGCCGCACGGGTTAATCGAAGGTTAAGCTACGTTTGCCGAGGTCGTTCCGCAGATGGGGAACCATCCATTACATATCAAGACCCCTCCGTGCTTCGGAAAGCACGTTAAGCCGTTGGGTCCCAGTTATAGAATACTGGTACATATTCCGCTGCATTCGGTTAGACTGGAAGCCAACCCCGACACAGTTGGGAACAGTACCCTAATTACGTAATGCAAAATCAATCCGAATCTGAATCGTTTTGAAACAGATTGCTAATCCATTGCTCCGTAAGTTCGAAAAAAAAAAACTGCAGAGCAACGTAAATAACGCAATGAATGTTGTTGAACTGTCAAAATGAAACAGATTTGTCTTTATCGTTTACGAAAATATGTTGCGTAATTAGAAAGCAGGTTAGGCAGATGATGTTGACCTAGTGCCTATCGAGTCGGAATATAACAACAAATAATTTATATTTTAAATTATGTTCAGTGTTGCGTACTGTAAATAATTTTGCATACTATTATACAGGGTGGAAGGGACATCGACGCGAAAACTGATACGAGTACCCTGGATTCAGTACATGATTCTGAAACCCCCTGGGTTGAAATTTTTCGTCAGTTATTAAGACTATCTGACATCAACAGTCGGGCAGTCGGCCCGCCAGACACAAAACCCGTCTGGTCGGAGGATCCTCCCTTTTCTGTGGTGGATGAGTGAACTTTACACCCTGTTCGTCATACCCCTAAAAACACATTATCGTTTTATACGGATACGAAGTTAAAATGTTCACATTCGTATGACTTTACTTTGCTACGTAAAGTAACCGTTGTTTACATAGCAAAATAAACTCGAAGTGCAATCTATGAAAATTGTCCCTAAATTTTTGAAAGATGTGTAGCGTAAAAATCTGCAAAAAAAATACCTCTTTTCACTTAAGTTTGACCTCAAATCACATACGAGTACAAACATTGTCCAGTCCAGCCTCGTCGATTCGTCTCGCCTACTCTACTAGATGCCTATCCTTGACAAACAATACAACATCTATTGAGAAAAACAGACCTTTTCGAGTCGATGCTAAATACATAACGTGTTATGTTAGATAAGTTGGGCCTAGTAGGTGGCGACGCCTATCGCGGCATTAGTGGCATTTTTTAGCTCCTCAGAAGTATAGGAGTGGGCCACTTTGCACTGGAGGACTGGAGATTTCTTAGTTAAACAATATGAAAAAAACCCTGTCCGATCCCCAAGGGGCACATAGATAATGCAATAACATTACCGAAAAGGAATAAAAATCTCGTATTTAAAAAAAAAGTTATTGCTATTAAAAATTCACATTTTTAGTACCAAAATTCAACACGGGTCATAAGTTATGACTTGTGACATGTATGATGTATATTTGTACATTTCTTTATTACCTCGTATCTTCCAAACGGCTGGATGAATATCGACAGCTAAGGGATCGATATATTCGTCTTAAAAAACCAAACAGCCTTAGAGAGGTGTTTGAAAAAAACAACAAAATGGCGAAGTTTGGCGCGAAATAGTAATAGGTTAATAAAAAAAGAAACTAAACCTATCGAGTAGGGTATGACTGCAAAATCACATGAGTAGGTAACAGAAAAGAGAAAAACAAGCATTTTTTTTTATATTATGTTTATTTAGATGCTCTAAAACTAACTATACCTCACCTTGGTTATATTTTTGTGCATGACATAACAAATTCAAGGGGTCAAGCCGTCTCATAACCAGTTAAACAAGATGGCTGGTTACCGGTTCGAAAGGCTATCTTTTGGGTTACCAAATATTGATCTGGTATTGGTATAGTCGTTGCAAATCATGAGCGTAGTATGTGACTTTTATGGCTGTTGGTATAAGGTTTAAATTGCAGTGATTGGTGTGCGCTGGTGAAATGCAACAATTAAAAATGTGGTTCGGTGATCGGAAAAACAATTGAACGACACGCTTTTAAATTACATACTTAGTGACTTTGAACAATCTCGTAATAATATACTTTTATGTTTGAGTAAACAAAACCAACGTAATTGCGTGTGAAGGAGGATCAAAGGGAATCCTTATGGCCAATAATATTAAATAATCAGATATTCAATAATAGAATTGACATGTGTAACTCACAATTATTTATCTAGGACGCTTATTTATTTATTCACTATTTACTACGACATTTATTTAATTATTGACTACTGGGTAGGTACTTCTTGACATTGAAAAATAAAATGGTTAAAATGATTTTCCAATTCAATAATTTTGTAATATTGATTGTTATTTTGATAGTAGATTGTAATCTATGTGCATGCCTAAGTGACGGCAGGGCAAGGAGAACATTATCAAAACATATATAACATCTATACCCTTACCCATATTGGAAAAAATAAATGAATTGTCTTGATTTAGAACCAAAAATTCGAAGACATTGTGACTTCTACGAATCCGCACTGGGCCCGCGTGGTGGATTACGGCCCACGCGAGAGGGATCTTGCGAAGTGGAAGCCTGTGTCCCAGAAAGTGGGAACACTACAGACTGATATTGTTTTAATATAAATAAAAATGTTAATAAAACTCTTTCTCTTTTTGTTACAGGATCAGAATCGAAGGTAGAATGCACTCCTGAGGTCATGAAGGTGACCATCCCTATGGATGGAGACAGGAGTATCACCTACTTGGATCAGCTCAAACGTAAGTCTCAAGTCTTGAACCAAGTTACTATATCATAACATCACGCCTGAATTCAACGCAGGGATAGGTAGAGGTTAGCCTACGTTAGCACGGACGTACAAATATCACGGCGATTTTGTTTCGTGCACCGGATTTTCAACTCTCGGTGTTGAGCGGAGCGTTGAGAAACCAACGCGTTGGGACTTGGGACGCACTCTCGTCCCAGCGCGTTGAAAAAACACACTGTTGGATTTTCAACTCTCAGCGCTAAGAAAAGCGTTGAAAATCCGGTGTAGGTACAGAAAAAAATCGCTGCGATTTTATTCTGCCAGTTATGTATCATGTAATTGTATATTTGGCGAGCCTATTGCTATCAACCAGTAAGCCTGAATTGACTTATTGGTTGATTCGCACGAATTTACTCGCCCGAAATGAATGAATATTATTTTTTCTTGAGACGATCCGCACGAAGTTTATTTATTTGTAAGTGAATTGATAACTCCAGACAACGTATTAGGCAATTAGCACATTTTACATTATATCCAGTAAAGTTACTAATATAAACTAACTCCAACTTACACTTACAAAGATGGCGGGTCTTTGTTAACACATGGCCGTAAGTAGTCAGTGAAAGTGTCTCGTTCGCATAATAATTAAAACGAAAGAGGTCGCCATATTGTTGTTAGAATGAGGAAACTGTGCGAAATTGTGAAAATATGAGAAAATAGCTTATTAGTTGATGAATGGGGCATAATTCTGTGTTTATAACCCTTAATTACGTTTTTAATGAAGTTAGACGACGTTTGTGTACGGTGTTCGGTCCGTCAATTAATAAAGTAATCTTAGCATTGTGTTATAGCGGGTTCGAACCCCAAAACAGAACAGAGACAGTGTTTAGAATATTCAATGGAAGCAATGAAACGCCCGAGAAGGACATATATACTGAATTACTGACCTTATTGGTGACGATCTTCAGAAAGGTCAAGTGCGTAGTACTCGCAACCGGCGTTCGTGTATGACCAGATGTATGAACGTATAGCGGTTACACCACCACATACAAACTACTCATCAAAGACATGACGTCACACAAATCCTGCATCGCGCAATTAGAGTTTACCGCGCGAACGACATTGTATAAGACTCAGGCAGTCGGCCCGCCAGACACAACACCCGTCTGGTCGGAGGATCCTCCCTTTTCTATGGTGGATGAGTGAACTTTACATCCTGTTCCTCATACTTCTAAAAACGTAATCGAAGCAAAAGGAGTATGTAAGGAGCGTAGCAGGTGGCGTCTATAACTCCCATTGGAAGAACGAGTGAGTTTATGTATGTAGGTATAAAATGGAAACTTAGACAAAACCCAAGTGAGAGTTCTTGTTCTAAAAACACCCATGACAGTTGCCATACATTAGTTTAGTCGATGACAATATTATGAGAGCAGTGGTGGCCCACTGGTAATGGCCTTGACTTGTAGATCCTAAGTTCAAACCCAGACAGGCACATTCAACATCATCATTAAAAAAAAACAAGTCATTTATTCAAACTAGGCTGAGAATCAGCACTTTTCGAACATCAAAATTACATAAGACAGTCCCCCAAAACGCACACCCTTCACCACTTCCTAGTGCTTTAGCTGGGAAGAAGAAGTGGCGCAACAAACTCCCCAGCAGCACAGCTGTCTGTTCAGTTAGAAAAAAATGATGCATTTCAGCCGAAAGACGACCACTGCTAGACATAGGCCTCCCCCAAGCACCGCCACTTCGACCGATTTTGTGCTTCCCGCATTACCGGTTTCCTGTGGCCTTCACAAGATCATCGGTCCATCCTGTGGGAGGCCTGTAGCGGTTACACCGCCACATACGAACTACGCATCAAAGACATGACGTCACACAAATCCTACATAGCGCAATTAGAGTTTACCGCGCGAACGACACATATAAGACTATCCGACATCAACAGTCGGGCAGTCGGCCCGCCAGACACAACACCCGTCTGGTCGGAGGATCCTCCCTTTTCTATGGTGGATGAGTGAACTTTACACCCTGTTCCTCATGCCCCTAAAGGCCTTCCAACGCTACGTCTTCTGGTACAGACAAGCACTTTACTTTGTGTTAATGACTTCATCACCACTGCTCTCCAAACATCGTGTGTAAAACATGTCTTAAAATAAAAAAAATCGAAGACACGTGAAATCCACCAACCAGGCTCACGTGGTGGATAATAACCCGCTCCATCTCACACAGGGGAGGCCCGTGTCCCAGTAATTATGCAATAAAATGCTTTGGTCATGTTGAGAGGATGAATGAAAGGCGAATAACAAAAGGGATTTAAAGGGCAAATGTGAGTTGTAATGACGAGGGGGACGCCCTAGAGCAGTGGTCGGCAAACTCATTAGTCAATAGAAACAAATATCAATACAACTACGATTTCTTATAAGAGCCAATCCTTTCTGTGTGTCGAAGTAGGATGCCTTCATCATCATTATCATACTGGATGACAATAATATGATGATGGCATCTGAAAGGTACTCTAAATGATTCATTTTCAATGTCCTGTTAATTTTTGGTGAAAATACTTCGGAAAGAAAACTTTAAAATATTGTTTGAATTTTGAATAAAACTTGATAACTTGTTTAGTGACTGAAACCCCGACCTCCGCGCGTATATAGTTCACACGCAAATAAAATAAAAACAACAATAAAGTACTTAGTTCTGAATTCAAATTATTATACACGATGAATCTATGAATTGATGGACACGTAATTTAGCATTCGTTTGTATTCGGAAATGCGATGATTCCCGAGGGACATTAAGAAAATTATACTGTAGGTCTGTTCAGGTTAGGGACATAATTGCTACCGAACCCACAGTCTAGGTAATTGTGAGTGGGTTACGCAATTGGAGTGCTGTCTGTGTGTGATCAATAAAGAAATCAACTTAAAAGTCACCACCAAACAAGGGCCCAAGTCTGCTATTTTAATAAATTCGTCATTCCAAAAAGATCCCATTGACATTTTGCTAAAAGTTCGTAATCTGCTAAATTTATAATGGTCGATCATTGGTTGATCATTTTATTCCACAAACACGATACTCGTAACGAATTGAAAGCATAGATACACAATGACGTTCTAATGGTAGGTCACTGACAAACGAACTGTCAAAATTTTACCAGATTACCGCCCAAGTCAGTCATTCATTTGTCATTATGTCCGAGATTACCAATAGATGACATTTCTTTCAATGGAGTGTCACTGGCTGACCATTGGAAAGTTATATTGACGCCAATATATTAGGAGATTACCAAACTTGTCAAAATCAACAAATTATGAAATCAATGACAGACCATTCTGACACTATTGTAATAGCAGACTTGAGGCCCTGGTCTAAATAATAGCCATCTAAAAATAAAGACGTCAGGCAAAGTGAAGCGGTACTGACGTCTCAATGCGGCTGTGCTGACGGCTCATATATCAACGTGGTTGAATTTTGATGGCGCTCCCAGCTGTGGGAACGTTACGATTGATTCCTCACGATGTTGGGTCGGGATGGGTGAGGAAGCAAAATACAATTAAGAATGGATATAATGACAGACGAGAGACGATGAGATGGATGAATGTGATGTTGACTGTTTTGTGGCAGCCAATAAAAGGACAAAGATATTACAGCATGTAAAAAAACCCTGTCCGATCCGTGAGGGTGTTGTTAAGAATCGTACTGAGAGTATAATTAAGGCTCGTGCAGACCAGCGCGACGCGACAGCGTGAGCCCACTCGAACAATACAATTTCTAAGAAAACTTCACGGTATAACAATAGCCGGTGTCGCGTCGCGCTAGTCTTCACGAAGCTTTATGTGAACATTTTCTGGAAAAAAAAACGCCTCATTTTTTTTCTATGTGGGATTTTACCGGGTTATAACTAACATTAGACGCGGCCGGCTGTCGTTTAGGGGGTATCTACAAAGTAGTAACTTATGACCCCTGCTGAAAACTTGCTGGATTTAGGGTAATTTTGGTACAAAAAATGAGAATTTTGAATAGCAATAACTTTTATTCTCAATAATAATAAGAGTTTTTATTACTTTTTGGTAATGTTATCGCAGTAACTATGTGCCCCCTTTTTTTCATAATTATTATTATGTTATCGTATTTGGAGAAACAATTTTTTGGGAGGAGGAGGAGCTCGTGGCTAAGTAAGAACTGCCGCACGGGTCGATCCGTCAGGTTAAGCTACGCTTGCCGGGGTTGGTCTGTGGATGGGTGACCATCTTTACGTACCGAGACTCCTCCGTGCCTCGGAAAGCACGTTAAGCCGTTGGTCTCGGCTGTCATTCGTGGATCTTTGACAGTCGTTACGGGTCGTCAGAAGCCCGAAAGTCTGACAACCAGTCTTACCGAAGGGTATTGTAAACGATATCCGGCTGTCGAATGACCAAAATGTAAACGATATCCGGCTGTCGAATGACCAAAATGTAAACGACCAGCTTATGTCGTTTGAAGGGGGCGGTTTGTTGTAAGGTTTGGCACAGTAGAAAAACCACAAGCAGCTAATGTAATAGATCCACGTATATTGCACATAAATCACACACACAATATATTTAAAATACACAACAGTAATACAGACAAAGGTTAGAGCTAGATGTAATCCGAATTTAATACTATATTTAGCACGAATTTATACCTCAAGTAGCGAGATGTTTGTAGGAACGAAGTTAAAGCTCAACTGACTAAGAATCTGAGACTTTCTAAGAGAGTACTAGGCAACTAGTACTAGGCAACTACAATTGTAAAATCAGACCCGATACCTTAAGTAGATTTTTACTATAGGGCAAGTAGCGGGTACCATTTGTGCAGACACAATAATTTGCTCCTATACATCAGGGCAGTTCGCTATTCAGGGACGCGACAGAGGGTCGGGGTATAGCTGGGTATTTCCCATTTTGCTATGACGAGGGTGTTTACACGAATGAGGGAGGCAGGGTTGCGCAGGTGCAAGTTATGACATGATAATTACTTCTAGAACAATGGATTACGTAATTATAAACACAGATAGGTATTATCATTGTTTTAAATAGGTATTCAGGTGGGAAATGGTCTAGTCAGTGTTGTAGTCATAATCAAAACATTGTATTATGACTGACAACGGAGTTATATACCTTTTATTACATAAGGACAGGTAAACGCGAGAAAATAAGGTATTTTTAGTTACCTGTAGACACGGACGAATGTCTAACACATCTTTTAGTTAAGTCGGTGTCTATAGGTACATTGGTTATTGCTAGAGACCTGATTTTGTGTCAGGAATCTTTGATTTTACTAGACTTTCTTGTTCTAACTTGTCGGATCATTTATTCGAAACATTCTATATTAGTTGACATGTTAGAACTGGACCAAAACTTTCCAGATTTGATGCTACCTACTGGACTTCATGTCCCGACTTGATTAATATCCACACATGATTCGACTTGATACTATTTTAACATGTGCAGATGTACTTACTAACAATAATCAGTTTATTAGGTAGGTATTTAGTGTGCTTCCTTAACATTCCACCCCCTGTAAAAGGGTTCCGCCGCATTACACCTGGACGGTGGGAAGCACAATTAATTTAACAATGGGCCGACGCAGGACCCCATTCATTGTTCTTACGTCAGCTACACGGATTATCCCGTCACTTCCGTGATACACATTTTTGACTATTGGTGTTATCTACGATAACCACTACGTCGTTGACACTCACATTTGGTAGGTACGTTATTTGTCCACTTTTCTCGACGTTGTAGAGTAGGTAGGTACTCCCGTAGCCACCGACGCCAGAACATGTCGGCGAGCGCGTTCACACGCCGCCACTGACAGCGGGAGTCGACGTCCTTGATGTCTCCCGGCGCGAACGGAGTGCTCCCGGACGCAGTGCCAAGGAGTAGGTGGTTCGGCGTCAGGACCACGGGCTGGTTGTGGTCATCGTAGACGTAGCTGAGAGGCCGGCTTTTTATGATGAGCTCGGCCTCTGTGAGGAGGGTGTAAAGGACCTCCTCACGTGGGGCACGCTCCCTGAGCGTGCTTCGTAGTGCGTTCTTCACTGAAGCTATTATCCTGGCACAACCTTGTGAGATGGTTGTGAGCTTCCTCTTGATCGCGCTGCTGTAGATCTTGTGTTGGCCGACGCTTACGACATCGGCCGACAAAGCTGAGTATTTGTGCCGTGACGCGTTTCCTACGCGCCCACGACGTGTAGCGCTCGTAGCTGAGAAGTGGCGCCGCACGGTAGGCGTGCGCCGGCGTCGCTGCTGTAGAGTGGACCCGCTGAATGCGCTCCAAGTCCACTTCTGCTGACTCAGCCTCTCGACACACCGGCCTCCGCTCCTGTGGATTACATAAAAACGGGGGGCCGCACAGCCACGCCGTATGGTTCTCGGGCCAAGACGACCTGGTTGCTTTGCCCGCGGGGTCGTCCGCGGAAGGAACCCAGTGCCAGTTGCCTCGGTCCGATAGTCTAGCTAATAAGGCTGGTTGTAAGTCATGCCTTGTAATTGAGACTATCTTTTGTGGGGCTACGCGAGCCCTACCTAACATCGTCACTAATGCTAGGTTACTATCCCGGTAGCCCACTGGGTACGCGACCGCTGCGCATGTTTGTTCGCTTGCGTCGCTAAACATTTGTAAATCTAGATCTAGATCCTTGTCTAGATCTAGCCCATACAACCCTGGTATTTTTGTCTGTTCCAGGCGATGCAGGTTATTAAGCCGAGCGAAACAAGTCTCGGCTTCCTTTTCTTGAAAAGGTAATAATAATAATGGGTCGGGTTCGGTCAAAGGGTTACCGTTATAATTGGTAGGTATTATGTTGTTATGTTTCCGTAACAAACCTACTGCCCACTGTGATTCATCTGGTACACGGTGGTTGGTTTTATCTCGTATTTCTGAGGCCCTTTCATCTGATTGGTTTTTACGTACGTTCTCAGAAATACCTATCGCTTCGCTAAATTTAACTGGGTCATGCAGGTCAGGCAGGGAAACTGCCGTACAGTTAATTTGTTCGCTTTTTAAATCTTTATGGTCGAACGGACCATGTATGACCCAACCTAACTCGGTAAGGGAGGCAACTGGTTTACCGGGTTTTCCTTGACGGACGTCCCGGCCTACAACTAGCTGCCAATTGTCCTGCCCGATCAATACCAGCGGTTTGGCGCCCCTCATTTCCACGCATGCCAGGTCGCGGAGGTGGGCATTGTCGTTAAGCATTGCGGTAGAAACCGTTTGAGAAGGCAAATTTAAATCACGTATAGTGCGACATTTAATGTTGTGGCACTGTCCGTTTGGCCCTTTGACCTTTACTTCAACCGCTCGCGACGTTGGGTCAGTGATCTCGTGACCGCCCGCTGTCTTCAATGAAAGGGGTATACTTGGGCCCTTCAAACCAGTAGCAATGGTCTTATCTATCAAGGAGACGGTTGCACCACCATCCAGTAATGCGTAACAATGACTATTGTTGTCTTTGTCATGACACAATTCTATTGGGATTATTTTTAACAATGCCGAAGCATGCCATTCACCGATGTTCGTTATGGTTTCGGGCTCATCTACTTGCTTATCGCTCGCATTGTTTTGCTTATCGGCGTGCAATAATAGGTGGTGGGAATAACCGCATTTTTTGCATTTATCGGCGCGGCAAAACCTTTTGTTGTGTTTGTTTACTATACATTTGAAACACGTGTTTAATTCTTTTACGATGTTCCATCGCTGTTGAACTGTCATTTTATTAAAGGTGTCGCATTTTTCTATAGTATGTTCACCTTGACATATGATACATTTCTTAGGTACGGGGCTAGACTCATCACTCTGTGTATTTATCTTATGAGTCAGCTGTGGCCTACTGAATAGTTGACGCGCGGTATTCATGGGTCGTTGACCGAAGACTTGTTCCTGTTGCCTAATTGGGGTTGTAGAAGCACTAGGTTCTATTATAGATGGCTGTAAATAATACGACGTTGTATGCGTTAATTGTATTAAAAAGTGAGATAAGTATTCTAGGTTAGGTGAGACTCTTAGGTCCACCCCCTGCACGTTATCTAACCCCATGGCAAAGTCCCCGTACCGCGCGCGTTGTATAGGAGTTAGCTTGTTTAATAGCTCGCTAACTAGTTGTGGATTGTTAAGATAGCCGTCAGCTTTAATATTTTTAAGTAGGGCCACTACATTTCGCACGGTTGACGAGAACTTTCTAAGCTCGCGGCAGCTCTCCGATATTCTAGGTAGGTCCCTAATCTTTTGTAACGCGCTTTGTAATATTAAAGTCGGGTGACCATATTCTTGATCGAGCGCGTGCATTATGTCGTTGGGATCCGTACCTGAACTTAATAAATCCTCCACTGAGGTTCTAGCTTCGCCGTGTAAAGACGTTCTAAGCCGGGCTAAGTTCTCGTGAACTTTATAACTATACTCTTGAGTGGTATCCCAGTACATATTTTTGTAACATATCCACTCGGATGGATTACCACTAAAATGTGGTAATTCGTACGCCTGTCGCGGTACCGGTCGCGGTCTTCCCATACTGGTTATTGCCTCTGCCAGCCTATCTAACACAGAGTCCCTTTCAACCGAAGACTCCCGCCGTCTTTCTTTAACATCATCTCCGTACTTCAACTGCCGCTGTGAATCCGACTCGGGTATCGAAACGCGAGGTCCACTTGCGGCCGGAGTGGTAAAGACGGGGTTATTGGTCGGTAATCGGGACGTAACTCTCTCGGTAGGCATCGGTATAAACGTCCGTGCTTTAGGTATCGTACTCGAATACGGTACCGGCACGGGTGTACCTAGTATGTGCGACACATTATTACGGTATGTAGTCGGATCAAGCGTACTTACGGTTTGTGAATAACTCACGGTAGGGATTCGGGGCGCGGCCACATCCATGGGCCTGCGCTCCGCAGACGGGGTACACCACACTGCATCCGGTTGACACAACACTGTACTCGATTGCCGTAAAACACTAACTGGATTACGCAACACTGTTTCCTGTTGGCCAACTTGCGGCGTCGTATCTATCCACTGGTCGACCCGCTGTGCTGTACTCGCGTCTGAATTGGAGGCGTCGTCGTCGCTCTCGGTAGCTGCCTCTATCTCGGCAATGTCGGCCTCCACTCTTTTCTTGAGGAGATTTTCCCTATCCTTGAGGAGGTTTTCCTTTTCCTTGAGGAGGTTCTCATTTAGCTGGACTCGTTCCTTGAGAAGGCTTTCTTGTTCCTTGTGGGCCTCTACTCTTTCCTTGATTAGGCTTTCATTTAGGACGATTCTTTCCTTTTCGGCCTCGTATTCGATTCTTTTTCTTAAGAAATCGACACTCTTGCGGCTATTTCTGGATGACGCTCTGCTTCGCGGCGATTTCCGGCGATCCATTGATGCCATGGTCGGCGCCACAGACGGCGAACCTGGTCCCCTTTCGGACTGCAACCCGGTGTCCGTTGTGATGTCATCCTTACGTGCGTTTTGCTCTTCGGCTAGCTTCCTTAGCTTGCTGCGTGTTGCGATGGAGCCCTGCTGACTCATGGTTACTTGAAACCTTATCCGGCGTTCGAAGGACCAAAATGTAAACGATATCCGGCTGTCGAAGGACCAAAATGTAAACGACCAGCTTATGTCGTTTGAAGGGGGCGGTTTGTTGTAAGGTTTGGCACAGTAGAAAAACCACAAACAGCTAATGTAATAGATCCACGTATATTGCACATAAAACACACACACAATATATTTAAAATACACAACAGTAATACAGACAAAGGTTAGAGCTAGATGTAATCCGAATTTAATTGAATTTATTCAGCACGAATTTATACCTCAAGTAGCGAGATGTTTGTAGGAACGAAGTTAAAGCTCAACTGACTAAGAATCTGAGACTTTCTAAGAGAGTACTAGGCAACTAGTACTAGGCAACTAGTACTAGGCAACTACAATTGTAAAATCAGACCCGATACCTTAAGTAGATTTTTACTATAGGGCAAGTAGCGGGTACCATTTGTGCAGACACAATAATTTGCTCCTATACATCAGGGCAGTTCGCTATTCAGGGACGCGACAGAGGGTCGGGGTATAGCTGGGTATTTCCCATTTTGCTATGACGAGGGTGTTTACACGAATGAGGGAGGCAGGGTTGCGCAGGTGCAAGTTATGACATGATAATTACTTCTAGAACAATGGATTACGTAATTATAAACACAGATAGGTATTATCATTGTTTTAAATAGGTATTCAGGTGGGAAATGGTCTAGTCAGTGTTGTAGTCATAATCAAAACATTGTATTATGACTGACAACGGAGTTATATACCTTTTATTACATAAGGACAGGTAAACGCGAGAAAATAAGGTATTTTTAGTTACCTGTAGACACGGACGAATGTCTAACACATCTTTTAGTTAAGTCGGTGTCTATAGGTACATTGGTTATTGCTAGAGACCTGATTTTGTGTCAGGAATCTTTGATTTTACTAGACTTTCTTGTTCTAACTTGTCGGATCATTTATTCGAAACATTCTATATTAGTTGACATGTTAGAACTGGACCAAAACTTTCCAGATTTGATGCTACCTACTGGACTTCATGTCCCGACTTGATTAATATCCACACATGATTCGACTTGATACTATTTTAACATGTGCAGATGTACTTACTAACAATAATCAGTTTATTAGGTAGGTATTTAGTGTGCTTCCTTAACAGGTATCGTATTACCCAATTACTGGGTTGTGGAGGTCAGATAGGCAGTCGCTCCATATAAAATACTGGTATTCAGCTGCATCCGGTTAGACTGGAAGCTGACCCCAACGTAGTTGGGAAAAGGCTAGGCAGATGATTTGGAGAAACATTTTTTTCGCGTAAAAGACATTCCCGTTAATGTAGTTTCAGACTTTTATTTATTAGTTGTGGAGTAAACTTCTTTTATACCAGGAAAGTATCTACCTATTATGGGTACAATCACCAACAAAAGGACTGTCTCAGTAGCAGCCCGGAGTCTGAAATTGTGCCCGGTTGATGGCAATAGGCTCGCCTCCTATTACATGGGACTTAAAATAACTGGCGAATTGTAGGTGTACCTACTACGGGTACATCTCTGCTTAACCCTTCGAGGAAACAAGCCGTGATGTTATGTATGTCACCAACAGATCCTTCAGTTTTTTTTTTAAGCTTAATTATTGAGATAAATACATGCATACATATACTCAATAAGAATATTAATATTGAGCTAAATATTTATTAAAAATTGGAATAAGTAAACTTAAAAGAATATTATCTCTTAGCTTCTCTACGAAATGAGTGACTGACTGACTGAAATACAATGTCGATACATTGTATTTCAGTCAGTCAGTCACTCATTTATAATATTATGAATAGTATTATGAATAATATAATAATAATAGTTAGACGACACGGTTAGCGCAGTGGTTAAGCGATTGACTGCTGCGCTGCATGTCGCGGGTTCGATTCCCGCACGGAACAAATATTTGTATGACCTACAAGTAGTTGTTTCGGGTCTGGCTGTTTGTGTATGTGAGTATAAATGTTTGTAAACGCACCCACGATACAGGAGAAATCCTAGTGTGGGGCAACGTTTAAAAAAAAAAAAAAAAAAATATTATGAATAATATTTAGAATCAGCCTTTAATGTTCCCACTGCTGGGACACGGGCTCCTCTCTTCGACGGAAAACATCGTGAGGAAACCGGCATGTCCTAGAACCAAAAATTCGAAGACATGTGACATCTACCAATCCGCACTGGGCCCGCGTGGTGGATTATAGCCCACTCCCTCTCATTGAGAGGAGGCCGTGTTCCTGCAGTGGGAACGTTATAGGCTGATGATGATGATGATGGTTGTAATTTTTTTGTATTTGTATGTAAAATTATGCATGCCTGAATTCAACTCAATGTGACCAGAGGGCTGGGCAATTCTTAGGACAAAGGATCAGTATTTCCATCCAACGTGGCAATGCTGCCAGCCTTTTGGGCACTTTTCCCGCTAACAGCGATGTGGACGAATTTTTTGATGCCCAATGAGTTCTTCTTTTAATTTTATTTTCTTATTTGTATATTTAGTTACTTTTTAATTTAGTGTTAAATTGTATATTGTAAATTACTTAGAAGGATAAATGAAATGTAACATTAGATCACACAATGTTGTTTATGAAAATGAAACTCAACATCTTATTCCCTCTCACTTACTTTATTTCCAACTTAACAAATAATGTCCCTATTCCACGACACTCCTTCATATTCTGAGCACGTTCTGTTATAATTAAATCCAGTCCCGGGAAGCACTCACGACTTTTACCAGCATGTATAATATTAATAATTAATCATGAGACAATTAAGGAAGGAACAGCAAAGTGATAAATTTTCGTTTCTTGTTTGTTTGACAATGGGTCTAGATATGAGGAACAGGGTTTAAAGTTCACTCATCCTCTATAGGAAAAGGAGGATCCTCCGACCAGACGGGAGTTGAACCCATCGATTGATGTCGGGACGTTGTATATAATCTTTATGAAACACACAAGAGCAGATGTACAAAATAACATGGCATCTACATAAATCTACACAGATCATGTAACCCTGCCTCCTAAATTAGGTAGTCCTGTATCTTAGGAGATAGTGTTAGGCCATAAAGGGCGGTTAGTCATGTAGGTATAGCAGCAGCCAGTGTTTAGCGCGTTGTGTGCCGATGTTTAAATGTGTTTGAGTGTAAGTGAGTGAACACAAGTATGTGTAAGTGTATGAGTGGTGAGTATGGTTTGGAGGCATGAGGAACAGGATGTAAAGTTCACTCATCCAACATAGAAAAGGGAGGATACTCCGACCAGACGGGTGTTGTGTCTGGCGGGCAGTCTTATATATGTCGTTCGCGCGGTAAACTATAATTGCGCGATGCAGGATTTGTGTGACGTCATGTCTTTGATGCGTAGTTCTTATGTGGCGGTGTAACCACCACAATGGGAGTTTGTGCGTACCTCTAAGGATGCGCGTGAGAGAGAATGAGTGATAGTGTATTGAGTATGAGTCGGGTAGTCAATACACTATCACTTATTCGCACTGCATACACTCTATATGCTCTATAGTCACGAAGTAAACTCTGCTTGCGCGATGCAGGATTTGGCGTGACGTCAGTGTGTAACACCTAGATTATGACTTTTTGCGGTTCCAATGAATTTTTTTCAAGAAATCTCTTACTAATAACGTCCTGTCATTATTTCCAGAGTACAAGCCGTGTCAGCCCGAGATGATCGGCAACGTCGCGATGTTCGTGCTGGATTTACAAGACCATCACAAGTGTGCCGTCGTCAGAGTGCTGAATACTGGAACTGTGAGTAGTACTCACCTTCCCACCTTGATGATTATGTCTTTTTCTACAGTAAAACACAGGGTCCCTGATGATGGTATTATCAAGAATCATTCAAATATCCTGTGATGCCGAAATCAGCCAGTAGCGTACAGTTAGGTCTCTCTTTCACGCATTAAATTCTCCACAGTCACAGCCAACCTGTCCTTACTTTTCAGACTTGCTTTTTTACTCCAAAATTAGCATTAGCTCTTGCCGACACAGAACAAGCAGATTGTAAAAAATCTCAACCGAACATATCCAATATCTATAGTGTCTTCTTGTCGCACAAACGCTGGTGTCCGTGCACCTCTTCGTCGCTTGGCACAAAATTATAATATACACTTCTCAGATGTAGACATATTCTCTCTGTCTGCTAGTAAATTTCGAAATACTCTGAACAACAAAATCAAAGACTTGTATAATTAGTTATTAAGAAACTCAAATTATGTCTCACTTGTAGACGTTCCCAAAATTGTATGTCATATAATATAAACTGTGGATAACGTAGTGAGTTACACACTTATAATATGTACTATGTCTACCTACTATTATGTTTATTTCTAGTGTGTAATTGTTTGTTTTCCCGAACTAATAAATAAATAAAATAAATAAATAAATAGATATCAAGGATTTTATGTCAAGATTGAATAGATGTAGCCGATATGAAACGTTCCTTATCTTGCCCGTGATTGACATCTCAATTTCAAGGCCTTAATGTTGGGTTTCTGTAGTTTATTCAAAATTATTTAACAAGTTTAGCTTATATTATCCTTTGCCTCCGTTCCAGGGCAAGCGCTCATTTTACCGCACGATCGTGATAGAGAACTCCTCAGGCGGCATGGAGACACTGACAGCGCGGTGCGTGGTGGCGGGCAATCTGCGAGGGCTCACCAAGAGAGACGTGCATCCCTTCCCACTGGACTTCAATGAGCCTGAGTGAGTACAGCTTAAGGTATATTGCGGACGGTGAGCAAAGGGAAGCTTGCCGCCAGATAAGGACCAGGCCCGGGTCGACGGCGCGTTGTGATCCACGCGCGCCTCAAAGAACTGTCAGCACAACTGAAGGGGTCCGAAAGGACCGATGCATGGAAATGTTGGGTTGCGGGAAAGTCTGAAAGGGATACTGTGGCCCCTGGCAACGTACAGGCAACTGAAGGAACACGATTGGGTTTTAGTCAGTAAGAGTCTGACACGCCCTCCCGCTCCGCCCAGAGCGGGAGAATTTATTTGATAATTCCCCAACCAAAAAAAAAAAGCTTAAGGTATATTGGACTGGGTTTTGGGAGAGGTACATCATTGATGACTAGCATAGAGAGTCGCTTTTGAAGTGTCCAGTTCGCCGTTCGCAACTCTCTTGTCTTTCAAATGAAGGTTATATTTACCACATCTCCTGGCTTTGTCTTCTAGCAGGATTCCAAAAAAATATTCTTGCCGTATTCCTGGAAGATATTCCTGAAGAGCTTTTTACAAAATCTCAAGGTCATGCGTTTTGGAGAGTTCCTCAATAATTGTTTGTGCTTAATTCTTTTAGCCACGATTCTTGCCATATGTAATTTACCGGCTTCCTAACCACATCAATTTCATTCATTCATTCAAAAGTTCAAGGCCTGCTGGACCATGTTATTGGCCTGTTTCAATAATATGTGGAGGAGCATGCATTTTGATTCTTAAGTGCCTCTCGTTCTATCTACGATTCAAAAAGTTTTATTAAAATGAAACTAACCTTAATGTATTCTATGTTCCAGTGTGCTCAACATTACACGTTATGAAGAGGGCAAGGCGCCTGAACCAGTACTAGGAGCTATAGTCAAGCAGAATGGAAAACAGTAAGTAACTATTATACTTTACAGGCTGCAAAAATGTTCGTGTCTACAACCACTACAAGCTCTAGACACATCAGTACATCACACATTAAACAGCCTGCTGAAGAGATCAAGCAGAGCTTATAGTGCGGCTACCAAACAAGATCAAGATCTTTTTAGTTCAAGATCTACCTCGTTGGTCTAGTGATCGCAAGCGCTACTGCTGAGAAACGAAACGAAGTCAGGATCTCTTATCCTGACTTCGTTTTCCATGTTGGGCAAAGTGTTATTCAGCTTTTCCATCACGAATTTCTCAATAGCGACAACTCTGGATTCTTGCTTGGTTGATGGCAATAAGTTCGCCCACTTTTACATGGGATTGTAACATAACAGGCGAAATGTGGGTGTACTGTAGCTACATCTCTACCTAACCCCTCGGGGATTACAGGCGAGATGTTATGTTATTTTATATATCTTTTCTAGTTTATGAGGTCTGCTTTATAACCTCAACTCCTCTGTACAACATGTAAAAAAACCCTGTCCGATCCGTGAGGGTGTTGTTAGGGATCGTACTGAGAGTATATTTTATGTAGAAATTCTCAGAAAAAAATAAAAAATTTTTCGCAACGTTTTTTTAAGGGTCATTTTACCGGGTGATTACGGGCGCTAGCGGTCATCGTTTAGCTGCTGAAAATTTGATAATTTTTAATGGAATTTTAAATATGAATAACTTTTTTTTTTTTTTTTTTTAAATATCTTTTTGTTAATTTTATTGCAGTACCTATAAGCCCCCTTCGGTTCGGACGGTTTTCTTTTTACATATTGCAAATGTAGATGCCACCACACAAAAGTATTTTCTGCCTGATTATTTTAAACATAACCAAGTTATTACTAACCACTTTCCAGGGTATCCGGCGAGATCTCAGTAACCCCTGGCACTCCTCTGACGATGGAGATCTTCTTGAACGAGAAGTCGGCGCCAATCTACGGACTGTTGGTCAACTATATGCATGTCACTGATACTGGGAAGCAGCAGGAGACTATTATTTTGAATGGGTAAGTCTTGATCAGCTTATTGTCTTCCGACTACGGGACAACGGCCATCTTCGCCATCACGTTTGCTCTCCTATGCGATTTTGGATAATTTATGGCTTTCCAGCTTTCCTATAAGTAATTTTTGAATCCGGCCCGCAATTCCCGTACTTGGCTTCTTACGAGCTCTATGACTTCTCTGCCTCAGGTTTCAAGAAAAAAGAAGTGAATCCATACAAAATATAGATAATACTTTTAACTGCCAGAATGTGGTTAGCAAATTTTTAAGGGCGAACAATTTGACCTCTGCCGTTGCCAGTCTCATTAGTACCTACTAAGGAGTTAGCTGATACATTGCCTTAGGGCTGATTTCATCAATGCAACTGAACGCGATCAGCATTTCTAAAACGCGTACAAGAGCTGTCAGTGTCAAAATTGTTATGGAATATTGTACAGTGACAGCTCTTTTACGCGTTTAGATGTGCTGAACGCGTTCAATTTCATTGAATCCGCTCTTAGAAACAAAACTGAGAAGTCCCAAAAACTATATTCGGCCTTATTACAAAACAAGATTGATCTTAGACCCAAGTTTATAACATCGAGCCATTCATTTCAAACTTTATTCCAACAACGTTAAAGTTCTACATACATAAACTGGATTTAAACCCAAGTGTAAGTTGTCAACTTTGTATTAAGAACTTTATTTCAGTCGGAATAAGGTTCAAAATACAAAACACTGGCTTAAAGGACTTATGTTAGAACTAATTTTTAAAGATCTCTCTCTTCCTTCTTTCCAGTTGCTCAGTCGACACGTACCTGTTCGACAACTTCGTGACAGCGGACGGCGACACGCTTACGGCCAAGTTCAAGGCGTTCAAGTTCCCCGACACCTCCTACGTGCAGTTCAAGGGAACCGTGACTGTGTGCCTCGACAAGTGCCAGGGGGTGAGTAGTGGACGAGGTTTGGGGACGGATGGGGTTTTCACCACACCATACAGCATAGCATTTCAGGGGCCCAAGTCTGCTATTTTTATAAATTCGTCATTCCAACACGATCCCATTGTCATTTTGCTAAAAGTTCGTAATCTGCTAAATTCATAATGGACGATCATTGGTTGATCATTGTATTCCACAAACACGATAATCGTAACGAATTAAAAGCAATGACTGCACAATGACGTTCTAATGGTAGGTCACTGATCAAAGGAACTGTAAATAATTTAGCAGATCACCGCCTAAGTCAGTCATTAATTTGTCATTATGTACGAGATTACCAATAGATGCCATTTCTTTCAATTGAGTGTCAGTGGCTGACCATTGGAAAGTCTTAATGACGCCAATATATTAGTAGACTACCAAATTTGTCAAAATCAACAATTATGAAATCAATGATAGACCATTCTGACACTATTGTAATAGCAGACTTGAGGCCCTGTTGTCCAGGTACTTGGGTAAATAAGTGAGGGCATAAGCATGTCATTCTGTAATTTATGCTTACCCCTAAAGCCTTAAATAAAAGGAAAAAGGCGCGAGTGAGAGTCTTTATTAGATGGACGGTCAGCAAAAGAGAAAAGTATTCAGACAGACAACTACCACTCTGTTTTAGCCCATATTGTACGTGACTGCTCATCTAGCCTAGAGCTAGCCTTTTCCCTTTGCCATTAGCTTTGGGGTTACAGTGCTAGAGATGGCTGCTAGCATATTATATACAAACTTTTTAGGAGTCTGTAAGAACTCTAGAACACTAGTCGATAAAGCTTTGAGTTCTTTATCAGCACCTTGAAAGATGCTACTGTGTCTTTGCATCAACATATAAGTTTGTAAAATTTGGCAACAAATAGTGCTCCTATGTTATTTTAAATGTCTTCTTCTTTTCGTGTGGTGACTAACCTGGTGTCAGAGTTTTCTTCACATGCCGTCGAGAAATATCTCTCAGGCATGCCGGTTTCCTCACGATGTTTTCCTTCACCGTTTTAGAAGCAAGTGATAATCATACAATACGTACATGAATCCGAAAAGTCAGAGGTGCGTGCCTTGGGTTCGAACTCGAGACCTATGACTTGTCAGTCCGACGGTCACATCACTAGGCTATCACATAAAAAAAAGAAAAAAGAAAAAAAATGATGAAAAATGATGTCAAAGAAAAGAGTCATACATTATTTCTGTTTATCTGTTTATAACAGTGTAATCTGTCTAGTCGTAATTAATAAAATAATTAGTAAAAATAGTAATTAGTAAAAAATAAAAAAACCCTTCTTAATAAGCTAAATACCTTACGAGATTGATCCACATTTACTTCAAAACACTGATAGATACACTGTAGATTAACCATAGACTGCTCTTCGAGAGTAATTTTGTCAATTCTAATTAATCATACAGTCTACTAAAACATGTTTATATTTCTAGGTACAATGCAGCAACGGCCAGACAGCGTACGGCAGAAAGCGTCGCTCGATCAGCTCCGGCGCTGACTCCAATAAGGTGTACGAGGTGTCACTGACCACCTTCATCAAAGTGGACTATGAGGAGGGGCAGAAGGAGGCAGGTTTGTGGATCTTTATACTTCGTTTCTCTTCTTTCTATGTCTGTTTTTCGCTTCTTAAATGGCATCCCAATCGCAGTACTAAAAATGGTGCGACTAATCGTTCACTCTAAATATTCTATTTCACATAAACCTACAAGGGCATTTATGAAACGTCAGAAGCTAGGTGCACGGTTCCAATTGGTCGTTTCCTAAGGAGAAGAGCCGGCAAGAAACTCCACGGTTACTCTTCCGATGGGAAAGACATTGGACTATTGCCAATCTCTGTGTGTACTTGGCTTTTATTATTGACCCAAAAGGCGACGTTGCTTAGGCACTATTTTGCAAAACACAGCATAATTCTTTTTTTTTTTCATTCACTAAAGTAGTTCAGTATCAATAAACCCAATTTACCTTTTTAACCGACGTCGAAGAAAAAGAAGGTTATTTAATTATTTCGTTAAATTGCGCGTTGATGTCGTTTTCTAACGCCGCCGATGCAAACTATGTCATACCTACCTGTATTTTAAGTTGGTAATATTTCACTGCCTCGTTGATCTTGTGTTCGCAAAGCGCTACTGCTGAGGATGAGGTCCTGGGTACGATTCTCGAGTCGGGCAAAGTGCTTATAACACTTTCTAAAAGGAATTTCTCAGTAGCAGCCCGGAGTCTGGATTCGTGCCCGGTTGATGATTTACGGTGGTTAATTTACTTTTAAAAGAGTAACTGACGTTCTGACGTCTCATAAGTGCCCTTGTAGGTTTATGTGAAATAAAATATTTTGAATTTTGAATTGATGGCAATAGGGTCGCCCCTTTTATAAGAGACTTAAACATAACTGGCGAAATGTGGGTTTACTATAGGTACACCTCTACCTAACCCTTCGGGTATAACATGCTTGATGCTAAGTAATATTTTACTATTTTTGTTTATTTTAAAACCAGGCCTCCATTACGTATTTAAAAGCATTTCCCCCAATGATGAATGAGTTCAAAGCTGCTATCAGCGTGAAAGGGATTTAAGTGCGATATAACTCATTTTGAAATTAAAATGGATGGCTTTTTGTATATTCGCGGCATCCATGGTGACCTAGATAGCTTATTAATTACATTATTTATGTGGTACTAACACAATATATAAAAGAGATACTTTTTCGCCAAACAATTAGGCCTATTTTATTTCTTAACTTAGCTTAGCTGTTACCCGCGGCTTCGTATGTGATCCAGGATGAAAAGGAGCCTATGTCCTTCTCCGGCGTAAAGCGTAACAAAGAAAAAAACAAACTCATTTTCGAATTTAACATAAAACATAACATAACATCACGCCCGGCCTCCCCGAAGCGTTGGGCAGAGGTGCACCTGCAGTAGATACACCCACATTTCGTCAGTTCTGTTTGAGTCCCATGTAATAGGGGGCGAGCCTATTGCCATCAACCGGGCACAAATCCAGACTCCGGGCTGCTACTGAGAAATTCCTGATAGAAAAACCCAATAACACTTTGGCCACTTTGGCTAATTTAATTGTATAATTATTATTTTTTATTTTTTTAAACATTTATTTTATTTTATTTTTGTGATTATTTGAACTCACACACTGACTTATTATTATTAGTATTACTTATTATAATGTTAGAAATATAGTATAATTTTACAATGTTTGTAAGTATGTGAGCACCATGCATCTATCACATAATTATGTCATTCCTTCATTTTTCATTCTTTTTACCTATCGTGGTATAGTAATCTTATTCTAGGTGCATTGTCTTCACATATAATTATATAATAAGTGTATACAAGATATAATGATTTTTTTTTAAAAGAGTAACGGTGGAGTTTCTTGCCCATTCTTCTCCATACGAAAACTACCTTTTGGAATGGGCGACTAGAATCAGTTTTATTATTTTTTGTAAAGTTTGACGTTCAAAAGTGCCTTTTTTGTGCCTAATTGAAATAAATTATTTGACTTTGACTTTGACTTTGCCGACCCGGGAATCGAACCCAGGACCTCATGCTCAGTAGTAGCGCTTGCGACCCCTTGACCAACGAGGCAGTTAAAATAATAAAGTAGTAGTAGTGGTGGTATTGGCACGTACGATACACATAACAATGTACCAGTGGCACGGCGACCAAGCTTAACGGACACTAGCCTTCGGCGCGGAAGATATTATAGTGCACAAGTGTGTGCGCAAACACAGGTGCACTCTCTCTTCCCTCACTCTCATAGTTCTCAGGGACCGCAATCCGACACTCGCGGAGAGAGATCAGGCGCAGGACCAACGGCTTGTCGTGCGGGGGTATCACACCGCCAACTTCCAAACTCCGAGCTGTTACTATGAAATTCCTAATGGAAAAACCCAACAACACTGCAGTCGCGCTTCAACCACGAGACCAACGGGGCAGTTAAAATTATAAAGGCTCTAGCCTTTCATATGATCATCATCCGAACTATCCTCATAATATTATAAATGCAAAAGTTTGTTTGCCTTTTACGCTTTCACGTTAAATTGCTGAACGGATTTGGATGAAATAAAATTACTTGGGGAAGAACATAGGATACTTTTCATCCCGATATTCCCACGGGATCGAGACTTATGCGGGTGAAATCGCGTAGCACAGCTAGTATTATTAAAAGAGCATTTCACAGAAAAAGAGGAACCCCTGCAACTATCTATTAATTCACTCTCACTCGCCCAGACAGTCTCGCAATGATGTAAACGAAATCTTTGCTAATATGGGGAAAAAAATCGCAGAAAACATAAAGACCCCCAAACTTTTCCTCAAACTACAAAATACAATCAATCATTCGTTTTAGATAGATCTTCGGACCTAGCTTTTGAAATTCGATTGGTCCAAGCTGAATTCTGATATTTGACGACAAATTTAGACTAGTTAGCGACAAATTTTTGTGTTATTAAAATTAAAATCCCTGATGGTGGCCATGCCAGCACGATTAATGCTGCTGCTGGTTGGGATAGCATATCTCAAACCCTTCCCTTCCTAAAAACATACGCACGGGCCCTGGCACCTAATACTAAGCCACATTTTCAACCTTTGCTTTCAGTATCTTCCCTTAAAAGAGTAATTATTTATCCTATCTTCAGTAAAACAAATCAATGTCAAAGCATGGGTTAGCAGTTTCCGTTAAATCCCTCGGATTGTGATTGAAAATGTGTTACCCAAATAGGGTGCAGATTTTCGTCGCGTCCTGACTGGGGCCCTACCACCACCTCTTTTAGCAGTATTATTTTAATCTTACTTGAGCGTGGGAAAGAGATGGACCTAGACGTCCTGTATAGCTCCACTTCTTTCTCGCACTGAAGTAACATCAAAATAATACTGCTTAATGAGGTGGTGGTTGGCCCCCAGGTGTTATTTTATGTATTATGCATTAGGTATATTTAGGTATTACTATTTTATGTCAGAATTTTCCTGCTGCGGGGCAAAAAGATTTCAGAAAAGATGGAAATATAATTACCCCCTTACCTATAATTTTTATCTTTCATGTTTTACAGAAGACGTACTAGCTCTCCTGAGGAACCTTAAAGTCGCGAACCAGCGTCTTGGAGACATGGACGGAACCCCAGCCACAGTCGCCGAGCATACTTCGAAAAACGTGCTCGTTTACGAGCAAGACACCTTTACTGAGAGCAAAGCGAGCATTCTTACAAGCAGTCTATTAGTCCTAATTAGTTTGCTAATTCTGTTCAAATAAAAGGATTTTCTAACATGGCAATAAAAGGAACATTCCACGAGGAATTTCTGGGAAAAAAATGGGCAAAATTTTTGTTGACAGGTAATTTTAAATTTAGAAAAAAGTGATTAAATTGTGGATTAAATTATCTTGTACTACTAGCGCCATTGACAGTGGTGGCTTTTGGAACTATTTCTGAATCCGTCCAATCGAAAGACTAAAATTAAGATCTGTGTTTTTATACTTTCCTCCAATTGTTTAAATATTTTTTACGTAAGTACTTATTATTTTTGCCAAAAACCTTAATAAATAAAGTACTTTATTGCTCTGAACCATTCCGTAGACACTTAACATCGAACTTAGATTAAAAATAAAGTGATTTAACTATAATAACGTAATACTAAGGACGTAATTAATGTAGTTTAGATTTTAAAGATTTAATACCAGTGTAAAGGTAAGCGCACATTATTTAAAACAACTTCTAATCACTTTTCTTCTAAATGTTTTTAGGCCTTTGCTGACATTTTATACCGGCTTAATGCCATGCCAACTCTGGCAAAATGTTATTCCAAGTTTGGCTAAATGTCATGCCGACTCTAGCTAAATATTGTGGCAAGTTTGGCAAAATGTAATGGCCGAGTCTAGCAAAATATGCCAACTCTGGCAAAATATTATGCTAAGTTCGACCTTTTAATGTCATGCTTGTCATGTCAACTGTAGTTAAACATTATGCCATACACATTTTCAATTTGTTAAAAAGATTTTCCAGTAATGTGCGCTTTACTAAATCGTAATGCAGACGCATTAAGCCCACTAGTCTTATGATAACTGTTCCATAGATAGCCTCGGTCCATTAATTGTGAATATTAAACATAGTTCACTTAAAACCGTAAGAAAAAAATGTCTTTTTGGAGTTGTGACTGTAAAAGAATAATAGTATTTTTTTAGAATCTTCTGCACAGCTGCTTTTATAAACATTTTCTATTAGTCTTGATTTCAAAATACTGGCAACTTTTTGTTTCCTTTTTTAAAAGCCAGTTTATAATGAGTAACTTTTACATGAAACGTTTTTAGGAAGCTGCCAAAAAAGGATAATTTTATTTTAATAACCTTTAATCAAAAAAGAAAGCCTAATTAAGTACATAAATAAAAACATTTTTAAGATTTTTTTTTTATATCTGTCATTGGCCATATTTTTTAACTTTTAACTAAATAGTTTAATTATTTTTGGTGCTTGCAATACTTACTTTCACTTATTGTGATTACAATTTTAAAACTAGCTTTTAGGGGACCCTTTTTACAAATATATTGTTTTATTCATTGGCTTTACTTCGAATAGTACTTTCATTAAAGATTTAAGTACTATTTGTGAGTTGCCTGTTTGGGGTTCTTTTACCATAATTATTATTATAGTAATAATGTCACCCATAGTCCTAATTCTTAAGGAGCCATTTTTTTATTTCAAGTTTCATTCTAAAACTTAAATCGTTTTTAATGAGACGGATTTTTCTAATGTTTGGGTGGAAAAAAAATGTTTACTAAATGAAAAAGGGATTTCCTGCATATTTTTATTTTTTTACTAACACAACGGGGAAGGGATTTTAATTAACGAACATTCATAAGATTTGATGGGTAGCATAATCAATTGAGGGTGACATAAATGTCGTCATTCTCGGGTCCACTGGGAGCCGCTATCGAGCCGGTTCAGGTTCATATGTTCGGGTCCTTTCGGGTGGGCTTCCGAACTATCCGGTTAAATCAAAACATCAAGGTAAACAGGGATTCTTATAAATAATTTTTCGTCAAAAACTAATATTATTCATTTGTAAAGAGGGTCCTTCGCCTAACTATAAGTTTAGGAATCGAATAGGAATTTAAAAAAATAAAAAGAATATTTTGAAATTAGTTATTGTTTTATTTCTTTGCTTCCCTTATTTTTCTCAAAAGACAGTTCATTTACAATTCACATGTATACACGTGCAGGCATACAGGTATAAAATATACTAGCTTTTGCTTATTTTGCGAAAAACTCAAAAAGGGGAATTCCATATTCCTTATAAATAAGGAATATGGAATTCCCCTTTTTGAGTTTTTCGCAAATATCCTCAAAAATTAGACAAAAATAATGTTTTTTTCTTTCCCCCCTCCTATAACACTCGCTGGAACGTGTGACTGTAGATTAATGGATGACTTAATTGTGCAAGGTCAATTAAGTCATCCATTAATCTACAGTCATTGTGAATTGTGATAACCATGCGATTGTGACCAACCAATTGATGTCCAAAAAGGGTCTACTGGCTGTTCACAATTGTGTGCTGGTGCCTACGCTTATGTATGGAAGTGAATGTTGGTTGTGGCAAAAGAAGCATGAAGGTAGAATAAATGCTGTGGAAATGTGTTCCTTGCGAAGCATGTGTGGTGTAACTATGAATGATAGGTTGAGGAATGATGTGATAATGCAACGGTGCAGTTTAAAAGAAGATGTAGTGACAAAAAATTTAAAGAGTATGCTTAGATGGTTTGGTCATGTTGAGAGGATGAATGAAAGGCGGCTAACAAAATGTAGATTTACAAGGCAGATGTGAGTGGAAACGCTGCCGCGCTGGGAGGGGCCCTAGGACAGGGATTCCTAACCGGTGGGGCGCGCGCCCCTCGGTGGCGTAGGGATCGATGGGGGGGGCGCAGCGGTTCTAATAATAAACTATAGATTTATACAATTTTATGTTCTTGATTTAGAAAGGGTTACGGCTATTTTTCAAAAATCGAACTTTTCTTAATATTGTAGGTAGGTAGCTATTTTAAAACGGGCTTCAGCTTTTCTGCATGAGTCGACAATAGTTATTTGTTATACAAGAGTGCAAAGTTGCTTTTTAACCGCGTGTTCAATTTTGATGACCGAGCAAGCGAAGGATTCTAAAATTGAATCACGAGCGCAGCGAGTGATTCAAAATTAGAATCCTGAGCGTTAGCGAGGGAATCAAAAGAGCACGAGGTGAAAAATCTTTGCACTCGAGTGCAACACGTAACTTTTCATTCCACCTCAGCGAGGAAATGACTAAATGCAAAAAAAAAAACGTTTACAATCACAAGATAGGTACACTTTTATTTCAGTTTAGGTATTAATTACTACATTATGACAGGTAAGTATTACAGAATAATCTTTAAATTATAACAAAATAATACTAAGGTATAATTAAGAAAATTTTAAAGTAACGTTGCTACAGTTATTTAAATTGAGTGTAATATTTTTGTTTGGTACTGTAATATTGGTGTTAGTCACTTGTGTACTGTTTTTCGGTAAACTATCTATCATACTTAATAGTTGTACCGATTCATTGGATTCCCTTGGCGTGAATGTTGGAGAGAGAGGGAGATGGTTAGGTGTTTCATAACGGCTTATTTTTGATGTAGAAGGGCCAGTACAAGGATCCGATTGAGGCTCTTTCAGTGTAATGGCTCCTACGATGCCTTCACATATTTTAGACTTATTTTGGATGGAATCCTCTATGTATCCCTCTACAACTGCATTGGACTTCCAGCCTCCGTGGCGCTTAAGGGACAGCAGATCAGCTCCGGAATCAGCCAAAAGTGTGGCTGAAGTTCGTCGGAAACAATGACCCGTGTACAACAGGGGTTCTGGAAGTTCAAGAAATGTTGCTATTTCTCGTGGGATACTGCCAATTTTATTAGTACCCATAGGCTGTCTAACACACTTTCCATTGCGATACTGTAGAAAAAATCGATTGATTGGAGTGTTAGGCGGGCGTAAGGCTTGATATTTCTCAACAATCGTTACGTATTCCTTGCGAATGACGAAGTTGCGGTCTCTTTTTGTCTTTGTATTAGGTAAATTAATTAATAGTAAGTCATCTGAATGTTTCTCAATGTTTTTGACATTAAGTTGTGTTAGTTCATTAGTTCGACATGCTCCGTTTATTCCAATAATAAGAACAACCTGTAACGTAAAGAGTATTGTAGTAGATAAATGAATAAAATTGATATGAACGCATAATTATGCCTATCAACATCTACTAAGTATACTATTTAATTGAGATTAATATACTTAAGTAGATACTGAATGTGCAACTGACTTACTTTTGCCGCCAAATATACGGAATCGGGTGCTTCGTTAAGAAACTTTTCAATATCAGATACTGTGAAAACCTTCGATTTTTTTGGTTGATGACCAGATGAGGCTCTTTTTAAAAATGCCACTAATTTAGGATAGGTATCGATATGTTTGTCTTTTTTCATCTTTATTGTTGCTTTTAGCATCGAATACGTACTCCATAGAGTGCTTGCTTTCTTGTTCTCGGATAATTCTATAAAATATGCCAGCAAAACGTTTTCTGAGAAAGTTTTGGCTCCTTTTGCTAGTCGCCACGTGTTGAACATATCGTACTGTTTTAAATACTTCTCGCGTGATTGTTGAGGAAGAAAGCTCATTTGCGCATTATTAACAGTTTCAGTCAATTCTGTTGGCGTCAAGCAAACTTCCTCGTCGCTAGAATCACTCATTTTAGTTTTTTCACTTGTTTTCAAGTTTCTTGTTTTTAATATACCTAAGGTTTAACAATGACGTGAAAAAATGCCGCGTAAAGAACCGCGTACAAAGCAAATTGAAAAAAGAACACCAAGAAGGTTCCGAGTCTGAGTTTTTAACAAATTAAAAATAGTTGTATGATATATTCGGCACCATAGAGGTAGCAGTAAATAGGTTTAATGTTTTTTTTAATTCACAAACTTAGTGCACACGATGTTCTAAATTCAATTTACTTTATCCTCTAGAGAATAAAAACGGCTTTTCCACTCAGATACTGAAGATTAAAAATACTCTTTCCGAGATGGTGGGATGAAATAGTTATTTGTGCAACAAGAGAGCAAAGTTGTTTTTTGCTGCGAGTGTTGATTTTGAATCCCGAGTAAGCGAAGGATTCTATAATTGAATCACGAGCGTAGCGAGTGATTCTAGGTTAGAATCCTGAGCGCTGCGAGGGATTCAAAGACACGAGATGCAAATAACTTTGCTCTCGTGTAACACATACAACTTTTCACCTCAGCAGCGAGAACATACAACATGTAAAAAAAAACCTGTCCGATCCATGAGGGTGTTGTTAGGTATCGTACTGTGAGCATATTTATGTGGAAATTTTCAGGAAAAAGGAATCCCCACATTTTTTTCAATGGTGAATTTTACCGAATTTTACGTTTGGTGCGGGCCGCGGCCATCGTAGTATGAGTTTTGCAAATTTTTTATGGATGGGGGTAATTTTGGAACTAAAAATGTGAATTTTAAATACTAGTAACTTGTTTACTAAAATAATAATAAAAAAATACTCTTTTGTAATATTACTGCAGTACCATATGCCCTTTTCGGATCGGACAAGGTTTTTTTTTACATAATCTTCATCACCATCTTCTTCCTGGATTTACATTTTGACCACACTATCGACTGAAGCACTCTCAAAAATATGAAAACGATACCCATGATAAGAACTTAAATATTTTCGCAGCCACCATCTTGGATTTATATTTTGCCCTCACTATCGGCTTTAGTACCCTCGAAAACTATGAAAACGACACCCATGACGAAAATGTGAAAATTTTCGCAGCCGCCATCTTGGATTTTTATTTTGACTTCACTATCGGCTTAAGCAACCCTGAAAACCATAGAAACGATACCCATGAAGAAAAATTTGAAAATTTTCGCAGCCGCCATCTTGGATTTACATTTTTACCTCACGTTCGGCTTTAGCACCCTTGAAAACTATGAAAACGACACCCAATGAAAATAGTGAAAATTTTCGCATCCACCATTTTGGATTTGCATTTTGACCAAATTCACACTTACTATCTCACTCCGTCTTTCTTTCTATTTGAATTAGAAGAAGACAGTCGCAAGCGTCTTTTCCCGTGACGATTTCTGCCAGTGCACTCTTACCGCAAGCCGTCTAAAAAACTTCGTTCAAAAAAAAAAACAGAATTTAAATAAAAACTTAACAGATGATTTGCAATTTTAAGGTTAATGTGAATCCGAACGTTTTATTGTTTGAAATCGAACTTCGAATCGACTTGTTTCTATCTCTCGCTTTTTTTGTATCGAAGTGAAAGTAACAAAACTCATTGAAGTTCAAATCTTTAGAATTTTGTAAGTAGACCCAACACGGTTCACGGCATTTAAAAAAAAATAATTAAAAAGTTACTTTGTCTCACGCTCGCAGCAAAATCGAATTTTGCTCACTGTTTTTTGACAGCAAAACCTGCTTGTTTGAGGTGCTGAGGTGAAAAATAAGTTTTCCCATTTCTGTATGAATGGACTAACGAAAACGGAACCTATCCGAGGCTCGCTTTGCTCGCTCTTCCATTATGCATTCTCATAATTCTTGAGTTTTTCTGCAAAAGTCGACAAAGTAGCTTCTATTTCTGTTTGAATGATCAAAAGAAAATCTTACCTATCGCTATCCAAGGGGGTGCAAACATTTTCGATCTCACTTTCACTCGCTGTACAATCTTATGCTTTTCTGCTTATGATGACAAAGTAACTCAGGAATGTAGTGATTTTAAAAGAAACTTACGGGGGCGCGTATGTTAAGAGGTTGGGAAACCATACCCTAGGAGGTCATATACCTTAATGGTGATGTTCTTCAAAAAAGTCAGGTTCGTAGTACTCGCAACCGGCGTGCGTGTATGACCAGATGCATGAACGTAAACGAAACAAATGGAGTGTGTAAGGATAGTAGCAGGTGGTGTTCTGTAGTTTCTGCCTACCCCCTGGGAATAAGGCGTGAGTTTATATAATGTATGTATGTCAAATTCAAAATACTTTATATCACTTCAACCTACACTTCTGAAATGTCAGAAGTTAGTTGCACGCCGAGAAGAGCCGGCGAGAAACTCCACGTTAATATCTATCAAGATGACGGCATAAAATACTCGTATAAATTTGATTATTTGTGGAAGGAACACCAAAACCACAGTGTAAAGAGCAACAGTGGACCGACGCCTTTGATGTTTGCGTAAATGCCGACACCGCACAAGGCCACAGTACTTACCTAGGGTTGTCACAGACTTTACACAACTGCCCAAAAAGGAGGATAATGTGTTTAGGTTTTATGTATGTATGTACGTTTCTTTGTTCCGCCATAACTTCTAAATGCCTCAACAGTTTGGACATATCGTTACAATTTTTACATTGTCCTGAGTGACGCTGGTTTTTTTTTTTTTAATGGCTGTCTTGTATTTTATTTGGGAATAACAGCTCGTTAACAATACAAATAAAATACAATTTTATTATTTAGTGTACTTTACCTATTGAATCAGTTTCCGTTTTCTCGTTAATCATTCATTAATTCATATTAATGTACAGATTGGCTACTATTAATAATATACACATATTATAAATGGGCAAATATTAATTATAATGGGAAACTGACATATATTTTCAGTTTTTAGATTTACTAGATTTTAAACTTCTGTTGTTGAACTTAACTATATAAAAAAAAATCACCTATTTTAGCAAAAAATCTATTAGAAAGCATGCACATGGTTTGGTCTTGAATTCGATTGTGCTCAAATGCTGAAATAGTTTGTTTCCAATATTGTTTCCATTAAATGCCATCTTGGATTTCAAAATTAATGACATTTTCGTAATGAGCACCCCAAGGAACCTCGAAAATGACACCCATAATCATACCTATATTTAAAAAATAAGTCCGCCATCTTGGATTCCAAAAATAATGTCATTTTCGTAATCATCTCTCAGAGGTATCTCGAAGATGACACCCATATCAATTTTTAATAAAAATTAACGTTCGCCATTCCATCTTGGATTCCAACGTGGATATCTTTTTCGTAATCAGCACCCCCAAAAACCTAGATAATGACAAGCATATCATTGTTGAAAAAAAATATGTCCACCATTTTCAATTATTTTAAAATGTAAAATTTTTGTTTACACAGAAACAAAAAAATTGTGAATTTTTTATCGGATATTTTTTGCGGTTTCAATTTTTGCTGGCAGGCATCACTCTTTAACATCCGCCATTTTGTTTACGTTGGCATGACAATCATGACAAAAATGTTACAAATATTTAAGCACTATTATCCAATTATATATTCACCTTTCTCCTGGGTGTGGAAATTGATGAAATCGCAGGTCTTTATTTATGCGAGATGACGACTCGCATTCTCGCACAGCACATGTCGTATGCACCATTTTGATAACAAGTAAACATTTGAAACAAGACACGTGTTAGCCCTGAAAGTCATGTCCCGAGCTACTAACAATAGCGACGTATGCAGCTCGGGCTCGCCCTACCCGCCCCTCGCCCCTCACACCCCGCACGATTGCCCTGTCTAGACGGCTTCGTCGAACGACTGTATTGGTATATAGACTGTGCCAAAACTATCTGACGAGACAGGCGATGCCAAAATACAGGATGCTGCATCGGCCTCAAAAAGATGTGTCATGTGAAAATAACTGTATTTTTTCATGAAAATATGGATTGGTTTGCCGAAAATTACTGAAAATCGAAATGTGTGTTTTCTGCAATACAGGCTAGAGTTATGTTTATAAATAAAAAAAACAACGTTAAGATTTCAGTCTTTTAATAGAACCGTTATCAATAAATGATCTAACAATATAGGTACATAGCAATTAAAGTAGTCTTATTTAAATCTAATAGTAAATGAAAATCACAACTACATTCATACAATACTTTAATAATTTTCATAATAATTCCTCGAGTTATTAAAAATAGTTAATAATATAATCGGAAAAATTTGAGGATTTTTTTAAACATTATAACATAGACATTTTGTTTTGAAGTAAAGGTGTCTTCACATCTGACGTTGGTGACGTCACATTGACGTGGCGTAAGTGTCACAATGACGCAGCGTTACTACAGTTTCCTAAAAACGGTGGCCGCCTGATAACGGCCGCAGTGACAGCTGTCATGTACATGATGCAATGGGTTGTGATGCGAATGCCTCTAAGATTTAATCATTAGATTCGCGTCCCTACGCTTGACTTCATTGTCATGGAAACGCTATTAATAATGTGTGAGCTCATTCTTCTCAGTATTGACATTTTTAGCGTGAATAAGATTTGCCGAGATGCCCAGATTTGTCGTCACCGTAGTGAGGGGAAATCTGCGGATTTGACTGTACCGTGTCAAAAACGCTCTTTAGAAAACTCACCAACTTATCAATAACGTTTCAGTGACGTCATTCGCCGGTAAATAGCAGACGCTATGTGGCGGCGACCGCTGTTCTAGCAAACCGAAGCTTTACCGTCGCGTATACGCACCGTATAAATGCGAACAACTCCTACGCTAGATGCGAATAGTGCCCAATTGAATTTTTTATAAGAAATAAAATTATTTGGAAATTTTCAAAACCGTGATCAAAGTTAGTGTTTTTTTCCATACAATATTGAAGCGAGTAGTCAAAAATAACTTAACATCTAGAACTTATGTCAACGCTAACACACTTAATGTACGATTATAACAAATATACACAAAATGTTCAAGTTATAGACAATTGTATACAGAGTGATCAAAATGCTGAGTAAGTGTTTTGACTTATTCATCTAGCTGCACCCCGCGGTTTGACCCGCATAAGTCTCGATCCCGTAATAATATCGGGATAAAAAGCATCTTATGTCCTAACCCAGGTCATGGACTACCTATGTGCCAAATTTAATCCAAATCCGTTCAGCCGTTTTAGCGTGAAACAATCAAACAAACAAACTCACTTTCGCATTTATAATATTAGTTAGGATCCTATGATAGTATAATGTTTATGCCCAATATATACACTCCCAAACTCCTAAATCAATCTAATCAAGGCCTAAAACATCAAAATAATGTTGAGTCAAAGAAGTTTTCATGCAGTTTTGATGCAGACATACTGTCGATCGTTTCGGTCCCATGACTGTTCCAAATTTGAATTCAAGACCATTTCAAAATGCATAGACCTTTATTTATACAAAAAAATGCAGTATGGCTCGATTAAGGAGTCCAGGTGTGTGTTTCATGAGACCAAATCTTATTTTGTGCACCCTGTATACATAATAATATTAAAACAATTCCATATTGGCATTACAGTGACAAATCTAGCAACTACGAAATTGTGGTGCAGTGATATTTTAATGAAGTTAAAAACCATTTCTCACAAAAGTAGATAATGTACACGTACATGATGTATTTTTGTTTAAAATAAAAACTACTGTGATTAACGAAAATATTCATGTTTTTTATTTTCTAAATTTCCAAAACTAAATCATAAATTGGTTTTTTTTTTTCAATAAAATATTACTGCATCCTGTATAATGTCAATAATAATAGACAAAAAATTACATTACATAAACTTATAATTTTAAACTATTTACACAACTTATTGCTTTAAATGGAAGAATAAAATAAAAAGAAACCATTATGGCAACATTGGCTTGATAAAAAGAATACTTTTTTTATAGACTGAGATTTTAGGCTATTATGAAAAATAGCCTGAATGGTGGCTATTAAGTATAGGAGGTAAGTAGGTACCTATTTTTTTATGAATTAAAAAATAACTTTGAACGAATGAATGATGAGTGGGAGAGTGAATGGATTTTATTTCGTTAATAGAAGTTATTTTTTTGTATAATTTGGATAGATATTTTTATGGGTAGTGCATATCATTTAAAACCGTACTACAATAAATAAATTCAAGACGACATATAATAATGAATGAATGATTAACAAACAACAAATGGGTGGACGGATGAATATAAAAAATATATTGTTTATTATAGGGACAATTTAACATTACAACAAACCATAAGTCAGTTAAATTAATCTACTTTTACGGAATATAATATCAAAGTATATTTCATAAAAGGTACCTATTTCATTTCTAAATAAGAAAAAGTTTCAGCAGTAGTCAAAATTTAGTAAGTACCTCATAGAATCATGATAATAGGAATCTAAGTTTGGTCGTTTTATTATAAAACAGGATTTTGTTTGAAATGAAACTAGTTTTACAGAAAGCAATCAAGCGAGAGCGTTCGAACCCTGACAAGCAATTATTTCATCACCACTGCTCTCAAAACGGTGAAGGAAAACAACGTGAGGAAACCGGCATGTCCTAGAACCAAAAATTCGAAGACATGTGACATCTACCAACCCGCACTGGGCCCGCGTGGTGGATTACAGCCCACTCCCTCTCACGAGGAGGCCTGTCTCCCAGCGGTGGGGACATTATTGGCTGATTACGCTAATCAAGCTGCACTTATTATAATATTCTAAGTCTTCGAAGAATTTAATGATAAAGCTTTAGCGGCTATTCTGATTTTAGAACCAAATTGGTGGTTAATTGTCTGGTGGTTGGTTGGTTTGGGGGTTGGTTGGTTTGGTGGTTGGTTGGTTTGGCGGTTGTTGGTTGGTGGTTAGACGGTTTGGTGGTTGGTTTGTCACTGGTACTAGTAAATATTTTATTTCCAAGATTAAATAATATATTGCCCTGATGACTTACGATAAGTCAATTTTTACAAACATTGGAGTATTTGATGTAAAACTAGTTTCATTTCTAATAAGTCGAGTAACTACCAGAAGTTTTTAGTTATAATCTACTTGGCACGATAACTACACATCCACATTTACGCAATAGTAAATTATTACTCGAAATACGAGTATTGGCAATATTGGCATTGGCAATAACTTGGATTCAGAATCTTAGATATTAAGGAACTGCAAACTCAATGTCATACACGACAAAGTTGAAATTGCATTGCAACCAAAATGTATATGCGTTTTTACTACAAAATAATGGGCACTCAAATATCAACTTAGATTTCATAACGCTAAAGTCTAAGATTATGAATCCAAATATACTAAGAATAACTGTTGACATCTGACATAGTCCTAATTCGGTAATATAGTAATCATAGTCCTATCCAAAGATATAAATATGTCTAGATAGACAGACAAAGCTGTAAACTCGTCGAAAATAATTGCGTCCAACTGTTAGCCATCAACAGCACGCTAGAAAAGTACAATGACGTGACGCGAGTGTAACACGTAGCTGTCACGCACAACAGCATAAAATACTATAAGACTATCTAGACATATAAATAATAAAAGTTCCTATCATTGAAAATAAGTTCTTTAAAAACTTTTCTAGGCGATCTACAAATTCGAGTTTTTTTTATAAATAATAATCTCAATATTTTTCAACTTTTTAGAGAGCGTTATTAACACCCCTACTAATATTTTTTTACATAATAATAATTTATTATTAGGGAGTCAGAAATTAATAATTATCACGTCAAATTCGGAAAACGGCAAGTATGCGTTTATCGGAGACAAAACGTAGAAATACATTTTTTATTTATTAAATACCATGGCAAAATAATCCATTGACTGAATGAATAAATGAATAATGAAAGATGAATGAATGATGATTATAGCGGTAAATGAATGGATGTTCAATAAAAATTACGGTGAATGAAAAGTGAACGACGAATGAATGGTAATGAGATGAACGAATGATAAAATTCACAATCAATGGATTATTAATTCTAGGACATTTAAAAAAACAGAAGAATTTATTTATTTATATACTTACTTAACTAAAACATATCTATCGTTTAGAACAAATCGCATCATTTTAGTAAAATCCACATACACGACAAAGTGTGCAATAATTTTATTTAATCTAGTAATACGAGTATCATTTTACACAGCACATAGAACACTTGAACCGAGAATGATAGAAATGATTATTTATATAATTGATAAGAATAAAAATATATTTTTCCCTTTTTTTCGGTCATCGTTCACTCAGACTCATACGAACCTCACATCCATTGCGAGAACAAAAGTTAAATTCTTTTGAAAAAACAATGACTAAAGAATCGTGAAGTGATTTTTTTTTTTCTGTCTTTCACGAATATCCTTTATGTAACGAGATTTCCATACAGAGTTGTTCCAGTTGATGGCAAGACTCGCCCCTATTACGTGGGACTTAAACATAACTGGCGAAATGTGGGTGTACTATAGGTACACCTCTGCCTAGCCCTTCGCGGAATACAGGCGTGATGTCATGTTATATGGTTCTGTAAGAACCACTTCTAAGAAAGTCATAAAGATTAGAAAAACACTGTATTAGTCTGTAACCTGTTTCTCAGAGCCACTCTGCCATCCAGAATCCATAGTATTAGTATCACTGTAACAGTGATGATGATTCGTCTTCAAAATCTCCTCTTTGCCATCCCTCACAGGCTCATACTGAGAATCAGGCCCCAAACATTTAGAAGTCTCAGGATCGTTTGAATATACTGTATCCTGAGGCCTGTCATCATCAGACAATAATGATTCTTCGGTATTGGGAGATAGGGGTGAGATTTGCCTAAAATCAGGCTTGCTTGAGTCTGAACTTGACTGCCTAGGGTGGTCTTTAGGTACATTTTTGGGGCTAGATCTAGCGATCCGTAATGGACTTATGTGAGAACGCATTTTTGGACTGCCATCGATTCTGATGCTTGAGTTTATGTCGCTCATTCGTTCGAGGCGTGAGTCGTTCATTCGGTCACTGTGGCGAGTGTCGCTTCTGTCACTAAGCTTGGAGTCGTTCATTCTTTCCAATCTTGCTTCAGCCATACGTTCGCAAACGCGGGAATCGTTTAAACGTTCACTTAGTCTTGTCTCATTCATTCTGTCACTTATTCTCGAGTCGTTCATTCGTTCTATTCTAGGATCTATGACCTCGCAACTCCTTGAATCGTTTAACCTGTCTCTAGAGTCATTCATCCGCTCACTCATTCTAGTTTCATTCATTCTGTCACTGATGCGAGAATCATTCATTCTGTCACTTATACGCGAATCATTCAACCTCTCCATTCGCTCACACACCCTACCTTCATTCAATCTGTCTCTTGAATCATTCGTTCTCTCACTCAACCGAGTTTCATTCATCCTATCACTGATCCTGACATCATTCATGCGTTCAATTCGTTCTCTCTCATTCAGCCTATCCCTCGAATCATTCATTCTCTCACTCAGCCTCGTCTCATTCATTCGATCACTCATTCGTTCACGCTCAATTCGTTCATTCATTCTCATAGAATTGTTCAGTTGTTCTATTTGATGTTCTGTCAACCTTATAGAGTTATTGAGTACCTGTCTCATTTTCTCTTGGTTCTTCATGTGTTTGTCAGTTTGTCTTGGTCTCCGCTTGGAGCCGACCTGCGGTTGGGGGCGCTGCTGTCGCGTTAGTGTGAAGGAGCCGGTGTCTGACTCTGATGTGGACTCGGGATGATTCTCTATGGTTCCTACTAGAGCTGAGACATTCGTGTTCATGCAGCAGTCCGCCTGAAAATAAAGAAAGATTATTATTTTTGGTCTGTTTTTTTCTCTTTCTCCTTTTCAAAACTTGAAAAGGAGAAAGAGAAATATATTCTCATGTTCTGTTAATTTTCTCCTTCAATATGTTTATTCTTCTAGTTCTTTTGATGTTTGCCTCTTTAACGAAATCTATTTAAAGACATTTTAGAGAAATAGAACCTCAATCAGCCGTATTTTTTTTATTAGCCATGTTCAAATTCAAATTCAAAATATTTTATCTACACGAATTTGAACAGTAGTTGATGAGTAGTAGTTTGTAATGAATAAACTCAAAAACTATTATTATCACTGAGTAACATATTATAGGCTGTAATTTATAAAGATATCTCGCGGACGAAGCCCGCTGGCAGAAGTTGGTTTCACATAAACCTACATGGGCACTTATGAAACTTCAGAAGCTAGGTGCACGGTTCCAATTGGTCGTTTCCTATGGAGAAGAGCCGGCAAGAAACTCCACGGTTACTATTTTAAATGTTAATTCGTTAATTGTTAACTGAACAATGAAAAAGCTCAATACCTTAACACTCACATTGCAGCAGCTGGACACATCTGCGAAGTATACTTCAGACTCCGCGTTCTGATTGCTGGCTGCACGACAGTCCTGCATTGATGATCTGGAAAATTAAAGGGACATTGTCAAAACAAAGTCAATCTGCCTGGCCTTTTCCCAACTAAGTTAGGTTCGGCTTCCAGTCTAACTGGATACAGCTGAATACTAGTATTTTACATGGAGCGACTGCCTATCTGACCTCCACAACCCAGTAATTAGGTAATACGATACCCCTTGGTAAGACTGGTTGTCAGACTTTTGGGCTTCTGACGACCCGTAACGACTGTCAAAGATCCACGAATGACAGCCGGGACCAACGGCTTTACGTGCTTTCCGAGGCACGGAGGAGTCTCGGTATGTAAAGATGGTCACTCATCCACGGACCAACCCCGGCAAGCGTAGGTTAACCTGATGGAGTGACCCGTGCGGCAGTTATTACTTAGCCTCGAGCTCCTTGCTTGTAAAAACAAATTAATATAAGTATAGAATTTAAAACTTTACTTTTTAGCTGGGTGTTTTTCCTGTCGAGTCAATTAATTTATAAACGATTTACGGTTAGAAAACCATGGGCTATTCAAGGTGTTTTTTTATATCCCACAACTCTAGGGTATTAATGAGACCATAATCAAAGAATCAACTGGCATATAAATTATTATTCAAGAATAAATTATATATTTAATTTTTTTGTTTTTTTTTGTTTTGAAGATAACTTACCACTAGACTCTCGATGTGTGTGTCTTAGTTTCATTGATAAGTACGATTAAATCATTTATATTCAAACAAATCATTCTTATTAAATCTAAGAAAATGCGACGTTTTCATATTTTCTTTTAATTCACAAAAAAAAATATTTTATTATAAATAATCGTGACTGTCGAATTATTTTGAATGAAAAGAAAAGAATATGCCAGTTGATTCTTTGATATGGTCTCATTCATACCCTAGAGTTCAGGAATATAAAAAAAAAACACCTTGTATAATCTAGTTTGTTTTTTTTAGTTTATTCACCCCTGGCTTCCTCCTCTTTTGGCTTTTAGAGGCATGATGAACAGGGTGTAAAGTTCACTCATCCTCCCTTTCCAGACACGACTGTCTGGTGGGCCACTGCCCGACGATTAATGTCGGGACGTTGTATATATGCAAGTCACGAAGTAAACTCTGCTTGCGCGATGCAGGATTTTGCGTGACGTCAGTGTGATGCGATGCCGCCACAGGCTCTTTTTCAAAATTTACAACTCTGACATTTAAAATTCCATTTTAAAACTTATCCTATAAATAGTAATAAGTAAAACTAACCTTAGAGGAGAATGTTTGTCATTCTGGAAGCCCAGGTTCTCCTTGCCTTGCTTCGGACACGAGTCTGTGCTCTGATCTGAAACTGAACATACAATATTATTAGTTAAGGGTAAGTACACTAGTGGACGGCTCAAACTCTTTGGTGGGTGTAACTAATATGCATGCTGATTAGTCTAAATATATACTTAGTCTGGCCATAAACACTATTACAATTAAAAATAAGAAAGATATTACATTTGAATTTGGAATCTGTAATTTTAATACGAATAAATATTATTTGCAATAAAAATAAAAAAATCTTCGTGACAATATTTATGGCAAGACTAGGTATTTATTTAGTTTTATTTATACAGGGTTACAGGGAAAGTCGTACTGAATATTAAAGGATGTTATTATTCAGGTCATTTCCGATGAATTTCGACTAATCTGTCCACATGATTTTCTTTAAAAAATCCGGATCTTCATTATCGGCATTGAGCATAAATCTGCAGAAGTCTAGTCGTCTCAATGGATCCCCTTCTTCAATTACTTGCACTGGCGTGTAATGGTAAGGGTATTGCACAGAACTGTGCATTACGAACCAGACTTTCCACTGGGAAATACCAAGCCATCGAGCGACAACGTTTGTTGACGTGGTTGGGTCGGCTTCAAAGAGACGTCGTATTTCATTATCTTCGTCGTCGTCATCAAGAACACGAGGTCGTCCCATGTCAGTCCGACGTACTAGCACAGAACCAGTTTCTCGTAGTCTTCGATAAACTCTGTCAAATACGCCAATATCAGGTACTCGGCGAGTAGGATACCTTAGCATGTATTCATTGCGTGCACGCAACGACACTCCTTCGCAAAATAAATAACACATTAGGATGTCAGCATATTCCTCGTTGGTAAATGTTGCCATGTTCACAACACAAATCAAAGTCCAGTTACAAGCCACGTCACACAGTTAGAAGATGAAACAGTCCAAAAATCCAAGCCAAGTCGCGTATTTACAAAAAAAAATCGGAGGGCACGGATAACACATCTACCATGGAAGAATCGCATGAGCAGACAAAACAAACACCACGATCCACGATTTGACAATTCAGACATTTAAAATGACATAAATACCTGTCACCGCACGTCTCCCGGGCACAAACAATGTCCACCCAAACCTTTTTTCATTGTTTAAAAGTGCCAGGTAGTAAGCCGGATTCTTTTGTATCGAAATTCTGTTATGTTGTACTACCAGATGGGCCTATTCTAATAACATTATTTTAAGATTTCGCACCTTGAAAACAAAAGTGGCACTATACAAAACATTCCACTTTTTAGTTAAGTATACAGTCAAAATGCTTAAGACGAAACGCGCGTAATGCAAAGACCACTGTAGCTTTAGTTTGCCTAATTTTCGCTAGATGTCATTAGTGTCACTTATGAATTTGTCACAACTTGTCCGGTCGGTAACTGATAAACCGGCACTATGCCAGATCGCGACCAGTCACCGGAGGGAACCCATGTCGAGGTGAGTTAAAAACTGGCACTTTGTGTAAAGAGCCACTTATTGAATAAATTTGCTTTCAAATATTTACAGTGATTAAATGCATAAGTGGCAGTTTGAGTTTAGTGCCAGTTATTTTTTAACTTTAAATACGATTTTGTTTTAGTACGAATTCAATAACGGGCATTTTCTGTAAAGCGCCATTTAATCGATAAATTTGCTTTCAAATATTCCTAGTGCGTCATTGCATAAATGTAGGGAAGTTGAGTTTAGTGTCATTGATTCAATAATTTTAGTTACTATTTTGTTTAGAGATTCGTCAAATTAAAGTCATTTTCGCCAATTGCCAGTATGCCATTCTTGTTTTAAAAACTAGTTTGTCAATGTCAATACGTGCGCGTGACGCGTTCTTGCGTCCACGGTGGCGATCATCAAACCAAACGCGTCCTGGCGTCTAGACGCGTTTTTGAACGCCACCACGGACGCAGGTTTGACGCGTTGATTTGTCCGACCCTTTAATTAATTGAATGATTTGTTTAAGGCAATAATCTCCAACTATCATGGATCCGAAGAGAAATAGATGTAGAGGGATCATACAATTATCAACTTAGATTAACGATAACTATGATGAATCTCAAAATACAAAGCCTGCAAATAAATTTCCATAATACTGAACCCCTTTCAACAACGAGTGCGTCCGATTTGAACATTATGAGAAGTTCACCTTTAACTAGCACTTGTCATAACCAAACAAACAATGACGATGATGACTTTTCTCCCGCCTCAGATGATGATAGAACATACTTTCCATCCAAGAAAAAGTGCCAGAGATCGAATTCAAGCTCGTCGTCATTGTCCTCATCTTCTGCCTCAAGCACATCATCCAGTTCAGCTTCAGCTTTCTCTGCACATGAGTGTCCAAATACCCAAAAAATTACTCAAAGTAACAAAGACACACTAATTTTGACCCTATTAATCCAGATGACGAAACAGAGAACGAAAATGGTAACATGAATTACCAAATGACACTTCAAAAAACCACTTCAAAAATTGATGACATTCCGTCACTCAGATTGTTGAAGTTTCTAATAATCATCAAAGAAGTGATATTCTTCCTGCTGATTCGAATCTTCAAGTTGGTGTTGCTCCAAATGTTGGTGATCATGTTGCCTCTTCCAGCCGATTACGTCGAAATCATGCATTTTGATACAAATGACACAGGAGAAATCAATGATGTTTCTGACACAAGAGATATTGACGGTTTCTGCCCAAACGATACTGCAGGAGACTCAGCCTCAACTCAACCTCAACCAGTTGATGTCATTACAAAAAAACGAAAGAAGAAAAATAAAAACGTTACTACAAAATATTGTGAAGATTTTAAGAAATGCAGGCAAAAAATATGTTTCAAACTAAAAAAAGGAAACCGCTTATCCAGCCAAAACGATTAAACAACCACTTCCATAAGAAGTGCATGTCAGCTGAAATGCTCATATAGAATTTCTGAAGAGTCACGGAAATTTCTTTTCGATGATTATTAGGGCATGGCTTCATTGATGCGACAAAGAGAGTATATAGCTCGTAACATAACAGAGATAAAACCCAGATATCAATCCAAAAAGATTGATTCCAATAGAAAGCTTTAGAGCCTTCCAATAGAAAATTATGAATATTTATGATAGTTTTGACCCAAAACTGTGAGCGTTTGCCAAATAAACAGTATTCTTTATTATTTCAGTAATTATATTGTTTTATTTCTCACTTTTTTATAATTACAATGTAGGTAAAATTACAACCTAGGGGTCATTAAGCAAAAAGTTTTGAATAACTATGAAACTATAACCGACACTATGCAAAACTTTTTTTTAAAATGCTTCTCCATTGATAAATAGTAAATAATTTGATTGTATGCCACTGGATACTGAAACAGCATTAGTTAAACTGTTATTTTAAGCCGATCACAAAACTTTATTTATATTTTTTTAGTTTTATATCACCCATACAATACTTAAAAAAACTTAAAACGGCCATACTGTAAAATGAACATTTTCGTATAGTGCCATTTATGTTCTAAGGGTGCGATTTTATGAACAAACCTAGTAGATGATATACCTCTTTGAATAGCTAAAGAGACGTAGAACTTTGTAAAGTTATTCGCAGAATAAGTTCCATACATTTTTTTTTTTAAAGCACATCAAAGTTAAGAACACTCTATTAGAAAATTCATAATGCTAACCGTTGTCGAGCAGTTTTTTAAGCTGTTAGTAGTAGGTTCAGTTTCTATTGATCATTTTTATTAATGGACATGTCTCCTAACTAGATACATCAAAAAAACCGACTCTAGGAGCTCTAATCCCAAAGAAAACGACTAAAAGCCAAAAAATAAAGGATTTTTAAAAATAATCTTTAAAATTTAATATCTCCATAACGGTTAAGTTTCGGACATTTGATTTCAGAATCAAAATCATCAGAAATGACCTAAATAATAACCTCCTTTAATATTCAGTACAACTTTCCCTGTAACCCTGTATATCTAGTTTTAATTTTTAAATTAATTTTGTGAAATAGATGATGATTTAAATCGAGAACGAGCTTGTAAAATTTCAGGAACAGATCTTTGGGCGTATAGATTATTATGAAAAAACTACTGCATGTATTTACTCAAAATGAAATGATTTAAACTGTTGAATAAATTATATATCCCTGTACGGTTTCTATTTTGCCCTTTTCTTACTACATAAGTTATTAATTTACGCCCAAAGACGAGTTAAAATTAGTCTTGAAATATGAAAGTTTCGACGCTCATAATTTCCAAACCAATATTTTTTTCCAATTTTGCTTCCATACAGGGATAGAGAATGACAAGACAAATTGATATAATTTTTAGTTTTGAACGTACACCGTCAAACAGACGAGTAATCACCATACTACGTTTGTATGGAAGAATGACCGACTAGCGTACCCTTATTTTTATAACAGCTTATTAATATGAAATTAGACGGTCAAATAAAACCAAAAATAACGTAATTCCACCAACCTTTACTCCCAGTCTTCTGATGCAGACACTCAATGGCCACCGTATCATCAATCCGACAATCTCTGTGCAGATTACTAGCGCTCATACCCAACCGTTGACACCGATACGGAACTAAATGTCCCCTTAAAGTGTTGAACCTCACTTCTGGCGGCATATGGGCTAATTCCGCCTGTAAACGAGCCATTTCCGCCACGTCTTGAGGATACATCTGCCCCATGTGCGCTAGTTCCGGATTCATTCGTGCCAATTCCGGATTTAAACGCGCCAAATCCGGATTCAATCGCGCAAATTCGGCCAATTCCGGGTTGATTCGGGCTAATTCCGGGTTGATTCGGGCTAACTCCGGGTTGATTCGGGCTAATTCCGGATTGGTGATTCTGATGTCGTTGGGTGGTATATGCTGCATGAGGTAACTGTTCCTGGCGCAGGTGTGGGCCTGCATGGCGGCGGCATGTTCGTGCATGGCGGCAGGATGGTCGTGCATGGCGCCGGGATGGTCGTGCATGGCCGAGCGTGGCTCCATGTGGTGATGGTGCAGGAGAGTCGCGGCCGCTGGGTCTTGATGGTGTAAGTGGTGTCTGGAAATAGAAAAATTGGATTTATACTTCAAAAGTTTAATACGCGCTGTACTTATGAGAGATTTAAAAAAATATATGACGTATTTATTTTTATTTTTAAACAGCTTATAAAATAAATACCTACAATATTACATATTATTAAAATATTAGAAACTATAAGACATACGAAGATCTCTTCTTAGGAACCATTCTTCGATTTTAGTAACAAGAAAAAACAGCATTCATACATTTTAAAAAAACTTGTACTCAGCTCGCGAATCGAACCCGGAAGTTTTGAAAAATAAAACTAACACTATTTCTAGTTAGGGCTTCTTCACACGTTTCACAACCACACCACGACCACAACCACACCTCAACTCACCACGTGGCCGGGCGTATATTTTGTATCGAAAATGAATAGGACTATGCGTATGCACACGTACCACATTTTGCAGTCGTTATCGACCGTGTGTGTGATACCAACCACATCGCAACCACCAGCGACACTGCGAACTAGTGGCCGACCACATCGCAAAACCATGAGTTTGGTCAGTCAACACGTGTTTCCGCTATGAAACCGGAGTCAAACTGTGTCTGCACACCACGTAACCGCAACGCAACTACTGGCGACAACGCAACCACATCGACATTTTGTCGGTACCCCTACGCAACTACAAAAAGCTGCAGCGACACTATTCACACGTAACCACTGCTTGACAGCATTTTGTCGTTGTGACGTGGTGTGGTTGTGGTACGTGTGAAGAAGCCCTTAGATATCGATTGTGTAGGTCCTAAGCAGTAAATGTTACTATGAAACATGATGTCTAAAATGCATTGTTTTCATATATTTTAGTAAATTTTCGAAACCACAAACTTTTTTTTTTCAATACAACATTCAACTCATTTAGGTGCGTAAAATTGTCAGACTTTCCCATACTGACCGATCTAAATGTGCCATTTATAACTCAAGAACGGCAGTACCGATTTTTATGATTTTTGATTTGTTGGATTTGTATCCGACCCAAATAGCAGAAAAAATATTAAACTAATGGAAAAAATCACAAAAAAAAAAAAAAACAAAAAAAAAAGATATGAAAAACATGTTTTTAAAACTTTGCACTTATGATATCCCAGTATAAATGCTAACAAAAAGTACTAGGGTTGCATGAACTCACGATAGTATTAAATCTTTCCAACTTCCACGCGAGCTAAGCTGCTGGAAAAAGCTAGTATTTACAATCTTCTTCTTTTCGTGTGGTTAGTAAACTAACCTGGTGTCAGAGTTTTAAAGCCGCCCACGGGCCTCTGACTTGGCTTCACATTCCGTCGAGAAATATCTCTCAGGCATGCCGGTTTCCTCACGATGTTTTCCTTCACCGTTTTTTGAGCTAGTGATAATTATATAATACGCACATGAATCCGAAAAGTCAGAGGTGCGTGCCTTGGGTTCGAACTCGAGACCTACGACTTGTCAGTCTGACGGTCACACCACTAGGCTATCACTATTAAAAATTTACAATCAAATCAACCGCATTCAGTTAGCTAGGTAGCCAACTCTTACATAGTTAGCATTGGGTACACACCTGCTGCCACTCCGGCCCTGCGGGCTGTAGGGCGGCGGCGGGCCCCACACGCCCGTGGCCGCGTCGAAGCTCCCGCTCGCTTCCCCGAAGCCTTCTCCTGAGAAGTTCTGCTGGGGGAAGTTGGCTTGACCCTGGAAAGAGATATCTACTTAGTGGCCATAAATACTGTTACAATTAAAAATAAGAAAGATATTACATTTGAATTTGGAATCTGTCATTTTTATACGATTGTTTATTGAGTTTTCTAATTTTGGCGCCAATACATTGTACAATATTTTGCGATATTAAAATAGAGTGGGGGTGATAAAGAGAACCGAATCGCTGTGATTGCATTACACAAAGTTGGTATGGAGCCAAATGCAATTTTTAAAACTCTCCATACGCTTGGTATTAGTCAAATGTTTGTGTACCGGGCTATTAATAGATACAATGAGACCTCCTCTGAAAAAGATCTGGCCGTCCACGTAGTGTTCGTACGAAAAAGGTGGTCGAAGCAGTAAGGGAAAGAATTCGAAGAAATCCTGTTCGAAACCAAAAGATTTTATCTCGGGAGATAAGATATCACCCAGAACCATGTCGCGTATTTTAAAAGATGACTTAGGACTTGCAGCCTATAAGAGACGCACTGGTATTTTTTTTTCTGATAATTTAAAAAAAGAATAGGGTGGTAAAATCGAAACAACTACTGAAACGGTACGCAAAGGGAGGTCATAGAATTTTTTTGTTTACGGATGAGATAATCTTTACAATTGAGCAACATTTTAACAAACAAAATGACCGTATTTACGCTCACAGCTCTAAGGAAGCTTCCCAATTCGGTATGTAAAGTATTTTTCAGGTATTTTATTTATATTTTTATTTTATAGATATGAGTATTTGAAATATATAATTTCAAGTTTTTGTTTTTCCAAACTGTAGTTATTTTTTTGTTTTTTTTTTTTAAGTTTTGTTCGTGCTGACGTCATAAAGTAGGCTGAATAGCTTATGATCTTTGCCACGTTTACATATATTTAAAATTTTTATACATATAATTAAAACAAAACTTGAAAATTTAGTAAAATCAAACTGTCAAATTTGACAGTTAATATTAATTTGTCATAACTCATAACAGAGCGATTTTTATTTTTACAGTATCCATACGTTATTGTAAAGATAAAGCTTATTAATTATGAATCGATTAAAGACTATTTGTGCTAAATGCTTCATACCGTCATGTAAAAACACCACAACAAATAGCCAAAACAAATTGTTTGAGTACTGAGGTCCATAATTAAAACAAATCCAAAGGGTAGGCAAGCAGTTCCTTATAACAAGCAAATGATCAATGTAGCAGTAAGTATCGAAGTCCGAAGGGAAAGCAAGGGTTATAGTGAAGAGAATTAGGTAACTTATCAAAAAATCAAGGCACGGTACGCTCAACGAAAGTAAACAGCTTCATGCAAACTTGACGTTGACATTGACGCTTGACACGTACAATATTACAAGAGGCACGGAAAGTTTCCTATACAGGGTACTGTATGCCGTCATTTAGAGGTCAAGTAAAAGTCAAGAGGTTTTAAGAATTTTTGTGACAATAAATACGATCTTAAAATTTTAAGACCTAAAAATAGAAAAATAAGGCTTAAAAACCTAAAATTTCGAAATGGTTTTGGAATCAGCATAGGTTAATTTTTACTTTACATACCGAATTAGTCGACAGAGTGCAACGTGGGCATTATCCGACTTCAGTGATGGTTTGGTGGGGTGTCAGCTATGAAAGAGTGACAGAGCCATATTTTTGTGAAAAAGGTATCAAAACATTGGCACAAGTGTATCAAGATACCATTCTTGAGAAGGTAGTTAAGCCACTTAACAACACCATATTTGTTAAGGAAGCACACTAAATACCTACCTAATAAACTGATTATTGTTAGTAAGTACATCTGCACATGTTAAAATATTATCAAGTCGAATCATGTGTGGATATTAATCAAGTCGGGACATGAAGTCCAGTAGGTAGCATCAAATCTGGAAAGTTTTGGCCCAGTTCTAACATGTCAACTAATATAGAATGTTTCGAATAAATAATCCAACAAGTTAGAACAAGAAAGTCTAGTAAAATCAAAGATTCCTGACACAAAATCTGGTCTCTAGCAATATCCAATGTACCTATAGACACCGACTTAACTAAAAGATGTGTTAGACATTTGTCCGTGTCTACAGGTAACTAAAAATACCTTATTTTCTCTTGTTTACCTGTCCTTATGTAATAAAAGGTATATAACTCCGTTGTCAGTCATAATACAATGTTTTGATTATGACTACAACACTGACTAGACTATTTCCCACCTGAATACCTATTTAAAACAATGAGAATACCTATCTGTGTTTATAATTACGTAATCCATTGTTCTAGAAGTAATTATCATGTCATAACTTGCACCTGCGCAACCCTGCCTCCCTCATTCGTGTAAACACCCTCGTCATAGCAAAATGGGAAATACCCAGCTATACCCCGACCCTCTGTCGCGTCCCTGAATAGCGAACTGCCCTGTTGTATAGGAGCAAATTATTGTGTTTGCACAAATGGTACCCGCTACTTGCCCTATAGTAAAAATCTACTTAAGGTATCGGGTCTGATTTTACAATTGTACTTGTCCGATGAAGCGCCAGCCCGCGCCGCAGCTGAGCGCGTAGCTTTAAATTCCCCGTCTAATAATAATATATCCGTGATCCAGCCTGTCCCATCTTGCTGTCCCCCCCTCAGCGACGCCCTAAGCCGAGGTTCGTACCCCACAGGGGGTGCCCTTAGCGAGCGTTCGCCTAATTTTAATGTAGAATAGTTGCTCCTGGCTGGAGGCTTTGAGTGTAGTGCTTAAGGCAGCCACAGGATTGTTCGGTTAAGCAGTAAATACCTTAGTGGTATACCTGCGAGATGCCATAGTTAAAAAATAATTTTTACAATTGTAGTTGCCTAGTACTAGTTGCCTAGTACTCTCTTAGAAAGTCTCAGATTCTTAGTCAGTTGAGCTTTAACTTCGTTCCTACAAACATCTCGCTACTTGAGGTATAAATTCGTGCTAAATATAGTATTAAATTCGGATTACATCTAGCTCTAACCTTTGTCTGTATTACTGTTGTGTATTTTAAATATATTGTGTGTGTGTGTTTTATGTGCAATATACGTGGATCTATTACATTAGCTGCTTGTGGTTTTTCTACTGTGCCAAACCTTACAACAAACCGCCCCCTTCAAACGACATAAGCTGGTCGTTTACAATATTCAATAATCAAGAATGGTCCTTCCAACAAGACTCCGCGCCGGTCATAAAGCTCGGTCCACGCAGTCTTGGTTGGAAGTGAACGTTTCGGACTTCATCAGAGCTGAAGACTGGCCGATCTTAATCCGCTGGATTATGATTTATAGTCAGTTTTAGAGAGTACGGCTTGCTCTAAACGCCATGATAATTTGGAGTCCCTAAAACAATCCATACGATTGGACTTGAAAATTGGTGGGGAGGTAACTTAGAACCAGCAGACGGACATAGGATACTTTTTATCCCGGTAGGTATCCGAGTAGGTAGGTAGGTAGGGTAGGTAGGTAGGGTAGGTAGGTAGGTAGGTAGGTAGGTAGGGTAGGTAGGTAGGTAGGGTAGTTAGGTAGGTAGGGTAGGTGGGTAGGTAGGTAGGGTAGGTAGGTAGGTAGGTAGGGTAGTTAGGTAGGTAGGGTAGGTGGGTAGGTAGGTAGGGTAGGTAGGATCGGTAGGTAAGGTCGGTAGGTAGGGTAGGTAGGTAGGGTAGGTAGGTAGGAAGGGTAGGTAGGGTAGGTAGGTAGGGTAGGTAGGTAGGGTAGGTAGGTAGGGTAGGTAGGTAGGGTAGGTAGGTAGGGTAGGGTAGGTAGGTAGGATAGGTACGTAGGGTAGGTAGGTAAAAGTTTCCTACTTTATGCAGCTGTGCAAATGTGCTACTCTTTTGCTTTGCCTATGAATTCTAATTTAACTCATTATATTATAAATATAATTTATGCGAAATAGTGATCATTCCGAGTTTAATTTAATTTTTAAAGAGTCAAAATTCTTTATTCCTTATAAATATATGCATCTGCGTTGCCTTTTCCCAACTATGTTAGGGTCGGCTTCCAGTCTAACCGGATGCAGCTGAATACCAGTATTTTACATGGAGCAACAAGTTGACAAGGTCCATGAGTAACAGGGTGTAAAGTTCACTCATCCTCTATAGGAAAGGGGGGAGACTCCGACCAGACGGGTGTCGTGTCTGGTGTGTTCCGACGTTATTTTTTTTTTTTACTAGGGAATCTCTTAGCTGACCTCTGAGGTCAGGACTACTTAACCGAGCTTTCCTGTGGCTGCACTCAAAGCCTCCAGCCAGGGGCGTTCCGACGATAGATGTCGCGGCGTTGTATATACTCGTCGTACGGTATACCCTGCTTGCGCGATGCAGGATTTCGCCTGACGTCCGTGTGATGCGTGATTCGCATGTGGCAGTGTAGATGCCGCCACAGGCGCAACGGATTGACGTGATTTTTTCATAGAGATAGTTTATGAGCTGGAGAGTGACATAGGTTACTTTTCATCCCAAAAAACTGCACAGTTCCTGTGAGAATTTCTACAAAAAATCTTCTACAAACCTGTACGAAATTCCCGGATCCCTGAGGAAAGTTCCCCTGTCCCTGCACGAAGCTGGCTCCCTGTGCGAACGTCCCGGAACTCTGTTGTCTCGTGAAGGGAGTCTGGCTGAAGGAGTGCGGGTATCTGTCGTCGTAGGCCTGCGCGTGCGGCGCGTGCGGCGCGTGCGGCGCGGGCGGCGCCTCCGTGTCGCAGAACCCGTACGCGCTGTCGCCGGACGGCGCGCCCGGGCGGCCGCGGGAGCTGGGGGAGGGGTAAGAGGTTACAGAATAGGTATTCAATATCAATCTATCTGCCTAGCCTTTTCCCAACTATCTTAGGGTCGGCTTCCAGTCTAACCGGATGCAGCTGAATACCAGTATTTTACCCAGTAACTGGTAATACGATACCCATTGGTAAAACTGGTTTTTAGACTTTCGGGCTTCTGACGACCTGTAGTCTCGGTATTTAAAGAACCCATCCACGGCCGAACCACGGCAAGCGTAGCTTAACCTGATCGTTCGACCCGTGTGGCTGTTATTACCTAGCCACAAGCCCCTAGCTTTTGATTTATTTGCGAGGATCAAAATATGTCAAATAAATAGCCATACCTTGATTTTTTTAGAGCTTCAAGGCACCATTGACACGCATTTGATATTAATTAAACTGAAAAATCTAAGTATTTTCAGTAAAATAGGTGATAGACACAATTATAGGACTAGAAATAGGGACCAATTAGTTCAACCGGGTTTCAGACTGGCTAAAATAGACTCATCTTTCATGGGGTGCTGTGTAAAATGTTACAATAAAAGACCTCCCCACATACTCCAATTGAATGAAACGAAATTTAAATCTTGCATAAAACGCACACTATGCTGCCAAGCATATCATAAGCTGGGGGATTACATCGCTGACAAAAATGCTTGGCTCAACGCTGGTCCAGCTCCACAAGGGCGCATAAACTAATTGATTTTGGAAAATATTGTTGAAGCTGCTGAAGATTGAAAAACTATATTTACATTGTATAAATTCAATCTCTTAGTATTATATAATTGCATTGCACATATGTGAGCACTGTTTACCTACTTTAAATCTACCATTTACTGAGTACGTCTTTCATAGACTTTAATGTACCCTGGCGGCTGAGAGTATGTCATGCTCACTCAAATGTCTCGCTGGTGGTGGCGTGTGTGTTGGATCATTAAGTTCCCTTCAAAATGGTTGAGCTGAATGATGCTGATCCATGCGTCATGTTCGTGAACGGGCGCCGTCAGTGGGGACTGGTCATCTCTTAGCTGCCATGGCTTATTTTAATTTTTTTGTTTTTATATTTTTATTATGGTCGCTTTTAACGTGCACGTTTTACTACATTGTTCTCACATGTATAATTTCAACATGAATGATGTAACCAATGTTTTGTAACAATATTCTGATTTAAAAGAGTGGCCATGGAGTTTCTTGCCCGTTCTTCTCCATAGGAACCTACTACGCTTTGGAATGGGCAACTAGCTTCATCTTTCTGACTGACCGACCCCTTGACAATTCAAAAGTACCTGTAATTGGTTTATTTGGAATAAATGATTTGAGTTTGAGTTTGAGAATTACAACTTGAATCCTCCACGCGATCCTAAGGATACCGTTTTTTCCTTTTGAGGTATGGAACCCTAAAAACTACAACTTTCCTATATAAGAACTTCAAGAACATAAAATAGATATATTATTAGTATAGGTAACTTACTTCTGACTATTACTCCTGGGCCAGGGGAACCAGCTCCAAGCAGAAGTCTTCCTGCCGGTGCCCGGGTTTGGAGAGTATAAGTTACCTATACGACCTGTGGGGAAAATACTATTATATTAGTCTTTAGGACAAATAGCAGTATGTCAACAGTAAAGTGCAGGCCACTCTAAGAACGAAGCGAAACGAACCTAAGTTCGTTTACCAAACGACCTAAGTTCGTTTAGCATACAAACCTGAGTTCGTTTAGCTTTCCTCCGCATCTTTTTATACTTCCGATGGTACGCGGTGTGAACCGAAATATGAAAAGACGCGGAATAAAGCTAAACGAACTTATTTTCGTTTCGCTTCGTTCCCAGTGTGGCCTGTGGTTGAAACAGCATTAGGGTTGCCAGCTTTTTTTTAATATCCAATATAGTATTTTCGAAGCCATTTCCTGAAAAATATAGTAGAAGCGAAAATAAAAACAAGCTAGCCTTACAGTAGTCGCTTAAGATGTGTAAAATCTGACATCTCACCGTATATAATAAGAAACATTAAAGGGGCGGGGCCTCAACAAGGTCGTTTCTGACAACTCTAGCACCGCGCGCGCTCATTGGTCAAATCAAATAGCGCGCGCTTCCTCGGCTTCCTGTGACACACTTCCGTCCCTTTTCACGAAATTACTCACACAGATTTGAATTTCGATTTTTTTTTACATTTTGATTATGGTTGCAGAAAGCGAGAGGAAAGGTGTTACACAACAAAAATAGTTTGTTTAAAAAATATTAGTTATATTTTTTAAATGCAATTTATTTGTCATTTTTTTTAACCCTTACTAACGGTTAGTTATTTATATCTAAATGTTTCATAACTAATAATGATTACACTCTAAATTACGGTTACAAAATACTATTCAGCTTTTATGGGATTAATACTGACTGACAGAAGCGGGACATACACAAGCGGCGTGAGGCGCGGGCGTGGCTACGGTGTGGAGCGAGCGTGGCGACGGTGTGGCGTGGGCGTGGCGACGTTGTGGCGCGGGCATAGCCGCTCCTTCATATTTTGCACGCGCCACACACGCGCCACATCCGCGCCACACCCGTGCCACATCCGCGCCACGCCCGCGCCACATCCGCGCCCACCTGTGTATGTCCCGCGCCTCAGCCTTCCTAAACATTTGGTATGAAATTTGAAACGAGCGGTTCAACGCCCGCGCCTCACCGTCGCCACGCCCGCACCCCTCGCCACTTGTATGTCCCGCGTCTTACGGTCATCTCGCCATGAATTCACGACAGTATTCAATCTTTACGTTATGCTACTAATAGGATTTAGATGAGACAGATAGTTTATAACCTGGATTTAACACATAGGATACTTTTTATCACGTTTCCATGGAATATCCGACTTCCACGCGAGCTAAGGAAAAATCTAGTACTATAAAAATTAGTAGGGTTGGCAACCCTAAACAGCATGCTCATGTACTAAACTTGTCATTCAAACCACGAATTCATCTTGGGTATGTTGGGTACAAGAAGTGAACTTACCCGGCGCCCAGAACCGATGCTGAAGACTGATGTCCCACGCCGGCTGGGTTGGGTGACATTGTGCACAACAACTACAGTTGCTCTGGAAATTACAAACAGAAATAACAGTAATAAAGCTGTTAGTATACAAACCCGACGAAGGGATATATCTTTCACACTGAACATTATTTTTATCTTTAATGTAATTACTAAGACAAAGACAAGAAACTCTTGATCCGATTCTGAAAATACTTTCACAAATGGGAAGGTACAGTGTTGTCGAGTGTCATATACATTTAATTCATTTTAAAACAAGAAGAAGCTAGATAGTTCTTTTAGAGAGCAGATAAGAAATACATTTTCAAAAGCACTTTTGAAAGTCAATCGTGAGTCAATCTGAGTCAATCATCATAGGTTACCCTTCAAATTTGAGTTCTAGCAATATTTATGGTAAATCAAGTTTTTAAAAAGTTCCTATTTTAAGAGCATTGTCACTGATGCGGTGTGACCGTAGAGTTACAATTCTGAAGATGATCATGACGATCCATTCGAGCTGAATGTTGCTGATCCATGCGTCATGTTCGTGAACGGGCGCCGTCAGTTGGGACTGGTCATCTCTTAGCTGCCATGGCTTATTTTAATTTATTTTAAGTTTTTGAATGATTATTTTTTCTTCTTTTTATCACGAACGCTTTTACGAACGTGCACGTCTTATTACATTGTTCTCACATGCATAATTTCAAAATGAATGATGTAACCAATATTTTGTATCAACTTTTTTTATTTAAAAGAGTGTCCGTGGAGTTTCTTGCCCGTTCTTCTCCATAGGTACCTACTACGCTTTGGAATGGGCAACTAGCTTCATATTTTTGACTGACCGACCCCTTGACAATTCAAAAGTGCCTGTAAATGGTTTAATTGAAATAAATGCTTTGAGTTTGAAGGCAATGGCAGCCCGCAGACGACAGTGGCAATGCCGCCCAACCGCAGTGACAGGCTGCAGCGTCACCACTGACATTTTATGAAAATGCTGCCTAGGATGGTCGCAGACGGCATACCAATAACGCTGTCAGTGGCAGTCACTAACTGAGTAACAAGACCAGACAAGACATATTTTTCAACCGACTTCAAAAAGGAGGAGTTTCTCAATTCGGTTGTATGTTTTTTTTGTATATTTGATATGCGATTACTCCGCCAATTATGAATTGATTTTGATGATTCTTTTTGTTTTTGGTAGGGCCTAGAAGTGTGTCAGAAGTGGTCCCATATAAGTCAAGATCTGATGAGGGGTTTTTGAGTTAGCTTCAATAATACGTATTTTTCCCACCTAGTTTAATGTGGACGATGTTCTAATAGTTCCTGTCACTGTAATTTACATAGCAGGTAGTAGTATTAAAATTTTTGTGGGGGATTTGTGTAGGTACCATAACTAAAAGGAGTAAAATAAAAACTTTTTTTACAAAAAATAAAACCGACTTCCAAAAAAAAACACTACAAAGTGAAAAATAACTTTGATTTCGGAAGTCGGTGGTAAAAAAACGAAAATACAAAAACAAAGACACCGACTTCCGAAATCAAAGTTATTTTTCACTTTATAGTGTTTTTTTTTGGAAGTCGGTTTTATTTTTTGTAAAAAAAGTTTTTTTTTGTTTGGCAAATTAAAAAAAATCCGCTGCTGACGTAGATATGACGTCGCGTTCGGTATCAAAACTGCAGCGGCATTGTTGATCTTAACACAGCAACGCTTCCTCAGACGAACTCCTTCACAAAGAACTCTACTATAGATACTGTTCAATACAATGTTGTGTTCTTACCTGCACTTGTCTCCCGGCCGAGGGCGCGGCCTGTCCGGTGGAGGGTCGGTACAGCGACCTGCAGCGAAGCTCCAACTGCTCCCAGTACATCTTCTTACGTTCATGACTAGAACAATATAAAATATGGACTTAATAACATTCTTAAACTCGTTCATACAACGCACAGCATAACCGCTGGATCTAGAGGGTTGAAATATTGATCAAGAATTCTTTAAACTGTAATGGAAGAAATTGTAGAAAGGACAAAAGCGTACAAAGAGCGAATCACAAATCATCCAAACATCCTAGCAGTAAACCTGATGAACACCCAAACAGTCGCTAGAAGACGAAAGAGAAAGATTCTTCAAGACCTTATCAGTCATTTTCGCCTTTACTTGTAGAAGAATACAGGCGAATCAACTCCGAGTGTTGTGATTGACCCGAGGAGGACGTAAGAATACACGGGGCAGTCACTAGATAGCTTCCGTACAAACCCAATAATAAAATCAAACATATTGCTGAATATCTGCAAGAATGATAATTTTGCAATAAAAAATGTTGAAAAAAAAAAAAAACTTTATATCCCGTGCTCGCAAATCCTTCTATATCTTAAGGGCACGTCTTCCCTACCATTACCACTCCCCCAGTCTAGTCCTTGATAGGCAACTGCCTCTTTAGCCCCATGAAACATGAGGCTCCACTAGTGCAAATTTTTGGGTTCATGAACGAATGAATGAATGAATGAAAGGCACCGATCCCAACGTGGTTTAACCAGACTCGATCTCGATTTATCGAGTCTGGTTAAACCACGCTGGGTCGGTGCAATTCATTAATGATGACGTTTAGTGATCTTTATTTTCTTTGAAATAAAGTTGTTGTTGGGTTGCAGTCAGAGGAAGGGGAACTAATAACTCGGAAGGTCTGTGAACAGTCTAATCGTTTCGTGTTCTATGTGCACTCATCTAGTCGGACCATGTAAGATTGACTTATTAAAAGACCTCCTTTTTCAAGCATAATAATATAAAATAGTTCTTTATTCGAACCAAATTTTTTTTTTGCGTTTAACAGTCACAGACAACCAGACAACAGTCATTCTCAATACGTAGTATCCCTATGTAGTCTGTGCATTCTCACAAACGAAGTTGTTTCAAATTCTGCCACAAAGTACATTTTAATATTGAATTCTGCGCAAAACTTTGTTCTGAGAACAATCACAGAGTACATTCACAATTTTTGATCTGGGATTTGGATATTTAATCACAGATTTAAGCTGGTAAGTGCCTCATAAAAATGGTGTACAGCAGTACCCCAGGCCTAGGATCAGACACATTCGCGGTCGAAGTCTCATCCGATGCTGATTTAATAAGATTTGTGGAAAACCTCAAGAAACAAGTCAGAATTCTTCGCTTAGAGAACGAAGTCTTGGAGGCAACCATCATGATACTACAGCCATCCTTAATGACCGGTGTGAACGCAGCTTTAGAATACGCTAGCAAATTATCGCTATCTGCAGTCATTATGGATGGTACAAGTCGGTCGAGACTCGCCCTGACAGACTGTGCGCGAAGCTTTTCAAATATCAAGAGCCAGTCCAGAATTTTTCATCGGAAATTAGAACCCTCGCTCAGGCCTTCTTCGGTCAAAATAACCACGTCTATCATCGGCGGCACAGGACCGAAGATCAATGTCGAAAAAAAGCTAGAGCTGGTGCACGCTGTTATGGAAAACCAAGGGAAAGATTTAATGAAATTTAGAAGCACTGCGATGAAGCAAAATGCTTTCTTAAAAGCTCAGTTGGAAGAAATTGATCTTCGGACCATTGACTTCGAAAAGTGGACTCTAGAGTTCAAAGAGGAGGTGATGATTGGAGGCGTAGAAGCGATGACTAAACGAATTCCCGCCGAGACGTGGATCAGATTCATGACAGAACAGGGCAAGAAAATTGACAGACAAATAGACAAGATGCGGCTAAGAGCGAGCACCACTAACAGTCTGCACAGAAAATTGAAAGAAGATGTTAAAATCAAAAAGGACTTGAAATCATCCTTGATACCAGTAGACATTGAAATTAAAAAAATGGAAATTAAAAATAAGCTTAAAACCATAGAAAGAAAAAATAATGATTTAATTGAACTGAAAGAAGTGACAGGCGACGCTAACTTGAATTTAACTAGGCACAAAGATGATTTAATGACTACAACCAAATACCTGAAAAAAGTACAACAGCTGACAATTCAAAGAAAAGACGAAACTGTAAAGTTGCATGCTGAAAGAAATTTGCTAGAAGTACAAGTTAAAACTTTAGAGGAACAATTTAATTGGATTCAAGAGCAAAGAAAGACTTATTTTGTTCCAGATGTGTTAGATTATGTTGGGGTTAAGCTCAAAATTAGTGAATTGAATATGTCCATTAAACGGTTGGAAACCAGTCTTAGTATTAAGCAATGTGCTCTAACTAGATTTAAAAGGAAAAGTCCGCCACTTTTGAAAAGCACGGGAGAGTCAAAGAATGCCTCGGATAAGTGCGAGGTATCATTAAGGGTAACTGCATGTAATGCTTCGAAGACGGTTTGCAGACCATGCGACTTGTTGCCACTCGTGTGATTTGCAATGGAATGAAGATGATTTGAAGCGCAATGAGCGCTTTTAAGATAAAATAAGATAATATGCTCTAACATGAGTACAATACATACAACACAAATTGTCTAGCTGCGCCCCACGGGTTCATCCGCTCCCGTGGGAATGCCGGCATAAAATGTATCCTATGTCCTATCCTATCCGGTCATGGTCTAACCATGTGCCAAATTTCATCGAAATCTGTTCAGCTGTTTTAGCGTAACGAACAAACAAACTCAGTTTCGCATTTATAATATTAGTTAGTATAGTTTAGATTAGTTTGAAATTTAAAAGCGTTTTCATTTATTTCCATACATTTTACTTCCATGTGTTATCGTGATGCCGTGGACTTCCACGATAATATCATCACGTTACAAAATATAAAAATGCCCAATGCGGCTTGTTGCAACACAAATGTCCCTAGTATTGAAGGTTTTTGGGTAATTTTATGCATTTATTATACAGGGTGGAAGGGACATCGACGCGAATACTGATATCATGGATTCAGTACATAATTCTGAATCCACATCCGTTGAAATTTTTCGTCGGTTATTTAAAAAAAAAACAGCTGTTTTATAGAAAAGTTCAATACCTACGCGGTCAAAATGTATGGAACAGCTGATTTTTTTTTAAATAACCGACGAAAAATTTCTAGCGGTTCAAAATCATGTACTGATAGGGACATCGACGCAAAAACTGATACCATGGATTGGTATCAGTTTTTGTGTCGATGTCCCTTCCACCCTGTATTTATGGCGATAACAACCAACTTTTAATGATTTTATACTAAAGATCACGTCTAAACAAGTATTGATATCTAATGATTTGGAAAATATATTTATGTTAAATTAAGGCATTTTCTTAATGTATCTCATATTTATTTAAAACAATGGACGTATTTACATGATTTAAAAACTAACAGACTTAAAATAATAATAATAATATGTACAAGTATATATAAAAATAGGGGAGGGGGTGGGGCATAATTAATAACTTGATTTGTGCATATTTTAGAATATGTTTATATTACATAGTATAAAAAACTGAGAATCATGCAATAACTATCTAGCGTATTTGTCTGATACCTTCGCTATTTTAAAGATAATTTAATTATTAATCTTTTAGTATACGTAATTTATTCAAATACTTTTTTTTATGAATAATAAATTATAATCGAGTCCTATTACTGGCTGTACGTACGATGCGTTGCGTGAGCTCAGCACAGAATACGCATGGCCACTGGCATATATCGGCGTCTTAATAATCATGTCTGTTGGGTAGCTAAAAGGCTGATTCCGCAGAACACGATAAATGTGTTCTGTGCTGAGCTCACGCAACGTACGTCCAGCCAGTAATAGGACTCGATTATTAATTTATTATACATAAAACAAAACGTTTTTTTGTTTATAGTTTTAGAACAAGATCCATAAACTATTTTATTACTATGAATTACGTTTGTCAAATATTTTGTTTATGAGTACCTAGTATGGTCCTCAATACTATTCTCGTAACTATTTATAATCTTAATTTTATTATTTTAATTTCAAGGAAAGTCTATTTTAATTTATATGTAATAAATATTAATTTAACATTTAAATGTTGTATTTGGTTTAGCCCCAGGGAAAAACCTTCTTTTTCTCGTAACAGACTAGGTACTAAGTCGCATGAAGCATGGCAGTTGAGTTGATGTCATGCTCACTCAAATGTCTCGCTGATGGTGGCGTGTGTTGGATCATTCGGTTTCCTTCAAAATGGTTAAGCTGACTGGTGCTAATCAATGCGTCATGTTGGTGACCCGTTCTCGAACATGACGCATTGATCAGGGTCATCTCTTAACTGCCAGGGCTTATTTTATCTTCTCTCGACTTAGAGGGCGCGCCACGAATGAAGGTTCGCGGGAAATGATGGAATTATTTAAAAAATAAATAAATGTGATGCAATGACATAGTCACTAGCGCCGCGTCAAATGAAGTGGTGGCGCGGACTCGATCTTATATTTTGAATTGTTTTACATTGTTTTTTTTACATTGTTCTGACCATACACGGTTTGAATTTTTTGTCACCATCCAAATTTTGATATATACACACATCAACACGGTCTAGGGATATTTCATACTCAATTAAATAACTCGAAAAGTACTGGCCGCATTGGAATCTTTTATACACCGATTTGTTTGTAATTTATCTCAGACTAATTCCAAATTAAAATTTTTGAAAATTCTTTTGTTTCGGTGGCATAAAAATGTCTTGATGTATAGGAGAGGGAATTTTCATTTGTGCGAAATTTAGAAAACAATACGAATTACGTTTAGTTACAGTTTTTTTTCATTTTTAAACGAAAGATAAAGTTAAAATTGAGGTATTGTAGCCATGCAACGCCGACATTTGACGAGGGCGGAGATGTTACGAGCTGTGGGAATGCTGGAAGCTGGATCTGTTCAGCGTAATGTTGCTGAGGCCATAGGGACCCATCAAAATGTAATTTCAAGATTGTGGACACGCTATCGTGCCACAGGTGAAGTAGCGGAGAGGCACCGGGGGCCAAGTCGCATCACTACCCCCAGACAAGACCGATTTTTGCAAATTACTGCGCGAGCTCAACCAAATGCAACGGCGACTCAATTGGTCCAAAGGCTGCGAGTGGAACACCAAGTGCTTGTGAGTGACCAAACTGTAAGAAGGCGACTGCATGAAAGCAATCTACGCTCTCGTAGACCACTCCGGGTCCCACCTTTACGGAGAGGCAATCGTGGACGACGATTAGAATGGGTTCGGAACCACGTGGACTGGGGCCGTGAGCAATGGTCCAATGTGCTGTTCACGGATGAATCCAGGTTCGGCTTCCATCCAGATTCACGAAGGACGCGTGTTTGGCGAGCTCCTGGACGATGGAGCCGTCTCCAGAACCCTCAGGAAGTTCACCCATACCAAGGAGGAACAATTATGGTTTGGGCAGGAATTCGTCTTGGAGGACGGACGGATCTCGTTTGGGTGCGGGGCAATATGACGGCAGAACGATACGTCCAACAGGTGCTGGGGCCCGTAATCTTGCCCCACAGAACACAAATGGGGCAAGATTTCCTGCTCATGCACGACAATGCCCGGGCACACACGGCGAGAACGGTAGCAACTTGGTTACATACACATAATGTTAGGGCCTTAGACTGGCCTGCTCAATCGCCAGATCTAAATCCCATTGAGCATGCGTGGGATATGCTGCAAAGAAGAGCTCTGAAGGAAGTTCCTGAAAATCTGGCTACAGAAGATCAACTTTTTGCGCACCTCAGAAGGACATGGGACAATATTCCGCAGCAAGACATTGACAACCTTGTTCTGAGCATGCCGAATCGTTGCCGATGTGTTATGAACATCATGGGCGCTTTCTCAGACTACTAAATTCAAGTTTATAAACACAAATTAAATGATTTTTCTATTTTTTTCAGTTTTTACTCACAAATTAAAAGTTAATTCATATACGGTTTCCGTCTATGCTTCATTTTTTTTCCATAAAATCCTGAAATTTTAATCTAAGTACCATAACCATTATAAAAAAATGGTAGAATATTAAATAACGTATCTTTTAAATATATAGATGTCATATAAATAATTAACACATTGATAGTAATTCGCTTTTTTAAAAATATCCCTAGACCGTGTTGATGTGTGTAGGTAATTAATCTTTGGCGAAAATCATTGAATACGTGTTTTTTCTTTTAGTATCACTCAATACAAAAATATTGAGATATCACATCACAAAGTTATTATATGCCACGCAGAGCGGATAATTTTTTCGAGAAAATGATTTAATATGAACATTTTACGTATCGTGTTTTTTTTTCAAAAATGGAGTAATATAATATATTAGTTGTAGTTTTTTATATATATTAAACATTTGTAAAGTTATGTTTAAGTAATAAAATGGAGTTCGTGAATCATATCCTAATGCCTAGAAAAAATTTGGACGGTGACTAAAAATTCGGCCTGTATTTAGGTTCTGATATTATATATTTTACTCTTAGTATTTGACAATTCCTACTTACATATACATGAATAAACAAAAAATTGAAAATTATTATAGTACAGCATATAAAAACCACTCTCCTCCTAACCTAACACACAAAATTATATACATAAATACATAAACAAACTCAAGTAATCAAAATATATAAATTCAATGTACCTAGTAATAATTATAACATCCATATTACTAATAAGATAAAAATATAAATTTACGAGCATAACAATATAACAACTATGTGCCTACTTTAAACGCGGTGAAGAAAATCACTGTGTCATGGGCTTTAATAAACATCTATTGTATTTTTATATGACTGTACTCCTCAGCTCATTCACACCTACCCGCATTGGCGCATGAGATGTCGTGCACTTAGTTCAATTATTTTCTACAATTACCCTTTTTACTAAAACTGTTACGAAATTCTAATGTCATTCTTGTTATTGACTTATTGTACCATCCCACTACGCAAATCGGCCTCATGTATTTTTAAGTTATAATATTGTATTTTCTCTGTAAGTGATTGTAAATCTTTTGAGAAAATAAATGTCTAAAACCGTAAACCGTATATTATATAGAAGCAACAATAATTCACTATAATTTGTACCCAATAGTAGCAACATGACGGCAAAAAATAAAAAAGGGGGGCTTGTCTAGCTTAGTTTCAATACTAATACCTAGAGATCCAAACGACTGACACAGTGCTACCAATCGTGTCACGGGTCAAGTTATAATGAACGCACAGGATTTTGTAATATCTTAATTTAACAGAGTGTTCTTGGCATCGATTTATAGGTATCTGCTGGTCCTTGGTGTTTCTTGCCCGTTCTCCTCCACAGAGATCTACGTTTTGAAATGGGCAACTAGCTTCAACTTTTTGACTTACAGACCGAATTCAAAAGTGTCTGTACTTAAGAGTCCTATTACATTTTTTTACGGAAATTAATGATTTTTGACCATGTAATTTTCAGCAGCAGTAAGATATTTTAATTATTTGATTATAATAACTATAGCGCCATTCTCTTTCTTGTAAGTTGGAGTTACACATTATTTTCGTGTAATTTGCTGAATTGACGCGGAATATATAGTACTTTAATTTAATTTATTGTAATTTTGTCTTATTATATTGAGAAACAAAAACTAATGAAACGTATTCACTGTAGATCGAAATTTTATATCATATTAGTTTATTTGATTTAATTGTGTTTATTTGGAATATAATGGACATGAAAATCAAGACATTTATTGGTTTTCTTTACGACTTTTCCCTGAAAACTCAAGGAATTTAAAGAAATTCTAGAACTCCAATAAACAAGTAAAACATTCAAATTATCGTTTAGTAACTTTCGCTTTTATTAGAACTGAATGAAACAATGTGAATTTGAGCGTCAAAGTTCCATTGCCGACGTTTTTCCTTGTAAACTGAGTTCGTAAAATATTCATAGTAAATTACACGACAAGAAAAGTTAAAATGTGTAACTCCAACTTACAATAAAGAGAATGGCACTATCGTTATTCATAATCAAATAATTCAAATATCTTACTGCTGCTGAAAATTACAACGTCAAAAATCATGAATTTGCGTCAAAAATGTAGTAGGACTCTTAAATGGTTTAATAGAACTATAGATAGTTCAACTCATCTGTGCGCGCGGTGCCATATGTGCGTGCGCTGTAATTATACAGCTTTAATTTGTGTGGCAGTGACGCGGGAGTCGTCGTCCGAGCGCAACACAAACTAAAGCTGTATAATTACAGCGCACGCACATATGGCACCGCGCGCACAGATGAGTTGAACTATCTGTAAATGCTTTAAGTTTGAGTTACTTCTAATCTACTCATTGATCATACTCTGCTCAACAAACATAATTTGTGACGTCAATAAAGTACGCGGGTCAACTACAGACTGATGTATTTGCAACGTAAACTACCCGCCACCACCGACCGATGTCAAACATACCTTATAAAAAGTTGTCTGTTGGCTCCAAAGATGCGTCATGATCGTTAGTGGCGACAATCTTCCGAGTTCCTACTTTCAACAAAATTATTTTATTTGATACTAGCTGTCCGCCCCGGCTTCGCACGGGTAGCTAAGTAAGTACTTATCTACGGCGCACCTACCTATCCTACCAACCTACCCTACCTACCTACCCTACCGGCCTACCTACCTATTCTACCAACCTACCCTAGGTACCTACCATACCTACTTACCCTACCTACCTACCTACCATACCTACCTACCTACTTACCTACTTACCCTACCTACCTACCCTACCTACATACCTAAGCTACCGGGATAAAATCTTTTTCTCGGATCCTATGTCCATCTCCTGGTTCTAAGCTACCTCCCCACCAATTTTCGGCCAAACCGGTTCAGCCGTTCTTGAGTTATAAATAGTGTAACTAACACGACTTTCTTTTCATCTCCTGGTTCTAAGCTACCTCCCCACCAATTTTCGGCCAAACCGGTTCAGCCGTTCTTGAGTTATAAATAGTGTAACTAACACGACTTTCTTTTCATCTCGTGGTTCTAAGCTACCTCCCCACCAATTTTCGGCCAAACCGGTTCAGCCGTTCTTGAGTTATAAATAGTGTAACTAACACGACTTTCTTTTCATCTCGTGGTTCTAAGCTACCTCCCCACCAATTTTCGGCCAAACCGGTTCAGCTGTTCATCTTGAGTTATAAATAGTGTAACTAACACGACTTTCTTTTATATATACAGAAGATGTCGAGACAGCAAAACCATAAAATGAAACCAATAAAAATAAGAGACTCATCTATTTCGGTCACAAAACCCAGAAAATTGCGTGTTCACCCTTCATATAAAATATTTTTAGGAGTCAAACACCAAATGAAATTGGCCAAATACCCTTTGAAACTGACACGTCATTCGAAACCTATTACCATGGCAACGGTTGCCTGGCTGCCTATGAATAAAATAACTCACATATGGCAGGTGACATATCCGCCAAACACACAGCAATCAGAGCTTATATTGTGGCTTTTATAGTAATTTATATTTTTGGTTAATTATTTAAGGAAACGTAAAAATGGCAATGTTCCTGACCACACACACGGGAGGAGGACGAAGCAGTAATTTGAGTCAGAACTCTCGGTCAGTGAGCAATACCCGATGGGAGACGGATATGGACGTCCTTACTGACGAGGAACTCGTGAAGCTTGTGACTGAACTAAAAGAAAAAGTCAGTATACTAACCCTAGAAAACGAAATCTTAGAAAATACTATAATGAGATTAGAACCTTTGTTGATGAACGGTGTATACCAAGCCTTAGAGTACGCCAGCAGAATCCCTTCCGGTACTTCAGTAAACTTGGTGAGATCGGGCATATCAAAATTCACTCTCGGTGATCCGCTTGTAAGCCCTTCAAGACTGCTGGCTAGCTCTTCGAGGCAACAGGCCTCAAGAACACTGACAAGCCCTTCTCGAGTTTCTACTCGGAGAGGAGAATCCAAAACCAAACTCAGTAGCGGCACCATAGTCTTCGGAGCTGGGGTAAGGATCAATGTTTTAGAAAGAGCCGAATTAGTAAACAAAGAAATGGAGGTCCTGGTCAGTAGCCTGAACAAGGCAAGGAACAGAGGGGCGAGGCAACATGCTCTATTAAAAGCAAAATTGGAAGAAGTAGGATTGAAAGAAACTGAAATTGAAAGGGCCAATACAATGTTCCGTCAGGAGGTGTTGGTAGATGGCTGGGACAAAATAGCTCAACGAATCCCGGCTGAAATATGGATAAGATTCATGACGGAATGGATGAAGATATCGGATAGTCAGATAGGGAAGCTCCGATTGAGAACTAATACTTTGAACACTCAGTTCAGCAAACTGAAAGGTCAGATCAAAGTGAAAGCTGAGCTCAGCGAGAGTCTGAGACCAGTTGACTTCGAGAAACTTCAAATAGAGAACGGACAATGTACGAAACTGATAGATCACAAGTTTGAACAGCTTGGAGAGCTGAAAAAGATGACTGGCGACGCTAATTTGAACCTGACAATCCATAAAAAAGCGATGATGGAACAAAACGGTTACTTGAACAAAGTGTTGTCGACGATCAAAAACAAGAAAGACATGACTGTGCAACTGGACAAGGAACGCAATTTGATCCAAGTTCAGGGGGACATACTCTCTCAAAAGCTAAATGAAATCCGAAAAGTGAGACTAAAGTATCAAGTTCCGAATATAATGGAGTATGTAGAAGTGAAATGGAGGCTCACAGGTTTGAAGCACTCAATTAAGATCCTAGATACGAGGAAACATATCCAACAGATTGCTTTACAATCTATTAATCGGAAGCTGCAGACTTTGCACGAACGAATTGACGAGAACCTTTGAAGACCGTGCAAATAAATCGAAGACATTAGCGAAAAAAAGGTGATGCCATCTTGCTAGAAACGTGAAATAATTTTAGATAAAAACGTAAAAGTAAAGACACGTTTGTTCACTAGTTACTAAGATCGCATTAATCCAAAAATCTTTTTTTTTACATACATACATAAACTCACGCCTTCTTCCCATGGGGGTAGGCAGAAACTACAGAATGCCACCTGCTACGATCCTTACATACTCCTTTTGCCTCGTTTACGTTCATACATCTAGTCATACACGCACGCCGGTTGCGAGTACTACGCACCTGTCCTTTCTGAAGAACATCACCAATAAGGTTAGTATATGTCCTCCTAGGGCGACCCCTCCCGGCGTTTTCTTTTTTTTTACATTTTCATTTTATTTCGTGTAGGTAATATTGGAATTATTATTGTTTTTTTTATTATTATTGCGTGGTGAATTATGGCCCACTCCCTCTCACACAGAGGAGGACTGTGTTCCAGTAATGGAGACATTATAGCCTGATCATGTAGTATTGAAACAAATCATAATTGAATTAATATTTATTTAGTAGCGATGTTACTTGATATAAAGTTGTTAGTAGTTTTTTTTTTAGATACATAATCTTGAACATATTCCAACTAAACATTTGTTTTATTATTGTATCAGCATTTTAATGATTTTATAAGTATAAAAATTCAAACCTACACAAACAAAAGTGCTTGGTTATTTATTTATTTAAAGAATGAAAGAAAGAAAATAAATTTATTTGACTCAGGTTAAGGCACACACAATATTCACACAAAAAATAACTTAGAATAGTACTGTGTGCCTCACGGCTGCGCCAAATAGGCCCAGTTCAGCATAAATGCCAGACAACTAGTGTCTGACGCTGGTTTTCAACTGGACCTTATGTTACGAGGACGTCTTACGCATGTAAATCAGTTTTGTAGTGTTCGATTACTTCGTTGTTATGTATTTTCAACCGACTTCAAAAAGGAGGAGGTTCTCAATTCGGTTGTATGTTTTTTTTTTTTTTTTGTATGTTTGTTATGCGATTACTCCGCCAATTATGAATTGATTTTGATGATTCTTTTTTTTTTTTGGTATGGGCATACTTCAGATGTGGTCCCATATAAATTTGGTCAAGATCTGATGAGGGGTTTTTGAGTTAGTTTCAATAATACGTATTTTTCCCATCTAGTATAATGTGGACGATATTCTAATAGTTCCTGTCACTGTAATCTACATAGCAGGTAGTGGTATTCAAATTTTTGTGGGGGTTTTGTGTAGGTACCACAACTAAAAAGTGAAAAATAAAAACTTTTAACTTATTTTTTGTGAAAAAGTTTTTGTGTTGTACACACGGCTAGACATCAAGCTATTCATTTCCAGTTTATGCTGATCTCGCATTGTATACGATTTCCGTACAATGCGAGGTCAGCTTACACTGGAATTGTATAGCTTGATGTCTAGCCGTGTGTACAATAAAGTATACACAAATAAATAAATTAAAAAAGACATTCTCACCTGAGCAGTTGATACGCCAGCATACAGCTGAAGATGCACACGAGCACCGCGCTCACCGACAACGCGAATACGCCGCGCAGGCACCAGTACAGCGCGCCGTGGACAACGCCGCATTCTGATACGCCTTCAAATACGCAGCGTACTCCTGGGGAAAAAGGAAAGGCTTATAGCTACCAATAAAATATGTTCTATAATTGTCCCTGTAATAAATCTATGATTTTGTCAGCCATGTTTGGCTGTTAGCCCAGGTACGAACGGGAGTATTTTTTATCTTTTTTAGACGCTCTAGATTTTTGACGCTCTGCTTACGGGGTGTCCTGCGTGAGCGAGGAATACGACGCGATGCGACGCGACACTACACGATGCAATGCGGCGCGATGCTATCGCGATGCTATTGCGATGCGATGTTCTTTTTACCTATCGTGGTATAGTAATCTTATTCTAGGTGCATTGTCTTCACATATAATTATATAATTAGTGTATACAAGATATAATGTTTTTTTTTAAAGAGTAACGGTGGAGTTTCTTGCCCATTCTTCTCCATACGAAAACTACCTTTTGGAATGGGCGACTAGAATCAGTTTTTATTATTTTTTGTAAAGTTGGACGTTCAAAAGTGCCTTTTTTGTGGCTAATTGAAATAAATTATTTGACTTTGACTTTGCTACACGCGACAAATGTCCTATGTGATTTTGGACATTACTTCTCGAATCATGGAGGAGTACAGTCCAATTTTGCTTGAAAGTTAAGTTGTTCGTGGTGTTGCATCTAGTCGCCCTTAAAACAAGTACACGTTACGTCGCGTCTCGCCGCAGACTGCCATATAGGCCGCAAGCAGGGTATGCCGTTGAGTTGATCGCGTTCGTCGCGTTCGCAGCGTCGCGTCGCGTCGTATTCGTCGCTCACGCAGGACACCCCGTTAGCGCCTAGAGTTGAATATCCAACAGTGTCTTTTCTTGACGCGCTAGGATACGCGCTGGATGCGCTCTGTTGGATTCTCAATGCTCGGCTCAATACCGAGAGGTGAAAATCGCTGCGATAAAAATTCTTCGACTCACTTCGACTAGTCAACCCGGTAAACTTCGTACCACATGAGACTAAATAACGATTTTTTCGGTTTTTCGGCTGTTCTACATTGTTCTCACATGTATAATTTCAACATGAATGATGTAACCAATATTTTGTAACAGTGTTTTATTTATTTAAAGGAGAGTCTGTGGAGTTCCTTGCCCGTTCTTCTCCATAGGTACCTACTACGCTTTGGAATGGGCAACTAACTTCATATTCTGGATTGGCTGGGTTACTTGACAATTCAAAAGAGCCTGTAAATGGTTTAACTGAAATAAACGCTTTGAGTTTGAGTTCCTTTGGGTTTGTGTTAATTTAACATAACATAACATAACATCACGCCTTGTTTCCCCGAAGGGTTGGGCAGAGGTGTACCTGTAGCAGGTACACCCACATTTCGCCAGTTATGTTTAAGTCCCATGTAATAGGGGGCGAGCCTATTGCCATCAACCGGGCACAAATCCAGGCCCCGGGCTGCTACTGAGAAATTCCGGATAGAAAAACTCAATAACACTTTGCCCGACCCGGGAATCGAACCCAGGACCTCATGCTCAGCAGTAGCGCTTGGGACCACTAGACCAACGAGGCCGACAATAAACAAAAAAACAAAAAAAAAAACAACAAATATTAATTTACTTTTTGCTTATCGCTATACGACCGAATTCGGTTGCTAAGTCCTAATAGCGCCCTAGACGCGCGCGACGTGTAGGCCCATGAGTGTCATGTAAGCCTGAAATCTAATCTCCGCCCACACAACACGATCAAATTGACCATAAATTACATTCTGTGCCAACTAGCTGTCTAATTACGCAACATATTTTCGTAAACGATTACGACTAATCTGTGTCAGACAGTTCAACGACATTCATTGCGTTATTTACGTTGTAGAACATATTTTTTTTTCGAACTCATGAAGCAATGGATTAGCAATCTTGGACGACATGGTTGGCGCAGTGGTTAAGCGATTGACTGCTGCGCTGCGTGTCGTGGGTTCGATTCCCGCCCGGAACAAATATTTGTATGACCTAAAATTAGTTGTTCCGGGTCTGGCTATTTGTGTATGTGAGTTTAAATGTTTGTAAACGCACCCACGATACAGGAGAAATTCCTAGTGTACGCAAAGTTTATTAAAAAAAAAAAAAAAAAACTGTTTCATAACAAATCAGATTCTGATTGATCGTGTATTAGAAAAGAAAGAAAAATATTTTATTTGGGACACGCACAGGAAATACAATTAGTAATATTAATTTTAAAAAAAATTGAAAACAAAATTATGTACCTATAAATAAAATAAAAAAGGAGCTTATAACAAAACTAACAAAATAACGCAATATTACGCAATTAGGGTACACGATGATATAGTTATCAATATAATACTGGGTAGTTATCAATATAATACTGGGTAGTTTCAATAATCGGACTGTTTTTTTTTTTGATGTGTTGATGATAACCAAGAGAGTCCACTTACCCTCGTCATCAGTTGCACTGTGCTTTGTGTCAGGCGGCATTGAGAAGCACGTGCAGGTGCGAGTCAACTTGGTGTACTCGCAGAACTTGAGGGTTTGTAGTCTGGAACAAGATGGATAGCTCAAGAAATGTAAACAAATTGAATAATACGTTGTTCAATAACTCTTTAATTAGTCGAGATTTTTAATTCTCTTTATGGCTCCTCTTTAGGTCGTGAGCTATCCGAATATCGAAAAATATTTGACCTAGGTCTTAAGGGGCCGGCGGAGCATGCGTAGTTCATACAAAAATATTACCAAAATAATTTGTAAATCAAAAATATTCTTAAGGTAGTGTGTATTTATTCCGATTGGATTACAGAATATCTAGGCTCCCAAATATATATTTTGAATGGACACTGATATAAAGACGAGATATGAATTTCTAATTTCTATAGAAAACTTATTTTTCTCATAACTCGTCTTTAAATCAGTATCCATTCAAAATATATATGTATATAGGAGCCTAGATGTTCTGTAATCTCTCTACTTGCACATACAGGGCGTATCAGCAGGGTGTGGAACAAACCATCGAACTGAACTTTCTCCATGGAACCAACATCGTGATCGCGAAAAAAATATCAACTGTCCTATACAAAACTTCAATACCCACTCGACCCAAATGTATGGGAGGGCAGATTTTTTTTCGCGATTTCATGTAGCACATCCTTAAATTTGACCACACTTTACAGGTACTTACAGTCTTAGATAAGGTTTTGAATACATGGCTTGAATACTCACTTGTTCATATGTATCACGGTGGTGGTAATGGTGACTAGCACGCAGGTCAGCGCACACACTAGGCAGCAAGCTCCCACCACTTTGATCTGGTTCAAAAGAACATGAAAAATTAAATGATTCCGAAGGTCACCTCTGTCTAAGAGCTAAAAATTGGATTGAGGTTCATCAACGCAAATACAAAAAAGGAGGGAATGGCGGTTAATCTTAACGGAGACCAGCCTTCGGCGCGGGAGAAATTATAGTGCACGCGTGTGTGCGCAGTGCCCTGATTAAGAAGTATAGGTCCATCACACTTCTAAGCTACGCTAACTACGTTTTGGAATGGGCAACTAACTTCAACTTTCTGACTAACTGACTGACTCTTTGACAATTCAAAAGTGCCTGTAAATGGTTTAATTGAAATAAATGCTTTGAGTTTGAGTTTGAAAGCCATGTCTACCTACAAGCTGTTTTCAAGAGTCATCACAAACCGTCTCGCGCGCAGGTTTGACGACTTCCAGCCTCCCGAACAAGCCGGATTCCGTAAAGGCTTTAATACCGTAGACCACATACATACGCTGCGGCAGGTTATACAGAAGACCGAAGACTATAACCTGCCTCTCTGCTTAGCGTTTGTGGATTACGAGAAAGCCCTCGATTCTATCGAAACATGGGCTGTGCAGTCTCTTCAACGGTGCCGTATCGACTATCGGTACATCCAGGTCCTAAAAAGTCTGTACGAAAACGACTGGACCTCGAAACCCATTCTTTTGCAGCGAGGTGTGTGACAGGGAGACGTTATCTCGCCGAAACTGTTCACCGCTACACTGGAGGATGTCTTCAAGGTTCTGGACTGGAAAGGGCTAGGTATCAACATCCATGGTAAGTATATCATTAACTTTCGATTTGCCGACGACATAGTTATTATGGCTGAGATCATGGAGGACCTCAGTACAATGCTCGATGACCTAAATAGAGCCTCTGAAAGTGTTGGTCTTAAAATGAACATGGACAAGGCAAAGGTCATGTCAAATACCCATGTAACACCCACTCTCTTGAAGATCGGAGACGCTATGCTCGAAGTTGTGGACGAGTATGATTACCTAAGACAAACTATCCAGCTAGGTAGGTCCAACTTTGAGAAAGAGGTCAATCGTCGAATCGGACTCGGCTGGGCAGCGTTCGGGAAGCTGCGCAATATCTTCTTTTCCCACATACCGCAGTGTCTCAAGACGATAGTCTTTGACCAGTGCGTGTGCCACTTGCCAGCGTCGAACTATGGCACTGAAACGTAGTCGCTCACAATGGACCTTATCAGAAGGCACCCAAAGGGCATTGGAGATTGCTATGGTTGTAGTTTCCCTACGTTATCGAATCAGAAATGAAGAGATCCGCAGGAGAACCAAGGCAACTGACATAGCCCGAAGTAATGCTAAACTGGGGCCGAAATGTTCTGGAGTGGCGAGCGCGTACCGGAAGACGTACGAGATGGACCGATGATCTTGTGAAGGCCGCAGGAATCCGCTGGATGCGTAAAGCACAGAATCGGTTGGTGCTTGGGGGAGGCCTATGTCCAGCAGTGGACGTCTTTCGGCTGAAATGATGTGTGTGCGCAGACACAGGTGCACTCACTCTTCCCTCACTCTCTGATCCGATGAGACGGCAATCCGACACGACCGGAGAGAGATCAAGCAGGCAGGCGATACGTGCGCACCGAGCCACGGGGGCACACCACCAACTGCCAAACTCCGGGCTGTTACTAAGAAATTCCTAATGGAAAAACCCAATAACGCTTTTCCCGACCCGGGAATCGAACCCAGGACCCCACGCTCAGCAGTCGCGCTTGCGACCACGAGACTAACAAGGCAGTCAGAAAAGATACAATAATTATGTAAATAACAGAATAAATGCAGGTAAAACAGCTTCAAACAAAGTTAGGCAGACTGAAGTTTTGCTAAAACCAAAAATAATTATTCTGAACCCTGCTTGTAAAAACAAGATTCTGAAGCATGAAATTAAGCGCTTAGAGACAAAAATGATTAGCATAGTACACGCAAACTTTACAGAAGCGTGTTTATAGGCCATTTGACATGCAACCATACCAATACCGATAATAAAGCGATGCCATAAAATATTGTTTTAGGGGAACAGTACTTACTCCAACACTGATTACGATCATAACGGGGTACAGTAATATAACAAGGCAATCACTCAATCTGCCAGTCATTTCCCAACTATGTTGGGGTCGGCTTCCAGTCTAAACGGATGCAGCTGAATACCAGTATTTTACATGGAGCGACTGCCTATCCGATCTCCACAACCCAGTAACTGGGTGATACCTCTTGGTAAGACTGGTTGTCAGACTTTCGGGCTTCTGACGACTTGTACCTAACGACAGTCAAAGGTCCACGAATGACAGCTGGGACCAACAGCTTAAGGTACTTTCCGAGGCACGGAGGAGTCTCGGTATGTCAAGATGGTCACCCATCCACGGACCAACTACGCCAAGCGTAACTTAACCTGATCGGTTGACCCATGCGGTTGTTATTACTTAGCCACGAGGCAATGAAAAAATATTTGATGTGGTACAGATAGTGCAATCTACGACGACGCGCCCCACTCCGCGATGACTGTACTGTAAGCTGTACTTTAGTGCGGAGCGGAGTGGGGCGCGTCACAGTGGATTGCACTACAAACCCGTCCGAATTAACTGTGCACCTGGCGCTGTGACGTCACTCTAAACTTAATATCAACTGGCAATTCAAAACGGACACACGCTACGGTAACAAAGATGCTATCGCTACTGAACGCTCATAATGAACCCGGGGCGCCGCGCGGGGAAGCGGGAGAGGGGTCGCATTCCAGCGAGGTGCACAGTTAATTCGTACGGGTTGTATCTATAAATTATTCTTATTCTTGAAAGAGATGCGTTTTTAAAAGATCGTTCTCACTCGTTACATAGTAAAAGCTCAACACACACACAATGCAGGTCTTTGGCACAAGGGTAGACCATGGTCTGGGTTAGGACATAGGATACTTTTATCCCGATATTCCCACGGGGTCGAAACTAACGTGGGTGAAACCGTGGAGCACGCAGCTAGTAATAAAATAATAATATGTATTTATTTTAGATTATAAAGAGGTAAAATTTGTTTGTATTTAAAGGGTAATCTTTGGAACTACCAGTCGGATTTGAAAAATTATTTTTGCATTGGATAGCCCAATTCTTGAGACAGGTTTTAAGTTATATAACATCACGCCCCGACCCTTAAGAGCCGAGCAAACAGAAATAAAGTCAAGAAGAATGCTAAGCGAAAAATAACGCGGGCGGGACGATGGGATGCGACGCGATGAATCGAGTTCCGAAATTGTACGCGGACGAAGTTGCGGGAGAAACTAGTGCAATATATTATTTAAAGACATGCAGCATGCAGTATCAAGCAGTGATATAATGAATGACATCGAACATACTTTTCTTACCATATAGCTGTATCTATTGCGGCGGCGGGCTAGGCTCATGATACAGACGCCCGTCAGCACCAACTGGAACAAGAGAAGTATAGTTAATGATATGGTCAGGTTTTATAAGTTATAAAGGTCAAATTAACTGGGCTGGACAGTATTATTATTTATAATCAATTATTAAATATATTTTTTTGTAAATTTTGACGTTCAAAAGTGTCTTTTTTGTGTCTAATTGAAATAAATTATTTGACTTTGACTTTGGGTCGCTCTAGGGGCCAGATGGCGCCAAAAAGCCAAATACAAAAAACTTTTTCCACGCCAAAAAAAAAAATGGCGGCTTTTGAGAGGCACAGGAGCAGTGTTGCCAGATCAGTTTTTTTTAACTCGTAGGGTTAGGTTGAAAAATCCTTAGATTGCCTCTAGATAAATCCGTTATTCTACAGACCTTTTTAAAAGCTAAATCTTACCTACTGTTTGGAGCGGCTAGATTAGCCTTGAATTAAACTTAGTCCGTAAACAGCGTTTCTTGTAAAATTACATGGAAGACAGCTCTTTTGTACACTTAATTTAATTTTAATTCAATAAGTGTTCATATTTGCAATAGAATATGATTTTTGAAAACTTGGGTACCTATTATTATTTATTTAACATGAAACCTAAGTAGAATTTACGTGAAGTAAAAGCAACGATCAAAGGGCGCCGAAAGGCAATCTCAATGCTCAATTCTTTATTGCATTCCGTAATGTTGATAAAACAGTTGGCGCTGTCTGTGATTCAGAGGTAAGCAGACGAAATAGCTGTAGATTACATTCAATACTCGTAAATATTATGTGAACCAATGTGAACAAATGTGAACAAATGTGCACTGATTGGTTACCTTTTCCGAATTCAAAACGGAGCAATTTTTTGTTACGCGTTTTTTTGATGTTTTTTTTTTTGGTGGGTCGGAGGTGGTCCCATATAAATTGTATTAACTTTTCTTGGATAGTTTTTGAGTTAGCTCAATAATACGAAAACAAAACCAAAGACACCGACTTCCCAAATTTATGTTCTTTATTTGTCTTTTTTTTTTGTTTTCATAGTTTTTGAAGCATTGAGGCCTAAAGTAGGATTTTCTGGTATCCTAGCTCTAGTATATCGATGGTCTCTCCATAGTAGATAGCATCGGTATCCCAGTAACCGACTTACGAGTTATAGCAGTAGTCCTGGGCTCGAAAACACGATCTGTAGATAGTCCAGGACTGTAGGCATGCATTTTCTTTGCGCAATTTATTTCAGCTCTCAATAAGGTGTAGGAAAATATCGCGACGAAACCAGCAGGCCATAGAACCAAAATTCCGAAGACATGTGACATCTATTAATGGGCTCGCGTGGTGGATTACCACCCACAGGGCGTGGGAATGTTATGCTCACCATAGCGGCCGGAACAGCGGCGGGCACAGTCTCCAGATGTTGTGGAGAAGCAGTGTAAGCCCGCAGCAGGATGTGTTGCGCTGCCAGTAGGCCGCCCAGCGCGGCCGCCAGGGCTCCGCATCCCACACACCACCACGCGTACTTACGCCGACGGCACGTACCCTCATTCCCGTTGCATCCGACCGAAGCTGGAATCAGAATGATCTTATGATACATTTTACACTTTAATTGCAAACATAACATAACATTACGTCTTTTCTTCCCGAAGGGTTTCGGCATATATTTATTATAATATATTACACATACATACATTTTTATAATACACTCGGAATGAGCAATGGGGTAACAGTTATAAGACGTATTTCAATCGTAGTGTTTAATATACGAAGTATTAAGAATATATTAAACCATCAGTGTCCTAGAACAGTGACAATGACTTGAGGGGCTAGGACCTACGTCCTAAAATTCAAAGACAAGTGACGTTCAACAATCCCCCCTGGTTCGCTATCTATTACCAGCCGGAACGGGCTGCAGCGCAACGTATTTTCATAGAAAAAAGTACGGTGTGACCCGCCAAGGGCCCAAGTCTGCTATTTTTATAAATTCGTCATTCCAACACGATCCCATTGTCATTTTGCTAAAAGTTCGTAATCTGCTAAATTCATAATGATCGATCATTGGTTGATCATTGTATTCCACAAACACGATACTCGTAACTAATTAAAAGAAATGACTGCACAATGACGTTCTCATGGTAGGTCACTGATCAAAGGAACTGTCAAAATTTTAGCAGATTACCGCCTAAGTCAGTCATCCATTTTTAATTATGTACGAGATTACCAACAGATGCCATTTCTTTCAATGGAGTGTCAGTGGCTGACCATTGGAAAGTCATAATGGCGCCAATATGTTAGTAGATTACTAAACATGTCAAAATCAACAATTATGAAATCAATGATAGACCATTCTGACACTATTGTAATAGCAGACTTGAGGCCCTGCTAAATTAATAATGATCGATCATTGGTTGATCATTGTATTCCACAAACACGATACTCGTTACGAATTAAAAGCAATGACTGCACATTGACGTTCTAATGGTAGGTCACTGATCAAAGGAACTGTCACAATTTTAGCAGATTACCACCTAAGTCAGTCATTCATTTGACATTATGTACGAGATTACCAATAGATGCCATTTCTTTCAATGGAGTGTCAGTGGCTGACCATTGGAAAGTCATAATGACGCCAGCCTAGATTAACAAACTTGTCAAAATCAACAATTATGAAATCAATGATAGACCATTCTGACACTATTGTAATAGCAGACTTGCGGCCCTGTAGTGTGCGTTGGTTGATAGAAAATGTACGATAATGATAACAGAGGATTTTTGCAATGCATTGCGTTCCTGCGCGGCCTGCCCTATTCTGCGCTAGCCTTTATAGCCCGTTCCCTGTTACGGATAAAATAGGGTCCGAATTCCAGCAGTAGGAACATTATGAGCTGATAATGTCCTCGAGAACAATGGTGGCCCAGTGGTAACGGCCGCGACTTGCGAATTGTAGGCCGTGGGTTCGAACCCAGGCAGACGCTTTACTTTGTGTAAATTATTTCATCACCACTGCTCTCAAAACGGTGAAGGAAAACATCGTGAGGAAACCAACATGTCCTAGAACCACAAATTCGAAGACATGTGATCTACCAACCCGCACTGGGCACGCGTGATAGAGGCCTGATTATCCTGAATGTCCTCGAATAAATAACCTTATTTATACCGCTAGCCAATTCAGAAAGTACCTAACGCGAAAACGTTAATCCAATCCCTGTTAGTTAATACTTTCATAGTTCATCAAATTACCAAAAACGTGTAGTATAGTTCGATGGCGGCTCGGAAGTTAGTTACTCGCTGCGCAGTACCCCACCCCTCACCCCCGCTGACCCATAAACACGTTACTGCGCAGCGACTCGCCTCATGTTCCGAGGCGCCATTAAGTTTGAATCGAGCTGTACCTACTGTGGTAAAACTTTTTTACCTAAACCGAAAAATCGTTAATTCGCCGTGACACTGAACTTATACAATTGTAGGAAGGTACTATAAAACTGAACGCACGAATCACAAATATGTTAACCACGATCTTGACAGTCAAGTTTTTATTGCCATTCAAACGTTGCGGCAACCGTGATCAGAAGCGAAATTTTTTTTTGACATAACAAGCATATCTTTTGAAGTCGTAAAAAAGTTTTGATCGTTGTGTATCAAAAACATTAACAATTTATTTATATGTTAGGGGTTCTTTGTAGGGATTCTTTGTCAGCCTGTTAGTTTGGCTAACTGGTAATTTACTTGTAAATGAAAATAAAAAAAACAATGTCCAATACTTTTGCGAGTCCCAGTTTTTGATAAGTAATCAACAACAAACTAATGGACAAATTAATTTCATGTGATATGATTTTGGACAAACGATCACAACAGCTAATTTTATTTTAGCAAATGCCTGTACTTAATATTGTGTGCTAATGAGACCCCTAAGACGACCCACCGACCAGAATTTCAGAAACCACGTAGGTACATACGAATAAAATAAATAGATAATAAGTTCGATCCTCTGCTTTCGTTCTAAGTATTTAAGCATAGTAAAAATTACCAAAGTATGGTGGCGGTGGCACATAGTTTTGAGGCACTTCAGCTGCTATGGTAGATCTTGGAGTTGATACCTGGTATTGTACTACTTGCATAACACCACAGGCTTGCATCACAATTAAACTAAACAGTCACCCATTTTAACAATCCAACAATCACTAATAACAAAAATAATTCAGTCATATAAAAACATTAATAAAATTCCACTATTTTAATTTACAACGTCTGATTTCCCGCCCTGTCACTTATGTTTTTTTTTAATTTTCATTAACAATACACAGGCACTACGTTTAAATTCTACCGTGAACTTTTGAATCTCGCGCCTTTTCTATATAATCGATATTTACACCCCAAACTAGCCGAGCGTAAAGAACAATGACCTCTTTACACATAACAACAATATTATTTACAAGCACTGGTTGAATAAAGGTCTACGCTTCCATTTCTTAATTTAAAACTTATCAATTCCTTTATTTTTAATTCCATAAATTCGTCTTTTATTTTTTCCCCCGTTCTTTTGTTTTTATCAGTTTATAACACAAACCACGTTTATTTTATAACGAAATAACTATTATTTAGCACGAATATTATCAATTTACGTTTTATTCGAGTTTATTTTCACAATAAACAAATTCTCGTTGCATTATTGAGTTTACGTTGTAAGGTTATGTGATTTGACAATGGCCGTTTCGCGCAGAAGCAATGGGTTCTATAAGTGGCTCAGGTAGAAAGGTCTTAAATTAAATGTATGAGAATGTGACTTATAGATTTTGTTGTGTACTTAAACTGTATTACTGTATAGATAGACATTTTTTTGCCATAGAACAGGTAGATTTGTGCAAAAAGGTTTGATGTATGGATGTTTTTTTTAAAGAATCTTTTGCATCTAATGACATTTCGGTTTCGATTTGGTGGGAACTTATTTCACCTACGCATTGAATACATTTCTATGGTCCATAACAATAAGTTTTACGCCTTTTTTATTTAGAAATTGATAGCAAGAACGAATACTGACGTCCGGGAACATTAAGCATTGAGGTAGGCAACCATAAAATTGTATGCGCCGAATTTCACAACACCTTTCAAATAATGAAAAAAAAACCTATTCTGAAAGATTTGTTGACATTTTTGGGGCGATTTTACCTGTCATTATTTAACTGCTTTTGTGACAGGTGTTCCACTATCGTACAGAATCTATAGAAGTTATGGTAAAAAAAAAAAGTTTCCCGCCAGTCAAAATGGCAGTTCAATTCACACACAAAATTATTAGAAACTCAAATGCCTCATACCTTTTTGCTCAAAAGAAGGTAATAGTTTTGCACAACCTATACCCTAATTACGTAATACACGATCAATCAGAATCTAGGTACTTAAATCATTTTGAAACAGATTGCAACATAATTCGAAGAAAAAAAAAACTGCTCAACACATTGATGTATTATTTTAATATATTATTTTAATACATCAAAGGCTCAACAACATAAATAACGCAGTAAATGTTGTTGAACTCTCAAAATGAAACAGATTAGTCGTAATCGTTTACGAAAATATGTTGAACATAAATAGATACCTACTTAGCTGTTTTACTATTATAAATAACAAACGGATTATTTATTGATAAAATACTAGGATTGAGAGTAAAACCTATCAAACAATAATTTTGCTTTCATCAAATTCACAACCATCACAAATATTACACGGATTTAGAAAGATAGAAAGAAAAGAAAGAAAATACTTTTATTTGCGGTAAACATGACGCAAAAAAGAGGTTACACAAAAAAAAAATAGAAAAGGTTGCAGGAAACATGCGTCACATCCACGCAAAACGGCTAAGGCTTTCATATAATAATGATAGTTGTAGATAGAGCTGAACTTGTTTGTAGAATCTTAGGCCCGTATTACAGAACCTTACTCAAGATTCAAGCATTACTTAAAACTAGTTTGAACCAATCACAAGGCTATAAACGAGTTTTAAGTAATGCTTGAGTTTTGAGTGAGGTTCTGTAATACGGGCCTTATTGTCTTGGCATTCTAAAAAAAATTCTAAGAATACGATGGCAGTCACCATCCTTTACCATCCCTTTCTCAACCTCCACCACATTCCCCTCAAACTCACCATTATTCCTCCTGTTGGTAGCTGCAAGCACGCTCGTAGGTGGTCGCGGGGGCAGTGCGGGGGGTGTGTCCGTCTTTGCAGGAGGAGGGGGGCCCGGGTCGTCGGCGCATGCGTACTGTACTGATGCCGGCTTGCATGTGCAAGCTACTTGGTACTGGAATTGAGAAGGAGATGATTTTAGAAGTGTTTTGATACAGATTTTAGTAAATAGTCGACGGGTCTAGGACTGCCGCAGACCAGTGTCGACGGCTGCAGCTGCCTCTGACGTTGGCAACGTGCCACCTGTGGATACGAGCACTTAGAAAGTCCATAATCGAAGGGGGACGTAACGTCGATGGGATGCCATTAGACAATAAATTGTCTGCCATTAATCTGGTTTCATCTCAGACTGTTTTGTTACATTGATCAGGCTGGATACAAAGTTGAGGTTTTCAAAGTTCAAAGTTGAGAGTGATTCGCGCATCTTAATTTTTTGACCGCTCTGCAGTAGCTGCAAATATATAGCAGTTATAGCCAGTGGTGTGACCGTCGGACTGCCAAGTCACAGGTCTCGAGTTTGAACCCAAGGCATGCACCTCTGACTTTTCGGATTCATGTGCGTATTTTATAACTATCTACTAGCTTGAAAAACGGTGAAGGAAAACATCGTGAGGAAACCGGCATGCCTGAGAGGGTTCCCTATCCATTTGCATAAAATTTTAAGACCTAATATAACTTAGCATAATTTTGTTTGGCATAATTATATTTTCGCATAATATAATTACGCATAACAGCTTACGCATAATTTTTTAAGCATAATTTATTTAACCATAATAATGATTGAGCATAATATTCTAAAGCATAACTTTCTTAAGCATAATATCCTAAAGCATAAATTTATTTACGCATATTAAAACATATTTTTATTGAACAATTTTGTGGGTTTTTTTTTCGCTGTAGGAAGCATGAAGCAAGCAAGCATACAGCATGCAAGCAAGCATACAGCATGCAAGCAAGCATGCAAGCAAGCATGCAGCAAACAAGCAAGCATGCAGCATGCAAGCAATCATGGAGCATGCTGCATTCAAGCGAGCATGCAACATGCAGCAGGCAGGGTTTCTGTCACGGCTCCGGCGCTGCGGGCCTCCGGCGGCCCCACGCATGCTAATCGTCACAGACGGCTTTCGCTCACCACCGCAGCTTCGGCTTGTTGGCCGGCTTCGCCGGCCAGCCTCAGACGCGGTGGCTCGCTCGCAGCCGCCTGCTCCTCAGCCCGCGGGCCGCCTTGCACCTACGGCCTACGCGATTTTAAATTACACTCTAGGGGTAGGACAAACAAGACTACGTGGAGTCGGTTTTGCAGCAATTCGGTTCTGTCATTAACTTTTGTTGCACAGCATATTAAATTTTTAACCAACAATATTATTTAATTGTTACAGAAACTAGCAAATTGGTTTGATCAGAATTATGTATGGGGCACTACAAGTTCACCACCACCATTTCCACCCAAAGTCTGGAGTACGTATCTACTAGAAAAGGAAAATATATATATTATTATTATGCTAATAGTCATTAGGCCTACTAACGTTATGCGAATCAAATTTATGCCAAAACAAATTAGTCTTTAAGATGATTATGCCAACATAAAATGTATGCCTAAAAAAATTATGCCGAAGTATTATTATGCCAAAACAAATTGTGCCAAAATCGTTATGCCGAAGTATATTAGGACAAAGAACATTATGCGAAAAGAAGGGATCCCTCCTTGACCATGGTTCCCTATCCATTTGCATAAAATTTTAAGACCTAATATAACTTAGCATAATTTTGTTTGGCATAATTATATTTTCGCATAATATAATTACGCATAACAGCTTACGCATAATTTTTTTAAGCATAATTTCTCTAACCCTAATAATGATTAAGAAAATATTCTAAAGCATAAATTTATTAAGCATAAAGTTCTAAAGCATAACTTTTTTGAGCATAATATCCTAAAGCATAAATTTATTTACGCATAATGATATTAAAACATATTTTTATTGAACAATTTTGTGGGTTTTTTTTTCGCTGTAGGAAGCATGAAGCAAGCAAGCATACAGCATTCAAGCAAGCATACAGCATGCAAGCAAGCATGCAGCAAATAAGCAAGCATGCAGCATGCTGCATTCAAGCGAGCATGCAACATGCAGCAGGCAGGGTTTCTGTCACGGCTCCGGCGCTGCGGGCCTCCGGCGGCCCCACGCGTGCTAATCGTCGCAGACGGCTTTCGCTCACCACCGGAGCTTCAGCTTGTTGGCCGGCTTCGCCGGCCAGCCTCAGCCGCGGCGGCTCGCTTGCAGCCGCCTGCTCCTCAGCCCGAAGGCCGCCTCGCCCCTACGCGCCTACGCGATTTTAAATTACACTCTAGGGGTAGGACAAACAAGACTACGTGGAGTCGGTTTTGCACCAATTCGGTTCTGTCACTAACTTTTGTTGCACAGCATATTAAATTTTTAACCAACAATATTATTTAATTGTTACGGAAACTATAGCAAATTGGTTTGATCAGAATTATGTATAGGGCACTACAAGTTCACCACCACCATTTCCACCCAAAGTCTGGAGTACGTATCTACTAGAAAAGGAAAATATATATATTATTATTATGCTAATAGTCACTAGGCCTACTAACGTTATGCTAATAGTCATTAGGCCTACTAACGTTATGCGAATCAAATTTATTCCAAAACAAATTAGTCTTTAAGATGATTATGCCAACATAAAATGTATGCCTAAAAAAATTATGCCGAAGTATTATTATGCCAAAACAAATTGTGCCAAAATCGTTATGCCGAAGTATATTAGGACAAAGAAAAATATGCGAAAAGAAGGGATCCCGCCTGAGAGATATTTCTCGACGGCATGTGAAGCCAAGTCAGAGGCCAATGGGCGGCTTTAAAACTCTGACACCAGGTTAGTCACTAACCACACGAAAAGAAGAAGTAGCTGCAAACATTTTGTTACTTATTCAAGCATGTAATTCATCTATGGCAAGCAAGCGTTTGGTTAGACCACCACCGACTCCAAGTTCATCAGTTGGCTTATCCTATGTCCCTTAAATCGGGCACAAGGCGTCCACAAAGGCACTCCATCCATCCTGATGATCCGCTTGCACTTCATCATCATTGTTGTTTCGTTTAGCTAGTATAGTGAATCGCCTCTAAGACAACCATACTTTTAGTAGTGCAATCCACGACGACGCGCCCCACTCCGCTCCGCTCCGTACTGCTCCGAGCTCACTTCAGCTAAGTTTTCACGGTGAGATGGTTACAGAATAGCTCTGTAGCTTACAGTACAGTAATCGCGGAGTGGGGCGCGTTGTCGTGGATTGCACTATCTATATCGTTGGGCATTCCAGTCTAATGTCTGCTTTGGTATGTGCTTAGGACCCGGAGGGAGGATTTTGTAGTCAAGAAAGATCATACCTTGTGCAAATCAGATGTAACAGAAGCGCTGGTATCGCACTCGGGGCACGCTTCTGGAGCCGGCGAGCTGCGAGCTGACGTGACGTCACCCAGCGACATCTTCGACGTGGTGATGCTGGAAAGAGATAGCCATAGTCAAGTTAGGCTTCATTTATAAATCAATAGAGTCCGGCCGAATTTCGTGTTCGTTTTCGAGTTTCGAATTAGAATCGAAATCGGCCCAAAATTCGTAATTTTTGTTTTCGGTTTTCGCGCGAAAATGCAAATCAAGTACCTCTATTGGGTAGGTGATGTTGTCTCAGTCACTCTTACTATATCCACGCAAAGAAAATAGCCTATTCTTGATAAACTTGTTTGTCTTTTCAGTCTATCGCTATAATTGTACTACCTGCCAATCATAAAAAGTATGTCGCAAACTCGCAAACAACCTACGAAGATTATAGACTTGTATAAAAATAAACCCCATTAGAGGCATCGTTACTATTATAATAAAATAACAATTAAAAGTTACACCATCAAAGAACATACGCCATAAATACCTTTGCTCCAACTGGAATGGCGCGCAAAAAACAAATATGCGCCGCGCTCTATGGCAGCAAAAACAACAGTTAATCCATCTACATCCGGTCTCTATGGCCACATCCGGCGCAAACAGCTGTTATACCCGACGAGTCAACAAAAGAGGTTCGTGTTAACGGCTGTATTTTATTGAATGACAAATAAAAATAAAAGAAAATTAGTCATTCAACTTTTGTAGTCAGCTTTGCCGGTGTGATATCGATATCAAAAGGGACCGGTATTTCTTGGCATATGGCAATATGGAGGGCTACGCAATGTTCTACTGAATTTCGTTATGACCAGTAAAGGAACAGATGAAGTGGTATGAAATCACCATGAATTTATAAGGTAAGGCAAGTAATTTAAATAAATCATAATCATCATTGGTGGTAGCCTTGTTCCACCCAGTGCCAGTATATGCCTCATCTCTTTTGTGCCAGGCTTCCCTGGTGCGAGTCTAGATAGCAGGTCTTCCCCGCGATCTTCTGTAGGTCTTCCACCCACCCAATTTATATAAAAAAGAAACAAATATGGGCCAAGAATAGAGCCCTGCGGAACCCCAATTGTTGCTACAGATCCCGGATATCTTTTTCCGTTAACATCATCTCTCGATAAAGTAAAAAGATCCAGAGAGACGTTCTGCATCCCGTAGTGGTGCTCATATGGCTGACGCAAATTTGGGCGGGCCACTACAAGATTTTGCGCTGCGGCCCGATGCGACTGTAATGTGCGTTAGAAGAGCCCAAAAAACGGCGGGACAAAAATCACAAAGTGAATTTGGTCAATTTAATCATTCCATAATTCGCTAGTAAAGCAGCCATTATCGACTAAGCTGTAGCCAAACAAGACAATATCAAATCTTTTTTTAGAATGTCGCCGTGCGCAGATGGCATTTAAAATGGAGATCAAATGGGGTCAGGCTATCACTCGACGATCTAATAAACTGTATTGTCCCGTCTCGGAGTTTAAATGTCGTTGGGTGGTGGATTTAGTGCTGTAATTATTATTGTGTATGTAGTCTTGAAGGCCGCAGTCCTTTCGATGGTAATTTTATCAATTCTTAGTAGGTCACTGCAGGTCTTGTATCCGTGTAGCCTCTCTTAATATTTGTATATTATAATATATATTTGTAATCACTTTCTCGAAAACGGCTATAACGATTTCGATGAAAGTTGCAATAAAGGGGTTAACGGGGGCGAAAAATCGATCTAGCTAGGTCTCATATCTGGGAAAATTCGTTTTCTCCGGATTTTCACCCGAGCAGAGCTCGCTCGGCCAAAGTCTAGAACAAGATGGCTACCTTAGAATAACATGACATGGCAGCATGGAATTAGTAAGTACTTACTATCATGGCAGCATGGAATTAGTATGAACTATCCTGTACTATTAACAGAGCAGACCTCGGTCGCCCAGGTACAAAATACACACCCCATGCTGAAAGTAGATAGCTTTCCAAAATCTATTTCTCTCGTATTGACAAGTCGAACGTTACCAATACTTTGTAATATTTTGATTTAACAGAGTGTCCATGGAATTCCTTGCCCGTTTTTCTCCATAGGAACCTACTACGCTTTGTATTGGGCTTCTAGCTTCATCTTTCTGACTGACCGACTCCTTTAACAATTAAAAAGTGCTTTAATTGAATTAAATGCTTTGAGTTGGATTTATCCTGTTGCCTCTATTAATGAATGCCTTGTCTTTTACTATGGTTCAATTCCATTACTAATGGTACGGTCAGCAACTGTGAATATGCTAACTCAAACTGTGCCTTCATAATTCCTACCTGATTAATGAGGCGAAGTTTGGTATTGAATAGTATACTAAAAAAGAAAAGGTTACCAGCCAGCCTACAACTCCTTTTTAAACTATATTGTGATTATATGCTCAATAAATTAAATCCTTAACAATGTTTGGTTAACACCTGGGATTTTGAAAGGTCAGAATTAATCACAAAAAAAAAAACTAACACGCTTTCAAATCTCATACCTTACTGCTGTGATTGGTTAAAATAATAACAGCCGACCAAAAATAAAAAAGCCGACCAGAAATTAACACAGCCGACCAAAAATAAAAATCCGACCAAAAATAAAAACAGCCGATCAAAAATAAAAAATCCGACGAAAAATAAAAACAGCCGACCAAAAATAAAAAAGCCAACCAAAAGTAAAACGAGTCGACCAAAAATCACTTGACATTGAAATTTGATTGTATTTAACACCATATTAATTTCAAAAGGCTTTTAGATAGGTTGATAGTCTAGGTTGGTAGTCTGAGAAAATATATCACCCTATAGTTCTTTGCTCTTGCTTCATGACTATTACTTATGGTTTTTATGTATGTATGAACTTATTGAACATGTAGTTACATGTTCAACACCAGTTGGTAATCCTAAGACTACCTGCAGTCTTGTCCCTCCTTCTCCCTTCAAATCCATTCAAAGATTGCCTTTATCACTTCTAGCGATAGAACCGTCCATTGCGTCACCCTATATAACATTTATACATTTATATATCTGTAAATCTCTGGTGTACAAATTAAGAGTATTCTATAACGCGCGCACGAATTTCTTGTCTGGTCACTAATCTGTTTTGCTGACCGTATGTCTCGTACAAATTATTACTACAAACATTCGATCAGCAATGCTAATGTTTATAACCAGAGACAAGTTATGACTGCAGCGCGTTGCACTTTGATCTTAGCTTGCATTTAGGTTACCCACGTATAATCTGTTCCAAAAGTATTTGACGAAAATGTAAACAACGAAAATGTAACCTACCCGAAACTGTCAAATTTTCCCAATCAACGTTGAACCTTATACTTTAGAGATAAAGTTGAAAATCTATTAAAGAAATTTGACAGATTTTAGTAGGTTGAGGTGCTGGCGTCTGTACATGTCAATTTGTAGTGCAAATTACAAAATATTGAGTGCTTCGATTTTATTATTTGAATAAAAACCTGAAATTCTAATTTGAAATCACCATAACGAAGTTTTGATTTGACAATTGGGGTTAATTTTATAACCTCAATTTTCGTCGATGGTTTTTCAATTACAATTGAATTAAAAATTGAAATTAAATTAAATACTTACAACTTTATTTCAGACTAAGGTACATAGATTTTTTTGTACCTAATAATAATATTATTCAAACAATAACTGTTGGAAAAGTAGTAAGATACAAAGTTGGAACCTTCTAAATATAGATGTGTTGTAAGATGTGATAAATATAGATGTCTTTAGTAAGTAATTGCGTAAGAATTTATCCTGAATAGGAATTGTTTACCGTTTTATTAGACACTATTGAAACACACTATGTCGATGATACTATGTCGGATTGTGCCGTCGAAATGTTCTACACGAATAACCAGTTCTCAGAATTAATTAAAATAAACACGAATTTATTCATATTGTATCGCTAGAAAATTAATATTTGCGAGCAGGAGAAGATACATTAACGAGCCGTGCGGCGTGGTAGCCTACCACGTGCCACGACTTATAGATCATAATATGGGACTGGTCATCTCTTAGCTGCCATGGCTTATTTTAATTTATTTAAAGTTTTTGAATGATTCTTTATTTTTTTCTTTTTATTACGGACGCTTTTACGAACGTGCACGTCGTTCTACATTGTTCTCACATGCATAATTTCAAAATGAATTGAATTAAAAGAGTGTCCGTGGAGTTTCTTGCCCGTTCTTCTCCATAGGTACCTACTACGCTTTGGAATGGGCACCTAGCTTCATATTTTTGACTGACCGACCCCTTGACAATTCAAAAGTGCCTGTAAATGGTTTAATTGAAATAAATGCTTTGAGTTTGAGTTTAGGTTCAAACCCAGGCACGCGCTTAACTTTGTGTAAATAATTTCATCACCACTGCTCTCAAAACGGTGAAGGAAAACATCGTGAGGAAACCGGCATGTCCTAGAACAATAAATCCGAAGACGGATTACGGCCTTTCACAGCCACACTCACGGCCTATAATGTCGTAGATGATGTAGCAGTGGGGACATTATATTCTGATTGTGTACATTAAGGCGCAGGGTTCCGATTTGCCTTTGTCTGTCTTTTTCTTTACGTGTAAAGAGTAAAGAAAATAACCACACTTTTGTACTTTTTCAATGTTTTTCGTTGTTTTTTTCATCATATTGCTCATATTACTCATCACAATCCATCACTGAATGCAGGTTGGCATTAGACATTTTATGGTATATTTTTAACTACGCGTATAATTATAATTTGTTAGTGAAGGTATAAACTGCTTTAAAGACAATTATGAGGTGTGTTTGAAGATTTTTTTGAAGCAGTAATGTATGTTCAATTGTGATGTGAGTTCCATCACTGTATTAAAATAAGACTTGAAAATATCATTCTTTTTTTTTTTTGGTCAAAATTATTTACGGTTTAAGAGATACTCTGCTTTAAAAAACCCCGTTTTCGGAACCAATAGCTTCCACGAATCTAGCTTACTTTAGGCTTCACCTTGCTGACTAGCTTAAATTACTACCTAGTTTTTAGCTGAGAAATAAAAAGACTACCTCACCTCGTTGGCCTATTGAACGCAAGCGCTTCTGCTGAACATGGAGGTCTTGGTTCAATTCCCGGATCGGTCAAAGTGATATTGGGTTTTCCCATCTGGAATTTTTCAGTAGCAGCCTAGAATCTGGATTAGTGACCGGTTTATGGCAACAGGCTCGCCTCGCCCCCTATTACATGGGACTGAAACATAACTGGCGGAATGAGGGTGCACTAGACTGTTCACCATCTTTCATAATGGGAGCCTATTTTTTTTTACGATTTCAGGTTTGGCCCCGTATTAAAAGTTGTTTATAATGATGAGTAAAGTCACATGTTTAAGTATCGGTCACTACAGTCACCCTATATTAATTATGTTATGTTTCTACTTAAGATTATTCAAATCCTTGATTCCAATTGATGTTATTTCCACTAAGCAAACATCAACTTTATACGAGTGTAAGTAAAGTTGATTTTAGACTGACTATAGTACTGTTGAAAATGTCATAAAAAATAATGAAGTAGCGCAAATTGAACCTTAAAAATAGGCTATTCAGTTGTTTTTCCTTAAACACGTGATTGTTTATGTTTGCCAAATAAATTACGAACGCAGAAATAAGAGGAAATTGCAAACTAGTTGAGTAAAGAGTTGTAGTACAGAGTAGGTATTCTGTGGTTGTAGTTCTATAAATACTCTAGTAATATTTTGTAAGTGCCCGATTGATGGCAATAGGCTCGCCCCCTATTACGAGTACATGGGACTTAAACATAACTGGCGAAATGTGGGTGTACCTGCTACAGGTACACCTCTGCCCAACCCTTCGGGGAAACAAGGCGTGAAATTATGTTATTTTGTAAGTTATGTTGTTAAGGGCAACGCCGGTTTTGGCGCCTTTTTGAAAGTCGTTGCGCAATTTCGAGACCACTACGTTCAAATAAAAGACATCCCTACTCCAAAAGTTTTAGCAGATCAGCTCAAAATCGAAACTATTTAGATAACTACTGGTAACTGGCAGCCTACATCATCCCACTGCTGCGCAAAGGCCTTACGAGATACCTATTGATTATGATTCAAAATTAAAAAACTAATCCGTCTGACCTAAGGACTTCAACAGAGTAGGTATAATATTCCACCTACCTACCTACCGCTTGTCTATCAACCGCTAAACAGCATACTTAAAGTAGAAGTGAAAGGGGAATGCCCATCAGCCACACAAAAAAATGCCTGAAATGAACAACAATGAAATATACGCCAAATTACACTACAAATCGTAGGGAACCCATGGCAATTTGAATAATTATCAAAAAACTTGGTAGAAGCCAGTTCCAAACATTTTTTCTAAAATATAGGTTAAGTCAAGGTTAAGGATTAATATGCAATAATTAAACAACAAAACAGCATTTAAATGTTTTAATCATCATTAAAAACCACTATATGTCATCAAGAAACTCTGCAGGAGGATAAATATTAAGTTGGTACCGGGCCCATGCTAAGTAGGTACCATATTATTGACATGGTATGGGCACAGGTACCAACTGTTCGCCGTCCCACTAGGCAGTTACAATAACGATGCTGTAAAGCCCCAATCCCAGATAAAGAATTGTTAACTATTATGTAAACAAAATATATTTTTTGAGAAATATGTCTGCTATGTATTTTTCCTCGCACTAAAAAACAATTACCCGGAAGAGCTAAATCCTCAACCAATGCGTTATCAATTTTCCTGCATATCTCGATCGTATATATACCTTGTGGTGTTATCCATGCCTGTATTAAACAACGTACTTCATCATTTTGCACTGATATGAGATTACGTCTCATCGTTGCAATATCGAGATAGCAATTAATACAGTGTACGTTTCTATCCATTCTTAAATGTACACGGTGCACAAGTCCAAAACAACAGCAGAGTCGTATTTAAAGCAGGTTCAGGTCCGTCGTCAAATAGCCGAGTCGTCGTTTACGCGGGTCCAATCTAAGTCGTGTTCAAAAATGGGTAACATGTGCAGAAGTAAAATCAAAATCCTTAAAAAATAGTCACAGTCGTCGTTATAATAATAATATCCTGAATTTACTCGAGCCGCAAACGCAAAAATCTGCAAAACCATGAATCGAAAAAATCAAAATGCATTCATGTCAAACTGTCAATAAGGCAAAGGACATGTGATGCATACAGCCTACGATACGATTTATAATTCGAGTTTTTTTATTTTAATTAATATTCACACGCATATACTATTTTAATTATATTTACGGTATATATACCTAGGTCGAATAATATTAAATGAATGATAACTATGCAATAATTCTATAAAATAGTTCGATAAGGATTATTTGACGATTTCTGTTTGGCTGAATGTCGATTACTCATGTCAAATAAACACAGACCGCCTTTATAAATTAAGAACGACTATGACGGATATCAAAATAAATATTTTAATTATCGTTATATTTTCACCCTAGGTAAACAAACTTGAGATACATTTCGTTATACATATTTTATTCTAAATAGAATTAAGGACTATTAGTAGTTTCTGTCTATTTCAGGCATTTTTTGGGCGTTTTCCTTTCCACTTCAAACCACAATGCAAATAGCCTACATATTACTTTAATATCATCAAAAAACCAAATGAAATATGGATAAACGCCAAAAATAATTAGCGAAAATCTCTCAACGAGCGAATCAAAACATCTTTTTGAACGACCATCGTCACAGATCATTCACTCAGTGAATGAATGATTGAACGATTACGCGCGGTCATTGACCTCATGGGAGCGAAGCGGTTTGTCAACAATTCGTAAGTGTTTTTTTATTGTTTTTAAGCGTGGGAAGACGCTTTATGCCTAGTTGTTTGTGAAGGCTGTTATTCAGTCTAGATTTTGGCCAAGATTTCGGCTGATTGGTAGAATGTATTTTTTTTTACTTTTAACCAACTAGTGAACGTAGATGAATATGTTTTGCTTGATTTTTAAGACACTTACACTGTTTGCCCACCACACCGTGAACGGGAACGTCAACGAGAAACTAGATTACGCGGCCATAGTAAACGTAGATACTGTCGCAACTTCGGCGTCGTCATCTCATTCTTGTTGACGTCCTGTTCACGATGGGGTGGACAAACGATCTTACGATGGAGGAAAACATCGGAAGTCTATAATCAAACTGAGTCAGGTTTAGTAGCCCCTTTTATCAATTATTAAGATTGTTAAGGGAACCGATTTCGAGAAGCGATGGATGTAGGTTCGTTTATAGATCGCGCCACCCCAGAAGATGCCAGTTCACTCTTGCTTCATAAACGGTGTTAACGCCAGATGAGGCCGAAAAAATGAGCTAAGTATGAAGAACTTTGCCCAGCCGTGGGACAACATAATTTTGTAGAAATAAAACTTCTGTAACACTAAGAAATCTGTGTCGAAAGGTCTTACCCAAACTTAACCAATGCTACGGCAAAAAATCCTCGCTATACCTACTGGTCTTTTAGCAAACAACTTCTCAAACTATGTTGAAAACTGAAACTTTTAAGGTACTGACAACAGGCAAACGGTAAAAGTAGGCTTGACTTAACAAAAAATTACGCCAAATCTATATAGTTTGTGGTAGCGGGAAAAATATATGTTAATCTTGAACATATTTCTCAGAACTTGGTTGTTATCAAAACACGTTTACAAAAAAAAATCTCGATACTAATTAACGGGAAACTAACTTTTTAATTTGAGTTCTAATCCAAAATATCTTTATTAAATATCAACGAACGTTGGTATCTTAATTAATAACAAGAATATCTTAATTGAATGCAGAACTTGGTTGTTTTTTATTTTCGATTACTCAACTCATTTTTTTAATAAATCGATAATTACTTCATATTTTGCAATAAATTACAAGCGTTGTGTCATTGCGCTTCTCTTTCTTTTCTATGAAGTCCGAAAGTGACAGTGGTTTTAGCTGTTGTCAGCGTCTTAAGAAAAAATATAATATTTTCAACTGTGACCAAACTACAGTTTCGTCAAGTACCTATCATCCAAAAATTGGCAACGTCGCAAATAGCTTTCAAAAATTCACCTGTTTTGATTAGTTTGGCAATATTACTGTATGGAAATAAGAAATGTGGCTAATTAGCTAACTGGAATATTCATAATGAATTGCAATTATAAAACATTGATTTTAATGTTGTACCCGTTTTAGGTGGAAAGTTTCCAATTACATTTTTACATCTAAAACAAAATGTTCGGTGTTATGATTTTAATTATTGCATTTCATATTTAAATACAATAATGTCGCCAAATTAATCAAAACAGCGAAATATTTGACAGCTATTTGCGACGTTGCCCACTTTCTGTACGCTCTGAACGCTTGTCAATCACTTTGTGTAAGGTAAGATATAGTCGTGCCAGTATTTAATTGATTTCTGACAGCTGTCATTACCAACTTGCATAGCCATTTTGGCGCTTGTAAGGCTTCTGACAACAGCCGGTAATGGTGCAATTGAACCAGAAGTAAGTGTAGGTAGTGTAGGTACTTATTTATAGGAACTCAAGTAAAAGTAAATGACTCGAAGAAAGAAATCCTACTTATAGAAAATACTTAAGACGCAGATATATGCCAGTGACCTTGAGTGGTTAACTTGCGTGTTTTTTACTGAGCTCACGCAACGCGTCGTACGTCCAGCCAGTAATAGGACTCGCCCATCAAGGAGCGCTGTCCCAAATTAGACGCATTATTAATTTAATATAGATAAAAAATCAATACTTAAATTATCTTTAAATGGCGAATGTTTCAGAAAAATAAGCTTGATAAATTTTTTGTGATTCTTAGTTTTTTATCCGCGTTAGACATAACTTTACAAATTAATTTTACTATGTAATATAAACATAGGTAATCTAAAATATTTATATAATTATTAAGTTAATAGGAAAATGCTCTAATTTAACAGTTTTTTTTTCCAAATCATTAACACTACTCGTTTAGACGTGATCTTCAGTATAGAATCATTAAAAGTCGGTCATCTTCGCCTTAATAAGTCTCATATAACAGATGACGCGCCTATCTAGATTAACCAGGCATAAATCAGACTCCGGGCTGCTAGCTGCTGATGAGATTATCCTAATAATATAGTAAAATATCACAACAAAACTCGGAGACCAAACCTCACACACTCCTCTCACAGCTCTTCACCTTAGAAGAAGAAAAACGAAGTGAAGTGAGCTGTCAGTAAAGTATGCGAATCTTTAATTCAAGCTCATTTCACCTTTGTCTTCCGGCAAACCACTAGTCAGCGAGACGGAATTTTTTTTTTGGAAACGTGCTCGTTTAACAGCTTCTTTAACAACCATGCTGCTATTCATAAAATGTGTAATAATAAAAGCGGCAAAGATTAATAAGCAAAAGGTCCGTTTCCGAAAAGAATTTTTGTAGCAGGTAAACTACGATCTTTTTCTTTTCATAGCTTGTTAGTTGCGGCAACCGGTCATTATTATTCTTCAAATATTGGCACAAAATAATATCTTACTAAAATTCTTTGCAGAACGACGTAATTGGTGTTGAGCTGTTCTATGGCCGATTCCTATTAAACGGACCGTTATTGGTTCAAATTAATACTGTTGTATCTCTACCAGTAACAGAGCAAAGACCTTTGCATAGTAGACCCTCTCACATGGAAGCAGCTATCACAGATAATATTAGGTTATAAATTATCCCAGTTTGGCAATAAAAAGTAACCATTGGTAAGCAATACGATTCGTTTTTGTTTACAGGAACCGAGCATTAATCGACTTAAAAAAGATGTTCTAATTTTAATGGCTTTGCATTTGACCAATTTTACCTTTCAGGATTTCTCCGCAATCTCCTTAAACTTAAGGGGAATATTTATAGCACAATGGATAGACGAGGGCCTCAAGTCTGCTATTACAATAGTGTCAGAATGGTCTATCATTGATTTCATAATTGTTGATTTTGACAAGTTTGGTAATCTACTAACATATTGACGTCATTATGACTTACCAATGGTCAGCCACTGACACTCCATTGAAAGAAATGGCATCTATTGGTAATTTCGTACATAATGACAAATTAATGACTGACTTAGGCGGTAATCTGCTAAAATTTTGACAGTTCCTTTGATCAGTGAACTGACATGAGAACGTCATTGTGCAGTCATTTCTTTTAATTCGTTATGAGTATCGTGTTTGTGGAATACAATGATCAACCAATGATCGACCATTATGAATTTAGCAAATTACGAAGATTTTACAATGGGATCGTGTTGGAATGAAGAATTTATCAAAATAGCAGACTTGGGCCCCTGCTATCTTGTATGGATCAGAATGATGGGCCACAAAAGGGATGAATGAAAGGCAATTGAGATGAGACTGCTAAGAGGGATGTGTGGTGTTAAACGAATGGATAGAATAAGAAATGAGTACATAAGAGGGAGTCTGGAAGTGGCACCGGTGACTGTAAAGTTGTGTGGAAAATCGGTTGTCGTGGTATGGGCATGTGATGCGGAGGAATGAGGGAAATGTCGTGAGGAAAGTTTTGAGTGTGAATGTGGATGGATGGCTATACGAGTAGGGGAAGAACAAAGAAATAAGGGCAGGAGATTAATGATGATGAATAAGTTTTATTTTACATGGAGCGACTGCCTATCTGACCTCCACAACCCAGTTACTGAGTAACACGATAGCCCTTGGTAAGACTGGTTGTCAGATTTTCGGACTTCTGACGACTCGTAACGACTGTCAAAGATCCACGAATGACAGCCGGGACCAACTGCTTAACATGCTTTCCGAGACACGGAGGAGTCTCGGTATGTTAAGATAGTCAACCCACGGACAGACCGCACCAAGCGTAGCTTAACCTGATGGATCGAGCCGTGCGGCTGTTATTACTTAGCCACGAGCCCCTCTTATCTATTTATTGGTAATAAGTATCAGCTTAAAAACGATACAATTTATTTTTCAATGCAGCATTCCTTTCATATCCCCTCATCTATCTCAAATTCTCAACCGCGAGCAGCAGTGGTAACTGCCACGAACTACGGCTACGACACGTCACGAGTCGTAGGTTCAAACCCTGACAGGCCTTTGTGTAAATTATTTCATCACCACTGCTCTCAAAACGGTGAAGGAAAACATCGTGAGGAAACCGGCATGTCCTAGGACCAAAAATTCGAAGACATGCGACATCTACCAACCCGCACTGGGCCCGCGTGGTGGATTACGGCCCACTCCCTCTCACCGAGGATGCCTGTGGCCCAGCTGTGGGGACATTATCGACTGATTATGCATTATTCTATCTCAACCGCAATGTGGTACGAAATTACCCAGGAAGTGATAAAATGATCGAGTAACAGATTAACACTTTCGAATTACGAAGTGTACGTGACACTAGCTAGTATTATTCGGGGCTTTCTGATTCTAGCTTTTTCGGGGGTAGGTGTAAAAAAAGTTAACACGCAACTTCGTATATCTATTTTAATTAAAATTATTATTAAGTATTTTAACTTGCTTTCGAGTTATATTTTTGTTGCACAAGCTACTGAATAAGCAGCACTTACATTGGTGAAACATTCCATGTAACAAAAGCACTTAAACTACACCACCTGCCAGCCTCTCACTAGTACTAGTCACTTGATTTAAACACTTCACCATGTCATCGCAACTGGATGATATCCAATTGGCCCAGAGGAACCTCGAGGAGTGCTTCCTTAAGAAGATGGGTGAGCTTGAGGCACAGATCCAATGTGCTGGACCCGCAAAGGACACCGTGGCAAAGATTGCTGAAGAGTTCCGGTCATTTCGTGAGCTTATGTTCGGTGTGCTGGGACTTCTTAGGAAGCAGATCTTGGAGTGTTCAAGAGCGGTTGATGGATTGGAGACAAGATCTCGTCGGAAAGCTCTCATTTTCACCGGGTTTGCTGAAGCTGACAAAGAGGATTGCAAGGCTCTCATTTTAGACGTTCTGAAGAACAAACTGGCACTGCCTGACATCACTGCATCTTCCATCAAAGTGTGTCACAGACTTGGAACGTCAAGCAAGGGACCAACAATTAGCAGACCTATATTGGTAAGGTTCTCCAATGTTGATATGAAATCCTCTGTTTGGAAAGCAAAGGCAGCACTGAAGGGCTCCCCGGTCACAGTCAAGGAGTTCTTGACTAGGTCCAGGCAAACTGTGTTCAGCAGGGCGCGCCTGCACTTCGGGATGCCGGCGTGCTGGACTCAGGACGGGGTTATTGTCATCAGATCCCCCGATGGAACACGGCATAAAATTTGTTCTATGGAGGAACTCAATCCCTTGTTGGCGAAGTACCCAAAGAAGACCGGAGAATCTTCTTCTGTTGGAACTGGAGGCAAGCCTGATAGTGGAGTGCGTAAATAATTGTATTTTATTTTTGTATTACATATCTTATTTTAGTCTCTTTTTGTGCTTGGGACGTCAGTTCACGTAAATATTATTGTTATCGTACACGTCTACCTGCTTACTATTTCTTATTTTCACCTCAAAACTATTTAAATCACATTCTGTTTGTAATTATTTGTCGTTTTGCTTGTGTTTGTAAAATAGTGTTTCGTCATTAGTTGTCACTGTCACCTGTCAATCTTTTGACGTACCATTTTCTTTGTTACACGTTTCGTAAATTACGTTCCGTTTGCTAATGTAACTTTGTCATGTATCATTTTGTTTGCGTTTTTCATAATATTTTGTGTTTATGTTTGTGATGCTGTTACCTCTTCCTGCTTTGAATTAATTGTTTTTTAATACTTCTAATGTACAGTACTACAGGGATCTTTTGGCGCCTTGATGATTTGTGAAAATAAGATGCATTAGTTCCGATTTTGGCCACGTGCCAAAAGATCCATGTATAACTACACTGGTGCTGCTGGTGGGTGGTGCATAGATAGTGGTGTTGCACCTAAAGCGAAAGCAATTTTAGCTATAGTTTATTTGCATATTTATCAGTTATTTATATTTATATTATTTTTATTTTATGTTATCTGATGATGATTCTTTTTACTCTGCCATTGATTCCTCTAGCTCATCCGCTAATGCAAGTTTTAGCTCCTTGACTGACACCCTTGGTGACTTTGTGCGTCGGAACTTCAGTCAACAGAAAGGTCATTTGTTTAATGTCTGTCATATAAATGCGCAAAGTGTACCAAGTCACTACAGTGATCTGTTGGACACCTTTACCGACGCCAATGCCCATGCCGTTCTGGTTTCTGAGAGTTGGCTCAAACCTCATCTTCTCTCCACCAACTACTCTCTCCCAGGTTTCACTCTTATCCGAAATGATAGAATCGGAAAGGGAGGGGGTGGTGTAGCTATCTATCTTCGTAGCGATTTCCCATTCAAAATCATTACCTCATCCCCCGCACAATATCATGCTTCCGCCGAATACCTCTTTTTGGAGGTCTACGTCAAAGGCGTTAAGACCCTTCTTGGTGTTGTTTATTGTCCACCCGCCGTTGACTATTTTTCTGAACTTGAATTGGCGCTGGAATCCGTAGGATCAGAGTATGCACATTGCGTCATCATGGGCGATTTCAACACTGACCTTGCTCACCACAACCCCCGATCCCGTAAACTCCTTCACATCACTGAGTCCGTTAGTCTCCATATACTTTCACTGCAACCTACCCATTTCAATATTTCAGGTGATGATACTTGGCTCGACTTAATCCTTACATCCACTCCCTCTCTTGTTTCCTCTCATGGTCAGTGTCCCGCTCCTGGATTTTCCCATCATGACCTCATTTTCCTCTCGTATGTCCTAAAACCGCCTAAACCTGTCCCAAAAGTACTGCACATGCGATGTTTTGCACGCATGGACGTTGAGAAGCTTCGTCAGGATGCGTCAGACCTCAGTTGGGAACACCTGGCAGCGGCGACAACTGTAGACGAAAAACTGCGTATTTTCGATCGGACGGTGCTTGCTCTCTACGATAAACACGCTCCTGTTAAGTCGATTAAACTTCGGCGTCCCCCTGCTCCTTGGATGACGACAGGAGTTCGAATGGCTATGAGGCGCAGAGATCGGGCCTTTCGTAAATTTAAAAGGGATCGTAGTGAGGAAAACCGGAACTTTTTCAAAGCTTCTAGAAATCGGTGTAATCAGATGATACGCAACGCTAAACGCCGCCATATTCTCGAGAATATATCTTCTTCTTCACCTGCTGATATCTGGAAGTTCCTTGGCACTCTCGGTATTGGCAGACCACGTCATGTGGATTTTCCTAAAACAATTGGCCTTAATGATATCAACCGTCACTTCACAACCACTTGTCATTTGGATTCCCAGATGTTATCTCAGACGGTTGATTACATTTCTGGCCTACCCAGTCCCATCATAGAACCATTTCACTTCTCTCCGGTCACCTCGGCCGAAATTAAAACGATCATCTTGTCCATCAAATCCAAGGCTATGGGCCATGACGGCATCAGTCGTAGTATGATCGTTTGGATCCTTGATATCCTTCTACCTCCGATTACCCATATCATCAACTTTTCTCTTGATTCCGGACAATTCCCATCCCTGTGGCGTATGGCCTATGTACGTCCACTCCCAAAAATTTCAAATCCCTCTCTACCCAGTCACTTTCGACCCATTTCCATTCTCCCATTCCTGTCTAAAGTGCTCGAAGCCTGCGTACACAAGCAGTTTACAAGGTTTGTTCACCGGAACAACCTTGTTAGCTCTTTTCAGTCTGGCTTCAGGCCCGGGCACAGTACAGCCTCCGCTCTCCTTAAAGTGACTGGTGACGTTAGAGAAGCGATGGAGGATATTAAGGTTACCGTTTTGGTATTAATTGATTTCTCCAATGCCTTTAACGCTGTCAGTCACGATATTCTCCTTTCTATCCTCTCTCATCTTATGGTTTCGCCCGAGGCTCTCGAGTGGTTCTCTTCTTATCTTCGGGGACGTCAGCAGTTGGTTCGCGTTGATGAGCGCTCGTCGAGTTGGCGTGACCTGGATGCTGGTGTTCCGCAAGGCGGTATTCTCTCTCCATTGTTATTTTCCATCTTCATTAATTTTATAACTCATTGTCTTCGGTGTTCGTATCATCTTTATGCTGATGATCTTCAATTATATACAGCTGGGCGGGTTGAAGATTTGTCGGAAGCTATAGCTGATGTAAACAGAGATTTAGATGCCATCAAAACGTGGTCTGATAGTTTTGGGGTGTCAGTAAACCCCTCAAAGTGTCAGGCCATTGTAATTGGGAGCTCACGCATGATTGGTAGGGTGACGCTTAGCTCTCTTCCTCCTCTTATTTTCAATGGTAACGTCATACCCTTTACCTCTACTGTGAAAGATCTCGGTTTGCATCTTGACTTGACGCTTGGCTGGCAACGCCAGGTCTCTAGTGTTAGTCAAAGGGTCAACGGTACTCTGCGATCTCTGTATCGTCTGAGAAACTTTTTACCTGCTAAGACGAAAACTATGCTTGTGCAGACTTTGATTTTCCCTATAATCGACTATGGTGACGTATGCTACTTTGACCTGAATTCAGTTTTGCTGGATAAGCTCGACAGACTGCTCAACAATTGTATCCGGTTCATATTCAACCTCAGGAAATATGATCATGTGTCGAGCTATAGGTCTGAGCTCAAATGGATGTCCATTCGCCAAAGAAGGAGTTTGCGCGCTTTGACCACGCTTTTCTCCCTTCTTAACTCTCCCACTCCTCCTTCTTATCTCATGTCTCACTTCCAATATCTATGTTCGTCACACACTAAGAATCTGCGTTCTTCTAACAATCTTCTCTTACTTTGTCCTTCTCATACTTCTGACTTTGTTCATTCTTCCTTTCATATTCAGTCCATTCTTCTATGGAATGCGCTTCCTCTTGATATCAGGACGGCGACCAGTCGGTATGCATTTAAGCGGAAACTACAGAGTTTTTTATCAAAATAAATAGAGTAGAGTCATCTCAACACCTCTCCCTTGAATTTGTATAATGTATATATATAATATAGGTATATATTTTATTAAATATGTATGTATGTGTGTGTAATATAATTATTTATAATGATATATTTTAATAAAAAATGATTTTTCTTTGTTCCTCTCAAACAGAGCACCTGCCATCTAATCTCTTCACTACCCTTGGTTGACTGGTAGAGAATGCCTAAGGCATTAAGTCCGCCTTTGTACTTTTATAAGTGTGAAAAGTTTAAATAAATAAATAAATAAATATTATGGGAGTCGAGGCTAGCAACCACCCGGATCAATCCATTTGTGAGGTGGAGCAGCGATGCCCACGGCAAGAAAAGATAGAAAATACGTATTTTTGCGGTAAAGCGCGTGCATATTTCGGTGCGAACATAACTTCGTTCTCAGTGTGGCCCAATAGGGATGTTTACTGGAGAAAATAGACATTCTATTTAGTCCGTCAGTCAGATAATAAAAAAATATTAGACACGTATATTTTGACATTATATTATATTTTTTATTAAATTAGATTTGTTACAGCTTTAGTGGCAGTCATGTCATTTGGTTTAAATAGGTTTTCAATTTGTTTATTTTTTATATGATTCTCTTCTTTTATATTTTGTGAATGTGAGAACGTTGTAGGCATAACCGACTTGTAGATCATTTTCTATCTTGCTAAGTACCTGGTACTTGTTGATAGGCCTACAGTGTCCTCTCATACCTATAAACACTGTAACTTGATTGTAAATACCATTTACTTTTAAAAGAGTAACCGTGGAGTTTCTTGCCGGCTCTTCTCCATAGGAAACGACCAATTGGAACCGTGCACCTAGCTTCTGACGTTTCTTATGTGCCCTTGTAGGTTTATGTGAAATAAAAATATTTTGAATTTGAATTTGCTTTATAATACCAATTAATAAAAAATAAAAAATCGCATTAAAGTTGGGCAGTGAGGGTTCGCTACGTAACAATTCAGTATAAAATCTATCGGAGAGTGACATCATGCCACATTTTAACTCAATGTATTGCTTATCTGACGGACAAGATAAATGTTTAGTCGACATCCCTGTTGCGTAACACAAATAAAATGATAATAGATCGCAATGGGATTCATTTTGACACGTTTATTGCGTTATTTACGTAATTTTTCAAACCAATGAAGCAATGGATCAGCAATATCCTTCAAAACTCTCGGATTGTGACTGAAAATGTGTTACGCAAATAGGAAACTGCGCTTCAAACATGGCGCAAAGAAAAAACAGAAACGCAAAAAAGAAAAAAATGGGGGTAAATATGCGTTGCACCCACCCAAAACGGCCATCGGCTGGCCATATGGACAGCTTGTCAATAGACTGGTGAGCATTCAAGACAAGAGGTCTTAGAATTGGAAAGAAAGATTTTTTTCTTTCTATTAATACGTTTATTTGCGGTAAACATGACGCAAAAAAGAATAAGTTGGGGAAAAATATACCGCCATCGCTCAGCACTAAAATCAGCAGCTTATTAAACGCATAGACACTATATAACCTGTTACACCTTAAACACGTTACGTGTATATAGAGTGAGAAGCCAGAAAGTCTAGAAACCGGTCTATCGTTAATATATCGGGTTGCGGAGGCCAGATGGCAGTCTCTCCGTGTAAAATTACCCTAATAACAGTGGATTAACTACAGGGCACTACAGTAATAGCTCATGGCACTGGCGAATGAAATTAAATGAAATTATTTATTCTGTAATTAGGAAATCGGAAACACTTTTACACGAGATATAAAAAATAAAAAATTGGCTAGATGATTTCGGCGTTTCCTATCTGACTACTCTAAAAAGAAAGACCAAAACAAACTCAGAGGACGCAGTCTCTAAGTCCAAACATAATCTTAGTCAGGCCATAATGCGGACGATTAGATTAAGAGGGCCCTTCCCGGCCTGTCTATCGACAACGCGAGCATGTTCGAAAAGCATGTTGTTTCATCAAGCGCAAGTGAGAACTACTAACAAGCAAGTGAGAACGCGATATTATTGTACGAAAAATAGTGTGTAGAAATTTGTTTCAGGAAATACGTGTTTTTGAAATTTTTGTCATTTAATCTCCATTACATGTGCAAGGTTTCTATGCAGATGTTTTCTTTACTTTTACTATTTATGAGTACATTATGATCGGCCAAAGTTCAGGTATAATTTGTGCAAAAAAGCTGATTTTTGGAGGCTTATAATGAATTTGTTTCTCAATTTTGCTTTCATAGAATCCTAGGTATAGTGCACAAGATACATATTAGTTACAAAAAATCAAATAAAGATGTGTTACAACGCCATAACCGTGTGTACGAGCGTTTGTATGACGGGTTGGCCGCTCTTAAGTGTTTGAAATGGTCTTTTGAGGAAAGAACCACACAGTGGACCTGTCCAGTCAGTGCAAGCATTTATCAGTAATCGTGGAGCTCAACTCAACGAACAATACCAAAGAAAGGCCGCAATCGCGCCGAACATTTAGGCCGCATAAACTACTCGAACTGCCAGACCATCATTAAAAGTATTAAAACTAACTGAGAAAGAAAAAAAAAACACGTAGTCCTCACATTCAAAATAATATGATGCTTTACAAAGCCACCATGTCAGTTTGTATATAATTTTTGACAATGTCAATGTGTAGGATAAAACTGGTATATTTTGATGATTTTACATAGTAATTAAAATGTCAAGTTTTATGGTTTTATCACAATTAAGGCTTAGCAGAGCGAGCAGCTCAATCCCAAGCTTTTTTATCATCTAAATAATCTGACATTTTATAGTACCCTAGGCAGTCAGGGTCAAATTAAATTACCTAGCGAAACTTCGCAGAAGTGATGGGTGTATCTCATCTATTCCGTGGGTGTATCGTTAGCTAAACATGATAAAATAAAAAGAAATTAATTTGGTCAGTTTTTCATTTAATTGGGTCAATAACAGCAGTTATTGCTACACGCTACCTGTGGTTGATGCACTTGAAATATCAGTTTAAAAACAGTTTTGAATAAGTTAGCATCTAGCCGTGATGGGTACAACAAATACCTGGGATGAACAAAAACAAACAGATTTTCCAAGGCTCGTTGAATTAATAAAAAACCAGCCAAGTGTGGGTCGGACTACGCACAATGAAGGGTTCCGTAGTTAAGATGAATTTATTCTAAGAACAAACTCAAAAATGTGTAGTTGAAAAACGTGTTCGCACATACATTCCAACCGCAAATGTAAGTTTGTACGCACAATATTGAGAGATTTACCATGTTATTTTAAGACCATAGACTTCTTATAGGTCTTCCTGTAATCAATGAGTAAAGAACCATTCTCTGTATTTTTTTCATAATTTTAAGCTCAGTAGTTTCGGAGATAAGTATGTTATGGTCAATTTTCATCTATTTTCTTAATTATCTTTTTAAGAATTTATTTTAAAAGTTTAAAAAAAAAATCTTACACAGCGTAGTTTGCAAACCTTATTTTTATTTATTATTTGCCCCCCATAAGTGACCCCCATTTCAATATTCATTTATTTACGTTACACGTCCGTGTTTGGGTCCCAGAAATACATGTGTACAAAATTTCAACTCAATCGGTTCATTAGATTCGGAGCAAATTGGCTGTGACAGACGAACAGACAGACACACGAGTGACGAAACGGAACCCTTATAGGATTATATATACCCGTTTTTCGTTTTGAGGTACGGAACCCTAAAAAACATCTGATCAAAGACGGAGTCTCACTAGCTGCCCTGTAGATGCTATGTTTGCTTTGATCTCTAATAAAAAAAATCACCACTTTTTCTTTCATGTCAGAATACTCTTATCTACATTCTGTCAGTAGAAGATTGAGAACTATGTCGTCTAATTCTACCAAAATCCTTGGACACGTTCCACCAAGGGAATGCAATGTCGGACTTCTAAAAACTCGTTGACATCTTCAGCCTTAAAAACCCCGGGATCTATTTGTTTAAACAAGTGTAACATCTTTCCTCTCACTCTCCTGCAATCTGTGGCAGTGATTTCGTGAAAAGGGACGGAAGTGTGTAACATGAAGCCGGGGAAGCGCGCGCTATTTGGTTTGACCAATGAGCGCGCGTGGTGCTAGAGTTGGCTGTCAAACGACCTTGACGAGGCCCCGCCCCTTTAATATTGCTTGTACTACCTTCTTATCAAGGTGAGATGTCAAATCTCAGATGTTACACACCATGCGACTATGGTAAGGCTCCCTGGTTTTTTTTTAACCACAACGGGCAAGTTCTTGGCCAGCATCTCACCTGATGATAAGTGATGCTCAGGGTAAAGGTTCACCCGGAGTTCTCAACCACAGAGGAACTGGTATTTGCATTCAACAATCTGTCTGTGATTATGGCAACCTATCTTTTGCAATATAGCGGAGACACAAAATCCACGTTCAACAGTGAACTATTACAGCCTAACATGTCCATATTTACGCTAAACGCAAGAAGTACTATTATAGGATGACAATTAGACGCCATTTTGGTTCGTTTTACCTGTACCTAAGCTTTGTGAGAACATAAAAGACTTTCTAAACGCCTTGACAAACGTTGACTGTCACGACTCCAAGCCGTGGTACTCAATGGACCATACTTTTGTTATTATTTCTTGTTTTCAAACGTTTTTTGAATGGAAAGATGATTTTTTGTTTGTGTAATCCATGAAAGTGAATGTCTCACTGGTCATAATTACTAAATTGTAAGCGTGGCTGCTGAGAACTAGAAGTCCTATACCCTAATTGCGATATTCCTAATACATTGCTTCAGGCTGCGTTCTATTTAAAAGCGATCGCCGCATAAATACGCGATCGGTCGCGTTCGTATGTCACTTTTTGATTTGTTCGGAAAACTGGAAAGCGCCCTCTGTCGGCGCAGCCACGCGTTTTTTACAACAAAGGTTAGAAAAAATCATCGTAAATAAAAAAGTAAATAACGCAATGAGCGTGCTGTCAAAATGAAAGACTGTGATCAATTGTTATTTTATGTCTTTTACGCAGTTACCCCGCTAGTTTCGAGCAAAATGATACTGCATTCAGTTTTTCATTATGAAATCAAAAGCTACTCAAAATCTGAATTTTGCGCTCGGTTATTGGCAGTGGCATTTGATTCACCTCATAACGTGGACGTAGATCTGGCGAAATGTGTTCGAACTATATATCTGCCTAACTCTTCGGGGGAAAAGGCGTGGTGTTATCCTGAGATCGTTTTTGATAATTTGTCCCTGTTTGCCAAAAATCACTACTAAGTTAGGAAAGTTATTAGGGCTGACTTCCCATGGTCTCATAGTGAAAGTTGTTCATAATGACGAGTACAACGACCCCTTAAGAGGATGCCCATGAATTCAATTTCACCCTGTATAACCAAATGCAGCCTGAAGACCAGTATTTTACATGGAGCGACTGCCTATCCTTCCTCCACAACCCAGTTACTGGGTAACACGAACACACAATACCGCTTGGTAAGACTGGTTGTCAGACTTTTGGATTTCTGACTAGTCGTAACGAATGTCAAAGATCTACCAATGACAGCCGGGACCAACGGCTTAACGTGCTTTCCGAGGCACGGAGGGGTCTCGATATATAATGGATGGTCATCCTCGAACCGACCGTGGCAGGCGTAGCTAGCTAGTAGGCTTTTTTTTCTTTTTTTAGATATTGTTTACGTTTAGTTATTTTTATTTCTGCTTGAGTATAGTTCTCGATGTTTCTGGTTGATATATTGGCGTGTGCTAGCTGTCATATGGCTATTAATTTATAATTTAAATTGTGTTTTGCGTAATGTAAATTATCTTATAAATTATTGTATAGAATCATATTTTTTTCCTAACTGAACAGACAGCTGTGCTGCTGGGGAGTTTGTTGCGCCACTTCTTCTTCCCAGCAAAAGCACTAGGAAGTGGTGAAAGGTGGGCGTTTTGGGGGACTGCCTTATGTAATTTTGACGTTCGAAAAGTGCTGATTCTCAGCCTAGTTTGAATAAATGAATTTTGAATTTGAATTTTGAATTTTGTAGCTTACCTTTGATTGACTTGTTATCACAAAGCCACGAGCCCCTAGTCCCTTTTAATTAATTAAAAGAGACTAAGTTAATTAACTAAAACATCTCCATTAATCCAACATCACTACACAAACAACATACCCTTAAAATGCCCATAAAAAGTACTTTCACTGACCTCTGACATGCGAACTAAGACACCATTGTACGGATAATACCTACATTGCAATTACTACCTTAATAACATAGAACAGAATACTTTCACTCAGAAAGTTCAACATTGAATGCAAACTATATAGGTATAGGTAGATATTAATGTAATTGCAGCAAAATTATGAGCTTTGAAAAACAATGTGGGAACTGAGTTTGAAAGGCGAATAAAACTGGAGTATAATTTAAGTAAACACATAGAAAGAAACAAAGTCCACAGTTTAAATGATGTATTTTTGGCATAATAGGACGACGCTGATTATATACTTTTACCTCTTTATTTATAAACGTTGAAAAAGTATGGTTCTATAGTCGCAAACTATAAGCAACGTTTATAAATAAACCCCATGAAGTCTGTTTTTAATGGCAACACTTCTTCAGCAAACTGAACAATTTTAACAGAGCAAGGGAGCAGAGGTGCCTTCGCCCTGTTGTGGGACAAAACCAGCTTATAATAATGATAATATAAGTAATCCTCTTTTGCATTTTGAGCAATATACGCATCACGTTGTTGCTGGGCTGAATATACGCGTTAATGTGTCGCCAAATGGTTGATAAAAACAACGAACTTAGGGAACGTTGGTGAAAACGACAACAGACTCTGCTTTAGCATGAATACTTTTCTCACGAAGAGGTTTTATTGACTTTTATGATATTGGATGATAGCCTATGGCCATTGCCTGTAGGTTTAGTAGTAACCTCCACCTATGGACATCTACAATACCAGAAGTAACCCAAATACGTTGCCATCCCATAGACAAAACTGAAACATATCATGAGTTGTGCGTATTAGTCTCTCCCCTCCCTAGTAACTCCTCGAGATCACTGGCCTGTGTCTACATACTGTGGGTCAATTAACACTACGAGACAATTGGCAAAATTGTGTCACATTACCAACTGTCACTTTCGAATGAAAGACTTTAAATGGAGCATAGTTTATGTTCTACATGTGTGGCCCATAGCCTGTAAGACGTAGAACAAAGTTGGATATATTTACACTTTCACTGTCCATGCATTACGTGTCATTCATTGAAGACTTAGCCTTATACGTCCATGCATGACATGTAATGCACTAGTAGTTTTTTTTAAATCCAATTTTCCAGCAAAATTAACCTGGGGCCCAAGTCTGTTATTTTTACAAATTCGTCATTCCAACACGATCCCATTGTAAAAACTTCGTAATCTGCTAAATTCATAATGGTCGATCATTGGTTGATCATTGTATTCCACAAACACGATACTCGTAACGAATTAAAAGAAATGACTGCACAAAGACGTTCTCATGGTAGGTCACTGATCAAAGGAACTGTCAAAATTTTAGCAGATTATCGTAAGTCAGTCATTCATTTTTCATTATAAACAAGATTACCAATAAATGCCATTTCTTTCAATGCAGTGTCAATGGCTGACCATTGGAAAGTCATAATAACGCCAATATATTAGTAGATTACCAAACTTGTCAAAATCAACAATTATGAAACCAATGATAGACCATTCTGACACTATTGTAATAGCAGACTTGAGGCCGTGAATTAAATAAAAGAATTGTATGACATCTACCAACCAGCTAATATGTAAATAATACAACCAGCTGTCTAATTACGCAACATATTTTCGTAAACGATAAAGACAAATCTGTTTCATTTTGACAGTTCAACAACATTCATTGCGTTATTTACGTTGCTCTGCAGTTTTTTTTTCGAACTTACGGAGCAATGGATTAGCAATCTGTTTCAAAACGATTCAGATTCGGATTGATTTTGCATTACGTAATTAGGGTACAGTTCTATTATTTGTTTCAACGTTTTTGAAGTGAAGCTCGTACATCCGTGCATTGCATGTAATGTAATGCATTTTTGAAAATAATACGTAACGGTTATCTGAGGATGATAGACGAATTTTCGGTGTCATAGATTTAGTAACGGACCTTATAAAACATCATTAAGCAATATTATTATTGGACGTATGGTGATAAGGGATTACCAATTACCTTGGGACAGTGAAGGTGTTAATAAATGCCAAGATTCTTGCCACAAACACGACAACACAATGAAAGGCAAGATTTTAAATATTCTCGTATCGTCATGAACTATAAACTTATGCCCAGGCTTAACATCAGCCAGTCAGCAAGGTAGTCAGGCTGGCTGACTGAGCGAGAGCCTTAGATATTAAAGGATTTATTATTCAAAGTCAAAGCATTTATTTCAAATAGGCCCTTGTAAGCCACTATAGAACGTCAAAATTTACAACAAAAAAAAATATTCTAGTCGCCCTTTCCAAAAGGTAGTTTTCGCATGGAGAGGAATGGGAAAGAAACTCCATCGTTAGGTACTCTTTTAAAATTAACGTTTTACATTTTTTTATGATAGGTTTGCTCTTGTCTCTAGTCTAGGTCAGAGGATACGTAGTATCTCTAAGTAGTCTGTGGTCAGAGGTGACAGAGACAAAGTCGACGATGGAGTGAGCTTACCCAGAAGAAGCCTGTTCACTCTTACTTTGAATATAATTATTAGGGTTGTAATGCGCATTCGGGTTGTTTGTTAATTTTATAAAGGCACATTAGTTATATAATGATATGTGAAGATGAAGCACCTAGACTAAAATTACTATACCACAATAGATAAAAAGAATTAAAAATTAAGCAACGACAGATAAATTAATTATGTGATAGATACTCGTAAATGGTGAACACATGCTCACATAAATATAAACACCTTTTATTATATTAGTTTTACGAGTACCTCTCTATCTAAAGTGTTTGCTAATAATATGTACAAATATGTATAAACGCGACAATTAAATAAATATGTGAGTGGTTGACCAAAAAGGGACCTCAAGGGAACAACGGCACCTAAAAATATTCTGGTTAGACCAAAACAAAGCTAAAAGACCACAGATTAAAAAATACAAAAAAAAAACGGTTTACAATCCCTCCAGGTCCCTTCTTGGTCAACCACTCACATAAGTATAAACTGTATCAAAACGCCGCTAAATGTGATTAATGTTCAAAGGGGTGTGAGCCTGGAGATCTGTCATTCAGGTCCCGAACCTAGTTCAGACTCCAGCTCTCACGAAGGTTTAGCTTAAAGTCTCGTTCAGACCAGCGCGACGCGACGGCGCGACGCGACTCTAACAATACAAATTCCAAGAAAACTTCACGGTATAACAATAGCCGGTGTCGCGTCGCGCTAGTCTGCACGAAGCTTTATTAAGGCAAAATTGTATAAACAAACTACTGTAACAATGTACCTTGGTGAGAGAAATAAACTATATATATTATTATTATATATTATATTTACAAACATTGTAAAAGTAGACGATTTTGCTAAAATTTTACAATAAATAAGTATTGAAATCGTAGCCGTTATTGGATCAGAAGCAAGTATACGCTTTGGTCACGGTAATACGATACGTGCCTTGGTCAATATGACAGAACAAGGCTCACCACTTTGTTATCGTATTTCAGTGCACTATACTATTATATGGTGCAGTCGTGGCACAGTCTTAACGGCCGCGCCCCCGACTTACGAGCTGCAAGTACGTGAGTTCGAACCCAAGCAGACGCTTGTCTTTGTGTAAATCATTTCATCACCACTGCTCTCAAAACGGTGAAGGAAAACATCGTGAGGAACCCAACATATCCTAGAAACAAGAATTCGAAGACATCAGTCTGCCAACCCGCACTGGGCCCGCGTGGCCGCGTGACAGAGAGGATGCCTGTGTGTCCCCAGCAGTGGGATCATTATGCTATGCTATATGCTTCTATGAAAAAGATGCTTCGATCGTCAATCATACAGGGGCCCAAGTCTGCTATTTTTATAAATTCGTCATTCCAACACGATCCCACTGTCATTTTGCTAAAATTTCGTAATCTGCTAAATTCGTAATGGTCGATCATTGGTTGATCATTGTATTCCGCAAACACGATACTCGTAACGAATTAAAAGGAATGACTGCACAATGACGTTCTCATGGTAAGTCACTGATCAAAGGAACTGTCAAAATTTTTGCAGATTACCGCCTAAGTCAGTCATTCATTTTTCAATATGTGCGAGATTAGATGCCATTTCTTTCAATGGAGTGTCAGTGGCTGACCATTGGAAAGTCATAATGACGCCAATAATGTTAGTAGATTAACAAACTTGTCAGAATCAACAATTATGAAATCAATGACGAGACCATTCTGACACTATTGTAATAGCAGACTTGAGGCCCTGATTGCAAGCAACAACAAGATTTTGGAAAATAAATTGTCTCTAGTAAATAATTATTGGGTGGAAAGTTTTAAACTGCGTAGGTGTGCCTATGTGTAGTTTAAAAATTTATTTCCACCCAATAAATATTATGGCTTCAGCGATTACTTTAAGAATGCCTTGGCACTGTTTATCGATTTTGGAGGGAATATTTCGAAAACAACATGCAGTTTTTGTTCATTACCTTTACGGGAAAGCTTGAAATTCAAGAATTTTGATAGTTAATATTTCATTATTTTCGCCACCTTTTGCAAGCCAAACCACATGCATAAACTCACGCCACTGCTGCTTATGGGGGTAGGCAGAAACTACAGAACGCCACCTGCTACGATCCTTACATACTCCTTTTGCTTCGTTTACAAACCAGTGCCTTACAAAGTAATGACATTTGCATCTATTTTACCTTATGAAAGGCATGGACGTAGATAACTAAAGATCGGAAGTCAAAGAAATCCTCGAAGTAAGAAATCCTACTTAAAGAAAATACTTAAGATGCAGATATATGCCAGTGACCTTGAGTGGTTAGCTTGCGTGTTCAGCAGTGCTATTCTGTAACCATCTCACCGAAAAAACTTAGGTGGAGTGAGCTCGGAGTGAGCTGTCAGTCCCTAGCAGCAGGTGGAATGACAGCTCACTTCACGTTCACTTCACCTAAGTTTTCACGGTGAGATTATTACAGAATTGACCGGCTGTACTTACTGAGCTCACGCAATATGTCGTACGTCCAGCCAGTAATAGGTAGGACTCGCCATCAAGGAGCGCTGACCCCAATTTGACGCAGTATTAATTTTTTTACACACAAAACAAAAGGTATTTTAATAAAACACGTATATGTACTAAAATATATATAATTATGAATTATCTTTAAAATGGTGAAAGTTTCAGAAAAATATGCTTGATAGATTTTGCGTGATTCTCAGTTTTTTATCCGCATTAGACATAACTTTACAACTTAATTTCACTATGTAATATAAACATAATCTAAAATATTCCTATATTAAGTTATTAAGAAAATGCTCTTGTTTTACTTTTTTTTTCAATTCATTAAACCGTTTTGAAGTGATCTTCAGTATAAAATCATTAAAAGTCTGCTATCGTCGCCTTACACCTAACCAGCTATTGTCAAGGTAGCAGTGAAGAAAGTATCGACAAAGAAGTGGAGCTAATATGATGGATGGACTTTGGAAGAAAAAGAAGACAGTAGCTACCTACTATCGAAGAACTTCATAGGTATCTAAGCAGTTTGAAAACAAAATCCCATGAACACGATGACCACATCTTTTACCGCCCCGGTTCTATAGCGGCCGAGCGTTGCAAGCAGAACTAGTCCTTACGGTGTATAGACATGGACTTCTTCGATGGTACCTACTCTGCTATCCCCAAATCAAACCTTCATGACTGCAAACTGACAATGTAGAAACATGCCTTTACATTTACAAGCTTTTTACGTCTTAAGCAAGGTCAGCAAAATGTTTCTGCTCATCCACCTTGTGACATTCCATTGTAAGTAGCAAAACATATTAAAACAATGTTAAGAAACTTTCAAGCTTGCAAAATGACAGAAGTTAATTTTGAATACACAATGGATAATTTGCTGCTTTGCAAATTGTTAACTTACTTAAATATTTTGAAATGCTATTGTTTTAAGTAAGTACTAGTAGTAGCAAGTTGCAAAAGCCTAAAGATGCCATGTTTGCTAAAGCGAAGTTACCGTTTGTTTTGGGTTTGTATGGACGAAAAATACCACGCCAAAGCAAAAATATCAGTAACTTTAAACTAGGGATGCAACGACCGATGCCAATAATCGTAAACCGCAGTTATCGTATTTTTTGACGATCATCCGCATCATAAAAGTATTACGGTGAATACCGATTCTTGAAAATTTTATTTTATGTATTTTGCGTGAATGGGAGCACAAGATAGCGTCTAAATTTGCGCTAGTAACATTAGCGACAGCCATCTTGGATATTTTTGACGTTTGCTACTGATATTGTGTTATTGTAATTTGCTAGGCGTTGATTATTGTTATTGTAGGTATTTCTTTTGGAAATTGTTACAAAAACTACGAGTATGCCTTTAGATTTTAAATTATCTAAAAATCCAAGCCATGACGTTTATAGATAAGTAAATTATCTAAAAATTTAAATAAATGTTCATTTTACTCAAATAACCTGTCTAAATAATATCGCATTCGTTATCGTCATCGCTATTACGATGTTGCATCCCTTTAAAGATCGAACAACGAAACTGATGGAGTAGAAAAAGGCCAAACAATAAAAGAATCAGCTACTCGTAGTAAGAGAGTAATAATGACTCATTTTCATAAGTCGATAACTCGGTCGATATACAGCATGCGGAGACTCTCCGCAGGCGGGGTAGGTACGAGAGGGCATGGGAGGCCGTCACCTCCTTCTGCGAAGCAGTAATGCTCGCGAAGAAGGAGGCGGAGCGCGTGAGGGAGAGGCAAATTTCGCGCCCTCACGCCCCTAGCCGCCGCAGGAGGAGACGCCCTGGGCGTCGGGAATCAATCGCTGATTCCCGGCCACAGTAGGCGCGGGCTTGCGGACGGTGAGCAATGGGTAGCTCGCCGTCCGGTAAGGACCAAGCCCGGGTCGACGGCGCGTTCTGTTCCACGCGCGCCTCAAAGAGATGTCAGCAAGTGAAGGGGTCCGATGAGACCATTGCCTGCCGGGGTTGCGGGAAAGTCCGAAAGTGATACCGTGGCCCCCTGGCATTGCACAGGCAACAGAAGGAATTTAACAGACAGTGGGTTTTAGTCAGTAAGAGTCTGACACGCCCTCCTGCTCCACCCAGAGCAGGAGAAGTCATTTGATGATTACCCAACAAAAAAAAAAAAAAGGCGGGGTAGGTAGAGACTAATGAAAGTCATAAGTCTATTAACGCGGTCGGTTCACCGTCTGCGGGGAATCCTCGTATCGGGCGTAGCGACCAATAAAATTCATCTGTCGATAAGAAGCGTGCGGAAACTCATACCCAATGAAAATAAGCCTGCAACTAGAACTACCAACGTGCGGTGCAGGTTCCCCGTATACCGCACTCGTCCCCTATCGACTAATGAAAACGGTTCCCTGCATGATGCGGGCCTTATGACATGAGTTACAGAAATCTCCCGCACCCCGCATACGAGCCCTATCGACCAATGAAAATGAGCTGTCCACTGCCAGTCGAGTTTAAAACTGGAGTAAGGTTTATAGTTTCTCTAATTTTCTGTTATGTTTAATTTTGTTGTTTAAATAAAGAAAAAACGTCGTTGATACATATAATATAATGTTTATATTTAAAGTGGACAACAGTCAACAAAATCTCTTGTCAATAGACAAAATAATGATAATGATAATATACCATGTTTCGAGCAAATAAATATATTATCATTATCACAATTTACAGTATTTTTCTTCTTTTCATAGATTTAATAATAATCAACTTTTTATAAATTTTAACTACTTTCTTCTCTGATAAACTCTGATTAAATACAAAAATAAAAAAAGGAACTCAACTCGATTATTCATAACTATGTGAACAATCACAGCACTATTTTTGACAATTGTGTGTTAATTTAACCTGTGCTTGGACTAAATCACTTAAAATTTCGAATTAATTTATTTTTTTGGCGCTGACACTTTAAAACTGGATAAACTGGTAGACGCTTCTGATGTGTCAATTCGTGTGGAAGCCGCGGATTTTACATCAATTTTGTGCAAGTGAGCTAAATGCCTAACCACAATCCAGTCATAATCATAACTTCGTCGGGGGCGGTATTCTTAGACAAATTATTTCTCGAGTTCTCGACTTTTCTCGATCTGAATTTCTCGGAAACGAGAACTACGGATTTCCCGGAAATTTCCGAGACGAGAATTACCGGGAATAAACCATAGACTGGAGCCATAAGAATCTTCAAGTATCTAGAACTTAGACGCTGTATAGTCTGGATCGAGAGTAGCTAGCAACAATAACGACCTCACACAGACATCACTCATTGTTAATTTTAGAACTGATTAAACAAAGCGCATACGGCAGTCTGTCACCCCGCACTAATGGATCCTGTTAACATTTGCCACACCAAGATGTCCCAAGTTTCATAACTTTTAACTGAGAGAGAGTTCTCATTAAAACATTGCTTTCTTCTTCAGGAGCATGCCAAAAAAAGTGCAAAACTTCGCCCCACATTATTATCTTCCTCTATTCCTTACCACCTATTCCTAGAAGGACTTGATGGGCGCTACAGATAAAAGCATAGACTGCATAGAATTAGCGACTAACCAGTAAACATTTTAAAATGGCTTTTTTTATAAGGTATACTATCCTTTTTTTGCACATGGAATAGCACTCATGAATAACCTCTTTCTCTTTCATGTTTTACCTCCTTTCTTTATGGTACCACGTGTATTTCTGCTCACCCAATTTCGCACAAGTCTAAAGATACGATAACCATACAGAGCTGGGCCTCTCCATTTAGCTGGAACCACTACTGAGTACTCTCTGTTCTGAACAAGCACTCGTTGTAATGCGTCATTTGATCTCAGGGGTCATAACTGATGTAAGAGGGAAGATGATATTTTGCGAAATTAAGTAGTTACGTAGGTACATGTTAGGTATGATTTTTATTGCATAGGTAAGACTTTTGGGAAGTTTGTGATAGTTCGAAAGTATACGGATGGATTATAGGTACGGTCCGGAATTAATGTAGGTGGTAATAATGTTTGATATCCGCCATCACGCACTGAGGAGGCCTGTGTGCCAGGTGCCAGCAGAGGGAACATGCTATACTGCTGCTTATGCTATATTAATTATCAATATCAATCTTGAAACAACACTGGATCTAGTAACATGTTGAAAGATTATCGTTAGGAAACATGGTCTGAAATCGTCAATACAAACTTGTCGTAAACAATTACGACTAATCTGTTTTTGACAGATATACCTACAACATTCATTACGTTATTGAACAGATTTTTTTTTCGAACCTACAAAGCAATGTATTAGCAATTGACTGATTGTATTACAAGCTGACTGGTTTTCACAAATCAAGACAAAGCTAGATTTGATACCTACGAGTTTCGATGTCAAGGGATTCGTCATCGCCATAACATTACTTTGGTTTCTCGTGTTTTTGCCTTCTATGTCGGCGAGTTTCAAATAGATTATAGTGAAATAGTAGGTGGCTGGGTGCTATCGAGTCACGATTTCTATGTAGGTAACAACTGCAGGATCATATTACACAATGTTACTGAGGAAACAGCGTGAATTTGTGGGAAAATTATTGTAACTATCTTCAGTCTTATGACCTCCGATATAGACTTTGTGGTGATATTGATTTCCTTGATCTTGGTGTCCTATAATAACGGTGTTTTTAAAGGAGCCATCTGTAATGCTTGTGTTTCCTAAGACTGCGGTGGCCAATGACGTCACTGAAACGTTATGTATGAAAGTAAATTGGTGTGTACTAGGGAGCGTTTTTTGACACCACCCCGAAGCCATAATTTTCATGACGGCCGTCACTGCAGCCTGTTGCGGCCACCGTTCTTCTAGGAAATCGTAGCTTTAGGAACTTTAAAAGGTCCGTCTTGCGTATTTTCAGTTATACATGGATGTTGTACATGTCAAATATTTTTTCTAGTCAGTAGGTATGGCTAAGCTCCAAACTACAACAGGTCATAGAGAAAAACGCTGATAGGAACCATGAGCTGAATTTTTAACAAAATTAAAGTACACTCTGTATGTATTAAAGTTGGAAAGTGTATAGAGTGCCGGTAGTAAAGTACTGCAATTTGCGGCATATTAGTAGCGCTATCTCGGCTTGGCTAAAGTACCGTAAGCATTGCATTGTCACTTGTAAATGAAAATGGCTGACAGGTAGGTTAGGTTAGTGCCGGCGAGTGTGAGCACAAGAAAATGTAATGTTTTGGGAATGTGGTGTTTTACAGCGAACAACCTCAACAATCAAACAAAATAATAAGTGACAGACATAGTGACAAAAACAATAAAAATAAAACTTACGGCACTTTAGCCAAGCCAAGCCAGCGCCACTATTACGCCGCCAACGACACTTTATCCGAGTGGTGTATACCTAGCTTAAAGTTAACTCTAACTTCCAACTTTGCTGACTGTCAATATGACCGTCACACCGTCACAGGAGAAGGATTACCCAACTGAAGAAAATCCTGCACCTTTTTCCTCTTCCGATAGACAAATAGGCCGTTAACACAGATTTGACCGTTATGAGGCTTGAAGATCGTTTGAACTGTGTGTTTGTAAAAGTTTTTGGGAAATCTAGGAATTGGTCAAAGAGTCCCGAACGAGCAACGGCCCTATTCTTTTTCTTAGTTTGCTATATTACAATGATAGGTTATACGCGCTCCGCAAAAGTCACATAAAAACTTGGCTAGTTAGCCAAGTTTTAAGATAATTTATGACATGCCGTCCTACTTCCACGTGTCATCTAATAGGATTGGAAGGTAGGTAAAGGCTCTTTTTACTTTTATTATCATTATTTTGGATAGTGTAAGTGGATTGTTGCAACTATTCAACAACAAAACCAGCTGATAGCTAGGTACAATGCATTTCCCTCGCCAGACGCCATGGAAAACATTCCCCACACATTCCATTATTGTAACAAAGTCATGCAACAGAAGCCAATGCCCGGACTATTAGTTCCGAGCGAAGTAACCCAACACTTAGCGTTTGATGACTGTGAGAACGGAGCCATAACATGTATTATTATATCAATCGCAATGGTGCGCGCAATGACAGCAGCGGCCATTGTTGTTGTGGTTCTTTTTTTAATTTGGCAATGAGAGTCAATTGTTTTTATGCCTTGTTGATTTGTTGAGATGGATTGGTTTTGTGGTGGTAGTATTTGTTAGTAGGCGAACCGATTATCTATGTAGTTATTTCGATTCTAGCGACTACAGTTAGGGTTTAGGGAATTTTGCACTTGAATTACTACCAAACTATTCATTAGTTATGGTGATCCATACATAATCGCGCGCTGCGAACAATACAGTGAAGCATACCAAAACTACACCGCCGCATACACGCTCACTCGCACACATTTACAACCTTTTACAATGACACTACAGTCAAACTACATCACACATAGTGCACACATGTTTACGAAACCGGCTTCACTTCACTGTTGCACTTTGTCTTGGTTTTATTTGGTCTGAGTACCTACATCATCATCATCTTCCTGCCCTTATCCCATGTTACTTGTGGTCGGCGCAACACGTTTTCTTCTTCCATTCTCCCCTATCAACGGTCACGCAATCATTTACACCTTTTTCCTTCATCACTCCTCACACAATCCATTCGTTTCTTTGGTCTTCCTCTCCCTCTCCATCCCTCAACATTTATATTCATCACACTTTTAGTCACATGCAATTCCTCCCTCCTCATCACATGCCCATACCAAAACAGTCAATTCCCTTTCAACTTTTCTGTAAGTGGCGCAACTTTCAGACTTCCTCTAATATACTCATTCCTTATTTTATCCATTCTTGTCACACCACACATCCACCTCAACATTCTCATCTCCGCTACATGCAATCTTTTTTCGTCCATCTTCTTCACAGCCCAGCATTCCGATCCATACAATACGACAGGTCTAATCACGGACTTGTATATTTTCCTCTTTAAGTACATAGTAGACCACGAGTGCAAGCTTGTGATTAGCTGTTGAAATGTACAAATCTGTCAATAGATTGTATAAATAGCACACTGAGTAACATTTAGCATGAAACAATAAGATAAAGAAGCCATTATGTTAAGAAAGGGACACTCAAATCAATTTCCACAGTTCAAAATGTTCAATGAAGAAGACAGGAAGTCTATAGTGATCGTAATCAACAATGAATAGTAAATTATATTGTGACAAAACAACTACGAGTATCATTCATCATCACTGTTTTTCTTTGTACAATGTGTACCTACAGAAGCACAGGACAGGCTCTTCAAAGCCTTTTCAAAAATTAACCGTCAAGAATTTCCTACGAATTCTGCAAGACTCTTAAGTGTGGCCAATGAGAATAATTCTTAACAAGAAAACGATGGGGTGCATAAAAAAATCGCCCACACCAAGCACCCATAAAAAAAAAAGAGGAATTCTGACCAGCAACCCTTGTTAAGAAAAAAAGTTGTTACCTGATAAAGTTCCATAAAGATTCAAAATGTTGCAGGGATGATACGGGTAGACAAGATGGAATTGAAAATGTACTTAGGTAAGCCGATTTCGAATTTGGAAATAAGTTAATGGTATAATATGGAACTTGGAACGTATAGAACTGGCTGTCTTTGTCAATAGATTTATGGTAGTGCAGAATACATAATAATACCTATGTTAGGTAGAAGATTGATTCAACTAAAAAATAATTAAAAGTATTATATTTATTAGTCACAAATATCGTCCGAGATCTTCGGTTTTATTAAAATGGGTGCCTTTTTTGGCAATAACAGACGAGCCATCAGTGCCATCACTCTCTTGACCTTATTCCAATTTTATTTACTAGAGATGGCATTAGTTCTGCTGGCTGTCTGGTTCTGTCTGAACTACCTGAAAAGATGTGGGAGAGGTCTTAGCAGAGGGACATTCATCATTCTCTAGACCTTATTTATACCAATTTCAAAGTCAAAGTCAAATAATTTATTTCAATTAGGCCTAAAAAAGGCACTTTTGAACGTCAAAATTTACAACAATAAAATATATAATTATTTCTAGTCCCCCCTTCATGAGGTAGTTTTCGTCTGGAGATGAATGGGCAAGAAACTCCACCGTTACTCTTTTAAAGTTTTCACAATATGTATATTAATTATTATTTATTTGGGATCGACGCAACATGTCGTCTTCTTCCATTTTTCCAGTCATCTCAGTAGTCACCTGTCTTTCTTAGTTATAACGGGACATAATTTGATAACCGAAAATTACCTAAAATGGAGGCACGATGCAGTGGCCAACGAAGTATAAAAATAAAAGATCACGAGACACCCTTTGCTTCATCTGTTGCTATATTTACAGCCCCAGAACCTCGAATAAAGACATTAAAAATCATTTACGATTCTTTTCCATTTTTATTAGTTTTAACGACCAAAATTTGTACAAAGACCCGCTGTGGACGTTATGGGCCTTTAAGAAAACTTCCTGTGTTTATGTAAACATCTTTTGAAACAGTTTTTTCCTGTATTAGGTTTAATAAGGCTTCTGAAACTAATTCTGCTACAGATGGTAGCAGTTGTCAGATACTTTGGTAATTTCAATAGTTCCAAGTTATTCTAGTCACTATTAATTACCGAATTTATTTCTCTTTCAATAACTACTCAATTTTGCGAAAGTAACTGTCACAATATAGCCTTCCGTACAATACTGATGATTAACTGCATCTGGCAACAGCATAGTTGGATAATGGACAAGGAGGCTAGCAACAAGGTGACTTGTATAAAACGAAGCAACATGGAAAGAACTCGGAATGCGTGCAGTAATGCGTCTGGGAGCTTACAGCTTGCAGAGAATGACAGGTGGATGATACATTCCAAAGTTTCTTAATAGTTCTACAGAATTGATGATAAAAAGTAATGTTTAACTAAAAACTTCCTAATTGTAAGTACATAAGTGGTTTGCATGATGTTTAATACATCGTTGATCTGTAAGCAGCTGGGAGGAATAAATTCAGAGAATGTTACTCAATAGAGAAGCCTGAACTTTAATACTAAAGTACCTAGGCAGATTTGAGAATTGATTAATTGTTTCTATGTTACTGTTAAGAAAGAACAGTGCATTGAGGAATTTTTGTAAGCTTTTGACCATATTTAGATCGATGCTCGTAGATAAACTTGAACTGATAATGAGGGTGGGATGCTTATTATAGTGGTTCAAAATTACTTTTTGAACAAGAAAACACATGTCATGTAAACTTAACAATCCTAGCCAGTCGGATACTACTAATAAAACTCGGAATCCCGCAGGGTAGTATATTTGGACCAACCCTTTTTCTTTTCGTGGACGACATTCTCAAGTGTTACAGATAACTCAGCCCTCAGATTATAGAATAAAAAATTTACTTTTTAGACTCAGCCATAATAAATAATCATGGTAAAAAGTTAAATATTTTTATTCCAAAGCAAGGTTTGATAAGTGTCATCAGTAAAACAACCTTTACATTTTGTTGCCACAATAATCATTTATTTTTCCTTCACAAACTGTCGCTATTTCAGCACTTATTGGTTAATTTATGCTTATCTTTTTAGTTCCAGCAAGCAGGGATCGATCAACATCATTACCACCACTATTTACCACCGTCCACTATTTTTCCCAGAAGCTATTAGAAACTTTTTGCTCACTTTAAAGTTTATAGACATAATTTTATACGCCTTTATAACTAAAACTGTTAGCAGCCATAACTATTTCATGGTAGGTTCGTCAATTATCGAGAACATAAAATATTTGTACCTAACTTTAGAAAGGCCGTTACAACATTTAATATTCTTTTTGATTAGACCTACTCAATTTGTTTTGTGTTGATTATGATTGGCTGCAGTTTCTCATCTCCTTGGTCTAGCTACATTGATGGGACAGCTGCTAGGAGCATGCTTCGATTCCGTAGATTGCTCAAAACACAGGAGAATCATCAACTTCGTAAGATCTGTTCTTTCGTCAAGATCATTGTTCAGACAGGATCGGTGAATCGCAGTTTGCAGTTGTTATTGCACTAACAATCTAAATTAGCGCATTATAGTGCACAGTCTGAAGGGTTCTTAAAAGTGGAGGTCAGAGTTTATCGCGAAAGGAAGTTCAAACAAAAAGTTTTTATTCTCAATTAAGTTTCCGACATCAATGCATAACGTATAGGATAACTACGTGACAGTTTGTAATGAAGGAACAAGTTCTAGACATAGAATTAATAACACTTCAATACAGGTACCCACGTAGTCAATTATCTTAGTTATTTATGTAGAAATACGTAGAATACGAGCCATTTTACGTCCATTACAAAAAATAAAAAATGAGGTTAAGATCCTACACAATACATCCTCGTTACCGGTCCTCCTAACAACTAACGAAATTTTATGCCGCTTACTTTCAAAACTAGTTTAAGTTTTCTTTGTTCTTCACCGTTCATACCTACTTCAAAATCACACGCCCTACTATAACAATGATTTAAAAACAATTTATAACCTTAAAACTTACCATAAAGTTTTAAAAAATCACAAAATCCTGTTTTCCAAACGTAACTGCACACCACACAACTATTTTGAATTTCGAAACTGATTTATAAATGGGAACACATGTCAGACGGCTCGCGGTTGCACATACACTGAGTTGAAACACAAAGATTACGTTTATTTGTGCATTTTTCATTGAAAACTAACATTTTAAGTTACAAAACTGCAAAAAAGTTTTTATTAAGACGCGTACGAACCGCACCGCGTCGCATTTTCACTGGATTTGAACCGAGCTATAAGATATTTTTACCTGTGATGGCAAAAAAAGTTTTGTTCGTACTCCGAGCTTAATTGACTGGTACAACCAACTTCGAACCTTATCTCTGCTGATCTAAAGTCCATTTCCTTTTGCAATTGACAAATTGCATTAGTGTGACCATAGTTGTAGGCTTTGCTGAACAAATCTAATTTGTATTGCAACTAGTTAAAGTTGAATATTGCATGGTTATTAGCCCAAAAGCTTCATCTTGAACCGTGTGCTTGTAGATATATTGTGGGCAGTTGGTTCGTTACAGAGTTTCTAAAAGTTTTTTTTATTACCATTTCGATCATTTTGGATTCGGATGGTTTAATTACCACGCTTTGAGAGGCGGACACAAGAATTTCGTATGATAAAAGTGAATTGGAGAAAATTAGAAAAAATAAAACTAGGTAATTATAAGATTAAAATAACTTGAACTTGACGGTCTGCAGTACTATGGTTCCAAAATGTTGTTTATCCAATAGTAAATTTTCTTATTAAATATTTCGGTAAGTTACATTATTTTTACACAGATTTTTAGGTATAGGTAGGTATACAACACAACGTTATGCCTCTTTTCCCAGGATTCAGCAGATGCGTAGTACCTACTTACTTATATAACAGCCACATATACATTTTTGCTGTCTTTAAAAAATCGAATTCTCAAAATTCTATCACCTACATTTTGTATGTGAATTTACAGACAAAGCGCACACAGGTAGTTACTAAAAAGGCCAAAACAATAAAACTCAGGGAATCAAACCCGCGACCCGAAGCGAAACAATATTGCAACACCTCAATAAATTACCCTATTCTTTTCTCTCATTCACTTAAAAACTAAGGGGTTTATTTATAAACGTTGCTAAAAGTTAAGTGAAGTTCAAACGTCAAAAACAGTCGCTCATCATTACCTAACTTTAAGCAACGTTTATAAATCAACCCCTAAATGTCAGCCTATAACGACCCCATGCAGGCCTAAAGTTTCATCCCATACATAATACAAAAATGCCATTAGAAAGTCTGCAAAGCTTTTAACAAATCTTACACCTCGCGCCATTGCACAATACAACAAAAATTCCATTGTCTGTCTATTTATAATCAAAACAGTTGGACCACATCCGTAGATTCGTGTCTAAAAATATCGACACATCAATCAGTGTCACGTTATATAGGACACAAATCTCCCGCAAAGACACAGATTAGTAGGTACACATGGTTCACTCCGCAAAAACATTTAGGTAATTATAAAGCGACTCTTGCTCCGACACAATAAAGTGCAATTCAGGTCGCACAGCGCTAATTACCTACAGTTATATTCACCTAAAAGTTGCCTCTCTTTCTATCGCGTAGCTCTTATATCTTCTGATTACGTTACGCCCACAGAATTCGACAAGTCGAGCTCGCCGCGTACCTACTTGTAGCTTCATACCTGAAAAGCGGAGTGAACCATTTGTATTCATCTGTGGCAAAGGCCGAAACGAAGACGGAGAAATAATTTCTACTATAATGTCATCTAGCTCAATACCAGCCTATTACCGTCCCACTGCTGGGCAAAGTCCTCTTCTCATACAGAGAAGGCACGAGCATTGATCACCACGCTTACATACAAGCATACTGTATGTACTATAAGTCCAGCTATCTAAATAAGCAACACATTTTCGTAAACGATTACGACAAATTTGTTTCATTTTGACAGTTCAACAACATTCATTGCGTTATTTACGTTGTTGAGCAGATTTTTTTTTCGAAATTTTGAAGCAATGGTTTAACATTTTGTTTCAAATTCCGATTGATGGTGTATACGTGGAATAATAACTGTCGTTTTATTATTAAAAAAACACATAGAACCAAGAATCTCCTTTCTAAAACTCGGCTAAGTAAAAAACTTTGAGAGCCACTCGCCAGGACCCGTGGCAGTGCAAACAGGTTTTAAGTAGAAGTAATAAGTGGTCGCATGATACGAATTAAACCGTTCCCAATGCTATCTACACTTCGGCCACGCAGATCCGACATGCTCACATGCATGGTAGAAAAAACAATGATGTCTGCGTTGTTTGATAGCTGCTTAGCACCTCCTGCGATGTTCTACTTTTCCTCACGTTTTAGCACTGACTTGAGGATAGCTGATGAGGTGCCTTCAAAATTGTTTATTCTGTAAATAGGATTAGGGAATCACTTTAAGATACACGTCATACTTATTAAAAAAAAGTTTATGCTATCTGTTGATAAGCAAAATAATATTATGACATAAAAAGTTCTGCTATATAGGGTAGCAAGGACCATGTAGATTAGTGTCTTGAGGAAAGAACCACACAGATTTGAGTGCTCCTGTCCAATCAGAGCAAGCATTTGTCGGTAACTGTGCAGCCCCCAGAGTTGGGCTCTACTCCCTAAGCGCAATCCGTAGTTTCGGCCGAAGTTACGAGCGCTTCGCACGCCGTCTCACTTACGGACATACCGTATGTGAGTAGGCCCCCTGGACTTAGGAGCTCAAGTAACTTAAGGATGGCAGATAAGGTACGTGCCTTCAAAATGGTTGAGCTGAATGGTGCTGATCTACACGTCATGTTCGTGAATGGGCGCCGTCAGTAGGTACTGTCTTCTCTTAGCTGCCTTTTGCTTCATCTTTCTGACTGACCGCCTTCTTGACAAATCAGGATGATGCCTGTGTCAAAAAAAAAAAAACTATTTAGTCCGTCAGTCAGATAATAAAAAAATATTAGACACGTATTTTTTGCTTTATCATATTAATAAAAAATTACTTAGATACAACGCATTAAAGTTGGAGAGTGGGGGTTGATACGTCACAAGTATGTATAAAATCTACATACAAGTGATGTCATGGCACATTATAACTCAATGTATCGCCGTAATCTTTTGAACACGTAAAAAAAGAAAAAATACGTGTACGTTATTTTTTCATAATCTACATTACGGACAAAAAACATTTTTTTAGTCATCATCCCTATTGTTTTAACTGAAATAAATAAATAATATAAACGGTAGTATATACAGATATAATATAGGTAATATATTTATCTGACTGCCTCGTTGGTCTAGCGGTCGCAAGCGCTACTGCTGAGCGTGAGGTCATGGGTTCAATTCCCGGGTCGGGCAAAGTGTTATTGGGTTTTTCTATCTGGAATTTCTCAGTAGCAGCCTGGAGTCTGGATTTGTGCCCGGTTGATGGCAATAGGCTCGCCCCCTATTACATGGGGCTTAAATATAACTGGCGAAATGTGGGTGTACCTACTACAGGTAAGGTACACCTCTGCCCAACCCTTCGGGGATACAAGGCCTGATGTTATGTTAGGTATGTTTATCATAAATATGATAAATATACTACCTATATAGCAACCTAGTGAGCAAGGGGATGCCTCCTAGACCTTTTTTAGCACGTACTTGTCAACAAACTGATCTATATGTAAAATATAGGTTTAGGTACGGTACCTAAATCTGCCTACCCCTTCTTAATCAGTTACAATACGAACATACAAACCGCCTCTGTGGTCAGTGGTGAAACCACCTGTCTCAGACCCAGAGATCCCGGGTTCGATTCCTAGCGGGGGCAAAACATTCTGTGCAAATATTGGTGATAGGGCTTGTTCTAAGTCCGCCTGGCTAACTACCACCATCTTCTCATCATCTTTCTTCTTTTCTAACTTTTAAGTCTGTCGCCAAACCATAATGTTTAAAGTATTGTTGCGTTTCGGCAGCAAGATAGAAGATTCCTGATGAAACTCGCTTCCACCTTCGGCCAGATCATACCATCATGTGAGATGAAAGCCAAGAGCTACGCACCCAACGCTGGATTTACCCTAGGGTCACTCGGAAGGGGCTAGTGCCCATGACGGCAAATTTTCAGGGGCGGAGAAATTCATAGGGTGAGAAAAAAGCGATGCTTTTTATCTTCCAAAAATGTTACTTAAAATTTCAATAATCGTCCCCAGGAACGGCGCTAAGGTTGAATCCGGCACTCACTGTTGTGGTAAAAAAATGACAAAATATTGCTACGTGTCTATTTCCACAGAGTAGGTACCTATGTAACTTTTCTAAGTATTTCACCAAGACCAACAAGTGTGCTAATTGCACATTTTCAAGTTAAAACTTGACTGACTACTTAACCGACCTCATCAGTCAAGTTTTAACTTCGTCAATATACGAGCAACCGGTTTGTCAGTACGAGCCATTGTTATGACTTAACTTAAATAAATTGTCGCTTTGAGTGTTAGTTAGGTAGCCTACAGCAAGGATGGGACTTTGCAGGTGACATAAGTCTTTTCCACACCTAATTTTCCACTGTAATTTGAAAATATTGTAAGTATAAGCCAATTATTTTTTAAAGAAGTAACCGTGGAGTTTCTTGCCGGCTCTTCTCCATAGGAAACGACCAATGTGAACTGTGTACTTAGCTTCTGACGTTCCTCATGTCCCTTAGGTTTACGTGAAATAAAATATTTTTATTTTGATTTCTTACGCTCAGTTCCTGCAACTAAAATCAATGCAACAATTAGCTAAGTGGTTGATGGAATAATCAATTCAATTAGATCACTTGAAGAGTTTAATTTTGACATGTCGTTGATGTTTATTCCAGAAATTAGGGGCTAAGGAAGGAGCGACACGATTTTTTCACGAGCAATAAAATTCAGACCCAAAAGGAAAAGAGCTTCAGAAATAAACTTCCTTTCCCATTCCCCTTTAGCTATAGTTTAACCGAAACCGTTGTACTGCGCCTTCAATATGTGCGCGGCGAGACGGAGGGGCAGAACAGGCCGCTCATTCGTCAACGCTCACAGCGACCTGTCCCCCGCCTAGCCTCGCATTCCTATGGTGCGGTACAGAGGTCTCGCTCAAACTAATAATTTAAATTAATCAAAATGCTTGGAAACATGCTGGTCCTGCTATATAGGACAATTTAGAATCTAAGTACTTAGACAAAATCAAACTGGTTAGATAGCTGATTAAATGAAGATGTCTTCCCCGTAATTTTTACGCTTATTGTAGTTGTAAAATTTTGAGATAACCGGTGTCAAAGTTCAAGGACGTAGATTATTTTTGAAAATGGTTAATAAACTTCCTTTATTTTTTAACTGTTTGATATTTTAGAAAATTTGGTTACATCGAAAGGTTTATTAAGGTATTAAGTACCCAATGGAATTGCAATGAAGGCCATTCAATTTGAGAGTTCAGAGAAAAGTAATATTTAGTGACAAAGAATGGGAAATTTTCAAAAATAACGTGAAGGCACCAATTATGGACAGTTTAAGGATTTGGTCTAACATTTTTAATCACTATTCATCTATTTGCAAAGATACAATGTTATGACTATAAACAAATTGTAGGCCAATAAAAATGCTTTATTACACGTAGATAAATATTTTTTATAGTGCTATTGTTTCTGATGAAATAACGAAAATCTCAAAAAAGCACAAAATCTCCATTTATGGACGGCACTTCTCCAGTGATGGATAATCAATGTTGGACATGTATCCCATGATGGACACCCAATGTTGGACATGTATCCCATGATGGACATCCAATATTGGAAGGTATTAAGTTCATCAGTTTAAAATGAAATTCTTTGAAGAATTTTAAAGTTTATTAACAAATATAAGGAGGAAACCTCAACTTTATGAAAAACAGTTTTTCAAATTAAAAAGTACTAATATTTATTCATCACAAATCAAAATAACAAATCAAGTTATAGCGACTGCAGCAGAAACATTTCACTTATTAGGGTCAAAAAAGCTTATGAGGTACCTATCCTTGTAAATAGAAGTCTCAAAAAAGCAGTTAACAACTTATGTGTCTACTCTTACAGACTACACAGTCTTTATTCTTTTTCTTTATAATAACCACCTTAGGTATCTAATAATCACAATTTGAGAGATCAAAAACCCTGTTTTACCCATTAATTAGGAAATGGGTTAAAAACAATACACAAAAGATAAAAAATCTTACCTACTCTAATAATAATAAGTCTCAAAATCAAGGACATTTATAAGTTAGGCAAAATTTCCAACAAACAATAGACTAACAAATAAATGAAGTAAAAATCTTTTAATCTACAGTGTCAAAATCTAGGTCATATAAATGTTAGGTAAAAATTTCTCCATTTCTGGTACTTTGTAAAAGCCTCTGTTATTATGTTTGATAGGAGGATTTATCACTTCAACTATATCAGTAGTTTTGTACCAAATTTTATCTGGCCTTTCTGGCCACCTAAAAGTGTTCCCAGTAGAAAGTACCATTGTACTTATTTCAAAGAGACCTCGTTTCTTATTTTCAATCTTTCCGGGGAAATATTCACCCTCATACATAGTGATGACAAAAGAACCCTTGTTGATATCCTTTTTAACATTTTTAACTATATTAGAATGTGGTATTTGAGTCAATGGCAACTCTGATTCAGAACTACTATCTTCCGTAATAGATCTTTTTCTCTTCCTTTGTACTGAAATCTTCTTTTTATCCATTGTTTTACGTTTATTTTGTTGTTCCAGTCTTTCTTCCTTTGATTCGGTCTCTTCGTTCCATTCACTTTCGCTACTTTCCATATATTCTACTTCAGCTTCTGTATCTTCAGATGATGATATTTCAGGCGTCTTTAGTTTTTTAGATTTTGTTTTACTCTTCTTTTCCTTGGCAAGTTTTTCTTTAATATTTTTTTTCTCGATTCTCTGCTTAGCTTTAAATTCCTTTTCTTCTAAAATTCTTTTTTTTTCTGCTGCTTTTCTTTCATGGTATTCTTGCCATGCTTTGCTCGTTATAGCTGATGGTAATTTTTCTTTTTTCTTCTCAGTTTTCTTAGTACTTTCAATGTCAGGCCAGAAAAGACATTTTTTGAATGGCGATGGAACTGTTACACCTAGCGCATTACTTATTGTGTTTTTTGCAGGAGTCTTTGTAATTTCGATTGAAGAAGTCATTGTACTACCTAGCGTTACCCTTGTTGTGTCTTCGATAGGTATTTTTTCAGTATCTTGAGACGGCATTTCTGACATTGATGACACTGTGCCACCCAGAGTATCGCTTGTTGTATCATTATGGGATTTCGCATCAGATATGACTTCATCAACTTTTGATGGCTTATTTGGCGTTGGTACGAATGCCACTGTTTCAGAGAGGTCATCTAGTGCACTGGTTGACGGCGCTATACTACCTAGCGTTACCCTTGTTGTGTCTTCGATAGGTATTTTTTCAGTCTCTTGAGACGGAATTTCTGAAATTGATGGCACTGTGCCGTCCAGAGTATCGCTTGTTGTATCATTATGAAATTTCGCATCAGAAATGACTTCATCAACTTTTGATGGCGTATTTGGCGTTGGTTCGAATGCCACTGTTTCAGAGACATTACCTAGTGCACTGGTTAACGGCGCTATGAGATCGAGTGCACTGCTTGCTCTACCGTTGTCATCGAAGTCTGTTGGCATATCATTTTCTTGCATGATACACGTGTTACTAGATAATATGCTATCTGAAGTAGGTGAAGATTCCCTATTTAATGTAGCAGATGCGGAACTAGATTCTAACGAAATTGACATTTGCTTGTTGTGTGCCCACACTATATACAGATTCAAATCTTCATCTAACGCCATGTTTTCGAGAACATTTCTTCCTTCATAGTAAAGACTGTTAAATAGGTCTAACTTTTCTTGACCAAAATGTTTTGTAATTTCAGTTTCCAAAAATTTTAAAAAATGGCTTCTTTTTTCATTTTGGTTTTCGTTTGTTAGACCAGAAACAGTATTCCGCTTTGTGAGTTTTGTCATATCAATATATTGTGGACCATAAGGATGCAGACCACCGCCCCTAAATCCATTTTTAATGCAATCCGTCGTTATATTCTTTAACGCTTTTTGAAAGACTGGAGCAAAGTTTTCCTTTTTCAACTTATTTCCCGAATTTTCCATTTTCCACTGGATAACTGCTTTACGATAATATACTTTCAGCGGTCTGAAAAGAGATATGTCCATAGGCTGCAGAATGTGGGTCGAGTTAGGGTACAAGGCTATAATTTCTATGTCATTTTCAGAGCAGAACTTGGACAGATGAAGTGTAAGATGCGATCTATGACCATCCACAAAAAACAAAATTGGTTTCTGGATGCCTTCTTCTATCAGCCAAGGATTAAAAATTGTGGTCACAAACTCGTAGAAGGTCTCACTAGTCATCCACCCGGTCTCCGACTTTCCTATGCCCCAATTTTCTGGCACACTTCTAGAATTTTTTTCCGGGATTCGTTCATAGGCAAAAACAATCATGGGTGGTGCTAGTGTTCCCGCGGCATTTGCAGTCAACAAGACGGTTAAATTTTCTTTTTCGTCGCCACTTGCCGCATAAACATGTTTTTCCCCTCGTCTTACAAGCACTCGTCCAGGTTTTGGCGCAAGAAAAAAGGCGCTCTCATCTGCATTAAAAACTCGGCTTGGCTCTTTCAGAGCTTCAAGCAATCCCTTTTCGACCAAATATTCTTCCACTTCTCTAAACCAGGTGTTTATTTGCTCTTCTGTCACTTCATTGCGTGCTGCACTGAGGTTTTCGGCCGTTCTTTCTGCTAATATCGGATGTCTTTTAATAAAAGAAGAAAACCATTTCTTCCCTGGCCTGTTTGCTGTGAAAGGAGTAGATTTACCTTGCACCGTAACTATTCGCTGGACGCTATCTAAAAGTTGTTCTCTGGTAATAGGAAATCTTCTTTCGGCACTTGCTATTGCCCATTTCACAAGCAAATCTTCTTCCATTGTTGTCAAGACTGTACTAGGCCCCATAGTGCATACCATGGGGCTCTTACCGGAGATTTTATTGTGGAGAGTAATTCTCGGCACTCCAAATCGCTTAGCTGCTGCTGATAGTGATTGTCCTTCCTTTCGCACTGCCTCAATGGCGTGAGCCATTTGTTCAGGCTTGTAATCTTTTTTAGGCGCCATCTAACAAAACAAGAAATCACATTAGATAATTCTTACAATCTACGAGCACGCGTGGTCCTAGGTCGTGTGAAGATGTATCTGTAGTTATACATATAACTAAAAATAAAGGTAACACGCGCTTATGAATTGCAAAATACCATGCAATTATAACATGGTGTCCATTAATGGTAAACGTGCTTTGTTTATTGTTTTTTAAAGACATATGATATCAGACGATGTTCAAAAGGTAATACTATTTATAATTAACTCTTCAGTACAATTAAATAGCCATGGACACGTGTCCATAAATGGTTTTAGGAGATCCACGAGATCCAGTAATGGACAGCCCCCGCAATTTCTTTCTTCATTATCGAATGACATAACCTCTTTCTCGAATATATACCTAATACTATAAGATAAACATAAAATCAAAGCGTTTCCATATAGCTAGCTAAAAAAGGACATTGTGAACAAAAACAATGACTAACCTCCTTAACGATTCCCTTAAGAAATCCGGATAAAACTTGAAAAACTCCAGAGCACAATTTCTTCAACTCGCCATTTTGTTAACAAAATGGCCGAAATTAATTTTCTCTGTCAATATGACAGAGGGATGTTGGCTGTCTATGTCTAAAGTGTTGCCATTTCTAGAAAACCACTTCTACCCTTATTATAAGGTTTACATTTTTTTTCCGTCCATTATTGGTGCCTTGTCGATTACCGGTGCCACCACGTTACTTAAAAAAAAAAACGAATCCCTCAATTTTTGCCTCTGGTATATAGGGTGCTTAATTGTTGCAAATGAACACTATCACGTCCGAGAAGTAATACGAGTATGTCAAATTTCAAGTCAGCCTGTAATGTACAAGATATTGTGAAATCATTTTGACGTTCAAAAGTGCCTTTTTTGTGCCTAATTAAAATAAATTATTTGACTTTGACTTTCAAGTGGTTTAACACAAAAACAGTGTGTTGACCGGATGATTTCTGCATTTGGTGATGAAGCCCCATCCAAAACCACAATTTCTCGCTGGTTTGCTGAATTTCAACGTGGACGTGTCAAGCTCAGTGATGATCCCCGTCAAGGTCGTCCAAAAACTGCAGTCACCCAAGAAAACGTTGATGCTGTGCGTAAGCTGATTGAGGAAGATCGACATGTGACATACCGCGAAATTCAGGCAACTTTAGACATTGGCATGAGTTAAATACAAATAATCTTGCATGAACAATTAGGTGTAAAAAAGTTGTTTTCCCGATGGATACCGCATTCGCTCTGTGAAGAGCAAAAAGCGGGTCGCGTTACTTGGTGCGTCAGAACTCTCAAAAGATGCCACGCAGGATCCTCAAATGCTGTATACAACATCGTATCAGGTGACGAATCCTGGATATACGCGTACGAACCCGACACAAAAAACCAGTCACGAGTTTGGGTGTTCGAAAATGAGTTAAAGCCAACAAAAATTGTTCGTTCACGGAGTGTTGCAAAAAAAATAGTGGCCACGTTTGTCTCCAAAACCGGCCATGTTACGACTATTCCTCTTGAGGGACAAAGAACGGTTAATGCAGAATGGTATGCTAGCATTTGTTTGCCACAGGTCGTTTCTGAACCCCGTAAAGAGAACTGCAACCGCCGCATCATCCTCCATCACGACAATGCGAGTTCTCACACCGCGCACAGAACCAAAGAGTTTTAAGAGCAAGAAAACATAGAATTATGAGACCATCCGCCGTACAGCCCCGACCTAAGCCCTAATGATTTCTATACTTTCCCTAAAATAAAGAATAAATTGCGTGGACAGAGATTTTCATCACCTGAAGAATATGTGGACGCCTACAAAACGGCCATTTTGGAGACCCCAACTTCCGAATGGAATGGTTGCTTCAATTATTGGTTCCATCGTATGCAAAAATGTGTCAAATTTCGCGGAGAATACTTCGAAAAGCAATAAATACATTTTTAAATAGTAAAGTTGTGTCACTTCTTTGATTCCCGAAGTTTTCAGTGCCGCCCTCGTAGATAATGGTACGGCCCCTTCGTGCGCGAGCCCGACTCGCACTTGGCCGGTTTTTTCGACAGATTTCTTTCCCGTGTCAGATGCCAACCGCTCTTTTATGGAGTAATGAAAACAAAAATCAACAATAAACTCAAAATATGATTTATTACATTTTCTACTTAAAATTATAACTAAATCATTATAATATATTCCACTGAAGATGTAATGGTCTCTTGTTATCCACCGTCTTCTCGTCAAGACTTAAGCACTCTTACTCTTGGGTTCCCAGGGCTGCACCTTTGCTCTGGTGGTGCTGTAGGGAACGTATTGGCCGGTTGTGCCTGACATGTTCTCGGTGAAGTCTGCCATCCACTTGTATTTAGGTCTGCTGGGGTCCTAAAATGTGAATGAAATAGATCTTGCTTAATAACAGGAATGTCTAGCAGTCACCCTTCTAGGCTGTGTATTTGATAAATTAAAATGCATGTAAATATTTACATTTAAACATTCGTTTATTTTCTTTTACTCTGAGCCCTTTTGAACATAAAATTGCACCCCATGTCATTACATTTCTCCCTCATCATTAAAGTACCATTTTCCCTTCCTGCAGATGACCTTGCCCACCCCAACTTCTTGCAAAAGATTATGAACCTTTTACCTATGCCCATAGCCCAAAATATACCTTGCTCAGAATTCAGAACAGTAAGGGTATGTGGCACACAGTACTGTATTTCCTAAATCATCATCATTTCAGCCGAAAGACGTCCACTGCTGGACATAGGCCTCCCCCAAGCACCACCAGTTCCACCGTTTCTGTGCTTCCTCCAGCGGATTCCTGCGGCATTCACCAGATCATCGGTCCACCTTGTGGGAGGCCTTCCAACGCTACGTCTACCGGCACGCGGTCGCCACTCCAGAACCTTTCTGCCCCATCGGCCATCTGTTCTGCGAGCAATGTGCCCTGCCCACTGCCACTTAAGTTTGGCAATTCTTCGAGCTATGTCGGTTGCCTTGGTTCTCCTGCGGATCTCTTCATTTCTGATTCGATCACGTAGGGAAACTCCAAGCATAGCCCTCTCCATTGCCCTTTGGGTGACTTTCAGCATTCTAATGAGGCCCATCCCCTAAATATGGCATTAAAATAAAATAATTCATTACCTGGTGTGGGGGAAGATCAGTTTTGTAGTGGAGCCAGCCAAACCATTCAGCACAGACCTGTAACACAATTGATGAGTAGAAATTATTGCAACAATAAATCAATATCAATCTGCCTAGCCTTTTCCTAACTATGTTAGGGTCAGCTTCCAGCCTATCCGGATGCAGCTGAATACCAGTATTTGACATGGCGCGACTGCAATACCCCTTGGTAAGACTGGTTGTCAGACTTTCTTGCTTCTGACGACCGGCTTAAGGTGCTTTCCGAGGCACGGAGCAGTCTCGGTATGTTAAGAGGGTCACCCATCTACAGACCAATCCCGGCAAGCGTAGCTTAACCTGATGGATCGAACCGTGCGGCTGTTACTTAGCCACAAGCTCCTCACAACAATAAATGAAGGTCTTAATTAATTAATTGACGTTGGTCAAGAAACTCTTTTAAGAGTGTCCATGGAGTTTCTTGCCCGTTCTTTACTACAGGTAACTACTACGCTTTGGAATGGGCAACTAGCATCATCTTTCTAACTGACCAACTCGTTGACAATTCAAAACTGCATGTACTTAATTTTTTTAATTGAAATAAATGATTACAGTCAAAGATATTTTTAAGCAAGTTTGTAACATCTGCTTTCAAAAATACATGGAACGAATCTGAAAATTGCAAAAACAAAGTCTTCTAAGCTATTTACTTTATAAATTAATGTATAAAATAATCATCACATCTTCTTGTTATTATTATTTATAATTTCCTTATTTCACTTTATTATATACTGTATTATTATCATAAATTATATTTTTAAATATTAGAATATAAAAAATATTTAGAAATATAAAAAATCAGTCACACGGTCAGGACTACATAGAGAACCACCTCCTAACAATCCGAGCTGTGTCCAGAAGTACCGCTTTCTGAATCAAGCACTTAATCCAGCAAGAGCCTCCTTATTTATCATTATAATTACAGTATCATGCCTGTAACCCCCAAAGGGTTAAGCAAAGGTGTACCTATGTACACCCTCATTTTGCCAGTTATGTTTAAATCCCAGTAATTGGGGGTGGGTGTAATAGGGTGCAAGACTATTGCCATCAACCAGGCACAAATCCAGACCCCGTGCTGTTACTGAGAAATTCCTGATGTAAAAACCCAATAACACTTTGCCCAACCTGGGAATCGAACCCAGGACCTCACTTACAACCACTACATCCATGGAGCAGCCACACACACAGTATCATTATTGTTTATTAATAATTATATTTTTTTATTATTATTATTAATTAGTTTAAAACAATAATGATGCCACAGGCATTGAGAACAGGTTCACAGGTTTGTTTTATTCATTATCTACACAAGAAATACAAAACACAATGAATACTACTGCCTTACCTGGCTACCGTCATAGTTCAAGTAGGCCTTGTCATTGTACTCCACCCAGCGGTTCCTTCCGTAGAAGAAGCGAGGGTTCTCGAAGTATTTATTGCCAAATTTGTCTTCTCCTACTAGCTTACCGTCTTTCAGCTCATCTTGTCTGAAAATATAAGTAGTTGACATAAATATTTACAGTAAAATAAAACATTGTGCTGAAAAAGAGGTAGTGATCGATAATTTGTTATTTTTTTCTATGAAAAGACGTCGTTCGTTGCCCTGTTGTAGAAAACTACAGACTACTGTTATTGCTATTGACGTCTATGTCGAAAGTCGTAATTCAATATCGATAAAAAGGTAGTGATCCAGTGTTTTAACTTGGTTACTGTAGCAAGTACTTAGTAAATAAAGGATGAAAAGCGAGTATCTAAAACTATTTAAACATTAGTCAGTCCCTGAATCCAGAAACTGCCTGAATAATAGCTGCTCTATGAAAATATCAGCTGTGTAAAAATCTGGGATAAACATAACCTAAAAGCAAATTACATAATAAACTGAATTATTCCTTACCTGTACAGTTTATACAAGGATCCTCTAATGCCACCATTCTGACGAATGATATTAAAGAAATTTGCGACTTTATCAAGCGCGAGTATTTTCCCTAGGGACATTTTTTAAATAAATTTTTGGCTTCGTATTTCAGTGAAAATATTGACAACTTTGACAGATCATGACAGATGGAAAACATGGTATTGCTTGGTAATTATTACAAATTCCACTAAATATTCGTTTTTTTTGTCCAAAAAAATACAGAATATTGTTTAGTTCAGGGACTTTAGTTGTCCTTGGCCTTGACAGTAGATAGAATAGATACCTAGATAGATATAATACTCTTTATTATGGACACCATAAAAATTACGTGTTCGTATGGATTGAGGAGTCATGTCTCATATTTAAACGCGGGTATCCCTATGTAGTCTGTGTTTAGTTCACATTATATCAAGCAGCTAGGGGTCCTATTGAATTTTACTTTTGCATTTATTGGGAGGTATGTAAATGAATAATACGATTACTATGTTTCTGAAAAATCTGTGTGGACCACCAAGAAACAGGCTGTGCCTAGTTTCGGGCCCATTGATACTTCTACCGTTTTTAAATCAATAATTGTGGTTGGAAATAAGGTAGGCTAAAAAAAACAGCTTTTAAAACATACATGATTTAATAATTATGTTACCTATAAAGTTTTCATCAGTTATTTTATGCTATGAATCAACACTTTTATTCTTCGACTTTTTGCTCTTTTTGTTAGTTTTATTTTCAGTAGATATCACATGTTCTGTATTACTTGTTTCCATAGTTTCATTATCCTCCCTTTCTTTCTTCTTTTTCTTAGGCTTTGAAACATCTTCATCTTCCTCGGGAATCAGTTCAATGTCCCGAAAATCTTTCTTCTTTGACTTTTTAGATTTTCTACTAGCTTTTCCTACTTTTATCACACTGGCAAGACTATCATAGTCTGTCACTTCACTTTTATCTGGTAAAGGTCCTTCATTTGATTCAGCCAAGACACATTCTTTGTTTTCAGATTTTTCGTTACTATTACAGCGTTTTCTTTTCTTCTTCTTCTTCTTTTTATGTTCTGTACTATCAGAGTCACTATTTAGGTTTATATCTTCAACTTGTTCTTTTAATTTCTTGGCGTGTGAATATTCACTGTATTTTGATTGGGACAGTAGTAATGCTTCTTGTCGAGCTATCCTTGCTAATTTTCCTGTAGCGTTCAAGCCATGGCGTGCACCTCTGCAAAATACAAAATAATTTTATCATTCCCAAGAAAATCAAGGAGTAAGAAAGTTTTGAGCAAAATGTGACTTCTGTATTGAAACAGAGGTTTGTCACAATCCCTGCTGGTTACTACTTTTTAGCTTTTATAATACCAAAGCAATGCAAAAGCTCTTTCAAAAAATTCTCTGTTTTCTTCTGATTCCCTGTACCATAATTACGTAATACACGATCCCGATTGATCGTTTTGAAACAAATTGCTAATCCATTGCTTCATAAGTTCGAAAAAAAAACTGCTCAACAACGTAAATAACGCAATGAATGTTGTTGACTGTCAAAATGAATATGTCGTAATCGTTTACGAAAATGTGTTGCGTAATTAGATAGCTGAACTTTCAAATTAAGTTCCTATTTTCTACAAGTGACCACCTACTGCTTTTAAATATTTGCAAATACTCTATAGAACTACATTTAGCAGTACAACCAAAACAATAAAGGTCTACATACGCCCTGCATTTTACAGTCGGGGTCTAGTTTAAATGCAATCCTGTCTATCCAGACTAATACTACATAGGTACTATTAAAACAGATACTATAAAATACTAACTTATGAGCTGTCCTCCCCTCACACTTGGCAAATAACTCCTCATCGGTCATCTTAAACACATCTTTCTTTTCTCCTTCCTCCTCCGACTCATACTCTCGTACTCTCTCTACGTTATTTGTGCCATTCGTTAGCACCGCAGTTCTGACAAAGTAATCAGCATACTGTTCTTCATTTTCATCATCTTGAGGCTTCTTATTTAGTTTCCAAGTGCTGTTAGTGATTACAAATTCTTTTTCGTCTTTCGTTTTGATCTTCTTTGTTTTACCATTTTTTTCTTTGACCTGGAACAGTGAGTTTTATTAATGTTTGTACAGCAATTTGTGTTGTTGCAGCATCAGATAGAGAAAAGTGGAATTATTTGGAGGAGGCTTTTACCCGAAGGGGGTCCACACAAAAATGTTATTCTAATTATTTATTTTAATGCATGATTTAAATTCAATTCAATTATTGTAAGTAATATGAAATCAAATAATAATATTCAGAATGAAAATTTTTATTTGTTGAATTTATTTTTATTTAATGTTATTCATCATTTTAATTGTTATTTAATCGTGTAGTATCAATAAAACTTTTTTATTTATTTTATTTTAGTACAACAGTTTTTTTTAAACTGGAATGTAGAAGTTAAGGGAGTGTGATATGATAAGCTGAATTTTTATGAATTTATTTTCAATACCACATACATATCAAACAGCATAAATATCTCATACTGTGAATAATAATCATCATCATCATCATTTCAGTCGAACAACGCCTGCTGGACATAGGCCTCCCCCAAGCACCGCTACTTCGACCGGTTCTGTCAGGTGCATTTAGTGGGAGGCCTTCCAACGTTACGTCTTCCGGTCCGGTACGCGGTCGCCACTATGTATAATATGATGAATAAATAACAACTGTTTAAATGATGAATTAAAAAAAAAAACAGCAAGTGCCTAAAAACAAAATATGTAAAATTGAAAATTATGATCACCCAGATAATTTATTCAAAAAAGTGTATTTATAATAATCTAGTACTGAACATATTCCTACTGTGGCTAAAGGCATACATTTCCATTGACGTCCAACGAGTTGGAGGTTGATATTTTTTTTACAGAAAGGGTACTTTATTATAAGCACTCACGCAAAGTTTCAACACGCGGAGTCGTGTACTTTTTGAGAAAAAAAATATTGAAAATCAATTTTGTCATTAAATTACAGCGCTATTTTCATTATGAGCTATTAAAATGATAATGTTTAGTGTTTACAGTCTTTGCCGGCTTGTGGAACGAAACGTAAGACAGACGCAAAAAATAGGTTAGGTTCAACTTATGTCACAGAACCGAATTGATTGACCCCGACTCCACCTGGTACGAGTCTGTCCTACCCCTAGAGTGTTTTTATAGAACCGGAGGCACGTAGGGAGAGCAGCCTCCGCCTGCTGTAACAAACCGTAGGCATCGGACGAGCCAGAGCGGCTGAGGCTGGTCGCCGAAGGCGACCAACAAGCCGAAGCTGCGGAGGCGAGGATGGATGCCTGCGGTTTGTTACGCAAGGGCGTAGAGGCTGCTCTTCCCGCAGTGCCGGAGAAGTTGCAGTTTCAAAATAGATACAGAAATCCCTCTGAATCAGTGTCACTCCTTTTTTTTTTTTTGATGAAGTGGGTCCCCCTTTCTGTAGGGGGGTCCCCTCTGGTTTTTTACACTTATTATTAATTTTAATCCCTAAAATGAGGGAAATTTCCTCAGAATTAAAAATAAAAAAAACTCAAAAAGGGGGGGGGGGCTCCGCAACTTTTTCTTTTAAGGGGGGGTAGTACCCCTCCCTCCCCCCCACCCTCCTCCCACCCTAAATTCGTTGGACGTCAATGGAAATTCGTACCTGGCTAAATATAAACTTTTTTGCATTACGTAGGTACTCGCTTCCGCCAGCGACTTCGCCCAATTGATATCTTAAATTATAGCCTCAGTGTGTCATGTCACTCAGTGAGCATTCTACAGGTGTAAGAAATTTTAATATTGGTCCAGTAGTTTTGAGTTTATTCATTACTAACAAACATACAAAGAAACAAATCTTTTCTCTTCATAATATAAAAATAATAATAATTTAGACCAATAGGTAATACGGGCTGGTTTTCGCAACTCCACGTCAAAGCGCGTATTTTGCGTACAGATGGGAAAAATCGTAATTTAGACCAAGTACCCACTTCTATATTAGCAGCAGCTTTGTCATACAGCGTAGTCCACCAGTGCTCATTGAACTCGGCCGCTGCATCGTGACCCACTCCCGCAACACTGCGCTTCAGTTTAGGTTTCAGAGCCTCTGATATGCCGTTCTCATGTTTACCGAGTCCTTTGCCTGAAAATTTTGTTTTTTTTTTAAATCATTTGTCACGGAATATTAACTATGTAATGCGTTTATGACTTTATGCAATCGTAGGCTGCAGTTTACTAATAATAACTAAAGTTTGGTATTTTTCATACACTGATAGCACAAATACATTCCTGAGATTTTTTCAATTTACTCTTGACTATTTAGGTTATAATTTATGAATGATAGATAAATAAAAGTGGTTTGTAATTTTAATAAAATAAATGCTTTTTAGATCTCGAAAATATAACTCAGAACTTAAAAATAATTACCATCGGTCCAGCCGTATTTCTCTAGTTGCTTGCGTGCAAAATCCATTGTTGGGTAACGTAAATTACTTTAATCACATTTGTTTCATTTTGAACTCAAAATAATTAATCAAAACAGAATCTTAACTTAACCTATTCGCGAAACATGCTGATAACCTACGCTGCGCTGTTAACCTTAACAATATAATATATAACTAGCACAATTAACACAGAGTACTTTGTCTGTGCTGATTAAAGTCAGTACCACAGACTACTTAGAGATACTGTCAGTACCAGTAGTGCAGCACTACCACAGAACATATATACTCTACGGGAAGAACGTCAACTTCATACTTTATACTAAATGCTTACATAGAAGCACACTAGCGCTGCCGTGGGGTCCAGAAGTAACTTTTGATAGCGCGGGAGATTTGAGTTTTCAACCTCCTTTTAAATTTTTATATTTTGATACCGGAATTTCAATAGGCGTAAGGGACAATCAATTAAAAGGTACCTTAATTAATTGTCACTTACGCCTATTGAAATTCCGGTATCGATTAAGTCATAGAATATTCGTTTTCTGTTTCTGCACATTTATAAAAAAATAAATAATAACATCAAACGAAAGTTCTTCGTGTAAGGAATTTCTAAGTGATGCCAAATAATACAAGCGTTATTAGACATGTTTCAAAATATTTATTTTGCATGATAAAGATTTTTTTGAGGCTTCCTCAACAAATCGTCGATTTGTAACAGTACAAAACCGTTTCAGGCATATTTCGATTGTACTATGAATGATTTTTTTTAAATTCATCTCACCGTGTTCGTCGCACCCCTTCAGCCAATCTTTATTTAAATTATCGCATATTTTAACTAAATTATATTTTAGTTTTTTACTATGTCAATTTTCTTTTAAATAAGTGTTAATTATAGTTGCAGCATTTTCAACCATTTTACAGAAACTGGGCTTGATGTATTTTAAACTGCATGTTACGTCGTCGTATTCCTTAAATGATGTAAATAAATGACATAACTCGGTGTTCGGATCAGCAAGCATAATTTGTTTACATAGTTCGCAATTAATAGACATAGTTCTTGCGATAAAGCCGCACACATATGCACATGCTTGCATTTCTGCAGAACACTGGGGTATATCTAACTCTTCTGCACCTTCAATACAAATTTCAGCTGGAAAAGGTGTAGAAGAGTTTGCATCATTTATTGTTCCTTCACAAGCTTTACGAAGAAACACTTTAAAATTATTCATTATATCATTATCATCATCCAGGCAGTTTCTGTTTTTATTATTATTAATTAAATTTGTTATTATGCTAGTTTTCAATGCTGCAATAAATTGCACTGAAGTGGGGTTCGGATTACAACCACAATTGCTTCGAATGCACCCGAAACAGTTTTCGAGAGGATCTTGATTAAGTCTTCGGACACTTAATGTGTCAATATCATATTTTTTTAAATTTTTAAATATCCGCTCTACTGCGTTCATCGTCCTCAACCAGCCATCTTGTGATGGGGGCTTACTTCTTGCCCCTAAAAACTTCATGTCCGTGAAAAAAACTCTCATTTTATTAAACAATTCTAAATGAGAGCTGGTTAAGGACATGTTGGTCAGATACTTTTTTCCTCTTTTTATGTCTGGCGTGTCACCATTCATGGCGTCGAATAATTTGTCCATGTTTGAGACGAGCGTCGCAGTCCCCACGACGGCATCTTGTGGTAATTCGTCTGAAAGTAAACAACAAAAATCATATTCACATACTAGTGAGAAAAACATGACTCTCCTTATGGGCCTTTGCTTGAACCTATGTCCTGTTGCACTGTACATACTCGTAGACATATTAGGTATGTTGAAACTTACTACGTGCTATTTTGGCAAATAATCCTCCTGCAACAGAATGACTCAAAACTTGAGCAGCTAGCCGAACTTTCATCTTTTGTTTGCCATTCGGCTGAAGGTGTTGCTGGGTCAATCCTGGAGCATAAACGAAGTTTAGGCTCGTTTTATCTGTATTGTAGAATTCTTCAATATGACTCCATTTAGCTACTCCTGCAATAAAAGATTATAATATCAATTATATTCTGGTTATTTGGATACTGATATTAACAGAGAAATGAATATGAATGGTTGGTAGTTTTTTTTTTTAACTTAACTTAATATTGTTAAACATCAAATAATATGGTACGGAACCCTTTTTTAGGGTTCCGTAGCCAAATCGTAAAAAAAACGGAACCCTTATGGATTCGTCATATCTGTCTGTCTGTCTGTCCGTCCGTATGTCACAGCCACTTTTTTCCGAAACTATAAGAACTATACTGTTGAAACTTGGTAAGTAGATGTATTCTGTGAACCGCATTAAGATTTTCACACAAAAAAAGAAAAAAACAATTTTTGGGGGTTCCCCATACTTAGAACTGAAACTCTTTTTTTCATCAAACCCATACGTGTGGGGTATTTATGGATAGGTCTTTAAAAATGATATTGAGGTTTCTAATATATATTTTTTTCTAAACTGAATAGTTTGCGCGACAGACGCTTCCAAAGTGGTAAAATGTGTGTCCCCCCCCTGTAACTTCTAAAATAAGGGAATGATAAAATTAAAAAATATATATGATGTACATTACCAGGTCTAAAACTAAAAAAAAACTACTTACTAGATCTCGTTCAAACCAATTGTGGGTGGAAGTTTTCCGACCCAAAATTGGTTTGGAAGAGATCTAGTAAGTAGTTTTTTTTAATACGTCATAAATCGTAAACTATTATTAAAACATCGATCAAAGTTACAATGAACTACAAGAACTTTTATATTATGTTACTTGCTGCTACGGAACCCATCATGTGCGAGTCCGACTCGCACTTGGCCGGTTTTTATTATTGAAATAATTGACGCCTCTTGGTGTATTGTCCTTTTAGGGAAAATAGACGCTGTTATACCTTACAACACCAATAATAAGAGATACCAACCTATTATTCGTTGACCTTCTATTTGTACATCTTGTACAAATTGTACATTATGTTTTAAAAAATTGTTTCTAAAACATTTAAGCAGGTGGGGTGGATCCAATATGGTTACAATTTCATGTCCCTCAGGGTCAAAGAATGGTCGATCTTTCGATGGTCCTAATAAATTTATTGCTCGTAAATTGACGCCATCTAAATCACATACGACGCCAATTACTTCTAATCCAGCACCAAAACAAGCGCTCAAGACCTGAAATTAAAATTTATTTTAGTTAACCTTATTGATATTCTTTTATTTAATTTAGTATAAGTAGTTTATGGCTAAGATAATTTAATAAATATAAGAAACAAACAGAAGGCTCACCTCCTTAATAAGTACAGCTAATCTGTCAGCTGTGACGCAGTCTCCCGAAAAATAAAAGGCCATAGTCTGTTTCCAGGCTCTTCTTACTCCAATAGCCATAAAAGTTAGGGCATGACTTGCAATTTCTTTCGTTCGTCCTTGGGCAGCATGATCCTGGTAGCCATCTAATTCATCTAGTTTTGAGTTATGATTCAGGTTTTTTCTTATAGACATTTCGTCTAAAGATACAATACACAAATTGTCACTGGCTGTCCTCTGTTTAGTAATTTCCTTAATTGTTTCAATCACTTGACGGTTTATTCCGCACATCATGGGTATTTTATTCAGTAATGCTTTTAGTGAACTCACATTAGGCAAACAAAATAATCGACATAATAGCCTATAGCATGAGCTAGACTTTTTGTACATGCTTAAGGCTAAAACTTTGTCGTCTAGTGTCCATCTCCGCCCAGTTAACTTTCTCGGCATATTTTTTAATTGGCTTTGTAATAACAAATAAAATGAACTGCTTAGTTTGCTTTTCATGATGTTGTTCACTGCATGATTATAGTGCAAAGAACCCAAAACATCCCTGTTGCACTTTTTAACTTGTTTAAATTTTCATCGAAGTCTCAAAATTTCGGTTAAATTTTTTCTGCATCTTTTATATACACTCGGCGTCACAAAAGTCGCACCTCTTTAAGAATTCCCTTCAAAGTCATTTTAACCCCATTTATCTTGATTTGTCTCAGATAGTTTTATTTTATGTTGAGTCCTTTATTCCTTTTGCAGGTTTGAAACAACACCATACTTTTTCATAATTTTTATTAAGCTTTTATTACATAATTACTCGTAGGCTTACAAATCGACTCTCCTTCACCACAGCTACTACAAAATTACCACAGACTAACAATATGGTCGGATACACAACATCTAACATCCTCCAGCGCCAAAAAGAACTAATAAAAACAGGATGTATCCGAAATGAACATTATCAATTTTAGTATTGCTACTTGCTACTAGAGGGCGTTTTACATAATAATATTTTGTGCCATCTAGCGTACACATCTGAAACAAGTATAATCTTCTACTCAACACTAGATGACCCATCTAGAAATTAGAATTACAAATAGTTAATATAATTACCGTTTTTGAATATTTAGAGAAATATTGTATTTTATTTAGCAGACTTTGATCACAACATACTTGTGCGTTGCAAACGGTTTTCTTAGTTTCCAGGTGTACTTGCAGCTCGTCCACTGTGAAGTCAGACTGCGGCCACTGTTCGGGTTCCAGACGCAGCCACGCCGGTCCCTCCCACCAGCGGGTCTCGAGTAGGGTTCTCGCGTTGCAGCCTCTGGACGCTAGGTCGGCCCAGTTGTGTTCACCAGAAACATGTCGCCAATTGTTTGTATTAGTATGTTGTCTAATTTCTTTTATTCTATTACCTACAAATGTGTTTAGAGGTAATTCCCGTTTAATCCAGCATAGAGTAACAGCAGAATCCGTCCAGCAGTATTCTGGACAATTTTCTAAATTAAGATTTTCTCTGGCCTGTCTGAGTAGTCTTGCCCCTATTAATGCAGCTAATAGTTCCAATCTGGGAATACTTATCTTTTTGGGTGGTGTGACACGTGATTTGGCTGAAACTAGTTGTAGGGTTACTTTATCTTTTCCAGCAGCCCGTAGTAACACACCTGCAGCATACCCATCCTTACTAGCATCACAAAATAAATGTAAATTTACCTCACAATCTTTCATAATATTTTCAGTTAATCTTCGTGGTATTTTACATTCTTTTAAACAATTAATGTGTTGATACCAATCATGGAATCTTTTCATCAGATCAGCATCAAGCTGAGTGTCCCATGACAGATCTTTTTTCCAAGCTTCTTGCAATATAAGTTTTGGTGTCAACATTATTGCTGAAGTATATCCAATCGGGTCAAAAATCTTTTGTGTAAGTGACAATAAATCTCTTTTTGTAAGATGTTGGACATCTTCCGGGGCAGGTAAGTTTCCCGTGCTACAGTACAGCTGGTCAGATGAAGTATCCCAATTGATACCTAGTACTGGTACTATATCCTTACCTGAATCATTAATTTTCAGCGGTGATGTCACCCACATGCGTAAATTGAATTTTGCCTCACTCATAATCCGCTTGGAGTCTTCTATAAATTTAGTGGTTTCTTTTACAGTGTTTAAACTTGTTAAACAATTATCTACATACCACGATTTTTTCAGAAGCTGTGCAGTCTGTTGATGTTCTCCCATTACATTGTTAAGGTAATGTATAAGTGTGGCAGACAATAAAAATGGACTACATGTCAATCCGAATACTACCCTACAGTGTCTGTATACCACCCAGCTGTTACAATCCTCGTTTTCCCACCATAAAAATTTTAAATAGTCTCTATCAGTTGTAGGAATGCTAATTTGAAGGAATGCCTTCTGTATATCTGCTGTAATACCAATTGCCCCCGTTCTAAAGCTGATAAGTAAGTTGGGAATAAGATCAATTAAATTGGTACCCTTTTCCAAGCAAGAATTCAGACACAGTCCATTTTTATCTTTGGCCGATGCATCAAATACGGGTCTGATTGAACTGGTCAGGCTTGACTCTTTAATAACAGCCCTATGTGGTAGGTAATGACCTGTATCATGATCTACTTGTGATGGTGGCACCTTTTCTATAATACCTTCCTGATGCCACTCCTGAAAAACTTCATGATACTCTTTGAATTTACCTCCTGATATTAGCTTTCGAGTAGTTGAATCAAGCCTTTGTTTTGCTCTCTCATAGTTAGATAATAAATCTTCATATCCTACTTTAAAGGGAAGTTGAACTTCATACCTGTTTTCTTCATTAATCCTCACTGTTTCTTTGAATGCTGCAAACACCTCCTCTGCGACTGTGGCCTTTGATTTTGTCTCTGCTGGATCCTGGATACCCAATGTCTCTAAATCCCAATAACCTGTCAATTCAGAACAAAACATAGAGATTGTCATATTACTTAAAGTACCTACTTCTCTGCCCTGTAGTGTCCAACCCAGCTTTGTTTTTATGGCTACAAGTCCATTTTGTAACTGAATTATTGTGCCAGTCATCAGAAGACCTGAGAAATCTGCACCAATTAATAACCCAATATCAGTACTATCACCTTTGTCAGTCAGAGATATTTGGTGTGACTTTAACAAATTACAAATAACAGTGTCATTAGAATTGAATCTAGGAACATTGGTACAAACACATGAGCGCCCTAGCGCTTCCAGATTAATTTTGAAACTATTATCTAAGCTTCTTATTTCTAGATTATATACTTTATGAAGCTGTGAATTTGTCTGCACTCCGCCAAACAGGTTGTGGGTAAGTACTTCTTCTTTTATTGCTGGTACTTGGAGTTTCTCAATTATGTCCTGTTTAATGTAAGTCTTCTGTGAACCACTGTCAAAAAGTGCGCGAACACGTAGCTTTTTTCCCTTGTATTGTATCTCAACTATTAGAGTCTGAAGAAGTGTGGTTCCTTGTATAGTAGATGATGCTGCCATTGTTTTCTTTTCTGCTACCGGTGACTCATTGCTGTTATTGTTTGGTGTTGGTTTATTTGTCATACACATCACTGTTGAATGCCTTTTGTTACAGATCAGACACTTTATTGAAGCTTTGCAATTTTTCCAGAAATGTCCTTTCCTCAAACAGATTGTGCAAGCTTTTTTCTTCATTACTATCTCTTTGCGCTGATCTACCGATAACTTTTGTAATTTGTAGCACTCAATACTGCTATGACTTTCTTTGTCACACCATAAACAAATATTTTTTGGTTGTTCTTTCACCATTGCAGCTAGGCAATTCGCCGTTGGCGTTTCTTTCTTATTGATTGTTGCATGGTTTTCCGAAAATGTGTTAGCAATTTTTATCCTTTGTTCATTTTCAACCTCTTTTTGTATAAACATCAATAGATTGTTTAATTCTTCGTCTATATTGACGTTAACCTTGGTTCTTTGCCATGTCTTTAATATTTCTTGGGGAAGCGACGACTCTACTAGTGGTAATAGGAAAGCAGCATGGTTTTTAGTGACTCCAAGTGTCTCCAATGCTCTTAAATGTGCACTTAGTTTGTCATATAATATGGCCAATTCAATTCCATCACCACTTACTTTTTGTAGTACCAGTGCCAACAGCTCCCTCACATAAACTTGAATTTGTAAATCTTCTCGCCCATATCTAGACTTCAGGTGCTCTATACACTTTGGATAATTTTCAGCAGTAATAGGGTAACTTTCTACTAGTGATTTAGCCTCCGAATCGATGGCCATTGCTTGCACCAAGTACACAAACTTGTCACCCGTAGCTATATTCCCTTCATGAATTTTTCTGAATTGGCTCCAAAATGGCATCCAGCTTTTTAATTGCCCGTCGAATTTTGGAATGTCTATTTTAGGTAATTTAATTTGTGTGCTTCCTTTATTTTCTGAGCCCGTTAGTGACACCATTTCGCGTTTTATTTTCAGCCATTTTAGCGTGTATTTTTCGCATTCGTCTAAATCCGTCAAAATCATGGATTCTTCGAAATCATCTTTTTCCAAAATTGCTGACTGAACTTGCACATTTACTTCCTCCAATTTTCCATAAATCTTTCCAAGGTTCTCCATTAAGATTTGTTTATTTTCCCCTTGGTCCATTTGGTCATTTTGCTCGCTCAATTTATTCGCGTTCTTTGTGAACTGCGTTCGGAGCGCCGCGCCGCACGTAATCTTTTGTGTTGTTCCATTTTTTGTTTCTCGATCACGGTCGCCATATATCTTGATTTGTCTCAGATAGTTTTATTTTATGTTGAGTCCTTTATTCCTTTTGCAGGTTTGAAACAACACCATACTTTTTCATAATTTTTATTAAGCTTTTATTACATAATTACTCGTAGGCTTACAAATCGACTCTCCTTCACCACAGCTACTACAAAATTACCACAGACTAACAATATGGTCGGATACACAACATCTAACACCATTAATCAATGGTACACATATGACTATAAGGTATCATTGGAAAGGCAATTTATTTAAATTTCAGAATAAATCAATAAATTTGGTTTTTTGTTTGCCAGGGAATAAAAAAAACACGCTAATGCAAATGATTAAAAACTTAAATTTTATTTTATCAGTGAAAATTTTAAAAAAGTCCATAAAATCAACTTAAAACCTAGTGTTACCCCCTAGCTCTGATGACAGCTTCCATGCGTTCTCTCATGGACCTAATTAATGTGACAACAGTCTCTTGAGGAATGTTGTCCCATTCTGCAACAACGGCATCTTGGAGGTCTTGGAGAGTGGTAGGGGTAGGATCACGTGCCCGTACTCGCCGTTTCAGTTCATCCCAAAGGTGCTCGATAGGGTTCAGGTCTGGACTTCGCGCCGGCCAGCGCATAACAGGGATCCCAACTTCTTGCAGGTAGTCTCTTACAATTAATGCGGTGTGACAGCGGGCGTTATCGTGCATTAACGTGAACCCACTGCCAACAAAACCCGCATAAGGGACAACCTGCTCCTCTAAGATCTCTGTTATGTACCGAGGAGCAGTCAGCGACCCTTGCCCGCGAGCACTTCCAGTCCGAGAAACACACACAAGGTTCGTTTTGCCTTCGATTGACATGCCGCCCCAGAACATGCACGAGCCACCCCCGTATTCCACTGTCTCTTGAATACAGGCTTGTGCGAATCGTTCCCCTTGCCTCCTGTACACTCTTCTACGCCTGTCGTTGCAGAAAAGACACACCCTCGTCTCATCCGAGAAGAGTACAGCCCTCCATTGGTCTATTGTCCAATCCACATGGTCACGGGCAAATTGCAACCGGTCTCTCCTATGCTGTGCAGTCAATTTTGGCCCTGTAGCAGCCCTGTGAGCTGCAATTTTCTTCTCCTTCATTATTTTTCTAATCGTGGAGACGCTGACAGAAGTTCTGCGAGCTGATCGCAGTTGTTGTTGCAGCTCAACAGCATTGTAGAACCGATTACGTAAAGACGTTGAAACAATGAAGCGATCGTCTCTTTCGGATGTGCACCGTTGTCTTCCAGATCCACGTCTTCGGATATAGCCACCAGTCTCTTGGAAGCGTTGGAACACTCGTCGAACGGAAAAACGACTCAAGTTGCGGCAATGTGATGTTGCTCGGCAACTGGCCGAGCAACATCACATTGCCGCATCCCTGATTGCAGTAGTGCAATGACTTGAGCGGCTTCATCTGCAGTGGTATCCATCTTCTGGGGTATTTTTCTTGCTGCAGCTGTTCACGTATAGCGAATGACTCACATTTGACCCGGGTCGCCCGTTTTATACCCTTGTAGGGAGGTGCAATTAGTGGCCGTTGTAATGCGTATTTTGACAACATTTTCTTTAACGTTACGCGCTAATGAGATCTGCATGTCGATTCCCGTAACCACCTCACCGTGAAAACATGTGAAGTGAGCGTGGAGTGAGCTGTCAGTGTCATCTCACCCTGGTGGAATGACAGCTCACTTCACCTAAGTTTTCACCGTGAGATGGTTACAGAATAGACCGGCTGCTGCTAGGGACTGACAGCTCACTCCGAGCTCACTTCACCTAAGTTTTCACGGTGAGATGGTTACAGAATATCACTGCTGTAATCATCTGATAAGTCTTGCCATCTTGTGATTCACGTTTATATTGTTAAATCCTATTTAAGCTTGATTGATAAAAGAGTAACGGTTCGCTATAACGGGTTTCAAATGAGGGGAGAGAGCAGCAACAGCATGTCGATTCCCGTAACCACTTCACCGTGAAAACATGTGAAGTGAGCTGTCAGTGTCATCTCACCCTGTTGGAATGACAACTCACTTCACCTAAGTTTTCACGGTGAGATGGTTACAGAATAGCACTGCTGTTGTGTTTAGGAATTCTAACTGTTGTTAATTTAAAGGTCGTTAAACATACTTTCAATTGATACCAATATTAATAGGGTTTAATGTATACGTTGATGGCGGGACTTGCTTGAAACTTATTTTCGGAGAGGTGCGATTTTTGTGACGCTGAGTGTAGTAGCAAATACGAACTCATATGCATCATTCAAACACTCATTGAACTGGACTCCAACAAATGCCACTGAAATAAGAGCATATTTGGGTATGATCATAATGATAGGCCTACATCCTCTGTCAGAACTAGAATTATATTGGTCTTCTGATCCCTTCTACCACAACCCCATCATCGCTGCAGTAATGCCTTGCAAACGCTTTAAAAAACTCACAGAAAACTTGCATTTGAGTGACAGGGCCACTGAAGCATCACGGACCCAACCAGGGTATGATAAGTTGTGCAAAATTCGACTAATTATGGATATTTTGAACAAAAGCTTTCAAGAAAATTGCATTGGAAGCCATACACAGTCTATAGATGAGAGGTTGGTCAAATTTAAAGGAAGAAGCACATTAAAGCAATACATGCCACAAAAGCCAATTTAACGGGGATACAAAGTCTGGCCAGGTGTGATTCAGAAACTGGATATTTGTATCAATTTAATGTATACATTGGCAAAAGTGAAACTCAAGAAGATGGTGACGGAGGACTTGGCTATAAAGTAGTTATGGAATTATGTAGAACAGTTGAAAGTGGTACCTTACTAGCATTTGATAACTTTTTCACAAGCCTGCCTCTGTTAGAGATGTTGTATCAGAAAGGCATATTTTCTGTAGGCACTGTAAGACAAAACAGAAAAGGCTTACCACCACGCCTTTTACCTCAAAAGGGTGTCACCCTTTGTGCCCAAAATGAAAACAAATTAAAAGCTGGAGAGTTTATGGTGCAATATGCTGCCCCTATTACTGTTATAAAGTGGCGTGATACCAAAGACGTGTACATATGCACAACAGCTTTTGAACCTAAAGCAGTAGTGACCATTCAACGTACTCAGAAAGATGGCTCCAAAGCCCCAATAACATGCCCATTGCCAATCGAACAATATACCAAATGTATGGGCGGGGTTGACAGACTCGACCACTTCAGATCTTCTTACTCCATTGGCAGAAAGTCACAGTCATTGGTAGTCAGTCTACTAAGAAAAATTGGATACGTCTTTTCTGGTTCATGTTAGAAGTAGCCTGCATAAATGCGTATATCGTTCACAATATAACCCACATTGGCAATAAAACGAGCAACAGCCATAGAAATTTCAGGCTACAATTAGCCAGAAGCCTAATCGACAATTGCACTATTAGACTTAGAGTACCAACAATATTCAAAAATAAAAAAGGTGGACAGTTCAGAGTGTCTGATGACATAAGGCTGAATAATGTTGGGCTCCACATGCCTTGTGTGGGAACCAGGAGGCGATGTCGCTACTGCAGCACAAGACAAAAACCCCAAAGGTCAAAAATTATGTGTAAGATCTGCCAAGTACCGTTGTGTGCAGCACCTTGTTTTGATGATTTTCACCAATAAACATTATTTCTTAGTTATAGGGTGGTTTTATTAATTTCTGGAATTCATTTACAGTGAGTAGTCTAACCCTTAAAAGCTGCGTAAATGAAATGTAGGACAGAGGCCACATACAGACCACATGTCTGCATGGGCAACGGGCAGTGGTCATATAGAGACCACAGGGTTTTTTTTTTTCAGGAACAGAAAAAAAAAAAAACAAGAAATTATATTTGTTATAACCCTGTAATCTACCAAAATCCGCATTCAAAAGAAAAAAAAATGGCTAGGCCTGGCTAAGGGTTAATGTGGGTATGTTTGAAAAAAAAATACGCCGTACGTCTATTATTTTATTAAATTTAAGGAAATGCGTTGATACAGTACCTACATGTAACCAGTAGTCACAATATTGTATAATTTGTGTTTTTTGTGTTTTTCAATTTCGTATAATTTCGAAATCTACAATGACTGAAGAATATGAGTTCATTTGTAACCAGAAGGATAAGCTTACATTGATTCGAAATGGGTTCCAGTTTTACAAAAACGTGAGCAATAAAAATGGAAGCTCTTTATGGCGTTGCATTAATAGACGAATATGTACTGCATCAGTCACCATAGATGAATCAAGAAAAAACGTATTGAGAGAATCGACGCACACTTGCAAACAAAATCTTGTCCAATTGCATATTAATAAAGTAAAATCATCTTTGAAGAAGGAAGTATGTACAGATTTAGGACCGATTCAGAAAATTTGTGAAGAACCTTTGAAAAAGTTAAGGGAAGAGTACCGTGATGATGCAGATTAAATACCGACATTTCATACCATTAAAAAAACTTTATACAGATCCCGCAAAAAGTATTTGAATACAATTTTTTTAATACACAGTGATACTAGTTCAATTAAAATACCTGAAAAATTGGCAAAATCATTTCTAATTTGTGAAGATGGTGACACAGATAAAATTATAATATTTTCAACAAATACGGCGAAGAAATTCTTAAAATCACCAGGCTCATTTACTACGCAGATGGAACATTCAAAGCTGCACCAAAGCCATTCTATCAGTTTTTTGTTATACATTTAGATATTAGTTCTGACGAAAAAGCAACAAACATTATACCAGTGATCTACGCCCTTTTGCCAAATAAAATGGAACATTGTTTATTTATTTATTCTGAACAAAAATACATTTGTGTCGAATACAGGATTAATAATAATCAATAAAAGTTACAATCAATAAATAGATAAAATGTCAAAAATTAAAATAAGAAATCAACTCAATCAAAAAAATAATAATAATATTATCATGTCAAGAACTATACTTAAACAATAAACAAGTTACACTGTGGCATTATTTTTGTCCCTAAAAAACTCTTCTATACTATAGTAGCACTTCGTCAATAGGAATGAGTTTAATTTGAATTTAAATATTCTTGGACTATTAATAATTTTTAGTTCTAAAGGCAATTTATTGAAAATTTGTACAGACTGTACTTTAGAGCTATGTTTGACAACATTTAATTTTGGCTGCAAATAATTAGGCAAATCTTTCCTGCGCGTTTCCACCCTAGTTTCCCTTTCTTCCTTTGTCTCGTATTTCTCTAGGTTTTTTAGAAAACTACTTAGTAGGACCAAAATATAAAGACAAGGTACAGGTAAAATTTTTAATTTCACAAAATGCTCTCTACAAGATTCAGTTTGCTCTATGCGAAGAATAGTTCTGAGGGCCCTTTTTTGCATAACAAAGGCTGCATTTATATTGTATTTATAACTGTTCCCCCATAGTTTAATACTGTACCTCAGCTTGGACTCAACTAAGGCAAAATAAACATTTCGTAACTGAGCAATGGTTAGTTCATCCCTTAAACTTCTCAAGGCATAGCATGCACTGCTGAGAGTATTTGTGATTGCTTCCAGTTCTTGTTTCCAGCTTAAGAGCGCATCAATTTGTATCCCTAAAAATTTTAAATTTTGTACAATTTCCACTTTATTTCCCAATGAAGCTATTTTAATACTAACATTATTCCTCAGTGTTGATTTGAATAGCATACATTTAGTTTTCTCCACATTGAGTTTTAAATTGTTAGTGGAAAACCAATGTTCAAAAGTAGACAGTGCATGATTTACTTTATTTTCTAAGCCCCTTACAGAGATATCGTTCATAGCGGCACTTGTGTCATCAGCAAAAATAACCATTTTGATATCTGGTACTATCTTATACATATAGTTTGCTAAGTCGTTAAGAAATATTATAAAAAATATTGGACCCAAGACTGAGCCCTGTGGAACTCCCTTTTGTACTCTAACAAGCTTAGATTTGTTAATTTTTTCATGCCTGCTTTCAACTGACTTAATTTCGACATACTGTGATCTATTCTGTAAGTAAGAACTGAAAAGCTTTAAGACGTTATCTCTTATCCCATAGTGTTCTAGTTTGTCTAAAAGGATTTTATGTTCAACAGTATCGAAGGCAGAGCTAAGATCTAGGAATAGTCCTGCCACTTTTCCTTTATTATTCAATTTGCTAACCACATCATCCACTAGTGAGTCTATTGCATCAATGGTTCCTATGCTTCTTTGATACCCGAACTGTTGATAGCTAATGATATTGTGTTTAATCAAATGTTTGACAAGCCTATCTTTCATTACCTTTTCAAATATTTTAGAGAATACCGGTAATAGTGAAATGGGTCTATAGTTTTTCGCATCTAATTTGGAGCCTTTTTTGAATATGGGCAAAACACGAGCAATTTTATATTGCTCAGGGAAAACACATTGCTCAATACATCTTTTTAAAAAGTCAGCTATTGGTTCAGCTAATATGTCAATGTTATCCTTGATGATACTTATGGGTATTTCGTCTTGACCGTGAGAATTTTTATTGCACATATTATTAACCATTTTGAAGATTTCTACCGGGGTTACTTGATCAAACAACATGTTATCGTCTACTCTAGCCATATTGTCGGTTAAGTATTTTTTAGCTAAGCTATGATCAGAAGAGTTTAATGTAATTTTGTTGTCAAATTGGTCAGATAAAATGTTGGCTACGTCTATAGGGCTGTCATATATCTTATTATCTTGTTTAAGTATTATAATATCAGTGCTTTGTTTTTTATTAGAATTACGTCTACTATTCACTATTTTCCACATGGCTTTACTAGATTGAGGTGCCTGATCAATCTTTTTCCTAGTGTCGAGCTTTTTTGCACATCTTACTACCCTTCTATATATCCTTAAGTAGTTTTCGCGATATTTTAAAATTGATTTATCACATCTTTTTTTATCAATAAGGCACAAAATGCGCTTGACTTTGCTGGATACTTTAACTCCTTTGCTAAACCAATAACTTTTTCCAGACTTATTAAGATCAATTAAAATTTCCTTTTTCTTAAAAGAATTATCATGTACTTCATTAAATTTTCTTATAAATGTATTTATGCCGAGATTCCAATCTATCTCTGCCAACTTTTTCCTAAATGCCGCCTTATTTTTTTTACTATATATTCTTTTTTTAATGTACTTAAAATTACTTCCTTTTTTTTCTTCTGTTACTTTTTTTACATTTATTGTGCAAAAAAGACCAGCATGTCCATCTGATAATCCGTTGTGGTCAATATGGATATCGTTAATGTTAGTATCTATTAGATTTGTCAATATATTGTCAATACATGACTCTGTGCCATTACGTACGAATGTTGTAGTGTCAAACAAACATCTAAAATTGTAGCATGTGAGCAATGATGAAAATGATTTTCGGTATTTGTCATCTTTCATCAGATTTATATTGAAGTCGCCACAAATCAAACACTGTTTTTTGAAGAAATGCTTCAACAGTTGTTCCAGCCTTTCAAGAAAACTATCAAAATTATTATTCACAGGAGTTCTATAGCAACAGACAATATTAATATTAAATTCTAAATCTTTTAGTCCACATACCTCAAAATAATCTTGTTTATAGAGCTTTTTACAAATTTCTATGTCCTCTATTTGTCTATCATCGCTTATTAGCACTAATGTACCACCTCTTTTTTTGTTTACTCTTGTGTTGTAGGAACCAAGTTTATAACTAGTCATCTGTAATTGTGATATTTGGATTTCATTTAAAAAGTGTTCACTTATACAAATACAGTTTACTTTTGATTTTAAGTCATTCAAATAAATTTCTAGGTCGTCTTTCTTGTTGTTGAGTCCACATAAATTCTGATGATAGATAGTATATAATACAGAGTTTTTGTTTGTGTTGATGTTCGATAAGTGAGGTAACACACCTATGTGCGTTTATTTTCGCTCATAAAAGTTAAGCTACGTGTCCAGATCCGAAAGTTTAAATCAGATTACGAAGTCGCTATATTAAATGCCGTATCTTACGTTTATTCGCAAGCTGAAGTGACCGGATGTTACCACCACTTCAATGAAGCCATCTGGAAGTATTCGAAAAAAAATAAATTAAATGTAACAAGCGCAGGACGAAATACTACCCGAATGTGTGCCATTATACCGTTAGTTCCGGCAAATGAAATACCAGCTGCATGGCACTATATTTTAGAGACTAGCCCAAACTCGCGTGAAATGGATAAGTTTCGTAGGTACTTTGAGTCCACATGGTACCCAAAGAAGTCGCCAGCTTTATTGAGCTGTGCTGGACAGCGTCATAGAACTACTAACGCATTAGAAGGATGGCACAGACGATTAAATAGCCGTATACAGAAAAATCCTAATTTGTACTTCTTTTTATATAAATTGAGAAATGAAAGTAAATATTGGGACTGTCGTTTAAAGGATTCGCTGTTTAAGAAAATGAGAACTAAAAGAAGACCTAGAGACATCCAGTTTGATCGGAAATACAAAAAATATTTAATAAAATTACGAAACAGAGATCTCACATTACAACGATTTTTGAAAAAAATTTTTTTTTTGAGACTTAGCTTGTTTAAAAAGTAAAACTTAAAGTGGTTTAAATTACATAAATCATAAAAATAATTATGTTGATTATTAACATATTATAAAAAAAATGCTTGTTGATTATAAATCAAAATTATGTTGATTATTACTTGCTTGACTAAGCTAAAATAATAATAGTATTTTTTTATGTCTTACCTTGTTATATAAAACTATGTTTAATGTTTGATTCAATTTATAATCATAAAAAATATGGTGTTGATTACTGCATTATTATAATATTACATTATGACAAAAATAGTGATTTTGGGTATGATTTGGTCTTCTCTGGTCTTAATTTGTTATTTATAAAGAAAACCTATTTTGAACCCATTTGTTTTGTTTTTTGTATTTATTATTTGTCATAAGTATTAAAAAAGTGTTTTGATGAGTTATTAGATAGATAGATAGATAGATAGATAGATAGATAGATAGATAGATAGATAGATAGATAGATAGATTCATTTATTTGCCTGAAATATGGTATTTTACAGATTTTATAACAAATACACAATAGTTCTACATATTCCGCCAACTAAATTCGGCATGCAAATTTTGTGACAATAACAATGATTCTAATTTAACAAAATAATTAAATTCCAATGTCAGAAAAAATAAGTACTAAATCAAGAATTGCCTAAATTATCAAATTACAAATGTCAAATAAAAATAATTCAATTACAAATTTTCTATAAATCGAATTACAAAAATAAATAATAAAAATTAAATTGAAAATTAAATTACAAAATATTATGTCAACAGCTTAAAATAAAAATGTCAAATGTAATTTACATGTCCTGCAATTTTCCTATTTGTTCTAGAATTCATAAATTCTTTAATACTATAAAAACAGTTTTCTATCAGCCATGCTTTGAGATGCTTTTGAAATAGACTGGTTCGCAGTTCTCTAATATCCTTCGGAATATTATTAAATATCTGTATTGCCATTCGACTAGTGTTTTTATGGCAGTACGCTGTTCTACATCTTGGCATTGCTAATTTTGTTGGATCCCTTGACATTTTGCCCACCTTATAATTATTGAGGCTATCGGCTTTACTGAATAGGTGAGGATGTTTTTTTACAAATACTCCCATTTCCAATATGTATAAGCATGCTAATGTTAATAAACTGTGTTTTTTAAAAATAGGTTTGCAAGAATCTAATGGGTCTGCACCAAACACAGCTCGTAAACATTTTTTTTGCACAATAAATGCCTTATTGATGTCAGTGGAATTACCCCATATAATTAAGCCGTATCTTAACACAGATGAGACATATCCATGATAGGCTAACAGCGCGGCATTACGTCCAACAGTTTTCCTAAGATTTCGTAGTGCAAATGCAAAACTGTTTAGCCTATTGCATATATTTTCCACATGTTTTTTCCAATTACAATTTTTGTCAATTACTATGCCTAAAAATTTCGTATGGTCAACTTCTTCAATTTCATTATCATCTCCAATAATTTTCATTGCTTCATTTGTCATTTTGTAATTAGAGAAATTAATATATTTTGTTTTGGAAACATTCACACATAAATTATTTTGTTCAAGCCATTCTATTACAGCTTCTATTGCAGCATTAATTTTATCCTCAAATTGTTCATTTTCACTATCTTTATTTACTATCATCGAGATGTCATCTGCAAACAACACGCACTTATTACTCGTCACTGTTGGCAAATCATTAATGTAAAGAAGAAAAAGCAATGGCCCCAAAATACTACCTTGAGGCACACCATATGTATTGGTCCTGTATTGAGATTTATACGTTATCACTTCTCTGTCTTTGTTAACGCCTAATATTTCAACCCGTTGTTGTCTATTCGTTAAGTAATCTTTTAGCCAATTTAACGCTTTTCCTCTTATTCCGTAACTCTCACACTTTTCTAACAGTATATCATGATTTACAAAGTCAAATGCTTTGGTCATGTCGAAAAATATAGCAGTGACCGGTATCTTCTTATCTATATTCTCCGTGATCGATTTTATTAGTTGATAACAAGCTAGTGCGGTTGACTTTCCTCTTTGAAAACCATTTTGTTCCGTACTTATTACATTGTATTTGGACACAAATGAGACAATTCGATTATACATTGCTTTTTCGTATATTTTTGAAATTATAGGTATTAAGGTCACTGGACGATAATTGTCTAGATCATGTTTGTTTTTTTTTTTTAATAATGGTTTTACAACTGAGATCTTTAATTTGTTCGGGTACTTTTCTTCAAAGAAACTTAAATTAACAAGATGAGCTATTATAGGAGACAATATATCGGCGCATGATTTTATTATGTGGGTGGAAATTTCATCATATCCCACTGCATTGGTATTATTTAGTGATTCAATTATTTTATTGATTTCATTGGGTTCGCAAGGTTCGAGATATAAACTATTACTTACATTGCTAGTGTTTTTTGTAATATTGTTTTTATTTTTCTTTTTGGTTTTGTCTATATTTGTAGCATCAATGAAGTGATTATTGAAAGCTTCCGCTATTTCTTCAGGTTTTTTTATGGTAGCGCCCTTGAGTTTTATGGCTTCTATAAATTGTGAATTTGTACATTTAGGTTTATTTTTAATTAATTTCCATGTTGCTTGACATTTGTTTTTTGCTTTCAAAATAACTTTGCTAGAGGATTGCTTTCTGGCCACGTTAATACACTTTTTTAATATTTTGGCGTATTTATTATAAAACAATTTATTTTCCTTAGATTTATTTTCATGATATTTTGATTTTAGATATCTTTTAGAGAGGCAAGATTTTTTTATACCTTTAGTTATCCATCTTAAAGTAGGTGTTTGATATTTTACTTTTATTTTTTGCAAAGGGAAATTTAATTTATATAATAGGCAAAAGGTTTCATGAAAATTATTAAAAGCTGTATTAGGATCTATTTCATCATAAATATCTTGCCAATTCAGGCTCAAGAGGCATTCTCTAAATTTTTCAATGTATTCTTCATTATAATTCCTCTTGTAGATGAAACAATGCGATGGAGCATGCTTATTCGATGACATTTTTGATGTGAATGTCAACATCTGAGCAGTATTATGGTCCGATAGATGTAATTCACATGTTTCTCCTGACGAGTCTGGTATATTTGTGATGATGTGGTCAATGCAAGAAGTATGTCGAGTCGGAGTATTTATCTTTAAAGTCATATTACAGTTTAAAAGTATTTCTTTTAGTGCAGTGGCATTTTTGTTAGTCGTACTGGTATTTATGTTCAGATCTCCTACCAGTATAATTTTTTTGTTATTTTTGCCACTTAGTTTATGCAATAGAGACTCGAGTTTATTAAAAAATATTGCAATATTCGAATTGGGTGTCCTATAAACACATACAATAATACAATTATAACGTGGTATTTCTATGCCACAACACTCAAATACCTTATCTACTGCCATTTCTTTACATAATTGAATTATTTTGTATTCTAAGAACTGTTTAATTAAAATACATACGCCACCCCTCTTTTCCGTATTTCGTGAGTATGAAGTGGCCAGTATGAACTCATTAATACTTATATTTAATTCATTATTATTACTAATAAATGTTTCTGAAAAACATAATATATCTACCTCTTTGTGACTGTCCTTAAACTCAGTTAAACATATTTCAATCATAGAAAGTTTATTCAATAACCCTGCAATATTTTGGTGCAGTAGTCGTATGTTATGGTTAGGAGTTTCAACCTTACTATTATGTTTTCTCTTACTACTCTCATTGATAGGAACGAAAAAACTGTTTCTTTCTTAACTTAGTATAGTTTTCTGAATTTGGATCCTCCATATCTATAGGGCAAGGGTTTGTACAAATGCCAAGATAGCACTTTAGATCGTCAAAAATATTCTTCATGCCATAGTTATTGAGAACTCCACGGTGCTTATAAAACATTGACTCATCGTATGTCAGATTTAAATTCGAATCAAATATCATTGCGTAGTCATGGGTACAAATATCATGGTATAATAAATTACTAAATGTTTCTATTCTAGAGTTAAACATAGAACAAAATCCATCAAATTTGTAGGTCGGTAAACAGAGCAAAATGTTAGTGTGTTTTAATGTCATTAATATACTCCTTAAACTAATAATTAAATTAAAGTAGTTGTCAGTTTTCCTAAAATCTTTCTCTCCTATAAAAATCAAACAATAGTCATTCTTTGTGTAGTTTAACAATTTTTGTTCCAGGTGATCTATCAACTGTACAATTCCACAATTTGTTGATATGTAATGACAGATATTATGATTGGGGAAAGTACTCTGTGCTATAGCTAATACCTTATTTGTTTTATTACTACTTATTAGATTATTGAAAAAATTTGCTACATTCTCAAAGATTGGACATTTTGGGAGTTGGACATTTTGACCATTGGACATTTTGAGAATTGGACATTTTGACCATTGGACATTTTGAGAATTGGACATTTTGACAATTGGACATTTTGGGTATTTGGACATTTTGACACCGTTGGACATTTTGAGAATTGGACTTTTTGCCCCTGAACGCCAAAAACTACCACAATGTCACAAAAACAAAAAACTATCTGACTAAATTTTAAATTAAATTAACACGTCTTTCGAATCAAATTCATTTGAATTTCGAATTGCGCGCCAATCCACAGATAATTAAATCTGAAAATGCTGGTTATAGAATCTCCAATTACATAGATAAACTGGTAAAGACCTATTATTTTATTGGAGATTTCCAGTACATCCCGCGATGAATCGGTACAGACGCCAGCACATCAACCTACTACAATTTGTCAAATTTCTTTAGGGGGTTAATGGGAAAAAATAGTGCAATATCTACATAAAAAAATTAAATATAATTTTAAAAAAATGCAAGAAAAATGGAATTCGTGCTGAGGATTTCGGGTCAAATCCGCTTTCAAAAGGGGGACCATTTTTCTCGATCTGAAAAAGTTTTTTTTTGATAAAATAATAGATAGGTAAAAACTTTTTCACAAAAAATAAAACCGACTTCCAAAAAAACACTACAAAGTTAAAAATAACTGATTTCGGAAGTCGGTGTCTTTGGAGTTTTATTTTTGTTTTTTTGCCACCGACTTCCGAAATCAGTTATTTTTAACTTTGTAGTGTTTTTTTGGAAGTCGGTTTTATTTTTTGTGAAAAAGTTTTTATTTTTCACTTTTTAGTTTTGGGGTTTGGGGGTTTTGTGTAGGTACCACACCTACACAAAACCCCCACAAAAATTTGAATAGGTACCCATTACCTGCTATGTAAATTACAGTGATAGGAAGTATTAGAATATCGTCCACATATACTAGATGGAAAAAATACGTATTATTGAAGCTAACTCAAAAACTCCTCATCAGATCTTGACCAAATTTATATGGGACCATTTCTGAAGAATGCCCTACCAAACAAAAAAAGAATCATCAAAATCAATTAATAATTGGCGGAGTAATCGCGTAACAAACATACAAAAAAAAAATACAACCGAATTGAGAACCTCCTCCTTTTTGAAGTCGGTTAAAAATATTAGAATATTAGAATTTATTATAATATGATTTTCAACTTTATCACTAAAGCATAAGGTTTAAAGTTGATTGGGAAAATTTGACATTTTCGGGGAGGTTGACGTGCTTGGCGTCTGTACATTAACATAGAAAAGATGATAATGAGCCACCGTCAATGTTTTATGTTGTCTGCTCATCATAAAGATGATTATATTTATATGAAAGGTCGGCGTCGGATGAAGAAACCGACAATACCGACTTAAATTTGTAAAGGGTTAAGTCTGAAATAAATTAACAACATAATATTTAAAAATATATAATTCATTATTAAAACCATGGTCAAAGACTTGGTAAAAAAAAAACATGTTCTTTATGAATATAAGTCTGTACTTCTATAGTACTATAAGAATCCAAAAATTACATATAAAATTGGTTTCATTTAATGATATTTTATTCAAATAATTTAGCTATTCAGCAATACGTCATCATCGTCCAAATCTTCTAAAACGGAATCATTGTTACTGAAAAAAAAAGAAAAATAAACTCACACATCAGTGTCATCTAGGGTTGCCAACTTTTTCATATCAAATATATCTAGTATTCTCGAAGCCATTGCCTGTAAAAATATAGTAAATGGCGAAAAAATATAGTAGGTTGTTCTTGTTAATGTTTCAAAACATTTTGATTCTTTACTGTGCGTTTACACTGGCGAAACATCACAACTAAATATGTTGAAATCTCTAGTTCCTGTCAAATATTGTATGGAACTTTGACAGAAACTAAAGATTTCAACATGTTTTGTTGTGAATGTTTCCAGTGCAAACGCACAGTTGAAATGCATATTTTTTGCTACTATGCCGCTAGGCATATTTTTTTTTTTTTACCGGTTTTTAGAATTTTTCGTAACTGAGTATTTTTACACTCTAAAATATGATTACAAAATACCATTAATTCAACTTTTATGAGATTAATACTGGCCCTATTGCGATCATCTCATCTCGCTATTTTGTATAGAAATAAAAATGTAGTAGTTTCGCCTACTATATTATATTATATATAGTATTTATATTATACTAATATAGTATTTAGGCCTCTAATATAGTAGGATACTGTATTATATAGAAGGGTTGGCAACCCTGGTATCATCAGTCATCTTTCTTGTTTTCATGAAACACCATAGAGCACGGAGTCGCCTCGATGGCCACTGCTAGAGGCGGCATTTTGTCAACACTTTCCTAACAAACCAAGCGTGCCACTGTTTACTCGCACTACGATTTATAAAATGCATCACACGACACGTATCCAGACTTCTGATTCCGGGGGGACGGGGGACGAATTACTACTATTACAATAGGGATGATGCCTGGGTCAAAAAAAATAAATTCTATTTAGTCCGTCAGTCAGATAATAAAAAAAACAACGCGGGCGCAGCAGTAGGAGTCAATGACCTTTTCCTCGGCTATTAGATTTATGTAATCCCGGTGGATATTTTCCACGCGGGCGAAGCCGCGGGCAAACAAAGTATTTTCCTGTTGCCACTGGCAGCCATTAGATACATCAAGTACGGTGATGTGGAATGAATATATAATAAAGAAAGCCCCGTCAGGCAGAGAGTAGGGAGACCTTTGCCCAGCAGTGGGACAATAACGGAAAATAAAAAAAGCCCAGTCAGCCGCTTGCCCCCAATACAGATACACAAAAAAAAAACACGACAATGATAGCTCGAACGACGCGACGCCGTAGAAATAGGAAGGGTGGCCAAAATATGGATTAACTTGCTGCTGGTTGGAAAGAAGTCACATGCATCCAGAACTTGCATAATTTCTTCTAGTTTCTTTTCTGTATTCTTCCACTTGGCACACCACTCTACTCCAATACTATCTCGTCGTCCCAATACATTTCAATATTTTCTCCACGTCGACATTTTTTGGAAGAAAGATTTCTAAAGAAGAAAGCAGCTCTCTGTTATTGGCAAATCGGTATTTCATGTCAGAAATCAAATCACCTAATCACGGTATAAAAATAACCCCATTTCAAAGTAATCCTCGGAAGAATCCCAGGTAATATTTCTTCGTACTGTTTGACGTCCAGTAACTCGAGGACGCTGGATTTCTACCTACATGCAAGACATCTTCCGCTGTTTAAGAGACACTGGCCAAGTTTGAATTAGTCCTGTCTTGAGTAGTGTGCCAGATTTCAGGGATAAATCTTAACAATCCCCCCTCTGGATACGTGCTTACGCTACTTACGTGCGTCACCGTATATTTATGAACTTCGTTAGTTTATAATCTATCCAAAATTGTGAACGGTAACAAACCATTTAAAATTTAACGCATAATTTTTCGATCGTTTCTAATCTATCGATGGTATAGACGCCAGCGCATCAACCTGCTACAATCTGTCAATTTTCTTTAATAGATTTTCAACTTTATCACTAAAGCATAAGGTTCAAAGTTGATTGGACAGTTTCGGGTAGGTTGACGTTCTGGCGTCTGTATACTAGGGATGTGACAGTGTACATAAAAAATCGATTATTAATTAATCGATGGTTTTCCCTAGTAAAAAAATCGATTTAAAAATAATCGATTACTGTATTGATAATAATCGATTTTTCTAAAATAATCGATTTTTTCCGTCATTTTTTGTTGACAGATTAAATTAAACACCTGTCTTATCGATAATCACACCATCATAGCATTAAAGCTCTGTTTTATTAATTTAATAATCAACAAGTTATAAATTTACATTGGCTTAAAGTGGTAAAAAGATTTTTTTTCCATTTCGCTTCTTTATAATAAATAAATTAAAAGTCTGTGGGCAATGAAAGTTAAAAACAAATAAAAGTTTTGGTAAACGTTTTGATAGTATTCGGCTCCTGGTCTTTGTTAGTATGGCGCCAGCTTTCGAAAATTATCTTTCCGCTGGAGTCGAAGAAGCCGGAACCAGAAGGTGCTTACACGCTAATAGGGATAATTTAGGTTTTCAACGTACATAATTGATGACATAGCGTTAAACGCACAGATGGCGTTAGCGTCATTCAATGACGAACTTCGTAGTTCGTGGTTCGCGGCACTCTGCGGCTTCGCGCTCCTGACTAAAAAACTGAGTGTCGTGGCCGTTGCGTGTGAAAAAAATCGACAGTGAAAAATAAATCGATTTTTTATTAATCGATTTTTTTAAATATATAAATCGATTATAAAACTCGATTATTATTTTAAAAAAAAACGATTTTTAATCGATTTTTTCTATAATCGATTATTTTTTCACATCCCTACTGTATACCGACAAAATGTAACCTTGCGCTAATACGAAAGAGCCTGCCTAGCTGCGAGCAACTTGGAAGTAGCATGCGCCGGCCGCTGCCGCGGCACCTCTCGCTTCGCTCGCTCGGCTCGCGCGCGTTTGGTAACCTGATTTTTTGACATTTTATAATCTAACGGAAATAATACCGATAGATTATAAACTAACAGTTCTCACAATCTTACGGTGACACATACAGGGTGTCCAGTTAATAGCACGACATACTGCAGGGGGTGATAGCTAGGGTCACTACCTATCAATACAACACAATATGTATATGTTCAGCAAAATCTTACGGATTTACAGTTTTACAAAATTTTCCGAAATATTTACCGAAAAATCTCTACCTTGAAACCGATTTTTAAGCATCTCGTAATGAAAAAATCCTTTTCTAGTACTTTTTTTTACATCAAATTATTCGTGAATAGTTACTTTACTCATTGATAAGTCTTTTTTCTATCAAAGACAAGAATGTTTTCAAGAAATACTATTTATTTTTTAAATTTTCACATAACTATTTTCTTATCACTTAAGTTTACCTAGTGGTGAAAAAAAAATGTAAGATTTTGCTGAACATATATTGTGTTGTATTGATAGGTAGTGACCCAAGCTATCACCCCCTGCAGTATGTCGTGCTATTTACTGGACACCCTGTATAAACTGACGGATTTGAGTGGCGGTTCGTGCCAGAAGTTGAGCGCTCAACGGAATTTCGTCGCCATGAATTTTATTAGTTAGGTACTGTAATCTCTAGATGCCGCCAGCCGCGGCGATTTCGTGCTCTGTGTGTATTACAGAATTATCCTGAACCTAAAGCTTCGTGCAGACTAGCGCGACGCGACACCGGCTATTGTTATACCGTGAAGTTCTCTTAGAAATTGTATTGTTCGAGTCACGTCGCGCTGGTCTGCACGAGCCTTAAGCCTTTAACCTTATTGCGTAATACACGATCAATCAGAATCTGATTCGTTTTGAAACAAATTGCTAATCCATTCCTTCATAAGTTCGAAAAATAAAACATCAACGTAAATAACGCAAGGAATGTTGTTGAACTGTCAAAATGAAACAGATTAGTCGTAATAGTTTACGAATATATGTTGCGTAATTAATTTGATAGTTGTTTCTGAATAGTTATCACGTCTCACAAGGTATATTTTTGCTCTGTACGTTTGTTTTAGCATAAAGGCTGGTTTCAAACGGGAACAAGCAGCTAAATATTGGGTGTTGCATTTAAGGGCGTAACCATGCCCGATTGCCCGTGAAAAACTTATACGTGCTTCTAAGCGCGTGTAAATATACGTGCTTCAAAGCGCGTGTAAATATACGTGCTTCTAAGCGCGTGTACTTATACGTGCTTCTAAGCGCGTGTACTTATACGTGCTTCTAAGCGCGTGTACTTATACGTGATTCTAAGCGTATCTACGCTCGTGCTAATGCTAATAAAAATGCTTTGTGCCTGTTGAACCCAACCTATAAACTGCAAAAAAGGGCTGTATAGTGCCGTATGAATGTCGACTTATCTGACTTGATTCGGCCTACAATTTAACTTATTTACGGGGGATGCGCTAGGGCAATACGTGAAATTCAAATTTCCTTACGTTTCTTGCAACTTGCAGTATCGTATCAGCAGTGCTATTCTGTAACCATCTCACCGTGAAAACTTAGGTGAAGTGAGTTGTCATTCCAACAGGGTGAGATGACACTGACAGCTCACTCCACGCTCACTTCACATGTTTTCACGGTGAAGTGATTACGGGAATCGACATGCTGGTTGTATGGTAGGTTATATTATACATAATAGTATATTACCGAAAAAAAAAACTTCAAATGTGTGGTATTTATCGATAAGTAGATCAATAATTTCATTATGTTGGTGAAAAAAAAAACTATGCCCTAGGCTTCTCGCCTACGAGTATTGATATGTTCATAACTGGCGAAATGTGGGTGTACCTCTACCTACTACAGGTACTGCCTCTGCCCAACCCTTCGGGGAGACAAGGCGTGATGTCATGTGTGTTAAATTATATTAGACAAATATATGAATATTTCATGAAAACAAGACGTTTGCGGCCATTGCCAATCCTTGCTTATTGAGTTGTACTGATGATTTTAATGATTAAACTTCGAAAGATACTTATTTGTTACGGGCGCGTCTTCCTTTTTTATTTCCAATCAACCCGATACTGAGCCGCAAATTGGAAAAAAAAAACGCAAAAAAATTCACCACGCGGGCCCAGTGCTGATAGAGGACTGATAGGAGGATTGATAGAGGTCACATGACTCCGAATGTTCAGTTCTCGGAAATCTCCTCCGGCTTCCTCACGATGTTTTCGATCACCGTTTTAGGAGAAGTCGTGATAAAATAACTACACGGAGTAAAGTGCCAGCCTTGCTCGTGGCTAAATACCTAATAACAGGCACACGGGACGACCTTCAAGGTTAATAAACAATTGCCGAAGTCGGTCCGCAGATGAGTGAGTGACCATCCATAAAATACCGAAACCCCTCCGGACCTCGGAAAGCATGTTAAGCAGTTGGCCCCGGCTGTCATTCGTAGACCTTTGACAGTCGTTTAGGGTCGTCAGAAGCCCGAAAATCTCACAACCAGTCTTGCCAAGGGGTATTGTGTTACCTGGCTACTGGGTTGTGGAGGTCAGACAGGCAGTCGCTCCATGTAAAATACTGGTATCCAGTTCCATGCGGTTAGACTGGAAGCCGACCTCAATATAGTTGGGAAAAGGCTAGGCAGGATGATAGTGACTGCATAGGTACGAACTCACGACTAACAACTCGGTAGTTGTAACCTTTAGCATAAGGCGACCAGTGCTAGGTCTCGACAAAGATTAAGTTGAAAGCGCTAGCAAAAAAATTTTTCACAAAAAATAAAACCGACTTCCAAAAAAAACACTACAAAGTGAAAAATAACTTTGATTTCGGAAGTCGGTGTCTTGGGTGTTTTATTTTCGTTTTGTTGCCACCGACTTCCGAAATCAAAGTTATTTTTCACTTTGTAGTGTTTTTTTTGGAAGTCGGTTTTATTTTTTGTGAAAAAGTTTTTATTTTTCACTTTTTAGTTGTGGTACCTACACAAAACCCCCACAAAAATTTGAATACCAAGTAAATTACAGTGACAGGAACTATTAGAATATCATCCACATATACTAGGTGGGAAAAATATGTATTATTGAAGCTAACTCAAAAACCCCTCATCAGATCTTGACCAAATTTATATGGGACCACTTCTGAAGTATGCCCTACCAAACAAAAAAAGAATCATCAAAATCAATTCATAAATGGCGGAGTAACCGCGTAACAAACATACAAAAAAAAAAAAAAAACATACAATCGAATTGAGAACCTCCTCCTTTTTGAAGTCGGTTGAAAACTACTTAAATGAAACTTGAATTTCTCTTAATAACATATTATATTCTAATTATTAAATATAACTATATTTATCATTATCATTGTCATTTCCAAGTACTTTTCAATGATTCATTTCACTTTAAGAAAATTATTATTTTTTCTTAATCAATAAGTCTGCCATTTCCTCTAAAGCATGTAAGGAAGATGTGCTGCAAATAAAAGATAATAAATTGTAAAGATATTTCATAAATTTCATAGCTTAAAAGACATTTTATGTTTTTTAAGTTATTTTTGCTCTCTTTTATTAACTCAGGGCCCGGTTTTCAATCATTAACTTTTATTTGAAGAATAAATAATTATGGCAATTTCCATTATATTTTCTATACAAAGCTGTCAAACCAAAATTTTTATTCTGCAAATAAAAATTATGTGAAGATTGAAAAACAGTGCCGTTTTAGTCAACAATTTTTTTTAATTTTTAGTTTGGTTATAATTTGTAAATACGCTTCTTTACGGCACTTATCTGATAGGGGTTGGATTGAGCAAGCATGTTTTTTATAACATATCTGTTCTTCCTTAGGAACTCTTCAACTCTCAGTAGCAAATTCGCAGACAACCAGCTACCAGTAACCACTGCTAGTTATCCCATACATTATAACTTCGTTCGTAGAGACAGGACTTTGTCCATAGGAGGATTTTTAAATACAATGGTGCCGATTCTCTTGTCACAAATGTCTCTAAACTAGACTAAAAATCACCAAAATTTAGTTTATTCCTGTCAAACGCTGATTTCCCATTCTGAAATAGACTAGTGACACAACTTAACTATATTTTAGTTTGACAGCACTAAGATGGCAGTTTTAATTTAGTGAAAATGGCAATTTTGCTATTCTGAATTTGACGTTTTTCACCTAAAATTTTAGTTGTCTAATCAAATCTGACTATTTTTAATCACGATTAATAATGGTGTGGAATACAATTAGTTGTGATGAACTAAAATTCACACCAACACCTCGACTTCGGGTGCAAAACAGTACCTACCTACTGTATATTTATTTCTTTTCTTTAGCAATCTCGAAAATGGTGTGTCCCATCGCAAAAATAATGAAAGTTTCCACCCCCTTTATAAAACCTAAAATTCAACATGGTAACAGAGGTAAGTAATAATTTTTCATATTTTCCATACAAAAAGTGAAAATTTCCATATAAAACACGTCCACGTCCCGTCCACATGCACGTCTCCGGCTCTAAAAAAATATAGGCGTAGGGCAAACCACGTGGAGTAACGATTGTCAAATTTGATTTTAGTTGTGTCACAATTTTTTGTTTGTCAGTTTTTTTTTTGTTTGTCAGTTTTTTTTTTTGCAGAATAGATTCTCATAGTGATTCTCGTAAGGAATTTTTGTGATAGTTTAGATACATAGTTTAGTTCGGTGTACAAGAGAATCGGCACCATTGTGCGCTTATTACGCTTTTTCCATCCACAAAAAAAGCACATCGTACGCTTTTGATTTCTAACGTCACGATATTATCGTGGACGTCCACGTCTTTATAACGTTTGGTAAAACGATGTCGTGGACGGAAATTTAAAAGCGTCTTCTTATTTATTTCCACATTTTTTACGATAGATTAGTCCACGATAATATCGTAACATTAGAAATGATAAAAACGCACATTGTGGGTACGAAGAGCATTTGAATAATGTCAAACGTTATTTGGATGCGTTCGTTCCAACGAGACGCTTTAACTATTCGGAAACGCACAACAGAATTTTCACGGCGCGAAGTATGTACGCGCCTTAATAAAATCGCATTTCACCAGTATACAGAAAAAGTTCAGTAGATCAATTTTAAACGATTAAAATAATTAAATAAATGGCAGAGCATTTCATTAAAAAAAAAAAACCAAAATAAATAGTCTGGTATTGCAACTAATGCAAGCAAGAATGACAGGAGTATTGGCAACTTTTACGTAAAAAAAAAGCAAAAACAAAACTAAGATACGAGAGCGTACTTTGACGTCAGCTCTCTATAGTGCTGTCTCTGTCTAGCAAGTCATTTTGCAATCCTTATGTAGGCACATTCACGTCAATTTGAATGACGTAAAACTATTAGTAAGTCATTGAAATGTAACTCTTATCTCATTGTAATAAAGTATACATTAATTCTAATATCAACATTCTTCTTCCCATGGGGGTGGGCAGAAATGCCACCAATATTTTTTTTCTCATCTTCTGTTAAGTGATGATCAGGCCGAAGGCGGAAGCGAGACTCACCCGGAATCCTGAACCACAGAGGAACTGGCTATCTGACCTCTAACTGCCGAAACACAACAATGCAGATATCATTCTTGTTATGGCGACAAGCTTAGGTAATATGGTGGTAGCTAGCCAGGCGGACTTAGAAGAAGCCTTACCACTAACCAAACCCAGCATAAAATTTTGCCCCACTGGGAATCGACCCGGGATCTCTGGGTGTGAGACAGGTAGTGTAACCAATAGACCACAGTGGCGGTTAAAACCACCTGCTACGATCCTAACAAGCCAAGGACTTAGCCCACGTTCGCACAGACGTAATAAAATCGCGGCGATTTTTTTTCGTGCACCGGATTTTCATCGCTCTGCTTAGCGCAGAGAGTTGAAAATCCAACAGTGTGTTTTTCAACATGCTGGGACGAGAGCGTCCCAACGCGTTGGATTCTCAACGCTCGGCTCAACACAGAGTTGAAAATCCAGTGAGCGAAAAAAAAATCGCCGCTATTTTATTACGTTCGTGCGAACGTGGGCTCTTACTAATAGTTTTACAACGATCGCGAATGTCCCACCTTAGAGCATAGCCATTATTTGATAACTATTACTGCCAATAGATTTTTTACTGCTAATCCAATTTAAAAAATTGACAGATTCTCTACAAAATAATAATAAAAAGATGTGAAAATTAATCTACTGACCTTTACCTGTACTATGGTGTTGGTTCAGGCAATGTTGGTTCAGGCACTGATTCAGGCTTTAATTCGTTTCTATGATCATAAGAAGGATCTCTCTGAGACCTGTCCATGTAAACCAGTCCGTGGGGGCCTGTTGAGCTGTAAGTTTCATAACGTGGCCTCAGCAACAGCTCCCGTTTAAAGTTCTTCAGAAAATACACCCAGCATTGCATTGATTTTGGGTTTTGTTCAGGACTGAAAATTTATACAGTGTTAAAGGTCATCCTTATTACGTCACACGAATTTCATGATTTTTGGAGACACCGGCCGGGGTCCCCAGTCCTTGTCATATTTAAGTGACCCGTCCCCACATCATATAATAAGCAATCCTACCCTAAACTTTTACATTAATATTATTAGTAGAAAACTGATATAATATAAATGGTGTATGGAAGTTTGTTACTCAATCACGCAAAAACGGCTGAACTGAACTCTCTCCCCCCTTTCGAGCCTCACGTGATTTATGGACGATCCCCTACCGGTGTGTTGGTGATTTACAAGATCGATTTTTTTTGTATTTAGTAGAAGAAATATTGATGACGATGGTTAGCGAAAAATTCCAAAAAAGTAGCGACCCTTTCAGAGTCGTCTATGATGTGTAACATCTGTCATCTCACCTTGGTAATAAGCAACATTAAAGGGGCGAGGCCAACTCTACCACCGCGCGCGCTCATTGGTCAATTCAAATAGCGCGCTTCCCCGGCTTCCGGTTACACATTTCCGTCCCTTTTCACGAAATTACTCCCACAGATTGCAGGAAAGCGAGAGGAAAGATGTTACACATCAAAAACCATAACCTAACTATTAAGTCATAATTAATTAATGAGACTTACAATTCTTTATTATAAATTAAGATTTCATCTTGTTCCCGTATATAATAATTCGGATGATCTTCTAAAATGTCTAATTTGGCAAGCATGTCGTCGTCTACATCAAATATTTCACCTGAAAAACAAAAGTTATAGCCTAGAGAGCGCACGGGTGAATTTTTTTCGCGCACTTGTTTTTCAACTCTCGGTATTAAGCCGAGCTTTGAGAATGCAATAGAGCGCATCCCAGCACGTCAAGAAATAACACTGTTGGATTTTCAACTCTCGTCGCTAAGTCTGCTAAGTGTACGGCCTGAGTGCCCGCTTAAATCAAGCGTCCAGCGGGGCGGGGCGTGCGGCGTTTGTGTCAAACAGAATGATGCATTAACACGTAGGTGTCCTGAGTGGCGGCCGAGCGGTTGCCTTCGCCGCTTGCACGCAACGCTGAACGCTCCGCTGGACGCTTTTCACTCAGTTCGTACACTTACACCCTTTAGGGTATAATGTTCTATGGCTAAGGCTGCTAGTCGGCGTTGAAAATCCAGTGCGTTTTGAAATAAATTCATAAGCCAAGGCATCAAAAGTTCAAAAAAAAATCTGCTCAACAACGTAGACGCGCGTCATCGTTAACGCAGTGAATGTTGTTGAACTGTCAAAATGAAACAAATTTGTCGTAATCATGAAAATGTGTTGCGTAATTAGATAGCTGGGCTTAAGGTAGGTCTAGGCAGAGCACGGCAGTGAACACAACGAGAGTCACTAGTTTGCCAACTGCAGACGCCAGCAGGTCAATCTACCCGAAACTGACAAATTTTCCCAATCCACTTTGAACCTTATGCTTGAGTGATAAAGTTGAAAATCTATTAAAGAAATTTGACAGATTCTAGTATAGGTTGATGTGTTGGCGTCTGTACCTGTTATTCCTGTTTATTTATTTGAACTTTATGCAACACAAGGGCTACAAAGGCAGATTTAATACGAGTACCGCCGTAGTAATAGGCGTTTTGCTTTTATAATTTCTAACGTGACAATATTATAGTGGACGTCCACGCCAATGTATGGAAATACGTGCACGTTAGAACGTTATCGTGGACGGAAATTTAAAAGCGTCTTCATATAATTATTTCCATACATTTTACTTCAATGAGTCATCTTGATGCCGTGAACGTCCACTATAATATCCTGACGTATGCGCACATTCTTTACCAGCCAACCAGTCAACCAAGGTGTACAGATGACATGAAAGACTTTTGCATGTTATCACAGATTAGTACAAATGGTTCACTCCGCAAAATCATTTAAATAAAAAGAGACTCTTTCTACGACACAATAAACTGCAATTCAGGTCACACAGCGCTAATTACCTAGTTATATTCACCTATAAGTTGCCTCTTTCTATTGCGTAACTCTTTTACCTTCTGACTACGTCACGCCCACAGAATTCGACAAGTCGAGCTCGCCATGTACCTACTTGTAACTTGATACCCAAAATGCGGAGTGAACCATCTGTATTCGTCTGTGGCAACATCTCAAGAAGGTTACAACTAAAGGGGCCATCCATAAACTACGCTAAACGAATTTCATGATTTATTAAGTCATATATCAACCGGTCTATTCTGTAATAATCTCACGGTGAAAACTTAGGTGAAGTGAGCTGTCATTCCATCTGCTGCTAGGGACTGACAGCGCACTCCGAGCTCACTTCACCTAAGTTTTCACTGTGAGATAGCTACAGAATAGCACAGCTGGTGTCTGTACTTTTCACAGATGGTCATATTTCTGTGACGTGACATATTTTGCAATTTTTTAATGAAATTATGCCACATACCAAAAATCTAATTGAAAGTTTATCGTTAGAGTTAAACACAGCTTACAGTTTTAATGATTAGCGACTCCTTAACCATACACTTTTGGTGTTTAAAAATCTCTTCACGTTAAGCATCATTGTAGGGGGAATAGAATGTCACACTTTGTTGACCCCACCTAAATATGTGACCTGTGACGTGTATGTGTAATTTAAGGATGGCCCTAATCGTGAATGAAACTCTCACCTTGAATGTTGTACCCCGAGCCGGGCATATACAAGATGAATGGTATGTTATACTTAGTTGCAATAATTAGAGGGTACTGAGCAACGGTGACGCCATCACTCCAATATCTACCAACACCATTTTTCTCATCTTCCAACCAATAGTGGTTTGGTTCGCCTCGTTTTAATGTACCATAAACAAAGACTTTATGCATAATCTAAAAGTTGCAGAGTAAAATTAGTTTCCACCTTTAAATCTATGTACTTAATAGAAATCTTAAATATATTCATTCAATCACTGATACACCAGGCACAGCGTCAACCGCTGTGTCTAGGAAACATGAAATTTTGCACAAGAGTTCCTTCCCTGCCTCGTTGGTCTAGTGGTTGCAAGCGCTGCTGAGCCTGAGGTCCCTGGGTTCGATTCCCAGGTCGGGCAAAGTTTTATTGGGTTTTTCCAACAGGAATTTCTCAGTAGCAGCCCAGAGTCTGGATTGTGCCTGTTTGATGGCAATAGACTCGCCCCCTATTACATGGGATTTAAAGATAGCTGGCGAAATGCGGTTGTACTGTAGGTATACCTCTGCCTAACCCTTCAGGAATACATGCATGATGTTATGTAGCTCCATAAAAAATAAATAAGCGAAGGTCAGCATGGAAAGATTACTCATATTCATTCCCTAAAGGGGCAAAATAGGGGATGGAGGTTTGTTTATAGAAGTCAGTCATTCTTGCAAATGAGAGATCCAGGCACAAGGCTAGTACCTCGTTTAACAATTTTGTGGAATTTCAACTCTTACTTTTCATTGTTACACCTTTTTAAAACACACAGTTTTAATAAGGTGTAACAGTCAGACTCACAAACAGAAATTACTTTTGTTGCTTTACTGAACATTCATTGCTACTTTGTGGACCAGGTTTAATAACAAGCACTAAGCTACTTTAATTAAAGAATTTACTATCACCACTAATTAGTACAGGCGGGTCACTCCGCTAATTCATTTAAATGAAAAGTGACTCTTGCTACGACACAATAAAGTGCAATTCAGGTCACATAGCACTAATTACCTACAGTTATACCTAGAAGTTGCTTCTCTTTCTATTGCTTAACTCTTTTAACTTCTGACTATGTTATAGGCTATTTAGACAGGGCCAATCCCTGAGACAATCCAGTAATAACAACATGTAAATAGACACAACCCACTTCATTAGATTGTCCTCAAGTGATTGATAAAGCCAGTCCATTGTAATTGAACAATTTCAAATTTGCTGGCACCAATAGCTTCTCCCACCACTTGCATAGGATTGGCTTCATGTGCACTTTTCATTGGACTGGCTTAGTGGATTGTCTCAAGAATTGTCCCGACAAGACAAGCCCGCTGTGTACTTGTAGCTTCTAGCCGCTTGTAGCTTGTATCTAAAATGCAGAGTGCGCCTTCTGTACTATTCTGTGCTATCAAAGTATTATCCATCATATTTACCTTGATTTACCTAGGCACATGTTTTCTAAGCAATTCTAAAATGACAGCTGAGAACAGATTTAAATCATTGACTGAGATTAATAGAATAGAAAATAAATTAAATGATTCAAATTGGATCCTCAGAAAAATTATGATGCGCTATGGGCAGGAAAATGGTAAAGCCCACGGAGTAAATACAAAGATTCAAACATTGGCGGCTCGGAACAAGAGGCGAGTCGCTGCGCAAGTGCGCAGTAGCGAATTCATGTGTCAGCGGGAGTGAGGGGTGGAGTACTGCGCGGCGAGTAGCTAACTTCCGAGCCGCCATTAGTTTGAATCGAACTATAATAGAGAAATTAAAACAAAGATGGAATCGGAAACAGAATGGGGAGAACTCACAGACGCATATCTTATTGTATGCAATTGGAAACAGACAGGTTTGAGAACGAGGAGCTTTAACTTATTCATCTGTGTAGCTTCTTTTCTAACCTAACATCCTAATTCCCTAAATATAATTTGAAAAACGACACTTTCCTTGGTTTAGAAAATTGGTGAACAGAACAGCTGCCGGAATGTGTAACTTTTTTTCTTCGATACCACAGACTACATAGGGATACTACGTATCAGACGGTAATCTCCCATAGCAGAAAAATCGCTTTACGATCTGTGCAAGGTATCATTGTGACGTTTAGTTTTTTTTTAATTTTACCCATTTTGTCGCACGTGTTGTTATGAGACCGGGTCTTTTTGCCAAGGTTTGTCGAGCCCAGAATATTTTGGAACCTAGCCTTTTAAGCCTTTAACCGACTTCCAAAAAAGAGGTTCTGCTTTATTTCAAGCCGACGTTGTGATTGTGTGTCTAGACAGGTGTACCTATAGCCATATACACCTGAGGTGTGTGTGTACTAGAAAAGGAATGTCATGTAATGGAAATAAAAAAACATTCAATACTGTCAAACTCAAAGCATTTATTTCAATTAAACCATTTACAGGCACTTTTGAATTGTCAAGGGGATATGAAGCTATTTGCCCACTCCAAAGCGTAGGTCCATATGCAGAAAACGGGCAAGAAACTCCACATACACTCTTTTAAATAAATCATCAAAAAATGATACCATTTCTGCCGTATTCCTTAAAGTTGGGCTGACTGGTTTGCTATCGGCTTAATGAGCTGCAACAAAAAGTAACATGCTTTAAGTATACTTATTTTAAAGTGACAGAACTTACAGTCGGTGAGAAAACTAAATTGCAAGCAAAATACTTACAAAACTGAGTAGTGTATGAAAGAGTAGCTGCCACTGTTTTGCTGAACACACACAATTCTTAACCTGCAATAAAATTGACTATTTTAAGTACAAAATTTTAAACACATTGAAATATTGATAAATAACATTCATTAATCCTATGAATCAGTACAGCCGTTTATGCATGATTATTGTGATTAAACTGTACAGACTAGGTATCCTTAAACAACCATCTTCAGAAACATTCTCAATTCTATAAGAATAATTACCTTATTTTTTCCTGGATTTACGTTTTCATCATTAAATTTGTGTAACAATCGCATTTGTGCATAGTTGCAGTCCGTTTTATAAACATCCACGATATCATTCCATTTGGATATTTTATATTTTTGGTAATAAAATATAAAAATTAATCCCTTAACCCCTTTATGTGGGGTGGATCATGTATCATCAGTGGCCATTGATGGTTATTATATCATCTGGAAATAAAGACTGGAATGTTATAATGATAGCTTTAACATACACCTTCAATATTCAATTATATTGGATAAGCATCACCCCTGTATTGTATTGTAAATAATATTTCAATTATGGAGTGATTGCCAAAAAAATTACGCAAAAATGCCGTCAAAAGACTACAACAAAAAATTATAAAGTACTTATTATATTAAAAACCAAAAAATAAGATAAAAACTGTGACTTACCAATTTTAGTCATTCTGTTTCTATATAGGTTCAAAGGTACAGTAGGTATGATCCTCATGCTGCCTTTTCTTAGTATAGGCGTGATCAGAAACAGCATTGTCTGTAAAGAAATATTTAAGCTTATTATCATAACAAAATACTAAATTTTATGCGACTGCCCAAAATGACTAAAAAGTAAAAAAGCTTCCAAGTGCGAATCAGACTCGTAGACAAAGGGTTCAGTATCACCATACAATATTGCACACTACACAATCTTCGTTTTTTATATACCCCCTTCAATTTTTAACTATTTTTTTTGATATAGCAGTACATTGTAGTCTATTTCAAGTGTCTACCTATTACGGTTCAAAAGATACAGCCCTGTAACAGACGGACTGATGGACAGACTGCTGTCATAGTAATAGGGTCTTGCTGGCACCCTTTGGATATGGAACCCTAAATAATTACTATGTTTATGCTTTACAAAATATTATGTGATAATATCAAGTTATTGTCTTAATTATACTGACAAGAAAAAATGTTAATTACACAATATGAGTTTTTATAATGAACAATAGGTATAGGATACTTTTTATTTTCTTTAAAATGTATGGCTTGTGTGAAATACCAGTGGAAAATTAAGTTTTGAAACCCATTTTTGTATACATGATGCACTTGTCATTTTAGTTTAAGAGGAATATGTAAGATTTGTTATCTTGTTATAGTCATATTATTGAAGTACTTACCAGTGGTGTGGTCAGTGTCCATAGTTTGTAACCGAGGACTAGGAGTGCCACTGCTGATTTCGCTATTGGAAAACCGTGTGGGATAGGCGCCAACAAGAAGACGAGTCCTCGCGTTGGGTGTGACGATGAATTTCTGTTCAAAATGCTTTTGACAGGCATAACGCTTGTGAAGATCCTCTGCCCTCAGGTTTCACAATTCTTCAGATAATTCACTACTAGCCACTTGAGTCCTATCTCTAATCGAAATAATTTAACATCCTTTCATTTAATTTCACGCAATTCACAATACAGCAAGTGCGGAACATACTGCACGTTGTAATTACACTATTATAGGTTTAAATTTGAGAGGATAAATTACGGAAATAAATCAACATAAAACTTCAAAAAACTGTAATGGCGGGGTGAAGACAACCACAGACTATGATAGACTTACAACAAACAAATATGGCGTCCATTGCATGGGCGACAAAGGGGAAAGGGACGAGGGGCGATTGTCACTTTGAGTCGTTACACCCATAGACAAAATACGTCTATTAGTGCCAGGCTTTTTTGTTCCGAGATTACCAGCCGTGTTCGATACGAAACGTACGTCAAATGTCAAAACAGTTCCACAGACTAACTAAGAGCCATAGGTGTCACTGGCCACTTTCAGAATAAAACCCCCACTACACTACTCGCGAAGTTGCTTCGACGAAGTACTCGTCGAAGTTGACCGAATTCCGAAGTAGGTACTACGTACTCGTGAGAAGAACGCAGACTGGCAGAACTTAAATTAATATCACCGTGAGCGCTGTCTAAAATAATAGTTCGGCTGTTTGATTTTGAATCGCATCATATGTATAGGGTGGCGTAACGGCGCGAGAACTGTTACCATGGATTCAGTACATGATTCTGAAACCTCCTGGATTCAAAATTTTCGTCAGTTATTTAAAAAAATAGCTATTCCATAAATTTTGACCGATGTTGCACTTTTCTATGAAACAGCAGATTTTATTTTAATAAGTGAAGATATTTTTTTTAATTGGCCCTTCACCTGTTAAGCCCAGTGAAGGACCAAACGGAGCGCCGAACGCGGTCGATGTAGTTCTTCGCACTAGTCATCATCATCTTCCTGCCCTTATCCCATGTTACTTGGGGTCGGCGCAACACGTTTTCTTCTTCCATTCTCCCCTGTCAACCGTCACGCAATCATCTACACCTTTTTCCTTCATATCACTCCTCACACAATCCATCCATCGTTTCTTTGGTCTTCCTCTCCCTCTCCATCCCTCAACATTTATATTCATCACTCTTTTAGTCACATGCGATTCTTCCCTCCTCATCACATGCCCATACCAAGACAGTCGATTCCCTTTCAACTTTTCTGTAAGTGGCGCAACTTTCAGACTTCCTCTAATATACTCATTCCTTATTTTATCCATTCTTGTCACACCACTCATCCACCTCAACATTCTCATCTCCGCTACATGCAATCTTTTTTCGTCCATCTTCTTCACAGCCCAGCATTCCGATCCATACAATACGACAGGTCTAATCACGGACTTGTATATTTTCCCCTTTAACTTGAGGGGCATCCGTGGGTCGCAAGTGTGGAGTCACATATTTCGGACTTCGGTCAACTTGACGAGTAGGTTATTTCGTCGAAGCAACTTCGTGAGAGTAGTGTAGTGTGGGTTTTATTCGGAAAGTGATAATAACTAACAAACTGATAGAACTAAAATAAACACTAAAGACACTAAGTGGAGTTGCGGAAACCAGCCCGTTTTATCTATTACCTAAAGACACTAAAATACAACATCAAATTCAATGTTATAATCGCAATTCTACCCATTGACTTATATCAATGCTGTTAGCACGCTCAAATCGATTACATCGGAACTCGGAATGCAGGGTAGGTCGGCATGCCCCTAGAGTATGACGTTGACAGTTACTGTCTGTAACTCTGTACTATTACGAAATTCAGGACTTCGTAGACGTGATTTTACTGACAGCTGTCGCAAAGATCAAGCCATCTTATATGAAGTATAGTTATATGTTGTTATTCTTTTTAACAAAATCATAACAAAGTATATTTTTTATTAATTTTCTATGATAATTTTTGTTGACATTTTGGTCGCTAAGACAAACAGCGCCTGTGCAGTGCTGGGCTTCGAAGCTAAGTATTTTTTCATCGTAGCGAAACAGTAATAATAATTGTGCAACGACGTACCGTAAATTAATTTCTTGAAATATTACAATTCTGTTTATTACAACAGAATTAAATACCTATTATTGTTCTCACAACACTGAGGACCAAAGTTCACGTTGTACTTTGAAATATATAAGCTTCAGAAAGGGGCAACACTGGTTCAGTCGAATTTTTTTATCTTCGCGTGAAGTTAGTGCCGGTGAAAAATAAAATTATTAATTTTGAAAACATGTGTTCTAATCATTTGTGACTGTGAATAAGTTTTGTCGTGGAAATCTAACAGTTCTTCAGTTTGTAAACGTTGCTAAAAAATAATTCAAGATGAGGTTAGCGGGGGCTATTTTCTCCAATGTTACGAAAATGCTTGATTTCTACTCGCAATTCAACCCTTCGCCGCTGTCTATAAAACAATTTATCGACTTTGGTAAGTAATGTTATTAATTGATTACAATTTATTATGCTTTCGCAATAAGTTCGTTAACCTAACAAGGTCGGTCCCTCCGTGGTCGGCCCTAGCGATTTTCGCCTGACCTTATTATTTGTATTTTTTCTTCATACCTATCGATGATCGGACATCCTGCCGTAATTTTAGGGAATCTAGTAACTTTTTAGAAGTTTATACGTACGTTTTCTTTTTTTGATTATTTACGTTTTCTGACCTTGGCACAATATTATACTGCAACCGGTTGCATTTCGCAAGACCAGTCATTTGAATCGAATTAAATATTCATAAGCAGTTATCGTACATTCGGCGTCACTAATGCCTATAAAAAAGATAATAATAAAAAATCAAATAAGTTTCAGTTATAATATTGTGTTATGAACTGAATATGTTTTTATTAAAAATGGCTTTTTCTTTCTGAAACTGATACTATCCATAAAAATATTTATTATTTTTACAACCAGTGCCAATGCTGGGTGGGCATCGTCGGGGGCCAGGTGTTTCCATAGTCTTCCAAACTTCTGTGTATTTGTGGGTATTAAAATAAACTTTTTTAGTTGAACATTTATCAATATAAATAAAGATAAATGCCCATTTTTTTATAAATCTTAATGTATGAGCATTTATTTTTTCTGTTTGTTGGTTTTTCCTTTATACATATTTTTGGGATTTTAACTTAAATTATAGTTAGATAACTTATAATTTTTCCTATTTTCTTAATTATAACTACCTACCTTTTTATTTCCTATGATATTTCATTAATAATTTCTCATTTCTTGATGAACTGACAAATTGCATTTATTAGTATAAATAACAAAACCAGTATCTTAATTTTGTGGTTTAGTTATTCCATTGGCTTTACAGTAAAGTATTTACTTCAAAATGTTCTCAGGTTTAACACTGAACTTCCTGTAATTAGTTTCCAGAAGAGCTCAAAATTCAAGATTGTGTAAAGAATGAAAAGAAATGAGAAATAATCTGATTGTAAACAAACCAAAATATTATCATCAAAAAACCAAGTTTGCATCAAACATTTTAGAAATATGGGTATAGTTTCCTTCCCTTCTGAAAAGTAGACCTCATTTTTCAAAAAGTACTTACTAAAAAAAAGTTTGTACCAGGCGAAAAATAGAAGTTTGTTTTTTTCTTTCTTCTCTTTTGAAATGCTGACTCAGTTTTCCTCCCAACTTCAGTGATAAAGATAAAAATAACTGATCTCATAATAATGTTATGTAGGCCACTTAAGTACAAAGTGTTGCACTAAATTAGGCTGCTGACTCACTGCACTGTGGTGCCTGTTTTGTTACACATTGTGTGCACAACTGCATTTAACTGGACCACCAGTTTAGGGCTGTCAGTATGTTTGTCTACTGATACTGAAACAGGTTTTGGTGGAAAAAAAAAACCTTTTTTTTTCATATAGGTGAGTTTTATTGATGCTTTTAGGGATTATAATTGTGTAAATACTTATTTCTTACGGTCGCGAAAAATATTTTCATCAACCTAAAAGTTGATACTAACCTGCATATTGCAACTAGGTTAAGAAAATTTGATTATCGAATTTACTTACCGAAAAAAAAAACGAAATTATTTTATTGCGATTTCTGTAAAAATGCTCGCCATGCAGAATCGCTACGTTTTACGTAATATCGGTTTTAATTTCAATGATAAGATTAAAAATAACTTGCATGCAAATTTCTAAATGCATTTTTCACCAGAAATTTTGTTAAGTGATGAAACTAGCGAAAAGCGATGGGCGCCATTCGGAAATTGGGTTCCGTTTCGGACAGAACGTCTGACGGGAAATGTTCAATGCTCATCATGTAACTTTCCTACAGCTTTACGCGGCGTTTTCGTGACATACGATACACAAGATAGAATACCTCATCACTCCATTATTTCGCTTTATATACCTTATTACACTTGCTTCGTTCGCCGAAGCCGATATCAGACTTTGAGTCGAACTGTCAAAGCGAACCGTCTGAACACAAAATTAAGTGAAAAATGAATTTATTAGTAAACTGATCCAATCGTACGACGTTGTTGTGTTGGATTTCGGCACTCTCCTATCAAATTATCGAAAAATATAATGAGAGGAGCAGATGTACGTTCCTTCCTATATTTAATAACTTTCTCAGTGTTGCGTGAACGTAGTATGAAACAAAAATTTACCTTCACTCGAGTGTCGGATTAACAAACGATCAAGGGAATTTGAAAAAAACATCTCCAGTTTTGAAAGCCCTGACTCTCCCGCCAGTAACATGGTCAATTTGTTATTGTTATAAAACCCGGGTTTTGCCAGCCTTCTCTCCCGTATCATGTTGCATTCGCATGCAATACAATGTAGTCCTCCTATGTCACAGATAAACACTATCATTGTTATGTTTTACAAAGGATTTCGTGAAATTATTTATTGTATCGTAAAGTAATAAAGTTTTATTAGATGTCTTCACTTTTGCACGTGACAAGTGACGAATAAATTGTAAAAAACATCGTGAACAAATATTTATTAAATGGTCTGATAACATTGACACGCAATGAGTATGAGTAAGCCTAGTGATCAAAGCTAGTTCTAGAAGACGTCTTCTACATAATAGTTAAGACCCTATGATAAAGCTTTACCTAACAGTGGGACCAACATTTGCACAGAGCATGACTAAATCCTATTTCAAACTAAAAACTAGTTTTCGAATTTCAAATGTCTCGACTCTCGACGACGAAAACTATTTCCGGTATTTCAATCGACATCCCTTATATAATTTCGATCAATAGGATTCTTATCGGAGGTTACGATATGTGTTCCGAACATGGAATTGGTATTTATAATATATAATTTAAACTCATTGGTACCAAATAGTTCCAACGTTGGTAGGTTTGGACAAAACGAATTTGATGAACTCCGAACCGAGAAGACGTATCTATAAACTTTAAGTAATCTTTATGCCCAGAAATCAATGTCAGATATAAAGAAACCCATTCTAACGTGTACAAAACATGAGGTAAAATAATCACTTTGTCTACCTAATAATGATGTACGTCTGCTAGTATATCTAGCTAACCCTCAGTGATATTACGTTTACGTAACTTAAACACCCAGGGTTTCTAAAGGTCAGATTACGTAACCGCCAGACCGTAGGTATACCTACAGTTGAAGTAAGTAAATAAAGATTTATATGCTTGAAGAGCTCGTCATGGAATATTGAACATGGATGAACAACTTTATTTTCTGTGTCATTGTTGTCTACAAGAATCGTTGAAGCTTTGTTCGAACTTATTCATCGCTAAAAGCTTTTGGTTTACTGAAATTGGAGTGATCTTCGTGCGTTGAGAAGTCAACATTTCCACTTCTGGAAAGAAGAAGCTACAAATTAGTAATTTAGTTTCCGCTTTATTTTAAAGAAGATCTGTTGTAGTCGTAGTTTTCCCTATCACCAAGTCCACACGAAAATATCGTTAATGTAATAACTACTTGTGAATCACGACCCAAATCACATGTCAAACATTTCGTCAATTGATAACGTAACAAACTTGTGTACGTGATCATTCGGGGGTTGGTCAAACGCAGTTCTTTGTCTTAATTTTGTGAAGTTATGACTTGAATTGAAGGACGTCCACGAATTCTTTCCCAAAAAAAGTTTGGAGAGCCGTGATCTATCTCTCCAAACTTTTTTTGAGAAAGAATTCGTGAATTCTGAAACAGAAATCGTAATGAATTATGAGTTTCGTAGAATGACACAAAGAAGTTACACCGTATGATTTGCGTTGACTGTAGTCTTAGATGGTTTTTATTTTGAGCAGTAAGCTAAATATATTCTAGCATGAAAGTTACTCAAGACAATGCTTCTGATTCTCCCAGAAAAAATGTCACGACTGTTTTTCTCTTTCAAAGGCCTCCCTCTCGTTCCATGTCTTTCTTTTATTGATTCTGCCTTAATCCGTGCATATTATAAATGCGAAAATATCTCTGTTTGTTACCTTTTGGCACACAGGTAGACCATAATCTGGGTTAGTATTTAGGCTACTATTCATCCTGGATATTAATATAAATAAAAACTTTTTCACAAAAAAAAAAAAACAAAGCAACTTCAAAAAAACACTACAAAGTGAAAAATAACTTAAATTTCGGAAGTGGGTGGCAAATAACGAAAATACGATAAGACACCGACTTCAGAAATTTAAATGTTCACCAACGCTCGAATGAAATTTACAGGGGTGCGCCCCTGTAAATTTTATTTTATTATTGTGATTTATTTCGTAATTATGTTAATATTAACCTAATAATCTCTGTCCTGTAATGAACGTACGTACCTAATATTTGCACACCACGCTTAGCAGAATGTGATGATACCATTGACTACTCTTAAGACCTTATAATGTACCATATTCTGACAAATAAATGATTTATTATTATTACCAATCCTTCTGCTAAGGCTGGTGGATACCAATAGGTACTTTCCTTATTCAGTAAAAAGAAAAAACAGGAACCGCTCTAGTGATTCTATAGCCTAATAAAAACGCCTGAAATATCACTTACAAAATTGGTTTCATATTGGCACTTTGTCACTATTAAGAACACTACAAAAAAGCTTTTACGCTCAAGGTCATATCAAGGCTAGCTTCAGTACGATACTGTGAGGTTCTGACCTTGAGTGGAGGTCATTGAGACCGTGAGAATATAGGTTAGCTTGACATATGTGGGCCATGTGACAGTTGAATAACAATGGCGGATTTTCATATCATACCTATATTAAGTAAACTCGTATTATTTGTTTTCCATGGGGAACGCGAAAGTGCAGAAAGCCACGTCGGTGTTACCTACGTTCCTTTTTATTGCACACCGACTCCTTTTGACTCGCTCACATAGTTACAAACATTTTAAACTTAATCCATATTTATAGGAAAACGGTAGAAAATGTCGTCTGTTTGTCGTTGAAGAGTGGGCGGAACTGTTTACATTATTCATAATTTGTTGCCTTCAAAGTGTTGTCAATATTGACGAAAGGTTTCGTCGGCTTTCCTAAGAAAATTGAATTTTCTTGGAAAATCTGCCATTATAGTAAAAAAAGTATTAAGTAAATTATATTGCGCTGAAAATACAAAAAGAACTTAAGATGTTACATCATAATCAGCGTAGCCTTTTCTCAACTATGTTCTGGTCGGCGTCCAGTCTAACCGAATGTAGTTGAATACCAGTACTTTACATATCGTGATCTGACCTCCACAACCACGACATTGAATGGTTGTCAATATTTCGGTCTTCAGATAACTCTGATCTGCAAATGACAGCTGGGACTGGGACCATCTTTGAAGATGATTTAGCTTAGTAAATTAATAAATCGTCATTCTCGATGTTTATAATTTTACAATACATTGTCATTGCAAATGAGGAAAATATCAGGAAAGTTTTGCGTATGAATGTCGATGGGCTATACGAGGAGGAGAAGACCAAAGAAACGATGGAAGCACTGTGTGAAAGATTATGTGACTCGAAAGGGAGTGACTAACGAGATGACAATAGAGAAGTATGGAAGAACACGACATGTGACGACCCCTTTATTTAAAGGACACGAGAATGATGATGTCGTCAATGAAACCACAAACTTCTTACTTCCGCAATGGTAACGTAATACAATACGGAAACATGCATGCATTGTTTTCCTGTTGGCTTCTTTGAGATTTCTCTCAAGTTCTACTTGATTTGAGACTTTAAAGACGAAGTTGAACATTTAAATGATTTTATAGAAACAAAGGTCTCTTTGTATAGTTACCAGCTTCAACTTGAACTCCTACGACTTATTGACGACAAATGTGCGGTCTTTAAAACATTAATTGTTATTCTGATTACCGAAAAACCCCTTTCGGCCGCTATGGCAACTGAGTTTCGCAACTAGTTGTTAACAAAGAAATAACTTTCGTTATATGCGAAAAACCACCCTTTTTTTAAATCTATTCGTAGCTCTGTACTTATTTGATACATTTTCTAATGCAAATTGTTAGCTGCGCTACAGTTTATACTTTTGCAGCTATCGTGGTTTTATTTGTACTTAGTCTTGTGTTATTGTTCCGAAATCAACTTTTTATTACAATTCAATATCTGGTTCTCTTGTCAGTTTACCCCAGGCACCTGACAAAGAAATTAAAATCAAACAAAGTAACAAAGGCGATCAAAACGTCGCATCTACAATAACAGACAATAACTTTATACTTTAACAGTATTTTGGCGCGATGCCACGTCATCTCTAGGTCAATGTTGCCACTGCATCTATACTAGACTTCTATAAATAGAGATGTTTCCTGTTTAATAATATGAAGAGTGGACGAACTAATGACGTGGTTGGCTTTTTCATCATCCCCTTACCGTATAATCCTGATTTATTTGTGCTCGACTCAGATCAGCTGACATCTCCGTAGTCACACAAGTCACCTTTCTAGCCTCATACCAAGTCTTTCACAATAACCATCCACCGTTTCTTTGGTCTTCTGATAGTCTTCTGTTATTGCTATCCATTTTTTTTCCTTTTTCATGAGATTTGTTGATGATGTAATAGGCTCGCCACCCTATTACATGGGACTTAAACATAATTAGCCAAATGTGGCTGTACTATAGGTACACCTTAGCCTAACCCTTTGAGGAATTCAGGCGTGATGTTATGTTTTAAGATGATTTCTACGACAGGAATAGTTTTGGACATTTCGACAACCTTCAATATCGTCTAAACGAATTTTGGACCGTTAAATAATGATACTCCTTTTAACTAAGCTGTCACAGAGTTTGGGTTTTCCGTCTGCCCTTATCGCCCAACGAACATTGGACGACGACAAAATCTAGGTCGTGCTAACGGCTCTTGTCTAAAACAATTTCAATATCGGCTTTGGTGAATCATTTAAATAATGTTGGAGAGAACATTATAAAGCAGCAGGAATTTGTTTTATTATTGAAGAAATTCGTAATGCTCGAGATTTGTGCTTATCTTATGCACTTAGCGGTATTAAAGCGAGGTGAATCGATACAAGCGTGAATAGAGGCACACGAGTAGGTTTGCTCTTTAGCAAAGCACTGCGTTATTTGGTGCCGATCAATTTCATCATCATCTGCCGACTGTCTCTGCAGCCGATACTACTGCTGCTGATACTGAAAATAAAATACGTGGGTTTCACCAGATCGGTAGTCCACCTTGTATAGGGCCTCTAAACAAGGTGGACTAACGTCCTGGTGATGGTCGTAGGGATCTGCTGGGTGCTGCAGAACCGCTCGTTGTGGCAATACTTGCGGGAGACCTATGTCACCAGTGGACGTCTTTCGGCTAAATGTTAATGATAAAAAAAGTTAAAAACTTAAACCCAACTTAAACGATAGAAACGCCAAGTAAAAAGGTATCGACATCGATTTTTTTTCTGTTTTCGTATAGCCAGTCACATGTCATTACTAAGTCATGTAGTTAAGGCATAAATCGTACAGGGCCTCAAGTCTGCTATTACAATAGTGTCAGAATGGTCTATCATTGATTTCATAATGGTTGATTTTGACAAGTTTGATAATCTACTAACATATTTGCGTCATTATGACTTTCCAATGGTCAGCTACTAACACTCCATTGAAAGAAATGGCATCAATTGGTAATCTCGCACATAATGAAAAATGAATGACTGACTTAGGCGATAATGTGCTAAAATTTTGACAGTTCCTTTGATCAGTGACCTACCATGAGAACGTCATTGTGCAGTCATTTCTTTTAATTCGTTACGAGTATCGTGTTTGTGGAATACAATGATCAACCAATGATCGACCATTATGAATTTAGCAGATTACGAACTTTTAGCAAAATGACAATGCGATCGTGTTGGAATGACGAATTTATAAAAATAAAGAATATATTTGGGCCTCAGATTACGTATGACTCCGGCCAACCCAAAACTCATTCAGAGATACAGACTCAAATGTGTGTTTTAGTGTGAATGAACTTTGAAGATCTATGAATGCTTCATAATCCAGGACGGTTAGCATCGCAGGTTAACCCACATTAAGAATCGCTGGCCTAGCATGTGCCCTACCAAAAATAGCCCAACACAAAAACTTAAACTGAAAAATATTATTGTTTATTTATATTATCCGGTCACATGATTAAGTATGACTGAGTGCCTACTTTGAATTATTGAAAACCAAACATAATTAAAGCTTGGGGTGGGGTATCCAAAGTTGATCAAGAAAAAAATTATGGCTGTGTCATTGTCTGTCTCTGTCTGTTATGGGGGACTAAACTTGAAATACGATCGACTAGAACTTTCCAGATCATTATCTTAGCAAACTCGCTAAAATCCTTACCGTTCAAGACAAGACTACGTGACAAAAAACAGGTAGAAATTCTCAGAAATCTCAAAGGAACCTTGCAGATCGAAATTTGGACATGACAGACGATGTGTCACGGTTACAGCGACGAAGTAAATAAACAAAATGAATTTACCGCGTGTTCCTTCGACGATAAAGGCAATAAATTAAAAAGTAATAATGTTTATTATGTGATTTATTGGTTTTTATAAAAGTTTTTAGGTTTTGACAGTTTTGGCAAAATGGAAGGGGATGACTGTGGAGGATCGGCTGTTCCGCAGCTATATCCAGCAGTGGATTGCGATAGGCTGAGTTTGATTGAAAGGAAAAACTTTCTATATTTTAAGGGCCTGTACTTACTACATCAAATTTTCAATATAATTCCTCAAATCTGCAGCATTCATTTTGAAATAAATATTTATTTTAAAGTTGACAGTTAATGTTAAGTACAATGTTTGAAGAAAACACGATTCCATAAAATAATCTCGAATTAATAAAATTCCAAACCGCTGTTATAAAAAAAAATACTTCAAATTTGATCATGAAATTTAGGGCTGATTTCATCAATGAAACTGAACGCGATCAGCAATTTCTAAAACGCGTTCAAGAGCTGTCAGTGCTGTCAGTGTCAAAATTGTCTGGAATATTGTACACTGACAGCTCTTGAACGCGCTTAGATGTGCTGAACGCGTTCAATTTCATTGGTGCCATCCGCACTTAGCATAATAACTGAACTAACTATAAAGCAGCGACTATGTTTTCTATATTTTTTTTAATACCATTTTTTTCGCCGTAATAAGCAATTACCTAAACTATTGGCGCCTTAGAGCTGCCAGCACCCCACACCGTTTCGCTCTCACGCAGTCCGCGAGCAGTATTGTGCGCGCGAGATAAAAAGTGAATTTGAGCTAAGGTAGTATGGGCCCATAAAGGACAAACAATTTCTCGGCTTAGACTGATTTGTATTTTCTTTGTGGTAATTAATTTCCGTGCAATTCCTGAACTTTGAAACAAACAAAGTGTCATAATTTTAAAAGAGACTGCATTTGTAAACAAAGCTGCCAGACCCATCGTCCATGTATTCATCCTATTTATTTATTCAGTTGTAGCTCGTAGTGCAAGATCTCTTTGTTTTAAATTGTTTGAAAATACCCATAATAATGTCGTGTCATTGAAAGTTTTCTGGCTAGTGTCAGAGATTAGTACAGATGGTTCACTCCGTAAAATCGTTAAAATATAAAGCGACTTGCTCCGACACAATAAAGTGCAATTCAGGTCGCACAGCGCTAATTACCAACAGTTATATTCACCTAGAAGTTGCCTCTCTTTCTATCGCGTAACTCTTATATCTTGTGACTACGTTACGCCCACTGAATTCGACAAGTCGAGCCCGTCGCGTACTTCTAGCTTCAAAAATAAAAAATAAAAATACCTAAAATGCGGAGTGAACCATCTGTAGTATTCATCTGTGTAACAAGTATTGTTTCTAGCAAATGTGCCCTTTTATAATTTCTAACGTGACGATATTATAGTGGACGTCGACGTCCATGAAATGTATGGAATTAAAGAAAGAAAATACATTTATTTGGCACAGACTAAAAGGCACACAAGTCGAACGAAAAAATAGGAGTACAAAATAAAAAGTGTAAAACTGCGTTGTTTTAATTACGTGCACGTTTTAACGTTATCGTGGACGGAAGGATTTCAAAGCGTCTTATTATATTTTCATACATTTTACTTCGCTATCGTGATGTTGTGAGGTGGACGTTGACGTCCACGATGATATCGTCACGTAAGAAATTATAAAAGCGCACAATAGCAAGCGTTTTTAAAGGTCCATAGTAACAGTCAACAGGTCCATGGTATCCATAGCAACAGAGTTTGATCTTTGTAACTGTTGAGACGATGCCAACAATTTTTTAATTAATGTTTTTATCAACATAGTAGATATAATATTCTCTTAGTTATGTACCGACGCGAGCAGGTCAACCTACCCGAAACTGTCACATTTTCCCAATCAACTTTGAATCTTATAGTTTGGTGATAAATTTGAAGATTAATTAATGACAGATTGTAGAAGGCTGATGTGCTGGCGTCTGTACACTGTACACCATAAAAATTACAGATTTAAATGGAGAAATTTTACAAGGTGTGACACAATGGGCGGTCTTATCGCTAAAAGCGAAATATAGATAGTGCAATCCACTGAGACGCGCCCCACTCCGCTCCGCTCCGTACTAAAGTACAGCTTACAGTACAGTAATCGCGGATTTTGCCCACAATTTCGAGAAAAATGCAAGACGGAGGTGATAGAACTTGCCCTATCGGATCACACAGCGCAACTGCTGAAATGCCCCGTACGTCTGAACTGTGTTCTGAAATACTGGTATAAGTCACAACGGGATTTTAGCTCGGAGAATGTTATTAAATTTAGAACCTGCCTGGAAAAACTAACATTCTCTGAAATCTATGACAATGATGATCCAAATGATGCATTCAACTTGTTTATTGAACAATTTAAATTATTTTATGACCTGTGCTTCCCTCGTAGACGTATTAAAATACCAACAAGCCAAAAACCTAAATGGATATCGCGAGGACTTAAACTATGTAGCTTAAAAAAAAGGCAATTATTATGGACGTCTAGACTTAATCCTACTCAAATAAATAAATCAAAATATTTAAATTACACAAAGATATTTAAAAAAATTATTAATCTGACTAAACGTTCACAAAATGACCACAATATTAAATCTTCTGACAATAAAAGCAAAATGACATGGAAAATAATAAAGAACTCTAAATTAAATCTACCTAATGACTCAATAAATATTATACAAGTTGACAATAAAACGATTAACAAACCGCAATTAATTGCTGAACACTTCAACGACTATTTTGTAGAAAAAATTATGCCAATACCCGGATCAGGCAAAAGATCGAGTGCGTATATCACAAACAAACAAAAGTCAATGTTCATGCCTCCATGTCAACCGATACAAATATTTAACATAATAAAATGTATTAAAAACACTAATAGCGTAGGGTATGACGAAATTTCTACTAAAATTATAAAACATGTTGCCGACTTAATCTCTAAACATTTGAGTCATATTCTTAACCTATGTATCAGCCACGGTATTTTTCCGGATCGTCTTAAATTCTCCATAGTGAAGCCTATATTTAAAAAAGGTAATAAGCAACATATGCAAAATTATAGACCTATTGCGCTTTTGCCAATTGTTTCCAAAATATACGAGAAATATATTTATAATGAGCTCTACACTTACTTAGAAAAACAAAAGATTCTCTGCAACGAACAAAAAGGTTTCCGAAAGAACATGACAATAAACATGGCTATATATGAGTTTTTAAATAAAATTATGACTAATATTGATAGTAAGACACCTGTTTGTGCTGTGTACTGTGATATGACGCAAGCTTTTGACTGCGTTGACCATACTATCTTAAGAAACAAACTTGACTCCTATGGTATAAGAGGTAACGTTCTGGACATATTAAGCACTTACCTCTCAAAAAGAAAACAATCTACCGCTATAACAAACTTAAACTTAAAGACTAAAGAAGAAGTAACATACCTGTCTAAAGAGCGCTCAATATACTTTGGTGTACCACAGGGCAGTGTATTGGGTCCTCTACTGTTCTTAATTTACATTAACGACCTGCCCAAAGCTATAGACTTCCCAATAACACTCTTTGCTGACGATAGTACGGTAATAATTGCATGTGATAAACCAGAATCATATGAAGCTGATGTTAATAACGCGGTAACTTCAATAATATCTTGGCTTGATAATAATAATCTAAGAATCAATCTTGGCAAAACACAAATAATGCACTTTGGCCATAAAAAACCTAGTTCGAAAATGGAGGTCCAATACCAAAATAACAAAATTCACGATGTTGATAGTGCAAAATTTCTAGGTTTGATAATTGACAGGCAGGTCAATTGGAAGGATCACATTGAAGCACTATGCAAGAAAATCAGTACTTCATCCTATGCCCTGTATAAACTTGCCCCAACAGTTAACATAGATGCTCTACTTACAGCTTATCATGGTCTTGTATCATCTGTATTACGTTATTGTATTATATTCTGGGGTAACTCTACAAACAGAGAAATCGCCTTTAAAGCGCAAAAGCGATCCATCAGAGCCATGTTCAGACTACAAATAACGGACAGTTGTGGACCATTTTTCAAGAAATACAAAATTTTAACACTACCGTCTTTGTATATTTATGAAACTGCCTTATTTGTTAAGCTGAATTCACACCTGTTTCCTAAATTATCAGATACAGTTAAACGTTACAGGCGGAATGATATGTTACGCGGACGAAGAGCTAAAACAGCATTAATGTGGAAAAGCATATTCTGCATAGCCCCGCAAGTTTTTAATAAAATCCCAAACAAAATCAAACAACTAAATTTAAACGGGTTTAAAAAGGAACTTAAAGAGTTGCTATGTAAAAAGTGTTATTATAATTTAAACGACTTTTTGATTGATACTGACATACGAATGTAATTGTAATCTTTTAAACTTTGAAATCTCTCTTTGATAGTTTGACATTGAATAATACTTTGACATTAACCTAGATAATATTTTTAACCTCTTAATGTAATATTAATTCGTACCTAATTATTAATTCAATTCATCAAAATTAACTTATTATTTTTATTTTGTATTGCAATAATTTTATTTGTGTACTTATCTGATATTTGCACGCCCCACGTGGCAGAATGTGATGAAACAATTTATTAATTTAAGACCATGCAATGTACCATATTCGGACAAATAAATGAATTTGAATTTGAATTTGGAGTGGGGCGCTTCGTCGTGGATTATACTATCTGTATAATAGTATTTATGTTAAAAATTCAAAGCTTCGGAGTTTAAAAATTGAAACTGTTGAGATTATGCCAACAATTTTTAAATTAATGTTTGTCATAGGACGAGCTAAAAAATTAAGTTTCAGGGAAAAGACGATTCACAAAAAAAAAATGCAAATTAGTAAACCGGCCAAGTACGTGTCGGACCACGCAATGAAGGGTTCCGCAGTTGAGATGAATTTAACCTAAAAACAAATTTAACATTGTAGTTGACAATCTCGACCTGAATTTGTTTTTGGTATTAGTGTAAGCTGAAAAACCTGTTTCACAACGATACGTTGACAAATGGGAGCAAAGTTAACATAACCTTTTTGGCTACTTCAGGATTAACACCAAACCAAAACTCATTCAGAGATAAAGATTACAGACTCAAATATGTGTTTTAATGTGGATGTGCTTTGAAGATCTATGAATGTTTCATAATCCAGGACGGTTAGCATCGCAGGTTGACTTCAGACGAAAAATGACTTTTGTACTCCATTCAATATCGTACATATTTCATAATATTTATACTTAACTGTGGAATTATTTATCAGCCAAAAATAAAAAAAATCGCGGAACCCTGGTACTTTTATACGGAACCCACTTTAGAAATTGCTGGTCTACTGGTCTAAAGCTTTATTTGGGTAGTTTCCACTCCACGAGTCAAATTCCTGGTCCAAGGCCATTTTAAATTGCGAGAATAAAAATCACTTGCAGGCCAATAAAAATGAATCAATCTGACAGTTCTAAACTGCTCTAAAAATAAAATTGCCGCCATATGTGTTAGTGAGTGCTTCCTAATTCAGTCTGTCGGGCTCCAATGTGCATAGCTATAAGTAATACTAACTTGCCCGCGGTTTCGCTCACGTGGACGTCGGAAAATATCCCACAGGAGGAATAATTCCGTAATAAATTGTTTTCATGTAACTCTATTGGTTTACGAGACGTATAGTTCGATTCAAACTTAATGGCGGCTCGGAAGTTAGTTACTCGCTGCGCAGTACCCCACCCCTCACCCCCGCTGACCCATAAACACGTTACTGCGCAGCGACTCGCCTCATGTTCCGAGCCGCCATTAAGTTTGAATCGAGCTGTAACTGTCGACTTGCTCATTTAATAGATAGAATGTAATGCAGGGATTTTATTATCATTGAGATATTTTTGAGAACACCTTTTATCAATTCTTACCGTAAAAACGTAAATAGAAGTCAGCTTGAACTGAGCTGTCAATAGATAGTGTCAATCGCTAGCATCAGATGGAATGACAGCTCACTTTAAGCTGACTTCAGGTAAGTTTTCACGGTAAGATTGTTACAGTATAGACCGGCGGCATAGCTCGAAACCGAATCAGGAGTATTAACACCTAACTTATCAATTTTTTCGCAAAACAACAGTCAACATTTCTGTGTGCCTTTAAAATTAAAGTCACATGAGACCTTTCAGCTTAGTCTCGGGGGTGCCATGATTTCATGGTAATACAGTCCAATATAATAGTACTTTAAATAGAGCCTCCGAATATTCCGACACATGGTTAAGCAGGCAGCCGACCCCAAAATAATTTTAAGTAGATGATGATAAGTATGATAAATTGATAACACATAACATCATCATCATCATTTCAACCATAGGACGTCCACTGCTGAACATAGGCCTCCCCCAATTATTTCCAAATCGGCCGGTTAGAAGCGACCTGCATCTGGCTTCCTGCGACCTTTATTAGGTCGTCTGTCCACCTTGTGGGTGGACGTCCCACGCTGCGCTTGCCGGTACGTGGCCTCCATTCCAGAACCTTTCTGCCCCATCGGCCGTCAGTTGTTACATAATATATATACAAATAAAGAAATTGATTGATTGATATTAATATATCACGCCTGTAATTAGAGTTGCCAACTATACTTTCTAAAAAAGTATCCTACATTATTTTCGAAAATATTACTATAAACTTTTGCATAAAAATAAAGTATGCGAAAATACTTACTTTATTTCTTATTTTTACTGTGATATGTAAAACGATACACTCATCAGGGTAGTTAATGAACTATTAATCGATAAATACGAAGCAAAAATAATATTTGTGGGTACAGTGGGCTCCAGAGAAACCTCTCATTGTTTTTTACATTGCTAGGGGGGTGAGGTTTCTCTGGAGCCTACTGTACCATCTTACTAATACTTAAAGAAACAAGATTTTTTAGACAAAAATACTGTTGACCCTGACCTTTGCTAAAAGCTCCCAAAAAATGTTTCTAAGGGAACAAAAAATATAAATTTGGAAATACTTTTTTTTTTCTTCTTATTTAGAAGAATACTTACTTCTTATTTTCTATTCAAAGAATTTGATACTTTATTTTTCTCAATAATTGTTGGCAAACCTATAGTAGACCCATATTTCGCCAGTCATGTTTCAGTTCCATGTAATAGGAGGCGACCATAATGCCATCAACCGGGCACAAATCCTGCTATTGAGAAATTCCAGATGGAAAAACCCAATAGCACTGCCCGATCTGGGTATCGAACACAGGACCTCATGCTCAGCGGTAGCGCTTGTGACCTCTAGAGCGCCGAGGCAAAACAAACCTAGAGGCAGGAAAATCATTTCATTGATTTTATGCCACTTAATCGAAACTATATTAAATGAAGAATACACACACACACACACATACACTATAGATTATAGTGATAATATTAATCTTAATGGCAACACGAATGGCGGTTGCAACTTGCAAGTCATGTAATATCACTGAACAAGTCTGTTTACGACCCGCCATCAGTGTGAACCTCGACCTTTTTGCACTCAACTGATTATTTTGCTCTTGTGTACTGATCCCGATAATGTTGCCTGTTTAAAACGTGGGAATTTTCGCTTTAAACCTGCGGCCTTATAGCGTAACGTAATTTTAATGACAATCGATTAAATTTTGACAGTTCAACTGCAGAATGCTACACCCTAATTGCGTTGCGTTCGGTATGACAATTTATTTCATATTTTTACTCGACTTGATTAAGGTTTGAATTGTCGAAATAAAAGGTATCTGAAAAAGTGTTCTGAAAACCTGTAAGTACCCCTAGCACGAACTACTAACTGGATATTAATGTATGCATGTTCTAGAAATAACCATCACAGACTGATGGTTAGTCCCTTCCTATTGATTAGCAGACGACCTCGCACGGTATATTTATTTACACGTCGCGTTTGCAATGCTAAATAGTAGGTAATTTGTCTGCTGTGATGCATGGCCAGGATCGACTTAGAAGACTAGAAAGATGTGATCCAGGTGCCTAATAGAAAACTTATGAGTTGCAGTGATCGGGAAAACGAATTAGCTCCTCGTCTCTTGCAAGGATGTCGTAAAATATGACTCAGTGATGCTACGATGGGGTATACAAGTAAACATCCAATACTACTTTGCGAACCAATCTGGTAGTTTCCATTTGCTCAACCGTGGTCACTATGTCAAAAGACGTTCCTTCACTATCGTCGCCTTCTCTCGTTTCGGCGCAAACTTTATAGGAATAGGTGCAATTTCTTTAACTAGCTTATAATTAGTTTAAGGGAAGACCAAAGAACCGAAGGTCGGACTGTGTGAAAGATATGAAAGATAGACGACTAATAGAGAAGTATGGCAGAAAAAGATAATATGCTGCACTGACCTCAAATAAATTGGAATAGGGGCAGGATAATGATAGATGTCCCTCTCCTGGGCAAACACCTTGCCCAGATCTTTTCAGGTTTTGGGTATGTCAGACAGCACCAGCCAGTCAGCAGAACCATGCCATATCTAGTAAAAAGAATAGCCAGTCATCAAGGTGGTAGCGGGTCTGACTGCCCGGTGCGCTGGACGTACATTTAAGGGATCTCGCGCACTAGACGGCCACGACTCCGGCCAGTCGTGGCCGTCTAGTGGTATTGTATGGTCTGCGGCTAGTTTGGCCGTTGCGACCAAGTGCGCGATTCGTATCGGTTTCTACACCTGGTCGCTGCCCCTCGTGGAGTATATTGTAATGCAATTTATTAAACGGTCCGTGTTTAGAGTGGACGTTCACGGTCTCATAGTAACCCCTATCGTGTTGAATGATTAACTCCATACGATGCTTCGAGTGAATTTTCATTAATGTTTACGAGCAGTTCTGCGTCATTCAATCTATTAATTTATGTTTAAATAAATAACCTGTGTGCTGTGAGGATATAATAATATTGTCAATCAGCATCATCAACCTTGGAATGAATTAGTTTTCATCTGTAGCTTCCTGTTTACTTGATAATTGATATCATTTTGTAGAATTACGCAGAATTACCACGTCAATCTGAGAACGATCTCGGGTCCAAATAAAACAGCGAGCTTAAAATTGATGCCAAATTCTATAACTAACGTTTTTCCGCCATTTTTCACGTTACCTATTGTCATGTGATTATAATTGTTTTAACCTCTACCAGTCGTTGGATATTATAAATCCTTGGACTGGGTTCGAAATTTAATTTCTCTATTAATTGTAAAATTGGCGATTAGCATTCATCTGCTTGCCTTGTCCCAACTATGTTGGGGTCGGCTTCCAGTCCAACCGGATGAAGATGAATACCAGTCACACGGAAAGAATACATATCTGACCGCCACAAACCAATTACTGGGTATGCGATAACCCTTACTAAGTCTGGTTGTCAGACTCGGGCTTCTGACGAGCCATAACGACTGTCCAAGATCCACGAATCACAGCGGGGCGTGATTTCCGAGGCACATAGGTGTCTTTGTATGTAAAGAAGGTCATCCATTTACGGACCAACTGTGGCAAGCGTAGCTTCAGCTGATCGATCGGCTATTTATTTATTAATAATAGAACCAACGGCTATAACAAATGGATGGACGTTGATTAAGAAACCTCAAGCCGAACCAATCGAAAATGTACTGAAAAATTGGGTTGATCAATTGAGTCAATTATGAATGATTTTATGTTCCATTCTTAAATGACAAAGTTCACCTTTGCAATAAATCCAGACATTTGAAAAAATAATCAGTAGTTTTTTTTTATAGCCTATTCAAATAAACACTAGATGGCCCACCCGTTATAATCAAGATCGATGGTGATGTCAGAATTCTTATATCACAAGAATTTAGTCAATTAGTTACAATTCTTTCATAAAATGGATCTCAGAGTCATCGTTTTTAAATGACTTCCAAAAGAGAGGTTATCAATTCGGATGTATAAACATATATATTTTTTTTATCAATATTTTTATATTTATCATCATTCAAAAATTTGTCCAGTCTTTACATTGACCCGTTAACAATTTCAGGTACTTGTAGATGATAAAATATGATTGATTTTTTAAGTACACTTCAAACGAATTTTAAGTTATGGTTGCCAATTTTTTGTTTTAGTTTTTACTGTCCCTCGACCGGGCAAAGGACTCACCTTGTTACTTTTCCACGCTACCTCTACCTCGCGAACCAGCCCTCGCGATACGCGTCCAGATTCGCATCACGCACGCCAGCCCTCGCGATATACGGCCAGGCTCGTATCACCTCTGGATCGGCGCCATCCATCTTGGGGTTGCCAAATAACGTAAAGAAAAATTGCAACATACTTTACGTATGATATTCTTTTTTAGTCTATGATCATGATGTATAATGTCCGTCTGTTCCCTGTCACTTCAGGATTCTAGAAACTCTTGGCAGGTCACAATGGTGTGATTTACAAATGGAAACGTCATTAGCTATGTTAAATGTTCTTGTTATGTCGCTATGCGATGATGTGTCCTATGCTGTTTTTGCGCTTTATTGCATTGTGGAATATTTACCAGTTGCCAAGACAAAATAGCGTGCACCTATAACGTCAAAATTGACATGCTTGAGAGCAACGTTCTAGAATACGGGCTAATATTTTAACTATATCACAGACTTTATTAATTAAAATGAAATAAAATGCGTTTACCTGCGGTAAAATATGACGCAAATAAAAACAAACACAAAAAATAACAAGTTGATGGGCATTGCGTAATATCCACGCAAAACGGCCATCGCTCAGCATAATGCTCCGACCCTATGCTAGACAGAGCCACAGCACTGGTTTTCAGCTACAGCCGGCGCTGACGTGATAACGTCGAACAGACAAAAAAATTGCTGCAAAAAATTAGATACTTACAAAAAACAAATTAAGAAATAAAATAAATACTTACACAAATCTACAAGTTCTAAATCTTTATCTTTTATTTAAACTGGTAACCCTATCTATAAAGGTATTGTCGCCTGCAGCCTAGCAACGACTAGACAAGTTCGCGACATAAAGCCTTGTGCAGACTGGCGCGACGCGACACCGGTATAGCTATTATCATCATCATCATCATTTCAGCCATAGGACGTCCACTGCTGAACATAGGCCTCCCCCAAAGTAAAGGTATATACCTTGAAGTTTTCTTAGAAATTGTTTTGTTAGTCTCGTCGCCCCAGACTGCACGAGGCTTAATGGTTGATCTAATGATTGATCGAGTATCAATCTGCGTGTCCGTTTGCCAGAGGGACCGATACTGGCTGTCTTGTGCCATTTTAACACTTTACGCTTTGTTAATCCAATTTTCTTTGGTTATACTAGGTTACTAGGAAGTTCTCGAGATAGATTTTAATGTATTTCACAATATTAAAGTCGTTAAGATGCACACTAGTTGCCTTAAGCTTCGTGCAGACTAGCGCGACGCGACACCGGCTATTGTAATACCGTGAAGTTTTCTTAGAAATTGTATTGTCCGAGTCGCGTCGCGCCGTCGCGTCGCGCTGGTCTGCACGAGCCTTTACTCACTCGCAATCACAAAGCGATTGTAATTGGTAGCGCTATCGGAAACTTTATTTGACCAGACTAATCACATTCTCTCTGAATATTACACCAAAAATAATCAATTTTTGGTCTTGAAGCATTTACTTGAGTAGCTTATCCTGTTAATCGTCTTTGCATGTACCTCTAGGTATACTTAGTATTTAAAGTTTATTTGCAGACAGCGCGTGACCAATCTCCTTGACCGCAGATTATTTCCTTCCGCGCCCTAGGTAAATACTTCCTACTCTGGCTCTTATCGCATTTACGACGATTTTATAACAAGACAACCTGCTATTTATGGGTTACAAGCTATTGTTTATACATTCGCAATTAATTAGCTAATGTTTTGTAAAAATATAATTTAAAAGAGTGGAATGAGTAGGTGACGAATAAAGCCTCGTGCAGACTGGGGCGACGCGACTAACAAAACAATTTCGTAGTACGTCGGACGCACGAGCGGTGTTTTCTCGCGGCGATTTATTAGCTATTGAGTAGGAATTTTCAACGCTCTGCTAAGCGCCGAGAGTTAAAAATCGAACAGTGTGATTTTTCGACGTGCTGGGATCCAATGAACTTTGTTGGATTCTCAATACTCGGCTCAACGACGAGAGTTGAGAATCCAGTGCGCGATAAAATCCCGCCGCGATATTTTAACGTCCGTATGAACGGGAGCTTACCGGTGTCGCGTCGCGCGAGTCTACACGAGGCTTAATATAGAAGTATCGAAGAAAAAGACATTTCACGCCGACCTGAAATAAATACGTGTATGGGGACAAAAACGAATGAAATAATTTAAAAGAGTGTCCATGGACTTAATTTCTTGCCCGTTCTTGTTCATAGGAACCTACTACCTACGTTTTGGAATAGGCAACTAAGTTCATCTTTTCGAATCAACGACTCCTTTGGCAATTCTAAAGTGCCTATAAATGGTTTAATTGAAATAAATGCTTTTTGAGTTTCTCAGTCTTACATACTATCTAATTTGAAAACAAAATCCCGTGAACACGATGACCACATCTGTTACCGCCTCGGTTCTATAGCGGCCGAGCGCTGCAAGCAGAGATAGTCCTTACGGTGTATAGATCTTCTTCGATGGTTTCATTCCTACATCGATCTCATTTTCTTTTTTGGGTCGCTACAGCGGCCTAGGGCTAGTTTGAGAGCAATCAAAGAATTAAACACCCTCATGACAAATATCGGTATTCTAACAATTTTTCTCGTTGGTCTAGTGGTCGCAAGCGCTACAGCTGAGCGTGGCAGTGTTATTGGGATTTTAAATCTGGAATTTCATTTACATAATCATCAATCACAAAAAAAAAAAAAAAAAGGCCTATAACGTTCCCAGTGCTTAGACACTCACACAGGCCTCGTCTCTGTGAGAGGGAGCGGGCCGTAATCCACCACGCGGGCCCAGTGCGGGTTGGTAGATGTCACATGTCTTCGAATTTTTGGTTCTAGGACATGCCGGTGTCCTCACGAATACTCACGATGTTATCGTTTACCGTTTTCAGAGCAGAATTGCAGAGAGCATTTGTGCCCGGTGGATGGCAACAGGCTCGCCCCATAATAAGTGGGACTTAAATGTAACTGGTGAAATGTGGGTGTACTATAGGTAGTTACACCTCTGCCTAATCCTTCGGGGAGTGCAGGCGTGATGTTATGTTATGACATCTGTTACACATCGAAACATCAAAAAGACCCGTCAAATCTTATCAGAAAACATACCAATTCTACGCATTTGATAAAGCTATCACTGTCACGGTGATAAAGCGACGTTCAAAAGATTTGCGATAACCGATAAGCACAATCGAAGTCCGAAAAACATTTTGATAAATCGCGTCAGATTTTAAGCCGTAGTTTGTCCCTGGGTGGTTGTGATAATTTCAATGATAAACTGTTTAACTGATAAGAGAATCAACGTTTGTTTTTTTATAGCATTTAGCAGTTTCCTTGTTGTTGACAGTCGTTACCGGATATTCAGAAGCCCGAAAGTCTGATATCCAAAACCAAGTGGTATCGTGTTATCTAGAAACTGGGTTGTGGAGGTCAGATAGGCAGTCGCTCCATGTAAAATACTGGTGTTCTGCTGCACCGATTAGCCTGGAAGCCGACCCCAACATACATAGTTGGGAAAAACCCTAGGCTGACTGATTTAGGAGAAGCCTTGTTAAAGCTACCGCAAACAGGTGCAACGTGACTAATAATACAATTTCTAAGAAAACTTCACGGTAGAAGAATTACCGGTGTCGCGGCGTGCGACAAGTCGCGCCAGTCTGCAGAAGCCTATAAAATGTTCCGAGTCATAGACTTTCTTCGTCCTCAAGTTAGGGGAAAGGTGTTCTCTTTTCAAATCTATTTTGTAAAAAGGTTTTTAGTGGGTCACTGTAATTTATCTAAGTTACAATAGCCTAATGTCAACTGCTCATCACCTTTAACAAAATATTGCTTTTCCCGATGCAGGAACGTTAATCGTTGAGGAGTTCTCCTGGTACTTCACCATCAGCTCCACTTCTCTATATGCATTGTAACGAGATTTCTTGGCAACCCTATTAAAGTAATCGAATCAAACCGTGACATACTTATAATTGAGTAGTTCCGGTGGCCATCTGTGGTCTTCATCATCAGTTCCACTTCACCAAATGGTGCTTCCCGGGAGCAACTGCACGAATTACTATAAAAAATACCCAAATCGCTATAGGTGTGCCTATAATATTGGAAGAGTTCCCTCGATTTCTCCAGGATCCCATCGTCAGATCCTGACCTGAAGACAATGGGACCATTTCGGAAGTATACCCTTTCAAACTAAAAAAAGTAAATTCGTCTTTATAAGACCGGAGTTATGCCCGAAAATATATTTAAAAAAAATATATATACATACGAGTACGAACCTATATCCGAATTGATAACCTCCTCCTTTTAGAAGTCTGTTAAAAACAATAAAGTAGGTACTTAGTACGTGTCATAAATATTGATAAGTGCATGTGTCTGAGCGGGTGTATGCTGTGTGGCCATGTGTTGGTGCACGTGCAACGCTTTGTGTTGGTAAACATTACGTAGGCGTCTGTCATGTTAGTTATGGCAGCATCCCACGATGCGTGATGCGAGACGCGGACCAGCCTGTACCGACGCGCGACGCACCATGGGAAGAGTATCGTCCGCGGTGCGCCCGATCCGTGGCGAGTGGTAACTTCAAAGGTGCGGTGCGAGCTTCTCTTACACTGCATTTCGGAATGACAAAATGAATCTTCAAAATGGTTGAGCTAAACGGTGCTGATCCATGCGTCATGTTCGTGAACGGGCGCCATCAGTAGGGACTGGTCATCTCTTATCTGCCACGGCTTATTTTAATTTTTGAATTGTTTGTGTCTTTTTATTACGGACGCTTTTTACGTGCACATCTTACTACATTGTTCTCACATGTATAATTTCAACATGAATGATGTAATCAATATTTTGTAACAATATTATGATTTAAAAGAGTGTCCGTGGAGTTTCTTGCCCGTTCATCTCCATAGGAACCTACGCTTTGGAATGGGCAATTAGCTTCATATTTCTGACTGATTGACCCCTTGAAAATTCAAAAGTGCCTGTAAATGGTGCTTTGAGTTTGAATACAATCTCAACGGGCTGGTTTGCTGTCCGTCCCCGATATCACGCACCGTGGGAAACCGTATTTAGAAAGATGATATTATCACAGTAATATTATCATATTACCGTGATATTATATAGTTTTCTGATGAGCCATTGTTTGTCTGTATTTGTTGTCCATCTTTGTTTCTACGTAGAAACATGAACCGAAGGGCGTTCTAGAAGTAATAGCATGTTAACAATTTAACCGTACACTTAATAATGGCATGTATATAATCGAACAAATCATTCCCATTTATCGCTCTTATAAATATTATTGAACACCCTAATAATGCGCCACTTTTTGTGAGCCTCAAGTAATTTGAAAGAAAAAACTTGCGGTAAACATGACGCACAGAAAGAACAAAACACGAGAATAACAAATTGGGGGGAAAATATGCGTCACATCCACTCAAAACGACCATCGCTCAGCATAATACTGCGACCCTATGTGAGACAGTACCCCAGCGCTGGTTTTCAGCGAAAGCCGGCGTTTCTATTTCGAATTTATATTTTGGATCCTAAAAATACCATTTATCCAAGAAACTAAAAACAAATGCAAATGAGGATGGGCGCTGATACCTATATCACAATATATTAATTTTACTGTAAACCTGTTTATTTATGTTAATTTTGAAGGTGCAAATAAACGTTTATTTATTTAAAGTGCGACCAACTTTGACGTTTGATCACAGTTCTAACCTAACCTAACACATTTGGTCGGGGTGCCCTAGCTTAGTTACTGCAGCCAATTGTGAAAATAGGCCAGAAAGTTAAAAAGAGGGTCAATATTGTATAAAATAGTGTCAATAAGTTTTTAGAGGATTAATTAAATATTTTATCTTAATAAAGTAACAATTAAGTGCGAATTTTACCAATGACACTGTACGCGATCAGCACATCTAAACCGATTTCAAGATCTGTCAGTGTCATTATTTTCTTTGGAATATTGACACTGACAGCTCTTAAACGTTTGATTGGTGAAGGGCGAAACTGAACGCGATCACTTCTAAACCGCGTTCAACAGCTGTCAGTTTCAATATTCCACAACAATGATGACATTGACAGCTCTTCAACCCACCTTAAGTTATCTGTTTTCTAATTTCATATCGATTAAGGAATAAAATAGAATAGAATAATAATAAATGTTTAATAAAATACATGCTCTAGCACTCGTTAGGTACTCTTGTATGTAGTACAGACGCCAGCACATCAACCTACCCGAAACTGTCATTTTTTTCCAATCAACTTTGAACCTTATGCCAAAATAATAATGTTGAACATCTATTAAAGAAATTTAACAATTTGTAGTAGTTTGACGTACTGGCGTCTGTACATAACTGTAGCCTCAATTTGTTCTCATTATCCATGCAGGTGCCGTTACAAATACATGATGAATTTGAGATAAAACTACTACAGGTTTATGGGGTCAAAGCGAGTTTTAACTTTGATACTAAAGGCTCCTGCAGACATGCGCGATACGACAGCGCGACTTCGCCTTTGGTGGAACAATTTCTATGAATACTTCTCGGAAATTGTTCTACCGGTGTCGCGTCGCGCCTGTTTGCGGGAGCCTTAATGCTCTATCTACCACCCCCATCTACTACTGCAATAAGTTGTGATCTTTAAAACTAGCATCACACAATCGCTTTCATTTTGAGGATTTAAATCACCGATGAAACAAATGAAGTGAAAGCAATTGGTTCTATTGGCAACATGTTATCGATTGCAATTTGAAGAGTGTTACGCAATTGAGGTGCAGTTTCCATAGAAAGCACAATAGTATGACGATACAGTCACATGATCTTTGTTGATGACCGTGTTTTTTTTTTTTGCGTCAACAAAACTGACCTTGAAACGGTCGGACTCGTTCATAAATAATTTATACTTCATTACGAAAATAATGTCATTATTATAATTATTAGATCCGCAATTCTGCATTAAGTATCTAAGATTTGTTTACTAATAGGCGAGTAGCTTTTGTTAAAGTAAAGGCTCCTGCAGACAGGCGCGACGTGTCTGATGGAACAATTTCTATGAAAACTTCACGGCACAATCTACTGGTCACGTCTACATGGGAGCCCTAAGACGTATAGTTTTTAGAACGATGATATATTTTGTTTTCTCTTCTACTCTTTCTTACACACGTTGTCTTCATCTCTTTTTATCTACTTTTCTATCACGGATAAACTGGCTGGACTAGAAACAAAGGAAGCTGGACTGGCTTTAGAAATAAAGGAAGTTCGTGGTAGGAGTAAACTGACAGAAGTCGTCACGTAACGAAAAAGCGTTATGCCCCAAAAAGTCAGTTTCAATTTGGATTATATTTTTTTCTGGCTGTCTGTATTTTTGGTAAATACATATAAAAACACACGTGTATATCTATAGTACACCCACATTTCGCCAGTAATGTGTAAGTCCAATTTAGCGGGGGGGGGGGGGGGGGGGAGCGAGCCCATTGCCACCAACCGGGCACAAATCCAGACTCCGGGCTGTTACTGAGAAATTCCAGATGAAAAACCCCATAACACAGACAGCCAGAAAATGTATTTAGGTAGGTAGGTACATCATAACTAATATTATAAAAACAAAAGTCAGTTTGTTTGTTACGCTTTCACGCTTTTAAACGGCTGGACGGATTTGGATGAATTTTGGGTTAGGGCATAGGATAGTTTTTATCCTGATATTCCCATGGGATCGAGGAGCTCGTGGCTAAGTAATAACTGCCGCACGGGTCGATCCGTCAGGTTAAGCTACGCTTGCCGGGGTTGGTCTGTGGATGGGTGACCATCTTTACGTACCGAGACTCCTCCGTGCCTCGGAAAGCACGTTAAGCCGTTGGTCCCGGCTGTCATTCGTGGATCTTTGACAGTCGTTACGGGTCGTCAGAAGCCCGAGAGTCTGACAACCAGTCTTACCAAGGGGTATCGTATCACCCAATTACTGGGTTGTGGAGGTCAGATAGGCAGTCGCTCCATATAAAATACTGGTATTCAGCTGCATCCGGCTAGACTGGAAGCTGACCCCAACGTAGTTGGGAAAAGGCTAGGCAGATGATTCCCATGGGATCGAGACTCAGAGATGGGCGCAGCTCGTAATGTTATACTTTGATAACATACTATCATGGTCAATCAAGATTTTATGAAATAACAAAACCGTTGTTATTTCGCGTTGTCTCGACTTGATATCAATGTAAGTGTGTATGTAAACAACTAAACAGTCAGTTATTATTTCACAACATTTGTTTTTTAAAGATAATGTAAACTGACGTATTTTCAAATAAATATTATTGATACCAAAAGTTAAAACTACAGGTAGACCAGGATTATGTTGACCCATCATGACGGGCGCTGTCAAAATCAACGAGACCCTTAGCCTCGCCTCCGACCCACCACGTCTCATCAGTCATCACATCGCCAGCTCGCGCTATTTCTTCGTTTTCGCTTAGTGTATATTTTCTCTTATTGCTCAACGTAATATTGAATAGACTATGATAACAACCTGCCTTCCTTCATAATAAACTTCCTCAAGAATTGGGCTATCAAAATATTTTTTTCCAATTAATAGCCCAAACAAATAAACTGGTAGTTCCAGATAACGAGTTCAAACAAAAAAAAAAAAACATGCTTGATACTAAAGTACTTATTTGTTTTGATTAAAACGGATGATCAGTGACAGCTTTATTTATATTTATTCAAATTTCATTTACTAAAATAACAGCCACATGTTTATAAAACTCCTGCGGTCCCCGACCCACCGGCACCGCGTCGCATCGCGTCGCCCGCCCGCGCTATTCTGACTTTTTTTCTTATTGCTCGGCTCCTAAGAAATGCAAAAAGAATTATTCAAATCCGACTGGAGATTAGCGCGTTCAATCAAAAAAGACAAACTCTTCAGCTTCTCAGACCCAACAAAACAAGACATAGCTCTGTCAACAGTGATGTGAAGCCGGTTTCGTAAACATTGTGTCCATTTAGTGAGGTGTAGTTTGATTGTAAATGGTTGTAAATGTGTGCGTGCGTTTGTGTATGCACACAGCGAGGTGTAGTTTTGAGATGCTTCACTGTATTGTTCGCAGCGTCTTTGTCTTGTTTTTTTATTTGGTCTGAGATATTAGTCAAGATTACCAAAGCTCGCTTTAATTTAAAATCTTACGGTTTGTCAAAGGCTAATTAAGATGAATCTCAGTATCTTTCAATCAGTCAGTTCAACAAGATTCAATACGATAATGTTATGGTTATGTCAAAGAAGACGGGTTTTCAAAACAAACTACAAATTGGCAATTCTCTTTTAAAATGTAAACGAAATATTCCGGTTGGATTAATGCTACACATATTGTGCGCTTTTATAATTTCTAACGTGATAATATTTTCGTGGACGTCCACGTCCACGTCACGTCACGGCATCACGAATTCACGATAACACAGGAAGTAAAAACTAATCATTATGAAGATGCTTTTTTTTCCGTCCTCGATAACGTTTTAACGTGCACGTATTTTCACGTTTATGTCGTCACGTTAGAAATTATAGCTCAGAGCACATTGGCGTACCTATATTGGCGTTCTTTTTTCATCCGAAGTGGGTGCGCAACATATTGTTTGAAAACAATATTTTCATTGAGTCATGGAAATTAATTACCTACTGTACTTAAAACTGTGTAAAGTGCATGTCGGACCACGCACAGTGAAGGGTGCCGTAGTTGGGATTAATTTATCCAAGAACAAACTTAATGGGACAGTAGAGTAAAAAAAACATCTCACTTATCATGTAGGGGGAGGTACAAAAAAAACCTACTTTGTCGGCGTGATTGTTTTTTTTTTTTTAAATCTAATAACAGTGTTAACATTAAATAGTAACTTCTGTAGGTACATTTGACTTATGCTAGTTAACAAAACAGGCAGGTCTACAACCAGCACCCTTACTAAGTTATAAAATAATTTGTATTAAGGGCAGTGATACAAGCCCATATGTTATCCCATGCCAAATTACAGCTTTCTAAAGTAAGGCCATTTTAATGGATAACATTTGACGTCTGTCAGTTTAGTGAAAGCAAATCGTAAAATTACTCGTATCGGTCATTATTACAATAAATATGTAATAGTAATTGAAAAAAGTTAAGCAATTGTGCAGTTTTAACAAAACAAAAAAAAAACAAAAAATTATGCCCGCCGTTACAAGGTTACGTTGTTGAATTTTGATGAATTGTCAAATGTTACCTATTAAAATGGCCTTAATTTAGTACTAAGAGTCTGAACTAAGCCACGGACAGACAGACAGACGGACATGGCGAAAGTATAAGCGTTCCTTGTCGTCTACGGCTACGGAACCCTAAAAACCGGCCGTGTGGTGATATAAATGTTATAATATGCCATATGTTTTGTTATGTTACTATAATTTGTGCTAAATGCTTATTGTTGTAGTTGTGTTTTATAATATAAAAACAGCTGCTATCACTATGCCAAATTACCTTGAACGGTGTTACGAAGTAATTACATTCTTATCAACACAACACGTTCTTTGAATGTTTAAAAAAATATAATTAAGTACACTTTATCTCTGAAATTACGTCATTATCATTCGATAATTGTTTTCTTTTTTAATAACATCACGCCTGTATTCTCCAAAGGGTTAGGCAGATGTGTACCTACCTATATTACACCGTTATGTTACACAGTACACAGTTATGTTTAAGTCCCATGTAATAGGATGCGAGCTTGCCATCCTCCGGGCTGTTACTGAGAAATTCCAGATGGAAAATACCAAAAACACTTTGCCCGATCCGGGAATCGAAACCAGGACCTCATATTCAGCAGTAGCGCTTGCGACCAACTAGACCAACGAGGCAGTCTTAATTAATTACGTTTTAATAAAATAATTTATACAAAGTAAACAATGATTTTCACTTGACACATTAACACTGATTGACCTTATAATCACGAGGCATCCGGCTTGCGCATACGCAGGCAAAATACTTGTATCAGCGACTGACATGCATTTCATTTGCATTACAAATCACAAAGATATCTAAAGTTGATACAAAATGTAAAGTAATTTATTTAAATTTGGCTGAGAATTATTTCAGCACTTTTTGCACGTCAAAATTCAAAGACAGTCCCTCAAAACGCCCGCCCTTCACCAATTCCTGGTCCTTTAGCTGGAAAGAAAAAGTGGCATTACTTTCCCCAGATTTTCTTGTTTACTGGCCAAATGGTAGCGACGGAGAGTATACAAAAAAAAAACCACAAACAAATACAATCGCAATTACTATCATTTTGTCAGTTGAACGACATCTATTGACTTTTAGAATCAATCTCAACATGATATTATGATCATTCAATCTCTTTGAATGAATGAATTAACATTAAGTACGATAGCAATCACTATCATTTTGGCAGTTGAACGACATCAATTGCGTTAAGAGTGCTTATCCAAAAATTTGGCAACGTCGCAAATAGCTGTCAAATCTTTACCTAAACAGCGAAATGTTTGACCGCTATTTGCGACGTTGCCAACTTTTTGGATAAGCGCTCTTAAGTCGAATCTTCACGTGACCAATTTTTAGGTCAAAGAATCAGCATTGCCATCCAACGTGGCAATGCTGCCAGCCTTTTGGGCACTTTTCCCACTGACAGCGGTGCGAACGACTTTTTTGATGCCCGAAGAGCTGTTCATTTATTTTTTATACATATTTTTTTGCCTCTGTATACTTGTACATAATTTGTATAAGTGTATTAAGTTAATAATATGTTGACCATTGCGTTAAGAATCAATCTCAACATGATAAGTTAATTTAGGCCCGTATTACAGATCCTCAATCAAGACTCAAGCATTACTTAAAACTAGTTTCAACCAATGAAAAGGCTATTTAATAAACGAGTTTTAAGTAATACGGGCCTTAATATCTGAATCAATGAACATAATCAATGTCAAAAAGTAATCTTTTAAATTAAGTGATTCTCTACAAAATCACTAGCTCACTTAAAAAAGAAAGAAAGAAAATATGTTTATTTTGCACAAACAAAACGCACAAAAATACAAAAGTAGCCAAAAGCCTCGTATTCAACCAACAAAAAACGTTTGGAAATGTTGTTCATTACTTATGCACTTGAGCACTTAGGACTAAGTGCTCAAGCTTTACGAGCTAGTTTTAAAAGCAATCAAAGTGAACTACTTCAATAATGGTCTTTTGGAGAAGCGATTATGAGCGTTTATACAGAAAGTGGGCAATGTCATTAATTAACTGTATGGAAATATGAAATATCACTAAATAATGAACTAAAATATTGATTTGATATTTAGTTTTAGATGTAATAAAGTATTCGGAAACTTTCCAAATACCATTTTTACACTTAAAACGGTAACAACATCAAATTCGGTGTTATTATTGCAATTCATTGTTCATATTCTAGTTCACTAGTTAGTGATATTTCATATTTCCATGCAGTAATTTTGCCAAATTAATAAAAATAGGTAAATATTTGACAGCTATTTGCGACGTTGCCAACTTTTTCGATGAGCGCTCATATTAAGATGTCATTCACGAGTTTGACATGAGTCGTAGGTACACACGATGACGCGTTGCGTAATTTATTCATGCAGTTTTAATTCTATCATTTTATAATAGTCTGTCCGTCACTAGACTATTTAGCGTTCATGGTAAATACCGAGATATTGAAAGCGAGGAAAACTTTGCAAGAATTCAAGTGAAACCCTAAAAAAGAATCCTACAATGATTCTGTCTATCAAATCAATAGTTTTTTTACGATTTCCATTTAGGATAAATGATATTTATTACCAAAAACACTTCAAAAATAACTTATGTTTTAAAACTAGATGAGTTCGGTGTATCCTATCTGACCACTTTGAGAAGAAAGACCGAAACAATCTCAGAGGTCAGTCTCTTTTAAAGTCCAGACAATCTTGGTCAGATCATAATAATTATGAAGACCATGCAGATTAATGTCTGAGACGGTATTTTGTTGGAAAAAAACACAGTTTTGAGTGGACCTGCCCTGTATTGCTGACAAATGCGACGCACTGAACGCATTTGTCAGCAATAGCTTCTCGAATCCATGGCCATTTCGTAACAACAATAACAACTTATTTGCCTCCTTATCACAGGTTTAAGTGTTTGTCTAATATGAAATAGCATTGTCTTATTTAAGGTTAAGAAGATAAGCTGACAAACAATACTTGAGCGAAGGATGAACGAGAAGTATTGTGTTCATTGAGTTGCTGTACGAATGGAATTGTCGTCAATGCCCTTTGTAAATCCACACCTGTTACTTTTTTTTAAAGTGAAAATTTCTGTAGGCACGTTGAGCGATTTTTGGTAGGGTGTAAACTTTTGGATTCGCGTAGTACTGGGCTATAGAATATAGGTGGCGCTAATACCAGTTTCTAGTTTTATAATAAGGTATTGTTTCTTTTTGTGAGAAGTTTAACAGGATGATGATGATAAATATTTTTTATTTATATCATATTTGCAATGTTAAGTTTTCACTTCTGTCGGCAGTCCACATAAATGGCTATTTAAAAAAAAAAAAAAAAATTTTAAAGGTAAATCTAACAAGGTAGATGTGAACGCCTGGACCGGACGCCCCTATAATGTCATACATATTGACTTTATTGGTAATGTTCTTCACTAAAGGTCAGCTAAATAATTACGTAACATATTTTCGTAAACGATTACGACTAATCTGTTCCTTTTGATAGTTCAACTACATTAATTGAGTTATTTACGTTGCTGAGTACTTTTTTTTTTCGAACCTTAAAACCAATGGATTAGCAATATGTTTCAGATTCTGTTTGATTGTGTATTACACATTAAGGGTACAGGTGCGTAGTACCTACTCGCAACCAGCGGCGCGTGTCGTGCATGTATGAATGAAGCATAAAAACTATTAAAAACTAAAACCCAACTAGGTAGTAACAATCTCTCTGAGAGATTTTTTCAAAGATATCGGTATCCTCACAGTGGCATCACAATACATCTTCGCCAACATCTTATATATTAGGCAGAATATACACTTATACACTAAAAACAGTGATATTCACAACGTTAACACTAGAAGTAAGGATAAACTACGTGCTCCCTTTCACCGGCTTCATAAGGTTCATAACTCATTTGTTGGGCTTGGTATAACCTTTTATAACAAGCTACCCTCTTGTTTGCTAGATTTGCCTTTTATGCGTTTAAAACTAAAGTAAAGTCCAACCTTTGTTCAAAGGCATACTATTCTATCAACGACTACTTAAATGATAAGAATAGTTGGTCGCTGTGATTAACTCAAGACAATGTTTAAATGTTCTTTCTCCAGAATTAGTTTACCTACTGACAGGTTTTATGAGTTTATATAAAAGTCTGTAATTTTACTTTTTATGTACATTTATTTTATTTTTATTTATTGTTGACATAATCTACTCATTACAATGTTTTTTTTAATGAGTTGTATTACAATATGTGGTTAGCTAGCGACCTCGACAATTATTTATTTTACCTCGATGGTCCTAGTTTATCAATATTATTATAACTTCTAGTTACAGCTCTATGTAAGCGGGCACGCCCTTTATGCCTGGAGGCTTTATTTTCTTTTTTTTAGATATTGTTTACGTTTAGTTATTTTTATTTCTGCTTGAGTATAGTTCTCGATGTTTTTGGTTGGTATATTGGCGTGTGCTAGCTGTCATATGGCTATTAATTTATAATTTAAATTTTATTTTGCGTAATGTAAATTATCTTATAAATTATTGTATAGAATCATTTTTTTTTTCCTAACTGAACAGACAGCTGTGCTGCTGGGGAGTTTGTTGCGCCACTTCTTCTTCCCAGCAAAAGCACTAGGAAGTGGTGAAGGGTGGGCGTTTTGGGGGACTGTCTTATGTAATTTTGACGTTCGAAAAGTGCTGATTCTCAGCCTAATTTGAATAAATGACTTTTGATTTTGATTTTGATTTTGGTACGACAAAAAAACTCAACTAAAAAGGCATAAACAAAGACATCACTGACAGACAAATAAAAAATCCGGAGTCACGTGTTAGATCTAACAGATTACGTGTGACTCTGGATTCTGAGTTTTTTTTCTTCATTTATTATTTTTGTTTTCGTCATAGAAAAGTAATTCTGTTGTTGGAAATCAACATGACATTGATCTAAAAATTAACGCCTGAAGGTGTGGTTTCTTATTAGTAGGTACAGGTTTAATAATACCCAATACAAAGTGTTTATTTGTATACCAGTTAGCGTCTATGACGTATTTTGAATAAATATTATTCGAACAATTAGCGCTAGACCATCCTCCATTTCCATCTCGTGAGATAATAATAAACTTGTAAGTAAATAAAACCATATTTATAATATTATTGAAGTTTCTTAGAATATTACGTGCTGACACAAAACAACAACATCATCAACTTAACATGGCGGTAAAACGTCACTTTGACAAATAAACGTCATCAGATAACTAACTCATTTTGGATGCGGAAAATTATCAAACTAGATTTTAAAATGTAATGAAATTTGCCTTTTCAAGCAGCGCGGGGGTGACATTATAACTAAGTGACAAAACCCCTATAAATAAATAAAGAAAAAAAAAGCAGCGCCATTTTTTACTGTCAAATTACATTGGACATTATCATTCTCCTGTCCAATTTATTTTGTTCGGCGCAACAAGTCTTTGTCTTCTATTACTGCCGAAGACCAAAGAAAAGATGGCTGGACTGTAATATATGAAAGATGATATGGTTAGAAAGGGAGTGACTACCGAGATGACGACTAATAGAGAAGTATAATACTTCTCTTCTATCTCTTCTCTTCTTGAAGTATTATTATCTTCCCCTACTCGTATAGCCACATTCATGCCCAAAACTTTCCTGACGACATTTTCGTCATCTCTCCTCATCACATAGGCGCATAAGGCGTATTGCGGTTTCGGTCAAACTATAGCACGCTTGTTTATCAAAACAGCCCGGCCTCCTAATACGTTGCTCTATTGGACGTTTATGACGGAATATTCCCAAATTACGTCATTTGGCAAATGGATTAATAGTCGCAGTTAGTTTTTAGTAGTATAGTAGCTTCTGGATGTCTGAAAGTATACCACGGGAACGTACTACTGGGATAATTCAGTGTTAATCTAGGTTAAAAACTATCTGTGTCAAGTTTTATCCAAATCCGTTCAACCGTTATTGCGGGAATCCGGAATATACTTACATCCAAACAGAAAAACGGAAAAAAATCTTCATTTCTATTTTTAAGATGCTACTGCTATTTCTTATCTTACTTCCATTTAGAACATTGGACTAATCTTTATTGAGAACCGTGTATGATGGACATACTTTTTATATAGATTCGAAAATCGAATCAAAAATGTAGCCTTAAGTATTACCTAACACAATCAATAGCATCCAATCAATCATTTTGACAGTTCAATGACATTCACCACACCTTTTTTAAACAGGGAAATTTGACCCGAAACGTTGATCACATCAATGAGTACCACAGAGTACTTTTTAATGAGAATGTTTTATGTCGAACTGTATGCGGGCGCGAAGCTACAATTCGTCGCATAAAAATGTTTTTCTAAAACAAACGGCTTCCCGTACACGTCAAACTTCTCGGTCATGAACAAAAGTCATAGTGAATAGAAATAAATTGTCGTAAGCAGAAAGTAATCCGTTCTATTTAGAAATGGCGACTTTATTAACCCTCTTTTATCCGGAGTTTCTGGATAGTGATTGTTGTTCCTGCATATCAATTCACAACCGTTCGATACGCTTCCGTGTCGAATCGAACATCAATCAATGTTGTCAATAGAGTTCTCTAAAGGCTGTTCACAAGTCCAAAACTCGAAAAACAAATAAAACTTTTGTTTTTTTTTGTACTTTTATTTGAAAATTCAGAAAAAAGAGTTGGACACAACTTACGTTGAAAATTTTAAAGTAATTGTCAACAAGTGAGCAATCGTTTTGATGAGTGCCTTATCCTTTTCTGTATGAGTCTCGTCGACGCCTCCTACAGTGGAACATTACAGGCCAGTAGAACCATATCCAAACTATCATACTAATATTATAATGAATATGAAATAACGAAAGTAACTGTAACATTTTCACGCCATAATGGCTCATCGGTTTTGGCACAAGGATAGTCCACGACTTGGTTTAGCACATAGGATACGTTTTATCCCGGTCGTAAGTTCCTGTGGGATAGTTTCCGATCTATACACTCAGGCGAAATACTGGACAAAAGCTAAGTTGTAGCTTATTCTACAACTTAGCTTATAGCATGTCCGTTAATTATAATCGCCGATGCGAAAGGCTGGATGTTGTCCGATCTCCTCACTATTTAGAAAAGCGGTAAACGGCATTGTTATCCATAGATAACAATAATGATATTCTGGTGTTATTGTGATTGTAACAACAGTCTTACACCTATCGTTGTTTTTGTTATTATAATAACATTATGCTATTAGCAGACCTATCCTACGGTACTGTTGTTAAAATGATTTCGACCTTGTGTTGTTTTGTTTACGATCTTTACTCTGCCTATTGATATTCATACAAGTAGTACGTTTTGGAGTTATTTTATATGGTATCACTGGAGATTATTTTATTCGCTGTACTGCTTCTGAAATTGTCGGGTTGGTTTCATACGCTTGCTCGCAATGACAACCATGTTGACTTTCATGAACCTATTATGTCGTACTGCTTGGCAAATCTCTTCCTGTGTTGCTGTCATCTTCATCAACATACAGCAGTCCAATGCTGGACATATGCCTCTCCGATTGCACGCTATTTTACTCGATTCTCGGCAACTCTCATCATGCTGGTACCAGCCGCCCTGCAAAGATCGTCGCTCCATCTAGCCTGAGGTCTTACCTTACGTTTGCAGATTCGTGGTCTCCACTCAAGAACAAGTCTATACCGACGGTCATCGGTTCTACGGCTAATATGGCCGGCCCATTGCCACTTCAGCTTGCTTATTCTGTGAACTATGTCGACAACTTTGGTTCTTTATCGGATCACCTGGTTCCGTATTCGATCCCTCAGAGAGATTCCAAGCATAGCCTGTTCCATAGGTCGCTGAGAAGCCTTGAAGTGATGGACCAGTTGTACCGTGAGTGTCCACGGCTCCGTAACTCATTACAGGCAGCAGGACGCACTGATTGTCTAGTTTTATTTACTGAAAACCTATTGCTTCCCAATAAGCACCACATTGCGAAATGTCATACCACGTTACTTCACACCCAGGTCTCGGGTTACGCTATCCTGTCAATGTCACGTTCTGTCGGATATTACAAACCACGGGTGTCGCTTGTCTATATGGTATCATTTACTCTGTGGTATCATGTTGAGTTTAATTTCCAGTCTCTCGGTTTTAACGCAAACGTGTATCATTTCGCCATTGCAAATCTGCATAAGTATTACTTTGATAATATTTTACGTTCTCGATTTTGCAAATGCATGTGGCAGCAGATATTGTCAGAAAGTCTTTAAAAGCTAGGATTATACTAAACCGTTTCCGATTCTCAGGTCGGACAAAGAGTTATTGGGTTTGTCCATTAAGAATTTCTCAGTAACAGCTCTGAGCTGGTGGTGTGATACCCTTTTGCCTCGGAAAGCAGGCCTGATCTCTGTCTGGTCTTGTCGGATCGGACTATGAGGGTGAGGGAAGAGGGACTGCACGCACTTGTGCGCTATAATATCTTCTTCGTCGAAGGCACTCTGCACTGAGATTGGCCGCCATGGCCGAAATTATCTGGTGGACTATTATTATAATTTATACCAAACCAAAGTATACATCAACTACGTCAACAGTGTCCCGAAAAGCATCGTGGTCCGTAGCAACCAAAACAGAGCGTCAAAAGACCCATTATGATGTAAAAGAAAATCTTTTCTGACCTTCAACGTAACAATGACAACCTTTACGTGTGTATTACGTCACAGATACATCGGTGATGAGAAAGTCACGGGAATTTTGGCGCGAAGTCAACAAATGCCGGCAATCCGGCGCAATCCGTCGTCGGAATTATGTTAGACTTGACGCGTCACAGTGGAAACCTTTTGAAAACGATCTACCGGAAGAAAGTGCGGAAACATTGTATTACCATCAATTACAATCTAAACTATTTTGAAGTATGTTGCTATTCCATTGCTACATGTAAGTTCGAAAAAAAACTGCTCAACAACGTAAATGACGCAATGAATGTTGTTGAACTGTCAAAATGAAACCCACTGATAGTGTTTTACGCAATTACCCCGCTGCGCGCTGTTTTATGTCAACTGATATGGATTAGGTTACTTAATTAAAAGGTTGTTGACTTTTTACTGTCCCATTGTATCATACAGAGTAGAAGTGATAGCAGCATAGCTATTCAAAACCATTCGACAGGCTTCCCGAGTCGAAAATGACACATTTTCGGTTACTTGATTTCGATCGGATGAATGGACGACCATTCATTACTATTTGGTTTAAAAAGCCAACATTTTCGGCTTTCAGATTTGTGAACAGCGTTTAGAGGACTCTTTCCTTATCATTGATTAATGTTCCATTCGGCACGGAAGTGTATCGAATGGTTGTGAATCCAGGTTTCTTTTGACAGTTTTCGACTTAGGTATATTCTAGCATCTTCTATTCTATTTTACACTTAATTATACTTTATAACAGCTGATGTATCATTATCGGCTGTTTTTTTAAACAGCCGATAATGATACATCAGCTGTTCTTTATGTACCTAAAGTTAAGTATAATAATATGTCAGTATGTTTTGATATAAATTATCAGTAAATGGGTTATCGTTGTGTCAAAGTGGTCAAGTTACAGGTTATCACTAATGCTGATAATAGTAACTTAACTGTTTCTTCTAATCCAAAAACGGATGTAAAACCTGATTATAACATTGTAATTATAATCGCATTCATTCCAACATTGCAATTAATTACAATGGTACATATAATCATTAATTAATATGGTCATTTCGACATTTCAACGAAGCTCGTAGCTACGAAACTAATATTGTTCAACAGGCAAAATTAAAGCAGATACAAACTTGTTTGCATTCTTTTATGTACTTACTACGTAAATTCTGCGCTCAATTTTCATTTTAAATATTTCAGATAGTCATTGAGTGATGTTATAGAGGTATTAGGAACAGGGTGTAAAGTTCACTAAATGTCGTTCGCGCGGTAAACTCTAATTGCGCGATGAAGGATTTGTGTGACGTCAGGTCTTTGATGCGTAGTTCGCTTGGGGCAATGTAGATGTCGCTACAATGTCAAAGTTCATCTGTATGTTCCCGCAACAAAACAACTGCTTATAATTCAAAAGAATGTATATTACCATACCAAGCTGCTGAAAAACAAACATTTACGTACGCGTACGCAAGTTAAAAATCTAATTTGATTCATGATTGCAGTGTTTCTAGACTAGACCGGATTCTAGTTTATCGTTTTCTAAAATTAGCTTATTTATTTTAGGCTGAGATGTTTATCAGCTGATTTGCTTAAACCTAACCTGTTATTTGTTATTGTGGATGTTTAATGCCGTTTCGTGGATGGGTGAACCTCTTTACGTATGTACCGAGACTCCTCCGTGCCTTGGAAAGCCCGTTAAGCCTTTGGTCCCGTCTGTCATTTATGGATCTTTGACAGTCGTTAGAAGTCTGTTGACAGAAGCCCGACAGTCTGACAAGTGAGGTCGGAGTTTTTGAGATGAAGCAGTGGACTATTGTTAACGCCTCCTAGAATAAACTGATGTAACATGTAGTTAGTTCAAAACAAATGCAATATCGTATTATTATTTAATAACACAGAAAGAGACAAACAATGCAAGGTGAGATGACATCTTTCATTTTGATTCACCCGTCATTCGTTTAAAAACTAGTTCTATTTCTCAAAAAATCGCGCTGGTTGCGAGTACCACGCACTTGAGCTTTCTGAAGAACAGCATTCATGCCCTCAACATGACCGAACCATCTGATAATAGCTCATTTACTTATATAAAGACACCTCTTCCTATTTATAAAAATGCTTGGAATAAATAAAATCTAAATTCAAAGTACTCGTGTACGATTTAAATGCTCAAAGTCCAACTCAGAGTCAGACGTCCCCGGTGCTATACCGGCGCACGTGCCAACATCTGTAGTGTGTAGATATAGATAACCTGCTACTCTGAATCATCTGCAGGGAGGAAAACTTTTCCCTCAATGTAAAATCATCAACTCAGCCTATCCACTGCCAGACATGGGCCTCTCCGGCTACGCCCCACAGCACCCTGTTCTCCGCCTTCAGCATCGAATCTGTCCCAGCCATCTTTTAAAGCTCCTCGGTCCATCTAGCTGGGAGGCTTCTCCACTCCACAACCTGGATTAAGACTGCATGCAAAATAAATTAAATATAAATGATGTCGATGGATATAGGTAATCCATTGCTTCATATGCTCGAAAAACAACGTCACGTGTTGTCTGCTCAACAACGTAAATAACGCAATGAATGTTGTTGAACTGTCAAACTGTTAGTGTGCTCCGCAATTAGCCTGCCAGACTCGTCTGCCCCCGGCCATCGGTCCTTCGACAGACATGGCCAGGCCACTGCCACTTCAGCTTGCTTACTCTGCAAGCTAAATATGTAACATTCCGCGACTTAGCAACGAATCGCTAGATTACTGTCAGGGACAACATACTTATTAAATCACCAATTTATTGATTACTTCGTTGGTGTCAAACCACAATCCGTTACTACACAATTGTAAGTATTTTTTCCGCGTTTCTTCATCCTCACATCCATCCGCTTATTCAAATTTATTTATGGTCGGCGTAACATGTATCTTTCTTCCATACTTCTCTATCAGTCGTCATCTCGGTAATCACCCTCTTTCTAGCCATATCATCTTTCACACAGTCATCCACAATCATACACAAAACTTTCCTCACGACAGTTTCCTCATTCCTCCGCATCACATACCATGAAAACCGCTTCCCGCGAAGAGAAAACTTCTTTAGCGGCGTTGTGCACTTTTTTGTGATGGGTAAAAAAATTTATACTCGCGTCAGGACACGTGACCTGATCGAAAATTCGTAAGACGAAAAAATGCACAACGTTAATATTCAAGTTTTCACTTCTGCCGGCACTCCCGGAGTGCAACCCGTTTCTTTTTACGCGTTTCATTAATGAATTTATTGTCTCCTGGTCGGGACCGAAGTAAATGAAGGTCATAGAAGCCTTTGCCAGAATTGGGATGATCCAGGTTGAGAGCAACATCAAAAGCAAAAAAGATTTTAAATTCCACATCGTTCTGGCTCGTGCTATATTTTTAAACAAAACAAAATTCTTCTCTGAATCATTCTAGTTTAAATTATTATAGGTAAACTTTCCACGCGTCGAAGTCTTGGAATTTATTTGGTAGCCGGAACGACTGAAACAAATTGACGCCAAGAAAAAACACAAATCCTAAGGTAAAGTGCGATATGCATATAGGTACATGTCGTGGCCAGATCTTAGAATTGAAATGGCCAGCTAACATTGGCCATATTGTTTAAACGTCAACGTTTAATGATATGTCAGTCGACGTTTGGCCATATCATTAATGTAGAGTGTAAGATGTAGTAAAAATAGCCAAGTTAATGCCACCAACTTGGAAGTTGTGCGGTTGGTCACAGTTCTGAGTGTTCTAACCCATTTGGTCGGGGTGCCACATAAGCGGCGTACATTTTTTTTTTTTAAACTAATTTTAAGTACTACGTTGCATTTCACGCCGCTGCAGCGGCCGGCGAGCGCTACTTCCGCTTTCAATAATAACATTTTTGGAAACCCAAAAAAACTCCATTGATTTTTTTTTTGCGTGGTCACCTTAATTTGTTTGATTTGTTGTATGCCGCCACGATGCACAGCAAAAACAAAGCGACATCAACGCCTCTACCGGTGGATAATCTAACTATTTTACGATATGATCACAAATGTTTGGTCACATCATGAAGTAGTCGTGCGTTTAACAGTTCATTCACCTGACCAGTACCCTAATTACGTAATGCAAAATCAATCCGAATCTGAATCGTTTTGAAACAGATTGCTAATCCATTGCTCCGTAAGTTCCAAAAAAAAACTGCAGAGCAACGTAAATAACGCAATGAATGTTGTTGAACTGTCAAAATGAAACAGATTTGTCTTTATCGTTTACGAAAATATGTTGCGTAATTAGAAAGCAGGTCACATCATGATGTGAACCAGTGGTCGATGTTCATTTCATGAAATGATACATTTTAAGATCTGGTCACGACATACATATTTATTTATTTATCTAACATTTTATGTACACACCTAAAAACAGACAAGAAAAAAGGAACACGTTTCTTGTATGGGTTAATTGGGAACCCCTTTTAATTTGTAATCTTATTTAATTTTTATTATCTGTTTTTATGCGCCCAAGTACACTGTAAAAATTTCAAGTGTCTACCTATTACGGTTCAAAAGACAGCCCTTGTGACAGACGGACGAACGTAGTCGTATTTGGCACTCTTTGGGTACGGAACCCCTTAAAAACCAAAACAAAAGGAACGAGCGCCTCGCACCAACTGGTGGAGCTTCCATACTAGTCGAACACTACATACATAAGATGATTCGTTCAATGTATGTGAATTTCGCGGGCTTTCATCTCTACCAGTTTACTTCAAATCCTCAATTCAGAAACCGGGTGTAAGTGTGTAAAACCAATTCCCAACCAATTCCTCATGATTTTGAACAGCCTTGTTCATGAAACTAACGCATATTCCACGTCTAGATCATTGCGGAAATCCCAGCGTTTTAAGTGTTACATAATCGGCATATCGCCAAGCGACCCTCGTTAGACTGTTGGCACAACGTCCAACAAACAATTCGAGCATAATATTATCTACACGACAACCAATATTGGTCTGTACTAAATGTTATTTAATTTGACCTACACCTTACATCGTCTTAAAGCAATCTTAGTATTTGTTAGTTATACTATGATCAACACCCATAATGCGTTACACATTATGCATCACAGACTGTTTCATTTTGATAGTTCAACAACATTCATTGCGTTATTTATGTTGTTGAGCAGTTTTTTTTTCGAACTTATGAAGCAATGGATTAGCAATCGGTACCCTAATTGCGTAATATAGGTACGATCAATCAGAATCTGATTCGTTTTGAAATAGATTGCTAATCCATTACTAATTGCATAAGTTCGAAAAAAATATCTTATCAAAATCAATTGTGTTCTACTGTGCCAGACATCTGGGCGACTCAATAACCGTTATGTACGATTTTTGGCAGTATTTGGTATGACAATCGGAACTAAAAGCTGGCCACACTGCACTGCTGTGCACGGCAACATCCAGAAGAATAAAGACGGAAAAAATTACGTCCATTCAAGAAATATGATCAATCAGCGCTTTAGAATTATATTCTAGAACGTTTTAACAATAGCTACATTGTTTGTCCGGGAAAACACAGCAATTAACAACAATTATAAGATTACTATAATTAGTGACTATGTAGTTAAAAATAAATATATGTGACTCGGCCACAGTATAAATAAGTAACAGTATTATATCTTCATAGAAAACTGCTCTAACGAGGGGATATAATACTGTTACTTTATTATACTGTGACTCGGCGTCTATTTATTTTCTGTTGTGTATTGAATTTGACAGTAAATTGTGCCCCATCTTGCCAAGTGGTGAAAAAATATTTTTCATTAGCTTTTTGGTTTGTCGTTACTCGTGATCTCTAAAGATATACTGCCCGTTTGTAAATTGTGACGTGCAACTTAGAAATAGGAGGGAAAAATTTCTGACATTTATTTAATCCTGAAGCCCATCTGTCAGTGCCTGTTGTATAATTTTTCTTGTCCCTTTTTCGGCTCAGTTATTTCAGACTGATCTTACTCGGTATACCATTGCTGAGACCCCAGTTCCACTGATTAAAAAAATCTGATGCCCTATTTGAAAAAAGTAATTTCACCCGACTGCGAAGCAAAAAGGAGGGTTATGATTTTGACCGGTATACATGTATGTATGTATGTTCATCTGTTACCTCATAATTTCTAAACTCTTTATAATAATTTGACAAATAAGGTATGGTTGGAAGCGTCTTGATCGTCCTCTGGTTATACGCTATGCGACGACACATGAGATTGAATATCGCGTCGTCTAGAGGACATAAAAACACAATGTCAGTCAGTTTTTTTAAACTATGGCGTTATTTTATGACTCGACTCAAGTTAGGTGGCTTGAGTCAAGTTGAGTCATATTAATATCATAAGCCTATTATAAGTAATAATTTAAATAAAAATAAAATTAATAAAAATTAAAACCCAACTATTTATTTTTGACTAAAATAACGCAATATTTTCAATTTCAAGTAGGTAATTAACGTTAGATTTACGGCTAAATATATCCGCCACAGCACAGTAAAATAAACAATTTTGTATCGTGCCAACTTTTCCAGCTCGCGCTAATAGTACCCGTGAACAGTTGTTTGGACTTTGAACCGCCATCTTGTTTTTAAAGAAGGACACGTTTTGTTTGTAAACTGTGCCGGTGCAAAGTGCGATGGCCGATAAGTTCGGTGGCCAGAAAGAGACAGACATTATTTGTTATATGAATAAGAATAGTGTTATAAAAGCATGAGCATATCGGACCAAGATTTGGCGGCGTGACCAAAATATTGCGCAATAAGTACCACAGACGGTGCAATAAAAATCTTACTCGCTCAAACTTTTGTTCAATCATTGAGAAAGGTCAAAAGCATTGCGCAATTCGTGATATTGTGCAATATAATTGATCGCTTAGGGCACGCTTAAGAAAAAAATGGGTATGTTTAAATTAATGAAATTGGGATTGAAATCGTTGGCATGTTGGCATGGTTTAAGCATGTTACAAAAAGAATTGAGATTTTTCTGGTTTGGGTTGTACGCCAGCACAGCAGGTCAACCTACCCGAAACTGTCAAAATTTCCCAATCAACTTTGAACCTTACATTTTAGTGATAAAGTTGAAAATCAATTAAATAAATTTGACAGTTTGTAGTAGGTTGTTGTGCTGGCGTCTGTACCTCTTAGGTAAAATAAAAACCTACATCTGCTCCTCATATAATAATCCTTGTTGAAGTAAAAGTTACAGGAAATGTTTGTAATTAATTCTGATGTTTACAATTCAAATACGAGCATTAACCATTATTTATCAGCTGTGCTATTGTTAAGAGATAATGTTGACCTACAAATTAAAATATGTCACAGAGCTGGTGAATTACGATTGTCTTTTGTCGATTTTATAACCAAACGTGATATTTCTATTATTATGATTGTTTTTAAATTAGCTGAATGACAGATGATTTAAAAACAATCACCCGCTGTCATTCTGGGATATTTGACAGTCGTCACGGATCGTCAGAAGCCCAAAAGTCTGACAGCTGGGTTGTGGTTAGTTAAGCAGTTTCTCCATGTAAAAATTGTTAAATACTGGTATTCAGCTGCTTCCAGTTGCACTGGAAACCGACCTTGGGAAATATGAGTTTTATTCTTCGCGAGGCACACATTCCTGCTGGTATCATGCAACGCAGTTTTTACACTTTTTATTTTGTATTCTTTCCTTTTATCTTTTTTTTTTTTTTGTCTTTCTACTTGTGTGCCTTTGCTTGTTGTGCCAAATAAATGTATTTTCTTTCTTTTCTTTTTTCTTTCTTCATTGTGTCACGCACGTTATTGACTCAAATTGGCCCCAAGTCATGTAATGGCAAATTATTGAAATTGTGTTACCAACTCAAAGGTCAGTATGCGCGGTACAATTAATTAAAGGAAATAAAAATATTATAAATGTCATACATGTTGGTTTTCCCAGAAACAGCAATGTTAATAGGGATGATGCCTGGGTCAAAAAAAAGAAATTCTATTTAGTCCGTCAGTCAGATAATAAAAAAATATTAGACACTTATTTTTTGCTTTATCATATTAATAAAAAATGACTTAGATAAAACGCATTAAAGTTGGGGAGTGGGAGTTGATACGTCACAAGTATGTATAAAATCTACATACAAGTGACGTCATGGCACATTATAACTCAATGTATCGCCGTAATCTTTTGATAACGTAAAAAAAGAAAAAATACGTGTACGTTATTTTTTCATAATCTACATTACGGATAAAATACATTTTTTTAGTCACCTTCCCTATTAGGACGCTTTGAGGAAGAATCATTTAAGCACTTACATAATATTTTTTTGGTGACGTCCATAATGTTGACCACGATGCGGTCTAGTGATTTTTGTGCCATACATCCTACATACATAGGTACCTATCTAATGACTGCACAACTTTTAGCTCAGAATAAAAATAAGTAGCAGTATTCGTAAGTCACTCTTCCTTTCGGGAGAGTTGACTGTAATATGTACGTTAATATTCAAGTTTTCACTTCTGCCGGCACTCCCGGAGTGCAACCTGTTGATCTTTTTTTACACTGATCTCTTTGGTTATGACATTCATTCTTTTTCATTCAATTACCAATACAAATTATATCAATGGCCGACTCTTGTCATCGTTGCATCGACTGCATAACAAATTTACATTATTATCGTTACTGTGGCCACCAGATCACCTTGAGGCCGCGGCTCGAATAAGTAATACGTCAGTAGCTGCAGGTTTGTATACATGGGTTACTCATCAGTCGTAACTCGTATGTGACTAACCGGTTTGACAAACGCGAAAACAACCGAACCAAGTTTGAGCAAAAAGTATAAACTTCAAAGCACATCAGTCCTTGTTTTGGCTAGTCGTGTAAAAAAAGCTAGTGAAGTGCTGGCTTTCCGTTAGCGATCTTGCATTGTAATGTCTTCCCAACTATGTCCGTGTACGACCAGATGCAGCTGAACACCAGTATTTTACATGGAGCGGCTGCCTGTCAGACCTTCACAATCCAGTTACTGGGTATTACGATACACCTTCTTCTTTTTTTTTGGGTGGGAAATCATCAAATGACTTCTCCCGCTCTAGGTGGAGCAGAAGGGCGTGTCAGACTCTTACTGACTAAAACCCACCCGTGTTCCTTCGGTTGCCTGTGCAATGTCAGGGGGCCACGGTATCCCTTTCGGACTTTCCCGCAACCCCGGCAGGAATACGATACCCCTTGTAATCACTTTCGATGATGAAATGATTCGTTGGCTTGAAAACTAGCTAGATCAATGTCAAATGCTGAATTGACCGAATGCAGGCAATTATGGTTACGAGTGTGCAGAGGCAAAATTAAACAGAAATACTATCACTGACTACTAACACTAGTTTGCTTGTTATTGTTACCAAAAAAGCACTTCCCTTGGGACTTACAATAAATCTGGGCTTGATTGGCTAGAAGAAAAATCGTTAATTAAAATATACATATTTGCTGCCAAGGTTATAGCCAACCATAAGAACTGTCATTGCCCACTACTGACGATTTTTAAAACGACTAGATATCTTTGTAATACACTTGAGCTGCAACATTAAGCCATTTACAGTCAGTACATAGCCACCTCGAGTGACTGTACAAACACTTATCTAAAGATAGCTTCACTCCCATGCAATTAGAACGTGAGCAGAACTTTAAGTAGTACCGACTGTGTTGTGTTTAGAGATAGGTAACTACTTATTTGTTAACTTGTGCGAATTTCTACAACTAAGTACTTACAAAACTACATAAAGTTAAATTTGTAAACTGTTTAGTCTGGGGTCGACTCTCTAAGTCCATCAACGAAGATACGGGCTCGTCCAAAAGTAGTTGATCCGACAAACCAAGTGTAAAATTCAATTTTTCGGTCAGGTAAATACATCGGGAGAAGGGACAAATGTCCAATTGTGTTCTCATTCATTCTTAGTTCGGGCCCTGAACTAATTTTATGTCCGGTAGGGAGTATGAGAGGCCCGTAACTTCGGCAAGAACTGCGGATTTCCTGCTTAGGCAGTAGACCTCTGGTTCAAATAATAGTAAATATCCACAGCCGCACGGGTCGATAAGAAGGTTAAGCTACGCTTGCTGCATTACAGTACATAACAAGACCCCTCCGTGCCTCAGAAAGCACGTTAAGCCGTTGATCCCAGCTGTTACTCGTTGATCATTGACATTCGTTATGAGTAGTCAGAAAACAAAAAAAGTCTGACAACCAGCCTTACCAAGGGGTATCGTGTTAACCAGTAACTGGGTTGTGGGGTTCAGATAGGCAGTCGCTCCATGTAAAATACTGGTGTTCTGCTGCATCCTAGACTGGAAGCCGACCCCAAAATAGCTGGGTAAAGGCTAGGCATATTGATTTATTTATTATGAATACATTACGTACGTGTTATGGGTGCATTCAGAGTCAAAGATTATTCTTAGTTTAGTTAATAGTGCTCAACAACAAGATGTTTTGAAACCTAGTTATCGAACCACATACTTACAGATAATGGAGGTCATTTTAAAAACAAGTTCTGCTTGTGTTTTGTTTTCACACACGTATTTGCTATCTTGAGTCGTTTTATTTAACGACTAGCTTCAACCCGCGACTTCGTCCGCGTGAAATTTCGGCCCCCGACCTACCGCGTCGCATCGCATCGCCCGCCCGCGCAATTACTTCGTTTTCGCTTAGCTTTCTTTCTGGCTTTTTAGTGTTCCAAAAGGAAAAAAACGGAGCCCTTTTAGGATCACTTCGTTGTCCTTCCGTCAGTCTGTCAAGACGCTCTTTCTCAGGAACACGTGAAGGTATCGGGTTCCATGGAGCTCTAAAAAATCAAGCTTCTAAGTATACGCAATAAAAAAATACGGCCATTTCTGTGACATATTTTGATACTCGCAAATAAAGGTACATCCCGTTGACCTAGAATCATGAAATTTGGCAGGAAGCAAGGACTCACAGCAAAAGTAAAGGAAACGGTCCGAAAATCGTAAATTTGTAGTTTTATCACATAATTATTTATTTTTTGCGATAAAAAACTTATATTTACAGTTGGAGAATCGACCGTCACGTATATCGATGTAGGTACTATCGAAGAAGTTCATATCTAAGCAAATCGTAAACAAAATCCCGTGAACACTACACAAACTACCTTACCTGTTTCTATAGTTCATCCAGGGCCTCAAGTCTGCTATTACAATAGTGTCAGAATGTTCTATAATTGATTTAATAATTGTTGATTTGACAAGTTTGGTAATCTACTAACATATTGGCGTCATTATGACTTTCCAATGGTCAGCCACTGACACTCCATTAAAAGAAATGGCATCTATTGGTAATCTCGTACATAATGAAAAATGAATGACTGACTTAGGCGGTAATGTGCTAAAATTTTGACAGTTCCTTTGATCAGTGACCTACCATGAGAACGTCATTGTGCAGTCATTTCTTTTAATTCGTTACGAGAACCTATCGTGTTTGTGGAATACAATGATCATTATGAATTTAGCAGATTACTTTTACCAATATGACAATGGGATCGTGTTGGAATGACGAATTTATAAAAATAGCAGACTTGGGCCCCCAGGTTGCTCAAAATCATTGCAGTTGTGGCCCAGTGGTAACGGCCCCGACCAGGTCGTGGGTACGACCTCAGGGAGGCGCTTTACTTTGTCTAAATAATTTCATCACCACTGTTCTCAAAACGTTCCTAGAACCGAAAAAAATCGAAGACATGTGTGACATCTACCAACCCGCGCTGAGCCCGCGTGGTAGATCACAGCCCACTCGCTTTCAAAGAGAGGAGGGCTGAGTTCCAGCAGAAGGAACATTATGGGCTGATTATCCTCTAAATTGAAGGTTAGGAATTATAATCGGCTTCTTGCAGCCCATCATAAGCTTTTTAACACTTCCAATTCACTGCGAACAACTTTCCGATTCGGCGGCTCAGAAAATGGTGAGGCATTGTTTCGTGAAATCGAAAATTCGAAGCTTTAGTAAATAGTCATTTAACTTGAATAAAGAACATTGGAATGAGTGTCTATTATTTAAATTGAGTTTCACGTTCCACCCACGAAATGAGTTCCATTTTCTACCTAACTTCATGTGACATTTTCCTGTCATTAGAATTTTCAAACCAGTTTCAGACACATGACAAGGTAACAATTGGAGTAGAGACTATGATGTTACATAATATTGGAATAGCTTATACATACGAGTATATGAAGATAAGAAGTCTAAGCGGTCATCATCATTTTCCTGTCTTCATCCCAATTTATTTGTAATCGGCGCAACATGTCTTTATCTTCCACACTTCTCTATCAGTCGTCATCTCGGTAGTCACCCCCTTTCTAGCCATAGCATCTTTCAAACAGTCCATCCATAGTTTCTCTGGTCTTCCCCTACACTTATAGCCCTGATTTTCTTTTTAAACTTGAATTAATTTTTATAACGTCTTTGTAGCTAATCGTCCTTCGTCTTTCTCCCCGTATTCCAACCAGTCTCCTTTCCTTTCACCTTTTTTTTTAACATTCACTTGCTATCTATTTCACTCTTAGACTATTTTATACTTTCATCTCTTTCATTCAACATGCTTCACATCTGTCATTCATCTTTACGTTTCATTTCACTATCTATCATAACATTCCGTTCCTACATATATAATATGCTTAAAGCCATCCACATCATACTCAAAACTTTACTGACGACATTTTCTTCATCCCACCGCATGAGAAATCTAAGCAGTCCTTAAAATTAACGAGATTGATTTGATTTCTGTTGGCTTAGCTTCTTTGTCCTCATTGTTATCGTTCCTAAAGCTTCTTTTCTATTGTAGCGGATACACCGCCACATAAGAACTACGCATCAAAGACATGACGTCACACAAATCCTGCATCGCGCAATTAGAGTTTACCGCGCGAACGACATATATAAGACTATCCGAAATCAACAGTCGGGCAGTCGGCCCGCCAGACACAACACCCGTCTGGTCGGAGGATCCTCCCTTTTGTATGGTGGATGAGTGAACTTTACACCCTGTTCCTCATACCCCCAAGGCCCAAACTATCATGCAATTAGTGCACATGGAAGCTGCAAGTTTCGGGAAAACATTAACTTTCATGCAAGTAACCAATACAATTCTGTGAGTGTGAGAAACTGTAACGACAAACCTTCACGCTGGTTCCTTACATAGTGTAATAATGCCGACTGCCTCTTCGTTGGTGTAGTGGTCGCAAGCGCTACTGCTGAGTATGAGGTCCTGGGTACGATTCCCGGGTCGGGCAAACTGTTTAGGCTTCTTCCATCAGGAATTTCTCAGGAGCATCCCAGTTTTTGGATTTGTGCCCGGTTGATGGCAATAGGCTCGCCTCCTGTGACTTAAACATAACTGGCGAAATGTGGGTGTACGATAGGGACACCTCTGGGGACGAAACACCCGAATACGCGCGTGATATTAATAATATATTTTAGTACAAACCAAAGACGTTTTTAATTATTCAAGCGTAACGATTTGAACTGTTACTACAGCAATATCGATTTGACCTCCCAAATAAAGGTATGGATAGGTAAACATTACAAAGCTAAGTACTAAAAAGGTCAGAGGCCCTAGTATGAGTTGCTTTTAACCATCTCGACTTGACGTATCGACCGCGTTCGGCGCTCCTATTGGCAGCCGGCCGGCCTTCACTGGTGAAGGGCCAACCGGAGGGCCTCTGGTGTGTAGTACCCGCAACCGCCGTGCGTTCCGCTTTCTTGGTTTTGGCGCGGAGTGTTGTGTTCCTTAAACGGTCCGAAATTCGAACCCCCAGGATACTGCGCTCCATGGCTCGCTTGCAAATCTCGAGCTTGTGTATTCCATATACAGGCTGATATTTTAGTCACCGTCCAAATTTTGATATATTAATCTTTGGCGAAAAACATTGTATACGTGTTTTTTCTTTTAGTATCATTCAATACAAAAATATTGAGATATGACATCACAAAGTTATTAATACCACGCAGAGCGGATAATTCTTTCGAGAAAATGATTTAATATGAAAATTTTACGTATCGATTTTTTTTCAAAAATGGAGTTAATGAATCATACCTAATGCCTAGAAAAAATTTGGACGGTGACTAAAAATTCAGCCTGTATATTCCTAAAATAAAGTCAATGTTTGTAGGTATGTTTGCTAATTTAGATTAAGTTTTCACCAATGACAAATTAATGATAATGTTGAAGGCACTTTGTTTTGAACGTGACGTCAGTTTTGATAAGAATTATGTAATAATTGTTTTTTCTTATTGTTTCAGGTTTAAATGCGTGCGAGAGTAAATCATTTCTCTTTCTGCGAAAAGAGCTGCCTGTCAGGTAAACATTTTTTAAATTATTTGAGTATGCTTATCAATACAATGTGACTTGTTCAATGCCATTTCATTAGTCCCTTGTGGAGCTATGCTAAGATTATCACTGACTAACGCAAATATCATGGAAAACATCGTGATCCAGCGAAAGATTTAAATCGCTAGATTTTACCATACTTTGTCACGCGAAAAAGCGTCCGTACTGAGAAGAGTGAGCTCACACGTGATTACATAATGTTTCCATAACAATCAAGTCAATTCAGCACGTCATTGTGTGTCAGAGCCTCAGAGGTGTCAAAACGAAACAGAAACGCGAATATCTATTGACGCGGTAGGGCGAATCTAACGATTTAAATCATTGGATCCACCCCAATTACATAAGTCACTTTCTATCACAATGCAAAGGAATTTGAAGGAATTTCATGTTCAAAATAAATAAATAAATTCTTTATTTCACCAAAAGCCATCACAGTAAAATAACTAAAAACTAAGAGCATATAAATAAGGCTTTAAACTAGGTCACAATAATTTTAATTCCCTGACTCCTAAACTAGGTGTATGTGCCTGTGTCTTATTATAGTTCACGCGGTGTGCGGGTGACAGGTGACAGTACAGCGGTGCTATTCTGTAACCATCTCACCGTGAAAACTTAGGTGAAGTGAGTTGTCATACCAACAGGGTGAGATGACACTGACAGCTCACTCCACGCTCACTTCACATGTTTTCACGGTGAAATGGTTACGGGAATCGAGATGCAGGTAACCAACAAGACAAAGCCACAGTATAATAAAACGGGACGTTACAACAATAAGCAAATGGTGTAAAAGAAAACAGAATATTATAATCTATGTAAAGAAAACACAAAATGAAAAAAGTTTAACTGTGTGGTGAGGTGAATAAATGTAGGGTCCGAATGTGTGTGTTTGATAAATGCTTCTCGTGCTCGACAAGGTAAATAACACAATGAATACTGTTGAATTTTTTGAGGACAAACAGAATTATTATACGAATTAACAAAATAATAAAAACCCGTGCTTGTTTTGTTCATACCTTTATTGCTTTCAACGGCTTCTCAAACAAAGGCATTGTTAAAAACTTTATCAGCTGCTTCCATACAGCTACTGAAGTCGACAGAGGGAATTGAAATTTAAAAAAAAACTTGAAAATATAGTAATTTCAACTAGAACGCAAAGTGTGCTAACGGGACCCTAATACTATGCTCCGCTGTCCGTCCGACCACGCACACGGGACAAATCCATCCCAACTTCGGAACCCTTCTGTTCCGTAGCCGTAGTTGGGATGAATTTATCCCAAAAACAAACACGTTCTCCCATACTTCGATATACGTCACGGTAAATTCTCCAATTGCAAATGTAAGTTTGTAAGTAATCGCAACAAAAAAAACAATGTAATAAATCTACGAATTAACGATTTTCCTACTTTTCCCTTTACTTGTGCTACCAAGACCTGTACCCTAATTACGTAATGCAAAATCAATCCGAATCTGAATCGTTTTGAAACAGATTGCTAATCCATTGCTCCGTAAGTTCGAAAAAAAAGCTGCAGAGCAACGTAAATAACGCAATGAATGTTGTTGAACTGTCAAAATGAAACAGATTTGTCTTTATCGTTTATGAAAATATGTTGCGTAATAAGAAAGCTGGGTTCTTGCCAAATTTCATGATTCTAGGTCAACTGGAAGTAGGTACCTTATAAGTTTCGATTTATTTGCGATTAAGTAAATAAATATCGTAATGACTTAGAAACTTGATTTTTTTAGAGCTCCAAGGTATCGTAGACCTACGTATATAGGACCTACTTAGAGTCTCGACAGACTGACAGACGGACAACGAAGTGATGCTATAAGGGTTCCGTTTTTTCCTTGTGGTACGGAACCCTAAAAAGAAGGACTAAGGACCTATTATACCACTATTCACTTGTCAAAGATCAAAAAATGACCCGTAGTATAGTAGTGTAGTGTAGTTTCCCGCATTCATATCAGATATAACAAAATAATCAATAAATCGATAAGCCTACGACTATATAATCTGCCAGGTACCTATTGTATCTGTCACTACGTGGGGTACTCATAAAGTGTTCCGATAATATCTAGAAGGTTCCAGGCAGAGTCTTGGGGTGAGGACTTAGTGCTGAAGCGGAAGCGTTTTCTTATCGCCGCGTGATTTGGGCGTGTTTTAGAAATGGTATAGTCATGGAAGATGCAAAATAACGGTGTGAAGTTAAAAAAAAAGCTTTGTCGTTGTGGAATTTACGGCTCCCACAGACCGGCGCAACGCGACGGTCTTCTGGTTTTCGTGTGGTTAGTGACTAACCTGGTGTCAGAGTTTTAAAGCCGCCCATGCCTGGGCCTCTGACTTGGCTTCACATGCCGTCGAGAAATATCTCTCAGGCTTTCTTCACGATGTTTTCCTTCACCGTTTTTTGAGCAAGTGATAATTATAAAATACGCACATGAATCCGAAAAATCAGAATGACGCGACGGTGCGACGCCATTCTAGTAGAATTATTTCCATGAAGTTTTCATAGAAATTGTTCTACTAGAGTCGCGTCGCGCCGTTCTGCATGAGCCTTCAAACATTGTTTAACGGTTGACAATGACAATACATCGACAAATCCCTTGTTACTACAGTGTCAATCGATTGCAATGCCTTTCATTTTGACAGTTCAGCCACGTTGATTGCCTTATTTACGTTGTTGAGGAGACGAATTTTTTTAACCTATGAACTTATGAAGCCATGTTCTTCATAATGGATGACATTGCGATCAATAGGGATGATGCCTGGGTCAAAAAAAAAAAACTATTTAGTCCGTCAGTCAGATAATAAAAAAAATTTAGACACGTATTTTTTGCTAAATCATATTAATAAAAAAATATTTAGATACAACGCATTAAAGTTGGAGAGTGGGGGTTGATACGTCACAAGTATGTATAAAATCTACATACAAGTGACGTCATGGCACATTATAACTTATTTATTTATTTATTTATAATAATAACCAACTTGAATTTACAGTTTAACCACACATACAAGTTATTGGTCTGTACAAAATAAACATAAATCATTTAAAAAAGAACAAATTAAACATACTGACAAGCAAAAATAAATATAAACAGAACAATAGAAATAATAATAATCAATATGTCATAGAGAAATTAGTACGCATGCACATTAAAACTTAAATAATACAAAATAACAATAATCAATTATATGTAGGTATAAATCAAAGAATAAACATAAAATATTGTAATCAAACTTAATTAAAATTAACACTAATTAAAGAGGAATTGTACTAGAGGCAACAATAGACTCCAGGTAACGAGTAGCAGTGCTAAGGAATGTCAGCTCAGTAGTCGCAAAGATATCTAATGTGTCATCAAATGATAATATGTTGTTTATGAGGGTGAGTGCAACGTATAATGGACTGGTCTTGAGGGATTTGGATGTTTGGGGTACAAAAAATAAAGGACGTTGCCGAGGACGAAGTGTATGACGGATAGGTAGAGGGATATTGAAAGAAATGTACTGTAAGAGCGAAGAGTTGAAGTGGTAACCACGAATAAGGCGGATGAAATATTTAACCGTGGCAAGATTTCTCCTGACTTCCAAACTCAATGTATCGCCGTAATCTTTTGATACCGTAAAAAAATAAAAAATACGTGTACCTTATTTTTTCATAATCTAAAAAGAAAAAGAAAGAAAGAATATTTTTTTTTATTTTTTTTTATCTACTTTACGGACAAAAAAACATTTTTTTTTGTCATCATCCCTATTGCCATTGTATGTGTGATACGCAATTACCCCGCTGGTTTTATTACATAAACTAAAAATCGCTGCCGCCTGCGTTTATCTGAGGCAACGTGACGCATTGTTTTAGTGATGGGTAACTCATCATTTTTATATGAGGTTGAGGGAGTACCTCATTTTACCTCGTGAGGTCCTCACGAGGTACCCCTCATTTGAGGCGAGTAATCGCACCTCGGCTGTATTCACCTCACGAGCCGAGCCCGAGCCGAACTCATCCGAGGCGAGGCAGCGAGGCGGACGGGCGCGACGACTCACGAGTACTCATGATTCCAATTTTTACGTCTCCCTCACACACATTTTTTTCTTTCGCTCATAAACGAATCAATGACACTTTATTACCAATCTAATGCTAATGTTTTTAGAGTTCATAATGTTTACTGTGTTTTCAAAATTTCGCGAACTCACCTCACTCATCCTCTAATTATGTAATAAGTCGGTTCATTCGCTCACTAAGCTCACTCAATCACTCAATACTCACTCGCGACCGCGAGCATTGACTTCGCGAGTACTCGCGATGCGTCAATATTGTCAATGTCAATTTTTGAGGACGTGTGAACGAGTGAGGTGGTTCAATGTTGAAATTCGAGTAACTCTTTCAATTTGCGATCACGAGTACCTCAAACGAGGCACCTCATGAGTGAGGGACACATCTCTACATTGTTTACGCGCGAATCAAGGCCGCGTTAGTTGTCCCTCTCGTTTTGATGTCGCATAATCTGTGATAACGTAACTTTACGATAATAACAACTAGCATCGGAGATTTGTTATTGATATTATGCGTATTACTGCGTAGGCACGCTGCACTCTTTCTGAACAGTGAACGAAAAAGAATAACTGGACCGACACACTCGGGTCGCTAAGTCGGTTATACTCGGCCCAAATCGGTGACGCGGAATCACGTATGCTTGGCTCCAGTCGTCATCAGCTGTCATCAATCATATAAGTTTTCACATCTATCGTGTCAAATCGTGTGGTCATAATACCGTATTTTTAACAGACTCCCAAAAAGGAGGGGTTATAACTAGGCAGTTTTATTTTTTATTATGTATTTTCTTCGATATTTCCGTCAATTGTGAACAGATTTTGATAATTCTTTTTTCATTTGGTAGAGGAAAAATTCAAAAGTCATTTATTCAAACTAGGTTGCTACGTCACAAGTACGGACAAAAAATTTTTTTTTGTCATCATTCCTAATTGGTCACTCAGAATTTTTTTCCTATAGAAAAAAAACGGGCAAGAAACTCTTCAAAATTCAAAAGTCATTTATTCAAACTAGGCTGAGAATCAGCAAGTTTCAAACGTCAAAATTATATAAAGACAGTCCCCGAAAACGCCCACCCTTCACCACTTCCTAGTGCTTTTGCTTGGAAGAAGAAGTGGCGCAACAAACTCTCCAGCAGCACAGCTATCTGTTCAATTAGAAAAAAATGAGTCTATATAATAGTATGCAAGATAATTTACATTACGCAAAACATAATTTTAATTATAAATTAATAGCCATAATATGACAGCAAGCCAGGCCCGCCGTAAGCGGGCGTGCAAGGCGTGCACCGCACGCGGGCGGCACGACCTAGGGGGCGGCAAATCGAGCAACTTATCACGTAATATTTAAAAAAAAAACAACAAAAGAACCGACTGGCGCGTGGCGCAATCTTTACGTTAACATGGCCATCTATTGGCAACCGTTAAGACTAAGATGCAATAGCCAATACTTAACGTCGTCTCATAAAAGATGCAACCGCCCATCGCCGCTTGGTGGCGCCCCAAATTTGATAGAAGTATCCATTCATAGTGACTAGTGTCACTTTAGTCACTTAACTCTATGAAAGACAGGACTGGTAAAGTTAGGGGAATCCCCTGAAAACTTATTTCTCAGTTGATAGGTTAGTAAGGTACTAGTACGTAATTCGCATGCTGGATAAACAGTCACGATCGCAAATTAAATTGCAATTAAGTTGTTAATAGTCCTTCTGAGATGTGTCTAGGAATAATTAATGATAATTAAACTTTTTAAGTGTGAGACTAATAAAAAGTACCTATCACCTGTCAGCGCAAAACAGACGTGCAAAGGAATTGTCATTATGGTAAGTACTTTTTTACGTTTATTTATTGACGTATCTCAATAATTACTATTACTAACAAGATATGTGCGCAAAGACTTTGCCACAAAGTACATATTTTAATAATATTCGTCGGTCAAATCACGAAGGGGCGTAACTCAGTATTTTATATTTTACAGTAGAGTGAATTGAAAAAAATATGTGGTTTGACTGATGATGCTAGTAACTACCCATTTATTATTATTTTAAGTACCTACTATGAAAGTTTCTGTTATAAGTACTTTTAAATAAATTGTAATTATTACATATCCATTACCTATTAATTAAATTAAAATGTAACAAATATTTAAGGGGGACTCCCAATGCTCCCATACAATAGACTATTTTTTTGCCGTTTTTATAGATAATGGTATGGAACCCTTCGTGCACGAGTCGGACTCGCAGTTAGCCATTTTTTTATATTGTTAAGTTTCATACTTAAACTACCGGATTAGGCAGTAACTTAGTGTAGAAAATGTTAAGTGTGTTCAAATCCAATTTGACTGAACTTTTCTATTCTTTTTTAGGGTTCCGTACCCAAAGGGTAAAACGAGACCCTATTACTAAGCCGCTGTCTGTCTGTCTCATGAAATTTTAGACAGCTTGGATACAAGAAAGTTGATAGAAGATTTCGCAAATATAAAGGCAAGAAGAGTTAAGTTTTTATAATGATTGTATGGCTTAGTTTTACACTTCAGTAAACAAATATAATTAATGTACCTAATTAAAATAAATATTTTATAATCATTACGAATTTTTCTTTTACTTTCCATGATGAAAAAGCCTTTTTTTGACAAAACCCAGCATAATATGTAGTCGTAGGGCGGCATAATCGGTTTTGCACGCGGGCGAACAAACAGCTAGCGGCGGGCCTGCAGCAAGCACACGCACACGCCAATACACCAACCAAAAACATCGAGAACTATACTCAAGCAGAAATAAAAATAACTAAACGTAAACAATATCTAAAAAAGAAAATAAAGCCTCCAGGCATAAAGGGCGTGCCCGCTTACATATAGCTGTAACTAGAAGTTATAATTGATAAACTAGGACCATCGAGGTAAAAGAAATAATTGTCGAGGTCGCTAGCTAACCACATATTGCAATACAACTCATAAAAAAACATTGTAATGAGTAGATTATGTTAACAATAAATAAAATTAAAATAAATTGACATAAAAAGTAAAATTATAAACAATTATATAAACTCATATAACCTGTCAGTAGGTAAACTAATTCTGGAGAAAGAACATTTAAACATTGTCTTGAGTTAATCACAGCGACCAACTATTCTTATCATTTTTTTTTTTTTTTTTTTTTTTTTTTTCCTAACTGAACAGACAGCTGTGCTGCTGGGGAGTTTGTTGCGCCACTTCTTCTTCCCAGCAAAAGCACTAGGAAGTGGTGAAGGGTGGGCGTTTTGGGGGACTGTCTTATGTAATTTTGACGTTCGAAAAGTGCTGATTCTCAGCCTAATTTGAATAAATGACTTTTGATTTTGATTTGATTTAAGTAGTCGTTGATAGAATAGTATGCCTTTGAACAAAGGTTGGAAGCTTGCGCCGTGGTGCCATATAAATTGCATTAACTTTGCTTGGGTTGGGCAAAAAAATCTTAATTGATAAACTCCTTCTTTTTTAGAAGTCGGTTAAAAAGTCCATTCGTCACTTGATATAAACGAGCGTGGGTGACAATGAAACAGCTAAGTTAATTAACACTATTGCGTAGTTGCAGGTACTATACTTAAACGGCTTCGGTTAAACGTGTATCGTCTTATTAAGGTGTTAATTAAGATCAGTCGTTCAGAAGCCCGAAATTCTGACACCTGTCTTACCAAAGGGTATCATGTTACCCAGTACTTAACTGGGTTGTAGACGTCAGATAAAAAGTCGCTCTATCTAGAGTACTGGTATTCATTTGTTAAATACAAACATATATAACAATAACACTGACCACGACCCTGGAATTGAACCCAGAACCTCATTCTCAGCAGTAGCGTTTGCGACCACTAGACCAACGAGGACGTCGTAACAATAAATTAATCGGAAAACAAAAATAGGTAAATGTCAAAAAAAATTGTCAAGGTAAAAAAAAATAATGAAATGAAATTGTTTATTCTGTAAATAGGATATTGGAATCACTTTTACACGTCATCTTAAAAATAAAAAATAAAATAGCGAGATGAGTTCGTCGTTTCCTATCTGACTAGTATGAGAAGAAAGGCCGAAATAAACTCGGAGGTCACAGTCTCTTTTAAAGTCCAGATATACTCTTGGTCAGGCCATATGAGGACCATGTAGATTCGTCTGAAATGGTCTTTTGAGTAAAGAACCACACAGATTTAAGTGGACCTGTCCTGTCAGTGCAAGCATTTGTCAGTAATCGTGGAGCTCAACTCGACGAACAATACCAAAGAAAGGACATTTGGGTAGGCCGCATAAAGTACTCAAACTGCCAGACCATCATTAAAACTAACTGAGAAAGAAAAACAAATAATAAAAATATCCACATAGTCCTCACATTCACAAAAAAATTAAATAATATAATACTTTACAAAGTAATCGTGTATTCATCAATGTCAATGTTTATATAATACTGGTTAATGTAATGTATCCGTAGACAGATAATAATAATTTCCTTGTTAACTTCAGGATGCTGCAATTATGTGCACACACGAACATAAATAGCCCCAAGGTGAAAAGTTATGTGTTGGCCAACCATAAACTATAAATATACACTAACTATCTATGAGAATAAAAACAACAAATACAGTATGAGCGACCGCAAAAACAATGGAGAGAGAAGCTACAATACGTAAACTTAAGCAATATTTTTTAAGTATTAATAGGGATGATTGTAACTATTTATGGAACTAAATATAATATTATCTGTATCGGCAATAACGCGTACATAAAATGCTTCATTGTATAGTTAGATGTTGAGATAGACTCATGATAGCACAAGTTTAAACCTTAGTGGTTCTTGGTTGCTATTTAATATGTTATCCTGTGTTTTTTGTATAAATGATAAATAAATAAGTTTTTCTAACAGCCAATGTTAGTATTTTATATCAACTGGTACTAGTATTCACAAGGAGCTCGTGGATAAATAATACAAGCCGCCCGGGTCGAGGTTAAGCTAGACTTGGCGTGGTCGGTGACCATCCATTCCATATCGAGACTCCTCCGTGCCTCGGAAAGCCGTTGCTCCCGGCTGTCATTCTTAGATCATTGACAGTCGTTACGCAGAGTCAAGCCCAAGTCTGACAAAAGCTATCGTGTTGCCAATTAACTGGGTTGTAGAGGTCAGATAGGCAGTCGCTCCATGTACTAATATTCAGCGTCATCCGGTTAGACTAGAAGCCGATCCCAACATAGTTGAGAAAAGGCTAGGCAGATTTGATTTGACTTGCATTCTCAATCGCAATGACTTTTATTTTAGAAAACAAACGCTCTTGCTATGACATTACGAACTCATAAGACATTATTTATATTTATCTACCAAAATAACTAAATTTTGTCTGCAAATATAATTTACGATGCTAAAATAAGTCTGTTAGGTACTTAGCTAAATATTTGCGTCCCAAACGAATAAAGTTAAAAACAATGTTAGTGAAAATGATAACAATAGGTAGTTTGTAGGCAGAGTCATATAAATATAGTACCTTGAATCTAAGCATGTGACTATAACACTTAGCTAAGAACCAGCGCCGATGAATCACAAGCTTTTTATAGAAAACCGTATATAATTCGGTCCAACCGTTTTGGAGATAAATGGGAATATGGTTACCATCTGCCAAGCATTTGCCGCATTTGACAGGCATGCGGCTAGCGCTAAGCTGATACAGTCTTTTTAAGACTCACAGTTTTTTTTTTACAACAGACATGCATTTTCCTGAAAAATCAGGCTGTTCGTACTATCGAAGAACTTCATATCTAAGCAGTTTGAAAACAAAATCCCGTGAACACGATGACCACATCTGTTACCGCCCCGGTTCTATAGCGGCCGAGCGCTGCAAGCAGAAATAGTCGTTACGGTATATAGATACGAACTTCTTCGATGGTACATCCTAGACGGTGATGGTACCCGTAAATGGGAACATTCGTTTTAGCTCACACAACTTCTCAACCTAAACGCATACACTTCTCCGTTCCTTCATGAGTAAAAAGAGTGATGAATATAAATTTTGGTGAATGGAGAGGGAGAGGAAGGCCAAAGAAAAGATGGATTGTGTGAGGTGTGAGGAATGATATGAAAGAGAAGGGAGTGAATGATAGCGTGACGGTTAACAGAGGAGACTGGAAGAAGAAAACGTGGTGCGCCAACCCCACGTACCATGGGAGAAGGACAGGAAGATGATGATCCTAAACCTCTTTGTTAGTAAGTAGCTCAGACAAAATAAAAAACCAACACAGAGCTGCGAACAAATACAGTGAAGCATGCCAAAACTGCACCTCTGCTCTGTACATACACGCTCACACGCACACATTTACAACCGTTAACAATGAAACTTAAATCAAACTGCACTTTGCTAAGTGCACACTTGTTTACGAAACCGGCCTCATGTCACTGTTTTATTTGGTCTGAGGTAAGTAGATATTCTTGCGAACTCATACTTGTGATCTTCTCTAACAAATTAAAATTAATGAATACTAGAATCTTCTACCTACATTATTATTAGGATTATCAAGATTCTGCACTGCAATTTACAAAAATAATATTTAATTTTATCATTGTGTCTGTGATTTTCCTATATCATGTTCAGGAAAACCAGAATTTATTTGTTCCTATTGTCCAAGTTGCAAACGGGCAATTTTTTCCCCTCGACCTCCCAACTGTGAAAAGAGGTAATAATACTCTATTAAAACCTTTTTCAATTTTGACCAGCCTTGCATAGAGTTATCGTGTTACCAAGCAACTGGGTTCTGGAGCTCAGATAGACAAACCGACCCCAACATAGTTTGGAAAACGCTAGGCTGATGATGATGATTGGTTGTTTTTGTTTTGGTAAACCAATTAAAACTGCTTTCTTTTTCGTTTGGTTAGTGACTAACTTGGTGTTAGAGTTTATATGCCGCCCATGGGCCTCTGACTTGGCTTCACATGCCGTTAAGAAATATCTCTCAGGCATGCCTGTTTCCTCACGATGTTTTCCTTCACCGTTTATGAAGCAAATGATATTAAACAATACGCATGTGAGGTACGTGCCTTGGGTTCGAACTCGAGTCCTATGACTTGGCAGACCGACGGCGACGGTCCCCACCACTCTTAGTAAAATGAGATTTAACATCAGAAAAACTGTCTAAAAATATCTCTGATTATAGAACTTTTTCCGCAGTAGAAGCGTACAAACAAATCTATAACCATCTCTTTCTCTTTTCCAGGTTGGCGAACATCATGAAAGAGATAGCGCTACTGCCAGAGAACCTGCTGCGGATGCCTTCGGTCGGACTGGTGAACCAGTGGTATGAGAGGTCCTTTGAAGAGATCATACAGTTCGAGACGATGGAACCGGACCCTCCTATATTGAGCTCGTAAGTACTGTTATTGAACATATAAAAAATGACGCCTGCAAATCTCCTCTGTAAGTTTTTGTCTGTCTGTCTGTCTGTTTGTTCCGGCTAATCTCCGAAACGGCTGGACCAATTTAGACGGGACTTTCTCTGGGAGATAATTGATGTTATATGGAAAAGACCACTTGGGCGAAGCCATTAGCAGCAGCTAATATCCCATACATAAGAGGAGGCGAGCGAGCCTTTTGTAAATAACCGGGCATAACCATATTCATAGAAAAATGCACTAACACTATTCCCGAACCAAAGTTCGAACTTCGAATCCACGATCCCATCAAACCCAGTAGTCGCTCTTGCGACTTGCGACTAATAGATCTCGCGCACTAGACGGCCATGACTTCGGCCAGTCGTGGCCGTCTATAGTGGTATTGTAGTCTGCGGCTAGTTGGCCGTTGCTACCAAGTGCGCGATTTGTATCGGTTTCTATAGTTTACCTGGCCGTGGTCGTGGCCGTCTAGTGCGCGAGATCGCTTAGAAGAGTTTCGGAGGCTACAATTGGCTTTCGAAAGAACTCAATACTTTAATAAAATTTACTTTTGGCGAGCATGACTTGTACGTGTGACTCCGAGCCACGTGTTTAAAAAAATCTCCTTATGTCTATGAATTTTTATTTATTCCGTGCAGTTATTTGTAAGCCACGTGCCTAGATATGCAGTATGCTGTAATATATTAATAGATATAATATCTTAAAACGTGTAGGTATCCGTACTTAGGCCGCTGCCAAAACGAGGTGCATAGCTTCATGCTATGTCTTGAAACTTAGCCAACTTTGGTAATCCGTTTCACACTCATTTTACATAGTAGGTGTGTAGGTGGATTATGCGGCCTTGTCGGCTTGTAAAAACCGGCCAAGTGCGAGTCGGACTCGCACCTGAACGGTTCCGTACCGTATTAAGATCGAGCAAAAAAAAAAACACCTTTCTTGTAAGACCCACTTTAATTATTAACTTTATTTAATTTAAACGCTACGTCGAAATTTGCTCGCAGTTACAAAATTAGGGCACTCCGACAGTTTATGAACCGCTTTCATATAACTATATTACGGTTATAGCTATATCGCTAAACTATATCATTGCTGTAACCATCTTACATATATCTACAACTAGTTGACAGACAGTTCTCTAGTCATTTATATCGATAGACAACTTCACTAGCCGCAATTTATTTATTTATTTATAGTTAATTAAAATGGTATACAACACCAATTACATGAATTAACATATTAACAATTATAATGTTGACAATAGATAATTTAATTTAAAACTAACATGGAACAGTGGACTCCCTTGCATACTTTCTCTCACAGAACACCAGACATAAACGCATAATTTTACTCCAATCATCCATAAACACATCACATTGAAGGTTGGCAGTCAGAAGGGCATTTATTTATTTATTAATAGGAGAACCAACAGCAATAACAAATGGATAACAGTTGATTAAGAAACATAAAGCCAATTACAGGTTCTCACGGGTAAAAACAGAAAAAATATTAGAAATCTTAGGATCACTAACAAGCACGATAAAAAAAATTAAGAATATATATATTATATATAAGGTACAATAAGTATTATGCACTATGCTGCCGTCTGAAGGAAAAAGGGCACAACTAACATTTTTTCCGAAAATAGGAACAAGATAAACAAAAATACCGTAAGCTCAAAAGGCACAACTGAGCCACTTTTTCAGTTTTTGTACGTAAAAAGAGCACATCTGACTTCAAAGGTCACATATGCATACATGCGGCTTTTATTATGCACTTGTAAAAAGTCAGCGTTTAGCCGAGTGCGTGCAGAATAGGTTTTGGTGGTAAATGGGTCAAATGAGAACTCTTTACAAAGAATATTAAAGTCTTTACAGCTTTTTTTTTTTGCATCTTTAAAGTGCGACAGACTGGAGATTCTGCTCTGGCTACAGTTTTCGATGACAGTTGCACAAACAGATTGAGTCGGCGGCTCTGACGGTGACGGAAAAGGTCTGGGCAGTCGATACGTCCCCGTAAGGTCTCAATGCAATGCAATGCTCTGAGATTATCAGATACTTCGCAGTATATTACAACCTCATCAGAATTTCTACACACAATCTACCATTCATCTTTCTTTCTCCTCCAGGTTCTGCGAACGCCTGGTCCACATCCGCAACCGCCACGCCGACGTGGTCCAGACCATGGCCCAAGGCGTCCTGGAGCTGAAGGAGTCGCACGAGGTGGACCCCGGCACTGAGAACTCCATACAATACTTCTTGGATCGCTTCTATATGAGCCGGATATCTATAAGGATGCTCATCAATCAACATAGTAAGTTTTTTCCTGTCAAAAATGATGAACCACCTTGTTCCTCTTCATAACGTGTCGATAGGAATCTAAATGGTTTCGGCCCAGGATTTGGCTACGATTTTGGTGCCATCACTAGCGTCCATGAACCACCGTAAGGGCTTAATCGCACTGGCGATATGCTTGCGAGTTATCAGCGAGGCGACGGTCCAAGCGCTGCGTAGCGAGCATGCCACGTGTGCGTAACGAGAGCGATTGACGTGATATTGTGAAAACGTGGCGTAGACGTCGCGTATTCGCGGTTAGATCGCTTAGCACCCCCGAAGAGCACGTTCAAAGATCGCAAGCAAATCACGCTAACAAATCGTCAGTGTGTAACAAAACGCAAGAAAAAACTGGAAACAGATGTTATGGCGTACAGATAATGCCATCCACGAAGACGCGCGCCAGTCTTCGTCCTAAACGCTTACAGTACAAGTGTGCAACATACCGCTAGTGTTTTAGTATTGTCGGGTTTATTAATTACCCACTCATAGGTAGTGTGTATTGTACTCTTGTACTGTAAGCGTTTAGGAAGATGAGTACTCGTAGCGCGCGTCTTCCTGGATGGCAATATTTGTAACTTGGGAGACTGTTATGTTTTGCAGTGAACTGTGAGGGGCTGAGTATGAAGTCAGCCTTGGATTTGAAATTGCCTTTGATTTAAGAATTTTGCTTTGATCATAGCAAAATCCTCAAATCCACGGATTTTTTTTCGCAAGATTTACTAGTGCCCAGTGACGTAACTCGCTCTCACTTAAGTCATCTTTTTTCTAAATAAGATTTTCTTCCCTCTTTTAAACTTCTATCTCTTTTTTCTCAGCACTCCTCTTCGGCGAACAAATCGGCGTCGGTCCCCGACAAGCGTCAGTGACAGGCATGGGCAGCGGCGGCCGCCATATTGGGTCCATTGACCCCATGTGCGACGTGGCGGGAGTTGTACGGGACGCGTACGAGAACGCACGGTTCCTATGCGATCGGTATTATCTGGCGTCGCCTGAGCTGCAGCTGCTGCAGGATGGCGGTGAGGGTTAGCTGGTTTTTATTTATTTATTGATGTACATTTAGTAGTATTAGAGTACATTTTAAAGGATCTCATCCGGGAAGTATTATCATCATCTTTCTACCCTTGTCCCATGTTACCATTCATACCTCTACCACATAGAACTTACTAAATCCATGTCATACCATCATACATAGTACAGTAGGCGCTCGGTAATCCGGCGCTCACTAATCCGACACGTCCAGTAGTACAGCGTTTTCTAACTTAGCTCACCTACCATAGATATCCATCTCCTACTTTGTAACCGGATTACAGAGCGCGCTATGATCGTTGTCGTTCTACAGTCCGGTCCGATTCTACGACCAGGTTTTATTGCGTAAACTAATAAAGATATTTACTTTGCAAAACTGTGTTCAAATTATTTCTTACTAGTTAGCTGACACTTCCTATAGAAATCCAATCGAATTATTGGATTTCTATAAGAAGTGTTTCCGATAATCGGCATTGGCGTAAAAAAATGGGTGCTGGATTACCGAGCGCCTACTATACATACATACAGGGTCAAATTAAGATAAGTAGCGAAACTCCGCAGGCATGTTGGTTATCACGATCGACCAACACAGAGTAATCGGGTAGGAACTTGTTGGCGCTCATCGGCGACGGTTCGCGCTGATTCGCAAAAAGTATGAAAACTGCCTGCGCCAAACAGCGTTTACAACCAGCGCTTGTCGGCGCTGTTATAAGCTGGCATAATATAGGCGTTCGTTACAGCTTTAGGGGTATGAGGTGTAAAGTTCACTCATCTACCATAGAAAAGGGAGGATTCTCCGACTAGACGAGTGTTGTGTCTGGCGGGCAATTGCCCCAGGTGTTAATGTCAGATAGTCTTATATATGTCGTTCGCGCGGTAAACTCTAATTGCGCGATGCAGGATTTGTGTGACGTCATGTCTTTGATGCGTAGTTCTTATGTGGCGGTGTAACCGCTACACAGCGTTCTACATGAATGAGACCTCACCCGATGCAGCTGAATAGTATTTTACATTGAGCGACTGCCCAGAAGCTCAAACTTTCAGAATTTATTTCAACTAAACCATTTACAAGCACTTTTGAATTGTGAAGGAATTGGTCAGTCGGAAATATGCCCATTTCAAAGCATTGCTGGTTCCTATAGAAAAGAACGGACAAGAATCTCTATGAAATGAACACTCTTTTAAATTAAAAAAACTGCTACAAAAGTTTATTTATTGGATCAAATCCTTACGCCATGTTTTCTTCCCTTCCAGTGGCATCAGAACGACCAATGCCCATCGTGTACGTGCCTTCCCATCTCTACCACATGCTGTTCGAGCTGTTCAAGAACTCCATGCGAGCGACGATGGAAACCCATGAGGAATGCCCACCACCTATCACTGTGAACATCACGAGGGGACAGGAGGACGTGTCTGTCAAGGTAAGGAGGATGGAAGGGGGATGTGTCTGATAAGGAAAGGGGTATGCGTATGAGTAATGTGTGAGGTTAGGGGGACAGGTACAGATAGGATGGATAGTCATGAGAACTGTCCCCCTCCTCTTACTGTGAACATCGTGAGGGGGCAAGGTTTTTCAGGATCTGTTTTACTTATATATTATTTTGGTTATTGTTGTTTTCTTTTGTAATTATTTAGTAACAATATCCAAGGAACAGTTGTCTAAGGAGTAAGACTATTTCAGTAGTATACGCAAAATAGTAATAGTGCAGAAGCAAAATGTTCTGTAAATGAATATAATTAAAATGTCTAGTTTTCTGAAGGTTTTTTTTTTATATCGTTCCGTTTGGCTAAATAAAGCTCAGTTTTATGAAGCAGATAAAATCTATTCAAATCCACCTAAACGAATTCTAACTTTATGCTTGTCTTAATGAATTTTTAAACATTTAAAAGATTTTTATGATTTTTTTCAGAAATGAACTTATTTATTTATTAACACTTCAAGCACATAAATGTACAGAGGCGGACTTAATGCCACAGACATTAAGATTAGAAATCAGATTTATCATTTCAGAAAAATTAAAAATGTTTGAAGTTGTTGAAAGTGAATTCTTTGTGAGGGTTTTAATAAAGTTTTTTATTTTGTTTACATGTTTGGACACTAAATCTCGACCGCAGTATAGATGGAGATTTATTGTGACACTTATGTTTTTTTCCCTCAGCTATCAGACCGCGGCGGTGGTATCCCGCGCAGCGTGTCGGACCTGCTGTTTAAGTACATGTACAGTACCGCGCCTCAGCCCTCTAAGTCTGACATGCACACTGTACCGCTTGCTGGTAAGTCACTTGTATGCATGTACACTGAAAAATACTGTGGAGATTTTAATTAAGAGAGAAGTCAAAAAAGATTTGCTACACTTATCTAGAGTTTTTTGCCTTTTGATTACCATTATAGTAAACTACATTTTTTATAAGCTGGTGCTTGCGTTTTTCAATTTGTCTAAACCTACTTAATGTTACAAAAATACCCATATAGGAACACCTCTGCCGTATCCTTCGGAAATTACAGGCATTATGTTTAAATGTTTTATTAACTTTTGTGTAAAAATATGTACAATTTAAAATTCAAACAAGTAGAAAGACCGTATTGTTAGTCCGATATAAACGAATTGTTAGCTATCAAAATGTGGCCTCCAATATGATGATTTAATTAATATAAAATCATAACTATAATCCTATTCTAACTTAATATTATAAATGCGAAAGTGACTTTGTTTGTTTTTTACGCTTTCACGCTAAAACGGCTGAACGGATTTGGATGAAATTTGGCACATGGGTAGACCATGACCTGGATTGGGATATAGAATAATTTTTCTCCCGATATTCCCAACGAACCGAGATTGCGGGTGAAACCGCGGGGCGCAGCTAATAACATATAAATATTAAATCAATTTCATTTAAATATTGCATGCTCTCATATTTATAATATTTATATTCTACTTTATGACGGCTCGGTTGGCGCAGTGGTTGAGCGATTGGCTTCTGCCTTAACATTGGGTAAAATTATATATTTTTTTGGTAGGAGTTGCTACAAGGTTTTCTGTAAAGTTGGTTCGATTCCCGAACGGAATATTATGTGGGATAGAGTGCTTTGATAAATTTATGTAAATACACGATGTAGTTGAAAAATATACGACGTGGGATGAATAGATTTAAAGTTTATTTTTTAATAATCTGTATCTGTTATTATGACAACCCCGAGAAGAAGTTTTTTTTTTTTAAATAAGGTCATTGTTCCGGTTCGTACAGGACAAATAGTGCCGTCTCTGTTTTCGAAATGGGGCTATTTTATAAGAGGAATACTGACAAAAAATAGTCTGACAGGTAGTTTATTAAAAAAAAATGGACACGTAGTTAAAATGTGGCAAGACGTTACGCCGTCACGAGTATGTAGATTTTATACTTAGTTGTGACGTAGTGAAATTTCACTTCCCAAATTTAACGCGTTTTATCCAAGTCATTTTGTATTAATTTGATAAAGCTAAAATACGTTTCTAATATTTTTTTATTATCTGACTGACGGACTAAATAGTTTTTCCTTTTTTTTACCCAGGCATCATCCTTACACGGACGGGAACAATAAAGACTTTAGACGACCACTAAACTATATTTATGAAGCTTCCAACTTATGATTAAGACCTTGTAAATTTAGCAAACAAAGGTCTAACATAACTTATGTACGTATTTTCCATAGGTTACGGCTACGGCCTGCCAATCTCGCGGCTGTACGCGCGCTATTTCCACGGCGACCTGATCCTGGTCTCCTGCGAGGGGTACGGCACTGATGCCGTCATTTACTTGAAAGTAAGTCACTTACTGAAATGTCTTGCTTAATTGACTAGTGAAAAGCAAATTTTGTGAAGAAATTAGAATGGTGAAGTGTGGCTTGTTAGTTGTAGACTTTTTCATAAAAAAAGAGGTAGAGCTACGATAGAAAGGAGAGAAAAATGTCGTATATGCAAAGAAAACACGAGCCATAATGATTGCTCTACAAACAACTCGATTGATTGTGAAAACTGTTAAACAAAACAACTTGCTAAATTGCTTTTATAAAAATCAAAGGAAAAGGCAAAAGACAAGATGATTTTTAAATCGTGAATATTTCATTCATTTTTATTATTTTTCCTCTACAGGCTCTGTCAAACGAAGCGAACGAGCTCCTCCCAGTGTTTAACCGAACATCAACTAAGTTCTACCGACCGGTCACACAACTGGGCGACTGGTCGGGCTCATTAAACACAGCCAGCAACTCACAATGCAAGAAGCGGGAGAAGGTATCACCCCTCTCAGCACCCGTTTCACATATTCTATAGTCAACGCCCCTGGAGTGAAGTTCCCACTCTCCATAGTAACGGGTATTTTTACCTGGCAATATTTGTTTGAGACGTCAAGTACCTATTGCTTGAATTTTAAAAATAGAACCTGTTTAACGTCGTCGATCTAATCGATGGAAAAATGTAAAAATTAGAACAACCAGTGCTTTTTATTAATTCGATTAATTCTACCTTCATAGTTTAATTTTAATTGCAGGTATTATGAAATGGTAGGAAGTAGAGGATTGGAATGTGAAAATGGATTCGGGACGAAATTTTGAAATGTTATTTATATCTATTTAAATTTAAATGTTATTTATTACTAATTTACCTTAAAATGCTCGAATAAAAGATACATTTTATTTTTATCTTGAAAATTTCGGTGTTTTCATCATATATAATATTTTATTCGTCATAAAGTATACATAATATTAAAATATTATGAGCTTACTTATAAACTACAATAACTATTTTAGTTTGGAAATATATTAAAAAAGATTGTATAATATTTCATGTATATTTCACATCCTTGACCAAAGTTGTCTCAATATTTTCCATATACTATTTCCATTCAAAAACTCGCCTAAAATCTACGGAAATAAATTGTTACAAGAATAAAAAGCACTAAAATTGGCTATTTATTTTAAAAAATTGCGAAAAATTGCCATATTAAAATAATATATGGTGTACAATTTTTGTTAAATATTTTTTGTGATACTCTGCGTAAAGTTAGATAATGTTTTTTGGGCTCGCAAATGGACTGATAAATGAGCTCTGTAGTTGTTTTGTGATTTTGTTTTAAAAATAATTATATTCAAGCATGGAAAAAAAAACAAGTATTGATTTTAAAATAAATCAAACTTGTTTATATTTTTTATAACCAACTCCAAAAAATGAGGAGGTCATGTGTTTAAAGCGCTTTATATCTTTTAAACATCAGAATATTTTAAGACACAATCATAAAACAACTAGTTCTGGTAATGAGGAAGATAGTTAAATTAAAACTACTCTATAAATGTATTAGACTTAGTACAGATATCATAGAATAGAGTTTAGTATAAGGCAGTGACTGTGAGCGAGTTGATGTTTTTAATTATAAATATTAATCACTTTTAGTTTTAAAACTGACGTTGAATAAAATATGAACAGACATTTAATATTTAAAAAAAAACTTATGGTTTGTTCACTTCAATGGCCAATTTTTTAAGAACTTAATCATCAATATTAAACCATGTAGTTTTTTTTTACATTTTTTAAATTTAAAGTCGTATAAATTTATAAATAAAATAATCAAATCCTTCCATTAAAACCGATATTTGCTATGTATGAGATCTCGTACAATTTTGTATATCATTATGATACGATTTAGTAGTACTGAAGCTACTTATTTTTTTTAATGTCATACAAGTAAAATTCTTTTTACGAAATAGAATATATTTTTTGAATAAATAAACCAAAATTAAATTATGTTGGACCTAAGAATAGTGGTGTTGTTACGGAAACGTAAAATGTCGTGAGTTAAAAAAACCGGGACGGAGTAAGTAAATTATAATAAAGGTAAATCATTAATTAACAGATAATAGTGACAAAACATCTTGTTGAAGTCAAACGTGTATTTTATTTAGTGTTGATCAGTTTTAGGCATTATAATCAAAAATTTGTTTTTTTTTTATTTTTATGAAAAGTTAGTTAGACGCGCTTTGGCAGAACAGTGAACAAAACTGAACCATTACGCTCGGGCCGGTGACGCTGAACCGGGTATACTTGGCACCAGTCGGTTGGTGAGAATCGCGTATACTCGGCTCCCGTCGTAAGTTTTCACTTCTATCGATGGTCATAAGCACACACTCTTTTTGTTCGTACTCTGTGACCGGTAAAACATTTTGTATAACAGTTTGACCGACTGCTGTACCGCGGCTTAGGAATACGCTGCGAGGTGGGGGGGGAGCGTTGACGAATGAGCGGCTGGAAGCTCGTGAGGATTGACGAATGAGCGGCCTGCACTGCCCCCCGTCTCGCCGCGTACATACCTAAGCGTACATAAATAATTTACTATGTGATCATAATAATGTGTCATTCATGTAAATTACAGTTGCCGACACTATTAAGTACAATATTGCGAACAAAATAATTTAAGATTACACAACTCCGTATGAAACAGAAAACCATCAACAAAATTAAATCAGTCAGTCATCTAATTTTGTGGGGTACCTTGAATGTGAGCCATTGAAGAATTATGTAATTTTAATAATTATAAATAAATAAAGCAGGAGGAGCGGAGGAGCTCGTGGCTAAGTAATAACAGCAGCACGGGTCGATCCATCAGGTTAAGCTACGCTTGCCGGGGTTGGTCTGTGGACGGGTGACCATCTTTACATACCGAGACTCCTCCGTGCCTCGGAAAGCACGTTAAGCCGTTGGTCCCGGCTGTCATTCGTGGATCTTTGACAGTCGTTAGAAGCCCGAAAGTCTGACAACCGGTCTTACCAAGGGGTATCGTATTACCCAGTTACTGATGATTGATAAATAAATAAAAGTAATAAATTATTATCAAACTGAAGTTGACTTATAAAATATGTAAGTCACCTGCTATTTCCGATTAATGAATTAATAAAGGTTTTTGCTTTCTCTCGATTTTTGTTATTATAAATTACAAAGAAAATATTGCATATTTTTTCATTTTCATTACAAAAAAGCACTATGGTTAATATTCTTAATAGTTTCAATAAAGGTATCTATGATTTGACATGGCATGGAAATTATACCTTACTGCAATACAAAACTATCAATCTACCTAGTATTATCCCAACTATGTTGGAGCAGCTGAATACCAGTATTTTACATGGAGCAACTGCCTATCTGACCTCCACAACCCAGTAACTGGGTAACATTATACCCCTTGGTAATAAAGGTTATCAGACTTTTCGGCACCAGCACCTGCAATATAAATAAACCTGCTAAGCTAAAATGAGCAAGAAACTGTTTGCAGTACAGTTTTGCAATGAAATGGCTACCTATTTGTTGTGACTCCTAAATAACTTTAAAGTTTAGTAAAATAATCTAATGTCTACCACAAATACTGGAGAATCCAGGCGATAGTATAAATGCATAAATTATAAGTATTTTTGTAAGAATTCAAACTTAGGATTAAAACAATCTTTCCTTTTGTAAATAATATGCAATGCAATAGAATAATATTTTAAAATAGATCATCAAATTTTTGAATAACTATGCCTAACTATTGTATCTCATATGCCTAGCCTTTTCCCAATTATGTTGGGGTCAGTCATTGCTTCCAGTCTTACCAGATGCAGCTGAATACCAGTATTTTATATGGAGCGACTGCTTATCTGACCTCCAGAACCCAGTTACTGGTTAACAATACCCCTTGGTAAGACTGGTAGTTAGACTTTCGGGTGGACTCACTATTGTATCTACACGTTGTATGTACCTGGTCGTATTGTGAAAAATATTATTACTCATTTGCATTTTACTGTTTTGTCTTATTTAAGTTTTATTCCAAAATCGATATTGTGTAATTTAAATATAGTGATTAAATATTGCGTAGAGATGAAATTTAGTGAAGAAAAATATTTAATTTTTACTAAAATAAACTTTTTTTTAAATACAATCTGTGTTTTTATTTATTAAGTCTACAAGAAAAACAAGTAAAAAATACTGAGGCGGCCTTAGGGCAAGAGTCATAGAGGTGACATGAACCTTATTCTCACGTGCATAATGTTCATATTCTAATAATCGAATGTGAGCAAGCGTCACATACCTGCGAATTGCAAGTGTCGAATTTTCAACTTTCGGCGTTGAGTCGAGCGTTGAAAGTCCAACACTTACAACAGCGCGCTTTTATTTAGGCATTTGTAAAGGTGTCACCTAGTGTCAGTAAAAACGAGCATCAGGGCAAGATTCATAGACCGCACTTTCAATGTAAGCATCGCATACATTATTTGTATACAAGCGCCACATATAAATATGAACGTTAATGGCATACATTATTCGTATACCATTAACGTTCATATTTGTATGTGGCGCTTGAAAATTTACTTACACTGACAGACGTCAAATGTTACCTATTAAAATGGCCTTACTTTAACTGTGCGTTTGCACTGGCGAAACATTCACAACAAAACATGTTGGAGTCTCTATGTTCTGTCAAATATATTTGACAGGAACTAGCGATTTCAACATGTTTTGTTGTTATGTTTCGCCAGTGCAAACGCACAGTTAAAGTAAGGCCATTTTAATAGGTAACATTTGACGTCTGTCAGTTTAGTGAAAGCAAATACTCTTGAAAATTTACTCACAAAAATAGATACGACTAGATACTACTTACAATTTTACTTATCTATTTTTGTAAGTAAATTTTCAAGAGTATTTGCTTTCACTAAACTGACAGACGTCAAATGTTACCTATTAAAATGACCTCACTTTAACTGTGCGTTTGCACTGGCGAAACATAACAACAAAACATGTTGAAATCGCTAGTTCCTGTCAAATATTGTATGGAAAATTGACAGAACATATAGACTCCAACATATTTTGTTGTAAATGTTTCGCCAGTGCAAACGCACAGTAAAGGACAACAATCCACACACACTTCCTTACTAATAAACGTATTATATCAGGTAAATAGATACACACCGTTTTCTCTCTTTCAGTCGTCAGTAATTTGATATTCGAAAGAAGAAGACAAAGCGTTGTGTAACTACACAGACGCTATACGTTTATTAGTAAGGAAGTCTTTAACAAATAAAACAGGAGCTAATCTATAAATTTAGAAGAATGTTTTTAAACACACTATTATTGTAATTGTACATTGTAGTCTGCGACAATCGTAGAGCATAATTATATGTTCTGTGGTGACACCGTGACACAGACTATCCACAATCTGGGTCCCCCATATTTATAAGTCAATGGGGTCCCCACACCATTGACATATATAACATGGACTTGGCATACCTACAAGAAAAACGTGCCATACGTAGGTATGGCAGTAAAGTGTAGACTTTACTGAGAGGATAAAATGGCGTCTACTAGGGCAGCCCTTATCGATATTTCTATGTTATAATATCGATAAAAGATTGTGAGAATGTTTTCATAATGTCACAGTACAATATTTACGGGTAAAAATACCCCAATTTATCTAACTGATGCCTTTCATTTGTTTGTTTAATTTGATTGCTTGGTCATTATTTCGCGGCTAAACAGTAGAACTTATTTTGATGTTTCCCATTATAATAGGTTGAAACCGGACAGATATTATATACTTACAGCTTTTTATCGAACAAGTATTCTGTAACTGATTTCAGTCCATTGTATACCATGCAACAAGTTCATCTCATTGCCGATATATCTATGTACATATATACACAGTATACATATAGCTCATAGGAAGTGTGCGATGACGATGACACGAGTTTCACGCTTTTTATTCACCCAAAAAGTACACATATATACACAGTATACATATAGCTCTTGGAAAACGTCCGGTGAAGATGACGGGACTTCCATTATTTTTGCTCACCCAAAAAGTGCTCAACGCGCCTAAAGAAGTTTTCACTTCAAAAAATCTATCGAACAGTTGCCCGCCAGACACGACACCCGTCGTCGGTCGGAGGGTCCTCCCTTTTCTATAGAGGATGAATGAATTTTACACCCTGTTCCTCATACCTCTAAAAGGTGGCTCCGTCAATGGCCCGCAGATGGTAATTTTTATATGAAATATTGTAATTTATATTATTATTATTTTATCTTTGTGTATCTCATTTTAATCAACATAAAGATTATTTCACGGATAAACTGTGAAAAAGAAATTTTGAAAATTGGCGGAGCCACCATAATTAATATTTTTGATGCTAAGTTTCTAACAAGCAAATGATTGTGGGTTTTAATTAAAAGTCAACACTAATTATAATAAAGTTATATTAAAGAAATCAATCTCATTCAGTTCTGAACAATACAATTTTGTTCCGGTAATTTCTATGTGATATGCTTTCAGTAGATTTCTTTCTTTCTTCTTCTTGATATTTGTATCTCAAATTCATATATAACTCTTTTACATTGTGAGTTTGTCTGATTTTGATCATTCTCATTTAAAATGCCAGATATTGCCACATATTTGTTCAAATCGCAGGCTGTAAACAAGCAAAAACATATTAGTATTTTTATTGTTTCTTGATTTTATTAATAGAATTTTTGATTGATCTTAAGTCTTAAGACCACACTCAAACACATTCTTTACATCACTCTTTGCTACCTAACAAACAAATATTGCAAATGAGGACATCACCATCATTTTCAACACCAGCCACTACAGAATCATGTTGGACAAATTTATAACATGTTACTTACCAATAAGGTTCGTGAAGGTAAAGTATCGTCACATAATGTTACTTTATTGAGTATCCGGTTGAAACATTATTCTTCAAAGTGAAAAGAACAAAAATATGTGGCCTTCTTTAAACTTTCCACACCAATAGTTTTTATTTTTCGTTTATTAGCAGGCAACCTTGAAAGTAAAACATAAAACCAATAAAAAAAAAACATAAAATAGCATTATCGATAAATAAAATGTCTAAATGCACTACTCTATCCCTTCAATAACAAGAAAATGATTTCGTGAAGTAAAACTGTTGAAAATAATGGCAAAAGAGAAAATATGAATGCTTTACTGTTGAAGCTCTTCAACAAAAAAACAGCTGAAATATCTTTAGATTTAGACGATAAACAAAAGATTCTGTCTTTTGTTTATCGTCTAAATCTAAAGATATTTCAGCTGAAATGTATGTACATACTGGTGCAAAGTTATTTTCGGGTGATATCCGCTTCTTTTGATGCCACATCCGATTATATTGCAATTGGGCATCTTGCTATTGATGATTTCCACCATAGGGCCGAGTTTAAACGCAATAACACAGCAAATAACTCCAAAATTCACAAATTTTAACCACAACACAAGATCATTTGACAGGTTACGTACCCAACTTTGGTACCAAACAAACACCGAGAGGATAAAATGGCGAACCGGCCGCAAATAGGTATTTCAATGACTAGAAAATGTAGGGTTGCCAATATAGTAACTGTCAAAAACACTATTATCCTTTTTCACTTAGGCAAATTTATTAAAGTTAAAAAGAGATAGCAGTATTTTTTTGATTTTGGCGTCGATATGCCTCGTATTTGTATAACTGTTTTTCTATAGTCAAACATTTCAAGTCCATGTTATATAAGTCAATGCCCCACACTAGTCCCTCTGTCACATTGACTTATAAATTATAAGTCAATGCTCTGTCACCACTGCAACTGTCATGTCAGTCACGTATCAGTCATTGATACGAGAGAAGGCTCTCGACAATTAAGAAAACCATTTAAGATATATGGTTTTATTGCATAAAAAATTGCAGATGGTATGACAGCTGTGATGTGACCAAAGAGTACTATACATAAAGAGAATAATAGTACAATGGCAATAGTAATTACACCACATTCACCCCCGCGTCAGAGAACGTAGTCCAGGGGGCCAATTCTCGATTTTCGCCATTTATCTCGAGTTCGAGATCGTAAGTCTATCTCTATGTCTATTAAAAATATCTCTATCTCTACCAAAAAATGTCGAATTGAGCAGAATTCCGTATTCTCAGTCAAAATAGAAATAAATGTCACGAAAATGTCAAGTCGAGTGAAGATAATGTTACCATTATGAAGAATCGCACGTTCCGTTTTAGGTAGCTATGAGTTAATGAATGATTTTGTTTTAAAACGCTGACTAAACCTAATTATTTAAGTATAAAACGAAACGTTTAGTGTAAAAATAATCAGTTTGACAAATTGACAGTTGACTGTATAATTAATTTAGGTATTTTAGGGTGTGCAATTAGTATTTTTGGTGGGTAAGGTTAGTTTAGTAAACAGTTATACATGACTAATAAAATTATGAAGCAGACGATTATTTACCTTCGTTTTCAGGTCTATTTTCGTGGTATCCTGAATTACAGGAGCCAATAGATCTATTAGAACCCTTATTAAATCTTTATCTAATCTGAAGTTTTTAATGACTTCTGTTTCGCTCAAGTTGTAAATATCGACGGTGGGATAAGTGCGTTGTTGTCGCCGTGTATTGGCCAGTTGCTCGCCACTTTCCAACAACTCCGAGATAAAAATGCTAATAAACTCGTCCATCTTTCAGTGGTTTCAAGTGCAATCGTGGGTACACAAATTACAGAGTCTGTTATTTGCGCGAAGGTCGTCGTTTCAAGAAAACACAATGCACAAATCAAAGAGTATAAATCGAATTTCCAGTAGGTATGAGATGCCAAGCCGTATTTTATTTAAAAATTAAAGAAAAGAAAACACAGTGTACAATCCAAAACTCAACGAATTCACTCAGAAATGACGTATCTCTACAATCGACATGACATCTCTACTGCTCAGAAGCACTCGACATGAACTCTAACGTTAGCCTTCGACAAATGTCGAATTCGACATCCCCAGAATAGCAACTTTTAAAATTTGTCGAAAAAATGACGTCATTAGAAATTTTTGTCGAGTTCGACACCATCTCTAAAATCGAGAATTGGCCCCCTGAAGACGAGCTGGAGCTCGCTTCTCTCTTGTAGAGCGCCGGGTTGCTGTAGTCTCGTGTAGCTGAGAGTTTTCAGCTGTTGGTAATTCTTGAACCTGAGCAGCAGGTATCTCCGCTTCACCCTCGGCATCCTCATATTGATCTTCGGATTCAGATTGATCACTCACTTGAGAAGGCAGCGGAAGAGGTGCTAGCTGTCTGTTTGAAATGGTAGTTTCACGGCCATCCGGTAATCTTACGTGAGAATATGATGGATTAGCTTCCAAAAGCTCCACTTCTTCAACCTCGGAATCGTATTTTGATGTTCTATGATTTTTACGCATCAATACAGGTCCTTGTTCCAAGAGCCATGTTGGCATCGATTCCCCATTTGACGTCCGTCGTGCATGTCTAAAAAAAAATTCATGGGGTGTGGCGTTAGTGGCCGTGCACAGCAATGAACGAATTGAATGGAGGGCGTATGGTAAGACTTCCTCCCAGCTAGCTGTTTCAAGGTTTTTAGTTCTCAAGCATAGCTTCATTGTTTTCCATAAAGTACCGTTTAGGCGCTCTACTTGACCATTTCCTTGTGGATTATATGGCGTGGTTCGACTACATGCAATTCCATTTGTTAACAAATAGTTCCGTAATTCGTTAGACATAAAGGCTGCTCCACGATCTGAATGGATATATTGTGGAACTCCATAAGTATGGAATAAGTCCTTCAAACATTTAATAACTGTGACGGCACTCACATCTTTGCATGGGTAGGCAAATGGGAATCTTGAATATTCATCTATAATTGACAAGATGTAGCGATTTTGAGTGTTGGTAGGTAGAGGTCCTTTAAAATCAATGTTGAGTCTTTCGAATGGAGTGGTTGCTTTTATGAGTGTTCCCTGCTTTTTAACAAACCTAGGTTTTATTTCTGCGCAGATACGACACTCAGATGTCATCTTCTTGACATTGTCTAGAGAGTAAGGCAGATTTTTAGACCGTACCCAGTGAAACATTCGTATGATACCGGGATGTCCCAAGATATTGTGTAACTCATTCAGTCTATCCATTGTCATATTTAAGCACACACGGGAGAGGGTATCAGCTGTAATATTATCTTTACCCGGACGGTAGATAATATCATATTTATAATTTGATAGTTCAAGCCGCCACCTCTCTATCTTTTCATTTTTGATCTTGCTGTTATGGGATTGGTTGAACATGAAAGAGACAGATCGTTGGTCAGTTATTAATAAGAAATGTCTACCAATGAGGTAGTGCCGCCATTTTCTTAGGGATTCAACAATAGCGCTTGCTTCTTTTTCTATTGAGGAATGTCGGCGTTCAGAAATGTTGAGGGAGCGTGAGAAAAAAGCTACTGGGCGGCCGTTTTGAGACAGGGAAGCTGCAATAGAGTGTTCCGAAGCATCAGTTTCAACGGTGAATATCTCGTTTTGATCGATAGCGGTTAAGGCTGATTCCATTATATCTGCTTTAAGTTTTTGATAGGAATCGATTGCGTCCTTTTTGAGGGGAAATTCAGAAACTTTAGTCAGGGGGCTGATCTTTTCAGAGAAATTTTGAATCCATTTTGAGTAATGGGCGAACATACCTAGTGTCCTTTTGAGTGATCGCGAGTCAGTTGGAATGGGCAAGTTCAATAGAGGACTAAGGCGGTCATCATCTGGTCGAATGATATTCTTTTCAATTTTGTAACCCAATAATTTTATAGTTTCTTGCCTGTATGCACACTTTTCCTCATTAAGAGTGAGCTTGTATTTTTCCACAACCTCTCTGAATCGAGACAAATTCTGATCATGTTCCGCTGCTGTTTTGCCACAAATTGTGACGTCATCCAAATACGAATAAGTACCTGTCAGTTTTTCTTTATTGATAATATAATGAAGTGTCCTTTGGAATGCAGCAACCCCGTTTGTGACTCCAAATGGTATACGTGTAAATTGGTATAAATTACCGCAAGCTTCAAAAGCTGTATACTTTTTCTCAGTCGGCAAGATAGATACTTGATGATAAGCACTTTTTAAATCAATTTGGCTGAAAAAGTTGTGTTGTGCAACCTTCGATACAATCGCTTCTATGTTTGGTAAAGGGTACGCATCCAGTTCAGTAAATTTGTTGATCGTTAACGAGTAATCAATGACGAGACGTTTGCGGTGCGTTGTGCCTCCAGTGACCAAGACTTGAGCTCGCCATGGCGAGTTACTGGGTTCGATAACCCGACTTTTTAAGAGTTTATCGATTTCATCTTTTATAAATTGATTGTCAGTTTCAGAATATTTTCTTGACTTTATAGCAATGGGTTTAATATTATTTGAAAGATTACTGAAAAGTGATACAGGAGGCACCATAGCTTCCATGGCGTTACATATCCTGAGGGGCTTTGCTGTGCCTCCGAATTCGATTTCTACTGATGAATGGTCGCTTAAAATGTCATGGCCAATTATCACATCAGCACAAAGGTCTTCCAAGGCGTAAAGAGGCTTCTCCTTGTAGATGTGCTCGTTTAGCTTGATTGTTGCATGGTAAAATCCATCTACTAGTGAAGTCCGTTTATTTGAAGCTAGTGTTACCGTTTCTTTCCATGGATGGCGTTTCAAGTTTAGCGATAGAGCAAAGTTCTTGTCAATAAAGCTTGTAGAACTACCACTGTCAATCAAGGCATCAGCTTTATGGTTATTGACAGTGATTGAAACTGTAGTCTTACGTAAACTAGCTGGAGATGCTGCTGAAATTGCTAATAGTTCTGGCTCCTTTGGTTGTCCTACAGCGCTGCTAGCTGGCTTATCTGTGGCATTTCCACTTCTGCATACTTTGGCGAAATGGCCTTTCTTTCCGCAGTTTTGACAAGTTGCTTGAAAAGCCGGGCATTTTATTCTTTGATGAACATTTCCCCCACAGAAGAAGCAGCGTCTACGTGATGGAGCCGCGCCTAGATTGGAACTATTTCTCGCTTCATCTGTGTTTTCTATTTGGTAAAGTACCTTTGCAGTTTGAAACTCATTAGAATTCTTTTCAGCCATTTCAAGCGACATGGCCTGATTGCACGCTTCCTCCAAACTTATTTCTAAATTTTCAAGTAGCCTTTGACGAATTTTTTGTGAACATAAGCCCGCAATGAAAGCGTCACGGACATATTCATTTCGATATTCTTCAGCAGTAACAGATTTGAAAGAGCACTCAAACGCTAGTTGTTGTAACGTGCGTATATAGTCTGCCACTGTTTCTTCAGGCTTTTGTTTGGTTGAAGACAGCATATACCGAGCATGGATTTCGTTCTTCGATTTCAGGTAAATTTTATCTAAGAGGCGTATAGCGTCAGAATATTCTTTTGTTTCTCTGATGAATGAGTAAACATTAGGAGACACATTATTGAAAAGAATTTTTAGCTTTGTTCCATCTGGAATCTTGACCTCCTCCGTTTCTTCTGAAATGTAGTTTATAAACGTTTCCTTCCAATGCCGATATTTTAGGTCGGCGGTTGGAGTCCCCGGATCCACATCGAACTTTTCAGGCCTGAGCAGACGGGCAACAGAAGACATGGCCTTCTTTTCACTGCGTTTTATTTTATGCAATAAATTGATACGAGAGAAGGCTCTCGACAATTAAGAAAACCATTTAAGATATATGGTTTTATTGCATAAAAAATTGCAGATGGTATGACAGCTGTGATGTGACCAAAGAGTACTATACATAAAGAGAATAATAGTACAATGGCAATAGTAATTACACCACAGTTGCCAATATAGTAACTGTCAAAAACACTATTATCCTTTTTCACTTAGGCAAATTTATTAAAGTTAAAAAGAGATAGCAGTATTTTTTTGATTTTGGCGTCGATATGCCTCGTATTTGTATAACTGTTTTTCTATAGTCAAACATTTCAAGTCCATGTTATATAAGTCAATGCCCCACACTAGTCCCTCTGTCACATTGACTTATAAATTATAAGTCAATGCTCTGTCACCACTGCAACTGTCATGTCAGTCACGTAACGTCGCTTCGTGTCACAGAGCAATACTCGTCATAGTACTTTCCGTGTCGTTTTGAGTTTTTTTTATTGACTTTTTCACATTGAAATGAACAGCGCCAAACAAATCAGTACTATCCTACTAGATGGTGTAAGTCACGCGTTTACCTTGTCAGACTACAATGCGAGGTGATTTTGTATTTAGTTGGTTATTAGCGCGAAACTATTTTGCTGTCAGTTCTGTCACTTTTAAGCGTGTTCATTCTTCTAATCGTACAATTTATGAACCGGAGCATCAAATGTATGTCGTTTTCTTTCTAAAAAGCTCTGAAAGAAAGAGAGAAAAAATAATGTCATTTCATACTTCGCAAAAAACATTTTTTTGCCAGCTGGCTGGGTAGACCCCGTAGACATAGAGGTTATGGAAAATTGTTATTGATTTTAAAATTACGATTAAGACTGAAAATTGTATTAAAATGAAGATTTACACAAACCAAAACAACACTTCCACGTTAAAACTGCTTATTGCGTCTAACTTAGCTGGAAAGAAAGTTGATCTTGTCAGTGCATCGTTCGAAGGTAGGTGCATTTTCCTCTTCGTCATTAGAAAATCAATTAATCTTGGTGTATTTAGCGTGTCTCATCTGTAGTAATGTCTATGTTTGCATGCATTTCATGTTTCGGTAAACGGCGCAATTTCTGGGCGCAATATGTCATTTTTAATACACATAAAGAAAATCTTTATTCTATATTATTCTCCATGCTTGAGCCTGCCATTGAGAAATTTCATATATCGCTACCATGCTAATCATGTGTCATGTCCACTGATCAATTCCATATATAAAAAGAAGAACCTTGTTTTTTTTTGTAACATAAATAAAATGCTGATTCCTTAAATTATTCTATTATTTCATGACAATAATATCATAAGTATTGCATCAGAAAACCCATACACAACTTTTGTTTCTATACTAACTTATCCTTATTACTATAAAGGTGGTTTTTCCAGATGAAACTATTTTTTTTTCTTAGTAGATTCTTATTTCCCGCTTGTGACTGCACTTAGTAAATAACTTGACAGAATAATTTGCGATATTTGTGCTTAGATTCTGAGGTATTTCTCTGTTTGTTTATCTAATTAATATGGTCCAATCTCGTTAGTAGGGGTTTATTTGTGGACAAAAAAAAGCAGGCTTTAATGTTTTTCTTAAAATATTGTATTTTCGCTTTTACCCCACCATGCATATTTACATGTAGAGGTCTTAAACATAAATAATTATAAGTCCAAAAAGGTTTTATGCAGTTTTGAAATCGACATACTGGCCATCATTTTGGTGTCATCATTGTTCCAAATTTGAATTCACGATCATCGCTCCACTTAAACGGACAACAGACCTTTAAACAAAAAAAATGCTGGCTCGATTCAGGTATCGGAATATTTAGTTCATCCAAAATAACAGGAAATACAATCTCCACTTACACACTACAAAATTGTGATATTTTTGCTTTGATATACATTTTGAAAGCCTTCTTTAATACTATGCTTAAGTACATTCTGCTCATCAAAAAGAAAAGGAAGAATAGTTCAAAGAGCCTATGTTCAGACTGGCCTTTATTTATTTGCCAAACGTATAAACAAACACGAATTTTAGGAAAAACAAGTGTAATGCCTACTCATATGGTTCAGTTTGCACTACAACTTCATATTTTTTATGACTTTTTCAACAACAGTACTAGTCAGTCTAAAATCAACTTTATTTACACTTGCATAACATTGTTGTTTGTTAAAGTGGATATAACATCCAATTAGAAACAAGGTTATAAATAGACATTAAAATTTTCTATCTACTCCACTGAAATAGCAACAATAAGTGCTGATTTGTTATTGCAGGTACACTTGATCCAGTTCTCATACAAAAATAAAATCAATATAAAAAGTATGATAATAATATTTACATTTACATAACCTTATCAATAAGTGATAAGCTGTCTTTTTTTATTGAAGTTCTTTAACAAAACTATGTTTATAAATATAAAAATGATAACATGGATGGCTTAATATATTACTATCTTAAGCACTTAATATTTAAATAATGGATTAAGTTATCATTTTTGTTTATCTTTTGTGTTATAAGTTATAACTTTACTAGGTTATTATGTTGAGATATTTATGGGGCTTACTGCTTACACGAACTGGTTCTGCATCTCGAGGGTTGTTAGACAGGCTTGTGTAGCGTCACAGTGGCTTTTCAACTTGTACATGGATAGTTGTCTGACAGATTTGAAAGAGGGTGAGTGCGGATTGTGGATGAATGAGTTGTCTGTCAAATGCCTTCTCCATGCAGATGATGAAGTTCTACTTGCATCGTCAGCAGAACAGTTGCAAGACATGGTGACTGTGATGGATGAAGCATGTATGAGGAAAGGGATGAATATAAATATGAATAAGATGAAGGTCATGGTGTTTGAAAGAGGAGAGGATGTATTGGTGTTTGATATGAAAATAAATGATAAGAGGGTGGAACAAGTATGTGAGTTTGTATACTTGGGGAGTCTGTTTACAAGGGATGGGAAGATTGATTAAGATGTGGAAAGGAGAGTAAATGCGTTAAATAAAGTGAATGGTGCTGTACATGTGATTGTGACCAACCAGTTAATGTCCAAAAGTCTCGACTGGCTGTTCACAATGGTGTGCCGGTGCCCACTCTTATGTATGGAAGTGAATGCTGAGTGTGGCAAAAGAAGCATGAAAGTAGGATAAATGCTGTAGAAATGAGTTCCGTGCGAAGCATGTGTGGTCTAACTATAAATGATAGGCTAAGGAATGATGTGATAAGACAATGGTGTGAGTGAAAAGAAGATGTAGTGAAAAAAAATTAAAAGGGTGTGCTGACATGGTTTGGTCATGCATGATGAGAGGAGGAATCAAAGGCTACTAACAAAATGTATTTACAAGGCAGATGTGACTGGAAACGCTATGAGGAGACGCCCTAGGAGGACATAATTATACTGACCTTATTGGTGATGTTCTTCAGAAAGGACAGGTGCGTAGTATTCGCAACCGGCGTGCGTGTATGACCAGATGCATGAACGTAAACGAGGCAAAAGGAGTATGTAAGGATCGTATCAGGTGACGTTCTGTAGTTTCTGCCTACCCCCATGGGAAGAAGGCGTGAGTTTATGTATGTATATTGAGATAAATTGTATTTATAGGAGATTGTTGTGGATAGCTTAAAAGCTTGACAAAGGGCATTATAGCATAACCAGCCATTCAAAGCCAATATTCCTTCTGAGAGGCCTGTCTGAGGGCACGAGAGGTGGATTACAGACCACTGGATTGTAAACAACCTCTCGTGCCCTGGCATTATGTACTAGGCACATTATTTTATATTAACTTCACACCATAATGCTTTTACTCATTCTTATTAAAAAAAGCCGGCAAATATCACGAACAAAATGGCGCCGACTACGCCATCTGACTTGTATGCAAACGCGCCCCCACGCCGCGCCACCATACGGTCCTGAAATGAAACATAACTAGGGAATGCAATCTAGTACAGACGCCAGCACGTCAACCTACCCGAAACTGTCAAATTTTCCCAATCAACTTTGAACCTAACGCTTTTGTGATAATGTTGAAAATCTAATAAAGAAATTTGACAGATTGAATACGAATGATGAATCATGGCCGATCCGAACTTCGCGCAGAAGGCCGCGCAATAACATTTTTTAGGAACCAAATGGTGACATGAGGCGAGTGTGAGTGAGAGAACATGCGCGAAAGTTCGGAGTGCCTATGTTCAGACCGGCCATAATTCATCGGTCGTACTACAGTAGCGCGCTAGATTCATAGATTGCAATCCCTACACAATGACATCATATTTGGGTTTCCACGCATATTTTAAGTTATTTTCTGGCTATTATACCTCCTAACACCATCATCTTCCTACTCTTGTAACATGGTACGTGGGGTTGGCGCACCACGTTTTCTTCTTCCACCCTCCCCTGTCAACCGTCACGCTATCATTCACTCCCTTCTCTTTCATATCATTCCTCACTCAATCCATCCATCTTTTCTTTGGCCTTCTATATTCATCACTATTTTAGTCACATGCGTTTCCTCCCAGCAGATATTTACTAAGCTTACAGCTACTTTCCATCTGTTGTCAAACCTCTAACTTCTGTTGTTACTGTGTTGATAACTCTCATCCATCAGTCACAACAGCTATGAGGAGATTTGTCAGGATAAACATTCATCGATTGTCAGTATCAGGCTTTCCGAGGTCAGTGTTTATTTCTTCTGTCCGTTTGTGTGCTTTCATATTTGTGGTACTTGCTATGCATAAAATACATCGGTATAGAATTAATTCAAATCAAATAAAAAACCGGCCAAGTCGATGAAGGGTTCCGTAGGTGGAGATGCATTTATCTCTAGTTGAAAAACATGTTTGTACACTCCCAACTGCAAATGGAAGTTTGTACGTACAATATTGGGAGATTTGCCATTTTATTTTAAGACCATAGACTTCTTGTAGGTTTTTCTGTAATCTATAATATTGGAGCGCCTGGGGCTTTTGACCTCGTATTTTTGTTACAGTGAATGAATTTTTAAGATCGAGGTGGGGTTTTGTTTTTTATACTATAAATTGCAATATTTACCTTTTTCTTGTGCTTTTTATTTTTAGCATTTAATGCTTTTTTCAATCGCTTCAGTAGGTAACCGTTTTCAAGAAAAGTGCGACCGGGGGGCTAGGGGCCACAATTATTCGTTTTCTTCTTTTAATTCTCATTCTTTTGATACGATTATCATTTCTATCTTAATAATTGAGGATGCTAGCTAGAAATATTTTTTTCAATACTCCATCTATCATTCAAATAAATGAAGTCGTAGAAAATATTTGTTATAGACAACTATATAAATTGTATAGATAAACAAATATTTTATCAACCATTTTCTTCTTTTTAAATTTTCCTTAATTAACTTCTTTTTCTCGATTATTGTCTATATAAATAGATAGGTTAACTTAATTTTGATATAAAAAAATATTCTACGTAACTGTATATTTTTTTTCAAGTATCACAATGTTTGAATATGTAAACGTTTTTATGTACATTATTAGCTAAACATTCCATTTAGAATGTTTAAATCTCATTAATTGTAACAGAAATCCGAGGTTTTGATATTTTTAACGCTTCAGACTCTCCACTGTAAATAAAGAACTATATTCTGTATTTTTTTCAACAATTTAGGTAGTAGTTTCAGAGATGGGGGAATGGTAAATTTTCATCTATTTTCTCAAATAAGTTTAAAACTATTTATTTTAAAGTTACAAAAAAAAGTTGAGCGCAACATTAAGGCCTTTCATTTTAAGTGTCAAAAGGGACCGTAGAAAAAAAAGAAAAAAAAAAAAACTAGCACACAAATGTACAGATGCGGCCTTAATGCCATAGTAATTTCCTAATTTGTCCCCTAAAACCAACCCATATTCAAAATTCATTTATTTACGTTACACGTCCATTGGATTCGGACCAAATTGGTTATGACAGACGAACAGTTAGACAGACAGACACACGAGTGATCCTATAAAAGATATTTTTTTTCATTTGGACGTACGGAACCCTACAAAGTTCTGATGTCGTGAAATAATTGCCCGCTTGGTTTATACATAGCAAGTACCACCTCTAACCTTCACAACTTAGGGGCTTATTTATAAGCGTTGCTTAAAGTTAAGACTCAGATATGCCAGCGACCTTGAGTGACAGAAAACGCAAGCTAACCAGCTTGCGTGTAATAATAGGACTCGCCCATCAAGGAGCGCTGTCCCAAATTAGACGCATTATTAATTTATTATACATAAAACAAAAGGTATTTAAATAAAACACGTATACTACAAGATCAATAATGAAATTACCTTTAAAATGGTGAAGGTTTCAGGAAAATACGCTTGATAGATTTTGCATGATTCTCAGTTTTTTATCCACGTTAGACATAACTTTACAAATTAATTTCACTGCGTAATATAAACACAATCTAAAATATTCATGTGTATTATGTATATTAAGTTATTAAGAAAATGCTCTAATTAAATATATATTTATTCCAAATCATTAACACTACTCGTTTAGACGTGATCTTCAGTATAGAATCATTAAGGGTACCCTAGTCGGCCATTCTTCCATACAAACGTAGTATGGGGATTACTCGTCTGTTTGACGGTGTACGTTCAAAACTAAACATTATATCAATTATCTAGCCCTGTATAGAAGAAAAATTGGAAAAAAAAAAATGGAAGTTATGAGCGTCGAAACTTTCATATTTCAAATCTAATTTAAACTCGTTTTTGGGCGTAAATAAATAACTTATGTAGTAAGAAAATGGCAAAATAAAAACCGTACAGGGATAAGTAGATAATTTATATACATATATGTAGCGACCCTGGCGTTGCGTTTTGCTGAATTGCATTTTTGGTATCGTAAGGAACGCCAGCGCCGGGCACGCCAGTCGCTCACATACCTTCGCCTTGCCACGTCATATATATTAAGGAAATAAACGTAACCAAGTATTGTGAACCTTTTAATAAACAATAATTACATTCAGTAAATCTCAAAACTTGATATCATTTCTTGACCCTTCAAATAACACGCACAACAAGTGGTGACCCGGACGTTTTAATTCAATAGTTTTGTGTTTTAATTTTTGCGCCGTAAGCGACTCAGTGGCGACGTGGCAAGGGCGCGTTAAAGTAACAAGTAACAGAGAATAGTCTCGAAACTAGTGAAACAACTACTACGATGACTCCACCACCAACAGTTGGAGTAGCCGCGGCTGCACAGGTAGCAGCCACCGGAGTAGCAGCGGTATCGGTGCAGACAAGGATACCAGATTTTTGGACAGATCTGCCCAAATCATGGTTCTGTCAGTTCGAGGCTATTATGGCACCACAAAAGCTGGCTGATGCGCAGCTGTTCGACATAGCAATCGCCAGATTGACCCAGGACACAGTGCGGCAAGTTACAGATATAATCGAAGCCCCGCCAGAGTCAGGCAAGTACGCAGCATTGAAAAAGCGTTTATTGGCGATTTATGAAGAGAGCGCGGACAAGCAATTCCAGAGGCTAATGGGAGAGATGGACCTGGGAACACAGAAACCATCGCAGCTGTATAGGGCGATGGCGGCCCTAGCAAAGAATTGCAATGTAACGGACGAGCCACTAAAAAGGTTGTGGATGAATCGTTTACCCCCGGGCGTGCGGGCGGTCCTGGCAGTGACCGGAGACACGAAACTTGAGAGTCTCGCCGAGACGGCAGACAGAGTGATGGAAAACATGGGTACCGGTGAGGTCGCGTCAATAGCACCGAGCACATCGGAATTGACATGCGACACGAAAACGGATTTGGTCAAGCATCTCAGCGCATTATCGGTGGAAATGAAGGAATTGCGCGGGGAAATAAATGACATCAGGAAGCGAGACGGGAACTCGGGACAAGACCGGAGAGAGCGGCGTTGGCAGCAGGGGCGCTACAGGCCCAGGAGCCAGTCAAGGCCACGTCGCACACCTAGTTCCTCGGATTGGCTATGCAGACACCATTTTCGTTACCGGGAAAACGCGCGGGCGTGCGAGTCGCCGTGCAATTGGTCCAAGAAGCAGCAGGGTGCGGAAAACTAGAGGCGGTGCAGTCATCATCGGTGGGTGAGTGTACCGCGGAAAACCACCGGCTCTGCGTGCGAGACTATAGAAGTGGAATTGTGTATCTAGTGGACACAGGAGCTAACGTATCAGTGATACCAGTGGGTAAAGTGAGAGGCAGCAAAGTAAAACGTGAGTGTTCGTATAAGCTGTTCGCGGCGAATAACACAGAGATTAAAACGTATGGCGTAACTAACATAGAGCTAAATTTAGGTTTAAGGAGGAGTTTTAAATGGTCATTTATTATTTGCGATGTTAAACAGCCCATATTAGGAGCAGATTTTTTAGAGGCACACCAATTAATAGTAGATTTGCATAAAAAGCGGTTGATTGACGGTCACACACAAATAAGTAGGGAAGCATCCGTCGTAAAGTGCACGGAACCATCTGTTTCAAGCATACAATTAGACAACCCGTACAGAGAATTATTACAGCAATTTCCGAGTATAACTAAGCCCGTTTCATACAAAGAACCGTCAAGTCACAACGTGTACCATCATATAGAGACTACAGGCCCACCGGTATTTACGCGCGCCAGGCAATTACCACCTCATAGGTATAAATTGGTACAGGAGGAATTTAAGCTAATGCAAGAGTTAGGGATTTGCAGGCCATCCAGCAGTCCTTGGGCGAGCGCTCTACACGTCGTGCCGAAGAAGGATGGGCAGATCAGACCCTGTGGTGACTATCGTGCACTCAACGCGATCACGAAGCCAGACAGGTACCCCATACCGAGGATACAGGATTTCACGTATGGACTAGCAGGTAAGACAATTTTCGGAAAAGTAGATATCAACCGGGCCTACCATAACATTAGTATAGCACCACAGGATATCGAAAAAACAGCAATTATAACTCCTTTCGGGCTTTTCGAGTTTCCACGGATGTCGTTTGGTTTGCGAAACGCAGCACAAACGTTCCAAAGATTTATGAATAACACAGTGTTGCAAAATATAGAATATCTCAAGGACGGCCAGGAAAGCTCGTATTTATTCTGTTACATCGATGACCTTGTAATAGCCAGCACCAACGACCAGCTTTTCAAAAAACATTTAAAACTAATTTTCAGTAGATTCGATCAGTATGGCATAACAATAAATTTAGCAAAATGCGAGTTAGGGAAAAAGGAAATAGAATTTTTAGGCTACAACGTAAATAGAAACGGAATAAAGCCACTAGAAAATAAGGTCGAGGCCATACAAAATTATCCGCGACCGGAAACAATCGAACAATTGCGTCGATTTCTAGGTATGGTAAACTTTTACAGGTCCCATATAAAACACGCGGTCGAAAGCCAGGCGGAGTTAAATAAATATTTGCACGGCGCCAAAAAGAAAGATAAATCTAAAATAGAGTGGAACGATACAGCATTGGCGGCTTTTGAGAAGTGCAAGGATAGCCTAAAAAACGCCATTACGCTAGCTCACCCGGGACAATCAGGCAAACTAGCACTAATGTGTGACGCATCAAATACTTGCGTAGGCGCAGTTTTACAGCAAGAAACAAACGGTAAATGGCAACCGCTAGGATATTTTTCAAAGGGGCTTTCAGCAGCACAACAAAAATACAGCACATACGACCGCGAGCTGACAGCAGTTTTTTTGGCAATCGTCCATTTCAGGAACATGGTAGAAGGTCGCGAATTAACCATTTTCACCGATCATAGGCCGTTAACATACGCATTTACAAAAATAGGCACGGATCGAGAAACACCAATGCGCGCAAGGCAGTTATTGTACATCAGCGAATTCACGAGCGACATACAATACGTCACCGGCAACGAGAATGCGGTTGCTGACGCGCTATCACGGGTAGAGTCCATTGTTTGTAACACTAGCATAGATTACGACGAAATCGCGCAGGCGCAGGAAACAGACGCTCAAATGTCACACATGTTAGCAAGTTCACGAGGCAACATTGTATTAGAACAAATTCAATCACCTTTATGTAAAAGAAAGATATATTGTAATATTACTAAAAACCAAGTAAGGCCATACATTCCATTACAGTACCGAAAGCCAGTTTTTAACTCAGTTCATAGCATAAGCCATCCAGGTATTAGGGCCACACGAAGAATGGTCACAAGTCGTTATTTTTGGCCGGACATGAATAAAGACATCGCTAAATGGGCGAGATCATGCATACAATGTCAGAGAGTAAAGGTACATAGACACACCGTTTCAAAATTAGGTACATTCCCGATAACAGAACGATTTGAACACATACACGTAGACATAGTAGGGCCTCTACCGACTGCACAGGAAGGTTATCGATATTGCGTCACCGTCATAGATAGATTTACTCGCTGGCCGGAGGCAATTCCAGTTACGGACATTACTGCTGACACAGTCGCTAAGGCGATCTATGAAGGTTGGGTATGTAGATTTGGTTGTCCTAAAACGTTAACCAGCGATCAGGGCAGACAGTTCGAAAGCGAAATATTCAGCAGTCTGATGAATATGTTAGGCATAAAGAAAATCCGTACGACAGCATACCATCCACAGGGTAATGGTATGGTAGAAAGAATGCATCGTTCCCTTAAGGCAGCAATAAAGGCAAGACTGTTAGAAAATAGGTCATGGGTTGACGAATTACCTACAGTATTGTTGGGACTTCGTGCAGTTTGCAAAAGTGACCAGAATGTAAGTTCAGCAGAAATGGTTTTAGGACACACGTTGCGTTTACCAGGCGATTTTTATCACGAGACAGAAAAACCGCAAGTAGGACATTTACCGACATTTGTAAGCAAATTGAGAAATATAATTAATGACATGCGCCCACAGTCACGAGCGGTTAGCGGCTCGCGGAAAATATTCGTTCATAAAGATTTAAATACCTGTACACACGTATTCATTAGAAATGACATGGTAAGGAAGCCATTGACACCGTCGTATAGTGGTCCATACCAAGTTATTAGCAGAAACGATAAGACGTTTGACATACAAAAAGACGATCGTCAATCAACCGTGTCCATTGATAGATTAAAACCAGCATATATTATTAGTGAGGATACGATACCAGACAGCGTAAGGAACAATAATAACAGTGAAACACAAAAACCACAGGTTGAGCCAAACTCGCTACCGCCTATCAATAAAACCACGCGCTCAGGCCGAGTAGTCAAGAAACCGGTGCGATTTTTGCTCGACTAGCAAAATTAGCTTAAGTATATCGCAAGTGTAAGAGATTCATGTACAATTCACTATTTACATTACCGAAATCAAGAAAGAGCACAGATTTATAGACATGGGTAATCCGGCAAGCGCAGCAAATTACGTGTAAACAGGTACGAAAAGTGAATTGTGCAGGAATCTGCCGGTTTATATTATGTGTTAACGCGAACTATGTACGGTTACATTTAGCTGTGGTATCCCGTCAAGATTGTATTATCGTTATAATTATTTGTAAGTATTTATTGCACTGGCGCTGTCATAACGGAAGCTGCCGGCCCTAGTGGTGTTATTGAATATTGCAGAGCGGACGTTATGACAGCTACCCTTAAACATATCTAAACCTAATATATATTTTTTAAAGACGGCTCTTCAATGTGAAGAGACCGCAAGGGAGGAGGAAGTAGAAGTAAGCAACATTTCCGGTGTACTGTACCTATTGTGTAGTGTTGCACGCAACATTGTAATTGTAAGCCCAGTGTATTTTTTGTAAAAAAAATGTTTGTGAATTATGTTATTTTTTTAAGAAAGGGGGGGTGTGATGTAGCGACCCTGGCGTTGCGTTTTGCTGAATTGCATTTTTGGTATCGTAAGGAACGCCAGCGCCGGGCACGCCAGTCGCTCACATACCTTCGCCTTGCCACGTCATATATATTAAGGAAATAAACGTAACCAAGTATTGTGAACCTTTTAATAAACAATAATTACATTCAGTAAATCTCAAAACTTGATATCATTTCTTGACCCTTCAAATAACACGCACAACACATACAATCGTTTTTTCATGATATTTATACGCCCAAATGTCTGTATAGGAAGTTTTACGCGCTCGTTTTCTTTACAAATATATAAAACTAAATAAAAATATTAGTCACGCCCACTAACGAGTTCGAGCCGTCGACTAGTGTACCCTTAAAAGTCGGTTATCCTCGTCTTACGTAATGATTAGAGACACTTTAACTACAGTTTTTGACGCTTAAAAGTCTCTAACTTTATGCAACGTTTATAAATAAACCCTTGCTATGTGCATTACACTTAGAGCAACTGTAATCTCTAACTTCCATAACACAAAAGCTTCCAAACTAACCCAGGGTAACGGCAACTGAGCGTCCCGTCTGTGATTGCAGACGATGTATTCGCAGGGCCGCGCCAGCTCCCCCTGTTGGAGGTTGACGATAACGTCAGCTTCTTCTCGAGTAACGCAGCCGCGCAGTACCTGTTCCCTGTGTTGGATCTCTCTGATGATGGGCAGTGGTATGTCTTTGTATTTTTTACTGTTGAATTAGATAGGGGCACATCCAGACATCGATAAACATTTATTTAGTTTGCAATCTAGTTCATGCCATCCAAAGGCGGCAGTCTTGATATAAATAGCGATCGTAAACACGTGATTTATTCGTGCTTGTCAAGTAATGTGACGGCACGGTTGGCGCAGTGGTTAAGCGATTGACTGCTGCACTGCGTGTCGCGGGTTCGATTCCCGCACGGAACAAATATTTGTATGACCTACAAGTAGTTGTTCCGGGTCTGGCTGTTTGTGTGAGTTTAAATGTTTGTAAACGCACCCACGATACAGGAGAAATTCCTAGTGAGAGGCAAAGTTAAAAAAAAAAAAGTTGACCATCTATAGACGCCATTAAGACTTTGCGACCGAATTCGGTCGTATAGCGATCGCTATCTATGTTGAGACTGCCGGCCCAGTTATCTAAAGGCCCGTGCAGACCAGCGTGACGCGACGCCGCCATGCGACTCGAACAATACAATTTCTAAGAAAACTTCACGCCGGTGTCGCGTCGCGCTGTCGCGTCTTGCTAGTCTGCACGAAGCTTAATTACGCAACACATTTTCGTGAACGATTACGACAAATTTATTTCATTTTGACAGGAACATTCGCAATTTATTTCGAAACGAAAAATCAAATTCCGATTGATCGTGTATTACGTAGATAATTAGGGTACTGGTCCCAGGTGCCATTCCTAGGTCGGGCAAAGTGTTATTGGGTTTTTTATCAGGCATGTCTCAGGCTCCGTAGCAGTCTGGATTTGTGCCCAGTTGATGGCATGCGACCATATTTGAAATGTGGGTGTACCTACTTTAGGCACAGCACTGCCTAACCCTTCGGGGTTACAGACGTGATTTTATGTCGTGAAATAAAGACAATCTTTTTTTTTGTGTTAGTAAGTTTGATCAGTAACGGATTTTATGAAGCACAGAAGAATACAGATATGGTTCACTCCGCATATTCGGTAAGATGAGCTACAAGTACGCGTCTGGCCCGTCTTTTCGGGCCAATTCAGTGAGTGTAACGTAGTCGGAAAATATAAGAGTTACGCGATAGAAAGAGAGGCAATTTCTAGGTGAATATAACCGTAGATAATAGCACTGAGGGACCTTTATGACCTATACGGGAGCCGAATTTTCACACGCAAAGCCCCGCCATATCCATAGGATGCAAACGCTCCAAAATAGATTCCTCCGTAAAATCACCGGTGCCCCCTGGTACGTTAGGAACGAGATCCTCCATCTCGACCTAAAGATCTTCACAATCCACCAATTTCTCAAACGCAATTCCAAGCGTTTCTTTGAGTCCGCCGCCAAACACCGCAACCCTCTGGTTGTCGAGGCCGCCAACTATGTCCCTAGTAGAATCAGTAAGATCCGCCGCCCGAGGCATTTGCCTTTTGCGAGGATTTCCTTACCGACCCAGACGACCCCATAACCCTCCCCCAGGAGAGCAATAGGGCCACAAGTACAGTGCACAAACATAGACACCGACCCGCAATCCGACCTCGCCGCCGAGGTCCTCCGCGATCGCGACCCGCCCGAGTAAATAATGCTTCCCCCCGACCCTTGCCCGTTGATGCGCCAGCCCGCGTCGATGCTGAGCCAGTAGCTTTAAATTCCCCGGTTAATAATAATGAATTATCTTTGATCCAGCCTGTCCCAACTTGCTGTCCTCCCCCCAGCGACGCCCTAAGCTGAGGTCCGTACCCGACGGGGGGTGCCCTTAGCGAGCGCTCGCCTAGTTTTAATTAGAATAGTTTTGCCCCTGGCTGGAGACTTTGAGTTTAGTAGCTTAAGGCAGCCGCAGGATTGTCCGGTTAAGTAGTCATCACCTCAGAGGTGAGCTACGAGATGCCATAGCCAAAAAAAAAAAAGCTGACGGACATATAATGCACTTTATTGTGTTGTAGCAAGTCGATTTTTATTTAAATGATATTGCGGAGTGAACCAGCAGTATTCATCTGTGGTATAAGCTTTAAGTACTTTTAGCATAAGCTTATCATCACACCTGTAATCTCCTAGGGTTTAAGCAGAGTTGTACTATAGGTAAGTAGTTTTAGATGGTTTGATAATTTAGAGGTTCTTAGCTACTTTTGCTGTTGACGCCAATCGACCCATGATTAAACGAAGATGAATAAGTTAATCAAGATAAAGACCTAATTGTCCGCTGATATAAATGCATTGTTTAATTTCGAATGAGTTTTAAAAGGGATTGGGGTTTTTGCATGACTATGCAAAATGGGTGCCAATTCATGATGAGTTTGAATAGCTTTTATTTATCTTGACTGAATACTAAATAGTCTAATCGATACGATGGCATGTAGGGTCTGGCAGACGTACAACATCAGTAAAGGCTCAATTTAAATTAATACGGAAACGAATGGAATTGTGTAACGATATTGTACATAGCAAAATGAATTTTATGTCAATTGTGTAACGTAAAACTTGATACGAGCTTGTAACTGCGGAAATTACCGAGAATACGCGAGAATTCTTCAGAAAACACGCAACCTGTTATTTGACTCGTATCTAGTTTGTACGTTACACTATTGACTTAAAGTTCATTATGCTTTGTACAAAAAAAGAAGAGGTGCACACCTCTCCTCTACTATTATTGGTTCATCAAAACTTTATTCGCAATTTAAAATAACCGTACAAAGGCGGACTTAATGCCTGAGGCATTTTCTAGCAGTCTTCCCTAGGGTGATGCAGGGACAAAACATAGTACCTACTTACGTACAACATGATAGAAAATTTACTTGGAAAAAAAAAAATTCTTCTTCTTCGACAAAAACGACAGTTAATAGGGCCAAAACTTCGATGGCACGAACCGGTCTTTCTGACCACCCATCCCAAACGGGTATTTTAAGACCCAAACCTCAGCAACCTTACAAGCCTCGTCTGCTACCTATATCAATCAATACTGAGGGATTTTTAAAAGGACGAAATAAAATATAACAATATTTTCGCTAACACTTCCTCGCACAGCTCTGTTGGAAAGCCAGCTGTATTACAGGTTACATCTTACGTCTAACGGAAAAATAATGAAAAATTGGTTCGGGTAGCCTCATTATCCTAACTAATATTATAAATGCGAAAGTTTGTTTGTTTGTTTGTTACCCTTTACGCTAAAACGGCAGAACGGATTTGGATGAAATTAGGCACATGGGTACACCATCATGTCGTGGTTTGGGACAGGATATTTTTGTCCCTATATTCCCACGGGAGTGAGACTTATGCGGGTGAAACCGCGTGATATAACTTTATTTTCCCATTTATAAAAATGCCATTTTATCTGTATAAGTACCTACAGTGTAAACAAAAGCAAATACATTATATATAATCCTAATGAAAAAAAAAAAATTGGTGATGACTAGAGCCGAAAATACATAACCAGAACTCATTCATTTCGTTTTTGTTTCTTCTCACTAATCAAAGTTTACTTCCCTCCAGCCAACAACTACAAGAATGGGAGGCGACGCGGCTCCTCCCGGCCGTGTCGTCAGTGCTGACTGCGAAGTGCGTCGCCTCTGATCTCAAGCAGTCGCTGCAAGCGCTGCTGTCTACTGCCAACGACACGCTGGCGACCCACAAGTATATGTTGGGGGTGAGTTATATCCAGCAGGTCTAACATGACACACACGACAATTACTCGCTCTCGCGTGAGTAATTTTTGTCTATTTCGGTCACTTTCTCGTTTTCTGACAGCACTTCCATACAAAATAGTCGACTCCTTCTGTCAAAATTGATGTTTTCTCTACAAACTCTAACATGGCACCATAGTTATCTCGATTTTTGACAATTCAACACGAGATAATCTCCGATTTTTCTATCATTTAGTCGTATTTACTCGTCGTCGATTTTGACGACGAGAAGAGTAGACAAAATTACGATACAAAAAAAAACTCCAAAATAACATGGCAGTTTCATAATTGTACTTATTTTAGTCATCATTTTATTTTACAATATATTAATAATGAAAATACTTAGTTTTAAACTACTATTTATATTGGAACGACGTGTTTTATATGGAATTTTTCGTTTTTTGTATGGAAAATATGAAAAAATATTACCTACATGTTGAGTGTTAGGGGTTTATGGGTTTCATAAAGGGGGTCGAAATTTTCATTATTTTTGCGATAGGACACACCGTTTTCGAGATATAAGCAAAAGAAAAAAAAAGAGTATTGTTTTTGCACCTTCGAGATGTTGATGTGAATTTTAGTTCATTTTTTAATCGCGATTAAATACTTAGACAATCAACATTTTAGGTGAAGAACGTAAAATTCTGAATAGCAAAATTCCCATTTTCACTAAATTAATAGCTCAGTGCCGTCAAACTAAAATATAGTTGTTGTGTCACTTTAGTCTATTTCAGAATGGAAAATCGTCGGTTGATAGGAATAATCTAAATTTTGCTGATTTATAGTCTAGTTTAGAGGCATTTGTGACAAGAAAATCGGCACCATTGAATGAATGAAACGGAATCTCAAGCCGATGTTGCAATCATAAAAATAATTTGTTTTTAATAACTTGCAACATCGGTTTCTCGTCGCGAGATATAGAACTGTCAAAGTGCCTTTTTCGAGATATCTCATCGTTTACGGTCATGTTAGGGATTAGAATGACGTCAGAATCGTAGACAAATTTCGACAAAACGAGATAAAGAGCTTTCTCGCGCTTGTCATGTTAGCCCTGCTGATATAGTATAAGAATGGGAGGCGACACGGCTCCACCCGGCCGTGTCGTCAGTGCTGATTGCGAAGTGCGTCGCCTCTGATGTCAAGCAGTCGCTGCAAGCGCTGCTGTCTACTGCCAACGACACGCTGCAGACACACAAGTATATGTTGGGGGTGAGTTGTACACAGATAAAGTATAAGAATGGGAGGCGACGCGGCTCCACCCGGCCGTGTCGTCAGAGCTGACTGCGAAGTGTGTCGCCTCTGATCTCAAGCAGTCGCTGCAAGCGCTGCTGTCTACTGCCAACGACACGCTGGCGACACACAAGTATATGTTGGGGGTGAGTTGTATACAGATATAGTATAAGAATGGGAGGCGACGCGGTACAACCACGACACGCTGGCGACACACAAGTATATGTTGGGGGTGAGTTGTATACAGATATAGTATAAGAATGGGAGGCGACGCGGCTCAACCCGGCCGTGTCGTCAGTGCTGACTGCGAAGTGCGTCGCCTCTGATCTCAAGCAGTCGCTGCAAGCGCTGCTGTCTACTGCCAACGACACGCTGGCGACACACAAGTATATGTTGGGGGTGAGTTGTATACAGATATAGTATAAGAATGGGAGGTGACGCGGCTCCACCCGGCCGTGTCGTCAGTGCTGACTGCGAAGTGCGTCGCCTCTGATCTCAAGCAGTCGCTGCAAGCGCTGCTGTCTACTGCCAACGACACGCTGGCGACACACAAGTATATGTTGGGGGTGAGTTGTATACAGATATAGTATAAGAATGGGAGGCGACGCGGCTCCTCCCGGCCGTGTCGTCAGTGCTGACTGCGAAGTGCGTCGCCTCTGATCTCAAGCAGTCGCTGCAAGCGCTGCTGTCTACTGCCAACGACAAGCTGCAGACACACAAGTATATGTTGGGGGTGAGTTAAAATAGAAACCAAAGTAAAACTTCGCAACTCTCGTTTCTGGTCTTGCCTTTTCTAGCTATATTCGGCGTTAAAAACTGAGTTTTCGGGCTATAAATTAATGTTATCAGTCTGTCTCGCTTGCACTTATGAAGCAGGTAGCAAACTATCGATAAGACGCAAACCGTTGCACATTCTTATTGCTACTGATATTTATGGCCCGATGACTGTTCATAACTCGAGTACTATAACCGTTAAATTTTGCGTAGTGAAATTAATATTTTATATTTTAATTATAATTTCATCTTTACAGGACAAACTATCCCCAGTAGACATATCAGTGTGGAGCACTTTGTACCCGATCTACTACAACCCAGAGCTCAAGCAAGTCTACATAGCGGAATGTAGCCACATCGTGCGGTGGATCGAAGAGCTAGCCAGTGCTAAGGCTATCCAGGTATGTTAAGCAGTTAAGAGGGAACAGGGCCTGCGAGGAATTTGATAAATAGGAATTTGAAGAAACTATTGCCATCGTGTTTCCTCAAGTCTGCCCCTGTAGAGTGCGATAGGGACAACTGCAGCTAAGACCGATTATATCACATACATTTTGACGACATCGACGTTTCTTATTCCCCTTTTTTCTCCTCTTAAACTGAGCTGATTCAATTATTTTTTACATTAAAATTTTAAGAAAGAGTATTTCTAGGTTCCTATAATTTTTTTATGTTAAAACAATTCTAATAGGAATTTTGTAATTTATGGAGGGTCATATTTCTTTACCAATTAATTTAAAAAAAAAATGAAATAACAGGGACGTGTCTATACAGGGTGTTAAAGTAATTGCGTGCCATAGCTTAGGAGTAGGTTCAGTATCGATAAAGAAAACCAGAAAACAAAAAAAAATGGTACCTACTAACTTAAAACAATCTTGTTTAAATGCTTTAATTACTTACCTACTATCGAACGCGTTGTCATTTTGTCCTTCACTTCTCGCGTCCGAATACTAAGGGCCGGCGCATTATTTGCTAATGAAAACGGCTCGCGACAAATAGCGCAAAATGTGCGCAATTAAACCTACAAAAAAGATCTTGATTAACTAGTTTAACTAGTATTCAACAGAAATACGAGTAGGTATTTATAGGTTATCTTTTTTTTTTTTTCTGTTTTTTCTGGCTTCCTTTATCGATACTGAACCTACCCCTAAGCTATGGCACGCAATTACTTTAACACCCTGTATACAGCAGACATTGATTTAATTTTTAAAATGTGATTGCTCTATCGGTATTACAGGAAGAAAAAAGGGGAATACATTTCTATTGGGAATCGCTGGCCCTGTTCCCTCTTAAGACGGCTGTCATTCGTTGATCTTTGACTGTCGTTCTCGGAGCCAGGAAATAAACTCCCAGTCTTACCAAGGGGTATCGTGTTACCTAGTACCTGGGTTGTGGAGGGCAGATAGCTTGCGCTCCATGTAACATAGCTGCATCCGGTTAGACTTTAAGCCGCTTCGGTAAACGCTAAGATGATGAAATGATTTAGTTTTACATCGATAAGAAATGGCTACTTTTACCAAATTTTAATTGATAAATGATAATTATTTCTGACACTTTTACACGTCAAAAATAACTTATGTTTTATAACTCAAACTCAAAGCATTTATTTCAATTAAAACATTTACAGGCACTTTTGAACTGTCAAAGAGTCAGTCAGTTAGTCAGAAAGTTGAAGCTAGTTGCCCATTCCAAAACGTAGATCTCTATGGAGAAGAACGGGCAAGAAACTCTTTAAAACCAAGGACACTCTTTTAAATATAGAAATTACAAAATCCTGGGCACATCCATCATCCATTATCTGGGATCCTGGAACTAGATGAGTTCGGTGTTTCAGTGTTTCCTATCTGACTACTCTGAGAAGAAAGACCATAAAAAAACTCAGAGGTGACAGGCTCGGTCTGGCATTCAAAAAATAAGAAGTTTTAACGTTCATGCACCGCGGTTTGAATTTGACGCGCGCTTTACGTCACTTTCAACATTTTTCAGAATTGTTCGGTGTTACCTCTAATTTTTGAATTATTTTAGGTCTAATTGACGAGAATATCCGTCAGGGCACAGGTTGAAACAGCCCACAGACGATCACAGCCATTATTTAGCAGTAAAAATAGTGATTTAAGCCGCGTGAGTCGACTGTAACCAATTGGTGACAGTGGGGCGACATAATCTTGGTCAGGCTGTATCAGGACCATGCAGATATTAATCATCGTCATTACTCTGAGATCGTCTTTTGAGGAAATAACCGCAGAGATTTTAGTGGACGTTACCAGTCAGTGAAGTGAACGCATTTGTCAGTAATCGTAATTGATTGTTTTTAAACGTGTCTTTCGATTGCAGGAAGCTGTAAAACAGTGGGGAGGATCAGCAACGGGTCCGTTCGGCGCGTCGTCAGCTCTCGGCATTCCACAGGCCGCCAGTATATCTACACCTGTTGGGTAAGTTTATATTAATTTTGCTGACGCTTGTGTAATTGAAGTTAAGAGTACATAATACCTCAGCTCAAATTCCCTCCTTAACTCGCTCGCACCATACTGCTCGCGGACTGAGTTAGAGCGAGATTGAGCGGCGGGGAGAAGGCTCCAAGGCGCCAATGGTTTATGGAATTTCTTTTTACGGCGAATAAAATGTTAATAAAAAAAACATAGTATCTGCTATACAGTTAGTTCAGTTATTAAGCAAAGTTGCATGATCTTGTAGCGGAATACCATCCTCACAGATTCATACAGCATGTAGGGTATTTTTAAATAATTGTGTCAAAGTAATTTTTTATATGTACCCACAATATATTAATCTTGGTTAACCGATTTTGTATAAAAGGAGCACTCATTTCCGAAATATAATTATTCCATACTCAACCTGCATCTGTGTTTAAATACTGTACCTGCATACCCTACGAGTGGTGACCCCGACGTGATTAACAAGAAGCCAACATAATATGAACCAGAGTACTTCAAACCTGAGCGATGGAAGCGAAACATCACTGCAAAAGGATTCGCACGAATTATCTGCCGTCTCGTACAATCAACGGATACCGCCACTATGGAGAAACAGAATCAAGCTGTGGTTCCTGCAATTTGAAGCGATCGTGTCTGCTGGAAAACTAAGCGACAAGGAACTGTCAGAGCTGCTCATCCGCCAACTTGACCTACAAGATTTAGATGAAATCCAAGACATCATGTTCGATACCAAAAGTGCAACAGAAAACAAGCGATACGCCGCCATGAAGATGAGGCTCATCCAAACCTACGACGAGAGCGACCACACTAAACTCGAGCGCCTACTGTCCAACGTGGAACTCGGAGATTTAAAACCTTCGCAACTGCTACGCCGCATGCAAAATCTAGCCGGAAACAACATCGCCGAGAACACTCTGCGTGTTATATGGACGAAGCACCTACCGCCATCAGTACGCGCCATCCTAGCTGTGAGCGAAACTATAGCCAAGAAAACCGACCTAAATGAGTTAGCAATAATGGCCGACAAAATGCTAGAACAACTCCACCACCAAATATCAGCAGTACACAACACTTCGTCACCGTCAACACCATCCACTCCACCTGTAGCTGCAAATCATGAAAACGCATTACTTCACGCGAAGATCGACATGCTGGCGAAAGAAATAGCGGAATTAAAAACACACCACGGCCGCTACGCGAGGCAGCGCGGGCGCAACTGGCGAGGCGGAAGTGCGCGTCATCGATCACGCAGCACATACCGATCGCCGCATGATAACCGCCGCCGGTGGGATTCAAATCAACGACACAGGAACGAGTACAACGATATTTCCGTTTGTTATTTTCATAGAAAGTTCGGCGAACAAGCTCGAAAATGTACTAGACCATGTACTTATGAAGAGAAGCACCCTTCAAGCTCGGGAAACTAAACCAGGTGTTAGCAGAGACGGAATCTGGCGCCTGGGAAAAATCACACCGTCTATTTCTGAAAGACAAGAAGACAAATCTAAGCTTTCTCATCGACACTGGTGCAAACATATCCGTTATCCCTGGAAAACGCTGTGAAATCCTGAAACCAACCCAATTCAAACTATATGCAGCAAACAACACAGAAATAGCTACCTTCGGTGAAAAAACATTGGACCTAGATTTCAACCTGAGACGACCATTCAGATGGAAGTTCATCGTAGCAGCAGTCAGTAAGCCTATCATCGGCGCTGATTTTTTGAAGCATCATCACCTACTAGTCGACCTCGCTGGGAAATGTTTAATCGACAAGATAACTAACTTGTCAGTGAAGACGTCCATCTGCAAATCTACAGCACCAACCATCAGAACCATAGACCTGGAACAAAAATATCATAACATATTAGGGGAATTTCCCGATATTACAAGACTCTTCACTATGAAAAATACTCCGAAGCACAACGTCGAGCACCATATCGAAACAACAGGACCGCCATTATACTGCAAAGCTCGTCCACTGCCACCCCACCGTTACGAAGCTGTGAAGAAAGAATTTCAAACAATGATGGATCAGGGATTATGCCGACCAAGCAAGAGCCCCTGGGCCAGTCCACTGCACGTGGTACCTAAACCAAACGGAGACTTACGCGTATGTGGAGACTACAGAAGATTGAATGCCATAACCAAGCCTGACAGATATCCAGTACCACGTTTGAAAGATTTCACTTACCAGTTGCACGGGAAGCAGATATTCTCAACGATTGACCTAAACAGAGCATACCAACAACTGCCTGTTTTAGAAGAACATATCGAAAAAACAGCCATCATCACACCATTCGGGCTATTTGAATTTCCACGGATGTGCCCAGGTCTGAAAAATGCTGGACAGACTTTCCAGCGTTTTATTCACGAAGTGCTTCGCGGACTCGACTTTGCCTACCCTTTTGTTGATGACGTTATCATAAGTTCCAGTACAGAGGAAGAACACAGACAACATTTACGAACAGTCCTACAACAACTGAACAAATATGGCATCACAATAAACCCTTCGAAATGTGTACTAGGCAAGAAAGTAATCAAATTCCTAGGACACACTGTCTCACAAGATGGCATCAAACCACCAACAGAAAAAGTAGAAGCAATCACCAATTTCCCGCTACCCACAACCATTGAACAATTACGAAGATTCCTTGGCACCGTCAACTTCTACAGAGATTGCATTTCAAAGGCAGCCGAAATACAAGCACCTCTCAATGCATATTTGCACAATAGCAAGAAACGGGACAAAACAAAAATTATATGGAACGACGAAGCCAAGAAGGCATTTGAGTTATGTAAAGCTGGCTTACAAAACGCAGCATTACTAGCTCACCCCTCACACAACGCACCGATCGCATTGATGACTGACGCCTCTGATAAGTGCGCCGGTGCTGTACTGCAACAATATGTACACAACAAATGGCAGCCACTGGGTTATTTCTCCAAAGCATTGTCAAGCGCGCAAGTCAAATACAGTACATTCGACAGAGAACTGTTAGCTATATACATGGCCGTGAAGCATTTTCGAAAAATGTTTGAAGGAAGACATCTCATAATATTCACCGACCACAAGCCGCTAACCTACGCGATAAATAAAACATCGTCCGACAGCGAAACACCGCGCCGAGCCAGACAACTCATGTATATAAGCGAGTTCACAAACGACATACGTCATATCAGCGGGCAAGATAACATAGTCGCAGATTCATTATCACGGATCAACACAGAAACAATCAGCTGTCCTACAACGATCGACTACAAGCAACTAGCTACAGCGCAAGAAAGAGACAGCACTATACATGACGTAATGAAGCAAAGCAACTTGCAATTGAAGCGCATATACCTACCAAACACGAACTGCAAAATACTATGCGACACATCAACACAACATGTTCGCCCGTACCTACCAGAAACATTTCGCCGAGCAGCATACGAAAGTGTACATAACCTCAGTCACCCCGGCACGCGCACAACAAGAAAAATACTCAGTGAAAAATACTTCTGGCCATCTATGAACGCGGACGCTGGACGATGGACGAAAGCCTGTGAAGCCTGTCAAAAGTCAAAAGTTAGTCGACATACAACGAGTCAAACTGCAACATTCCCACCATCGGAACGATTCGAACATATCCATGTTGACATTGTTGGCCCCCTACCACCATCACAATATGGACACAAGTACCTACTCACTATAATCGACCGGTACACGCGATGGCCCGAAGCATTACCTCTCCACGACATAACTGCACAAACAATTGTCAAGACAATATATGAAGGCTGGATAACAAGATTTGGTTGTCCAATCACGATAACAAGCGATCAAGGTCGTCAGTTCGAGAGCCAACTCTTCTCTGAATTAATGAAGCTACTGGGAATAAACAGAACGAGAACAACTGCATATCACCCACAGTCAAATGGAATCATCGAACGCTGGCACCGCTCACTCAAAGCCGCACTTACCGCGCGCTGCACCGCTAGTGCGAACGGAAAGTGGTTTGACGAATTACCGACCGTATTACTCGGACTACGCGCAGCTACACGCAGTGACACAGGGATTAGTCCTGCACAATATACCTACGGAACATCGCTGCGATTACCAGGAGATTTTTTTGTTGAAACAAAAAGAAGCCCAATGAGTCACGATTACGTTGAACAGCTGCGACACACTATCAACGCATACCGACCAGCTGAGATTTCGCATAGCAACAAGAATATGTTTGTTCACTCCGACCTGCGTACCTGTGAAAATGTTTACCTACGAAGAGATTGCACAAAAAAACCACTGCAACCAACATACGAAGGCCCATATCCCGTATTGGAAAGATGTGAGAAATACTACAAGCTACAACTACCAGGAAGAGTAAACAACGTCTCGATCGACCGACTAAAGCCTGCCTACACCATGAGCGAACAAGAAAAGGATGACACACAGAGAACAACCCGATCAGGAAGACTAGTGAAACCGGTTGTACGCTTCGCTTGAGGGGGTGTACTGTAGCGGAATACCATCCTCACAGATTCATACAGCATGTAGGGTATTTTTAAATAATTGTGTCAAAGTAATTTTTTATATGTACCCACAATATATTAATCTTGGTTAACCGATTTTGTATAAAAGGAGCACTCATTTCCGAAATATAATTATTCCATACTCAACCTGCATCTGTGTTTAAATACTGTACCTGCATACCCTACAATCTAATTTGAAGTATTTTTTGAATACCAGCGGTTTATGGTCTGGACGGTTTGGACGTAACTTTGATTTTTTGGCACGGTTGGCGCAGTGGTTAAGCGATTGACTGCTGCACTGCGTGTCGCGGATTCGATTCCCACACGGAACAAATATTTTGTATGACCTACAAGTAGTTGTTCCGGGTCTGGCTGTTTGTGTATATGAGTTTAAATGTTTGTAAACGCACCCAAAATACAGGAGAAATTCCTAGTGTGGGGCAACGTTTAAGGGCGTTTATTCTGAAAGTTGGCAACGTCGCAAATAGATGTCAAATATTTCGCTGTTTTGATTAATTTAGCAATATTAATGTATAGAAATATGAAATGTGGCTAACTAGCGAACTAGAATATTAATAATGAATTGCAATTATAACACTGAATTTGATGTTGTAACCGTTTTATGTGTAAAAAAGGCATTTGGAAAGTTTCCAAATACTTTTTTTACATATAAAAGTAAATGTTCGGTGTTACGATATTAATTATTGCATTTCATTAACAATATTTTAGTTCGCTAGTTAGCCACATTTCATATTTCCATACAGTATTATTTCCAAATAAATCAAAACAGGTAAATATTTGACAGCTATTTGCGACGTTGCTAACTTTTAGGATACGCCCTCTTAAAAAAATTATGTATAGATAGTGCAATCCACCTCGACGCGCCCCACTCCGCTCCGCTCCGCACTAAAGTACAGCTTACAGTACAGTCGTCGCGGAGTGGGGCGCGTCGTCGTGGATTGCACTATCTGTATTCGTGTTTTCGTCAAACATAGTACTTAACATTAATCCTCAACTTTACCATATATTTATTTAAAATTAATACTGTAGTATTGTCGATATAACGGAGGATCATGCTAAACAATGTGTGGTATTATAGACTTAAGTTCAATCTGCGGGTATTGTTCCACTAAACTAAAAGGGAAATTGAAGGAAAAGGTATTTAAAAGGGATGAATGAAAGGCAATTGCTTGCAGCTGAGATGAGAATGCAAAAAGTACCATTCCGTTCCTTCCCGCAGGCGGCAACAGCCCGTATTCCAGTCGGTAGATAGAAGATAGAAAAACGTGTTATCGCTCGAGCGTTGGCGGCACTACTGGGGCCCAAGTCTGCTATTTTTATAAATTCGTCATTCCAACACGATCCCATTGTCATTTTGCTAAAAGTTCGTAATCTGCTAAATTCATAATGGTCGATCATTGGTTATTCCACAAACACGATAATCGTAACGAATAAAAAGAAATGACTGCACATTGACGTTCTGATGGTAGGTCACTGATCAAAGGAACTGTCAAAAATTTAGCAGATTACCGCATAGGTCAGTCATAAATTTTTCAATATGTACGAGATTACCAATTGATGCCATTTCTTTCAATGGAGTGTCAGTGGCTGACCATTGGAAAGTCATAATGACGCCAATATGTTAGTAGATTACCAAACTTGTCAAAATCATCAATTATGAAATCAATGATAGACCATTCTGACACTATTGTAATAGCAGACTTGAGGCTCTGGTCTGCGGTCGGGCTACACGTGTCGTCTGTCGCTCGCCCGTAGCTGGCAACGACGTGTCGCTAGCTACAGACGACACTGCCGTCGGGGTCGGCTACGGAAAGGTTGTGGAGTTACAGACCAGAGGTAGGATTAGTGGAAGTCTGAAAGTGGCACCGGTGACTGAAAAGTGGTGTGGAAATCGGTTGTCGTGATAAGGGTATGTGATGGAGGAATGACGGAAAGATTTGTGGATGGCTATAAAAGTAGGGGAAGACCAAGGAAACGATGGATGGACTGTGTGAAAGATGATATGGCTAGAAAGGGGGTGACTACCGAGCTGACGCCTGATAGAGAAGTGTGGAAGAAAAAGACATGTCTTGCCATGTCCAATTGTGAAAGGACCCACTCTGCCAGTTGAGAAAAACAGCAAAATTTTATTGAACACAGTAAACGCGCAGTAAAATAAGCGCTATTAATGGGATATGGCTTTCACTACAAAGAAATAAATAAAATTAACCTTTAAAGTTTTCTTCATAGGTCACCAGATGAAGGCGCTGTTGCAGAACTAGGACCCACAGCGGAAGAAGTTGAGGCGGCTAAAGAGAACTGGGTGAATGGACTCAAGAAATTACAGAAACCGCTGATTCCAGGGAAATTAGTGTGAGTATTGATAAGGTCACTACTCTACTTCAGTATTAATATTTCCTCATTGAGAAATAAGCATTTGAGCTTCCTTACATATTATAAACCAAACTCCCCCGCCGCGTCTGTCTGTCTGAACGCGATAAACTCAAAAACTACCGAACGGATTTTCAAACAGTTTTCACCAGAGGACGGACTTATTCATGGGGAAGGTTTTGGTGTATAATTCATTAAGGTTTTGTGTAAATTTACTGAAATATGACAGATATGACAGCTGAATACCAGAAATTAAATGAATAATTAATACGTTCTTCCAGGTTACCAGTAAAAGATCGTAAGAACATCCTCATCACATCCGCGCTGCCGTACGTCAACAACGTGCCACATCTGGGCAACATCATCGGTTGTGTTCTCTCGGCTGACATTTTCGCCAGGTAGATGCGACTAACTCATGTGACATCCACCTACCCGCACTGGGCCTTCTTGGTAGATTACGACCCCTCACAGGGCCTGGCTGGCCAGGCCTATGTCCGTGTGTAGTAGGAACATTAAACCTGACATAGGTAAAATAAATAGTAGTAGTAAATTATGTAGGAGCGTTGAGCATCAGTATTTTAGCTCTATCGAAAACATTATATAATGAACAGCAACATTATATCATTATTTTATGGAACTGGATATATTTTCTCAATTAAAGCAATTATTTAAAAAAAATGTCTCTTTTGGTTTTAACTGGCGAGGTGATGTAAGAGGGCGTATCCTAAAAGTTGGCTAAGGAGCTCGTGGCTAAGTAATAACTGCCGCACGGGTCGATTCATCAGGTTAAGCTACGCTTGCCGGGGTTGGTCTGTGGATGGGTGACCATCTTTACATACCGAGACTCCTCCGTGCCTCGGAAAGCACGTTAAGCCGTTGTTGGTCCCGGCTGTCATTCGTGGATCTTTGATAGTCGTTACGGGTCGTCAGAAGCCCGAAAATCTGACAACCAGTCTTACCAAGGGGTATCGTATTACCCAGTTACTGGGTTGTGGAGGTCAGATAGGCAGTCGCTCCATGTAAAATACTGGTATTCAGCTGCATCCGGTTAGACTGGAAGCCGACTCCAATATAGTTGGGAAAAGGCTAGCTATCTGACCTCCACAGCCCAGTAACTGGGTAATACGATACCCCTTGGTAAGACTGGTTGTCAGACTTTCGGGCTTCTGACGACCCGTAACGACTGTCAAAGATCCTCGAATGACAGCCGGGACCAACGGCTTTACGTGCTTTCCGAGGCACGGAGGAGTCTCGGTATGTAAAGATGGTCACCCATCCACAGACCAACCCCGGCAAGCGTAGATTAACCTGACGGATCGACCCGTGCGGCAGTTATTACTTAGACAGGAGCTCCTCTCGATATATTTTCTCAATCAAAGCAATTATTTAAGAAAATTGCTCTTGCTGTTTTAACTGGTGCGGTGATTTAAGTTATGTTGAACTAATCTTAGCATCACAGCGTTATTGTAGTAGTGACTGTTGTTTTGTTGTTATTTTCCTTTTTTTTTGTTTTTGTTTTTGCACTTATAACTTGTCAATCAGCACTGCTGTTTAATCTTTAGTTAAAATGATGACAATGGTGTGGGTTACATGTTTGTTAAATCTTAGTTTACGTATTTCTCTATAATTTGCAGCGTGTAACTGTTATAGGTCCCTAATAAATAAAATAAAATTATGGTGTGAACACTGAGAATGAAGGGATTTATTTAGCCCGTCCACTGTTAAAGTATTATTCATATATTTTTATTGTTTTAATTTTACAGGTATTGTCGATTATGTGACTACAACACACTGTACATATCCGGCACAGACGAATATGGTACCGCCACTGAAACTAAGGTGAGCTAATCCTTAATATTATGTCATGTTCTTGCAATATCTCGAAGAAATGTTGTGGGATTCAAATCATTATTTAATTTTATAGAGGTATGAGGAAGTTCACTCATTCTCTATAGAAAAGGGAGGATCCACCGACCAGACGGGTGTTGTGGGCCACTGCCCGACGATTGATGTCGGGAAGTTATATATATATATACAGTATGGAAAGTATAGTCTCGCTCTACTATTATTTATAAAAGTAGAGCGAGACTATACGAGTTATATGGTTTGAAAAAATACAGATTTGACACACCTTTCCTAGAGTATGTCAAAAATTATTCAAAATTATTTAAAAAGGTTAGTGTTTTTGCTAAATCTAATTTTTTAAGCGATTTAATTAAAAATTCCAATAATAAAGTAAAAACCACTTGGAAAATTATTAACAATGAAACGGGTAAATCGGTTAAGCAAGATAAACAACTTGAGATTATGGTCGACAATAAATTAGTTACTAAAGCAGCTGACGTAGCTGAGGCGTTTAATGAGTTTTTTTTGCCAACATACCTATAACTACGACTCGCTCCTTAAATTCGTCCCCGTCTAAAGCTGAAAACCTTTTGCTTAGTAGTGTTTCTAAAAGTAGTATCTTATTTAGCTTCGAACATGTAACGCCTCGTGATGTAGTTAATGTTTTTAACACACTCAAGTCTAAAAACACTGGTGATTACTGGGGCATCTCCATTAAACTTTTAAGTAATATAATAGACATCGTAGCCCCCTATCTAGCTGTTACTTTTAATAAATGTGTTGATTCAGGAACTTTTCCTGACCTCATGAAGAGTAGTAAAGTCATACCATTATTTAAATCAGGTAATATTTCTATATTACCAGCATTTAGCAAAATATTTGAAAGGTTAATACTCAAGCAGTTGCTAAGACATTTTAATTTAAATAGCCTCCTTCATAATGAACAATATGGCTTTACAAAGGGTCGCTCCACTACAGATGCGGGTGTTGCTCTGCTGAAACACATATTTAACGCATGGGAGAACTCGCAAAATGCTATTGGGGTTTTCTGTGATCTCTCCAAAGCCTTTGACTGCGTGCACCATGACACGCTTTTGCGTAAACTGCGACATTACGGTGTGCAAAACGAAGCTCTCAACGTTATAAATTCTTATTTACATAATAGGTCCCAATGTGTAGATGTTGATGGTGTGAAATCGTCCGGGCTACCAGTTCAGTTAGGTGTGCCTCAAGGCTCAATACTGGGTCCATTCTTGTTTTTAGTGTATATCAATGACTTGCCATTCTATTGAAGTTGTACTGTTTGCAGATGATACTTCTCTTATTTTTAAAGTAGACAGGAACAGACAAGATTTTGACGATGTAAAACAGTGCACTCTCAATGGTTACGGGTTGGTTTACAACAAATAACCTAGTTCTCAATGCCAAGAAAACGAAATGTGTAAAGTTTGCCCTTCCAAATGTTGGAAATCTAGGACCCAACATCGTCTTACATAAAGAGGTGCTTGAAACCGTAAACTCGGCAGTGTTTCTGGGCATAACAGTAGATGCCAAACTTCAGTGGGGGCATCATATATCTAGCCTAGCGGGAAGGCTCAGTTCGGCCGCCTACGCCGTCAGGAAAGTAAGACAATACACTGACGTTGATACAGCTCGGTCAGTCTATTTTAGTTATTTCCATAGCGTTATGTCCTACGGTATTCTGCTGTGTGGCAAAGCTGCCGATATTCAAAATATATTTGTCCTCCAAAAACGAGCTGTTCGAGCAATTTACCAGCTGGGTGCCAGAATTTCTCTGAGAGATTTTTTTAAAGATATTGGTATCCTCACTGTTGCCTCACAATTCATTTTCGCCAATATTCTATATATTAGGCAAAATATACACTTGTACACTAGAAACAGTGATATTCACAATGTTAACACAAGAAACAAGGACAAACTACGAGCTCCCTTTCACCGGCTTCATAAGGTTCATAACTCATTTGTTGGGCTTGGTATAACCTTTTATAACAAGCTACCCTTTTCTTTGCTAGATTTGCCTTTTAATGCGTTTAAAACTAAAGTAAAATCCAACCTTTGTTCAAAGGCATACTATTCTATCAACGACTACTTAAATGATAAGAATAGTTGGTCGCTGTGATTGGCTCAAGACAATGTTTATGTTCTTTCTCCAGAATTAGCCTACCTACTGACAGGTTATATAAGCTTAGGTAAATTGTTCATTTTATTTGACTTTATAAGTCAATTTATTTTAATTTTATTAATTTTTTGTTGACATAATCTACTCATTAGAATGATTTTCATTAGTTGTATTGCAATATGGTTAGCTAGCGACCTCGACAAATTGATCATATAAATGAAAAACCGGCAGCAAGTTCGTCATGCTTCCTTAGATGTCACTGCTTGCGGTAGCGTCGGGGGTCGGGTTGCCTCCTTCCCTCAAATATGGCGAGGGGGGTAATGGCTGATCTTTGCGTTAAGCTCGTGAACGGGTGCTGCTTGTGGCGACTGGTCGTCTTGCTGATCATGGTTTTGTTATTGTTATTAGTAATTAACTGTTTTTTTTTATTTTACCTCGATGGTCTTAGTTTATCAATTATAACTTCTAGTTACAGCTATATGTAAGCGCGCACGCCCTTTATGCCTGGAGGCTTTATTTTCTTTTTTAGATATTGTTTACGTTTAGTTATTTTTATTTCTGCTTGAGTATAGATCTCGATGTTTTTGGTTGGTACGAGTTATATTGGCGTGTGCTAGCTGTCATATGGCTATCAATTTATAATTTAATGTTTTGTGTTGCGTTATGTAAATTATTTTGCATAAGTACTTATTGTATAGAATCAAGTTTTTCTAACTGAACAGACAGCTGTGCTGCTGGGGAGTTTGTTGCGCCACTTCTTCTTCCCAGCGAAAGCACTAGGAAGTGGTGAAGGGTGGGCGTTTTGTGGGACTGTCTTATGTAACTTTGACGTTCGAAAAGTGCTGATTCTCAGCCTAATTTGAATAAATGACTTTTGAATTTTGAATTTTTGACATATATGCAATAAATGAAACCACATACTTGTTACCGCCTTTTCTGACGATACACAAAAAATGGACGAAATCGGTCCAGTAATTAGGTCAAAAAGTAGAGTTCTAATTTTGATCATATTTGAACACTGTAGAATTGGATCACTAGGTCAATGATTCAATGAACTTGAATTCTTGAACATTGAAAAACGACTTCGAAATTTTGATTTCGTCGAAAATTGTCAAAGTAGGTATCAAAGCGACAGCACCGACAAACTTGCCGCGCGCGTGCATAGTTGCCGCGGGTCAAGGTACTTATCTATACAGAGTGTTTACTCTTACAGTTTTTTTTTTGATATTTATTATGTTTGAAAATGTATTTTTTTAAATTTACGGTTTTTAATTTAATATTTAATTTTGCTATACTTCTGTGGACTAGTATTACTTGTGGTTTCAATTATTGCATATATGTGGTTTCCAAACTATATGCTGATCGTGCGGTAAACTCTGCTTGCGCGATGCAGGATTTAGCGTGACGTCAGTGTGATGCGTAGTTCACATGTGACAATGTAGATGCCGCCACAGTTTGTTTTTTCATGTTGATTTCATGTTTTGCAGGCGCTAGAAGAAGGCATATCTCCCCGGGAGATCTGTGACAAATACTTTGACATTCACAACAATGTATATCGGTGGTTCAACATCGGGTTTGACTATTTCGGGCGCACCAGTACACCGCAACAGACTGAGTAAGTAATCGTAGTATCCGTTAGTATTCTAAATAGAGCTTTAGAAAGAGCACACACGATGACTGACAGACAAAAAAAAAAAAAAAAAATTGAAATTATTAATAGCAATCTTGCGCTATTGGCTGCGCGCAAGTGCTAGTCACCGCCTGAGATATGTGAGCGGTGAGACGGGGGAGGCAGACAAAGGCCAAGCTAACTCATTCTGCCAATTTTGTCAATGGCGCCCTCGCCCGTCTCACCGTTCACATACCTCAGGTGGTGACTAGCACTTTTGGTATTTGGGTCACCAAGATACAGGCTGTGCCTAGTTTGGGACCCGCTGTTCAATCTGTCTAAGTTTTCTGTTGGTTAGAATCTCATGTCATGTTACTCGTATGCTTGTGAACTATGTGTAAGTTTAATGAATGAATTTGAATTTAAAAAAATATGTTTAATTGCTGTAAACATGAAGAAAAACGCTCAGCATAATGCTGCGACCTTGTGTAAGATATAGACCCAGCGCTGGTTTTCAGCAACAGCCGGAGTTGACGACGTTCTTCAATGCAGAACTTTTTCTGTCGTCATGTAAGTCGTTGTGCCACATGTGACCAGTGACTTAAATAATAATTATGACTGTTTTATCAGACTACAAGGAGAACCACAGTGTTAGTAATAAAATACAGTGTTAGTACTTAACCGCTGACGCCGCGCGCGCCTCTGACATCAATAACTCTCAAGTACCTACGCATTCCGACGGTATGACATGTTTATGACCTCGATAACAAAAAACGCTCCACTGCTGTTTCTATGGGCTCTAGTTACGTAATGTAAACGTGTTGTGTTTTGGGTTCGTGAATGAACAGACCATATTATGAAGTGTAAGCTAAACTCGTGTTACTTAATACCTAAATGGAAAATACTAGACTTATAGCAGGTTTTTGATCAGTGGGAGAGAGTTAGCTCCCATTTAATATCAAAACTAAAACTCGGTATCCGATTGTCTGCCTGTCTGTTAGTGCTCTTATTACTCGAAAACCACTTATGGAGAAATCTTGCGTTTACTCAAACATTGCCCCGACCGCACACTTTTTTTGGGTTCCGTACCCAAAGGATGAAACGCGACCCTATTACTAAGACTCCGCTGTCTGTCTGTCCGTCTGTCCGTGTGTCACCAGGCTGTATCTCATGAGCCGTGATAGTTAGGCAGTTGAAATTTTCACAGATGATACAAATACTAAAAACAGAATAAAATAAATATTTAATCGGGCTCCCATACAACAAACTTTCAACAAGCGTTTTTATACATATATACGGAACCCTTCGTGCGCGAGTCCGACTCGCAATTGGCCGGTTTTTTTCTTTCGTAATATCTAGATTTAATTCTACATCGGATTGTATGCATTTGCATATTAGGTTTAGTGATTTTGCAATGTGCATATTTCGGCCTTTGTAAAGAATTTTAGTGCATATTACGGCCTTTTTTAGTGCATATTTTGGCACTTTGTTACTGCATATCAAATGCGGGAAAGGAGTTCCTGGAAGGAATTGGGGCAGAAAAAAGTAAAATGCAATCGGGGTCTAAATAATCGTATTTTGTCCACAGAATAGCGCAGAGGATGTTCCTGAAGTTGCGTGACAATGGATTCGTGAGCTCGCAGTCTGTCGACCAACTACTTTGTACAAACTGTGACAGATTTCTAGCTGACAGGTGAGATGTATAGCGTTTATGTTTCTTCTCTTTTATTCTTGTAGACCGTGTGTCCCATTCACTTGGAGTCGGCCGTAATAACCGAAGAAGAGATACGAACACAGGATACTTAAGAACTGCCGGGGTTGCGGGAAAGTCCGAAAGGGATACCGTGGCCCCCTGGCATTGCACAGGCAAGAGAAGGAACACGGGTGGGTTTTAGTCAGTAAGAGTCTGACACGCCCTCCCGCTCCACCCAGAGCGGGAGACGTCATTTGATGATTTCCCACCCAAAAAAAAAAAAAAAAAAATACAAAAGATTTTAAGTTTTGTCTGTAGGAGAAATAACATTCTCAGAAATTTCTTAATGTGTTTCTTCACGACCTTTCTTAAAGCTTCTTGACGGCACGGTTGGCGCAGTGGTTAAGCGATTGACTGCTGCGCTGCGTGTCGCAGGTTCGATTCCCATACGGAATAAATATTTGTATGGCCTACAAGTAGTTGTTTCGGGTCTGGCTGTTTATGTATGTGAGTTTAAATGTTTGTAAACGCACCCACGATACAGGAGAAATTCCTAGTGTGGGGCAAGGTTTAAGAAAAAAAAAACATTTTCGAGAATTTCGAAAGTTTTCAAAATCAACCATTTTGTAACTCGTAAACCAATAATACTACATTATAACTTTTTAAAGAAATAAAAAATCTCCAGAATTTTCCCTTTTGAAGAAAAAGACACTAATTTCCCAGTAAGAAAATCCGGCATTCTAATTATTTACCATAACGAAATTCCTATGGAGAAATTGCTATTTTTGAAATCACCAGTTTGATGACTCGATTTGAGAATCAAACATAACAAACATAATTTTATTTTTTGAAATTGCATATTCTGACGTAATTCTCTCCCCAGATTCGTAGAAGGCATATGCCCGTACCCCGGCTGCGGCTACGAGAGTGCTCGGGGCGACCAGTGCGACAAATGCGGAAAACTGATCACGGCCACAGAGCTCATTCAGCCCAAGTGCAAAGTTTGTGGACATTCACCCACCATCAGGCCTAGTGAGCAGCTGTTCATTGAGCTGGGACAGGTGAGATATACAATGACTAGTTTAGTAATAATCTAACTTGAAGGCGTCCTTTGTGCACTTGAAAGGGATTTTCTCGACTCCAATAGTGATGATTTTTATGGTATGGTGGTCATTTCGAAAACTTACTAAAATAAATTGAAGGATATGAAAACAATGCATTTTATTTATTTTAGACATTATGTTTCATAGTAACATTTACTTCTTAAGACCTACACAGTCGATATCTAAATAGAAATGTGTTAGTTTTATTTTTCAAAACGTCCGGGTTCGATTCCCTAGCTGAGTACACGTTTTTTTTTAAATGTATGAATGTAGTTTTTCTCATTACTAAAATCGATGACATGGTTCCTAAGAAGAGATCTTCGTATGTTTTATAGTTTCAGACTTTCTCATACTGACCGATCTAAATGTGCCACTGTATAATGTTATGTGTATATTAGTGTTCATAATAAATACAGTGGCCCATGCTGGTTTTCCACTTATTTTCTCAGGGACCTAAACTGGCTATTAGGTAATTTATACAATAGATCATGCTGGCCATTCACCTTTTTTTTATAGTGTCTAAAAATTAACCCTATTTATTTATTATGCCCACAGCTAGAACCTTCAATCCGAACCTGGATAAGCTCAGCAGAGAAGCAATGGTCCCCTCCCGCGCGCGCCGTGTCGCGGGCCTGGATGAGGGAACCGCTCCGCGCGCGGGCCGTGACCCGGGACCTGAAGTGGGGCGTGCCCGTGCCTGTGGACGGGTACACTAACAAGGTAGATAAGCTATCGATCTAGTCTTTAACCACAGAAGAATACAGATGGTTCACTCCACATTTTAGGTACGAAGTAGGTACTATCGAAGAACTTCATATCTAAGCAGTTTGAAAACAAAATCCCATGAACACGATGACCACATCTGTTACCGCCCCGGTTCTATAGCGGCCGGGCGCTGTAAGCAGAAATAGTCCTTATAGACATGAACTTCTTCGATGGTACGCGGCGGGCTCGACTTGTCGAATTCAGTGGGTGTCATGTTGTCAGAAGATATAAGAGTCACGCGATAGAAAGAGAGGCAGCTTCTAGGTGAATATAACTGTCGGTAATTAGCGATGTGCGATCTGAATTGCACTTTATTGTGTTGTAACAAGAGTTGGTTTTTATTAAAATGATTTTGCGGAGTGTCAAATCTGTACTAATTTGTGATTTAAAAGCGGCCAACCCGTCATACTTTTCATACAAACGCTCGTACGTGATTATGGCGTTGTAACACATCTTTCTTTGATATTTTGTAACTAATGTGTATATTGTGCACTATAAAAGCAAGCATGCTTCTATGAAAGCAAAATATAAACAATTTGAGGAACAAATTCAGTAAAAGCCTCCAAAAATCTGCTTTTTTGCACAAAATTTACATGAACTTTGGCCGGTCATAGTGTACTCATAAATAGCACGAAGAAACTCGAGACTCGGAACTGGAGGAGCTCGTGGCTAAGTAATAACTGCCGCACGGGTCGATCCATCAGGTTAAGCTACGCTTGCCGGGGTTGGTCTGTGGATGGGTGACCATCTTTACATACCGAGACTCCTCCGTGCCTCGGAAAGCACGTTAAGCCGTTGGTCCCGGTTGTCATTCGTGGATCTTTGACAGTCGTTACGGGTCGTCAGAAGCCCGAAAGTCTGACAACCAGTCTTACCAAGGGGTATCGTATTACCCAGTAACTGGGTTGTGGAGGTCAGATAGGCAGTCGCTTCATGTAAAATACTGGTATTCAGCTGCATCCGGTTAGACTGGAAGCCGACCCCAATATAGTTGGGCTAGGCAGGCAGATTGAGTGTACTCATAAATAGTAAAAGTAAATAAAACATCTGCATAGAAACCTTTCAATGTAATGGAGATTCTAAATGAAAACATTTATTTCAATAACTTGTAAGGCTTACTCAAAAACACGTATTTCCTGAAACAAATTTTTACACACTATTTTTCGTACAATATTATCGCGTTCTCACTTGCTTGTTAGTAGTTCTCACTTGCGCTCGATGAAACAACAAGCTTTTCGAACATGCTCGCGTTGTCGATAGACGGGCTGGGAAGGGCCGTCTTAACTTACAAACTAATCATCAGGCATCAGGTCCTAAGGAGTCAGACAAGCCATTTGAACACCAAATCAAGCTCGCCGTATGAAACTAACATCGATTGTATTGAGCTGGCCATCCATCAGCATCAGAGCCTACGGGGCTCCATAAACTGGAAAACGATGGCTTTCATATATGATCCTGGCTTTTAATGTTCCGGAACATTTGTACCCACAAGATACGAGTACCCGGACAACGGACCTCGGACAACTCTGGCCCGATATTGTGTGAATAGAGCTTATAAAGTATGCATCTCGCGATGTACATGTAAAATCAAACCACCTTTATTATTAAAAGCGGAGTAAAGCTGTGCCAAACCTCGAAAAATCTATGGTAAACTAGCAGCGCCCCGCGGTTTCACCCGCATAAGTCTCGATCCCGTGGGAATATCTGGATTAAAATCCAGGTTATAAACTATCTGTGTACCAAATTTCATCCGGATCCGTTCAGTAGTTTTTGCGTGAAAGAGTAACAAACATTCATCCATTCCCACAAACTTTTGCGATTATAATATTAGTAGGATCTGAACGCCAAACATAACTTTCTCCTCATTTATTAATAAGCAGAGAATAGAATAAATACTGCCTTGTTGGTCTAGTGGTTGCAAGCGCTACTGCTGAGCATGAGGTCCTGACTTCGATTCCCAGGTCGGGCAAAGTGTTATTGGGTTTTTCTATCTGGAATTTCTCAGTAGTAGCCCGGAGTCTGGATTTGTGCCCGGTTGATGGCAATAGGCTCGCCCCCTATTACATGGGACTTAAACATAACTGGCGAAATGTGGGTGGTACCTACTACAGGTACACCTCTGCCCAACCCTTCGGGGAAACAAGGCGTGATGTTAATGTTATGTTTAGAATAAAGTGATATCCTCACTAACATTATAAATGCGAAAGTATGTTTGTTTGTTACGCTGTCACGCTAAAACGGCTGAACGGACTAGGATGAAATTTGGCACATGGGTAGACCATGACCTGGGTTAGGACATAAGATACTTTTCATCCCGATATTCCAACGGGATCGAGACCTATGCGGGTGAAACTGCGGGACGAAGTAAGTAGTTCATTAACTACTCTGTTTCTCTCCCCTGATTCAATAGATCACCTGTCGGTAAACTTGATGTAACTTCAAAGTAAACTATTTCTTTGTACAGGTATTCTACGTATGGTTTGACGCGCCGATCGGTTACCTGAGCATCACCCAGAACGCGACCAAAGAGTTCGAGAAGTGGTGGAAACCTGACAAAGAACATGATGTGAGTAAATTTATACTTATGCCGCTTGAGGTTTTCTGCAGCCGCTGCACCAGCACAGCACGCCGAGCCAGGAGAGTGTCGACACAGGCTGCATCCCATACTAAAGGGCATCAGTTTTCTACCCACCTACCATGGAGACAAAGACATGCCGTCCGGTCTCTTGCCATCGTTGCGTGCCAGGCCATTGAAAGAAAGAAAGAAAATAAATTTATTTGACTCAGGTTAAGGCACACAACAAGGTCGCTTCCAATTGGCCAAATTGGAAATCATTGGGGGAGATGATGAAGGCACACAATATTCACACAAAAAACAAAAAAAAAAAAAAACAGAATAAAAACAAATAAAAATAACTTAAAATAGTATTGTGTGCCTCACGGCTGCGCCAAATAGGGCGCAAATAGGGGGCATTGGGTTTAGCTGGAACGCCGGCGGTGACCAGAGCTTTTTATTTAAATAATCTATTTAAATAAAAAGCTCTGCAGCGGTGCAGGTCAGAATCATGTACTGAATCCATGGTAACTGGTTGTGCGTCGGTCGATGTTCCTGCCCTGAGTCCGGATAGCTATAACCTGCACGCGTCGCATGACAACCATAGAGACGGGTTTTCTCAAAATGACAGATTAAGATTGATCATCTGTCATTTTGTCTATTATTCAGTCGACGTAACCTGTTTTTATCTTTTGATTACGGACGCTTTTAACGTGCACGTCTTTCTACATTGTTCTCAAGTGATGTTACCAATATTTTGTAACATTTTTTTGATTTAAAAGAGCGTCCGTGGAGTGTCTTGCACGTTCTTCTCCACAGGTACCTACTACGCTTTGGAATGGGCAACTAGCTTCATATTTCTGACTGACCGACTCCTTGACAATTCAAAAGTGCCTGTAAATGGTTTAATTGAAATAAATGCTTTGAGTTTGAGTTTAATAATTTTAATTTGACACATTATTGACAAATTTTTATTGTTGGGTTACTTGTGAACTGTCATAAATTATAACTAATACAAAAAAAAATGTTTTGTCTGTAGGTGAAGCTGTACCAATTCATGGCCAAGGACAACGTGCCGTTCCACTGCGTCATGTTCCCGGCGACGCTGATGGGCGTCAACGAGGGGCATGTGCTGGTCAGCCATCTGTTCGCGACAGGTACATTATAAACCCAGGAAAATAAGATTAAGGAAAATCAGCGGTAAAATCCTTGAGAAGATTTCTTGAAGGGATTATTTGTATTAGAAAAAAATACTTTCGGAAAAGTACTAACAATAAAAAAATAAAAGACTGAATCGCTCGAATTTTCAAAGAAACCGGTAACTTCACATAGCTGACACAGCGCCAGCAATGACGGCTGTTCTTAAGAAAACGGCGACGGCCATATAACGGCCGTCATGGAAAGGACGGCGGCACCGGTTTATGTCTTTCCCACGGTTTCAGAAACCAGTCTCTATATGGATGATATTTTCTTTTTCAGAATACCTGAACTATGAAGACGGCAAGTTCTCAAAATCGCGAGGTGTTGGTGTATTCGGAAGTGATGCTCAGGTAAACTAAAAAACAAACAGGCAATAATTATCATTTTAATAAACAGAATGGTTATTTTACTTTCAAGAGTAAACTAGGCTAAAATAATAGCTACATGTTGGAGTTCACATTTGATTCGCTGCATCGATTTCCGTAACTGATTCTCCGGTTCTCAACCCGCCCCCTTATAGTTTTTTCAGGGTTCCGTTCCCGAATGGTGCTAAACGGAACGAACATTTTCATAGATTGCGTATTTATATTACCGCTATAAAATAAAATAAAAATATTTTAGTGTTGGCATCAAGGCCCTATTAGTATTACCTCTTACTTAAAAACTATATTAGTAACTTACAGGGACATTAAAAAGAAAGAACTATAGAAATATAATAACAAATAATAAAAAATAAAATAAAGTTAAAAATTAATCCCAATAAAAGAAACGTGTTTTTTTTTTCGCCGTTTTTTGCTAAATATTGTGTAGGTGGTACGGAACCCGAGTCGGACTCGCAAATGACCAGTTAAAAAAAAAATGGTTTTTAATCTATTTATTCTTCCTCAATATCTAGTATGATTATTTGTGTATTGACCATGATTATTTTATATATTCTAGGACACAGGAATACCTGCAGACGTGTGGCGGTTCTACCTGGCCAGCATCAGACCTGAGACGTCCGACTCCAGTTTTAGCTGGGTCGAACTTGGCACACGGTGAGACCATTTAATTTACCTAACAGTTTCTGAGCAGTAAAATGGCGGTCTAAACTGATATTAGTCCTTGTGAGTGGTTTAAAAAATAAAAAAATAATAATATGATATAATTTAATACAAAACTAGACATCTTTATAAATTATAGCCTATGTTACTCAGTGATAGTCATTCTTTCGAAGTTTGAGTTTTAAGTTTATTTATAATAAATATACAAAAAAATCAAATCTGTTGTCTTTATAATATTAATTTAGATAGCCGATAGTATGTTACTCAGTGACTATCTAATATTTAAACTGATAATCAGTTTTTTTTTACTGATTGTGTAGCAAGAATGCCATTTTACCAGGGAAAAAAAACCTCGATATCCGTAAATTTTTAAAATCGGTCCAGTTGTTTTTCAAATCTATCCTGTTGTCCACGTATTTATAGAAAGAAAAGAAAGAAAGAAAGAAAATACGTTTATTTATGACTTAGATGACTTATTTAATCTTATTTTCCCCACAGAAATAACTCCGAACTTCTAAACAACCTCGGTAACTTCTGCCATCGATCGCTCAGTTTCTGCGCGAGCACGTTCAAGGGTCGTGTGCCTGACCTAGCGCTGACGCAGGCAGACTATGAGCTGATCGCGCTGGTCAATAGAGAGGTTATTGGTAAGTCATATTATCATTAGTATTGCTGTCTTTTTCTAACAGGCTTCGCTGGACAGAGATAGTTTAGGGCTCAGTCGTAACTAAGATACAACACCCGGCCGTAAAAATGGCACATCGAGTGTGAGAATTCATTCCGTTGTAGTGAGTGAGATAGATAGTAGACAGTGGGCCATGCTGGTGAGAGATGGTAGTCAGTGGGCCATGCTGGTGATAGATGGACAGTGGGCCATGCTGGTGATAGATGGTGGACAGTGGGCCATGCTGGTGATAGATGGTGGACAGTGGGCCATGCTGGTGATAGATGGACAGTGGGCCATGCTGGTGATAGATGGCGGACAGTGGGCCATGCTGGAGATAGATGATAGACAGTGGGCCATGCTGGTGAGAGATGGTAGACAGTGGGCTATGCTGGTAATAGATGGTAGACAGTGGGCCATGCTGGTGAGAGATGGTAGACAGTGGGCCATGCTGGAGATAGATGGTAGACAGTGGGCCATGCCGGTGAGAGATGGTAGACTGTGGGCCTTGCTGGTGATAGATGGTAGACAGTGGGCTATGCTGGTAATAGATGGTATACAGTGGGCCATGCTAGTTTGAGATGGTAGACAGTGGGCCATGCTGGATATAGATGGTAGACAGTGGGCCATGCTGGTGAGAGATGGTAGACTGTGGGCCATGCTGGTGATAGATGGTAGACAGTGGGCCATGCTAGTGATGGATGGTAGACAGTGGGCCATGCTGGTGATAGATGGTAGATAGTGGGCCATGCTGGAGATAGATGATAGATGGGTCATGCTGAAGATAGATGGGAGACAGTGGGCCATGCTGGTGATAGATGGTAGACAGTGGGCCATACTGGTGATATTATGGTCGGTGGTGTACTGTGCATTCATTATAAACTTGGTCGCGAATCGTAAATTGATCACGATACAACCAGACACTGACCTGAAAATTGCGAAAAATTTAAGAAAAAACGTAAATTTCTTGGGCTTCTTCTACGGATCCACCTTAAGGCGCTACCCCGAGCTAAGTGGCGCCCTCATTGAATAAAAAATCGTAGCATAGCATAGAAAAAAAAAAAAATCTAGGAGTTTGTTACAAAGAGGATAAAGTATTTTTACGTTGTTAAAACAGGACTCAAGGTGTTTCGTATCCAAAGTAGATAGCAAAAGTGTCAAAAGTGGCCGTTTTTGACACTTTTGCTATCTACTTTGGATACGAAACACCTTGAGCCAAAGGGGCCGTTTTTGACACTTTTGCTATCTACTTGCCGGGGTTGGTCTGTGGATGGGTGACCATCTTTACATACCGAGACTCCTCCGTGCCTCGGAAAGCACGTTAAGCCGTTGGTCCCGGTTGTCATTCGTGGATCTTTGACAGTCGTTACGGGTCGTCAGAAGCCTGAAAGTCTGACAACCAGTCTTACCAAGGGGTATCGTATTACCCAGTTACTGGGTTGTGGAGGTCAGATAGGCAGTCGCTCCATGTAAAATACTGGTATTCAGCTGCATCCGGTTAGACTGGAAGCCGACACCAATATAGTTGGGAAAAGGCTAGGCAGATTGATTGCTATCTACTTTGGATACGAAACACCTTGAGTCCTGTTTTAACAACGTAAAAATATTTTATCCTCTTTGTAACAAACTCCTAGATTCCATTTTTTTTTTCTATTCTTTGCTACGATTTTTTATTCAATGAGGGCGCCACTTAGCTCGGGGTAGCGCCTTAAGCAAGTATCGAAACGTAGGTCTACACGTCTGCCAACCCCTTAAAAGATGACAGACATAATAATAATGATATTTTAAAATTTTATTTCCAGCCTACGTCCAACACATGGAAAAGGGCCGTCTCCGCGAGGCATTACGTCACGTGCTGTCAGTATCCCGCATCGGTAACCAGCACATGCAGTTCCAGCAGCCGTGGGTGCTGCTGAAGGGATCCGATGACGACAAGTGAGCTGGAAGATATAATACTATTAATCTCCTAACAAATACGGAAACAACCCCCCCCCCCCCCCACGGGGTGCCCGTATCGTGCAGTCGCTTTGTTTATAAGTTATGCCCTGGTTGGAGGCCCTAATTTTTTAAGGCACTCACAGAAAAGCCCAGTTAAACAGCCGACTATTTCCTAGGTTGACCTACGACGTTGCAGATGATACTCCAAAAAAATAATAGGAAAAGATACGAAGTACAGGAACCTCTGGCCAAGTACAAGTCTGGCTCGCGCTCTAAAAGTTTCGTACGTACGTATCGTACGTTTTCTTTATATTGTTATGAATATTTCAGTTGGCTACATATTTCGGTACACAATACAGCCCTGTGACGGACGATCAGTCAGATGCCGTAGGCATGGTAACAGGGTCCCGTATTCACCCTGAAAAACCATGAATTTCTAACAACAAAACTTCGATCTCTAACTTTATTTAAATTTTTCATAAATTTAATAGTGATTTCAATTAAAAAATCACCTTGAATATCTGCCCCTCAAATATTCTACTATGTCATAAATATTTTAATGTTGCTATCATAAATTAAAAAGACGAGTGCTGCACTCTTCAAAAATTGCCAAATATTATTTACCATTACTCCAACGTTTTTATTTCTAAATTCTCAATATCTTTATTGCTTTACCATAATGTGTAGGTGGTAACTATATAATTTAGTTCATTATGGACCCTGTAGGGCACAGCAAAAGGGTAGGAGAGAGAGGAAGTCCTGTTTTACGAGATAATTAAGTTGTTTTTGTGGGAACAAGTTTTAACTTACATCATGACATACTTGTTATATTGCTATAATATTTCAGAAAGCGTGGAGCAACAGCTATCGGTCTTTGCTGTCAGCTGGTCGGCCTTCTCTGTGCGTTACTGTCTCCATACCTGCCCGAGACTTCCAGAAGACTGAGGGAACAGCTCAATGTGAAGCCGGAGACTCTGAGGATTAATTCTGAGTAAGTAATCACTGATATTGCCTAAATGCCTAACTAAGGCATTAAGTCCAACAGCAGAATGAAGGCTGGCAGTTTAACAAGATTGCAAGACCAGCTGTGGATAGTAGAAATATATTGAAACGCGGTCATTATGGCAGTTCGACTTAGGAATGGTTGATATCGTACTGTGGCGGGATCTACAACACCACATACGAACTACGCATCAAATACCTGACGTCACACAAATCCTGCATCGCGCAAGCAGAGTTTACCGCGCGATCAGTATATATATATATAACTTTCCGACTTCGATCGTTGAGCAGTTGCCCGCTAGACACGACACCCGTCTGGTCAGAGGATTCTTCCTTTTACTATAGAGGATGAGTGAACTTTACACCATTTTCCTCATACCTCTATAGTACCATGTTTATTTTTTATTGCAAAATGTTTAAAAATAAACAGATCTAACCTTATAATAGTTTTTCTGTAAACGTTTAAGAAACACTTTATATTTCCTGCGTTTAAATTTGTATGTTCAGTACTTTGGAAAGGTCTTTTTTGCACAAGCAGCATTCCATTTGTCATACATAATGTTTGATCATAATAATTCATTGTAAACTTGCAACTTGGTGTTAATTATTTTCCCGTAAGAATTAAATATCATTGAAAAGTAAAACATTAGCATCATGAAGATAATAAATTGTAATCGATTAGGTTCGTATTCGAAAAGTTGGAAATCGAGCGGTAATGGTACTACTGATAATTATTTTCAATTTCAGGAACCCATCGCTCCTCCAATACCTACCATACGGCCACATGATCGGCAAACCGGAGCCGCTGTTCGCTAAGATCGAGCCCGAACTGTTGGAGAAGCTTCGCGCCAAGTACGCGGGCACGCAGACCGAGAGAGCTAATAAGGTTAGAAATAAATTAAAGAATCGATTCTTACTGTGTCAGTTTAAAGTTTGAATAATATTGTAAGAGTTGCAATAAAAGTGTTTCCCAAATTACGATAAATTCTTATCATTAATCTATTTGTCAAGTATGGTAATTATTAACCGACTTCAAAAAGGAGGAGGGTCTCAATTCGCCTGTATGTTTTTGTTTTATATATGTTTGTTACGCGAATTGATTTTGTTGATTCTTTTTTTGTTTGGTAGGTCATACTTCAGAGGTGGTCCCTTAAAAATGTTATTAACTTTCTTGGGTAGTTTTTGAGTTAGCTTCAATAATTTATGTATTTTTCCCACTAGGTCTATAATATGGATAATGTTATAATAAGTTCCTGTCACTGTTATTTACATATCAAGTGATATTAGATTTGTAGCGGTCACACCGCCACATACTAACTACGCATCAAAGACATGACGTCACACAAATCCTGCATCGCGCAATTAGAGTTTACCGCGCGAACGACATAGATAAGACTATCCGAAATCAACAGTCGGGCAGTCGGCCCGCCAGACACAACACCCGTCTGGTCGGAGGATCCTCCCTTTTCTATGGTGGATGAGTGAACTTTACACCCTGTTCCTCATGCTCCTAAAGATTTTTTTTATTTCAGTTTTTTGATAATCTATTTTCATGATTAATGTTTACAGCAAAACGGAAGTGCTGCAGTAGCAGAGCTCGAAGAAGCCGTGAAACAGCAGGTAATTTTCGCTTTCCTGCTATCAAAATGAAAAAAATCTAAGTAATCAAATCTGTGGGAGTGTTTTCGTGAAAAGGGACGGAAGTGTGTAACAAGAAGCCGGGGAAGCGCGCGCTATTTGATTTGACCAATGAGCGCGCGCGGTGCTAGAGTTGTCAGTCTGGGACGACCTTGACGAGGCCCCGCCCCTTTAAGGGGATTACCTCGCTCAAATCGTAAATATACTGTAGGTTTAAAGAAGATTGTAGATGAATCCTTTTGTGCGTTTTCCATGTAAAAAATATATGGTATACTTAAGGTCATCACAAATACATTGTATTGTTTAACATTTTAATAAACTTTCCTAAATTTTGGGAAAAAATCTTATTAAATAGGTCCTTCTTCAACCTAAATTGTAAATTTTCTCTGTAACGGCTGAATAGTTCGGCATGAATTTTCTACCAAAAATATATAATGACGTATTGGACAATTTGTATTGTTTTTTTTTTGTTATTTCTTTTAATATTTTTAACTATTGAACAAAAACCCGAAACTTCACCAGTACCCCACTGGAGCACCCCCGCTAAGGCCTGTGACGCGTACTCGGGACGCGACACGTCAGTGTCCTGATGACTCTTGTGACGGAAGGACTATACGCGCGTTATTTTTTCCAAATAAAATCTAAAAGTTTACGTTTTGAATGATTTTTGAATGAAATCATATTTTAAATAGTACAAATATAAATATTTCGTAAATCAACCATACAAATTAAGTTTGTAAATATATGTAAAGCAGTTTGTAATTTCGTTTTGTTTTTTGAACCTGTCATAGAGTAAGCCTGACTATGCCTAAATATAAGAATAAATGTAAGGTGAAGCGTGGCCGAGCTCTCCAAAACTATTGGTAAGTACCTAACCTATTGAGTACATTATTTCTAGTGTGTTTATTTTTTATCGTTTTTAGTTATCTTGAGAATTTCGTTTGGCGGAGGATGGAGACCGACCGTGTCTAGATGATTAATGATGTCACTTACCTGATGGTGGGCTGATGGACTCCGAAGGTGGGTATAGGATCTCATTGACGGCACTTCGTAGAACCATCGTGTTTGGACTCATTTGAAAGGTCTCTTAGAGACCTTAGTGACTGATAATGTCACCTACCTGATGATGGACTCCGAAGGTGGGTATAGGATCTCATTGACGGTACTTCGTAGAACCATCGTGTTTGGACTCATTTGAAAGGTCTCTTGGAGACCTTGGTGACTGATGATGTCACCTACCTGATGATGGACTCCGAAGGTGGGTATAGGATCTCATTGACGGCACTACGAAGAACCATCGTATTTGGACTCATTTCAAAGGTCTTTTGGAGACCTTGGTGACTGATGATGTCACCTACCTGATGATGGATTCCGAAGGTAGGTATAGGATCTCATTGACGGCACTTCGTAGAACCATCGTGTTTGGACTCATTTGAAAGGTCTCTTGGAGACCTTGGTGACTGATGATGTCACCTACCTGATAATGGATTCCGAAGGTAGGTATAGGATCTCATTGACGGCACTTCGTAGAACCATCGTGTTTGGACTCATTTGAAAGGTCTCTTGGAGACCTTGGTGACTGATGATGTCACCTACCTGATGATGGACTCCGAAGGTGGTATAGGATCTCATTGACGGCACTACGTAGAACCATCGTGTTTGGACTCATTTCAAAGGTCTTTTGGAGACCTTGGTGACTGATGATGTCACCTACCTGATGATGGACTCCGAAGGTGGGTATAGGATCTCATTGACGGTACTTCGTAGAACCATCGTGTTTGGACTCATTTGAAAGGTCTCTTGGAGACCTTGGTGACTGATGATGTCACCTACCTGATAATGGATTCCGAAGGTAGGTATAGGATCTCATTGACGGCACTTCGTAGAACCATCGTGTTTGGACTCATTTGAAAGGTCTTTTGGAGACCTTGGTGACTGATGATGTCACCTACCTGATGATGGACTCCGAAGGTGGGTATAGGATCTCATTGACGGTACTTCGTAGAACCATCGTGTTTGGACTCATTTGAAAGGTCTCTTGGAGACCTTGGTGACTGATGATGTCACCTACCTGATGATGGATTCCGAAGGTAGGTATAAGATCTCATTGACGGCACTTCGTAGAACCATCGTGTTTGGACTCATTTGAAAGGTCTCTTAGAGACCTTGGTGACTGATGATGTCACCTACCTGATGATGGACTCCGAAGGTGGGTATAGGATCTCATTGACGGTACTTCGTAGAACCATCGTGTTTGGACTCATTTCAAAGGTTTCTTGGAGACCTTGTTCACTCATGATGTCACCTACCTGATGATGGACTCCGAAGGTGGGTATAGGATCTCATTGACGGTACTTCGTAGAACCATCGTGTTTGGACTCATTTGAAAGGTCTCTTGGAGACCTTGGTGACTGATGATGTCACCTACCTGATGATGGATTCCGAAGGTAGGTATAAGATCTCATTGACGGCACTTCGTAGAACTATCGTGTTTGGACTCATTTGAAAGGTCTCTTAGAGACCTTGGTGACTGATGATGTCACCTACCTGATGATGGACTCCGAAGGTGGGTATAGGATCTCATTGACGGTACTTCGTAGAACCATCGTGTTTGGACTCATTTGAAATGTCTCTTGGAGACCTTGGTGACTGATGATGTCACCTACCTGATGATGGACTCCGAAGGTGGGTATAGGATCTCATTGACGGTACTTCGTAGAACCATCGTGTTTGGACTCATTTGAAAGGTCTCTTGGAGACCTTGGTGACTGATGATGTCACCTACCTGATGATGGATTCCGAAGGTAGGTATAAGATCTCATTGACGGCACTTCGTAGAACCATCGTGTTTGGACTCATTTGAAAGGTCTCTTAGAGACCTTGGTGACTGATGATGTCACCTACCTGATGATGGACTCCGAAGGTGGGTATAGGATCTCATTGACGGTACTTCGTAGAACCATCGTGTTTGGACTCATTTGAAAGGTCTCTTGGAGACCTTGTTCGAAAAGTGCTGATTCTCAGCCTAGTTTGAATAAATGACTTTTGATTTTTTGTACAATTAATTAAACAATTTAGGAACAGTCACAGTGGCAACATTAAAACAAAATCAAAACTTAAATTATTTTTTTATTTATACCAGTCGATATCAGACATCCAACTTTATTACTGGTGGGAATGATGTAAAAAAATGGTCAAATTAATTAGCTGGCGATACCCATCACGTCTGTGAAGTTTTGCCAGCTAATTTAATTTGATCTTGTGAATAAGGTGTAAACAAAATACCCGGACAAACTTTTATAAAACATAGTACTCATGAATAGGAGTAACTTTTACCATGGATGGGACCAAGTCAGAAATATTTAAAAAAAACAGCTGTCCCATATAATTATTATGATCATGTACCTATTTCACTTTTGTACAGAACTGCTATTTTTTTGTAATATGTTGTTTTCACAGAGATAATATTGTTTATGGCTCACATACAAATATACCATTACATACCTATATCCTAATACATATGATATTACAAATAAAGAATAGGGGGGTATAAACACCTAACTATTCCCGATACTGAGAACCGATAAGTACTGACCTGGTCATCATCAGACTTGCAGAATGTATCATGTAGTAGCACCCGTGCACAATTAGATAAATGTTGAAAACTAGATCATTCTAACTATTTCCGTTACTGAGAACCGATAAGTACTTACCTGGTCATCATCAGACCTTCAGAATGTATCATGTAGTAGCACCCGTGCACAATTAGATAAATGTTGAAAAGTAGATCATTCTAACTATTTCCGTTACTGAGAACCGATAAGGACTTACCTGGTCATCATCATACCTTCAGAATGTATCATGTAGTAGCACCCGTGCACAATTAGATAAATGTTGAAAACTAGTTCATTCTAACTATTCCCGTTACTGAGAACCGATAAGTACTTACCTGATCATCATCATACCTTCAGAATGTATCATGTAGTAGCACCCGTGCTCAATTAGATAAATGTTGAAAACTAGATCATTCTAACTATTTCCGTTACCGAGAACCGATATGTACTTACCAGGTCATCATCAGACCTTCAGAATGTATCATTTAGTTGAATGAAAGCTATGTCAGCAGGCATAGTGCATCGTGTAGTACAAATAAATTATAAAATTATGATGTGGTAGATACTCGTACCAGACTATAAAAACTAGAGGAACAAAAATATGTATTAGAATCTCTTAGAGAGCGAATAAAATAGGCAAAAACAATGACAACTCTGCGACACATCTGTGTTCTTCTTTAATCTTCAGTCCGTTTTATTTTAGTATGGTCGTTGGTCGGTAGGTGGCGCCAAATAAACAAATACTAGTACAGAGGTCAAATCTTTAAGGTCAACGGGCAAGGTAATACCCTTAATGTTGCTTATTACCAAGGTGAGAGGTCAGATGTTACACATCATATGCGACTACTGTAAGGCTCGCTCGTTTTTAGGGTTCCGTACCCAAAGGTTAAAAACGGAACCCTATTACTAAGACCGTCCCTCCGACCGTCTGTCACCAGGCTGTATCTCATGAGCCGTGATAGTTATACAGTTGAAATTTTCACTGATGATGTATTTCTGTTGCCGCTATAACAACAAATACTAAAAACAGAATAAAGTAAATATTTAAGGGGGGCTCCCATACAACAGACATGATTTTTTTTGCCGTTTTTATAGATAATGGTACGGAACCCTTCGTGTGAGAGTCCGACTCGCACTTGGCCGATTTTATTTTTAATGTTTTCAAATTGTTTTTGATTTTGCGCACGTTTTTTCCTGTTTCATCTCATTTCTGTTTTATAAAACTAATAATGACTTCTACTCCCTACACAATTCCTTTAATATTTGTAATAACTAAATTCCAGGGTGAAAAAGTCCGCCAACTGAAATCGTCAAGTAAAGACAAGGCAGTGTGGCAGCCAGAAGTCGCCAAGCTGTTAGATCTCAAGAAACAGCTCGAAGCTGCTCAGAAGGCACAAGCTGCAGCTCCACAGAAGACACAAGCTGCGCCACAGAGTAATGATGCGGATAGCTTGGAGAAAGCTGTTGCAGAACAGGTGAGAGAAATAGTTGTTGAAGCATTGTGGTGCATTTTTGATAATGGTCAATGGTCCATGTTGGCCATCGGTGGTTGTTAGTGGTTCTTACTGGTATTTGATGGTAGACAGTGGGCCAGGCTGGAGGCAGATAGTGGGCTATGCTGGTAGTAAATGGTTTTTAGTGGTCTATGTTGGTATTGTTGGTGGTATATAATAATAATAAATATAAATAAATTCATTTAAATCAGACTAATTGATTTTTCCATTAATAATTAGCTACAAAGGTCTTGTGTTAGTCATCAATACTAATATTTTACAGAGGTAAAATTTGTTTGTTTGTAAGTTTGTATGCAGGGGCTTATCTCCGGAACTGTAGCGGTTGTTACACTGCCACATACGAACTACGCATCAAAGACATGACGTCACACAAATCCTGCATCGCGCAATTAAAGTGCGGACGACACATATATAAGACCATCCGACATCAACAGTCGGGCAGTCGGCCCGCCAGACACAACACCCGTCTGGCCGGAGGACCTGGTCCTTTTCTATGGTGGATGAGTGAACTTTACACCCTGTTCCTCATGCCACTAAAGAACTACCAGTTGGAAAAAATATTTATTAATACCATTTGAAAAAGTATTTTATAATTATTTAAATATTTATTAATACCATTTGAAAATTATTAATACAATTTAAAAAAATATTTTTGCATTGTGAAGCCTAAGTCACGGACGAAGTCAAGGGCAGAAACTAGTCATTTATAAAATTCAAAATACCAATAATGAAATCTCTCATGTCAAAAAATCATAGTGTCATGTGAAACTGGATGAACCTACCCAGCACTGCCCTCTCACTGCAGAATGGCCTCTCAGAGATCATCTTTAGGAATATGGTTCAAAATTCAAAAGTCATTTATTCAAACTAGGCTGAAAATCAGCACTTTTCGAATGTCAAAATTACATAAGACAGTCCCCCGACACGCCCACCCTTCACCACTCCCTAGTGCTGTCGCTGGGAAGACGAAGTGGCGCAACAAACTGCCGTTGCTCGTGGCTCTTAATGACGCTAGATGGGCTTTAGTGGCTCATGTTGATGGTACAGATAGTGCAATCCACGACGACGCGCCCCACTCCGCGATGGTACTGTAAGCTGTACTTTAGTACGGAGCGGAGCGGGGTGGGGCGCGTCGAGGTGGATTGCACTCTATAGATGGTTTCTAGCAAAGAGAATATAACCAATAGAGAGCGTATAAGCCGATTTCTTCTAAGTACACGACTCACTACCGCGGGCCGGGGGACGAGGAAGAATGCGCGGCTGCAATTGGTCAGTTCAAGGTCAAGTTGCGTAGGTATGTCTGATTAGGGATTGCTCTACTTGATTAAGGGAAAATAGTCGATATCGATAAAATGGATTTTAACTTTATAAAAAATGCTCAATAAAAATCACATTAATATTTAATCGAAATCAGTCAGTTGCAAAAAGAAAAACAAGTATCCTCTTATTATTGATTTTTAAAATGAATTAATTTGGTATATGTTTTTCGAATTAGTTTTAGGGTCCTGACTATTCTTGGTAAAAAATGATAAACGAGCGTCTACATATTTCTGAATTATGCATCTTGCTAATTCAATCAAATGATTTGTTGATTCTATTTCATATTACACAGATGAAAAAACTGAGAACCTCCTCCTTTTTTTTAAAGTCGGGTAAAAGTAGATAGGTATTTAATGACAGTATCTCAATTGAATAAAAATTTAATTAAGTTTATTTTTATTAGTATCGATATCGAATTTAGCCATTAAAGGTAACAGCACAGATTTTTCGATAAAAATACAAAGGGAAAGAAAGGGATAAAACAATTAGAATTCCCTAATGAAAGAAAGGGACTTTTCCAAAAGACATCAACGCGCGACTCATCCGTGTGCTCGGTCACCCAACCACCATTTTAAATAGACCCCTGCGGTGGCTCATAATGTGATTAAATCAAAAATAGTTTTCGTAGTGTTTATTTACCGATGAAAATTTATGGCATCCTTTTTGTAACTAAATGTCTTGGAATATTTCCCACACCACTTCACCGTGCATGAAGGCAATTTTATGCGTTATAAATTACATAAAAAATTATAACAATTTGTAATTATTTAGCGTGCACACAGGTCTAACACTTGGTCACAACTAGAATGGTTACTAGTACCTTATCCTATACATAGGCGACAAAATACTAATACTTTTCGAGCGGCGGGGAACTGTATGCGCAGTCAAGTGGTTTTATAGTCTTTGGTTTCTAGACATGGTTGATAGTGGGCCGTGAAGTCCGTCGTCAACCTACTGCAATCTGTATAATGTATTTAATTGATTTTCAACGTTATCACTAAAGCATAAGGTTCAAAGTTGATTGGAAAAATTTGTCAGTTTCGGGTAGGTTGACCTGCTGGCGTCTGTACCATTCTAGTAAAAGGTAAATTTCGTTGACCTTTGTCTATTTCTCTTTAGGCCGATAAAGTCCGACAGCTGAAAGCATCAAGTAAAGACAAGACAGTGTGGCAGCCGGAAGTCGCCAAGCTGTTAGATCTCAAGAAACAGCTCGAAGCTGCTCAGAAGGCACAAGCTGCAACTTCACAGAAGACACAAGCTGCAGCACAGAGCAATGCTTCAAGTAGTGATGCTAGTAGCTTGGAAAAAGCTGTTGCGGAACAGGTGAGAAAGATGCATAGAATTTAAAACATATGGCCATGGTGATGGTAGATATTTCTGGATAGATCAAACTGGTGGTAGATGGTCGCGACTGGTCCATACTGTTGACAGATAGAGACCGACCAAATAGGCCAATTCTCGTACTATCGAAGAACTTCATATATTATGTAAGCAGTTTGAAAACAAAATCCCGTGAACACGATGACCACATCTGTTACCGCCCCGGTTCTATAGCGGCTGAGCGATGCAAGCAGAAATAGTCCTTACAGTGTATAGATATGAACTTTTTTGATGGTAAATAACAAAACGTCCACAATCAAGTTGCAATCTGTTAAACTAGTCAAAAATGTTGGTAAATTGATTGTATTTTTGACAGAATGCGAACGTTCTTAAAAATTACGGGAATTGCTTCTCAGGGGGCCAATTCTCGATTTTAGAGATGGTGTCGAACTCGACAAAAATTTCTAATGACGTAATTTTTTTGGACAAATTTTAAAAGTTGCTATTCTGGGGATGTCGAATTCGACATTTGTCGAAGGCTAACGTTAGAGTTCATGTCGAGTGCTTCTGAGCAGCAGAGATGTCATGTCGATTGTAGAGATACGTCATTTCTGAGTGAATTCGTTGAGTTTTAGATTGTACACTGTGTTTTCTTTTCTTTAATTTTTAAATAAAATACGGCTTGGCATCTCATACCTACTGGAAATTCGATTTATACTCTTTGATTTTCTTTTTGATTTTTATTTTTTTTATTTGATTGTGTTTTCTTGAAACGACGACTTCGCGCAAATAACAGACTCTGTAATTTGTGTACCCACGATTGGACTTGAAACCACTGAAAGGTGGACGAGTTTATTAGCATTTTTATCTCGGAGTTGTTGGAAAGTGGCGAGCAACTGGCCAATACACGGCGACAACAGCGCACTTAACCCACCGTCGATATTTACGACTTGAGCGAAACAGAAGTCATTAAAAACTTCAGATTAGATAAAGATTTAATAAGGGTTCTAATAGATCTATTGGCTCCTGTAATTCAGGATACCACGAAAATAGACCTGAAAACGAAGGTAAATAATCGTCTGCTTCATAATTTTATTAGTCATGTATAACTGTTCACTAAACTAACTTTACCCACCAAAAATACTAATTGCACACCCTAAAATACCTAAATTAATTATACAGTCAACTGTCAATTTGTCAAACTGATTATTTTTACACTAAACGTTTCGTTTTATACTTAAATAATTAGGTTTAGTCAGCGTTTTAAAACAAAATAATTCATTAACTCATAGCTACCTAAAACGGAACGTGCGATTCTTCATAATGGTAACATTATCTTCACTCGACTCGACATTTTCGTGACATTTATTTCTATTTTGACTGAGAATACGGAATTCTGCTCAATTCGACATTTTTTGGTAGAGATAGAGATATTTTTAATAGACATAGAGATAGACTTACGATCTCGAACTCGAGATAAATGGCGAAAATCGAGAATTGGCCCCCAGGTGTAACATTTTGACAATTACGACAGTTTTGTTACGTAACGAAAAACATTTTGTTAAGTCTGGACCCGCCTTAACATTTTTTTTAGGTTATATATATTCATATGTGTACCAAATTGTAACTAAATTGCTACAGTAGATTCAGAGCAAATTGGCTGTGACAGACGGACAGACAGCCAGACAGACACGAGTGATCCTATAAAGGTTCCGTTTTTTCATACGGAATATGTTTATTCGTACGGAACCCTTAAAAGTGTAAAGACGGGTCTACCAGCGCACGCGCAGGAATAGTGCAGGCGAGGCGCCTGGAGTAGCCCGGACGCGGTACGTGCGGACGGGTCGCGTGCGAGGACCACACCTGCGCAATTGAAACTCACGCGCACAAACCATGTAGTGCGGACCGTCCTGTTCGTGTCAGCGAGAGGACATTAAAGTTGCACGCGAACTACTAGCTAACCGCTACCGAACATGTACAATATATACATACTATGTTCCTAAAATGTACGCGAACGGCAATGTTCGTGCGCGTGCGCAGTTGTGAGTCTTTACACTTTTTTCGGTCTAGCTCACATTCGCCAAATGTGCAAAGGCGAAAAGAATATCGTCGGGTATCTCACGACATCTCTCGACTGTTTTTAATTCCCTATTACTTTCTCCAGGCCGAAAAAGTTCGCCAACTCAAAGCATCAACTAAAGACAAGCTAGTGTGGCAGCCGGAGATCAACAAGCTGCTGGATCTGAAGAGACAGTTGGCGGCAGTACCGACCCGACCCGCCGCAGGGGCCGCCTGGGGCAGTGCTGGCGATGTGCAGGGGCTGGAGAAGGAAGTCGCTGACCAGGTAACCAGCTATTATGATGAGGGAACCCCATGACAGAGGTTGGGCTCGTGGCTAAATGATAACAGCCGCACGGGTCGATCGAAGGGTTAAGCTACGCTTGTCGCGGTCTGTTCGTGGATGGGTGACCATCCATTACATACTGAGACTCCTCCGTGCGTCGGAAAGCACGTTAAGCCGTTGGTCCCGGCTGTCATTCGAAGATCTTTGACAGTCGTTACGGGTAGTCAGAAGCCCGAAAGTCTGACAAGCAGTCTTACCCGTCTTACCAAGGAGTATGGTGTTACTCAGTAACTGGGTTGTGGAGGTCAGATTGGCAGTCGCTCCATGTAAAATACTGGTATTCAGCTGCATCCGGTTAGACTAGAAAGTCTAACCGGATGCAGCTGAATACCAGTATTCGACCCCAACAATTTTATTGAAGATTTTGTTTCTTATATTTAAAGTTTATTTCTTTTGGAAAATATTTAACTGATACGATAATAACTTGTTTACCTTCTAATGATGTACGCTTTTTTATATAAATGTCTCTCTTTTTTACTTTTTGGCGTTTTCCCTCAGTTGCAATAACTAAGCTCTAAACTACATCCAAGCTGTCGGATTTACTATTTAGTATTTTTAGGACCTCAAAATAGTAATAATTTGAGGTTCACAAAAAGAGGCGCTATAATTATATTAAAATGTTCATTAATATTTTTAGGAAACTAAAATGGGAATTATTTGAGATTCGATTAATTACATGCCTTTCTTTCTTAATTGCAGGCTGACAAGGTACGAAAACTGAAAGCTTCCACAAAAGACAAGGCGGTTTGGCAGCCAGAGATTAACAAACTACTGGACCTCAAGAAACAACTCGCCGCGTTACAAATAAACAAATAAATTATTATTTATTTATTCTAAATTATAATGTTGCGTTTTATTTTTACTAAAGCGGTATGGCTCACAAATCCATCCTTATCTTAAGGGCACGCCTTCCCTACCATTACCGCTCCCCCGGTCTACTCCTTGATATACAATGGTCTCTGTAGCCCCATGAAACACGCTAGTGTAAATCTTCGGGTTCATTCGATTAATCGAGTGGTCAAATCACGCTGGGGTCGGTGCATTTCATTCCACAGCTTTTAACAAACTTTTCACGTCTGAACAAAAAATTAATCAAAAGTGAAATATTAATTAGTAGGTAAGTGGAAAAATCCAACAATGTTGGATTTCGACATTACATAAATGAGTTGGTGAACGTTCATTCTTAATTCATTATGTCGATGTCGGTCATTACTCGTTCACACGACGTGAACAAGTAATGAAACAAAAATATCATGTAACTGAGGGACCACACTGGAAATGCGCAAAATAAAACTCCTAGGATAGATATAGGTAGACTTAAAACAATTGTAGAAAGAATATGGGATTTTTAAAACAAATATCTTAAAATTTTACAGCCCATATAGTGACCCACAGACCATCAACCAGATCTCGGAAAGTATTGAAGGTATTGTGTTTACAGACATTTTAATAAAGAATTTGTAAAGATATTTTACTAAATTCCTCAAAAGATATTGACCACAAAGCATTAAAGAAAAAAAACTACTAAACTGTGCTCCAAGATAAATATCTTAGTGATTATAACCGAATTAAATAAATAAAACCGTTCTTTTTTTCTACGTAGAGTGTTAGTAAGTCTTAAAACGTTTTGTAAAAAAGAAACTGAAAAAAAAAATCGACGTAATTTGAAGATAGCGAATGAAACAGGCCCCTCAATCCTCACCTCCACTGATATATTATGTGCGTGTGCTAGCTGCTCGAGGAAAGAAATAACTAAAATTGTGTATTGCTTTCCTCTTAGGTCAGATAATTTTGTTTTAGTAATCCTATGAAAATGGATAGACAAATTGTCAAACTTATGTAAACTGCTGCAATTGGCTGTTTTTACACCTAGGTACAGTGCGTTCATTATAACTTGACCCGTGATTCTATTCGTAGCACTGAACTTTGCAGTCTTTGTTTCAATACTAATAGAGTTCAAAATGGCGAATAGTGTCACCACACAATGAAACAAAATGTAGTCAGTACAACGTCACACAACTTTGCCGCTCTGAAGTTAGGTTGCGCATGCGCAACTGTTTTTTAAGTAAGATTGACTACTGCGAAGTCATTTGTAGCCTAGTTCAGAGCAGCAAACTTATTTGACACGAAATGTACTAATAAGTGTAGGTACTTTATTTAATATATCAGTAGACGGAACGAAAACAAGCTCGTATTAATAAATTAATCCATAGATACATACATTCTTGTCGTACTGTTAGGACATGGATTAGAAATCCCTTTAAAAAAAAACGATTTTTCTGATTAATTAATTATATTAATTAAGAGTTCAACTGCTACTAATGAGACACAATAGAATTTTAATTGTTTTCAATCTCCTGCATGTCGATTCCCGTAACCACTTCACCGTGAAAACACGAAGTGAGCGTGGAGTGAGCTGTCAGTGTCATCTCACCCTGTTGGAATGACAACTCACTTCACTCACTTCACCTAAGTTTTCACGGTGAGATGGTTACAGAATAGCACTGCTGGAGTCTTTGTAACGGACGGGACGATATTAGTCACAAATGTAGTGTCAAAAATGGAAACTTGTTTAATATTCTGACTTGCGACCTATCCGGTAGGAGTCTCAACCCGAACTGACACTATAGCCTGATTAATGCACTAGGTTTTAGAGCGAGATGATGAAGTTGTGCTGATTAGGCATATAAGGGTATATTCTGGGGATGTAACAGTACGAACTCTGAATTACGCTGCCCTATTTAAAGAATGTTGAAATTTACACAGACATGGGATATTAACAGGAAATTCTTCATTAAAAAACATTTTAAATTCATAAAAGTATATTCGAATATTCACATTTATCAACATAATACAAAGTATGATAACGCGGTCGATTACATACAACTATTAATTCATTGTTATTTATAAATCATGTACCTACATTAAGATTTCCAAGCAATATCAATTTAAATCAAGATTTGAATGGTTTTTAAATTAAATAGAGATTTGTCGTCGATTTCGTTATAGCCCAGTGGTTAAGCCCTCGACTTTCTTGCACGAAGTTGTGGATTCAAATCCGGGCATATACCAATGTGACCGCGACTTTTTCAATTAATATGTACTTTCTGAGTTTATCTTGGACTTACCGAAATTTGTGAAGGAAACCATCCTACCGAAAACTATAATCAATATAAGTCTGAAATCTATCGAAGCTCATGCCTTCTCTGTAGGAGAAGAGGCCTTTGTCCTGCAGTGGGACAGTAAAAGGCTAATAAAAAAAAATTAAAAAAAATACAATGGCATCGAAATTAAATGGAAACCATTCGAAAAATAAATAGCACACACAATAAACAACTAAATTGGTCCAAATATTTATTATTATTCGATTATTTATACAACTTACTGTGTAAACAGTACTTAAGTTAATACATGGCATGATTTTAGCCTAGTGGGGTAAAAATAATTTGCTAAAACTAAGTTAATTTAGGGGGTAATAAATATTTTGGTTATCAATCACGAATGCGAAGTTTGGTGATTAATAACAATAAATATGCTTATGTATATGCTTAATAACTTAAAACCCAAAAAAGGGTTATTAAACTTATCAATGAAACATTTTTATTATGGCGCCAACAAAGAGACCGCGAAAAAATAAACTGTTGATTACATTTTTGGTCACATATAACTTGACAAAATTTATGGAACAGCTTTTTTTGCAGGTGCCATATGTACATATTTAGTAATCCACCGTACTATAGGTGGACTGATGACCATGTGAAGGCCGCGGAAATCCACTGGATGCGAGAAGCACAGCACCGGTCGAAGTTGCGAACTTTGAAGGGAGATCCATGACCAGCAGTGGACGTCTTTCGGCTGAAATGATGTACGTAGCTACCAACTATTACATAAACTAAAATCACTGCTCCGCACACTGCATTCCACTCAACATCACACTAACACCTTGAATCAGATTCCCCGATTCCTTCACATGCATTTTAACGTGGCTCTTCAATCCGGAAGCTTTTCTGAACGATTGACCGCACTGAGTACAAATGTAAGGCTTTTCACCGGTATGACAACGGATATGGGAGATCAAATCATTGCGTTGTACGAAGGCTTTTTCACAGTATGAACACTGGAAGGGACGTTCACCAGTATGCGTTCTACGATGGTTCGTTAAAGTACCGGACGCAGCGAACCTCATTGGACAGAGGTCACATAGGTAAGGTTTTTCTCCCGTGTGTATGCGCCGGTGTTTCACTAGAGCGCTTGAGGTGGTGAAGCCGTTGCCACAGTCGTCACAGACGAATGGGTGTGCTCCGCTGTGTTTTCGTTTGTGCGCGTCTAGTTCGCCTTTTGATACAAATCTGGAAAATGGAGAAACACGTAAAATAAGGCTCAATGGATACAGAGGGCAGCGATCGGTAGCGGCCAGCAGCGGCCAGCAGCGTCGAGATCGGCAAGTAGTGTCGTCAAGAGAAGGCGAGCGGCCACGGCCAACTAAAACTCGCAGGATATCAGTGATAGGGCAGTCGCACGCCGCGCCGGAGATGCGTGTGGTCGCCAAGCACTCGCACCCGAGCGACTATTTCGAGGCTCTCAAGTAATATACTATGTGTTTTAGTACTCGTAATAAATAAAGTGAATAGAAAATAAAAGATAAAGTTCAAAATGATTTGACACTGAACCGCTTCGTTACCGGCCACTACCATTTCGATGTGAATTGAGCCGAAGGCCCTTTGTACGAGCACAAGTCCACGGTTTAATTGCGGTCGGCGAACACGCTGCAGAAAAAACGTGTGTACAAATTGGTGTCCCCTTGTTTCGCAGACAGAAATTTCATAGAATTTCGTTTCCCAGAAAATGTTGCAAATAATATTTGGTCCTTGTATTTTTATTTTGTATATTATTGTTTCAAAGAGTAATCTACTTGAATGAAACATATTTCACAGAAACACAATTCAATGAATTTTTAATCACATTTTTTTGTTTAACAAACTGATCAAACAGTAGAATTATTTTTTAACGAACATTGTTTGTTCGGTGTATTTTTCCATGGTAATAGGGGTTAAAGTATGAAATTGCAGTTTTATTGTGATAGGTACTTCGAATTGACATAGAACCTTCATGGTTTGAGATTTTTTAGTGAAACTTTAAAGTTTTTCTTTTAAAAAATGTGCAACATTCGATTTTCGACTTTCAGTTGTTTTTTTTATTCTCGCAATATCAATGTTGCGTTTGGAGAGGGGACTGCTAATGAACGCACCGTGCGAAAGTGATGGAAACTTTGATTTGAAGAACGAACCACGTGGAAGACCGCCCACACAGGTGAAAAACAATGAATTGAAAGAGATGGTGAAAGCCGATCCGAGCCAAACTACCCAGGAATTAGCGGCATGGTTTAACGTTACCTTGCCAACAATATTGACTCATTTGCGTCAAATCAATAAAAATAAACAGAAATGGGTGCCTCATGATTTGACTGATCTGCAGACAGAAACGCGTGTTGAAATTTGTGTTGCCTTGTTGAATCGATATAGAAATGAAGGAATATTGGACCGAATTGTGACATGTGATGAAAAAGCGCGTAAGCGAAAAATGCAATGGCTGACCCCAGGTCAAACGCCGCAACAGTGTCCTAAAGCAAAGCTTACCAATAAAAAGGTAATGGTAACTGTTTGGTGGTCTCAGCATGGTGTTCTCAGCATGGTGTTATTCACTATAGCTTTCTCCGATCTGGTCAAGCAATAACGGCAGATGTCTACTGTGCCGAACAATGATAGCAAAACTAGCAGTGAAACAGCCCCGACTCATGAATCGATCTTCACCATTATTGCTCCATGATAACGCGAGACCTCATACAGCACGAGAAACCGTTTTAACTCTACAGGAACTGCAATTAGAAACCATTCGTCCGTATTCGCCAGACCTTGCTCCAACGGACTACCATTTTTTTTCGTGATTTGGACAATTTTCTACGTGATAAAAAGTTTTCTACTCAGGGGGCAGTACAAAATGCTTTCACACAGTTTGTCGAATCTAGATCACTAGAGTTCTATCGCAAAGGCATAAATGACCTTCCTATTAGATGGCAGCAATGATAATAATGGTAATTATTTTGATTAAATAAATATGTTAAATTAAAATAAAACTAATTTCAATTTTTCAGTCCAAATCGGCAATTTCATACTTTAACCCCTAATATTTTGTTTAAAAAGTCAATATGTTGTGCTACAAAAGTTAGTGACAGAAACGAATCGCTGCAAAACTGACTCCACGTAGTCTTGTCTGCCCTACCCCTAGAGTGTAATTTAAATCCGCGTAGGCGCGGAGGGGCGAGGCGGCCCGCGAGCTGAGGAGCAGGTGGTGAGCGTGAAGACCATCTGTGACGATAAGCTCGCGTGCGACCGCCGGAGCCCCGCAGCGCCGGAGCCGTGAAAGAAACCATGCCTATTGCATGTTGCGTGCTCGCTTGCATGCTGCATGCTTGCTTGCACACTGCATGCTGCATGCTCGCTTGCAGAAAAATATAAAATGTTATTCTTGGTAATAAATTTTATATTAAATAAATATTTGATTTGTTATTCTATGATATGATTATTCTAACATTAAACTTTATGTGAAACAAAAACCAATTAATTAAATGTAGGTACCTATGTATTCTGCCTATTGATTACTATTGATTATTCAATGAAACCAAAATATGAGATTTTTTTTATGTGAAACGAAATTCTATAAAAACTACTAGCTATAAAAAAACGTACAATCGTACAAAGGACGTAAAGGTTTCGACATAGAATCATTTGAACAGAAGAGTCACAGGACGAATAAATTGGTGCAGTCCTTGCTGACTACCGAGTTTTTAGCTTTTGCGCTGTAGGTTGCGGGTTTCATTACCTCACGGGGCAATACTTCTCTGTTTTATGGAAAGTCTGGCCGTTTACATACATAAAATAGCTATTGAATATTTTAGCTCATAAATTATGTATATGACGGAGGAGGTTATGTGTCTCTTTCGTTATTATCAGCCATATTTTAACTACTGTGGACGTACTGTGGGTAGTGTTGGTTATTACGCAATAGAAAACCCGTTTAGAAAACCAGTTCAGATCACATTATAATTTACGTTCAAATTCATCACACTAGAAATTCACACACTGTAGGTACACGACACAACTCTTCGTCGGAATGCGCGACAGTTACTAAACGTGTTCACTGCTTGAGCGCCACCGATGAAGTCTGCTCTGCTGAGCCGCGTCCGGCGGCCGGTCCGAGCGTTACGTTGTAGACTCTGTCGAACGCCGCTAGGCGGCGTTGGCGTCCCGATTATTCAACTCAGTAACGTATTTCTGACATAAATATATTTTACTGTAAATTATTAAAAATCTCAATAAAAGCTAAGCATAGATGAATAAAAAACAGTGTGTCTACAACGCCACATGCGAACTACGCATCAAAGACCTGACGTCACACAAATTCTGCAACGCGCAAGCAGTGTTTACCGCGCGATCTGTATATATATAATGTTCCGACATCATTCGTTGGGCCCGCCCGATAGTGTCAACCTCCGCGCAGGTTGCCCTCACCCCACCTACTTCTGGGCCAAAAAAGGTCCCTCCGCCACCACCCGTGTTCGTACAGGACAAGGGGAAATGGACGGATATCTCAAAATGGTGTTGCGATCAAAAGATCGCATACACTAGCGCCAGGAACACCCAGCAGGGTATTAAAGTTACAGTCCCTACGTCCCGTGACTATAGGGCTTTTACAACGCTACTGAGAGAGAGACGAGTGTCATACCACTCGTTCTCCCTCCCAGAAGAACGTCAGATCCGCGTTGTCATCAAAAGGATCCCGAAGGAAATCCCCCCCTCGGATATCCTAGCCGACCTTCAGTCGCAGAAGATCCCCGTCGATGAGGTCCACCGTATGCACCGCGGCAAACGCGGTGAGGCATACGACATGATCCTCGTTGTTTGCTCCCCGGTAGAGGGTCACCACCCTATATTTCAATTGAAATCCCTATGTTCCCTCGTGGGTTTCTCTATTGAGAAGCCCTGGAAAAGCGGTGCTATTGGCCAATGCCACCAGTGCCAGCTTTACGGCCACTCACAACGGAACTGCCACGCAAAACCCAGGTGCGTCAAGTGCCTGGGCGAGCACGGCACTCCCGAGTGCACCCGGCCAAAGGACCACTCCCTATGTCCCGACCCACCCAGCTGTGTCCTCTGCGGGCAAGTAGGTCACCCGGCTAATTACCGCGGCTGCCCAAAAGCCCCCAAATCCACATCCCCCAAACTGACCAAACGTTTCGACGCTCGTCAGCAAAGGGAAGCTCCTTCAGGGTTTAAAGTACCCTCAGCTCAGATGCCCCAGCGACTAAGCCCTCAGAGGCCAAGTCCGTGGAATTACCTCCACCACCAGCAAGCTTTCTCAGCCCTGGCCCCCTCTCAACCCATAGGCCCCTCTCAACCCATACCCTCCTCTCAACCCATACCCCCCTCCCAACCCATTGCCCCTACCCCCCCCCAAACCACCACCATCCCCCGTCTCATGGACCCCCGCATTCGCATCACCGCGCCCCTCGTCAAACCCGCACCTGCTCCAGTAGCATCGCGTCCCCCAACCTCAGCCCCCCCCACAGTCGGCCCTAGCATGGCCTATAACATTATTAGTTCGACTTTTATAGCCTTCCTCTCCCCTCGCGCTATCCAAATGGCCCAGGAAATCCTGGCCGCTCAGGCCGTTGGCGACCTCTTCAGGTTGCAGGCCATCTACAATGCGTATCCCGAGATCACGCAAGCCCTGACCTCCCTCAGCACCCCTACTAGAACCCATAATGTATAACACCATCAATACTAGGTTCAAACCCCGATCCCTCAAGTTAGGTTTTTTCAACGCCAATGGCATTAGAGGCCAACGGGATGAGATCGCGACTTTCCTTCGCGACCATCAAATTGACATCCTCCTTATCCAAGAGTCTTTTCTCAAGCCATGCAACCGCGACCCGTCAATTGCCAACTATCGCATAGTTCGCAATGACAGGACGCGATGTCACTTGGGCGGCACCCTTATTTACTATAAAAAGGATCTATATTGCATCCCAATAGACCCTCCTCCCCTCTCACGATTAGAAGTCTCAATCTGCCGCTTAGGCATGACCGGCCATCAGCCGATCTCACTAGTATCGGTCTACATCCCACCCCTCAATACTTCGGAGAACTTCCAACTCCTCTCAGACGACCTCTCTATCCTACTCGACATGAATGACTCTGCTATCTTAGCGGGCGATTTCAATGCCAAGCATCCCGCCTGGAATAGTTCCAGAACCTGTACCAGAGGGCGACACTTGTTCGACCTCTCTAATTCTCTCAATTTTGACGTCATCGCCCCGATGACCCCAACTCACTTTCCCCACGTTACTCATCATAACCCCGACGTCATAGACGTGGCGCTCCTAAAGAACGTCGCTCTAAGGTTAGAATCCATAGAAACGGTGTAAGAGCTTAGCTCTGACCACCGCCCAGTAGTCATAAAAATGGCCCCCCGCATAGGTCTCCCCGACCCCTCTCAACCCGCTCTCACCAAAAGGGTAACGGACTGGAAGAAAGTAAGCACCCAGCTGAAATCCAACACGATCCCCCCAATTGGACGCCATCCCCGACAAATTCGACTCTATCGCGGACACGACGGCCGCGATCGACTCACTCACGGAGCACGTACAATCAGTCCTGAGCGACTGCTCTAGGGAGGTTTCAGCGTCGGGCGACCCTCGCTGGAGCCTGCCGGACGATGTACGCGCGCTGCTGACTGAGAAGAACGCGGCCGTTCGTGCCTACAGCAATTTTCCCTGCTCCGCTAACAAAGCCCATATGCGCTATTTACAGAGAACTGTAAAGACACGCATACAGGAGCTGCGTGACACGGGCTGGGACAAGATGCTCAGCGAACTAGAGCCCACCCACCTGGCATTCTGGGAACTTCAGAGGAAACTCAAGTCCCAGCAAGTGGCCTCCATGCCCCCCCTGACCCGTCCCGACAAGACCATCGCGTTCGAGGACTTAGAAAAGGCTGAATGCCTAGCAGAGTCTAGAAGCTCAATGCTCCCCTAGCTCCCAACCGGTAGACCAAGCTCACCTCCTAGAGGTCGACGCCGAGGTCGAACGTAGATCCTCTCTCCCTCCCGTTGAAGATCCTGATAGTCCTCTGCCTCCCGTCACTCCTGACGAAGTGCATGACATCATCAAAGGTCTGAAAACCCGCAAAGCCCCCGGCTCTGATGGAATCACCAATAGGGTGATCCAGCTATTCCCTGCCCACCTGATAATGCTATTGGCCACCATCTTCAATGGTGCCCTAAGCAATAACATCTTTCCCCAAGCATGGAAAGAAGCCACGGTCATCGGCATACCGAAGCCCGGCAAGCCCAAGACCGAGCCGTCGAGTTACCGCCCCATCAGTTTGCTCAAGGTACTCGGCAAAGTCTATGAGAGGCTTATTTATAAGCGCCTCAGAGATTATGCCGAAACCAAGGGCCTCATCCCCAACGAACAGTTTGGGTTCCGAACCCAGCACTCTAGCGTGCATCAGGCCCACCGGATTATTGAAAGCATATGCGCGGGCTTCCAGCGCGGCTTGATAACCGGTGCAATATTCTTCAATATAGCGAAAGCGTTCGACAAAGTCTGGCACAACGGCTTATTATATAAGCTCTACAAACTCGGTGTGCCGGATCGTCTCGTGCTCATCTTACGGGACTTTTTGTCAAACCGCACCTTCCGCTACCGTATCGAAGGAGCGATATCCTCCCCTCGTCCTATCCGCGCAGGAGTCCCTCAAGGCTCTGTGCTCTCCCCCCTAATCTTCACGCTTTTCACCAGCGATATCCCAAAGAGTAAAAGGGCGCAGTTGGCTCTGTTCGCAGACGATACGGCCATTTACTACAAGGGTACCAGCACTGACTCGATAGCCCACACTCTCCAGACCTCAGTCGACATGCTCGGCACCTGGTTTAGAAAGTGGAGGATCGAAGTCAACCCGGATAAAAGCCAAGCGGTTCTCTTTAGGAAACCGCGAAAAAGGTTCAAACCCCCCCGACCCATCACCATGTTCGGCAAGTCTATCCCTTGGGAGAAGCGAGCCAAATACCTAGGTGTCGTCCTAGATCAGCATCTCACCTTCAGTGAGCACATAAAGCAGGTCCGCTCGCGAGCCGCTTTCGTCCTCGGTAGACTCCACTCTGTCCTGAATGCACGTAGCAAAATGTCACTTAAGTGCAAATTGCGTACGTACACGGCGTGCGTTCGTCCCATCATGACCTATGCGGGAGCCGTATTTGCACACGCAAAACCCCGCCATATTCATAGGATGCAAACGCTCCAAAATAGATTTCTCCGGAAAATCACCGGTGCCCTCTGGTACGTTAGGAACGAGATCCTCCATCTCGACCTAAAGATTCCCACAATCCACCAATTTCTCAAACGCAATTCCAAGCGTTTCTTTGAGTCCGCCGCTAAACACCGCAACCCTCTGGTTGTCGAGGCCGCCAATTATGTCACGAGAAGAATCAGTCAGACCCGCCGCCCAAGGCAAATCCTTACCGACCCAGACGACCCCATAACCCTCCTCCAGGAGAGCAATAGGGCCACAAGTACAGTGCACAAGAAACACAGACACCGACCCGCATTCCGACCTCGCCGCCGAGGTCCTCCGCGATCGCGACCCGCCCGAGTAAATAATACTCCCCACCGACCCTTGCTCGCAGAAGCGCCAGCCCGCGTTTTGCTGAGAAATGTAGTCTTAAATTCCCCGATTAATAATAATGAATCATCTTTGATCCAGCCTGTCCCAACTTGCTGTCCTCCCCCCAGCGACGCCCTAAGCCGAGGTCCGTACCCCACAGGGGGTGCCCTTAGCGAGCGTTCGCCTAGTTTTAATTTAGAATAGTTTTGCCCCTGGCTGGAGGCTTTAAGTTAGTAGCTTGAGGCAGCCGCAGGATTGACCGGTTAAGTAGTCATCACCTCAGAGGTGAGCTACGAGATGCCTAAATATATAAAAAAAAAAAAAAACATTCGTTGGGCAGTTGCCCACCAGACACAACACCCGTCTGGTCGGAGGATCCTCCTTTTTCTATAAAGGATGAGTGAAATTTACACCCTGTTCCTCATACCTCAATAAAAGCAAAAAGAGACTATTATTAGTCTCATTTATGGCTGTTTGGCATTGAAGATGATAAAAATCAGTACCTATAGGTACATCAAATTCTCATAAGCATACAAACGAAAAAGAAAATCATCTAAAACACGTCATATAATTATTAGAATTATGTATTTGAATTCTATGTGTTATGTTCATGCCCTTCACGAGGCGAAAGCGTCAAGGTAGCTCGCAAAATTCAAATTTTCTTACGGTTTTTGCAATTTGCAGATCAGTGTCGTGTTGTACGAGTATGTTGATCTACATATCGTCACCCTCCCCGCTAACTGTACTATCTAGCAATTGGTATTTTCCCAGGGCAACAGTTTTTCAGTCGAGCGCTACAGTCATGTTACTGTCGTTGCGTTAGCTGTGGCCACGGATATCGAGGGATATGCCTTGGAGACGTGGCACGTAGCGCCTCGACATTGCTAAATTGGGCTTATGTTCGAACGGCGGCTGTACGCTTCATTCAGTCGCTTTGCAACTGCGTACAGTGTACTATTGATGCGTAATAAACCAGAATGCCGAGCGGTGCAGTAATAATTTGTAAAAATAGGTCTAGTAACATCAACCTTAAGACAAATGGCGTGTCCTACCACCGGTAAGTAAACATTTAAGTCACTGTTTAATATTTTAAATCAATTTTTAAATCATTTACTAACTTACGTCCGGAGCGATACGAACTAGCCCGAACTAACCCGAATCTTTCCGAACGGAATGAACGTTTTGGATTTAGAGAGGTGCAATCGAGTGCGTGCGGCTGATTTTATCGACATGCGTATTATTGCAGTCGAATCTTTTTTTACAGAACTCAATGGATATTCTCGTACATGTATAGTATAAGAGTTAAATTTGTTATTAATTTAATTTTGTTTGAAGAAAATAAAGACATTGTTATTTCAATAGAGTTACTCGTGCATAGCATAATATTTAACAGAGAGGGTTCCTTTTACCCGGTAATACAAAATAAAAAATAAAAAAAATACTCAGTTTATTTTATTAAAAATAACCCATATTTTCGAATAGGTATATAAAAACAAAATAAATTATATAAAGAAAATTAAACGAAGTTATAATAATGTACAAGAATGTGCTAAAATAAATATCGATAAAAATTATCGACCATCGCTTTCGACTCCCTAATTGCATGCGTGTGCATGGAATGTTCGCAAATAGCAAGTGTTTACAAGTGAATGCCCCGCCCATTCTATGTATGTGTGCTATTAGAAATTGATTTAGTGTAGCTGCTTTCTTCTTAGTGTGCGAGTTCAAATTTTAAGTGTGTGTCGTAAGTACACTATTTGTTAATGTTGTAATTATTTTGGTGGGAGATAAACGGTCGCACTAGGACTCCTTACTATTCCGCAATGAAGGCATATCTCTGGATATCTATGGCTGTGGCTATAATAATGAATGAATAACTTTTATTATATTTTGCCCTAAAGTCCTGAGGTCATAAAACCTTTTTTCGAAAAGTTGTGAACACTTAGGTAATGTCTCTGTAGATAAGTCAGCTTGTGAGAAAACAGTTAGCGGGGAGGGTGACGATATGATCACGGCCGTATCAAATGTTTATTTATAGAATGATTCTCATAAAAATGATCAATACATCTCTTTTAAGTTCAAGTAATCCTGTTAAATTACTATTTCATGAAATCATGACATTTGCGGATTATGCTTACTTATGAGTTGTATTGCTGATTGTAATGATTATAATTATATAACGTCATATTTGTTACGGTCGCGAATCATATTTTAATCAACATACAACCTGACACTGGTGCCGATTCTCTTGTCACAAATGCGTCTAAACTAGACAAAAAATCACCAAAATTTAGTTTACTCCTGTCAAACGATGATTTCCCATTCTGAAATAGACTAAATTGGCACAACTTATCTATATTTTAGTTTGATAGCACGAAGATTGTACTGAGATTTTAATTTAGTGAAAATGACAATTTTTCTATTCCGAATTTGACGTTTTTCACCTAAAATTTTAATTGTCTAACTAATTCTGACCATTTTTAATCGCCACTGAAAATGGTGTGGAATATTATTAGTTTTCATGAACTAAAATTCAAACTCAAACTCAAATCATTTATTCCAAATAAACCAATTACAGGTACTTTTGAATTGTCAAGGGGTCGGTCAGTCAGAAAGATGAAGCTAGTTGCCCATTCCAAAGCGTAGTAGGTTCCTATGGAGAAGAACGGGCAAGAAACTCCATGGACACTCTTTTAAATTAGATTATTGTTACAAAACATTGGTTACATCATTCATGTTGAAATGATACATGTGAGAACAATGTAGTAAATCGTGCACATTAAAAGCGACCATAATAAAAATATAAAAACAAAAATAATTAAAATAAGCCATGGCAGCTAAGAGATGACCAGTCCCCACTGACGGCGCACAATTCACACGAACTTCTCGACTTCGGGTGCAAAAACAGTACTGTACTGGATTTTTTCTTTTCTTTTGCTTATATCTCGAAAATGGTGTCCTATCGCAAAAATAAGGACCCCCTTTATAAAACCCTTATACTCCTAGTACTTAACACGTAGGTTTTTTTTTTTTTTCGATACAAAAAGTGAAGAATTCCATATAAAACACGTCGAGGACTCGAGGCTGCCCCCACTGCGCGCCTCCGGCTCTAAAAATCACGGGGTAGGGCTAACAAGTAGGATGTACCACGTGGAGTCGCGATTGTCAAATTCGATTTAGTTGTGTCAAAATAATTTTTAAATTTAGAGACTTTTTACTACAGAATAGCTGAAGAAGCTGTGGACGTCTACAAAACGGCCATTTTGGAGACCCCAACTTCCGAATGGAATGGTTGCTTCAATGATTGATTCCATCGTATGGAAAAATGTGTCAAATTTCGCGGAGAATACTTCGAAAAGCAATAAATACATTTTTAAATAGTAATGTTGTGTCACTTCCTTGATTCCCGAAATTTTCAGTGCCGCCCTCGTACCCACATGTTAGGTCGATTTTTTCACTGTAAATATTTTATTTCGTCGTCTATTTGTTATACGAGGGCTGCACTAAAAGTATCGGGAATGGAATGGAAATCTTTTTAATTGAAAACTCCTTGGTTTTAAAAATCGAATACCATTTATTTATTTAAAAAAAGATCCTCGGTCTTGTCACAAGGTTTTGTCAAACTTGTTTAGACGTTGAGAAAATGGAATTGACTCGAGAAAATTCAAGAGCGATGATTTATTATGACTTTCGAAGTGGTTTAACACAAAAACAGTGTGTTGACCGGATGATTTCTGCATTTGGTGATGAAGCCCCATCCAAAACCACAATTTATCGCTGGTTTGCTGAATTTCAACGTGGACGTGTCAAGCTTAGTGATGATCCCCGTCAAGGTCGTCCAAAAACTGCAGTCACCCAAGAAAACGTTGATGCTGTGCGTAAGCTGATTGAGGAAGATCGACATGTGACATACCTACCGCGAAATTCAGGCAACTTTAGACATTGTTATGAGTCAAATACAAATAATCTTGCATGAACAATTAGGTGTAAAAAAGTTGTTTTCCCGATGGATACCGCATTCGCTCTGTGAAGAGCAAAAAGTGGCTCGCGTTACTTGGTGCGTCAGAACTCTCGAAAGATTCCACGCAGGATCCTCGAATGCTGTATACAACATCGTATCAGGTGACGAATCCTAGATATACGCGTACGAACCCGAAACAAAAAACCAGTCACGAGTTTGGGTGTTCGAAAATGAGTTAAAGCCAACAAAAATTGTTCGTTCACGGACTGTTGCAAAAAAAATGGCGGGCGGCCACGTTTGTCTCCAAAACCGGCCATGTTACGACTATTCCTCTTGAGGGACAAAGAACGGTTAATGCAGAATGGTATGCTAGCATTTGTTTGCCACAGGTCGTTTCTGAACTCCGTAAAGAGAACTGCAACCGCCGCATCATCCTCCATCACGACAATGCGAGTTCTCACACCGCGCACAGAACAAAGGAGTTTTTAGAGCAAGAAAACATAGAATTATTAGACCATCCACCGTACAGCCCCGACTTAAGCCCTAATGATTCCTATACTTTCCCTAAAATAAAGAATAAATAGCGTGGACAGAGATTTTCATCACCTGAAGAAGCTGTGGACGCCTACAAAACGGCCATTTTGGAGACCCTAACTTCCGAATGGAATGGTTGCTTCAATGATTGATTCCATCGTATGGAAAAATGTGTCAAATTTCGCGGAGAATACTTCGAAAAGCAATAAATACATTTTTAAATAGTAATGTTGTGTCACTTCCTTGATTCCCGAAATTTTCAGTGCCGCCCTCGTATACATTAGCATTAGCTACGTATTTATAGTATAGAAATACTATAAATAATTATGTTGTATTTAAACCAATGTTGAATGTGTATTATGCTGTTGGTGTTCTTTAATAAGTACTAGGGATGTAACGATACATAATTTTCCCGATACGATACCGATGCCGATATCAATGGCTTAGTAGATAATAAATAATGAAGTTCGGGCGTTTGTCAAGTATGTCTTGTATTTCAGGCACAACTGTTTAGTGTTTTATATTCACTGTGTGTATAAACAGAATCACGAATAGCGGTGACGTGAAACAGGCACGAAACAATACATTGCTCAGCCAACGCTCAGTAAACTGCAAACACTGCCGTTTGCCGTGTTGCCATGTCGCTAAGCATGCGCTGCGCGGTTCCCCCGTCAGTCTCGCCTGCGACAGAGCGACACTGTAGCGCATCGCGATATCATTTATCGACCGATATAATCGGCAGGCCGATATATCGGCATCAGAATGGTTACAACCCTAATAAATACATATAAAATAATTATCATTAAAAAAATAAAAATTAACTCACCCCTTCTCACAATTTTCACACTTAAAAGGCTTTAATCCCTGATGTCTTCTCATATGCTGCGCTAAATTAGTCTTCTGACTAAACCCTCGGCCGCACTGCGAGCAAAGGAATGGCTTTTCACCAGTATGAGTCCGCATATGCTCCTTCAGCGTACACAACATAAGGAATGCTTTATTGCAAATGTTACAACGATGCTTCTTCTCATTCTTATGACTATCTTTATGTAATTCTAAACTCTCTTTATTAGGAAAACTTTGTGCACAAACTTCGCAACTTGTGGCATTTTTTCTCGAATGCATTAAGATATGGTTTTCTAAATAAGCTTTATACTTAAATTCTCTTTTACATACTTTACAGATGTGTTTTATGTTGTCTGTTTCTTCATGACGTAATATGTGAGCTGATAAAGAGGTTTTATTCTTGAATTTACGTAAACAGAATGAGCATTGGTAGGATTCTGTTTTGCTGTTTATAGTTTTCTCATGTTTTAGTATGTGAGTTTTTAACGCTGCCTCTGTTTTGAACTGGCATAAACAGAATTTGCAAACATGTTCTAATGATTTGTTATCCGACGAGTGTTCATTACGGTGGACTTGTTGATGTATCCTCCATGCATTGGGAGTTTTGAACTTGCAATTACATTCAACACATTCTATTTCATTTTTAATAGTAACTAATTTGTTTTTGTTGACTTTCTCTAATACTTTTTTGTACTTATTACAGTTTTGTTGTTTTAAATGGCTTTTATACTTGTCTTTTATAGCAAATGTAAGTCCACAGTAACATGTATATTCTTTTCCTTCACTTTTTAAAGGTTCTTCCTCTTTTAATTCTACAGGTACTGTCTCACACTGCACTCCATCATCATGATGATCTGGAAAGCTTATATCATCATCAAAATTTAAGTTTAACTCTTCTTTGACAGGATGTTCAGGATTGTCAGGTATTGAAGAGTTAGTTAGCTTACAAAAACTAGTATCGGGGATTGAAGCGTCTTCAATTAACACATTTTTCTTATCGAAACTGTCTTGAGAACCGTAATTAGTAGCATTTGAAGTCTCAAAAGTTATGTAGTTACTTAAATTCTCCGTTATATCCACATTTTCATCTTTTATTGAGCATTTTTTGTCAATATTCGATGTTTCACCTTGGCTTAGGGAATCCTGGTAGACGTTGTGTAAAATCGTCTCAGAATTCAGGCAACGGCGTTTAAATGCATCAGCCTTGCACATGACCGACTCGCATTCACCACAAACCTGTTTTGGTAGACTATCCTCAAATTTAAGATTAATATCAGCAGTAAATGCAAGGATTTCGAACAAGTTCCGTTTTTCGCCAACTATCTTCGAAAATAGAGACTTCATATCGGGGCATTCTTCTAAACAGACGCGGCATATTCTGTCAAACGTCTGAACACTTATTTCCATATTATTTCTAATTAGAAATCGATTTATTTTGTTGAATTGATAGACCAACTGAGAAAGGAAAACAAAAACTTCCAAATGACGCGATTAGATTGTCAAATATTTATTAGATCTATGTCTTGTCAAATGTCAGTCAAGTCAGTGGGAACTAGGGATGTACCTGTAACACTAATTAACTTCATTATAGTTGATTAGTCGACTAAAAATTAGTAAACAGTAAGAACTTATTGAATTATTTAGAGTAGAATTATTTGCAGTTTTCCTTTGATTTAAATGAGGTCGTTGGTTCATCCTTATAATAGAAACAAAACTGAATAGAAAAAATAGCTTTAAAATTAAGGTTGCTACACTAGGGCAGTTTCTCGAGCATATCCATATAATGTACAATACAAGCAAAAGTTCGATTTAAAAAAGCATTTCTATGTAATGTAACATTCATACGAATGGTACAATACAAGCAAAAGTTCAATTAAAAAAAACACTATGTAATGTAACGTTCCTGCGAATGCTCGACACAGTGTTCAAAGGAATGCTCACGGTGATCACTCACCGTGAGCATTCCTTCGAACACCATGTCGAGCATTTACCTGAGGCATTTCTTTCTCTTTTGCGTTAACTCGCCAATGAATAGTCGGATCCTCAGGTCGCTTGAAACGTTATACAAAGCTCGATTGTTTGCAAAATCAAGTTGTAACAAAGCGTCGAGCGTCGTGCTCATTGTTTGGTTCGTGAAAGGGTGACACATTAGAGCGGTTTGATGTTTTGTTACAATACCAGTAAATGCTCTAGTCTATACTCACCTTAATGGAGATGGGCTATGTTAACCTGCATCATGGTAGATTTTTGAGATGGGACAATAAGGACAGCTACCTTTAACCGTTGTCACTACAAGAAAACGGTATTATGAGACTGTCCTTAACTTTTTGAGACATTTTGATCAGAATTCACATAATAAAAAAAAATTGGCAGTTATTACAAAAACTTGTTTTGCTGTAAATCGATCCTGTTTCTTATAAGCTTCGATCAATAATAGCACTAAATATCGGGTTGGCACAAAAAATACGTCTCGGTAAATATAAGCGCACTTGAGACGTGAGCTTTTATTTTGTTTAGTTCGGTTGAAACACAGCCAATGTAAGCACGTCTCACAATGCCGCAGTGTGTATTTAAAAGTTGTAAAAATAATCCCAGAAAAAGCAATATAGCGGCCGGAGTATCTTACTTTCAGTAAGTACATGAAAAATAAGTTATATTTTAAGCATTAAACTAACAAATAATATCAATTTTTTAACAAAATTACTGATTTTAAACCACCGCTACGAATGTTTGGCCAAGGCTCGCCCACATACGAACATACTCTTGTTCAACAGAACAGTAGATGCATGGAGTAGATTTGTATTGTAATAATTTTATAAAACTAGTTACCAGAAATTCAAAATTGGTTAATGCTACTTTTGTGTCTGTTTGCTGGACTCATTGGATACTTAGCTTTCCTAGTAATCCATTTACGTGTGCAGAATGGATCTCGATTGTCACCAGAGACAGAAGAGATGACTTTAATAAGCCAGCTAGGAATTCGGTTATATGTTCGGATCACTTTGATAAACCGGATATATTCGGAAATACTAACTGACGCGGACGTCGATTGGTTGAAACAGCAGTTAAACAAACATACAAACACACACCCTCACAAACTTTCGCCTTTATAATATTAGTGTGATAACTTCTAAATCGTGTACATATGTAGACGCACTCATTTTTTTATACATGTTGATTACAATGAGCCAACCCGCAGACAATTAATAGCAATGTCTTATTAAAATAACTATTGTACTAATTTAGTCCTACTACTTTTTTTTTTAAATTGTTTGATTTGAAAACAAAACGTAAACGATAGTATTTTTGCTTTTGAAAAAACTATTACCATACAAAGGTTTTTTTGTGCAATTTCTGACTTTTGTAGCGGTCTTTTTTATTTTCAAAATAGCGTTTCCCTTACAAATCTGAAAGTTTAAAATTATTTTCGGCTGGTGTCCATCATAAAAAAGTAAATTGGAGTTTTATTCCTACCTTAAGGAAAAAGTTTTTTGAGATTTTGTTTTCTAGTACTTAAACCTCAGTTAGTCCGATAGACTTTTTGATACTTTAATGAAACAGGATCGAAAAATAGTTTTTGTGAAAACTGCCCATTTAAAAAAAAAAACTGAATGTAGATCAAACTGTCTCAAAAAGTTAAGGACCGTCTCCTAAGACCGTTTCCTGTAGCTACAACGGTAAAGGTAGCTGTCCTTACTGCACCATCTCAAAAATCCACCGTCTGTATAACCGAGATGTTTGTTCCCGTTCGGTGTATACTTGCATAGACCTGATTGTGTAGCCTATGTTTGAGATCCAATAAATAAATAAACATTCAAAAAATTGAATATCTTGGAAAGTTGGAATGGGTCGATGCCACATGGATACTACCGATGCTTGCTAAGCCTCGAATCGGTTGTTAGTAACGTTGGTAACAACTTGTTACCAACGTAGCAGGGAACGTTCCGGGTTGAGCAGATGACCATAAAGTAATTATAAATTCTAATAAAACACATCGGAACAGAAAATAAATTCTTTATTTTAATAATATCCAATTTGATCAGATTAACGTAGTCGCTTTGATTAATAAAAAAAATGTATTTTATACAATTGCAAGTTTCTTTCTCTAAAAATTTCACACAAATTTTTGTCGGAGGTAAAAAAAATATCTTTTTTAATCTGTATTGAGATCGTAAAATACATCACAATGTTACATTGCCATTTTAAAATATTTTTAATAGTATTGCCATGTTTTGAGGTGCTTACACCTATTTTTATTGCCACATTCAACAAAAAAAAAGTTCGGATTAATAATTAAATAATAATCATATTTACACATTTTAAAATTTAGTATTGCCAGACAGAGGATAATAATAAATTTATGATCTGGCAACTCAAATTGCTTGAACGCGAAAATTATGAAAATGTGAAGGTGTAAGTCGCCCTCGTATAAAAAATTTCTAAAATTTTATTTTACATCTAAACCTAGTTATTTTATTTATTTACAATACACTGCACTGAGGTAACGACTTTTATTTCAAGTCTTTGTACTGTATTATTATTTCCTGTCTAAATTATTAATATTAATAATATCATCATACTGTCCAATATTTGTTGTCTAACTTTTTTACGTATCTAAAAATCTATTATAACAATATCTTATATATGTAATAACTATTATTATTATTTATTATTAACAATGGTTTTCGATTATTGGCACGTCATTGACTCGAAATAATAATTGTATGGAATAGTTACGACCGCATCGCGAACGGTCCATCCAAAGCGTTTAGGGAATTTATATCTTAGGATATAAATGATAAAGCTTCTTCTTTATTATCAATCCATTATTAATATCACAACTTATTACTCGACCGAGTATGATGCGGTTCTTACAAAGAGGTAGAGCAAACAGTTTAGATACTTTAATACTAAAATTATGGCAAGAAAAGTTTAAAACTGAAATGGCAACACCAAAAATTGTCTTTTATCATAAAATTTACTATAAATAACTAATTTTGTAATAATACACAAAGGTTTTAATCTTTTTCCTTATTTTCCTACTCGAAATACTGAAAAATATCTACCTCTTTAGTGCAATAACTATTCCATACAAAGAATACAATTTTTAAGACTAGGTTAATTACCTTCGTATTGTTTACAAACATTATTTAAACATGTTGAGCGTGTTTTGATTTTTGAAGTGAAAATTGCTTTAGGAGCATTTTGCATTCTTTTTTTTAACGAAACTAAATCAAATTAAGTAACTGAATCTCGTATACTCGGCTCCAGTCGTAAGTTTTCAACTTATATTGTGGGGTAACCCTCTTTTTATCAAGATTACTATCATAACATATTTCATTCGGACACTATAATGACTATTTTCACTGTCAAATTATGGTATCAAGATACAATACAAATCGAAATCAGGACGAAATTACACTTTACATACTAAATCCCGAAAATAAAATTCTATCGCTTTTAAATTACGTTTGTAAGCAAAACGGCCATCATTATTACTGATACGACACTTGAAACGTCCCCGAATAATAACTATATTCACGCTATATTTAGTAATGGATGGGCAGGCATTTATCACACCAACAAAAAATCGACCAAAACATTAATCGTAGAAATAATAGTAATGTGTTGCACATCACTAGTAGTTCTTTCCCGCCTTCCAGCGAAATATGCTCAGAAAATTCAATTTTCGTTAGTACTACCTACCTAAACCGAATTATTCATCACCAAAGTCAAGTTAGCAAAGGACTATTGTCCTATAAAAACGTAGAATTTTATTTGAATAAAAAATATAATCAGGATCACGTATTTTCAGTCGGCTGAATAAATGAACATTTCGTTAGGTTATAGATCTGCCCATACCATTATAGATATATCGTGACATAGCCAGGGCCCCCGACGATATAATATTAATATATATTTGACAGACTTGCGGCCCCTAAGTACTACTTTATATACCATAATGCGATACTTAATTTGGCAGTATTTTTTCTATTTTTGGTACTTGGTTGTATCAAATATTGAGGTTTTTTTGGAAGGATTGTAACTAGACTAGATTTTATTGTCAGTTATTTTTTTTAACTTAAACTGTCATGAAGCGGGTCTCAATTCTTTTGAGGCCACATTTTGGGTGTGGCCTCAAATAAATACTGCTAATTGCTACTCAAGTAGTTTTTAACTGAAAATATTTCTTCCCTATTTGTTGTTTAGAAGACAAATAGCGCTATCTCTGTCTGTTATAGCTATAACAGAAGGAGATAGTGCTCTAGCTTATTAATCTCCAGTCTTTGACACAACCAAGTCCATTATAATGAGCTGCCACAGATAATACTTTAAAAATCGCAGCATTTACGAACTTAAGCACTTTCCTTAGACTAATGAAAAAAAAAAACATAAAAAATAAGCTATAGACAAATGTATAACGAATACAAAAATAACTTCGTAATCACATTGAAACCTGGCCTTTTGAGGCCATAGATTAGAGTCTCTTTATGTCCACAAGGCCTTTTAGACGTATGGCACGCACACATCTTTGTTCAGTTAAAATTGTTTATATTTTGACCTTAACTTAAAAGTAAGTCCTTAATTTCATTTTAAAAAGGCCCTACAAGGCCACTTTTCATATAAATACTAGTTAAGGCGGCATCTATCTTAATATTGCTTATTTTCATCGTTGTTTTGGTTAAGGCCTAGACTCTAGTCCATGGCCACAAACGTGACTATATGGCCTTAAAATGTTACAGCAATGAATAGGGTAAACGGCCCAATTGCTGTCTTCAAAATTACGCGGACAAAAATTGGTCCATTTATCCATTTTTAAGTATTATTGCAAAAAACTTTTTTTTTAAATAACAATATCTTTTTAAATGGATTGTTTAGTAGTTTAACTACGTAAACTCAAACCAAAGGAATTAATTCGGTAACTACACGATAGATGGCACTTTTTAAAACTAGATTACACTCGGATGTGCGGCTTGTTTCCTTGGCTCGTTGTTTTAAAAACAAACGGTTGCGTGACGTCATTTCAGCGCAGCGCTGTCTGGGGAATTAAAACGTATGAATTCAGAGATAATTGAAGAATAGGCCATTACTCTTTAGACTTAGAAGAGCTCGTGGTTAAGTAATAATAGCCGCACGGTTCAATCCATCAGGTTAAGCTACGCTTGCCGGGGTTGGTCCGTGGATGGGTGACCATCTTTATATACCAAGACTCCGTCGTGCCTCGGAAAGCACGTTAAGCCGTTGGTCTCGGCTGTCATTCGTGGATCTTTGACAGCCGTTACGGGACGTCAGAAGCCCGAAAGTCCGACAACCAGTCTTACCAAGGGGTGTCGTATGCAGGCCGGATAGGCAGTCGCTCCATGTAAAATACTGATATTCTGCTGCATCCGGTTAGACTGTAAGCCGACCCAATCATAGTTGGTAAAAGAGTAGGCAGATTGATTGTTAGTTGGTCTTTAACAGTCGTTACCGTCAAAGATCCACGAATGACAGCCGGGACCAACGGCTTAACGTGCTTTCCAAAGCACGGAGGAGTCTCGGTATGTAAAGATGGTCACCCATCCAAGGACCACCCCGGCAAGCGTAGCTTAACCTGATGGAGTAATCCGAGCAGGTGTTATTTCTTAGCCACAAGCTCCTTAACTATCATAGAAAGATAAAAGTGTCAGTTTACACCACGTTCAGAACTGGGGATACGGATTCTCATCTCCAATTTTACATGTTATCCATTCTCCATAGAAAATTTGTTTCACAAGGAAATCTTATCAATCAACTCAGCCAATCGCAGTCCACTGCTGACATAGGCCTCAGCGCCACAACAGCAGTCTGTCCGCGCCACCTTCTTAAGCTCGTCGCTCCCTCGTCACTGGGAGCGTCTCACACTACGCTTGCCGCTCCGCAGTCTCCGCTCCAGGACTCGTCTGCTCCTCCGGCCATCAGTCCTTCGACAAATATGGCCACCCCACTGCCACTTCAGCTTGCTCACTCTGCAAGCTATGTCGGTACAGTTCCATCCACGCCGACGCGCCCCACTCCGCGATTACTGTACTGTAAGCTGTACTTTAGTACGGAGCGGAGCGGAGTGGGGCGTCGTGGATTGCACTATCTGTAACTCCGGTTCTTTTCCGGATCATTTCTAATACTATTTCTAAACTCACCCCATCATTTAGCGCTCGCTTTTTCCAAGAAATCCATCTTCAACCTCAGTTCTATTAAAAACAGTTGTTTCTGCAGCGAAAAAATTTCCTCCTTCTGCCGTAGCTCCATATTCAGAATCTTCATTTTTGCCTCATGCTCCCAAATAGCATGTTGCCTTTTAGCCGTGAAATAAAGCCTTTCTTCTTCAGTGGCCGTTCCACAGTCATGTTTGATCTGATCGTCCATTTTTTCCTGTCGATCGTGGCCATTTTTTCGTTTTATTTCGTCCAAATTACTTAGATTTAATGGGGTATTGGAAAGTTCGTTAAGTTTTTGTAAGAAATTTTGTTGTATTCTGGCCTGTTCGATGGCTTGGAGGGGGTTCGTTAGCATGGGGATGGGGGGTATCGGCAGGGGGGTGAGGGGGAGCTGCTTGTGAAGGGGGGGCGTGGGCGAAGACTGGGGTATGATTTGTACTTGGGGTTCGAGGACGTTCGGCATCGTGTCTTCGCTTTCGTTCGTACTTGATAATCGTCCGTTTGACATCTGGAACAAAGGAAATGAGTTTCATGAATAACAAAAAAAAAAAAAAAAAATTATATCAACACGCCTGTATTCCCCGAAGGATCGGGCAGAGGTGTACGTATAGTACACCCGCAGTCTCTCTTATGCCTGTGAAAATTGCAATAATGTAACCGAATGTATCAAAAATTTGTTTGTTTTTTATGGATCTGATTTGGTTTTGTAGCTACAGCTAGCTTTTAGTAACTTACTTATTTCATAATATTTGTTAATTTTGGTAATGCTCGTCTAGTGACAACCACTGATCTCTAAACATGTCCTATCTGCGGATAATGCAGTTTATTGCAACATTACTACTTAAAGTTTTGTTGTATATGTTGTAGTTTTTTTTATTATCCCTTAATAAATAAAATAAAAATAAGAGTAATTATTTGGCGTGCGCTGCAAACACTATTGGTGATACATAACATAATGTACTAGGTACATTTTTATAGTAGTCATAATTATCCACAAAAAACGTCTGGAAGGCTATGAAATGAAATGGTTTATTCTGTTAATAGGATATTGAAATGACTTTTACACGTCATCTTAAAAAAATAGTAAAAAATTGGCTAGATGTGTTCGGCGTTTCCTATCTGACTACTCTGAGAAGAAAGGCCGAAACAAACTTAGAGGTCGGGCCACATGAGGACCATGTAGATTAGTGTCTAAAATGGTCTTTTGAGCAAAGAACCACACAGATTTGAGTGGACCTGTCCTGTCAGTGCAAGCATTTGTCAGTAATCGTGGAGCTCAACTCGACAAACAATATCAAAGAAAGGAAATTTAAAACACGGGTAGAATCGAAAGATGTTGATAGTCGTATCATGATATTCATTCTTATCCAACTAAATAGTTTCATAATCAAGGTTGATTATCATCACGCTATTATCCTTAGGAGCCGAGCTAAAGTAAAAAAAGTTAGGAACAACGCAAAGCGAAAACGAGTGCAGGCGGTCGATGCGAAGGAACAAGAAATTACATGAAAATGTAATAAGTGGCGAGCCTATTGCCACCAAACGGGCAACCAGACTCCGGGCTGCTACTGAGAAATTCTAAAGGTAAAATCCTACCACTGCCCAACGCAAGAACCAAGGACCCTATGTATAAGAGTAGCGCTTGCGACCACTGGACTAACGAGGCATTAAAAAGTGGTATTTAAAATGTCTTGGCTAAATCCGATATCTATGATCAAATCATAATAATTCAAATTCAAAGCATTTATTTCAATTGAACCATTTACAGGCACTTTTGAATTGTCAAGGGGTCAGACAGACGGAAATATGAAGCTAGTTGCCCATTCCAAAGCGTAGGTTTCTATGATGGAGAAGAACGGGCAAGAAACTTCACGGACAATCTTTTAAATCATAATATTCTTACAAAATATTGGTTAAATCATTCATGTTGAAATTATACATGTGAGAACAATTTAGAAAGACGTGCACGTAAAAAGCGTACGTAATAAAAAGATAGAAACAATACAAAAACTTTTTTTACACAAAATAAAACCGACTTCCAAAAAAAACACAGTTTTTATTTTTCACTTTTTAGTTGTGGCACCTACACAAACCCCCGACAAAAATTTGAATTCAGGAACTATTAGAACATCGTATACTAAGTGGGAAAAATACGTATTATTGAAGCTAACTCAAAAACCCCTCATCAGATCTTGACCAAACTTATATGGGACCACTTCTGAACTATGAACTACCAAAAACAAAAAGAATCATCAAACTCGCTTCATAATTGGCGGAGTAATCGCGTAAAAAACATAAAAAAAAAAAAAAAACGTACAACTGAATTGAGAACCTCCACCTTTTTGAAGTCGGTTGAAAATTAAAATAAGCCGAGGCAGATAAGAGATGACCAGTCCCTACTGACGGCGCCCGTTCACGAACATGACGCATGGATCAGCACCGTTTAGCTCAACCATTTTGAAGGGAACTTAACGATTAGAGTATCGGTATGTACTTTGATAGCAACAGCTGATTACAAGGTCCACGGCCGCAGGCGTTGGCTTGAAATTATGAGTTCTCGTCAGTCAGTGAGGCAGTATTGTAACGTAGTGCTCAAAATCGAATCTTGGATTGTTACATTACAGGCGATGCTCCATTAAGAAGAGTTGGTTGGTTGGTTGAGTTGGTTTAAGAGGCACGTGGCGCGCTTGGAAGTATAACATTTATATTTCCAAGCGCGTTACGTGTCGCTTTCTTTCTTTCTTTTGATGACGAACAACTTAACCTATATGTAAATTTTAATTTAATTTCAGTTTTAATTTTATTTTATTTGTAAATGGTATTTCTATGTTATTATGAGTCTATGTTACTTGAATTAAATGATTTGAATTACCGCTAATAACTGCGAGACTTTTAATGCTAGAGTAATGGTTGTGCATTCAAGAGATTGGTCATATTTTTACCAATTTTGGGAACTGATATATTGGGTACCTACCTATGAAATTGGCGTTTTTTTCTCAAAAATAGAGAACCTCATCACTTCTATGATTTAAAATATTCATCAATTGCTTGAATAATTACCATCATAGACAACTACCAATAGTAAAAAAACCTTATTACTTATAGTTTTCTAAACAAAAAAAATACCTTAAAAATGACTCCTCTTTTTGTTAGCAGAAATGACCACCAAGTATTTGTTTTAAAACTTAGCCAACACTTATTTTTGTCACTTAATCTAAGTGGCATACGTTATCTTAGTTTTTAAACGTTCGTGCATAAAAGTTTTAAAACATTAGTGTTCATGGTTGTTAAATAAATTAAGAAAATGTTAGTATGAAAAATGCAACTTCTTTAAAATTGTCCATACAAAACGCCAATTTCATAGGTAGGGGGACCTAATAATTTGACCATGACGTCAGTCACATCGCGGGTGCAGGCGCATGAGCGCGAACCTCTATTTTTTTTAAATTTTATCGTTATCCAATATCTGTCCTAGATGGATTGTCAATTCCGCTGTTTTAGAAAACCTCTAGATGTTTTACAAATCAGCTCGGTTATGTAAAACAGCTGAACGAAATTCAGCTGGATTGCCATTGGGCTAAGTTTAACAAAACCGCTACCCACGTTTAGACGTAATGCAGAATGGCTTATCTGCAGTCACTTTTGACACAGAATTAGTCGCGGTAACTAAGCTGGGGCACCATGACCAATTGGTTCAGGTTAGGTTAGAACCGTGACCAACCGCGCGCGAGCAGAGCGAGAGCTACTTCCAAGTTGGTCGCAGTTACTTGGCTTATAAGTATTTTTAGGACTGAGTTTCATAAAACTCTGACGTTTTCACTTCAGGTAGGGTAATTTTTACTCATATTATTTGTTTTATTTATTTCTGTTTCAAACGCCATTACTGTTATGTGGCACACAGAGCCACGAGCGACAAAATTTAGAACTAAAATCTACAATCTGATGTTTCATTTGACGCTGTTTTACATAACCTCTAATCGTTGACCCGCTGCATTGATAAAAGCAAAACGTTGTTCAGCTATTTTACAGTACGGAGCTGTTTTGTAAAACAGCGGATTTGACAATCCATCTACGAATATCGATTAGAGTTTCGCTAGCTAACTTATCTTGTATAGTAGATGAGTGTAAGACACGTCTCCTTATTAATAAAATAATAATAATAAATAGTCTGGCAGACTGAATTTCAGCCACAGCGGCCAATCTCAACGGAGCCCAGCCTTCGGCGCGGGAGACATTATAGTGCAGGCGTGTGTGCGCAGACACAGCTGCACTGTCTCTTCCCTCACTCTCTATGTCCTCAGGGACGGCGATATGACACTTTCTGGCTCTCGCCCTACCAGGCGCAGGCACCGCGCGCGGGCAGCGGGCGTATCACACCGCCAACTGCCAAACTCCAGGCTGTTATTAAGAAATTCGTAACGGAAAAACCCAATAACACTTTGGCAGACCCGGGAACGCAGGACCCCACGCTCAGCAGTCGAAAACGGGGCAATAATATTAAGTTGGTATGGTAGACGTGATTTTTTGCATGCATGTGATATATGTAACTTTTTATCTCGAAAAAAAGCACGGTTCCTGTGGTATCGATCAAGGGAGCGAAGCCGCGGTTAAAATATAGTAGTGTATAAATATATGAAGGTATACATAGTGTGGAGGACTCACGTTGACCGGCACGCAGTCGTCGTCCTTCACGCTGTGACCTCCGTCCGCGCTCGTAGTCGGCTCGCCATCCTCGTCTGAGAAAGAAAATAATATTCAACGTTACTATCTATACTATAGTTTGACCGGGAACGCTGTTCCACGTCTTAGGAATGCGTGGCGAGGCGGGAGGGCAGTGCAGGCCGCTCATTCGTCAACGCTCACAGCCCACTGCTCATTTGTCAACGCTGTCCCCCGCCTCGCCGCGCATTCTTAAGGCGCAAAACAGCAGTCTCGGTGCGAAAATAGCTCTTTCTGTCTGTTATCTTTTCACGCCCTAACGGCTGAACGGATTTCAATGAAATTTGGCAAACAGGTAGACCATGACCTAGGTTAGGACATAGGATACTTTTTATCGCGGTAGTAGTTACGTTCCCGTTGGGTAGTTTCCGATTACAACGCGGGCGAAGCCGAGGGCGAAAGCCAAATAAATAAATTTCACTACAAATTACAGTTTTAGAGAAAAACAATCAAAACTTTTTGGAATATTTTAAGGAGTAGCTTTTAAACGTCAATTGTTTTGACAGTCTACAGCTTCCTAGATTTATAAGAGTTCCATAACAAAGGGTCAATGGTATAAACGGGAGCCTATTCCTAGCTAATTGTAATTTTCAGTGTTAGTATTTAAACAGAATAATGGCAAATAAAAAGTATAAGCACTGGGGCGGTTCCGCAATTTCTCTTTGTGAATACATGGCCTTCGACTTGTTTGCAGTATATATTCACCTAGAAGTTGCCTCTCTTTCTATCGCATTTCTCTAAGATCTTCTAACTACGTTACACTCACTGAATTGGCCCGACAAGACGGGCCCGTCGCGAACTTGTAGCGTCATACCTAAACTGCGGAGTGCCCCATCTATATTCACTTGTGGTTCAGGTTAAATTGTTTCGCAATCACTAAGTAAAGGGCATTTTTATAACTCACCACTTTCTCCAACAATAATTGTTTGAATAACATTAAGTATCTATTTTCTTCTTCTTTTCGTGTGGTTAGTGACTAACCTGGTGTCAGAGTTTTAAAGCCGCCCATGGGCCTCTGACTTGGCTTCACATGCCGTCGAGAAATATCTCTCAGGCGTGCCGGTTTCGTCACGATTTTTTCCTTCACCGTTTTTGAAGCAAGTGATAATTATACAATACGCACATGAATCCGAAAAGTCAGAGGTGCGTGCCTTGAGTTCGAACTCGAGACCTATGACTTGGCAGTCAAACGGTCACACCACTTGGCTATCACTGCTCTATTAAGTATCTGTTAAATTGTTCGACGAAAATTAACCTCAATTTTCAAATGGAGAACATCTTATAGGTGATTTAAAATTAGTATTTTGGGTTTAAGTATTCAAATAATGGAATTACTCAATTTTGTAAGTGGCACTACAAATTAGCAACCACAATTACGTTTTTCAGGTCCATATGCTTACATTTTCATCAGATGCTTTTGAAACAGACTATTTATAGCGTATTTTTTTAAATTAATATGAGTAACTAGCTGCGCCCCACGATTTCACCCACATAAGTCTCGATCCCGTGGGAATATCGGGATAAAAAGTATCATATGTCCTAATCCAGGTCATGTTCTACCCATGTGCCAAATTTCATTTCAATTCTGTTCAGCCGTTTTACCGTGAAAGGGTAACAAACAAACTTACTTTCGCAGTTGCCAAATTTACCTGTTTGCCAATTTTTTTCCATTAGGGCGTGAAAAGATAATAGACAGAAAGAGCTATTTTCGCATTTTTAATATTACAGTTTGACCGAGACTGCTGTTTTGCGCCTTAGGAATGCGGGGCGAGGTGGTGGGCAGCGTTGACGAATGAGCGGCGGGCCATGAGCGTTGACGAATGAGCAGCCTGCACTGCCCTCCCGCCTCGCCACGCATTCCTAAATTATTTATATTAGTTAGGATTTGTTGTGTCATACCTTTAACGTCTAGAGGGTGTATGTTCTGCCAGAGCATGCCGTCCAGCAGCCCGGGCGGTTCCGACTGCGACTGCTGAAATAACAACAAAAGATAAATTAAGATTTATTACAAAAAAAATTAAGTACCTATAGTGCACCCACATTTCGTCAGTTATGTATAAGTCCTATGTAAAGGCTCCCGCAAACTGTCGCGACGCGACTCTAAGAGAACTTCACAGGAGAACAATTACCGGTGTCGCATCGCACGTGTTTGCGGGATCCTTAACAGGAGGCGAGCCTTTTGCCATCAACCGGACACAAATCCAGACACCGGGCTGCTACTGAGAATTTCCAGATGGAAAAAACCAATTTGCTCGACCCGGGAATCGAACCCTGGACCTCAGCAGGAGCGCTTGCGACCTCTAAACCAACGAGGTAGTTCTATAAAGCTTAATAAAAGCATACTTCAAGCTATTATTGGACGAATTAATTACAATAATGACGTAAACACCTTTTCTATGATATGTGATTTCTCTAAGAATTTGATATCTATTATTAGCACACATAAGGTCTCATTTTGCGTCATCCGGTCAATGCCATCAGGTTACAAGATTCGCTTGAAAATTTTTTTTAGGTTAAGATTTAAGGTCATGAGTTGACGATTTATATGCACTGCCCATCATATGACGTCATAGATACGGTTGCATGTCAGATAAATTTGAACCGACATAGCTCAAAGAATAAGCGAGATGCGAACAGTGCAGAATAAACATATTTCTTTATTTTTTTTAGATGCAGTGGCAGTGGGCCGGTCCTATTAGCCGGAGAACCGAAGACCGTTTGAATAGACGTTTACTTGAGTGGAGACCGCGAATCGGCAAACGTAAGGTAGGACGCCCTCAGGCTAGGTGGGCCGACAAGCTACGCAGGGTGGCTAGGTAGCAGCTGGAGAGTTTCCGAAAATTAATAAAATGAGCGTCAATTTGAACGAAGTTGAAGCTACTGACGCTAACCTGAGTGACGTGTGCGCGCGTCTTACACTTGTTCTTATAGTTAAGGTAGTTAACAATGACGCTCCAGTTAATGAGTGTGACGCTAACCTGACTGTCGTGTGCGCGCATCTTGCACTTCTTCTTGTAGTTCTCGTACCACATCTTGACCTGCGCCGGCGTGCGCGGACGGTCGCCCCCGCACCTCTTGTTCACCTCCTCGCATATTGTTGACCACACCAACTGGAGATTGGGAGAAAAATTGGGATTATTATTATGAAAAAAAAAAAACAGCGAGCATTAAAGTAGTCTCATATGATGTGTAGCATCTGATATCTTCGGAAAATGGGTTGGTATCATCTGACCGCGCGCACTCATTGGTCAAATCAAATAGCGCGCGCTTCCCCGGCTATTACAGGAGTAATACACTGCCGTCCCTTTTCACGAAATTACTCCCACAGATTTCAGGAAAGCGGAAATAATTAAGTACGTTCAGTGGCGTCACGCGTTCCGTTCCTCGGAAAGCAAGTTAAGCTGTTAGTCCCGACTGTCATTCGTAGATCTTTGACAGTCGTTACGGGTAGTCTGAAGCCTGAAAGTCTTACAGGGTTGTGGAGGTCAGATAGGTAGTCGCTCAGCTGCATCTAGATAGACTGGTAACGACCCCAATATAGTTGGGAAAGGCAAAAGAAAGTTGTTTTATCTGCTGTTTCCCAACTATGTTGGGGTAATCATCACCTGATGATGTTGAGTGGTGGTATTGTAAATATGTATACAGGACTTGTACAAAAATTCAAACAAATGTGACATCCTAACCCATACTCGGCCTACGTGGTGAATTACGACCCTCACTCTTTCACAGAGAGAGAAGGTCTGTGTCCCAGCACCGGCAACCTTATAGACTTATTGTTATGGCAACTTTATGGCGCGTAGTTGCCGAAATTGAAGTCAATCGAAAACATAAATATTAAGCTACGAGAGTCAATAAATTTGTATGTTCCTGACCAGTATATGCGTGGCGTTGGAAGACGACAACATAGACTCCTCTGCTATCCGCCTACATGGCGTGCTCCCCGAACCAACACAACTCCCACTGCTAGAGCAATTAAGTTAATAAATGACTTTCTAAAATATATTTCTGAAGCAGATTTATTTTTTGACTCTCGAAGGACAATCGCTAAACATGTGTATGTTTATTTAAATATGAAGAAATGATGCAGAAATAATTGTTGAGTTGTTTAGTCTAAGAAGTGTTAATTAAAATTTTAATGTAAATTTGTAGAATTAGCATAGATATAAGCGATTTGGTGTAAACTGTTAGCTTATATTTGATGAATAAATGAATTTGAATTTGAAAGCTACAGTAAAAAAAAAACAATAGAAAAATCTAATAATTAAATTACTCACGTATTTGTATAACTGGCTTTGTGGATCCATACCTATTCTATTAATAGTGTTTTTTTTTCTGTAAAGCCACAAGTCCTTTTGTAAAAAAAAAAAAAAAAACTATTTAGGTTTTGACGTTTAACAATTTTAAGCCCGGCGATGTAAAGTAGGCAGAGATGTGACTTTATACAGCCAAAGTACGCCGTTTTATTACAGAATAATGGTTTGCAAAGTCGGTATCAAGCATAGAATTGCTAAATACGTAATAACGTAGAGGTTTTAATAAGTACTTGCATTTTGAAATCAGCATTCTAAGTTTGTTCGTTTGTAAATTCTTAAAAAAAAAACATTTTTATTAATAAGTGTTTTATTGCTGGTATTTATAATAATACCAAACATTTTTTTGTAATAAGTGTTTTATTGCTGGTATTTATAATAATACCAGGCTAATTTTTCCACTACAGGGCTTAAATGTCTCGCTGATGGTGGCGAGTGTGTTGGATCATTCGGTTCCCTACAAAATGGTTGAGCTGGATGGTGCTGAACCACGCGTCATGTTCGTGAACGGGCGCCATCATTTATTGTCATCTCTTATCTGCCAGGGCTTATTATTTTATATTTTATATTTAATAATGAATAATGTACCCAGGATTATATATTTGTTTTAAAGAGTTTTCTTGGAGTTTCTTGCCCGTTCTTCTCCATAGAGATGAACCAATAGTGTGATATCGTTTTGGAATGGCTTCAACTTTCTGACTAACTGACCGACTATTTGACAATTCAAAAGTGCCTGTAAATGGTTTGATTGCTTTGAGTTTTGAATGACCTCTTCTCATACAGAGAAGGCACGAGCACTGATCACCACGCTTGCTCAAGACGGGTTGGCGATTTCAGACTTATATTAACTATAAGTCCAGGTTTCCTCACGATGTTTTCCTTCACCGATATCAGTAATGTCCAAGATATGATAAATGATTTTATTTCTGTAAGGTTTACTGTTTGTTACTTTTACATGTCAATCATATTTTAAAAACTAGATGAGGACGGCTTTTCCTATGTGACTACTCTGAGAAGAAAGGCCGAAACATACTCAGAGGTCACAAGTCCAATCACAATCTCGGTCAGATCATGTGAAGACCATGTATAGCTTGTCCGTTTTGTAATGATGCGCCCCACTACCGCACTAGCCATAGAAATCCGCATTACCAAGTGCGTAAATGCGACAGAGGGGCGCGTCATTCTAGAGTGGACAAGCTATAGATTGGTGTCTGAAATGGTCTTTTGAGGAAAGAACCACACAGATTGAGTGGACCTGACCAGTCAGTGCACATTTATCAGAAATCGTGCAGCCCAACTCAGAACTTAAGAAGCTCAACGATTCGACGAACAATACTGTCATAGTATAACTCGATTTTTATAACTGTGCGTCTGTCAACGTTAATTATACTGTATATGTGGTTTAAATAATCAATCAATCAATCAATCTGCCTAGCCATTTCCCAATTATATTGGGGTCGGCTTCCAGTCTTTTTACCAGAATTTTACATGGAGCGATTGCCTATCTGACCTCCACAACCCAGTAACTGAGTAATACGAAACGCCTTGTTAAGACTGGTTGTCAAAATTTCGGGCTTCTGACGACCCGTAACGACTGTCAAAGATACACGAATGACAGCCGGGACTAACGGCTTAACGTCCTTCCCGAGGCACGGAGGAGTCTCGGTTTAGATAATAACAATAACAAATTAAGTAATACTAAGACAGAACTGTGGAGATGACACGAGATGTGTAGACCGTATTAAGCCGTCGGGGCACTGAGGAGGTAACCGTGCGAGTGAATTCAATTCTAACAACCTACGATTTTGACAGCTCCAAGCGCACAGGTACAAAAACTACACCCACATTTCGCCAGTTATGTTTAAGTCCCATGTAATAGGGGGCGAGCCTATTGCCCGTAACCGGGCAAAAATCCCGAATACGGGCTGCTCACTTTGCCCGACCTGGGAATCGAAACAAGCACCTCATGCTCAGTAGTATATTGCGCTTGCCACAACTTGACACTTTTTAAATCATTTACTTCATTTACATAACAATTTTAATTAATTTTTTAGGAGGAGCTCGTGGCTAAGTAGTAACTGCCGCACGGGTCGATCCGTCAGGTTAAGCTACGCTTGCCGGGGTTGGTCTGTGGATGGGTGACCATCTTTACATACCGAGACTCCTCCGTGCCTCGGAAAGCACGTTAAGCCGTTGGTCCCGGTTGTCATTCGTGGATCTTTGACAGTCGTTACGGGTCGTCAGAAGCCCGAAAGTCTGACAACCAGTCTTACCAAGGGGTATCGTATTACCCAGTTACTGGGTTGTGGAGGTCAGATAGGCAGTCGCTCCATGTAAAATACTGGTATTCAGCTGCATCCGGTTAGACTGGAAGCCGACCCCAATATAGTTGGGAAAAGGCTAGGCAGATTGACATAACAATTTTAGCTCTCAAAAGTTCAAAACACAGGCATACCCGCAGTTTTTAGCTGGTACTTCTTACTGCGCATTAAAACATGATACTTATCGTAAGCAAGTAACTCTACACTCGCATAGTTTAATATTATTGCTGAGTAGGTAACACTGCCTCGTGGCACTTTAGTTTATAAAATTATTATTAAATAAGTTTAGATGACCTTCAAGTAATTATTTCCTACTATCTATAGTATATAATAAAACTAAAAAGTATGTTTGTTGTTTTTCTTTTGAACAATACTCTGGAACTGCCAGTCGGATTTGAAAAATTATTTGCAATTGATACCCTGTAATGCAAAAATATTTTTTCAAACTATGATAATTAGGTATTCAAATAATTAATTATTATATTAGGCTTGAAAACTTTTTCTACAAGAAATAAATTAAGTATATGGTCAAAGTCAAACCAACCCGCATGTTATGCTACTATGGTGTGCGAAAATAAACAGTATTTTAAGATTTTTATTCATGTTTCAAATAGATACACAATTCATTAGTGCTACTCGCACAACTCATCAATTTAGCACAAATATTTTGAAGGCTTTGTAAGCCTCATACAATAGACTAGGAGCATTTTTTAAATTAAATGTATTGATGCCTCATTTCTGTCGTCCCAGCACTTAGCATTTTCATCACTGAAAACACTCATTCTGTGAGTACTGACACTGAGGTGGCAGAACTAAGGAACTAACTAATACTAGTATCAAAAATGTAATCCGAGACCTCATGCTAAAGCATTAGCGCTTACGATCACTAGACCAAAGAGATAGACACATAGAGCGACTCACCAACGAGGTTAGGAGCTATACTATCTCAAATAGGTGCTGAAGGGCTAAAGAGGCCAATATCATACGCTTCCCGGACGCTGTCGTCAGCGGAAAAAAAATACGCGCAAATTCAAAAGGAAGCCACAGCGATCATTCATATTATGAACGGATCATAAACCCCTGCTAGGTATATTCGGGCCCCAAAAAGGCATTCCCGAAGTGTCCGCCAACCACCTGCAGAGATATGCTATATTTCTTGCTGCGTTTAAAAGACAATCGAGTACATCAGCAGCAAGCATAACAGCGCGGACTTTTTTATCTCGGGCGTGCGGGGGTAGCGGGGGAGAGAACGGGACGAAGGTCGAACGGAACGGACTGCGATGGCATAAGGGTCATTTGCGAAAAATGTGCCCAAACGAGGGCAAAGTAAAGTTCGTCAAGGAAGGTATATCAATCAAACTCACGAATGACGTCGCGTCCAAGCAGCGGCGGTCCTTATTATCTAAAAGGTATTCTGATAACAATTACCTATCTACTACGTCCCGAAAATTCGAGACATAAGTTTCATTCACACTTCATATTAAAAAAAAAAATGATTTTTTCAACAGTACTAGTCAGTCTAAATACATTTTATTTACACTTGCATAAAGTTGATGTTTGTTTAAGTGGAGATAACATAAATTGGAAACAATTTTTAAATTGACCATAAGTAGTTCCTTTACTTATTTATTTAGATGTATAAAAATTATGTATTAGGTATGTTGAAACAGTTGGGGTTCATTAGAAAACCAGCGTAAGACAGCATTTGTCGGGCATTAATGCTGAAATGAAGTCTCCCTTCTTAACTCTCCCACTCCTCCTTCTTATCTCATGTCTCACTTCCAATATCTATGTTCGTCACACACTAAGAATCTGCGTTCTTCTAACAATCTTCTCCTACTTTGTCCTTCTCATACTTCTGACTTTGTTCATTCTTCCTTTCATATTCAGACCATTCTTCTATGGAATGCGCTTCCTCTTGATATCAGGACGGCGACCAGTCGGTATGCATTTAAGCGAAAACTAGGTATATATTTTATTAAATATGTATGTATGTGTGTGTAATATAATTATTTATAATGATATATTTTAATAAAAAATGATTTTTCTTTGTTCCTCTCAAACAGAGCACCTGCCATCTAATCTCTTCACTACCCTTGGTTGACTGGTAGAGAATGCCTAAGGCATTAAGTCCGCCTTTGTACTTTTTATAAGTGTGAAAAGTTTAAATAAATAAATAAATGAACCTTTTTGGCGCAGCCGTGAGGCACACACTATTGCTTTATGTTTATTTTATTTTGTTATTGTGTTTCACGAACTGTGTCCAAATAAATATTATTCTTTCTTTCTTTCATTCTGAAATTAGGGCTAGCTGAAACACCGCGCCCATGCCCAGGTGCATCCATGATGTTCTACGTAGTAGATGGAACTTTATTTTTAGGGATCGGCGTTGAGGGCTGAAATACAGGTTATGCCTAGTCCAGCCCCAAATGCTAATACATTTGTGTACTTTAAGTTTTGATTAAGCACTCTACTTGTTAAAAAATGTACATAGATTTTTGTGAATAAACATAACATAACATCACGCCTTGTTTCCCTGAAGGGTTGGGCAGAGGTGTACCTGTAGTAGGTACACCCTTATTTCGCCAGTTATGTGTAAGTCCCATGTAATAGGGGCGAGCCTATTGCCATCAACCGGGCACAATAAACATTATCAATGAACAGTAAAGAGTATTTAACAGTGAAAAACAGTATAATACTGTTTCTAACAGTATGGTTGCCCTAAGTCCAATTCTTGTGGAAGGCTTTAGCCTATTTAACATGCTTGCGGACGGTGAGCAATAGGTAGCTCGCCGCCCGATAAGAATCAGGCCGGAGTCGACGGCGCGTTGTGTTCCACGCGCGCCTCAAAGAGATGTCAGCAGAACTGACGGGGTCCGCTAGGGCCGATGCCTGCCGGGGTCGCGCGAAAGACCGAAAGGGATACCGTGGCCCCTGGCAACACACAGGCAACTGAAGGAATACGGGTGGGTTTTGATCAGGAAGAGTCTGACACGGCCTCCCGCTCCGCCCAGAGCGGGAGAAGTTATTTGATCATTTACCACCCAAAAAAAAAAAGTACATTCCTTAGGAGCCGAGCTAAAAGTTGAAAAAGGTCAGAAAGAACGCTAAGCGAAAATTTAGTAGAGGGGTGGACTCGATATCCGTGGGTGGACTGAACGGACGTCGCTTCCCTGGTAGCTCATTAACGGCAAATTGTATAAGAGTCTATTAACTGCTCCTAAATTACCATGTTTATATACACTCGAGAGCAATGAATCCGGGTCACTTAAAGAATCCTAAAAATCTCGGAAACTAAAAATGCTAGGTTAATGCAATAAATTGTATTTAATAGACAATGTAATACTCCTTAAATGAAGGTATTAAAACTTCTTAGTTATTGTAAAGTTATATCATAAAAAAATCAAATTTGAAAAAGGGCCACTTTCGAAGATGGAACTACGAAATTACAGCATTTGGTTTTGCTTTTGTTTGTAATCTGTCATTTATGTGGGTACATAAACCATGTTGATAGTGCTCTATATTCATTATTCAAGCTGAAATTATGTCGCTTACGCCTGAAGAATGCACCAGAATACTTACAATGCTGGAAACCGGCCGGAGTCAGCGCGATACAGCCAGGACTGTCGGTGTGTCGCTGTCAACAGTACAAAGAGTTCTCCGACGTTACGAAGAAACTGGTTCTAACCTACGCAGACCAGGAACGGGCAGAACCAGGTGTACTACAGCACGAGAAGACCGATACTTGGTGAACACCATGCTTCGAAATCGCTTTCTTACAGGAACTAAACTCACAAATCAGTTTCGACGCCTCGGAGGAAGTAACCCAAGTGCATGGACAGTAAGACGTCGGCTTGCTGAATCTAACTTAAAACCCCTTAGACCTGCAAACGGCCCTAAACTGGAGCGTGGGCATCGTATTTCAAGACTAAGATATGCCCAGAGCCACGTAAATTGGAGTATTGAAGATTGGTCAAAAGTTATGTTCTCCGACGAATCAAAATTTATGCTCTACAAGCACGATGGAAGACACAGAGTGTATCGAAGACCAGGGGAAAGATTCAAGCAAGCATGCATCGAAGAAAAAGTAGCCTACGGTGGTGGGTCTGTACTTGTGTGGGCCGGAATTTCTTCTGAAAGTCGCACAGAGCTGGTGATCATAGAAAACGGCTCTTTAACTAGCGAAAGATATGTGGAAGAAATCCTCAATGATCACGTTGGTCCATTTATGGTCAATTTAGGTGAGGATGCTATATTTATGCATGACAATGCCTGCAATGCAAGAGATGAACATTACTCGTATGGAGGGGCCAGCGCGCAGCCCGGATATCAACCCGATCGAGCATGCTTGGGACGAGCTTGGCAGATGCGTAAAACAACGAAACCCTCCCCCAATCACGCTTCGTGAGCTCAAAATTGCTCTCACAGAGGAATGGAAGAATATTCCCCAAAATCGTATAAGGAACTTGGTGTACAGCATGCCAAACCGCGTAAACGCAGTAATGGAAGCACGAGGAGGCAATACGAAGTATTAAAATTCAAGAAAATCGTAATAAAGTTCAAAAATTTCATGTTTCCTATTTTTGTTTTAAGTAGAGATCAGCAGTTTTTTTCTTTATGTAATTTTGTGTTAATAAAATGTATGGTGACTCATATTTTTTTTACTTTCATTTAAGGAGTATTACATTGTCTATTAAATACAATTTATTGCATTAACCTATCATTTTTAGTTTCCGAGATTTTTAACATTCTTTAAGTGACCCGGATTCATTGCTCTCGAGTGTATATATATATTTTTACATTTTTATTTTTACATTCTTCCTTGACATTTAAATCACGCTATTATTTGACATTATAATATACCTACAATTTAACTTTAAATCTTTATTAGTGGCTTTTGTGAACATGATAATTATTCAGAATTGTAATAGCAATCACGTCATTTCGTTTTTTTTTTTTTTTTAATAATTTATTCATTTTTATATAAATTATTTTCTATTTTGTAAATGTGAGAACGCTGTAGGTTTAGTGGACTGTATATTTGCTGACCATAATTATTTTGTTAAGTACCTGGTAGTTGTTGAAAGACCTACACTGTCCTCCCATGCCTAATAACACTGTTATTTGAAAATATTGTAAAAACCAATTATTTTTAAAAGAGTAACCGTGGAGTTTCTTGCCGGCTCTTCTCCATAGGAAACGACCAATTGGAACCGTGCACCTAGCTTCTGACGTTTCATAAGTGCCCATGTAGGTTTATGTCAAAATAAAATATTTTGAATTGAATTGAATTGAGTCGTACTGTATGGATCGGAATGCTGGGTCGTGAAGAAGACGGATGAAAAAAGATTGCATGTGGCGGAGATGAGAATGTTGAGATGGATGTGTGGAGTTACGAAAATGGATAAAGTAACAAATGAGTATTACGGAGAAGTTTAAAAGCGGCGCTAGTGACAGAAAAGTTGAAAGGAAATCGTTTGGCCTGGTATGGACATGTGATTACAAGGGAAAAACGCATGTGACTAAAAGAGTGATGAATATAGAAGGCCAAAGAAAAGATAGATGGATTGAGTGAGGATTGATATGAAAGAGAAGGGAGTGAATGATAGCGTGACGGTTCACACGGGAGGGTGGAGGAAAACGTGGTGCGCCAACCCCACGTAACATGGGACAAAGACATGAAGATGATCATGGACGGACGTAGGATGCAGGATAACTGACATAACTCGTAGATATTTGGTTTAATCATCGTCATTCTTCTGCTGCATAGCCCAATTTATTTGTGCAACATGTCCCTTTCTTCCAAACTTCTCTAATAGTCTTTATCTCGGTAGCCACTCCCTTTCTAGCCATATCAGCTTCCACACAGTCTACCCATCGTTTCTTTGGTCTTCCTCTATCCACATTCGTACTCAAAACTTTCCTCACGACAGTTTCCTCATTCCTCCGCATCACATGCCCATACCATGACAGCCGATTTCCATACAACTTTTTAGTCACCGGTGCCATTTTGAGACTTGTTGACTCTCCTCTTATGTACTTGTTGTTTTGTTTAATGATATCCTTAAAACACAGTTAATTTTGAGCTACCACGGAAGCACTATCAAAAAGATAATACTTATATCTTTTTTTGTTAACCTGTAACTGATATCAAGCGATAATCTTTACGTAGCTACTGCTGGCTGATAATAAGATTATATTTTATCAAATAATCGTATCTTTTTATCTTACTAGCTACTACCCCGTGACTCGGCTCTCGAACTACCGAGTTGCATTCTATCGCCCGCCCGCGCTGTAGTTCTATCTGACTTTTGATCTTATTGCTTGGCTGCTAAGGGTCGATTTCAAATAGTCTATAACATTCCTAAAGAGCTGAGGCTGTCAAATGCAAAAAAAAAACAAATCCACTGTCAATAGGGTGTTTTACTCTATGTATATGAGAAAAAAACTAAAAATATATTATTGAGATACTCGTAGCTTAGGCAAAAAGCAGTCGGAAAACGTTAGCTTTAGTTCATAAAATAGCAAACAAAATTTAAAAAATCAATTCAAAGGTTTCAGCTTTTTTAATCTGTTTCATAACACCATTAGATAGTAGTCGCCATGTTATTACGTCGTACGGCTATGTAAAATTAGGAGTGTTAACTGTCAACTATCAGCGTACCTATAATCTATAAATTTGTTTACACAGTGAACTGACGTCATGACCACAGAGCAATATGGCGTCCACTGCGTCCAGCGTTTTCGTCAAATTACGCGCGAAATTTTAAAATGCAAAATTTAAATTTAATTTTTTAGGTTGAGCTAAACGGTGCTGATCCATGCGTCATGTTCGTGAACGGGCGCCATCAGTAGGGACTGCCCATCTCATGGCTGCCACGGCTTATTTTAATTTTTGAATTGTTTTATTTTTTTTATTACGGACGCTTTTTACGTACACGTCTTTCTACATTGTTCTCACATGTATAATTTCAACATGAATGATGTAAACAATATTTTAAAGAACATTTTTTTTTTAAAAGAGTGTCCGTGGAGTTTCTTGCCCGTTCTTCTCCATAGGAACCTACGCTTTGGAATGGGCAACTAGCTTCATATTTCTGACTGACTGACTCATTGACAATTCAAAAGTGCCTGTAAATGGTTTAATTGAAATAAATGCTTTGAGTTTGAGTTTTTAAATGCATTTTTATGGCACATAACGATTGAATAAAAAATTTGTGAATTTTTTAGTGGTTTATTAGCACTATAGAATCTAATTGAGACACTTTTCAAAAATGGGTGTAATACCCTATTCTCCAACTGCAAATGCAAGTTTGTAATCGCAAAGAATTTTTCAAATCCAGAGACTAGCGCGTCCAAACAAATAAACAAACAAACAAACTCTTCAGCTTTATTATTAGTATAGCTATATAGATAAACAATATTGGAATATCAATGGCAGGGAATTCAATTAGGTGTGTGGTCAAGGGTTAAGATAAGACTCAATAACAGATTACAAATACAACAACTTTAACATGGTTAAAGTTCGGTTTTTAAATCCCTGATACAAATTTTTCCATTTCAAATCTTTGGTTTCTTTTTCAATTTGGAGTTTGACATTTGTAGCTGTCAAATTACTTTCTTGGATTTAAAAAACCGGCACACAAAACGGTTATTGTGACTGAACTATAATAGTTAGACATATAGTCTGAAGGACTTTTTTGTGGGTAATGATGAGTACTATAAACACGTAGTACATTATTTTATTTTATCATAAATAGTTTTCGCAGCGCACGCAAAATAATGCATTTTATAGGCAAATATTTAATACCTTGGGTTGCAAAATTCGAAGGGGTCTTTAACTTTTTAGACAAATAAAATACTCGCTTGATACTCGCTGATAATGTAGCTTTTTAGAGGTGAAATATTTTTTTAAATCGGTTATGTAGGTAAACAAACAAATATACTTTTCTCTTTTTCCTGTTATCAGAAACATGATCAGATTAGTAAATCGGTAGGCGATTCTTATTTTAGATCCTGTGATAAGTTGACCGAGGACCAAGGTAACCGACATAGCCCGAAGAATTGCCAAATTTAAGTGGCAGTGGGCAGGAAACATTGCTCGCAGAATAGATGGCCGATGGGGCCGGTTGGAAGGCCTCCCATAGGGTGGACCGATGGCCTTGTAAGGGCCACAGGAATTTACTGGATGCGGGAAGCACAGAACAGGTCGAAGTGGCGGTGCTTGGGGGATGCCTGTCTAGCAGTGGATGTCTTTCGGCTGAAATGATGATGATGATAAGTTGACCGAAATAACAAACAAAAACAACGGCAAAAGGCCAGGCTTGAATTAGAGCCTTCAGGGACACCTCAACGGTTCGTGGCTATATCATAACCGCTGCACGGGTCTATCAAAGGATAAGCTACGCTTACTGCGGTCGATTCATGGATGGGTGATCATCCATTACATATCGAGACACCGCGACACCTTCGTCCCGGCTGTCATTCGTAGATCTTTGACAGTCGTAACGGGCGATCAGTCTTACCAAGGAGTATCGTGTTACCAGGTAACTGGGTGGTGGAGGTCAGATGGGCAGTCGCTCCATGTAAAATACTGGTATTCAGCTGGATCCGATTAGACTGGAAGCCAACCCCAACATAGTTGGAAAAAGGTTAGATTAATTGGATTTCTTTTGATCATATAATCATATTTGGGTCTTTCTGCTCTTCTTAAATTTCTCAGGAAAAGTTTTTGGTACTTGATTTAATAAAATAAAATAAAATTCATTTATTTCAGGTCTTTAACCCGCATACAATTTAAAAACTAGAATTCTACGATTGCCATGCTTGCACTATAAATGTTATGATTGAATGTTTTAACTTGGCCTTAAGGTTTTTCTTAATCATTTCAGTCTTTTTGAGAACTCTGAAGGTCTACAAGAAACCGCTTGATCCGTTGGAAAATATTTTTCCGGTTCCGTACTCCAAGGGTGCCAACGGAGTTCCGGATAAGGCGGGAGGAAACACCCGGTTGTCATCATTGCGCGGATCGCTCGAAGGACACTGTGAAGCATACGATGGAGGTCTGCCCGGCTTGGGCAGAGCATCACTGTGTCCTTGTGGAGGCGATCGGTGGCGGTGATTTCTCGAGTCCGGCGCTGGTCCAGGCCATGGTACGGAGCGAGAGGGCATGGCAGGCCATCACCTCCTTCTGCGAAGCAGTAATGCTCATGAAGGAGGAGGCGGAACGCGTGAGGGAGAATCAAATTTCCCGCCCTCACCCCTAGCCACCGCAGAAGACGCCCCTGATTCCCGGCCACCGTAGGCACGGGCTGTCGGACGGTGAGCAATGGGTAGCTCGCCGTGCGATAGGGACCAGGCCCGGGTTGACGACGCGTTGTGTTCCACGCGCGCCTCAAAGAGATGTCAGCAGAACTGGCGGGGTCCGCTAGGACCGATGCCTGCCGGGGATACCGTGGCCCCGGGCAACATACAGGACATAGGCAACTGAAGGAACACGGGTGGGTTTTAGTCAGTAAGTCTGACACGCCCTCCCGCTCCTTACCGTATTTCTATACCAGAGACGTGTTTTTATCGGCGTTTTTTGCTAAATATTCTCAGGGCCTTCTCCGTACCTGTTTGCTCCTGTTGGTCGCGTTATTGGAGCGTCCCTGTCGCAACACGTCGCGGTGGCGTGCTATCAGCTCGAGGACGGTTCGTTTCTCCAGCTCGGTGAAGTTCTTGGAGCGCTCCTTGTGGCCGCGGCGAGCGCGGAACGATGTGGACGTACTGCGTGTTGACATATCACTCTGGGAAAAAGGAAAAGAGACTTTAAGTAAAGATGGGTAAAGTTCAATAGTTATTAGTCAGCCGCTGACAGTCCAGCGGGGAAACTGTGTAACACATATTAAATCACAATTGATCGCAAAAGGTTTCATTTAGACACGTTAATTGCGTTATTGACGTTGCAGACGAATTTTTCAAACTGGATAGATTAGCAATATCCTTCATGTCTCGAATGCTGATTGAAAGTGTGTTAAGATCCAATATTCGGAAAGTGGGCAACGTCGCAAATAGATGTCAAATATTTCGCTGTTTAGATCAATTTGGCAATACTACTGTATGGGAATAAGAAACATAGCGAACTAGAATATTAATATTGAATTGCAATTATTATAACACTGAATTTGATGTTGTTATCGTTTTAGGTTTTAAAAAGGCATTTGGAAAGTTTCCAAATACTTCTTTTTACATCTATAACTAAATATTCGGTGTTACGATATAAATTATTGCATAACATAATCAATATTTTAGTTCACTAGCTAGCCACATTTCAAATTTCCATACAGTAATATTGCAAAATTAATGAAAACAGTTTGCGACGTTGCCAACTTTTAGGATAACCCCAAGATAAATGTAATTTAATGTGCAGAACTACTATAAAAAGCTTTCTAAAAACTGTGCTTTCACTAAAAGATAAACTTACAGTTATTTTTATCGTAGGTAATCAGTTCCTTAATTAATCACGTCGTAATTAATTGTAAATCATTAATATGTAACAGTTAATGGATAGGTATAAATAAAGTCTCTAAAAAGGTTGACGGCCGTTCTGTAGTTCCGGCGGATGCTAAGAACAGTTAGCAATAAAATCAATATAACCATTTAAAAAAAAAACAGCTGTTTCATAGAAAAATTCAATACCTAAGCGGCCAAAAAGTATGGAACAGCAGATTTAAAAAAAACACCGACGAATAATTTCAACGCAGGGGTGTTCAGAATCTGGCTGGGTTGCGGGAAAGTCCGAAAGGGATACCGTGGCCCCCTGGCATTGCACAGGCAACAGAAGGAACACGGGTGGGTTTTAGTCAGTAAGAGTCTGACACGCCCTCCCGCTCCACCCAGAGCGGGAGGAGTCATTTGATGATTTCTCACCCAAAAAAAAAAAAAAAAAGGTGTTCAGAATCGTGTACTGAATCCATGGTATCAGTTTTCGCGTCGATGTCCCTTCCACCCTGTATAACATAACATCACGTCTGTATTCCCAGAAGGGTTAGGCAGAAGTGTAGGTACCTATTAGTCCACCCACATTTCGAAAGTTATTTTTGTTAACTGCCATATAATAGGGGGCGAGCCGGACCATTATAATTATCAGCGTAAACCGCTGAAAATTTAAATATTTGGGAAAAATATTGGTCCTTGGAGCTTACTTAAAAATTAAGCATTATTTTTATGTTACCTTTTTTTTGGTCGTTGTCAACTGTAGGTGATAGGCAACATTATTTAGTTTTGAAACTATTGTATACTTTTGTGTCTTATTGTATTGTATTCTTCTAATTGTATCTTCTGCCTCGTTGGTCTAGTGGTCGCAAGCGCTACTACTGAGCATGAGGTCCTGGGTTCGATTCCCGGGTTGGGCAAAGTGTTATTGGGTTTTTCTATATGGAATTTCTCAGTAGCAGCCTGGAGTCTGGATCTGTGCCCGGTTGATGGCAATAGGCTCGCTTCTATTACATGGGACTTAAACATAGCTGGCGAAATGTGGGTGTACCTGCTACAGGTACACCTCTGCCCAACCCTTCGGGGAAACAAGGCGTGATGATATGTTGTGTATACTTTTGTTATCGAGATTAGCGTCAATCGTTTATCGAGATGCCGCCGGTACTGGAATTTTTGAAACCACTAATTCTTCATGTAATTTGGTTTAAATAGGTTTTTATTTTTATTATTTTTTATTCATATTTTATATTCTGTAGATATATAGACCATTTTCTATTTTGTTATGTACCTGGTACCTACTTGTTGGTAGGCCTACACTGTCCTCCCATACCTATTAACACTGTAATTTGGAAACATGGTAAAAGTCAATAATTTTAAACTTTTTTTTTTTTCTCTTTCCATAGAAAACGACCAATTGGAACCATGCACCTAGCTTCTGACGTTTCATAAGTGCCATGTACTAAAATATTATGATTTGATTTTCAAATCATAAACTGGTTCAAGTAGAAGGATATTTAATTTAAGTATGTCGTATTTAATTTTAAAGGTTAATTTTAATTACATGATTATCTTTTAAAACTTAGTAAGGTAAACTAGTTTAAAGACATTAATAGTAAACTCAGGAAATCCTTTTGAATATTTACATTATTTGCAGAATTTAAACAGCTTCTAAGTTCAATTTATATATAAAATAGTGCCATCATGAAGGCGCGCCCCACTCCGCTCCGCTCCGTACTAAAGTACTGTACAACCAAAGACTATAAATTATCTATGTGTACAACTAATTTGTTAATGACCCTCGGCAAACTTCGTTTTTGCTTGAGGGCGTCCGGTCTGCACCAAGTGTAAAGGGAACTCATAGAAATCCGACAACTGTTGAAACACGAAGTTTGCCGAGGGACATTAAGAAAATAGTTGTACTGTACAGCTTACAGTACAGTAATCGCGGAGTGGGGCGCGTCTTCATGGATGGCACTGTCTATAACGACTTCTTAATAATGCCTGTCTTTATGTAAATATGATCTAGAATACTATTAGTTATAATTATAATGAATCCCAGCTGTCATTCGTAGATTTTTGACAGTCGTTACGGGAATTCAGAAGCCTGAAATTCTGACAACCAGTCTTGTCAAGGGGTATCAGTTATCCAGTTACTGGGTTGTGGAGGCCGGACAGGCAGTCGCTCCATGTAAAATACTGGTATATAGCTGCATCCGGTTAGACTGGAAGCCGACCCCACCATTGTTAGGAAAAGTGCAGACCGGCAGATGATATTGGTTATAGTGCTTGTAGTTTTTTATCGTACCTATTGTAGAATCCTAAGTAACATCAGAATATAGTTGAACTGTCACAATAAAGTTGGATCCACAGACTAAAAAACTTCAAGGAATTTGAACTAATTAAAGTCCTACTACTTACATTGACCAAGAGGTCAGATGATGGTTATAGTGAATACGTAAAGGTATCAAGTTTTTTTTATCGTAGGTACCTATTGTAGAATCCTAACTGTGCGTTAGCACTGGCGAAACATCGCAACAAAACATTTTGAAATCTCAAGTTCCTGTCAAATATTGTATGGAACTTTGACAGAAACTAAAGATTTCAACATGTTTTGTTGTGAATGTTTCGCCAGTGCAAACGCACAGTAAATAACATCACAATATAGTTGTCAAAATCAAGTTGGATCCCTAGACTAAAAAAACTTCAAGGAATTTGAACTGATTAAAGTCCTACTATTGAGCCCATTGACGAAGAGGTACCTACAAGTAGATTCATCAGACAGGTTTTTTTTTGACATGTAAATTTTTAGGGTTCCGTAAATCGTAACCAAACAGTGTCAACGGGACCCTATTACTACAGCTCTGCCTGTCCGTCTGTCACATCTTTTGAACCGTAATAGGTAGACACTTGAACACACAGAGTGTGTACTACTATGGCCGTTATAACAACAAATGATAAAATAAAATAAAGTTAAAAATTAATGGGTCCATACAAGAAACGTGTTTTTTTTCTCTAAAGTATTAAAGAAAATGTTGTAAATTGTACAGTGAATGAAAGAAAATACGTTTATTTGCAGTAAACATGACGCAAAGAAAGAACAATTTGGCAAAAATATGCATTACCTCCACGCAAAACGGCCATCACTCAGCATAATGCTCCAACCCTCGGTACGGCGGAACCCTTAGTGTGCGAGTCCGGCTCGCACATGGCCGCTTCATTTATTAGTTGTAATAAATAAATGTCGTTATCAATAGATTTATGTGGGTAACTGTAATTTAGTCGTGCAAATTTTTAACCATTAAACTTTATTATAAATAGCAGCATTATGTACAATCAATGCGGGCGATTCTGAGTATTTAACTAGTGTACGATGAAAAGGATGGCACAAATAATATTACCTAGATTCTATGTATATTTAGTAATTTTATTTATTTATATTTAACTAGCTATTACCCGCCACTTCTGCGATCCAGGTTGAAAAGTAGCTTATGTCCTTCTCCAGCTTTCTAATTACGCAACATATTTTCGTAAACGATAAAGACAAATCTGTTTCATTTTGACAGTTCAACAACATTCATTGCGTTATTTACGTTGCTCTGCAGTTTTTTTTTCGAACTTACGGAGCAATGGATTAGCAATCTGTTTCAAAACGATTCAGATTCGGATTGATTTTGCATTACGTAATTAGGGTACAGGTCTAGGACCCTGTGCCAAATGTAAAAAAAGAAAGAGAGAAAATACGTTTATTTACAGTACATATGACGCAAAGCAAAAAAAAAAAGACACGAAAATAACAATTTGGGAAAATATGCGTCACATCCACGCAAAACGGCCATCGCTCAGCATAATGCTGGGACCCTATGCGAGACAGAGCGCCAGCGCTGGTTTTCAGCGACAGCCGGCGTTGACGTGATAACGTCAACCGGTGCCGCATATAAAGAAAAACAAAATAAGACAATAAATTAATAAACACAATAGTTATTCCTAAACAATATAAAATATAATATTTTAAATGGCAACATTTCATAGCTTCGGCGACTCACCCAATCTGTTCAGCCATTTTAGTTTAGCGTGAAATTGTAACAAAAAAAAACACTCACTTTCGCAATAATATGTTTCGAACAATAATTCTTAACAACTATAAAAACATATTTTTTAAATATATTTTCAAGCAAAATAATATTTACATAATTAACAGGATGGCAGGGGGACATCAACGCGCAACCATGGATTCAGTACATGATTGCGCGTTGATTTATTACCACATTTGCCGTTCAACTCCCCCCTCAGTTGAAAGGCAAAAAGGGTAGTAAAAAAAAAATACTGCTCCATACATTTTCACCGCGTATGTCTTGTAGGAAACAGCTTTTTTTTATGCTTGAACACAACATTTTCTAGTGTGGCAGCCCTAACATAGGCTGTCTGTATTTTAATGTGGGTATACTAGAAATTGGGCCTTGCAGAACCTGTTTAATGATTTTTAATGTATTTTATATTTAACATGGACTACATCCTGTTAAGCTAAAACATGACTTATCACAAGAGCAACGCAGTTTTTACACTTTTTATTTTGTATTCTTTCCTTTTATCTTTTTTTTTTTTTTTCTCTCTTTCTACTTGTGTGCCTTTGCTTGTTGTGCCAAATAAATGTATTTTCTTTCTTTCTTTCTTTCTTATGAGAGGCTTAATATTATTTTTATATTTTTAAGTCAGAAAATGTTGAGAAAGTTTTGAGTAGGTATGCATGTGGATGGCTATAGGAGTAGGGGAAGACCAAAGAAACAATCGATGGACTGTGTGGAAGATGATATGGATAGAAAGGGAGTGACTACCGAGATAACGACAGATAGTGAAGTAGTTATGGAAGAAAAAGACATGTTGCACGGACCACAAATAAATTGGAGGCAAGAGAATGATGAAGTTACTGCATATGCATACTTTCTGATGATAGCTGATGCCTTAATCAATTTATAGATAGAAAGCCTAGTGGTGTGACCGTCGGGCTGCCAAGTCACAGGTCTCGAGTTCGAACCCAAGGCACGCACCTCTGACTTTTCGGATTCATGTGCGTATTGTATAATTATCACTAGCTTGAAAAATGGTGAAGGAAAACCTCGTGAGAGATATGTCTCGACGGCATGTGAAGCCAAGTCAGAGGCCAATGGGCGGCTTTAAAACTCAGACACCAGGTTAGTCACTAACCACACGAAAAGCAGAAGATTTAAAATCTGCTGTCAAGTATAGATAGTGCCAACCAAGAAGACGCACCCCACGCACGGAATGGGGCGGGGCGGTAACGTAGATCTATGGAAATGAACGGGCAAGAAACTCCAAGGACACACCCTTTTAAATCAACTTAACTGGGTACATTGTTCTTGTTGCTTCTAGAGTGAGAACAATGTGAAAAAATAAAGAAATAATTCAAAACATAAGACTAAAAAATAAACCCTGTCAATTTTTGGGTTTAGCCGGTTTCCTCACGATGTTTTCGTAGGTGAATATTTTTATTATCGAATAAAAATCTAAATTCTCAAGGTATGTAACCTACACGTTAGAATACATGTCAGCCGGTTGACATTCAGTAACTATAATAATGTTACTAGAATGTCAAACAACAAATTTGTATTAGGAATCACCTTTAATTATATAATTAATGTATAGGTATGTCGTGGCCAGATTTTAGAATTGATCATTCCATGAAATGAACCGCTGGTCCCATCATATCGTAAAATAGTTAGATTATCCACCGGTAGAGGCGTTGATGTCGCTTTGTTTTTGTTGTGCAACATGGTGGCAGAATACAATAAATTAAAAAAAATAACGTTCACCACGCAAAAAAAGTTGCCGGACTTATTGGGTAAGTATGATATTATGGAAAGCGATCAACTTAGAAGTAGCGCAGGAAGGCCGCTGCCATATGCAATAAAATTTGTTTAAAAAAAATTAACAATTTATGCCGCCTATGTGGCATAGGCACCCCGACCAAATGGGTTAGGTTAGGTTAGAACTGTGACCAACCGTGGGAGCCGAGCGAGCGCTACTTCCAAATTGGATACTCTACATAAATGATATGGCCAAACGTCGACTGACATAACATTAAACGTTGACATTTTAACGATATGGCCAGTGTTAGCTGGCCATTTCATGAAATGGTCAATTCTAAGATCTGGCCATGATATCAATCAATCTTCCTAGCCTTTTCCCAACTATATTGGGGTCGGCTTCCAGTCTAACCGAATGCAGCTGAATACCAGTATTTTACATGGAGCGACTGCCTATCTGACCTCCACAACCCAGTAACTGGGTAATACGATACCCATACCCCTTGGTAAGACTGGTTGTCAAGACTTTCGGGCTTCTGACGACCCGTAACGACTGTCAAAGATCCACAAATGACAGCGGGACCAACGGCTTAACGTGCTTTCCGAGGCACGGAGGAGTTTCGGTATGTAAAGATGGTCACCCATCCACAGACCAACCCCGGCAAGCGTAGCTTAACCTGATGGCCGCCGACCCGTGCGGCAGTTATTACTTAGCCACGAGCTCCTCACCATGATATACACAAGATTGTAAAACATTTTAAAAGATGGAGTGGAGTTTCTTGTCCATTCTTCTCCATACGAAAACTACCTTTTGGAAGAGGCGACTACTCACTTCTAGTTATTGGTAATTTTTTACGTTAAAAAGTGCCTTTTATTTGTTTAATTGAAATAAATGATTTGACTTTGAATAATATAATAAATAATAAAAATACTAAGTTAGTTCTGTTCGGTTGCACACAAATAAAAACAGTTTCAAGATTTACCGACGCCTCTTCAATTAAGAATTTAGAGAACAGACGCTTGCTAACAGGCATTTTACCCAACTGCCCCAGAAGGAGGGTAATGTTTTTTTCAGTCCTCTAGACCAACAAAAAACGAACAGTATAATTAATACCTCAAAAAAATGTACATCACTTTTTATTCTATTCGATGAACTATTTTGAGTACGAGAGTAGTCCCAGATCTTGAATATACCTACTTTAAAACAGTTATAATTTTTACGACGATGTCATGGAAAACTTTGAACATTTGTTTTTTTATTTTATTGACATTCTATACAAGGTGTTAGATAGGCGAAACAAAAAGATTTCGCTATGATAGAAAAATAAATATGTCTGATTTTATCTTTATTCCTTTATTATTTTTTCCCTCGGACATCTTTTGAAAGTAAATCTTAAAATATTATTCAGAACTATAAAAAAAATCAGATGCAAACCTATGAGGATATTTTCTCTGATCTTAATAGGGTTATTTATCACTTTCAGCACACAACAATGCAAATTAATAGTTTTTGTTGAGACAATTCTTTTTCTTTTGGAAAATATTAAAATGTTTTTGGTTTCAATTTTTTATTAATGAAAAAACCCTAAAAAAAAACATCGACCCTCGAAAAAACCGAAGTTATTCGTGATAAGCATCTGGTATTTTACAGCCAGGTTAACTTATCACTAAACAATAATGTGTGTGAAAATAAAATGCTTATATACTTTAAAACCTGCAAAAAAAAAAAAAAAAACAGAAAAACATACATAACTTGCATTAAATTAAATCCAATTTTTATTTTCTTTCTCATAATGGCAGGTTTCTTTATTGCATAATATAATTAAAACATAAAAACGTTGCATACACAATGATTTATAACAATTCTTTTGATTTCTATGGATAACCAGAAAAAAAAAGATAGCTCTGGTTCTAAGCTGAATTGGTTTCTCGGAGTTCTACTCTAGCATTCAAAACAGTTTAAACCTACTATCGATTACAAAAATAAAAAAAAAGTGATGTCCAGTTTTTAAGGCATTTGTTATACTGTGCAACGTTAATATCTACAAAGGGAATTTGGTCCTACCGTCCTAAGTAATTTGAGACGCGCGCAGTCATTAAATTAACATAAAAATTAACATTTTACATTGGTTATGTATTATCGTTATAGGCCTAAAGGTCTCTAGTTAATTAGTTATCTTTGATCCTTTTAATGATTTTGACCCCCTTTGATGCGAATACTATGAGGTCAATTACCAGTTCTTAGCGTATAGATTTTTTAAATTCCCAAGTTATTTTTTGCTCTTAAACTCCGTTGAAAATTTGAGAAAAAAAAAAGAAATCTGCATAAACTTGCAAAGCGTCGAAAATGACCAAACTGAGAAGACCACGAATTTTGATTAATTATATTTATTTCTGTAAATTGGAGATAGTGTCATCCACGAAGACGCGCCTCACTCCGATTACAGCTTGCAGTACAATAATTGCAGTGCGGTGAAAGATAAATTGTTTATTCTGCACAAACTAAACGCGCATTACACAAAATGACATATTCACTAATTAGCCAAAAGACTCGTATTCATTATTCAAAACATAGAAAAGTTTGACACTATGTGTATAACAACACAATAAACGCGTTATTTTTTTTTATTTTTTAAACTAGGTCAGGTAGGTGTTTCCTATCCGACTGCTCTGAGAAGAAACACCGAAACAGTGTCAGAGAAAAGAAAGCAAGAAAGGAAGTTTCTTGAAAAGTCCGGATATTACAGCAGGTACCATGCAGATTAGCGTCTGAGATGGTCTTTTGAGGAAAGAACCACATTGCTTTGAGAGGACGTGTCCAGTCAATGCACGCATTTGTCAGTAATCGTATAGCTCAAAACCTTTTCCCCAATACGAGAGATGAAATAAATAAAAAGTATTTATTGGAACTCGCACAGGAAGATCACAAACTAAATACAACCATAGAAACATAAAAAAAATAGAAGTAGGTACTTATATAAAAATAGGCAGTAATGGGGGCTACCAACAGAAGTGAAAACTTAAAACTGGTATTAGCGCCATCTATATTCTATAGCCCAGCACTACACGAATCCATAACTTTACCCCCTAACAAAACAAAAACCATGATTCGTAGATCTTTGACAGTCGTTACGGCTAGTAGGAAGGCCGAAAGTCTGACAACCAGTCTTACCAAGGGGTGTCGTATTACCCAGTTACTGGGTTGTGGAGGAAAGATAGGCAGTCGCTCCATGTAAAGTACTGGTATTCAGCTGCATCCGGTTAGACTGGAAGCTGACCCCGACATAGTTGGGAAAAGGCTAGGGAAATTGATTGCATAAAAAGAAAGCCTAACCGCCAACAGATGATTTTATCTGCTCTTACCGCGGGCAACACTGAATATGATATGAATAGGCTTGCAAAAAAACACAGTGGTTTCCAAGACCATAACCGAAAAATCTTGATTAGCTCATTACCTATTTTTAAGTTATCTGGAAAACTGCTTAACCGAACGGGTAACGTCGTGATCGTACAAACTATGGGGTTCGGCATTTCATATTGAAACAAATTTCCAAATCACCATGGTTCTTAAGGATAGATAGATCGTTTATTTGGTGCACACAAAAATTTATTTTATTTTTCTTTATACTTGTGTGCCTTTTAGTCTGTGCCAAATAAATGTATTTTCTTCCTTTCTTTCTTTTCTTTTTCTTTCAATTATTCATTCCGGAAAAGGCGGCATGTTTTGGAAATGGACAGCTGCACATAATGCACTGTAGAGATTTTCCATAAAGATATTTTGCACGATCGATTACAATATATATATAGGTATATTAATCCAGTTCCAAGCTTAGTGAAGCGAAGTCGAGATTACTACGCATTAACACGTTAACTGCCGGACAGAAATTCCGATGACGTTAAATATGTTTTTTTGGTTTTTTGTGTCCAATTTTCGTGTGTGTCCTCTAAAATGAGAGTTTTAGATTAAATCACAGAGGCATATGCGTCTGACGTGGCCCAAATAGAATAAAATATACCCCATAGGGCCATGTCAGGTATTTTGCCAGACTCGGTTAGTCCTGTGACTTACAGAAGGCGTAAGCTTAGTATTTATGGCCCTTTGGTCATCATCTGCCAGGCTTGCTTCCAGTCTAACCAGATGCAGTTGAATTCCAGTAGATATTATCTGACCTCCCCCACGACTTGAAAATACTGGATGTCAGACTTCCGGGCTTCGGACTACCCGTAATGACTGTAAAAAATCTACAAATTACAGCCAGAACCAACGGCTTAGGTCTTACCAAGGGGTATCGTGTTACCCAGTAACTGGTTTGTGTAGCTCAGATCGGTAGTCACTCTTTGTAAAATACTGGTATTCAGCTGTATCCGGTTAGACTAGAAGTGGACGACAATATAGTTGGCAAAAGGCTAGACAGATTAGTTAAGTACGGAAACCAAAAAAGGGTACGTCAATATGTAGATTCAGATTTATTCTCAAATGTAATGATTTCATGAAAATGCCATTCAATGGAACATTCAGACTTAGAGAGATGTATTAATGATTCTCATGATTTCATGACGAGCCAAGCGAAGCGCAAGGGCTTAGTGCCCTTGCGCTTGGCTCGTCTTGGCGACGGGCGTGTAGAGTTAGAAGCTTATAAGATCAAATAAAATTTATCAGATCTCATGTAGAGCCACATGAGATCTGATAATATTTTGACAGTGCGAGCCATATGGTCTTTTCTTGGCAACATTTTACATGAAAATGTTTTTGGTGGGATCATATTTCGATGAAGATACAACCTCTGACACTGGCCTGAAAATTGGAAAAAAAAATGCGGGTTATCTTTGCCGCTCAACATAAGATTGAAAAAAAAAACACCGTTTATTCGTCGTTTATCTAAAAACAATTGCCGTTAAGTCCTTGTGTCCGCAACTCCGAAGGTCACAACGCCCAGACACCTCGACTAGTCGTAAACATCGCCTTTAGGTCAATGTGCGACTTAATCGGCACGTGTAAGCACGCCATGCATTTAATTCAAAAACCGGTACATTTTTTTTGTGGTTTAACTACTAGTAAATGTAAATTTTTGAGTAACCAATTCTGAATGGGCTGTTAATTTTTTAGACGAAATTTGATATTTTAAGGTGGATCCGCTGAGGCAATTTATGCAATTTTCTGGTCAGTACGAGTATCTAGGTTGTAGCTTGATCAAAATATGATTTGCGTCCGTAACATAGATGCTGTAGAGATGGTTGTATGGAAGACATGGTGCGCTGACTCCATATAAATTGAGATAATAGCAGAATGATGATGCTATTTCATTTGCTTTGTTTTTCAAAACAGCCGTTTGTATTCAAGAAAATTCCAAAAGCTTTTGTCACTCAAAGGTAAAGGATAACTTTCTTTAAATTCATTAAAAATTGTTGGTATTATTTTTTTAATACAACAAGTAGGCGAAAAGCGGGCCTCCTTGAAAATACGTTAAATGTAAAAAAAAAACGGAAAAAAAGGTTTCACTTGACACGATGATAGAAATAAATTAGAATAAGCTTATAATGCCAGAATAGGTCCTCAATGCTCGGAATTCAAGAAAGAATGGTCCTGAAAACCTGTACCCTAATTACGTAATGCAAAATCAATCCGAATCTGAATCGTTTTGAAACAGATTGCTAATCCATTGCGCCGTAAGTTCGAAAAAAAAAACGGCAGAGCAACGTAAATAACGCAATGAATGTTGTTGAACTGTCAAAATGAAACAGATTTGTCTTTATCGTTTACGAAAATATGTTGCGTAATTAGAAAGCTGGTCCTTCTGTACAGATTGGATGCGAGATAAAAATCAGAAGTAAAAATAAATTATGATAATTTAATTAGAACAGCTATCTAATTATGCAACACATTTTCATAAACGATTACGACAAATTCGTTTTATTTTGACAGTTCAACAACATTCATTGCGTTATTTACGTTTTTGAGCAGTTTTTTTTACGAACTTATGAAGCAATGGATTAGTAATTTGTTTCAACACCATTCAGATTCCGATTGATCGTGTATTACGCAATTAGGGTACTGGGCTATTTAAAAATTTTGTACCGGCACCAATTACCATACATTTTAAACCGACTTCCAAAAAGGAGGTTCTATGTTCGTCTGTATCTAATTTGTATGTATCCATCGATAGTTTCATCAATTGTGGACCGATTTTGAAAATACTTTTTTTGTTTGAAAGGAAAACAAAGGTGGTAAAATTGTTATGAGGGTTTTTTTTTTAGTTAACTTCAATAATACGTATTTAATCCACTTTGTGTGTGTTGAACGTTATTATAATTTCCTTTGACTGTTGTTTACATAGCAAGTAGTGGTAAAAGCCAATGATAAAAAAAAAAAAAAAACTCCCAAAAACTTTGTACTTAAGTGTTTTTTTATGCCTGTTTTTTTTTGATAAAAAAAGTTTTTTAATCATAGGCTTGATGTTTTATCTGATCCGTGATAGTTTTCATTAAACTGTTACTTATACTCATTTACTAATTTATTACATTTGTATAGTTCATACTTCATAATCATAAGTTATCATTAAAATTCAGAGTAATGTTTTTAAAGTGATTTATGGAAAAAGCGTATTATTTACTTCTTTAAACAATGTATGTGACAGTGACGACTTAGATACCTAATTACTATTTAAAACACCTGTAAAAGTAGTTACCTTCTTATTACAGTTTACCCATAGAAATATTATATTCTGGGAATAGTAGTGAGTGGTATCATGGGTATGCCCATAAAAGTTAATTAATTAATTTAGTCAAATCTAAACGTTAACAAACGACTACCGTTAATTTCTTAGATTAGGGTTGAGACAAAAAAAAAGAGGTAATCTTATAAAATAATAAATAATATAAAAAATAAAAATAATTATTTCATAAAACAAGAACACATTGTAGATTATAAATTTTACATTTTTCACACTATAAGCACAATTATATAGACTCTATCCCTTAAACTAGGTCTAGCCTGTTAAGAGTTTAGTGTTGTTCTTAAGAGATAGGGTCTAGATTAAGTACCTATTTTTTTCTTCAGGCTGTGGCGTAAAAATTGTCCAACATTGAGGGGTCGTTACACCGTAGGTATATTCAGCTATCACATATCACAATGTGAACCATTTTTTCCATAGGTCTCAAAATAAAATATATTTTTTGTTCTTTTAAAAACAGAAAAAATTTCAACTTGCTTTACTATTTGTCTGTATTTTCTTTAAAGGACATGAATTTTTAATTTTGTTCTTTGTCTATATCTGTAGAGTTATCACATGCAAAAATAACATTTTAAATGCACATTTTAACAGTTCTAAAGAAAAATGTGTTAATTTCAAAATTCAACTTGTAACTAGTAAATTATGTGAATGGTGTAAAAAAAATACTACACTGGCGGTGTCGGTACCCATTATCTTAAAAACTTGTCCAGTGAATGCGGATTCTAAAATAGTATAATAATAACTGATTCCATTATTAAAACAAAAGTTATAGGTAGCTATTCCTATTAAAAAGGAGCAGAATTAAAACAAAACAATTTCCTTAAATTCGTTACAGGTAAAAAAAATATATTTTGCAAAATATATAATAATTAATAATATATAATATTTAGGCAAAATATTTTGGACCAATTATGAAGATTATTTTGTTAAAACACGTAAACAAAGTTACAGGCAGAAACTAATAGGTATAATATAAAAGTACCGTACCATAATAATGTAATTTTAATAATTAGGTCAGAAGTCCCCAAACTTGTATTTTACACACGCTATTTCATGTGATGCAAATAGTACAAAAAAAGGGTTACCGAGACACGTGTAACCAAAAGGTTAACAACCTCAACATTATGTACTGCATAATGTTGAGTAAAGAACTCGTAGAAAAAACAAAACAATTTTTTTTTGTAAGATTACATTACATAACATCACGCCTTGTTTCCCCGAAGGGTTGGGCTTAGGTGTATAGAACACCCACATTTTATTTCCAGTTATGTTTAAGTCCTATGTAATAGGGAAGAAAAGAAAAATAAAGAAAGATAAAAAAATAATTTGGGGAAATATTTTATTTAAAAAAAAACGGGTAGCTAGCCTATTGCCATCAACCGGGCACAAAATATGGTTACACGTGTCACGGTAACCAAATGACTAACAACCTCAAGATTATATTCTGCATGAAGCGTAAAAAACTCGCAGAAAGAAAAACAACTTTTTTTTTTGTAAGATTTTATTAGAAATTATAGTTTTTTTAAATGCTAAGTTAAGCATGTTTTTATCTTCATTAGTTAGTGTCTAAAATACTCGTAGACTAGAAAACTTTAAACGAATAACACAGGGTTAGTTTTTTTTAAATTTGGGATTGCATTTTCCCTGCGAGAAAAAAGGGGCGACACCTGAATTGGAATCTAAGTTCTTGTCATTTCCAAAAACAAAAAAAAAAACTAAGTAGAAAAACAAGCCAATTTGAACTTTGTTTTTCAAGGTATTGCAGCCATTACAAACCGTGTAACTGTTTGTCCCTGCCTGCAATACCTTACAACGAACAAAGTTCAAAGCTTGTATTTCTCGTATGTGTTTTCTTAATTTGACGTAATCTCCCTGTATGTATATTTAATTCCAGTTATATTTTAAACGTTAAACAATAATTTATTATAACTACACACTAAGTATGTAGTTAAAAAAAACTGCTATAAAAAATACTGCGAATAGCTGTAAGGTTGTTAGCCTCTTGTCTACACGTGTCTTACTAACCCATTTTAAACAATAAAAAAAACCCGGCCAAGTGCGAGACGGACTCGCGCACGAAGGGTTCCGTACCATTATCTATAAAAAACCGGCCAAGTGCGTGTCGGACCACGCATAATGAAGGGTTTCGTAGTTGGAATGAATTAAACATGGTCTCCCATACGGAATATATGGGAGAACATGTTTTTGCAACCGCAAATTTAAGTTGGTCGATTATTATTCGTAAACTTGTAAAGCCCACTTAAGTGTGATAGTTTTCCTTTAAACTTCGTTATATATAAGTACTAATGCCGTGACATTTGAATTTCTAACTACAACCGTTTAGTTGGTAGAGGGGGGGGGGACACTTGAGTCTAACGAAAATTGGTACTTTAAAGCTTGATAAGTCACGAACGGTTTACTTAATCAAAAAACGGTCTTTGCAAACCCCTAATATTTTTGAAAGACCTATCCAACAATATACCACACTATGGGAAGGAAGGAAAAAATAAATATCATCCCCACTTTACATGTAGGGGAGGTACACTAAATTACTAATTGTTTTTTTCAAAATTTTATTTTACCACTTTTTCGGCGTCATTAACTTGTATACTCATGCCAAATTACAACTTTCTAGTACCAATAGTTTTTGAGCTAAACCGCGGACAGACAGACAGACAGACAGACGGACATGGCGAAACTATAAGGGTGCCTTGATGACTACGGAACCCTAAAAACCGGCCAAGTGCGAGTCAGACTCGCTTACGAAGGGTTCCGTACCATTATCTATAAAATCGGGAAAAAAATCATGACTGTTGTATGGGAGGCCCCCCTTAAATATTTATTTTATTCTGTTTTTAGTATTTGTTGTTATATCGGCAACAGAAATACATCATCTGTGAAAATGTCAACTGTCTAACTATCACGGTTTATGAGATACAGCCTGGTGACAGACAGACGGAAAGACTGACGGACAGCGAAGTCTTAGTAATAGGGTTCCGTTTTTACCCTTTGGGTACGGAACCCTAAAAACAAACAAAAACAAAAAAAACCCTATAAAAACAAATGTAAGTGGTAATAGTATTTTTTTTATTTTTTTTATTGGTACGATGTGTATCGTAAAGGCTCGTGCAGACCAGCGCGATGCGACTCGAACAATACAATTTCTAAGAAAACTTCACGGTATAACAATAACCGGTGTCGCGTCGCGCTAGTCTGCACGAAGCTTAAGTTTTAGGGCGACCGCACACACAGGCTGGCGATTTGGTCGAGAGGGTGATTTGATTCGTCATACTAAACAATTTTCCTTTGATCTGCCTAGCCTTTTCCCAACCATGTTGGGGTCGGCTTCCAGTCTAACCGAATCTCCTGCATCCGGAATACCAGTATTTTACATGGAGCAACTGCCTATCTGACATCCGCAGCCCAGTTTCTGGGTAACACAATATCCCTTGGTAAGACCGGTTGTCAGTCTTTCTGGCTTCTGACCGTAACAACTGTCAAAGGTCTATAAATGACAGCTGGGACCAAATAAGTTGTGTATCTATTGCAGTCATCTGGTTGAATGACTAGCTCGTTCATTAAATGCCGGCATCCAATTAAATAGCTGAAAGACAACTAGCCAAGTCATTGAGCACAACGTTTAACCAGATGGCTGAATGTCGTGTAGTCATTTAGTTAAACTGGGTGAAATAGGTTAGGTTAGGTTAGAACTATGACCAACCGCGCGCAAGCCGAGCGAGCGCTATTTCCAAGTTGCTCGCAGATTTTTTTTCACCATTTGAATCACTAGGCTGAGTCTTGGTCAGTCATTTTCAAAGGGCTGACTTTCAATACGCCAAGTTGTTAAACGTTGAATGATACTAATTCAATTAACTATCGGCCTAGGCATCCAATTGGATGCCGGCTTTTAATGAACGGCCTAGGCGTCCAATTAGCTGGCGAATTTAACCAGATGACTGCGACATATCCAATTTTTTAGGATAACACAGGCTGGCGATTTAGTCACGGGCATTTATTGAGGGGTGTGATTATACTTGTCATACTAAAAAAAAATCCCTATGATACAATAATAATACTATTAAATATGTATGTATTGAGAGTTGTCATTTTTTGTAATGTATCGGATAAGCCTTTCATAGGAAATGTTTTTAGAAACAAGTTCCTCACCTGCACACTTTTTTTTTTCCGTGGCTAAATCCTCATGACTACCCTCCGTCTGGGGAGAACGGAGGGTTATGTCGGACTTCTACCGACTAAAACCCACTGTTCTTACAACAACCATGAGTCGGGGGCCCGGGAGATACTTGTACATTCGCCGCACCCCCGACTGGATCTGCATACTTGGCGAATGAGATTTACACCGAAAAAAGTGTAACATTTTGATCGTCACGACACTCTCTGCTATAGTATGTGTGTGTTCAAACAAGCGAATATCTCAAATACTGGAATCTTTGGGATTGCTCGTTTCAAACAGTAGGCTGCAGCAAGGGCCGAGAGAGAGGCTGTTTCAAGTCCCGGTGGCCCGTACAAACTTGTTAAAGTTTGCACCAGTGGGGCGGGCAATGAAGATACTCAAGAGCGTCTCTCTGCAAGTGGATATCTTTACATGCTCATTGGCGGAATGCCAGAGAGTGACACTTAGCATATTGTCCTCTTTATATCACTAGTGCCGTTACTCAGAGTCGTTACTTGGGACTTGTTAATTGATTATCCACGTTAATCGACAGATATACATTTTGACCCAGTCAGTCAAAATAGGAGAGTTTAAAAAGACTTCATTTTTGTTGGTTGTGGTATTTAATCGGTTTTTGGATGACGTCTCGTGAGTGTCGAAATTGTGAGTACATTGTATTGGGTTCCCACCTGTAAATCAAATGTAAGTTGGTAATAGTAAATAAATAAATACAAATATATGGGTAGGAAGATTGACTTGGTCAAGTTTTGTTTGGGTTCGTTTAAACTGAAGTCGCATTGGTTGAGAAGTAATCGTGTTTCGACGAAATTTGCCGATGGAACTTTGAAAAGAAATGATTTTCATGTGTAAGTAGATCTCCTAAGACATTTTTACACGCAATTTCTACGATGAATAATAAAAAAAAAATAACCGCCTCTGTGGTCGAGTGGTTTAGACCACCTGTCTCAGACCCAGAGATCTCGAGTTCGATTCCCAGTGGGGGCAAAATTTTCTGCTCAGTTTTGTCGGTGGGAGGGCTTGTTCTAAGTCCGCCTGGCTAGCTACCACCATCTTATCCAAGTCTGCCGCCATAACAACAATGTTACACACAGTATTGTTGTGTTTCGGCAGTTGAGGTTGAGGTAAGATAGCCAGTTCCTCTGTTGTTGAGGATTCCGGGTGAAGCTACCTTCCACCTTCGGCTTGATCATCACTTACCATCAGGTGAGCGTGAGACGCAAGCCAAAAGCATCACAGTAGAGAATAAAAAAAAAAAACTAGGTTAGCTGACTGACGCCCTGAGAAGAAATGCCGAAAGAACCTCAGAGGTCATGCTCTCTTTTAGTCCAAATATTATACAAATTCTGTGAGTCTAACAATGCAGGGCAAGTCTGGAAGGGACTTTTGAAGAAAGAGCCATTGCAGCTTTGACCTGTCCCGACAGATGCATCAGTCATCGTGTAAAATTCGTTTTTTTTTTATCCCAGAAAGTAATTTGACAGCTATAAAAAAGTCAAACAATAATCATTTGAAATGTCAAATTATTATCTGGGATTAAAAAGTGAACTTTAGCTCACCCCTATTTTAGCTTTTAGGCTGCCGTTGTCGTTGTTAGTAATCACTAGGGATGTAACGATTCCGATGCCAATCGGCAGGCCGATATATTGGCATCGCCGATTATATACAACCGATATCAAACGCGCGCGAAACGACAGAGGTGCGCGCAACATTGTTTCTCCGTTGCAGGCGGGACTGACGCGAGAGAGCCGCGTAGCGCAAGCTCAGCGACATGGCAACACGACAAACGGCAGTGTTTGCAGTTTGCTGAGCGTCGTTGTCTGAGCGATGTATTGTCACGTGCCTGTTTCACGTTGTGGCGTCACGTATTGTGAAATTTGTGAACGCACATTAGTATACGTGGCGTCGCCTGTATTATGTTTAGTTAATTATAAGTAGTCAGGAACGCACCCTTGTAAGTGGCAACACTAAGCCACGATGCGGGGCGTTACCGATGTAACGTAGAACGTAGCGTCCCTCACCGGTTGGCTCGTAAACCCTCGCGGGACAGACAGACTAGATATTATGTCATTAGTTTATTTTGTCCATTCTAGTTTAATTAGTTATAAGTACTAATAGTGTACCTAACATTAGACGACGAGTGATGATTATATTATTATTTACTACAAGTTGAAGTTTCTCTTCTGCTCTCTAACTACGCTTCACCTCCAACATCGTAAAAGGAGACAGGTGGAATACCTTCCACCTTTGACCCTAAAACGTCATCACTATTCGTGATTCTGTTTATTCACAAAGTGAAATGAGGACTATTACGCACTATTACGGCGCAGCATTTTGAAAACGGTTTTTTTTTAAAGCAGTGTATCTCTTAAACCGTAATAATTTTGACCAAAAAAAAAGATAGGTACCTATATTTTCAAGTCTTATTTTAATACAGTGATGGAACTCAAATCATAATTAAACATACATTAATGCTTCAAAAAAATCTTCAAACACACCTCTTAATTGTCCTTAAAAGCAGTTTATACCTTCACTAACAATTATAATTATCATGAAATTAGTATCTATAAATTAAAAAGTAAAAAAAAAAAAACAAATCGAGGGGTGTCGTGGGACACCCGGTTGTACTTGAAACAAATTTTCTTTCGCTGTTTATTATTAGAGGTACTAGTAGCGCGCAAGTCCCGATCCCGTCGGAATATCAGGATAACAACTATCCTATGGGTTAATCCAAGTTATTAACTATCTGTGTGCCTAAACCCGTTCAGTAGTTTTTGCGTAAAAGAGTATTAAACAGCCATCCATCATTCCTAACAAACTTTCGCGTTTATAATATTTTAATAGGATTAAATTAAATACATTAAAAGTAAAACTAAATGAAGAAAAAAAAAAAACATACTACCAAAAGTGCCGTGATGGTGAAAATGTAACACTTTTTCCGCTCACGTTCGTATGGAACTTTGTTCCAAATAAGTTTGACACAACCCGCTCTAACTTTAAGATTTAGCGTGTACTAAATGCACATTTACTATATTATAAACACTATTGCACTCGTCATTAGCACTCAAAACCAATTTTCAACTAAGTTTTTTAGCGGTAAAACCATCCTTGGATTTGATGCACCATTCACCTGGTGGGTGGGGTTTAACTTGCGACCTCCTAGTGACATTCAGTTTTTTATTATTTATCATTTTAATAATACCGCTCAGTTTTGTTTTTATTTGTTTATTTAAATTATAGTGTTCAAAAAACTGGTCTGGCGAAGTACTAACACTTAACTATTTCTGCCTCTTGACATCGTTGTTGTGTTCCGATTTGAAGGGTATGGGTACCAGAAGATATTTCTTAGCACCCTTTGCCTCACAGTGGCCTTGACGGCTAACGTAGCCGAGGGTAGGCGAGCCGCCGGGCACTATTGGATTTTTTTTCTTGGTGCTTGTCATTTGGAGGGGTTAGCCATAATCGCCATGCTTGGTGATCGCAGTATGGATAGTGGTCGCTCACAATGGGCCTCATTAGAAGGCTGAAGTCACCCAAGGAGCAATGCTAAGGGCTATGCTGGGAGTTTCCCTATGTGATTGAATCAGAAATGAACAGATCCGCAGGAGAACTAAAGTAACCGACATAGCCCGAAGAATTGCTAAACTTAAGTGAACAGAACAGATGGCCGATGGGGTTTACCGGTCTGGAGTGGCAACCGCGTATCGGAACACGTAGCGTTGGAAGCCATCCCACAAGGTGATGGCCGTGTGAGACATAGCCTTGTTTTTTTAAATGAAAAAATGGTCTATTTGCCACTTTTGGGATTTATTTTCACAAGGATTATTAACTTAATAATTATTTTTAAACCAATGGAAAATTTTATGATAAATGAGAATTATTTCTTTAAATTGGTTCAAAAAAACACTTTAACAAGTCTTCTTCTCTTCTTTTTCGTGTGGTTAGTGATGACCTGGTTGTCAGAGTTTTAAAGCCGCTCATGGCTTCACTACGACTGTGCTTCTTGCACTTGGCTTCACATGCCTTGAGAAATCACACGTCAAAATTAAAGCTAGATGAGTTCGGTTTTACTTATCCGACTTCCCTGAGAAGAAAAACCTTAACAAATTCAGAGGCCACAGTGCCTTTTAAATTACAGATATTATTATAATCTTTGTCAGGCCATATGAGAACGGCAGATTATTGTCCGAGCTGGTCTTTGGAAGAAACCGCCCCTGTTCTTTGGAAATACCGTTATTCGTGGATCTTTGATAGTCGTTACAGTTCGTTAGAAGTCCGAAAGTCTGAGAACCAGCCTTACCAAGGGGTATCGTATTACCCAGTAACTGGGCTGTGGAGGTCAGATGTGTAGTGTGGTGCTGGCGGCTCGAAGGCGCCAATATTTTAGGTAATTGCTTTTTACGGCGAAAATAATGGTAATTTAAAAAATAAAAATACAGTCATGGCTAAGTAATAACAGCCGCACGGGTCGATCCATCAGGTTAAGCTACGTTTGCCGGGGTTGGTCCGTGGATGGGTGACCATCTTTACATACCGAGACTCCTCCGTGCCTCGGAAAGCACGTTAAGCCGTTGGTCCCGCCTGTCATTCGTGGATCTTTGAGTCGTTACGGGTCGTCAGAAGTTACAACCAGTCTTACCAAGGGGTATCATATTACCCAGTTACTGGATTGTGGGAGGTCAGGTAGGCAGTCGCTCCATGTATTCAGCTATTCAGTTATTCAGCTGTATCCGGCTCGGCTAGAAGCCGACCCAAAAATAGTTGGGAAAAGACTAGACAGATTATGATAGTCTTTGGAGGATAAACCACACGGATTCGAGTGGAACTGTCCAGTCAGTGCACGCATTTGTCCGTAATCTTATAGCTAAGCTGTAACTAATAAGCAGACGCACCATTTTAAAAAGCGCAAACATTTAACTAACTTCAAAATGCTAGATCTAAGATTTAATCTATGGTTCTTACTATGATACGTCAAATACTGGTTAATGTTAGTGGCATAAACAAAAAACCTAGCGATATTTTAAGACCAATTACTATTATATCATGAATATTTACAAAGAGGTCTGGTTCTAAGTTCGGTCGTTCGACACGTGTAAGATACGTCAGCATTAAGGATATGTCACGCCATGCACCAGCCACCGCGTCTGCTGACCAATCAATACGCGTCATCTTACTGAAACTAGTCGCAGACTAAATAAGAAAACTAAGACATAGCGCTGTCAACAGTGACGTGAGGCCGGTTTCGTATTCTGGAGGTTCCGTGAAAGATAGAGGCAAATTTCGCGCCCTTACGCCCTTAACCGCCGCAGGAGACGCCCTGGGCGTCGGAAATCGCAGGCTGATTACCGGCCACCGTAGGCGCGGGCTTGCGGACGGTGAGCAATGGGTAGTTCGCCGTCCGATAAGGACCAGCTTTCTAATTACGCAACATATTTTCGTAAACGATAAAGACAAATCTGTTTCATTTTGACAGTTCAACAACATTCATTGCGTCATTTACGTTGCTCTGCAGTTTTTTTTCGAACTTACGGAGCAATGGATTAGCAATCTGTTTCAAAACGATTCAGATTCGGATTGATTTTGCATTACGTAATTAGGGTACAGGCCCGGGTTGAAGGCGCGTTGTGTTCCACGCGCGCCTCAAAGAGATGTCAACAGAACTGGTGGGGTCCGCTAGGACCGATACCTGCCGGGGTCGCGGGAAAGTCCGAAAGGGATTCCGTGGCCCCTGGCAACATACAGACAACTGAAGGTACACGGGTGGGTTTTAGTCAGTAAGAGTCTGACACTCAGAGCGGGTGAAGTTATTTGATAATTGCCCACACACACACATTGTAGTTTGATTGTAAATGTGTGCTTGTGCGTATGCAGAGCGGAGTCTTTGGAGGGTTGGTTTTGGAATGCTTCATATGATCGGAGAAACAAGCTAACTCGATTAGTCGACCCCTGTTATTTATTTTGTGCTTTAAGAATAAAATATAACTATTTATATCTAAGTATTAAAAAAGATGTGCTCGGTTGAGAGAAATAGGCTCGCCTATTACATTACTGTCACGACTTTCGGGCTTCTGACCTTGTCCGATGAAGCGCCAGCGCAGCTGGGCGCGTAGCTTTAAATTCCCCTCATAATAATAATGATATATCCTTGATCCAGCCTGTCCCATCTTGCTGTCCTCCCCTCAGCGACGCCCTAAGCCGAGGTTCGTACCCCACAAGGGGTGCCCTTAGCGAGCGTTCGCTTAATTTTAATTTAGAATAGTTTTGTTCCTGGCTGGAGGCTTTGAGTGTAGTAAGCTTAAGGCAGCCACAGGATAGTCCGGTTAAGCAGTAAATACCTTAGTGGTATACCTGCGGAATGCCATCCAAAAAAAAAAAAATGTCTTCTGACGTCCCGTAATGACTGACAAATAGAATGACATCCGGGACCAACAAGGCATGGAGGGGTCTCATGGACGGACCGTGGCAAGCGTCAATCCACCAAAACAAACACAATCAAAATATTGTAACAACGATTACTAAAAGCTATGCAAATTACATGACAGAGTAATAATAAATAAATTAATTTAAAATGTAATTCGCCTTCCATGGCTATATTATAATAAACAAAGTTAATAGTGGTTTGACTTCATATATTAGCTTAAAATTGAGGTTAAATTAAAAACAGATTCTAGATTCAAATAATCAGGTTCAACGGCAACACGTGTTAGATACAGGCTGTTTATTTTTTATTTTTTGCGGAATATAATTTTTAGAATTATTTATTCAGTTTGGTAAATAAGAACCTGCTCTACTTGTTAAAATGCTATATAGATTAATTGTTAGCTATATTCAAAAACAAAAGTAATTTATTCAAATTACATAATTTTGGAATGTCAAAATTACATAAGACAGTCCCCCAAAACGTCCGCCACTTCCTAGTGCTTTAGCTGGGAAGAACTGGCTCAACAAACTCCCCAGCAGCACTGCTGTCTGTTCAGTTAGAAAACTTTATTCTATACTTACGTAAAATAATTTACATTACGCAACAAAAAAATATTTATATTAAAAAAAAAAATATTATACCTATAAATATTTATGTAGTAGCAATCTAGCAATATTTTGAAGATTCAGTAATTTATCGTAATTTCATGTTTTTTTTTCTTTTGGTACCGAGTAAATACAGTTATAAGAAATAATAAATTCGTTTAGCTGACATTGCTACCAAATAAATTGGATAGAATGTTAACCTTCGAGAAAAAAACTCTTAAATGCGAATGACTCAATTTTTTTTATAAGAATTGAAAGTTTTATCATCAACTCAAGTTATGTTAAGTGACATTGATAATGCCAGGATATTTTTTGCTCTGCTCGAGTCTAAATATAGACAAATCTGCGCGTTAGTATAACTTCGGTTAAAGTGTGTAAAACTTGGATTTCTTAAGAATGCGGTTCCGTCATATTTTATTGGCCGTCATGGAAATCTGACAATCTCACCCACGGATATCTATGATCTCACCAGTATTTGACACGAAAGCGCCAGGGTACGCGGGCTACCCTGGCGCTTTATGTTTGATACGGCCGCAAATCATATCTAGATCAACAATTCAACAAACATACAACCCGTCACTGACCTGCAAATTGCAAAAAGGTAAGAAAATTTGTATTTCGCAAGCTACCTAAGAAAACTCAAACTCAAAGCCTTTATTTCAATTAAACCCTTTACAGGCACTTTCAAATTGTCAAAGAGTCAGTTAGTCAGAAAGTTGAAGCTAGTTGCCCATTCCAAAACGTAGATCTCTATGGAGAAGAACGGGCAAGAACGGCTACCTAAGAAATAAAGAAGAAAGAAAATACGTTTATTTGCGGCACATTATGACGCAAGCAAAGGAAAAAAGAAACATGAAAATAACAATTTGGGGGAAAATATGCGTCACATCCACGCAAAACGGCCATCGCTCAGCATAATGCTGGGACCCTATGCGAGACAGAGCCCCAGCGCTGGTTTTCAGCGACAACCGGTGTTGACGTGATGACGTCAACCGGTGTAGCATAATTATAAAGAAATAAGAAAAAAAATATAATCAGCTTCAGCGCATCCCCCCTTAAGGTGTTAAAAAACGGTCTGACGGATTCGGATAGCCGTTATTTTGTGACAGTTCACCGCTTTCTTAAGAAAGTATAGCTTTAGTCCTTGGGTGACCATTCTTTACGCAAAAAGTCCTACAACGCCACATGCGAATTACGCCTCACACTGACGCCACGCAAAATCCAGCATCGCGCAAGCAGAGTGGCTGTTACTTTAGAACCTATAACGAAGTCGCGAGCAGAAGCTAGTCATATAAACCATTCCATAACTTAATATATAGTCTGCTGTAAGAGGTAAAAATAAATTAATAAAATCTGAACTAGATGAAAATGAAACTGAATGAGCCCTTTTTTCTCAATTTAACTTGAACCAATCAGAGTCCGGATAGAATCCGGAATGAGGAATTCAGGCAGAGAACCAAAGTTGTCGACTTAGCTCACACTGCTCACAGTATAAGCAAGCTGAAGTGGCAGTGGGCCGGCCATATTAGCCGTAAAACCGATCACCTTTGGCGTAGTCGCGTTCTCGAGTGGAGACCCCGAATCGGCAAACGTAAGGTAGGACGCCCTCAGGCTAGGTGGAGCGACGATCTTCACATGGTGGCTGGTAGCAGCTGGATGAGAGTTGCTGAGAATCGACCTGAATGGCGTGCAACTGGAGAGGCCTGTGTTCAGCAGTGGACTACAGTAGACTGATGTACTTAGATGATCAATCAGAGTCTCAGAGTTCAATTCAGGTCTGGCTCCTTTTTCTCAAACATCCAGTAGCTTGTCTTGACAATAAAATTAAGCTTGAATATAAACAAATCATTTAAAATGCAGTACATGGTAATAAGAGTACTATAGACATTTGAGATATAAACACTGAAATTGATTCCAATTGGCATTGAAAAATATGCGATCAACACATTCCTTGTTATTATTAACGTTTGAAAAGAAATATAAACTTTATTCATTACTAGCTTTTGGCCCTGGGTTCCCCGCGTGAATGTCGGGAAATATCCCGCGGGAACGTACTACCAGGATTAAAAGTATAGCTTATCCACTCTGAAATGACGCGCCCCACTACCGCTTTACGCATAGAAATCCACATTACTGTGTGCATAAATGATTATTTCATATGGTAAACCTTATGAGTTAATCCAGGTTACAAACTATCTGTGTGCCAAATTTCATCCAAATCCTTTCAGCCGTTTTTGAGGCAATCCGAAACATACATCCAGACAAACGGACAAAAACTCTTCGTTTATTTTGATTACATGCCCGCAACTTCGTTCGCATGGATTTTTTTTATCATTAAAATCATTAAGTACTACAACTCCCTAAGTTCAAATTACCCTGTTAAATGACTGTTTCATGAAATCATGACATTTGAGATTAATTCTAACTTGGAGAACATTGATGTCTCTTCTGATTATTATAATTCTGTAAATTCATATTTGGTACGGTCGCGAATCATATTTTAATCAACATCCAACCATCATCTGCCTAGCCTTTTCCCAACTACATTGGGGTCAGCTTCCAGTCTAACCGGATGCAGCTGAATACCAGTATTTTATATGGAGCGACTGCCTATCTGACCTCCACAACCCAGTAACTGGGTAATACGATACCCCTTGGTAAGACTGGTTGTCAGACTTTCGGGCTTCTGACGACCCGTAACGACTGTCAAAGATCCACGAATGACAACCGGGACCAACGGCTTAACGTGCTTTCCGAGGCACGGAGGAGTCTCGGTATGTAAAGATGGTCACCCATCCACAGACCAACCCCGGCAAGCGTAGCTTAACCTGACGGATCGACCCGTGCGGCAGTTATTACTTAGCCACGAGCTCCTCCTAATCCTAATCAACATCCAACCATGAGCTGCAAATTGCCAAAAAAACTTAAGAAAATTAGAATTTCGCGGGTATTCTTAGCGCATCCCCCTTAACATTATTTTTCCATATTGTACTTAGCTAGATATAAAATCAAACGGTCTGAAAAAGGCTACTTAGTTCGATATCTGGCTCATCCTGAAGTCTGTACAGAAATATACAGTCCAAAGCAAGGTTATCTAAAAAAATCCTTCAAGTGTCCATACGATTAACCTCCAATATTGCGAGCAACGCCACGTGCAAGTCTAGTATGCAAATAATAAAATATCGGAGCGAATAAATAAATAAATTATAATTAATTTGCGTGAATAATAATTAATAATAAAGTTTATTTAAATGGTTAACGTCGTTAAATCTTTTGGCAAGTTACCTTGTTCTGAGTCCTGACAGAAGATACACGTGCACTTAGAGGCTGTTGTTAAATTGTGTAGTGAACATTTTTTTTTTGGAGGTCGATTTTGATGCTATTTTTATGGTTTAATAAGAAACTTGAAAATGGCTCGACCAAGATATATTTTTTTTTGTTTTGTTCGTCTCAGTACTGGGGTGGTTTAGGAAAAAAGGAAATTAGGAAAAATCCAAAGAAACAGCCGAGAAATCGAAAAAAACCAAATGTTGATTCTCGTGGTACGAAGTTCACCGGGTCATCTAGTTATAAATAAAATTAACGAGTCTCTGTTTTTGGTCTTTTTTCAAGGCTAAATTATGATTGAAATGATTGTAAGCGTCGGAAATGTGGTGAACTTGACACAAACTACTCACATCAAAAGTGTCTAGGGATCAAATACATTTTTAACTATAAAAAAATATCTAATTACTATTTACCAAATCTAATCTTCCAGACTGGCTTCTTACTTTAATTCCTATGTTTAAGTTAACAACTTATCCCAAAAATTTGTAAAAATTAAGAAAAATTGAATTTTTACAAATTTTGGGAAATTAATCTAAGTAAATGTACGGCAAAAAAGGAAAAAGTGAAGATTTTTAAAATATTTATTATAAAGATAAAAAAAACAATAATCTGTGTTTCCACCATTGATACGAATTACACAATCACAGCGATTTGGCATGCTTAAAGGCTCGTGCAGACTAGCGCTACGCGACGGCGCGGCGCGACTCGAACATTAAACTCACAACTCAAAGCATTTATTTCAAATAAACCAATTACAGGCACTTTTGAACTGTCAAGGGGTCGGTCAGTCAGAAATATGAAGCTAGTTGCCCATTCCAAAGCGTAGTAGGTACCTATGGAGAAGAACGGGCAAGAAACTCCACGGACACTCTTTTAAATCTAAATATGGTTACATCATTTATGTTGAAATTATACATGTGATAACGATGCAAAACATTAAAAGCGTCCGTTGGAAATAAAGAAAACAATTCAAACATTAAATTAAATTAAAATCGCCGTGGCAGCTAAGAGATGACCAGTCACTACTGACGGCGCTCGTTCACGAACATGACGCATGGATTAGCACCATTCAGCTCAACCATTTTGAAGGGAGCTAATTTAAGGGATTACTTGAACTTACACACTGACTTATTATTAGTATTACTTGTTAAAATGTTAGGAATATCGTATAATTTTACAAGTTGTTTGTAAGTATGTGAGCACCATGCATCTATCACATAATTAATTTATGTAATTCCTTCATTTTTCATTATTTTTACCTATCGTGGTATATTAATCTTTTTCTAGGTGCATTGTCTTCACATATAATTATATAATTAGTGTATACAAGATATAATGATTTTTTAAAAAGAGTAACGTTGGAGTTTCTTGCCCATTCTTCTCCATACGAAAACTACCTTTTGGAATGGGCGACTAGAATCACTTATTATTATTTTTTGTAAATTTGTCGACGTTCAAAAGTGCCTATTTTGTGCCTAATTGAAATAAATTATTTGACTTAGACTTGGATACAATTTCTAATAAAACTTCACGGTATTACAATAAGCGGTGTCGCGTCGCACTAGTCTGCACGAAGCTTTAGTTCATCAAAATCACTTTGAGGAATGGTCGCCCACGTTCTTTTCAACAAGTCAAAAAGTTATGGGGTGTGCACGGCATCCATACCCGGCAGAGATGTTCTTTAGAGCAGATCCCATACGTGCTCAATTGGGTTGAGGTCTGGCGATTGAGCAGGCCACGGCAGAACGTTGATGCGAACATCGGCAAGAGTGCGTGTTACGACTCTAGCCGTGTGTGGACCTGCATTAGTCGAAACGAATCACCCAACCGGCTTAGCAAAGGGATGATCACGTCTGAAAAAATCCTCTCCGCATAAATCTGAGCATTGAGGTTACTCTTGATCCAAATGAGATCGGTTCTTCCACCGATCCAAATACCGGCCGAAACTAATATTGTTTCCCCTCCCTATGAACGTTCGTTCATATGAACGAACGTTCATAGATTCAAGATTTCAAGAACCGATCTCATTTGGATCAAGAGCAACCTCAATGCTCAGATTTATGCGGAGAGGATTGTTTCAGACGTGATCATCCCTTTGCTAAGCCGGTTGGGTGATTCGTTTCGACTGGCAAAATTTCAAACGTTCTTGACGTCCAGAGATCCTCCAAACTCGAGTATGTCTTGTATCACACCTCATACCGAAACGAGATTCATCAGAAAAGCAAACACAACGCCAGTCTTCTTCCTCCCAATAATGGTGGCCCCATAGGATTTATGGTTTCTCGAGGTTTTTCATTACTCGAGTCTCGAAAATTCTCCAACTCGATTTCTCGGGACTATCGGCTAAACCGAGAAATATTCACATAGTTTATTTTGTTGTTTAAATTAAGAAAAACGTCTTTACCACCAATATTACCCATGGGGGTAAGCAGAAACTACAGAACGCCACCAGCTACGATCCTTAAATACTCCTTTTGTTTCTTTTACGTTCATACGTCTGGTCATACACGCACGCCGGTTGCGAGTACTACGCACCTGTCATTTCTGAAGAACATCACCAACCAGGCCACTAATACGTACATTAGTGGCCTGATTGGTGAAGTTCTTGTGAAGCCCTCTTCTAGGGCGTCTCCTCCCGGCGTTTTCACTCACATTTGCTTCGCGTTGAGTTTATGTATGTACGAGTTGTGTATCATGTACATTACAGTTCATCGCCAGAACGTGAACTCACGACCTCTACATTAGCAGTCAGCTGGTAACTGTGCGTCTATTGTGTCCAAGTGATTCTTAATTGGCTATCGATCGTCGTTGCCTGACACTACATCGCAAGATACTCAAGTGGCTCCCTATTCGACTTCGCAGGAACTCTCGGATATTGTGTCTGCTATTTAACATCCTTCACAACCCTAAAACGCCATCCTATCTGCGGGAACGCTTTTCCTTCGCCCGTCCTTCTGATGCACCTTGCAGGTTGCATCTTAGAAATCTCCTTAAATCCCCTCCCCACTCAACCGACTTCTACTCCTACTCCTTCAGTGTGCACGCGGTTCGGTTGTGGAATTCCCTTCCGCCTAACATTAGGGACTGCCAAACTGTTGCAGTTTTTAAAAGAAGAGTGAAGGAACACTATCTTTCCACTTCGTCATAGTTGCATATTTTGTATTTATTATTATATTATATACTACATTATAATTATTAGTATTTGTACATTTAAGTGATATTTATCTTAGAAGTAGGTATGTATGTAAGTATATTTTCATAGTATAGTGTTTATTTTTAAGTGATTGAATAGTTAAATATAAATAAAATAATAATAAAAAATATAAAAAAAATATTCAAGTATAAAGTAAGGTAATGATTTACATTAATTGCAATTGAGGAAAAATTAATTCTAGATGTAAAGTAGACTTGCCTGATCTAGGTTTATGAAAACCTGTGTTTCAGGCCAGCATTTCACAAATTAACATTAATTAAAAAATTTAAATTAAATTTTATTTTCTCTTCTACTCTTACACACGTTGTCTACATCTCTTTTTATCCACTTTCCTATCGCAGGTATGCTGGAAGAGATTTCATTAGAAATAAGCATCACCTTTGTACGTATTTTTCTGTTCCTTTTTTTTTCTTGTCTTTTTATATGTGAGTGCATAAACTGTTAAATAAAAAATAAATATAAATACATGGTAACTATAGATTGTTACTACAGGACGTAATTATACAATACTAGCATATTCACCCGCATGTCTCGATCCCGTGGGAATATCGGGATAAAAAGTATCCTATGTCTCAATCCAGGTCATGGTCTACTCATGTGCCAAATTTCATCAAAATCCGTTCAGCCGTTTTAGCGTGAAAGCGTAACAAACAAACAAACTCACTTACGCATTTATAATATTAATTATAGTTAGGATACTAGATTAGATGCGCCCCGCGGTTTCACCCGCTTAAGTCCCGAGCCCATGGGAATATCGGGATGAATGGTAGCCTATGTTCTAACCCAGATCATGGTCTACCCATGTGCCAAATTTTATCTAAATCTGTTGAGCCATTTTAGCGTGAAAGCGTAAAAAAGAAACAAACAAATTCACTTTCGCATTTATAATATTATAGTTACGAATAGTATTATTATTATATTCTATATAGTTAGGATAAATGTTACTCGGTAATAATATATAAGTAATTATATATATAGGGATCTACGAATGACAGCCGTGACCAACGGCTTGACGTGCTATACGAGGCACGAACGGGGTCTAAATGGTCACCCATCCACGAACCGACCGCGGCAAGAGTAGCTTAACCTTCAACCGACCCGTGCGACTGTCATCATTTAGCCACGAGCTCTTCGCTGTTATGAACATAGGTACAGTAGGTATATATTTTTAGACTCCTACTTCTTGCCATAGAACAGGCGTGTTGTTATTCAGCCTAATTGAAGAGGTTAACGCTGACACTGATATTGACTATTATAATTATGTCATATGACTCGGGGTTCTCTCTATTAAGAGGTGTCCCTAACTGCTCTACAACTTTCTGCCCGAGACAGAGCAGTGGTGGCTTTGTGGTACCGACCGTGGCTTACGATGTGTGTAGGTCAAACTCAAACTCAAAGCATTTATTTCAATTAAACCATTTACAGGCACTTTTGAATTGTCAAGGGGTCGGTCAGTCAAAATTATGAAGCTAGTTGCACATTCCAAAGCGTAGGTACCTATGGAGAAGAACGGGTAAGAAACTCCACGGACACTCTTTTAAATAAAATAAAAAATTGATACAAAATATTGGTTACATCATTCATTTTGAAATTATGCATGTGAGAACAATGTAGAAAGACGTGCACGTTCGTAAAAGCGTCCGTAATAAAAAGAAGAAAAAAAGAATCATTAAAAAACTTAAAATAAATTAAGGATCGTAGGTACGAACCCTGACAGCCGCTTTACTTTGTGTAAATTATTTCATCACCACTGCTCTCAAAACGGTGAAGGAAAACATATTCATATATTTTATATTCATAATTCTTTATTGTGGATCATAGGTAGGTAAGTACACAAAACTTACAATGTTCTTGTAAGTTGAAATAGGATCAGCTATGTCCCGCCGCTTAGAAATATAATAACAATCACCTATGAATTTAAATAATTCAAAATACGCAATAAATATCAGAAGAAGCTATTGTACATTGAAAAATACATTACAAAACATGCATCGAGAAGAAACCGGCATATCAGAGTTTTAAAAACTTCGAAGACATTATGTGACATCTACCAGTCAGTTTTGGGCCTGCGTGGTGGATTACGGCCCACTTCCTCTCACAGAGTTGTCCACGCAGTGGGAAAATTATGTTATCCTGGGCCACAATTGCTTTCGACATTTATGTTTGTTTTTAGGTGCGTAAATTGTTTATGCACGCACGGTAATGCCTGCGGATAATTATTTTTAAACTCCAACCTATTATTTCAATTAAACCATTTACAGGCACTTTTGAATTGTTAAAGAGTCAGTCAGTTAGTCAGAAAGTTGAAGCTAGTTGCCCATTCCAAAACGTAGATCTCTATGGAGAAGAACGGGCAAGAAACTCCAAGGACACTCTTTTAAATATAGAAATTACAAAATCCTGGGTACATTACTCTTGTTGATTCTATATGTGAGACCAATGTAAAAAAAATATAAAAACCAAAAACGATTAAAAATAAGCCCTGGCAGCTAAGAGATGACCAGTCTCAACTGACGGCGCCCGTTCACGAACATGACGCGTGGATCAGCACTATCCAGCTCAACCATTTTGTAGGGAACCGAATGATCCAACATACTCGCCACCATTAGCGAGACATTAAGTGAGCATGACATACTCTCAACTACCCTGCTCTTTCAAGTCAAAATACAACATAATAACATAGCAAACGACTCCATGGTACTCAAATTTACGAAAAATGAAAAAAAAAAAAATGCGTCTAAGTTACCTATACAAAACTATAGTTTGCAATGTATTTGTAACCTTTAAAGAATTTTACCACCAAAAAGAAAGAAAATCAATATTATCTATTGAAGTATTCAATAATTAAAACTTGGTTAAATAAAAATAAAAAATAAACATTATGTTCGTAGTCAGAAAAAATAAAAAAGGGGAAGCAACTCTACAATTTTTTATTTTATATATTGAGCCCAAGTGGCTGTGGAGCAGGACCAGCATTTAGCCAAGCATTTTTATCTACGATATAATCATCCAACCTATAGTATGCTTGTTTATGTTAACATACCTACTCGTAACTGGCGAAATGTGAGTGTACTGTACTATAGGTACACCTCTGCACAATCCTTCGGGGAAACAAGGCGTGATGTTATGTTATTAAATCATGTACTACTATTTATTTAATTTTAATTTGTTACCTATTTATGTATAGTTCATTAAACCTCACTTGGTTTCCGTACGTCTTTTTCGAGTGACCACTGAAAATCAGCGCTGTGCTGTGGGTCCCCTTACACAGCACTATGCTAAGCGGAAGCCTTCTTGTCAGTCATGACGCGCCAGCAGCTGCCGAATATTTCTGTTTTGTGTTCTTGATTATTTTTAATAGTTTTATTTTATTATTCTACTCGAGTTAATTATCTTTTTTTATGCACGTGTTTCTGTGACAAAAAACTTATTTTTCTTTTCTTTTCTTGCTTTATGATTATCATTAAATAGAGTAATTCGAACTAAGATAATTATATTGCTGATTTTAGTGATTATAATTCTGTAAATACCTACATATTTGTTACGGCCGCAAATCGTAACAATCATTTGATCAACACACAACCTGATATTGACCTAGATACTCCATTTGAAATAAGATTAGACATTTAAAGAAACCTTTTTTACAGTCCGTTCAACCGATTTTGACTTCTATTGCGTTGGTAGCATGGCAAATGGCAGCTGCAGTAAACAGGTGGTATTGTAACCACTTTTTTGCTTTTAATGTCATTCTTGTGCCTCCGTTATAGGAGTCAAAATCGGCTGAACGGACTGTAAAAAAGTTTTGTTTATATTATGTCTTATCTTTTTTCAAATGGAATATAGGTACAAATGTTTTTAAAAAAACGTGAGAACAAGAAATTTAATTTCAGGGGGTTACCATCCCTCCCCCCTTAAAGTGTCTGTTTGTATCTATGTAATGTTAAAATAACAGTTTTTACTAAATGCATATGAAAGTATATAAATACGGTACCGGTAAACCGGGGTTACTTTGAATCGCGGGGTAACTTTGACAGAAACTTCCATTTCATATAAAATCGTGAATTACGTAAAACGAAACGCAATTAGGTAGTTTTTTTTTCTGAGTTATGAGCACTGAACAACTGTTTAATCCTTTCCTGAGGACACGCTGGGAATCCACCAATCATTTTAATTGAAAAAGGTAAATATATTGTCATTCAAACAATCAAATCAATTGTTAGATCAAAGTTACCCCATGCGACAATATTTATTTTTCTCGTAGATAGATTTTTATTTTTTAAATTGTATTGGCATTATAATTGGGTAATTATATTTAAATTGTATTGGCATTGTAATTGGGTTTATTTTATTGCGTAATTACTTTGCAATTACGCAATAATTACTTTGTAATTACGCAATAAAATAAGGGGTATCAAAGTAAACCCCACCCTACGTATAACTCTCTGATCAGGCAGTTTAATTTTTTTTTTCTCAAAATCAAGCCAATTTTTTTCACATATTATTACAGGAATCGAGAGTAATAAAAAAACCGATCACTAGATGTTTTTTGTATTTTTTTACACCCACAAATTTAAAAGATATGAACCTTCAAAGTTTAATATTGATCAAAGTAACCCCGGTCTACGGTACTTAAAACAAAAAACTATAATTTATTAAAAATGTTGTCTGTCTGTCTGTTTGTTCCGGCTAATCTGTGAAACAGCTGGACCGATTTTGACTTTCACTGGCAGACAGCTGATGTTATAAGGAGTGACTTAGGCTACAATATTTTTTTTATGGTTCCACGCGACCCGTTCCGTAGAACCATTTAAAAAAAAAATATAATGGACTGCGAGCTTATTGTCACTAAGTGGGCAAAATCCAGAAACCGTGCTCCTACTATAAAATATCTTAAATATAAAAAAACCCAACGACACTTTGTCCGAATGAGTCATTTATATCGACAATTGATTTTTTTTGGAGCGTTCTTTACTAAAATAGATGCAATGCGCAGTTCAGAGGATCCGTAACAGTAGTCCGCGAAATTCAAATTTTCATAGGTTTTTTTGTTACAGGTCAGTATCTTGATCAAAATATGATTCGCGACCACTGATGTATTAAAAGGAGGAAGATATGTTACGCGCTAACATCACAATCAGTAAACTTGGGCTCGGCGCACGACTACATGCACCGAAACTCACACATCTGTGATCAGTGTCATCTCACAGTCGCAAAGCTACAGTTACCGACAGACGAGGACAGAGATAGGAGACGGCGCTGACGTGCGAGCGAAATCGCGTTAGCACCTCGCGCATTGTGTGCGTATCGTGTCTTTCACGCATTTTTTTAATATCTATCTCGCTCTCACAAATATGGCGAAGCAAACGTCAAAATATTATTGTAATTTTCAACAAATTAACATTTTTGGTTGCACTTACGAGTGGTAGGTAATCCCATGTGTCTTATTTTTCTTTCTTGCATTATTAAAGCACTGTTTAGCTGCACAAGAAGTCATTTTGATGCTTAATTATTACAAAAAAACTGAAATTATTGAGCTGTGTGATCTACGATGTTCCGTGCGCGACTGAGTGCCAACTACGGGCAATCCCGTAGTTGAGTAGGACCAGGCGCTGTGACTAAGTCCCGTATCTACCTCTTTTAATACATCAATGTTCGCGACCATAACAAATTATATTTACAGAATTATAATCATTAGAATCATTAATACTTCTATCTAAGTTAAGATTGAATAATTCAAGCCTTTTTTTTGTCCTATACATTTGGGTCGAGTAGATATTGAAGTTTTGTTTTTGATATTTTTTCTCGATAACGATATATTTTGTTCCATAGAGAAGTGTTCAGTTCGATGGTCTGTGCCTCACCCTCAAATTTTATAACACCTTTCTGATACAAGCCATTAGTTTAGACACTAGGGGCTAAGTCTTAAGTTTCGAAGCGATTTGAGTCCGCATCAAAGCCCACGCCAGATGGAATGCGTGCAATAAAGGATGTCACAGAGTAACAATTTTATTGTTGAAGCACTTCAAGACATTCAGTTGTTTAGCGAATTAGGATTATACCCACAGATTCCAGTATTTTACATGGATATGATAATGTAATGGATGGTCACCAATCCACAAATAGGCCGTGGCAAACGTAGCTTCACTACATGTTTACTATTTATAATTTAGCCACGAACCGTTATCAGCAGAACTACTGGTAATGAGCAGAATCCTGTTTGTAGTAGTCGTTCTGCGAACAGTAGACCTAGCGAGCACAACTTGCGACAATTAATATACCAGTAAAATTAAGGTAAGGTAAGTTTGTTTTTAAAAACAAAAAACATGATAGATATCCCTTTTTAAGGCGAAAGCGTCAGGTTATACCGCGAAATTGTGTCAAAAGTGTCAGGTTGTATGTTGATCTTAATATGATTCGCGACCGTAACAAATGTTTATTTATAGAATTATTATCATAAGAATCATCAATAATGACTATTTCATGAAATCATGACATTTGCGGATTATGCTAACTTAAAGAGTTGTATTGCTGATTCTAATGATTATAATTCTGTAAAGCCATATTTGTTACGGTCGCGAATTAAATTGTAATCAACATACAACCTGACACTGACCTGCATATTGCAAAAAAACGAAAGAAAATTTAAAAGAAAGAAAGAAAATTTAAAAGAAAGAAAGAAAAAGTATTTATTGGGACAAGCACAAGAGATATCAATATAGCTAACACACAATCACATCATCACATCAATTTATTTTAATTTAGTGCTGACATAATCTACTCATTACTATTTTTTTTTTATGAGTTGTATTGCAATATGTGGTTAGCTAGCGACCTCGACAATTATTTATTTTACCTCGATGGGCCTGGTTTATCAATTATAACTTCTAGTTACAGCTCTATGTAAGCGGGCACGCCCTTTATGCCTGGAGGCTTTATTTTCTTTTTTGTTAGATATTGTTTACGTTTAGTTATTTTTATTTCTGCTTGAGTATAGTTCTCGATGTTTTTGGTTGATATATTGGCGTGTGCTAGCTGTCATATGGCTATTAATTATAGCTATTTAATTTATAATTTAAATTATTTTTTTGCATATTGTAAATTGTCTTGTATACTGTTGTATAGAATCATTTTTTTTTTTCTAACTGAACAGACAGCTGTGCTGCTGGGGAGTTTGTTGCGCCACTTCTTCCCAGCAAAAGCACTAGGAAGTGGTGAAGGGTGGGCGTTTTGGGGGACTGTCTTATGTAATTTTGACGTTCGAAAAGTGCTGATTCTCAGCCTAGTTTGAATAAATGACTTTTGAATTTTACAAGTAAACTTAAAATATATCAGAAAGGCTTGTGCGAGGCCAAAAGGCTCCTATCTCAGCATGATGCTGTGACATTTAATAATAAATGCCGCAGTGCTGGTATGCTGGTGCGTTTTTAATTTGAATTTCGCGGCCTACCTTAGCGCATCCCCCTTAAGGTTAAGGTAAGTTTGTTTTTAAAAACAAAAAACATGGTAAATATCCCGTACGCTACACATTTACGTAAACGATTACGACAAATTGTTTTATTTTGACAGTTCAACAACATTCATTGCGTTATTGACGTTGTAGAGCAGAATTTTTCAAATTCCGATTGATAGTGTATTACGTAGGTATTTAGGGTAAAGAATAAAGGAACAGAAAGTGTACCTGTGATTACGCACTACCTGGCTAATTTCCGCTGTGATTGGCTACCCTGACTTACCGTAATCGGTCGGGGGGATTATTATTATAGAGTAGTATGATTTTTAGAACTAAAGTAAAAGTTGAACTAAAGTCGCTGACATAGCCCAACGGATTAGCAAGCTGAAGTGGCAGTGGGCGGGGCACATAGCGCGCAGAACTGACAGCCGATGGGGCAGAAAGGTTCTGGAGTGGAGGCCACGTACCGGCAAGCGCAGCGTAGGACGTCCACCCACAAGGTGGACCGACAACCTAATAAAGGTCGCAGGAAGCCGCTGGATGCAGGTCGCTTCCAACCGGCCGATTTGGAAATCATTGGGGGAGGCCTATGTTCAGCAGTGGACGTCCTATGGTTGAAATGATGATGATGATGATTTTTAGAAGAAAAAAAAGTGTATCATTTAGAAGCAGTTGTTGATGAGCTCGTGGAGCTCAGAGGACCTCGTGGCTAAGCAATAACAGCCGCACGGGTCGATCCATCAGGTTAAGCTACGCTTGCCGAGACTCCTCCGTACCTCGGAAAGCACGTTAAGCCATTGGACCCGGCTGCGTAAATATAAAGGCCGAAAGCAACACAGACACCCATAGTCTGTGCTGCATTATCTTGCGAATGGCTCAAATCAGCAATAGCCCGTCCGATCCCAACTGCAACACAGACGTTTGTAGTGCAGCCGCATTTGTTTGTATATGGCAATGAGGAGGCGGACTCAACGCAGACCCATAGTATTATTTCCGTTATAGATTATAATATGGAAACTGTCGAAAAATAGTGAACTGGATGAAACAGGTTAGGTTTAGGTTAGGTTAGAACTGTGATCAACCACCAGCGCTACTTCCAAGTTGGTCGTACCTGGGCAGTATCAGCGCAAGGTACGTTATTTCTTAAGCAAGTTTTATACTTATTTATTGCAGTCGTTTTTGTTAAAAAAAAAGTGGCTTTCGGAGTCAATCACATTGCAGAAAGTTTTCAAATGTCTTTGGTGTAATCGTGTTTGTAATATGCAGCGTTACAGAACAGCTACTGTCTGAGTTGCATCCGCCTTTGTATTTACGCGACATATATATCTTTTGACAGTTGTTGCGGGTCGTCAGAAGCCAGAATGTCTGACAATCAGTCTTACCAATGGGTATCGTATTAAGCTTCGTGCAGACTAGCGCGACGCGACAGCGCGACGCGAGACCGGCTATTGTTATACCGTGAAGCCTTCTTAGAATTTGTATTGGTCTAGTCGCGTAGCGCCGTCGTGTCGCGCCGTCGCGTCGCGCTGGTCTGCACGAGCCTTTACCCAGTTACTGGGTTGTGCAAAAATAACTGATTTCGGAAGTCAATGGCAAAAAAAAACGAAAATAATAAAAAACCAAAGACACCGACTTCCGAAATCAGTTATTTTTCACTTTGTAGTGTTTTTTGAAAAGTTTTTTAATAGGTAACATTTGACGTCTGTCAGTTTAGTGAAAGCAAATCGTAAAACAGATAGGCAGTCGATCCATGTAAAATATTGGTATTCTGCTGCATCCTCATAATAATTGGGAAAAAGGCTAGGCAGATTGAGAAGCTTAAGGCGTTCATACTCATAAGTCATACCGAACTTTGTGATTGATACGGAAACTCGTGAAATTTGCTCCGTGTTTGTTTTTTGATGTTTAATATCTTTTCTCTTGCTTTCCTGCAATCTGTGAGAGTGATTTTGAAGGGACGGAAGTTTGTAACAGGAAGCTGGAAGCGCACGCTATTCGATTTGACCAATGAGCGCGCGCGGTGGTAGAGTTGGCCTCGCCCCGTTGCTTATTACCAAGGTGAGATGTTACACATCTTAAACGATTACTGCAAGGCTCGCTCGTTTTTTTCTAATACTTTATGAAACAACTGCAATGTGCACCAGACCTCAATTATCTACATTCGGATCGGTTTTATTAACATTTCGGCAGACAGCAAAAAATATAAAGAAAAATACGTGAAGAAGAATACGTGATGCATTCATCTATTTGGTTTCTTAATTAACTGCAAACGAATTGCAAGAGCTCGATAAGGTCAGAAGCAGGAAATGTGTTATATTGTATTTATTATGATAGGTGATCAAACGAGCCAGTCGCACGAATGTATACAGCCGTCTTAGGAACCCTGTCCCACCGCTACCGAGGAAGCCGAAGATTGTATGCCCCGTAAGTAAAAGAGATGCATATATTTTAATAGTATAAATAATAAGATCCAAGGTGCTTAGAATTTCGGGGCGATTAAAGAAGAAGCAACTAAGAACGAGTTGGCGAGCAACGAGCTCAGAGTAAGCGACGACGGCTCACAGAGCACACGCTCTCTGAGTATGTCACAATCGTGAGTCTTTCAGCGAGTTTTGCCCGCCAAGCGAGCGTCACTGAGCGAGTAGTCTCTTTGATAGCTCTTGTCACTGCCACAAACGAGTACTGGCCGGTGGAGTGAATGGTCAGCCATCAACTATTAGCCCACGTTCACGGACGTAAAAATATATTTTCGTGCTCTGGATTTTCAACTCTCGGCGTTGAGCCTAGCGTTGAGAATCTAACGCGCTGGGACGAGGTGAGTCCCAGCGCGTTAGATTCTCAACGCTAAAAAACGCTGAAAAAACACACTGTTGGATTTTCAACTCTCGGCCTTGAGCAGAACGTTGAAAATCCAGTCCACGAAAAATTTCGTCCGTGCGAACGTGGGCTAATATATGTTGTATCTCTTTTACTTAATCTTTTGTACAGACGCCAGCACATCAACCTACTAAGGTAAACGCGGGTGAAGTCGTCATGCCCCAATAGTCGGCGATTAATCTAAAAACTTTTTTTTTCTTTTCTACTGAACTTAAAATGGGCCGGTTTATATGGCAACATATTGTTGGTAACATATTGCACAATTGAAATTACAACACTGAGTTTTAACAGTCATGGCGTTGGAGATATGTTAGTCGAAACGTGTGTGCCATAACAAAATCGTTTTTTCGTGAAGTTCAGCTGTCAAAAGTGAAACTCAGCACGTGGTTTTGTGTTTTGATTTACATAACTCCAGTGGGGTCTGAGGTAAGTTTCTTTGTTTAATGAGTTAGTTAAGTTTATTTGCTAACGATGTAATATGCAATTTGGAATACTTATAACATAGAAGATATATTTTTTTAATGTGACATCTATTGGCACTTTAAAACTCACATTTGACCCAAAACCCGTCATTTTAGAATTATTATGACGACTACTGGGACATGCTCAAAAGTTGCACCTAAACTCGTCATAATGAGGATATTTTGTGGTTTACAGTACAAAATGCGAATAAATAGCTAATATCGGGACTTTTACAAAATTGTTAACTCTCTAGAACAAACATATTTAAGGTTTAGACTACATTTGTTGATAAAACTGCGTTTCTTTTAAGCTTTTTCTTAGGGGTATATTTTACTCTGCTGGTTCTAGATGCACGTACACAGTCATGTTATTCGATTCAATTATTTTGTTTCATAATGGTTAAACCCCCTGTTTTCTATAAGTATGCACTTTCTTAGAGTGTTTTTTTTTAGGTAATATTGGCCGCTGTAGGCCTCCGCCATTCGATTAAGGACACGCGATACATATCTACCGCTTTGGGTACAAGTAGGTCTCCCACTTGCCTTTGTTTCTACTACGCTTGGATTACAATTTGTGGCAAGCAAAAATTGACTGTTCTTACACTATGCTTTTTGTTCGAAATAACTGCATGTCGTCACGCGTATTGTACCGCGTCTCCCTAACGTGCCTTAATAGCGCCTGTATAAAAATTATGATATTCAACTAGTTTTGACGCAAAAATTATTAAAATCAGTTTTAAAACTAAGATGACATAGCTTCCATCGCTGTCACTTCTTTGCTTGTCGTATTCGATATTGATGGGTAAAGAGTAATCTTAAGTAAGATTTTTTTATTTAAGATTGTATGTACCTAGTGATTGCATGATCGTAATTTTAATTACAGATCATGACTGAAAGAAACTACAAGCAAGAGGACCTTTTAAAAGCCATAGAAGCTGTAAATCAAGGGGCCACAACATCAGATGCAGCAAGAAATTTTAAAGTACCAAGGACCACATTAAAGGGCGTAGTTTAGTCGGCTGCTCTAAAGGACCAACGACTGTTTTAACTCCGGAAGAAGAAGAACATTTAAAGAACTGGTTAATTTTCATGGCAGAAAGTGGTTTTCCTGTAACATCAGATCAGTTATTAGATAGCGTCAAATTATTAGTTACCAAATTCAAACGTAGTAACCCATTTACTAACAATAGACCAGGTCGACATTGGTTCGAGTCATTCATAAAGCGTCACCCTGAAGTGGGTCGGAGGGTGTCCCAAAATTTGACACAATCTCGAGCATTAGTCACGGAAGATGATGTTCGTACCTGGTTCAAAGAAGTTAAGGATTATTTTTGTACTGCTCAGCTACAGGCAACTTCTGAAGACCCGCGGATAATTTTTAATTGCGATGAGAGCGCCTTTTTCTTGTCCCCCGCTGACAACCGAGTCTTAGCGAAACATGGGTCTAAAAATGTTTACAATATAATACCAAGTGGAGAAAAAGAGTGCGTAACAGTTCTACTAACAGCTAATGCATCAGGTGAATTGGCACCGCCGATGGTTCTTTTTAAGCTTAAGTCAATCCCTCACAAAATTTCGAAATCAGCACCTAATGATTGGGCATTAGGGCACACAAAAAGAGGCTGGATGACTGGCTAAGCTTTTATTAGGTATAGGTTAGAGAACTGATTTTACAATTTAAATATTTTAATAGTAATCATTTTACTCGTGCTACATATGCACATGACTGCATGGTTATTATGATTAAGAAATATATTTTATAGACTGATTTTGTGATTCCAAGCGTTTGATTTTAGGAATATAAATTAAAATGCAACTATGTATCTGTTTTATTGAATACCTGCTCTTCTAACAGATTATAACCTGCTATTCTAAATAGGGATTTGGTTTTCTATCTATGTACCTAATGTTTCAAAGGCACAAGTATGCTTAACAAATTCAAGCACAAAAAAAATGTACTTATCTTGAACTTTATGTTCAAGAACAGAGAGTTTATATTAGCATTAAAAGTTGACGAGTACTGGGAATATTTGACGAGTATCCGTACAAATCAGACGACTATTGGTACAAATCGCCCTTTTTTTACTTTTGCCTTAATAAGTACATAAACCCATCAAAATGATTTAAAAAAATTAGTTACTTAGAATAACGAATAAATTCTCTATCACGTCATGCAAAAATTGTCATTTTCTATTAAATAGGTATTTAACACACAGTAGCGCTTCAAAGTCAGTGATTTCCGAAATCCGACGAGTATTGGTACGTTTACCTTACAATCAAACTTTAATAGATTTTCATCTTTAACACAAAATTATAAGGTTCAAAGTTGATTGGGAAAATAATTTTCCCAATCAACTTTATTGTCTGTGCGTTTCTTAAGCGACAAAATAGTTGATAACTAGTCGCTTCCCCGTCGCCGGTGGGACAGGTACCTTATACACCTGCAACACACATGTCCCCTTATTAATAAACGCGGAGTATAGTTGTACCGGTTTTCCCACGGGTTTTTCTTCGCCGTTTTCCTTCACATGTCCCGGAACATAAAATTCTAAGACGTGTGACATCCACCAACCCGCACTGGCCCCGCGTGGTGGATTACGGCCCACTCCCTGTCACCGAGAGGAGGCCTTTGTCCTAGCAGAGGGGATATTATAGGCTGCTTATGCTTATGAGTTGTGCCAAACATAAATTATGAAAACTATATGGTTATATTATAAATACACTTTGCCTACGGCTTCGCTCCCGTGGTCTTTCCCGCGGGGCCCGTTATTTTTCCCGGGATAAAAAGTAGCCTATGTTACTCCCTGAAAACTAAGCTTTCTAATGGTAAAATATTTTTTCAAATCGGTCCAGTAGTTTCGGAGCCTAATACATACAAACAAACAAACAATCAAATCTTTCTTCTTTATAATATTAGTATAGATAATCTAACGATAACAAACAGTGGTTGTAGCAATTCTGCGTTTATTAATTAAGTGACTGATTTAAAGCGGCAGTATTGTAGTTTTTTTTTTTTTTTTTTTTTTTACAAAATGCATGTTCATTATGAAGTTCGGCAATAAAAAGTGAGCAGAAAACGAAATAAAAATTACTCATAACGAATATTTGAATGGGTAATTAAATAAATAATTGAACAGTAAAATGACTGAACAGGGAACTTTACGTGTGCGCAGTAAATCGGAATTAAGCTTCGAGCAGACAAGCGCGACGCGACACCGGCTATTGTTATACCGTAAAGTTTTCTTAGAAATTGTATTGTTCGAGTCGCGTCGCGTCGCGCTGGTCTGCACGAGCGCGGTTGGTTACAGTTCTAACCTAACCCGAAGGCTCCACGGCGCCGATATTTTAGGTTTCTTTTTCGTATCAATTTAATATTTTTTGTGAATAACTTACAACAAATCAATAAAAAACATATAAAAAAAATGCATGTATGGAAGCTATACTGTTGCGGGTTAACGGGAACGCCCTTCGTTAGTTAACATACCTACTGTATCTATTTCTACAATCCGTCTTACCCACATTGCTAGAACAGTTAAGAGATGACATAATCCCCACACATAGTTAATTAGTGTTCGCCGTTTGATTTTAATAATTATTTAGACAGCCAGTTAGTTTATAGCGCAGATTGGTACACTATGTTACACTCCGCAAAATCATTTAATTAAAAAGCGACTCTTTCTACGACACATTAAAGTGCAATTCAGGTCGCACAGCGCTAATTACCTACAGTTATATTCACCTAGAAGTTGCCTCTCTTTCTATCGCGTGACTCTTATATCTTCAGACTACATTACGCCTACTGAATTCGACAAGTCGAGCCCGCCATGTACCTCCAAGTGCTTGTCGGACCACGCACAATGAAGGGTTCCGCAGTTGGAATGAATTTATCCCAAGAACAAATAGGTAGGTAGTTGAAAAACATATTCTCTCATACATTTCAACTGCAAATGTAAGTTTGTACGTACAATATTGAGAGATTTACCACATTGTTTAATTTTAAGAGTTTTCTTGTAATCTACATTGTAGGTATAGAACTAGATGTAAATGACTAGAGGTAAAACTTGTTAGTGTGTGTTTATGGGGTAATCTTCGAAAGTGCTGATCCAATTTCGAAAATTCATTCACTAATTTGAAGCAACAGTATTTCTGATTGTCATAGGACATTTTATCCTAGAACAACAAACTACCCGCGGACGAAGTCTCGTAGATATTAAAAGTCTAAAATCGCCAACCAACGGTTTGGCGATACGCGCGCCTCAAAGAGATGTCATCAGCAAGTGAAGTGGTCCGATGGGACCATCGCCTGCCGGGGTTGCGGGAAAGTCCGAAAGGGATACCGTGGCCCCCTGGCATTGCACAGGCAATAACAGAAGGAACACGGGTGGGTTTTAGTTAGTAAGAGTCTGACACGCCCTCCCGCTCCACCCAGAGCGGGAGAAGTCATTTGATGATTTCCCAAACAAAACAAAAAAAAAAAAAAAAACGGGTTGGTGACGGCAAGGCACGAGCATTGATCACCACGCATGCTTAACGCTTTGGGCAGCCGGGACTCCGGGAGGGTTTCAACGTGTTTGTAAAGCACACGCAAATATGAACCTTAACCAACAGAGATACGAGCCAATTTCGGTTATTGAATTGAAGCACTTCGGCTCACGACGATTCGCTCCAACTGGCGCAGTGGTTGAAGATTTGGATTCCCGCACGAAACATAATATTCGTCTATTGTCTATGGCTATGTCCTGATCTGATCGTAGCTTTCAGTTGGTTCGGCGAATCTGAACGCGTTGCGGCGTCGACACGGGTCACGGCGCCTTTCGGTTTTCCGAAACACTTAAACGTCAATAATAAATTATGTTTTAAAACTAGACGAGTTGGGTGTTTCAACCGAATCAAACTCAGAGGTCACAGTCTTTAAAGTCCAGACATAACCTTGGTCAGATGAACGCGACGAAAGCGTTTTCGCGCGACCGATCGCTTTGGATAAGACAAGGGGTAGTTCCAGCTTTTATTTATGCACGTTTTCCAGGTTCCAGTAAAAAAGGATGTATCGCTAATTTGTCGTACGTGCGTACCTGCAGTAGCCGTTATAACGACTTTTAGATTAAGGTTACATAAAAATGTGTAATCAGTAATCAGAGATAATTACATTCAAAAACAGTTTAACACCTAGATAAAATAACTGATAGTTATCTCCAAGATAAATGTTATATTTTAAAATATTTCCCAATCATTGTTACATAGTTAGATTGTGAATTAACTGTTCTGAAAGATTAAAATTGGTTATCAGTGATAGATTGAGGAATCAATGTTGAGTTATTTTTCCCTACCTACACTTTTGTAGACTTTTAGTTAAAAAATGTTGAAAAATTCTCTGCCTAGCATTTTCCCACACTTATAAGGTATTTGGGGTCAGCTTCCAGTCTAACCAAACCCCGAGCCTCTCTTTAGTGAGGAGCCACAATGTTAAAAAATAATATGGCTACTTATACATAAGAATATAACTATAAAAAAATTTCAACATGCAATTATAAATTTTTAAACTAATTCTTGGTAATAAAACTGCAAATTTTATCTACAAAAAGTCTGATTCATAAATAATAACTTATCAAAAATATGCGTCAAATTGTCATTTTTTTTGCAATGAAAGGTAATCAATAAAAAATTTGAATAGATAAGATTATTTGTGTTTATGATTGTTAAGTTTTAAAGAACAAGGGACTTATGACTATACAGCCTATTTTGTGAAGGATCTTATTTGATGAAAAAGTAAAAAAGCATTTCGCAAAAAAAAAAAAAAAACTTTTGGTGGTAGTACTGTTAGCCAGTACTTATCACCACACTGCAGAGCAAAGGCCGCCAAATTTCAAATTAGACAATAAAAAAATTAAAGCCTTTTGAAAATTTATGTCAATTTAAAAAAAAAAAACATGTCCATTAAACTATTATTAAGAGATAAGAAATATAATCAAATTGAATTTTTATTATGCCCACGACTTCTACTGCCAGGTTGTTCTCCAGGTCAAGGTCTACCCATGTGCCAAATTTCATCCAAATTCATTCAGCCGTTTTAGTGTGACAAACAAACAAACTCAATTTCACATCTATATTTTTATAGTTAGGATACAAACCCGGTTAAGTTATGTTGTTTTGACATCATTAAAATAAAAACAACAGAAATAGTATTAAAGACGGATACAAAAACCAAAAATATGTTTACATTAGGTTGGGTTTACAAGGACAGTTTGAAAATACACGAGCCGTTTTAAAAATTATTCAAGTTTATAGTTCCAGTTGAAGTAGATCGTTTGAAAATTTCCGATAATATTTTAATCATTTCTGATATTTAGGTTTAATAATAAAAATATTTATACTTTTTTAAATAATAGAACACTAAACTCACCTGTTAAAAAGCCTGGCATATTTTTATTCCCACCACTGATGGGCAATGGAATTTCGCGTGCAGCCAAGTAATTTTTTATACACAATTAAAAAAAACACAATCACTGATTACTATGACACTGATAATAAACTTTGCATACTTACAGTTAATATGTATTATCAAGCAGTTTACACCCAATCAAGGGTTTAAATATGAAATTTGTACTAATATAGATAAAGAAACAATTACGGTTGATAAGTTACGATTACAGTAAAGTTTGGCGTTTTAATGCTATAAGACCGAAAACGAATGTGGGCGACTGTCCTCCCGCTAATGTATGCGCCGTCGAGCGAATAGTAATAAAATTATACACGGCATAGCGTCGAATTACGCGTCTCCCGCTTTTAGTTAAAAGGTTAACAGCCAATTGACTACGGTTTTTTTTAATCAGTTAAAAATATAGGCACTAGCATTATACTAAGGAGCTCATGTCGTACTCACCGTCGCTAGCGGGTCGCATTCCACCTTTCCCGATGTGCGTGGGCTCTCATTTTCATCTTGTTCACGTAATACCACTTTACGAATATCTAATATTTTGGTATCAAAATGCAAGGAGGTATAAAAAAACTAGGATGACCACTGTTACATTACAACTGTCAAAACTGAACTTCACTCGGGTACTTGTGCCAAGTGCCATAGACAAGGTTATGTTTTATAAATAGAATTTGGTATTGCTACTTGACAAGAGATGGCGTTAGTAGTTTCGAATAAAGTGAAAACAAATTTTATTTGTATGTTTTTACCACAGGTTTTTGCTCACCGACTGCTTACATGTACGGTAGGCTATGATTGGACATTTTGATATAGATACACTTACAAATATCAAACAACTGACGATAGGGGTGGATTTCATCAAGAATATAAGTTATTATTGAGCGACCATCCTAAAAACTATTGATAAAACTTAGGTAAACCGTGCAATATCTACAGCTTTTTCGATGATTTTTTTTTAATTTTTTATTTTAGAAGAGCTTACAGACTAATGACATTATAATAAAATAATATATTATACTTAAATTGTTAATAACAACCTTCCACAGATAAATACAAAAGTTATTGATTCCTAGCAAAAATTACTTCTTCAAATTATATTTATCGCAAACTTTCAATACAAAACAAAATTTTAACAAAGAACTGTCAAATTTTATAAGTACTAGGTATTTTAAAATGTTTAAAGTTAGTTTATTTTATTGAAATTTAGTTTTGTTAATTTAAGCAGGTAAAAAATGGCTTTGCTAATAGTCTCCTTACTGTGCTTGCATTGGTGCAGAATAGGTCAATACCGGGTTCACAAGAAACTTCGTTAAAAATGCGACTGGCTCTCGAAAAGTATGCATTACGCCTATAATTAGTGCTGGCATAAGGTACATATAGAAGTGGTCGCAGACGCAGTCCCATTTGATTAGTGCGCATCGTTAATATTGAAACCAATTCAGGGCAGTCAATTGAACCATTCGCGATACTATGCAAGTAGCAAACATCATTATTATGACGTCTGCGGTCAAGTGGTAGAAAATGATACCTTCTGCATCGGTGAGTGTAATCGACAGAAACTTGTTTTGCCCTGTAATCAAGGTACTTCAGAAATTTTCTCTGGATGCCCTCAATTCGAGACTTGTGATGCATATTCGAGGTGGCTGCGTACGAACAAACAATACAATACTTTGATCGGTTTTAGTGATCGGAAACATGCTGAAGTTCTTATAATAAAACCAAGTGCTCTCGAAGCCTTATTCACTATACTATCAATATGCTGATCGAAGAGTAGCTTGCTGTCTTGTATAATTCCCAGGTCCCTAATACTATTGACTTTGCATATATTAATATTGTAAAGCATGTATGTGGAATCAATTATAAACTTCTGACGAGTAAACGTCATATGGAAACATTTTGAAACATTCAGTTCAAGCCTGTTACGTCTACAGTATTCTTCAAATCTATTTAAATCACTTTGCAATAATTGCGTATCAGATATGTTTCGGATAACTGTATGAACCTTCATATCGTCAGCATAAAGTAAAATATAAGAAGTTTCAAAACAGTGTTTCACGTCAGCAATAAAGAGAGTAAATAAAAGGGATCCCAGAATCGAACCCTGAGGAACTCCAGAGGGGACAGAACTCCATCCGGATATGTACCCCTGAAGTACCACAGCCTGCGTTCTGTTTTCAATATAAGAGGAGAACCAACGATACAAGTCTCCGTGTATTCCGGCTTTTAATAGCTTCTCTAAGAGCAGTCTATGGTCAATACGGTCAAAGCATTTACTATAGTCAGTGTAAATATCGTCAACTTGTGCACGCTGTTCCATACCTTCGGATATAAATTCATGGGACAAGATTAAATTAGATGTAGTGGAACGCTTCTTAAGAAAGCCATGCATACATGACACACTATCTTGAACGCTAATGCCACCGGATGTTGCGGGCACAGGATCAGGTTCCTGGAAAGTTGAATGGAAATAGGTTGCGAATAAGTTGCTGATCTCTTCACCTGTACTCACGGTTCTATCGCCATAATGCATTACTTTAGGAAAAGTACCCGAGTTTCTTTTGTTTTCACATATGTCCAAAAGGATTTTGGGTTCTCAATGATCGAGGATTCGATTTTATCCATGTATGCATTAAAACAAGTTTTCTCCAAGTTAACTGCCCTATTCCGTAAAAGAGAAAAAGAGTGAAAATCGGACATATTGCCGTACGTTTTGAATTTGCGATGATATTTATATTTCCCTCTCATTACTTTGACCAAAGCAGAATTATACCAAGGCGGATAAGATGATTGTCTAACGGATTTAATTGGGATATACTGGTCTCTAAGCTCATACAATTTATTATAAAAAAGTTCAACAGCACTATCCAACGAATCAGCAAGTAAAAACTCATTCCAATTGATTTGATCGGGTTCAGATTTAATGGCCGTGGCCCCTAGAAAACACATACTTCGTTGTCAATTTATCAGTCAATTTGTGAATCTCAACAAATTCGGCAGTTATCGTCAATGGCTTATGATGTAGGTCTACAGGTAATGCTAAAGGATCGTGACATTCAGTAACAGTGACCCAGTCATTAGAAAAAACTAAGTCCAATAATCGACCATTGTTGTTTCTCTCAACGTTATATTGGGACAGGTTAGAAGTGAGAACTCCATCAAAAAACTAGCTTGAGTAATTACATGATACATTTTGCGTGATCAGTTCATTACTGTCAGTATTTATCCAGTCTACATTATTACCGAAATTAAAATCAAGATTAAATGATTAGCATTCACACTAAAATTATGTAACTGATTATACTTATTAGGTTGGGGAAAAAGTCTTTTCGCATTATAGTATGTGAACTTGTAATAAAATCTCTTTGGCTATTCTATTTGTATCTGGCTGGTTTTGGTATCATTGAAAGTTTAAATTTTAAAGAACATAATCCCAAATTCAAATTAGGAAAATGTGTGATTTTCATTTGTTTTTCGTACCGTCAAGATGAGTGAATCTAATGAAGAAATTCGATACATTTTAAAATTTTACTACAAAAAAGGTGAAAAGCAACGCAAGCCGCGAAAAAAATTTGCGATGTTTATGGACCTAGTGCAGTGTCTGTGAGAGTAGCACTTTGGTTTAAGCGTTTACAATCCGGAAATTTTGATGTCAAAGATGCACGTCGCTCTGGTCGCCCTATTACGGATAAAATGGATGCCATTTTTGAAAAAGTGGAGCAAGATCGGCATATCAGTAGTTACGACGTAGCTGAAGAACTGGGAATTGACCTCAAAATAATTTTGTCGCATTTGAAAAAAACTGGGTACTCAAAAAAGCTCGATATTTGGGTACCTCACGAGCTCACTGAAAGAAACCTAATGAACCGTGGACTCATTTGTGATTCTTTATTACGACGTAATGAAACCGAACTATTTTTGAAGAAGCTGATAACTAACTGGTGATGAAAAGTGGATCACGTACGATAAGAACGTGCGAAAAAGGTCGTGGTCAAAGGCCGGTCAGGCTTCACAGACAGTGGCGAAACCCAGGTTAACTCGCAACAAGGTGATGCTGTGTGTGTGTATTACAGCTTAATCATTACTTAAAACTAGTTTCAACTAATCAAAAGGCTTTAAACGAGTTTTAAGTACTTAATGCTCGAGTTTTGAGTGAGTTTCTGTAATACGGGCCTTATGCCAGTTTTCACCGACAACTAAGTGACACAAAGTGCACTGTTGGATTTTCAATGCTAGGGTCAGTGTTGAGAGTTGAAAATCGGAATCATTTAAGGCGCTGACAACAGAAACGGTAAAAGTAGGCTTGACTTAACAAAAAAAATAAGCCAAATCTATATAGTTTGTGGTAGCGGGAAAAATATATGTTATTCTTGAACATATTTCTCAGAACTTGGTTGTTACCAAAACACGTTTACAAAAAAAAAAATCTAAAAAAACTTAAACTCCAGATTATTCAAGGGAAAATTGTTTGACTGGTTATATTCGAAAAATTTCTATAGTCTCAAAGAATTTATGGATAAGAAATTCTCATGTTAGTATTAAGTGAACAGAATTATGCATGCTAAGTACAATTCTGGCAAAACATGTAGGTAAGATCTATATTGTAAATTATTGTAACACCGTGTATACCATGTTTTATGCAAATAAATACTTACTTACTTACTTGGGGTACTGTGTTGAATGTTACAACAGAATACCTTGTGATATATTAGAATTAAATGAAAGAAAATTTAAAAATCATATAAAAAGTACACTTTGTAAACAAGTATATTACAAATTAGAGGATTATATCCAAGATAAAAATGCTTTGAAACATGCTGGTCCTGCTCCATAGGTCAATTCAGAATCTAGACAAAATCGAACTGGTTGCTAATTTAATTGTATATATTTTTTTTTTTTTTAAACATTTATTTTATTTTTTGTGATTACTTGAACTCACACACTGACTTATTATTATTAGTATTACTTATTATAATGTTAGAAATATAGTATAATTTTACAATGTTTGTAAGTATGTGAGCACCATGCATGCATCTATCACATAATTATGTAATTCCTTAATTTTTCATTCTTTTTACCTATCGTGGTATAGTAATCTTATTCTAGGTGCATTGTCTTCACATATTATAATTATATAATAAGTTTATACAAGATATAATGATTTTTTTAAAAGAGTAACGGTGGAGTTTCTTGCCCATTCTTCTCCATACGAAAACTACCTTTTGGAATGGGCGACTAGAATCAGTTTTATTATTTTTTGTAAAGTTTGACGTTCAAAAGTGCCTTTTTTGTGCCTAATTGAAATAAATTATTTGACTTTGACTTTGACATCCGGTTACACAGGAAGCTATGCTGGCCCCAATATAGTTGGGAAAAGGCTAGGCACATTGATTTGACAGAGCCATCTACAGGTCTCAAGTTTAGTGTCAAGAGTTTTTGTTTTTTAGTACAGAGCCAACTAAATACTAAAATAAACGAACAAAAAATCTAAGTTTATAGTTTGCTAAAAACTTGTACTAGATGGCTCTGTATTAAAAAAACAAAAACATTTGACATTTTAACTGACTTTAGGGCATAACGCTTTTTCGTTACGTGACAATTTGTACCATAAACTCCTGTGTGCGCCGGAGTGGCCAGATTGTACAATCGTATTAACGGTACGGCGCCGGCGGGCGTCGCACCGTAAGTACGTGTGTAGTACTTTTTGTAGGTTCTACAATCGGTCAGACTTACTCGTATTTTGTTAGGCTTTTTTTTTGTAGAACGTGTGCTTTTATTATGATGTACTTACATCTACTGTTTCGTTTAGCTACTACAAAAAAATGACTACGGATTGTATACCGTTTGTTAACGCTCATAACATCAGTACTTAAAAAACCTAACGTAATTAATACAAGTAACGGAAGCACAGCCGTATAGTTCTGAGCGCCACTAAAATAAACAGTCGTTCCATAATGGCATACAATTATTATTAATTGTTTAACAAAAAAGGCTCGCGGCTGTATGACTGATACCTTTGCCAAACTAAACGATGTAGTATGCTAAACGGCCATCGATACCATCGTTATTGTCTATGGGTGAGCGTTCCAATTTCAATATGGTGATCAGCGCGCGTGATGTGGAGTCGAATTGAATTTTAATTTTGGTTTATTTATTTTATTCAGCTGTCACGTTGGTCCCATTTTGATAAGAGTAGGAAAAAAACAAAGAAACGATGGATGGACTGTGTGAAAGATGATTTGGCTAAAAAGGGTGTGATTACCTAAATGACGACTAATAGCAGACCAGCTTTCTAATTACGCAACATATTTTCTAAAAAAAAAAATCTGAAAGACAAATCTGTTTCATTTTGACAGTTCAACAACATTCATTGCGTTATTTACGTTGCTCTGCAGTTTTTTTTTCGAACTTACGGAGCAATGGATTAGCAATCTGTTTCAAAACGATTCAGATTCGGATTGATTTTGCATTACGTAATTAGGGTACAGGTGTAAGTACTTGTACTAATATGTATTCTGTGCTAAATATTATTAAACATTGTTAACTTTGTTTCTATGATTTGATTTTGCTTGTCATTTAATTTTAACAATAAATCTGTTATTGTATTTTTCGTATTTTTATATTTGTATGCCGTTGACAGCAACATAAGGAGATCTCTTTACCTACCTACTTTATTTATAAGTAACACTTATTTTTACACCTATGTTTACAAAATAAAAACTATGACTTCTTCTCTTTAATAAATAAATTAAATAAATGACTTCTAAATAGAGAAGTAGGCTTAAGGAAGAAAAATGCATGTAATGCAACTTTTAATGTTTTTTATAAAAACGTTGCCCCACACTAGAAATTTCTCCTGTATTGTGGGTGAATTTACAAACATTCAAACACACACAGACAGCCAGACCCGGAACAACTACTTGTAGGTCATACAAATATTTGTTCCGTGCGGGAATCGAAACCGCGACACGCAGCGCAGCAGTCAATCGCTTAACTACTGCGCCAACCGTGGCGTTAAATTAATACTGATGATGATGATTTAATACTGATGATCACGTCGAAACGAGTAGTGTTAATGATTTGGAAAAAATATGTGTTAAATAAGAGCATTTATAACTTAATCTGTGAATATTTTGGGTTATGTTGACATGATTATGTCGTTAAATAGAGTACCTAATTAATTTGTAAAGTTATGTCAAAACACTGTTATTTAGGTAACGTAAAAACTATGCAACTGTATTAGGAGTCTCTAGATAAACAACGAGCAGTGAGTGCGCGCGCGACCGCGGCGGCGATGAGCGATTACTTTCCGGTATGCGTATAGTATAGTATCAATATCAACCGTGAGTCTCTCTCTCTCAGCGAGTGTTCTGGCCGACAAGTGAGCATCCCTGAGCGAGGACTCTCTGATAGCTTTTGTCGCTGCGAAAAACGAGTCCTACCTGGCGCGCGGCGCGCGGACGGAGTGAATAATCCTTTAGTTTCCTGCTTAGAGCTAGGAAAGAACGAACTATTTGTAATTTCTTTTTTTTTTTTTTTTATAGGGCTCCTTGTAGCTCACCTTTGAAGTGATGACTACTTAACCGGACATTCTTGTGGCTGCCTTAAGCTACTACACTCAAAGCCTCCAGGCCAGGGGCAAAAACTATTCTAATTAAAACTAGGCGAGCGCTCGCTAAGGGGGACCTTGTGGGGTACGGACCTCTGCTTAGGGCGTCGCTAGCGGGAGGACAGCAAGTTGGGACAGGCTGGATCAAGGATAATTCATTTTTATTAATCGGGGAATTTAAAGCTACTGGCTCAGCATCGACGCGGGCTGGCGCATCAATGAGCAAGGGTCGGGGGGGGGGGGGAGTATTATTTACTCGGACGGTTCGCGATCGCGGAGGACTACGGCGGCGAGGTCGGAATGTGGGTCGGTGTCTGTGATTGTGCACTGTACTTGTGGCCCTATTGCTCTCCTGGAGGATGGTTATGGGGTCGTCTGGGTCGGTAAGGATTTGCCTCGGGCGGCGGATCTGACTGATTCAGCGATCAACTATTAATTTAAGTAGGGTCGTTGCGCCGGTTTCGCGACCACCTCCGGTAACCGACCACTTGTCTGACTAGGTATCTTAAATTAAAGACCTTTCTTTAGGACATACAAATAAATAGTATGTCTTAAATATTATTTGAATAGTTACATGATAAGAATATACTAAATTTTATACGAACCGCTTGACCCAAAACAAAGAAAAATTACGTTAAATTCACGTGTTGACTCAGTGGAGTGTGAACGTGCTGCGCAAGAGAAAAAAAATAGCAAGGCGCGCGGCGTTCGTTTTGCTACTTATTTTAAGTTTTTTACTCAAATTAGAAACGTGGGTACTTCAATTATGTAGTGATTTCAATAGTTTAATTGCATTTAAGTTAATTTTTACCATATATTAAACTAAAACCCAGTGGTCGGTTACTGAAATGCATATTTTAATAATACGTTAGAAAGCGAGCGGGTGGTCGTATTCTGACTCGCACAGTTTTATTTTGTTTTGCTTAGCATGTTCTCAATGTTTTATTTATGGTTACACTATTTAGGGTTTTGGTGTTGTAAAAGCCTAAATATGCTATTCTTCAGTAAACGACCATGTTTTTTTGATAAAACTTATTTAATTCACCCACTAATATTGGTCCTAAAAGGCGGTCGCTAAGTGATACAGTTAGAAAATTACGATGCTAGTTTGCGACCACCAAGATTTAGTACGAAAAGAACGATGGCAACAAACTAAAGTTTAGCTTAAGTATGTTCAGTATTCGAGCATATGTGATTATTTGATTTAGTATAAGTAGTTTTTCTCAAAATGACGCCCTCGGAAACAAGTCCCTAAGAGGAAGAAAAAGACTTGGAGCATTGGTAAACAGTTTCAGGGATATCTCATCCCCCTGTCTCGCTCCTCTGTGCAGTTGGATGGGGCTCGTTTTCTCATCCTGGTTCTGAACAGTCATCGTGGCAGCGTCATACGAGCATCTGAACATAGCGATATGAATTCTTCTTCTTCGATATGGCGCCAGTCAATTCGACATCGTTGCGGAGGCCAGAACTGCCCATATTTCGATGGAGTCGAATGCTTTATCGTAGTCCAAAAATGCCAAACACAGCGGCTGGTTGTACTCCTTGGTCTTTGCAGTACTTTCTCAGTACAATTTGCCGAACAGTATGGATTGTATGGATGTGGTCTACGGAGCTAAAACCTTTTAAAAATCCGGCTTGTTCTGGTGGCTGGGAATCGTCAAGTCTCCTGGCGAGATGGTTCGTGGCAACTCTCGAGAACAGCTTGTATTCGTGGCTCGGAAGTGAGATGGGTCTATAGTTCTTTAGCAAGGTCACCTTTTTTGAAGAACAGAACCATCGCACCTCTGCTTCACGCCTCGGGCGTTATACCTCATGGATGACGGAGTTAAAGAGACTCACTAGGTCTCATGACTGGAACTCCGCCCGCTTGGCCGTTGCCAAGTGCGGATTCCCAATTAAGAAGCAGGAGCTTCTGAATACTGTCATTTTTTTTTTGTTAAAAACCATTTAGGTATCAAAGAATCCCTTCAATGAAGATCGTCTAGGACTAATTGGTGTGGAACAGGACAAAGTGGCTTCTCTATGCCCTAAAACTGGATAAGTTTTTAGCTCCAAAGGGATATCGAAATTTGTACCAGGTTAAATTGCGCAACGAAAAAGATTTATTTTATTTTATTTAATAAAAAATGTTATATCAGATGATTAAATACAATTTGTGTTGATGAGTATTAGATATTTAATTATGTTTGATTTAAAGTGAAAAATAAATAATATTTTTTATCCATAAAAGTGGTTTTATTACTTTATTTTTATGTTTTTTAACAGTGGTCGTAATCTAGCGTACTAGTGGTCGTCAACCGAAACAAGTGGTCGTTATCTAGCATTTCGGCTATTTTTGCACCTTTTCCATAATATTTCATAATTTATGATTGGAAGCGTGATATTTTATATTATATTTCACAACTAGACTATATTTAGAACCAATTTACATTGTCGGCAATTATTTTGCGTGTAAATGGCGTATATTTTGATTCGTTCAAAGTTAGCAACTCAACTAACTGGTCGCCAACCGGCGCAATCACCCACCTGGGCGATCGAGCACTGCTCTGGTGAAAATAGAGAATGCGCATTTAAAATTATATGAAAGTTCATACTAATGCTGCCATGAGAGTAGAAATATTCCTTGCATGCCATTATTCTAAGTTAGCCATCCAGTTATAAACTTTGGGTGACCGAGCTCTGCTTGGGAGAAAATACGGAGGATATGAGACCTAGGTAGATCGAATTTTCGTACCAGTAAAGCCCTATATTGCAACTTTCATCGAAATCGTTAGAGCCGTTTTCGAGAACGTGATTACAAATAGGTATGTAATTTCCCCCCTCTGTAGCCCCATAGTATGAGCGCATGACGTTCTCGTTGACGGATTGTGTCCATCTTCTAGCACACTTCCGCCGGGAGCTGGGACCCTATCAGAGGCCGGTGGGCCTCGAGGTCCTAAGCCGTCCGGCGGCCGGCGTCCTCCCCGTCGACGAGCAGGTGGTGGCGTCGTGGGCGGGGAGAAATACTCGTCGCTCGAGCTCGACGCAACTGCCGCGGCCGGTGTCGTCACAGCGCTCATAGTGGGGCTTTGTACCGGCGGCGGCGAGGCGGAGCTGAGCGAAGAGTCCAGGGGTGGTAGACGTGCTAGGCGTGCGGCTGATCTTGTCAACATCTTCATTTGATCATCATTTTCCTGTTTATTCTTGTTTTATAGGAGGCCACGGTGACATCTGTCATGTCACCTCCGATTCGGCAGTTTTTAATAAAATTCTATTTCATTTTGGTGGATTATGATCTTTTTATTGAAATTTATTGTGGTTTCCCGGTTTTAGGTTTAATATGTATTAAACAGTGTGGAAAAATCTATATCTATCTATTTTTATATGGGTATATAAAAATATTGATCTTTTATTAATATAAGATTATGTACCTATCAATTTTAATTACATGGGACCAAAATTGCGAGAAAAGTTTCCACGTCAGCGGTGTGGCAGGTGACTTTAACAAACACTGCCCGTAACACTTCAATATTATAGTTTAATCTAAGTCTAATTTATTTGTGACATAAGATATAATATAATATAGGTATGTATTCTCTTCTTAATTGTTCCTGAAGACTCCCAGTTCTAATGACTATTAGCCATAAGTCAAAAACCAAAAGACGAGATACAAGCCGAGGGGTGCAGTTATTGAAGTCGTTTGTGGTGCGAGTACCGAATTTTTATCTGCCCCACGTTATGGGAGAAGACTTGGCTACAGGACGTGGTGTTTTGTCGCTTCCGCGGAAAAATACCACAGGACAGCACAAAGTCAAGCTAGTGCAAAGTGAAGTGCTACTAACATACCTACATATTATACAACATGTAAAAATAACCCTGTTCGAACCGTGAGGCTGAGTCTATTTAAGTGGCAATTTTTAGGAAAAATAAAATAAAAAACTTATTTTTTTTCAATGGGGAATTTTACAAAATAAATGGACACAATAACATATATTTAAAAAAATAATTATATAATTTTTTTGAAAACAAAATATAATAAAAAAACATTAGGTTGCCCACCAGTATTGGGAACAGGGTCCAAGCTACCGGTTGTCAGGGCTCCTGAGAGAGGAACCTCCTAACTACGACACTACTATCTTTAGTCAGCTGGATCAAGCTTTTGATCCAGCTGACTAACGATAGCCCCCTCCGGTCTTGGACGAGGCTCTTGGCTATTATGCCATTGGCTGTCACGACTATCGGCACAATGACTGCTGTATCCAAGTCACAAGTCGACAATCTTACGATTATTAAAATAATGTGGCCGTCATGGGCGCCCATAAATGTGAAACATCGAAAAGGGCGGAGGAATAAGAGAGAGTCATGCCGTTTGCCGTCACGGCATACGAGTCGGTCTAAAGCTTTGGTTTCCTAAGAAAGCAGTGAACGGTCAGACATTAATGGCTATCCAAATACAGAGCGTTTTTAGACACCTTCATACTTCGGAAAATTACAGATTTTCATGACGGTCGCTATGATGGCCAACAATCTTTTAAGAAACCGTAGCATATCCAAGTCAAATATATATCGCGCTAATAGATGTTTAAATAACATCAAAACAAAAAACAAAAAAACACTATGACAGCTCCATAGCCTCCCTGTGCAACAATCAATCCTTACATGATGGCGGCGCAACAAATTGGTTTGATGACGCAGCAAAACACAAATGATTTCTATTTACATATTGTACTGTCACTTACCTCTCCACTTTATTATTTAATCTGTTGTTTAGAGATCCGTTGGCCTGTAGTTCTCATTTTGAACCGACTTAAATGCATATATGGTGTTTTTTTTTCTAATTATAAATTTATTTCACATCATGTCACTGATCCGTTATTACCTATTTGTGGGAATCCAAAGTAAAAGCTTTTTGCTGTAAAACGTCTGCAAACTTCTTGAATTTTAGTAATTATCTGTGCGTTTCTGACGTGTGTTAGCATTTTTGACATAACTAAGGCCTAAAATATCTAGGTACAAGTCATATTTATCATGCTTTATTTTATTATACATATTTAGTCATTCACTCCAACACTTCACTCGGGCACTAAAACCGCGAAGTGAATAAAAATAAAAGTGATTATCTTGAAGAACTGTATTCTCAATTTCCTGACCTTTTAAACGTGAATCAAAATAAAAATATTTTATTTCACATAAACCTACATGGGCAATTATGAAACTTCAGCAGCTAGGTGCACGGTTCCAATTGGCCGTGCCCGTTTCCTATGGAAATGAGCCGGCAGGAAACTACAAGGTTTTTCTTTTAAAAATATGTGTCGATACACCTGTTTCTTCGTGATTACTGGACCGATTTTTATAGTTATTTTTCATTTGGTATTTTCATTGTTTTTGCTCGAGAAGTTTTTGTGTACCTAAGCTTCAATAATACGTATTTAATTCACTTCGTGTATGTTGAAGATTTTATAAAACTTCTTGGCAATATTGTTTACATAGCAAGTAGTGGTAAGTATACGAGTTAGCGTGGGGTTATCGTGTTAAGATATAATTATTACCGGTTACGTCCGTAAACTACATTAAAAAACGGTTTTTAAAGTGATATATACTTCCATATCAGTTGATGAATGATTTCTATTTCTTACTCCTTCCGGAACCCTTCTTGAACGATTTTAGTAATTGTTCTCAATAAGTACAAAAAAAAAAAAACTAAAACTACCTAACTAACTATTAGGTACTACTAACTTGTTCTTTAAACTGAATAGACAGAACCTTTAAAGTTGAACCTTTCACGCTTATAGGATGCCCATAGATAATATCAAGGCCAACCAATAGAGCGTTTGTTTGGTAATTTTGGCGCGATTGTCTATGCCCTATTGTTTTCTTATTTTACAAGTCATTGAGTTTCATTGACTGTTAGAAATTGATCTGTTCACACTTGCCACATCCGGTGAGATAAGGATTTACTATTTATATTTTAATTTATATGTTTAACATAATGGGTTTTATAAAATGGGTGGGACTTTGCCGTATGGCAGACATCTTTAATGCCACTCACTTCATTGGTAATTGGTAACAAGTTATAAACATTTTACCGTCGTAGATTTTATTGCAGTACTCAGACAGAATGACACCTGTATATGGTTGATTTCTGATCCTGTCGAAAGCTTTAGACCTGGTAGAAACAGACCTGGTAGAAACAGACCTTCCACCTGAGGTTATAAATAAATTTGAATTTTGGTGTAAAGTCAGATAAACTATGAGTCAGATGCTCAATCAGTACAGTACAGTATGGCTAGATTGTGGAGTGCGGCAGGGGAGTTGACTTTACCCCACTCTATTTAACCTGTACATAGACGGCTGGTTGGTGAGCTAAGTGACGCTATGGTTGGTTGTTCCGTGGATGGAACAATGATCAAGAACATTGGTTATGCTGATGACATGGTGCTGCTCAGCCCATCAATCTGTGGACTAAGGAAGTTGTTGGCCATGTGTGAGAGTTATGCGGAGGCTCATGGCTTGAGGTATAATGCTACTAAAAGTGAGGTGGTGGTTTTTAAAGTACGAAATAATACACCCACGAATATACCACGGGTGACGTCACAAGGAACACCATTCAAAGTCGTCACTCAATTTAAATACCTCGGTCATGTGGTTACGGGTTCTCTCACAGATGATCAGGATATAGATAGGGAGCGCAGGGCGTTGGCAGCCCGATGCAATATGCTTGCCCGCAGATACTGACGAGGTAAAACTGACTCTCTTCAGAGCCTACTGCCAGTCGTTTTACTCGTGCAACTTGTGAGTTAGGTATATGCTACAACGCTCTGCGTGTGCAGTATAATAAATAATGCGCTGAGGATATTGTTGGGGCTGCCTCGGTTTTGCAGTGCGTGTTTGCGGAAGCGCGAATCGATGACATTCATGCCATCATGCGCAAACGGTGTGCATCGATGTTTCGGCGATTCAGGGGTAGCCCTAACAGTATTTTAGCTACACTGGCGGACAAGGTTGATGGACCATTTATCAGGCTCTGGGCTGGCAGACATGTGCGTGCACATGTTCATGTAGCCAATTAATGTTAGTAAACTCAATAACTTAAAAATACAATAGTGATTTATTGTATTTTTGAATTTACTAACATAGGCTAAGTTCATACCTACGCTATATCGAAACCATGTTCTGATTTTTTGAAAGTGGCAAGAGATTGCGGAAATATTGAACTCGCAAGGTAATGGCGTTCATAAATATTGGGCTGGCTGGACTAGAGTAACTAGGTACCTATAACTTTTTATTTTATCAATTTACGAGTAATGTAGAATCAAACAAAAAATGAATTATACCCATGTACTAAAATCTCTAGACACACAATATGGATGATGCCTGGGTAAAAAAAAAAAAAACTATTTAGTCCGTCAGTCAGATAATAAAAAAATATTAGACACGTATTTTTTGCTTTATCATAATAATAAAAAATGACTCAGATACAACGCATTAAAGTCGGGGAGTGGGGGTTGATACGTCACAAGTATGTATAAAATCTACATACAAGTGACGTCATGGCACATTATAACTCAATGTATCGCCGTAATCTTTTGATAGCGTAAAAAAGGAAAAAATACGTGTACGTTATTTTTTCATAATCTACATTACGGACAAAAAACATTTTTTTAGTCATCATCCCTATTCAATCGGCAAGTTTACATAAATAAATACATTTTACTTACTTTATACCTATGACACGAAAATGTTTTTTTTTAATATAAATTTGCAAAACAATAATATTTCCGTCGAGTCCGAGGAACTTTTATATGATTGCTATTCTAAATGTGACATTAAAACAATATTGCTAGTTGTCAAAAGTCACGTCGTGGTACGAATTGAATGAACTTTTAGGGGTGACGTCACCAAAACCGCTAATAATGTATCATCGTTTTAACATTAAAGTAAGCTTATTCTAAGGACGTCATGGTACGAAAAGTCAAAGTTAGATTATAATATTACTGTTATAAGAGCTGGTGGTAGGCCCCCAGTACAGAACACGCAAGTATCGGGATAGCCTTAGGAGTATTTGGAGAAATAAAATCCAGTAATATGTCCACGGCACTTTAATCACAAAATTCACCTTTTACTTGTACAACGGTTGCACGATGACTGCCTATCGCAACGACTGTTGATTATGACATTAACTTCGATGATCAATACACTATCTTAAATTAATTTAATGGCTATTAACAAACGATTATTCATCTACAATTAGTTGATAATTAATAATACATTTAATTACACTCGAGAGCAATGAATCCGGGTCACTTAAAGAATGTTAAAAATCTCGGAAACTAAAAATGATAGGTTAATGCAATAAATTGTATTTAATAGACAATGTAATACTCCTTAAATGAAAGTAAAAAAAATATGTATACATTTTATTAACACAAAATTACATAAAGAAAAAAACTGCTGATCTCTCCTTAAAACAAAAATAGGAAACATGAAATTTATGAACTTTATTACGATTTTCTTGAATTTTAATACTTCGTCTTGCCTCCTCGTGCTTCCATTACTGCGTTTACGCGGTTTGGCATGCTGTACACCAAGTTCCTTATACGATTTTGGGGAATATTCTCCCATTCCTCTGTGAGAGCAATTTTGAGCTCACGAAGCGTGATTGGGGGAGGGTTTCGTTGTTTTACGCATCTGCCTAGCTCGTCCCAAGCAGGCTCGATCGGGTTGATATCCGGGCTGCGCGCTGGCCACTCCATACGAGTAATGTTCATCTCTTGAAGGTAGTCATTCACAATCCTACCTGTATGAGGTCGGGCATTGTCATGCATAAATATAGCATCCTCACCTAAATTGACCATAAATGGACCAACGTGATCATTGAGGATTTCTTCCACATATCTTTCGTTAGTTAAAGAGCCGTTTTCTATGATCACCAGCTCTGTGCGACTTTCAGAAGAAATTCCGGCCCACACAAGTACAGACCCACCACCGTAGGCTACTTTTTCTTCGATGCATGCTTGCTTGAATCTTTCCCCTGGTCTTCGATACACTCTGTGTCTTCCATTGTGCTTGTAGAGCATAAATTTTGATTCGTCGGAGAACATAACTTTTGACCAATCTTCAATACTCCAATTTACGTGGCTCTGGGCATATCTTAGTCTTGAAATACGATGCCCACGCTCCAGTTTAGGGCCGTTTGCAGGTCTAAGGGGTTTTAAGTTAGATTCAGCAAGCCGACGTCTTACTGTCCATGCACTTGGGTTACTTCCTCCGAGGCGTCGAAACTGATTTGTGAGTTCAGTTCCTGTAAGAAAGCGATTTCGAAGCATGGTGTTCACCAAGTATCGGTCTTCTCGTGCTGTGGTACACCTGGTTCTGCCCGTTCCTGGTCTGCGTAGGTTAGAACCAGTTTCTTCGTAACGTCGGAGAACTCTTTGTACTGTTGACAGCGACACACCGACAGTCCTGGCTGTATCGCGCTGACTCCGGCCGGTTTCCAGCATTGTAAGTATTCTGGTGCATTCTTCAGGCGTAAGCGACATAATTTCAGCTTGAATAATGAATATAGAGCACTATCAACATGGTTTATGTACCCACATAAATGACAGATTACAAACAAAAGCAAAACCAAATGCTGTAATTTCGTAGTTCCATCTTCGAAAGTGGCCCTTTTTCAAATATGATTTTTTTATGATATAACTTTACAATAACTAAGAAGTTTTAATACCTTCATTTAAGGAGTATTACATTGTCTATTAAATACAATTTATTGCATTAACCTAGCATTTATAGTTTCCGAGATTTTTAGGATTCTTTAAGTGACCCGGATTCATTGCTCTCGAGTGTATTATCATTTAGATTCACAATGTAATATATTTCACTGTAAATTAAAGATGTTTAAACTTAACATCTGCGTACCTGTTGCTACTTAATACAGTCAATACAACATCTATTAGAGGTATAATAATTCCAGGATATATAGTATAATATGAATCAGACGTACATTATACTAATTAGGCTTACACAAGCTAACCACTCAAGGTCACTGGCATATATCTGCGTAATAATTACTTAATTTTGGCTTAGCGTTCTTATTATGATGATGCCTTCATCATATTATTATCAGCCGAAATGATGATGATGAAGGCATCCTACTTCTTAGCAAGTTAATTTTAGGAAGCGTTGGGGAGTGGAAGTCTATGGGAGTTTCAAAGGTCTACCTGTAAATTCTTATATAAATTGCTTTGCATGATCCTCCGTTATATGGAAAATACTTTTGAAATAAATATACAGGGTGTTAGGCAGACAGTTGAATATTTGAAAATGGCGGATCCGTGGGGCCCTCTGCTACTTGTTTAGGCCCATTATCAAGACCAAGGCCACAGTGATCTTTTTTAATGATTTATTTTATATTTTATTTGAATTTCGCCGTTGCTCAAACTTCAACTTCATTTAAAAGTAACAAAATTGGCAAAAAAAGTAGAATAATTGTAGAATCTTATAAAATTCGTATAAGTAAGCCTTTAAACTACAAACAAATTAAAAATATATCGAATGGCCGACTTTGAACTAAGTTTTTCTAACATAACAGACAGCTGTGCTGCTGGGGAGTTTGTTGCGCCACTTCTTCTTCCCAGCGAAAGCACTAGGAAGTGGTGAAGGGTGGGCGTTTTGTGGGACTGTCTTATGTAACTTTGACGTTCGAAAAGTGCTGATTCTCAGCCTAGTTTGAATAAATGACTTATGAATTTTGAATTTTGTTTAAAAAAAATTAGAGTGATAGAGCTGTACCCAATTACGTAATATACAATCAATCGGAATTTGGATCGTATTGTTTGAATTTCAAACAAATTGCTAATCCATTGCTTCATCAATCTGCCTAGCCTTTATCCCAACTATATTGGGGTCGGCTTCCAGTCTAACTGGATGCAGCTGAATACCAGTATTTTACATGGAGCGACTGCCTACCTGACCTCCCACAACCCAGTAACTGGGTAATACGATAGCCCTTGGTAAGACTGGTTGTCACTTTCAAGCTTCTGACGACCCGTAACGACTGTCAAACATCCACGAATGACAGCCGGGACCAACGGCTTAACGTGCTTTCCGAGGCACGGAGGAGTCTCGGTATGTAAAGATGGTCACCCATCCACGGACCAACCCCGGCAAACGTAGCTTAACCTGATGGATAGACCCGTGCGGCTGTTAATACTTAGCCACAACTGTATTTTTATTTTTAAATTACCATTATTTTCGCCGTAAAAAGCAATTACCTAAACCATTGGCGCCTTGGAGCCGCCAGCACACCACTCCGTCTCTTTCTCACTCAGTCTGCGAGCAGAATAGTGCGAGCGAGATAAAAAGTGAACTTGAGCTGAAGTAGTATGAGTTCTTAAGGGTACGCTAGTGCAGGGCTCAAACTCGTTGGTCGGCGTGACTGATATGCATGCTAAAATTAGCAATTTTTGTCTAATTATTTATATATTTATCTAGTTTTTACAGGTATACCTCTGCCCAACCCGTCGGGGAAACAAGGCGTGATGTTATGTTATGTGACTTATTAATTTATTTTGTGAAATAGACGATGATTTAATTTTGTAACGAAAACGAGTGCGTTTAATTACATGAACAGATATTATGTAAAAACTATTTAACTATTGAATAAATTATCTATCCTGTACGGTTTCTATTTGGCCATTTTCTTACTACATAAGTTATTTATTTACGCCCAAAGACGAGTTAAAATTAGTGTTGAAATATGAAAGTTTAGACGCTCATAACTTCCAAATCCATAATTTTTTTCCAATTCTGCTTCCATAAAGGGCTAGATAATGTCAAGACTAATTGATATAATTTTTAGTTTTGATCGTACACCGTTAAACAGACGAGTTGTCACCTTATTAGGTTTGTATGGAAGAATGACCGACTAGCGTACCCTTAAGGATTAAGAAAAGTGAATTGAGATAGTTTAGACACACAGAAAGGATTGGCTCTAATAAGAAATCTAGTATTGATATCAGGCTGAATTGTTGATGAGTTTGCCGACCATTGCGATAACCTATGCACTGTACACCGATCATAATATTATTAAAGTCTTACAACGGCGACCCCGTCAAAGAAGGTTCATTGTAAAACTAACTCTTTTTATTTTTTAGGGTTCCGTACCCAAAGACATTTTAGTAAGGCTCCGTTGTCCGTCCGTCAGTCACAGGGCTGTATCTTTTGAACTGTAATGATTTTTGATTTTTTGGTGGTTTGATTTTTTTTGTGTCTCTATGACCGCTATAACAAAAATAATATATAATTATATAATAAGTGTATACAAGATATAATGATTTTTTTAAAAGAGTAACGGTGGAGTTTCTTGCCCATTCTTCTCCATACGAAAACTACCTTTTGGAATGGGCGACTAGAATCAGTTTTATTATTTTTTGTAAAGTTTGACGTTCAAAAGTGCCTTTTTGTGCCTAATTGAAATAAATTATTTGACTTTGACTTTGAATGAAAAAAATATATATTGAAAACTCTTTTTATTTAAATTATTTTTATATTTATACCATACAAGTAAGGAATTTTTGCAAAAGTATTAACAAAAATATGCAGTGTTTCTTCGAAATCACGTGCATTGTATTTTTTTTCTTCCTTCTTTTACATGTATCGAAAGTGTCCTTATTATTTTATTTGTAATTTCACTACACCATTGTTCACCGGTGAACAGAGTACACCGACCTGCTTTCCAATTTTCATCTATGTAATGCAAACAGCTTCCGACTAAAATGACTTTGTGACATCCGAACGGGACGGACTGTCGGATAAACTGACAGACGGACATGACGAAATTATAAGGGTTCTGTTTTTTCCTTTGGGTACGGAACCGTAAAAATTGGAAGCGAAAGGGGTCACCTTAAGGGTCAAGTTATCTGTATGATGAGTAGGTAAAGAAAAAATCGGATGATTAATGAGAACTCTTATCAGGGATACATTCTTATTCTTATCACCAGTATATATAACTTTATTTTGTTTTAAAATTCTAAGAGCGTTCAGCAAGGGAGGAGGTAACATCTAATTCTGTTGCAACAACTTTGTATTTACGATTATGAAGTATACAACATGCAGAACGCAGTATGTGCTGGCGTTGTTAGTGCTGTACGTGGGGTTGGCGCATTCCTGGGGTGAGTTCAAGAAGCATGTTTTGATCTCATTATCAACTTTTTCTTAAGTAAGACCCACTTGTGCCCCAAAACATTTAACGTTTAACGCAAAAGGAATTTAAAACATCGTTCCGTCTCTGTTATCTTCCAACGATTGATGGAAACAGAACGATGATTGAAATATATTTAGCACAAAACGTATTTTAGTGATTTGTAGTGCAAGCGGGCCTTAATTAGACCTATTTCTTATAAGGCTTGATAGTAGGTAGGTAGTATGTGTGTGTCGATAATGTAGTGCTCTATAATGGTCAATTGAACTATAGCCGCAAGTCTCATGCTATTATTCTCCTGCCCTAACCTTTTTTATTTGTGGTTTGCTCAGCATATCTTTTTCTTGCATACATCTCTATTAGCTGGCACCTCAAAGACACCCCTTTTTAGCATTTTAACTTTCGCGTAACTCATCTATAGTTTCTTTGGTCTAAAAGAAGAACTTAAGGAGGTATGATTTTGTTGGATGTAATTTAAAAAAATTAACACTGACGTTATTGATCCTGTTTCACACTTAACATTATTATCATCTTTTTGTTTGGCGGCTCTGGTTGTAAAATCTCACACTATGAATATTTTTACTTTGATGTTTAGTACTTACTTCTATTCTCAATTGTTTAAAAGGCAGATAATCTCAAACTCTGATTTTATAATATGTACACATCGGTCACGACTCTGTCACCAAAATAACGTTTTTACAAAAAAAAACCGTGCCCAAAAAAATAAAATAAAAACAAAAACGCGAAAAATAACCTTAATTCCGGAAGGCGGTGTCTTTGGTTCTGTGTTTTCGTTCTTTGCCATCGACTTCCGAAATTAAAGTTCACTTTTATGTGTATTTTTTTTAAGTCGGTTGCGTTTTTAGTGTTTTTTTTACACTTTTTATTTGTGGTACCTAACCCACACTAATTCGTATATAAACAACTGCGACTGGAAATTTTATAATATCATCAATCAATGAGTACACGAAGTGGATAAAGGACGTATTATTAATTAAAGCTAACTCAAAACTACCAAAGCAAAGTTAGTTAAATTAATATGGGACCACCGCACAAACTCCCAAATAAAAGAATTATAAAAATCGGTGCATAAACAAATAAGTTATGCAAGAACATATATAATATAATAATTATATCGACGAACCTCCTCCTTGTTTTGAAGTCGGTTGGAAATCATTTATAACCAGAGTGCATCTCATGACAATTCCAATAAGCCCAAACGTGTCCGGTGCCCATCTTTCGGCTTCATCATCATATCAGTTTGATACTTTCTGTATGCAACTGCTTGACTTGTTGATGAAAATACAAAAAACGCTATATCTTTGCCTATTATATTTGAAGAGTACCCTCAATTACTCATGGATACCATCATTAGAACTGGATTTTAAATACCACTCTGGAAGTATATCCTTTTAAATAAAATAACATAATCCAAATCGGTTTATAAACGACTGAGTTCTGAGGTAACAAACATCCAAAAAAAACATACAACTGAATTGATGATCTCGTCCTTTTTGGGAAGTCTGTTAAAAAGACGGACTACATAGTAAGTACTTTTCGTGACCGAGTTGTAACTTTTGTATGGGATTTTGGGCATTAATTGATTTCCTCGAAAATCTATTGCATACCACGTTGTCACAGCACGGCGGGCGGCGGCGGCGTCTGCGACGCCTTATCTGACGCCTACCCACTGTTATCGGACGCCTCCGCCTGTAGACACGATAGGACCCGGTTCCGTCGTTTAAAATAACTATTCATATATTTTTATGATATATCTGAACTAAGTAACAGTTATTATCTTGCAAGAATATTATCTTGTTTTAATTTGAATTTCCTCAGAGTGTTGGTAGAGTGTGGTGTGGGTTATGTAGCTAAGTTATGAACCTATATGTTTCTCTTGTTTCAGACATCGCCGTAAGTGTCGGAGATGAGCTAAGGTTTTATACCAACAATGCCATAATAAGCACCATAAAATTTGCATCCCAAAACCTCACAGCGCTAGCTTACGATGAAGTGCACAACATGATGCTGTACGTCGACAAACAGACCGACAATGACACTATATGTGGTTATTACTTATCTTCTGTAGAAATCAAATGTTTTACCGAAAGAAATGGTAGGAACATCCATGGCATCGCCTTCGACCCCGCCACAGACACAGTCTTCTTTACTGACATTAATGAGAGAAGCGTCAATTGGATTTCATTAAAACCTGGATCTGGTAACAATTCAAACGGAAATCTTTTAATCAAGATTGATGATGGGGTCCCTCGTGATATTGTTGTGGATAGCTGTAAAGGGTACGTTTCCAATGATAGTTTACTAATGTTATGCTCCAAAATAGTAAATTTTGATGCATGTGTGCAAGGTTTGTCGTTCGAGTTGGGATTGTAGAATAAAACTAAATGGAGCCGAGAGTGCAATGACAAATGCTCACACATATCAAACGACGATTTTAAACACACATAGAAAGGACAAATAAATCAAATTTCATAAATATGTATCTTTACATACATACTTATGATATACGTATATACAAATACATATAATTGAAGTGTCTGTTTGTAATGTAATATTATCAGCTTTTTACTAAATGCATATTAAAAAACAATTGTCTGTATGTCTGTCTGTTTGTTCCGGCTAATCTCTGAATCGGCTGGACCGATTTTGACGGGACTTTCACTGGCAGATAGCTGATGCTACGGAGTAACGTAACTTTTATTTTAGATCAAGAATTAGAGTCCACACGGGCGAAGCAGCGGGCAGCAGCTAGTAATAAACTATACAGTTCTTTACTGAGATTAAAAGAAAAACTCAAAGCTCTGACCGGGAAGCGTAAATACAAAGGTGGATGCAACACAGACACACATAGTCTGTGCTGCATTATCTTGCGAATGGCACAAAGGAGTAGCAGTCCACCCGAACCCAGCAGCAACGCAGTGACTTGTAGTGCAACCGCATTTGATTGTATAAGGCAATTCAAAGGCGAATTCAACTCAGACACCCGATGTATTATTTCCATTAGATTTTAAACTGTTCAATTATTGTGAACTGGGTGAAATGGGTTAGGTTAGGATAGAACTATGACCATCCGTGCGCGAGCCGCCGAGCGCTACTTCCAATTTGCTCGCAGCTAGGCAGGCTATTTAGTATTAACGCTAGGTGCGTTACGTCGCAAGCAAGTTTGATACCTGCCGTGTAGTAGTAGATAAAAGCAGTCGTTTTTGTTAAAACAATGTTTTTTGGAGCCGATCACATTGCAGACAGTTTTCAAATGGTGTAATCGTCTTTGTAATACTTTATTCATTCGGACGCGGCTGCGTTACAGATCTGGTACTGTCTGTGTTGCATCCCTTTGTATTTACGCGACCGGTGATGCCAAGTAAAAAACCATTTTTTTAATACGCAATGTATTAAACTTGCTTTCTTTGTGAACCTAAAAGTGGTGCAATAAAAGCCACTTTTTGAGGAAGTGTGTTGAAAAATCAATTAAACTTCATGATAGTCACAACTGGTTTTCTTTTTTACAGATATATTTACTGGCTCAACACAAACCTGGCGAAGCCTACAATAGAACGAGCTCGGTTAAATGGCACCGAGAGAGAAGTATTTGAGAATATTACTTCACTGCCTTTCAACACAACCCACAATTTAGAGCCACACAGCCTGGCTTTTGACCAGCAGAGTCAGGCCATATACTGGATGGAGCCTGTGAAAACTGCTACTGACAGTCGATACCGAGTGTATTTATCCCAACTGAATAAGAAACATAAACCAATCGGCGTATATTATCCAGTATCAAGTTATCCATTGTTTATCCATCCATCAAATACATTGATTGCTTCTAAAAACTTATTCTTTAGCGTAGACTTTCGCGATAAAGTCAGGGATGTTGTTGAGTTTTCAGTAATAAATGGTTGGCATGATAATTTTAAAAAAGCCTTCAGTTTTCATCATGATAAAAACATCGATGTTGGTATAGTCGGAAACTATAAAATCGCAGACCAAATCCAGGGACTGGATTGCGATGCACTAGAGAGTCGGGTCACTGCTCCAGAACGTGATGCGCTGTTTTGTGTGAAAGGTATGAAAGTTAATGGAAAATCTGCTTGCAAATGCACAGCTGGTTACACCGGTGAGAGGTGCGATGTTTCAGTCTGTGAGAACTATTGCTTGCAAGGCAACTGCAGTTTCAATGATGAGGGACGTCCCAAATGCAGGTAAAACACATTCTACTTCTTCTATTGGTTCAATTTACGCTTTAAATACAATATTTCTTACACTTTTCACAAGTTGCAGCGCTGTTTGAGCCAAGTATAATTCAGAAAAATTACGATCAACTAAATTGTAATTATTATTAAATCGAAGTTATATTTGCAGAAAATCGTCATATTTTTACGAAATATAGTAGTAGTATCTAGTAAATATACAATCGAGAGCTATATTGATGTTCCAAATGAGTTTAATTTTGTCATTATTTTATCAACATTGCCACAATTTGCAAAAAAATCGATAGTTATAGTAAAACGTTCGAACTCGTTTTGCTGTGCGCGTTACAGTTTATGTGTATGTGTAAACAACACGGTACGCACACAACAGAAATCATAGTTTTGCACTTCACACACTGTAGTATCGCGTCGCACTACACGAAACAAAAATATATTTCCATCGCTTTTGTTAGACACGGTAACACACGCATCATGCGCGTGACCTTAGCCAGTTTATAGCTAAAATTCGAACAAAAATGATATGTGCTGATAGCAGTTTACGTCAGGCGTTGAACTGTGATGCAGCTGGCTTAATAGATTCTGATCTCGTATAGAGCATCGCGTTTTCTGCATTTTTTTTTTTGCAGTTATAATAATAATTATATGAAAAAAATTGCTGCATTTTTTATAAATGTATTTTTTTTATTAATGAAATAAAGGTTGTAGAATAAAAAATGCATGGTATGTGACAGTAAAATTAAAAAAAAAAAACGTTATATTTATTTTACAGTGTGAAATAGATGTCAAGAAAATTACAAGCAATTTGTATTATTTTGACATAGTTAAATTATGAAATATTTTAAATGGATTTATTTCACCATAAACATTAAGCTTCAATCATGATCGAAGTAATTAAGCAATAAATAAGAATATTAGGTTATTAAAAATGTAAAAAAAAACTTACAAAATAGAAATTATGAACTTGAGCGATATCCGTGGTGGGTGCATACTGTGCGTGTCTATAGTATTGTAACAACTTATAGAAGAAGGTCGTTAGTCAAACCGACGTGTCAGTCTATTGCTTTGTAAGATTGTTTATGTACTTATCAACGCCACTGTACCTAGAAATGTTGAATTCCTTTGTCTACCTTGACGAATCCCCCCTAATGAAATTCCACAGTTTCACATTTTCATTGTATTTTCTTACACAAATTTATTGTATTTAAGTATACATACACACATTGCAGTGTAAAACTGATTTACTGTCACCTCACACTTGAGGTCCAGTTGAAAACCAGCGTCAGGCACTAGTTGTCGGGCATTTTTGCTGAACTGGTCCTATTTGGCGCAGCCGCGAGGCACATATCTTACAACGCACTTTACACTTTTTATTTGTTTTCTTTCTTTTTTTTAAATTTATTTTTACTTGTCGTACAATATGTTCTGATGTGTGCCTTTTAGTCTGTGCTAATTAAATGATTTTTCTTTCTTTCAATTATATTGTTTTTTATACATTGCCGCAATTTGAAAATAAATCGATAGATACCTAGAAATTTTGAATTCCGCGGTCTACCTTGACGGATCCCCCTTAATGGAATTACACTGTTTCACATTTTATTTATTTCAGATGTGATGCCGGTTATTCCGGGGACAGGTGTGAAGTCTACGCGTGTCATGGATATTGTCAGAACGACGGCGACTGTTCCCTGAACGACAAGCTTGAGCCAGTCTGTCGGTGTGTTGGTAGTTACAAAGGTACAAGATGCGAAGCTGATACACATGACACTTTAACCAATACCACTACGTCCTGCTCTGAAAAAAAAGAAACTACCTCTTCTCGTAGATGAATTATTGTCGATCCTGCGAAAGCCTTCCTCAAGAAAGATCATAATTGTTGAAGTATATTATAATACGTGATTAATTATCTTTTAATTTTGTTTTTCAGTAGCTTCTGTAGCCGTTTACTATCTGTTTAAAAATAGTGTAGAACAAAGCTTCTAGTTCACAGCGTTCCGAAACAAAGGTCTCTTTAGTTTTCGAAATCGTTTTGCATTCAACTGTTTTTTTTTTTTTTTATAAAAATGATTAAATTATAAATTGGTATTGATGGGTAGGTATTGATATAAAATGTCCCAAAAACAAACTTAACTTTGTAGTTGAAAAACATGTTCTCCCATACATCACTATACGTCACGGTCAATTCTCCAACTGCAAGTGTAAGTTTGTATCCGCAAGAATATATTTTTTTATGTGATAAAACTACAAATTAACAATTTTCAAACTTTTTCCTTTCAATCTGCCTAGCCTTTTCCCAACTATATTGGGGTCGGCTTCCAGTCTAACCGGATGCAGCTGAATACCAGTATTTTACATGGAGCGACTGCCTATCTGACCTCCACAACCCAGTAACTGGGTAATACGATACCCCTTGGTAAGACTGGTTGTCAGACTTTCGGGCTTCTGACGACCCGTAACGACTGTCAAAGATCCACGAATGACAGCCGGGACCAACGGCTTAACGTGCTTTCCGAGGCACGGAGGAGTCTCGGTATGTAAAGATAAAAGACCAACCCCGGCAAGCGTAGCTTAACCTGACGGATCGACCCGTGCGGCAGTTACTACTTAGCCACGAGCTCCCAAACTTTTTCCTTTACCAAACATAATTCTAGGTCAACGGAAAGTAGGTTTTGATTTATTTTATTTGCGAGTATCAAAATATGTCGCTTAAATGGCCGTATTTTTTTATTGCGTTGACTTAGGAGCTCTAAATCTCTAAATGAAGCTTTCATTTAGAGATTTAGAGCTCCAAGGGACCACAGACCTGACAACTTGATACCTTCACGCGATCCTGAGAAAAAGGGTCAGACTGACGGAGGGACAACGCATTGACCTTGGGTTCAGTTTTTTTCTTTTGAGGTACGGAACCCTAAAAATGAGCTGCCTGGAGTCAAAACTTCGATTTTCAAAAAAATCAAAACTTGAATTTTGAATTTTTTGATAACCAAATGACAGATTCACAATCACAAGTCATTTTGTATATTCTTCCGTCGTCACAGTGGTCACGCCACGCGTGCAGAGAGCTGGCTCGATCTTTGGCCTAATAATTTGCATTGCCATTCAACGGTCTTTCAGGAGTTTCGGGGATCTTTCTGAGGTACGGAACCCTAAAAATGAGCTGTTTGGAGTCAAAACTTCGATTTTCAAAAAAATCAAAACTTGAATTTTGAATTTTTTGAAAACCAAATGACAGATTCACAATCCCAAGTCATTTTGTATATTCTTCCGTCGTCACAGTGGTCACGCCACGCGTGCAGAGAGCTGGCTCGATCTTTGGCCTAAGAATTTGCATTACCATTCAACGTCTAGCAGCGTTGCCCCGTTGAATGGCAATGCAAATTCTTCTTCTTTTGGGTCCGTTGTTGGATGCCAACAATGTGGAGAAGTACTTCGCCGAATAACTGTCCTTTTTGTATTTTTTTTGTATGTAGTTTGTTAAATATTAGTTAGTAAACCAGTGGTACCGAATGATGGTTCTATCCGGTACGTTATTATTGCGGTCCATGCTACAATGTAGTATGACATCAGTTTCCTCACATTTTGCTGCAAATTCAATCAAACTTGGAAACGTCACAAGCCGTTATGCAGTGCCGCCATTTGCATTGTAGTTAAAAAATATTTATTTGTTTAATATCGGAGCTTACATAACTAATGTATATGAAATATCGTATTGTATAATATAATTAACAGGTACCTATATTAAAAAAATAATTTATAGGTATCGTTTTTTTCATAAACTTCCTTTACATCCCAATAATAAAATAGGCTATGTTATGTTATGGCTATATTATGTATACGAGTATGTTGTAAGTCCCATGTAACAGGAGGCGACCTACTACATGGGACTTAAAACATATCTGACTGGTGAAATGTGGGTGTTGTACTATAGGTACACCTCTGCCTAACCCTTCGGGAATACAGGCGTGATGTTATGTTATGTTCCTTTACACAATATTGCTCACAGACAGATCAGTTACCTAGTCAGAGTGATGGAAGATTTCATAGGTACACATTACTTAACAACTAAGTGCCACAGCAGACACGATACTGACGTGCATCAGTGAGCGGCAATTTGCTGGAAGCTTCGCCGCGAGATGGCACTGAGTGTTTGTCACTTAAAGTCATCTTGAATGAAATGCGACCAGGGAATTAGTACTGTCCTTTCACAGTTATTTAACTGACAGCAGCAACCTTATTGTAACGCCTATAAAGATCACTGTTTCGACTCAAATGTTATGTTTGTTTATGAAATAAATAACTTAACTTTCGCAACTGCGCCTACCGCGATGACTTTGAATGAGAATCACCTAACAACTTCATCATCATCTGCAGCCAGCCTTATTTTATTTTATTTAATGCTTAATATTTAGGTACGGATTGTTACGGTTACACCGCCACATACTAACTACGTATCAAAAGACATGACGTCACACAATCCTGCATCGCGCAATTAAAGTTTACCGAGCGAACGACATAGATAAGACTATCCGAAATCAACAAATGGGCAGTCGGCCCGCCAGACACAACACCCGTCTGGTCGGAGGATCCTCCCTTTTCTATGGATGTGGATGAGTGAACTTTACACCCTGTTCCTCATGCCTCTAAATTGGTGACCCCGAGTATGAACGTCAACGTAGCCTTCGTGCAACTACTTCAGCGTGACGTCATCATCATCACTCCCGCAAGCTTTCGTGAGGCGAGTCACACAGACAGCCAGCACCCTCGGCTTCAACGGGTATCATGACCACCAGCATGCAGCGAACGCGCATTCCTGGTCATCACCCTCAGCCTCATCACCCCGACTCACTGGGGAATCACCGCAATCATCTCAATCAGCGCAATCACCGCTATCACCTCAATCACCTCAATCACCGCAATCACCTCAATCACCACAACCGCCGCAATCATCGCAGACAGTTCCGACTCACCGCGAACTGTGCGGCACCCGGTTCCGACTCACTGGAACGTTAGCTGGCACTGTGAAGCATCGCAAGATACAAGACTCAGCCCACTATCTACCTCCGGTCTCCGGAGGGGAGTGATGTAGCGGTTATACCGCCACATACTAACTACGCATCAAAAGACATGACGTCACACAATCCTGCATCGCGCAATTAAAGTTTACCGCGCGAACGACATAGATAAGACTATCCGAAATCAACAGTTGGGCAGTCGGCCCGCCAGACACAACACCCGTCTGGTTGGAGGATCCTCCCTTTTCTATGGTGGATGAGTGAACTTTACACCCTGTTCCTCATACTCCTAAACAACACACACAAAGTTGTTTTGGAACTATTTCGACCTATTTTATCCATGAAAATCAGTGTCCAGTGTACAAGCATAGGTCAATCGTGAAGGTATTATTTAGGTCTTTAAATTAAAATATTTTCTTGAAAGTTTAAAAAAATATGCCCGAGAAAGTTTGATTATTTTTCTCGGGAGTGTTCTAAATAAATATTTCAATTTGTTTACATACATGAGTAAAAACCTTGTTTCTGCAAAGGATGTTTCATAAAATTTTACTTTTGGGCATATTTTGATGCTTTGTTACATAGAAGATATAATAAAATAATAATATATAAAAATATCCATGGGACAACTGAATGTTGTACTTTGGAATGCTCAATTCAATTTATTATGTTTCATACATTAATACATCAAAAATAATTCCGTAAAACAGAGAGATACTGACAATTTTTCGTCCGAAATCATATTTTTTATCTATGAATATATAATCAAACTTCAAACAAAAATGATTGAATAACTAAGATTACTATCTTACCTTGCTTGAAAAAAAAATTTGTCCATTTAAAAGTAAAATAATATTTTTAAACAATTGTTATATGCAATGATAAAAATCAATATAAATCTCGGAACGGGTGGTCCTTAGCTTTAGTCCGCGCCAAGCGCTTACTGCGGGAGGACGTATCGCTCGCTGTTGCTACTTTACGCGCCACGTAATCTCACTAATTCGCCAAGAATATAGCGCAACTAACACTTCTTGATACAAGTTAGTATTATTTTGTTTATTTTATTATGATCTGATTGTAATGTAAATATATAATTATATTGAATGTATTTTCCTATGATATTCAAAAGCGAATATATTATAGAAAATAAACAGAGTAAATATTGTAGTTTGTATTTTTTATTTATTGATTATTTAATATTATTTCCAACTTAAAGGAGATGGCTAAATGACTGCCCCAAGCATGTATAGGAATCTCACATTAACTCGTGATATTTAAAAAATCATTCATGAATTATTTAGTGTTTATTAATTTCCTAGAACTTTCGTGAACGTTAACCATAAAAAAAGTATATTCATTGCTTTTTGATTTACATGACAAGGTCGAGGGGAAATAACACTACTGGTAAGAAACACAGAATAACGAATAAATAAATAAATCGTATTTTTGTTGTTTTATTTCAATATCTTCATGTCCTTGGTTACTCAGGGCCTAAACTAGATAACATAGTTTAGGCAGGATTTATCAATCACCCCATACCTACTTACTAAACTAAGTCTCCCTGGCGCGTTTGTCTGTCTGCCTACGGATGTATCAACAAACAGATTTTGAAGGGGTTGTCACTAGTAGGTAGATTGGTTCTTCCGGAAGGTTTAGGCATACATTCGTATAGGATAATGAGTTGAAATAAAGACAGTTTTCACAGACAATATATAAATAAGTGGTTAAAATGATGAACCTATTTGAAAATAGGGATTAATATTAACAGACTGACACAAACAACTATAGATTTTTGTATTTGAGATAGATAAACAATTCTGCTAGGTAGGATACATTATTATATATTCACGCAGGCGAGAGTGGTTTTTGCGCCAATTTTAGAAAGCCCGTTATTACCCCTTTGTAGATATATACTCAAGTGCGAAAAAACCACTGCGAAATCAGGATGGGTCGCTAGCCAAAAATATCGTAAGTCATTGCAGAAATATCCAAACGCCTAGGTAAAAGTTCATAGCAATATGTCATTTGTTTGCAGTTTTTTATACCTATTGACGTAGGAGTTACACGAATATATTTTCAGGATTGTAAAGATATGAAAAGTTCTTGAAACTTTTTTCATATGAAATACTAATATTCAGCTATTCAGCATAACATATTGCAAGGTTCCATGTTTATACATTGCTGGGGCAGTCGTCTATACTTCCATTTAGAAGTCTTTATTTTCAGACATAGTTCATATTATAGGGCAAAAGAAATAAAAATAAAACTTTTGGTGGTGCTTTTGAGATAGATCCTGTTATGGCAATTTTGGAAAAAAAAACAATCAAAATGGCAAAGTAATTTTTAGTAAAAATCACGATTGGTATTACCAAATACAAGGCCAACTTCACATTGCAAATAAAAATGTTTGTTTATTCGCAGTGTGGACTGGTACTGAATACCCACTGAAAGTCGTGAAAGTTTATAAAGATAATGATTTCTGGAACTAGAAAATGTTGCCAAAATTATGAGTGGTTCTTCCCGAAATCATAGATTCGCGGAAGGCACGATCCATGCCACTTCGGAAAATATTATTTTAATATTTTTACAAGTATACTTTCTTTATTATTCCGTCTTTGTTTTTTTTATTTACCAGTTGTACCCATACTTATAAGTAATAATAAGTTATCTTGAATGATTCAACATTTAAGGATTGCATCATAGTGATGAAGTATTTAAATGTGCATATTTGATGTAACTACCAGTCAGTAGTTACATCAAATATGCACATCTAACCTTCCTTTATGTAACAGATCGTATGAATTTTAAATAGTATCCCACCGAACCACCGAACATTGCATTAATTTATATAAATAAGTACTAAAATGTCTACCTACCTGCTGAATAAATTAAGTTCTTCGTAAAAAAAGTAGGTACATATTTAGAAAAGTATTTTTATAAGTACCGGGACCGCTTTACGAGAGGCTGGCAACGCGCAAGTGATGCTTCTGATATTACAAGTGTCTATACATATACTGCGGTAACTGCTTACCATCAGGGCCGCATGCTAGTTTGCCACTTCAATGGCATAAAATATGCTAAAATAAAATTCAAGTAATTTTTTATGACCCTATTGTAACTATAATAGATATACATATAAGTTGTTTTAGGTGATCACATTAATTGGTACAAATAATATTTCATGAACTAACTAATACTAACAGTAGGTACTCAAATTTATATCGAAAGCAAAGTGGCAAAGGCTCATGTTGGTTTGTTCCTGGTATCCGAGGCATAGCTGTTTGCATGTATGCGTAGGATACTTCGCTAGACGCATACGTGCGCATCTACTGCCGCGCGCCGTCTCATTTACCTAAACCTGAGTTCTTTTATTTTGTTATAGCCCTCTTAACACTTGCCGAGTGGTGAGCGTTTAGACCATCTGCGACGTTAAGCTCGCGTGGGACTGCCGGAGCCCTGCAGCGCCGGAGCCGTGACAGAAACACATGTTGCATGATTGCTGCATTAGCTGCATGCTTGTTTGCTAGATGGTAATCAGTTACTAGGTGGGTTACCAAAAAAAAACAAGGAAAACCTCATGTAATGTACTTTAATTATTTTTACATAATAAAAACCTAAAATAAAACACACTTGTACGCAAATGTATTAAATGTTGATATTTTGAACTTAGGCATAATGTCATTCGATATTTTGAATCATTCGAAATTTTAATCACTCGGCATTTCAATCTTCGAAGTTTTAAGCGTAGGTATAACAATTTTCCACCGTAGGCGCGGGCTTGCGGACGGTGAGCAATGGGTAGCTCGCCGTCCGGCAAGGACCAAGCCCGGGTCGACGGCGCGTTGTGTTCCACGCGCGCCTCAAAGAGTGTCAGCGAGTGAAGGGGTCCGATGAGACCATTGCCTGCCGGGGTTGCGGGAAAGTCCGAAAGGGATACCGTGGCCCCCTGGCATTGCACAGGCAAGAGAAGGAACACGGGTGGGTTTTAGTCAGTAAAAGTCTGACACGCCCTCCCGCTCTACCCAGAGCGGGAGAAGTCATTTGATGATTTCGCACCCAAAAAAAAAAAAAAAAGGTACTTATAACAATTTTCGACATTTTGATATAATCGTTATTTAAATTTTCGATGTTTTGAACATTGGTATTTTAAGCGTAGGTATTTTAATCTTCGATATTCAAATACGTACCCTTTATAAAACACTTAAGGAATCACGCAACCAGCATCGTTATCCACAAATTAATCCAACTGTAAAAAATAGTTTGAGCAAGATCCACCAAGCAAACACAGAAAACAATTATTGTCTATCATATATTAAGTATCGTGTCTTGTGAAATAACATGTGGCAAACTAGATGTGTGATTATAATTAATAAATTATACAACTAAAACTATGCACATTTTTAAGCTGTGCGAGCGACAATGCAATTATGTCAGTATCAGCAAAATTATCGTTGTAGCTCATCATTATTAGTCGACGCAAAGGAGCTCGTTCTCCTGCGTTGGTTCTGCACCGCTTCGGCGCGAATAGACTGTGAGTGTAAGTATCACGAATACGTTGGGAGCGACGAGGTATGCGAAGGTATATTTGGTTTATTAGGCTATAACAATCAAATTTATTGTGACAAATCTTGTATATGAACGATTGATCACGAAACAGTCTCCTTAATATGATGATCACCTCTTAAATAATTTATAGTTAAGAATTTAAGATATTTTCGCTGTACTGATTCCAATTGGTCACTGTATTTATTATAGAAGGGGTTCCAAACACAAGTGGCATACTCCAGTTGAGATCTAATAAGCGTTTTGTACAGTAATAAGAATGTAGATGTTTTTTTAAATGGGTTGCAGGTCCGCCTTACAAAGCCATACATTTGAAAACTGTTATATCTGGGAGTGACAAAGACAAGTGAAACGACTGCTTGCTAAAGATGCACTGATTTATTCGTCGCAAAGTTACTACTACGTAAGCATGGACGCAGCCACGCACACATACACAACATCTCCTCCCCTTATTACAAGTAACGCTGTTAACCATTTCACAGTAATTTAAAAGAAACCTTTATAATCAATCCTTGGGATATTGCGTAACAACATTCGGGATAATGGGTTACCTCTTTGTACATTTGGGTTTTCATTTTGCGCTGGGTCATCGTTGCTTTCCGGCGAAGCCTCATGGTACTCATCTGGATTCAAGCTCTGAGCGGACGGTGGTGACTGTTCTACCGTCATATGACTTGCTAGGTCCTGTGTAGTTTGTCCAGTATCTTCTACTACATCTTCACCTTCCCCCGTCACTGGTTGAAAGGGTCGCTCTGATTCTGGTGACGTGCTGTTATTATCCCGCTGTGACAATCCCTGCATTTGGTTATCGCAATCCCAGTTGGTTTCATTTCTAACTGTTGTACCCTTATATAGTACTATTTGATTTTTAAGTTTTCTAGTGTGTTGTTGTGTGTTAATGTCCTTAACTAGATACATTACATTGCCTAAACGTTTTACAATAGTACCCCTGTTCCATTTACATATATTCTTAATAATATTGTGCTTATATATGACGCTGTCCCCCACAGAAAATGTTTGTTTATTTTTACCTCCATGTGACTCAATCTGCGAAAACTGTTTTTTTTTTACCGCATTAGGTACGTGTAATGAAGATGATGACGTAACTGTTTTGGGACTGATCATGTCTAGACGTGACCTTAGACTTTTACCGTACACTATTTGAGCCGGTGACAATCCCGTGGTACTGTGAACTGAGTTCCTATAATCGAAAAGGTACTTTAACAAGTTTAATTTGCTTTGGCGTACATTGCTATTCGTTAAAATACACGACTTAATCCCTTTTTTTATAATCTTAACGTAGCTCTCGGCTTGACCGTTACTCGCCGGATGATAGCTTGGTGATGTAACGTGTGCTATGCCGTTAGATTTGCAAAACTTATCAAACTCTTGAGATACAAAAGCAGTGCCATTGTCACTGACTATGGTCTGTGGTACTCCGAATCTAGACATAAAATCATATAATTTGTCAATCACAGCCAACGATGTTGATGTGGTTACCATATCGTAAACCTCCACCCATTTAGAGTGAGCGTCTACAATAACTAAAAACGTGTGCCCCTGTATAGGGCCCAAGAAGTCTATATGTAGTCTAAGAAAAGAGCTAGGAGGGTAATCCCACGGAGAGAGAGGCGCTCGTGGAGGGGAAGGCCGTAACTGTGTACATACGTAGCACGAGCCTATCATTTTTTCCAACATATTATCTATACCCGGAAACCAAATCCGTGCCCTGGCGGCCGCTTTTGTTTTAACGATGCCTAGGTGTGAATTATGCAACTCTGACGTCACTCTGTTCCTCAACTTTTCTGGCAATATTATTTTGTGTCCCCTCATTAGACACCCATTTTCGTACGAAAGCTGTAACTTACAACAAAAGTATGGTTTCAGTCTTATATCTGTAATTTTTTTAGGCCATCCATTTAATACATATTGAATTACGCTTGTTAAAATGGTGTCTTTACCCGTTTCATCTCGCAATTCTGTTAGCGTCACTGGTAAGCTCCCGTCTATTACAAAATTAATATAAGCAGCGCGCTCGATGGACGGTGATAATTCTAATGAGTCATTCCCAAACAATGCGACACGCTCGTCGTTAGCGCAGGAAGATGGCCCCGCCCCCTTTGTACTATCGCTCAGCTGAGACTCCGGCAGACTTGCCCGAGATAAAAAATCTGCGCAATTCCTATTACTACGTACATATTCTATTGTATAGTTATATCCACTGAGGAATAAGGCGTACCTCTGAAGCCTATTTGCTGATACTTCCGGAATTCCTTTATACGGTCCAAAAATTGAAATTAATGGTTTATGATCTGTCCTTAACACGAATGGATCAGATCTGGCATATAAATACTGATGGTAACGTCGTATCCCGAAAATAATAGCAGTGGCTTCCTTCTGTATCTGAGCATAGTTTTTTTCTGCTGCATTTAGAGTGCGGGATGCGAATGATATAGGGCGTTCGGTTCCGTCTGTTTCTATCTGTGATAATACGGCTCCCAACCCAGTTGGAGAGGCATCCACGGTCAGAATTAGTTTAGCCTTCTGATTAAAATGTGTTAGGACTTGGTCTGATGCTAACAATTGTTTTATTTTAATAAAAGATTGATTATGCATCTTGTTCCAATCCCATTTTATCCCTTTTTTGAGCAGTTCATATAGCGGACTTAAAATACTAGATGCATTTTTTACAAAATTCCTATAATAGTTTACTAACCCTAAAAATGACTGCAATTTATTTACACTTGTAGGTATAGGTGCCTGTATAATTGCCTTGACCTTTTCAGGCGATTTTTTAAGCCCTTGTTTATCTATTTTATACCCTAAGTAATCTATTTCATCTTTAAAAAACTCGCATTTTTCCTTTTGCAAAACTAATCCTGCATCTTGTAATCTCCCAAGCACAGTTTTTAGTCTTTGCAAATGTACGTCCCTGGTTGGTCCTGTTACGAGTACATCATCGAGCAGACATAGCACTCCATCCATATTTGATAAGACACATTCCATCGCTTTCTGAAAAATAGATGGTGCGCTAGATAAGCCGAACACCATACGGGTATATTTATACAAACCACGATGTGTATTTATGCATGTATATTTTTGGGAGTCTTCATCTAATATAAATTGGTTGTACGCCATTGACAAATCAATTTTTGAAAATTGTTGACCCCCATGTAATCTGCTAAACAGTTCGTGTATCGTGGGCAACGGATATTGCTCAACAATCAGCTGTTTGTTTATGCTAACCGAGTAATCGACACACAGTCTAACTGTCCCGTTGCGCTTTAGAACAGGTACAATCGGTGACGCATACTCCGTATGTTCAACCGGTTTTAATACCCCTAATTTTACTAAACGATCGATCTCACTATTAATTCTATCTTTTAGCGCGAAAACGATGGGACGCGCCTTAAAAAATATTGGTTGCGAGCCGGGTTTGATTTGTAATTTAACTTTATACTTATTAAACGCTCCTAATTTGTCAGAAAAAACTTCTGGAAACTGCGACTGCAATTGTTTAAACATGTTATCACTATTGTTCAAGAACTTGCACGGCAACAACTCTAATTCAAACTTTGAGATGAAGTCTCGACCTAATAACGGAGGCCCGGTGCCACTATTTACTACATAAACGTTGAGTTCATGAGTCTGTCCACTGTATGTGACGGGTAACCGTGATACTCCGACACAATGTATTTTATTTCCGACATAGGTATATAGTTGTTTTCTAGTCGGTAACAATGGCTTGCTTGAGAAATAATTATTGTAGGTAGTGTCCGATATAACTGTAACCGCTGACCCGCTATCGATTTCAAATTGTAAATCTACCCCCAGGATTGTCACCGTCTCAACCATTGGTTCACCATTTTTGCAACTAATTTTTAAAAGCTTACCATCATCATCTCCACTCACGTCACTGGTGGCAATGTGTTTTACTTTCTTACACATTCTACGAAGATGACCCGTAATGTTACACTTTTGGCACTTGTATTTTGCGAAACGACACTTCACTGACGTATGATTTGTACGACCACACACTGAACACTTTTCCTTCGATTGCGCATTTTTCGTTGTTGCCTGGTCGATCTTGTACAGCTGTTGCTCTGGCTGCCCCGCGAGGTGCGCGGTGGCTGCAGCCCCGGCGCTTGCGCTTCGTAGCGTTTCCGCTAACTCGATCGCCTTAGCCAGCGTCAGCTCCGACAAGTCTTGGGAAAAAAGTTTGTCCCGCTCACGTCCCGGCAACATCGCCATTACGAATCGGTCCCTTAGCGCTTCTTCTACATTGCTGAAACCACAATGAGCGGTCAGCCCTCGTAGTCTCGCTGCCCATTGTGTTGGAGTTTCGTCTGCTTGTTGTGATGCTGCATAAAAATTAGATCGCTCACCAAACCCGCTGCGTTTCGGCGTAAAATGATCGTCTAATAAACGCAATATGTCTTCGTATGGCACCTCTTGCAGCTCCTTCGGTAATGCAAGGTCCGAAGCGAGTTTGTAGGTGCCATCCGTGAGTGCGCTCAGCAGTATCGCGCGTCTTTTGGTTCCTTTACCGTCACTCACCGCAGTAATGTCGTTCGCTATGAACCACTGTGCCAACCGACTCCTATATGTCTTCCATGCGTGCACAGTATGATCAAACGTTGATAAAATTCCGAATTGTTGAACCGACATTTTATTTTATTTTTGATTGTGGGTACTCGTCGCCAATGTTATATCTGGGAGTGACAAAGACAAGTGAAACGACTGCTTGCTAAAGATGCACTGATTTATTCGTCGCAAAGTTACTACTACGTAAGCATGGACGCAGCCACGCACACATACACAACAAAAACCCTTGGCTGTGATGTGATCAACGTGTGCATCAGTGTAGCTTTGAGTCAAAGAGTACACCCACATCTTTAATCAGGGAAACTTTTTCCAGAGGAGTGATATAGAGGGAGTATGTGAATTGAACGGTATTCAATCTTTTTGGTAAAGGAAATAAACTTACATTTAGATACACTTAGATGTAGTTTATTGGTCAGACAATAAGCAGAAAATCGATCAAGGTCCTGTTGTAATTTAACACAGTCCTCGACGGTTCTTATTTTACGAAATAACAATTAGGTCCAGACCCTTGGTTATGTCCAGGCATTTAAGTGATTTAGCTATAGTGTCCTTAGATAAGGACAAATTAGATATAATTACTTCATTGGTCAACGAAGACATGTTATTAACGTTGCTAACATTGTTATCTATCGGCTCATAAAAATGAAGAAGGTTGAAAAGGAAGAAAAATATAACAGGAAGTTCTCTGATAACTTCAGCGCTAATGTTAAGCTGTTCTGGAAACAGGTAAGATTGGCTCTCGGAGTGACAGGAACATCGAGTATGAATGTTATAAGAGCAGAAGATGGATGTTTACTAAGCGAAGAATGTAAGGTCTTGGAACGCTGGATGGGATACTTTGAAAGTTTATTTTGTTGTCAGGATAGTGTGCAAGGAGTGGGTAACTGGGCAGACGCCAGTTTCGAAGACCCAAACTCAGAGGTAGATGAAGAGAATGCAATAGAAATAGATGAGATTGTAAGAGCGTTGAAAGGGATGAAAGTTGTGAAAGCTGCAGGGTACGACAGAGTGTCTGCTGAAATGCTGAAGGGATGTGTCGGGGTGGTAGCAAGCCTGTTGTGCCGGATCTTTAATATGTGTTGGAGGTATGGCCGTGTGCCGGATGATTGGTGTAAGGCTGTAATCGTACCGCTATATAAGCGAAAAGGGTCTCAACAGGAGTGTAAAAACTACCGCGGCATTAGTCTTTTGAGTGTTGTCGGCAAACTGTATGCAAAAGTATTAATAAATAGAGTGATAAGAGTGACAGATGAGAAAATATGGGATGTGCAGGCAGGATTTAGAGAGGGAATGGGCTGTATGGATCAGATCTTCTCCTTAAGGTGCATAGCCGAAAAACATGTGGCAAAGCACAAGAAAGTCTATTGTGCTTTCGTTGATTTGGAGAAGGCCTACGACAGTATGTGGAGGGAAGAACTGTGGTCAACACTATCCATGTACGGGGTGGACTGGCACTTGGTACGGGCACTGAAATCTTTATACAAGGATTCCAGTGCCTGTGTTAGGATAAATGGGGCTTACACGAAATGGTTCTGCATCTTGAGGAGTGTTAGACAGGGTTGTGTAGTGTCACCGTGGCTCTTCAACTTGTACATGGATAGTTGTCTGACAGATTTGAAAGAGGGTGAGTGCGGATAGTGGATGATTGAGTTGCCTGTCAAATGCCTTCTCTACGCAGATGATCAAGTTCTACTTGCATCGTCAGCAGAACAGTTGCAAGACATGGTGAGTGTGATGGATAAAGCATATAAGAGGAAAGGGATGAATATAAATGTGAATAAGACAAAGGTCATGGTCTTTGAAAGAGGAGAGGATCTATCGGTGTGTGATATGAAAATAAATGATAAGAATGTGGAGCAAGTAAGTGAGTTGGTATACTTGGGGAGTCTGTTTACAAGGGATGGGAAGATTGATGAAGATGTGGAAAGGAGAGTAAATGCGGGAAATAAAGTGAATGATGCTATACATGCGATTGTGACCAACCAGTTGATGTCCAAAAAGGCTCGACTGGCTGTTCACAGTGGTGTGCTGGTGCCCACGCTTATGTATGGAAGTGAATGCTGGGTGTGGCAAAAGAAGCACGAAAGTAGGATAAATGCTGTGGAAATGCGTTCCTTGAGCATGTGTGGTCTAACTATGAATGATAGGCAGAGAAATGATGTGATAAGACAACGGTGTGAGTTAAAAGAAGATGTAGTGACAAAAATTGAAAAGGGTATGCTGAGATGGTTTGGTCATGTTGAGAGGATGAATGAAAGGCGACTAACAAAATGTATTTACAAGGCTGATGTGAATGGAAACGCCGGGAGGGGTCGCCCTAGGAGGACATATACTGACCTTATTGGTGATGTTCTTCAGAAAGGACAGGTGCGTAGAACTCGCAACGGCGAGCGTGTATGACCAGATGTATGAACGTAAACGAGGCAAAAGGAGTATGTATATGTAGGCATTCTGTAGTTTCTGCCTACCCCCGTGGGAAGAAGGCGTGAGTTTATTTATGTATGTATGTATACTGGTGGCATACCCTGTGTTACCTTTTCGGATTTTTATAAACGACCAAAAATGTTTTAAATCTTTACGCATGCCGTTTCTAATGAATGCCCGTTGAAACATTCAGTAGACCCGAGATCAAGTTCCAACCGATCCGACTTCGATTCGAGTAGTAACTTAAATCTCTTTCGGTATAAGGAGAACTGCTTATAATCAAAAAAAAAAAAAAAAAAAAACATTTAATTAAGGCCTTTTCTTTATTTCTAAAAATATGGATTAATGGACGTGAGAACCAAGTCGGGTATTCGTTGGATTTCTAACTACATCGTCTGCTTCAACAGGATTAATAAAACCAGCCTAGCCTGTTCATTTGCAAATTAAATTCACCATTGTGTAGTCTTTAAAATTGTTATAACTGAGATTACAAACATATCCACTAGTCTCATTGTTGTGTGAATATGATGATCAAATTTGCCTATATTCAATTAGTATGTTCAGGTGGAAAGGTCAAAGTAAAATAAAACAATAATTCGTAATCGATTTATTTATTACTTTATAAATTTTCCCACGCGTAGTTCTTCTATGATGGATAATATTTCACTATCGACGATTTTTCCAACTTCTCGAGAGGCTATGAGTAATTTTAATCTTTCAAATAATTCATTAGGGTCATCCCTATATACATATTCGGTATCTTTATTCTTTTTTTTGTATTAACAACCCTTATCCTTAAGTCAAAGCCATTTGAGCATCGTTAACGTCTGCCGGGGTTGCGGGAAACTCCGAAAGGGGTACCGTAGCCTCGTGGCATTGCACAGGCAACAGAAGGACCACGGGTGGGTTTTAGTCAGTAAGAGTCTGACACGCCCTCCCGCTCCGCCCAGAGCGGGAGAAGTCATTTGATGATTTCGCACCCAACAAAAAAAAAAAAAAAGCATCGTTAACATTGCTGTGTGATTTAAATAGTGGTTTTATAAGACATTTTTTTTTCTTTATTGCTTTTTATAGGTTTGTTTGGATCATAGTCGCGTCTATCCTAACTCCAAAAGGAATATCATCAATTCATCATCGACAGATTCAAATGAGTCATCACTTTTCTCCAATTAAGACAATCATTATCCTGGGAATTTGGACAACTATCACTATGTTCTTGATCAATAGTGGACGCTTTAGATTTAAAAATATTTTCCCAATCATTCCCAGTATTAGCATATTCATAGTTAGTTAAGTCTTCGTTGTCTTCATGTTTATTAAATTTAAAATCACCATTATTCTTACTTTTCACAGGTGGTGCTCGTGGTGGTGTTATATGCAATTTGATTAAGTGGATTAATCAAAGGTTTAAATACAGTTTGCAAAACTTTTTCATTATCATCTTCAATTTTTTCTGATAGCTTCCACATCATTAACGATTTGTCTTGTTTTCATTGTAATAATATTTAGATATTTTTTCTATTACTGTTTAATTGTATAGTGGTCGCAAGCGCTACTGCTGAGCATGAGGTCCTGGGTTAGATTCCCAGGTCGGACAAAGTATTATTAGGTTTTTCCGACAGGAATTTCTTAGTTATAGCCCGGAGTCTGGAATTGTGCCTGGTAGATGGCAATAGGCTCGCCCCCTATTACAATAGACTAAAAAAAAAAAAAAAACATGACTGGCGAAATGTGGGTGTACACATCTGCCCAAATCTTCGGGGAACCAAGGCGTGATGTTATTAACTTAATATTTTCTTTGCAGTGAAATATGTATTTGCAAAATGTAACCTCAATCAAAAACTACAGAGTTATTATTTTTTTTGCGAGAAGGCACCTTAATTTTTACGACTTTCCTTATTTATAACTTAATTATAAGGATCGGTCCATATTTTAGAACACAATTCACGGAACTCGTTCATATCTGTGTTTAAAGAAAAGAAAGGAAAATTGTTTATTCTGCACAAACAAAACGCACACCTGAAGAAAAAAAAAGACAAAATACACAAACTTTTACATGTTCCTCATAGAGGTGTCGCATATTAATAATAATATATTTATTCGACGTAAAAAGTACACATACAGGGAGACACTTAATTAAACATGGAAATAGCCTGGTACAAAAATATTGATCAATGGCCCTGTACTAGGAAAACTCTGTGTTAGGTTATTATATATTTCTCCCAAATTAATATTTGGGAGAAATATCATCCCAGCCAGAGGCACTGTCCTCGCAAAGGTCTTTAATGATAGTCTCGACCTGTTTCTCATCTGTCTCCCGTAGGAAAATTGAGTTGAGCATCGAGACTGGGCGGGGAGGACTACATTGGGCGTTACTTAAGTTTTGCGGGATGTTGTTGGCTAGGTTTCTGCCAACATCAGCAAAGAACCTATTCACGGCGTTGACCGACACAATTGAGTCATTGTCTATTCTATTATAAGGAGATAAGTGGGTGGTAAAGTATTTTAGGTGGTAAAGTATAAGAAAATAATGATTATATTTGCATTGTCTCTGACAATTTGTTTGGGTACCTTACTGTAGGCTTAATAAAAAAAAAAAAAACAGTCTATATCTTTGTGCCTACCCATTGCAAAATAATCTCGCATGTTATTTTGGTTCTCACATGCTACGTCATCAGATATCATTATTTACAAACTTCATTTTTGCAAACGTCTAATTCTTAAAACTGTTAAAATAAGAATAATCAGTTACATTGGTAAATTGTTTTAATGTAATGTTTGACTTACAAAGCGTCGTGCAGACCAGCGCGACGCGAGGGCGCGGTGCGCCGCGCGACTCGAACAATATAATTTTTAAGAAAACTTCACGTTATAGGACAATAACCGGTGTCACGCCGGTCTGCACCACGCGACGCGAGTGCAGCGACGCTTTAAAGTTGATTTCTGAGCGCCTTTGGTAACTGAATGGGTTAGTACGTAGGCAACATTGTATAGGTACAAATAAAATTGATTCCAGTTACATACAATTGATTAATGAACTATCAAAAATTATTAAGTAGGTAGCTCACCGTATGAGTATCGGATCGATGATGAGATTTAATATATTAGTAATAATTCTGATAATTTATTTTTGTGGTGTTAATTACTATTTCCACAGATTAGCCAGACCAGATTCAACGTTGAAAAGTCTGTTTTCAAAATTTACCACTCTGGAAGGAATCGAACCCACAACCTTCAAAAAAAAAAAACACTCAAAACTCAAAGTATTTATTTCAATTAAACCATTTACAGGCACTTTTGAATTTTCAAGGAGTCAGTCAGTTAGAAATATGAAGCTAGTTGCCCATTCCAAAGCGTAGGTTCCTATGGAGAAGAACGGGCAAGAAACTCCACGTACACTCTTTAAAAAAATATATATTCTTACAAAATATTGTTTACATCATTCATGTTGAAATTATACATGTGAGAACAATGTAGAAAGACGTGTACGTAAAAAGCGTCCGTAATAAAAAATAAAATAAAAAACAATTCAAAAATTAAAATAATCCGTGGCAGATAAGAGATGACCAGTCCCTACTGATGGCGCCCGTTCACGAACATGACGCATGGATCAGCACCGTTTAGCTCAACCATTTTGAAGGGAACTCAACGATCCAACACACACGCCACCACCAGCGAGACATTTGAGTGAGTATGACATACTCTTAGCCGCCAGGGCATATCAAGTCAATGAAAGACGTACCCAGTAAATGGTAGCTTTATAGAAGGTACATGGTCACAGTGCTCACACATGTGCTATGCAATTATACAATAAAAAAAAGAGATTGAAGTTATACAATTCAAAGATAGTTTTTGCAATCTTCAGCAATTCCAACAATATTTTTGAATGCTAATCAATTAGTTTATGCGCCCTTGTGGAGCTGGACCAGCGTTAAGCCAAGCATTTTTGTCAGCGTTATAATCCCCAAGCTTATAATATGCTTGGCAGCAAAGTGTGCGTTTTATACAAGATTTAAATTTCGTTTCATTTAGTTGTAGTATATGGGAAGGTATTTTATTGTAACATTTTAAACAGTACCCCATGAAAGATGAGTCTACTTTAGCCAGTCTGAAACCCGGTTGAACTAATTGGTCCCTATTTCTAGTACTATAATTGTGTCTTTCACCTCTTTTACTGAAAAGATTAAGATTTTTCCTGACGTACATGATGTTTTCATAAATATATTGACAAGGTACCGTCATGATGTTAATATTTTTAAACAGTTCCCTTAGAGAATCGCGCCTACGGAGGCAATATATTGCTCTAATGGCTCTTTTCTGCAGAATAAAAATAGAGTCGATATCTGCAGCCCGTCCCCATAGTTAGAAGAAAAACCTGGTCTGCTGGAAGAAATTTCTTAAGAAATAAGCAGTACCTTTGTACTCATAATTATGATTATGTCTTATCTGTATCTATTTTTATGTGTGTACATAAATAATAAAATAAATAAATAAATAAAATACCGTAGGACATGATACTATGAAAGTAACTGAAAGAGACTAGCCTTGCGGTATCTATATATTAGTAAATTGACGGATTTTTCTTACAGCATATGCTGCTGAACTTAACCGTCCTGCGAGAGATGTTAAATGAGGACCCCATTGCAGCCTTGAATCGAGCGTGATCCCCAGGAAAACAGTTTTATCTACAAATTCTAGCTTCTCCTTATTCAATACTATATCGCAATCACTACTTTTAACATTCGGTAAAGCAAATCTTATGCATTTAGTTTTTTTCCCATTTAATACTAAATTATTAGCAGTAAACCAATTTTGGACCTGCAGTAGGGCGTTATTTACATCGTCAAGATTTGATGCACGTCTATTTATCTTAAAAATTAGGGAAGTATCGTCAGCAAATAACACCATTTGTGGTTGGTTTTTTAATAAATGGGGTAGATCATTAATATATACTAAAAAGAGGAAAGGACCCAATATCGAGCCTTGAGGAACACCCATTTTTACTTTTAGATCGAGTGAATTTACACCATTAATTTGAACTTGCTGTTGTCAATCATTTAAATAAGATTTTACTAAACAGAGCGCAAGTTTACCTAGTCCGTAATGCTCAAGTTTCAAGAGTAAGGTTTCATGATTTACGCAGTCAAATGCCTTGGAGAGGTCACAAAAGATTCCTATGACATCTTGAGCCTCCTCCCACGCTGTAAATATGTGTTTTAATAAGGTGACACCGGCGTCAGTTGTACAACGACCTTCGGTGAAACCATATTGCTGATCGTGTAAGATTTGGTTGGTGTTAAAATGATTAAGCATTTGGTTTAGCATTACCTTTTCAAACACTTTGCTGAATACCGGCAGCACGGATACTGGTCTATAATTGTTGGTGTCTTTACTGTCCCCAGATTTAAAAAGAGGTATAACCTTACTGTATTCCATTCAGCACAGCAGTTTGATACACAGACCTTTGTACTAAACCTGCTCGTCATATTACAAACGAAACAATAGTAGATAACTATTTATCAACGCTACCGGTACCCGCTTTTTAATTATTACAAAAACTCCTTATGATTGTACTGAATAAAATAGTCAGGATTATCAATTATACTATATACGCTCGAAAGAGCGTATGTGCTTTGATCGATCAAGTCGAACGATCATTATTGGGTATTCTGGCGAACACTGAACTGAACACTGTCTTGAGCGACAGCGAATTCGATGAGTGAAATTCAGAATGCCTAATTTATCTGTATATTATTGGGCATTCTGTCACAGCGTAGGCAAACTAGTTCGACTGTGCGACAGGTGGGACAGAATGCCCAATAGTATACTACTGAGAGGTATGTATATATGTATGTACCTACATCTATTTCTTTGGTACGCTCTGTAGCTTATGTAAACGACTTGAATTGATTATTTTACTTAACATATGAGGTGTCGTTAGATTCGTCTTAATTGTAGGAGTTACATAGGTTACCTACATAGGCTATATTAATTCAAAAAACTTTGAAATAACTGTACTAATTCCTTGATCGCTTTTTATTCAAGATGACTTTCACAAGTGACAAACACTCAGCGCCCTCTCGCGGCGAAGCTTCCAGCAAATTGCCGCTCACTGATGCACATCAGTATCGTCTGCCTGTGGTACTCAGTTGTTAAGTAATGTGTACCTATGAAATCTTCCATCACTCTGACTAGGTAACTGATCTGTCTGTGAGCAATATTGTGTAAAGGAACATAACATATCATCACGCCTGTATTCCCGAAGTTTTAGGCAGAGGTGTACCTATAGTACAACATCCACATTTCACCAGTTATGTTTAAGGCCCATCTAATAGGAGGCGAGCCTATTTTTTATTGGGATGTAAAGGAAGTTTATGGAATAAAAATAAAATGAGAAAATAACAAATAACTTTTTATTAGTAAGTATAGGTACCTAATACTAAGCAGTAACAACAATAGTACTTATACTCGAAATTTGCGCCGTATGACGCGAATCAAGACTTTTTATTTAGAAGACCAACCAAACTGTTTTGATGAATGTAAAGATAAGATTACTTAACCTTTGCACTCATTACGAATTGTTGTCAGGCTGTCAGAATCCTATTATATAATAATTTACGGTATTCCACATTAGTAAAGTAGGTCTGTAGGTACGTGAGGATTTGTAATTGGCTCTCTGGTGACTGTGGTCTCCTTTTTGTCTGTTTTTATTAGCTGTAAGTGCTTCATGTACTAAATGAATAAACACTAGCTGATTTAATATGAGCCCGTATTACCAATTTATCATTCGAATATTTTTACACAAAAATTAAAACAGAATGAATGCAAAATGATTTCGAAAACTCAAGAGATATTTGATTCGGAACGCAGTGCAACAGTTGCGTAGTAAACGGTTACAGAAACTACTGCAAACAAAATTAAAAAAATGATTAATGACGAAGTTATTACATTATACCTCAACAATTAAGAACTTTCTTGGGGAAGGCTTTCGCAGGATCGACAAAAATCTGCTAGAGTTAAGTTTCTTTCCACTGAGCAGGATGTAGAGGTATTGGTTGACGCTTTTGTATCAGCTTCGCATCTTGTTCCTTCGTAACTACCAACACACTGACAGACTGGCTCATCCTCTTCGTTCAGTGAACAGTCGCCGTCGTTCAGACAATATCCATGACACGCGTAGACTTCACACCTGCCCCCGGAATAACCGGCATCACATCTGAAATAATTAACTTGTGAAACTGTGGAATTTCACTAAGGGGGATCCGTCAAAGAAGCCCACGGAATTCAAACTTTCATACGTTTTTTTGCGATTTGCGGCAATATTGATAAAATTTAAAAAAATCATACTCATTTGGAACATCAATAGAAGAAATAAGACTAAGGTTTCTTTCAATTTAAGCGACTCCGGTGGCGGCGGTGCAGGACTCGAACTGCGCACGGTCGGTTGTTTTTTTCCATGTAATTGACACTTTGCGAGCACAGTGCGACGCCCGTGCCGTTCGGCGCGCAATACAGACGTCAAACAATTAGATACATTGCAAGAGCCGCTCTATTTCTTCAAAGTATTCCGTTTAATTTAATTTTGGGGTAGTAATTACAATTTTGTAGGTGATAATTTTATCATAATTGGCTAAAACAGCGCCACATTTAGTAAGAAGCGTAAGAAATTTTTAATTTCAAGGGTGACTGAACCAATGGAAGTAGTAGAATATGTTTTACCTGCATTCAGGAAGTCCCTCATCATTGAAACTGCAGTTGCCTTGCAAGCAATAGTTCTCACAGACTGAAACGTCGCACCTCTCGCCGGTGTAACCAGCTGTGCACATGCAAACAGATTGTCCATTAACTTTCATACCGTGTACACAAAACGGCCCATCAAATTCTGGAGCAGTAATGACCCGACTCTCTAGTGCTTCGCAATCCAGTCCATGGATTTGGTCAGCGATTTTATAGTTTCCGACTATACCAATATCCATGTTTTTATCATGATACGCAGTGAAGACCGTTTTAATATTTTCAGCGACACCATTTATTATTGTAAACTCATACACATTCCTGCCTTGAGCGCGAAAGTCTACGCTGAAGAATAAGTTTTTTGAAGCAGTGAATGTATTTGATGGATGGGGAAACAGGGGATAAGCTTCATATGTATAACGCGCGAACGCTTTTTTGTATTTCCCATTAAGTTGGGATGAATACAGCTTGTATCTAGAAGTGTTCACAGGCTCAATCCAGAATATGGCCTGTCTCTGCTGGTCAAAAGCCAGGCTGTGTGGCTCTAAATTGTGGGTTGTGTTGAAAGGCAGTGAAGTAACATTCCTAAATACTTCTCTTTCGGTGCCATTTAACCGAGCTCGCTCTATTGTAGGATTCGCCAGGTTTGTGTTGAGCCAGTAAATATATCTGTTAAAAGAAAACCAGTTGTGAATATCAAGACGTCAATTGATTTTTCAACACACTTCCTCGAAAAGTGGCTCTTATAGCACCGCTTTTAGGTTTACAATGCAACACGGGTGTTTTTTGCTTTGCATTCCCGGTCGCGCACAAGCAGTGTTGCATCCGCCTTTGTATTTCAAAGGCGTCCGCATGAATAAAGTATTACAAAAACGATTACACCACAGACATATGAAGACTGTCTGCAATGTGATCGGCGCTGAAAGACACAGTTTTAACAAAAACTACTACAATACAGCTTATAAGTACTTGCTCTGTCTACACTGCAGGTATCAAACTTGCTTGCGACGTAACGCACCGTGTGCTAATACTAAATAGCCCGCCTAGCTGCGAGCAAATTGGAAGTAGCGCTCGGCGGCCGCTGCCGCGGCACCGCTGCACGCTGGCTGCACTCGCTTGGCTCGCGCGCGGTTCGTCACAGTTCTAACCTAACCTAACCCATTTCACCCAGTTCACAATTTTATGAAATTTTATAATCTAAAGGATCAGTTTTATATGTTCGGGTGTCTGCGGTGAATCCATCTTTTTACTGTACAAATAAATGCGGTTGTAATCACTCTTTCATAACAACTACAAACCGTGTTGTGGCTGGTTTCAGACGGCTTGTTACTTGTACTGCTTTATGCCATTCGCAAGACAATGCAGCACAGATTATGTGTGTCTGTGTTGCATCCATCTTTGCATTAACGCTTCCCGGTCAGAGCTTTAAGTTTTTCTTTTAATCTTAATAAAGATATATTTTATTACTAGCTGCCGCACGCGGCTTTGCCCGCGTGGACCCTTGTTCTTTTATCATAAATAAAAAGTAGTGTTACTTCATATAGCATCAGCTAATAATAAAAAACAAAATAAATAAAATTTCATAGATATACACAGTAGGTATGTATGTAATTATGTATGTTTGAAATTTTCTTTATTTTCTTTTGCATGTATCTATGTTTAAAATCGTCGTTTGATACGCGTCAGCATTTGCCATTGCACTCTCGGCTCCATTTAGTTCTAATCTACAATCCCATCCCGAATGACAAACTTTGCACACATGCATAAAAAAAAATCTATTTTAGAGCATAACATTATTGAACTATCATTGATACGTACCCTTTGCAGCTATCTACGACAATATCACGAGGGACCCCGTCATCCATCTTAAATAATAGATTTCCGTTTGGATTGTTAACATATTCAGGTTTTAATGAAATCCAATTGACGCTTCGTTCATTAGTATCCGTAAAGAATACTGTGTCTGTGGCGGGGTCGAAGGCGATGCCATGGATGTTTCTACCCTTTCTTTCGGTAAAACATTTGATTTCTATGGAAGATAAGTCATAACTACATATATTGTCATTGTCGGTCTGTTTGTCGACGTACAGCATCTTGTTGTGGATTTCATCGTAAGCTAACGCTGTGAGGTTTTGGGACTTAAATCGTATGGTGCTCATTATGACATTGTTGGTATAAAACCTTAGCTCATCTTCGACGCTTACGGCGATGTCTGAAACAAGAGAAACATACTTCACTAATCTAAATTACTCGTTAGGTACACTTTGAGGAAACTCAAACTAAAACCAGATAAAATTCCTACAAGATGAACTCTGTTTAAAATACGTAAGATGTTCTTCGTTTTTACACTCGTACCAGCGTTAGAGCGATTCTTGGCTCGCGGGTGTTGCCAAGACGTTGACAGAGTGACAACGGAGCGCAGCGCAGTATTTTTTAGGAGGCGGCAGTACCTGCACCGACGCTGCGACGTCGGGATAAGCTGCGTTGCGACATCGCTGCGCTCGTGTGGCACTCATTGCGTCGAAATCACTGCGCTGCGACGAAGCAACGCATCGGCAATGCCCATGTGGCATCGCTCTTACTGAAGGCGGAAGCGTCCATGTCTCGTTATCGGACGCCTCGCGGGCAGCGGTAATTAATTTTCGTGGACATCAATCGAGGCACAAGATCCGATACAAAAGTTACATTTTGGTCACGGAAAGTCACCTCTTTTGAAACAAAGGGTATTTATTATTAGGGTATAGGGACACCACAAAAATAAAGTGTTCGTTTGGAGAAACCTTTTCATTATTAATAAAATGATATATGTACATTATACACTCAATACACCGCCATTGTGCGAGATATACCATCTTAGACAACCAAGAAAGCCACAGACCAATCCTCATAAATAGTGATGAATGATGAGAGTAATGTGAGGAATCATAAAACTTAACTATTACAATACTTCAACTCAAATAACTTTATTAACTACTTCACAACACAACTCACTCTACATTACAAACTTGACTTTACATAAGACTACAAACTTAATTAATATTTTAAGAGAACAACATTTCTCTCTACTTAACAAAGGTAACTTTACATAATCCCTTAGTACAATATATCATTAATTAATTCTTATATACAATCCACTCCACATGTTGACATCTATGTATCATGTCTCCCTAAACAACTTTAAAACCCAAATCTTAAGGTCTCAACGCAACCCGCACAATCTCAAGATTCGTTTATGTAAGTATTTCTTGCAAGCTTTGTAACTTTTAACTTATATCATTTTATATTTCTGTTTACATAGTTTGTTACCACTTAATTTTTATAAAAAATTATACGTTTCGTTTTTACCTTAGGTTATCATCACTGTATTTGAGAATGTTGGTTCACCTGTTATTGGCAACTGTATAAGCACATACTATTAACTACTGTTATTTTATATTTTGTATACAGAAGCTGTTGGTGTATCGCAAAATAATTAAGGTTTCGTCCCCCTTTAAAAAGCACATAAACCCCTAAAACTCAACATGTAGGTATTTTTTTTTTTTTATATTTTCCATATAAAATGTTTAAAAATTCCATATAAAACCAGCGAGGCAGCCCACCCTGCGCGCCTCCGGCTCTTAAGAAAATGGAGTCGTGATTGTCAAACTTGATTTGTTGTGTCAAAATTATTTTTAAATTTAGGGATATCATTTTGCAGAATAGCTTTAAGATTCTCATAGCCAAAAGTAAGGAATTTTAGTGATAGTTAAGTTAGTTTAATTCGGTGTACAAGAGAATCAGCACCATTTTATCATATTTGTCAGCAACACCCGCTATGGAACAGTTTTTATAATATGTAGAAGTATGTTGAACTTCCGTGTAAACGAGTACAGTCGAATAAGGTGACCACTAAAAATACGTATGTATTTTTAGTGGTCACCTTATTTTTTGGTTGTATTAAAAAGTGTGTAATTGTTAGTTTTGTAGCTATTTCAGGTATCAATTTTAAGCTGATGCAACCTGCAAATTTGAAATATAAAAGAAAATTTGAATTTCGCGGGCTACAACTGCGGATCCACCAGTCATAAAAAAATATATATGAAAACGTTGATAATGAGAAAAACACCGCTCATTTTGTCACCCTACTTAAAATGTCTAGATTAATATCTGTAATTCGTATGGTGTCCATATTAAAGTGTATTTTATTCAAACAACACGCTCCTCGAACTCACCCCAAGAATGCGCCAACCCCGCGTACAGTACTAACAACGCCAGCATACACTTATTTGAATTTATACTAGAAAATATTAAATTATTTCACTGAATTAGATGATACGTGTGCCCCTGCTGATCACTCTTAGAGTTTTAAAGTAAAGCACTGGTTTTCGAAAGTTAATTTTTAGAAAAGGTTTTTATACTGGTAGCTTTTTATACTGATAAGAAAATAATGACTTCTTGATAAGAGTACTCATTATCAAGCGGATTTTCCCGTACCTAATTTTGTGCTGTCTGTCCGTCCGGAAATCACAATAATAATTAACAGAAAAATGAGAAAGTAATCGACGACAAAATTAAACTTTTAGATTGGACCCAGAAATCTCTACACGGAAGACATCGCCAAGACTTATGCCACATAAATGTCGACAAACAAGCGTCGAACGCGTGGTTAAATCGAGGCGAACTCTTTCCGGAGACTGAAGGGTTCATGCTTGCTATACAGGATCAGGTTATTGAAACCAAAAATTACAGAAAGTTTATCATAAAGAATTTAAATAATGACACATGTAGGAAATGCAATAGTTCTCCAGAAACGATTCAGCATATCACAGGCGCGTGCAAGTCAATAGCCCAAACAGATTACAAACATAGACACGATCAAGTAGCCAACATCATACACCAAAAATTAGCACATCAGCACAAACTTATAGATTTCGTTACACCATACTACAAATACAATCCAGAAACTGTATTAGAGAATCCCTCCACAAAACTATATTTTGACCGCGCCATTCTTACCGATCGAACAATCCATTTCAATAGACCAGATATTACACTTATAAACAAGATTAACAAAACTGGATATTTAATAGATATTGCTGTACCAAACACACATAACTTGCAGACAACAATAGCAGAAAAACTGAGCAAATACACTGAACTAAAAGATGAAGTAGCCCGACTTTGGCATCTGCAAAAAGTTACAATAGTACCAATAGTATTGTCTACAACAGGAGTAATACCGAAACAACTTCACCAGTCCCTTAATTCTCTTAATTTACCTCCAAATACCTACCATCTGCTGCAGAAGGCAGTGATACTAAACACATGCAGACTCGTGAGAAAGTTTCTGCAATGTGAATCAGAAAACCCTCATCAAAACATAAATACTCTACCATCTTCTGTGCAATCTTCTGCACGTGACCGCACTTAATCCAACTGATAATCACTTGGCTTAGGCCCGTGTTATCAGCTCTTACCGGCTAGCCGAGAATATAAAATAAATAATAATAATGGTAATAATGGTAATTTTACTCGGAAACTATATCGAGAAAAATTGGAGAGTAGTTGTACTTTGTGTACAGCGTTGCACTCCCCGTACTTGAATAAGAGGGATGAAAAAAATATTCAATGCATCTATGCGTGAGGTATTGTTGGACCTCATAATAACAAATATATTAATTAAGATGCCTAAAAGTGATTGCTATTTAAGTCTATAGTTACTGAGATTCTGATATAATTTTATTTATTTATTTTATTTTATTTGGGAAAACAGACAATCGTACATTGTATAATACATCTAGATCTACAGTATGCTATATGTAAATGTACAATCCACTACTGCGTTTACACATGTTATTGGTTAAAATAAAATACAGATGTGGTAAAATTACTTAAAATAAATATTTAACAACAATACAATCATTTCGTAAACTAAATATATGAATGAACGAATGAATGAAATGCACAGATCCCAGCAGGGTTTAACCAGACTCGATAAATCGAATGAACCCCAAGATTTGCACTAGCCCTTGGAGCCTCATGATGCATGGTGCTACAAAGGCCATTTTATATCAGGGAGTAGACCGGGGGGCGCGGTAATAGTAAGGAAGACCGTGCCAAAAGGATATGGAAGGATTCGAGCCATACCGGATATGCATCCTTGAGTAGGCAATTTATTTATTTATTTATATATACTTTATTGTACACCACAAAAGCACATAACAAAAAAAACAAAATTAACACTACAAAATATACAATGGGCGGCCTTATCGCTTTCCGCGATCTCTTCCAGGCAACCTTGGAATGGACAGTGATTTGCCTGGACATAAAATGGGGCTGTCGTTGGTGCAAATAAAAACTATACAATATACTAGAATAGATACACAGATATATACATATCCTAAATAATAGATACATAAATACATACATACTTACTAAATATATAAACAACAAAAATAAATGAAGACATAAAATGGGGCTGTCGTTGGTGCAAATAAAAACTATACAATATACTAGAATAGATACACAGATATATACATATCCTAAATAATAGATACATAAATACATACATACTTAATAAATATATAAACAACAAAAATAAATGAAGACCATAGATAATGGCAATGGACTAGTGAAGAGACGGGTGATAGTTATCTATGGATCGTCATCTTTTAACGACGTCGCCGCCAGATTGGTTTGTGTCCAGCTTCACCGGTGCATATTTTGTCGGGGTTAACTGCTTTATCGACTCTTTTCTATGTCACTGCTATGCTGTGTTACACATTGCTGTTTCCATTGTCTTCTTCTCATTACTATCTGTTTCAGGTTTCCTGTAAATCTCGCTAGCAGCCTTCTTGATCTTATCTCAGTCTTCAGCCGTCTTGAACTTCACAACTTGTATTAAAATATGTAAACTTAAACACTTCATCACAAAAATAACTTTACCACAACACACAAAACAGCACTTGCCTTTGAAGTTATAGGTTTCAAAATCCAATGTCAGAGTCAAGAGCACTAAAACTAAAAGGATTTCTTTGTTGGTCAACAGCTAGCTACCTGCGACCCTCGACTCACACCAAATGTCTAACAACAAAATGCGTACTCGCAAAAAACATACCCTTTTGAACACATTTTGGGCACTACACAAATTTCACACGCGTATTACAGTTTAAAGTTAGTCGAATAAATTGAAGATATAGCATAAAAGATCTATGGATTTATAATGAGACCCATTCTAGACTTTAGGCGGAACTCTTTAATGGATTCCTGAAATATATGGAAAGGTCTCACCAGGCAGCTTGCAACTTGGTCCTGTGGCAGTTATTCCCTCGTACTTAGTTAGGTACTAGACCTCTCGCCTGAGATCATAAACGCTTATTCCGATCGATATAAAGGCGAAATAAAGTTACAACCACTGCAAAACACAGAAAAAACACTTCGATTTCGATGCCCGGCTTTGAATGGAACATCTGGAGTCATTTCGTAAACTAAATATAAATATAAAAACCAAATAGTAATCGGTTATAACCGTAGAGATAACTTTGCTTTTCATATTTTTTTTCGAGAAAAGCTATGAATTACAAACTTGTATTTAGTATGACCACCATGTTTATTTAGTATTTATTAATACTTCAAGCACACAAATGTACTGAGGCGGACTTAATGCCGCAGGCATTTTCTACCAGTCAACCTTTGGGTGATGCAGAGACAAACAGTGGTAGATGCAATAGAGAGAATTGAGGTTCTTTTTTAAATATAAAGATAACATAATATAAAACATAATAATCACGCCCTGTTTCCCCGAAGGGTTGGGCAGAGGTATACCTACAGTGCACCCACATTTCGCCAGTTATGTTTTTTTCACCATGTCTTTAAGTCCCATGTAATAGGCCCCCCTATTACATGGGACTTAAAGACATGGACGATATTTTTAGACTCTTTAGATGTGATCGGTATAACTCATAGCCCTATTTTTATTCTGGATATTTCGAACAAAAGTCAGAATACATAAACGTTATATTAATTTTACTGGGCAAATAACGACGATAAGGACCGTGTTCACGACGATAGTGCGGTGCAGCTGGATTGAAATATTCAATATGTTCCGTAATAATATCTCTATTAAGAGCTGTCTTTACGTGAATGCCCCGTTTATCGATATCTTTGTCTGGATTAAGACAATTAACCCTTCCGCGGCCAGCTTTTAATTCTATTAAACGCTGTCCGACCTCATTAGGCGCGGGTTAATGCTCGGACGCGCGACGCGTATTGATGAGAGGCATACGTCATCGTAACACCCTTTACGATTGTAGCTTCAGTGCGGCTAAGGATTGGTTTTGAAATGTAAAACCTGAAGGCTGAATTTATGTTTTTGGTAAGATACCAAAAACATAAATTCAGCCTTCAGGTTTATTTGTATAATTGCAGGTGCACAAACGGACCAGTTTCATATTTTAGTTTATGAAAAAAGATTGAATATTTACATAAAAAGTAATTAATTTCGCACCTAAGGCTGTCACAGGGAAAAAAATATGAAAGTAAATATGGTGACCGGTTGTGACTGACTGGTAACACTTTGAATTTTAATTACTAGATAGACTATTAGGTAGAAAAAATCAAATTGTTTTGGACTACTTATGGTCTTAAAAACGAGTTGACTTGAACACTGACGTCATTGAAGTTAGGTCAGAATGAACATTATTTGATGACCTACGCAGAAATATCGGTAACTAATTATATAATATATAAAAGTACCAACACAAGCCATGTATCAAGAACAATGAAAAAAAAACGCATCTTTCTATGTTCACGTATAGGGGAGTGTCTCATAATAAACTTAGAAGATAATAAATGATGCCCGTATTGCCCATGTTTACACCTGACCTAATTATAACAGTAATCTATTGCAACTAAAATAGGAGCACTTTATCAAAATGTAATTTGCTATACTTGCATTTCATTGCTGTCGGTTTTTTCATCAGTTCAAGCAATATTTTATCTTTTTTTTTGCAGTAACCTAAAGTAGTTAAGAAAAATACTTTTCACACCTTCATTAAAACTCTATCACTCTTTTGTAAAGTAATAGTTATTTATCCAACATTTGAGGAAAGTTCGTTTAGCAAATGAACTTGCTCACATGTTGCATACAAAACTTTTCACCACTCCCAGCAAGAAAGTATTCAGTCATCATAGGTAAATAAATTAAATAGACACAAAGCAAATCGAAATAATTCTTTATATTTTAAAATATCTTTAAAACTTAACATAAAAAAATCAGGCAAGGTTAGTTTCTGAACGGGATCATTACTTTCCTCACTGTTCAAACAGTGAGGAAAAACCAACTTTCCTCACTGTTCAAGCAGTGAGGAAAAACCAACTTTCCTCACTGTTCAAGCAGTGAGGAAAAACCAACTTTCCTCACTGTTTTCGTAGAGGAAAGACACTTCTTTCGTGCGGGAGTGGTGAAAAAGCTCTTTTTGAATTTCTCTTAGGCTCCTGAACATATTTTCTCTTAGGAACTGCTACCGTATAATTACTTCTTATAAATAAAATTCTTTCAGAATGTGTCATCATCCAATACTTGTTTTTAATATCCAAACGTTCCTCGGGAGTAAAGTTGAACAAAATTTTGGACAATTCATATCACAGCCTGTTTTTAAAATTTTCTTGCTTCTGCGTTCCTTTTCCTTCTCAACTAATCTATCTTTCAAGCTGTTATCATATTTCTTTCTCTTTGTGGAATATGGTGGCGCTAAATTTCCTAAATTTGTAGAAATAGAGCAATCAAAAATAGATAAATATGTACGTCTTTTCTTAGGTAACCGATGTCCAATAATCTCTTCTGTTCTTGTAAATTCTTGAGTATGTCGTCGCGTTATGAATTTTTTGGGAAACGTTTTAGTTTATGATGTTTTCCTTTTCAATATTGGTTTACTTTTAGGGCTTGAAACTGTATTTTTTCTTTGCATGTCATAACCATATTCAGTATCATCACTAAAAACTTCGTCACATGGTTGGTAGTCCTTATCCTTAACGGAGTCATCACTGTCATAATCTAATATTTCTGGTATAATGCAGTGAGAAGAAGATGGCATCGGCGAAGGAGGGGGCGTCGATTCGTGGCAGTATATGGAATGTGTTTCAAGCTGTTGAGTTAATGTTTCTATTGTAAGCTTCAGAGTTTCTTCTGGTTGGCTATAATTATATGTGATTTGTGTTTCTTTGAATTTTTGAAATACTTGTGATGTCATCGAGTAAGGTTCTTGGTAGAGAAGATTAACTAAATCGTTATTGTTCATGCGGGCGTACTTTGATTCTTTTTGGCTAATATTAGAGCAAGTGGAAATGCGTATAGATGGCATGCTGTTAGTGTCAAGGCGTTGTGCAGTTGGAAATTCCTGGTCCAACACTATTCATCATAGTTTGGATCCTTGATGATACACAGGAACGTCTAAAATGCAATGAAATATAATCAGTTAACTAATGAACCAATTATACGACACATCTCTTTCGCATTAGTAGGTATAAAACAATCAACAATCGAAACAGGTACCTAAAACAACAATTACGATGAACTTAGAAGCAGTAGGTACTTTAAAACCCTTTTGCAATAGGTAGGTACATAATGAAAACTAGCAGCACGCGTTTTACCTGTGCAGGTATTTCGGAATACAGAAAAATGTATGGTAACAAAACAGGCATTTAATTTTATAAAGTTAGATAAATTAAAAACCATTCCTCCACTTTTGCTTAAAAAAGTTACAAAAATCCAAAAATCCAAACATACTTTCGCATTTATAATAATATTTTCAAATAGCTATATAATACAATAAATGAAATAATAATGTCAGCTTACCTTTGCCTATTTTGTTCGTCCGCTAAGAGTACCGAGTGAAAAGGTAGGAATTATAGCCTGAGCTGGTCAAACGCAAACTCAAATCACAAGCGTTTAACTGCTTATTAGTCTAGTTTTGTCGTTCAGCTGTTCTCTAGCGATTGATATTTAGCTAATACTATATATTACTATACAATACATAAGTTAAGAGCCGCTATTGGCGTATAACTGTTTTCTAGTCTAGTTTTTCTTTATAACTGCTTTATAGTTATGGCACGATGTATTTGCAGATGATTATTTGTATGACAAAATACATGAAGGTAGTTAAAGACGCTTAGCTGCTTTTTAGTCAAGCATGACTAGATAATGTACTTTTAGCTAAATAAATTTAGAAAAAATGATACATCAATTTGCCGTTAGATTATGTTAACGTCTTTCTAGAGAAGTATTGTGGCTTAGCCGTTTTTTAATTAAGGAATTAACGAAATGTATGTGGTTTAACTGCTCAGCAATGTTCTGTATCTCTAAAACTATAAATCATAGAAAAATGATTCTTACACCAAAAGATAGAGCATCGAAAGTTGTATAAGACTACATTAAAAAGTGAAAAACGACCAACTGTGGCTTAACGGCCTTTTAGTTAGTGGACGGCAGTATTGCCATCAACCGGGCACAAATCCAGACTCCGGGCTGCTACTGAGAAATTCCAGAAAGAAAAACCCAATGACACTTTTGCCCGACCTGGGAATCGAACCCAGGACCTCATGATCAGCAGTAGCGCTTGCTACCACTGGACCAACGAGGCAGTCTAATAGGTATATACATATATACCTATTAAAAACTATAAATATCTACACCTAATTATATACATATAAATACAAGCGCGAATAACACAAACAATGGTAAAACATTACCGTTGTGATGATACGTTGTGATGAACATTACCGTTTTGCGTTGGTGGAGTCATAAATTAGGTATAGCATACTTTTTTGGGGAAATAGCTATGAATATAATAGTAGAAGAGCTGTTGTACTACAAAAACGGGCAATTCGTACTATTGTCCGCATATCACAAAGGGAAAGTTGCCGACAACATTTTATCAGTTTAGGCATATTTAGAATAGAATAGAAAACATTTATTCGACACAGACACAACACAACAGCAACAAACACATTAAAAAAAAAGAACAAAAAACATAACAATAAAATTGCAGAAAAATTTTGCTGAGCGTGTCCATACCGAAAGGGTTACCATCTCAGCATTTACTTATTGTACCAAGTCTCTATGTACTGGTAGTTTGGATTAATATGGAAAAATACATACAAGACTATGACACAGTAAAAGAACGGCAGATAAGGGAAGGCACCCGTAGACTGGACTTGAAGAATAAGAATTTCAATAATCATAACCTAAAAATTGTTAAACACAGTCCACGATACCAGTCCGTAAAATTATTCAACAGGTTGCCTTTGGACCTAAGAAGTGCTGTCTACAGAAGCACCTTCAAAATAAAACTAAAGAAATTCCTATTGAATAAGTGTCTATATGCGGTAGAAGAGCTGTAACGAATGACAGCCGGGACCAACGGCTTAACGTGCTTTCCGGGGCACGAAGGAGTCTCGGTATGTAAAGATGGTAATCCATCCACGGACCAACCCTGGCAGGCGTAGCTTAACCTGATGGATCGCATTTTGGGGGACTGTCTTATGTAATTTTGACGTTCGAAAAGTGCTGATTTACAGCCTAGTTTGAATAAATGATTTTTGAATTTCGCGGCTGTTACTACATGGCTTAAAGTCACAAAAATTAAATTAAATTATGAAAACGTTGATAATGAGAACAGACATGCTCCTTGTACTCACCCCAGGAGTGCGTCAACCCCACGTACAGCACTAACAACGCCAGCACATTCTGCGTTCTACACATTGTATACTTCATAATCGTAAATATAAAGTTGTTTCAACAGAAGTCGATGGTACGTCCTCCCCTGCTGAACGCTCTTAGAATTTTAAAGCTAAACGCTGGTGTTCGAAAGTTACATACCTAGGTCTTATACAAAAGATAACAAAAAAAAAACGACTTTGTTATGAGTTCTCATTATTTTGCGGTTTTTCCCGTACCTACTCATCAAACAGATAGCTTGGTGACCCTTTAGCACTATCGGTGCCAATGTTTAGAAACTCTCATAACTTCGTCATGTTTCCACTCGGAGACAATTTGCACTATATCGATGAAAATGGGAAAGACGGTGTATTTCGTGCACCCCTGAACAATAGCATAGTGAAAATATGAAAACAAATAAGGATCGACGAGTAAGCCATAGTCATAGAAATAAAGAAGAAGGAATAACTTATTAATATAGAAAGGAGACCATTCACGTTTCACAGTAAAAGAACGGCAGATAAGGGAAGGCACCTGTAGACTGGACTTGAAGAATAAGAATTTTTAATAATCATAACCTAAAAATTGTTAAACACAGTCCACGATACCAGTCCGTAAAATTGTTCAACAGGTTGCCTTTGGACCTAAAAAGTGCTGTCTACAGAAGCACCGAAAAAAAACTGAAGGAATAAAACTGAAGGAATTCCTATTGAATAAGCGTATCTATGCGGTAGAATTAAGTAGAAAGCTGTAACTTATGACAGCCGGGACCAACGGCTTAACGTGCTTTCCGGGGCACGGAGCAGTCTCGGTATGTAAAGATGGTAATCCATCCACGGACCAACCCTGGCAGGCGTAGCTTAACCTGATGGATCGCGTTTTGGGGGACTGTCTTATGTTATTTTGACGTTCGAAAAGTGCTGATTTACAGCCTAGTTTGAATAAATGATTTTTGAATTTCGCGGCTGTTACTATAACACGTCTTAAAGTCACAAAAATTAAATTAAATTATGAAAACGTTGATAATGAGAACAGACATGCTCCTTGTACTCACCCCAGGAATGCGTCAACCCCACGTACAGCACTAATACCACCAGCACATACTGCGTTCTGCACATTGTATCTTGTTAATCGTAAATACAAAGTTGTTTCAACAGAAGTAGATGGTACGTCCTCCCCTGCTGAACGCTCTTATAATTTTAAAGCAAAACGCTGGTGTTCAAAAGTTATATACCTGGGTCTTATACTGATGATAACAATAAAAACGACTTTGATAAGAGTTCTCATTATTTAGCGGATTTTCCCGTACCTACTCATCAAACAGATAGCTTGGTGACCCTTTAGCATTTATCGGTGCCAATTTTTAGGGTTCCGTAGCCGGATACCGTGGCCCCCTGGCATTGCACAGTCAAGAGAAGGAACACGGGTGGGTTTTAGTCAGTAAGAGTCTGACACGCCCCCAGCTCCACCTGGGTGGAGCGGGAGAAGTCATTTGATGATTTCCCAACCAAAAAAAAAAAAAAAAAGGGTTCCGTAGCCAAATGGCAAAACAGAACCCTTATAACTTTGACATGATTTCACTTGGAGACAATTTGCACTATATCGATGAAAATTGGAAAGACGGTGTATTTCGTGCACCGCTGAACATAGTGTAGTGAAAATATGAAAAAAAATAAGGGGTGACCCGCCCCATAGAAAGAAAGAATAACTTATTAATATAGAAAGGAGACCATTCACGTTTCTTACAACGTTGGGTCCAAAACACAAAGTGACAGCGAAAAAAAAATGTAACCGTGGTCGGGGAAGACTTCCTAATTTTTTTTTCTATGGCACCGAATCTCTACGACCATGCCGTCAGCAATTTTTTTAAGTTGAAAAATGTAGCTAATTTGAAAGCATCTATCGCATCTGGGAGGAACATTTTAGTGACGAACCTGTTTCGTCGTTCTTGTATCTTCGGCTCCACTCGTCGAGCGACCGCATACGGATTTGCCACTTTATCAATGAAACCAGGCAGCAGTCATAGTATGGCTTCTTTTTAATCTTGAGTGTAGCCTCTTTCGCAAGGTGGTCTGCGCATTCGTTGTCCTTCAGGTATTCGTGAGATTTTACCCAGAACAAGGAAACATCTTTGCTCTGGGATAAGGTCGTTAGCTCTCGCCTCCGCCGCCAAGAAGTGGAGGGAACCTTGGTTCGCCGGATCAACGCACGCGGTACTGTTTGCCTCATACAGTGCGGCTGCTTCTTGTATTCGAAGGATGAGTGAGAGTATCCCAGTCAGCATCAGGGCAGTTCATTCAGGGCAAGGCAGCTGCAGTCCACTCTTCTTAGTTGCCGTCGCCCAGGCGCCTGCCGCGTGCATCACCACCGGCTCCACCGCTGCCGTGCAATGCTCCGTATGATCTCCGGGTGCAGACCCCAGCTCATTTGGCCGCTCTCTGCTTGTAGATTATACACACGTAAGGGACGTGGATGTTGAATGTGAGCTGGTGGTAGTATTTTTATTTCCTTGGACATGCCAATGTCGGCTCCACTCATGCTCAGGAGTGAGACATCATACCTAGCTCCACTACCATTGCAAAGGTTTTATGTGGCGCAAACTTCAGCTTATTTCTGATGCCCCACTTCCGAATATACTCGAGGGCGGTATTGGCTTAGTAGCCGTGAGTACAGGACATACTAACTATAACAAATCGCTAGGTTTTAAGAAAGAATGCTCTCCCATGATTCAATTTGCCGTACTTATAAAGGTTACAGCTCAAGAGACACAGTCAGTGGGCAACTCTAGTGCATGTTTATCTACCGAGCGGCCGTAGGTACGAGTAATTATTTTAAGTACTAACGTAATACTTACTGCTTACTTTATTATACTGTGCCCCTGTCAGACGATAATAATATTATAATTCAGTGTTTGTGTTGTGTCATTCAGGTTCATAGGTTATCCGTAGCCTGCGCATCGGGAAATCCGACTTAATTTTTTTTTAATATATTGTCAACATATTTTAGATAGCTACATAAAGTTAATTGGGTTTTTTCCTTCATATCTTTATTTGCATTCCTTGATGTGAATAGGTTAGATGTTACAAGGGTGCATAATCAACCTGTTATCTAATGTCCCCACTGCTGGAACCCTAGCCTCCTCCCAGGCCCCCTCTATGTGAGAAGGAGTGGGCCGTAATCCAGCACGCGGGCCCAGTGCGGGTTGGTGGATAACAATATTTAGATGCAGTGTACAGAGGTACATAGGTTATCCTGTAGCCTGCGCATTAGAAAAACCGATTTAATTTAAAAGCATTTTTTTCTTAAAATTCAAAAAATTCATAAAAATATATACCTATCACATAAACCTAAAAGGAGGATGGAGGCCACGTACCGTCAAGCGCAGCATAGGACGTCCACCCACAAGGTGGACAGACGACCTAATAAAGGTCGCAGGAAGCCGCTGGTTGCAGGTCGCTTCCAACCGGCCGATTTGGAAATCATTGGGGGAGGCCTATGTTCAGCAGTGAACGTCCTATGGTTGAAATAATGATGATGATGATGATGAAACCTAAAAGAGCACATATGAAACTTCAGAAGCTAGGTGCACAGTTCCAATTGGTCGTTTCCTTTGGAGAAGAACCGGCATGAAACTCCACGGTTACTCTTTTAAAAGTAAATGGTTTTTACTTAAATCTGTTGTGCAACTTATTATTGCGTTTTAACATTCGTATTGTAGCGGTTACACCGCCACATACGAACTACGCATCAAAGACATGACGTCACACAAATCCTGCATCGCGCAATTAGAGTTTACCGCGCGAACGACATATATAAGACTATCCGACATCAACAGTTGGGCAGTCGGGCCGCCAGACACAACATCCGTCTGGTTGGAGGATCCTCCCTTTTCTATGCTGGATGAATGAACTTTACACCTTGTTCCTCATGCCCCTGAATTGGTGACCCCGAGTATGAACGTCAACGCAGCCTTCGTGCAACTACTTCAGCGTGACGTCATCATCATCATCACTCCCGCAAGCTTTCGTGAGGCGAGTCACACAGACAGCCAGCACCCTCGGCTTCAACGGGTATCCTGACCACCAGCATGCAGCGAACGCGCATTCCTGGTCATCACCCTCAGCCTCATTAGCAAACTTGGCACAGCACCTGCACCTTCGGCCGGTCTCACAAGCAGAGCTCATTCTACCCTCTCCTGGTCGACGCTAGCAGTCAGCCACAACCCGGCGCTATACCACAACCGACTCACTGGATCGTGACACAGCGCCTCCCCGACTCACTGGGGAATCACCGCAGACAGTTCCGATTCACCGCGAACTATGCGGCACCCGGTTCCGACTCACTGGAACCTCCACTGGTACTGTGAAGCATCGCAAGATACTCAGCCCACTATTGACCTCCTGTCTCGGGAGGGGCGTGATGTAGCGGTTACACCGCCACATACGAACTACGCATCAAAGACATGACGTCACACAAATCCTGCATCGCGCAATTAGAGTTTACCGCGCGAACGACATATATAAGACTATCCGACATCAACAGTTGGGCAGTCGGCCCACCAGACACAACATCCGTCTGGTTGGAGGATCCTCCCTTTTCTATGGTGGATGAGTGAACTTTACACCTTGTTCCTCATGCCCCTAAAGTATCACTATTTACATGCCTAGCGTCAATAGATTAGACGTTTACAAGGTTGTTAAGATACAATAACGAATCCTGTAGGGCTCAGCAAAAAGTAAAGATCAAAATAAAAGTACCTACTTATATTAAAAAAAATATATATATATATCATTCATCAGTAGCTGGAGCCTCGATTCGTGATCGATTGATTGCAATAGACTAATCACCTATTACATGGGACTTAAACATAATTATCGGGCGTAAATTGGGTGTACTGAATTTATTATTATAAAACTTTTAATGTATCTTTACACGTTGCCGTAATGCAATAACTAAGTACACGTATACCTAAATCTACATAATATTCAATATTACTATTATAAACTCAAATCACAATAGGTAAAGCATAATGACACCTTTTAACTCAATTATAACAAAACACTCTAAAGGTCGCTAGAGTTTCGTTCAGTGACACAAGAGAACTAGTCTGAATTAGGCTGATAGATTTTCGGGCTTCTGACTACCCCTCCTGGCTCAAATCTACAAATGACAGCCGAGACTTACGGGTTATCGTGCTTTCCGAAGTTCAGAGGGATCTCGATATGTAATGGGTGGTTACCCATCCACGGACCGACCTCGGCAAGCGTAGCTGAACCTTCGATGGACCCGTGCGGTTGTTTTATTTACCCACGGGCCCCTACATGAAGTCAATCCAAGGAAATCAAATCAAATCCAAGGAACCCAAGTATGACATCAGTTTCTATGAACGTGCACAATAGATCAGTTCCAGTAACCTATTGGTGGAACAATGGGATGTAATATGACATGAATAGGTGCCTATTAGGTATATCTAAGGTAGATGTATACGACGCTCGTGTGTTGGTTACGATGTTCAGTAGGCGATTGTGAAGACTTAAGTTCGAAGCCAGCTGTCTGAAAGGCAGACATAAAAGAAATTATAGGTTCCGTGTTTTGTCATTTGGCCACAGAACCCTAGAATAGAACCTCTGCGTGTGAGTCAGTAGTAACTAGGTCTTCTTCTTTTTTGTTTCGACGGGACATCTATAATATTGTACTGTATAAGTACCCCGACCGAACTTCGTTTTCGGTTTTCGTCAATTTTATTTTTGGCCGAAAAAACTTAAATGCATAATCAATACTTAATAATAAGGTTTGCAGATGAAATTGTTGATTCTATCGAACAGCAGCAGACAAAAATAGCCCTTATAGACAAACATATCTTGGCTGTGACTCTACACCTATAAAACACCCAATTTACGCCATTTATGGTTAAGTCCCATGTAAAAAAGGGCGAGCCTATTGCCAGCCACCGGGCATATATCAAGTCTCCGGGCAGCTAGCTACTGAAAACTTTCTGATGAAAGAAATCAAATAAACTATAAAAAGAATTCCTTAATGAAAAGGAATTTGACTTGACATAAGTAATTAGATTCATTTTTTTTTTGTCTGATAAAGCTCATTTACTCTCAAATTTTAATAACTCATTTATAATTAATTATGACAACTTTTAATATTTGTTAAATTGTATAAATCTATTACAATTGCACTTAATTTACCGTCTTTTATCATCTTGCATGCACTTTCTATGTATGTACACACACATGTTTATGCAAATAAAATTATTATGAAATAAGAACTATACCTAACTTATGTCGCTCTATAGATGAAATAAAAATGTAAGTTCAAGAACTAAAACCCGACTATTGAAGAATCACGCTCTAATGATAGATCGCCCGGAGTCCTGCCAGCGGGACTTAAGTACTTCTGGAAGGACGCAACTTTTTTCGGTCACATTGCCATAATTATATACAATATTTATGTCTCTTTCACGTCCGTAAATTTTATGATAACAGGTTTGCTCCTCTAAACACTGTATCATAATAATTTGTTATCGTCTTACAGCGGCGACCCAGTCACACAGTGAGGGGTTCCGTAGTCCGGATGAATATTTACGCATGCACAGTTCCTATAGATTTTATAAATTTAGCAATTATAGCCCAGTGGTAACGACCGCGACATCCGACTTTCGCTACACCATTGTTCATCGGTGCACAGAGTACAACTACTCTCCAATTTTCCTCGATACGGTGCAAATAGTATCCGAGTAAAGATATCTGGACGGACGGACAGCACAGAATTAGGGCAGGACATGATATTCACAATGTTAACACTAGAAACAAGGACAAACTACGAGCTCCCTTTCACCGGCTTCATAAGGTTCATAAATCGTGTGTTGGGCTTGGTATAACCTTTTACAACAAGCTACCCTCTTCTTTGCTAGATTTGCCTTTTAATGCGTTTAAAACTAAAGTAAAATCCAATCTTTGTTCAAAGGCATACTATTTTATCAACGACTACTTAAATGATAAGAATAATTGGTCGCTGTGATTAACTCAAGACAATGTTTATGTTCTCTCTCCAGAATTAGCTTACCTACTGACAGGTTATATAATTTTTATTTTATTTGACTTTAAGTAATTTTTTTTTTTTTGCTGACATAATCTACTCATTAGTATGATTTTCATGAGTTGTATTGCAATATGTGGTTAGCTAGCGACCTCGACAATTGATCATATTATTTTTTGCCTGAACAACCGGCAGCATGTTCGTCATGCTCCTTACGTAACTGCTTGCGGTAGCATTGGGGGTCGGGTTGCCTCAATGCCTCCATCCCTCAAATATGGCGAGGGAGGTAATGGCTGATCTTTGCGTTATGCTCGTGAACGGGTGCTGCTTGTGGTGACTGGTCGTCTTGCTGATCATGGTTTTGTTATTGTTATTAGTAATTAACTGTTTATTTAATTTACCTCGATGGTCCTAGTTTATCATTTATAACTTCCAGTTACAGCTATATAATATGTAAGTGGGCACGCCCTTTATGACTGGAGGCTTTTATTTAGATATTGTTTACGTTTAGTCTTTATTTTTTTTATTTCTGTCTGAGTACAGTTCTCGAAATGTAGCTATTAATTTATAATTTAAATTATGTTTAGTGTTGCGCAATGTAAATTATTTTTGCATACTATTATACTCGTATAGAATCTTTTTTTTTTTCTTATTGAACTGACAGCTGTGATGCTGGAAGTAGCGCAACAAACTGTTGTTGCGCCACTTCTCATTCCCAGCTAAAGCACTAGGAAGTGGTGAAGGGTGGGCATTTTGTGGGACTGTCTTGTGTAACTTTGACGTTCGAAAAGTGCTGATTCTCAGCCTAGTTTGAATAAATGACTTTTGAATGTTGTTTTTTTTTTTAAATTTTGTATACAATAAAACCGGACCGTAACCAATGGGCCCCGAGAACGCTAAAGATTCACTAAAGCAATCTGTTTGATGAGTAGGCACGGGAAAATCCGCTTAGTAGGGATATAAAAATTGTTTAAACCTAGTTAATGGTAAAATTTATTTATTTTTATCGCTTGACACAAATAAAGCACTTTTTATGGAAATAAACTCAAATTAACTTTAAGAATAAACTTAGTGTAGGTATCGCCCATTTCCTGTAACTATTTGATGAAAAACGTTATGGTTAGTAGCGAGTGGGACCTCCTCTGCTTTGTATGTACTCTCTGAGCCTATCTGGTACACTTTCAATAAGATAGGTAACATTTTGTTCCGGGATTCGTTCCCAACAGAGTTTTAGCGCGTTTATGAGGTCCTGTTGACTGATAACAAGGCTGTGATTTTCTTTAAGACTTTTATTCAAATGATCCTTTAAGTGCTCGATGGTTGAGGTTGGGACGGCTGGCCATGGCAAAACTGTGATATTGGCCTCAAAAAGGGCTCTTTGTGTGGCAGAAGCCGTATGTGTGCGAGCATTGTCGTGCATAAAAACAAAGCCAGCGCCCACTCGTGATGAAGTTGGATTACCCGCTCAACGTAACCGGCGGCGGTTAAAGTATCCTCATCCAGAATTACCAGCTCTGGTTGGCCTACCAAGCTTATTCCCGCCCATACACACTTACACTTACATAACACTTGGTCCACCAAAACGGTCTGTTCCGTGGTGCATGGCTCTGTAAAACGTTCACCTTGTTTACTACACGCGGATTCGTTTATCATCACTGAAAAACTTGACCTTACATTCGTCTGTAAAGAGTACAGTCCTCCAGTTATCTATTGCGCAGTTCAAATGATCGCGAGCGTACCTTAACCGCGCTGCTCGATGGGCTCTTGTCAGTTTGAGTCGAACAGCACGCACTCGGGAACGCTGACCATCTTCATGCGACGATTACGTATTTTATTTTATTTGGGTAAACAGACAATCGTACATTGTATAATATACATCTAGGTCCACAGTATGCTATATGTAAATGTAACGTATGGTCTGATCGCTGACTCTGGTACCAGTAGATAGCCGCAGCCGGTTTTGTAAGGCCCGGGCGGTTACAGTACGCTCTCGTCTTGCAGTTAACCTGATATACCGGTCTTCCTGGAAAGTTCTGGCTCTAATTCTTCCTCATCCATGCCTAGCTACACTCCCGGTCTCCTGGAAGCGTTCCCACACTTTTCGGATATCTCGTCGCGACACACCGAAAAGTATTTATTTGACCTCCCATTGGAACGCCATACAGCAATTACACCAATAGAGCAAAACATTACTTTATGTTCTGCTTCCCATCTATTCTGAGCGCGGTGGACATCGAAGGGCGGCGATGGATCCCGCACGATCACACAGCGTCAAGATATTTATCCGTAGTTCCATAACTCCATCCTTATTGAGCACATTCTTTGTGATTTTTGAGACCTAATTAATTATTTTAAAGAAATACATTTAAATTGAACAACGGTAAATTTTGTATTGCTACAGGTCTCTGAGATCTTCCTTCCTGAAGCATAGCAACAGCTCTAGCTGCTCTTTGCAAGTCCTTAGGACGACAAAAACCAGGCATAGTGTTGCAAAAGGAGATTGCCACGGAGCAGGTCCCTTTTGTGGACATCGAGTGCCTGATTTTAATAATAACCAAAAAATATAACTTTTTTTTTTGTGTACAGGGTATTTTTTATACAATTTATTTCATCCTGGGAATAAAGATAAAGTTAATTAATAGTTAAACATTACGTCGACATCCGTTTGATTCAATGTAGTCTGTGGTTTGATTGGCATACAAAAAAAAGTTGCCAGGTATCAAAGAATTTAATAACTAAAGCTATCTTTTAATCAATTGAGTAATCGATATTAATTAAAACGATATTAAATAATAAAAAAAAAACTATTATTTTTTATTTAATTATATATAACCTATGGGCAGTTTACATCTCAATTAGATCTCAACATTTGACAACTTCAACGCTACTGTGTTAGTATTTTGTTTTAGGACGATGAGATAGAATGATGTTATCCCTGTCCTTTTATACGTATTATTGTACCATATATATCTGAAATGAACAACAATACGTGTACGCCAAATATGAGTTTATGTAAAGTATTCTTGTATTCTTGATGACGAACACTATTGGATAAATAAACAATGCTCATAGTCGATGCGAGTAAAACCGATGGAACAATGACAATAATAGGTTGCTTAAACTCATAATACTCATTGATAAATAATAAATGTTCAGAAAAGTAATAGACACAAAAATAATAGCCATGTTTATTTAGATAACTCCTTAGTAGAAAAGTAGTTTTTATCGATTGATCTATAACGATTTATTAATAAATTATAAAAAAAATATCTGGCAACATTTACTTGTGCATGTCACAGAACTCGCAGACTTCGTTCTGTGCACAGACTACATAGAGATACTTACGTATGTTCTGTGGTTCGTTACGTGCGTCATTGCTTTGTTTAGATACTTTGAGTTTTGAATTCCGTAATCTTTTACTTAGTTATTATTTACGATACGTGCTTTTTCTGCTACTACCGAGTTGAGCTATTAAGTTCCTGGAGTGCATTACGTTTTGTGAGATATTTGCAACAAAACGAATAGCAAATGAACTTGCTCACATGTTGCATACAAAACTTTTCACCACGCCCAGCAAGAAAGTATTCAGTCATCATAGGTAAATAATAGTGCTGTTCTTTGTGAGATATTTGACTCTTAGTGCTACAACAGAAAAACAATTATATCTCTTGAACCAGGGTGAATAAATGAAAAATGGTTTCTGATTATGAAAATACTATATTTTTACTATTATTTAAAATAAAAATCTTCAGAGCACAACAATTTTCCAGTGGGACCCAACTTTCCTTACAATTCGGGCAATCTCCTTTAGAGATATTATTCTGCAAAATAATATCTCTAAATTAAAAACTGCGTCGTTGGTCTAGTGGTCGCAAGCACTACTGCTGAACATGAGGTCCTGGGTTCGATTATAATCTCAGAGTCACAGGACATTCTCCAACCATAAACAGTACATTCTCTATGACTCACCAGTTCTTATAGACAACAATAAAACTATGCCAACCATAAACAATGATATTAATACTCAGCCAGGTGTGTCTATGGTACCTGTTAGCGCTCATAAAGTATCTGTGATTACTTCCGAATTAAATGTGGTATTGAATAGTAATAGTTTTATGGTTTCTGTGTAACTGAATATCGTTATAGATAAGTGGCTACATGTTAAGGTTTTAACGGTCTAAATTATCGATTTTCTTGGAAGACTAAAAACTTATTGACTTTCAAATGATGGTCATTTTTTTAAAACTAATGAACCTCTAAAAACTTTTTACGCTTCCGATGTTGTAATTTTTTTGTCCTTTTCCCACAGTTGGTTGCAGTAACCTGGCTATTTAGTATTTTTGGGACCAAAATATGAATTATTTGTTTTATTATTTTATTTCTATATTTCGAGAAAAATTAACATGGTGTAACGGGCACAATCATAATTATTAGCTAAATAGAATAATTATTAGCAAATAGAATCATTATTAGCTAAATATAATCATTATTAGCTAAATAGAATAATTATTAGCTAAATAGAATAATCAGCCTAAAATGTTACCACTGCTGGGACACAGACCTCCTCTCTGTGGGAGGGCCGTAATCCACCACGCGGGCCCAGTGCGGGTTGGTAGATGTCACATGTCTTCGAATTTTTGGTTCTGGGACATGCCGGTTTCCTCACGATGTTTTCCTTCACCGTTTTGAGAGCAGTGGTGATGAAATAATGTACACAAAGTATAGTGCCTGTCAGGGCTTGTAAATCGCGGCCATTACGATTGGGCCACCACTGCTCTGAGGGGCCGTATTATGACGTGTTAATGCCATCATTTTTCTAGTGTGAGTGAGAGACGGAGCTATACAAGGCCGCTTGCGCCATCCTTTTTTCGCAGTGGAATAATGATGGCATAATCTATACTAATAATAATATTATAAAGAGGAAAGATTTGATTGTTTGTTTGTATTGAATAGGCTCCAAAACTATTGGACCGATTTAAAAAAATCTTTCACCATTAGAAAGCTTAGTTTTCAGGGAGTAACATAGGCTACTTTTTACCCCGGGAAAAATAGCGGGTCCCGCGGGAAATACCACGGGAGCGAAGCCGCGGGCAAAGTGCTAGTACTTCATAATAACTCCTCAGGTCGAGCTAGCCACGTTGACTGGCTATTCAGAGTGTTAGACATCAACGCGCGGACTGTTACCATGAATTCAGCACTTGATTCTAGACCCCGCATCGTAGAGCGTATAAAATTTCATACAAAAGTGCATTACCTACCGCACTACACGCAGCAGCATACAGCAGGTTTTTCCATAAAAACTGTGAAGTATTTCAGCGGTGGTGCGTGTAGAATTATCATCACTCTCCTGCTGCTTATCTAATTTATTAGTAGTCGGCGCAACATGTCTTTGTCTTCCACACTTCTCTATCAGTCGTCATCTCGATAGTCACTCCCTTTCTATCCATATCATCTTTCACACAGTCCATCCATCGTTTCTTTGGTCTTCCCCTACTATTGTCTCGTCTTGTCGGGCCAATTCTTCTTCTTTTCGTGTGGTTAGTGACTAACCTGGTGTCAGAGTTTTAAAGCCGCCCATGGGCCTCTGACTTGGCTTCACATGCCGTCGAGAAATATCTCTCAGGCATGCCGGTTTCCTCACGATGTTTTCCTTCACCGTTTTTCAAGCTAGTGATAATTATACAATACGCACATATATCTCTCACGTTTCCTCACTATGTTTTCCTTCACCGTTTTTCAAGCTAGTGATAATTATACAATACGCACATGAATCCGAAAAGTCAGAGGTTGGTTTTGAACTCGAGACCTGTGACTTGGCAGTCCGACGGTCACACCACTAGGCTATCACTGCTTATAATTCAATGAGCCAATTTGTTATTTATTATTTATTTTATGGCCAATTCAGTGAGTGTATCGTAGTCAGAAGATCTAAGAGTCACGCGATAGAAAGAGAGGCAACTTCTAGGTGAATATAACTGCAAGTAATTAGTGCTGTGCGACTTCAATTGCACTTTATGGTGTCGTAACAAGCAAGCTATTTATTTAAACGATTTTGCGGAGTGCCCCATCTGTTTTAACCTGTACCATGACAACCGATTTCCGCACAACTTTTCAGTCACCGGTGCCATTTTCAGAGTTCCTCTTAAGTAGTGTCTAAATCTTGCACCACACATGCTGCCGCGCGAACATTCGTCGGTTTAGTCTTAACTAGAGTGTAGCAAAAATGTGTTCTGCAAACGCCACGTGTTGCTGCCGCGCTCTTGCTGCTCAATGTGTGGACACAACCTTTTTTTTTTTTTTTTGGTTTGGAAATCATCAAATGACGTTCTGGGTGGAGCGGGAGGGCGTGTCAGACTCTTACTGACTAAAACCCACCCGTGTTCCTTCTGTTGCCTGTGCAATGTCAGCGGGCCACGGTATCCCTTTCGGACTTTCCCGCAACCCCGGCAGGCAATGGTCTCATCGGACCCCTTCACTCGCTGACACTCTTAGAGGCGCGCGTGGAACACAACGCGCCGTCGACCCGGGCTTGGTCCTTACCGGACGGCGAGCTGCCCATTGTTCACCGTCCGCAAGCCCGCGTCTACGGTGGCCGGGAAACAGCAATTGATTCCCGACGTCCAGGGCGTCTCATCCTGCGGCGGCTAAGGGCGTGAGGGCGCGAAATTTGCCTCTCCCTCACGCGTTCCGCCTCCTCCTTTGCGAGCATTACTGCTTCGCAGAAGGAGATGACGGCCTCCCATGCCCTCTCGCTCCGTACCATGGCCTGGACCAGGACCGGACGCGAGAGATCCCCGCCACCGATCGCCTCCACGAGGACTCGGCGGTGCTCTGCCCAAGCCGGGCATACCTCCACCGTATGCTTCACCGTGGTGGACACACCCTTGGCATTCTCATCTCAGCTGCATGCAATCAGGTACAAAATTCGAGGTTACAGTTTGCGCATCGACGTCTCTTGGCTTACAAGCCAGGGCGCATTAAATGCATTAAAAAAATCGATAATTAATTTTAATATTTTTATATTTAATAGGCAGAGGTGTGCCTATAGTACACCCACATTTCACTAATTAAGTTTAACTCCCAAATAGAAGGGGGCATCCCTCTTACCATCAACCGGGCATAAATCCAAACTCCGGAATGCTCCTGACAAATCTCTGAAGGAACAAACTCAATGACACTTCACCCGACCCAGGAGTCTAACTCCGACCTCGTGCTCAGCAGTAGCGCTTGCAACCACTAGACCCACGAGGCAGTTATAAATTAAGAACGTGATAGAATATCGCGTCTATGGGATTCTATTTAGCAAATAATTCGGTGCATATGTTGTGCGTGACTGAACTGAACACCTCCCTCAAATTTCCACGAAGAAGCAAAACAACATTGAAAAACACGTGGCTGTTCTGCGTGCAGAGCATAATCACGACATTACGATAACCTTTGTAAATGTTTATTTAAGAATGCGGCGACGGATGAATTGTCCATACAAACGTAATACCTAAATCATTTGCAATTTGAGCATATTTCCACCATAATATGTTATGTATTTATTTTAAACTTACCTTAAAAGAAGTTTAAGTGAATTGAATTTCGCACATTTTTACAGCGTAAATGACATGTTTTCATATTGTTTTTCTGTATTATAAACCACAGTATTTGTATTATTGTTTCAGCAGAAGCATAGTTTAAAAAAAAAGCTTAAAAAAAAAGTTAAACATTCATTCATCATTTTTGGTATTACAGAAAACATCCAAATTTAGCATAAATTTTCGATTGCTAGTAGTGCTATCACGTCAAGCAATAATTGTCAATGTGTGCGTTGTCTTACTGCTCACTGTAGGTGTATATCGCTCCGACAACTCTTTATCTATATCTTTATTGGAACAAAAACATTATACAAATTGATTGCGTTCGTAAATAGCTGCATTAGTTATAAAACTGTGTCGCAGCTATTAACGCCCACCTCCGAGACGACAGCTTTCCAGATTACAAAAAAATAGCAATAAAGAAAAAAAAACCGGCCAAGTGCGTGTCGGACCACGCACAATGAAGGGTTCCGTAGTTGGAATGAATTTATCGTAAGAACAAACTTAACTTTGTAATTGAAAAACATGTTCTCCCATACGGAATATATGGGAGAACATGTTTTTGCAACCGCAAATTTAAGTTGGTCGATTATTACTCGTAAACTTGTAAAGCCCAATTAAGTGTGATAGTTTTTCCTTTAAACTTCGTTATATATAAATACTAATGCCGTGACATTTGAATTTCTAACTACAACCGTTTAGTAATTATTAATTACCGTATTAACCGTTCCGTAATTATTAATGATAATGCACCTCCCATATCTTGGCCTCTAGGTGTTATTGAGAAATTGCATACGTCTAAAGCTAGGCTTTTCTAAAAGGAACTGCAACTCTGTTTTAGTATAAACAACTACAACTCCATCATTTTAATTTTCATTAATTAATTCAAAATATCGGACACCGTCAGAGCATCATTTTAATTAATTAATTCAAATATATCGGACACCGTCAGAGCCGCCGGCACAATCTGTTTGCGCAACTGCCAGCCAAAACTATTGCCAGAGCCGAATCCCCAGTCTGTCGTACTCTAAAGGTGCTGAATGCCCTTCTGGCTGCCAACCCTGAATGTGATGTGTTTGCAGATGAATGGATTAAAATTATGCGTATATGTCTGGTGTTCTGTGAGAGAAAGTATGCAAAGGAGTCCACTGTTCCATGTTAGTTTTAAATTATATTATTGTCAACGTAATTTTTGTCTCTATGTTAATTAATGTAATTGGTGTTGTACCGTTTTAATTAACTATAAATAAATAAAATAAATAAATAAATAATAAATACATTTTGGTTTGAATGATCAGAGTAATTAGATACAAAACCCGGTATGGAGGGAAGATGAGGGCATTTACATAATCGATGCAGCAATATCAGGAGGTTGTTAAAATGTTCAATGCTACCGATGCTTCTGATGTTAACGTGAAAAATTTTCAAGCAGTGATTAACGTTATGTAGGTATGAGTCAACTTGTTCCGGGGAGCATTGATGTGATGCTGAAGCTGAAAGTGTTCTCATCTATTATTTTAACACTGTCACTCATAATCAAGGTTGAGAACAAACAAGTGATTTGATTTATTTTACGTAACATAGCATAATCCGAAATGACTGGAGATTGTACAGGAGATTCCAAAGTATTCTATTTGTAGTAGAAATTGAACAGAACAGTAGTTGAAATATGGGGTATTCAGATCTCATTAATCAGATCTGAATACCCCATATTTCACGTTTCAACCATTCGAGTTCCCTATTCAACATTCAGAATGTTAAACGAATGTATTCAGAATCATCTATTCAAATTGACTGTTTCATTCAGATCGAAATGAGACATCTATTCAAGATATTTAGAATAAGTACTCCATTATGATTGAAACTTCTACGATTGGGATTTTAATCTATGATATTGTATATTACTGTATATTATATTTCACGTTTCAACCATTCGAGTATTCCTATAACTATTCAAGTAACCCCTTAATCATTTCAGTTTATGCCTCTGTTTTTCAATCAAACTTGTTCTTTCTTCGTCAAGTCATAAGTTTAGTAGAAGTGTACCATACTTACTCATCAACAGCATCTGTTCGTGTGTGTAAATGAACCGAGCAGTTTAACTGCTCATTTATAACAAGCTGTTCAGTATGAACTTTCGATGGCGGTTAACTAGTATATTAATATTGCTAGTGTTTAAGAAATAAAACTGATAAGTAGGTCAAGTTTAAATATTTATTTCTACATAATTATAAAAAGATTATTTTATACACATCATTTTAATCAGATACATTTTTTTTTTTTTTTTTAAAAAGCTCTGATACATTTCTTACATAACTATTATTTACATTTTCACCGACCTAAATAATAGAATACAGGTAAGTTTATAGATAACAGATTAGTAGGTTTAACATTCTACAATAATTAATACGTAAACTAGAATCTTTCTTATCTTATCTTACTGACAAAACACTTTATTTTCTTTACACCATTTATTCAGACAAAACACATTTTTTAAGGCACATACATTGGTGTGATGCATACAACTTAAAATGTCAGATGAATCTGAATAATTATTATATAATGTTACCAAACTTGGACAGTTTTTACTTTCTAAATTGTATACATTATTAATTTGGAATATATCTTTTAACCATAACACTTTTTCGTTTCCTTTAGTAAAAATAAATTTATTTTTAAAAAAGTTGCTAAAGTTTGCTTTATAATGAAAATATGGCACAAAGCCTTCGTTCCAGTTTATTCCTCTGTTTTTTTCAATCCAAGCCACTTGTAACCTTTCTTTCCTCGTCAAGTCATAAAATGGTCGTGGTGGTTTTATCAACAGTACTTGTATATGTCCTTTGTACATTATTGCTATTTCTTTTGGAATAAACTCATTTCCTTCACTCTTAAACCCTTGAACATCTACGATGACATTCATGATAGTTTTCTCACAATATTACTCAGCGGCTTGTATTCGAACAGTCGATCGTTTATTATTAAACAATAGGCAGATGTATTATCTTGAATATCTTCAGAGCATTCAATTTCTAATCGCACGTCAACTGGTCCAGTTTTAAGTGAATCGTTTTGTCTTGAACAGTCAATCACAAAAAGCGGAGCAATTTCTTTAAACTGGTTTAAGCTAAGCAATGGATCAATGCCTAAGCTGTAATACGACTGACGAAAATTAGCATACATTTCATATAATATACTATATTTACCTTCATCAAACTTCAGATTAAGTGAGTCATACGGATAGTATTGAGAATTCAAATATAATTTAATATTGCTTACATTGCAGTGATCAAATATCGAAGAACTTCTAGTTTTATTATTTTTCCGAGCTGTTTGCAAACCAAATATAATAAACCTTGGTTTTTCTAGCTGGGAAGTTGTCTTTACTGACCAGGAATGTTTTGTTGTTCTCGGTAGTAATGGATATTCATACAAATCCCAATTTCTAAATGCTATCTGTATAGAACGATCTCTCTCCAGGCTTTTAAGCAATAACAATTTATTACGATCAGAAACTTTAATATGTGGCACACGCCATTGTATTTTTTGTATATCTATTTCTACGTTATCATTTTTGTCTATAAGCACACAGTTCAATGCCGAGCTGCTTCGTTGTAATATAAGTTCATGTTTACAATTGATTATTATTTTATTATAATCTTCTGCAAATCCGAGTATTCTGTTCAATGGCACGATAACACTAAAATATCCATTCCTTAATTTCGTACCACCTAAGTTCCATCCCCAGACTGCTGCAGCTTTACTTTCACCTTCATTCATAGACACATACGATTTTAAGGATGTTGTAATACCAACATTTTTAATGCGATCGATTTCAACACCATTTATTTCATACCTAATATCTTGAAACAAATATGAAATTGGATTATTTATAAAATCAACGTCTTTTTTTATTGTTTTCCCTGCTGGATCTTTAGTAGATACACTTGCATACCCTTCTATAAAAATGGAACTGTTGCAGGGTAAGACATACAAATCTTGATGATGAATGGGTATTCTGACTTCATCATTTTCTTTGAAACTAGTGTTATACGGATTGTAGCTATGGATCTCATAACTTTCAATAGAGTTGTCATGTTGCACTAAGTCTGTTATTTGAAGCATGTTGTTATTATTTAAATTTTAATCCAATATGTGTGAGAAATCTTTTATTCTCTTTAGTAATTTTAATTTTTCCTTTAATGTTTAACGCATTGGCACGTCTGACTTCTTTGGAAACAGGATGTGAAATATTACATGTTCTTCTCACGATAGGCGTTTTATTAAAAACTAACATGTTGTTTCTATTTATAAACAAAATAGGTAGTATTACTATTATTAAATTTTAGCTCAATTATTCTTTACAATGTGAGTAGTGATTATCATGACAGACAATCAAAGAATGTGTTTAGAGTATCAAGATATAAACTTATATAACTCGTCCTAATTACGTTAAAAGGACATCCATCTATATTAATAAAAAAACATCAATTTGCTATGGTACTTTATTGTCTTTCCAAAATGACTTAAGAAATTTTAAACACAAGTGTCCACAATTATACAAGTGATCACGCTGAACATTTTCATAATTATACTGAATATTATTTCCAACATATTTCATAAATTCTTTTGGAGGTTTTAAGTTACCGTAACTGTCAAAATATTCTACGTATTCATTTATCTTGCCATAGGCTACCCAATGAGTACCAGAGTTTTCAGAAGAGTCAAGATTGATCACTCCACATTCTATCGGCAATACTTTATCTGGTAACTTATCTCTCATAAACACACCTCGAAAGAATGGAATATAATTCGAGTGTTTCATTATATCAATATTGGTTAAAGCTCTATTAGGTAGCCGAGATTTCAGTTTTTTTTTTTCTCTGATATGTAAATGCCTAAACCATCTTTGTAATGGTTGAGATGTAAACCTCTTCCAATAAATAACCCCTCCATTTCCTTGTTGTGTCGTTCTGCTTCACACAATTGCTTCTTAGCTGTTTTATATGCGTTAATTGCTTTTGCAATACCAGCAGCACCTCCTGCTAAACTGCCAGCAGCAGATAATCCAGCAAATATTGGTACTAAAGGAAGAAATCCTCCAGTTTTTGGTACTGGTATAATCCTAGGTAATTTTATTGGTGTATCTGATGCAAATTCTTTAGCTGCTGCATAAGCTAATTCCATCAATGCTTTCTTACATGATGGTTTTAATTTTGTAATGTGCTTTTTAGTATGGGTAACAATTTTTTTAAGACTTTTCTTAAAACCAGCTCCTGTTTTTACTTTATTGATGTTTTTGTTCAATGCTGATGAAACTGTTTTTTTATTGTCTGTAATAACTCGTGTTGTTTTCATTGCTATTTCTTTTTTTTTTTTTCTTAAGTAATAGAAACGTATTTAATAGGTACAAATACAAGTCTTTTTTGTTTTAAGAACGAATACGTAATGAATAGAAAAATATGTGTATTTGCTTAAATACATATTGAAACAATTTTTTTTGATCCCACTTAAAACACATTTGTTTTATCTATCCAGCTGTTCTCGCTAGTAGGAAGTCCGAGCCACTTCACATAGACTTGATTCCCTTTTCTATTCAATACTTTTTCAACTAAGTACAAATCAGGATTGCTGGTTTTTTGAAGTTCTTGAGCATAAAACGCTCCTAGTATTGGTCTACATCTTGCATCTTCTATCAAGTAAGTTAGCGGATTAGTTTCTTGTATTGTTTTTATCTTAAATATTTCTGTTGACCAATTAGGATAATAGCCTTTATCAAAACATCCTTTGTATTTACTTATCCTTACAAAGTCACCAACACTAAATTTCCTACACTTAGTGTTTTTCTTACTTTCAGCCATACGAATATATCTTTGCAGTATGTCTGTTTTATTGTCATGATTTATAGAAGCTGGAGGTTGTCCCACAGTTCTATGAGTAGTGTTATTGTATTCGTATACAACTTTGTTGAGCGTTCCATTCATCCACTTGTAATTCCCGTTAAAACTAAATTCTTTGTATAATTTATTTTTTAATGTCCTTATTAATCTTTCAACAATTGAGGCTTTTTTCGTAGAATACGTTGAATAATGATTAATATTGTACTTTGTAACTATATTTTTGAATTTATTATTATAAAACTCTTTTCCCAGATCAGTTTGCAAATTTCTTGGAACACGTCCTTTAAGCAATAGACTTTGAAATGCTTTTGACACCTCTTGCTTATTTTTTTGTTTCAAAGGAACTGACCAAGCATATTTTGAAAAAGTGTCTATGATTGCTAGTATATATTTGTTACCACCATTCACTTTTGAAATTGCTTGCATATCCATTAAATCTGCTTGCCAGAGATCGTCGATATCTTTAAGTATGACCTGTCTTCTTGGAAAGTTAGCTCTAGCACATTTATGAATTTCATTTATGACATCTACTTTGCTCATAGTGCTTATTTAATTTTCCTGAGATTTCCTTCAACACAATATTTTTTTCAAGATATCTTACTTTATCGTTTAAAATTGAAATCAGTTTTTTCAGTTGTTCTATTTGCATGCAAATATTAACTTTCAGTTTTTCGATTTGCTTTTCAGTGGTATTTTTAATCTCAACACGTTCCACACTTATGTTACTTTCAGTTTGATTTGTACGAACGGAATTAATATTTTTATGTTCATTCATGTTGCATGCAACTTTGATAACTGAGAACATTCCGAAGATTTTTAGTCTTTTATAATATCAGCTTCTTTTAACTCTTCTATAATTGATAGAATTTCATTGTCGTGATTAGTATTACCAGCATTTTTTGAAGCAATTAGAAGTTTTAACCTTTCAATTAGTTCATTAGGGTCATCCCAGTAAATGTAATCGGTATTACTTTTATATTTTTTTAACTTAGGTAAAAAACCACCGCTTTTTGTTTCCATTATCTGTCCTTCATCTTGAACATTACTGTTTTGCGAAAACAAAGGTTTAATAATTTGACGATATTTTAAACTTTTATCACCTTTTATTTGACCATTAGGATGAAAGTCTCGTTTGTGTGCGTGTGTATTATGAAGCATATCTTTATAGACAATTTTATCTAGTTCAGTGACCAAATTAAGGTTAGGTTTACTGCGTACCAAAAGTTCCTTTAGACCTGGTGTTAATTCATACGGCCTTTTATCAATAGTAACTATATTTGTTTTGGGCGAATTACAGGTCTTTGCAAAAGAAAACGTAACCTTGCTATTCCCCATCATCAGTTTTTTATTTTCACTACGTATACCAAATGGAACATTCATATTACCATATATTTCTATCATATCTTCTTTATTTAGTGAAATCAGTGTATCATTAGAATCTTTAAAAGGATTTCTTGAAATAACATCTTTATAACACTCAGAATCTTCATTTGAATCCATTTTTATACATTCTTTAAAACTTTCATACTCTGGAACATACTCTGTTGATGAGTTAAATACATCTCTTGAAATGTCAATTATTGGTTTAATTATATCATTCGCTTTAATGAATGTTTCTAGTGGATCTGTTATTGGTTTGAAGACCTTTTTAAATTTTAAATGAGCGGTATCTTCTTCACTTTGCATTGTTTTAATTTTATTTTTTATACTATCGACTGATTTTATCAATTGTTCTTTAATATTAACCTGCATAATGTTTTACTTTTTTATAATACCCCATTTAATAACGGCCCATCCGTTATATACAGATATCAGATTTCGATTAATATATTTTCTGCAATGAATTGGTATTTATATGCAGTTTCTAAAAGAATATAAATATGTCAAACCCTTGTCTGTATCTACCTTCATTTAGAGGACAATCTTTATTAATTAACAAAAAGTCAAATCTGTCTTTCCAAATTGCATAGCAAAGTTTTTTAAATTGAAACCATTCGATATCTGTATTTACGTGCTCATTGTATATATGTTTTAAGTTTATTTCGTCTTGTTTGAAGATTATTAAAAGATTTACATTATCTCGTATAAGTTGTTTGGGTATTTTGGAATAGGTTTGCGATAAGTAAAAACAATCTATCTGTTTATGTCTCCCCATTGCAAAATAATTACGAATATTGATTTGATTTTCGCATGCTACATCATCAAAAATCATTACTGCATTAGTTAAAGCATCATTTGGGTGTATGACTTCTTTATTATCATTGAAGACAAAGAAGTTAGCACCTGGTATGTAACTCATGACTTGTTTTAAAAAACAATATTTTGGCTGGAAAGCCGTCTTCGAGTATAAGTAAATATGTTTAAACTTGAGACCATTTTCATGTAATATTAAATTAAGCATTATGTTAGTTTTCCCACAGTTAGATGGACCGCATATTATACATCTAATAGTATCTGGTAAGAGTGCACTATGTTTCACTTTACGTGATTGATTTTCTAATTTTATATTATTAACTTCTAAAGTCTGTGGTTGCTTGATGAACTTCATTGTGAAAATGAACAATAAAAGTAAATGACATGCGTATATATAAATATAAATAACGATCAATAAATAAATAAAACAAAGTTTGATGTAATTTCATATAGGTATCTTTATTATCAAATTTAATCCTAGTTAATGCCATGAAATTATAGCTTAAAATTAAAAACTAGTAATCAAAATAATACACATTTTTACAGATTACACATCACTGGAATAATCTACAAACATAGAATCACAATGCCCCCAGGGTAATGTATGAATTTGATCCTGTAATACTTGAACTTTGTCATCGTTTCTTTCTAAAACTTGTTTATCTACTTGCTGAGTGTATAAAACATGTTTAATTGATTTTATCATATTCATCTTACATCTATGCGCTTTATTTGACAGCAGTACATTGTTGTAATCATTCAATTTTAGGTTACAAGTTACATACTTAGAAACACCTTTGGCTTTTTTAATTTCAGTCTTCACAGTGTTTATAAAATATAATTTAGCTCTTAAACCGGTAAATTCTGTAATTAAGTCGTCACCAACCTCATGTTTCCATAATCCAGGAATTTTAGCATTAAGTTGCGGTATGTGATATGGATTATTCATTTCAAAATTACTGGTATCAAACTTGGTAAGATCATCATGCATATCATGATAAAAATCATCTGTATAAATTAAATATAATAAGCTATCAGTATCTGTATAGCACAACTCAGCATTGTTTTCGTATTTATTTTTAATAACGTCATAATGAAATTGGTATAAATGTTGCTTCGAATATTCCAAAACGGTAAAGCCAATATAAATAGGTCTATCTAAAACGACCTTTTCCCGGTACAATTCCACAGCTACAAAATTTTCTGAAAAAATTGATATACTTTTTAAATTTGGTTTACATATCAATTTTTCAGCGCCAAGATGCTTATTGGTTTTATTTCTGGTATCTGTCCATTTTGTTACTAATTTGACATCGGCTTGCTTACGTTTATTCTCGATAGTTTTTCCGAATATGGAATTATTCAATAATTTAAAAAAGTCTTTCTCGAAAGCAGTTTTGGAATTTTGACGAAGACTAGTATTCAGATCAATGTATTTTTTGAGAAAGCATTCTTGTCTGAAGCTAAGTATACGATGAATCTTTTTTAAAATCAGACCTTTTTTCAAACATTCTTTCAAGTGAACATAATGAATTACATAATTTTGCTTATCATAGAGATTTGCAACCAATTTTAATGATTTCCCATAAGGAGGTACTATTTTTTCTACTGCAAAAGGTAAGTCTTTATGCTTGTAATGTAAATAATTTGGATAATTTAAGTCTACTTCCAAAATATAACCATAATCATTATCATCTGACACATCATTTACATCAAACTTGTTAATTTCTTTCAGACTCAAGAACTTAAATTCTTTAATAGGAAGTTTCTTCATCATAGCATAGCCATATAGATTATTACAATCAAGGTAGATTAAATAACTACTTGGTTCGAGCTCATTAAAATGTGGTAAATGTTTATTGTTTGCTACAGCATGACGTAGAGAGCACTGTGCTAGCCCACCACGAATTCCTTTTTCTAATAACTCATACATTTGTAAATCACTTATCAACTCAAGTTCAGTGTCGGTATATAGAAGCATTGCATCCCAACTTAAGCTCGGTGACGTTACATAATAAGCTGGATCCAATTTATAGTAATGTAAACTTGTTTTTCTAAATTTTTCAAATATATCACACAGTAAAAGTACATCACATTTTATGTATAAATCTGTATATTCACCAAGAGATTTTATTTCGAAAATATTCCAAACTGTTTGAGCGTGTAAATATTCTTCATTAGTTATATGTTTTTCGCACAGACTGTTATAAAAATGATACTTTAAGGGAAGTTTTGTCTCATCAAATTTAGACCAAGAATCAATATAGTCATATGGATAAACACCCTTTTTTCGCATGAAATCAAATTGTCTTTTATCAGTAAACTCTCTTGATAAGTTTAAAAAATCGTTTTCTGACAAACTTTTACTTAGTGCATCTAGACTAGAACTAAGAAACTGAAAGGAATCAATAAACTTTATTTGTATAGGGTGATTGTTTTTATCCGTATTTAAGACTTTTATTATTGAAAGGTATTTTTCTTTGGTTTTCGGTATAATATTAATAGAACCTTCATATTTTGCTAACTCTTCAATGAATAAATGTGAGTCATATCCAGACAAATTATGAAAGACAACAGGAATAAATGAACAAACTCTATACATCAAATTACAATGGGAGTGCGCTGCCCCACGATACTCGGATGTAATATGATCATGATCTCGGACTTTATCATTCAATAATAATTGTTTGCATATGTGACATGTAACCGAATTTCTATAATTCATCTCTTGTTCTGCTGATAATGGGGTCATTGGCTTTTCACTACTTAAAATCTTATGTATATATTTAACATCTTTTATTAAATATTTAACAAATATTTCCACGCAATCTATACCTCGATATGTAACATATTTGTTTAATTGATCATTATGTGCGCAGCAAATATAATAAGCGAAACATGAAGGTTGATGTGTTTTTAGTTTCTGAGTATTTAAAGAGTTACTTTCATTATAGTCTATTAACATACATTCAAAATCAGCATAAATTATAAAATTAATTTTTTGCTGCCTCTCGTAATGTTTAAACTTTAGTACAGAATTATGTTCAGGTAATATAGTCAAAATCTTAGAGCAGTTATGAGTCTTATGTCTATTTTCGTTACTAAATAGTTGTAGACATGCATCACATAAATAAAGTTTTCCTTTAGAACGACTTACTTGACGTCGCACTAGACACACTAAATCTTTAATTAGACAGTAGTGTCCGATAGATTTTTTTTCGATATAAAGCAAATTAAAATGATTTTTTCTTCTATTTTGTGTTATATAAAGAGGTCCAGTCACAATATTATTTTGTATACCATATATATTTAAACTGAAGTTGGAATTATTTTTTTCTAACATTTTAATATCATTTATCGTAGGAGGAAATGACATTCCCTCAATATTTAAAACAGAGCTATAATGGGGGTATGAACTTGTTCTGCATACATTATTTTTAGCTGGGTATAATCCAGCAACTATACTCCATAGTAAACAACAATTATCTTTATTTTTAATATTTATACAACATTTCGAGTGCTTAATAGCTGATGGCAGTTCTATATAAGACCCACCTCTCATAGGGGAATACTTGTTTATATTAATTTCGAGATGACTCATAGAAACAAATGTCCAACCAGATTGACAGTGCTGGAACTCGGTTAATTTATTATTTAGTTTATTTATTACTTTGGTTATTAATTCATTCAAATCAGTGTTCTTATATATTATTTCATATTTGGTATTAAACGACTTTAATTGTTGTTCGTCTGATTTTGATAACATAAAATAGGCAAACAATTCAAAACTCAATTTTATGCAATTGTGTTCATTAAGTGACATATTTATCAATTCTGTTATATTTATTAGATGATCACTCAGGAACGCCTCTAAACCGAGGTACTCGTCTTCCTGAGTGACATTCAATCTGTATGTCATTAATCTGTTTTTGAATGCTGTTGCAATAATATGAATATCTGTGAACTTGGTATTCAATAAACAATTTGCTTTGTGTATATTCGTTCTCATATGATAGGAATACTGATTTTCTGGTATTTCAATTTTACATTTATAACAGGTTATTGACTTTCTAGATCTCGATTTGCTGTTGAGGTGTGTAACTGTAAAAAAAGAAAACCAATGGCGAGATTAACTACTTATATAATATTTAATTATACTACAACATAATACTTATAAAATATAGTACAATTATTAATAAGATCTGTATGTAGGTAAATACAATTAAAAGAAGATACAATTTAAAGTCAATCATAGGAACCCATGTGGGTAATAGCACAGTTTTTAAAATCATCTTGAGTTGCTTTAACAAACTCCTTTAAGTGGGCCCAAGATTCTTTATCTTCATCCAACTTTGTCTTAATGGTGGTTATGGCCGAGCGCCATCTATTAATAGGCATAATTTTTTTTATTTCTTCAGTGTTGTAAATTTTCACTTCTACATAATATTTGCCTTTTTTAGTCTCGCTTATTTGTCGAGAATATCCTTTGGCCATCCTTCTAGTAAAATATGAGAATAGTGGTGGTATATTACCAGTTTTGTGAGATCTCTGTGTTGGGATGACGCTTTCCTCATTATCGCTGTCTTCACCGAATAATTCACCAGCTGTAACTCGAGCTGGCAGAGTTACTGGTGAAATGATTGGCTTCGATTTTTTTCGGGTTGTTGACTCTTCACTCATCTTACTGGACCTTTCCCGCTTCGTTTTTCTTTCCTCTGTCTTACTCTTCGGCTTCGCCTCTTGTTCAGAGTCATCGCTGGAGAGATAAAGGTCGTTGCTAAGTAGTTTAGACCTGTGCAAAAACAAAAAACAAATAAAAATTAGTGCCTTGCAATCAATGCTTCATAATTCCAAAATTTTAAAGGAACTGATCATGACTTAGATGAATAATTAACAGATGTAATAATAATATGTAATATATTGTACATATTATTAATATTATTATTTTAACTCTGTTAGTTTTTAATTAACAGATATAAACATCGTTTGATTTTGTGCAGGAATCGAATCCAGTACCCTAATTACGTAATGCAAAATCAATTCGAATCTGAATCGTTTTGAAACAGATTGCTAATCCATTGCTCCGTAAGTTCGAAAAAAAACTGCAGAGCAACGTAAATAACGCAATGAATGTTGTTGAACTGTCAAAAAAACAGATTTGTCTTTATCGTTTACGAAAATATGTTGCGTAATTAGAAAGCTGGACACAAAATGCTTACATAAAATCGATCAGTCAGCCGTTGTGCTGACCGTGTTAATAGATGAATAATATACATAGCATTCGATCTGTACAGGAATCGAACCTGCAGCACAGAAAAGCATCACTCAGTCTCTGAGCTAAGAGTGCTAACTATTGGCGGTTAACATTTTAATACTTGAATATATCATACATTATTCTGGCTATTCAATAGTTAGATATGATTATGAATAGGTACTTACATTCTTGATTGATGCTTAGACAGGTAGCTTGATTAGGAGCTCGGAGCGATGATTCCTTGCAGAGAGGATTCGTTCCAGAGAGGAATTGTACCGGAGAATAATTTGCGAGGCGTTTTTATAGGTCTAAAATCACGTCATTCAATCCAAATTTGTAAAACTGCATACTTGCAAAAAAATTCAATTGACTACACGAGCGTACAAATCGTAGCAGTTAAGATTTTATGTTTACAGCGTTTTATATAAGACGAATGATCAGCTATTTTGAATCTTATGTAGATACTTATATAAATCAACAATGGGGAATTTCATACTTACTGTTGTTTTTGCTGAATTTTTTCGACGCTGACGGTACAAACGCTGCGGTTTGCACGCTCGCATTAACTCCTAGACACGTGGAGGAGTGGAGATTATGACGAGTCAGAATCTAGCGTTTAAAACGCAGCGGTTATAACGCCCGTCTGCAGATTGAAATATTATTTGTGCACACGTCAACATTTCCTATTTATATGGAGACAAGAGGAGCCGTCAGTTTCGGATTACTTTACATAAATAAAAACGAAATTAAATTGAACCTTAGTGACAAAAAAAAAATGGACCAGTACCTATAAAAACCAATCCAAGATACCAAAAAAAATCATTCTTGTCTTATCTGCTCTACGATGTCGGTAAGTAAAATATTAAAAAGTATTTTAAATTACTTATTAATAAAAACATTAAAATGTGTATTATAAATTAATTTTAAATATATTCAAAGGGTTAAGAAGATACAAGGATAGATACAAGATTCTAGGATAGTTAATTTGTCTTCGTAAACTTTTAATTTTAGTATTATTTAATTAATATCTATTTCTTTGTTTCAGATTTCCAGCGATATTTTCCCCACTAATTCTTCATACTCACCAATTCCTGCTGAACAAACCCTACGTCAAAAAGTGGTCAACTATTTGGAAAGAGAAAGACCATTTCAACCATTTCAATTTGAGGACACACCAGTCACACCACCTTGCAGCAATAGTAACAACAGTAACAATAATAAAAGACGAAGAAGTGATGTTGTATACTCATATATACAGAAACCATCAACGGGTCATCGTAGTAAAATAATACGAATACAAGTTTTTGACGCGGAAGAATTCACAAATTCGCCATGTGATTGTAGTGCCAATATATGTGTCCAACATGTTGTGGGGAATGTATTTAATGATGATATTTATAAATGTGTTAAGGATATTTTAAGCAAATTGCATAAAAAAATGTGAATAAACTATCAATTATATTTCAGTGGTTTTATTTCTATCATTCCTGTTAATAAAATGTAGAAAGTCACGAGTCACCTATCTACACACCAGACAAATAGTTTTAGCACACCAGCAAATAATAACCTTAAAAGTACTATGCATTTGTACTAGGAATTACACACCAAGAGTAAAATTATATTAAACTTAATTAATTAAAATTACTTAAAATTTCTTTATGATAGGGTACACTAAGGTATATTTTATACACATACCTACACTTCTTAAGGTTTATGTCTGTGCTCATTATATAAACTATTTGTCTAGGAATGTGGTATATTGGTTTAATCGTAATTATAACTTTATAGCTTTGAGGCACACGATGGGTTGAAAAGAATACGATCTGCTTCCTATAAGGGAATGGGAATGTGTTTGTTATGTAAACAATCACTCGTGTTTAGCAACTTATTATGAATACGATTTTTTAAACGATGCAGGTATTTGGTATTTTACTCAGAGACGCATTGACCCATAATAAATTCACATCATTGCATCATTCATACCTAAATGAAAACTTTATTTCTGTGCAAGGGAAGGAAATACATAGGTAGTAACTTATGATTACCTAAAAGGTAACTCTCTGTAGTATATACCATCATAGAATGAAATCCCAAGGAAATACATGTAACTTAGAAATAAATGACTCGCGGTAATATACACCATCATAGAATAAAATCCCGATCGTAGAAGTTTCATTCTAAATGGAGTACTTATTCTAAATATCTTGAATAGATGTCTCATTTCGATATGAATGCAATCGTCAATTTGAATAGATGATTCTGAATACATTCGTTTGAATAGAGCATTCTGAATGTTGGATAGGGATACTCGAATGGTTGAAACGTGAAATATAGGGTATTCAGATCTGATGAAATACCTAACTCACAGTAATATACAATATCATAGATTAAAATCCCAATCGTAGAAGTTTCAATCATAATGGAGTACTTATTCTAAATATCTTGAATAGATGTCTCATTTCGATCTGAATGAAACAGTCAATTTGAATAGATGATTCTGAATACATTCGTTTAACATTCTGAATGTTGAATAGGGAACTCGAATGGTTGAAACGTGAAATATGGGGTATTCAGATCTGATTAATGAGATCTGAATACCCCATATTTCAACTACTCAGAACAAATGTTCCGTTGTGAGTACAGTGACTGTAAGGAGTTATGTGTGCATATAGTAATATTACAATGATAATATAACAGTAGTGACGAAATAACTAATTTTAAAGTCTTCGGAAAATTAGTTCTACATAGTAAGTTACGGCAATAATATAAGGGTTAAGCAAAACGACCTTACTACGACATAATATAAATAATTGATAGTTAGATAGTCATTTCTTCGGTAGGTCAGACTCATCCCTGATCATAATAATTATGTTGGGCTCCATCCTTTTCTCGGACGAAAATTTTGCCATTCTTAATCCAGCAGTACCGGTACTTATTAGTGCAGTGTAAAAACAAACGTTTCATCTTTGGTGAAAGATTTTCAGACACAAATATAGGTTTAGAAGGGCCGCTGATTTTCAGGCCCTCGGTAGACAATTTATTGTTTTCCTTGTTGTACCTACTTTTTATACATTTGAATAAACTTTTCTTTCCGTAAATTGGTCGTAAAGTCCACGACGACAGTCCTAGTGTCGGAGTCTTTGGATCCAATACGGAAAAATATCCTTTATCTCGAGAGGCTGAATAAGGGACATTAAGGGTTGACCCTATTTTAATCACGGTATTTAGTAAGCCTTCTTTGGATTCTGATTTAAAAATAGGTAGATTCATATTTCCACGCAGGACGATCTCGCACCACGTTCCAGGTTCTCCAGTTTATCTTCTAAGGTTTTCAAATACGCCAAGTTATTTTTCCGTTCAGTTTCAAGTTGTGATTCCTTTTTTAGTATCTTGATTTTGAGTTCGTCGTAGTTTTGTGACAGAAAGTTAACCGTCGATTGTATACTGAAATTTTGAATTTTAATCTCCTCAACCGACGCACATAATTGCTCAAATTTACTGTTCTGTTGTTGAAACATGGCTTTCATTTCCAACATGAATGAAGATAGGTCGATATCCTGGCAAATCCCTGACTCAATGCATTTACGTTTGCTGCTACGCTGAGTAACATTCAGGAATTCACTATCGATTTTGACTAACTGGTCAGTTTTTGTAATATCAGATTCGGAGGAGCTGTGGTGCAAGGGAGTTTTTAGCGGTGCCAGAAGTGACGACGAAGGTGTTGGAGTTGGTGGTGGCGATCTGTTTTTGATTTATGTATTTTTTTTTTTTTTACATTGTTCTCACATATAGAATCAACAAGAGTAATGTACCCAGGATTTTTTAATTTCTATATTTAAAAGAGTGTCCTTGGAGTTTCTTGCCCGATCTTCTCCATAGAGATCTACGTTTTGGAATGGGCAACTAGCTTCAACTTTCTGATTAACTGACTCTTTGACAATTCAAAAGTGCCTGTAAAGGGTTTAATTGAAATAAATGCTTTGAGTTTGAGTTTGAGTTTATTGGCATATTTTCTAAGTTAACAAGTACCAGAGCGCGAGGGATTTGAGGACAGGACAGGAACTCACATTAGCGCAACGTGCTTAGTAGGAATTCGTTCGGGGTATTTTTTGTCAGTATAGAATTTGAGTCAAGGACTTGCCAGGATATCGACCTATCTTCATTCATGTTGGAAATGAAAGCCATGTTTCAACAACAGAACAGTAAATTTGAGCAATTATGTGCGTCGGTTGAGGAGATTTAAATTCAAAATTCCAGTATACAATCGACGGTTAACTTTCTGTCACAAAACTACGACGAACTCAAAATTAAGATACTAAAAAAGGAATCACAACTTAAAACTGAACGGAAAAATAACTTAGCGTATTTGAAAACCCTAGAAGATAAACTGGAGAACCTGCAACGTGGTGCGAGATCGTCCTGCGTGGAAATATGAATCTACCTATTTTTAAATCAGAATCCAAAGAAGGCTTACTAAATACCGTGATTAAAATAGGGTCAACCCTTAATGTCCCTTATTCAGCCTCTCGAGATAAAGGATATTTTTCCGTATAGGATCCAAAGACTCCGACACTAGGACTGTTGTCGTAGACTTTACGACCAATTTACGGAAAGAAAAGTTTATTCAAATGTATAAAAAGTAGGTACAACAAGGAAAACAACAAATTGTCTACCGAGGACCTGAAAATCAGCAGCCCTGCTAAACCTATATTTGTGTCTGAAAATCTTTCACCAAAGATGAAACGTTTGTTTTTCCTGGCCCGTGACTTTGCCAGCACTAATAAGTACCGGTACTGCTGGATTAAGAATGGAATTTGTCCGAGAAAAGGATGGAGCCCAACATAATTATTATGATCAGGGATGAGTCTGACCTACCGAAGAAATGACTATCTAACTATCAATTAATTATATAATGTCGTAGTAAGGTCGTTTTGCTTAACCCTTATATTATTGCCGTAACTTACTATGTAGAACTAATTTTCCGAAGACTTAAAAATATAAAATTTTTACTATTAATTATTATGCATGCTTTAAAATTAGTTATTTCGTCACTACTGTTATATTATCATTGTAATATTACTAGGTATATGCACACATAACTCCTTACATTCACTGTACTCACAACGGAAGATTTATTCTGTTCAAATTCTACTACAAATAGAATACTTTGGAATCTCCTGTACAATCTCCAGTCATTTCGGATTATGCTATGTAACGTACAATAAATCAAATCACATGTTTGTTCTCAACCTTGATTATGAGTGACGGTGTTAAAATATTACAGCAGCATACAGCATTCTTGTGAATAATTCTTTCTAGTTTTTTGGAAATTGCGGGAAGTACCGAAATTGGTCGATAATTATTTACACTGACTCTTTCATCTGTTTTTAAGATTGGACGAACAATGGCTTTTTTGGAGGTCTTAGGGAAAGTGCCAGTAGAAATTGCAAGATTGCAAATGTGCGTTAGCAACGGTACTAGTTTGTGACTGATAGATTGTCTCTTCTGGCTGGGATGATATTTCTCCCAAATTAATATTTAGGACAAATATCATCCCAGCCAGAGACACTGTCGTCGCAAAGGTCTTTAATGATAGTCTCGACCTGTTTCTCGTCTGTCTCCCGTAGGAAAATTGAGTTGAGCATCGAGACTGGGCGGGGAGGAGTACATTGGGCGTTACTTAAGTTTTGCGGGATGTTGTTGGCTAGGTTTCTGCCGACATCAGCAAAGAACCTATTCACGGCGTTGACCGACACAATTGGGTCATTGTCTATTTTAAGGAGATCGGTCGGTAGTAAAGTATTTTAGGTGGTAAAGTATAAGAAAATAATGATTAGATTTGCATTGTCTCTGACAAGTTGTTTGGGTAGGTACCTTACTGTAGATTTTATTAAAAAAAAAACAGTCTATGTTTTTGTGCCTACCTAAAATAATCTCGCATGCTATTTTGGTTCTCACAGATTTTATTATTGGACAAACTTCATTTTTTGCAAACGTCTAATTCTTAAAACTGTTAAAATAAGAATAATCAGTTACATTGATATTTTTTTAAAATATAATGTTTGACTTACAAAGCGTCGCGCGTCGTGCAGACCAGCGCGACTCGAACAATACAATTTTTAAGAAAACTTCACGTTATAGGACAATAACCGGTGTCACGCCGGTCTGCACGACGCGAGTGCAGCGACGCTTTAAAGTTGATTTCTGAGCGCCTTTGGTAACAGAATGGGTTAGTACGTAGGCAACATTGTATAGGTACAAATAAAATTGATTCCAGTTACATACATTTGATTAATGAACTATCAAAAATGATTAAGTAGGTACCTCACCGTATGAGTATCGGATCGATGATGAGATATATTAGTAATAATTCTGATGATTTACTTTTGTGGTGTTAATTACTATTTCCACAGATTAGCCAGACCAGCTTTCTAATTACGCAACATATTTTCGTAAACGATAACGACAAATCTGTTTAATCTTGACAGTTCAACAACATTCATTGCGTTATTTACGTTGCTCTGCAGTTTTTTTTTCGAACTTACGGAGCAATGGATTAGCAATCTGTTTCAAAACGATTCAGATTCGGATTGATTTTGCATTAAGTAATTAGGGCACTGATTCAACATTGAAAAGTTTGTTTTAAAAATTTACCACTCTGGTAGGAATCGAACCCACAACCTTCAGCACAGCAGTTTGATACACAGACCTTTGTACTAAAACTGCTCGTCATATTACAAACGAAACAATAGTAGATAACTATTGTTTATCAACGCTACCGGTACCCGCTTTGTATTACAAAAACGCCTTTTGTAATTTAAAAAAGCAGTTAGTATGCTATGATTGTACTGAATAAAACAGTCAGCAATAAATGTGCTTTGATCGATCAAGTCGAACGATCATTATTGGGTATTCTGGCGAACACTGAACTGAACACTGTCCAGAGCGACAGCGAATTCGATGAGTGAAATTCGGAATTCGGACAGAATGCCCAATAGTATACAGATAAATTAGGCATTCCGAATTTCACTCATCGAATATACAATGTGGATCTGGACTTACGATATTAAATTAAAACGAGCACAGTACTAGGCCATAGAAACATTTTAAAAGACGAAGATTAGTAGTTAATGGAAAATTGAAAAATTGCAATTTTCAAACTAAATAAATAGCAGAATCAACTGCATAAAAAGTAAACACGCTTTATCTACGAAAAGTAACTAACCTGTTGCGCGGCCCGATGCGGGTCGCGGCGGGGGGCGGCGCCTGCGCTGCGGTGCGGGGCGTAGGTGGACGTGGTAGTTTAGTCGGAGAACAACAAATAAGTGGCATAAACTCACTAAGTTGCGCGTTGTTGTTTAAAAGATCACTGATTGAATCATTAATCACATAATATCACATCACAATCAGAATTTACATAAATAATCATTTTTTTTAATATTTCTGTGGTTTCCACCGTTGTTCATTATGCACAAGCGACATCGATACCTAATTAACTAACTAATATTAAACTAACACTGAACAATAAGTCACACTAGTCACACAAATATTTAATCACAAATAACAACTATTTTTTTTTCACAAAATCACGACAATGCGCGCGCGGCTCGTCTCGCGATAAAAAAAGTAGCCGTGTGCGCTCCTCAAAGGGCGCCGCTATGCACTGACAGACATAGTGACCGAGTCCCGAGACTTTTTGCCGAAAAAATTCCGCTCACACACACACTCGCAATTGTCTATGCACCACTAATGCATAATTTGCGTAAGTAATATTTATTTTTCTTTCTAATTGTAGTATTATTTTGTGGGACTGGGCGGGGCGCGTCAGAGTGGAATCGTATTACACCTTTCTCTGTCTCTCAAGCATATTGAGATGTAGAGGATAGAATCGTACGTTTTGCACAGGTTTTTGACCTTACAATGTTTACCTATTATTACGGACTCAGATCTACATCATGTTGAAAAATAAGAAAATGATAAATAATTTCCTGTGGCTAAAGTATTCATTGGATTTAATTGATTTTTTGTATACGGGTAAAGATCATGACAGTCTTTATGTGGTTTTAAGGAATGTCAATCGTCCTGCTCCACATTGTATACTACTGAGAGGTATGTATGTATGTATGTCTATTTCTTTAGTACGCTCTGTAGCATAAACGGCTTGATGTATTTTACGAGTATTTAACATATGAGGTGGCGTTAGATCCGTCGTATTTGTGGGAGTTACATAGGTTACCTACATAGGCTATATTAATTCAAATAACTTTGAAAGAAATGTACTAATTCCTTGGTCGCTTTTTATTCAAGATGACTTACACAAGCTTCCAGCTAATTGCCGCTGTGTTGTTAACTATGAATATAATTTATATAAATATTTTATTGGAATAAAAACATATTACAATTTTTGTGTACGGTAATACCTACTGCGTTAGTTTAGTAACTGTGTCGCAGTTATTAGCGCCCACCCCAGAGCGAAAGACCAACTGAGTTCCTTAACAACTATTTTGGTTAAACTTATAGGTAAGAACTAGACATAACATTGATAATAATAAAACTAGAACTAGACATTTAATAATAATAGTTGTAGCAGTATAAGTGGGTGTGCCCACTTACACTGTGCCACGTACACACACTTACACTGTGCTTACACCCACAGGTGTAAGCACAGTGTGAGTGTGTGTGTGCGTGAGTGTGTGTATGAGGGTGTGGAGGTGCGAGCGTCTGCGTGTATGGGAAGGGTGTGTGTATGTGAAAGCGGAGGATGTGATATGAATATAATTAAGTTTGTATGAGGCTCTCTGTTTCCTCATAAGTCAGGCTTTTGAGCCATTTTCCAATTTTCAATTTAAACTCTCGTAGCGATTAATTTGAACTTATTAATTTTGTTGTAGCTAACAGGACTCAAAAAGTTAGTGTCTTCTCGCAATTGCTAGATTATCGCTCTCAATCTGACATATTCTGTTATCTCTACGTCTTTGAGTACTGAGATTAGGGTCATATTCAATATCAGTATGCTTACGTAATAATGTGCCCAACAGAAATGCTTGTCTTATAGTAGGAACTTTGCATAGCAAATACAAGTCGTGCGTGGGGAAGCGAATAGGTTTATGTGCCATGACTTTTAGAACGGCTTTTTGTGCTCTTTCCAGACGAAGTAGAAGGCATTTACCAGAGCATCCCCACGCGGTAATGCAGTAAGTTATCACGGAATGTGCTAGTGCAAAATATACAGTTTTTAACCTGTGAAAATCTGCCGAGGTTCTAAGGATTTTAAATACAAATATTAATTTTCTGACACGTGACACTGATCTGCTCATTCCAGGTCATAGTGCTATCTACAATGATCCCCAAGCATTTAATTACATTAGTACGCGTAATTGCCGCACAGTTGCAGGTTGCACTTGTATTCGGGACGCATTCGTGAGCAGTTAGTGTGGAGGAGGAATTTGGTTGTGATCTAAGCCGTGGTGCAAACGTTATGATTTTTTTTTTGTGTTAATTCAGGGTGAGCAAGTTGTTATTTAACTAATTCATAATAACCCGTAAGGCAGATTCAGCATGCAAGCGCACATCTGCCCAGTCACTTCCACGAACTAGTAACATTGTATCGTCGCATTTTGCAATTTGCTAGGGAAAGTCTACAGAGTCTGTTTATGTAAATAAGGAAGAGAGTGGGCCCCAGGACACTGCCAACCAGACGGGTGTTGTGTCTGGCGGGCCGACTGCCCGACTGTTGATTTCGGATAGTCTTATCTATGTCGTTCGCGCGGTAAACTCTAATTGCGCGATGCAGGATTGGTGTGACGTCATGTCTTTGATGCGTAGTTAGTATGTGGCGGTGTAACCGCTACAATGCCATTGGCTGTCACGACTATCGGCACAATGATTGCTGTATCCACATCCCACATGTCGACAACCTCGCGAGCCAAGTCAAGATTAAGTACTATTGTTGTTACTGCTTAGTATTAGTTATCTATACTTAATTAAAAGTTATTTGTTATTTTCTCATAATTTTTTTTTCCATAAACTTCTTTTACATCCCAATAGAAAAATAGGCTCATGGGACTTAAAACATAACTCGCGAAATGCGGGTGTACTATAGGTAGGTACACCTCTGCCTAACCCTTCAGGGAATACAGGCGTGATGTTATGTTCCTTTACACAATATTGCTCACAGACAGATCAGTTACCTAGTCAGAGTGATGGAAGATTTCATAGGTACACATTACTACTGATTTTTCATCTGTAACAGACTGCAATAAAAATGCCGACCACGCTGCTGCTACTCTTGTTAATATAACATCTAATAATACAAGTATCTGTATTATTCCCAGTAGAAAAAGGATTATTAAGCCGTGGATTACTCCTGGGCTTTTGAAATGTAAACGGAATCGTGACAATCTTTATCGTAAAATAAAACGAAATCCAGATAATCACATTTTTAAAATAACGTATACATGTTGTAGAAGTTTTTGCAATATTTTACTGAAAAAACTGAAACGACAGCATGAACGATCTGAATTTCTGAAACACCGTAAAAATCCAAAAGCTACTTGGAATCTTATTAAAACTATATCTAACTTAAAAAGTAACATAAGACATCTCCCAAAGAACTTCTGTCTCTTCATTCTGATCCTAGTCTTTCACTCAATCACGTCAATGACTTCTTCGCGAATGTGGGAAAAACTCTAGCATCGAAAATTACACGCGCTCTACTCTTATGAAAGCTGCTAGAAATGTTCTTATTACTCTGTTCCTCTCCCATGTCTTCAGTCTGGTTTTGGAAACCGGGGTCTTTCCCACTGTATTCAAAAGGGCTATTGTACATCCTATTTATAAAAGCGGGGACAGGGCCAGTGTCAATAACTATAGACCTATCTTGGTGCTCACTATTCTTTCTAAGATTGAAAAAATTCTAATTAATAGATTTCTCAGTTATTTAAACACTAATAAAATTATTGCGCATAATCAATATGGATTACGGTCTGGTTAAAGCACAGAAGATGCTGTACTTGATTTAACTGGAGCTACTGCAAATAATATGAATCTATACACGATACAATGTTACTAGTTCGTGGAAGTGACTGGGCAGATTCAGCATGCAAGCGCACATCTGCCCAGTCACTTCCACGAACTAGTAACATTGTATCGTCGCATTTTGCAATTTGCTAGGGAAAGTCTACAGAGTCTGTTTATGTAAATAAGGAAGAGAGTGGGCCCCAGGACACTGCCCTGAAGAACTCCACAGGTGAGAAACTGTTATTCACTTGAGTGGTTACCGATTCTTACCATCTGAGAGCGGTTAATAAGGTAGCTTTTAAAAATATCCAGAGGTAGCCCCCTCACCCCAATTTGAAACAATCTCGTGAGCAAAAGAGGGACAGAGACAGTGTCAAATGCCTTCGAGAGGTCTAGAAAAACAGCTATTGTTTTAAGCTTAAGATTCATATTATTTGCAGTAGCTCCAGTTAAATCAAGTACAGCATCTTCTGTGCTTTAACCAGACCGTAATCCATATTGATTATGCGCAATAATTTTATTAGTGTTTAAATAACTGAGAAATCTATTAATTAGAATTTTTTCAATCTTAGAAAGAATAGTGAGCACCAAGATAGGTCTATAGTTATTGACACTGGCCCTGTCCCCGCTTTTATAAATAGGATGTACAATAGCCCTTTTGAATACAGTGGGAAAGACCCCGGTTTCCAAAACCAGACTGAAGACATGGGAGAGGAACAGAGTAATAAGAACATTTCTAGCAGCTCTCATAAGGGTAGAGCGCGTGTAATTTTCGATGCTAGAGTTTTTCCCACATTCGCGAAGAAGTCATTGACGTGATTGAGTGAAAGACTAGGATCAGAATGAAGAGACAGAAGTTCTTTGGGAGATGTCTTATGTTACTTTTTAACACTTTGCGGGACACTAAACGCCTATAAACGTGATAACAATAAAACTTTTATTGTGTCTCGTTCAGTGTCCCGGAAAGTGTTAAGTTAGATATAGTTTTAATAAGATTCCAAGTAGCTTTTGGATTTTTACGGTGTTTCAGAAATTCAGATCGTTCATGCTGTCGTTTCAGTTTTTTCAGTAAAATATTGCAAAAACTTCTACAACATGTATACGTTATTTTAAAAATGTGATTATCTGGATTTCGTTTTATTTTACGATAAAGATTGTCACGATTCCGTTTACATTTCAAAAGCCCAGGAGTAATCCACGGCTTAATAATCCTTTTTCTACTGGGAATAATACAGATACTTGTATTTTTCAACTACCGTAGATGTTATATTAACAAGAGTAGCAGCAGCGTGGTCGGCATTTTTATTGCAGTCTGTTACAGATGAAAAATCAGTAGTAATGTGTACCTATGAAATCTTCCATCACTCTGACTAGGTAACTGATCTGTCTGTGAGCAATATTGTGTAAAGGAACATAACATCACGCCTGTATTCCCTGAAGGGTTAGGCAGAGGTGTACCTACCTATAGTACACCCGCATTTCGCGAGTTATGTTTTAAGTCCCATGAGCCTATTTTTCTATTGGGATGTAAAAGAAGTTTATGGAAAAAAAAATTATGAGAAAATAACAAATAACTTTTAATTAAGTATAGATAACTAATACTAAGCAGTAACAACAATAGTACTTAATCTTGACTTGGCTCGCGAGGTTGTCGACATGTGGGATGTGGATACAGCAATCATTGTGCCGATAGTCGTGACAGCCAATGGCATTGTAGCGGTTACACCGCCACATACTAACTACGCATCAAAGACATGACGTCACACCAATCCTGCATCGCGCAATTAGAGTTTACCGCGCGAACGACATAGATAAGACTATCCGAAATCAACAGTCGGGCAGTCGGCCCGCCAGACACAACACCCGTCTGGTTGGCAGTGTCCTGGGGCCCACTCTCTTCCTTATTTACATAAACAGACTCTGTAGACTTTCCCTAGCAAATTGCAAAATGCGACGATACAATGTTACTAGTTCGTGGAAGTGACTGGGCAGATGTGCGCTTGCATGCTGAATCTGCCTTACGGGTTATTATGAATTAGTTAAATAACAACTTGCTCACCCTGAATTAACACAAAAAAAAAATCATAACGTTTGCACCACGGCTTAGATCACAACCAAATTCCTCCTCCACACTAACTGCTCACGAATGCGTCCCGAATACAAGTGCAACCTGCAACTGTGCGGCAATTACGCGTACTAATGTAATTAAATGCTTGGGGGTCATTGTAGATAGCACTATGACCTGGAATGAGCAGATCAGTGTCACGTATCAGAAAATTAATATTTGTATTTAAAATCCTTAGAACCTCGGCAGATTTTCACAGGTTAAAAACTGTATATTTTGCACTAGCACATTCCGTGATAACTTACTGCATTACCGCGTGGGGATGCTCTGGTAAATGCCTTCTACTTCGTCTGGAAAGAGCACAAAAAGCCGTTCTAAAAGTCATGGCACATAAACCTATTCGCTTCCCCACGCACGACTTGTATTTGCTATGCAAAGTTCCTACTATAAGACAAGCATTTCTGTTGGGCACATTATTACGTAAGCATACTGATATTGAATATGACCCTAATCTCAGTACTCAAAGACGTAGAGATAACAGAATATGTCAGATTGAGAGCGATAATCTAGCAATTGCGAGAAGACACTAACTTTTTGAGTCCTGTTAGCTACAACAAAATTAATAAGTTCAAATTAATCGCTACGAGAGTTTAAATTGAAAATTGGAAAATGGCTCAAAAGCCTGACTTATGAGGAAACAGAGAGCCTCATACAAACTTAATTATATTCATATCACATCCTCCGCTTTCACATACACACACCCTTCCCATACACGCAGATGCTCGCACCTCCACACCCTCATACACACACTCACGCACACACACACTCACACTGTGCTTACACCTGTGGGTGTAAGCACAGTGTAAGTGTGTGTACGTGGCACAGTGTAAGTGGGCACACCCACTTATACTGCTACAACTATTATTATTAAATATCTAGTTCTAGTTTTATTATTATCAATGTTATGTCTAGTTCTTACCTATAAGTTTAACCAAAATAGTTGTTAAGGAACTCAGTTGGTCTTTCGCTCTGGGGTGGGCGCTAATAACTGCGACACAGTTACTAAACTAACGCAGTAGGTATTACCGTACACAAAAATTGTAATATGTTTTTATTCCAATAAAATATTTATATAAATTATATTCATAGTTAACAACACAGCGGCAATTAGCTGGAGGCTTGTGTAAGTCATCTTGAATAAAAAGCGACCAAGGAATTAGTACATTTCTTTCAAAGTTATTTGAATTAATATAGCCTATGTAGGTAACCTATGTAACTCCCACAAATACGACGGATCTAACGCCACCTCATATGTTAAATACTCGTAAAATACATCAAGCCGTTTATGCTACAGAGCGTACTAAAGAAATAGACATACATACATACATACCTCTCAGTAGTATACAATGTGGAGCAGGACGATTGACATTCCTTAAAACCACATAAAGACTGTCATGATCTTTACCCGTATACAAAAAATCAATTAAATCCAATGAATACTTTAGCCACAGGAAATTATTTATCATTTTCTTATTTTTCAACATGATGTAGATCTGAGTCCGTAATAATAGGTAAACATTGTAAGGTCAAAAACCTGTGCAAAACGTACGATTCTATCCTCTACATCTCAATATGCTTGAGAGACAGAGAAAGGTGTAATACGATTCCACTCTGACGCGCCCCGCCCAGTCCCACAAAATAATACTACAATTAGAAAGAAAAATAAATATTACTTACGCAAATTATGCATTAGTGGTGCATAGACAATTGCGAGTGTGTGTGTGAGCGGAATTTTTTCGGCAAAAAGTCTCGGGACTCGGTCACTATGTCTGTCAGTGCATAGCGGCGCCCTTTGAGGAGCGCACACGGCTACTTTTTTTATCGCGAGACGAGCCGCGCGCGCATTGTCGTGATTTTGTGAAAAAAAAATAGTTGTTATTTGTGATTAAATATTTGTGTGACTAGTGTGACTTATTGTTCAGTGTTAGTTTAATATTAGTTAGTTAATTAGGTATCGATGTCGCTTGTGCATAATGAACAACGGTGGAAACCACAGAAATATTAAAAAAAATGATTATTTATGTAAATTCTGATTGTGATGTGATATTATGTGATTAATTATTCAATCAGTGATCTTTTAAACAACAACGCGCAACTTAGTGAGTTTATGCCACTTATTTGTTGTTCTCCGACTAAACTACCACGTCCACCTACGCCCCGCACCGCAGCGCAGGCGCCGCCCCCCGCCGCGACCCGCATCGGGCCGCGCAACAGGTTAGTTACTTTTCGTAGATAAAGCGTGTTTACTTTTTATGCAGTTGATTCTGCTATTTATTTAGTTTGAAAATTGCAATTTTTCAATTTTCCATTAACTACTAATCTTCGTCTTTTAAAATGTTTCTATGGCCTAGTACTGTGCTCGTTTTAATTTAATATCGTAAGTCCAGATCCACATTGTATATTCGATGAGTGAAATTCGGAATGCCTAATTTATCTGTATACTATTGGGCATTCTGTCCGAATTCCGAATTTCACTCATCGAATTCGCTGTCGCTCTGGACAGTGTTCAGTTCAGTGTTCGCCAGAATACCCAATAATGATCGTTCGACTTGATCGATCAAAGCACATTTATTGCTGACTGTTTTATTCAGTACAATCATAGCATACTAACTGCTTTTTTAAATTACAAAAGGCGTTTTTGTAATACAAAGCGGGTACCGGTAGCGTTGATAAACAATAGTTATCTACTATTGTTTCGTTTGTAATATGACGAGCAGGTTTAGTACAAAGGTCTGTGTATCAAACTGCTGTACTGAAGGTTGTGGGTTCGATTCATACCAGAGTGGTAAATTTTGAAAACAGACTTACATGTTGAATCCGCTCTGGCTTATCTGTGGAAATAGTAATTAACACCACAAAAGTAAATCATCAGAACCATTACTAATATATCTCATCATCGATCCGATACTCATACGGTGAGCTACCTACTCAATAATTTTTGATAGTTCATTAATCAAATGTATGTAACTGGAATCAATTTTATTTGTATCTATACAATGTTGCCTACGTACTAACCCATTCAGTTACCAAAAGCGGTCAGAAATCAACTTTAAAGCGTTGCTGCACTCGCGTCGCGTCGTGCAGACCGGCGTGACACCGGTTATTGTCCTATAACGTGAAGTTTTCTTAAAAAATCGCGCTGGTCTGCACGACGCCCGACGCTTTGTAAGTCAACATTATATTTAAAAAAATATATCAATGTAACTGATTATTCTTATTTTAACAGTTTTAAGAATTAGAAGTTTGCAAAAAATGAAGTTTGTCAAATAATAATATCTGAATGTAATGATATCTGATGAAGTACGAGTAGCATGTGAGAACCAAAATAACATGCGAGATTATTTTGCAATGGGTAGGCACAAAAACATACTGTTTAAAAAAAAAAAAAACTACAGTAAGGTACCCAAACAACTTGTCAGAGACAATGCAAATCTAATCATTATTTTCTTATACTTTACCACCTAAAATACTTTACTACCGACCGATCTCCTTAAAATAGACAATGACCCAATTGTGTCGGTCAACGCCGTGAATAGGTTCTTTGCTGATGTCGGCAGAAACCTAGCCAACAACATCCCGCAAAACTTGAGTAACGCCCAATGTACTCCTCCCCGCCCAGTCTCGATGCTCAACTCAATTTTGCTACGGGAGACAGACGAGAAACAGGTCGAGACTATCATTAAAGACCTTTGCGACGACAGTGTCTCTGGCTGGGATGATATTTGTCCTAAATATTAATTTGGGAGAAATATCATCCCAGCCAGAAGAGACAATCTATCAGTCACAAACTAGTACCGTTGCTAACGCACATTTGCAATCTTGCAATTTCTACTGGCACTTTCCCTAAGACCTCCAAAAAAGCCATTGTTCGTCCAATCTTAAAAACAGATGAAAGAGTCAGTGTAAATAATTATCGACCAATTTCGGTACTTCCCGCAATTTCCAAAAAACTAGAAAGAATTATTCACAAGAATGCTGTATGCTGCTGTAATATTTTAACACCGTCACTCATAATCAAGGTTGAGAACAAACATGTGATTTGATTTATTGTACGTTACATAGCATAATCCGAAATGACTGGAGATTGTACAGGAGATTCCAAAGTATTCTATTTGTAGTAGAATTTGAACAGAATAAATCTTCCGTTGTGAGTACAGTGAATGTAAGGAGTTATGTGTGCATATACCTAGTAATATTACAATGATAATATAACAGTAGTGACGAAATAACTAATTTTAAAGCATGCATAATAATTAATAGTAAAAATTTTATATTTTTAAGTCTTCGGAAAATTAGTTCTACATAGTAAGTTACGGCAATAATATAAGGGTTAAGCAAAACGACCTTACTACGACATAATATAATTAATTGATAGTTAGATAGTCATTTCTTCGGTAGGTCAGACTCATCCCTGATCATAATAATTATGTTGGGCTCCATCCTTTTCTCGGACAAATTCCATTCTTAATCCAGCAGTACCGGTACTTATTAGTGCTGGCAAAGTCACGGGCCAGGAAAAACAAACGTTTCATCTTTGGTGAAAGATTTTCAGACACAAATATAGGTTTAGCAGGGCTGCTGATTTTCAGGTCCTCGGTAGACAATTTGTTGTTTTCCTTGTTGTACCTACTTTTTATACATTTGAATAAACTTTTCTTTCCGTAAATTGGTCGTAAAGTCTACGACAACAGTCCTAGTGTCGGAGTCTTTGGATCCTATACGGAAAAATATCCTTTATCTCGAGAGGCTGAATAAGGGACATTAAGGGTTGACCCTATTTTAATCACGGTATTTAGTAAGCCTTCTTTGGATTCTGATTTAAAAATAGGTAGATTCATATTTCCACGCAGGACGATCTCGCACCACGTTGCAGGTTCTCCAGTTTATCTTCTAGGGTTTTCAAATACGCTAAGTTATTTTTCCGTTCAGTTTTAAGTTGTGATTCCTTTTTTAGTATCTTAATTTTGAGTTCGTCGTAGTTTTGTGACAGAAAGTTAACCGTCGATTGTATACTGGAATTTTGAATTTAAATCTCCTCAACCGACGCACATAATTGCTCAAATTTACTGTTCTGTTGTTGAAACATGGCTTTCATTTCCAACATGAATGAAGATAGGTCGATATCCTGGCAAGTCCTTGACTCAAATTCTATACTGACAAAAAATACCCCGAACGAATTCCTACTAAGCACGTTGCGCTAATGTGAGTTCCTGTCCTGTCCTCAAATCCCTCGCGCTCTGGTACTTGTTAACTTAGAAAATATGCCAATAAACTCAAACTCAAACTCAAACTCAAAGCATTTATTTCAATTAAACCCTTTACAGGCACTTTTGAATTGTCAAAGAGTCAGTTAATCAGAAAGTTGAAGCTAGTTGCCCATTCCAAAACGTAGATCTCTATGGAGAAGATCGGGCAAGAAACTCCAAGGACACTCTTTTAAATATAGAAATTAAAAAATCCTGGGTACATTACTCTTGTTGATTCTATATGTGAGAACAATGTAAAAAAAAAAAATATACATAAATCAAAAACAGATCGCCACCACCAACTCCAACACCTTCGTCGTCACTTCTGGCACCGCTAAAAACTCCCTTGCACCACAGCTCCTCCGAATCTGATATTACAAAAACTGACCAGTTAGTCAAAATCGATAGTGAATTCCTGAATGTTACTCAGCGTAGCAGCAAACGTAAATGCATTGAGTCAGGGATTTGCCAGGATATCGACCTATCTTCATTCATGTTGGAAATGAAAGCCATGTTTCAACAACAGAACAGTAAATTTGAGCAATTATGTGCGTCGGTTGAGGAGATTAAAATTCAAAATTTCAGTATACAATCGACGGTTAACTTTCTGTCACGAAACTACGACGAACTCAAAATCAAGATACTAAAAAAGGAATCACAACTTGAAACTGAACGGAAAAATAACTTGGCGTATTTGAAAACCTTAGAAGATAAACTGGAGAACCTGGAACGTGGTGCGAGATCGTCCTGCGTGGAAATATGAATCTACCTATTTTTAAATCAGAATCCAAAGAAGGCTTACTAAATACCGTGATTAAAATAGGGTCAACCCTTAATGTCCCTTATTCAGCCTCTCGAGATAAAGGATATTTTTCCGTATTGGATCCAAAGACTCCGACACTAGGACTGTCGTCGTGGACTTTACGACCAATTTACGGAAAGAAAAGTTTATTCAAATGTATAAAAAGTAGGTACAACAAGGAAAACAATAAATTGTCTACCGAGGGCCTGAAAATCAGCGGCCCTTCTAAACCTATATTTGTGTCTGAAAATCTTTCACCAAAGATGAAACGTTTGTTTTTACACTGCACTAATAAGTACCGGTACTGCTGGATTAAGAATGGCAAAATTTTCGTCCGAGAAAAGGATGGAGCCCAACATAATTATTATGATCAGGGATGAGTCTGACCTACCGAAGAAATGACTATCTAACTATCAATTATTTATATTATGTCGTAGTAAGGTCGTTTTGCTTAACCCTTATATTATTGCCGTAACTTACTATGTAGAACTAATTTTCCGAAGACTTTAAAATTAGTTATTTCGTCACTACTGTTATATTATCATAGTAATATTACTATATGCACACATAACTCCTTACATTCACTGTACTCACAACGGAACATTTATTCTGTTCAAATTCTACTACAAATAGAATACTTTGGAATCTCCTGTACAATCTCCAGTCATTTCGGATTATGCTATGTTAGTACGTACAATAAATCAAATCACTTGTTTTTTCTCAGCCTTGATTATGAGTGACAATGTTAAAATAATAAGTAGATGATATAGAACACTTTCAGCTTCAGCATCACATCAATGCTCCCCGGAACAAGTTGACTCATACCTACATAACGTTAATCACTGCTTGAAAATTTTTCACGTTAACATCAGAAGCATCGCCAGCATTGCAAATTTTAACAACCTCCTGATATTGCTGCATCGATTATGTAAATGCCCTCATCTTCCCTCCATGCCGGGTTTTGTATATAATTACTCTGATCATTCAAACCAAAATTTATTTATTATTTATTTATTTATTTTATTTATTTATAGTTAATTAAAACGGTACAACACCAATTACATTAATTAACATAGAGACAAAAATTACGTTGACAATAATATAATTTAAAACTAACATGGAACAGTGGACTCCTTTGCATAGGGTAAGTCCAGGATAGCTGCCCCACTTTTTGATAGGAAGCCATAACTTATTAATTAATAATCTATTGGCAAATACGTCTTTTGCATTTGGTAACTTTGATCCTTAATCTATGATGGTACCCCCTTTGTTTGTACATAAGCTTCATAGATTTTGAAGAAATTATGTCTTTTTGACCCTCTCAAAAGTAGGATAGATGCCTACCGTGAGGGATAGAAGACTCGTAGTAAAAATGCGTCAAGGGATAGAAGCCTACCGTGAGGGATAGAAGAATCGCTGTATGAATGCTTCAATATTAGATGCTAATTGAAATAAAACAGACTAGTTTCAATACTTTCAATGTAATCAGCTTGTATTCAATGTTTAACATTAATTTGTGACATCGTTTATATTTATATAATCTATTATAGAATTCTCCAACAATAGTTATTTGTTATACAAGAGTGCAAAGTTGCTTTTAAACCGCGTGTTCAATTTTGATGACCGAGCAAGCGAAGGATTCTAAAATTGAATCACGAGCGCAGCGAGTGATTCAAAATTAGAATCCTGAGCGTTAGCGAGGGAATCAAAAGAGCACGAGGTGAAAAATCTTTGCACTCGAGTGCAACACGTAACTTTTCATTCCACCTCAGCGAGGAAATGACTAAATGCAAAAAAAAAAACGTTTACAATCACAAGATAGGTACACTTTTATTTCAGTTTAGGTATTAATTACTACATTATGACAGGTAAGTATTACAGAATAATCTTTAAATTATAACAAAATAATACTAAGGTATAATTAAGAAAATTTTAAAGTAACGTTGCTACAGTTATTTAAATTGAGTGTAATATTTTTGTTTGGTACTGTAATATTGGTGTTAGTCACTTGTGTACTGTTTTTCGGTAAACTATCTGTCATACTTAATAGTTGTACCGATTCATCGGATTCCCTTGGCGTGAATGTTGGAGAGAGAGGGAGATGGTTAGGTGTTTCATAACGGCTTATTTTTGATGTAGAAGGGCCAGTACAAGGATCCGATTGAGGCTCTTTCAGTGTAATGGCTCCTACGATGCCTTCACATATTTTAGACTTATTTTGGATGGAATCCTCTATGTATCCCTCTACAACTGCATTGGACTTCCAGCCTCCGTGGCGCTTAAGGGACAGCAGATCAGCTCCGGAATCAGCCAAAAGTGTGGCTGAAGTTCGTCGGAAACAATGACCCGTGTACAACAGGGGTTCTGGAAGTTCAAGAAATGTTGCTATTTCTCGTGGGATACTGCCAATTTTATTAGTACCCATAGGCTGTCTAACACACTTTCCATTGCGATACTGTAGAAAAAATCGATTGATTGGAGTGTTAGGCGGGCGTAAGGCTTGATATTTCTCAACAATCGTTACGTATTCCTTGCGAATGACGAAGTTGCGGTCTCTTTTTGTCTTTGTATTAGGTAAATTAATTAATAGTAAGTCATCTGAATGTTTCTCAATGTTTTTGACATTAAGTTGTGTTAGTTCATTAGTTCGACATGCTCCGTTTATTCCAATAATAAGAACAACCTGTAACGTAAAGAGTATTGTAGTAGATAAATGAATAAAATTGATATGAACGCATAATTATGCCTATCAACATCTACTAAGTATACTATTTAATTGAGATTAATATACTTAAGTAGATACTGAATGTGCAACTGACTTACTTTTGCCGCCAAATATACGGAATCGGGTGCTTCGTTAAGAAACTTTTCAATATCAGATACTGTGAAAACCTTCGATTTTTTTGGTTGATGACCAGATGAGGCTCTTTTTAAAAATGCCACTAATTTAGGATAGGTATCGATATGTTTGTCTTTTTTCATCTTTATTGTTGCTTTTAGCATCGAATACGTACTCCATAGAGTGCTTGCTTTCTTGTTCTCGGATAATTCTATAAAATATGCCAGCAAAACGTTTTCTGAGAAAGTTTTGGCTCCTTTTGCTAGTCGCCACGTGTTGAACATATCGTACTGTTTTAAATACTTCTCGCGTGATTGTTGAGGGAGAAAGCTCATTTGCGCATTATTAACAGTTTCAGTCAATTCTGTTGGCGTCAAGCAAACTTCCTCGTCGCTAGAATCACTCATTTTAGTTTTTTCACTTGTTTTCAAGTTTCTTGTTTTTAATATACCTAAGGTTTAACAATGACGTGAAAAAATGCCGCGTAAAGAACCGCGTACAAAGCAAATTGAAAAAAGAACACCAAGAAGGTTCCGAGTCTGAGTTTTTAACAAATTAAAAAAAAGTTGTATGATATATTCGGCACCATAGAGGTAGCAGTAAATAGGTTTAATGTTTTTTTTAATTCACAAACTTAGTGCACACGATGTTCTAAATTCAATTTACTTTATCCTCTAGAGAATAAAAACGGGTTTTCCACTCAGATACTGAAGATTAAAAATACTCTTTCCGAGATGGTGGGATGAAAAAGATTTTTATTTAAATTCTTGCGAAATAATAATCATCTTAAACATCTACATAACGCAATCTTTTCAGAACTAACATAATTGTATCAGTCTTATTCTTCTTCTTCTTGTTCTTCTTTTTCTTATTATTCTTCTTCTTATTAATCTTCTTAATTATTTTTCTTCATTATTTCTTAATCATTTTATGCCCAACACATTCTGTGATGTATCTAAGAGCGGCGGATTTAGTCAAAAACTAACAAGGTTAACTGTTCCTTGTCATTTTTTGCAAATCGTCTTCTTAATGTCCGAGAGGGTATTCTGTAAGTTCTGGCTATTTCATTTACACATTTCTCATTTTTGGTAATTTCTTGAAAAGCCACGCCCGGTTTTCTTTTATATTTCCGAGGCATTTCTTCCACCTGCGATATGTAAACATTAATAGAAATAGTTAGCGATAGATGCCCCTAAGGGCATCTATGGCTACAGCAGATGGGGCAACTATACTTTTGGCACAGGATAGATGCCTTTTTAAATTAAAAATAAGATAAAAATAAATCTATAATTTAAAGCATTATTCCGTGTACTTTAAACTGTAATCATATCAGATAAATTTAAAAAAAAATAGAATTTATAACTGTAAAAAGATATTCAGTAGTAAGTACTTACTATTATAATTTCAACGCTTGCTGAGGTCTTGCCGCGGAAGAACGTACATTCGTCTAGTACCTACTTAAAAATAGTACCGGTCGAGTTAAGCGGACCCATAGGTTCGACTGCCACTTACGCTCAATTGGACGAAGGTTCAACCATGACGCTAGTTGAACGAGGCGTGGCAGACAGCGTAATACCCAGGGGTCGCGGCCAACTATTATCGCTAGAAGGGGTAGGAGGTAACCGTATAGACGAAACCGAGTCGTGTAACGTTAAATTATCGATCCGCGGTTTATGTAATAGAAACTTAGAAACTATGAGTGCGAACACCATAGAAAATTTAAATTTATCTCTGCAAACAGTGAGCCGAGATATAGTGCGCCAATGCAGTCACCTAGTCGAATTAGAGGATGAACTATGCTACGAGATGGGAAAACCGACTATTTTAATAGGCCAGGACAACTGGCATTTAATCACGACCAGACAGCTACGTGTCGGCAAAAAGACCCAACCCGTAGCATCGTTAACCAAGCTAGGGTGGGTACTGCACGGGCAGGACGCGCGCCCACGCAACACGATAGCGTTGGTAAACCACGCGCGGCATACGCCGACAGAGGACCCCGCTTTGGAACTTATCAGAGATAATTTTAGCATAGAATCGCTAGGCATCGAGCCACGCCGACCGACGTCTGACCCAGATCAGCGAGCCCTAGCGATCTTAGACAAAACTGTCAAGAAAATAAGCTGTAATAGGTTCGAAACGGGATTACTATGGCGAACAGACGACGAGGTAATGCCTAATAACAAAAAACAAGCTCTCAGTCGTCTGTACAGTTTAGAAAATAAACTAGATAAAAACTCAACTTAAAATCCGAATATAGCAAACAAATAAACAATTTATTGAAAGCGGGTTACGCCGAGAAGATAGACACCCCGTCTACATCGCCACGCAGCTGGTATTTACCGCACTTTTCAGTAGTGCATCCGCAGAAGGGTAAAATACGTTTAGTGTTCGATGCAGCCGCTAAGTACGAAGGGAAAAGTCTAAACGACGCGTTGCTATCAGGCCCCGATTTATTGCAGTCGCTATTCGGTGTATTGATAAGGTTTAGAGAAGGAAAAATAGCAGTAGTGGCCGACATTAAGGAAATGTTTTTACAGGTCAAAATCGCTCAGCAGGACCGTGATAGTCTGCGATTTTTATGGAGGGGTGAAGATAGGAAAGGGCCGCCTCAGGAGTACCGAATGACGTCACTAATATTCGGAGCGGCTTCCTCACCATGTACAGCCATCTATGTTAAAAATAAAAACGCAGACCATCACAGCCTACAGCACCCCGAGGTCGCGAGAGCCACAGTACGCAACTTCTACATGGACGATTACTTAGGCGCGTTTAACACCGAAAGCGAAGCGAAGCGAGTAATAAACGCCATGTACAAGGTACATTTAGACGCATCTTTCGAATTACGCGGATGGGCGTCGAACGTGCCCGAAGTAATAACTGACACGCGCAGTGGCGATTCGACCACGCTAGGGAAAAGCGATACAGAGCGAACATTAGGGCTCATATGGAACCACTCACGCGATACTTTAGGTTTTAACGTTAACTTAAGAAGTACGCCCGCGAGCGTCATACAAGGAGACACTCTGCCTACCAAGCGACAAGTCACCAGCGCGGTCATGTCGGTATTCGACCCGTTAGGTTTAGTCTCGCCGTTTACGATGATAGGTAAATGTCTCATACAGGAAATATGGCGCAGCGGGATAGGATGGGACGACCCCATCACAACCGAGCATCACGTGACATGGTTGTCATTTATTAAAAATTTACAATTGCTAAAAAAGTTAGAAATAGATAGGTACGTACCTGCCACGCTCCCCAACGAAGGGAAGTTACACATTTTCTGTGACGCAAGTGAGAAAGTGTATTCAGCCGCGATTTATTTCGTAGGTACAAGTCCAGACGGTACAAAAACGTCGCGACTGATAGCAGGTAAAGCCAAAGTAGCTCCGCTGAAACCTATCTCCATACCCCGCCCAGAACTTCAGGCCGCAGTGTTAGGCAGTCGATTAGCTGAATCGATCAAGCGCGAGTCAGATTACAAAATATTAAAATGCCATTATTGGTCAGACTCGAAAACAGTTTTAACCTGGATTAAATCAGACCCGCGCACCTTCAAGTCATTTGTAGCCCATAGACTAGCTGAGATCGAAAGCCTAACTACTCCAGCCAACTGGCGATGGGTGCCCAGTGCCGATAACGTCGCAGACGACGCGACAAAGGGTATTCCTATAGATTTCAACTCGAGCCATAGATGGTTTACTGGACCCGAGTTCATAAAAAGCGACCCCGCACTATGGCCGCAGGAAAAGCGAGCCGCGGCCCCGCTACCCCCTTCAGGGGAAGAAAGAATAATAAAGCAAGTCCATGTGACTATTAGGCATGACGTAAGCGATTACTTACCTCAATTAGAACGTTTCTCGAAATACACTCGATTAATACGTGTTGCCGCCACCGTTCTGCTCGCCGCTGAGGTATTCAAAGCCAAAATGCTCAAAAGAATCACAAGTAAAGAACTTGCACCAAATCATATAAAACTAGCGGAACTATTGCTAGTAAGAAGAAGCCAGTATAAATCGTTCGGCGATGACATCACGACGATTGAAGCCGGACGGCGACCACCGAAGAAGTCACCGTTCTACAAGCTCTCCGTGAAGATCGATCGCAACGGTATCCTGTGTCTAGACAGCAGAATAAAAGAAAAGCACAACCTGCCAGTCCTACACGCCAAAGAAGGCTTCACTCAGCTGCTGGTGCATCACACGCACGCAGTCTTCAATCATGGCAACCATCAAACTGTTATGAATGAGCTGAGACAACGCTACCACATAATAGGACTGCGCGGCGTTATACGCTATATATGCAACAAATGCCATTGGTGTCGGACCTATAGGGGGATCCCCTCAAAAATCCCCTTAGGCGACTTACCAGCAGAAAGGCTGGCCCAAAACCAACCGCCCTTCACAGCAACCGCGGTGGATTATTTTGGGCCCATGCACGTCAATGTCGGGCGAAGGCTAGAAAAGAGATGGGGCGCGCTATATACATGCCTCACCACACGAGCAGTGCACCTGGAGGTGGCCACAACCCTCTCGGCCTCCTCCATGATCATGAGCCTGCGAAGAATGATAGCTCGCCGCGGCACGCCAACTATAATATACAGTGACAACGGAACCAACTTCGTGGGCGCTGAAAAAGAAATCACCGAAGCCATACAAAGTAACGACCACGAGTTAAAAGCCTTCGCATCTCAGAAGCTGATCACCTGGAAGAAGATACCACCCGGTGCCCCAAACATGGGCGGTGCCTGGGAAAGAATGGTCAGATCAGTAAAAACAGCGTTACGAGTCACCCTAAAAGAAAGGTTCCCGCCTGACGACATACTTCACACATTATTGCTAGAAGCCGAACATATGGTAAACTCGAGGCCATTGATCCCGGTGAACCCCAACTTAGACGAAGAAGCGCTGACCCCCAATCACTTCCTTATTGGGCGCTCATGTGGAATGTCACCTCTTGGCTCGTTCAAAGACGTACAGATGAACTCACACTCCTGGAAAGCCACCCAGGCGTTGGCTGATGCCTTTTGGACCAGATGGACGGCAGAATACAGGCCCCTCTTGATGCCCCGTTCCAGCTCCAATCCTCAGCACAAGAACCTAAAGGTCGGCGACATCGTCATAATATGCGACGGCACGATGCCCAGAGGAGTGTGGCCCCGAGGTGAGATAATGAAAGTCTACCCAGGCCCAGATGGACGAGTTCGAGTGACTGAAATACGAACAACAGCCGGCTTACTTCGTCGCCCAGCCTCCCGCCTCATCTTGATCCCAACAGCGGACTAAAATCGTTATATTTCGGTGCTTGCGCACGAGGGGGAGATTGTAAATAACAGCTTAAATATAAGACTAGAACTAGATGAATAATAGCCACATAAGCGCGTTATTTTGTGTTGTTAGTCCTTTTCCTATTAGAATCTTATTTGCATAATGTTTAATTTCCTATTAGAATCTTATTTGCTTGATGTTTAACGCTTATTACATAAGTTATGCTAAATTAATGTATTGTGTATAGACTTAACATAAAATTGTTACCTTTTTACCTTTGTGGCAAGTAAATGCCTATATATGTAACCGTTTTACTTATAAATAAATGAAGTTGCACCACACGCACATACATACATGCGTTACACCTCACACACACACACATGCACAGCAAATTAGCTTCCTTGGATTGGCTGAACAAAGCTGTCACTCGCTCACGCCCCCGCCGCACGCGGCGCTAGTGACAAAAGGTATAAAAACCGCACGCCCGAAAACCGCGGCGTGATTCTACGCTCGGCACCGGTCGCGGACGGACGTGCGCTGCTGTGTGTTCCTGAGTTCCTGTTTGTGGTTCCTGCTGTGGAATCCTGATATCGTCGTGCAGAGCGACGAACTACGTAGTCAAGGACTACCGACCGCTATTAATTGTCTGTCTTTTTCAAGACACAATTAATAAAGTTTTTCTGTTAACAGAGATAAGTCAAAACGTAGCGCGTCATTGGCCCCTTCTGGGTAAAACCACAGTTTCGTGGTCCTCGGTGGATACCATACGGTGCCAACGAAGCCGAGGGGGTGTTGACCCAATCACACCCGCCGAACCCCTTCAGGGCTAGGCAGTCAGTTGGACGGGTCCCAGTGTTCGGCCTTGGGGGGTCTCCTAGTCGGCATTGGTGACAGTTTTCCTTCAACAGCTACACACCTAGTGTCGGTTGGGTGTGTCTACACCCTTCGCACTAGACTTGTAGGACCCTGTTGCACATTAAGATAGGCAGCGGGCAAAAATCAAGCTTAGGGCTCACCCTTAGGCACACAACCTCCCTGCCTATACCCGGCAGGGAGGGTTTTACACATCCCCGGTAGTCCGCCCGGGGAGTTAGGTATAGGGAAAGATAGGAGTTATTTATTCCCAAATTTAAAATCCCCTGTTAGATATGGAGGACGCTCTGACAGCGTTCATCAAACTCTTTCAGAGAGTCCTCGATGATGAGCCCCGGCTCAAAACCAAATGGGGTGGGCATTTCGCTGCTTTACAGCGAACCCTCCCTGGTCCCTCTGACCGAAACGTCACTACGTTCAGTGACGCTTTAGACATCCCTGCCGTCGCGCGGGATAGCCCGCTCAGCCCGTCAGTGTCCATGGACACAGACGAGCCCATCCCCACCGCTTCAAAGCGCCCCGTTTCCCCTTACCCGTCAGATGAAGAGGCTAAATTCTCTTCTTCCTCTTCCTCCCATTCCGACGACGACGGTTTCATCCCCGTCCAAGGAAAAGGGATGAAAAGGAAGAACAAGAAGCAGAGCTCCACCCAGGCCAACAAGGTCGTTGCGGTAGAGGACTCTGAGTCGCTCCTCCCTTCCCTAGCCCTACCCGCTACTTGTGCCCCCGTAGCTTCCCCCTCCCCCGCCCCCCGCCCGATAGCGTCAACCTCCGCGCAGGTTGCCCCCACCCCACCTACTTCTGGGCCAAAAAAGGTCCCTCCGCCACCACCCGTGTTCGTACAGGACAAGGGGAAATGGACGGATATCTCCAAATGGTGTTGCGATCAAAAAATCGCATACACTAGCGCCAGGAACACCCAGCAGGGTATTAAAGTTACAGTCCCTACGTCCCGTGACTATAGGGCTTTTACAACGCTACTGAGAGAGAGACGAGTGTCATACCACTCGTTCTCCCTCCCAGAAGAACGTCAGATCCGCGTCGTCATCAAAAGGATCCCGAAGGAAATCCCCCCTTCGGATATCCTAGCCGACCTTCAGTCGCAGAAGATCCCCGTCGATGAGGTCCACCGTATGCACCGCGGCAAACGCGGTGAGGCATACGACATGATCCTCGTTGTTTGCTCCCCGGTAGAGGGTCACCACCCTATATTTCAATTGAAATCGTTATGTTCCCTCGTGGGTTTCTCTATTGAGAAGCCCTGGAAAAGCGGTGCTATTGGCCAATGCCACCAGTGCCAGCTTTACGGCCACTCGCAACGGAACTGCCACGCAAAACCCAGGTGCGTCAAGTGCCTGGGCGAGCACGGCACTCCCGAGTGCACCCGGCCAAAGGACCACTCCCTATGTCCCGACCCACCCAGCTGTGTCCTCTGCGGGCAAGTAGGCCACCCGGCTAATTACCGCGGCTGCCCAAAAGCCCCCAAATCCACATCCCCCAAACTGATCAAACGTTTCGACGCTCGTCAGCAAAGGGAAGCTCCTTCAGGGTTTAAAGTACCCTCAGCTCAGATGCCCCAGCGACTAAGCCCTCAGAGGCCAAGTCCGTGGAATTACCTCCACCACCAGCAAGCTTTCTCAGCCCTGGCCCCCTCTCAACCCATAGGCCCCTCTCAATCCATACCCTCGTCTCAACCCATACCCCCCTCTCAACCCATACCCCCCTCCCAACCCATTGCCCCTACCCCCCCCCAAACCACCACCATCCCCCGTCTCATGGACCCCCGCATTCGCATCACCGCGCCCCTCGTCAAACCCGCACCTGCTCCAGTAGCATCGCGTCCCCCAACCTCAGCCCCCCCCACAGTCGGCCCTAGCATGGCCTATAACATTATAAGTTCGACTTTTATAGCCTTCCTCTCCCCTCGCGCTATCCAAATGGCCCAGGAAATCCTGGCCGCTCAGGCCGCTGGCGACCTCTTCAGGTTGCAGGCCATCTACAATGCGTATCCCGAGATCACGCAAGCCCTGACCTCCCTCAGCACCCCTACTAGAACCCATAATGTATAACACCATCAATACTAGGTTCAAACCCCGATCCCTCAAGTTAGGTTTTTTCAACGCCAATGGCATTAGAGGCCAACGGGATGAGATCGCGACTTTCCTTCGCGACCATCAAATTGACATCCTCCTTATCCAAGAGTCTTTTCTCAAGCCATGCAACCGCGACCCGTCAATTGCCAACTATCGCATAGTTCGCAATGACAGGACGCGATGTCACTTGGGCGGCACCCTTATTTACTATAAAAAGGATCTATATTGCATCCCAATAGACCCTCCTCCCCTCTCACGATTAGAAGTCTCAATCTGCCGCTTAGGCATGACCGGCCATCAGCCGATCTCACTAGTATCGGTCTACATCCCACCCCTCAATACTTCGGAGAACTTCCAACTCCTCTCAGACGACCTCTCTATCCTACTCGGCATGAATGACTCTGCTATCTTAGCGGGCGATTTCAATGCCAAGCATCCCGCCTGGAATAGTTCCAGAACCTGTACCAGAGGGCGACACCTGTTCGACCTCTCTAATTCTCTCAATTTTGACGTCATCGCCCCGATGACCCCAACTCACTTTCCCCACGTTACCCATCATAACCCCGACGTCATAGACGTGGCGCTCCTTAAGAACGTCGCTCTAAGGTTAGAATCCATAGAAACGGTGCAAGAGCTTAACTCTGACCACCGCCCAGTAGTCATAAAAATGGCCCCCCGCATAGGTCTCCCCGACCCCTCTCAACCCGCTCTCACCAAAAGGGTAACGGACTGGAAGAAAGTAAGCACCCAGCTGAAATCCAACACGTCCCCCCAATTGGACGCCATCCCCGACAAATTCGACTCTATCGCGGACACGACGGCCGCGATCGACTCACTCACGGAGCACGTACAATCAGTCCTGAGCGACTGCTCTAGGGAGGTTTCAGCGTCGGGCGACCCTCGCTGGAGCCTGCCGGACGATGTACGCGCGCTGCTGACTGAGAAGAACGCGGCCGTTCGTGCCTACAGCAATTTTCCCTGCTCCGCTAACAAAGCCCATATGCGCTATTTACAGAGAACTGTAAAGACACGCATACAGGAGCTGCGTGACACGGGCTGGGACAAGATGCTCAGCGAACTAGAGCCCACCCACCTGGCATTCTGGGAACTTCAGAGGAAACTCAAGTCCCAGCAAGTGGCCTCCATGCCCCCCCTGACCCGTCCCGACAAGACCATCGCGTTCGAGGACTTAGAAAAGGCTGAATGCCTAGCAGACAGTCTAGAAGCTCAATGCTCCCCTAGCTCCCAACCGGTAGACCAAGCTCACCTCCTAGAGGTCGACGCCGAGGTCGAACGTAGATCCTCTCTCCCTCCCGTTGAAGACCCTGATAGTCCTCTGCCTCCCGTCACTCCAGACGAAGTGCATGACATCATCAAAGGTCTGAAAACCCGCAAAGCCCCCGGCTCAGATGGAATCACCAATAGGGTGATCCAGCTATTCCCTGCCCACCTGATAATGCTATTGGCCACCATCTTCAATGGTGCCCTAAGCAATAACATCTTTCCCCAAGCATGGAAAGAAGCCACGGTCATCGGCATACCGAAGCCCGGCAAGCCCAAGACCGAGCCGTCTAGTTACCGCCCCATCAGTTTGCTCAAGGTACTCGGCAAAGTCTATGAGAGGCTTATTTATAAGCGCCTCAGAGATTTTGCCGAAACCAAGGGCCTCATCCCCAACGAACAGTTTGGATTCCGAACCCAGCACTCTAGCGTGCATCAGGCCCACCGGATTATTGAAAGCATATGCGCTGGCTTCCAGCGCGGCTTGATAACCGGTGCAATATTCTTTGATATAGCGAAAGCGTTCGACAAAGTCTGGCACAACGGCTTATTATATAAGCTCTACAAACTCGGTGTGCCGGACCGTCTCGTGCTCATCTTACGGGACTTTTTGTCAAACCGCACCTTCCGCTACCGTATCGAAGGAGCGATATCCTCCCCTCGTCCTATCCGCGCAGGAGTCCCTCAAGGCTCTGTGCTCTCCCCCCTAATCTTCACGCTTTTCACCAGCGATATCCCAAAGAGTAAAAGGGCGCAGTTGGCTCTGTTCGCAGACGATACGGCCATTTACTACAAGGGAACCAGCACTGACTCGATAGCCCACACTCTCCAGACCTCAGTCGACATGCTCGGCACCTGGTTTAGAAAGTGGAGGATCGAAGTTAACCCGGATAAAAGCCAAGCGATTCTCTTTAGGAAACCGCGCAAAAGGTTCAAACCCCCCCGACCCATCACCATGTTCGGCAAGCCAATCCCTTGGGAGAAGCGAGCCAAATACCTAGGTGTCGTCCTAGATCAGCATCTCACCTTCAGTGAGCACATAAAGCAGGTCCGCTCGCGAGCCGCTTTCGTCCTCGGTAGACTCCACTCTGTTCTGAATGCACGTAGCAAAATGTCACTTAAGTGCAAATTGCGTACGTACACGGCGTGCGTTCGTCCCATCATGACCTATGCGGGAGCCGTATTTGCACACGCAAAACCCCGTCATATTCATAGGATGCAAACGCTCCAAAATAGATTTCTCCGGAAAATCACCGGTGCCCCCTGGTACGTTAGGAACGAGATCCTCCATCTCGACCTAAAGATCCCCACAATCCACCAATTTCTCAAACGCAATTCCAAGCGTTTCTTTGAGTCCGCCGCCAAACATCGCAACCCTCTGGTTGTCGAGGCCGCCAATTATGTCACGAGTAGAATCAGTCAGACCCGCCGCCCAAGGCAAATCCTTACCGACCCAGACGACCCCATAACCCTCCTCCAGGAGAGCAATAGGGCCACAAGTACAGTGCACAAGAAACACAGACACCGACCCGCATTCCGACCTCGCCGCCGAGGTCCTCCGCGATCGCGACCCGCCCGAGTAAATAATACTCCCCACCGACCCTTGCTCGCAGAAGCGCCAGCCCGCGTTTTGCTGAGAAATGTAGTCTTAAATTCCCCGATTAATAATAATGAATCATCTTTGATCCAGCCTGTCCCAACTTGCTGTCCTCCCCCCAGCGACGCCCTAAGCCGAGGTCCGTACCCCACAGGGGGTGCCCTTAGCGAGCGTTCGCCTAGTTTTAATTTAGAATAGTTTTGCCCCTGGCTGGAGGCTTTAAGTTAGTAGCTTAAGGCAGCCGCAGGATTGACCGGTTAAGTAGTCATCACCTCAGAGGTGAGCTACGAGATGCCCTAGACAAAAAAAAAAAAAAAAAAAAAAAAAAAAAAAACCGCGGCGTATTACTCGTCCGACCGCCACCAGAAGAACAAGTCAAGAAGAATCCCGTTCACCTCTACCCTACACTCTACACGCAACTAGTTAAACTGAAGAATCGTCTTGTTATTTCTTGTCCCGAGTTATCATCCAGTACAACCTATGGTTTGCAGTCTACAAAGTCAGGCATAGCACGCAGTTGAAGATTTCTACGCCTTTCAGTTCCTTTTAGAAAAGCCTAGCTTTAGACGTATGCAATTTCTCAATAACACCTAGAGGCCAAGATAGGGGAGGTGCATTATCATTAATAATATTACGGAACGGTTAATACGGTAATTAATAATTACTAAACGGTTGTAGTTAGAAATTCAAATGTCACGGCATTAATACTTATATATAACGAAGTTTAAAGGAAAAACTATCACACTTAATTGGGCTTTACAAGTTTACGAGTAATAATCGACCAACTTAAATTTGCGGTTGCAAAAACATGTTCTCCCATATATTCCGTATGGGAGAACATGTTTTTCGATTACAAAGTTAAGTTTGTTCTTACGATAAATTCATTCCAACTACGGAACCCTTCATTGTGCGTGGTCCGACACGCACTTGGCCGGTTTTTTTTTTCTTTATTTCTATTTTTTTGTAATCTGGAAAGCTGTCGTCTCCCTCTTGGGGGTGGGCGTTAATAGCTGCGACACAGTTTTATAACTAATGTAGCTATTTACGAACGCAATCAATTTGTATAATGTTTTTGTTCCAATAAAGATATAAGTATATAAAGAGTTGTCGGAGCGAATACACCTACTTACAGTGAGCAGTAAGACAACGCACACATTGACAATTATTGCTTGACGTGATAGCACTACTAGCAATCGAAAATTTATGCTAAATTTGGATGTTTTCCGTAATACCAAAAATGATGAATGAATGTTTAACTTTTTTTTTAAACTATGCTTCTGCTGAAACAATAATACAAATACTGTGGTTTATAATACAGAAAAACAATATGAAAACATGTCATTTACGCTGTAAAAATGTGCGAAATTCAATTCACTTAAACTTCTTTTAAGGTAAGTTTAAAATAAATACATACTTAACATATTATGGTGGAAATATGCTCAAATTGCAAATGATTTAGGTATTACGTTTGTATGGACAATTCATCCGTCGCCGCATTCTTAAATAAACATTTACAAAGGTTATCGTAATGTCGTGATTATGCTCTGCACGCAGAACAGCCACGTGTTTTTCAATGTTGTTTTGCTCTTCGTGGAAATTTGAGGGAGGTGTTCAGTTCAGTCACGTCACGCACGACATATGCACCTACTTATTTGCTAAATAGAATCCCATAGACGCGATATTCTATCACGTTCTTAATTTATACCTGCCTCGTGGGTCTAGTGGTTGCAAGCGCTACTGCTGAGCACGAGGTCGGAGTTAGACTCCTGGGTCGGGTAAAGTGTCATTGAGTTTGTTCCTTCAGAGATTTGTCAGGAGCATTCCGGAGTTTGGATTTATGCCCGGTTGATGGTAAGAGGGATGCCCCCTTCTATTGGGCAGTTAAACTTAATTAGTGAAATGTGGGTGTACTATAGGCACACCTCTGCCTATTAAATATTAAGGCGAAATGGGTCCCAAAGAAGAGATTTTGACGCATTTCGGCTGCACGCAAAATCAATTTTTGTCCTCAAAAACAACCAATTTGCCTTAATTTTTTTCATGGTTATTAAAATTGAAGATTTTTTTTAGTGAATTATGGGAGCCAAAACACGATTGACATAATTTGGCTCGATACAAAAAAATCGCAAAGATTCCTCAAAATGTAGCGTTTTTATGAGAAAAAACGGTTTTATTCGATTGTAATTAAAGCAATTTCAATAAAATTTCGTCTATACGTTCACCATTAAAGACTTTAGGGGATTATGGATTTATTTTAATGTAACAGAGCAAATAGAATTTTAAAAAGAAATATTGCAATAATCATGCGCGCAGGTCGGCCATCCCACCGCTCCCGCAACCTGTCAGTCGGCCGCAGCGCGGCTTAGAGAGCACCCGTGTACAACTTTGTTGCGCCCGTTGTCGTCAACTACTCAAGCGAATATTGAATTGTAAACTCACAAAAATGGTGAATAAACGTAATAAAATAAAAACATATTCAGGACTAAAGCTCAAGCAGCTGTAATTGATGAATCTGAATAGGTAAGTTTTTTATTTATCATACCAAATTTGAAATTTGACACTAACCTACTAACTCGTATTTATTGTATAAGCACACAACTTTCGTTTTATATTAGAGATAGATAATGGTGCCGATTCTCTTGTACACCGGACTAAACTAACTAAACTATCACTAAAATTCCTTACTTTTGACTATGAGAATCTTAACGCTATTCTGTAGTAAAAAGTCTCTAAATTAAAATAATATTTTGACACAACTAAATCGAATTTGACAATTGCGACTCCACGTGGTACATACTTGTTTGCCCTACCCCGTGATTTTTTTTAGAGCTGGAGGCGCACAGTGGGGGCATCCTCGACGTGTTTTATATGGAATTTTTCACTTTTTGTATGGAAAAAAAAAAAAAATATTACCTACGTGTTGCGTATTAGGGGTATAAGGCTTTTATAAAGGGGGTCGAAATTGTCATTATTTTTGCGATAGGACACACCATTTTCGAGATATAAGCAAAAGAAAAGAAAAAAAACCAGTACAATACGGTTTTTGCATCCGAACTCGAGATGTTCGTGTGAATTTTAGTTCATGACAACTAATAATATTCCACACCATTTTCAGTGGCGATTAAAAATGGTCAGAATTAGTTAGAAAATTAAAATTTTAGGTGAAAAACGTCAAATTCAGAATAGCAAAATTGACATTTTCACTAAATTAAAATCTCAGTACAATCTTAGTGCTGTCAAACTAAAATATAGTTAAGTTGTGCCAGTTTAGTCTATTTCAGAATGAGAAATCATCGTTTGACAGGAGTAAACTAAATTTTGGTGATTTTTAGTCTAGTTTAGACGCATTTGTGACAAGAGAATCGGCACCATTATGGTCTAAAACTTCCATATATCCCAATAGCTTCATTTATACATAATATGGTTTATTATATTTTTACAGAAGTCGTATCAACACTGAGTCTGACATTGCGGAGTTGACAGCTGACTCACAAGGAATGAGTAAAACCGTTACTCCAACACAATTACCAGAAACATCTGATGGGGCATTAGTACAACTTCAATCAGTATCACCTAAGTTTTTTGAGTAAGCTCGCTTACATACCTACCTACAGATAGTGCATTCCACGACGACGCGCCCCACTCCGCGATTACTGGTGCCGATTCTGTTGTTCACAAACTAAACTAAATTTAAGTTCAGTGCATCTTTTTCTTTCTATTTCATTAAGAAAAGGACAGAAGATACATTTTAGTTTAGTCCTGTCAAATTAATCAGCGCCTGACGTAAATTGACGTAATTTTAGTGGGCAAGTTTTTAATCATGTCAAAACTTGTATGGATTGGTGTCAGGGGCTGTTTAATTTGACAGGACTAAACTAAAATGTATCTTCTGTCCTTTTCTTAATGAAATAGAAAGAAAAAGATGCACTGAACTTAAATTTAGTTTAGTTTGTGAACAACAGAATCGGCACCACTGTAGCTGTATTTTAGTACGGAGTGGAGCGGAGTGGGGCGCGTCGTCGTGGATTGCACTATCTATATGCCTATTATCATACCCGTCACGTCTGCGGAGTTTCGCTAGCTAATTTGACCCTGTGTAATAGAGAAAGCCTTTGAAAATACAACGTGTTTTTATTGATATCCACGTTGTATAATTTGTATGTTAGATATCATGAATAGGACTGAAAACCGGATTTTATCAAAAATCGTTTTCTTGCGGTATTTTGATATATTGGGAATGGGACTTCAAGAAAACCGGTACCAGTTAAAACCGGTTCTAGTTAAAAACCAGCTCTAGTTAAAAACCGGTTCTTAACACGTCATGTGTATTATTTTTCACATACATTTTGGCACATTGAGTTTAGACTTTATTCTCATAGGTAGATTATAAGTTACGTAGCATGTAGCGGAAATGCACCATCACTATGAAGTTAGTTGTTTAAGTGAATAGGTTAATTTCAAGGTATATTATATTTATCTTGAATTTTAAGAAATATTTCCATTATTTCAGCACTCATGAAAAACTACTGGATACGGACGGAACTGGAACGATATCACCACAACTACCAGAAATATCTGATGTGGCACATGTGAACCTTCAGTCGGTGTCAATCACACCACCGCCATATGGTTGTGCCGAGTAAGTTTACTCTCCAGTGAAATTGTAGTTTTGTTTTGTTTTGTTATATAGTATTGTTTGCATTAAATATATTAAAACAAATTGGTGGCCTGCGGACAAAGACAGGAGGCCTGTGTCTCAGCAGTGGGAACATTATAGGCTGTTTATGCTTATGCTTATGGGGTACGGACTACACATAGTCATAAAATAATAACCAGTAAAAACCGATGTATCGGATATCGGTTTTAACTGGTTATTATTTTATGGAGGATACAAAACCAGCATCGATGATGTAGTACTGCTATTCATCACATTTACTCGCTTTTTATTTCAAATGTTTCAGTGCCCAAGAAGACCTGCCATATCAAGTGGAATATGAGTGTGAAACAAAGTCTGTCAAAGAAATCAGCGGTCGCAGAATTGTTGACGTAGTACATTTTTTTAATCAACTGCAACAGCAAGAACACGTCCCTCTTTTTCAGTGTGATTTCAGCTGCTTGGTTTTGGAAACAGAAAAGCGCACCGGTCTGGTTTCATATTTCAATTTTAAATGCAGGATGTGCAAGAAAAGTTTTAAGGTGTGTACTGACGACTTGGACAGTGTTAATAGTGTAGATGTTAACACTGCAGCAGTCTCAGGTATAGTATCCTCTGGGATTGGATACTCTCAATTTGAAGAAACTATGGCTGCCATGGACGTTCCTATTTTTCGCGAAAAATATTACGGGAAAATTCAAGATAGCATTTTCAATGAATGGGAGGCTACAGCAGTGGAGGCAATGGAACGAGCTGCTGCTATTGAACGTGAAGCAGCAATCCAAGAAGGGCGAGTTGTTAATGGCATACCTGTGATTGACGTGTTTGCGGATGGTGCATGGTGCAAACGTTCTTATGGGAATAATTATAAAGCAATGTCTGGTGTTGCTGCAATTGTGGGACGAAAATTTGGTGAAGTTCTTTTCATTGGCGTCAAAAATAAATACTGTGTAATATGTGCAAGGGCAGAGAAACGTCAGGAAAAACCCAGAAATCACGTATGTTATAAAAATTATGAAGGCTCGTCCAGCGGAATGGAAGCGATGATCGTATGCGAGGGTTTCAAGGAATCCATCAACATGTATGGGCTTATATATGGCAACATTGTGGCTGATGGAGATTCTGCAACGTATGCTAAAATATTGGCATCAAATCCTTATTCAGACTATGTAGTGTCTAAAATAGAATGCCGAAACCATGTGCTGAGAAATATGTGTAACAAGCTGCGATCACTAGGCAAAGACACAAAATACCCAAAAGTGCAGAGAAAACATATTACCGACGAAAAAGTTATGAGCATGAGAAAAGTCGTTACGACTTCAATGAAACACAATAAAAACAATCCCAAGGATATCGCTATAAAACAAATTCACGAAGACATTACAAATTCTTTAAACCACGCGTACGGGGACCACAGACGTTGCAAAGATTATTGCTGCAATAAAGATAAAATAATTTTGTCTTCAACTGTTGCAGAGCATCAAAACTCAACTTTTTGGTTTCGCCTAAAAGTAATTTTAAATTCGGTGGCAGCAAAATCTCGGAGTCTTCTGGAAGATGTTGACACCAATGCTGTTGAGAGATTCAACAGCGTAGTTGCCAAATTTGTTGGAGGCAAAAGAATTAATTTTGCTTCCCGACGATCATATCAAGCGAGATGCTCGGCTGCAGTTGTTTCTTACAACACCAAAAGACCTCTTTACACTCTTCACAAAAAAATATTGGGAATGAGCCCTAGCGGCAGCTTAAAAAAGCTGGAAGCAAGAAGAGAGCAAAACAGAAAGCGAGCCAATGCTGTGAAAAGAAAAAAAAATAGAGTTAAGCTATTCGAGAAACAAAATGATTATGGCAAAAAAGTAGCTGCGCCGGACATGTCTGCTGATGAGTACAGTACAGCGTCTGCAGATTTTATGACAAATCTGAAGGCACTGGTAAATGACCGGGAGGGTATACAAAAACGAACCACACAGCAACGCGAAAGCACTGAATGGTTGCAAATCAGAAGATTGATGATAACGGCCTCAAACTTTGGAGTAATAATAAAGAGACAAAAAAGTTTTGCTACCCTGGTGAATAACATTTTGTACAAAGGTAATATTTCATTCGTCGCATCAGTGGCCCATGGACTCAAAAATGAAAAATTTGCGCTTCAACAACTGAGCAGTCAAGAAAATTTACAGATTGAGGACTGTGGGCTTTTTGTGGACAGAGAATTTCCTTACATTGGTGCCACACCGGACGGAGTCGTTGGAGAAAATACCATCGTTGAGGTCAAATGCCCAGTAGCTGCTTTTAAAAACGGCATAGAAAATGCTATCAAACAAAACAAGGTCCAAATTCTAAAGTATAACAAAAAGAATACCCAAATTACTATAAATAAAAATAGTAACTGGTACTATCAGGCTCAAGGACAGCTACGAGTGACGGGCAAGCAGCGATGCATTTTCGGGATATGGGGAGGAGAAGATGAAAAAATGGAAATAGTATACATCCAAAAAGATGACGACTTTTGGAAAAATAAAATGGAGCCAAAACTTGTCAACTTTTATCACACACACATTCTTCCAGAGTTGGTAGATTCCCGCCGAAACCGTGGTATGCCTTTGAGAGGCTCTGAAAAATAATTTGTAGCCCGTTATAGAACCCCGCTAACATTATGAATGATTGATGAATGATGATGATATTTTATTATACATAAAAGCTGCTATACGAACTTGTTTTTCATTTCTACAGTGCAATTTTTTTATCAATACCCAAATTTTCTGTTATTTCAGTTGGTTCCATAGTGAAAGTTGTTGATATTCATGAGTATGAATATCAACAAGACACCCTATAAAATTTGGGCAGTGATAAAAAAGTTGTCCTTTGTAAGAACCGGTTTTTGATGAAAACCGGTTTGGATTCAATCTCTAATACTAGTACCCATTCAACCAGCATACTAATGGGGATTAGAATAGAATTTTATTATAAGTAGGCCAGTATTCGTAAGTACATAGATAGATATAATAATGAAAACACTAGTGTATGCGCCTAATTACAATATTATTTTTATATTTATTTATTACACCATATTATGTACTCAGTACATCTACATACTATGAGAAAAAAAAACTATAAATACCTACTGCGCAACTAGTACCAACTAAATCTGCTACTTGCCGCTACAGTCCGATCGCCGTATGCGCGACCCTCTGCAGAAGTATTTTGGTTCACGAGAGAGGGTCGCGCTTACAGCGGTCGGACTATAGCTTACCGGCCGAGTGCGGCAGGCGCGGGGGGCCCCGCGCGCCTCTAACCCGCCCGCGTCTGCTTCACCCCCTCGAAACCTACGTGACCACGATACCATTTCGCCTTAAAATTGATTATCGATTTTTGAATGCATTTAATGCGCCCTGGCTTGTCAGCCAAGAGACGTCGATGCGCAAACTGTAACCTCGAATTTTTTACCTGATTGCATGCAGCTGAGATGAGAATGCCAAGGGTGTGTCCACCACGGTGGAGCATACGGTGGAGGTATGCCCGGCTTGGGCAGAGCACCGCCGAGTCCTCGTGGAGGCGATCGGTGGCGGGGATCTCTCGCGTCCGGTCCTGGTCCAGGCCATGGTACGGAGCGAGAGGGCATGGGAGGCCGTCATCTCCTTCTGCGAAGCAGTAATGCTCGCAAAGGAGGAGGCGGAACGCGTGAGGGAGAGGCAAATTTCGCGCCCTCACGCCCTTAGCCGCCGCAGGAGGAGACGCCCTGGACGTCGGGAATCAATTGCTGTTTCCCGGCCACCGTAGACGCGGGCTTGCGGACGGTGAGCAATGGGCAGCTCGCCGTCCGGTAAGGACCAAGCCCGGGTCAACGGCGCGTTGTGTTCCACGCGCGCCTCTAAGAGTGTCAGCGAGTGAAGGGGTCCGATGAGACCATTGCCTGCCGGGGTTGCGGGAAAGTCCGAAAGGGATACCGTGGCATTGCACAGGCAACAGAAGGAATACGGGTGGGTTTTAGTCAGTAAGATCTGACACGCCCTCCCGCTCGACCCAGAAAGTCATTTGATGATTTCCAACCAAAAAAAAAAAAAGGTTGTGTCCACACATTGAGCAGCAAGAGCGCGGCAGCAACACGTTGCGTTTGCAGGACACATTTGTGTCACACCCTAGTTAAGACTAAACCGACGAATGTTCGCGCTGCAGCATGTTTGGTGCAAGAATGAATACAATAAGAAATGAGTACTTAGCTACTTAAGAGGAACTCTGAAAATGGCACCGGTGACTGAAATGTTGTGCGGAAATCGGTTGTCATGGCACAGGTTAAAACAGATGGAGCACTCAAAATCATTTAAATAAATAGCGACTCTTACTACGACACCATAAAGTGCAATTCAAGTCGCACAACACTAATTACTTGCAGTTATATTCACCTAGAAGTTGCCTCTCGTTCTATCGCGTGACTCTTAGATCTTCTGACTACATTACACTCACTGAATTGGCCATAAAATAAAAATAAATAACAAATTGGCTCATTGAATTATAAGCAGTGATAGCCTAGTGGTGTGACCGTCGGACTGCCAAGTCACAGGTCTCGAGTTCCAAGGCACGCACCTCTGACTTTTCGGATTCATGTGCGTATTGTATAATTATCACTAGCTTGAAAAACGGTGAAGGAAAACATCGTGAGGAAACCGGCACGCCTGAGAGATATTTCTCGACGGCATGTGAAGCCAAGTCAGAGACCCATGGGCGGCTTTAAAACTCTGACACCAGCAGGCCTAACATGACACACGCGACAATTACTCGCTCTCGCGTGAGTAATTTTTGTCTATTTCGGTCACTTTCTCGTTTTCTGACAGTGCTTCCATACAAAGTAGTCGACTCCTTCTGTCAAAATTGATGTTTACTCGACAAACCCTAACATGGCACCATAGTTATCTCGATTTTTGACAATTCAACACGAGATAATCTCCGATTTTTCTATCATTTACTCGTATTTACTCGTCGTCGATTTTGACGACGAGAAGAGTAGACAAAATTATGATACAAAAAAAAATACCAAAATAACATGGCAGTTTCATAATTGTATTTATTTTAGTCATCATTTTATTTTACAATATAATATTAATGAAAATACTTAGTTTTAAACTACTATTTATATTGGAACGACGTGTTTTATATGGAATTTTTAGTTTTTTGTATGGAAAATATGAAAAAATATTACCTACATGTTGAGTGTTAGGGGTTTATGGGTTTCCTAAGGGGGGTCGAAATTTTCATTATTTTTGCGATAGGACGCACCATTTTCGAGATATAAGCAAGAGAAAAGAAAAAAAGTCAGTATTGTTTTTGCACCGTCGAGGTGTTGGTGTGAATTTTAGTTAATTTTTTTATCGCGATTAAATACTTAGAAAAATTAAAATTTTAGGTGAAGAACATCAAATGCTGAACGACAAAATTGCCATTTTCACAAAATTAATAGCTCAGTGTCGTCAAACTAAAATATAGTTAAGTTGTGTCACTTTAGTCTATTTCAGAATGGAAAATCGTCGGTTGACAAGAATAATCTAAATTTAGGCGATTTTTAGTCTAGTTTAGAGGCATTTGTGACAAGAGAATCGGCACCATTGAATGAATGAAACGGAATCTCAAGCCGATGTTGCTATCATAAAAATAATTTGTTTTTAATAACTTGCAACATCGGTTTCTCGTCGCGAGATATAGAAGTGTCATAGTGCCTTTTTCGAGATATCTCGTCGTTGACGGTCATGTTAGGGATTAGAATGACGTCAGAATCGTAGACAAATTTTGACAAAACGAGATAAAGAGCTTTCTCGCGTTGGTCATGTTAGCCCTGCAGGTTAGTCACTAACCACACGAAAAGAAGAAGAATTGGCCCGACAAGACGAGACAAGAGTAGGGGAAGACCAAAGAAACGATGGATGGACTGTGTGAAAGATGATATGGATAGAAAGGGGGTGACTACCGGGATGACGACTGATAGAGAAGTGCGGGAGATAAAGACATGTTGCGCCGACTACTAATAAATTGAGATAAGCAGCAGGAGAGTGATGATAATTCTACACGCACCAGCGCTGAAATACTTCACGATTTTTATGGAAAAACCTGCTGTATGCTGCTGCGTGTAGGTAGGTAATGCACTTTTGTAAGAAATTTTATACGCTCTACGATGCGGGGTCTAGAATCAAGTACTGAATTCATGGTAACAGTCTGCGCGTTGATGTCTAACACTCTGAATAGCCAGTCAATGTGGCTAGCTCGACCTGGGAAGTTATTATGAAGTACTAGCACTTTGCCCGCGGCTTCGCTCCCGTGGTATTTCCCGCGGGACCCGCTATTTTTCCCGGGGTAAAAAGTAGCCTATGTTACTCCCTTAAAACTAAGCTTTCTAATGGTGAAAGATTTTTTTAAATCGGTCCAATAGTTTTGGAGCCTATTCAATACAAACAAACAATCAAATCTTTCCTCTTTATAATATTATTATTAGTATAGATTATGCCATCATTATTCCACTGCGAAAAAAGGATGGCGCAAGCGGCCTTGTATAGCTCCGTCTCTCACTCACACTAGAATAATGGTGGCATTAACACGTCATAATACGGCCCCTGAGAGCAGTGGTGGCCCAATCGTAACGGCCGCGATTTACAAGCCCTGACAGGCACTATACTTTGTTTACATTATTTCATCAGCACTGCTTTTAAAACGGTGAAGGAAAACATCGTGAGGAAACCGGCATGTCCTAGAACCAAAAATTCGAAGACATGTGACATCTACCAACCCGCACTGGGCCTGCGTGGTGGAGTACGGCCCTCCCACAGAGAGGAGGTCTGTGTCCCAACAGTGGTAACATTTTAGGCTGATTATTCTATTTAGCTAATAATTATTCTATTTAGCTAATAATTATTCTATTTAGCTAATAATTATTCTATTTAGCTAATAATTATTCTATTTAGCTAATAATTATTATATTTAGCTAATCATTATTCTATTTAGCTAATCATTATTCTATTTAGCTAATCATTATGACTGTGCCCGTTACACCATGTTAATTTTTCTCGGCATGAGCGCATGAGGTACCTAGGTAAAAAGTGTGTGTCATCCGACACGAGATAGCAAGGCCATCGAAGTATAGGTTAACTTGAATTCCTATTTTATTTTTCTTATAGGAATAGAACCAACGACGTATGCATGTGTTTAATCGAACCTCTAATAATTTCAATTTTGTGCTCCTAAAAATGTTATTGAACCCTCTATCCCTCTAATATAATGATAAGAAATAAAATAATAAAACAAATAATTCCTATTTTGGTCCCAAAAATACTAAATGGCCAGGTTACTGCAACCAACTGTGGAAAAACGACAAAAATTGTGCAGCATTGGAAGCGTAAAAAGTTTTTAGAAGTTCATTAGTTTAAAACACCATTCTAAAATATGGTATCCTTTTCTGGGGAAATTCACCGAACAGAGAGTATGCTCTAAAAGCACAAAAAATGTGCATCAGAAGTATATGCGGATTAAGACAGACTGATTCATGTAGACCAGTTTTCAAAACGTTAAAAAAAAATTAACCCTACCTTCACTATACATATTTGAAGCGGCAATGATGATAAAACGCGATATAGATAAGTATGAAACGTTGAAAAGTGCGAGACACAAAACTGAACTAAAGGCATTCAATGTAGAACAGTAAAATTTAAATCGAGTGTATTTGGTGTTGGAGTTAAAATCTATAACAAGCTCCCAAATTGTATCAAGAATATCTCTTCATTAAATGTTTTAAATTAAAGCTAAAAGATTTTCTCCTAAGTAAAACATATTACTCAATTAATGAATTTCTAACAGACCTAATTATTGACTAAACTTGTTTTTGACTTATTTAATGTGAATTATACGACCGTAATATTAATGTTAGCACGAGGTTTACTAAAACTTGACATGTTAAACTTATTTTATTTTCATTTAGTTTTTGTACTTATTTAATGTAAATCGCATGACCAAAATAATTGTGACTATTATTAATGTCTGATGTGGTTGACAAAAAATTGACATGTTAAACTTAATTTTCTATTTTTATATTTTCACTTATTAAACTAAATTGTATGTCCCTATTAATGTAAAATGAGATTGACTAAAACAGCCAATGCAATGGATAACAACCACCAACCAATTATGAGTGTAATTTATTATTATTCTTTATTTTTAACATAACTAATAACATTGACATACCATATAAATATTTTACACCCCATGGGTATGTTACAGTGATTCAATAATACTATTGTAAGATCTGCCTATTTACCTGTGCCAAACAATAAATAAATGAATGAATTGAATTGAAAAAAAATGACCATCATTTGAAAGTCAATAAGTTTTTAGTCTTCCAAGAAAATTAATTATTTAGACCGTTAAAACCTTAACATGTAGCCACTTATCTATAACGATATTCAGTTACACAGAAACCATAAAACTATTACTATTCAATACCACATTTAATTCGGAAGTAATCACAGACACTTTATGAGCGCTAACAGGTACCATAGACACACCTGGCTGAGTATTAATATCATAGTATATGGTTGGCATACTTTTATTGTTGTCTATAAGAACTGGTGAGTCATAGAGAATGTACTGTTTATGGTTGGAGAATGTCCTGTGACCCCGAGATTATAATTCGGTGGGTTAAATGTAGCGGTTAGCGGGTTTTTTTCCGCCGAAAATGAAAACGAAATTCGGCCTGATTTGCATTTTCGCCTGTAAATCGAAACGAAAACATCGCTTTTGTTTGTCGATAGGTTTTTCTTCGGTAAAAGTAAAAGAAATGCAGTGTCCATATTTTAAACATTATACTTAAATCACACGAACCTTTGAAATTTTCTTAATAGGTATGTGCATAGAATCTATACTTATATTATAAATAAGTAAAATTTGTTTGTTTGGCTGTTTGTATGTAAGTTTGTATGTAGGAGTTAATCTCCGGAACAGAAGTACCAGTCGGATTTGAAAAATTATTTTTGCATTGGATAGCCCAATTCTTGAGAAAGGCTTTAGGCTCGCGGACGAAGTCGCGGAAAGAAGCTAGTTATTAATAATCATACTTACACTATGTATTCGGATTCTGCTCTTTCAGTTTAAATTTTTTACCCAGAATTTTGTAATTTCTATATTTAAAAGAGATCTACGTTTTGGAATGAGCAACTTGACAATTCAAAAGTGCCTGTAAATGGTTTAATTGAAATAAATGCTTTGTTTTTGAGTTTGAGAATTATCAGGGGGTCGGTCGGTCATTTTGAAAGATGAACGAGCCAGAAAGAACATTCAACAACGTCGTCTAGCTTCCTTGTTTTGCCAATTAAGGAATAATAATAATAATATAAAAAATATCATCATCATCATCATCATTTCAACCATAGGACGTCCACTATGAACATAAGCCTAAGCCCAATGATTTCCAAATCGGCCGGTTGGAAGCGACCTGCATCCAGCGGCTTCCTGCGACCTTTATTAGGTCGTCTGTCCACCTTGTGGGTGGACGTCCTACGCTGCGCTTGCCGGTACGTGACGTCCATTCCAAAAAAAAATATTTCAGAATATTATTCTTTCCCTCTTCTCATACAGAGAAAGCGCGAGCATTGATCACCAGGCTTGCTCAAGACGGGTCGGCGATTTCAGACTCGTCTAAACTATAATAATAATATTATAAAGAGAAAAGATTTGATTTTTTGTACTTAATGAATAAACTCAAAAACTACTGGACCGATTTAAAAAAATCTTTCACCAGTAGAACGCTATATTATCACTGAGAAACATAGGCTATAATTTATAAAGATTTAGGAGCATGAGGAACAGGGTGTAAAGTTCACTCATCCACCATAGAAAAGGGAGGATCCTCCGACCAGACGGGTGTTGTGTCTGGCGGGCCGACTGCCCAACTGTTGATGTCGGATAGTGTTATATATGTCGTTCGCGCGGTAAACTCTAATTGCGCGATGCAGGATTTGTGTGACGTCATGTCTTTGATGCGTAGTTCGTATGTGGCGGTGTAACCGCTACAAAGATATCACGCGGGCGAAGCCGCTAAAGGAAGCTAGTAGTATTAACTATAAGTCCAGGTTTCCTCACGATGTTTTCCTTCACCGATGTCAGTAAAGTCTAAGATAAACTCAGAAAGTACATATGAAATAAAAAAGTCACATTGCTTAGATTTGAACCCACAACTTTGTGCATGAGAGGCAAAGCCACTTAACACCTGCCCCATCACGACATGATCATGTCTTATGTAATTTTGACGTTCGAAAAGTTCTCATTCTCAGCCTAGTTTGAATAAATGACTTTTGAATTTTGAATTTTTTTAATCTGATTTCACAATTCTCACAACCATAATCTGACGCTTTATAAGATTAGAAGCAGAACAACGGATATTGAAGATCTATTTTTAGATTCAACTGAGTCTGCGCACGACAACAAGGAAAATGGCGCTATATAATAAAACAATGCATTAACCAGTCTGGTTCTAAACAGTCATTGAATTCTAATGTGCCAACACAATAGCAGCTTCTTAAAAACGCAATAAAAAAATCCTAATAATTTAATTAAGTACTAATATAGAATCTATATCCTTAAATCGTAAAATCGATTCTCGAAAATCGATTTCTAATCGGTAATCGGGATATTTGTATGCTATCGATTGGTGGGATGTGGTTCTCAACATTAGTATACAGATTTACATTACATGACATCATGAATTCAAGACCTACTTTGTATAGTCTTAACCAATCAATCTGCCTAGCCTTTTTTCAACTATGTTGCAGTCGGCTCCCAGTCTAACCGGATGCAGCTGAATACTCTTGGTAAGACTGTCAGACTTTCGGGCTTCTGACGACCCATAACGACTGTCAAAGATCCACGAATGACAGCCGGGACCCACGACTTAGCGTGCTTTCCGAGGCACGGAGGTTTCTCGGTATGTAAAGATGGTCACCCATCCACGGAACAACCTCGGCAACCGTAACTTAACCTACTCCAGTTTAAAACCGAAACGAGAAATTCGGCAGGTCACCATAACTTTGGCACACACAGAACAATCAATCAACCTCCAATGCATAACAATTTTGCATACAATCGTTTCGGAACGTATTCGGCGCGCAATCGACTCATAATATATAGTACATACTAATTCCATAGCTCATAATTGTCGGCCATATTGGTTTCATTCGCGCCAATTTGCGCGCGCCGCTATTGTGACCAATTTGTAACAATGGCAGCAATTACTTTAAATATTAATTAATTAATGACGACATTTAATTGTTTGACAGTGATATTATGTTTAATTGTGTGTTGGGATAGTTTTATTGTTTTTCGCTAATGGGTTTGAGTAGAATTGTTGATTAACAGACTCTCCTTAGTAGGTGGTTGACGTGTGCGAAAATGAAGGACGTAAGCATAGATAATACACTTAAATACGGAACGTAAGTTTAACTGAGTTAAGGAGGAAGCTATCTGACGTATAGTGTTGTGAGCAAATAAAAAAATGTTATTCATAATGCGGCTCACATACTTGCGAGTTCCACTGGATTGGTACCTATGAAGTTCTTCTTTTAAAAAATGTGCAACATTCGATTATCGACTTTCAGTTGTTTTTTTTATTCAGCTTAGATGGATACATTGAAATTCGAGTAATTTTTTAATACAATTTCCGACGCGGAACTAACGCGGCAGAAACCGCTCGCAATACCAATGTTGCGTTTGGAGAGGGGACTGCTAATGAACGCACCATGCGATTTTGGTTTAAACGCTTTCATGATGGAAACTTTGATTTGAAGAACGAACCACGTGGAAGACCGCCCACTCAAATAAATAAAATTTAAAAAATGAGAAATGGGTGCTTCATAATTTGACTGATCTGCATAAAGAAATGCGGTTGAAAATTGTGTTGCCTTGTTGAATCGATACAGAAATGAAGGAACATTAACAAAAAATAGGTAGGTATTTAGAACTGGGAGGGGGGGGGACTGGAGCGGGCCGAGGCCCTTTACGGGGCACCGTTGAGGCGGCGTGATGAGCATGAGGCGGTCATGTCCACTCGGCTGGTCCGGGGATACCGCACGGTCTCCGGTGAGGCGGCGAGCCTCCTTTCCAAACTGCCGCCATGGGATCTGGAGGCAAAAGTCCTCGCGCACATTTGGGAGAGGAGCGAGGAGGCGAAACGCCGGGGCTTGACTCCGATGCCGCGAGAAATCGCGGCACAGCGAACAGAGATCCGGCGGGATCTCATGGCGTCATGGAGAGTGCGATTGTCGCAACCCAGTACTGGACACGCCACTATTGCGGCGATAAGTCCCCTCTTTGAGGAGTGGCTAGAGAGGTGCCACGGCTGTCCTCACCTTCCGCCTGATGCAAGTCCTCACCAGACACGATTGTTTCGGGACGTTCCTGTTTCGGAAAAGGCGGGAGGAAACGCCCGGGTGTCATCACTGCGTGGATCGCCCGGAGGACACGGTGGAGCATACGGTGGAGGTCTACCCGGTTTGGGCAGATCACCACCGTGTCCTCGTGGAGGCGATCGGTGACGGGGATCTCTCGCGTCCGGCCCTGGTCCAAGCCATGGTACGGAGTGATAGGGCATGGGAGGCCGCCACCTCCTTCTGCGAAGCAGTAATGCTCGCGAAGGAGGAGGCGTAACGCGTGAGGGAGAGGCAAAATTCGTGCCCCTAGCCGCTGCAGGAGGAAACGCCCTGGGCGTCGATAATATTATCTTCTTTGTTAGGTACATAAGCTTCAAAATGTAGTTCCATCGGCGACTGTAAAATGTATGCAGTCGCACTGCCACACTGTTCTGCGCATAGAGGATCCTCACAAAGGAGAATGCCAAGTTGTCCTTCAAGACTCGGCCAGAACCGACAAAGATGAACTATATATAATTAAAAAGGAAAATAATTATATAATTCTATAGTATATTTAGTTTTCTATAAGAAGTACACCAAAAAAAGTTATAGTTCTTTAAAGATGTCCACTTAATACTTCTAGTTTTAACGATAACAACAAATAAACTAATAAATGATTAATTAAATAATGATTTCTGGCACATATTATCACTATGAAAAAATATATTATGCGAGGATAATATACATAATTATAACATACTTACATTATTTTAGAATGTAGGTATGGAAAAAAAACATGGATACTTTGTAACAATTTATTATTCATCAGAATCTCTTCAGTCTCAGTTTTTAACGAGTATCGTCGCATTCGAAAGGCATTTACTCCACAATTAATGCAGCGAATCATGGTTATTAGACTAAAGGTCCGTCCGTGTGAGAAAAGCCAGGTTAACAAGTAGGCAGGTTCAGATGTTCGGTTGGGCGAGCCGGGTCAGCGAGTAATACAGCTTCAGGTTCAGTTTCAACAGCCAAGTAGTCGTAAGTCGTAGAAAAATCGGAGTCCAGAAACACAGCAATATACAACACAAAACTCAAAAACACGTAATCACTTCGACGCTCGTGATAAAACGCGCAGGAGAAGTCACAGAGCATATAAATAAGAGGCGGAACTTAGAACATTCCGTTTTTGAGAATTTGTGACCGTCTTTAGTCAACCACATAAAAAAAACATAGATAACAACATGAAAATTCTAACAAACTTGACAACCATGTCCTTGAAGGGCAGAACTGTCATAAATAGGGATGTGAAACATATCGTATCAGTAAACTTATCGATATCGATGAAATGCATTCTATGCAGATATTAGTGAGGCTCCAAAACTAATTTATTTAGAGAAATCGGTAAAATAAAACAGATTTTTATGATTTCAGTATTTATTAAGATTCGCACTGCTTCTTAGTGATGCCAGGCTGCATTTAGGTTTTTGCAACTGTTCCATCAACTGATTTCTCCTTAGTGTTAAATCTGTAAAGATAATTAAATTTAAGCAAAATGTTCGAAGTTGTAAACATTTCTCTGTAAATAAAACGCAGTGATCTTTTCTATTTGAAATGAGCAATAGAGCACAATTAATTTTGAGAATTTCTTTCTCTGTCTATTTGTAACATCTTCACATGAGAATATGAAAGTAGATTTATTTCATATTCCCCGAATTTACATAATGGTGTCAAAGGTAGATAATATATAATGTGAGACTCTCTAACCCATATATTTAGCAGTCAACCTAGTTAGACTAAATTAGATTACAATTTAAATTAGACTAACATTACTGTAGGCACAATGTTTTAAACCATTTCTTCAAGAATTTCATGATTCATCTTCATTGATGGCTCGAGAGTCGTATTACAGAATTTGAATGATGCTAATAATTTCCTGATTGTAAATTAATAGCATTGTTAGGTGAGCACAAGATCACATTAGTAATAAATATCAGTACTTACCGGTATGGATTCAGTGAAAACTTGAATAATGCAACATATTTACAGTATGCCAGGCCTCCTTGATACCGCAAGCTCCGTGACCCTTACCCATGCTGGTTCACAAACTTGGAGTCACCGTCAATTATTCTGATATGTTATATTCCGAAATCTTACAGAAAAAGAAAAAATCACAACACAAACAATAATACACAATAATACTTGCGCAACGGCAGACATGTTTGTGAGCACTTCGTAATGTAATGTTGGTCAATAGGTCAGTTTGACGTGTTTTTCTGAATGTTGGCTAAAGACGGTCACAAATCCCATACAAAAAATATTTGTTCGGAGTTTCACAGCACTGGGAGAAGTAGTAAAACTTTTTGACAAGCCAATGACAACTACAAAAACAAGATCATGTGTTATTAACTTGACATTGGCTAAATGCACAAACCGTGCGAAGCCACAAAAAAAAAAAAAAAAAAAAAGATCATGTGTTGCCAGCACTATAATAATTAATATTCTAAATTGTATCGAAAATCGAATTAACTTATTTTAAATTGTTATAAAATGTATTCAAAAATATAACTAAATACTATTTATTATATTAAGAATTACGAGTTACGACTTATGTATTTAATAAATTCACTTACCTAGTTTCATAATGATATTAATGCAATCGATTTGTAAGTGCAATTTCGTATCGATATTATTTTATTTTGGTATTGGCAACATTTCTAATTGAAATTGCAGATAGGAAACGTGTTGAAAAATTGAATAACTATTTAAAATGACTTTTAAAACAGATTATATTTATACTCTATAATTCTTACTGTTTTATATTATAAATTATCATAAATATTAAAAGTCTGTCGGACGCTACACGATTCGAGCCGATTCTTGTCATTGTCCTTTGAAAATTTACAGAGGGAACAGGGTCTGCGGGGAATTTGAAAAATAGGTATTTGAAGAAACTATTGCCGTCGTGCTACCCCCCGTAGAGTGCAATAGGGGCAGCTGCAGCTCAGACCGATTATATAACAAAAAACGAGATCGACGTTTCGTATTCCCCATTTTTCTCCTGAAGCTGAAACTGAGCCGATTCAATTATTTTTTCACTTCTCATGCTCTGAAAGTGCTTATTTGTGCAGGACATAGGCTGCACAAAATCGAATTTTGTGCAAAAGTGCATTAACGTATCTACTCATAACTGTATCTATATTAAGGCAATGAAAATGAGCCATACAGCCAAACACAATAAGAAGTTCATAGATAGAATTTGTTATTTTATAATATTTACTTTAATTTATTTGTTATGTGTTGTTTAAAACATAAAATACCGTTAATATCAATAGGAAAAACAATTTCCTTCAGTATTCAAAACTGTAATAATTTTACTTTGAATTTTAATTAAATAAATGTTATGTTATACTACTGCTTTATTTCCTCGCAATCGAAGTGAAAAGCAGAGTTTATAACTCGTGCACAAAACCATTTTATCCTCGACATTACTATTCGGAAAAAATGGTTCGTTTTGTGCACTTGTTGTACCTATAATCTACTATTATTGTATAAAGTAATCATGGTACACAGTACAGATACGTCAGATCGTGGTAACTAAGTTAATGGCGAGTTTATCTCTATAGAGTGTACCAATCTACCTAGGAGCTTAATACGTGGATGATGGACACCAGTACCCTAATTACATAATACACGATCAATCGGAATTTGAATCGTGTTGAAACAAGTTGCTAATCCATTGCTTCATAACTTCAAAAGAAAAAAAACAACGTAAATAACGCAATGAATGTTGTTGAACTGTCAAAATGAAACTAATTTGTCTTAATCGTGTACGAAAATGTGTTGCGAATTAGATAGCTGGTTTACTTGTCCTTTGGTGTATTTCTTACGTACATTCTTGTTTTTGATAGAAAAAAGACTTATCATGTATCAATGTGTAGAGTAAGAATAATTTGATGTAAAAAAAATACTAGAAAAGCAATTTTTCACAACGAAATGCAAAAAAATCTGTTTTAAGTTACAGATTTTTCGATATTATGGAAAATTTCGTAATGTAACTCTAAATCCGTAACATAATGCTGAAAATATATTGCTTTTTTTCGGAAGGTATTGAGCCAAGCTATCACCCCCTACAATATGTCGTACCATTTACTGGACAACCTGTATCCTTAACATAGCTTACTTATTTGTGGAACTAAGTATTGAACCAATTCTGAAGGTCCTTTCACTGATAAAAAAAACGATATAAGTATGAGTAAGACCTATCGCGTTAACTGTGCGCTATTGAAGACACACCATGCTGGTTGAATAGATAAAAAGAGTAACTGACCTTTGAATGGAACGACATACATTTCAAGACCCCATTGGCGAAAATAATCACCCAACGTGTCTGGAATTTGGATATTCTTCTGGTCCAGCCATTGAGGCTTTGGAATGAATAAGTACTTAAAGTACGTAAATAAATAAAAGTAAATACACAAAAGAGCTGATCACAGTAATTCATATATTTATTGTTTTTTTTTTTTCTATCGCAGTATTATTCTGAACAATAATACACTTTTTTTTTGACATAACATACTGTATATTCAACATTAATAAAGTAACTTATAAAACTCAAAAAAACTCAAAACTCAAAGCATTTATTTCAATTAAACCATTTACAGGCACTTTTGAATTGTCAAGGAGTCAGTCAGTCAGAAATATGAAGCTAGTTGCCCATTCCAAAGCGTAGGTTCCTATGGAGAAGAACGGGCAAGAAACTCCACGGACACTCTTTTAAAAAAAAAATATTCTTACAAAATATTGTTTACATCATTCATGTTGAAATTATACATGTGAGAACAATGTAGAAAGAAGTGTACGTAAAAAGCGTCCGTAATAATAATAAAAAAATACAATTCAAAAATTAAAATAAGCCGTGGCAGATAAGAGATGACCAGTCCCTACTGATGGCGCCCGTTCACGAACATGACGCATGGATCAGCACCGTTTAGCTCAACCATACATATATATACAACTTTTGTCTGTTTTTTTTTACTTGCAAGCAAATGTCTGCATTTTATTGTTTTAATTTTTAATGTGGCAACTTTAATTTAAGTCGTGTGCTGTTGTCTGTGCTCGCATCATACTTACATTTTTTTTAAATTATAATCCTAAACGCGAGGACTGGTAATTGGCTTTCTGGTGACTATTACCTCTTTTTTTTTATAAGTTTTGTTAGCTGTAAGTCCTCCATGAAATAAATAAATAAATTAGGGACTATCTAAACTATGTGTATATAACTAATTAAGTTACAAACTAAAATATAGTTCGTCGAAAAATTCATCCGCATCACTGTCGACTGATAGTGTACCCAAGAGACTGGCCGCATTGCCACGTTGTATGGTAATGCGACCAGTCTGGCCAAGGAAAAAGCCAGACCTTGGGTCACGGGAAGTGTCAACCAGTCGTTTAGAGATTTCATTGAACAGACCATGAGCACACGGACCCCACGGCCCTAGGGTTTCAACCCCAAACGGCTCGAAAATATAGTTATCTATAAGGTTATTATACTTTCGCCACTTGAGGTTTTCGGCAGCCGCAGCGCCAGCACAGCACGCTGAGCCAGGAAGATGGGATGGCGCAAGAGTATCGACACACGTTGCGTCCCACACTAAAGGCCTACCCACCTTCCATGAAAATAAAGACATGCCGTCCGGTCTTTTGCCATCATCGCGTGACAGGCCATTAGGTTCTAATACAGCTGCTGGAACGCCGACTGTGACAAGAGCTCGTCGGATTATGGCATTGTTAGCGTGCCGCGCTAAGAGACCCGCACTTCGGTTGCAAGACGAGCTGTGGTGTCCGAGGCTGTTGACAACTTTTCCACAATGACAGCAATGAGGAGAACAACAAGAAGCTCCTAGTCGCAGGGAAGCAGCGTGCTGTGCTGGCGCTGCCGCTGCGGCTGCAGAAAACCTCAAATGGCGAAAGTATAATAACCTTTCTGTACTTAGATGAACATGAACTAACAAGTTTATCCCGAACAAAACGGAAGCGGGGGGCACAACAGCCCCGATTCTGTTACAAATTTAAAAAAAAATGTTTTAATAATAAACAAAATTAGACACCCCTAGTACCTATATAACTTTGGCTAGAGGTTACTTACCTGCAGTTTTGTCGCGCTCCACAAAACAAATTAGGCTATTTTGTTAGCTTACATATTAATTTACGAATAAGGAAATTATTGTTGTGCTGCATTTTGAAGATTTCTGCTGTTTTCTTTTATAGACACTTTTATTAAATCAAGTTAACTTTAAGTCTTGTCAAACTTTGATTATTCCTGAAATTTACAAGTATTCATCTATTCCGTGCCTGAAATAGCCGAAGTTGTTAGGTTAAATATTTTTTTCAGTGTACCTATATAAATATTTTGGATGTGTTACTTTACGTACAGTACTTCAAAAGCAGGATAGATGGACAGGCGGACAGGTGGATGGGCGGACAGGCGAAAGGGCAGTCCCTGTTGCAAAAAAACATATATATATTTTTATTTGTTTCTTATTTTCAAAATAGTTGGACAAACGTCTTCTAAAACTGTAAACTGTGTTCTGAAAAACGAAATTATAGGAATATCGTATATGTTTGTAAATATGTGAGCACCATGCATCTATCACGCATCTTCACGGATGGATCCAAAACAGGTAGTGGTACAGGTGCTGGAGTCTTCTCGGAGGACCTCAACATCCACATAGCTACACCATTGGGAGTCCTTAACACAGTGTTCCAGGCCGAATGCATGGGTATTTCTCTTGCCGCTTCGGCTATTCTGGCTAGGGAAGTTAAGGACCACTCGATACGCATAATCTCAGACAGCATGGGTGTTCTGCAAGCGCTGAACAGTCACACTGTGGACTCTGGACTTATATACGAGTGCCACCAGCGCCTTAACCAGGTGGGTGACCTCAACAAAATAACCATTCAATGGATCAAAGGACACAGCGGTTCGCTGGGGAACGATGCTGCAGATGAACTTGCCAGAAGGGGATCGAGCCTGGCACCAGTGGGGCCCGAACCCATCGTGCCACTCCCCTTCGGTTACCTACGCACTCTGGTAAGGAAACGAACTAGGGATCAGCATCAGAAACTATGGTCGGACCAAGGCGAGTGCAGACAGGCTAAGGAGTCACTAACTACAATCGATGGCCGCCTCACGAAAAAGGTTCTTCGACTAACTAAACCACAGCTGCGTGTGATTACAGCAGCTATAACTGGCCATGGGCCATTTAATAAACACCTCTTTGTCATAGGAGTCACAGACAGTCCGCTCTGCAGAGCCTGCATGGAGGACTACGAGACAGCAGCTCATGTGCTGTTAAACTGCCCGGTGGTCGCCACTTACAGGGCAAAGTACTTCGGTAATCCAGGTACCCTACGCGAGATTGCCAATAATGCCTCACATTCTTTGAGGAGCTGGGGTGGATTGAATGACCGATTTTTCCACCCGTACGCAAAATACGCGCTTTGACGTGGAGTTGCGGAAACCAGCCCGTATTACCTATTACCTATCTATCACATAATTAATTTATCTGTCATTCCTTCATTTATCATTATTTTTACCTATCGTGGTGTAGCGGTTACACCGCCACATACGATCTACGCATCAAAGACATGACGTCACACAAATCCTGCATCGCGCAATTAGAGTTTACGGCGCGAACGACATATACTGGATGATTGGAAGATGGGTGCAAAGCTTTAAGGCGAAGACAGTACAGACAATTTAGAACCATTTAAGCCATGGTTGTCTTAGACGAAGTCTTACCATTTAGAACGAAGTAAGACGAAGTCTTACCATTTTGTAGACGCCGAGCGGTGTTACACTACAACACAAACCGCTCGTACATACATGACTGTTTATCCCTCAATCCGTAAACGGCTAGATCTGTAAGCGGGTCGAGGGAAAACTACATATCTACCTGTAGGTGCGTCGAGCCAGCACCACTGTCGCTGGTCGTCTTCATCGGGCCTCCTCCAGGTAACTGGAGGTCTCACCTGATGGGGACTGACCGCCGTGGTGTCGTGAAGAAAACGACGCTATATGGTATAGCGTCGTGGCGCGCCTACAGAAATATTCATAGCAACCATTACACAGACGCAGCTTTGCTGCGTCAAATACCTAGGCCGCATTAGGCCGCCCCATCGAGAGGACCCGCAGTGGCGGGCCGCCGTATGGCCTCCGCGGGCGAGGGGCGACGCTCCGACCCCGCTCGCCACGCCCCCTTGCGGGGGCGTCGCGACGACCAATTGTTCCGCGGCGTATTACTCGTCCGACCGCCACTAGAAGAAGAACAACTCAAGAAAGTATCCCGTTCACCTCTACACTCTACACGCTACACTCTACACGCAACTAGTTAAACTGAAGAATCGTCTTGTTATTTCTTGTCCCGAGTTATCATCCAGTACAACGTATGGTTTGCAGTCTACAAAGTCAGGCATAGCACGCAGTTGAAGATTTCTACGCCTTTCAGTAACCTTATTCTAGGTGCAGCGTCTTCACATATAATTATATAATTAATATAAACAAGATATTGTGAAAACATTTTAAAAGGGTAACTGTGGAGTTTCTTGCCCATTCTACTCCATACAAAAACTACCTTTTGGAAGGAGCGACAAGAATCTTTTTTTTTTTTTTGTAGATTTTGAATTTCAAATGTGACTTTTTTGTGCCCAATTGAAATAAATTATTAGACTTTTGACTTTGACTTTGAACCCTAAAAATGGTGATAATTGCTATTTTATAAATATTCAGCTAATTTAGTCTAATGTGTGTAATTTTTATACATAAAGGTATTTTGTTGTACCTATTTTGCTCCTTTAAATTATTTTTTTTTTGCCAATTTGCTCTCATCAATATATGTCTATGGTTCATCTTTGGTATTTTAAAACTATTAGTTCGGCAACTTCTATATCATCTGGAACTGGATTGTGCCGGAATATAGCAGTTCGTCGTGGACGTGGTATGACAGCGGCTGCTCGACATCGACGTCTGTCAGTAGAAGACAAACGCCACGCAACCATCGATGCGATGCGCGACGCTCTGCTAGAGTGACTGTCACCAGCCAGTCAAGTGTCACTCATATCCGACCTTTTCAGTGATTCCAGTAACTTCGTAACAAACCGAGGCGGCGCCACTTGCTGCGCCGTCCTAAAATAGTTCAATGTTCATTATTTTGGTTTCTTCATAAATTGTGCATGTTGGTAACATACCTAAGTAATTTATGTGCGGACTACTTAGACTGGCAATAAATTTCGGTCTGTCCGAATGTGCCAAGTTACCTGATGACTAAGATAACTTTGCCACAAACTTAAGTTATTCCGAAGCGCTTATGGTTATGATAATAAGCGCAAATTGCGAACTGAACGTGAATGCCAATTGTTTCGAACCGTTCTAATCATTGCTGACTGATGACGTAAGATGGTCTGATTATGACGTCATCTAGTGGGTTTCTAGTATTTTACTTGGGTGGCCCGGAAGTTTACGGAACCACTTCTCAAAGCTCAAAGTATGGAATTCAAAACCGTAAGAAAAATAAATAATAGTCTTATTTATATATTTATCTAGCGCCACCCCTGCTTCAAACGGTTTTAGGACTTGACAAAACATAGAGATTTCTGTATTTTATTTAAGTTTAATATTATATACACGAGGTCAAGGTAAGTGGTAATTATAAAAATGTTGGTTACCCAATGCCATTTATTATTTTAGGTCAAAATAAAATCACTTTAATCAGTGTTTTTTTTTGCTTGGACATCTTTGGTTAGACGTACTGAACGCTGTGTTAAAATTTGTGCGACTAAGGTCGTCGGCTTATAGCAGGCATTTGGCAAATTTAACATTAGTCACGAGGGCATTGATCATGATCAAGAACAGAGGCGGCCCTAACACGGATCCCTGACTTACGCCCAAGCGTGTAATTTAAGGCTTGGACTCGTAGCAAACATGTCTTAAAAACTGCTTGCGATCGCGCAGATAGTCGGAAAAGAAGTTACGAAGACCGGATGAGAAACCGATGGCCCCCAGCTTTCTCAAAAGCACATCGTTGTCAACTCTGTCGAATGCTTTCTGCAAATCAAAATAAAGGGTGTCTACCTGAACACCGATGTCCAAGCCACGGGATATATAGACGTGAATCTGTAAATTTAAATTTACAAAACCGTGTTGGGCATCCGACATGGACATATTTATGTATTAGTAAACAAAAGCGTGGAGTATATACTCGTATAGGCTCGAAAACCTTAGCAATGGTTGGCAGGATAGCGATGGGTCTGTGTTCTTCTACTGATATTTTGTCACTGGGTTTAGGGATGGGAGTGACTTGCAAAGTTTTCAATTGCTCAGGGTATATGCTGTTCCTAGGTCACTAGGACACTGTTACTAGGGCTATATCATTCAGCTTCGTAGTTCGCTTCTTAGGCATTTAATTTGAAGAGACCTCCAGTTTGGTGGTTAACGCCTGTGACGTTTATCATGAAAATAACCGGATGAAAATCATCGATAGGTAGGAGACCTGAGACTAATGCTTTCCTCGTCACATGACCCACTGTCACGTCACAGACTGCCTCATTGGTCTAGTAGTCGCGCTACTGCTGAGCATATGGTCCTCAGTTTGAGACCCGAGTCGGGCAGTGTTATTGGATGTTTCCACCAGGAATTTCTTAGTAGCAGCCCGGAGTCTAGATTTGTGCCCAGTTGATGGCAATAAGCTCGTCCCCTTTGAGTAACCGGCGAACTGTGGGTGGCTACAACTCTGCCTAAAACCCTTCGGGAATTACAAGCGTGATAATGTATAATTAAGACCCACATATTATTATGGAACAGCGATTTTAAAACCATTCCGACGCGAACACTTAACGTTATTCTCAACTAGTGAGCTGAATGAATGTCATCATACGATTTACCTACTGCTTCAAACGCATAAAAAATAATGATAGCACATTATCTAATAATCAATAATTCGTTAATAAAACCATCGATATATCCGCTCAGAGGCACAATGTTCGGTGATTATCATAATAAATACATTTGTCGGCGCCCACGTCTACCGGACGTTTTGTCTCTAGCGTAGCGTTAGCAAACTAATTGATGTGATTAGAAATATTAAAAAGAATACTTGAGATTTACATCTGGAATTTCTCAGTATCAACCCGGAGCCAGAGATGTGCCCGGGTGATGGCAATAGGTTCGCCCCCTATTATCTACATGGGACTTAAACATATCTGGCGAATTATGGATGTAACTACTATAGGTTCACCTCTGCCTAATCTTTCGGGGAAACTAAACGTGATTTTATTTATGTTTTTAGATTTTAATGGCAGTTTTGTGCATGGCTAGTGCGAATTTGTCAAGTTTTTGAGGCGACCTAGTTTTTAGAATCTTAGGCATTCTCTACCAGACAACCAAGGGTAGTGAAGAGATTAGATGACTGGTGCTCTGAATTACTACGTATTATGGAGATAATAATATTTTATAAAAAAAGATTCGAGTAAGTGGCTACTCTAATTTTACTCAAAGTGAATGAAAATATCTTCTTTTTTTACTGTTTGTTCTGTTTTATTGTTTTTGGGCTTTATGTTAAATGTGCTCATGAGTCACAAATGTACGTTTCGAAACCAAAAATGTTTGCTTAGATTTTGATGTTTTTGTGAACAATTTCGCATTAAAAGCATGATTTATGTGGTACTATACTTTGTATATTGTCAATATTAAATTGATTCGAACAACAGTCAGCTATAAAAATAAAACAAATAAATTTTCATCTTTACCTGCTGTCAGTACATATTTCGTGAAGGAACGCGGGTTGCTCCAGCAAATAATCAATTTACGTATGTGAACCACTCCGAAATATTGTATTATCTGTGGTATGTGACACTTTGACGTTTGCTGACAGTTACGAGTGATCGGTTAAATTTGGCAGGTGGCGTAATCTGGTACTAAATTCAAAAGTGCTGACTTGAAGTATTTATTCACTTATTAGCTGTTACGCGCGACTTCGTCTGCGATCCAGGATGAAAAGTAGACTGTCCTCCGTTTCATAGTTTATCCATGTGCCAAATTTCATCCAAATCCGTTCCGCCGTTTTAGCGTGAAAGCCAAACAAACAAACTCACCTTCGCATTTATAATATTAGTTATTTGCCCGCGGTTTCGCCCGCGTTGTTGGCAGGAAGTATCCCACGAAGACGTACTACCGGGATAAAAAGTATCCTATGACCTAACCAGGTCATGATCTATCTATGTGCCGAATAGTATCCAAAGACAGACAGACAGAATTACTTTCGCATTTGTAATTTAAGTATGGAGTATGAATTGAACAGTGTGTAAAGTTTACTCATCCACCATAGAAAAGGGAAGATCCTCCGACCAGACCAGACCAGGGTGTTGCGTCTGGCGGGCCGACTGCCCGACTGTTGATGTCGGATAGTCTTATACTTATATATTATGTCATTCGCGCGGTAAACTCTAATTGCGCGATGCAGGATGTGTGCGTCATGTCTTTGATGCGTAGTTCGTATGTGAAGGTGAAACCGCTACATCACTCCCCTCCGGAGACCGGAGGTCGATAGTGGGCTGAGTCTTGTATCTTGCGGTGCCAGTGGAGGTTCCAGTGAGTCGGAACCGGGTGCCGCATAGTTCGCGGTGGGTCGGAACTGTCTGCGGTGATTCCCCGGCGGGGTGGCGCTGCGTCACGATCCAATGAGTCGGATGTGGTATAGCGCCGGGTTGTCGCTGACTGCTAGCGTTGACCAGGAGAGGGTAGAATGGGCTCTGCTTGTGAGACCGGCCGAAGATGCAGGTGCTGTGCCAAGGTTGCTGATGAGGCTGAGGGTGATGACCAGGAATGCGCGTTCGCTGCATGCTGGTGGTCAGGATACCCGTTGAAGCCGTGGGTGCTGGCTGTCTGTGTGACTCGCCTCACGAAAGCTTGCGGGAGTGATGATGATGATGACGTCACGCTGAAGTAGTTGCACGAAGGCTGCGTTGACGTTCATACTCGGGGTCTATAATTTGGAGGCATGAGGAACAGGGTGTAAAGTTTACTCATCCACCATAGAAAAGGGAGGATCCTCCGACCAGACGTGTGTTGTGTCAGGCGGGCCGACTGCCCGACTGTTGATGTCGGATAGTCTTATAAATATCGTTCGCGCGGTAAACTGTAATTGCTCTATGCAGGATTTGTGTGACATCATGTCTTTGATGCGTAGTTCGTATGTGGCGGTGTAACCGCTACACTATGTAAAATTTCTTAAATGTCTTTAATTTTTATGGTGTACACTAAAGAGTTTTCTATGTATCTATCTATCTAATACAAGGAAGTTTGGCAATAATTCCTTCTGCACATGTGGCTCCCCTGGTACCTCATTAACGGCAAATTATGTAAGAGTCTATAAACTGCTCCCAAATTACCAAGTTTATATTTTTTTTTTACATTCTTCCTTGACATAATCACGCTATTATTTGACATTTTAATTATACCTACAATTTAATTTCAACTCTTTATTGGTGGCTTTTGTGGACGTGATAATTATTCGGATTTGTTACAGCTGTAATAGCAATCACGTCACTTGGTTTAAAATACGTTTTTATTTTTATTAATTTATTTATCTTTATATGGATTCTTTTCTATTTTGTGAATGTGAGAACGCTATAAGCTTATTGGACTGTAGATTGTAATGTTCGTATTTTTTTACTTACGTTTTGGCTATTTTAATTAGATATTATATGTTCTCTCCAATTATCTGCATGGCCATTGTCTGTAGTTTAAGCAATCCTAGGCCTCTATATTCAGAGCTATTTAGATTTTCTAGTGCTCTCCGAATGTTTGTTTACTTTTTGTAATGTCAGATAATGACAAGCCTAGGTTTTATTTTTAATTTATTGCTAGAGCTGCCGGTAGGTTAGGTTGTATACGTATTAGACCTTGTTATAAATTATTATTCTTTTATGTTCTAGAATCACATTAAAACTTTGAAATGACAACCGATCCGAAAAGGAAGGGAGCCGGGGCCAGCAGACCAGTTTTACTCTTGGGCTCGCCTTGGCAGGAGGTCCTGTTGATATCGCTCGGTGGGAAGACTGTGCCCTCTGATAGCGGGGGCTGTGCTGGAAGAAAACTAAACTCGAAACTCAAGTCTACGCGTCTTTGTACACCGGACATCGTTCGTGGGATAACGTCATGCAAACCGGTGACGCCGACCGCTGATAGCTCTCAGCCCTCTGCCGGTCCTCTCTACCACGGCCTGCCCCTCCGAGGTCGGTGACGTGGAGGCCTGACTCGAGGCCCTTTTCTGCACAATCTACGAGCCTCTTTTCTGCACAATCTACGAGCTTCTTTTCTGCACAATCTACGAGCCTCTTTTCTTCACAACCTGCGAGCCTCTTTTCTTCAACAACTTGGACCTTCAATTTTCTACCCCGGTTTCCCTGGCCTTATCTATTTAAAATTAAATTATTTTACCTTTTCTTTTTTACTTTTTCTTTTAAGCCGGGACTCCTCCAGTTCTGGTGACAGTTACCTCGCTGAACTTACATTTTCCCCCTCCCGGGAAAATGTAACGTTACAAGATTAGTTGACCATTTTATTTTGTTAAGTACCTGGTACTTGTTGAAAGACCTATACTGTCCTACCATACCTAATAACACTGTTATTTGAAAATATTGTAAAAGCAAATTATTTTTAAAAGAGTAACCGTGGAGTTTTTTGCCGGCTCTCCATAGGAAACGACCAACTGGAACCGTGCACCTAGCTTCTGACGTTTCATAAGTGCCCATGTAAGTTTATGTGAAATAAAATATTTTTAATTTGAATTTAAAAAGTCATTTATTCAAACTAGGCTGAGAATCAGCACTTTTGGAACGTCAAAATTACAACAGTACCCCAAAACGCCCATTCTCCTACTTTTGTGAAGTTGTTTAAATTATTTATTGATTCTAGTCGCCTCTTCCAAAAGGTAGGCAAGAAACTCCACCGTTGCTCTTTTAAAATGTTTAACAATATTTTGTCAATATGAATTACTTATTATGATTATATGTGAAGACGATGCACCTAGAATAACATTACTATAAGTACCACAGTAAGTGTCGCTGACATAGCCCAACGGATTAGCAAGCTGAAGTGGCAGTGGGCGGGGCACATAGCGCGCAGAACTGACGGCCGATGGGGCAGAATGGTTCTGGAATGGAGGCAACGTACCGGCAAGCGCAGCATAGGACGTCCACCCACAAGGTGGACAGACAACCTAATAAAGGTCGAAGGAAGCCGCTGGATGCAAGACGCTTCCAACCGGCCGATTTGGAAATCATTGGGGGAGGCCTATGTTCAGCAGTGGACGTCCTATGGCTGAAATGATGATGATGATGAAGTACCACAAAATCTAGCTAGTATAAGGTTGACATAAAAGAGTTTGTCGTGGTGACATTTGGAACTAAACATTTTACTTAAGTAATGCAGACCTATGATGATGACGCTAGTTTGCCGACAAGTGCTAATAGGTTTTGGGGTGACTCAAAACCTACTAGCACCGTTTTTAACAATTACTTTAAATTCTTTTACTAATTTCCCTTTGGAAGTGACCTAAGTAAGTGCATATAGTGGCGCCCTCATTTTGATTTTACTCTTTTTTGCCAAGCTGTTAACTCTGCTTTGCTCTGACTGGTAGCCTGCCAGAAAGAGATATTCCTCATTCATTTTACGAAAATCCTCAGACTTATTGTCAGTGTGACGGACCATTTATACGAGGCCAATCCCGGAGACAATCCACTAAGCCAATCCATTAGGCCAGAATCTAAACAAAATCGAACTGGTTGCCAATTTAATTGTATAATATGATTTTTTTTAAACATTTTTTTTATATTTTGTGATTACTTGAACTCACACACTGATTTATTATTAGTATTACTTGTTATAATCTTAGGAATATAGTATAATTTTGCAATGTTTGTAAGTATGTGAGAACCATGCATCTATCACATAATTAATTTATGTTATTCCTTCATTTTCATTATTTTTCCTCTCGTGGTATAGTAATATTATTCTAGGTGCATTGTCCTCACATATAATTATATAATTAGTGTATACAAGATATAATGATTTTTTTAAAGAGTAACGTTGGGGTTTCTTGCCCATTCTTCTCCATACGAAAACTACCTTTTGGAATGGGCGGCTAGAATCAGTTTTTTTTTTTTTTTTTTGTAAATTTTAACGTTCAAAAGTGCCTTTTTTGTGCCTAATTGAAATAAATTATTTGACTTTGACTTTGACCAGTAAAATAAAAAGGCAAAATGGCGATAATCCAATGAAGTGGGCTGTCTCTATTTACACGAGGCTATTATTGGATTGGCTTAGTAGATTGTCTCGGGGATTGGCCCCGTCTAAATGGTCCTTAGCTTTAGCACTGTTCTACCCATGTTCTACCGTGAAAACTTAGGTGAACTGTCAATAGTGTTATCCCTAGCATCAGGCGGAACGACAGCTCACTTTAGAGCGTTTAAGCTGAAAATAGGCAATGTCGCAAATAGATGTCAAATATTTCACTGTTTTGATTAATGTGACAATATTACTGTATGGAAATATGAAATGTGGCTAACTAGCGAACTAGAATATTAATAACTAGCACTTTGACTGCGGTTTCGCTCCTGTTGTCTTTCCCGCGGGACCTGTTATTTTTTCCGAGATAAAAAGTAGCCTATGGTACTCCCTGAAAACGAAGCTTTCTAATGGTAAAATAATTTTTCAAATCGGTTTAGTAGTTTCGGAGCCTATTCAATACAAACAAACAAACAAACAATCAAATCTTTCCTCCTTATAGTATTATTAGTATTAAGTAGTATATATTAGTATTAGTATATTTTAGTATTAGTATTAGTGTTGTATTAGTATAGATAAATTGCAATTATAACACTGAATTTGATGTTGTAACGTTTTAAAAAAGGCATTTGGAAAGTTTCCAAATACTTCATCTAAAACTAAATATTCAGTGGTACGATATTAATTATTGCATTTCATAATCTATATTTTAGTTTACTACTTAGCCACATTTCATATTTCTATAAGTGATATTGCCAAATTAATCACAGTTATTAACTTTTAGGATAAACGCTCTTATGGCTTGGCAGAAGTTGGTACGACGTCCTATTCCTGTTTTGTCCGCGTCTGTCTGTCTGCTTGACTTGACTGTTTGATGGATGACTTGAGGTCTGGACGACACAGGAAATCCTTCTCTATGACTCAATACCATTAAAATAGACAGAAAAAAAACGTTGACAGATTTTATTACTTATTAAATAGAGATAAAATATAACAATAAATAATTTTGTTTTGACTTTTATGTCAACACCTGTAAGCTATAAAATGGGAGCCATATAAAAAATACAATTTTTATGGTCATCATTCTGAATTTAAGGGGCTGGTCACACTACTTCATGACACCGTCATTGTTTTTTTTTTCTTTAACAATGGACATGCTGAGGCCCTTTTGGCATTGAAATAATTGTTTTCTGTTTTTTATAGTTTTAAGGTGTATATTTTTTCTTTCTTTATTCCATTTTTATTAACAAGCTGTGCTTATGTTTTTGGCCATGTGTAAAGTTTTCAATTTTCCGACATCACAAGTTAACTTATTACTTGTCTGCCAAATTACATCAAAATCGGTTTTCTAGTTTGGGAGCTAAGACGAAACAAACGGACAGATAAAGGGACAGTTTGGCTATTGCTATAAACGTGTGGATAAGCTCGCAATTGACCACACGCATGAGAATAATTAATCAATATTCTTGTGCCATAAGCTCAGTTTCACTGAAGAGTGACGCTATGGTTTCCTCGAACAGCGGTGGTCGCCACATAGCGTCTGCAATTTACCGGCGAATGACGTCACTAAAACGTTATTTATGAAACTTAGTAACATAATCGCTCACAGCGCTGACATCGATAATTAGCGTTCCGAGTAAGATATCACGATAATGACAGCTCGTAAATGCGCTCACAGTACTCGCTCAACGTCAAAACTTGCTTATCATATTTCTTTGTGTTTATCTTCTTCTTCTTTGTTTAGGTAGCGAACGGTAGCCAGAAGCACAATTTCGAAAGTGCCACGTTAGTTTAAAGATATGATGGGAGTCAAAACAAAACAGCACAACTGTCATTTTTGACAGCGCTCACGGTGATATTAGTAAAAGGCATGGTCGGCGTTATCGCAAGATGGCGCACGTCATGACGTCATCTATGACGATTCAAGACGCACCGTTATCGCGTCCACGTTAGTTCAGTACGGCTGTTAGCACGCTCAAATCGATTACATCGTAACTCGGAATGCGGGGTTAGTTGGTGTGATTTCCTAGAGAGCGAAAATCAACACAAAAATTTGCCAACAAATTGTCAGGCGCACATAACCAGCTGCAATTAGAGCGGCGGCCGCCACAGAAGCACAACTGCAGCAGTGACAGTTGTCATGAAAATTATGGCAGCGGGGTTTGACTTTACGGTCTCAAAAATACTTTAAAACACACCAATTGACTTTCTTATAAAACTTTTCAGTGACGTCATTCGCTGGTAAATTGCGGACGCTATGTATTGGCCACCGCTCTTGTAGGAAACCGTAACTTTTATCTAGACCTCTTAGTAAAAATTCTATTTTTTCATATGACAATTATATCACCAGTGAAACCAACCTTTACCTACGATTTTTAATTGCGGCCCCTTCAATGTGTGTAAGTATTATGCGTCGCGTGTCCCGTCGGCAGCATAAAGAAGTCAACGCACAGCATTGCATTCGTAATGCATTTGAAATGAACGCGCCTCTAATTGATTTGTACGCGCCCGTCATGTTGGTAGTGCTTATCATTTTTTGTGATGTCACTTGATAAGTTTTGAAGCTTGAATTTGGAATTGTTTCTCTATTAGAGTGTCACATTGTTTCTGCATGAGTTACGCTGCAGGAGGGTTGAAAACAATAGGCATAATTTTGGTTTTCATTGGTTGATTTTTTATAGTATTACCCAGCATTGCGTTATTCTATTAGGGAATCTGTTAGGCACACAGATTCTCTAAAATAGAATAACGATTTACCTACCTACTTTTCTCGTGTGAACTGGAGTAAAATTTCGCACCGACATTTTTATGGTAGGTAATCTAACTAACATCAAATAAAACGCGTATTTTCCCCAATAACTCAATTGTCAAACTATCGCTACAAAAAATCAGTAGATAGAAATCAAAACAAAATTTTGACAGCAATACGGCGGGAAATCGTATAAAAACGTCTTCCCAAGACAATTCCATGAACGTACCGTGGAGTGATGTGAAAATTAAATTAAATCAAGTTAGGTACGTTTTATTGATCGGCACAAAACTGCACTTTGTCGCGCCGACGACCGCTCGATTCCAATTAATCAATTACCATAACATAAATACGCGCGCGGCGGCCATTTTAAGTGCGCCATCTTGTGCTGAGCTGTCAGTATTGGTGTGGTTTTTTTTGACGAAATCTTTTTAAGGGAAATCGAGATCATTGTCGGAAAAGAACACTAGCTGGCGTGATAAAAATAAATAAATAAAAATAGTTTATTTGCACCTTCAAGTTATATAAGATAGTTTACAGTAAAAATCAAAATAGGCCTTAAGGTAATTATAATTGTATGTTAGATTTTCAACCAATATCTAAGCTAAGATAACTTACTTATCTTGTAATTATAGGAATCAGCGCCCACCCTCTTTATTATTATAGGCGATGTTATTGTGCCCAACATATAGTATAATTTAAAACAAAACAGAAAAATACCTTTTAGCACCAACATACTTAGGTGATGAACAATTGAATAGATAGGACTAAAACATCTAGATTATTTATACACATTAAAACAAGAATCGTAAATTAATCGTTAAGATCACAATTCACAGGTACAGGAAAAGCTTGTATCCTGAATTGATCTAGAAAAATGTTCACCACTTTATTTAGCTTAGGTTGCGTCCTTACAAAATAAAAAATAAATAAGCCTTTATTATTCATTATTCACAACAAAAATATCTTAATAAAGTGAGTAGAATTAATTAATTAATACTACTCACTTTATTAAGATTTTATTTAAAGGACCCCTCGGCGGGTATAGGCCTCCTCCAGTAATTGCCAGTTTTTTCTGTTTTTTTTTTATTTCACAAGCCATGATTGGCCAATCAATTCCACTATCTTGTCGTGCCAAAGTTTACCTCTTGCCTCGAGTTAAACCAGTTGCATCTGAATTTCTATTAGAATTTTCCTCTACCAGAACAATTTCACATTTTCCCATCCCAAAGCTCAACACAAACTGGCCGTCTACTTTGTAGCAAAAACGCTCTAACCATAAACAATGAGCGCTAACTTTTATCACGTTCAAGGCAAAGGGCATAAGGTTGTTATTCCCCAACTGTCACTTCACTGACGTTGCATTTAACTTTGTATGTGCATCAAAGACGGATGCTATCAGGCGTACGCGTATTAAATACTAAGGAGATTGGTAGCCCTTTTTAAATGGTTGTTGTTTTGTTTAAACGATTTCTGCGTTTGAATGAGGATTCGTAGCTTCTTGTTATTGTAAGGGATGTTTTTAGTGACCCTGCAGCTTTGTTGCTTGTTTGGGTGATTTAATGCGTAGATAACTTTTGCTTGATAAAAACCTTAGCCAGGGCAGTCAATTCTGCTATCTTGCTGACGAGCAAATATTTATATGTGACCGTCCCTAAAGTACCCCCTTTTCAAATAGAAAAAGAATCACCCAAATCGGTCGACGATGATACTTAAACATAGTTTCCGCCTTCTATTTTTGAAGTCCGTTAAAAAGTGTAAAACTTTCCGCGATTTTGGCGTCACTGAAAGTAAGTCTAGCGCCATTGAAGGGTTTCTTGTCGAGAAAATGATAGTGCAATGTTATTTACTCTCATACTCGTATATAGCCCAGTCGATCCACAGCTGAACTATGAAGACATGCTTCAAGCCCTCGCTGGCGGCATCCGATTATTTACAACTGAGACTTATCGCACACGACGATCATAAACAATGACAATAATATTAATGACTTTCTAAACTTTCCTATTAATGCCTACAAAAAAGGGCTCGTGGTTTAGTGGCTACTGAGTAGAATGACTGATCTGAGATGACATTTAGGCCAGCTGTGCTGCTGATGAGTTTGTTGCGCCACTTCTTCTTCACAGCTATAGTGGTGAGGGGTTAGCGTTTTGCTGGAAACTCTTATGTAATTTTGACGTTCAAAAAGTGCTAGCCTAGCTTGAATAAATGACTTTTGATTTTAGTCATGCTGGACGTCGAACCACTTAGTGCCTAAGCTAATAATGATCATACTCATACAGTAGATCATACTGGGTCCGCTCCTGACGTGTGGTATAGTTATCTAAGATCAGTATAAGGTAAGTGTTAGGTTCAATCCTTTTGCGAGCTCCTGGAACGTCGTGAGAGAACACGACATTAGTAAAGATCTGTTTACTTCTGTATTTGATGTTTGAGCCCGTGTATCAAACGAATATTGCGATGTTTTTCTTAATCCACCCATCCCACAAATGAATTATTGTATAACCAAGTGTATTGACTTATGTTATATAGTTCATCCAAAAAGTTGACAACGTCGCAAATAGCTGTCAAATATTTACATGTTTTGATTAATTTGGCAATATTACTAAATAAGAAATGTGGCTAACTAGTGAACTAGAATATTAATAATGAATTACAATCATTAAGAAAGAAAGAAAGAAAGAAAAATGCGTTTATTGGCATTACAAAAAAAAAAAAAAAAAAACATTATAACACTGAATTTGATTTTGTAACCGTTTTAGGGGTAAAAAAGCATTGAGAAAGTTTCCAAATACTTTTTGTACACCTAAAAGTAAATATTCGGTGTTACGGTGTGTTCTAAATTTTTTTTTTTTTTTTTTTTTTTTTTTTTGTGTTTTGATCTGCGATCAGTCGCAAGACTATAAGCAGATGAGTAGAGTGTGTTCTAAATTGAATTGCAAACCTCAAATAGAGGCACTAATTAAAAAAATGAGTAGTGCAGCCTTCGCTCTGAAACAGCTTGCTGTGGTTCTCAACACAGATGCGCTAATTACTGCTTACTATGGATTAGCCGAATCAATTCTTAGATATATTTTTATATTTTGGGGGAATAGCACGGACAATGAAATAGCGATTCGGGCACAGAAAAGATGCATTAGATCGATGTTTAGACTGCAAACAACGGACAGCTGTGAATCTTATTTTATAGAACGTAAGATATTGACATTGCTCTCATTGTAGGTACCTACATCCTGGAAACATTAATGTTCATTAAATCAATCATCATTTGTCTGATGCTGTCCCTAGGAATAGACGTAATAATTTCAAACTTTGTGTTCACGGCGGTAAAACAACTCTTATGCGTAAGAGTATCTTTTGCATGGCTCCGACCGGCTTTCTAATTACGCAACATATTTTCGTAAACGCTATAGACAAATCTGTTTCATTTTGACAGTTCAACAACATTCATTGCGTTATTTACGTTGCTCTGCAGTTTTTTTTTTTCGAACTTACGGAGCAATGGATTAGCAATCTGTTTCAAAACGATTCAGATTCGGATTAATTTTGCATTACGTAATTAGGGTACAGTTTTAATAAATTTCCCAAATCGTGGAAAATATTAAATATATTATCTGCTCATAAAAGTAAGTTGAAGAGTTTACTAATTGAAAGAGCATCATAGGTATTACAGTATAGCAGAGTCTATGAAAGAGGAGAATTTTCTTCATTTTTGAGATGGCAATGTTGTTTTTTTGACATGTTATTGTAATCTATTGTAGGTATTTTTTTGAATAATTGTAATTTGGAATTGTGTTTTTTTTTTAGTTTATGACCGTAATTCATATTTTTAATGGCCAATTTATTTAATGACTCCTTTATCATTGAATTGTATCTAAAAAATATGCTTATTGAATTGTAATTTACCTAATCTCTAATAAATAATGAAGAAATGTAATAATGATGAATATTATCACGGTTTATTCACCATCTCTTCCTACCAATTTGAACGCCACGATAAGCGGCAGAACATGTTAGAACTTTTCTGTACACCATGTTTAAACAAACAAAATTTACTTACTTACTTACGATATTAATATTGATTGATTTGATAATAATTATTTTTAGTTCACTAGTTAGCCATATTTCTTATTTCCATGCAGTAATATTACCAAATTAATGAAAATATCGAAATATTTGACAGCTATTTGCGACGTTGCCAACTTTCTCTAAGCTCTTAATTTTATGAACGTTTTTTTTTTTTTGGGTGGCAAGACATCAAATGACTTCTCCCGCGAGCGGAGCGGGAGGGCGTGTCAGACTCTTACTGACTAAAACCCACCCGTGTTCCTTCTGTTGCCTGTGCAATGCCAGGGGGCTACGGTATCCCTTTCGGACTTTCCCGCAACCCCGGCAGGCAATGGTTTCATCGGACCCCTTCACTCGCTGACATTTCTTTGAGGCGCGCGTGGAACACAATGCGCCGTCGCGTCGACCCGGGCTTGGTCCTTACCGGACGGCGAGCTACCCATTGCTCACCGTCCGCAAGCCCGCGCCTACGGTGGTTGGGAATCGGCCTGCGATTCCCGACGCCCAGGGCGTCTCCTCCTGCGGCGGCTAGGGGCGTGAGGGCACAAAATTTGCCTCGCCCTCACGCGTTCCGTCTCCTCCGTCGCGAGCATTACTGCTTCGCAGAAGGAGGTGACGCCCTCCCATGCCCTCTCGCTCCGTACCATGGCCTGGATCAGGGCCGGACGCGAGAGATCACCGATCACCTCCACGAGGACACGGCGGTGCTCTGCCCAGGCCGGGCAGACCTCCACCGTATGCTCCACCGTGTCCTCCGGGCGATCCACACAGTGATGACACCCGGGCGTTTCCTCCCGCCTTATCCGAAACAGGTACCTCCCGAAACAGCCGTGTCCGGTGAGGACCTGCGTCAGGCGGAAGGTGAGGACGCCGTGGCGCCTCTCCTGCCACTCCTCAAAGAGGGGACTTATCGCCGCAATAGTGGCGTGCCCAGCACTGGGTTGCGACAATTTATTTATTGAATAAAACACAATATAAGCTTACAGTTACGACCAAAACGCTTACATGCTAACAATTTTTTTTATATTTCAAGTTGTTTTATATTGTTTTTTTGAAACTCCCAAAAATGTCCAACTTGAAATCGGTATCAATTAGTTTTTGCAGCTCATTCAGTTGATTTCTGTCTATTCTTACCAGACTTTGCCCCACACTAAAGCCGAAGGTAACCGTGCACATATTGATAGATATAATCGAAAAATTCAACATGGCCGATTTCCCTGCTTATAAGCCGAATCGTTCAAAATGTACCTCACGAACACTAGTCGTCGATTATTCACAATATTCATCGAACGCATGATCGGCGGCGCTGTAAAGAAATTAAAAAGAAATAGGGCCATAGACAACACCGCATTGTCTATGGCGGTGCCTCAAAGAAGGTTCGTTGCAACACAGAATTTCTAATGAATTTGATTAGTTTATTACGCGTGACAAGATGACGCTTTTGATTATTTTGAAACTTAATTGTTTGAATTTTAAGTCAATTGAACGTTGTGTCTAAAATATTTAATTTTGGGCCGCTACTGAATTACCTTTTAAAGTTCGAGCTACAACAAGCAGTTTGAACATCAATATTTTCTTCATGCCTACTTTACTGGTCGGTTTGTGTCCAGTTTTGTTGACCATTTTCTATTTTGTTTGATAGGTACTTACCTGGTACTTGTTGACAGACCTACACTGTCCTCCCATACTTTTTACCACTGTTATTTAAAAACAACATAACTCAGGATGGATGAAATGGCGACAGGTCACTGGAACAACTTGCGACCCACGGATGCCTTCAAGTTAAAGGGGAAAATATACAAGTCCGTGATTAGACCTGTCGTATTGTATGGATCGGAATGCTGGGCTGTGAAGAAGATGGACGAAAAAAGATTGCATGTAGCGGAGATGAGAATGTTGAGGTGGATGTGTGGTGTGACAAGAATGGATAAAATAAGGAATGAGTATATTAGAGGAAGTCTGAAAGTTGCGCCACTTACAGAAAAGTTGAAAGGGAATCGACTGTCTTGGTATGGGCATGTGATGAGGAAGGAAGAATCGCATGTGACTAAAAGAGTGATGAATATAAATGTTGAGGGATGGAGAGGGAGAGGAAGACCAAAGAAACGATGGATGGATTGTGTGAGGAGTGATAAGAAGGAAAAAGGTGTAGATGATTGCGTGACGGTTGACAGGGGAGAATGGAAGAAGAAAACGTGTTGCGCCGACCACAAGTAACATGGGATAAGGGCAGGAAGATGATGATTTAAAAACATCATAAAAGCCAATTGTTTTAAGAGATTAACCGTAGAAATTCTTGCCGGCTCTTCTCCATATGAAACGACCAATTGGAACCGTCCACCCAGCTTTTGAATTTTCATGACATGAAGAAAAAGGCCCATAGGGTCATAGTGCCCTTATATGAAAATAGTTTCTGTAAGCGGCTTCGCCCGTGTGATATTTTTATAAATTATAGCCTATGTTACTCAGTGATGCGAATGACTTGAGATTTGCTTACGTGTTCTGTACTGAGCTCACGCAACGCGTCGTACGTCCAGCCAGTAATAGGACTCGCCCATCACGGAGCGCTGTCCCAAATTAGATGCATTATTAATTTATTATACCTACATAATATGTAAAACAAAAAGTATTCTAATCTTCTTCTTTTCGTGTGGTTAGTAAACTAACCTGGTGTCAGAGTTTTAAAGCCGCCCACGGCCCTCTGACTTGGCTTCACATGCCGTCGAGAAATATCTCTCAGGCATGCCGGTTTCCTCACGATGTTTTCCTTCACCGTTTTTTGAGCAAGTGATAATTATACAGGGTGTTTGGCGCATGGACCGACACAATTTTTTCAGGGATTTGGGAGGTCATTAGCTAGGTTCTATCCATACACCCTTTGTCCCAAATGTCACGGTTGGTTACAAATGATTATTTTTTTTAAATGAAAAAAAAACCCAAAATGTGTCCTTTAATTTGAAATAACTTTTTTGTTTGTGGGTGTAGTGGCACAAAACAAATTTTGTTGCATTCTCCAAAGTCTTTTAAATCTAAAAACATCTTTGTTTTATACAATTGGTTTCAAGAAAATTCCTTACAGGCTTCCAAAGTTAATTTTTTTATTTAATTAATGAAATTTTACAACTTCTAAATTAATTATAAAAAAAACTAAAAGCCATTTTGAACTTAGCTTTATTTTAAAAAGTTCTTTAGTTGATACCCTTTCTAACGGTATGCTACATGTCATAGAAATTATTCATTATGTAGTCAAAATACTAGTTAGGAGAGTCAGGGTTAAGAAAAAGACTTTTTAAGGTTATTTGGTTTTTATTAAACTAAAGTTATAAAAAAGGAGGCAAAACACCGGGAAAGGTGGAAAGTAATGGGGGAGGCTTTTGCCCAGCAGTGGGACAGAATAGGCTAGTTAAAAAAAAGTTATAAATCTTGTTCAAATTGACCTCCTCCATTTCGTATGCATGCACGACATCTGTTTCTTATTTCAACTGTCGTTGTACGTAGTCGCATTTCTTCTTTCATAGTTTGGAACGCGCCGGTTATTCGTTCAATCAGAACTTCCCTAGTGGGCACTTCTGTCTGGTAAACCAATTTTTTTGCACGTCCCCAGACGTAAAAATCCAAAGGTGTCAGGTCTGGGGACCGTGCGGGCCACGGAATAGGGCCGCCTCTACCAATCCATGCGTTTGGAAAGGCATTATCTAAATGCTCTCGCACGTTCAGTTGGTAGTGTGCTGGACAGCCGTCATTTTGGAAAACTATCGGCACACCTTCTTCCAAAACTGGCACAACAAGTTCGGGTAGATCATTGATTAAAAAATTTAAATAAATGTCTCCATTCAACCTTTCTGGCAAAAAATATGGGCCGATGAGATTGCGTCCAATAACACCAGCCCAAACGTTGACACTGAACTTTCTTTGAAAAGAACTCTGCCTTTTAACGCGAGGATTTTGGTCTTTGTGACTCCAGTGGTGAAGATTGTGGAGATTCACTATTCCCTCACGGCTAAAATTTGATTCATCGGTCCACAAAATTCTTTTCAAGAAGTTGCCATCTTCGACGTCTGTATGCAGTATAAATCTGCAGAAATCCAGCCGTCTAGCATTATCACCATCTTCGAGCCCTAAAACAAAAAAAAATCCTTGAGGTACTGCCATGCCAATACCACAAAAGATTTTCGTTTTTCTGGAAATAACTTAAAAAAAATTCAAACATGAATAAATAACTTGTGAAACAAAGAAAATCAAACGTCTAAAAATTTATTAAGTATCTTTACTTGGTCGCGGGACTTATTACCGTGACCCCGGAACGTAAAGGGCTATTGAAGGAACACTGTGGATTTTAGTCAGTAGGTACAAGTCTGACAGTCCCTCCCGCCCTGCCCGGGGTGGGAGGACTCATTTGATGATTTTACCACGAAAAAAAAAAGTATCTTTACTTGACGAAATAACTAGTCATTGAAAATTGAAATAGGTTAAAACGGGTTTTTTGTTACAATAAAAAAGGGCTGGTGCGTTATTTACCTTGAACAGGGGTGTAATGAAATGCATGCCTCCCATCTGCCCGAAGAACCGCCCAGACTTTCCATACTGTTAAGTTAAGTCTTGCAGCAACAGTTCGTATGCTTGTTGTAGGTTCCTCATCAAAAGCTTGAAGAATCATTTCATCTACGGCTACATTATGTTGCACGGCACTCACTCGAGGTTCTTGATGATTTAGGTTTCCTGTCTCTCTCAAACGTCGATAGGTTGTAGAGAAGGTTTCGTGGTGTGGTATACGTCGATCAGGATATCGCTCCTGATAAATTCTTCGCGCTTCGCGCGCATTGCAGTTAGCCCTGCCATACGCGAGTAGCATGTCGGCATACTCTTCGTTACTGAAGGTATATAGGCATTTTACTATCAACACCGAAGATAAACACAACAATAAAACAGTTTAAATGCGGAAAAAACAATAACAATAACAAGATTTAACAAACAAAACTCAATGAAAAAAAAGAGAAGAATGTGAAACACACGGGCACTTCCAACAGCAGAGATAGTCAGACCTCAACTGACTGCACCGTACCTGTCACATCCCGAACGTCCAACTCAATGTTAGACAAAGACAAAAATCATTTTACATGTGCAAGAAAGAGACGAACTTTTTACCTGCGCTTACATTGACGCGACGGTATCGTTCAAACTGGTTCCATTGTTTTGTGCGGTTCGGCCGTGGCATAGTAGTATCCCTTATTTTTACAACATAAATGAATAATTTCTATGACATGTAGCATACCGTTAGAAAGGGTATCAACTAAAGAACTTTTTAAAATAAAGCTAAGTTCAAAATAGCTTTTAGTTTTTTTTATAATTAATTTAGAAGTTGTAAAATTTCATTCATTAAATACAAAAATTAACTTTGGAAGCTTGTAAGGAATTTTCTTGAAACCAGTTGTATAAAACAAAGATGTTTTTAGATTTAAAGGACTTTGGAGAATGCAACAAAATTTGTTTTGTGCCACTACACTCACAAACAAAAAAGTTATTTCAAATTAAAGGACACATTTTGGGAATTTTTTTCATTTTAAAAAAATAATCATATGTAACCAACCGTGACATTTGGGAGAAAGGGTGTATGGGTAGAACCTAGCTAATGACCTCCCAAATTCCTGAAAAAATTGTGTCGGTCCATGCGCCAAACATCCTTTATAGGTAATACGCACATGAATCCGAAAAGTCAAAGGCGCGTGCCTTGGATTCGAACTCGAGACCTACGACTTGTCAGTCTGACGGTCACACCACTAGCCTATCACTGCTTCTAATAAAACACGTACACTAAAAGATACATAATTTATCTATCAATAAAATGACGAAGGTTTCAGGAAAATAAGCTCAATATAGACATAACTTTACAAATTAATTACAGTATGTAATATAAACGTAATCTAAAATATTCACAGATTAAGTTATTAAGAAAATAATATTATTTAGTATATCTATATTTTTTCCGAATCATTAATTACTCGTTTAAACGTGATGTTCAATATAAAACCATAAAAAGTCAGTGAGTGTCGCCTTAATTACCACAAGTGATACTTAGGTGTGCCATCTCCACACGCGAGAGTATCGCGGCGATAATCACGCCGTGGCATAAAATTCAAACGAAAAAAAAAAAAAAACAAAATTCAATATATTTTAATTCACAAAACCCCATGGGCACTTATGAAACGTCAGAAGCTAGGTGCACGGTTCCAATTGGTCGTTTCCTATGGAGAAGAGCCGGCAAGAAACTCCACGGTTACTCTTTTAAAAATAATTGGTTTTTACAATATTTTCAAATAACAGTGTTATTTATTAGGTATGGGAGGACAGTGTAGGTCTTTCCAGAAGTACCAGGTACTTAACAAAATAATTATGGTCAGCAAATATACAGTCCACTAAGCCTACAGCGTTCTCACATTCACAAAATAGAAAATAATCTATATAAAGATGAATAAATTATTAAAAATAAAAACGTATTATAAACCGAAAACTGTATGGAGCAATATCCACACGGCAATATTATCGTGGTGAGAATTTGATGGCATGGCGAGATTATCGCCTCGATTCTATAATATCGATAGTAATTTTTTTTAAGGTTCCGTACACGAAGAAACGGAACCCTATTACTAAGCCTCCGGTGTCCGTCTGTCTGTCTCTTAGCGGGCTGTATCTCAGGAACCGTAATAGGTAGTTGAAAATTTCACAGAACAATTTTTATTACAATAATAAAGTAAAAATTAAAGGGGGGTCTGTATACAACAAAAATAGCATACACTAAAATATACATAGTTAAATTATCTTTAAGATGGTGAAGGTTTCAGAAAAATAAGCTGGATAGTTTTTGCGTGATTTTCAGTTTTTTATCCGCGTTAGACATTTATTTATTTTGACACTTTATTGTAATTAATTTAATTACAATATGTAGGTAATATAAACATAATCTAAAATATTTACAGATCAAGTTATTACTATAAAGCTCTAATTTAACATATAGGTACTTTTTCCAAATCATTAACACTACTCGTTTAAACGTGATGTTCAGTAAAAAAACAATCAAAAGTCGGCTAGTGTCGCCTTAATAGGCTACTCTCATGATGTGCTCAATAGACATTATAACTGGTTTAGAAAAAAGAATACTTACCCAAAATTTTATAGTCCTTGAATTACGGAAATACGTGTCATTGTTTTTTTTTTTTTTATAAAGAACGTTGTCACACTAGGAAAATCTCCTGTATCGTGGGTGCGTTTACAAACATCTAAACTCACATACACAAACAGCCAGACCCGGAACAACTACTTGTAGGTCATACAAATATTTGTTCCGTGCGGGAATCGAACCCGTGACACGCAGCGCAGCAGTCAATCACTTAACTACTGCGCCAACCGTGCCGTATTTGACTAATAGGGGCGTCAGCGCCACCTAGCGGAGCTCGACAGAGTCTAAAACATGACGCTCAACCCTAAGCAGAGTTTCTCGGTGGCGGTCACAGAACATATATACTCAGAGGTGGCGGTCAAGCAGTGAACACGATAACAAACTATGGCACGCTCCTTATAGTTTTTTCGTGTACATAAAGTGTGTTAATTGCTAGTGTGAATAATTTGATCGTAAATATAATTAGGTCTGAACTACAAACGGTTTTTCTATTGCGCTATAACCAACACTACCCATAATACGCCCACAGTAGTTAAAATGTGGCTGAAAATAACGAGAGACACCTACCTTCTCCGTCAAATACGGATCAATACGTAATGTGCCGACAACAAAATGCAGATGAGTGCCATTACAACAATACAATGATCAATCCGCATTACTTAGGCAATAATCCTAATTTAATTTCCATTCTAAACACGTATTTCCCCGGCGCCATTGTTTTTTTTTAGGGTTCCGTACTCAAAGGATGCCAACGCGACCCTATTAGACTCCGCTGTCCGTCCGACAGTCCGGCTGTATCTTTTGAACCGTATTAAGTACACACTTGAAATTTTCATAGATCGTGTACTGGCTTGCAATAACAACCAATACGTACACATCAAGCTATACATTTCCAGTATAAGCTGACCTCGCAGTATAGGGAAATCCTATACAATGTGAGATCATCATAAACTGGAAATTAATACTTGAAGTGTAGCGGTGCGTACACGTTTCTTGTATCGTCTCCGTACAAGAAACCTTTTTTTTTCGGCGTTTTTTATTCGATCTTAATGGTAGTAGGTACCTACGTGTCTACGTACAATCATAACGCTTTGCAGACACTGAAAGAGACAGAATATAAGTTTTATTATTATGACGTTTAAGTGGGTTTACCGTCCACGAAAGTGTTAATGTGGTACGGAACCCTTCGCGTGCGAGTCCGACTCGCACTAGGCCGCTTTTTTATCATAATTTATAAGAAATAAAGATGCTTCTTTAATCCCGCCGGATTTGACAAAAAACTGTTACAATAACTTTTTAATATTCATTTTATTTAAAAAAAAGAATGTGGCGCCTTTGCCAGCAGCGTTTAGAAAAAAAATTGAACAATACGAATTATGTCAGAAAAAAATATTATGATTTATTTGGTCTATGGTACCGCTGTTTAGTATTCAGAAAGGATAATAGATGGCGCCAAAAGGTATTTGAACATTGTACATGTTTCCAAAATCGTGAGAATAATGTTATGCTTGTGCTTAAATTAAAATAATAAAATATGACTGACAAGTCAAACTGTCGTAGCCGTTACCAGTTTATGAAGAGTCGTTATTATGTTAATATAGCAGACCAGACTCAAGACTTGACGTAATATTCGGTCAAAGAGCAAAAATGATTTTTTTTAATGGCAATTTTCAAACATAAGCACATTGGCCACCAGGTCGAACTCAATTTAATTCAAAATGGCAGTTGCGCCGACACCAAATAAATTGAGTTAAAGGTACCTAATTTAAAGAATGAATACAAAGCAAAGGAAGAAAATAATTCAAAATGTGGACAATACATAATCTATAATTAAAAACGGTTTTTTTTTTACATTTGTACTTTGCACCTTGAAAGTAAAATTTGCAGGTGCTTATTTTTACTGTACATTGTACCTAAGTATGGGTTGAGGCAATTAACACTCCTAAGTCAGGACTTCGGGGTAATTGCGTAACACACCTTACAGTAGGAATGGCTTTCATTTTGACTTTAAATTAGTTCAACTGGGTTTCAGACTGGCTAAAGTAGACTCATCTTTCATGGGGTACTGTGTAAAATGTTACAATAAAATACCTCCCCACATACTCCAATTGAATGAAACGAAATTTAAATCTTGCATAAAATGCACATTATGCTGCCAAGCATATTATAAGTTGGGGGATTACATCGCTGACAAAAATGCTTTGCTAAACGCTGGTCCAGCTCCACAAGGGCGCATAAACTAATTGATTAGCATTGGAAAATATTGTTGGAGCTGCTGAAGATTGAAAAACTATATTTACATTGTATAAATTCAATCTCTTAGTATTATATAATTGCATTGCACATATGTGAGCACTGTTTACCTACTTTAAATCTACCATTTACTGAGTACGTCTTTCATTGACTTGAATGTGCCCTGGCGGCTGAGAGTATGTCATGCTCACTCAAATGTCTTGCTGGTGGTGGCTGCTTGCTGGTGGTGGATCATTAAGTTCCCTTCAAAATGGTTGAGCTAAATGATGCTGATCCATGCGTCATGTTCGTGAACGGGCGCCGTCAGTGGGACTGGTCATCTCTTAGCTGCCATGGCTTATTTTAATTATTTTTGTTTTTATATTTTTATTATGTTCGCTTTTAACGTGCACGATTTACTACATTGTTCTCACATGTATAATTTCAACATGAATGATGTAACCAATGTTTTGTAACAATATTCTAATTTAAAAGAGTGTCCATGGAGTTTCTTGCCCGTTCTTCTCCATAGGAACCTACTACGCTTTGGAATGGGCAACTAGCTTCATCTTTCTGACTGACCGACCCCTTGTCAATTCAAAAGTACCTGTAAATTGGTTTATTTGGAATAAATGATTTGAGTTTGAGTTTGATTTATATTTCTTTTTTAAATAATAACTAAGCATTTTTGATGCATCAATGACTAAAGCAACAAAATCCTTCATTTAATCATAATAATTAACAATATGTCTACCGTAACATAAGTAGGTAGTTTAAAACAAAGTTAAAATAACGAAATTAAACTGTTCATGTTTTGCAAAATTCATCAAGGTCATTTTTTATTTTTTTTGGTAATTCAATACCTAAAAAGTGTGATCGCCTCTGTTGTTTAAAACTTGTCGACAACGATTTTTCATTGAATTTATAAGATTGTTTATCTGATCCTTCAGCAATCGCTCACAATGGAATTTTAACAAGTCTTTCAGTTGTTGGGTTGTCGACACTCCGTCCAGGTTCTCTAGAACACGTCTCTGGAGCTTGTCCCATGCGTGCTCGATGGGATTGAGGTCTGGCGATTATGCAGACCACGGCAATTACCGGATGTTTTCCTTTGCCAAGTACTCTCTGGTCTATTAACACGAAAATTCTGAGATACCTGGGACTAATTTCTTCTCGCTTGTAGCATTCCTACAACTCTCTGCACAGAACTTAGCGGTGGAAAGTTCAAAACCACATCAAACGTGTCCTTAACAAAAGACTACGTTGAAGACAAGGAAGTTTGGCAATAATTCCTTCTGCACAAGTGACTTTCCTGGTACCTCATTAACGGCAAATTATGCAGTCTATTAACTGCTCCCAAATTACCATGTTTATATTTTTTACATTCTTCCTTGACATAATCACCCTATTATTTGACATTATGTATCTAGGTACAATTTAATTAAAACTCTTTATTAGTAACTTTTGTGGACATGATAATTATTCAGATTTGTTACAGTTGTAGGTATTAGCAATCATGTCATTTCGTTTAATATAGATTTTTATTTTTATTAATTCATTTTTTCTATTTTGTGAATGTGAGAACGCTTTAGGCTTAGTGGACTGTAGATTTGTTGACCATCATCATTTTGTTAAGTACCTGGTACGAGTACTTGTTGAATGACCTACACTGTCCTCCCATACCTAATAAGAATAACACTGTTATTTAAAAATATTGTAAAATGCATTTGTTTTTAAAGAGTAACCGTGGAGTTTCTTGCCGACTCTTCTCCATAGGAAACGACCAATTAGGTTTGTGTGAAAAAAATATATTATGAATTGAATTTTGAAAAAGCAGTCAAATGGCGTCGTTACATAACATAAAAAATTGCAGAATTTGAATTTTAGATTTGCAGCTGTATCGACATTTCTTGCTGGCTGATGCGGAATCGGCAATCAATGCCATGAATCATGACCTAGAAAGCATATATCAATGGGCTAAGTCGTTCGGCTTACAGATTAACCCTGCTAAATCGCAGGCCATGATCATAGGCAGCAGACACTACCGCACAGCACTTGACTTGTCATCTTTGACTCCATTATCTCTGGGCTGCACAACCATTGCGTATACTGAAACAGCCAAGGACCTTGGTGTCTTAATTGACAGCAATCTTTCTTGGCGAGCTCAAGTCAGTGAGGTTAGTCGTAAGGTTCACTTTTCGTTTCACTCGCTCAAATCCTTACAGAGCTTCTTGCCGTTCAAAACCAAAATTTATTTAGCTCAAACTCTGATTCAGCCGATCATTGATTACGCTGATGCCTGCTATTTGGATGCCACCGAGGAGCTGTTAAATAAGCTTGAGCGCTTACAAAACCTTTGTATTCGTTTTGTGTTTGGTCTGAGGAAATATGACCATGTTTCTCACTTCCGCAAGGAGCTCAAGTGGCTCCCTATTCGTCTTCGCAGGAACGCTCGGATATTATGTCTCCTTTACAACATCCTTTATAATCCTGCATATCCCAGCTACCTGCGCGATCGCTTTTCCTTTACCCGTCCTCCGGATGCTCTGTGTAGATCCCACCTCAGGCATCATCTTAATTTCCCATCCCATAAAACTGAACTGTACTCTTACTCCTTCTCTGTTCACGCAGTACGTTTGTGGAACTCACTTCCGCCTAACATTCGAGATTCTAAAACTATATTTCTCTTCAAAAAGCAAGTCAAAGAGCATTACCTTTCTTCTCTACAGTAATATTCTACATAATATTTATGTATGTATATTATAGGTAAATATTTACTAATACTAGTATTTTTTTTATATATGTGTGTATGTATTTGTATGTATGTTTATTTTATATAGAATAGTTTTGTTTTAAGTTTTAATTTAAATTTTCTTGTTTCGACTTTTCTACACACTGTGTCTACATAACCAATCCTACTTTCCTCACGCAGGTCTGCTGGAAGAATTTTTTTAAGAAATAAGCAGTACCTTTGTGCTCTTTTATGTTAATATTGTGTCCTGTTTAAGTGTTTTGTGTGTACATAAATAAATAAATAAAAAATGTTCAAAGTGAGATAAATAACAAATTTATCAAGTAACGAAAACACATGTTTAAAAACAATCGGGAAAAACTAATTTGCTTTTATTTTAATGAAAACAAAACACAATCGAAAAGTTTCTCTTTTTTAAATCAGCCAGTAAGTATATGTTTCCGAGAAAAAAAAAGATTGTATACCAATCTACTTTGTTAAGAAAAAAATAAAGTAGGTACCTATCAATGAATAAAAGATGCAGTTTCTGTAAATGTTGCGTGTTTTTTAGACTTTTTTTTATGTGTGTAGTATTATTTTATATTTTTATTAGTATTTTAATTGTTTAAATCAATTTAATAAAATTCAAAAATATTTACTTACTTAATTTAAATATTTAATCCTTTCGTACTAAAATATTTCAATTTTGAAAGTGTTCATACGCAATAAGGGAGCGGAGTGTTCAACTTCAACCTATGAGTAACTAAATAATCCCAACAAGACATAATAAATGCGCAGAAATCAGTCTTTCGTCGTCTAATCCTACAATATCTGCATCCATAACAATAATAATATCTTTCTCGTAAAGTGAGTTATCGCTCTTATCACTTTATCAGTCATGTTTCAGATCTCGTCGGCGGCTGTCGTGGGGAACACGACTATGAATTTTATGCATCGCCTGCTTGCTTTCCGGGGTAGTGATGTGACTATGCGTCGATATTTTCGACAGTATCGAAAGTAGAAGTATCATTATTTTGTTGTACCCACTTACTTATGAGCGTATTGCCTTTACCTTTGTCTCTGTCTTTTCTTTACGTGTAAAGAGTAAAGAAAATAACCACACCTTTGCACTTTTTCAATGTTTTTCGTTGTTATTTTCTTGTAATATAATGTAGTTTTTTATTTAAGAGTATTATACTCTTAAATAAAAAACTATCGTGCATAAAAGCTCCAGTCATCTATGAACTTTATTTTAGTAAACGATTCATAATATCAAATAAAGTACTTATTTACTTATATAAAAAAGTAGTAAAATTGAGGAAAAAATTACTCGCTAAAGAGGTATCATGTTTTCATCACGCATAATGTCTAATATATTTCCCTACATTTTAATTTGTTTGTTTACTACTTCATACACGCTTAATAAAAACATTTTTGTTTGTATAAAAAGCTCGGTGCCCTCTTAATATGTCTTGATGTCCCAGTGGTTAAAGTCTCGCCTCTCATGTAAGAGCTTTTGGGTCAAAATCCAGACAAGTACCAATGTGACTTTTTCAATTAATAAGTATGCACTTTCTAACTGTATCTTGGACATCATGTCATCGGTGAATGAAAATATCGTGAGGAAACCTAGACAAGTCTGAAATCAGCAACCCGTCTTGAGCGAGCGTGGTGATCAATGTCCATGCCTTCTCTGTATGAGAAGAGGCCTTTGCCCTGCAGTGGGACAGTAGGTTGGTATTATTATTTATATATTATGTATTTTGTTGTAAATTGAAAGGCAAGCATTGAAATGCTGGTCTAAATTAAATGGATGTTAAGAGGATGCCATACAGTCACTGACTAACAAAACCGTATTTCCGTTGTTTGATTGTATCTCTACGGTTCTAGCAAAACATACCATAAATATCATGTATTGTTGATTTATTAAATATTTCTTTCGTAAAGAATAGGTACCATATTTAGAATATGGTCTACCATAGTCTTAAGTCTAAAACTTTTTGCACAGGCTATCAATTATCAATATACACATAATAATTATTGTGCCAGAGTGGTTTTCAGTTGAAAAGCAGTAGGTGTTTTATGTTTTTTTTTGTGTTCTTAAATTTTGCATGCATTAATTCTGGGTGTTTTTCCATATATTTTTTTTCGGAAAATACCTATATCGACAACTCGTCCCCTCCCTACAGAGGGGTATCGCTTACACAAACGGCCATCTGCATAACAAATAAGACATGGAAATTGATTTAAACGCCGCGTGGATAACGCCATGGCATGGGGTGGATATAATGTAGAGCTATAGCTTTGAGCTGTGAGCTGTGGTGAGCTGAGGGGGATGTGGTTGATCGCTTTGTTATGTTGGTATCGCGATTATGGGTACTTATAAGATTATTATGGATTATTCAAAAGAGGTAGTTTAGTTGTTCGTCGTGGCAAGGAATTATTGACTATACTGCATCTTGCCATGCGTTTCATAAAGGTACGTAGGTAACTAGGTACTTAAAATTAAAAACAGATCATTTTCAGGCCGGTGGACTCAAGAATTTGTGTTGATTGAAGCTGTACTGAGAGCATTAATGGCCCAGAAGAGCAGTGGTGGCCCAGAGAGCATTAATGGCCCAGAGAACAGTGGTGGCCCAGAGAGAGTTGTGGTGGCCCAGAGAGCAGCGGTGTTCCAGAAAGAAGCGGTGGCCCAGAGAACAGTGGTGGCCAAGAGAACAGTGGTGGCCAAGAGAACAGTGGTGGCCCAGAGAACAGTGGTGGCCCAGAGGGCAGTAGTGCCCCAGAGAGTAGTGGTGGCCCATAGAATAGTGTTGGCCCAGAGAGAGTTGTGGTGGCCCAGAGGGCAGTGGTGGCCCAGAGAACAGTGGTGGCCCAGAGAGCAGTGGTGGCCCAGAGAACAGTGGTGGCCCAAAGAGCAGTGGTGGCCCAGAGAGCAGTGGTGGCCCAGAGAACAGCGGTGGCCCAGAGAGCAGTGGCGGCCTAGAGAATAGTGGTGGCCCAAAGAGAGTTGTGGTGGCCCAGAGGGCAGTGGTGGCCCAGAGAACAGTGGTGGCCCAGAGAACAGTGGTGGCCCAGAGAATAGTGGTGACCCAGAGAGAGTTGTGGTGGCCCAGAGGGCAGTGGTGGCTCAGAGAACAGTGGTGGCCCAGAGAGCAGTGGTGGCCTAGAGAACAGTGGTGGCCCAGAGAGCAGTGGTGGCCCAGAGAACAGTGGTGGCCCAGAGAATAGTGGTGACCCAGAGAGAGTTGTGGTGGCCCAGAGGGCAGTGGTGGCTCAGAGAACAGTGGTGGCCCAGAGAGCAGTGGTGGCCTAGAGAACAGTGGTGGCCCAGAGAGTAGTAGCGGCCCAGAGAACAGTGGTGGCCCAGAGAATAGTGGTAGCCCAGAGAACAGTGGTGGCCCAGAGAATAGTGGTGGCCCAGAGAGAGTTGTGGTGGCCCAGAGGGCAGTGGTGGCTCTGAGATCAGTGGTGGCCCAGAGAGAGTTGTGGTGGCCCAGAGGGCAGTGGTGGCCCAGAGAGCAGTGGTGGCCCAGAGAGCAGTGGTGGCCTAGAGAGAGTTGTGGTGGCCCAGACGGCAGCGGTGGTCCAGAGAGCAGTGATGGCCCAGAGAACAGCGGTGGCCCAGAGAGCAGCGGTGGCCCAGGAGAGCAGTGGTGGCCTGGAGAGCAGCGGTGGCCCAGAGAGCAGTGATGGCCTTGGAGAGCAGTGGTGGTCCAGAGAGCAGTGATGGCCTAGAGAACAGCGGTGGCCCAAAGAGCAGCGGTGGCCCAGGAGAGCAGTGGTGGCCCAGGAGAGCAGTGGTGGCCCAGAGAGCAGTGATGGCCTAGGAGAGCAGTGGTGGTCCAGAGAGTAGTGGTGGTCCAGAGAGCAGTGATGGCCCAGAGAACAGCGGTGGCCCAGAGAGCAGCGGTGGCCCAGGAGAGCAGTGGTGGCCCAGTGGTAACGGCCCCGACTTACGAGTTACATTAGGACTAAAGACACCTACATTTTTGGGTTCGAACCCAGGCAGGCACTTTAGTTTGTGTAAATAATTTCATCACCACTGCTCTCAAAACGGTGAAGGAAAACATCGTGAAGAAACCGACATGTTCTAGAACCAAAAATTCGAAGACATGTGACATCTACCAACCCGCACTGGGACCGCGTGGTATCTTAGATGACAGCCCTCGAAGAAAGGAGGCTTGTTTCCCAGTAGTGGGACCATTATAGGCTGAATATGCTTATGTTAAAGCTGTACCTACTGTATCGAATAGTTGTAAGAAAATAAGTACCTAATTTCAATAGCTATAAGAAATAAAATTCTGCTCATCATGAAAATTAAAACAGGCGTGAACATATAGTACAATACGCTAGTATCATTTGACAGTCAACTGTTTCACTTGACACGGGTTTTTATCAAAATCCCTTTTTAGATTCACCACCCCAGCAAATAGTAACAATTAACAAGGTCACAAAAGATGAATTAAACTGCCAACGCCCCAAACAGTTAGCCATTCTGTTGATTTAAAAGGGCGTGACAGTAAAATGACGTTTTGTAAAGACCATAGACCAACCGATGAGGGATGAAAGAGGGGTGTGAGATTACTGGCAGGTCTAGCCAGATGGAGCAAACGGGCTTTCGAACTGTAGCTAGCTGGTATGTCATAAAGGATCATTATTAATTAGCTAGCGTAACTGACGTGGTGGGCATCAATATTGGCTATTGGCTTTTGTGGACATGATAATTATTCAGATTTGTTACAGCTGTAATAGCAATCACGTCAATTCGTTTAAAATACGTTTTTATTTGTATTAATTTATTATCTTTATATAGATTCTTTTCTATTTTGTGAATGTGAGAACGCTGTAGGCTTAGTAGACTGTAGATTGGTTGACCATCATTATTTTGTTAAGTACCTGGTACTAATTGAAAGACCTACACTGTCCTCCCATACCTAATAACACTGTTATTTGAAAATATTGTAAAAGTCAATTATTTTTAAAAGAGTACCTAACCGTGGAGTTTCTTGCCGGCTCTTCTCCATAGGAAACAACCAATTGGAACCGTGCACCTAGCTTCTGACGTTTCATAAGTGCCCTTGTAGGTTTATGTGAAATAAAAAAAATTGAATTTTAATATCAAAACACGATAAGATAAAAACGAAAAAAAAATTTGAAGAACTTGTTTTTGTAGTCAACGAGCGTTGGTAGTGTTGAGTTACTTAAAAAAATCAGTTTTTTTTTTTGTTTTACCCTACTTAATTGGATATCAACACTAATCACGTCGGAGAAGTTTAAACAAAAAAAAAAAAAAAAACTTATATTTCAAGTGACTGTCTTTCTTGTAAAAGTGTTTATACAAACCTATCTACAGAAAAATAAAATCATTTCGAATCAAATCATTTCAGGATAAGTTTTTTAATCCTCTTGCATGATAACACTCGTCAGTGGAGCAAAACTTCATATATTCTACATTTCTACATCCTACAATCTGTACGTTTAACGATATTACCAATACTAGATTTCGAATTGTTGACATGTGTTAATGATATGCGTTTTACCGGAGCGGTTGGTCAGCACTATCACCAGCATTACCGTTGGAAAGAAGCACTAGGTACAACATGCGACTTTACAGTACTGTACAAATGCGCATCGCACCCCAATACACGCCAACCACGCCCCCTGTCTGTTGAAATATCGTAACTATTCAAAATAATTATTATAGTTAGTCTAACTTCAACTGAATGAAACGAAATTTACATCTTATATTAAACGCACACTATGCAGCCAAGCATATTATAAGTTGGGGGATTACATCGCTGATATAAATGCTTGGCTCAACGCTGGTCCTGCTCCGGGCGCATAAACTAATTAATTAGCATTTGAAAATACCGTTGGAGCTGCTGAATTGGTATTTTGAGAAAACAACCACACAGATTTGAGTGGACCTGTCCTGTCAGTGCAAGCATTTGTCAGTAATCGTGGAGCTCAACTCAGAACTTAAGGAGCTCAACTCGACGAACACTGGGAAAGGACATTTGGAATGATGTAACCAATATTTTGTAACCATATTATTTAGAGTACGTGGAGTTTCTTGCCCGTTCTTCTCCATAGGTACCTACTACACTTTGGAATGGGCAACTAGCTCCATATTTCTGACTGACCGACCCTTGACAATTCAAAAGTGCCAGTAATTGGTTTATTTTAAATAAATGCTTTGAGTGTTGAGTTTGAGTTTGCGTTTGAGATGGAGCTGATGGAGAACCACAAATGGGTATGATGTCTGCGGGATTCTATAGTTTGAAAATGTGTCGCCAATGCTTAGCTATCCCACACCCTGGTAAAATAATGTCAAACTTGTGAGCTCTCAGCTTAATATCAAAGTTTCCATTCATCTTGTGCTCTTTTTTTGTAGGTATCTCATCCCGTAGTTGACTTAGAGGTCGTGACTACTTACCAGACCATCCTGTGGCTGACTTAAGCTAGCTAAAAGCTTTCAGACAGGGCATAAAAACTAAACTAGGCGACTGCTCGCTAAGGCATCCTCTGTGGGGTACGGACCTCGGCTTAGAGCGTCGCTGGGGGAGGACAGCAAGATGGGACAAGCTCGATCATATCTGGATAATTATTATTATCACGGGAGTTTAAAGCTTCTGGCTCAGCTTCAGTGTGGGCTGGTACTTCAACGAGCAAGGGATCGGGAGCTCTGTTCAGTCATGCCCTAAGTAGTTGAAACGTCATGACTCATCAACTCATACGTTAGTTTTGTAGCGGTTACAACGCCACATACTAACGAACTATCGCATCAAAGACATGATGTCACACAAATCCTGCATCGCGCAATTAGAGTTTACCGCGCGAACGACATAATATATGACTATCCGACATCAACAGTCGGGCAGTCGCCCCGCCAGACATAACACCCGTCTGGTCGGAGGATCCTCCCTTTTCTATGGTGGATGAGTGAACATTACACCCTGTTCCTCATACCCCTAAAGTTTTATAAACAGAATTGGTGCGCTAGAGCCGACTAGTTGATTGCGTCTAATGTTAAGCTAGATATACCGCATACCCATGCTTTTTGTAATGTATAATATGGTGTCCAATAAAGTATATATGTATTAATAAATAAATAAAAAGCAAATTATTTAAAAAAAAACTGAATTCCTTTCAGTGCTGGTTTTTTTTTTTGCGACGAGTTTTTTGTATTTTTCAAGACTAAGGTGAATTACAAAGTGACGTAACTACCATTTTTGACTTCACAACACGCAGCTGACAAACAACCATTTATTTGTGACTTGTTAAACTCCCGATTAAAAACATAATGTGTCATTGTTATTGTTATTGAGCTCACTCCCTGCGCCCGCGCTTGGGCCACGCCCCCAGATTAACGACATACACAGCTATTAACTGCACATCTGTCGCCAATGTTGCTATTATACCACCTATTAATAATTGTTGAAGCTTTTGATCTTATAAATCTATAGATGCAACGGTTAAGGCCAATGGCGAGGCGAATTGGGAGGTGTAGAGAACCGAATGTCAAGCAAACCAGACATAATAATTTTACTCAAAAAAACACGACAAACGCAAACAGACGCGACGCAACAGAGCGACGCGACTCTAATAAAACAATTAAAAAAAAAAAACTCGGTAGAACAATTACCGGTGCGCGACAAGTCGTGCCAGTTTGCAAAGTCCAAAATTCAAAAATCATTTATTCAAACTAGACTAAGAATCAGCACTTTTCGAACGTCAAAATTACATAAGACAACGAGGCTTAAGGAGGCCCTAAAAAACTTTTAATGATTTTATACTGAAGATTACGTCTAAACGAGTAGTGTGAATGATTTAGAAATACCTAATACATGTTCAATAAGAGAATTTTCTTAATAACTTAGTGCCAATTTCACCAACGAAATCGAACGAGATCAGCAACTCTTAACTGCGTTCAGGAACTGTCAGTGTCAAAATTCCATAACAATAATGACAGTGACAGTTCTCTTGAACGCGGTTTAAATGTGCTGATCGCGTTCAGTTTCATTGGTGAAATCCGCCCTTAACCTGTGAATATTTTAGATTATGTTTATATTACAAAGTGTAAGCAATTTTAAAAAGTTATGTCTAACGCGGATAAAAAACTGAGAATCACGCAAAAACTATCAAGCGTATTTTTCTGAAACCTTCACGATTTTTAAGATTATTTCATTATTTATCTTTTAGTATACGTTTTTTATTACAATACCTTTTGATTGATGTATAATAAATTAATAACGCGTCTAATTTGGGACAGCGCTCCTTGATGGGCGAGTCCTATTACTGGCTGGACGTGCGACGCGTTGCGTGAGCTCAGCACAGAACACGCAAGCTAACCACTCAAGGTCACTGGCATATATCGGCGTCTTAAAAATATAAATTGACTTCTACTCTTATTTATTTCATTCGCTTTTGAGGTACCTACGACTATACAGGGTCAGATTAAAATAGTTAGCAAAACCCCGCACGTGTAATGGGTATCAATATCCAAACTTGTTTTTTTTTTTAAATCGCCTTAGTGTGTGTCGGCCCAGGCACAATGAAGGGTTCCGTATTTGGAATGTATTTTTCACAAGAAAAAACTCAACATTGTAGTTGAAAAACATGTTCTCCCTACGGAATGTATATGAGTACATGTTTTTGCAACTGCAAATGTAAGTTAGTCGATTATTATGTTACTTGTTAACTTGAAGAGCCTACTTAGCTGTGATAGTTTTCCTTTTGATTTCGTTACATATATACCTACTACTACTGCTGTGTTTTTTTTCATATACCTATCCAAAACCAACTATTTAGCTGGCATTGGGGGGAACACTTGAATCTAACAGAAATTAGATCACTTTAAAGTTTAATATTTCGCAAACCGATCCGTTTCCAAAAATGGTTTTCACATGCTCTCAATATTAATAGTGAACGACCTCTCCAACGACACCCCACACCACGGGAAAGACCCAAAAAAAATGTTTTTCATAATTTTATTTTTTCAGAAAACATAGGTCTGTATGTTTAAAGAAAAGATACTTAAATCAAAATCTGTATGTATCTTTGTATTTTTGTATGTTTGTTTGTAATGAATAAACTGAACTGAACCGGTTAAAAAAATAAGAATATTTCCATGAAAAATGTTGCCAAGACGAGACCATATTTTTATGGCTCGCACTGTCAAAAAGTTCAGATTATCAGGGGCCCAAGTCTGCTATTTTTATAAATTCGTCATTCCAACACGATCCCATTGTCATTTTGCTAAAAGTTCGTAATCTGCTAAATTCATAATGGTCGATCATTGGTTGATCATTGTATTCCACAAACACGATACTCCTAACGAATTAAAAGAAATGACTGCACAATGACGTTCTCATGGTAGGTCACTGATCAGAGGAACTGTCAAAATTATACCAGATTACCGCCTAAGTCAGGCATTCATTTTTCATTATGTACGAGATTACCAATAGATGCCATTTCTTTCAATGGAGTGTCAGTGGCTGACCATTGAAAAGTCATAATGACGCCATTATGTTAGTAGATTACCAACCTTGTCAAAATCAACAATTATGAAATCAATGATAGACCATTCTGACACTATTGTAATAGCAGACTTGAGGCCCAGATCTCATGTAAGTAGAGCCAATCTTCTAACTCAGGAGGCAGTAGGTACCTACAAAATGCTTTCACAGTTTGTCGAATCTAGATCACGAGAGTTCTATCGCAAAGGCATAAATGACCTTAGCCATGTACCTATAGATAATAATGGTAATAATTTTGATTAAATAAATAAGTATGTTAAATTTAAAACAAAAACGGATTTGAATTTTACAGTAAAAATCAGCAATTTCATACTTTAACCCCTAATATGATTCGCGGCCGTATCAAATATTTATCTATAGAATTATAATCATAAAAATCTCCAATACAACTTCTCTAAGTTCATATTAACCTATTGAATTACTATTTCATGAAAACACATTTGAGGCCAATTATGGCTGATTCTAACGATTCTATGTAATTATGTAAAGCCATATTTGTTACGGTCGCGAATTATATTTTAATCAACATACCTACTTACAACCTGACATTGACTTGCAAATTGCAAAAAACGTATTGGAATTTCGCACGCTACCTTCACGCAGCCCAACTGTCTATTTAGTCACCCTGTAAGTAAGTACATACAACTAACATTAGTTGCTCAACTGCCATAAATAAATCCCTAATCTATTACCAATGTCAAAGGGCAGACGCAGTCTGCGTATGACAATATTGAAAGCATACCATAGATTCCAAATCAATGTAAAATAAACCTTACATGCTTGTAACAAAGTTTAATTTTGGTAGACGGAAGTAACTAAGGACTAGGTCTTACTTGATTTCAAATAAACTGAACTTTAGGAAGAGTGATATAGGGTTCAAAATTGAATGCTGTCTCCGAGATGGATTTTATCAGATCGAATTGTGAACATAAAGCGTCTGCTTCATATATTATGTAAATGTAGTAATACACCGTAACGTGTTTCCGTAAGGTTGAAAATGGATCGCAGGTGTTGTCTAAATAAAGAAATATTTGCCAGACACGCCCCCTGCGGTACAATTAGGCTGTTTCCTAGATGAGGTGTATTTTTAGAGATTTCACATTTTGACTCATAGTTTTTGTATAGGTTTTTAATAGTTGTGGATTTTTGATACTGCAGCAGTGGTGACCCAGAGGTAACGAACGCGACTAACGTGTTGTTAGGTCGTGGGATTAAATTATATGAAATTGTATATTCTGTAAATAGGAAATTGGAATCACTTTTACAAAACTTATTAAAAAATATTAAAAATTGCTAGATGAGTTCGGCGTTTCCTATCTGACTACTCTGAGAAGAAAGGCCGAAACAAACTAAGAGGTCACAAGTCTCTTTTAAAGTCCAGACATAATAATCTTGGACATATGAGGACCATGTCGATTACTGACTGAAATGGTCTTTTGAGAAAATAACCAAACAGATTTGAGTGGACCTGTCCAGTCAGTGCAGGCAACTTTCAGTAATCGTGGAGCTCAACTGAGAACTTAAGGAGCTCAACTTAACGAACAATACGAAAGAAAGGAATAATTTTCTTTCTTTCTTATTTAGTTTATGCGGCCTACCCTAATGGGTAGGCCGCATAAACTACTCAAACTGCCAGAGACCAACATTAAAACAAACTGAGAAAAACAAAAAAACATTATGTCCTCACATTCACAATGTTTTTAATAATAAAATACTGTACAAAGTAATCATTTCATTTTGTATGTAATATTCAACAATTTCAATGTTTATTTGTTTCAAAACTGGTATATTTTGATGATTTTACTGAATAATTATAATGTCAAGTTTTTTGGTTTTATCACAAGGCGTAGTAGAGCGAACAGCTCAATCCTAAGCTTTTTATCTTCTAAATAATCTGAAATTTTATAGTACCCTTTTTTACAAAGTTTGGTTTTAATACAGCTTTTAAATCGTTTAACTACTCTGTGGAGACGAGTGCGATGCACAGCAAGGTTGTGTTTATTCCTGGTATTTAAACTAAAATATCGGAAATTTTCTTAAAATTGTATATATTTTTGTGTACCTACATACAATAGGTTTTCAAATATATGATAAATAATGTATATTGTGAGGCTACACTGAGAATATTTATTTCATTGAATTTTTCTCGAAGGCAATCTCTCGAACCTAGGTTGTAAATGGCTCGAACAGCCTTTTTCTGTAGAACAAAGATCGTATTAATGTCCGAACAAGTTCCCCAGAGAAGAATCCCATATGACATAAGACTATGAAAATAACTAAAATAAATAATTTTAGCTGTATCTACGTCAGTTATCTGTCTAATGGTTCAAATCCAAGCAGGCACTTTAATTCGTGTTAATTAATTCATCACCACTGCTCTAAAAACGGTATAGGAAAACATCGTGAGGAAACCGGTATGTCCTAGAACCGAACATTCGAATTCATATTTACTTCTTGATACATACTTACGAATTTACCACATATTCGTGCAGATCTATTCAGCTTAGCTCCATTCAACAAAATTTTCTCCCGGTTCTCGAAAGCCAATACTTTCTCTTCTCGAGGATGACCAACATTATGGATACCAACCAACACCCACTTGTTTAAAGCAATGAGAAATCTGTAACATTCTTTAAACTTACCACATTTTTTGCAAATAAAGATACATAAGTACTTACTCACTTACATAATTTAGGTATTTACAGTGACCTGTCGCTGCCGACCGTTGTCGAATCGATGGTCGGCAGCGAGGAGTCCTGGGACGCGGTGGTTTCCTTCTGTGAAACAGTCATTTCGCAGAAGGAGGCTGCAGAAAGGGAGCGGGAGATTGTTTCCGCTAACCCGATCCGCAGTAGACGCACCGGGCGTCGGCGGAGGGCGGATAACGCCCTCTTCCGGCCGCCCTAAATGGGTCCAGGAGCGATGGATCTGGGGAAATCCGTCGCCCCCTACTCCTTAGGACCCGAGATGGCAGCGCGTAGTGTTCCACGCGCGTATCTCTATGATGATAATGGGGGAGTTTAACACCTCACTCCCCCCAAACTCGAGGTGGCCCGCAGAGGCGGGCCGGCAATAGCCGGGGATCGCGGAAGACGCAGATCCCGTGATCCCCGGCGCAAGTGTGAGACGGAACACCGGGGTGGTTTTAGTCAGTAAGAGTCTGACAGACCCCTCCGTAGGTATTTACCCTAAATAATCCAACTGCATAGCCTTGATAATCTGCCTTGATACTCGTTAATAGTTCTCTATGGATTTTTGTGTCAATCAGCTATATTTCCATGGCTTCCGCAAGCGGTGCCAATTTCCATTATCCATGAAGATAGATTTTTTCAAGAGCAACTTTAATTATTACAATCATTTCTTGTAAAGAAATATGGGGCACCTAATTTGAAGTCAGTTATACCGCTTCGGCCAATGATATTTTAAGTAAAAAGAGGTAGATAGGTTATAAACGTTCCGCAAGTGGCACGTCAAAAGTTGGCTAATTAGCTACATTTTCTTCGTTTTGTCTCTTTTTCGCTCCCGATAATTACGACATGCCATCCTACTTCCACGTGTCATATAATAGTGTGACATAGTGCCGTTTTTGAAGATAGAATGTTAGGTAGGTAACCTATCTACGTCTTTTTACTCCTAATATCATTGGCTTCGGCTATAACAACGTTGTACTGAAAGGTAGATAAATAAAATCACAGATGCTTGATCACACATTCTTTAATATTGATAATAATTTGACATTATAGGCATTGCTTTTATATTTTAAATATTATACATGTTAAGTTACTGCTATATCTACTTGGTTCCTGGAGCTTTGCTTAACCGAACTGACTGCGACCAGATTTAACTAAATAGCCAATAAATGGACCCACAAGATGTGACGATGACCTTGTGAACGCCGCAGGAATCAGCTGGATGCGGGAGGCACAGAATCGGTCGAAGTGGCGGTACTTGGGCTCCCCCCGCCTATGTCCAGCAGTGACGTCTTTCGGTTGATGATAGTACCTATCAAAAGTCAATGCTTTTGTGTTGAATTTGTTAACCTGAACAACTGCGGGATAATTGCGTAACACACTAACAGTAGCAATGGCTTTCATTTTGACAGTTTAACAACATTCATTGCGTTATTTACATTGTTGAGAAGAAGAATTTTTCAAACCTATGAAGCATTGGATTAGCAATATCCTGCATAACTCTCGGATTGTGATGGAAACAGTGTTACGCAATTAGTGTTTACCTAGCATTAGTTTTGTTTCGATTCTTCATTAGAACCACTTTTCCTCTAACGCAAACAGCGTTAGAGGAAAAGTGCGGTAGAGGAAAGTTGGATTCAAAATTAAAAAAGTTGTGCCCTCTTTTCATTAACCGAGACTGCAGTAAACTCCAAAGGAACCATGGTCCATAAACAAAAATATCCAACCGAAAATTAGCTAGGTCGGCCATTTTGAAAATGTCTCATATTCATTTGACTCATTGGCGCCATTCTGCCAGGCATAGAAACGTCAAACATAGTGTTGCGACCGTTCACAATCGGTTCACGATCTAGTCGATTATTCGAATCGATTTTCGTTGCACTTAAAAAAGCTGATGTCTGTGATTGGAGTAGGCTCCCAGGTAGAGGCTGTTGTCTTTCTAATCTATATTGTAGATTCTGCTTCTCCATTTGGTGATGTTGAGTTCGGATCGCGAATCGGTTGACGTGGACCGGTATCGGTACGACTATTTTCGTGCCGGATCCGTTTTTGCTTGAGTGACTTCCGGATGCGAGGCCTGCTTTTACGCGTTTCCATTTCGCGCGACGATTTTGGAACCATATTTTCACCTGGAGAAGAAAATTTTATTTGTAATTACGAATAATGTTTGAAGCAGTTCTTCTTGCTTAGTCTGCTGGACTCTGAACTGAGAGATTCCTATCAGTATAAAAGAGCTGGAAACGGTGATTAAGGGGGATGTACTTAGGTAGCCTGTAAAATTCAACCGATTTGAATCATATTTACTATATTCAGACCAACATTCAACCTGATACTGGCCAGCAAACTGCAAAAAACGTAACAACAATTTAATTTGGCGGGCTACACTGACGCTTTTGCCTGCATTACAAATATCTATTGTCTTTCCTTATTCAAATATTCATGCATCAATTTCTTTTTAACAGGATAGAAACTAAAGAATAAGTTTTTTTTTCATTGATAAAAGGCAGTGCTGAAAAACATGTTCTCCCATACGTCACGGTCAATTCTCCTCAGGTCATGTAAGTTTGTAATCGCAATTAAATATTGTTTTATGTGATTAAACTACAAATTAACAATTTTAGAGCATTTTCCTTCATTTGGGCTGTGAGACCCAACTTCTTGTTAAATTTCATGAGTCTAGGTCAACGGAAAGTACCCTATAGGTTTAGATTTATTTGCGAGTATCAAAATATGCTTTATTCTTTTTGGGTTCCAAGGGACCGAATACTTACGTATTTGATATTAATTTCAAATTGATACCTCCACGGCCTCTTGAAAAAAAAAGGTATTGACAGACTGAAAGACAGACAGACGGACAACGAAGTGATCCTATAAGGGTTTCTTTTACCTTTAGAGGTACGAAACCCTAAAAACATTGTTTAAAAGATTATAATTTTATAAATAAATATTTGATACGGCCGCGAATCATATTTAGATCAACATACAACCTGATACTGGCCTGCAAATTGATAAGAATATTTGAATTTCGTGGGCTACCGTAGCGGATCCCTCTTAAACCCGCTATATAAAAATAAAAAATAAAAAAAATTTTATAATTATAAAACATTATTCCTTACTTGTACTTCACTAAGCTTCAAAGCAGACGCGATCTGCGACCTCTCCGTGAGACTCAAGTACTTCTTGGCATGAAACTCTCTTTCGAGCTCGAGCAACTGTTCCGAGGTGAAGGCGGTTCTTCTTCTGCGCGCTTTGCTCTCCCGCGCTGTGTCCGTGCTTGAATCTTCTGGGTCAGGTTCTGAGTCGTTACCTGGGGATGGAAGAGTGGATTTATTTAGGAGATTTTTATAATTTTGTTGTGATTAACTGGCGGAGACTCCTACTTCGCTCACGTCGCGTCGGTTGATAAAGAGCGGCCCGGGCACACATTTAGAAGCGTCCAAGAATTACCCGAATCATTGCTTGTTCAGCATACCTATTTTTATTTTTATTTACTAAAACTTTATGCACAAGTTAAATAAATACTATACAAAGGCCGACTATTAATGCCTGACGCATTTCCTACCAGTCAACCTAGGGTGATGCAGAGACAAAACATGGCAAGTGCAACCTAAAGGATAGATAACTCGAAAATGATAGATAAGTATATACATATAAACAGAATAAACTCTGTTACGAGAAATAGCGCTGGGTAGAGGAGAAATCGAATCCAGCAAATCAGCTCTGCAATGCTTCTGCCAACTTCTTACAATTAATATGGTCTTGTGCCCTCAGTTTGAAAGACAACAGCTGGTTGCCATCCTGCTATCTAATTACGTAACGTATTTTCGTAAACGATTACGACTAATCTGTTTCATTTTGACAGTTCAACAACATTCATTGCATTATTTAACGTTCTTGAGCATTTTTTTTTGAACTTATAAAGCTATGGATTATCAATCTGTTTCAAGACGATTCAGATTCTCATTGATCGTGTATTACGCAATTAGGGTAGGTACTGATGTTCAGAATGTCTAAAAGAATGCAAAAACGAAATACCCAATAGCGCGGGCTGGCGATGCGATGCGACGGGGTGGGTCAGGGGAAAAAGAAACTTCACGCGGACGAAGTCGCGACATCGAAGATTATCCGTGACATCACTGCGGGCCCTATCAGAATACCAGCCATCATGCTGAGATAGGAGCCTTTTAGCCTCTCACAGGACTTTCTGCTATATTTAAATTTTACTTTGTTTTTTTTTTATTGTTTTTATTTTTATTTTGAATGAGTGTGAGCTTAATTGAGATCTCCTGTGCTTGTCCAAATAAATACTTTTTCTTTCCTTCTTTCTTTATATAGTGCATGATGACATCAAAAATACTGCGGCCACCGCAGTTACGGACAGTTTCGCAAATGATGAATGGCACAAACAATAATTGAAAGAGTTCGGATATTATAAACATTGTCATATATACAGGGTGTTAAAGTAATTGTGTGCCATAGCTTAGGGGTAGGTTCAGTATTGACAAAGGAAGCCAGAAAAAAAAAAACAAAATCAACCTAATTTAGTACCTACTAACTTAAAATAGCAATCGTTTAGAAGAAGTGACGGACAAAATGACAACGCTTTTGATAGTAGGTAAGCATTTAAACAAATAAAATAATTTTAATTCTAGTTTAGTAGTTAGTAGGTGATCTTTTTTTTTTTTTTTTTTTTTTTTTGTCTTCCTTTATCGTTACTGAACCTACCCCTAAGCTATGGCACGCAATTACTTTAACACCCTGTATAATAAAATTGTTATATTTGTAATTTCTTTTGTTTTTATAATAATAAAAAATTGCTCCTGGCGCCTTGGCTGAGTCTGTAAAGGTGTTTTATTTGTGTCTTAAATAAATAATAATAATTAATAAATTATAAAAAGGTAGCTCTAGTTCGTAATGGGCTTTAATGAAAACAGCAATCATATCATAACATCACGCCTTGTTTTCCCGAAGGTTTGGGCAGAGGTGTACCTATAGTACACCCACATTTTGCCAGTTAGGTTTAAGTTCCATGTAATAGGGAGCGTACCTATTGCCATCAACCGGGCACAAATCTAGACTCCGGGCTACTACTGAGAAATTCTAGAAAAAAAACCCAATGACACTTTGCCCCAGCTGGGAATCGCGACCACTAGACCAACGAAGCAATCTTCCAATGTAATTGCATTGCAATTGATTTTAAATGCAAAAAATCTCTCCACATCGTCGATAAATCTATCATAATATCGTACAAAAGCCATTATTTATAAAATCAATGAACGAGAAAAAAGCGAAAAACTATTAAAAAAATAATACGTCTGTTTCTGTCAACAGAACTATTAGTCATTGGCCTCCCCATTTCCCGCGCTTTCTGCTGTCATGGCGGCGCGGCGGGAACTTAACGGTCGATCGTTTAGTCGATTTTATTGGTATGTCGTTTAGTTTCAGGCGATTATGAATGTTGATACAGTTTCTTTGATGCGACTACGGTTTTTTTTTTGTTATTATACTAGCTTTTCCCGCGGCTTCACCCACATGAATGTAGGAAAATATACCACGGGTACGTACTACCTGATCAACCGGATTTTTTACCGGGGTTTTCATATAACTCTATTGGTTTACGCGGCGCACGCCAGTAAGCTCCCAGTCTGAATGATTTTTTCCGACTTGTTCAATAATCATCGTCATATTTCAGCCAATTCACACAAAACCGTAATGAATTTATACATATACTTAAACTTTCCTCATGAATCACTCCGTCCATTGATGAAACCCGAATGAAAATCCGTACGGTAGATGTTAGGGTTCCGTACCCAAAGGGTTTAAACGGAACCCTATTACTAAGACTTCGCTGTCCGTCCGTCCGTCTGTCACCAGGCTGTATTTCATGAACCGTGATAGTTAGACAGTTGAATTTTTCACAGATGTTGTATTTCTGTTGCCGCTATAACAAAAAATAGATACTAAAAACAGAATAAAATAAATATTTAAGGGGGCGCTCCCATACAACATACATGATTTATTTGCCGTCCGTCCGTCTGTCACCAGGCTGTATCTCATGAACCGTGACAGACAGACGACTTTCTTTTATAATATCTAGTGATGTAGTGATATTATGAGGTATAGCACTTTGTAGACTGCAAAACCTGTCTCTACTGCTCATGTTTTAGAAAATAAATATGTATATCTTTATCGCCATACAGTGCTTGGCAAATTGAACAAAATTGCAATTGGAAGATGCTTGCCTATTTATGTGATCTTTGTTTGGTTTCTAGTAAACAATGGCCGGCCATCTAATCTGTTCACCACCCTTGGTTGACTGGTAGAGAATGCCTAAGGCATTAAGTCCGCCTTTGTATTTTTTTTTGAGTATGAAAAGTTTAAATAAATAAATGGCCATTTTCTCTTCGCGTGTGTGAATGCAATTTAGGTGCCATAAAATACAGTTTTCTTTGACTTAGATTGCCTTTAGTATCTACATATATTATATTTGATTTCTTATATTTTTTTGCAAAATAATCAGCTGTCCCATACATTTGGTTCGAGTAGGTCTTTCATTATTTTTCGTGTGGTTAGTGAAGTGACCGTGAAGTGAGTTGTCATTCCACCTGCTGCTAGGGACTGACAGCTCACTCCGAGCTCACTTCACCTAAATTTTCACGGTGAGATGGTTACAGAATAGCACTGCTGGTTCCAGAGTTAAACCGAAAAGTCAGAGGTGCGTGTTTTGGGTTCGAGTTCGACACCTATGACCTGGCAGTCCGACGGTCACACCGCTAGGCTATCACTGCAAATAGGTCGAGTAGGTAATTAAGTTTTGTATGGAACAGTTTTTTTCTTTTTCTCGATTCCGATGTTAGTCTCATGGAGAAAGTTCAGTTTGGTAGTCTGTGCCACAGGTTCTGGTACATGCAATACTCAATTCCTTATTGCATTCCACAATTTAGGCTAAGGTGGTAAACATTTATTTGGTAGGTAACAATCGTGGACCCTGTCGGGCACAGCAAAAGATATAATAAATAAATGTGGAGAGGACTCATCATTTAAGTATCTTATTATAATCCAACTTATTCTAAAAACATAGACATAACATTAACATTAGAATTAAAATTGCAAAAGACTTCATTTTTGCTGTATTAAATAGTCTCAACGGTGTTTTTGCCGCCCTTCTAATCGATATACAGAACAAAATATAGATCTAAACAAAAATAAATAAATTAACATTTTCCAAAAAAATACTTCTAATGAAACTTTTTGATTTTTCAAAAAAACTCGCAACTCAACAATACTAAAAATACGTCCTTATCCGACGCCCAATCATGTTTTTCGTCCATGTCAATCGCTCCCCAAGTTTTTGCGCAGTCATAACCCCGGGGCCGAATGGACGATAAAAAGCGACGGCCGAGAGCCGAAAGCCGAGTCAGCGCCACGCCCCGTGGTGGACAAATCTAATGATTAGATTGTTGGGGTGAAGAACTGAGGAGCCGGGGTGAGATGGACTTGACGGGATTTGTAAGATTTTGTGAGGAATTTGTTGTAAAATTCAAATTCAAATATTTTATTTCAGATACAAAAATCCATATAGTGTTAGTCAATGATATTATATGTAAAAAGAGGTAGATAGGTTATAAACGTTCCGCAAGTGGCTCGTCAAAAGTTGGCTAACTAGCCACATTTTCTTCGTTTTGTCTCTTTCGCTCCCGATAATTACGATATGCCCTCCTACTTCCACGTGTCATATAATAGTGTGACATAGTGCCGTTTTTGAAGATAGAATGTTAGGTAGGTAACCTATCTACGTCTTTTTACTTCGAATATCATTGGTGTTAGTATTAGTATAACTTAACCTAATGTTAGTATTAAATTAGTACGAATGAACAACTCTTTCTTTTCTTTTAAATAAAACATTGCCCCACACTAGGACTACTTGTAGGTCATACAAATATTTGTTCCATGTGGGAATCGAACCCGTGACACGCAGCGCAGCAGTCAATCGCTTAACCACTGCGCCAACCGTGCCGTCAAACTGATGCACCATTGAATTGTTCGTTCAATGGTGCACCAGTCTATTTGGATAAGACGTGAGTCTGAACTCTTACCCACCTTCGTAAGAGGGGAGAGTCCCACCGGTCTGAAAACACATTCAGGATGACATTGGAGGAGGAGCGCAAGCGCGCCATCATGGAAGCGCATCGCTTCCGCATGATCACGGCGAACCCGTCAACGCACGCTTCCGCGAACATAACTGACGCGCTACATCGCCACGGCAACCCCAAAAGCACCCTGTATGCGTTATTGTACTGTAGGTACGTGCAAGTCGCTGTATACCCGCTGTGGTTATACTTGGTCCACGGGCTGCACGTGTAAAACGACTGGCAGAAGGTCTTAAAAAGCGTTATCTTAACAGAATCAGTACAGCAAAGGCAATTTTAATTTAATAACTTTTATTTAACTTCAGTTATCATTGACCCATACGTTAATAATAAAGATTACCAAAATAGAAATTAAGATAAGATGACTGGCTTAACCAAGAACCTCCAAAACGGGGATGAGATCTTATCTGTTACAGTCTTTAAGACTACCTAGGTACATTGCGGCTGTCACGCATTCTACAGATCAGGGAAACCGTACTTTTGCGAATGATGATGAAACTTTCCACAGAAAAAAAAAGTCAAAGGAAAAGCTGTGCTTAATAACAAATTGAAAAAAAGCAGCAGAATTTTATGCAATGAATCACTTGAAAACACTAAAAACAAAGAAACATCATTCTATTATTATCGATGAATAATTGGCAATTGCTAAGAAAATAACTTTACGAGCCCCATTTTTGGATTTACCTACTGCCATAGCTATTAGAGACTATTCACAATGAATGGTTCCGTAGTTGGGATCAATTTATCTCCAAATCAAACTTAACATTGTAACTCTTCTATGTGTGCTAACCGCATAAACCCACCTTGTCTGCTTCTACAAAACTGACGCAAGCATAGTTTTATTCTAAGAAACCAGTAATAAGCTCTTCAAAGTCTCAATAAAATACCTATTACGATACTAAATACGTGCTAGCCAACACGTAGACACTTCTTAAATACCGACCGCACCAACAGTTTCCATGAAAACCACGATAAAGGATCCCTTTAGCAAATAAATATATTTATTCCTTACGACCGAACAGCGATTGACAGTTATCGAAAGCGCCAAATGAATTATAAAATCCGCCATCTTTAATTTGCCGTCAAAAAAGAACGATTTGAACGGGGAATAGACAATACAACTGCATAAGCAAACTTTGTAGATGCATAAAGTCCCCGCGCGATCGCGTTTCGAATTTTAAATTATATTGTTCGAGCGGCGAGTTAAATCGATTGTGAAGTCGAATGCATTTTAGTCGAATCAGATGTATCGATTACGTTAAACAGTCCGTTCAAAATGGCGGTCACGTTCTATTTCAGTTTAAATTTTCACTCTGTCACTTCGGCAGTTTTCCTCGAATGAGTGATGAATTGGGAATCAATGTGGCGTAAAACTGTTGATGTATTTGTTTACTTGGTTATTTTAGCGTTAATGCTGTACTAACATTATACTGCCTGCCAATTTTCATAACAGAAGGTTTTCAAGATGCTTAACATTATTGAACACAAAGTTATTAAATAATATGATATAAGGTATAAATAATCAAAGCTTGAACAGTAGGTTTAATTTACTATCTACTTATCTACTCCATTTCAGTAGATAAGTACATAAATAACTTGTTTGAAACTACACAAACATTCGCATTTTTGCACCTGACTTTATGAATGACTTCTGCTCGTGTCTGCTGGTGCTGCGCTTCTGTCCGTGACTTCGTCCGCGTAAAATTTCTTATTTTTACAGATCCGGCAATACTGTAGGTTTCCATTATTGAAATAATTTTTAGTAGTTCCCCCATCTAGCAAACTCACAATTTTTAACTCTTTTCAACCGACTTCAAAAAGGAGGAGGTTCTCAATTCGTTTTATTTTTGTTTTTTTTGTTTTTTGTATGTTTGTTACGCGATTACTCCGCCAATTATGAATTGATTTTGATGATTCTTTTTTTGTTTGGTAGGGCATACTTCAGAAGTAGTCCCATATAAATTTGGTCAAGATCTGATGAGGGGTTTTTGAGTTAGCTTCAATAATACGTATTTTTCCCACTTAGTATATGTGGATGATATTCTAATAGTTGTAATCCTGTCTCTGTAATTAGTGTAGCAGGTAGTGGTATTCAAATTGTTGTGGGGGTTTTGTGTAGGTACCACAACTAAAAATTGAAAAAATAAAAACTTTTTCACAAAAATAAAACCGACTTCCAAAAAAAATCACTAGAAAGCGAAAAATAACTTTGATTTCAGAAGTCAGTGGCAAAAAAACGAAAATAAAAACCAAAGACACCGACTTCCGAAATCAGTTATTTTTCACTTTGTAGTGTTTTTTTTTTTGGAAGTCGGTTTTATTTTTTGTGAAATAGTTTTTATATAATATTAGTACCTATGTAGTTGGTATTAGCATTAAGGCGTGTTCAGATATAAGCGATATCGCTGTCGCGCTTGGTTGCGATACCGATTCGGTACGTGATACCGATAATCGCGTACCGATTCGGTATCGCGTACCGATTCGGTATCGCGTACCGATTCGGTATCGCGTACCGATTCGGTATCGCGTACCGATTCGGTATCGCGTACCGATTCGGTATCGCGTACCGATTCGGTATCGCGTACCAATTCGTAATCGCGTACCGATTCGGTATCGCGTACCAATTCGTAATCGCGTACCGATTCGGTATCGCGTACCAATTCGGTATCGCGTACCGATTCGGTATCGCGTACCAATTCGTAATCGCGTACCGATTCGGTATCGCGTACCAATTCGGTATCGCGTACCGATTCGGTATCGCAACCAAGCGCGACGGCAATATCGCTTAGGTATGTATGAACAGGCCTTAATTTTGTAATGACTTTATTCTGGTTCTGATAATTATCATTCCTTTAGGTTTCTGAAAGTCTGATTCATTGAAATCATTGCCAAATCTAAACCCCTGTGCCTCAAGTCTGCTATTACAATAGTGTCAGAATGGTCTATCATTGATTTCATAATTGTTTATTTTGACAAATTTGGTAATGTAGGTACTAACATATTGGCGTCATTATGAATTTCCAATGGTCAGCCACTGACACTCCATTGAAAGAAATGGCATCTATTGGTAATCTCGTACATAATGAAAAATAAAAGACTGACTTGGGCGGTAATCTGCTAAAATTTTGACAGTTCCTCTGATCAGTGACCTGCCATGAGAACATCATTGTGCAGTCATTGCTTTTAATTCGTTACGAGTATCGTTTTTGTGGAATCCAATGATCAACCAATGATAGACCATTATGAATTTAGCAGATTACGAACTTTTAGCAAAAGGACAATTGATCCCATTGTTATTTTGCTAAAAGTATCGTGTTTGTGGAATACAATGATCAACCAATGATCGACCATTATGAATTTAGCAGATTACGAACTTTTAGCAAAACACGATGGGATCGTGTTGGAATGACTAATGACTTGGGCCCCAGGTCATTTGTTTTACTAACTGATAATCTTAATAGTACAACCAGTCATAGACAATTTAACATTTTACTTTTTAAGAGAATCATGAACTGCATTGGCTCTACAATGCATGGTCGTACCTACTAGAAATAGCAGTTTTTTTTTTCATTGTGGCTTTGTTATTATCTGGTCTCCTTCAAAAAGAACTGGTCCCTAGCAAAATTAAATAGAAAAATTGTAAAGAGAGTAGGGAGGCCTTGGTCCTGCATTGGGACATCACAGGCTATAAACAAATAATAATAATAAACAGTGGCTCGCGGCTTTATTTCAGAAATGAAAGTATCCGGAAAAGAACCGGAGTTACTGACATAGCTTGCAGAGTAAGAAAGTGGAAGTGGCAGTGGGCTGGCCACGTTTGGGGCTGTATTCTCGACATTGATAAGGATCGCTTTCCGACCGAATTCGGTCGCAAAGTCCTAATGGCGGCCCCAGACGGTCAAAATTGCTTGACAAGCACGGAAAAATCACGTGCTTGTCAACATCGCGCGCATTGGGACGCCATTAGGACTTTGCGACCGAAGAGACTTTATGTCGAAATTGCGGCCTGCAGGCCTAACATGACACACGCGACAATTACTCACTCTCGCGTGAGTAATTGTCGTCTATTTCTGTCACTTTTCTCGTTTTCTGACAGTGCTTCCATACAAAATAGTCGACTCCTTCTGTCAAAATTGATGTTTTTTCGACAAACCCTAACATGGCACTTTAGTTATCTCGATTTTTGACAATTCAACACGAGATAATCTCCGATTCTTCTGTCATTTAGTCGTAATTACTCGTCCTCGATTTTGATGCGAGAAGAGTAGACAAAATTATGATACCTACCAAAAAAACATCAAAATAACATGTTTCATAATTGTACTTATTTTAGTCATTATTTTATTTTAAGATTTATGAATAATAAAAACACTTCGTTAACTACTATTTATATTGGAACGACGTGTTTTATATGAAATTTTTCGTTTTTTGTATGGTAAATATGAAAAACGATTACCTACATGTTGAGTATTAAGGGCTTGTGGATTTTATAAAGAGGGTCAAAATTTTCATTATTTTTGCGATATGACACACCATTCATCACCGAGATAAAAGCAAGAGAAAAGAAAAAAAATACAGTACTGTTTTTGCACCGTCGAGGTTTTGGTGTGAATTTTAATTAATGACAATTAATTTTCACACCTTTTTAATCGCGATTAAATACTTAGACAATCAAAATTTTTGGTGAAAAACGTCCAATACAGAACAGCAAAATTGCCATTTTAACTAAATTGAATAGCTCTGTGCCGTCAAACTAAAATATAGTTAAGTTGTGTCACTTTAGTCTATTTCAGAATGGAAAATCGTCGGTTGACGAGAATAATCAAAATTTTGGTGATTTTTAGTCTAGTTTAGAGGCATTTGTGACAAAAGAATCTGCAAACTGATAAAAATAATTTGTTTTTAATAACTTGCAACATCGGTCTCTCGTCGCGAGATATAGAAGTGTCAAAGTGCCTTTTTCGAGATATCTCGTCGTTTACGGTCATGTTAGGGATTAGAATGACGTCAGAATCATAGACAAATTTCAACAAAACGAGAAAAAGAGCTTTCTCGCGCTTATCTTGTTAGCCCTGCTGGAGTCGAGACCGCATATCGACAAGCGTAATGTCAGACTCAGCTGAATGGACTGACGACCTTAAAAAGGTGCCTGGGACAGACTGGATTTTTATGGCGGAGGACAGGGTATTGTGGCGCAACCTGGGAGAGGCTTTTGTCAAGCAGTGGACTGTGATAGGCCGAGTTCATTGTTTGCTTTCGTTTCCTAATACGATAATTGACAAATACGAGTACAATAAAAAAAAAAACAAGTGTAAAGTAAGTTAATGATGTAAAGTAGACTTGCCTGATCTAGGTTTATGAAAACCTGTGTTTCAGGCCAGCATTTCACAAATTAACATTAAAAAAAAGAACATACAATATTTTCAATGATTGTCAGAGTAATTAATTTGGTAAGTATTAAACCTATTTTAAAATTAAATTATATTATTATAAGTTTAAATAAATTAACGAATAATATTAAGTTTATTTTAATATTTCTAGTAGTTTTTCCGTGTCCGTATAATTGAGTTTTGCCAAATATTCTTGTACTAGTAAATTACACCTATTATAACATAAGCTATGAATCTTTAGCAGTCTATTGAACTGGTTATACAAGTAGGGTCCTAAGAATAAATAAAATCGTCTAGTGAAAGCATGTTTAGTCTGAGAGTTAGCACAAACCAAATCTTTTCTTCTCTTATCTGTAGGTACTGGGTTTAAAAGTACAGTAATTAAAATTCATTCAAATTGACAATTTATTTCCTTTAGCAGTAGTTTTGTATAAAAAAAATCGACCCTATACAAAACACACGGGTAATTACCCGCTTGCGTCGGAAAACATGTCAAGCTATGCCAGTAGTCGCGTCGGTCCCGGTTCTCAAGTGAAAAATTAAGTAGATTACAAAGTCAAAGTCAAAATATTTATTTTAAAGAGGCACGAAAGCACTTTTGAACGTCAAAATTTACAAAAAACTGGAATTGATTCTATTCGCCTCTTCCAAAATGTAGTTTTCGTATGGAGAAGAATAGGCAAGTAACTCCACCGTTACTCTTTTTTACAATATTTTGTATATTTTAATTATATAATTATATGTGAAGACGATGTACCTAGAATAAAATTCCTATACTTACCTACTCGTACAATTAAATTTTAACAAGTAATAAATTATAAGTCAATGTGTGAATTAAAGTACCTAATCACAGAATGTAAAATCAATGTCATAAAAAATAAAAAATTACAATTAAATAGTTTGGCTTTGTCTAGACTAGTTTACACTTCACAAACCCCCAGGATGTCGGAGGCGAGAGAAGTTTAGTTAATCTAACTCTTCTTTACCTCTTGTTTTAATGCGTTTAAAACTAAAGTAAAGTCCAACCTTTGTTCAATGGCATACTATTCTATCAACGACTACTTAAATGATAAGAATAGTTGGTCGCTGTGATTAACTCAAGACAATGTTTAAATGTTCTTTCTCCAGAATTAGTTTACCTACTGACAGGTTTTATGAGTTTATATAAAAGTCTATAATTTTACTTTTTATGTACATTTATTTTATTTTTATTTATTGTTGACATAATCTACTCATTACAATGTTTTTTTTAATGAGTTGTATTACAATATGTGGTTAGCTAGCGACCTCGACAATTATTTATTTTACCTCGATGGTCCTAGTTTATCAATTATAACTTCTAGTTACAGCTATATGTAAGCGGGCACGCCCTTTATGCCTGAAGGCTTTATTTTCTTTTTTTAGGTATAGTTTACGTTTAGTTATTTTTATTTCTGCTTGAATATAGTGCTCGATGTTTTTGGTTGGTATATCGGCGTGTGCTAGCTGTCTTATGGCTATTAATTTATAATTTAAATTGTGTTTTGCGTAATGTAAATTATCTTATAAATTATTGTATAGAATCGTTGTTTTTTCCTAACTGAACAGACAGCTGTGCTGCTGGACAGTTTGTTGCGCCACTTCTCCTTCCCAGCGGCAGCACTAGGAAGTGGTGAAGGGTGGGCGTTTTGGGGGACTGTCTTATGTAATTTTGACGTTCGAAAAGTGCTGATTCTCAGCCTGGTTTGAATAAGTGACTTTTGAATTTTACCCTCTCAACAAAATCAGGCTGATTATTATACACAAATTCCGTTCCGTTCCATATTCAGTTGCAGTGTCCAAATTACTTAAGGGCCTATACCTACTACCTCAAATGGCTTAGCATGATCCTCCGTTTAGCCGAAAATGCTGCAGCATTTAATTTTGAAATAAATATGGTAAAGTTGAGGATTAAGGGGCCTGCGAAGCATGCGTTGTTCATACAAACGTAATACCAAAATAATTTGTAAATCAAACATATTCTTAAGGTAGTGTGTATTTATTCCGATTGGATTACAGAATATCTAGGCTTCCAAATATATATTTTGAATGGACACTGATATAAAGACGAGATATGAGGAATTTAAAATTTCTATAGAAAACTTATTTTTCTCTTATCTCGAATTTAAATCAGTGTCCATTAAACATATATATTTGGAAGCATAGATATTCTGTAATCCAATCGGAATAAATACACACTACCTTAAGAATATGTTTGATTTACAAATTATTTTGGTATTACGTGTGTATGAAATAGCATGCTCCGCCGGCCCGTTAATGTTAAGTAAGTACTATGTTTATCGAAAACACGATTCCATTAAATTTTCGCGATAGAAAAGAATTCCAAAGTTACCTCCAAACCGAACAATAAACCGCTGGTATTCAGTAAATACTTCAAATTAGATCATGAAACTTTTCTTAATAACTGACCTAACTAGATAGCAGGTCATAGGTTTTTTATTAATCAAATAAATGAATATGAGTATGAGTATGAGTATTGTTTTTAAATTACCATTATTTTCACCGTAAAAAGCAATTACCTAAACTACTGGCGCCTTTGAGCCGCCAGTGCCCCACTCAGTGTCGCTCTCACTCAGTCCGCGAGCAGTATGGTGCGAGCGAGATAAAAAGTAATAAGCTCTTTTCTAGAAGAACTGTGACCGCCACCTATTGGCCGCAGTGACAGCTGTCATGAAATTAATGGCAGTGGGGTTTGACTTTAAGATGTCAAAAAAAGCTCTCTAGTTAACTAAGGCCACCTACCTCCCTCCCTACCTACCTCTAGCACCTCTAGTTAGTACATTATAAGTGATTACTGATTACTTACTTACTTTCATATTTAATGTTTCAGTGACGTCATTCGCCAGTAAATGGCAGACGTTATGTGGAAGCATCCGCAGCTTTAGTCCAAAATTATTATCTAGTTTGTTTTATTTTGATTTGATTTTGATACAGTAATAGCTTTTGCCCGCGCGCAGGTCAGAAATTATCCCACGGGAATGTACTACCGGTGCCAAACCACCTACCCATGTGCCAAATTTCATCTAATTCCGTTCAGCCGTTTCTGCGTGAAAGCGTGACAAACAAAAAAACTCACTTTCGAATATTTATAATATTACTTGCTGCGCCCCGCTGTTTCACCCGCATAAATCTCGATCCCGTGGGGATAAAAAGTATCATGTTCTAACCCAGGTCATAGTCTACCCATATCTAAAACTCCATCTACATCCTTTCAGCCGTTATAGCGTGAAATCATAACAAACAAACATACAAAAAATCAAATCTTTTTCTTTATAATATAAGTTTAGATAGGAAGCTAGGATCTTGTATTCAGTTTATACTTAAATTTATATTTTAGTTGCACGTCTTGTCTACATTATAATGCAAAAAATCTAAAGAAACGGTCAAGAACCTTTCTGATCGAAAGATCTACTCAATTGACATTGACATGATTGCACTGACGAAAAAAAGCAACAATGGATACATAATTTATTTTTGCAAGCATTATGTAAATAGCCATAACTAAAGCATTTGACTGCATAGGTAATGCTTCGGCATACATACATTATAATAAACTTAAAAAAAAAAAAACGTATATGATGCTGAATCTTGCCTAAATAAGTTTAATAAAAAAATAAGTTATTGACAATATTTAGCAGGAATAAAATCCAATTATAATAACTAGGAGGAGTAACTCCAGGAAGTGTTTTGGGACCTAAAATAATTTGTAATAGGTACTTAGATGCTTACATACTTTGACTTTATTTTGTACCGTGGGCTACCCCGTTAAAAAAGGCATTTTAGACCATTCGTATATTTTTTTAAACGTCTACTAAGCCTATGAAGATATTCATAGGTTTTACAAAGGTTAGTAGCGAGGTGGCGACCCCTTTGCAAAGACAGAACAAATACATTTATTTGACAAAGACTAAAAGCAATAATAATCTTCCGAGATTGCAGAGGTTATTATGACGCTGATCTTTAGTCATAACGTTTCGTTTAAAAGCATCATAAAAAAATCGTTATGTCAACAAAAAAAAAAGAAATATGTGACAGATGTCACCTGGACAATTCGCGCCAAAAACTAAATAGTTCAAATGTGTTCGGATACGCGTCAATTTCACGCTACAGATGCGTTCGAGTGGCGTGAAATAATCTTTGTAATGTCAAGCAGCCATTTCTAATTGGTTTATTTGTTGATTTTCTACGTTTAGGGGAATGTATGTGAACTGTTTCGAGTGCCTATGGATTGTAGGGTCGAGAACTGTTAGCTGAGGGAATTAGTTTCAGTCAATTTGGATTCGAAATGGTGATAACCAAGTAGGGATCATTTTGTGTCATTTGGAAAACGACCCAAATTATATGATAACACTTCGGCAATTTTTATTATTGTTATATTTTATTATTGGAAGTCGGAATTAGGGTTGTATGGGTGGTCTAATCAGAGACGAAGGCGGACAGAAAAAAAACATTGAACATATAATCAAAATTTAGAAGGGGTAATCTATGTGGCGTCGCGTCGTCGGTGACATGGGAGCATAAACTTGAAACTCCAGAGTTATATGTCCACCATATTAAATGGTCTTCGCTTAGTTGAAGCTAATATTTATTAAACTTTCGTTACAACTCCGTTAAAAACTTGTGGATGCGAAGTTCCGTTACAACCCTAGTCTAAATGGCGGAGTCCAAGACCTTGAAGATTGATTTCACTTTGTGAGTTACCTACTAGGGTACCTACGGTATATACGTTACCACTACAAAGTTGACAAACTAAACTTGACAAAATGGAACCGATCCTTCTTGCATGTGTATCATAATAAAGCCATTGTGCAGACTGGCGCGACGCGATGGCGCGACGTGACATCGTTAATTGTTCTACCGTGAAGTTTTCTTAGTTTTCTGCAAAATAGCATATTAAGTCTCATACAGACTGCTGCACGAGAATTAATATACTATTTTGCAGGGCAGAGAGCAGTGGTTCCCCAGAGTGGTAATGGCCTCGACTTAAGAGTTGTAGGTCGTAGGTTCGAACCCTGACAGGCGCTTAACTTTGTGTAAATTATTTCATCACCACTGCTCTCAAAACGGTGAAGGACAAAATCGTGAGGAAACCGGCATGTCCAAGAATTAAAAAATCGAAGACATATGACATCTACCAACCCACACTAGACCCGCGTGGTAGATTACGGCCCACTCCCTGTCACCCAGAGGAGGCGTGTGCCCCAGCAGAGGGGACATTAAAGGCTGATAATACAGACCAGGTTAAAAAAATGTGCTCCAGTGACATTATCTATGTAGATAACAAAGGAATAGGTACGTTTTTTCCATATCGGAATGTTTGTTCGAGGGTACCTATTGCTGACAATGACGATAAACTAGCTTGAATAGGAGAAGAGAAAAAAATTACAAGAGTCAAAAACAGAGCTTACAACGCAAACATCGTGAATAATCACACAGTTTCATAATATCTAAGGTGTGTTCGTAATAGCCAAACTGCCGCGAAGAATAGGGCTATTTGTCATATTCCACTTGATATATCGCCGGGAAAAGGTGTCAGATCCAAATCTATTAGATAAAGACAAGTTTGAGACAATTATTTCAAATCATTTTGGGGAATCTAAGAGCATAAAATGTTGTCAGTAATTCTAAATCGTAAGCGAGTAATGAATCAATCAAGTACAATTTGTCAGCAACCATTATCTTTGGAGATTATGTATCAATCTGAGTTTAAGCGGTTCGTCTTTGATTGGGGCTGATGAACAATTCCTTGAACATCGAAATGTTTGATTCCGGTTGCAATGCCTATATATCCGAATCATCATCATCATTTCTGCCGTCCATTGCTGGACATAGGCCTCCCCCAAGCACCGCCACTTGGATTGATTCTGTGCCTATGAGAAAATGTTTAACATTGATCCGTAATGTTTAAAATTTTCTTTAAATTTTGTGGGTTCTACTTTTGAGTACCTAATTACGATTTTAGGCTCATATTATAAAATACCTTGCCTCAGACGTTTTGCTTTCCTCCATAATTGGTTTTGGAAATGGTAATAACATCCATGATGCTTTGATAAAGGAAACACACTTCTTACGGCACCGATAAACGATTGTTCGTAGTCCGATATACTTAAATCTAGAAGGGTTCCAATCTGGAATTTTCGACTTAATCATTTCGAACATTAGAATATTATGTTTCCTTTTTTTTATTTCCCAAAAGTAAATATACTTTGAGGAAATACCCAAAACCGCATTGAGATATATACAGTGTCACCTCAATGGTGCAGATGAGACCATACTATCAATGCAGTTTCAACTGCACCATGAATGGTGCAAACGAAACTAATTAGTCTCCTTTGCACCATTGATGGTGCAGGTCAATGGTGCATATGGTACAACGGGGCCTCTAACCGTTTTGTAATTAAACATGTCCTATCTAAGAGAGACACTAATCTGAAACTCATGGACCCTGCTACCTTAGACACATTTTATCTATTTAAGGTTGTGCATTTGACTAACCAGTGCCTGCAGTATTATGTTGGGATAAATAAAGATTTATGAATATGTATAATTATTATGCTTTATTTATTTTATTTATAATGACAATCGTACAAAAAATCACGAATGTTATAAGAAGGCTAGGAGCTGGAGTTAAGTTGGTTCGAAAAGTTTGAAAAGTGTTCTCTCAGTTTAGTTTGAATAAAGAATAAACACCTTTTGAATTTAGAATTTTTGTGTTTATTTTTTAAAGATATTGCTGCGGAATATTTCGAGCTATGTTTTGTTTTTATTTTATTTATATTAAACTAGCTGTTGCCCACGACTTCGTCTGCGATCGAGGATGAAAAGTATCCTATACCCTTCTCCAGGTCATGGTCTACCCATGTGCCAAATGTCATCTAAATCCGTTCAGCCGTTTTAGCGTGAAAGCGTGACAAACAAACTCACTTTCGCATTTACAATATTATATTAGTTAGGATGCCTATCAATAACATTATCCTAGGTTAGATAAGTAAATTATTTATTCTTCACAAGCTCTAGCGGATTTTGCACGGAACAATTTGTACACAATCGTTAACATCATTTATATAATAGGATAAAGTTTTACTTGTTAATTAAATATAAATAAATAAATATTATTATGTTGGTGGAAATTCAAGACGTTTATTCCATGGTAAAAAAGAACAAGGTCTGGCCAGTGAGCGAAAATAAAAATCAGATTCACACAGGTAATAAAGGTGGTTGGGGAGTTATTAATACACACTACTGGTAACACAGATGTGATGACGTAGATTTGTGTCTCCCACGTGACCACTGTGTCTCGGAATGCTATACCTGCCGAAGTATATAAACCATGGTTTATTTTACGAGTCTTGGATGTCAAAACGGTTCCGTCGGTCTATCGTCCGAATTAATTGGATAAAAGACGTCAAGATAACTAAGTTATTTGTGGATACAGACCATCTTTAATCAGAATTAAAAATGAAATGTACCTAAATAACAAGTTATTAATGAACTAAAAGTATTGAAAACTAAAATATGGCGTCGAAAAATTCATCCGCATCGCTGTCAACTGGTAATGTACCCAAGAGACTGGCCGCATTGCCACGTTGTATTTCAATGCTAAGCCTCTGACCAAGGTAAAAGCCAGTCCTTGGGTCACAGGAAATGCCAACCAGCCTTTTGGAGATTTCCGTATAGAGAACATGAACACTCGGACACCACGGCCCGTTAACTAAAGTGAAAGAAAAAAAATAGGTTTATTTGTCACAGAAACACGTGCATACAAAAAGACAATATAAACATAACAGAAATAGGTCGACAGCTGCACATCATGGCTGTGACAAGAAGGCTTCCACTCAGCATAACGCTGTGCTATGGGGGCCACAGCACAGCGCTGATTCTCAGTGGTCTCCCGAATAACACGTACGGAAATCAAGTCAGGTTCAGTGATTTGTTTGTAGTACATAACAAAAGAAAGAAGAAAAAACCGGCCAAGTGCGAAATCGGACTTGCCCATGAAGGGTTCCGTAGCAGCAAGTATTTAGTATAGGTACATCATTCTCTTATTTTAGAAGTTACACACATTTTACCACTTTGGAAGTGTCTGTCGCACAAACTATTCAGTTTAGAAAAAAAATGTCGCCCATGAAGGGTTCCGTAGCAGCAAGTATTTAGTATACCTACATCATTCTCTTATTTTAGAAGTTACGGGGGGGGACACATTTTACCATTTTGGAAGTGTCTCTCGCGCAAACTATTCAGTTTAGAAAAAAATGATATTAGAAACCTCAATATCATTTTTGAAGACCTATCTATACCTAGATACACCACACGTATGGGTTTGATGAAAATTTTTTTTTTTGAGTTTCAGTTCTAAGTATGGGGACCCCCAAAATTTATTGTTTTTTTTTCTATTTTTGTGTGAAAATCTTCATGTGGTTCACAGAATACATCTACTTACCGAGTTTCAACAGTATAGTTCTTATAGTTTCGAAAACAAGTGGCTGTGACATACGGACGGACATAAGGGTTCCGTTTTTTGCCATTTGGCTACGGAACCCTACAAAAGAAGAAGAAGTGGATGTTCTTCGTCGTACAGAAAACAGAGGGTTATTTTATGGCAGACTCCTATCCGCCTAAAACTCGAGGGTGAACGTTCTATAACTGTTTTCATGGGAGAAACTAATGGATCGGATACCTTTCGCCCTAGGCAAGACAAACGGTCTATAATTAGGGATTTCTACTGATTTAAACCTACCGTCTGTCCGTGGTCCTAGCAGATGGATTAACAACATTTTGATGTCTCTGTCTCTTGGAAGTGTTGCGTCTATTGTGCAGCTAATAACTCCTTGGAATTAATAGTGAATTTAATAATAGGGGTTAATGTATGAAATTGCCGTTTTATTGTAACAGGTACTTCGAATTGACATAGAACCTTCATGGTTTGAGATTTTTGAGTGAAACTTATTACATATGGATGAAGTTCTTCTTTTAAAAAATGTGCAACATTCGATTATCGACTTTCGTCAATTATATTAATATCGTGATTTGGACAATTTTCTACGTGATAAAAAGTTTTCTTCTCAGGGGGCAGTACACAATGCTTTCACACAGTTTGTCGAATCTAGATCACGAGAGCTCTATCGCAAAGGCATAAATGACCTTCCTATTAGATGGCAGCAATGTATAGATAATAAATCAATCTGCCTAGCCTTTTCCCAACTATATTGGGGTCGGCTTCCAGTCTAACCGGATGCAGCTGAATACCAGTCTTTTACATGGAGCGACTGCCTATCTGACCTCCACAACCCAGTTACTGGGTAATACGATACCCCTTGGTAAGACTGGTTGTCAGATTTTCGGGCTTCTGACGACCCGTAACGACTGTCAAAGATCCACGAATGACAGCCGAGACCAACGGCTTAACGTGCTTTCCGAGGCACGGAGGAGTCTCGGTATGTAAAGATGGTCACCCATCCACAGACCAACCCCGGCAAGCCTAGCTTAACCTGATGGATCGACCCGTGCGGCAGTTATTACTTAGCCACGAGCTCCTCAATGTATAGATAATAATGGTAATTAATTTGATTAAATAAATATGTTAAATTAAAAAAAAAACGAATTTCAATTTTTCAGTACAAATTCGGCAATTTCATACCTACTTATAACCCCTAATATCTAAGTATTAAGTACTTTTAAATCATGCGTCAGTGTTTATGGTTTTTGGTGTTAATTCATTTGGTTAGTCAATCACATCCTATGATGATTGATGGTTGGTCAACTACTCAACCTATAACGTCCCCACTACTGGAACACAGGCCTCCTCTGTGGGAGGGAGTGGGCCGTAATCCACCACGCGGGCCCAGTGCGGGTTGGTAGATGTCACATGTCTTCGAATTTTTGGTTCTAGGACATGCCGGTTTCCTCACGATGTTTTCCTGCACCGTTTTGAGAGCAGTGGTGATGAAATAATCAAAAAAATGTAAAGCGCCTCTCTGGTTCGAAACTACGAATTACAACTATTAAGTCACGGCTTTTACCACTAGGCCACCGCACCTACTTATCAGATCTTAAATAGAATTTCGGTTTAAAGGTGAACTTAAAATTGTATTTTAGATAGATAATACGTTTATTTGCGGTACATATGACGCAAGCAAAGGAACCAACACTAAAAAACAATTTGGTGGAAAATATGCGTCACATCCACGCAAAGCTTCGTCAAATTTTGGTCTTTTGCAATCTGATTACCACAAGGAATACGATTAAGTCATCAGATAGTGACAGTCCTGTATCTAGCAAAGATTAGGGTCATTATGGACGGACGGTTACCTATATTTTCAAGCCGTGTGCCAGACGGACGTGTGCAAAATGACCAAATTCCATACAAACTTTTGTCTCCTAAGTATTTTAACTCCTTTAGGGGATGAATTTTCTAAAATCCTTCCTTAATGATCACTATTGTTATTTACGGAACTCTTGCGCAAAATTTCATGCTTCCAGGTCCAGCGGCTTAGGCTGTGCTTTGGCTGTCAGTGAATGAATTTAATAAGAGCTTATTTTATTATGCAAGTGGGCAACGTCGCAAATAGATGTCAAATATTACGCTGTTTTAATAATTAATTGCAATTGTGACACTAAATTTGAGTTTGTAGGTAGGTAACCGTTTTAGATGTAGGTACCTAAAAAAGGCATTTGGAAAGTTTCCAAATACATTTTTTACATATAAAACTAAATATAATATTCGGTGTTACGATATTAATTAATGCATTTCATTATCAATATTTTAGTTCGCTTGTAAGCCACATTTTATATCTCCATACAGTAATATTACCAAATTAATCAAAACAGGTAAATATTTGACAGCTATTTGCGACGTTGCCAACTTTTAGGATAAAAATGCTCTAGGAGTCTTGTATCCATAGGAGAATCAAATCGTGACAGATAGTCTAACACAGATTTGAGATAGCATTTTTAATTTAGAGCCAAAAAAGTTACAAACCTTGATTCATTTCTTCTCCACCATCACTCTCTGCTTCACTCCCCACACTGACAGGACTCTCTCTCTTCTCCTCTCCTCTATTCTCCCTCACAGGAGCTGCACCCGACCCTAGTACCCTTGACAACCACGGCTCAGGATATCCTAATATAAACGGGAATCCATTTTGTTGCAAAAATGGCGCATAATACCGCATCTGGTTCAATCCATCCAATCTCTCATTGTCATCCTCTTCTGAATTTCGAGAACTTTCAGATATATTATTTTCAATATCGATTTCAGGTGATTTGCGGTCTCCGATTATCGATTCGATTGAAAATGGTTTTGGTACTTTTTTCTGGGTTTTGGTTTCGCCTAGTTCTATTTTGGACTCCATGATTATCACACACTGTTTATTGCAGTCACTTTTGTGTTAAAAATCACTAAGAAACAGTCTTTTTTTTCTAATACTTCGTTACGTAACGTTCCATTTTTTTTTTCTATTTATAATCTTTCGAGTCTTATTTTTCTCTGGTTTAAATTTTTCACTGTCCTGAAGAATATTTTATTAAAAAAAAAAAACGTTACCTTTCTTAATACTGAATTTAACAATATCACTCATAATACATTGGCAAAAAATTAATATCGAAGTCCTATTTTAAAACTTAAACTTTAAAAATTAAAAATCACTAAACGTAAAGGCAATGTCCATACGTCTTCACTCCGCGAGCTTCGCGCGTAAACTCTCGCGGCTCGCCACGCCTACATACGGGGTGTAGTCAAAACGTTATTTTATTTTATTAGTACTAACCACTGGACGAGGGAATGTAAGCTTTATTGCTAGCGTCATAATACTTCTGTCATTATCTTCTAACTACATTGCTAACGAGCCTATTATTTGCTACTACAAATCCCAAAACCTCCTCTACCTACCTGACATTAAAGATAGCTTTTGTTTGGCACTGATATAGTCTGGAATCAACCAATTAACATGGCAATTTGAACCCTATCTACTTCCACACAACGTCCAACACTAAAAAGCCCTACTTAAACATAAGACCTTATGCTTCTGCCAAACAAATGATTAAGAACACTTTTGTGTGAAGCGCGAAAGGGATAGGTTGTTCCTTTTCGATAGGTTAGAGGGAGATGGTGCTAGTGATATTTGTGGAGGCAGTGTGCAGTGGTAATTGGTGGTGATCACAATGTTTTGCCAGTGTCAGCACGGGGTATAAATTTCATCGTTTTGTGCCCCGTTTAGTGGCGGACAGATTTCTCACTTTTGATTTTGACGTTTTCTTTTTTCATGCAAGGGATTTTGTATGGGATCTTATTTTTTGGCGGTTTTGAAGAAAAATGTTCTGTTTGATGATATTAAAACTCATATTTAAATAGGACGAACTGCCGACGGACAATAGTCACTGAGATTGGTATAGGTACCTACCTACTTAATTATGATTCACCGTTCTTATCATCCGTTACTGTGTTGGTAATTAATGTATTATTAGCCGTCGATATAAATTGTATGTACGAGTAGGTTACCTATTTTATTTGCCTCACATACCCACCCACATATCTACATCACTTATTGATGGGCAGTGTTCGAAACGAGTCTCATAGAAATGATCGTTTTGAGGTCTTGAGGTGTTGGTAGGAACAGACTTGATAAAGACACATTCCATAGAATTTTGTCTCAACCAAATGGTGATGCGAAGAGTCTGTTTGGGTTCATGGCCCAAATGTATCCGTATCAACTTGTAGGTATTTACGGTCAAAGTCAAAGCATTTATTTCAAATATGACACTTTTGAACGTCAAAATGCACAAAAAAATTTAATTGATTTGAATTAGGGTACCTACGATAGGACTGCCTCATCATTGCGGTTATAAAAGTCCCTAATTAAATCAATTTAAAAACCAGCCAGGTGGTAGTCGGACTGGCACATAAGGGGTTCCGTACCACCGGCACCGTACCTACAATTTTTAGCAAAAAAACGCACGTTTTTTGTACGAAAAAAATAAAAAAAGTTACAATTAAAGAGAATCTTAAATGAAATTAAACAAACATCTTACATGCGCTAAGTTGTACCAACGAAAAGTCTTACCAATACCTAATATTTCAATATCAAATAATTTAAACACATTCAAGCCTTTAATCCCCAGCGTATAAACAGCAGCACTTAATTCAATGTCTATCACTGTCAGGAATTATTTGCGTACATCTCTGCTTATGCCTCGAGGGAATAATAACGACGCATAAAATCGGTACGCAAGCTATGTCAGCTGGGAAATGGTTTGTTGTGGTTCTTGCAGTGCTTTTGTTCCTAAACTGATGAGCTTAAAATCAGCAGCGTGCATTCCCCAAATACTTAGTAAGACTGAGGCGTACATTATTTATCGTACATCCACATTTCGCCAGATATTTTGCAGTCCCATGCAAAACTGTCCAAAATCTAATAACACTTTACCCAACCCGGGAATTCACTTAAACTCACATGCGTTTTTTTTTTCTGACTCTGATTCAGTATTTTGAGGGTAGTGTACTCATTGTTATTAGAATTATACTATCCTAGTCTTCACTCTCTATCTCTCCAATCCACTCTCCCACATCTAAAGCTGGCACCGCCACTTGGCCGGCGCGGTGGTCATTAGCGAGCAATTTGTCCCCTACCCCCACCACTTCACCACCCCCTCTAAATTGATTGTGGCTATTTGGTACACCGCTGATGTATACAAGATAATTTACGATTTGTGTGGGTAGTTTGATGGCTTCTTATGTCACTGAAGGAATTGCTTTGATTTCGTCAGACGTGTTGTCGTATTTTGGTGATTGATGAGAATTTATGACAAAAGGAGTCTGCTTCGGACTGTATCCAAAATGGATGAGTCAGTGGTTTTGATAGGAACTTTAATTAAACTTGCACTGGAAATAACATCATAACGCCTGTAGGTACCTATTCCCCGAAGCGTTCGGCAGAGGTGTAAAAAATACAAAAATCCGAATTAAGAACGTCCTATTTTTAGAAGTCGATTAAAAATACGGGAACTGCCCTGGTGAGAGCAGAACTGGACTTATTCTTTGATGCAAAAGCGTGTCCAGTTGCTTAGTGAGGGGCGCGTCCACCATTTAATACACTCACATTTCGCCAGTTATGTTTAAGTCCTATCTAAAAGAGTGCAAGCCTCAACATGTAAATCTCCACTTAAAACTTAAGTGCTTGTATCCATTTTAATCCTATATTCCATAATGCTAATTCATGCTGCTTATGTAGGTAACGTTGACCCAGCTGTCGCTGAAAACCAGCGCTGGGGCTCTGTGTTTCACATAGGGTCGCAGCATTTGGCTGAGCGATGGACGATTTGAATGGATGTGACGCATCTTCCCCTAGCCTGTTCTTTTTGATTTCTTTCTTTGCGTCATGTTTACCACAAATAAACGTATTTCCTTCTTTATCTTCTTCTTACGTTAAATTCGTTTGCTTTTGCTTCAGTCCCTTCCTTAGACTCTAGTTGACTCTAGCCTCTTTTTTGGTTGCCTCTATCTTTCCTTCCTGCATTCAGTGTAGGATGATGAATATCTTCTCTCCTTATGAAAGATATTTGCCCATACAAACGGAATACTAAAATCATTTGCAATTCGAGCATATTTCCACCATATTATGCTCTCCTGTTTCTCCTGTTGATTTAATTTCCCAAAATACTTACCAAAAACGAACAGCTTTCTAATTACGCAACATATTTTCGTAAACGATAAAGACAAATCTGTTTCATTTTGACAGTTCAACAACATTCATTGCGTTATTTACGTTGCTCTGTAGTTTTTTTTTCGAACTTACGGAGCAATGGATTAGCAATCTGTTTCAAAACGATTCAGATTCGGATTGATTTTGCATTACGTAATTAGGGTACAGACAGCGAAATGCATTTCACAAATTTTAACAGCGTAAATTATATGTTTTCATCGTATTTTTTCAAAAAATGACACTATTTTATGGAACCATTTTTTTTTTCTTTTTTTTAAACGCTGTCACCGTAAAACTTCTTACAAATAAGTATCTCATAATGGCTACCTTCATAAATATTGCCGTCCTCTTCATTATTCAATCACTCCAAATAATTTTCGACCACCTAAAACTTCCCAGTCCAGTCTCGTATAAAGTTCTCACAAACAATACAACTAAGCTTTAAATTAGCTTCCCAAATATCTTCACGAACTGAATGCGTTATTGCAACGGCTATAAATTTTATAACAATAGCTCATTCAGTCATATCAGCCCATTAACTGCCAATGCAATGGACTTAGGACATACGGATTCTAATGCCGATTATATGAGTCGTGATGGAAATCATTAATTAACGGCCGCAGCTAGACTTAGGACATAAGAGGATTCTAATGCCGATATTAAGAGTCGTGAGGGAAATCATTTATTGGGTTTTGATCGTAAAGAAAGCCATAGTGAGTCATCTCAAGTAATAGCTGACGCGACTGTCTGCAATACAGCCGAAAGATATTGATTTGGAAGTTTTAGCTATTCTGTATCCGTTGTTGGAGTTTAATGGCACGCCCTTTATGCCTGGAGGCTTTATTTTCTTTTTTAGATATTGTTTACGTTTAGTTAATTTTATTTCTGCTTGAGTATAGTGCTCGATGTTTTTGGTTGATATATTGGCGTGTGCTAGCTGTCATATGGCTATTAATTTATAATTTAAATTGTGTTTTGCGTAATGTAAATTATCTTGCATACTATTGTATAGAATATTTTTTTTTTCTAACTGAAAAGGCAGCTGTGCTGCTGAGGAGTTAGGTTGGGCTGCAGCAAAAGCACTAGGAAGTGGTGAAGGGTGGGCGTTTTGTGGGACTGTCTTATGTAATTTTGACGTTCGAAAAGTGCTGATTCTCAGCCTAGTTTGAATACCTAAATGACTTTTGAATTTTGAATGAAATGATATCTGTATGTCTGTAGGTACCTACTTATGTATTGCCAAACTGTGGTGATCAATGCTCCTTTTTTTTGTGTGTGGGAAGTCATCAAATGACTCCTGCCTTTGCCATACAGTGGGATAGTAACAGGCTGGTATTATAGGTAATTAGTTACCGACCGAAAATGGATTTTCAGCTGAAATCGACCACGAAATAAGTAGAAGCTTCGGCTTTAGACTTATAAATTTCGGCCGAAAACAAAAATAATTTAGACATAAAAAATATAAATATTTCCGCTGTACAGACGCCAGCACGTCAAACTACTACAATCTGTCGAATTTCTTTAATAGATTTTCAACTTTATCACTGACGTATAAGGTTCCAAGTTGATTGGGAATATTTGACAGTTGATGAGCTGGCGTCTGTACATTGAAATATTGTTTGTTTTTTTGAAAGAGCTAATAGGCTTTAAAAAGAAATAAAACACGATAGCCGAACGTCACCTGATATTGCCGAGCTTTACGAAGTAGGCCGAATGACGCGCGACAATCACGAGCTTCTGATTTTCGGCTTGGTCGAAGATTCGGCTGGTTTATAGCCGAAAACGAATCATGATATACCTATTGGCGAAGATGTTCGAAAACGAAGCTTTGTTATGTCACTAATTATACCTAATTATATTTGCCATTCATTGCAACCAAATGGTATTCCCATTGATTCAGTCCGTCCGATACAGTATTTAGGGCTATCCCGTTGTGGATTCCTTGGCGTTTCCAGGATCAAGAATACCATAGTTTTTTATTAAAGGCCACTGCAAACATGACTTGGCGAAATCGATGATTACCTACAGATCTATCCAACATCAACTGCGAGTGCAGTGCTCTTAGGCTACATGTCCACTAGAGCGTAGAAACGAGAAGAGAAACGAAGCTATGCCAATATTAACCAATAGAATCTAAACTCTGGAGCAAGAATATACAATCAATCTGCCTAGCCTTTTCCCAACTATATTGGGGTCGGCTTCCAGTCTAACCGGATGCAGCTGAATACCAGTATTTTTGCATGGAGCGACTGCCTATCTGACCTCCACAACCCAGTAACTGGGTAATACGATACCCCTTGGTAAGACTGGTTGTCAGACTTTCGGGCTTCTGACGACCCGTAACGACTGTCAAAGATCCACGAATGACAACCGGGACCAACGGCTTAACGTGCTTTCCGAGGCACGGAGGAGTCTCGGTATGTAAAGATGGTCACCCATCCACAGACCAACCCCGGCAAGCGTAGCTTAACCTGATGGATCGACCCGTGCGGCAGTTACTACTTAGCCACGAGCTCCTCTGGAGCAAGAATATACATAATTCAAAATTCAAAAGTCATTTATTCAAACTACGAAACGTTTCGAACGTCAAAATTACATAAAACAGTCCCCCAAAACACCCATCCTTCACCACTTCCTAGTGCTTTAGCTGGGAAGAAGAAGTGGCGCAACAAACTCCCCAGCAGCACAGCTGTCTGTTCAGTTAGAAAAAAAATATTCTATATAATAGTACCTACGAGGATAATTTACATTACGCAACACAAAACATAATTTAAATTAGGTATTAATAGCTATACTTAATTATGTCAGCTAGCATAGGTACGCCAATAGGTATAGGTACCAACCAAAAACATCGAGAACTCAGGCAGAAATAAAAATAACTAAACGTAAACAATATCTAATAGGTACCTATGGTTTATTGTTGCTGCAGGTGGCTTACAAATAAATTCAATATCTAGTCAATCCATAGGTCTAAGGTTGTGATCGGCTTCCAGTGTAACCAAATGCAGCTGAACACCAGTATTTTACATGGAGCGCCTATCTGACCTCCAAAACTCTGTTCGGTGCTAGGTAACAAGATACCTACTCCTTGGTAAGAATGGTTGTCAGACTCCTGGGCGTCTAACTACCTACCTGTTACGACTAACGCGGACTCCATAGAACATAACATAGAACCCGTTACAACTGTCAAAGATCTATGAATGACAGCCGGGACCACGTGTTTTCCAAGGCGCGAAGGGTTCTCGATAGGTATGTAAGGGATAGACACCCATCCACAAACCGACCTCGGTAAGTGTAGCTTAACCTTCAATCGACCCGTGCAGCTCATAACCACGAGCACCGCTCTTATTATTTCGCTACAAATTAATTTGATTAACAAACAACATAGGTAGGTACTTCAGTTGATCGAGGAGGTATCCAATTCAATTCAGTTTAATAGGGATGTTGACTGGGAAAAAAATCTATTTAGTAGCCTACGTATAAATGTTGAGGGATGGAGAGGGAGAGGAAGACCAAAAAAACGATGGATGGATTGTGTGAGGAGTGATATGAAGGAAAAAGGTGTAGATGATTGCGTGACGGTTGACAGGGGAGAATGGAAGAAGAAAACGTGGTGCGCCGACCCCAAGTAACATGGGATAAGGGCAGGAAGATGATGAGTAGGTACGTCAGTTAGATAATAAAAAAATATTAGACACGTATTTTTTACTTTATCTTAATAATAAAAAATGGTTTAGATAAAACGCATTAAATTTGGGGAGTGGGGGCTCGCTACGTCACAAATATATAATCAATATAAAATCTACCTACCAGAGAGTGACGTCATGCCACATTTCAACCAATTGCTTACTCAATGTCTAATTATATCCGTAATCGTTTGACCACGTAAAAAAATAAAAAATCCGTGTCCAATATTTTTTTAACATCTACCAGACGGACAAAAAATTTATCCCTATTATTTATTAGGTACATATCACATGTGTTTCAGGTTTGCAGGTCCAAAATTGGTTTACTGCTAATAATTTAGTATTAAATGGGAAAAAACTAAATGCATAAGATTTGCTTTACCCAATGTTAAAAGTAGTGATTGTGATATAGTATTGAATAAGGAGAAGCTAGAATTTGTAGATAAAACTGTTTTCCTGGGGATCACGCTCGATTCAAGGCTGCAATGGGGTCCTCATTTAACATCTCTCGCAGGACGGCTAAGTTCAGCAGCATAATGCTGTAAGAAAAATCCGTCAATTTACTGATATAGATACCGCAAGGCTAGTCTATTTCAGTTACTTTCATAGTATCATGTCCTAAGGTATTTTACTATGGGGACGGGCTGCAGATATCGACTCTATTTTTATTCTGCAGAAAAGAGCCATTAGAGCAATATATTGCCTCCGTAGGCGCGATTCTCTAAGGGAACTGTTTAAAAATATTAACATCATGACGGTACCTTGTCAATATATTTATGAAAACATCATGTACCTACGTCAGGAAAAATCTTAATCTTTTCAGTAAAAGAGGTGAAAGACACAATTATAGTACTAGAAATAGGGACCAATTAGTTCAACCGGGTTTCAGACTGGCTAAAGTAGACTCATCTTTCATGGGGTACTGTTTAAAATGTTACAATAAAATACCTTCCCATATACTACAACTAAATGAAACGAAATTTAAATCTTGTATAAAACGCACACTATGCTGCCAAGCATATTATAAGCTTGGGGATTATAACGCTGACAAAAATGCTTGGCTTAACGCTGGTCCAGCTCCACAAGGGCGCATAAACTAATTGATTAGCATTCAAAAATATTGTTGGAATTGCTGAAGATTGCAAAAACTATCTTTGAATTGTATAACTTCAATCTCTTTTTTTTATTGTATAATTGCATAGCACATGTGTGAGCACTGTGACCATGTACCTTTTATAAAGCTACCATTTACTGGGTACGTCTTTCATTGACTTGATATGCCCTGGCGGCTAAGAGTAGGTATGTCATGCTCACTCAAATGTCTCGCTGGTGGTGGCGTGTGTGTTGGATCGTTGAGTTCCCTTCAAAATGGTTGAGCTAAACGGTGCTGATCCATGCGTCATGTTCGTGAACGGGCGCCATCAGCCATCATTTATTTAAGTATGCATACAATTGCATTAGGTACTCAAAAGTTTATTAATACCACTCAAGGAATATTCCATGTAAGTAGATACCTATTAGATTTTTATCTAGTTCTGAACTAAGAATAGATAAGATGGCGTCACAAGGTCCTTTATATTGTTCTCATAAGTCACCATCGTATGCTTTGTCTTTGTACCTATTTGCATTTTGCATTAATGTACGACGGTTCTTTACCATGATAATTATTAATGATTAGTCATATTGTCATGTGCTGTGTCTATTGTAATGTTTTAATCGTTGCAAGGATCCTTATTTGTTATCAAAGATACCGTGATTATTAATACGTAGATAGGTATTGAATTAGTAGGGTCGCTAGAATCCTATTATGATATACTTACCTACCTACCTATAAGGTATGGCTAAATGCGACTAATGCATAATGTTGGGTATGTTCAAAGAAACAAACCATTTAGTACTCTAGGTACTGTAACTCACAGAATCAGCAAGCTGAAGTGGCAATGGGCCGGTCATATTAGCTGGAGAACCGATGACCGTCGCGGTAGACGACTTCTCGAGTGGAGACCGCGAATCGGCAAACGTAAGGTAAGTAGGACGCACTCGGGCTAGGTGGAGCGACGATCTTCCCAGGGTGGCTGGTAGCAGCTGGATGAGAGTCGCTGAGCATCGAGCAGAATAGCGTTCAATGGAGAGGCCTGTGTCCAGCACTGGACTGCTGTAGACTCATGATAATGATCGAAGCATCAAACTAAATATTTTTACAACGTCAAAATCAACTCCAATTCCCAAAGGCACAGCTGCAACTAATTCCCTGAATAAACTATCTCCAGGGACTTCGTAACCCTAACGATTCCCAATAAATGACATTCGCGTGCTCGCATCAAACTTAACCTCTAATCGAATCACAGCGACATCTAACGTGTAATCCAAACAAATCACACTTCCAAACACTAATACGAAACGGGAACGCGCCATTAACGCGCCCCCGACATAAATCCACGATAATATAATAAACTTATTCATAACAAACTTAATATGGCTATAACATTAAATATTAAAACACGCTGTGTAGGGCTCAACGATCCACGCAAATTGCTTTCCGTATCCACCCATCTCTTTCTAATCCCCATACAAAAGACGGAGATAGATAGATATTTGTCAGTTCGTTGCTGCAGTTGTTCTGTAAGTAATGAGGATCGTCACGCCCCGCAATCAAATTCCGGCGCCATGATTGGTCGTTTAGCAGGGTTCGAAGTTTGAAACGCTTTTTTTTTTCGCTGTAATTTTCGTTCATTATCTTTAGACTATGTGTAAATGACGCGTTCAGCCGACGGTAATTTTTAATCTCGTTAGCGAGTTTACGATTCATTAAATTGTTTTGTAATTTGTTTATTGTGGGTAATTTAATTTTGGATAGTTAGATTTTATGTTTGTTTATGTGTAATTTGGGGTGTGCGACTGTGTGATATCTTTTCTATTATAGTTTAGAGATTCTTATTTCCTATTGGCCATCAAGGCTTAGTAAAAAATATCACTGAGCCAAATCTTAAAACTTACTTACCTATCTAGGTTTAATACATCAAAATCTATTTGAAGTAATTTGGCGGAAAGATCTCATTCACTCCTTCGGCGCTACGTTAGGTAAGGTAAGGGATGCCTCACTTTTTCCAATCTACCTATCTGTCCGTTCTGATAGACTCCGTACTTTCGATTGTTTTCGAGAAAAACTGTAAAATTAGAATCAATAATTAGACCTACCTATTAAAGTACCTACAGTCAAAACCGTTTATAACGACTTCGAACGGACCCTCGTATTACGGTTGTTACCTGCGTACCTACAAATTTTTGCATGCCAAATGGTAACAATATACCTAGCTGGAACTATACATTTGGTACCTATTTTCTAACAACTCACCCGTATCATCAACGTACCCGTTATTCTATGCAAATAAACATTTTCTACTCTATTCGAGACCACGTCAAAAAATAACCAAAATCAAAAATCAATAGGTACCTACACACTCATGATCTAACTCAGCGTAAGTAGGTAATTTAGGCCGAATTGATTTTTCTTTACCGACAATACGTCTGCCCTAATTGATGATTCCTATACCCACCAAACTTCAGCTCGCCCCAACAAAATCACTGGCACCAATAAAATATTCAAAACATCACAGAAAATATGAATTGCAAATGCTTACAACAAACACTTTTGCATCCCTACGGATATTCGATAAAATTATAATAAAACATTTCGTTACGCGAATCCGAATGTCATCTCACATCACTATTTGAGTGCACTTAAAAACCGTTACTAATGTCACATTTTGATTACAAACTTATTTTTACATTTAAATTGAAGAAAATTGAACCTTACTGATAAATAAATACGTTTTAAACGAATGGAAAAAGATATTTGTATTTTGTTTACGGAATAGAAAAGTGGGTGAAACATTTTATTTGTGAGGCAAACGAAACTGAATTTTATTGCTTAAAAAATACGCTGCATTTTCCACTGCAATATAGTTGACATTGTACTGTGCAGAACCAAAATAGAGATGCACTTTATATATTGTTTGTAGAACTTTATTGCTTACGAAATAGGGCACAAAATTTGTTAAAATTAAATTTATTTACACTACAAGTTACTTTTGTAATAGCGATGTGATTTCGCGCGACTTTCCCTCGAAAATGGCGGTCTTTTGACAGTTACTAAAGGGAAGTCGCATTTGTGATGAAATTAGTTATTCCTAGTGGGGTAGGCAGAGTCAAGAAGGGTTTAATTCAAGTGATGTGAATACAGATACCCATACTAATAATGTTTGATTATTTAGGTATAGGCTAGATATCTAGTGTCGCGCTACAAAAGCACTAAAACAAACAAGCCAACTTTTTTATACTGGTGGGTGTGACAGCTGCGTCTGACACTCGCGCTACGTCATTGTGCTGTCATTGTGCTTTTATAATGTGCGTGCATTTAGCGGCTAACAGTTGGACGCAATGTTTTTCCACGAGTTCACAGCTTTGTTGAGCTTTGTCTAGACATAATAAAGCCCTGCCGCACATCTCAAACACATAGTTGAGATGGGCGGCAGGGCTTTCAGAAATCTCGGTTTCATCTTGAGACAGTGTAAGGAGTTTTCCGAAATTGCAGCTGTAAAAGTTTTATATACCTAATGCACTTGTGAGGAGTCATCTCGAAACGAATGCAATCATTTGGAACCCGCATGAAGGGAAATACAGCCTCATGTTGGAAAAAATTCATGCTAGGTTTCTTTACCATAAACAGTACGGGGTGTATCCCTTTTATCCTCTGATGTACCCGAGTCTGTTCGTCCTGGGCATGGTCGGGTACACCAGGCTGGCAGTAAGAAGAGACGTCGCGCTGGTCAAGTACGTGGCTCGCGTACTGCTAGGGTTGCTCCACAACCCGGAGGTGCTGGCAGCGCTGCGGCTGCTCGCGCCGGACGGGTGCGTAGGTGCGCGCCGCCGCCCTGCTCTGTTAGACGTGCCAGCGGCTAGGACTAACCTACTCAAGTTTACCCCTATGTCACGAGCCGCACGTATTATTAATATTATTACGGTATCGGAGGATATATTTGGGCAAAACCTGCCGAAATTCATGCAAATGGCTCAAATACTTAATACTTGAAAGAAGTATGATATTATAATAATATGTAAGTATACCTATGTATAATTCTTTGGCATTTTATAACATCGCCTTGGATGAATCTGTAAAGGTGTTATAATTGTGATATAAATAAATAAAAAATAAATAAATTATATCTTTCTTTACTAATACATAGTATGTAGACGAAAAAAGCAAAGTGTGGTTAATCCTGTATTTTAGGTAAACAAGCCAAAAATAAGCTAATTACGATATACTTATCAACAACTTCGTTAACAAGACAGGTAGGTACCGACTTCAAACTAATTACATCTACTTAATTGCCTATTAAGAGATGCAGCGACGCAGAATCCACATATAGGTAGGTACCTAAACTAATTAGACGAGTGATAAAAAATAGGGTGTGTGCTTGCATACACAGCTGAGAGTATACGCGATTCAGCGTTACCGACCGACTTTAGCCGAGTATACACGAGTCAGCGTCACCAACCCGAGCGTGACGTTTTAGTTTCGTTCACTGTTCAGAAAGAGGGAAAAGTAAAGAAGTTTTCACTTTAAAAAAAACGCAATTAATGTGACAAATTGTAGGTCGTATGGTAACGTCAGTCCTTCGGTTACCAACTTACTAGAACTTTTTGTACCTACCTACCTATCATTTATAAGTAGGTATGCCTGTAAACTATGCCTATACCAGCTGCATTTTTTGGTTATTTATCTATAACTTATGCTGGGTTTTCTGGTAAGTACCTACATTACTTTACATTTTTTACATGCGTAGGGTTGCCTTAATTGGCAAGGCTCATGTCGGGACGCAAAACGAAAAAAACAATACGTATGAATATAAAAAAAAAAAAAAAAAAAAAACTAAAGTAGGTATGGAAGCAGTGCTAGACGTAGCTTGATCATATTTTTCTGAAGACTACTTTTTTAAGCTTTTACATATTTATAAAACTCCGTGCAAGTCATAGGTATTAAAGTTAACCTGACACTGTAATATCGACTCCACAGTCTCCGGCAGCAGGCGATTTCAATCATCGGTCCACTGGCCCGACAACAAAGAAAATAGGTACTCTTTCCATAGTGGCGTTGTGGCCAGGCATCGCTAACAAATATTCGCATTTGAGCATTTGGCATTTTCTTTCAGGATTTTCCGTTTCATTTAGAAAGAAAATCCATTTCTCTTCTACCGAATTTTTGGCCTTCCATTCTTCCGTGTCAACTTTCATAATAGTGTAATAGTGCTTTGTCGGGACGTCGGTCGGGACAGAGGGCCTAATGACGGTGACAGTCTCGATATATCAGGACGAATAGCAACCCAAATTATGCGTTATCTTATTGTATGACTTTATGGTTTGGCATGAAAAGAAACACCAACATTTTTATACAGCCTGTATTTATAAAATATGAAAAGCTAAACAGATCATAACAGTTTATTGATTTATACATGGCCGGCTCGCCACTTAAGTGCGAGTATACGACTGTATGAGTCCCCCAACTAACCACAATACATGTTGGGGGATGGGGGACCGTTCGCAGAAATATTTGTAAAGGTAGAGCCACAACCGAAATATAGCGAAACTTGCATGGACAGTTTATTTGATACAAATAATTTGTCGTAAGTAGTGAGGTACCTATAACATCATAAGGCTTGCATTCCCCGAAGTGTTGAACTCAAACTCAAAGCATTTATTTCAATTAACCTTTATAATACTGGTGTCTCATATTGGAGACAGATAACAATAAAATTCTATTGTGTCTGCTAATTGCGCGCGCGACAGATTAAACCATTTACAGACACTTTTGAATTGTCAGAGTCGGTTGGAATTGTTTAGTCAGATAGTTGAAGTTGCACATTACAAAAAGTAGATCTTTATGGAGAACGGGCAAGAAACACCAAGGACCCTCTTTTAGTTACCTATAGAAGAATTCGATTTACCACTTCTGTACCATACGAGGACGTTCAGCCTCGCTTACCAAAGTTGGTGTCCAATTTTGCCACTTGAAAGGCGTATGGATTGCCGTCATTGTTGGTTTTATGACGCAGTAGAATCATGAATAGTGTGTCTATCTTCACATAAACATATATACTTATAATATTATAAATATGTATGTAAGGCTGTTGTGTGACTGAGCCCTAACACAAGAAGAGGAAGGTATGATACTTTTGAACAAATATCCATTTGTTAATAGTTTCCAAATGGTAAAGATGTCCGTGTCGGATTATAAACATAAATACAAGATATGCCTACCTAGCTAAAAGGGTCAAATATAATCATAAGCTAGACGTCTTGAACCTCACTTAGGACTTAATCGAAATAGAACAGCTACTCAGTCCTCTTTTCCGCAAACTCAAAACCACAACATAATTTGTGGCATGTAATTTGGCGCGCTGTCACGATGACAGCTCGGCGGAAAGGGCGTGGCTTCCGGCCGCGTTCCGTTTTACTTAACGCACGCTCGCAAAATGACACGACCCATTAAAATCGACCAGTCTTACTTGGACTACCCTCCGATTTGCTTTGATCTTAACTGTTGACAATCTTTGAGATTCAAGTGGTCGGGGAAGTGGGTATTTTGAATTGTTATCTGATTACATTTTGAGTATATTTTTATGGTTGATTTGTTGTTGAATTTATAAATGGAGATTGAAGGAATTTTCAGAAATTAATTTTGAATTCATAAGTAGTGTTTTTTGAATTTTAACCTACTTATGTATTTTAAGGTTATTTGATAGATTATTTTTAATAAATCTTTTAGCATACAAGTCCCACTTACTACCTACGCATAATCAATAATACCTACACTAGACAAGCGACTCTATTATTACAATTTCTAAGAACACTTCACGGTTAAACAATTACCGAAGTCACGCCAGTCTGCGCGAGCCCTAAATGTGTACTTATTACAGTGACCATGCATTCTATACATTTCACTTAGTTGCTCTTGAGCCGATGGTTGCCAAAGCCCTAAGACCGTGGACCGCCTAGCCATCCATAAGATACCCAAATTGCCCAGATTGCGGGGGCCTAAGTGACAGCTCTTGAACGTGGTTTAGATGTGCTGTTCGCGTTTGTTGGTGACATTCGTTCCGCATCCATTATTTAACAAAAGAGACTAATGCCTCTAATATTTTCCTTCAATAATCATACTTACCGAAATAACTCCCCATTAAGGGTGGTCTACTATAAATAATCTTTTTAACAATATATCGAGAGCTCCTCTCAAACTGGCCATCTTCACTAATGGGATAATTAATAATGCCAAGATTTATAGCGTGGAACGGAACGACGCGACGCCATTTTGACGACAGAAAAAAAATTAATGAAATATTTTTGAAGATGTGTTTACAAATTATTGGTGATGCGGTCGAGATGTTTTTACGCTAATTTAATTTAATGTTGCGACGTGTGAAACTAAATTATTAACGAACATTCGGGATAATAAATGTTTTCACAGGGAAATATTTTGACTTCTTAGGTTATACCTTCTAGTAATAGTGGCGGCTCGGAAGTTAGCCACTCGCTGCGCAGTACCCCACCCCTCTCCCCCGCTGACACATGAATTCGCTACTGCACAGCGACTCGCCTCATGTTCCGAGCCGCCATTAAGTTTGAATTGGGCTGTACCTGCCTAGATACCCATCGCACCTGTCCTACCTTTGACGATGAAGCGACTAGCTTGAACGATTTTCTTGCTCAAGAAACGTACAAAATATTTAGTGACCGAAAATGGATTTTCAACCGAAAACGAAAAAGAAACTGGCTTTAGTTTTATTTTCGGCCGAAAACGACGCCAGAAACAAAGATGATTTAGACATTATAAAATATTAATATTTTCGCCGTAGGTAGGGCTGAAATATTGTTTATGTTTTTTTACACCTAGGGAGAGAAAAAGAAAATATAGGCTTTAAAAGAAATAACAATTTTATTCAAAATAATAAACACAATAATTCCATTACAGGATACAACATTTTGTGTATTTCTTGTTGTATTGATTCCCCTGATATTGCAGACTTTTACGAAGTAGGCCGAATGACGCGCGACAATTCACGAATTTCTGGTTTTCGGCTTGGCCGAAGCTTCGGCTGGTTTATGGCCGAATCATGATTTTCTGGCCGAAAATGACCGAAATCGAAGTGTTAGTCGCTCACTAAAGATATTGCAGGGCTCGTTTATGGAATTTGGCGGAGAGCCAGTTTGGTTTCCGCAGGGGGCGCTCCACGGTGGGCGCCATCATGCGCGTGCGAGCCCTCACGACGGGGGATGCGGTGGCTCGGGGTGGGGTCGTCTTGGCGGTGTCTCTAGACATCGCCAACGCCTTCAATACCCTGCCCTGGAGTTGCATCAGGGAGGCACTCCGGTATCACCGGATGCCGACCTACCTCTGTCGTGTGGTCGAGGCCTATCTGGCAGACAGGGCCATCATCTACCCCGGTCACCAGGGAGAGTGGAACCGGCGAGAGATGTCGTGCGGTGTCCCACAGGGATCGGTCCTGGGGCCGCATCTGTGGGACATCGGATACGACTGGGTGCTGCGCGCCGACCTCCCCAATGGCGTCAGCGTCGTTTGTTACGCTGACGACACGTTGGTCCTGGCGCAGGGGAGGTCGCACCAGGCGGCGGCCGAACTAGCGACACACGGGGTTGCGACAATCGTGGCCAGAATCCGGCAGTTGGGACTCGAGGTGGCCTTACACAAGTCTGAGGCCATGTGTTTTCATGGTCCTCGGAACGCGCCACCGTCGGGTTCCCAAATAACGGTAGGAGGGGTTCACATCGGCGTCGAGTCGACGATGAAGTACCTGGGACTCGTCCTCGACAGTCGGTGGAACTTCGTGGAGCATTTCCGACGTTTGGCTCCCAGACTGGACCGGGCCGGGGCTGCCTTGAAGCGGCTCCTACCCAATCTAGGGGGTCCAAACGCCTCCTGCCGGAGGCTATACGCGGGGATCGTGCGGTCCATGGCCCTGTACGGGGCACCGGTGTGGGCGCATTCGTTGAGGCGGCGGCCTGCCCGCCGGTTGAACGCGTCCCAGAGGGTCATGGCCACCCGGCTGGTCCGGGGATACCGCACGGTCTCCGGTGAGGCGGCGAGCCTCCTTGCCGGATTGCCGCCATGGGATCTGGAGGCAAAAGTCCTCGCGCATATTTGGGAGTGGCGCGGGGAGGCGAAACGCCGGGGCTTGACTCCGATGCCGCGAGAAATCGCGGCACAGCGGACAGAGCTCCGACGGGATCTCATGGCGTCATGGAGAGTGCGATTGTCGCAACCCAGTGCTGGGCACGCCACTATTGCGGCGATAAGTCCCCTCTTTGAGGAGTGGCTGGAGAGGCGCCACGGCGTCCTCACCTTCCGCCTGACGCAGGTCCTCACCGGACACGGCTGTTTCGGGAGGTACCTGTTTCAGATAAGGTGGGAGGAAACGCCCGGGTGTCATCACTGCGTGGATCGCCCGGAGGACACGGTGGAGCATACGGTGGAGGTATGCCCGGCTTGGGCAGAGCACCGCCGTGTCCTCGTGGAGGCGATCGGTGGCGGGGATCTCTCGCGTCCGGTCCTGGTCCAGGCCATGGTACGGAGCGAGAGGGCATGGGAGGCCGTCACCTCCTTCTGCGAAGCAGTAATGCTCGCGAAGGAGGAGGCGGAGCGCGTGAGGGAGAGGCAAATTTCGCGCCCTCACGCCCCTAGCCGCCGCAGGAGGAGACGCCCTGGGCGTCGGGAATCGGTTGCCGATTCCCGGCCACCGTAGGCGCGGGCTTGCGGACGGTGAGCAATGGGTAGCTCGCCGTCCGGTAAGGACCAAGCCCGGGTCGACGGCGCGTTGTGTTCCACGCGCGCCTCAAAGAGATGTCAGCGAATGAAGGGGTCCGATGAGACCATTGCCTGCCGGGGTTGCGGGAAAGTCCGAAAGGGATACCGTGGCCCCCTGGCATTGCACAGGCAACAGAAGGAACACGGGTGGGTTTTAGTCAGTAAGAGTCTGACACGCCCTCCCGCTCCACCCAGAGCGGGAGACGTCATTTGATGATTTCCCACCCAAAAAAAAAAAAAAAAAAAAAAAGGGCTCGTTTATGGAAAAGAGGTATATATTATTAGTTAAACGATGATTGTTCACTGTCCAGGCGAGTACAATAGCTATCAAAGAGAGTACCTACTCGCTCAGCGATGCTCGCTTGCCGGGCAGAGCACTCGCTGAGAGACTATGATTATGACATACCCGGACTTTAAAAGAGACTTTTGACCCTGGAGTTTGTTGTCGATAGGAAATGTCAATTCTACTAGGTTATTTTTTTTTCAAATTACTTGTAAAAGTAATTCCGATATCCTATTTAGGGGATAAAGAATTTTATTTTATTTCAGTGGCCTCATGAAAATAGACTATTCGAGTCTGGAATACTTCAAGAAATCCCGAAACCAACACCTGAATAAAGCCGATTTATAGTATTGTGTTGTGTCGTGACGTGACACCTGACGCAGTGGTAGCCAATCAAAACTGTTTTGATTTGACATAGTCCTGAACCGACTCGTTTGATTGGTGTATCCCCGCGTCATGACACAACACGACAAAGTATTGGTGGTTTAAAACTATAAACATTCAAACTTAAAAAAAAATAAACTTGTAACTTGTTTTATAAACTCCACTATAAACGCAAATATTCATTGAAAAAGTAAACACTACAAAGGTATAATGAAACTAATGGCTACCTCATAACAGTGGGGTGTACGTACCTACCAATTACCGACCAGCACAAATTGTAGCAAATTATCGAATTAATATTGATATGTCATTATTGAGGCAGTGTTTGGGCCAACGTTTTTGGGGCAGTGTGTGGACAAAGGTTTGAAGTGATTTTCACTTTAAAAAAATATTATCTGAAAATAATGCCCGCGGTGTCGTCGCCCTCGTACCGCGGAGGTCGGAAATTATCCCACGGTTACGTAGGGAGAGCGGGGCTAAAAGTTCCGATTTTTAATTAACTTCATTTTTTTTACGAATACTTGATTTCAGTATTCATACAATGCGATCAAAACCAACTTATATATCTAACTTTGATATTATGACAGTTATTTGTGGCATTTTTTGTGAGATTTTTTTATTATTAATTCTTTAATGCCTAAAGTCGGAAAGTAACAACTTACCCCGACTTGGGGCAAGTTGTTAACAAGCCGGGGTAAATTGTTACCATATCTGAAAAGCTATTATTTGTGGAATAGAAAACAATAAATGCTCAAATTAAGCCTGTTTATTTAATCAATAATAATCAACTGTATCGTAGGAATCATCAGTTAAATATTTGTATGTTATAACAAAGTAACTATAATTTGTACTTAAAGAATTATTAACCATTTAATAATTAAAAGCTTATCAAATAATTTGTAACTAATCAGCCTTGATAATTAGTTCAGTCTTCCATATTGCCTTGTCTTAGGCTGAAAAAAACAATCATATTGCCGTCATAAGTAGAAAACATAATATACTTATAATTAAGCATCAGAAGATAAATCAGAATCACAGTTCGGGCATAGTAGGTTAATAAGCCTTGATTCTGGCTACATCTGGAATAGGCCCTTACTGTTCTTACATTCTTGACACTGAACCCATTCTTCTCCAGAACGTCAATTAGAGTAACTGTCACAGCACACTAGACAATAATACTCCAAACTGTCCTCTTCACCCTCAGAACTTTCACTACTCATTTGTAAAACCTGCTGTTTAACAGACTTCCCCTTTCCTTTTCCACTTACTTGCTTTATTTTACCCTTCCTTTCCTTTTCCTTTGTTTATTCTCACTTCTTCATTGTTGATGCTCACTTTCCTTTTCTTGCTTTGCTCTCCTGCTAAAGCTTGTTTTTCTGGAGTATCAGTTAAAACAGCGGACTTTCTAAGACGTCTCTTGTGTGTGTCAATCCTTGGCAGTGCATTCGGAAAAGGACGAACTGCTTCTGGAGAGAAATGGCCTTGATCTCCGAGTTGTCTTTCTATGACACCAGAAGATGCAGGCAGATTAACAACCCCTGATGGCCCTAGCGCATCAAATATTTGTCTTTCATCAGTACTAATGTTTACAGTTTCAGATACACACAACACGACAATGTCATTTATTGTAGTTACAGTCTCTGATAATGCTTCAAAATTATTAGTGATAGTGTCATCTGAAACGCCTAAAGCCACATCTGATGCGTTTATTGAAACTAAAGGCCGATCTGTAACATAAGATGGAGCATAGTCGTCTTCTGTAAACACGTTGGGGTCATAAGGCCAAATACCAGCTTTTCTAAAAGCACTCTTTATGTTTATGGGAGTCACTGAGAGTAGTCAGTAGTCTTTTTTGTAGCCAATAGCGATATTTTCTACTCCAGATCTTAGCTTTTTGACAAATCTGTTTAACTTCATATGACAAATAACGAATGCTCTGGCAACAGTTTTTATTTTTCTGCCATCTTTAATAACTGAATCCGCTACTTTTTGCATCAACTCCTGTGACACAGAACTACGTGTTGATTTTCGGGTATAAGTCCGCATGCTGCAGAAGAAGAAAATTACAACATTTATATTCCATTGTTGGTACAAATGAATTGGGGCAAGTTGTTCCGAGGTCACAACGTGCCCCGAAAACAGGAACATCTAGCCCCAAGCACACGTGTTGAAAAAAAGCAAGATATAGGTTAGATTATGAATCATACCTAATTTACGCATAGTGTACTGTAACAGTAGATAAATTCTTTAAATAAAACACTGATACACTAGAGGCTAATCGTTAAAATTCGTGAGATAGACCAAAAATACCAAATACGAAAATATTTACTTACGTGAACCAGCGACACACGTGCTGCTATTCCGATATTTTGGGTGTCACTAGCCTATCTACGATGGCGGCCGTCGGTGCGCTGTGGCTTTCCGTTTCTAGACGTGTTTACTCAATATTCCTATCTCTTTTCCTCGCGAAGTTATTTCAATCGGAACAACTTACCCGGGTAACTTCTAGCCCCGCTCTCCCTACTACCGGGATAAAAGAAATAGAAAAAAAAACCATTTATTTAGCACAGACTAAAAGGCACACACTACAATATACCTACAGCATGCGAAAAAAAGGATTGTACAATACACACAGTAACAACAATAAGTTTAAAATTTTATTATTAAAAATATTTTTATTATAAATGATGTAACTAAAAATTTACGGTTTTCCCAATGTTTCCTTTATCTGTGCTACGAGTCTAAGACGTTGCTTCGTACCAAATTTCAAGATTCTGAGTTCACGGGAAGTACCCTGTAGGTTTTGATTCCCGTGCGAGTGTCGAAAATTTTCGGAAATTTGCGTTATTTAAAACGGCTGTATCTTTTGATTGCGTTGGCTTAGAAGTTTGATTTTTTCACAGCTCTAAGGGACAGTAGACTTGAGTATTTGATATAAATTCCATAGACAGACGGATGGTCAACAAAGTGATCCTATAAGGGTTGCGTTTTTTCCTTTTGAGGTACAGAACCCTAAAAAGTACATATCCTCTTGCATAACCCAGGTCATGGTCTACCTGTGTGCCAAATTTCATAGAAATCTGTTCAGCTGCTAAGACGTGAAAGTGTAACAAACAAACATACTCACTTTCGCATTTATAATACCTATTCATTATTATTTAGGGATTAGGATTTAAGATACTGTGTAAAAGTAATTTTCTTCGATGGGAATCTGGCAAGATTTTGATAGTCATAGGTAATAGTAATAGCCTATATTGATAGCCTAGTGGTGTGACCGTCGGACTGCCAAGTCACAGGTCTCGAGTTCGAACCCAAGGCACGCACCTCTGACTTTTCGGATTCATGTGCGTATTGTATAATTATTATTATCACTAGCTTAAAAAACGGTGAAGGAAAACATCGTGAGGAAACCGGCATGCCTGAGAGATATTTCTCGACGGCATGTGAAGCCAAGTCAGAGGCCCATGGACGGCTTTAAAACTCTGACACCAGGTTAGTCACTAACCACACGAAAAGAAGATATGAACTTTCTTAAGAAATTGTCGGCGCCTAAATAACTATACTTTTGGCTGTTTTTTCATCTAGTAGGCCTAACTCCAGAAAATAAGTATTTGGTAGGAACTTAGTTACAGTGAAAACATAACAATGACAGGAAAATTGCAGTCTTGCAGTAACATGACAGGCCAGCAACGTTGTTTTCAGGTATATGCTGAAAAACATTGGCCCAAATGTTCAGTAAACATTGGCAGCCAACACCCACAGTCCACAGTTCCACACGGTGGTACTCATAAAGCTATAATTGATGGGTGCCCATGGCTCATGGCTCAATACATGTTATTTGTGCCGCAAACGGTGGGGTTCTGTTTGTTTTGGTCATATAGACTATGGGGATTCGTAGAAGTGGCATATTTACTTTTTCTTTTCAAAGCTACCTTAAATCACCTTTCATATTTGTTTCACAGTTTGTCTGATATCAGATAGCTACCTTTACAATATTGATGATGTATCTTTACAATATACCTAAAAAGTGTATGGAAACCTAAGAGACATTTGAAAACATCGTGAGGAAACCTGAGAGACATTTCTCGACAGTATAATATCAAGTCAAGTCAAAGGCCCAAGGGCGGCATAAAAACACCAGGGGCCCAAGTCTGCTATTATTATAAATTCGTCATTCCAACACGATCCCATTATCATTTTGCTAAAAGTTCGTAATCTGCTAAATTCATAATGATCGATCATTGGTTCATCATTGTGTTCCACAACGAAACGAACGAAACTAATTAAAAGAAATGACTGCACAATGACGTTCTCAAGGTAGGTCACTGATCAAAGGAACTGTCAAAATTTTAGCAGATTACCGCCTAAGTCAGTCATTCATTTTTCATTATATACGAGATTACCAATAGATGCCATTTCTTTCAATGGAGTGTCAGTGGCTGAATATGGAAAGTCATAATGACGCCAGTATGTTAGTAGATTACCAAACTTGTCAAAATCAACAATTATGAAATCACTGATAGATCATTCTGACACTATTGTAATAGCAGACTTGAGGCCCAGGTTAGTCACAACTACACGAAAAAGATAGAAAGATGCCAGTGATGTCAGTCTTTAGAAATTGTTTTCGATGTAATATATTTTGAACAGACAGAGACAGAGAAAGTGACATTAGAGAGTAAAACAAGAAAAAAAAACTGCAGAATGTTGCCTACTTATAGTGGGAAATCTTACAGACAGCATAGAATACAATCTATATACTTAACCAAAATGTTACGTATAAAGTTATTACGGTACCAAGTCTAAACCGTCATAGCTCTGTGCGCTCATTTGTGTAATCAATATATAATTTGATAATGAACGGGTGTGAGCTGCGCATAAGCATCATTCGATTCATTGTCAGTCACGCCATCAATAACATTTGAATTAGAATTCTATTCTCGAGTGTGCAGTGAACAAGCTTGGTGATCGATGCTCGTTCCGTCTTTGTTTGAGAAGAGATTTGCTTGATCTGCTGTGGGATAGGGATGGGTCTAAAATTAATAAGCTGCTAAATTAACACTGCTAATTTTTTTTAGTGTCAACACCTGCTAAATAAGTTCTGGGATAGCTGTTAAATATAGCAGTCACAACTCACAACAAAGCAATAATGCAGATTCAGTCACAGTTAGATTGATAAGTTTGAGCAAGTTGATTTAATTAACTGCTAAGTGCTAACTGCTGAATTCGGAATTGTTACATTTAACTAGTGTTGAATAAGACTAATCTTCGTTACGAAGGTTTACGCGGGTTTGTTTGTGGTAGATAGTGTTGTGAGTGAGAATTACATTTGTTTGACTGTTTGTATATTGTGTATACGCCAACAGGAAAAGTTGACAGTCCTAAGCCTGTGAAAAGTATGAAGGAAATGAGAATTAATTACGTTAACAATCTGTCTGTGATTAAATTTAACAGTTAACTGTTAAATTTTAACTGTTAATTATTGTTAGCATTACCATTTAGCAGTGTTATTATTTTTTAACGTTTAAGCCCATCTCTACTGTGGGATAATTTTGGTACAGGCTGTGACAGGTTGGAATCCTAACCAATATAATATAAATGCGAAAGTGAGTTTTTTAGTTACACTCTTTTACGGTACAACGGCAGAATGGATTTGGATGAAATTTGGCGCGTGGGTAGACCATGGCCTGCGTTAGGACATACAATACTATTTATCCCGATATTAACACGGGATCAAGACTTATGCGGGTGAAACCGCCAGGCGCAGCTAGTTATTACATAATTTTAAGTAGGTATCAGTAAGCTACGTTACAGGAACTAATGGGCAAACCCCTAACTCGTAGCCGAATTCTGGACCGAAATAATTTAGTTTAGACTATCATGGTAAGCAGCAGGAGAAGAAATAAGTAAAAAAAAAACACACAAGTTCGTAAATATTCCGACGGACTTGCACTTGTCCGGTTTTTTTTTACTTTACATTAGTAAAATATTCAAAATATGTTACTTTTCAATATTAAAACGATAGATGACAAGTCATTTTATTTCCAATTTCCAAATGCAATAAAAACCGAGATTTCTTCTATCGAAGCAAGCAAAATCAAGTTCATTCAAAAGTGTGACACTTTAAATTGAGTGCAACAAAACTATGGGGCAACAATAGGTGGTGTCACCTTTTAGTACTTAGGTATTGTTTAAATTCAATCGATCATTGAAATCATGCCTACACAAAACACATTAGCATGAGTTTAATACAACCCTTACAAACTCACCTGAGGGTGAGTTTGTAAGGGTTGTATTAAACTCATGCTAATGTGTAACAGCCGCAAGGGTAAGGTTGAGCAACGCTTGCCAAGGTCGCCGGTCGTTCCGAATCTACAAATTACAACAATTAGATTTAAAAATTTCGTATGTCACGACTTTTACAGTAGGTATTAATGAGACCATGTCAAAGAATCAACTGACATAGTTATGAATTATTAATCAATATTATTTTTTCGTTTTCATTTTTCATACAAAACAATTCGACATAGTCACGATTATACGTACACACTTATGTAAGTAGGTACGTGACATAAAAAAAAAAAAAAAACTGTACATTTGTCCATAAAAAAAATTACAACTTGTTTTCTTAGATTTAATTAAGACTCGTACGTACGTACTTATCAATGAAACTTGATACACACATCGAAAGCCTAGTGTTATGTTATCTTCGTAAATAAATACCATCTGTAAATACCATTTACTTTTAAAAGAGTAACCGTGGAGTTTCTTGCCGGCTCTTCTCCATAGGAAACGACCAATTGGAACCGTGCACCTAGCTTCTGACGTTTCATAAGTGCCCTTGTAGGTTTATGTGAAATAAAAATATTTTGAATTTGAATTCGAAACGATGTATTATTGGAATACCTTGTTCTAGGACTCTCTGTATTATTTTATTTATAGCGTAATTATAACCTTAGAGTTATGGGACACGTTGGCAAGAAAGTTTAAAGAAAGAAAGAAAATATTTCTTTGGGACACGCACAGGAAATACAAACAGTAATAATATTTTTTTTTAAAGAAGCCAATATTATATAAAAGTAAAATAAAAAAGGAGCATAAAAAAAAACTAACAAAAATAATAACGACCTGTGCGAGGCCAAAAAGGCCCCTATCTTACGGCGATATTTAAAAATTAAATACCACCACATAAAGGAACACGAATAGACGTGTTCCACCAACGTATCATGTCATGTATGTAACGTGCATCTATATGCAAGTGGACAGCATGCAAAGGCTCCTACCCATACCAGCTGAGCAAATTAGATAGGTATAGGTATTTACTACACTCAGGGGCACATTTAACCGGCCACCTACATTTTGTCGATTATTTCAAAATTGTATCGGTTTTTAACTAATTTTGTTATAAAATTACTTTGGGTGAATCTTTGAGAACACAAATAAAACATGTGTAAGTTGTGAAATGGTTTAATCAAGACAAAAAATTTCAAAATGCGAATATGCAGTCTTCTGACCAAAAACGACATTTAGCAAAATTTTAATTTAAAAAAAGTATGCTCTTAATTATCGCACTAATAATGTGTATTTCCTCCTCTGGCCCTAATCACCTCTTGTAATCGATTTGTAAGCCCGTCCATTATGTCTTGGATGTCGCTTTGTGGAATGTTCCTCCACTCCTCAACAGCTGCAGTTTTCAGCTCACTGATGGTCCTAGGAGCTGGTGTTCGACTCCGAATTCGTCTTTTTAGGTTGTCCCATACATGCTCTATCGGGTTCAGGTCAGGACTCCGAGCTGGCCATGGTAATCTCTGAATATTGATGGCGTCCAAGTACTCTGTGACAATTCTCGCGGTGTGTGCACGAGCGTTGTCGTGCATTAAAACAAAATTATCGCCAATGAATGGAGCAAATGGCATCACATGTGGTTCTAGGACTTCTGTCACGTACCTATGAGCATTTACGCTGCCTCTATCGAAGACCACCAACTCTGTACGGGCCTCGTAACAAATGCCACCCCACACCATAATCGAGCCTCCTTCGTAGCCCACTGTTTCAACCACAGCACATTCAGCAAACCTTTCACCACGGCGTCTATACACCCGCTGACGTCTATCAGGACCTCGTAAAGCGATTCTTGATTCATCAGAGAAGAGAACTGCTTTCCATTGCTCTGACGTCCAATTTAAATGTTCTCGAGCAAAAACAAGTCTCGCTCTTCTGTGAGTTGTCGTTAGCTGTGGTACTCGAGCCGGTCGAAATGATCCCAGATCCCTCTCTGCTAACCTTCTTCTTATTGTTCTTAGGCTCACACTTACATTTCGTACCTCAAATAAGCGGTTACGAGCCTCAGAAGCCGTTGTGAACCGATTTCGAAGAACGTTCGAGACGATGTAACGGTCATCTCTCTCTGACGTACACCGTCTACGACCTTGTCCTGGTCTCCTTGTGTAGGAACCGGTCTCTCTGAAACGCCGGATAGCATCTTGGATAGTGCTTCGTGGGTATCCAAGCATTCGTCCAATCCGACGCTGGCTGAACCCAGCGTCTGCAAGTGCCACAGCCCTAGCTGCTCCAGCTACGTCTAGTGGCATTATTTTAGTGTAAATAAGGTCACAGTACTTCAATACCTCGGTTTTGTTCGAAACAATGGTAAGACAACGTTGTAAAACAAATTTATCCTTCACACAAAACGAGAGGCGAGACTGTCAAATTTCTACTGAACTGATTATTGTTGAATAAAAACCACAAAAGTAAAAAAAAACGCGGGTATATGTGTTTTCTTTATGTCAGATATACCCACTTATAAAGTTACGCCTAGTAGTCAAAGCCCAAGTTAACATCAACAAACGATATGGAATTTCGAATGAGTGGACGGTTAAATGTGCCCCTGAGTGTATAATAATAAGGATGTTGACTGCGGAAAAAAAACAATTTAATATTGGGTAACCTATGAAATTGGCGTTTTTTTTTCTCACAAATAGAGAACCTCGTCACTTCTTTTTTTTTTAAATATCCATCAATTGCTTTATATTAGGTATATCGAATAATGAGCATCATAGACAACTACCAATAGTATAAAAACCTTATTACTTATAGTTTTCTAAACATAATAAATACCTTTAAAATTACTCCTCTTTCTGTTAGCAGAAATGACCACTATTTGTGTTAAAACTTAGCCAAAACTTATTTTTGTCGCTTAATATTATCTTCGTTTTTTAACATTAGTGCATACAAGTTATAAAACATTAGTGTTCATGTTGTTAAATAAATTAAGAAAATGTTAGTATGAAAAATGAATCTTCTTTCAAATTCTCCATACAAAACGCTGATTTCATAGGTGGGGACCTAATATTTGACACGTATTTTTTTACTTTACTTATCATATTAATAAAAAAATTGTTGAGATAAACTGCCTCGACTGCCTCGTTGGTTTAGCGGTCGCAAGCGCTACTGCTGAACATGAGGTCCTGGGTTCGATTCCCAGGTCGGGCAGTGTCTATGGGTTTTTCTTTCTGGAATTTCTCAGCAGCAGCCCGGAGTCTGGATTTGTGCCCGGTTGATGGCAATAGGCTCGCCCCCTATTACATGGGACTTAAACATAACTGGCGAAATGTGGGTGTACTATAGGTACACCTCTGCCCAATCCTTCGGGGAAACAAGGCGTGATGTTGTGTTATGTTTAGAAAAAACGCATTAAGGTTGGGGAGTGGGGGCTCGCTACGTCACGAGTCAGTATAAAGTCTACGAGTGACTTCATGCCACAGATTCAATGTATTGCCGTAATCTTTTGATTACGTAAAAAAAGAAAAAAACATGTCCAATATTTTTTTAATAATCTATCTGTAAGACAAAAAAAAGGAGTCTTCATCCCTATTTAAATTAAATTATAGCAAGCAAGCATTTCTTCTCTCATTGCATGAGCAGTGGTAGCCCAGTGGTAATGGCCGCGAATTACAAATTTTAGGTCGCGGGTCCGAACCCAAGCAGGCACTAGGTACTTTGCGTAAATTATTTCATCACCACTGCTCTCAAAACGGTGAAGGAAAACATCGTGAGGAAACCGCCATGTCCTAGAAGCAAAAATTTGAAGACATGTGACATCTAGGTACCAAGCCGCACTGGGCCCGCGTGGTGGATTAGGTACGGCCCCCTCTCACAGAGAAGAGGCTACATTATAAGCTTATGAAGCTCTATTTGCTAAGAGTGTAGCCAGTCTGGCATCCATTAAAACAAAGAGCACCTCGTTTGCAACAACGCGGGAAGTTGTTACCGTTAACTCTGTCACCAGCTCTCAAACAGACAATCTATGAACAACAAAGTAATCAAAGGACACAAACTATTCAAACATTCGTTTGTTTGTCACAAGTGAATTACAGCCAGGTGCCAGAAACTTACTAATTTAAGTAGCCATTCAAATAAGGTAAGTTCCTTACATCAGAGGAAGTAGTGGTCAGCCCAGGGCATCAATTTGTCAAATATCTTTAATAGATGTTCAACTTTATCACTAAAGCTTATGGTTCAACTTTGATTGGGAAAATTTGACAGTTTCGGATAGGTTGACCTGCTGGCGTCTGTAAATACCTAGTTCGAGGGTTCGAACTTAGGCAGGCTGTTTACTTTGTATTCAATTTCTAATTTTTAAGTTTTCCACCACCACTGCTCTCAAAACGGTGAATGAAAACATCGCGGCCTGTTCTAAAACCAAAAATTCGAAGACATGTGACGTCTCCTGCCAACCCGTACTGGGCTCGCGGCCACTCCCTCGGTAGGGCTGAATGACGTCTTGTCTTATGCTTAGATACTGTATAAGTGGTTAAGTATGTACCTACTTAATTGTGGATGGTGTGAAGTGTGAATGTGAATAGCGTCGTTATCTAATTGTAACTAGTAAAGTAATAGTACTTACTATTTTAATTTGGTCAATTCAGCATTGGGAACTGTTTGCCTAATAGGTTTTAAGGCCAATGAAAGAATAAACAATGCACTAATCTTCTTCTACAGAAAAAAAACCTGTAGGCAACCTATTAGCTCTGCCCAGTGCTGACATTAAAAAAATAAAATAAAAACGTTACACTATTTAAACTGACTCATCTCCCACAAAAAAAAAAAAACTCCATGACATAATTAAAAACGCCGTCAACTCACATTGTCAACAGCCCTAATTAGAAATCCACATTCTAATTTTAAACATAGCAATTAAACAATTTGTTTTCGACGCGGGCAACACGCATCGCTTGCCGCAGTTTATTACTGTAGCAACATTTTACTTGCAAGTGTGAATTACGTTTTAAAATGTCAATGAGTCGTGAAATGGAGTGTTTTCGCGCCTTTGAATCTAAAAATGGCCGACAGCTGACAGCTGTGCCACAGACGTTGTGGTTGAGTTGAGGATGTTTTATTTGTTGTGTTTAAATTGCTAAGTATACCTAGGGATTTGATGTTTTAGTTTTATTTATGGTAGCAGGGTAATATAGAACTTAAAAAATGCAGATTTAAAGAAATAAAAAAGGGCCAATGGGCGAACAACTAGGGCGTTAGACTGGATGAATTTCAATAGGTACCAATCTATCTACTAATGCACTAGTTGAGTAGTGTCCATTTTCACTAACACCCGTAAATAAATGCCGAAAAAACGAGGAAAAAAAAAGTGATCTTTTTACAAAAAAACGACTGCAAAAACACATAAATTTAACTGAAAAGAGAAAAACTGCGTAGGTATGTTCGAAAGAATTTTGGTTTCGCAGGCGGGACAAATAAAAGCTACTGGATTTCAGGATAATAGTAGGTATAACCTGAAGACCCGCCTGCAATACCAAAGTTTTATAACAAATCAAATCATTTATTTTTCGCCAACATTTGTAGCTATAGATGATAAACATGTTTTGAATGTTTTCCATGCTCTGCCGTCACTTGGGCATGCAAAATATACACATAAATTACAATCAAAATACCATGCTGAAGCATCATCTTCCTGCCCTTATCCCTTATCCTGAATAAGAATAAATATTACAAAATTGGAAAATAATTTTAACCATTTTATTTTCCAATGTCAAGAAGTATCTGAAGTAGTCAATAATTGAATGAATGTCAAAGTAAATAATGAATAAATAAATAAAAGTCCTAGTTATGATAATAATTGGGAGTTACACGTCATGTCATTTCTAAGGAATTAAGATTACCTATTGGCCATAGGAATTCCCTTTTAGATATTACTTCACACTGTAATACACTTTTCATCCCACCATCTCGGAAAGAGTATTTTTAATCTTCAGTATCTGAGTGGAAAAGCCGTTTTTATTATCTAGAGGATAAAGTAAATTGAATTTAGAACATCGTGTGCACTAAGTTTGTGAATTAAAAAAAACATTAAACCTATTTACTGCTACCTCTATGGTGCCGAATATATCATACAACTTTTTTTTAATTTGTTAAAAACTCAGACTCGGAACCTTCTTGGTGTTCTTTTTTCAATTTGCTTTGTACGCGGTTCTTTACGCGGCATTTTTTCACGTCATTGTTAAACCTTAGGTATATTAAAAACAAGAAACTTGAAAACAAGTGAAAAAACTAAAATGAGTGATTCTAGCGACGAGGAAGTTTGCTTGACGCCAACAGAATTGACTGAAACTGTTAATAATGCGCAAATGAGCTTTCTCCCTCAACAATCACGCGAGAAGTATTTAAAACAGTACGATATGTTCAACACGTGGCGACTAGCAAAAGGAGCCAAAACTTTCTCAGAAAACGTTTTGCTGGCATATTTTATAGAATTATCCGAGAACAAGAAAGCAAGCACTCTATGGAGTACGTATTCGATGCTAAAAGCAACAATAAAGATGAAAAAAGACAAACATATCGATACCTATCCTAAATTAGTGGCATTTTTAAAAAGAGCCTCATCTGGTCATCAACCAAAAAAATCGAAGGTTTTCACAGTATCTGATATTGAAAAGTTTCTTAACGAAGCACCCGATTCCGTATATTTGGCGGCAAAAGTAAGTCAGTTGCACATTCAGTATCTACTTAAGTATATTAATCTCAATTAAATAGTATACTTAGTAGATGTTGATAGGCATAATTATGCGTTCATATCAATTTTATTCATTTATCTACTACAATACTCTTTACGTTACAGGTTGTTCTTATTATTGGAATAAACGGAGCATGTCGAACTAATGAACTAACACAACTTAATGTCAAAAACATTGAGAAACATTCAGATGACTTACTATTAATTAATTTACCTAATACAAAGACAAAAAGAGACCGCAACTTCGTCATTCGCAAGGAATACGTAACGATTGTTGAGAAATATCAAGCCTTACGCCCGCCTAACACTCCAATCAATCGATTTTTTCTACAGTATCGCAATGGAAAGTGTGTTAGACAGCCTATGGGTACTAATAAAATTGGCAGTATCCCACGAGAAATAGCAACATTTCTTGAAATTCCAGAACCCCTGTTGTACACGGGTCATTGTTTCCGACGAACTTCAGCCACACTTTTGGCTGATTCCGGAGCTGATCTGCTGTCCCTTAAGCGCCACGGAGGCTGGAAGTCCAATGCAGTTGTAGAGGGATACATAGAGGATTCCATCCAAAATAAGTCTAAAATATGTGAAGGCATCGTAGGAGCCATTACACTGAAAGAGCCTCAATCGGATCCTTGTACTGGCCCTTCTACATCAAAAATAAGCCGTTATGAAACACCTAACCATCTCCCTCTCTCTCCAACATTCACGCCAAGGGAATCCGATGAATCGGTACAACTATTAAGTATGACAGATAGTTTACCGAAAAACAGTACACAAGTGACTAACACCAATATTACAGTACCAAACAAAAATATTACACTAAATTTAAATAACTGTAGCAACGTTACTTTAAAATTTTCTTAATTATACCTTAGTATTATTTTGTTATAATTTAAAGATTATTCTGTAATACTTACCTGTCATAATGTAGTAATTAATACCTAAACTGAAATAAAAGTGTACCTATCTTGTGATTGTAAACGTTTTTTTTTTTGCATTTAGTCATTTCCTCGCTGAGGTGGAATGAAAAGTTACGTGTTGCACTCGAGTGCAAAGATTTTTCACCTCGTGCTCTTTTGATTCCCTCGCTAACGCTCAGGATTCTAATTTTGAATCACTCGCTGCGCTCGTGATTCAATTTTAGAATCCTTCGCTTGCTCGGTCATCAAAATTGAACACGCGGTTAAAAAGCAACTTTGCACTCTTGTATAACAAATAACTATTATCAGTTAGAAATTCCTTTAACTTCCGCTTAAATATTTGCAATTTGTCAATGTCTGTAATATAACAAGGCAATTTATTATAAATCTTGGATGTCATGCAATAAACACTGGAATCCATTAAATGACTTCTGCAGGGTACAGTTTGAACTTTATTTCTATACCTATCTAGCACTTCGGAATTTTTCATATAAGTATAAGTACATTCTATAGATTCTATTTAATTATATTCTATAGGTATATTTGGAATTGACTCATGACTAGTTTTTATTTGATACCAATATTGTTGTAATTTATTGAAAAAAACCTTTCCCTCCCTTTTTGTAAGTAGGTACTGTATATTGCATTTTTAGGGACAGATGCAATATATAAATATTATATAGGCTTAGCCAATGTCACTCCCGCTAACGACACCTAAAAATATATTGAAATCCATCAAGCCGCTTAGGCTACAGAGTGTGCCAAAGAAATATATGTAGATGTAAAACGACGCAGGAAACGATTACATACAATCTTGGGCCTGAATGTAACGAGATGAAAATGGTGTGAATGAATAGATTTAAACTTATCAGCCCCTCGCGATCCATAGTTTCACCAGTTTACAATCCAAATTCAGGCGGCGCGGCGTTAAAATACAAAATAATAATTCCAAGTCAAACGTGTGAGTGATCTTCGGTGTCCAGTGTGAAAGCAAGGGTCGTACAACGTAAGCAGGGTCAGAATCCCTAAAAGATAAAGCAGTGGTCGTTGAAAATTAAAAATAATCGAGAAAGCACTCAAAATGCATCAGAAAACATGAAGCGAGTGAGCAACATAGAGTATAGTAATGTGAGCAACCAAGAAGCAGTCGGCAACTGTCTAGTGACAATGTCAGTCAGCTTTCATGCCAGTGACATAGACTAAAAATATAAGAAAATTCGTTTATTGCGTAACAAATTATAACTAATTAGCCAGGTCTCATGTACAAATATTACCTACAATCATCCGTATAGTCAATTCCGAGATACAACAATCGTGCAAACGTTACTTCAGCAGGATTTTAATTATCTTCGCAACCATAACAAATACAAATAGGTACAATAATTTAGTTGTAAGTACAATTTATTTCAAATTGATATCTAATTATTTAGATAAGATTTATTTCAAAATATCCATTAGAAAACAAAAGATCTGGCTGGGGTAACATTACTCCAGCCGGAAGTGTTTTTATCAAATAATTAAAAAAAACTATCAGCTTACCAAATTTAAAAATCTGCTTACCAAACAGAAGCTGTATTTTTAATTATCTATTGCACTTAGATGACGATTTTCGATATTATCTGGCTGGGGTAACGCACACGGTTTTGACTGTAGACTAGACTTTAGACTTCGTCTTCTTTTTTTTTTAAACGTTGGACACTAGGAATTTCTCCTGTATTGTGGGTGCATTTATAAACATTTAAACTCACATACACAAACAGCCAGACCCGGAACAACTACTTGTAGGTCATACAAATATTTTTTCCGTGCGGGAATCCAACCCGCTACACGCAGCGCAGCAGTCAATCGCTTAACTACTGCGCCAACCGTGCCGTCAATACTTTGACGGCACGGTTGGATCTCAAGTAATCCAATCATATAATAGCTGTTACATGACTTTTAGTGTCTGTAAGCATTTCTCAAATTATAGGCACAGTAGGTAGGTACTTAAGTACTAGCAAATTTTGCTAGGTCTTTAATTGAGAAATCGGGTTCCGAGAAATCCGGTTCGGTAAACGGTGACACACGATTTAAAATCACTAAAAATAAATTAGCCGTCGATTGTACTAAATACTCGCATCATGAAACGAACGCGCCTCGATCTGTTCGCGCCAAAACAAACGTCAAAATTCCCGCCCATTTGTATCAATCACTTTGACAGCTCGTGTATAGGGCTGACAAATAGTGATCGATAGAAAAATTCATTCACAAATGGCTATTTTTAATGTTTTTGTTTTAAAATTATTTTCGATGGCACTGGGTACGGAGGCGTGCCAACGATCGTATTGGGCCACGTAATTTTTTGTTGTTTTAGTTTAGTAACATAGATTTTAAGTCATTGTTAAATACTAATACTGTATGGATTGTGTGTAGGTATTTGTATGTGTAGTTCGATACAATATATTATTATTACAAAATAAAACTTTTATATAAGTATGTAGATTTGATTTAGACGGGCAAGCAAAAAAGAATTGAATGCAATGCCGATTTTTTTCTGTCAAAAGTAGATTTTTGTATTTCTTCTAATAAATAAATTGAAACCACAACCGAAGGCACCATCAGACTTGCAGGAAAGTCCGAAAGGGGTATCCGTGGCCCCTGGCAACGTACAGGTAACCGAAGGAACACGGGTGGGTTTTAGTCAGTACCCCATCAAATACCTGTGAATGTTATAAAAAACATGACACCTGGCAGTTGTCAGAATAGCTTTGTCGTCTAGTAAGTTACTACATACTTAAATAGTTTGCGTTACTAGTAGTAACGCAAACTATTTGAACATACCGATATATAAAAAAACACAGCCCTTAACTCCCCACAATTGCTCGTTAAGCATTGATGGCTTCGTTAATTGCAAACGGACACAGAATTAGATACTAATGAAACAAACTAACGTTCTAAAGACATCGGATTGATTGTCGTGCATGCCTCTTAAACACACGGCATGTTAATTTGAATTCTTTTGACGAGATGTGTCGGGATGTTTTTGTGAATGTCTTGTTGGATTCCAGTAGGAGGATGTGGCGTTCTCGCTGTTTGTTTTATACAATACAAAAAATACAAAATAGTTTATGTGATAAATAGAAAATTGTGTGTCTGATGAGGTGTGTGGTGTGGTGTGTGGTGTGGTGTGGTGCGGTGTGGTGTGATGTGGTGTGGTGCGGTGTGGTGTGTGTGGTGTGGTATGGTGCGTGGGTGTGTGGTGTTTAAAGTTATGGTTTATATAACATATATATATATATATATATGTATAATAGGTCTTTACCTATGTAAGTAATTGGAGATTCTATAACCAGCACTTTCAGATTTCATTATCTGTGGTTTGGTGCGCAATTCGAAATTCAAATTAATTTTATTCGAAAGACGTGTTAATTTAATTTCAAATTCATTGTTATTAGATAGTTTTTTTGTTTTATTGTTTAAACTGAAAATTCGTACAATTTTCGAATATGAGTTCCTACGTGGAAATACCGCTGCGCAAACAACACGAAACATTAACGACGTGTACGGGCTTAACACTGCTTGCATAAACACGGTCCAATAATGGTTCAATCGTTTTAAATCTGGAAATTATGAGTTGAAGAACGAGCCTCGCGGTCGGCTGGTAACCATTGTCGGCAACGACGAATTGAAGGCGATAGTGGAAGCGGATCCAACTCAAACTACGGCTGAGCTTGCTGCGGGCCTTGGAGTTAGTTTCAAAACAACATTAAAGCACTTGCGTCAAATCGGAAAGATAAAAAAGCTAGATAAGTGGGTGCCACACGAACTAAGCTACCAACAGCGAGATTTAAGCGTCGAAGCATGCAAAGCACTACTGAATCGGCATAGAAACGAGGGAATTCTTAATCGAATTGTTACCTGCTATGAAAAGTGTATCCTGTACGGCAACCATAAGTGTTCGTCTCAGTGGGTAGACCCGGGTACAGCACCTAATCAGTGCGCTAAAAAAAAGATTACTCATAGGAAGATGATGGTGATTGTCTGGTGGACCAGTGCCGGATACATCACAGCTTCTTACCGAATGGCACAACAGTGACAGCAGGTGTCTATTGCCAAGAATTGCAAACAATGATGGAGAAGCTCGTAATTCAACAACCAAGACTAGTCAATCGCTCTTCCCCATTGCTTCTCCACGACAACGCGCGAGCTTACACTTCACGACGGACCATCGCAAAGCTACAAGAGTTACAAAGAGATAAACAAACTGCCATCAAAATGGCAAAATTGTATAGATAATTTGGGCCAGTACTTTGATTAGCTGAAATAAAAAAAATAAAAAAAATTGTATATTTTAAAATTGCCATACAAATCTTCAATTTCATAGGTAGGTAAAGACCTAATATAATTATATTCTTTGTCCTAAGTGATTTATTTCTGTTGTGTGTGATATATTTGTAATGGTTATTAGTTACTAAGATTTAAGTTTAAAATAAACGATACCAAATTCGATTCTCAAAATACTCGTACGAACTGACTGACAAGCCTGACAAGTAAAAAAGGATAGAGTATACCCCTATTGGATAAAGCGCCGCTAGCGGCATAATAGTGGTGCTGCCTCGGCCCGGCTAAAGTGCCGTAACCATTGCATTGTTACTGAGTCACAATTCATCATCGCCAACATCTTATATATTAGGCAAAATATACACTTATACACTAAAAACAGTGATATTCACAATGTTAACACTAGAAGTAAGGATAAACTACGTGCTCCCTTTCACCGGCTCCATAAGGTTTATAACTCATTTGTTGGGCTTGGTATAACCTTTTATAACAAGCTACCCTCTTCTTTGCTAGATTTGCCTTATAATGCGTTTAAAACTAAATTAAAGTCCAACCTTTGTTCAAAGGCATACTATTCTATCAACGACTACTTAAATGATAAGAATAGATGGTCGCTGTGATTAACTCAAGACAATGTTTAAATGTTCTTTCTCCAGAATTAGTTTACCTACTGACAGGTTATATGAGTTTATATAATTGTTTATAATTTTACTTTATAAGTCAATTTATTTTAATTCTATTTTAATTTAGTGCTGACATAATCTACTCATTACAATGTTTTTTTTATGAGTTGTATTGCAATATGTGGTTAGCTAGCGACCTCGACAATTATTTATTTTACCTCGATGGTCCTAGTTTATCAATTGTAACTTCTAGTTACAGCTATATGTAAGCGGGCACGCCCTTTATGCCTGGAGGCTTTTTCTTTTTTTTAGATATAGTTATATTTATTTCTGCTTGAGTATAGTTCTCGATGCTTTTGGTTGGTATATTGGCGTGTGCTATCATATGGCTATTAATTATAGCTATTTAATTTATAATTTAAATTATTTTTTGCATATTGTAAATTGTCTTGCATACTGTTGTATAGAATCATTTTTTATTTTTTTTCTAACTGAACAGACAGCTGTGCTGCTGGACAGTTTGTTGCGCCACTTCTTCTTCCCAGCGGCAGCACTAGGAAGTGGTGAAGGGTGGGCGTTTTGGGGGACTGTCTTATGTAATTTTGACGTCCAAAAAGTGCTGATTCTCAGCCTAGTTTGATAAATGACTTTTGAATTTTGAACTTTGAACTGTCACTTGTTATTTTGTTTGACTGTTGAGGTTAGTTCGTAAAACACCACATTCCTAAAACATTACATCTCTGGCACTCGCCAGCCGCTACTGCGGCACCGCTCGCTGTGCTCGCTCGGCTGGTGCGTTCTGTGGTCACAGTTCTAACCTAACCTAACCTACCTTTCAGCCATTTCCTACTTAAGTTTTCGTAAATTCCGTCATTGTAGTGATTTTTGATATAACTATCTAAATCAAATACGATCAATCAATACAAAGGACGGCGAACTAACCCCAACAATCAAACCAAATAACAAGTGACATTGACAATGACAATGCAATGCTTACGGCACATTAGCCGGGCCGAGGTAGCGCCACTATTATGCCGCAAATAGCGGCTGTTTATCCGATGGGAATAAAGTGCTGCTAGCGGCACTATAAAATTTAAGAAAAAAAAAGTATTTGACTGACAATCTGTGTTGTAAAATGTTGGCATACAGTTTAGATTCCCGGAGACGCGGGAATCTGAACTGTATGCCAACATTCAAATTTTTACGTTGCATAGATCACGAAAACCTCTGTGAAAGACGGACAAACAAGTGAGATTAGATACCTAATTAGAAGTTCGCTTCGTAGTGTCCTAATTAATAAATTCTAAATAATTAAGTGCTCTACCTTTTAAACGGGGGGTTTAGAAGGTAGAGAGCACTCCACACTCACAACACCCTCTCCTCCCCTTTCCTTTTATCCTTAATTAGTTAGTCTATGGCGACTTGATTTCAATGTATTATATTTCTAACTTTAGAAACGAAATAATTAAGCATAAAATAATTGTTTCGACTTCAGAAACTGTCATTTAATTGTATTTTTTTCTTTTCAAAGTTTTTTGTTTACTTACGTCTTTCAGTACTATCTTACTGTTTGAATCCCAATAATCCAAATCTAACAATATTTTATCCGGCCGGGGCGCCCACTAAGGAACCAAAGGGTGCATTCCATCTCAAAAATCAATAACTTTTTTGTTTATTGACATTTTGAATTGAAATTTTGTATACGTGTTCCTGAATACTTATGCTATTTGATAATTAAAACACCGCCACATTAAACACTATAATTTATTTAGTAAAAAAATGCCAAAAAATATATTTTGAATTTTTTTTTACCTAAGTAGGTATATATTTTTTAGTCCGAGCTTCTTGAGCATCTTGAGATAATATTGGCCTATTGGCAAAACTGCTAAATGCTCCATTATTTTGACAACATTTATAAAAAAATGTGGAATAAAGATCACACATAGTACCAGTTAGGTATATTTAGGTACTCAAATAGTGTGTAGTCCCCATCATTTTTATCATACGTGGGCAAAAAAATTATCACCGCAAAAAAAAAACTAATGTGTTTTTTTTTTCAAATAATATCTATACAACGTGTTTGTTTTTTGGAGGGTTTGCGTATTGTGTTGGCTTGACCTAGGTACATATTAATAAATAGACACGGCAACGTTTTTAATGAAGATTTTTTGAAAAATGTGACCTGTATTAAAAAGTGGTTCAATTGATTCTGCTCGTTATTCTGATCAAACTATTTTCAGGTTTTGCGCATTTAACGTTACACGTTGTAGGTATATAGCTATTTTGTGCTTACTTTGTACATAAAAAGTATACCTATTGTAAAAAGACGTAAAAAGTGTGTTGGAAATAAACAATAACAAGTATTTTGTTGTATCCACAAATGCCATGAATGAAATAAAAAATGTGCAACATTCAAAATTCAAAAGTCATTTATTCAAACTAGGCTGAGAATCAGCACTTTTCGAACGTCAAAGTTACATAAGACAGTCCCACAAAACGCCCACCCTTCACCACTTTCTAGTGCTTTCGCTGGGAAGAAGAAGTAAATTATTGTTGCAATTAGCAAGAATCGTCAATTTATTTTTCCCTTAGTCGACATTTTTGCTTCTAGCAAAAAAAAATGGTGCATTAATGACGCCGCTTTTTTATTTTTTGTATTACTGAATAGTTACCTAAGGAATCTAAAAATGACATTGGTGCAAATGCCTCTAAAGTAGACTAAAAATCACCAAAATTTAGTTTATTCCTGTCAAACGATGATTTCCCATTCTGAAATAAACTAAAGTGACACAACTTAACTATATTTTAGTTTGACAGCACTAAGTTATGACTGATATTTTAATTTCACTAAGATAGGACTGGGATTTTTCAATTTTAAAATGACAATAACTCAACATCGGCAGCTAACGGCAACAAAGAAACCTCAACTTGAACATTAAAAAGACGCGACAATAAAAATAACGTACCATCGAAGAAGTTCATATCTGTACACCGTAAGGACTATTTCTGCTTGCAGCGCTCGGCCGCTATAGAACCGGGGCGGTAAAAGATGTGGTCATCGTGTTCACGGGGTTTTGTTTTCAAACTGCTAAGATATGAAGTTCTTTGATAGTACCTAGGTACTTGTAAACTAGAGATCCTGAGCAATCCAAAAATGTATACATCTTTATATTCCCTTGAAGAACTTAGAATAAGAAAATATCGTTGAACTTCCATAATGTGTAGGTATTCTAGTTAATAATATGAAATTATCGAAGTTCAAAGTTTGGGTTTTTTATTTTATACGTAAAACTGATTACCGCTTTTTTTTTATTAAGTATGTACTTTTATTAATGATAGCTCTATCAACTCAGAAAATAAAACAATCAAAACAGTCAGTACTTCAGTACGTAACACTACTTTTGTCCGAACCATTTTTGACATGTTTTTTTTTTTAACTACGGCATCTTGCAGTTGACCAATGACAACTAAGGTCGTGACTGCTTAACCAGGCTTTCCTATGGCTGCCGCTTCTATACTCAAAGCCTCCAGCCAGGGGCAAAACTAAACTAATTAAAATTAGGCGAGCGCTCGATAAGGGCACCCCCTGTGGGGTATGAACCTCGGCTTAGGGCGTCGTCGCTGGGGGAGGACAGCAAGATGGAATAGGCTGGAACAAACATAATTTTGAAATGGAAAATACCGTTTGGTATTATAGTGCGTCGCGGCGACGACGGCCTGAGGATCAAACTCAGGATCTCACACTTAACAGCCGCGTTTACTGGTTGAGACTCTTGAGACTAACTAGGCTCGCCATCTATTATCTAAGAGCACTTGTTTTGTTTCTATAATGTAAAATTATGAAACGTGCAGTGCCATCTAGTGTCGAGTAGCTATTTTCCAAGGTCACATGGAATGGACCATAGACAACAATATAAATCATTCAACTCGCTTCAATTATTACCCGGCTTATTTGCACGGTTCGATTCTCGTTATAAAATATTACTGCAAGTAGTTTTCTAATTGAGTCGGTTAATAGAAATGCCATAGTCACGTTCAGAACATTTAAACTATACCAATACATTTATTTGTATAGTTTGAATGTGCAGTTAATGTAAAGTTTAATATGTTACACAACAGTTATTATTTTACAGATTTATCATTTACTTACCGAAAAAAAAAAATTGTAGCAACATCTCAAATTATTTAAATATTTGTAATTCTATCGCACTTGCGCCAACGCCTTTGATTTCCAAACGCACTTTTGCAGCGGCAAGAAAAAAGAATAAAAATAAACACGTCAGCTGTCAAAATTTGTTGTGTCATGTTGCTGTAGTATTTTTGTAGAAAACCAAACATTGTTTGTCTGAAATAGAAATAATTAACACTCGTAGTTTATAACTGAACTAGAAAACTACCGCATCGGTCTCACCACCATGCATTGGTACGGGGGCAGTATCGCGGAAGCGGTAAATCTATCAAAGCAAAAAAATGCCATTTTCGTGGTGTTCGTTGAAGGTAATTCTTTTTTTTTCTTTTATAGTTCGAATTCAAGACTTGTGCAACATGATTGATCAGGAAAATGCAGAATTTTAACAGTTTTTGTTTGTAGAAATGTAGGTCAATCCCTATGTCAAGTTTGTGAGGTTAATAGCAAACATTTTGACGTCATAGAAAGGAAGAACGTACTATATTTATTTATGTACATTATGTGTGGAAAACAATCGATTAACCTTACGTACCGGTATTTGCTGCTAATTGTAAAAGATGAATCACCTTTTGTATGTGCGTAGTTACTGAAAATTATGTGAAGAATTACTTGAAGTTCTTAATTTCATTAATTTTGTATGTAAATAGTTTTAACACATCCATCCTTATTAACTTAGCCAATGATCAGCATTGCATAGCATCAGCACCTGGATGGTAAATTGTACAATCCTATGTATCAAACCTTTTAACCCACAACAACAGTGCTATTCTGGGCTCCACTTCGTTTTTCTCCCCAATTGTGCGGAGCTTCAGAATTTTATAGTGTGTAGATGTCTTCAAATAAAACGTTTTCCCAAAATTTCACACTGAGCAAACGCCTAGTTTTTGAGAAAAAAAATCCTAAAGTTTCAGAAATTTTAACCAATTTACGTAAATTAATTGTCATTTTACCACAGATAATGTACGAGTTTCACTCCTAGGTTGTTCCATTTTACGTTCAGACAAAGTGACAGCGGACTCTTATGGTTTTTTATATAAATATTGTAAGTTTTAAACTTTCGTTCACTTTTAAATAGTTGCTACCGCAATTAACTTAATTATAAAGTAAATAATATAGTAAATTAAATTAAAAAAATATAGTTTGTTTTGTACTATTAAAAGATTGTCTGTAACGAAACGTAATCCAATGTCAGTGAAGCGAGCTCGGGACTTGGGGCACCCCGACACGGACAGGTTAGGTTAGAAGGGGATGGCGGGGTCTAGTGAGCGAGCGTAGCGAGCGAATAGACCCCGCCATCCCCTTCGTGGTTATTTTTTTTTAAACCACCCAGAAATAGGAGCCCCGCGAAGCGGGGCTCCGTCGACAACGCTTTACTAAAAATAACCTTGATTGTTACAAGGTAATATTCCAAGATTTGATCATATTTTGGTTTGACCTTGACTTTTGATTGCTGACCTTGACCTTGACGATGTGTTTGACCTTAGTATTGCTTGGAAACTAATTTAGACCCGCCACGTGATCTTCCCCGCCCTTAATACTCTGGTGATTTTTTTGAAACTTTGGCAATTTTTTTCTCGGCACCTATGGTTTTGCTTATTTTGGGGATTTCAAAAATACAATAGAAATGGTCTACTCTATCCAAAAAAAAATACCTACTATAAATCAGAGCTGGGGAGAAAACCGAAGTGCTTCCCTATTCTGTAATAATCTCACGGTGAAAACTTAGGTAAAGTGAACGTGAAGTGAGCTGTCATTCCACCTGCTGCTAGGGACTGACAGCTCACTCTAAGCTCACTTCACCTAAGTTTTCACGGTGAGATGATTACAGAATAGCACTGCAGATATATGTGTAAGAAGGCCGGAATTATATTTAATAATAATTATTTATTTAGGTACTTAAAGGTTTTGTAGTATATGAGGGACTTACAAAGTATACATTATTAATTACAAAATATAGTTAAAAAAATTGCTGGGTGAATCGCTGCTCTCCTAGCTAGATCACTGAGTAATCTATGTTTAGGAGAGACAGTTTCAACCCAAATTGAGTATCACAATAATCATGGTTTTATGCTTTTTGGAAGCAAAAATCTTAAAATAAACATTAAATAAAACAAATTAGAATTAAGTGTTTTTATGGTGATTAATCCTATACTATTAAATGAGCAGTATTATTATTTTAACTATATATATTTGTAATCACGTTCTCGAAAACGGCTCTAACAATTTCGACGAAATTTACAATAAAGGTGTTTATGGGCCAAAAAAACGATCTAGCCAATTAGTTTTCTCTATTTTTACCCTAGCTCAGCTTGGTCGGCCAAGTACTTCTTATGATAAGTAATAATAATCACTAAGAGTTAGGTGAATTTCACCAATTGAAACTGAATGTGATCAGCACATCTAAAAAGAGCTGTCAGTGTAAATATTCCACAGCAATTATGACACTGACAGCTCTTGAACGCTCTTTTGATGTGCTGATTGCATTCCGTTTCAATGGTGATATCTGCCATAAGTGTCTGTAGTAGAGCTCTTGCTGATGGAGGCCGTTTAGCAAAGTACCACTACATTTGTATGCCATATTTAATTTACTGCCTCGTTGGTCTAGTGGTTGCAAGCGCTACTGCTGAACATGAGGTCCTGGGTCGGGCAAAGCGTCATTTGGTTTTTCTTTCTGGAATTTCTCAGTAGCAGCCCGGAGTCTGAATTGGTGCCCGGTTGATGGCTATAGGCTCGTCCCCTATTACATGGGACTTAAACATAACTGACGAAATGTGGGAGTACTATAGGTACACCTCTGCCCAACCCTTCGGGGAAACAAGGTGTGATGTTATGTTATATTTTATTTCTATTCAGAACCCTTAAGGTGCTCCCTCACCGGGAGAATTTGCCTGCAATGTAATGTTTCAGATTCGATTTTGAGCATTACGTTATCATATCGGCTCAGTGACTGATGAGCGTTCGCCTGTAATGTAACATTTCAGATTAAGTATTATTACAGGCATTAAGCACTGTAATACCGAGCATTACTCCTCCCTCACTGATGTAATTCTCATTCAAATTGTATCATTCAGGTTGTACACTGTAATGGTTGGTTTTCCTTTGATGACACTGATGTAATGCTCGACTCTGAACATTACATTGCAGGCTAATGATCCCGGTGAGGGAGCACCTTTAGACACGCTTCTGTGCTGAATCGAACATAATATAATAATAATAATATTTATTCAAAAAATTACAAGGCATAAAAATGAGTACAGTTTTGCTTAAATGTAAATTATATTCCTAAGACTTCAATCAATGTTATCAAAAGAGAACTATAATTTTGTCACTTTAAATCAAATAGTTATATAATCCTCCATTCTTCCGACAGCTATCTGCTGTCGGGGGCAAGGGAAGTCAGTAATTCAAAATGTGTAATTTTCGATACGACAACCTGTCGACGGTCGAGAACAGCTAGACTGGTCTGAGTGTGCTGGTGTAATTACAAACATGTGCTCCTCTGATGCTGCATATGAAAATATTTTAAGGCTGTAGTGACCACCTACCATCTGAAAGGCCACCTCCTTACTTGCCACCCATTATCATCTTCCTGCCCTTGTCTCATGGTACGTAGGTTGGCGCACCCCGTTATATTCTTCCACCCTCCCCTGTGAAGCATCACGCTATCATTCACTCCCTTCTCTTTCATATCATTCCTCACTCAATCCATCCATCTTTTCTTTGTCTTTCCTCACCCTCTTCATCCATCAGTTTGCCACCCAATAACACAAAAGTAAAACATTAAGGGAGATGCACGAAATTCAAATTTTCTTACGTTTTTTTCAATTTTCAGGTCAGTTTCAGGTTGTATATTGATTAAAATATAATTCGAGACCGTAACAAATATGGCTTTACAGAATTATAATCATTAGAATCAGCAATACTATTCCTTATGTTACAATAATCCATGATTTCATGACATAGTCATTCAGTAGGATTATTTGAACTTAGATATTTGTGTTGATGATTTTTATGATTATAGTTCTTTAAATATATAAGTATTTGATACGGTCGCGAATATTATTTACATTAACATACAATGTGATACTGAGCTGCAAATTGCAAAAAATGTATGAACATTTTAATTTCGCGGGCTACCCTGACGCTTTCGCCAACAATTACTTAGTAGGTAAATCTTAAATGTGAGTCATACCATGACACACAATATAACATTGATCTTTGTGACTTGTACTCAGTTCCTATTTTGTTATATATACCTGCAACAGTTAAATATCTGATTTATTGAGACTATGACAAAATCAATAATAAAACACATTATAATGTACAGCTGCCAAAAAATGCTTCCTTACACTTGTCAGTTCGATACAAACAACAACAATGTTTTTCGAATTTAATCTTTATTAGTTACTAGATACCGCCCGCGGTTTTTACTCGCGTGTTATGTCGATAAAAAGTAGCCTGTGTCCTTCCTCAAGGTTCAAGTATCCCCACACGAAATAACATCAAAATCGGTTCAGTCGTTTAGCCGTGAAAGCGCAACAAACAAATATAAAAAAGTCAAATCTTTTCTCTTCATTATAATATTATTACGTATTCTCTCGTACACCATGTTATAAGTTGTAGAGATGACTACTGAGTATTTTTGTTTTAAATTAAATTTGTAAACATTTACCTTTTAAGCCGTTGTCTAGATTGGCTGTTGTTTGTACAACAACCAATCATAACAACGGGTTAACAACATCACTAATAAACAGCGTTGCCCACCTGTTAGTGAGTCAGCCCGTATGTCACACGCTACATTGCCCAACTGTACACTCAACCGCAAAAATATTTATTTATTTATTTCATAAACATGGAGGACTAACAGCTACATTAACACAAGATTGTAATAGAATAGTAAACAGTTAGCCAATACTAACTAGTCCTCACGTTTAAATAGACAGAACAAAAAAAAACCAAGCGAACACATACATAAATATAAAAAGAAAACAGTTCAAAAACCAAATACACATATTTCCATATTAAATGCGTGCCTCTATATATATAGTCTATGTTGCATGCCATTTATCAGATAATTGCATAAATACGGCAACATTAAACACAATGAAATAGACGATTGACAATTGAAGTTATATTTTTGAAAAAAAAATCAAGGCTAGGGCGTCTTCTGACTATGACCACGGTTGTGGATGGAATGTATGGAGAAACTGCAGACAGATAGATAAATTGTTTATTTAGTTGGTTACAAGAGACAACACAACATACAAAAACACGATAAAAATAACAAATTACATGAATATTAAGAAAATACCTACAAGGTAGGGTAAAGGCTCGAGCAGACTAGAGCGACTTGTCGCACGACACGACAGCGGTAATTGTTCTACCGTGAAGTTTTCTTAGAAATTGTTTTGTTAGAGTCGCGTCGCGCTGTCTCGTCGCGCCAGTCTGCACGACGCATATTTTGAAAACACTATTGGTCATAAACAGAGTGCAGTGTGTGTCTCGAGGTTATATTTAACTACGATTTCCTCGCTGAAGCATTGATTGAAGTTATAAGATGTTCTGCTATACAGCACCTCCGCATATACAGGATGTAAGGGACAGCCCTACGCAAACTAAGAGGGTGCATTCAGCTCCATATTTTGAATTATATTCCACTGAAAATTTTCATATTTTTTATCGAGTTTTCAGTTATTATTCCTTTATTACAATGTAAAATTACATTCTCTGTACGCAATGTAAATAATTAATGTAAAAAAACAGCTAAAAAAACAGCAATGGATGTTTTGATTCAAATCAGCTGTTCAACCACCGCGGGGAGGTGGGGAGGGCGTCCGAAAGCTCGCTGCGCTGCCGTTCGCTACGTGCGTTTTGCCACGGTAGCGATACATTGCGTGTAGGGTAATCAAACAAATCAGGTTTGTTCCTGAAATAATTTCATGTACCGGTCATCTTAGTATGATATACTGAATTCACCCTATCAGTCTACGGAGGGCTGTCCCTTACACCCTGTATTATTCTGGGAATTATTCCACATTTCAACAATTAAACCAATACTGTATTAGAAGCTTGCCTTTGAATTTTCCTAAATGTGTACATATTTTTGCTCTCAACTGTACTAGTCTGGCAATATGCCACGTTGCAGCATCATTGTACAGACGCCAGCAGTTCAACCTACCCGAATCTCAGATTTTCCCAATCAACTTTGAACCTTATACTTTAGTGATAAAGTAGAAAATCAATTAAAGAAATTTGACAGATTGCAGTAGGTTGATTTGCTGGCGTCTGTACGAGAATTGGCAATTGGCACCACTGGCCGTGACAAAAAACTTTTTATTGGTTAAACATGTAGTTAATAATGAAATTTGTGATATTAATAACTTTGTAGTTCTTTTTACTTAGTAGTATTTTGGGTTATAAATGGATGTGAATCTAGGAATAGGTATACGAAAAAAGTACCTATTTTACATTGTTGAGTTTTAATCCTTTTTGTATTGACGAAAGTCTACTTCTTCTAAGTGACAAGTTAAATATTAATATTAATCAAATTATTAAATCTATACGATTATAGTGCGCTGGAAAGTAAGGGGTGAATGAGGGATCAATCAAATTGTAGCGGTTACACCGCCACATACGAACTACGCATCAAAGACATGACGTCACACAAATCCTGCATCGCGCAATTAGAGTTTACCGCGCGAACGACATAGTACATATAAGACTATTCGAAATCAACAGTCGGGCAGTCGGCCCGCCAGACACAACACCCGTCTGGTTGAGGATCCTCCCTTTTCTATGGTGGATGAGTGAACTTTACACCCTGTTCCTCATGCTCCCAAAAAATCATTCATTCAAATGAAGGCTGAGGATCAGCACTTTTGGAACGGTAAAATTACTTATGATAGTCCCCAAAACCACCACCCTCCCTTCACCACTTCCTAGTGTTTTAGCTGGGAAGTAGTGGCGCAACAAACTATCCATCAGCACAGCTGTCTGTTAAGTGTTTAAAGACTGTAAATACAGGTCCCAATTCTAGTAGTGTTATTTAATGAACCCGACGGGTTCGATTCCCGGGTCTGGCAAAGTGTGATTGGGTTTTTCCATCTGGAATTTCTCAGTAGCAGCCCAGCCTGGATTTGTGCCCGGTTGGTGGCAATAGGCTCGCCTCCTTATTACATGGGACTCAAACCATAACTGGCGAAATGTGGGTGTACTATAGGTACACCTCTGCCCAACGCTTCGGGGAATACAGGTGTAATGTTATATTATTATTTAATAAAAGTATTAGCGCCAGGCAGATGTGATAGTACACCCACATTTCGCCAGTTATGTTTAAGTCCCATGTAATAGGGGGCGTGCCTATTGCCATCAACCGGGCACAAATCCAGACTCCGGGCTGCTACTGAGAAATTCCAGAAAGAAAAACCCAATGACACTGCCCGACCTGGGAATCGAACCCAGGACCTCATGTTCAGCAGTAACGCTTGCGACCACTAGACCAACGAGGCAGTCACACCTCAGCCCAACCCTTCGGGGAAACAAGGCGTGATGTTATGTGTTATTAACGCCACTTCGCTATAGAAGTTCTTGAGAGGAAAGACGACGGAGGCACCATTAATTTCACAGCGACTTAAAATTGAGGACTTGACAGTCAGATACTCATATTTACCATTTAAATAATGCTTTAAGGCGCAGCATTCTGAAAACGGGGTTTTTTAAAGCAGTGTATCTCTTAAACCGTAAATAATTTTGACCAAAAAAAAGAATGATATTTTCAAGTCTTATTTTAATACAGTGATGGAACTCAAATCATAATTAAACATACATTAATGCTTCAAAAAAATCTTCAAACACACCTCTTAATTGTCTTTAAAAGCAGTGTATACCTTCACTAACAATTATAATTATAAGTAATTAAAAATATACCATAAAATGTCTAATGTCAACCTGCATTCAGTGATGGATTATGATGAGTAATATGAGCAATATGATGAAAAAAACAACGAAAAGCATTGAAAAAGTACAAAAGTGTGGTTATTTTCTTTACTTTTTACACGTAAAGAAAAATACAGAGACAAAGGCAAATCGGAACCCTGCGCCTTAATGGATTCACTACCCTACCTTCACGGCCTGGCTTACGTCAGATATACGTGGGACGATGGAACACTCCGCATTTTAGATAATTATGAAGCTACAAGTAGGTACCCGACGGGCTCGACTTGTCGAATTCAGTAGACGTAACGTAGTCAGAAGATATAAGAGTTACGCGATAGAAAGAGAGGCAACTTCTAGGCTAATATACCTAACTGTCGGTAATTAGCGCTGTGCGACCTGAATTGCACTTTATTGTGTCGTAGCAAGAGCCGCTTTTAAAATAAATGATTTTACGGGGTCCCATCTGTAGGTACTTGTTCATGGAGTAATGCGATTTATCTTCTATACAATACATACATGACATACAAATAAATAAAATGTAAGTGTATATTTGTAATGTCAAAATAATGAAAGTATAAACGGCGCTAACAAAAAAGAATTTTATCTATCGACGCCTTAGAGTGAAAACCTCGTATGTGTAAAAGAAGTATCTATTCAGGAGGAAGAAAAAACTGCGTGCTGTAAAATGTTTGTACGGCGTCTTTTATGTTTTTTTAATTAATTAATATGGAAATATAACCCGCTTTTATATTCAGAACTGTTCGATACTTTATGATTGTCCGAAATTCATACATTTTCAAGCAAGGTATTCACGCCAAACTGACAGATGCAAGTATTTTACGAGGTTCTAGTTTACTGTGGTTATCTGTGTGTGATGGCACTACGAGTATCGAATTTACAAATTAGTCACATCAGTATGTTGCGAGGTTTTCTTCCTAGAAACGCAATAAAATAAATTTGAGCAAACATGCATTCCCGAGGTGTTCACTCTAAGGCGACGCTATGTACTATCGAAGAACTTCATATCTAAGCACTTTGAAAACAAAATCCCGTGAACACGATGACTACATGTGTTAGCGCCCCGGTTTTATAGCGGCCGAGCGCTGCAAGCAGAAATAGTCCTTACGGTGTATAGATATGAACTTCTTCGATGGTACTTATGTTTGTTCCGATTTATCTCCGAAACGTCTGGTCCGATGTTAACGGGACTTCCATTGGGAATAGCAGCTGTTATAAGGAGTAACTTAGGCTAGTTTTAAGGGAATTTTTAACGGTTACTAGTGAAATCAATCTGCCTAGCCTTTTCCCAAATATGTTGGGGTCGGCTTCCAGTCCTACCGGATGCAGCTGAATAGTAGTATTTTACGTGGAATGACTAACTTTGTTTTAATGGATTTATTTTGCCCCCCAGGTGACAATGAGATGTCAGTGGAGATGGCGGCCACAATCGATGACAGCGCAGTGCTGAGCCGTCTGTCCGACCAGGGCAACTTCCTCGCTGTCAAGCTGAAGAGTGGATCCACCAACTACACACACTTCGCGCAGATTTGTATCCTTTATAACGATAGTCGTTACCACAGCAACAGAAGTAGAACTCATCCGTGGAAGTACACAAAAGAACTGGCCAAGTGAATCCGACTCGCACATACTCGCACGGAACCCGTGCCACCGTACGATACGTATCACTATATAGATAGTGCAATCCACGCCGACGCGCCCCACTCCGCTCCGCTCCGTACTAAAGTACAGCTTACAATACAGTAATCGCGGAGTGGGGCGCGTCGTCGTGGATTGCACTATCTGTATATATTTTTAGTCGCCGAATATAAACACGTTTCTTGTACGAGAACCCATATTTTTTATTTTTTTTGTTATTAGTGGCAATATAAATAAATACCTACACAATGTTTGAAAATTTCAACTGTCTAACTATCACGGTTCATGAGACAGCCTGTGTGTGTGTGTGTTTCTGTTGCCGCTATAACAACAAATACTAAAAATACTAAATACAGAATAAAATAAATATTTAAGACGGGCTCCCATACAACAGAATTTTTTTGCCGTTTTTATAGATCTTCTTCTGTCTATCTTCTTCTGGATATCTTCTTAGTTCTATCTGTCAGAGTTTTAAAGCCGCCCATGGGCCTCTGACTTGGCTTCACATGCCGTCGAGAAATATATCTCAGGCATGCCGGTTTCCTCACGATGTTTTCCCTCACCGTTTTTGAAGCAAGTTATATCAATACACACATGAATCCGAGATAACAGAGGTGCGTGCCTTGGATTCAAACTCGAGACCTATGACTTGGCTGTCCGACACACCACTAGGCTATTACTACTATTGGTTGTTCTCGTTGAAAGTGCACAAGAGGCATTTCAAATGTCTCTGAACTGAACAACGTATCTGCAATGCCTGCCTGGTTCCTACTTACTATCAGGAAGGTCGTTTGCTTGTTTGCCGTGCAATATGCAAACAGGTCGCAGTTCATGCCTCATCTTCTGCCTAATCTTTTCCTCCTATGTTGGGGTCGGCTTCCAGGTTACCGGATGCCGCTGAATACCATTATTTTACATGGAACGACTATCCCTAAAGGTTATCTGATCTCCACAACCACAACCAGTTACTGGGTATAATACGATACCCCTTGGTAAGACTGGTTGTTGACTTTCGGGCTTCTGACGACCCGTAACGACAGTCAAAGACCCACGAATGACAGCCGAGACCAACGGCTTAACGTGATTTCCGAAGCTCGGAGGGGTCTTGGTGTGTAAAGATGGTCACTCATCCAAGGACCAACCGCGGCAATCGTAGCTTCCCTAATCGTTTGAACAGTGACAATTCAAAAGTTAGTGCCTGGCTAGTGGTTTAATTGAAATAAATGGTTTGAGTTTGAGTGCGGCTGTTATTACCTAGCCACAATACCCGGACGAGTACGAGATGATGAGTAGGTATCATATGAAAAGACTGCCTGAAACATTACTACATTCACTTTACACAATAAGATGTTCCCTAACTCCACCAACAGATCAATTCGTGCCAGTGCCCTCACTGTTCTTCATAGGTCGGAATGGCACGCCACTCGAGGTGGTCTGCGCTGGCGTGCAGCCCAGCAACCTGGCAACCAGGATAGATAGGATCCTTGAAGAGCACTGTGAGTATCAACCTGTTCCTGCCATTTAATAGGTTGGAATGGCACGCCACGCGAGGTGGTCTGTTAAGTAAGTACCTAAACCGCTGGGTCTAGAAGCGTGAAATTTTGCGCAAGAGTTCCTTATGTAACTGAATGAGCTCTAAGAAAGGGTTTTTGAAAATCTCTAACTATATACTAATAATAAACCTGTAAAGTTTGTTTGTTTGAACCCGCTAATCTCTGAAACTTCCAGTCGGATTTGAAAAAATCTTATTGTATTGATAACCCATTTCTTGAGGAAGGCTATAGGCTCTAAGACCCTTAGAAGTCGAGCAAACAGAAAAAAGTCAGAAAGAACGCTAAGCTAAATCGAAGTAAGTAAATTAATTGCGCCACTTCTTCTTCCCAGCTTAAGCAGAAGTGGTGAAGAGGAATTTTGACGATCGAAAATTCTCAGCCTAGTTTGAATAAATGACTTTTGATTTGATTTGTCTTTGTGTGTATCAGACGTCGCAAGAATTCGACAGTACACATCTGGGTAGTCTTAATCGTGGCCTGCCTAATACAAGGTCCCATTAAAATAGTTGGAGAAATTTTAACACAGCGTTCAGTTCGTCTAACCAAAGATATACAAGAAAAAAAAACACTGATTACAGTGATTTTATTTTGATCTAAAATAATAAATGGCATTGGGTAACCAACATTTTTAGTGTATTCTCGTTAGCTGATTTATTTTTCTTGTAAGTATTTAATGCGTTTTTCTCATTATTTTTTTACTGAATGATTTCAAAAAGTTAGTCCATCTATTTTAATGCGACCATATTATATCATATTTAGATAAACTTAATAAATTCAAAATATCTTCCTCTTCCAGTCAAATCCAAGCAGCCATCCGTATTATCTTCCCAATCCCTTGGGATGGAGGCAACCACGTCGACTACCAACACCGCGCCGCCCACCAGTCAGCCGACCGGCTTCCAGCAGAACATGCAGCAGACAGTCAACTTCGTTAAGACTGAGGCGGCTGCTATGCAGCAACAGAATGCCGCTGATGAAACGAAGGTGGAGGCGGAGTCAGGTTAGTGACGTAAAGGGATACAGTTAGATATACAAAATCGGACAAAGTAAAAAACTGAATATTAAGGAGGAAAACAAACACAAATACACACACACACACACCAACAGACCAGTTTAACTCCACAGTAACACACACACAATTAACCATTAAACCCACAATAAAATGTTAACATCAGAATTATTATGCAATAGGGTGTTTTACTCTTTAAGAAAAAAAATCTAAAAATATATTATTGAGATAGCTTAGGCAAAAAGCAGTCGGAAAACGTTAGTTTTAGTTCATAAAATAGCAAACTAAATTTTAAAATTCAATTCAAAGGTTTCAACTTTTTTAATCTGTTTCATAAAACCATTAGATTTTAGTCACCATGTTATTACGTCATACGGCTATGTAAACTTGAGAAAGTGTTAACTGTCAACTATCAGCGTACCTTTAATCTATAAATTTGTTTACACAGCCAACTAACGTCATGACCACAGAGCAATATGGCGTCCACTGCGTCCAGCGTTTTCGTCAAATTACGCGCGAAACTTGAAAATGCAAAATTTAAATGCATTTTTATGGAACTTAACGATTGAATAAAATTTTTGTGAATTATTTAGTGGTTCATTAGCACTATAGAATCTAATTGAGACACTTTTCAAAAATGGGTGTAATACCCTATTATAAATATTTTTGTAAAAAGGTGTGAATCCCAAGAACACTGTCCTTCAAGATACAGGATTTTCCTAGTTTGAAGGGCAGGGGTCTTAACTCTTTTGTAATAGCCATACCCATCCCATTTAAACACCACTGATGTTTACACTGCTTAGATATGAAGTTCTTCGATAGTACCTATCAGCTGCCCGCTCGTTCGATGCGCCGACGCAACATACGTATCTCTACCTACCTACAATCTGTGCAAATTAACTATACTCCATTTGAAATAAGATTAGACTTTTAACTAAACTTTTTTTACAGTCCGTTCAACCGATTTTGACTTCTATTGCGTTGGTGGCATGACAAATGGCAGTTAAAGTAAACAGTTGGTATTTTAACTAATTTTTTGCTTCTAATTACATCCTTATGAGTTCGGTATAGAAGTCAGAATCGGTTGAATGTACTGTAAAAAAAGTTTAGTTAAAAGTCTAATCTTATTTCAAATGGTGTATAGACATCTCGCTCTAATGTGGCTCCGTACTGCACTAATCAGTACCTGTACGAGTAACGTCACAACGCCAGGTGCCTAGTTAACTCGCACGGGCTGTACGTGGGTTACTGAGGCCCTAGTGTGAGTTTCTTTTAACCATCTCGACTTTACGCATCGACCGCGTTCAGCGCTCCGATTGGCCCTTCGCTGGTGAAGGGCGGCTGTCTGCCAATCGGAGTGCCGAACGCGTCCGATGCGTAAAGTTAAGATGGCTAAAAGAAACACACTAGTGCTTCTGTCCGCTAATTTTATCAGTTTCGAACTAGACTTTTTAAGTTTAGGCCGTGACCCGAAGTTATTTGTAAGAGTAATTCCAATTCTTCCGTCATACTTGCCTTTGATTGGCTGCTAAAATTCTCCTTTCATTAGGAATTTTTGCAGTGCATTTGAAATATTCGCGGTAACCCACACCGATGGATGTTATGCCATTCATCCGCAAAAAAACGGCCTCACTCCTGAGCAGAATAAGAGGCAGTCACAATAGTATCCTGAGGGCTGTGGCGGCAGATACTTCCTCCGTCGTCATAGTAAGGCAATTTGTGAGAAGACTTATACCATAGTTTTATTTATTTATTTATTTAAACATACATACATCTACCATTACAGCTAACCAATGCGGTAAATGCGCCTTAATGAATACTTAACTTAATGGTTACTTATAAACTAATACCTATAACTAATTACAGACAAAGCATTCCTTGTGAATTCACCCAGAGAAAAACAGAATAGGTCCGTCTCACTCGCTATGAGGAGCGTGCGGAGTGCACGCGTCAGACCATTACCATTCCTCGTTGTGTCTAGATGTTAGGTGGTCTTCCCACAAATTCGTCTTTAGTTCAAGTTACTAACAATAGTGATTTAAGTGCGTTATCCGAAATAAAATTATATTATTTTACATATTTATTAGGGACCGTAGGGTTACCTACGGGTGCCATTAGCTCGCATGCGAGGTATGCTCTCCCTCGCATTCATTCTTCGAGCTGCTCGTAAGATTGCACCAATTAGGAAAGAATGAAAGATAAATAGGTTTATTTGTCACAGAAACACGTGCATACAAAAAACAACAAAATACTAATATTAACATATCATAAATATTCGGCAGCTGCACGTCATGACGGTGACAAGATGGCTTCCACTCAGTATAATGCTGTGCTATGGGGGACCCACAGCACAGCGCTGATTTTTTTTAAAGAAATACACCCGCACCATCTCGTAAAATTCGCTGTTAGTGAAGTCGACATCGTGTTCGAAAAGTACAATACACGCGCGGCGCGTTACTAGCGCGGGGAAGCGATGACGTCACGCCAGTGCGCACGAGCAACTGTCGGCCAGCGGGTGGGGCGCTGCCGACCAGAGCCACGTGCGCCGCCGCCGTTCTATAGAAAATATGTCAAACCGCCATATTTATTCTACAAATAAAAGTTATATGACAATTGAAAAATTGGCCTTAATTAAGAGATTATTTTTTCCAATAAGATTTACTAAAACCCCAGGTGTGGCTCAAAATTATCAACTCTACATTCAACATTTTCATTCCCAGCATCCGGCTCCCCGCGAGCCAAGATCCCTAAGACGGGGTCCGCAGACAAGCCCCTAACTCCGGACGACCTGGTTCACGACGGTGACGTGAGCGTGCGGCGCCCCATCAAGCCCGATGAGCCGGGGCCCAGCCAGGCCCCCACACCCAGCCTGCCCGACTCGCCAGTAAATGCACAGGTGGGTTTTCAAAAAACATTTTTTTTATGTATTTGATCACGTGATCACGTAGGGAAACTCCAAGCATTGCCCTCTCCATTGGGGTGACTTTTAGCCTTCTAATAAGGCCTATTATTTCAGTGTCATGTCACTGGCACAAGCTTAGTTATAATATTTCAAACTATTTCTCAAATAATCAATTGCAATAAGGCGAGCAATATGTGCCTCTCGACTTTGTTTAGTGGGGTTGAAAAGATCACACCCGTTAAGAGGGAACAGGGCCTGCGAGGAATTTACCAATAAGTTTCCGAAAATAAAATAAAAAAACAGGGACGTGTCTACAACAGACCTTAATTTTATGAAAAAAAAAATATTGCTCTAGAGTCATTATTCAGGAAGAAAAAAGAGGAATACGTTTGTATGCAGAATCTGAGGCCCTGTTCCCTCTTAACGATATTAGTTTAAATGTACTATCGAGGAACTTCATATCTAAGCAGTTTGAAAACAAAATCCCGTGAACACGATGACCACATCTGTTACCGCCCCGTTCTATAGCGGCCGGGCGCTGTAAGCAGAAATAGTCTTACGGTGTATAGATATGAACTTCTTCGATAGTACCTACTGCATGTTTGCCCAGACAGCAGTGCAATTGCAGCATATACAGCTGTGGTAACGGCCGTGAGTTCCGAGTTGTAGGTTCGAACCTAGACAGGCTGTACTTTGTGTAAATTATTTCATCACCACTGCTCTCAAAACGGTGAAGGAAAACATCGTGAGGAAACCGGCATGGTCTGGAACCAAAAATTCGAAGCATGTGACATCTACTAGCCCGCGCTCCCTCTCACTGAGGAGGCCGTGTCCCAGCAGTGGGGACACAAAGACTGATTGATTATGCATGTTTTACTTGATTTAAACTTTTCGTAACGCATTTTTTTTTCACAAGCTTTTTTTATTATTATTTTTTAATTCTTAGTTTGTTAGGAAAATGGCATGTTTAGGAAAATGGCAGTTGTAAGTGTGTTACGTAATTACTCCGCTGATGCTGATGCCAGAATCGTCGACACACGATGAAACTCCGTTTTGGTAATTCGTATCGTTAAAATACAGTATGATGCACGTATATTAACGGTAGCTGGTCATTGATATATAACAAAACCCAAGATACACAATTCTTTTCAATTATGGCATTTTAAAGTGTTTTAGGTTATCAAAATAAAAGTCAAACATAAACTTTAAACTAACAGACATAAATCAGCTTTTTGAACAATACGAAAATCGAATCAAAAGCATCATAAACTACGATTAGATACATATTCGAATTTTAAGTCGTCGTTACGTCAGAACCCCGAAAGTCTAGTAACTTGGTTTTGGAGGTCAGATAGGCAGTCGCTCCATGTATAAATACTGGTATTCAGCTGCGTCCGGTTAGAATGGAAGCCGACCACAACATAGTTGGGAAAAGAGAGCAGATTATGATCATAATCGAAAATAGAAATAAATGCAGAACGCACTCTTTTTTGGCATTTTTGAATGTGTATCTACTTTTTTTTTTATGAAGTTCTTCAATGCGGCTTACGAAGATGACTGGTAGAAATTCTCACGTAACGAAAAAGCGTAATGCTTCTCCATGCGACTTTCTAAAAACAGAAGAAAAGAGAAAGTGTAAATTAAAGACGTGTTTTTAATTTTAATACAGAGCCATCTAGTATAAGTTTCTAAAAATGTCCACTAGATGGCTCTGTACTAAAAACGCGTCTGTAGGTGGGTAAAACAGTATATGCTGATTAAATGAAACTTCGAAAAAAAATGTCAGTGTCAACAAGGTCTCAAGTTTCAAGTGATTTTTTTGTGTTTTTGTTTAAAATCATACGTGAGAAGGAACGTCGTTCCTGACGGGGGTTTTTTATACATCAATGACTTAATCCAAACTGGCCATATTTTAGGAACTATTTTTCTTAATTTGCAACCATATTGCAGGAATCTCTCCTTCAGGCTACAGAAAGTATAGGCAGTGTAGAAGAAAAGATGGAACGAGCGAAGGAGCTGATAGAAGCTAGGAGAAGAGAGAAAGCTGATAAGGAGAAAGAGGTAGGGAGTCCTTAACACTAGTATTTTGAGGTGGAGGCGGGCGGGGATATCATCAGCGTCGTTATCAGTCGTCATTATGTATGAAAAAAAACGGGCATGCGCTTCGGTAATCTTCGTGTTTCCGAATTAGAACGAACGTTGCGCCACAGAGTAACCTCCCACAGAGGCAAAGCTTCTAAGTTTTGTACTGCTGCGTTTTGTATTAGTGCACCTGTCAGTGCATGTTTGTATGGAGTTTTCTCTCTGTCGGATTACCTACTCTGGTCGCAAATCGTCATCAAAGTTTTTTGAAATTGCATACAGTTGTTAATCTATAATTTTAGTACTTCCATCGTTGTAACAGCTCTATATTAGATCTCATCATCGTGTGTTCGTATTTCCGAAGATAGACGATGATTGGCGAAGCCCATACTTTCTTTCGGGTATTTGTATACTGCTGGACATAGACCCTATAGTAATACTGGACATACAGGGCTTGCTTGAAGGAAACATTGCCATATACGTGTTCCTTTTGATATTTCATAACTCTAGGATATTCATTAGACCATGTCAAAGAATTAATGTTTTTTTTTTTCATTTATTTATTATTTATTAAATCCAATAAGTGAAAAAAAAATTTTTTTCTTCAGTCAAATTTGGCTTATAAAAAAAAAATATGACAACGTCTTTAAGATTGATTTGAATGAAAATGATTTACTCGTACTTATCAATGAAACTTAGATACAGATAGTGCAATCCACGCCGATGCGCCCCACTCCGCGATTACCGTACTGTAAGCTGTACTTTATCGCTATTGGAGAGAACGCGGCTAGCCCTAATAGCATTCTGAAGATGTTAGTGAACAAATATGACTCACCGTTTTTTTTTTTTTTTTTTTTTTTTCAATTTCAGTTTATTATTCAAAAGTTTACAATTTCATGATAACTATAAATACAAAATCTTAAACTACGTCAATAAAAAATACATGTGCCTGAACAAGGTAATCCTGTGTTTCAGGCGATATGGGCTAAGCTTAAAACTATTTAAAATAATCACGAATAAGAAAAGTTACAAATAAAACAGTAATGTGAAGTTGGCAAACACGAGAAGTAAGACATAAATTGCATATTAATTAATCAAGTGTACTTTAAGGCGAAATGGGTCCCAAAGAAGAGGTTTTGACGCATTTCGGCTGCACGCAAAATCAATTTTTGTCCTCAAAAACTACAAAGTTGCCTTATTTTTTTTCATGATTATTAAAATTGAAGATATTTTTTAGTGAATTATGAGGGCCAAAACACGATTGACATAATTTGGCTCGATACAAAAAAATCGCAAAGTTTCCTCAAAATGTAGATTTTTTATGAGAAAAAATGGTTTTATTCGATTATAATTAAAGCAATTTCAATAAAATTTCGTCTATACGTTCACCATAAAAGACTTTAGGGGATTATGGATTTATTTTAATGTAACTGCAAATAGAATCTTAAAATAAACCCAAATATAGTAAATCGGGCTAAATCGGCTCGCGCTCAGAGTCCTGCGGGACGTCATCGAGGGTGGACCTGTGTCAAAATTTTTAAAAATACGCTCTCTCTGCAGTTGTTAAAAAAAAATCAAATAAAAGAAGAACACATTAGATATGAAATTGCGACAACTCAGAAAAAATATTTCGTATTTTTAATATAGTTTTAATTCATAATATTGTTTTCGAAAGTGTGATTATTTCTATGCGATAAGATGACGTTTAATTGTCATCTTACAATAGTGTTAGACACATTACAAATTATTATCGATAAAATTATAGTCAAGTGCGAGTCTTATATAATTTTTTATCGTCGTATATGAAGAAGTTTTTTTAAAGATTTTTTTATCAGATTCATCCATGTTACTATATTTACTCTCCACCGAACTGTCTTTGCTAATATCATATTCTATATTAATAAACATATAATATACAATTGGTCCGGTTGTAGGTTGTATAAAAAATATTTAAAACAACTTTCACTCTGTCAAGAACAATTAAAATTAGAAAAAAAATGCTGTTTCGAACAAAAGTGCTATACTAACATGATCAAATGTATAGAACACGATAAAAATCATAATTATATTTTTCGAATAGCTGAGCCAGCAACACAATTTTTTCTTGAATGATTGTTTTCAGTTTTGAATACAAAAAGTCACTGGTTGCGATATCGTATACGACACTTCTGTATACGATAAAATGTCGTTCTAAAATGTCGATGTCCTAAAATAATAGATTCGATAAATTATAGCTATAGCAGTAGGTACGTCACTTGGCAATAAAGTACGGCAATTATTACTTCATAAAGAGCTGTAAATATTTACGAATCTTCATGAGTGGTGGAAAACATCCAAAACAAAAAAATATGGTCACATTATAAGCGAAACAGTACGACCATTTTTAGCCCGTATAAATAAAGATGAAAGTTTGTATGGTTTTTTTTCTTAAATTCACTTACTTGATAAAATTCTTAAATTCACTGACATACAATGCACAACCTAAACCACGCTGGGTATAGAAGCATGCAATTTTGCAGATGATTTCCTTTTATAACGAACGAAATTACGACTTTGATATTTTCTATCAAAATTACATTTTGCGGGACCATTGAGATACGCAGTAGAACCATTGCAATTTTAAACTTTCACCTTACTACCGCAAAACCATGTTTATCTGAAACTAGTTTCTGTCCGCGTCGTCTTCATTCACGTGGCAGTCGTAAGATACCACAATATATTAAAATAACAGGCATATTTTATAAATCTTCACTGTAAGTACAATAGGTTTGTAGTTTTGGTCTCGCCTACCAAAATATACAGAGAGTTAGGACTGGTGACGCGACTGGCTGGCTGGCTGGACTAGCGAGAAAGCGACAGAGTTGTCCGTGTGAGAAGCAGCTCCTCCTGAGGTCTAAACGCGCAGCCTTCACTAGAAATTTCCCATTCCTTGCGAAGTTTTTCATTTTAAGTGAATTATTAAACGCCTGCGTTCCTTCATATAATACCTAATGGCACAACACTGATACACTAATGTATTCTTACAGATTATTCATGACTACCTAACTATCACTAAAAAAATCCAGTGTGCAGTTTGTACACGGGATTTCTCATTAACAGTCACCTAACCATAAATATTGCTTTATATTAAAACCATAGATGACAGAAGAGGCCTAAACTTCATGTTTTTCTGTGTACGTTCTATGAACTATCCCATAACACTATATCAAAAGGTAAAAATGAGTTGATAAATATCAAACGCCAATATGTCCACCACAGACAAAAAATGACTTTCTTACATCAATGTAAAGAGAAAAAAAAAAAAAAAAAGTCAATATTTTACAAATTCCAATAGGTCCACATATTTACTACAAAACCATTGAGTAAAAACTCCGTTTCGTTTCAAAATCTAATAAGTCCCCAAAGACATTCATATCAAAATCCAATACGTCCAAACGGACCAATCAAATCAAGCGGCTGGCTATGATGGCGGCCATTAGTGAGATCGTTTTTGATACGGTTCCGCAATTAATATTCATTTTAAATAGTTAAATAGTGTTAGAATGGACTCGAAAGTGCAAAATGTTGAACCTGGTAAAGCTAGGAAAAGGTCAAATATAAAGTCGCAGCAGAAGAAAGCAGAAAAAAAACGGAAATTGTAAATTTAACTTTCTTTACCTTGGCTGAGCTTGCTCTAGTAGGTATAGGGCTGCCACCGTTTTACTTTTAGGTACCACGATTTCTCTCGTGTAATTCGAGTTCCGGATTTTTTTTTATCAAATTCTTTTTAGTATGTTAATGATTAAAATTTTCATAATAAGTACTTTTTTTTTAAATCTAAAATTAAGAGTAATTTTTAACACCATAGGAGGTACACCTAGTGCCACCCCTAGGTTCTAGCCCAAGATGACGTTATAAAATAGTATTTGTGATCAAATTCAAATATGTCCAACCATGCAGTTTTTTCAAAGTAGTTTATGTCCATTAGTTTAGTTCAAAACCCAATATGTCCAAACAAGTTTCAACGATTGTGGCAAGATTTGATTTGATTCGTTATATTTCTACATTGCCAGGAATAGTCATTGTCAAACAAAGTTAAAATAAACCTTACGGTCTAATAAATAACGTTGTCAGCTCCTGCAAATGAAAATACAATGATATCTCCTTTTCACTTATCATGGACATATTGACGTTTGATATTTATCAACTCAAATGTTGTTTCTTTAATTAATAAAATGAATTGACTGTCACAACACAGCACATTAGCCGATAACGACACCGACCCGACATCGACACGATGTCGGAGGTCTGGTGATCGGATACGTTTAGTGCCTACCAAACGCTTTTACATTGTCTTGCTATTGTCACCTATATCGTCGCAGACAGTGACCGACACCGATATAGGTACGATATCTATCGGCGAAGACACAGTGCGGTGAGAGTAGCGGCATTTTATCACTTGAACACATTTTTTTGCACTGCCGACTTCAAGACGGCGATACTTAGTAGGTAACCATCGCGATGCACCAAACAACCACATTGTTTGGTGCGTCGCAATGGTTGTTTTTTTTTTTTTTTTTAGGGTGGGAAATCATCAGATGACGTCTCCCGCTCTGGGTGGAGCGGGAGGGCATGTCAGACTCTTACTGACTAAAACCCACCCGTGTTCCTTCTGTTGCCTGTGCAATGCCAGGGGGCCACGGTATCCCACTACACCGTACCTAAGTCCCATAAAATGTAAACTTATTGAAACAAATCGAACCTAAGAAAAACTAGTTCAGTTGGTCAACTGCAAATATTTTATGCTGTGGCATGGATTTTTTGCGAAATGATCGGCAGTGAATCGTAAATAAATACGTCTTTCTGCATTTGGGGGAGGCGGAGGTAGCGTTTCAAAGGCCCACAGGCCAGGAAAATGTCGCCTTAATACCTACCTAATAGAATTATAAAACAGTAATTATTTTACTACAGTTAATAATTTTTCAGTATCTTCGTACGTTAGATTTTGGAGAGACTCCTGGAGAGTTTTTTTAAATTAATTAATCAATTGAATTAATCACCTGAACCTAATAATAATACGCCTGAATTAATCACTTCATGCAAGTGCTGGTTAGGCAGAAGTGATGCATTACAACGGTGAGATGTTATACATTCACATTTATGTAAACATTTAAATATTGTTTTTTCTGTGAGCTTAGTACGTACTTATAATAACAGACTAACATGGCTTTTAAGTTTTTTTTTTTCTTTTGTAACTAACCAACTAACATAAATGGATCATTGTTATCTGAGAAATAAATAATTTAATTTAGTATGGAGCGGAGCTGTGTGAGGCGCGTCGTCGTGGATTGCACTATCTATACACACCTCGAGTGTAGTGTTATCTTTAAAAACTATGTATTTTTGAAACACTTTTCTAGGACTTTTTGTATTATTTTTACCAATAGCATATACCCTTAGAGTTATGGTACATCAAAAGGAACACATTCTATATGTACCACGTTAGCAGACAGAATGGTGAATGAAAAATACTTTTAATTTTTTAATTTAGCATGTTTGTTCCAAAGTAATTAGAGATAAAAAAGAATTTAAGAATTTGTGTTCGTTAAATATATTTTACAAAGAGATATTACAAGTCGATTCTTAATATTTAAAAAAGATTTCCGTGGCCATGACAGTGAAAATCCAAGTTATTGATACAGTTGTAACCGGGTTTTTTGCTCACAGTTGGAGAAAGAGAAAGAGATAGAGCGTCGGCAGGCAGGGAAGGGCGTCGCAGAGCTTAAGAAATGGCAGGCAGATCAGGAGCTTAAACAGATACAGGTAAGATATCAAAACACAAAAGTTCACACACATAAGTCCAAGTAACAAAAAAAATTGTCCGTCAGGTAGATTATAAAATAATGTAGGATAGGACACGATTTTTTATATTTTTTTACGTAATCAAAAGATTACGGCAATACTTTGAGTAGGCAATACGTTAAAACGTCAAGGTTCCAGGGAGAAGATACTCCCTAACAATAAGGACTCAAATCGTTTATTGTAATCCATAATGTACAATTACAGGTGGTAAATAAAATAAATAACAATAGGAACACTTATGGACCTTGTCGGGCACAGCTAATGTTTAAATAAGTAGAGAGAGGAAGAGCGCTTTATTAATTTTTCTTGTTATTAAGTTAGAATTGTTTTATTTCTTATTACCTATATAGTGCCGCTGGTGGCACTTTATCCGTATCGGATAAAGTGCCGCAATATGCGGCATACTAGTGGCACTGCCTCGGCCCGGCTAAAGTGCCGTAAGCATTGCATTGTCATTGTCACTTATTATTTTGTTTGATTGTTGAGGTTAACTCGCCGCTCTTTGTATTGATTGATCGTATTTGTGTTAGATAATTTATAATTTTGATAATAAAAAATAATAAAAAAATACCTAGTATGTATATAATTATACCAGCATGTCGATTCCCGTAACCACTTCACCGTGAAAACACGTGAAGTGAGCGTGGAGTGAGCTGTCAGTGTCATCTCACCCTGTTGGAATGACAACTCACTTCACCTAAGTTTTCACGGTGAGATGGTTACAGAATAGCACTGCTGAAGTCACTACATTGACTGAATTTACGAAAAATTAAGTAGCAAATTAAAATAGCTGAAAGATAAGATAGGTTAGGTTAGAACTGTGACCACACATCGCACGAGCCGAGCGAGCGTAACGAGCGGTGCCGCGGCAGCGGCCGGCGAGTTCCAGGGTCAGTTTAGGCACAAGAGAATGTAATGTTTTGGAAATGTGGTGTTTTACAGCGACCTAGCCTCAACAATCAAACAAAATATCAAGTGATAGTGACTCAGTGACAGTGACAGTTACAGTGGAAATCTGACGGCACTTTAGCCGGGCCGAGGTAGTGCCACTAGCATGCCGCTAACGGCACTTTATCCGATAGGGTTAGAGTGTCGCTAACGGCACTCTATACACTGCCTATTTTATATTCAGGTCAATCTATTTATTTATTATTATATTAATAGGACTGTTCCAAAGATCACTGCTTTCTGTTATGAACCCTTGACTCACGACGTAAGCTCTTCCTGGACGAGACTATTGGCCTTAATTATATTTATATTATTATTATTCCTACTACCCACAGGAGGAACGTCGCCGCGAGAAGATGGAGAACAACTTAGCTCGCCAGCGTATCCTCGAGCAAATAGCGCAGGACCGCGCGGAGCGGCGCGCGCGCGACCTGCCGCCCGGCGCGCAGGCGCAGCCGGCCGCGCAGCCCACACACAGTATGATAAACTACTTTTGTTCCTATTATAAATTCACTCCGTGCCTCGGAAAGCACGTTAAGCCGTTGGTCCCGGCTGTCTTTTGTAAGGTCGGACAGTCGTTACGTGAAGTCAGAAGCCAAAAAGTTTGACAACCAGTCTTAAAACACGATACTCCTGTATCGCGTTTTTGGTGGGATTGGTACCCACAAAAAAGTTTAAATTTCATTGAGCAGTGGTCCTTTTTCCAGCATCAGGTGACGGCGGTGGCCGGGCTCGCATTCAGTTCAAATTACCGGACGGCACATCCCACACGGCACACTTCGACGCTGAAGGCACACTCAGAGACGTGCAGCGATATGTCGCTGATAATCTCCGAGTAAGTAACAATACTCATTAAGTGACGGCTTGCATTCTGTTAAAATTACCGGACGGCACACTCCGAGATGTGCAGCGATATGTGACTGATAATCTACGGGTACGGTATTTTAATCGCACGAAGCGACGCGCGCTTTACTTGTGGTAACCAAATTTACAAACACGCTATTAATGTGTGCGTAAGGACGAGTAGCGTCAGCACACTCACACGCACCACCCACACTTACGACGTCGCCACTGTCTCGGACGATACCGAAAGCTCCTGCGCTAACACACACAGTCACAGCGTGTTTCTACATTTGGTCATCGTCATCATCATTTCAGCCGAAAGACGTACTATTAAACAAAGATAAGCATGCTCACTTAAGAAAATATTCCTGCGAGAGCGCAGCTAGTGACAAACCACACCCCTTCCTAGTTTCCCCCAATTAGAGACAATATGCATTTGTGTGAGTAATGAACGAGTAACATAAAATTATAAGTATTAAACCAAATACAAGGAACAACTGCAAAACATTTGAGATAATCCTAAGGTAATAAAAAAACGTATGGGCCGTCCTCTCATTCCCACTAAATAACAATGGGACTTAGATAATGAACTTATTTTTATTGCAGTTGCAAGAGTTGTGCGGCTTGCGGCCTTGCGGCAGCTATAAACAAAAAGCTCTGATAGCATTGTATGAACTGCGGAGAGTATTGGTTCAAATATTACTGTAATTTCCAAGTATTCCCAAATTGCCCAAGTATAAACAAACACATAGAAATTTAGATAGTTATTTACTTTTAATAAAGTCGATTATACACAAAAAAATTAAATATAAACATTTGATACCTTCATGCAGTGCCGGTCAAGGCACCTATACCTACCGTATTCAGGGAGCCGTGAGATAAAAAGTAAACAAACCATAAATGTCCGTTCAATCGATTTTGAATGCTATTGCCTTGGTGGCATGACAAATGGCAGCTGCAGTAAACAGTTGGTATTGTAACCACTTTTTTGCCTTTAATGCCATCCATAAGCCTACGGAATAGAAGTCAAAATCGGTGGATCGGACTGTAGTAAAACGGTTCGTTTCAATGTCTCATCTTATTGTGAATGGAATATGGTGCGGTCGCTGCGGCATGCGGCATCACATAGGATATGGTGAAAATTGGAGAGGCAGTGAAAGTGTTCATAAATAACCTATATCTATAGACCCGATAGAGAGAGGAAAATATTAAAATGGATTAATACATATAAATTGTAGTTTGACATATTTGTTATTAGTTATTACAAATTATTTTTGTAAATACTGCAATACCAATAATACATTTTGTAAACCAAACAAACAGAAGATATGAGTACTAAAATTAATTCTTGTCAATAATAAAATAACATTCAATTCAATAACAAAGAGCTTACGCCGCGCTGGCCGTGCCCATTAAAAACTCGTCTCTTATCAGAAACAAGTGAGCATAATACGCTCCTAGTGTGAGTGTCACACATTCTATACATGACTATACTAATACGAACACCACTAAAATACGCTTTGTGCATCCTATTGGTCAAAACTCGTTCATTGTGCGATCGAGTCGTGAGTCGTGCTATGCGATTATCGCCTTTAAGGTGAGCATGCGGAAGTTAGGCTGATTGTACATACTAATAATAATTAGAATCATTAATACAACTCTATAAGTTATAATTGGTCTCAAACTTGGTAACTGGATTTTTTTTGTCCGCAATAACAACGGACAACCCAGTTAACAGCAGTAACTAACTGGTTTTCAAAAACCTCGATTTTAAATGTATTGTGATGTAACCTTTTTTTGTTTCAGTTGTCTACATCATCATTCGCGCTCTGGACAGCATTCCCTCGACGCGAATTAACGGACGCCGACGCAAGTCTGCGAGGCTTACAACTAGCGCCCTCTGCCGCCTTGCTAGTACTACCACGACGCACTGCGGCCGTCGTGGCCAGGCCTTCCGCTGTGTCCAGCCTTATCAGTGAGTATCTTAGCCTTATCAGTATCATAAGCTTACAACTAGCGCCCTCTGCCGCCTTGCTAGTCCTACCACAACGCACTGCGGCTGTCTTAGCCAGGCCTTCCGCTGTGTCCGGCCTTATCAGTGAGTATCATAGCCTTATCAGTGTCATAGGCTAACAACTAGCGCCCTCTGCCACCTTGCTATTCCTACCACGACGCACTCCGGCCGTCGTGGCCAGACCTTCCGCTGTGTCCAGCCTTATCAGTGAGTATCATAGCCTTATCAGTATCATAGGCTTACAACTAGCGCCCTCTGCCGCCTTGCTAGTACTACCACGACGCACTGCGGCCGTCATGGCCAGACCTTCCGCTGTGTCCAGCCTTATCAGTGAGTATCATAGCCTTATCAGTATCATAGGCTTACAACTAGCGCCCTCTGCCGCCTTGCTAGTACTACCACGACGCACTGCGGCCGTCATGGCCAGACCTTCCGCTGTGTCCAGCCTTATCAGTGAGTATCATAGCCTTATCAGTATCATAGGCTTACAACTAGCGCCCTCTGCCGCCTTGCTAGTACTACCACGACGCACTGCGGCCGTCATGGCCAGACCTTCCGCTGTGTCCAGCCTTATCAGTGAGTATCATAGCCTTATCAGTATCATAGGCTTACAACTAGCGCCCTCTGCCGCCTTGCTAGTACTACCACGACGCACTGCGGCCGTCGTGGCCAGACCTTCCGCTGTGTCAGCTATCAGTAAAGACCTGATAGCTTTGCATAGTAGACCCTCCCGTATGGAAGTAGCTATCACAGGTAAAATTAGCTAACGAATCTACTTATATGCCCAGTTTGGCAATAAAAAATATTAACATTGGTATGCAAAACGAGCCTTGGTGACTCTCAACTTCGTTGTGCTTCTTTTTATACCATGAAAGTAAAGAAAATCTATCAATATTTAGGATGTTTTAATATCTCACATCTTAGCTTTCCGTTTGAGGGCCAAACTAGTCAGGCAAACCAAACCATGAAAGTAAATAAAATCTATCAATATTTAGGATGTTTTAATATCTCACATCTTAGCTCTCCGTTTGAGGGCCAATCTAGTCAGGCAAACCAAACCATGAAAGTAAATAAATCAATATTTAGGATGTTTTAATATCTCACATCTTAGCTCTCGGTTTGAGGGCCAATCTAGTCAGGCAAACCAGAAATAAAGCATGAGTTCACCGTAAACATTAATGTATTATTTATTTATTTACCAGTTTATGCACACTTATAAACAGAGAAGAAGAAAAGAACATACAAAAGAGTACAAAAAAATACGTACAAAAGTGCTGCTAATTTCTAAAGACATTTCTTAAAGGGTACGCTAGTCGGTCATTCGTCCATACAAACGTAGTTTGGTGATTACTCCTCTGTTTGACAGAGCATGATTAAAAAATAAAATAAAATTGATTTGTCTTGTCATTATCTATCCCTGTATGGAAGCATAATTGGAAAAAAAATTGGTTTGGAAGTTATGAGCGTCGAAACTTCCATATTTCAACACTAATTTTAACTCGTCTTTGGGCGTAAATAAATAACTTATTTAGTAAAAAAAAATGCAAAATGGAAACCGTTCCGTACATTGATAGATAACTTATTCAAAAGTTCAAATAATCTTATTTTAAGCAAATATATTTATAGATAGTGCAATCCACGACGACGCGCCCTACTCCGCTCCGCTCCGTACTGGTACACACTGTACAGGTTACTGTACAGTAATCGCGGAGTGGGGCGCCGAAATAAATAATAATAAAAAAAAATGTTTTTTTTAAAGAGCATGCAAAGATATTTTCGGCGTTTTTTGCTCGATCTTAATACGGTTCGTAACTCTTCATAAGCGACTCCGAGTCGCCTTTGGCATGTTTTTTTAATTTGTTAATCATCCGTATAAGGTTTATAGGCAATGACAACTTGGAAAAATACCCAGAAATTTGCTAAATTAAGGAAAAATTTAAAGTGCTTTTTTGTATGGGATTATTGTACTTGTTTAAATTTCGACAGGACAACGTCTGTCGGGTCAATTACTTCATAAATAAACAAAAACATTTCTTCTCCACAGCGTTCTTCACACAACTCTTCACCACCATAATCCTGGAACCATCCCAGAACCTCTTTACCTGGCTTCGCACGCGCCTATTCCCACCCCCGGCCTCCCCCCCTCGTGCCCGCGCCCCCTCCCCCTCCCCCCCGCCGGCCCCCGCGGCCCCGGCCGCGCCCCCCCCGGGGCCCCTGGGCCCGCGCCGGCGCGGCAACATTCACCGTCTGCCCACCGACCGTGCCCCTGATGATGATAATAACACATGGAATGGTAATTCTACTCAGCAAATGTAATTACGACAATGTGGAAAACGTATAGTTTAAGAAAAAGGATTGACTTCGTCTATGAACGAAACTCTCTGTTTGTTGGTGAATTTCAACTTAGTCTATGGGATGGTGAGGGGTCTGCTCAGACCCCGGTGTTGCAGATAACTATCGACGGTGGCGATTCAACATCAGGGCGTCGGCTTGTATGCTATTCAAATAACTCGGGTTATTATAGTACAATAACACAAAAGTGGACTTATTACAAGCCTTGATGCTATAAAGAAATTTTGAAAGCAATCAGAGTGTTCCGTTTTTATACGAAGTGTATTTTTTTTTTTTTTTTGTTTAGCCTAGTCCGCACTAGGGCATAATTATGTTAAATATATTTTGTTCCTATAATAATTTATGGTTTTATTACGTATCTCTGGCTCAATGATAGCTCTTTCGAGCTTGTTAGTAATTTACCCGTCTAATTTAGGACTGGAAAGCGAATTAAATCGTAAACATGGTTGTTTTTCGAGACAGAAGAATTATCTAGAATTTATGATATATTTTCGGCCATTTTGGATTTTTTACCGGCAATTTAATGTTTCATAAATATTGCTCTAATGCGGGCATGGCTTGAACGTATTATGAGCTTTGAGCAATGATATTATATGTAAAAAGAGGTAGAGTTATAAACGTTCCGCAAGTGGCACGTCAAAAGTTGGCTAACTAGCCACATTTTCTTCGTTTTGTCTCTTTTTCGCTCCCGATAATTACGACATGCCCTCCTACTTCCACGTGTCATATAATAGTGTGACATAGTGCCGTTTTTGAAGATAGAATGTTAGGTAGGTAACCTATCTACGTCTTTTTACTTCTAATATCATTGGTTTTGAACCTCTCAGTATGAGCGCAAATTGCGCAAATTTTGCGCATAGATTTTTTAGTCTAAGGTTGACTGCACATTGACGATAATCGCTTAATCGGCTGACTTCTATGCTCGATGCAAATTGCGACTGGCGAACGCGACTAAAAGTAGCTCGATTTCCCCATAATTAAAGAAGTGTTTGCGAAAATCTTATGGTGTATGTATGATAATATTCCTGAAATAAATGCAGTATAGTAATTAAAATTAGTTGGATTTATCGCCCGCGTACAGCCAGCCCTAAGCTTTGGCCACACTGAGGCGAATCTCACGCGGAGTATTGTTTTAATGTCCAGTTTGAACACCATACAAGGTAGACAGAATCGACGCGAGTGAATTTCGCGTCGCACCCCGCGCGGGACTCGCTACATTTCAGCCAGCCGATCTATTCACTAAAACATTTTTACCGTGAAAACTTAGCTTGAAGTGAATCGTCATTCCACTTCACCTAAGTTTTCACGGTAAGATGTTTACAGCAGGGATCGAACTTTTTCCGTTACAACATTTATATATATTACAGCATTTTTTTAAAGATTACTTTAAATTGAATACGACCAATATCAATACCGGTTACCGAAATAAAAATTGCCTCTATCTTACACATTCAGTCGGCATTAGTCAAAGGGCGCGCATCGCCTGTGTGTTTGTGTAACCGGTATTAAAACGGTAACCTAAACAGAGGTAACATGTTTCTTCTTCTTGGTTATCCAAATAGCGGTAACCTTAGTCGTAGAAGTAACCAAAATTCTTCGATGCCTGTACCGTAAGGTTTACTGAATAGACCAGCAAAGCTGTACAGATAGTGCAATCCACGACGACGCGCCCCACTCCGCGATGACTGTACTGTAAGCTGTACTTTAGTGCGGAGTGGGGCGCGTCGTTGTGGATTGCACTATCTTTAAACGAGTATCACAATTCCACTCGCCCGGTGCAAAGGCTATACTTTTGGCATCCATGATTACAGTTTTCCCAAATACAGGGATGCTTCAACGCATAATACTCTGGTGCTCTAGAAAATAACATTTCGGTTCAGACAAGTGACAGTTCCCGATTGCAATGCTAAGAGTAATGCCGATTGTAATGTGCGCCGGGCCACAGACGAATACAGATGGTTCACTCCGTATTTTAGGTATGAAGCTACAGATAGGTACGCGGCGGATTCGGCTTCTCGAATTCAGTGAGCGTATCGTAGTCGGAACTTCTAGGTGAGGAGCTGTGCGACCTGAATTGCACTTTATTGTATAGTAGCAAGAGTCGCTTTTTATTTAAATGATTTTGTGGAGTGAACCATCTGTACTAATCCGTGCCTAGGGCTAGTTTCTCAACCGTGCGTAAGCTGCTGCGATTGGCTGCTGATAAATCGTTCAACCAATCACAGCGCTCGACAGTTTGTCTCATTAATATTGCGATAATTTTCGGTAGAGAAACTGCAGTTGAATCCCTGCAGAGTTATATAATCTCTGCAGATTTAAGAATATCTCTGCAGTATTTACTTAAAGTTGTTGAAATGATTTGCAACACTATAGGTGTTTTAAATACGCTTGACTGTTATTTTAATATTCATTCATGTTGTCATTCATATCACATACTTTCTGAAATAGTTAATCTGAACAGTCGTTCAATGCAAAGGGAAATGGGCGTCCCGAGTTGTCATACTGTAACTCGGGTGGTATAACAACGGTGACGCGTTCTAAGTTTGAAAAATAAATTAATTTAATTTACTATCTGTGACATTTGACAGCCGTCAATGGTCTTGTCATCAGCATTGAACTACTGTCACGAAATAGTTATACTGTGGTTATTATAAATGTGTACGTTAACTCTGCAACTCTGCATTCATATCACTTAAGATCATATTGCTCTGCATAAAAACTTATTTCATGTGAAATATCAGTGATTAAACTTAAATTAATTACCTTAGATATTAATATTTGACGTAAATGAAATGTATAATCATTTCATGTCACTATAAAATAAATGTATGAATATTTTATATGTATATATTGACCAATGTTTAAAAAAATAAATAAAAATTTACACTTTTGAGTTTCAAAACATATAAAATTGTAAAATTAGTTGGAAATTATAATGTTTTGCATTTTGTTTTCAGCTTTGAAAACGGGGACGGTTATTTTATTATTTATTTTACTATTTATGTTTCGTATTGAAGAAATTCAATGAAAAGTTTTGACCCGTTCAGTGTTACATTTGCCCTTTGTTACTTTATACACTGCTACTTTTATCTAAAACCCTACTATAAGTATTATTATATATATCTTATGTAAGTCTGTCGCCATAACAACATTGTTGTGTTTCGGCATTTAGAGATAAGATAGCCAGTTCCTCTGTGGTTGAGGCTTCCGGGTGAAGCTCGCTTCCACCTTCGGGCTGATCATGACTTACCATCAGATGAGATGCAAGCCAAGAGATTCCCTCCCTGTCACAGTAAAAAAAAAAAAAAATTCAATGAGGCTGTTTCCTATGGCGATAAAGAAAAAAATACAGAGAAAAAAAAACATATTTTCGTTAGCGTACCATACTTTTATTTTTCAAAATGGCGGCCATTACTATTCATTTTTCTAATGTCACATTAAATGGGTCAAGGCTACAATAATTAAGTTTTCTAGATTAGTTATGAACTATTATCAAATTTTCGTTGTAATTTATGTTTGAAATAAATATCTGTTAAATATATGTAATATGTTTGGTTTTATTTTCTGTGTTTTATTCCTGTAGATATTAGATTTGAGAGGGGCTCGGGGCTACATGATAACCACCGCACGGGTCGATCAAACGTTAAGTTAAGACCATCCATTATATAACGAGACCTTGGAAATCCGTTGGTTTCGGGGGGTTGTACTGGTATTCAGCTGCATCCGGTTAGACTGGAATCCGACTCTAACATAGTAGGAAAAAGGCAAGGCAGATTGAGATATTAAATTTCTTTATAAGTCTGTACTTATAAAGAAATTTCCAATTTAGCCAAAATCCTGAAAAGCGACAACATTCCGTTGGAGTAACTCACACGAAACCAGGGCCGAACGCCAGGACGTACTCTGCAAGGTACAGACGCCAGCAGGTCAACCTACCCGAAAATGTGAAATTTTCCCAATCAACTTTGAACCTTACTGTTAAGTGATAAAGTTGAAAATCTATTAAAGAAATTTGACAGATTGTAGCAGGTTGATGTGCTGGCGTACATACGCCAGCACATCAACGAGTTTACGAAAAATCTTCGATCTAGCTCTCGAACTATACCTTAAAAATTGAAAATCACTGATAGTAGCCATGCCAGTGTCAGTCACACGGTCCCGGTAGTAATTTTTATAGTTATGAAGCCCAAAAGTATAACTGCTTACAACTTAATGAATAAAAATAAACTTATTGTTCTTTAAAAAAAATCTAGACTTATTTTTCTTATGTGTAACATTTTTCCTGACGCTTTCCTACAATCTGTGGGAGTGATTTCGTGAAAAGGGACGGAAATGTGTAACAGGAAGCTGGGGAAGCGCGCGCTATTTGATTTGACCAATGAGCGCGCGTGGTGCTAGATTTGGCCGTCCGATGATACCAATCCATTTTCCGAGAGAATCTGGCCACGACATAATAGGTTGGGGAAAAAGTTGCTTCGCATTTTTAAAGAAAATTCAAAACATTTTTTAATATAGTTTATTTACATGTAACTAAAGTATGTAGGTACAATTTTGTTCGATAACTTTTTGCCATCTTGTACGTAGGGACATGATCCCATTGCTATAGAAATTTTGGGACTTTTGATCAAAATACCGCGACAAGTGGTTTTGGCACTCCTGTCGTGATGTTAACCTGACACTGCCTAAGGAATTCTGAAGAGACCGAAACAGGTGGAAATCTGAAGGTGCAAGGTCAGGACTATACGGCGGATGCATGAACACCTCCCAGCGAAACTCTCTTAATTTTTGCTGAGTGGCTAAAGATGTGTGAGGTCTAGCGCTATCATGATGAAAACCACACCCCTTCTGTTGATTAATTCCGGCCGCTTTCTCTCAACTTCTTGCTTTAATCTCATCAGTTGTTCGCAGTAGAGTTCAGAATTGATGGTCCTGCCTGGTGGTAACAGCTCATAATGAATAATGCCCTTCCAATCCCACCACACACACAGCATCACCTTGTTGCGAGTTAACCTGGGTTTCGCAACAGTCTGTGAAGCCTGACCGGCCTTTGACCACGACCTTTTTCGCACGTTCTTATCGTGCGTGATCCACTTTTCATCACCAGTTATATATACCAGTTTCTTCAAAAATGGTTCGGTTTCATTACGTCGTAATAAAGAATCACAAATGAGTACACGGTTCATTAGGTTTCTTTCAGTGAGCTCGTGAGGTACCCAAATATCGAGCTTTTTTGAGTATCCCGTTTTTTCCAAATGCGACAAAATTGTTTTGTGGTCAATGCACAGTTCTTTAGCTACGTCGTAACTACTGATATGCCGATCTTGCTCCACTTTTTCAAAAATGGCATCCATTTTATCCGTAATAGGGCGACCAGAGCGACGTGCATCTTTGACATCAAAATTTTCCGGATTGTAAACGCTTAAACCAAATTTGTGCTACTCTCACAGACACTGCACTAGGTCCATAAACATCGCAAATTTTTTTCGCGGCTTGCGTTGCATTTTTACCTTTTTTGTAGTAAAATTTTAAAATGTATCGAATTTCTTCATTAGATTCACTCATCTTGACTGTACGAAAAACAAATGAAAATCACACATTTTCCTAATTTGAATTTGGAATTATGTTCTTTAAAATTTAAACTTTCAATGATACCAAAACCAGCCAGATACAAATAGTATAGCCAAAGAGATTTTATTACAAGTTCATACATACTATAATGCGAAAAGACTTTTTCCCCAACCTAATATGCTCGGTGACTTGACTAAGTAGGTACTTCGCTGCGTTCTGAATCACGCACGATTCATTGTTTTATTTTATTTTAGGATATAATATGATCAGCCTGTTGACCTCAATAAACCGGGAAAGGGTGATGTCACAAGTCTATTAGGGTTGTGGGCATGCCCACGTGCCCACGTGCTCGATTCGGTAATACCAATTATGGGAATACTGCTCGTCGATTTTTTGAGAATCCTGAACATGCTTCAGATATTACAGGAGTAGATGTGACTATAATTAAGAACTTTGACACTATCCTTAGAACTTTGGCTTCGGGTTACGATATTGATGTTGCTAAATTTCACACAGGACACAAAAAAAATGTACCTTAGTCTTTACTCGTGGTAACATGCCTGTTACTGTGCACAAAATTCTTGTACACAGTATAGATATTATAAAATTGGCTCTTCCACCTTTCGAGCAGCTTTCTGAGGAAGCGCAATAAATATTGTAGAAGATTCCGAGAGCACAATACTCGAAAACATTCACGTATTGCCCCGAGCAACATATTAAGTAAATCCCTACTTATTAAGTTGCTAATCACATCTGATCCTGTAATAATTGGTGTTAGAGAAGTTCCCAAAAAACCGACAAGTAAACTTTCTTCTGAGGTTTTAGAATTTATAATATCCCCTACTGTAAATATAAGTACTAGTGTAAATCTTAGTAGTTTTTTTCAAAATATTAATACGCCAGATTATAATGTAGAAGATTTTTCAAAAGAAGAATTAAGTGATGTAGAATAAATATGAGCTGTACTATTGTACTACTAAATTTCTTAGCTGTGTATCCTACGAAGTTTAATAATAGTTGAAAACATTGTTTTTTTTTTTTATTAAGATTTATGATCTGCATGTTATTTATGTAAATAATATTGTTAATGAGTAGGTACTTAGTAATGATGTCCCATTATGTACCATTGTGTAATTACTCGTAGTAGCTAAAATTAGGTTATTAGTAGTTGAGTATTTTATGGTTATTGTTTTTTTTCTACCGGTCTCAATATACGAAATATACTGTCATTTTTTGTTTTGTTGGTACACATGACCCTGCCTTATTTTATTTGGGTGTTTTTTATTAAAAGCAGATCTCCAACTCATGTTTGTTAAGAATTTGTATAAATGCAATAAACCTTTTTTGTGCTGAAATCGCATTAAAACACTGTAAGAAAGCTGTACGAAGCAAAATTCCCCAATAAATAATTTTGTCTAGCTAGCATGTTCTAATGAAATCACTGCGCCGGTAGAGCTAAAACCAGCACTGTCTATAGCATTGTTAGAAAAAATTTTAGGTCACCCAAAAGGGCATTAAAATGCGATGAGTTTAGTAAAAACAAATGACAGTCACGTTTATTCTCAAACTGTAGATATTTTGTGCACTACCTCGTTGGTCTAGTGGCCACAAGTCCTACTGCTGAGCATGCGGTCCTGATTTTGATTTGTTGGTCGGGCAGTGTTATTGGGTTTTTCCATCTGCAATTTCTCAGAAGCAGCCCGGTGTCTGAATTTGTGCCCGGTTGATGGCAATAGGTTCGCCCCCTATTACATATGGGACTTAAAACATAACTGGCAAAAATATGGTGTAATATAGGTACACCTCTGCCTAACCCTTCGGGGAATACAGGCGTGATGCTATTTTAACTATGTGTGTTTTCCTTTCTACATCAATTGAGCCATTTTAGTGTCACGCGGAACCATAATTCCAGAACGTATTAGCGTCTTTACGAGCATATTTTGACCTTAAAGCGAAATCCAAGAAATAGGCAATTCATGATTTCAAACGACAGCAGCTCACGAATCACGAAAGAAGATTAATTACTGCGTGACTAAAATTAATTTAAATGCCAGTGTTACTTAAGAAAGTTCGTCGGCAATTAACGAGGAGAATAGAGTTGTTAGTTGTATAACTGTTGGCTTGCAACGACTTGCTCTTTGCGTCGTGAAAATATAGGACCGAGTACACTTCCCTGTAGGACTCGCTCAGGGATGGAAATATAAATAGATATTTATAGAGGGTACAGGTAATTGATATTTATAAAGGTTTTTTAAATGATGAATTTTGTAGGTAAGTAAGTTTTTAAAACGGTATTCCGATATTATCTATTGCCTTTTACTGTTATATTTTTTGCGTGATAGAGTCAAATGCCTTGCTATAATACGTAAGCGTGACAAGTTATGGCTTTTACTTTTTATTATGTTTTACGGTGTCATCACAGGTTCAAGTGAAGATAATATTATTGCCACTTACATGCGTAACCAACTGTCTACTTTTTTAATACGGTGAATTAACCTTAGAACTCTGCTTTATAGGTGACATTTCTGTTTTTGTGTACTTACTTGTAGGTACGTATATACCTATTATTGTGATTACATTAATGTACGGGTATCGTCAATAGTTTAAGGGGAATTAGCTGCATCGCACCTTTTCAGTAAAAATAACATTACAATACAGTAGTAGGTATTAAAGCTTTTATGAGGGCTTGTCCCGTCGCCCTTATGTTTAAAAGACATTACTTTGTAGATATATCTTTCTCCCTTAGCAAAAAAAAAACACACTGGAAAGAGTGGCTCGTAAGATGAAACAGTTCGTAAATATTTATGAATTCATCAACCAGCACTTCAGGTAAATGAACGAATAGTCTCATTATCATGATCTACACCATATAAATAGTTCATCATATTATGTCTCTGTCCGTTCACTTGGACGCACGGTCCGTTATTTTGTAGGTATCTGTTTTAACATATTTTGGTGTCAATTCATGCATAATACAGTAGGTAGGTATTATTTACGTTTTCAAAAGAAAGTCACAGTTTTACTTAAAATAGGATCGATAGACACCTCCGGTAAAAAAAAAAAAACTGACGGGTTCATAGACTTTTTTTTCTCTATTTCTGATGTAATCTGTCCATATTGACATTCTGCATTTTTGTATTGTTACTTTTACTTACCTATTAGTATCCCTATGTAGTCTGTGTTACCTATTGGTATGCAACCACTGGCTTATCCACATCAATCTATATAGGTTATACATAAATAGATACACACCAATCTAACCTATTTTTTTTCAAATATAATTGTCGTGGATACTCACCGCCCAGGGAATACCTCGTTGAATTAGAAGTCGCATGCGCGAGTACTGAGCATATGGTCTGATACCCAAGTTGTTTAGTGTTATTGTGTTCTTCTCACTAGCCAGGCCTGCTATAATTGGATGTAACATGATAACATAACTGTCTCATTTGGTTCTGTCAGCTCCTCTGCCCACCCCTAATTCAGTGAACAGCTGTCAAAGACATGTACAGAGCAATACTCTTATTCGTAGTCAAGCGTAACCGGCTCACACGCAACACGACGGCGACTTGCTGTTAATTTTCACATCTTCGTGTGTGTAGAACATCACTTACGCTTTCCTCTTTCTCGGAGTAAGAAACCTTACTAATTTAAGCAAATATTAACTTCCCTTGAAAGAATTTCTGGGTGAAACTCAGGTATTTATACAGTACGGCGATGAGTCATGGTTGGTCCGATCTTTTCGCAGAAGGCTGCTCAATAACATTTTACTGGAACCAAATGGTGAGCACTGGTGGCCCAGTGGTAACAGCTGGTAACAACGAGTTGTAGGTCGGTTGTCAACTCAGACAGGCGCTTTGTGTAAATTATTTCATCACCACTGCTCTCAAAACGATGAAGGAAAACATCGTTATCGGAAATCGACCGAACCAAAAATTCGAAGACATGTGACATCTACCAACCCGCACTGGGCCCGCGTGGTAGATTACAGCCCACTCCTTGTTGAAGAGTAGGCCTGAGTCCCAGCAGTGGGGCCACGTTATAGGCTGATTATGCTAAATGGTGGTTTGTGGCGAGTGTGAGTGAGAGAACATGCCCAAAAGTTCGGAGAGTCTATGTTCCGACCGGCCACGATTCATCGGTTCGGAGTAGGTCGTATTTCAGTGGTAACACTTTGACCTTGAGCTGAACTAGCGTAGAATTTAGTTTCAATAGAAGAGGTCTACTAATAATAAACTTTTTTTGTTAGCACTGACCTGCGGCTTACCGTACCTACATATGTGTTTGGTGTGTCGTTCTTGGAATCTTAGGTTATCATCACAGGTGATGGGCGGGTAGGGTTGCCAACCATACTGTTAAAAACAGTATTATATTATATTATACTGTTTTTTACTCTAAAATACTGTTTACTGTTCAACTAAAATAAAGTACCTATATATGAATAGATATACTGTTTTCACTGATATCCAGCTATCTAATTACTTAACATATTTTCGTAAACGATTACGATACGACTAGTCAGTTTCATTTTGACAGTTCAACAATATTCATTTCGTTATTTACGTTGTTGGGCAGATTTTTTTTCGAACTTAAGACGCAATGGATCACCTAGTCATCTGTTTCAAAACGATGTAGATTCTGATTGACCGTGTATTACGCAATTAGGATACAGAGACCTACCTAAATAAAAAGGAAGTCGGTGGCAAAAATCGAAAATACAAAACCAAAGCCACCAACTTCCGAAATTTAAGTTAAGTACCTATTTTTCGGGTTTTAGTGTTTTTTTTAAAGTCTGTTGTTTATTTGTTGTACATATAGAAGTTTTTTTTCCCGAGATATTGTTTAAATTTCCGAATTACAATTTATTTTCCAACTTTGACCATAAGTAGGTACTTTATTTCTTGTACAAAATGTTGGCAACCCTATGGGCGGGTGTTTACCCATTCTCTTGACTCATGGTAGCCAGAAGAACACAGTGGAATTTTAATCGGTACTAACTAAGAAGTACCAGTAAAATTCGCCCACATAGCGCGCAGAACTGACGGCCGATGGGGCGGAAAGGTTCTGGAATGGAGGTCACGTACCGGCAAGCGCAGCGTAGGACGTCCACCCACAAGATGGACAGACGACTTAATAAAGGTCGCATAAAGCCGCTGGATGCAGGTCGCTTCAAACCGGCCAATTTAGAAATCATTGGGGGAGGCCTATGTTTAGCAGTGTACGTCCTATGACTGAAATGATGATGATGATGATGATGAATAAGTACCTACTTGGAGTCCGATTATGCTTCTAACTAGACGAAACGAACATTTTATTTTTACTTCGATAGTTATCAATTTTGATTTCCGAGTTACAGCTTTAATAGCTATAAGTATGTAAACGGGCACGTCCTTTATACCTGGAGGCTTTCATTCGGGTATTAAGTTATTTTTCACCACTCCCGCACGAAAGAAGTGTCTTTCCTCTACGAAAACAGTGAGGAAAGTTGGGTTTTCCTCACTGCTTGAACAGTGAGGAAAGTTGGTTTTTCCTCACTGTTTGAACAGTGAGGAAAGTAATGATCCCGTTCAGAAACTAACCTTGCCTGATTTTTTTATGTTAAGTTTTAAAGATATTTTAAAAAATAAAGAATTATTTTGATTTGCTTTGTGTCTATTTAATTTATTTACCTATGATGACTGAATACTTTCTTGCTGGGAGTGGTGAAAAGTTTTGTATGCAACATGTGAGCAAGTTCATTTGCTATTCGTTTTGTTGAGTCTCAAAATCAAAACTCATAGGGAAAACGAACTTTCCTCACATGTTGGATAAATAACTATTTACTTTTTTGTCGGTTTATTGGCGTGTGCTAGGTGACATACAGAAAATAATTTAATTTAATGTTTTGTGTTGCGTAATGTAAATTATTTTGCATAAGTATCTACTATTGTCTATACAAGTTTTTCTAACTGAACAGACAGCTGTGCTGCTGGGGAGTTTGTTGCGCCACTTCTTCTTCCCAGCAAAAGCACTAGGAAGTGGTGAAGGGCGGGCGTTTTTGGGGGACTGTTTTATGTAATTTTGACGTTCGAAAAGTGGAGATTCTCAGCCTAGTTTGAATAAATGACTTTTGAATTGAATTAAGAGATTCCCAACGAAAAATGGCTATTGAGAACAGGAAAGGAACATTTTAAAGGTCTTCGTCAAAAGACTAACTGTTGTATCAGAATTTTAACCGATTACTGATATTATTTTTGTATAAAAGGGTATCGGTTATAGGAGTATCGTGTAACCCAGTAACTGGGTTATGGAGGTCAGAAAAGCAGTCGCTCCATGGAGTATATATTAGACTGGAAGCCGACCCCAACATAGTTTGGAAAGCGCTAGGCAAATGAAGAGAGAAAAGAGAGAGAGAATTTATATGAAACAAGGAAGTTCATAAATAACTAGCTGAGATCCGCGGTTTTACCCGCATAAGTCACTATCCCGTGGGAATATCGGGATAAAAAGTATCCTATGTCCTAATCCAGGGCATGGTCTACCCATGTTTCAACTAAATCTATTCAGCCGTTTTGGCGTCAAAGCGTAACAAACAAACTCACTTTCGCATATATAATATTAATAAAAAATATACAAGTACGTACCATCGAAGAAGTTCATATCTATTCACCGTATGGACTATTTCTACTTGCAGCGCTCGGCCGCTACAGAACCGGGGTGGTAACAGATGTGGTCATCGTGTTCACGGGATTTTGTGTTCAAACTGCTTAGATAATATGAAGTTCTTTGATAGTATATACGCACGGGCGATTTTTTAAAGCGACGATATTTTATGGCGCAGTGGATTTTCAACTCACGTTATTGAGCCGAGCATTGAAAATCATGTCAAAAAACACACTATTGGATTTTCAATTCTTAGCGCTAATTAAAAGTTCGTGTTTAGGGTTCCGTACCCGAAGGGTGCCAAACGGAACCTTATTACTAAGCCTGCGCTGCACATCTGTCCGTCTGTCTGTCAGCGAGCTGTATCTAATGAACCGTAATAGGTAGACAGTTAAAACAGACAGATAAATTTCACAGGTTATGTTTTTACATTTAAGTACACATTTTACTAGTAGCCACAAATTAGAAATAATGTAATAAACACAAAATGTAAATAAATGAGCTACTTATGCTAAGTGAAGCTAAGCGACACTTTCGCTACTCGCAGGCATTTCTCCTGACACATGTCATGATTTATTTAACTTCTTGAATGAGTAAGAAACGGTACTGGCATAGGGTCCGTCTGATTTTCGGTACCTTGCCATTGACCACTAACCCCACTAACTAGTTGTCAACCTAATCTACTACAATCTTTCAAATTTATTTAATAGATTTTCAACTTTATCACTGAAGTTTATGGTTCAAGGTAGATTGGGAAAATTTGTCAGTTTCGGGTAGGTTGACTGGCTGGCGTCTGTACAAAAGTTTATATATTTATTCCACAATCACAGCAACTCTTGTAGCTATATAAGCTAAGGTTTCCTAGAAAAGCAGTGGCCGCACTTGACGGCCGCAGTGACGGCTGTCATGAAAATGATGACAGCGGCATGGATTTAAATCGTTAGATTCGCCCTACCGCGTCAAAAGATAGTCGCGTTTCTGTTTTGTTTTGACACCTCTGACACACAATGACGTAGTGACTACACTTGTTTGTCATGGAAACGCTATTTAAGGGGAGGTTTTACGAATTTTCCTGTTTTAAAAATCAATTTTAAATGGCCAAACTAGTGTATTTGGGTCCTGAAAAAAAGATATGTCATAGATACATCCATAAAATGTAAACTTATGAAAAAGTCGAATCTAAGAAAAACTAGTTCAGTTGATCAACTGCAAATATTTCATGCTGTGGCATGGATTTTCCGCGAAGTGGTCGGCGGTGCATCGTAAATAAATACGTCACTCTGCATTTGGGGGAGGCGGAGGTAGCGTTTCAAAGGCCTACAGACACGGAAAACCTCGCCTTAATCATGTGCGTACACTTTTTCTTAGGACTGAGTAGTGAGGGCAAATTTATCGATTTAAATCTTTGGGGGGCGGGGTTTGCTTTACAGTGTCAACAACGCTCTCTAGGAAAATACACCAACTTACTTTCATAATCAACGTTTCAGTGACGTCATGCGCCGGTAAATTGCGGACGCTACGTGAGCGGTCACCTCTCTTCTAGGAAACCGTTGCTTAAAAGCCGGAATCTACAGTGACGACTTCCTAATACCGGGCTCACACACAGTTCGATTTTAGTTGCCAACTTTTGTTGTTCAACAAAAAATACTTTGATTTATTTTATTATATTTGATTGAAAGTCTGTTCAGACGGTTCAAATCGCTTTTGACTTAGCAGTTGATCAACTAACATCGAACCGTGTGACGTATGAACAAAAAATATTGTGTGCGAAACGAGTATTAATCGTTTGAATTTAATTTACATTACGTAGGTATGGGTAGGTATATATGTACGATTATGCCGCGCGTTGATGCTAGGCCTGCGGGAAAATGATTCGACTATCGTGGAAACCACAAAGAAATGAAACCAAAATAAATGGTGGAGTCGTCGAAGCGGCTGAGATCTGCAGCCTACGCGGTCTATAAAATCTGTGTAATTTGACTGATGTAGAAACAGCTCGATTAGTATATTTTAGTTGTTTTATAGTGTAATGTCGTACGACATTTTGCTGTGGGGAAATACAGCCGACATTCAGGCTGTTCATTATTTTGTGCTGCAGAAACGAGCCATTCGAGCAATTTATAACCTAAGTTGTAGGCATTCACTGAGGGATAAATGTAAGGAAATAAACATAATGACAGTCGCATCTCAATATGTATTTGAGAACCTGATTTATGTAAAAAAGAATATTAATCTATATTCTAAACACAGCGACATTCATAGCATAAATACTAGAAAGATTTAGTTATTGTGCCCAGGACTAGGCTCCAAAAAATTAGTAATAAGTACATTTAGGTGCCAAAGTATAGTTTTTACAACAAACTCCCAAGCCATGTTACAGAACTGAGCCTCAATAAATTTAAATCATTTATTAAACACAAACTTGTCAAAAAGCTTGAACTGTAAAGTTAAAGATTAGGTACTTAGACAACAAAGAGGCTTGGGACTAACTCCATAATATACTACTCCATAATAATTTAATTATTTAGTTTATTTTATTTGTCTGTATGTTTTTTATTTATTATTGACTTAATCTACTCATTACACTGTTGTTTTTTTATATGAGTTGCATTGTAATATATGGTCAGCTAGCGACCTCGAAATTTGATCATATTATTCTTGCCTGAGCAACCGGCAGCAAGTTCGTCATGCTCCCTTAGGTGTCACTGCTTGTGGTAGCGTCGGGGGTCGGGTTGCCTCCTTCACTCAAATATGGCGAGGGGGTAATGGCTGATCTTTGCGTTATGCTCGTGAACGGGTGCTGCTTGTGGTGACTGGTCGTCTTGCTGACTATGGTTTTTGTTGTTGTTATTTGTAATTAACTATTACTACTGTTTATTTATTTTTACTTCGATGGTCATTTGTGATTTCCGAGTTACAGCTTTAATACTATATATGTAAACGGGCATACCCTTTATGCCTGGAGGCTGTCATTCAGTCATTTCAGATGTGGTCACCGTGTTCACGGGATTTTGTTTTCAATAATTTCTGCTTAGATATGAAGTTTTTCGATAGTACCCTATAATTAAGTCAGGAACAGAAATTCGTCAAACTTTTTAGATTCATCTCATTTCCTATAGGTAATAGAACTACCTAAATTACAAATGTTTTACTTTTCCTTTCACGGTTACTGGGTTACTGGACTACTGGTGATAAGATCTGTCTACAGATAATGTCTATTGTCTAGATGTGTTACAAGATAAACGTTGCAAGCCACTTTGTAATTAGAATTTTTCTTAACTATGGAAGCGACATTGGCTTAATTAGTATTAAACAAGAGGTAGGTACCTCATAGACATACATATAGCATAATCAGCCTATATCGTTCCCACTGCTGCTGGGACCTGGGCCTCCTCTATTCGAGAGGGAGAGAGCTGTAATCAACCACGCGGACCCAGTGCGGGTTGGTAGAAGTCTCATCTACCAATAGCACTGTTGGATCGTTAAGTTCCCTTCAAAATGGTTGAAATTAACGGTGCGGATCATTGCGTCATGTTCGTGAACGGGTGCCGTCAGTAGGGACTGGTCATCTCTTATCTACCACGGCTTATAATAATTTTTGAATTGTTTTTTTCTTTTTATTACGGACGCTGTTTACGTGCACATCTTTCTACATTGTTCTCACATGTACCTATAATTTCAACAACATGAATGATGTAACCAATATTTTGTAACAATATTATGATTTAAAAGAGTGTCCGTGGAGTTTCTTGCCCGTTCTTCTCCATAGGAACCTACGCTTTCGAAAGGGGAACTAGCTTCATATTTCTGACTGACTGACCCCTTGACAATTCAAAAGTGCCTGTAAATGGTTTAATTGAAATAAAAGCTTTGAGTTTGAGTTAGATGTCACATGTCTTCTATTGTTTAGTTCTAGGCTATGCTGGCTTCCTCACGATGTTTTCTTTCACCGTTTTGAGAGCAGTGGTGATGAAATAATAATTTAAACAATGTTTAGTAAAGCGTCTGTCTCGGATCGAACAGACCTACTACCTAAAAATCGTTAGTCGGGGCCACTAATGCTGCTAATGCTGCTTCTATAGCTACTCGATCCAGAGGGACAGTCGATAAAGTATTTTTAGGTCGAGGAACCGTAACTCAAACTCAAACTCAAAGCATTTATTTCAATTAAACCCTTTACAGGCACTTTTGAATTGTCAAAGAGTCAGTTAGTCAGAAAGTTGAAGCTAGTTGCCCATTCCAAAACGTAGATCTCTATGGAGAAGAACGGGCAGGAAACTCCAAGGACACTCTTTTAAATATAGAAATTACAAAATCCTGGGTACATTACTCTTGTTGATTCTATATGTGAGAACAATGTAAAAAAAAATGTATATAAATAAAAAACGATTAAAAATAAGCCCTGGCAGATAAGAGATGACCAGTCTCAACTGACGGCGCCCGTTCACGAACATGACGCGTGGATCAGCACCATCCAGCTCAACCATTTTGTAGGGAACCGAATGATCCAACACACTCGCCACCATCAGCGAGACATTTAAGTGAGCATGACATACTCTCAACTACCCTGCTCTTTCAAGTCAAAATCAACATAATAACATAGTAAAACGACTCCATGGTACTCACATTTACAAAAATTGAAAATATAAATGCGTCTAAGTTATACAAAACTATAGTTTGCAAGAATTTTACCACCAAAAGAAAGAAAATCAATATTATCTATTGGAGTATTCAATAATTAAAACTTAGTTTAATAAAAAAAACAAAATAAACAATAAGTTCGTAGTCAGAAAAAATACAAAAAAAATAAAAAGGGGAAGCAACTCTACCATTTTTTTTTTAAACTAGTGAGCCCAAGTGGCTGTGGAGCAGGACCAGCATTTAGCCAAGCATTTTTATCTACGATATAATCATCCAACTTATAGTATGCTTGTCTACATAGTGTGCGTTTAATGCAAGTTTTAAATTTCTTCTCATTTAGTTGAAGAATATCGAGTGGTATTTTATTATAACATTTTACACAGTACCCCATAAAAGAAGTGTATACTTTAGACAATCTGAAACGTGGTTGATCTAATTTGTTCCTATTTCTTGTGTTAAAATTATGCCTGTCACTTATCTTACTATAGAGATGTAGATTTTTTCGAACATACATAATGTTTTCATAATTATATATACTGACAAGGTACCGTCATGATATTAATTTTCTTAAACAGTTCCCTAAGAGATTCGCGTCTGCGGAGGTTGTAGATGGCTCTAACAGCCCTCTTTTGCAGAATAAATATAGAGTCAATATCTGCGGCCCGTCCCCACAGCAAAATACCGTAAGACATGATGCTATGAAAGTAACTAAAATAGACCAGTCTCGCGGTATCCACGTCTGTTAGTTGGTGGATTTTCCAAACAGCGTAAGCCGCTGAACTTAGCCGCCCTGCAAGTGATGTTAAGTGAGGACCCCACTGTAGTTTTGAGTCAAGCGTGATTCCCAGGAAAACCGTTTTTTCGACGAATTCTAGTGTCTCCTTATTCAGTACAACGTGACATTCACTACTTCTAACATTCGGTAACGCGAATCTTATGCATTTAGTTTTCTTCTCATTTAATACTAAATTATTTACAGTAAACCAATTATGGACCTTTAGCATAGCGTTATTTACGTCGTCAAGCTCCTGTGCGTGTCTGTTTACCTTAAAAATAAGTGATGTGTCATCAGCAAATAACACCATTTGTGGTCGGTTTTTCAGTAAATGACGTAAATCATTTATGTATACTAAAAAGAGGAATGAGTCCAATATCGAGCCCTGTGGTACACCCATTTTGACTTTTAAACCCAATGAATTTACACCGTTTATTTGAACTTGCTGCAGTCTATCATTCAAATATGATTTAACTAAGTTAAGCGCAAGTTTTGCCAGTCCGTAATGCTGAAGTTTCAAGAGCAGTGTTTCGTGATTAACGCAATCAAATGCTTTGGATAGGTCGCAGAAGATACCTATTGCATCCTGTGCCTCTTCCCACGCGTTAAATATGTGTTTTAATAAAGTGACACCGGCGTCAGTTGCGCAACTTCCCTTGGTAAAACCATACTGTTGATCGTGTAAGATGTTATTACGATTAAAATGATTGAGCATTTGATTTAACATTACTTTTTCAAACACCTTGCTGAAAACCGGCAAAACCGATACGGGTCTATAATTATTAGTATCCTTGCTGTCCCCGGATTTGAAAAGTGGAATAACTTTGCTGTACTTCATTAAATCCGGGAAGACCCCTTGATCTACACACAAATTAAATATTAAAGCTAAATAGGGTGCAATTGTCTCAATAATAGATTGACAAACTTTAGTAGACATGCCCCACAGATCTTCGGTAATTTTGATCTTAAGTTGCTTAAAAGCCTTAACAACGACCACAGGGTTTATATGATTAAATTTAAATTCTAAAGGACAGGCTGAAACATTCGCTCTTAATAAATCAATAGCAAGTAAGGGGGAGGAATTTAAAGTTTCTGTAGTTTTAATAGGAATATTGGTAAAGAAATTTGTAAATTCCTGAGCAACTTCGATCTTATCGCTAATGAGACCGCGGGATGTGTCCAATGTGTAATCAGTATTATGACTTTTGTTCTTGTTCGTTTCATTGTTAATAATTTTCCAAACTGTCTTTATTTTATTTTCTGCTGATTTAACCTTGTTGCTAATGAAAGACGCTTTAGCTGCTTTGCAGATAGTTTTAAAAGTTTTAGAGTAAGTAGCAACATACTTATTAAAAGTTTCCGTGTTAATATACGGCTTAAGGCCATATAGTTCAAATAATCTATCCCTACTTTTCCTGATGCCTTTAGTTGCCCAGTCACTGAATAAAAACTTAGGGCAAATAGTTTTAGTTTTTTTCTTAAAAGAGTTATTGAACTCTGTTTGCACACTTTGAGGTTCCATGTCCCTCACTCACTATGAGCTCACTGCCTGGTAATGACACTGAGGTCATGGGGTCAACTCCGGATAGTCATTTAAACTAGTTTGTAAGACAACAGGAGGTACAAGTAAGAATATTCTTATAACTAACAACAACAAGGTATCTTCTGGCTCTAAAATAAATACTTACCAAAAAAGAGATCAGCAGAATGCCTTGAAATTATTTCATCAAAATATTCAAGGTATTTCTTCCAAGTTATTAGAAATTGAAATGTTTTTAGAAAAAACAAAGTTTGACATTGTTTGTTTCACTGAACATTGGTTAAAGGATTACCAAATGCTAATTTATTATAAGAACTATAGTATGGGCAGTTGTTTTAACCGTAAATCTATGCTGCGTGGAGGTTCTCTAATCTTGATTAAAAATTGTTTAAAAACTAAGGCACGTAATGACATAGTTGGTTTATCAGTTGAACATTGCATCAAACTGTCCTGTGTTGAGCTGGATAAGCATGTTGTAGTGTGCGTGTACAGACCCCCTAATTATCAGAACTTTTCTTTATTTGAGTCAATAATGGAAGATGTCCTAGCGAAACTTGCATCCAGTAACAAAACCGCAATTATTTGTGGTGATTTTAATATTAATATTCTGGAAAATACTTTAAATAGCAATCGATTATTAAGTCTTTTTAAATCATTCAATTTATCTAACATTTTTACAGAACCGACTAGAGTAACTTCAACTTCCGCTACTTGTATTGATAATGTCTTCTGCGATTGTGATTATTTAGCTAAAGCAATAGTAAATTATTTGCCGTCTGAACATAGTGGTCAAACGGTAACTTTTAAGTTTAAAACAGCTTTGCAAAAAGTGCAAATACAATTTAGACCAATAACAAATGGCAAATTAAATAGATTCAATAGTATCCTAAATAAGGAGTTAAATGTTCTAGACCATAATATGGATGATGCAAATAAATTGTATGAGGATTTCTTTTCAGTAGTGCACACTGAATTCAATAAAACTTTTGAAAAGAAAACAAAAAATATTAGCCCTATTTTTATATTTAGTGACTGGGCAACTAGAGGTATTAGGATAAGTAGGGAAAGGCTTTTCGAGCTGTATGGCCTTAAGCCTTACATTAACACTGAAACTTTCAACAAGTATGTTGCTACATATTCCAAAATTTTTAGAAATACCTGCAAGATAGCTAAAGCCCTGTACATTAGCAATAAGATCAAATCAGCAGAAAATAAAATAAAAACAGTTTGGAAAGTTATAAATAATGAAACTAGTAGGGAAAAAAAACGAAACACTGATTACACATTGGAGACTTCACGTGGTGCAATAAGCTCTAACTTAGAAGTAGCTCAAGAATTTGTACATTTCTTTACTAATATACCATCTAAAACGACGGAAGCTTTAAATTCTTCACCCGATGTCTCAATTGATTTATTAAGAGCGAATGTCCCAGGCTGTCCGGTTGAATTTCAATTTAAACATATAAACCCTATGTTAGTTATTAAAGCCTTTCGGCAAATTAAAATCAAACTGACCGAGGATCTATGGGGACTATCTATCAAAGTTTGTACATCCATAATCGAGACTATAGCACCATACTTAGCTTTAATATTTAATTTGTGTGTGGATCAAGGAGTCTTCCCAGATTTAATGAAATACAGTAAGGTTATACCACTTTTTAAATCTGGAGACAGTAAAGACACCAACAATTATAGACCAGTATCCGTGCTGCCGGTATTCAGCAAAGTGTTCGAAAAGGTAATGCTAAACCAAATGCTTAATCATTTTAACACCAACCAAATCTTACACGATCAGCAATATGGTTTCACCAAAGGTCGTTGTACAACTGACGCCGGTGTCACCTTATTAAAACACATATTTACAGCGTGGGAGGAGGCTCAAGATGCCATAGGAATCTTTTGTGACCTCTCCAAGGCATTTGACTGCGTAAATCATGAAACCTTACTCTTGAAACTTGAGCATTACGGACTAGGTAAACTTGCGCTCTGTTTAGTAAAATCTTATTTAAATGATAGACAACAGCAAGTTCAAATTAATGGTGTAAATTCACTCGGTCTAAAAGTTAAAATGGGTGTTCCTCAAGGCTCGATATTGGGTCCTTTCCTCTTTTTAGTATATATTAATGATCTACCCCATTTATTAAAAAACCAACCACAAATGGTGTTATTTGCTGACGATACTTCCCTAATTTTTAAGATAAATAGACGTGCATCAAATCTTGACGATGTAAATAACGCCCTACTGCAGGTCCAAAATTGGTTTACTGATAATAATTTAGTATTAAATGGGAAAAAAACTAAATGCATAAGATTTGCTTTACCGAATGTTAAAAGTAGTGATTGTGATATAGTATTGAATAAGGAGAAGCTAGAATTTGTAGATAAAACTGTTTTCCTGGGGATCACGCTCGATTCAAGGCTGCAATGGGGTCCTCATTTAACATCTCTCGCAGGACGGCTAAGTTCAGCAGCATATGCTGTAAGAAAAATCCGTCAATTTACTGATATAGATACCGCAAGGCTAGTCTATTTCAGTTACTTTCATAGTATCATGTCCTACGGTATTTTACTATGGGGACGGGCTGCAGATATCGACTCTATTTTTATTCTGCAGAAAAGAGCCATTAGAGCAATATATTGTCTCCGTAGGCGCGATTCTCTAAGGGAACTGTTTAAAAATATTAACATCATGACGGTACCTTGTCAATATATTTATGAAAACATCATGTACGTCAGGAAAAATCTTAGTCTTTTCAGTAAAAGAGGTGAAAGACACAATTATTGTACTAGAAATAGGGACCAATTAGTTCAACCGGGTTTCAGACTGGCTAAAGTAGACTCATCTTTCATGGGGTACTGTTTAAAATGTTACAATAAAATACCTTCCCATATACTACAACTAAATGAAACGAAATTTAAATCTTGTATAAAACGCACACTATGCTGCCAAGCATATTATAAGCTTGGGGATTATATCGCTGACAAAAATGCTTGGCTTAACGCTGGTCCAGCTCCACAAGGGCGCATAAACTAATTGATTAGCATTCAAAAATATTGTTGGAATTGCTGAAGATTGCAAAAACTATCTTTGAATTGTATAACTTCAATCTCTTTTTTTATTGTATAATTGCATAGCACATGTGTGAGCACTGTGACCATGTACCTTCTATAAAGCTACCATTTACTGGGTACGTCTTTCATTGACTTGATATAGTTGATATGCCCTGGCGGCTAAGAGTATGTCATGCTCACTCAAATGTCTCGCTGGTGGTGGCGTGTGTGTTGGATCGTTGAGTTCCCTTCAAAATGATTGAGCTAAACGGTGCTGATCCATGCGTCATGTTCGTGAACGGGCGCCATCAGTAGGGACTGGTCCTCTCTTATCTGCCACGGCTTATTTTAATTTTTGAATTGTTTTATTTTTGATTTTTTTTTACGGACGCTTTTTACGTACACGTCTTTCTACATTGTTCTCACATGTATAATTTCAACATGAATGATGTAAACAATATTTTGTAAGAATATTTTTTTTTTTTAAAAGAGTGTCCGTGGAGTTTCTTGCCCGTTCTTCTCCATAGGAACCTACGCTTTGGAATGGGCAACTAGCTTCATATTTCTGACTGACTGACTCATTGACAATTCAAAAGTGCCTGTAAATGGTTTAATTGAAATAAATGCTTTGAGTTTGAGTTTGACTAGTGAAAAAAATTGTTCATACAAAAATTGACATTGGACATATTTAGGCCCAGACCACATAACTTGCTAATTAAGAAGCTATTAAACTTATTTAAATTACCCGATGTTATTGGTCTAATTAGAATCTGCACTTTTTGTATGGGTGTGTTGGACTCAAAAGTTATGGTTTGACCACTGTGATCAGAAGGGAGATAATTAACTATAGCTTTATCTAAATATTCGCAGCAACAAAACACATTATCAATACATGTAGCAGTAGTCGTAGTTATTCGGGTTGGTTCTACAAACACATTTGACAAATTGAATGATTTGAACAAATTTAGAAATCTAGTGGTATTTGAATTATTTTCTAAAATATTAATGTTTAAGTCACCACAGATAATTACTGATTTATTACCAGTTGCAAGTTTTGCCAAAACATCTTCCATTACTGACTCAAATATAGAGTAGTTTTGATAATTAGGGGGTCTGTAAACGCACACTATGACATGCTTATCTAGCTCAACACAAGACAGTTCAATGCTATGTTCAACCAATAGTTCAACTATGTCATTACGGGTTTTTGATTTAATACAACTTTTAATTAAGATTAGTGAACCACCATGCCGCATTGATTTTCGGTTAAAGCAACTAGCCACGCTATAATTTTCATAGTTAATTAACATTTGATAATATTTTAACCAATGCTCAGTTAAGCAAATAATGTCAAACTTTGTTTTTTCTAAAAACAATTCAATTTCCAATTGTTTGGAAGAAAAACCTTGAATATTTTGATGAAATAATTTCAAGGATTTCTGCTTGGCCCCTTTTGTACAGTTAACTACAGTGCTAGAAAATACCTTTTTGTTATTAAGTGTAACTATACTGTTAGTGGTACTTTCTGTTGTCTTACAAACTAGTTTAAACTATTTGAGTTATCCACCTTAACATTAGTATTATTACTAATTGTGGTGCTAATTATAAATGACTTCGACATACTACTTATGTCTGGGTTAATATTAAAAGCTAATAGCCTAGCTATTTGACGTCTAAAACTAATAGGCAGATACACAGTATCCCTAGTCGACCTTAGCTTATCAACAAAAATGTTGGTATCAAAAAATATAAACTTGTCACTATGGTGACTAACTAAGAAATGCATGTAATTATTTAACATGTGAATGTAGTTGTTTTGCCTGTTTGACAAGTGCTCAAAATATGGAAAAGCACACAAAATTACTTTCTTACAATTTAACTTCAATAGATTGGTGACACTATCAGTAATGTCATCTTTTTTAACATTAAAACTATTACCTATAAGAACCGTAATAATGGCATTTGAATCATATTCCTTCCTAGTTAATGAAGACATTATTTGTTTGTAGGAATTCTGAGGCAAGCAACAGCGTAGACAGACCGTAGTGTTTAGAACCACGTGTTATTTTATCATAGCTATTACATTATGCGGTACTTATTTCTTTTGATGACCATGGTAGCATCCTACTATTCTAACTTATATTATAAAAGCGAAAGTGAGTTTCTTTGTTAAACTTTTACGCTAAAATGGCCAAACGGATTTGGATAAAATTTGGCACATGGGTTGATCATGACCTGGAGAAGAATATAGGATACCTTTTATCCCGATATTCCCAAAGGATCGAGACTTATGCGGGTAAAACCGAGGGGCGCAGCTAATAATATAAAAAACACGAAAGTTTGTGAGGATGGATAAATGTTTGCTACTCTTTCACGCAAAAACTACCGAACGGATTTGGATGAAATTTGGCACACAGATAGTTAATAACCTGGATTATATGTTGTGGGAGTAAACTTGATCTTGACCCTGCAAAATTTTCAGTTCTAACGTTTCATAAGTGCCCTTGTAGGTTTAAGTACCTATGTGAAATAAAATAATTTGATTTCGAATCTAACATATTCACGAAAGCGTGCCATTATATCTTCATCGTATATCTTACTACCTAGAACGAATTGCATCCGAGTTCTGAGGGTATATCACGCTTTTCTAGGCTTACGTTTGAATTTCATGTTGATCCGATAGTCGCTAAAGCATCTAAAGCACTAGGTTTCATAATGCGGCTGTCCAGGTGCTTCCACAAGCCAAAAATTTAAAAATTATTTACTGTTCTTTTGTTAGAAGCCACTTGGAATACGCGTCTGAAATCTGGAATCCATTAATCCGTTATCACAAGTACATTGATCGCATAGAGAGCATACAGAAAAGGTTCATCAAGTATTTATGTTATCATCAGAAAATGCCCTACCGGTCTGAAGATTACCTTAAAGTCTGTAAAAAGAATAATTTATAGCTCTAATTAATCGGCGAGTAATCTCTGACTGTATTTCATTATTTTAAAATATCAATAATTGTATTAATAACTCCGATATTCTATCGAAATTTTATTTTAACGTTCCCAGAAGGTCGCAGCGATGGAATGCACCGTTGCGTGTTCCACTTACTTCTACGAACTACAGGCAAAATTCATTTATAGTGCGTGTAAGTGGCAACTTCAATAGCATGTGCACGCAGCATGATTTTGATCCTTTCATAACAGCAGCCTAATTGCGCAACACATTTTATTTTTGATATCAATTCCGAATCGAAACCAAGTCCAATTTAAATCGCATGCCATAATTGGAATTACGATAAACATTTTTTACCAATCGACCGAAATTGAATAGGGTTGTTCTTATAAAACGGCTATACGTCTTTAATTTATATGTTTTGTTCCACCATATAGGCATGATTAATTTCCAAATTATTGTGCTTTAATTTAATTTTATTTTAATTATAACTGATGCTCTACTAGTGCTTATAGATGAAAATGTACAATGATTGCCGAAAAATTTAAAACCATTTTTTAAAACACTTTCTATCAAAAACTACCATAATTGAAATGCGTAACAAAACGTTACCATTCCCCGGTTTTTTTTATCTGTGGCCAATGACAAAATCGTAGAAAAGCAGTGTTGTCAACTTAGTGGGATTTCCACTAAACCTGGGGGTTTGGACACCCCTACTGGCGAAGAAATTGCTTGAAATTGCGGGTTGCTTTTAGTGGCTGGTGGTTTTGTCTAGTGGTTAGTTTAATTCAATTTGTAGAAAACAATACAATCAATTACTAAAACTGACTCGAGAAAATATTAAAATAACAAGATAATGGCATGTTTTATTGTTTGTCTAAAACCTGTGTCAGTGATTTTACGATGTATTTCTTTCAAATGCCGAAACCACTGCAGATTCGAACGCTGTTTTGGCAAAACTGTTCACCATGATGAATATGTTGAAACCAATCAGAGGATCCGCCCGAGTAGTGATCGCAAAACGACGTCATTTCTAAAAAATATTTCACGGGAAAATACTACCGGGGTAAAAAAAATCTGCCGTTATGCCTAAGTTATGTATAGATCTAACAAACATTCAAACATCTTCACTAACTTTTTCATTAATTATTGTAGATTAAGTTGGATGATGTTTAAAAAAATACTTTGACCTTTTGTTTTTTTCATTCTCAAATTTTCAAATGGACCTCCAAAACAGCGACCGAATGTCAGTAACAGAAAAATAAAATTAAAAAAATTGTGACTAAACTATACTCTATTTGAAATAAGATTAGACATTTAAATAAACCGTTTCGTGTTCGGTTGAACATTAAAAGCAAAAAAGTGGTTACAATACCAAGTGTTTACTGAAGCTGCCATTTGTCATGTCACCAACGCAATAGAAGTCAAAATCGGTTGAACGGATTATAAAAAATGTCTCATCTTATTTCTTTTTATAGCACTCGGGGAAAAAAATGGCAGCACTGAGAACAACACAAAATTGTATTATATTTACAAATTTTAATTTAAATCCTTTATATCCTATACGAAACGTGGGCCTATGTTAGGCAGTTTTGGAACATTTTTCTTGTGGCTTGTGTAAGCCGGATGAACTGGAAAATTCTCTCATTAATCAATACTGTTTTGCTCAATAGCGAAAAATACGTCGAGATTATCATTACAAGTAAGTAACCCTGCAATATAAATAGGAATAACGTGAGTCCCTACGTCCGTCAACCTCACATTCTAACTGAAATTGTTAATTGATATTTTTGTACATAAGTACCTACATGCTGAAATAAACTATAGTAACCACTAACCTAACTACAAAACATATTCATAATATTTTCACAGACGGTGCTAAAGCTGAAAATACATGAATGGAACACTACCCAACATGAATCTTCTTAATTTCCTAACAAAGAAGTTGGATGGCTAGATGGCAAAAATGCTGTGAATGAAAATGTAAGCTTTTAGTCACATAGTTAAGAATCAAGTGAGGCAACTTACTTTATAATAAAATTATGAATATTTATTTCCTTGGCCGAACTTTCTACATCATAATTATATTTTATGTATACCTAACTAATGTTTACATAATTTAGTATTACAAAATATCTGGACATTGAAAAATCAGCCCTAAGTAAAGAAGAAATTATACAAACAGCAGCAATAACTAGGCTAATGGCTTTTGTCCAGCCATGGGCCCAATGAATGCCTACTTTACTTTGCCACAGGGTTTATTTATAAACATTGCTTAAAGTTAAATGACGTTCAAATGTCAAAAATGTATGGTTATACAGTTGCTAATCATTACTTAACTTTAAGTAACGTTTATAAATAAACCCCATAATGTTTAAGTACTTTATTTGAGCAGAAAATAATATGATTTTGTTTTAAAACTGTAGAGTTCCTGGGAAGTTTCACCTACGAAGACATGAAGGCAGCATGAATGAAGGCACCTGCTGCGTTGCTACTTAGAAACTGAAGATAGTTCTTGAAATATAATTGTTGTTTTAGAAAACTGTTGAGTCTTGAATGACAGTAATATAAATGTATGTTCCTATTTTGTTAATTGATAATGATAACAGTGTAAACTACAAATAAAAATAACTTATTATGAAATATTTAAGTTTTGAAGTTTTTTTTTTTCATTAACACAACAATTAATAAAATTATGTCTCTTTGGTCTAGGGGTCGCAAGAGCTACTGCTGAGTATGAGGTCCTGGGTTCGATGCCTGGGTTGGGCATAGTGTTATTGGGTTTTTCCACCTGGAATTTCTTAGTAGTGCACGGTTGATGGCAATAGGCTCGTCCCCTATTACATGGGACTTAAACATAACTGGTGAAATGTGTGTGTACAGGCAAACCTCTGCCCAACTCTTCAGAGAAACAGTGATATTATGTATGTATTTTCAGTAGGTTCAGTAAATAGAGCGAAATACATTATGGAAAACAAAGCAAACGATAACTGACAATAGCCTTTATTCACATTTATGAAATATTTACACATGGGGCAAAAAGAAATTGGAAAATATATTGTAAGGATTAGTGAAATTTAATGTATTCCTGTGGAATTCATCATGGATTATGTATGTACTGCTTGTTAATTCTTGCTGTAAGCGCATGAGAGTTTATACTTTTCCTCAATAATGAAGTTGAGCCTGACACCTGAAAAAAAAAAGAATTTAAGTAAATCTTCTATATTATGTATATTCCATGATCCATTACATCCATCCACAAAATAAATTCTAATTGGCCTCTCCCTTAAACACTTCAATGAATACAACAATTATTAGGTTCAATGACTTTATTAAATGTATGAAAGTTTATGTTTGATGGTGCATTTCGTAGTCACCAACATAACACGTATGTATGTTTAAATAAATAAAACATTGTGCTAAACACACATTAAATGTTCAACACTTAGAAATAAAAGAATATTGTTATTACTTATGTACCTTAGATGGTGGTGTGGTATGTTCATTGATGTCCTTACATAATCCACTGTCTTCTATGCTCAGTACAATGGATACAGTACGAGGTACGAATTTGTCTTTCAATAAAATACCTCGTTTCTGAAATTTCATAATATATATCTTTAGTAGGTTGTAACAGAAGAGAACTTGGTCAGTGGGTCGTCTTATGGGCGGATAATTTTCACAATATTATTAATTTATCGACCGCTTCGATATTATTTTAATTTATCACTATTATTGATTTATCATTGAGGTTTTACACAAAAACACATTCACAATTTATTAAAACGATGTTCACTTACATAATTTCGTAATAATTAAGGAGATTATACGAGTAAATCCCAAAAATATTACAAAGAAAATCAAATGCGAGGAGTACATTGCCTTCTATTATAACTGACAGAAGAAACAAATTACTCGTTGATTTTAAACCAATTCAGCGCTGTCAAAATGGTTACGTAATTCGAATTATAGCCTTTTTAGACGCGTATCGTTCACTCTTTAGCGTCTCATTCAGACTGCAGTTGATATCAAAAATTTTAGAGTTACGTAATACGAAAGCTGTCAAATTTTTCAATTTCCAGTTTAAATGATATCAATTCCACTCAAATTTGTATTGAAAATGTGTTGCGTAATTAGATAGCAGGTGTGTCTTTCGGCCAGAAAGTGCCCGAGCCTTGGTTTTTTAAATAAAGATTTGTTTAATCAGGTTTTTATTCTTGTATTGAATATGAAATGTGAATTTGGTTTATGCTTGAATGTTCTGTTTTTTTTCTCTCCTTTTTTTGGGAGCTGTGTTGTGCTGTTCACATTCTTTCTTTCTAGTCTGTTTTTAGAAGTGAAGACTTTAAATTGGCTATCAGTCTCACATACAATTTTTTATTCTGTTTATTTTAGCTGTAAGTCATCCATAATTAATTAATTAAGAGGTCTTATCCTAAAAGTTGGCAACATCGCAAATAGCTGTCAAATATTTATCTGTTTTGATTAATTTGGAAATAATACTATAAGGAAATATGACTTCTGGCTAACTAGCGAACTAGAATATTAATAATGAATTGCAATAAAAAAATATCATAACAGCGAATATTTAGTTTAAGATGTAAAAAAAGTATTTGGAAACTTTCCTAGTGCCTTTTTTACAACTAAAACGACTACTTACAACATCAAATTCAGTGTTATAATTATTGCAATTTGTTATTAATATTTTAGTTCGCTAGTTAGCCACATTTCAGATTTCCATACAGTAATTTTGCCAAATTAATGAAAACAGGTAAATATTTAATAGCAATTTGCGACGTTGCCAACTTTTAGGATAAGCCTTCCTAACACATAGGATTCACGATTTTCCCAGTTAAAAAAAAAAAAAAAAACTTCTATAATTGTGCATGCTGTGGTCTGCTATCCTATGTGGTATAATATTATTTTATTTATTATTATATCATTTATTTCGGGCTACGCCCATAGTGTTAGTAACAATGGTCTTAAATACTACTGTTAGTAGACATAGGTACAAGTTTTAAACCGTGTGGAGTTTCATCCAATGTTGCAGCATTGGAGACTCTCATCTATCTGCGAATAAACTCAAGATACTGTTGGTACTGCCACGAAGACGAGCGAGCAGAGAAGCGCTTCTCTTTCGCATGATGGCCGTAAAACCATCTATATGCCTATCTGCAAACATTTTTGACGCACTACATCGCCATGGCAGCCCCAACAGTATCCTGAGTGCATATACAATGTATAAGTCATTGTAACTCAAATGAATAAATGCCCTAATTAAATAATTAATAATTAATTAATTTTTGCTTTATTTATGTGTTGAGTAGGTTTTTTATCTTTTGTTGGGGACCATATTATCTAAAAAAAAAAAAAAAGTGTCGGAAGAAAACTTTAAACCGAGAAAGAACTGTCTTTTGGCTTGGTTTTAAATGCATGTGCTGAGTTGATTCTTGTAGGATGCAGGAAGTGTCAACTAGCCCAAGGTAATCAACTCTCGTTTAATTCATATTGGAAGTAAGTATGGCCCCTTCTATTAAGCCTGGATCATACTGTTACCTACTGTTATGCAAAACTGAAATATTTTCACCTTAGAAAGTGGTTACGTTAATTTTTCATAATTTATTCTTCAAAACTGTGTTACAAAATACCTACCTACTTAAAACAACTAACTAATGATTGACAGATTTGTGACATAAAGGCTAAGTAAAAACAATACACTTCCGTCTTCGCCATTGATAAAACAATTGCTATAGCGAACGCGACCCAAATAAAAAATAACTTTCTTTTTTCAAATTCACGCATTTTCTCCCGTTTTCATACTCGTAAAATCGCTCATTGCTTGCACATTTTAAGGTAAAATCGGACAGGACATGAATTTTAATGTTTAAAAAAGCGAAAGTCGTGACTGAGTTGTTTTATTTTCTTGTGCCGCAGTGTGCAGTTGTCTTTAGGTGAAAGAAGAAATGGGTTACCGACCTCTTCGCGCGCTTAGTTCGGACCAAGCGTTTGGCGCGAAATGTCGCCTGACGGCTTGACGTACTTTTTAGTTCGCCGCGCGTGTGTTATAACAAAATACGTTCCTAAATACTGTTGATAAATAAATAATGGATTTAAAAGAAATAATAAAGTGGTTTATACCGTGTTTTCATATTTTCTTATTAAAAAAAGTGAAAATGTGCAGTCGTTTGATTTACATCTGTTTGTTTTTACTTTTTATTTTGCGACCCAGTTATGGCGCGGACGCAAACAGCCTAGTTAGTGATGATAATAATTTAAATACCAAAAATGTAATTAATTTTAGTTATTTAGACAACAAAAATAACCAAAGTGATTATTTTGATGTGAAAATGCAAAGGAGTGAAGGGAGAAGTCTTGACACATCTGTCAGTAAGTTAAATATTTTTTTTAATGTTTAGTTAATTATTACTCACAATCTTTCGTTATTTATATATGAGACACGCTGGCAGGTAATAGGTACGAAGTTAATGAACTCTCCTTTTTATATTGGGATGCAGGTATGCAACCAAGCATGCAGGTATTGCATGCTACTTAAGCAGTATCAAAATATAAATAATAAAAATTTGCCGAAACTCGCGACCGAAACTCGGTTATTACCACGTGTTTAAAACAGTTAGGTATCTGCTGACAATGCCTGTATTCAGTTCTTCCAATATTCAAACTCAGGAAACTAAGTTATAAGAATATTGACAACTAACCAGTCAGCAATGCCAATTTAATATTTTTGAGGTAAACAATTGAGCTGTTTTTCATGTCGTTACCAGACAATTTTACCCTATAAGTACCGGTAAACCGGGGTTACTTTGAATCGCGGGGTAACTTTGATAGAAACTTCCATTTCATATAAAATCGTGAATTACTTAAAACGAAACGCAATTAGGTAGAAATCCTTTCCTGAGGACACGCTGGGAATCCACCAATCATTTTAATTGAATAAGGTAAATATATTGTCATTCAAACAATCAAAGCAATTGTTAGATCAAAGTTACCCCATGCGACAATATTTATTTTTCTAGTTGATAGATTTTTATTTTTTAAATTGTATTGGCATTATAATTGGGTAATTATATTTAAATTGTATTGGCATTGTAATTGGGTTTATTTAATTGCGTAATCACTTTGCAATTACGCAATAATTACTTTGTAATTATGCAATAAAATAAGGGGTATCAAAGTAACCCCATCCTACGTATAACTTTGATCAGGCAGTTTAATTTTTTTTTCTCAAAATCAAGCCAATTGTTTTCACTTATTATTACAGGAATCGAAAGTAATAAAAAAACCGATCACTAGATTTATTTAGTATTTTTTTACACCCACAAATTTAAAAGATATGAACCTTCAAAGTTTAATATTGATCAAAGTAACCCCGGTCTACGGTACCTCAGACTCAGACCAAATAAAAATGGAGCGAGCCTTACTGACAGTATTCGCATATTATGATGTGTAGGTAACATATTCTGACCACTCACCTTGGTAATAAACAACATTAAACGGGCCCCCGGGGTCTCGGCCAAATCTAGCACCGCGCGCGCTCATTAGACAAATCAAAAAGGGCGCGCTTTCCTGGCTTCCTGCTACACACTTTCGTCCCGGTTTTTATTTTTTATTTTGTTTTCTGGAAATGCTAGGTAGGTACAGATCATAAACCAAGATAGCGAGCGCTGCAAACAATACAGTAAAGCATGGCAAAACCAAATTACACCTCCGCTCCGTGCATACACGCTCAAGCGCACACCTTTACAATCAAACTACACCTCACTAAATTCACAAATGTTTATGAAACCGGCCTCACGTCACTGTTGACAGCGCTATGTCATAGTATTTTCTTTGGTTTGAGCTCCATTCAAGGTGAAATTGAAATACCTAACTGAAAAGCTTCGACGGGTCATCGTACTCATTAAGAACAACATGATTGTACTATAGGGCCAACATTGAAGCCATCAAAGAGCGTCAACAAAAGTCAGCTGCTCCATAGAAGATAGCTTGATCTCTGCGACATACGTACCTATTACGTCAAACTGACATTCCTAGGGTAGGAGTCGGCATGCCCATATAAAAAAAGTGATTTTACTGACAGCTTCTTGTATGAAGTATAGTGAATGCAATAATTGGTAGGTAGGTACCTACTTACTACTTACATTAAACTGAGAAGTGAGTGTCGTCAATTCTCAAGTGCCGAAAAAGTAGAAACGCACTTACGTAACGGTACTGTCACCAGATATTGAACTGTCTTATGATCCATTAGTGATTGTGACTATAAGGGCTCGTGCAGACCAGCGCAACGCGACGGCGCGACGCGACTCGAACAATACAATTTCTAAGAAAACTTCACGGTATAACAATAGCTGGTGTCGCGTCGCGCTGTCACATCGCGCTAGTCTGCACGAAGCTTAACTCGGCCCCAAGAGCCGCAGTGCGACTGTGGAGCCACATTTCTTGTTATAACATAAAATAATGATTGATGACTCTCGAAAATGCTGTAACTTCCCATTATATATATATATATAATATATATAATGGGAAGTTCTTTCTGTAACTTCCCATTATATATATATATATACAGGGTGTTTGGCGCATGGACCGACACAATTTTTTCAGGAATTTGGGAGGTCATTAGCTAGGTTCTACCCATACACCCTTTGTCCCAAAAGTTTTTTTTATAATTAATTTAGAAGTTGTAAAATTTCATTCATTAAATAAAAAAATTAACTTTGGAAGCCTGTAAGGAATTTTCTTGAAACCAGTTGTATAAAACAAAGATGTTTTTAGATTTAAAAGACTTTGGAGAATGCAACAAAATTTGTTTTGTGCCACTACACCCACAAACAAAAAAGTTATTTCAAATTAAAGGACACATTTTGGGAATTTCTTTCATTTTAAAAAAATAATCATATGTAACCAACCGTGACATTTGGGACAAAGGGTGTATGGGTAGAACCTAGCTAATGACCTCCCAAATCCCTGAAAAAATTGTGTCGGTCCATGCGCCAAACACCCTGTATATAATGGGAAGTTACAGCATTTAATTAAATAAAGAGTAATTAAAGAATTTTCGGAATTGGATCAGTAGTTCCGAAGATTACCTCCTACATAACTATAAACTCACAAATTCTACCTCTGTGTATTATTAATGTACCTACATAGATTTCTTACTATCAAGTCCTGCTATCTAATTACGCAACACATTTTACGTAAACGATTACGACAAATTTGTTTCATTTTGACAGTTCAACAACATTCATTGCGTTGTTTACGTTGTTGAGCAGATTTGTTTTTTCGAACTTATGAAGCAATGGATTAGCAATTTGTTTCTTAACGATTCAAATTCCGATTGATCGTGTATTACGTAATTAGGGAACTGTTCTCGATGTTTTCCTTCACCGATACTCCGTATGGCCACCTTGATAACTGGCTAATAATTTGCCCAGCATGCGCTTCTCGAGACATGACTGTGCGGGTCCCAAATAAATTAGAAGGCAGGATAATGCTAAGGAGATACTTTCATCTTATCAATGCCTGAGAAGAAAGACTAAAAAAACTTGAAATACCTACACTACAACTAATTAAACTGCAGTGCTATTCTGTAACCATCTCACCGTGAAAGCTTAGGTGAAGTGACCTCTGAGTCAAAAAAAAATCAAAATATTTTATTTCACATAAACCTACAAGGGCACTTATGAAACGTCAGAAGCTAGGTGAGCTGTCAGTCCCAAGCAGCAGCCGGTCGATTCTGTAAAAATCTCACCGTGAAAACTTAGGTGAAGTGAGTTTGTTTTTGCTTGGAATTGACACTATTGACAGCTCACTCCACGCAGTTTTCACGGTGAGATGGTTACAGAATAGCACTGCAGGTAGAATGACAGCTCACTTCACCTAAGTTTTTACCATGAGATTATTACAGAATAGACCGGCTGGTATGTGACTTGACTAAACCGGAAGAACTCTGGCATAAAGAAGACGAACAATAGACCGTTAACGATTTCATAACCTCTTACCAGCTGTCTTGGACACGAGCACACGACAATTTTTACTACATAGTTAATACTTTAATTTATACTATTTATTCGACTGAAACACGGGCATAATGTCTTTTTTACACGACTGCCGTTGATGTTTTCAGGGTTCATGTTTGTAAGAGTTTCTTTATTTTTTCCTCTTTGCATGAAAAATTCGCTACTCCTCCTACTTGATTAGGACGGATTCAGAACATCACGATATCTCATTGTTCGATTTGCCGTATCATATATCCACAAGCCATAGGCCTCCAAAAAACCAGTAGGATCCATCTCTTACTTATTGTTAACATTGATGGCTCCATCACGGCATACAACGACCCTCGATACTTTGATAAGTTGAGGTAAGCCCGAAGACGTATGGAATATCCAATGTTTATAAATTTATATTTATTTAAAAAAATAAAGGCATTTGTATGTGCCGTTGAACACGTATAAGAACCATGTTCATTGAATGAAGCACACAAAGTGTCACATCAGAATTTAATTAGCATATTTCCGCTAAAAGCCACACTGAACAGTCTTGATGGTAATTTCTATTAAAGACAAAGTCAAAGCCAAATTATTAGGTACACAAAAGACACTTTTGAACGTCACCATTTACAGAAAAATATAATTGATTCTAGTTGCCCATTTCAAAAGGTATAAGTTTCGTATTTAGGTACATGTGAAGACGATGCACCTGGAATAAAATTACTAGGTACATCACAGTAGGTAAAAATAATAAAAAATGAAGCAATGACATTTATATTAATTATGTTACATTTTAAAAGTAGACGATTCTCCTATTTTTTTTGCCTACAATGACTGTAATCCTATAAATTAGGTACTAAAAATGTCCCCTCTCAATCAGACTTCATTTCTATGCTACCGGAACAACTCATTTCGTGATTAAAATATTAGCCAGTCAGCTCCGTGTCCTCTCAGGCAGACTGATCGTTGACCCAAAGGAACCCTTGAGCTGACTGGACACACGTAGTCAGCTAAGAGAGCGCGCAAGATGTCTGCGCGCGACTGGTGGCGTACCTACTTGATCCTATACAGTAATATTTAAAATATAAGTATTAATATTAAATGTACCTACTATATTATATTAATATTAATTAATTAAATAATTCTATACCTACTTACTTAATTTGACCTTACATAAACGACAAGACAGCGCGGCTTACGATTAGTTCCGATTTCAGCCGCGCGCCGACTATCTTGCGAGCACTCAAATGGTGAAGGACCGAGTGTTAGCCCAGGTTCGATTTTTTTTCGTACACTGGATTTTCCACTCTCTTTGTTGAGCCGAGCGTTGAGAATCCAACGCGTTGGGACGCGCTCTCGTCCCAGCGCGTTGAAAAAACACACTGTTGGATTTTCAATTCTCGGCGCTAAGCAAAGCGTTGAAAATCCAGTGCACGAAAAAAAATCGCCGCGTTTTTATTACGTCCGTGCGTACGTGGTCTTAAGAGTCTATGAAGTTAGTTGCCGAGTAATAACAACATGAACCTGTTATTGTCCCAAATTCCAAGGAATATACAGAGAAGGCACGCTTGCTGATTGCATGTTGGTGACTCCAGATTCCAGATTATCCTAACAATATTCTCCATGAGGTCTAGGTTTACACATGGATATTTTTCGTTATTTAAATTCGGTAGTGTGATCTGAGGTCCTAGTCGACCTTACGCATCGACCGCGTTCGGCGCTCCGATTGGCAGCCTTCACCAGTGAAGGGCCAATCGGAGCGCCGAACGCAGTCAATGCGTAAGGTCGAGATGGTTAAAAGAAACACACTAGGGCCTCTGGTGAAGATTGTGAGTATCCCGTGGACCTGTCGATGTGCTGGTGCTTAGTGAAGGGCTCAGCAGTCGACGTATTTCGGCTGGTGATTAAAGTCAGTAGTGTCTTAATTAGCTGAGAAAATACATATAAGTAGGTTATGACGTAGGTACTTAAGTATTAGAATTCATTTCTCTCCAAAAAAAATTTAAAACGTTGAGTTCAAGTTATTACAATTTGTAACTCAATCATCTTATAAAAAAGATTATGAAATAATGTTTCTCAAGGCGAATCAAAATACTTAAATCAATTATAATAAGCAGATATTACTGAATCAATAAATTGATTGTAAATGGAGGGCAATTTCTCCAACGGTAAACTGACTGGATTGGTTCGACTGAGAGCTGAAACCAATTTAAAGATTAATAGATAACAACAATAAATTATTATTATTCTCTTGGAGGCCTATTTCCTGTGGTTTTGTTTTTTTAAATGAAGATAATGTAGAATATGTAGATGGATGCATAACCTGAAACCATACATATAACCAGAAAAATAAAACGTAATTTTGTAAAAAAAAAAAACTCATATATTTCATAGGTAAAAATTAAAATCGCAAGCTTTTTTTTTGCAATACCTACTAAAGGAATCGTTGCATTTCCATTCCAATAATTCGTCAAAAAAAAGTCATCAAATAAAATAAAAAGATTCCGAAAACGTAACTAGATGGCGTTGGCGTCGAATTAGAAGTCGCTATGGTTTCGTTACCGCGGTTTGTATAAGTTGAAACAAAAACAAATTTTGATTGACTGGCAAAAAGCCGGAGTCTGGATTAATAGGCTTATAATTTCATTTTTGATAGCGAAAGTCACTTATCGTGATAAAAATCGCTTTATATACTACTGAAGAATAGAAAATCTAAAGTAATTAAATATACCTACATTGATTTAATCATGAACAGTGAAGATAGTGATCAATTCAATGTGATCATCTCTGCTGCGGGTCCAGTGAGCTAGCTAGTCGGGAAATATACGCGTGATTATAAGATAAGTATTATACATTATAATTATAATATATATATTTACGTATTACAAAAACATAATTATGAAACATCACGCCAGTATTCCCCGAATGGTATGGTTAATCAGAGGTGTACTTACCTACAGTACACTCATTTCACAGTAATGTTATTTTTTTTTATCTACAACTTTTTTGCTCGTGGCCTGCATCTCACCTGATGGTATAGCTCGATTCAAAGTTAATGGCGGCTCGGAAGTTAGCAGCTCGCTGTGCAGTACCGCACCCCTTACCCCCGCTGATCCATTAATTAGTTAAGTGCGCAACAACTCGCCTCATGTTTCGAGCCGCCATTAAGTTTGAATCCGGCCGAAGGTGGAAGTGATCTTATCTCTAACTGCCGAATAGTGCCGAAACACATCAATGGTGTTAACAACATTGTTGTTATGGCGACATACAGAGCTGCGCGGACTTCGAACAAGACCTACCGCACCAACCAAACCGAGTAGAAAATTTTGCCCCCACTGCACTGGGAATCGAACCCTCTCAGTCCTAGACAGGTGTCTAGTCTAACCACAGAGGCGGTTAAAATTCTGTCAGACATTGTGTTTCGTGATGGTAATTATTTTGCATACTGTCGTATAGAATCAAGTTCAACATAACAAACAGCTGTGCTGCTGGGGAGTTTGTTGCGCCACTTCTTCTTCCCAGCTAAAGCACTAAGAAGTGGTGAAGGGCGGACGTTTTGGAGGACTGTCTTAATGTAATTTTGACATTGAAAAAGTGTTAATTATCAGCCTAGTTTGAATAAATGACTTTTAATGTACAACTCGTGGCATCTAGCTCGCGTGTTAAATAAAAATACTAATAAATATACGCTTGCAGAGTAGAAAGCGCAAAGGAGAATGCCAAGTTGTCCTTCAAGACTCGGCCAGAACCGACAAAGATGGACTATATATCATTGAAAAGGAAAATAATTATAAAATTTGATAGTATATTTAGTTTTCTATAAAAAGTACACCAAAAAAAGTTATAGTTCTTTAAAATTGTCCACTTATTATTTCTAATTTTAACGATAACAACAAATAAACTATTAAATTATTAATTAAATAATGATTTTTGGCACATATTATCCTCGCATAATATATGTTTTCATAGTAAATATACATAATTATAACATACTTACATTATTTTAGAATGTAGGTATGGAAATAAAACACATGGATACTTTTTAACAATTTATTATTCATCAGAATCTCTTCAGTCTCAGTTTCTAACGAGTATTGTCGCATTCGAAAGACATTTACTCCACAATTAATGTAGCGAATCATGGTTAGTAGACAAAAAACTTCGAGATGTTCGGTTGGGCGAGCCGGGTCAGCGAATAATACAGGTTCAGGTTCAGTTTCAACAGCCAAGGTAGTCGTAAGTGGTAGAAAAATTGAGTACAGAAACACAGCATTATACAACACAAAACTCAAAAACACGTAATCACTTCGCCGCTCGTGATAAAACGCGCAGGAGAAGTAGGTAGTAAAACTTTTTGACAATCATCAATGACAACTACAAAAACAAGATCAAGTGTTGCCAGCACTATAATAATTAATATTCTAAATGGTATCGAAAATCGAATTAACTTATTTTAAATTGTTATAAAATATATTATATATTCAAAAATATAACTAAATACTATTTATTATATTAAGAATTACGAGTTACGACATATATAATGTAATAAATTCACTTATGTAGTTTCATAATGATATTAATGCAATCGATTTGCAAGTGCAATTTCGTATCGATATTATTTTATTTTGGTATTGGCAACATTTCAAAAATTGGTGTTGAAAAATTGAATAACTATTAAAAATTACTTTTAGGGTGTGTCCAAACATAAAGCGGCATTCGAGCGCGGCTGCCGCGCGCGGCTTGCCGCGCTATGATTGGACGATTGCCGCGCGCGGCAGCCGCGAGCTACCTGCCGCGCGCGACGATCGCCGCGAACGGTGTTAGTGTTGGTTCGCCAGTGGTTGTGTGTGGACGGACGTATTTTATCAAATAAAATGGATAATGAAACAGCAATTCGTCTTATTGAAATTTATGGCTCCCATAGTCCATTATGGGACACTAGACGTAAAGAATATCACAATAATAATGTGAGAGAAGATCTATGGGATGAAATAGCAAAAACGTTCGTACAACCAAAAGCAGCTTTAAAATTGAAAATGAAAAGTCTTTTGAGTTCTTATAGAAGGGAGAGAAACAGAGAAAAAACAAGTAATGTCACCGGTTGTGGTAAGTTTAATCTTATTACATTTTATAACAGTAGGTACTTATTAATAAATCTCTGGCTGTTTACATTTTCACTATACTAATTCTTAATTATCTCTAAACGCGTGGACCGAGTTACATGATTCAAACTGATAAAATGGTTTTAGACCTAGACCTTTTATTTGACACCGTAATCGTTAAGATATCTCAACAAACAAAAAATCTAATTTTCAAGTTACCCTCGCGATTATCCAACATGTATGAAATGCGTAATTCAATTCTTTAATAAGACACAAAATCAGCTTATGTTTTAGTTATTTTAATGTTCTTTTTTCTGTTGCAGGTAGAAACAAGGCCTATAAATCTAAATGGTTTGCTTATGAAGCATTTAGTTTTTTACATGACAGGAATAACCCTATTGATGCAGTGGTAAGTACCTATTTCTTTTATATTTTTATTAGACTATAGCTTTCCGCCAGCGGCTTCGCCCGCGTGGTCTGGTTGTTTTTTATAAATTATAACCTAATGTTACTCAGTGAAGATGTAGCTTTGTAATAGTAAAAAAAAAATCAAAATCGGTCCAGTAGTTTTTGAGTTAAATCGTAACAAACAAAAAAATCTTTCCTCTTTTTAATATTACTTTAGATGTAACGGCCATATTATACATACAGCCCGCATACTGCAAAATCTATGAGATCAAATAATGCTAAGGGGCTGTTTATTAATTTTGGCCATTTTTAACCTAAGGTTATGCAATTATTTAATATCTTTCTTGCCAATCAATTGATCCGTTTGTCATAAAATATCTTGACAAAAAAATACGAATATCAGAAGGAGTGGTAATAAATTGATTTGGAGTAAAGGTAGCTGTTTCAATCGTCGAATCATTTGTTTTTTTTAATAAAGAGTCTCTGCGAAGAAAGTTATGCAAGTGAACAGTAGCTAGAACTATGGTTTTGGCTGATTTTGGGCTTAAAATCATTGTACTTCTCAATACTCTAAATTTTGCCGACATGATTCCAAAAGCATTTTCTACTACTCGGCGTGCTCTTGATAGTCTATAGTTGAAAATCCTTTCTTTTGACCCTTTTGGATGAATTCCTGCAAATGGTGTCATCAAATGTGTGCTTAATGCAAAAGCTTGATCTCCTAATATTACATATGGTATTTTAGTTATGTAGGGTATTTGTAAAATTTCTGGCGCTGGTACATTAAGTTGATTATTTTCTACCTTTCGATACAATTCGGAATGTTTATAAACTCCTCCATCTGAAATTCGACCTTGGCTTCCTATGTTAACATACATAAAATTGTAGTTTGCGTCTACTAATGCTAATAGCACGATACTAAAGAACTTTTTATAATTAAAATATTCAGTGCCGCTACGAAAAGGAGCTTGAATAGTTATGTGTTTTCCATCTAACGCCCCAATAGTGTGCGGAAAATTCCATTTTTCCTCGAAGTCTTTAGATACTGCTTTCCAATCTTGCTCTGACACTGGTAGCTGAAAAAAAAATTAATAACGTTTTATTTATTTTGTTTCAGGATTGTGGCTCACCCTCAGAGCCGGGTAATACAGAACAAGCTATTCCGGAACAAGGCATTTCAGAACAAGGCACTTCAGAACCAGGAACTTCGGAACCAGGAACTTCGGAACAAGGCACTCGAGACCAAGATACAAATACCAAGAAGCCAAGAAAAGAAATGCCCGCTAACAAGAGGACATATCAAGAGTCAGAGTATGATGCTGAAAATCAAATGATAGAAGAAGCATTAGAAGTAATGCGAAAACAAAATGACAGTAGTAATGATCCTTACGTTGCTTTTGGCATGCACATAGCAGCCGAACTAAGAAAATATGATGCCACTATGTTTACGAGAGTCAAACATTCAATAAGTACTATACTATACGAAGCTGATATGGAGCTCCTCAATCAATCATCAACACAAGAATATAACGCTGAAAACAGACGAGGATATTTCACTTCACAGTTTACCGATCTTGACTCATCATCTTCTAGTAACATGGGTACTGGCCTTACGCAATTGATTCACGATTTAGACACGGATGTAGATTAATATTGTGAATTAGTTGAGAACAACTGTGATTGACGTATGATGATTGTGTTGTATTTAATTACTACTTAATTATGAAAATAAATAAATAAAAAATATAAATTAAAAATCTGTAGTTTAAAATATTTCACCAAATAATAAAAATAATATAAGTAATAAAGTTCATAATAATTTACCTGTACCATGTCCTTAAGACCTCTCACTATGGCATCGCACACTTCTGGAATTATTGTTGATATTGTTTGCTTTGATACGTGAAACGTGTATTGTAGGCTGGAATAGGAGTCTCCTGTAGCCAAATAACGTAACGTTATTGCAAGTCTCTCCTTCGACGTTATTGCCGTTCGCCAGTGAGTATCCATTTTTTTAATAAATGGTTCTACCAATGTATGTATGTGTTCGAATTCTTCTAAAGATAATCTTAAAAACTGTGGCGTTCGGTAGTTGATTTCGTAATAGATCCCTTCCAGATTCTTTGTCCTTTGTTGAAAGAGTGGTCGCATCCAACACTGCCTTTTTTTAATACACTTTCTTTTATTCCTTCTTCTACGTAATTTACGAATAATAAGCACAGCAACAACACACGCGGCCGCTTTCATTGTAGTTTGAATACGAAATAAAGAGCGCGGCGTGTCTCGGACATGCCGCGCAGCACTGCCGCGCAGAAGGTTTAAACTAGGCGCGCGGCAAATTTGTGTCCCGCGAATGCCGCGCGTAGCTGCCGCGCACCTTGCACGCCGTGTTTGGACACACCTTTAAACGGTGTACTTCTACAGATTTTATTTATACTCTATAATTCTTACTGTTTTATATTATAAATTATCATAAATATTAAAAGTCTGTCGGACGCTACATGATTCGAGCCGATTCTTGTCATTGTCCTTTATAATCTTTCTCGTTATTTAAAAGTTGTAAAAACGATACCGATCTTAACTATACTTCAGAACGAAGTCGTTAATTATGATTGTTTACGCTTTTACTCTCATTTAAATTGAGGTGTAAAAACTAGGAGCAGTTGTGGGCCATAGGTAACGGCTGCAACTAACTGAAAATCCGTTTTTTTTCATAATGATGAGTACAATGACTCACTCACCATTATGAACAAATTTTAATAACATTTACATTGCAGTGATAGCCTATTGGTGTGACCGGCGGACTACAAAGTCATTGGTCTGGAGTTCGAACCCAAGGCACGCACCTATGACTTTTCGGATTCATGTGCGTATTGTATAATTATCACTTGCTTAAGAAACAGTGAAGGAAACCAGCCTGAGCCTGATGTTGAAGCCACGGCATGTGAAGCCAAGTCAGAGACCCATGGTCTGCATAAAAACTCTATACACCAGGTAGTCTTACAAACATTAAAAAGAATAAGCTACCCCTTAAATTGCGAAAGAAATATCAGATGTTCCATACATTATGACGAGTTATCAAATAAAAAAATAAAAATAAAACTGTATTTCAGACCTTGAACCATATCATGTTAGTAATGCAAACAAGATTTTAATTCATAAATATATCTGATATTAACTCGTACCAAGACAGAGTGAAGTATTTTGACATGGTGTCGCTGGAGAAACGCAGGAATATGCTAGATTTGGTTTTTCTTAAGAAGTTAGTAACAGGCTCTCTAAACTGTCCCGATTTGCTCAGTAGAGTGTTATTCCATGTGCTCCGTTATCTGCCAAGAAGGTCTAATAGGAGGCTTTTCTGTCCACTTACTAGAATGTAAGCTGCATGCACAAAGAGCACGAAGTGGACATTGATCTCTTTCACTCATCAATACCTGCTCTAAAAAAAGCCGCGCTTGTCATTTCATGGGTCCTAGATAGTGCTATCCACGGAGACGCGCCCCACTCCGCTCCGCTCCGTACTAAAGTACAGCTTACAGTACAGTCATCGCGGAGTGGGGCGCGTCGTCGTGGATTGCACTATCAAGATCTCTACTCTAAAATCAAAATTTTAACCTAATCATAATATACAAAAGTTCAATCTTATCTAATTTAATCTATATAATTACTTGTATTAAATTTAGCTTTTAATCATTTATTTTTCAAAACTATAATTGTTAATTGTTTTAACTATTTAATTGTGTTATTATCTGCGCATAATGTAGTGCATGCTGTGCTTTTCTTTAGGTAATGGCGCTTAAACTTACCCTCTCATAAACGTTGCTTAAAGTTAAGAGACGTTTAAACTTCTAAAATAGTTAAACAGGCGCTTATCATTACTCAACGTTAAGTGTAAGTTTGCAACGTACAAAATGTAAAGTAATAGTGTAGGTACCTACTCATTTTTGAAGAGCCTAGATAGAGATATATAAATAAATGTGTTGCACTCACCTGAACCTGACGAGGATACGCGTTTTTTTTGTGTGTATATTGTGTGCCTTGACCAGAGTCAAATAAATTTATATCCTTTCTTTCATACCATATGCACAGTTTATCCTTCAGAATGCCGTTGACGCTTCCACGCAGTCTGCGCATCATGGACGCAATCCTTTTTAACCGACTTCAAAAAGGAGGAGGTTCTCAATTCGACTGTTTTTTTTTTAATACGGTTTTTACGCGATTAGGTACTCCGCTAATTATAAAATGATTTTGATGATTCTTTTTTGTTTGGTAGGTCATACTTCAGAGGTGGTCCCAATTAAATTTTATCAACTTTGCTTGTCCAGTTTTTGAGTTAACTTCAATAATACGTATTTTTTCCCACTTAGTCTTTAAGGATGATGTGATAAGTTCCTGTCACTGTTATTTACATAGCTGGTAGTGGTAGGTATTCGAATTTGTGTGGAGCCTGTACTACAACTAAAAAGTGAAAAATAAAAACTTTACAAAAAAATAGAACCGATTAAAAAAAAAAAAAAGATGGAAGTCGATGGCAAAAAAAGGAAATCCAAAAACAAGTGTTTTTCTTGAGTTGGTATTTTTTTTTAATCTTTTTTCGCAGGGTGATCATGATCATAAAATGTATGCGGCAAACGATTTTTTAATTTTTTATTGGCATGTTTGTCCTTAGTGTCTCAAAGTTGTTCTATTGTATTTCTATTTCTATTGCCGCTATAGTAAAATTAAATAAAGTTAATAATTAAAAGGGGCATAGAAGAAACGTGATTTTTCGTCGTTTTTTGTTGGTGGTACCGGAACCCTTTATTTGCGAGTCCGACTCGCCATTAGCAGATTTTTTTTCTAATATTTTAAATAATAAATCAGTATTGTCATAACATTGTCACCAAAATGTTTACATTCTTCCAACCTTACCATCTTTCACTCTAACGACCATGTTTTCTATCATCTTACTTAACTCGGAACAAATGACAAAAGAAAAGCATCATCATAATATAACGATTACCTCTAATTTTCTCTGAGATATAACGTTTTTACGTATACTGCATTAGGGTCAGTGGACCGAAGCATTTCCTGGTTATTTTACGTTTACAGAAAGCTGTTTTTATAGTAAACCTGCGCCCCGCGATTTCACCCGCATAAGTCTAGATCCCGGGGGAATATCGGGATAAAAAGTATCTTATGTTTTAATCCAGTTCATGGTCTACCCATGTGCCAAATTTGATCCAAATCCGTTCAGCCGTATAGAGCGGTGCAATAATAGCATATAGAGTAATGCAATATAAGCATATAGAGCAGTGCAATAGAAGCATATAGAGCAGCGCAATCGCAGCATATAGAGCAGTGCAATAGAAGCATATAGAGCAGTGCAATCACAGCATATAGAACAGTGCAATCATAGAATATAGAGCAGTGCAATTGCAGCATATAGAGCAGTGCAATAGAAGCATAAATATAGCAGTGCAATAGAAGCATATAGAGCAATGCAATAGCAGCATATAGAGCAGTGCAATAGAAGCATATAGAGCAGTGCAATCACAGCATATAGAACAGTGCAATCATGGAATATAGAGCAGTGCAATTGCAGCATATAGAGCAGTGCAATAGAAGCATAAATATAGCAGTGTAATATAAGCATATAGAGCAATGCAATAGCAGCATATAGATCAATGCAATAGCAGCATATAGATCAATGCAATAGCAGCATATAGATCAATGCAATAGAGGCATATAGCAGTGCAATAGCAGCATATAGAGCAGTGACGGCCGAGACTTACAATTTGTAGGTCGTAGCTTCGAACCCTGACAGGCGCTTTAATTTGTGTAAATTATTTCATCTCCACTGCTCTCAAAACAATCGAATAGATGTGATATTTAACATCCCGCACTGGGCCCGCATACATACTGTATATTTATGCTAAGCATAATTCGGCTGGTGTGTTTGCTATAGCATATGTCCGGCATTAGGTACCTAACTAATATGAATGATTGTAATTGGTCCCACATAATTTTGTCTTCAGTATCGTTTTTGCTAATTAAGGAAGTCAAAAAGCTAGCTCAGAAAAATCAAGTGTTTAGCAAATACGACAGTCTTGAGATCTTACCTTTTTTGTATGTTTTTAAGTGTCATGTAGTTAATAGTTAAAGATAAAGCCAGTCCCTACTTCCATGCTTGAAACAAAAATATTGCATTGCTCCTATAACTGGACTACCAAATACTCGTTCGTGTTTTGCAAACGTAAATATACGAATGCATAAAACCGCAGACACGGAAAATTTAATATAATATAATAATGTATAATAATTTATTCAATAAGTAATTTGTACATGGTATACAAAGTTGTCTTAAATAATTAGATGTTATAAATAAATAAAACCAGTACAACACATCATATAAAATGGGCCATAGGACTCCCTTTCCTAAACTAGGCAGAAAATCTGTCTGTATCTTAGGAAAGAGTGTCCATTTACAGTGAGTCTTATTACGGTTACAAAAATATTGGTACGTGCAGTAGGCGAACAAATTAATTATACAAAAGGCATGAAAAAACCCTTTTTTCGTCAATAACTTATCTAATAGAATAGAATAGAATAATATTTAGATACTTGCTTAAAAACATTGTTTAAAAAATAATAACGAGAAGTTCATACATAATTTTACTTAACAGTAATAAGCGTACAAATCTCAAGAATTGTTAACATTTATTTTCTTAGAAGTCCTTGACACTATAAAAACTATGACTACACAACCATTTGTGCAATTTATTTTTGAATAATCTCTTATTTAATGTCTAGAGATTACTTGGTATCTTATTATATATACGTACACACATAGATATACAACTTTTATTATATTTAGCTAGTCTCGGAAGGATATCCAGTACGAGCCTGTGGGGGTCCCGTCGCGGTCGGTTACGAGAATATAAAAATGTTTAAATTCAAAAGTCATTTATTCAAACTAGGCTGAGAAATCAGCACTTTTCGAACGTCGACATTAAATAAGACAGTCCCCCAAAAACGCCCGCCCTTCACCACTCCCTAGTGCTTTAGCTGGGAAGAAGAAGTGGCGCAACAAACTCCCCAGCTGCACAGCTGTCTGAATAGATAGAAAAACTTGATTCTATACAATATTAATTATGCAAAATAATTTACATTACGCGCAACACAAAACATTAAATAAAATAATTTTCTACATGTCACCTAGCACACGCCAATATTCCAACAAAAAAGTAAAAAGAACCTAATACCGGTATGAAAGCCTCCAGGCATAAAGGGCGTGCCCGTTTACATATAGCTATTAAAGCTGTAACTCGGAAATCTCAAATGATAAACTAGGACCATCGAAGTAAAAATACATAAACAGTTAATTACTAATAACAACAATTTAAACCATAGTCAGCAAGACGACCAGTCACCACAAGCAGCACCAGTTCACGAGCATAACGCAAAGATCAGCCATCACCCCCATCGCTATATTTAAGGGAAGGAGGCAACCCGACCCCCGACGCTACCGCAAACAGTGACATCTAAGGGAGCATGACGAACTTGCTGCCGGTGCTCAAGCAAGAATAATATGATCAATTTTCGAGGTCGCTAGCTGACCATAAATTACAATACAACTCATATAAAAAACAACAGTGTAATGAGTAGAATAAGTCAATAATAAATGAAAACATACAGTCAAATAAAATAAACAATTAAATAAGTATGGAGTTAGTCCCAAGCCTTTTTGTCGTCTAAGTAATCTTTAACTTTATAGAAACCTTTTTGACATAGTTGTGTTTAATACATGATTTAAATTTATTGAGGCTCAGTTCTTTAACATGGCTTGGGAGTTTGTTGTAAAAACGTATACTTTGGCACATAAATGAATTACATTTTCTTTTTACCATGAATCATCTGCATTACTAAATAATTCCTTATGCTTCTTCACAAACATACATGTTTCGTCTTTTAAAAGAGACGGTAGTGGCAACAAGCCAAGCTTTTTAAATATCGGTCTACAGGATTCGTCAGGACGAAGCCCTTGTTCACACCACATTATCAAGCCATAGCGGGGCACTGATTCAAGGTATGCAATATGCATGGTAAGACGTTATTGCCGTTTTAACGTCTGCTAAATTTTTGACTTTTTTATTTATTTATTTATTTTATTATTTATGTACACACATAAAAATAGATACAGATAAGACATAATCATAATTATGAGTACAAAGGTCCAAGGTTTTTAAGTGCATGTACGAACTTATTTATTCGTTTCGAGAAGGTATCAATATGTGCTTTTCAGTTTATGTAAGATAACAATAACCTGTAATGATAGTGTAAGATTGTTTAAATAAATAAATAAATGTCTTGATCTAAAGTTACGCCTAGAAATTTGGTTTGCGCTACTTCATCAATTGTATGTTCATTTAACATTTATTGTTGTTCATTTAACATTGTATGTAGGATTATTTGATTTATTAAATTGTATATAAACAGATTTTTTAAGATTTATTGATAAATTATTTAAATTTAGATATTCAATTAGACTTTCAATAGTGTTATTAATATCAGTCTCATGATCGTCAATCGTGTTATTTTTCTTATCAGTTGTTACAAGAATAGAAATATCATCAGCAAATAATATACATTTTTATCTTTGGTTATTTTAATTATAGAATGCACAAAAGGAACAAAAGGAAGGGGAACAAAAAAATGGGCCTAATACACTTCCTTGTGGGACGCCATGATGCCATATCTGTTGTACTTGAGTTCGGATGAGTTTGGTATCGTCGTTATTTCCATCCACTTTTGTAATGGTAACCCGCTGTCATCTGTTATTTAGGTACATCCATATCCACTAAAGCACTATGCTTCTAATTCCAATTGCCTCCATTTTCTGTAGTAACAAGTCGTGGGACACTAGGTCAAAGGCTTTAGATAAATCGAAGAACAAACCTGTAGTAAGACGGTTTTGATTAATATTCGTTAATATATTTTTTATAAGAGTGAAGATAGCTAGTGTTGAATGTTATTAGGCGATAGTTATTAATAACCAATTTCTTTCCATTTTTAAAAATTGGTTTAACAATATTGATATTTTTAATACTTCAGGAGAAGTGATAAAGATAAATTAATTAAATGTGTTAAAATTGCACTTAGCTCAATCATTGTTAGAAAGCTTGAAACAATTGAAACATTAAGTCTGTGCAACTATAAAAGTACAGAATTTCGTGGTGCTAAACCATTTGTGTCAGTCATAGCACCTGTTAATAGTTGCATCACTTTTGTGCTCTAATTTGACGAAATAAACCATATTTTCGAATATGGTTTATTTCGCATATTTTGAAGATATTGAATAATCATAAAATACAATTTTGATTTTATCTCAAGGATGAAGACTAATGTGTGATTTTTAAATTTCTTCTTAATATGGTTTAGGTACTAAATAATAGGAAAAAAAACATTACTGACAGGGATACAAAGAAAAGTTTTTTTCAACATCATTTTTTGCTATATTTTGTATCGAATTTGAAAAAAGTCCCTCTAAATTACTGTTTCGAGACAACCTTCTGGAATCTGCTGTTGGTTGTCAACAAGGTGGCCCCCTCGGGCCAGTGATTTTCAGTTTAGCCATTCACCCAAATATTCGTCAGCTAAATTCCAAATTTAACGTTTGGTACCTCGATGATGGAACCTTGGGAGGCGATATAGATACTGTTTTAAATGACCTTAAATTCCTTAAAAATGAACTAAGTACATTCAATTGGCCTTGAACTCAACCTTTCGAAATGTGAACTATATTTAGCGGACAGTACTGACAGACATCACACACTTTACAAATTTAACGCTGTAGCCCCAGAAATTAAAATTATTGATAAAAGCTCTCTCCGACTGCTTGGGTCACCTATCTTCGAGGATTCCTTTCCCGTTTTTATTGAAGAAAAAATTAAAAATTTCAATGACGTTTAGGAAAGATTGCTCCAAATTAACATGCATTCGGCCATAACCTTAATTCGATACTGCTGTTTCGGCCCTAAATTAATATATTTCCTTCGGGCTTTTCATTTATGGAAACACACTCATCTTTTAGACAAAATGGACCAAATTATCCGGCATACATTAACTTCAACCTTAAAAGTGGCCATGGACGAGCGAGCTTGGGCACAAGCAACTATTCCTATCCGTATGGGAGGCCTCGGCGTTCGCAAAATTTCCAGTATTAGTTTACCGGCTTTCATATCCTCGGTCTACGGTACTGAGAAATTAATCAGGAAAATCCTAGCCCCCATACTGATTAATTTTGATGTGCCGTGCCTCACCGAGGCTATGAATGCCTGGAGACTCGCTTGCCCGAATTCAGATCCACCTGACAACCCATTTTCCCAGAGATGTGGTGGGATGAGCCGCTCTGCAGAGTAGTACAGAACAATCAACAATCATTTTTCGGAAAGCTTATTGCGAATATTTGTGGTTTTCCATGAATACTTATTTTATTTGAGAAATCCCTTTCAGTCACATGCAAAACAAAAAACTCGACTTTTCAAATCACAAATAGTTTTGTTTAAATTCTTTTCCCCTTTCTTACAACAGAATTTACCAAAATCAGTCGATTTCGTGCACGGCCTCAAAACACAAACTCAACTCAAACTCAAAGCATTTATTATTTCGATTTAACGAAGAGACACTGTTGAATTGTCAAAGGGTCGGACGGTCAGTCAGAAAGGTGAAGCTAGTTGCCCATTCCAAAGCGTAGTAGGTTCCTATGGAGAAGAACTGTCAAGGACACACACACAAAATCGGAAATTGAACCCATGACACGTAGCGCAGAAGCCTTTGTCCTTGCCACTGCGACTACCGTTATATTGACCTGCCAGGTATTCGAACAAATGACCTCGAAAGCAGATGCTACCATCATGGTCAAAAACTTGCAAATACCGTCACATAATATTTGTTTTCCTTCGCAGTTGGTTGAGACTCTTCACCTTGTCATATTGACAAAGCGCAACCTCTAAAATATAGTCAAATACTTTGTTATAATAAATAAATAATATTCTTAGAAACGTTGACCCTTCAATTTTATTATTTCTGAGGGATAACACTATTGCTTTAAACGCAAATATCATTTGCCTAGCCTTTTCCTAACTATTGAGGTTGGCGTCCAGTAAAAAAGAAAACAATATACTTATTTGATTTCAGGGCACTTATGAAACGTCAGAAGCTAGGTGCACGGTTCCAACTGGTAGTTTCCTATGGAGAAGAGCCGGCATGCAACTCCACGGTTACTCTTTTAAAAAGAAATGGCTGCTTTTACAATGGATGTGGGAAGCAATTTAGCTGCTTCCCGGATCGAACAAGTTCATCGTTCCACCTTGTATCCAGGCCTCCCAACACTATGTCCTCCGGTCTCTTCACACAACTAAAAATCAAAAATTCACTGACTGACAACGCACAGAGCAAAGGAATCTTGAACATTCATCCTCTAAAGGGGGTTTAACCGCCTCTGTGGTCTAGTGATAAACCCACCTGTCTGAGACCCAGATAGGGTTGCCAAGCCTACTATTGTATTATAATATCCTACTATATTAGAGGCCTCAATCAATACCATATTTCTAAAGAAAAAATGTGTTATGCGAAACTACTATATTTTAATTTCAATACAAAATCGCGAGATGATAGCAATTGGGCCAGTATTAATCTCGTTTAGGCTAAATTAATGGTATTTTGCAACCATATTTTAGTGTAAAAATACTTAGTTACGAAAAAAAACTTTTGACAAGAAAAAATGCCTAGCAGCATAGTAGCCAACGTATGCATTTTAAAGAACCAAAATGTTTTTGAAATAAAGGTACCTACTATATTTTTACAGGCAATGGCTTCAAAAATACTATATTTGATATGAAAAAAGTTGGCAAACCTAGACCCAGAGGTCCTGGGTTCGATTCCCAGCGGGGCAAAAAGATCCGATCGGTTTGGTTGGTGGTAGGGCTTGCTCTTAGTCCGCCTGGTTAGCTACCACAACCACAATCTCATCTAAGTCTGTCGTCATAACAGGCAGCTAGTGGTAAGATATCCAGTTCCTCTGTGGTTGATGATTCCGGGTGAAGCTCACTTCTACCTTCTGCCTGATCATTACTTACCATCAGCACGCTTAATTTGTTTATTCTGAATGTTGGGAACGTCGCAAATAGATGTCAAGTATTTCGCTGTTTTGATTAATTTGGCAATATTAATGTATGGAAATATGAAATGTGGCTAACTAGCGAACTAGAATATTAATAATGAAATGCAATTATAACACTGAATTTGATGTTGTAACCGTTTTAGGTGTAAAAACGGCATTTGGAAAGTTTCCAAATACTTTTTTGGCATAATATAAAAGTAAATGTTCGGTGTTACGATATTAAATTATTGCATTTCATTAACAATATTTTAGTTCGCTAGTTAGCCACATTTCATATTTCCATACAGTATTATTTAGCATAATGTGTACTGTAACTATATAATTTAGATCATTAAGGACCCTGTAGGGCATAGCAAAGGGTAGGAGAGAGGAAGTTCTGTTTTACGAGATAATTAAGTTGTTTTTGTGGGAACAAGTTCAAAGTCAGAAGATCGCGAATAAGATACTAAACATTTCGCTTATCTATTATTTATGTATACAACTACACTAGCTTCTGCCCGAGATTTCGTCCGGGAGATATTTGTTTATCCCTCGATTTACCCCGTCGCATCGCATCGCCTGCCATCGCTATTACTTCGTATTCACTTAGACTTTTTCTAGGCGCCTTGGGGTCCTAGCGTGAGCGCTTGGCAGCGATTTTTCACTGAGACACATCAGTTGTTTCGCATTTGTCTTGGTTCTTTTTATTTTATTTTTTTCTCTTTTTCATTGGTGAAATTTGATATTTTTAAACAACTAATAACATTCGTTTATCCGTATCTCTCCGTATGCCGTGAACTGACCACAAAACTGTTGTCATCCTTTTATTACTTTTACAGCCGTATTGTAAACAATTCTTCACAGAGTACATTCCGGTGTCTGCGTCTGCGTCTCTTTACTTGTCATAACGATGCCACAGAGTCCACAGACACTAAAGGCATAGACAAGTAACTGATGTTACGTCAGATGCAGACACGCGGACTTTTTAATTTTTTATTAATTTTTGTTTAGTATTATTATTATGTGTTTTGTATTATGTCTTATATAGTATTTTTATCTTTCCGTGACATCACTGCGGGCCCTATCAGATTAAATGTCACAGCATCATGCTGAGATAGGAGCCTTTTGGCCTCGCACAGGACTTTCTGATATATTTTAAGATTACTTGTGTGTTAGATAAATTGATAACTCTTGTGCTTGTCCCAATAAATACTTTTTCTTTCTTTCTTCTTTCTATGTTAAATAGCCCTTAGTTTTGCTATCAAATGCAAAAATATTTTTTTTAATCCGACAGGTAGTTCCAGAGATTATAGCGTTCAAAGAAAAAAACAAAATTCAATAAAATTCAAAATTCAAAAGTCATTTATTCAAATTAGGCTGAGAATCAGCACTTTTCGAACGTCAAAGTTACATAAGACAGTCCCCCAAAACGCCCACCCTTCACCACTTCCTAGTGCTTTTGCTGGGAAGAAGAAGTGGCGCAACAAACTCCCCGGCAGCACTTCTGTCTGTTCAGTTAGGAAAAAAAAATGATTCTATATCTACTATAATTTATAAGATAATTACATTACGCAAAACACAATTTAAATTATAGTTTAATAGCCATATTACAGCTAGCACACGCCAATATACCAACCAAAAACATCGAGAACTATACTCAAGCACAAATAAAAATAACTAAACGTAAACAATATCTAAAAAAAGAAAATAAAGCCTCCAGGCATAAAGGGCGTGCCCGCTTACATATAGCTGTAACTAGAAGTTATAATTGATAAACTAGGACCATCGAGGTAAAATAAATAATTGTCGAGGTCGCTAGCTAACCACATATTGCAATACAACTCATTAAAAAAACATTGTAATGAGTAGATTATGTCAACAATAAATAAAAATTAAAATAAATTGACATAAAAAGTAAAATTATAAACTTTTATATAAACTCATATAACCTGTCAGTAGGTAAACTAATTCTGGAGAAAGAACATTTAAACATTGTCTTGAGTTAATCACAGCGACCAACTATTCTTATCATTTAAGTAGTCGTTGATAGAATAGTATGCCTAACTCTTTAGCTTCATTATAATATAAATTGAAGTCGCTTTTCGTGTTCGTCTGTATGACCGCGTTGTTCTTCTAAACCACGCAACAGATTTTGATAGGTTTTCACCATCTAGGAAGGTTTATGTGTATAATACTGTAGCGGTTACACCGCCACATACAAACTACGCATCAAAGACACACAAATCCTGCATCGAGCAATTAGAGTTTACCGCGCGAACGACATATAAGACTATCCGACATCAACAGTCGGGCCAGTGCTGTGAAACTCCGAACAAATATTTTTTGTATGTGATTTGTGACCGTCTTTAGCCAACATTCAGAAAAACACGTCAAACTGACCTATTGACCAACATTACATTACGAAGTGCTCACAAACATGTCTGCCGTCGCGCAAGTATTATTGTGTATTATTGTTTGTGTTGTGATTTTTCCTTTTTCTGTAAGATTTCGGAATATAACATATCAGAATAATTGACGGTGACTCCAAGTTTGTGAACCATCATGGCTAAGGGTCACGGAGCTTGCGGTATCAAGGAGGCCTGGCATACTGTAAATATGTTGCATTTTTCAAGTTTTCACTGAATCCATACCGGTGAGTACTGATATTTATTACTAATGTGATCTTGTGCTCACCTAACAATGCTATTAATTTACAATCAGGAAATTATTAGCATCATTCAAATTCTGTAATACGACTCTCGAGCCATCAATGAAGATTAATCATGAAATTCTTGAAGAAATGGTTTAAAACATTGTGCCTACAGTAATGTTAGTCTAATTTAAATTGTAATCTAATTTAGTCTAACTAGGTTGACTGCTAAATATATGGGTTAGAGAGTCTTACATTATATTATATTATCTACCTGTGACACCGTTATGTAAATTCGGGGAATATGAAATAAATCTAGTTTCATATTCTCATGTGAAGATGTTACAAATAGACAGAGAAAGAAATTCTCAAAATGAATTGTGCCTATTGCTCATTTCAAATAGAAAAGATCCCTGCGTTTTATTTACAGAGAAATGTTTACAACTCATCGAACATTTTGCTTATACTTAATTATCTTTACAGATTAAACACCAAGGGGAAATCAGTTGATGGAACAATTGCAAAAACCTAAATGCAGCCTGGCATCACTAAGAAGCAGTGCGAATCTCTGGGAAAAATTTGAGTCAGGTGTGCTAGAAGGAATTGTGACGTTGGTGCTAAAAATACAAAAAACTAACCCATTTTGGCCTGATACCGATGTTGCTTGCTCATTTATGTAGATTAATAATAATACTGAAATCATAAAAATCTGTTTTATTTTACCGATTTCTCTAAATAAATTAGTTTTGGAGCCTCACTAATATCTGCATAGAATGCATTTCATCGATATCGATAAGTTTACTGATACGATATGTTGCACATCCCTATTTATGACAGTTCTGCCCTTCAAGGACATGGTTGTCAAGTTTGTTAGAATTTTCATGTTGGTAGCTATGTTTTTTTATGTGATTGGCTAAAGACGGTCACAAATTCTCAAAAACTGAATGTTCTAAGTTCCGCCTCTTATTTATATGCTCTGTGAGTCGGGCAGTCGGCCCGCCAGACACAACACCCGTCTGGTTGGCAGATCCTCCCTTTTCTATGTTGGATGAGTGAACTTTACACCCTGTTCCTCATACCCCTAAAATACGTTATTATTAAAGTTATGTAAAACTGAGAAATCTCCTTGTTTTGTGAAGTCGTCAAAAACGTGTGAAGCAGGAGTCGGATCGGGCTAACTTAACCGTTGTAGCTACAGGAAAACAGTCTTAGGAGACTGTCCTTAACCTTTTGAGATATTTTAAACTGCATTTTGAAAAGAATGTACAGTCTGCAAGAAAATAGGCATTTTTCACAAAAACTTTTTTTGATGCCAATGGATCCTGTTTCATAAAAGGATAAAAAAACTCTACTGGACCAACTGAAGTTTGAGTACTAGAAAAGTCAGAAATCGCAAAAAACTTTTCCCATACATTTCGTAGGAAATAAGACTCCAACCACTTTTTACAATGGATAGACAGGCCGAAAATAAACAATTAGAAGAACGAGTCCAACACGATGGATGTCGTAGTCGGCAGTATAGGTAGTACTAGATACATACATTCATATCGTTCCGACCGGTTCGAATCTGTTACAGCACGCGGTCGGGCCACTTTCTTCCCATACCTGTCTTTACGATGTCATGAATCATTAATAGCCATTATTTTCAACTAGATATATAATTAAACATAGAATCTAAAGCGTACCTTGCGTTCTGTGTCTGATAAGGGAAATAATCAGAGCATAGTTCCGAAAATATTTCACATTCAAGCCCTTTTGGAAGTCAAAGTCAAATCATTTATTTCAATTAGGCACAAAAAAAGGCACTTTTGAACGTCAAAATTTAAAAAAAAAAATAATAACTGATTCTAGTCGCCCATTCCAAAAGGTAGTTTTCGTATGGAGAAGAATGGGCAAGAAACTCCACCGTTACTCTTTAAAAAAATCATTATATCTTTGAAACACTAATTATGTAATTATATGTGAAGGCGATTTGAATGTCTGTAATTTCAATCGTCATGCATAGTCATGGCTGGGAAAGGACTAGGACGGTACCTAAGTAATATAAATTATAATTTTGGGAGTTATTAAACATAATTTGACGTGTGCAACGGTTTTAGAAGTTTTTTTCGATTTCCATGTTATCTTTGATTTACTAAATACTGAGATATTAGGGTTCTGCACCAGAATAGTGCTAAACGAACCCTATTACTAAGCCTCCGCTGTCCTTCCGTCCGTCTGTCTGACAGCGGGCTGTATCTCATGAACCGTAATAGGTAGACAGTTGAAATTTTCACACATCACTAATAAAAATATAAAAATTCAACTTGTAATTCTCCTAAAAATAGTTTATCAGCTTTCGAAGATTATGATTTACCACACTTTGTGATCTTGAACCAAACTTGATATTACCATAGAATAGAAAAACCAGTACGACTCGGACTCGCACACGAAGGGTTCGTACCACGTTCAATATTTAACACTAGCTAAAAAAACACTAAACACTAACACAAACTACTAGTTCAAAAAACACGTTAACTCGTTGCTCTAGTGGTCGCAAGCGCTACTGCTGAACATGAGCAACAAACAACAACAACAAAACAAAGACCAACAACGAACAAAGTGTGATTAGGTTTTTCTTTCTGGAATTTCTCAGTAGCAGCCCGGAGTCAGGATTTGTGCCCGGTTGATGGCAATAATTTAGGAACTTTTCCTGACCTCATGAAGAGTAGTAAAGTCATACCATTATTTTAAATCAGGTAATAAAAATGACGTTGACAATTTCAGGCCTATTTCTATTTTACCAGCATTCAGCAAAATATTTGAAAAGTTAATACTCAAGCAGTTGCTAAGACATTTTAATTTAAATAGCCTCCTTCATAATGAACAATATGGCTTTACAAAGGGTCGTTCGACTACAGATGCGGGTGTTGCTCTCCTGAAACACATATTTAACGCATGCGAGAACTCTCAAAATGCTATTGGAGTTTTCTGTGATCTCTCCAAAGCCTTTGATTGCGTGCACCATAACACGCTTTTGCGTAAACTGCGTCATTACGGTGTGCTAAACGAAGCTCTCAACGTTTTAAATTCATATTTAAATAATAGGTCGCAATGTGTAGATGTTGATGTTTGAAAATCTTCCGGGTTACCAGTTCAGTTAGGTGTACCTCAAGACTCAATACTGGGTCCATTCTTATTCTTAGTATATATCAATGACTTACCATTCTATTTAAAGGGTATCTGTGAAGTTGTACTGTTTGCAGATGATACCTCTCTTATTTTTAAAGTAGACAGTAATATACAAGATTTTGACAATGTAAACAGTGCACTGTCAATGGTTACGGATTGGTTTACGACAAATAACCTAGTTCTCAATGCCAAAAAAACGAAATGTGTAAAGTTTGCCCTTCCAAATGTTAGAAATCTAGGACCCAACATCGTATTTAGATAAAGAGGTGCTTGAAACCGTAAACTCGGCAGTTTTTCTGGGCATAACAGTAGATGCCAAACTTCAGTGGGGCCAACATATATCGAGCCTAGCGGGAAGGCTCAGTTCGGCCGCCTACGCCGTCAGAAAAGTAAGACAATACACTGACGTTGATACAGCTCGGTTAGTCTATTTTAGTTATTTTCATAGCGTTATGTCCTACGGTATTCTGCTGTGGGGCAAAGCTGCAGATATTCAAAATATATTTGTCCTCCAAAAACGAGCTATTCGAGCAATTTACCAGCTAGGTGCCAGAGTTTCTCTGAGAGATTTTTTTAAATATATCGGTATTCTCACAGTGGCATCACAATTCATCTTCGCCAACATCTTATATATTAGGCAAAATATACACTAAAAACAGTGATATTCACAATGTTAACACAAGAAGTAAGGATAAACTACGTGCTCCCTTTCACCGGCTTCATAAGGTTCATAACTCATGTGTTGGGCTTGGTATAACCTTTTATAACAAGCTACCCTCTTCTTTGCTAGATTTGCATTTTAATGCGTTTAAAACGAAATTAAAGTCCAACCTTTGTTCAAAGGCATACTATTCTATCAACGACTACTTAAATGATAAGAATAGATGGTCGCTGTGATTAACTCAAGACAATGTTTAAATGTTTTTTCTCCAGAATTAGTTTACCTACTGACAGGTTATATGAGTTTATATAATTGTTTATAATTTTATAATTATAATTTTACTTTATAAGTCAATTTATTTTAATTTTATTTTAATTTATTGTTGACATAATCTACTCATTACAATGTTTTTTTATGAGTTGTATTGCAATATGTGGTTAACTAGCGACCTCGACAATTATTTATTTTACCTCGATGGTCCTAGTTTATCAATTATAACTTCTAGTTACAGCTATATGTAAGCGGGCACGCCCTTTATGCCTGGAGGCTTTATTTTCTTTTTTTTAGATATTGTTTTAATTTTAGTTATTTTTATTTCTGCTTGAGTATAGTTCTCGATGCTTTTTTGGTTGGTATATTGGCGTGTGCTAGCTGTCATATGGCTATTAATTATAGCTATTTAATTTATAATTATTTTTTGCGTATTGTAAATTGTCTTGCATACTATTGTATACTTAGAATCATTTTTTTTTTCTAACTGAACAGACAGCTGTGCTGCTGGGGAGTTTGTTGCGCCACTTCTTCTTCCCAGCAAAAGCACTAGGAAGTGGTGAAGGGTGGGCGTTTTGGGGGACTGTCTTATGTAATTTTGACGTTCGAAAAGTGCTGATTCTCAGCCTAGTTTGAACAAATGACTTTTGAATTTTTGAATAGGTTCGCCCCCTATTACATGGGACTTAAACGTAACTGGCGAAATGTGGGTGTACTATAGGTACACCTCTGTCCAACCCTTTCGGGAAACAAGGCGTGATGTTATGTTATGTAGTGTAAAAAACACGTTTCTAAGTGGGGACCCTCGTTAATTTGTAAGTCTATTTTATTTTTATTAATTGTTATCATCAGACAGTGGAAATTGTATTTCTATTGACGCCATGTCAATTGAAATACAATTTCAACTGTCTACCGTAATAACGGTTCATGAGATACAGCTCGCTGACATACAGACGGACAGCAAAGGCTTAGTAATAGGATTCCGTTTGGCACTCTTCGGGTACGAAACCCTAAAAATTACTCAAGTTTCCGAGTGTTACTTGAACACCGTTAAGGTTTCTACTTGCCTTCGAAAAATAATAGAGCATGACCCTTTATGGTTAACTCGTTCAGTATCATAAGATTCGTGTTATGTTCTACTACTATTATCGTGTTCATCTAATAGAATGTGATATGGTTTAGTGATTATATGGGTGCCAAGCCAAATACCATTTTCATTATACTTACAGGTCGACTTAAAAGAGTCTGTCGTGGTGATATTTGGAATGAAGTATTTTGAAGACTTTGCCGACAAGTGCTACGAGTAGTAGGTTTTGATTTGAGTCACCCAACACAAGCAGCGTTTTTTGTTGAACATTTATTTTAACAATTTATTTCCCATTCGAAGTGTCCTAAGTGCGATAGTGGCGCCCTCATGTTAATTTTACTCTTTTTTGCCAATGTGGTTCAAAAACGACAACATAGTTGTTCTGTTGATCAAAGATTGTGGCTTTTGGGTATTTCCTAAATATCTGATAAACCTGAGCGTGTTGTGTTTTTTTTTTATCCCTGCGGCCCAAGTCTGCTATTTTTATAAATTCTTCATTCCAACACGATCCCATTGTCATTTTGCTAAAAGTTCGTAATCTGCTAAATTCATAATGGTCGATCATTGGTTAATCATTGTGTTCCACAAACACGATACTCGTAACGAATTAAAAGCAATGACTGCACAATAACGTTCTAATGGTAGGTCACTGATCAAAGGAACTGTCAAATTTTTAGCAGATTACCGCCTAAGTCAGTCATTCATTTGTCATTATGTTCGAGATTACCAATAGATGCAATTTCTTTCAATAGAGTGTCAGTGGCTGACCATTGCAAAGTCTAACGCCAATATATTAGTAGATTACCAAACTTGTCAAAATCAACAATTATGTAATCAATGATAGACCATTCTGACACTATTTTAATAGCAGACTTGAGGCCCTGGTCGGGCGGTGTCATTGGCTCTTTTTTCTTCAGAATATTCGCAGTGGGTTGGATTGGTGTCTGATCAATGGCAATTGGATATGAGTAACAAAGGATCATAACTAGCAACGCACCCCTACGTCGCACGGTTTTTACGACTTGATACAACATCAAGATTTCTTAATTATACTTATGTAGTTAATGGACCCAGGCGTGCGGAAATCCATTATAAAATATAATAGGGGACGTAGTATTTAGTAACCTACTGTTCTTAAAATGTCAATGTAAATAACCCTGTAAGAAATCGACACGTGTTTCACCTCTCAACGAGGCATCCCCAGGATGACGATTGACTTGTTGTGAACCCGACCACGACGTGTTGCCACGCCAAGCGCCGAACGCAGTGTCTTACTTTTGTAAGTTTAAAATTATACCTTCCGGAAATAATTTTCTAAATTATGGTGAAAACAACATCAAAATTCGTTGCGTAGTTAAGGAAAACAACGCGGTCACACAGACAGACAAAAAAACCGTCTGTTTTAATGACCATGATAAATGATTTTATTTCTGTAAGTAGGTTTGTACAAACAGTTTTACACGTCAATCATATTTTTTATTAAAAACTAGACGAGGTTAGTGTTTCCTATTGGACTACTGTGAGAAGGAAGGCCGAAACAAACTCGGAGTAGATTTAATTTATAATATTTCATTGATACCTATGAAATACAGATATATAGATAAAGGTTAGCGAAAGGAGAGTGTTGCTCAGCTCAGTAACAGATCAGAACAGATAGTAAGGGGTTCGAGCTCTCCCCAAACGTTTCTAAATTCTTCCATGACAAATCTTAGTGAACATGATATTATTCTAATTAAACTTTTTAGCAAGTAACCTAATGTACAATTTTCAGCAATAGAGATGATGACTAAAAAAATATTTTTGTCCGTCATGTAAATTATGAAAAAATAACGTACGTTTACACGTATTTTTTTCTTTTTTTACGTTATCAAGAGATTACGGCGATACATTGAGTTAAAATGTGCCATGACGTCACGAGTATGTAGATTTTATACTTATTGTGACGCAGCGACCCCCACTCCCCAACTTGAATGCGTTTTATCGATTTTTTTATTTTTATTAATATGACAAAGTAAAAAATACGAGTCTAATATTTTTTTATTATCTGACTGACGGACTAAATAGAATTTCTTTTTTTGACCCAGGCATCATCCCTAATATCCTTAATTTAATAAATATTATGTTTTTAAGTTTTTATGATGTTTTGTTTACATTCATTCTGCCACTTACGCTGCCCGATTTGGACGTCATTTGTATATTCACCAACATGAGGAGCACGTGGCTAGGTAATAACTGCCGCACGGGTCGATCCATCAGGTTAAGCTACGCTTGCCGCTTGCTTGCTTCGCTTGTCTATGGATGGGTGACCATCTTTACATACCGAGACTCCTCCGTGCCTTGGAAAGCACGTTAAGCCGTTGGTCCCGGCTGTCATTCGTGGCTCTTTGACAGTCGTTACGGGTCGTCAGAAGCCCAAGTCTGACAACCAGTCTTACCAAGGGGTATCGTATTACCCAGTTACTGGGTTGTGGAGGTCAGATAGGCAGTCGCTTCATGTAAAATACTGGTATTCAACCCCAATATAGTTGGGAAAAGGCTAGGCAGATTGATTGTATATTCACCAAGATATCTCTGGTAGTCTACAACATAAAGAAGTCATTGAGGAATTACGGAAAAGTAATCCGAGGACGCTTATAAAATGTGTGCTATTTTATTGTTTACTTTGCTAAAATCTAGCTTCAGTGGGACCTACCTAACGACAATCCTGGATCCGTCACTGGCTCAGCTGATATTCAGTAATCATCCAATTAATATCTAAATCTTTTCTTCTATTTCCAGGCCGAACCTTCGGCGGTCGTCCTCTCAAGAAGATGATGCAGGCGCTCATCCCGCTAATCTTTCAAATCGGCGCAGCGTCCACGTGGGCAGTTGTCGCAGCGCTGGTCGGAGTCAAGACGCTGATCGTCGCGCTGGTTATACTGAAGCTACTGCTTGTGGCGGGCGCTGCTAAGGTGACATTACCTTATATTACGAGTAGTTAGTGCGTAGTCACAGCGCTGGTCGGAGTCAGACGCTGATCGTCGCGCTGGTTATACTGAAGCTACTGCTTGTGGCGGGCGCTGCTAAGGTGACATTACCTTATATTACGAGTAGTTAGTGCGTAGTCACAGCGCTGGTCGGAGTCAGACGCTGATCGTCGCGCTGGTTATACTGAAGCTACTGCTTGTGGCGGGCGCTGCTAAGGTGACATTACCTTATATTACGAGTAGTTAGTGCGTAGTCACAGCGCTGGTCGGAGTCAAGACGCTGATCGTCGCGCTGGTTATACTGAAGCTACTGCTTGTGGCGGGCGCTGCTAAGGTGACATTACCTTATATTACGAGTAGTTAGTGCGTAGTCACAGCGCTGGTCGGAGTCAGACGCTGATCGTCGCGCTGGTTATACTGAAGCTACTGCTTGTGGCGGGCGCTGCTAAGGTGACATTACCTTATATTACGAGTAGTTAGTGCGTAGTCACAGCGCTGGTCGGAGTCAAGACGCTGATCGTCGCGCTGGTTATACTGAAGCTACTGCTTGTGGCGGGCGCTGCTAAGGTGACATTACCTTATATTACGAGTAGTTAGTGCGTAGTCACAGCGCTGGTCGGAGTCAGACGCTGATCGTCGCGCTGGTTATACTGAAGCTACTGCTTGTGGCGGGCGCTGCTAAGGTGACATTACCTTATATTACGAGTAGTTAGTGCGTAGTCACAGCGCTGGTCGGAGTCAGACGCTGATCGTCGCGCTGGTTATACTGAAGCTACTGCTTGTGGCGGGCGCTGCTAAGGTGACATTACCTTATATTACGAGTAGTTAGTGCGTAGTCACAGCGCTGGTCGGAGTCAGACGCTGATCGTCGCGCTGGTTATACTGAAGCTACTGCTTGTGGCGGGCGCTGCTAAGGTGACATTACCTTATATTACGAGTAGTTAGTGCGTAGTCACAGCGCTGGTCGGAGTCAAGACGCTGATCGTCGCGCTGGTTATACTGAAGCTACTGCTTGTGGCGGGTGCTGCTAAGGTGACATTACTTTTTATTAGTTGGTAGTCACAGCGCTGGTCGGAGTCAGACGCTGATCGTCGTGCTGGTTATAGCTATACTGCTCTTGGGCGATGCTGCTAAGGTCGCCAAAGAACAGTATAGCTTTAAGTCCTTTATGTCTTTATATAGCCTTTTGTCTTTAAGTGTATTAAAGTGTTTCAATTTGCTCAACCCTGAGATCAATGTAAACACGACCCCACTCAACAGATAAGTTTGCGACAACTTGAGCAAACAGGAATAGGTACATTTTTTTATTCAATAATTATTATTAAGCGGGTACCTAATGCAAAGTAACTCAGCCTTCTCTTTATATCTCAGAAAGTATTTTGTATGTTCGGAAAAACTTAGGACTTTTCAAAATTAGAAGCGATTTCCATAATATAAATACACGTAGTAAACATAAAATTGTGATACCCAAATTTAGGTTAGCTAAAACTAGTAAGTCATTTGTTATAATCAGTATTCGATTTTATAACAAGTTGCCAAAGTCGGTTACAGAACTTAGCGATGGAAAGTTCAAAACCCACATCAAACGTGTCCTTATCAAAAAAGCATATTATAAGATTAAAGACTACGTTGAAGACAAGAAAGTTTGGCAATAATTCCTTCTGCACATGTGGCTTCCCTGGTACCTCAATAACGGCATTACTATGTAAATGTCTATTAACTGCTCCCAAATGAAGATGATTATTTTATTTTACGTATTTTTTTTTTCTTTTACGTACTTTTTTGACAAATTTTTTCGTTATTTGACATTATATAACTTCAATATACTATATTTTTTTATTAAATTAGATTTGTTACAGCTTTAGTGGCAGTCATGTCATTTGGTTTAAATAGGTTTTCAATTTGTTTATTTTTTATATAGATTCTCTTCTTTTATATTTGTGAATGTGAGAACGTTGTAGGCATAACCGACTTGTAGATCTGTCGATCATTTTCTATCTTGCTAAGTACCTGGTACTTGTTGATAGGCCTACAGTGTCCTCTCATACCTATAAACACTGTAACTTGAAAAGATTGTAAATACCATTTACTTTTAAAAGAGTAACCGTGGAGTTTCTTGCCGGCTCTTCTCCATAGGAAACGACCAATTGGAACCGTGCACCTAGCTTCTGACGTTTCCTAAGTGCCCTTGTAGGTTTATGTGAAATAAAAATATTTTGAATTTGAATTTGAAAGGTAAAAAAAGGCAAATATTGTTTGAAGCATTTGTTATGTCAGTCTCTCCATTTATTTATTGTTGGCCTGCTACACACATAGAAGTCTACTTATTTGTAAAGTGGACCAAGCAAACTACTGATCACAAGGTCATTGCACTTGACACTGTCCCACCACCCAACTGTACACTAAGTCAATGTCACTTCGCTGATCTTGAACGAATTATAAATACCTAGAATTCGTTTGAATTGGGAGCAGTGGTGGCGCAGTGGTGGTAATGTTCCTGACTTACGAGTTGTGTAAGTCGTGGGTTCGAACTTAGGCCGGCGCTTTAATTTCTTTTATTTAGATATTGTTTACGTTTAGTTATTTTTATTTCTGCCTGAGTATAGTTCTCGATGTTTTTGGTATATTGGCGTGTGCTAGCTGTCATGTATAATTTATATTATGTTTTGTCTTGCGTAATGTAAATTATTTTGCATACTATTACCTAGATTTTTTTTTTTTCTAACTGAACAAGCAGCTGTGCTGCTGGCTAAAGCAAGGGTGGGCGTTTTGTGGGACTGTCTTATGTAACTTTGACGTTCGAAAAGTTGTGTTTCTCAGCCTAGTTTGAACAAATGACTTTTGAATTTGAATTTCATCACCTCAGCTCTCAAAACGGTGAAGGAAAACATCGTGAGGAAACCGGAATGTCCTAGAACCAAAAATTCGAAGACACGTGACATCTACCAACCCGCACTGGGCCCGTGTGGTGGATTACGGCCCACTCCCTCTCACAGAGGAGGCCTGTGTCCTAGCTGTGGGGACATTATTAGCTGATTATGCTTACCATCTTGCTGATTGGCTTATATCACGGTTTGAGCTATTACGCCTATTATCTCATTCCAAATTAGAATTCATTTATATTCAAATTAGGCTGAGAGCCAGTACTTTTTGGACGTCAAAAATACATAAGACAATCCGCTAAATCGCACGCCGTTCACCACTTCCTAGTGCTTCAGCTGGGAAGAAGTGGCGCAACAAACTCCCCAGCATTTCACTGCACCCGCACTGGATCCGCTTAGATTACAGCCTACACTCTGTAGGCTGACATGGGTCCAGTGCGGGTTGGTAGATGTGTCTTCAAATTTTTGGTTCTAGTCTAGTATATGCCGGTTTCCTCACGATGTTTTCCTTCACCGTTTTGAGAGCAGTGGTGATGAAATAATTTACACAGAGCAAAGCGCCTGTCGGACGAAGTCAAAGTCAAAGTCAAATAATTTATTTCAATTAGGCACAAAAAAGGCACTTTTGAACGTCAAACTTTACAAAAAATAATAAAACTGATTCTAGTCGCCCATTCCAAAAGGTAGTTTTCGTATGGAGAAGAATGGGCAAGAAACTCCACCGTTACTCTTTTAAAAAAATCATTATATCTTGTATACACTTATTATATAATTATATGTGAAGACAATGCACCTAGAATAAGATTACTATACCACGATAGGTAAAAAGAATGAAAAATGAAGGAATGACATAATTATGTGATAGATGCATGGTGCTCACATACTTACAAATATTGTAAAATTATACTATATTTCTAACATTATAATAAGTAATACTAATAATAATAAGTCAGTGTGTGAGTTCAAGTAATCACAAAAAATAAAATAAATGTTTAAAAAATAAAAAATAATAATTAAACAATTAAATTAGCAACCAGTTCGATTTTGTCTAGATTCTGAATTGTCCTATGGAGCAGGACCAGCATGTTTCCAAGCATTTTTATCTTGGATATAATCCTCTAATTTGTAATATGCTTGTTTGTCCTATGACCTAGTCCTACCTATGACTTGTGTGCGAAAAGTTCAATCGTATCATATCATAATCAAGGCATCACATAGTCTTTGACCCACACTCCAAGGTCATTATCTGTCATCTGTCATCATGAATAAAAACAGATTATAACATACCACTCAACATATTTGCACGTATTCGAGAGAAAGTTTTACTTTTACAACCGGATTGAAGAAAGGGATATAGATATATTTTAGGACGAGTTTGATAGAGATGGGTGCAGTAACAGTGCCTATTGGGTGCTATGCTTTGCTGATTTTCGAGAAACAATTGGATCGATGGTATGATTTTGGAGTTAAACCCCAGAAAGGAATACTTTTCAAAGTCTCCGATATCCTAAAAAGGGGGCAATATTAATTTTAACTGGGAGGAGCCCTATAATCAGCACTGGTTATGAATTAGCTAATTATGACGATTTGACAGAGAAGTTGGTCCTAGAACTCGTTTGGTAAGACTGTTCCGAATAAAAAAATTAAAAAAACTTTATTTCCAGCATCAGAATAAATAGGTAAAGAAAAAACTAACTAGGCTGAAAATCAGCACTTTTTAAATGTCAAAATGACAAAAGCTAGTGTCCCAAAACGCCCGCCCTTCACTCCCTACTTCCCTAGAGCTTTAGCTGAGAAGAAGTGGCGCATCAAACTCCCCAGCAGCACAGCTGTCTGTTATGTTAGAAGAACAGCTGTTTAATAAGTAAGGATTCTGAGATTGGCCCTTCACCAGTGAAGGCCAGTGAAGGGCCAATCGGAGCGCCGGACGCGGTCGATGCATAAAGTCGAGATGGTTAAAAGATAGGCCCTCTGTACTAACGGTAGTTACAAGTCTTATAAGTTTTAGTCTATGTTTCTCAAAGTATCGTTGAATCTTCATTTCGTTAAGATATTAAAGTACTTACCTACTTCTAGATTTTTTTTAATGCTTTCGGAATGTTGGTCACCCAGAATAATCGCAATAGAGAGTTGTATTGTATTCATTTAAATTGACTATTATGTATAAGTTTTTTACGTCTCAACCAACAGTACTTATTACTTTCATAGCAATTGAAAATGAAAGCGACATAGAGATACTATTGTACATTGTGCTGACAGGCGCAGGCCCTTTGGACAGATGTTGACGACCGGTACTCTGTAACACAAGTGGACATTATAATGTATGTATTATAGTATGGGCACCTGTCTGTTGTGGTGTCATTTGAATGATACCTTTCATGTATTATGATAGTGTACACACACAACTTTCACGTTGCGTCATGCAATGTAATGTCAATTTCGACTAAGCAGGTATATAAGTAGGGTTTGTTACTATCGTGGTTAGAATCAGGTTGAGAATGGTACAGGAGCGTGAAGTTTCTCATAGACAACGAGAAAAGAGGCCTAAACACAGTGGTGGGTTAAATTTGGATGTAGATTCTGGATACAAAAAAAAAAGGTTTTGACTGCCTCGCCAAGTCCTAAGACCTTTATTATGTTGTACAGATGATAACCGTTATTCTGACATTCTGACTACAATAGGTAGAAATAGAAGGTAAAATGAGCACGGGCCTATCATTATTAACATGTGTCTAATAGAAACGGATGGAAGAGACCGTGGTAGGTACCTAGTATTTTAATAATGGCTTCATAAGATCTGCGATAGTTAATTGGTCAATGTAATTTTTATTTCGACATAGTAAGTAACTAAGGAGAGTTTATTACAATTACGGGTAGAACATGGATAGAAGACTGGCACAGCAGAAGCGTTAAGTTTGGCACAAGCAAAGAGATGATGAGATGAAGACATCATACAGCACATCTGGGTATAGACCCAGCAGAGGGTATAATAGGGCAGTCGATGATGATGATGATGAAGTAGGTTTCGGCAGACTCGGGCCCTTTATATGTTGGACAGATGGTAACTGGTGTTCTGACAGTAAAGGGTCCCCGAAACGTTCAATTGCAATTGTCAATTTTTACAATTCGATCTACCAAATGCAATTGAAGCGATTGTCAATATTACTAAAATACAAATGAATGGCAATTCATAAAGATAAATTTATTTGTTCAAACATGTGTAACATGATTCCTAAACCTACGCACATACAGATGGAAACATAATTTTACCAGACCAACATGTTTTGCCTCACTCAGCGTACAAAATGTTTATATGTCATTAATTAAATTGGTGATTATAAATGAATTATTAATGTCAGTTTCATATATAAAATTAGAGTCAGTGCAAAATATAGTCAATAATTCAATATACAATCAGTCAATACAAAAAGTAGTCACTATTAATAACAGACAAATGATGTCAATATACAAATAATAAAATAAAAACAACAATAAATTTCAAAAAAAAATAATTTAAAAAGTCGACAATCGTGTCAACAATTGCAATTGATCGTTTCGGGGAGCCCTTACACAGGTGGACATTATAATGAGCACGGGCCTATCATTATTATTTGAGCACGCGCTGATTGAGTCGGAAGAGATTGTTTGAATCGGGCCTTTCACGTATTTCGATTAATGTTGATGAAGGGTTTGGTAAGCTTTCGCCACAGATAAATATAGATAGTTCACTCCGGATTTTAGGTATGAAGCTACAAGTACCTACGTACGTGGCGGGCTCGACTTGTTGACTTTTTTGTGTCGTAGCAAGAGCGGTTTTTTGTCTTAAGGTGAAAGCGTCATGGTAGCCCTCGAAATTCAAATTTTCTTACGTTTTTTTACTAATTACAGGTCCAGTATCAGATTGTCAGTTGATCTAAATATGATTCGCGGCCGTATCAAATATTTATCTATAGAATTATAATCATAAAAACCATCAATACAACTCTCTTAGTTCATTTAATCCTATTAAATGACTATTTCATGAAATCGTGACATTTTAGGATTATTCTAACACAAGGAGTTGTACTCGTATTGCTGATTCTAATGATTATAATTCTGTAAAGCCATGTTTGTTAAAAAAATAAGAAAATTTGAGCTTCGTAGGCTACCTTAGCGCATCCCCCTTTTCACAGAGTGAACCATCTGTACATAATCTGTGCTTTCGCTTTGAGATCGATTGCTGGTATTCAATTACAACAAACCTTTAAAGGGAAATTTTTGTTGCGTGGGTTTCGAATTTTAAAATAATTACGTAGGTACCTAGTGGATGTCGTAATTAATGTTGAACTGCTATAATTCGCGATTACTCCGCCAATTATGAATTGATTTTGATGATTCTTTTTGTTTTTGGTAGGGCATAGTTCAGAAGTGGTCCTCTATAAGTTTGGTCAAGATCTGATGAGGGGTTTTTGAGTAAGCTTCAATAATACGTATTTTTCCCACCTAGTATATGTGGACGATGTTCTAATAGCTCAAAAATTTTTGTGGGACTGTATTTGTGTAGGTACCACAACTAAAAAGAGAAAAATAAAAACATTTTTTACAAAAAATAAAACCGATTTCCAAAAGAAAACACTACAAAGTGAAAAATAACTTTGATTTCGGAAGTCGGTGGCAAAACAACGAAAATACAAAACCAAAGACACCGACTTCCGAAATCATTTTTTTTTTGTAAAAAATGTTTTGTTTATAGAAACCCAAGAAGCAAGCGAATTGTCCAACCACTGTTGTAGGTACATGACAAAGAGAACAGCATGATGTAACGTTATTCTACGTCATGAAAACTGACTATTAAAATGAAGTGGAGTCAAAGTTTTCTAGGTACATCTCCAACGATCTCTGTAACACCGAAGTGGCTTAAAAGAAATCCATATCTTTTGTGTTTATCATCACATTCTAACTTCTTTCTCTTCTATTCCAGGTGGGCGCCCTCTTCGGCCAGAAGACGCACGGCAGCAGCCACGGATGGGAGCCTCCGCACCAGAAGGAGATACACCTTCACATACACAACGGAGGACATCCCGAAGTGCATGATGAGCACGGGGCTATTTGTAAGATGATTTCAATTACTTATTGCATCTAGGACATATTACATTGCTAGAAGTGCTTGAGTAATGAAGCGGGTTTAGGATCCCGACTCTCGGAGACCGGTATTGATTGGTGCAGGTTGATCCACAGTTGTAGGTACCTACTTTATTCTTGATATGGGTAAATAAATACCGACTACCTACAAATAGGCAACCTGTCTCTTTATAAGGCCCTTACGGCGAATTTCCATAATGAAACTGAACGGGATTAGCAGATATTTTAAACCGTATTCAAGAGCTGGCAGTGTCATCATTGCTCTGGAATATTGAACACTGACAGCTCTTGGACGTGGTTTAGATGTGCTGGGGCCCTACCACCACCTATTTTAGCAGTATTATTTTAATCTTACTTGAGCGTGGGAAAGAGATGGAGCTAGACGTCCTGTATAGCTCCACTTCTTTCTCGCACTGAAATAACATCAAAATAATACTGCTAAAAGAGATGGTGGTTGGCCCCCTGATCGTCATTTCAGTGTCATTGGTGAAGTTCACCCATAGTCGAACAGAAATGAGTCTTTTGACTTCATGTTATAACCATCGTCCGGATTGACCTTGCACAGAAAACTATGATTAACTACTAGTGTAATAATCAATCTGATTGATGACCGAGATGTTCGCAGGATTGATGGAACAAATAATTGGATACACTTATCATAAGGAACTTCGACCGAATAACTCCAGAATTCAAAACATTTTGTTAGAAGCTTCCCCGAACAGCTGGGGTACCCACCGACCAGAAACTGATACAGATTCAAAACTCCAGCGCAGTTTTATTTCCTAAACTATCTTGTTTTACCTAGTGTCAGACTGGAAGCAAGTACCCATACCCCCTGTAGGGGTGACACCCGTGACCCCTGTGGCCCCTGTGGGTCACGGTTACTACTTCGGTGCCCAACCCTATCAGACAACGGCAGGGGTCAAACCGGTGGGTAATGGTTTCTACATCAGCGCTGCTCCCACGGAAGCTACCAAAAGAATCTTGAATATTAAGTTTTAGAAGAGTGGATCAGTAAGTGATTAACTTTGCGGGGTTGTTACCACTGAAGCTTATCTTATACACTCTGTTATATTCTGTTCTACAAAGAATTGGTTCCTCTTAATATTTTTCTTTTCTTGGCATTTAATTTCACGGCCTGTTTCATCACAGGATAAATTCCGGTTCTTCTATTTAGTGTCTGGTGGTTTATTCTATCCGTTCTTTTCGTGGGATTCATTACCAGCAACAGAATCTTTTCTGTAACCACAGTATGTTTTTTTTTTGTACTGTTATTTTCGTATTATTTGTATTGTCATCTTTGTCTTTCGATAAGAACACAATCCACAGCTTGCAAAATTATCGCATAGTCTATAGACTCAAGTTTCTCTGCCTTTGAAATATCTTCAAAATATGAATTGCCTTCATATCTCTGGTTGTTTGCACCAAGGCCGTATTACTCTGATTCAGAGTAATTCAGATTTATCGGCACATTGTTTTGAATGCAATCTTTTTCTCTCATTATCTTCGCTTTTATCTTTTCGTCGTGTTCTTTAGAGCCTACCTACCACGTCATGCAAAGCTCTGCTTACGCACGTCCTAAAGTTGTGAGATATTTTCTTTGAAAAACCTTATTATTGTAGGTAAACAAGTTTTTTCCGTTTACATCTCAAAGGCCGCAGACAGCAGAAGGCATTTGGGGTTTTATTTGTTATCACCAACCTTCACCATTTCCTAAAATAGGATTACGGTAATAAACTGAGAAAGTGGTTCTTCAAAAGCAAAAGTAGGTTTTTTCGATGACGCATAACGTATGAGGATGTTAGTTGCCTAGTTAGGTAGGTTTGGGGAAAATGGAATCAGTGAAAGTTTAGATAAGATTGCAGTGGGAAACGATACTTAGGTATTTGTTATTAAAAAATGGTTAAACATTGTCATTTCGTGTTTAGGTAGCCCATTTAAATACCTATAATTTTGCATTACTTGCCATTGACGCAATGATTAAAATAAAAACAAACAGAGTTTTAAAACAGGTTACTATATCCTTTTTTTTGTCAATAAGTCTGCATGAGTTATGTCGCTGATACAAAATTAAATGTGTTCATAACATAAAATTACAAGTGATAGATTTGTATTATAAAGTATTTTTGTGACATCTGTGATCAAATAGCAGAACTTTTGAAATATTAATGTACTGCCTGCGATATCTATGATCGAATAACGCAACTATTAAAACGTTCAAGAACTACAAAAGCATTGTAGTTTCAATATTGTGTACTAGGTGGCGCTACAAACGCTATTTATTTATTAAATTTTAATCTATTTTATATTGTTTGCTTAGCGGGAAAAATTACTAGACAATAACAAACCTACAATTTATTAATATTTTCTAAAGCACAGTACTTTTTCCAAATCATTTATGTTGTCTTTGTCCTACACCGCTAGATGGCAGTACTACACACTTTTTCTTTAGTTCAGCTACTCACTACTAGATGGCGTTGTAACCAATTTCATTTTTTTACAGCCGGTTGGAGCAGAGATGGCACGCCAGCAGCTTCGGCATCTGCAGATAATAAGAATATCAACCTGGTTATTAACCCTTATGCAGCAGTCGCAGGTCCTCAAACTATAAGCACGCCTTACGGGAACTATGTGAGGATTGATAATGCTCCGAATGCTTTGTCTTCATTGTCCAGTCTTAGTACGTAAAAATAATTTGTATGATTGTGGTTCCAAAATGACTTGGTATTGAGGAAATTTTCAACTAAACTGTTATTTGCCTACAGTATGTGGTCAGGTACGATATTACCCATAATCTGTTTGTTTTATGAATCATGAATGAGAATGTACTTCGATTTACCTTTGGCACATTTTAAAGTGCTGATTTTACCGACCTTTAACCGAGGAACAAGTAATTTTAAATATTTGACAGTTTTTCCTCAATTCGGACGTCAATAATTGGTGAAAAACGACCCTAAAAGTAAGCAGTGTATACAATATTATTGGGGTTCCTATCTATTATTATAGAGAAGATACAGTTGTTATAGTCCGGCCGTCTAAAGAATACCTACGTTCTTGACATTATCAATTTTCTAACCAGCCTCGGATCTAGAATTGTTTTGAGGCAGGGCAAAAACTGCCTTCTGCCGCACCCAGCCAATCCTGTAGCCCGCGAAATTCATATGCAGCAACATATTTAAAAAAAAAACTTTTACACAAAAAATAAAACCGACTACAAAAAAAAAACACTACAAAGTGAAAAATTACTTTGATTTCGGAAGTCAGTGTCTTTGGTATTTTATTTTCATTTTTTTGCCACCGACTTCCGAAATCAAAGTTATTTTTCACTTTGTAGTGTTTATTTTGGAAGTCGGCTTTATTTTTTGTGAAAATGTTTTTATTTTTCACTTTTTAGTTGTGGTACCTACACAAAACCCCCACAAAATTTTTAATGACTCCTCCCGCTCTGGGTGGAGCGGGAGGGCGTGTCAGACTCTTACTGACTAAAACCCACCCGTGTTCCTTCTCTTGCCTGTGCAATGCCAGGGGGCCACGGTATCCCTTTCGGACTTTCCCGCCACCCCGGCAGGCAGTGGTCTCATCGGACCCCTTCACTTGCTGACATCTCTTTGAGGCGCGCGTGGAACACTACGCGCCGTCGACCCGGGCTTGGTCCTTACCGGACGGCGAGCTACCCATTGCTCACCGTCCGCAAGCCCGCGCCTACGGTGGCCGGGAATCGGCAACCGATTCCCGACGTAATACCACTTCCTGCTATGTAAATTACAGTGACAGGAACTATTAGAATATCAATACTAGGTGGGAAAAAAACGTATTATTGAAGCTAACTCAAAAACCCCCTCATCAGATCTTGACCAAATTTATTAGGGACCACTTCTGAAGTATGCCCTACCAAACAAAAAAAGAAACATACAACAAAAAAAAACATACAACCGAATTGAGAACCTCCTTCTTTTTGAAGTCGGTTGAAAAGAAATAGAAAGATTAAGTATATGTGCTACGCGCTGCCCGTCTCATTTCTTGTCCGATGAAGCGCCAGCCCGCGCCGCAGCTGAGCGCGTAGCTTTAAATTCCCCGATTAATAATAATGATCTATCCTTGATCCAGCCTGTCCCATCTTGCTGTCCTCCCCTCAGCGACGCCCTAAGCCGAGGTTCGTACCCCACAGGGGGTGCCCTTAGCGAGCGTTCGCCTAATTTTAATTTAGAATAGTTTTGCCCCTGGCTGGAGGCTTTGAGTGTAGTAGCTTAAGGCAGCCACAGGATAGTCCGGTTGAGCAGTAAATACCTTAATGGTATACCTGCGAAATGCCATAGTAAAAAAAATAAAAATAAAACCGTCTCATTTATTGCAAAGTTACGGTGGTGCACTTGGTCTGCTAAGCTTGAATTTGTCGCCCCGTGAAGTTGGCGCTCGGAGCACGGACCCCGGTTTGCCCCCCCTCGATCCGGAGCTGATACTAACGAATATACATGTTTTGCGAATTTGATCCTTAGGTATTACCTACTAAGTACTAGAAATTGTCCAACTGACAGCTGTCAGGAACGGCTCTCGACGGCTAGACGGTAGTAAAGTATTACTTAGCAGTATTGGATTGGTCATTGACTAATCGTTTGCCTAACCTAGTGAATGCTAGCATTTCCTCATTTATCGATGACGCCATGTGTAGCAGTTAACCATGTTAGGACAAATAGCTATTTTAATAATACCAGCCTATTACTGTCCCACTGCAGGGCACTGGCCTCTTCTCATACAGAGAAGGCACGAGCATCTGATCACCACGCTTGCTCAAGACGGGTTGACGATTTCAAACTTATATTAAAACTATAAGTCCAGGTTTCCTCACCATGTTTTCCTTCAGTAATATCCAAGATAAACTCAGAAAGTATTTTATAGTTACTAATAATAGCAGTTGTGCTATTTCTAACTCAGGAATTAAATTGGTCGGCATCATTGTCCATTTTGATTATACAGGCCAACTGCCGACCGTATTTTAGGATCAATTCCTTGAAATCGCAATGTTTTTTTTTTTCAGTTTTGTTAAATTCCTAGTATTTGGAGTTGTATCTCCCAGAATTTGGGTGGAAATAGGCAAGCCTCTGGACTTGAAATTTTATAGAACAAAAAAAAATTATGTCTGTTGTTAAAAAAAACGAAATCTACCTACCTATACTCTGTTCTAAAAATATCTGAAGAAATTGTAAACAAATGGATTAGAAAATGTGGATGACAATTTGTAGTGTCCCTTTCAAATGGAGTGCTTTGATTTGATTATTCGAAAACTTAAAACCCAAAATTCTAATTTTAAATCACTTACAAGATGTTTTACATTAATAATTAACAATTCAATATTGAAATTGTCAATTGTCCAAATAAGACTCCATCTGACCACACTGCCAAATTTGCAAACTAACTTTACAAACTAATTTTATAACCTCAATAATTTTCGTCGATGATTTTTCAATAACAATTTGATAATGATTCTCCCTTCCAAAAACAAACATTCTTAAACTTTCTAAATACCAATGGATGTGTCACTAATTTCCTGTAGGTGAGTGATTGTGGAAGAATTTATCCTGAACAGGGGAGGTTTGCTTACATATTCATGTGATACTTTTAGAATAGACCTTAAATCTTGCAGTAATACCTATTGCATAGAAGACTAATTTGTATAATAATTACTAAATTACTTTGTAGGTTTATATGTAGGTAATTTCTATTGTCAACCGTCAGTGCTTGATTTTAGAAATACTTTCGCCCTTTCTTATTGCTTTAAAAGCTAAATAAATGGCTTGATGGCTTCGAATATGTTACCAAGAAATATCTACTAATTTAAGAAGGTATTAGAAAATAAAACTAATATTAAATAGAAAGTAATATTTATTTATTTTGCATTAAATTAGTAACTGTGGTTTATAGTGTAAGCTAGTGTAGAGAATAAACGTTTCTACGTTATTTTGTGTGTGTTTTTTTTAAACCCTTTTCTAGAGATCTGGGAATTATCAACCATTAAAGTAAACAATATTTTTTTTACAGCGGCAAAAACGATTTTGGGCACAGAATTGGCCTCTTTCATTAACTATAATTTTTGTTAGTGTCAGACCAAATAAATAAACCATAGACATAGCGCTGTCAACCAGTAACGTGAGGCCGGTTTCGTAAACATGTGTGCACTTAGTGAGGTGTAGTTTGATTGTAAATGTGTGCATGTGAGCGGTATGCACAGAGCGGAGGTTTAGTTTGGCATGCTTCACTGTATTGTTCGCAACGCTATGTCTTGGGTTATATTATAGTATCAAATTTAAGGGTTTATCACAATAATGCCCGTTCTCAGCTAATACCTACTAGGCGACACCTAGAAAAATTATTACTAAATAAGAGCGTGCTGTTGGATTTTCAATGCTCGGCCTAGCGCCTTAAGTAGAAAATCCTAAAAGGCATTGAATTAAGTGTCGCCTAGAGTTAGGCATAAGAAATCTACAGTCAGTTTGACTATAATACAAACCATTTATTTCAATTAAACCAATTACAGACACTTTTGAATTGTCAAGGGGTCGGTCAGTCAGAAAGATGAAGCTAGTTGCCCACTCCAAAGCATAGTATGTTGTCGAAAAACTGATTCAAAGTCAAAGTCAAATAATTTATTACAATTAGGCACATAAAAGTCACTTTTGTACATCAAATCAACAAAAAAATTGAATTCATTTTCCAAAAGGTAGTTTTCGTATATACCAAGAGACGAAAATGCATATGGGCAAGAAGCTCCACCGATACTCTTTTAAAATGATTAGCAATATTCCAATCATCAGAACCAGCCTTCACCTCTGCTTACCTCACACAGCGTTTATGTCATAAGTTTTGGAGCAGCGATTCTCAAACTGTTACGAAGCGATCGTCGCCCGAATACAGGATCGTTAGAGCTTATTGCTCAGTGAAGCTGAATGTGTGGTCGCGCCAACAGAGGGCGCTTCAAAACAAAAAGTGACATAATGCACGCGACCGATCGCTTATTCGCCAGACGATCGCTTTTGATCAGAACGTGGGGTAAGGTGGACTGGTAGAAAATGCCACAGGCATTGAGCCCGCCTTTTTAAGGTTATTTTAACTTGGGCATTACATTTTGATGATGAGCACATGAACTAGGGACTTAACTGCACTCACACACTCTCACTCACACTGCTCCACACCTACCAACATAAAAAGGTTTGGATGTCTTTTATTTTTATTTAGAAATAGTTTATTGTTTAGGTAATACAGTAAGCAGGTTTACAGGTCAACACCAAATTGAGACAACATGAGTAGGTGGCTTAAAATATAACATAAAGGTAGCTATGTATTAATATTATTTGCCTTGCCATCCCCAAACTAGACAGTTAGTCTGTATCTTGGGGCTCGGGATACGAATTCCAGAGTGGAGACTTGAGAGGTGATTTCCGGTGCTGTTTTGTATACTGGTAAGTTGTAAGTGTGATGTGAGTGTGTTGTGTGTGAGTGTGTGTGTGTGTATGTGTGCGTATTTGTCCCCATTGTGTTTCGTTTGTTTGTTGTCTTGCGCTTTTTACAATTTTTATGTTAGGTAGCTAAACAGTACCCATATTACAGTTAAGTCTGGAACAATGTGTAGGTAAGTATCTTATATTTAGACTGGCGTTAATAGTTGCGACACAGCTTTTTACTTTCAATTTTGAAGCTATCATCGTTTCCATTGTAATTAGGTATGTCAAATTTATGGTTGTTCCAAAAAAAGAAGAAGCAGAAGTGAATACTTGAATATTAACGTTGTCCTTTTTTGATATTTTGGAATGGTTAGGGAATAATTTTGCACCGGTCTACTCTCCCTCCGTCTTACGAATTTTCGATCAGGTCACGTGTCCTGACGCGAGTTTAACATTTTTTACCCATCACTAAAAGTGCACAACGCCACTAAAGAAGTTTTCACATCAATAAAAAACTTGTACTTTATTTTTTCTCTTTATAATAACTTATTTTCTATTTAGGTACAACTGCCGTTTGAGCACCTCTGCATTCGAATCTATCGGCGACTCGCTACCCTTGGCATGACGTAACCTTGCAGACTGGTTCCAGCGAGCAAAATGTTAGAATTCACTTCTACTAACCAGTATATTTCCACTTTTGTAGGTTTAACTATGTATGACTAACTGTGCTTCGTGGATCCACTTGTGAGTAGTGGGTTTTTTTAGGGTTCCGTAGTCAACAATGAACCAGTTTCGCCATGTCCGTCTGTCTGTCTGTCCGCGGTTTAGCTCAAAAACTATTGGTACTAGAAAGTTGTAATTGGGCATGAGTATACACGTTAATGACGCCAAAAAAGTGGTAAAATAAAATTTTGAAAATAACAATTATTTAGGGTACCTCCCCTACATGTAAAGTGGGGATGATATTATTTTTTTCGTCCTTCCCATAGTGTGGTAGGTATATCGTTGGATGGTCTTTTATACATTATTATATAGAAAACCGTTTTTTGATTAAGTAATCCGTTCGTGACTTAGCAAGCTTTAATGTACCAATTTTCGTTAGAGTCAAGTGTCCCCCCCTCTACCAACTAAACGGTTGTAGTTAGAAATTCAAATGTCACGGGAGTAGTACCTTTTAAATAACGAAGTTTAAAGGAAAACTATCACAGCTAAGTAGGCTTTACAAGTTAACGAGTAAAACCGACCAAGTGCGTGTCCGCACACAATGAAGGGTTCCGTACCTAGTTGGGATGAATTTATCCCAAGGACGAACCTAGCATTGTAGTTGAAAAACATGTGCTCCCATACGGTGTGTATATACGTATGGGAGAACATGTTTTTCTGCCAACTGCACAAGTTCGTCGATTAGCTGTGATAGTTTTCCTTTTAACTTCGTTATATAGGTATTGCTACTGCTGTGAATTTTTTCACAAAACCAATTATAACCATTTTGCTGGCAGGGGGGGGGCACATAACTCTAACAAAAAATTGCAATTTATAGCCTAATATTTAGCAAACGGATCCCTTAATTCAATTTTTTTATTTTCATTGTTTCCTGTCTTTGTGATTAATATGTATACCCATGCCATATTACAGCTTTCTAGTACTAACAGTCTCTGAGCTAAGCCGCGGACAGACAGACGGACATGGCGAAACTATAATGGTTCATTGTTTACTACGGAACCCTAAAAAATCAACATGAGCTTAGTTAAAATAATTTATATCCGCAGATTTTCTATAAGAATTATACAACATACAGTATTTTGTTTCAACCACTTAATTTTTTAAATATCCCAAATTAGCCATGAATGAAATGATGGAAATCGTGATTCGATATATTTTTAACTATCATTTAATATCCACGCACTTTGGAATCGTTTACTAAGACAGCCATTACGTTAAGTTATAGGTAGTTTATTACATTTAACTAATTTTATTTCATTTTGATTTAGCGATCTTAATTCTTTATACAATAAAAGTCTGTTTTGAAATATAGTATTCCATCATAATAATCAAATAAGTTATAACTATTAAGATAACTAAATCAACAAACACTTCAAATCATTTATTTCACATAGACCCTCTATTTGAAATAAATGATTTGACTTTGACTTTAGCCAAATGGCAAAAAACGTCTGTCCGTCCGTATGTCACAGCCACTTTTTTCCGAAACTATAAGAACTATACTGTTGAAACTTGGTGAGTAGATGTATTCTGTGAACCGCATTAAGATTTTTACACAAAAAGTAGAAAAAAAACAATGAATTTTGGGGGTTCCCCATACTTAGAACTGAAACTATTTTTTTTTTTCATCAAACCCATACATGTCCCCGTATCTATGGATAGGTCTTCAAAAATGATATTGAGGTTTCTAATAATTTTTTTTTCTAAGCTGAATAGCTTGCGCGAGAGACACTTGCAAAGTGGTAAAATGTGTCCCCCCCCCCCCCCTGTAACTTCTAAAATAAATGAATGATAAACCTAAAAAAATATATGATGTACATTACTATGTAAACTTCCACCGAAAATTGGTTTGAACGAGATCTAATAAGTAGTTTTTTTTTTATACGTCATTAATCATAAACCGCAATTTACCTTTCATTCAATCAACTCAAATATAATAATTATAATAAAACATAATAATTTCATAAACATAAACCTTATGCATAAACCTTATGGTTTATGTTACTTGCTACTACGGAACCCATCATGGGCGAGTCCGACTCGCACTTGGCCGCTTGTACAAGTGTTTCCGCGTGGGGCCTGTGTAATGTACCACAAACAGGTATAGTATAAGAGTAAATCCCATACCATGAGTCAAGTGACTTAATTTCTAACATATATCTGCATAAAAGTGTCACAATTGTAACATTTCTAAGAACCAATGAGCTCACAGATGACGTCATATTAAGGTATTCTTTGAACATTTAGTTAACACTGGTGACTGCACGATGTCACCCACTCACCGTGTCGGTATGCACACTTATAGCATCTTGTGGGTTAGAGAACCCTAGTGCTCGCTGACCGAGGTTCTTATATACCCTTAATTATATTGATTCGACAAAGTCATCTAACAAAATCCTAAACGAGTGTTCAAAAAAGTTATAATACATAATTATGTCAAGCCATCGAACCAGTAGTCATAAAGTTGAGAAACTACATTACTACCTACGTTACTAAGTAACAGTCACTTCAGATGCTAATAATAATAAATAATGAGGGTTATGCTTGGGTGCACTTGCATATTTCGAAAAGGGATAATCGTTGGTTGGTTAAATGTGAGGGTTTGACCTCACAGGGGGTTGGTAGCTATAAAATAAAATATGCGGAGGTACTTTAAGAGGTCCAAAGGACCGCTATATTATAAGCTCACAAGAAAATACAATATTAGAAGCACGCTTGCACGAGACGGGGCCCTAGCACGATCTGTCACAAGACAAATGCTAGACACGTAAATATCAAAAAGTAATTCTAAGTTTAAATGTTGGAATGTTGCTGCCAGTCATACAAACTGCCAGCCACTAAAGCACTACAGTACCTCATTTCATTAAAAACGTCTAACGGGCCTCTGCAAGTAGGCTTCGGCCCCTCGTACGCCTTCCAAAGGTCCAGTAATGTCAGAGACGTAAACATTTATAACAATAATAAATTCATTTATTTTCAGGGCACCCCGACGACGACTCTCGATTTTGTTATGGTTTCTTAAAGATAAATAAACCATGCAATGGTAAAACTGCCTAGTGCCCTCCTCCATTTACCTAGGTACCTACTAATTCCTTAAGTATCAGCTCGAAAGTCTAACTACCAGTCTTACCAAGGGGTTCCGTGTTACCCAAAAAATGTGTTGTGGAGGTCAGCATGATAGTCCATCTCTCCATGTAAAATACTGGTACTAAGCTGCATTCGGTTAGACTGGAAGCCGACCCCATCATAGTTGGTAGGCAGATTGATTGGTATGGTTGGCATTGAGGGCCCACTGATGGTCAGAGATGGTAAGTGGTCTCGCCCACCTACGAAAATCTGCAATACAAGATGTATCGCAGGCAATAACCTCGGACATTACCTTACCGACGGCCTTAAAGATGATGTCGACATAGAGAGGGAGCGCAGGGCTCTGTCAGTCCGTGGCAATATGCTGGCCCGTAGATTCGGGCGCTGTACGGACCAAGTCTAAATCACGCTTTTTAAAACTTATTGTCAGGGTGGTATATGGGTTAGTTTTACTAAAAAATTCTCCGACTCCGAGATGTTCGCGCAGGCTTATACTGACGATTTCCATCCCGTCATTCGGAAAAAAAGTCGTGTCACTTATGAGGAGGGTGCGGGGGAGTCACAGCAGCATCCTGAAAACAGTAGCTGAAGATGTTCGTGCACCTGTGTTGAGGCATTTCGTTCGTCTGGTGATCTCTAGGGAGGTATCTCCCTATTGGTTATCTTGACGGAGGGGTGTGTCTCAGCACAGGGGTATTTTATTTTATTTTTGTGTTTATTATTAGATGGATAGTATTATGATGTGTGTTATCCTTTGAAATGAAATGAAATAAAATAAAATGAAATAAATTTATTTGCTTTGAATGCAGGTATTTACAATTTGGTGTTAGAATATTATTTACAGGGCCTTGTACATTCTGCCTATTAGGCATGCAAATTTTAAACTTAATTTACTTAATCTAGACTTTAAAATTAAACATCCGATAATTTACTTAAGCTAAACTAGGTATAGAAGATATAAATTAAGCTATCGCTACACAAGTTAAATTTTATAGTACTCCTTTATTTATTATTGACGGATCATTCAGGAAATCATTGGTGGAATAATAACACTTTTCCATAAGTAGAGCAAAGAGCTTCTTTTTGAAAATTCTTATTGGCTGTGCTTTTATACAGTCAGGTATCTTATTTTAAATTTGAGGTGCCATGCCAAAAACACTCTTTTTAACAGAGCTGTTTTGTAGCCGCCTGTGTATAATACGTTTTGGTACTGAGGTCTCATAGAAGTAGTGCGGTGTCGAATTTCACAATACATCTTAAAAAGATGAAGATTACCTTTTACGAACATTTTTTTTTTGTGATTGTATTTAAGTACTAACAATAGTTTCTAAGTTTTGTAATTAACCCTTGGATCTAGTTGTCCCAAAAATAAATATATTTGAATTTGAATTTTGAATTTGATTAACAGAGGAAAAGTTGATCTATCAGGTGATGGTTGTAAGACCACCTGTCTCAGTGCCAGAGGTCCCGGGTTCGGTTCCCAGGGGGAACATTTTCTGCTCGGTTTGATTGGTGATAGGGCTTGTTTAAGTCCGCCTGGCTAGCTACCATAATCTTGATCATAGATGATGAGGATGACTCCGCGAAGCTCATTTAAAGTTAAAAGTTTCATTAATAGTTTAGACTGCCTCGTTGGTCTAGTGGTCACAAGCCCTACTGCTGAGCATGTGGTCCTGGGTTCGATTCCCGGGTCAGGCAACGCGTTATTGGGTTTTTCCAACTGGAATTTTTCAGTGGCAGTCCGGAGACTAGATTTGTGTTCGGTTGATGGCAATAGGTTCGCTCCCTATTACATGGGACTTAAACATAACTGACGAAATGTGGGTGTACTATATAGGTTCACTTCTGCCCAACCCTTCGAAGAATACTGGCGTGATGTTATGTTTATGTGTGATTCATTAAAATAGCCTTAATGTGTAAGTAAGACACTTAACAGACTTGAAAACTAGTCACAGTCAATACTCACCCACTCAAGTTGTCTAAAAACGATGCAACATGTTCCAAATAAGCTGAGATACCATTTTGTTTTAGTATTCATTGTCAGTGTTGCTTCATTTACTAACATCCTTTTAAGTGAGCTGCTTATCGATATTTGTAAAGCAAATATCCTAAATTTTTTGTCTGAGCTGCGACCAGATATATTCTTTTGTCCGTACCGTACGTCCGTTTCGTATCGCTAGTTTGGACGCCCGTTCGCGTCGGTACGGCATCTCGATACGGTTACAGGTAGGACGTCGTAGACCCCAAATAAATCGGAATAAAGGCAAAAGATTGATGATAATTACATGTAATTGACAAGTTTCTCACTTGATGGTAAACCTTCTTCTTTTTCGTGTGGTAGTGACTAACCTGGTGTCAGAGTTTTAAAGCCGAAAATGGGCCTCTGCCTCTCTTCATATGTCGTCGAGATATATCTCTCAGGCATGCCGATGATTCCTCACGATGTTTTCCTTTACTTTTTTTAAGCAAGTGCACGTGAATCCGAAAACACAGAGGTGCGTGCATGGGGATCGAACTCAAGACCTATGACTTGGCAGTCCGACGGTCACACCAACAGGCTATCACTGCCCCAATGACAAATGATGATGCAGACGACAATGGTGTACGCAGGGTACTCCAGAAGTCTTTGAATTGTCAAAGAGTCAGAAAGTTGAAGCTAGTAACCCATTCAAAAACGTAGATCTCTATGGAGAAGAACGGGCTAGAAACTCCAAGGACACTCTTTTAAATCAAGATATTACAAAATCCTGGGTACATTATTGTTGTTCCTTCTATAATTATGTGAGAACAATGTAACAAAAATAATTAAAAACTATTAAAAATAAGCTACGAACATGACGCATGGATCAGCCCCATCCAGCTCAACCATTCTGTAGCAACTGATGAACTCCCCGGACGAGCTCCCCGGATGACCTTCACAAAGAGCTCTGCTAAGCAAGTACCTATGTATCCGTCTGCGTGGCATATTGGCGCCACATTAAAATGTCAGCCTTCACATCTAAAATTTTATTAATTTTATACCCGCAACAGAATTGTCAACCGACTGGTTGTCAGGCAACTCTGGTTGAGCAACTGACAACCACACGTGCTAAGAACATGTTGCTAATGAATTAATTTGCAAGCTAATGTGATATTTATATATATAGTTAGTGTTAGACGTTAGAATACTTATGTCTGTCTGGCCTGATAATTTGCAATGCCTCGGAAAGCACGTTAAATCGTTGGTGGAGGCTGTAATTTGTAGATCCTTGACAGTTGTAATGGTTAGTCAAAAGGGCCAAAAGTCTGACAATCAGTCTTAACAAGGGGTATAGTGTCTAAAAATCGAAATATTTTATTTTTAATAAACCTACAAGGGCACTTATGAAACGTCAGAAGCTAGGTGCACGGTTCCAATTGGTCGTTTCCTATGGAGAAGAGCCGGCAAGAAATTCCACGGTTACTCTTTTAAAAATAAATAGCTTCAAATTCAAATCTTTATTGCATAGGTACCTATGACGTGTTTACAAGGTCTTAATAATGATAAAATAGTTCACATGGACCCTGTCGGGCACAACAATAACATAAAATATTAGTAGTAGCATGATAATAAATGCAAAAATAGAAATTAAAAAAATTATCGTTAAAAAAAATCTAATAAAATTATATTAGAAATAATATCACATAATTTGTGGTATACGTCTTTGCAAATTTTACCTCTAGAAATCATATCGCTTTTACTATATTTTCAAATTACAGTGTTAATAGGTATGGCAGGACAATGTGTTACCCAATAACTGGATTGAGGAGGTCAGATAAGCAGTCGCTCCATGTAAAATACTGGTATTCATCTGCATCCGGTTAGACTGGAAGCCGACCCCAATATAATTGGGAAAAGGCTAGGCAGTAAGCAGATAAGGTTAGAAAATCGATCGATATCTGTTGTACAAGTTTATTAGCCTAGCTGGTTCTGACATCCTCTCTTCTTCATATACTTCAATATACTTCTTCTATAATTCTAATATTCTTCTTCTTGAGTTTATATTGTAAATCTTTATATAGAATTAAAAGTATTAAGGAATGGAGAACATAATATGTGATAATATAATTTGTGGATTATTGAATCTAGTGTTTATTCTTGAAATATAAACCTTTGATAAAATATGATAGTGCCTAGGCTTATTTATTCTCATCCCTGAAGTGTTGCAAATGGTTAGCTTCTACTCTAGATATAATCAATAATCACCTATTAGTTTTGAGAATGGAAGTAGTTTCTAACATTATTCTTTTATTTTCAATATACTTCTTTGGTTCTTTTGACTTTGTTTCCGACGTTCATGAGAGCAGGTCGTCCCAAGTGACTGGGTCAGTGGAAAGTTTAAGTTGGTGATAATTATTGTTGGTCTTCTAGAAAATAAGGTAACTTATTAGTTTATATTGTAAATCTTTATATAGAATTAAAAGTATTAAGGAATGGAGAACATAATATGTGATAATATAATTTGTGGATTATTGAATCTAGTGTTTATTCTTGAAATATAAACCTTTGATAAAATATGATAGTGTTTACCTACTCTTATTTATTCTCATCCCTGAAGTGTTGCAAATGGTTAGCTTCTACTCTAGATATAATCAATAATCACCTATTAGTTTTGAGAATGGAAGTAGTTTCTAAATGCGAAATATTGAAAATGTTTGTTTCTTTGTTTGTTACGCTTTCACGCTAAAAAGGCTGGACGGATTTGGATGAAATTTGGCACATTTGTAGACCATGACCTGGGTTAGGACATAGAATAATTTTTATCCCGATATTCCCTCGGGATCGAGACTTATGCGGGTGAAACCGGGGGCGCAGCTAAGTAGTAGAAGAATAAATTCTTTAGTACCTACAGAAGTTTTTAGAGACGGTTGATAGGGGAGAATGGAAAAAGAAAACGTGTTGGGCTACTTATTTTCTTCGTTTTTACAAAACATAGCCATATTTACATCAGTCAAATCATAGCAGTGATAGCCTGTTGTGTGACCGTCGGACTACCAAGCCATGGGTCTCGAGTTCGAACCCAAGACACGCACCTCTGGCTTTTTGGATTCATGTGCGTATTGTATAATTATAACTTGCTTCAAAAACGGTGAGGGAAAACATCGTGAGGAAGCCGACGGCATGCCTGAGAGATATTTCTCGACGGCATGTGGAGCCAAGTCGGAGGCCCATGGGTGACATAAAGAGTCTGACACCAGGTTAGTCACTAACCACACGAAAAAAAAAGAGAAAGAAGAAGTGCCACAGCTTTTTCTAAGCCATGTCCTCGTTCATTTGAATAAATGTTTGTAATAATGTAAAAATAATGTAAATTAGATTAATCAATATAAAGTTCAGATGTTAAAAATACATTGGAAGTCTAAATTAAATTTATTTGCAATAAACAAAGCGGGTTTTTGTTTTATTTTATTTAATATTTTAAAATATTTAAAAACGACTCTTCTGCCTAATCTTTACGGAAATTAACACGTAAAAGTTGCACTGCTTAGCATGAGATCCTGGGTTCGACTTCCAGGTCGGGCAGTGTTTTTGGGTTTTTCAATCAGGATTTTCTCAGTAGTAGCCCAGAGGATTTGTGCCCCGTTAATTGCAATAGGCTAGCGATATGTGGGTGTACTACGAGTATAGGTACACAACTCTGCCTTACGCTTCTGAAAAAACAGGCGTTATGTTATGTTATTATTCATCTATGACATACTATTTCTTCTTATTTTCCGTGTGGTTAGTCTAACCCGACATTAGAGTTTTTTTGGCCGTCCATGGTCCTCTGACTTGGCTTAACATGCCGTCAAGAAATATCTCTCAGGCATGCCGGTTTCCTCACGATGTTTTCCTTCACCGTTTTTGAAGCAAGTGATAATTATACAATACGCACATGAATCCGAAAATTCAGAGGTTCGTGCCTTGGGTTTGAACTTGGAAGTCCGACGGTCACACCACTAGGCTATCACTGCTATTTATTACTACATACTACCTACTACATCTTTGCCATAGCAACAAAATCCACAAAAAACAACATTTTATTACGTTAATAATATTTAAAAACAGGTAAATAATTTGACTTTTAAATTTTAATAGTCACCGCGTGTTCCAAGGGCGTCAAGATGTGACGTCATAGCATCAGTCGCCCGCGCAGCGTGGATCTATTGAGATTTAGGAGATTTGAAAATGGAATTAAATTAAAATGAAGTTAAAGATTAGCTGGTGAGAGGATTTGTTTTACAAAGTTAATTATAACTTTACAATGTTTAAAACTTTATTTAACTATAACTTTATTTCTTTTAGGTAGGTACTATATTTACATAAATAACTATTTACGCTAGGTATTAAATCAAATAACTAAATATACAAATAAATTTGCGTGGATGTGAAGGATATTTTCCCCCAAATTGTTATTTTCGTGTTTATTTTTTTTCTTTGCTTGCGTCATATTATACCGCAAAGAAACGTATTTTCTTTCTTTATTTCTTTTCTTTTCTTTCTTTCCTTTCTTTCTTTTCGTTCTTTCTTTTCTTTCTTTATTTTCTTTCTAAATACTTAAACAAAAGAACACTTAGGCGTCGAAGTACTTGTCAACATAGCTGTCATCCGAAAACGTGCCAGAAGACTGGCAGCATTGCCACGTTGAATGGCAATACTAATTCTTTGGCCAAAGAACGAGCCTCCCCTCTATTTACATGAAGTGTCAACCTGTCGGGAGAAATTTCCTTATAAAAGAGACGCGTACCCGGGCCCCATGACCCGTGCATTTCGATCCCAAACCCCAAAGTTAAATAAGTATAAACAAGTAAATAAGGAGATTGTTAAATATACTATCCAGTGACTATATGTCTATTAGAGTCTATCACGAAAGAAATATGACAGCTGTGCTACAGAAATTCCAGCCGCGGAAAGGTCGCATGATTTCTGTCAGAAAACATCTTAAGGCCCAGTTCTATGAACATTGGCAAGTACCGACCGTTCACTATAACTTGTCCCTTATTGCCGTCATGTTGGCCTCATTGCTTGTCAAGCTTACTTTCAATATCAATAGAGTTCAAAATGGCGACTGACAGAACAATGCACATGTACCTATAACCCGATTTTATAATTGTGCGCCTGTTAATGTCAAAATAGTACAGTGTTTTAGGTTTAAATAATAACAATTACAACTTCACGATTAATATGCCAGAACTGTGGAGACGACACGAGTTGTGTAGACCTTACTTAAGAGGCGTCGGGACACTGAGGAGGTAACCGTGCGAGTGAATTCAATTCTAACAACCTACGACTTTGACAGCTCCAAGCGCACAGTTATAAAAATTGAGTTAAGCTGGGAACAAATTATCGGACGCGTCCTAAGCTGCGTCTGACAGTCGTGACCGATGAGTGTGCACGTTGTTCCCAGCTCCAGCCAGCCAGATTTCTATCAGACGTCCGACGGGAACGCTCAAAGACGGCCCAAGGTCACGTCCGCTACTTACGACCGATAGTTTGCACAGTGTAGAGCTAAATGTACTATCCAGATACAAATAAGCCGCAACTATCAGCCACGGCTTACGGACGCGTCCGATAATTTGTTCCCAGCTTTATACTTTGGCTAAGCTTTTTTCTGTCACTGTCAAACTACCAGTGCAACTTGTTAGAGACGGGAACATGTCTAGTCAAAGCATAAGCTAAGTATCGTATAAAGGTCTCGGACGGCGCATCATTCGCTGGAGGAGTGCTCAGCTTGGGCCCAACAGCACTGTGCCCACGTCACGGCACTGGGTGCGGGATCTCTCGGTTCCGGCCGTGATACAGTCGTCTGTCGCCTCTTTTTGCGATGAGGTGATGTATGTAAAGGACACGGAAGAGAAGGAGAGAGAGCATACCTCTCATTCCATCCGCATCAGAAGAGCAGCCGGGCGTCGAAGTGCTCTCACCATAAGAAGGCGCCTGTGGTAGGTGAAATTGGGGCTGTCTCGTCGCAAGAGCAACCAGGCTCAAAAAGGTGGTGGCACGCAGTATTACTTACGGTAATCATGACGCAAAGACAGAACAAATACACGAAAATAACAATTTGGGGGAAAATATGCGTTACATTCACACAAAACGGCCATCGCTCAGCATAATGGGCCCCTTAATGGGAGGACGTGCGGTCGTGGGATTGGCCGCACTCGGTGATGGGGCCCGCTAAGCAAGGTTGATGGTGGACTGTTACCAGTTAGGGGTGCGGCGAATGTACAAGGTATCTCCCGGGCCCCCGACCATGGTACTGGAAGAAACGATGGGGGTTTTAGGCCGCGTATTTTTGGAAAAATGTTAACCGATCAAATGTGAAAACAAGCCTAGCCCGGTGAGCGTCGACAGTATGAGCGATCACAAAACTATTGCTGATGTTTAAGGAACAGTTCACAATCACGCCGTCCCTTGGTCTGTTGTCAGCGAGTGTTCACGAAGTGACGGTATGACTGAGCGCAAGACGTTCTTTTCTGCTAAGGGTATCAGAAACATACTAAACCATATGCAACGTGGAAAATCGCCTGGACGTGACGGCCTCAGTATAGACTATTTTAAATATTGTGCGGCTCCGGTGTTCGTTTGCCGCGAGTGTTGTCAATGTTTTATAATTTTTGGATGACCCATTCATACCTACCAGAACCGCTCATGCGTACCTACCACTGTGGTACCTATTTAAAAAATAGGACGGGGGCCTCATCTGTCAGGGCTAATTACCGGCCCATTTCACTGGCCACCACTGCCGCCAAGGTACTTGACAGCATGCTTAGTGCGAACCTAGCGAAAATAGTCGACCTGCAAGATGCCCAGTTTGGGTTCAGAGTAGGGTTGTCTACTGAGAGTACCATTTTAAGTCTAAAACCATGCTGTCGTGTACTACACAGCCAGAAGGATGGAATGTTATACGCGTGCTTCCTAGACTTTTCAAAGGCATTCGATCGTGTCGCATACGACCTTCTGTGGGACAAGTTGAGCAGCGCGGGTGTGCCGGGGGAGTTTATCTCTCTCCTGAGATATTGGTATGCAAACCAGAAAAATCATGTGAAGTGGGCAGGGGGGCGCTGTCGGATGAGTACAAATTGGAATGTGGTGTTAGGCAGGGTGGCTTAAGCTGGATCGCAGGGCTCTAAGTTTCTTCTGTCCTCTTCTATGTTTAGATAAGTTGGATTCAACTCTTGAACAAACCACGTAAAGCTGCGTCCAGATATGTTCTTTTTTCCGCACCGTACCTTTGTTTCGTAACAGCGTCGCGATCCAAGAACGGTTTGGACGCCCGTTCGGTACGGTACGGTCCACGGTGGTAGGGCGTCTCACCGTACCGTACCGACCCGCGCCCGACACGCACCCGCCTTGTATGTGTATTAATTGAGCGTTACATTTATATTAAGAACAATGAAGACAAATAAGAAGTGCATTTATTTATTCATATGTAAAGGAAGCAACATAAACATTCGTCTAAAACTACGCGCTCCGCCGCCGCCGTATGCAAGTCGCTCCACTTCACGCTAGAGGTTACCCAGCAAGCTCACGAGCGCCCATCCGTTGCCGAATCTCTGGATGTTTTTAAATGGATATTTCAGGTTTGATTAGTGGAATTAAATTATGTTAGTAAAAAATGTCGAGTCGTTTTTAGCAAGAGAAACGTCACTAACGTTTATTCAGTCAACTTGACAGCTTTTTGTCGAATAACATTTCGTTACCAAAAAAATTATGACAACTTGATTATAGAAAGCGCATCAAAAATACAAGTTATGCTTGATCAATTTTGACATATTTTTAAGCATTTCAAGTGTTATTATAATATCAACATTTAGAGAAACATAACATTGCTTCCAATAAAGCCTGCGTGAACGACAGAAAGAATGCAATTTTGGTTTCAAATCTGCGGATATTATTTGAACCAGGAACCTTCTTAGGTACAAACTGATCCTTGAATAGTGTTCGTTTTGTAATCGGAACACATTTTGAGCCTGGTACTAGCTTTACATATTACCGTAACAATCCTAGACCTTTTAGTCTTGGTTTAATTAAACCATTACTTATGCAGTTTATTTTATTTTTTATTTATCATAAACACCGCTATCATTACAGGATTTTCCTAATGCGGTAGCGTGGTCCTTAATTAACCTAAATCTTAAAATAACATAACACATACAATATTATTTTTGTGAATTCATTCAAAGAGCAGGAAAATAAATCGATCCTGTCAGCCGTGTCATTCAGTGCGTGCAAGGCGCGCGTCAGTGGCGCTTTGCTGAGCAAGTTCAAAAGTCAAAAAAGTCAAAGTCAAAGTATTTATTTGTGTGTTTTTTGGTGATACAAAAGGTCTTATAATTAGGTTATGGTAACTCAAAAAACTACCCATTAGGGCATACACAATTAAACAATATAAGAATTTAAAATCGATATAACATTCAAATTAACAAACATTTCAATATTTAGGTTAAGTACAATCAACAATTTATGTAATAAACATTTAGAACGCAATTAGTCATTATAAATAATATTCAGAGTATGTACAATTAATTAGTCAAGTTTTTTGAAATTGTCAAGCAATACATAATTATCAGCTTAGTTTATTACAATTTGTCAAGAAGGAATTCGTCAATGCTATAGTAGCATTTTTCAATTAAAAAGTTATTTAGTTTTCGTTTAAATTGCGTCAAGTTTAAATCTTTAATGTCATTTGGAATTTTATTTAATATTTTCGGAGCCATGCAGAGAATGCTTTTGTGCATAAGGGCGGTCTTTGACGCCCTTAGACATAATTCGTGGCGATATTCTTGCCTTGTCGATCTAAAGCGTTGCTCTGAAGCTTTTTTAAACAGTTCACTATTTTTCTTGACGAACAATGCGGTCTCGTATATGTAAAGACATGGTAATGTTAATATTTTAAGTGATTTAAAATGCGGTTGACAGCTTTCCGTTGGTTTAAGATTACACATTGATCTAATGCACCTCTTCTGTGCTTTAAAAATGTTATTCTTTTCGCAGGAATTTCCCCAAAAAATTACTCCGTAACGTAATATGGAATCTACATAGCCATAATACGCAGCTACAACAGCTGTCTGATTAACAATTTTCGTAAGTTTATATAGAGCAAAGGCGAACCTACTTAATTTTGTGATAAGAATTGATGCATGTTCTTTCCAAGTCAGTTTAGAGTCAATAGTCAAGCCTAGAAATTTTATATGCTCTACTTCTTCAATTCTGTTATCGTCAAAAGTTATATTAATGTCAGGAGTGGTCAATCTTTGTCGAAACTGCATAATTTTAGTTTTATTTAAATTTAATTTTAGATTATTATGTTCAAGCCAGTTAATTGATTGTTGCAATGCGTCTTTGATGTCACATTCATAGTTTCTATTTTTATTACGTCTTACAATTATCGTGCTGTCATCGGCGAAAAGAACCATAGGAAAAGCAACGTGTTTTGGAAAGTCATTTATGTAAGCTAAAAACAACGGCGGACCCAATACGCTGCCCTGTGGCACACCAAAAGTAATTTTACGTTTCCCTGAAATATATTTAAGTTCTTTTTTTTCCTTTTTAGAAATCCGTCTAATTTCCGTACACTGCGTTCTATTATCTAAATAAGATTGTATAAGAGAAAGTGCATTGCCTCTTATTCCATATGCATTAAGTTTATGTAATAGTATATTATGATCAACTAGGTCGAAAGCTTTCGTCATGTCCATGAATATAGCGCAAATGGGAATTTTTTCATCGATATTTGTCACTATAATATTAAGAAAATCATAGATGTCCAGATTTATGGATTTGTTTTTTCTGAAACCCTTCTGTTCCTTTACCAAGATGTTATGTTTCGTGAAAAAAGAATTTATACGGTTATAAATACCCTTTTCAAATATTTTTGATATTACTGGTATAAGGGCAATGGGTCTGTAGTTATTAATATTAGTTTTGTCATTCTTTTTAAATAAGGGCTTAATTATAGTCGGTTTAAGTTTGTCCGGGTAAGTTCCAGAGCAGATACTAACATTAATAATGTGGCAAATGGGACCAGATATCACATCGGAAACGAATTTTAATACTTTCGTTGAGATATCATCATACCCTACGCTAGCTTTATTTTTTAAATCCTGTATAATCCGATATATTTCATTAGGTGAAGTCGGGGACAAGAACATTGATTCACAACATGTATTCGGGGTCCCATAGCTCGCAGATCTTGCGGCCTTCGATAGTAATTCTGCTTGATTCACAAAGTGATCGTTAAATGCGTTCGCTATGTCACTGGGGTTTGTTAGTGTAACCCCGTTATTTTTTATTTCTGTTACATGTTCATAGAGAGGGCAGTATTTATTTTCATTTATGATCTTCCATGTATCTTTTGATTTATTTGTTGATGACATTATCTTATGGTTATTTTTTGCTTTTTGTGTTAGTTTAAGTAAGTAAGTTGGTTCGTGCGTGCGGCACTGCCAGTAACCGTGGCTTCCGGCGCCGCGATACGTAATTGTCAGGCACATTCAGACAAATCTCCTTCAAAACACCAGAATTATAGGTCTTACCACGTAATAATTTGAGTACATATGTGGATAGCTAAGTCTCTTCTTGTCTCGAGTCTGTTGTACCCGAGTCCCGACCATACCGATACCAAATAAAGTTGGGTACATCAATACGGATAGAAGGGATAGACACCGTAGTAGCAGTAAGCGATAGATTGTAGTCCTGAGCAACTCTAGCTAATTACGCAACACATTTTCGTAAACGGTTATGTTTCATTTTGACAGTTCAACAACATTCATTGCGTTATTTGCGTTGTTGAGCAGAATTTTTTCGAACTCTGGAAGTAATGGATTAGCAATATGTTTCAAAACGATTCCGATTCTGATTGATCGTGTATTAATTACGCAATTAGGGTACTGGTTTCTTGAGTTAAACACATTCAATTAATCAATACGGTCACTCAATTTAAGGCTAAATACATAACGATAAGCCGCTTATGATTCAATAAACAATATACATATCACGATTCGACTCAAAATATACCTTAAATCATTATATTTTACATTTAATTATAACACCAATAAAGTGTTAAATACATTCTGTATTAGCTGCGCCCCGCGGTTTCACCAGCATAAGTCTCAATCCCGAGGGAATATCGGGATATAAAGTATTCTGTGTCCTAACTCAGGTCATGATCTACGCATACGCCAAATTTCATCCAATTTCGTTCAGCCGTTTTAGCGTGAAAACGTAACAAACAAATATACAAAAAATCAAATATTTTCTCTTTACAATATTAAGTTTAGATAAAACATAAAACACATACATAGACACACAAAATAATGACAAAAAGAGTAAAAAATCTTCATCTTCCAAATAAATTCTTCTGTTATTATTTCTTCATAATCTTCTTTTATCTTCTGGTCCATCGCAGAAACGAAGGGATAAAACGTAACCTCTATCAGGCTATGTCTGAAATATCTCTAAGATACAGACAAAGCCAAGGAGAGGCTAGGTCAAGATCCCTTTGATGAGTAGAGGCCGGATTTAGGCTGTGCCGATGTTGAGAAGCGGCCGGTTCTAGGTCCAAAGAAGCTGCTAGGTTCGTTCTTTTTCCATCTGTAATTTCAATAGGCTCGCCCCCTATTACATAGGACTTAAACATAACTGGTGAAATCTGGCTGTTCTATAGGTACCTCTGCTTAACCCTTTCGGGTATAAAGGCGTGATTTTATGCTAAATAGGCCTATCTTAACTAAGTACAATTAATCAAATCTCTTAATTATAGATCTATTTTCTAAACAGAAAAGAAAGTTGGTACTATTAATCTGTCAGATAATTTTACTGCAACAGTAGGTAGTACATACGTAATCTAGTATAGTAAAGTAAGATTGATAAATAAAATCGCAACGATTTTTTTACATGCACTGGATTTTAAACGCTCTGCTTAACGCCGAGAGTTGAAAATCCAACAGTGTGTTTTTTCAAAGCGCTGGGACGAGAGTGCGTCCCAACGCGTTGAATTCTCAACGCTTGGCTCAACACTGAGAGTTGAAAATCCAGTGCACGATGAAATCCCGAAGCTATATTTTTACGTCCGTGTTACGTGGGCTTAGATATAATTTTTGTTTATAGACACGTATTTATACAATGTGGAGCAGGACGATTGACATTCCTTAAAACCACATAAAGAGTGTCATGTTCTTTACCCGTATACAAAAAATCAATCAAATCCAATGAATACTTTAGCCACAGGAAATTATTTTTTGATTTTCTTATTTTTCAACATGATGTAGATCTGAGTCCGTAATAATAGGTAAACATTGTAAGGTCAAGAACCTGTGCAAAACGTACGATTCTATCCTCTACGTCTCAATATGCTTGAGAGACAGAGAAAGGTGTCATACGATTCCACTCTGACGCGCCCCGCCCAGTCCCACAAAATAATACTACAATTAGAAAGAAAAAGAAATATTACTTACGCAAATTATGCATTAGTGGTGAATAGACAATTGCGAGTGTGTGTGTGAGCGGAATTTTTTCGGCAAAAAGTCTCAGTGCATAGCGGCGCCCTTTGCATAGCGCACACGTCTACTTTTTTTATCACGAGACGAGCCGCGCGCGCATTGTCGTGATTTTGTGAAACAATTTAGTTGTTATTTGTGATTAAAGACGATGTAGTGTGACTTATTGTTCAGTGTTAGTTTAATATTAGTTAACTAGGTATCGATGTCACTTGTGCATAATGAACAACGGTGGAAACCTTGAAAATTTAAAAATTTGACTATTGATGTAAATTCTGATTGTGATGTGATATTATGTGATTAATTATTCAATCAGTGATTTTTTAATTAACAACGCGCAACTTAGTGAGTTTATGCCGCTAATTTGTTGTTCTCCGACTAAACTACCTACCCACGTCCACCTACGCCCCGCACCGCAGCGCAGGCGCCGCCCCCGCCGCGACCCGCATCGGGCCGCGCAACAGGTTAGTGACTTTTCGTAGATAAAGCGTGTTTACTTTTTATGCAGTTGATTCTGCTATTTATTTTGTTTGAAAATTGAAATTTTTCAATTTTCCATTAACTACTAATCTTCGTCTTTTAAATTGTTTCTATGGACTGGTACTGTGCTCGTTTTAATTTAATGTCGTAAGTCCAGATCCACATTGTATAGTTTAAAAACTTACAGACCTAAAAAAATAATAATATGTACAAGTATACCGGGTGGAAGGGACATCGACGCGAAAACTGATACCATGGATTCAGTACATGATTCTGAACCCGCCTCCGTTGAAATTTTTCGTCGGTTATTTTAAAAAAAACAGCTGTTTCATAGAAAAGTTCAATACCTATGCTGTCAAAATGTACGGAATAGCAGATTTTTTTCAGTGTTATCTATTGCTATATATATATATAAATTCACATTTTTCTACCAAAATTAACCCAATTTCATTATAAATTTTCTATAGAGAAGTTATGACTTGTAGACACCCGCTAAACGACGGCCACCTGCGCCACATGTAGGTGACAACCCGGTAAAATTCTCCATTGAAAAAAATGCGGTGATTTTTTTCTGTTTTCCATAAAATTGCTACAGAAATTATACTCTCAGTATGATTCGTAACAACACCCTCACGGATCGGAAAGAGTTTTTGTTTCACGCTGTATTGTTTGCCTAACTAAATGAATTAGTATCATGGTTAGAATACGTAGTTATAATATTGAATTAATTAAATTTCAGTCTGTATGTAGTAACATATTATAGAATGTTGTAAGATGTAATGCAGACATATTTGATTGATTTGTTTTTAGACTCGACTTACGGTATATCACGAGTTTAATTTTGTTAATTTGATCGATATAAATTACCTTTGCGTACGAGTACTTTTTTATTACGAAATGGGCCAGTTCTTGACCTCGATCTCGCTTGGTAGCAAAGCGATGGATGAGGTCTATGATGGAATGACCGTGCCCAGAAGATGATGGTTCAGTCTTTGAAGGCAGACCCGTTATACGTGGAAGGGAACACAGACGCTGGCAGAGAGTTCCACGCTTTGGCTGTGGGCATAATAAATATGGAGGAGAAGCATTGAGTATAACTATCGATCGGGATATCGACCAAGTGCGGATGGTACCCGGCAGTACGTCTGATAGTCCGGTAGTGGAAGGGAGATGGTGGGTTCAGGTCGGGGAGCTCCTGCGCACACTCTCCGAAGTACAGACCGACAATTAAGCAATATATGACGACATGGTTGGCACGACGACTTGGTTGGTGCAGTGGTTAAGCGATTAACCACTGCACTTGTATGACCTACAATTAGTTGTTCCGGGTCTGGCTGTTTGTGTATGTGAGTTTAAATGTTTGTAAACGCACCCATGATACAGGAGAAATTACTAGAGTGGGGCAACGTTTTTTTTTTAATATCAAACCGATGATACGACGTTATTCTTAAACCTCACTTAAATACCTACAATAACAGATATTTCAAAAGCGAATTCACTTGATTTTAAAATCAATCATTGCGGATTCACTATTTGACTACAGACCAACTGTAATAAAATAAACTTGGTAAATGATCCAGTAGTCAACGTAAACGCATTTAAGTTAATTATAATTCTTTTAGAATTATTAAAACTGTTTTGTGACCAATGTTTCAACAACGAAACTGTATGAAAATTCTGTAGTTCAAAAGATCTCAACGCGCGCAAATTTTTACATACCTAATTATTATACTCGTAATAAATTATAATTTTGTTTTTTGTCATTTGTTTAAAAACTACTATTTCCTGATTATTTCAGCCTTGATTTTATTATATCACATTTCACTGACACTGTGTAGCGTTAGGAACTTCACTTACTAAACTGAGACTACGGGGCCAAACATTCAAATCGATGTTCATCAAATGACAATTTCAACTTGGACAGAGAAAAATTAATATTTGTGAAGCCAAATTGGCAAGAGATAAATAAAAAAATCTTGTAGCTATTTCGTAGGCCACACAAATATGAAGTTACGAGCATACAATATATCTAACTAGCCAGTATTATCCCACTGCTGGGCAAAGATCTCCTTATCTTTTTCCCACACAATTCTGTCTTTTGCTATAGTGCCAGCCTGTCTGTCGAATCGTTGAGCTACTTAAATTCCGAGTTGAGCTCCACGATTACTGACAAATGCGTGCACTGACTGGACAGCTCCACTCAATCTGTGTGGTTCTTTCCTCAAAAAACCATATTTCAGACTCCAATCTACATGGTCTTCACATGAACTGACCAAGATTATGTGTGGACTTTAAAAGAGACTGTGACCTCTGAGTCAGGTAGGAATACGCCGACCTAAACTAGTTTTAAAAATATGATTGACATGTATGTAAAAGTGTTTGTACAAAACTACTTACAAAAATAAAATCATTTATCATTTATAGTCCTATCAATAGGAGTCGACGATCGTCCCGTCATCTTGTCCTGGATCTGCCAAGATGTCGTGCGTTTACGGGGACCCAGTCGGGGGTTCCTTTAGTCTATTTCTCATCTGACATGCAGAAAGCAATACACAGACATATTTGTTCTATCAGGGATCAATTCCCTATACTATGTATAACGTACAAATCCCCACTACTTCAATAATGCAGAAAAACCTTTGGCAATACCTTTTCAAGATGGCAGCAGTAGTGTTAGTAAATAAATTACAAAATTAGTACTTACATACTTGAAAACTGTTTGAACACATTATTAGACACACTTGTGCAAATAAATAGAATGGTGTACACAATATATTATGTGTTTGTTATATACAAGGTCCCATTAAAATAGTTGGACAAATTTTTATTCAGCGTTCAGTACGTCTAACTAAAGATGTCCAAGCAAAAAAAAACACTGATTTAAGTGATTTTATTTTGATCTAAAATAATAAATGGCATTGGGTAACCAACATTTTTAGTGTATTCTCGTTAGCTGATTTATTTATCTTGTAAGTATCTAGCGTTTTTCTTATTATTTTTAACCATTGTCGTTATTTTTAAAAGTTTAACCATCTATTTTAGTTAAGACCTTATATAGAGGATTGTGAGTTTGGTCGCCGTGACCGAAATTCGGTCGGGAGTCAGAAGGAAGTTATTTTTATACGAGTTCAAGACTAGCTTCTGTATTAGGGATTGCAATCCAGCGGCGTTTTCAATCCAGCTGGATTCTTGCTGGATTGACCTGAATCCAGCTGGATCCAGCGCGGATCCAGCAAAATGTGGAACGAAAATAAAAAGACGACCATTTTAAGACTTTTTTTATTAATTTGTACTTCTTACGATAATCTATGAAATCTTTCACTCATTTTGTGATATCTGATATCAATTTGCTTTGGTTTTTTAATCATTTGAGATCAAAAGAATCAACTTAAAATTAAATAACAAACATATAACCTCATATAACATTTTAGATAATGTTTCTAAGTAAGCAATATCTTATTACGTTTATGTTTAATGATAGGATAGGATGGCTAATCAGTAGCAATCAGTCTTACAAATTCTTTTAAAATTAACTACAAAAAAGAACCGTAATAATAATACTATTTTTTGTCCGATGAAGCGCCAGCCCGCGCCGCAGCTGAGCGCGTAGCTTTAAATTCCCCGTCTAATAATAATATATCCGTGATCCAGCCTGTCCCATCTTGCTGTCCCCCCCTCAGCGACGCCCTAAGCCGAGGTTCGTACCCCACAGGGGGTGCCCTTAGCGAGCGTTTGCCTAATTTTAATTTAGAATAGTTGCTCCTGGCTGGAGGCTTTGAGTGTAGTGCTTAAGGCAGCCACAGGATTGTTCGGTTGAGCAGTAAATACCTTAGTGGTATACCTGCGAGATGCCATAGTTAAAAAAAAATAAAAATAATACTATTTTAATCTTCAATGAATTTTTTGTATCAAAAGAAGCTCCGAAATAATCTTCTCTCCACTCGTTATTCGTTAATAATTAGGTACCTAGTATAAATTCTGACGTTAAGAGACTGAAGTTATGTCTTTTTTTGAATTCTCTGAAAGTAAGACCTTAGAAAACAAATTTTATCTATAGTCTTTATCTCCCAACCTGCTTCGCACAGAACTGCGTATGTAGCCGGCTGCTGAGAATGCCCTTTCGGCCTCTACACTGGTCAGTTTTAGGGTCATTAAATACTCATAAACCATAGATAAATGTTCAGCTCGCACTTCTTCGGTCTCATAAACGTTCATTTTTCTTTTTTCAGGACCTTTTCGTAATCTAATGGACCACTTGGCTTTTGTTTATTAAAGTGCTCCTACTCTCTTTTAAGTTCCATCTCAATCTCTTGCTCTAAAATCATTTTCACGGGTTCTGCGTCATCATCTAGACCATCCTCTTCTAACTCCATGATATCTTCTTGCACCGGCTCTACAATATGTTGTTTATTTACTCGTTCTAACAAAGTTTTCATCCCCTGCTGCATCGCATTCTTTTTTGGCAAAGGAAAATAGCCAGGTTTTTTTACTGCTTCTTCATACTTTTTTGGATTTTTCAAGTACACTAACGTACCTGTAACTTTGGAGAGGCGCCGTTCTGCGATTCTGTTGCGTAGTGCTTCAGCTAGCTCGGCTCTTAGGGAAGTGCCCTGGCTATATAGCTTGTCTAAGACAAATTTCAGGGTTGTGTCGGCAGTTATCAATGTGGACTCTCTTCTGCAAAGAGCTTCTACATTCAGTTTCAACGGTTGTAGACTGACGATCAACTCATTGATTATTGACCATTCATCGCCGGAAAATTTTATTTCGGAACCGACGTCTATCAATGCTTTATCGATGCAAACTTTTATGTTGTAGAAACGTTCCAGTATATTTAGCAAACTGTTCCATCTCGTGCGGCAATCAAGAATCAGACTTAGTTCTTTACCTTTCTCTTCCTTAACATATTTTTGCAAAAATAAATCATCTTTGGTGGGTGATTTTTGGTGAAACAATAGAAATTGATACGTTTGCGGATCCGCATCGCTGGATTCAGCGCTGTATGCTGGATTCAGCATGTTTAAAAAGGCGCTGGATCCAGCTGGATTGCTGTATGCTGGATCCAGCAATTGCAATCCCTATTCTGTATATAACTGACTAAAGCTGCTTAAGGGAATCGACTGTCTTGGTATGGGCATGTGATGAGGAGGGAAGAATAGCAAGTGACTAAAAGAGTGATGAATATAAATGTCGAGGGATGGAGAGGGAGAGGAAGACCAAAGTAACGATGGATGGATTGTGTGAGGAGTGATATGAAGGAAAAAGGTGTAAATGATTGCGTGACGGTTGACCGGGGAAAATGGAAGAAGAAAACGTGTTGCGCCGACCCCAAGTAACATGGGATAAGGGCAGGAAGATTATGACTAGCTTCTGCATATTAATAGAACAGTTAGGAGTGTATTAAAAATATCAGAAAAAAACGCTATTAAAAAACCCTTAATAATTAATTTACGGATTTTATATTAAGGATCTCGTGGCTAAATGATAACAGACGCACGGATCTATCGCAGAGTTTAGCTATACTTGCCGCGGTTGTTTCGTGGATGGGTGGCCATCCATTATAATCAAAACTCAATACGATGGCTTCAAACGTCAAGACAACATCAAGACAATGGCTTCAAACGTGTTTTTCGAGGCACGGAGGGTTCCGTGCCTCGGAAAGCACGTTTGAAGCCATTGGTTCCGGCTGTCATTTGTACATCTTTGATATTTGTTACGGGTCGTTAGAAGCCCGAAAGCTAACAACCAGTCTTACCGTAGTTGAAAAAAGGCTTAGGCAGATTGATATAATAGATTTTAAATTAAGCAACAATTAAAGAAGTTCTCTATTCCACCATCTACCAAAATGTAATAAACCATTTAAAGATTATATCTATGTATGTAGGTACTTATTGATTATGATCTACGCTAGTTGGAAGGTCACATGAATAATAAAATGTTGTTATTCTAACGATTTTGATGCTTATGAAGACGACTTTGGTAACAATATTTTGATTTAAAAGAGTCTCCGTGAATTTTTTTGCCCGTTTCTCTCCATAGGTACCTACGACGCTTTGGAATGGGCAACTAGCTTCATATTTCTGACTGACCGACCCCTTGACAATTGAAAAGTGTAAACTTGATTAATTGAAATAAATGCTTTGAGTTTGAGTGTCGTATTTAAAACATTACAGTTTATAATTAACTAAAAAATAATATAAGCTGTATCCATAGCTTTAAGGAACAGAATTTATCTAAGCATTCAAACAAAAATAATTTAAATTGGATCAGTTGTTCTGAAGCTATGAGGGCACAAAGGGACAGACAGGGAGGCGGTAACAGCGAAGCGAATTCACGTTGGGTTTTTAACCACTAATTTAATACAATGGATTAAGTTATCATTCACCTGCCCTATACCAATTAATTTGGGGGCTTCTCTATCAGTCGTCATCTCGATAGTCACTCCCTTTCTAGCCATATCATCTTTCACACAGTCCATCCATCGTATCTTCGGTCTTCCTCTACTCTTATAACCATCGAAAGTCATACCCTCAACTTTCCTCACGACACTTTCTTCTATAATAATAATATTATAATTTTAAAAAGATAATCGTATATATTTTTGTTTGTAATGAAAAAACTCAAAAACTACTGCACCGATTTAAAAAATTCTTTCACCACTAGAATGGTACATTATCAATAAGTACCTGGGCCACAGAGCTCTGCTCTGGTGAAAATATAAAGTCAAAGTCAAAGTCAAATTAATTTCAATTAGGCACAAAAAAGGCACTTTTGAACGTCAAAATGTACCAAAAAATATATTAATAATTGATTCTATTCGCCCCTTCCAAAAGGTAGTTTTCGTATGGAGAAGAATGGGCAAGAAACTCCACCGTTACTCTTTTAAAATGTTTTCACAATATCTTGTATACATTAATTATATGTGAAGACGATGCACCTAGAATAAGATTACTCTACCACGATAGGTAAAGAGAATGAAAAATGAATGCTCATTTAACAGTATAGGAAAGTTCATACTACTTCCATGCGGCCATGTCATTATTCTAAGGTAGCCATCTCTTGTTCTAAACTTTGGGCGATCGAGCACTGCTCGGGTGAAAATACGGAGAAAACTAATTTTCCCAGATATGAGACCTAGCTAGATCGATTTTTCGCCCTCGTAAACCCATAGGAGTTTACGAGGGGTTGCAACTTTCATCGAAATCGTTACAGCAGTTTTCGAGAACGTGATTAAAAATAATATATATAAACAAAATATTGTTCATTTAATAGTACAGGATTACTGAGTAACAACTTTGCTTTAATATAAATAGATATCAGGCGGCAATGACGCTGGCGGAAGCTATATATAGTCTCGTATCATAATCTGCCTAGCCTTTTCCCAACTACGTTGGGGTCAGCTTCCAGTCTAACCGGATGTAGCTGAATACCAGTATCTTACATGGAGCGACTGCCTATCTGACCTTCACAACCCAGTAACTGGGTAATACGATACCCCTTGGTAAGACTGGTTGTCAGACTTTCGGGCTTCTGACGACCCGTAACGACTGTCAAAGATCCACGAATGACAGCCGGGACCAACGGCTTAACGTGTTTTCCGAGGCACGGAGGAGTCTCGGTACGTAAAGATGGTCACCCATCCACAGACCAACCCCGGCAAGCGTAGCTTAACCTGACGGATCGACCCGTGCGGCAGTTATTACTTAGCCACGAGTTCCTCTATATATAGTCTCGTATAAATAGCCAAAAACCAAATAAAGAAAAAAACAGTGCTATCTATTACCAAGAAGTAGGCACTTAAAACCAGTATAAAAATCTAATAAAACATAATAATTAAATCAATTCAGGATTCGCCTGTCCCTGACTCTATCTGATTATCATACATTAATAATAACCAATTTAAGTTGACATTTCCACCAGCCGGTTTTCCCCCCGAGGGCCTCTTGTTTCTATGGCCAGAGGGGGGCAGAGCATGTCTAGAAGAACTGGTCGACTGTCTGATAGCAACAATTCAAGGTTTTCTAGTATTTTTCCATGCAAACCGCGTTTTTTTCTTCACATTCTAAGTATTATTCTTGATTTCTTGAATAGAAGTTGTCTTGTGTTAATTTGGTTTTATGGCGGGATGGTTGGAAGAACTGGCATTTTATCGACTTGGGATAGTTTTACTCATTCTCTGCCGGTTAAGTACGTAATCTTACTAGTTTTTTAAGCGGTCACTAATAATAAAAGAAGGAAGGGGTTCGTGGCTAAGTAATAACAGTCGCACGAGTCGATCGATCATGTTAAACTACGCTTGCCGGGGTTGGTCTGTGGATGGGTGACCATCTTTACATACTAAGACTCCTCCGTGCCTCGGAAAGCACGTTGAGCCGTTGGTCCCGGCTGTCATTTGTAGATCTTTGACAGTTGTTATGGGTCGCCCGAATGTATCGTGTTAACCGGTAACTGGGTTGTGCAGGTCAAATCGGGAGTCGCTCCATGTAAAATTATGGTCCGCTTAGACTGGAAGTCGACTACAACACAGTTAAGAAAAGGCATATATAATGAGCTTAATAATAACTAGCACTTTACGCGCGACTTCGCTCCCGTGGTCTTTCCCGCGGGACCCGTTATTTTCCTGGGATAAAAGTAGCCTATGTTACTCCCTGAAAACCAAGCTTTCTAATGGTAAAATAATTTTTCAAATCGGTCCTGTAGTTTTGGAGCCTATTCAATACAAACAAACAATAAAATCTTTCCTCTTTATAACATAACATAACATCACGCCTTATTTCCCCGAAGGGTTGGGCAGAGGTGTACCTGTTGTAGGTACACCCACATTTCGCCAGTTATGTTTTAAGTCCCAAGTAATAGGGGGCGTGCCTATTGCCATCAACCGGGCACAAATCCAGACTCCGGGCTACTACCCAGAAATTCCAGACAGAAAAAACCCAAACACTTTGCCCGACCGGGGAATCGAACCCCGGACCTCATCCTCAGCAGTAGCGCTTGCAACCACTAGACCAACGAGGCAGTTCCTCTTTATAATATGTATTATATTAATTAATAATATTATTAGTAATATTATTATTCGTTTATTTATTTTTCTAACATATAAAATACATTTTTAAATATTTTTTTTTTTTTAAAAGGGTATAAAAAACATTTAAAAATATAAAAAATAGTGTTCCGCCGGTGTCGGGAGCAGGGTCCAAGCTACCGGTGGTTAGGGCTGCAGAGACAGGAACCGCCTCACAATACGAGCCGTATCGAGAAGTACTGCCTTCTGAATCAGGCCCTTGATCCAACCGCCTAACGAGAGCCTCGAGAGATGTTGGTCGAGGCTTTCGGCCATCAGGCCATTGGCCGTTACGACAATCGGCACAATGATAGCCGAGCTCACATTCCACATGTCGACAACCTCGTGTGCTAAGTCGAGATATTTTATTTGTTTCTCTTTCTCAGCTTTCACGAGGTTCTCGTCATGTGGAATGGTAACATCAACTATCATTGCGCGGCGCGCTAATCGGTCTATCACCACTATATCAGGCTTATTGGCAACAATAGTCCTGTCAGTAATGATAGACCGATCCCAGTACAACGTGACATGGTCATTTTCGAGAACTGGGTCGGGCACATACTTGTAGTACGGTACCTCAGAATCCACAAGTTTATATTTCAAAGCAAGTTGCTGGTGAATAATCCTGGCCACTTGGTTATGCCTGTGCAAGTACTCGCCGTTAGCCAGACGAGAACAACCAGAGATAATATGTCTGATGGACTCACCCGGACGGTGGCATGCCCGACACACGTCAACCGTCCCGTCCCTCATAATATGTCTCCGGTAGTTATTCGTCAAGATAACTTCGTCCATAATTGCACAGACGAAACCTTCAGTTTCCCCGAAAAGGTCACCAAAACGTAGCCAGGATACGGACGCTAGGAAATCTACACCAGGCTCGTGAAGAGCCCGGTAGAAGCGCCCGTGAAGCTCCTTGCTTTGCCATACTTCCTTGCGGTCATCTGTAGTAAGTACAACAGGTTTGCGCCAGTTCTCTTTAGCCATGGAAAGCGGGGTGAGCCCCTTGTCCACTGCTACCACATCACGGTGCATACCCACTTCGGCTTTTAAAAAATATTCCCTGAGGCTGCACACCTCGCGGTTATGGAGGGTCTTCGCATTTAAAAAGCCTCGACCCCCGCATTTCCGCGGGATGTACAGTCTCATCACCGATGAACGTGGGTGATGCATCCGGTTTGCGGTCAGGAGTGTACGGACCCTCCTGTCCAGGGCGTCGAGTTCGGTCTGAGTCCATTTGAGTATCCCGAAAGAGTACATCAAAACCGGCATGACCCAACCGTTGAAGGCGCGCACCTTGTTTCCGCCCGAAAGGAGACTAATTAAAACCTTCTTCAGGCGACCAAAGAAGCGCTCCTTCAACGATTGCTTCATGTCAGCAACGTTGATGCCTAACGCTTCCGACATACCCAAATACTTATAGCTTTCGTTTGAGGAGAGGGATCTAAGGTGTATGGAGTCCGTGAGTTGAGTTCCCTCGGACTCCATAATCTCCCCTCGCTTTACATGCATGACTGCACATTTGTCCACACCAAATTCCATCCTGATGGCGCTACTGAATGTTTCAGTTACCTTCAGTAGCTCCATCAGTCGCAATTTGTTGGGGGCAAAGAGTTTCAAGTCATCCATGTAGAGGAGGTGAGATATGACCTGACCACCTCTCCTCAATCGATAGCCCAGTCCTGAATCCTCCAGCAGTGTGCTTAGAGGATTCAGGGCTAAGCAGAACCAAAGTGGACTCAAACTATCGCCCTGGAATATTCCCCGTTTAATCCATACAGGTTCATCGTTCCCCTGGATCTGTCGACATCCTGGATAGCGAAGGACCGTTCTCCATTGCCCCATACACGACTTCAGGAAGGAGCGTAGAGTTGTATCTATCTTGTACAACTCCAGCACCCACATGAGCCATGTATGTGGCACCGAGTCGTAGGCCTTCTTATAGTCTATCCAGCATGTCGACAGATCCTTGCGGGATCGACGAACCTGTTGGCTTATGGCCATGTCGATGAGGAGTAACTCCTTAGTACCGCGGGACCCATTCCTACATCCATTTTGAGAGGCAGACATAATTGAATTATTGACAATGTGTGTGTTAATTTTCTCCCTCAAAATGGATGTAAGAAGTTTATAGACCGTTGACAAACATGTGATCGGTCTATAATTCTTGGGTTCCGCGGGACTACCTGACTTATGGAGTAGGTGGGTAACGCCTGTTGTAAGAAACTGCGGTAGCGACCCAGACTCTAGGGATGACTGGAATTGAGATGCCAGGCGAGTGTGTGAACTAATCAGCCATTTCAACCAAAAGTTGTGCAGTCCGTCCGGTCCCGGTGATTTCCAATTCGGTAACGGACGGACCGCTCTGGCTACGTCTGATGGCGTGATAAGTATGGCTTCCATTTCTGGAATAGTTTCACACACTCGCCTGACATCCTGCATCCAGTCAGCCTCAGTATGACAGACGGGCACCGACCAGATGCTGCGCCAGAATGCACTCGTGGCGGCATCACCCGGGCGGCACGCGTCTGTCACATTTTGTTCAGGTCGCTCCCAAGCTCTATATACCCACCTCTCATCGCTCTGGAACATGCGATTCTGTGTGTACCGATCAACCCGCCGCTTATACCGCCGAATACGGCTCGCCCATGCACAAACTTTTTGCTTCAGGAAGTCGATGCGCTCTGTGACACGGGACATGTATTCTCGAGGGCTGATTCCAGTCCCCGAGAATGCCCGCCTTACAAAGCGCATCACTCGTGGTCGTGTATTGCCCTCCCTGAAGCAGTATAGTTTGCCGATGAGTACCCTGGCCCCATCGATACGTCGCTCGATCCTGCTCTGCCAGGCTGGTACGGCTGGTTTTGGTCGAGTAGCTCCGTCACTGTTTGGAAACTTGACGTTAGCTAAACGACATGCCGCAACAGCCGCGCAATACAGGATCGAGTGTGTATCAACGAGGTCCTCGCTGCTCTCGAAAAAAATTCTAAGCTGCGAGTCCAAGGCACCCACCAGCGCCCTATTTTTTTTTGTGCATAGGTAGGCGTGGTAATCGGGGTCTAAGATCGGTCGGAGTGTATCTATACTCACGGAACGCATCCTCCAGTGCGCTCCTCAATCGGACGTTGCACTGGCTACTTACTGTGGCAACCCTATCATCCTCCACTTCGACACTATGATTGGACCGCGGCGGGATTACATTAATTGGAGACGCTTGTGCCGCGGTTTGTGCCGGAGTTATAATGATTTGGTTGCTCAGTACCTCTGAGCGCAGCCTATCAAGCACAGCATCGTCCAACCTGTGATTATGTTGGATGACCCGCACCTGATCCGACAGTCGTTGGGCCGAGACGTTGACGGTTGGCTCTAGTTCCTGAAACAGAGACAGCATCCTAACACGGTACGCAGTGAGGTTAGTTCCTCCCTCTGTAGACCCGTAATATGCGCGCATGACGTTCTCGTTCATAGACTGAGTCCATCTCATGCGCTGCACACAACTACCGGCAGCGGGGACCCGGCTCGGGGTCGGTTGGCCCCTAAGTCCCAAGCTTCTCGGTGGCCGGCCTCTCCCCTGCCGACGTACAGGTGTTGGCGACGTCGGCGGGGAAAAATACTCGTCACTCGAGCTCGACGCAACTACCGCGGCTGGTGTCGTCCCAGCGCCAACAGTGGGGCTGGGTACCGGCGGCGGTGAGGCGGAGCTGAGCGACGAGTCCGGAGGTGGTGGGCGTGCTCGTCTCGTAGCTGATCTAGTCAACATTCTGTTTTAATTTGAGATTCATCATTTTCGAGATTGTTGTATTATATTCGTAGGGTGAGTTTGACAGCCGTCATTTTTGCTTGATTTTTCTTTGTATTTTTCATTTTATCTTGTTAAATGATATTTTTCTTTTGCTGTTATTCCTAAAGGTTTTATTGTAATTTTTCGTACTTTTTGAGACTAAATGCGGCTGAGGAAATAAATAAATGTGGAAAATATAAGATAAGAAAATTCTGACGTTTGTTGACTTGCTAGTGTTGCCAGCTATTAATTAGTAATATTAGTAATTAGTAATATTAGTAATTAGTATAGATAATTGTTGTACCTATACTATAGAACAAAGGTCTATTCTCATATAGAAAGCACAAGCGTTGATCCACAAGCACAATGCTTATGAACTGTCCGTTGGCGATTTGCAATTACACCTAATATTTAACTAACACTAATGCCATACTACACTAAATACAAAGATATCACACACGATCAGCCTATAATGTTCCAACTCCTAGGACAGGCCATAATCCACCACGCGAGGCAATGCCGGTTTCCTCACGATGTTTTCCTTCACCGTTTTAGAGAGTGATGAAATAATTTACATAAAGTAAAGCGCATGTATGAGTTCGAACCTACGCAAGTCGCGGCAGTTACCCTGGACCGCCACTGCTCAAAGATGTCCTGCCTGTCAGGTATTCTCGTCATCTTCATATTTTCATCAAATATAATAAAGGGCGAGCCTATTGTCATTAACCGGGCACAATTAAACCTTTCTCGACCCACGGACCGACCCCAGGACCTCTAGATATCGCTCTTGCGACCACTAGATAGGTACCTATATGGATACCAGAGAGAATCTTAAAGGTCTTCAAATATACAGGGTGAAATTGAATTCATGTGCAATCTCTTAAGGGGTCATTGTACTCATCATTATGAACAACTTTTACTATGGGACGAAACCTGAAATCGCAAAAAAAAAATCAGCTGTTCCCTACATTTATGTTCGCATAACTCGTCAAAATGTAGGGAACAGCTGATTTTTTTTTCGCGATTTCAGGTTTCGTCCCATAGTAAAAGTTGTTCATTATGACGAGTACAATGACCCCTTACGAGATTGCCCATGAATTCAATTTCACCCTGTATAGATTGTTGGAACATAAAAACAGTTCAATATCTCAAACTGTAAATGTGTCTATGGTCCAGCCATTCGGAGAATACGTTCCTTACACCTGTCAGTTGGACAATTTCAAGTAGCAATAAGGATCAAATTCGCAAAACACATATTAGTTACAACAATCGTCGAACAGGAACGTTTCCAAATGCTAACCTTTACTGTAGAATACAATATTTAAATTGCGGGTGTACTTACATTTCACTCCGCACATTCCACTTTTCCACAACACCAATAACTCGCATATTTATCTCGTCTACTTGACGACCGTATATCACTGCAGGGATTCGGCAGAATATCAGCGTCAGGTATCAGCAAGGCCAGGGGTGGCGTCAGCAAGTGCCAGGCAAATGCCTGGCACTTGCTGAGCTGGACTCCCATTTGGTGCAACCTTGAAGCGCACATCGCACTTTTTATGTTCGTTAATCCATTATTTTAAAGTGTGTCATAGCCAATAGTGTCATCACAATGCCTTGTTTTCTTCCTTTTTTATTTGTTTGTATATTGGCACCTTGCAGCTATTTCCTAATAGCTAATTAATAATTATTTAATCGTGCTATTTTTTGTGTGCACTAAATACACGATTTATCTATCTATCTATCTAGTTAGTATGAAACTCTCAGGTATCAAAGAACGTATTCTTTCGACGGCTGTAAGTTCTAGACGTAAGGTCGTCAATTCCAACTTGACCTCGATACTCCAACATGGCGGGCCCCTCCCAGGACAGGTATGACTTTAGTCTAGAAGTGTTCATTTAATCTAGTCTACAATCTAACATCCATATCTTACTTACTTATACATCCATACACATCCACATAACTACATATTAATTTTATAAATGCGTTCTATCTGTTAGTCTGTCTGTTACCATTTCTTGCCATAACGGCCGAACAGATTTGTATGAAATCTGGCACACGGATAGACCATGACCTGGATTTAGGCATAGAATACTTTTTATCCCGATAGTACGTGGATTATTTCCCAATATTCGTGGTAATAATGCAACTATAATTAATTGTGTGGCTGTGTAAACTCCTTCCAACCTTGTAAATGAAATCTTTAATTATTTTTTTTATTTGCCGGATTCGGGGTAGCGCCAACAGAATACTAAGGATGATCTGTGAGACGTCCAGAGTCTGCAGTTCTTGGGACATTCATCTAGCTTCATATGACGAGATGACATTATGATTTTTTGACATGATCGATTTTATAATTTGAATTTTGAATGATGCAATACTGACATAGTTTTAAGACCTTTGTAACTAACTAAAAACTGCCTTTTGGAAGGGGCGACTATAATCGATTCTCTTTTTTTGTAAATGTTGACGTTCAAAAGTGTATTTTACCCAGTTGCGCGTTAACAGATAACTCGGAATTAACAGCTAACTTAGATTTAATCAAATAATTCTCTTTGGATTAACCCTGAGTTAGCTCTTAACTCCGAGTTATTTAAATAGCCAACCCATGAACGCGCAAGTGGACCTAATTGAAATAAATTATTTGACTTTGACTTCAACAATTATGGGCAAATGAATGTGTCTGAATTAAAAGAATTTAATTTAATTTAATTATTCTCATTGTGATGTTTTTTTGGGAGGAAAATTTGATTTCACTGAAAGTTTTACAGTATGAGAGCTCTTGAAATTAATCAATAGTACATTATAACTATCCCAAGTAAACCAGCTTTCGAAAAAAAGAAACCATGTTGAATTCGGTTCATGTGTTTGGGAGTAACGATGGTACAGAAAAAAAAAACTCTTTTTGGAAGGAGTTTTTAATATGACAGTATACTCAAAAACCTACACAATATTTGAAACAAAAACGTGCCCTCAAAACACACATTATTGAATCGATTTCAACAAAATCGTTATAAATAACTCGATACCTGAGATTCGATTCGAATCCGGATTGTCTATGACATCATAAGCCACGTAGGAAGATCATCTCAAAGTCACTTTAGTGAACACTCAGGTCAAATACATTATACCTTTTTTTAGAATGGTAAGGACAAACCGTTCTCCGTCCAAGGATATTTTGACGACGTGTTTGATTTTCAATTAAGAATATTATGATAATAAACATATTTATGTTTTGGCTTCGTTATTTAAAATTTCAATGGTGTGAAGTAAAGTATCGTAGTGTCAGAAAATAAAAGATGGACGCCTTAAAATGTCAATGTCAAGTTGGATTCGGAATTTGAACAGATTCGAATACATTGAATTGAAGATTTGGAAGTTAATGATCTATCATCGAATGGTGTTATGAAATCGTCATTTAGTTTTGATTTCTCTCGATACATTTGGAATACTGTGTCAAATGTCATTTCTTTGGTATTGTTCGTCGAATCGTAGAACTCTTTAGAGTTGAGTTGAGCTGTACGATTACTGACAAATGCGTGCACTGGCTGTACAGGTCCACTCAATCTGTGTGGTTTATTCCTCAAAAGACCATCTGAGACACTAATCTAAATGGTCTTCACATGATCTGATCAACATTATGTCTGGACTTTAAAAGAGACTACTACCTCTGGGTTTGATTCGTCCTTTCTTCTTAGAGTAGTCAGAAACGACACACCGACCTCATCTAGTGTTTAAAATATGATTGACGTGAAAAAAAATTAATACAAATTTATTACAAAAAAAAAAAAAAAAGCACATCGTGGTTCAATTAATTAATGGGAGAAGAAAATGTGACCCACAGTGGCATGGTAAAAGGGCAGAAATATGATGATGACCGTGGGTCTCATTCTAACCAGAAAATACTTACATAAGTATATAAATGTCCGCTCATACCAAGAAAGATATAGACACGATATATGTAGACAAAGGTTTAATTTTGCAAGTAAATAAGAAGAAACTTGGACCACTTCATAGAAAACTGCAAAATCATAATCAGCCTATGTTACCACAGGCCTCCTCTCTGAGAAGGAGTGGGCTGTAGGTAATCCACCACGCGGGCACAGTTCGGGTTGGTAGATGTCACATGTCTTCGAATTTTTTGTTTCTAGGACATGCCGGTTTCCTCACGATGTTTTCCGTCACCGTTTTGAGAGCAGTGCTGATGATATGATAATTTACATAAAGTGCATATCGGGGTTCGGACCTATGACCTACAATTCGAAAGTCACGGCCGTTACTGGGCCACCACTGCTAACTATAGAAAAGAGCTACCTGAAATATTATATTGCCAAAACTTTGCATTTATAATATTTTGGTAATGGCAGTCGTGTGTGTATTATAGTATCTACGAAATAAAGCAAATTTATGACCACGAAAACGTGAGAATCAGACGTAGGTACATTGAAAATGCAAACAAATTACTCATGTGTCATACCAATATATGATTTACTACCTATACGTACACGTCCTTATAAGTTTTTAAATAATATTCTGAACATCAAGATTTTTACTTTGAAATCATCGATGATTATGGCTTTTAAGAATGTATGCAATATCTCAAAACCGACCTCCCTTGAAAATTTTAAAGTTTAATAGCTACACTCCATTTGCGCTTTAAAAATAGAAATAGGTTTGTACTACAAAACCACGTGTCATGATGTCGGAAGGCTAAAGGTACATGTAATCAGCAAACAGTAATTAATTAGCAATTTGTAAAACAATTGCCACTTAGGAAATGAAACTACAAAAAAACTACCTTTGTTCGTCTGTCCGCGTTTTTCTCAGAAACGGCTGAACCTACACGAATGATTTCATCACAGCGAATAAAGATGAAACTTAAATACATTTTGTTATAAGAATACTTTAAAGATTATCTTTACGTGGAGGTTATTCAATTTATAAAAGAGGTAAAAATGCAAATTGCGAATCTGTGGTTAGAATGAAAACGGCGGCAAAGTATTACAGAGCCGCGGGATGAGCAAAGGTATTTCAGTATAATGCCAATCATGTTTTAAATTCTTGGCGCTGGATATGCAGCCTACTTTGTAATTTTAATAAGAAACATAGGAATTTGACATTTACAAGAGTTTATATATGGTTGCGAAATAGTTATAATGAAATTACGTCATGATTATGTATCAAGATTCTCGATTTAATAAAAGTTAAATTATCACATAGTTTATAATAATTATTATAATAGAAAGCATTAATAAACTAACAAATTAGAATTACTACTAATTTGAAATCAGAATACTTTTAGCCAATTTCTAAAATTCACAAAAATATACTACAGTCAAAATAATAAAATTTATAAAAAATAAATATTTAAACTCACCGCCAACCAACCAATTCAAGCAAAGGCAACACAATATTAAAAATTTATATTAAAAAACTAATCCTACAGACCTTCGATACGTCCGTGCACATAGACACACAAACCAAACTGAACGATAATCGCTACGGACCGAGATATCGATATGAGAATCGATTAAGAATCGACAAAACAGGTTGTACGCTTAATTATCTGGCGTTATGATGAGACTGTTAGGTTAGACTCTTGCCTCTTGGCGGATTTTAAAACGATATCCTAAAAAATATGGCGCGGTTTCGTAGACAGGGATTTATTTTTAGTTTTTGGAGGGAAACTTCTGAATGGGTTCTGTAGGTGATGAACTGATAAATGTTAATGTCTGAAATGGAGTTTCTGCAATAGATTATGCGATGTGTGTGTGTAATAAAGTCGTAAATTTTATTCAGTAACTGAATAACTGTACATATTTCTGAATTTTGTGGCTATCAGAAGGCCGAGTTGTCTAATTCTAATTTGTCTCTGTGGATGAATGGTAGATAACAAATAAATACAACTTTTACTTCTTTTAACTTTGTATATTTTTACGGTGTTTCTTAAGCACGAACTGCAGTTCAAAGCTAGCTCAAAGGAAGGGAAGATATACTCGTATATACATAAGGCAGGACAAAACTCACTAGACCTATGAAAAACTTAAAGGATTTATTACTATTTAACCATTTACAGGCACTTTTGGATTGTTAAAAAGTCGGTTAGTTCGTCAGAAAGTTGAAGTTGGGGATGGAGAAGAACGGGCAAGGATACTCTTTTAAATCAAGATATTACAAAATCCTAGATACATTATTCTTGTTGCTTCAATATGTGAGAACAATGTAAAAAAATAGTTAAGAGATGACCAGTTTCAACTGACGGGGCCCGTTCACGAACATGACGCGTGGATGAGCACCACCGTCCACCATTTTGAAGGAAACCGAATGATCCAACACATGCGCCACCATCAGCGAGACATTTGAGTGAGCATGACATACTCTCTTCCACCATTATGTTTCAAGTCAAACACACACCATAATAACATAATAAACGGCTCCATGGTACTTATACATGAGAGGGATCCCGAAGGGCATAAAATAAAATATGTGTAATTCTGCGCGCTTTTGCATAAGCCTTCGGAAATTAGAGACTGCAAGCAGAATAAGCAGGTGATCAATAGATGTAGAGTCTACATCTATTGATCACCTGCTTATTCTGCTTGCATTCTCCTACTCCTACTACTTGTGTCCACCTCTTATTCGTCTACATTGTAGAGTGTAGTAGGAGGTGGACACAAGTCTTCGAGTGGAAACTATAGAGATCACAAATCGGCAAATGTAACGTGAGGCACTCCCCGCCTAGATATACCGACAACCTTAAAAGGGCAATTGGTACAGACTAGATGCAGAAAGCAGAGAACCAGATATAGTATCGCAAATTGGAAAAAGAAGATGTCCAGCATTGGACTACGATAGGCCTAAGTAGTTAATTTAATTTGAGGCTGAATTAAGCATAACATAATCAGAAGATAATGTTCCCACCGCTTGGACGCAGGTGATAGTGGGCCGTACTCCACCACGCGGGCCCAGTGCGGGTTGATAGATGTCACATGTCTTCTAATTTTCGGTTCTAGGACATGCCGGTTTCAGTCGAACAGTGGTGATGAAACAATTTACACAAAGTAAAGCGAAAACCTTGTAAATCACGGCCGGTACCACTAATGAAGATTATGTATGAGGATATGTTAGGTAAACAAGGTGGCTAAATAAGAACAGCTGCACTGGTCCATCTTCAGGGTTAAAAAACGCTTGCCGAGGTCGATCCGTGGATGGGTGACCATCTATTACTTACCAAGACACCTCCATGTCTCGGAAAGCAAGTTAAGCAGTTGGTCCCAACTTTCATTTGTATGTCTGAAATGAAATAGTTTATTCTGTAAATACGATATTGCATGTCATTAAAAACAATATAAAAAAGTAGCTAGATGAGTTCGGCGTTTCCTATCTGACTACTCTGAGAAGAAAGGCCGAAACAAACTCAGAGGTCACAGTCTCTTTTAAAGTCCAGACATAATCTTGATCAGGCCATATGAGGACCTTGTAGATTAGTCTGAAATGGTCTTTTGAGAAAAGAACCACACAGATTTGAGTGGATCTGTCCTGTCAGTGCAAGCATTTGTCAGTAATCGTGGAGCTCAACTCATAACTTAAGGAGCTCAACTCGACGAACAATACCAAAGAAAGGACATTTGGTTTTCTGTGACAGTCGTTACGTCGGTAGTCAGAAGCCCAAAAATCTGACAACCTGTCTTGCCAAGGGGTATCATGTTACCCAGTAACTGAGGTGTGGCGGCCAGATAAGCAGTCACTCTGCAGCTGGAAGCCAAAAGCTAGCAGACAAAGATGATATATTTAAAGGTAGCTCGAAAAGTATGTTGCCTCGTGTCGTTTTCTCATCCGCCCACGGATCACCAAGCCCCTTCTCTAAAATGTCAATGTTCAAGGACAAACGGCGAGCCGAAATGTCAAACTATTTATTATTATGTGAATAGATAGTAGGCGCAGACGCATGTCGCTGTAGTGGCCGCCATAATGCTAATACATTACAATAATCTGGTTGGATGAGGTCGTATTTGGAAATTAACAGATGGAGACTTTTGAAATAAAGTGACATTCAAAGAACTCAGTGGGCCATCCTTTGAAAGTAGAAGGAAATAGACTGCCCAAATACACGAATGCCCGTCTCGTCATAAACAATAATAATACCAGCCTATCGTTGTCCGACTACAGGGCAATGGCTACTTCTTATAAAGAGAAGACACGAACATTGATCACCACGCTTGCACAAGACGGGTTGACGATTTCAGACTTATATTAACTAGTAGTTGCGCTCCGCGGTTTCACCCGCATAAGTCTCGATCCTGTGGGAATATCGGGATAAAAGGTAGCGTATGTCCTTCTCCAGGTCATGGTCTACCCATGTACCTTGAAGATTGGCAGTTTTGGTGTCGCTTAGTTTCAGAAGCGTTCATGAATGAAAGTTCAAGTACATGTACATTATATGAAACAGTTACAGAGCTTTTCTCGCTGCACAAAAAATTGAATAAATATATATTTGATTAAATCTGACTTTCAAAACGCAATTATTTGCAATATCTAAACGCAGAACCTGGGATGGAGTTACTCTATACTCACCAGAATATGGTATTTCTATAATAGCTAATTAGTAGGATTTTAGTGGTTTCATCGACAATACGTTCATTATTATTGATAACTCATTTCTGTTCCATCAAATCTTAGACATTTTGTTGAAGCAGAGTCCTGTCGAGTCCTTGACCTTGAAACACAAGAGTATTATTCCAAGCTTTGGAGCCAGTGCCCATTTGTATTTGTAACATGTTTTATATTAATAAATATGTACCTATTAATATGTATAACAGTTAAGTTAATCAATTATGTATACGTTTTGGAGAATAATAATGGATAATTTAGCTTCCATGACCACATTAAATCTATTGATGTCAGCTTCAAATCAGAAATGTCTTATTTGTCATATTTTAATGTCATTACTCTGTTTTGTCTTGATGTGTTGCTGTAAATAGGAAATGTTAATCCTATTTGTGGATTACTTTGCTTACCTCCTAGTTTTATTTGTTTTGTGGAATACGAGGATTGTACGTAATCCAGGGCCTCAAGTCTGCTATTACAATAGTGTCAGAATAGTCTATCATTGATTTCAAATTGTTGATTTTGACAAGTTTGGTCTATCTACTAATATATGGGCGTCATTATGACTTTCCAATGGTCAGCCACTGACACTTCATTGAAAGAAATGGCATCTATTGGTAATCTCGTACATAGTGACAAATGAATGACTGACTTAGGCTTTAATCTGCTAAAATTTTGACAGTTCCTTTGAACAGTGACCTACCATTAGAACGTCAATGTGCAGTCATTGCTTTTAATTCGTTACGAGTATCGTGTTTGTGGAATACAATGTGATCGACCAATATGAATTTAGCAGATTACGAACTTTTAGCAAAATGACAATGGGATCGTGTTGGAATGACGAATTTATAAAAATAGCAGACTTAAGCCCCAGGTGTGTAGAGATGACTGAGTCTATTGCAATGCCATAGGTTACAGTTAATTCTAATATGTGTGACGAGCATCGTATGGTGATGCTGACGACAAGCATAATGATCGCGCCGGCTACTCAGTTATTCGAAGAAGTTCTTTTATGATTAGAATATACATAATAATATAATAAAAATGCTTTATTCAATTACCAAATAAATGTTTTATTTTTGCTTAATGCTTAATAGGTAGGAATAAGCCGACTAAGATAGTAAGCCAACATGATGGGATGAGCGGCATCCCCAGCCTGAATATCTTCACAGGTCTTAAATTCTACATTCGACTTTGAATCTTGCATAAATATACTTATAATAATATATTGGCAGTCATTTTTGAATACCTAGCCTAGTACCTAATAATGAAAATATTTGTAAATGACCTCACGACTGACAGTTTATGAGTTGTCCAATTAAGCCCACTGACAAGTATTGTCAGTGATAATGCCACGCATTCACTAGACAAATGTCCCGCGGCACCAGTCGCTTGAAACGTCGGGCGATGTTAACCAATGTCTCTAGACATCTTGCCACATGACCTTTTTCATCGCTTTTTAATATTGCCAGACATATCTAGGGACACATGTCGTGGGATGCTTTATGCATCGGAGCCTGTCCGACCGTGTACGGTGCACGACGCAAAGCGATAGCGCGTTGGTTTGCAGTTGCAGTGCAACCATCGTCCATATTATTTTTGGACGTATCCCTAGGTCGCATTTTTGGTTTCTGTCATCCATTTTTGTTTTTATTGATTATACTATTAATGACCCGCAACTTCGTTTGCGATCCAGGATGTAATATGTATGTAGCCTATGTCCTTACCCAGGACTGGATTATCTGTGTGCCATCCAAATCTGTTCAGCCGTTTTAGCGTGAAAGTGTTTATAACAACTCCACGACCTCATTCCACCGGCCCCCTTCTACCATCGGACATCTAGACGCACTGCAGGTTAGGGTTACCATCCCTACCTAGTTGATATTCCACCAACTCGCACTAAGCGTTTTCAAACATCTTTTATAATGCGCACAGCAAAGGAGTGGAACTCTCTGCCTGCGTCTGTGTTTCCGAACGCATACAACCCGAATCTATTCAAAGTAAGAGTGAACAGGCTTCTTTTGGGTAAGCTCACTCCACCGTCGACTTTGTCTCTGTCACCTCTAACCTAGACTAGAGTCAAGAGCAAACACGTCGTAAGATAAAAAAATAAAAGTAACACACAAACTCATTTTCGGATTTATAATATTAGTAAGGAGGACGTTCACATTAGTAGTAATAACAAAACACATTTGGTCAATCATAACGTAATTTTGTCTGGTACCTAGAGAGTACAAAAGGAAATGACACTCTTCTAGAGGTCCAATGTGTAGCGAGCTTAATATATAGTCAGCTACTAGTGCCACTTTTCCCTTCAGTGGCCATTATTGGAAATATTCATTTCCGCCATCTTTTAATGTCATATACTCTTTGGTTTACTGTCATGGGGTCTGTTTATACGGGGCCATTTGCTTTTTAAACAACGTGTTTCTGGCGAAACCCAATATTAAAAATATGTTGTGATTACCTTTTATCTTAATTTGACCGAGATCTATCTATTGAGACTGTTTTTACGAATTTACGCGAAGTCTAAGTGCGACACCCAAATTACCTGGAGTGTTCCCATTCTTCTTTCACCCAAATCCGTGCAGCCGTTTTAGCGTGAAAGCTTAACAAACAAATAAACAAACTCACTGACGCATTCATAATATTAGTTAGGATAAGTCCAAGTTTCCTCACGATGTTTTCCTTAACTGATGTCATAAATGTCCAAGATAAATTTAACACTATTAGAAATTGAAAAAGTCACATTGCCCGGATTTGAACCCACAATCTCGAGTTTGAGAGTGTTTCGTCATGTATGACTTGCAACAACAGCTTCGTTGGTTTCATAGTCGGAAGCGCAACTGCTTATGGGGTCCTAGGTACAATCCTCGGATTGGGATAAGTATCCCAAGTTGTGGCTAAGTAGCCATATGAGGTTTATCCGAGTCGGGTTATGTGCCTGGAGGTCTACTCCCCTAAGAACGATACAGAAGTTTCGGCCGAAGTTAGGTATGTGCGTTTCCAACTCTGTATCTTCTACGAACATACATAATGATTAAGTTGGGGCCCGAACTAAGAATGAACGACAATACGAATAGACAGTTGTCTCTACTCCCGATGTGATGCCCACCGTTGTGTGTTGGATCATTCGGCTCCCTACAAAACGGTTGAGCTGGATGGTGCTGATCCACGCGTCTTGTTCGTGAACGGGCGCCGTCAGTTGAGACTGATCATCTCTTACCTGCCAGGGCTTATTTTTAATCCTACATTTTTAATGGTTTTTTGTTAAAAAAAAAAAACATTGTTCTCACATATAGAATCAACAAGAGTAATGTACCCAGGATTTTGTCATTTCTATATTTAAACGAGTGTCCTTGGAGTTTTTTGCCCGTTCTTCTCCATGGGCAACTAGCTTCAACTTTTGACTAACTGACCGACTCTTTGACAATTCAAAAGTGCCTGTAATTGGTTTAATTGAAATAAATGCTTTGAGTTTGAGTTTGCCCAAAATTTTAATTAATCGGGAGTAGGGCTCTTCCTGAAGAACCGATTTACTTTCCGACGGGTCCGTATCTTCGTTGAAGGACTTACGGCTGAACCCAATAAAATATTTTTAGTAAAATACAGACCCCTAGTATGGTAGACAGTATAATTCTATCTGTCATTTAATGTCGTCTGACAATTCCGTAAGATTCCTTATTCTCTGACAGATTATTGGGACGTTAAAACCTTAGATAGATAGGGTTTTCTATCTCAAGTATGGCATAACCTGTGATAGAATAGGTTATTGGCTGGTTAGAGTATCCTGGTTACTATAGGTCCGCCGCCTCTGCGACATGGAACTTATAACTGGAGAATTGTAGATGGTGGGTCGTGGGTACGACCAGATACACCTCTACCTATTATTTCAAGGAGTGCCGTAATGTCATGTTATAATTAATATACCGCATGTTGACTGACGCCAGTTCTCTAGCACTTATCTCTAGCAAGGACGCATTTATGATTACAACTGTTCCTATAATCAGGTAGGGCATTCCCCTTGAGGAAATCCCCCAATTGCCTTACAGGCGGTGCATTGACGTAGTAACATTTGAACTACGAAAACGGTTATCTACGAAATAAAGAAGTTGTCAAAGTCACCATAGACTTGCAGATGACTGAACTTCTCAATAGTTTCCATAATGTACAGTTGACTGTCTCAATGCCTACTGACGCTACTACAATCAACCATATGATAACATTGACACTGACAAAGCCGTTAAGTCGTGGCAGTAAAGGCGGGTTTTGTAGTTCAGTGATACTTTGACATCCGCTTGACCGTACTATGTAGCTATTACAGAATACACAATTTTGCAATTTGTTATTTGACCTTACACATGCATGGATTTCCCAAACGTATTCTAATGTAGGTATGGTTTTTAAATTTACCGAAATAAGGAAGGAAAAAGCTCGTGAGGAACCCGTATGTTAGAAAATACATAATCTTGTATTTTTTTACATAGGTTAGGCAGTAAAAAGTGAATAGAAATCAAACTGAAATCATTTATTTCACTGCTGTCTCTCTAATTGCACGCTATTACTCACAACCCTCATCCGTTATTAAGTACCTAATAATTAGGCACTTTTGAAAGTCTTGATCCAAAATTCGAAGACATGTGACATCTACCAACCCACACTGGGCCCGCGTGGTGCATTACGGATTTACGGCCCACATTCACGAGACCAGGCCTGTGATCTAGCTGTGGGTACATTCTACTGAATGAATACCTATCTTATTTTCCTCTTAAGGCTACCTGTGAAGGCGGATCAATGAAGTTCAAAGGCCCATACACTGTGTTAAAATCACCATAGACACAGCTGTAGGCGCCGGCGCCATTTTTTTGTCGCGACCACTTTTTGTGGCAGCACTATGGGAACTGGTTAAAATGACCGGTTATGTCTGATGATGTCATCACCACATTCTTCAAGTAACGTGTCCGTCTGATGGTTAACGTAGCCGTCATCACTCATGAGTGTGGCCGATGGAAACATTGGCCAATTACTTATGTACAGTGCGTTCATTATAACTTGACCCGTAACTCGATTGGTAGCATTAAATTTTGCAGTCACGTGATTGGTAGTATTGTTCTGTCAGTCGCCATTTTGAACTCTATTAATATTGTTACTAAGACTACAAAATAGTGAAATTGACTAAGAAAAAAAAACTATTTAGTTCGTCAGTCAGATAATAAAAAAATATTAGACATATAATATATTTTTTCTTTATCATAAAATGGTTTAGATAAAACGCATTACAGTTGGGGAGTGGGAGCTCACTACGTCACAAATCAGTATAAAATCTACCGGAGAGTGACGTCATGACACATTTTAACTCAATGTACCTATTGCCGTAATATTTTGATTACGTAAAAAAAGAAAAAATACGTACGCAATATTTTTTTATAATCTATCGGACGGACAAAATAAATTTTTAGTCAATCGCGTCACGGATCAAAATGTAATGGACGCACATAAAGATACTTATATTTATTTGTAAACATGTGTAACATAAACATATAAATGTAAAAAAAAAAATACAACAATTTTTTTAGCTATTGTCTGATTGGTTCAACTACATCCGGTTAGACTGGAAGCCGACCCCAACATAATTTTGAAAACAGCTAGGCAGACCAGGACACATAGGTAATCGACTTCTGCAGGGAAGTGGGCTGGTTGACATAACCACCGCCGGCAGCCATGGTCCACTTGAAGGACTGAGTGCGGAAACCAAACTCGCTTACAAATAACATGGCTAAGCAGATGATGCTATCTGACTGACAGATAACGTACAGCCTAAGTAGTACAGCAATATCACATGAAAATCTTTTCAAAAATTCTTGCCGAATCAGCTCAGTCGGGGAAAAACTACCACAATGACGATTTCTATCGCTAAGCAATGTTACTGTACTGTTTATATGCCGAATGTATCGCAGATTCGCAGTCCCCTGGCTGGATGCTTTGAGTTAGTAGCTTAAGGCAGCCGCAGGATTGACCGGTTAATTAGTCATCACCTCAGAGGTGAGCTACGAGATGCCCTAGACAAAAAAAAAAAAAAGATTTGCAGTGCGCCCGCGTCCCTTCGCTTGTCACCATAGATATTAGTCTATACCATGGACCAGTGATGTTGGAACGTCGGGAGTTTTAAGATAAAATATTATTTATTGTATATAGTTTGGGTTTTTATTTATATTTTTTAATTTTTATCATTATTTTATTGTTTTATCTTTTTTGTAATCCCCTATAGTGGGATTTCTGTAAGTCCGGAGGTGTGTCCGTGGCATCACAGTGGGCTCTATCAGAATACCAGCGCGGTGGTATTTAATTAAATTATGTTTTAAATATCGCCGTATTAATGATGAGATAGGTGCCTTTTTGGCCACGCACAGGTCGTTTTTATTTGGTTAGTTTTGTTGTATGCTCCTTTTTTATTTATTTTATATAATATTGTTATTTTTTTAAATATTATTACTGTTTGTATTTCCTGTGCGTGTCCCAAATAAAATATTTTTCTTTCTTTCTTTATATCTGTTTGAAGTGCCACCGTAACTACAAACACATGAGACATTTCAGCATGCATGGAGAGACTTGAAAATTGGTTATTTGAAGAAACTATCGCTGTCGCGAGTTCTCGGCGTTCGGCAGCTATTCGTGCGATAAGGACTGCTGCTGCAGATCTAACTGAATAGCCTATGTAAAAAGTCATAAGTCGAGGTTTGGCTCTCGCCTATTTCCTCCTCCAGTATTGAACCAATTTAAAAGATATTTCATAAACTGAATCCTTATACTGTGTCCCTATGTTTTTCTTTTTAACACTAGGCCTCTGTTGGCATCGTCGGTCTAAATAGATACAGATAGTGCAATCCACGACGACGCGCCCCACTCCGCGATGACTGTACTGTAAGCTGTACTTTAGTACGGAGCGGAGCGGAGTGGGGCGCGTCTCAGTGGATTGCACTATCTATAGTCTAATCATATTTTGAGGGTTCTACTTATGGGTAAAAGAGTAACCGTGGAGTTTCATGCCGGCTCTTCTCCATAGGAAACGACCAATTGGAACCGTGCACCTAGCTTCTGACGTTTCATAAGTGCCCATGTAGGTTTATGTGAAATAAAATATTTTGAATTTTGCGATTTTTGTAGAGAACCGTGCGTCGCGTCGCAGCGCCGCCGCCGCCGCTGCCTTGTTTGCCTCACACTTATTTATTTATTTATTGCGATATGCTTACTCAATCTCGGCTAATGTAAAGCGATGGTTGAGGTGTATGATGGAACGAGCAAGCCCAGAACATGCCTGTTCCACTCTTGCTTTGAAAGCTGACGGGCTATACGTGGAAGCGAACACAGAAGCTTGCAGAGAGTTCCATACTTCGACCGTGAACACGTGAATACATGTGGAGAAGAAACGAATAAAACCAATTAAAAACAAAACAATAACTTTTCTAGCTTTTCACTAAATCTTAGCAATTCACAGCAAATGCCAAGATGTAACACGGAAAGGTCAGACACAGATTTACGACAGGATTATCTCCAGTAAAAGTCATATTCCTCAAGTCAGGGTGACATTAAGGCCAACCACAATTTTCCTGGTTTTCTCGTGACTCTGTAAGTAATAATTACTTGCTATTGATTGAAAAACGAACAAGGTTTGTTTTAATTGGTCAGCGATTACTGTTTATTGTTTCTTGGACATTTTGCCTTCAAGTGTGTCGCAAGTTTGCTAACTAAAGTGTTTGTTCGACTTGAAGGTTCTAAATCTTATTATACCCGATTCGCTTCAGCGAGGCAAGAACGGTAATTGCCCTTTCCCTAATATGTCTCCGTAGGGACCCAAACAATTAGCTATGTGTATACGAGGGCTGCACTAAAAGTATCAGGAATGGAATATTTCCACTGTTCCTGTCATATTAAAATCTTTTTAATTGAAAACTCCTTGGTTTTAAAAATCGAATACCATTTATTTATTTAAAAAAGATTCTCGGTCTTGTCACAAGGTTTTGTCAAACTTGTTTAGTCGTTGAGAAAATGGAATTGACTCGAAAAAATTCAAGAGCGATGATTTATTATGACTTTCGAAGTGGTTTAACACAAAAAACAGTGTGTTGAAAAGCAATAAATACATTTTTAAATAGTAATGTTGTGTCACTTCCTTGATTCCCGAAATTTTCAGTGCCGCCCTCGTATTTTTTAAGATCACGATAGATATTGATTCAGAACGGTAGCGGAGTAAATTTTGTTTTTGAAATAAAGAATTCTAGAAAATGTAGGTGGGTCAATAACCGCTATAGCCACGCTAAAGCGACTCGGGAATACTCGGGATATATAAATCACAACACACATAAAATCAATGCATCAATAGTTATTTGTGCAACAAGAGAGCAGTTGTTTTTTGCTGCGAGTGTTGATTTTGAATCCCGAGTAAGCGAAGGATTCAAAGACACGAGATGCACATGCAAATAACTTTGCTTTCGTGTAACACATACAACTTTTCACCTCAGCAGCGAGAACATAAAACATAGTAAAAAAAAAACCCTGTCCGATCCAAGAGGGTGTTGTTAGGTATCGTACTTTTAGCATATTTATGTGGACATTTTCAGGAAAAAAGAAAAAATAATCCCTACATTTTTTTTCAATGGTGAATTTGACCGAATTTTACATTTGGTGCGGGCAGCGGCCATTGTTTAACGGGTGTCTAAAAGTCATAAGTTATGAATTTTGCAATTTTTTTATGGATTTGGAACTAAAAATGTGAATTTTAAATACCAATAACTTTTTTACTATCAATAATAATAAAAAAAAATACTGTTTTGTAATGTTACTGCACCATATGCCCATTTTCCCCAGATTTTCGGATCGGACAAGGTTTTTTTTTACATAAGCTTCATCACCTCGTATTTTGCAGCCACCATCTTGGATTTATATTTTGACCTCACGGTCGGTTTTGGCACCCTTCAAAACTATGAAAACGACACCCATTATGAAAAATGTGAAAATTTTCGCAGGCGCCATCTTGGATTTACATTTTGACCTCACTATCGACTTTAGCACCCTCGAAAACTATGAAAACGACACCCATGTCGAAAAATGTGAAAATTTTCGCAGCCGCCATCTTGGATTTATATTTTGACTTCACTATCGGCTTAAGCAACCTTGAAAACCATAGAAACGATACCATGAAGAAAAATTTGAAAATTTTCGCAGCGGCCATCTTGGATTTACATTTTGACTTCACTATCGGCTTTAGCAACCTTGAAAACCATAGAAACGATACCCATGAAGAAAAATTTGAAAATTTTCGCAGCCGTCATCTTGGATTTACATTTTGACCTCACGGTCGGCTTTGGCACCCTTCAAAACTATGAAAACGACACCCATTATGAAAAATGTGAAAATTTTCGCAACCGCCATCTTGGATTTTCATTTCGACCAAATTCACACTTACTATCTCTCTCTTTCTCTTTAAATTAGAAGAAGACAGTCGCAAGCGCCTTTTCGCGTGACGATATCTGCCACTGCACTCTTACCCCAAGCCGCTTAAGAACTTCGTTCCAAAAATTTAATAAAACAGAATTTAAATAAAACCTGTTTGATTTGCAATTTTAATGTTTTAAGTAGGTATATCCGAACGTTTTATTGTTTGTTTCTTTTTTGGGCCTAGTAGGTAGATATGGAATTTTGAAATCGAACTTCGAATCGATTTGTTTCTATCTCTCGCTTTTTTCGTATCGAAGTGAAAGTGACAAAACTAATTGAAGTTTAAATCTTTAGAATTTTGTGAGTAGACCCAACACTGCTGTCGGCATTTAAAAAAAATAATTAAAAAGTTACTTTGTCTCACGCTCGCAGCAAAATCGAATTTTGCTCACTGTTTTTTGACAGCAAAACCTGCTTGTTTGAGGTGCTGAGGTGAAAATAACATCACCCCACAGAGGTATTTAGCACCACTCACATTAATTCACCACTTTCGCTGGGGTTCATTCAGAAAGTTGGCAACATCGCAAATAGCCGTCAAATGTTAAGCAGCTTTGATTAATTTGTCAATAATGAGATACTAAATTGGTGAGAGCACTGGTGGCCCAGTGGTAAGGGCCGCAACTTACAGCCAGGCGAACCCAGGCAGGCACTTAACTTTGTGTAAATAATTTCATCACCACTGCTCTCAAAACGGTGAAGGAAAACATCGTGAGGAAACCGGCATGTCCTAGAACCACAAATTCGAAGACATGTGACATCTACCAACGCTTGTGTTAGGTAATAAATTAAATTGTAAAATAATGCTCTTCTGTGAACTAAAATTTTGATCCATTAACCATTCATTAATCTCGTAACACTGAAGATTTGGATGTAAAAAAAAAGTTCACTATAACTCTTTAAAGTCTTAAAATGCTGTTAATGCTTTGATTTTTTATTTTGAATCCCATATAATAGGAGGCGAGCTTTTTGACACTATCTAGGCACAAATTAAACTTTAAAGTTATTTACCATCTTCTAAGTTCATGGATGTAGATGCAGATGCATGATGCAGAGCATGCTGATAGGCAAAGTAGATGGAAAAATACTTCGCGACCGGTCACCTAACCGCTGATCAGACCAAGTAGGTATCCGCCCTCATTGGACTCTCTATTACGACCGCCCTGAGAGAAGCGCAGAACTGAATGAAGAAAGACATCATACATAAATCCACAAAGGCCTTTCAAGGACACGACCTTCAGTAATGAAGTACCGTAGACCGGGGTTACTTTGATCAATATTAAACTTTGAAGGTTCATATCTTTTAAATTTGTGGGTGTACAAAAATACTAAATAAATCTAGTGATCGGTTTTTTTATTACTCTCGATTCCTGTAATAATAAGTGAAAAAAATTGGCTTAATTTTGAGGGAAAAAAAATAAACTGCCTGATCATAGTTATACGTAGGATGGGGTTACTTTGATACCCCTTATTTTATTGCGTAATTACAAAGTAATTATTGCGTAATTGCAAAGTGATTACGCAATTAAATAAACCCAATTACAATGCCAATACAATTTAAATATAATTACCCAATTATAATGCCAATACAATTTAAAAAATAAAAATCTATCAACTAGAAAAATAAATATTGTCGCATGGGGTAACTTTGATCTAACAATTGATTTGATTGTTTGAATGACAATATATTTACCTTTTTCAATTAAAATGATTGGTGGATTCCCAGCGTGTCCTCAGGAAAGGATTAAACAGTTGTTCAGTGTTCATTACTCAGAAAAAAAACTACCTAATTGCGTTTCGTTTTAAGTAATTACGATTTTATATGAAATGGAAGTTTCTATCAAAGTTACCCCGCGATTCAAAGTAACCCCGGTTTACTGGTACGCGACCAGAAGAGAAGAAATTCATGGATAATATAAAAATATTATCAGCAAACTTAGATTTAATTATTTTGAAATTGCTAAATAAACTGTGAGCAAGAGTGGCGATCAATCCTCGTTCCGTATCAAAACCATCCTTTCTCGTTCGCAAATAATAATATCACAAATCAGCTTTTACCGGTCCGCCATGTTAGGTATGTTTTTTTTATAATCAAACGGCGAAGGAATGCAAGGTTATGCCTGTCACGGAATATTTAATATACATTAATGATGTCTGCAGAACGTGTGTTCGTTTTAATTTGGAAATAGATGGAAATGGGGAATCGTGTTAACTTATTGCTAGGTTGTGGAGTTGTGAAGGTCAGATAGGCAGTCACTCCATTTAAAAGACTGATATTCAGCTGCATTCAGTTAGACTGTAAGCTGACCCTAACATAGTTCGGAAAATGTTAGGCAAGTGATGACGGGAAAGAAAAAATTGTATCCACAAAGACACACTTTTTCGGTTTCTCGGGGAATAAAAGCAAATAAATGATTAATGATTTTATTTCTGTAAGTAGGGTTGTCCGAACACTTTTAAACTAGATGAGTTCGGCGTTTCCTATCTGACTACTAGAAGAAAGGCCCAAACAAACTCAGAGGTCACAGTCTCTTTTAAAGTCCAGACATAATCTTGGTCATGTAGATTGGTGTCTGAAATGGGTTTTTGAGGACCACACCACTTTCCACACAGATTGAGTGGACCTGTCCAATCACTGCACGCATTTATGAGTAATCGTGCAGCTCAACTCAGAAGTAAAAGAACTCAAAGATTCGACGAAAAATACCAAAGATAGGAAGGCCGCATAAATTACTCAAACTGCTGAACTGACCATGATTAACTAAGAACAAATTCAGTTCTGAATCTTGTAGATAACCTAGGCTTTCTACAAGATATAGAACTGAAACTTCTTCTACTTTCTTAAAAAATTTGAATTTTGCGAGCTAAAACTGAGGACCTTAAGTCGTAATTAAAGTGTTATTTATTATTATATTTAGAAACTCCAAATGAAAAACCTAATTAATCTTTGTCTGGGGATATTTAAACAATATTAACATACAGTGATATAAGTCTTGTATCGCCGATTTGACTTTATCTAAAGGTCAATTGTGAGTCTAGGTCATTCGACATAATATGTGGGCAGGACACCTAAATCTATATTGTAAAAGATTCTTAAACGTTTTTGATATTATAAAATAATTATGAACAATAAAAACAGGCCAGTCCGGAGCGGTCTATGCTCCGGAGTGTCTTTGAAGGATACAATCAGAAATGAAAATTATCCGGAGTTACCGACATACTTTGTAAAGTAAGTAACCTGAAGTGGCAGTGGGCTGGCCTTGTTTGTCTAAGGACCGATGGCCACTGGAGCAGACGAGTCCTGAAGTGGAGACCGGGTATCGGCAAGCGTAGTGAGGGACTCTCCTCAGCTAGATCGACCGACGACCTTGAAAAGGGGACTGGGACAGACTGGATGCGGAAAGCAATAATTAAAATCATCAATAGAGTTGTATTCTAAAAATATCACCCGAATGACTATTTCATCAAATCATGACATTTTGAGGCCTATCCTAATTTAAAGAGCTGTGTTGCTGATACTACGATATGATATGATTATGATTTTGTAAAGCCTTATTTGTTACGGTTGCGAATCTTATTTTAATCAACATTTACCCTGTACACTTACCTGCAAATTAAAAAAAACTTAAGAAACTTTTAGTTTCACGGATTACCCTGGCGTATCCCCCTTACGTAGACAGAACCATGTTTCATTCATTAATGTTTCCTATATCATTAGGGTTCCGTAGTCAACAAGGAACCCTTATAGTTTCGCCATGTCCGTCTGTCTGTCCGTCTGTCTGTCCGCGGTATAGCTCAAAAACTATTGGTACTAGAAAGTTGTAATTTGGCATGAGTCTACGAGTTAATAATGCCAAAAGTGGTAAAATATAATTTTGAAAAAAACAATTATTTAGGGTACCTCCCTTACATGTAAAGTGGGGATGATATATTTATTTTCGTCCTTCCCATAGTGTGGGATATCGTTGGATAGGTCTTGCGAAGACCGTTTTTTGATTAAGTCAACCGTTCGTGACTTATCAAGCTTTAAAGTACCAATTTTCGTTAGAGTCAAGTGTCTCCCCCCCTCTACCAACTAAACGGTTGTAGTTAGAAATTCAAATGTCACGGCATTAGTATTTATATTATAACGAAGTTTAAAGGAAATCTATCACAGTGGGCTTTACAAGTTTGATTGACGAACTTAAATTTGCGGTTGCAAAAACATGTTCTCCCATATATTCCGTATGGGAGATTTTTTTTTTCAATTACAAAGTGACTCTTCACGTGACCAAAGGGCTGGCCTTTTCTTTGGCCAAAGAATCAGCATTGCCATTCAACGTGGCAATGCAGCCAGCCTTTTGGGCACTTTTGACAGCGATGCGGAAGAATTTTTTGATGCCCTATAATTACCCCCCCCCCCACTTCTTATGTAATATATACTTGTACATATTATTAATTACAAAGTTAAGTTTGTTCTTACGATAAATTACCAACTACGGAACCCTAAATTGTGCGTGGTCCGACACGCACTTGGCCGGTTTTTTTTAAATTTTATTTTGGCCTTATAATTCTTCAGTTGGCATTTTGTTATTTTTTTATAAAAAGATAAACTTTGAATGCCAGATTAGTATTATTTATCTAATGCCAATTATTTCGTTTACATTTGACATTCATCTATTTTATAATGTCAGGAGTTAGTTTTGTTACATTATTTCTTTCAAATTATTTCCTGAGACACTGTTTAGTAAATTATTACCAACATGAAGTATAAATCTTAGTGTCCAGCAAAAATAATATTCTCAATTCTGTTCCATGCAACTTAAACGCAGACACTTTTCATTTTCTTCGTAAACTCCTACCTCAATTTATTTGGCCATTTGCGAGAGCTCGTGACTCCATCACTATTTAATGCCGGGGTTGGCCCGTGGATGCGTGACCATCTTTACATACCGAGACTCCTCCGTGCCTCGGAAAGCACGTTAAGCCGTTGGTCCCGGCTGTCATTCATGGATCTTTGACAGTCGTTACGGGTCGTCAGAAGTCCGAAAGTCTGACAACCAGTCTTACTAAGGGGTATCGTATTACCCAATTACTGGGTTGTGAAGGTTAGATAGGCAGTCGCTCCATGTAAAATATACATCCGGCTAGACTGGAAGCCAACCCCAACATAGGTGGGAATAGGCTATGCAGATTAGATGGTGATGCCACTGCCCGTCCACTGGACCCCTGACATTTCACTATTGTGTGATAGTGAATGGGACTTCATACTTCTCCTTGAAAAAACGGCTGTTAAAAATAGGTCACCCATTACAGTACAAATGCAAAAATGGGCATTATGCTGAGCGTTGGCCGTTTTGCGTTGATGTAACGCATATTTTCCCCCAAATTGTTATTTTCGTGTATTTGTCCTTTCTTTGCGTCCGCGCCAGGAATAAACGTATTTTCTTTCTTTTCTTTACCTAATGAGAGCTACAATTAAAAGAAAAACTCTTCTCTGGTTTTTACAAGCTTTTATCTTTTCGTTTTATTTAGTTAGTATGTATTGGTCAAATCTTGTAAGCTGAATTAAAATCACTTCCTCTTATCCTACGGAGATAAAATTTTACTTGTTGGTTCAGTTTTGAAGACAATGCGTTTTTTATGATGCATGAACCTGATTCTACGGCCAGGATTGGCTCCAGACGAAGGAACTCCACCACAGTCAACGGTACAGACACTAAATTTCATATAAGCATTTAATTTTTTAAGTCTACTGTGACCTGGCTGCAGCTGCCAGGATTGGCTCCAGACGAGAACTCCTCAGCGATCAACAGCAGAGACACAAAATTTTATATACGCATTCAATTATGATGGTACTGTTTAATTATTTAAACACTTTTTTTTTAAAGGTTTTTACTTACATATTTTTCAACCTGTTTTAGGTAACAAAAAAGTCAATTCGCTTATTGTATAAATATTAGTCTTATTGCTATGGTCAAATGAAATAATTTCGGACTCTCCTTAACAGATAATATATTTGACATTTCTCGGGACCCTAGGGTTCCGGACCTTTGTAAGGCGTACGAGGGGCCGAAGGCAATTCGCAGAGGCCCGTTAGACGTGTTTCATGAATTGAAGCACCAACCTACGATTATCCCTGTACGCACTATGCTCCAAGGACATCCAAGGACAACCCCCGGTTGGTGCAGGACTATTGCAAGATATGGAAACAAAGATATGGATTATGGGTTTGGGTGGCTAGGTGAACTGGTTAACAGATAATATTATTATTACTTTATTTATTATTATTTATTTTTTCTTCTACATCAAGTCATGATATTAATTTATTTCTTTAGTTCACGAGTATATTCCCAGATCTAACATAATATTATAAAATAACAAAGCTTTAGAGTTTGTTTGTTTGACGCGCTAATAATCTCTGAAATCTGAATGAATCGGATTTAAAAATATACTTTTTTTCATGAAGAAGGCTGTAGGCTATTAATTAACAACGCGCTAGGATCCTTAAGAATCGAGGAAAATTTGTCAGAAAGAAAAATTTGTCAGAAAGAAAAAAATTGACAGAAAGAACGCTAAGCGAAAACGAAGTAATAGCGCAGGCAGCCAATGCCCGCAATGCGCTGCGGTACTTGATTTTTTATTTTTAATATCTTAGCATTATTCTAATAGAGGCCTTTTTGGCCTTGCACAGGTATTCTTTTTTGATTTCTTTATTTTGTTAGTTTTAATGTTCTTTTTTATCTCCTTTATTTCATACATATAATTTACATTTTTAAATATATTTATTTATAAAAACAAAAAAAGAACATTTCAAAATATAAAAAATTGGGTACACTGTCAGGGCTCCTGAGAGAGGAACCTACTAACGATACGCGCCGTGTCCAGGAGTACCGCTTTCTGGATCAAGCCTTTGAACCAGCTGCCCAACGAGAGCCTCCTCAGATATTTGTCGAGGCCCTTGGCTATTATGCCATTGGCTGTCACGACTATCGGCACAATGATTGCTGTATCCACATCCCACATGTCGACAACCTCGTGAGCCAAGTCAAGATACTTAATCTGCTTATCTTTTTCAGCTTTCACGAGGTTCTCGTCATGCGGGACCGCTATATAAATAATATTTTTTTCATTATTATATGTGTTCATGATTTCGTACTTTTTTTTATTTTGGTATTTCAAGTGCGTGTCCGAAAAAAAAAAAAAAAAAAAAGTGTTTTCTCTTTCTTTAAATACGATGCGACGCGGTGGGTCGGGGAAAAAGAAATTTCACGCGGACGAAATCGCGGGTAAAAGCTAGTCTAACATAAAATCCTCTCAAACAGGCCCGAGCACGTAAATATCGTTTGATATTCAAAATGTTGCGCCGGGCGGATGTGGACGAATACCAGTATCAGACTCAGCTAGTAGGGATCCTTGAGATTAATCGTAAAAAATCTATACTAATATTATAAATGCAAACGTGAGTTTCTTCATTTATTTGTTTGTTTGTTACGCGTTCACGTAAAAACGGCTGAACAGATTTGAATGAAATTTGGCACATAGGTAGATCATGAACTGGATTAGGACATAGAATACTTTTTATCCCGATATTCCCACGGGATCGAGACTTATGCGGGTGAAACCGCGGGGCGCAGCAACTACTTATTATAAATTAAATTGTCTGTTCGACCGCGTTGTTCTTCTAAACTTCACAACAGATTTTGATGCGGTTATCACCATCACTTAGAGAATTAATTTCGGAAGGTTTATGCCTATAATACATTAATTCTTTACTCAGATAAAGCATAGAAATCTCGAAGCTTTGACATGTCGCTATATCAGTATGTTGCTCCCATAGGCATAGAGAATTGAACTGAGCGTAAGCATTACAAAAGTGACCACTCTCTAGAAAGAGACCAAGTGACTGTGCGGCCAATACCTGTAACTACTAATAGCCGAAGAAGCACCAGAATCTGACGATGATCCGGATGGACCTCTGCACAGCATGCTTAGACCCACGTCCACACCCACACCCGCACAAGCCAACATTTACAACTCACTGCTGCATCAGAAATTGAGGGAGTGTAATGAATCATTCCGAGCCACCCTAGAAGGGTTCATCAAACATACTACAGAGATATCGATGGAGAAACTAACGAGTGCTGACAAAATATTACTTAGTGTACAAGAAAGTATGCGAGCTACGAACGCGAACCTAACTCTGGCGAGAGGTCGATTGAAACATTTGCATGCTGAATTGGAAAAGGCTAACCGCACCGCAGCATTACCTACTGTTAAAATTGAATAAATTAATATTATTATATTATTACTAAAGAGACAACTAATGGCCGCGAATTCGCTTTGTCTCTCTTTTACTGTATGCACGGATATCGAGGGATATGCCTTGGAGGCGTGGCACGTGGCGCCTCGACATTGCTAAATTGGGCTTATGTTCGAACGGCGGCTGTACGCTTCATTCAGTCGCTTTGCAACTGCGTACAGTGTACTATTGATGCGTAAAAAACCAAAATGCCGAGCTGTGCAGTAATAATTTGTAAAAATAGGTCTAGTACCATCAACCTGAAGACAAATGGCGTGTCCTACCACCGGTAAATAAACATTTAAGTCACTGTTTAATAATTAAAATCAATTTTTAAATCATTTACTAACTTGCGTCCGGAGCGATACGAACTAGCCCGAACTAGCCCGAATCTTTCCGAACGGAACGAACGTTTTGGATTTAGAGAGGTGCAATCGAGTGCGTGCGGTTGATTTTTTCGACATGCGTATTATTGCAGTCGAATCTTTTTTTACAGAACTCAATGGATATTCTCCTATTACATGTAGATATAGTTTAAGAGTTAAATTTGTAATTAATTTAATTTTGTTTGAATCAAATAAAGACATTGTCATTTCAATACAGTTACTCGTGCATAGCATAATATTTAACAGAGAGGGTTCCCTTTACCCGGTAATACAATACTAAAACAAAAACTCATTTTATTTTAGTATAAATAACCCATATTTTCGGATAGGTATATAAAAACAAAATAAATTATATAAAGAAAATTAAACCAAGTTATAATAATACAAGAATGTGCTAAATTAAATATCGATACAAATTATCAACCATCGCTTTCGACTCCCTAATTGCATGCGTGTGCATTGAATGTTCGCAAATAGCAAGTGTTTACAAGTGAATGCCCCGCCCATTCTATGTATGTGTGCTATTAGAAATTGATTTAGTGTAGCTGCTTTCTTCTTAGTGTGCGAGTTCAAATTTTAAGTGTGTGTCGTAAGTACACTATTTGTTAATGTTGTAATTATTTTGGTGGGAGATAAGCGGTCGCACTAGGATTCCTTACTATTCCGCAATGAAGGCATATCTCTGGATATCTATGACTGTATGTATTCACAGCACAACAGAATACGGAACGCTCATTCCATTCTCTGTATATGATTGAACCTGTGCGAAGCAGGGTCGGGACGTTAGCATAATTATTAGCCAGGATCAGCCATTTCATCCCGAGACCCCTCCGTGCCTCTGAAAGCAAGTTAAGACTTCAGCTCCGGCTGTCATTCGTAGATCTTTGACAGTTGTTACTGGTAGACAGGAGCTAGAAATCGCGAGAAATTATCAGCTGTACCATACATTTTGGTCGAGTAGGTTGAAGTATTGTATGGGGAAGTTGAAAGTTTCTTGCGATTAGGATGTTGGTTCCATGGAGAAAGATGTTCCGTTTGATGTCTTGTACAGACGCCAGCACATCGACCTACTAGAAAATGTAAAATTTTCCCAATCAACTTTGAACCTTATGCTTTAGTGATAAAGTTTTAGGGGTATGAGAAACAGGGTGTAAAGTTCACTCATCCACCATAGAAAAGGGAGAATCCTCCGACCAGACGGGTGTTGTGTCTAGCGGTCAACTGCCCGACTGTTGATGTCAAATAGTCTTATATATGTCGTTCGCGCGGTAAACTCTAATTGCGCGATGCAGAGTTTATGTGACGTCAAGTCTTTTGATGCGTAGTTCTTATGTGGCAGTGTAACCACTACATCACTCCCCTCCGGGGACCGGAGGTCGATAGTGGGCTGTGTCTTGTAAATTCAAAATTCAAAAAAAAAAACAAAATCTTGCGATGCTTCACAGTGCCAGTGGAGGTTCCAGTGAGTCGGAACCGGGTGCCGCATAGTTCGCGGTGAGTTGGAACTGTCTGCGGTGATTCCCCAGTGAGTCGGGGTGGCGCTGCGTCACGATCCAGTGAGTCGGATGTGGTATAGCGCCGGGTTGTGGCTGACTGCTAGCGTCGACCAGGAGAGGGTAGAAAGAGCTCTGCTTGTGAGACCGGCCGAAAGTGCAGGTGCTGTGCCAAGGTTGCTGATGAGGCTGAGGGTGATGACCAGGAATGCGCGTTCGCTGCATGATGATGCTGAAAATCTATTAAAGATATTTGACAGATTATAGCCGATTACACCACCAATGCAGATTACACCCTTACATATGACCACACATCCTAACTAATATTATATTATGAATGCGAAACTCTGTTTTTTTCTTGTTTGTCGGTTTGTTTTACGCTTTCAAACGGATTTGGATGAAATTTGGCTCATGTGGGCCAAATTTCATCTCAAAATTTGACCTGGTGAAGGACATAGGCTACTTTTCAGCCTGGACCGCAGACAAAGACGGGGGCACCAGCTAGTTTCTGATAAACGTTGTGGATAAGGACTCAGCCGCTGATTAATCTCATAGTAAACTATAAGATAACGGCTAACTGGAAGCTTTTAGCAATTAGTCTAGCGTTTTAAGCGGAAAATTAAATGTTATGTTGCTAATTGCTAAATGACTAGAAACTTGTAGCGCTCTATGTGTCTGCGAAAACCGACAATGTCGCGGGGACCGTTTGATCAAAAGGCTAAGTAATAATTTTAATAAAATTGTCTTGCTGTATGCGATCTCAAGTACATACAAACAATGGAGGAATTACTAAGAATAAAAATAAGAATAATTTATTTGAGAAACAGGTAATTACATACAAAGATTTTAAAAATTTGGTAGTGCGATATGTTTTGCCAAGAGTGACACAAAATGATCAATATTATTAAAAACAATTAAATGACTTCCTTCAATATTTGATTACCCAATTGTATAGACGCATGCATGAAAATTAAATTAGATTACAGCAGATTCAATTTCATCACAAATGTCGAAATTTTAAGTCATTTCAAATCAAAAGATTAGTATAAAATGTATAACAGGATTATTGCATGCAAATTAATTTTATTACAATTCAGAGTAGATGAGATGTAAGATGTTATGAGTGTGGGAGAGTTAGGTAAGTGTTTTAGCTGAAACCTCATGGCCATACTCTGGTTATTCAAATCAGAACTTGCTGCGAATAATGTCACATTTTGAGCTGAAAAGTTCCCTATGATGAAATTCAAGCAAAGACAACTTACGCCACCCCATGAGGTAGACCGTGCTAATTACAAATACATAATTACGTGCAATCGAAACAGGTATATGCTTCTGCTATATCTCTTCAAATCAGTTCGTAGTTTTAACCAACAAGCAGACAGACGAACGCGTATATCATGCGAATTTAAGTACGGAACCATCAAAATTATAGCAAGTGATCGTTTTAAGCAGTTTTTTTTTGTATATCGAGAAACTCAGGAATCTTAATGGACGAACAGTATGCATAAAATAAAACTACAACATTTTGGGCCCAAATATAATGTGCCAAAGGTATACAGTATGTATACATAATACCTATACGAGTACTCCAGCTCTCGGCTAGGAGCTCGTGGCTAAGTAGTAACTGCCGCACGGGTCGATCCGTCAGGTTAAGCTACGCTTGCCGTGGTTGGTCTGTGGATGGGTGACCATCTTTACATACCGAGACTCCTCCGTGCCTCGGAAAGCACGTTAAGCCGTTGGTCCCGGTTGTCATTCGTGGATCTTTGACAGTCGTTACGGGTCGTCAGAAACCGAAAGTCTGACAACCAGTCTTACCAAGGGGTATCGTATTACCCAGTTACTGGGTTGTGGAGGTCAGATAGGCAGTCGCTCCATGTAAAATACCGGTATTCAGCTGCATCCGGTTAGACTGGAAGCCGACCCCAATATAGTTGGGAAAAGGCTAGGCAGATTGATTGAGTACTCCAGCTCTCACGATGGTTTAGCTTAATTATGGCAAAATTGTATATACAAGCTACTGTAACAATGTACCTTGCTGAGAGAAATAAACCTGATTCTGATTCTGAATATTGTACGGGAGAAGTGGCTATGGAGTTTTTATATGTCTTCTTTTAGTGTGGTTATTGACAAACCTGGTGTCAGAGTTTTTATGCCGCCCAATTAGCCTTTGACTTGGCTTCACATGCCGTCGAGAGATCCCTCTCAGGCATGACGGTTTCCTCACGATGTTATCCTTCACCATTTTTGATAATTATACAATACGCACATGACTCCGAAAAGTCAGAGTTTCGTGCCTTGGGTTCGAACTCGAGACCTATGACTGTCCGACGGTCTCACCCTCAGAACATAAAAAAAGGATTCCTTTGAGGTCTCACCCCCAGGCTATTACTGTTGTTTTTTTATGTGCCCTAATGTAAGTAGTTAAATGTATATATTGTATGGAAGATGTGGTACTATAGTGTGGTGTGGTATTATAGGATTTTTATGTGACCTAAAGGAAATAGATGGTTGTAATATCGCCTCTTTGAGATGACATACATTTTATTTGACCATGATAATATTATTTACTGGGTTTCAATACAACGTTTGTTGCCAAATCTTAAATAAAATATACAATCTAACACTAAACTATTTAGGTAGAAGTATGTAAAGGAAAATATATTTTTTTTATGGGGGAAGCTCATTGGGCGTCAAGAAATTCGTCCGCATCGCTGTCAGTGGGAAAAGCCCAAAATGCTGGCAGTGTTGCCGCGTTGGATGGCAATGCTGGCTTTTTAATATTGATTTATTTATTTACTATTACCACTTACATTTGTTTCTACAGGTGGGAACCCAATACAACAATGTAGTCACAATTTCCACACTCAGAGTCGTCACCCAAAAACCAACAAAAATTAAGTATTTTTAAACTGTCATAATTATGACTGACTGGGACCAAATTTATATCTGTCGATTAACGTGGATAATCAATTAACAAGTCCCAAGTATCGACTCTGAGTACCGGCACTATAGTTACATAAAGAGGACAATATGTTAAGTGTCACTCTCTGGCATTCCGCCAGTGAGCATGTAAAGATATCCACTTGCAGAGAGACGCTGTTGAGTATCTTCATTGCCCGCCCCACTGGTGCAAACTTTAACAAGTTTGTACGGGCCACCGGGACTTGAAACAGTCTCTCTCTCGGTCCATGCCGAGCCTACTGTTTGGAACGAGCAATCCCAAAAATTCTATTATATGAGGATTAGGATACTGGCATCATATTGCGTAAAAGCCTTCTTGTCACAGTCATGACGTACAGCTGCCGACTATTTCTGTTTTATGCTCGTGATTATTTACCTATGTAGATCTATTTTGTTTATTTTTTTCTGATTATGTACTCTTGTTGTATGCACGTCTTTTCAGTGACAAATAAACCTATGTTTCTTTCTTTCTTTCAAGATGTTTTTGCCTCACTATTCCCTACCACCCCAACTCTGTAAGCTTAACCCACGGTGGTGACAAAAACCGAAAAATTCCAAATTACTGACTCAGGCAAAGTAGCGTGGGAAAATCCCACAGAAATGATTTGACGACTAGAACAAGCAGGTAATCAGAAAACAAACACTTTTGAAGTCACTAACAATTTATTTTTATACATATATGTAAAACTAATGTATTTCTTTAGTTATTAATACTTTTTCATAGTTACACTAAAGAGTCTATACTACGGTGACAGTTGGTACGGATGACAATGTCAACCAGAAAAAGTTAGCTCAGACGTCAAGTTAATATGAAAAATATAATACAGTTTTAGTTGTTAAATATTTTATTAGAATAATATAAGAATCGACATAGGTGTAACAAATTACTTTAAATGTCGTTTCTTTAATTTCAGGTATGTATTATTAGGTATAATAATAACTAGTACACAATTTTAGTTTAGGGACCTACTTATATTTTATTTAGTAAAACTTAGATAATAAATAAATTACTTTAATTTCAGCAACACATTTGGTTTTTATTGTTACGCCTAGTAAGATAAGAATTATCTTATAAAACGACATTTTTTGTTAAAAAATTACTTCGAAATGGCGAAACTTCGTTTTGAATTCACACTATTGCCTGGAAGTGATGGAAAATCCAATATTTTTTCTATAATTGCAATAGCCACAAGTGATAATAAAGTATATGCAATACCAGAAGAGCTACAACCAGCTTCTCTACATTTAGAAATAATAAAAACGGATGCGTATCGTAAAGTAAAAAACAGTTTAAAAAAAAGGTACCAGGTAAGAAGAGTTTGGATAGCAATGACAGAACAACTTAGAAATGTTTACATGGATGAAGATGATAATGTACAATTTGAGGATCAATTTTTAGAAGAGATAAATCAAGAACAATTTGCTGATGCACATCAAGCTGAAACTGGTACATTGGAGAATTTATTAGAGAAGTTAGTTAAAAATTCACAGGAACATAAACAGCCGCGGCAGAACTTAAAGCATATTGCAGAACAGTTTGTGATTGAAAAATTTACAAGCAAAACTTCGAATGCAAATCAATGGATGGATATTTTTGAAAAATAATGTTTACGTTTTGATGTCACAACAGATGAAAACAAAATTGAAATACTCAGATTATTCATGGATAAGTCTTGTATGGACTGGTACGGCTCAATGATAATAAAATTAACAATGAACTCAGAGTGGTCAACATGGAAAAATAAATTCTGTGGAACTTTTGCAAACAAGGGATGGATTCCAGTTACTTATGCATTACAATTTAAATACAAGAATGGTTCATTGTTGGATTATGCTATAAGAAAAGAAAAACTCTTATTAGATATGAGAGAATCAATTGACACAGGTACTTTGATTGATCTTATTGCAGCTGGTTTACCGGAATTTATTCTTAATAAAATCGATAGGGCAATGTTAAAACACACTGTGGATTTATTTAATGAAGTGAGCAAGTACGAACAGATCGTTAATAAAAAGAGTTTCACGGACAAGAAAAAAAATGTTTATCAAGGAACTAAAGATAAAAATGAAGATAAAAATTCATGTAAAATTTGTGAAAAACTAAATAAAGGTACTCGGTATCATTCAGAGGCTATATGTTGGTTCAGACCAAAAGAAGATAGTAAAGTAAAGGAAAGATTTATCAAACATGTAAATAATTCAGTGATAGAAGCGGAGTTAAATGAAACTGATCAAAAAAACTAATTGTAACACCATTAATAAATGTCAAACTACTGCTAAATGGAAAATTAGAAATAAATGGAGTTTATGATTCAGGCTCAAATGTTTCTTTGATAAATTCAAAATTGTTGAATATAAAAAGAAAAGGAAATAGCGTGAATGAAGCAGATTTAGTAACGATTAATGGTGTTAAAAAAACAAGTGGTTTGACAACTTTGCAAGTTAAAATGTTTGATCTAGAAAAAAGTGTTGATGTATACATAATTGATGACGAGAATTTCAAGTATGATTTTCTGATAGGATTAGATTTGATAAAAAAGTTCAAACTTATTCAAGATGAAGATTTAAAAATAACTTGTAAGCAAAGTCTAAATAATGAAAATAACGTGGAAGAAATTTCTACAGTTAAAAAATTTAATGACACTTTACTAGAATACAAAATAAATTTTAATGAGCATATAAAAGAAGAAGATTTTGAAATAAAAATAAATCATTTGAATCAGTTTCAAAAGTCTGAAATAGATAGACTGGTTTGCAAATATAATTCTGTTTTTGCGAAACATAAATACGATGTAGGTACTGTTAATGAATATGAAGCAAGAATAGACTTATTAGTGGACAAATATTGTAGTAAGAGGCCTTATAGATGCACGGTTGAAGATAAAAAAGAAATAGAAGAACAAATAGCAAAATTACTCGATAATAAATTAATCGAAGAATCCTACAGTCCATTTGCTGCACCTGTTACATTGGCGTTTAAAAAAGAGGAAAATCGAAAAACCAGACTATGCATAGACTTCAGAGATTTGAATAAAATAGTAGTACCACAAGCTCAACCCTTTCCGTTGATTGATGACCTAATGATTAAGGTGAGAAATTGTAATTTTTTTTCAAGTTTAGATATTAATTCTGCATTTTGGTCGATACCTTTACGAATTGAAGACAGAAAAAAGACGGGATTTGTAACACAGGAAGGACATTACCAATGGACTTGCTTACCATTCGGATTAAAGACCTCACCAGCAATTTTTCAGAGGATATTAAGCAACATATTGAGGAAATATAAACTTACTGATTTTGCTGTAAATTATATAGATGACATTCTTGTATTTTCTAAAACTTATTCTGAACACATCAATCATCTAACACAATTACTGGAAGCCATCAAAACAGAAGGGTTCAGGTTAAAATTTACAAAATGTAATTTTGCAACGGACCAAGTTAAATATCTGGGTCATATAATACAAAATAATTCAGTCAGACCCATAAAGGATAATTTGATTTCAATAAAGAATTTTCCTGTTCCAAAAACACAAAAGAATATAAGACAATTTCTTGGAAAGATAAATTTTTACCATGAATATATACCAAGAAGTGCAATAATATTAGATCCATTACATAATTTACTCAGGAAAAATCAAGAATTCGTTTGGTCTGATGAATGCCAAAAAACATTCGAAATGATAAAAAGTCTGCTATGCTCTCAACCAGTCTTGGAAATTTTTGATCAAGATTTACCGATTAATATATATACAGATGCTTCTTTAGAAGGAGTTGGAGCCATTTTGAAACAAACACAACCTGATGGAAAAGAGAAACCAGTGGCTTATTTTTCAAAAAAACTTAATCAAGCTCAAAAAAAGAAGAAAGCAATATACCTGGAATGTTTAGCTATAAAAGAAGCCGTGAGATATTGGCAGTACTGGTTAATAGGAAAAACATTTACAGTTTATTCTGACCACAAACCACTAGAAAACATGAATCTCAAATCTAGAACAGATGAAGAGTTAGGTGATTTAACCTATTATTTATCACAATATGACTTTACAATAAAATATGCTCCAGGAAAAAACAATTTAGAAGCGGATTGTCTAAGCAGAAATCCAGTATTAGAGTCAGATGATAATAGAGATGAACAATTAAAAGTTGTTAACCTGATAAAACTAGAGGATATTATAATAGATCAAAATAATAATGAAGAAATACAAAATAACAAAAACAAATTAATTAAAAAACACAGTGTATACTTAAGAAAAGACAGGGGAAAAGAAAAAATAATGCTGTCAGAAGAGTTTAGCATCAAACTCCTAAAAAATATACATGAATACCTATGCCACATTGGAATTAGACAAATGCAAATAATGATAGGTCCACATTACACTGCTAAAAATTTGACAAAAAATATAAAGAAAACTTGTAGAAACTGTGAAATTTGTATTAAAAATAAATCAAGAGGACATGATCGGTTTGGTTTGATGTCTCATCTAGGCCCGGCCACAAAGCCTTTTGAAATAATCTCTATAGACACAATTGGAGGTTTTGGAGGTTCAAGATCGACCAAAAAATATCTACATCTGTTAGTAGATCACTTTACTAGGTATGCATTTATTCTCACCTCTAAGACGCAATGTGCCAATGATTTCATGAAATTAGTCAAGAATATAGCAGAAACAGAAGACATTGGTATGCTTCTCTGCGATCAGTACCCGGGAATCAATTCGAAAGAATTTAAAGAATTCATAAATGGCAAGCAGATACCTATGGTCTTCACAGCAGTCAATGCACCATTCTCAAATGGTCTAAATGAGAGGTTGAACCAGACTCTAGTTAACAAAATCAGATGCAAAATAAATGGAGCACAAAAAAAGAGAGCCTGGGCAACAATCGCTCAAGAATGCGTCAGTATATATAATAAAACGATTCATTCGGTTACTGGCTTTACACCAAGTTATCTTTTATATGGTACAGATTTAAACATTTTACCGAATGAATTGAAAGAAGAAAAATCAAACAATGACTGGATTAGAGATAGAGAAACAGCACTTGAAAATACAATAAAATCACATAAGTATAACAAAATACTTTATGATAAAAATCGTAAACACTATGAATTTAATATAGGGGATATGGTTTACGTGGAAAATGGAAACAAACTAAACAGAAATAAATTAGATGAACTGAAAATTGGCCCCTTTGAGATTCTAGAAAAAATTTCAAACTCTATTTATAGAATAGGAACAAGACACAGAAAAAATGAATCAAATCTTTTTCATATCACAAAACTTATTCCGGTCCCTGCATTCGGAAATAAAGAAGAAGGGGAAGAGTAGCTTAGAACGAAAAGTTGTAAATTTTCTTCTTTAGGGGGGGAGATGTAAAACTAATGTATTTCTTTAGTTATTAATACTTTTTCATAGTTACACTAAAGAGTCTATACTACGGTGACAGTTGGTACGGATGACAATGTCAACCAGAAAAAGTTAGCTCAGACGTCAAGTTAATATGAAAAATATAATACAGTTTTAGTTGTTAAATATTTTATTAGAATAATATAAGAATCGACATAGGTGTAACAAATTACTTTAAATGTCGTTTCTTTAATTTCAGGTATGTATTATTAGGTATAATAATAACTAGTACACAATTTTAGTTTAGGGACCTACTTATATTTTATTTAGTAAAACTTAGATAATAAATAAATTACTTTAATTTCAGCAACACATTTGGTTTTTATTGTTACGCCTAGTAAGATAAGAATTATCTTATATATATTTTTCATCTGTGATCCAGGATGAAAAGTCTACGTCCTTCTCCATGTCAAGATCTACCCATGTGTCAAATTTCATCTAAATCCATTCAGCCGTGTAGCGGTTACACCGCCACATACGAACTACGCATCAAAGACATGACGTCACACAAATCCTGCTAATACAATACCCCTTGGAAAGACTGGTTATCAGACTGTCGAGCTTCTGACGACCCATAACGACTGCCAAAGAACCTGGAATGACAGCAGGGACCAGCTTAATGTGCTCTCCGAGGCACGGGGAGTGAAATAAGACAGTACAAGTGACTTAAACATAACTGGCGAAATAGTGGGTGTAATCTTCAAAAATTCAAAAAATTCAAGAGTCATTAATTCAAACTAGGCTGAGAATCAGCACTTTTCGAACGTCAAAGTTACATAAGACAGTCCCACAAATCACCACTTCACCACTTCCTAGTGCTTTAGCTGGAAAGGAGCTTCCTCTGCCTAACCCTTCTAAATATACAGTCATGATATTAATCCGTTAACTGAGTAGGTATCGTGTGAATAGCAAGGTTGTGTTGTGACGTCACTACGTGAGGCGCGGGCGCAAGCTGAGAGTTTTTATCGTGAAGAGACACCGTTGTGATCAAATGAATTGTGTTTAGGAGCTAGGAGTAATTTTTGTAATGTGATGTTGGCTTTAGAATATACGGACTTAAAACAGCATTTGTTCACGTGAAATATCTCGCTTTCTCGCCCTTAATTTTCGTGAATGTAAGACCTTATCGTCTATACAACTATGTATAATCTATACATATAATAAAACAGTAGAATGTCTACTACGGAACTACTGAACGAATTTTCATGTAGTTTTCACAGGTAGACAGAGATTAATTTGGAGCAGAATATAAGCTAAATATTGTTTAAAAAATTATCGTCTTACAAGACGGTATTCTGTTCACGACAGGTTGAGTAAAATTTCTGAGAGTAAACTAGCAAAAAGGTTACACACACAGTTACTAAGCTTGCTTCATTCAAAATAGTATTACAATCATTGGTATTATCCCAATATAATGATTTGGATGAAATCTGCAACACAAATGGTTAAATTAAAAAAAGTACTAGGCTTGCATGAACGCACGTTTAGTTTATTTTGAGTTCATAAAAAAAAATGCTTGAATAAAAATCTATTGCCGCATGTATGAAAGTTTCCACACAATTATGCGCAAGCGGTGCGGGGCAGCCGCAACAGTATCCTGAACGTTCGACTGTCAAGTATGTACGTGAACCACTTAATGTTAAGATATTATTTTGATTCAATCTGCCTAGCCTTTCCCCACCTATGTTGGGGTCAGCTTCCAGTCTAACTGGATGCAGCTGAATACCAGTATTTTACATGGAGCGACTGCCTATCTGACCTACACAACCCAGTTACTGGGTAACACCATACTCCTTGGTAACACTGGTTGTCAGACTAACGACACGTAACGACTGTCAAAGTTCCACGAAAGACAGCCGGGACCAACTGCTTAACATGCTTTCCGAGGCACGGAGGTGTCTCGGTATGTAAAGATGGTCACCCATCCACGGACCAACCCCGGCAAGCGTAGCTTAAGAGGGAACAGGGCTCGCGATTCTCCATACAAACGTATTCCCCGTTTTTCTTCCTGAATAATGCCTCTAGAGCTGTCTTTTTTTTTTTTGTATAAAATCAGGGTCTCTATAGGCATGTCCCTGTCATTTCCTTTTTTTTAGCAATTAATAAGTAAGGAAACTATGACCCTCCAAAAATTACAAAAATGCCCCGTTTTTACCGCCGTGATTAGAGGACTACCAGACTGATTCGGAAAAGTTTTTAGCATTAAATAAAATAATAGGAATCTAGACATACTCTTTCTTAAAATTTTAATGTTTTTTTTTTTTTAATCGGCTTAGTTTTCCTGGAGAAAAAAGGAGAATGCCAAACGTCGTTTTCGTCAAAATTTTTGTGATATAATCGGTCTGAGCTGCAGTTGTCCCTATCGCACTTTACGGGGGTTAACTCGGTTTTTCGGGCGCAGCGCGACGGCAATAGTTTCTTCAAATACCTATTTTTCAAATTCCTCGCAGCCCCTGTTCCCTCTTAACCTGATGGATCGACCCGTGCGGCTGTTATTACTTAGCCACGAGCTCCTTTTACTCCTTTTATTATTTTAATTTTGTTTATTTACAATTGTTTAATGTATTAATGTATAATTTTCAATTTAAATGTAATTCTTTAATTTAATTTTATTTGTAACTCTAGCTCCTAGACTCGAACATCCGGGTCATCTCATGAATAAACCATTACTGGTATGTCAGCTGTTAGACTAAGATCGCCAAACCTCGTATCGAGAGGGATGAGCAGAATACTGATAGATATAACTTCATGCCAGTACTCCCTGAGAGGCCAGGTAGAGGTGTAAGAGGTGTATGCGCCACACTATTCCCATTTGATGATCCCTAACTACTGCTACTACTGAAGAATATTAAGAGAGGCCCCAACACGTCCAAGTCACCTCTTTGAGGAGTGGCTAGAGAGGCGCCACGGCGTCCTCACCTTCCGCCTGACGCAGGTCCTCACCGGACATGGTTGTTTCGGGAGGTTACTGTTCCGGATAAAGCGGGAGGAAATACCCGGTGGATCACCCGGAGGACACGGTGGAGCATACGGTGGAGGTCTGCCCGGCTTGGGCAGAGCATTGTCTTGTCGAAGGAGGAGGCGGAACGCGTGAGGGAGAGGCAAATTTCGCGCCCTCACGCCCCTAGCCGCCGCCGGCAGGAGACGCCCTGGGCATCGGGAATCGCAGGCTGATTCCCGGCCACCGTAGGCGCGGGCCTGCGGACGGTGAGCAATGGGTAGCTCGCCGTCCGATAAAGACCAGGCCCGGGTCGACGTCGCATTGAGTTCCACGCGCGCCCTAAAGAGACGGCAGCACAACTGACGGGGTCCGATAGAACTGATGCCCGACAGGGTCGCGCAACGTACGGGCTACTAAAGGAACACGGGTGGGTTTTAGTCAGTAAGAGTCTTACACGCCCTCCCGCTACACCCATAACGGGAGAAGATACTTGACAATATCCCACCCAAAAAAAAAGGCCCCAGCATTATAATATTTCGGAGTTTCTTGTCGACAACGAGTAAGAGTATTTTAATTTCCAACATTTAGCATTTTAGATTTTAAAATAATATTTACATAATTTAAAAAGCTAATAGTCAAATAACAATAATAATTTAGACAAGAATATTAATAACCCTCCTTTTTTTGGCTTCCCCGCAGTAGGGTAAAAAGGAGTAAATATTTAAATACTTAATGATTAACTTAAGTATTAACGTACTGCTTATGTATTTACCTTTGCTCTTTTATGTATTTTTTGGATTTCGTCTTTATACCTGTTAGGTACTTGTCTTTAAACATTCAATCTGCCTGCCTTTTCCCAACTATTTTGTGGTCAACTTCCAGTCTAACCGGCTGCAGCTTTAAACGAGTATTTTACATGGAGCGACTGTCTATCTGACATCCACAACACTGCAGTTACTAGGTGACATGAAAACCCTTGGTAGGACTAGTTGTCAGACTTTTGGGCTTCTTACTACCCGTAACGACTGTCAAAGTTCCACGAATGACAGCCGGGACCCACGGCTTAGCGTGCTTTCCGAGGCACGGAGGAGTCTCGGTATATAGAGATGGTCACCCATCCACGAACTGACCACGGCAAGCGTAGCTTAACCTTCGATCGACCCGTGCGGCTGTTATCATGCATATGTTAGCCCCTAAATACCTATAGGTACTAGGTAATCCTTAGTTCGACATATAAAACCACCAAACTGCGAGTGGTGGAGAGCTTAAGGGTTACACTAGTCGACGGCTCGAACTCGTTGGTGGGCGAGACTAATACGCATGCATATTTTTTAGTATAATTTATATAGTTTTTATTTATTTTAGTATCTACTTTTTATATATTTATTTATCTAGTTTTTTTTTATGTATCTAGTTTTTATTTATTTGGTATTTGTCTAGTTTTGATTTATTTTATTATCTAGTTTATATTTATTTATTTATCTAGATTTTATGTATTTATTTATCTAGTTTTTATTTATTTATTTATCTAGTTTTTAATTATTTATTTGTCCAGTTTTTATTTATTCATTTATTTAGTGAATTAGACGATGATTTATAACGAAAACGAGCACGTAAAATTTCATGAACAGACCTTTGGGGGTATAGAAATCGTACAGGGATATTTGATTTATTCAATAGTTCAAATAATTTTATTTTGAGTAAATACATCGCGCAGTTTTTTCATAATATCCATACGACCAAAGGTGGGTGAATAAAAAATAATTAAAATCTAGATAAATAAATAAACCGAAATAAATAAATAATTAGACTAATTAGCATGTATAGTAGTCACGCCCTCCAACGAGTTCGAGCCGTCGACTAACGTACCCTTAAGATCCAGTTCCATTGAAAATTGCCAATACTTTTCCCAGTCAGATTAATTTGATTCAACGAACCATGACAAATGAATTAATAATATCAGTCTACCTACCTACCGTTTGAACTCAGAACCTCACGATCCTTAGCTAACCTTGAGCCTACTACACCATCTAGTAGTGACCCCATAACCAAAGCTAATAATACCTACTGCATTCTTCAACCAATGTTTGTACCTATAGTGTGTACCAAAAATTTCTGATGAAAATATAAACAAATGGAGATGCCAATTTGTAGTTCCCCTTACAAATTGAGTGCTTTGATACGATTATTTGAATAGGTACTTTAATTTGAACCCGAAACTTTAATTTTAAATCACTTTAAAGATGTTTTTCATTTGACAAATTGGGGTTCCTGGCTGACCTTGACCCCACCCCCCCCAAAAATTCGAGCTGTCGCCAGCTTGAATGATTTACGTGTCTTAGTAACTAAAAACTGTAGGTACTATAGCCACAGTGACCCCGATGAGTTTATACAAAAAAAATATGTAAAAAAGCCTGTTAAACTCGTAAATTTGGACACCACTACGCTCAGGTTAAGGCCAGATTTCAAAACATAAACTGCTGTAAAACTAGTTTAAGGTTTTCTTCTCAACAAAATAAGTTCTCTTCCTGTGTAATGGTCACAAGAAAACAGAACCTATTTAAGGCGGGGTGCTAAAATTTTGAGGCTCGCTTGTAGTGATTCTTGAGCTTTCTTCACAAGTCGACAATAAATTCGAACGTATCCAAGGCTGTGTAAAATTGTTGAGCTTACTTCACTCGCTCTTATATTCTACATTTTCAGATTGAAAAAATGTAAATCAAATCCTAACCTATCCGAGACGGGGTTTTAAAATTATCGAGTTAGCTTCGCTCGCTCTTCTCACCCTACAGCCCTGGGGAGGGCGGAGGGGTCTGTCAGACTCTTACTAACTAAAACCACCCCGGTGTTCCGTCTCACACTTGCGCCGGAGATCACGGGATCTAATGCGACTTCCGCGATCCCCAGCCCAACTGTGAGAAAAGATCAGAAAGTTAAAAAGAAGATCAGCATGTCGATTCCCGTAACCACTTCACCGTGAAAACATGTGAAGTGAGCGTGGAGTGAGCTGTCAGCAGTGTCATCTCACCCTGTTGGAATGACAACTAAGTTTTCACGGTGAGATGGTTACAGAATAGCACTGCAGTTATGTAAAAAGTGTGCTTCATTAGAAGTTCAAAAGTTTTTAGAATATCATTTAAATATTTCCCTAACATTCCTCGGCACCCATGGTGAGCCCTCCCCCCCCCCCCCCCAATCTCAGGCTGCGACCGCGCCTGATTTGTCAAAGTTGACTCGTTCTAAATACAGTTCAGATGAATATGTTACTAATTCCATTACAATCTAACCTGAACAGAGTTTGTTTACACTTCCGTCAGATAGTTTTGGAACAGACCGTATGTGTGCATTGACGTTTGTATGTCTATGTATGTATATTTGTATGTATGACGTCAGTCTACCTGAACAAGTTCTAAGAACTAACGACTTAGACCAGTCCTTATTTTGTGAAGCTGCGAAGATTTAAAGAGGTGGTATGTTTTAATGGTGACTGAAGAAACTTTATAAAGTTGAAGCTTTTAAATATTAGGTCTTTACCTATGAAATTGGAGATTTGTATGATAATTTTTAAAATATGTATAGTAATTTTGGTGTTTTTTTTTTTTTATTTCAGCTAATCAATGTAGATACTGGCCCAAATTATCTATACAATTTTGCCATTTTGATGGCAGTTTGTTTATTCCTTTACTGTAGAAGTCTGCCGGACGGGAGGCGATGAAGTCAGCGAAAGCGTTTTGTACTGCCTCTCGGGTGTTGAATTTTTTGGTCGCTTAGTTCGTGTAGCACCCACTTATCTAGCTTTTTTATCTTTACGAAAGGTTTCGGAAAGATTAATGTTGTTTTGACACTAACTCCAAGGCCCGCAGCAAGCTCAGCCGTAGATTGAGTTGGATCTGCTTCCACTATCGCCTGCAATTCGTCGTTATCGACAATGGTTACCGGCAGACCGCGAGGCTCGTTCTTCAACTCAAAAATTTCAGATTTAAAACGATTGAACCAATAATGGACCGTGTTTATGCAAGCAGTGTTAGGCCCGTACACGTCGTGTTGTTTGCGCAGCGGTATGTCCACAACACATACTTATTCGAAACTTGTACAAATTTTCAGTTTTTCCATGGCGCCAAAAACTACCACAATGTCACAAAAACAAAAAACTATCTAAAAATAAATGACTGAATTTGAAATTAAATTAACACGCCTTTCGAATAAAATTCATTTGAATTTCGAATTACGCGCCGATCCACAGATAATTAAATCTGAAAATGCTGGTTATAAAATCTCCAATTACATAGGTAAAGACCTATTATTATGAAAACTATTTAAGAAATGTCATAAATAAGACGGCTATTGTGGCCTATTCAGATAATTATACGCGATATCGCTGTCGCACTTGGTAGCGATACTGGTCCAAAGTGACTAAGGGCTGATTTCACCAAAGAAACTGAACGCGATCAGCATTTCTAAAACGCGTTCAAGAGCTGTCAGTGTCAAAGTTGTTATGGATTAAAATAGGGGTGAGTTGTTACATGATATTCGCGAAACGTAACGATTTCGAAAGCGTCACCTGTTTTCAAAACGAGTGATTTTACATCATTAACGTAATATAATACTAACACAAATAAACTTCCCTTCATACTTCATTTATTCAGACTGAGGACGGTTATTTTGTAAGTGCTTAGTTACATTTTCGATGCAGTATCGAAATTGTAACTAAGTACCTACAAGTAAAATAACGTATATAAAGTTTGACTCAAAACTAGTTATTCGGCTACATGCCCCGTAGCCAGTAATTGTAACTAGTGACGTGAAATAACGCCCCTATCTAGAATATTGTACACTGACAGCTCTTGAACGCGTTTAGATGTGCTGAGCGCATTCAATTTCATTATTGAAACCCGCACTCAGTCGCTAGAGAGCGCGACAGCGATAAAGCTATTATTTGAATAGGCTTTTAATAAAAAGGCTGAACTAGCCAGTCTCAGTACAAGTTTTTAATAGGTAAGCATTTAAAATCAGCCCTTTGCTATTTCGAACAACATTAGGCTGATTATTAATTGCTTGTAGGACAAATGGACACAAAAGTCGGTTGGTTAAGTCAATGAGGTAGTCGACTTTATAACAATGTCTATTTATACCAGGTCCATTTTTCCCACATCCTTGTATCCAACCACGCGTTCTTGGGTCATTCGTATTTTTGGGACAAATATGCGCGTTTGATCCGCCATATTGATACGTGAGGCCACAGGTTTGTCAACGCAGACTTTTTAACAGAAACACGTTGAAATAAAACAGAGAAACGAACAAAATACATTACGAGCAGGTTTTGTAGCCGGAGCTAGTAATTAGCGGATTAATTATAATTGAAGTACCCTTTTTTCTAGACGTAAATATATTCGTAGAATACTAATTGATTCGAGATCTGATGTAAAACTAGAGATTGACATTGAACTGTTGCATAATATTTAGCTAATTGTTTGTGTGGTTAATTTACACCTAGCGTCGGTCATAATAACAACAATCTTATTAGCGACATCTATCAGCGAGTAGCGGCACTTTTTCAACGCTTAGAAAAATGGGTTTCAAAATTTCGCTTGCTTCAAAAACAAGATGGCGCTCGTTAGACATAATGGAGTGCGCATGTCAAAAATTCATGTCATTCACACATCATTTTATTTAGTGATATCGTAAAAACGAGTTGAATTTGTGAAAATATAAGGACGTGGTGTCTTCGGGCATGAGTGCCATATATAATATACGAACGATTGTGTTAAATAGAATATCCTGGACAATGTATTAGTGGACGATAAAACGGGAGTGTATCATGGTGGTCAAATCCTGAAAGGAAAATCGACTTTATTGCAGTTTCCCCCTGAATTTCCGTGTGGTGCGTTCTGTTCAATAAATATCTTGTTTTGTTTCACATTCCGAAGATGATGTGACTGTATAACTGGTGTGTATAGTGGATAACTTATTATCTATTTTTGACTACGTTTTCGATCTATATTTAACGACAGTGATTCCATTTTATTGAATTACGTATAGGAAGACTCGCAAATTGCGTAAGTTGCACATTTGTTTTCGATATTTCAGCGTCCGTACGATAATCACGATGAGTGCAGTAGCTAATGCAAAGAAACATGAATTTTAAATGCTAAATAGATACATAGAAGAATGTTTACATACTTAGTACACAAAGGCACACTGATATTTCAGCTCTAGCTAGGTATTTTAGCAATTAGGTACAAAAAACCTGAAAAAAATACAAATAAAAAAACTGAATGTAAAGTTAGATTAGAAAATTACAAAAAACAAAACAATATAAAACCAACCATTTACAAATTTTAAATTACAGAAAAATAAAGTTTAACGTTTGCAAATCTAGTTGGCCATGCTTTATCCAATAGGAATTTTTCATAATTGATGATAATGTTCCGCTATCAATATATTTGTCTAGCATCATTATTATGTATATTTGTCTCCACTAAGCATATTTAGCAATAGACAAACAGACAACTACCATTATCGGAGTATTTTGTTTAGTATGTATACAACATTATTTAATTGTCTGTTGTCTTTGTCACTCCTATGTTGATAGATGGAGAGGGAGAGGAATTCCAAAGAAAAGATAGATGAACTGTGTGAGGAATGGTATGAAAGAGGAAGATGATTTTCTTACTGTCCCACGCTCCACTCCTTCCATCTTTTGTGATTCCTCACTTCCTCCTTCTTGTTTTGATTTAATCTATCCGGTTTATCCAACAATCTCCTTTGAAGTCCAGACCAGTCTCAGCTCAGGTTACCAGCTCCGGGCTTTTGGGCCCAAAGTCTGTTTGGCATGCGGCAGACATGTTCTGCCCAGTCCTATTTAAGCCTTTTGAGCCACATCAGCTGTCTTTGTTACTACTATTGGCAAAAATTATTATATTCAAATCTACGGCCAAGTGCATTTCGGAAGCATACATAAAGGGTTCCGTACCACCATACAATATTGAACACTACATATTTTTTCTTTTATGTAATATTGAACTAAAAAATATATTTTTACTATTTGCTGAAAACTTCGTCTACCTATTTCAGTTCAAAAGATACAGCCCTGTGACAGACGGACGGACAGCTGAGCCTTAGTAATAGGGTCCCGTTGCACCCTTTGGATACAGAACTCTAAAAACTGATTCAAATTCATGTGATTAACTAAACTACTATTTATCTCTAATTCAATGTAAATATTGTTAATTAAAACTAATTAACATGGAATCTGGTTCAGACTACATTTTTCATTGATTTCATGATAGAAGGTTACCGTAGTGTGAAAATAATTAGCATAGGCTTGTTAGCTAGCTAACGTCATTGATAACAGGATTGATAAGTAGCAACTGTAGGTACCCACATTATGTTAATACAATTCCGGTGTATTTGTTCAGTTTTGCCAACTTAACCCACACCAGTCTCCATCATCGTCTGCCTATTTTTTCCCAACGTTAAGTTGGGGTCGGCTTCCAGTCTAACTGGATGCAGCTGAATAAGACCAATATTTAACATGGAGCGACAGCCTATCCTCCACAACCCAGTTACTGGTTGATTTGATACCTCCTGCTAAGACTGGTTTTCAGAATTTCGGGCTTCTGACGACCGGTAACGACTGTCAATATAAAAAAATTAAACTTTTTTTTTTTATATTGTTACTTGAAGTACAAGTTAAGAAAATCTGTTTTTTTTTGTTTTATAAATAGTGTTTAGATATCGTACTCATCAAGTCTGCTTAGTTTCGCTAGGTAATTTAATTTGACCCTGTAAGTACTATAATTTCAAGATCTAGTAGTAGTAGAACTGTAAAAGAGCTCATCCGGGAAACTAGCACCATTACTCATTTCTTCGGCACAAACAGTGTTGCTGTGTTCTAATTTGAAGGGTGGCAGCACAGAAATATTAAAAACAGGGTGGCAGGGACTTTATGGCGGCTCTGAAGTGCGCTACTCACTGCGCAGTACCGCACCCCTCACCCCCGCTGACACGTGAATTTGTTACTGCGCAGCGACTCGCCTCATGTTCCGATCCGCCATTAAGTTTGAAACTAATTGGTTGGAAAATATTTAATTGGTTATTAAAAAAAAATGCGTTGTAGTTTGTTGACACAGTTGTTTTTTTATGATAGCTGACGAAAAATGTCAGCGCAGGTCTAGAGTCGTGTACTGAATCCATGGTGCCAGGTTTTGCATCGATGTCTCTGCCACCCTATATATTTATAGGAGCTAGTATAATTTTACATGCACAAGAGTCATTCCGTATCTGGGATGGTAGATTTAGATGGTGGTGACCATCAGGTGGGCCACTTGCAAGACTACCACCATGTAACATTAAAAAAAAACTTTTACTAACCAAGTGTACAAACACGCTGTGAAGACGAGTAGCTTCCGACTTTGTCATTGTCTCAGAGGGTACCGAGAGTTCCTGTGCTTACACATTCACAGCGTGTTCGTACACTTAGTAACCACAAATAAAGCGCGCGTCGCTTCGTGAGGTAAAAATACTATAATTGAGTAGGTATAGCCACTCGTAAAGGCTATTTTTAATATAAGGTTGGCCTATTTGCTGCTGACCTCATGTACCAAGCTTTTTTAACTCCCTTAATTCGTAGAAACCTTTATGTATTAATACATAAGCCACTTTTCTTGGAATGTTTCAGACTAGGTTTCTAGACTTCAGACAATAAATAATGCTTTATCGGCTGATCTTTAACCTTTACCACGCCCCGTCGTAGTTTTACCAAAGAGTGGAAGAGAGGGGTGTACTCCCCCCAAGTGAATCTGATTCAATGACTCAACTGGCCCTGACATTATGTTTTGATTGGAGGGTCATTTGTGTTAACATTAGATAGGTTGGAGCATGATAATGGGTCATGACTGATCGAGTCGATTTTCATAATTTGATACGTAATTTCTTCGCGAACGGAGGTTGGTAGCGCTATACGCAAATGTATCCAACATTCATTTTTTCTATGGCAGTATCCGTCTACGGGCCGCTGAAAATACGCACCGGGAAGTAAATGGACTGGCGAATATAGCAGTTTCAATTTTAAAGATTGTTGCACTGTTGCATACTTTTTTGCATTTTACCTTTAGCATTAAAACCAGTGTAAATAATTGTTGGTGAACCAATAAAATAAATAAAGCCCGCTTCCATGTTGATGGTATCGCGCTGCAAACCTCTGCCTTCATAATTATCAATTTGGGTCTGAGAATTATCCCAAAAGGAGGCTTATATGCTTTTGACGGCATCAACAGTCCTATTCCAAGTTGTTTTCACCCCTCCGCAATTTTTAGAAGGCAAGTCAAGTACTGATCCTCCAGATCGTCATAATCAGCCTATAATGTTCACAATGCTAGACCACGGACCTCCTCTCTTCAAGAGGCTTTAATCCACCACACGAGCCCAGTGCTGGTTGGTAGATGTCACATGTCTTTGAATTTTTCGGTTCTAGGTCATGCCGGTTTCCCCACGATGTTTTCCTTCACCGTTTTGAGAGCTGTCTGGGTTCGAAACCACGACCTTCAACTCGTAAGTTAGTCTCTTTTCGAGTATTTTCAATCTACCGCTGTCCCAGTTTACCTACGCCCAATATCCCGTGTCTTGGGACTCATCCCAAAAGGAGGGTTATCTCGTTTCGTCTACATCAACACTCAACAGCCCATGTAGGTTTCATCCAGTTTCCCAACCTATGTCCACAGTAAAAAGATTTGATTTGAAAGAAGCAGCCAGATGCACCCACGGCCTATTTTAATTTTTGAATTGTTTTTATCTTTTTATTACGGACATTGTATTTGTTTTTTATTCTTTCTACATTGTTTCACATGTATAATTTCAACATGAATGATGTAACCAATTTTTTCTTGCCCTACTTCTCCATAGGAACCTACTACGCTTTTGAATGTGCAACTAGCTTTATATTTTTGACTGACTGACCCCTTGACAGTTCAAAAGTGCCTGTCAATGGTTTAATTGAAATAAATGCTTTGAGTTTGATGTTAGGTAAATTACAGTTCCATTATGTTCTGCCATAGGCATACAATAATTATGTAAAAATGCATTATAAAACATTTCTTAGGTATCACTTATATAAAGCAAATCTTACAAAATAACAATAGGGTGTTTGACTCTATATAATATAAGAAAAAAACTAAAAATTTATTATTGAGATAGCTTAGGCAAAAAGCAGTCGGAAAACGTTAGTTTTAGTTAATAAAATAGCAAAATAAATTTTAAAATTCAATTTAATGGTTTCAGCTTTTTTAATCTGTTTCATAACACCACTAGATAGTAGTCGCCATGTTATTACGTCATACGGCTATGTAAACTTAGAAAGGTATGTTATCTGTCAACTATCAGCGTACCTTTAATCTATAAAGGCTTTTTATTATTTTCGTAACCAACGTAATTTTTATTGAAATAATACCATGGAGGACGGTTTTGTTTAAGGAGACAACACTAATTTATAACTTAAAAAATATTACTGCATTTGTTTACACAGCCAACTGACGTCATGACCACAGAGCAATATGGCGTCCACTGCGTCCAGCATTTTCATGAAATTACGCGCGAAATTTGAAAATGCAAAATTTAAATGCATTTTTATGGCACATAACGATTGAATAAAATTTTTTAGTGGTTCATTAGCACTATAGAGTCTAATTGAGATACTTTTCAAAAATGGGTGTAATACCCTATTAGGTGTCTGGTGATCATCTTATGTCAAGTTTCCATATCTTTTGGATATTTTCCACCCACAGCCCGACTTCGTCCACTGCTGGGCATAGGGCGCTATTTTCTTGTGCCAATCCCCACGCTCCTGTGCTACTCTTAACCAGGTTTTGGTCGCTCTTACAAAAAGTAGGCCAGAGTCCTAGCAGTGGGAACATTTTAGGCTGTATTAATGAAAATACTGTTATTCAACTGCATCCGATCACGAACCGATCCAACATACCTAGTTGGAAACTGGTGTTGATGTAAAGACCAGTAGTTCCTGCCTGTTTTTCACCAGCTCTCAAATCAACTCGTAAATTTCTCCAGTTCAATGTATTGTATGGTATAAACAGTCATTAGTTTATACGTAGTGTTTAGTAGATCCGGGTGTTGTGACGTCATAGCTAATCTCGGACTTATTATTGTACGTTAACTACGCAGAACATACCGCCGACAACTGACAAGCATAGATGCATATGTTCGTCAGTGGTCGGTGGCATGTTCTCCGAATTTAGCAGATTTTTTTAGGCACAAAAGGACTAAAAAAGACAATAATGTTGGCAGAGAAAGAGGGCGTTCTTTTCAAATTCAAAAGATCGTCGTTTTTAGCTTTACCTGTGGAAGCTTTGGATAGCATACTAAGAGGGTTGTCTTTTTTTTTGCAGCCTGAAGCTTTTATTTCGTTTTCGCGTCATGGTTACTCTCTCCATATAGGGCAGACAGACAGGTTCGTAAAGCTACTGCACCCCACGTATAAATCATTATGTGTTGTTTATGTGCAGGGGCAGCATGAGGCTCCAATCTTGTGAAACACCTTCGTTAGATCTTCTGATGATTGTTGTGTTGACTTCTATCGAATGCATAACAACTGCTGAACTCCCGAGGGACCAATAGTCCAGTTTAGTTGTTAAGATCAAACCGCAGTTGGTCTGCGTTAAAAATACAGATATAGTGCCACTACTACACAAAATACTCTTTCATCTGTGTCATGTAAGAAAATCTAAGCGACTTCACCGTTTTCTAAACAGTTTGATGCTGGATAGATCTCCATAGCGATATGGAGCACATCTAAAGATTCTCTCCAGATTAGTAGTGACGGCATATCTCTGGGCTCTGAGACTACATAACGAGTCTACCTGTTTATCGTAACCTGTCGTAAAGTTTTTTAAAGTCACTGTTACAGTAGGTAGATTTATGCTTTGTAGGGTTGGCTTTTATATGTTCAATTTCAATTTACTTAAAAATAGTTTTAAATTAAATGTAAGACATCAGAAGTCTCCCGATTGATTTGCTCTTTAACATAAGCTTCCACCAGGCTTTTCCATAGCTCACAGTCGTGAGTTATTCTTGTCCATGTCCCTCCCGCAGCAGTTTACAAGTCTTCTTCCCATTTTGAAATGGTCTCCCTCTTTCGTTCACTGGAATACGATTCTGTTACGTCTCTGGCCCATCTTCCGTTTTTACTCCTGATGACAAGACCTACCTGCTTATATTAAAATTTTATGATTGTGTAAGTCACGTCTGTTACGTTTGTTTTTTTCCTTTGTCTTTCTTCTTTATATTTAGCATGCTCCTTTCATGCTCCTTTCTGTTGTCTCCTTGTTCTTATGTTGACATCTTACCATTTTGAATGTTATTGGATGTCAAATAAACAAGCGGCCTTCTGCCCGACTTGTACCATGTTACTTGGGGTCACCGAAAAATGTTTTTCTCTTTCATTCTCTCCTATTATGAGTCGCGGGCAGAATCGAGTTTTCTACCTATACATAATACAGGCTGAATTTTTAGTCACCGTCCAAATTTTTTCTAGGCATTATAGGTATGATTCACTAAATCAATTTTTGAAAAAAAATCGATACGTAAAATTTTCATATTAAATAATTTTCTCGAAAGAATTATCCGCTCTGTGTGGTATATAATTACTTTGTAATGTGTAGGTTTATCTATATTTTTGTATTGAGTGATACTTAAAGAAAAAACACGTATTCAATGATTTTCGCCAAAGATTAATAATATCAACATTTGGACGGTGACAAAAAATTCAGCCCGTATAACCATCAGTACTTACCATGGCGATCGAGCTCAGAATATTAGAGGAAAGTTCATACTAATTCCATGCTGCCATGGTAGTTGGTACTTACTTATTCCATGTCATTATTTTAGAATAATGCTGTACTCTGCTCGGGTGAAAATACGGAGAAAACGAATTTTCCCGGATATGAGACTTAGCTAGATCTATTTTTCGCCCCCGTAAACCCCTATAGACATCGTTAGAGAGCCTTTTTTAAACCAATGATTTCAAATAAATATATTATAGGTATACATAATAAATATGTAATTTGACGTATTCCTTCCAGAACGTGATAGTTTGACCCATTTGCAACAATTAAGCACCCCATAAACTCGAAAACTTGTCTAAAATATGGGAAAAGTAAAGGTTTTTTTGACAGATTGAGACTGAGGTGAGCGAGAGAGGAGGTCGTGGCTAAATAATAACAGACGCACGGGTCGATCCATCAGGTTAAGCGACGCTTGCCGGGGTTGGTCGGTGGATGAGTATCTTTACATACCGAGTCTCCTCCGTGGCTCGGAAAGCACGTTAAGCCGTTGGTTCCGGCTGTCATTCGTGGAGCTTTGACGGGTTGTCAGAAGCCCGAAAGTCTGACAACCAGTCTTACCAAAGGGTATCGTATTACCCAGTTACTGGGTGGTTGAGGTCAGATAGGCAGTGGCTCCATGTAAAATACTGGTCAGCCGCATCCGGTTAGACTGGAAGCCGACCCCAACATAGTTGTGAAACGGCTGGAGCAGATTGATTAAATGCGAACTTTCGCAATAATACGAAACGAAAACAAATTTCCATAAAAAGGACATTGTTCGGCGTCCATACATCGTTCGCCTACATGTGAATTTACTTTGTATTCTAAATAATGCAAATATTCGATTAAAACTAAATTAAAATCACGAACACTTCTGATAGGTAATTGAAAAAATCAAAAACACTTTCGGATTTTGGGGTTATAATTAGGCCAATAGAAACATATAAACTTAGCGTTTATTTGTGAAAATACATTGGATTTAAATTGGACCTAGTCAGAACCATTATTTCTCTACACTAATTTATTTGTAGTTATGACCAATATAAAACAGTACTCTGAGTGACGACGCTGTCATTACTAGCAAATGTCAAAGTGTCATCTGTCAATTCATCGACTGTCAGTGTCGATGTAGCTCGTTTCACACAGCGCTTTCAGTCGCTTTTGTTTGTAATTGAAAACCTTATTCATAGATCAAGCGCTGAGAGAGCCTATTCAAAACGTCAAATTGAAACAAAAAATAATGGCGCTGGGTATAAGACCGAAGTGATTATTTTTTAAATGTTTTCGAAATTATGAAGTGTCCGTTTTATTGTTTTTTTATGTAAATTATAAAATAAACTAGTAATTGTTGTAAAGGTTTCTTAAGTGTTGATTCAAAGGCCATTTTTAGAAAGCAGAAAAAAGAAGAAAGAAAAATAGGTTTATTTGTCACAGAAACACGTGCATACAAAAAAAACAACAATATAAACATAACAAATATTCGGCAGCTGCACGTCATGACTGTGACAAGAAGGCTTCCACTCAGCATAATGCTGTGCTATGGGGGCCACAGCACAGCGCTGATTTTCAGTGGTCACCCAGTGATTACATTTTCCTTTACCAAAACTGAAAAAGAGCCATACCTATCTTCATATTTTTAATTATAACTAAGTAAAACAATGTTTACGCCACACACAGATTTAATTATAAACTCATGAGCGATTGTTTATAAAATATCTTTTATTATCGACATAACATTATTTTGACTTTCATTAAACCAAGCGGAGATGTGACTGACTCAGTCAGTCAAGGTTGATAAAGCTTTTTAGCCTGATGTCAGCGATAATATTGGTATTATCTTATGTGGTCCCCTGCCAAGATTTGATCTCCCCATGCTTACGCGTAGCATCACCATGGTACGCGTGCTGATCTTATAAGAGTGCGAAAAACTTGTTTAGAGCATGCGAGACCCACCTCAGAGTATCATTTAACATTTACATAACGACTATGTTCCCCGAAGGATTAGGCAGAGGTGTACCAGAGTACACCCACATTTCGCCAGTTATGTTTTCAGCCCCATATATCAGGGCCATCAACCAGACACAAATCGAGACTCCGGGCTTCTACTGAGAAATTCTTGATGGAAAAACCAAAAAACACTTTGCCCGTCCTGGGAATCGACCCCAGGGCCTCATGCTCAGCAGTAGCGCTTGTGACCACTAGACCATCAGTATCTTATTGTCTTTACATAATATATAAAACTGTTTCGTGACTGACTGACCGACATACAACGCACAAATCATACCAGTGACGGTAGATACATGCAAATTGCAAGATAATTATTATGTTTCTAAGAGCGTGTAAAATCGGCAGCAGCTATTAACCCACAAATTAATGTCCACTACAGCAAATGGCTCGACTCGTAGACGCCTACAATGCACAATCGTGACGAAATATTACGGGTCGTCAGAAGCCCGAAAGTCTGACAACCAGTCTTACCAAGGGGTATCGTATTACCGAGTTATTGGGTTGTAGAGGTCAGATAGGCAGTCGCTCCATGTAAAATACTGGTATTCAGCTGCATCCGGTTAGACTGGAAGGCGACCCCAATATAGTTGGGAAAAGGCTAGGCAGATTGATTGAGTGTGTGCCTCACGGCTAAAATAGTTATTTATCCAACATGTGAGGAAAGTTCGTTTTTCCTATGAGTTTTGACTTTGAGTCTTGAGCGAACGAAGGATTGAAAAATAGTATCACGAGCGCAGCGAGTGATTATAAATTTCAATCCTGAGTAAGCGAAAGACTCAACAAAACGAATAGCAAATGAAGTTGCTCACATGTTGCATACAAAACTTTTCACCACTCCCAGCAAGAAAGTATTCAGTCATCATAGGTAAATAAATTAAATAGACACAAAGCAAATCAAAATAATTCTTTATTTTTTAAAATATCTTTAAAACTTAACATAAACAAATCAGGCAAGGTTAGTTTCGGAACGGGATCATTACTTTCCTCACTGTTCAAACAGTGAGGAAAAACCAACTTTCCTCACTGTTCAAGCAGTGAGGAAAAACCAACTTTCCTCACTGTTTTCGTAGAGAAAAGACACTTCTTTCGTGCGGGAGTGGTGAAAAGGTTAATTTCAGCACTAATGCTAGACAAATGCAGTCTTACGCTGGTTTTCTTGTGAACTTTTAGGCACATTTTAGGGCTTTGTAATTGTGTTCGCTACGGTTTCGTAGCAAAGTGGTTTCGTAGTGGCCGCCACAAAACGCCACTGAAACGATTACACATTCACACTTTACCGGCGAATGACGTCACTGAAATGTTATTTATGAAGGTAAGTTGCTAGAGAGCGTTTTTTGATACCGTAACGTCAAACCCCGCTGCCATCACGATCATGACAGGTGTCACTGTGATCGCCACGTGTGAGGCACCCACCGCTCTTCTAGAAAACCGTAGCTTTACAGACGATGACGTCTGAAGACGTGACCTACGATTTGATGTAACCTACTGTTAAACATAAATATGCCATCTGTCAGTTCCGTCACTTACACAAATAAAGAAAAGGAATATCGCGTTTCAGATTAGCGTTTTTGACAACACTGTCGGTGTGTTGCTGGGGAGTTTGTTAAGCTACTAATGAAGGGGGTGTGCGTTTTGGGAGCAGGCTTTTGTTACCTTTGACGTACAAAAATTATGCTTATTGTCATCCTAAAGGCAGGTTTATACGAGCTCAGTAATTTAGTTTTCTTAGTCAATCCAGCGCTGACTTGCAACTGGGGTCTTGTGGACTCAAGTTTCAACCCAGTCCCGTGCTGACTTCGCGCCCTTAATTCAGTCCAGTCGACTAACCTACCCGTCTATTTTCGGGCTCAGTAGCTTAGTACTGCCGATCTGGTCTACGTGAACCCCTGAAGGTCCGAAATTCCGAATCACTGGGTCCTGTCACTGGCATCGTATAAACTAGGCATAAGAATATTGTTTTGTTTTTTAACACAATACGAACGATAAAAGGTGGACCAAAACTACAAGCTTTCCTAAAATCTATATTTTTCATTTAATATTTAGATTGTTATGGAAAAAATAATCTAAATATATAATAATTATTATATAATATAATAACTATAATAAAGCAGTCACAAAGTGATCATGGTTGCAATTTCCATTTGGGTCAAATAATTTACGGGCAAGTACTGAAGTTCTTTAAACCTACTAAAGTATTTTATCTATATAATTATTTGTATATTATTTTTTGGTAAAATGACTGGGTATTATGTTCCCTCAAAACTCCTAAACTCCTCGTCGAATTGTGACAAACGAGGTATCGTTGGAAGCGCCGTGCCCGTGTTGTTCCGCGTGGTGTAGGCTATATGACGTCACAAAAAAACATGGCGACTTTCAACGGATAAAAAGAATTACCGATTTTTTTTTTTAATTTAATGTTTGTAATGTCATTTATGGTATCTAATGAAAGGTCTCTAAACGAGTACTTTCTGAAAGTATATGATTATTTATACATAAACCCTTTAATGTTACTGTTGAATCTTCCCGAACTAAAGATCTCAATGATCCCAAATACCAAAATAATAGAAATAAAAGTATAAAACCCAACTACGACGAAAACGTCAACTTAAAAGGTATGATCAAGACACCACAGACAGATAAATAAAAAATACGGAGTAACACATAATCTGTTCGATTTCTTAGACGTGAGACGTCTTTCTGTAGTATCTTGTTTACTTTACCTTTTCAGTTGGCGTTCTTGTCGTAGTTGGGTTTTATTTTTTATTTTTATCTATTTAGAAAATGGGTGTCGCTTGATTGTGATCTGCCTTCTGACTTGAAAGAGCAGGGTAGTTGAGAATATGTCATGCTCACTTAAATGTCTCGCTGATGGTGGTGCGTGTGTTGGATCATTCGGTTCCCTACAAAATGGTTGAGCTGGATGGTGCTGATCCACGCGTCGTGTTCGTGAACGTCAGTTGAGACTGGTCATCTCTTATCTGCCAGGTCTTATTTTTAATCGTTTTTTTTTTTATATTGTTCTCACATATAGAATCAGCAAGAGTAATGTACCCAGGATTTTGTAATTTCTATATTTAAAAGAGTGTCCTCGGAGTTTCTTGCCCGTTCTTCTCCATAGAGATCTACGTTTTGGAATGGGCAACTAGCTTCAACTTTCTGACTAACTGACTGACTCTTTGACAGTTCAAAAGTGCCTGTAAATGGTTTAATTGAAATCTATATGCTTTGAGTTTGAGTTTCAGAAGAAGTAGAAGAAAGATGCTTGCTAAGATGGTACTTGTTTCAAAAACACCGTTGAACAGTTGAGATTTATTTTGATCTGTATTTGTTGTGCGTGTTTCGTCAAAAACAACCATATAGTTTATGCGATTATTTGCGAGTCTGCGACTGACTAGCATCTGTTGATAGATAGCTTTTACGCGATATTTCCGGCGTTTATGACGTAGTGTTGTGCTGTGATATATCGATAAAATACTACGATCCTAAAATACATCCACGGGCTACGGGATATCGTCTTCTAAAATTTTGACTTTTCCAGCTTTTAAACACTAGCAATTAGTGAAGGAGGACGTGTCAAGAGTTATATCTTGACACGGTCTACTTTGACCTCCAAAAAGTGCTGATGCTCTGCTTATTTTTTATTATAATTCTTGTAATATCTTGTATTCATTTTGGTCTACTGCGATCTCGCCTAACATTTAATGGGACCCAATCAGTGAGTAGACGAAGGGACGAATTTGACTCCTACCCAAGGCCCGCAATGCCAGAGGGCAGACGTGTGTAGAAAAGGGAATTCTTTGCGCAGTAATGGGACATTACTGGCTCAATAGATACAGATAGATATCATAATGTCGTTGTTTTAGAACACAGTAACTTAAAACTCACGCCTAATGTCAACACAAAACCTCAGCCCAAAACTATCACAAACGTGAATGTATCGATAAACATTCCAACCAACGACGTTTTCCGCTCACTAACACTCGACATTGACCGCTGCAAATGCTCCCATTCCTGCTAGTGATGTAACGCTAACGATATTCAGTTTCTAATTGACTACAATGCTATTAGAATTTCATGCTGGCTTGCTAGCTGGACTAACCTTATTGAAGAATGCATTGCATAGTTTTGCAGTTTGCAGTAACGATGAATAACAGCAATTGACAACTATGTCAATATCTGTTTATTTAATCATGGTCTTTAAATGTGCACTACAAACATTCAAAGTCAAAGTCAAAGTCAAATAATTTATTTCAATTAGGCACAAAAAAGGCACTTTTGAACGTCAAACTTTACAAAAAATAATAAAACTGATTCTAGTCGCCCATTCCAAAAGGTAGTTTTCGTATGGAGAAGAATGGGCAAGAAACTCCACCGTTACTCTTTTTAAAAAAAATCATTATATCTTGTATACACTTATTATATAATTATAATGTGAAGACAATGCACCTAGAATAAGATTACTATACCACGATAGGTAAAAAGAATGAAAAATGAAGGAATGACATAATTATGTGATAGATGCATGGTGCTCACATACTTACAAACATTGTAAAATTATACTATATTTCTAACATTATAATAAGTAATACTAATAATAATAAGTCAGTGTGTGAGTTCAAATAATCACAAAAATAAAATAAAATAAATGTTTAAAAAAATAAAAAAAAATAATTATACAATTAAATTAGCAACCAGTTCGATTTTGTCTAGATTCTGAATTGTCCTATGGAACAGGACCAGCATGTTTCCAAGCATTTTTATCTTGGATATAATCCTCTAATTTGTAATATGCTTGTTTACAAAGTGTACTTTTTATATGATTTTTAAATTTTCTTTCATTTAATTCTAATATATCACAAGGTATTCTGTTGTAACATTTAACACAGTACCCCATAAAAGATGTATTTACTTTAGATAGTTACATTGGCTTGTGGTTCGTGGTTTACCATAATCATAATCGTGGTTTTCCAAGATTCTTGTTGCCTCCTACTCATGTTAATCATAAGTCCTTTTATTATATTTTTACCCAACGCTTATAAAATAAGTAAATAAGATAAAAAAGCATTATAATTCCTACGAAAAAAAACAAACTTTTCCTAACACATGACAATTTTAGTAACATATTAGGTTGGGGAAAAAGTCTTTTCGCATTATAGTATGTATGAACTTGTAATAAAATCTCTTTGGCTATACTATTTGTATCTGGCTGGTTTTGGTATCATTGAAAGTTTAAATTTTAAAGAACATAATTCCAAATTCAAATTAGGAAAATGTGTGATTTTCATTTGTTTTTCGTACCGTCAAGATGAGTGAATCTAATGAAGAAATTCGATACATTTTAAAATTTGACTACAAAAAAGGTAAAAATGCAACGCAATTTGCGATGTTTATGGACCTAGTGCAGTATCTGTGAGAGTAGCACAAATTTGGTTTAAGCGTTTTCAATCCCGAAATTTTGATGTCAAAGATGCACGTCGCTCTGGTCGCCCTATTACGGATAAAATGGATGCCATTTTTGAAAAAGTGGAGCAAGATCGGCATATCAATAGTTACGACGTAGCTGAAGAACTGGGAATTGACCAAAAAACAGTTTTGTCGCATTTGAAAAAAACTGGGTACACAAAAAAGCTCGATATTTGGGTACCTCACGAGCTCACTGAAATAAACCTAATGAACCTACTCATTTGTGATTATTTATTACGACGTAATGAAACCGAACCATTTTTGAAGAAGCTGATAACTGGTGATGAAAAGTGGATCACGTACGATAAGAACGTGCGAAAAAGGTCGTGGTCGAAGGCCGGTCAGGCTTCACAGACTGTGGCGAAACCCAGGTTAACTCGCAACAAGGTGATGCTGTGTGTGTGGTGGGATTGGAAGGGTATTATTCATTATGAGCTGTTACCACCAGGCAGGACCATCGATTCTGAACTCTACTGCGAACAACTGATGAGATTAAAGCAAGAAGTTCAGAGAGAGCGACCGGAATTAATCAACAGGAGGGGTGTGGTTTTTCATCATGATAACGCTAGACCTCACACATATTTAGCCACTCAGCAAAAATTCAGAGTTTGGCTGGGAGGTGTTAATGCATCCGCCGTATAGTCCTGACCTTGCACCTTCAGATTTCCACCTGTTTCGGTCTCTTCAGAATTCCTCAGTGTCAGGTTAACATCACGAGAGGACTGCCAAAACCACTTGTCGCGGTATTTTGATCAAAAGTCCCAAATTTTCTATAGCAATGGGATCATGTCCCTACCTACAAGATGGCAAAAAGTTATCGAACAAAATGGTACCTACATACTTTAGGTAAATGTTAATAAACTATATTAAAAAATGTTTTGAATTTTCTTAAAAAATGCGAAGCAAATTTTTCCCCAACCTATTACTATAATGTTAAACTTATTTTAAATAAACCTCGAGTAAGAACCCCTAAGTTAATTGATGGTGAAGGCCTCTAGAGATTTGCATTCCTCCCTGTCCTTCGTTGTGTTCATCCACTGTTCGCCAGCCACTTGCACTATGTCGTCTGCCCACCGAGCATTAGGTCGACCTCTTTTCCTAGTGCCTGATGGCCCGTTTCAAGATGTTAGTCTGTGAGTCCGTCGATTATGTGCTGTGCACACCTATAAGTGACGAATTCACCGCAAAACTGTTAAAATAGAATATATTTAATGTAATTATTTAGTGAATAAGTCGTTGGTGTGTCAATAAATAAATAAATAAATAAATAAATTATCTGTCAACCTAGCTACGTGATCAGCCCAGCAGCGCCACTATAGTTTTTTACTCAAATACAATTCTAACAACGCAATCTGATGAGTTCTTGGCATAAAGCCATACTACGTTGTACCGTAATCGTTTTCTTACCTTTCATGCGATTGTATTGAGGTGGTGCAGTCAAGATTAATAGTCTGACCGCTGCTGGTCTTACCTTTGAATGTCAGTCTAGGCAGTCAGCCCTGCTAGTTTTCTAACTGATTGGCGAGTCGTTTTACCAAGAGATGAGCTCGCAGGTGTGAGATGATTGGATAGAAAGGGGTGCGTACTGAGATGAAGACAAGAAGTAGTAGGAAGAAGACCAACACCAAATAAATAACTAAAAGAAGTTTTTAGTATGAACGTGGATGACTATACTCGTAGGAGAAGACCAAAGAAATGATGGATGGACTGTGTGAAAGGTGATATGGCTAAAAAGGGAGTGACTACCGAGATAATAGACGACTAATAGAGAAATATGGAAGAAAAAGACATATTGCGCCAACCTCAAATAAATTGGGATAAGCAGCACGAAAATGGTGATGATGAGTTCGTGGTCAGTCTTGGTAACACGAAATATTTATTTATTAATACTTCAAGCACAAATGTACAGAGGCGGGGACCACAGGCATTTTCTACCAGTCAACCTTTGGGTGATGCAGAGACTAACAGTGGTAGGTGCAATAGCGAGAATTGAGGGAAAAAATATTTATTTAAATATAAAAATGGTCAGTCTTGGTACCACGAAATATGGAATGACCTACGAATAGGTAAGAATTTAGAAAATGTTGCAGAGGTCAGATGGCAGTCGTTGTGTGCAAAATACTCTTTTCCCACATTGGGTAAGACTGCTTCCTAACCAAAACAGTTTGAAAAAGGCAAGTCTAATGTTGCTAATGTGAAGTCGAAAGGCCGATGATTGGCTCTTCTCCTTCACCAATGTAGCTGAATCACAGTGTTATCCCTGACCTTCGCATTCAAATAATTAGAGATACCAACAGCATTCAAAATACAGTAGATCAAACCGAATATCCGATCAGTAACACCTTGTGCTGGAAAAAAGTTTCGTTCGTTCACAGTGTGGACTAACGGGACTATTTTTATATTATTCCCGATCAGTAATACCCCTGTCGTTAACACTGTTGACAATCGGAAAACAAGTTCCGTTCGTTCAGTGTTGACGCATGCAAAAATGTCAAGGTTTAGAAAACTGAAGCGAATCTTTTTACATTTTTCGTCATGGGTGTCGTTTTCATAGTTTCCCAGGGTGCTAAAGCCGATAATTAAGTCAAAATGTAAATCCACTAGGTATGGCAACAGCCATACAATGAAAAATGATAAAATTATTTCTGTGATGACAGTTGTAGCTTGTTTTAAGTGGGTTAAAGGAACTAAGGAGTCTTGAATCCATTCAATATTCACCCTTCGAAATCCTGGCCTTGTTAACTTCGAAGCTCGGTCTTTTTAGCACGTTTAAAATGACATGAAAGGCACGTGCTTCAGCGAGATGTTTTAAAATTGTTCTAACGCGCGAACTGTGACAGTTGTCTGGTCGTTTGCCAGAGTATGACTAATTTCTATCGTCATATTTCCTCGTATTTATTTATTACTTGTTAGCCCTTAGAGGGCTGTTCCTAATGCAGCATTTGCGGCATGTTTATTTTCTCGTTTAAAGCGCAGGGTTCCGATTTGCCTTTGTCTCTGTCTTTTTCTTTACGTGTAAAGAGTAAAGAAAATAACCACACTTTTGTACTTTTTCAATGTTTTTCGTTGTTTTTTTCATCATATTGCTCATATTACTCATCATAATCCATCACTGAATGCAGGTTGACATTAGACATTTTGTGGTATATTTTTAATTATAATTATAATTGTTAGGGAAGGTATAAACTGCTTTTAAGGACAATTAAGAGGTGTGTTTGAAGATTTTTTTGAAGCATTAATGTATGTTTTATTATGATTTGAGTTCCATCACTGTATTAAAATAAGACTTGAAAATATCATTGTTTTTTTTTTGGTCAAAATTATTTACGGTTTAAGAGATACACTGCTTTAAAAAACCCCGTTTTCGGAACCCTGCGCCTTAAAACTAGATAGATATGATTTTAGGCTTTTAGGGGCTTATCAATCTTTGACGGTTCGCATGATTCGTATGTCCAATTCCTTAACGCATTCTACGTTTTGTTTGTCTCTTGCCTTGGATGATTAGTTAAATATTGGTGATGGTGTTCTTCAGTAATCGTTATCCATAGCAATGAGATGCGGTTTACTCTCAGCCCATCAAAAAGAAAGAAAGAAATATATTTTATTTGAGACACGCACAGGTAATACAAACAGTAATAATAATTAAAAGAAAACAAAATTATTTAAAAATAAAAAAGGAGCATAAAACAAGGACACAAACAACAATTAGGAGGATATCTCAACATAATACGGCGATATTTAAAAAATAATAATTAAATACCACCGCGCTGGTATTCCGATAGGGCCCACTGTGATACCACGGACACACCTACGGGCTTAAATAAATCCCACTAGGGGATTACAAAAAAGATAAAACAATACAAAATTAAAAAATATTAATAAAAACCAAAACTATGTACATACGCCAACCCGAAACATCATCATCTATTCTTCAGTAGATTTCAAGACTACATTTTAATGAAATCCATTTCGGTGTTCTGTCTTCTTCACTGCCTGTTCATACTTTAACTCTAAACTGCCATATTAGGCCTGTTATGAAGGTAATATGCAAAGTTCGTATACATACCCAACGAAAACCACCTCGATAAGCTAGATTCCTTTTTAAAGGATTGGCCCTATATTGCAGAAGAAAGGCAGGCCTTTACATTCATACATCATATCTACCTTCATACATCTTTTATGGGGAACTGTGTTAAATGTTACAACAGAATACCTTGTGATATATTAGAATTAAATGAAAGAAAATTTTAAACTCATATAAAAAGTACACTTTGTAAACAAGCATATTACAAATTAGATTATTATATCAAAGATAAAAATGCTTGGAAACATGCTGGTCCTGCTCCATATGACAATTTAGAATCTAGACAAAATCTAACTTGCCAATTTAATTGTTTAATATTATTTTTTATAACATTGATTTTATATTTTGTGATTACTTGAACTCACACACTGACTTATTATTAGTAGTACTTGTTAAAATGTTTGGAATATCGTATAATTTTACAATGTTTGTAAATATGTGAGCACCATGCATCTATCACATAATTAATTTATGTCATTCCTTCATTTTTCATTCTTTTTACCTATCGTGGTATAGTAATCTTATTCTAGGTGCATCATCTTCACATATAATTATATAATTAATGTACCTATGCAAGATATTGTGAAAATATTTTAAAAGAGTAACGGTGGAGTTTCTTGCCCATTCTTCTCCATACGAAAACTACCTTTTGGAATAGGCGGCTAGAATCTTTTTTTTTTTTTTTTTTGTATATGTTGACGTTCATAAGTGGCTTTTTTTGTGCCTAATTGATATAAATTATTTGACTTTGACCTTGCAGCAGTGGGACAGCATAGGCTCATAATAATAATCCTTCTTGCTAAAAGGCGACCAAATTGATTATTTCTGACTCCTAGCATCTTCTGATTATTATAATGCGTTTTCTTTTCAACCATACTCTGCTACAGTAGGGCTGATATGAAGGAATATAACACTAATTTCGTATCCATATTCCTGGGGAAGACCGAAGAAACGATGGATGGACACTGTGAAAGATGATGTGACTAGAAAGGGAGTGACTATCGAGATGACGACTGATAGAGAAGTATGGAAGACAAACACATGTTGCGCCGACCACAAATAAATTGAAATAAAGAGAGGAAAATGATGATGATGATGATTTCCATCTTGCTAAAGAGCCAATATTCCTTCCTCCTGGCAGATGAAGTGAAGATTCTCTTTATAATAAGGCGTTTTCCTTTCAACCATAAAGCTAATTACCCATCGTAACTCGTCTTGTAATACATGTAACGCAAGCGCACGTGACGTCACGTTACATTTGGTCTTCTATTAATAATTCGCGTTCACCGGCCCGAGCAGCGTGCCAACTATGTATACGTGTTTACAAATACCACGCTTTGGTGCGAAGCTATCGGTTTATAGAGAGATGGATGATTGTTTTCTTGTTTCTGAGAAACCACAACCAAAAGTACCCAGTTCTTGTCATTCTAGGGTCGTAAAAGTCCTTATTGCTCCCAGGTAACAATTTGATCTACTGTCAAACCTGTGATACTATTTTGTCCTGGGTTTTTCCATTTCTTTTGACGTTTAATCTTTCTCAGAATTTAGGGTTTCTTACTGAGGCTCGGTTTTTGAAACTGTTGTCAAAAGTAATTTGAACTCTTAGTGGTGACTATGATTATTGATTTGATGAGGTTTTTTGAGTCTTCCATCCGTGCCTAAACCGTCTAAACTGGAGCCCTTTCACAAGAAAATATAGTTTTACCGAGACCGCCGTTCCGCGCCTTAGGACAGCGTTGACGAATGAGCGGCCTGCACTGCCCCCCCGTTTCGCCGCGCACATACCTAAGGCGCGGAACAGCGGTGTCGGTCAAACTATAATACCTACTACCTACTATTGTAACTTATTCATCCTTCCAATAGACACAAACACACTGCAAAGTCAAATAATGTATTACAATTAGGCACAAAAAAGGCACTATTGAACGTCAAAATAAACATTTAAAAAAAAGAGTAGTCGCGTAAAAGGTAGTTTTCGTATGGAGAAGAATGGGCAAGAAACTCCCTCGTTACTCTTTTAAAATGTTTTCACAATATCTTGTATACATTAATTATATAATTATATGTGAAGACGATGCACCTAGAATAAGATTACTATACCACGATAGGTAAAAATAATAAAAAATAAAGGAAAAACAGATAAATTAATTAAGTGATATATGGCATGGTGCTCTTCTTTATTATATCTATGGTGCTCACATATTTACAAACATTGTAAAACTGTTGAACACGCATCCCTTCCTGGCCATATAGCACGTACAAAATAAATCTGCCCTGTCTTTTCCAACGGTGTTGGGGTCGGCTTCCAGTCTAACCGGATGCAGCTGAATATCAGGATTTTACACGGAGCGACTGCCTATCAGACCTCCACAACCCAGTTACTGGGTTACACAATACCGCTTGGTAAACCTGATTGTCAGACTGTCAAGGATCTACAAATAACAGCCGGGCCCAACGGCTTTTCGAGGGAACGAGGATTTTCGATAATGTAATGGATGGTCACCCATCCACGAAGTGACCACGGCAAGCATAACTTAACCTTCGATTGACCCGTGCGGCTGTTATCATTTAGCATCGATCCCCTCTTATCACTAGAACAAATGAGAGCTCAAATACGAATAAAACCTGGGTAGAAAAAAAAAAACTATTTAGTTTGTCCGCGTTAAGGCTCGTGCAGACCAGCGCGACTAGACGGCGCGACGCGACTCGAACAATACAATTTCTAAGAAAACTTCACGGTATAACAATAGGCGGTGTCGCGTCGCGCTAGTCTGCACGAAGCTTTAGTCAGATACTCGTAATAAAATAGACACGTATTTCTTGCTTTATTATATTAATAAAAAAATATTTAGATAAAAGCCATTAAAGTTGGGGAGTGGGGGCACGTCACAGCTAAATGTAAAATCTACAGCGTGTTGTCATGACACATTTTAAGTTAATGTATCGCCGTAATCTTTTGAACAAGTAAACAAAGAAAAAATATTTGTCCAATATTTTGTCATCCCTATTGTATTTCATTGAAAGCTCTCAACTCGTATGATATTCAGTGGTTTATTTTTGGCACGTGTATTGATTTTTAGCTCAGAAGAGCGCGGGTGATGCAAAAAGTGAATGTAATTTTAACTTGTTGTACAATTTTGTGTTTTATCCCCTAATGAAAGCTATAAACATACATCTGGCGACTGAAACGAATCCTTTCAGCTTCCCTTAAGGTTAGGGTTACTATCCGCCCGGATTTGTCCGGCATTTTGGCCCTCGGTCCGTGCGTCTGACCTTCTCATTTTTCCGGATTGTTCGGTGAGTTTTTTTTTAATTTAAAAATGTTATATGAATACTGATAAAAGTAAGATTTGAAAGTAGTCCGGGGTTTTTAGCAAATGTCCGGTTTTTTTCAGGACATTACAAATTTCGATATGGTAACCCTAAGTGAGATGCGCTAGTGTAACCTGTTTTTTTTACGTTTTTGGCAATTAGCAGGTCAGTATCAGGTTGCAGTGTAGTAAAAAAAGTTAGACCCGGCCGTAACAAATATGTATTTACCGGAGTATAATCATTAAAATCATCAAAACAACACCAAGAACATTTAATTCGTTTTAAATTAAAACTGATGCATTTAATTTATCCGATAACGAATTACCAAAACACAGCTTCTTCATAACAGTCATAAACGAAACATAGACAAAACAATTTTCTAAATAATCTTTCAAACATGAAACAAGAACGAAATTACATAAACATGAAAAAAAACTTCAAAAAATTCCTTCAATGTTTACAGACAATGAAAATAAAATTAAAACAGATGTCTGTACTAATATATCAAATATGAATTAGTAACAGTAGAGACAACTTCATTCAGAAGAAAATGACGTACTTCCATATATATGTACTGTCTTTGTGTGTGTGCGTACGTAAATGTAAGCATGACGGCAGAATGACCCGACCATAATAAGTTGACATTTCTGGGGGGCGCCACTTTCTAAGGCAACTCAATCGATTCAGAAGTTTTTGATTTTTGTTCCATTTTTCGCCACTCGACACAAAAATTGGTACAGTTTGTGTCCATGTTTTGTCTATGTGTATGTTGGTGACGTGTGTTGTGGTTGACGTGTATATGCTGACCTTGTGTGTGTGGGTGTTAGCATGTAATACACTGCTGGCATTTCCTGTCGGCGAATGTTTTAAATAACTGTGGTTTGTAGTTGAGAAATTGATGTGGGTCACGATTTTTGCAATGTTTTGTCTTGAAAGGATTTGCCGAGAACATAGAAAAAGAAATAGCTTTGTGTTGTATATTAATAAATTGAATTTCATCAACATCGTTATTAACTCAAGCTATAGCAGTCCACATAGGCCTCTCCTAGGTTTTACTGCTAAACAAATGTAAAAAAAAAAAATATCCACTGACTAGAGAATCGCGGCGATAGTCACGTTGTGCCTTCAAATTATCACTGCGATAATATCATCGTGTAGAGATTTATTCATAGAGTTACTATTGAATATGATGGCACTGCGATCCTTTCGCCCGTGGTGAAGGCGCCTAAGTGGAACGGTTGTAAAAACATACAACATCCCAAAACAAGATATCTCCTAAATCCAGGTATGCGTTAACAAACATAAAGCACTAAAGCACATATAAGTACATACACAAAGATTCAGAACAAAGCCCTTTTCCCTTAGATCTAGAGGCGATCTAATGTTGAGAGGATGAATGAAAGGCGACTAACAAGAAGTATTTACAAAGCAGATGTGTCGCCCTAGGAGGACATACACAGACCTTATTGGTGATGTTCTTCAGAAAGGTCAGTTGCATAGTACTCGCAGACTTTCTGCCGACCCCCATGGCAAGAATGCGTAAGTTTATACACCTAAACACGGTCTATAGAAAGTTTTGGACATTTCTGATTCTTTAAAAAATGTTTTAAGCTTATCCTTGAAAATCAACGGTCATCAAATAACCGTTCCGTTTGCTAATCTTCCTGTTACGATCAAAACCGGTCCATCTGTCTATCTAGATTGTGTGGCACCCTCCATGCAGCATCTATAGATAGGGAAGATTTGTAACGGTCACTGTCTGGTTTTAAATGAAATGTAACTTGTTCTTTTTAGGGCTCCATACCTCAAAAGGAAAAACACAATCCTATAAGGATAGGTTCACTTCGTTGTCCGTCCGTCCGTCTGCCCGTCCGTCAATCAAGACCCTTTTTCTCAGGAACGTGTGGAGGTATGAAGTTGAAATACGTATCAAATACGATCAACCTTCTAAAGAAAGGCATTAAAAAAAAATCGGCCATTTATGAGTTTTTTTAATACTCTCAAATAAATAAATACATGTAGGGTATTTTCCGTTGACTAAGAATTATGAAATATGGCAAAAATAAGGACTCACAGGCTACAGCACAAACTTACAGTTTCAGTCAGGGACTTAATTACCGAAAAATTAAGGTACCTTTAAATTTCAGTATGACGTCATACCGTTAAATAAAGGTTACCGAAATATTTCGATACCGTTAATTTTTTCAGTAGCGGAATTTTGAGGTTGGATATGCATACCGGTATATTTCGGTAGAAGTACTATAACCTTTATAAATGTTTCGGTAGCAGTACCTAAACCTTAATAAATAGGGGTTTTCTTTGACACACCGCCTCGCTACTCTGTATGTCGTTCACTTGCCGATTGTTACAAAATAGGTACACAAGTTCTAAAGTGTTCGACGCCGCGCTGTCTCGCATGTTTTTGATACCGAAATCGTGTAAAGTTTAAATAACGGTTTAGCCCAACCTTTATTTTTAAAGGTATCGTTATAGCTCAACCTGTATTTTAAACCGGTACCGGTATATTTTTGAGGTATCTTGACCTTTAACCATAACCGCTTTCAGTCCCTGGTTTCAGTTGGAGAATTGACCGTGACGTATATCGAAATTTTTTCAACGTTTAGTTTGTTCTCGGGATAAATTCATCCCAACTACGACGAAACCCTTCATTGTGAGTTTGTGAGTGCATGCGACACGCACTTGGCCGGTTTTTAATTTGTTTTCGGATTACATGCACGGTGTTTTAGGCTTGAAGAAAAGGGGATGTTTACGGTAATTTGTAAATGAGGGGTTGCGAAATTTACCAGCTAGGTGCCAGAGTTTCTCTGAGAGATTTTTTCAAAGATATCGGTATTCTCACAGTGGCATCACAATTCATCTTCGCCAACATCTTATATATTAGGCAAAATATACACTAAAAACAGTGATATTCACAATGTTAACACAAGAAGTAAGGATAAACTACGTGCTCCCTTTCACCGGCTTCATAAGGTTCATAACTCATTTGTTGGGCTTGGTTTAACCTTTTATAACAAGCTACCCTCTTCTTTGCTAGATTTGCCTTTTAATGCGTTTAAAACTAAATTAAAGTCCAACCTTTGTTCAAAGGCATACTATTCTATCAACGACTACTTAAATGATAAGAACATAAAATATGGTCGCTGTGATTAACTCAAGACAATGTTTAAATGTTCTTTCTCCAGAATTAGTTTACCTAGTGACAGGTTATATGAGTTTATATAATTATTTATAATTTAAATTTATTTTAATTTTATTTTAATTTAGTGCTGACATAATCTACTCATTACTATTTTTTTTTTTATGAGTTGTATTGCAATATGTGGTTAGCTAGCGACCTCGACAATTATTTATTTTACCTCGATGGTCCTAGTTTATCAATTGTAACTTCTAGTTACAGCTATATGTAAGCGGGCACGCCCTTTATGCCTGGAGGCTTTTTCTTTTTTTTTAGATATTGTTTACTTTTAGTTATTTTTATTTCTGCTTGAGTATAGTTCTCGATGCTTTTGGTTGGTATATTGGCGTGTGCTAGCTGTCATATGGCTATTAATTATAGCTATTTAATTTATAATTTAAATTATTTTTTGCATATTGTAAATTGTCTTGCATACTGTTGTATAGAATCATTTTTTATTTTTTTCTAACTGAACAGACAGCTGTGCTGCTGGGGAGTTTGTTGCGCCACTTCTTCTTCCCAGCAAAAGCACTAGGAAGTGGTGAAGGGTGGGCGTTTTGGGGGACTGTCTTATGTAATTTTGACGTTCGAAAAGTGCTGATTCTCAGCCTAGTTTGAATAAATGACTTTTGAATTTGAATTTGAATTTGTCAGGTGCACCTTTTGGTGGGTTATTAGTTTGACGTCTTACGTCAGACATAGTGCTCTTATAAGTGAACTTAGCAAACACTGAGGAGCACCTGACGTTTTGTAGTTTCTGCCTTACTCCATTGGCTTTAGTTCATATAGTATTAACAGAGGCGACTTAATGCCATAGGCATTTTCTACCAGTCAACCTTTGGGTGATGCAGAGACAAACAGTTGTAGATGCAATAGCGAGAATTGAAGAATAAATATTTATTTAAATATAAAGATATAGATATATCTATTAAAAACTGTAAACATAGGTAATATATGACTGCGACACAGCCATCTGGTAAATTTGCCAGCTAATTGGACGCCTAGGCCGTTCATTCGCAAAAGCGAATCTTTAAATAATATCAAAATCAAGTCATTTATTCAAATTAGGCTGAGAATCAGCACTTTTCGTACCTACGTCTAAATTACATAAGACAGTCTTCTTCCTATGGAGAAGAACGGGCAAGAAACTCCATGTACACTCTTAAATCTAAATCATCATCATCAGCCTATAACGTTCCCACTGCAGGGACACGGCCTCCTCTCAATGAGAGGAAGTGGGCTATCCACCACGCGGGCCCAGTGCGGATTGGCAGATGTCACATGTCTTCGAATTTTTGGTTCTAGGACATGCCGGTTTCCTCGCGATGTTTTCCTTCACCGTTTTGAGAGCAGTGGTGATGAAATAAATTACACAAAGTAATGCGCCTGTCTGGGTTTGAACCCACGACTTACTGTTCGTAAGTCGAGGCCGCCTCCACTGGGCCACCGCTGCTCTCAAAATCTAAATATGTTAAATAAATCTAATGTAATTTGAATTCATGAATATCTGTAATCTACGTCCAGAATTTTATAGGCAAACACGAAAGTCACCTCTGGGGCTATAACATTGCTAATTTTGCACCTTTTCCAGAATTAGCCTAACCATACCTACCTATCTTTCAATAAACATGTGTCCCCCTATCGATATCACATGATGTCATCACCCTCTGCCCTTGGGACTAAAAATAAAAGTTAACGCTGTGCTAGCGACAGCCGACTCTGTATAATCACCCCCTTATGCCCTTTACAACCCCTTTCAGCTCCATCCAATGTTTCTGATGAGCTCTAAAATGAGGGTATTTAAATTCACAAAATGGCTGATGTGCAATTTTTTATGAAGCGCAAAGATGTTGCAAGATTTTCTTTGTAAAAAGTGTCTCTTGTGTTATTTGGGTTAGCTTGCTTTAATTGAAAAGATATTAGATAACTTACTTATTGCAGTTCTTCTTTCTTTTATGTGTGGTTAGTGGCTAACCTGGTGTCAGAGTTTTAAAGCCGCGATAATTATACAATACGCACATGAATCCAAAAATCAGAGGTTCTTGCCTTGGGTTCCAACGCGAGACCTATTGAGGACCGTTTCCAAATGCTAAACTTTACTGTAGAATACAATATTTAAATTGCGGGTGTACTTACATTTCACTCCGCACATTCCACTTTTCCACCAACACCAATAACTCGCATATTTATCTCGTCTACTCGACGTCCGTATGTCACTGCAGGGATTTAGCAGAATATCAGCGTCAGGTATATTTGCCTGGCACATGCTGAGCTGGACTCCCATTTGGTGCAACCTTGTGTCAGTGTCATCACAATATCTTGCTTTCTTCCTATTTTATTTGTTGTTTGTTTGTATATTGGCACCTTGCAGCTATTTCCTAATAGCTAATTAATCATTATTTAATCGTGCTTTTGTATGTTGTACTGTTTTTTGTGTGCACTAAATAAATGATTTATCTATCTACCTATGACTTAGCTGGCGGCGCGGCGGTCACACCACTAGGCTATCACTAATGCAGTTGTCCGTTGTCTTTGATAGTGATTTCACTCTGTTTTGTCATGTCTTTGTGTGAGTTCCTTTGCCTCCTTTGAGAAGCTTGCATAACATGTTAATTTCTTGGACCTTTTACCGTTCGTCTCAGGTGGAAACTTCTTCCCTGAAAAAGGTTGCGTTATGTTGTTCCAGTCCCAGTAGTTTTACGAATATGTATAATGCAGGCTTTTGCAGAAGACAGAAGTTGGAAAATGAGGCAAATTTTGAAACAAAAAAAAAAACTAGGATGTACCTACAGCTGAATTTAATGAGACTGAACGCTAAACCTAGGAGTAGTTTAAGCTGATGAGTTCTTCCATTCATGCGTGTAAGAAACTTAGCTCTGAGTGACTTCATAACAAAGACTTACGATTCCTCTTCACTTAAAAGTTTTGCCCTGAGCTGTGATATATTTCCTAACCCAGCACTCAGCCATTTTGATTACACCCAAACGCTTTATCACCACTCCACAAACATTGCACCATTAAAATGAAGCGTTACAAAAATTCCGCTAATTTGTAGCCAATAAACTGCCGTCTCAACGTTCGGCAAACCTCGGAGACGTTCGGGAGAGCGGAACGATCCGGTTCCAGCCGGTTAGCAGGTTATTGGGGCAACGCACACGCGCGGTACATCCTCTCAGCCCTATGTCCTTTATGCAGTTTCTGTGCAATATCTAGGGTTGTTAGATGTTCAAAACATCACGCCTGTAATCCTTGAAAAAGTATATATGCAGAAGTTTTAAGTAGTAAAGAGTTAAGATATTTCCTATTTTCCTTACCCTTTACTCTTGTATTATATTGTTGAATCTCAAACTCAAACCATTTATTTCAATTGAACCATTTACAGGCACTTTTGAATTGTCAAGGAGTCGGTCTGTCTGAAATATGAAGCTAGTTTCCCATTCCAAAGCGTAGTAGGTACCTGTAGAGAAGAACGGGAATGTAACTCCACGGACTCTCTTATAAATAAAAAAATTGTTACTAAATATTGGTTTAATTGAATACAGTATCTAACTTCTACGATATGATCAAAAGCTGGCGTGCACTATGATTCACGAAGATATGTATCTTCTCGAAGCGGTTTAAATAAATCTTGGGGGTTTAACATTAAATAACACTGTATTTGTGTCATTTTGACATTAGAGGTGTCCATTTTGACCTATTTAGAGACGTGTTGCAAGTAGGGTTCATTTTCTAGAGTATATCACTAAACTACTATTCGTTTTTAGAGTTTTGTACCCGAAGGATGCCAAACCGAACCCTATTACTAAGCCTTCGCTGTCCGTCCGTCCGTCTATTTGTCAGCGGGCTGTATCTCATGAACCGTAATAGGTAGACAGTTGAAATTTTCACAGATTGTGTATTTCTGTTGCCGCTAACAAAAATGTAATAAAGTTCATAATTAAAGGGTCCTCACTCATACAAGATACGTGTTGTTTTCAGCGTTTTTTGATCGATCTTAATACGGTACGGAACCCTTTGTGTGCGAATCCGACTCGCACTTGGCCGGTTTTTTGTGGGATTGGTAGACATGAACCTAGGTATAACTTTTATAGAAGCATTTTCTTCAAAAAGTCACCCCTTCTGTTGGATTGCGACACACATCATTATGTACACACGGCTACATATCAAGCTATATATTTCCAGTATAACCTGACCTCGCATTGTACGGAAATCCTATACAATGCGAGATCAGGTTATCCTGGAAATTTATAGCTTCATCATTATCATTATCGACTTCCTGCCCTTGTTTTATGGTACGTGGGGTTGGCGCACCACGTTTTCTTCTTCCACTCTCCCCTGTCAACCGTCACGCTATCATTAACTCACTTCTCTTTCATATCATTGCTCACACAATCCATCCACCTGTTTACCATCTGGACTTATACATTATACAATCCCTGACTTTTATGTTCGTTTTGGCATTTCTTCCCAAAGATCGAAAGCCTGCGCCACTGAAATACTCGTAAAAGCCTAAAAGTAGTTTTCAAAAGATAAAAATTTGTAAAAAAACTTAGGACCTAGTACGAGTCTATTATTGTCCCACTGCAGGACAAAGGCCTCTTCTCATACAGAGAAGGCACGAGCATTGATCAGCACGCTTGCTCAAGACGGGTTGGCGATTTCAGACAAATATTAAGTAACTATAAGTCCAGGTTTCCTAGCGATTTTTTCCTTTAGAGAATGTCCAAGAATAACCCTTAAAAAAACATTTTCATTTAATAGGTTCCATCACTTCGTTATCAATTTTCCATTTCCATATTTTCCATCGATCTTCCCCCCTGAGTCATAGGCTAATTTACCTCCAACCTACATAGATTTCACCGTAGTCGGTAATCTACAAATCTATCAAGCCATTAACAAAAAAGAAAAAAAGAATTATTACATCACCAACAACGACCTCATTTCTACCCCAAAACCTTTTTTCTCGGAATCTCCGTAGTTTACCTTGGAAACCATGACTAACTTTCCACCAAAAGTCTATAATTTGTAGCCTAAGACATGGCGCACACTAAGCGTCATTTGACTATGACAACTCGGAGACTAGACGCAACGACAGGCTGCGACCGACAACTTTCTCAAAAGCTCCATACACTTGGCGTCGAGTTGCAGAGTTGCAATGACAGGCTAGGGGGAGTTGCGCGCTCTCGCTTATAGGGATGATGCCTGGGTAAAAAATAGAAATTCTATTTAATCGCATCAGTTAGACGCATTTTTTGCTTATTAATAAATAATGACAGCTAAAAACGCATTGAAGTTGGGGAATGGGGACTCGCTACGTCAGAAGTAAGTAAAAGGAAAATTTACATACTCGTGACGTCATGGCACATTTTAACTCAATGTACCGCCGTAATCTTTTGCTTACTTAAAAAAAGAAAAAAATACGTGTCCAATATTATTTAATAATCTACATGACGGACAAAAAAATATTCATCGTCCCTATTATCCCAGCGGTGCACGCGCACACACCATGGAAGTCGCATCTGACAGGTCAGCGTCGAGCTGTCGCAGTCGCATAGTGTGCGAGGTGCTTTAACCGGTAACAAGCCCCATTGGTTTAAAATCAAGGTCAATGCCGTATGAGTCAGCTCTTCCAAGGCAAACCAAGGTGGAATGGGTCTACCGTGTGTCTGGAATTGAAGTTTATTAAGACTGTTGCGAATCCAATGGTGGCTTGGATGTTTATCTTGCATGTCTTGACACAGTGTAATGTGGATTTTATGAGCTTAGTAGTTGTGGTTATCAAAGTATTCAACACTAGGTTCTACCCACGACTTCGTAGCCATCAGTCAACTATAAAAGAATATTTTTTTCTGCTCGTTTTGGTTGGTGGTAGGGCTTAAGTCCGCCTGGCTAGCTACCACCATCTTTTGAAAGTCTGTCGCCATAACAACAATGTTAACAGCATTGTTGAGTTTCGGCAGCTTGAAGTAGGATAGCCAGTTCCTCTGTAGTTTGAGACTGGGGATTCCGGGTGAAGCTCGCTTCTACTCTGATCATAGCTTACCATCAGGTGAGATGCAGAACAAGAGCTTCCCCAAAGTGGTAAATAATTAAAATACTATGTTGAAGTCGGCTTCCAGTCTAATCAGTATCTAGTATTTTACATGGAGTGACTGCCTATGTGACCTCCACCCCTTGGTAAGACTGGTTGTCAGACTTCCTGGCTTCTGACGATTCGTGACGACTGTCAAAAATCCACGAATGACAGCGGGGACCAACGGCAACATGGGGAGGGAACAGGGGCTGCGAGGAATTTGAAAAATAGGTATTTGAAGAAACTATTGTCGTCGCGCTGCGCCCGAAAAACCGAGTTAGACCCCGTAAAGTGCGATAGGGACAACTGCAGCTCAGACCGATTATATCACAAATTTTTTGACGAAAACGACGTTTGGCATTCTCCTTTTTTCTCCTCGAAAACTAAGCCGATTTAATATTTTTTTACATAAGAAAGAGTATATCTAGGTTCCTATTATTTTCTTTTATGCTAAAAACTTTTCCGAATCAGTCTGGTAGTCCTCTAATCACGGCGGTAAAAATGGGGCATTTTTGTAATTTTTGGAGGGTCATGCCTATAGAGAACCTGATTTTATAAAAAAAAAATACAGCTCTAGAGGCATTATTCAGAAAGAAAAACGGAGAATACGTTTGTATGGAGAATCGCGGGCCCTGTTCCCTCTTAACGTGCTTTCCGAAGCACGGAGGGGTCTCGATACGTAATGGATCGACCATCGACGAAACGACCGCGGCAAGCATAGCTTACTTAACCTACGATCGATCCGTGCGACCGTTATCATTTACCCACGTACCTCTCAATGTCTACCAACAATTTGATACTAAAATAACTGGACTTAATAAGGATTGCATAATGACTAATCGTCAACACCCATTCATTCACCAATATGTCATGGTGCAGTTCGTGTCAAATAACTTTGCCGCTCTGAAGGACGTTACAAATGACTGCGCAGCAGTAGTCAATCTTACTTATAAAACCGTAGCGCGCATGCCAGCGCGCATGCGCAACCTAACTTCAGAGCGGCAAAGTTATTTGACGCGAACTATAAAGTGACAAGTAATTTATATATCTAACAAAATACATTCTGTTGAAAATATTACAGTGATGATGATAAATAAAATAATAAAAAAACAAAAAGATTCCAATCATATTTAAAATTCATTACACATTATGTTCCTTGTCGGTAAAGTAAAACATTTTATCTACACCCATGCTATAGGTAAATTCTCTATAAAAAATGTGAAACAGTTAGCTTATTGCCAACATTAAAACAAACAGTCATAGTAACCATAAAAAACATCCAAACGAGTGTTATAATTATAATGTTGTACTAAATTTAATTATGCAACTCATTTGCTTTTTCGATCCCTTCCTGACTCATCAAACAACCACATTCTCACTAGGTACTAAATTTTTAGTATCTTTATAAATTTCAAAAAAGAACATTGTTATGTACGCGCGTCTCACTACCACAGCGCCATTATTAAAATAAATAATTATATTATTACCTTATACATCGTTTTTTTTTTTGTATTAGATACTCAGCAATTAAACTTTCCATGAATTTACATAGAGTTCTTACAACACTGTACAACACCCTATGGTTTCAGAACCTTTTATAGAGAATTCATATCATGGGTGTAGCCTCCCGTCCGTTACAAAGACTCCAGGAGATCGATAACAATTAAAATTCTATTGCGTCTCATTAGTAGCAGTTGAACTCATAAATAACTACTAACCCGGCATTGAAAAACCCACGAATGTAACTGCACTATAACAGAGCACATCTCTATTATTGGGCGTGATAGTCGATGCGAGGGGAACAGGGGGGCCGGGAGGGGGTTACAGGTGACCTAGATACAGGATCCAGCCATCTAGGCTATGTGAGAGAACTATCTATCACATATTCAGGATTTTTATGACGTCATAGAGAAAATCTTTGTTTGAATTCATTAATTTGAGGGTGCATTCAAATAATTTCTGTTTGAATGCCATAAATAGGTTAGGTGTATAATTCATTATTGGTTTTGTGTATGTAAATTGGCTGAAATATGACAATGATTGTTGAAGATGTCGGAAATCTGGCCGACTGGGAGCTAAAGCGTGAACCAATAGAGTTATATTGAAAACCATGGCAGCATAAAAACTAAAAAAATAAGAGAAGATTACGAAATTATTCCTCCCGTAGTGATATTTTCCGATATCCACGCGGGCGAAGCCGTGGACCATAAAACACAGCTTGGGTTCAAGATCAGCCAATCTCCCAAGCCCCCAAGTTAATAGCAGGGATTACATAATATCCCATAATCACCATTTCCCCACTGACCCACGTCCCAGTTCAGTAGGTTATCCCGGTTGGTCCCGGGCAAGTCGGTGACCTCTAGAAATAGGTCAGCATGCACTCCGCCCCAGTGCAATGTAGCTGGTGACCTGGTTGGAGGAAGAGGCTGTATTTAGGTGGTTACCGATTGACTATAATTAGTTAATGATTAATGAAAATCTAAAATAATAAAGTATTTTTTTTAAGCCTTATTTAATTTTAAAGATTCATGGTTTACAGACAGTAAATACAGTAGGCGCTCGCTAAATTCTAGAAAAACCCAATAGCACTTTGCCAGACGCGGGAATCGAACTTGGGAGCTTATGCTCGGCAGTTGCGCTTGCGACCACTAGACCAACGAGGCAGTCATAATGTCAGTAAAAAAAAACAGGGGGATAATAAAAACAAAACACAATATATAATGCGAAAAACGACCATCGCTCAGCATAATGCTAAGCCTTTAGTGCGAAACAGAGCCACAGCGCTAGTTTTTTGCGACAGCCAAACAAAAGCTGAGCAATATTGTTTCATTGAATTACTTTTATTTGTTCCGAATCTAATGGACAGATTAAGTTGAAACTTTGGTACACATATCAATTTCTGTAACCCAAACACGGAACGTGTTACGTGAATAAATGATTTTGAACATAGGGGGTCACTTTTGGGAGACATCTCCCAAAAGTGACCCCCCATGTTCAAAATTGTGCACTGTACTGTACTGCTTACTGCGAACTTGCTACGATTAGGTCACGGCTCTACGCCGTAGCAACGTAGCCGTAGCCGACTAGCTGCCTTATATCCATTGTGTTATCCGCCACAACATTAGTACTACCGTGTCATTGCTCCGATTTCAACAATAAATAAATATTCTGAGGACATAAGTAAGTACCTATTGTTTTTTGTTTCATTACAAAAAAAGCATCAATTGAAATGAAAATTGACGAGACTAACAATTTAAAGATTAAATTGAATAAGCATCCTTTCGAAAAAGGGCGGTAATTTTAGTACACTTTTACATCACCCACAGATAGTGGGCATTCTTATTCTGAGTGACATTTTTACTATACGTTGTAACAGCGAATCACGCCTCCCCCTTATCACCTAGACCAAATATTTTTTTTAATATCTTTGTAGCTCATGACTATGAGTCATGAGTTCATGACCTAAAGAGGTGGCAATAAATTAAAAACCTAAAAAAAAAATGTTTTATTCATATAACTTTTGAATTATCCTCGTAGGGAACCCAGCTGTAGCAACTGAGTCTGCCGCAAAAACAGTTCTTATCTTTTCAGTGCGTAGTTTAATCACTCTGCACACTGCCAATATTGTCGCGTCATACCATATAATCAAGCTTTTTGTTACCAACCATTATCGCAGAAATATCCTCATAGTCACATGTAGTGGAAGGTCAGATTATCGGACTCCTGCCGATCATTATCGGTATTTATTCAGCTACCAAAAGTCGGAAGCACGAAGTAAATACTACGCAAATAGTTTTTTGACAGTTGCGCGCACAGATTGTATTTAGTCTGCGGCGCGTGAGTCGCCGACGCTATGAAATGTTGCCACTTTAAATCAATCTGCCTATCCTTTTCCCAACTACATTTGGGTCGGTTTCCAGTCTAACCAGATGCAGCTAAATACCAGTATTTTACATGGAGCGACTGCCTATCTGATCTCCACAACCCAGTAACTGGGTAATATGATACCCCTTGGTAAGACTGGTTGTCAGACTTTCGGGCTTCTGACGACCCGTAACGACTGTCAAAGATCCACGAATGACAGCCGGGACCAACGGCTTAACGTGCTTTCCGAGGCACGGAGGAGTCTCGGTATGTAAAGATGGTCACCCATCCACAGACCAACCCCGGCAAGCGTAGCTTAACCTGACGGATCGACCCGTGCGGCAGTTACTACTTAGCCACGAGCTCCTCACTTTGCCACTTTAAATATTATATTTTATTATACACTCGAGAGCAATGAATCCGGGTCACTTAAAGAATGTTAAAAATCTCGGAAACTAAAAATGATAGGTTAATGCAATAAATTGTATTTAATAGACAATGTAATACTCCTTAAATGAAAGTAAAAAAAATATGAGTCACCATACATTTTATTAACACAAAATTACATAAAGAAAAAAACTGCTGATCTCTCCTTAAAACAAAAATAGGAAACATGAAATTTTTGAACTTTATTACGATTTTCTTGAATTTTAATACTTCGTATTGCCTCCTCGTGCTTCCATTACTGCGTTTACGCGGTTTGGCATGCTGTACACCAAGTTCCTTATACGATTTTGGGGAATATTCTCCCATTCCTCTGTGAGAGCAATTTTGAGCTCACGAAGCGTGATTGGGGGAGGGTTTCGTTGTTTTACGCATCTGCCTAGCTCGTCCCAAGCATGCTCGATCGGGTTGATATCCGGGCTGCGCGCTGGCCACTCCATACGAGTAATGTTCATCTCTTGAAGGTAGTCATTCACAATCCTACCTGTATGAGGTCGGGCATTGTCATGCATAAATATAGCATCCTCACCTAAATTGACCATAAATGGACCAACGTGATCATTGAGGATTTCTTCCACATATCTTTCGCTAGTTAAAGAGCCGTTTTCTATGATCACCAGCTCTGTGCGACTTTCAGAAGAAATTCCGGCCCACACAAGTACAGACCCACCACCGTAGGCTACTTTTTCTTCGATGCATGCTTGCTTGAATCTTTCCCCTGGTCTTCGATACACTCTGTGTCTTCCATCGTGCTTGTAGAGCATAAATTTTGATTCGTCGGAGAACATAACTTTTGACCAATCTTCAATACTCCAATTTACGTGGCTCTGGGCATATCTTAGTCTTGAAATACGATGCCCACGCTCCAGTTTAGGGCCGTTTGCAGGTCTAAGGGGTTTTAAGTTAGATTCAGCAAGCCGACGTCTTACTGTCCATGCACTTGGGTTACTTCCTCCGAGGCGTCGAAACTGATTTGTGAGTTCAGTTCCTGTAAGAAAGCGATTTCGAAGCATGGTGTTCACCAAGTATCGGTCTTCTAGTGCTGTGGTACACCTGGTTCTGCCCGTTCCTGGTCTGCGTAGGTTAGAACCAGTTTCTTCGTAACGTCGGAGAACTCTTTGTACTGTTGACAGCGACACACCGACAGTCCTGGCTGTATCGCGCTGACTCCGGCCGGTTTCCAGCATTGTAAGTATTCTGGTGCATTCTTCAGGCGTAAGCGACATAATTTCAGCTTGAATAATGAATATAGAGCACTATCAACATGGTTTATGTACCCACATAAATGACAGATTACAAACAAAAGCAAAACCAAATGCTGTAATTTCGTAGTTCCATCTTCGAAAGTGGCCCTTTTTCAAATTTGATTTTTTTATGATATAACTTTACAATAACTAAGAAGTTTTAATACCTTCATTTAAGGAGTATTACATTGTCTATTAAATACAATTTATTGCATTAACCTAGTATTTTTAGTTTCCGAGATTTTTAGGATTCTTTAAGTGACCCGGATTCATTGCTCTCGAGTGTAGTTAGAACTATTGTGTAAATTGTATTTATTTTTTGTCTTATTTTGTTATTTCTCTATATGCTGCACCGGTTGACGTCATCACGTCAAGGCCGGTTGTCGCTGAAAACCAGCGCTGGGGCTTTGTCTCGCATAGGGTCCGAGCATTATGCTGAGCGATGGCCGTTTTGCGTGGATGTGACGCATATTTTCCTCCAATTTGTTATTTTCGTGTTTATTTGTTTTTTTTTCTTTGCTTGCGTCATATTTTACCGCAAATAAACGTATTTTCTTTCTTTCTTTCTTTTCTTACGTAAATGCCTGGAAGTGATCGCAGTTAAGCGATAAGGCCGCCTATTGTATATTTTGCAGTGTAGTTTTTCTTTTTGTATTGTATGACAAAGTAAAAGTCAAGTCAAAGTCTGGTGTAGAATAAAGTCAATCTGCCTAGCCTTTTTCCAACTATGTTGCGGTTCAAATTCAATTTTTTTATTGCATTCATGTGTACATTTAGTTGTTACAATATAAGTAAGTTCCAACATGAAATCCGCTTAGGGCACGGCAACATTAAAATAATAATAATTTTAAGATAATAATAACACTTTTAACATAATAGTAATAATTTTAACATAATAATAACAATTTTAACATAATAATAATAATTTTAACATAATAGTAACAATTTTAACATAATAATAATAATTTTAACATAATAATAACAATTTTAACATAATAATAATAATTTTTGGGCTCCTATTTTTTAGATTTTTAAATGGTTTTATATTTTCTTTTATTCTAATATTTAAAAATATAATATATATGTAATAATGTAAAATAAAGGAAATAATAAATTTTAACATAATAATAATAATTTTAATAGTGCTTCGTTTCATTAGACGTCGCAAGCGCTACTGCTGAGCATGAGGTCCTGGGTTCGATTCCCAGGTCGGGTAAAGTCTATATTTGTGCCCGGTTGATGGTAATAGGCTCGCCCCTGTTACATGGGACTTAAACATAACTGGCGAAATGTGGGTGTACTATACCTACACCTCTGCCTAACCCCTTGGGGATTGCAGGCGTGATGTTAAGTTAGGTTTATGTTATAATATTCCGGTAAATAGTAATTCGTCCTCGTGGCAGATCCACGATACATCACGTAGTCAGTGACTCACTGTCGTAGCCCGTAGCGTCTGAACTTGCTACAAGTCTACGACCATGGCATTAGGTCATGGCTTTACCGCGACTGTGGCAATGTTTCCATTGTTTTACGGCACGAGATTACTGGGTGTTTTGGTTTAAAAATAATGGTCCTTTTGAAATATTTGAACCAGTCTTTTTACATAACCTTTTCTTATCGTATTATAAGTCTATTGTTCTTTTATAATGTTGCTGATAGCGATAATAGCTAAATTGGTTTATTCACGTTCGTCGGTTCGTTGAGTGACCTGTTTGTTTTGAAGATACCTTAGCTTTGTGTTTTACGGACTGATCTATCTACTTATCTCGACAATTTAAAAATTTGAACCATACAAACATACATGGCATATTAAATAAACGCTAGTAAAAATACTATGTTAAGTTAAAGATTTATCTTTGACCATGTTTAAAAAAAAGGTAACGCAATGGTTACAAGAAAAATGCTTTTTTTCTCAATTATGTCAGATTGAGGAGAAGGTAACTGAAATAAATATTGGTTTAAACCTTATATTAATTAATTAATGTTAAAGTTTCAGTGACATTATCAATTACAATTTTCAATATTATTTATTTAATCTTATTCTGACATTACTTACATAATTATAAACTTTATCTCTTGAACTGACATGTGTAACTTTGACATCAATTGATTAAATTTGTTCCATGAAAATTCTAATGCATGCATCTTATTTGTTGTTGCAGTATTTTTTATAAATTTAATTACCATTGTGTAGGACACAATTAAATATTTGCATACCATACGTAATTGTAGAATGTAAAAAGACAATTATAGTTTTAGTGTAAACCTACACTCTCGCAAATAAATTTGATTTGATAAAAATATTTCTTCAAAATTACAAAACCCTGGGATTTCCGTGGGCTTGTCCATAAATACTGATATTTTTGAAGTGGTTGACCGTAAATTGCACTAACTAAACCAATCATTGACAACGAAGTATATTCTAACTATCTATTTTATTTCATACGCCAGACAAAGAATACTCGTAACATTGTTATTTTAATTTATGAACAATGCTTATTCATTCATCGTGTCGTGGCCTATATCATTCAAATAATTTAAAATACAGTTTATTTCTATTCTATTGTAAGCACAAATAAATCACAATACCTTATCCTTAGACCAAATTAAAAAAAAAACAAGACATAGCGCTGTCAACAGTGACGTGAGGCCGGTTTCGTAGCCACGGCGTCCTCACCTTCCGCCTGACGCAGGTTCTCACCGGACACGGCTGTTTCGGGTGGTTCCTGTTTCGGATAAGGCGCGAGGAAACGCCCGGGTGTCATCACTGCGTGGACCGCCCAGAGGGCACGGTGGAAGTCTGCCCGACTTGGGCAGAGCAACGCCGTGTCCTTGTGGAGGCGATCGGTGGCGGGATCTCTCGCGTCCGGTCCCTGGTCCAGGCCATGGTACGGAGCGAGAGGTCATGGGAGGCCGTCACCTCCTACTGCGAAGCAGTAATGCTCGCGAAGGAGGAGGCGGAACGCGTGAGGGAGAGGCAAAATTCGCGCCCTCACGCCCCTAGCCGCCGCAGGAGGAGACGCCTTGGGCGTCGGGAATCAATAGCCGATTCCCGGCCACTGTAGGCACGGGCTTGCGGACGGTGAGCAATAGGTAGCTCGCCGTCCTCTAAGGACCAGGCCCGGGTCGATGGCGCGTTGTGTTCCACGCGCGCCGCAAAGTGATGTCAGCGGGTGAAGGGGTCCGATGGGACCGATGCCAGCCGGGGTTGCGGGAAAGTCCGAAAGGGATACCGTGGCCCCTGGCAACGTAAAGGCAACCGAAGGGACACGGGTGGGTTTTAGTCAGTAAGAGTCTGACACGCTCTCCCACTCCGCCCAGAGCGGGAGAAGTCATATGATGATTTCAGACACAAAAAAAAAAAAAAAAATATATTGCCCGTTTCGGAAACATGTGTGCACTTAGTGAGGTGTAGTTTGATTGTAAATGGGTGCGTGTGAGCTTGCGCAGAGCACAGCTGAGGTGAAGTTTTGGCATGCTTCACTGAATTGTTCGCAGCTATGTCTTGTTATTTTATTTGCTTTGAGTTCGTATCGTTCAACAATGCACGCAAGCCCCTGATCGTTCGATAGCGGTGACTGATTGCTGCGTTTCGTTCCGGCTTACATAACCAGCGATAGCGGGCAGTGGGCGCATTGTTTTACTGCTAATACTCTTACTGTGACGTCAATGTGGACGGTGAGCGCGTTGTCTCACTGCTGATACCCTTGCAGTGACATCATTGTGCCTCGGGTCATACATTATATTTGAGTTAGGAGTTGCTTTAGTGTGCTGTGAAGTTTTTGTAGTTTGCGCATTAAAGATAACGTTTCAAAAGGCTGCACTCTAAATTGTACTGCACACACTATTAATCACAATCCGAATGATTTTGAAGGATATTGCTAGTCCATTGCTTCACGCATGTTCGAATTTGTCTGCTCAACAACGTAAATAACGCAATGAATGTTGTTGAACTGTCAAAATTAAAGCCATTGCTACTGTAAGTGTGGTACGCAATTAACCCGTGGATTTTGAGTTCGAAATCTAGTTGAGAACAAAGTAAGAACTCGTCTTGTAATGAGTCAATGATAATGATACCACAGTATAATAAGTAACTGTATTACGTCTTCATAGAGCGGCCTTAGGTAATTATTTCAAGGTCACTGCCGACTCGCAATACTGTTACTTTATTATACTGTGTCATTACCAAACGAGTTCTAACTTTGGTCCAAGCCCAAAAAAAATACTGGCTCGAACCAGTATTTTGAACTTTATTCCGACAATCGTTTCAATGTTGTATTAAGAACTTCTCGGGTTAGTGTAGTTTTTGTAATTAGAACTTTAACTTTTTGGGAATAAAGTTCGAAATTCAAAAATGGCTCGATTGTTTAAACCTGATCCTATTGAGGAACTTATCAAACATAAAAAATCATATCCTCTCTCTTTATTTTAATATTATATAATATATTCGTTTAGATATAAATGTATTTTACAAGGGGTGACAAAATGGACGATGTTATCGAAAAAAAAAACAAGGCAGCACAGCGCTAATGTAGGCTGGAAAAAAAAACAAATGGTTGTAAATGGCTTATAGGCACTAAGCCATGAGTCATACTGGGTAGCAATGTAATTATTTGGCTTCTGTCTGCCGTAGGTACTAATTAGAAAAACGCCAATTAAGTACCTTCAGTGCAAATTTATAAGCGATGTGCCAGAAACACTTCAGAATGATATAATTAAGGAACAGAACACACGGGCACTTTCTATTCGCTTTAGGTTGTATGCGCAAAATTTGCGTAGGTAGGTACATTGCCAACCGCGCCGAACGAAAAGGTTGTGCAGTCATCTGGACTCCCAGGCATCTTCCAAGTTCCGTCATAACACCCAGGTTCATGCGTTAGTCACGACAACGTCAAGTCGCCGATCAGTTAATTCAAAAAATATAGTAACGTAGAAGTCGTAGGACGTTGGCTACACACATCTGACATCAGTCACGTCACAACGCGGCTCAGTCGACGGCGCGTCACCGGGAAGTCGAAACTTGTATTGCTACGAAACGAAACATGGATATAGAAGGCGTTGCTATGATATGACTGACTATCAGGGGCCCAAGTCTACTATTTTTATAAATTCGTCATTCCAACACGATCCCACTGTCATTTTGCTAAAAGTTCGTAATCTGCTAAAGTCATAATGGTCGATCATTGGTTGATCATTGTATGTTCTCATGGTAGGTCACTGATCAAAGGAACTGTCAAAATTTTAGCAGATTACTGCCTAAGTCAGTCATTCATTTTTCATTATGTACGAGATTACCAATAGATGCCATTTCTTTCAATGGAGTGTCAGTGGCTGACCATTGGAAAGTCATAATGACGCCAATATGTTAGTAGATTACCAAACTTGTCAAAATCAACAATTATGAAATCAGTGATAGACCATTCTGACACTATTGTAATAGCAGACTTGAGGCCCTGTTCAAACACGTCCCTGAAATTGACGTGACCGATCGGCGTTTTGACGCTGACGTATCTGACGCATGTTCATGAGCCTTTATGCGACACTTAAAATAAAACATATTTTCTAATAACACCTTTTTATTTGTTACAGATACATGGCGTCCGTGGTACCGAAGAAGCACCAACTAAACTCCTCCGCTCTCCCTCTATTTTCCGCCATCTTGCAATAACGAATTTACAAAAAAAATGCGCTCCGTCAACAGCCGTCCACGTACTCACAGAACGAAAGTCATCAAAAAACTAAAAATAAAAAAGAAATACGAGCTTACCAACATAAAAATAATACTGTGTTCTAAACTATAGTTACCAACTTAGAGCGCGAATATTTTAGTTTGAAAAAAAAAGTTTTTTATCTAAAGAGGCTTTAACTCTGTAGTTTATGGATGTAATATTAAATAGTTGCCTTCTCTTAGTAGTAGAAAGTGTTGGTCCAATCTCTTTAATAAATAATAAGAAATAATTTTTCCCCCTTTATATAAAAAAACTGTGTTTTAGAGGTGTTATTTAAAGAGTGAGTGAAGGTTAGTATATCAGTCTCTTAGTATTTATATTTCGTCTTGTTTCGTCGTATTTTGTCTTGTGGTTGCAAGTGCGACTGCTGAGCGTGGGGTCCTGGGTTCGATTCCCGGGTCGGGCAAAGTGTTATTGGGTTTTTCCATTGGGAATTTCTTAGTAACAGCCCAGAGTTTGGAAGTTGGCGGTGTGATACCCCCGTGCCTCGGAAAGCACGTTAAGCCGTTGGTCATGTGCCTGATCTCTCTCCGGTCGTGTCGGATTACCGTCCCATCGGACTATGAGAGTGAGGGAAGAGAGAGTGTGTTTGCGCACACACTTGTGCACTATAATATCTCCCGCGCCGAAGGCTAGTCTCCGTTGAGATTGGCCGCCGTGGCCGAAATACGGTCTGGAGGACTATATTTATATTTATAGTAGTATTATTAGCCCAGTCAATATCGACACAAAAATATGCAAACACCGCAAACGCGCATGTAACTACGATTTTTTATTACGTTGTTAAGTCCTCTGCGAGTAGTTTATACCCAAGTTTGCAACCCTGAAAACCTTAAGCTAATCACTTGGTGCTCGAAGAACTACGAAATTCTGGCACAAGTTATAGTTTTTTTGAAAAATATACCCTAAGGACGCGTTTTTAGGAATCTTTATTGGATATTTTTGTGAAGCAAGCTAAATTTGATACAATCTGATCCCAACCCAAGCACTCACACAACTACTGGTATTTTTAGAGAAAGTGTTTAACAAGAGAGTTGATGTTGATCCCCTTACCATATTCCAGAGGGTCTGCGTGACAACATAACAGTCAGATGAACAATTGAAGCAGCATTTTGCGTAGGAGCTAGCACCGTATCCCTTGTCCTTTCGTTCACTGAAGAAGGAATGCGCTTAGGGCATGTATCGTCCTTCTCAAAAACAGCAATACAAGAACTACAACACTTTGTCTAGGACCTAGTTCAGCCGGTATGTGTCATGGCAATATCGATAATTTTTCATTTTTTATTTTTTTTTAATTCCCTTCTTTGACTGGCTGTATCTTCGCAACCAATATACCTAGAGTACTTGGGTTGGGCTCAGACTGTATTAAATTTAGCTTGCTTCATATGCCCAATATCCAACCAAGACACCTAACAACGCGTCCCTAAGGTATATTAAAAAAAAACTGAAACAAGTGCCAGAATTTCGCAGTTTTTCGAACAAGGTTACAAGGTTTTCCGGGTTGGAAACTTGGGTATAAACTACTATCAAGGGACCTAACAACATATAAAAGTATCGTAGTTACATGCGCTTTTGCGATGTTTGATTTTGTTATTGACTGGGCTATATCACATTTATCTGAGTTGAGCTCCACGATTACTGACAAATGCTTGCACTGACAGGACAGGTCCACTCAAATCTGTGTGGTTCTTTTCTCAAAATACCATTTCAGACTAATCTACATGGTCCTCATATGGCCTGACCAAGATTATGTCTGGACTTAAAGAGACTGTGACCTCTGAGTTTGTTTCGGCCTTTCTTCTCAGAGTAGTCGATAGGAAACGCCGAACTCATCTAGCAATTTTTTTTTTTTTTTTTTTTAAAGATGACGTGTAAAAGTGATTCCAATATCCTTTTTACAGAATAAACAATTTAATTTCATTTCATTATCACAGATAAATACAGATGGTTACTCCGCGTTTTTGTATTAAGCTACAAGTTCGCGGTGGGCTGGTCTTGTCGGGCCAATTCAGTGAGTGTATGTGTAACGTAGAAGATCTTAGAGTTACGCGATAGAAAGTGAGGCAATTTCTAGGTAACTCTAGGGCCCCATCTCCACGGACGAGAGAATTGCGGCGATACTCACGCTGTGCCTTCAAATTATCGCCACGATTATATCGCCGTGATTGATTCAAAGAGTTTCTATTGAATTTGATGGCACGGCGAGACTATCGCTGCGATTCTCTCGCCCGTGGAGATGGCGCCTAGGTAATTTTTCAGCAAGTCGCTTTTTAATTTAAATGATTTTGCGGACCTATCTGTATTCATCTGTGGTATTATTAACTTATTTAATAACAGAAAGATTTTTTTTCTATGAACATTGTTAAATGGCTTTCCTCAACTGGGTTCGAATCCGATTTCTAGATGATCCTGCTCCCTAATTGCGTAACACATTATCAATCAAGTTTTGAAGGATATTGCTAATCCATTGCTTTATATGTTCGAAAAATTTGTCTGCTCAACAACGTACATAATGCAGTGAATGTTGTTGAACTGTCAAAATGAAACTCATAGCACAGTATAAATAAATAACAGAATTATGTCTTCATAGAAAGCGGCAGAAACAACGCGCTTCGAAATCTCAGTGTATACTTGTTTATCTACCGAGCGGCCGTAGGTAATTTTTCAAGGTCACTGTCGAGACATAATACTGCTACTTTATTACACTGTGCCAATTGCTACTGTGTGCTACGCAATTACCCGCTGGTCGTTTTGTGTTCGAAACTACATGCTCCTGGAACTCCTAGAAGTCTTGTAACGCTAATTGGAACAGCCTAAGTTTCTTTGTCCATGAGTAGACCGAGCTAGTTTACATGTTTTGAGCCTTTGTTATCTTTTAAATTCTGTCGGAAACATGAATACAAAGTATTTTTAGGGTTCCGTATTCAACAAGGAACCCTTATAGTTTCCACGAGTCTGCGGCTTAGCTCAGAGACTCTTAGTACTAGAAAAATGTAATTTGACATGGGTATACGAATTAATCACGCCGACAATGGGGTATTTTTTTAAAGGTACTATCGAAGTACTTCATATCTAAGCACCGAAAGACTACTTCTGCTTGCAGCGCTCGGCCGCTATAGAAATCTCATCAACCAATAGTATCGCAGCATAAGATTTTTTATGTGTCCCTTGTTTTTGAAAATGAAAACAAGACAGTATATATTAAAATTAAAAACTTTCTTATATTTGTTTCTTCTAGTGGTCGAAAAAGGGTCAGACATCTGTGATCATTGTAACAGAGCCTACAAAACACACGAACAACAAAAACGACAAAATATTACTATGTATTTTTTTGTTTCATTGGTCGTCGCAAATAGGGGCGTTAAACAGATGTGGTCATCGTGTTCACGGGATTTGGTTTTCAAACGGCTTAGATATGAAGTTCTTCGATAGTACTTCCCCTACACGTAAAGTGGGGATGTTTTTTTTTTTTTTTTTTTTTTTTTTTTTTTTTTTTTTTTTTTCACGTCTATCCCATGGTGGGGGGTGTCGTTGGAAAGGTCGTTTTTTTTAAATATTGTGGGTGTGAAATTTTTTTTTTTTTGATTTAGGGATCCGTTTGCGAAATATAATAAAATGCAAATTTTACTTAGAGTCTAGTGCCCCCCGTCCTGACAGCTAAATGGTTGTTTTAGGATACGTGAAAAAAATCACAGCAGTAAGTAGTGTATAAAGAAATTAAAAGCAAAAGTATATCACAGCTAAATAACTTGTCCGATGAAGCGCCAGCCCGCGCCGCAGCTGAGCGCGTAGCTTTAAATTCCCCGTCTAATAATAATATATCCGTGATCCAGCCTGTCCCATCTTGCTGTCCCCCCCTCAGCGACGCCCTAAGCCGAGGTTCGTACCCCACAGGGGGTGCCCTTAGCGAGCGTTCGCCTAATTTTAATGTAGAATAGTTGCTCCTGGCTGGAGGCTTTGAGTGTAGTGCTTAAGGCAGCCACAGGATTGTTCGGTTAAGCAGTAAATACCTTAGTGGTATACCTGCGAGATGCCATAGTTAAAAAAAAAAAAAAAAAAAACAGCTAAATAAAAGGCTTTACAAATTAATGAGTAATAGTCGACCAACTTACATTTGCAGTTGGAATGTATGGAAGAACATGTTTTTCAATTACAATGTTAAGTTTTTTCTTAGGATAAATACATCCCAACTACGGAACCCTTCATTGTGCGTGGTCCAACAACACGCACTTGACCGGTTTTTATTTATATTTAAGTTCTAAGTGCCATATCACACTGGCGATTTGCAAGCGTGTTTCCCGCGAGAAGATTGTTTAACGAGCTCGCTGCGTTTTCGGAACGAGAGCAATTTACGTAAGTGTACAAGAGAGATCGAGACAAGTGAGTGTACAATATTGTGAAAACGCAATGAACACGTCGCGTGGTCGCGGCTAAGTCGCGACGCACCCGCGGAGACCACGTTCACAAATCGCTTCGCTGGAAACATGATGGCAAATCGTTAATGTGATAACGCTTTTAGAATATCTGGATTACCTTGAAGTCAGAATCATAATTAATTAGTGAATTTCCAGCCAGACAGAACCACGTAAAGGTCCAAAACCACTTTCTCGTATTGTGTTCTTTAACCAGTTGATATAAAAATTTCAGTGTGAATTCATAAGCAATGGAGACTACGGAAGCGGAGAAGAGCGTCGCCGCCGGCTCCGAAGACACCAGCCAACTTAATAGGAACAGGGTGAGTGACACTGCGTCCGTCTGATTTCTGGCAGTAACAAAATAAAACAAAATCCCCTTGCCGCGTCTGTCTCTCTAAACGCGATAAATTAAAAAACTTCCGAAAGGATTTTCATACGGCTTTCACCAATGGATGGAGTTATTCATATGGAAGGTTTACATCATTTCACTAGCTTTCGCCCTCGCCATCTCGTGTGGATGTCGAAAATTATCCCATGGGAACGCACTACCGGGATAAAAAGTATCCTATGTGTTAATCCAGTTTATAAACTATCTGTGTGCTAAATTTCACCCAACTCCGTTGAGACGTTTTTGCGTGATTGAGCAACAAACATACAAACAACTTTCACATTTATAATAATAGGGGTTAAGGCGAGCTGTTTCTGCCGCGTTAGTTCCGCGTCGGAACTCGTATTAAAAAATAACTCGAATTTTCAAAGTATCCATCTTTCTTGTCTAAGCTGAATAAAAAAAACAACTGAAAGTCGATAATCGAATGTTGCATTGCAATGCATTTTTTAAAAGAAGAATTTCATAGGTATCATGTGAAAAAAGTTTCACTCAAAAATCTCAAACCATGAAGGCTGTATGTCAATTCGAAGTACCTATTACAATAAAACGGCAATTTCATACTTTAACCCCTAATATTAGGCTGGTCAAAAGGTAATGATAATCGGTTCATATTTTCTATACTAATTATAAATCTGAAGAGTTTTTTTTTGTATGTTTGAACGTGCTTATCTCTGGAACTACCAGTCGGATTTGAAAAAGTATTTTTGCATTTGATAGCCGAATTCTTGAAAGAAGGCTATTTGGCATCACGCTAGGACCCAAAGCCGCAAAAAGAAAAATAACCGATTACTTTGACATTACTTTTTGAACAGCCTAGTATTATAGTAAGGATTGAGGTTTCTAGATTTACTAATCTAGATTACACTGCAGTCTACTCCTACTCCCATTATAAAAGTAATAAAACACCGTAACACCCTTATTCTCAATGCCAAGGCGAAGGCACAAGGTCTTAGAGTAAGGTCTAGGGTATGTTAATGTTACGTGTTATCTAGCAAGGCTGTAACGTAGGTGTTACGTCTCGCTAATGAGGTGGTTCTAGGTCTTGAAAGTTATTAAGGACTTTTATTTTATACTGGTGACTTACCTACATTAGTCCTATCATTATTCATTATGCATGAATAAATGGTTTAAAAGTTACTGGCTGTTTCCTGGGGCTTCGTCCGTGTGGACCCTAATAGGGATGATGCCCGGTTAAAAAATAGAAATTTAAATATTAAGTACACACTTTTTTTTTTGCTTTTTCATATTAATTAAAACTTACTTAGATAAAACGCATTAAAGTTGGAGAGTGGGGGTCTCTACGTCCCTATCTACTATCCCTATACTTAAAAAAAAAAAAACTTAAATTAAAGTACTCAGTTACTCCTTATAACATCAGCTATATGCCAGTGAAAATCCCTTCAAAATTGGTCCAACCGTTTGGGAGATTACCCGGAACAAACAGACACAGAGAATACAATTTATTTATTTTTTATTATAAGTAGCGTTTATTGTAAAAAGCTGTTATTTTGACAAATGTCAAATGCACCTATGCGTTGCATATGATGAGATCTAAGCCGCGTGAGTCACCGTCGCCGATTCTGCGACAGTGGGGCTTGGCGGAATGGGCGAACTGTCACCCGGGCTTTAGCGGTGAGAACATTTTATTTACAAACCTTTTTGTCTTTCCAGAGCTTCAAATCAAAACAACTGGTACGCAGTCAAGCGATACGCGAAACGCATTCACCACCACGCGCATTATCACCCGCGCAACCAACCACTCCTACAGTCACAATCTCTCCCACTACCGTCACAAACTCGACGCCTAGTGTCGGTAACTCATCGCCTAGCGTCGGTAACACTGCCCCTGGCGTCGGTAACGCGGTGAATAATGTCGGTAACACCGCGAATAACATCGAATATGGTGCGAATGATGCTGGAAACGCCGCGAGTAATATCACGTCGCCAAGCGTAGGATTCTCTTCGCCTACTGTTGGTACCTCTCCGCCTAGCGTGGGTAACTCGTCACCTAGCGTGGTAAACTCCGTCGCTACAGCAGAGAAAGCGAGTAATAACCGAACTGTGAGTGTGAGTGACGATTCTAGTCATGTTAGTGTTAGGTGTAGTGATGTGGTTAACAGTAGTGATGTGAAACATAGTGATAGTGATGATTTTAAGAGGAAGTTGCCCGTCGAGATTCAGGTGAGTTTTGCAATAGGTACTTATGAACGTTCATCCAAAAATTTGGCAAGGTCGCAAATAGCTGTCAAATATTTACCTGTTTTGATTAATATGGCAATATTACTTTATGGAAAATAAGAAATATGGCTAACTAGTGAACTAAAATATAACACTTTTGACTTTGATGTTGTAACCGTTTTAGGTGTAAAAAAGGTATTTGGAAAGTTTCCAAATACTTTTTTTACATGCTAAAACTAAATATTCGGTGTTACGATATTAATTAATGCATTTCATAATCAATATTTTAGTTCATAAAAACTAGTTGGTAAATATTTGACAACTATTGGTGACGTTGCCCATGTTCGCTCTTAACTGACTTACTGTTTTCTTTAATATAAATTATTGGTTTTTTAAATTATTATTTTATATATATATGACGCAGTAAGATAGTTATAGCCGTGATCTAGTTATATCCCTAGGAATATGGCTTTAAACCGTAATATAGTTATATGAAAGCGGTTTATAACTATCGGAGGGAATTTTGTTACTGCGACCAATTTCGACGTGGCGCTCGCTACGCTCACAGTTTTAACCTAACCTATTTGGCGGAGTAGACCTATTTGAGTGCCCTAATAGTTATATTACTAGGTCGTGCTCATATCAGTTATATTTCTAGTAACAGTCAGTTCAGTTCAGTTATAGTTCCAGATAGATATGTACTGCTTTCATATAACTATATTATTTATATTTTTTCGTTTTTTTTTTAACAATCTATCTGGTTAAGAGCCCGTATACGAAATCTCGACGGGCCGAATTAGGTATTAGACGCGCACACGCACACATGCGCGAGCAAACGTACGCGTGTGTGCGTAAGTCCGGAGTCGTCAATAGCCAGTACGGCGATTAAATGGTTTTGATCCTTTGATATGGTGTATTTTATCCTCGTGATTTTTGTCAACTGAAATAAAAAGTCTGGTAGTATAAATTAAGCATTTATTAATTAACCAACTTCAAAAAAAGGAGGTTACCAATTCGACACTTATGTATGTAATACTATTGAAACTGCAATATACAGGGTGTAAGGGACAGCCCTCTGCAGACTGATGGGGTGATTTCAGTATATCATATTATGATGACCGGTACAGTCACGAGCACCAATATGTATACACTTAGTAACTTTTAAAAGTAATTTTCTCCTCCTGTGTGCATTGTAATTTTGTGTTATTATGAACATAGTATATTGGAACCCGTACTATTATGGAATAGGTCGTATTTCAAAGTTGCAATCGTAATTCCCCGCTCGTGGAAGGAGCTCGTGGCTAAGTAATAACTGCCACACGGGTCGATCCATCAGGTTAAGCTACGCTTGCCAGGGTTGGTCTGTGGATGGGTGACCATCTTTACATACCGAGACTTCTCCGTGCCTCGGAAAGCACGTTAAGCCGTTGGTCCCGGCTGTCATTCGTGGATCTTTGACAGTCGTTACGGGTCGTCAGAAGCCCGAAAGTCTGACAACCAGTCTTACCAAGGGGTATCGTATTACCCAGTTACTGGGTTGTGGAGGTCAGATAGGCAGTCGCTTCATGTAAAATACTGGTATTCAGCTGCATCCGGTTAGACTGGAAGCCGACCCCAATATAGTTGGGAAAAGGCTAGGCAGATTGAATCGTAATTCCCCGAGTAAATCGCTTTTGCATTTTGTCAAGTGTTTACATATTATTGCTCGTGACTGTACATGAAATTATTTCATGAACGTTATGGGAATCCAATAAACCTGATTTGTTTTATTAACTTACACGCAATGTATCGCTACCGTGGCAAAACGTACGTAGCGAACGGCAGCGCAGCGAGCTTTCGAACGCCCTCCCCGCCACCCCACGGTGGTTGAACAGCTGATTTCACGCGTAGTTCGTTACAGAATTTCAACATCCATTGCTGTTTTTATATATTCTAACTGTTTTTTTACATTAATAGAGACAGATACCGTAATTTTAAATTGAAATAAAGGACTAGAAAATGAAAACACGATAAAAAAAAACCTGAGAAAATTTTCTGTGGCGTATGATTCAAAATAAGGAGCTGAATTCACCCTTTTAGTTTGCGGAGGGCTGTCCCTTACACCACCCTGTATTCACATAAGATTATCTATTAGGGCTTCCTTACAAGTGTACAAAATTTTATATGTGTATGTATGTTTGTACATACACATACAAATATTAAATATATTTATATATTATTATTATATATTATTATATTTGGCATTTCTCCGAAACTTTTGGATCGTAACCATTTTTTATTGGCTTACATTTACTTCAGCTTAGGGAACAGTGTAAGTTTCATTAAAATCAGTTTAGTAGTTTCAAGATATGGACGTGTAAGTGTGAAAGCCTGGCTTATTGATACTAGTTACGGGTGTGGCGTTAAAAGGAAGACATGTCAATTTCTAGTGTCATATTTATAAAATCAAAAGTTATTTATTCAAACTAGGCTGAGAATCAGCACTTTTCGAACGACAAAATTACATAATTATGACAGTCCCCCAAAACGCCCGCCCTTCGCCAGTTCCCAGTGCTGGTTTTATCACTACCGGCGTCCTGGGTGAGATTTCTACGGCGCCCCCTAACTGCAATTCAAACCCATACGAGAAAAGGGAAAGGATATAATGAAATAACCATTTATTCAAAAAAAAAAAAAAACCGTTTATTAGGAAAAACTAATAAAATTTTACTTTTCTGGCCTTTCTATCAGCGAAATCTTTTATCAGGTTATCAAAGTCGATGTTTTCAGCAATTTCGTTTTCAATTGACAAAGTTGCTAAGTTTATCAATCTATATTGAGATATTGTTGATCGAAGATAGGTTTTTATCAGCTTCAGCTTTGAAAAACACCTCTCCCCACTAGCAACCGTTACAAATAAAGTCAATAATATTCGCAATGCCATCCATACATATGGATACAGTTCTTGTAAGTTGCAATCTTTGATAATATTTAAAACAAAAATAGTAGTAACCACATTCTGATCAGGCAAAAAGAATTTCAGACTAACGAGTTCATCACACAACATATTAAATTAACTGTAGACTCAGGCAGATGGTCGATCTGCCTGATTTAGAGTCTACAGTTAATTTTAATTGGAGATCACCAAAGATTTGGACAAGATCGAGCTTTTGCGAAATCTTTTTAATATTGTACAAAAAAGACCAAGATTCCGAGTACCTACTCATTTAACTGTTTGAACCTTTCATTGACTGAAATTAATGTAGTGTCCAAAAGACAGTTGAAAAATCAACGTATGGATGGGATGGACGGGTATGGGAATTAGACATTTTCCCGCATTAAAAAGTAGGTAATCTACGTATTTCTTCGGGTTCCATAGTATCTTATATCATATCATCTTTTACACATTCCATAGAACATTTTCGAGGGTCGATAATTTCAGGCAGCATGCACTTGAAGTAAAAATCTACAAGCCGATTTTTTATTTTTGTTTCCCAGAAATGGACGTCCCTCTTGATGATCTTAGTTTTCAATGGAAAGTCTGGGCCAGCAAACAGCAGCATATTTAAAGTTCTTGCTCTGCAGCACCATATTTAAAGTTCTTGCTCTGCAGCACCATATTTAAAGTTCTTGCTCTTTCAGACTATAATTGAATCTGTGAATATTAAATTCTTGATTTCAGACATTTATATAAAATGTTACAAAACATAATAGTTAATGATAACATTTGTTGCATGGAAAGCTACTAAACAAACAGAAAAATGTGTAAGTGTCATAGAACACTCTTTTGGAACGAAATTCCTATTAATAATATAAAGAAAAATAATAATATGATGTCGTTTCTATGGTTTCCTAGGGAGCTCACAAATGTCATATTTGCTGCAATGGAAACGAAAAATTTGAAAATTTTCGAAGTCGCCATTTTGGATTTTCATTTTGTCCTCATTATAATTTTCAGTGCCCTCAAAAACCATGAAAATGACACCCATGACGAAATTTTGTTTTAATTTTCGAAGCCGCCATCTTGGATTTTCATTTTGACCACGTTATCGTTTTCAGCGACCTTAAAAACCATGAAAATGACACCCATGACGAAAAATTTGAAAATTTTCAAAGCCGCCATCTTGGATTTTCATTTTGACCTCATTATAATTTTCAACGCCCTCGAAAACCACGAAAACGACACCCATGACGAAAAATTTAAAAATTTTCGAAGCCGCCATCTTGGATCTTCATTTTGACCTCATTATCATTTTCTAATAATATTATATATATATAATAATATTATTATTGAAAAACAGTACGTTTTGTAGGTACTTATTAAAATACATGAACCGAAATAAGATACCTACTTAAAATTATTATTATAATGTTATCAACACTTATCTACACTTACTTGTTGTAGGTATATAAAAAGTATGTTAAAATCATCACAAAATATTTTAAAATAATAACTTACCAAAGTATCAAAAACTCACGTGGCGCTATATTTGTCTGTAGCCAGCGTCGTGGGTTGCGTGTAGACGCGGTGCGATTTTTGGAGCGCAAAGCGATACGTCCACTCTCTGGAAGCGCTCGGCGCGGACTGCTGACTCGAGGCTTGCGTCGAGTATTATAAAGCGCGATTTAGGTTGTTTTAATTTTATTTTTAATGCCAATTGTTTTTAATTGTAAGCATTTTTTTTTCAGGAAATGGATAGATATTGAACTGAAGTTTATTTCTGTAGTTTTAATTTTATGAATAAGAGTTCCATGTAGCCGAAATCAAAAGCAATTCGTTGCCCTTTTTCGCCAAAATTTGACTAAGTTAAATATTTTTTTACTCAAACATTTTATATGAAAGTGGTAAAAAGTGATTCATACATTGTATAGAAGGCTTTCATAACAACACATTGTAATTTTTTCATACCCTTAAGACGTCAAAACGATTCGTAAATATGATATTCTTAACCTCTTACAGCAAAAATTCACAAAACAGTCGCCGGTATAAAGTCAATTAATCAAAACTAAATAATAAAAACAAAAAAGTAGCTCAGACATTAGATCATATTTGAAATGATCTTTCATATTGTTCATTAAAATTTACAGAAATAGAGTATTTTAACTGTAAAATCACGTCGGTTAAATCACGTAAATCGGCGAAATCGGCAAAATTTCGTATACGGGCTCTTAAGTGTCCTTTGAAGTTTTGGGCATTATTTCGTTCATTTATGTTCAGGGGCCTTATTATGAAGTATTAATGCCATCATTATTCCACTGCGAAAAAAGGATGGTGCTAGCGGCCTTGTATAGCTCCGTCTCTCACTCACACTGGAATAATGGTGGCATTAATACGTCATAATAAGGCCCCAGGTCTTCCAATTTTCATCAGCCTAGCCTTTTCTCCAATAGTCTATGCTTATATTCTGTCAAAATGCGTTTTAACTAATTGGAATGAGTTGCCTGCTGCTGTAATCTGTCATTTGCAACCATAATAAAGAGCAATCCTGACTCAAAGATTGTCTTCAACTTCAGCAGACAGTACTTCTTTGCCAGAAGCTTCTGCCTACCCGTAACCCAATTAAGGACCAAGTCCAATTAGTCTTGACAGTCAAAAGATTTCTCCGAAACCACAGTTGAATACAGATTGTTCACTCCGCAAAATCATTTCTATCTACGACACAATTAAGTGCAATTCAGGGGGCCAATTCTCGATTTTCGCCATTTATCTCGAGTTCGAGATCGTAAGTCTATCTCTATGTCTATTAAAAATATCTCTATCTCTACCGAAAAATGTCGAATTGAGCAGAATTCCGTATTCTCAGTCAAAATAGAAATAAATGTCACGAAAATGTCGAGTCGAGTGAAGATAATGTTACCATTATGAAGAATCGCACGTTCCGTTTTAGGTAGCTATGAGTTAATGAATGATTTTGTTTTAAAACGCTGACTAAACCTAATTATTTAAGTATAAAACGAAACGTTTAGTGTAAAAATAATCAGTTTGACAAATTGACAGTTGACTGTCTGTCAGTGTCAGAATTTGCGCCTTTTTGCGGTTCCTTCAAAACTTTTGTTATGTTTACATGTACTCTGTGTTACATCATTATTGGGTGCTGTTTTACATTTCACAATTTTTATTTTAACATGGAGGGGAAAAAATACCCCAGTTCACAACAAAAACATTTACAGATTCAACTCGTTGAAGCAGACCCGGAATTGAGGGGAGGTAAATTCTCCTCCAGTTTTAAGGAAGCAGAGAGAAGATGGCAAGCCATCGCTCCGGAAAACCCGTAGCAGTTGTAAAAGCTAAAAAGATAACAATACATTAAGTCTACACAGTTATGAAAATTTGATGAGCGCTTGGGTATTGAACAAGAATATAAATGTCTTACTCTAAGGCTATTGTATTGAAGCTCTTGCAACGTTCTTGGAAATCTCACCCATTCGTGAAAAATGTTTGGATGGTTCAATGCCTCCACAACATCACTTATGCAACGGGAGACATTTATTTTATTTAAGTTCCCGGTTGGAGTTTGGTAACTCCCAGTACCACCGTAGTACCGGTTTTTGGTACCCAAAAAATGTAAAGTGCATAGGACCTGAAATCATATAACCAAGTGTTAGGTAGGAAGGTAAATGATAGTTCTTTATTTTAAAATAAAAATACCTAAGTCACACAAAAAATTAATTATACCTAATAACATCGGTTATAATTTGTGCACTCAGCAAATACCTACTTTTTTGTACTCTAAAAATTCCATTGTACACCAAAGAATAGAAAGAATTTGGTGCACATAAGTAATTTAGGTATTTTAGGGTGTGCAATTAGTATTTTTGGTGGGTAAGGTTAGTTTAGTGAACAGTTTTATATGACTAATAAAATTATGAAGCAGACGATTATTTACCTTCGTTTTCAGGTCTATTTTCGTGGTATCCTGAATTACAGGAGCCAATAGATCTATTAGAACCCTTATTAAATCTTTATCTAATCTGAAGTTTTTAATGACTTCTGTTTCGCTCAAGTCGTAAATATCGACGGTGGGATAAGTGCGCTGTTGTCGCCGTGTATTGGCCAGTTGCTCGCCACTTTCCAACAACTCCGAGATAAAAATGCTAATAAACTCGTCCATCTTTCAGTGGTTTCAAGTCCAATCGTGGGTACACAAATTACAGAGTCTGTTATTTGCGTGAAGGTCGTCGTTTCAAGAAAACACAATGCACAAATCAAAGAGTATAAATCGAATTTCCAGTAGGTATGAGATGCCAAGCCGTATTTTATTTAAAAATTAAAGAAAAGAAAACACAGTGTACAATCCAAAACTCAACGAATTCACTCAGAAATGACGTATCTCTACAATCGACATGACATCTCTACTGCTCAGAAGCACTCGACATGAACTCTAACGTTAGCCTTCGACAAATGTCGAATTGGACATCCCCAGAATAGCAACTTTTAAAATTTGACGAAAAAATGACGTCATTAGAAATTTTTGTCGAGTTCGACACCATCTCTAAAATCGAGAATTGGCCCCCAGGTCGCACAGCGCTAATTACCTACAGTTATATTAACGTAGAAGTTGCCTCTCTTTCTATCGCGTGACTGTTAGATCTTCTGACTACATTACACTCACTGAATAGGGTGTTTTACTCTATATATGAGAAAAAATCTAAAAATATATTATTGAGATAGCTTAGGCAAAAAGCAGTCGGAAAACGTTAGTTTTAGTTCATAAAATAGCAAACTAAATTTTAAAATTCAATTCAAAAGTTTCAGCTTTTTTAATCTGTTTCATAACATAACATTAGATAGTAGTCGCCATGTTATTACGTCGTACGGCTATGTAAAATTAGAAAGTGTTAACTGTCAACTATCAGCGTACCTTTAATCTATAAATTTGTTTACACAGCCAACTGATGTCATGACCACAGAGCAATATGGCGTCCACTGCGTCCAGCGTTTTCGTCAAATTACGCGCGAAGTTTGAAAATGCAAAATTTAAATGCATTTTAATGGCACTTGACGATTGAATAAAAACTTTGTGAATTTTCTTGTGGTTCATTAGCACTATAGAATCTGAGACACTTTTCAAAAATGGGTGTAATACCCTATTGCCCCAGCAAGTTAAGTCCTCCGCGTACTTGTAGCTTCATTCCCTGAACCGTCTGTACTATGCATCTGTGCCGAGACGAAGATTTGTCGCGTAACAGTTGATAACTAAAATCTGCGGAGTAATCACTTAACACAGTCATAACTGATATGCCTTTCATTTCATTTGACAATTCGACGAAGTTTATTGCGTTATTTACGTTTTCGAGAAGACGAAATTTTCAATATGGAGCAATGGTTTAGGTTTAGCAGTGATAGCCTAGTGGTGTGACCGTCGGACTGCCAAGTCATAGGTCTCGAGTTCGAACCCAAGGCACGCACCTCTGACTTTTCGGATTCATGTGCGTATTGTATAATTATCACTTGCTTCAAAAACGGTGAAGGAAAACATCGTGAGAAAAACGGCATGCCTGAGAGATATTTCTCAACGGCATGTGAAGCCAAGTCAGGGGCCATATAGGCGTCTGTAAAACTCTGACACCAGGTTAGTCACTAACCACTCGAAAAGAAGAAGAAGAATGGTTTAGGAATTTAATTCGTATTGAGATACCCTGATTTTCATTAGTCCATCCTAGCTTTTCTCCATCTCTTTTTAACAGGAGCTTTCTCTCGTAGATAACATCAGGCGGCTGGGACGACTCGCACCACGAGCGTCACCGCACTCGCCGTTGGCACTCGGACGCGCCGCGCGACTTGCTATCAAACAACCCGCGCGTGAGCTGCGTGTGCGGCTACTGCGCCGCCTGCGTCCACTGCAGGTACCTCCCTCTCTCCCACACCCAGCTACATAGAGGTAACCGTCACCTACATCAATCAACTCAGCCTATCGCAGTCCACTGCTGGATATAGGCTTCTCCCAGGGTGCACCACAACACGCCGTCTGTGGAATGACAGCTCACTTCACCTAAGTTTTCACCGTGAGATTATTACAGTATAGATTGGCAGGTGGAATGACAGCTCACTTCCCCTAAGTTTTCACCGTGAGATTATTACAGAATAGATGGAATGATAGCTAACTGCACCTAAGTTTTCACCGTGAGATTATTACAGAATAGATTGGCAGGTGGAATGACAGCTCACTTCACTTAAGTTTTCACCGTGAGATTATTACAGAATAGATGGAATGACAGCTAACTGCACCTAAGTTTTCACCGTGAGATTATTACAGAATAGATGGAATGACAGCTCACTTCACCTAAGTTTTCACCGTGAGATTATTACAGAATAGATAAAATGACAGCTCACTTCACCTAAGTTTTCACCGTGAGATTATTACAGAATAGATGGAATGACAGCCCACTTCACCTAAGTTTTCACCGTGAGATTATTACAGAATTGATGGAAGGACAGCTCACTTTATCTAAGTTTTCACCGTGAGATTATTACAGAATAGATTGGCAGGTGGAATGACAGCTCACTTCACCTAAGTTTTCACCGTGAGATTATTACAGAATAGATGGAATGACAGCTCACTTCATCTAAGTTTTCACCGTGAGATTATTACAGAATAGATTGGCAGGTGGAATGACAGCTCACTTCAACTAAGTTTTCACCGTGAGATTATTACAGAATAGATTGGCAGGTGGAATGACAGCTCACTTCACATAAGTTTTCACCGTGAGATTGTTACTGACTCATCTGCTCGAACAAGCAAGCAAGCAAGCTGGAACTCCGGTTATTTCCGGATGAATTCATTTCTGATTTTACCCTCACGCTACCTACACCATCACCGTCAGACAGTCACACGTATAATTAAAATAATATGCTTGTATTTCAGAGGACGTCGTCGTCGCCACTACTGCACGACGAAGCAGGACTCCGGCATCGTGTGCCCCGACGACTGTCCCGACTCCTCCGATACTGACACAGGTAACAACAAAAATAATGGAACAATAATATTTTAACATTTCACAGAAAAATTCATGGTCAGTAAAGACTTAAAACTCGCAGAATTAAAGGCTATAGTTTGACCTCACCGCTGTACTGTACCGCGCCTTAGGGATGCGCGGCATGGCGGGGGGCGGGGGGCCGTGAGCAGGCTGCACTACCGTCCCGTGAGCCGCTCTCATAAATAAAACGCGATACGGTGGTATCGGTCAAACTATAAGCAACTTACCTTTCACCTGTCACATTTTCGAACTGTAATTTATTGTTTTCCGTCGTGAAAAAATTATCTAATGTCCCATACAAAACTTCAATATCTACTCGACTCAAATGTATGGGACAGCTGATTATTATTTCGACATTATGATGTTGGTTTCATGAAACTTGTTCAGTTTGATGGTCTTTGCTCTTAAATATGACTACACCTTTCGAGTTGAGCTCCAAGATTACTGACAAATGCTTACACTGACTGGACAGGTCCACTAAAATGTATGTGGTTCTTTCCTCATAAGGCCATTTCAAACACAAATCTACATGATCCTCATATGGCCTGACCAAGTTTATATCTGGACTTTAAAAGAGACTGTGACACTGAGTTTGTTTCGGCCTTTCTTCTCAGAGTAGTCAGATAGGAAACCGAACTCATCTAGCTTATGTTTTTTTTTTTTTTAAATGACATGTAAAAGTGAGTCCAATATAAACAATTTCATTTCAATTACCTGTCAAGGAGTTTTACTACTTGTATTGTCAATTTAATTTTACATAGCATTTTTAACAAATATTGTTTTTTTTTTCACAGGTGTATCTAATAACAACGATACGATGAGAAAATCGAGCAGTCTCGATGTTGACGACCAACCTTATTACTGTAGGTAAGTCGATGTTCTTTGATTCCTTGATTCTGTCCACAGGCATAGTACTTTACTGATCGGCAAGTTACAGAGAATTTGATTTTGAAGTCTAACTTCCTACAGTTTAAAAAAATGTTAATATTATAATTTACGAGCTAAAGATAAGCTTGTGGATAAGCAATAACAGCCGCACGGGTCGCTCTGTCAGGTTAAGCTACGCTTGCCGCGGATGGTTTGTGGATGGGTGACCCCTCTGTGCCTCGGAAAGCACGTTAAGCCGTTGTGTTAATCAGTGGTGGACATCTCGTTCGCCAGCCCCGCTCTGTCGCCGCGTGTCATTGACTGGCGCGTCATGGAGGGGCTGGAGACGTATTCCGATCACCGGTACTTACATCCGGTTTGACGTCTCCGCCCAGACCTCGAGCGCGCCGGTTCGACAGGCCCCGAGTGGTCCGCGGTGGGCGCTGAAGCAGCTGGACCGGGAGCTCCTCCTGGAAGCCTCGATCGTGCAGGCCTGGGTGTCATCACCGGACAGGTCTGCCGACATCAACGACGAGGCGGAGTGGTTCCGGGAGGCCATGTCCGAAATATGTGACGTGGTAATGCCCCGGGTCCAGCCCGGACGTGCTTCGCGCCAGGTGTACTGGTGGTCGCGACAGCTGACGACACTGCGCAATGCGTGCGTTGCTGCGCGACGCCGGTACACCAGGCACCGCAGGCTCCGTATTCGACCTCCGGATACGGAAGCCATTCAGGCGGAGCTGTACAGAGCGGCGAAGACCGCCCTCCAAGCGGAGATCCTGCGGGCCAGGGCACTGGCCCGCGAGGAGTCGCTGGAGACTCTGAACAGAGACCCGTGGGGACGCCCATACAAGATGGTGCGGGAGAAACTCCGCCCATGGGCTCCCCCGCTGACGCAGAGTCTCTTTGGGGCGTTCTCTTGTGGGGGACGTGGTGAGCGCTCTGTTCCCTTCGAGAGGGGAACATGCCTCCCCACCCATGGCTCCGCCTACTGCGGTGCCCGATGCGGACCACACCGCCGACGACGACGACGATGCTCCGGAGTAGAGTCCTCCACAATGGGGTCAGCGTCGTTTATTACGCTGACGACACGTTGGTCCTGGCGCAGGGGAGGTCGCACCAGGCGGCGGCCGAACTAGCGACACACGGGGTTCCGACAGATCCGGCAGTTGGGACTCGAGGTGGCCTTGCACAAGTCCGAGGCCATGTGTTTCATGGTCCTCGGAACGCGCCACCGTCGGGTTCCCAAATAACGGTAGGAGGGGTTCACATCGGCCTCGAGTCGACGATGAAGTACCTGAGACTCGTCCTCGACAGTCGGTGGAACTTCGTGGAGCATTTCCGACGTTTGGCTCCCAGACTGGAGCGGGCCGGGGCTGCAATGAAGCGGCTCCTGCCCAATCTAGACCCGCAGGCAGGTGGCGTTTGGACCCCAAACGCCTCCTGCCGGAGGCTATACGCAGGGATCGTGCGGTCCATGGCCCTGTACGGGGCACCGGTGTGGGCGCGTTCGTTGAAGCGGCGGCCTGCCCGCAGGTTGAACGCGTCCCAGAGGGTCATGGCGACCCGGCTGGTACAGGGATACCGCACGGTCTCCGGTGAGGCGGCGAGCCTCCTTGCTGGATTGCCACCATGGGATCTGGAGGCAAAAGTCCTCGCGCATATTTGGGAGTGGCGCGAGGAGGCGAAACGCCGGGGCTTGACTCCGATGCCGCGAGAAATCGCGGCACAGCGGACAGAGCTCCGACGGGATCTCATGGCGGCATGGAGAGTGCGATTGTCGCAACCCAGTGCTGGGCACGCCACTATTGCGGCGATAAGTCCCCTCTTTGAGGAGTGGCTGGAGAGGCGCCGCGGCGTCCTCACCTTCCGCCTGACGCAGGTCCTCACCGGACACGGCTGTTTCGGGAGGTACCTGTTTCGGATAAGGCGGGAGGAAACGCCCGCGTGTCATCACTGCGTGGATCGCCTGGAGGACACGGTAGAGGTATGCCCGGCTTGGGCAGAGCACCGCCGTGTCCTCGTGGAGGCGATCGGTGGCGGGGATCTCTCGCGTCTGGCCCTGGTCCAGGCCATGGTACGGAGCGAGAGGGCATGGGAGGCCGTCACCTCCTTCTGCGAAGCAGTAATGCTTGCAAAGGAGGAGGCGGAGCGCGTGAGGGAGAGGCAAATTTCGCGCCCTCACGCCCCTAGCCGCCGCAGGAGAAGACGCCCTGGGCGTCGGGAATCCATAGCCGATTCCCGGCCACCGTAGGCGCCGGCTTGCGGACGGTGAGCAATGGGTAGCTCGCCGTCCGGCAAGGACCAAGCCCGGGTCGACGGCGCGTTGTGTTCCACGCGCGCCTCAAAGAGTGTCAGCGAGTGAAGGGGTCCGATGAGACCATTGCCTGCCGGGGTTGCGGGAAAGTCCGAAAGGGATACCGTGGCCCCCTGGCATTGCACAGGCAAGAGAAGGAACACGGGTGGGTTTTAGTCAGTAAGAGTCTGACACGCCCTCTCGCTCCACCCAGAGCGGGAGGAGTCATTTGATGATTTCCCACCCAAATAAAAAAAAAGCCGTTGATCCCGGCTGTCATTCGTGAATCTTTGACAGTCGTTACGGATTGTCAGAAGCTCGAAAGAACCAGTCTTACCAAGGGGTATCGTGTTACCCAGTAACTGGGTTGTGGAGGTCAGATAGGCAGTCGCTCCATGTAAAATACTGGTGTTTTAATAATAATCTGGCAGTTTGAGTTCTTATATGCGGCCTACTCAAATGTATTTTCTTTGGTATTGTTCGTCGTGTCGTTGAGCTCCTTAATCCTGAGTTGAGCTACACGATATCTGACAAATGCTTGCACTGACTGGACAGGTCCACTCAAATCTGTGTGGTTCTTCCCTCAAAAGACAATTTCAGACACTAAACTACATGGTCCTCATATGGCCTGACCAAAATTATGTCTGGACTTTAAAAGAAACTGCGACCTCTGAGTTTATTTCGGCTTTTCTTCTCGGAGTAGTCAGATAGGAAACGCCGAACTCATCTAGTTTTCAAACATAATTTTGTTTTAACGTGTATAAGTGTTTTTTAAAACCAATTTGCAGATATATATGTAATTAATTATTGCTTAAGACCAGGCACTCTAAAGACAATTACCACAAGCTCCGCCCTCATGCACCCCGCCACTCCACTATGTGCTAAACGCTAACACATCAGTAATAAAGTTGAATATCGCGTGCGCTCTTTGATCGTGTTCGAGCACGAAACTAAATGGCGTAAGTCTCATTTAATTTAAGTCTCATTTAAGTCTAATTTCGTTTATAACTAAAGTAATAATTGAGGTAAAGAAAAATAATCTTGTGCCTGGATAATAAACGATATTTTCTTACTGTGAATACCTATTTTAGACATAAAATCCGAGTAATCTTGATTTTATTTTAATAATCTTTTTAAAAAGACATGATTTTCGAATAAAAAATTAATCTAACGAAAATGTTACAATTACGTAACTGTCTTGTACATGGAAAAAAAAGATCTAATAAATCCACCATCACCCATTTTGATTGTATACGTCACTGTTTCAGAATGCAAATTAACATCAAATTTATGGAGCTTCCTCTTAATTTAACGACGGTCTGTAGGAACGTTACGTGGAAATCATTTGACAAATTATGAAACTCACATTGTTGTGTTTATTTTCAGATGCCCAGAACGTAAAGAGATCAGACCAAAGATGCTGACTAGAAATGATTCCGGTAAGACATTCATTTTACTTTCTTTTACTATAATTTTTGACTTCCGTACTCGAAGGGTGCCTATCGGGAGCCTATTACTAAGGCGATTAACACACGGCACCGCTCGACCGCGCGGTAGGAGCAGTTTGCGGTAGAAACGAGCACCGCTCGACCGCGCGGTCGGGCGGTGTACGTGTGTTAGGCATCTACGGATTTATTAGAGGCCAATGCGACATGAGATCCGCTTCACCGCCTACCGCGGCGGTGCGCGGTGCCGTGTGTTAATCGCCTTAGACTCCGCTGTCTGTCCGTCTGTCTTTCAGCGGGCTGTATCTCATGAACCGTAATAGGTAGACAGCTGAAAATTTCACAGATTGTGTATTTTTACTGCCGCTGTAACAACAAATAATAAAAAAATAATAAAGTTAATAATTAAAGTCCCCAGTCACGAGTTTTTTTTTCGGCGTTTTTTTTTGCTCGATCTTAATACAGTTCGTGTAAAAGCTGATTTTTTGATTATCTTTGATTAAAACCAAAAGGAATACGAATTTATATTTTTCCGAAATTTTAAAAACCTTAAATAACGATAGTTATTACATCAAATCTTCCTATCTTTTACGAAACGCATAGCTACTGTGGCGGCATCTACACCGCCATATGCGAACTACGCATCAAAGACATGACGTCACACAAATCCTGCATCGCGCAATTAGAGTTTACCGCGCGAACTACATATAAGACTATCCGACATCAACCGGACAAATAGCGTCGCGACGCGCCTACAGAAATATTCATAGCAACCATTCACACAGGCGTAGCTAGCTACGCCAAATGCTACAGGCCGTAGTAGGCCGAACCGAGTGAGAGGGCCCGTAGCAGCGGGCCACTGTATGCCTCCGCGGGCGAGGGGCGAAGCCCTGACCTCGCTCGCCACGCCCCCTGGCGGGGGCGTCGCGACATCCCACGAACCGGACAGTTACCTCACTGACCCAGATGACCCTATAACCCTCCTCCAGGAAAGCAATAGTGACACCAGCACAATACACCACAATAAAAAAAGACCCGCATTCCGACCTCGCCGCCGAGGTCCTCCGCGACCGCGACCCTCCCGAGTAAATAATACTCCCCCCCCGACCCTTGCTCGCAGAAGCGACAGCCCGCGTAATGCTGAGAAATGTAGCACTAAATTCCCCAATTAATAATAATATTAATATCTGTTTGATCCAGCCTGTCCCATCTGGCTGTCCTCCCGCCAGCGACGCCCTAAGCCGAGGTTCATAACCCACAGGGGGTGCCCTTAGCGAGCGTTCGCTTAGTATAACATAGAATAGTTTATGCCCCTGGCTGGAGGCTTTAAGTTAGTAGCTTAAGGCATCCACAAGATAGTCCGGTTAAGCAGCTGCGACCTCAATGTGAGAGTCAACAGCGAGATGCCATTATCAAAAAAAAAACCGCACAGTTGACAGTGGACAGTTCCCGTTTTCCCTTTCCTAAGGAACATGAGTGAACTTTACACCCTTTTCCTAGTGATCCCTGTTCAAGAACCTTACAAGTACTTACGTAGGCATTCTGTACTAAGCTGTAAATAATCAATTTTTATTATCCATTTTTCAGACGACCGCTACGAGCCAACGGGTCCAGAACTGGTGCACTTTATAAGGGACACTCTCAATAAGAACATGCGCGACAGAATGGCGCTCCTCAAGATAGAACGAGAATTACATGCGCTGGTCAACGATACAGGGTAAGCAGACATCATACTATCATATCATAGTACCTACTCGCGTTATGAACTGAGTCATCGGGCCATAAATGTCAATAGCAATAAGAATGTGCAACGCCTTGTGGCTTATCGATGGTTTGCTACCTGCTCGGTAAGTGCGAGCGAGACAGATTAATAACAATGATTTATGGCCCCACGACTACTTAACGCGGTCTCCAGGAAAAACAGAAAATTTATGAGCCCCATGTAAAAATTTGAGCTACACTAATATTTTACTCTTCAAGAATTACGATTACATTGTATTTTTTTTTGTAATATTCTATATCCTTTATTAAAAATAACCAATTTCTTAATAATTAAAAGAGCGTTTACTTTGAAAGTTGGCAACGTAGCAAATAGCTGTCAGATATTTACCTGTTTTGATTATTTTGGCAATATTACTGTATGGAAATATGAACTGGCGAAATAGAATATTAATAATAGCAATTTTCCCGCGGCTTCGCTCTCGTGGTCTTTCCCGCGGAACCTGTTATTTTTCCCGGGATAAAAAGTTTTTTTGATAAACAGTTTGTTTGTATTGAATAGGCTCCGAAACTGATAGCCAGAATTGAAAAATTCTTTTACCAATAGAATGCTTAGTTTTCAGGGAGTAATATAGGCTACTTTTTATCCCGCGAAAATGAACGGGGCCCGCGGGAAAGACCACGGGAGTGAAGCCGCGGGCAAAGTGCTAGTTATTAATATTCTAGTCAGCCGCATTTCATATTTTCATACAGTAAAATTGCCAAATTAATCAAAACTGTACGGTCAGCAACCGCACATTGTACTTTGGCCTAGTAAAAATACTGCAAATTTTGTTAATTTATAAAATGTAGTATCAGCACGTACGCAAGTAAGTCAGTTTTTCGGTTTAATATCGAGCTCGCGCAACATCCAACATTTTGTAACATTTTTATAGCATTTTCTATTATTTTACATTTACATTATTTTTAGTATAATTTCCTATTAAATACCTTTTTGAACATTAACATTTATTTTATTAACATTCAACATTAAGTGTAAAGGCTCATGCCCTTACAAAAACAGCGAAATATTTGACATCTATTTGCGACGTTGCCAACTTTCAGAATAAACGCTCTTAACATCTAGCTAGACTAATGATCAGCCTATTAGTCTAAGACTAATTAGCAATTTTTTATACTAAAATCACAAGCCCGTTCCACTTTATTTTTATTTAAACTCTTCACACAAAAAAAAGGGTTAGGTTTAGGGTACCGCAGCCGACCGCAGGAGGTAACTGCAGACGACGTGTCGCCGCGACACGACTGGTTTCTATGAATTTCTATGAAACGCAGGTATTATCGAAGAACTTCATATCTAAGCAGTTTGAAAACAAAATCCCGTGAACACGATGACCACATCTGTTACCGCCCCGGTTCTATAGCGGCCGAGCGCTGCAAGCAGAAATAGTCCTTACGGTGTATAGATATAAACTTCTTCGATGGTACGTTGCCGCCTGCGGTCGGGTATGGAATGGTACCCTTATACCCTTATGGTTTCCCTTAGAATACACATGGCATCGGTTTTTCAAAAAAAAATCGGAAAGGTAATAGTTTTATAAACTAATGATTATTTCGTTCGCAGCCGCTGCATAGTCCGCTTCCCGGTGATGACGTCATACGGCCGCATGCTGGTGCACCGCTGCGCCGCGCTGTTCCAGCTGTCGCATCACCTCGACATGACCAACAAGACCTCGGTGTTGGTGTCTAAGAGCGGTAAGTTATACTGACTGAGTTGCCATTAGAATTAAAAAAAATGCATTCTGTGTAAATAGACGACACCTGTATAAAAGACTACATCTTGTATAAAAAGACAACCTGTATATGGCGGTGATGACGATATTTCTTTTTTAAATACGTCAAGTATTATAAGACGACATGCAGTATAAAAGACGACACGTATAAAAATACAAATCAATCTGCCTAGCCTTTTCCCAACTATATTGGGGTCGGCTTCCAGTCTAACCGGATGCAGCTGAATACCAGTATTTTACATGAAGCGTCTGCCTATCTGACCTCCACAACCCAGTAACTGGGTAATACGATACCCCTTGGTAAGACTGGTTGTCAGACTTTCGGGCTTTTGACGACCCGTAATGATTGTCAGCTGCAGTAGAGATGGTCACCAATCCACAGACCTACCCCGGAAAGCGTAGCTTAACCTGATGGATCGACCCGTGCGGCAGTTATTACTTAGCCACGAGCTCCTCACGTATAAAAATACCACAACCTAATTAAAAGTACAAACACACACATACCATCCATTACATACCGAGACTCCTCCGTGCCTCGGAAAGCATGTTAAACTGTTGGTGGCTCCCGGCTGTCATTCATAGATCTTTGGCAGTCGTTACGGGTCGTCAGAAGCCAGAAAGTCTGACCACTAGTCTTACCAAAGGGTATCGTGTTACTAAGTAACTGGGTTTTGGAGGTCAGATAGGCAGTCGCTTCATGTAAAATACTGGTATTCAGCTGCATCCGGTTTGACTGGAAGCCGACCCCAACATAGTTGGGAAAAGGTTAGGCAGATGTTGAGTCATATACAAGTGAACGTGACTAACGGGCTATTGTAGTTGTACCACAGATTACTAGAGATGATTCATTCCGCAAAATCATTTAAATAAAAAGAGACTCTTGCTACAACACATTAAGTGAGATTCAGTTCGCACAGCGCTAATTACCTACAGTTATATTCACCTAGAAGTTGCCTCTCTTTCTATCGCGTGACTCTTATATCTCCTGATTATGTTACGCTCACTGGACTTGTCACAAGTCGAGTACTTGTAGCTTCATACCTAAAATGCGGAGTGAACAATCTGATGTAAGGTCATAATAAAATTTACTAAATCATGAACTTTCTTTCAGGAACCTCTGGTGGAAGGATCCCTTGCACCAGCTTCAAAGAATGGTGCACGGCTACGTTTCCTCCCAGTCCGCTCCGCCACCAGCCTGATGTACCACATGCCAAGTAAGTACTCCTGCAGACAGCTCTTGTATAACCATCTACACCAGAAAAAAAACACTCGACTGCCCTGCCAAAATATGAATATAGATGGGTCACTCAGCAAAATCATTTAAATAACAGGCGACTCTTGATACGACACAATAAAGTGCAATTCAGGTCACACAACGCTATTTACTCCCAGTTATATTCACCTAGAAGTTGCCCCTCCTTCTATCGCGTAATTATTATATCTTCTGACTACGTTACACTCTGAATTGGCTCGACAAACCGAGCCCGCCGCGTACTTGTAGCTTCATACCTAAAATGCGGAGTGAACCATCTGTATTCATCTGTGGTAATGGCTATAATTATACCAAACGCACACTTCAACAGGTCTATACTAAAACGCGACACCCACTCCCTGGACGAGCCGGGCGCGGGCTCGCTCGCTAACAACAGGAGCAAGTCGCTGGAGCAGCGAGAGAGGGAGTACGAGAAAGTGAGACGGAGGATATTCAGCTCGGTAACTATCTCTTAGTATACGCTAATGTTAGTGGTAGCTGCTGTCGTGAAACGCGGGAGCGGGATGACGCGAGACTGTTTGTTAGACTTTCGGGCTTCTGAATACCCGTAACGACAGTCAAAGAGCTAAGAATGTCAGTCGCCATTTGGAGTGCTATAGTTTGACCGGGACCGCTGTTCCACGCCTGAGGTATGTGCGCGGCGAGACAGGGGGGCAGTGCAGGCCGCTCATTGGCCAACGCTCACGGCGCTTTGCATCCCGCCCGCCGCGCATTCCTAAGGTGCGGAACAGCGATCCCGGTCAAACTATACCAATCGCGTCACGGGTCAAGTTATAATGAACGCACTGTAGTGACAGTAGTTAAAAATCTTACTTATCTGAAGTATTGCAATTTTTTTTACAGCAAGACGAGTCCCAATGGCCGTGGCTTGCTTCAGGACCTATCAAGGTGCTCACACCCGAGGGTGGCGGAAGGAATAAACTGCTGAAGGTATACTATGTGGTCTCTGTTTGTTTTGGTCGATGAGACATTACTTGAATAAATTTTATTGATTTATTTTTCGTGTGGTGTCTAAACTGGTATCAGAGTCTTTTTGCCGCCCATGGGCCTCTGACTTGGCTTCACATGCCGTTGAGAAATATATCTCACGCATGCCGGTTTCCTCACGATGTATTCTTTCTTCGTTTTCGAAGCAAGTGACAATTATACAAGGCATGTATTTAACACGGCGACAAACTAATCTGATTTAGGGCTTTAAAAATAATTAAAATGGGTAGCAAAAATAATAGGTTGGCAGCTACAGTGAAGTAGCATTTTAATTATAAAATGAGGTTGCTTATAGTTAAGCGAATTTATTGTTAAGCGAACATTAGGCACTGGCGTTGTGTGGTCACAGTTCTAACCTAACCTACCTTTCAGTCATTTTCATTTACTACTTCATTTTTAGCCCAGGGTCTAAAGATGAAAGAAATTAACACTAGCCTCTCCTCAAAAATAAACGCTTACAAAAGTGTTTTTATATGGAAGCCTATAGTTGCCTATAATACAATTTTGTTTGTTATTTCACTGTTAATATTAGTCGCCATGCCATTATTTATAGTGCCTCATAGTTAGTCGCCTGGAAAATAATTTTCCATTATACAATACGCAAATGAATCCGAAAAGTCAAATGTGCGTGCCTTGGGTTCGAACTCGAGACCTATTTATGATTTTATTGATATGATCTGTGATCAGACCTTTTTTTTTTTTTTTGGGTGGGAAATCATCAAATGACGTCTCCCGCTCTGGGTGGAGCGGGAGGGCGTGTCAGACTCTTACTGACTAAAACTCACCCGTGTTCCTTCTGTTGCCTGTGCAATGCCAGGGGGCCACGGTATCCCTTTCGGACTTCCCCGCAACCCCGGCAGGCAATGGTCTCATCGGACCCCTTCACTCGCTGACACTCTTTGAGGCGCGCGTGGAACACAACGCGCCGTCGACCCGGGCTTGGTCCTTACCGGACGGCGAGCTACCCATTGCTCACCGTCCGCAAGCCCGCGCCTACGGTGGCCGGGAATCAGCGATTGATTCCCGACGCCCAGGGCGTCTCCTCCTGCGGTGGCTAGGGGCGTGAGGGCGCGAAATTTGCCCCTCCCTCACGCGTTCCGCCTCCTCCTTTGCGAGCATTACTGCTTCGCAGAAGGAGGTGACGGCCTCCCATGCCCTCTCGCTCCGTACCATGGCCTGGACCAGGGCCGGACGCGAGAGATCCCCGCCACCGATCGCCTCCACGAGGACAGCACCCAGTCGTATCCGATGTCCCACAGATGCGGCCCCAGGACCGATCCCTGTGGGACACCACACGACATCTCTCGCCGGTTCCACTCTCGCTGGTGACCGGGGTAGATGATGGCCCTGTCCGTCAAATAGGCCTCGACCACACGACAGAGGTAGGTCGGCATCCGGTGATACCGGAGTGCCTCCCTGATGCAACTCCAGGGCAGGGTATTGAAGACGTTGGCGATGTCTAGAGACACCGCCAAGACGACCCCACCCCGAGCCACCGCATCCCCCGTCGTGAGGGCTCGCACGCGCATGATGGCGTCCACCGTGGAGCGCCCCCTGCGGAAACCAAACTGGCTCTCCGCCAAATCCGGCTCCACCCGCACCAGCCGCCCGACGAGGCGGTCTGCAATTACTCTTTCAAAGAGCTTGCCCACCTCGTCGATCCGTGATCAGACCTGAGTTTCCTGAAACTGGGAACATAAATATTTTTGGGTGTTGTAACTAAAGTGTGTCGGATCGTTACCCTAATTATTGCTTAAGTATCACGAACTAGGTTTTTTATATTAAAAATCCTACAAAATTTCCTGTTTGCGATCATGATCCCTTGGTCTCAATTCTCAAACACAAATAAATTTGAAGTCACCATTTCACTTTGAGTGGCTTTGTAATTATAGAGGTATAAGGAACAGGGTGTAAAGTTCACTCATCCTCTACAGAAAAGGGAGGATCCTCCGACCAGACGGGTGTTGTGTCTGGTGGGCCACTGCCCGACGATTGATGTCGGGACGTTGTATATATGCTAGTCGCGCGGTAAACTCCGTGTGATGCATAGTCCGGATGTGGCGATGTAGATGCCGCCTCATAATCTTAAGCAAATTGAATTGAAAATTCGTAGGATCCTCTGGCAGTTTGTTTTAACCATTTTATTCTTTCCGCAGGTGCAATCCCTCGAAGGCAGTGTTCCAGGGTCGAGTGGTTCCTGGCGTGGTGCCAGGGGTCCTGTCTCCAAGAGTCACAGCTTCGGAGGATATGCTGCAGCAGAGCCGCATACTCCTAGGCTGCTTAGTAGACAAGGTATAAGCTGAATTTAGGTCGGCTCTCACTCTCGTGTCAACTAGTTTCTCTCGCACTCTCGTGTCAACTAGTTTCTCTCGCACTCTCGTGTCAACTAGTTTCTCTCGCACTCTCATGTCAACTAGTTTCTCTCGCACTCTTGTATCAACTAGTTTCTCTCGCACTCTCGTGTCAACTAGTGTCACTCTCGTGAATTTTTTTAAGCTTTCTAAGTATTCAGTCGTGTTAAAATCAGTGCTTCCCAACTCACCATGTTACATCTTGTTGCAGGTGACCTGGCTTCCAGTAGTTGGCGCCTGTCTCCATCCAGCTCTGGATACAAGACGCTCAGTCTTCGCAGTACAGACTCTATCACTCCTTCGCCTACCGGTAAGTTCGATAAAAGATCTATTATACATTATAACAGCGAATTAATTTTCACTCCTCCCCCTTGAGAGACCAAATATTGTTCAGGCCCAGAAAGACCTAGGCCAATTTTTTTTTTTATTCGGATTGCTCGTGACCTAAAGAGATGCCATAAAGAATCTGAATTTAAAAAACAATCGCAGGTTAATGCTAGTTATATACAAAATCAAAGTAAGTATGTATTTTAAATACAGAGAATTTAGTGAAATCTCAGTCAAAGTTTTCAATAAATTAATTACTTCTGGTTAAAAATAACTTTTTTTTTTTAAATATAATGAATAAAAATCATTAAATTCCAAAGAAAAGAAATAGTTATTTACGTAATAAATCTAGAAAAAAATATTAAGGAAATAAAGAATGAAAAAAAAAACTTTTTTTTGTTAATTTTGTCATTATTCATTTATCTGTGGCGGAATCTACATCGTCCTGCATCGCGCAAGCAGAGTTTACCGCGCGATCAGCATATATTTAAATTCCCGACATCAATCGTCGGGCAGTAGCCCACCAGACACAACACCCGTCTCACCCGTCACCCGTCCGTCGTTCGGAGGGTCCTCAATTTTCTATAGAGGATGAGTGAACTTTACACCCTGCTCCTCACACCTCTATACTTCCTCGTATATCTGGCGGATTCTGTCCATCGAAATTCAGTGAATCATTAATATATTATTCTATGTTTTACAATAACATTTTGTTTACAGGAGGCGCCAGTCCCGAACCAGGTGTAAACGCAAACATACCAGTAACAAGTAACGTCGAGAACGCAGGCGTGGTCTGGTGTGTCACCGATATGTCTGCCGTACCAGCAGGCGCCATGGTCATACACCCTCACGTGAGATATTATATTATACTAGCGGACCGGACAGACGTTGTCCTGCCCGAACAGCGCAACCTACCGGGTCCAACTGTGAATCGAAACCATCCAGAGACCCACTCAAACACACGACGAATTTCATCAAAATCGGTCCAGCCGTTTAGGTGATCAGTGACATACAAATGTACAGAAGAATTATTCTATAAAATAACCGGCTAAGTGCGAGTCGGACTCGCGCACGAAGCATTCCGTATCATTCCCATACCGTTCATCTATAAAAACGGCAAAAAAATCGTGTCTGTTGTGGAGTGGAAGCCCCCTTAAATATTTATTTTATTCTGTATTTAGTATTTTTTTCTATAGCGGCAACAGAAATACATCATCTGTGAAAATTTCAACTGTCTAACTATCACGGTTCATGAGATACAGCCTGGTGACAGACGGACGGATAGCGAAGTCTTAGTAATAGGGTTCCGTTTTTATCCTTTGGGTACGGAACCCTAAAAACTAGGTGACCCGGTGGACTTCGTACCTCGTGAGACAAAATTTAAATTTTTCGGTTTTCAGCTGGTTCCTGTGATATTTTTTTTGATAAGATTGGGTTTTTTCTAATATGATTTTTTCCTAAACCACCCCAGTTTTGAGAGGAAAAACAAAAAAAAAATTGGTCGAGCCATTTTCAACTTTTTGCGAGACTAAGGGTCTGCTAACACCGAGACGCGTCGCTGCGCACACTTTAATCAAATATCAAACTAATTTTCTTCACGAAAAGGTATAATTTCAGTGCGAGCGTGAACGCGTGTCGAAGTACGCTGAGATGCGCAGCGCGTGTACCTTATTGTGTAGTAAATAAATTCGATATTGTATCGGATCTTAAACAAGTGCGCGACGCGTCCGTCTCGGTGTGAACGGATTTACGCACGGCAATTGATTTATATAATATCTATCTATGGCAATAGGCTCGCCCCCTATTATATGGGACTGTATCATAACTGGCGAAATGTGGGTGTACTATAGGGACACCTCTGCCTAACCATTCGGGGAAACAAGGCGTGATGTTATGTTATGTTAGATATTCTATCTATCATTATATCTATATATATAAAAATAAATGTTTGTCTGTATGTCCTTTATAGAATCCTAAACACCTGGACCGATTTGGATGAAACTTTGGTAGGGTGTTCTGGAGACGCCTGCGAGGGTTTCTGACCAAAAAAAATATGGCACTGCAACGCAGTTAGTAGATTATAAAATACAGTAACTATTAAAAGCTGTGATAGCCTAGTGGCGTGACCGTCAGACTGACAAGTCGTAGGTGTCGAGTTCGAACCCAAGGCACGCACCTCTGACTTTTCGGATTCATGTGCGTATTGTATAATTATCACTTGCTCCAAAACGGTGAAGGAAACATCGTGAGGAAACCGGCATGCCTGAGAGATATTTCTCGACGGCATGTGAAGCCAAGTCAGAGGCCCGTGGGCGGCTTTAAAACTCTGACACCAGGTTAGTTTACTAACCACACGAAAAGAAAAGAAGAAGTAACTATTAACTTAGGGAACACAGGCGTGGCCTGGTGTGTTATTGACATGTCTGCCGTACCACCGGGCGCTATGGTCATACGCGTAAGATATTATCGTTATCGTCCTCTCCTTTTTCCCAATTAATTTGGGTCTCCGTAACATATAATTTTCTTCCACACATCTCTAACAGTCTTCATGAAAAGTCAAAGACTTGTGACATCTACCAACCCGCACTGAGCCCGCGTGGATAAGTCATAAGTCATAAGTAATTTATTTCATAACAATATAGGTACATTGTGTTGAAAATTTAAAAAAAAGTAAGTAATAACAATAAACAATTGCAATTAAAATAAAATTCATTAAATACATTTATAGAAGTCAATAAAAACAATTACGATCAATTAAGTATTCAAGTACAAATAGATCATAAATAATAAATGTCAAAGTAATACAATCAATCATGTTACAATTTCATATGTCATCTAGGAATTCATTGATACTGTAATAGCCTTTCCTCAATAAATAGGTCCTCAATTTGTTTTTAAATAAGTTAACACTGTACATGGTTTTGAATTCTATAGGCAACTTGTTGTATAAAAATACAGACTGATACCTCGGGCTATGTTTGACAACTTTTAATTGCGGTTGAATATTGTTGGGCAAATCTTTCCTACGTGTGCTAGCTCTAGTTTGTCTTTGCTCATCAGTCTCAATTTTATGCAAATTTTTAACTAGGGTCGTTAGCAACACTAAAATATAAAGGCATGGCACTGTTAAGATTTTTAGTCTAATAAAATGGTCTTTACATGATTCCATCTGTTTCATGCGGAGCATAGTCCTTAAAGCTCTTTTCTGAATCACGAATGCCATTTGTATGTTGTACTTGTAGCTATTATGGCCTGTCACACAGAAGAGGCCTGTGTTCCAAAAGTGAGGACATTATAGACTGATTATGATCATGACGATGACACTATCTTTTTAAAAGTGGACGAGAACTCCTAATAAATGAAACTTTGTCTCTGTATCCTGCAGACCGGACGCCCGCTCACCAACCCGGACGGCACAGTGTACCAGTTCGACCCGGCCAACCCGCCCGTGCTGTACGACCCGGCTGTCGCACAGAATGAACAGCACAGTGTCGAACAGAGAGTGAGTGTTTGTGGATACCATATTTTTTATTAATAAATAAGTTTTATTCTCTTGTCAAAGCTAAGTAATAACTGCCCACGGGTCGATACATTAGGTTAAGCTGCGCTTGCCGGGGTCTGTGGATGGGTGACCATCTTTACATACCTGACTCCTGAGACTCCTCCGTGCCTCGGAAAGCACGTTAAGCCGTTGGTCCCGGCTGTCATTCATGGATCTTTGACAGTCGTTACGGGTCGTCAGAAGCCCGAAAGTCTGACAACCAGTCCAAGGGGTATCGTATTACCCAGTTACTGGGTTGTGGAGGTCAGTTAGGCAGTCGCTCCATGTAAAATACTGGTATTCAGCTGCATCCGGTTAGACTGGAAGCCGACCCCAATATAGTTGGGAAAGGGCTAGGCAGATTTTTTTTGATTTAAATTATAATATAATAGCCATATGACAGCTAGCACACGCCAATATACCAACCAAAAACATCTAGAACTATACTCAAGTAGAATTAAAAATAACTAAACGTAAACAATATTTAAAAAGAAAATAAAGCCTCCAGGCATAAAGGGCGTGCCCGCTTACATATAGCTGTAACTAGAAGTTATAATTGATAAACTAGGACCATCGAGGTAAAATAAATAATTGTCGAGGTCGCTAGCTAACCACATATTGCAATACAACTCATAAAAAAAAAACATTGTAATGAGTAGATTATGTCAACAATAAATTGACTTATAAAGTAAAATTATAAACAATTATATAAACTCATATAACCTGTCAGTAGGTAAACTAATTCTGGAGAAAGAACATTTAAACATTGTCTTGAGTTAATCACAGCGACCAACTATTCTTATCATTTAAGTAGTCGTTGATAGAATAGTATGCCTTTGAACAAAGGTTGGACTTTACTTTAGTTTTAAACGCATTCAAAGACAAATCTAGCAAAGAAGAGGGTAGCTTGTTATAAAAGGTTATACCAAGCCCAACAAATGAGTTATGAAGCCGGTGAAAGGGAGCACGTAGTTTATCCTTACTTCTAGTATTAATATTGTGAATATCACTGTTTTTAGTTTATAAGTGTATATTTTGCCTAATATATAAGATGTTGGCGAAGATGAATTGTGATGCCACTGTGAGGATACCGATATCATTACCGATATCATTGAAAAATCTCTCAGAGAAACTCTGGCACCTAGCTGGTAAATTAGCTTAGATATGAAGTTCTTCGATAAGTACCGAGCACTCAGCCGAGAGCACTGTCTCGCCCACCTAATCGGTATGTGTGATCAATGCAGAAGGTGGAAATGGGAGCTTTTATTACGCGACGGTTTTTTCGCGCACTGAAAATACTCCGTTGGATTTTCAACACTCAGACGCTATTTTCAGCGCTAAGACGATCGTTGAAAAACAAGTGCGCGAATAAAAGCGCTCGTGCTCATGCAGTGAATCTAGTGGATTTTACTACAAATGAATATCAACTTTATTTTCACTAACGAACATAGAAATGGAATGGGTTTCTAAAATATTCAATGTTGTTTTACAATTTTAAAGCAATAGGATCTTTTGTTATTAATTGAAACCGTAAAATTTTGATTGAATGTGTTTCTAAGTTTTAAAATAAATATAATATTTTGTTATTAAATTAGAGTACGTGACAAACAGTCACATTCCATCAGTTCAACTTCAAATTAGGATTATTGGTTTGTTTTAAAGCTCAAAGTATTTTGATTTATTTTCGGATAAAGGAAGGAATTTTGTCGCGAGAGCATTATGAAGAGTGCATTGTAAATTATTATCACATGTCTTAGATAGATAATACTCTTTATTATGTAAGTACACCATAAAAATCTTTCTATTCGTCTTAGTTAGTATTTATTTTTATAAAATAATCATATTATATACATTTTTGTTTTGTTTCTAGGTACAGTTGGATCCGTGTAGTGATAAACGCCGCGGTAGGTTGGAGAAACAGCATTCATTTATTGATAATGGTAAGCACAGTAGCGGACTCCCACTAGTTTTAACTTGACACAACGAGCTTTAGAAAGGGACACAGACATATGAGTGACAGAGACGGCGCTCCACAAAGGTATTTTTTTTTAAATTCGGTGTATTGTTTGACCGCGCTTTAGGCGGCAACAGCGGTGTCGGTCAAACTATACCATATTTACGCCCAGGTACTGAACTGTAGTAATTCGTTATTGAACAAGAAGGTTTAGGCCAGCTTGCACCACAAATCACTAAATTCAAAAATAAATTATTCAAACTAGGGTGAGAATCAGCACTTTTCGAACGTCAAAATTACGTAAGACAGTCTCCCAAAACGCCCACCACTTCCTAGTGCTGTAGCTGGGAAGAAGAAGTGGCGCAACAAACTGTCCAGCTGCACAGCTGTCTGTTCAATTAGGAAAACTTGATTCTATATAATAACATGCAAGATAATTTACATTACGCAAAACATAATTTAAATTATAAATTAATAGCCGCCAATATACCAACCAAAAACATCGAGAACTGTACTCAAGCAGAAATAAATAACTAAACGTAACGTATAATAATTATTACTACTGTATAATTTTGGCTTTGGCGACTTATTGTTTTTGTCGGCAGTACTGTGTTGTTCACAGATTTCTTAAATTATTATTCTGTTACCTATATGTGAAGACTTGTAATTGGCTGTCAGTCACATTTTCAATGTCTTATTCTGGTTTGTTTAGCTGTAAGTCTTCCAAAGGAAATAAATAAATAAACAATATCTAAAAAAAAAAGCCTCCAGGCATAAAGTGCGTGCCCGCTTACATATAGCTGTAACTAAAAGTTAAAAGTGATAAACTAGGACCATCAAGGCTAAAATGCTTTGCTAAACATATTTAAAACATCATTCGGTCTCTATCACCTTCAAACGATTGACAGAAACGGAACGAATTGTTTCAAATTCGTGTAGCGCTAAACGTATTTAGTGATTGCTGGTGCAAGCGGGCCTTAGGCTGCCTGTCCACTGGAGCGGAGACGTGCCAATATTAGCCAATATAATCTATACTCTGGAGCGGAGCTTCTATTGGTTCATACAAGAACAGCTCCGCCCGTCCTCTCTTCTTCGCTCCAGTGGACATGCAGCCATAATATCATTTAGCTCCCTTCAAAATGGTTGAGCTGAATGGTGCTGATCCATGCGTCATGTTCGTGAACGGGCGCCGTCAGTTGGGACTGGTCATCTCTTAGCTGCCATGGCTTATTTTAATTTATTTTAAGTTTTTGAATGATTCTTCTTTTTTATTACGGACGCTTTCACGAACGTGCACGTCTTATTACATTGTTCTCACATGCATAATTTCAAAATGAATGATGTAACCAATATGTTGTATCAATTTTTTATTTTATTTAAAAGAGTGTCCGTGGAGTTTCTTGCCCGTTCTTCTCCATAGGTACCTACTACGCTTTGGAATGTGCAACTAGCTTCATATTTCTGACCGACCGACCCCTTGACAATTCAAAAGTGCCTGTAAATGGTTTAATTGAAATCAATGCTTTGAGTTTGAGTTTGAATATTGAACATGTGTTACAGATAGCGAGTGTCAACCGAATGAAGAGTGTCGCAACAAATGTTGCTGCGACTGTCGTAGAGATGAAGGATGTCAGCAGAAGAACGCGACTGAAAAGGTACAGCACTTCCTATTGATCATCTTCAAATAAACTCATATTTCTTAGTTGGGTTTAAGAGCGCTAACTCGCTGGGGCGAAATCCAAACAATTCGTATTGAAATGTATGACAGTTAATTCTCTTGGGTACGGTCTGACGACGTCGCCAATTTAGACGTGCAACCTGGTGAGGCGTAGCCAAGTCGCCAATATTTTGTATACAAGTAGAAAGAAAAAAAATACGTTTATTGGCGGTAAAATATGACGCAAGCAAAGAAAAAAAAACAAATAAACACGAAAATAACAAATTGGAGGAAAATATGCGTCACATCCATGCAAAACGGCCATCGCTCAGCATAATGCTGGGACCCTATGCGAGACAAAGCCCCAGCGCTGATTTTCAGCGACAGCCGGCGTTGACGTGATGACGTCAACCGGTGCATCATAAATAGAGAAATAACGAAATAAGACAAAAAAAAAAAACAATTTACACAATAGTTCTCTATAACTAAGTAAGTAAGTTACGCCTCCCTCACTCGGTGGCCAACTGATCGCCAGGACGGTCGCCCGCGTGTACTGGCTACGGTAGGAAGCCAGAGGTACCTAACCATGGCTACGTAGCTAGCGACGTCGCCATGGCGTCCCAGTGTGTTAACGCTCTAAGGCGAAAGGGCCAGGGTGTGGTAACGATTCTAATGGTTAGAATGCTGTAAATACTAATTCATTACGGTCGCGAATCATATTTTGACACATTTCAACACGCATTCTGCCTTTTTTACTAGCTTCATATTTCTGACTGACTGACTCCTTGACAATTCAAAAGTGCCTGTAAATGGTTTAATTGAAATAAATACTTTGAGTTTGAGTTTTGCACTAGTCGATATTTGTTCCATACTTTCGGGAGGGTTTTACTCCACCTCCACTGTTTTACATTTACATCCAAAGTTAAACATTATAGTGTTTTGTCTTATTATTAATGTTGTCTTTGCGGAAACAGAATAGTAAAATTAAAAGCCATTTAAAAATTATGAGCCAATAAAGATTCGTTTTTCTTGCTAATTTTAACGCAATTTTGGGCGTAAATAGTGTAAAATCTCCAAAACAAAGTCGGGACCGACAAATAATAATTATCGCAGTTCCATAAATTTGATTTGTAATTGATTTATGCACTGGTTTTTTCATAACTCTTTTTCCAAAGGACTTTTCATAATTCTTTACGCGGTCATTTTACTAAAATTGATCGTAACGTTGTTTGTGTGTGTGTAAATTAGTCTCTTAACTGCTCATCACTGATACTATCTCTGTTGGACACGATGCCAGGTGATACACTGTGCTTTTTGGCCATGCCCACTGTAGCGGTTACACCGCCACATACGAACTACGCATCAAAGACATGACGTCACACAAATCCTGCATCGCGCAATTAGAGTTTACCGCGCGAACGACATATACAGTATGGAAACAATAATTGAAACCACAAGTAATACTAGTCCATAGAAGTATAGCAAAATTAAATATTAAATAAAAAACCGTAAATTAAAAAAATGAAATTTTCAAACAAAATAAATATCAAAATAAATTCTATAAAAGTAAACACTGTATAGATAAGTACCTTGACCCCAGGAAGAGCGGCAACTATGCACGCGCGTGGCATTTTGGTCGGTGCTGGCGCTTTGATACCTAGTTTGAAAATTTTCGACGAAATCAAAATTTCGAAGTCGTTTTTCAATGTTCAAGGATTCAAGTTCATTGAATCATTGACCTAGTGATCCAATTCTACAGTGTTCAAATAGGTTTGATCAAAATTAGAACTCTACTTTTTGACCTAATTACTGGACCGTTTTCTTCCATTTTTTGTGTATCGTCAGAAAAGGCGGTAACAAAGTCAAAGTCAAATAATTTATTTCAATTAGGCACAAAAAAGGCACTTTTGAACGTCAAACAAGTATGTGGTTTCATTTATTACATATATGTGGTTTCCATACTGTATAAGACTATCCGACATCAACAGTCGGGCAGTCGACCCGCCAGACACAACACCCGTCTGGTCGGAGGATCCTCCCTTTTATATGGTGGATGAGTGAACTTTACACCCAGTTCCTCATACCCCTAAATTGTTGACCCCGAGAATGAACGTCAACGCAGCCTTCGTGCAACTACTTCAGCGTGACGTCACCATCATCATCACTCCCGCAAGGTTTCGTGAGGCGATCACACAGCCAGTCAGCACCCACGGCATTGAGTTCGAGGCCACGACTAGTTCAACCTTAAGACTACTTCGTACTTATTTAAAAAGGCTTAGCCAGACTTTCGAAGATTTTTCAACCATCCCAGCATCCCGAGAAGTAGTAATATTCTTAATTAGCTTTTCTTTTCAAACGTAAAAATTTAACGAATGTTTTTCTGAAGTTCAGCAAAGGTAGAAAATGTTTATCAATAACAACTAATAGTATGGCGGTAACGTCTATCCAATCATTTACAGCTTTAGTGGCAGTCATGCCATTTGGTTTAAATAGGTTTTTAATTGTTTTTTTTTACATAGATTCTCTTTTATATTTTGTGAATGTGAGAACGTTGTAGGCATAACCGACTTTTAGATCTGATCGTTTTCTATCTTGCTAAGTAGGTACCTGGTACTTGTTGATAGGCTTACAGTGTCCTCTCATACCTATAAACACTGTAACTTGAAAAGATTGTAAATACCATTTACTTTTAAAAGAGTAACCATGAAGTTTCTTGCCGGCTCTTCTCCATAGGAAACGACCAATTGGAACCGTGCACCTAGCTTCTGACGTTTCATAAGTGCCCTTGTAGGTTGTATGTGAAATAAAATATTTTGAATTTGAAATTTGAATCACCAGCTTTTTATTATTACTTGAGAAATTTAATAAAAGAATTGTATTTCTTTTTACTAGGAAATAAACACAAAACCGCCGAGCCCCTTCGAAACGCACTCACAAATAATCGCACAAGAAGAAACAACACAACTACAACAACAACAACAACCAGAATTCGAACAACCGACCAATGAGCAACCAGAGCAATACGAACCAGCCAATCAGCAAGCAGAACGATACGAAGTACCCAATCAACAACCAGTATACGAACAAGCGACCAATCAGAAGCCGTATGAGCCTCCACGGAGTTTTGAACCGGCCAATCAGAACGTTGTGAATAACGGTTTGAATAACCGACCGGTGAAATTGACCACTGAGGGACAGGAGATTCAGTACCAGCCTTATCAACAAGGATATAGGACGGAAGAGGTATTATACTTTGATGATCTTAACTAACATTATAAATGTGAGTTTGTTTGTTAGCCTTCAGCGCTAAAACTTCTTAACGGATTTGGATGAAATTTGGCACATGATGAACGATCCTTAAGTAATGAATGTTTTTCACCACAATAACCATGTCATCGCCAGGTTACATCGCCGCCTCAGATTGTGAACCACTTCGTGCCACACGAAGTCAACATGCAGGTCATGTCTCAGCAGAAAGTGGCGCAGTTGCCACTACCCGATCCGAATATACGTGAGTATTTTAAAATCGAGGAAAATTACAAATACTTGCCTCAACTTGAGTTATCACTGTGACTATACCTACTTCATTTGATAATTCAAATGAAGTATAGTCAGATTAGATTTAGATTAACCTTTTTTTACAGTCTTTTCAACCGATTCTGACTTCTATACCGTAGGCATAAGGATATCATTAAAAGCAAAAAAGTGGTTACAATACCAACTGTTTACTGCAGCTGCCATTTTTCATGCCACCAGCGCAATAGAAGTCAAAATCGGTTGAACGGACTCTAAAAAAGGTTTATTTAAATGTCTAATCTTATTTCAAATGGACAGATCCACATTGTGTCAGCGTAGTGTTCCCTTATGACCCGTTTAAGAGCGCACCGAGGCTCTGGCTTTAATCAATGGGATGGGTGGAATAAAGAATAGGCGTTTAGGTGTTTCCTTCGTATTATTAAAACAAATACACGTTTTGAAAATGTTAAACGTATACGTTATAGAAAACATGTAGTTTTGTTATTATTAGGGGTTAAAGTATGAAATTGCCGATTTGTAGTGAAAAATTGCGATTCGTTTTTATTTTTTATTTAACATATTTATTTAGTCAAAATAATTACTATTACTATTTATACATTGCTGCCATCTAATAGGAAGGTCATTTATGCCTTTGCGATAGAACTCTCGTGATCTAGATTCGAAAAACTGTGTGAAAGCATTTTGCACTGCCTCCTGAGATGAAAACTTTTTATCTCGTAGAAAATTTTTCAAATCACGAAAAAAATGGTAGTCCCTTGGAGCAATGTCTGGCGAATACGGAGGGTGATGAATGGTTTCTAATCGCAGTTCCTGTAGAGTTAAAACGGTTTCTCGTGCTGTATGAGGTCTCGCGTTATCATGGAGCAATAATGGGGAAGATCGATTCATGAGTCGGGGCTGTTTCACTGCTAGTTTTGCTATCATTGTTCGGAGTTCGGCACGGTAGACATCGGCCGTTATTGCTTGACCAGATCGCAGAAAGCTATAGTGAATAACACCATGCTGAGCCCACCAAACAGTTACCCTTACTTTGTTATTGGTAAGCTTTGCCTGAGGACACTGTTGCGGCGTTTGACCTGGGGTCAGCCATTGCATTTCTCGCTTACGGTTATCGTAAATAATCCACTTTTCATCACATGTCACAATTCGATCCAATATTCCTTCATTTCTGTATCGATTCAACAAGGCAACACAAGATTCAACACGCGTTTCTTTCTGCAGATCAGTCAAATCATGAGGCACCCATTTCTCATATTTTTGTATTTTATTGATTTGACGCAAATGAGTCAATATTGTTGGTAAGGTAACGTTAAACCATGCCGCTAATTCCTGGGTAGTTTGGCTCGGATCGGCTTCCACCATCTCTTTCAATTCATTGTTATTCACCTGTGTGTTATTCACCAGTCTTCCACGTGGTTCGTTCTTCAAATCAAAGTTTCCATCATTAAAGCGCTTAAACCAAAATCGCACGGTGCCTTCATTAGCAGTCCCCTCTCCAAACGCAACATTGATTTTGCGAGCTGTTTCTGCCGCGTTAGTTCCGAGTCGGAACTCGTATTAAAAAATAACTCGAATTTTCGAAGTATCCATCTTTCTTGTCTAAGCTGAATAAAAAAAAAAACAACTGAAAGTCGATAATCGAATGTTGCACATTTTTTTAAAGAAGAACTTCATAGGTACTATGTGAAAAAAGTTTCACTCAAAAATCTCAAACCACGAAGGTTCTGTGTCAATTTGAAGAAACCTATTACAATAAAACGGCAATTTCATACTTTAACCTCTATTATTAAAAAACTGCTGTCCTTCCGTGAAGTATTTACGCCGTACGGAGGGTTTATTTTGTTATAAAGAGATTTTTTTTATAGAGGAAACTATAAATAATCGTGTTTCTAAAGTGTACGATTTATAGAGTGAATCCTTAAATATCTTACATATTAATGGCAGAACTAAAGGTTAAATTAACGATGCAGCAAGGGATCAAACGAACGCAAATATTTCGCAATTACGTATCGTTCCCTCGGTGCGCTCTTAAGACCGAATTTCATCAACTTCACTCCTGCTTCCGAATGTCCACCGATACAAGGGAAACAGAAAAAAAATGAGAGTGAGAATGAGCTTTGTTAAAATGTTTAAATTTTCTATAAATAAATCTTTGTCTAGAAATTAAATCTATGAGAAACGAAATAGATTTTTAGAATGGGTCATTTCTTAATTTTAAACTTAACTACTGGTGTAATAACTTTTTTTCGCTTGTGGGTAGCTGGAACGTTTACACAAAGAAAAATTTGCTCATATTTAAAATTCATTATAATTTAATAGAAACATTATTTATAATAATTTATGCTATATTTTAAAAGTTCATAGTTAGTACCTGCTGGTGTAGCGTTATCTCTTCACAATTATTCTCTACTATCTTTATCTACTATCACTTCACTTCATCACAATGGATTCACTAGCAAGCACTCTGAGTGAATTAAAGGAGTTGTTTCACACAAAGATGTCCGCCTTCGAAGATGAACTACAGAAGACCCCTTCATCACCGGTCACAACTTCTAGCCTGGCTGCGGAGTTTACAATGTTCCGGACATTCATCACACAGGCTCTCAACAGTGTTCAGCAACAGGTGGAGCTACTAGCTCGTAGTGTCGACCAAATTGAGATGCGGGGACGAAGAAAGATCTTGCTGTTGCACGGTGTTGATGAGGAGCAGAAGGAGGACACCACCAAGGTGATCACTGAAGTCATTTGTAGCAAATTACAGCGGAATGGCTTTACTGTTGCGGATATCAGCCGATGTCACAGGATGGGACGAGCTGTGGCTAATAAAACCAGGCCTATCCTGTTCAAGGTAGGCAGTCTTGCGGTTCGGGATAAGATTTGGTTTTCCAAATCCAAACTAAAGGCTACGGGCGTCACCATGTCCGAGTTCCTAACAAAGGGGCGGCATGATGTCTTCTTGGCTGCGAGGGAAAGATGCGGTGTCTCCAAGAGCTGGACTAAGGCTGGCTGCGTGTATGTCCTTGGTCCCAATGATACACGGCATCGGGTTGAGTCCCTCGCTGAGTTGGACAAGATTGCGCCGAATCCCAATGAGCCCGGGCAGAGTCATCAAGTATCGGCTGTGTCAGTCTCTGTACCGGTCGTTGCTGCTACGAAGAACGCAAGGTTGAAGCGTGCTGTTGCTTTGAAGAAGTGATATCTCTGTATTCTGTCTTATTCAATGTCCGGGTAATATCATATTTTATTGTTTTGTTTTACCTTCAGTTAATTTTTAATGTTTTAATCAATTTGCTTGACTTGACTGAATTATGTCACAATTTTGTCACTGTCAGTGTCAGTCAACACACAATATGTCAGTTTCATTCGGTGCGTTCCGTTTTTAGTAACGGTGTAATGGCAGACTGTGACTGGCACAAGTCTTATTTTTTCTTTTCAATATTTTCTTCCTGTTTCTTATTTTTCTTGTTGTTTTTTTTTTCTGAAATGATTTACATTTTATTTTGTGTTTTTTTTAACATTTTAATTACTCGGACTGTGTAGTGGGTTTAATTCTTTAGATTTAAATAACGTAACCAGCAGGTGGACTAGCTGTTATACGGTTTATTTTATTTTTTATTAGTTTAGTAGGTAGGTTTTTTATATATTTATATTATTTATATTATAATATGTCTAACGATGAAAGCAGTTATAATAGTAGTTTTTTCTCATTACCTAGCAACGACGACAGTTTCGTGAGTATTCCTTCTCTTGCAGACAATCTTGCTGCACAGTTTTCTGATGTTCCTAAGAATTTTAACGTTATACACATTAACGCTCAGAGCATTCCGGCTCATTTCCACGATATGCTGGCAAGCTTTGACTGTAAGAACGTACATGCAATTCTTATTTCCGAGTCATGGCTTAAACCCTGTCTTCCTTCAACCAGTTACTCTCTTCCTGGCTTCCAGCTTATAAGAAACGACCGGTCTGTTGGTGGTGGTGGTGGTGTTGCCATATATCTCCGGACACATATTCCATACTCTGTTGTCAATGTGTCAGCGCAGCCACCGCCATCTAATGCTGGTGAACATCTCTTTCTTGAAGTTGAACTACACCATTCTAAATTACTTCTTGGCGTCTATTATTGTCCCTCTTTACGCGTTAATTTCTTTTCATCTTTTGAAAACCTCCTAACAATGCTGATTCCTTCTTACAGTCATAGTATAATCATGGGTGACTTTAATACTTGTCTTCTGAAAAAAGACTATCGCTCTTCTTCCCTGATTAATATTTTGACTTCCAGTAATCTTTCCATTCTTCCGCTGAGTGCCACTCACCATTTTCCTAACTCTACAGCTTCACTTCTCGACTTAATTTTTGTCTCTTCTTTTGATCACGTCGCTAAGCATGGCCAATGTTCAGCTGATGCTTTTTCCTATCATGACCTGATTTTTCTGTCATACAAAATTCGCCCACCTAAGGCTAAGATTCTAATGCAACGCAATTTTGGTGGAATGAACGTTGACGATCTTTGCAAGGATGCCAACAATATAGATTGGTCTGCTCTGTTTGCCTCTGCATCAGTCGATGAGCAAGTTCATATTTTTGCAGCTAAACTTATCGAGCTTTATGATCATCACGCACCTGTTCGAGCTGTTAAGGTTAGACATTTGCCGGCGCCGTGGCTCACAAATGAGATTAAAACACTTATGCAGAAAAAAGTTACGGCAAAGTCTAAATTTAAGCGTAGGGCTAATGACGCTAACAGGGAAAGATACTTATCTATACGTAATCACTGTAATAAGGTGTGTAGGAATGCTAATCGTCTCCACATTCATACTTCTGTCCAAAATGGGGACGCATCCAAAGTTTGGAAATTTCTTAGATCATTGGGGGTCGGTAAAACACGTCAAGACACAATTCCAAAAGACATAGACATTGATGCAATGAATACTCATTTTACTGCCTCGTCCAATTTTAATAGGACAATAAAATTAAATACACTGAATTATCTTTCTTCACTTCCGACTCCCAGTTATTCTCCATTTGTTTTTAGTCAGTTCTCCGCATGTGATGTTACGAAGAGCATACTATCGATTACTTCCAATGCAGTAGGAAGTGACTGTATCAGCCGTAATATGTTAGTACCTGTGCTGGATTTTATCCTTCCCGTCATTTGTCATATCCTCAATTTTTCTGCATCAAGTGGTGTCTTTCCATCCTCATGGAAAGATGCTCAAATAATTCCTTTACCTAAAAAGTCTAATCCCTCATCCTTTTCTGAATACCGTCCAATATCCGTCCTACCATTCCTATCCAAAGTCCTTGAACGGTTAATTCACAACCAAATAAGTACTTTCCTTTCTAAAAATAATCTCCTCAACCCCTTCCAGTCTGGCTTCCGTCCTGGTCACACCACCTGGTCACTCAGCACCACCACAGCGCTTCTGAACATTACGGATGATATAAGGTCAGCCATGGAAAACGGAAATCTAACGGTCTTAGCTTTGCTAGATTTCAGTAATGCTTTTAATACCGTTGATTTTGATATTTTGCTCGGCATTTTATGCTCTCATAACATATCTCCATCGGTAATTGACTGGTTTCGTACTTACCTGTTCGGCCGCCGGCAACGTATTTGCATTGGAGAGACCTTGTCTTCCTGGAGTAATACTTCTGCCGGTGTACCTCAGGGTGGCGTTCTATCTCCATTACTTTTCGCAGTTTTTATTAACTCAATCTCCGACGAACTAACTTCTTTCTACCATCTATATGCAGATGATTTACAAATTTACTCGCGAGCTCCTCTTGGAAGTCTATCCGAGGCTATCACAACGATTAATCGTGATCTGGCCCGTATATGCGATTGGAGTAAGCGATATGGACTTATGGTCAACCCCATAAAGACGCAGGTTTTGGTAGTAGGCAGTTCTAGGACGGTCTCAAGGATCGACTGGACGACTCTTCCCCAAGTTTCTTTTGACGATTCAGTTGTTCCCTTCAGTGAGAAAGTTAAAAACTTGGGGATCGTCATCGATAAAAACTTTTCTTGGACTACCCAGCTACAGGAAGTTAGCCGCAAACTATTTGCATCCGCTGCATCTTTGAGGAGATTACGTAATTTTCTACCGACTGCCACCAAGATTGCGCTTGCACAATCGCTACTTCTTCCCATTCTTGACTATGCTGATGTCAGCTATCTTGACCTTACCCAAGACCAACTCGATAAACTTGAGCGGCTTCAAAATGTTTGTATAAGGTTCATATTCGGTTTGCGCAAATATGACCATGTTTCCGAATTTCGTGTGAAGCTCAAGTGGTTACCAATTCGCCTTCGCCGGAATGTTCATATTCTTTCCCTTTTGTATAATGTGCTTTTTTCCCCTTCCACCCCTCTCTATCTCAAGAAACGTTTCCAGTTTCTTTGCAACTCCCACACGAAATTTTTAAGGTCATCGGATAATTTGAAGCTTAAAATGCCTATGCATTCCACAACTTTCCTCGACAAGTCTTTTACTGTCCAGGCCGCTCGTTTGTGGAATGCATTGCCAGTTCAAATTAAACGCGCGCAATCGCTACCAATATTTAAGAGACTCGTGAAGGAACATTACTTGTCGTTGTGATCTTGTTCTCGTAACTGTAATTATCTATAGTCTTCATTTATTTTCGTTGTTTATATATTTAGTAAGTATGTATGTATTTATGTATCTATTATTTAGGATATGTATTTATCTGTGTATCTATTCTAGTATATTGTATACTTTTTATTTGCATCAACGACAGCCCCATTTTATGTCCAGGCAAATCACTGTCCATTCCAAGGTTGCCTGAAAGAGATCGCGGAAAGCGATAAGGCCGCCCATTGTATATTTTGTAGTGTTAATTTTTTTCTTTTTGTTATGTGTTTTTGTGGTGTACAATAAAGTATATATAAATAAATATAAATAAATAATAAAATGCTTTTTCTTTTGCAGGACAAATGCCCTTGACAAACATGGTGTATCAGGCACCCATGGCGCAAGGATACAACCCATATCAATGCAGAGTTGTAAGTTATATGTATTTAATTTACATTTAACAAAGTAAAGGAATATCTGCTCACCCTAAATTATGACGACACGGAAGATTTACTCAAATCATAACTTAAACAAATCAGGCACCCACTCACACATACCATCGAAGAAGTTCATATCTATACACCGTAAAGAATATTTCTGCTTACAGCGCTCGACCGCTATGGAACAGGGGCGGTAACAGATGTGGTCATCGTGTTCACGGGATTTTGTTTTCAAACTGCTTTGATATGAAGTTCTTCGATAGTACATACCTACACTCACCCATACATATCTACACTCACACTTACACACCTTCACTCACTCAAACAACACACACCCGGCACATAAATAGGTACTACCTTTTCCTAACTATTATAACATCCATAATGGACGGATTGGATGACCCCTGTAACATAAGTTTTTCCTAGCATAGGGGTCATTGATCAATATTTTTGTACCAGGCTATTTCCATGTTTAATTAAATGTCACTGTATGTGTACTTTTTACGTCAAATAAATAAATCTAAATATGTAATTAATTTACATTTAACAAAAACATATTCTACCAAATTTCTACGTTTTTTTTAAATCAACAAATACTCTCCTCAGGAGCCGTCTCTTCAGATGTACCAACAAGTACTACAGACAGAGGAACACAAGCTCGCTCCCTCGCCGCACCCCAACGAAACTGCTTTCAGGATCGGTGAGTTGTTATGCCCAATCAGATGATGGTGCTGCCTCTCCTCTTGATATAATTTCTAAATTCTTACCACTATGCTTAGAAGAAAGAAACAGCCGCAGTTTTATACACCCGTCGGTGTGTATTCTAGTATTTATACACCCGTTGGTGTGTATTCTATATATATATTTTTTTTTACTTGGCCCCACACTAGGAATTTCTCCTGTATTGAGGGTGCGTTTACAAACATTTAGACTCACATACAGCCAGACCCGGAACAACTAATTGTATGTTATACAAATATTTGTTCCGTGCGGGAATCGAACCCGCGACACACAGGGCAGCAGTCAATTGCTTAATCACTGCGCCAACTATGCCGTCTAATGTAAATACCCGTCGGTGTGTATTCTAATATTCATACATCCGTCGGTATGTATTCTAAATTCATACATCCGTCTGTGTGTATTCTAATATTCATACATCCGTTGGTGTGTATTCTAATATTCATACATCCGTCGGTGTGTATTCTAATATTCATACATCCGTATCGGTGTGTATTCTAATAATATTCATACACCCGTCGGTGTGTCCTATTTTTTTTGTTGACCTCAATGACTCATGATTTTATTCTTTTGTCAGAAATTCAGGAAACATTCACTCTTTGTCAGTTCTTTAAAGCTCCAAAATGAATGCATTATAATTTTCAATCACTATAAAATCTTTCACTTCGGAGTTGAGATTCATTTTTGAGTATCTTGCCAGAATATGATAATATTTCATTAGTACACCGTGTCCCAGACCCCAGCTACCCGTACGCGGCGGCGGACTACCCGGGCGCGTGCGGCGCGTGCGCAGACTCCGGCGCGCACGCGCCGGCCATGCACGCGCACTCGCAGAGGAGGTACAGTTACATTTAATGTCAATTATTTAATGTCAATAATACTGACAGAGGCCTACGTCTACTAATTTATGGTGAACCACAAGTCATTAGGTCACACTTGAACTAAGAAAATGAGGGGAAATATTAGGTCCCAGCCTATGAAATCAGCGCTTTGTATGGAGAATTTTAAAGAAGTTGCATTGTTCATACTAACGTTTTCTTAATTTATTTAACCACCATGAACACTAATGTTTTAAAACTTATATGCATTAATGTTTAAAAACTAAGATAACGACTTAGATTAAGCGACAAAAATAAGTTTTGGCTAAGTTTTAAAACAAATAGTGGTCATTTCTGCTAACAAAAAGAGGAGTCATTTTTAAGGTATTTTTTATGTTTAGAAAACTATAAGTAATTGGGTTTTTTTACTGTTGGTAGTTGTCTATGATGGTCATTATTCGATATAATATCAAGCAATTGATGAATATTTTAAATCATAGAAGTGACGAGGTTCTCTATTCGTGAGAAAAAAAACGCCAATTTCATAGGTAGGGACCGAATAAATGCGCTGTCATATTCAATTTGTTATCTTGGACGTGTGTGAGCTAAGTGTACTATCGAAGAACTTCATATCTAAGCAGTTTGAAAACAAAATCCCTTGAACACGATGACCACACCTGTTACCGCCCCGGTTCTATAGCGGCCGAGCGCTGCAAGCAGAAATAGTCCTTACGGTGTATAGATATGAACTTCTTCGATAGTACAAGCTTTAGCATCAATCATGTTTGATTATTGAAATATTTTTTAATTATTCTGGAAAAGAATCGACAATAGTTGGTCTTTATCGAGTCACCCTCGATCGATTTTTTTAAATTTATTTTGTATTTAATTTTTAATAATAATAGTTTTAAGAACGTTACGTCTAATAATTAGCTATTTTGATTAATTTGGCAATATTACTGTATGGAAATATGAATTATGGCTAACTAGTGAACTAAAACATTGATTATTAAATGCAATACCTAATGAATATCGTAACACCGAATATTTCGTTTTAGATGTAAAACGGTTACAACATCAAATTCAGTGTTATAATTGCTATTCATTATCAATATTATAGTTCGCTATTTAGCCATATTTCATATTTTCATACAGTTAGAGTTTATATGACAGGTATTTGTGACGTTGCCAACTTTTAGAATAAATGTAAGAGCGTTTCAGCCTCAAAACTTTGTAAAATCATTTTACTTAGGTACAGACGCCAGTAGGTCAACCTACCCGAAACTGTCAAATTTTCCCAATCAACTTTGAACCTTATTCTTCAATGATAAAGTTCAAAATCTATTAAAGAAATTAGACAGATTTTCGTAGGTTGATATGCTGGCGTCTGTACATAAATTAATATGGAGTTTTTATTTTTTAACATACATAGTTTTTTTTTTATCCATACAACATGAACGACCTAGCTATCTAAACTAGCAATTAATTACAATGGTTTTCTTCAGCTACAGCGTGCCATACGGTCAGATGGAGGTACCACAACAGGTACTGCCACCCTACCCGGTCGGCAACGTGCTCCTACCACAGCAGCACTTACAGCAGTTACCACCGTACCCGGTAAGTTGTCATCATCTGCCTATTAAATATTCAATATTTATATTTATTTGTTATTTATATATTTTTTTATCTTCATTCTTCTTTTTTTTCTTAATTCAATCTTTGTTTCTTAAATAATATAACATAACATCACGCCTGTATTCCCCGAAGGGTTAGGCGGAGGTGTACCTATAGTACACCCACATTTCGCCAGTTATGTTTAAGTCCCATGTAATAGGGGGCGAGCCTATTGCCATCAATGGCGCACAAATCCAGACTTCAGGCTTCTATCGAGAAATCCCAGCTGGAAAAACCCAATAACACTTTGCCCGACCCGGGAATCGAACCCAGGACCTCAAGCGCTTGCGACCACTAGACCAACGAGGCAGTCGAGGTTCTTAAATATTAAACAAATATAAGCTTTATGTTTGTATTAATTCAATTTACTGTTTCTAACACTAAAACATAATATACAGGGTGAAATTGAATTCATGGGCATCTTCGTAAGCGGTCGTAGTACTCACATTATGAACAACTTCCACTATGGGACCACCACTGAAATCGCGAAACAAAATCAGCTGTTCCCTACATTTTAAAGAGCTATGCGAACATAAATGTAGGGAACTACTGTTTTTTTTTTTCGCTATTTCAGGCTTGTTCATAAGGATGAGTACAATGACCAATTAAGAGGATGTCCATGAATTCAATTGAGAGTGAGAAAATCCAGTATTTAAAGATATGTGTTCGGTACATATAATTATACAGGGTGATTGGAAGATGGGTGCAAAGCTTTAAGGCGAAGATAGTACAGACAATTTAGAACCATTTAAGCCATGGTTGTCTCAGACGAAGTCTTACCATTTTTTTTTTAATACGGTTTAAAAAACGTATTGATACAAATTTTATGAACTTTAAATGTCTGTAAAAAATGTCTAATGCTCACAGAAGCCTAAAAAATGTTTTGCTTGATTGCTTACACATTACTTTGATTAAATAAATAAAAAACTTTGAACCTAATACTTTAGTGATAAAGTTGAAAATCTATTAAAGAAATTTGTCAGATTGTAGTAAGTTGATGTGCTGACGTCTGTTAATTAGTTATACAGGGTGATTGGAAGATGGGTGGATTTAACATTCAATTTGGCCATACTTACGAGTATGCACTCGTAAGTATGGCCAAATTGAATGTTAAATGAGTTCATTTTTTATTTATTTAATCAAAGTAATGTGTTTTTTATTAGTTTACATAACATTTTGAGAATTTCCGATAAAAAAAACAAATATTAGGTTAAAAAAATTGGTAAGACTTCGTCTGAGACAAACATTGCTTAAATGGTTCCAAATGATCTGTACTATCTTCGCCTTAAAGCTTTGCACCCATCTTCCAATCACCCTGTATAACTGATTAACAGACGTCAGCACATCAACTTACTACAATCTGACAAATTTCTTTAATAGATTTTCAACTTTATCACTAAAGTATTAGGTTCAAAGTTGATTGGGAAAATTTGACAGTTTCGGGTAGGTTGACGTGCTGTCTGTACCTATAAAAAATATTGTAAAACGTTTTAAAAGAGTAACGGTGGAGTTTGTGGCCCATTCTTATCCATGCGAAAACTACCTTTTGGAAGGGGCGACTAGAATCAATTCAATTTTTGTTAGCGCAGTGATTAAGCGATTGACTGGTGCACTGCGTGTCGCGGGTTCGATTCCCGCAAAGAACAAATATTTGTATGACCTACAAGTAGTTGTTCCGGGTCTGGCTGTTTGTGTTTGTGAGTTTAAATGTTTGTAAACGCACCCACAATACAGGAGAACTTCCTAGAGTGGGACAAGGTTTTAAAAAAAATAAGAATAATAATCATTTTTGTTTTTGACGTTCATAAGTGCCTTGTAAGGGCCTATTTGAAATAAATGATTTGACTTGGGGAATTAGACGCTCGACTTACCTCGAATAGGGATGATGACACAAAAAATTTTTTTTGTCCGTAATGTAGATTATGAAAAAATAACGTACACGTATTTTTTCTTTTTTTACGTTATCAAAAGATTACGGCGATACATTGAGTTATAATGTGCCATGACGTCACTTGTATGTAGATTTTATCCATACTTGTGACGTATCAACCCCCACTCCCCAACTTTAATGCGTTGTATCTAAGTCATTTTTTATTAATATGATAAAGCAAAAAATACGTGTCTAATATTTTTTTATTATCTGACTGACGGACTAAATAGAATTTCTTTTTTTTGACCCAGGCATCATCCCTATTGTACCGAGCCGATTCGAATATGATTCAGCAAGGGTAGAGACCGAACAGAGTTTGCCGATCAGCACGAGCCAAATGAAAACCAAATATGTGTAGTAATTCTTTCGGGTCTGCTTTCCAACAAATACTTCCGAATCCGGGCGTGGTGAATCGAACAATTGTGTAGCACCCCTTAGAAATTTCTAATTAACGAATTTATGATTGTTTCTTTAAAGCAATATCAAGAACAGATCCCCTGGGCAGTACCGTCCCACGGCATCGCGCCACAGAAGCTAATGCTGCCAGAGCTGTACCCTATCATGCAGTACCAGCAGCCTACCTACCAACATTACAATATTGTGTACCCACAGGTAAAATATATTTCATTTGTGCAGTACGGACAACAAGAAAGACATATACAAACAGCAAAAATAAAAAATAAAACTGTTTGCTAACTTACAACGAATTTTAAACTGAGAATATAAATGATCTTACCAAGATTATGTCTGGACTTTAAAAAGAGACTGAGTTTGTGTTTGTGACCTCTGAGTTTGCGTTTGTGACCTCTAAGTTTGTGTTTGTGACCTTGGAGAGTTTCGGCCTTTCTTCTCAGCTCAGAGTAGTCGGATAGGCTGCAAAGGTAGTTAACACATTTGATCCATAATTTGTAGTGAAGTATTACAGTTATGAACGTTCATCCAAAAAGTTGGCAATGTCGCAAATAGCTGTCAAACATTTACCTATTTTGTTTAATTTTCCAATATTATTGTATGGAAATAAGAAATATGGCTAACTAGTGAACTAGAATATTAATAATGAATTGCAATTTTAACACAGAATTTAATGTTGTAATCGTTTTAGGTGTAAAGAAGACATTTGGAATGTTTTGAAATACTCGTTTTACATCTAAAACTAAATATTCGGTGTTACGATATTAATTATTGAATTTCATAATCTTTGTTTTAGTTCACTAGTTAGCCATATTTCTTGTTTCCATACTACATGATGCCAAATTAATCAAAACAGCGAAATATTTGACAGCTATTAGCGACGTAGACCACTTTCTGTATATACGCTAATAATTTAAAAAAAAAAACTACGGCTAAGCCACAGTTAAAGTTAGGTTTAGTAGATGCACAGCGCCATCTTACTTTCCTTCCATTAACTCCGTTTAGTTCAGAATAACACCATTTTGAATATTTATACAATACAAGCCCCTATACCATCAAATTAATATTTCCAGGTAATTCAACAGCCCTACCCAATCTGCCAGCCAGTTTACCCAGTCATAGACAAGCAACAAGACCAAAGACGAAACAGTCTATCGAACCGGCCGTCAAAAAGGAACTCCGTATCCGGTTCCGCTCGAGCCACGCCCTCTAACGAAGAAAAAGTGAACTACGACGATAGCACTAGACAAAATAATGAGATAGCTGCGAAGATTCAACAGATTAAATGTCAGATGGCTCAGCTAGATACCAGAGATTATAGATTTGATAAGGATAAGAGAGGAGAGTGGCGCAGGCGCAACAGTGGCAGCGGAATACTGGGGAACTGTCCTGTTAATAACTTTAATACCAGGGTTATGGGGTGAGTACATTTATAAATTTACTTTAACCACAGTCTATAAACCAATACAGTCATTCGACGAAGCCGTCTTGACAGGGCTATCGTGCGAGGTGTGAGGGGCGAGGGGCGGGTAGGGCGAGCCCGAGCTGCATACGTCGCCATTGTTAGTAGCTCGGGACATGACTTTCAGGGCTAACGCGTGTCTTATTTTAAATGTTTTAATTTGTACACAATTAAAATGGTGCATATGACATGTGCTGTGCGAGAATGCATATGTGTATATTAGTAATAGTAGCCAATCTGTAGATGAATATGAATTAATGAATGATTAATGAAAAAACGGAAACCGATTCAATAGGTAAAATTGTATTTTATTGATACTGTTAACAAGCTCATATTCTCAAATAAAATACAAGACAGCCACGCAAAAAAAAAAAAACTAGCGTCACTGGGGACGATGCAAAAATTGTAACGATACCCATTATGTCCAAACTGTTGAGGCATTTAGAAGTTATTGCGGAACAAAGAAACGTACTTACATACATTCATACATACATGCGTACATACATGAAACTCTAAAACATTACCTTCCTTTTCTGGGCAGTTGTGTAAAGTCTGTGACAACCCTAGGTAAGTACTGTTGCCTTGTGCGGTGTCCGGCATTTATGCAAACATCAAAGGCGTCGGTCCACTGTTACTCTTTACACTGTGCTTTAACGCTGACGTCCTGAAAAATCGATCATGAAAACGTCGGTAAAAAATCGATCAAACTAAAAAGCGATAGTCAAAAATTGGTCACCAAAAAGCGATCGTCAAAAATTGGTCATACCAAAAAACGATCATCAAAAATTGGTCATACCAAAAAGCGATGGTAAAAAATTGGTCATACCAAAAAGAGATCATCAAAAATTGGTCATACCAAAAAGCGATGGTAAAAAATTGGTCATACCAAAAAGCGATGGTAAAAAATTGGTCATACCAAAAAGAGATCATCAAAAATTGGTCATACCAAAAAGCGATGGTAAAAAATTGGTCATACCAAAAAGCGATAGTCAAAAATTCGGTCATAGTAAAGACTTCAACAACACATAAACTGGTTGACAGACTTTCAGGCTTCTGACACGAGTCGAATACAGCCAATCGTAATAATATAAATAAGCTGTAATTAATATTCTTTTCCGTTTTCCCAGACGCGGCCCCAGCGATGACAGGCATCTGACGACGGCCGCGCGCGCCATCGTCGATACTATAAGGAATATGCAGGCTAAGAGTACATGTAATTTTTTTAAAAATTAAATAGTAAAAATATATATTAATTTATGTGGATGAGATTTAGCTAATTATATTTGAAAGAAATCCTAACTAATATTATAAATGCCAAAGGGAGTTTGTTTGTTTGTTACGCTTTCACGCTAAAACGGCTGAACGTATTTGGATGACATTTGGCACATGGGTAGACCATGACCTGGAGAAGGACATATGATACCCTTTATCCCGATATTCCCATGGCATCGAGACTTTTGTTGGTGAAACCGCGGAGCGGTCAAATTTTTTTTTTTTTTCAGAAAACAGTTGTCACAATACCTTATTCTTTAACCAAACTTTTGAGACAATGGTGCCGATTCTGTTGTTCACAAACTAAACTAAATTTAAGTTCAGTGCATCTTTTTCTTTCTATTTCGTAAAGAAAAGGACAGAAGATAAATTTTAGTTTAGTCCTGTCAAATTAATCAGCGCCTGACGTAAATTGACATCATTTTAGTGGGCAAGTTTTTAATCATGTCTAAACTTGTATGGATTAGTATCAGGGGCTGATCAATTTGACAGGATTAAACTTAAATGTATCTTCTGTCCTTTTCTTAATTAAATAGAAAGAAAAAGATGCACTGAACTTAAATTTAGTTTAGTTTGTGAACAAGGGAATCGACACCAATGTATTGTTAGATTCGAGTGTTTCAGAAAAATATAATTGCTCCAAATAAGCCCTCATTTTACATTAAAAAAGTTTCGCAGTATCGAGGCAGGTTTTAAGGAACAGGTCGATACAGAAGCAAACTAGGCCATCCACAATTAACAACACTTTAATTAATTTTAAAACACTAATTTACAATTTGATGGCTATACGACAAATTTTCAAATAATAATCGATGCGCGTAGCTCGTGTTCTTTATCTAAATAACTGAAGGCAGGTTAACTACATGTTTCAGTACGAAATGTTGCCAGCAACGTTTTTCCCGCAACACGTGGCGGCATCTACAACGCCTCATTCGAACTAGGCATCAAAATGACCTGACGTCACATAAATCGCGCAAGCAGTTTACCGCGCGATCAACACATATATATAACTTCCCGACATCGATCGTTGAGCAGTAGCCCACCAGACACAACACCCGTCTGGTTGGAGGATCCTCCCATTTTCTACAGAGAATGAGTGAACATTACAACCTGTTCCTCATACCTTTATACTGCTATAACGTTTTTTGTAATAGTAGATTTTACAACAAGTGCACAAAACGAACCATTTTTATCCGAGACTGTTAGCAGCCCGAGACGAAGGCGAGGGCTGATTGTAATGTCGAGGATAAAATGGTTTTGTGCACGAGTTATACACTCTGCTTTTCACTTCGATTGCGAGGAAATAAAACAGTAGTATACCATAACATTTCTTTAATTATTTCAAAGTAAAATTAAACGACATTGATATTAGGCTTGGGCTGCAGACCTATACAGACTACTATTAAATTAATTTTGTAATAATAATTTTCTTAAATTAATTAAATAACCTACCGTACTTGAATTTAAATTTTAATATCTTTTATGCCTTAAAAAACACAAGGCAAATAAATTAAAGTAAATATTATAAAATAACGAATTCTATCCATGAACTTCTTATTGTGTTTGGCTGTATGGCTCATTTTCTTTGCCTTAATATAGATACATTTATGAGTAGATACGTTAATGCTTTAGTGCACAAAATTCGATTTTGTGCAGCCTATATCCTGCACAAATAAGCACTTTCAGAGCATGAGAAGCGAAAATGATTTTTAATACCTTCATAATATTGTTATTTTCAGATCATGACAACCGCCGCGACTACCAACGCTACGAGCACAAGTACGACAGACCCGACAGACCCGACTACCGACGTCGCGACAGAGACGACACTAAGGACAAGGACACACCGCGCACCAGCGAAGCACAACCGGAGCGCTACGACGCACGGAGCAGGGGCCTCAACGTGCCCGTGTATAGGCAGCCTTATCTATTTAGACAAGTGAGTATTTCTCTTGGACATTGTTAACATCGCTGAAGAAAAACATCGTACTCGTTGATCTTTCGTAATATAGTTTGACCGGGAACGTTGTTCCGCGCCTAAAATACGCGTTCTCTACAAAAATGCGTTTAGGATTGTGATGGGGCGGCTGCCTCGGGTATGTTCGCGGAGGAGCGTACCGCCTGTTTCTTCGCAGCTATGCGCAGGCGCAGCACCCCTCTGGCGCGCGAGTGCGCCCGGGCGCTCCTGCAGTCCGGGCGGTGAGTGCTGACAGGCTGGCCTGCCCCTACATGCTGCATTGCAAGGCCAAGGCCGTTTGTCAGGCGTAATTAATCCTTGTGTGTGTCTTTTAATTGTAATGGTATCTTATTTTATTTTGAGATTTTGACATTTATTATGAACTTTAATACTATTATTATATTATATTATTAGTGTGATATGTTTTGTAAATTGACTTCTATGGGCCCAGTTACCCGAAATAAATTAATTTTATTTTTTTATTTATTTATTTAAATAAATGCGCGACTCACGGGACGGCAGTGCAGGCCGCTCGTTCGTCAACGCTGGCCCCGCCTCGCCGCGCATTCCTATGGCACGGAACAGCGGTCCCGAGCAAACTATACTACATGTACTACGTCTGGTACCGGTACCACACGTAGGCCAATTGTACCTGTTAGTGACGGCTCAATAGAATTAAGAAAATTTATAAATAAACTGGCATCATTAGTTTTAGTAAGAAAACTACCCTAGTTAAGAGGTGGGACACGCTGACATGCTTCTCACACTGTGGACCTCCCGCCAATCTGTCTCCAAATGTTAATCCATGCGCACGCCCGAAAATTTAATTTTTTGCGCACGCGGCCATCTTGTTCTTGTTATAAACTCAATGAACGTGTTTTCTTTCTGTATTTTCGTTGCGACAAATGCCAAAAAAATACGCCCTAACAGTACCAGTTCCCAAAAATATCGGTATTTCAAGGTCTGTTAATAACACATGTGTGATACAACGTCAGTTCATGTTTGATACAGTTGTCGTCACGTAAAAAGAACGCTGGCCGTTTACCTACCCACTGAGCGATTTATCGATTCCAGCCCATTCCATAGTACTAAGTTGCTATTAAAGTACCTATTATATATACCAGGGGTTCCCAGTGTGCGCCGTGGCGCCCGCAACTAGATGTGAATTTACTTCGAGGAAAAGAGGGGATCTTCATGACATAATGTACGATATCTTGCCATGTAATAAACCTATGGCGGCATCTACAAAGCCACATGCGAAAAACGCATAAGACTGACGTCACGCACAATCCTGCATTGCGCAAGCAGAGTTTACCGCGCGACTAGAATAATTATATACAACGTCCCGACCACAATCGTCGGACAGTAGCCCAACAGACACAGCACCCGTCTGGTCGGAGGATCCTCCCTTTTCTCTGGAGGATAAGTAAACTACACCCTGTTCCTCATGCCTCTATATCTTTACCTCTCTTCCACACTCAGAAGTAAGATTGTATACTTTATACTTTTGTGACATTTATGATATTTTGATATTTGCAGATGACGCCCGGGACATGGTGCCGTCGCTCGCCGGGACCAGTACATCCAGGCAAGTATCTTATCTATGACATGACCTGTTCTGCTATCCAGATACATTGTGTGACATAAGGTCGCTCCTAAAGGTCCTCAAAGGCCTGCTAATGATACGAGAGCTACCACGTTTGGTAGAATTATCATGTTTGGTAGTTTTTTTTCCCGAGCTAGCTCAGAAAAAAGATTTTTCGAAACTCAACAATGAGGGTGTCAAGGACAACCTTTAATAACTAGCTGGTATTTTCCGACTTCCACCGTTCATCCTTTGATAACTAGCTGGTATTATCCGACTTCCATAGTTCATCCTTTGATAACTAGCTGGTATTATCCGACTTCCATAGTTCGTCCTTTGATAACTAGCTGGTATTATCCGACTTCCATAGTTCATCCTTTGATAACTAGCTGGTATTATCCGACTTCCACCGTTCATCCTTTGATAACTAGCTGGTATTCTATGACTTCCACCGTTCATGATTGCACTTTTCATTTGCTAATTCTCAAGAAGACCCAAGTCTAAACCTATTTGATGAATAAATGAATTTGAATTTAAATTGAATTAAAAAAGTCCGTCCTGACTTGACCATTGCCCAGCCCGGTTTCATTTAAGGCACTAAGATGACCCGCGAACCCTGCTATCCTTCAGCTTTCACCTTAAACTGGACAGCCTTCCGATCCACTTCAACGGTCCGCAGTTAGAAGCGCATTATTGATCACAGTAACATCTTATAAAGCAGTGTGCCCGATGAGATTTCTCATCGACAAAAATTACGAACTCCATACGCTATTTACCCCCCTTTTTTAAATGACAAAAATCCATCCTTTACTGCTCACTTTCGTTGTAAAACGGGCTCTTTTGCAAACCGCCTCTGTGGTCTAGTGGTAAGACCATTTGTCGTTTTCGATTCCCAGCGCGGGCAAAATTTTGACTTAAATTTTGACGAAAAAGTCTATAACTATCACCTGTTCCACCTGTCTCAGACCCTGAGGTCGGGTTTGATTCCCAGTGGACGCAACATTTTCTGCTCGGTTTGGTAGGTGGTAGGGCTTGTTCTAAGTCCGCCTGGCTAGCTACTACCATCTTTTCTAAGTCTGTCGCTATAACAACAATGTTAACAGCATTGTTGTGTTTCGGCAGTTAGAGGTAGGATAGCCAGTTCCTCTTTGGTTGAGACTTCTGGGTGAAGCTCGCTTCCACCTTCAACCTGATCATCACTTACCACCAGGACAATTCACCGCGATTTGGCAAAAAAAAAAAAAATGTCTAGCTTGTAGACCCAGCGGATTGGGTTGTGCGTTGTCTGTCAATGTTTTTTTTTTTTATTGAATTAATGTTTCTGTTTCAGTTCTAAACCAGCCCCGGCGACCACACCCGGACACACGCAACCCTCGACATTAACTAACAAACACATATTCAAAAGCAATAATACATGTACATACTCGTATCGTGAGGGATAGGCAGAGTTATAGCTTAGACGAAAATATGGTACTTTGTAAACGTACAGTCCACACATCAGTTGTAACACTTTCACTGTAAAATCACCTTTATTGCTACGTCATAATGGCGTTTTCAATGACAAATTGCTATCCTTGATGTGCGCTTGACCTTACGTCCTTTAAAATGGTTCAGGCGCTGGCGCACGCTGTGCACGGGCTCGCGGCGCACTTTAGCTGCGTGGGGCAACGTGGATCTACGTTTCCACTGCAGCATACACTGTACACAAATATTAACCCACCACCAAGTGAAGCTGCGCAGACGCACGCTTCCGTGTACCGCGTGCATAGCGTTGATAGGGTTGAGCTGCGTGGGCGTCTTACTCGAGCAAGCCACGCGTGTAGCAATGACGCCATTAATCTTTTATTCGTGCGTAGCGTGTTCGTGGGTTGCAGTGGACTCACATACATTTTCTTGCAAAGCGAAGCTAGACACACGTGCCTCTCCGTGCACAGTGGTGGGGCTCCGCCTTCATCCTTTGTGAAGAACGTTTGTGCATCCGGAGATAAGTTACTAAAATATTTAAATACATGTATGCATAAAATTTTTCATACATACGAATGGTAACCAGCAATGGTAATGGTGGTGCATTTTCGGGTAGGTTGACGTGCTGGCGTCTGTACATGAAGACGAGTAGGGTCAGCACATAACACACACACGCACTTCCGACTTTTCCATTTTCTCAGAAGGTACCGAGAGCTCTTGCGCTTACACATTCACAGCGTGTTCGAACACTTAGTAACCACAAGTAAAGCGCGCGTCGCTTCTTGAGAAAAAAATCCTATAGCTGATTACGGGGTCAAATGCCGCTGGTAGCGAAATTATAAGTTTCTGGCTCTACTATCATCGTCTTTAAAGTTTTGCTAGTTAGATTAATTCGAACTTTAATAACGTACTTTTAAAAGAACAGTAGAAAATGTTTGTGTTTTTCGAAGGACGTTCGTGGAAAAGGTTACGCTTATAGAAATGGTTGTGCTATTTAAATAACGTTTATAACAAAAGGGTTGTGTTTTATGTTAAATATATACAGAAAAAGGGAAAAATCTATCTGGGGAACATATTCAGGCTATAATGTCCCCACTGGTGGAACACAGGCCTCCTCTGTGAGAGGGAATGGGCCGTAATACACCACGCGGATCTTTGAATTTTTTGGTCTAGGACATAACCGTTTCTTCATGTTTTTTCTGAAGGGTAATTAAATCTTTTTCTTTTCGTGTGGTTAGTGACTAACCTGGTGTCAGAGTTTTAAAGCCGCCCATGGGCCTCTGACTTGGCTTCACATGCCGTCGAGACATATCTCTCAGGCATGCCGGTTTCCTCACGATGTTTTCCTTCACCGTTTTTGAAGCAAGTGATAACTATACAATACGCACATGAATCCAAAAAGTCGAGAGGTGCGTGCCTTGGGTTCGAACTCGAGACCTCGGCAGTCCGACGGTCTCACCACTAGGCTATCACTGCTATATCACGGATTACATCATACGTTTATAGAAAAAAATATTACAGCAATAATATTCATTGATGTTGTTCCGCAGTTGTGGCCCGCGAAATTCAAATTTTCTTACGTTTTAAGCAATTTACAGGTCAGGATGTACGAGTATCTTGATCGAAATATGATTCGCGATTATAACAAATAATTATGTACCTATTTACAGAATTAGAATCATTAATACCTAGATTTGTTCCATTGAATGACTTCTTCATAAAATTATGACACTTGAGAACAAATCTAACTTAAAGAGATGTATTAATGATTCTAATGAGTATAAGACGCATTTCTCTAAAACTAACGCTAGATATCTCTGCCTACCCTCCTACATACTGATACAAAAAACAAGTCAAAGGAATCTACGTAGTCTTAAAGATCTCACGCATAAACCAGATCTAGTCATTTTTTTTAAATAAAAACAATCATAGATTAGTCATTTAATTAAACTTTTGTTTTTTTTAAAGGTTTTTTTTTAATAACTACGAAATATCCTTTGACTATAGTTAGTGTACAATAAGTTTAACTTATTTAAGATTTTACGTTCTTCCCTTTTTAGTTTATTTTGGCGTGGGTTTGAGTTTTGTGAGCGAAAGTTTTATAAAATTACATCTGCTTTAAAAAAAGTTCCAATGAACTAAAAGATTATAAAAAATGCCTTTGAACAAAGTCTGCTCTAAAAACATTCAGGGCGAATTTGACCAAGAAAAAACGCGTTCAACACATCTAATCGCGTTCAATAGCTGTCAGTATCAAAATGATTGTGGAATATTTGCACTGACAGCTCTTGAATGTTATTCAAAAGTACTGTTCGCGCACATTGGTGAAATCTTAATAACCCTAAATCTCTCTTCTTCCACATTAAACAAATCATTTTGATTTCATAGTAAGTTTTCTGGCTATCCATTCGATGTAACCTTTAAAAAAATAACTATCCTAATACCTAATTAATAGTTATAAATAAATCGTTCACAAAATTCAATTTCGCGTCATCTCACCTTAATATTAATTCTAAGTTACAGTTAAGTTAATAACTTAATACACATGATTACTGAGTTATATTTTATTTAGTGAGCACTTATTAAAAGTTGAGACAGCTGTCAAAAACACTAATATCTTGGATAAAAAAAAAACTATAGTACGTTATGAACGGAGTAGTCGGGCATAAATGTCAGTAGCAATAAGAATGTGTAACGCCTTGCGTCTTATCGATACTTTGCTACCTGCTCCGTAAGTGCGAGCGAGACAGACTAATAACAATGATTTATGACCCGTAGACTCTGTTCTTAACGCGGTGCCTATAGATATTTGTTGTTTGTTGATACAGTGACATAGACCAACACACAGACAGTCACATAAATGCTTTAAAAAAACAGCTTGGGGTCAGTTCACACCGTGACGCGAAACGACGCTGCGCGCATTTTTCAAGATACTTTATTGACTACTCAAAAAGATACACATTTAATTGAGATTGAACTTAAAAATGCCTCGCGGCGTCGCGCTGCGCCTCGAGGTACCTCGTGGCGCGTGGGGTAGCCAGCGACTTCACGATGCGCCTCGCGACGTCGCGCTGCGTCTCGTGACGTCGCGCTTTGTCTCGTGACGTCGCGCTGCGTTTCGCGACGTCGCGCTGCGTCTCGTGGCGTCGCGCTGCATCTCGTGGCATCGCGCTTTGTCTCGTGACGTCGCGCTGAGTCATGCGACGTCGCGCTGCGTCTCGTGACGTCGCGCTGTGTTTCGTGACGTCGCGCTGCATCTCGCGGCGCTGCGTTGCGCAGCGCGAAACCACTGGCCTCTTCAAGCTTCGTCGCGTCGCATCACGTCTCGGTATGAACTCTTTCCGTTGTTCATTAAATAAAATGTAACTTTATGACAATGTAAATCAAACTATTGAAAGTAAGCAGAGTTTATAAAAACAAAACAAAAATGAAGAATAATAAGACGTTGCACTGAAAGGTTTACATTTATATCTCTGACATAATATAACCCGAATATCTGCCGAGCCTTTTCCCAACTATATTGGGGTCGGCTTCCAGTCTAACCGGACGCAGCTGAATACCAGTACTTTACATGGAGCGACTGCCTATCTGACCTCCACAACCCAGTTACTGATCCCTTTGGTAAGACTGTTTTTCAGAATATAATATTTAAAAAAATTGAACTCTAATATAAATCTGAAAAGCAAAGGGTATCAGAGAATAAGGAATGAATATTTAAATGTTAGTCAGTAGATTTTGTCTCATAAAATAATGGATAGAAACTCAATATAACTTTCTTCTAAAGCTACGGTTTCCTAGAAGAGCGGCGACCGGCACATAACGGCCACAATGACAGCTGTCATGAACATGATGGCTGAGGGGTTTGACTTTACGATGTTATGACGGAGATAGTGACTTTTATATCTGTTATTACGCCTTCAAATTATGCAAAAAATGTGTGTTAAACTAGAACACATACACATCAATTCTACAGGGTGGAAGGGACAACATCGACGCGAAAACTGATACCATGGATACAGCAGATGATTCTGAAAAAATTTCAACGAAAAAAACAGCTGTTCCGTATTTTTGACCGCGTAGGTATTGAACTTTTCTATGAAACAGCTGTTTTCTTTTTTAATAACCGACGAAAAATTTCAACGGAAATCAGAATCATATACTGAATCCATGGTATCAGTTTTCGCGTCGATGTCCCTTCCACCCTGTACCTATATGTGAATATTTAACTATTGCATTAAAATACTTAATAAAATAAATTACGGTATTAATGTCTACCCAAAGCATAAAAAAACTATATAACTTTCAAACTACTTAAGATATTTTCAAGTTTTTATTTTTATTTTTATGAATAGACTATTTTATTATCTATAATTAAAATTTCGTTACTAAAAATAAATATTCCCTATGAAATCGAACGACAGCACGGCGTGAGCGTGACGCGTATGTTTAAGGCCAAGGTCCCCGGCATTTACCCGAAGGACAACACAAATCAAATCTTTTTATTATTGTGGCCATAGGTTATACAGACAGATGTTAGGTAAATTACAGTTCCATTATGTCCTACCTAATAGGCATACAATATATTAAAAAACCTGCTAAAATTATATCTAGTTGGGAAAGCATACTACAGAATTTTTAAATGAGAAAGTGTAATATTATGAATACTGGCATATAGTTTTGACAATTTATAATTAGAATATAAGACAATTTCATTAAAATCTATAATTTATTGTTTAAATTTAATTTTAAGTTTGTGTGAAAATTTAATAATGTTTTTAGCTTTGTTGAATGACTTTTCTTATTTATTTTATTTGTATGCCACAAAGGCCGAACATGACGGATCTTTCTTGTTTATGAACTACCTGCATGCCGTGACTCATGTTTACAAATAAATGACTTATCTTATCTTAATAATTATGTCAACATGCAGTATGAAACATTTCTTAGGTATCACTTATAAAGCAAACCTTACAAAATAACAATTAGGTGTGTGGTGACAGATTTTTAGTAAGTACTAATAATTAAGAAAATCTTGGATTGTGTCTCACCAACTTACTTTGATAAAAAAAAACGTTTCAGTGACGTCATTCGCTGGTAAATTGCGGACGCTATGTGCCACCTCAGTCTTAGGAAACTCTGAATGATCTGATTTAACAATCTAATAGGAGAAAATTATGTTGATCAGTATTACGTCAAATTATAAATTCTAAAACATAAGTTTTTTATCTTCTGCGTGATTTTAATTTTATCACTCTGCTTACCTTTCTGTAGTTAACACGAAATTAATGGAAATAATTAAATTAAACATTAATAAATATTAAATTTTCAATGTACCAAACAAATACAGGCGGTTGTTTTTTGTTAAAACAATATTTTTAACCAGTAATAATTTATCACCAATCTTTGTAAAAAGAAATTCATCATTGCCTTTGACTCATTGGCATTATTTATACATAAAATAATCGTCTGTATTTAAAAATATATTTTATTTTATTTTGGAAATAATAGTATTCAACCGCATATTGATGATAAGGCTACGTTATTCTCACAAAACTATGGGCGGCTTGATTCTAAGGGCGTTAGATTTCATAAAAACCCAGGTAGACACAATCTCGATAAGCCATCAAATGGTACTAGCCTGACAGACCCACTCTGCACTGCCAAAGAAATATCAACACTGCGGTAATTGAAATAAAATTATAATTAGATCTGCGAGAGAATCAAAGCTTGTATCATGGTCAATGTTTAATTATTTGCGACTTTATTTCAACGTAGACAATGTGGATTTTTGTAAGGCAGTAAAAGCTGTGCTTTGGCACACATGCAGCCCCTGTTCTGACTTAAGCTACAGTTCCTATAAAAGCGGTGACCGCCACAAAACGGCTGCACCCCCCGACCCTTGCTTGTTGATGCGCCAGCGCGCGTCGATGCTGAGCCAGTAGCTTTAAATTCCCCGTTTAATAATCATGAATTATCCTTGATCCAGCCTGTCCCAACTTGCTGTCCTTCCCCCAGCGACGCCCTAAGCCGAGGTCCGTACCCCACAGGGGGTGCCCTTAGCGAGCGCTCGCCTAGTTTTAATTAGAATAGTTTTTGCCCCTGGCTGGAGGCTTTGAGTGTAGTAGCTTAAGGCAGCCACAGGAAAGCTCGGTTAAGTAGTCATGACCTCAAAGGTCAGCTACGAATTGCACTAGTAAAAAAAAAAAACGTCTGCAGTGACGGCTGTCATCATGAAAATGGTGGCAGTGAAGTTCGACTTTACGGTGTCAGAAAACGCTCTCTAGGATAACACACTAACCTACTTTCGTAGATAACGTTTCAGTGACCGAAAATTGCGGACGCTATGTGACCGCCACCGCTTCTCTATGAACCCGTAACTTAACAAATACTACAGAAAAAGATAGATTGCTAGTCGAACGTAGCCTTCATTACATGCGGTATTGGATATCACCACCAAAATTGCAAATACCAGTCGATTTAGCGGTATTGATAACAACGATTGATTGCAAATTGTAATTGATAATGGATAACTCCTTTATTTAGTAGCAAATTTTAATCATATAGAACCTCGAGGCAAAAACTCCCATAAATTTTAAATGAAGGAAATATAAATAGAAATTCTAACACACAGTCTACTAAGAACGTTTTAATGTAGCTAACTGATTTGTGACTTATGCCTGATTTGACTTACTCTATGGGACATTTAAATGTAATCCCTAAAGTAATTGCACGTTGGAATTTCAACTCTCGGCGCTGAGCCAGGTGCGCTTTTTTTAGGCATAACATTAAGATTTTGCCTAATGTTAGTTAAAACAGGGATGACTGTACCTTTTCAACTTTTCACGTGAATATGTGTTTAATTATGAGAATATGCTGCTAAATAAAAGAAAAAACCTTTAAAAATCATCTAATTCACTATCTTTTAGTTTACCGCCAAAAATTGTCCTGTCATAATAATGATTACGTAACAACAACTTGACAGTTGAACTGTCATGGCGTAAGATCGTAGGATGCTATTTGTAAGAAAGTTTATTGTAACATGTAGAGTATATTATTGTTAATAATAAAGATTTTAGCCTATATCTTGTGTGTTTATTTTACATCTTATACTTGCCCACTGCTGGGCAAAATAACCATTTTTATCTCAGCTCTATCAGGATAAAGAAAATAATAAAGTAAAACAGTTTATTCTGTTGTGTTTTTCCATTACACGGAAAAACTAAAGCCAAAAGCCCAGTATTCGAATTTCGAATTAAAATTACTTATAACAAAATTTAAAACTAAAATGATTTAGGATATAAAATAGATAGTTCTTAGGACGTGGCCTAATATTCTGAGCAGTTGTTGAAATAATATGCCTATTCTTTATCATGTTGCAATTAAGAGGCAAATTCTATTAAAAAAAACGGGTTGCACTCCGGCAGAAGTGAAAACGTAAATGTTAACGTTGTGCATTTTTGATATTTTAGAATGGTTAGGGAATAATTTTGCACCGTTCTACTCTCCCTCAGGTCACGTGTCCTGACGCGAGTAAGGCTAGCTAACATTTTTTACCCATCACAAAAAATGTGCACAACGCCGCTAAAGAAGTTTTCACTTCAAAAACCATGCTGTCCAATGTACAATCAATATTATTTATTATATTAATGGAACAAGACATCGGAAGCTATTGGCTCTAAAGTAATTCTGTGCAGCACAAAAAGTGCTGCCAGAAATAAACAAGTGTTTCAACATCGGACTGGCAATAGGCAAAAATAATCGTATCCAATTATGTAACTGATAACTCCTTTATTTAGTAGCAAATTATGAGAGAGGAAATAATTACCAATCAAGTTGTACTTTGGAACAACTGCTGCGGTAGGTAACTACCGACTTGGTTATTAATGTGTAGTTACGGCTAAGTTAAAATAAATTTCACTGCCATCTGTTAGGTCAAAGTAGAACTACAAGAAATCTTACAACAGTGACATCCAGCGGCCTACATTAACAACCGTTAAAAATTACTGCCATCTAGCGGTCAATAGCTGTAGCTAAATTTAAATACAAATAGTGACATCTTGTGGCGAAAAGCTATACTACATGTCTATTTAATTTAAGAAAACAATCAACAGATGGCAGTTGGATTACGTTTTTGTTTTGAATTTATATAAATCCAAAGATTTCAACTGGTTGAAATCAAAACTCGATGTCAAAGTCAATTAAACCAATCACAGGCATGTGAATTGTCAAGTAGTCGGTCAGATAGAAAAATGAAACTAGTTGCCCATTCCAAAGCTCAGTATTTTTCTATGGAGGAGAAGCGTATTAAAGTAGGTAGGTACCCTTTCTGTGTTTAAGTCGAGACACCGGTTGCGTGAAATGACCAGCTTTTGTAGCATGCAACATAGGTAGTCAATTGTTTGTGTAGAAACCCGTGGTAAGTTTGTGTCAATTGCTGTTTAGTAATCAACTAACCATACTTTGTTTTACAGCTTACAACAATTAAATATCTAGACGCAATCTACTTACTCAAGGACCTAGGTAGGTAAGGTACAGTTAGGTACTTTGATCTTTGTAAATATAGCATTCAGTTATTCATATTTCCTTTTCAGAACGAGGTTTGTGACTACAGTTCAGTCTCTTAGTTTTCTCATAAATGATTTCTGTGGCTCAATGATCCTGGACTCATGCAACGTGCTGTCCCAACCAAATAGGTTTTATTTAATAGGTTCTCAAATAAGCTACATACCTAGTTGACAAACCCAGGGAGTTCAAAACCTTCTAAAAGTAACAAGGATTTATCGTCCTATCCGTCTTAACTTTCCCAAGCAAACACATGACCCTCCTCTCTCTAGCAGTCGGTTAACTCCGACTCCCAAGTCCGTCCCCTTTGCCTCACAACAACAGTCACTTGATTAACGCTACCACTGCATCCATCTCGCTCACTCCTATACACGCATCGTGCTCGGTCTCGCTTGCACGGGAGTAGCTTCACTTCTATTGTCTAGGTATTTTTTTATTGAGATTTTTGTATGAAATTACCTTAGGGGTTGCGCCCTCTGTTACCTAACATACAATAACTATGTTCTAATTTATAGAGAAAATCCGAAACACCCTAGGCAAACGAATTTAATTGAAGGAGTTCTCAATTTTTTTAAATCAAAATTCGTGTTGGCGGGTCGGTTTATAAACTATAAAAACGATTTCTTAGAATAGGTAATTTATTAAAGTAACGTAATTTATTAAAGTAACGAAAGGTAATTTATTAAAGTAACGAAACCTACTTAGTGCCAATATTACCATTAACTGGGCACAAATCCAGACTCCGGGCTACTACTGTTATTGAGAAATTCTTGACGGCAACGACTACGTCCTCCGTAATCGTTGCCGTCAAGAATCGTGAAGAATCGTGGTCCTCCACGGAGGACAGAAAAACTAGACGAACGAGTCGAGACCATTTCCTCCGTGGTTGAGGATTCAAGGTGAAACTCGCTTTCATCTTTGGCCTGATCATGACTACCATTAGGTTAGATGAGCTGTCTTGTGGTTAAAAAAATATATTAACTCAACCTTAACTTCAGCTAGTAATCAAACCGGCACTCTACGGTGTCTCCTTCATCTCAGCCGCAGTAGCAGTGGGTACATCGTCTGTTTCGTTACGTCTCATCTTTAATTTGTTCGTTCTGTCGGCCCACGACACTCGCTGTACCGGGAGTGTGGATGAAGTAGCGTTAAAGATAAATAGGTAATCGTACACTGGTAGGTACAAAAGATTTTTTCGCGCTCAAATGACGTTGATAGGGCGGCGCCGTGCAATTGTTTTGTGAAATGTCACATGGAATGTTTTTAAAAACAAGATGGCGGCGACCTTGTAGCACATAGGTACCTACTGGCAAAATATTGGTGTTACTAACACCTCTGCCCAACCCTTCGAGATATACAGGCGTAATGTTATGTTTCCTAGGTTCTTATACACAATTATTTCTGTAATAATCTGTTGAAAGTTTAAAAAAAAAACTGCTCAATTTGAGCAATGATTGAACGATTGCTGTAGGGAATTAGGGATTAAGTGTCGCGGGTTCAATCACAAAACAAATATTTTACAGTATGACACACATAATATAGTTTTGTCTCGACTCTGGCAGTAAAAAATGTGAGATTTGTGTTCTATAAAAGCTTCACGATTACGGAGAAATTCTTATTGCGAGGCAACGTTTTTTTTATTAAAAGAAAACTAGGACGTTATAAAATGACACGGTTTTTATTAAGTACTAGCCTCTTCCCCGTGACTTCGTCCGCGAGCCTATAACCTTACTCAAGAATTGGGATTACCAATACAAAAATATTTTTTGAAATCTTAGTATATAGAAGTAGATAAATGATCTAAGTACCAATTACTAGTAAGTATTAATTATTAGCACTTTCCAAAATAAACATGGATATCCAATATTGATACCCGTGTTGCAAGGATTGCTTCTAAAAAGGCTCAGAAAAATTAGCTGAAACCTTTAATTTCCACGTAGGTACATTGAAATCCACCAAAAGCATTAACCAAATTACATTCCATAATTTGCTATCGACAGGAGCTCGTGGCTAAGAAATAACAGCCGCACGATTCGATCCATGAGGTTAAGCTACGGTTGCCGGTGTTGGTCTGAGGATGGGTGACCATCTTAACATAACGAGACTCCTCCGTGCCTTGGAAAGCACGTTAAGCCGTTGGTCTCGGCTGTCATTCGTGGATCTTTGACAGTCGTTACGGGGCGTCAGAATCTCGAAAATCTGACAACCAGTCTTACCAAGGGCATCCGGTAAGACTGGAAGCCGACCCTAACATAGTTGGGAAAAGTATAGGCAGATTGATTTTGAGTTTGTTATCGACAAAAAAATACTCCGAAAAGTGGTTCCCAGCTCCCGTTCCCCGCCATACCTACACATAGCTTGCTAGCCTACTAATTGTCGCAATTACTGAAAATGCTCTCTCATTGCTCTGAAACTCGTCGGCTACCCCCCCACCCCCACCCCCGACGGGGGAATTAGGCAGTAATGTCACATTACATAGAGTTATGGACACTACAATCGCTAGATCTGTGCGGTTTGCTGCAAGGTTTGGATTCGGATGGGTGGCCGGTGTGATAGTGATTTGTTGGCGTTATTTGGGACTTTAAATTGTTATTTGGGATTAAGGTTCGTTAAAAACGTTGGCAATATATTATTAACTAATACCTAGGTTAAGTTTCTTTTTTTAACCAACGAAAAAAGAAGGTTCGCGGTTCTCTCTAACTTTTTATAGGGTATCTTGTCCGATTGTTTAACCGACTTCGAAGAATGTTTTTTTTTGTGTATATCTCATTCTAGTAGTCGACTAAGAAAGGATTTTTCTAATCCCATTTTATCGATGGTTTTATGTAGTACCTACCTATATATTGCTCACTTTATTAGTAAGAATACCTACTGCATCTTCTAAATATGGCAATATTTAGAATATTTGAGGGGATACAAATTACAATACACTCTTCCCTACTGAATGCCATTGACTAAGTGAATTAATAATTGCTGTATAGGTAATGTTACTCATTGATTTCATCTTCATATAAATCAGCTACGAGTCTCATCTTTAATCAATAAAATAATCAAGTTTTATTTATTAAACCATGTATTTAAAATGATTTAAAACACATCTATAAAAAAGATTTTATTCCTGTTACAATTTTCAAAAACTTAAGAATTCAATCATAATTTTACATTTTTTAATCACCTCCTTATTTGAAGGATATTGCTAACCCATTGCTTCGTATGTTCGAAAAATTTGGCCTTCTCAGCAACGTAAATAACGCAATGAATATTGTTGAACTGTCAAAATGAAAGCTATTATAAGGGTGTCACGCAAATACCCCGCTGAGTGTTCTGACGAATCACCTATTTATTGACCTTTTATTATACGCGTAATGTTTTAGTTTCTCAGTGATTCTTAATCAAAAATTAACACAGAATCATTAAAACAAAACAAAAAAACTGCAACTTTTATTAAATGAATCCCCCAATTCCCCCACTCAGAGTCCGTCCCTGGCTCCCATCCAATTAGCGATGAGATTAAAGATATGCCGGGGGAGCTATTACCTAACAAATTACCTCTCGACGGTGGAACAGCCGCGCCCGGCCGCTCCCCCGCCCGCAGCCGCGCAGGGCATGAGCAGCAGCGGAAGCGCGACCGAGGAACTATTTCTAAAAGGCAAATGAAATAACCTCACTTGAAATGCAAGTATTTGTGGAAATTGGTGACAAAACTCAGTTACAATTTATTTTGGTATGTTATCATTTCAGCCAAAAGGACAAAAGCCTCCCCCAAGCACCGCCACTTCGACCAGTTCTGTGATTCCTGCATCCAGCGGATTCCTGGGGCCTTCACAATATCATCGGTCCACATTTGGTGTATAATATAACTATATAAATTCCGCTTTTAGGTCGGATTTTGATGCGGATTTCAGCATTATTTAGAGAATTTATTCCGGAAAGTATGTGTATAATACGTTCATATAAAACTTCCTCGGGTTCTCGCTAGTAAAGTGTATTTTGTCTATTTACGCCCGTCGTCGTCCCGGGTTGCACCCGTAGCACGTTTTACGTAGCAGTCTCCCGTAGCACGATGCGCGTAGTCGTAGCACTTTGTGGCGTAGCAACAGCCCGTAGTCTGTAACAAGATCCACGTAACCGTTTCCCGTAGCACGTTGCGCGTAGCGGTACCTCCACTTCGACCGGTTCTGTGCTTCCCGTATCCAGCGGATTCTTACACCCATCACTCATAGCTTGTAAAATGTGATCATAGGGAAAATATTAATGTCGCATAAGTCTGGATCCCGTCAGAACATCTGGATAAAAAGTATCCTATGTCCTAACCCAGGTCATGGTCTACCTATATGTCAAATTTCATCCAAACCCGTTCAGCCGTTTTAGCGTGAAAGCGTAACAAACATACACACTCTTTCGCATTTATAATATTATACATAATTATATAGTTAGGATAAAAAAGATCCCTTTAAGTAATAGGGATCTTTTGTTGGAAACATAATCAAAACATTTCGTTCAAGATAATAACCTCCAAAGACATTAATCATTACGCTAGCTCATTGCGAGTTGGCAATATCAGACTGTAAATCATGCGCTAAGGCAGCCCGTGAAATTCAAAATTTCTTTGGTTTTTTGCAATTTTCAGGTCAATGTCATGTTGTATGTTGATTAAAATATGATTCGCGACCGTAACAAATATGTCTTTACAGAATTATAATCATTAGAATCAGCAATACCACTCCTTAAGTTAGCATAATCCTCAAATTTCATGAAATAGTCGTTCGATAGGATTACATGCAAAAAACGTATGAAAATTTGAATTTCACGGGCTAATTTGACGCTTCCGCATTAAGAAGTACGTAAAATAGCATGTTTAAAAATGTTGAGTTATTGGCAGGTAAACATTCCGGACAAAAGGATAATTTAAACAATCCAAATTTGCTATTCGCTCTTAGTTTGCGCCCGGTCCCAAACGCTGTACGTTTCATTCACTGTTAATTGTTTTAATCGCACTCACCTACCATTATATATGACGCTACATAGCGGCACTACATACATACATCGATAGAAATGTATATATATATAGGTAGGTACCACGTGACACGTTGCAAATACGGGTGGAGGAAGAATAAACTGTTGTAGAAATTATCAGGCAGAGAAGTGTACCTATTTAAGAAAAATTGCTCAACTTATTATAGACTAGCTGGAAGCCAGCAGCTTCATCCACCTGATATATTTTATATCTTATAAAAAATTCAAAAGTCAAAAAAAAATCAAACTAGGCTGAGAATCAACACTTTTCGAACGTCAAAATTACATAATACAGTCCTCCAAAACGCCCACCCTTCACCACTTCCTAGTGCTGTAGCTGGGAAGAAGAAGTGGCGCAACAAACTCCCCAGCAGCACAGCTGTCTGTTCAGTTAGAAAAAATGATTAGGTATATGCAAAATAATTTACATCACGCAACACAAGACATAATTTAAATTATAAATTAATAGCCATATGGCAAGTAGCACACGCCAATATACCAAACATCGAGAACTATACTCAGGCAGAAATAAAAATAACTAAACGTAAACAATATCTAAATTATAGCCTCCAGGCAAAAAGGGCGTGCCCGCTTACATATACTTAGCTGTAACTAGAAGTTATAATATTAGGTTGGGGAAAAAGTCTTTTCGCATTATAGTATGTATGAACTTGTAATAAAATCTCTTTGGCTATACTATTTGTACCTGGCTCGTTTTGGTATCATTGAAAGTTTAAATTTTAAAGAACATAATTCCAAATTCAAATTAGGAAAATGTGTGATTTACATTTGTTTTTCGTACCGTCAAGGCCAAAACTACTTGTCGCGGTATTTTGATCAAAAGTCCCAAAATTTCTATAGCAATGGGATCATGTCCCTACCTACAAGATGGCAAAGAAAGTTATCGAACAAAATGGTACCTACATACTTTAGTTAAATGTAAATAAACTATATTAAAAAATGTTTTGATTTTTCTTAAAAAATGCGAAGCAACTTTTTCCCCAACCTATTAATTGATAAACTAGGACCATCGAGGTAAAATAAATAATTGTCGAGGTGCTAGCTAACCACATCAACCAGTCAGTGATAATATTCTAATGGTAAAAGAATGTTTTCACATAAACTCACGCCTTCTTCCTATGGGGGTAGGCAGAAACTACAGAACGCCACCTGCTACGATCCTTACATACTCCTTTTGCTTCGTTTACGTTCATACATCTGGTCACACACGCACGCCGGTTGCGAGTACTAAGCACCTGTCCTTTCTGAAGAACATTACCAATAAGGAGGCCCAAGGAGGACATATGTCTTTTTTTTTCACATTTTATTACACATAATGACATAAACCTACATGGGCATATAAGAAACGTCCTTCCGACGTTACTTACCAACGAACAGCATTTAATTTTTATTTTTACAGATAAGATATAGATAGATTAATATAAATGACCAACCAAGATGCTTCCTTGCTTTATTTTCTGCCTTCTAGGTAGTTAGTTAACTATTATCATTTTCATTAGATTTTTTTACACATAGGTATACTACCTGCAAAGCGAAAGATTTCTATTTTTGTTTCTAATGAATAAACTCTAAAACCACTGGACTGATTTTAAAAAGTCTTTCACCAGTAGTATGCTGTATTGTCACTGAATAACTTCTGCTATAATTTATATTTAAAAAACTAAAAAAGTTTATTGATTCATCAGAAAGCGTTACAATAAATAGGTATAACACTGGATCCCACACTAGGATACCCTGTGTCGCAGGATCCAGTCTCTTTCGACAGATAATAAGAATAACATATAACAAGAAATTAACAAAAACAACGACTTCTGTATAATTAATTAAACTTAGGACTAAAAGGTACTTAGGACTATTAGGTAACCAAATGTATGTGATGAGTGTAAGTATGTATGTGATGATTGTTTATATATGTATAAAACAATTACTTATTTGTCGACAACCCTTTGAAAGCCAGAAAAAATCATGGACCGCCAAGAGAATAAGAGTATGTAAAAACAGAGCTCCCTGAGAAAGAGTTCATCCGTTCGTTCGTTCTGCCGTCAAGCATTCAGGTTTGAAGAGAAAGGGTACTGCTGGTGAAATTACAGATACCTGAGACCTGGCTTCTCTGGTCAGCAACGCATCACCAAGCCCCTTGGTGTTGAAGGAGCTTCATGAAGGCTCAATCAGTCTGTCTACCCTTTTCCCAACTATATTGGGGTCGGCTTCCAGTCTAACCGGATGAAGCTAACTACCAGTATTTTACATGGAGCGACTGCCTATCTGACCTCCACAACCCAGTAACTGGGTAATATGATACCCCTTGGTAAGACTGGTTGTCAGACTTTCTGACTTCTAACGACCTGTAACGACTGTCAAAGAGCCACGAATGACAGCTGAGACCAACGGCTTAGCGTGCTTTCCGAGGCACGGAGGAGTCTCGGTATGTAAAGATGGTCACCCATCCACGGACCAACCGCGGCAAGCGTAGCTTAACCTGAAGGATCGAACCGTGCGGCAGTTAAAAATCAAATCAAATTAGTTTATTGCAATCATGTCGTACAGAAGTTGGAATAAGAGTATTCGTTTCAAACATGCACCCTGTAAGAGCACTGCAAAACAAAACAAAATTAATAAATTACATTACAATACTCGTACATTACATTTTTCAACGTGTAATTTTCACAAAAGTCATGGTTCAAATCAAAAGAATAGAATAATTATTGTTTACCGTTGCTATAGCTATCGAATTATAATATTTATTATGAGTAATAAAGAGTATGAATAAGTTAAATCAAAATAAAATTAATTAATTCAAATAAATTAAATATCTTAAATATGTTATTACTTAGCCACGAGCTCCTAACAGTATTGTTACTTGAAGTACGACTTGAAATATATGTTTTATCGTGTTTAGACTGATTTCGATACTCATCACGGTCGCTAGCTAATTTAAATCACCTGTATCAAAATAATTAATGTCATGTTAACAAGTTAAATTAAATTTAAATTTAAAAAACCCCCGACACCAACATTTTCTCATTTCTCTTTCCTACTCCATCACCAGACCCTGTTCACCATCTATCTATAGACCATTCCAATGAGCCCAAACACGATACCTGTGCTGTAAGTTGGTAAGGGAGTTGGGTATCCTGCAAATTCCAGGTGATGCTGCAGCATCAGTTCAAGGTTACTATGTTCTTCTAATATCATTGAAGTAACAGAATACCAAATTTCAAATTGGTCAGACCTGTGGAAGACGCTCACAACTATTCATCAACAAACTAGAAAAGAGCTGATAATCTCGTTAGAGCTACGGTGCCACAGACAGACATACAGGTCTCTGTATCTTTGTAGCGGTCAAACTTATAACACCCCTCTTTTGCGTCGGGGGTTAAAAATACTAGCCAAAGTGACAGTGATAGCCTTGGTGTGACCGTCGGTCTCGAGTTCGGACCCAAAGCACGCACCTCTGACTTTTCGGATTCATGTGCGTATTTTATAATTATCACTTGCTTCAAAAACGGTGAAGGAAAACATCGTGAGGAAACCGGCATGCCTGAGAGATATTTCTCGACGGCATGTGAAGCCAAGTCATAGGTCCATGGGCGGCTTTAAAACTCTGACAACAGGTTAGTCAATAACTACACGAAAAGAAGAAGTAAAGTGGTAAGTAGCGGGGCTGTCCGGTGGAATGCCCAGTGCAAGCTGACTTAGATTCTATCACAGTGAGTTTTCCATCAGGTCGTGTTGGCCTGTTCACCAACCATATTAGGTATCATCGTGGTCAAGCATCCAGAAAACAAAATCCCGTGCACACTACCCTTTTTTTTCGTAGGTAAGCCTTACTATAGCGGCTGAGCGCTGCAAGCATAAATAGTCCTTACGGTGTTCAGATTATATGCATGTCCGCGATAGTACATAGGTAATATATTTGACTATGTATTTATTTACATCGTGTTTATATTGCTACATTACTTATTGCCTCAGATAATACGCTGAATGGAAGTCCATTGCATCCATATCAGAGTATTTTATTATTATTTTATCTTGATTACTTACATAAAAGCTTTAGTTTTTCGACATATACTCGTCCACCGTGGCTCAACGCTGTTTAAATAATAACGTGGGCGTTACGAACCTGATTACAAAGTAGGTGGGTCTGTACCTATTTTAAATGTGCCTTTTTTGTGCCTAATTGAAATAAATTATTTGAAATCTTTGAAATCTTTATAGAATGTAGATTCAATTTTGTCACCTGTTAAGCTCACCCAGCCTAGATATTGATATGTCATATTCTTTACATAAACTCAGGGCTGTATTGCTTAGGGCATTATTATAAAAGTGAAAAACTAATACTGTAGTTTCTATTGTTTGTTTAATTTTCACTTAAATCTATTTATATTAGTAAAATATATTTTTTTTTTTTACTTTTATTTGTAACTCTTTTGTAAGTAACTGCATTTCCTACCGTTGAATGCATGCCGTGGCAGCCTTTAATTCAGGCTACACTATAAAATGTAAAAATAAGATAGTATTTTAACATGTATTTTTGGTGTATGCTTTGTTGGTTGTCATTGAATAAATAAATAAATACGATACAAACCAGCCGTTTGCCTGATGAATTTAATTTTACATCGGCCCCCGAAATAACCACTTTAGGCTAAGAATCTATGAAAATTTTAGGATATTATTGCTCACTTTCATTACAAAAGGAACTCTTGCGCAACATTTCATGTTCCTAGACCCAATGGTTTAGGTTGTGCGTTGTATTTCAGTGAATAAATTCATGTTTATTTTTATCAAGTAGATGTTATAGAGCTCTTTCAAACTCAAAGCATTTATTTCAATTAAACCATTTACGGGCACACACAGTCAGAAATAAGTGACGGAGCTCATCCAGGGAACTCAGGGAAGTACTGCCAAGAACATTTATGCAGCGTGGTTGGGCTCCGGTTTGAATGGTATCGGTGCCGGGTGTAATTACTGGGATTTAATTATGACAAATTTCATCTTAGATGCATCTGTGTTAGCAACTAACCTGCAATTCTTATGTTATTACGGATGTCCACAGAGTTTGGAGACGCCTCTGCGGCTGCTACTTGAGGCGGCCCTGTCACCACTTTCCATACAAAGCCGAGGGTATCACCGTTTACTTAAGAAGGAACAGGGCCTGCGAGGAATTTGGGATTTGAACAAACTATTGCCGTCATCTTACCTCAAGTCTGCTTCTGTAGAGTGCGATAGGGACAGCTGCAGCTCAGACCGATTATATCACAAAAAAAAATTACAAGTTCGACGTTACGTATACCCCTTTTCCCTCCTCGAAAACAGAGCTAATTCAATTAATTTTTACATTAAAATATGAAGAAAGTGTATGCTTAGGTTCCTATCATTTTCTTTTATGTTAAAACTTTTCGAATTTGTCTCGTAGTCCTCTTAAACACGGCGGTAAAAATGTGTCATTTTTGTAATTTATGGAGGGTCATATTTTCTTTACCAATACGTTACTGAAAAAAAGGAAATAACAGGGACGTGTAGGTCTACCGCAGACCTTATTTTATGAAAAAAAAAATGGTTGTTCTAGGGGCATTATTCAGGACGAAAAATGGAGAATACATTTGTATGGATAATCGCAGGCCCTGTTCCCTCTTAAGTGAGTATATAAACTTGGAGGCGGTACGTGGCAAAGTTTTGCGCTCAACGCACTTTCGGCGACACAAATTATATTAGTAGGTAATGCCGTACATAGGCTGCCTGCCCTGACCACCTGGCGTCATTCAGGTTCAGCCGTCTGCGGCGCCTGCTTGTTATATGTTTGGTAATTATTATTTTGTTCTCTACTAAGGATCCCCAACGCCTACCTTTCAGTGTTTTATCCCTATCAGCAGTTATCAGTGTTGAGCTAATTGACAGTAAGTGACGGCAAGTGTCGGGAGTGATGGCAAACAATGGCTACCGTACGGACATAACATGTGTTTTTGTGTCAACAGCTTTAAGCTGGGGGGACATAATGGCTACCAAGCAGATCGATAACGTTGAGCTATGCTCGAAAATGCAACGTTTTGGTTACCAATCATTAGTTTTTAGGGTTTCGTGGCGTGGTTCGTATCCAAAGAATGCCAATAAGCCCCTTTTGCTAAGACCACGAATGGCATACGCTGTGTGCCTGTTTGTTACAGGGCAGTATATTTAACCGTAATAGGTAGGCAGAATTCAGCTGCCTACCTATTTCACAGAATACTTGTTTGGAATTTCTTAATGATCTTTTGAAAGTATCAAAGTTCATCGCGTCTTATTCAAATACGTCTTTTTAGAAAGATTTTATATATTCTAAGGCCCATTTCTGTACAATAGATTAGATATAAAACTTAGTATTTATACATTAAATTACTTTAGCTGTAAAAAAAATATACTTGAATATTTACTAACCACAGATTATGCACAGACAGAAGATCTACTTGTTGTCTGCAAATAGAATCGCTAACATGCTATTTTACTTTGATTGACCTAATTTTAATTTAGTTTGTATACTATATGCTCATTGTAAATTTATTATTTATTACATTAAGTATTTACGAACTTCCTAGCCTGAAGCACAGGTTCAACCTAGTTCAGGCACATTAGCAAATGTGCTCTATTTTAATGATTAAGTTACTTATTGTAAATTTGCCCCTTTTTTATAAATAAACGATTTATTATATTACACAAAAAAAAAAAAAAAATTGACATAAACCTACAAGGGCACTTATGAAACGTCAGAAGCTAGGTGCACGGTGCCAATTGGTCGTTTCCTATGGAGAAGAGCCGGCAAGAAACTCCACGGTTACTCTTTTATTATAATGTCAATAAGCGTTTGTCTGAAAACGGACAAGAAAGCGTTCGAAAGCATTTCGTAGTTCATTAGTTGAACCTACTTCTCCCTCTTTTTCGTGTCGTTAGTGACAGCTGGTCAATTTCTATCCCGTCCATGGGCAGTCTGACTTGGCTTCACATGCCGTCGAGAAATATCTCTTTCTAAGGCATGCCGGTTTCTTCACAATGTTTTCCTTCACCATTTTTGAAGGAAGTGATAATTGAAGTGACAATACCTACGCACATGAATCCGAAAATTCAGAGGTGCGAGCCATGGGTTCGAACTCGAGACCTATGACTTGGCAGTCCGCCGGTCACACCACTAGGCTACAATTGCACACACATATCGAAATTAAATGAAATTGTTTTTTCTGTAAATATGATATTGGAACCACTTTTACAAGTAGGTACTCTTGAAAAAAAAAATTGCTACATGAGTTCGGCGTTTCCTATCTGACTACTCTGAGAAGAAAGGCCGAAACAAAATCAGATGTCACAGTCTCTTTTAAAATCCAGACTTAGACAGACAAGATCTTGGTCAGGCCATATGAGGACCATGTAGATTAGTCTAAAATGGTCTTTTGAGAAAAGAACCACACAGATTTGAGTGGACCTGTCCTGTCAGTGCAAGCATTTGTCAGTAATCGTGGAGCTCAACTCGGAACTTAAGGAGCTCAACTCGACGAACAATACCAAAGAAAGAACATTAGGGTAGGCCGCATAAACTACTCAAACTGCCAGACCATCATTAAAACTAATTGAGAAAGAAAAAAAAATATCCACATAGTCCCCACATTCAAAATAAATAAATAAATATAATACTTTACAAAGTAATCATGTATGCAACAATGTCAATGTTTATATAATACTGGTAGGTACATTTTGATGATATTACTGAATAATTAGGTATAATGTTATTTTTTGTGATTTTATCACAAGGCTTATAGTAGAGCGAGCAACTCAATCCCAAGCTTTTTTATCTTCTAAATAATCAGAAATTTTAAAGTACCCTTTTTTACAAAGTTTGGTCTTAATACAGCTTTTAAATCGTTTAATAAGTAAGTTTCGAATGTGAGGAGCTCGTGGCTAAGTAATAACTGCCGCACGGGCCGATCCATCAGGTTAAGTTATGCTTGCCGGGGTTGGTCTGTGGATGGGTGACCATCTTTACATAACGAGACTCCTCCGTGCCTCGGAAAGCACGTTAAGCCGTTGGCTCCGACTGTCATTCGTGGATGAGGCCGGTCCGAAAGTCTGACAACCAGTCTTACTAAGGGGTATCGTATTACCCAGTAACTGGGTTGTGGAGGTCAGATAGGCAGTCGCTCCATGTAAAATACTGGTATTCAGCTGCATCCGGTTAGACTGGAAGCCGACCCCAATATAGTTGGGAAAAGGCTAGGCAGGCAGGTAAGTTTCGAATGTCGATGGGAAGTTTGTTGTAAAAGCGTATACATTGACCCATGAACGAGTTGCCTACTCTGTGGAGACGAGTGCGATGTACAGCAAGGTTGTGTTTATTCCTGGTATTTAAACTATGAATATCGGAAATCTTCTTAAAATTTGATTTGGTTTTCAAAAATATATTGTGAGGCTACAGTCAGAATATTTACTTCTTTTAATGTTTCTCGAAGGGAATCCCTCGGACCTAAGTTGTAAATGGCTAGAAGAGCCCTTTTCTGTAGAACAAAGATAGCCGAACAGGTTCCCCAGAGAAGAATTCCATATGACATAAGACTATGAAAATAACTAAAATAAACATTTCTGTGACTAAACTATCGCAGACTTACAGTAATTAAACAGGTAAGTACCTATGTACTTACCTGTTTAATTACTATGAATAGTTAGGTACGTAAGTAAATAAACGAATTTATCCAAACAGTACTTATGTACGTATGTAATCTGTCAACAGATTTGAATCTAGAAGCACCCATAGACTTTCAAAAGACAAACTCTAATTTTCTCCTTCAAAAAACTGTCATAACAGACACTTTACACCCCCACCAACGGAATATTGCCTGAATTTGTGTGCCATAGACCACAGAGTGGCTAATTACTTTCCCACCGCAATACGACCACATAATATGTGTGCTCTGTATGTTTGATTTGCAGAGATAAGCGCCACACAGCAAACACGACGCGACCGATGTTTTACGATTTAGAATTATTAAAATATGATTATGGGAATCGGGCCGTGGGATATTTAAATGGACGTAGGTAGATATAGTGAGATAATAGTTGTGCAGGTTCAACTTAACTTTGAATAATAATATTGGACGATACATTTGTCTCTAATTGTCTCACTGCATGGCAAAAAAAAATAATTTTGTCTTTCAGGTAGATTATAAAAAAATATTGGACACGTATTTTTTCTTTTTTTACGTAATTTAAAGATTACGGAAATACTTTGAGTTAAAATGTGGCATGACGTCACTCCTCGTTAGATGTTATACTAACTTGTGACGTAGCGAGCCCCCACTCCCCAAATTTAATGCGTTTTATAAATCTAAGTAAGTCATTTTTTATTAATATGATAAAGCAAAAAATACGTGTCTAATATTTTTTTATTATCTGACTGACGTTGACGGACTAGTTTTTTTTTTTTCAGTCAACCTCCCTACTCGTATTGTGTGTACCTATAGTACACCCACATTTCGCCAGTTATTTTTAAGTCCCATGTAATAGGGGGCGAGCCTATTGCCATCAACCGCGCACAAATCCAGAATCCAGGCTGGTACTGAGACATTCCAAATAGAAAACCCAATAACACTTTACCCGACATCACGTTCAGCAGTAGCGCTTGCGACCAAACGAAGCAGCTGTTTTTTAAGGCAAGCCATATATTTATAATATCTATTTTGAAGCAACAGTGACGGAAAGACCTCGTTGGTTTGCGATCGAAATACGACTGCTGGGTTCCAAGGTTCGATACCCAGGTCGGACAGTTCCATTTTAGTTTTTTTCATGAGGAATTTTCTGTAACATCCCGGAGTTTTTCATGTGCCCAGTTGTTGGCAATAGGCTTGCCCCCTGTTACATGGGAATCAAACCTCACGGGTGAAATGTGGGAGTGTGAGAGTATTATTTATCTATCTCTTGGAAAACAGACGCGGTGTTATGACAGTCTGAGAAAACTTAGGATAGGATAAAAGAAATTCTGTTCTCTATCTCACTAAAGTAGACATAAATGTCTTGGAAATCATCATCTAACTCAAATAACCCATAGATTCACACGCAGATAATCTCGTAAAAAATAACAAGTTTATCGATCGAGCATTTCGTCAACAAATCGCGGAGTTATAGAGCGAGAGCGACACTAAAAAGTAAATAATTCATACTTATGTTGACGTTATCTGTGACACCTGTCAATTTGCCCGCCTTAACTGACATGTGTTGGGGTTGCCAGCTTTTTGGAAATTCGGGTATGCATTGTTATTAAGAGTTTGATACAGGAGAGTCTGATAACCTTGCTGACTGGCTAAGCTTATCGTGCCAGCATGAAAAGTCAAATAAAGTCATTTGTTTAAACTATAATCAAAGGATCAATTCAATTATTACCTAATAGTCATAATTTTCTCATATTCTTTCAAAGAAAAGATGGATGGAGTGTGTTAGGAGAAAGAGAAGGGAGTGAATGATAGCGTGACGGTTGACAGGGGAGAGTGTAAGAAGAAAACGTGGTGCGCCAACCCCACGTACCATGGTACACATCAAGCTACACATTTCTAGTTTATGCTAATCTCGCATTGTATGGGATTTCCGTACAATGCGAGTTCAGCTTATACTACAAATGTATAGCTTGATGTGTAGCCGTGTGTACAAGGACATGAAGATGATAATTCTTTCAATGAAAAGTCAAGTTGCTAAAATTACATTAAATCACCCTATTTCTAGTTTTTTAGGAAGTTAAAAATTAACGATTTTCAAGCATGCTACTTTCATATTGTATTAAATGGTTGTGCCCGACAGGGTCCATGTGACCTTTGTAATGTTATAGCATATTATCATAAAGATATGACTGCCTCGCTGGTCTAGTGATCGCAAGCGCTACTGCTAATCGTAAGGTCCTGGGTTAGATTCCCAGGTCGGGCAATGTGTCATTGGGTTTTTCTTTCTCGAATTTCCCAGTACCAGCCCGGAGTCTGGATTTGTGCCTGGTTGATGGCAATAGGCTCGCCCCCTATTACATGGGACTTAAACATAACTGGCGAAATGTGGGTGTGCTATAGGTACACCTCTGCCCAACCCTTCGGGGAAACAAGGCGTGATGTTATGTTTAAAGATATGAATATGAACTTGTGAAAATATTAAAAAAAAAACACAATTTCCAAACATCACAATACTTGGCCACACTACCTACATATCTCAAGAAAACCCAAAAACGATTCGGAAATTACATTGTGATTCATTGCATCTGACAAGAGATGTGTTTATCTTTATCTTTAAAAGATAACAGATATCAGACATGTTGCGACATGCTGAACAAGTTAACATGTTTAAATAGGCTAACTTACTTGTTTGCTAGTTTCAAATTGATGTCATTTAGGTGATGGGAATTGGGATGTCTGATGAACTCCTGTCAATATGTTGTAGGTACCTATCCTGCAGAAAACTATTAATAAGATGTCACATTTTTAAATTATTGAGCTAGACATGGTAGGTATGTCGATCGTAAGTTAAGCTAATCTTGCCGACAACAACCAGACTTACTAAGGGGTATCGTATTACCCAGTAACTGGGTTGTGGAGGTCAGCCTAGGCAGGCAGTCGCTTCATGTAAAATAGTGGTATTCAGGTGAAACCGGTTAGACTGGAAGCCGACCCCAACATTGTTGGGAAAAGGCTGGGCAGATAATGATATAGTGCATACAGGTTCAATTAGATAGGTACCTACATATTCAGAAACAAACGCAACACAAAACAGGGTCCCTACGTCACGCTATAAAACTTTTATACTTAGAACATTTCGGCTTCAAAGCAACAAGAAAAATCAATAAGATCATCACTAATTATTATGTTGATTAATTGATGAATCCTAAGTTCATAAAAACAATACAACATTTCTGCTAAAACAATTCGCCATGCTTATATTAATTACCCACTCCAAAACATACGAATATCAAAACTCGAATACATTAAATACATTTATATCAAACCTCCTTACCTTCACACCTCTATAACGAGCCACGATTGTCTATGGCAATCCCCCTAATGGCGCCAATTTAAGTTGAAATGAAATTTTCATCCATATTTCTCATCCCCCTTCATCCCTTGCTCCCTCGCTAACTGCCGTATATTAATTATAGCCCGAGCAGACTAATTTCGGCGACAATTATATAATTTTATGTAGATTGCGATTTGCGCGCGAAACGAGTGAAAAGCCATGTTTGTTTTTTAGGTGTCATTTTTTGGCTGACTATTATTTTATTTTATTTTTCTTTGATTTTGGTGACCGTTATTCGTTGCAAATGGAGGCAAGAGATCATCAATCACGACGGAATAACAATAGAAAGGGTTTTTGGATTTAGAAATTCTACTTAAGTATGAATGTACCAAGTCTACTTATTTCGTCAAAAACCAATTTAAGAACCTACATAATTATCAAGACGCCCGCCCACCACAAAAAAAAACTGAAATCACCAATCTCGTAAATTTACCATTTGAACAAATAAACTTTGAGAAAACCATGAACGGGTTTAAAAAAACACAACGGACGTATAGGTATTATATTTCTATTACAACATGATCAAAAATACAAACAAAGCCTTAGACGATACACATCTACCTAATAACTAAAAAAAAACAAGGTAGATAAGTTCAAAATACACGATTTATGAAAAAAAATCCATGGTTAAGGCGTAATTTCCTCGGACTATTAGTTCTAAAACAACTTAGATTTAATCATTCCAGTATTCGAATACTTATACAGAAAACAATAATAATGTTGTACACGTCATTTTTCAGAAGCCTGCGGTCAAAAACCAACACGGCGCATTCTAAATCCAGTTCCATCAAGAACACCATCTTACTCTTTCTTTAATTCAAATAAAAGTATCCATCTGTCTCTTTCTCGCACATTGCGATTGGGTTGAAAAGTTCCCGCCTTACGTCAAAAACAATGGTTGGAGGAAAGAAAAAAGAATCGCGGCGTCTCCCTCGCACAGCGTTCGGATATTTAGTGAAGGAAGATTGTGAAATTATTTTTGATTTTGTTTTGTTTTTTATGTCTGTTTCTTTATGACTTGCTTTTATTAAAATGGTAGCGGTTAAGTGCGTTTACACAGCGATTTGTTTAGTGTTTTCAAAGATCCTTTGTCTACTGCAAGAAATAATTAATTTATTACTAGATATATTCTAGTAATGTTTTGTAGGATTTATGCAGAATAGAACAACAAATGGCCCGCCTGATTATTATAGGTAATTAGAATTAACTCGTAGGTCATATCTATCTATTCTTCGAAATACACTTACAGTAGCAATGGGTTTCATTTTGACAGTTCGACAACATTCATTGCGTTATTTACGTTGTTGAACAGACCATTTAAAAAAAAATAAGAAGCAATGTATTAGCATAATCCTTCAAAATCATTCAGATTGTGTGGTACGCAATTAGGGTAGGTACTGCTCTACGTGTTATTAGGTACATTGTTCCCGTCACTTTGAAACTCAGTTGAAATGCCTAGGTATGGTGATGCGATCAGCACCCATACTCCATCATCATCAGCTTGCAGCAGTTTTGGACATAGACCTCTCCAATGGAACGCCATTCAGCTTCATTCTTGGCAACTCTCATCCAGCTGCTACCAGCCACCCTGCGAAGATCGTCGCTCCACCTAGCCTGAAGGCGTCCTACCTTACGTTTGCCGATTCGCGGTCTCCACTCGAGAAGTCGTCTACCCCAACGGTCATCGGTTCTACGGCTAACATGGCCGACGCATTGCCACGTCAGCTTGCTCATTCTGTGAACTATGTCGAACACTTGGGTTCTCTGCCGGATCACCTCGTTGTAGATTCGATCTCCTAGAGAGACTCCAAGCATAGCCCGTTCCACAGCCAGGATCACAAAATTACTGCTTGAAGGTTGCAGCCCTACTGCTGCTTACCTTCTAAGTTTATTGCTAAATGAGCTTGAAGAGCGTTCATCCAAAAAGTTAGCCTCGTTGGTCTACTTAGTGGCCGTAAATGCTACTGCTGAGTATGAAGTTCCTGGGTCCGATTCCAGGGTCGGGCAAAGTGTTACAGGGTTTTTCGATCTGGAATTTCTCAGTAGCACCCCGAAGTCTGAATTTGTACCCGGTTGATGGCAATAGGCTCGCCCCCTATTACGTAGGACTCAAACATAACTGGCAAAATGTGGGTGTATCTACTATAGGTACACCTCTGCCTAACCCTTTGGGGAATACAGGCGTGATGTTATGTTATGTAATATCGCCAAATTAATCAAAACGGCGAAATTATGGCAGTTATTTGCGACGTTGCCCGCTTTCTGTATAATCGCTCTTAAGTAGGTATTATTGTTAAAAGCTCTTGTTTAAACTATTACTTACTAAGTTTGCGAGCCGTCTCGAGAAGCTTTAAAGCTACTGCTTTGATACACTGAATAGTTGTAAAGCTTATCCTTAAACAAGAAAATGCACAAACTACCTATGAAATTGTAGAGAAAATAAAGCTAGAAATCAAAAAGCTATCCTGTAAACATAGGAAACACGATTTACTTTGTGTAAATTATTTCATCACCATTGCTCTCAAAACGGTAAAGGAAAACATCGTGAGGAAACCGGCATGTCCTAGAGCCAAGAATTCGAAGACATGTAGTCACCCTGCCCCGCTAACTGTTGTATCTCACAAGCTGACTTATCTATACAGAGACATTACCTAAGTGTTCATAACTTTTCGAAAAAAAGTTTTATGACCCGGCTTTAGGGCAAAATATAATAAAAGTTATTCATTCATTAATATAGCCACAGCTAACGCAACGACAGTAACATCATTGTAGCGCAGGACTGAAACACTGTAGCGCTGGAAAAATATCTATTGCTAGATAGGACAGTCAGCGGGGAGGGTGACGGACGATGTGACATCTACCAACCCGCACTGGGTCCTCTCTCACAGAGACGAGGCCTGTGTCCATGTCCCAGCTGTGGAGACATTATAGGCTGATTATGCAAAATCATGGGAAAAGAAAATTAAACTCTCTAAATGCTTAATCTTTTTTACAAGCCTGTGACAAACAGAAATCCCCACGGGCCCTACAGCCATAACATTCAAATGTTACTCATTTTATCAGTACACACATTAGGTTGTAATTTTTTATCACTGTTCGTGACTTTTTGGCTATTCCAGGCAAATGTTTAAACTCCGCACTTAGCCCGTTTACAATGACGTATTCAAACGAAAAAGTGAATTCTGATTGCCACTTTAAGATATGGCGTACACTATGCGACATGCGACTGCGACAGCTCGGCGACTAGACGCAACGACAGACCGAAAATTTTCATATAGGTACAGGGTAATTGTCGGCAATCCATTAAGGGGATGTCATCATCATCATTTCAGCCATAGGACGTCCCTCAATGATTTCCAAATTGGCCGGTTGGAAGCGACCTGCATCCAGCGGCTTCCTGCGACCTTTATAAGGTCGTCTGTCCACCTTGTGGGTGGACGTCCTACGCTGCACTTGCCGGTACGTGGCCTCCATTCCAGAACCTTTCTGCCCCATCGGCCGTCAGTTCTGCGCGCTAGGGGATATAGGAGACGTTATTTGCAACCAAATGGGGGTCAACAATTTTCGAGTAATTTGACATTTAATATTTTAAAATGTATGAAATAAAAATATAAATGGCTCAAAAAGAGTCATATAAACAATAACCCTGTAAATTTGTTTTTAAGCTCCGCTCACTTGGTGTCGAGTTGCAGAGTCGCAACGACAGGTCTCACGCTCTTGCTATTTGTCGCAGCACCGTCTATACACACGGTAAATATACCTAGTTGAGGTCTGTGTACACGATGCACGTGCACACTCGATGACAGTTGCATCCGACAGGTCAGCGTCTGGTCGACGAGCTGTCGCAGCCGCATGTCGCATAGTGTGCGAAGCGCTTAATGGACAAATACTTGGAAAATTGTCACATTAGACGTTAATATTGTGTAATAACTTGATATCGGAGTCAATATTTGTGTACTTAAGCTATACTTATCTAATGGATAGGCGCCACATCCAGCCGAAATGTGACTCTTTTCTTTGAATACCCAACAGCCGTTTTTGTGTTCCACCGTAGCCATTTTTAGCTAAGTTCTTGAGAAATCTTTGAGTAGGGTAAGTCCAGGATAGCTGCCCCACTTTTTGATAGGAAGCCATAACTTAGTAATTAATAATCTATTGGCAATACGTCTTTTGCATATGGTAACTTTGATCTTTAATCTATGATGGTACCCCTTTTGTTTGTACATAAGTTTCATAGATTTTGAGGAAATTATGTCTTTTTGACCCTCTTAAAAGTAGGATAGATGCCTACCGTGAGGGATAGAAGACTCGTAGTAAAAATGCGTCAAGGGATAGAAGCCTACCGTGAGGGATAGAAGACTCGCTGTATGAATGCTTCAATATTAGATGCTACTTAATTGAAATAAAACAGACTACTTAGTTTCAATGTAATCAGTTTTTATTCAATGTTTTAACATTAATTTGTGACATCTTTTATAATTATATAATCTACGGCAGCAGAGCATTGTACGGAGCAGCACCACTTAACCAGACAGTGACCGAGACGAACACAGACAGACTGACACGGGGAAGGATACCATAGAATTCTCCAACAAAAGATTTTTTTTTTATTCTTTTGAAATAATAATCATCTTATACATCTACAGAACTAACATAGATAATTGTATCAGTCTTATTCTTCTTCTTCTTAATTCTTCTTTTTCGTATTATTCTTCTTAATTATTCTTCTTCTAATTAATTTTCTTAATTATTCTTCTTCTTATTATTTCTTAATCATTTTATGCCTAACACATACTATTAAGATAAAACTTAAGTTCAATCTGTGATGTATCTAAGAGCGGCCGATATAGTCAAAACCTACCTAAGGTTAACTGTTCCTTGTTATTTTTTGCAAATCATCTTCTTAATGTCCGAGAGGGAATTCTGTAAGTTCTGGCTATTTAATTTACACATTTATCATTTTTGGTTATTTCTTGAAAAGCCACGCCTGGTTTTCTTTTATATTTCCGAGGCATTTCTTCCACCTGCGATATGAAAACATTAATAGAAATAGTTAGGGATAGATGCCCCTAAGGGCATCTATGGCTACAGCAGATGGGGCAACTATACTTTTGGCACAGGATAGATGCCTTTTTAAATTAAAAATAAGATAAAAATAAATATATAATTTAAAGCATTATTCCGTGTACTTTAAACTGTAGTATAATCAGATAAATAAAAAAAAAATAGAATTTATAACTGTGTAAAAAGATATTCAATAGTAAGTACTTGCGATTATAATTTCAACGCTTGCTGAGGTCTCGCCGCGAAAGATTTTTACACACACGGACGAAACGCGTGCGCGTGTCCCCTACGGTTGTTGTGGCACTGGGGTCTGCGGGGGGGTGCTTCCTATTGTATAGTACGATTTTAGCCTACGATATTTCTAACGTTAAGTTTTCATTGGGGCACCTATCCTGGAATTACCCTAGATAACAAGGCTAAAATTGGCTATCACTCTGGCCTAGCTGTTTTCATCTTTTAAACCAGCATCCTAATGGCGTAACACACTTTGAATCCAAATCAGAGAGTTTTTAATGATATTGCTAATCCATTGCTTCATAGGTTTGAAAAACCACGTAAATAACGCAATGAACATGGGTCAGCTGTCAAAATGAAACCGCTTGCGACCAAATTATCATTTTATGTGTGTTAGCATTATAGGCTGGTTGACGAATCGACGACGGAAGTCGAATCAATCACAATTAATAACTTTATTCTCATTCGTAGTAAACATGACAATTTTTATTTCCTGTCTTATGATGTCATCGATAGATAAAGAATCATCAAAAAAATAACCTTATTTTTTTTAATAACAATATGTAACCTACCACATAAATCTTGAGACATGAATCACTAAGATGTGGCAATATACCATGGTACTTTAGGGGCATGATGAACAGGGTGTAAAGTTCACTCATCCACCATAGAAAAGGGAGGATCCTCCGACCAGACGGGTGTTGTGTCTGGCGGGCCGACTGCCCGACCGTTGATGTAGGATAGTCATATATATGTCGTTCACGCGGTAAACTCTAATTGCGCGATGCAGGATTTGTGTGACGTCATGTCTTTGATGCGTAGTTCGTATGTGGCGGTGTCTACAGTACCATGTGTGAGCATACCTAGTCTGTCCAAAAGTATCAGACTAATGATATATAATGGATCAGCAAACGTACATACCTGTGGATGGCAATTTGAAGTGCCACTTTAATTTGTAAGTGGCACTTCAAATTGGCATCGACAAATATTCAAATTTTTATTTATAGAATTACTAGCTGCACCTCGCGGTTTCACCCGCATAAGTCTCGATCTCGTTGGAATATCCGGATAAAAAGTATTCTATGTCCTAACCTAGGTTATGGACTACCCACGTGCCAAATTTCATCGAAATCCGTTCAGCCGTTTTAGCGTAAAAAATAAACAAACAAACTCACTTTCGCATTAAATAATATAAGTTAGGATACCTAATCATAAAAATCTATCAAAACTACTCTCTAAGTTTATATTACACAATTTTTTTTTTTTTTTTTTTGTGGGATATCATCAAATGACTTCTCCCGCTCTGGGTGGAGCGGGAGGGCTTGTCAGACTCTTACTGACTAAAACCCACCCGTGTTCCTTCTGTTGCCTGTGCAATGCCAGGTACCAGTGCCACGGTATCTCTTTCGGACTTTCCCGCAACTATTACACCATTGAATGATTTGATTTTTCATGAAATCATGACTTTTGAGGCCAATTTTAACTTAAGGAGTTGTATTGCTGATTCTAATGATTATAATTCTGTAAAGCCATATTTGTTACGGTCGCGAATCATATTTTAATCAAAATACAACCTGGCACTGACCTGCTAATTGCAAAAACGTAAGAAAATTTGAATTTGAAAGGGCTACCTTAGCTGCATCCATCATAATTGATTAAGCGGGTGCTAGCATTTATTTCAATTAAACCATTTACAGGCACTTTTGAATTGTCAAGGGGTCAGTCAGTCAGAAATATGAAGCTAGTTGCCCATTTCAAAGCGTACGTTCCTATGGAGAAGAACGGGCAAGAAACTCCACGGCTGCTAAAAGCTTGAATTAAGTTCTGACAGAAATAACTTTAATTTCGGAAGTCGGTGTCTTTGATTTTCAATTTTAAATTACTACCACCGACTTCAGAAATTAAAGTTAGTTTTCACTTTGTAGTGTATTTTTGGGAGACGGTTTTTTTTTTGTAAAATCTAATTTTTTCGCCACCCAAATTCGAATACCCCTACCAGCTATGTAAATAACAGTGACAAGAACTTATTATAACATTGCATCCTTATAGACAAGATGTGAAAAATACGTACCTATTATTGAAGATAACTCCTAAACTGCTCAAGCAAAGATAATAAAATTTATATGGAACCACCGGTCAAATTTTTTCTACCAAATGAAAAAAGAATTTTTATCGAAATCGGTCTACAATAGACGAAACAGTCGAGGGACAAACAAAAAAAAACACGCTACGAACCTAGAACCTCTTCATTTTTGGAAGTCGGTTGAAGATGGAAGGATTGAAGAAAGAGAGAAGGCGAAGATTGAGGTTCAGTAGCGTTTAATTGGATTTGGAGATCCTTCAATGACTGCTGGTAGAATAACTTTTGCGAGACCCAATACTTAGATGGAAAAAAATCACTTAATAGGAAATGTGACAAATTGTCAAATCGTCAACTGCTACGGTTGGCGGTTAATATACCTATCATTCAACCAATCACAGCGCGCTTGACAATTTGTCACAAGCATTTTGCTGTAATAATAGTGTGAGACTGTCAAGTTTGCAATATACCTAACCTACAATTCCAGACAAAACAGGATACCAATAAATTGCTCTCAAAGATAACAAATAAGCAGATAAACTCTAAGATAACTAAGAACATCGTCTTATTATCTTTAATTCCAAATTGATAGGGAAAACCACACAAAAAATATTAGATAAGTATCCTATCATATAATAGTCCTCCGTACCGAATTTAGGCCATGGCGACCAATCTCAGAGGAGACCAGTCTTCGGCGCGGGAGATATTAATGGTTACCCATACGTCAGCGCAGAGAGTTGAGGGCTCTGTCAATGTTGTATTCTATACTCGACAAACCCACTTCTGCTTCTTACCTGACTTCCCATGTTCAATACCTATGCTCTGCCCATAGCAAAAATCTTCGTTCTACAAACAATCGTCTTCTACGATGTCCTTCTCACCGCTCTGGTTTTATTCACTCTTCTTTCTTTGTCCAGGCGGTATTTCTTTGGAATGCGCTTCCTCTGAACATCAGGATGGCAACCAGTCGGTTATCCTTCAAGTTGAAGGCACGTGAACATATTCGTGAAAAGTTGGCAGAATCTTTGCAGCGCTGATTTGCTGGATTTGTTTTCTCCTCTACCAATCGTTATTTCTCCTGACAAAGTTTATTCGGTTTATATGTATGTATCTATGTATCTATGTAATAATAGGCATTAATTTTCAAATTTGCTAGCACTTATTTTGCACCTGCCATGTTTTGTCTCTGCACCACCCTAAGGTTGACTGGTAGAAAATGCCTCAGGCATTAAGTCCGCCTTTGTACAGTATTTTTTTACCTGTGCATAAAGTTTTAATAAATAAATAAATAAAATATTATAGTGCACAAGTGAGCAGACACAGGTGCACTCGCTCTTCCCTCACTATCAAAGTCCGATGGGACAGCAATCCGACACAGCTGGAGAGAGATCAGGCGCCGGGCCAACGGTTAAACGCGCTTATATGTACCTAGACCTACTTAAGGGATATGGGCGAAAGAAAAATTGTTTATTCTACAGTTCTACACAAACAAAACGCACATTTAGAGAAAAAAATATACAAATGCAAAAGTAGCGAAAAGCCTCGTATTCAACCCACAAATAAAAGCTTGAAAATATAGTTCATCAGTTGATGTCAAGGCCACCGACCAAAGACAATCTAAATATATCTACTATAATATTATAAAGAGGAAAGATTTGATTGTTTGTTTGTTTGTATTGAATAGGCTCCGAAACTACTGGACCGATTTGAAAAAATCTTTTACCATTAGAAAGCTTAGTTTTCAGGGAGTTTTTATCCCGGGAAAAATAACGGGTCCCACGGGAAAGACCACGGGAGCGAAGCCGCTGGCAAAGTGCTAGTATTGCATAATTACGACAACATTGGTAACATCGCGGGTAGAATCTGAATCTGAATGTTTTTTCCTCAACTCTCGCTATTGCACCTACCACTGTTTGTCTCTGCATCACCCAAAGGTTGACTGGTAGAAAATGCCTGTGGCATTAAGTCCGCCTCTGTACATTTTTGTGCTTGAAGTATAAATAAATAAATAAATCTGGATGAGGCTGGCACGGGAGCATGGGGATTGGGGCATGAAAAGAGAAGCCTAAAGCAGTAGGTAAAGCCGGACTGTGGGTAATATAGGAGAACCAAACTGAGACAAAAAATTGGACCATCCATCTTAGAGACGACATTGACTAACTTGCCTTCTAAGCAAAGTGAACAGGCATCTTCTGGCTTAAATTTTGTAACTTATTACAAATAATGAATTGTTCAAAATATGTTAATGACGTGTGCGACAACAGCTAAGTAGGTACCAAAAATACGAATGGATACATTCATGTTTAGAAGATGACATCTCTTAGTTGAGAGGGAAACAACGTTGACCAAACACAATTTTTTTTTTGTTTTAGTCTTGGTGATTTGTCTACCTACTGCATTGTTGGTCTAGTAGTCGGAAGCGCTACTGCTGAGCATGAAATCCTGGGTTCAATTCCCACGTCGGGCAAAGTGTTATTGGGTTTTCTTATCAGGAATTTACCAGTAGCAGCTCGGAGTCTGGATTTGTGCCCAGTTGATGGCAATAGGCTCGCCCCCTATAAAACTTAAATATAACTTGCCAAATGTGGGTGTACTATAAGTACATCTCTGCCCAACCCTTCGGGGAATAAAGGCGTGATGTTATGTGATTTTTCTGCTAACATTGATCACAAATTGCAGCTTCATCTTGACGTTTGATATTCTACATCTACTCAGCCTATCGCAGTCCACTGAGACAAAGGCCTCTACCAGGGTGCTCCACAACACAGCCACCTTTGTAAGGTCATCAGTCCATCTAGCTGGGGAGCGTCCCGCGTTTGCCGATACGCGGTCTCCAGTCCCGGACTCCAGTCCCGGACTCATTCGCTCTACCGGCCATCGGTTCTTTGACAAGCATGGCCAACCCTCTGCCAATTCAGCTTGCTTACTCTGCGTCAGCTATTTTGGTAACTCCAGGATAATTTGAAAGAAACTGACCATAGCACTCTGAGTGACCTTGACTTTGTGGACCAGTACGACTGTCAGTGTCCACGTGATCTCCGACAACTGCCAGCAATGTCAATGACCACCACAAGCTCGCAAGTGGAGCGGATGGATGGAAAGCCTGCCCAGATGTATACAAAAGATCTTGGAGGGATTCGGATGCTTGCTAAACTACGTTTTAATTTAGAAATTAAAGAAGAAGCTCCTTGTTTTATGGACGTCTTCAGTCAAATTTTTAACATATTAAATCGTCCTTTCTCAAATTCTGTTTGCAAACGTGTTTCAACAATAGAAATCAGAGCTGTGTCATAGACACATCAAATAGATGGCTGACAGGTTGTGTCAGCCATCGCAGATCTATTTGATGAACCTATTTATCTACGAAAGTTAAATTCAATTACGCATAGGTACTCAAATCAACTCGGTCGTGACACATCGAAAGCTCATTAAATATAATCTCAGCATTTAACAACTCATCGTTAAAGCTTCTTAAAAACATAACCTGTTCTCCATAATTAAAACCAACAGCGTTCAGCATGAAAAAAACAAAAAAACTACCGTTCAAATACGTCGTTAAGAGAAAATAAGCGAGCTAAGAACATTATTTGGTTGTACAAACATAAAATCTGCTGCGGTCGGGATAAACGGGTAGAATAAGACGATTCATGCGTGAATCCCTTCGTGTTAGAGCGAGAAAGACAATACAAAAACGAGATGGAAGACTTTGGGGGTGGGGCGTACGAAAAACCAGCGAAACTTGAGCTTTGGTAGTCAAAAATTTGTAGGTTATGAATAGAAATGTAGGTGTCAAAGTATTCTGGGTGTACCGCCCAGTCGTTTTGTCCACACACGGCACAATATGACGATAATCGGTGCTACTCGTCGCCTTAATAAAATAATTCAGTTGTTTGTAACTACTGCTCTCGGGTGGATATCCGAACGCGTTCGACATTTAAATTTTATTATTTCGTTTCTATTGCGCGGCCGCTAAACTGTTTCGGTGTGTGCCTGTTTTTTTGGTTGGTAAAAAAAAGTGTGAAGTGAACTTTTTTTGTCTGTGCTTTTTTTAAATTTTTTTTTCTAGTTTCTATGTGAGTGATTTTTTTTTAATTAGTAGCAATAAGTACCTACCTATAAAAATAAATAATATAAAATACTTGCTGAAAGTTATTTATTTTTAAAGAATTAATTGTAGATAAAAGCTGCTAATACATAATTATGTAACATAACATTCACATAACACACATTATGTCCTTATTAGATTCTTACAAGAACATATATTTGTAGAGGTCATCTACGTGTTTGAAATTTACGAAGATTTATTTACGAGCTCTTGCTATATTATAAAACACTAGATAATAAATAGGCTTGGGAAAATAGGATTTATGATAATGATATCAGGCTTATGTCGGGGTCGGCTTCCAGTCTTCCCAGATGCAACTGGATACCAGTATTTTACACGGAGCGACTGCCTATCTGACCTCCACAACCCAGTTATTGGGTAACACGATACCTCTTGGTAAGACAGGTTGACAGACTTTCGGGCGTCTGACGACCCGTAACGACTGTCAAAGATGTCTGATTCCACAAATGTTCTTTCCATAGTTCTAGATAAACAGTTAATCACTTTAGCCACTCAAACGCATAATCCAATATCTTTGTTTGCATATCCTGCAATACCCAGTCCTATATCAACCGAGGCTTGTCATTAGGTGTATCTACTTGCATAGTGCGAACAGGGATAATCGTCGGTTGGTCCCTCATTTCGTTAAAAACGTCGAACGGGCTTCTGCGAGTTGGCTTCGACCCCAGGGTCCCGATAAATGTCAAGAGACGTACAAATAATAGACTTGAAAACACTAATGTACTTACTAAAGATTATTTATTTACGTATACGAGACTCTAGGTAAATACTTAGGTACTTAGGAAGGGAAAAGCCCTATTGACATAGCATAACCATAGACAATTTTAAGGGGATTGACAAACAGACCACACTTTAGCATTCTCTATGGCTTTGGCTATCGATGCATACAGCAAGAAATATCTGTTGGACATGCAAATATTTGACTTGATGCGGGGAACGAACCCGCAATCCTGAGTTGACTTCTAAACTAAATGGTGGACATTTAATGGCGGTTTTACAGCTTTTGGAATTCGTGAAAGCAGTACTTAGCAGCTTTCGTCTGCAAAGGAGTTTGTTTTACATCGTCTTGTCTTGAAGTACCTAATGCTTATCTAGTTATTGAAGTTTTTGGAAGGTTACCTAAGAATACTTTTTTTATCTTTCTCCTGAAATTAAACTTGTTTCGCTTGGTAACTTCTCCTAAAATTATCCAAATTAAAGTGATCATTAGGTAGAATGCTCATATATATTTACAGTAAGATGCAATCTTATCATAATGTTATCTGCCGTACGTCAAATATGCTACTTGGACGGGGAGTCGCGGGCACCAGCCCGTCTTCCTACTGCCACTCCTGCCTGCCTATCTGTTTGTTTGTTACGGTTTCACGTCTTAACTACTCACCCGAACACCATGAAATATGGCAAGGATACAGAAAAGGACATAGTGACCTTTCCTCCAGAAAAAAAGCTCTGTTCCCGAAGGACAGACCCTGAATGCGAGCGAAGCCGAGCGCAAAAGCTCGTAAATTAAATATATAAAAGAGAGGAATGGGGTAACCAAAAATTCACCCGCATCTCTGTCAAAGTAAATGATTAAACCTTGGTTATGTCAACGGAATACGTTTTTCTTCGTGCCTTGTAGCGTTCATTGGGAGTGTTGTCCAGCAGTGGTTGACAGGCCTATGATAAAGTATCCGAAAAATAAATCTTGGTACTTATTTCTGCCACCCACAGCCGGGCTCTTATTTGACAAATTATATTAAGCGCACAGAAGGCATTCCAACTTTGCTACTATACTTCATACAAGATAACGTGATCTCTGCGACAGCTGTCAGTAAAATCACGCCTATGAAGTCCTGAATTTCATAATAGTACAGACAGTAACTGTCAATGTCATACTTTATGGGCATGCCAACCTAATTAATGAATTCCTACCCTAGGAATGTCAGTTTGATATATGTTGCAGAGATCAAGTTATCTTTTATGTAGTATAAAGACATCAACGCGTCCACACAGTTGCAGCTGGACAGTTTGTTGCGCCACTTCTTCTTCCCAGCTAAAGCACTAGGAAGTTGTGAAGGGCGAGCGTTTTTGAAGGACTGTCTTGCTTGTTAAATGTGTGTGCAATGTGTCTTTAACCCGTGTTTGCACCCTTAAACAAGTTATGATAGATAATTGTGTGTCTGTGTGTGTAATTGATGTGTGTTGTGTGTGTATAGTCTTGTAAAATACTTGTCAAAAACAAATCGTGTACAAAAAATGTATCTGTCGTGTACTGACGTTGATTCAGACACTTACCGTCTTCTTAGCAATTTTGTTTACCTTTTTGTACATTTCAGACTAGTTGTAGTCTTTACAACTTGTTGTAGGTATAAACGATAAATGAAAACAGGAGACACAATGATACAACATGTAGAATACATGTTTTATACATATATAAGACCAGTATAGACGTGGTAACAACTATTTTACCTACAAATGCAGCGTTACTATTAATATATTATTTAATCATTTGATATGAAATTTAGTCATTTGCAGTGCCCTTACAGGGTGCATGTCTTAATACTGTGTCATGAAATTTTAATGCATGCCTACTACCTAACCAGTGTTTTACAAGTTAAAACTTCTTTAGCGGCGCGGCGTTGTGCACTTTTTTGTGATGGGTAAAAAATGTTAAACTCGCGTCAGGACACGTGACCTGATCGAAAATTCGTAAGACGGAGGGAGAGTAGATCGGTGCAAAATTATTCCCTAACCATTCCAAAATATCAAAAATGCACATAGTTAATATTCAAGTTTTCACTTCTCTTCTCGGCATTCCCGGAGTACAACCAGTTTTTACACTAAAATCAATCACAAACTTCCAGCTAAGTTAGTATACAAACCAAAATAGATTTTAATTAACTGATAACTTTGAAGTGCTTAATTAAGTATATTAAAAGCTCTTCACCGCTGATTGAGCACATTATCACTATATTAATAAACCGTTATCAAGCATTTAGTCGCGTGATAGCGCCTATCAGTGATCTAATTTAACAATAAGCCCTATTTATTCTAAAATAAATCTATTATGGAAAGTTTACCGTAAATAAGTAGATTTGTTTGATTGTCCACTGTAGGTAGCGTCTGGTAACCCCATAATCTATTATGGAGGCCCTTTTTTTTTTGGGTGGGAAACAGGCATCGGTCCCCTCGGACCCCTTCACCCGCTGACATCACTTTCAGGCGCGCGTGGAACACAACGCGCCGTCGACCCGGGCCTGGTCCTTACCGGGCGGCGAGCTACCCATTGCTCACCGTCCGCAAGCCCATCAAGGGGGCCCTTCAATTAAAAGTCATATAGGGCTAACGATAAGGATCGGGGTAGGGAGGCGCTCCATGGACATATGACTTCTAAAATACTAGTTTTTGGTGATTCACCCGCATCTAGTCACACTATTGTGGCGGCCGGTATGTACAACGCCACATGCGAACTACGCATCAAAGACCTGACGTCACACAAAATCCTGACGTCACACAAATCCTGCATCGCGCAATTAGAGTTTACCGCGCGAACGACATATCTCAAACTATCCGACATCAATAATAGTTGGGCAGTCGGCCCGCCAGACACCCGTCTGGTCGGAGGATCCTCCCTTTTCTATGGTGGATGAGTGAACTTTACACCGTGTTCTTTATACCTGTAAACTATCTTAACTTAATATAATAAATGCGAAAGTGAGTTTGTTTATTTGTTTGTTACGCTAAAACGGCTGAACAGAATTGTGTAGATCATGACCTGAATTAGGACATAGGAAACTTTTTATCCCGATATTCTTACGTGATTGAGACTGGGGCGTTATCTATATTTACTATTTTTTCTAAGTATTTTTGACAGGCCTACACTATCCTCTCATACCTATTAACACTGTAATTTGAAAACATTGTAAAATCCATTTATTTTTAAAAGAGTAACCGTGGAGTTTTGTGCCGGCTCTTCTCCATAGGAAACGACCAATTGAAACCGTGCACCTAGCTTCTGACGTTTCATAAGTGCCCATGTAGGTTTATGTGAAATAAAAATAAAACGAACTGAAAACCGATAGAAACAATTTTGTGAAAATATAGGTACTAGAATTATGTTAAAAATAAAAGTACCCCTTACTTTTATAACAATAACGCCACTGTTAAGTCTGACACGCGACAAAACCAAACAGTTAACCATTTAATAAATAGATAGCGTAATAATGATAATGTGGTTAATATTGATTACTGGTGGGGACAAAATAATCGATTATTTTCATTGTGTGTATGATTAACAGCAATAGCTTACGTACTCTGAAAACGTTATCGGCAGTTTGAGCTTAGTTATCTATTAGCCGTAGATCGTTGCGAAAACGCATTTTTCCGAATGCAATATCTACTGATAATCTAAGGTTACACTGCTGGGGCGGCTGGGGCGTCTGAGGCAGCTGCTGCAGGTGCAGAAAACCTCAAACGGCGTAAATATCTTTAATACCTTATTGGTACTCGTAGCTATATTTTTGTGCCGTTTGTGTACCTACTAGGGCCGTGGGGTCATAGCCCTAGTGTTTCAACCAAAAACGGCACAATTCAACAACAACAAAAAGTTCACATCGAGTATTTCGGGACATCGCCAAGCTGTTGGTCGACTCTTCACGTGACCAGAGGGCTGGCGGCCTATTTTTAAGCCAAAGAATCAGCTTTCCCATACAACGTGGCAATGCAGCCAGCCTTTTTGGCACTTTTCCTGTTGACAGCGATGCGGACGAACTTTTTGATGCGCTATGATAATTTCCCCTCCTTTTAAATACTTGTACATTTATTATTATTATTGTTTTAAGTCTGTAAGTTTTTAAATTATATATCTAAGTATTATTTTGAAAAAAGGTTACAGTCGTTTTCGGGCTTATTTAACAGAACAGCGATAATGTTCTTCGTATGACAACTAACACCAACGATTTGATGTGATTTTCGAGATACGGAGGAGTCTCTGTGAGTAAAGAATGGATCCCACAACGGATTGACAATGGTAAAAACTATCTATAAACTATGTTTTTTAGCCATAACAATAATGAATTTTGTGTTAATATTGAAATAAATAACATGCCAAAGTTAACACATTCATTAAATAAATAATAACAGTGATACACAGATCTATGACATTCAATATTTGTTTTCACGTGTAGTTAGAAGTTTACTTGAACTATCAAATTGTTTGTACATATTGGCTCTATTATCTTGTGAATTAGAACTCCTAAATCAGGAAAAATACTTTGAATAAAGTTAAATTAGAAAAAAAACTAAAGAAAATGATGATGACAAATGATTTTATTTCTGTAATTAGTTACAAACACTTTTACACGTCAATCATATTTTAAATAAAAAATAGATGAGTTCCTATCCGTTTCCTATCCAAGTTGAAAGGCCGAAACAATCTAAGGTCTCTGTCTCTTTTAAAGTCCACACATGTCATAATCTTGGTAAAAAACGCTTTTGCTCATTGTCTACCAAACAGACTGCCAGTCATATTATAAAAAAATGGGCCCTAATAAAACTAATTGAGTGAATCCTTGGTTTAGCAGTTGTCTGCATTTCTCATCAGGCGGACCGTCACAGCAATAAAAATAATTCGGTTAATCTCAAACCAACATTTGTATCTTTTCATATTGAACATTTTCCATTTTCCGATACCTATCGTATCGGAAAATGGAAATGTATCACAGAGAAGAAATTAAGGTTTAAATTCAAATATTTGTGTTGAATTCGACCGGCCATCGAGCTTGCTTAATATTTTTAAGATATTGATTTAGCTATGATATTGTGATCGTTACGAAATAAAGTATGTTTAAAAGAAAGTTATTTGAAAAGGCGAGGAGGGGTCGTGGCTAAGTAATAACTGCCGCACGGGTCGATCCATCAAGTTAAGCTACGCTTGCCGGGGTTGGTCTGTGGATGGGTGACCATCTTTACATACCGAGACTCCTCCGTGCCTCGGAAAGCACGTTAAGCCGTTGGTCCCGGCTGTCATTCGTGGATCTTTGACAGTCGTTACGGGTCGTCAGAAGCCCGAAAGTCTGACAACCAGTCTTACCAAGGGGTATCGTATTACCCAGTTACTGGGTTGTGGAGGTCAGATAGGCAGTCGCTCCATGTAAAATACTGGTATTCAGCTGCATCCGGTTAGACTGGAAGCCGACCCCAATATAGTTGGGAAAAGGCTAGGCAGATGATGATTTGAAAAGGCGATCTTATGATTGCACTTTTTATATAGGTAATATAATAAAAAGACAGTCGAAGATAGTAGTAGTAACTCGAGAGGAGGAGCTCGTGGCTAAGTAATAACAGCCGCCCGGGTAGATTTATCAGGTTAAGCTACGCCGGGGTTGGTCCGTGGATGGGTGACCATCTTTACTTACCGAGACTCCTCCGTGCCTTGGAAAGCACGTTAAGCCGTTGGTCCCGGCTGTCATTCGTGGAACTTTGACAGTCGTTACGGGTCGTCAGAAGTACGAAAGTCCGTAAACTAGTCTTAGCAAGGTGTATCGTATTACCCAGTCAGTTATTAGCAGTCACTTCATGTAAAATACTGATATGCATCTGGTAAGACTGGAATCCGACTCCAACATAATTTGGAAAAGGCTGGGCAGATTGAGTAAATAGTAGTAGTAATATTTATGTCTAACTCAAACTCAAACTCAAATCATTTATTCCAAATAAACCAATTACAGGTACTTTTGAATTGTCAAGGGGTCGGTCAGTCAGAAAGATGAAGCTAGTTGCCCATTCCAAAGCGTAGTAGGTTCCTATGGAGAAGAACGGGCAAGAAACTCCATGGACACTCTTTTAAATTAGAATATTGTTACAAAACATTGGTTACATCATTCATGTTGAAATTATATATGTGAGAACAATGTAGTAAATCGTGCACGTTAAAAGCGACCATAATAAAAAATATAAAAACAAAAATAATTAAAATAAACCATGGCAGCTAAGAGATGACCAGTCCCCACTGACGGCGCCCGTTCACGAACATGACGCATGGATCAGCATCATTCAGCTCAACCATTTTGAAGGGAACTTAATGATCCAACACACACGCCACCACCAGCGAGACATTTGAGTGAGCATGACATACTCTCAGCTGCCAGGGTACATTCAAGTCAATGAAAGACGTACTCAGTAAATGTTAAAGTAGGTAAACAGTGCTCACATATGTTCAATGCAATTATATAATACTAAGAGATTGAATTTATACAATGTAAATATAGTTTTTCAATCTTCAGCAGCTCCAACAATATTTTCCAATGCTAATCAATAATTAGTTTATGCGCCCTTGTGGAGCTGGACCAGCGTTGAGCCAAGCATTTTTGTCAGCGATGTAATCCCCCAACTTATAATATGCTTGGCAGCATAGTGTGCGTTTTATGCAAGATTTAAATTTCGTTTCATTCAATTGGAGTATGTGGGGAGGTATTTTATTGTAACATTTTACACAGTACCCCATGAAAGATGAGTCTACTTTAGCCAGTCTGAAACCCGGTTGAACTAATTGGTCCCTATTTCTAGTCCCATAATTGTGTCTATCACCTATTTTACTGAAAATACTTAAATTTTTCCTTACGTACATGATGTTCTCGTATATATATTGACAAGGTACCGTCATAATGTTAATATCTTTAAATAGTTCCCTTAGGGAATCGCGTCTGCGGAGGCCATATATTACTCTGATGGCTCTTTTCTGCAGAATAAAAATCGATTCGATATCTGCAGCCCGTCCCCATAGTAAAATACCGTAAGACATGATACTATGAAAGTAACTGAAATAGACTAGCCTCGCGGTATCTACATCAGTAAATTGACGGATTTTTCTCACAGCATATGCTGCTGAACTTAGCCGTCCTGCAAGAGATGTTAAATGAGGACCCCATTGCAGCCTTGAGTCGAGCGTGATCCCCAAGAAAACAGTTTTATCGACGAATTCTAGTTTCTCCTTATTCAATACTATTTCACAAACACTACTTTTAACATTCGGCAAAGCAAATCTTATGCATTTAGTTTTTTTCCCATTTAATACTAAATTGTTAGCAGTGAACCAATTTTGGACCTGCAGTAGGGCGTTATTTACGTCGTCAAGATTTGATTCACGTCTATTTATCTTAAAAATTAGAGAAGTATCGTCAGCAAATAACACCATTTGTGGTTTGTTTTTTAATAAATGGGGTAGATCATTAATATATACTAAAAAGAGGAAAGGACCCAATATTGAGCCTTGTCAATCTACTTACAGTAAGGCCATTTTAATAGGTAAGGTGAGCTGAATGGTGCTGATCCATGCGTCATGTTCGTGAACGGGCGCCGTCAGTAGGGACTGGTCATCTCTTAGCTGCCATGGCTTATTTTAATTTATTTTAAGTTTTTGAATGATTATTTTTATTACGGACGCTTTTACGAACGTGCACGTCTTATTACATTGTTCTCACATGCATAATTTCAAAATGAATGATGTAACCAATATTTTGTATCAATTTTATATTTTATTTAAAAGAGTGTCCGTGGAGTTTCTTGCCCGTTCTTCTCCATAGGTACCTACTACGCTTTGGAATGGGCAACTAGCTTCATATTTTTGACTGACCGACCCCTTGACAATTCAAAAGTGCCTGTAAATGGTTTAATTGAAATAAATGCTTTGAGTTTGAGTTTGAACATTTGACGTCTGTCAGTTTAGCAAAATTACTCGTATCGGTCATTATTACAATAAAAATATAATCGTAATTGAAAAAAGTTAAGTAATTGTGCAGTTCTAACTAAACGAAAAAAATATATTATTTTATGCCCGCCGTTACAAGGTTACGTTGTTGAATTTTGATGAATTGTCAAATGTTACCTATTAAAATGGCCTTACTTTAGTACTATTTCTTGAGCAGCAACCAAATGTTTGTCGGAGAAGAATCAACCTAGGCATTTAAAGCTACATTTTCTTTTCAACCCAAAACATGGAAAATTAAGTTTTCCGGCGGACGTAACCAATTCAACATTGTTTCAGTTAATAGATTGGCCAAAAATAATCGAATAGTTCAAGAGGTTGACAACAGCTACAGCACGGTCACTGTCAGACTGCATAGAAAAGAAAGAGAAGCGTGATGATACAATGTCGTCAACTTCATTTATTGCAAAATATGAAGCAATTATCTATATACAAAAAAAAAATTGATTGGACTAATTAAAACACGTTTATGATAGACAAAAAATCAGAATGATAATATGGATTCATTGAATCATTAAAATGTTTTTTTTTTTGAGATTCCTCATATGAATATCACATATATTTCTGATTTTGTTTACTGCAGTGGATCATATACTTTACTGCCTTACTAATAAACGTATTATATCAGGTGAATAGTTACACACCGTTTTCTCTCTTTCAGTCGTCAGTAATTTGACTTTCGAAAGAAGAAGCCGAAGCGTTGTGTAACTACACAGACGCTATACAACGTCTATTAGTAAGGAGGTTAGGCATTTAGCATTTAGCTCCTGCGGTCCCCGTAATATTAGCTTTAATATTCACATCACTGGTGGGCATCCAATGCATGGCATAATAAGAGATCGATATATTATCTTAAGAACCTTCTCTACCTTATTTATGCAAATAAAATGATTTTATGACTTATGGATCGGCGTGTTTTTGTTCAGATCAACAAAAAAAAAAGGTCCCGCAAGCGCTTTATCAAATCTCGTAGGCGTGACGTAGCGGCGTAGACTCTCGTAGACCGTCTACGAATTCCGTAGACGTGCACGCTAATTATGTAGCACTATTATAATTGATATAGTTAAAACAATTTAAAAATTATAACAGTTTAGTTTTAATTTTTATTTATTTTTGTATTAATTAAAGACCTTTTTTTAACTTTGTACCATTACAAACAACTTAAAAAAATGAGTAGTATTTCTCCAATGATGGCAATGGAGAAATACTTATCATTTATTGAGGTGTATGAACAGATTACAATCACATTTTACTATAACGAAGCTGCGGTGGTTTGTTGATCAAAAGTTAGTACTGTTTTCAACTTAAACAATAAGACAATAGAGTGCAGAGAAATGTAAGATTGTCCTCGATTTCCACACACCCTCTTCTTCTGTAGACAGCTAAGCGTTTATAATTCAGAATCAAAATCAAAAGTCATTTATTAAAACTTGACTGAGAATCAGCACTTTTCGAACGTCAAAATTACATAAAACAGTCCCTCGGCACGCCCACCCTTCACCACTTCTTAGTGCGGAGAAGAAGTGGCGCAACAAACTCCCCAGCAGCACAGCTGTCTGTTCAGTTAGAAAAACTTGATTCTACACAATGGTATGCAAAGTAATCAATATTACGACACACGCTAGCACACGCCATATCTTTCTTTCAAACTAAAATAACTGATGAAATAATCCTAACAACATTGTTCTTTTGTCCCACAGGTACATAATGTAAAACCCGCCACAACAGAACAATGTCTTCTCAAATCCTACCACACGGTATTTACCGCCGGGACTCAAGTGACATCCAAGAAAAACCGCTAGAAATCGACACAGAATCGAACCCAGACCGCAGCCGATCCAACAGTCCAAAAAACATGAAATATTACAAACAGATGGACGACGAAAAAACTATACTAAACCAAGGAAAAAAATCTTTCTGCATAGACGCTTTGCTCTCAAGACAATTACCTGAAAGTAGTTTGCAAGACAAAATGGCCCAGCAGAAATATCTGACGCTCATACACAATAAGAATTACATAGGGAGGTATCAAGAGAATTATGATTCCCAAATCGAACAGAATATGATAAATAAGTGCGAGGGACGGGAGAGTCCCAGGTCTGGGCAGAGGAGTCCTCGGTCTGGGCAGAGTAGTCGGTCTGCGAGTCCGGGGTCTGATGATGGGAATCGCTCTGGGAGCTATAGTCCTCCGATTTCACCGGGGGTTGAGGGGGGAAATGAGGAGTATGAGAGTTATAGACCGGGTGAGTTGCATTTTATTGTTTTTTTGTGTTCGGGGAGACAATTTGTTACGGCAATGAAGTGTGTACTATCTTAAACTTTGCTTTTATGACTCAGCATATTATATTCTGCAAAAGCGGTAGCAAATCTTGAGACACCTAATAAAAACAAAAAAAAATTGCAACCAAGTAAGTAATTGCGGTAAATCCTGCTCTGTTCTGGACATGTAATTGATTTGATACTTTTTTACTGGCGTTCATTTATCATTGATCTTCAATCAGTATAGGTCAGGTTAGGTGGGGCGATGAACTTCGCAGAGTGGCTGGTAGCAGCTGGATGAGAATTGCTGAAAAACGAGTTGAATGACGTGCAATAGGAGGTGCCTATTTCCACTTTCCAGCAGTGGACTGCTGCAGACTGTTGATGACTATCGTTCATTCTGTTCCAAAAAACTCTTTCATTTCTGACAAAAACCACCATTAATTTGGTAAATCTTAGATTTAACTTCGACACACGGTCCAGAATATCTTTAAAAAATCCAGTCATTTTTTTATTATTACAGGTTACCTACTATATAACGTTGTAGTTGTTGGATTTCCTGAAAAGACAACAAAGAATGATGGCCTAAAATTGTAATTTTACCTAGTCACTGTACAAAACAATAAACAATTCATTTACGTAATTCTTCACAATTTTAATAGACAAAATGCCTGCCCCACGTTCCGCTAACAACAAATAAAACAGAATATTCTATCCACAGGAATAATCCCAAAACCCGGCCTTCTACCTCAAAACCCAGCCCTCGTCGCGGCCCAATCAGCAGCCCTATTCAACTACCCCCAGCTCTCTCAGCCGGGAGCTCTGCCCCCCGGGACCCCGCTGCCGTCTGCCTTCCACCACCCTGGCGACAGGGTGCTGCATCACATGCAGCTGGAGTGGCTGGCCAGGACGGGCATGTTCTATCATAGGATACCCGAGCTCGGAGGTACGTGGTTATGTATGTGTAAATTATAAACTTTTTGGCTGTTCTCGTGAATGTTCGTGATTTATAGCCGACTTCCCAGAGTAGGATTATTTTTCTTTGTGTAGGTATGCCTGGAAATGTTGCTTGTTGGTTGGGATCAAACGTTGCCTTAAAGCTTTTGAAATCTGCTATAAGAAAGTTGAGGCTATCAACACTGAATGCATAAATAACACACATAGTTCATTTTAGCGAAAGCACTAGGAAGTGGTGAAGGGTGGGCGTTTTGTGGGACTGTCTTATGTAACTTTGACGTGCGAAAAGTGCTGATTCTCAGCCTAGTTTGAATAAATGACTTTTGAATTTTGTTTTTTTTTATCAAATGTAAAGTCATTGTTTAGTCTGTAAATAGGTTATCGGAATCACTTTTACAAGTCATAAAAAAAGAAAAATAAACAAGATGGGTTCGAAATTTCCTATCTGGCTACCCCTGGGAAGACTTGGCGTAACGAACTCAGGGGTCATAGTATAGTCCTCGCGCATATTTGGGAGTGGCGCGAGGAGGCGAAACGCCGGGGCTTGACTCCGATGCCGCGAGAAACTACGGCACAGCGGACAGAGCTCCGACGGGATCTCATGGCGGCATGGAGAGTGCGATTGTCGCAACCCAGTGCTGGGCACGCCACTATTGCGGCGATAAGTCCCCTCTTTGAGGAGTGGCTGGAGAGGCGCCACGGCGTCCTCACCTTCCGCCTGACGCAGGTCCTCACCGGACACGGCTGTTTCGGGAGGTACCTGTTTCGGATAAGGCGGGAGGAAATGCCCGGGTGTCATCACTGCGTGGATCGCCCGGAGGATACGGTGGAGCATACGGTGGAGGTATGCCCTGCTTGGGCAGAGCACCGCCGTGTCCTCGTGGAGGCGATCGGTGGCGGGGATCTCTCGAGCGAGAGGGCATGGGAGGCCGTCAACTCCTTCTGCGAAGCAGTAATGCTCGCGAAGGAGGAGGCGGAGCACGTGAGGGAGAGGCAAATTTCGCGCCCTCACGCCCTCACGCCCCTAGCCGCCGCAGGAGGAGACGCCCTGGGCGTCGGGAATCGGTTGCCGATTCCCGGCCACCGTAGGCGCGGGCTTGCGGAGGGTGAGCAATGGGTAGCTCGCCGTCCGGTAAGGACCAGGCCCGGGTCGACGGCGCGTAGTGTTCCACGCACGCCTCAAAGAGATGTCAGCAAGTGAAGGGGTCCGATGAGACCATTACCTGCCGGGGTTGCGGGAAAGTCCGAAAGGGATACCGTGGCCCCCTGGCATTGCACAGGCAACAGAAGGAACACGGGTGGGTTTTAGTCAGTAAGAGTCTGACACGCCCTCCCGCTCCACCCAGAGCGGGAGACGTCAATTGATGATTTCCCACCCAAAAAAAAAATAAAAAAAGGCGTCATAGTATATTTTAAAGCCCATGTAGAACCGTGTCTGAAATGGTATTTTGAGTAATATGAAACATGCAGTCAGTTCGTCAAAAAGATCAAAACCATTCAAAGGCGTAGATTCATATGGAGAAAAACGAGCAATTAACTCCTTGCACCTTTTTTAACTCCCGACGGAAAAAGAGGTGTTATAAGTTTAACGTGTGTCTGTCTGCGCCATTGTAGCTCCCAAACGGCTGAACCGATTGTGTTTTTGATTGTTTTTGTTTGAAAGGTGTTTTGATCGAGAGTGTTCTTAGCTATGATTCAAGAAAATCAGTTCAGCCGGTAGAAGATTATCAGCTCTTTTCTAGTAGATGAATGGATGTGAGCATCTTCCACGAGTCTGATCGATTTGAAATTTGGTATTCTGTTACTTCAATGATATTAGAAGAACATAGTAAGTACCTTCGAACTGATGCTACAGCATCACTTGGAATTTGCAGGATACCCAAGCTCATAGGAATGGTCTCAATGAATAGGTTATTGATAAAGAGAAATGAGGATTTTATTCGATGCGGGTTTAAAAAAAAATTATTTTATTCTTGTAAATCAAGTCATTACATAATCAACTGATTACATATGTCCTGCTGTACCTAAATTTGTGAGAACAATTTATAAGGAGTAGCCTTATATCTCTTAGCTATTTTGTAAATTAAGAATGATAGAGCCACAAAAATTCGCACATCTACGTGTTAAAAGTGTACAAAAAATGTCTTTCTTGCTTCCTTCTTGTCCTCCATTAAAAATACTCTCAAAACTCGTACCAAAACTCTCAAAAGATAAAAGATAACATAGATTTAGCAACAGCACACCATTCATCTTTTTACCTAATCTAATCTTATACGAAACAAATGGAGGTACTTACAATATGTGATCTGTAGGCGAGTTAAACTTAATCTGTCATCGTGATAAATGTGATCGATCAAGTCTGGGACAAAATGGTATTACTTATTATTAATAGTAATGTTTTAAAGAATTGGTTTGTTAGTTGGATTGTACCGTCTAGTGATCGCCTACTTGAAGCCGTCACTCGTCGTTTCGAGTACATTTTTCTTACGGACTGTAAAGGTATGAGGAACAGGGTGTAAAGTTCACTCCTCCACCATAGAAAAGGGAGGATCCTCCGACCAGACGGGTATTGTGTCTAGTGGGCTACTGCCCAACAACAGTTTTTAATGTTTATGTATCTAGTAGTTGACCTCAGAGGTTGTGGATGCCTTAAGCTCACTTAAAGCCACAGGGGATAAAACTTACGAATTAAGCAACTGCTCGCTAAGGGAACCTGTGGGGTATGAACCTCGGCTTAGGGCGTCGCTGGGGGGAGGACAGCAAGATGTCAAGCCTGTCTCAGACTGGATCATAACTGTCCGACGACTAATGTCGGGATGCTGTATATATATCGGTCGCGCGGTAAACTCTGCTTGCGCGATGCTGGATTTTGTGACGTCAGGTCTTTGATGTGTAGTTCGCATGTGGCGTTGTAAATTACACAGGACAATCATCAGTCTATACGACGTTTGCGTCACGTGTAACGCAAATTAACGTATTTTCTTCTTTTTTTTTTCTTTTTGACTGGACAGCAAAAGTTTATTTTACTTCGCAAATGGCAATACCTTTTTCTCTAGCAGAACAGCTACTGCTAAATGAAACTTATTTTCAATAGAGATCGTTATAATACAACTTACAAACAATGAAAATACACTCGAGAGCAATGAATCCGGGTCACTTAAAGAATGTTAAAAATCTCGGAAACTAAAAATGATAGGTTAATGCAATAAATTGTATTTAATAGACAATGTAATACTCCTTAAATGAAAGTAAAAAAAAAAATGAGTCACCATACATTTTATTAACACAAAATTACATAAAGAAAAAAACTGCTGATCTCTCCTTAAAACAAAAATAGGAAACATGAAATTTTTGAACTTTATTACGATTTTCTTGAATTTTAATACTTCGTATTGCCTCCTCGTGCTTCCATTACTGCGTTTACGCGGTTTGGCATGCTGTACACCAAGTTCCTTATACGATTTTGGGGAATATTCTCCCATTCCTCTGTGAGAGCAATTTTGAGCTCACGAAGCGTGATTGGGGGAGGGTTTCGTTGTTTTACGCATCTGCCTAGCTCGTCCCAAGCATGCTCGATCGGGTTGATATCCGGGCTGCGCGCTGGCCACTCCATACGAGTAATGTTCATCTCTTGAAGGTAGTCATTCACAATCCTACCTGTATGAGGTCGGGCATTGTCATGCATAAATATAGCATCCTCACCTAAATTGACCATAAATGGACCAACGTGATCATTGAGGATTTCTTCCACATATCTTTCGCTAGTTAAAGAGCCGTTTTCTATGATCACCAGCTCTGTGCGACTTTCAGAAGAAATTCCGGCCCACACAAGTACAGACCCACCACCGTAGGCTACTTTTTCTTCGATGCATGCTTGCTTGAATCTTTCCCCTGGTCTTCGATGCACTCTGTGTCTTCCATCGTGCTTGTAGAGCATAAATTTTGATTCGTCGGAGAACATAACTTTTGACCAATCTTCAATACTCCAATTTACGTGGCTCTGGGCATATCTTAGTCTTGAAATACGATGCCCACGCTCCAGTTTAGGGCCGTTTGCAGGTCTAAGGGGTTTTAAGTTAGATTCAGCAAGCCGACGTCTTACTGTCCATGCACTTGGGTTACTTCCTCCGAGGCGTCGAAACTGATTTGTGAGTTCAGTTCCTGTAAGAAAGCGATTTCGAAGCATGGTGTTCACCAAGTATCGATCTTCTCGTGCTGTGGTACACCTGGTTCTGCCCGTTCCTGGTCTGCGTAGGTTAGAACCAGTTTCTTCGTAACGTCGGAGAACTCTTTGTACTGTTGACAGCGACACACCGACAGTCCTGGCTGTATCGCGCTGACTCCGGCCGGTTTCCAGCATTGTAAGTATTCTGGTGCATTCTTCAGGCGTAAGCGACATAATTTCAGCTTGAATAATGAATATAGAGCACTATCAACATGGTTTATGTACCCACATAAATGACAGATTACAAACAAAAGCAAAACCAAATGCTGTAATTTCGTAGTTCCATCTTCAAATTTGATTTTTTTATGATATAACTTTACAATAACTAAGAAGTTTTAATACCTTCATTTAAGGAGTATTACATTGTCTATTAAATACAATTTATTGCATTAACCTAGCATTTTTAGTTTCCGAGATTTTTAGGATTCTTTAAGTGACCCGGATTCATTGCTCTCGAGTGTATTACCATTTTTAAGTAATTTTCATAATTATCTGCTAATAGTTTTCTTGCTACTTAAACATGATAAGTGTATTTCTGCTGCGACTCAAGCACTCTCTCTGTGAGATGGAGCCCGAAATAAAACTACGCGCTCCCAGTGCGGGTTGGTGAATATCACATACAGGCCTACACTGCCCTCCCACACTATTAACACTGTAATTTGAAAACATTGTAAAAGCCATTTATTTTTAAAAGAGTAACCGTGGAGTTTCTTGCCGGCTCTTCTCCGTAGGAAACGACCAATTGGAACCGTGCACCTAGCTTCTGACGTTTCGTAAGTGCCCATGTAGGTTTATGTGAAATAAAATATTTAGATCTTGATTTTTGATCACATATTTCCGAATTTATAGTTCTGATTCTTCATGATGTTTTGCCTCAACGTTTTTCCGAAAAGACTTCGAATTATTTTATCATTTAGTGCCACTGAAAAGAGTAAATTATGAATAAAATAAATTGGACAGGCATAACCACGAGCAAACACTATCATGTCATATTGTATATTAGTCATTGTCATATCTACTTATGAGAAAAATACATTTTTTATCAGTTATCACCACAATCAGAAACCCCATTTGACAAATAACATGTCAATCGTGATATAGATGTTAAAACAAATATTATTTTCATCTTAAATATTGAAGATAAATTATATGCTTATCAACTGACTGAAATAAACCAGTCCATATTCTTTGTCATGCAATCAACAAACTTTACAATTTCCAAGTTACAATTTATACATTTTACAAGTCCGTGTAGTACAATAAAACTCTAGGCCGCGCGCACTTTGGACGCGTTTTCATTTTCATATGAATTTCATTTGTGCGCACACGTACGACCGTGGTCGTACGAATTGAAGGCACACACTGGATAATTTCTTCTCAAATAGAAAAAAAAAAGAAAAATAGGTTTATTTGTCACAGAAACACGTGCATACAAAAAAACAACAATATAAACATAACAGAAATAGTCGAAAGCTGCACGTCATGACTGTGACAAGAAGGCTTCCACTCAGCATAATGCTGTGCTATGGGGACCCACAGCACAGCGCTGATTTTCAGTGGTCACCAGAAAAATACGTACGGAAATCAAGCTAGTAAATAAATTCAGTGTAACAAATGTTAATAAATACAGTGTGTAAATATTGCGTAAATCCAGTGTTCTGTCTCGCTCCCACCCTCACCGTCGCGACGCCTGCGCACACGTTTGCTATCTAAAAAGTACAGCAGTTGCATATCACTATTGCGTCTATGAGCGTGATGACGTAAATAGGTAGTGTTCCGGTGATATCGCATTGAACGCACGAAAAATCCCAACAAGTTCGGATTGTTTTCGGACGTCGGAATGTACGACTAAGTCTTAATAAGGCGATTAACACACTGCCACGCACCACGCAGCGTAGCGCGTGAATGCGTGTTTTAACGTTGCTTGTAAGTATCTCCGTTTGTATAGAAAACACGCACAGTCCAACACACAGGAAATGCATCCACGCGCGTTTCATTCAGATCACAGACACGCAACATGCAGCGTGACGCGGTGCAGTGTGATAATCGCCTAAGTCTGCGCGCGAGTGTAAAGGCTCGTGCAGACCAGCGCAACGCGACGGCGCGACGCGACTCGAACAATACAATTTCTAAGAAAACTTCACGGTAAGGCACACAATTGTAACGGTAATTAATTTTAAAGTTTCAGTTGCTCGGTTTGGTTGGTGGTAGGGCTTGTTCAAAGTCTGTCTGGCTAGCTACCACCATCTTATCTAAGTCTGTCGCCATAATAACAATGTTAACAGCATTGTTGTGTTTCCGCAGTTAGAGGTAGCAATTTGAATTTCTTTATTTTGCATAAAATATGGTACCTACATTAAAGTTTTAAATATAAAAAAAGTTCCACATATTTTGCTTACGTCCATATTTCAGCGTGCGAAAAATACCTTATAAGTAATAAAATTAAATACAAAACCACTTAAATTGTTACTATTGAGATCGTGAGGTCATAAAAAGTTTAAATATTAAGTATATTACCAGTGAGATCATATTTCATAAAATAGGCAGTTCCTCTGTGGTTGAGGATTCCAGGTGAAGCTCGCTTCCACCTTTGGCCTGATCAGCAGTTACCATCAGGTTAGATTAGACCAAGAACTTCGTGGTGGTTAAAAAAAAATGTTGCATAAAACCTTTGGAGTGGGCAACTAGCTTCATCTTTCTGACTGACCGAATCTTTGACAATTCAAAAGGTACCAATTTGGTCACTTTACTAAGAAACAAAATAAAACATTCGTATAATCTAATTCTTATCGATTAATTCCTAAAAACGATGACATATGTGTCAAACATGATTAGCAGTACTAAACGACCCCTAGGGTAAATAATGTTATGCGGGGGGTAAAGTTGACAGGGGTAACATTCGTTATGGGTAAATAAAATTAAATAAATTAGCCGGCACTTAATTTTATGGGGTCATTTGTGCTTAATGATAGATTTGAGTAATTTAGATAGTTTGGAAAGAGAGTATTTGTAATATTCGTAATAACTTTAAATTATGAAAAAAATATAGGCAGCCTACTACTTATGTTTTTCTTTTCATAATTTGCCTACTTTAATTGGACGGGTTAGTAGTCGATTCGCACGAAAATTATTCGTACGATCGTGCGAATCGTCCCCTTTCAATAAAAATATTTTTTTAGTAGGCGATTCGCACGGAAGTATTTAAATTGCGTGCGAATCGACCCCTTCAAGAATTAGTAGTATGCGATTCGCACACTTAACAAAATGTGCGAATAATAAATCTAAGTACAGTCATGTACAATATTCTAGAATATTAATATTAAAATTCAATAATTCTCTATTCGCATCGCAGTCAGGCACAAAATACTAGTTAAGAGGTAAGATGAAAAGTTTTGTCAGTATTTAATATGAAAACTTATAATATGAACACCATAAATGAGCTACATAAATAAATAATAATGTTACATTTTTAAGAACTTTGTACCTATTAATACTACAGATTACTCTGTTTAACAAACTGTGATTTTGTGATTGTTTTAACTTCCAGTGATGCCAATGCTCCTATCATCGTAAAATTTTTGTGTTAAGAAATATTTATAATATTGTTGATTAGTTAAGTGTTACATTTTTAAGAACTTTGTACCTATTAATACAACAGATGACTCTGTTTAACTGTGATTTTGTGATTGTTTTAACTTTCAGTGATGCTAATGTTCCTATCATCGTAAAATTTTTGTGTTAAGAAATATTTATAATATTGTTGATTAGTTAAGTGTTACATTTTTAAGAACTTTGTACCTATTAATACAACAGATGACTCTGTTTAACTGTGATTTTGTGATTGTTTTAACTTTCAGTGATGATAATGCTCCTATCATCGTAAAATTTTTGTGTTAAGAAATATTTATATTATTATTGATTAGTTGATTGTTATTTTTTACCTATTAGAGCAAAATATTGTTGTTATAGTAACTGTGATTTTGTGACTGTTATTTTATTACATTTACTATAATACTCCAAAATTGTACTAGTTAATACTTAATAGAGAAAAAATATTTTGTTTTTGTTTATTTAATTGCCACATTTAAAACCATACCTTAGCTAATTAAAACGATTTTTATATTGTTATTACGAATATTTAAAAAGATTTATATATTTATAGTTTCGTTATATTTTTCGTTGTTTTTAAAATTAGCTTTTAGACCATTATAACGTTAATTATTTAATTTTGACTTACCTTTTCTAAACAACATTATTTTTAACAAGACTCAGGGGTTCATAAAAAGTTGATTTCGGTAAAAACTCTAATAAGTAGTAATTTGTGATGATTTAAGGTAAATGCAAGTGTACGGAAAAAGAGTACTTACTTGTAAAAATGCAAAACCAAATATTTGATTATAAATCGTACCTACTAACTGTGATTTTATTTGTAATCTTGGTTATAATTATGGTTTTAAGTTATTTAAACTGTGAATGATGTAAAATCACTTTCTGATAGATACAAAGTAAAATATAAAAACTTGATTTCCTTAAAAATCGTTTTATTTGTGTCCTGTATTAAAAGAAAGCATTTTGTACGTGATAGTACTTTTTTCTTGAAACTTTTCGATAAAGTATAGGTGTGTGCGAATCGCATACTACTAATTCTTGAAGGGGTCGATTCGCACGCAATTTAAATACTTCCGTGCGAATCGCCTACTAAAAAAATATTTTTATTGAAAGGGGACGATTCGCACGATCGTGCGAATAATTTTCGTGCGAATCGACTACTAACCCAATTGGACTACCGATAGAAGTGAAAACTGTATGAAATCAACAAAAAATAAAAATATAATATCCTAACCTAAAACGTGGAAATGCGGTTATTGACTTGGGTACATTACCAGTCCACAGCGATGTTTTCGACGCCAAATTTTAGTTTGTTTATACTTTTACTTAAGTGAAAACTTAAAACTATGCATAGCTGCAGATATACTGTTAAAATTAACATGTCGGTGACGCGAACGCATAAATTTTTCCTATACCAAAAATCGCTCAACGCGCCTAAAGAAGTTCTCAATTAAAAAACAGGTTAAAATGTATTTAATTTTATTTGAAAGTGTTCCTCCTCCGAAACGGGAATATCTACATTAAATCTCAAAGAAAACTTGATAAAAGTTTTATTTTCTCTTCACAGAGCACCTGAGTTTACTGTCACACAAATCATACACGCCATGTTCGCATCGCTTGTTGATTTCGAACCGAATGTCAATTTGATGACAGTTTATTTACATATTATGCTAATTAATTCGAATTGATTGATAATCGTGTAACAATAATTCATGATAGTTTGTTTACTGATTGTTTATTATGCTCCATAGTTTTAGGTAGTTAATAAAAGATAAACAAAAAAAGGTTTTTTTTATAGAATACGCTATAATACGATAAAACCTCTTTTATCAATTTGTATGTTTAACTTTATCATTTATTCTTAAACTACTCTTCGTAAATGTAACTGCTTGAGCACAATTTTTTTGTTAGATTTATAATAGTAATATAATATCTTGTAATCAGTCTATTGTACAGAGCCCAAATTCTAAACGTCAACGAATTATAACGTTGCTAAATTGAAGAGTACAACTGTGACGTAGCATGACAACTGAAGTGACAGGTTTACGTTTAGTCAGTTACTTGACAGCTGTCTCGTCACGTGGTTTTTTAATTGGAATAAATTGTTATATGCAGTTAAATTGTGACGTCTCTGCTTTGCAGTGGACAAATACATACGTAAACTAGCCCCTTCTTCCAATGTTGGTAGGCAGGAACTTCAGAACGCCACCTGCTACGATCCTTACATACTCCTTTTGCTTCGTTTACGTTCATACATCTGGTCATACACGCACGCCGGTTGAGAGTATTACGCACCTGACCCTTTCTGCATGGCCTCTAATGACAATAATTTCCTTCAAATCGCGATTTATTTTCGCAAAACTCGACAAAATGTAGAGTTTAGCAGATTTTTTTCATAATGGTGAGGCGGCATCTGCGTCACCACATGCGAAATCCTGCATCGCGCAAGCAGACTTTACCGCGTATCAATTGTTGGGCAGTTGCCCACCAGACACGTCAATCGCCTGGCCGGAGGATCCTCCCTTTTATTTATTTATACTTCAAGCACAAAAATGTACAGAGGCGGACTTAATGCCACAGCCACAGGCATTTTCTACCAGCCAACCTTTGGGTGATACAGAGACAAACAGCCCTTTTCCCCTTTGCCCTTTTCTATGGAAGAGTGAACTTTACACCCTGTTCCTCATACCTCGATAAGTACAGTGAACCCTATTTCGATTACAATTTGTATAACCTGGGAATCGAAGTTCATGTGTACTCGAACTTGATACCACGAGACCAACAGACCACCAAATTTCTAAAATAATAGTAGAGTATAACCCTTTTCACACAACCTGCCAAGTGTCAACCCATCCAAATCCGAACCTGCCGACATGACAGCTTAACTGCACTATAGTCAATCAACCCCTGTTTGTAGACTACCCTCAGTATTTGCAGTCAACACTACCACCTGTGATGACACTTCCCCCTTTTACCCTTTGTGGCAGCCCCCTTCGAAAAAGAACTGGCAGGAAAAAGTAGTGTGAAAAAAAAAGTGTTAATCTGTGGTATTTTTTTATGGTCATGATTTTTACAAAGACATGTGGAAATTATGTTTTGATTTGAGCGAATTTGCTTAAACTTATGTCAAAAATGAAAATATGCCTAATTTATTTCGTATTTAATGTGTTTTTTACGGATTCTAAAGAAAATATGAGAAATTCTGTTAAATCTATGAATAGTTCTGTTAATTCGGACTTTGGGCATCACGCCTGTAATCCCCAAAGGGTTAGGCAGAGGTGTACCTGTAGTAAACTCAATAACTCTTAGCCCAACATGGGCAATCGAAGATTTCACATTTAGGCCTAAACAGAGCTTTTCGACCTACAATTTGGAAACATGATTTATTTACGAGGTTAAGTAATAACAGCTGCACGGGTCGATCCATCAGGTTAAGCTACGATTGCCGGGGTTGGTCCGTGGATGGGTGACCATCTTTACATACCGAGACTCCACCGTGCCTCGGAAAGCACGTTAAGCCGTTGGTCCCGGCTGTCATTCGTGGATCTTTGACAGTCGTTACGGGTCGTCAGAAGCCCGAAATTCTGACAACCAGTCTTACCAATCGTTTTACCCAGTTACTGGGTTTTGAAGGTCAAATAGGCAGCGCTTTGAGTAAAATACTGGTATTTAGCTGCATCCTACAACATAGTTGATTGGCAGATTTATTGATATGTTTTGAACATATTGTAGAAATATGTCGTAATGTAGAAATATGTAATTTAACGAGATATTTCTAAAAAAACAAAACACCCATTCAAACATTTTAAATCTAACACACCATTACTAATTCCAAATTACAATATTCACAACCCAGGTTTGGGCAACCCCCACAATTTAAACCGTACATTTAACGCAAGATTAGTCCGGCATCCCAACTTTGCCCAGCAATAAAAATCATTCAATTATGTGATTGCTAACAGGTGCCGCTACCCGACGATCCCGACATATGGGGCGGCAATAAACCCGCCACCCTACTTAGTTAGGGTCACCCCTGCTTAACCTTTTTAGTTGGAAAGATAAATTGAGACAGATTATTATCTTTTTAGTAGTAATGTGTGAGTTTTTTAGGGTAATGGGTAATTTGCAAATGTGTAATATTGTGTTTTTTGAACGTACCCGTTTTTTCCCCGACGGGTAGGGTAGGTATGGCCCATATTTCGCCAGTTCCACTAATAGTTTAGTCCTGTAGGATAGAAGGAGAGCCTTTTGCTACTACCTGGGCACCTGGACACAAATCCAGTCTTCTGACTGAAAGAAAGGACAATAAGTTTATTCTACAGAAACACGTGCATACAAAAAACAGAACAGAAAAATTGTTGACTGCTACTGACTAAAAATCTAAAACACTTTACCTGACTCGAATCATTCTAACCTATTTAACTAACACCAACAAGGCGGTAAACTATGTTATAATTTTATTGTCTAAAATTAAAAGCTTGTTTGTCCTAGGGTAAACCGGTCTTTATACAAATGCGATAGACAAGGCCTCGTCTGTCCTCGAAATAAAAAACTACATATCCCAATAGGATATTGTGCATTGTCCATTGTCTCGGTTTTTCATTAAACTAAATTTTTATTTCTTGCATCTTTACTGAGTTGGAGCTTTGGACTTAAGGAAAAACGCAAAACAACCCCAAAAAGGCACACGCCTATCGAGGTTATCTTCGATAAATAATAGCTTACAGCGTTTGTACACAACATATTGTTAATCAACTGCTTGATAATGCAATTAAATCATAAGTAGATAAATCTTAACATGGCCGCTTCAGAAGTTCATTTAAAAATCACCAAAAAGACACACGCCTATCGAGGTTATCTTCGATAAATAAAAGCTTACAGCATTCGTAGGTACACAACATATTGTTAATCAACTGCTTGATTATGCAATTAAATTATTAGTAGATAAATCTTAACATGGCCGCTTCCGAAGTTCATTTAAAAATCACCAAAAAGGCACACGCCTATCGAGGTTATCTTCGATAAATAATAGCTTACAGCGTTTGTACACAACATATTGTTAATCAACTGCTTGATTATGCAATTAAATTATTAGTAGATAAATCTTAACATGGCCGCTTCCGAAGTTCATTTAAAAATCACCAAAAAGGCACACGCTTATCGAAGTTATCTTCAATAAATAAAAGCTTACAGCGTTCGTAGGTACACAACATATTGTTAATCAACTGCTTAATTATGCAATTAAATTATTAGTAGATAAATCTTAACATGGCCGCTTCAGAAGTTAATTTAAAAATCACCAAAAAGGCACACGCCTATCGAAGTTATCTTCAATAAATAAAAGCTTACAGCATTCGTAGGTACACAACATATTGTTAATCAACTGCTTAATTATGCAATTAAATTATTAGTAGATAAATGTTAACATGGCCGCTTCAGAAGTTAATTTAAAAATCACCAAAAAGGCACACGCCTATCGAAGTTATCTTCAATAAATAAAAGCTTACAGCATTCGTAGGTACACAACATATTGTTAATCAACTGCTTAATTATGCAATTAAATTATTAGTAGATAAATGTTAACATGGCCGCTTCAGAAGTTCATTTAAAAATCACCAAAAAGACACACGCCTATCGAGGTTATCTTCAATAAATAAAAGCTTACAGCGTTCGTAGGTACACAACATATTGTTAATCAACTGCTTAATTATGCAATTAAATGATTAGTAGATAAATCTTAACATGGCCGCTTCAGAAGTTCATTTAAAAATCAACAGAGTCCCGGCTAGGACGTAATTTGTTGACGGTGTATGGTTCCAGTTATAGCGGCTATTTTGTATTTCATTCTGTCAGTTTTTTGACAACACACATCGCAGTATGCCTGAATGTATGTTGCTGTATGATATAAATAAGTTGAACTGGAATTCTGAGAGGGCGTTAGTAGAGGTGTACTTATAGTACATCCAGATTTCGCCCGTTGTATTTATTTATAAAATTCAACCGGATAAATCTAGACTCCGGGCTGCTACTGAAAAATTTCGAACGGAAACAAACTAGCTGAGGGTCGAACATAGAACCCCATTCTCAGTGGACACACTTGCCACCACTAAACCAACAAGGTGGTTAATGAGAAATGCGAAAAAAGTTGGTACTGTCAAAGAAATCAGTAGAAGAATGAAGGGAAATACTACTTCTAAATCGTAATAATTATTATTTCCTTTATATTTTTAAATATTAGGATAAAATAATATAAAACATTTAAAATATATAAAATAATTAATAATTATATATAGAAAATAATTAATATTATATATATATATATTTTGATAGTAGCCCACCGGTATCCGGAACAGTTTAAAAGCAGCTATCAGGTCAGAGCTCCAGAGAGAGGCACCTCCTAACAATGCGAGCCGTGTCCAGGAGTACTGCTTTCTGAATTAAGCCCTTAATCCAGCTGCCCAACGAGAGCCTCCTCAGGTGTTGGTCGAGGCTCTTGGCATTTAAGCCATTGGCTGATAAGACTATTGGCACAATGATCGCTGAGTCCACATCCCACATGTCGACAAACTCACGAGCTAAGTCGAGATACGTAATTTGTTTATCTTTCGGCTTTCATCGTTATGTCAATGATCATTGCGCGCTGCTCTCCTCGATCCACCACCACTATATCAGGCTTATTGGCTACAATAGTCCTGTCAGTGATGATGGATCGATCCCAGTACAATGTCGATGTCATGTCAATTTTCGGGAACTGGGTCGGGCACATACCTGTATTACGGCACTTTTGATTCCGCAAGGTTGTATTCTTAATCATGATAATCACAATTATAATAATTTATTTGCAATAGGTAACTATTGGCACAGTGATTAAGTTCCTAATACATAGCCAGGCATTTGTCATGCAAAACATTACAATGTGTTAATGCTAGAGTATATTTATATCCAAGGGCATGCTTTAAATGTTTCTAGTATTAATTAACTTTACATAATACACACATTAATTTAAATCAGATTATTTAACATTATTTATAGAATAAAATCGTTTTTCCAGCAGCCTTAAAAAAAAAAAAAATAGCTTTTAAAGTTCTTTGGTATTTTATTAGTATGACTACTCACGATATCAGTTCTTTTTATACAGAGAAGTCCTGGAGCCCTAGGCAGAACTATTCTATCTGGATCTCTTACTTTTCGAGGGCAACGGTCTTGAGCCTCTTGATGTGTAAAATCTTTCATCTCGCTTCCCTGCAATCTGTGAGAGTGATTTCGTGAAAAGGGAAAGCGCGTGCTATTTTATTTGACCAATGAGCGCACGCGGTTCTAGAGTTCGCCGTCAGATGGTTCTGAACCATTTTCCGAGAGGAATTGGAACTGTCAGCCAAGATGTCAGATGTTACACATAATATGCGACTACTAAAACAGTCGATCGTTTTTTTTAAAGATGTCCTAAATTGTTCTGCCGCCTAGTATTGTCGTGTATTGGATTTAAGGATATTCGGGCATTGGAGTCGCAGGAGACGCCCTGGGCGTCGGGAATCGATCGCTGATTCCCGGCCACCGTAGGCGCGGGCTTGCGGACGGTGAGCAATGGGTAGCTCGCCGTCCGGTAAGGACCAGGCCCGGGTCGACGGCGCGTTGTGTTCCACGCGCGCCTCTAAGTGATGTCAGCGAGTGAAGGGGTCCGATGAGACCATTGCCTGCCGGGGTTGCGGGAAAGTCCGAAAGGGATACCGTGGCCCCCTGGCATTGCACAGGCAACAGAAGGAACACGGGTCGGTTTTAGTCAGTAAGAGTCAGACACGCCCTCCCGCTCCACCCAGAGCGGGAGACGTCATTTGATGATTACCCACCCAAAAAAATAAAAATAAAAAAAGGCACATAGAACCTAGCTGTATCAATGCTGGAATAGTAATTGCACTTGCTATGCTACTGGTATTATAGTCCATAGTTATTATATTTATTGTCTTTTTTTAGATTTTCTAAATGTGAGAACGTTGTAGGCTTAACAGACTGTAGATCTGTCGACCATTTTCTATCTTGCAAAGTACCTGGTACTTGTTGATAGGCCTACACTGTCCTCTCATACCTATCAACACTGCAATTTGAAAACATTGTAAAAATCATTTGCTTTTAAAAGAGTAACCGTGGAGTTTCTTGCCGGCTCTTCTCCGTAGGAAACGACCAATTGGAACCGTGCACCTAGCTTCTGACGTTTCATAAGTGCCCTTGTAGGTTTATGTGAAATAGAATATTTTGAATAGATGGCTATGACCATTTCCATCAATAAGTTGGGCCAGAAAAAATCTAATGATGATTACTTTAATACTTAAATATCTTTTAAAAAGCTAACTAATCGTCACAAGCGTGATTCCCCCGCCGGCACTCAGTCCCCCATCCCCCCATCCCTTGGGGACTTTAAGCCAATTATCTGGCACCAATTTGTTCTCACAAACAAAGCCCAGCCCTTGCCAAATTAGATCCCCGTGTGTGAGTGAGGGGGTTGGGTCGATGTGTGATATTATCGATAGTTTTTTTTTTTTTTTACTTTTATACATAAAATTGCTTTGACCAGAGAAAAATTGTAGGGTTTTTCTGTTAGGATAATTCAACTAAAGGCCTCTTCCATCCATTCTCCAGGTGATATTCCTGGCAAGTCCCTTTGCAAATATTTCCAAGTACTTAATTATTCGGTTTTCTCAGACTAATTACGCTTTTAAACTCGCTTTTAAATACTTTTACTTATTTAGGGTGATTTCGGACCAACTTTCATACTGCTCGCTCACATAATTTAATTTATTGATTAAGCTTTACTATTATGTAATGAATTTTAATAGTTAGAATCAATGTCTAATATACATTGTAACAGCAAATCAATTTACACCTAGGCCAAATACTTGGATAGCTCATGACCTAAAGAGAAAAAATCTCGACTAATATTACTTAACTTTATTGAATAGCTAATTTATATGTAATTATTGTATGCCCTACGGGCGGGACATAGCTGATCAAAATCTTCAATTATTTAAGAACTGTATTGTACCTACCTATGATCCACAATAATAATATTGAATTGAATTATTTAACAACGCGAAATTTCGCGGGTATTCTGGTTATATTATAAAAATTTGGTATGAAACAATTGCTGTCCCTTTTCGCCCTTACAAGGTGCATGTCTTAATACTGTGATGAAATTTTAATGCATGCCTGTTTTTTTTTACATGTTAGCAAATAAATAAATAAATTTGAATTTTTTGTCAGTTTTCCATACAAAACTGTCACACGTGAACCATTATTATTATCCCAATAAGACTTAAACGGGATATTTCACTTTGCTCGAATTCATATTCAAATTTATATATTTGCAAATATGGGTAAATAATGTGCAGATGTTTTACATTCATGTAATAACTGTATATCACAGTCTTAGTATCACCATATTTTACCTTTCAGCATGCAAAGTACGTAAAAAGAAAACACAAAATAAATAAAAACTAAACAGAACAACATTAAGAATGAGATCAGTCTAACTAGTAAAAAAAAAACAATAGTTTATCCAGCAAAATTCGCCCTTAGTACCGAAAGTCATATGCCCTAATTTTTATTCATTCCAATTACCAATATTTATCTGTTGTGGTCGTGCTTCATCTAAAGAAGTTGGGAACGTGGTGTCGCGGTCGTGGGACACTCGATTGAAACGTAGTTTTTTTGCTGTATATTATGTATTAATACAGCCACCGAGTAAGGGCTCAATTTTTGTGCCAGACAGTGTCCATGTGAACTTTACCATTATTATTAAGACCTTGTAAACATCATGTGATATGCAATAAAGATTAGAATTAGAATTTGAGTTTTTAGTAAGCTAAAAACTTATACCAAATGGCTCTGTATTAAAAAACAAAAACTTTTGACACTTGAAACTGACTTTTCAGGCATAACGTTTTTTCGTTACGTGACAAATTCTACCAGTTTAATCCTACCGCAACTCACGTTAAAGAATGTAGTTCCAAAAATCTGTGACATCGACACAGTCACAACACTACCAGCCCCGTCGGGCGGCTCTCGGGTACTATTCACAGTTTCAGTAAAGAATCTATTTAGCTGGCTCTTTTGATGCTCGCCATATTGGGTAACGGTTTTAACTGTTTCAGGCTTGCATAACTTTAGCTTGATTTTATACAGATTTTTAGTAGACATTTAAATATACAGGACCTACGAGCCGATAGGTTAATGAAACAACCACTAACCGCTTTCAGTAGTGGTTACAACGCCACATACGAACTACGCATCAAAGACATGACGTCACACAAATCCTGCATCGCGCAATTAGAGTTTACCGCGCGAACGACATAAACAGGGTGATTGGAAGATGGGTGCAAAGCTTTAAGACGAAGGTAGTGCAGACCATTTGGAACCATTTAAGCCATGGTTACCTCAGACGATGTCTTACCGAGTTTTTTAACCTAATATTTGTTTTTTTTTTTCGGAAATTCCCATAATTTAATGTAAACTGCATAATTATGGCCAAATCGAATGATATATGAGTTCATTTTTTATTTATTTAATCAAAGTAATGTGTAAGCAATCAAGCTGTAGTGTGTGTGTAGGGCTTCTGTGAACATTAGACATTTTTTACAGACATTTAAAGTTCAGAAAATTTGTATCAATACGTTTTTTAAACCTTATTAAAAACATAAATTGGTAAGACTTCGTCTAAGACAACCATGGCTTAAATGGTTCTAAATTGTCTGTACTATCTTCGCCTTAAAGCTTTGTACCCATCTTCCAATCACCTTGTATAAGACTATCCGACATCAACAGTCGGGCAGTCGGCCCGCCAGACACAACACCCGTCTGGTCGGAGGATCCTCCCTTTTCTATGGTGGATAAGTGAACTTTACACCCTGTTCCTCATACCCCTAAAGTCTCATGATAATCAGCCTATAATGTCCCCACAGCTGGTACACAGGCCTCCTCTGTGAGAGGGAGTGGGCTACTATCCACCACGCGGGCCCAGTGCGGGTTGGTAGATGTCACATGTCTTCGAATTTTTGGTTCTAGGACATGCCGGTTTCCTCACGATGTTTTCCTTCACCGTTTTGAGAGCAGTGGTGATGAAATTATTTATACAAAGTAAAGCTCCTGTCAGGGTTCAAAACCATGACCTGGTGCATCTAGTAAGTCAGGGACGTTACCTCTGAGAGGCAAATTTCGCGCCCTCATGCCCCTAGCCGCCGCAGGAGGAGACGCCCTGGGCGTAGGGAATCGCAGACTGATTCCCGGCCACCGTAGGCGCGGGCTTGTGGACGGTGAGCAATGGGTAGCTCGCCGTCCGGTAAGGACCAGGCCTGGGTCGACGGCGCATTGTGTTCCACGCGCGCCTCAAAGAGATGTCAGCAACTGAAGGGGTCCGATGGGATCGTTGCGGGAAAGTCCGAAAGGGATACCGTGGCCCCTGGCATTGCACAGGCAACAGAAGGAACACGGGTGGGTTTTAGTAAGTAAGAGTCTGACACGCCCTCCCGTTCCACCCAGAGCGGGAGAAGTCATTTGATGATTTCCCACACAAAAAAAGGGCCGTTACTTCTGGGGTAGCTTAGCTCATGCCGCGGTGAAAATGGTATATTAGCTGGTCAGCAAAGTTGCAATCAGAGCATTGGTGGCCCAAGGGTAGTGGCCCCGACTGACCTATCGTAGATCGTAGGTACGAACCCATACAGGCACATTAGTTCGTGTAATTTATTTCATCACCACTGCTCTCAAAACGGTGACGGAAAACATCGCGAGGAAACCGGTATGTTCGAGAAGAAAAAATTCGAAGACACGTGACATCTACCAACCCGCACTGGGCCCGCGTGGTGGATTACAGCCCACTACCTCTCACACAGAAGAGGCCTGGGTCCCAGCTGTGGGGACATTATCGACTGATTATGCAGTAAAGTTGTAACGAGGCTAACTGTCTTGGGTATGGCCACTCGTGAAGGCTATTTCAATGCACCAGGGGTTGGGCAGAGAACCTATACCTAGTACAAACACATTTCGCCAGTTATGTTTAAGTCCCATGTACAGATAGTGTACCGCGATGACTGTACTGTAAGCTGTACTTTAGTACGGAGCGGAGCGGAGTGGGGCGGAGTGGGGCGCGTCTCAGTGGATTGCACTATCTATAATAGGGGTTGAGCCTATTGCCATCAACCGGGCACAAATCTAGACTCCGGGCTGCTACTGAGAAATTCCAGATGGAAAAACTCAGTAAGAAAGAAAGAAAGAAAAATGCGTTTATTGGCATTACAAAAAAAAAAAAAAAAATACACCTTAAAACTATAAAACAGAAAACAAATTATTATAATGCCAAAAGGGCCTCAGTAACACTTTGCTCGACCCGGGAATAGAACCCAGGACCCTGACGGTCAGCGGTAGCGCTTGCAACCACTAGACCATGTAGTTATTAGTTATGAATCCACTTGAAACTCTACTTACCCGCGATTTTTAAGAAAGGACAACACTACATACATTTAACATGACATACAGGGGGTGGATATTAAGTAGGCGTGGTTAGTTCACGCATGCGCTGTAGTGTCTGTCCCTACTCTTGAGAAAACCTTTTGTTAAACGCAGATTTTATTTCATGTACTTAAATTATTTTATGTGGTCCCTGGTTTTGATGGGTTGTTTCATTTTAACGTGTGTTTTAAAAGGTTGTTAAAGGCTGTGGGAACGAGATTTCGAGACAGAGCGCTCGCGACTTTGTCGGGCGAGATCTCAAATGACCATTCATCCCGACACTAGACTTAGCATGTGAGAACTCGACTTCCTAATCTCGACAGAACTCGTAGTTACAAAGCAGAGATTTTAAACTGCCTTGTAATTTGTAACTAATCCGTTAAAAATATCCATTCCCGGTTATATTGAGCTAAGGGTCGGTCCCTTAGCTCAGAAATCCAGTCTGTCTACCACTGTGCTATAAATTAAATACATAATTATCGCCCCAATCACAATTTAAAATGCAACACATTTAAATAACTAATCACCAGCTTAACAATCACCGAAATATCACACTTGGTGATTGTGAGCATAAAAATAAACAAATTAAATTACTATAGGACTAATTGTAATCACCCTATAAATGCACCCCTATTTAAACGTTGCTATTGTAATTTGAACCTTACTGTTAAGAAAATAAGATTCAAAGACCCGTAAGATAACTTAGGGTAGTTTAAATGAAAGCGTGTTATTCTAAAATGAACCATATTTCATTTATTATAAGGATGTAAATGTTAAGTAATAGAGATAGAGTGGTGACTGGTGACATATGATTAGTTTGTTGCAATTAATTTTATTTATATTCATGTTTGTTTCAATTTGGGGGTGGACAGAGGAATTAGATCTTGAATAATATTACAGTAAAATTAATATGATTATTTTAATTTCGTCCAAATGTAGGTAGTTTTTCTGATAATTTAAGTAACCACTTTCTTGGTACGGAAACAGATGGAACAACCGCAAAATCACTTAAATAAAAAGCGACTCTTGCTCGACTCAACAAAGTGCAATTCAGGTCGCACAGCGATAATTATCTACAGTTTCGTTGTCGCTTCACCTAGAAGTTGCCTCTCTTTCTATCGCGTGACTCTTATAAGTATCTTGTCACTACGTCACGCTCACTGAATTCGACAAGTCGAGCCAATCGCGTACCTACTTGTAGCTTCATACCTCAAATGTGGAGTGAATCATCGTACGGAGAAACAAAAAAAAAAATCGTCGTAACCATAATACCTTTTGGTCGAAATCGGTTAAAAATCGTGAGGAAACATGGACTTAACTCGAAAAAGACGAATGAAAACATTTTTTTGTAATCCTTTAAAATTGAGGACCTCGGAACGCCAATCTTACATTAAATATTTCTTGAAAATAAAAAACAACTTTATGGCAAAAAAAAAGCATAAGACACGATTCGAACTCAAAATTTTTCATTCAAAACGCACCCTACACCCATTATCACTTGCCGAAGCGCGAAAGTGCCAAAATAACACTATAATAATAGGATCAATTTGGTACCGAATTAGGGTCGACATGGACTCCACATGCCGATATTATGATCAACCCTATCTATTAGATAGGGTGCCCCATAAAAATAAAGTGGTTTACATTCAAATCATATGTTATAGACTTTTGACGACCACGATCGTCGGAAGAGCTGATTTCGAGTTTTCTTTTATCTTTGTAAAAAGGTAGCAAGCAGAGGTTCTTGTTGCGCTCAATTGCTCGTCATGTTCGTGAACGGGTGCCGTCAGTAGAGACTGGTCATCTTCTAACTACCACGTTTAATTTAATTTTTGAATTGTTTATTTTTATTTTATTACGGACACTTTTAACGTTCTGCATCGTTGAAACATGTATAATTTCAATATTAATGATGTAGGTAAACATATTTTGATTTAAAAGAGTGTCCGTGATGGAGTTTTGTGCCCGTTCTTCTCCATAGGAACCTACGCTTTGGAATGGGCAACTTGTTTCATATTTCTGACTGACTGACAATGTAAGTGTCTTGTAATTGGATTATTTGAAATAAATGCTTTGAGTTTGAGTTGAAAAACGAAACATAAATTGAAATGAAATTACAGACACTGGCTAGAACAACCGTTTTTAATCTTATTTCATCGGTTATTAACTATGCCACAATTTTATAACGGTAACTATAGCGTGTGTTTATGGAAATGCCCCTGAGATACATAGGGGTATTTCGTTACCTATTATTTTAACACAGAGCAAAAAAAAACGAAATCTAAAGTGAAACAGATCTTCACCAAACCAATAAGTACTGACCGATCTCTCTTCTGAATTCCAAAGTGAATCAGATCTTCACCAAACCAATAAGTACTGACCGATCTCTCTTCTCAATCAGTATATTATTTTAGAGTGTCCATTACAAAGTTATTGCCACAAGAGATATGTCGAGTAATATCTGTGTATGCATATACACAGATATAATACTTGGCATAGCTCGGGGGCGAGAATCAAATTTCATTATAATTACTGCAAAACTTGGCCGACATCCGAGAAAGATGATTAATGATTATAGATACTAACACCTAGTTTTGGAACGAAAATCAACGACGTGTGTGGCTTTTGATAATTCAGTCAAGAAATACCAAACAGTTGACGTGCGTTTGACAACTTGTAAGCTCCACGCTACAATTTGTAGGTTCCAGAAATCGTAAACTATAGGTACGTTAAATAATCTAAAAACAAAGCTGACCGAAGCGATCTCTCCTTCAATCTCAAACGTCTTATTATTTTACTCCAGCACTCTCCAATACTATAATATTTTACAGTCCCTTAAAGTTGTTGACACAAGAGATAAACACATCTATACTCGCCATACTTCCCTACTTGAATAAAATCTAAAGACACCGATTGACCAGAATTTTAAATTATAAAAAAAAAAAACGGTCCGAGGCGACTCCTCCAGCACTCTCCAACACCATAATATTTTACAGTCCCCTAAAGTTGTTGACACAAGAGATATACCATATATACACATAGCTACTCGCCATAGCTCGGGGGGCGAGAATCAAATTACGCTGATTGGCGTCTTGCGCTCGACGGAGCGACTTAACGCTATTGTGTCGATATCTGAATTGTGCTAGGCTATGCGATTTGACGGAGTATATTATGGTGTTTTGGAGAAGTCCTTGTGTATTGGAGACAGTGTGACGCGGTTTGAAATACCTACCGTAGGATCTTGAAAAACGATCTTGGATTCGGTTGTAAAAAGTTACTCTGCATGTACTTATGTTCTTGAATGTCGTAGAAGTGGCAAGAACATAAAATAGATAGATTGAATTAACGACACTTAAAACAATTGAACGGCAATTCATGCAATGTGATTTGAACTTATTAGTTATAATTAAAACTTAAGCTGAAAAGCCGTACCTTCACTCGATAGAATTTCCCATTGGAAGAAATTACGAATTCCCATACAAACTCATCCCCTGTTATGTCTTCTCGAAGGTATTTCCTCAGTCCTCACGTAAGTACGTTATAAATACATTTGCATTAACAAAAGGCGAACTAGAAAAAAACAGTGCCAGCAAGACATTTTCTCCTTTTGCTACATCTATGACCGCCAAAATTCAAACAGAAAACCCGCCATCTTTTCCATAGAGTACAAACCAAAGACCGTTTTCCCATAGACAATAAATGTAACCTCCTCCCGTTAGATTAGAAGCACACGTATTCATTGCTCAGGCTATAAATCTACCAAGGGTGCGTTGCACTCTGAAAGTTGCTCTACTTACGATATACGATTTATATTGTTTTGTGTTCTGTATAGTTTTGAATTCGTAAGCTTAGCTGTAGTTTTGCTGACGAGTTCAGCATGCGAATGTGTTATTTTAGAACTAGTGACAGAAATATGGGTTAATATTAGCAACGATTTTATAAAACCGCTGCTCACGGCACTCACTAGTAAATACTATTCTGTATTCACAATGAGAACAAGAAAACTGATTTTTGGCACTGACAACTTGAGCCGAAACCTGACTGATTTGTATCGAAAGCAACTGCAATTGATAGTAAGTTTAATTACACTATAAACATTTAGAACTACACTATAAGCATTTAGTGACCGGTGGCACTGCCCGATGCTTGGCCGAGCCTCACCCAGGCTGCACACACAGGTCGGCTCTAAGTAGCTACGGGCATCTTGTTTATTTTATTATGTCTTTGTTCATTGTTTAATTATTTTATGTCACTTACTTATTTCATGTCACTACTAACACTATGGACTTCAAGGTCTGCGAATAAATAATTATATTATATTATTATTATAAATGCTGTTAATATGACCTACTCTTACACAAATGGATAGAAAAAGGAATGAGTACATAAGAATTGTCACAGCTGTAATAGCAATCAGGTCATGTCGTTTTTATTATGTTTTTATTTTTAATAATTTATTCATCTTTATATAGATTATTTTCTATTTTGTGAATGTGAGAACGCTGTAGGCTTAGTGGACTGTATATTTGCTGACCATAATTATTTTGTTAAGTACCTGGTACTTGTTGAGAGACCTACACTGTCCTCCCATACCCCCATACATAAAAACACTGTTATTTGAAAATATTGTAAAAACCAATTATTTTTAAAAGAGTAACCATGGAGTTTTTTGCCGGCTCTTCTACATAGGAAACGACCAATTGGAACCGTGCACCTAACTTCTGACGTTTCATAAGTGCCCGTGTAGGTTTATGTGAAATAAAATATTTTGAATTTGAATTTAAGAGGAAATCTGAAAGTGGCACCGGTGACCGAAAAGTTGTGCGGAAATCGGTTGTCATGGTATGGGCATGTGACGCGGACGAATGAGGAAACTGACGTGAGGCTGGCATGGACTGTGTGAAAGATGATATGGCTAGAAAGGGGGTGACTACCGAGATGACAACTGATAGAGAAGTGTGGAAGAAACAGACATGTTGTAACTTTGTATAGGGCTGGAGAATGACGATGACCTACTCTATGATCGTGCCCATAATCTTATTATGCAGCACTTGAGTGTGTTTACAAAAAATGTTGTAATATAAACTGAACAGTCACTTTAAAACAGTATTAAGTAATGGACTTTTTGTGGTTTGCTTCATACGCATCGTATGACTAAGTTTCTCAAGGATAAAACATTATCAGGTAGGCGACTCAAAACTCACTTGTATTATCACCTACACGACCTAACTAATATTATAAATGTGAAAGTGAGCTTTTATTATTTGTTCGTTTGTCGCTTTCACGCTAAAACGGCTGAACAGGAAATTTGGCACGATTTGGGTTAAGACATGGGATACTTTTATCCCGATATTCCCACGGGATCAAGACTTATGCGGGTGAAACCGCGGGGCGCAGCTAGTTAATTATATGCAACTATTTACTTAATCATTCACATACATGATCGGCATTATTTTAAAATGACTTCATTGGCTTAATTCCCTCGTTGGTCTAGTCGTCGCAAGCGCTACTGCTGAGCATGAGGTTCTGGGTCCGATTCCCGGGTCAGGCAAAGTGTTATTGGGTTTTTCCATCAGGAATTTCTAAAGTATGTATTTGTACCTAGCTGATGGTTATAGGCTCGACTAGAGGTCGAGCTCTATTACATGACACTTAAAATAAATGGCGAAACGTAGGTACTATAAGTAAGCTTTTTTTTGTACACCTCTGCACAACCCTTCGGGGAAAGCATGGCGTGATGTCATGTTGTATTTGAATGCATTGGCAATTTATCGAATGTAGTAACCAAGTACGTAGTACCAGTTGGTGTCTATACTCAAAGTAGAGCCACTATCCATTCAGCTGACTGTCCTAACTTTTGGTATAAATAACAGAAGACGTTCAGTAGTCTAGAGGGGAATGTCGGACGAGAAAATATTCGGATTTATTTTATACTAGCCCCTTACTGCGGAGTCGGTCGATGTTTGTATTGGCTTCTTTGTCCATAACGCAGTCTGTGACAACTGAAATTCAGGCTTTCTGACGAAACCTCGAAGTCCTGTCCGTGGTTTTGACAGAATTGCTACTTACAACCATTCGACAGACTGTCGTGTCGAAAATTATACATTTCAATTACCAATGCAAAAAAAAAAAAAAAATTGTCAGTGGTTTATGTGAAATAAAATATTTTGAATTTGAATTTTGTGTGAAAGATGATTTTTTTGTTATGGGTCGGCTTATTATTAGTTGACTAATAAAGTAGAATATAAAAAAAATTAACTCATGAAACAGACATGTTGCGGCAACCCCAAATAAATTGGGATGCTGAGCAAGAGAATAATTACCCTAGAAAGCAGTTAAAGTCAGGCCATTTTAATAGGTAACATTTGACGTCTGTCAGTTTAGTGAAAGCAAATCGTAAAATTACTCGTATCGGTCAGTATTACAATAAATATGTAATCGTAATTGAAAAAAGTTAAGCAATTGTGCATTCCTAACAAAACGAAAAAATATATTATTTTATGCCCGCCGTTACAAGGTTACGTTGTTGAATTTTGATGAATTGTCAAATGTTACCTATTATAATGGCCTTACTTTAGCATAAAAAGCAAAAGTACTGTCTTCTTCCAGAAACCGTAAAATATGACAGAGGTTAGGTATCTGAAAAGTGAAACTCTGTACACACCCAGAGTTTATTCTTAAAATTCCACGAACAAGTACCGCTATTGTAAATCACCGTTAAGATACCAATAAATTATAGTAATTTACAATTCCAATTATAAATAAATAACAAATAAAAGAAGTCGTTATATCTTTATTATACGAGACCAAATATATTTACCAGGATGGGACCAAACATTATTTTTAAACGTTGGGCACAGGAAAGTCACGTACTGCCAACATGACTAAACTATTTATTCATCATATCGACACTTGAGCACGATTTTCTATTTATTTTCTGTTCCTACATGTAGGTTTTAATGCATTTATAAGTTATTGAAAGTTTAATTTTGGCTGTACGAGTGTTGACGTTAGCCCTTTGTGTGGGAGAAAAAAACTTAAAAGGGTTCTTTTTGGTTGAGCGTTGTGTGGGCGTGTAATAGTCTCACAAAAATGGCAATAGATTATTTTGTGATTTATAGATTCTTTATTTTTATTAATACAATGACAGAATTAAATTGTTAGTTCGTAGAGGTACTTTCTATTTTAATGCTGTTTTATGCCCGTCAGCTCTAGGCCGACGGAAAATTACTATTTTTTATTTTAGTATAATATATTCAACCGATCTTATGTTGATAAAATATAAAATAGCTTGTAAAAAGGAAAGCTCTTTATTAAAGCTCTGAATTTGGAATAATTTTAGCCTAGAAATTATTACGAATATTTAACATCTCGTTAAAATTCTATTTCTAGAGAAAAACACCCAAGATATTGTCAAAAGCTTTTTTATTTATTAATACAAATAAGTGGCACAAACCATCATATTACCACCACTTCTAATCCCATTCACCCCAAAACACCACCAATAAAAATAATACATTATTCAAACAACCGAAAAAAAACATGGCGGTTCGCGCCAAAATTTGACAGATGCGTTCATGACATTATCGTGTTGGACAAACAACGCCAAATGTCGCGTTCGTGTTACAGTAATTGTTAATTATCATTTTTATAAGCTTAGCGGCGGGACTTTGATGCGATAAATTTGTTATATTAACGTTCGGTTAAATAAATAGTCTATAAGTGGTCCGTGTTTTTATTATTGATTTGATTAATTGAGATTGGCTAGGAATAGATTGATTCAATTACACGTACGATACAATATCAGATTAATCCTTTTTGTGTTACAATACCTATTTGCTAAATTGTTTTTTTTTTTTTGTTTAAAGTAATAGCTTGACCGTCGGCTTTTATAAGCCATTCAATAGCAAAAGCAATAGTCAAAAACCTTGTGCAAAGACAAAATGCCCGTGAAGATTTGGTCAGTCAGAAATATGAAGCTAGTTGTCCATTCCAAAGCTTAGTAGGTACCTATGGAGAAGAACGGGCAAATAAAAACGGTTAAATTATTGCCTAATTAGTCACGGTCAAGCAAAGCCAAGCCGTTAAAATCACAAATTTTAGAACAGATAGGTATTTAAAAAAAACATCCTACGATTCCCTATGTGTAAATAAACTTTCTCCAATTACCTACCACTAATCATAAACCTTCTTCTTCAGGTGCCCCCCACGCTCTCCTGGGTAAGACTCGAAGACCTCGCACAGCCTTCACGTCGCAGCAACTCCTGGAGCTGGAGAAGCAGTTCAGGATGAACAAGTACCTCTCCAGGCCCAAGAGGTTCGAAGTAGCCACCAGTCTGATGCTTACGGAAACTCAGGTTAGAAGAAAATATAGTTTGGTTTTTCGAAAATAATTAAGTTTTAGGTATCACCCTACAGATTTCACTCATTGTAGTCAGGTTTGTCATAAAGCTGTATTTTTTTTTGAGATTTTTAATATTAAAGGCATCCGTTTTTAGCTGCCTTTACGTATCACCACTGCTAGTTCCTAGACAATATATCATAATGCACAATATGCATATCACAATCCAAACCAAAAAACACAAAATACAAATGCGAAAGTAACTCTCTCTGTCAATCTGTTTTCCACGCCTTATTGGCTGTGCGGATTGCGATGTAATTTGACATACAGGGATACCATGTTCTGGGTTAGGACATATGATAACTTTAATCCCTATAGTACGTCTTCCACGCGAATGAAGCCACAGGCAAAAGCTATGTCTCTTTTAAAAATAAACGAGTACGGCATACAATATTACTTATTTGCAAAAAAACTGTGAGTAATACAAAACACTTAAACAAATTAAAGCTTTTTTATTACAATCACTAATACTAAGTGACGTATTATTACTATTTACACTGCAATATTGATTTAACATTCAAATGCATTCCATGGAAACGTAATCTATGGCTCTTTTTATATTGACAAATAAATTAAAAGGAGAAATGGCTGGCATTAGTGTCAAATTACAATCTGTTTGAAATTAATCAGATTGATTTAATATTTTAGAGCAATTTGACTTATTGAGAATCACTTGCGAACTTGTATTCCAAGTCATGCTTTATATTAAAGAAAATTGCTTGGTTTCTTGACAAAAAATCTAAATTAACGTAAAGGATATGCTATTTTTAAAATGATCGATTTATACATTAAAAAAACAGTCACCACAGAAGAAAATATAAATTATTTGTGCATACCTATTTAATTAATCATCAATCAATTAAATACACTCAAAATCCAACACACTCTAAATAATAAACACAGATCACAGACACTACAAACAGCCCAATTTTGACATTTGTTTTGACGCCAACACCTGTCAACATGGCGGATTTGTGCTTACAAATGTATGTTAAGATTACAAGGGTGGAATCGTAAACGTTACGGCTTTGCAGGTTTACGAAGGTTTAAAGATTAATCTCACACCCTCGGGGTGGGTCTTAGAAATTTATACGATATTTACACCTGTTCGGATTTATATGGATAGGTACTTGTATGGTTTTATAGGCTGGGGTGGAAATATGTGGTTCAGATTAAACGATAATTTTAAAATATTATATAATCGCAAATATTTTCAAAGCAGTTTGCAGTTTGAGACCAACTTGCACCACAAATCGCTAAATATAGGTATTTCATAATTCTGTGCCAATCAACTTTACGAATAAAAAAATATTGAATGATATTTTAAATTTATTTAGCGCTAAACGTAGGTAGAAAGTGATTTGTTATGCATGTTGAACTAAGAATTGATTTGAAAAAAAGGCTTTTGTTTTACTCTCGCAAAAGATCGTCTTGTGAATTAAAAAAAAAAATGTTACCCTGTTTTTTGTTTGTTTCCAAATGATTTAAAAAGACTAAATGATTACAATCCAGACCATACACATTCACATATTTAATAACATCATTTATTTTGTTCACAGGTAAAAATCTGGTTCCAAAACAGAAGAATGAAGTGGAAACGTTCTAAAAAAGCCCAACACGACTCCAAAAACAAGGACACACCACAGACTGAAGAAAAAAAACCAAAAGAAATACAAAATGAACAAGAAAAGCCGTCCCCAATAGCGGCAGATTTGACAGCTGTCAAACCTATGTTAGACAGGGATAGAATTATTGCTTTAGAGAGAGAAAGAGCGATGGCTGCCGCGAATTTTAATTCAAATATGGAAAATAGGCGCGGTTTGGTCGTTATGAATCAAGATGGAGGACGGCCTATGGATATGTTTAGGCCATACGTGGTATGAGAGTAAATTAACTTTTCGTTTTTTATTAATTTGTTAGTTTCTTGAGTATTGATAATCTTTAACGGGCTTTTTCAAGCAATAGACGATGTTTTTTAAACCTTAAACAGTTTTTTAACGCAAAGTAATAAACAGAGTAACAGTGTAAATGTTTTAATACGCTATCTCGCTATGGAGAAAGTAAAAATGGTCAGCAGAACGTATACTATAGTTAACTAAAATTAAGTAATAATCTAAAACTAAGTTAGCGTACCCTTCCTAGTCAAGCATAGTGTATATTTCTACATTTATTGTTAAATAATAGCTAAAAATGTAAATAATAAGAATTATTGTAATGTGTAATCTAATAATGTAAGCATTAGATTAGCATTCCCATTGACTTTCAACTGTTTTTTGACAGAAAAACTGAAGCCAAGCAACTAATAGCTTTAGAGAGACATTTTTCAAGTCAAAAATGGACTTGCTGTGAATGTTTTCACGTTGCAACTATGTTTCGGACTTCCTTCTATCCTAACCTCTAACCCGTTGCAAACCTTAAACCAACCCTGATGGGCCTGGCCTATAGCAGCACTGGCACTGCTGGAAACAGGCATCCAGCCACTCTGCGACGATCGTCGCTCCACCTAGCCCGAGTGCGTCCTACCTTACGTTTGCCGATTCACGGTCTCCACTCAAGTACACGTCTATTCCAACTGTCATCGGTTCTACGGCTAATATGTCCGGTCCATTGCCACTTCAGCTTGCTGATTCTGTGAGCTATGTCGACAACTTTGGTTCTCTGCCGGATCACCTCCATCTGGATTCGAACCCTCAAGGAGACTCCAAGCATAGCTCGTTCCATAGGTCCCTGAGCGACTTTGAATTTAAGGACCAGCCATACTGTGAGTGTCCACGTTTCGGCTCCGTAAGGCACTGATTGAAGACCAGCCTCTGTGGAATACGCGAAGAGAAGACTCGACGAACCTTCCCAAACGCTGTTCCACCAACCCATTTGTGCCAAAATATAGCGTTTTATTTTTTGGAACAATTTCCAGTATGTCTTTCTATTATGTCCTATTAGATTACATACTATTTTAACATTATTATAAGGACTGATGCAGGCCAAATCTAGATTTAGTGTAAGGGTCGGTGCATGTTATAGTAAAAATTTTCTTCATTTATAATTTATTTAATTTTGATAGCTATAAAATCTGCCGAGCCTTTGCCCAACTATGTTGGGGTCAGCTTCCAGTCTAACCGGATGCAGCAGAATACCAGTATTTTACATGAAGCGACTGTCTATCTGACCTCCGCAGCCCAGTTACTGGGTAATTCGATACTCCTTGCTAAGTCTGGTGGTTTAATTAAGAGTACTATAATTTTGATGGCTACAAAATATAGGTACCCTAAATGTGCTACAAAGTTGTTCTTACTGTCACAATAATTATGCATAGTTATTTATTTGATAATACAATAGAGAACGCACCAAGCAGTTGCTGTCAAAACGATGGCCGCGGTAAAGCTACGGCTTTCTAGACGAGCGATGACCACCACATAGCGTCCGCAAATTACCGGCGAATGACGTCACTGCAACGTTCTTTATGAAGGTAGTTGGTGTGTTTTCCTAGACAATAACCTCTATTGACACCGTAAAGGTCCGGACTCCCGGTGCCATAATTTTCATGACAACCGTCACAGCGGCCGTTATGTGGCGGAGGCCATCGCTCTTCTAGGAAACCGTAGCTTAAGATGCTGATTAGCTCATTATTTGCCAAATAAAAATAAGTTTTATTTTCTATAAAAATTTTGAATTCACGAATTTATTTTGTATTTATAAGGAAACAAGTCAGTAGGTACTTAGGTATTATAAATTATAATGTAAAATACTAACAAATAAGACATCTTTCCAATCAGTATTATTGTTTATAAGTTTACTAACGAATACGCCATTTTGTAAAAATGTAATTATTTATATTTTTAAGATTACAGGGCCATGCGTTTTTGTAATAATAATAAGTTATTCATATTTACACCGCAATATTTCGACTAAGTAATCACATTATCAGCATAGTTATTCACAACCATTCAATGACACATTTGCAATTACTAATTTGCCTTGCCCCCGACTGCAAATAGCTGTCGTAAGAATGGCGGTCGTCTATTTGATTTAAACTGACCAAGTTTTCGAGTTTTGGATTTGTGAAAGGACTCTTTTGATAACTTTGATTGATGTTCAATTCGGCACGGAAGTTTATTGAACGGTTGTGAATAGCTTTACAGTACCTAATATTAAATTGTGTACCTAACAACAATTAATTGGAGGCTAATTATTTATTAAGTTTATTTAGATTTCGATAAAAATCTGTAATGGCATGTTTTTTTAATGTAAAATTAAATGTAATTTCTGATCAGCACGTAACGAAACTGTGCTTGTGTGGCCGCACCTTAAGTTACTACTAAATGGTAATATAAACGTAGCATAATAAAATAATGTAACTAGTGACAAGAAGTACAATTCAGGCGTTATAAAAACCAAATCAAACCAACATTGTCAAATAAACCCAATTTTCCTAAATGTGCGTCTGTCAACGTCAAAGTATAAGAATTAAGAGTTTACTTAGATAGGTTTAAATAATAACCATGAATAATATGACAGAACTGTGGAGATGACACGAGTTGTGTAGATGTAGCTGAAAGTGGGCAACGTCGCAAATAGATGTCAAATATTTCGCTGTTTCGATTAATTTATGAAATATGGCTAACTAGTGAACTAAAATATTGATTATGAAATGCAATAATTAATATTTTAACACCGAATATTTAGTTTTAGATGTAAAAAAATAAGTATTTGGAAACTTTCCAAATGCCATTTTTACACCTAATACGATTAGAACATAAAAGTGCGTGTTATAATTTCAATTCATTATTAATATTCTAGTTCACTAGTTTTTCCATACAGTAATATTGTGAAATTAATGAAAACAGCGAAATATTTGACAGCTATTTGCGACGTTGCCAACTTTTAGAATGAACGGTATTTAAGAGGCGTCGGGGCAAAGGGGTAGCGGGCGGGTGAATGCAATACTTACGACTTTGACAGCTCCAAGCACACAGTAAGAAAAATCGAGTTATACAAAACCACCATTAGTACCTATACCACTTTTTAAAAGCCAATGCAACTTGGTGTCTTCCATTTTCCAATGAGACAGCATTCCTACTGCTAATAATTTTCGAAATGCCTACTGCTATTACCAATCCCCCTACCAGGGATGGTCTTCTTCTTTTCGTGGGGTTAGTGGTGTCAGAGTTTTAAAGCCGCCCATGGGCCTGACTTGGCTTCACTGCTGTCGAAAAATATCTCTCAGGCATGTCGGTTTCTTCACGATGTCAGTAATGTCCAAGATAAACTTAGAAGTGGTGGGTTCCAATCCAGACAAGGGATTGGAACCCACAACATCGTCCATGAGCAGCGATGTCATAACCACTTGGTATCATAATAATGTTGTATAAAAATACAGCTTTATTCTGTCCTAAATTGTACGTCTGTCACAATTATTTATAAAAAAAAAACTGTATATGTTTCTAAGTGGAGTCCTGTACCATATTAATAAATAATAATCGTAAATAATAATAAATTATATGCAAATTATAAATAAAGATATAGTTGATATGTTGGACTTTGTCGTTTTATTCCCTAAAAGCGCGCTCGCGCACAGCACACTTTCTGTAGGTCCTACAATCGGTGAAATTATTTCGCCCTACGATATTTACGTTTTGCAGGACGTGTGCTTTGATACACTATATATGATTTCTATTGTTTCATTTATTTTCACTACTATACAGGGTACAAGGGTGAAACTGAAACTTTTTAGAACTGGCTGGTTAGAAACAAATCCAAATATTTAAATTTCGAATGTAGAACTCTTTGGTAACCTGTTTAGATTGAATTCAATAAGTCATTTATTTCTTTAAATTGGCGGCAATTTGAAAAGTGCGCGTGAAAATGAATTGAACGCGAGAAAATGTTCACTCTATAATTTATTACGAGTTTCGTTCTATTCTTAGTTAACAACAAAGTTATGATAGACTTAGATTAGCCTTTCATGATAAAGCCCCATCTGGTGCCACTGCGTGGTCGTAGGAATCTTACTGATGACCTGCGTGACTCTGCGTGGGGGACGTCCTGCAAGTTCTGCAACGGCGACAACGGACGATAACATCATTACTGTGCGGCGCATTATAGAGCCTGATAAGAGAGTGACCTATCAACAGATTCACGCAACGAAAGGCTCGTATGAGCATCATTTAAGCATCAGTAAGCTATGTACCTACTAGATGGACAGTATGGACACCCCATAATTTGAACGAAGACCCAAAACGCCGTGAAGAGCGTATGCGATGTTGCTTCGAAAGGAATGGAGAGTATTTTTAAAATCAGTATAATGATATTAACAACTTAATGCTTCATTCATTTTTTATTTTCTAAGAACTTTCAGTGTGTTCCACGTAGGTACTTAACTGTGAACCAGTACGATTAAACAAAATAAAACAGATTTTTGCAACTCATACTTCAACTAACAATAGGTACTACAAGCGGTCGTTGACCTCACAAAAAAAAGTCTAATCTTTTTTATTTTAATTTTATCGTGTTTTGTTATTGCCCAACACGTCAAAATAAAAATAAAAATGATTTGATTTTTTTTTTTGGGTCAACCTTAGCTGGTACCTAGGTAGTGTTGTTACAAATACAAAGAGTAAAAAAGTAAAGGTGGAGGGCTGGCGTTTTTGGGACTGTCTTTTGTAATTTTGACATTCAAAAAGTTCTGATTCTCAGCCTAGTTTGAATACATGACTTGAATTTGAGTTGAGAAATCTGTTTTTTTTGTCGTTAATCGTGTTTAGACATTGAGTGATACCTATTATATCGTCTGTTAAGTTTACACAAAAAAAAACAGTTTAAAACAAATTCAACTACACTGCGGTTGATGACCTCAAAATAGAAAACATCATTTTTTTTTTGTTTATCATGCTTAGATTATCCATATCCAACTCGTCTGTGGTCTTCGGCAGCTATTTTAATTTGGCCCTGTATTTGAATAAGTCCTTTTCTATCGCTGGTCGCTTCCCAAAAAGACGAGAGAAAAGTTGGTCGTAAGTACCTATGTATTTGACTAACATCATTAATGAGGTGCAGGAGAGCCTCTAGAATTGGACACACCCCGAGTAACGTCGCATATCTAAGAAGAAAAAAAAATAAGTGCCCGTTTGTAATGTAATAACAGATTTTGAATAAATGCATATGAAAATATGGTACCTACTTATAACATTATTTTAATTGTTTAAAAAACAATTAAAATAATGTTTTTTTGTCTGTCTGTATGTTCCGCTTAATCTCCGAAATGTCTGGACGGATTTTGACGGTACTTTCATTGACAGATAGCGGATGTTATAAGGAGTAACTTAGGCTACTAAAACTAGAAAATTATTAAGGTTGACGCGGGGGAAGTCGCGGGTATTAACTAATAGTTTTCACTTAAGCAAGACCCATTCTTACAAAGGAAAAGGTTTTTTAAGTAATGCTGCAGTCCCAGGGCCGCTTTGTCACCAGCAAGATCGTTTCAGGCAGGCCTTGGGAACCGTTGATCCGATCAGACCTGTGCTGGGAATATTTGGCACGGGCCGCGACAGGCTTCGACAGGCGTGGCCGCGTGCCAGGCCACATAAGGTCTCGAATGGCCAGATCATGCCAGACCTGCATGGCCGACAGGCAGTGGGAACCGATCCAACGAGGCCTTTTTTTTTTTTTTTTGGGTGGGAAATCATCAAATGACGTCTCCCGCTCTGGGTGGAACGGGAGGGCGTGTCAGACTCTTACTGACTAAAACCCACCCGTGTTCCTTCTCTTGCCTGTGCAATGCCAGGGGGCCACGGTATCCCTTTCGGACTTTCCCGCAACCCCGGCAGGCAATGGTCTCATCGGACCCCTTCACTCGCTGACACTCTTTGAGGCGCGCGTGGAACACAACGCGCCGTCGACCCAGGCTTGGTCCTTACCGGACGGCGAGCTACCCATTGCTCACCGTCCGCAAGCCCGCGCCTACGGTGGCCGGGAATCGGCTATGGATCCGATGAGGCCTGCGGTGGAAATTGTTCGGCACGGGCTGCGATAGGCCGCGACAAGCCTCGATAGTCCGTGGGACCGCGGACTCACCTCAATTCAAATTGGTAACGGATGTAGTCATAATCATTTTTGGCTACTGAAATTTTCATCATCTTCATCATTATTTCAGCCGAAAGACGTCCACTGCTGAACATAGGTCCTGCGGCTTTTACAAGGTCATCGGCCCACCATGTGGGAGGCCTTCCAATGCCTCGCGGCTACGCCAAATGCCTCGCGGCTACGCCAAATGCCTCGCGGCTACGCCAAATAGGCCCAGTTCAGCATATATGCCAGACAACTAGTGCCTGACGCTGGTTTTCAACTGAACCCGAAGTGTGAGGTGACGGATGAAATTGTCAATGGCAGCTGAATGGGCTCAATCGGCACTTTGTAATAAAAGATTTAGTGGACTGTATTAAAATAGGTGTAATGCTAAAATTCACACGAACAACGGATAGAACAGTAGGTACAAAGGAATGCCCGTAGTGGAGCGCGTCTGTGAGCTGAGTGGTGTGGCGGGCGTTGGTAGGGGGTTCGGTACCCCGAGACCCCGCGTTATTCTCGCAGTGGTCACCAGCATAATTCCTTAGTCACCATAGACAATTGCAAGTAGGTAAAGAACTAAAAAAACAGGACGAACCTATGTTGAGAAGAATTCTCTAAATGGTGGAGTGGGCGAAAGTTGAATTATTGCATAGATGTTTGGGGATTTCAGCAGCCATGTCAGATGGCAGGTACGGAAACGGAAAACACAGAACGTAAAGTAGAGTTTATTACATAATAACATAATTATGACGTCTGTAATCCCGGAGGGTTTAAAGTCAAAGTCAAATAATTTATTTCAATTAGGCACAAAAAAGGCACATGAACGTCAACATTTACAAAAAATATATATAATAATTGATTCTAGTCGCCCATTCCAAAAGGTCGTTTTCGTATGGAGAAGAATGGGCAAGAAACTCCACCGTTACTCTTTTAAAATATTTTCATAATATCCTGTATACATGAATTATATAATTATATGTGAAGACGATGCACCAAGAATAAGATTACTATACCACGATAGGTAAAAATAATGAAAAATGAAGGAATGACAAGATTAGGAAATAATTATGTGATAGATGCATGGTGCTCACAAATATTTACAAGCATTGTAAAACTATACGATATTCCTAACATTTTAAGCAAAGGTGCCACACTTCGTCAGTTATGTTTAAGTCCCATGTAATAGGGGGCGAGCCTATTACCATCAACCGGGCACAAATCCAGACTCCGGGCTGCTGTTGAAATTGCAAATGAAAAATCCTTAACAATTTTTCCCGACCCGGGAATCGAACCCATAGGACCTTTTGCTCAGTTGTAGCGCTTGCGACCACTATACCAACGAGGTAGTTATCTACAACTATATACAAACTATATATACTAGTAGAAACAGTTAAATAACATGCGACTGGTAACGGTTCGCTTACAACACTAAATTAAGCCGACGGGGGAAGGGGAGGGGTGTAGGGTGGCTATGAGAAAGAAAAAAAAATGTGGGTAAGAATAGGGAAAAAAAAGAAATTCTATTTAGTCCGTCAGTCAGGTAATAAAAAAATATTAGACACGTATTTTTTTTTAATCATATTAATCAAAAATGACTTGATGCAACGCATTAAAGTTGGGGAGTGGGGGTCACTACGTTATAAGTAAGTATATAATCTACATACTCCTGACGTCATGGCACATTATACTCGATACTCAATTCTTTATTGCATTCCACAATGTAGTCTTAGGTGGTAAATATTTGCCAAAATAAACAAGCATGGACCCTGTCGGGCACAGCAAAAGAAAGATAATATGTGGAGAAGAGTGCTTATCAGTTACATAACTTATAATGAAACTTATTCTCAACAAACTTTTACAAAATACTGATTTTTTATAATAATTATAATTTTAAATTTAGCATGCGAGTAATGTGTTTTAGCGATTTGTGTGTTTATAACTCAATGTATCGCCGTAATCTTTAGATAACGTAAAAAAAGAAAAAATATGTGTGCGTTATTTTTTCAGTCTACATGACGGACAAAAAACATTTTTTTAGTCATCATCCCTATTTGATGACACTTATAAGTGTTGAGTGTGCATAATCTTCCTAAATTGACCCCACTGCTGGGACTCCCGCCTCCTCTCTGTGACAGTGCGTGGGCCATCAGCCGTCATCCACCACGCGGGCCCAGTGCGGGTTGGTAGATGTCAGTCTATTAGGTAACCCTACAAGTCCTACAACGTTCTCACATTTACAAAAGACAAATCCTAACTAATATTACAAATGCGAAAGTGAGTGTGTTTGTTTGTAACGCTTTCACGCTAAAACTGCCGAACAGATTTGGATGGAATTTGGCACATGGGTAGACCATGACCTGGATTAGGACATGGAATACTTTTTATCCCGATATTCCAACGGGATCGAGACTTATGCGGGGTGCAGCTAGTAAAATAACAAAAATAAAAACGTATTTAAACAAAATGACATAATTGCCATTTGTAACCATTACTTTCAGTCAGCATTCAAAAAACTCAAAATTCAAATCATTTATTTCAAATAAACCAATTACAGGTACTTCTGAATTGTCAAGGGGTCGGTCAGTGAGAAAGATGAAGCTAGTTGCCCATTCCAAAGCGTAGGTTCCTATGGAGAAGAACGGGCAAGAAACTCCATGGACACTCTTTTAAATCAGAATATTGTTACAAAATATTGGTTACATCATTCATGTTGAAATTATACATATGAGAACAATTTAGAAAGACGTGCACTTTAAAAGCGTCCATAGTAAAAATATAAAAACAAAAATAATAAAAAAATTAAAATAAGCCATGGCAGCTAATAGATGACCAGTCCCCACTGACGGCGCCCGTTCACGAACATGACGCATGGATCAGCATCATTTAGCTCAACCATTTTGATCCAACACACACGCCACCACCAGCGAGACATTTGAGTGAGCATGACATACTCTCAGCCGCCAGGGCACATTCAAGTCAATGAAAAACGTACTCAGTAAATGGTAGATTTAAAGTAGTCATTCCGTCAGTCACCAAAAGATTCGAGACTATTCCACATTTTCCTAAAACCACAGCCACTCTATATTCTGAAGTAATGTTGGCAGTATAATTTGTGTGGAAAAACTCAGTCGCTCTGTATTCTGTACCCGTCGGAGAGCGAGAGGGAAGTAGCGCCGTCTCGCTCTCACGGTGCCTGTTATGGATAGCGGGGGGTATTCATAGTGTGGTCGGGGTGATTGGAATTTCCAATTTGGAAAAGGGCGAATGTTGATGTGATGTGATGTGTGATGTTGTTCCGATGTTCGTATTTGTTGAACCTTGTACTAAATACTTAGATTTTGCTATAATTATAAAAAGTGACAGCGGCGACGGCGGCGGCGGCGGGACAATTTTTACACACTTTTGTGGTCGGTGTGTGTGACGAAACAAAAAGTCTTCAGAATAATAGACAATCATAGACAATCAAAACCTGAAGTTATGTATCAATTAAAGATATTCACATGATTAACGTAGCGTGTAGCAAGTTTCGCGTAGTGTCAGTGTGTACCAGGAAGTTCGTAGCACGTAGCGCATAGCTTGAAGCTGTAGCGCGTAGCACGGAGTGTTAGCACGGAGCGTAATATTTTGTTGGCTCCGCGTAGTCGTAGCTTGTAGCCCATTTTTATGATTTTTATGATGATGATGATGATGATGATGAATCTCATTATTCTTCATCAAAGCTTTGGCGAATATTATTTTAATGAAACAATCAACTGCCTAGCCTTTTCCCAACTACTATGGAGTCGGCTTCCAGTCTAACGGGATGCAGCTGAATACCAGTATTTTACAAGGAACTGCTGCCTATCTGACCTCCACAACCCAGTAACTGGGTAATACAATACCCCTTGGTAAGACTGGTTGTCAGACTTTCGGGCTTCTGACGACCCGTAACGGCTTTCAAAGATCCACGAATGACAGCCGGGATCAACGGCTTAATATACTATTTTAATCTTAATCAAACAAAATGCCAAGAGGCCAAGTGCGAGTTGGACTCGCGCACGAAGGGTTTCGTACCATTATCTATAAAAACGGCAAAAAAATCATGTCTGTTGTATTGGAGCCCCCTTGAATATTTATTTTATTCTGTTTTTTCTTGTTTTTAACAGCGAAGTCTTAGACTTAAAAAGTAACTGTTGGCGTAAAATTAAAGTACGTTCAACATGAGTGATGTTACCAATATTGTATATCTATTTTTTTATTTAAGTGTAAGTCCGTGGAGATTCTTGCCCGTTCTTCTCCATAGGTACTACGCTTTGGAATAGTCAACTAGCTTCAACTTTGCCAACTGACCGACTCCTTGACAATTCAAAAGTGCCTGTAAATGGTTTAATTGAATTGAATTTGTTTGAGTACGATAAAATTTTGTTTTTCTCTTCAAAACTTCTCACTCAGACTATAGCTACGGCCGGGGGCGTGTCCGCAGTGATTGATGCCTTTTGTTTAAACAACTTACCGCTGTTTGCAGCCACCGATACTAACGTCGATAACTTGAGACTGTTTCACGGTTTTTTTAACCTCTGTTCTAAGAGAATGGCTGGATATAGACCTGGCTTAAAATGGGAGGTGACCTAAATAGGTTAGTGAGTATCTGTCAAGTCAATCCTTTTTTATCGTGATTTTAATAGGTAATTATTGATTATATTCTCTGGTGAAAATATAATTTAGTGTATTCTACTCCTACACGAGTAGCATGACAACCATAGAATCGGGTTTTCTACGGGTTTTTTCGACGGTAGAATAGACATATATCTAATCGAGTTTATTAGTATATTTTTGGCACAAACATATTTATTTTTATTTAAATATAAAACACTTACACACTATAAAACTGATTTACATCCGTAAGACGTCCTCGTAACATAAGGTCCAGTTGAAAACCAGCGTCAGACACTAGTTGTCTGGCATTTATGCTGAACTGGCCGTATTTGGCGCAGCCGTGAGGCACACAGTACTATTCTAAGGAATTTTTTGTATTTTATTTTTGTGTGAATATTGTGTGCCTTAACCCGAGTCAAATAAATTGATGTTCATTCTTCCTTTCAAAATGACAGATTGTGTTTTATCTGTCATTTTGTCTATTCTTCCGTCGACAAAACCCGTTTCTAATTACGTCATGCTAAGTGTGTTGGAGGCCGTTGATAAGTAATTTTATTGTTCCTTATCTGTGCGTTTGCACTGGCGAAACATCACAACAAAACATGTTGAGATCTCTAGTTCCCGTCAAATTTTGGACAAACATAGAGATTCCAACATGTTTTGTTGTGAATGTTTTGCTAGTGCAAACGCACAGTAAGTAGGTACTTATAACTTAAAAAACACATTCATGTCTTTACGCTCATTAATAACTAATTATACATGTCGGTACTCAGTATAGCTGAAAGCTCTTTTTGGAAGTTTGTCGGTTTCGTCGGTTTGGCAGAAGAAGCAAACAGACTACCATTCATAGACTACTATATATACAGAGCTACCATTGCCATTCATGCTGTCAGATAAGCTTGGTGTATGCTGTTTTGTCATTACAGGTACAAAATTACATTTTAACTTTGCCTGCAGTCAATTTTGGCAACTTAGATGGCTATCTTTTACATTTTCAGCACCTTTTGAAGGATAGGTATGGCTAATCCATTTGCTTCATTCGAAAAAAAAAAACTCAGCAACGCAAATAATGCAATGAATGTTATAGAAGTGAACCCCGCTGGTGTACGTGGGTGGCAGTAACCGCATTACAATAGTCAATTTTTTAATACCAATTTATTCGCTAGGAATCTAGGAATCCAAGAATCAGATTGCAAATTCGGTCCCAAATAATGATATTCCATCTAGACATAGTAACCACAATATCTCTATATTATCTATACGTACCCCTCTATAATCTGTGGTACCCACAGATCTATAGAACGCAAACAATGATGACAGACGCAAAACTGTAGCAAGTAGAAGTGCAAATAGTATCTACAAATTCAAACAGAATACAAAATCGAGGAGTGAATATCAATATTTGATATTTGGTATTGTAACGACACCCCGCTCTCGGGTGCGGCCATTTTCGGTACGCTTTCGCGCACTTTTTGACATTTCGATGATGGCAGTTATTTTTTTTGACTTTAAATTTTTATGACTTTTTTTATTAAATTGATCTGGTTTTTTGAGCTCAAATGGAGTTGGGTAGTGCACCTACCATAGTTCAGTGATGACTAGTGGAGTAAGGCTGTTTTTCTGCATCTGTCAACTGTCTTATCTTCCTAACAGCATAAGCGGCTGAGCTTAGCCGCCCCGCGAGACATGTTATATGGGGTCCCTATTGTCTCGTCTAGCGTGATTCCTACGAAAACCGATTAATTAATAAATTCCAGTTTTTCTCCATTCAATATGATGTCAAATTCGCTACTTTTAACAGTTTCTATTTAGTACCAAATTATTTACCGTAAACCAATCTTGGACTTGAACAATAGAGCTATTATTGCTATAGCAAGATTTTGTGACCGTCGGTTTATTTTAAAGATCAATTATGTGTCATCTGAAAATAACACCATCTTCGGTTGATTTTGAAATAATTTGGGTAAAATTGAAAAGAATACTGTCTTTCCACTTCGTCATAATTGCATATTTTGTATTTATTTTTATATTTTATACTACATTATAATTATTAGTATATATATTTTAGTGATATTTATTTTAGAAGTAGGTATATTCTCATATTGTATGTCTATTTTTAAATTAGTGAATAGTTAAATGTTTTTATTTTATGTGTTTTATTTTTTCTTCTACTCTTACACACGTTGTCTACCTATATCTCATTTTATCCACTTTCCTATCACAGGTATGCTGGAAGAGATTTCTTTAGAAATTAGCATCACCTTTGTACGTATTTTTATGTTCCTTTTTTCTTGTCAGTTTATGTGTGTACATAAACTGTTAAATAAATAAACTACAAAGAGGAATGGACCCAATATCGAACCTTGAGGAACGCCCATTAGCATTTACCAGACGCCGTCAGTTTACATACACCCTAATGAGTTTGTACCGTTGACTTGAACTTTAACCTTTCTATCATTCAGGTATGATCTTAGCAAATCAAGAGCTGTATTCCTAACCCCATAGTGCTCCAGTTTCAGCAGAAGTTTCTCATGTTCTACGCAATCGAACGCCTTCGAGGGGTCGCAAAAGATTCCAATGGCATCTTGTGCTTCTTCCCAGGCGTTAAAAATGTTCTTTATTAAGCGTCAGTGGTACAACGCCCTTCAGTGAAACCATACTGTTGATCATGATGGATGGAACTTTTATTAAAGTGACGTAACATTTGATTGAAGCATTAACGTTTCAAATACCTTACTGAGAACTGGCCGAATTGACACAGGCTTATAATTTTTGGGTTCCTTACTATCACCGGATTTGAACAAAGGAACTACTTTACTGTGTTTCATGACATCCGGAAAGACTCCTTGGTCTAAACTCGTGTTAAATATGAAAGCTAAATAAGGCGCAATGGTTTCGATGATACATCTACAAACTTTTACAGACATTCCTCTAGATCTTCTGTTGATTTAATTTTAAGATCTTAAAAGCCTGGGGGTTTGTATGCAGAAACCTAAAATCCAAAGGGCATGTCTTTACATTCTTTCTATGTAAGGAAGCAGAAAGCGCGGGTGAGGAATTTAAAGCTTCAGTAGTTTTATGGGGAATATTAGCAAAAAAGTTTTCAAATTCCTGAGCTATTTCTACATCTAAGTTGATGGGGCCATAAGCAGTCTCTAAATTAAATTCGGTATTACGCTGTTTTTTCCTACCGGTTTTAACTATTTATTATTTGCCAGGTAGTTTTTATTTTATCATCAGCTGATTTTATTTTATTGTTAATTTGAAGAGCTTTAGCCATTTTGCACACACTTTTAAAAGTTTTATAATATTCTGCTACATACTGATGAAAGCTTGTATTATTCATATTATGTTGCTTTAGTTTAGGTCATAAATATCAAAAAGTTTTTCCGTGCTTTTACGAATATGCCGCCCAATCACTTATTATGAACATTGTGTAAGTAAATAGTGGTGCCGATTCTCTTGTCACAAATGCGTCTAAACTAGACTAAAAATCACTAAAAATTTAGTTTACTCCTGTCAAACGATGATTTCCCATTCTGAAATAGACTAAAGTGGCACAACTTAACTATATTTTAGTTTGACAGCACTAAGATTGTACTGAGATTTTAATTTAGTGAAAATGACTATTTTGCTATTCTGAATTTGACGTTTTTCACCTAAAATTTTAATTTTCTAACTAATTCTGACCATTTTTAATCGCCACCGAAAATGGTGTGGAATATTATTAGTTGTCATGAACTAAAATTCACACGAACATCTCGACTTCGGGTGCAAAAACAGTACTGTACTGGATTTTTTTCTTTTCTTTTGCTTATATCTCGAAAATGGTGTGTCCTATCGCAAAAATAATGAAAATTTCGACCCCCTTTATGAAACCCTTATACCCCTAATACTCAACACGTAGGTAATATTTTTTTTTATTTTCCATACAAAAAGTGAAAAATTCCATATAAAACACGTCGAGGCTGCCCCCACTGCGCGCCTCCGGCTCTAAAAAGTATGTACCACGTGGAGTCGCAATTGTCAAATTCGATTTAGTTGTGTCAAAATATTTTTTTTAATTTAGAGACTTTTTACTACAGAATAGCGTTTAAGATTCTCATAGCCAAAAGTAAGGAATTTTAGTGATAGTTTAGTTAGTTTAGTCCGGTGTACAAGAGAATCGGCACCAGTTTTAGTCTATAGTGGAAAAGTGGTAATAAATTGTTTGTTTAATAGTGAAAAGAACTCGGCGTAGAACTCATTGTAGGTTATTTAACCACTCGACAATATAAACTTACGTTATTTTAATTTTCGGTTTTATGGTCGTTCGATATTTAAGTTTTCTCTGTTTTGAACATTGACATTTTACCCGTAGTTAAGTATTTTAATTTTCGACGTTCAAATATGTAGCCAAACAAACTCAGTTTCGCATTTATAATATTAGTTAGGAAGTTAGGATTCGGATTTCCCATAGGTATTGTTATCAACCTTTTATTGTTTTTTTTTTTTTGAGCACGCATATTCGATGCAAAAAATACGTTTTTTTAAAAGAAACGCTGACGATTGATTTATGAATCAGTCCCAGGGTTCCTGAATTGAAAATTACCTGAGATTCGTTCATATTTTTTTACCTCACAACAAATTAAATGTACTGAAAATGCAACGAATTCCACGTGAGGATTAAAAATGTTCAAAAAACATTCTTTGTTCTGATATTTTTCAATCTCTCCGTCATATTCTGTAAGACTGCTCGTTTTTACACTCGACTGTCAATAAAAGTGTGTTAAAACATCTATTTCTCACCCTGCCTGCACATTTTAGCTTAAAAGAACATCATTAACACGCACGAATTGATTTCCACCAATTTCTACAAAGACAAATTAAATAGGGCGTTTTCCCAATCCCGACTCAACATTTCCTCAAAAAGTATTATATTTCATTTCTCTCGTGTTTTTTCTCAATTAAACAAAGAATTATAATATTCAGTAAGTACTTTTGATTGCAATTTAACTGTTATAGTCCCACCGTTGTGTTTCTAACTAGCCAAAAGTGTGCCATTCTCTTCGATTTTCAAATAAATATCTCTATTCCTACCTTTATTCTGCGAAACAAAAAACATAATCTACCACAACCTTAATAAAAAATAATATTCGTCCAAAAATGGCCAAAAAACAACAAAAGACAAAAGACATTACACCAACCGCAAACAATCAAAGACAATAGGGACGATATTTTTAAAAAAACAACAGCTCGTCACGTCGCAGGAAGGCGGGAAGACGGCGGCCGTTGATTGGTGCAAATTGAATTTGGAATCAAGGAGCGCCGGCGGGTGAACGGGGAGGGGAGGGGTGTTGTCGTGTTGGCGATCGCTCGCTGATTGCCCGTTTGCGGTGCGACTAGACTAGAGTGGATAAGACGCATTGTTTTAATAGTTTTACTATTTTTGTATGAAAAGGGATGATTAATAAATACATAGATAGTCCAATAATGAAGTTACTGTAGAAACAGGTTACTAGGTATATACCTGTATTTAAAGATAAAATATTCTGTTTTTTTTTCAAGATACTTTGTACCAAAAAAATACACAGATTTTGAGTAGGGGGCAGGGGGTTAGGGTTAAAAAGTTGCCCATAGTGTCCGCAATTTTCCAGCGAATGATGTCACTGAAACGTTATTTCTGAAAGTAAGTTGGTGTATTTTCCTAGAGAGAGAGAGTTTTTCGGCAAACTAAAGTCAAACCCCGCTACCATCATTTTCAAGACAGACGTCACTGCGGTCGTTATGTGACGGCCGCGCGGCCCGGTGCTCTTCTAGGAAACCGTAGCATACGAGGGTGTTTTTATATAAAAATAAAAACAATGCAGGAATGTCTCCATTAGGATAGCGAGCTGTTTCCTCGTGCATACTCTACTCAGTTCCAAGCATTCAACATTCACACTTCGGTTGGCTATGGTATGTTATGTGAGCATGAAATACCTAACACGGAATCTGCTTTGTAGTAGGAGTGATCGAAACTAGCCGTTTTTAGGGTTCCTTACCCGAAGGGTGCTAAAGGGAACCCTATAAACTAAGCCGCTGTCTGTCCGTCCGTCCGTAGATATGCGTCTGTGTTTCAGCGGGCTATATCTCATGAACCGTAATAGATAGACCGTTTTTTTCACAGATTATGTATTTCTATTACCGGTATCACAACAAATTATAAAAAATAATCATTATAGGGGTCGCCATACAAGAAACTAGTTTTTTCGGCGTTTTTGCTCGATCTTAATACGGTACCTACGGAACAAACACTTCGCGTGGGAGTCCGACTCGCACTTGGCCGATTTTTAAACCTATTCATTAAATACGAGTAAACTGGGCTCCAATAGAATCGGTTGATTAAAACTATGGTGATTTAAAACTTGTTATTGGAGCAAAGAAAAGTTAAACAAAAACCTGTAGTGTCAAGATTACCTTATTTTCAAAATCATGCCAGTTGCATCATGGTTAAATGCAACATTCATATTTGAACAACTTGGCTACATAGTTGTTCTCCCTGAAAACCAAACGTTTTGTAAATAAAGCAATAAAAATATAAATAAGCACTAAACAAAACACGATACAATAAATTAATTCTCCGCTCCATTTCGTATAGAAAGGCTGGACAGAATTAAATCACGACTAACGCCATCTAGCGACGGCTCTCATGAATACAACATGAACTAGTGACTGCTAGATGGCGGTGTTACAAATTTATCGCCACTTTTATTGTTACGACCACTTTGGCCGCGTTTCGCGGGCTTTTAGCTAAATTACTCTCATTACTTACATACTACGTTAACATATTGCTGTTTGTGGACTGTGCAGCGATTTAAGCGCTACTTTACTTTGTCTGATATTTTTGGTAGCAAGAGGATAGTTGCGCTGAAAGTTGAGGCAAAGCAAAGCCACTGTATGAGGAAACAGTAAACCAAAGCATTTTTTTTTTCTAAGTAAACCGAAGAATAATAGGCTTAAAAATACTGCATTACATAGGTAACAAGTCCCTGAAAGGGCACAAATGTTTACGGTAGTACGAGAACCTTTCTCTTAGATCTTGCCCCATCGCTGTCTAACTAAGGTTGAGATACTGAGAGATTATCATCAAAGAATGTTGCTGTATTTATAATAATCTTATTAAAAATATTAAAAAAAAAAAAACTGAATGTGTCGTACATAATCATTACTGCCACATCGCTTCAGCAGCTAAAACTCCAAACTCACGCGATAAACACATACAAATCGCACAGATAACATTTGCCGTCGTAATTTGGCTAATGTATCATAAACATTTTTGCTTCATCTGTTTCACTAGGCTGAGTGGGCAGTTACTGTTGCCCGGCGGCGCGGAAGAAAATATACCCTTTGTTTTTGGTATTCGTTGATATCAAAGCGCGTAATTTGTGGGGGTAAGCAGACTTATGAGCTTTGACGCATGATAGGTTACGAATTATTGAATTATGTTTGTTCTTTGATACTTTTTTATTTTTCTTCTTTCGGGAACCCATCTTCTACAATTCTATTATAAAACCAATATTACTAGTACTTGTCTGAAAACCAATACCTTGTTTGTTGATAGACTTGACTAAGATTCCAACGTTTAAATAATTGTCAATAGTGTTAATGAATAGATACAATAAAAACAGTTTCTTTCAGAATAAAAATTTATTTACTATTCCCACTTACATTATTCTGTTTTTACAGGTTCCCAAACCCAATACAACAATGTAGTCACAATTTCCACACTTACACACACTTTCCAAAAACCAATTAAGTACATATTATCTAAGGTGGTAGTGTATCCTATGTAATACCTATAGTGTTTATTACATAAACACTATCACCATTGTATAAGTAATTGGTTTTTGGGTGACGTCACTGAGTATGGAAATTGTGACTACATTGTTGTATTGGGTTTGGGAACCTGTCACCAACAAAATGAAATGTTATATAAGCTGAGATTTTGACTGACAGGGTCCAAATTTATACCTGTCGATTAACGTGATCATGATTAATTGACAAGTCCCAAGTAACGACTCCGAGTACCGACTCATACAGTCTTTAACCAATCGGAGAGAGACGCTGTTGAAATGGGTAGAACATTCACTATTCGAAATTACCCACAAGAACGTCATAATATTTTATTCAAAATTTTTACTAACATTTAATTGATTTAATTCATCAAGCGACCCACTCAGCCATCTCGTTCACAGACAATTTGACAAACCTTTAACCGGCCCGTATGTTGATGGTATGGTGTTTTTATGTAAATCTACCACTGTACAAGTGCGGCGGAGGCTACGGATTTCTTTAGCCAGTGAATTAAGTGTATTTGGACAGTCAATAGAGATGTTTAAACCACCTATTATAATTTCCAGTCATGCAAGGGATGTATTTAAAAAATCTTCGATGATTTGCATGGAATTAGTATGTAGGTAACTAGGTACTATATCTTGGCGATTTGTAATATCTTTGATTAGACTGCACTAAATTTTGACTAGTAATGATCCCGACGAAACTTGGACAATCGGTGAGTGAGTATTGAATGATACCACGTCCAAGACACCCACCACGACAGAATCTGTCGTGGTGGGTGTCGTGTAAAAAGTTTACCATATCTGATATGGTAAACTTTTTTGATATCATGATAAATGACCATTCATTTATGGCCCCAAGAATTCTAGACAAAAATAAAACCGATTACTCCATGTATCTATTAAAACTGGATTTGGATCGTCAACTAAAACAATTTTTCATAGACTATTCAAGTAACTCTATATACTTCCGGGCAAATTTAATCTGTATAATGTTTTCCGATTTCCGACTTGACTTGTGGCAGGCACTTACATATAGCATATCTATATTTACCGTCTAACCAAGCCAAATTAGACCGTATTTCTGGTGAGATTCGTATATTTATCAAATGTTGTTGGAAAAAATAAGATTGTAAACGATCTTTCTCAAATATTTTAATGGCGGTCGAAAGCGCTCGCAAATCGGCCATATTGGATTGGTTTTCCCGCTTCTTTTGTATTGATTTGAATTCGTTATCTTGTTATTTTCGCTGTGGTGATTTTCTTCAGATTAGTTTGGATAAAAATATGTTTTTACGTATCCAGGTAGTGTAAATTAACTCGCTGGACGAATATTATTTGTGGTCGTATTGCAAAAGCAATTTTGAAAGTGTCTTCCTTGCGGCCCATTAACTAATTATAAGCAACAAAATAAAATGTTTGTCAAACATTGTGTTCAAATATGTGAGCTAAGTCTATCACACCAAAAACATTTTCATGTAAAATGTTGCCAAGACGAGATCCAGATGGCTCACACTGTCAAAAACTTCTAACTTTACACGCCCTAACTCTACAAGACCTAACTTCACAAACTTTACACCTTAGTCAAAATATGTGGCCTTTTCTGGCCCGATCGCCGTCGATTTATTGGTGTAGTTAGAAGCTTGGCTCTACATGAGAAATAATGAACTAAACGAATGAATAATTAACTATTGTTTAACAGAAAAGTTAGTTTATTCACTGTTCATACAGTGAATAAATGTTTCACCTTACGCCCATGTGACGGTAGCGAAACGGCCAAGCGGCGGCGTCTTGGCAACATTTTACATGAAAATGTTTTTGGTGGGATTTCACTTCTTTTTGTAAGGTGCAAGTCAGGTCAAGGTGAATTTTTATTGGTCTGAGGGTGAAAATAAAAAAATATTGTCATATTTTTTTATTTTGTTCAATGTATTTTCTTACTTTTTTTTGGGTGTTTTTCTTGCACATCAGAGGTGCCGGTTGCTTGGCTTGGTTGTTGCTGGTATAACTAGCATGAAATTCAGTTTGTATGGGAAAACCGATACAAACTTCCATCCCCTAATTTAAAGGGTGGGGGTGATTTACCAAAATCCTGAAATATGTATTTTATTATTTATGACAAGGAGTCCCTATATTAATTTTCAAACCAATACGAAATCGGGGTTTTTTTAAATATCTACCAATAAAATCTAAAGTAGGTTTACGAGCTATGCAATTTAAACTTATGTTTATTATGTCCACAATTTATATCATATCCCGAGAATTTTGTTTATCATGATAGTGGTAGGTAGTGCCCTTGCGCTTCGCTTGGCTCAACTTGGCGGGGGCCCTGGGGCACTACCGTGCCCACAGGCCCAGATCAAAGTGTTTGATCAAATATGTGACTGTGTCTGGCGCCCGCATTAGCCAATTAAATACAACATGGTTCTCGTTCTGCACAAACTATTCCTTCTGTTAATCATGTTTGATGAAAGACTAAGCTGCAGATCATGATGAGGAGATTTATACCTTGTTTAAAAAATACATTACTACAGACTGTGGCTTTTGCTAGTTTCTTCTAGATATTGCCGACACACGACAGAAAGAAGAATAATCTTTAGAACCGAGTACACATGGCTACACATCAAGCTATACATTTCCAGTTCATGCTGATCTGGCATTATAGGATTTCCGTACAGTGTGAGGTCAGCTTATACTGGAAATGTATAGCTTGATGTGTAACCGTATAAAGATAGATTCATAATTCTCCTGCCCTTAACCCAATTTATTTGGAGTTGGCACAATATGACTTTTTCTTCCATACTTCCCTCTATTAATCGTCATCTCGGTAGGTAGGTTTCACACAGTCTATCCATCGTTTCTTTGGCCTTCCCCTACTCTTATAGCCATCGACATTCATACTACACTTTTTCCACGACAGTTTCCTTATTCCTCCGCATCGCATGCCCATACCATGACCGATTTCCGCACAACTTTTCCGCGGTGCCACTGCCACGGTTGGAGTCTGTAGGCAGATACGTAACGGGGCACTGAGGAAAAATTACTCAGAAATTATAGACTTAAGCATTCTCATCTCAGCTGCATGCCTTTCATTCATCTTTTTTGTGGCCCAACATTCTGATCCATACAAGACAGCAGGTCTTTTTTTAATATATCTTCCACTTCTTTAAATGGGGAATGCGGGAGTCGCAGATTATTCCCGTGACCTGCCGCCATTTCATCCATCCAGTGTTAATAATTATGTGCTTTATCGTCCACGGTCCAATCTACTTCGCCATCGCTTTGCATGAGTGAACCGAGATACCGAAATTCAGAGCAGATTGGGAGAAGCGCGCCATCATAAACCATAGATTATAGACCAATTTGATAGTACCTCGTAAATAAAAAACTACTCTCGTCTACTCTTGTACATGCTCTGTGCTCTTGTAGTGTTGATAATATTTTATGGCACCAATCTCAGTGCCCTGACCTATCTTATTGCAATCACTATAAAATAAAACTCGTAAACTATTAACTCGTATCGCTATAAACGCTCCGCTATTATGTGGGCAATCATTGCTTTTATGTCAGAAAAGACTATACGTATTATGATACTTCATATTTAATAGCCGTATATTCAACCATTAATCAGCTATCATGATCTTTTTGGTAAGATAAGAGTTAACCAAGATAAGGGTAAGTAAAAGTTCTTTCAAACCAGAAAGAACTTTCAAGTGAATTGGACATTCAGCCAACTTAACTGGTACTAATTGAAAAACTTTTATAATCCCTTTATTCCAGGCGACACAAACCCATGCATATTACTCTTACTTACTACCAGCGCCATCTACTTGGAGATAGAAAATACAACAGCGACGTATTCAATGAAGAGCCTGCTACCATAGACACATAAATATTTTACAATTTTACGTACACAGATGTCGCTCAAATTAGTTCAAATGAACATATGTAACCCGACCAAATTAGAACAGTCATAGCTAGTATAGCTACACAAACAAATCACTTCTGTTGATTCATTTAGAAAGTATTTTTGATTTATTTACTTTATCTAGTTTTAGTTTCCACAGAGCATGTAACTGTATTAGTTTCACAGACTACAATATTATTTATTATTTAGTTTCGTAAAAGTTGGCGAGAAGGAAACATGTTTCGCGTCAACTGATATTTTAATTTTTATTTACACGTTATAATGTTAAGGAAAGAATGTAAAGTGTAATTTATATCGTGTTTTTGTTATGTTACTGTGTTTGTGTACAAAATGAAAGTTATTGAAGCTAAAATTGTCGTTTTAGGATCGCAAGGTAAGTTGGTTACATTTTGATTTCTTTCAAGTTTTTCTGATGATGTCGTAATTTGTACTATAATTAATTTAGATATCATAATGCTATCAGTTATTTCGATATAATTTGTGGAATCTGAAGAAAAAAAAAGCTAAAACACTATCTTGATACTTTTCAACTTTTTAGCAGTCCGAGGTGATTGTGTATTGTTCTATATTGCGATTAGATAATAATAGGCGTATTTATCTTATAGATCATTGTTCTATTTAAAAACCAGTTTTGTATGTCATCATTATCGACCAAACTAGAATTCGATTTTCGAAAACCGAACAGCAGCAGCGCGAAATTAGTCGTCTTTGAAAACTTTTTGAAATGTCAAAAACTTTGGTTTTCACTATTCACTTGATTGATTTTGATCAAATGAAAGTAAGTACCAAAATCGTATAGTGGAAAAATATTAGAATTAAGAATAGGATATAATACATTTATTTGCATTACAACAATGGTCTTTAAATAATAGGGATAAGATCTACATGTCTCGCCATGGACTGGCATACAAAATAATATTATAAAATGAAGTTCCCTAGAATAAATGCATCTCTCATCAATAATAACAGTGTAGTAAAACAGTCATTAAGGCTACTAGTACAAAATTATAATTCTAAAGATTTTAATTATCAGTTTTAAATCAAAGCAGTACCTATGAAAATAAATATCTGTAAATCAGTAACAATATTATTCTATCACTTTTTTATCAAAGAATTCTTTTCACTACTTATAAAAAGTATTACCTATGATGAGCCATATAGGTATACAGGGTGGATTTTTGAGATGGGGCAGTAAGTACCTTAGGTAGGTAATAAGGGCTGGTTTCCGCAACTCCACGCCAAAGCGCGTATTTTGCGTACGTGTGGGAAAAATCGGTTATTCGATCCACCCCAAATCCTCAAAGAAGGCCAGCAACGATTTGGTGTTACTGTCAATCTCACGTAGGGTACCTGGGTTACCAAAGTACTTTGCCCTGTAAGTGGCGACCACTGGGCAGTTTAACAGCACATGAGCTGCTATCTCGTCGTCCTCCATGCAGGCCCTGCAGAGCGGACTGTCTGTGACTCCTATGACAAAGAGGTGTTTATTAAATGACCCATGGCCAGTTATAGCTGCTGTAACCATACGCAGCTGTTGTTTAGTTAGTCAGAGAACTCTTCTCGAGAGGTGGCCATCGAATAAAGGGAGTGCCTCCTTAGCCTGCGTGCACTCGCCTTGATCCGACCATAGTTTGTGATGCTGATCCCTAGTTCATTTCCTTACCATAGTGGATAGGTAACTGAAGGGAAGTGGCGCGATGGGTTCAGGCCCCACTAGTGCCATGCTCGATCCCTTTCTGAAAAGTTCGTCGGCAGCATCGTTCCCCAGTGAACCACTGTGTCCTTTGATCCATTGAATGGTTATTTTATTGAGGTCACCCACCTGGTTAAGGCACTGGTGGCACTCGTATATCAGCCCAGAGGCCACAGTGTGACTGTGCAGCGCTTGCAGAACAGCCATGCTGTCTGAGAGTATATGTATCGAGTGGTCCTTAACTTCTGAAGCGGCAAGAGAAATACCCATGCATTCGGCCTGGAACACTGTGTTACTGACAGGCAGCTACCTTAACCTTTATAGCTACAGGAAAACGGTCTTAAGAGACTGTTTTTAACTCTTTGACACATTTTGATCTGCATTCACAGATTGTGCAAAAATTGCAAAAGAAAATCCCATGCTTAAGGTAGGAAAAAAACTCGAACTTCCTTTTTTATGATGGACAGAAGAACCAAAAATAAACAAAAAAAATTTAACATTGAATGAATATGTATTATAATTCTATTTCCTAGAACAAGATAGTTTGTTGCTTGTGATTTCACGTTCTGAGAAAAAAATGACCTCAAATAATTTTGAATTTTCAGACTTGTAGGTATGGGACAAGTTAAAAAAGACTGTTCGCTACAAAAGTCAGAAATCGCAAAAAACTTAGTATGGAAAAAGTTTATTCAATAGTAACAAACTATTTAAAGTTTATTCTCAAATCAAATAAAATTATAAATTTATAACTATAAAATCATTAAAAAAAAAAATTTTTTTTTGTTTATTTTCTTCCAGTCTATCCATCTTGAATACTGATTGGACTCTCGTAAAGTCTCATTTCCTACTACATGTATGGGAAAAGTTTTTTGCGATTTCTAGTACTCAAACCTCAGTTGGTGTAATATTTTTTTGATACAATAAAAGAAACAGATGAATTATTGGCATCAAAAAAATTTTTTGTGAAAACTTCCCATTTTCTTGATTACTGTACATTTTTTTTTTTAATATGTGAATGGCAGATCAAAATGTCTCAAAAAGTTAAGCTGTAGGTAATTTAGGTACAAAATATTATATCTTTTGGGATATTGTTAAAAAAATTAACGGCTGTGACAAAAAAAAAATGGCTAATGTACCATTGAAGAAGTTCATATTTATACACCGTTAGGATTATTTCTGCTTGCAGTGCTCGGCCGCCAAGCAAGTCGGTCATCGTGTTCACGGGATTTTGTTTTCAAACTGCTTAGATAAGAAGTTCTTCGATAATACATAGGTGTGCGGGCCCATTCTTAAATTTTAAGGCTCCAAATAGTTCATAGACTTACCCCAAAGTAGAGTATTATTGAATGTTTTCCTGCAAATCTAAATTATGGATACCTAATCTGAAAACTTATCATTATTTAGACCATTTTTAGGGTTCCGTACCCAAAGGGTAAAAACAGAACCATATTACTAAGACTTCGCTGTCCGTCCATCCGTCTCTCTTAGGTACATGAGGCACCAGTCTCTTACAATGGTGGAATATAGTCAAAGTATTAGCACAGGGGGAAAACCACCACCTCTTTTAGCAGTTTAGCAGATGTTACTTCAATGCGAGAAAGAAGTGGAGCTATACAGGACGTCGAGCTCCATCTCTTTCCCACGCTCAAGTAAGATTAAAATAATACTGCTAAAAAAGGTGGTGGTATGGCCCCTGATTACCAGATAAATCATTCCATACAACATTTTCAATAACTAGGTACTGCTTCATTAGCCTACACCTTTGGGTCGCTAGACGCTGCGAACGAAAATGTACCTAACTTTACAAGCGTAAAGTGAGTTTTGCTTTGAAGCTGTGCGCCGCCGCGTGGTTATTGAGACTGCCAGGGCTGCCTCTTTCGATAAAGACGTCAGTAGGTACCTATTTGTAGTACACTTTATAAAATAAAATGCTTTTTAATGTTTTAGCATGTTAAAAAAAATTGTCAACTGTAATATTTTTATTAACAAATGGAGGTCATTGACCTTTGTATTCTTTACCTCAGACGCGTAGTAGAAGTACAGATTACGTGGTAGAAGTAATTACGTACCTACCAATGATATACAAAACACGAAACATGCTAGTTTAATAAACAATTTACCTATTTAAAAAACGATAGTACGAAACACATTGGATACCTACTTACTCACATTTCTGTATCAGCAGGTAAACTGAAAAAAGATAAGTTTTTATCTCTTCTCTTGCTGGATATTCATCCACCAACCACCAACTGCACATGAACCAGCCATAGCTTAAGAATGTTAAACCAAGTACGTCAGGTCGACCGATGGGTACCTACCTACGTACGCGCCTCGCTGCTGTCGGCAACCCGTTAGGTAGTTAGCGCGCGTAAGTACATGGAGTGATTTATCTGGTAATCTGTGGTATTAGCTAAAACCCAAAAACAACGTTAATTTCCAAGGCAACCAATTGTGATCTTAAATAAATAATAAATTTATTTTGACAGTTCGTGAAACACTGACCCTTCGACTGTGGGAGGTCCGCGTCGGACCGTAAAAATTTGGATACCCTCTGTTAAAGGTCCTTTCGGGGTCGCGCGTGATTACGGCGTGTCTGGTTAAAACGACGATATCTCCGAAATTACGTTAGTTAGCTCGCTACCAGTTATATTATTGGAATCGTTATTAAATTAGCTTACAAGATATGTATACATTAGTATAGTTTTGCCTTGTAATGTATTAGTAATTGTAATGTATGTTCAGTGTGAGGGAATATTTCCCAGTTTTTAGTGTTAGGGTCATTATAATTAAAAAAACAAACCATTACTTTAAAAAGTGTTTGTTAAATTTCGATAAATACACCCTATTTCACATAAATAAAACAAAAGAACACACCATCCTATACATTTTTTTCATGCCACAAGCAAAACAAAAGAATGACGTAATTTGCACGTGCGGCGTTCCGAACAAAACAATGGGTATGTTTACGGTTCTATTCTGAGAACGCGATAAGCCTAGTGGCTTGGGTTTGTTATTTATAATAATGTTTGGCCCTTAAACTTATTACATTCAAAGTCTCAGCTGTTTGAAGTGTTTAGTTTAACAGTATCGGCTAACCGAACCCAACACTAAAAAACGGGCGCAAAAAACACCCACTCAAACTTTGGATCACTGTTTAAATTCTGTTGCCTAAATTTGAAATCTAAATCAACATTCTACATTTTGAAGATATTTACAAATCGATAGGCACATAAAAAAGGCATGCTGCCTAATAAAAAAAATACACAAATCAACAATCAAAACGAACAATTTCAAAAAAAGAATCACAAAAAACACAAGTACTTAAACAAGGATGATGGAAAATATGGATGCGGCCAATACTGTCACATTTAAACAAGAAAAATATAATTTTAAATCAAAAACATTTTACGTACTTGTACATAATATTATTATTATTTTAAGTATTTTAGCGTATATATTATGTATAAATTAGGTAAATAAAAAAAATAAAAAAAACTTAAAAACGAAGCAGTCCTCGTTGTGGTCTTCGAGTGAGAAGAAAAATTAAAAACATGTATGCCTTTCCTGTGACAGACAGACAGACAACGAAACAACAAACAAACAACCAATCTTATGTATATATACATGCACACACGAACACACACACACCCAGCTACTATATTTTCAGTTCCAATACGTTCAACAGTCAGACTCGATTTCAACCTCCTTTTTTGAAGTCGGTTAAAATCACGAATAAAAAAAAAACTCAAAAATATAAATATATAAATATAAAAAAAATATTCGAATTCAAATCTCGGATGCCGCATCCATATTTTCTATGATCTATAAAATCGTACAAGATGGCGGTTTATCCCTGTTCGTGATTGGTCCGTTCGGACCGATGACTAAATGAAATTTTCATTTCAATAATTTCGCTACTAAAATACTTTAATATTATAATTAAACGCCTAATATCAATAATACGATACATAAACACATACGTAACAACCATATTTTGCATTTCTGCTAATAGTAATACCGCGAAAATACCACGAAATGTTCGTCGACCACGCTTCAAATGTTTTCCATGTTTGTTGAAATGACTATTTCTGCCCGAAATCTTTATGAATTACACTGTTTAAATAATCAAAAATGGTTATTACTTACCCAGGCATGTTATATAACTCGCAAACCACACACAGTACACTCACAATAAAATATTTTTAATATTTACGTAAACACGGCGCGCGTGCGAAATCTCGACTGCGGAGCGGGTGCGGGGCTCGTATGTTGTCAGTTGGTACCGCGTCATTCGGTATGTTACAGACTTGGACGGAGTTAATATGTCTTTCTCATTTCGTCTTCTAGACTCTGTGCAAGTTTAAACGAGATAGGCACAGTTTTAATATGCCATTTATGTCAAAATATGGGACAGATAAAAACACGGTCCGCGTCGGACCTGCCACAGACGATACCCAAATTTTTCCGCCCGACGCGGACCTCTAACAGTCGATGGGTTAACAAAATAAAAAGTGAAAATAATCTGCCTTCCAATCCGTCCTTTTCCAAGTTTAACAAGTGAAGATCATTACATTTTTTAATATTGCTCACACACTGAGCCTACGCTGCGGCGCTGTAGAATACAATATGATTACTTTAATACACCAAATGGGCTTTAAACACAAGTGAGTCATCGGTTGTTAAAATCAATAAATAATCAAGTTTTATTGGAGATTTCCTGTTCTGTGGTTATATAATTATTAATAATCACATAATAACAACTTTCAATGTTAAGCCTTAGTGTTAAAAATATTTGTAAAAGAGTTAATACTTGTACCTTCAGAAGACTGAAAAGAAGGGCACCCCAAGACAACAACCAGCATGAATGAGCTGTAATATGGATCGGATGAGACAGGCTTCATACCGTGCAAGATCAGGAACCATCATCTGTCTATTGCAGATTGTCCCAGGACAGATTGCGTTAAAAAGAAGAAGATAACAAATATAACAAAAACAGGATGGGCAAAAGCTATGAAGCCATAACATAACATCGCGCCGGTATTTCCCGAAGGTATTGGCAGAGGTGTACATATAGTACACCCACATTTCGCCAGTTATGTTTAAGTCCTACATTATAGGGGCAGTCTATTGCCATCAACCAGGCACAAATCCAAGTTGTGAAAGTTTTTAGTAATGAATACATTTTAGGATGTTGTATCTTAAGGGGTTTGGTTTCCGCACTTAGTCCGTCAGGTGGACCATTGTGCGTGGGCCATAGCGGCCGTTTGGTGGTTATCCCAACCAGCCCACTTCCCTCCAGAAGATAATTAGGTCTCCTGGTCTGTTTAGAACATCTGTGTATGATCTGGGTGACCCGAGGGTTTCTGTTCTAATCTGGGTGACGCCCGTGCATTCAAAGAGCACGTGCGCAACGGTCTCCTCAGCCTCCAAGTAAGCCCTGCACAGAGGACTGTCCGTTATGTTTATTGTGTGGAAGTTTTTGTTTAGCGAGCAGTGTCCCGTGATGGTCCCCGTCACCAGGCGCAGGCCGTTCCTGTCCAGACGTAATAAATGCCTGGTCACCCTGCTATCCAAGGATGGCCCGGTGTCGAGGTGATGGGTACGATAGGCTCGGGTCCACAGACTGCCGTGCTGGATCCTCGTCCGGCAAGTTCGTCAGCTGCGTCGTTACCTAGCGATCCGCTGTGTCCTTTTATCCATTGCTGCATTGCAGTGTCACCGTGTTGCGGCTAGATACCGTTATTTGTTCTAGTGCATTATTATGACAGTGTTACCTTCGAGGTAGTTTATTTCCTGGCTTCTAGGGCGTGGACCGCTGGGCTCATACACTCCGCCTGATAGACGGTGTTAAACATTCCCAGCGGTCTGGAATTCTGGATATATTTATGTTGAGGTCGTGTGAGAAGACTCCGACTCCGGTACAGGAGACGGTCTTCGATCCGTCAGTGTATACTCTCATTTCTTACAGGCTATTCTTCTGTAAGTGTTATGTTGTGCTCAAAGCCCCAAAAGAACACCACCATTCAAAGGCACTCCTTTGAATGGTGGTGTTCTTTTGGGGCTTTGTCGCAGGGTGATGCCATCATTGGCTTTCGGTTGATCGTATATTCCTTTACACGTGTGTGCTTAACTCTGGAGTCATTGCATAGGGTTCCTGATAAATGGAGCCTAAAGGTAGCCAGGGCCGCATCCTCCCGCACGATGAGGTGCAGAGGTGGCAGTCCCAGCATTACCTGTAGGGTGGTGGTGGGTGCAGTTCTCATACTGCTAATGATTGCGACGCAAGCAAACCGCTGGAGTTTTTCGAGATCTTTTTGGGCTGTGCTAGGTCTGTCCTGGGCCACCAGACCAGTGAGCCGTATGTGATAATTAGTCGGATGACTGTGCTGTATAACCAGTGGGTGGCCGATCCCCCAATTTGGGGCAAGCAGTCGCTTGCACTGCCACAGGGATATGCTGGCTTTTGTAATGACATAGTTCGTGTGTTTTGCCCAGTACAGTTGTTTGTCCAAAAAGATGCCCAGTTATTTTGGTTTCAGTAGAGAGGCTTAGGGCTGTAAGGGTTGTTCTAAAGAATCGTGGTAATTGTAGTGTTGTCAGTTTCCTCTTCTTTGTGAAGAGAATCAGTTCGGTCTTTGTAGGGTTCACAGAGAGTTGGTGCTTGTTGCACCATTCCTCTACTATTTTCAGGGCTTGACGCAAGAGGGTTGCATAGAGTGTTTTCGTGGGTCCCGCTAATTATTATGGTTATGTCATCGGCGTAGCCTACGGTGAAAGTGTTGGTGTGAGTGTTTTGATGAGGCTGTCTACTCCCAGGTTCCATAGAAGCGGCGAGAGGACTCGCCCTTGCGGGCAGCCCGATGGCTCTCGTAGTGTCATTTACTGTAACTTGTACGGCCCTCAGTTTGAGCATGTTGGTGATCGGCCCTCGATGTCAATGAAGGCAGCCGGCGCCCAGCATATGTGGTCCACTGCACAGTCAATTTTAGAAACCACGCTGTGCAGCGCTGATTCTGTTGGATTGTCTGTGGAGTACGCATGCTGTTGTTTTACCCGGAGAGGTCCGTCTCGGATGTGCCTGTCACAGAGTCTCTCAAGGTTTTCAGTAGGAAGGATGTGAGGCTTATGTGCCTATAAGCCTTGGGTTATGGGTAGGTTGTGTATAGTCGGTTTTGCTAGGTTTGGGTATGAAAATTACTTTCACCTCGCGCCATGCGAGAGGTGATTGAAATTTAAGGATAATAATTAATGCTCTGTATTACATTTAAAACAATGATCCATCACCCACTCTTTTCCTTCCGGGATAGAATATAATAATAAGTTATTAAATATTATCACCTATAGTAAAACAGTTTACTTGTAAAAATATAACAGCTACATAGCCAGCATACAGCTAAATGGTAATTTAAAAATTTGATAACACTGATTTATTGTTCAGAAGTACTCATCAAATTATTCATAAGCTCATGAGCCTTGTCAAAATATAACAGCTACAGCATACAGTTAAATGTTTTTTTTTTTTTTTAACACTGATTTATTGTTCAGAAGTACTCATCAAATTATTCATCAGCTCATGAGCTATTCTTAACAAAAAAAATGGTTTGTGATATTTTTTTCGCACAAATTACTTCGCATAATTGTGGGTGAATGTTTCTTACAATCAAAATCAAGTCATTTATTCAAATTAGGCTGGGAATCAGCACTTTTTGTATGTGATAATTACATAGACAGTCCCCCAAAACGCACGCGCTTCACCACTTCCTAGTGCTTTAGCCGGGAAGAAGTGGCGCAACAAACTCCCCAGCAGCACAGCTGTCTATTGAGTTAGAAGAACTGTATTCTATACAATAGTACTTATACAAAATAATTAACGCACGCGCTTCACCACTTCCTAGTGCTTTAGCCGGGAAGAAGTGGCGCAACAAACTCCCCAGCAGCACAGCTGTCTATTGAGTTAGAAGAACTGTATTCTATACAATAGTACTTATACAAAATAATTAACATTACAAAATACAAATTAAATTATTTGCCATACTGTGAAATAGCACACATATACCAACAAATATATAAACAAACCAGCTGTTGTCCGTGACTTCGTCTGCGATCCAGAAAAGTAGCCTAAGCCGGTGCATGGTCCACCCATGTGCCAAATTTCATCCAAATCCGTTCAGCCGTTTTAGCGTGAAAGCGTAACAAACAAACAAACTCACTTTCGCATCTATAGTAATAGTTAGAATATCTGTAATATTTAGGCCATATTATTCAGTCTAGGTCAGGATGAATGAACTTTTTTAAGTACAAACTTATTATTGTTTTCACCAATTGTAACAGTTGCCAAAAACAAAGTCATGTTATCTTCAATAGGAAGTAAATGTATAATTTTTAATTTTTCTTATAACAATATCTTAATCACGGAATAAACAATAATCTGTCAGATTAAGATCAAATAAATGTACCTACTACCTACCAAACATATTAAGATTATATATTTTTCGATTTTGCTGCATAATTAATGTACCAACTTAATCAATTCGCGATAAAATGATTAATCTTTTCTACAATAATGTTGATATTATTAAGAGTGGAAAAATACAAAATATTTTTTTACTTTATTTTATTATTTACTGCGCCCCGCGGTTTCACCCACATAAGCCTCGATCCCGTGGGAATATCGGGATGAAAAGTATCCTATGTCCTAATCCAGGTCATGGTCTACCCATGTGCACAACATCCAAATCTGTTCACCCATCTTAGCGTGAGAGCGAAATAAAACAAATAAACAAACTCACTTTCCGTTTTAAAAAAAAACGGAAAGTTAGTGTTTTTTTTTTTTTTTTTTTTTTTTTTTTTTAAATGTTGCCCCACACTAGGCATTTCTCCTGTATCGTGGGTGCGTTTACATACATTTAAACTCACATACACAAATAGCCAGACCCGGAACAACTAATTGTAGGTCATACAAATATTTGTTCCGTGCGGGGATCGAACCCGCGACATTTAGCATATTAGTTGGGAATTATTGTTATAGCGACGATAGAAACAATCTGAACATTTCAACTGTGTACCCATTATGGTTCATGAGATACAGCCCGCTGACAGCCAAACGGACAGCGGAGGCTTAGTGATAGACTTTCCTTTGGCACCCTTCGGGTACGGAACCCTAAAAAAGTTTTGTAGTAAGATCAACCGCACGTCAGTAGTACAGACTGGCGTCTGTACTAATGACGTGCGGTTGATCTTACTGCTACAGCTGGCGCACGTCAACCTACTGCACTCTGTCAAATTTCTTTAATAGAGTTTCAACTTTATCACTAAAGTATAAGGTTCAAAGTTGATTGGGAAAATTTGACAGTTTCGGGTAGGTTGATGTGCTTTGGCATCTATACTTTTATTTACCCTTAATGCTACGAAATAGTCCCACTATCATAATCACATGTACCATGGATATTGGACATCTGGTTGACTGCACCTAATAATTAGCATCGCCCCGCGGTTTCACCCGTATAAGTCTCGATCCTGTGGAACATCGGGATAAAAAAAAATAAGGGCGTCAGTTTTTTTTTTCTTAGTTAATTATAATCAGGGTCTGGCAGTTTGAGTAATTTATGCGGCCTACCCAATGTCCTTTCTTATTGTTCGTCGAATCGTTGAGCTCCCTTAAGTTCTGAGTTGAGCTGCACGATTACTGACAAATGCGTGCACTGGATTGACATGTCCACTGACCACGGATATCGAGGGATATGCCTTGGAGGCCTGGCACGTGGCGCCTCGACATTGCTAAATTGGGCTTATGTTCGAACGGCGGCTGTACGCTTCATTCAGTCGCTTTGCAACTGCGTACAGTGTACTATTGATGCGTAAAAAACCAAAATGCCGAGCTGTGCAGTAATAATTTGTAAAAATAGGTCTAGTACCATCAACCTGAAGACAAATGTCGTGTTCTACGACCGGTAAGTAAACATTTAAGTCACTGTTTAATATTTTAAATCAATTTTTAAATCATTTACTAACTTACGTCCGGAGCGATACGAACTAGCCCGAAATAGCCCGAATCTTTCCGAACGGAACGAACGTTTTGGATTTAGAGAGGTGCAATCGAGTGCGTGCGGCTGATTTTATCGACATGCGTATTATTGCAGTCGAATCTTTTTTTACCGAAGTCAATGGATATTCTCGTATTACATGTATAGTATAAGAGTTAAATTTGTTGTTAATTTAATTTTGTTTGAAGCAAATAAAGACATTGTTATTTCAATACAGTTACTCGTGTATAGCATAATATTTAACAGAGAGGGTTCCCTTTACCCGGTAATACAATATTAAAAAAAAAAAACTCATTTTATTTTAGTAAAAATAACCCATATTTTCGGATAGGTATATAAAAAAAAAAAAAAATATATAAAGAAAATTAAACGAAGTTATAATAATACAAGAATGTGCTAAAGTAAATATCGATAAAAATTATCGACCATCATTTTCGACTCCCTAATTGCATGCGTGTGCATTGAATGTTCGCAAATAGCAAGTGTTTACAAGTGAAAGCCTCGCCCATTCTATGTATGTGTGCTATTAGAAATTGATTTTGTGTAGCTGCTTTCTTCTTTGTGTGCGAGTTCAAATTTTAAGTGTGTGTCGTAAGTACACTATTTGTTAATGTTGTAATTATTTTGGTGGGAGATAAGCGGCCGCACTAGGATTCCTTACTATTCCGCAATGAAGGCATATCTCTGGATATCTATGCCACTGACACTCAATCTGTTTGGTACTCAAAAGACCATTTCAGACACCAATCTACGTGGTCTTCACATGTTCAGTTATCTAATAATCAAGTTCTATTGGACGACGATTTTCGTATACAATTACGACTAATCTGTTTCATTTTGACGGTTCAACAACATGCATTCGGTTATTTACGTTGTTGAACAGAAAAAAAAAACGAACATAGAAAGCAATGGATTAGCAATCTGTTTCAAAACGATTCAGATTTAATTGATCGTGAATTACGCATTTAGGGTACTGGCCAAGATTATATCTGGACTTTAACAGATAAATGTTTCGGCTATCTTCTCAGAGTAGTCAGATAGGAAACGCCGACCTCAACTAGTTTAAAAATATTATCGATGTGTATGCCAAAACCTGCCTCAATCTGCCTAGCCTTTTCCCAACTATATTGGGGTCGGCTTCCAGTCTAACCGGATGCAGCTGAATACCAGTATTTTACATGAACCGACTGCCTATCTGACCTCCACAACCCAGTAACTGGATAATACGATACCCCTTGGTAAGACTGGTGGAAAGACTTTCGGGCTTCTGACGGCCCGTAACGACTGTCAAAGATCCACGAATGACAGCCGGGATCAACGGCATAACGTGCTTTCCGAGGCACGGAGGAGTCTCGGTATGTAAAATACAAAAGCTACTTACAGAAAATAAAATCATTTAATTTCATTTCTGTAAATTGTGAAGTGGAACGGTCATTGACAGTCAGGTCTGATTGTGTTAATAAAAAATTCCACACTATTGTAATAATGACTTAAATGATAAGAGCGGTAAGTAAGAACCTATGCAGTTAAAATACACACAGTCTATTAAAACCGGATTAAAGGACAAGCGTCTCTGATGCGCCACATACGGGGCAGCCCCAACAGCTTCCTGCAGCTTATTGTAGGGAGAATGGCTTGCTCCTTCATGGAACATAGGACAAAACTACATGTTGTACGAGTAGTGCGGTCCTGGGGCCTTATTATGAAGTGTTAATGCCATCATTATTCCACTGCGAAAAAAGGATGGTGCTAGCGGCCTTGTAGCGGTTACACCGCCACATACTAACTACGCATCAAAGACATGACGTCACACAAATCCTGCATCGCGCAATTAGAGTTTACCGCGCGAACGACATAGATAAGACTATCCGAAATCAACAGTCGGGCAGTCGGCCCGCCAGACACAACACCCGTCTGGTTGGAGGATCCTCCCTTTTCTATGGTGGATGAGTGAACTTTACACCCTGTTCCTCATGCCCCTAAAGCCTTATATAGCTCGGTCTCACACTCACACTGCAATAATGGTGGCATTAAGGCGCTGACAACAGGCAAACGGTAAAAGTAGGCTTGACTTAACAAAAAAATACGCCAAATCTATATAGTTTGTGGTAGCGGGAAAAATGTTAATCTTGAACATATTGCTCAAAACTTGGATGTTACCAAAACACGTTTACAAAAAAAAAAAAACTATACAAATTAACGATAAACTAACCTTTTAATTTGAGTTCTGATCCAAAATATCTGCTATAAATATCAACGAACGTTGGTATTTTAATTAATAACTAGAATGTCTTAATTTAATGCACAATTTGGTAGTTTTTTATTTTCGATTACTCAACTCATTTTTGAATAAATCGATAATTACTTTATATTTTACAAGAAATTACAAGCATTGTGTCATTGCGCTTCTCTTTCTTTTCTATGCAGTCCGACAGTGACAGTGATTTAGCTGTTGTCAGCGACTTAATACGGCATAATAAGGCCCCTGATCCAATATTTCCATTGTTGTCATTGTGTCTATTTTGTCTATTTCGTCATTGGTGCCGATTCTCTTGTACACCGGACTAAACTAACTAAACTATCACTAAAATTCCTTACTTTTCGCTATGAGAATCTTAACGCTATTCTGTAGTAAAAAGTCTCTAAATTAAAAAATATATTTTGACACAACTAAATCGAATTTGACAATTGCGACTCCACGTGGTACATACTTTTTAGAGCCGGAGGCGCGCAGTGGGGGCAGCCTCGACGTGTTTTATATTGAATTTTTCACTTTTAGTATGGAAAATAAAAAAAAATATTACCTACGTGTTGGGTATGGGGGTTTCATAGGGGGTCGAAAATTTCATTATTTTTGCGATAGGACACACCATTTTCGAGATATAAGCAAAAGAAAAGAAAAAAAACCAGTACAGTACTGTTTTTGCATCCGAAGTCGAGATGTTCGTGTGAATTTTAGTTCATAACAACTAATAATATTCCACACCATTTTCAGTGGCGATTAAAAATGGTCAGAATTAGTTAGAAAATTAAAATTTTAGGTGAAAAACGTCAAATTCAGAATAGCAAAATTGTCATTTTCACTAAATTAAAATCTCAGTACAATCTTAGTGCTGTCAAACTAAAATATAGTTAAGTTGTGCCACTTTAGTCTATTTCAGAATGGGAAATCATCGTTTGACAGGAGTAAACTAAATTTTGGTGATTTTTAGTCTAGTTTAGACGCATTTGTGACAAGAGAATCGGCACCATTGTGTGTCTATATTATAACAATAAATTAACATGTATTGATGATTAATATTCTATTAATACGAGTATTGCTTTAAGAGGGAACGGTGCCCGCGATTCTCCATACAAAGGTATTCCCCGTTTTTCTTCCTTAATAATGCCTCTAGAGCTGTCATTTTTTTTTTTTATAAAATCAGGGTCTATAAAGACATGTCCCTGTCATTTCCTTTTTTTCAGCAATTAATAAGTAAGGAAACTATGACCCTTCAAAAATTACAAAAATGCCCCATTTTTACCGCCGTGATTAGAGGACTACCAGACTAATTCGGAAAAGTTTTTAGCATAAAAGAAAATAATAGGAACCTATAATAACTATATACTCTTTCTTAAAATTTTAATGTAAAAAAATATTAAATCGGCTTAGTTTTCGAGGAGATAAAAGGAGAATGCCAAACGTCGTTTTCGTCAAAAAATTTGTGATATAATCGGTCTGAGCTGCAGTTGTCCCTATCGCACTTTACAGGGTTTAACTCGGTTTTTCGGGCGCAGCGCGACGGCAATAGTTTCTTGAAAATACCTATTTTTTAAATTCCTCGCAGCACCTGTTCCCTCTTAAAGGATAGTGGACCGCTCACCGCCCGCGAGCCGTCACACGTAAAATAGACTTTAATACATTTAGCCTAATGTTTAGTCTGGTTATATACACAGACCGACATTTTCCAGACGTTAGGTACTTAATATGACAAATTATTTTAGATAAGGGCAGAATTTTATAAGATAAACAGCTGATTCTTATCATCATAATATATTATGTAGCGTCACACATTGCAAGGTCGACGGTAAAATAAATGAATTATTTGAATTTACAATAAACTTGAATAAATTACACAAGAAAACAAGTAGGTACCTATATATTTTGAATCCTCCCAAATATATACCTAGTCTTGCCATAAATATAGTCACGAAGTTTTTTTTTTTTTTTTTGTAAATAATAATTATTACTTTTACAGTGTGTTAGTTTAATACATAAATATAAAACAATTTAAAATATAAAAAGCTTATTCGAAGTGGTCTCTATTGGCTGCAATACAGTCCTTTAAACGTTCAGGCCAGTTATCAATAGAAGCACGCACTCTTTCCATGGGAAAATTCTTCACTGCCAATCGTATGGATTGTTTTAGGGACTCTAAATTATCATGGCGTTTAGAGCAAGCCGTACTCTCTAACACTGACCATAAATCATAATCCAACGGATTAAGATCGGGACTAGACGACGGCCAGTCTTCAGCTCTGATGAAGTCCGAAACGTTCACTTCCAACCAAGACTGCGTGGACCGAGCTTTAAGACCCGGCGCCGAGTCTTGTTGGAAGGACCATACTTGGTTATTGAATATGGTGTTAAGGGGCTTAACTAAGAATGGTATCTTGATACACTTGTGCCGATGTTTTGATACCTTTTTCACAAAAATATGGTTGTCACTCCTTCATAACTAACACCCCACCAAACCATCTCTGAAGTCGGATAATGCCCACGTTGCACTTGTCGACTAATTGGGAAGCTTCCTTAGAGCTTTGAGCATAAATTCGGTCATTTTGTTGAAATATTGCTCAATTGTAAAGATTTTCTCATCCGTAAACAAAAAAATTCTGTGACCTCCCTTTGCGTACCGCTTCAGTAGTTGTTTCGATTTTACCACCCTATTTAAAAAAAAATATCAGTTAAAAAATGACCAGTCTCTTATAGGCTGCAAGTCCTAAGTCATCTTTTAAAATACGCGACATGGTTCTGGGTGCTATCTTCATCTCCCGAGATAAAATCTTTTGCTTTCGGACAGGATTTCTTCGAATTCTTTCTCTTACTGCTTTGACCACCTTTTTCGTACGAACACTACGTAGACGGCCAGATCTTTTTCTGTCACAAACAGAGGAGGTCTCATTGTACCTATTAATAGCCCGGTACACAAACATTTGACTAATACCAAGCGTACGGAGAGTTTAAAAAATTGCATTTGGCTCTATACCAACTTTGTGTAATGCAATCACAGCGATTCGGTTCTCTTTATCACCCCACTCCATTTTAATATCGCAAAATATTGTACAATGAACAATCGCCAAAATTAGAAAACACAATGAACAAATCGTATAAAAATGACAGATTCCAAATTCAAATGTAATATCTTTCTTATTTTTAATTGTAACAGTATTTATGGCCAGACTAAGTATATACAATAAATAAAATAAAGTTAGCCAAATAATAATCCAGTTAGACTGAAAGCCGACCCCACCAGTTAGGCAAAGGCTAGGGAGATTATGATGATAAGCAGAAAACGTTGCAAGATTAACATAAAGATCTCACCAAGATAACCAAGGAAAGTCTTTACGAAAACAGTGAAACAGACTCACTTTCTGATTTATAATATTACTTACCTAGATATTTCAGTCTTAGAAATCAGCCTGGCAGAGCGTTAAGCCGTAACGTGCGAGCCTGTTATATGATACCTACCTTCTTACTTGTGTATGTCGGTCAAGGGACGTACTGAGATCTTACCTGAAGACTGTTGGTGCAATAATTCAAATCTAGTTTCACATACATAAACCTAGGCACTTATGAAATGTCTGAAGCTAGGTGCACGGTTCCTATGGAGAAGAGCCGGCAAGTAACTCCACGGTTACTCTTTAGACATATGAGGAACAGGGTGTAAAGTTCACTCATCCTCTACAGAAAAGGGAGGATCCTCCGACCAGACGGGTGTTGTGTCTGGCGGGCAACTGCCCAAAATATTGTATTGAATAGCTATGGAAGCAACTAGCCAGTACAATACGTGCCAGTAAAGATGAGACTTGACACTCCACGTGGTTTTACTTGCGCAGTAGACGATTTATGGGTAAAGTCTGAGGGAAGGGATCGGGCGTCATCGGGGCGGTGGAAAGAGCGCGGGAGTCGCGGTACGGCGCACGTCAAGTGTCATCTTTTGTGGCGCGTAATGGCTCTCGCAAACAGGCGCGACACGACAGCACGACACGACTCTGATAAAACAACTTCACGGTAGAACAATTACCGGTGTTGCCTAATAAGAACATTTTATTTAATCGAGGCTTGATAACTCCCAGGTCATTGCTATCGGAAAACATACAAGATCCTCTCTTTATAAATGCCAGAGTACCAATCCTATATCTATACGCACAATGAACGTTTCCAAAACATTTTACATATAGCTACCTATTAGTGGCGTAGTGTAGTAGGTACGTCTGACGGGCTTATCAGTAACACTTGGTGCCACCTCATCTGCCTCACATTGTCCCAGCTATGTTGGGGTCACCTTCCAGTCTAACCGGATGCAGATGAATACAGTATTTTACATGGAGCGACTAACAATCTGACCTCCACAAGCACAACCCAGTTACGGCGTAATATGATACCCCTTGGTAAGACTGGTTGTCAGACTTTCGGGCTTTTGACAACCGTAACGACTTTCAAAGATCTACGAATGACAGCCGGGACCAACGGCTTAACGCGCTTTCCGAGGCACGGTCCCTCCGTGCCACTTGGTATGTAGACACTATGACACTGACACTATGTAGACAAGCATACTATAAGCTGGATGATTATATCGTAGATAAAAATGCTTGGCTAAATGCTGGTCCTGCTCCACAGCCACTTGGGCTCACTAGTTAAAAATGAAAAAATTGGTAGAGTTGCTTCCCCTTTTTTATTTTTTCTGACTACGTACTTTTTGTTTATTTTGTTTTTTTTTATTAAACTAAGTTTTAATTTATTGAATACTCCAATAGATAATATTGATTTTCTTTCTTTTGGTGGTAAAATTCTTGCAAACTATAGTTTTGTATAACTTAGACGCATTTTTATTTTCAATTTTTGTAAATGTGAGTACCATGGAGTCGTTTTACTATGTTATTATGTTGATTTTGACTTGAAAGAGCAGGGTAGTTGAGAGTATGTCATGCTCACTTAAATGTCTCGCTGATGGTGGCGAGTGTGTTGGTTGGATCATTCGGTTCCCTACAAAATGGTTGAGCTGGATGGTGCTGATCCACGCGTCATGTTCGTGAACGGGCGCCGTCAGTTGAGACTGGTCATCTCTTATCTGCCAGGGCTTGTTTTTAATCGTTTTTGATTTATATATATATATTTTTTTTTTTTTTTTTTTTACATTGTTCTCACATATAGAATCAACAAGAGTAATGTACCCAGGATTTTGTAATTTCTATATTTAAAAGAGTGTCCTTGGAGTTTCTTGCCCGTTCTTCTCCATAGAGATCTACGTTTTGGAATGGGCAACTAGCTTCAACTTTCTGACTAACTGACTCTTTGACAATTCAAAAGTGCCTGTAAAGGGTTTAATTGAAATAAATGGTTTGAGTTTGAGTTTGAGTTATGGAGAGATGGTTAGCCATCCACGGACCAACCGTGGCAGGTTTAGCTGGACCGTGCGGCTGTTATTACTTATCCACGAGCATTCATAAATAAAATTGCGCTTTGAGATTTTCAACTCTCTGCGCTGAGTCGAGCGTTGAAAATCTAACAGCTCTAGCTTCGCCTCGCGGTTTCACCCGCATAAGTCGCGACCCTGTGGGAATATCGGGATAAAAAATATCTTATGTCCGAATCCAGGTCATTGTCTACCAATGTGCCAAATTTCATCCAAATCTGTTAGCCAGTGTGAAAGCGAAACAAAAAACAATCTCACTTTCGCATTTATAATATTAGTTACATTGATAAAAAACCGGCCAAGTGCGAGTCGGACTCGCGCACGAAGGGTTCCGTACCATTATCTATAAAAATCATGTCTGTTGTATGGGAGCCCCGCTTAAATATTTATTTTATTCTGTTTTTAGTATTTGTTGTTATAGCGGCAACAGAAATACATCACATGTGAAAATTTCAACTGTCTAACTATCATGGTTCGTGAGATACAGCCTGGTGACAGACGGACGAACGGACAGCGAAGTCTTAGTAATAGGGTCCCGTTTTTACCCTTTGGTACGGAACCCTAAAACCCATCACAGTGGGCCCTATCAGAATACCAGCGCGGTGGTATTTAATTATTATTTTGTAAATATCGCCGTTTTATGCTGAGATAGGGGCCTTTTAGGCCTCGCACAGGCCTTTTTTATTTTTTGTTAGTTTTGCTTTAAGCTCCTTTTTTATTTTATATAATTTTGTTCTTTTTAAAAAAATATTATTACTGTTTGTATTTCCTGTGCGTGTCCCAAATAAAATATTTTTCTTTCTTTCTTTCTTTCTTTCTTTCTTTCATTAGTTAGGCTTCTTTTGTCACTTAATAAGTGTTACTGAAAACGGGCGTTAGACTGCTATTTCATCGCACATCTTTATCAAACAAAGGGCAGCTAACTTTGTCTACCCTCTTCGTCCTAATCTAATCTGATAAGAGATAACGCAGTAGTCATACACAGCAATAAATCCTCTTGATTACAATGTCAATAAGTTTTATCATCAGTATTGCATGCATGCTGAGTTACGTCAGGAGACTGACTGACTAGTGTGAGGTTATTTGTTGAGATAAGACGGGTTTGTTTAACTTTCGATTTCAGGAATAATCTAGTAGCAGTGAGCACGCACCTGTGTTATGTGCGTGTTGTATAATCATCACTAGCTTCAAAAACGGTGAAGGAAAACCATCGTGAGGAAACCGGAAATGCTTGAGAGATATTTCTCGACGGCATGTGAAGCCGAGTCAGAGGCCCATGGGCGGCATAAAGTCTGGCATCAGGATAGCCACTAACCACACGAAAAAGAAAGGACTAATAATCTTAATGATTACTGATACTGGTGCCAATTCTCTTGGCACAAATTATGCCTCTAAACTAGACTAAAAATCACCAAAATTTTGTTTATTCCTGTCAAACAAACAACAATTCACGGGTAGGGCAAACAAGTATGTACCACCGACGTGGAGTCGCGATTGTCAAATTCGATTTTAGTTGTGTCAAAATATTTTTTTAATTTAGAGATTATTTAGGTATTGCAGAATAGCTTTATGATTCTCATAGCCAAAAGTAAGCAATGTTAGTGATAGATTGGTTCGGTGTACAAGAGAATCGGCACCAGTATCTAGTCCGAAAATGGAATGACCTCAATTCACCTGTTTTTACTTTACTAAATAGATCGGCAGGCCTTTTCTCTAGTTGGTAAATTATTTCGGAACACTCAACATAGTTCTTCCACACCTCAGGAAAATACTGGCATTCAGCTGCATCCAGTTAGACTAGAAGCCGACCCCAACATACACTCGGCGTCACAAATATCGCACCTCTTTAAGAATTCCCTTCAAAGTCATTTTAACCCCATTAATCAATGGTACACATATGACTATAAGGTATCATTGGAAAGGCAATTTATTTAAATTTCAGAATAAATCAATAAATTTGGTTTTTTGTTTGCCAGGGAATAAAAAAAACACGCTAATGCAAATTATTAAAAACTTAAATTTTATTTTATCAGTGAAAATTCTAAAAAAGTCCATAAAATCAACTTAAAACCTAGTGTTACCCCAGCTTCCATGCGTTCTCTCATGGACCTAATTAATGTGACAACAGTCTCTTGAGGAATGTTGTCCCATTCTGCAACGACGGCATCTTGGAGGTCTTGGAGAGTGGTAGGGGTAGGATCACGTGCCCGTACTCGCCGTTTCAGTTCATCCCAAAGGTGCTCGATAGGGTTCAGGTCTGGACTTCGCGCCGGCCAGCGCATAACAGGGATCCCAACTTCTTGCAGGTAGTCTCTTACAATTAATGCGGGGTGACAGCGGGCGTTATCGTGCATTAACGTGAACCCACTGCCAACAAAACCCGCATAAGGAACAACCTGCTCCTCTAAGATCTCTGTTATGTACCGAGGAGCAGTCAGCGACCCTTGCCCGCGAGCACTTCCAGTCCGAGAAACACACACAAGGTTCGTTTTGCCTTCGATTGACATGCCGCCCCAGAACATGCACGAGCCACCCCCGTATTCCACTGTCTCTTGAATACAGGCTTGTGCGAATCGTTCCCCTTGCCTCCTGTACACTCTTCTACGCCTGTCGTTGCAGAAAAGACACACCCTCGTCTCATCCGAGAAGAGTACAGCCCTCCATTGGTATATTGTCCAATCCACATGGTCACGGGCAAATTGCAACCGGTCTCTCCTATGCTGTGCAGTCAATTTTGGCCCTGTAGCAGCCCTGTGAGCTGCAATTTTCTTCTCCTTCATTCTTCTTCTAATCGTGGAGACGCTGACAGAAGTTCTGCGAGCTGATCGCAGTTGTTGTTGCAGCTCAACAGCATTGGAGAACCGATTACGTAAAGACGTTGAAACAATGAAGCGATCGTCTCTTTCGGATGTGCACCGTTGTCTTCCAGATCCACGTCTTCGGATATAGCCACCAGTCTCTTGGAAGCGTTGGAACACTCGTCGAACGGAAAAACGACTCAAGTTCAGTTGCCGAGCAACATCACATTGCCGCATCCCTGATTGCAGTAGTGCAATGACTTGAGCGGCTTCATCTGCAGTGGTATCCATCTTCTGGGGTATTTTTCTTGCTGCAGCTGTTCACGTGTGTTCACTTCAAAGGTTGGATAGCGAATGACTCACATTTTGACCCGGGTCGCCCGTTTTATACCCTTGTAGGGAGGTGCAATTAGTGGCCGTTGTAATGCGTATTTTGACAACATTTTCTTTAACGTTACGCGCTAATGAGATCTGTTGTGTTTAGGAATTCTAACTGTTGTTACTTTAAAGGTCGTTAAACATACTTTCAATTGATACCAATATTAATAGGGTTTAATGTATAAGTTGATGGCGGGACTTGCTTGAAACTTATTTTCGGAGAGGTGCGATTTTTGTGACGCTGAGTGTAGTTGGAAAAGGATATGTAGATAATGATTACAGGTCAGAAGTGAGATAATGCTGCAAATATTTTAATCACCGAGGTATTACGTCATATCAGTTTCTTATCTCTTAATATGAGGTCTAAAAACCTTTAAACCCTCAGACGCCCACTCAGATAATAAAGTTTTAAACTACGGGAGCAACCGCCTTAGAAACTGAATATGTACCAAAATTGATAAGATATTTTATGAGATCAAACAGAAAGACGGGTAGTCAGCGAGCGTCCTCGCTGTGCGCTCTAGGTCAAAAAGTGGACAGGTGATAACCTGGTTCTTCTTCTTCATCGTAACGAGGATTCCATTTCCATAATATTTTATAAAAATTCAAAATTCAAAATATTTTATTTCACATAAACCTACATGGGCACTTATGAAACGTCAGAAGCTAGGTGCACGGTTCCAATTGGTCGTTTCCTATGGAGAAGAGCCGGAAAGAAACTCCACGGTTACTCTTTTAAAAATAATTGGTTTTTACAATATTTTCAAATAACAGTGTTATTAGGTATGGGAGGACAGTGTAGGTCTTTCAACAAGTACCAGGTACTAAATAATTATGGTCAGCAAATATACAGTCCACTAAGCCTACAGTGTTCTCACATTCACAAAATAGAAAATATAGGTATAAGCTTCGACCAGAATTCGCCTTTACCATTGGCCTCACAAAGGTCATAACATAGTACCTAACATATCGCGCAGAGAGAACAAAAAGAGGTGAGGCACCGTTTTGTTCGCTAAACTGCAAATAAACACAAACAAAAACATAAATTAAATATTTTTACAACCCCGTTCGTAAACTTTGTAATGTTATCATCAGATTCCTATAATGTAATCAGTTCAGTGTAGGTATTACTCATACTTCGCCCTCGTAATGTACTTGTATCGATAACATCCTCGGTTTGTTTATAAAATTACTATCTATCATAATCGTAATACATTAAGCCTGCTTTCCCTAGACGGGTAGGCAGAAAGTGGCTGTACTACAGTGGTCACTTTTCTCTTTATTAGTAACGTTAAAAATCCCATGTAAGTAAGCAAGCCTATTGCTAGAAAATTAAATATAAAACCAAGATGTGTGTGACGTGAGGCCGGTTTCGTAAACATGTGTGCACCTAGTGAGAGTTGTAGTTTGATTGTAAATGTGTGCTTGTGAGCGTGTATGCGCAGAGCGGAGGTGTAGTTTGGCATGCTTCACTGTATTGTTCGCAGCGTTATGTCTTAGTTTTCAATTTGGTCTGAGACCCCGGGCTGCTAAGCTACTGTAACCAATCGAATAAACGCTCGCGCAGACAGGCGCGACGCGACTCTGGTGGAACAATTTCTTAGAGAACTTCACGGAAATTGTTATACCGGTGTCGCGTCGACTCTCTCAGAACCGTTTGCACAGCAATCGCGCTTGCGATTCCTAGATCAACGCGGAAGTAATTTTTCGCTTGACTAAGTAGGTACTTATTCGTCAAAGAACACAATTCTGGGTTCAGCTGGCTATGTATACTCAGATCAGGAGCCATATTATGACGTACCTATTAATGCCACCATTATTCCAGTGTGTGAGAGACGGAGCTATACAAGGCCGCTAGCACCATCCTTTTTTCACGGTGGAATAATACTTCATAATAAGGCCCCTGTGAACGAAAAACTCAGACCAAATAAAAACCATGACATAGCCACAGAGTAATTGGTTTATAGACTGTGACATAGCGCTGTCAACAGTGACGTAATGCCGGTTTCGTAAACACGTGAGGTGTAATTTGATTGTAGATGGTTGTATATGTGTGCGTGTGAGCGTGTATGCACAGAGCGGAGGTGTAGTTTTGTCATGATTCACTGTTCGCAGCGTTATTCTTGGTTTTTTATTTGGTCTGAGGCTATAATCAACAGTTAGAAATCCACTGTTGAAATAGGCTTCTTACTAAACCGGTTAGAAATCGATTAAGATTGTAATTGTAACATTACAAAAAATATAGGTTCCTTAATCAAAATTAGGTAAGTTATCAGGTTGCAACCCTTCCTTAAAATTATAATTATGTACAGAAGCTAGCACATCAACCTACCCGAAACTGTCCAATTTTCCCAATCAACTTTGAACCTTATAATAATTCAGTGATAAAGTTGAAAATCTACTAAAGAAATTTGACAGATTGTAGTATGTTGACGTGCTGGCGTCTGTACCTAATATTTGCACGCCATATTTGGCAGAATGTGATGAACTAAAGTAAGGCCATTTTAATAGGTAACATTTGACGTCTGTCAGTTTAGTGAAAGCAAATCGTAAAATTACTCTTATCGGTCACAATAAACAATACAATAAATATTATTTCTCTTATCGGTTACAGTAAATATTATTTATTGTAATAATGACCGATACAATTACATATTATGTAATCGTAATTGAAAAATGCAATTGTGCAGTTCTAACAAAACGAAAAAATATTTTATTTTATGCCCGGCGTTACAAGGTTACGTTGTTGAATTTTGATGAATTGTCTAATGTTACCTATTAAAATGGCCTTACTTTAATGATACCATTGACTAATCCTAAGACCATAATATAATGTACCACATTCTGACAAATAAATGATTATGCATGGACGTATTAAAAAAGGTTATGATTATGATCATCATCGTCTGTTCAGCCTTTTCCCAATAGCGTTGGGGTCGGCTTCATTTCCATGAAACATACGGTCTGTTCTCGACCATTTTCTCGCATATTTTGCGTATTTTTTACGCGGTACTCGGACAATACGCTTTATTGAATTTGGTCACGTCATTGCCGCAAAATCCACCCAATTCGACTCATAATCCTAAAATAAACATGTGCCATAACTTTGCGCCCAGTTTTCCTTTGTTCAAAACGTTTCAAAATACACCTACTGGCCAACTTTTAAAGTAGCATAATATACATACATAAATATGTGTTGCCTACTCGGTGAGGAAAAACAAAACCGGTTTTTATTTTTATGTCATTATTTAAATGGGCAGTATTATTAATTGTTAAAACCGGTCGCCTAACGTTTTGGTCGTTAAATCTATTTTTGTTGTTGACCCACTTTTTGCGGTCCTTTTGAACCGAATTCAAAAAAAGGAGGAGGTTCTAAGTTCGTCGGAATATTTTTTTTAAATGTATCTATGACTCGAAAACGGCTGGAGCGATTTTGAAAATTATTTTTTTGTTTAAAAGGGTATTACTTCCCAATTGTTCCAATTGTCATCAGGTCATGATCTGATGATGGGATCCTGGAGAAATCTAGGGAATTCTTCAAGTATTATAGGCACACCTATAGCGATTTGGGTATTTTTTATAGTAACTCGTGCAGTTGCTCTCGGAAAGCACTATTTGGTGAAGTGGAACTGATGATGAAGACCACAGATGGCTACCGAAACTACTCTGTATGTGTAGTTCAAATAGACTCAGTCTTCTCGGTCATAGATTTGAAAGACAACCGTGACTAGTGAGTACTCAGGCCCAATAGGCTGTCGATGATTTTTCAGTCACAGAATCCGTTGCAAATGGATTTTTAGCCATTAGCTTCGTAGTTTCTAAAAGCAATATTTAGTTGACTGCCTCGCTGACCTAGTGGTCGCAAGCGCTACTGCTGAGCAGGAAGTCCCGAGTTCAACCCAATACTAGTTTGTCCGGGTTGGGCAAAGTAGTAGGTATTGGCTTTTTTCATCTGGAATTTCTCAGTCTGGATTTGTGCCCGGTTGATAGCAGTAAACATAACTGGTGAAATGTGGGGCTACTATAGCACCTCTGCTTAACCTTTCGGGGATTGCAGGCGTGATGTTTTCAGTAACCGAAAGCTCAGAGACTTCTCTCAAAAACTAGAAATTACTTAAATATTAATGCTAACTACAATCATATTTCTATTCCAGGTGTAGGCAAGACCAGCCTAGTAGTCCGGTACATAGGCAAGATGTTTTCAAAGCACATATCACCCACGATAGGAGCGTCCTTCTTCACCTGCAATATTAATCTGGAGAATGCCAGGGTTAAACTACAGGTAAATAAACTTAAGCACTTTTATATTTAAGAGCGATTATTCTGAAAGTTGGCAACGTCGCAAATAGATGTCAAATATTTCGCTGTTTTGATTAATTTGGCAATATTACTGCATGGGAATGTGGCTAACTAGCGAACTAGAATATTAATAATGAATTGCAATTATAACACTGAATTTGATGTAGTAGTTGTAACCGTTTTAGGTGTAAAAAAGGCATTCGGAAAGTTTCCAAATACTTTTTTTACATCTAAAACTAAAAATTCGGTATTACGATATCCATTATTGCATTTCTTAATCAATATTTTAGTTCACTAGTTAGCCAGCCACATTTCATATTTCCATACAGTAATATTCCCAAATTAATCAAAACAATGAAATCTGTGTGGTTCTTTTCTCAAAAGACCATTTCAGACTAATCTACAAGGTCCTCATATGGCCTGACCAAGATTATGTCTGGACTTTAAAAGAGACTGACCTCTGAGTTTGTTTCGGTCTTTCTTCTCAGAGTAGTCAGATAGGAAACGCCGAACTCATCTAGCTAATTAAATTTTTTTATTTTTAAAAGATGACGTGATTCCAATATCCTATTTACAGAATAAACAATTTCATTTCATTTCAAATATTTGACAGCTATTTGTGACATTGCCAACTTTTAGGATAAACACTCATAAAAGGACAAATCAAATTAGCTAGTGAAAAGAGCGTATCCACCGGTGAAGCTGGACCTAAACCAACCTAGCGGCGACGTCATAAAAAGATGCCCACCCATAGATAAATATCAAACGACTCTCCACTATTCTATTGCCTACTCTAGGATACATATTCGGTACGGCTCGCAAATCCGTCCATATCCTAAGGACACGTCTTCCCTACCACTACAGCGCCCCCGGTCTATTTCTTGACTTGATATTTTCTTGGGCCCTAGAGCCACATGAAGCATCAGGCTCCAGGGCTAGTGCAAATCTTGGGGTTCATTCGATTTATCGAGTCTGGTTCAACCACGCTGGGGTCGGTGCAATATAGTAACCTTTTTAGTGATGTTCTTTGGAAAGATCAGGTGCGTAGTACTCGCAACGACGTGCGTGTATGACCAGATGTATGAACGTAAACGAGGCAAAAGGACAATGTAAAGATTTTAGGAGGTGGCGGTCTGTAGTGTCTGCCAACTCCCGTGAAGGCGTGAAGTTATGTACCTATGTATAAAAGCCTTGGAAAAGTACTAGGGATATTCATTATCAGTACGTTCTAATATCACAAATCTATAGAACAGTACTTGGTACAAAATAAATGTAGGTAGACATTTAAAAATTAAGTGTTGCGAATCCGATAATCCAATTTAGCGCACTTGACTTGACATGACGTGGGTGATAATGAAGCCGTTACGTGATAGTGAAGTGGTTTGTAGGGTGCCGTAGTCAACAAGGAACCCTTATAGTTTCGCCATGTCAGGGACAACCTGACATGGTGAAACTATAAGATGATATAACATGGCGAAAGTCATTCGGCTTAGCTCAGAGACTGTTAGTAACAGAAAGCTGTAATTTGGCATGCGTATACATATTAATCACGGCACAAAGGGGCAAAATCATGAAAACGTTCAATGGCGTCCCTAGATACGAGTGACGTGGTTGAGAAGCTTATCAAGCAATATTGACAGTCTAGGGACGCTATTAGGACTTAGCGACAGAATTCGGTCGTAAAGCAATCGCTATCTATGGCGAGACTGCCGCCCCAGATGTGTTAATGTTTTTACAAAAAAAATACTTCTTAATATTCCAGGTATGGGACACGGCCGGTCAAGAGAGGTTTCGTTCAATGGCGCCCATGTATTACAGAAATGCTAACGCTGCGTTACTAGTATTTGATATTACTAGTGTCAACAGTTTTGCGGCTATTAAAGGATGGGTTAAGGAGTTACAAAGGTATGTTTAAAATGCATCTGATCTACAATTTATACAAATAATTTCATGTCAAATTATTTACTAGCTTTTAGTACATTAACTAAAGTAAAATCACATTCGTACATTTGCAAATACTGCGATCGCAAGCCAATGATCCTTAAAGGGGTGATAGACGTGCGAGCAAGTACGCGTACTTATGGCTCGGCGCCCTTTCTTGTCCGTGTGTCATACTAAGTACGCGTACTTTAAAACCGCTCAGTAAGTTCGTCAGCGATCCAGCAGGTTTGAAATTTGTTCGTAGTTTCGTCTGTCATCGCCACGAGTCGCGAGCCGCCATCTTGTTTCGACATTTGTGTACATAATGTTTGTTTAGTTTGGTATAGAAAATTCGTTAAAATTGCGATACAGTGTGAGCAAGCTTCTCGTGTGTCACCGACGGCGAGCAGAGTAAGTTCAGGAACTTAAAAACCGCGTACTTTAATTTCGCACGTCTGTCACTCACTTTAAACATCAAGAGATTTTATCAACAAATTCAGCAGTTATAATGCTATTTCGAGGGATATGCCTGGAGTTTCCCTACGTGATCGAATCAGAAATGAAGAGATCCACAGGATAATCAAAGTAACCGACATAGCCCGAAGAATTGCCAGACTTAAGTAGCAATGGGCAGGGTACATTGCTCACAGAACAGATGGCCGATGGGGCCGAAAGGGTCTGTAGTGGCGACCGCGTACTGGAAAACGTAGCGTTGGAAGGCCTCCCACAAGATTGACCGATGACTTTGTGAAGGCCGCACGAAAATATACCTTCCGGAATAAATAATCTAAATAATGATGAATCAAAATCCGACCTAAAAGCGGAATTTATGATATGTATATTGCAATTTAGTGAGCGTAACGTAGTAGAACATATAAGAGTAAGCCCACGTATGCACGGACGGACGTAATAAAATTGCGGCAATTTTCAACGCTCGGCTCAACACCGAGAGTTGAAAATCCAGTGTACGAAAAAAATCGCGATAAAAACACGTCCGTGCCAACGTGGGCTTACGTGATAGAAAGAGAGGCAACTTCTAGGTGAATATAACTGTTGGTAATTAGCGCTGTGCGACCTGAATTGCACTTTATTGTGTCATTGCAAGAGTCGCTTTTTTATTAAATAAATGATTTTGCAGATTGACCGATCTGTATTAATCTTAAAAAAATAATTTTAAAAAACATCTTACTAATTCTGTCCCAAACGGCAACTGTTTGCCTATTCTCTTTTAAACTTTAACAGCGGTGTTTTATTTAACCCTCAACTGCCCTTTTCCGATTCCAGCAACGTACCCGAAGCAATGGTCCTATCAGTAGTGGGCAACAAGAGTGACCTCGAAGACTTGCGCGCAGTCCAGTCGAGTGAAGCGGCTCAGTTCGCCGCGTCCATCGGCGCGCAGTACTGTGAGACCTCCGCCTTACATGATCAGGTAACTATCATTGCGAAAATGAGTGATCAGAAGACTTCGCGCAGTCCAGTCGAGTGAAGTGGCTCAGTTCGCCGCGTCCATCGGCGCGCAGTACTGTGAGACCTCCGCCTTACATGATCAGGTAACTATCATTACGAACATGAGTGATCAGAAGACTTGCGCGCAGTCCAGTCGAGTGAAGCGGCTCAGTTCGCCGCGTCCATCGGCGAGCAGTACAGTGAGACCTCCGCCTTACATGATCAGGTAACTATCATTGCGAACATGAGTGATCAGAAGACTTCGCGCAGTCCAGTCGAGTGAAGCGGCTCAGTTCGCCGCGTCCATCGGCGCGCAGTACTGTGAGACCTCCGCCTTACATGATCAGGAACACACAGGATATCATTGCGAACAAGAGTGATCAGATACAGTCCAGTGATCAGTGGCGCGCAGTACTGTATAAGACGTTCATGATCAGGTAACTATCACCATATACCTAGCCTTTTTCGAACTATGTTGGGGTCGGCTTCCAGTGTATCCGGATGCAGCTGAATACCAGCATTTTACATGAAGCGACTGCCTATCTGACCTCCACAACCCAGTAACTGGGTTACACGATATCTCTTAGTAAGACTATCCAGCCAACCAGTAATTACAGTTAATGCCTAATATATTATTTTATTTTTAGAGATATAATTAAACGAGGTAAGGATCGTAGCAGGTGGCGTTCTATAGTCTCTGCCTACCTCCATAGGATGAAGGTGTGAGTTTATGTATGAATTGAGGTATGAGAAATAGGGTATAAAGTTCACTCGTCATCATTTTAAAAGAGAGGATCCTCTGACCAGCCGGGTGTCATTTCTGGTGGTCTGCCCGACGATTGTTGTCGGGACGTTGTATATATGCTAGTCGCGCGGAAAACCCTGCTTGCGTGATGCAGGATCTTGAGTGACGTCAGTATGATGGTTCGCATGTGGTGATGTTAATGCCGCCACCTATCATTGTATGTAATATTTTTACATTATGCAGTAACCGAAATTAACCAACAAAGTCCCACTGCGACCAATTGGTAGTAAAGTAGAATGAATGAACACTTATTAAAGACCGTTTATCTAAAAAGTTGGCAACGTCGCAAATAGCTGTCAAATATTTACCTATTTTGATTCATTTGGCAATATTATGGCATTTATTGGGTATCGCATTGACTGTCCTGAACTCGTTGCTAATCTGTCATTACGCACGAATCTGATGGGATTACGTCAACGGCCAATATTAAATGTACCTTTCGCAATGACTAATTACAGGTGGAATGTTTTCTCAATAAAAAGTGCTTTATGTCGACATTTGGCACAGTCGTTTTTCAAGGATAGTTAACTTATCTACTACTCTCTTACTAATTATATTAACTGTATGTACTTTCTTTTTATCGACTTTTTCAATATTATATTATTTATAATTCATTGGTATGTTAGTCTGTAAGCATTCTTTAAAATATATATTTGGTCTTTACCTATGAAATTAAAGATTTGTATGATAATTGTAAGATATAAAAAAAATGTTTTTTTTTTTATTTCACCTAGTCAAAGTACTGGCTCAAATTATCTATACAATTTTGCCATTTTAATGGCAGTTTGTTTATCCCTTTACTGTAGAAGTCTGTCGGACGGCAGGCGATGAAGTCAGCGAAAGCGTTTGGTACTGCCTCACGGGTGTTGAATTTTTTCCCACTTAAAAAATTGTCTATATTTTGAAAAAAGTAGAAATCTGTTGGGGCAAGATCCGGTGAGTACGGTGGGTGACGGAGAGCTTCCAGCTGTAACTCTTGTAGCTTTGCGATGGTCTGTCGTGAAGTGTGAGCTCGTGCGTTGTCGTGGAGAAGCAATGGGGAAGAGCGATTGACTAGTCTTGGTTGTTGAATTACGAGCTTCTCGATCATTGTTTGCAATTCTTGGCAATAGACATCTGCCGTCACTGTTGTGTTATTCGGTAAGAAGCTGTGATGTACAGGACTGGTCCACCAGACACTCACCAAACAGTCACCATCATCTTCCTATGAGTAATCTTTTTTTTAGCGCACTGATTAGGTGCTGTACCCGGGTCCACCCACTGAGACGAACGCTTACGATTGTCGTACAGGATCCACTTTTCATCGCAGGTAATAATTCGATTAAGAATTCCCTCGTTTCTATGCCGATTCAGTAGTGCTATATGCATGCTTCGACGTGTAAATCTCGCTGTTGGTCGCTTAGTTCGTGTGGCACCCACTTATCTAGCTTTTTTATCTTTCCGATTTGACGCAAGTGCTTTAATGTTGTTTTGACACTAACTCCAAGGCCCGCAGCAAGCTCAGCCGTAGATTGAGCTGGATCCGCTTCCACTATCGCCTTCAATTCGTCGTTGTCGACAATGGTTACCGGCCGACCGCGAGGCTCGTTCTTCAACTCAAAATTTCCAGATTTAAAACGACTGAACCAATAATGGGTCGTGTTTATGCAAGCAGTGTTAGGACCGTACACGTCGTTAATGTTTCGTGTTGTTTGCGCAGCGGTATTTCCACGTAGGAACTCATATTCGAAAAATGTACGAATTTTTGAGTTTATCCATGGCGCCAAAAACTACCACAATGTCACAAAAACCAAAAACTATCTAAAACGAAAAGACTGAATATGAAATGAAATGAACACGTCTTTTGAATAAAATTCATTTGAATTTCGAATTGCGCGCCAATCCACAGATAATTAAATCTGAAAATGCTGGTTATAGAATCTCCAATTACATAGGTAAAGGACCTATTATTACTATATGGAATTAAGAAATATGTCTAACTAGCGAACTAGAATATTAATAATGAATTGCAATTATAACACTGAATTTGATGTTGTAACCGGTTTAGGTGTACAAAAGGCATTTAGAAAATTATAAAATACTTTATTTACATCTAAAACTAAATATTCGGTGTTACGATTAATTATTGAATTTCATAATCAATATTATTTCTTTTTTCCATACAGTAATATCGCCAAGTTAATCAAAACAGCAAATAACAAAATATTTGACAGCTATTTGCGACGATGCCCACTTTCTGTACAAACGCTCTTAAATATATTCCACTCGACCAGAGGTTGATCTTCCGTCCTTCTTATCTGACGGCCATAACAATTTCTAACAAATATTTAATAAATTTTTCTATGTTTTCCAGGTGGGAATTGACCAAGTATTCCTGAACACAGCGGCAGCTCTCCTCAAGCTGTCCAGCTCCAACCTGGTGTCCTCTCTGCGGTCCTACGACTCTGCTGACGTGGACACCACTAAAATACCCACAGGTAGGAAAAGATGGCAATTGTTATTCTCTATCTATGAAGGTGGTTGATACCCCAAACTGTCTGATTAATATGAGGCAGGACACCTACCACGCTTTGGTGGAGTGTGCTCGTGTTGGGGCAGAACGGAGAGTTTTGGAATCAGAAGCAGGACTTAGATCAAGGAATGTTGGCGTGTGTAACTTGATCTTGTCTAAACCTACATCCAAATCTATTATGTTCATTATCCAAATATATCACTTGCTTGTTAAATTAATTTATTAAGATAAAACTACAAGGCTGGCATAATCACTATATATCACTGTGATTAATTAAAGCCTTTTTTATAAATAAATATTTTAAAAAACGGCTATTATCAAAATTTATTTATATTCAAACATACAATATGCAGGGCACATCGGTACTGCAATAACATCATAAAAAATAATAAAAAAAAATATTATTATAATAGAAGTAAAAATTTGCTATTTAAAATACATATTTTTTGTACCAAAGTTACCCCAAATCCATTATAAATTAACAAATTTTCAACAGGGGTCATAAGTTATGACTTGTAGACACCCGCTAAACGACGGCCCGCGCCCCATGGAAAAATGGGGTAAAATTCCCCATGGCAAAAAAAATTTAGCTATTTTTTTTCCGTTTTCCTGAAAATTACCGCATAAATAGACTCTCAGTACGATACCTAACAACACTATCAAGAATAGGACAGGTCTTTTTATACATGTTGTATATTTAAATACAATATACAATCTAACACTAAAATATTTATACTATGTACAAGACATTATACTGACCTTATTGGTGATGTTCTTTAGAAAGCTCACGTGCGTAGTACTCGCAACCGGCGTGCGTGTGTGACTAGACGTATGAACGTAAACGAAGCAAAAGGAGTATGTAAGGATCGTAGCAGGTGGCGTTCTGTAGTTCCTTCCTACCCCCATAAGAGAAGAAAGAAAAAAGAAAAGAAAGAAAGAAAAAAAAAGAAAGGAAAAACATAAAAAGAAAGAAAGAAAAAGTTTTTTTCATCCCACCATCTCGGAAAGAGTATTTTTAATCTTCAGTATCTGAGTGGAAAAGCCGTTTTTATTCTCTAGAGGATAAAGTAAATTGAATTTAGAACATCGTGTGCACTAAGTTTGTGAATTAAAAAAAACATTAAACCTATTTACTGCTACCTCTATGGTGCCGAATATATCATACAACTTTTTTTTAATTTGTTAAAAACTCAGACTCGGAACCTTCTTGGTGTTCTTTTTTCAATTTGCTTTGTACGCGGTTCTTTACGCGGCATTTTTTCACGTCATTGTTAAACCTTAGGTATATTAAAAACAAGAAACTTGAAAACAAGTGAAAAAACTAAAATGAGTGATTCTAGCGACGAGTAAGTCTGCTTGACGCCAACAGAATTGACTGAAACTGTTAATAATGCGCAAATGAGCTTTCTCCCTCAACAATCACGCGAGAAGTATTTAAAACAGTACGATATGTTCAACACGTGGCGACTAGCAAAAGGAGCCAAAACTTTCTCAGAAAACGTTTTGCTGGCATATTTTATAGAATTATCCGAGAACAAGAAAGCAAGCACTCTATGGAGTACGTATTCGATGCTAAAAGCAACAATAAAGATGAAAAAAGACAAACATATCGATACCTATCCTAAATTAGTGGCATTTTTAAAAAGAGCCTCATCTGGTCATCAACCAAAAAAATCGAAGGTTTTCACAGTATCTGATATTGAAAAGTTTCTTAACGAAGCACCCGATTCCGTATATTTGGCGGCAAAAGTAAGTCAGTTGCACATTCAGTATCTACTTAAGTATATTAATCTCAATTAAATAGTATACTTAGTAGATGTTGATAGGCATAATTATGCGTTCATATCAATTTTATTCATTTATCTACTACAATACTCTTTACGTTACAGGTTGTTCTTATTATTGGAATAAACGGAGCATGTCGAACTAATGAACTAACACAACTTAATGTCAAAAACATTGAGAAACATTCAGATGACTTACTATTAATTAATTTACCTAATACAAAGACAAAAAGAGACCGCAACTTCGTCATTCGCAAGGAATACGTAACGATTGTTGAGAAATATCAAGCCTTACGCCCGCCTAACACTCCAATCAATCGATTTTTTCTACAGTATCGCAATGGAAAGTGTGTTAGACAGCCTATGGGTACTAATAAAATTGGCAGTATCCCACGAGAAATAGCAACATTTCTTGAACTTCCAGAACCCCTGTTGTACACGGGTCATTGTTTCCGACGAACTTCAGCCACACTTTTGGCTGATTCCGGAGCTGATCTGCTGTCCCTTAAGCGCCACGGAGGCTGGAAGTCCAATGCAGTTGTAGAGGGATACATAGAGGATTCCATCCAAAATAAGTCTAAAATATGTGAAGGCATCGTAGGAGCCATTACACTGAAAGAGCCTCAATCGGATCCTTGTACTGGCCCTTCTACATCAAAAATAAGCCGTTATGAAACACCTAACCATCTCCCTCTCTCTCCAACATTCACGCCAAGGGAATCCGATGAATCGGTACAACTATTAAGTATGACAGATAGTTTACCGAAAAACAGTACACAAGTGACTAACACCAATATTACAGTACCAAACAAAAATATTACACTCAATTTAAATAACTGTAGCAACGTTACTTTAAAATTTTCTTAATTATACCTTAGTATTATTTTGTTATAATTTAAAGATTATTCTGTAATACTTACCTGTCATAATGTAGTAATTAATACCTAAACTGAAATAAAAGTGTACCTATCTTGTGATTGTAAACGTTTTTTTTTTTTGCATTTAGTCATTTCCTCGCTGAGGTGGAATGAAAAGTTACGTGTTGCACTCGAGTGCAAAGATTTTTCACCTCGTGCTCTTTTGATTCCCTCGCTAACGCTCAGGATTCTAATTTTGAATCACTCGCTGCGCTCGTGATTCAATTTTAGAATCCTTCGCTTGCTCGGTCATCAAAATTGAACACGCGGTTAAAAAGCAACTTTGCACTCTTGTATAACAAATAACTATTATTTGTATTCAAACTAATATTGCCTTCTATTACAGGCACACCCACAGAAGAAGACGCAACGCATACAGGGAAGGTGGAACTGCCCGCGTGGAGCATAGACAGTATCGCTCACGGCGATGTCCAGAAGAACATGTGTTGTTGACCGTTTTATACTAGCTGTACACACGGCTTCGCTAAAACCTAACCAGAGAACAATTATCTAAAAATAATAACCTACTCCGGTCGCAGGTCACCTGTTCGGCCGCGCACACATTGGACCCGAATTTGTATCGTCCGTAAACGTATGATCGTGGTGGTTTTCCCTCCGTCAAATAGCTGCCTATTTGACGCATTGAACGCACGAAAAATGCCAACAAGTTCGGATTGTTTTCACACGTCGGAATAAGACTTAAGTATACGTACAACTAACTCGCATTCAGTCTGCACGCTCCCTTTGTACTTGGAAGGTCGGGATCGTTCGTGCGTGTTCGTATCGTAATTAATCAACTATATTTGGGTCAGCTTCTAGTCTAATCGAACAAGATAGTATATCAATGCGTGCAAGAGATCATTCCCTGTGGCTTGCGTTTGCGCATGGTTGCGTACATTTCTATGGTCTGTTTGAAAAGTGACGATAAAAATCTTTGACAAAGAAAAAACTGGTGGTTCTTTTTGTATCCCGCGCGGGATTCCCCTCATTTGGGAGTAAAGCGAAAGCGTCAAGGTAACCCATAACATTCAAATATTCTTACGTTTTTTTTTCAATTTTCAGTTCAGTATCATGTTGTATGTTGATCTACATTATGATTCGCGGCCGTATCAAATGTGTATTTATAGAATTATAATCATAAAAGTCATCAATACAACTCTATAAGAACATGTAATCCTATTGAATGACTATTTCATGAAATCGTTACATTTGAGGATTTGGAGTTGTATTGCTGATTGTAATGATTATAATTATTTAAAGCCATATTTGCGAATAATATTTTAATCAACAAACAAACTGACAGCGACCTGCAAATAGAAAAAAAAAACGGGTTGCACTCCGGGACTGCCGGCAGAAATGAAAACTTGAATAAGAACGTATATTTTGGAATGGTTAGGGAATAATTTTGCTCCGTCTTACGAATTTTCGATCAGGTCACGTGTTCTCACGCGAGTTTAAAAAATTTTTCCCCATCACAAAAAAGTGCACACCGCCACTAAAGAAGTTTTCACTTCAATAAAGAAAATTTGAATTTCACGGGCTATCCTGTCGCATCGCCTTTATTGATACTATGTTGATTATTGATTGAAATCTATCACAGTGTTTGTAATCAATGAAGCTGATATTCCTTGTGGGGGGGATCTATCTGGCAGAATCTTGATGCTCCGAAATTTATTTGGCATGACACACTTGGCATAATCTTCTTTAAACGAATATTTTAAAGGCATAAAAAAATTATTTAATATTTTAAAGTATTGTTTGGCCAAATGTTTATATGTCAGAATTTACAATTATTGGCAATATTGTCAATAATTACGTTGTGCTACAAAAGTTAGTGACAGAAACGAATCGCTGCAAAACCGACTCCACATAGTCTTGTCTACCCTACCCCTAGAGTGTAGTTTAAATCCGAGTAGGGGCGAGGCGGCCCGCGAGCTGAGGAGCAAGTTTCTGCTGCATGCATTGTGTATGCTTGTTTGAATGTTTCTGTGAACTTTCTGCAATATGATGGTTCTACTTTTTAATTATAATGAAATAAAAATAATTATGAGTTTTGAATGTATGATAAATGAGTGTATGCCAAACGATTTTCTGCTAAATGAAGTTTATGCTATCCGCTGTAATGCAAAATATGACTTAAAAAGTTCTGCTTTAGGCTAGACCCGTTCCTTGTAGCTTGCAGTATCATAGTGTGGATAGTAAAAAGTTTCTAAAACTATTGTAATACTCTTTAAAAACTTCTTTTCTAGAGAAGAGAAAAAAAAAATTGTTGTTTTCCGTCAATGTCAAAAATGGCATGTGTCGGACATTTTGCAGAAAACTTGTTCGGCCATACTTGCTGGCTCAGATTTGGCCTACTGGCCTATAAATAATTAAAAAATACAAAAAAATGAGAAATTTTAAGCGCAATACCAATATACCTACTATTAAAAATGAATCTAAATTTTGTAAAGTTCACCGTTCGAAGAATTTATATTCCTACTTCTCTTTTTACAAATAATTTGTTGGAAAGTCTGGAATAATACAATACTACACTTGTGTTGTTACAAGCGGGTTCGTAAGTATTTGACTTAATAATATATTATGACAAAGAATAGCGACGTGTTTTACATGGAGCGACTGCCTTTCTGACTTAATGGATTCTTGACTTATTCGTCAAGGTTGTGTTTTCCTTCATATGATTAACAAACCGCTTATTCTTGCCTCGTCTGGAATAAGATTTGATTACCACAACCGCGTGTTGCGACCTCGTACCGGGACACGTAGCGTTGGAAGGCCTCCCACAAGATGGACCGATGTGAATCGGTCGAACTGGCGGCGCTTGGGGGAGGCCTATGTTCAGCAGTGGACGTTTTTCGGCTGAAATGATGATGATGTTGATACAACCTTAGTTTTTGAGACCAACTCTGAAATATCGACAAAAATACATCAGTTTCATACATTTTCATCAGGTAAATATTGCATTTTTGTATGAAATGTAACAGCTGATTAATTGAATAGTAACTCCAAAGCGAAAATATAAACTTTTTTACAAAAAATTCAACCGAAAAACAAAGATCATCAAGCTACGCATTTTACGCTAGAAGTTTGTGCCTAATTAATTTGTTTTATTTGGCGCCGCCTCAAAATGTGTTACATAAATTAGTTGCACTAAAGGGTTATTTTATATTTTTCGCTTTTCAGATATTTTTTTTCGTCGGTTGAATTTTTTGTAAAAAAAAGTATTTTCTTCGATATTTCAGAGTTGGTCTGTTAGTGAAACTTGCTCATAATCATGACTTATTTCACACCGTGAAAGGTTAACAGTGAATTAAAAATCACTGTGATCACATAACACTGATTAGGACAGGTGGGTCACTCCGCAAAATCATTTAAATAAAAAGCGAAACAAAATACAATTTAGATCGCACAGCGCTAATTACCTACAGTTATATTCACCTAGAAGCTGCCTCTCTTTCTATCGCGTGACTCGTATCTTCTGACTAGTACGTTACGCTCACTGAATTCGACAAGTCGAGCTCACCGCGTTCCTACTTGTAGCTGCATGCGGGGTGTCCTATCTGTGGTATATAATATCCCTTATATTCTGACAAATACATTCCACTATTTTTTAGTTAAGTATAAGATCACAGGTCTGTATTATATTAGTCATTTTAAGTTAAAATATTAAAACTAAGTTAGTATTATATTTTTTATTTACCGAAAACATTCTTCCTTTTCGTGTGGTTCGTGAATAACCTAGACTTTTAAAGCCGACATAGGCCTCTGACTTGGCTTCACACGCCGTCGAGAAATATCTCTCAGGGCATGCCGGTTTCCTCACGATGTTTTCCTTCACCATTTTTGAAGCAAGTGATAATTATACAATAGGTATATGAAATTCACAAAGTCATCGAAAACATTTTATCAAAATATAATCAAAGTATTTCTTTTTCAGATAAAATCTTTCATGGTTTAAAGATACTAAAGATTTTTTCACTATGTACCACTAGACTTCGTTATCATTTCAACGCTTATTTAATGAACTGGCAACCTATCAACATCAACAAAACTCAAGACTGCCTGTTTCACCATCTCAGTGCCCAGGACTATCCGCTTATTTTAAAAAAAAACGTATTTTTGTTGAGGTTGTACGATAATCAAAATATGATACGCGACCGTTATAAATATCTATTTACAGAATTAGAATTTCTGGTCTTGCAGTGCAGTTAAACTTTCTTATTGGTCGGAGCTTCGGCGGCCGATCGTGGCCCTTTTTGTACGCGAAATTCTTTAAGAGGAAACGTGGACGGCGTTTATTCCATACGAACGCATTTCTCTAGTGTCTTTCTGCATGACAACACTAGAGAAAATATTTTTAACGATACGATCAAAATAGGGTATAAAAAGACCACCAAGGCTTCATCTATTCATTCTGTACATGTTGACTTCAATTCAGAATCTCAGATAATAGGACAGACGATACAAAATTTTTTTGACCGTCAGTCTACCTGAAGTATTGTTAAAAAATATTGGACACGTATTTTTTATTTTTTTACGTAAGTAAAAGATTACAGCGATACATTGAGTTAAAATGTGGCATGACGTCACGCCTTTGTAGATTTTACACTTAGTTGTGACGTACAGACCCCCACTCCTCAACTTTGCGTTGTATCAAAGTATTTTTTTAATATTATGGTAAAGCAAAAAATACTTGTAATTTTTTTTTTATTATCTGACCGACGGACAAAATATAATTTCTTTTTTTTTAGGCTTCATCCCTATTATCAAGTTTTGGGAAAGTAATATCTATTGCAGCCAATATTTTTATGTTATTACAAATTGCTACTCAAAAATAAAATTAACCCATCCTTAAGGTAAAAACATTCACTAGCTACTTACTCGACCTTATAGTCGAGTAAGTAGCTAGTAAATGTTTTAGGATTTTATTGCAACAATATCTAACATTCTGAATTAAAGTTAGAGCAAAAAATATAGTTGGGAAAAGACTTTCATTTTTGGTGTGTTAAACCGTTGTGATGCAAAACATATTGTGCTCACGGATGTATGCAACTGTACAAGGGTTGGGTGGCTGTGTTAAAAGTTTAGTAAAAACATTTAAAATTGACCATGTTGATATCCAATCAACCAATTAGGTACCCAGAAGCATCCAGAGTATGATCCAGTAAAAAAGAATTGTCAGTCATTGCCAGGGGACTGCCGACAGAAGTGAAACTAGTATTAGCGCCATCTATATTCTATAGTACAGCACCATAGCGCGAGCATGTAAGTTTATCTCCTACCAAAAATCGCTCAACACACCAATTTTTTTACACCTGTTAAGTGCCCATGTTCCAATGTTTTGTTTTACTGTAAATTATTTTTAGAAAAGAGATTTTTTAAAATGAAAATATCAAAACAGGACAGTGGTTCATATAAATGGTAGTTTGTATGGAATGAACGCCGACCGCTTTTCCTCATCGCTTGTGATATTTACTTACAAAAGTGCTCAGTATAGTTAGTTTATGGTTTAGTTGAAAGTCAATTCAAAACCTTAATGTTTTCAGTTAATCCAATTTTTTTTTTTTTTTGCATAACGCTTTCTTGCCACATATTATTATCACAAATGCTCAATTTAGATTTTTATGTTACCTATTTTAAAACCTTATAATAGTCTTACGCTAGAGACAGGGTATTGTAAAAATTTTCACAGCAAAAAGTATTGTATAATTTAGAAATAAGATGATATTTGTAAAATACAGTTATATTTTTGATAATTATTACAATTTTAATGAAACATTCGATTGTATGAATTCACTGTGTAGGTGCAGACAGTTTTGTACTTATTAAATTTATTAATAATACAATTTATGAGTAATGTTATTGGTGGTTTAATTATTTGAAAGTGCTCAAATACACTCCTCCAGCACGCTTAGCATGACCACTCCGTCGACAAAACCCATTTCTATTGTTGGTTGGTTTGGTCGACGGAGGAATAGACAAAATGACAGATAAACAATCACCTGTCATTTTCGTGTATTGCCCGTGGTCCACCCGCCTAGTTCACCTAGGTGGACTATGGGAAATTATTTTTCCCATAGTCCACCAGAAAGTCCATATTATGTTTTCTAGGTGGACTATAGGAAAAATAATTTCCCATAGTCCACCAGAAAGTCCATATTATGTTTTTATCGTAGTATTACGAATGAATAATAGTGATATTAAATTGCAAAGCCAGCGTGAAAATGTTTAAATCTATTTATTTGTACCTCATTATACGTTAGACATAAAAAAAAGTTAACTAATTTAATTATGTAGGCTTGCCTTTTGCCATCAAAAATTGAAATAAAATTACAATTGCATGTGTTGTGTCTTATTGATAAAGAAAAGACAGTGAACAGATGTAGAAACCGCGCGTTTGGTCTATTTTAGCTACATCCACAGTATTATGTCGTAAGGCATTTAACTGTGGGGTCGGGCTGCTGACATTGAATCCATCTTTGTTTTACAAAATAGAGGAGCCATATAAAATCTACGTCGTCGCGAATCTCTCAGGGAACTATTTAAAAAGATTAATATTATGACGGTACCTTGCCAATTCATTTATGCAAATATTATTTATGTGAGAAAAAATCTACATCTTATTAATAAAATAAGTGATAGACATCATTTTAATACTAGAAATAAAGATAAAATAGATCAACCATTTTTCAGACTATCTAAAGTAAATACATCTTATAAGGGGTACTGTGTTAAATGTTACAACAGAATACCTTGTGATATATTAGAATTAAATGAAAGAAAATTTAATCTCATATAAAAAGTACTCAAACTCAAAGCATTTATTTCAACTAAACCATTTACAGGCACTTTTGAATTGTCAAGGGGTCAGTCAGTCAGAAATATGAAGCTAGTTGCCCATTCCAAAGCGTAGGTTTCTATGGAGAAGAACACAAAGTACACTTTGTAAACAAGCATATTACAAATGAGACGATTATATCCAAGATAAAAATGCTTGGAAACATGCTGGTCCTACTCCATAGGACAATTCAGAATCTAGACAAAATCGGTTGCCAATTTAATTGTATAATATTATTTTTTATTACATTGATTTTATATTCTGTGGTTACTTGAACTCACACATTGACTTAAGTATTATTAGTATTACTTGTTTAAATGTTAGGAATATCGTATAATTTTACGATGTTTGTAAATATGTGAGCACCATGCATCTATCACATAATTAATTTTATTTTATTATTTTTACCTATCGTGGTATATTAATCTTATTCTAGGTGCATCATCGTCTTCACATATAATTAGTGTACCTATACAAGATATTGTGAAAACATTTTAAAAGAGTAAGAGTGGAGTTTCTTTCCCATTCTTCTCCATACGAAAACTACCTTTTGGAAGGAGACTAGAATCAATTATTATTATTTTTTGTAAATTATGCCGTTAACGATACGAAACCACAAACGTTACACCCTTAATATTTGCATTGTTACCTAACAAATCACAAGCTACGTACACCATATTATTTAAGCTAATAAAATCTGCATTAAGAAATTTCAATCCTATTAAATACCATTCTGATTTCGAAAAAGGAGCCATGAATGCCATCCAAGAAGTTTACCCGGGGATAGAAATACGCGGATGCTATTATCACTGGCATAAAGCTTTATCGCGTCAACTCAAATCATTAAAACTAAAATCAAAAGGCCAAACGAGGATAATCGGTCTCACTGCAGCTCTTTCACTTTTACCAGCTGAAGCTATGTTGGATGGCTATGAGTATATAAAAAAGGAGCTGCGAATTGAATATGAAGAAAAAAGAATTTTAGCATTTATCAGTTTTTGGGGACACAACGTATTGGAGGGGTTTCATTCAAAATTGAACTAAAAACACGACTATTCTACTCAGGCTATTAAATGTCCTGCTCGAAATTAAAAATCTAAATTCAAAAAGACGAAAAATTTACATCGAAAATGATGACTACATTACTGGTATTCAGATGCAACTCGTATCCGGCTAAATCACTGTAGGAGAGGCTTTGGAAAAACTCCGTTAATATGACACAACACATGCTATTCTAATTTTATTTAAATTCTTTATGGCAAAAGGCAAGCCTATATAATTAAATAAGTTAACTTTTTTTAAATATCTAACGTATAATGAGGTACAAATAAATAAATTTAAACATTTTCACGCTGGCTTTGCAATTTAATATCACTATTATTCATTCGTAATACTACGATAAAAACATAATATGGACTTTCTGGTGGACTATGGGAAATTATTTTTCCCATAGTCCACCTAGAAAACATAATATGGACTTTCTGGTGGACTATGGGAAAAATAATTTCCCATAGTCCACCTAGGTGAACCAGGCGGGTGGACCACGGGCAATACACGGTCATTTTGTCTATTCTTCCGTCGACAAAACCCGGGTTGTTATGCTATGCGTGCAGCTGTTTTCCCAATTTATTTCACAGCGTTTGTTTATCAGTATTCACCCCTTCGTAGCCTTATTATCATTTTGCATCTATCCATCATTCTTCCTTTATTTCATACATTTTGCTGCAACTATGACCGTCAATTCCTAGGTCAGGCAGAGTTAAGGTACCATTTTGTACCCGACCGCAGGCGGTAACTGCAGTAATGATTCCGAACCCGACCGCAGCCCGTATTCCAGTCGGTAGATAGAAGATAGAAAAACGTGTTATCGCTCGAGCGTTGTTGGCGGCACCACTTGTCTGCGGTCGGGCTACACGGGTCGTTTGTCGCTCGCCCGTAGCTGCAAACTACGTGTCGCTAGTGTATGAAAAGAGTAACGGTGGAGTTTCTTGCCCATTCTTCTCCATACGAAAACTACCTTTTGGAATGGGCGACTAGAATCAGTTATTATTATTTTTTGTAAAGTTTAGACGTTCAAAAGTGCCTTTTTTGTGCCTAATTGAAATAAATTATTTGACTTTGACTTATGATTGTCATCCCCGAGGACTTGTGTGAGGGAAAAGAGGCAGTGCGCTTGTGTAATAATATCTTCTGCATACTTTGCTAGTCTGTTGAAACTTCAATGTGCGTAACTCCTATGCCAATATTTATAAGGCATAATTGCAGCAATCAAAATTCCTTTTTGCAGCCACAATATTTTGCGTCAATATGAGCCGTTTACAGTGTGTTAGCCGGAGTGACGTCACCGCAGTTTCCTCATCCAGAACAGGCAAACCAGTGAGGGTTTTGGACTATAGTCAAAAAATTTAAGCATAATTGCAGCACAAGTAAAGCTCATATTGACAAGTTTTTGTAGCAGCTAAATTAAGACTGGATCTTTGATTTCTGCAAATTGTATGCCTTGAAATATTAGCATAGGTAGAATTATTCTATCATGTTGAGATTGGCCGCCGTTACCGAAATTCTATCTAGAGATTATTATTGGACAGGAATAAAACAATTTTATTCAAACAACAATTATTTAATACCCATCTATAAATCACAACATACATAATAATTAAACATAAACTCATTGTAGGTAACTGTACCCTTAAAATATAAATAACTTGTATTTTAATGCTGTTTCAAGGCAATGATGATTGCCCGATTTCTACAAGGTCAAATTAAATAAGCTGGCGGAATTGAGCAAAGAAAAATCAATCTGCCTAGCATTTTCCCAACTATGTTGGGGTCGGCTTCCAGTCTAACCGGATGCAGCTGAATACCAGTATTTTACATGGAGCGACTGCCTACCTGACCTCCACAACCCAGTAACTGGGTAATACGATACGATACCCCTTGGTAAGACTGGTTGTCAGACTTTCGGGCTTCTGACGCCCCGTAACGACTGTCTAAGATCCACGAATGACAGCCAGGACCAACGTAAGCCGTTGGTTCCGGCTGTGCTTTCCGAGGCACGGAGGTGTCTCGGTTGTAAAGGTGGTCACCCGTCCACGGACCAACCCCGGCAAGCATAGCTTTTAACCTGATGGATCGACCCGTGCGTCTGTTATTACTTAGCCACAAGCTCCTGGTGATACGATCTAAAATAATGACGAAAAAATAAAGATTTTCTAAAGACATCATTTCAAGTAAATACATAACAGCTGATTACGGGGTCAACGACCACTGGTAGTGTAGTCACTTAGAAAATATGAGTTATTTTTGTTTTGTTGGGTTTAAATATTGATAACTGAAGTTTCGCTAGCTAATTTGCTAATTAATGTGACCCTGTATATCTTACAGAAAAATCAGGCCTTTTTATGGATTTGATAATCAACAAAACTTATTGGGCAGTTTAGTCAAGAATAATAACTAAAATTATAATTTAATAATAAAATTCACATAATTAAAAATTCCTTAAATTCTCACATTAGACTATTGTGTATAGTCAATTTAACACAACACAGTTATTTAACGAAATATATTAGTTTACTAGCATTGCTAGTCAATATATAATGGCAATGTATAACATCAAGGCACTTTTAGTGAGCTTACATTCCTTACGACATTATTATAATAAGGCACACGACAGTATAACCTAAAAATATGGTTTTTAAAGATTTTATACATTGATGTAAAGGACAGTGCATACTGTCACCATGAAATTCAGCAAAAAAAAAAATAACTTCTACGTTACATTTTACCACAAAACTTTATTCTTAGAGAGGTATGAGGAACAGGGTGTAAAGTTCACTCATCCTCCGTAGAAAAGGGAGGATCCTCAGACCAGACGGGTATTGTGTCTGGTGGGCAACTGCCCAACGATTGATGTCGGGACGTTGTATATATGCTAGTCGCGCAATGCAGGATTTTGCGTGACGTCAGTTCGCATGTGGCGATTTAGTCCTGGCTACAAGCTGATGCGCCGCAATTTCTACGCTGGGAGGGTCTAAGAATAATGTGCAGAACTCATGGTATGCCGGTCGATATCCCTTATATCTAGTATGAATAATGTATTATCATTGCACATAACTTTTCTATAGTATAGAATATGAAGAAATGGATTTTATGGCTCTCTGAAACTTGAATATTTATTGTATAAATGCTCTTTTCTAAGTACTTGGTACTGAATATAAATTAAAATAAGTACTAACGCCAAAATATTTTTTTTTTACAAAAAATCTTTTCTAAATTTTGAACAAGAAAACATATATTATTTTATCTATAATACCCCATTTACACTCGGCTCACTTCCACGGCAGTAAGTAGGAATGTAGGCAGGGGGGCAGGACGAGTATGTAAACACAATATTTCTCATGCCACTGCTACTCGCGCTGCCCAGCGCTCCTCAAATGAGCGGTTTCTTGTGCGGAAGTCGAAAGGACCCGCAACGCGAGCGGCAGCGCGTGCTTACATTCAGCTCCGTCGCTCACTTCTCGCCGAGCGCTTGGACGAATCGTACGTGCGTGCCGCCTTGTTTTTTTACGATCTGCCAAAATGCGCTTCGACTGGAGTAATTAAGACACTATATAGTTTTTAGAACTGCTGGAATCCGAAAAAGCAATATGGGATATAAACGACAAAAACCACAAATTAAAACAAAGTTCACGACACGGCTGGAAGAGAAAATACGACGACGTATTTTCTTTTTTCGAATTAGATATATTTTTTAAATATTGAATATAATTATGTATTACAAGAAGACAGCGCGGACGCCGTAATTATTTCGACGTCTGCCCTTGCCGAAAGTCGAAAGCGATGTGAGTGGTAGGTGGTAGGGAAGAATGTAAACACACACTTCCCTCGATCCTGCTACGGCAGTATTTAGGGAATTATTGCTGGCAACGCGAGGAGCAGCGGCACGGGCTGAATGTATACGAGGCATATAATACTTTAAAAAAAAGTAATTTTACAAACGCTATAAGTACTGCATTTTTTTTGTTTTGATGGCCTCGCCCTTGCCTACTATCTTACCTGATGGTAAGCAAAGATGTGGTCGACGATGGAGCACGCTTGCCTAGAAGTAACCTATTCATTCAGAGACAATCAATACAAATAAATAAAATTGAATTGCCTGTTTGTAATGTCATAACAGATTTTACTAGTATAAACGGTACTTATAACAGAAAAACAATTTGTTGTCTGTCTGTTTGTTCCGGCTAATCTCCGAAACGGCTGGACCGATTTTGACGGGACTTTCACAGGCAGATAGCTTTATTTTAGAAAAAGAAATAGGGTCAACGCAGGCGAAGTCTCGGGCAACAGTCAGTATAAAATATTATTGTATCAAAATAGATGACATACCATCAGAAGGTATATTGAGCAAGGATTGGACGAAATCTTAATACTATAAACCTGTGCACAGTAAACGATATAACTTGGCAGTTCCGAACTTCGCGCAGAAGGCTGCGCAATAACATTTTTTAGGAACCAAATGGTGACATGAGGCCAGTGTGAGTGAGAGAACATGCGTGAAAGTTCGCAGAGCCTATGTTCAGACCGGCCAAGTCATATCGGGCGTACTGTAAGGTAGGCAGAAATGAATAGTAGGTACAGGGTAAATATTGTAAACCTATCGGAAGACTATTCAAAGACAAGGCACATTCTTTTTCAAATTCAACCAGGTTTCGTTTTGACGAACGTGATTTTTTACGTGATTTAAGACGTGTCCGTAATTTTTCACGATTCCTGATGCGTGTGAACACGGGCATTTAAAAAGGATTGCCGCCGTAAAAATAAATGCGAAAGTAAGTTTGTTTGTCACGCTTTCACGCTAAAACGGCTGAACGAATTTGGATGAAATTTGGCACATGGGTAGACCATGACCTGGATTAAGACATGGGATACCCGTACCCTATTTTTATCCCGATATTCCCACGGAATCGAGACTTATGCGGGTGAAACCGCGGACCGCAGCAGTATTACTATAATTCCAATTTTCATAGGTCCCTATAATAATGAACTTCCGTGCGTACTGTATTTAATATGTAATTGTATGAACTATGGTCTTTGAGACATCTAGTCCTAATGTATGTACATTTTGCGACCGGCTCTGCACCATTATCAATTTACAAACTAGACTATCTACAACTCGTCCTTATCGGGTTCGGCAGGGATGTCGAACTCGTCGGCCTGCGCGGCGGTGTCGTCGTAGTCTTCGCTGAAGTCTGGCATCTCGGTCTGGGGAGGGAGCCCGCCGAAACCGTACGGGTCCGGGCCGTGCACCTGCAGCAGAGACAACAAAGGGTTAATAATAGTAAAAATATTATGTTAGGGATGTTCTACACCCCCATCATTTTTCTGCCTTTTCCTAACTATGTTGGGGTCAGCTTCCAGTCTAACCGGAAGCAGCTGAATACCAGTACTTTACATGCAGCGACTGTCTGTCTGACCTTCACAACCCAGTTACTAGGTTCCACGATACTCCTTGATAAGACTGGCTCACAGCAGCTAACATGCGATGCGATTACGATTAGCAGTTACTGCATTAGACATTCGGGATAAATCCTACTAATATTATAAATGTGAAATTTTGTATGTTTGTTACTCAATCACACAATAACAGCTGAACGGATTTAGATGAAATTTGGCACACAGATAGTTTATAACCTGGATTAATATATATGATACTTTTTATCCCGGTAAAACGCTCCCGTGGGATAATCTCCGACCTCCACGCGGGCGAAGCCGCGGTCCGACGCTAGTAAACAGTGTAGTAGGGACATTGACGCGAAATCTGTCACCATGGATTCAGTACATGATTCTGAACCCCCCTGAGTTGGAATGTTTCGTAAGTTATTTAAAAAAAAAAAACAGCTGTTTCATACAAAAGTTCGATAGTCAATACCTACGCGGTCAAAATTTATGGAACAGCAGATTTTTTTAAATTGCCTTTGAAATATTTAAATGCAAGGGAGTTCAGAATCAGGCCGAACATCATGTCATGCTGGGCCTATTTGAAAGAAAGAAAAAAAAGTATTTATTGGGACAAGCACAGGAGATCTCAATTAAACTAAACTAAATAAATCTAACACACTCATTAACAATATAAAAAACAAAACAATAAACACAGCACAGCACAATAAATATAATATATTTGGCGTACTTTTCTGTTTTTGTGTGTAAATATTGTGTGCCTTAACCTGAGCCAAATAAATATATTTTCTTTCGTTCTTTATTCATTACTGAATCCATGGTTACAGTTTTCGCGTCGATGTCCCTACCAGCCTGTATAATATAATATTAATCAGCTGGTATTGTCCAAAGCGTGCGAGTCAAAGGAGGCCTTTGTCCTGTTTCCACTCAACTCGATCCTGAGCCAATATCGACCAATCCCTCCTAGAAGCGCCAAGTCGTTCCGCCATCTACGACTGGGTCTTACGCGATGCAATTTGACGTTTTCAGGCGAAACTAAGCGACTTTTAACGATTGTATACTGAAGATCACGTCTAAACGAGTAGTGTTAATGATTTCGAAAAAATATAATGTTAAATTAGAGCACTTTCTTAATAACTCATTCTTTGAATATTTTAGATTATGTAATTAATTTGTAAAATTATGTCTAACGCGAATAATTAACTGAGAATCACGCTAAATCTATCAAGCGTATTTTTCTGAAACCTGCACCATTTAAAAAATAATTTAATTATTTATCTTTTAGCATACGTGTTTTATTAAAATACCTTTTGATATAAGCATAATAAATGCACAGGTGTGAGTACTATGTACTAAAGAGCTACCATTTACCGGTTAATATGTAGTATTTCATTGACTTGAATGTGCCCTGGCGGCTGTGAGTATGTCATGCTCACTCAAATGTCTCGCTGATGGTGGCGCGTGTGTTGGATCATAATAAATGCTTTGAGTTTGAAATTAATAATGCGTCTAATTTGGGACAGCGCTCCTTGATGGGCTAGTCCTGTTACTGGCTGGACGTACGTCGCGTTGCGTGAGCTCAGTACAGAGCATGTGGGCTAACCCTCAGACTAAGTAAAACTGAGGGGCTAACCACTCAAGGTCATTAATTTGGCAATATTACTGTATGGAAATAAGAAATATGGCTAACTAGCGAACTAGATTGATTACGAAAAGTCAAAGTCAAATAATTTATTTCAATTAGGCACAAAAAAGGCACTTATGAACGTTAACATTTACAACAAAAAAAAAAAAAAAAATTGTTTCTAGTAGCCGCGAAATTCAATCATTAATATCGTAACGCCGAATACTTAGTTTGGATGTAAAAAAAAGTATTTGTAAACTTTCCAAATGCCTTTTTTACACCTAAAACGGGTACAACATGAAATTCAATCTATTCCTTATTAAAATTTTAGTTCGCCAGTTAGCCACATTTCTTATTTCCATACAAAATTCAAAAGTCATTTATTCAAACTAGGCTGAGAATGAGAATCAGCACTTTTCGAACGTCAAAGTTACATAAGACAGTCCCACAAAACGCCCACCCTTCACCACTTCCTAGTGCTTTAGCTGGGAAGAAGTGGCGCAACAAACTGTCCAGCAGCACAGCTGTCCGTTCAGTAAAAAAAAAAAAGATTCTATAAACAGTAACATTGCCAAATTAATCAAAACAGGTAAATTTTTGACAGCTATTTCCGATGTTGCCAACTTTTAAAATAAAGGAACCCATGTTGGACTCTGATATGCGGCACAATCGCGTCCGGCCCAGTCCCACTTGAACTTGGCTGCATTTTGGGTGATGTCTCCGATTTGTGTGTTAGAGCGCAGTATCGTGTGATAAAATCTAAATGTAATGCTTACGTACCTTGACATACGCAGCTTCCATCTCATGTGTCCACGTTGTATCTTCGTCGTCGGGTAACATCCACTCTTCACAGTACTGTGCGTGGTTGAAACAGATCTGTAAAACAAAATTTCAAAAAAAATCAAAATTCAAAAGTCATTTATTCAAATTAGGCTGAGAATCAGCACTTTTCGAACGTCAAAGTTACATAAGACAGTCCCACAAAACGCCCACCCTTCACCACTTCCTAGTGCTTTCGCTGGGAAGAAGAAGTGGCGCAACAAACTCCCCAGCAGCACAGCTGTCTGTTCAGTTAGAAAAACTTGATTCTATACAATAAGTACTTATGCAAAATAATTTACATAACGCAACACAAAACATTAAATTATAAATTAATAGCCATATGACAGCTAGCACACGCCAATATACCAACCAAAAACATCGAGATCTATACTCAAGCAGATATAAAAATAACTAAACGTAAACAATATCTAAAAAAGGAAATAAAGCCTCCAGGCATAAAGGGCGTGCCCGCTTACATATAGCTGTAACTAGAAGTTATAATTGATAAACTAGGACCATCGAGGTAAAATAAAAACAGTCAATTACTAATAACAATAACAAAACCATGATCAGCAAGACAATAAAATTGATACTAGTCTTAAGTCATATAATTAATGATGAGTTTCTTGCCCGTTCTTCTCCATAGGAACCTACGCTTTGGAATGGGCAACTAGCTTCATATTTTTGACTGACCGACCCCTTGACAGTTCAAAAGTGCCTGTAAATGGTTTAATTGAAATAAATGCTTTGAGTGTGAGTTTGAGAATGTATGCAATATATTGTAAAACATTTTAAAAGAATAACGGTGGAGTTTCTTGCCCATTCTTACCCGACTACGGCGAAGCAAAGAGGAGGGATTTTAACCGGTATGTATGTCAATCAATCTGCCTAGCCTTTTCCCAACTATATTGGGGTCGGCTTCCAGTCTAGCCGGATGCAGCTGAATACCAGTATTTTACATGGAGCGACTGCCTATCCGACCTCCACAACCCAGTAACTGGGTAATACGATACCCCTTGGTAAGACTGGTTGTCAGACTTTCGGGCTTCTGACGACCCGTAACGACTGTCAAAGATCCACGAATGACAGCCGGGACCAACGGCTTAACGTGCTTTCCGAGGCACGGAGGAGTCTCGGTGTGTAAAGATGGTCACCCATCCACAGACCAACCCCGGCAAGCGTAGCTTAACCTGACGGATCGACCCCTGCGGCAGTTACTACTTAGCCACAAGCTCCTCAGGTTTAACCGGTATGTATGTATTCAACTAAAAAGGTATAAACAAGACATCACAGAAAAATAAAAAATCCGGATTCACACGGGTTTAGTCTGTGTGTTGTTTATACCTTTTTAGTTGACTTTTTGTCGTCGTTGGGTTTGAGTTTTTATACCCCGCCACTTTTGTAAAGTTATACCTAACTGTCAAACCACGACCAGGGCCTCAAGTCTGCTATTACAATAGTGTCAGAATGGTCTATCATTGATTTCATAATTGTTGATTTTGACAAGTTTGGTAATCTACTAACATATTGGCGTCATTATGACTTTACAATGGTCAGCCACTGACACTCCATTGAAAGAAATGGCATCTATTGGTAATCTCGTAGATAATGAAAAATTAATGACTGACTTAGGCGGTAATCTACTAAAATTTTGACAGTTTCTTTGATCATCAGTGACCTACCAAGAGAACGTCATCGTGCAGTCATTTCTTAATTCGTTACGAGTATCGTGTTTGTGGAATACAATGATTAACCAATGATCGACCATTATTAATTTAGCAGATTAGGAACTTTTAACAAAATGACAATGGGATCGTGTTGGAATGACGACTTTATAAAAATAGCAAACTTGGGCCCCAGGATTAGGACATAGGGTACTTTTTATCACGATATTCCCACGCGATCGAGACTTATGCGGGGCATAACCACGGGGCGCAGGGGGCATAAGCGGCTATAATGTATAAAGGAATCACTCGGCCGAAGCCGCTGGCGGGATCTAATCTCAGATATAATGTTACCTCTCTCTCTGCGTCAGGCATGATGTCATCGTCTGGTCTGTTCTTGTACAGCGACGTGATCTCGTCTTCGTTCTCCTCGAACATGCGCTCGCACTGGAAATTACATCAAATAAGAATGTCAGCACAAAATATATGGGTTTATTTTACGAACGCTACCAAACACCCCAATTAGAATGTTAGGTTACAATCATAATACATATTTAGAAGTCTGAGGAACTCATAGGGTTCACTCATAATTTTTAGAAAAAACTTTTTCACAAAAAATATAACCGACTTCCAAAAAAAACACTACAAAGTGAAAAATAACTTTTATTTCGGAAGTCGGTGTCTTTGGGGTTTTATTTTCGTTTTTTTGACACCGACTTCCGAAATCAAAGTAATTTTTCACTTTGTAGTGTTTTTTTTTGGAAGTCGGTTTTATTTTTTGTGAAAAAGTTTTAATTTTTCACTTTTTAGTTGTGGTACCTACACAAAACCCCCACAAAAATTTGAATACCCATTACCTGCTATGTAAATTACAGTGACAGGAACTATTAGAATATCATCCACATATACTAGACGGGAAAAATACGTATTATTGAAGCTAACTCAAAAACCCCTCATCAGATCTTGACCAAATTTATATGGGACCACTTCTGAAGTATGCCCTACCAAACAAAAAAAGAATCATCAAAATCAATTCATAATTGGCGGAGTAATCGCGTAACATAAAAAAAAAACAACCGAATTGAGAACCTCCTCCTTTTTGAAGTCGGTTGAAAAGGGAGGATCCTCCAACCAGTTTGGTGTCGTGTCTGGCGGGCAACTGCTCAATGGTTGTTTATTTTTTATTTATTTTTGTCTAGGGCATCTCATAGCTGACCTCTTGAGGTCATGACTACTTAGCCGGGCTTTCCTGTGGCTGCCTTAAGCTACTACACTCAAAGCCTCCAGCCAGGGGCAAAAAACTATTCTAACTAAAACTGGGCGGGCGCTCGCTATCGCTACGAACCTCAGCTTAGGGCGTCGCTGGGGGCAGGACAGCAAGACGGGACAGGCTGGATCAAGGATAGTTAATTATTCTTAGTCGGGGAATTTAAAGCTACTGGTTCAGCATCGACGCGGGCTGGCCATCAACGAGCAAGGGTCGGGGGAGACCAATGGTTGACGTCGGATAGTCGTAAAGTTAAGCTACACCTCTCCAGGTGTAGCTTAACTTTGATCGACCGGCCCGTGCAGCTGTTAGTTGGCCACGAGCCCCTCTCATTCTGCAGTAACTTTATACTTACGTAGTACTCCAAACTCTTGTTCAAATCGTCGTCAGTGACGAACTTAGTCTTAGAGAACTCTGGGTTCATTCCTCCTTCCTTGGTGATCAGCTGCATGATGGCTAGCTTGTTCGTAGCCTTGTAGTACACGCGCACATAGTCGTCCATTTTCTTGCCTGGAAAATGTTTAGGTAAGATTTATAATATTATACAGGGTGTTAAAGTAATTGCATGCCATAGCTTAGGGGTAGGTTCAGTATCGATAAAGAAAGCAAGAAAAAAAAAACTAGTTTTACCTAATTTAGTACCTACTAACTTAAAATAGCAATCGTTCAGCATTAAAATTAAATTCTTGAGGAAGGTTAACGAACTCGCGGCCCGAACCTAGTTAAATAAATAGGTTTAATGTAAAAGGTCAGGTGCTAAATCGACAGCAAAATCATCATCGGAAACTTATCAACAGAAAGACATTCTTTACTGGAAATAGGGACTATCTTGAATTAAATTATATTGTTTCTTCTGTAAATATGATATCGCAATCACTTTTACAGACATAGTCTTGGTCAGGCCATATGAGGACCATGTAGTTTTGTCTGAAATGGTATTTTGAGGAGAACCACACAGATTTGAGTGGATTGGCCAGTCAGTGTAAGCATTTGTCGGTAATCGTGGAACTCAGCTCAGAACCTAAGGAACTCAACGAATCCAATGGTGTACATAATAAGGAATATCACTGCGGGCCCTATGAGAATACCAGCGCTGCAACATTTATTATTAAATGTCGCAGCGCGGTATCAATATCTAACCACTATAAAAGAAAAATGTGTAATATAATATTTTGAATTTAATGATAAACAAAGTAGGTACTCACAAATTTCATCAATCACTTCGGAGATGTACACAGCTGAGCGATGAGCGGCAACCTTATCTTGCATGGTGTTGCCACTCGCGTCCATTCTAAAGTTGCCAACCTGAAAAAAATAATGATTTATGGTAATTTGTTGGTTTTAATTAGAAAAAGTGTTGGGTGGGGGTTATATATATGCAATCATCGTCATCATCACTTCAGCCGAAAGACGTCCACTGCTGGACATAAGCCTCCCCAAGCACCGCCACTTAGACCGATTCTGTGCTTCCCGCATCCAGCGGACTCCTACGGCCTTCACCAGGCCATAGGTCTTAGTCTTCGTGGGAGGCCTTCCAACTCTAGGTCTATACTTTAGGCAATAATAAACTATTATTTCAAGGGGATGAGCATGCAGCAACTTCTCTTCTTGTGTGATAATAACTTCGCCAAATCTAAATTACCACACAAATTACCACTGAAGTACCCATCCCCTTCAACCAGCTACACAGGTGGCCACAGGAGTTCACCGACATACAAGCGGAGGACTGGTGGACTTCGACACCGGGCTCCAGGCAGTCCAGAGAAGTTATGCCATCCTTGGATGGCAGCCTAACCAGGCGTTCATTACGCCATCACGGGGACCATCACGGGACACTGCTCGCTAAACAAACACTTCCACACAATAGGCATAACGGACAGTTCTCTGTGCAGGGCATACATGGTATGGAGGCTGAGGAAAACGCATGTGCTCTTTGAATGCACGGGCGCAATGCGCATATGGGTGACCATATGGCTGTTTGTGTATGTGAGTATAAATGTTTGTAAACGCACCCACGATACTGGAGAAATCCCAGTGTGGGGCAACGTTTAAAAAAAAAAAAAAATAGAACAGACACTCGAGTCATCCAGATCTTTCACAGGTGTTGTGAACAGACTTTTTCTAATGGAAAACTACGGTATGTGAGGCGACACTAACTGACTTTTAATGATGTTATACTGAAGATCACGTATAACGTGTAGTATTAATGAATTGAAAAAAAAAAAGTGAATTATGAGACCTTTGCTCAGCAGAAGAAAAAAATAAAAACATTTCCTTAAAAACTAAATCTGTGAATATTTTAGTTATTTAGTTATTACCTACTGCAATTAATTAATTAAAGTTATGACTAACGCGGATAAAGAACTGACAATCACGCAAAAACTATCAAGCGTATTTTTCTGAAACCTTCACCATTTTAAAGACAATTTAATTATTTATCTTTTAGTATACGTGTTTTATTAAAATACCTTTTGATTTATGTATAATAAATTAAAAATGCTTCTAATTTGGGACAGCGCTCCTTGATGGGCGAGTCCTATTACTGGCTGGACGTACGACGCGTTGCGTGAGCTCCGTACAGAACACGCAAGCTAACCACTCAAGGTCACTCAATTTGTCGTCGCGACGCCCCCGCAAGGGGGCGTGGCGAGCGGGGTCGGAGCGTCGCCCCTCGCCCGCGGAGGCCATACGGCGGCCCGCCACTGCGGGTCCTCTCTATTTGTTGGCCTAGAGCGGCCTAGGCATTTGACGCAGCAAAGCTGCGTTCAAGGTCACTGGCATCTAACGGCGTCTTAAAACAAGAAATTTCACTCGCGCGATGTTCCGGGGATAAGCTGGTAACCAATCGATAGGCTCAGTTTCTACACAGGCGGAATGATTAACTATATACGAGTACCTGCTGATTACAAAGCCATTCATTAAAAAACCCACTACTGGAAAATGATTATTACAATCAATATTTTTACAGCTTATAGATAAAGATAACGATTTATTAATCTATACGCTTTAATGACACATAACTTTATTAATTTGATTATAATCTTAACATATATATTATATTATTTTATTTATATATTTTTTTCTCAATTCTCGCTATTGCACCTACCACTGTTTGTCTCTGCATCACCCAAAGGTTGACTGGTAAAAAATGCCTGTGGCATAAGTCCGCGTCTGTACATGTATGTGCTTGAAGTGTTAATAAATAAATAACTCAAATAATGAAGAGAATAAAGTTTCAAAATCAAAAGTCATTTATTCAAAATAGGCTGAGAATCAGCACTTTTTTGTAATCACTAGAATACATCTCCTTAGGTTAGAATAATCCTAGTGTCATGATTTCATGTAATAGTCATTCACTAGGATCTTAAGAACTAGAGATTTGTATTTATGATTTTAATTATTATAATTCTTTAAAAAAATATTTGATATGGTCGCGAATTATATTTAGATCAACATACAACCTGCTATTGACCTGCCAATTGCAAAAAACGTAAGATATTATGAATTTCGCGGACTAACCTGATACTGTCGACATGGCGCTACACCGAGCTAAGTGGCGCCCTCATTGAATAAAAACTCGTAGCACAGAATAGAAAATAAAGAAAAAAATATTGGATCTTGGAGTTTGTTACCAAAGTAGATAGCAAAAGTGTCAAAAGTGGCCGTTTTTGACACTTTTGCTATCTACTTTGGATACGAAACACTTTGTGTCCTGTTTTAACAACGTAAAAATACTTTATCCTCTTTGTAACAAACTCCAAGATACAATTTTTTTATCTTTATTTTCTATGCTATGCTACGATTTTTTATTCAATGAAGGCGCCACTTAGCTCGGGGTAGCGCCTTAAGCAGAAAAATCTAATACCAGCATTGATGTATTAAAAGGAGGAAGATATGTTACTCGCTAACATCGCAATCAGTAAACTTGGGCTCGGCGTCGGCGCACGACTAACATGCACCGAAACTCACACATCTGTGATCAGACAATCAGTGTCATCTCACAGTCGCAAAGCTACAGTTACCCATAGACGAGGATAGAGATAGGAAACGGCGCTGACGTGCGAGTGAAATCGCGAATCTGGGCTTTACTAGAACAACTGTACAAGGATGTGCAACACTTGTGTTTAAACCAGGCAAAATTTGAAAATCAGCGCTGTGCTGTGGGACAGCATTATGCTGAGTGGAAGCCTTCTTGTCACAGTCATGACATGACTATTTCTGTTATAGTTTATATTATTGATCTATTTTGTTTTCTGCTTACTTACTCTTGTCTTTTTGTATGCACGTGTTTCTGTGACAAATAAACCTTTCTTTTTTCTTTCAATAATCGCCTTGCAATTTTATTGCCTTGGTTATGCCCGCACTCAATTTTATTGAATGCCAAAACTATTGTAATTTTTGTATGCCATTTTATGGGAATCGCACACATGTTAATGTGTAAACACTTGCATGCAATTCTAGAATGGCAATAATTTAACGTGCTTTATGGCATGCTATTATTGGTCTTGAATGTTCCAGAAACTTGCATCGTGTAAACTGTCATTGTGTTCACGGGATTTTGTTTTCAAACTGCATAGATTTGAAGCTCTATAATCAGTGAATGGTGTGGTTAAACACATCAGCAATACACACATTACTGTTGTTTTACACCATCAATATGTTAACCATAAAAATATACACATCGATCAATTACTTTTATCACATAAAAACTTACTTTTTATTAATGTAATATATCTCTGTTAAGCTGCAAGTCACCACAGGGATTATAACAAAATTTATGAATGAAGTTAATTATTAAAAAAATATACTTATGTCAGTTCTATGGGGAATTTATAAATAGGTTGTCATTAAGTAACAGATGTGGTCACCGTGTTCACGGGATTTTGTTTTCAAACTGCTTAGTGAACTTTTTCGATTAATAGGCATTTCTATGACATAGAATAATTGGACATAATATCTAAAGCACTTTAAATGATCAAAAACTTGCTATGATTTAATATTATGCAGGAAACTGAAGAATATAATAGCAATAAAACTTTGAACTGAAGTTCAGTCTAAAACGTGTTACTTACATCGACTTTTTTCCATTTATCTACTTTTTTTATCACATCGTTAAGCTCCTCGAAGGTCGTCCGGCACACTAAAATAAAAACATAATTTAAATTAACCATCAAATCTATTAAAAAATTGTGTTTAAAATATATCGGCAAGTACACACACCTAAACACTTCAAGTTTTTGGGGTCTATTCGCGCAGTTACCGTTACAATAAAAATTGTAAACGCAAAGAAAAGGGTTGCTGGACGCATCTTTAATTCCTAATTATCTAACTGGCACAAATAAGTGTTTAATTAACAAGAAAATGCAGATAAATGTAGGGAAATTTTCAATACGTGTTGAAGAAGTTTATCTTTTTGCTGTCATACACGATCTCCAATTTGATTGGTCGAGAATATGTTTTTTTTTTTTTACCATGTACTTAATTTTCATTGGTTGGCTTCTGACAACGATAGGCCGACTAAATAAAATGGTGCCAGCGCTGGTACATCTCACTTGCATTAAGAGGTCTACTTTGTTTGTTGCTTTTTCGTGAATTATGATTAGAAAAGAAGCTAGATACTTTTTCGAAATTTTATTTTAAAAAAAAAATTATGATGTTCCAAAGGTGAGAAGGATTTAGAGCTTAAAATTTTATTAATTCAAAAAAAACGTGTAACTCTAGCTAAATAAAAGCTAGCGTTACACGTTTTTATTTGAAATTATTACAAACTTTCAAAAATAAACATAAAAGGAATGGCTCTGTAAACACCATAGTATTTTTTCATTCGGCAGCACTGTGGCAATAAATCATTGTGTTTTTGGTTTTTGTCTATGTGTGTGTAGTTCCGAAGAGTTTGAAACAGGAAAAACATCAATGTCAAGACAATCACTTATCACATTTTTATCACATGAGCTGAATTTATTATTGAATGTAATGTGTTCAAAAAACATTTTATATTTTTTAACGGGATGCTGGTTACTAATTTAGCGAAGTAAACAGGTAAAAATTATTTAAAAAATTGCCCTTTCTGACTCCCTCGATTGCCCGTTCTCCGGTTTTCCGCCCGCCTCCCCCACCTTTCAACCGACCCAACCAAACCAAACTTACCAACAGTTCGCATTCGGTCTCTATGCGCGCGGGACGTTTGCTCAACGGCATGTATAATTTTTTTATGCACATCAAATTGTTTAAAAACCTTAAAATACCTTGAATATTACTATTGCATCGTCTCAGAGTGACGTTCCAGTGAGTTTTGTGAAGAAATACGCACGTTTCGTGTAAAAATTCAGGTAAGTGACTGCTTGACAGATTGCGTCTTTTCCTATTCCAAGCTTATTATTTGGTCTTTTTAGTTGATTTTGATTGCTTTCATTTGTGTGATGCGTGTAGTGATGAAATAGGGATATGATGGATAATGCCTGTTACGACTTGTCCGGCGCACCTGTATCATGACCATACGCTACTCATTCAGCCCAGTGTACCTAGTATTGCATATTTTATGTAACCTTTCAAAAAATCATCTTATCAATCGACTGCGTCATGTGCAGTTAGAAAATCCCAATTTCATAATGAGAGAGCGCGCGATCGGCGCAATCTGACGACTTGGCAACGCGCTGCCACCCGAGAAAAACTTATTAAAAAGTTAATTTATAAAACAAAAAATGTGTTATTATCCGTGGACCGGCGTTTCCCTTTGTTTTCCGTGTGAAATCGTCCCTTTGTCCTTCGGTAGGGCGCGCTGGGCGCGACGCGGCACAGGAATTTCGACTCTAGAAAAGTGCCATAATACAATGATGGTATACATTGGTAGGTCGCGCAGCTCGTCGCTTGCTCGTTGCTCGCGTCGTTTTCACAACGCCTGTGTTCGTGCGTATCTACGTGGACGACGTCAGTGTGCTCGTGCGGTAGTTTGTTTATAGTCATTAACGGACGAATACGACATCTATTATTACAGCAGTAAGGCTCAGTATCGTATGTAGGTCGGCGTCCTCGTCGGTGTTTGTCTATCGATCTCTGCGGTGGCCAATGGCACATGTCGGCGCGGTCCTGCGCGGCCGCGCCTCGCTCCGCTCTTTGGTGAAAGCCAGGCGCGCTTGGACGATATATTACAATTCATGTACATCTATACGATGTCTATAAGTACTATCTTATCATTGGAAACGCTGTTATAACACCCCCCCCCCCCCTACCCTTCACTCCGTTGCCCTCCCCTCCCCCCACCCGTGCCTGCCGGATCCGAAGGCCTACTAGATCATGAGTTTTTCAAATAAGAACCCGCGAAGTTGATGTATAAATTTCTTGTCCGATGAAGCGCCAGCCCGCGCCGCAGCTGAGCGCGTAGCTTTAAATTCCCCGCATAATAATCATGAAATATCCTTGATCCAGCCTGTCCCATCTTGCTGTCCTCCCCTCAGCGACGCCCTAAGCCGAGGTTCGTACCCCACAGGGGGTGCCCTTAGCGAGCGTTCGCCTAATTTTAATGTAGAATAGTTGCTCCTGGCTGGAGGCTTTGAGTGTAGTGCTTAAGGCAGCCACAGGATTGTTCGGTTAAGCAGTAAATACCTTAGTGGTATACCTGCGAGATGCCATAGTTAAAAAAAAAAAAAAAAAATGTATAAATTGAAATCGTGAATGTTTTGTCGAGCGCTGTTTGGCGACCTCCGGCGTCACGGTACGCGGGGGGAGGGTGACAGAAATAGAAGTGCGGATTGGAAACGTGCGACGTGGCAACGTCGCGCGCTCGTCCGCGCTCAGTGTCGGTTCAAAATGGCGTCTGTGCGTGATCGATACCGCGGAATTTGCGTTGAAAATGACCGTATTTGTGATGTATCTGGTTGTGAGTCGGCCGGAGGGCTACCCTGGCAGCACGGGGCGAACGCCCCGCACCCGGCGCTGGCTCACGAACCTCTCAAAGTACGTATGTCAACCATATTGCGCCGACACTTTGCCCCCTACATAAATACCTAGGTATGGCTAGGGTACGCTTGCAATCTCGATGATCTAGACATCTACGGCATATTCGATATTCGCTATTGAGATATCTTGAACTTTCAGCCTGCAGTGTACTCGATGCGAGACCTAACCTCATACATTTTACATCGTTCGACAACTTCCTAAAGTTACGTAACATGCGCGTTTTTTGATGCGGGAAAGTGTGGTTACTAGCTAACTAGCTTTCTTTGAATGTGTTTTATCTATGAATCTGTTGGCCTTAACAAAAAGAGTCATTCGCAAGTTGCATCTGATATATGGAAACAAAATGGCGGCGGACTTGTAAAATTAAGACGCAGTAGAATGTTGGCAACGTCGCGCTTCACAGGTCGTAATTATGTGTAGTCGTCAGTCGACTCACTTGTTCGATAAGAAGTTTCAAGGCTATACGTTTTGTATCCTCCGCTTAACAATGGGATAAATTTAATACAAGCGATAAACGAGTTTAAAACTTAATACCAGCATAATATTGATGTTGTAATTAAATTTTAGTAATAAGTTAGTGTGAGGCACTCACACATGGATGAGTTAATTGAGGTTAATACTTGCGTGCCTGTGTTGTCTGTTGATACCTGTTTACTGCGCACACATAAACCAACAAACAAACTAGGTTGTTATTGAGTGGACGAGAGCCTTAGATAAATAGAATAATGGTGCGGTCATAATCTGTATATACCTATGTTTACATCACTCCGGGCCTCAACCGATATAAATATTGCATATTCATGAAGGATTTATTTAAATTGAGAAATGGGTATGTTTTCTACATATTTTGCGTGCTGTTTCATCATCAGATTGTTTAGTCTGTTAATTGTTACCTATTAGAATGGATGAAATTCCAAATTGAGGTCCTCGAACTTTAGTTGCATTCATGACTTGGAAATAGATTCAATAAAATGGTAATTTAAAAATAAACATCTGCGATGATAAATAGATTAGCGTGCTGTTTATTGTCTATACACATTGGGAAAGGTCTTGTTTTGGGCAGCAAGTTTCATGTATCAGCTGATAGTTGCCCTGCCAAAACTTTATTCATCTTGCAATTAATTACTCCAGAAATCTGATTCAATCTCTTTCCTTACTTCCTTTGTATTATTCTTATTTTGTTTCTAAATAAAAGGTAATTTTGGGAAAATTACTTGTTTTGGTTTTTGTATTATCAACTTTTCGACACTTTGCCAGCTTTTCTCTTTAATCTTTCATAACCTTTTCAAGTTCCTTAGTCGACTCATTCCCCATTGGCTTACAATTACAACTGAAGTTAATAATGACGTGCAAAACTGTCGCCTCGATAAATACCTACCATCTTTTTTCTTTGCCTGATCTTGATGTAGGTCTTTGACGTCTAATTGAATGCCGAGTTTCAATGCAGCTATCTTTAATGGCTTCTCTAATTGCCGACTCGAATTATTCCTATTTTTTATCCATTGATGGCAAAATGGTCTTCCCTTTCTATGAATTAAGTTTAAGGTGACCCATGACGGACTTTGAAGATAGTACAATGGAGCTATTTAGATATTGTAAAGGACCCGTAAGAGTAGCTAAAGTAAATAGGTCACTGCGACGTTTGGAAGGGGATGGATGGGGGAAATTTTGCACCTTTGTTTGCACTTAACTTCAAATAGATATCAAAAAGGCAAGGATATAGATTGGTATATTGTCAAAAACTCATGATGTAGTCAGTCCAAACTTCTTATAACCAAACATTGTTTAATTCTGGTTTCTATAAAGAATGCAAGATCTATATTTTTTAAACATAAATCCACAGGCACGTTCCTACGTGGAAAACAATGGTAAAAACATAAACCTATTTCAAGATAAGATAAATATATTCGGACTAGCAGATGGAACAGTACCTGTAAAAGTTAAGGGGCCTTAGATTAACTATTAACACTTCCTCAAAAGATACCGGATAATAATAAACGCCTTAGGTGAAAATCTTGCATTCGATTGAAGAGTTTTTTGACTATTTTGAAAACGGTTTAGAATTAGAACCTGTTTTCTATGCACTTACTTATTGTGGGTTACAGAACTGGTAGTCATAATCATAACGGTTTATTTAGCGTTTCTAATTAATTGGTATTTGCATACTAATAGGTTTTGTAGGCAATCAAAATCTAATGACAGTTAATCGGAAAGAAACAAAGAAAACAGTCACAAATTGTTTCCTAATTCAGATCTGAGAAAACTGGCAGCTATTTCTTAGACTATCATTCCCTCAAATCACCTGTAATTTTCTTGGCAAAAGTACCACCTTCTGACCTTTATTTTCCGTCTAAAACATGGCATTAGCCATTTAATCACCTCAGCAACGCATGACTTGGCAAAACAATTTGTAGCAGTCATGGTAAATTTTAGAAATTTTGCTCAATATGGACAATCTTTGAAAAAAATAAAGGAATGGGTTGATAAGTGTGTTGTTTCTAATTGTATTCCTTTGATTTAGATTAGTCCATCATTCCACTTTGTGTTTCCAAAACAGTTGTACCTTTGCTAATATCGATTCAGGGTAGGTATATTGTTCCAATTTTGATCCATGTTTAACTATAATATTAGCTCATCATTCATTCACACTAAATAACTAAATCCCATTAGTGTTGTTTTCAGTTACTTTGAATGTTGAATATCAGTATTTTTTGTATTTTTAACCGTATGATCATTTTCAAGTAACATAGCTTGTTGTTTTACCTCCATTTGGTTAATTTCTTTATTGGGACTCTAGTGTTGTTTTTGCCAAGTTCATTCATCAGGTTTTGTTTGTCTTAGAACTTAGATATTCATATCTGTTAAGCTGACTTTATTTTCATTCTCAGTCATATAATTTAAAACCATTACTTAAAATTGAAGCTTGTAAATGATTTTGCTTATTTTTATTTGATTATTTTGTAATTAGTATTAGTTGTAGTATTTCCAATTATTTGTAGTTAATTGCGTAGAATCTTTTTATTTTCTTTTTTGAATATTTTAATACACATTGACCAAATATTTTTAGGTTTTGCTGAACCATAGGACAGGCAGCTAAAATGAATAGAAAACAGTTTATTAATAAAAATAAAACACAATCTGAATTTGTTTATTTTCTGTTTTGACCTAATTTTCCCGTATGAAGTAAGTAATTTAAAAAACATAATTAGGAGTACAACTGTGTGAAGTTTTCTCATTTAAATTTGTCTATTTATTTTTATTAACCAGTTATCTAATTACGCAACACATTTTCGTGAACGATCACGACAAATTCGTTTCATGTTGACAGTTCAATAGCATTCATTGTGTTATTTACGTTGTTGAGCAGATTTTTTTTCAAACTTATTAAGCAATGGATTAGCAATTTGTTTCAAATAGATTCAAATTCCGATTGATCGTGTACTACGTAATTAGCGTACTGACCCATTAATTGCAGGTCTCAACTGTAATCATCATTATCTTTGTAACAATCAGAATTTGGTCCATGACATCTATCCAATGCCCAATCAATCTGCCAACCCGTTTCCCATGACACCTAGCAAATCAAATGATAAGACAACTAAGCTATTGACAGATTCTTTATAGACCCCATTATAAATATTTCTTTAAACCGGCCTTCTCTTGTTTTAGCTTATCAATCAAAAAATTAACGTCTTCACTTTACAAATGGCTATAATTCACTCGCTTCCATTTTCTTCACATCAGTGATTTTATTTTTCCATTTATTATTCACCAATACCCTTCCCCGCTTGTTGTCAAGCTACATACCTACGGCTTGAACTATCCATACACGTTTATATATCTCTTTAGGAAGCACGAAAATCCATACTTCAATAGGCTAAGCCTATGAAATTGATCAGGAACTATGGCTCTTCAAATCCTTTGTGCATTTCCTCCAACTATTTTTATTTAATCAATGTATTGTTTTTGGCGGGAAATAGACGCCGAGTGGCCCGGGTGTGCTCTCAATACTGACTGTTGTATAATTTTAGAGAAAGGAGATTTTGTTTTGGTCCGCCAGTGCCGGCCGCGGCGGTAGTTCGTGGCATTTCATATCGTTGCAAGTCCGTTTCGCTCGCTATTATTTCTATGGCGGCGTTGCCGTTCCGTCTAGTAGCTCGGGCTCGATTCTCGGTCAGCCCGCCGCGGTTGGAGGCGCTGTTGAGCAGTCAGTCGGCCGCGCAGCTCGGTGCGCGACGTTTGTCCGAGGAAGGGCTCCGCTTGCGTCCCTCCAGTCCCAGCGCGTCAGTATCGTGGGTGCGAAAGAGATGGCATACAGAGCGAGCGAGATAGCGCTATGGCAGTGTCGCAACCTCGCCCACCTGACCGTGTTGACGCCGCGCTCGAAAAAGTTGCGCCGTTGCGCTATTTGGAGGCGCACGAATGTGCTCGCTCGGAGCAAGCCGTGACGCGCTATTATCTTTATTCATTGTCTCGAAACTGTTTTTTGAGTTATAAAAGGCGTTTTCTCCATGTAATTGAAGATACCGACGTGTCAGCATTTAATATTCAACGGTATGTACTCTTTTGGTTAGTTTTTGACATCGATGCGTTCGAGGCCAATCGTTATCTGAGTTGCAACAGATAGATAGGAGCTCACATCTCCTCGTCCAGTAAACTGGGTTGACTTCTGTTCTCCTTCGTGTAACATTGATTCGCATTGACGTTCGGTGAGTCGCGCTGTGTAATTATTGGTATTTAGTCGCCATTTTCTACGTCGGTGACGAATACCGCCGCGCCGTCCTCGTTTCCCCCGACCCGATGCAAACCGGACTTTACCGCTCTATTCTGAAAGATGATTATCCTTAACCGCCTAACTTTTTCTTCAAACGAGATCCGCTCGCTATGATTCATTGTAGAAATAATAATAAGTACCTAAAGATTTTCGTGAGTGACTGTATCGTGTAAGAGACGAGTCCGATATCTAAATAGAAGATTTCAGAACGTGGCCATGTAAAAAAGGCGGGACTTGTTAAAATGTAATTCTCTTGTACTCGATGTGGCCTGCACTGCAGATTTGAAAGTTTGAGCGAGTAGGTATTTTGCGCCGGCCCGGTCGCTGTTGTGCAGCTAGCTAGGGTGTTATCGATTTGTGTACGTTTTCCGCTATAAATAAGTACGAGTTTGTGTCATCGTCGTCGCTGCCGGACCGGTTTCTGAACGAAACCTGTGTGGGTGCTGTGACCGGAGATTCGAAATTCCAAATTCGAATGCGCCTCGCCTTCTAGCTTTCGAGTACCTTTAAGTTCGTGTTTTAGTTGCGTAATATGTTTTTGTATGATATTATATACGTTCATCGTAGTACGTCGTGTTAGTCACGTTGCATATTATTTCGTTTCTTTAAAATCATGTTATTTGCGAAATATTCAGTGTCATTTTATTACTTTGACCCTGACAGGCATGCTAAAAATGCTAAAGTTGTAAGAAAGTGGAACGATGTTGTATGATTTAACCGCTCATTCAGGACGTGACGTCATTTCACGGTACGTTTTTTTTTTCAACATCGATAGGCACTGAATACTGTCCAATCCAAAGTAAAGTAAGTACTCTAAATGTTTGTGTGTGGTGTGTGTGACTGTCCCCAGGAGCCTGTCAAAATTTAAATAACCGCTATTTGAATAAATCTATGAATAAAGTAAATAAATAGAACTTATTCATTCACAAAATCTTAAAGTGAGTTACATAATCCTTTCATCACTACAATAATTAATTACATACGTTGACAGTACTTAGTTAACTGTAAAATAAAAAAAACAAAACAACTCCGCATGTGAAAATGGCGGGCGGGGTTATTATCACTTGGTTATTTATTCAGTAACTTACGGATCGATGAACTAGATTCGTCAGTGAGCTGTACCTACCTAATAAGTCGAGTACCTACTGAAAACTTGAGTTAGTGGTTGAAGATAGTTACATAGGTATTGAAAAAGAAGTCTTTAACATTGGAAAATTGATATTTCCATAATCACATGCGCATAATGAGCCTAACCTATACGGACGCGTTTTTCATTACTTTTATCAGTGTTTCATGACGCGTGTTGTTTCCGTGTACAAAACTGTAAATTAATCATTAGTTTCCACGTTTTCGGCCTTCACAGTTCCTAATTTACGGTTTTTATAGTAAATAGTAAAGTACGAAGTAGGGTAATGTTTAGTCTACTTTAAATGGAGTAGGCGCGGAAGTTTATCAAAATAATGTCATTCGTTTATCAGTCTTTTTGGTTACTCGTGCCCGACGCCCCGACATAGTATGGAGAACCTTGGTTTCTGACAGAAATATTATAACTGAGTAGGTAACGAAAGTTTTTGAAGTAAGGACAATTGACCAAAACGACTGCTTTAGTGCGTATTCTGTGTAAAATTCTGAGATGGACGCGTGGATAGTTGAAGTTCGCTGTGAGATTCACTATGTGACTTCAATAAATCAAGTCTTAAAGTAAATACTTAATTTCTAGGCAAGCAAGCTGCATACCCCACGTTCTGCTTAACTGCTTCATCGCTTATCATGTGAGATAGTGGTCTAGCAGAGCCCAAAGTAAAAAAAAATATATTAAAGTTATTTTTTTGTAAAAGGAAACAAACATCTATCATTAAATACCGGTATCCTCATGAAAAAAACATAGTTTTTGTGTTAAACCCATATCCCCCCCATCCCGTTGCTAACCTCAATAGGTTTGACAACTGCGTACAAGGGGGTATATCAAGTTAGCATTGGAAGCATTGCACAGTACTACACGACTTGCAGTGTGCCGAAAATGTTAAAACAAATACAAAATGTTAAAAGAAAATTTAAAAAAATACTTGAACGCTGTGATGGCTGAAAAAATTACAAAAGCCAATCAAATTGTAGACCTTTATAGGGCCATGGTGACCATTGCTGGTTACCCCAACCAGCCCACCTCCCACCAGAAGTAGATTAGGTCTCCTAGTCTTTTAAAAAGATCTGTCTGATAAGTCCCTTTGATACGTTTTGTGTTATTTAACCTACCAAAGAGCATGTGCTCAATTAAATAAACAGAAAGCATGTTATGTAAGGTTATTATATATAATATTGATTTTATTATCAGCTGAAGACACTTGTGTAGGTAGACCTAAAGATTAGGAACCCATTAATTAGATTAATATGTTTTCAAGTAGTGAAGACTTCTTTATTGACATGATTGTGGTTTGCCACATGGTCATAAATAATCCTTAAATAGCCTAATAGTGATTACCAAAGGCCCTTCAATATTTTGTTAAGTAAGAAAGAAATATTAATATTTATTTGGACACAGTTTGTGAAACATAATAACAAAATAAAAAGTGAAAATAATCTTGTAGCAATACTTGGCTGCGCCAAAAAGGTTAATTTCAGCATTAACGCCTGACAGATGCTGTCTGATGCTGGTTTTCTAATGAACCCTTCTACACACACTGCTTGAGTACAGCTTTTATTTAGCAAAAAAACACCTTGGGAACCTTTCAATCTGCTGAACCTTTTTCCAACTGTCAGGGTCGGCTTTCAGTCTAATGAGACGCAGCTGAGTACCTGTATTTTACATGGAGAAACTGCCTATCTGACCTCCACAACCCAGTTACTGGATAACATGATACCATTTGGACCCTTTATTAGGATCATTTGGATGTTAAAAGATCTTGCATTGGAGTTAAAATGACTGTCTTTATCACCATCTCCATATTAGTTAAAATCTAACAGAATTTTTCAAGTTCTGATCAATGTTTCATAATTATTTTAATTTATCTGGTGTATCTGTACCCTCAAACTTATACTTATCTAAAACCACAGACTACAGAAGATCTAATAAACTATACCACAAAAAAGGTTATTTTATATTTTTATAACTTATACAACATGTTGATAAAAAGCATAATTATAATATTAATGTCTGTAATTCCAGGTGATCGTGTGATGGGAAATCGCTGATCATCAAAGATGATGAAACGGACAGGTGTCCCGAGGCTCGGGCCTGATGAGCCCTCGCCCATGCCTCCCCAGAATCAGTTGCAGGTAAGATTTAGTAAAAATTTGTTATTTCTTGGTACGTAACCAGAATAAACGGTCTTGTTGTCAGAGTAGTTTGGCATCATAGGTAAGAATCTCAGGGTAAATTGGTTCAAAAATACTTGGTCCTTTGTTTTTTCAAATAAGGTTAGCCCTAGACCCCAGATTTGGATACATGAGCATGATCAAATGATAAACCGAAATCTTTCTTGAAAGATTCATTGAGATTTTTTCTCAAGAACAAGGGAATGCAATGTGCTTCTTCTGAAATTCGAAGATGTAAAATGAGACTTAAATAGAATGATCGGTATACCCAACTGTACCGAAAATGTAAGGTATTGATTTTTATCTAAGATGGCGGCACTGATCGTAAAACAAAATGTCAACGAAATGTAATTCTGTATTTAGTTCTTTATTTTATCTTATTCAAAATATTCTGGACATGCTGTTTTACCTGTAACCATACCCGTATCTAATTGTATATAAAAAAAAAATACGTAAACACTTTAATTAAATTTTTGCTTCACTGGCACAATGTAAAAACTAAATGGCGGATGTATAGAACGAAGTATTAGTTTTTATTTCCTTTGCATCGTAAATGTAATGTTTCATTTTTATAATAGACGTCGGAAGAAGCATTTTAATCTCTGGAAAATAATAACTTACTTCACGCCCAGGATCAACTCTTCATCCAGGCATCTTTGTTTGTCTCAAAACGGTCTTGGAATTTCCAACACGTTTTAAGTCAAGATTTGAACGCACAGCTCTATCTAGCAAGTAGCATCTCAGCAGCCAGATACCAGCCGGTCTATTCTGTAAAGGCTTATACGAGCCCAGTATGTGACAGTACAGTAAATCAGTGCAGTGCTGACTTGCAACTGAGCTCGTGAAGACACAAATTTCAACCCTGTCCTGACTTCGCGCCCTTAACTCAGTCCAGTTGACGAACCTATCCGTCTATTTTTGGGCCCAGTAGCTTCCCCCGCTTGACTTACTAACTTACTGCCGACTCGTTTACTTCTTCGACTGGGTCCGAAATTCAGAGTCACTGGGTCCAGTCACAGCCATCGTATATACTCGTACTACTTATAAGAATCTCACCGTGAAAACTAGAGTGAATTGAGCTGTCCTTCGACCTGATGCTATGGATTTGGCTCTATGGACAGCTCAAAAGTTAGAAACTGCTTAAAATTATGTTTTTTTTCTCTCGCTCTTATTCTGAAAGTTAAAGGCTGATGCAGTAAGATATAAAGCTAACTTATGCCTGTTAATTGATCGATGCGAACGGAGATATGAAACTGTTAAGTGATAACTAAGAGAGTTAATCTGCCTAGCCTTTTCCTAATTATGTTGGGGACGGCTTCCAGTCTAAACGGATGCAGCTGAATAGAATTATTTTACATGGGGCGACTTCCTATCCGACCTCCACAACCCAGTAACTGGGTAATACGATACTCCTTGGTAAGACTGGTTGTCAGACTTTCGGGCTACTGACAACCCGTAACGACTGTCAAAGATCCACGAATGACAGCCGGGACCAACGGCTTAACGTGCTTTCCGAGGCATGGAGGAGTCTTGGTATGTAAAAATGGTCACCCATCCACGGACCAATCACGGATCGACCCGTGCGGCTGTTATTACTTAGCCACGGTTATTTGTGTAAGTGCCCTTATGTATCATCATTATCCCTATTATAGCTATGCAAGAAAAAGGAGTGAATGATAGTATCGGCGAACAGGGGAGAATGGAAGAAAACATCGTGTGGCGCCCACCCCAAGAAACATAGAAAAAGGGCAGGAAAACAGTTCACATGGCCCAGTAAATCCTGAAGATATCTTAAACGATTTGTCATCTGTATCGTTCAGAAAGATAAAATACATTATGCCGAAGATTCAAGTTCTAAACATAAACGATCCGTTAGTTACAGGAATCGAGAATCATTAACGTGACGTTTACTAGTTTGATTTATATTTTACAGTTGTATGTAACGGTTGGTAGCATGTAGGTCGCGTATACATACAGAACTAACGTAAAATGAATTATGGGAGAGAGATTTCTTATTCTAAAAATCATTATAAAGTCAGACGCTAATGGCTTAAGGCCTCACCCTATAATCATAGAGCAAAGGACTTTTCATAGATAAAGGATTTGAAATATTTCTGCTTTGTCTCTGGGACTGTAACTGCCTCGTTGGTCTAATCGTTGCAAACGCTACTGCTGACCATGAGATCCTTGGCTTGATTCCTGAATTGGGCACTGTTTTCCATCTGGAATTTCTGTGGCAGCCCGGAGATGGCAATAGTCTCGCCCCCTATTACATGGGACTTCAGCAAACGCATCGGGGAAAACAGGTGTTATGTTATGTATTGTCTCTGGGTTAACAGCGCACCTGAGTTGCTTCTGGTATTGTAGATGACTATAGGCAGTGGGCTTCATCTTCATCGAATCGATGGCACAACAGTGGTAAATTTTGGTTCGGTCGCTGTAGATGCCTTTTTTAGGGCACAGATGGAGACATGCGCCACAGCTCCACATCCACACCCATAGGTGGCAGTGAACACCTAACAGCAGGTGGACCGGCTTAATAATTACTATAATGAGGAAAAAAGGGGATATTCCCATCAAAACACACTGCGGATTGATTAGTTTTGGTCAAGAATTACCACGATATTGGCACGGCTAAGGCCCTATACTTCTCGGCAAACCCAGATACAAAATTAAATTTTCATTCAAAATCAGTCTTTAACGTCCCAACTGCTAGGACACAAGCTTCTCTGTCCAAGTCCCATCCGCCTGTTAAAATGTCACCGACACACATACCCTTCAAATTGGATCACAGCAGCAGCGCGGTATAATTTAAGAAAGAAAAAAACTGCATAGTCTTTTCCCAACTATGTTGGGATCAGCTTCCAGTATAACCGGATGCAGCTGAATACCATGGAGTGACTGCCTATCTGACCTCCACAACCCAATAACTGGGTAATACGATATTCCTTGGTAAGATTGGTTGTCAAACTTTAGGGGCTTCTGACGACCCGTAACCACTGTTAAAGATCCACGAAAAATAACTGGGACGAACGGCTTAACTTGATTTCCGAGGCACGGAAGGGTATCGGTGTGTAAAGATGGATCGACTCGTGCGGCTGTTATTACTTAGCCACGAGCTCCTCGAGCTAAAAAAAAAAACAAACCAATAAAACTAAGTATAAATAACTTCAAGAAAATTATTGACATTATTATTTTAGATGCGTGATCTGTAGATAGCATTTTATTTAGAAATACAAAACTAATCATGACTGATAACAATAATCTTTCTTGTAATGTTTTTGTATTGTTGTGTGTATATATTTTATCAGTTGCACGTTAATAGCTGTACCTATTACGATAGCTATCAGCGTTTTGTATAAGTTGAACGCTCTTTTGAATGTTATCGGGTCGACCGTGACGGTTATATGCATATGCCAATGAGGAAAAGGTATATGGGTTTTCTCGGCGTTGTTTCTGGCTCAAATACAGGAGGTTGCGGTGGCTGGGTAAACAGGGGCGGTCTTTTTAAAAATAATCTGTCGAAAGCCAGAGTTTATCTAAGGGTTTCCGGAGTCCTCAATTCTATGTCGCATAAGCATATTCAGCCTCTAATTTTACCACTTCTGGGACACAGGCCTCTCCTATGGGAGGGAGTGGGCCTTATTCCACCACGTGGGCCCAGTGCGGGGGCCGAGATGTTGACTAATAGAGGAGTATGGAAAAAAAAAGAAGTTGCGCCCGCGGGCCGACCCCAAATAAATTGTGATAATGGCAGGATAATAACGAATTCACTATCGGACGTAGACCTCTCCCAAGGTACACCACAGCACCCGGTAGGCGCCTTCTGGATAGTTTTTTGAGTGCAGGTCTCGTAGACCAAGTCGCAGAGACGACTAGTTCCTTTCAAGCGTCACTTGTGGCTGTCCAAAATCTTATTTCGTGATATCTATATGGTTGATTTAGTCAGTTACTGAATTCATTTGCCTATATGTGCATGATCCTATATCAGTATTCTGGTTACATTAGTAATCCGCCTATGTTCCTACTGCTGGTAATCTGGCCTCCTTCCTGTGAGAGAGAGAGAGAGAGAGAGTGGGCTGTGATCCACCACACGGGCCCAGTATCACTTCACTTAAATAATGTTTCATGTATAAAAGATAGAAAGCTCAATGACACTTGACCATTTAAACCGGAACACGTCAGTAATACTAAAAAGCGTCAAACATCATTTTCTTCATGTGCATCTATTGGAAACTTACCAAAACGTTCTCTATTCAGTCCGCACTGTATAGGTGCTATCCTTGGCGACAACTCAATAATAGGGGGCAATGACACTGGAAATTACTGACTGTGGTTTCGTTGGGAACGTCATATGTGACGAAATCAGTCTTTCACAGTACCACTGTAGGTCAAATGCCTCTTGTCATACAGAGAAGCCGAACAAGCATTGATCACCACGCTTCCACGCTGTCGCTGTGTTAGAGAAGTCCTTTTCTTCACAGGAATATTAATATGAAAATTCAGCCTATAATATTGATCATCTTAATCCCACAGCAGTTCAGTACTGCGCATAGACTTCTCCATTCCCTCATGCAGCTACTAGCCACCCTGCGAAGATTGTCTGCCCACCTATCCTGAGGACATCCTACTACCCTACGCTTGCAGTTTTGTTGTCTCAATTTGAATAATATGCAAAAACCTTTTCATACAGATACCTCAGTTCAAGTTCACTTTTTATCTCGCTCGCACACTACTGCTCGCGGACTGAGCGGCGGGGAGTAAGTTCCAAGGCGCTGATAGTTTAGGTACTTCTGTAATTTCTTTTTACGGTGAAACTAATGATATTTAAAAAAAAAAACTTTCCTGCTTCATTTGTATTTTGTTCAGTTTTATTATCTAATTTGAAGTATTTTTTAATACTAGTGCTTTATTGTTCCGTTTGAAGTCAACAATTTTTTTATTCATCGAGATTTTTTTATGGAATCGTGCTTTTGTCAATCATAGTTCTTAATATTAATCCTCAACTTTACCATAATATATTTATTTCAAAATTAATGCTGCAGTATTTTCGATATAACGAAGGATTATGCTAAGCAATTTGAGGTATTATAGACTTCAGGAACGAGCATTAAATTGCCCACACTTACTAAGTGTTTGACACTTCTTTTCCATCTCCTCGGTAACATGACATCAGACTATCCAGTCCAGATATTCTCATGATGACGTTTTCCTTCGTTATAAGCCAATTAGTGTCCTTGCTGTATATAGGCAGTGGCCTACTGTCTGTAATAACAACTAAATGTAATCACCAATATCTATCAAGCATGGTTATTTAAATAAGTCCAATATACCTTATATTTGTTCAACATAGTAATTATGTCCCAACGTTTACGGGCCAATATGTGATGCAAGTAATTAGCGTTGTGACTCCACGACGTAGAGGTAATTGAAATAACTACATGTCGTAGTTATTTTAATTAAATAATGTTAGTGGTCTTCAATTAGCGTCACAGAGGCATGTGACCTTTTTATTAAATATAATTTTTTAATAGTAATTCGATTAAAAATAGGATTGTAATTTGTTGTTGTTCGGAGGTTTTTTTTGAAGACTTGCTAAGCACCAACTAATATTATAAATGCGAAAGTGAGATAATTGGTTTGTTACGCTTTCACGTCTTTACTACTGAACTGATCATTATGAAATTTGGCATTAACGTTCTCAGGGGTACAGAATAGGACATAGGGGGTACCTTTCATCCAGAAAAAAAGTACTGTTCCTTAGGGATAGAAAAATAACAATCTGAAGTTAATCCTTTCTTCTTCTTTTCGTGTGGTTAGTGACTAACCTGGTGTCGGAGTTTTAAAGCCACCCATGGGCGTCTGACTTGGCTTCACATGCCGTCGATAAATATCTCTCAGGCATGTTTCCTCACGATGTTTTCCTTTACCGTTTCTGAAGCAAGTTATAAATTATACCCAGAAGTAAAAAGGTGCAAAATCGTGAAGAAACATGGACTTTGAAATAGAAAAAAACGTTTAAAATAGAAGCACGCAACGAGCAAGCTTGCATGGTGATTCAAAATATTTAATTTCAAATAAAACTTCATGGGCACTTATGAAACGTCAGAAGCTAGGTGCACGGTTCCAATTGGTAGTTTCCTACGGAGAAGAGCCGGCAAGAAACTCCACGGTTACTCTTTTAAAAATAATTGGCTTTTTCAAATACAGTGTTATAAGGTATGGGAGGACAGTGTTGGTCTTTCAACAAGTACCAGACTTGGTAATCAACGCTTGTTTCTAGTTAGTATGAGAAGATGCTTCTGCCCTGCAGTAGGGCAGCAGTATTCAAAAACCTTTATAAATCACGGAACAGGTGCTTAATCGAAAAAATTGGTTACTTCTACGACTAAGGTTACCGTTATCTGGGTAACCAATAAGAAGAAACATGTTACCTCTATTTAAGTTACCGTTTTAATACCGGTTACACACACAAGCTGGCGATGCGCGCCCTTTGGCTAATGCCGACTGCACGTGAAGGATAGAGGTAATTTTTATTTCGGTAACCGGTATTTATACGGGTTGTATTTAATTAAACCTTTAAATATACCTGTATTGATCATACCGGTTTCAGTCTGTTACAATGTAACCCGGTAGTGACAGCTGTCACTGTCCAAATAAACCTTGGCATTTTATAAACCAGAATAACTCCTGAAAAATACATAACATAACCTCACGCCTACTTCCTCTGAGGGTGGGCAGGCAAGGTTTGAAAAATTCATAATGTCCAAAATCGCCAACACTGTCAATATTCGTAATTTCATCGTAATATTCAATGATATTAGAAGTAAAAAGACGTAGATAGGTTACCTACCTAACATTCTATCTTCAAAAACGGCACTATGTCACACTATTATATGACACGTGGAAGTAGGAGGGCATGTCGTAATTATCGGGAGCGAAAAAAGACAAAACGAAGAAAATGTGGCTAGTTAGACAACTTTTGACGTGCCACTTGCGGAACGTTTATAACCTATCTACCTCTTTTTACTTAAAATATCATTGGTAATATTCATAACTGTTTACCTCTACAAGCATCGTAGGCTTCACAAATACCGAGAAACGGTAAATTGATATTTCTATTTACTCTTTTATGTAATAAGAGTTAGGTATGAAGTAGTCTGAATTTGTATGACGTAATCGCACAGCACCGTTTTTTTGTCATATAAACGAAATTAAAACTCCTTTGTAAGGTTTTTATGTAACCACTCAAGTTACTCAGTAAATGATGGTTTTGAAATAGAACAACGCGTCATAGTAAGATTTTAAGTAACATAACATAACGCCTTGTTTCCCCGAAGGGTTGGGCAGAGGTGTAACCTGTAGACCCTGTAGTACACCCACATTTGGCCAGTTATGTTTAAGTCCCATGTAATAGGGGGCGAGCCTATTGCCATCAACCGGGCATAGGTCCAGACTCCGGGGTGCTACTGAGAAATTCCAGAAAGAAAAACCCAGTGACAATTTGCCCAAACTGGGAATCGAATCCAGGACCTCATGTTCAGCAGTTACGCTTGCGACCACTAGACGAACGAGGCAGTCAGTAAATTCTAAGAAAATAACGGATTAATTAACTTTTTTAGGCATAAACACATGGGTAGTAGGGACAACTGTCAAATCGTGTTGTCATTCAATCTTGGGTCAGGCCCCAAACGTGATACGGTGTAGGTATCGCCCGTAACTTCGGCCGAAACAACGACATCCGCCCTTTTACCCATCTACGGCAGAGGCACGGAGGAGCTCGTGGCTAAGTAATAACAGCTGCACGGGTCGATCAGGTTAAGTAACGCTTACCGGGGTTGGTGCGTGGATGGGTGAACATCTTTACATACCGAGACTCCTCCGTGCTTCGGAAAGCACGTTAAACCGTTGGTCGCGGCTGTTATTCGTGGATATTTGACAGTCGCTACGGGTTATTAGTGTAGAAGAAGCCGTATGTAATTCTATAAAGTTTAATCTTTAAACCAGACTACCCCGAGGAAGGATAATGTGTTTTAGAATCAACGGATTCTTTAGTCTTTATCCCCCCCATCCCGTTGCTAACCTCAATAGGTTTGACAACTGCGTACAAGGGGGTATATCAAGTTAGCATTGGAAGCATTGCACAGTACTACACGACTTGCAGTGTGCCGAAAATGTTAAAACAAGTCATTTTTCAATATCTTCTTTTATAATACCACTGGATTGTCTGGTTGGTATAGTGGTCGCAAGCGCTATTGCTAAGTATATGGGTTCGATTCCCACGTCGGGCAGTGTTATTAGATTTTTCAATAATTAATTTCTCAGTAGCAGCTCGAAGTCTGGATTTGTGCCCGGTTGATGGGAATAGGCTCGCCCCTATTACATGGGACTTTATCATAACTGGCGAAATGTGGGTGTACTATAGTTACTCTCCTAATTCTAGATTTACAGTCGCCATGTTATGTGTATCTTTTATGAAAACTATGACACAAAAACCAGGTAAATAATACCGGCCTGTAAACTAAGACAAAGCATTGATTTGATCACTCCCTTACTTAATGCGTTTTGCAAGGAAAGAAACTCCTGCACATCGGCGATGTCCTTGCCTGAATACACAATTGTTATTCAAATAACCCTCACTGTCATAGCCGAGGAGGCAGGCAAAGGAGGCCTGAGTTCCAGCAGTGGAAACGTTATGGACTGATTATGATTAAGCATAAAAAAAAAATGTTGAATCTGTAAATTAATTACAGGTAATAAAAAAAATCAGCTTTGTGGGGGGGGCGGCTTGTGGCTAAGTATTAACAGCCGCACCGGTGGATCGATCAGGTTAAACTGGGCATGTCGGGGTTGGTCCGAGGATGGGTGATCATCTTAAGTGCCGTGTCACGGCTGTTATTCGTGGCTCTTTGACAGTCGTTGCGGGTCGTCAGAAGCCCGAAAGTCTGACAACCAGTCTTACCTACGGTACGGATATCATATTACCCAGTAATAGGGTTGTGGAGGTCAGATAGGCAGTCGCTCCTTGTAAAATACTGGTATTCAGCTGCATCCGGTTAGACTAGAAGCCGACCCCAACATAGTTGGGAAAAGAGAGGCAGATTATGGCACGCAGACGAAGTCGCGTACAACAGCTATAGTAACAAAAAAAAACGCTAGGTGACAGTATTCATTCATGCAAAAATCTAGTAGGTACCTACCATACTAAGATGCAAAAATAAAACATTACAGTGCACAACAGATAGTGATGTGCATAAAACTATAAACAAGGCGGGGTTATCGACACGATATCGATGTATCGACCTAGAGGTGTAAACATCTTGTTTGTGTTGCCTTATCATGGCCGGAGTAGAAGCTAATTGAACATGGAATTGTGTAAAATTTTACACTTCGTATTTTGTGTACAGTTAGGTGGGCAGAGATAAAAATGCTGACACCGAATATTATGAGGTAATCTGTGGCGGTGGTCTTGTTTTAGTTGTAATTATAACAGAAATTGGCATGATTTGAGTCCATCTGCCTAACTTTTTTTTCAACTATTGGGGTCAGCTTCGAGTCTAAACGAATACCTACCAGAATTTTTGCATGACTTGCATTTGCATAATCAGCCTATGTGGGAACATCCCCACTGCTGGCCTCTGTCAGGGGGAGTGGACCGTAATCCACCACCACCACCCTGGCCCAGTGTGGATTGGTAGATGTCACATGTCTTCGAATTTTTAGTTCTAGGACATGCCGGTTTCCTCACGATGTTTTCCTTCACCGTTTCCAAAGCATGGTTATTATGACAACGTGGTATTTTTGACAATGGGAAGGGCTATGTTCATCAGTGAAAGTTAGATAAAACGCCGGTAACGAATAAATTTCTCTCAATGTTGATGTTTTTTTAAATAACACAGACAACTTTTTCTCGAGCATAAAATATAACGTTATTCTGCTTGACCCAGATGCCGTAGTTTTAAATTGGCACAGATTCTTTAACTATAAAGAACGTGTCAAAGTGCCAAAATACTTCGGTCTGTGTTACTCACTGGTTTTCCTAATGTTTTGTTATGATACATTCATTGACACAAACTGAGAAGTACCTTTTCCTTGAACGGGGGGTGACCTTGATTTTTATTGAATATTTACCGGAAAACGTGAGTAATGTTTTGAAAATGAATGTGGATGGCCTAAGTACGGGAAGACCAAAGAAGTGATGAATGGACTTTGTGATAAATGATATGGCTAGTCCACCTCCTTTAGGTGACTACCGAGTTGACCACTAGTAATGAAAAAAAGTAAGTAGGTATAAAAATATATGTCGCGCCCTATTGGAATAAGGGTAGGAGAATATTAGATGGTGATGATTTACCGATGAATTACTTTTACTAGGGTACAGTAAGAAAATACTCAGATTATAAGTCATTTACGATGTTTCACATTATTTCTTTACGACAAACATCACATAGGCCGCTCGCACGCAGTCTGCTGGAAACCTACGCGGTTTGAAATAGAAAACAACTGAGTAGCGCCCCCGCATGCGGTCCGGGGTCTCTAAGTAAAACTAGTTCCCGCACTGACAAAGTACGATATTTTAATAGTTTTTTCACACCACCTGCTCGAAAATGTCAAATTATATGTCAAGCAACCTTAACCTAAAGTGAGTCATTAGTGGCCGGGGGCACAGCCGGTCAATAATGTTGTACTGGATTTCATTATGACCCGCTGGTCAATAATGTGATTTGAATTCCATATTCAAATCACATTATTGACCAGCGGGCTAAATTCGCAGTATAGTACTAACAAACACCCTTTGGTGCGAGAAAGAGGAAAGCTATTCTCGATACCCTTACTACGCGTGGATGATATTCTCGATTTCCTACAAAATCATAATGACTGCTTCTTCATTTCAATTACTTTGTTTTTCGATTCGATTTTACTATGGCTATTATTTTCTCGCAGTAGGTGTAAAAAGTAGAGTATCCTCCTCTGGGCTAAAGGTGTCTTTGCCTTGGGCTAGCTTGAATCCCTCGCTGCATTCAGGATTCTTGTATTAACTCCCTCGCTTCGCTCGGGAGTTAAATCTCAAATCAATATTACGACACAAATTTAGCCCCTCTGTGCATAATCTACTATTAAAGCTTTTTGCAATCTAGCCTAAGATACAGATACGACATACTTTCACGTAAACAATCCACGACATAAAAAGATGCCTAGCTGTCAATATGACAAACTGCAAATGACTTGTGAAGTTAAAAATAACTAAAAACACGCAACTCTTGTTTCGAAATAGTTGTTATTCCGTCTTGGCCTTGGCTGTATCTACCTGCATTGTAAATTGTAAACACACCTATTTTTTTTAAACATTTGTTTATAATGGCTAGTAAGGTTATATGCATAGTAATTACCGCTGTTTTTTTTTTAAGACTTCAGAAAAATAGGGTTCTGTATTCGACATTTATTAAGCAGGGCACACCAAGTTCAAAATTAGTTTAGTTACATACAAGGATAGTAACAATAGGTTATCAAGTATTGATTCAATTTAGATTAAAATAGAATCGCTGTTCGCATATCGCCGTTGGTCTAATGGTCACGTGTGCGGCTGCTGACCGGTTTTGATTTCCAGGTCGGGGGCAGTGTTGTTAGGTTTTCCCATCAGGAATTTTGCGCGGTGATGCCAATTGGTTCCCTTTTCCTGTCTGTATTCAGATGTTGAGTTTTAGGTTATATTCTGTCAGTGTTTTTTTATTGTTAACTAGTTGTGCTCTGCGGTTTCACTTGCAAAAGTTTCGATCCCGTGGTAATATCGGGATAAAAATTAGCATATTGTCCTTCTCCAGGTCAAGGCCTATCCCTTTGCCAAATTTCATCCAAACCCGTTCAGCCGTTTTAGCGTGAAACTGTAACAAAACAACAAACAAACTCACTTTCGCATTTATTAGTTAGGAAAAAAAAAATAGCACCAAATACTTTTTTGAATAATTGTTAATTTGTAATTATTCTTTGTTACAGATTCAACAGGCAGGTGCAAGCAATATGCACACTTTGGCCCAGTCGGCCCAACCGCAGATTTTAGGTGAGTCAGAGTGAGAGTATAACATTGTAAAAGTGATTCCATTATCCTATTTACAGAATAAACAATTTCATTTCATTTGCCATAATTATGACCATTGTGTACAAAGAAGAAATTGATTTTCGTGTCAGCTGTTCTTAGATGTTTTGGCTTTTTAATATTACAAAAAAACGGTGTGATGTGCGGGCTTTAAATTGTATTATCTTTGTAACAAGCAACATAGGGCAAAAGCAAAGGTTCTAGGACTCCGGTTAAGGTACACAATATTCACACAAAAACAAAAAAAAAAAACTTATATTAGTAGGTACTGTGTGAGTGTGTGCCTCACGGCTGCGCCAAATACGGCCAGTTCAGCGTAAATCCCAGGCAACTAGTATCTGACGCTGGTTTTCAACTCGACCTACAAAGTACGAACAGGACAGTAGTAGTACAGTTGGGACACCGCAAAATCATTTAAATAAAAGCAACGTTTGCTTTGCTACGACACAATAAAGTGCTATTCAGGTCGCACAGCGCTAATTACATACAGTTATATTCACCTAGAAGTTGCCTCTCTTTCTATTGCGTGACTGTATCTTCTGACTTCGTTACGCCAACTGAATTGGACAAGACGAGCCCGACGGGTACCTACTTGTAGCTTCAAACTTAAAATGCGGAGTGATCCATTCGTCTGTGGCAATAGCAACATCTTCCATTCAACTTGTATTTGTAACACCTTTATACATTATGGAATGCAAATAAAGATATTTATATAAACTTGTGTCAGAAACTCAGTACATAATTATGATATGTTCTATTCTATACTAAATCACAGAAACCTGGTTTCTCTAAGAATCTGTGACTGACCATTTTAGATGCAGACTCAATTAAAATCTTATTAAATGGTAAAGATTTTAAGACTATAAATTAACATGGTATTCCTTCATATTGAGTGAAATTGAATAGACACCACGCCAGCGTAGACAGGTAGTCCCTGTCTACGCTGGCGTGGTGTCTATGCAATTACCTGAAGAAGAGTAATTGACAGTGGGTCCAACATATTCGTCACATAATAACCCCTCATCTTCTCCAACAGACATCCGCTCCCCAGCCGGTCCGACCACCCTGCTGTCGGTCGGCAGCGGCAGCTTCGCCCGCACGGGCGCGCGGCCGCCGGGCGGCGGGCCCGTCATCAACTACCTGAAGACCAGCGCCGTGCAGTACGCCGCCAAGCAGCAGCCGCCGCCGCAGCCGCAGAGGCTCAAGGTAGGATGCAGTTGTAGCTTCGAAGCAGGGTACACTAAAGTTTGGGATAGCGGTGCTGTCATTAAGCGCCCGTGAAAGGCGGTACCGAGTCCTGGAAATAAAGAAGGAAAATAAATTTATTCGACCCTGATTACGCCACAAAAGTTGTTAATAACTAGTGGACCGGACACATTGTCCTGCTCCTGGATCGCAGCGCCACCTATCGGGTCCAATTGGGAATCTAAATAAATCATACAGTGACCCATTCAACACGCAAGAAAAAAACAAAATAGGTCCAGTCGTTTAGGAGGAGTTCGGTGACATACACACGTACTGAAGTCTTATAACGGGTGGAAGGGACATCGACGCGAAAACTGATACCATGGATTCAGACGAAAAATTTCAACGGAGAGGGGTTCAGAATCATGTACTGAATCCATGGTATCAGTTTTCGCGTCGATGTCCCTTCCACCCTGTATATATATAAAGATAACAGTATTATGTGCCTCACGGCTGTCCTAAATAGGCATAACCGCAATAGAAACTGGTTTTGTCGACGGAAGAATAGACAAAATGACAGATAAACAATCACAATCTGTCATTTTGTCTATTCTTCCGTCGACAAAACCCTTTTCTATGGTTGTCATGCTACGCGTGTTCAGCAATGCAAGACAATTAGTGCCTGACGCTGATTTAAAGGTGACCGCTTTGACATTCCGGTGTCAAAAAAGGACATCATGTGACGGCACCGGTGGCTTAATATAAAACAGCATAAGTATTAATGGGTCTGTTATTAGGAGTTTTTAGGGTTCCGTACCCAAAAGGTGAAACAAGACCCTATTACTAAGACTCCGCTGTCAGTCTGTCACCAGGCTGTATCTCATGAACCGTGATAGTTAGACAGTTACATGTTTTTTTTTTTTGCCGTTTTAATAGATAATGATACGGAACCCTGCGTGCGCGAGTCCGTCTCACACTTGGCCGGTTTTTAAACAAGCAGGCGAAGAGTGGACTGCATCACAGATTAGTACCTGATTGATCACTCCGCAAAATTATTTATATAAAATGCGACTCTTGCTATGACACAAAGAGCAATTCAGGTCGCACAGCGCTAATTACCTACAGTTATATTCACCTAGAAGTTGCCTCTCTTTCTATCGCGTGACTCTTATATCTTCTGACTACGTCACGTTCACTGAATTCGACAAGTCGAGCTCGCCGCGTACCTTCTTGTAGCTTCATACCTAAAATGCGGAGTGAACTATGTATTCATCTGTGACTGCATTCAAATAGCCTGGGGCGCACCCTGGACTGTAGGCCCCGCTACCATCTTGCTGTCACAGCATCAGCTAGTCTTTGTATATATTTTTTCCAAAATGGGGAAGTTCGTCAGGGTTTTTATTTACTAATAAAACTTTCCTATGACTTCGTGCGTTGGTTTCAAATTTTTTTTTTTTTTTCAATAACTGTTTGGTTGACAAACACGCAAAGAACTCCTTAGTTTCTTTTTCAATCAATTTGAGGCAAACGAAATCGATCTGTAGAGTACCTAGGTATGTTGGTCCTCATATGGCCTGACCAAGATTATGTCTGGACTTTAAAAGATACTGTGACCTTTGAGTTTGTTTCGGCCTTTCTTCTCAGAGTAGCCAGCTAGGAAACGCCGAACTCATCTAGCTAATTTTTTTTTTTGTTACGATGACTTGTAAAAGTTATTCTAATACCCTATTTACAGAATAAACAATTTCATTTCATTTAATTACTCCCGAAAACATTTGCAGCTTCATGCGATTTGCGTCGTCCGCTGTCGTGTCGACGACAGAACATACAATGCGTGGGCTTAATTAAATTACTTAAAATTGTACCGTACCGCGGTCCGCCATTTGGTAACTACTGGCTTAGTGTGTTTTCCATTGAACAGTGAATCTAGCTGCTGCCCACGGCTTCACCCGCGTTCAGGTCGGAAATTATCCCACAGAAACGTACTACCGGAATAAAAAATAGTATCCAACGACCTCACCCAGGTCTTCAAAATTTCAAATTATATTATTTATGGAGCATCATTTCAGCCGAAAGACGTCCACTGCTGGAGATAGGCCTCCCCCAAGCAGCACCACTTCGACTGGTTCTGTACGGAGTGTGTGTAATATTAGTGGATGTGCTATTATACATCTCTGGTCCTCTGTCTACCTCTTCGACGTTTTCAAGCGTGGTGTTATTTACGTAGATCTATCCTAACTATAATCTATACATACATATTATAAAATAAAGTCGCTTTTCGCGTGTGTCTGTATGTCCGCGTTGTTCTTCTAAACCACGCAACAGATTTTGATGAGGTTTTCACCATCGTATAGAGAAATTATTCCGGAAGGTTTATGTGTATAATACATTACTATTAAGTATTACGTAAAACGAAGAAATCTCGATCAATTCAAATTCCAAAGTCATTTATTCAAAATAGGCTGAGAAATCAGCACTTTTCGAACGTCAAAATTACTTAAGACAGTCCCCAAAAAAGTGGCGCAACAAACTCCCCAGCTGCACAGCTGTCTGAATATTTAGAAAAAAATGATTCTGTACAAAAGTACTTATGCAAAATAATTTACATTACGCAACATAGAACATTAAATTAAATTAAACGCCAATATACCAACAAAAAAAGTGAAAAGTAAATACCTACCCGAATGATGTTTTTTCAAGTCGTAGAAACCGTGTGAAGCAGGAGCGGCATCGCTAGTATAATATTATAAATGCGAAAGTGAGTTTTTTTGTTACGCTTTCACGATAAAACTGCTGAACGGATTTGAATGAAATTTGGCACAGGGGTATACCAAGACCTGGGTTAGGACATAATTATGATATTTTTTATCCCGATATTCTCACGGGATTTGAGACTGAAACCGCGGGGCGCCGCTAAAAGTTAGCCTAACTTCGTAGAACTGGCAACTCTGACCATTGTAAAAGTTGAGCACAACTGAATCCTTAGAATTCTATAAATAGTTGTTGGTTTCGTACGCGAGAATAATATTGTACCTAGCTGGTAATATTTATAAATAGTATTGTTAAAATAGTTGTGTTGGTGTTATCCATGTAGTAGGTCAATAGATTATGTTTTGTCGTGGGTTTCAATGAGTATTTTTTTGTATATTTATTTACACTTTCCGAACGTCTGATTAAGTCATCTGCCTGACCATTTTCCAACTATAATTTTGGCTGGCTTCCAGTCTAACCGAATGCAGCAGGTGAATAATAGTGTTTTACATGGAGCGACTGCCTATCTGACCTCCACACACAACCCAGTTCCAAGAATCACTCTTACACATCATATAAAAATAAAATAAATTGCTAGATGAGTTCGGCGTTTCCTATCTGACTACCCTGAGAAGAAAGGTCGAAACAAACTTAGAGGTCACTGTCTATTTTAAAGTACAGACATAGATAGATAGATAGAATACTCTTTATTGTACACCATAAAAATCACAGACATAATTTAGAAATTTTACATAGGGTGACACAATGGGCGGTCATAATCAGTGGTGGTGTGGTGGACATAATCTTCGTCAGGCCATATGAGGACCATGTAGATTAGTGTCTGAAATGGTCTTTTGAGGAAAGAACCAGACAGATTTGATTGGACCTGTCCAGTCAGTGCAAGCCTGGACCGACGGCTTTAAAGTGCGTTCCGAGTGACGGTGGGGAGGGGTTTCTGTAAATATACGGACTTTTGTGTTCTGTTAAATGCTTGTTAAATGATACACGACGTTTATTTCTGTAAGTAGGTTTATACAAACACTTTACATGTCAATAATATATTTAAAACTAGATGTTCTATATCCGAATATTCTGAGAAGACACCGAAACACATAGGTCACAGTCTCTCTTAAAGTCCAGACATTATCTTGGGTGTGAACCATGTAGATAATCCAGTGTTTATCCACACATAACAACATAACGCTTGTATTCCCCGAAGGGTTAGGCAGAGGTGTACCTATAGTACACCCACATTTCGCCAGTTATGTTTAAGTCCCATGTAATAAGGGGCGAACCTATTGCCATCAACCAGGCACAAATCCAAACTCCGGGCTGCTACTGAGAAATTCCTGATGTAAAACCCAATAAAATAATTTTTTAAATCGGTCCAGTAGTTTTTGAGTTTATTCATTACAAACAAACATATATTTTTTTTACTCTTTGTAATTTTAGTGTAGAAAAAGCAGTACGTCATTCTATAAAGTTTAATCTTTTTAGCAGACTGCCCCAGAAGGTGGGTAATGTATTTTAGAATCCACAAATACTTTAGTCTTTATCCCCTCCCCCATCTTGTTAACCTCAATAGGTTTGACAATAGTAAATAAAACAGGATCAATCTATGATTCTAAATTCATTTTATCTTAATCTAGAAGTTATGTAAGAACAGTTATGTCCCCCTCATCCCGTTGCTAACCTCAATAGGTTTGACAACTGCGTACAAGGGGGTATATCAAGTTAGCATTGGAAGCATTGCATAGTACTACACGACTTGCAGTGTGCCGAAAATGTTAATACAAGTCATTTATCAATCAATCTGCCTAGCCTTTTCCCAACTATATTGGGGTCGGCTTCCAGTCTAACCGGATGCAGCTGAATACCAGTATTTTACATGGAGCGACTGCCTATCTGTCCTCCACAACCCCGTAACTGGTTAATACGATACCCCTTGGTAAGACTGGTTGTCAGCTTTTCGGGCTTCTGACAACCCGTAACGACTGTCAAAGATCCACGAATGACAGCCGGGACCAACGGCTTAACGTGCTTTCCGAGGCATGGAGGAGTCTCGGTATGCAAAGATGGTCACCCATCCACAGTCCAACCCCGGCAAGCATAGCTTAACCTGATGGATCGACCCGTGCGGCAGTTATTACTTAGCCACGAGCTCCTCAAGTAATTTAATTTATCAATATCATCTTGTATTATACAGCTGGATTGTCTGGTTAGTCTAGTGGTCGCAAGCGCTACTCATGGGTATGAGGTCCAACGAGGCAAACCAATTACATAAAAATGCCACTAAGAAACATTGACTACATTGTAAACCCTTAGTGATAGTCTGAATAACTCTGATAATAGATATCTTATCCATGACCTGCATTATCGAATAATTATGTAAACAATAATCAAATTAATATATTTATTGGTCATTTGTTTTGTTTATGTAATTATTGTGTGGTCTTTGTTATGTAATAGTACGTCCAAAGGTTAGGACTGTTGTCTTCAGAAGTACATAAACTTGGTTTTATATACTATTCTGTTCTGCCAGCCGTTTTCCAACTATGTTGTGTTCGGCTTCCAGTGTAACCGGATGCAGCTGAATACCAGTATTTTACATGGAGTGACTGCCTATCTGATCTCCACAACCCTAACTGGGTAATACGATAGCCCTTGGTAAGACTGGCCTGGACTTTCGGGCTTCTGACGACTCGTAAAAAATTACATAAGACAGTTCCCCAAAACGCCCGCCCTTCGATAGTAACTGAAATTTATTGTGTCAATGGCGTCAACCTGTCTTTGGAAAACATACAATACGGGGTAAATGTTGTGTGTTGTGTCTTCGTGAATGCAAACCTAGACAAAATAACATTTAAAAAATCTCTCATTGTGGGTAACACATTCATTCTCTTTTTGCTTTCTATATGAATCGATCGACTCGACCTATTGCAGACCACCACTCCTTATCATGGCCGGAGCTGTACCGGCGCCTGACCACTTGTTTGTGTAACGAATGAATATCGCGCATGCACCGCGCCGTCGCCGCCCTCACACTACCCCATTATTTTATTCAAAACTCTTCATAACCCAATCAATTCCTCCAACAGGCACTACCACCCCAACAGCCGAACTTAAGCGCCCTACCAGCAGCCCTAGGGCGGCAGTCTCCGGCCCCCGCGCCCCTGGCCACCCCGCCAGGCGTCGGCCCCGGTGTAGGCCCCGGCGTGGGCCCCGGGGCCGCACAGCAGCAGGCCGCGGGCCAGTTCCAGCGGCTGAAGGTGGAAGACGCCTTGTCGTACCTCGACCAAGTCAAATACAAGTTCAATACGCAGCCACAAGTGTATAATGACTTTCTGGATATCATGAAGGAGTTTAAGAGTCAGACGTAAGTGTTATTTTAATAATTTTGTTTTTTTGTTTGTTGTTTACATGCTGCGTTGAGGTTAAGTAAGTCAGTTTAAGGGCACGAGGATAATTTTGACGATATTTCATGCATGTCTTTTCAGTTTTAAAATATTTACGTGTCATTTTAATGTTTTGACTTTGAGTTGTAAATATGGTTTTGAGTTTGTATAGTAAACTTGCTGCAGTGATGCCAAAAGTGGGATCAGGGCAAGAGTTTGATGTTGATGATTTTGCACGAATATTTAAAAAATATTTGCGTATTTATAGTTATGATATTTTTTTTCTGCAATATACTTTAGTAAAATATTATTTAATTATAAAATAAGCATGCGTTGTGGCTTAGAGCTTGTATTAGCAAAAACATAGCTAAAATCAATGTAAAGAACCATTTATAAGCTTATTTCCAATAATCATGCCTCATTTGAAAGATTCTCCAACATTTTTTCCATATAATTTACTAATCTTGAATTCACATTTAAATTAGTACTCTACTAAAATGCTTGCATAGTCTAGACAATATTCATTACTAAATAGTTTTTCCATAAATATCTGAATGATGAAAACAATTACCGTTTGAACACCATGAAAAAATTAATGGCTGCAATTTTAATTGTATCTGACTACCCTCTTTTAAAAAAAACCGACTACTAACAATTATCCTCCGTCTTAATTTTAGTTTATATTGCAGTATTGACACCCCAGGCGTCATCACCCGGGTATCGAACCTGTTTAAAGGGCATCCGGAGCTGATAGTTGGCTTCAACACTTTTTTGCCACCGGGATATAAGATTGAAGTTCAGAGTAATGGACAGGTAAGAACTTAATTTAATTTATCTAGCGAATTGACTGGCTGGCGCGACTGCTGAGTAGAGGGTCCTGGGACTGATCCCCAGCTCAGGGAAATTGTTATTGAGTTTTTCCATTAGGATTTTCGCTGTTTGAATTTGTACCCAGTTGATGACAATCGGCTCGTCCCATCCCTTCGAGAAATGCAGGAATGATGATATTTTATACAACGAATTCTCAAACGAAACTTGTAAGACATTTTAAAGCTCACTCTGAGTAAAGTTTTCTTGTGTATTTTTAAACCTCGAGTAAATAGGTTACTTTGCGCATGCACCATTTAAGACCGCATCATCGCTTGTCGTCAGGTTGTCAAAAGAAAGTGCATAAAATATTTTATAAAATGCCAAAATTAAGTAACTTGCAATAGAAAACACTGGATCAATCTGATTATAAATATATTTTATCTTCATTTAGAAGTTATGTTAGAACAGTTATGTCCCCCCCATCCCGTTGCTAACCTCAATAGGTTTGACAACTGCGTACAAGGGGGTATATCAAGTTAGCATTGGAAGCATTGCACAGTACTACACGACTTGCAGTGTGCCGAAAATGTTAATACAGTAAAGCATAAAATAATTAAATCTGACATTATGAAAAGTCCTTTTGCCGTTATTATTCACTTTAAAGAATGAGAATTACAGCCATTTAAAATCGAGTTGTGTTTGAGAATTTGACCGCATATTATTTGATAAGAAGTTCGACCCCTCCAAGCAACGTTACTGTGTTCCAGTTTCAAGTGTATGCTCTATGCTAGTTTGGTTTCCGCACTGAGTCCTTCAGGTGGGCCATTGTGTGTTAGCCATAGTGGCCATTGGTGGTTATTCCAACCAGCTCACCTCGTTACAGAAGTTGATCAAATCTCCTGGTTTAAAACATCTGTGAAAGATCTAGGTACCCTGATTGATGCGTCGTTTGTGATAAATAAAAATAGTGGTCTCTTCCACAAAGGTTATTAATGAAAAGTTGAAGTTATTTCATCTCTTCTCTCACAGCAGCAGAAAACACTTATCAAAGAGTCTCATTAAAATATTGGCTGCAAAATTTAGTTTATTGGCCATTCAGAAGCCGCCAGTTAGCATAAAGTTGTCGGGCGATGTGTACAAGTGCCTACCCCGCAGGTGTCGGTGTCCATGCCGTCGCCCACGGGCTTCGGCGGCGCGGCCGCGGGCGTGGTGCTGGGCGTGGCGCACGTGGCGCCGCCGCAGCCGCAGCTCGTGCATCTGTTGCCGCAGCCGCAGTGAGTATTACCTATACACTACACTGAGGGCAGACTGTCCTACCTTCGGCGGCGCGGCCGCGGGCGTGGTGCTGGGCGTGGCGCACGTGGCGCCGCCGCAGCCGCAGCTCGTGCATCTGTTGCCGCAGCCGCAGTGAGTATTACCTATACACTACACTGAGGGCAGACTGTCCTACCTTCGGCGGCGCGGCCGCGGGCGTGGTGCTGGGCGTGGCGCACGTGGCGCCGCCGCAGCCGCAGCTCGTGCATCTGTTGCCGCAGCCGCAGTGAGTATTACCTATACACTACACTGAGGGCAGACTGTCCTACCTTCGGCGGCGCGGCCGCGGGCGTGGTGCTGGGCGTGGCGCACGTGGCGCCGCCGCAGCCGCAGCTCGTGCATCTGTTGCCGCAGCCGCAGTGAGTATTACCTATACACTACACTGAGGGCAGACTGTCCTACCTTCGGCGGCGCGGCCGCGGGCGTGGTGCTGGGCGTGGCGCACGTGGCGCCGCCGCAGCCGCAGCTCGTGCATCTGTTGCCGCAGCCGCAGTGAGTATTACCTATACACTACACTGAGGGCAGACTGTCCTACCTTCGGCGGCGCGGCCGCGGGCGTGGTGCTGGGCGTGGCGCACGTGGCGCCGCCGCAGCCGCAGCTCGTGCATCTGTTGCCGCAGCCGCAGTGAGTATTACCTATACACTACACTGAGGGCAGACTGTCCTACCTTCGGCGGCGCGGCCGCGGGCGTGGTGCTGGGCGTGGCGCACGTGGCGCCGCCGCAGCCGCAGCTCGTGCATCTGTTGCCGCAGCCGCAGTGAGTATTACCTATACACTACACTGAGGGCAGACTGTCCTACCTTCGGCGGCGCGGCCGCGGGCGTGGTGCTGGGCGTGGCGCACGTGGCGCCGCCGCAGCCGCAGCTCGTGCATCTGTTGCCGCAGCCGCAGTGAGTATTACCTATACACTACACTGAGGGCAGACTGTCCTACCTTCGGCGGCGCGGCCGCGGGCGTGGTGCTGGGCGTGGCGCACGTGGCGCCGCCGCAGCCGCAGCTCGTGCATCTGTTGCCGCAGCCGCAGTGAGTATTACCTATACACTACACTGAGGGCAGACTGTCCTACCGTCATATTTATAAGGAAAAATTTGTCGTTTCCTATGGAGAAGAGCCGGCAAGAAACTCCATGGTTACTCTTTTTATGGTTACTCGTCATCAAGTAACCTAAGGTAAATCACCATTTGAAACTTCGCGAAAGCCTTCCTTGAAATAAAATGCCAGTTATTCAGTGTTATGTAAATCGGGAGCCGCCGGCTATATCAATATGTAGGAGTGACGCAACAGCTGTTTAGTTCATTCACCCTGCGCCGCGCGCTACAACGTACAAGTCAATATTTGTGTTGCTAACTTAGGTATTTTCGTTACTAAAGAGTTATTTAATTATGTAGGTTTTTTTTAAATTCTGGTGTTTACTAACGAACTCGCTCTTGTCGCACTTTTCTATCCACGTTGAAGGACAAGTGCGCGTGCACTTACAGTGTTTCTTTTACAACAAAAAAAAATTGTACCATATATGGACACTATACTATTGCGGGTTATCGGGAACGCCCTTCGTTACTTAACATACTGTATATTGGGTGGGAGAACATGGATATTAATTAAAATATAGAAATTAATGTACTTAGCCTTGTTTGGCAGTAAAATGAGAGATTTTATTCTCTACTTTTTTTCTCCATTTTTCTTCTCAAAAGTTCACTTTACACATTGTGTTTTCATTGCAAATAGCAATAGAAATATGTATTGGTCAGCAAATTGTTGACCAGCAGGGATCCATTACAGCAATGAGCTGACGTATATAGAAGTGGGTTCAGATCGTGCATTCTGAAACGTCGCAAATAGATGTAAGTACAATATTTCGATTTATTTGGCAATATTACTGTATGGACATAGGCTGACCAGTGAACTAAAATATTTATTATGAAATGCATTAATTTATATCGTAACACCGAATATTTAGTTTTAGATGCAAAAGTATTTGTACACTTTCCAAATGCCTTTTTTACACCTAAAACGGTTACAACATCAAGTTCAGCATTATAATTTCAATTCATTATTAATATTCTAGTTCACTACTTTGACATGTTTCATGTTTGTATGTAATATTACCAAATTAATTAAAAAGGTAAATATTTGCGACATTGCCAACTTAGCTTTTATTTTTTTCAATTCTATTATTTAATTCGGAACACATCCACAATGTATTAGTATTAGAACTTATAAATTATGTTAGTAGGTTGTAATTAAAATTACAACCAATATACGATTAAAATCAATATTAAAATCAGAATTAAATTAGAATTACATCTAAATTAAATTACAATTACATCAAAATAAATAATAAAATCAGAATTAAATTCAATCAACATCTGAATGAACACTTAAAAGCTATTCATAATTTGCTCACTTGTCTAATGTTATATTTAAATGGAGTTTTTAGAATGTGCATTAAACATAAGACCTTGTTCACAGGGAGGTGGAGAAGGAGGCAGTTCGACGATCGAACTACTCTAACATGGAAATGTAAGTATATTTCTATTAAAACAACAATTTATTTGTCTTTAATTTTTCCACGTGGACATGGATCTACGCGAGACGGTTTTTTAATTGTTTCTGTAATTACGGCATATCTTGCAAGTTAGTGACCACCCGACGTTACATTGTATTGGTTTCAATTTAATGGTTTGTTTAGCAAAAAAAGGAGGCCTGTGTCAACAGTGGGTGGAACAAGGCTGTTAATGATAATGATTGTGGTTTCCGCAACGCTTGAAATTTTAAGCTACCCAAATTATGCTGGGTTATGCGTGTGTAGCTCTTAAGTAATTAGGTTGCAACAGCTTAATTAATTTATCAGCTCCAGTCAATATAAATCGTATTTTGAGGAGTTGGCTCAGGCACAGCTGAGGGGTGCCGACCGGAACCCTATCACTAAGCCTCCGCTGCCCATTTATCACGGGCGGCAGTCTCTGCATAGATTGCGACCGCATTCGGTCGTGTAGCGATCGCTAAGTCTTAATGGCGTCCCTAGACGGTCAAAATTACTTGACAAGCTCGAAAAAATCCCGTGTGAAGCAAGTCGCGCGCGTCTACGGACACCATTACGATTTTGCGACCGAATTTGGTCGTATAGCGATCGCTATATATGACGAGACTGCCGCCCCAGGGGGCTGTATCACTTGAAACGTAATAGGTAGACAGTTAGTTTTCACATATTGTATATTTCTATTACCGCTGTAATAACAAATAATAAAAATTAAAGGGGCATACAAGAAACGCGTTTTTTTTTTGCTAAATATAGTACGGTGGTACGAAACACTTCATGCGAGATTCCGACTCGTTATTTTATTCTCAAACTCGAATATTGCATTATCCTAACCGTCCCTTATTCCCTCTCAGGTCCGTAAACAACGCGATCGTGCACAATCTGTCAGTGAATGCAGCCCCTACCAACACGCTGCACCAGATCTCTCAAGCTCATCAACAGATTGAAGCGGCTGCTATACACCATGCTTCTGCTCCAGGTAAGAAGTATACGAAATCATCTGCTAAACATAGTGTACCATCGAAGAAGTTCATATCTATACACCATAAGGACTATTTCAGCTTACAGCGCTCGGCCGCTATAGAACCGGGGCGGTAACAGATGTGGTCCTCTTGTTCACGGGATTTTGTTTTCAAACTGCTTAGATATGAAGTTCTTCGATAGTACATCATTCTGCTCCTAGAAAGAAATATGTGAAATACTCACAATAAACCACACCAAGCAACATGAACATAAATTAAAAACTTAAATTAAGTGTTCATTGTAAAACTTGGCAACGTCGTGAATAGCTGTCAAATATTTACCTACAACAATATAGTTTCTACAAGAAGAATGGGCAAGAAACTCCATGGACTGAGTTTCTTAACCATTGTTTTCAACCTGGCTTCATATTTCTGACTGACCGACTCGCATGACAATTCAAAAGTGCCTGTAAATGGTTTAATTGAAATAAATGCTTTGAGTTGAGTTTATAGTCACAAACTATATGAGAATTGCTCAGCGATGGGAGAATAGAGGAGAGATTTTTATTGATTCGACTTCACAGCAAAGCTAATATGTTTAGCTTCAAGTTTCTGTCTTACCTGACAACTACGGCATTCGACAGCATTTCGCTTAACTATCAACAAATTACAGGCAATGAAAAATAACGTCTGTCTTTTTAGACACTACATTAATTTTCGATACACTCAACCTTCAAAATGATGAAATTAATTACCGTTCGACTCCTAATGATAAAAACTTGCGGCTGCTCTATTTGAGTTCTGATTACGTTTCCCGACCTACATCGTACCGTACCAACTTCAACTAGTACTATATGATCACGCTCTGCCCCATAGGGTCCGCGCAGCCATCGAACCCGACGCACGCGGCGCCTGCGCCTTCCAGCCAGCCGGTGGAGTTCAATCATGCTATTGAGTATGTTAATAAGATTAAGGTGAGTTTTGTTATACCTAGCTAAAAATTAGGAACTTATTATGTATCTCACCCATATTATTTATTTCGGTATAATTCTTGGCACATTGACAAATATCGAATTTAGTCACAGATGGTTTACTCCGCAAAATCGTTTAAATAAGAAGCTACTCTTGCTACGACAGATTAAAGTGCAATTTAGATCGCACAGCGCTAATTACCTACAGTTATATTCACCTAGAAGTTGCTTATATCTTCTGACTACATCACGCTCACTGAATTGGCCCGACAAGACGAGCCCACGTACTTGTAGCTTCACACCTAAAATGCGGAATGAACCATCTGAATTAATCTGTGGTTTAGTGCTAACTTGAAATGAAGATGATGTTTATTCTGGTATAAATTAGTTTTAACAAACACTGACACATTAAACATTTTTTTTTTAACTGGCTGAGGTTAATGTTTCCCATCCGACTACTCTGAGAAGAAATTCCAAAACAAACTCGAAGGTCGAGTCCTTTTAAAAACCAGACGTCTTGGTCAGATCATTTTTGAATCATAAAAAGTATTGAGTCGACTTTGCAGTATATTTTCAAGAAATTAGTAATAGAAGGAATCTTCTTGAAATTATAATTTTACAATACAACATTATATTTTTACGACATCAAATAGGTTAAAAGAAATGTTTTATGCCTCAATATTATTCTTCTTTCTGTAAGTTACTTTTTAAAACACTACCAAAATGATGAAATTAATTACCGTTCGACCCCTAATGATAAAAACTTGCGGCTGCTCTATTTGAGTTCTGATTCCTGTCTTACTCCAACCGCTATCCTACCACTTATCGCCACAAGAACTGACCACCATTTTATTTCCAATATAGTCCCGGTTTTCGAGGCAGCCGGACAAGTACAAGAGATTCTTGGAGATCTTGCACGCTTATCAACGTGGACATCGGGAGATGAAAGAGCCTCAGGCTAAACTACAGACGGAAGCTGAAGTCTATTCACAGGTTAGTTTGCTATAGATTATTTTAAACACCAGACCTTTTTCATTTTTATTCCTTAATTTTTGAGATTTGATTGTAAATAAAAATAACAAGTTTTAAAATTAAACTTTTATCACGAATTTGTATTTGTGTTTACAGAATTATAATCATTAGAATCATTATTATTAATTTCAATTTGTTATCTAATGTCATGATTTCATGAAAGTCAGATTATAATTATGTAAATACATAATTGTTCTGTTCGCGAATCATATTTTGATCAAGATACAACTTGACACTGACCTGCCAAAGTAAGAAAATATTGGGCTACCTTTGCGGATCCATCTTAACTGATCTGGATTTTGAAAACTAGTTTTTCAGTTCTGTTCGTTTTTCCTAGTACAACCTTATTTACCAGGTGGCAAAACTATTCGAGAATCAAGACGACCTGCTGGCCGAGTTCGGTCAGTTCCTGCCGGACGCCAAGGCCGTCACGAAGCCCGTGCCCGAGGTGCGCGAGCGACACTACCCGCACGTCAGGTCTCCGCCTGTCACACATCATCAGGTACATTATATTACTGACGTATTGTATAAATTACTGATAATTAACAGTAGTGGGCATTTGTGTTGATAGTTCATCCTGAGAAGTGCAAGGAATATTTTTTCTATACGGTCTGTAAATAAGCAGAATTACATTGATTTTGTGTATATTACGCTTTTAGGTAGCAGTTGTATTGTTTGATAAATTTGTTTGTGTAATGTATATTTTTAATGTACAAAATTATAACGCAATGGAGTTCAGTAAGTCATATAAGTTTATTTTCGAAGTTTACTAGAGCACTTATCTACTAATCTGTAGAAAAAAAAAATGATGAGACTGTACAAATGCCTGTTTGGTTGTAAGGAGTAGAGTAATGAGCCTAACGCGACCCTTCCGCCCGCAGGCCGCGCGCGCCGACAGCGAGCCGCCGCGCGCGCCCGACGAGCGCGCGCCCGCGCCGCACGCGCCGCACGCGCCGCACGCGCCGCACGCGCCGCACGCGCCCGTGAGTAGCCTGCCATCAACCGTTCTTAACACACATTCAAAGATAACATCGCAAGAAATAACAGAGCTCCTTATGAAAGGACATATCATAGAAAATTCAGCCATAATCATTTCTAACACCGTGCAAAAATGAAACTACAAACACACTTACATTTTTAGGTCTAAGAAACTTCAACTTTGTCACGTATTTTCAGTATTTGTACCCTGAAAATGACTAATACAAATACTTACCTTTGTTACAAAGGTGGACAACGCCTCAGCAAAATGTTTAGATGTTTTACAGATAGCAATAACCACAAATATACCTTCATCTGTATCCCCCAGCACCACAAAAAACAAACAGTTTTTTAAAATTCTTTGTATCTGCATCCTTTCCCGTATCCCAAATTATTAGTGGTTGGTGCAACATGTCCCTTTCTTCCAAGCTTCTCTATCAGTCGTCATCTCGGTAGTCACCCCCTTTCTATCCATATCATCTTTCACACAGTCCATCCATCGTTTCTTTGGTCTTCCTCTACTCTTATAGCCATCCAAATTCATAATCCAAATTTTCCTCACGACAGTTTCCTCATTCTTCCGCATCACATGCCCATACCATGACAACCGATTTCCGCACAACTTTTCGGTCACCAGTGCCACTTTCAGACTTCCTCTTATGTACTCATTTCTTATTCTATCCATTCGTGTAACACCACACATCCCTCTTAAAATTCTCATCTCTTTTATGGCCCAACATTCTGATCCATACAAGACAACAGGTTCTTGTATCAACAATTATCAAAATATTTTAAACGAAATATTATGTTAATATTACAACACAATACCAACACGCGATAAACACACCTCTTCCTGTATGTCGGCACGAGTGTCGTTATCAGATAAGCAAACTAACATGTAATGATACTAATTATATTGACCACGATAACGTCATTGTTTACTTGGCTAATATTGAAATAACAACGCGGTATTGTTTTAGGGCACTTATTTTTTTTCTTGTAAAATGGTTAGTTTCTAGACATATTTTTTCCAATGAATCTAGTAAATTTTTACCTGATCAGACAACTTCCAAATTTATTTATTAAGTCGTTGCGGTCACAAAATTAAAAATAACTTGACAGATTTAAATCTTTTGAAATTTTAAGAGATAATTCCAAGTGAAAGCAAAAAAAACAGTTTCAGAGTGTATAAAATGCTCAGTTTAGATCTCACTGGACTAATACAGCGGACCCTCTTAGCGGCTAATCCCCTAAGAGGGTTCCATCTCTCTGCATTAACGTTTTTCATTAAAATAACAGCTGTTCTCAATTCTGTTTGAAGTCCACTGCTTGTAAGAACTTTGGGGAATATTTCATAAGGAATACTCACCAAATATTTCCATCTCGTTGTTCAGCAGCTGCCAAAGCATACAAGCTCAGCTTCCAGCACAGTGACGGCTCCACCACAGCCTCACCATCATCTCAAGAGATCTCCCAGCTTCACTTCATCTAGCACTATGGGTGAGTTACATTATAATTACTGTGTTTTGTTATAAATTAGCATACATTACTGGATTTTCAAGATTGTATTTAGTTTTACTTGTTAGTATGTTAGGTTCGAATCTTACCAGCATCTTGGACATCTTCGTCTTGGTTAATCAAGTTGAAACTTTTCAATTTATGGGAGTATTCTTCTTCTTTTCGTGTGGTTAGTAAACTAACCTGGTGTCAGAGTTTTAAAGCCGCCCACGGGCCTCTGACTTGGCTTCACATGCCGTCGAGAATTAACTCTCAGGCATGCCGGTTTCCTCACGATATTTTCCTTCACCGGTTTTGATGGGAGTATTGAAGACAAAGTCAATCCCTTCATGTAAATAGTGTTTATTCACAGAATACTACAAGTACAATAATAATAGTACAAGTACAGAAGATTCACTCCGCAAAATCATTTAATTAAATAGCGAGTCTTGCTACGACACAATAGAGTGCAATTCACGTCGCACAGCGCTAATTACCAACAGTTATATTCACCTAGAAGTTGCCTCTCTTTCTATCGCGTGACTCGTATACCTTCTGACTACGTTAAGCTCACTGAATGGGCCCAGCAAGACGGTCCCGTCGCGTACTTTAGCTTCATAACTAAAAAGGTGCGCCTGGCCTGGTTTAGTTGAATTTGTTTTATTATTTTTAGCCAGATAGCTGAAAACCCTTTAAATAATTATAGGGGATTTTAGCCTATTTTCCCTTGATAAGCTCCGAAGTCTGGCATCATGTAAGTCTCTAAGTCCGTCAACAAAGATACGGGCACGTCTGAAAATAATACAAAACTTCGGGATGAACCCTACATCCAATTAATTAAGTCGGGAGTAAGGACAACTGTCAAATCATGTTGTCATTAATTCTTATGTCGGGCTCCCCAAACTGATCTTATGGCCGTAGGTGATACGGAGTAGGAATCGCCCATAACTTCGGCCGAAACCTCCAGACTTTAATTACTAATGTTTTATCCTTTCCTACAGCGGTAGGAGCCCCGCCACCCAAGAAGTCCCGCGTGTCTGGCCTCACAGGCGCCACAGTACGCGACGTCTCATACGCCGAGGCGTCTAAACTCGCGACCGTGCACGAGTTCAACTTCTTCGACAGAGCACGCAAGGCGCTACGCTCGCAGCACGTTTATGATAACTTCTTGAGGTGAGTTATAGACGAGAAAGTGTCACTAACGTGACATGTTATTTTAAAATTCTGCATAATCTTGGCTAAAGGAAGCCGTTTCTAAATTATACCCAACGATACGAGATAAATACATAACATTGCAAATTATACAAATATCAACTTTAAATTCAAGTAATCTAAATATATTTTTGAATGAAAAAACTATTAACGTCATAAAATAATTTTAGTTGCAATGGTGACTGCACCATACGCAATTAAGTTCAAAGTTTTTAATCCCGAAGCATGAAATTTGTCTCGAGGATTACGAGGGCGAAAAATCGATCTAGCTAGGTCTCGTATCTGGGAAAATTTGTTTTCTCTATTTTCACAGCCTCAGGTATGTAATACAACATTGGTATACTTGGACAATATGTTATCTATTCTGACCTGAGCAGAGCTTAGTCGACCAGGTATTATTATCAAATATGTACAAAAATAAATAAACGTAATATTATCTGTTTACAAGGGATGGGAAGATTGATGAAGATGTGGAAAGGAGAGTAAATGCGGGAAATAAAGTGAATGGTGCTATACATGCGATTGTGACCAACCAGTTGATGTCCAAAAAGGCTCGACTGGCTGTTCACAGTGGTGTGCTGGTGCCCACGCTTATGTATGGAAGTGAATGCTGGGTGTGGCAAAAGAAGCATGAAAGTAGGATAAATGCTGTGGAAATGCGTTCCTTGCGAAGCATGTGTGGTCTAACTATGAATGATAGGCTGAGAAATGATGTGATAAGACAACGGTGTGAGTTAAAAGAAGATGTAGTGACAAAAATTGAAAAGGGTATGCTGAGATGGTTTGGTCATGTTGAGAGGATGAATGAAAGGCGACTAACAAAATGTATTTACAAGGCAGATGTGAATGGAAACGCCGGGAGGGGACGCCCTAGGAGGACATATACTGACCTTATTGGTGATGTTCTTCAGAAAGGACAGGTGCGTAGTACTCGCAACCGGCGTGCGTGTATGACCAGATGTATGAACGTAAACGAGGCAAAAGGAGTATGTAAGGATCGTAGCAGGTGGCATTCTGTAGTTTCTGCCTACCCCCATGGGAAGAAGGCGTGAGTTTATGTATGTATGTATGTATGTATTATCTAGTATGTTGCTGAAAACACGTTTCGCGAGTTTTGTTAGTTTTAGCTATCTTCTCGTCAGTGACGATATAAAAGGATGTTTTGAAGAGAATAATCTGTATTCACTCTGATAACTGTTGAGACAATGATGACAAACCGTGCGATGTGCAAACGACATAATGTCAGTGGTGATACACGCATGCTGCCTTCCTACTGATAGTCTCAAAAAAAAAAACTGTCATCAAAATAGTTGCTCAAATTCAAAGGGCTTGTAGTACGTACACATAATAAAAAAACAATAAAAACACAAAATAAAAACATGTTCCGTGTGTTCTACTGCCGTGTTCCGGTTTGAACGGAACTTGCTGTGTGTAGCATAATCAGCCGAGCTGTACCGTCCCCCCGCCGGCACAGCCCCAGTGGGAGGGAGGGGCCGTACCCCAGCACGCAGGGCCGCGCGGGGTGGTCGATGTCACATGTCTTCGAATTACTGTACAAAAGCCCTAGTGTGAGTTTCTTTGAACCATCTCGACTTTACGCATCGACCGCGTTCGGTGCTCCGATTGGCCCTTCATTGGTGAAGGCCGGCTGGATGCCAATCGGAGCACCGAACGCGGTTGATGCGTAAAGTCGAGATGGTTCAAAGAAACTCACACTAGGCCCTCGGTAAGTCAGTCCAGCACTGACTTTAACTGAGCTCGTGTAGACACTAGTTCCAACCCAGTCCGGTGCTGACTTGGCGTCCTTAAATCAGTTCTGTTGACTAACCTGCCCATCTATTTTCGGGCGCAGTAGGTTTCCCGCCTGACTCTCGTCTACATCTCGTCTACATGAACCTACTGACTGGGTTCGAAATTCTGAGTCTCTGGGTCCAATCACTGCCATCGTATGTATAAAACATGCATTCGTTCCAAGTGACTCTGACGTTCTACTGACGTTATATCTAGAATTTGAGCATCTATTTTGATACAACCTTTTTTTTTTTCCAAAATCAATCCCTTAAAACTTACCCACAACTATACAGCATCTATCTTCATACTAAACCCTTGTAACCATTCACAGATGCCTGCTCCTGTTCACCAACGAGATAATCTCGTCGTCGGAGCTGCTGTGTGTGACGGCTCCGTTCCTGTGTCGCCACCCGGAGCTGCAGAAGTGGCTGCAGGACTTCCTCGGCCCGCCCTCGCCGCCGCACACGCCCACTAACACTAATGCGCTGCATACCGGTGAGTTGACTTTACTTTAGGTACCGAGTTGTAGATATAATCAGCCTATAATGTCCCCAGGACACAGGCCTCCTCTTTGTGAAAGGAAGTGGGCCGCAATCCACCACGCGGGCACAGTTCGGGTTGGTAGATGTCAGATGTTGTTCTGGGAAATTCCAGTTTCCTCACGATGTTTTCCTTCACCGTTTTGAGAGCAGTCAGTGGTGATGAAATGATTTATTTGATACAAAGTAAAACGCCTGTAAGGGTTTGAACCTACGACCTACAACTCGGTAAGTCGCGGGCGTTACCACTGGGATACCACTGCTATCCAAGTCGTGCCTAATTCCAAGCGTCTTACGCGTCATTCAGTAACAAATATTAATGAAGAAAATTTTACGTCTAGTGAAAGTTTTATAAGTTATAATTAGCGCGTAAATTACGAAAATGGAATTTACCTTGACCTAAAGCAACGAGGAAAACTGCGTACATAATACTATTAATAGTTATAAAATATTTTCCTTAGGTTCTCTACTATATTTATGTGATTGTTAGTAAATAACACGAAGCCGTTGGTCCCGGTTGTCATTCGAAGGTCTTTGACAGTCGTTACAGAAGCCCGAAAGTCTGTCAACCAGTCTTACCAAGGTGTATGATGTTACCCAGTAACTGGGTTGTGGAGGTCAGATAGGCACTGATAACTTAGGGAAGAAGGCATTGTGTAACTGTAACATTTTGTGTAACTTTGATCTAACGTAAATGGTTATTTCAACTGCGTTTTGTAGTAATTCAATTAAAGACCGGCCAAGTGCGAGTCGGACTCGTATACGAAGGCTTTCGTATCACTGTACAATAATTAGCAAAAAAACGCCGAAAAAATACACATTTCTTGCAAAAATAGTTTCTTTCTGCTTGGCATCCTCTATTTTCCAGCCTGCATTGGGATTACGACCTTCTCCTTCTCACAGACAGATTGCCTGTGTCCGACTATTGGGCACATACGCTGATTATATCATATTGTGTACCTATTTAAATTATTAATACCTCATTTCTCCTACAGGCTACAACAACTCGGCCTTCGCAGCCGCAAGCAGCGTACTGTTCGAACGGGAGCGTCCACAAGGAGAGAAGCTGCGGTACGAGCCTATAGGACAGCTGGGCGCGCAGCTCAGGCATGAGAGACCACAGGGAGATGCTGCTATGGATATAGGTATGTTAACATATTATTTAGCATCTTTATAAGGTTAATCTACTCTAAAAAGTCTTTTGATTATGGTAGAAAAAATATTAGGACTGGATAGTGCCTTTGATGGTTAATCTTACTATCATGAAACTAACTCGAAAGTCTTTATTTCAAATAAATGAATTACAGGCATTTTTGATTGAGAATTGTCATGGGGTCAGTCAGTTAGATAGATGTAGCTAGTTGCCCATTTCAAAACGTAGTAGGTATCTATGGAGAAGAATGGGCAAGAAACTCCAGACACTTAATTAATCAAAAATATTGGTTACATCACTAATGTTGAAATTATACATTTGAGATTGACGGACCATTACTGGATTAAAAATAAAATCGTCAATTGACGAAAATTCATATTTCTGGTTATGTGGGACAGTTCATAAGCATTTTTATGGGGCATGCATGTTTTTTTTTTTTTGTCTAATTTGATGATAACCGGCTCAAACACCACATTTTTAATTTTTTTGAAATCATGAAAACCACTTAATCAAGCACCCCCCCGCAGACCTGAGCACGTGCAAGCGCCTGGGCACGTCGTACTGCGCGCTGCCGCGCGACGCCGCCGCGCGCCGCAGCGCCGGGCGCTCGGCGCTGGCGCGCGACGTGCTCAACGACACCTGGGTGTCCTTCCCCACCTGGAGCGAGGACTCCACCTTCGTCACCAGCCGCAAGACGCAGTACGAGGAGTACATCTACCGCTGCGAGGACGAGCGCTTCGAGGTCAGCGTCCGGGACTATTCTCGTCTTGATAGATTCTCATTATTCATTGTTGAACACTAAAAGCTCAACACAATTCATGTTAGGGCACCAAATAAGGAACAATGTTAAAAAAATATCACCACTCTTCTGGCTCAATATGTTACAAAATGCTACTATATCAAAAAGACACACTTTCGCTTATGTGTGTCGTAAATGTCAATAAGCAACAACGTTCAGCAATTGCTATCATTTATTAATTCTACCCTTCCGCATTCCAGCTGGACGTCGTAATAGAAACCAATGCCTCGACAATCCGTGTGCTCGAAGGTGTCCAGAAGAAGCTCTCCCGAATGACCCCAGAAGACGCGGCGAAGTATCGCCTCGACGACTGCCTCGGCGGACACTCGCCCACCATACACCAGCGGGCGCTGCGACGCATTTACGGTGATAAGGTGGTACGATCGAGTCGAGACTACTAGGCATGCTGTGCAGTACAGTATTGGGTTAGATATGGGCAAAGGGAGAGGTAGAAATAGGGCTAGTTTTTGGCAAGGGAGAGGTGTAGAAATTGGGCCTAGTTTAGGCAAGCAGGAGTCGTTGAAATAGGGCCAGTTATGGCAAGGAGAAAAATGGGGTCTTTATAAAGGGGAGGTTATGAAGTAGATGTTCGTTGGCAAGGGGTAAAATAGGGTCTTGAAAGGGGCAGTGAGATAGGGCAAGGGAGAAAATAGGTATAGGGGTGGATTTAATTTGGTACAGGGGTAATACAAGATGATATAGATTGCTATAAAAAGAGCAGAATTTGATAAAGGGAGATGTAGATATTTGGTAACTTTGTCAGAGAGAAATTATATTTATACATTTGGAGAATGTAAACATAGCATATTATCGTGATAAGATACTTTAGATAAAGATTGAGTAGGAGGGAAAAGTATACTGCAATGTAATTAGGCATCGTGAGGAAACCGGCTGCCTGAGAGATATTTCTCGACGGCATGTCAAAGTCAGTGGCCCATGGGCGGCATAAAACTGACACCAGCATGTCGATTCCCGTAACCACTTCACCGTGAAAACATGTGAAGTGAGCTGTCAGTGTCAGCTCACCCTGTTGGAATGACAACTCACTTCACCTAAGTTTTCACGGTGAGATGGTTACAGAATAGCACTGCAGGTTTTAGTCACTTCACTATAGAAAGAAATACTTAGGTTGTTCTGACAATAACAGCGACAAATGTAGTAAGAGTATCTTCATCTTGGTGCCTTTTTAATAATGCTAGGTTCCTATAAACAAAAACGAATTTTCACCAATGGTAGTATTTTTTATTGCCAACTGGTCGTATATATAGATTCGTAAGCTAATTTCACCTGTGATAGCTACTACCATATAGGAGGGTCTACCATGCAAAGCTTTGAGGTCTTTGCTTCATTATCGGTAAAGATACAAGTTTTAATTTTAACCAATAATGGTGGAATGGGCGATGAGTAACGATGCACTAAAACAGTGGGAGTTCTAAACAGTAGATATTTATTTACAGCTATTCAAAGTTTAATTTAAAAATACTATTATCAAATCATGTTTCTGGGGATTTCCAATACAATTGATTTAGTAGCTGTTTTCGCATAGTGACACTTTCGTTTCAGTTCTACAAATTAGTCTCAGCTACAAATATAATTTCATGGTTCGCTATTTTTATTTCGCCTTTTTTTTATTTATACACAGCATTGCATGCCTTCGTCTATGCTCTTTTATATTTAGTTTTAGTTAATTTTAAGTTGGTTATGGTTATATTATGTTTATTTTTATATTATACATTATGTCAACTAATGAAGGGCGTTCCCGTTAACCCGCAAAAGTATGGCGTCCATACAAGCTAAAAAAATTTTTTTTTTTTGTCTAAAATATTGTAAAAAAATATTAAATTGATACGTAAAAGAAACACACGCGCACTTGTCGGAACGCCTTTCGTTAGTTAACATACTGTAAGTATATATTTTTTGTCTTTTTTTAACGCACTTTGCACTTCAGTTCATGCCTTATGTATGAGGACTTGTATTCTAGTTAGCTTATGTTTAACCACTCAACGGTCCAAGCCGCGCGGCGATTCCCCCCTCGCCGGTCCGCGCATGAAATGTCACTTTTTTTTTTATGACCGCGCGAGACGCTTTCAACAAAAACGATTACTACTGAAAAACTGTTATAGCTACATTCGAATAAAAAATACTCACGGAAAGCTCAAAGAATCTAAATTTTAATTTAATTACAAGTAAATTACTCTAAATAACAATAAAGGATGAAAATAAATCATAAAGTTGGAGAAATAAAAAAGAACGTTTTTTTTTTTTTTTTCGAGTTTTACAAGAAAATTATAACAGTTACTGGTTACAATTTTTTTCTATTCTAATAGTATATAATATACCCTTTAAAATGACACCAATATCTCAGTATAAATATTTAGTTTTCTGTCATGAAAAAATAAACAAAGTCAAGTACTTCTCAAAAGGTCCACTCACCAACACTGTAACGAGTTGCATTTTAATCATTTCTAGACCCCATCTCAATATATTTCGTTTGTTAATGGCTATCATACTAATAGTGAAGAATTATCTTATTTATTACAAAGAACCAATTAGAATCCAATTAGAATCCAATTAGAATACATTGTAAACAATATAGAATCATCAAACGATGATCGCGTAGTGATCATATAGCTTTTCCAGCAAAATTATTCTATGTAACCATTTTGAAATTTTCGTAGTAATGCATATTTCGTTAAGAAAATATCTTCACGTTTAATTTGATGTACAATAACAATAGAAATAAGGTATAAAAACAGCAATCTTACACATTTTGCTTTGAGCTCCACACACAATAACAGTTTGTTGACAAGAAAGTCAAACTGTCACTTTCACTTTTTTTTTTCTAAATATTATGTTTTCCTTGCACAGGTTAAATTTACTCGCGCGGATGACAAATTTCATATAGCGCCATCTAGTATTTTGTTACTGTACGACTATCACCGGACTTTAGTGCTGTACACGTTTAAAATGAACGATTTCGTTCGGGGAATGTATTCCCCATGCAAGAGTTTTTTGGGGGAATGTAGTACCCTTGGACTGTTCAGTGGTTAGGATGTCCAAGTAAAACCTTAAAAGTAGTGCATTTGAAGCTTTTGTAGTTATTACATGGTGTTAATTGGTATATTATCCATACATCTATACAAATAAATAACATTGAAGTGTCACTCATATACCATAGAAAAAGGAGGATCCTCCGACCAGACGGGTGTTGTCTGGCGGGCCGACTGACCGACGGTTGATGTCGGATAGTCTTATATATGTCGTTCGCACGGTAAACTCTAATTGCGCGATGCAGGATTTGTGTGACTTCATGCCTTTGATGTGTAGTTCGTATGTGGCGGTGTAACCGCTACATGTCTGTTTGTAATGTCAAAATAACAGCTTATTAATACATGCCTATGAAAGAATTAGGGTCCACGCAGCTGCTGCCTGCGAGCCCTAATTCTTTTCTAAAATGAGAAAATAAGTTACTCCATAAAACATCAGCTATCTGCCAGTGAAAGTCCCATCAAAATCGGTCCAGCCGTTTCAGAGATTAGCCGGAATAAACACATAGTATTTTTTTTTGTATAGGTACCATATATGCTTTCATATGCATTTAGTAAAAAGCTGTTATTTTGACATTTCCAACAGAAAATTCAATTTTATTTATTTGTATAGATATTTCGAAGCCCTTGAATGCGCTCGCTCAGTGCAGGACCGGTAATTGGGGGAAGCCTATGTCCAGCAGTAGATATCTTTCAAAGCTGTATTGATGATTTTTTTGTATCAATTAACACCTGTATCTTAGCTTACTGTACCACAATACTTGAATTCAGAATCCTAGATAATTTACATTCATTGCTACATACAGCCCGATTTGAAAAGGGTGGCTCGGAACATGAGAGTCGCTGCGCAGTAACGAATTCACGTGTCAGCGGGGGGAGGGGTACGGTAGTGCGCAGGGAGTAGCTAACTTCCGAGCCGCCATTAACTTTGAATCGAACTATACTCAACTATCAACTTTAGCGTTACTTTACAGCATGTTGATTAATAGTAGAGATGCATCGATAAGCATCTTGCCGATACGACACCGATATTTATGCAAACGTATCGGCGATACCGTTCCGAACGGTTAAACATAAACTAAAAAAAATATACTAAACTTAACTTAAATAGTATCAGTTTTAACAAGTTTTTTTTTAACAATTTTTTTTCAACTTATGTGGAGAAAGGCGATTTCGCAAGCCCGTTTGAATGAGGTCTGCTGTAGAAGAATAGTCTCGGATGCGACAATTCATTCGGAAACTAAAAGTACTTTTGCACCAGTTTTTTAAGCGCTTGAAATTTGAAATGTATCGGTAAATAAATATCGTCGATACCGATGTATCGGAAAATTTTAAATATCGCCGATATATCGGCATCAGATGCACCCCTAACTAATGGAGAAGTATTCAAGAAAAATAAATGTTGCGCCGACATCTAATAAATTCGAATAAGGGCAAAGTAATGATTTTGAATAAGGTCCTAAACCAATGGTATTTGAACTCCGTGTGAAATGCTGGACAGCTAAACAGCTGCATCCGGTGAGACTGGAAACCAACCCCAACATGTTGGGAAAGGGCTACGCAGATGATGAATTGAATTTGAACTTCATCACGTACGACATTCGAGTTTGTTCTTCCAAAAGTTGTCAATTATCTGAGATTCTGAATTGAAGTTTAGCTACGCTTCAGGTAAGATAACAGTCTGTCCGTTGCAGGCCGTGGACATCATCGCGGGGCTCAAGAAGAACCCTGTGGTGGCCGTGCCCGTCGTGCTGCGGCGGCTCAAGGCCAAGGAGGACGAGTGGCGGGAGGCGCAGAAGGTCAATATACTATTCATAATATGTTTGTTATAAGAAATAACTGAAATTAGAAATGCTAATCGGTGTTCGTAAATATAAACACACAATATTCCTATTGCATACAGGCAAATACTGTTCTAATATTTTGATGTCGAGAAACTAGCTTAAGTCCTGTTCTCTGGTAGCCTTATTAACATTAATATTATAAAGATAAAAGATTTGTATTTTTGTTGGTAATGAATAAACTGAAACTACTGAACCAATGTTAAAACTTCACTAGTAGAATGCTATATTATCACTGAGTAACAAAGGCTATAATTTATAAAGATAACACGCGGGCGAAGCCGCTTTCGGGAGCTAGTCCCTGATAAGTTTATCTGCTGCCCTATCTCATGTTAACTCTTTTGATTGATTAAGCAAAATAATAACAGGAAATCAAATAAACTGGCTCAATTTCGAAGCACAGATTTTTGCTAGAAATATTACTATTTCTTGAGACAATGATGACAAACCGTGCGATGTGCAAACGACAGAATGTCAGTGGTGATACATGCATGCTGCCTTCCTACTGATAGTCTCATGTAAAATCTATACACCATGCTTTTTAACTGCAGGCAATAATAAATAGAAAAGATCGTAATAAACCTGGACTTGCAAGTCTGAAATCGCCAACCCCTTTTGTGCAAGCGTGGTAACCAGTGGCTTGGCACTTTGACGGTCAACCACTATGCTATCACTGCTAAAAGAATAAAGATGATTATTGTAAACTTAAAAGCATGGTGTATTAGGTAGATTCTACATGAACAATTAATACATATTTCCTTATAAAATTTACTAATTAACCATTCCTTCACAGGGTTTCAACAAACAATGGCGCGAACAGAACGAGAAGTACTACCTAAAATCCCTTGACCACCAAGGCATTAACTTCAAGCAGAACGACCTGAAGGCGATGCGCTCCAAGTCGCTGTTCAACGAGGTGGAGTCTGCGTTCGCGGCGCGACGGCCTGGCCCGCATGTCGTGCTTGACTATAATATGCAGAGTCGGCAGGAAGGTGAGAGATTCATTTTATTAGCTCAATTGACAGACAGACATGCTTTGTTGAAAACTTAAAAGTAAGAACTCAGCCCCAGCTTTGCATAGGTGAAATTACATAACCAATGATATTATATGTAAAAAGAGGTAGATAGGTTATAAACTTTCCGCAAGTGGCACGTCAAAAGTTGGCTAATTTGCCACATTTTCTTCGTTTTGTCTCTTTTTCGCCCCCAATAATTACGACATGCCCTCCTACTTCCACGTGTCATATAATAGTGTGACATAGTGCCGTTTTTGAAGATAGAATGTTAGGTAGGTAAACTATCTACGTCTTTTTACTTCTAATATCATTGGTCATAACGGGTATATCCTTTTAACACCTGCTTTCAAGAAATTATTTAAACGATGGTAGTTATTTTATGTTATAGCTGCGCCCCTCGGTTTCACTCGCATAAGTATCAAGCCCTTGGGATTATCGGGATAAAATTTATCCTATGCGCCCTCACATTGTCACCTCGTCATGGTCTACTCATGTGTCAAATTTCATCCAAATCCGTTTTAGCGTGAAAGCGTAACAACCAAATTCACTTTCGCATTTATAATTAGTCAGCAAATATTTTAGAACAACTTCGTTTTGTTGTAGGTATAAGTACTAGCAGTGTTAAAATACCTAGAATAAAATTTCATGGTACCTACGATTATGTACATAAACACAATAATTCGTATATCGAAGCGTTATGTTGGTAAGAATTACATTTACCTTACAACAACAGTATTTGAAACCATAATGTGGCAATGTAACATGATACTTACTGGAATAGTAGTTGACTTGATGTAATGGAAATATAACGTTATAAACAGCAAATTATCAAAGTGGAAAATTACCAGACTACTAAATTTATGGGCTGCCCACATGAAAAATATCATATTTGGTGATCTCGTGCGCTAGATGGCTACGACCAGTACGCTTAGCATTTTAGGAGCATGAGGAACAGGGTGTAAACTTCACTCATCCACCATAGAAAACGGAGGATCCTCCGACCAGACGGGTGTTGTGTCTGGTGGGATTACAGATGTCCATACGCAGCAGTAACCACGATCCATCCGTCGACCTATTTGCCGAACTGTCACATACAACTCAAATACATTCCCTTTTTTTGCGCCGTAATCGGTTAAATTTAGGTCTAGTATCATGTTTTAGCATTAGATTGTTACGAGACAGACCTTGAGTTGAAGGTCGCGCGTAAAATGCGTACATAAACAAACTACGCGGCAATTTTAATGTTTTCCTCCTTTATATTTTATGTATTATTATGTAATGGAAGCTTTTGTGTGTATTGTAATAATGGTTTGTTATGTTTGTAAATAAAGGCCAAGGTTGAAACGCTCTTACATATTGTGACTATTATCATAGATTTATACAGATGGTTCACTCCGCAAAATCATAAATAAAAAGCGACTTGCTACGACACAATAAACTGCAATTCAGGTCGCACAGCGCTAATTACCTACAGTTATATTCACCTAGAAGTTCTCCTCTTTCTATCGCTTAACTCTTATCTTCTGACTACGTTACACTTACTGAATTGGCCTGCCGAGTGTCCCATCTGTATTCTATTGTCTGTGCTATTATGTGATTTTAATAAAAATGGGAGTGAATTCACACCATATTGCGTTGTTGACGATAGTTATCCATTCCGACTTCGCTTGGTGACTCTAAAGCGTCATTTACATTGCCTGGTTGCGTGGCGCGGGGCACGGTACATTATGGCCTAAGACAATAACCAGCTGTTTTTAAAGCCTAGCACAGCTTTCAGAGCGGTATTTCCTATTAAATTCCTCATATGGCTCACCACAAGTTTTTGTTTGCACGTGCTAATCTTTGGAACTTACAAGTTACCAGTCTGATTTTAAAAAATCTTTTTCATTTGCTAGCTCTGTTCTTGGGGAAGGTTTTATGGCTATTTATCATCACGCTACAAGCCGAGGAGCCGAACAAAAAGAAAAAAAAAAGTCTGAAAGAATCTTAAGCGACGTAGTAGACAGGGAAATTTTTATAAAAATGTGGCTATAATCCTAACTAGTATTATAAATTGGAAAGTGAGTTTGTTTGTAACGCTTTCACGCTAAAACGGCTGAACGGATTTGGATGAAATTGGGCTCATGACTTGAGTTAGGACGTAACTCAAACTCAAACCATTTATTTCAATTAAACCCTTTACAGGCACTTTTGAATTGTCAAAGAGTCAGTTAGTCAGAAAGTTGAAGCTAGTTGCCCATTCCAAAACGTAGATCTCTATGGAGAAGAACGGGCAAGAAACTCCAAGGACACTCTTTTAAATATAGAAATTACAAAATCCTGGGTACATTACTCTTGTTGATTCTATATGTGAGAACAATGTAAAAAAAATATATATATATAAATCAAAAACGATTAAAAACAAGCCCTGGCAGATAAGAGATGACCAGTCTCAACTGACGGCGCCCGTTCACGAACATGACGCGTGGATCAGCACCATCCAGCTCAACCATTTTGTAGGGAACCGAATGTGAACCGTAGGATGCTTTTTATCCCTGTAGTACGTTCCCGTGAATTTCCGACATCCACACATATACAGGATGTCAGGGTGTGTATTAATGGATAACCTTGAAATAGCAAATAATAGAGCTGTCGGCCGTTCTACAAAAAAAAAAACGAAAGTACCTAAGATAAGATTTTGTTGAAAAAAAATCTGTTCTATTTCTAGTCACATTATTTACTGCTTCTCTGTCGGCATCGTCAATGTAAATATTGCAACAACAAAATAACCGATGGAATTCATTCATTTGTGGTTGTGGTGAAGAAGAATTTAAAATAAGGTAAAAAAAGTTATTTAAAAAATCTTAGGTACCACTAGGGATTTTTTGTATTTTGTATTTTTTTAGAACAGTCATAAGATTTATTATATGCTATTTCAAGATTATCCATTATTTACCGGACACCCTGTATGTATATTTATTGTGGTGTCTTACGACTTCCACACGAACTAAATGACGGCCACAAGCTAGTACATTATAATTGCTAGGTAATATCGATAGGTAAGGCTGAGAACGAAATGAATACAGTTGTTAAAAGAAATAAGTTTGATTTCCATTTTTGGTTCTTTGTTTTTTTTTTTGTGGCTCCGGTGTATGTTGAGACAATGATGACAAACCGTGCGATGTGCAAACGACAGAATGTCAGTGGTGATACACGCATGCTGCCTTCCTACTGATAGTCTCTAACAAATTATAGATTTAGGGATAATTTAAAATTAATCTAAGCATTTATGGCAAGCATTTACCTCTGTAGCTTCCTTCTTTTTCGAGGGGTTAGTGATTACCCTGGTGTAGAGTTTTTATGCTGCCCATTTGTCTCGGACCTGGCTTCACATGCCGTCGATAAATATCTCTCAGACATGGTTTCCTCACGATGTTTGCCTGCACCGTTTTTGAAGCAAGTGATAATTATACAATATGCACATGATTCCGAAAAGTCACAGGTGCCTGTCTTGGGTTCGAACTCGTGTCCTATGGTAGCTCAAACAATACACACACTGTCAAGTGCAACTTTATAATCTCTGCTATGCTTCAGGTCCTGGGGGTCTACTCCGAAGTGATAAATCCGAACTATCGGGGCGAATGTTCGGACGTTTCCTACTACGAACTTCATTTTATTTCGGTCGGTCGGTTCGGATTCGACCGAACTTCATTTTGACGTTTGTTGTATCGTAAACCCTACTCTGAACGAGAAAAGGCCGAACGATAATTTGAGTTTGACAGGAGTTAGATCGTGAAATTTATGTCAAAATTCACGACAGCAAAATAGCTACCTTTTGAGTATCGTAAGTACGGAATTTATTGAATTATTACAATTATCTTGAGTTTTATATTTGTTTAAAGTGTTAAAGTGAATGTGCCTTTTTTAAATTGTAGCGAAATGGCATTACGTATGTTTTTGGTGGAAGATGCTCTCAGAGAAGAGCGTTTGGAGCGCAGAAGGAATCGCAGACGGCGTCGTGATTCCTTCAATACAAATTTAGTGCCCGACCTTGAGTTTGTAGCTAATTATAGACTCAGCCGATCACTGTACGAGGAACTTTGTCAGGATATAGTGCCCCTCTTACCCCGGAAGCGTAATCGCCGTGCAATTGACCCTGCTACAAAGGTATTTTTGATACACAAAACGTAGACTTTTTTGTACTATAATAACTATCATATTATTAGCAACATAATAAAAATTAATCATTCTTAAATTTTAGATACTTGTTGCCTTGAATTTTTACGCTCGGGGCAGTTATCAAGGCTCTGTGGGGCAGAATGATGATGCTCCAATGGCCCAGCAAACCGTCTCCCGATGTATACGAGAGGTCTCATTTGCAATGAATACACCCGATATAATCAGAAAGTATATTCAATTTCCACAAAATGCAAGTGAAAGGAATGTCATCAAAAGGAAGTGAGTTCAAAAGTTCATTAATTCTAATACCTACAATTACTTTCAGTTTATATGTAGTGAGGACAATTTTTAGAAAGAACGTACCTACTGTAAGAAAAATAAATTATTTCTATGATGAGAGAATTTATAGCAGAGATATTTTAAATTATGTTGTTCCTTTTCAGATTTTATGGAAAATGTAATTTACCGGGTGTGATTGGGTGTATTGATTGCACACACATTGCTATTGTGAGACCCAGTGAGCATGAGGAGCGGTTTTTCAATAGAAAACATTTCCACTCCATTAACACCCAAGTGGCAAGTCATTTCGTGAAAAATTTACTAGATTTTGAAGAACATGATACATTCAAAGAGTCATAAGAGTATGTTTTCCAGATATGCGATTCTGATTGTGTTATCCTAAATGTGGATGCTACTTTTGGTGGAGCCACGCATGATGCGTTTATCTGGTCTCAATGTGAGATTAAGGGGCATCTGGAGAGTCTCACGGAGACAACATATCTATTAGGCAAGTATAAATTAGATGTACATTTTTCAAATGCACCATACATACATATACTTACAAAAAAATAATAAAATTTAACCAATAATATTTTACTTTGACAGGTGATTCAGGATACCCTTTAAGAGAATATCTTATGACACCTGTAGGTAATGTTGTAGAAGACAGTCCAGAAGGCAGGTTTAATGCTGTGCACAAGCGTGCGCGCTCCACCATTGAACGCACATTTGGGATACTCAAGGGTCGATGGAGGTGTCTCTTAGCAGCGAGGGAACTGCACTACGATCCAGACAGAGCAGGCAGAATAATCCTAGCCTGCTGTGTTTTGCATAACATGTGCATAAGGGCCGGATTGAGTGATCCGGAGTTAACGCAAGAGGATTTTGAATCGGAGAACTCCCGACAGGTCTCAACATATCAGCCTGCTTCATCTGCCACAGATGCTTTGAGGAGGGGACAAAGGGCGAGGGAGAGACTAATACAATTATTAGAAAATAGTTTATAATATATATTTTTTACTTATTACTAAACTCTTTCTTTCCATACTCAAATTAACCTAACATTAATTAAAACAATCCCAAAAATTACAACTAGAACTAATATCAATTTGTTATAAATAAAACAAAAAATCAAAGCGGTTTAAAAATATATTTATACAGCAATTGCAATCGAGAGTATAAAAATTATAGTTTAAAAAAGCTAAAACACTACTTGAACTAAAATAATCTTTTAATGTGAAGATGTTCAACATGTAAAAAACCGTGGGGTGCTTGATATCAGTTGGCTTGAATTTCTTTAGAATCATTAAAAACATTAAAATAGAAAGCACCCTACTTTTTTTACATGATGAACTTGAACATAATTTTTACATTGGAAGATTATGTTTTCAGATTTTTAAATTATTTTTTTTATACTCTTGATTGCAATTGCACTTTGATCTGCTGCATATGCCCGCACACCTCTGCAACAGCCATCCTTATGCCAGCTAGTTCCACGTTCCTTTGTTCTTCAAGGATCAAACGACGTTCCTCTGATCTAAAAAGTCTGTCCCGCACAGAGTTTCCAGCTTGAAGAGACTCAGGATGCCGGCGGTTTTGACTGCGCTGTCGCGTGGCTGTAAAATGACAGAACATAATAAGCTCGACGTGCGTATATGACCAGTTAATTTTAACGGCGTTCGTTTATGACCCTGTGTATGAACGTGGATGAGGCAAAAGAAGTAGGTATGTAAGAATATTAGCAGGTGGCGTTCTGTAGTTTCTGCCTAGTTAGTGCCTACTTCTAAGAGGAAAGACGAATTTATTTATGTATGTTTTAAAGCTTAACTTAGCAGTACCTATAGTATGATTGCCTGGCACATCCTTTTTATACAACAACTGTTTATGCATAACTGCTTGGCAGCAAAAATAAGAATGGGTTATGTACTCATACAGATGACTGAATAATTATGTTAATCTTAGTTTATTTAATTTAAATATAAGTCTAATTTAGTAAATAAGAAAAAGATACTATACTGTTTGCGGTGTAGCATGGTGAGGGTGACAGGTGACAGAAAGGGTAAATATATTAAATTTACTACAGTTATTACTGAGTTCGTATTATGTACACAATCTGTATGTAGGTACGGATCATAGTAAAATATAGAATCAGTAAAAACACGCTTTACATTAAAAAAATGCTTTACATTAAAATTAAAAACTGACACTTACAAGTAAGTTGGCTGCGTGTTGTTGAGGCATTGCTGACTGGTGGGGCTGAAGCTTGTTGGCTTGTTTCTTGCTGTGTCTGTGTTTCTGTTGGCAAAGATGTGCAAAGAATAAGTATAAAATAAAGAAGGTAAACTAAAGAAAACTAAATGCAAAGTAAATGCCTAAAAGTTTTCGAGTTCTTAAAAACAAAAACTACTTTTACCTTCGTTTAACAAAAAGAAACAAATTTTGCTTTTATGGTAATATTATGATAGTGTTGTGTTGGTTTTCAACACAACGTTTTTTTTAAATTAATAATACTGTGTATTTTAATGAAACTGGAATATTATTTAGTAGCACTACATACCATTTAGTAAAGAAAGGCTACATACCATTTAGTAAAGAAAGGTCTTCTTGGTTGGATGGCGTACAGGTAGAGGCAGCAGCAGCAGTATATGTCTCTTGAGATGACTGGAAAATAAAATATGTGAGTTAAGATAATGCCACATTATTTTATTTTTCTATATAAATTGTCACTAATCATCAGGCCACAGGGACACTTTTGTATTGAAAAATTAGATATATTACTTTTAATAGACAGAAAAAAATACATACATGCTCAACAAAAGCTTGTGATCTTGCCGTGGTCTGCGGTTCACCAAATCCATCTCCCATTATGGAAACTATCTTAAGTTCCCATTGGGAGAGTGAAGGAGCCGTAGATGGTCCACCTCCTGTGGCAGACGCAGACCGCCGTGCAGCCGCTGCTGCCTTTTTTGCCAGATGTTTTTTATCTGTCCACACCTAAAATAAATTAACAATGTAATTGCACACTCACACTCATACAAAAAAATATTGCATAAAATCTAAATTAGTCCTATTACAAAATCGGTTCTATTTTAATACCTACTCACAATCAATCATTGTATAATGTGTGTATATTTGTAAAAAAAAAATAACTGGACTGTTCATAAAAACATACATAGGTATGATTGATTGTTCTTGTCAATTCACATGAAATGCATAAATGCACATAAAATTCTGTAGGTAATTTAAATTGTCAAAATTAAGCTCAACAGACAGGTAATGCAATAAATATGTATTTAATTAAAATTATTTAGATAAAAATTTCATCCAACCACAATATTAGTGACTGAGCGATGAATATTAAAATAATTTATTGCAATTTAGAATGTATGATATTCGGGTAAATGTTACTTATGTACAAGCACTTAATAAATCAATTAATGCAAACTTACTTTTTGCCACTGTTTCGTCGTTTTGGTGCACCCGCCCATAGCATTCAGCGTGGTGCAAATTTCTTCCCACAGTCGATGACTCAGCGTACGGCCGTCGATACTCCTCAAGTTGCCTCGAGCCAAATCTCGATGCTCCTCAAGGAAATTGAGGAGAGCATCAATTTGTGCCGCGGTCGGTCCGGACATTGTGGCGTGTTCTTGCAGAGTGTTTGTTCATAACTTTCATTTCCAAACTTCCAAAACACAAACATGAGAAAACTATAAACCCAAGGGGCACTTAACCACGGGTAAAAATAATTTAGAGTATTATTTAGCTCGGTTTTTGTTGACATCTCATAACTTAACTTCAACACTTTACACTTCAGTAAGCACTTGATGACAAACGACCGAAATACGGTTATCGCTATACTTAACGATAGCGACAGATGAGATTTGGTTGAGTTTAATTTCTTTTCCAGAATTTTGCAAAAAAACAACTCGAGCATCGCTTGTGTTTACTTGTCATCGTTTAACTTTTTTATTTTGACAATCGGCAAAGGCATCTATAAGTCTGCTTCAAATATATTGTTTTTTTTGAGAAATATTACGATTTTCGTTGGTATAGATACTGAATTATAAGCAAAATTCAATTTCCGTATTATAAAAAATAATTTTAGTGTGTAATTCATCAGTTAAATGATATCAAAATGAATACTAATGACTATTACAAACATATCCGAAAAACGTACAACTCTAGCACTACATTTTGTTCGGTCCGACACTCACCGAACATTGACTATGGTACCGACCGACCTGAGCCAATCCGAACTTTGTTCGTAGTAGGACAATATTGCAAAGTTCGGTCGTGTTTCGGTCGGTCCCGAACATTCGTATGTGTCATTTCAGAGTAGACCTCCTGGGTTCGATTCCCAGGTCGGGCAAAATGTTATTGGGGTTTTCCCATCAGGATTTTCTCAGTAGCAGCCCGCATGCTAATTACGTAACACACTCAATCCCAATCAGAATGATTTTGGAAATCCATTGAATCATATGTTCGAAAAAATTGTCTGCTCAACAGCGTAAATAAAACAATGAATGTTGTTGAACTGTCAAAATGAAACCCATTGATACTGTAAGTGTGTTACACAATTACTCCGCCAGTCTGGATTTGTTCCCGGTTGATGGCAATAGGCTCGCCCCCTATTACATGGGACTTAAACATAACTGGCGAAATGTGGGTGTACTATAGGTACACCTCTGCCTAACCCTTCGTGGATTACAGGCGTGATGTTATGTTATGTTTTCATCGTAAATACCGGTTGTATAATAATAGGAAATAAGTACGTTTTCCTAATCCTGCTATAAATATATACAATGTTGTTATTACCTTCCGATTCAATCATCAATAATGGGCTTCAATTAAAGACATTTTCCTCAATAATACAAATTTCTAGGTATTAGTTATTGGAGGTAAATTGCTTGCCTTATTTGTAAACATGGACGATTAATTAACAGGTGATTTTGTAATATAAACAAATCAATTTAGTTAAATATTGACCTTTAATTCTTGAATTATCACATTTTTTAAAGCTTGTTAACTTAATGCAGCCACATATTGTGTTAACGTAGTGGTAATAGACTTAAATAACAATCATAATATTACACCGTGCGTGATCTTTAAAAGCGTGTATTTTGAAAGTGGACAACGTCGTAAATACATGTCAAATATTTCGCTGTTTTGATTAATTTGGCAATATTACTGTATGGAAATATGAAATATAAATATTGATTATGAAATGCAATATTATAGTTATCATAACACCGAATATTTATTTTTATATGTAAAAAGTATTTGGATATTTTCCAAATGCCTCTTTACACCTAAAACGGTTACAACATCAACTTCAGTGTTATAAATGCAATTAATTATTAATATCCTCTTTCACTATACTCCTTGAAATAACATTAGACAGTTAAACAAACCTTCTTTACAGTACGTTCAACCGATTCTGACTTCTATACCGTAGGTATAAAGATGGCATTAAAAGCAAAAAAGTGGTTACAATACCAACTTTACTGCAGCTGCCATTTGTCATGCCACCAACGCAATAGAAGTCAAAATCTTTTGAATGGACTGTAAACTGTCTAATCTTATTTCAAATGGAGTATAGTTTCATATTTCTGTAATATTGCCAAAATTAATCAAAACAGGTAAATATTTGACAGCTATTTGCGAAGTTGCCAACTTTTATAATAAACGCTCTAAACTAAAACATGACGTGTTGCGTCTATGTAATTGGCCATATATAGGCTGAATGACTATAGTAAAATGTTGAATATATTTTCAGAAATTATTGGTAAAAAAGTTGGTAATCCCATCATTTCATAAAATTGCTTTGTTTATACTGCTAGAATACCTTCATATTTTATTTCGACTTAGTTACTAATATTTTTTACTCTTAAGGTATTAAGAACTGTAAAAACCATTACTAAAACCACCTATCTCCATTGTCAACAGCAATAAAAATCCTTCGCGACACAGCCGAGCTGCTGATCCACCACGCGCGCCGTCAGACCGCGATACAGAAGACGGAGAAACGACGCATCAAGCGGCTGCTAAGACATTTCCTGCCCGATCTCTTCGCACATCCCAGGCAACCACTGTCTGATGATGAGAGGGATGAAGGTATGTTTCGACATTCTTGTGACCTACGTACACATATGATTACAGATAGTGCAATCCACGACGACGCGCACCACTCCGCGATTACTGTACTGAAAGCTGTACTTTAGTACGGAGCGGAGCGGAGTGGGGCGCATCTCAGTGGATTGCACTATCTATAGCTCAGTTTCTGAAAGCTGCTATAAAAAAACAAAGAATGATTGGCCAAATGTATTCATCTGTGATTTGGCCTCAGTTGCGTAAAAAACCTATTAATTAAATCTGTTTCTAAATCAAGCGCAGGTGGGTATATTTACCTCTTTACACTTCTCCCAGCCCCTTGTTGCTAAATCAAAAAAGAAATAAGTCAAGCGATTTGATTGGCAGATTTAATTGATCAGCACGAGTATCATGACCAGCATTGAAACAGGTTTTGTGGACGGAATAATAGACAAATTGACAGTTATTGTGAATCTGTCATTTTGTCTATTCTTCCGTTGACAAAACCCTTTTCTATTGTGGTCATGTTACGCGTGATAGCTAGCTTTCAGAATCTATGATATTAACTGTTTAGGTATGCAGGCTTATAATGCCTAAATTATTAGCTTATTTAGTTTATGTTGAGACAATGATGACAAACCGTGCGATGTGCAAACGACAGAATGTCAGTGGTGATACACGCATGCTGCCTTCCTACTGATAGTCTCATATATATAACGAAAATATAGTTTATACCTTAATGTACAGACGCCAGCAGGTCAACCTACCTGAAACTGTAAAATTTTCCCAATCAACTTTTAACCTTATACTTTAGTGATAAAGTTGAAAATCTTACATACCAAATTCAACACTATCAAAAATATAGATTGAATATTTTAGCATTGACAAAATGTAGGTTAAGGACACAATAAACATGAAACAAACATTACCATGTATTTGTGTTTATCTCAGTCAATATCGTAACACAATTCGATGTTAGGTTATCGATTAGCATGCATACTTTATGCTATGCTTGCGATTTTTCACGCGATAATAACTTAAGGCGCAGGGTTCCAAAAACGGGGTTTTTTAAAGCCAGTGTATCTTAAACCGTAAATAATGTAGACCAAAAAAAAAGAATGATATTTTCAAGTCTTATTTTAATACAGTGATTGAACTCAAATCATAATTAAACATACAATAATGCTTAAAAAAAATCTTCAAACACACCTCTTAATTGTCTTTAAAACCAGTCTATACCTTCACTAACAATTATAATTAAAAATATACCATAAAATGTCTAATGTCAACCTGCATTCAGTGATGGATTATGATGAGTAATATGAGAAAAACATTGAAAAAGTACTAAAGTGTGGTTATTTTCTTTACTCTTTACACGTAAAGAAAAAGACAGAGGCAAATCGGAACCCTGCGCCTTAATAAGTTATCACAGTGAAATAAATGGAATTATGATTGTAAAACACAAATATTCAAGAGTATGTTTAGATGAATATACTAGAAACTGACCACGTAGTAAGAAATAGAAAAACGAGTTTTCGGGTAATCACAAAGTATACAGAAGGCGCACTCCGCATTTTAGTATGAAGATAAAAGTACAAAGCAGGCTCGTCTTGTCGGGCCAATTCAGTGGGCGTCACGTAGTCACAAGATATAAGAGTCACGCGATAGAAAGAGAGGCAACTTCTAGGTGACTATAACTGTAGGTAATTAGCGCTGTGCGACCTGAATTACACTTTATTGTGTTGTCGCAAGAGTCGCTTTTTATTTAAATGATTTTGCGGAGTGAACTATCTGTATTTATCTGTGACGTCGGTCAGAATATCATACAGTTTATAGAAGAATGTTCAGCTTCAATAACGTTGCGAAATTCGAAAATACCTTAAAAAAAACTAACAAGTTTTATAAAAATTATAAGGATAGATACGTAAATATTATCTATGGTAGAAAGTATATCCAATTAAATTCACAGTAAATGACATTAAATAACATTTTTTATGTTTCTTCAGAAGAAAAAGATGACGCTGGCAGTCCAGATAGTCCGAGCGGTGAAACGCCAGAGGACAAGAACACGAATGCTGTCAAACAGGAGAAACAAGAGGTAAGAATTATATACGTGTGAATACTTCTGACTAAGATAATATAATCATGCCAGGGGGGGCTCGAGTGAAAACAGCTTCATGCTCATTAGATTTTTTCTCACTTTTATTTGACTACTTTGGCATCTATTGACGCATCTAGTATCGTCGTCTGCCTAACCTTTCCCAACTATGTTGTGGTCAGCTTCCAGTCTATCCGGATGCAGCTGAATACGGCACGATTGGCGCAGTAGTTAAGCGATTGACTGCTGCGCTGCGTGTCACGGGTTCGATTCCCGCACGGAACAAATATTTGTATGACCTACAAGTATTTGTTCCGGGTTTGGCTGTTTGTGTATGTGAGTTTTAAATGTTTGTAAATGCACCCACAATACAGGAGAAATTCCTAGTGTGGGGCAACCATAAATCACAGTGAAATACCGTTCTCACGGTGTGATTTATTTATTACCGTCAACATAGTTGAGCTGAAAGACGTCCCTTGCTGTACGAAGGCCTCCCCCAAGCATTACTATGTGGGACTTACGTATCCACATACTTAACGCCTGCGCCCGCATAAACATTCGCCGCGCGAACAGACTCCTCCGAAGCAAATACGTACTGAGCAGCTGCGCTGGCGGCGGTAATATTAAATAGTGTGCGTACAGACGACGCTATACGATGCGCGCGTGTTAGATTGAGATGGGTGCCCGCACATCGTGGAACTAAGTTTTAATAATAGGGTATTACACCCATTTTTGAAAAGTGTCTCAATTAGATTCTATAGTGCTAATAAACCACTAAAAAATTCACAATTTTTTTATTCAATCGTTATGTGCCATAAAAATGCATTTAAATTTTGCATTTTCAAATTTCGCGCGTAATTTGACGAAAACGCTGGACGCAGTGGACGCCATATTGATCTGTGGTCATGACGTCAGTTCACTATGTAAACAAATTTATAGATTAAAGGTACGCTGATAGTTGACAGTTAACACTCCTAAGTTTACATAGCCGTACGACGTAATAACATGGCGACTACTATCTAATGGTGTTATGAAACAGATTAAAAAAGCTGAAACCTTTGAATTGAATTTTAAAATTTATTTGCTATTTTATTAATTAATGCTCACGTTTTCCGACTGTTTTTTGCCTAAGCTATCTCAATAATATATTTTTAGATTTTTTCTCATAAAGAATAAAACACCCTATTAAAGTAAATTAGTGTTCTCCTATTGGCTTGTTCGCTGGCGTGGATACGCGAGTCCCACAACTACATCGACCGGTACTATGCTTCTCGCATCTAATAGATTTCCGCGAACTTCGTTCATCACCTTATAACTAAAGTTATAAAAAACCCATTTTTATACTCTTCAAGAGTTCGCCTGATCTAAAGCTGTGTAGCACCGTGATTTCGATTACTAATATCCACGTTATTTGTCCACAGTCATCAGAATCTGATAACGCGTCGGACAAGAGCGGCAAAAATAACAAGAATAAGGAAAATAAACCGAAGAACAATAATAATACCGACAGCAAAGGTAAGACGCGTTTATTTATTCAGGGACAATAAACAGCTACAATATGTGTTGAAACAGAGAAAATTGTAGATTTTACAACAAGTGCACAAATCGAACAGTTTTTATCCGAGACTTTTAGCAGCCCGAGACGAAGGCGAGGGCTGATAGTAATGTCGAGGATAAAATGGTTTTGTGGACGAGTTATAAACTCTGCTTTTCACTTTGATTGCGAGGAAATAAAACAGTAGTATCATAACATTTCATTAATTAAAATTCAAAGTAAAATTAGTACAGTTCTGAATACTGAAGGAAATTGTTTTATGTCTTAAAAAACACAAGGCAAATAAATTAAAGTAAATATTATATAATAACAAATTCTATCTATGAACTTCTTATTGTGTTTTGCTATATGGCTCATTTTCTTTGCCTTAATATAGATACATTTATGAGTAGACTAGTGCACAAAATTCGATTTTGTGCAGCCTATATCCTGCACAAATAAGCACTTTCAGAGCATGAGAAGTGAAAAACTAATTGAAATAGAATTTTAATTGATTGCATCTTAGGACAAGGGTCTGTTTCACTATGTCTGGATACGCACTATCTATCAGATCAACTTTGTCTTTCGAGTTGGTGTGAAATAATCTGCCAGAAATGTTAACTATAGGCAATGTGGGTGTACTATACTCGTATCCTATGTACTATCGAAGAACTTCATGTCTAAGCAGATTGAAAACAATCCCGTGAACACGGTGACCACATCTGTTTAATGCCCCTATTTGCGACGACCAATGGAACAAAAAAAAAACATAGTAACATATTGTCGTTTTTGTTTGTTTGTTGTTCGTGTGTTTTGTAGGCTCTGTTAAAATGATCACAGATGTCTGACCCTTTTTCGACCACTAGGAACAGAACAAAATAAACAACGATGAGAAAGTTAATTTTAATTTATACTGCTTTTTTTTTCATTTACCGCGTTCATTCACTTTGTTATATAAATGTAGTGATGTTAACTAGAACGTTTAAAGAGATGGTGAAACAGACCTAAACTATTGAATGTTCATACAAACATTTACTGATTTCTGTTGAAAGTAAGCCACTTCTAAGACACTTGCAATTTTACTGGCTAGGCGCCATAGGAATTATGAAGATTTGATTCAAAACTGATCTTGAGACAATGATGACGAACCGTGCGATGTGCAAACGACAGAATGTCAGTGGTGATACACGCATGCTGCCTTCCTACTGATAGTCTCACAAATATTAAAGAATGCCCCGTAAATCAATATGGCGAAATAGAAGGGAGGCGCGAAGCGATTTTTGGATTCCTTCATCCCTACCATTACCGCGCCCCCGGTCTACTCCTTGATATGCAAAGGCCTCTGTAGTCCCATAAAGCATGAGGCTCCAGGGTCTAGTGCAAATCTTGGGGTTGATTCGATTTATCGACTCTAATTACGTAATACACAATCAATCGGAATTTGAATAGTTTTAAAACAAATTACTCATCCATTGCTTAAAAATTTCGAAAAAAAATCTGTGTAACAACGTAAATAATGCAATGAATATGGTTGAACTGTCAAAATGAAACAAATTTAATGTACAGATAGTGCAATCCACGACGAGGCGCCCCACTCCGCGATGACTGTACTGTAAGCTGTACTTTAGTACGGAGCGGAGCGGAGTGGGGCGCGTCTCAGTGGATTGCACTATCTATAATCGTTTACGATAATGTGTTGCGTATTTAGATAGCTGGTTAAACTACGCTGTGGTCGGTGAATTTCATCCATTCATTCAGTGCATTACATATAAATTCGACACGAAATGAAAAACGGGTAAATATAAAAGTAGCCAATTTGACGCCTCCCATCTTCTCCGCCGCAATGAAAATTGATCCTTATCAACTAAACAATAGAGTTCTTAGCAATTAAACCAGGTAAACTAATGTATCAAACTATTTTGTTTTACAGAAAGTTCAATTGCCTCCGCAAACAGTGTGAAGAGGACGAGCAGTAATGAGGAGATGTCAATGAAGACTGAGATTAAAGCGGAACCACAGGATCTTGAGGATGACTACAGAGATCATCCAGCTAATGTAAGTGTTAAAACTGTTTATTTTATGCATAGAGTAGCATATTCTACTTATTATGTTTCTACTGCTGGGACAGGACTCTTCACTTTGAGAGAGTAGGCCCAGTCCAGGTTGGTAGATGTCACATGTCTTTGAATTTTTGGTTCTAGGATATACCAGTTTTCTCACGGTGTTTTGCTTCACTGTTTTGAGAGCAGTAGTGATTAAATAATTTACACAAAGTAAAGTGCTTGCTTGGTTTTGAATTCACGACCTACTACAACTCGTAATTCGTAGCCGTTACCACTGGGCCACTACTGCTTTAGAATAGGGAAGATGCCTGGATCAAAAAAAAGAAATTCTATTTAGTCCGTTAGCCAGATAATAAAAAAATATTAGACACGTATTTTTTGCTTTATCATATTACTAAAAGATGACTTAGATACAACGCATTAAAGTTGGAGAGTGGGGGTTGATACGTCACAAGTATGTATAAAATCTACATACAAGTGACGTCATGGCAAATTATAACTCAATGTATCGCCGTAATCTTTTGATAACGTAAAAAAAGAAAAAATACGTGTACGTTATTTTTTCATAATCTACATTACGGACAAAAAACATTTTTTTAGTCATCATCCCTATTGTTACAGTGATGTAAAAATATTGTTTAGATTTCATATGCTTGTACCTAAGTGTTCTGGAATTATGCCCTGTGCCGACGTAGACAGTAAGAAAGTTTTACAGTGACAAGTCTTTGCCTACATATATTTAGAAATGAGTGTTATTTATTTGCTCGCAGGAAGCCCGCTTCGTGTGCACGTCGTCGTGGTACCTGTTCCTGCGCGTGCACGGCGCGCTGTGCCAGCGCCTGGGCGCGGCGGCGCGCGCGGCGGCCGGGGCGGCGCGGGCGCGCGCGGCGGAGCGGCCGGCGCGGCCGCCGGTGGCGCAGGCGCTGCGGCTGCGGCCCTGCAACCTGCCGCCCGCCGCCGCCGAGCCGGCGCACTACTACGCCGTGCTGCTGGACCTGGTGCGCGCCGTGCTGGACGGCAACATGGACGCGCCCGCCTACGAGGACGCCGCCAGAGAGATGCTCGGGATCAAGGTGACTACCGTATCCATTCAATTATTGAAAAACGTGTATTTTGCTTTTATAACATTTTTGAATGACGAAATTTTTTATACTCGGTGCATTTTAGCATAAAATTGGCGTTCGTTGACCTACATTTATTTACAGACTAGCTGTTGTCCACTATTCGTCTGATCGTATTTTGTATTTCATAAAAATATCCACGATTAAAAGTAGCCCATGTCTTATGTATCTCAGGCTAACCTATCTGTAAAATTTCAGAACGATCGGTTCAGTAGTTTAGGGGAATAGACAGAGTTACTTTCGTATTGTACATTTATGTAAAACGGAAATAAAGACTGTTAACGCCTTTTGGATTCCTACGAAGAGATATTACGGCAACGCCTCACTAAAACTGTATTATATTTTCATATGAAAATTTTGTAAATAAAATTTATTTTTTTCATAATAAGTTAATTACCCTCTTTATCTTTACAGGCCTATCCCGCCTACACACTAGACAAACTAGTCAGCATCGCCGTTCGACAGCTACAGCACTGTGTGGCGGAGCCCTGGTCCGTTCGTGCAGCAGAATTAGCAGCCGCCGGCGGCATGAGAGGCCCTCTCTCGTACGTCAGACGAGCCGCCAGATACCTGCGACAAGAACACACCGCTTTTCTCGTGAAGCTATACGGAGGAGACTCCTGCCGTGTCACGTTTGAGTTACTAGCGGGCGGCAGCGAAGGCCGTGCGTCACCACACGAGCCAGAAAGACTCGACAGACATGAGAGGCTTGAAACATGGCCGCTATTCCGGGAAAGATACGCCCGGCCAACGCCCGCGCCTGCGCCACCCAAACCCGTCTTCTTGCTAAGGAACGCCAGAGCGCGCGCGCCGGGTTATACGCACAACGCGCATTCACTACCAGCTCAAGCTCATTCGTCGCACACAGACCCGGCGCGACCGCACGCAAGACGCAAGCCTCCGCGACTACACGACGCACCAGAATGCACGCTAGGACGCTTACTAGCCTTCAGACCACTACAGCTATACCAACGCGGTTCTTTAGCCGCCGCTAGAGCGTCACATCCAGCTTTAAGTGCACGTCGACGGGAACGGTTCCGCGCCTGGTTACGTGCTCGTGACGCAACCTAGCGTCACGTGCGTCACGAATGACGCACGGATGCGTTACGAATGACGCCAGCAAGCGTCATGGAAGACGCACGGTACCCCGTCGCGGGCACGTTTTAGTGCTTGCAACGCGTTAGTGACACAGGACTACTCTACGACACCATGTCAAACTGTAAATATTCAGTCAGTGATAGTGTTACAATGTTGTTAACAGATCACAACACAATATTATTATATTTATAATAAAAAAAATCTGCCGTTTAATTTTTTACTCCTGTTGTCTTCTTGATGAACTGAGTTTTCTTACGTATCCCTGATTGATTGAGCAAGAACATTGACACCCCGCTGAGCGATGAGCAATACTATAACTATACACAACATAGGCATAGGCTTTGAGAGCCTTGACATTTACTACACACAAATCCAGAATCTTACAATTTTATTAATAGGAAACACTAGTATTGCCCATAATAGGTTCCTATTGGAATAACCCATTCACACTGCCTGACCAGGTAATCGAACCCAGAACTCCAGCTACCACTAGGCCAATGAGTCAGTTACCAAATCTTTTTGGACAAAGTAAGTATAGGAGAATAACTTTCCTCCATCTATTAGTAACATGAAACATGGGAAGGCTGAGTTCTAACCGAAAGTGATTGTCGCGTGATGTAGATAGTGCAGTGCAATCCACGCCGACGCGCCCGTGTGCATTACCACAGCGGAATGTTGTCGCTTTTCAGGATTTCGGCTCGACAGATAATTAGTACCCCATCTCGTGTAAATGTGCCCGAAATTTAGAATTTGTGCGTCCAGCCGATCCAAAGATATTCACGAAAAACAGATTCCGCTGGAGTAACGTTACCCCAGCGGCATGTTTTTTAACCGGTGGTCGTAGCTGAGTACAAAATAGCTACTTAGATAGATCATATTTGTGCCTAATTGTGCCCAAAAAATAAAATTTGTGCGGATTGAGGTTTCAGAGTTATTCAAGATGCCGCTGGGGTAACGTTTAGCAAATTGTTTTTTTTTACTACGGTGGGTCTTAATTTGTGCGTATGCTGTGCAATTTTATTTTTTCTATAATCGACACCGTTGGAAAATAAGAAATTGATTTTCAAAAACCCTAAAATCGATCCTTGCGCTTCAATGAGAAACCCTAGAAACTTACCAATTACGGTGATTTGTATCTTTTATAAACTCAAAGCATCATGCGAAATTAGATGTTTCTATTCCAACTCCTCAGAGAGCTATTCCATTTTAATTAGAATCTAGCTATGCTAAAATGTAACACTCCAATACATGAGTTATTTAATAATAACTCATGTATTGGAGTGTTACATTTTGTGAAGTTAAATTATGATTCGAACTCAAACTCAAAGCATTTATTTCAATTAAACCATATAAAGGCACTTTTGAATTGTCAAGGAGTCAGTCAGTCAGAAATATGAAGCTAGTTGCCCATTCCAACGCGAGGGTTCCTATGGAGAAGAACGGGCAAGAAACTCCACGGACACTCTTTAAAAAAAATTATCTTCTTACAAAATATTGTTTACATCATTCATGTTGAAATATTATACATGTGAGAACAATGTAGAACGACGTGTACGTAAAAAGCGTCCGTAATAAAAAAAAAAAAAAAAACAATTCAAAAATTAAAATAAGCCGTGGCAGATAAGAGATGACCAGTCCCTACTGATGGCGCCCGTTCACGAACATGACGCATGGATCAGCACCGTTTAGCTCAACCATTTTGAAGGGAACTCAACGATCCAACACACACGCCACCACCAGCGAGACATTTGAGTGAGCATGACATACTCTTAGCCGCCAGGGCATATCAAGTCAATGAAAGACGTACCCAGTAAATGGTAGCTTTATAGAAGGTACATGGTCACAGTGCTCACACATGTGCTATGCAATTATACAATAAAAAAGAGATTGAAGTTATACAATTCAAAGATAGTTTTTGCAATCTTCAGCAATTCCAACAATATTTTTGAATGCTAATCAATTAGTTTATGCGCCCTTGTGGAGCTGGACCAGCGTTAAGCCAAGCATTTTTGTCAGCGATATAATCCCCAAGCTTATAATATGCTTGGCAGCGTAGTCGACAAATAATTAGTACCTTTATTCAATTACTTATCCTTAAAGTTTCAGCTGAAAAATCCTTGCAACTATACAGCTATAAGACCAAAACCATAGGAAAAGAAATTTTCGAACAAATTCGAATGACTGTATAAAAGCGGCCGCGCAGTACATTGTGCCAACCTTTTTAAATTAGTAGTATTATAATTAAATTTTGATGGGTACAGGTGCGTACAAATGGTTAAAATAACTATTTACTTCCTTTTATATAAATATGTAACGTAGAGTTATCAGAGAGTAGGGACTTAATGTTAATAACAAACATAATGTTAATAAAGTTTGATTGTAGATTTTGAACATAACTCCCATACTTACCGATATTATGGTTCTCATGGCCATATAGGGTCACATACATATATTATTATGTATGATTAGTATGACTGCACTTTTACCACTTACCGTTGTTTTTAATTACAGCGTAGCCGTAATTTCATAGATCTAAGTCATTAGGAACTATTGGGTGATTTGGAAGCAACATTATTATTTGGAACGCCAATGACATCGCCACGGCGCCGGCACCTTTCTCTAGTACCTATTATTAATGTTCAACATGAACTACAAGCTCTGGGGATTCCCCCCACGTAATGTTTTACTATCGGAATAGGATAGCTATGCATTTTAAGTATGAGTGTGTTATTTCCGATTGACGAATGACGAATGGGCTGAGATAGACAATATAGACATCCACTTGCCTCGAATTGATTAATTTGTGAATATTTTTTTATAGTAACTAGTCATACAAAATTTTACATAGTATGAAATGCTATTTTATTTCCAATGAAAACAAAATCTATAAACAGTATTTTTATGTTATTGTTGGTTTATTGATATTTTTAGCAATAAAAAATACCATTTATCGTCATATACGTAGTTTAGTCTTTATTAAATTGCTGTAGTTATAGTTCGATTCAAACTTAATGGCGGCTCGGAAGTTAGCCACTCGTTGCGCAGTACCCCACCCCGCACCCCCGCTGACACATGAATTCGTTACTGCGCAGCGACTCGCCTCATGTTCCGAGGCGCCATTAAGTTTGAATCGAGCTGTACCTAGTTATGTTCTAACATGTGACTGAAAGTTAAAGATTTGCAAATACTCATTTATACAGTCATTCGAATTTGTTCGGTTAATCGTGAAATTTCTTTTCGTATGGTTTTCTTCTTATATCTGTGTAGTTACAAGGATTTTTCAGCTGAAACCTTAAGCATAAGCAATTGAATAAAGGTACTAATTATTTGCCGAATCATAATTAACGTCACTTAATAATAACTCATGTATTGGAGTGTTACAGATTAACGTAACCAGATTTTATTTAAAATGGAATAGCTCTCTGAGGAGTTGGAATAGAAACATCTAATTTCGCATGATGCTTTAAGTTCATAAAAGGTACAAATCACCATAAATGGTAAGTTTCTAGGGTTTCTCATTGAAGCGCAAGGATCGATTTAAGGGTTTTTGAAAATCAATTTCTTATTTTCCAACGGTGTCGATTATAGAAAAAAGAAAATTGCACAGCATACGCACAAATTAAGACCCACCGTAGTAATCGTAGTTGTATGTCATGCCGTTTGAAAGGTACAGCAATTTGCTAAACGTTACCCCAGCGGCATCTTGAATAACTCTAAAACCTCAAGACGCACAAATTTTATTTTTTGGGCACAATTAGGCACAAATATGATCTATCTAAGTAGCTAATTTGTACTCAGCCACGACCACCGGTTAAAAAACATGCCGCTGGGGTAACGTTACTCCAGCGGAATCTGTTTTTCGTGAATATCTTTGGATTGGCTGGACGCACAAATTCTAAATTTCGGGCACATTTACACGAGATGGGGTACTAATAATCTGTCGAGCCGAAATCCTGAAAAGCGACAACATTTTGCTGGAGTAACGCACACTCTACAGAAAAGGGCTGTTCGAGCCATTTACTTGAAGTAACATTTAGTTTATATTTTATTACTCTATTATAAGTTTTATTTCAATTGAAAAGTTAAGTTTATTCTTTAATCCAGATTTATTAATTCGGGCAGCCGAGCAAGCAGGTTTCAGACGGAACCCTCAGGCGCAAGTCCTACTCACACTTTTCCGGTTTTTTTTAAAATAAAACAGGTTTATATGATTCCAAATACCATAATTAAAATATTAATTATCCATTTAAATAATATTATCACCATTAATTTGTAATACCTACTCGAGTGCCGCCATTGAACATAAAATAGGTACCTACATGTTAGAAAGGTTAGTTTATGACCACAGACTACATAGGGATACGTTTTATGACTTTAAACTTTTGACAGAGTGGGCCGATTTGAATGAAAATACTAAATGTTAATTCGAGATCCGGACTATGACTATATTTCCAATCCCATAAATCTCTAGAAAAGAAGACACAAAAAAAAAAACAATATTACATATACATTTTAAAATCACCCCTATTTTACCCCCTTGGGGGATGATTTTATAAAAACTGAAATACGTAATTCTTTATTTCTTACCAAAAGCATAAATTTGAATTGTCATATCCCTAACTTAATAAATGCAGGATTCATCCATTCAAACTTTCATCGCCTATTAGGATTATTTAGGAGACAAAAAGTACCCTATGCACTCCAGGATGCCGTCTATCACCTTGCCAAATTTTATCGAAATCCGTTCAGTGGCTAAGCCGTGAAAAGGTAACATACAGACAGATAGTAATTACTTTCGTTTTTTTATTTTATTAGTAAGGATTGTCGAAATCGAAAATTTTGGCAATTTATATTTTGCAACCAGCCCCCAACAAAGACTGCCTAATTTGACCTTGTTTGGGATTTGATTAAAAAGTATTTCTTAAGATGGGCAAGGCCCCCCAGGACCGGGGTCCCGGGGCGGGCCCTTAGTCCGCCAGTGAGTACCAAATAATATACCTATTCCGACAGAAATAATAGAAAAAGTTTGTGTGCAGACATCGACGGCGACGTTTACAACAATGACGTTTTTGCTGACCTTGCATAACGAATCAATACCTTGAGGTCAGCAAAGACGTCATTGTTCAAAAACGTCAAAAGTATTTTATTGATACTAACGACTATAATTTTTCTTACATGCATGCAACTCTCTAAGTACAAAAAAATAAAACCTTTGCACAACTAAATACCTACTTTGGTCATATAATCAACACCCCAACACCATTCTTGGTCCACTCTTTTAACCTAGTGAATGCTTTCTGAATTGAAAACGTTGTCGAGCAAACGACTTTTTCAATTGTATGAAGCTATGGATTATAAATTTCTTTCAAATCCGGTTTGTAATAATTGCAAGCGCTTGTCTCGAATCTATTATGATAAAATACCTGTAAGTGTATTTTCAATTAAAACAGCAAAACCACCGCGCTAACCCATTTTTTAAAATTTTCCAGACAGCCGGAAATCAAATTACTATGGTAAAATATTCGAAACAGAGTCTTATATTGACAATCATAATATAACTCTAATCAGAAGAATGAAAGCTTTGTATAAAAACTAAAATTATAATAGATTATACAGTAATATTACAACAAATAAGACAATAAATGAGAGGACATAGTATTAATAATCAAAATTATCAGCGGTATTTTTAAGTTACCTATAAATTGCATCGGTAGATTCTGATGGCCATTTCAATTTAATTGGTACAATTGCCTTCAATGGCCGGTAGATGGCGGTCAGGGCGGTGCTTGTTTATCTTATGGCGACGCGACCCCGCGGCCTGTAGCTTCCCCTATTTTATTTACCTAGGGAATAATTTATCGATGTTTTTCCCCATGTATTTGGCACTTTGGCTAACTATGGATCCTGATGGATGACATGAAGAATAAACAATTGCTCATTATATCGCAAAATCAATAAAACACAGTGCACAATTAAGATGCATTTTCTTATAGCGTACAACCCTTCGGAATAAAACACAACAAAACATTCAAAGTTAATTTATTGAACAACTATTAGTTACAATGATCACGCTTTACGTTTACAGCATCAGCAGACATTCAACTAAAAATATAATAATAATATTGTCGTTAATACCATTAAAATGATATATTTTGCTTACAATAGGCCACCAAAACTTCCCTTACACATAAATAGATTCAGGAATTTAATAAAATCACTAGAAAAACTATAAGTACCTACCTTGGCAAAAAAGTTTAAAAAAAATATACGGGCAGCACCGTAAGTCAAGTGTCCCTGTGTGAGTAGTTTTAGAAATCTTTCGTCTTTTCTTTTTCGCCAAGTCACACTACAATAAAAGTAATATCAATCCCATGATTTTTATTTTACAAAGGGTTTTCTCCTCTAAAATCACTATCTGCGATGTAAAAAGGGTAAAAAAAAAGAAATCGGAAATGTCGATAAAGTGCAGCAAGCTAATCAAGCCCAGATTATCGTACGCTTGTCCAGCAAAGGGCGCTACAAGGATGTTACAGTAATAATACCGGAAAATAATAAAACATTTCATCAACAAGAAGTAAATCAAACTATCAACGATATAATAAATTGGCTAAATGGAAATAACATAAAAGTAAATTTATCTAAAACAAAATTCATCCAATTTGCAAACTATAAACAAAACCCCCCAAAAAATAATTTAAACCATATTAACGAAAAATTAACAAAGAAAATAGTATAAAATTTTTAGGTCTAACATTTGATGAAAATTGTAATTGGGGAACATAATTATATTGAAAACCTATGTAAAAAAATAAACAGATTTGTATACGCACTAAGAGAACTACGTAAAACAGCGAATGAAGAAGCTGGACTCAACGCCTATCACGGCTACGTAGCGTCTGTATTGAGGTACGGCTTACTCCTATGGGGTAACTCGTCACATTTCCAAAGAACTTTCATAGCGCAAAAAAAATGCTTGAGAGCAATAACCGGGGCGCCTCCATAAGAGAGTTGTAGACCAATCTTTCAAAAGTTAAAGGTTTTAACGCTAGCTCCTATTTATATTTTAGAAAAAGCCATATTTGTTAGGAAAAATTCACACTGCTTCTCCACAGTAACCGAAAACAATAGATTTACAAAAAGGGACCCCACCAAGCTAAAAAAACAATTTTGTAACAGTGCTCTCCACTACAGAAACAGCTACCATAAGGCCATAAAAATTTACAACCATATTCCAAAAGTAATAAGAGAACTACCATTTAATTACTACAAAAGAAATCTAAAAGCACGGCTTCTCCAAAATAATTTTTATATAAGTACTGAAAGAATTTTTTGATTACAAGGGTACCTATTACATATTAGATTTATTTAGTTTTATAATATCTACAAATATTGGTTGTTTTTTTTTTATATTTTAATAGTCTAAATGTCAAAATGTAAATGTGTGTCTATAGTCTAAGCGTTTTGTTAAGTAATAAATAAGTTAGGTTTTAACCATGTAAATTATTCGTATGCCGCTTTTAGCGGCGGATGTGTCCTGAACATAATTATACTTATCCAACTAGTATGTACCATATCCGACAAATAAATATCTTTATCTATATCTTTATCTTTAAGACGTTTATTGTTTATAAAATAATTTAAAAGTTCTCTTTGAAATATTTACTGCTTAGAAAAATCACTAGATTTTAAATTCAATATCCTCAGTGCTTTCTCCAACTTTCTTCTTAGAGATAAATCACTTGGAAATTTATGAACGCCTTTTTCTTTTTATCCAAAGGCTAGACGTCACATTTTAAAAAAAAATATTATAATACAATATATATTTAAAAAAACAAACATGTTAGTTTCCAAATTAACGAAAAATGTTAACGAATTACTTAAAAAAAAAGTTTTTGTGCAACAAATCAAAAATAGAGAGATTATGATTTACAGAATTATAGAATCATTACAATCATTAATATATGATTGTAATGATTCTATAATTCTGTAAATACATATCTGTTATAGTCACGCATCATATTTTGATTAGGATACAACCGGACAGTATAAAAAACGAAAGAAAATTTGAATTTCGCGGGCTACAACAGCGGATCCACCAGGATCTGTCATTTTCTTGCGCTGCCGCCACCAGGCCAGATGGGCTTGCTGCACCGCTTTACGACCGAGCTTCACTTTTTACAATAAGCAGAAGACTTACTCACTATACATATCGCTAGCCAAATTAAGCACTTTGCCTACGCCCCTACTAAAACGGATTCAGTGAAGAGTTTAGTCGAAAAAACGACATGAAACTTGAATTAACTTCATAAGGCCCCATTTAGCATGAGTTTCAATTTTTAAATTTATCAAACTGTATGTTATAAGGTGGGTACTTTCAAAGTGTTGTTCTCAGCTTGCACTTGGACGTTGACCGTCGACCGATTGTGTCTCATGTGTGATTTGACAAGATCTGAATTGACAAGCGCGGCCATTAGGCTTAGCTCTCCTGCCAACACTGTAGCGCATATCAGTGACGCTAATCTAGCAGAGTTTTCTGCAGGGCGTGCCGCAGCTCCTTTGACCCCTAGAATGTCTAAACAGGCTCCTTGACCCGTCAAAATGGTACCTCCGCCAACTGTACCGACCTCTAAAGAAGGCATGGTGCAGGTCACATAAAGATCGTCACCATTTTCACCACAGACTTCCATGTTTGTTGAACAATTCGAGCTGGTTACATTCTGAGCGGGATCTTGACCAGTAGCTATATAAATAGCTGTTACCATATTCGCTGCATGGGCGTTATTCCCGCCTATGGAACCAGCCAAGGCTGAGCCTGAGAGATTCTTGATTTTGTTGCACCTAGCCAGAGTTCTGGCATCAGTTTTAAAAATGGTTCTTAAACTATCATCGGTTATCGTTGTCTCGCAGACAACTCTTTTACCCCTTCCCTTAACCCAGTTAATGGCTGCAGCTTTCTTGTCTGAACAGTAGTTTCCAGATAAGCTTATAACTTCCATATCTGGGAAGTAGTTTTTAAGTAATTTTAGGGAATTTTCGGCTCCTTTGGAAACCATGTTCATGCCCATTGCATCGCCTGTTGTAGCTCTAAATCTTAAGTACAGTGTTGCTCCATCGACTCCGATGTGAATTTCTTGGAGGCGAGCGAATCTTGAAGTAGAATCAAAGGCTTCTTTTATTACTGCATAGTTGTCTTTATTATCTATCCATTGACGGCATTCATGGGCTCTTACAACGTTGGGGAGTTTGATTGCTGGGGCTCTTGTCATACCTACGTCTTCGACTACACTTATGACTCCTCTAGTACCAATGGCTTTAGCACCCCTATTCGTTGAAGCCACTAACGCCCCTTCGGTTGTAGCCATGGGAATCATGTATGGCTTGCCATCGACTACTAAAGGACCTGCATAGCCCACCGGCACACCAACGTATCCGATAACATTTTCACAACAAGCGTTTAGAACCTTAGAATAATCATAATTTAGGTAAGGCAGCTGTTTGATTGCCAATTCAGTTTGGAACCTTGATCCGACAACTTTTCTGCGTAGCCTTACGCCACGTAAAGGATCGCCTAATACTGCTTCTAGCCTGTGTAAAGGTATATGGGACTGTTCTACGAGCATCACCACTTCTTCGTCGCTTAGTGATACGCAAGCTCCCTCAGATCTGTATATTTCGAGGCATTCTGCCATTGGACGCTTTTTGGAGTTAAGTTTAGCCGCAGAAGAGCTCGGAGAAAGCGTAGGCCATTCGTCTTCTAATACTCCCTCAGTTTGCGTAGAAACTTCAGAGTTTGAGTCATCACCTACTGAGAATTTAGGCTTATTTCTGGCCTGTTCTTGAACCACCTCTTTGACCGTCATGTCATTCATATCTATGACCCAGTTTCTATGTTCTTCAAAGAAAATGAATTTTATAATCAAAGCGCAAAGCAGAGTAGCTATGACGATATAGTCGGCAGAGACTGAGAACCATTTAACGTATGAATGTAAAAAAATGTTATCATTTGGAGCAGGGGTCAAAGTGTCTGTCGGACCTTCAATGATCCTGTTATCAGAACTCCAAGGCCACCGACTGGTAAGATGGACGCACAACAGTCCTGCAGCCATAATCATCTTCACTCTTTGAACAACTGGGTTTGGCTTTAGATCAGCATCAGAAAACGGACTGTCTGGGGACATTTCTTTTCGTCCTGAAGCGAAATCTGCTACCAGGGAAAGGCAGGCTGGGTAGAAAGTTACAAACACTAGGTAATCTACCAACAATGCTAGGCAGGCAAAAGTACACATGTGTTCTAGCCTGGGTACCCCAGATAGGGCTCCAACTCCCACTAACAAAACTGCTAGGAGAGTATCCAAGGTTGCTGTCGGTCCCAGCAACGCCAATGCTCTTCCGACCCTTTTCCCCTGGTCTTCACCAGCAGACCAACCTGCCTTTGCCATTCTGGCACCTCTAGCCACGTCAGCGACCAACAGAAACAGAAACGGGGCATCCTTAATACTCGCTAACTCGCTCCAGAACAAACTAGCGACCGCTGACGTGAAGATGAAACTGGCAAATGTGGAAAACACCCCGGCAATGATGAGAAGGTACTTCGAAGCGATTTTGTGGAGGTTTGATATTTGGTAGTAAGCGTAGAGAAGTGCTGCACACCGGACAAAGGTCATGATCACTGCGTCTGCGGCCTGGTATTCGGCCTCTAGTCCCGGGCATGCTCTAGCCCATCCTGCACAATGTTCCGATCCATTGCCCGGGCCATTTCTCTCCACGCTAGCGGCGCATGCGAGCAAGGCCAAGGTAGCGACGATCACCTCCCATTGGTGACGAGCGCAAAACTCGCCGTGAGCTCCCCACACTTTCATGTCTACTGTTGAGCTGCTTAGACAGCTGATATCTGGAAGTAAAGAAAAAGGAGAAATTAGGTTTTTATGGGTTTGAAAGGGCGAAATCGGTTATCATACGGTACGGTTTTGGTTGTCGTCTTTAAGGACGTTAAAAAAAGAACACAATTTAGACCACTTTCAATAAATTTGATATTATAGTGGCACAGAGTTGCGCCACTGCGGCGTAGACAAGCCATGGTGTCTCCGTCTAAGATGGCGCAGCGACGCCTCCAATGTTTGTGTCTTCGAAGTATGCACTCTCGTGCCGTTTTGTGGAAATACAACTACTATTTTGGCTTGGACAGGGAACTGAAATTTTTGGTTAATTTTGCCCAATACCGACTGCAATTGAGAGTCCTATTACATTTTTTACGTAAATTCATGATTTTTGACGTTGGGATTTTTCAGCAGCAGTAAGATATTATAATTATTTAATTATGAATAACGATAGAGCCGTTCTCTTTCTTGTTAGTTGGAGTTACACATTTTAATTTTTCTTTTCGTGTAATTTACTATAAATATTTTATGAGCTCAGTTTACAAGAAAAAGCGCCCGCGATGGAACTTTGACGCTCAAATTCACTTTGTTTCATTCAATTATAATAAAAGCTAAAATTACTAAAAGATAAGTTGAATGTTTTCCTTGTTTTTTGGACTTCTAGAATGTCTTTAAATTCCTTGAGTTTTCACGGAAAAATTCGTAAAGAAAAGCAATAAATTTCCTGATTCAGCGTCCATTATATTCCAAATAAACACAATTTTATCAAATAAATGAATGTGATATAAAACTTCTATCTACAATGAATACGTTTCATTCGTTTTCGTTTCTCAATATAATTAGTCAAAATTACAATAAATAACATTAAAGTTACACGAAAATAATGTCGAACTCCAACTTACAAGAAACAGAATGGCACTATCGTTATTATTATCAAATAATTAAAATAACTTACTGCTGCTGAAAATTACAGCGTCAGAAATCATGAATCAGCGTAAAAAATAATAATAGGACTCTTAAACTAAATACACTTTGTTTGAAGTTAAAAGTGATTTCACGTCAACAGAGCCAAGGGTGAGATTTGAACTCATAAGACACGACCTCGTTAGGCCAATGCCTTTACCGTAAGTCTATTATAGGCTAGCTTCTAGTTAGATAAGAGTATTACAGTGTTTATTTATTTAGGAACACCGACAAAGATATCACAGTATATGACACATAAATAAGGGCAACATCAGCTAATAACTTGTCCCTTGCCTTTATGTTGGCACCATTACTTATCAAGCCTAATTTCAAGACTAATAGAGTTCAAAATGGCGACTGACAGAACAGTACTACCAATCGCGACACAGGACAAGTTAAGTGGGTGTACTCCTTCACGTATAGAAGATCACAGCATGCACAATAAAGTTAACAACTAGGGTAACAAAGTTACAATATTAATAAAATAAGCATAAGTCTCGATCCTTACGGAATATCGGGATAAAAAGTCCTATGTGCTAATCCAGGTCATGGTCTACCCATGTACCAAATTTCATCCAAATCTGTTCAGCCGTTTCAGCGTGAAACCGTAACCAGTAAACAAACAAATAAACTCACTTTCGCATTTATAATATTAGAAGAACAATTTTGGGTAAATTAAGATTTCAAGAAAAATTTAATTAAATAATACACAAACAAACAAATAAACTCACACCTTCTTGCCATTGGGGTAGACAGAAACTACTGAACACCACCTGCTACGATCCTTACAAGCTCACAAATTAAATTATATTGTAAGTTTTTTGATATAACACGTAGTTCAGGATGTAATTAATATTCAAAATTATAAAAAACTGAATTTCCGTGAGTTTCGCGCATCAAGGTCCTAGTAAATGAGATATTTAAATAAAGAAATGAATCTTCATATTGAATTGAAGACTTTCAATCAAATATGTCATTTTGAAAAATTTCTTGTAACTAAGGAAAATATTTGAATAGTTTTTCTGACTCTATGTACGGTATCTACGTAGAAATGATTAGCGAATACTAGAGACCGTAAGAGAACCCTATGGTTATAAAGCCTCCGTGGGCCTCATAAGAAAGCTCAAGGTCATTCAGCGCGCTATAGAAAGGGCTATGCTCGGTGTTTCTTTGCGAGATCGAATCAGAAATGAGGAGATCCGCAAACGAATAAAGTCGCTGACATAGCCCAACGGATTAGCAAGCTGAAGTGGCAGTGGGCGGGGCACATAGCGCGCAGAACTGACGGCCGATGGGGCAGAAAGGTTCTGGAGTGGAGACCACGTACCAGCAAGCGCAGCGTAGGACGTCCACCGACCTAATAAAGGTCGCAGGAAGCCGCTGGATGCAGGTCGCTTCCAACCGGCCGATTTGGAAATCGTTGGGGGAGAACTATGTTCAGCAGTGGACGTCCTGTGGCCGAAATGATGATGATGATAAAGCCTCTGCTTTTGCCAAATCTCATCATCATCTGCCGAGCCATTTCACAACTATATTGACGTCGGCTTCCAGTCTAACCTGATGCAGCTGAATGTACTTATTTTACGTAGAGCGACTGCCAATCTGACCTCCAGAACCCAGTTACTATAATACGATAGCCCTTGGTAAGATTGGTTTTCAGACTTCTGCTTCTGACTAGTCGTAACGACTGTCAAATATCCACGAATGACAGTCGAGGCCAACGGTTTAAGAGGGGCTCCCTCAATTGTATGTTAATTTGCATTATATTCTGAAACAGTCACGCGTACAATCAAAATGGAACTTTTGTGTATGATTTATTGGATCTTTTTCTTTCCATGTACAATACAGTTACGTAGGTAATTGTAACATGATCACTTTTTATTCGAAAATCATGTCTTTTTTTAAGATAAATAAAATCAAGATTACTCGGCTTTTATGTCTAAAATAAGTACTCACAGTAGGAAAATATAGTTTATTATCCAGGCACAAGATTATTTTTCTCTAGATCAATTATTACTTTAGTTATAAACGAAATTAGAATTGACACTTACGTCATTTAGTTACGTGCTAGAACACGATAAAAGAGCGTACGCGATATTCAACTTTATTACTGATGCGATAATATCAATGAGACAGGCGGACTTTGAAAACATTCGAAATTTCAGAAACGGAATATAAACAATCTAAATATAGGATCTCAATTCTAAACTCACAGCACTAAATTTAGCCTTATCCAAACACCGGTAATTCCGATAACTCGTTACGCACTAAGCACAACACTATTTTGTAAACAAAACAACGGATACGATAAACAGTTACGATTCGCTCGATAAACGTTGTAAAACGACAACACTAGTGACCTAGAAACAACCGGTTTTAGAGTTGTGTGCTTAAAAACGGACAGATGACCGTGATAACTTTCTACGAAGCATTGACATTTTAAAGGTATTTTAATGAAAATGATAGTAAATTCCAATACTTCTTTGTTTCGTTTTCATGTTTTTAGTTTCCGGAATGATAAGTGCCATAATGACGTCCTTTTTTCAAAGAGGTTTAATTTAATTATGCTTATTTGTTCATAATAAATATAATAAAAAATAAAAATAAAAAATAATAATAAGTAATATATAAACTAATATTATAAAGAGGTAAAATTTCTAAGCGTGAACTAGTGCTCTGCCCCGAATAGCGTATAATATACGATCAATCATGATCTGATTCATTTTGAAGGATACTGCTAATCCAAAGCGAAATGTTCGAAAATTTTGTCTGCTCAACAACGTAAATAACGCAATGAATGTTGTTGAACTGTCAAAATGAAACAAATTGTGATTGATCATGTTTTACGCAAAGGTTGCCGATTCCGAAAATTCTTGCAGTAATGGGAAGCTATACAGTACTGCAGTGTCATAGGATATACTCGTAATAATTGAATGTTAAAAATAAGAAGCTCTCGGACACATTCGCGGGAAGCAGCTAGTAACTAGTAAAACATACCGAAAAAAAAAATTGACATTGACATTAGTAATCTTGATTTTATTATATTAAAAAAAAAAAAAAAAAAAATATTTTCAGTCGACTGAAATACTTTAACAAATTTTTGCTGTTGACTGTTCTGCTTCAGTAGCAGCCCAGGGTCTGGATTTGTGCCTGGTTGATTGCAATTAGGTTCGCCCCATATTACATGGGACTTAAACATAACTGGTGATATATGGGTGTACTATAGGTACACCTCTGCCTAATCCTTCAGCACACATAGCATGACCACAAAAGAAACTGGTTTTGTCGACGGAACAATAGACAAGATGACAGATAACAATCACAATCTGTAATTTTGTCTATTCTGTAAAACTCGTTTCTATGGTTGTTATGCTACGCGTGCTGGGATTACAGGTCTGCTGTAGATATGTTCTGCAAAATTTACTTTTATCAAATAAAAAACAAGCATTCATCGCTCATTTTAAACTTCAAGTTTCCTCACGGTGATTTCATACACAATAAACTGGAAGTCATTCAAACAATTTAAATTATACAGCTTAAATGGAGTCGCAGGGATTTCCAGTAGTATCCTAACTATAATGTACTATAAATGCCAAAGTGAGTTTATTTTATTTGTTTGTTACGCTTACACCCTTAAACGGCAGATCAGATTAGGATGAAATTTGGCACGTGGGTAGTCCATGGCCTGGATTAGGACATAGGATACTTTTCATCCCGATATTCCCACGGGATCGAGACTTATGCGGGTGAAACCGCGGGGCGCAGCAAGTAAACGAAGAATAAAGAGGTAAAAGTTTTTGTTTGTAACAGATTATCTCTGGAGGTACTGATCGGATTTAAAGAAATACGTTCACTGTCAGAAAGCTACACTATAGCCGACTGCCATAGGATATATTTTATGGTATGGTTGACTTCCACGCGAACGTACTCGCGGCAGAAACTAGTAAATAAATATGTAATCTGTATCGTCATCAGATTTTTCTCACGTATTCTTCGTTTAGACTGTGAATAATAATTATTACCTATAGCCATGGTAGGCCATATGAATACCAAATTATTATGCTACGAACAATACAGTAAGCAGGAGAATACAATACAACGATAAATAAAATATTTTTTCATTGGAACAAAAGCAAACTTAATGATGGTTGGATTATTAATTTATTAAGACTTCATGCACATGTAAAAAAATACTGTACAAATTTAATGCCAACTTAAATTGAATACAATCAGTTACCGAAATAAAAATTACCTCTATCTTGTACGTGCCTTCGGCAAAGTCTAGAGGGCGCACATCGCCTGTGTTTGTAACCGGTATTAAAACGGTAACCTAAATAGAGGTAACATGGTTCCTCTTGTTGGTTACCCGGATATAGATAGTGCAAGCCACTGAGACGCGCCCAACTCCGCTCCGCTCCGTACTAAAGTATAGTAATCGCTGAGTGGGGCGCGTCGTCGTGGATTGCACTATCTGTAGCGGTAACCTTAGTCGTAGAAGTAACCAAACTTCTTCGATACCTGTACCGTAATTTCTATAGTTTTTTGGTCCCTACTCTTACACACAGGATTTTTGTATGGCCCATGAGATAGTATTTAGACATTATTGGTAGTTGTCTGGGTACATCATCATCAGTCTACATCAATCCATTGATGGACATAGGCATATCCTATTGCACGCCATTCAGCTTGATTCTCGGCAACTCTCACCCAGCTGCTAACAGCCACCCTGCGAAGATCGTCGCTCCACCTAGCCTGAAGGCGTCCTACCTTACGTTTGCCGATTCGCGGTCTCCACTCGGAAACACGTCTACTCTCAAAGACCGCCCTTATGCACAAAAGCATTCTCTGCATGGCTCCGAAAATATTAAATAAAATTCCAAATGACAATAAAGATTTAAACTTGACGCAATTTAAACGAAAACTAAATAACTTTTTAATTGAAAAATGCTACTATACCATTGACGAATTCCTTCTTGACAAATTGTAATAAACTAAGCTGATAATTATGTATTGCTTGAATATTTCAAAAAACTTGACTAATTAATTGTACTCTGAATATTATTTAAAATGACTAATTGCGTTCTAAATGTTTATTACATAAATTGTTGATTGTACTTAATCTAAATATTGAAATGTTTGTTAATTTGAATGTTATATCAATTTTAAATTCTTATATTGTTAAATTGTGTATTAATGGGTAGTTTTTTGAGTTACCATAACCTAATTATAAGACCTTTTGTATCACCAAAAAACACACAAATAAATACTTTGACTTTGACTCTAACGGTAATCGGTTCTACGGCTAATACGGCCGGCGCATTGTCACTTCAGCTTGCTTTATTCTGTAAGCTATGTCGATAACTTTGCGGATAACCTCGTTCCGGATTCGATCCCTCAGGGATATTCCAAGCCTAACCGTTCTATGGCTCGCTGAGCGTCCTTGAATTTATGGACCAGGTTAAAAGTATAAACCAAAATCCCACCGACTTAACTTCCGGGGCACCAAATTAATCGTCTACTATTTCGCTATTTATTTTATCTCGGCTAGCCAAACATGATAATCGTGTTTAGCCGGTTCATCATATCTAATATGTTGAATCGATTGTCTCTAAGCTCTACTGTGACGCAAATAATGGATCGGCACGTGTCTCACATCACACTCTCATGTCACATCTCCCATATCTGTCAAATGTCTTTCACTCACTGTCATGGCTCAGGTCATGTCCTGGTCAGGTAGGGAGTAGTTTTAAGGCCACGTTCCCACGGGCGCTTCTTTAAAGGCCAAAGGCAATTTCCATGAAGTTTTCATAGAAATTGTTCCACCAGAGTCGCGTCATGCTTGTCTGCGAGGCCCTTAACGCAACACTGTTGGATTCTCAACGCTTGGAAAATCCAGAGCGCGGTAGACAAACGTCGCGTTTTTCTTTTTTTTTTTGCATCTTCAATTCATCAATTAAGTGACCTGGCAGGGAAAAATATTACTTTGCTTAACTTTGCATGAAAGATGTTTGGTGATTGCGGTCCAAAGCTAGATATACGCATCCCAAAACCTCTCAAAATCGAACTATTCGTCAGTGTCACAGCGCTAAGCCTTCTAAGTGAAGAGTAAGGGCTCAAGCCCAGTCCTCCTCTAGGTGAAGAGTAAGTGAGAATGAAGTGTAAGACTCGGCAAAGTGACCATACCCTAATTTGGGCCTATGCACTTGTCGGTTTTTTACGGGTCATCGTTATCGTCGCATGTAACTTGCTGCTTTTTCAAGGCAGAAAACGGCCCACCTATCGTACGACGACGTGCGTTTCATAGAACGCGCGTATAAAAAACGCCGTGTGCACAGGACCTTAGTCTCGACCAAATAGTTTACTAGGCAAGCAAACAAATCAGGTGAGATCAGTGAACGAAAATAATCATTTTTAGGGTTCCGTAGTCTAGTATCTTATAGTTTTGCAATGTCCGTCTGTCTGTCTGTCCGCGGTTTAGCTCATAAACTATTGGTACTAGAAAGTTGTAATTTGGCATGAGTATAGACGTTAAGGACGCCAAAAAAGAGACAAAATAAAATTTTGAAAATAACAATCATTTAGGGTATAATGACCTACATGTAAAGTGGGGATGATAAAATTTTTTTTCGTCCTTCCCATATTGTGGGATATCGTTGGATAGGTCTTTCAAAAATATTAGGGGATTGGCGAGACCGTCTTTTGATTTAGTAAACTGTTCGTGACTTATCAAGCTTTAAAGTACCAATTTTCGTTAGAGTCATGTGTCCCCCCCTCTACCAACTAAACCGTTGTAGTTAGAAATTCAAATGTCACAACAGTAGTATCTATAAATAACGAAGTTTAAAGGAAAACTATCACAGCTAAGTAAGCTTAACAAGTTAACGAGTAATATTTGACCAACTTACATTTGCGGTTCAAACAACATGTTCTACGATACGGAATGTATGGGAGAACATGTTTTTTCAACTACAAAGTTAACTTTGTTCTTGCGATAAATTCATCCCAACTACGGAACCCTTCATTGTGCGTGGTCCGACACGCACTTGGCCGGTTTTTTTTATTTATTTTTAGTTCACTGGGTGAGATGTGATCAAACACATGTAGAAATTTACAGTATGGAAAATCCTGCTCTTAAAATTGTTTGACTCATGTTGAGTTCTATTAATTGATCATGCAAACACCATCACGTAAGACTGGTTATTTCGCTGTTGTACTAGATTTTCAAGTAGAGATGGGTTGTAACAGGTACACGATATCTGTTATAGTTATCACTGTTACTATTACACAAAAATAAGACCCAAATATCTGTTATTAAATAACAGTCTGTTATTTTTATACGGACGATAAATACGTATTATCTCAATTGAATATCTTTTTTGTTTCTTTTCGTTTTTTTTATTTTTATAATGGACACTGGTCAGTAACAAGTAACACGACCCAATTTAGGAATCACTTGGTTTTTTTCTTGTAAGACCAAATTGTATTTTTAGGGATAGTAAATGTGCTTCTCTTTTTAGCGTAATTTAACCGCTTTAATAAGTGTGAGAAGTAAACATATTTCGAAGTAAATAATAGATGTTTCTCTTTTTTACAAGGGTTAACAGATAAGTTATATTGTTAGGAACCATAATTGTTATTTGTTATTTTTAAATATCTGTTATTTCTATCTGCAACGTAAATAACGCAATGAATGTTGTTGAACTGTCAAAATGAATCAAATTTGTCTTTCGTTTACGAAAATGTGTTACGTAATTAGATAGCTGGTCGAAGTGGTTGTGCTTGGGGGAGGTATAATTTTGCCCAGCAGTGGACGTCTTTCGACTGAAATGATGACGATAGTGACTAGGTTTTCTATAATCCTTCGAACTTACAAAGTTACCTCTATCATCTGCCTGCCTTGTCCCAACTATGTTGGAGTCAGCTTCCAGTCTAACCGGATGCAACTGAATACCAGTATTTTACATGGAGCGACTGCCTATCTGACCTCCACAACCCAGTTACTGGGCAATACGATAGCCCTTGGTAAGACTGGTTGTCAGACTCAGTTACTGGGTAACACGATATCCTACCAAGTTATCTCCATAACCCCAAAACGCATGGAAATTGCTCTTAAGGTTAATTAAACAATTTTTTCTCAAAGACAAATTAACCAATATCTCATTTAATTACAAGGTCTTGCATAGGTACGGCCATTATGAAATACCTCTCAGAATACTTATAAGTTAATGAGCCACTCAATTATCACGTCAAAAACTATGTAGGTAGAGTCTAAAATTACTTAAGAATGTATGTGGTGTCTAGTTTTTATAGCAACACAAATTCGGAAACCAACAAAAAAAATATTGTTTGATTTTTAAAGTGCAGACATAAGTAAGGTTCGCAGTAATAGGACATTGGAAAAAAAGTTTCGATTTTAACTCAAATTAACTTAGCGGAATATCGCGCCTGTATTCCTGAAGGACTTGGCAGAAGTGTTAGTCCTACCTACCTACATTTCACCAGTTGCTGTTGAGTTCTTGAATTCGAATCCCAGCTTTCTAATTACGCAACATATTTTCGTAAACGATAAAGACAAATCTGTTTCATTTTGACAGTTCAACAACATTCATTGCGTCATTTACGTTGCTCTGCAGTTTTTTTTTTCGAACTTACGAAGCAATGGATTAGCAATCTGTTTCAAAACGATTCAGATTCGGATTGATTTTGCATTACGTAATTAGGGTACAGGTCGGGCAGTGTTATTGTTTTCTGTGCCCGGTTGACGGTTATGGGCTCGCCCCCTATTACATGCGACTTAAACATAAGTGGTGAAATGTGGGTGTACTTCCACCTCTGCCTCACCCTTCGGAGAAACAAGGCGTGATCTTATATTATGATAGCATAATCAGCCAATGTCCCTACTGCTGGGACAAAGGTCTCCCTGTGAGAGGGAGTGGGCTGCAATCCACCACGCAAGCCCAGGATGTCATGTCTTCGAATTTTTGATTCTAGGACATGCCGGTTGAGACTCACCATATTTTCCTGCACCGTTTCAAGAGCAGTGGTGATGAAATAATTTACACAAAGTAAAGCGCGTTTCTGGGTTTGAACCTACGAAACACAATTCGTAAGTCCCGGCCGAGCCACGACTGCTCTGCATATTACGATAGGGGGTGAACCTAAGCCCAGATAGCACGGGCGTATTTATATCACGGCGATTTTTTTTCGCGTATTGCATTTTCGACGCTCTGCTTAGCGCCAAGAGTTGAATTTCCAACAGTGTATTTTCTTGACGCGCTGGGACACGCGCTGGATGCGCTCTGTTGGATTCACAATGCGAGGCTCAATACAGAGTTGAAAATCCAGTGCACGATCAAAAAATGGCCACGATAAAAATACGTCAGTTCAAACCTGGACTAATGCTGTCAACGAGTATGGACATAAGCTCCGATCTCAAAATCACAAAAATACCAAATTGTCGGATTCCATGCCAAAATGCCTTTGTCCAGCTTCGGCAGAAAGATGATCAGTGATGCTAAATGTCGTTGTATTTAATCCACTGGTTTTCTTTCTACGTCCAGGCTGTCTTTCTTTGGAATTCGATCCCTCTGAACATCAGGACGGCAACCAGTCGGTTACCTTTTAAACTGAAGGCACGTGAATATATTCTGAACCTCTGTATACATGAACATATGTATACCTGATTACAATGACAGGTTAAGGCACTTTAATATGATTAGCTTAAATGAAAGGCGTAACCATTCGTACTTACTAATACTTCATAAAATTATAAACGGTTCCATTGATGCGCAATTAATAAACTATTTTAACTTTAGGCCTAGCCCACGTAGCAAGCGTCATCGTCGTATTTTTGAATTACCTACATCCACCTTGAATACTACATTTAAATCAGGGACTGAAAGCGGTTACGGTTAAAGGTAGAAGATACCTCAAAAATATACCGGTACCGGTTTAAAATACAGGTTGAGCTATGCCGATACCTTTAAAAATAAAGGTTGGGCTAAACCGTTATTTAACCTTTACACGATTTCGGTATCAAAAACATGCGAGACGGCGCGGCGTCGAACACTTTAGAACTTGTGTACCATTTTGTAACAATCGGCAAGTGAACGACAGACAGAGTAGCGAGGCGGTGTGTCAAAGAAAACCCCTATTTATTAAGGTTTAGGTACTGCTACCGAAACATTTATAAAGGTTATAGTACTTCTACCGAAATATACCGGTATGCATATCCAACCTCAAAATTCCGCTACTGAAAAAATTAACGGTATCGAAATATTTCGGTAACCTTTATTTAACGGTATGACGTCATACTGAAATTTAAAGGTACCTTAATTTTTCGGTAATTCAGTCCCTGCATTTAATAGTCCCTTTACACGTATGGCAAGGCAATATGTATATTGAAAGGTCCAACTGCTGAGCGATGGCCGTTTTGCGTGGATGTGACGCATATTTTCCTCCAATTTGTTATTTTCGTGTTTTATTTGTTTTTTTTTCCTTGCTTGCGTCATATTTTACCGCAAATAAACGTATTTTCTTTTTTTCTTTTTCAACTTGACGGATTACCCTATTGATAATTTCTCCATGACTCGCTTCATACAGACGTTCTCTACTTAAAAAGTGTGAGGAGTGCCCGTCTATCTAGCTCAAATGTGTTTGTTTTAGTAGTGTTGTAGATTTATGTCTACTAGACACGCTTTATTTTGTTCTTCTTTGTCTTTAAATTTCATATGTGAATGTCATGCATAACTGTCATTTGCATGGTTACTGAAATGCTAATTTTAGTTGTTATTTAATTTGAATTGTGAGTGATTGTGCTTATAATAAATAAATAAATAAGAAGTTGTCAGAATCATCCCGGCGCTGATTTGCTGGAATCGTTTTCTCCTCTACCTATCGTTCTCCTGGCTAAGTTTATTTTGTTTATATGTATGTATACAGGGTGTTTGGCGCATGGACCGACACAATTATTTGGGGGATTGGGAGCGTCATTTGGGAGGTTTCACCCAAAGACCCCATGTCCTAAGTGTCACGGTTATTGAGATGTTTTTTTTTTGTTTTTTTCACAAAATTACCCGAAATCTCGCCTTTAAATAGTCATTACTTTTTTGTTTATTGTTCTAATTGCACGAAATAACTTTTATTGTATTCTGCAATGTATTCTTATTCTAAATAAATAAAGAACTTTTTAAAATAAAACTATGTTCATAATTTTTGGAAAAAATCTAAAAAAATCATATCTTATTAACCGTGACACTTAGGACATGGGATCTTTGGGTGAAACTTCGCAAATGACCCTCTCAACTCCCCAAAAAATTGTGTCGGTCCATGCGCCAAACATTCTGTAAGTATATGTATTAGTATTTATTCTCTTTCGAGTTATATTTATCACTTATGTTGCACCTGCCATGTTTTGTCTGCACCACCCTAAGGTTGACTGGTAGAAAATGCCTCAGGCATTAAAGTAACCTTTAAAAATATAAATGTTGTTACCAAAAAAAATACCCATTTTGATCATACCGGTTTGGGTCCCTGGTAAAAAGGACAGATCAGAAACAACAGAAATTAAAGATGGCGCAGGTTGGGTCCGTCCATATATCCGTGGGTCCGTCGGATTTTTGTACAGGCATTGCCAGAAGCATTTGCAACGACGCATACGAATATCTCAGTAGAATCCCAAGGGAATTGGAGACCCAAAAGACTGATTAGATTTGGCAGCTATTGCTAAAAACCATTCCTTGGTGACCATAGTGAGTTTAAAAAAAAAAAAGTTATTTAAAGTAAACCCTAACTACGAAAAAAAACTACTAAAACGGTATAAACAAGACATCACATACAGACAAATTAAAAATCCGGAGTCACACGTAATCTGTTCGATTTATTAAATGGCTCCGGTTCTTAATTAGTTTTTTTTTAAAGAATTTTGAGGTGGTAATTTCATTCAATTTATAATAAATTATATTATATTATATTATTTGAAATTAGTGGTAATGGTGGTAATTTTTCAATTACCACCATTACCACTAATTTCAAAAATATATATTATTGTAGAAGATAGGAAGATATGAAGAGGGGGAAGACCTATATAAGGCGGTGCGGCACTAGCACCGGCCCTTTTTTCACTTGGATCGTCGTGGGAACAACATCGTTAGAACGTCACTCTGTCGGTTACATTTCTAATTATTGTGTCTGTGTATTTTTTTTCGTTTAGTTAATTTGTTATTCGATTCTTGTTATTAAACTCTCGTTAGTCTGATTTGCTTATTTCAATCATTTCCTGTAGGTATTTCTAAAATTCTTTTAAAAAAAGTCACTTCTGGTCTAATTTCCAAGATCAGAAGTGGGATTCTTCCCATTTCTATTGCCCACTTTTCGCTTGGTTTTAATCACAAATACCCCCATTTTTATTTTTTGTGTCAATTTATTTTTTCCGTTGTGGTCTGTCGCTGCATTTTTTTTACTTGTGTGTGGTTACTTGTGTTGAGTGTTATTACTGGTATACATTTGATCGTGTGTTAGTCTGTTGGTCTGTTGTTTTCAGTGTCTTGGGTTAGGACGTTAGGATGGCAGACCGCAAACGCGATCGTAGTCGCAGTCTCTGCAGCAGCCGCGATAATACTCGTAGCTCGCGTCGCGACTATAGTCCTCTTCACGACCGTCGCGACTCGCGTCGCAAAAGTCGGGCGCGGCAAAATAGTGGGTACCGCGAGCGATCCCCTAATGAAAACGACACGTTACGGCTCGAGATACAAGCGATGATGTCTCGCCTTAAAGCGCTTGAAGACAAAACGAGGGCTTCACCCTTGCCAGTGCGTTCGTGTGATCGTGATAAAACTTTAGTGTCTGATAGTGTACGTAGCCGACGGGCATCGCGGCGCCAGCGAACACCGTCGCTAGAACATAATAAGGTACGATCGCCAGGTCGAATAAAATCGCGTAGCTTGCGTCATTCGTCACCACCGGAGCGTCGCCGCCGCGCCGTCTCGTTTCACCTTCGCCTGGAGAGACTGCGTCTCGACATATTACGTCACCGGCTCGCGGATATAACTACCGTCGTTATTCACGTTCTCGTTCTAGAACTCCGCCGTTACGATTATCTGAGCAGGCGTCGGTACAGGTGTCGGACCATCTGATTAGGAACGTGAATGATCATTCGAATTCAACACAAGCTACGGTAACCGATCGTATCGTGGATGCTATTCGGTCAATTAATACTGCGGGCCGATCTCAGAATTTTTATATTTCAAATTTTGATCCTACCCTACATAATATTGATGATTGGTGTGCGGAGGTCGATCGCGCTAAAGTTTTAAACAATTGGAGTGATTTCGAATGCTTGTCGCGTATTGGTAATTGTTTGAAAGGTGACGCTCGATCATGGCTTAACGAATGGGTAACTAATGACCGATCGTGGAGCAACTTCAAAAAGGAATTTAAACCGTTGTGCCCTAGAGTACCGGACGTCGCGAATATTTTATATGACGTAATGACCAAAAATTCCGATAACTATTCTACGTATGCGGATTACGTGCGTCGGTCATTGCTCCGTTTACGAGTAGTGCGGGGACTTAGTGACGAGCTAATTTCGGCGATAATAGTACGCGGTATCACCGATCCCAACATAAAAGCGTCAGCGACGAACGCCAAGCTGTTACCTAATCACTTGGTCGAATACTTTTCAATCTACGTTAAGCCAAACAACACTAGTACGTCGAAAAGTTCCGCGTTTCGTTCTCTAAGAGATAAACAAACTACAGATCTTTCTCGGAAGCGTAATCTAAATGATGTTAAATGTTTTTCTTGCGGCGAATCAGGACATAGACAGGCAATGTGTTCTAGGAAACCGAGAACTGATCAACCGCCAAGCGTTTCGTCTAATAATCCTACGACTAACCCTACGTCTAGTTTTGTACCGAATAGATCCGAAACTTGTAGTTTTTGTAAGAAACCGGGTCATAAGGCCGAAAATTGTTTCGCTAAGCAAAGATCGGAAGCTGCAAACAAAAGTAGTGTTAACTTCTGCAACGAGTTTGTAAACACCAAAAATAGTGATGTTGTTGTAGCAATTATACAAGACGTAGCGGTCGATGTTTTGATTGATAGTGGGTCCACTATATCTTTAATTTCGTCTTCGCTGCTTAAGCATTTCAATTGTTCACGTAAGCCAGCGCTTCGTGTTTTGAAGGGGTTAGGTACCCAAGAGGTAGAGAGTACAAGTTACGTGACGTTACCTATTGAACTTGACGGTTTAACCCTCGAGGTAGATTTGTTTGTTGTGTCCGCCGAATATATGAACACGCCGGTCATAGTAGGAACGGATGTTCTTAATAGGGACGGTGTTAGGTACGTTCGCACTAAAGATTGTCAGTCACTTACAAGAAGCGTTGATAACTTGCATAGGGTAATGAACATACAATCTGAGACTTCAATTCCAATCAATACACCCCTAGTTGACGGTCACTTGGATAAGTTGCTAGAAATAATGAATAATTTCTCTCAGTATTTTATTTCCGGTACTGCAACATCAACTGTAAATACAGGTTGTATGTCCATTAAACTTAATACCAACACTCCTATTTACTATCGGCCGTACCAACTTTCTCACGCTGAGACTCTTCGTGTCCGTGATATTATTAAGGACTTGTTGGATAAAGGAATTATAGAAGAGTCGGAGTCTGATTACGCAAGCCCGATTCTTTTAGTTAAAAAGAAAGACGGCACAGATAGGATGTGTGTGGACTTTCGTAAATTAAACGAGATAACTATTAAAGATCGTTTTCCGTTACCACGTATAGATGACTATATAGATCGTTTAGGGCATAATAAATATTTCAGTTCCCTTGACATGGCAACTGGATTTCATCAAATTCAATTAGACCAGGACTCAGTTCCGCTTACGGGTTTTGTCACGCCAGAGGGGCATTATCAATATTTGAAGATGCCTTACGGCTTGGCGAATGCTCCAGTAGTTTATCAACGTATAATCACAAAAACACTTCGCAAACTAATTGAATCTGGTGATATCCTCGTCTACATAGATGACATTCTAATCATGAGCCGAAGTATTGATCAAGGCCTTGTTCTACTACAAAGGGTTCTTGACACTTTGACTAAAGCTGGGTTTTCCATCAATTTGAAAAAGTGCTCGTTCTTGGCCACAGATATCGAATATTTGGGTAGATCAATTTCCGAAGGTCAGGTTAAGCCGAGTCATGAAAAAGTGAGGGCTTTGATTGACTCAGCCGAACCGCAAAATGTAAAGCAGGTTAGACAATTCATGGGCTTAGCTAGCTATTTCAGGCGGTATATCGCTGGGTTTGCCCAGAAAACTGCGTGTATTGCGGCACTCACTAAAAAGGGAGCACATTTTAATTGGGGAGTTGAACAACGGGCGGCTCGTAAGTACATTGTGGAATGTCTAACGAGCGAGCCAGTACTTGCAATTTATGACCCTTCATTACCCATAGAAGTTCACACAGACGCAAGTTCTATTGGGTATGGAGCAATCTTGATGCAAGTGCATGAAGGTAATCGTAAGCGAGTGGTGTCCTACTTCAGTAGGCTTACTCAGGGAGCTGAGAGCAGATACCACTCATATGAGCTTGAAACTCTTGCGGTGGTAAAAGCTCTTCAGTATTTCAGGCATTATCTTGTGGGTGTACGATTCACTGTGGTCACCGACTGTAACGCATTGAAGCTTACACAACGTAAGAAAGATTTGTTGCCAAGAGTGGCTCGGTGGTGGGTATACCTCCAAGATTTTGACTTCAGCCTAGACTACAGGAAAGGAAGCCTTCTGTCCCATGCCGATTATCTTAGTCGGAATCCAGTCAATGTGTGCACTGTTCAGAAACCTCTGAATTGGGCGCGGATTGCTCAGGCTTCCGATGAGGAGACCCGGTCTCTTATTCAAAAATTGGCGGATGGCCAATTAGACTCCAGCCGTTATATTTTCAAAAACGACATTCTTTATGTAAAGTTCTCACCTACTGGTGAAAATCCCAAATTCCTTTGCTATATCCCAAAAGGTCACAGACTTAGCCTGTTACGAATTTTCCATGATGAACATGATCATCCCGGTGTCGATAAGACCGTTGATCTTATCACGAAACACTTCTGGTTTCCAGGGCTGAGGGCGTTTGTACAAAAGTATGTAACACACTGTTTAGTGTGTCTTTCCCATAAGAAAGTCCCCCGAGCCCCTCTACAGCCCATCCACTCTTGGGAAAAACCAGATTTACCTTTCGAAACTATCCATTTAGATTCCTTAGGTCCTCTTCCCGAAGCCGATGGTTATCGCCATGTTCTTATAGTTATAGATGCGTTTTCTAAATTTTGTTTGTTATATCCTATGTACCGACAAGACGCTGACGAACTAAATCGCCATTTCACCAATATGATCTCCCTCTTCGGAACTCCTAAACTAATAGTAGCCGATAGAGGTCGCATGTTTCAGAGTACCGAATTCTTAGATTGGGTCAAAGATATGGGTTGCGACACTCACCTTATAACCCCTGAAATGCATCACTCTAACGGGCAGGTAGAACGATATTGTCGCACTGTGCTGAACATGGTTCGTATTGAGTGCAACCATCGACAAGAAAAGTGGCCGAGTGTTATGTGGAAACTGCAGTTGATTCTCAATATCACAAAACACAGAACAACTCAGTATTCAGCCTTGAACCTATTGATAGGTATTGATGCTGCGACGCCACTTATTCGTAGCTTGGTTCGCGATGTGGCCTTGGAAGGTTCCAACCCTAATCGGGAAGCTCTTCGCGAAATGAGTCGTCAAAGAGCATCTGAACGTCTCCGTTTAAATCAAGCACATCAGGACGCCTATGTTAATCAAGGGCGAAAGCGACCTCGTGTTTTTGAACTGAACTCTTTTGTTTTTGTGAGAAAACAGGCCCAATCTACTGGGAAGCTGGATTCGTGCATGCGAGGGCCTTATCGCGTGGCGAAGGTACTCCCACACGGTCGCTATGAGTTGCACCTCTTGGCTGGCTCGTATGGCAAGTCTACACAAGCAGCTGCGGAATACATGATCCCGTGGCAAGGGGAATGGACTCCCGACGTGTGTTCTGCTTTCTTTAGCGGTGAGTGTTACGTTTTTGTGTAATGAGTTAGCGTAATGAGTTTTGATTATTTTTATGTAAGTGATACAATTCACTGAATATGACTTATTTGATGTCATTGTTTGTAAATTAAGAGGTTTCTATTAACTTAATGAGTGATTTTTTGTTGGGATTGGTAATACTGAACGATGTTGAAGGGAAGTCTAGTCTTGCAATTTGAAATAGGCCTGTCTTGGAGCGCATCGGACATGCTATCTCAATTTGACGGATACACTTCAAGTGAGGTATGGTTTCATATTATTGGATGGGCCTCTGTCTTGGAGCACATCGGACATGCTACCTAGTATATGGAACATACCTTGGGAACAGCTCACGAAGGGATACTGTCTTGGAGTAGCCTTATCGGACCTACGGTCTTGGAGTAGCCGTATCGGACCCGTGTGGTCTTGGAGTAGCTTTATCGGACCTATGGTCTTGGAGTGGTGTTCTCAGACATGTTATCCTGGAGCTGTGGTACACGTAGAGTTTGACTATGAGTTGGTGCCTGACTATCGTGTTTAGTGGGAATACATGCTTGCTGATAAGCATTTCTATGATATGTCTGGGAATGGTTTGAAACATGCTTGTATGTGAACCGATTCACACACGCAAAGTTATGCCTCACGTAGGTCTCTAACGAGTCGTGAGGTGGCGATCTTCCGACAAGTCTCGCCCCGGGTGGTTTAGATATTTGTATGTTTCACACCTAATGTGCGTAGGCTTTGCTAGGCTAGCCCAAAGTTATTATGATGTTAAAATGTGTGGTGTTGAAAAGAGCTATCTTATCAACAGCTTACAATGGATGGTTTGTTATTTTACAAAATTGATTCTCGTGTGGTCTGTTTGTTTCTTTTGCAGAAAACGAGGAGTCGGAACAGTCCATTGACGAGGCTGAGCCAGTTGATGAGGAACCAGAACCTTGCACCTCTGGCACGCAGAAGCAGCTGGAGATGCCGATCAGCACTGCACCTGCAAGCAGTGAAGAATCGGGACCTTCCATGCCAACGTTGGAGACAAATCTTCGAAGCTAGAAGTTAAAGGAGTCCGAGGACGGTCTCCAGTCAGGAAAGACCGTGTAGAAGATAGGAAGATATGAAGAGGGGGAAGACCTATATAAGGCGGTGCGGCACTAGCACCGGCCCTTTTTTCACTTGGATCGTCGTGGGAACAACATCGTTAGAACGTCACTCTGTCGGTTACATTTCTAATTATTGTGTCTGTGTATTTTTTTTCGTTTAGTTAATTTGTTATTCGATTCTTGTTATTAAACTCTCGTTAGTCTGATTTGCTTATTTCAATCATTTCCTGTAGGTATTTCTAAAATTCTTTTAAAAAAAGTCACTTCTGGTCTAATTTCCAAGATTATATATATATTTTTGAAATGTACTACTTAAGCCCTTTCATTTGATACCCATCATAGAAAAAAAAGAAAAAAATGGTTCATGACTATGTCCTGATGACCTCTAGAGGGCGCCATATTAAGACGCTTCCAACGATTCCTTATTTGCCAAATTACGATGAACAGTTTAAAAGTTATGAGGAAACAGATGAACATACATACATATCCGGTCAAAATCATAACCTTGCTTTTGAGCTTCAAAGTAGTCGGGTAAAAATAAGGAGCGACCCGAAATACGATGGATTGGTTTTTAGCTATTTTCTGTGAATATGCCATACCTATAGAAACGAAGTCTGATGGTAAGTTGGCACCCTGACATACTAAGGATAAGGAGTTGAGTTTAGCACAACCATGCGCATGCGCAATCATAAGGTGAAAGTCGACGACATAGAATTTCAAGTGATAGAGAAAACATAACGAGAATTAAATTTGTCCTGTGATTTCGTATAGAAGGGTTATAGTAAGTCAGTGCCCTGCGTTACCTGACCCCTCATTTTCTTTGCAGGTCCCTCATTTTCTTTACAGTCTGCTCTCCGTTGCATAACCCCCCTGGGTTATGCAACGGAGAGCAGACTGTACTAGCTGACAAAAATTGCTGGAGAAAGTAATTATCATAATGGAGATGAGAATTGGATTCCCTAGTGGATTTCTTTTTACAACAAAAAAAAACCGACTTCAGATTTTTGGTGGCAAAAAACGAAAATTCAAAACCAAAGACACCGATTTCCGAAGTTAAAGTTATTTTTTCACTGGACTGTTTTTTTTTTTTTTTTAAATGCGTAAGTATTATTCAAGCTTACTCAAAATCTACCCAAGCAAAGTTAATAAAATTTATATGTGACCACCTCTGAAGTATGACCTACCGTACCGCTACCAAAAAAACAAAAAAAGAATCATCAAAATCAATGGGCGGAGTATTCGCATAACACACAAGAAAAAAAAACATACAGTCGTATTCTGTCCCTTTCTGTCGCTCAGAAACATCCTTCACTAGAGCGAGAAAGAAGCGGCTGCGGTCTGCAAATGCCGAAAATCTCGGACATAGCACCATAATAAGCCTATAACATTCCCACTGCTGGGTCACTCATCAGCCTATAAAGTTCCCACTTCCCACTGCTTGGACTGTACGGCCTGGGACACAGGCCTCCTATCTGTGATAGGGAGTGAGACGGAATCCCCCGCGGGCTCAGTGCGGGTCAAATTTTCAGTTCTAGGACATCCCGGTTTCCTCACGATGTATTTCCTTCCCCGTTTTATGAGCAGCGGTGATGAAATCAATTACAGTAAGTGCCTACCTGATTTTAATGCCTGGATGCTTTTATTTAGGTAAGTTCTGTTTACGTTATTTTAATTTTATTTCAGCTTGAGTATAGTTCGGATATTTTTAGTTGGTTTATTGGCGTGTGGTAGCTGACATATAGCAAATAATTTAATTTAATGTTGTGTTGCATAATGTAAATTATTTTGCATACTATTATAGAATGTATAGAATCAAGTTTTTTCTAACTGAACAGACAGCTGTGCTGCTGAGGAGTTTGTTGCGCCACTTCTTCTTTCCAGCTAAAGCACTAGGAAGTGGCGAAGGGCGTTCAAAATGTTCTGATTCTCAGCCTATTTTGAATAAACGACTTTTGATTTTGACTTCTTTACCGCCACTTTTCCTGGGTGTTTACCGTTTGCAGTAAATCCAGAGAAATAAGAATCTGGGCGAATGAAGGTCTACTCAGGCCTTAAAGTAGACATGTCACAACAGACATAGACGTCATGAAACATAGTTTATATCTATTTTTAGACGATAAATAAAATATTTATGACAACGATACTATATTCGCCAGATGCTGTGATAAAAACTATAACGTCACCCAATACAATACATTCATTGTTACTTGAATGTTTAAGAATGCGTGTAAGTTAAAATAAATGAATTGTGATTCTAATGCAGACGGAAGTCAGTTTGCGTATATGTAGGTTTATAAAGTTAAAGTACACAGGGTTTTATATTTATGTATGGTTTTTGGAAGCATAAGTAAGTAAAATCAGAAGAAAGAGAATGGAAGTCTGATAGTGGCACGGGTGACTGAAAAGTTGTGCGGAAATCGGTTGTCATGGAATGGGCATGTGGTGCGGAGGAATGAGGAAACTGTCGTGGAGAAAGTTTTGATTATGAATTTGGATGGCTATACGAGTAGGGGAAGACCAAAGAAACGATGGATGAACTGTGAGAAAGATGATATGGCTAGAAAGGGGATGACTACCAAGATGACAATTAATTGAGAAGTATGGAAAATAAAAAAATAAAAAAAAGCGACGGCGTATAAAGTTAACTTTAAAAGAGGTGGAAACAAGATTACCTATTTCTGCCTCCAAACTCAGAGGTCACAGTCTCTTTCAACAGACATCATCTTGGTCAAGTAATGTCAAGACCATATAGGTAGATTAGTGTCTGAAATGGTATTTGGAGGAAAGAACCACACAGTTTTAAGTGGACCTGTCCAGTCAGCCCTGCTACCAACGTGCTGACTGGCTTACCTACGGTTTTTTACCACGATATAAGCTATTTTTCAGTTCGTGCCAATGCGAGAGGAAGTAAATAATATGCTGTCTTGTGGTCCACCAATCCAATCGATTGTTGATAAAACGACAAAAATCAATGATATCAAATAAGTTGGCTTTCAGAAGCCGGCGAAAAATCTAGCTGATCATTCGAATTAGGGGACCATTTTTGTACCCAAAAGGCGTTGAATCAAATAACTTACCTCGTGTCGCATTCTCTATGGTGGTAGTATTTAAATTACTTCTTGTTGAATTATAATAAAACAAGTACTATTATTTCCAAATACATATCCACGATCTTTTATGGTTTGGCCTTATCGTAAGATTAGCCGATTTGAGGCGGATTTCAAAGGGTTCCTTCGTATTTGCTGCGTAAGTGATCACGCAGAAAACCATTCTTATATCCATACATCAATCAATACTTATAATAGAATGCGAAAGTAATTCTATCTGTATGTCTGTCTCGTATGAAAGTCTTTGACCGTGTTTCCAGTGATGGTATATGGCACTGAAATGTGGTCGCTCACAATGGGCCTTATCAGAAGGCTAAAAGTCACCCAAAGGGCAATGGAGAGGGTTATGATTGCAGTATCCCTACGGACCTAATGCTCCGCAGTAACGCTTTCCACGAATGAGGCACTTAGACCAACGAGGCAGTCCAACGGGTGGTTTGTGGTCATGAAATAGTTCCTCCAAAATGCAACAGCTAGTGAACATGTTAAAAGAGGCTTCACGAACTACGATAGTTCAGTCCGCCTGTGCAGTCTTGTCTACTATCAACAAGCGACTCATATTTACTACGGCTATCAATCTGCCAAGCCTTTTCCCAAATATGTTGGGGTCAGCTTCCAATCTAACAGGATGCAGCTGAATAACACCAATAACTCGCATATTTATCTCGCCTACTCGACGTCCGTATGTCACTGCTGGGATTCAGCAGAATATCAGCGTCAGGTACGAGGGCGGGATGATAATAACTAGCCTCTGCTATTTAAAAAGTTAAAAAAATATATATATACAGGGTGTTTGGCGCATGGACCGACACAATTTTTTCAGGGATTTGGGAGGTCATTAGCTAGGTTCTACCCATACACCCTTTGTCCCAAATGTCACGGTTGGTTACATATGATTATTTTTTTAAAATGAAAAAAATTCCCAAAATGTGTCCTTTAATTTTGTTGCATTCTCCAAAGTCCTTTAAATCTAAAAACATCTTTGTTTTATACAACTGGTTTCAAGAAAATTCCTTACAAGCTTCCAAAGTTAATTTTTGTATTTAATTAATGAAATTTTACAACTTCTAAATTAATTATAAAAAAAACTAAAAGCTATTTTGAACTTAGCTAGAACCTAGCTAATGACCTCCCAAATCCCTGAAAAAATTGTGTCGGTCCATGCGCCAAACACCCTGTATATGTCATTTTTAAATTCGTATCTCTAGCCACCTGTGTTCTAAAATTGAATTTGGTGGCGTGAAAATTTTATTGATCTTTTGTCATTTAAAATATATTTCGTCAACTGTTTTCAAAATGGATAAAATTGAACAAACAGCGGTGATAAAGTTTCTTCATATGAAGGGCATGAAGGGGAAAGATATCTATGACGAGTTAAAGAAAGTTTTGGGTGAATGTGCTCCTTCTTATGCCACAGTAAAAAACTGGGTGGCTGAGTTTAAACGCGGTCGTACATGTGTCCAAGATGAAGCCCGCCCCGGACGTCCAAAAAGCGTCACGACTCCGGAAATGGTCGTGAAAGTACATGATATGGTTTTAGCAGATCGACGATTGAAGTTATCTGAAATAGCTGACACTACAGGTATCTCAAAAGAACGGGTACATCAGCAAAAACGACCAGGTTTGGCGAAAAAAAAAATCATCTTCCACCAAGACAACGCTAGGGTTCACACATGTGTTAAAGCTATGGCAAAAATCAACGAATTGAAGTATGATTTGCTGCCCCACCCATCTTATTCGCCTGATCTAGCGCCATCAGACTTTCACTTATTCCCTAAGCTCAAAACTTTTTTGGGCGGACAGAAATTTGCCACAAATGATGAAGTCATAGCCGCTGTAGAGGAGTATTTTGCAGGCCTCGAAAGAAATCATTTTATGGAAGGCATTACTGCTTTAGAACGAAGATGGAATAAGTGCGTAGGTACAGGTTCACGGAGACTATGTCGAAAAATAAAATTAATTTTATCACGGAAAGTTAAGTGTTTTCTTATTAGGCTAGTTACTTATCATCCCGCCCTCGTATATATGCCTGGCACATGCTGAGCTGGACTCCCATTTGGTGCAACCTTGAAGCGCACACCGCACCTTTTTTATGTTCGTTAAAGTGTGTCATAGCCAATGTTTTCTTCCTTTTATATTTGTTTGTATATTGGCACCTTGCAGTATAGTAATTATTTAATCGTGCTTTTGTATGCTGTGCTGTTTTTTGTGTGCACTAAATAAACGATTTATCTATCTATCTAATACCGGTATTTTACATTGAGCGACTGTCTATCTGAGCACAAACAAGTTACTGAGTAACACGATACCTCTTGGTAAGACTGGTTGTCTGATTTTCGGGCTTCGGTCGACCGGTAACGATTGTCAAAGATCTAAGAATGACAGCCGGAACCAACGGCTTAACGTGCTTTCCGAGGCACGGAGGAGTGTCGGTATGTTAAGATGGTCATCCATCCACGGAATGACCGCGGCAAGCGTAGCTTAACCTGATCGATGGACCCGTGCGGCTGTTATTACTTAGCCCAAAGCCCCTCCACAGCCACGGCATTGTTAAAAATTAGTCGCTAGTCTAGACAGTTGAACAGCTATGGTTTAGCCATTTACCAAAAAAATCAATGAGTTTTACAAGACATGGTTGTCCTTGAAATATGTTCCATCGATTTGTCGCGACTAGCTTTTGAGATAAGACCAATAGTTGCCACCAAGGGACAGCTGCAGTATCCACAAAGCATACTTATAAGTTAGTTATTAATATTACACACTGATATTTGAAAATATTTGTAGAAGCCAATTATTTCTAAAAGAGTAACCGTGTAACCGAGTAACCGAGTGGAGTTTCTTGCCGGCTCTTCTCCATAGGAAACGACCAATTGGAACCGTGCACCTAGCTTCTGACGTTTCATAAGTGCCCTTGTAGGTTTATGGTTTTTATTTTTCACTGATTGATTTCTAAAGTAGATATAAAGTTGTAAAATTTGGGATTGAGCCGCTCGCTCTGCTAAGCTTTGTGATAAAACGATAAAACTTGACATTTTAATTATTATGCAAAATCATCATAATGTACCAGTTTTATATACACATTGACATTGATGAATATTATATTTATGTTGTGGTCAGAATGTCAGATCTTAAAATGGATCATTTCATGAAATTAACATGGACCGCTGGTCACTTCATGATGTAGCCTGGCCAGATCATTGAATACTCAACGTTTAACGATATGACCAGTGCAGTGCACATTAGTAATCAATCATATCGTAAAATAGTTAGATTATCCACCGGTAGAGGCATTGAAGTCGCTTTGTTTTTGTTGTGCATCATGGCGGCGGGGCGGCATACGACAAATCAAACAAAGAAGGCAAAAAAATCGATGAATTTTCATTGGGTTTCCAAATACCTATGATATTATGGAAAACGATCAACTTGGAAGTAGCGCTCGCGGACCGTTGCCACGGCGTGTAATGTAACATGCGTCACATCCACACGACACAGGTGGAACAATTTCCGTGTAGTTTTCATAGAAATTGTTCCACCAGAGTCGCGTCGCGCCTGTCTGTACTCCTTTAAATTCTGAGTCGAGCTCCACGATAACTGACAAATACAGTCAGTGGACTGGACAGGTCCACTCAAATCTGTGTGGTTCTTTAAGACTATTTCAGAGACCAAGATTATGTCTGGACTTTAAAAGAGACTGTGACCTCTGAATTTGTTTCGCCATTTCTTTTCAGGAGTAGTCAGGTAGGGAATGTAGACTTCATCTAGGTTTTATTTATTGTATCTATATATTATATCATTTATAGTGGCCCAAATATTTTTTTGTCGAGTACTGTCCATGTATTCATCCAAACGAGACTTATATTCCGTTAAAGTCAGTAGTTTAGAAGTTGGGATTTTTTAATTTATTGTCCTAAAATCTCTACTTTAGTCATGTAAACCTCTCTAGACTGAAGTAAAGTGATTGCACTAAATCGAATCTAATACACACTATAAACGAACCATCCTGTATACATAAGACGTGTAAAAGTGATTCCGATATACTTTTAACTGAATAATTTCATTTCATTCACATAAATAAATAAAAGCGGAAATTTATTCGATGACTGTTCAACCATGTTTAACAATGACCTTGACATAAGGAATCCCTAAATCTATTGCCATTACTAGAAATTCTGACCCCGGACTACTAAAGAGACTTTCCTATAGAAAACCGACTTTTCCCGACCCCGGTATCGTTTTCCGAATCCCACGCTGCACCAACGAACGAGGCAGTTTTATTTGATCATCAGCCACAATGTCCCCACTACTGGGACGCAGGCCTCCTCTCGTCGAAGAGTGGGCGGTAATCCCCCACGCGGGGCCAGTGCGGGTTGGTAGATGTCATATGTTTTTCGACATTTTTGGTCCCAGGACATGCCGGTTTCCGGCCCCGGTCCAGGCCATGGTACGGAGCGAGAGGCATGGGAGGCCGTCACCTCCTTCTGCGAAGCAGTAATGCTCGCAAAGGAGGAGGCGGAACGCGTGAGGGAGAGGCAAATTTCGCGCCCTCACGCCTCTAGCCGCCGCAGAAGGAGACTCCCTGGGCGTCGGGAATCAATTGCTGATTCCCGGCCACCGTAGGCGCGGGCTTGCGGACGGTGAGCAATGGGTAGCTCGCCGTCCGGTAAGGACCAAGCCCGGGCGTTGTGTTCCACGCGCGCCTCAAAGAGTGTCAGCGAGTGAAGGGGTCCGATGAGACCATTGCCTGCCGGGGTTGCGGGAAAGTCCGAAATGGATACCGTGGCCCCCTGGCATTGCACAGGTAACAGAAGGAACACGGGTGGGTTTTAGTCAGTAAGAGTTGATGATTTCCGTCAGACGTCATTTGAGGATTTCCCATAAAAAAAAAAAAAAAAAGGATATCGTCGTTGCGACTTTAAGACCTCTTATGTGTCACTTTTAGCAAAATCGCTTTTTTAAGCCAGCTGTGTATACTTTTTTCAGCTCTATCGAATGCAAAAACTCTTATGTATATACTTACGGAGATTCTATCGTTGTATTTTTACTAATAACAAGATCGCCAATGTGTCTGCTAAACAAAAGTTGGTACTTAAAATGTCTTATGTGTCAATTTATACATACGAGATTTTAGTTACGAATCATACCCGTTGTTTTTGCGACTATTATTAAAACAAAATATCTTATGTGCATCAGGACGACTTAGACAGAATGTTTGTAAACACGATTTACTACCCATAGACCAATATAGCACGGAGACGAGCGAAATAGATAAATCATACGATTATTCTCCAATCTTAGACGATAGATGGAGCTAGGTATTCGTAATAATTTATTTCGCCAGTCAGTGCGGGTGTATTGCAGATTGCAGGTCGGTACCTGTTTTCCGTTGTGTAAAACGAAAATTTACTAAGTTTGCGAGTGTAAAACTATAAAAATGAGTAAAAACCTATGTCCAAGTGAGATTGAGTTATTAGTGAATCAGCAAAATACAGGCGATTCCGAACCCACTGTTTTTTATGATTTTGGGGAAAACTCAAGGGTGGAGCGCTGTTCTAGTGGTTCCCTTATTTCGCCAGAAGATTTAGGCCTGATATCGTCAGGTTTAAATAGTCAAGATGATGTTTTGGAAGTTTTATCTGATCAAAGCATCAGTATACTCCATCCCGTGGAAGATCATCGTGTTGCGGCCGAAAATACGGAAACTTGGTCTGGTAATAGCATCAGCATACTCCATTCTACTGAAGTCTCGGGAATTGCATCTGAATCAAGGCAAGTGGTATCACAAATACCTATTTTTGAAAATTTGAGCGATAATAGTGATGATGACCCAGATTGGGTTCCATCGATTACACGAAGGAGGAGGAATCTTTATCCGTTGTCGAGCCAGGTTGAAGAACGTTTGGACATGGATGGAAATATCAGGTCTTTGACTGAGCAAGATTTACGGAGGAACAGAAATTTATTTTCAAGAAATCGCAGGATTTTGCCTTCTCTGGAGAGTGAGAGTGATAACAGTGACGATGATGACAATATTAGTGGAGTAGCATTGGCCGAGAATGTAGATGATAGTAATTCTGTCTCTGTAGCAAGGCCCCTTCCGTGCACTGTTAAACTGAATCAAAAAGCCCGTGTTGCCGGTAAATCGTATCTTGGGTATAAAAAGTTAGCTGGCAAATGGACAGCGTGTGTGGAGAGGCCTGAAAGAATTATTAAACCGCGTTGCTTGCACACATCTGTTGCTCCTAAGTCTAAAAATTCTTTTCTTTGTGCTCTTGTATCAAACGAAGAACGTGAAGAGATCCATAATAAATTTTGGAAGCTTAAAACTTGGCCAGAGAAAATAGCGTTTATAAAAGCTTCAGCAGTCAGAAGATGTATAAGACGACGACGTACTGTATCTCAACCAAGTCGTACAAACAAAAAAGGAAGTGGCCACGATATCTTTATCAATAAATTGGACGCAGAATGTACTAGAGTGAGAGTGTGTAAGTTATTTTTTCTGAATACACTTTGCATTGGCGAAGACAGTTTTCGTCGCTGGACTAGAGAAGTTGATGTTGTCGAGGAGAATATCGATGAGCAAACTCATGAAAATATTGCACCACGTTCTGATATTATAGCTAGGCCAAGAAAGAACATTGAATTGAGAAGAATTGTGAAATCATGGCTGGATATTTTACCAAAAGTGCCAAGCCATTATTGTCGTTCAAGCTCAAAAAAAAGTTATGTTGAATCAACTTTTCGATCTGAACTCCACATGCATCAGGTTTTTAAGGAGTGGTGTAACACAAACAACTACAAGTCTGCCTCGAGAAAGACATTTTTGAAGGTTCTTGCAGAAGAAAATATTGGCATTCATCACCCCCGTAAAGATCAGTGCGACACGTGTTGTAGTTATAAAGCCGGGAACATTTCCAAAGAAGAATATGATAGCCATATTGCGAAAAAAAATGAAGCCCGTGAAGCCAAAATAAATGCTGTAGCTAGTGCAAACGATAAAGTTGTTATAACAGTCGACGTTCAAAGTGTTTTGCTTGCCCCAAAGCTATTGGCCAGTGCTTTATACTACAAATTGAAGTTACAATGCCATAACTTCACGGTTTATAACGTGCTATCTAAGGATGTAACAATTTACTTTTGGCACGAAGCCGATGGTAATGTTACTGCTAATGAATTCACATCTTGTCTTATAGACTTCTGTCAAAACCTGCCATCCTCAATAGAGCAGATTATTATTATTTCTGATGGATGTGGACACCAAAACCGGAACCGAATTTTGTCAAGTGCCCTAAGCGATTTGGCACAACGAAAGAAAATTTGCATCGAACAACTTTACTTGGAAAAAGGGCATACAATGATGGAAGTAGACAGTGTTCACTCCACTATAGAGCAATACATAAAGCCACCAATATTCGCTCCCAGTGATTATATCATTCGGATGAGACAAGCTCGTCCAAAAAAGCCCTATGATGTTAAATCCATTCACCATGATTTCTTCCTAAATTTCGAAGAACTGGAATCGAACCTGAAATCCATTCGACCAGGTAAAAAGAAGGGAGATCCAGTCGTGGTGGACATTAGGGGACTTAAGTATTTATCTGATGGATCCATATTCTATAGGTTGAGACATGTCGATGAGTGGTCTGTACTTCCACAGCGAAGAAATAATCAAAGAAATGGCCTAGTATTTCCAAACCGATTATATTTTAGTCCATTAAAAATTACTGAGAGTAAGTATAAGCACTTACAGGAACTGAAAATGGTAATAGATCAGGACTACCATCCCTTTTATACGACATTACAATTTAATCCGGGTACTTAATGAACCATTATAAGATTTATAAAGTTAAATATAGAAATATTGTTAATTTGATTTGGTAAACTTTTGATTTAAAGTGCTATTAACTTAATTATAACCTAACTTGTCTTATTTTTAGAAATATTTTTTTTTTTCTACAACATTAATAGTTTTTTATTTGAAATTATTGTAGGCATTTTAGTTCATAACCTCTCATGTGATCAGGAAGCGCAATCGAAATCTCTTATGTGTTAACTGAAATTGTTTTTATTTTTTTTTACTATGTTACTCCTTTTTTTTTAAACAAATCATAGTAAAGTAGAAAGCAGGAGACCACGTGACTGATACCTGTATTTTTTGTTGCAGTAAGATTCTTTATATTTTTTTTAGTGGACAGTTTTTATCGATTATCTTGCAAAAGTGATTTTTACACATAAGAGATCTTAAAGTCGCAACGACGATATGTCGGTTTCCTCGCGATGTTTTCCTTCACCGTTTTGAGAGCAGTGGTGATGAAATAATTTACACAAAGTTAAGCGTCTGTCTGGGTTCGAACCTATACCTCTTTGATTCATGCTAAGTAGGTATTCATGTTTCAAATTTTTGGCGCAGTGTTTTATCTGGGCATTTGTATAGGGTCCCATTAAAATAGATGGACAAACTTTTAGAAATCATTCAGACCACCAAAATAAGCACAATGGAAAAAATTATAAGATAAACGCTAGATACTTACAATAAAAATAAATCAGCTAAGGGCGCGTTCCCACTATGTCGTGACGATTAATTTATCGTTGGAAAATTGTAGACGAAAGTCGTGCACGACAGTTAATCGTGCCGTCCTGTTGTGAACAACTTACGCTTCCATCTCTATATTTATGAAATTTCAACATTTGTTAAGCAGAATCTGTCTAAATTTGAAAAACTTAATACTAGACGTCACCAAAGCAGACTAGAATCTAAAAAACACAATACTGCACTTTTCTCAAAGAGTTGCCTCGGCATGTGTCCAAAGATTTACAATAAACTACCAAAAACTTTAAAAAGCATTACCAACATATACCATTTTAAATCGCATATTAAAAAATTCTTGATTGAAAAGGCTTATTTCTCTATCAATGAGTCTTTAGATGATAGAAGCATAAAATAAAAAATATCCGATCCACTTGTTACTGTCTTGTTTAAGACGTTACTTGTTTGAAACACTTTTATTTAGTTAGTAGTTTTTTTTTTTACGCCTATCTTGTACGCCTTGCAAGGCAAAACATAGTGATACAACGCAAATTTTATACCATGTACCATATTACCTATGTTCAACAAATAAAATAATTTGACTTTGACAAGTTCATTTAAATACACAAGCCACGTCTCTTTAAACGACACGATAATCTGTCGTCACGACATAGTCAGAACGCGCCCTAACGAGAATACACTAAAAATGTTGGTTACCCAATGCCATTTATTATTTTAGGTCAAAATAAAATCACTTTAATCAGTGTTTTTTTTTTGCTTGGATATCTTTGTTTAGACTTACTGAACGCTGTGCTAAAATTTGTCCATATATTTTAATAGGACCTTGTATAATTATAAATTATAATTAATGATTTATTAGTATCTAAAGAAACCCGGTTTTAAAGTATTGTTATCGGTGTCCCACATATAAAATAAAAACACGCATTTGTTATATTGACGTAAATCGAGCAAAGTCTGACTTAGTATGTCTTTTGCTATCGAACTTTTTCAGGAAACTGAACACATAAACTCACGCCTTCTTCCCATGGGGTAGGCAGAAACTACAGAACGCAACCTGCTACGATCCTTACATACTCCTTTTGCTTCGATTACGTTCATAAACATAAAAAACCGGCCAAGTGCGTGTCGGACCACGCACAACGAAGGGTAGTTGAGATGAATTTATCCCAAGAACAAACTTAATTTTGTAGTTTTTGCAACTGCAAATGTAAGTTAGACAATTATTACTCGTGAACTTGTAAGGCCTACTAAGCTGTGATAGTTTTCCTTTTAATTTCGTTAATATACCTACCTACTACTGCCGTGAATTTTTCACATAGGTATACAAAACCCACCATTTAGCTGACACGGGAATTAGCACTTTAAAGCTTAATATTTCGCAAGCGGATCCCTGAATACAAAAATAGTTTTCACAAACTCGCAATATCTTTGAAAGACCTTTCCAACAACACCCCACACCAGGGACTGAAAGCGGTTATGGTTAAAGGTTAAGATACCTCAAAAATATACCGGTACCGGTTTAAAATACAGGTTGAGCTATACCGATACCTTTAAAAATAAAGGTTGGGCTAAACCGTTATTTAACCTTTACACGATTTCGGTATCAAAAACATGCGAGACGGCGGCGTCGAACACTTTAGAACTTGTGTACCTATTTTGTAACAATCGGCAAGTGAACGACAGACAGAGTAGCGAGGCGGTGTGTCAAAGAAAACCCCTATTTATTAAGGTTTAGGTACTGCTACCGAAACATTTATAAAGGTTATAGTACTTCTACCGAAATATACCGGTATGCATATCCAACCTCAAAATTCCGCTACTGAAAAAATAAACGGTATCGAAATATTTCGGTAACCTTTATTTAACGGTATGACGTCATACTGAAATTTAAAGGTACCTTAATTTTTCGGTAATTCAGTCCCTGCCCCACACTATGGGATAGATGAGAAAAAGAAACATCCACACTATAGATAGAGATACTGCAATCCACGACCACGTACTAAAGTACAGCTTATAGTACAGTAATCGCGGAGTGGGGCGCGACGTCGTGGATTGCACTATCTGTAGGTGAAGGGGAGGCCGGAGGTAACACAACAAAAAAAAAAAAAACATTTTGTCGGTGTGATTAATATGTATACACATGCCAAATTACAACTTTCTAGTACAAAGAGTCTGGGCTAAGCCGCGGACAGACAGACGGACCTTGCTAAACAACGAACGGGTTCGACTGTCGTGCAGTAGGTATTATTGGTTTTTTCCGTCTGGAATTTCTCAGTAGTAGCCCGGAGTCTGATTTGTTCCGGGTTGATGGTAAGTAATAGGCTCGCCTCCTATTAGGCCTCTGCCTCGAATTTTGCGGGCAGCGGGGCGGCGGCGGCGGCGGCGCGGGCAGTCACCGCTTGACTGGAGTGCACCGCTCGTTGCCCGCCCCCGCGCCGCTGTTTTCGAGAATGTTTCCGGTCCATTTGATTTTACGCATAAGATCCTGCCGCTCCCGCGCCGCCGCCGCCGCCGCCCCGCTGCCCGCAAAATTCGAGGCCGAGGCCTTACATGTGATGGCTGATTTACATTAGTCGGTTAGACCGTATTCGGCTGCAGGCCGTATTCGGTCACCGACTAATATAAACGGGTATTCGTTTGGCCGTATTCGGTCGAGCCCGTTGTCGGTGTCGAGTGCGCCGTGCCCCGCCCGTCGCCCGCCGCCCGCAGCCATTCGGTTAACCGACCAATGTAAACAACTCAATTTAGGCAAGCGTTTCAGTTAAACCGAATGCGGCCGCCGCCTTCGGTGACCGACCTAATGTAAATGCGCCATGATTTCGAAATAACTGTAAGGTAGGTACACGTCTGCCCAAGTCTTCGAAAACTCGAAGAACTCTCAAAAAATAACCGCAGTAAAGTAAGTAAAATGTATATCGGACCACCGCGCCAGCTTCTTCGTCCACAATTGAAGAAAATCATAATGTCGAATATAGAACCTCCTCCTTTTTGGAAGTCGGTTAAAAATGACGCTCATCAGTTTAATTGCACTCATCTGACAATAATTTTAACCGCTAGGTAAATCATTAAAAATTGATGTCCCGCTGTAAGTCAAGTTAAATTATCAGATGTTTTTATTATAAATTCATGTACTCTTGACGTCACATAAAGCCATACATTTTCTTGTATGCCATACATACATATCGGGTCTGGCTGTTTGTGTATGTGAGTTTAAGTGTTTGTAAACGAACCAACAATACAGGAGAAATTCTTAGTGAGGGGCAACCATTAAAAAAAAAATGCAGACCTCTCATTGTACGGAAAGTTTAAAAATCTAAATCAAAAGCCATTTATTCAAATTAGGGTCAGTTTACGTCAAACTCAACTCAAACTCAAAGCATTTATTTCAATTAAACCATTTACAGGCACTTTTGATTCTTTTTTTCTTTTTATTACGGACGCTATTACGAACGTGCACGTCTTATTACATTGTTCTCACATGCATAATTTCAAAATGAATGATGTAACCAATATTTTGTATCAATTTTATATTTTATTTAAAAGAGTGTCCGTGGAGTTTCTTGCCCGTTCTTCTCCATAGGAACCTACTACGCTTTGGAATGGGCAACTAGCTTCATCTTTCTGACTGACCGACCCCTTGACAATTCAAAAGTACCTGTAATTGGTTTATTTGGAATAAATGATTTGAGTTTGAGTTTATTAAACCTTATTAAAAAAAAAATATGGTAAGACTTCATCTAAGACAACCATGGCTTAAATGGTTCTAAATTGTCTAATTGTGTTGTGGACCGACTTTGAAAATTATTTTTTCATTTCGTAGAGGAAGCTTGCGCGGTGGTCCCATTTAAAATGTTATTAACTTTGCTTGGGTAGTTTTTGAGTTAGCTTCAATAATACGTATTTTTCCCATTTACTCTATATGGATGATGTTATAATAAGTTCCTGTCATTGTTATTTACATAGCTGTTAAAGGTAGTGCAATCCACGACGACGCGCCCCACTCCGCTCCGCTCCGTACAAAAGTACAGCTTATAGTACAGTAATCGCGGAGTGGGGCGCGTCGTCGTGGATTGAACTATCTGTAGTGGTATTCGAATTTGTGTACCACAACTAACAAGTTAATAAAATATAAATAAAAATCTTTTTAAAAACAAGCTTTTATTGAACTACAACTACACTAAAAGCTTGAGGCTTGTCTTTAAGTGTAGAAGGACGTTCACACCTCAAGCTTTTAAGAAAACATTAGTTCTCAGTTTACGTAAATTTTATTTTAGTTGACTAAAAGGTTATTTTTAAAAAGATTTTTGATTAATATTTATTTTGTGTTTTTTAGCACTAGAATTTGATAAAAATTGTTGTATCACCTACACTTGTAAGGTACTTGTCAAGACAAATCCAACGAGGCCAACACAACAGGGCTACCGTGTAAAGTTAAGATGTTCCTTTGGCTACCTTCCGGCACTATCATCAGACCCTGAGCTATAGTTTTTGTCAAGACAAAAGTAACGAGCCGAAACACATCAAGGGATATCTTATTAAGTTGACCAGTTCCTGTGGCCACCTTCTGGTTCCACCATCACTCTAGACTTCAACCAGGGCCTCAAGTCTGCTATTACAATAGTGTTAGAATGGTGTATTATTGATTTCATAATTGTTGATTTTGACAAGTTTGGTAATCTACTAATATATTGGCGTCATTATGACTTTCCAATGGTCAGCCACTGACACTCTATTGAAAGAAATGACATCTATTGGTAATCTCGTACATAATGACAAATGAATGCCTGACATAGGCGGTAATCTGCTAACATTTTTACAGTTCATTTGATCATTGACCTAATATACAATTAGAACGTCATTGTGCTTTAATTCGTTACGAATATCGTGTTTGTGGAATACAATGATCAACCAATGATCGACCGTTATGAATTTAGCAGATTACGAACTTTTAGCAAAATGACAATGGTATCGCGTTGGAATGACGAATTTATAAAAATAGCAGACTTGGGCCCCAGGGCTATAGTACTTGTCAAGGCAAATCAATATAGCCGAAAGACAACGGGGCTATCTTGTTTCTGTGGAGTTCCTATGTGTGCTCCTGGCTCATTCATCAGGTCCTGGAGTGCACCTTTGGCTAAAATACCTACTTTGCAAGACATATCCAAATATCCAGAAGGCAACGGAGCTATCTTAAGTCCATATGATTAGATTCTAGACTAAATTTCGGCTAACGTACCTAGCTCTTGTCAAACCAAATCCAAACGGCCGAAACACAACGGGGCTGTTATGTCTAGTTGAGTAGATCCTATGGCGACCTTCCGGATCCAACCTGAGGCCCTGGACTACACCTCGGGCTACAGTACTTAGCAGGACAAAACCAACGACCGTAAAGACAATGATACTATTATGTTTGGTTAAGGAGTTACTATGATCACCACATGATCACCTTTCGGCTCTATCATCAGATCCTGGATACTACTTTGGGCTAATGCACTTGTCAAAACAAAGCCAACGAATCCAAACTCGATGGTACTGTCTCGTGTTTTGGAGAAGTTCCTATGGCCACCTTCCGGCTCCATCATCAGACCCTGAACGCATCTAGTATAATAGCACTTATCAATACATATCCATAAATATATGAAATGAAATGAGGAGATCCGCAAACGAACTAAAGTCGCTGACATAGCCCAACGGATTAGCAAGCTGAAGTGGCAGTGGGCGGGGCACATAGCGCGCAGAACTGACGGCCGATGGGGCAGAAAGTTCTGGAATGGAGGCCACGTACCGGCAAGCGCAGCGTAGGACGTCCACCGACCTAATAAAGGTCGCAGGAAGCCGCTGGATGCAGGTCGCTTCCAACCGACCGATTTGGAAATCATTGGGGGAGGCCTATGTTCAGCAGTGGACGTCCCATGGCTGAAATGATAATGATGATGATCCAAAAATAAAAAAATGTGTTTGTACTGTTGGCCGTTGAGGAGTTCCCTCGTCTGGAGTCAATCCTGGGTACAACAGCCAGATCATGGTGGACACCGATTTCCGAAATGAAAGGTATTTTATTAGTGTTTTTTTTGGAAGTCAGTTGTTTTTTTTCTTTTGTTTTGTAATTTTTAATTTACTAAGTATGTGTAAGTTCAGATACAAAAAATAGTACTTACAAATTATTATTAATGAATAAATTACTAATGACTGGAGATGTATAGCGTGATGTGTCTGCGCCTCAAGGACGTTACTAGCAGTAAATGCATAATTTAAACTATGATGATTTATATTGCGACGTTTCCACGAATTGTATGGTTTGACGTTGTTGCTTCGGCAGTTGCGATTCGGGGAAAAACCGTAAACAGTCCATAATGAGTAACCGGTTCTTGAATTATACTGTATAACTAGCTGCGCCCCGCGGTTTCACCCGCATAAAGGCTCGTGCAGACCAGCGCGACGCGACGGCACGACGCGACTCGAACAATACAATTTCTAAGAAAACTTCACGGCATAACAATAGCCGGTGTCGCGTCGCGCTAGTCTGCACGAAGCTTTAGTCTTGATCCCGTGAGAATATCGGGATAAAAAGAATCCATATTTTTTTTAGTTCAATTTTAGATTTACTTATTCGATAGTTTCTATTTATTCCTATGCATACTAGTTTTCATTTACTGTCGTATTGTCATCTCCACCGTTTCCACGTTTGTGTATGTTTGTTTTAGGGTTCCGTACCTCAAAAGGAAAAAACCTTTACCTTTATAGAATCACTGTTCGTCTGTCACAGCCAATTTGCTCCAAATCTACTGGACCTATTAAGTTGACATTTTTATTTAATTATATGTATTTCTGCGACCCCAACACGGACTTGTAACATTAATAATATGGGAGTCAATTTTAGGGGGCAAACAGAAAAATTTAAAAAAAAAAACGTTTTGCATTTGAAATGTAATGCTTGTTGTGAGGATCTCAAATACATATTTTTTATAATTTTTAAATAAATGCTTTTAAAGATATTTAAGAAAATAGATGAAAATTTTCCATTCCCACTTCCCACCTTATATCCGAAACTACTGAGCCTATTTTTTTAATTTTTATACAGAGAATGGTTCTTTACTCATAGGATTACAGGAAACCTATATGAAATCTATGGTCATAAAATAAGTTGGTAAATCTCTCAATATTGTGCGTACAAACTTACATTTGCAATGCATTTGCATTTGGAATGTATGAGAGACAATGTTTTTTTGTTCTTGGGTTAAAATCATCCCAACTACGGAATCCTTCATTGTACGTGGTCTGACACGCACTTGGCCGGTTTTCTTGGGAACAGTGCCTGAATAGGTGTATTACACCACATTTTGTCACCAGCCAAAATTCGCCAGTTATGTTTTAACCACCTCTTTGGTGCAGTGGTTAGACCACCTGTATCAGACCCAGGTGGTAGGTCTTGCTCTATAAGTCCGCCTGGCTAACTAACACTATTTGTTGTGTTTCGGCACTTAAAGGTAAAATAGCCAGTTCCTCTGTGGTTGAGGATTCCGAGTGAAGCTCGCTTCCACCTTCGGCCTGATCATCTCTTACCACCAGGTGAGCTGCAGGCCAAGAGTTACCAGGCAGTGCTAAAACAAAATGGTGCCATTCTCCATGGCGAGCCTATTGGCCCGGGCACAAATCCAGACTTCGCGTTGCTACTGTAATATTGCTAATGGAAGAAAAATCGGTGAAGGAAAACATCGTGAGGAAACCGGCATGTTCTAGAACCAAAAATTCGAAGACATGTGACATCTACCAGCTTGCACTGGGCCAGCGTGGTGGATTACAGCCCACGGGCTTACAGAGAGGAGGCCTGTTGTATCTAGTCTTTCACTCTAAAACACTGTTTACTGATCAACTAAAATATAGTACCTATATAAATATAATGTGGTCACTGATGTCTGACGACAGAAATAGAGCTTCAACGCACAAAATTGCGCCTCATTTTTTTTGGTGAGCCTTAGGAAGCCTTCAAAATTGGTGCTAAATTGGTGAGCTGCGCGAGAAGCACTAATGAATTATGTATCTATTTAAATCTATATAATACATTATTATTTATTTCTATCTATTTTTTTTCGCGGAAGGCTACATGACATCTCGACTCAGCGCAATACGTCGCCGACCCAACTTACTACTTAGTTTTTAATAATTATGTGTCCATTTATTATTTTGTGTATTTTATCTATGGGCGTTAGTTGCCTGATAATAAAGGAATTATTATTATTAAAACATTAAAAAAACACTTAAAATACTGTGAATATTTCCGAAATACATAGGTAGTTTATTTTCTCACTTTGACCATAAAATACGTTATTTCTTGTACTAAATATTGGCCACCATAACTATCCCAGCACGGGAACATTAAAGGTTGATTCAGTTGTATTATATAAAAAAGCTGTTTTATTTACAGACTACATAGGCCCACATTGTGTTAGTATCTAAATTATCTTATAAACTATGTTACTATATACTAAGAACAAAGATGATATATAGATAATCGACCACAGATAGTTTCACCAAGCCCCATGAAGCTTGATAAACCTACCCATGGTAGGCCCATCCAGCCTTTCAGCAAACACCCTCAAGTTACTGTTGGTGCTTCCTCCCATTCTGCGTGTGCGCCAGCGAACATACCTGACGCACTACAGTAAGGAGGAAGCCTCAACAGCACCCTGAAGGTATTATTATATTGTATTCGCAGGCCATTGTTTGCTTTTTGGGTATGATTAGCCCAAAGGCTGCTGGTGTAAAATGTTTGGCAGTTAGCCTTGAATAGTGTTATTTTTACTGGTACTGGTAACCAGCAAAACTTCGAGCCACCATATTTCCTCTCACAGCCAATGCCCTGCGCTCCCTTTCCATGTCTGTTTCAGGTCTTCGGTAACAATGTGACCCACATATTATGCAATGTTAACCTACTATATATTCGTGCTGTTTAGTACTACTGACCTTCGCAGATCAAGTTCAAAAAAACCTAGTCATTTCAAGATCGCAAATTATAACTAAAATGCAATCTCGTGCACAAGCTAATCAGCTATAAAACACGATAGCGTACGATTTACACCGGCCGGACCGGACTCATACACACAAAAAAAAAAAAAAGGTGGAGTGCGTATTCTGTGGTATTGAGTAAGGATGGCTAGAAACTGTAAAAGTTTATCTAGTTGGTCATTTTATATTGAAACAGGATTAGGTACTGTTATTTTAAAGTTTACTTTATTACTCTTTTGTTTCACATATTATTATTATTTTAAAGATACACATAACACAACATCACGCCTGTATTCCCCGAAGGGTTAGGCAGAGCTGTACCTATAGTACACCCACATTTCGCCAATTATGTTTAAGTCCCATGTAATAGGGGGCGAGCCTATTGCCATCAACCGGGCACGTATCCAGACTCCGGGCTGCTACTGAGGAATTTCTGATGAAAAAACCCAATAACACTTTGTCCGAGGTCCGGGAATCAAACCCAGGACCTCATGCTCAGCAGTAGCGCTCGCGACCACTAGACCAACGAGGCAGTTCTTGCGACCACTAGACCAAAGAGGCAGTTCTTGCGACCACTAGAGTCTAGACCAACGAGGCAGTTCTTGCGACCACTAGACCAACGAGGCAGTTCTTGCGACCACTAGACCAACGAGGCACTTCTTGCGACCACTAGACCAACGAGGCAGTTCTTGCGACCACTAGACCAACGAGGCAGTTCTTGCGACCACTAGACCAACGAGGCACTTCTTGCGACCACTAGAACAACGAGGCAGTTCTTGCGACCACTAGACCAACGAGGCACTTCTTGCGACCACTAGACCAACGAGGCAGTTCTTGCGACCACTAGACCAACGAGGCACTTTTTGCGACCACTAGACCAACGAGGCAGTTCTTGCGACCACTAGACCAACGAGACAGTTCTTGCGACCACTAGACCAACGAGGCAGTTCTTGCGACCACTAGACCAACGAGGCACTTCTTGCGACCACTAGACCAACGAGGCAGTTCTTGCGACCACTAGACCAACGAGACAGTTCTTGCGACCACTAGACCAACGAGGCAGTTCTTGCGACCACTAGACCAACGAGGCACTTCTTGCGACCACTAGACCAACGAGGCTGTTCTTGCGACCACTAGACCAACGAGACAGTTCTTGCGACCACTAGACCAACGAGGCAGTTCTTGCGACCACTAGACCAACGAGGCAGTTATTTTAAAGATAAAGATTATATTATTGCACAACTGTGTACAGTTTCAGTTCAGTTCTTATTTAAAACGTAATACAATTGGCCGAAAGGTTCTGGAGTGGCGACCGCGTACCGGAAGACGTAGCGTTGGAAGGCCTCCCACAAGGTGGACCAATGACCTTGTGAAGGCCGCAGGAATCCGCTGGATGCGGGAAGCACAGAGTCGGCCGAAGTGGCGGTGCTTGCGGGAGGCCATGTCCAGCAGTGGACGTCTTTCGGCTGATTTGATGATGATAAAAGTTTTGGCTCAACAGTCTACCCATGTCGGATATATTATGCAATAGTATAAGGCAAATAAATTACATACGAACATTAATTTTCTCAAAAAAAACTCATGTAGATTATAAAATAGGTACATTATCAATCAACATTTTTTAATTTTGTTTTAAACATATTTCCATTTAATTGCTTAATAGCTGGCGGTAACTGATTGTATACACAAATAGCAGTTACATACGTACTTTTATAATAAATCATATAATTAATAACAGGTAAATTAATGTCATATTTATATTGCTTTCGAATGTTTTTATTAGAATCAGATTTGAAATGAAAATATTGCACATCATTTTTAACAAATTAATAAACATAATTCAAGTACCTACTTATAAAATATGTAAAAAAAAAACCTGTCCGATCCGAAATGTATAGCAGTACCTATGTGCTCATAGGTACTGCAATTACATTACCAAAAAGTAATATAAAATCTTATTATTATTGAAAATAAAAAGTTTTATTATTATTTAAAATTCACATTTTTGGTACCTTGTACCAAAAATACCTCAAATCCATTAACAATTTTTATCTATTTAATTTGTCCCGAAAATTTGAGACATGAACATTCTGAAACTAAGGTTTTCCGAACCACTGCGGAGTGTGCCATGTGCCATGTACCGTGTGTGTGTCATCATGGTGCAAAATCTATGAACTGTCGTTCCACAAATCTGGGCCGTTTTCTGCGGATATTCTCTCGCAAACGTGCCATGGCGGCTAAATAATACTCTTTAATCACCGTTTGTCCCTCTGGAAGAAATTCGTAAAGCTCGGCAACTCGGCTATATCAGGTGAATCAATACAACAAGAAATAAGTACACGAAATTTTGTATCCTCTACAGGAATTATCGTGTTTTATTTCTTTTAAAGCCCATATTTGCTCTTTCTCTCCCTAGATGTGCTATTTTTTCACTCTAAATTACTGTTTACTGTTAAACAAAAACAAAGTATATGAATATACTGTTTTCACTGACAGAGCTATATAGCTAAATAAAAAGTTTCATCAACTACGTAGAACATCATGCATGCGCCTGCACATGGCCGCAGTGGTTCGGAAAACCTTAATTTCAGAATGAAACTGATACGTCTCAAATTTTCGGGACCAAAGTAAATAGATAAAAAATCGTTTAAAATAAGTTTTTATTCTTATAAATTTATTTATCTTTATATAGATTATTTTCTATTTTGTGAATGTGAGAACGCTGTAAGCTTAGTAGTGGACTGTAGCTTTGTTGACCATCATCATTTTGTTAAGTACCGAACTCGTTGTAAGACCTACACTGTCCTCCCATATCTAATAACACTGTAATTAAAATTATAATAAAACCAAATGATTTTTTAAAGAAACTCCACGGTTACGAGTGTCTTGCCATTCTCCATAGGAAACGACCAATTAGAACCGTGTAGGTTTATGTGAAATAAAATATTTAGAATTTGATAATTGTTGTGTTGAGCTAGATAAGCATTTTATAGTGTGCGTTTACAGACCTCCAAATTATCAAAACTACTCTATATTTGAGTCAGTAATGGAAGATGTTTTAGCAAAACTTGCAACTGGTAATAAATCAGTAATTATTTGTGGTGACTTTAATATTAATATTTTAGAAAATAATACAAATAGCAGTAGATTATTAAGCCTCTTTAAATCATTTAATCTGTCAAATGTGTTTTTAGAACCAACGCGAATAACGTCGACTACTGCCACATGTATTGATAATGTCTTTTGTTGCTGCGACTATTTAGATAAAGCCATTGTAAATTATCTCCCTTCCGATCACAGCGGTCAAACCGTTATTTTTGAGTCCAACACACCAATACAAAAAGTGCAGATTCAAATTAGACCAATAACATCGGGTAATTTAAATAAGTTTAATAGCTTCTTAATTAGCAAGTTATGTGGTCTGGGCCTAAATATGTCCAATGTCAATTTTTTGTATGAACAATTTTTTTCACTAGTGCAAACAGAGTTCAATAACTCTTTTGAGAAAAAAACTAAAACTATTTGCCCTAAGTTTTTATTCAGTGACTGGGCAACTAAAGGCATCAGGAAAAGTAGGGATAGATTATTTGAACTGTATGGCCTTAAGCCGTATATTAACACGGAAACTTTTAATAAGTATGTTGCTACTTACTCTAAAACTTTTAAAACTATCTGCAAAGCAGCTAAAGCGTCTTTCATTAGCAACAAGGTTAAATCAGCAGAAAATAAAATAAAGACAGTTTGGAAAATTATTAACAATGAAACGAACAAGAACAAAAGTCATAATACTGATTACACATTGGACACATCCCGCGGTCTCATTAGCGATAAGATCGAAGTTGCTCAGGAATTTGCAACTTTCTTTACCAATATTCCTATTAAAACTACAGAAACTTTAAATTCCTCCCCCTTACTTGCTATTGATTTATTAAGAGCGAATGTTTCAGCCTGTCCTTTAGAATTTAAATTTAATCATATAAACCCTGTGGTCGTTGTTAAGGCTTTTAAGCAACTTAAGATCAAAATTACCGAAGATCTATGGGGCATGTCTACTAAAGTTTGTCAATCTATTATTGAGACAATTGCACCCTATTTAGCTTTAATATTTAATTTGTGTGTAGATCAAGGGGTCTTCCCGGATTTAATGAAGTACAGTAAAGTTATTCCACTTTTCAAATCCGGGGACAGCAAGGATACTAATAATTATAGACCCGTATCGGTTTTGCCGGTTTTCAGCAAGGTGTTTGAAAAAGTAATGTTAAATCAAATGCTCAATCATTTTAATCGTAATAACATCTTACACGATCAACAGTATGGTTTTACCAAGGGACGTTGCACAACTGACGCCGGTGTCACTTTATTAAAACACATATTTAACGCGTGGGAAGAGGCACAGGATGCAATAGGTATCTTCTGCGACCTATCCAAAGCATTTGATTGCGTTAATCACGAAACACTGCTCTTGAAACTTCAGCATTACGGACTGGCAAAACTTGCGCTGAACTTAGTAAAATCATATTTGAATGATAGACTGCAGCAAGTTCAAATAAACGGTGTAAATTCATTGGGTTTAAAAGTCAAAATGGGTGTACCACAGGGCTCGATATTGGGCCCATTCCTCTTTTTAGTATACATAAATGATTTACCTCATTTACTGAAAAACCGACCACAAATGGTGTTATTTGCTGATGACACATCACTTATTTTTAAGGTAAACAGACACGCACAGGAGCTTGACGACGTAAATAACGCTATGCTAAAGGTCCATAATTGGTTTACTGTAAATAATTTAGTATTAAATGAGAAGAAAACTAAATGCATAAGATTCGCGTTACCGAATGTTAGAAGTAGTGAATGTCACGTTGTACTGAATAAGGAGACACTAGAATTCGTCGAAAAAACGGTTTTCCTGGGAATCACGCTTGACTCTAAACTACAGTGGGGTCCTCACTTAACATCACTTGCAGGGCGGCTAAGTTCAGCCGCTTACGCTGTTTGGAAAATCCGCCAACTAACAGACGTGGATACCGCGAGACTGGTCTATTTTAGTTACTTTCATAGCATCATGTCTTACGGTATTTTGCTGTGGGGACGGGCCGCAGATATTGACTCTATATTTATTCTGCAAAAGAGGGCTGTTAGAGCCATCTACAACCTCCGCAGACGCGAATCTCTTAGGGAACTGTTTAAGAAAATTAATATCATGACGGTACCTTGTCAGTATATATATGAAAACATTATGTATGTTCGAAAAAATCTACATCTCTATAGTAAGATAAGTGACAGGCATAATTTTAACACAAGAAATAGGAACAAATTAGATCAACCACGTTTCAGATTGTCTAAAGTACACACTTCTTTTATGGGGTACTGTATAAAATGTTATAATAAAATACCACTCGATATTCTTCAACTAAATGAGAAGAAATTTAAAACTTGCATTAAACGCACACTATGTAGACAAGCATACTATAAGTTGGATGATTATATCGTAGATAAAAATGCTTGGCTAAATGCTGGTCCTGCTCCACAGCCACTTGGGCTCACTAGTTAAAAATGAAAAAATTGGTAGAGTTGCTTCCCCTTTTTTATTTTTTCTGACTACGAACTTATTGTTTATTTTGTTTTTTTTATTTTTATTAAACTAAGTTTTAATTATTGAATACTCCAATAGATAATATTGATTTTCTTTCTTTTGGTGGTAAAATTCTTGCAAACTATAGTTTTGTATAACTTAGACGCATTTTTATTTTCAATTTTTGTAAATGTGAGTACCATGGAGTCGTTTTACTATGTTATTATGTTGATTTTGACTTGAAAGAGCAGGGTAGTTGAGAGTATGTCATGCTCACTTAAATGTCTCGCTGATGGTGGCGAGTGTGTTGGATCATTCGGTTCCCTACAAAATGGTTGAGCTGGATGGTGCTGATCCACGCGTCATGTTCGTGAACGGGCGCCGTCAGTTGAGACTGGTCATCTCTTAACTGCCAGGGCTTATTTTTAATCGTTTTTGATTTATATATAATTTTTTTTACATTGTTCTCACATATAGAATCAACAAGAGTAATGTACCCAGGATTTTGTAATTTCGATATTTAAAAGAGTGTCCTTGGAGTTTCTTGCCCGTTCTTCTGCATAGAGATCTACGTTTTGGAATGGGCAACTAGCTTCAACTTTCTGACTAACTGACTCTTTGACAATTCAAAAGTGCCTGTAAAGGGTTTAATTGAAATAAATGGTTTGAGTTTGAGTTTGAGTTACCATAACATCTTTTAAATACCTAATAGGTCTGCAACCTGAGTATTCACAGAATGAGTGTTTTCAGTGACGAATGGTAAGTGATGGGAAGACAGAAATAGAGCTTCAGCCTTCATTACATGAAATTTTTAAAAAATCTTCTCGTCTATTTGGTGACCCTTGCGAAGCCTTCAAAATTGGTGGTAAATTGATGACGTGCACGACTAGCACAAATTAATTATGTATCTATTTACTTAAATCATAAAAAAACTTAAAATACTGTTTAATTTTCCGAAATATTGTTTACTTTCCCACTTTGACCATAGTATACTTGATTTCTTGTGGAAAAAGTTGGTAACCTTACATGTGTTTGAAAGTTGAATTGCTTATTAGGTACGTTAGTTCCGAAAATTGCTACTTATTTGTTTTGGCGCTAGTATCGTAGCGATAAGTGCATATTAACAAACAGAAAACGATAAGCGATAAATTTCGCGATGACTGCGCGATAATTGCTGATTACTATTTTATACGTAATAAGTTTGCGGGTTTCGTCGCTCTAGAAATGAGAGCGTGCAGACGGATGCGCGCGCACAGATACACCCAGCACCCTAATTGCGTAACACACGATCAATCACAATCAGTTTCGTTTTGACAGTTCAACAACAATTCATTGCGTTATTTACGTCGTTGAGTACACAAATATTTCAAACATATACGAAGCAATATCCTTCAAAATTATTCCGATTATAATAGATAGATCGTGTGTTACGTAATTATGGTGCTGGTTGTAGCGCATGCAGTCGTCTGTCAACGCGCTGCGCCGCCGCGTTCCGCCCCGGCCGGTGTAAACCGTACTTAACGAATACCTAAGATACATAAAAACAGGTAACATTCCTACTGATAATTATATCAAAGCATGAATTATTTCAGTCATAATCCTAATCCTAAATAACTATGAAATCCTAACTAACACTATAATTGCAAAAGTGAGTTTGTTTGTTACGCTTTCACGCTAAAACAGCTGAACGGATTTGGATGAAATTTGGCACATGAGTAGACCATGACCTGGAGAAGGACACAGGCTATTTTTTATCCCGATATTCCCACAGGATCGAGACTTATGCGGGAGAAACCGCGGGGCGCAGCTAGTATTAATATTAATAATATTAAACATAACAAAACATCACGCATTGTTTCCCCGAACGGTTGGGCAGAGGTGTACCTGTAGTAGGTACACCTACATTTTGCCAGTTGTGTTTTAAGTCTCATGTAATAGGGGGCGAGTCTATTGCCATCAACCGGGCACAAATCCAGTCTCCGGGCTACTACTGAGAACTTCCAGATAGAAAAACCCAATAACACTTTGCTCGACCCGGGAATCGAACCCAGGACCTCATGCTCAGCAGTAGCGCTTGCAACCACTAGACCAACGAGGCAGTCATAATAATATTATAAATGCGAAAGTGAGTTTGTTTGTTTTGCTTTCACGCTAAAATGGCTGAACGGATTTGGATAAAATTTGGCACATGAGTAGACCATGACCTAGGTTAGAACATAGGATACTTTTTATCTCGATATTCAACGGATCGAGACTTATGGGGCGCAGCTACTAATTTATTAAGACATTTTAAGGGCGAAGCCGGAAGCTTGTATAAATATTGATAGGAATATTGGTAGGATTCAGCTGCATTGGATTATAATGGAAAATAACCCCATGTTTACTTTATTTTAGATTTACTGAGAAATCTGGTGTTTATCTAAGAGCTCCTGCAGACATACAATTTTATTGTAAGTTGGCCAACTATTTATAGTAAGTTACTAAGATACAGATACCGATTTAGTTGGACAAGATGGCATGCCAGCATGTCACTATACCTATTGGTATACTCTGTGATTTAGTAGGCCAACTTATAATTGTTAATCTGCGGTTGCCCTAAGTCTTTTTAATTGTATGTTTTTTTTCATCCTATAAGGGGAACGTGTTTTCTATTTGAGGTAGGAACCCTACACATGTGGGCAAACTCACAGGCAGAAGCTAGCAAAAGTATAGGATTCAAATACAGTCAAACCGTTTATAACGACTTCGAAGGGATCGTCGGATTACGGTTATTATAGCTGATAGTCGTTATAACCATACACTATGTTAAGTAAACAGAAATTCTGGGTCCTCAAAATTTCGTCATATTAAGGGGTATTTAAAGCAAAAGGGTTATAAACAGTTTTGAGTCTAATAACTTTGCATATATGTATATTCCCGTGGAACCATCATCATGTCTTGTCAGATTTTAGATTACATGATGCTGTAAAGGTTCTATAGCTGTAAACAATGCAGTAGATAATAAATAACACATAACATATCATCGCTCCTGTATTCCCCGAAAGGTTTGGCGGAGGTGTACACCACCCACATTTCGCTAGTTATGTTTAAGTCCTATGTAATAGAGGGCGAGCCTATTGCTGGCAACAGGGCACAAATCCAGACTCCGGGCTGCTAATACTGAGGAATTCCTGATAGAAAAACTCAATAACACTAACACGCACTAAACGTTGGTAGAATTAAAATATTTTTTTTGTGTAATATCTTCCAAAAATAGCTGTTTAAAGGATCAAACTTTAATCAAAACTGCAAAATATTTCAAAAATTCTAATCATTTATTTGAATGGCCTAGTTTTTAAAAAAACATCTATGAAATAGTTTCTCTTCAAGTTTCCCACAACACTTTCTCTTTAAGTTTCCTTTGCTTACTTTGAGAAAAATACATTAGGCATTAAATTATCTATTATCATGGTCTATGATCTAGAAAGTGTGTCAAGTGTCTTCTGCACCGTTACTAGGTCAGTAGAGTTTATACACATACTTTTAATTATTTATCAAAATTCAAAACGTACTTTCTGGTAATCAAAACTTACGTGAAAATATTTTCCGGCGGAACACACTATTTACCTGCACGTGAGAACGTTCTTATGCTCACTTGAAACTGATTACTCGCAATCCTTTAATACCTTTATGTAAACCACTGAGTACGAACAATGTAATTTTTCATTCATTTCAGAGAGAAAAAGAACTGAATAGATACATCCACACACTGAGAAACGGATATAAATAGTATCAGAATCGATCACAGTTAAGATCTCTCTTTATTATTCAAATTAATTGAATAAATACATTGCCAAAGTTGCCTCTAAATTTCACTTTTTCTTATTAGTCAAATAAAATATTTTTACTTACCAGTAGAGCGTTTTGATAAGCTGGTATTTACTTAAACTTTATACACGATTTTAGGAGTCACAACAAATGATTTTCGCTTTGAAATAAAGCTCAGATTTATTATTTTAATTAAAAATAGTGTCAGCGTAACACACTTCTCACCATTTTCGGGGTGACTGACGTAAAGGATTTCTTTTCTACCATATGTTATCTGTCAATGTCAAACTTAAAAACTCAGTGATAGTGTTGCTATAGTTTTATTTTTAGTCTTCTATAAAAAGTAAAAAACTTGTATCGCGCCATAATTCCACTATGGGAAAAGCAGAAAATGCTTTATAATTTTGTCTTTCATTTGAATCTAATACCTGAATTTAGCGTCGAATTTAGTGTCATAGTATTTCTAACCTTATTTCGCTAAATAAGGTTAGAAATACTATGATTAAAACGCTTACTACTATGACGCTTCATAGTAGTAAAAAAAATACACTCTTAGGACAAATTTACGGCGGTCGGACGGACAGCGGAGGCTTAGTCCCGTTGGCACCTTCTGGGTACGAAAGCCCAAATAGTAGGTATAGTAAAAAAAAACAGTTTATGATTCTGTAGTTAAAACCTTCTGTAGTTAACTATGTTTAAATATTTTTCTATATACAAAAAAAAAATTAAAAATATAAAGTATAAGTGTATGTAAGTCGTGGCCAGATCTTAGAATATTGATCATTTCATGAAATGGCCAGCTAACATTAGCCATATCGTTAAAACGTCAACGTTTAATGATATGTCAGTCGACGTTTGGCCTCATTAATGTAGGGTATCCATGGTGTAAGGTGTAGTAAAAATAGCCAAGTAAGTAGTAACTGTAACCAACTTGGAAGTAGCGTTCGCCGGCCGCTCCCTGCGCTCGCGCGGCTCACGCGCGTTGGTCACAGTTCTAACCTAACCTAACCCATTTGGTCGAGGTGTCACTTCTGCAGCGTATTTTATTACTTTTTTTGCGTGGTCATCCTACTTTGTTTGATTTGTTGTATGCCACCGCCATGATGCACAACAAAAACAAAGCATCATCAACGCCTCTACCGGTGGATAATCTAACTATTTTACGATATGATCACTAATGTTTGGCCACATCATGAAGTAGTCGTGCGTTTAACTGGTCATATCGTTAAACGTTGAGTATTCAACACAGACTACTTAGATTGGTATTCAATGATCTGGCCAGGCCACTTCACGATGAGATCAGTGGTCGATGTTGACTTCATGAAATGATCTATTTTACGATCTGGCCACGACATAAACATATGCTCATAGGATATTGTGAATAAAATTTGTGATTGCTTGGCGTTTAAATCAAAGTGATTAAATGGATACAGATTGTATATTATCTCAGAAAATCGTATATAAACACTTCAATTAAAAGCGATACTATTGTTATTGGGCCATTCTTCAAAGATAAAGATGAATTTTCGTATGGTGTCTCGAAAATTTCACTTCTTCTAAAACAATATTTTCTGAAGGATAATCTTGTTAAGTTCGGCTGAGGCAGGAGTGGTTCGTCTGACACCCATGCTTGGTAATAAGCTCCAAAATACGGTATAATAACGCTTTTCCCGAACCAATACCAAAGCAGTACGAAGAATGCTGTTAGAAGTATAACTTGAAAAAATATGTAGAAAAAGTAAGGGAAGATTATAGGGTCTGGTGTTGTTAATTTTGTGATTTTACAGACTAGCCATTGTATCATCATCCAGTAGACGAGGCATTGATTTGTTCCCGCGCATAATGACACGCAGCAGTCCCATAGTCTGGCCCCGATAATGTATGGAAAGCAGAACACATCCCACCAGTTGTAACCGAAAACTTCCTCGATCTGGGCGTGGAACTGTTCGCCATGAATTTCATCGCATCGGAACCTTTCCTGACGTTTTTTCTTCTTGGGCGCCATATTTGAATTTCTCCTAAAACTATTTTTTTTTCTTTCACTACAAGCTCCAACTCATAATTTGGGGTGATCTAAATGATCTTGGTGACCTTTAATAATTAATTATTCAGAGTTTAGAATTTGTCATTACAAATCCTAACGTCATTCATTTATGACTGACAGTCTCACTGACATCTTCATGTACAGCGTTAAAATTACATGCTCTGTGTACAGCGTGTTCATTAAAACTTGACCAGTGACACGATTGGTAGCACTGGTCTGTCAGTCGCGCTTTCACACTGTCCGACACGAAATCGGTGTCGGATGCCGATACGTTATCGGGGCAAGTACAGTTCGCGTCAAATAACTTTGCCGCTCTGAAGTAGGCTACAATAACTGCACAGTAGTTAATCTTACTTAATTAAAAACAGCAGCGCGCATGCGCAACCTTACTTTAGAGCGGCAAAGTTATTTGACGCGAACTGTAATGAATTAATTATAAGAATCTGATATCTAGTATCCGATATCGGATCAGACAATCTGAAAGCCAGGTATATATCACCCTTGCCCCAATATCGTATCGGCATTCGACACCGATAACGTATCGGACAATGTGAAAACACTCTCAGAATAATAACTAAACTACAGTGTCCAGTACGATAACGATGTCGGATGCTGATACGATATCGGAAAATGTATGAATTATATGGATCCAATATCCGATATCGGATCGGACAATCTGAAAGGCGGGTACTTACATAATTCATACATTTTACTTGCCCCGATATCGTATCGGCATCCGACACCAATAACGTATCGGATAGTGTGAAAACACCGATATCGTATCCCACAATGTGAAAACGCTCCTCAGAAACGGCGAAACATTATATATATTCTGTCAATGTTCCATACAATATTTGACAGGAACTAGAGATTTCAACATGTTTTGTTGTAATGTTTCGCTGCACTATTTGCACTGTTTGCGTTTGCACTGGCGAAACATTCACTACAAAACATGTTGAAATCTCTAGTTTCTGTCAAAGTTCCATACAATATTTGACCGGAACTAGAGATTTCAACATGTTTTGTAGTGAATGTTTCGCCAGTGGAAACGCACACTAAGCTTGACAAGCAATAGTGCCAACATGACGGCAAGGGACAAGTTATTCTCAATGAACGGTCTTTATTCATCCAATGTCAACTATTTTTTTTCCAAAAGTTTGCTATATGATGCTGCAGAATAGTTGAGATTGGCTTAGCTGCCAAAGAAAAAAAAATGTTCTCTAAAACTCAACACGCACAAAGCGGGTGAGTGTCGGGCGTGGGTTGACCGTGTGCTGTTGAGCTTAAAAGGCCAATATCCTAACTAATATTATAAATGCGAAAGGGAGTTTGTTTTGTTATGCTTTCACGTCTCAACGGCAGAACAGATTTCGAAATTTAGCACAAAGGTTCCATGGGCACAAGCTGGTAGGTAATATAGTATACCGTTTTCGGCACACACCAGTCGAAAACGCGGCGGAAATTCCGCGTGCTTAAGGTTTTTACGAGAGCTATGGTGGCCCAGTGGTGATGACCAACTTACGAGTCTTGAGTACGATCTTATTCCCAGGCAGGCATCGTGTCTGCCTGAACCTGAACCCACCAACGAAATTGCACTAATTAATTAATTTGTTGGACATGGCGACATGTCTTACAATCACAAATTTTAGCGTGCATTCGGTCTTCTGTGGTTAATGCTACAGTTTTGTCGCATCAACAGCAACGTTGTCGCACCTCCGAAGTGCACTCTCGTTTTATTTAGGACTAGCTTCCGCCGGTGGCTTCGCCCTCGTTATATCTTTGCAAATTATAACATAAGGTACTCAGTGATGATACAACATTCTACTGTTGAAAGAATTTTTGGAATCGGTCCTTTCGTTTTGAGTTTATTCATTAAAAACAAATATACAAACTTTATTAGTTTAGAAGAAATCGCGTGTAATGTTACGTACACACGTAGCGATTTTAGACACCGTTGACTAATCGGCTGTTAAAATCTGTGCGTGTCGAGATTTTAAAATCGCCAGCGACCCGCCACTGTGACTAAAGTCATTGTGTTTGCACTGGCAATGGAAACAGTTTTTTTTTTTTTTTTTGTTTTAACTATGGCATCTCGCAGGTATACCACTAAGGTATTTACTGCTCAACCGAACAATCCTGTGGCTGCCTTAAGCACTACACTCAAAGCCTCCAGCCAGGAGCAAAACTATTCTAAATTAAAATTAGGCGAACGCTCGCTAAGGGCACCCCCTGTGGGGTACGAACCTCGGCTTAGGAAATGGGAGTAAAAACGGGAACTTATTTATTACGAAGTCTACCGTTCTATCTGTCTTTCGGTCAACATGTCTGTTTGTCCGTTGACCTGTCTCTCTGTACCTGACTATCCGTCTGTCTGTAGCCAGTTGATTTTTTCACAGAATTCGTGATGTGTATAATATAACAAAAAAAGAATGGAGACTAATAGTTTTGGTGGTAGGGAACCGTATAACCTTGTGTGCGATTGTTAGGGACGGCGTTGTGCCAAATGTGTTGAGATTTTTACGATAAAATAAGGAAAATGGAATAAATAAAATACGTTCTTGACAATTATGATTATCTAAAGCATTCCATCAACAAAAACTTCTATAACAAAAGTAATAATCGTTATTGAATGAAACTGAGAAGCTGAACTAGTTTCTGCAGGTGTGTCAAATATGTCACCTCTTCTAAAACAGTATTTCCTAAAAGACCTCCGCGATACGTTTTTCGGCTTTTCAGTTTCAAAATCATCAACAAACGCCGCATAGAATGTATAAAAAAACGGTAAAACAACAGATCTACCGAAATAGTACCACATCAAATAGAAAATCACTGACATAAGGGCAACTTGACCAAACATGTAGAAATAGTAAGAGGAGACAATGGGGTTAGGGGTTGTTGCGCGAGTTATTTTGCAGATACACCATTGTACCATCATCAAGAATACCACTAATTGGTTCGCGCCTGCGCATAGTCCAATGCAGCAGTCCCAAACCTTCGAGCATATGGAGTAAGGAAAGCAGAACACCTCCCAGCAACTAAAATCGTTTGGGTCATCTATTTGAATGTACATTTGCTGTCCCAGGTTTCCGGCGCTTATCTGTTCATTCATTTTATTTATATTTTATTGTTTGTTTCTTTTTCATACTTTTATTTTTTATTTATTTTTTCATTTTTCGACGACTTATATTTGAGTTTTACTCTTGCTCTATTGTTTGGAATTTAATAATATTTTTTGTGTAAAGGGATAGTAAGAATGAATAAAGCGTGAAGGAATTCGGCAGTAGGTAAGTATTACTCTTGACGTAAAAAAGTAACTGAAACAAACAAAATTCGCTTTAGAAAAGGCGTGTCCTGCATGTTAAATAATCAAATAGTATGACAAGACTTTGAGATGAAATGAAACTGATCCATGACCCCTTGAAATCCAGGGACTGGCACTAGTGGTCTGACGTTTTAGTTGATCTAGCCCTATTTTGGGCCGTGGGGCAAACAAATTAATATTTTATTAAAATTATGTTGTATTTCAGAGTAGATACATTTAAGGTGGAAGATTATTAGATACTCAACATTTAGTGCATTCCACAATGTGAACTTAGGTGGTAGGTTTCCATAAAGATATGATTATTGTAGTCAGTGTCGGGCAAAGCAAATCACCTCTTAAAACGGGGTATAACCAAATACACAGTAACGCTTCGTACATAAGAAATACTTTAGACAAACGACTGAAGACAGCTCATGAGTAAAAAATGCAAAGAAATGAAGTAAAATAATTATGATGATAATAATCTTCACAGCTTATTGGTTGACAGTAAGGGATTGACTACCTATATTAAAAAGTACTCTGTGGGATTGACAGATGTTACAGCCGACAGGCCTACAGGCTACCTATAAAAGTACTCTCTGTAATAGGCCATGTAATAACATAGGCTTAGTAATAATAACTGTCACGGCACGACACGGATTGCTCCAAAAATATTAATTTTAGTCTATTTTTATTTTTGACTTTTATAACTGACATCAAATGTCACTAACAAATTATCTATGGTTAGTTCTAAGTTCAGACTATCCATACGTAGTCTGTGGTTAGTTCCGTGTTGATCATGGTGGGGTGAAGTTACGCAGTTCTTCCTAGAAAATAATATTACGTATTTTAACGTAATTATTATGATACGGATTTAGAAATTCACACATCAACTGCAGGATTTCGTGTAATCCATGCTTCTTCAAGGATTAAGCGCAGGTAGTGTGTTTTCAAATGATTTATTAGAAGTGAAAGTTTTGTCGTAGTTCGCAAAGTAAAAAGGTAACTTTTCAAGGGAATCCGAGCTATTTAAAACATGTTACTCTTAATTAGACGGAGGTGTATGGTCATTCAAGTTCTATATTCTATTGTTGCTTTGCTTTCTTTTTAGTTAAAACTGGTTTTTTCGACCTTTAAAGTTATTTTAGAAATAAATATTGTATAATTCACGCTTAAGGTTTGCAGCCTTGAGTGAGTTTTTTATTCGTCATAATATCCTTTAGCTTTACTTATTTGGTGTCAGCAACAAGTTTAATTTTTATTTGTTGTTTAGAACAATGTTTTGAGTTTCAAGTATTCTATAAGTTGAACTTAATTCGTAAGTTTAAGGAGAACACATATTTCTTCACTTTAGTTATTATGGTGCAAGGCGTAAAACGAGAGCTTTACATCTTCACACCATCTTTCAAAATAAAATTATTTGAGCAAACTCCAAATAAATTCATTATTCAAGTACAGACGCCAGCATGTCAACCTACTACAATCTGATTTAATAGATTTTTAACTTTATCACTGAAGCATAAGGTTCAAAGTTGATTGGGTTTGGTTCAAGTCTGTACAATGGCAGTGCTGATGATGGCCGAAAGTCAACACAGCGTGGTCAGCATCGCAGCCTTTGACGGACATGCTGTAATAAAGGCAGAAGACCGAAGGAGGAGACCTTTATAGTGTGGACAGCAAGGGCTGCAATGATTACCAAGCTTGAAGGCCGAGCATGTAGCTAAGCTAAGCTCAAGGCCATCATGAGTTGGCCAGCAATGCAGTCATTGCGAACTAAGGCTTGTATAGTGCTTTACTCGAACAATGAAAGAAATTGAAATAAAACCAGCTTAATAAAAATAAAATTTTAGATTAGATTTTGGAATATCTCGATAATTTATGAAAAGCAATACCTATGGAGAGTTGCAGAGATAGTAGAAAGAGGAGGCATTTCTTTAGGAGTGGTCAACAAAGCAGGCTATCAAAAAAAATAAAAAACCTTTTATTTATCAGTATTTATCTGAAACTTAGCTTGTTGCTTATAAAAACTAGGATGTGTCATAGGACGCATACCAAGACATCTGATACGTTATAGGAATTACTGAATGTCCTAATAAAAATAGTAAGACCAAAAAAAAAAAACTATTTTATTGTCGTTATTTATTTATTCATAACAATTTTTACATTGTGTCGAATACCTATTAAAAATGATTTTATACAAAAAAAAAAAAACTATATAACAAAATACATGCCACTTAATTAAAGAACAAATACTTATAAGATTTTTAGACTACTAGTAGCAGAACCAACAATAATGATAAACTAGTATAATATATGTATGTTTACAATTTAAATATCATCAAGAGAATAATAGCAGCCTTCCAGTAGGTAAAGCTTCAATGTAGTTTTGAAGTCCCTTTTGTATAGTGATAATTTTATATCAACGGGAAGTTTATTGAACATTTTAACTGACATGTGGTAGGTACCGTGTTCTACTATATTAAGTTTAGGAATATTAGTGGATTTAAACTCCTTTCTTCTCGTACTCTCTCTAAGCTTTCTTTCCTCTTCAGTCTCATATTGATGTACATATTTAGAAAAATGTGTTAGGAGCACCAATACATATAGGGAAGGTACAGTAAGAATATTCAAATTTACAAAGTGCTCCTTACAAGATTCCTGCTGACGAATGCAAACCATGGTGCGAATGGCCCTTTTTTGTAAAACAAATGCTCTCTGTATATTGTAACCGTAGCTGCCTCCCCAGCATAAGATGCTGTATCGTAACCTTGACTCGATTAACGCGTAATAGACTTTTTTTAACTGTGTAATGTCAATATCATCTCGTAGGCTTCTCAGTACATAACATGCTGAGCTGATGGAGTTTTTTAAACTTTCAAGTTCTGGTTTCCAGTTTAAATAACAATCAACATGTACTCCCAAAAACTTTACTGCCTCAACCATACTGACATGGACTCCATCCAAAGAACAATTTAGTTGACTTTTATTTTTGGCAGTGGTACGAAATAGGATTAAGTTGGTTTTACTAGCGTTCACTTTCAGTCCATTGATAGTTTCATTATCGTTTCGTTATCATAGGTACTATGTTTAAATTAACTGTGTTTTTAAAGTGCATGCTGTATTTTTCTTTCAGTAATGCAATGTACAAATTGTTAATGAAATGAAATCAACTAAAAAGTCATTTATTCAAACTAGGCTGAGAATCAGCACTTTTCAAACGTCAAAATTACATAAGATAGTCCCACAAAATGCTCGACCTTCACCACTTTCTAGTAGAAAAAAAAGTCAGAATTAATTTTATTTTTCATTTTTTATATTTCACCTTTAAAAAGTGCTTCTACTTCTAACTTATAGTTTCAAAAATAATCCTACAGGGGGTGATATAAGGGGTGAAAGTTTGTATGGGAAACCCAGCATTTCTTAAGTTGAATTGTCATATTGATTTTTTTTTTTTTTTTTTTTGTATACTTTAAAGAGATTTAAGGGATGGGAATTATAGTCACAGTCTGTATCTTGAGATTACTTTTAGTCTTTATTTCATTAAAATCGGTCCACTGCACTGCAGCACTGGGTTATTACAATTAATTAGCTGTCTGTGTGTCACCTTTTCGGCATTTACAGAAAAGTTGAAAGGTAATCGACTGTCTTGGTATGGGCATGTGATGAGGAGGGAAGAATCGCATGTGACTAAAAGAGTGATAAATATAAATGTTGAGGGATGGAGAGGGAGAGGAAGACCAAAGAAACGATGGACGGATTGTGTGAGGACTGATATGAAGGAAAAAGGTGTAGATGATTGCGTGACGGTTGACAGGGGAGAATGGAAGAAGAAAACGTGTTGCGCCGACCCCAAGTAACATGGGATAAGGGCAGGAAGATGATGATGATGTGTCACCTTTTCACTCCTTAACGGCTGTACGGATTTGGATGAAAAGCATTATGTATACGGATAGGCCATGATTTGGGCAGCACATAGGATACTTTTATCCCAGTATTACGTTCCTGTGGGACGATATCCAACATCCACGCGGGCAAAGCCGCGGGAAAAAGCTAGTAATATTATAAATGCGAAAGTAAGTTTGTTTGTTACGTTTTCACGCTAAAACAGCTGAACGGATTTGGATGAAATTTAGCACACGGGTAGACCATGACCTTTAATCCCATTGATGTATTAAAAGAGGTAGATACGGGACTTAGTCACAGCGCCTGGTCCTACTCAACTACGGGATTGCCCGTAGTTGGCACTCAGTCGCGCACGGAACATCGTAGATCACACAGCTCAATAATTTCAGTTTATTTGTAATAAACACGCATCAAAATGACTTCTTGTGCAGCTAAACAGTGCTTTAATAATGCAAGAAAGAAAAATATGACACATGGGATTACCTACCACTCGTAAGTACAGCCAAAAATGTTAATTTGTTGAAAATTACAATAATATTTTGACGTTTGCTTCGCCATATTTGTGAGAGCGAGATAGATATTAAAAACATGCGTGAAAGACACGATACGCACAAAATTTTGTTCACACGTTAGCGTCGTCTCCTATCTCTATCCTCGTCTATCGGTAACTGTAGCTTTGCGACTGTGAGATGACACTGATCACAGATGCGTGAGTTTCGGTGCATGTAGTCGTGCGCCGAGCCCAAGTTTACTGATTGCGATGTTAGCGCGTAACATATCTTCCTCCTTTTAATACATTAATGTTTAATCCCGATATTCTCACGGGATCGAGACTTACGCGGGTGAAATTGCGGGGCTCAGCTACTAACTAATAGATTAATAAATTATGTGATTAGATATTTTATGTAACTTTGCTCACATATTTTACAAATATAGTAAAAGTAGACGATTTTCCTAAAATTTTAACAAATAATAAGTCAAAGTAATTACAGAATGTAAAAGTAATGTCATACAAATAATAAAATAATACGTAAAGATAACTTGAAAGTCAAGTAAAACTTTAAAAAAAATCTTATCAACTTTGTAAATGTTTTTAATTGAATATTATTATCAAAGTGATAATCTGCGTTCGCAATTTATTGGCCAACATGTAACAAACATCAACTTTATGCAAGTGTAAATAAAGTAGATTTTAGACCGACTAGTAGGTAATGTTGAAAAAGTCATAAAAAATAGGAAGTTGTAACGCAAACTGAACTTTACTCGTATGTTGTTTTAAAAAAAAAAAAAAAAAAAATTGCGAACGTAGATTAGGTCGGCTTTTTTTTTTGTGTGGGAAATCATCAAATGACTTCTCCTCTCCCGCTCTGGGTGGAGCGGGAGGGCTTGTCAGACTCTTACTGACTAAAACCCACCCGTGCTCCTTCTGTTGCCTGTGCAATGCCAGGGGGCCACGGTATCCCGTTCGGACTTTCCCGCAACCCCGGCAGGCAATGGTCTCATCGGATCCCTTCACTCGCTGACATCTCGTTGTGGCGCGCACAACGCGCCGTCGACCCGGGCTTGGTCCTTACCGGACGGCGAGCTACCCATTGCTCACCGTCCGCAAGCCCGCGCCTACGGTGGCCGGGAATCCGCGATCGATTTCGATTAGGTCGGCTTCATACAACGAACGAAAACAGGCGCACGCACACAAGGTAAAGAAAGAAAAAAATAGGTTTAAGTAGTCACAGAAACACGCGCTTACAATAAACAGGGCCAAATAAAATTAGCTAGCGAAGCTCCACAGACGTATGGATGACTAAACATGATAAAACAAAAAATAAATTCATTTGATAATGTTTTTTTTTGGGGTCATCTGGTGTAATCACTTAAAATATCAGTTTAAAAAACCTTTTTTTTTGTGTAATCTTAACAGACACACACACATTTTATCAAATCACACTTCAAGTAACAAAACTACCGCGGTCATTGACCCAAAAAAATATTTTATATTTTAGTGTTTATTATTTTTTGCAATCGTTTGAATTTATGTCAGGATTTTTCTTTTTGAAATGGTAACACTACATACCGTTCATTATAACTTGTGCCTTGCCGTCATAATATTGGCACTATTGCTTGTTAGCTTAGTTTCAACTTTCAAAACAATTAAAGCTCGTTTTTTAATCTCAGATAGTAATTTGACAGGTGCAATTGTGCAAATGTCATTTCATATATATAATCAACTAATAACATTGCGTTGAACATTACATATTCAAACTATCTGGGGATTAAAAAAACCGGCCAAGTGCGAGTCGGACTCGCGCACGAAGGGTTCCGTACCATTATCTATAAAAACGGCAACAAAATCATGTCTGTTGTATGGGAGCCCCACTTAAATATTTATTTTATTCTGTTTTTAGTATTTGTTGTTATAGCGGCAACAGAAATACATCATCTGTGAAAATTTCAACTGTCCAACTATCACGGTTCATGAAATACAGCCAGGTGACAGACGGACAGCGAAGTCTTAGTAATAGGGTTCCGCTTTTACCCTTTGGGTAAGGAACCCTCAAAACGAACTTTAGAGTTCAAAATGGCATCACCGAACAGTGCTACGAATCGTGCCACGGGACAAGTTATAATGAACGCAGTAACTCGCTGTATGTGAAGCGTGTCTAAGGCTCTAGAGTCTAGAGCCTTAGACACGTCTAGAGTCTAGACAGACGGACTGCATTTCAACTGCAAATTTTCAGTTTAAATGCAGTTAGTACGACTGCAATAAAACTGTGTCGTAAGTAATATCTGCATTCAAACTGCTTTGCAGTTAAAATGCAGTCCGTCTGTCTTAAGTGTTCGCATGTTTTCGCTCGTAATATGGAGCCGAGGTTCTGTAGATATCTATCTATTTTGTGATAGTGTCCCTCATTAATAAAGACAGTAGGTTAATCTAAAAATAATGCTATACTTAGCTATTAATAAACTTTTAGATAAGACAAATTGTTTTTATTCATAACAACTAGTTATTAATAAAAACAATTTGTCTTATCTAAAACTCAACATATAGGTATACATGTTGAGTTTTAGAGGTTTATGCGTTTTATAAAGGGGGTCGAAATTTTCATTATTTTGCGATACCAGCAAAAAGAGAAAAAAAGATACAGTACTGGTTTTGCACCTGAAGTCGGGGTGTTGGTGTGAATTTTAGTTCATGTCAAATAATTGAATACCACAACATTTTTAATCGCGATTAAAAATAGTCAGATTTACATTCAGAATATCAAAACTTTATTTTAGTGAAAATGATTCACTACAATAAAAACTCAGTGCTCTCTTAGTGCTGTCAAACTAAAATATTTATAATAAAGTTGTGCCGCTTTAGTCTATTTCAGAATGGGAAATCGTCGTTTGACAGGAATAAACTAAATTTTGGTGATTTTTAGTCTAGTTTAGAGGCATTTGTGACAAGAGAATCGGCACCATTGTATTTCAATTAACTACTTCCCTATTAAAATCCATGCTTAGGCTAGTTTTAAACAACTCTTTTTCTGATATTTTCAGATCCCTCACCCACAAAAATGGTCACACAAACAATTTTCGCTCTGGCAACACTGCTTAGCTACACACACGCGGAGTACATACCGCCTGGTCCGGTGTACCCCTGCCCAAAAGACTCGACAGTTACCCTATTGTATCCTTGTGTCTGTGAAAAAGGGTCAGATACAGGCTTGTTCATAAAATGTGAGAATACAGGGTTATCTGTGCTCAGTGTGGGGCTGGGGAATATTGCAGGGTTGGGGTTGCCAGTTGAAAGATTGTTGTTGCAGGAGTGTAAGATTTGTGAGTATATTTTTGTTATTACTTTTAATTATGTTGTTTTTAACTAGCTCCATAGCAAAAAAAAACAATCGGCCTAGCCTTTTCCCATCGTATGTTGGGGTCGGATTCTCGTCTAATCGGGTGCAGCTGAATACCAGTATTTTACATGGAGCGACTGCCTATCTGACCTCCACAACCCAGTAACTGCGTAATACGATACCCCTTGGTAAGACTGGTTGTCAGACTTTCGGGCTCCTGACGATCCGTAACGACTGTCAAAGATCCACGAATGACAGCCGGGGCCAACGGCTTAACGTGCTTTCGGAGGCACCGAAAAATCTCGGTATGAAAAGAGGCTGAGATAGTCAGTCATCTAGGGACCAACCCCGGAAAGCGTAGCTTAACCCGATGGATCGACCCGTGCGGCTGTTATTACGAGCTCCTCCCACACGAGCTTATGCCACAGCGAGAGGTGCAAAAAGACGGTAAACCGAATTAAGAAACTACGAAATAGTTAAGACCTGTACATATCAGTTGATCACGGCCGCTGATAGTGTAGTCACCTGAAATTATGGGTTGATAATCTTTCTAATTTTTAATTTTTGTTTTTGAAGTGAAAACTTCTTTAACGGCGTTGTGCACTTTTTTGTGATGGGTAAAAAATGTTAAACTCGCGTCAGGACACGTGACCTGATCGAAAATTCGTAAGACGGAGGGAGAGAACACCGGTGCAAAATTATTCCCTAACCATTCAAAAATATCAAAAATGCACAACGTTAATATTCAAGTTTTCACTTCTGCCGGCACTCCCGGAGCGCAACCCTTTTTTTTTTTTAAATAAAGCGATTAGATTTTTTGTTTTACTGTCGTTAGATATCGATACCTATCGCGTCTGTGGGGTTTCTCTAGGTGATTTAAACTGACCCTGTATGAAACTAATATACTTGGCATCTTTTTCTAGCAAACCTCTTCGGCCCGCTCTTCCACCGCTCCACAATCAGGGTAATAGAGATCGTGGACACTCCTATCAAAACTATAGATCAGTATGCCTTCGCCGGCGTGAACAGGACCTTACAGGAGCTATACATGACTAATACTAAGATTGAGGAGTTTCCGAAAGATGCCTTTATGGTAAGTTTTTGAAAAGTTACGGGTCAGTTAATCTAACCGAATGAGGGTTTTCATGAAAATTGGCGCCACTCGGAAAAGAGGTCTTTCATTTCCACAGTGAATATGATGTTATGATGACGTTCATTCATCGTATCATTCACTCGTTCAACAATCAGTCATGACCTAAGAAAATATATGAGCTTTGACATTTTTGACAGGACTGACGTCTCAGTGCAAGAGGATAGGACCATGGAACTAGTATGTACTTACGTAGGACATACTAATTCCATGGGTAGGACACGTCATTTCAGAAAACCCTCATTGACAATCAGCACTTAACTTCACATTTAGCAACACATTAAAAAGATTTTGATAATCAGGGGTTGGAGTCCGCGCCACCACTGAAATCCTTTTGTGGCGGCGCTAGTGTCTATATCATTGCCTTAAAAAAAAAAATAGTTCTACAGTTTTCCGCCGGCCTTCTTTCGTGGCGCTCACTCTACTACTTTATTAGTTGAGCTTCTTGTGAAATAGCTTATCCAAGAAGTTAAATACTACATACACATTTCGATCCGCGTGATTTTGATTCGCATGGTGTACATACATAATAAAGCATTGCACAATAAAACACATAAAGGCTTCGTCTATGATCTATCGTTCGTTGATTATCTTATACTTAAAATCCCCCCTCTCGTCTCGTAATTCTAGTAGTCGACAGCGCTACTGCTGGACATGAGGTCTTGGGTTCGATTCCCAGGTCGGGCAAAGTGTTATTGGGTTTTTCTATCAGGAATTTCTCAGTAGCAGTCCGGAGTCTGGAATTGTGCCCGGTTGATGGCAATAGGATCGCCCCCTATTACATGCGACTTAGACATAACTGGCGAAATGTGGAGGTACTATAGGTACCATCGAAGAAGTTCATATCTATACACCGTAAGGACTATTTCTGCTTGCAGCGCTCGGCCGCTATGGAACCGAAGGGGTAACAGATGTGGTCATCGTGTTCACGGGATTTTGTTTTCAAACTGCTTAGATATGAACTTCTTCGATAGTACACCTCTGCCTAACGCTTTGGAGATTACAAGCGTGATTTTATGTTGTGTTTTTAAACATTTCAGATCTTAGGCAATCTATCAGTGTTGTCAATAGACGGACACAAGATGACGAAGCTGGATAAGCAAATCTTCGCCGGCAGCCAGGCGGCCGGCAAACTAGAGAGATTGCACTTATCCAATGGATTACTAGCTGATATACCGCCGGAGGCTTTTCAGGTAACTGCTAATTTAGTAGAAGACGGTTAGACTGGAAGCTGACCCCCACTTAGTTGAGTAAAGGCAAGACAGATGGTGATGATCAGAACTTGAATATATCAAATATTAATATCACAAATAAGTATTTGTGAATATCTAGACATCTACACACACAAATAAATAACATTGTAGTGTCTGTTTCTAAAGTCAGAATAACATCTTTTTACTAAATGTATGTGAAAGTGTATACGGTACTTACAAAAAACAAAAAAACCGGCCAAGTGCGAGTCGGACTCGCGCACGAAGGGTTCCGTACCCATTATCTATAAAAAACGGCAAAAAAATTATTTCTGTTGTATGGAAACCCCCATTAAATATTTATTTTATTCTGTTTTAAGTATTTGTTGTTATAGCGGTAACACAAATACATCATCTGTGAAAATTTCAACTGTAACTATCACGGTTTTACCCTTTGGGTACGGTACCCTAAAAACAAAAAAAAAGTTTGTGTCTGTCCGTTTGTCCCGGCTAAACTCCGAAACGGCTGGACCGATTTTGACGGAACGAGACAGCTGATGTTATACGGACTAAGGCTACTATTATTACGGTCTACGCCGGTGAAGCTGCAAGTAGTCACAAATAACCTGACTTGACTGTGAACACTGAAAATCAGCGCTGTGCTGTGGGTCCCCATAGCACAGCATCATGTTGAGTGGAAGCCTTCTTGTCACAGTCGAAGAAAGTTCATATCTATAGGTACCTACACCGTAAGGACTATTTCTGCTTGCAGCGCTCGGCCGCATAGAACCGGGGCGGTAACAGATGTGGTCATCGTGTTCACGGGATTTTGTTTTCAAACTGCTTAGATATGAAGTTCTTCGATAGTACTTATATCTATTTTGTTTTTTGATTACTCTTGTCTTTTTTGTGTGCACGTGTTTCAGTGACAAATAAACCCAATTTTTCTTTCTTTCTAAGTATTTTATCCGTTTCCATGTTTTGATTTCAGGTGCTAAAAAAACTAAAGAAGTTAGACCTACACGGCAACAAACTAGTAACATTGAAGCGTAGTCAATTCAAAGGATTGCGGGACACCGAAGTATTGGATTTAAGGTAATTTTCACTATTCAGTACTTATTTTTAATTATGGATGACCTGTGTTCATTCCCCTCCGTTTTTTATATAAATTTACGTATTATTATCTCGTTTATTCATCTAATCTGAATTCGCAATTTATTTGCCAAAAATGTAAACAAACACGAGTTTTAGGAAAAAGAACCGTAATGCCGGTACTGTAGATTCTGTTTGAGCTACAACTTCATATTTTCTTAATGACTTTTTCAACAGTACTACATACATAACATAACATCACGCCTTTATTCCCCGAAGGGTTAGGCAGAGGTGTACCTTTAGTACACCCACATTTCGCCAGTTATGTTTAAGTCCCATGTAATAGGGGGCGAGCCTATTGCCATCAACCGGGCACAAATCCAGACTCCGGGCTGCTACTGAGAAATTCCAGATAGAATAACCCAATAACACTTTGCCCGACCCGGGAATCGAACCCAGGACCTCATGCTCAGCAGTAGCGCTTGCGACCACTAGACCAACGAGGCAGTTAAAGTTATAGATAGTGCATCCACGACGACGCGCCCCACTCCGTGATTTCTGTACTGTAAGCTGAACTTTAGTATGGAGCGGAGCGGCTCTGCCCAACCCTTCGGGGAAACAAGGCGTGATGTTATGTTATAAGTCATTTTTATATTTCTGTTTACAGAGTTTGTTACCATTTAGTTTTTATACAAAAAAAAAAAAAAACATTTCGGTTTTACCGTAGGTTACCAAAGTATTTGAGAACGTTGGTTCACCTGTTATTGGCAACTGTATCAGCACATAACTGTTATTTTATATTTTGTATACAGAAGCTGTTGGTGTACCTGTATAAATAAATAAGTTTTCTTATGTCTACTTTGCAGCCACAACAGTTTGACCAAGTTGGATGGCAGTCATATTGGGGATTTGAGTAAACTAGGCTGGTGTAATGCCAGTCACAACCAACTTGGAGAGATACCAAGGTAAATATATTAGTTTTTTGCATAATCAGCTTATAATTTTCCCACTGCATGCTGGGACACCGGCCTCCAACAAAAACTAACCAATAAGTTGTCCAACAAAAACTAATAATTTAAGTTGACGTTAGATTTGATTAAATTCAATGCACTTTCAGTATGATTTACAGGGAGATTTACATGGTGATTTACAGGGCGATTTACAGGGAGATTTGCATGGTGATTTACAGGGAGATTTATAGGGCGATTTACAGGGAGATTTACATGGTGATTTACAGGGAGATATATAGGGCGATTTACAGGGATATTTACATGGTGATTTACAGGGAGATTTATAGGGCGATTTACAGGGATATTTACATGGTGATTTACACCGTGATTTACCGGGAGATTTATACCGTGATTTACAATCATATTTATAGAGCGATTTACAGGGATATTTATACCGTGATTTACAATCATATTTATAGGGCGATTTACAGGGATATTTATACCGTGATTTACAATCATATTTATAGGGCGATTTACAGGGATATTTATACCGTGATTTACAATCATATTTATAGGGCGATTTACAGGGATATTTGCGTGGTGATTTACACCGTGATTTACAGGAAGATTTATAGGGCGATTTACAGGGTGATTTACAGGACGATTTACAGCGCGATTTACAGGGATATTTACAGAGACAGTTCTTTGATTTGCCACAGTTGGACCCTTTTATTTATAATTAATTAACGACATTTTTTTTATAATAAAATCAAATCAATCTTCGATTCGTTCCGTTCGCTTGCGACTACAAACCTCCGACAACATTTTATTTATCATTTTTTATATCACCCTCAATATCTCACGCTGTTTAGCTATTTAGTAGAAGAAGATATAGGCTACTTTGTCTCGCAGCCCTATGAGTAAAGTCGGGGCAGTATCCAGTATATAAATATTAAAATTGTTAACTTTATTTTTCAGAGGCATGTTTGCAAGGAACACAGTTATAAAAGTGGTACATTTGGACAACAATAAGATCAAGAAATTGGATACAAACAGTTTTAGAGGAATGAGATTTTTGAGGTAAGTCTCATTAAACGCAATGCATGCGTGACTGCTGGGGTCGTGAGTTCGATTCCTGGGTCATGAAGAGTTTTTGTAATTTTCCGTAATAACATTTTTAGTAGTTGGAGTATGGATTTGAGCCCAGATAAATACTAATAGATCCGCCTAGTATAACTTAAAAAAAAAAAAAAAAAACTATCGAAATGCAGATACATCATAATGCACCTCTGCTGAGAAATGATACTTCGTTTCTATACGAACGCGGTATTACCCTACAGTATTGTTGCGCACGCGCGATATTACCCTACATATACGTTCAGGTCGCGTTTTTATTTTATTTTATGAACAGCTACAACATAGGACATTCAATCAAAACACAGGGTTATAAATAACCCGGGGTTGCAGGAAAGTCTGAAAGGGATACCGTGGCCCCTGGCAAGGTAAAGGCAACCGAAGGAACACGGGTGGGTTTTAGTCAGAGTCTGACACGCCCAAGAAGAGGAGGAGGAGAAGTCATTTGATGATGTCCCACCCAAAAAAAAGGGGTTATAAGTAATTAATAATGGAGCCTACTACATTATCCGCAGATTTAACATAAATAATAATCAATGGTTGCCAATGCCAATAGATGAACAATAAAAGCGTATAAGATTTTAAAAAAGTAAAAAGTTTTTTTAGAGCTAATTATAGCCATAAAAGTTCTAATTCATTTAAATAAATAAATAATAATAATTAGTTTAATTACAATTGCGATCATAGTGATGATTTTTTTTCTATACATCTGGCTGTCGGGGTAATACCGCCGTAATATAATTATTATTTTCACTACCCAGACGTCTGTACCTCCAAGACAACCAGATCTCAGACATAGGTCGCGGCACCTTCTCGGCGGTGACGCGCATCGGTACCGTCGACCTCGCCAGGAACAAGATCAGTAAAGTAGACTTCCAGATGTTCCAGGCGGTCAAGTATGCTGAGGTTAGTGTCATTATATGTTTATACGAGTACTTTGTAAATCTTTTTTTATTTCTTTCATCATTTGCCTAGTCTCTTCCCAACTATATTTGGGTCGGCTTCCAGTCTAACCGGATGTAGCTGAATACCAGTATTTCACATAGAGCGGCTGCCTATCTGTCCTACGTAACCCACTTATTTACCTCTTAGTAAGACTTCGCGTAATGGCTAAAAGATCTACGAATGACAACCGGGAGCAACGGCTTAACGGGCTTTCCGATTCACGGACGGGTCTCGGTATGTAATGGATGGTTATCCATCCACGAACCAATCTCGGCAAGTGTAGCTTAACTTTGATGGACCCGTGCGGCTGTTATTACTTAGCCACGAGCCCCACACCCTTTTTTTATTAATCGATACTGTTAGACTTCATTCGGTGAGACTGGAAGCCGACCCCAACATAGTTGGCTAGGCAGATGATGATCGACCGCAGTTAGTGTAGTCACTTGAACAATAAACAATTTTTTTTGTAAAAATGTCTTAGATGATAAAACAAAAGAAAACAGATTTTTTCATCTCTTACTTCAAGAAACAGCACTACAAGTAGTCGTTGACCCAAAAAAGAAATTTTTTTTAAATCGTGTTTTGGTGTCATCACGTCTGCGGAGTTTTGCTAGATAATTTAATTTGACCCTGTACACTAAATATAAACAGTGATAGCCTAGTGATGTGACCGTCGGACTGACAAGTCATGGTCTCGAGTTGGAACCCAACGCACCTCTGACTTTTCGGATTCATGTGCGTATTGTATAATTATCACTTACTTCAAAAACGGTGAAGAAAAATATCGTGAGGAAACCGGTCTGAAAGAGATATTTCTCGACGGCATGTGAAGCCAAGTCAGAGGCCCATGGGTGGCATAAAAACTCTGACACCAGGTTAGTCACGAAAAAGAAAGAAAAAAGAAGAAATATAAACTCCCTTTTTATTTCAGGAAATAAACCTAGCCGAAAACAATATAACAATAATAGAGAACCAGGCATTCACCGACCTCTACCAAGCCGTAGTGAACATATCACACAACTCTCTATCAACCATAGAGACGGGCGCGTTCCAGAACTGCAACAACATGACTTTGCTAGACTTTAGCCATAACAAGTTGTCTGTGATCAGTCCGCAAGCATTCGATGAGAATAGTTATGCGTATACACTGCTGATGGCGCATAATGAGTTTACCGACTTCTCTCAGGTGAGATAAAACAGTCGAATTCCAACAGTCCAGTCAAATCTATTTATTTACGAGAATATAGGTTTACAACGTATGGTATTAAAACTATAATGGCCCCTTTACATTATGACATTACATCTGGTGTGCAAATATTTAATTTTCTCCCGCAAAATGCTATTATTTCAATTACTTTCTAAGAAATTAGCAAAAAAAAATAAGAGCTCATACTTTAGGATTTTTATGGATCAAATTAATTAATTGATGACAAATTTATACCTATGTCAGTTCAAGAGATTGTGAGTTTCAGTTCTTAATGTCACCCATAGAAATATTGACTTCAGCAACTTTTGGCGATATTCCCATTACCATCCTAATCAAGTCAATCCTAGTCTGTCGAAATATTTATTTTCGGAAGGCTTACAGACTAATAACATTATAAAACAATAAAATCTAAATGGCTAAATTAGCAATTTAGATAAATACAAAATGAATACCATAGTCTAAGTTACATCTTATCTGTATACATACATTATAAGCAAATAAATGATTTCTATCCTATGTAGTTATTCCCTCAAAGTTGGTTAATTTTGTTCAATCTTAAGCCAAATTGCTCAAATTTAAAGCCAACAAACGGTTCAAGTGCAGGCAGGTGCCTCTTGTACAAAAAAATGGCTTTGCTAAGAGCTTCCTTAGTGTGCTTGCATTGGTGCAGAAGAGGTCAATGCCTTGCTCACAACCAAATGCATTATAATTGCGACTGGCTCTAAGAAAGTATGCATTACGCCTATAATTAGTGTTTGCATAGGGTACATGTAGAAGTGGTCGCTTTCGCACCGTTGCCCTTATCAACTTTGCCTTTAGCATTATCACAAGAAATTGATTTTGGCGACATTACCCTAACCAATATTGTCGTCGGCAATATTACCCTCATCGAACCATCGCAAAAAAAATCTAAAATAACTTCTTTCTCACAGATACCCATACAGAATATGTCAGGCATACAAATCCTAAACGCATCGTACAACAAAATAGAATCTATACAGAAGCTAGCATTCCCTAAGTTGTATGAGTTAAACACGGTGGATTTATCTCATAATAATATTAGTCAAATCTTTAATGCTGTGTTCCAGAATCTATTCTCTATAAGGTAAGCATATTGTACTATTTTGAGAATTTTTTATTTTTGTTAAAGTGTGTCATAGCCAATAGTGTCATCACAATGTCTTGTTTTTTCTTCCTTTTATATTTGTTTGTATATTGGCACCTTGCAGTATAGTAATTATTTAATCGTGTTTTTGTATGCTGTGCTGTTTTTTGTGTGCACTAAATAAACGATTTATCTATCTACTTTTTTTTTATATATTGAAAAAAAAGCTTCTCTCAATCTGTATGTCTGTTACTGTGATTATAACTCAAAAACTACTTCTCTGTGTTACGTTCACGTTACGTGTTTTTTTTTTTACAAAACTTTGGGCTATATTTTTCAAAGGAGTATTCAGAGGTACAGCCTGTACAATACAGCTTTATTTCGCTACATTTCTTTATCAATCTATACTATAATATACTGTAGTACTATATACAGGGTGGAAGGGACATCGACGCGAAAACTGATACCATGGATTCAGTACATGATTCTGAACCAATTTTTAAAAAAAATAACCGATGAAAATTTTCAACGGACCCCTCCGTTGAAAATTTTCATCGGTTATTTTAAAAAAAATGTGCTGTTCCATACATTTTGACCGCGTAGGTATTGAACTTTTCTATGAAACTGTTTTTTTTTTAAACCGACGAAAAATTTCAACGGAGGGGGGTTCAGAATCATGTACTGAATCCATGGTATCAGTTTTCGTGTCGATGTCCCTTCCACCCTGTATATAATATAATAATATTATAAAGAGGTAAAGAGGTAAAATTTGTTAGTTTGTATGTAGGGGGTTATCTCCGGAACTACCAGTCATATTTGAAAAATTCTTATTGCATTAGATAGCCCAATTCTTGAGGAAGCTTATAGGCTCGCGAACGAAGCTAATTTATTAATAAAAAGTTTACCAACAGTATTGATTGCCTCGTTGGTTTAATGGTCGCAAGCGCTGCCGTGCATGAGGTCCGGGGTTCAATTCCCGGGCCGGGCAAAGTGTTATTGGATTTTTCTACCAGGAATTTCTCAATTGCAGCCCGGGGGTCTGGATTCGTGCCCGGTTGATGGCAAGAGGCTCGCCCCCTATTACATGGGACTTAAACATAACTGGTGAAATGTGGGTGTATTATATATACACTTCTGCCTAACCCTACGGGGATATCAGGCGAGATGTTATGTTTATTTATTTATATTTATTATTTATGTAACACAGAAAAATAGATACAGTAAGACATAATCATAATAATGAGTACAAAGGTACTGCTTATTTCTCAAGAAATTTCTTCCAACAGACCTGCGACAGGAGAAATGAGAAAGAAATGTAGACAATAGTGTGTGATGTTATGTTAAATATGTTTTTTTCTACCTACAGATTTCTAAACCTAAGCTACAACTCCCTAGAAGTGATAAAACCGTCCACTTTCGGCACTATCCCCACAGTGCTAGAACTAGATCTTTCACACAACAGATTAAGCGATATTTCCCGAGGCAGCTTGGCTAAGCTCGCCAGTGCTCGCCTTATTGATATCAGCTTTAATCAGCTGGAGAAGCTGTTTCAAATACCTATTAGTTTGGGGTGAGTGAAATATCATTTATTTTTTATTCAGCCTGTAATTTTGCCAAGGAAACCGATTTAAAAAAAAAAAAATGGCCCTCTACATTGTTACTGTTATGGATTAAATCCTACTAAAATATAACAAGTTTAGTTTTGACCCGAATGCGGCGAAGCAAAAAAAGGATATGTGTTTGACCTGTATGTATGAATGTATGTACTATCAAAGAACTTCATATCTAAGTAGTTTGAAAACAAAATCCCGTGAACACGATGACCACATCTGTTACCGCACCGGTTCTATAGCGGCCGAGCGCTGCAAGCAGAAATAGTCCTTACGGTTTATAGATATGAACTTCTTCGATGGTATGTCCGTCTCTGTTCCCTCGTAACTACTAAATAGGTGAACCGATTTTGACGAATGATATGTCGTTAGATTCGTTTTAATTGCGCGAGTGTCACTGGGTGTAAATTAAAATTTAATAAAAATATTACAGTTTTTTACTTCCAAATCTATCGAGGGGGGTATCAAAATTAAGGGTTTTAAAGGGTGAAAATATATACAAATTATATTTTGAATGAGAAATGATAAAAAACTAAAAAGCTGAAAATAAAAAAAGTTATTAAAATACTAAAACTAAACTTTTTCTAATTGTCAAACTCATCATAGTCTGATCACATCACCCTTATTCTATTATTATTTACCTGCGACTCAGGTATTTTAAAAGTTAGCGTCAAGAATATCCATAATATAAACGAAACCCTTATTTTTATGAACCAATCCCTCATTTACGCCGTTATCTAAATAATTTATCTTTTATAAATTATCGTTTTCCTCCACAGCGAGCTCAACGTCGCCCATAACAACCTAACAGAAATCAAATCGAACACCTGGCCGTCAATGAACGCGCTCCTCCGACTGAACCTGTCGTCCAACATGTTGGGCGATACGTTGGCGTCCGACAGCTTCTCCAGCCTGTTGACGCTGCAAGCTCTGGATCTGTCGGACAATGGTTTGACGAAACCGCCGTGGGAGGCGCTGTCAACGCTCACTAGTTTGCAGTATTTGTATGTGCAGGTAAATATATTTATTTATAAATTGTAAAAAACAGAGTTGGATAAGTCTCCTATGTCTTAATCTAGGTCATGGTTTGCCGTGTGCTAAAGTTTAGGTTTAGTAGGATAGAAAGTCGGATAGAACGAATTAGGATAGTAGGAAGTAGAATTGTAAGAAGTCGGATAGAAGGAAATATGGATGGTAGAAAATCGGATAGAAGGAAGTAGAATAGTAGGAAATCGGGTAGACGGAAGTGGGATAGTAGAAAGTAGGATAGAAGGAAATAGACAAGAAGGAAGTAGAATAGTAGAAAGTTGGATAGAAGGAAGTAGGATAGTAGGAAGTAGTCTAGTAGGCAGTCGGTTAAAAGTAAGTGGGATAGTGGGGAGTAGGGAGTAGGATAGTAGAAAATCGGATAGAAGGAAGTAGAATAGTAGGAAGTCAGGTAGACGGAAGTGGGATGGTAGAAAGTAGGATAGAAGGAAATAGACTAGAAGGAAGTAGAATAGTAGAAAGTTGGATAGAAGGAAGTAGGATAGTAGAAAGTAGTGTTGTAGAAAGTCGGATAGAAGGAAGAAGGGTAGTAAGAAGTGGAATAGTGGGAAGTAGGACAGTAGGATAGATGAAAGTAGTAAAGACTGACTGACTTCCTAAGTCGGATTGAAGGAAATATGGATAGTAGAAAACCGGATAGAAGGAAGTAGGCAGTAAGACAGTAGGATAGAAGAAAGTAGGATTGTAGGTAGTAGGATAGGATAGTAAAATGTAGCATAATACTCCTCTGACTCAACTCGGTCACAATGTTGGTGGATTCGCTGACGAATCGACCAACACTGCGACCAAGTTGAGTCCAACAAATTCAAAGGTTTAATGAGACTAACATACATTTTATTCTTGTATTTAGTTCTTTTAACTCAGATCATAAGTATTCAAGAATAATAGAATAAGTGCAGTACCCAAAATGAAATACCGAGCATTGTACTATTATCAAGCCTTTTTCTTAATTCCAGGACAACAACATAACAGAACTAAGCAGGTCTGCATTCGGGAACCTACCAACAACGTTCAAGGTAGATCTGTCGCGCAACCAACTGACAACGCTTGCCGTTCGCACGTTCAGCGGTCTGCAACAGTTGCTGGATCTGTCGCTCAGCGGAAACAAGCTGGAGCATATACCTAATGAGGCTTTTAAAGGATTGGTAGCTTTAAGGTACGTTAAGACAAAACTCTAGCGCAACTATCTCAACACAGTCGCGCAACTATTTCAAAACAGTCGCGGGCCTATCTCAAAATAGTCATGCAACTATCTCAAAACAGTCGTGCAGCTATCTCAAAACAGTCGCGCAACTATCTCAAAACAGTCGCGCAACTATCTCAAAACAGTCTTGCAGCTATCTCAAAACAGTCGCGCAACTATCTCAAAACAGTCGCGCAACTATTTATTTAACAGTTTAGGTACACACATATAAACAGACAAGAAAAAGGATCAGAAAGATACCTACAAAGGTGATGCTTATTTCTTAAGAAATCTCTTCCAGCATACCTGCGATAGGAAAGTGGATAAAAAGAGATGTAGACAACGTGTGTAAGAGTAGGAGAGAAAATAAAAATACCAAATAATAATAATATACCTAATGAGGCTTTTAAAGGATTGGTAGCTTTAAGGTACTATCAAGAAGGTAAGAACTTCATATCTAAGTAGTTTGAAAACAAAATCCCGTGAACACGATGCCCACATCTGTTACCGCCCCGGTTCTATAGCGGCCGAGCGCTGCAAGCAGAAATAGTCCTTACGGTGTATAGATATGAACTTCTTCGATGGTACTTTAAAACAAAACTTTAACGCAAGTATCTTAAAATAGTCGCGCAACTAGAAACTGCGAACTAGAACTGCGCGAGACTGAAAGCAAGAAGCTGTATCCTAAATAAGTTGAGGCGATACTTCACATCTGGACAGCTTTTAAGTCTGTTCCAAGCACAGATCCGTTTTTGTAAGGAGTATTGCAGTTACTTATGGGATGGCTCAGCAAAATACCGGTTTAATGCAGTTCACTCGGTGGAACGCAGAGCAATAAGGCTTATAGGCGACGAAACGTCGGTGGCTAGGTTTCACAGCCTGGCCCATCGGCGTAATGTTGCCTGCCTGTCGGTCTTCTACAGACTGTACTTCGGTAAGTGTGCGCAGGAGCTCCACGACCTAATCCCACCATCTCCTTTCCACTACCGAACTACACGACGTACTGCAGGGTACCATCCGCACTTGGTCGATATCCCGACCAGGTGTACTCAATGCTTTTCCTCCTCATTCATTATGCGCATAGCCAAAGTGTGGAACTCTCTGGCAGCGTCTGTGTTCCCTTCCACATATAACTCGTCTGCCTTCAAAGCAAGAGTGAACAGGCATCTTCTGGGCACGCTCGATCTATCATAGACCTCATCCATCCCTTTCCATCAGGCGAGATCAACACAACAACAGTTGCCATTCTATCTCATAAAAGTTGGGCAACTATCGCAAAACAGTCGCGCAACTATCTCTAAAGCCGCGCGCACTTTGGACACGAATTCGTATCGTTCGTATAATCGTGGTCGTACGAATTGAGTGCGCACACCGAATACGTTTTGCTCCGTGAAATAGGTAGTGTTCCGGTGATATCGCATTGAACGCACGAAATCCCAATAAGTTTGGATTATTTTCGGACGTCGCAACTAAACTTACGACTAAGTCACACTTACGCCGCATTCCGAGTTACGATTTAATCGATTTGAGCGTGCTAACAGCCGTACCGAATTAATGTGGACGCGATAACGTTGCTTCTTGAATCGTCATAGATGACGTCATGACGTACGCCATCTTGCGATAACGCCATGACGTACGCCATCTTGCGATAACGCCGACCATGCCTTTTACTAATATCACCGTGAGCGCTGTCAAAAATGAAAGTTGTGCTGTATTTTTTTTGACTCGTATCAATCTTTGAACTAACTTGGCATTTTCGAAATTGTGTTTCTGGCTACCGTTTTCCACCTAACCAAAGAAGAAGAAGAAATGTGTGGTATATACACAAAGGAATATGATATGCAAGTTTTGACGTTGAGCGAGTACCGTGAGCGCGTTCACGAGCGTTCCGAAATAGTTGACAGCCCTCAGCTGTCATAATCGTGATATCTTAATCGGAACGCCAATAGGGCTGATGCCTGGGTCAAAAAAAAAGAAATTCTATTTAGTCCGTCAGTCAGATAATAAAAAAATATTAAACACGTATTTTTTGCTTTATCATATTAATAAAAAATGACTTAGATACAACGCATTAAAGTTGGGGAGTGGGGGTTGATACGTCACAAGTATGTATAAAATCTACATACAAGTGACGTCATGGCACATTATAACTCAATGTATCGCCGTAATCTTTTGATGACGTAAAAAAATAAAAAAATACGTGTAAGTATGTTATTTTTTCATAATCTACATTACGGACAAAAAACATTTTTTTAGTCATCACCCTATTATCGATGTCAGCGCTGTGAGCGATTATGTTCTAATTCGGAAAGCGGCCTTAATAAGCGCACTCCCTTTGTACTTGAAAGATAGGGATCGTTCTTGCGTGTTCGTATGTGTTCGCACTAATAAAGTCTAATTGTCGCGAAATTATCTCATAATAGGCTGTCAACTATCTCAAAACTGTCGCGCAATAGACGGAAAACCATCGCTGAAAACACGTAAAACGGTTTGCAGTTGCTCGATCTGTCCCTCAGTGGAAACAAAGTCAGGAGGTGGGCTGATTGCCATCAACCGGGCACAAACCCAGACTGGGCTACTACTAAGAAATTCCAAATAGAAAAATCTAATATCACTTTGCCCGACCCGGGAACCGTACCCAGGACCGCATGCTCAGCAGTAGCGCTTACGACCACTAGACCAACGAGATATAAGGATAAGAGTTAGATAAGTACGCTATCGCAATAGGTTACCCTGTAATGATAGATGTAAGTTGGAAATAAATAAATAAATGTTTTGGACAAATAAATGACCTTTATCTTTAAAACGGATTTATAATAAAAAATATTATGTTACAGGAAGTTGGATTTATCCCATAACTTCTTAGAAAAGATTGATAATAAGACACATGGATTGTTGGATGACTGTCTGTCTTTGGAAGAGGTAAGTTCATTATTTTACTCATATTGGCTAAATAAATAATTTATTACTAGTTGGGCTCCGCGGTTTCACTCGCATAATTCTTGATCCCGTGAGAATATCGGGATAAAAAGTACCCTTTAAACCCATGTCCTAATCCAGGTCATGGTCGACCCATGTGCCAAATTTCATCCAAATCTGTTCAGCCGTTTTAGCGTGAAAGCGTAACAAACAAACTCACTTTCGCATTTATAATATTATAGTTTCGATTATTTTGATGGACACCTTTTTTTTTGTAATTCTTGAATTTTTTTATATTTATTTATTTATTAATAAAAATATGGGACCACCGCGCAAGCTTCTTCTACCAAATGAAAATATACATACAGACGAACATATAACCTCCTCCTTAAAAGCTATTTAGATCTGTAGTGTAAACATAGACGTAAAATAATGTCTTTTTCTATTCTGTTTATTATTTCTTGAAGCTTTTAGAAATAATAAACATAATCCAAATCGAGCCAATAACATCGGAGGTATGGCAAAAAATGTAAAGTAAGGTCAGAAACGCTACTCAAACATTAAAAAATAGCTTAACATGAAACATTATTAAAGATAGACCCCTGTTTTAAAGTTAATTTTCTATAATTGTATTTTTCATGAATATTCTGAAAAATACGGGCGGCCACATGCCCATGGGCGGCATCGTATATACAGGGTAGAAGGGGCATCGACACGAAAACTGATACCATGGATTCAGTACATGATTCTGAACCCCCCTCCATTTAAATTTTTCGTCACAACAGCTGTTTCATAGAAAAAGATCAATACCTTTGCGGTATTTTTAAAAATAACCTGAATCCATGGTATCAGTTTTCGCGTCGATGTCCCTTCCACCCTGTATTAAATTAATAATACCTAAGAAAGATATTAATAATACTTTTTTTTTTCCTTTCAGGTAATTCTAAGCCACAATAAATTCGGCTTTCTAACAAAGAAGATGTTTCCCGCGAACCCTTGGATTCCCTACAGACTGCGAGAAATTGACCTGAGTTACAACGAGATACCGGTGTTAACGCATGATCTGACCTTAGGAGCTCAAAAAGTAAAAAAATTAAACCTGACTGGGAATTTTATTAATGATATTAGGAATAGTAAGTTATTTTTTTACTATATTTTTTAGTTTAAAACACAAATTCAGCATCATCTGCCTTGCCTTCCACTCTAACAGAATACCAGTATTTTACACGGAGCGACTGCCTATCTGACCTCCTCAACCCTGTAACTGGGTAATACGATACCCCTTGATAAGACTGGATCTTGGTCAGACTTTCGGGCTTCTGACGACCCATAACGACTTTCAAAGTTCCACGAATGACAGCCGGGACCAACGGCTTAACGTGCTTTCCGAGGCACGGAGGAGTCTCGGTATGTAAAGATGGTCACCCATCTGTTGGGCTGTTATTACTTAGCCACGAGCTCCTCCCTCGGTATTTATCTAGATATTCTACTAAAATATGTTTTAATTATTTTTCAGATGTCCTCGGTAATCTCACATCGTTGGAAGTATTAGATTTATCTCATAATAATCTGAAAGATATGATATCAAGAACTTGTAAGTATTTTTCTGTTTTTTTTTTTATATATATAATAACTACCTGTAAAAGTTATTTGTGACTTGACGGCTTCATCGGTCTAATGGTCGGAAGTGCGACTGCTAAGCATGGGGTCCTGGTTTCGATTCCCAAGTCGAGCCAAATGTTATTGGGTTGCAATAACAGCTCGGAGCAGGTATTTGAGTACGGTTAAATAGGCTCGCTCCTTATCAAGAGCGTATAAACAGAAAGTGGGCAACGTCGCAAATAGATGTCAAATATTTCGCTGTTTTGATTAATTTGGCAATATTACTGTATGAAATTAAGTAATATGGCTAACTAGCGAACTAGAATTATTGATTATGAAATGCAATAATTATATCGTAACATATTTAGTTTTAGATGCAAAAAAAGTATTTGGAAACTTTCAAAATGCCTTTTTTATACCTAAAACGGTTAGAACATCAAATTCAGTGTTATAATTGCAATTCATTTTTACAAATCCTGCATCACGTCGGGGTCACCAATTTAAAGGTATGAGGAACAGCGATTAATGTTCACTCATCCTCTGGCGGGCCACTGCCCAACGATTGATGTCGAGGAAGTTATTTATAAACAAACCAGGAGACCTAATTACCTTCTGGAGGGAGGTGGGCTGGTTGGAATAACCACCAAACGGCCGCTATGGCCCACGCACAATGGTCCACCTGACGGACTGAGTGCGGAAACCAAACCCCATAACATAAAACATAGTTATACCACAGGTTATACATAATGTCGGTCGCGCGGTAAACTCTAATTGCGCGATGCAGGATTTGTGTGACGTCAGGTCTTTGATGCGTAGTTCGCATGTGATTATGTAGATGTCGCCACAGTATTTTTTTTCTACCATTCCAGCTGAAATCAAATTCAGTTTCCCTGAGAACATAACAGAGCTACATCTACAAAACAATGGCCTCCAAACATTACCTACCACAAATATAATGTCGGCTAAACAACTCAAGTTATTAGATGTTCGACAAAATGATCTGACGAGCTTCGAGCCCCAGTTAGTGAGGAAAGTCAAACATGATGGCCTGACGGTGTTATTCCAAGGTAAGTGTTTTAAAATCTACTGATGACTGATTATGCCTCGTTCGTTTAGTGGTCGCGAGCGCTATTGCTGAGCATTAGGTTCTAAGTTCGATTTCCAGATCGGGCAAAGTATTATTGAGTTTTTTTTAACACGAATTTGTCAGTAGCAGCCCGGAGTCTGGATTTGTGCCCGGTTGATGGCATTAGGCTCGCCCCCTATTACATGAGACTTAAAACATACCTGGTGAAATGTGGGTGTACCTACTATAGGTACACCTCTGCCCAACCCTTCGGGGAAACAAGGCCTGATGTTATGTTATGTTATGTTTAGTATTATTAATATTAATACTAGCTGCGCCCCGCGGTTTCACCCGCACAAGTCTCGATCCTGTGGGAATATCGGGATAAAAGGCCCTATGTCCTTCTCCAGGTCATGGTCTACTCATGTGCCAAATTTCATCCAAATCCGTTCAGCTGTTTTAGCGTGAAAGCGTAACAAACAAAAAACAGGCCTGCAACTACACACTGCCAAGCATTTCAGTCCCATGTAACAGGGGGGCCTGTTACATGGGACTGAAAAATAGCTGGCGAAATGTGGGTGTACTATAGATATATCTAAGCTTCTGCCTAACCCTTTACGTATTATAGGCGAGATGTCATGTAAATTAATTTTTAACATTTCATGCTTTATTTACAGGAAATAGCCTAAAATGCGACTGCTTCACGCGTCCATTAAAACATTACCTAAATCACATGAAACCATCTTTATTAAAAATGGACGAAAAATATCAAAACCTTACCTGCGCTGAACCAGTGACATTACAAAATGAAAATCTACTGACTGTAGACGAAGACAGATTATTGTGCACTGGCAACACTGAAGTTGACACGAAGATTTTGGAGCATAGCAGCACTGAGGGAGAGAGTGCGTTCGACTTTATATCGGAACCCGATCTGGCTTTTAGGGATATTCAATAGTAAGTACCTACATACAAATATAAAGATAGTGCAATCCACGCCGACGCGCCCCACTCCGCGACGACTGTACTGTAAGCTGTACTTTAGTACGGAGCGGAGCGGAGGGGCGCGTCTCAGTGGATTGCACTATCTATATTATGTGCTTGTATTTTTCTAACAGGTTGAAAGATACGTGTTTTTACACATTTTTCTCATAATCAGCCTTGATTGTTCCCACTGCTGGGAGTCACTCTCTTTTTGAGAGGGAGTGGAACGTACTCCACCACGCGGGCCCAGTGCGGTTTGGTAGAAGTCACATGTTTTTCGAATTTTTGGTTCTAGTACATGCCGGTTACACTCACGGTTTTTTTTAAAAAGTGAGCTCTGCTCTGGTGAAAATTGAGAATGCTCTTTTAATAGTATAGGAAAGTTCATACTAATTCCATGTATAGTACATACTAATTCCATGCTGCCATGGTAGTAGGTAGTTACTACTTCCATGCTGCCATGTTATTATTCTAAGGTAGCCATCTTGTTCTAAACTTTGGGCAAACGAGCACTGCTTGGGTGAAAATACGGAGCAACTGCTAGTTAGATCGATTTTTCGCCTCCGCAAACCCCTATATTGCAACATATCGAAATTGTTTACATATTATATACAAATATTGCTCATTGAATAGTATAAAATAAGATAAGATGAATAGATACAATACATTATTTCGCAGTGTTTGTCACATCTTCGGTAGTATAGTGGTAAGTATCCCCGCCTGTCACGCGGGAGACCGGGGTTCGATTCCCCGCCGGAGAGATTCTTTTTGTCTTTTTTCTTTGAGCAGGCAATGATTTAAAACGTTTCTAATCGTAATGTCGTTAAGAGATAGTAATTTTTGGTTAAATTTTATTGGCTCAACATATTTTTTGACCTTGTTCGACCTGGGGCCTATTTAATAAACGCGACAATGATAGTTGACAGGTGACAATCCGACAATTTGATTTTTATAAGATTATTACTAACAAAGCCATTGTGGAAAATCTACAAATATGTCGACATGTTGTGACAATTTGTTATATTTTTGTTTATTAAACAATTTCTCTTGACAGGTGTCACCAGTCAAGAGAAATTGTTTAGAAATTATGACAATTTGTTCGGATAAACTTGTCAAATTTGATAAGATTAAACACTAAATTGTCTTGACAGGTCGAATTGTCAGAGATTTTCGACACCCAAAGTCAAGTCAGTTATTAGTTCAAGTCAGTAAATGTAAAGTTGTTCGACAGTTACATTAATTTTTAATTCAATTCAATTTATTCAATTGATACGAATAAATAAAAACAAAATAGTGGTAACGTCGTCGACGGATAGCTGTGTAGTGCACATGAATATTTGGTGCAAATTGTACGACGTCGCACATTTATACGAAGACTTAACATTTCTTTCAATGTGACTGATGGAATTTTCCTAGAACGGTTCCGAGTGTCTAAAACTACCGGTGAATATTGAATACAAAATTGGACAGCAACTTTAGCACACAGCTGATTCTTTGGCCTAAAAATAGGCCAGTCCTCTGGTCACGTGAAGAGTCCACCTACACGACATTTAAAGACAGAATAGGAATGTTGACTGGGGAAAAAACAACTATTTAGTCTGTCAGTCAGATCTTTTGCTATAACATATTAATAAAAATGATTTATGATATAACGCAATAAAGTTGGGGAGTGGGGCTCGCTACGTCACAATTCGGTATACAATCTACTGGGGAGTGCCGTCATGCTACATTTTAAGTTAATGTATTGCCGTAATCTTTTGATTACATAAAAAAATTAAAAAATACGTGTCCAATATTAAAAAAAAAAAAAAATGGTTGACGGTCAAAAAAAAATTGTCATTCCTCTTAATGGTCGGAATTTGTATGCTAAAATCCTAGTATTTTTTAGAAATTGCACAGATAGCTTGTAGATTTCGGCGTTGCTGTCACGTCTTCGGTAGTATAGTGGTAAGTATCCCCGCCTGTCACGCGGGAGACCGGGGTTCGATTCCCCGCCGGAGAGATTCTTTTTTTGATTTTGGTAACAGTTTTCTTATGAAAAACATTGAAATATGTTGAAATTGCGATACATGTAATATGAAATAACTTTAAAAATCTTTTATTTACAAAAAAAAATCTGCAGTAGTACAAAATATCTGGCTTTTTTGCTAACGGTTCGAAGTTTACTTTTAAAAACTAAGAAAAGAGATTCTGTCTTCCACCCGTATGTCCTCAATTTCTTCAGCTACTTTTGATGATTCTTACTTGTACTGCGTTACGAAAACAGCTGCAGCTTACTTCTGTATATTCGATCATTATTCCGTTATTATTATAAAATTCAAAATTAAAGTCATTTATTCAAACTAGGCGGAGAATCAGCACTTTTCGTACGTCAAAATTACTTAAGACAGTCCCCCAAAAGCGCCCGCCCTTCACTATTTCCTAGTGCTGCAGCTGGGAAGAAGAAGTGGCGCAACAAACTCCCCAGCAGCACAGCTGTGTTCAGTTAAAGAAAAAAAAAACTTGATCTATACAATATAATGCAAAATAATTTAAATAACTCAGCACAAAACATTAAATAAAATTATTTGCGATAAAGTCAGTTAGCACACGCCAATATACCAACAAAAACATCAAAATCTATAATCAAGCGAAAATAAAAATTAAAAAATCGCAAACAGAACTTAATACCCGAATAAAAGCCTCCAGGCATAATAGTCATATATAGCTGAAACGTGAAGTTATACATGATAAACTAGGATCATCGAGGTCTAATAACAAAACCATGATCAACAAGACCAGTCACCACAAGCAGCACCCGTTCACGAGCATAACGCAAAGATCATTGAGGGAAGGAGGCAACCCGACCCCCGACGCTACCGCAAGCAGTGACATCTAAGGGAGCATGACGAACTTGCTGCCGGTTACTATGCAAGATTAATATATGATCAATTGTCGATTGTAGAGTAGATGTCTTCGATTGTGAGTGTATGTCAATAATAAATGAAAATAAAATAAACAATTATATAACTCATATAACCTGTCAGTAGGTAAGCTAATTCTGGAGAAAGAACTTAAACATTGTCTTGAGTTAATCACAGCGACCAACTATGTATTCTTATCATTTAAGTAATTGTTGATAGAATTGTATGCCTTTAAACAAAGGTTTGGATTTTACTTTAGCTTTAAACGCAAATCTAGCAAAGGATTTTATATAGCTATAGGATATTATAGCTATAGGAATTTTATTTCGTGTTCGCTTACAATGGGCCTTATTAGAAGGCTAAAGCCACCCAAGTCAACGGAGAGGGCTACGAGTATGCTTGGAGGGGAAACAAGGCCTAGCCCGAAGAATTGCCAAATTTAAGTGACAACGGGCAGGGCACATTGCTTGCAGAACAGATGGCCGATGGGGCTGAAAGGTTCTGCAGTGGTGACCGATGTTCTTGTGAAGGCCGCAGGAATCCGCTGGATGCGCGAAGCACAGAAACGGTCGAAGTAGCGGTGCTTGGGGAAGGCCTATGTCCAGCAGTGGTCTTTCGACTGAAACGATGATCAAGATGAATGATTGCATCATCTTCATCAACCGAACAAATCACTCCATTTCATCCCCAATTTTTACCCAACTGCGTCAAAAACATTTCTCAAACCCATTTTCTATCTCTTTCTAGCTCCCAATCATCAATCTACGCCCATTGGTTCATCACCTCAAACGAAGACGTCGGCGATTTCATCCTATACATTCGAGACAACACAAACAAACTCCAGTACTCATCAGACGTGGTATACAACCTTAGATCTCTAACCATTCCTATCGACGAGCCATTCAAAATATCTCTCCAAGACGGAAAGACGCATGAAGTTTGTATTCAAGCGAAAAATTCAAATAATACTCCTCGCAAATGGCATTCCAGCCAATGTCAAAGAGTGCCCAACAATTATAATTCTTGGCCCAAAAAGTTGATTGTGGATAAGAGAAGGTTGACTAAGAAAAAGGTCAAGTACAGCTGGTTTGGTACCAGTAGTGTGCTTGGGTTGGTTAGTGACTCCATTTTGATTACTTTGTGTATATTTTTGAGCGTTTGTTTTAAGATTACTGATGATTTGTAGACTTGGATATTAACTTTATTGGTTGATAAAAATATTTTAATATGTGCATGACCAAGATAGACAGTACGGTGGTATGCTGCCAATTTTCCGCTAAGCAGGAATTTTAGTAATAATAATTTTAACAAGACAAAGGAAATGTTCACTTATTTTTAATAAAAAGCAATCGAATATTAACTTGTTGAAATACTCAATGGATAAACATGACTACGTAATATTTTTAATGTATAGTCGACGTCGTAATTGCTTGACCACGCTATAGTTAAATATCACTTGCACGTCTTTAACCGTCGAGAACTATTTTTGCTTAAAGACCAAATGTGACAGTTACAATTACAACCTCAGGGTGGATTTCAACAATGAAACTGAACGCGATCAGCACATCTAAACTACGTTCAAGGATGACACTGACAGCTCTTGAACGCAGTTTAGATGTGTTGATTGGCACTCGGTGAAGTTTCAATTTAAGGCCTATTATGTGTCACGCTCGGTAGCGAAAATGGTCCAAAGTGACTAACCACAAGGCGGACCAGTGTCGCTCAGTTTTTTTTTGCAATAATGATAAAGCAATTACGAGGTTGAAAATATTTAATAATAACGTTCGTCACGGATGTATTTGGTGTAGCCAAATACATCTTTGACGAACGTTATTTTTAAATTGATTTTAATCTGATATCTATTTAATTTAAAAAAAACAAATACACCGTTCAACATTAATTTACTTTTTGTAAATAAGTTTAAAATTCAAAGAACAGTCTGATTTTAATATCACCATTTAAAAAAAATAAGTTTATGAATATAAGTATAATATTTGAAAAAACAAACAACAAAAAAGGAAAGTATTATCACTGCCATGTTACTCTGACATTTTTTTAACTTTAATTTATTTGTGATATTGTAAAGTGCGACATCGTTCATCACAATATTTAGCTTTAATTTGAATTTTATATCATTTACGGCACACTTGCACAACACAACTCTAGAGCGAAGCTTTCCGCCACATAAGGTCTGCAATTTACCGACGAATGACGTCACCGAAACTTTATTTATGAAACTCTTTATTCCTGACACCTGTCAGTTGGACAATTTCTAGTTGTAATAAGGATTAAATTCGAAAAACATATATGTATTCGTTAACGTTCTCTCGACGGCCGTATTGTAAGTTAGTGTGTTTTCCTTGAGAGAATTTTTTGACACCGTAAAGACAAAATTGGCAAAATTTTCTGTTCGGTTTGGTTGGTGACAGAGCTTGTTCTAAGTCCGTCTGGCTAGCTACCACCATCTTATTTAAATCTTTCGCCATAACAAGAATGTTAACAGCATTGTTGTGTTTCGGGTAAAGGTAAAATAGCCAGTTCCTCTGTGGTTGAGGATTCCGGGTGAAGCTCGCTTCCCTCGTTGAGGACAAAAAAAATCCTTTGAAGGTGACAGAGACAGCATGATGTTTTTATTCATAGACAGAGAATGGACTGAGCGTTCCGTATTCAGTTGTGCAGTAAATATAGACCGAAAAGTACGAGAGAGACAAAGTAGCTGTTGTCTCTTTCTAAGATTCTGATTGGTGCACGTCACTGGCGGTTAGGAGTATATCGTTTTGCGCTGACGGGTTCTTTTAAAAAAAAAATACAGGTATTGGTCGCACAGTAACTTTGTGTCTTTCTAGAGATTGGTCACTTTTGTGAGGGTAAAGCTCAGTCCATTCTCTATGACTATATTTTAATTATGTTTAGCCACAGATTAGTATAAATGGTTCACTCCGCAAAATCATTTAAATAAAAAGCGACTCTTTCTTCTACACAATAAAGTGCGATTCAGTACGTAAAGCGCTAATTACCAACAGTTATATTCACCTAGAAGTTGCCTCTCTTTCTATCGCGTAACTCGTATCTTCTGACTACGTCACGCTCACTGAATTCGACAAGTCGAGCCCGCCGCGTACCTACTTGTAGCTTCATACCTAAAATGCGGAGTGAACCATCTGTATTCATCTGTGGTTTAGCGATAAATACATTTATTGATTTATGGTGCAAGTAAACCCTAAAGGTACAATTCCGACCGCACGCAGCAACTGCAGACGACGTGTCGCCGCGACACGACTGGTTTCTATCGTCTATTAAAATCTTTTTTTCCAATTGATGTTATTCCCACACAAACAAACATCAATTTTATGTAGGTGTAGCGGTTACACCGCCACATACGAACTACGCATCAAAGACATGACGTCACACAAATCCTGCATCGCGCAATTAGAGTTTACCGCGTGAACGACATATATAAGGCTATCCGACATCAACAGTTGGGCAGTCGGCCCGCCAGACACAACACCCGTCTGGTCGGAGGATCCTCCCTTTTGTATGGTGGATGAGTGAACTTTACACCCTGTTCCTCATACCCCTAAATAGGTGTAAATTATGTTGATTTTATACTGACTAGTAATGTTAAAAAAGTCATAAAAAATATGAAGTTGTAGTACAAACTGAACCTTATGTGTAGGTTGTTACAGATGTTTTTCCTAAAACTCGTGTTTGTTTACATGTTTGGCAAATAAATTGCGAACGCAGATTACTTGTTCTTATGTATTTCTACGAAGGCGACGTGTCGCTAGCTACGGAAGGTATTTCATAGAAACCAGTCGTGTCACGGCGACACGTCGCCTTGCCGCCTTTTTTTTTTTGGGTTGGAAATCATCAAATGACGTCTCCCGCTCTGGGCGGAGCGGGAGGGCGTTTCAGACTCTTACTGACTAAAACCCACCCGTGTTCCTTCTGTTGCCTGTGCAATGCCAGGGGGCCACGGTATCCCTTGCGGACTTTCCCGCAACCCCGGCAGGCAATGGTCTCATCGGACCCCTTCACTCGCTGACACTCTTTGAGGCGCGCGTGGAACACAACGCGCCGTCGACCCGGGTTCAGTTGCCGCCTGCGGTCGGCTACGGAATGGTACCTTTATCTGTAAAACTGTAACAGTATGTGATTTTATGAGCTCAAAAATGTATTTTTATACAAAAGTTGATCTTTGGCATTTTATATTTTGATAAAAATATTTTTTATATTTTTGTATTATACTATTGTATTCTAGTGAGTCTTATAAAATATTTTTGACTTGTATATAGGAATTTTTATATGAACAGGGATCGAATCTCGATATTTACATTCCAAAATAAGCTTTATTTTAATTATTGTATATTTTTCAAGGAAAAATGAAATTCCGTCCGTTTTTTGATATATGTTTTTTATTGCAATAAATAAAGTTACCCTTATAAAAGCAGTTTTACTCATTAGATAATTAAAGACTAAACCCCGAATACTGAAACGTCACTCAAAATTTAAGGGCTGCTTAACATTTGAGCAGCTCCTAAACTTTAGATTTCGTATTGTCAAACGTCACTTTTGAGTATCTGTTAAATATAAGTGCTACTTAAATGTTGAGTGACGTTTCAGTATTCGGGGGTTATTGAACTACACATTATGTCATATTCAGTTAGAATGATGCTTAGTTGTCAATCTACATTTTTATCTGATAGGTATATATTTACCTCGTCTCCGGACTGGACACTGAAATGAATTCCCAAATAAGAAGTCCGATACCTTGTCCCATTAATAAGGCCAGGAAAGGATTTAAAGAGATTGTAAATAAGACGGGAACTCATAGTTATGAAAATATATTGGATGTGGTTTTAGAAAGCTAATAAATAATAGTGGGATGTAAAGTATATATAAGTTGAGATTGAGCATCGTTCTAAAAATCTTCATCATTATAACCAGTCTATAATTAATGTTACCACTGCTGGGACAGGCCTCCTCTGTGTGACAGGGAGTGGGCCGTAATCCACCACGCGGGCCCAGTGCGGGTTGGTAGATGTCACATGTCTTCGTATTTTTGGATCTAGGACATGCCGGTTTCCTCACGATGTTTTCCTTCACCGTTTTGAGAGCAGTGGTGATGAAATAATTTACACAAAGTAATGCGCCTGGCTGGGTTCGAACCTACGACCTGCAATTCGTAAGTCGCGGTCGTTAGATAGTTCAACTCAACTGTGTGCGCGGCGCCAAGTGTGCGTGCACTTTAAATTATACAGCTTTCATTTGTGTTGCGCTCCGACGACGACTGCCGCGTCACTGCCACACAAATTAAAGCTGTGTATAGGTCCCGTCACGTAAAAAGAACGCTGACCGTGTACCCGCGCACTGTGCGATTTATCGATTCCAGTCTATTCTATAGTACTAAGTAGCTAATAAAGTACTTATTATGATTCTACAATAAAACAATTACCCTTACAATTATAAAACAATAGCCTAGAACACTGGGATGAGACTGTACCCGTGCGCAGACACATCCCCTGCAGTGTCGCTCAGCGTTCTTTTTACGTGACGACAACTGTAATTACAGCGCACGCACACATGGCGCCGCGCGCACAGGGCCTCAAGTCTGCTATTACAATAGTGTCAGAATGGTCTATCATTGATTTCATAATTGTTGATTTTGACAAGTTTGGTAATCTACTAACATATTGGTGTCATTATGACTTTCCAATGGTCAGCCACTGACACTCCATTGAAAGAAATGGCATCTATTGGTAATCTCGTACATAATGAAAAATGAATGACTGACTTTACGCGGTAATCTGCTAAAATTATGATAGTTCCTTTGATCAGTGACCTACCATGAGAACGTCATTGTGCAGTCATTTCTTTTAATTCGTTACGAGTATCGTGTTTGTGGAATACAATGATCAACCAATGATCGACCGTTATGAATTTAGCAGATTACGAACTTTTAGCAAAATGACAATGGGATCGTGCTGGACTGACGAATTTATAAAAATAGCAGACTTGGGCCCCAGATGAGTTGAACTAACTATACCACTGTGCCACCACTGTTCTAATTTATTTTTATTTTTTATTAACTGCCTAGTCTTTTCCCAACTATGTCGGGGACGGCTTCCAGTCTAAGAGAATGCAGCTGAATACCAGTATTTTACATGAAGCGACTGCCAATCTGACCACAACCCAGTAACTGGGTAAACAGGTTGTCAGACTTTCGGGCTTCTGACGACCCGTAACGACTTTCAAAGACCCACGAATGACAGGTGGGACTAACGGCTTAACGTGCTTTCCGAGGCATGGAGGAGTCTTGGTATATAGATAAAGATGGTCACCCATCCACGGACTAACCCCGGCAACCGTAGCTTAAGGGGATTACCTCGCTCAAATCGTAAATATACTGTAGGTTTAAAGAAGATTGTAGATGAATCCTTTTGTGCGTTTTCCATGTAAAAAATATATGGTATACTTAAGGTCATCACAAATACATTGTATTGTTTAACATTTTAATAAACTTTCCTAAATTTTGGGAAAAAATCTTATTAAATAGGTCCTTCTTCAACCTAAATTGTAAATTTTCTCTGTAACGGCTGAATAGTTCGGCATGAATTTTCTACCAAAAATATATAATGACGTATTGGACAATTTGTATTGTTTTTTTTTTGTTATTTCTTTTAATATTTTTAACTATTGAACAAAAACCCGAAACTTCACCAGTACCCCACTGGAGCACCCCCGCTAAGGCCTGTGACGCGTACTCGGGACGCGACACGTCAGTGTCCTGATGACTCTTGTGACGGAAGGACTATACGCGCGTTATTTTTTCCAAATAAAATCTAAAAGTTTACGTTTTGAATGATTTTTGAATGAAATCATATTTTAAATAGTACAAATATAAATATTTCGTAAATCAACCATACAAATTAAGTTTGTAAATATATGTAAAGCAGTTTGTAATTTCGTTTTGTTTTTTGAACCTGTCATAGAGTAAGCCTGACTATGCCTAAATATAAGAATAAATGTAAGGTGAAGCGTGGCCGAGCTCTCCAAAACTATTGGTAAGTACCTAACCTATTGAGTACATTATTTCTAGTGTGTTTATTTTTTATCGTTTTTAGTTATCTTGAGAATTTCGTTTGGCGGAGGATGGAGACCGACCGTGTCTAGATGATTAATGATGTCACTTACCTGATGGTGGGCTGATGGACTCCGAAGGTGGGTATAGGATCTCATTGACGGCACTTCGTAGAACCATCGTGTTTGGACTCATTTGAAAGGTCTCTTAGAGACCTTAGTGACTGATGATGTCACCTACCTGATGATGGACTCCGAAGGTGGGTATAGGATCTCATTGACGGTACTTCGTAGAACCATCGTGTTTGGACTCATTTGAAAGGTCTCTTGGAGACCTTGGTGACTGATGATGTCACCTACCTGATGATGGACTCCGAAGGTGGGTATAGGATCTCATTGACGGCACTACGAAGAACCATCGTATTTGGACTCATTTCAAAGGTCTTTTGGAGACCTTGGTGACTGATGATGTCACCTACCTGATGATGGATTCCGAAGGTAGGTATAGGATCTCATTGACGGCACTTCGTAGAACCATCGTGTTTGGACTCATTTGAAAGGTCTCTTGGAGACCTTGGTGACTGATGATGTCACCTACCTGATAATGGATTCCGAAGGTAGGTATAGGATCTCATTGACGGCACTTCGTAGAACCATCGTGTTTGGACTCATTTGAAAGGTCTCTTGGAGACCTTGGTGACTGATGATGTCACCTACCTGATGATGGACTCCGAAGGTGGTATAGGATCTCATTGACGGCACTACGTAGAACCATCGTGTTTGGACTCATTTCAAAGGTCTTTTGGAGACCTTGGTGACTGATGATGTCACCTACCTGATGATGGACTCCGAAGGTGGGTATAGGATCTCATTGACGGTACTTCGTAGAACCATCGTGTTTGGACTCATTTGAAAGGTCTCTTGGAGACCTTGGTGACTGATGATGTCACCTACCTGATAATGGATTCCGAAGGTAGGTATAGGATCTCATTGACGGCACTTCGTAGAACCATCGTGTTTGGACTCATTTGAAAGGTCTTTTGGAGACCTTGGTGACTGATGATGTCACCTACCTGATGATGGACTCCGAAGGTGGGTATAGGATCTCATTGACGGTACTTCGTAGAACCATCGTGTTTGGACTCATTTGAAAGGTCTCTTGGAGACCTTGGTGACTGATGATGTCACCTACCTGATGATGGATTCCGAAGGTAGGTATAAGATCTCATTGACGGCACTTCGTAGAACCATCGTGTTTGGACTCATTTGAAAGGTCTCTTAGAGACCTTGGTGACTGATGATGTCACCTACCTGATGATGGACTCCGAAGGTGGGTATAGGATCTCATTGACGGTACTTCGTAGAACCATCGTGTTTGGACTCATTTGAAAGGTCTCTTGGAGACCTTGGTGACTGATGATGTCACCTACCTGATGATGGACTCCGAAGGTGGTATAGGATCTCATTGACGGCACTACGTAGAACCATCGTGTTTGGACTCATTTCAAAGGTCTTTTGGAGACCTTGGTGACTGATGATGTCACCTACCTGATGATGGACTCCGAAGGTGGGTATAGGATCTCATTGACGGCACTACGTAGAACCATCGTGTTTGGACTCATTTGAAAGGTCTCTTGGAGACTGATGATGTCACCTACCTGATGATGGATTCCGAAGGTAGGTATAGGATCTCATTGACGACACTTTGTAGAACCATCGTGTTTGGACTCATTTGAAAGGTCTCTTGGAGACCTTGGTGACTGATGATGTCACCTACCTGATAATGGATTCCGAAGGTAGGTATAGGATCTCATTGACGGCACTTCGTAGAACCATCGTGTTTGGACTCATTTGAAAGGTCTTTTGGAGACCTTGGTGACTGATGATGTCACCTACCTGATGATGGACTCCGAAGGTGGGTATAGGATCTCATTGACGGTACTTCGTAGAACCATCGTGTTTGGACTCATTTGAAAGGTCTCTTGGAGACCTTGGTGACTGATGATGTCACCTACCTGATTATGGACTCCGAAGGTGGGTATAGGATCTCATTGACGGCACTTCGTAGAACCATCGTGTTTGGACTCATTTCAAAGGTTTCTTGGAGACCTTGTTCACTCATGATGTCACCTACCTGATGATGGACTCCGAAGGTGGGTATAGGATCTCATTGACGGTACTTCGTAGAACCATCGTGTTTGGACTCATTTGAAAGGTCTCTTGGAGACCTTGGTGACTGATGATGTCACCTACCTGATGATGGATTCCGAAGGTAGGTATAAGATCTCATTGACGGCACTTCGTAGAACTATCGTGTTTGGACTCATTTGAAAGGTCTCTTAGAGACCTTGGTGACTGATGATGTCACCTACCTGATGATGGACTCCGAAGGTGGGTATAGGATCTCATTGACGGTACTTCGTAGAACCATCGTGTTTGGACTCATTTGAAAGGTCTCTTGGAGACCTTGGTGACTGATGATGTCACCTACCTGATGATGGACTCCGAAGGTGGGTATAGGATCTCATTGACGGTACTTCGTAGAACCATCGTGTTTGGACTCATTTGAAAGGTCTCTTGGAGACCTTGGTGACTGATGATGTCACCTACCTGATGATGGATTCCGAAGGTAGGTATAAGATCTCATTGACGGCACTTCGTAGAACCATCGTGTTTGGACTCATTTGAAAGGTCTCTTAGAGACCTTGGTGACTGATGATGTCACCTACCTGATGATGGACTCCGAAGGTGGGTATAGGATCTCATTGACGGTACTTCGTAGAACCATCGTGTTTGGACTCATTTGAAAGGTCTCTTGGAGACCTTGGTGACTGATGATGTCACCTACCTGATGATGGACTCCGAAGGTGGTATAGGATCTCATTGACGGCACTACGTAGAACCATCGTGTTTGGACTCATTTCAAAGGTCTTTTGGAGACCTTGGTGACTGATGATGTCACCTACCTGATGATGGACTCCGAAGGTGGGTATAGGATCTCATTGACGGCACTACGTAGAACCATCGTGTTTGGACTCATTTGAAAGGTCTCTTGGAGACTGATGATGTCACCTACCTGATGATGGATTCCGAAGGTAGGTATAGGATCTCATTGACGACACTTCGTAGAACCATCGTGTTTGGACTCATTTGAAAGGTCTCTTGGAGACCTTGGTGACTGATGATGTCACCTACCTGATAATGGATTCCGAAGGTAGGTATAGGATCTCATTGACGGCACTTCGTAGAACCATCGTGTTTGGACTCATTTGAAAGGTCTTTTGGAGACCTTGGTGACTGATGATGTCACCTACCTGATGATGGACTCCGAAGGTGGGTATAGGATCTCATTGACGGTACTTCGTAGAACCATCGTGTTTGGACTCATTTGAAAAGACTCTTGGAGACCTTGGTAACTGATGATGTCACCTACCTGATTATGGACTCCGAAGGTGGGTATAGGATCTCATTGACGGCACTTCGTAGAACCATCGTGTTTGGACTCATTTCAAAGGTTTCTTGGAGACCTTGTTCACTCATGATGTCACCTAGATAAAATACGTTTTAGTTTTTTTTTGTGGTGTATATGCTTTTACGAGACTTATAGCAAAAACATTACCTTAGCTCACTCACGCTTTGCTCATTGCTTCGTTATTATTTTTCAGGCAATTAAGAAACCAGCAAAACTCCGAATTGCAAAATCAGGAACTTCAGCCGTTAACAGAAACTTACGGTCTGTCTAGTATGGCAGTCGATGAGGGGGCAGAGCAAATTATGCTGGTAACTTATTCTGTTTGCTTACACTGCGGTATTTATTAGATAGTTTCCCTAGCTAATTTGATTTGACCCCGTATTGTTAAAACGTTTGTTTTAGGTTGAAGAAGATGAACATTTACCAGATTTGATTATTGAAGAAGAAGAATCACAAGCAGAAACAAAAAATATATCTGGAAGACGAGTTATAGATATAGCTTATTTTTTTTCCAAAATACAAGAAATAGGCGGCCATGGTACTTTTAACTGTGGTATACAAAGTTTGAAAGTTATAGGAGAGAAACGTGTTGGACTTGCTTCTAAGTTTACAGTAGAATGTTTGATGTGTAAAGAGAAGTTTTCTCTTTGTAATGTCACTGGTGACTTAGATATTAATACAGCAGCGGTCGCGGGTGCAGTTTCAGTTGTTATAGGGTATTCGCAATTAGAGGAACTGTTATCAGCATTTGACTTGCCCGTGATGACTGAGCCTGTATACCAGAAACGGCACGACATTGTTTCCAACGCCTGGGATAAAGCACTCAGTAAATCTATGAATGAAGCTGCTGAAGAAGAAAAAAGAATTGCTTTAGAAAAAGGTCGTGTCAGCAAAGAGGGGATACCTATTATAGATGTGGTTGTAGACGGATGCTGGAGTAAGAGGTCTTACAAAAAGAACTACTCAGCACTGTCAGGAGCTGCTGCAATAATTGGAAGACACACAAAAAAGATTTTGTTTCTTGGCATTAAAAATAAATACTGTAGCATATGTACGCAGGACTTTAATAAAAATCAAAATCCGAGAACTCACCAGTGCTTTAAGAATTTTACGGGATCATCGACTGCCATGGAGTCAACAATAATTGTGGAAGGGTTTAAAGCATCTATCGAAATGTATGGTCTGATTTATGGTCGTCTCATTTCTGACGGGGACTCTAGCACGTATGCGAAAATATTGGAAGCAAGACCTTATCCTCAATTTACTGTTGAAAAGGTAGAATGTAGGAACCACCTTCTAAGAAACTTGTGCAACAAATTAGAAAACCTGACCACTGATACGAAATATCTTATATGTTTTAGAAAATTAGTCACAAAAAAACGCATCATGAGCATTAGGTCAGCAATACGAAAATGCAGCAAAAAATACCACGACTCGTTAGACAATTTAGATTTTAGTACTCAGAGACTTTTTGAGGACATTCAGACTGTACATTTACATGCCTTTGGGAACCATACTAAATGTAAAAGCCATTTCTGTAGCAGTCCACAAAATATTGAAATCTTACCGCAAGCTTTTTTTACAAGTTCCTTATGGCAGAAAATATGTTTTTTCATTAACACTATTGCAGGGCATTCCAGAAGTCTCGTTCATGATGTTGACAGTAACATCGTGGAAAGTTTTCATAGCGTGGTGGCCAAATTTGTGGGTGGTAAAAGAGTAAATTACTCGTGCCGGCGTGGATACCAAACTCGATGTTCAGCGTCTGCAGTCAATTTTAATACTAAAAGAAAACCTGTTTCCATGTTGTATAAAACAATTGTCGGGCAAAGTCCTAAGGGCAAAATGAGCACCTTAGATAACAAGTATCGCAGAAAAAGAAATTTGTTGAAACATATCAATTACAAAAAACGACAGACACATGGCGCCGTAAATAAAGATTATGGAGAACAAACCTTAAAGCCCGATGTGAGCGATGCGATGCTAGAACAAATGAAGGAGAACTTTCTATCCAACTTAGATAAAAGTGAGGAAGAAAGAAGTCAAATTGAAAGGCAAACAATTTTGCAGAGCGAGTCGAGCGAATGGCTCGAACTCCGGCGCTCCTTGTTGACAGCCTCAAACTTTGGAAGAGTTGTTAAAATGAGGCCTTATACTAGTTGTGCCAGCATAGTTAAGCAACTGCTCTACAAAATAAATATAGATGCTGCCCCTCTACAGCATGGAAGAGAACACGAAAAAAAAAGCACTAGATCAGCTATCTATACAAGAAGATGTTGAAATTAGACCATGCGGACTTTTTATAGATCCCGAGATTCCATATTTAGGAGCTACACCAGATGGGCTTATTGGAGAAGAAGCGATAGTAGAGGTGAAATGTCCAATCTCAGCGCACAAGATAGGACTAGACGAAGCCATTGCTCAGAAAAAAGTAAATTTTTGGGTTAAAAATAATTCGGGCACTTTGCAGGTTAATAAAACCCACAATTGGTATTACCAAGTTCAAGGGCAATTGCATGTGACTCGCAAAACAAAATGTTTATTTGGAGTATGGTTCAGTGAGTCAAAGCCTCTGAAAACAGAAACAATTATTAGGGACGATGATTTTTTTGAAAATAAAATGAAATTAAAATTATGTACATTTTATTTAAATTGTATTTTGCCGGAACTTTTGGATCCGCGGCATAGTCGAAATATGGCAATTAGAAATCCGCCATATATTTTACAGGCAATAAAGAACAAGGAAAACCGCAAAAAGGTGCATAACCAACAAAAACCAGAAGACGAAAATATGTGCGTACTTCAAGAAAACCTACATGCTCCATCATCACCAACACCAATCCCGATAAATGACCAACCGACCTGTTCACGGTATTTGAATTTCAGTGACTTTTAACGAGAATTAAGAGTTTGAGACTGTGTTATTATTGTATTTAGTTTCTCTGAGAGATTTTTTCAAAGACATCGGTATCCTCACAGCGGCATCACAATTCATCTTCGCCAACATCTTATATATTAGGCAAAATAGACACTTATACACTAAAAACACACTGTTAAAACTAGAAGTAAGGACCAACTACGTGCTCCCTTTCACCGGCTTCATAAGGTTCATAACTCATTTGTTGGGCTTGGTATAACCTGGACTTGATTCTTGCTTCAGAATTAGTTTACCTACTGACAGGATAGGTGAGTTTATATAATTGTTTATAATTTTACTTATTTTAATTTATTGTTGACACATCAACACAACATGACATCTACTCATTTTTTTATTTTTATTAGTTGTATTGCAATATGTGGTTAGCTAGCGACCTCAACAATTATTTATTTTACCTCGATGGTCCTAGTTTATCAATTATAACTTCTAGTTACAGCTATATTTAAGCGGGCACGCCCTTTATGCCTGGTGGCATTATTTTCTTTTATTAGATATTGTTGAAGTTAAGTTATTTTTATTTCTGCTTGAGTATAGTTCTCGATGTTTTTGGTTGGTATATTGGCGTGTGCTAGCTGTCTTAAGGCTATTAATTTATAATTTTAATAGATTTTTGCGTAATGTAAATTATCTTGCATACTATTGTATAGAATCTTTTCTTTTTCTAACTGAACAGACAGCTGTGCTGCTGGGGAGTTTGTTGCGCCACTTCTTCTTCCCAGCAAAAGCACTAGGAAGTGGTGAAGGGTGGGCGTTTTGGGGGACTGTCTTATGTAATTTTGACGTTCGAAAAGTGCTGATTCTCAGCCTAGTTTGAATAAATGACTTTTGATTTTTTGTACAATTAATTAAACAATTTAGGAACAGTCACAGTGGCAACATTAAAACAAAATCAAAACTTAAATTATTTTTTTATTTATACCAGTCGATATCAGACATCCAACTTTATTACTGGTGGGAATGATGTAAAAAAATGGTCAAATTAATTAGCTGGCGATACCCATCACGTCTGTGAAGTTTTGCCAGCTAATTTAATTTGATCTTGTGAATAAGGTGTAAACAAAATACCCGGACAAACTTTTATAAAACATAGTACTCATGAATAGGAGTAACTTTTACCATGGATGGGACCAAGTCAGAAATATTTAAAAAAAACAGCTGTCCCATATAATTATTATGATCATGTACCTATTTCACTTTTGTACAGAACTGCTATTTTTTTGTAATATGTTGTTTTCACAGAGATAATATTGTTTATGGCTCACATACAAATATACCATTACATACCTATATCCTAATACATATGATATTACAAATAAAGAATAGGGGGGTATAAACACCTAACTATTCCCGATACTGAGAACCGATAAGTACTGACCTGGTCATCATCAGACTTGCAGAATGTATCATGTAGTAGCACCCGTGCACAATTAGATTAATGTTGAAAACTAGATCATTCTAACTATTCCCGTTACTGAGAACCGATCAGTACTTACCTGGTCATCATCATACCATCAGAATGTACCATGTGGTAGCACCCGTGCTCAATTAGGTACATGTTGAAGACTAGGTCATCCGAACTATTTCCGTTACTGAGAACCGATAAGTACTTACCTGGTCATCATCAGACCTTCAGAATGTATCATGTAGTAGCACCCGTGCACAATTAGATAAATGTTGAAAACTAGATCATTCTAACTATTTCCGTTACTGAGAACCGATAAGTACTTACCTGGTCATCATCAGACCTTCAGAATGTATCATGTAGTAGCACCCGTGCACAATTAGATAAATGTTGAAAAGTAGATCATTCTAACTATTTCCGTTACTGAGAACCGATAAGGACTTACCTGGTCATCATCATACCTTCAGAATGTATCATGTAGTAGCACCCGTGCACAATTAGATAAATGTTGAAAACTAGTTCATTCTAACTATTCCCGTTACTGAGAACCGATAAGTACTTACCTGATCATCATCATACCTTCAGAATGTATCATGTAGTAGCACCCGTGCTCAATTAGATAAATGTTGAAAACTAGATCATTCTAACTATTCCCGTTACCGAGAACCGATATGTACTTACCAGGTCATCATCAGACCTTCAGAATGTATCATTTAGTTGAATGAAAGCTATGTCAGCAGGCATAGTGCATCGTGTAGTACAAATAAATTATAAAATTATGATGTGGTAGATACTCGTACCAGACTATAAAAACTAGAGGAACAAAAATATGTATTAGAATCTCTTAGAGAGCGAATAAAATAGGCAAAAACAATGACAACTCTGCGACACATCTGTGTTCTTCTTTACTCTTCAGTCCGTTTTATTTTAGTATGGTCGTTGGTCGGTAGGTGGCGCCAAATAAACAAATACTAGTACAGAGGTCAAATCTTTAAGGTCAACGGGCAAGGTAATACCCTTAACCTCATGAATAGACCCGTGCGTCTGTTATTAATTACCCACGAGCTCCTTCATCTCCTGCACGCGTAACATTACCACAATAGAAACGGGTTTTGTCGACGGAAGAACAGACAATTGGTGCCGATTCTGTTGTTCACAAACTAAACTAAATTTAAGTTCAGTGCATCTTTTTCTTTCTATTTCATTAAGAAAAGGACAGAAGACACATTTTAGTTTAGTCCTGTCAAATTAATCAGCCCCTGACACTAATCCATACAAGTTTTGACATGATTAAAAACTTGCCCACTAAAATTACGTCAATTTACGTCAGGCGCTGATTAATTTGACAGGACTAAACTAAAATGTATCTTCTGTCCTTTTCTTAATGAAATAGAAAGAAAAAGATGCACTGAACTTAAATTTAGTTTAGTTTGTGAACAACAGAATCGGCACCAATGACAGATTCACAATTATATCATCAATCACAGAATCTCTTCTGTGATTGATAATATGATAATGAATCTGAAAAAAAAACCCTCGTCTCTCGTGAAAGACTCTCGTCTTTGGATTTGTCTTCTGGGGGACCCGCAGGGTACCTAGTCATTAGGTTTGTCTACTGGGGAATCTGCAGGAGAGTCTTTGGGTTCGTCTGCTCGGGGATTTGCAGGTAAGTCGTTGGGTATGTCTGCAAGGGAATCTTTATTTTGGTCTACTGGGGGATGAGAAGGTGTCTTTGGGTGTTTCTACTGGGGAATCTGCAAGGCTTCTATGACATTTCGTCTGATAGTCTCTCTATAGTATCTTAAATCTCTTTGTGACAGAATAATGTTTCGCGTTTTTTCTTTAGCGCAATCAGTGCATATTGCAAAAATATGTGACATCCCACTGGAACACAGACTACATAGGGATACTGGAAGCATAAATATTTGACAGTCAAGTTTGACAGACGAAATGTCATTAATTTTGTTTCTTATTCGCAACCGAGCCGATGTCGACTATTCTGCCAGTACCTATCAATTACCCGTCTTAAATTAGGTGAGTATTCATTATTATTAATAAGTACTAGGAAATAATGTAAAGACATGCAATTTGGATTTTAGGTTTCTGCATACAAACCCCCAGGCTTTTAAGATCTTAAAATTAAATCAACAGAAGATCTAGAGGAATTTATAATTTTTTTTTATTTTTGCGTAATGGTAATCTTATAAATTATTGTATAGAATCTTTTTTTTTTCCTAACTGAACAGACAGCTGTGCTACTGGGGAGTTTGTTGCGCCACTTCTTCTTCCCAGCAAAAGCACTAGGAAGTGGTGAAGGGTGAGCGTTTTGGGGGACTGTCTTATGTAATTTTGACGTTCGAAAAGTGCTGATTCTCAGCCTAATTTGAATAAAATTTTGAATTTCAATATAGTTGGCAGACGTCGCACTTGTAGCGATGACATCAGCGTAGTCGCTGCTTATGCGACATGCGTCACCGGAGCACAGCTGTGACAATGTCTGCATTGCGTAGCCACGGTAGTTTTCCACTGCTTTCTTTTTATATAGCTACTTATTGTGCTGGTGTTATTGTGATCAAAATATTTAACGATCATACTGATCACCTGTCATATTATTGTGTTTTTGATGAATTATGATAGAATGGGGTTCATAAACTTCTAATTCGAGAATCGAATTGGTTGGACCTCGCAGTAGGTGCGAAAAGTGAGAAAGAGCAGCTCGTGGCTAAGTAATAACAGCCGTATGGATCGATGCATCAGGTTAAGCTACGCTTGCCGGGGTTAGTATGTGGATACGTGATCATCTTTACACACCGAGACTCCTCCGTGCCTCGGAAAGCACGTAAAGACGTTGGTCCCGGCTCTGGATAGATATTATTTAGGCAGTTGCTCCATGTAAAATACTGGTATTCAGCTGCATTCGGTTAGACTGGAAGCCAAATTGTGCGTCATGGAGCTTAATATGCCTGCCCAGTTGATGGTCAAGCAGACTGTCCAGTACTTTCGCAGTAACCGTGGCTAATGAAATCGGTCTATAATTTAATAAATCCGAAGTATCAGGTTTTATTTTTAGGAATTGGCACAACAACAGTGTACATCAGTCTATCAGATAGGTACGAATGGCTAACGCACAGATTAAAAAACATGGACAACACCCTTGGCAAGTGAATTCCTGCATTTTGCAGATGCTCAATGCTGAGGCTGTCGTGACCAGGAGATTTACGTGCTGGCCACGGACAATTCGCTATAGCGAAAATTCGCGCGGCGCGACCGGCGGCGCGTCTTGCGAATGAATCAAATGTATGGAAATGTACTGGGCATGCCACGCGCAGCGGCGACCAGCGAGACACGCGCCGCGCGAATTGCCGCGCCGCCCGCCGCGCCGTCGGTCGCGCCGCCGGTTCCCGTGGCCAAGGTGTTACCTCTTTTCATATCCCTAATAATGCCTGCCACATCCTTGGCTGAAAACCTGACTTTAAGATCTCCGACGGCTGACTCAACCTCAAGCATCCGCGGTGCCGCATCCAAAAGTGAATCAACTTTAAAAAGCTGTTGGAAACGGTTGGCAATTGCCCGTGGTTCATGCACGCCAGCCACACTCACAGGGTGCTATGCTCTGGCGGTCAAGAAAGTTAGAAGTTTTTTTTAAACATAGATTCTTGCTTCTTGCAGACTGGCGCGACTGACACCGATATTTATTCTATTCTACCGTGAAGTTTCATTAGAAATTGTTACGTCGCGCTGTAGCGTCGCGCCAGTCTGCACGGGGCTTTCCTTTGTTGCGTTCGGGATTCAAAATAGCACCCGTGACATATGATATTGCTTTATCCCCTTAGTGAATAATTTAGTATTATGCCAGCAACAATATCATCGGCTACGTTATTTCGCCATTGATGTCACATCTTCGGTAGTATAGTGGTAAGTATCCCCGCCTGTCACGCGGGAGACCGGGGTGCGATTCCCCGCCGGAGAGATTCTTTTTGTTTTGTTTTTACCTGACTACGGCGAAGCAAAAAGGAGGGTTATGATTTTGACCGGTATGTATGTATGTTCATCTGCTACCTCATAACTTCTAAACTACAGATCATTATTTGACAAATGACATATCGTTGGAAGCATAGAATCTATGCTTCCAACGATCAAGTCGCTTCCAAACACGGATATCGATATCTGATATCGATATCCGTGTTTGGAAGCGACTTGATCGTCTGCTGCTTATAGGATATGTGACGTCACATTAAATTGAATATGGCGCCCCCTAGAGGACATAGTCATAAACTAAAAAAAACTTTTTCACAAAAAATAAAACCGACTTCCAAAAAAAACACTACAAAGTGAAAAATAACTTTGATTTCGGAAGTCGGTGTCTTTGGGGTTTTATTTTCTTTTTTTTGCCACCGACTTCCGAAATCAAAGTTATTTTTCACTTTGTAGTGTTTTTTTTGGAATTCGGTTTTATTTTTTGTGAAAAAGTTTTTATTTTTCACTTTTTAGTTGTGGTACCTACACAAAAACCCCACAAAAATTTGAATACCCATTACCTGCTATGTAAATTACAATGACAGGAACTATTAGAATATCGTCCACATATACTAGATGGGAAAAATACGTATTATTGAAGCTAACTCAAAAACCCCTCATCAGATCTTGACCAAATTTATATGGGACCACTTCTGAAGTATGCCCTACCAAACAAAAAAAGAATCATCAAAATCAATTCATAATTGGCGGAGTAATCGCGTAACAAACATACAAAAAAAAAAAAAAAAAACATACAGCCGAATTGAGAACCTCCTCCTTTTTGAAGTCGGTTGAAAAATAAAAAAATGCCATGTTGGAAATCAAATTATAGGGGTTGACAAGCACATTTCAAAAAAATATACCTACATAAACATAACCCCAAAACAATAAATAAAAACAAAAGTTATAAAAACTAAAATACCCCAAACCAAAAAATCCGGAGTCAAACGTAATCTATTCGATTTATGAACACATGTGACTCCGGAATTTTTATAGTCTGTCTGTGTGTTTATACCTTTTTAGCTGACATTTTGTCGTAGTTTCGTTTAAGTTTTTATAACGTTCATTTTTAAACACAGTTTTAGGCGATGGTCTTTTGTATTCTTTGTAGAAAAATCTGTTTTTTTACCGTTTATTTTACATTCTCTTAAATGAGACCAAAATGTCTCCGTTTTAAGGAAATTTTTCGCACGCAACGTGGCTGGCTCCTTCTTGGGCCAAAGAATAATTTCTAATTGCTATATAAAATTGAAATGTCTTTAGAATGTATAGTATAAGTACTTACTAAAATATCTGCAATTCAAGAATCTCTTTTTTGCTTACGACTTTGCTAATTTTAACCGACTTAAAAAAGAGGTTCTGTGTTCCACCATGCATGTCCGCAATTTTCTCTAAACAACTTTTAATGATTTTTATTTGTAAGAAGATGAAAAGGATGTTATTATGAAACGGTCTGCAGGATAATTCTGTCTACTGAAAGAAAAGGCACTAGTGGTGAAATAATAGCACTTTTCCTTTGTATATTTGACTTATTACGATCACCATTTATTGTCATGTGTATATTTTAAACTGTTTGTAATACTGATTATATGAGCTCAAAAATGTATATTTTATACAAAAGTGGATGTTTGGTATTATATATTTTGATAAACTTATTTTAAGTAATTTTGTAGTTTTTTATAATGTATTCTAGTGACTCACATTGTCTCTATTAGGTATGGAAAAATCAAAGTCCGTCCGTTTTTTGATGCATTTTTTATTCCAATAAATAAAGTACCCTTATAAATTATAAATGCAGTTTCACTTATTACATAATTAAAGACTAATTTAACTACACATTACGCCATATTCAGTTAGAATGATGCTCAGCCATCAATATATATTATTTTTTTATCTGATAGGTATGTACCTATCTAGTTTTAAGTTTTAGTTTTAGTTTTTAAGAGTTAGCGGCTTCGCTCGCGTGCTAGTCGAAAATTATCCCACGGGAACGTGCTACCGGAAGAAAAAGTATCTTTAGTACTAATCCAGCTATCTAATAGGGTATAACAACCATATTAGATTCTATAGTGCTAATGAACCACTAAAAAATTCGCAAAAATTTTATTCGATCGTTAAGTGCCATAAAAATGCATTTAAATTTCGCGCGTAATTTGACGAAAATGCTGGACGCTGTGGACGCCATATTGCTCTGTGGTCATGACGTCAGTTGGCTGTGTAAACAAATGCAGTGATATTTCTTAAGTTATAAATTTGTGTCGTCTCCTTTTACAAAACCGTCCTCCATGGAATAAAAATTACGTTGGTTACGAAAATAACAAAAAGCCTATAAAGATTTAAAGGTACGCTGATAGTTGACAGTTATCACTTTCTAAGTTTACATAGCCGTATGACGTAATAACATGGCGACTACTATCTAATGGTGTTATGAAACAGACTAAAAAAGCTGAATACTTTGAATTGAATTTTAAAATTTAGTTTGCTATTTTATGAACTAAAAGTAACGCTTTCCGACTGCTTTTTGCCTAAGCTATCTCAATAATACATTTTTAGATTTTTTCTCATATAGAGTAAAGCACCCTATTGCGCAACACATTTTCGTCAATGATCAAGACTAATCTGTTTCATTTTGACAGTTCAACAACATTCATTGCGTTGTTTACGCTGTCAACAATACAAACAGAGAACATATTTGTACCAAACCCCGTAAAGCGATATTAACGTTCAAAGTTGATAACGTGACATCGACATTTATTTTATTTTATTTATTACTATATAAAAACATTCAGTGATCATTTGAAACATCTTTATGGGGCCCAAGTCTGCTATTTTTATACATTCGTCATTCCAACAAGATCCCATTGTCATTTTGCTAAAAGTTCGTAATCTGCTAAATTCATAATGTTCGATCATTGTATTCCACAAACACGATACTCGTAACGAATTAAAAGCAATGACAGCACAATGACGTTATAATGGTAATCCAGGCCACTGATCAAAGGAACTGTCAAAATTTTACCAGATTACCGCCTAAGTCAGTCATTCATTTGTCATTATGTATGAGATTACCAATAGATGCCATTTCTTTCAATGGAGTGTAAGTGGCTGACCATTGGAAAATCGTAATGACGCCAATATGTTAGTAGATTACCAAACTTGTCAAAATCAACAATTATGAAATCAATGATAGACCATTCTGACACTATTGTAATAGCAGACTTGAGGCCCTGTACCCTAATTACGTAATGCAAAATCAATCCGAATCTGAATCGTTTTGAAACAGATTGTTAATCCATTGCTCCGTAAGTTCGAAAAAAAATTTCTGCAGAGCAACGTAAATAACACAATGAATGTTGTTGAACTGTCAAAATGAAACAGATTTGTCGTTATCGTTTACGAAAATATGTTGCGTAATTAGAAAGCTGGTTCAAGATGTAATCAAGTTATAAAAATATGGATGTCACGTGATAAACTTTGAACGTTAATATCTTGGAAACGTGACACATTACGGGGTTTGATCTTATTATGTTTTCGGTGTACATTGATATCAGCTATCGATTTTTATGGGTATAACGCGTGGCCGAAAAAAAAAAGCAACATGGCGGAACAGTAGGTACGCCACGGATCTTAAAACCTCTTTACTAAATATTAAGATAATAATATTCTTAATTAGGGTGTTTGCTGGCGTTAATTCTAGGACATGTTGTATATAATAAATATTCTTAAAATACTTAAATCACGGGGAAGCGATAACCTTATTTAAAAGTTGGAACTAGATAGAAGTTATCTAGAATAAATGCATTATTCAGACTAAATAAATAGAAGCGTGTTTAAAAATTGTCTGTCATAACGGTGTTATTCCAAAAAATTTCACTTATAATTTCTAAATCTAATCAACTATGAGGCTTAGTATCTTCAGTGTACTCCGCATCTTCGTATGGTGGTTCATGGTTCTTGTATGTGGGGATTGTCTTGTATGGAGGAGATACCTCGTTGAGCTCAGGGGTGTAGGAGTTCCAGTCTGCTTGGTGGTAGGAACCTGCAATAAGCGGTGTTGTTAGAGCATTGAAACCATGAAACAGTAAAATATGTAAGTGTAATATTTATAGTACATTAGCGACCCGCCGTTGCTCCGCACGTGTGCAATGTACTGATGCACACGTCAACATCCCAATGTCCAAGGTTAAAAACAAAATGCACTTAAGAGTCCTATTACATTTTTTTACGGAAATTCATGATTTTTGACCATGTAATTTTCAGCAGCAGTAAGATATTTTAATTATTTGATTATAATAACTATAGTGCCATGCTCTTTCTTGTAAGTTGGAGTTACACATTATTTTCGTGTAATTTGCTGAATTGACGCGGAATATATAGTACTTTAATTTAATTTATTGTAATTTTGTCTTATTATATTTAGAAACAAAAACTAATGAAGCGTATTCACTGTAGATCGAAGTTTTATATCATATTAGTTTATTTGATTTAATTGTGTTTATTTGGAATATAATGGACATGAAAATCAAGACATTTATTGGTTTTCTTTACGACTTTTCCCTGAAAACTCAAGGAATTTAAATAAATTCTAGAACTCCAATAAACAAGTAAAACATTCAAGTTCTCGTTTAGTAACTTTCGCTTTTATTAGAACTGAATGAAACAATGTGAATTTGAGCGTCAAAGTTCCATTGCCGACGTTTTTCCTTGTAAACTGAGTTCGTAAGATATTCATAGTAAATTACACGACAAGAAAAGTTAAAATGTGCAACTCCAACTTACAATAAAGAGAATGGCACTATCGTTATTCTTAATCAAATAATTCAAATATCTTACTGCTGCTGAAAATTACAACGTCAAAAATCAAGAATTTGCGTCAAAAATGTAATAGGACTCTTAAATGCAGTATGAAACTATGATGATCCCAAATTATACAGTAACAAACTATCGTTCTGAAAATCACCGCATGAACGGGCCTTACAATTAAAAAAAAAACAAAAGAAATCTATTGTCTATGGATGGTCCCACTATTTCGTTAAACTGGATATATCAAAAAAAAGGTGAGTCCTTCTCCATGTGTGGAGTTTGGACGTCCAAATACTTTGATTAATTCAATTCATAAATTAATTTCAATCGCAGTTCCTTAATAGCCGAGGAAAGGTCATTGACCCCTGTCAGTCTGGCGCCACGCCGTGCGCCGTCAGCCATAACTATTTTGCTGCGCGTAATTTTAAATCTGTGATATCTTAGGTTTTCATTAAAAAAATTGACAATTTGCATATTTCAATAAATTGTCAATTTTAATAACATATTTTATCCAGATATGGATTAATAATATACTGGTAAAACCAATATTTTTTTTTAATGAAATTCTGAAACATAAAAATGATTGCTGTGGGTCATCCTTAGAAGATAGACATAACATATTCTATTATTGCGGACTTTTCGGATTTTGTTAAGATATGCAACCCAGTAGAACAATTTTTATCCATCTGTAACGATTAAGTCAGCGCACGCCATGTAAACGCTCAAAAAAGTAGGTATAGATTGTGCAATCCACCTCGACGCGCCCCACTCCGCTCCGCTCCGTACTAAAGTACAGCTTACAGTACCTACAGTCATCGCGGAGTGGGGCGCGGCGTGGTGGACTGCACCATCTGTACCTTTTTACGACATCAATCAAGTTTCAGTACTACGTTTACGTTTAATATAAAATAATTACCTATATATGTATATAAACTTTCCGGAATACATTCTCTAATTGATGTTGAAAACCTCACCAAAATACATTGCGTATTTTAGCAGAACAACGCGGACATACAGACAAACGCGAAAAGCGACTTTGTTATGGGCATGTGATGCGGAGGAATGAGGAAACTGTCGTGAGGAAAGTTTTGTGTATCAATGTGGATGGCTATAAGAGTAGGTAGGGGAAGACCAAAGAGGAACCAAGGAAACGATGGATGGACTGTGTGAAAGATGATATGGCTAGAAAGGGAGTGGCTACCGAGATGACGACTGATAGAGAAGTGTGGAAGAAAGTGACATGTTGCGCCGACAATAAATAAATTGGGTTAAAGAAAGTAGAGGAGAATGATAATGACCTACACCAGAATCACCAGTTTCTTTTTTCTAAAATTGTTATATTTTTCAAAGCACAAATAAGAGGTTGGCCGTTGACCTATTTAAAATTTTAGTCAGAAAGACTCGGAAAAACCTCGACAAGATAGGCACAATAGGGGAAAAAACCGGTAAGTGCGAGACGGACTCGCACCCGAAGGGTTCCGTGCCGTATTAAGATGGAGCAAAAAACGCCGAAAAAAACAAGTTTCTTGTATGGAGACCCCCTTTAACTATTAACTTTATTTAATGTTTATTATTTGTTATTATAGTGGCAATATAAATACACAATCTGTGAACTGTCTACCTATTACGGTTCATGAGATACAGCCCGCTAGATGGCATAATAGAAAGCCTGCAGTACAATTTAAATGGAACGGAACAAACTAGGATAGAAGAAAAAACTGGCCAAGTGCGAGCCAGACTCGCGCACAATGATAGAAGATAAATAGAAGATAATGGCAAAAAACATATACAAACGGCAAAAAAGATCATGTCTGTTGTATGGGGGGCTCCCTTAAATATTTATTGTATTTTTTGTTAAAGCGGAAACAGAAATACATCATCTGTGAAAATTTCAACTGTCTAACTATACACAGATGGACGGACAGCGGAGTTTTAGTAATAGGGTCCCGTTTCACCCTTTGTTTACGGAACCCTAAAAAGAAGATACATAAGGTCCTTACGAAAGAAGTGTCTACAGAGTCAGTTATCAACAAAATCTCATTTAGGTAGGTATAGTAAAAGGTAGGTAAAAAAAATGGTTCTTACCGGGATCTGGCAGACTTCTGTCATACCCTGCAATGAGAAAACAGAACGCTAGATTTTATAAACAAGATTTTGTTAGATAACGATCATTCCTAAAAAATCATTCTATAAAAACTTTTTTGCATAAAAAAAAATACCACTGACTTGCGAAATTAAGATATGAGATAACTTTTTTTAAATTGTTAGTTCTGGGACTTCTGGGTACTGACTAGGTACTTGGGATATATATTTTTTTGTATTTTTTTTAGAACGGCTATTAAGTCTATTATATGCTATTTCTAGGTTATCCATTCTTTACCGGACATCCTGTATAATTAAAAACTTTTCCTATTAGTAAAAAACTGTTCCGTACCGTATTAAGATTGAGCAAAATCGAAGATTTTTTTAACTTTCGTTTTATTATTTTTTGTTAATTAAAACACTGAATTTGATGTTGTAACCGTTTTAGGTGTAAAAAAAGGCTTTTTTTACATCGAAAACTTAATAGGTATTCGGTGTTACGATGTTAATTATTGCATTTCAATATTTTCGTTAAATCTCAATATTTTAGTTCACTAGTTAGTTACATTTCACATTTCCATACAGTGATATTGCCAAATTAATAAAAATAGCGAACAATTTGCAACGTTGCTTAATGGTCAGATTACTGAGTCTGCCAGGGCTCCCAAAGTCAATTCTACTCTTCATAATAAAGATAAAAGGAACAAACCATGATGATCAGAAGGAGGCGATGGCCACGAGTACTCATGATGATGTCCACCTTGCTTCGCCTTCAGTGCTGTGAAGAATGATGCTACCTGGAAAATAAACACTTGAACTTATTTGCTGCTTATTTGTTACGTGATTGATTGGGAGAAGCTCGTGGCTAAGAGCTAAGTAATCAGTTACAGCCGCACGGGTCGTTCTAACAAGATGGGTGACTATCTTTACATACTGAGACTCCTCCGTGCCTCGGAAAGCACGTTATGCCGTTGGCAGCTGTTATTCGTGGATCTTTGACAGTCGTTGCGGGTCGTCAGAAGCCCGAAAGTCTGACAACCAGTCTGGAAAAGGGGTATCGTGCTACCCAGTAACTGGGCAGGTCCAACAGGCAGTCGCTCTATGTAAAATATTGGAATTCAGCTGCATCTGGTTAGACGGGAAGCCAACCCCAACATGGTTGGGAAAAGTCTAGGATGATAACCTATTTATGGCCTACAGAATGGATGTTATTTCGAGAAAGCAATAGTCCACTAGTCCATTGCCTACTCAAGGATGCTTATCCGGTACGACTCGCAAATCCTTCCATATCCTATGGGCACAACTTCCTTACCACTACTGCGCCCCCCACTCTACTCCTCTATATGCAATGGCCTCTCTAGCTCCATGAAACATGAGGCTCCAGGGGCAGTGCAAACTTCCGGTTCATTCAATGTACTGAGTCTGGTACACTGAGATCGGTGTATTTCATTAATCCATTTTTCATTTATTTCGTATTTTCTTTGGTCCGAGGCCTTGACATCAACCAATGAACAACATTCCAATCGTTTATTTTTGTTGGTTGAATACGAGGCTTTTGGCTAGTTTTGTATTTTTTTATTTTTTATTATAATGTGCGTTTTGTTTGTGCAGAATAAACATCTTTTCTTTTTTTTCTTTTTTTTTTTCTTTTCTTTTTTTTCTTTCCATTCATTCATACATAATTAAGTTATTTTGTGAGTGTTATGTAGGTATGTGATTGCATAAACACTAGAATAAAGGTCAAATTCAAACTCAAGTGAAACCTGAACAATGTTTCGCGTACTAATGCTTTTAAAAGTAACACTGCCAGTCATCAATCAAATACATTTTCATCCCACCATCTCGGAAAGAGTATTTTTAATCTTCAGTATCTGAGTGGAAAAGCCGTTTTTATTCTCTAGAGGATAAAGTAAATTGAATTTAGAACATCGTGTGCACTAAGTTTGTGAATTAAAAAAAACATTAAACCTATTTACTGCTACCTCTATGGTGCCGAATATATCATACAACTTTTTTTTAATTTGTTAAAAACTCAGACTCGGAACCTTCTTGGTGTTCTTTTTTCAATTTGCTTTGTACGCGGTTCTTTACGCTACATTTTTTCACTCAATTTAAATAACTGTAGCAACGTTACTTTAAAATTTTCTTAATTATACCTTAGTATTATTTTGTTATAATTTAAAGATTATTCTGTAATACTTACCTGTCATAATGTAGTAATTAATACCTAAACTGAAATAAAAGTGTACCTATCTTGTGATTGTATTTTTTTGCATTTAGTTATTTCCTCGCTGAGGTGGAATGAAAAGTTACGTGTTGCACTCGAGTGCAAAGATTTTTCACCTCGTGCTCTTTTGATTCCCTCGCTAACGCTCAGGATTCTAATTTTGAATCACTCGCTGCGCTCGTGATTCAATTTTAGAATCCTTCGCTTGCTCGGTCATCAAAATTGAACACGCGGTTAAAAAGCAACTTTGCACTCTTGTATAACAAATAACTATTTTTGGCCTAAGTTTACAGCAACAAAATATTCAATTTCACTTCCTATCTTCAATCTATCGCCATACACTTACGCCTACCGATAGTTTTTGCATTTCACGAGTGCTCGTCACCGTAATTTAAACCTTACGTCGAAGTTTTTGAAGCACAAATAACGCTTTCATGATTAACAATGACTACGCTACTTAGAATTATGTTTTTTCGTTTTTTTCTTCGTATACAAAATTGAATTCGACATTATTGAATACAATAGTCTATTTTTGTACTGTCAACGTGTAATTATGTGTCGCGATGGGTATATGGTAGGGTCCCAGTGAGAGTGAGACTTTCTCTAATCAACATCTGCCTAGCCTTTTCTAAACTGAAAAAAAAAAAACAAAAAAAAAAGTATGTTGGGGTTAAGGTTACCATCTGACAGGCATATATTTTACGGGTAAAACAGGTTTCTTATCCGTATAGATTGTTAGTTTTTAATTTAGTGTTAGATTGTATTGATTTACTATTGATGGGTATAATAAAAACAAAAATAAAAAAATGAGTAAGAAAAAAAAATAACAAAGTTGAGTTTGTTCTTGCGATAAATTCATCCCAACTACGGAACCCTTCATTGAGCGTGGTCCGGAAAGCACTTGGCCGGTTTTTTCTGGATTAGTTTAGTGGTCGTAAAATTGTATAATAATTATGTATACTTTTCATTTTTAATAAATGTCAGTCTTTAAAACTATCAGTCTAAAAAACTGTAAGTGAAAAAAAAATAGACAGCCAATTTTTTGAAACAACTGGGACGTTGTACAACCTAGACAAGTATCCTCCCTTACATCGATGGTAACCCTAGTTGGGGTCGGCTTCCACTCTCACCGGGTGCAACTGAATACCAGTATTTTATATGGAGCATCAGCCTATCTGACCTCCACAACCCAGTAACTGGGTAATACGATCCTGTGTGTGTGTGTGTGGGTTCCTGTCCTCCTGTGTGTTCCTGTGTAAAAATAGTAAAACACAGTTTTTCGCTTCTAGAGCCAAAACTGCAGCTCAGACAAAAAAAAAGTTAAATGTAACTAATGTGCGTAATAAAAAAACAAAGAAAATGTGCTCGAGTAGGGCAAAATCGGTCCAGAGGATCGTCCGCAATTCGCAAAAAAACAGTTTTTTTTTTGCAAATCTTGTAAATTTAATAACTCGCGCAGAGCAGAAATTTTGATGAGATGTCAGTTTTGTAGCCCTCTAACTACAGTTAAATTTTTGGATCAAAATATTGCAAGTTTTTGCAAACCGTCGACTTTTGCAAAAAGGGACCTTTTTTTAAATCGACTTTATTTTAATTTTCTAAAAATGTAATAATTTCGTTCCTGTGCATTAAGGAGGAGTTGAACTACAAATTTCAATTTTTTAAGATTTTTTGACAAAGAATAAAGTTTAATTAAGGCGCGCGCGGCGGCGGCGGCGGCGGCGGTAGGTCTGCCATTCCTGCGGGAATAGGCGTTTTTAGGGTTCCGTAGTCAACAAGGGAGCCTTATGTCCATCTGTATGTCTGTAATTTAGCATGGGTACATACATATTAATCACACTGACAAAGTGGTAAAATAAAAACCATGAATGATTTTTTTTGGGAAAAGTGAGATGATTTTTTTCCGTCTATCTCAAGGTGTGGGATGTTGTTGGAAAGGTCGTTCACACACTCACAATGTTGTGATAACATTGTGAGTGTGTGAAAACTATTTTTGGATTCAGATATCCGTTTGCGAAGGTCCCCCACCGCCAGTTAAAGGGTTGGTTTTGCATATGTGAAAAAATTCACCGCACTAGTATATATAACGAAAATAAAAGGAAAACTATCACAGCAAAGTAGGATAATAATCGACCACCTTACATTTGCAGTTGCAAAAATATGTTCACCCATACATTCATTAAGAGGGAACAGGGCCCGCGATTCTCCATACAAACGTATTCCCCGTTTTTCTTCCTGAATAATGCCTCTATAGCTGTCATTTTGTTTGTATAAAATCAGGGTCTCTATAGGCATGTCCCTGTCATTTCCTTTTTTCAGCAATTAATAAAGGTAAGGAAACACCCTCCAAAAATTACAAAAATGCCCCATTTTTACCGCCGTGATTAGAGGACTACCAGACTAATTCGGAAAAGTTTTTAGCATAAAAGAAAATAATAGGAACCTAGACATACTCTATCTTAAAATTGTAATGTAAAAAATTATTAAATCGGCTTAGTTTTCGAGGAGAAAAAAGGAGAATGCCAAACGTCGTTTTCGTCAAAAATTTTGTGATATAATCGGTTTGAGCTGCAGTTGTCCCTATCGCACTTTACGGGGTTTAACTAGGTTTTTCGGACGCAGCGCGACGGCAATAGGTTCTTCAAATACCTACTTTTCAAATTCCTCGCAGCCCCTGTTCCCTCTTAAGTTTTGTTCTTGGGATAAATTCATCCTAATTACGGAAATCTTCATTGTGCGTGGTTTGACACGTACTTGGCCGGCTTTTTGTTTATAAAATTACAGATTTTACCCGCGGCTTCGCCTGCGTGAATGAAGGAAATTAGACCTTTATTTAACTATATGATGGTCTGGCAGTTTGAGTAGTTTATGCGGCCTACCCAAATGTCCTTTCTTTGGTATTGTTCGTCGAGGTGAGCTCCTTAAGTTCTGAGTTGAGCTCCACGATTACTGACAAATGCTTGCACTGACAGGACAGGTCCACTCAAATCTGTGTGGTTCTTTTCTCAAAAGACCATTTCAGACTAATCTACATGGTCCTCATATGGCCTGACCAAGATTATGTCTGGAATTTAAAAGAGACTGTGACCTCTGAGTTTGTTTCCGCCTTTCTTCTCAGAGTAGTCAGATAGGAAACGCCGAACTCACCTAGCATTTTTTTTTTTTTAAGATGACGTATAAAAGTGATTCCAATATCCTATTTACAGAATAAACAATTTCATTTCATTTTACTACCTAAACCTATGCAGTAGAGTACATAGATATAATTTTTAATATTTCTATGGTAGAGTACCTATTACCACTGATACAAAGTATACGTACCTACTACTTCCTAATCCAGGTCATTGTCTATCCGTTCAAACGCGAACATGCAGACAGAGTTACTTTCGCACTTATTATTAAGTAGTACGGATGTATAATTATAAATCCTCGCTTAGCTACCATTTTATTTTTTAACTTGTTTTATTTTGCGTTTGGCGTGTCAATCAACAAAGAATTTGAAGCCTATTTTATGCGAGTAACCTGATATTGAGTAGGTATAACAAAATAAATGAAACGTAACGCGATATGAAAGTCAAAAATCCAAAAGTGCACGACTTATAAAGCTCATTAGCTCGTACCAATGTTCTACGTTCCGTAGTTGGGATGAATTTATCCCAAATACAAACATAACATTACTTATAGTTGAAAAACATGTTCTCCCATACAATCCAACTGCAAATGTAAGTTTGTACGCACACTATTGAGTGATTCACCATGTTATTTTAAGACCATAGACTTCTTATAGGTTTTCCTGTAATCTATGAGTAAAGAACTATTCTCTGTAATTTTTTTAAAATTTTATGTTCAGTTTTTTCCGAGATAAGGGGGGGGGGGGAATGGTAAATGTTCATGAACATCTTTAAATGTCTGTATAAAAAAAAGATTCAATTTATTTATTTTTTCGCAAGCTACAATGTTTACAGGTTTCAAACTTGATTGAAGGGATTTTTCTTAAAACTATATTGATGTTTTTTTTTCGTTTCTGCTGCATTAAATCAATTTTGAAAAGCATAGAATTAATCTCCATTAAATTATGTATATATCGCAGTCATCTGGTTGAATCTGCTATTTGATTGAATGACTAGCGCGTTCATTAAATCCAATTAAATAGCTGAAAGACAACTAGCCAAATCATTGAGCACAACGCTTAACCAGATGGCTGAATGTCGTGTAGTCATTTAGTTAAACTGGGTGAAATAGGTTAGGTAGGTTAGAACTATGACCAACCGCGTGCGAGCCGAGCCAGCGCAGCGAGCGGTGCCGCGGCAGCGGCCGGCGAGCGCTATTTCCAAGTTGCTCGCAGTGATTTTTTCACCATTTGAATCACTTGGCTGAGTCTTGGTCAGTCATCTTCAAAGGGCTGACTTTCAATACGCCAAGTTGTTAAACGTTGAATGATACTAATTCAATTAAGTATCGGCCTAGGCATCCAATTGGATGCCGGCATTTAATGAACGGCCTAGGTGTCCAATTAGCTGGCTAATTTAACCAGATGACTGCGACATATACAATGGTATATAAATTAAGTAGGTTCTGTATACTAGTAGGAGTGTAACATTAAAAACAGTTGCAGAAAGGAAGCACAACCAATTTTTCGATCGTAAAACACTCTAATGCTTTGCATGTCGTAAAATACTGAGTAAAAAAACTATGTTTGTTTTTAGGCAAAAATTTATTTAATAGATCATCGCGCCTGCCTGCGGGAGCCTTAACTAAGGAGACTGGACCATTCTGAATTAGGTATTCAAGAATTGAAATATTTGTTGCTATGTTTTTTATCAACACAAAAAAAGTCAGGCACGCATAGAGCGTGCAATTAAATGAGTAATATATTTTTTTATTGAGCAAGTGACAAGATAATAAGCATTCATATGTAGAACGGTCGATTTTCGTTTTGCTAAGATCAGGCATCAATAACATGCAACTATGTGGATTATACGGTTGACGGCAATAATTGGTTGTGAGAAAATGAGTTATTTTCAGACACCAATCTACATGGTCTTCACATGAACTGACCAAGATTATGTCTGGACTTTAAAAGAGACTGTGACCTCTGAGTTTGTTTCGGCCTTTCTTCTCAGAGTATTCAGATAGGAAACGCCGCCTCCGACCTCATCTAGTGTTTATTTTTAAAATATGTTTGATGTAAAAGTGTTTACACAAACACACAGTAATAAAATCATTTATTATATAGTAAATAACATACTCGTACATGAAAAAATAAAAACTGTTCCCTACTGTTTATTTCAATGTAGGGAACAGCAGATTTTTTGTCACATAACATCATAACATAACATAACATCACGCCTTGTTTTCCCGAAGGGTTGGGCAGAGGTGTACCTTTCGTACACCCACATTCCACCAGTTATGTTTATTGTAAGTCCCATGTAATAGGGGGCGAGCCTATTGCCATCAACCGGGCACAATTCCAGACTCGGGGCCACTTCTGAGAAATTCCTGTTGGCAAAACCCTATAATACTTTGCCCGACTTGGGAATCGAACCCAGGACCTCATGCTCAGCAGTAGCGCTTGCGACCACTAGACCAACGAGGCAGTTTTTTTCACTAACAACTAAAAACAAAAAACGTTCGAACATGATTATATTATTTATGTTCGAACGTTTTTTTCCCGATTTCAGTTTTGTTTCCATAGAAAAAGTTGTTCATAATGATTAGTACAATGACCCCTTCTAGAGATACATAATATCTCACATTCAAGCATAAATGACCCTGGAATCCAATCCAAGTTCGTGCACATTTTGTTTCTAGTCTTTGCACGAAGTGTGCGTGAGTTGACCACACTAATCAGTCGACCAGAAATGAAGCTGGTGCAAAAAAGATGGCAAAGATGGTGGTAAAATACCAGAAATTAAGATGTTGCAAAAAAGATGCCAAAGCAAAATAAAACTGGACTTGGCAACTGAAACGGTTCTAAATAGCAAACATTTCAAAACATGTTTATGGCAAGCACTGTGTCTGAATCATGCGCATAGTACCGAACGCCGAACGCCTCCGCTACCCATCCTTCGTTCGTCCGTCTGTCTGCCAGTGGGTTGTAGCTCATGAACCGTAATAGGTAGACAGTTAAAATGTTCACAGATTGTGTATTAACAGCAAATAATCAAAATTAAATAAAATTAATAATTAAAGGTGATCCTCATACCAGAAATCTGTTTCTTTCGGCGTTTTTTGCCAAAATCACGTGTATTTTTTTGGTGAACAGTAACTTAAAAAAATACTGAATATTTTATCTTAATAAAATAAGAATATTTATACTTTGCTAATGGTTTTTTTTGTGTAGTTTTTGGTGCGTACTAGAAATATACAGGGTGTTAAAGTAATTGCGTGCCGTAGCTTAGGGGTAGGTTCAGTATCGAAAAAGGAAGCCAGAAAAAAAAACAAGTTCAACCTAATTTAGTACATACTAACTTAAAATAGCAATCGTTTAGCATTAAAATTATTTTATTTGTTTAAATGCTTTAATTACTTACCTACTATCGAACGCGTTGCCATTTTGTCCTTCACTTCTCGCGTCCGAATACTAAGGGCCTAATAATACTAAGTTATAGTAAGTGCTAATATAGGATGAACATTTTTTTTTTCTGGCTTCCTTCATCGATACTGAACCTACCCCTAAGCTATGGCACGCAATTACTTTAACACCCTGTATATTATAGCTCCGTCTGGGGTCACTCGAAGATCACTATGGAAAATATATAGTAATATGTCTTGCTATAATATATTATATTATAGCTACGTCTGTGGGTGGTGGTCTTTAACGTGAAGGCGTTACACTTTCGCTGTTGTTAAATTACACTTTAATTCTAGAGTCTAGAATCTAGAGTAACTGGTACAATTCATATTAGGTAAAAATCTAGGTCGTAAATTATGATCTGGCGTTTTAAAATGCCTTTCATATTATAATAATTTAATTTTAATGAGTTGTTCTAACAACTCAAGAACTATGTAGATGGCTAGATCATTAAATTGCAGTAATTTAGAATGTTATGATTTATAAAGCAAATTAAAGAAATGTTTATAATTAGAGTAGTTAGGTGTTGTTAAAAATACATTTTAAAGAAATATACAAAAGTTAGAAACTGCATGATTTTCGAAAGAGGTCATCTTATCAGGTTTACAAAAAACTAGCTCTTCGCCCACGAATTCGTCCATGTCGATTGAAACCATAGATATCCGTGATTGGAGCCCTCCTGTCCACCAATGGTTGAGCTGGATGGTGCTGATCCACGCGTCATGTTCGTGAACGGGTGTCGTCAGTTGAGACTGGTCATCTCTTATCTGCCAGGGCTTATTTTTAATCTTATATTTTTAATCTTATATTTTTAATCGTTTTTGATTTTTATATATATTTTTTTACATTGTTCTCACATAAAGAATCAACAAGAGTAATGTACCCAGGATTTTGTAATTTCTATATTTAAAAGAGTGTCCTTGGAGTTTCTTGCCCGTTCTTCTCCATAGAGATCTACGTTTTGGAATGGGCAACTAGCTTCAACTTTCTGACTAACTGACCGACTCTTTGACAATTCAAAAGTGCCTGTAAATGGTTTAATTGAAATAAATGCTTTGAGTTTGAGTTTGAGTCCTTTTTGAACTTCAACACCTCTCCACCGCCTTTCGGAAAATTTCATTATATGATCTTTTTAACTGACTTCAAAAATGAGGAGGTTCTAAATTCGACTGTATGTTTTTTTTGTATTATTGTTACGTGATTTCTCCACCAATTATGCAATGATTTTGATGATTCTTTTTTTGTTTGGTGGGTCATACTTCAGAGGTGGGTCCCATGACATTTTATTAACTTTGCTTGGGTAGTTTTTGAGTTATCTTCAATAATACGTATTTTTACCACTGAGTCTTTATGGATGATGTTAGAAGTTTCTGTTATTTACATAGCAGGTACTGGTATTCAACTTTGTGTGGGGTAGGCAACTAAATAGTGAAAAAAGAAACTTTTTACACAAAAAATTAACCAACTTAAAAAATACACTAAAAAGTGATAGAAATTAAAGTTATTTTGCACTTTTTAGTGCTTTTTTTTTTGAAGTCGGTTCAATTATTTTATTTAAGTTTTTTTACTATAACATAACACCACCCACACCTGTATTTCCCGAAGGGTTAAGCAGATGTGTAATATAGTACACCCTCATTTCGCCAGTTATGTTTGAGTCCCATGTAATAAGGGGTGAAGCTATTGCCATCAAACGGGCACAAATTCTAGATGAAAAACCCTAAAAACACTGCCCGACGCGGGAATCGAACCCAGAACCTCATGGTCAGCAGTAGCGCTTCGACCATTAGACCAACGTGGCAGTTGGATGGTTAACAAAATATGACACAAAGCCTGAAAGGTAGGCAAGCTACACCTATAATATTTAGTTATAGGTGTAGTGGTTACACCACCACATACGAACTACGCATCAAAGACATGACGTCACACAAATCCTGCATCGCGCAATTAGAGTTTACCACGCGAACGACATCTATAAGACTATCCGACATCAACAGTTGGGCAGTTGCCCGCTAGACACAAAACCCGTCTGGTCGGAGGATCCTCCCTTTTCTATGGTGGATGAGTGAACTTTACACCCTGTTCCTCATGCCCCTAAATAGGTATACATTTCGCCAGTTATGTTGAAGACACTACAAGTTTCATAACTTTTAGTAGGTAATAGCCGTAATGTAACTTACTTGCTCCCAAGTTGATTGAGCTTATTACCATTAATTAATAAAGCACTAGAGACATTGCCATTAAGACGCTTGCGTGCTCTGTACTGAGCTCACGCAACGAGTCGAACGTCCAGCCAGTAAAAGGACTCGTTCATCAAGGAGCGCTGTCCCAAATTAGATGCTTTATTAATTTATTATACATAAAATAAAATATATTTTAATAAAACACGTATAACCTGAGACACATATAAAACATACATAAAATAAAATATATTTTAATTAAACACGTATAAAAAAACTGAGAATCACGCAAAAACTATCAAGCGTATTTTTATAAAACCTGCACCATTTTAAAGATAATTCAAGTTTAGATCTAAAAGATCTAAACTTGATTATAACACCACCATTGAATATAACAGCACCATTTTAAAGATAATTCAAGTTTAGATCTAAAAGATCTAAAAGATCTAAACTTGAATTATCTTTAAAATGGTGCAGGTTTTATAAAAATACGCTTGATAGTTTTTGCGTGATTCTCAGTTTTTTATCCGCATTAGACATCAATTTACAAATTAATTAAACTACGTAATATAAACGTAATCTCAAATATTCATATATTAAGTTGCTTAAAAAATGCTCTATTGAACATATTTTTTTTTCAAATCATTAACACTACTCGTTTAGACGTGATCTTTAGTATAATATCGTTAAAAATTGGTTATCGTCGCCTTAAGAGTGCAGTGGTGGCTCAGTGGTAACGGCCGTGACTTACGACTGGTAGGTCGTAGGTTCGAACCCAGACCAGCATCAACACTGCTCTCTAAACGGTGAAGATAGAACCAAAACAATCAAAGACTTGTGACATCTACCAACCCGCACTGAGCCGCCCTCTAATCGAGAGGAGGCCATAATGTCTCAGCAGTGGGATCATTATAGGCTAATTAGGCCAAAATTACAATTACTGGTGAAAATTACGATGACTGGTGAAAATTACGAATACTGGTGAAAATTGCGATTACTGGTGAAAACTACGATTACTGGTGAAAATTTACAAAAACTATAGTACTGTGCTCGACCCAGAATTGAGCCCAGGACCCCTACTCTCAGCAGTTACATTTGCGACCAATAGACCTATGAGGAAGTCTTTTTTTACCACAACCAGTAACACCATTACAAACTCAATTTAACAGACAAAAAAGTTACCATAGACAGCATTGCGTGCCGGATGATACTTTTTAGTTTTTTACTCTATGTCTGGTGTCTCTATGGTCTGTAAAGTTCTGTCATTATATTTCGAAGATAATGCCATGATAAACGACTCACAGGAAACGTGTTAACTACACTGATTACTCAAAAAATACTGAGTCAACGTGCCATAGTTTTTGTGAGCAGTTTTCTTGCAATCAAAATGCGTTTATTGTAATACAATTTTGAATATTTTTGGTGAGTAAGGATGGATTGTTTGAAAGATTTCGCCGCTAATCACACTAATATTATAAAGGCGAAAGTTTGTGAGTGTGTATGTTTGTCTCTTCTTCACGCTAAAACTACTGAACGGATTTGGATACAATTTGGCACACAGATAGTTTATAACCTGGATTAACACATCTTTTTTTTTACATCGTGAGGATACCGGCATGCCTGAGAGATATTTCTCGACGGCATGTGAAGCCAAGTCAGAGGCCCATGGGCAGCTTTAAAACTCTGACACCAGGTTAGTCAATAACCACACGAAAAAAAGAAGATCCTGATATTCCCACGGGATCGAAACTTATGCGGGTGGAACCGCGGGGCGCAGCTAGTCACTTCATAAAAAACAAAATATGATTGCTGTTAGCCCAAAAAAAAAAAAAGGTACGCACGGGCTAGCTCGCCGCCGCGCCGTCCGGTAAGGACCAAGCCCGGGTCGACGGCGCGTTGTGTTCCACGCGCGCCTCAAAGAGTGTCAGCGAGTGAAGGGGTCCGATGAGACCATTGCCTGCCGGGGTTGCGGGAAAGTCCGAAAGGGATACCGTGGCCCCTGGCATTGCACAGGCAACAGAAGGAACACAAGTGGGTTTTAGTCAGTAAGAGTCTGACACGCCCTCCCGCTCCACTCAGAGCGGGAGAAGACATTTGATGATTTCCCAACCAAAAAAAAAAAAAAAAGGTACGCACGGGCGATTTTTTTTCGCGCACTGTGTGTTTTTGAACACCGAGAGTTGAAAATTTAGTGCGAGATAAAATCTCTGTTGCGTGGATAGCTAACGTGTAACGATTTAGATGACGGCGAAATTTTGAAATTATTATTTCCTAGCGTGTTCCTAATAAGACCGAATTTTGTTTTAAATACCCGATCACAACTAATGCAATAGAGTTGGACGGCGGAGTTAAAGGTATAGTTGTAGGAGGACTTAGGTCTCCCTCTACGTGTAGCATTTTTCGGTTTTTCGAAAGTTTTTACATTTTTGTAGACAGTAGAGTGCCAAGTGAAGAGAGTCTCTCCCAACCTGAAGAGGGAACAAGGTCTGCAATTCTTCATAAAAATGTATTCCCCTTTTTACTGCCTGAATAATGCCTCTAGAGAAATTATTTTTTTTTCTATAAAATCAAGGTTTGCTGTAGACACGTCCCTGTTATTTCCTTTTGTTCAGAAACTTAATGGTAAAGAAAATACGACGTCCAAAAATTACAAAATTGCCTCATCTTTACACCCGTGATTACTACCAGACAAATTCGAAAAGTATTTTATCATAAAATAAAAGGATAGTAGTAACCTAGACATACTCTTTCTAAAAATTTGAATTTAACAAATAATTTAATCGGCTCAGTTTTCGAGGAGAAAAAAGGGGAATACGAAACGTTGATCTCGTTAATTATTTTTGGGTTATAATCAGTCTGAGCTGCAGCTGTCCCTATCGCACTCTACAGAAGCAGACTCGTGGTAAGACGACGGCAACAGTTTCTTCAAATACCTGTTTTTCAAATTCCTCGCAAGCCCTGTTCCCTCTTAAGCTAACTGCCATAAAGATAACTTGAATCTTCTTCTTAGCGCATCGATGGCAAAAAGTTTAAACATGTGTGGCCCAATATTCAGCAGAGCGCAGTCATATGGCTATCAAGTGCACAGGTGACAGGGCCATGCAACACGGGATGGGAGGTGGGCCATTGTCTACGGACAATCGCCAAGATCATCGTTCATCGTTGATTGTAGGAGGATGCCGCATACGCACTTGAGATCTAAGCCATCCATGGGTTCATGGACGGCTTAGATTCATTTGTGGAGATGGTCTTTGCTCCGGCCAACTTGGGTTAAAAGTCTATTAATGGCCGATTCTTATAATTTACGGACCGATTAAGTCTTTTGTATCTTTACTAATAATGAAGCAAAGTCCTCATAGAAGCTTTCCATAGTAGAGCCTCCCATATGGAAGTAGCTGTCACAGGTAAAATTAGCTTATGAATCTATTTATATGCCCAGTTTGGCAATTAGAATGGTACAATTAGTAAGCATAACGATTCTTTTTCGGTAACGCTTGCCAAGGTGGAAGCTCGCAGATGGTTCGATAAAATTGAAATGACAAGTATACGAAAGAAGTTGTTACCTTAGCAGAACTAACAGCAATCTTGAACACCAGCAGCGCCAGTCCTATGGCAACAGACTTAGCAGCCATGATGCTGGTGAGCATCATCCAGGTGGAGGTGGCTCCCACGTGGAAGATCAGCGGGATCATAGCCATGCCCATCTTTTTCATGTTCTTGCCTTCTGTTGGGGGAAAGATCAGTTATGTTGATAGGCATTTCCGAGAGAGCTAGAGAGCTCAACAAGCTCAATCAAGAACTCGCACGAAATTACTTAAAGGAGTCATGTTTTCAAACAAAAAATACAACTCGTTCACGCGAAACAATGTTTAGGCACAGTTAGGTTATTATAAAACAATGGGAACATCGCCATACTTAGGTACCTACAGCAGTGCTATTCTGTAATCATCTCACGGTGAAAACTTAGGTGAATTGAACGTGAAGTGAGCTGTCATTCCACCTGCTGCTAGGGACTGACAGCTCACTCCGAGCTCACTTCACCTAAGTTTTCACAGTGAGATTATTACAGAATAGCACTGCAGAACTACAGACGCCAGCACATCAACCTACCCGAAACTGTCAAATTTTCCCAATCAACTTTGAACCTTATGTTTTAGTGATACAGTTGAAAATCTATTAAATTTGACAGATGGTAGTTGGTTGATGTGCTGACGTCTGTACTTAGGCATTTTCCGAACTGTATCTAAACGAAAGAGTAGAACGGAAGTGTGTTCAAGGTGAAATAAGCGATATTTCACACTTTAGCACTTTTAATGTTTTTCGCCAGCAAAATATAGCAAATAGCACGGACATAATAAAATCGCGGTGATTTTTTTCGTGCACTGTATTTTCAACGCTCTGCTTAGCGCCGATAGTTGAAAATCCAACAGTGAGTTTTTCAACGCGCTGGGACAAGTGTGCGTTCCAACGCGTTGGATTCTCAACGCTCGGCTCAACATTGAGAGTTGAAAATCCAGTGCGCGATAATATTCCGCTGCGATAGTTTTACGTCCGTGCCAATTGGGGCTTATAACTTAATCTTCGTTGACATACATCGCACTAAAGTTTTCTTACCAGTGTGTTTATCAATATGTCTTGTTAAGGCTCTCTTTTCACTATAACTACGCTGACATAAGTCATAGGTATTTTTATGGTTTTTCACCAGTGTATATTCGAATACCTATGTATTGATAAACCACCCTTTTGACTAAAACTACCCTCACATAATAAATTATATCACACTTATACGGGTTTTCACCAGTGTGTATACGAATATGTTTGTTGGTGTTTGTTTTTGGAAATTCATCTTACGGAACTAGTTTTTTTTTTCTATATTTTTAAAGCTGTGCAAATACGCATTGTGAGAATAGAGACAGCCACTGAAGGAATATAGCTAAAACTAACGATGCAGATGCTTGAAAATGCTAGGCTTCATCGATAAATTGAGTAACTGGAAAACATGTACTGCAGCCGTCGACGGCAGTCCCCAACGAGTGTCGCGGCAATGTGCTGCTCGTGTATTTGAGCACGTACTCATTTACATGAGCGGTACGTTGCAGTCGACGCATCGACTACTGCCGTCCACGAGTCGACGACTGCCGCCAACGAGTGTCGACGGCTGCAGTTGCCTCTCCCGTTGGCAATGTGCCGTTCTTGTATATGAGCACATACCTACTTATTATATTCCTTTTCAATTGGGATGATGACTAAAAAAATGTTTTTTGTCCTTAGTGTAGATTAGGAAAAAATAACGTACACGTATTTTTTCTTTTTTTACGTTATCAAAAGATTATGGCGATACATTGAGTTATATTGTGCTATGACGTCACTTGTATGTAGATTTTATACATACTTGTGACGTATCAACCCCCACTCCCCAACTTTAATGCGTTGTATGTATTTCAGTAGGTAATTTATGATAAAGAAAAAAATACGTGTCTTATTTTTTTTTTTCTGACTGACGGACTAAATTGTTTTTTTTTTTTTGACCCAGGCCTCATCCCTATTACTAGTTTACAAATAAAGCCTCATTTGCAGTTGTTGCCTGTCACGTACAATAAAATTGAAGCAATGAATTACTTATTGTGTCGTCTACACAGTGTTAGACGATGCGATAACTTTTATTGTTGCAGCTTCAACTTGTGGTATCCCACAGGCAATTAAAGTACATAACATCACGTCTGTAAACCTTGAAGGGTAAGGCAGAGGTGCACCTATAAGTACACCCACATTTCGCCAGTTATGTTTAAGTCTCATGTAATAGGGCGAGACTATTGCCATCAACCGGGCACAAATACAGACTCCGGGCTGCAACTGAGAAATTCCTGATGAAAAAACCCAATAAAACTTTGCCCGAACTGGGAATCGAACCTAGGACCTCATGCTCAGCAGTACCGCTTGCGACCACCCGACCAACGAGATAGTTAAATAGCATCTTGTAAATCAGGCTTTAAGGGTTCTCTCCTTCCCGGGTGTCATCACTGCGTGGATCGCCCGGAGGACACGGTGGAGGTCTGCCCGTCTTGGGCAGAGCACCGCCGTGTCCTCGTGGAGGCGATCGGTGGCGGGGATCTCTCGCGTCTGGCCCTGGTCCAGGCCATGGTACGGAGTGAGAGAGCATGGGAGGCCGTCACCTCCTTCTATGAAGCAGTAATGCTCGCGAAGGAGGAGACGGAACGCGTGAAGGAGAGGCAATACACCTAAGTTTACTACCCTCAGTGCCCTAGTTGTAATACCCTCATGCCCCTTGCCGCCGCAGGAGGAGACGCCCTGGGCGTCGGGAATCGCAGGCCGATTCCCGGTCACCGTGGGCGCGGGCTTGCGGACGGTGAGCAATGGGTAGCTCGCCATCCGGTAAGGACCAGGCCCGGGTCGACAACGCGTTGTGTTCCACGCGCGCCTCAAAGAGATCAGCGACTGAAGGGGTCAGATGGGACCGATGCCTGCCGGGGTTGCGGGAAAGTCCGAAAGGGATACCGTGGCCCCTGGAATTGCACAGGCAACTGAAGGAACACGGGTGGGTTTTAGTCAGTAAGAGTCTGAGACGCCCTCCCACTCCGCCCACAGCGGGAGAAGTCATTTGATGACTTCCCAACTAAAAATATATAGATAGTTTTGGTTCGGATAGGCTCGTAAAGTGTTGATTTTCAGCCTATCTAGAGTAATTGTAAATACTTATTTTCATCATATAACTGTAGTGGCTTTCCTCGTTGGTCTAGTGATCGCCAGCGCTACTGCTGATTATGCGGTCTTGGGTTCTTTTTAGATTAGGGATTTGTCAATAGCAGCCTGGAGTCTGTATTTGTGACCGGTAGATGGCAATAGGCTTGCCCCCGATTACAATGGAACTTAAACATACCAGGCGAAATGTGGGTGTACTATAGGTACACCTCTACCTAACCCTACGGGGATATCAGGCGTGATGTTATGTTATTTTCATAATTTTCATGTTATCTAGGCAAGATGGCCTTGTAAACTGCGTTCATTATATCGATTTCGTTACGGTACCCAAATGCAGTGAGTTGCTAATCTTTAAATAAGTGTTGAGAATTTTGTTGACAATGCTTCAGAAGCTTGTTAACTTCACATTGTTTAACTAAACGAGGTAAGTTGAAAACTTAACGTTTTTCCTAAATAAATGAGGGTTAAAAAAAATACTTTACCTTATGAGGGAACATAACCTGCGATTCTCCATACAAATGTAAATCCCCTTTTTTCTTTCTGAATACTTAATGCCTCTAGAGTAATCATTTTCTGTTTTCGAGGAGCAAAAGGGGAATAAGAAACGTCGATTTAGTCAATTTTCTTGTGATATAATTGGTCTGAGCTGTAGCTATCCCTATCGCACTCTACGGGGGCAGACTTGAGGTAAAACGACGCGACGGCAAGTTTTTTCAAATACCTATTTTTAAAATTCCTCGCAGGCCCTGTTCCCTCTTAACTTATTTTGGAAACTTATCTTTCTGAACTTATCTTTATGAGCGTATATACAAAAAGTTGGCAACGTCGCAAATAGCTGTCAAATATTTACATGTTTTAAAAAAAATAGAAAGTATGGAAATATGAAATATCGCCAACAGTGAACTAGAATGATAATAATGAATTATAATTATAACACTGAATTTGATGTTGTATCTGTTTTAGGTGTAAAAAAGGCATTTGGAGTGTATCCAAATACTTTTTTTACATCTAAAACTAAATATTAAGTTTTATAATATTAATTATTGCATTTCTTAATTAATATGTTAGTTCGCTAGTTAGCAATATTGCCAAATTAATTTTAATTAATTTGGCAATATATATACAGCTAAATATTTGACAGCTATTTGCGACGTTGCCCATTTTCTGGATAAACTTAAATTGAAAAGATTTTTAAAACATGCCCATAATATTTTAACATTGATTTTATTATGTAAAATTATGTGAAATAGTACCCACCCACACACACTTATACCGACAAGTAAGCATGTATAAAACAATTAAGACACTAAACGTCCATACAATTCTTTATTTTGTTCTTGATTAGGGGAATCGAACCCGCAAGAAACATGCAAAACGAACTAAAATAATTATGTCACCTGTTCCATTGAGATTTCTGTATTAAGATATATAAGTGTTATATTAATGTAAGTATTTTACACATAAACTTTCCGGAATAAACTCTCTAAATAATGGTGAAAATTGCATCAGAATCAGCTGCGTAGTTTAGAAGACCAACGCGGTCATACAGACAAACACGAAGTGACTTATATTATGTGGGGATATAGATTAAACAAAGACAAATAGGCGGTGGTCCATTCGTAACTTAGGGAAATAAGTATTTAAAAAAAAACTTACTTCTTGAAGACTCCATACTAAACTTAGGTTTCAAATCCTCGTAATGTAGTATTCTCCCCAACTCACTGTTCCCTAAATGTCTATCATTAAAATCTTCTAGCCATTTAGCTACATAATTACTACATTCACTTAATTTGTCTTGAAACTTTGCTTCTAAAAGTGTCATCAAACTATTTTCTTCCGCCATACTAATTTTGAGATTACAAAAAATAAATAAAAATATTAATAATTTTGGTAGCGACTCCATGTTGGATTTTTTGAATTTCGAATGCGCGCGTTCGCTCCCGTTCCGACAATGTGACTGTGCGATTATTTTTTACTTTCAAAGGTGAATACAACAACCAATTTAAGTTGATCCCTATTCGTGGTGTATTTGTGCGAGTTGTTGGGTCTTTGTAAAATGGACGTAAAATGCCAATAATATTTTCATCTCTAGTTTGGTACTTAATACTTATAGCATAGTTTAGACAGCCTACAGTGTTGCCACTGCTGGGACATAGGCCTCCTCGCGTTGAGAGGGTGTGGGCCGTAATCCGTCACGCGGGTCCAATGCGTGTTGGATGTCCCATATCTTCGAACTTTCGGTTCTAACACAAGCCCGTTTCCTCACGATGTTTTGCTTCACCGTTTTGAGAGCAGTGGTGATTGAATAATTTACACTAAGTAAAGCGTCTGTCAGGGTTCGAACCTACGACCTTCAACTCGTATAAAGTCGCGGCCGTTACTGGGGCACCACCTATCACTCACTCGTTTTGTATATACATATTTTATCCTAGAACTAGGCCTCATTAAAAAGTAAAATTTAAATTTAGCATTTAAATTTACAGCATGTCAAGCAGTCAAGTGTAGCAAGAATGGAAAAAAAAGTGTTTTAAAAATCATGTAAGTAGGTAGGCAAATTGAATACTTTTGTTGGCAAAGCTGACCCCTCTGCAGACAAATTTCAACCAATATGAGAGGTCTAGATAAAATGGACCTGTCAGAATATCTTTGTATTCAATAGGCTAGTTTAGTTTGATCATATCATTAGAATTTGACGAGCCTTGCCGGACATCATAATTATCATTTCTTTTAGAATGTAATACCTAATTTTATTTATATAAGTATTGATAGTCCAATGCGAAAGCACTGGGATCTGTGTCTGTGAGTGTAATGTATTCCTCGCATTGTTGAATATAAAATATGTATTTATACAAGATGTTCGTTTATATATTCCATAACTCTAGGGTATTTATTAATGAGGCCATGTCAAAGAATCAACTGGCATATGAATATTAAAAAAAAATGTTTTTCATTCAATATAATTTGACAGTCACGATTATATTTAAAGATTTACGCGTACATATCAATGAAACTTAGATTATGTTTTCTTAAAAAAAAAAAAAAAAATAGGTATATAATAATATGCAAGTTGATTATTTGACATGGTCTCATCTCATTAATACCCTAGAGATAAGGGATATCAAAACGAACTCCTTTTATATACTACTTTTACTTAAACAGGCTGAATTTTAATTAGCTAGCGAAACTTCACAGCCGTGATGGGTATCTAAGCATGATAAAACAGAAAAAAAAACTTGATGTTCGTTTTTTTGGGGTCAACGACCGCTGGTATTGTTACTTGATTTTGTTTAGGTTTTGATTGTTGGTTTGTTTTTATTTGTTAGTGTCGCAACACAATAAGCAAGCAATTGTGAATTGTCTTTGGTCTCTGGCCCTGACATCAAGCAATAGACAAAATTTGAGAACAATGTAGAAAGACGTGCAAGTTAATAGCGTCCGTAATAAAAAAATTAAAACAAAGAACAATTAAAAAAGTAAACACATAACATCACGCCTTGTTTCCCCGAAGGGTTGGGCAGAGGTGTACCTGCAGTACACCCACATTTCGCCAGTTATGTTTTTTAAGTCCCATGTATAGGGGGCGAGCCTATTGCCATCAACCGGGCACATTTCCAAACTCCGGGCTACTACTGAGAAATTCCTGTTGGAAAAACCCAATAATACTTGCCCGACTTGGGAATCGAACCCAGGACCTCATGCTCAGCAGTACCACAAGACCAACGAGGCAGTCTAAAAAATTAAAATAAGCCATGGCAGCTAAGATATGACCAGTCCCAACTGACGGCGGCCGTTCACGAACATGACGCATGGATCAGCATCATCCAGCTCAACCATTTTGAAGGGAGCTAAATGATCCAACACACACGCCACCATCAGCGAGACATTTGAGTGAGCATGACATACTCACAGCCGCCAGGGCACATTCAAGTCAATGAAAGACAAATTGCCCGGTAAAAGGTAGCTCTTTAGTACATATAGTACTCACACCTGTGCCTGTGCTATGCAATTATTTAATACAAAGGAGATTGTGTTTATACAATGCCAAGAACAAACTTGAACAAATAGGATTCAGGGGTGTACCTCTTTCGATGTTCAAGAGTTAGCTAACAAATAGGACACAACAGGTCATAATTAGCTCTCTACTCAGTGACGAACAATCTGTCCTTCGGTGTGCCACAAGGGAGTGTTTTAGGCCCTACATTGATCAAAATATACATCAATGACCTTTGCAAAATGTCACTGCTATTGTATGGACCCAGCTGGGAATTCTTAAAAACTAAGACCGAAGACTGTCTTAGAAGAATAATGAATTGGCTAAACTGTAACCTTTTGACTCTGAATTAAGAAAAAAAACGAATTATATAACCTTCGCGATAAGGAAAAATAACACACCATCCGAGGAGTTCAACATAATTTCCCATACATGTTGCAATAACACACAGACCTGTCAATGTCAGAAACTTACTCCAGCCAGTGTTATTAGATATCTAGGAGTGCAAAAAGATAAACAACTAGACATAGTTATTGCAAGGATGAGAACTATGATTTATTTTTACAGAACTCTTAGAGAATCAGTATCACAAGAGCTTCTTATAAAAATATTCATTGCGCTGTGTCAGTCTGTGATCAGCTATTGTGTCCCGGTATGGGGTGGGGCTATAAAGACGATGTTTCTTGCCCTGGAGAGAGCCAAAAGAGCTGTTCTCAACGTCATCAAGAAAAAGTGATATCCTTACTCTACTTGGCAACTGTACAATGGACTGTAAGGTGCTTACTGTTCGTAAGCTCTTTGTGCTCCAATCCATTTTAAGAAGGCATCGAACAGTTGCACCCACAAGTTGCCCCGACCGATGCTGGCAAAAGACGAAAAATTCACCAGCCTGTCCCAGTGTTTCACACAGTTTCCGCTCCGCTCCGTACTAAAGTACAGCTTACAGTAATCGCGGAGCAGGGCGCGTCGCCGTCGTCGTGGATTGGGGAACACCCAAATACTCCGAAATATTTTATTCCGAATTTCAATGTTCCGACTTTCAAAAGTCCGAATTTCTTAATACCTAAGAATTATAACGTCTATTATTAAAAATCACGAAATTTATTTTAACGAAAATCGTAATTGCGGTTTGTTAGTTTTCCGATTTTCATACGTTCGAAGAATCAAATGCCCGAAGGGTTTTCGGTCCGAAAAACGACATTCCGATTTTCAATACTTCGAATAAACTAAAAGTCAACATGTTGTGCTACAAAATTTAGTGATAGAAACGAATCGCTGCAAAACCGACTTCACGCAGTCTTGTCTGCCCTACCCTAGAGTGTAATTTAAGCCCACGTCGGCGCGGAGGGGTGGGGTGGCCCGCGAGCTGAGGAGCAGGTGGTTTGAAGGCCCGCCGCCGCGGCTGAGCAAGCCGAAGCTGCGGTGGTGAGCATTAAAACCATCTGCGGCGATAAGCTCGCGTGGGGCCGCCCAAGCCCCGCAGCACCGGAGCCGTGCTTGCTGCATGCTGCATGTCTGCTTGCACGCTGCATGCCTGCTTGCATGCTGCATGCTTGCTTGCATACTATTTTATATAATATTTATTTGTCTTGCTATTCAGTTTTACAAGGCGTTTCTATTTCGGAATTGTATTAATCGGTATTTTAATAATCAGAATTCGTATTTTTGATGTTTCAAATTATCATTAAGTCGGACTTTTTGTTATTCGATCTATTGAAACTCGGTATTTTGAGAATAGTAATTATAAACGTTAGGAATATTGAAATTTAGGAATTATAAAAATGGCTGTTGCTAGTCGTTCGGTAAACGGACGAATAAAATAACTTAATCGTCCGATTATCGGATGAATGAAATAAATTAATCGTCATAACAACTACTATAAATTACAATCGGCGGAATGGCCGCTGCCTCAATGAACGCGCCCACACCGGTGCCCAGTAAAGAGTCATGGACCGCACGACCCCCGCGTATAGCCTCCGGCAGGAGGCGTTTGGACCCCCTAGATTGGGCAGGAGCCGCTTCAAGGCAGCCCCGGCCCGCTCCAATCTGGGAGACAAACGGAAATTCTCCACGAAGTTCCACCGGCTGTCGAGGACGAGTCCTAGGTACCTACTTCATCGTCGACTCGATGCCGATGTGAACCCCTCCTACCGTTATTTGGGAACCCGACGGTGGCGCGTTCCGAGGACCATGAAAGCACATGGCCTCGGACTTGTGCAGGGCCACCTCGAGTCCCAACTGCCGGATTCTGGCCACGATTGTCCCAACCCCATGTGTCGCTAGTTCGGCCGCCGCCTGGTCAACCTGCGCCAGGACCGACGTGTCGTCAGCGTAACAAACGACGCTGACGCCATTGGGGAGGTCGGCGCGCAGCACCCAGTCGTATCCGATGTCCCACAGATGCGGCCCCAGGGCCGATCCCTGTGGGATACCGCACGACATCTCTCGCCTGGTCCAATTTCCTCCTTGGGTACCCCTCTGTTATTAATTTGGTCCATTTCTATTTTTCTTTCTAAACATACGTCCAGGGATGGAGATGGAGCTAGACGTCCTGTATAGCTCCACTTCTTTCTCGCACTGAAGTAGAATTACAATAATACTGCTTGAAGAGGTGGTGGTTAGCCCACTGTTCATCGCCATTTTTGTGTTAGACATACTTTTTTCGCATCTGTAAACTTAATTTTATTTATTTTAATCTTACTTTGTCTCTTCTCTTGGCTCCAATTACACTTCTTTCTATACTATTTTGACAGACATTTATTTCCTGCAAATACATAATTACTGGATTACAATTAATTTTATGTGTGTTAGATATGTCTAATTATCACTTGTTAAATTGGCTTTTTGAAACTTCCAATTATTTACGGCATTTTAACACACAGTTTTCACTTTTTCGAAATTGAAAACAACGTTTTGGAAATGAGAAAGGCGTTGGTTTTAATTTATTCTTTTTTCGAATCAGCTATGGCGGCATAATAGAATATAATCAACCGATAAGCTATTTTCAACCGACTTCAAAAAGGAGGAGGTTCTCAATTCGGTTGTATTTTTTTTTTTGTATGTTTGTTACGCGATTACTCCGCCAATTATGAATTGATTTTGATGATTATTTTTTTGTTTGGTAGGGCATACTTCAGAAGTGGTCCCATATAAATTTGGTCAAGATCTGATGAGGGGTTTTTGAGTTAGCTTCAATAATACGTATTTTTCCCATCTAGTATATGTGGACGATATTCTAATAGTTCCTGTCACTGTAATTTACATAGCAGGTAATGGGTATTCAAATTTTTGTGGGGATTTTGTGTAGGTACCACAACTAAAAAGTGAAAAATAAAAACTTTTTCACAAAAAATAAAACCGACTTCCAAAAAAAACACTACAAAGTGAAAAATAACTTTGATTTCGGAAGTCGGTGGCAAAAAAACGAAAATAAAACCCCAAAGACCGACTTCCGAAATCAAAGTTATTTTTCACTTTGTAGTGTTTTTTTTGGAAGTCGGTTTTATTTTTTGTGAAAAAGTTTTTATTAAATTATCAGTAGGTGTTCTAGGTATTACCGATTCCTTTATCTTACCAAACATTAGTTAACTGCCGGTTAAACTCACACTAGTGTCTATAAAATCTACTTTGTTCCCGCTTATCTGTTTAAGTTTATCTAAAAAATTGGTCCGTTATATTCCTAATATCTATTGTCCAAAATTATTTCATAATGCATGGACGACAGCAAAAAAACGAATGACTTCCCACTACGCTTTTAGAAGAAACGATTAGGGGACGACTACGGATGCGATGCGAGACTGTACTTCGGAGAGTGCGCAGGAGTTTCACGTCCTGATCCCACCATCGCCCTTTTAATACCGGACTACCAGACGTAAAGAAAGACATTAAATTTATTTAGCACAGACTAAAAGGCACACGAGTAAAAATAAAAAGAAAGAATACAAAAAAAAATGTAAAAGTGCGTTGTAAGATATTAATTAGCAGGTATGTGTGCCTCGCGGCTGCGCCAAATAGGCCCAGTTCAGCATAAATGCCAGACAACTAGTGCCTGACGCTGGTTTTAAACTGGACCTGAAGTGTGAGGTGACGGATATAAATCAGTTTTAAGCCTCGTGCAGACTAGCGCGACGCGACTCGAACAATACTATTTCAAAGAAAACTTCACGATATATGACAATAGCCGGTATCACGTCGCACTATACTGCAATGTGTGTATGTATAATTAAATACTGCAGGACACCATCCGCTGGGCACGCCACTATTGCGGCGATAAGCCCTCTTTGAGGAGTGGCTGGAGAGGCGCCACGGCGTCCTCACCTTCCGCCTGACGCAGGTCCTCACCGGACACGGCTGTTTCGGGAGGTACCTGTTTCGGATAAGGCGGGAGGAAACGCCCGGGTGTCATCACTGCGTGGATCGCCCGGAGGACACGGTGGAGCATACGGTGGAGGTATGCCCGGCTTGGGCAGAGCACCGCCGTGTCCTCGTGGAGGCGATCGGTGGCGGGGATCTCTCGCGTCCGGCCCTGGTCCAGGCCATGGTACGGAGCGAGAGGGCATGGGAGGCCGTCACCTCCTTTTGCGAAGCAGTAATGCTCGCGAAGAAGGAGGCGGAGCGCGTGAGGGAGAGGCAAATTTCGCGCCCTCACGCCCCTAGCCGCCGCAGGAGGAGACGCCCCGGGCGTCGGGAATCGATCGCGGATTCCCGGCCACCGTAGGCGCGGGCTTGCGGACGGTGAGCAATGGGTAGCTCGCCGTCCGGTAAGGACCAAGCCCGGGTCAACGGCGCGTTGTGTTCCACGCGCGCCTCAAAGAGTGTCAGCGAGTGAAGGGGTCCTATGAGACCATTGCCTGCCGGGGTTGCGCACCCAAAAAAAAAAAAAAAAAAGGACACCATCCGCACTTGGTCGATATCCCGACTTGTCGTACTCAGCGTTTCTTCTCCACATTTATCACGCGCACGACCAGTGTGGAACTCTCTGTCACCCTGTGTTCCACGTATGATCCGTCAGCTTTCAAAGCAATAGTGGACAGATATCTTCTGTAAACAAGTCGTTTTCACGCTTTCAGGCAGTCGGGTAGTCTGCTGTCAAAGTTTACTGTCAGGGACTAAATAAGTTGGGTGAGTTCACATCATCATCATCATCATCATTTCAGCCATAGGACGTCCACTGCTGAACATAGGCCTCCTCCAATGATTTCCAAATCGGCCGGTTGGAAGCGACCTGCATCCAGCGGCTTCCTGCGACCTTTATTAGGTCGTCTGTCCACCTTGTGGGCGGACGTCCTACACTGCGCTTGCCGGTACGTGGCCTCCACTCCAGAACCTTTCTGCCCCATCGGCCGTCAGTTCTGCGCGCTATGTGCCCCGCCCACTGCCACTTCAGCTTGCTAATCCGTTGGGCTATGTCAGCGACTTTAGTTCGTTTGCGGATCTCCTCATTTCTGATTCGATCTCGCAAAGAAACACCGAGCATAGCCCTTTCCATAGCGCGCTGAGTGACCTTGAGCTTTCTTATGAGGCTCATGGTGAGAGGCCACGTTTCACGCACATATAACTATTAAAAATCATCCTTGTCTGCTAGTAAATTCAAATTCAAATTGTTTATTTGCGAGAGAATACATTGTTTACAAAGGAAGATCTTATAGCCTTAAAGTTATTGTACTCTGCCTGCAAGCAAGCGTGCAAATTATTAAGATTGTATGTCACAATAAAATTCTCATGCATATTATATTATTAGTACATTATAATTAAATTATTATCCGCATTATTTATACATACAAATATTCTTAATTAATTTAAAATGAATTCATTTCATCAAATATTTTATGTTGTAAAAAATCCTTTATGCTGTAGAAACACTTTTTTTGTAACCACTCTGTCAATTTCGTTTTAAAAACATTACCCTGCAACAATTTTAATTCATTTGGTAGGGAATTATAAATTAATATACACATATTGAACACATTTTTCTTATAAATATCTTTATGGCCAACTGGATGATATAAGAGGTTGCGAAACTTAGCCCTTTTCTGTCTCGGTATAACCTCGGTATGTTGCTTAAAATAATGCATATGCATCTTTGTAAAAAAGCAGATATCTCTAATATACATACAGGGCAGTGGAAGAATTTTCAATTTTTGAAAGAAGGGTTTACAGCTGTCTAAGAACCATGCCCTGTTTAATACCCGGATGCAGCGTTTATGGAGCTTAAAAACTCTGTCGGCATCAGTCGAGTTACCCCACATGATAAGTCCATAGCTTAGAACAGATGACACGTAACCATGGTAAGCTGCAAGAGCAGCTTCTACAGACACATTTTGTCTCAACTTTTTTAAAGCAAACACGAACCCATCTAGTTTCTGACCTATATGCTCCACGTGACTTTTCCAATTCAAGTTTTTGTCAACAAAAATTCCTAAAAATTTTAATTGATCCACTTGCTCTACCTTTTCACCATTATAGAGAATATCCAAAGCTAATGGTTTGCTATTATAAGAATTAAATTCAATTAATTTTGTCTTGCTAACATTTATATTTAAGTTATTATTTTGCATCCAACTTATTATATCTTTTAGAGTCTTTTCCGTAGCTGATTTGTAGTCGCTTTTATTCTGAAATTTTATGACAACTGTAGTATCATCTGCGAAAAGTATACATTTCTGCAAGGTGGCCTCTGGAAGATCATTTATATAAAGTAGGAAAAGTAAAGGACCGAGAATGCTTCCTTGAGGCACGCCACACTTATTTACTACCGCTATTGATTTGAATTTCTCTTTGGAATATATTCTGTCAGTTTTCTTTACAACTTTGGATATCTCGGTACACTGCTGCCTGTTTCCTAGATAACTAGATATCCATTCATAAACTTTTCCTCTAATACCATAGAAGTCTAGTTTGTTTAGTAGCTTATCATGGTTAACAAAATCAAAGGCCTTACTCATATCTAAAAAAAGGGACACAGCAGGATTTCCATTATTAATATTTTCTGTTACAAGTAGGTAGCAGGCTCTCCGTGTGTGAAAGATGACGGCACTCTTTCCGTAAGTATACATATCCGTAAACTTAATAAAATCGCGGCGATTCTTTTTCGTGCACTGGATTTTCAACGCTTTGCCTAGCACCGAGAGTTGAAGACCCAACAGTGAGTTTTTTCAACGCGCTGGGACGAGAGAGCGTCCCAATGCGTTGGATTCTCAACGCTCGGCTCAACACCGAGGGTTGAAATTACAGTGTACGAAAAAAAAAATCCGCGATAAAAACACGTCCGTGCGCACCTGGGCTTAGGGTGCGTATCAACTGAAGCAGAGACGAGGAGAGCTGAGCGGAGGACTGCAGGAATCGACAAATAACAATGGTTGAAATCCTCAACGCGTCTCTCGTCTCGTCTGTGATTGGATGATTGCTGCACGTCTCCACTCAGCCCCTCATCTGCGCTTCAGTGGAAACGCACCCTTAATAAGTCTGAGTGGTCATCATATCGTACCCATATCGTACGTCATAAAAATAATTTCTTTCCAAAAAACCAGATAAATATGTGGAAAAAAACAAAATATTTTAAGTTTCCTTTGTTTTCTGATTTGCTTTAATTAGTTTAAAGAATTGTTTTTACGTAAAATTTTATTTTTAGGTTAAGTTTTGTTATGTGTGGACTTTCTCATATATTTAAAAATAACGCTATTTTTCCGTACCTACTTATATCTTATTAAAATAAGTAGATAAAATGGTTGGTTAAAAGATCATCAAGTAATGTCAATTAACTATGAAAATTATTGTGTAAGTTATAGCTAATAGAACAAATTGTGGTATTAGTGACGAGTCTGTGTTGTCTAGCTATACTAACAACATAGTGATTAATTATGAGTCATCATGTACGAAGGAGGATCCACCTATAATACCAACATCTTTGGAGGCCACTACCAGTCAGATAGGGTATTCTCTTCCTGCTGGAATTCATACAGACATTCTAGACTCTTCCATTGTAGTTGTGGAGGTCACTCCGGATAACTTTTTAAACTAGTTAGTAAGACAACAGAAGTTACCCCTTCAAATAACCAATTATTATTAGAGAATAATAAAAAGGTATCTTCTGGCAATATTACACATATAAGAAAAAACCAAAACATACTTTAAAATTATTCAATCAAAATATCCAAGGTAGCTCTTCCAAATTACTGGCTGGAAATAGAATTGTTTTTAGAAAATACTAAGTTTGATGTTGTTTGTATAACAGAACATTGGTTAAAAGATCATCAAGTAATGTCAATTAACTATGATAATTATTATGTAGTTAGCCATTTCAGCCGAAAACGTATGATACATGGCGGATCATTAATATTAGTAAAAAAATATATTCAATCGAAAGAACGAAAAGACATACTCGGGCTGTCTGTTGAACACACCATTGAATTGTCCTGTGTTGAGCTAGATAAGCATGTTATAGTATGTGTATACAGACCTCCAAGTTACCAGAATCTATCTATGTTTGATTCTGTAATGGAAGATGTGTTAAATAAACTAAATGGTAGTAGTAAGTCAATAATCATATGTGGTGATTTTAATATTAATATATTAGAAAATAACGTTAATACTGTCAAACTATTAAGTCTTTTCAGGTCATTTGACTTGTCAAATGTTTTTAATGAACCAACCCGAGTGACAGCTTCTTCTGCCACTTGTATAGATAATATTTTCTGTAATTGTGATTACTTACATAAACAAATTGTAAATAAGTTGCCATCTGTTCACAGTGGACAAACAATAACATTTTGCTCCTACATGCCTTTACAAAAAATTCAAATAAGGTTTAGGCCAATTACATGTAGAAATCTAGAGAAATTAAATAATGTTTTGGCAAGTAAATTATGTATTCAGAGTTTTGATAATATATGTGACCCAAATGAGTTCTACGCAGAGTTCTTTTCACTATTAAACAAACAATTCATTGACACTTTTCCACTAAAGACTAAAACTATTTACACAAAATTCTTATTTAGTGATTGGGCGACTCCAGGTATTCGTAAAAGCAGGGAAAAACTTTTTGAACTTTATGGCCTAAAGCAACATATGAATAATACAAGCTTTCATCAGTATGTTGCAAAATATTCTAAAACTTTTAAAAGTGTGTGCAAAATGGCTAACGCTCTTCACATTAGCAATAAAATAAAATCAGCTGATGATAAAATAAAAACTACCTGGCAAATAATTAATAATGAAACCGGTAGGAAAAAACAGCGTAATACTGAATTTAATTTAGAGACTGCACATGGTCCCATCAACTCAGATGTAGAAATAGCTCAGGAATTTGAAAACTTTTTTGCTAATATTCCCCATAAAACCACTGAAGCTTTAAATTCCTCACCCGCGCTTTCTGCTGCCTTACTTAGAAAGAATGTAAAGGCATGCCCTTTGGAGTTTAGGTTTCAGCATACAGACCCCCAGGCTGTTATAAAAGCTTTTAAAGATCTTGAAATTAAATCAACAGAAGATCTGTGGGGAATGTCTGTAAAAGTATGTAGATCAGTCATCGAAACCATTGCGCCTTATTTAGCTTCCATATTTAACACTAGTGTAGACCAAGGCGTCTTTCCGGATCTCATGAAACACAGTAAAGTAGTTCCTTTGTTCAAATCCGGTGATAGCAAGGAACCCAACAATTATAGGCCTGTGTCAATTCTGCCAGTTCTCAGTGAGGTGTTTGAAAAGTTGATACTCAATCAAATGTTACGTCACTTTAATAAAAATTCCATCTTTCATGACCAACAGTACGGTTTCACCAAAGGGCGCTGTACCTACTGACGCCGGTGTCACCCTAATAAAGAACATTTTTAACGCTTGGGAAGAAGCACAAGATGCCATTGGAATCTTCTGCGACCTCTCGAAGGCGTTCGATTGCGTACACCATGAGACACTTCTGCTGAAACTGGACCACTATGGGATTAGGAATACAGCTCTTGATTTGTTAAGATCATACCTGAAAGATAGAAAGGTTCAAGTCAACGGCACAAACTCATTAGGGTCTGAAATGGTAATGGGCGTTCCTCAATGTTCGATATTGGGTCCATTCCTCTTTTTAGTTTATATTAATGATTTACCCCAAATATTTCTAAATCAGCCAAAGATGTTGTTATTTGCAGATGACACATCATTGATCATTAAAATAAATCGACGGTCACCAAATCTTGACGACGTGAATAGCTCTATTGTTCAGGTCCAAGATTGGTTTACGGTAAATAATTTGGTACTAAATAATAATAAAACCAAATGCATTAGATTTAAATTACCAAATGTTAGAAGTAGCGAATGTGACATCATATTGAATGGAGAAAAACTGGAATTTATTAATCAAACAGTTTTCCTTGGAATCACGCTAGACGAGAAATTACAATGGGGACCCCATATAACATCTCTCGCGGGGCGGCTAAGCTCGGCCGCTTATGCTGTTAGAAAGATAAGACAGTTAACAGATGTAGAAACCGCGCGTTTGGTCTATTTTAGCTACTTCCACAGTATTATCAACCGACTCCAAAAAGGAGGAGGTTCTCAATTTTTTTGTATGTTTGTTACGCGATTACTCCGCCAATTATGAATTGATTTTCATAATTCTTTTTTGTTTGGTAGGGCATACTTCAGAAGTGGTTCCATATAAAATTGGTCAAGATCTGATGAGGGGTTTTTGAGTTAGCTTCAATAATACGTATTTTTCCCATCTAGTATATGTGGACGATATTCTAATAGTTCCTGTCACTGTAATTTACATAGCAGGTAATGGGTATTCAAATTTTTGTGGGGGTTTTGTGTAGGTACCACAACTAAAAAGTGAAAAATAAAAACTTTTTCACAAAAAAAAAACCGACTTCCAAAAAAAGCACTACAAAGTGAAAAATAACTTTGATTTCGGAAGTCGGTGGCAAAAAAACGAAAATTAAACCCCAAAGACACCGACTTCCGAAATCAAAGTTATTTTTCACTTTGTAGTGTTTTTTTTGGAAGGTGGTTATATTTTTTGTGAAAAAGTTTTTTGTCGTATGGCATTTTACTGTGGGGTCGGGCTGCTGACATTGAATCCATCTTTGTTTTACAAAAAAGAGCTGTCAGAGCCATTTATAATCTACGTCGTCGCGAATCTCTCAGGGCACTATTTAAAAAGATTAATATTATGACGTTACCTTGCCAATTCATTTATTCAAATATTATGTATGTGAGAAAAACTCTACATCTTTTTTATAAAATAAGTGATAGACATAATTTTAATACTAGAAATAAATATAAAATAGATCAACCATTTTTCAGACTATCTAAAGTAAATACATCTTTTATGGGGTACTGTGTTAAATGTTACAACAGAATACCTTGTGATATATTAGAATTAAATAAAAGAAAATTTAAAAATCTTATAAAAAGTACACTTTGTAAACAAGCATATTACAAATTAGAGAATTATATCCAAGATAAAAATGCTTGGAAACATGCTGGTCCTGCTCCATAGGACAATTCAGAATCTAGACAAAATCAAACTGGTTGCTAATTTAAGTGTATAATTTTTTATTTATTTTTTAAACAATTATTTTATTTTTTGTGATTACTTGAACTCACACACTGACTTATTATTATTATTGTATTACTTATTATAATGTTAGAAATATAGTATAATTTTACAATGTTTGTAAGTATGTGAGCACCATGCATCTATCACATAATTTATGTCATTCCTTCATTTTTCATTCTTTTTACCTATCGTGGATAGTAATCTTATTCTAGGTGCATTGTCTTCACATATAATTAGTATTTAAACAAGATATTATTATAATGTTTTTTTTAAAAGAGTAACGGTGGAGTTTCTTGCCCATTCTTCTCCATACGAAAACTACCTTTTGGAATGGGCGACTAGAATCAGTTTTTATTATGTTTTGTAAAGTTTGACGTTCAAAAGTGCCTTTTTTGTGCCGAATTGAAATAAATTATTTGACTTTGACTTTGGTTGGTAAAATTAATTTGCATGCCCTAAACAGGCAAAATATGGACTGTACCAACCACCAACTTTTACAACTGGTAACACCATTTTCTGCAAATAAATGATCCGCTTTATTCTTTAACTATTGTTGTATGCATCTATTGTGCGTAGTCTTTAGAACTTAATTGTGATGCAATAAATGATTATTTTCTCCAGTGTACTCAAGTTTACCAGTTTTCTTCCAATGTTCTAGATACCTACTCTTTCTCTTGCCCTAAAACTGAACTAAAATTATCGCAGTCTATGAAAGATCTCATCTAGGTTGGTTCTACTTCCATGCCTTTTTCTGCCGCCAAGCATTCAATATGTGGTGACGTTACTGGCACATGAGGCTTTTCAACTTTTTTAGGGTTCCATACCCAAAGGGTGAAACGGGACCGTATTATTAAAAGACTCCGCTCTCCGTCTGTCTGCCCGTCTGTCACCAGGCTGTATCTCATGAACCGTGATAGATAGACAGTTAAAATTTTCACAGATGATGTATTTCTATTGCCGCTATAACAAAAAATACTAAAACAGAATAAAATAAATATTTAATATGGACTTCCATACAACATACCTACATGTTTTTTTTTCCGTTTTCTTTAGGTTGGTACTGTCGACAACGCCGGTTTACTTTAGGTTGGTACTGTCGACAACGCATCGGCTAACCCCTTAGTACTGTCAATGTGTCCACAGGACGATTGGTGATTGGGTCCATTGCATGAAATGAAAAAAAAAAAAAAAAATGGACCCAAAGGGTCAAATTTTTTGCAAATTAGCTCTAGTATAAACCCGTGTCAAGGATGCACTCAATTTCGAATTACGATGCATAGACTGACGGTAGTCTGCGAGCTGTAGGAACGTGTTGGCCAAACAATTAAGTTCAAACCTAAAAAAATCTTTTACTGTCATAGCAATGTAGCTACGTTGATCTCCAAAATCTGTGTTAGCATTCAACGGAAAAGGAAATTTTGAATATAATTTAGACCAAAAGAGTGTAATATGTCTAGAATTTAAGATAAAAACACAAATTATTAGCTAAATTCAACCATTTTGTCTTACCACGATTCTCAAAAAAGGCTAATTTTCGGTGAAATACAACTTTTTTTGTTCGGCCATGCTTGAAGTACTTTTTCGGTAGATTTTATCTTAACTAGAATAATTTGGACTTTGTTAAATGTGGTGGATTTAAGCGAAAGATTCACTATACCTACCTATTATCTTACAGTATCACGCTTGTATTTTCTGAAAGGGTTGACAGATGAATGATACAGAATGGTGAGAGGCAGTGGGCCGTAATCCACCACGCGGGCCCAGTGCGGGTTGGTAGATGTCACATGTCTTCGAATTTTTGGTTCTAGGACATGCCGGTTTCCTCGCGATGTTTTCCTTCACCGTTTTGAGAGGAGTGGTGATGAAATTATTTACACAAAGTAATGCGCCTGTCTGGGTTTGAACCTACGACCTGCAACATGTAAGTCGCGGTCGTTATCACTGGGCCACCACTGCTCTTTACAATCATCACTGTGCAAAAACCGAGAATCGAACCCTGGACTCGCTCAGCATGCGCTCTTGCGACCTTTAGTCCATCGAGATTTGTAGTAGACTCACGGACCGTCCTTCGCAAGGTTTGTACGACTTGACAAAACAAAACATGCATTATATTATAATTATGCATGATAGTTAAATATTAAAGTACTAAGTACTGAGGAGCTCGTGGCTAAGTAATAACTGCCGCACGGGTCGATCCGTCAGGTTAAGCTACGCTTGCCGGGGTTGGTCTGTGGATGGGTGACCATCTTTACGTATCGAAACTCCTCCGTGCCTCGGAAAGCTCGTTAAGTCGTTGGTCCCGGCTGTCATTCGTGGATCTTTGACAGTCGTTACGGGTCGTCAGAAGCCCGAAAGTCTGACAACCAGTCTTACCAAGGGGTATCGTATCACCCAATTACTGGGTTGTGGAGGTCAGATAGACAGTCGCTCCATATAAAATACTGGAATTCAGCTGCATCCGGTTAGACTGGAAGCTGACCCCAACGTAATTGGGAAAAGGCTAGGCAGATGATGAGTTAAATATTAAAGTACCAGCTGCACCCCGCGGTTTCACCCGCATAAGTTTCGATCCCGTGGGAATATCGGGATAAAAAGTATCCTATGTGTTAATCCAGGTTATAAACTATCTGTGTGCCAAATTTTATCCAAATCCGTTCAGTAGTTTTAGCGTGAAGAAGAGACAAACATGCACACTCACAAACTTTCGCCTTTATAATATTAGTGTGATATTATAGTGTGATAAGATAATACACAAAAAAAAAATGGAATAAATTCTCTAAATTTTGGTGAAAACCGCATCATAATCTGTTGCGTAGTTTAGAAGAACAACGCGGACATACAGACAGACATGAAAAGCGACTTAAAATGATAAGTACACACGGCTACTCGTACACACCAACCTACACATTTCCAGTATAAGCTGATCTCGCATTGTATAGGATTTTCGTACAATGAGAGGTCAGCTAATGCCATGCGTTGCAATGTTTTTTTTTGTTGTTAATTTTCAGTTTTTTTTTGTTAGGAACTTTCTCTGGCGCGCACACAATAACTTACCAAAGTTTCATTACAATCGGTCGAGCCATTTTATCGAGACTAACGCACGGCAATAGATTTATATATATATACCTATATATATAGGTATAGGTATACATACATAGATAGAAGATAGATAAGAATCATAATCATCATCTGCCTAGCGTTTTCCCAACTATGTTAGGGTCAGCTTCCAGTCTAACCGAATGCAGCTGAATACCAGTACATAGTTACATGGAGCGACTGTCTATCTGACCTCCATAGCCTACATAGTTACTGGGTAACACGATACCCTTGGTAAGACTGGTTGTCAGACTTTGTACTTCTAATTACCCGTAACGACTGTCAAAGATCTGCCAATTATTAATTAATGTGCTTTCCAACGGAGTACACCCATCCACGGATCAACCCCGGCAACCGTAGTTTAACCTGATCGATCCACCCGTGCGGCTGTCATTACTTAGCCACAAACCCCTCGAAGATAGATAAGAATAATTCATATTTTTCTCTTTTTGTTCTCACACACTATTGTCTACATCTTCTTCTCATTTCTCCTTTCGTAGGTCTGCTGGAAGAAATTTCTTAAGAAATAAGCAATAGTTACCTTTGTACTCAAATTATAATTTATGTCTTATTTCTATGTAGGCATTTTACTGTGTAAACATAAATAATAAAATAAATACTTAAATAATTGATTGGTCCAATAATACAAAATAAATTCCAAATTATAATAAGAATATTTAACATATTTATTTAAATAGTGGTCCCCAAACTTGATAGATAAACCTACATGACCGCTAATGACACGTCTCCAATCATTTGGAACCGCAGACAGACCAGTTTTTTCTAAACACTTATTAAATATCTCTCCTTGTACTTGTATTCAAGTTTCAGAAATATTATCTACACGAACTGACACTGACAGTTCCGACATTTTGGCTGCCACAAAAAAAATATCAACTACATTACTAATGTCGTATCAGCTGATAACTTTCTAGAAAAAATGAAAGTGTCTAATCGAAGGTTAAGATGTTAATTAAAGATTAAAAATACACACATACATAATCTCACGCCTGCTTCATACGGGGGTAGGCAGGCACTACAGAACAACGCCACCTGCTACGATCCTTACATACTCTTTTTGCCTCTTTTACGTTCATACATCTGGGCCTCAAGTCTGCTATTACAATAGTGTCAGAATGGTCTATCATTGATTTCATAATTGTTGATTTTTTCAATTTTGGTAATCTACTAACATATTGGCGTCATTATGACTTTCCAATGGTCAGCCACTGACACTCCATTGAAAGAAATGGCATCTATTGGTAATCTCGTACATAATGAAAAATGAATGGCTGACTCATGGTATAATAACATAGAAGTATGTTATTATACTATGGGCTGACTTAGGCGGTAATCTGCTAAAATTTTGACAGTTCCTTTGATCAGTGACCTACCATGAGAACGTCAATGTGCAGTCATTACTTTTAATTCGTTACGAGTATCGTGTTTGTGGAACACAATGATCAACCAATGATCGACCATTATGAATTTAGCAGATTACGGACTTCTAGCAATTCTTCTTCTCTAATTCTTCTAGCAGTAAATGACAATGGGATTGTGTTGGAATGACGAATTTATAAAAATAGCAGACTTGGGCCCCTGGTCATACACGCACGCCGGTTGCCAAAACCTCTGAACCATTTTCTATAAAATATTCTTGATACAAAATGTGTTAAAGTAAATTCAAAATGGCGGACGCTAGATGTATTAATTACATCATCTTCTTTAATCAGTAAACGCTTATAAAATTATTTATTACATTTGCCTGAAGCTCAGGCCTAAAGTGTTCAAAGCTATGTCATTATTTTAAGTATTTATACGTAATTTATAGCTTAATTTTACACTTGTTACTATCTCATCTAATTATGTTAAAAAACTAGCTTGTTTCCGGTCTAGAGACTAATGTGTGTCAAAATTGTAGCCAAAAACATTGCGGTACTGAATGTACTACTATCTTGATGTGTATAATTGGAGCAAGACCTTGGATGAGGTTAGGTGTCATTGTAAGATGAGCGTTAAGAGCTGGCCGCGAGCAAAGCTTATCTCTACGCTTTGTTTTTGCATTGGGCCAATTGAAATCATTGAACACTCAAATTATTATTACGCCTCTTTTTGTAAACCTAAAGTAATTTCCTAAAAAAGTAGTAAATAGCTAAGTAAGTTCGACCAACCTAGATTTAGCGCTCGCTGGCCGCTACCGAGGCACCAACCGCTTCTCTCGCGTGATTTGTCAAAGAACTTCGAACCTAACCTAACTCGTTTGTTCGGGCTACCTCTACGGGGATATTTTTCCCATTTTCTAGTTTGCTCATTTCTCGCTTAGCTTAGCTTACACTGTTACCTTCACATAGGTAATTCAAAAGCGCTCAAAGTGCGACCTAACCACACACTTTCTCTTTCGAAAATAAGAAATTATATCAGAGAGTGAAAAGCAAACTATCAAATTAGTTAGTTCAAAATATTTTGGAGATTGTCTCTGGTGTGGTTTTATTTGTTCCAAAATGGCGATGGATTTAATGAGTACTTTTACAAAAGCAACAACATGTAATCTATAATGAATTTTGTGGCCAAAGCGTAGCTCAAGTAAGTTGAGAATATAATTTAAACTTTACTTTGTGTACTATCGATTCGAAATCTATATTTAATAATGAATCATATGAATCTTACAGCACATCTATTTTCTTAATGTCCCTCGGTAAACTTCGTGTTTCGTCAGTCGTTTTCGTCGGATTTCTATTGCACTTGGTGCGGACCGAACGCTTTCAATAGACTTGGAAGTTTAGAGAGTTGTTAATACTCTTTTAACTTAAAGTAATTTATTTTAAAAATGGAGAAAAGCTGCTAGACTGATGACATACTGAGGGACATTAGGAAAATAGTTGTACTGTATCTGCCTTTTCCTATGTTGGGGTCGGCTTCCAGTCTAACCGGATGCAGCTGAATACCAGAATTTTACATGGAGCGACTGCCTATCTGACCTCCACAACCCAGTTACATGGGATAACACGATACTCCTTGGTAAGACTGGTTGTCAGACTTTCGGGCTTCTGACGACCCGTAACGACTGTCAAAGATCTACGAATGACAGCCGGGACTAACGGAGTAAAGTGCTTTCTGAAATTCCAAGTCACGAAGGGGTCTCGACATGTCTTTGATGGTACCCACCCACAAACCAACCGTGACAAGCGTAGCTTGACCTTCGATCCACCGGCAGTGAGTAAGTATTATGAGCTATATTAAAAGTAGGTGGAGTCGAAGGTGCTAAGACGCAGATATAGGTATGCCCGTGACCCTTGAATGGTTAGCTTGCGTGTTCTATACTGAGCTCAGGCAACGCGTCGTACGTCCAGCCACTAAGAGGACTCGCCCATCCAGGAGCGCTGTCCCAAATTAGGCGCATTATTAATTTATTATACATAAAACTTCGCATACGTGTTTTATTAAAATACTATAAGGTATTTTAATAAAACACGTATGCGAAAAGATCAACAATTAAATTATCTTTAAAATGGTGAAGGTTTCAGAAAAATACGCTGCATAGATTTTGCGCGATTCTCAGTTTTTTATCAGTGTTAGAGATAATTTAAAAAAAATAATTGCACTATGTAATATAAACATAATCTAAAATATTCATATATTAAGTTATTTAAAAATGCTCTAATTTAACATATATTTTTTCCAAATCATTAACACTACTCGTTTAGACGTGATCTTCAGTATAAAATCATTAAAGGTTGGTTATCGTCACCTTTTAAGTCCCACGTTATAATAAGGGGCGAGCCTATTGCCATCAACCGAGCACAAATCCAGACTCCGAGCAGTAGCTCGGTGTCTGGATTTGTGTCATGAAATTTCTCAGTAGCAACTGAGACATTTCCGGTAGAAAAACCCAATAACACTTTGCCCAACCTAGGATCGAACCCAGGACTTTTTTCTTACCCCAAAAACTTTTATGTTTTGTGTTATCTGAAAGGTAATTCTGATGAAAATAAATAAAAAAACGTGATCAAAATTACAATTTATTCTAAAACACGAATTATAACAATATCAATACCAGGCCCATTAACACAACCACACAGGACGTCTTAAGAGCCTCTGAAGAGCCTCTCTGCGGCGCGAATAGAGCCACGTCGTGGTAATTGGAGCTCCAGCCAATGAGGGGCTCGTCGCGGTTCTGAACTCGGAGCCAGAGCTCTAAGGGACGAAAGTATCTGAGAAACAGAATTATAGTAGATGTAGGTATGATAATTGATAAAAAATAAAGCCTCGTGCAGACTGGCGTGACGCGACTCGCCACCGGTAATTTTTCTATCCCCGTCGCGTCGCGCTGTCGTATCGCACCAGTCTGCACGAGGCTTTATATGCTAACTGATATTTTACTTCTGTAAAATGCTTGTAAAAAAAACGAATTCACACGTCACAAAAAAATACACACTGACAAAAGCACATGTAAGTACCACAGATCGGAGAACGCTGCAGTCATGTAAGTACAGACGAAACTATTGAAATCCGTAAGACGTCCTCGTACCTTAAGAGGGAACAGGGGCCCGCGATTCTCCATACAAACGTATTACCCGTTTTTCTTCCTGAATAATGCCTCTAGAGCTGTCATTTTTTATAAAATCAGGGTCTCTATAGGCATGTCCCTGTCATTTCCTTTTTTTCAGAAATTAATATAATAAGTAAGGAAACTATAACCCTCCAAAAATTACAAAAATGCCCCATTTTTACCGCCGTGATTAGAGGAGTACCAGACTAATTCGGAAAAGTTTTTAGCATAAAAGAAAATAATAGGAACCTAGACATACTTTGAATGTAAAAAATGATTAAATCGGCTAAGTTTTCGAGGAGAAAAAAGGAGAATGCCAAACGTCGTTTTCGTCAAAAAATTTGTGATATAATCGGTCTGAGCTGCAGTTGCCCCTATCGCACTTTACGGGGCTTAACTCGGTTTTGCAGGCGCAGCGCGACGGCAATAGTTTCTTCAAATACCTATTTTTCAAATTCCTCGCAGCCCCTGTTCCCTCTTAAGGTACAGTTGAAAACCAGCGTCAGACACTAGTTGTCTGACATTTATGCTGAACTGGCCGTATTTGGCGCAGCCGTGAGGCACACAGTACTATTCAGTTTTTTTTTTTTTGTTTTTCTTGTGAATATTGTGTGCCTTGACCTGAGTCAAATAAATTTATTTTCTTTCATTCTTTCTTTCTGAAAAGCTAGTGCAAGAATATTTTAGCCTGGAGTCGCTAGGAGTGCAGCCACGTCGCCCGCAAGCAGACCCAGATATGAGTGAGACCGTTAAAAGAAAAACCGACCAAGTGCGTGTCGGACCACGCACATTGAAGGGCTTTACATTGTAGTTGAACAACATGTTCTCCTATACATTCCAACAGCAAATGTATGTACAATATTGAGAAATTTACCATGATATTTTAAGACCATAGACTTCTTATAGGTTTTCCTGTAAAATGTAAATTACAGAGAATGTTTCTTTACTCATAGATATGAGTAAAGAAACATTCTCTGTAATTTTAGGCTCAGTAGTTTCGGAGATAAGGGGGGGGAATGGTCAATTTTCATCTATTTTCTTAAATATCTTTAAATGTAAATATGTTAAAAAAAAAAAAATGAGAATACAATTTAACAAAACTTTTTTTTAAATATTCTTGTTTGCCCCCCAAAAGGGGCCCCCATATTAATTAAAAAATCATTTAATTTACGTTACACGACAGTGTTTAGGTCACAGAAATACATATTATGTGTACCAAGTTTCAATCTATTCGGTCCATTAGATTCGAAGCAAATTGGCTGTGACAGACGGACAGACAGACGGACAGACAGTCGGACAGACAGTCGCACAGACAGACGTACAGACAGACGGTCAGACAGACGGACAGACAGACGAACAGGCATTCGGACAGACGGACAGACTGACGGACAGACAGACGGACAGACAGACGGACATACAGACGGACAGACAGACGGACAGACAGACGGACAGACAGACGGACAGACAGACAGACGGACAGACAGATGGACAGACAGACAGAGAGGCAGACGGACAGACAGACACACGTCCGCGCTCGAAGCTATATCCAGTATTAGGATCTGGCTGAGGACAGCAAAAAGAAAATGCTGGTACAGTGGCCACACCCCGGCAGGCTCGAAACTTGTACAACTAACTATTGTGCACCCTTTGAACGTAATAATGTAGTAAACTATTGTTCTGAACCTTTTTAACCTCGTGCAGACTGGCGCGACGCTACCTGTCATATTATGTGAACAGACAAAATTACAACATAAGAAAAACAATCATTATCTGTAATTTTGTCTATTCTTCCGTCGGCAAAACCCGTTTTTTCGGTGGTCATGCTTCGCGTGCAGCAGTTGGGTCTTACAAAAGACAATAATATTTTGCTGGACATGGGGGAAGTCTATAGCCAGCAGCTGGGTCTAACTTGGGTGCTCACCTAACAAGAGCTTCAGGGGATATCCTGTTGGTCTTCCCACGGGTCATAGATTTAATTATCTCCGAAGCAGGCTTCGAAGAACCAGCTTGCATTATTTCACTGAAAATAAAACAATTAAGTTTATTATGAAAATCGTCGTAATTGATAACTGAGTATAATTAGCCTATAACGGCCCCACCGCTGCGACACAGCCCTCCTCTCTGTGATAGGGATTGGGCCGTAATCCACCATGCGGGCTTAGTGTGTATATGTCACATGTCTTTGAATTTTTAGTTCTACGACATGCCAGTTTCCTCACGATATTTTCCTTCACCGCTTTGAGAGCAGTGGTGATGAAATAATTTACTCAAAGTAACGGGCCTGCCAGGGTTCGAACTCACGACCTTCAACTCGTAAGCCGGGGCCGCTACCATTATGCTACCACTGATCTGCACAGCAGAGACCAACATCTATGTAGCCCTGGCTCTTGTGCTAGGAGTTCCTGTATCACAAGAGCCAATCTTCTTTTTCTTCGTAGCACTTGACAGAGCGGTCGTGGTCTTCATGTAGTTTCTTCTCCAGGCGCTGATGTGCTTCGCCTCACGATTTCTCGCCATCTACTCCGATTTTTGGTGAGCGTCCGCGTGGTCTAGTGCCCAACACGCTACCGTTTTAACTGACCTTAACACTCGTCCAGCATCCCTACTCCTGTAGATATCACACTCATACAGGTGTCCAGTATGTCCCGACACTGAACACAGCTGCTCGAAGATCTGGAACTCCAGGATTGTTGCTAGAAAGTATTTGATGTACTCCTGGAAAGGGACAAAATAAAGTTGGTCTTTTAATAATGTTGACCATTATAGGGTGTAATTGAATTCGTCATTATGATCCAATTGTCCTCCTCCAGACCGTATTTCGGCCATGGATCTCAACGGAGACTAGCCTTCGGCGCGGGAGATATTATAGTGTACAATTCGTTGCCAACGCCGTAACGGGGCGAACCTCAATACAATGTTTGTATGAGGTTCGCCCCTTTGCGGCGCTGGTGACGAATTGTGTGCGCACTCTCTCTTCCCTCACTCTCATAGTCCTCCGGGACGGCAATCCGACACGACCAGAGATAGGTCAGGTGCGGAACCAACTTCTGAGGACAAACTCGGAATTTGGAAGTTGGCGGTGTGATACCCCCGTGGTTTCACACCGCCAACTTCCAAACTCCGGGCTAAGAAATTCCTAACGGAAAAACCCAATAACACTGCCCAACTCGGGAATTGAACCACTTATATCGCGAAAGCATCAGCTCATCCCTTCTGAATGCATTTGACATTTTTTATGAATTATTTTTTATTTACTGTTGACATTTTAAATGTATTATTGTTTACTGAATTCACTTGAAATTAATTAAAAATTAAATCAATTAAATGACCAGTCCCTACTGAGGGCGCCCGTTCACGAACATGACGCATGGATCAGCACCATTCACATCATGCACCGGACACTCGTAGAGTTTCTACTACCTACGCTTTGGAATGGGGTGTGTTGGATTGTTGAGTTCCCTTCAAAATTGTTGAGCTAAACGGTGCTGATCCATGCGTCATGTTCGTGAACGGGCGCCATCAGTAGGGACTGGTCATCTCTTATCTGCCACGGCTTATTTTAATTTTTGAATTGTTTTTTTTTTTTTTTATTACGGACGCTTTTTACGTACACGTCTTTCTACATTGTTCTCACATGTATAATTTCAACATGAATTATGTAAACAATATTTTGTAAGAATATGATTTTTTTTTAAAGAGTGTCCGTGGAGTTTCTTGCCCGTTCTTCTCCAGAACCTACGCATTGGAATGGGCGACTAGCTTCATATTTCTGACTGACTGACTCCTTGACAATTCAAAAGTGCCTGTAAATGGTTTAATTGAAATAAATGCTTTGAGTTTGAGTTTTGAGTTCAACTAGCTTCCTATTTCTGACTAACCGAATTCTTGAAAATTCAAAAGTGCCTATTTAATAAATGGTTTAATTGAAATTAATGCTTTGAGTTGAATTTAGTAACATTATAATTCGTTACCGTTTAGAGTTTGGGCTCTTTACAAATTTTACAATAGACATACCTACTCGTATTACAAAATATTAAGTACAATATTATTATAAATCTAACAAAAAAATTGTGCTCAAGCAGTTAGATACATCTAAGAAGAGTAGTTCAAGAATAAATGCTAAAGTTTAACATACATTAATAAAAGAGGAATCTATTCTAAAAATCAAAAATAAATTTAATTTGTTTTTATCGTAGGTATTTTTAACATGAAAATGTCATCTAAAAAAACCCATTTTACGATTGTTTTTTTTTACTTTTATTTAACTAAATACCTATGGAGAGTACACCTCACTACAGTGCACACATGTTTACGAAACCGGCCTCACGTCGCTGTTGACAGCGCTATGTCTTGGTTTGGTTTTTTATTTAGTCTGAGCTATGTACTATCGAAGAACTTCATAACTAAGCAGTTTGAAAACAAAATTCTGTGGTCTCGATGTCCACATCTGTTACCGCCCCGGTTCTATAGCGGCCGAGCGCTGCAAACAGAAATAGTCCTTACGATGTTGTATAGATATGAACTTCTTCGATAGTACCTACCTACTTACCTGATCAGAAATGATGTGGTATTTGGAGCCAGGGTCGAAGTCACCTTCGTGTCTTGCACGGGGCGGTATCACCCCCTGGAAAACAATGATAACACATTCTTACTCATCCATCATCAACCCAGCCTTGTCCCAACTATGTCTATGTTGGGGTCCAGGGCTTGTTGGGTTGACATGGGTGAACATGATAATTATTCAGAATTGTAATAGCAATCACGTCATTTCGTTTATAATACGTTTTTATTTTTAATAATTTATTCATCTTTATATAGATTATTTTCTATTTTGTGAATGTGAGAACGCTGTAGGCTTAGTGGACTGTATACCTATTTGCTGACCATAATTATTTTGTTAAGTACTTGTTGAAAGACCTACACTGTCCTCCCATACCTAATAACACTGTTATTTGAAAATATTGTAAAAACCAATTATTTTTAAAAGAGTAACCGTGAAGTTTCTTGCCGGCTCTTCTCCATAGGAAACGACCAATTGGAACCGTGCACCTAGCTTCTGACGTTTCATAAGTGCCCTTGTAGGTTTATGTGAAATAAAATATTTTGAATTTGAATTTGTTGCTTCCAGTCTAACCGAATGTTTAATTTGACATGGACCTACTGCCAATCTGGCCATTACAACACAGTTACAGGGTAATACGATACTCCTAAAGACTGCTTGTCAGACTTTCGGCTTCTGACGACCCGTAACGACTGTCAAAGATCGACGAATGACAGCCGGGAGCAACGGCTTAACGTGCTTTCCGAGGCACGGAGGAGTCTCGGTATGTTAAGATGGTCACCTATCCATGGATTAACCGTGGTAAGCGTAGCATAACCTAATCAATCGACCCGTGCGGCTGTTATTACTTAGCCCCAAGCCCATTTACATATTCTTACTAAGAACTAGAAAGAGATTATTTAGATAAGGTATTTTATTTACAAGGCAGATGTGAGTGGAAACGCTGGGACGGGACGCCATAAGAGGACATATAGGTACTGACCTTATTGGTGATGTTCTTCAGAAAGATCAGGTGCGTAGTACTCGCAACCGGCGTACGTGTGTGACCTGGGCCTCAAGTCTGCTATTACAATAGTGTCAGAATGGTCTATTATTGATTTCAAAATTGTACATTTTGACAAGTTTGGTAATCTATTAACATATTGGCGTCATTATGACTTTCCAATGGTCAGCCACTGATACTCCATTGAAAGAAATGGCATCTATTGGTAATCTCGTACATAATGAAAAATGAATGACTGACTTAGGCGGTAATCTGATAAAATTTTGACAGTTCCTTTGATCAGTGACCTACCATGAGAACGTCATTGTGCAGTAATTTCTTTTAATTCGTTACGAGTATCGTGTTTGTGGAATACAATGATCAACCAATGATCGACCATTATGAATTTAGCAGATTACGTACGAACTTTTAGCAAAATGTCAATGTGATCGTGTTGGAATGACGAATTTATAAAAATAGCAGACTTGGGCTCCTGATGTATGATCGTAAACGAGGCAAAAGGAGTATGTAAGGATCGTAGCAGGTGGCGTTCTGTAGTTTCTGCCTACCCCCATGGGAAGCAGGCGTGAGTTTATGTATGCATGGGTATATTCTTAGTATTACAACTCAAATTAAGTAAATAACAAAACCAGTTGCAAAGCGAACAGCAGTACAGTGTGTGTTTGTGGGTGTGTGTGGGTGCTGTGTGTGTTGCAGTTCTACACAAACTTTCTTTCTTTTCTCTAGTTGCCAAAACCAAATAGTGGGTGGGTACTGGGCTGGCGTGTTAGCTGGATCTGGTTAGACTGGAGGCTGAACCCATAATAGTTAGAATAAAGTTAAGGTGACATAAGATCTGGAATGGATATGTGAACGCACCTAAACGAAGCAAAAGCAGTATGCCGTATCCGCAATTACGGATGTTCCGCATTTATTTAGACTTCCGCATAAAATTTCGAGAGCTATAGATTTTTAAATGATTATTTAATTTACTAATTGTTTTAATAATAATTACCGCGAATTGAATTATGATCAACATACAACGAAACAGCGATGTTATTTGCAAAAAACGAGAGAAATTTTGAATTTCACCTTCCTGCCTTGCATCCCTTAAAAAAACATGAGATCTCGATGAGAGCCACCAAAAATCTGCATCCGCGGATTTTAAAATTCTGCATCTGCAACATCCCTGGATTGTATGTAAGAATGGGTTACTTTTTGGATGTTATCTTACCTGATATCTTAGTTTCATTTGCCACCATCTTGTGTTCATATTTTGGACTCCGTCTTCAAATATTGACCAGCGCCACTGCAAAATTTCCATAATTTATTTGTATCGGTGTCGAAAAGATGATGATAATTTTTTTAATTCTAGCAAATAAATTGGCAAATAATTGGGTTCCCAAACTCCCAATACAATAGTTCACATTTTTTTACTGTTATTTTTCATTTGGATCCAGATCCAGAGAATGCGTTAACAGTATCATCCTAACGAACATGACGTGTTTTGCGAATTTGATCCTTATTACAACTAGAGATTGTCCAACTGACAGGTGTCAGGCCGGACTATAGGCATCATCATATTCAACGTCATTCTCATTGCTGGTCATAGATGTATTATTAAAAATTTGCTGGGAGTAGCCACATCACTATATGACATGCATTTTGTTCCTGTCCCAGTCTATTCCAGATTCTTTTTCAGGATAAATGAAAACCTAAGTACCTGCCTTAGTTTTCTAATAAAACTAAATTATCTAAATAAATGCTGTAATATTATATGTTACCTGGTCCACCATAAACGCGAAGGGTAAGTAAGCTACCTTCTCCAGCGCCATCGACATCAGGAAGTTCATGCCCACCTCATAGGGGTCCTGACTCCTGGGAGGAAGACAAAATTCTTATGAAAGACGGATTTTAAGAAAGAGGGTTTTCATGATAATTCGCGCCACTTTGGTTCCCACTCCTCCATGGGCGTACCCAGCATTTTTTTAGGGGTGGGGCAGAAGTAAAAAAACTCTATAATAAGTAGTAGGAATTTATCTCGATAAAACTATAACTAGGTACGCATTCATGCTCGATTCTTCGATGCATTGTTTCGCGCGGTAATTTTAATTTTTTCCAAATAAAATAATTAATTTTGTTATTTAATTATCTTCGAATCAGGGACCAGGGTGCCTTGCCCCACCGTGGGTACGCTCATGGCAAATACCAATATGGCTTTAAGTTACAAAATAAAAATCTAAATTAGCAATTAGCTGTCCTGTAACTTGCTATGTTAAAAATGAAAGGAGTATCAAACGAAACATACTTGTTCTGATAAAGTCCAACTCTTTGCAGGTGAGGTAGATTGTAAACTGACAGAGTGGCTGCGTTGGCCACTGCCTCGTGAAAAGCTGAAAACAAAACGCAGTTCTAAAGATAGTGCAATCCACGACGACGCGCCCCTCTCCGCGCTTACTGTACTGTAAGCTGTACTTTAGTACGGAGCGGAGCGGAGTGGGGCGCGTCGAGGTGGATTGCACTATCTATAACTTTACTGTCACTGTAATATTTTTTTTTTTTTTTCCGACAACCAAGGCCCAAAGTGTTTAAGGAAACAATGTCGCTTCATCAACCCACACCTCTCACATGTAGCTTGATGAATCGTTTGAACACAGCCGCGTCCAACCTATCTGCTATCATTTTCAGGATGCTGTTGCTACTGACGCGTATAGATAGTGCAATCCACCTCGACGCGCCCCACTCCGCTCCGCCGTACTAAAGTACAGCTTACAGTACAGTCATCGCGGAGTGGGGCGCGTCGTCCTGGATTCGTCAACCTGCATCATATTGCTAATCCATTGCTTCATAAGTTCGAAAAAGAATCTGCTCAACAACGTAAATAACGCAATCAATGTTGTTGAACTGTCAAATTGAAACAGGTTAGTCTTACATTTATAAAAATGTGTTACGTAATTAGATAGCTGGTACTTGTTGACAGGCCTATACTGTCCTCCCATACGTATATTAACACTGTTATTTGAAAACATGGTAAAAGCCTTTTAATTTTAAAGAGTTTTTTTCCGTCTCTTCTACGAAACGACCAATAATTGGAACCGTGCACCTAGCTCATGACGTTTCATAAGTGCCCTTGTAGGTGTAGTGAAATAACATATATTTTCATCCCACCATCTCGGAAAGAGTATTTTTAATCTTCAGTATCTGAGTGGAAAAGCCGTTTTTATTCTCTAGAGGATAAAGTAAATTGAATTTAGAACATCGTGTGCACTAAGTTTGTGAATTAAAAAAAACATTAAACCTATTTACTGCTACCTCTATGGTGCCGAATATATCATACAACTTTTTTTTAATTTGTTAAAAACTCAGACTCGGAACCTTCTTGGTGTAAAGAAGCTTTCTTATTTTTTCAAACAAAAATATTACACTCAATTTAAATAACTGTAGCAACGTTACTTTAAAATTTTCTTAATTATACCTTAGTATTATTTTGTTATAATTTAAAGATTATTCTGTAATACTTACCTGTCATAATGTAGTAATTAATACCTAAACTGAAATAAAAGTGTACCTATCTTGTGATTGTAAACGTTTTTTTTTTTGCATTTAGTCATTTCCTCGCTGAGGTGGAATGAAAAGTTACGTGTTGCACTCGAGTGCAAAGATTTTTCACCTCGTGCTCTTTTGATTCCCTCGCTAACGCTCAGGATTCTAATTTTGAATCACTCGCTGCGCTCGTGATTCAATTTTAGAATCCTTCGCTTGCTCGGTCATCAAAATTGAACACGCGGTTAAAAAGCAACTTTGCACTCTTGTATAACAAATAACTATTGTATTTTTATTGATTGTGTATGAGTTTTTAGAAAAACACATAAAAGACTGGACGGTTATGTACCGTCAAATTCTCAGTGGATTGCACTATCTATACGCGTCAGTCTTGAATAATGTGCGCGGGAGTAGCAACAGCATCCTGAAATGATAGCAGATAGGGACGCGGCTGTGTTCAAACGATTCTCAATCATCAATCTGCATGTGAGAGGTGTGCGTTGATGAAGCGAGATTGTTTTCCATTTTCAAGAAACCTTTTTTTTAAAGGGTCCTAGGTTGTCGTATATGAATTTTATTAACTTTGCTTGGGTAGTTTTGATTAACTTAGCTTCAATTATACGTACTTTTTCAGTAAACTAGTTAAGTTCTGAAAATCTTTCAATACTTAGGTAGGTACAAGAAATAAACCATACTATAGTAGTTCATATCTATTTAAATGTTTTTAAAGACTTGATTTTTTCTAATTCTAATATGTCCAGCCATCTTCGAATAGGTCCTAAACAGGGAAAGTATTTTTTCTTAATCGCTGTACCTACTGAGAGCCTCCTCTTTTTTTTGAAGTAGGTTAAAAATGGGCTATTCAGTTTAATCCACCCCAAAAATCTGTGGAAACTTAAGTCCGAGAATGCATCTTAGGCCTAGTTGGATAAATGGAATTTATAAGCTTCAGGTGGATTGTCAGACATGCGTCTCCAATCAATCTGCCGAGTCTTTTCCCAACTATGTTAGGGTCGGCTTCCAGTCTAACCAGATGCAGCTGAATACCAGTATTTTACATGGAGCGACTGCCTATCAGACATCGTCAATCCAGTAACTGGGTAATACAATACCCCTTGGTAAGACTGGTTGTCAGAATTTCGGGCTTCTGACGACCCGTAACGACTGTCAAAGATCCACGAATGACAGCCGGAACCCACAGCTTAACGTGCTTTCCGAGGCACGGAGGAGTCTCGGTATGTAAAGATGGTCACCCATCCACAGACCAACCGCGGCAAGCGTAGCTTTTAACCTGATGGATCGACCCGTGCGGCTGTTATAACTTAGCCACAAGCTCCTTTGTCAGACGCATGCGTTTCTGGGATGGATAAACGAAATAACTCCTGAAAATGCTTTTGTACACCTCAAATAAGTATAAAAAACGGAAATTATGCTTGATTAAAGTAATAATGGTTTAGGAGTAAAAAATTAGGTGCAGAAAAATCACAAAAAGATTCTCTCCGGCGGGGAATCGAACCCCGGTCTCCCGCGTGACAGGCGGGGATACTTACCACTATACTACCGAAGATATGATATCGCACGCGAAATTACCGAACTATTGATGTGAACAACATTTTGTACAAAATAAAGAACATATTAATTATTATTTATAACATTACGGCTGTATTTCCGGAGGCGTTGGCAGAAATGATGCTAGTACAGATTCCTCCACAATGTTATAGAGGGTCCCAAATCATTTCGTACTTATATTACGGTACGGTCAGCAATAACAGTTCATTATAATTTGTTTTTTTTTACATTTTTGAGTAGGTAAGTACAACATTCATAATCAAAATCAAAATATTTTATTTCACATAAACCTACACGGGCACTTATGAAACGTCAGAAGCTAGGTGCACGGTTCCGATTCCTATGGAGAAGAGCCGGCAAGAAACTCCACGGTTAGGTACTCTTAAAAATTATTGGCTTATAAAATGTTTTCAAATTACGTATGGGAGGACAGTGTAGATAGATAGATATAATATGATACTCTTTATTGTACACGATAAAAATTACAGACATAAATTTAGAAAGTTTACCGGTAACACAATGAATGTGAGAACGGTGTAGGCCTGTTGTAGGACTGTCAAGGTCAACAAGTACCAGGGCCTCAAGTCTGCTATTACAATAGTGTCAGAATGGTCTATCATTGATATCATAATTGTTGATTTTGACAAGTTTGGTAATCTACTAACATATTGGCGTCATTATGACTTTCCAATGGTCAGCCACTGACACTCCATTGAAAGAAATGTCATCTATTGGTAATCTCGTACATAATTAAAAATGAATGACTGACTTAGGCGGTAATCTGCTAAAATTTTGACAGTTCCTTTGATCAGTGACCTACCATGAGAACGTCATTGTGCAGTCATTTATTTTAATTCGTTATGAGTATCGTGTTTCTGGAATACAATGATCAACCAATGATCGACCATTATGAATTTAGCAGATTACGAACTTTTAGCAAAATGACAATGGGATCGTGTTGGAATGACGAATTTATAAAAATAGCAGACTTGGGCCCCAGGTATTTAACGAAATAGAAAATGGTCAACAAATTCACAGTCTACAAGGCCTACACCATTCTCACATAGTTAAAATATAAAATAATCTATAAAAAGGATTATCCCACGGCCCACGGCTTCGGCCGCGTGGTTGTCGAAAAAATATTCCACGTGAACGTACCTACTGGCGGGATTAAAAATAGTGAATCCTGTATGTTAATCCAATAGTTTAGAAAAACAAAATAATAATACATTATGTCGTTGGTCCCGGTTGTCATTCGTAGAAAGATATTTGACAGTCGTTACCTGTCGTCAGAACCCCGAAATTCTGACAATCTGCCTTACCAAATAAAATCAAATCACTTTTATTTGTTAACACAGGTAAAGAAATACAGATGTTGAGTTTGGTGAACAGAACGCTATGTTATTCCAGGAGGCGTACAAATATGGTGTGCATCTACTTAGCTAAATATTATGAATTTAAATATTTTTTAAGACGTTTGAACATCATGCATAGTTAAAATTTCAAAATAAATCATAATAAAAATATAATATTATTTAAGAATTGGACGATGTCAGATTTAAATGAGGAATTATTTTATTAACAATGTCAAAAAAAAAATCAAGTCGAATAATTGAAAATGTCAAAAATTATTAAATGTCATTATTAATAATAAATTTCAACCTTAAATTAATTCATCATTTATGTTTTTTCATATATCATAGAAGCAAAGCATTATATTGAGCCTTCATCTAAAAATTCATCCAGTGTGTAGTAACATTTGTCACTAAGCAAGCTATTATGTGCCTTTTTTAATTTGATTAATGGCATATTTTTAATGGCATCCGGTATTTTATTATAAATCAAGGGGGGGATCCAAGGGATATCCCTGCTACCCGGTAACTGGGACGTGGAGGTCAGACAGGCATTAGCTCCATGTAAATTACTGGTATTCAGCAGCATCCGGTTAAGACTGGAAACCGACCCCAACATAGCTGTGAAAAGGCTAGGGAAATTGGTGGATTTTTATAAAAACTAGAACACTCACCAGGGTTAGCGCCATCCCTGAACAGCTGCGGCTGCTCGGAGTACTGCAGGTAGTACTGCACGTGCGCCATCTCGTGGTGAGTGGACACCAGGTCTTGCATTGTCACTTCTGTGCATTGCTTGATTCTGGAGACGAGATAATGACATGAGCATAAGCAGGAGGGCAGATTTGAAGGGCTTAAATGATGTTAAAAGGATACGCGCAAAAATAATGGCAATATTACTGTATGGAAATAAGAAATGTGGCTAATTAGCGAACTAGAATATTAATAATGAATTGCAATTATAACATTGAATTTGATGTTGTAACTGATTTAGGTGTAAAACAGACACTTGGAAATTTTCCATTTTTTTTTTACATTTACATAAAACTAAATATTCGGTGTTAAACGATATTTATTATTGCATTTCATAATCAATATTTTAGTTCGCTAGTCAGCCAAATTTCCATACAGTAGTATTGCCAAATTAATCAAAACGAAATATTTGACAGCTATTTACGACGCGACGTTGCCCACTTTCAGTATAAACGCTCATAAGTTATAATAATATCAGTCTATTATTATCCCACTGCAGGGCAGTGGCTAAAAAAGGACTGCAATTGCTCACTCTCTGCGCTTACTCTAGGTAGGTACATATTTATTGAGGAAAATATTAATCATCTGAAGTCTTCTTCATACGATAACTATGCGCCCGCGCCGCCTTGTCGGGCTCGATTCAGCGCGGACGCGGTTTGAAAAAGTATTTCCAAATTTTTTATTATTTTTTCATGCGGCGCCTTGTCATGTGCCGCCCGGGGCCAGAGCCCCCTGCCCCCCACGCTAATCTACTGGGGATCTCTATGCAAAAAAAAATACGAAGATCCGTTGTCTAAATAAATTTGTCGCGTCTACATGAATGAAGAAAGAGCAAGCAGCACACACAATCTCACATTTATAATATTAGACAGATATTTCGTTGTTACCGCAAACGTTAGATGTCAAAACTCAAACTCAAAGCATTAATCCAATGAAGTGGAAATTCAGCAGATAAAATGCTCCACGGGGGGATACAACTTTCATTTAATGCGAAGTTAAGTAGGTACCTACCCTGCAAGAGGAACCTGGATGTCTAGCATTTAGTTATGACCGTACCCAATCCCTAACACCAGATTTGACTAATTATAATAAGCAGTGGTACCTAGTGGTAGTCAAACTCAAACTCAAACTCAGCATTTATTTAAATTAAACCATTTACAGGCAGGTTTGAATTGTCAAGGGGTCGGTCGGTCAGAACTATGAAGCTAGTTGCCCTTTCCAAAGCGGAGTAGATTCCTATGGAGAAGAACGGGCGAGAAACTCCACGAACACTCTTTTAAATCAAAATATTGCTACAAAATGTAAGTTACATCATTTAAAATTATATAGGTATGTGAGAACGATGTAAAAAAAAGTTAAAAGCGTTCAGAGTACAGCAAATAGAGACAAAAAAATATAAAATAATTAAAATAAGATGGAGCTACAGTCTTCGCAGCAGTGGTGCTCCGGAGGTACAGGCTTCGAATTGTGAAGGTGAAGGAAAACATCGTGAGGAAACCGGCATGTCCTAGAACTAAAAATTCGAAGACATGTGACATCTATCACCCCGCACTGTGGAGTACGGCCACTCCCTGTCACTAGGGGCTGTGTGCCAGCTGTGGGGACATTATAGGCTGAGTATATGCAGCCTTCGCAGGTCTGCAGGCGTAGGCAGATCATAGTGATAACTGTTACCTATAGTCGATCCTGTTGCACAGGTCCCAGGCGCTGGCCGTGCACTGCACACTGCGCTGTGCAGGCCGCACTAACATGGACCCGCGCCAGAACTCGGGAGGAACTGGCTTCAGGCCCATTGAGGTGTAGAATTCTTCGGCCATTTGGAACATTCTGGAAGAAATTGAAAAGATTGCAATTTTTGTTTTCCAAAATTTCACGTAGTTTACGTATTTAGTGAAAGATGGCTTGACCTGTCACGGACACGCGTATAACCCTTCATGCCGAAATACAGATATTCTCTAAATGTTTCCAGAAATTGTACAGACGCCAACAGGTCAACCTACCCGAAATTGTCAAATTTTCCCAATCAACTTTAAACCTTCTCCTATAGTAATAAAGTTGAAAATCTATTAAAGAAATTAGTAGGTTGATGTGCTGGCGTCTGTACTTTAACTTGGGTCTAGTGGTTGTCTGATGATCGTGTGGCGGCATTTACATCATTGCATGCGAACTACGCATCAAAAACCTAACGTCACACAAAGTCCTGCATAGTTTACCGCGCAATCAACAATTATAACTTTCCGACATCAATCGTTGGGCAGTTGCCCGCCAGATACGTCACCCGTCTGCATTGGAGGATCCTCCTTTTTCTATAGAGAATGAGTGAACTTTACACCCTGTTCCTTATACCTCTAAAAGCCTGGGGTCTCGGTTCTTTCTCCGGGTCTAGATCAGGCAAAGTGTTTTTCGGGTTCTCCATTAGGAAATATTTTGTCCGGAATCTGGTTGCGTGCCCGTTTAATAGCAATAGACTCGCCCCCTATTACAAGGGACTTAAAAGTATATAGGCGCTGCCCACCACGGAGGCTGTGCACGTATGTGGCGGCTGTGCACCTGCAGCATACACTGTACACGAATATTAACCCACGACTATGTCACCACGTCCCACCTCTCGCAGTGAAGCTGCGCAGACGCACGCTTCCGTGTACCGCGTGCATAGCGTTGACAGCGTTGAGCGTGGGCGCCTTATTCGAGGAAGCGGCGTGTGTAGCAATCACGTCTTAATTTCATATTTGTGCGTAGCGTGTTCATGGGTTGCGCCTTTACTGGTGTCGGCATTAATAAAGGTGTCGGACTACACCTACTCCTTTCGAGAAATACAGCAATTATCTTAAGGTGGTAATAAGCAATTCTGTAGGTATGGAAGGAGGTGAAGCGATAGTAGTGCATCGCGGTATGCAAATACGGTTGAAAATAGTGATGCGTTTGATTTTGGTCGAATCGCGTGTCCGCCAATTAAATGAAAGAAATTTCGCAGTGTTAGGTTGATTAAAACATTTTTACATATTTCCTTAGTTCACTAATTTTCCTTTTTTATAGTTAAAAAAACATGAATATTTGTCGCTTAAAATACTGAACATTTCGAGATGAAAAAGTTTTATCGGGGTCTATTTTGCGTTTTTTTTTCAAGCTGCTAGATCATTTATATTAAATATCTTTGTTTTTTTTTTGGCTTGTAATATGTAGCAGTACGGCTAACGGTTGCGACAAAAAAGTGGACGTTTTACGGTCTCTGCTTGGGTATCGCCATAAAAATGTTGTTATTACCTGAGTGGAGTGAACCCCTGCCTCAACATCTCAGCGGTGACGTCGACGTTGGGAGACTGAGGAAACGGCATCACCAGGTCCATGATCGACTTCCAGTTCTGTGCCCACATGTTACCTGGTGACAAACATACAAATTAAATGAGTGATGCAAAACAGTTAATGATGGAGGCATATGTAGCCAAATCAAATAACACATACTTACACACTAAACTTTTTTTTTAAAGTTGCTTATTCAGAAGTTCAAAAGTTACTTCCAAGACATCACGTCTTTAAAGACCCTGGATGTCTTTAATTAAAGTCGTTAAATGCTCAAAGCTTTACCCATAAACACACACGCACACACATTTTAATAATTTAAGTTAAGTGAGTAATGTAAAATCGAAATTTTATTAAATTATAAACTCTTATTCTTAGTAACCACATAACTTGCCAAAAGTGGTGATTGTGGCGATAACATTTTCTAGGATGCTCTTAGAAAATTGGGTTTTTGATTGCCCTTAAGTGACCACCATGGATAAATATTTCTACTGCGCTGAATGCTTATCAGGCTTGGTGAAAAAGTATGAACACAAGCTAGCTCTTGATACAGGTTCATCTATCCAGATTACAATAAGCTGTTACATACCCAACAAGTGCGCAGGTATGGGACCATCAGACCGCACGCTGGTCTCCCCGTACCGCTGCACCAGCTTCCTCCTCACGTAAGTGAACAGCTGCTTGTAGAGTGGCTGTATTTGGTTGTACATCTCTTCGGCACTGGCTCTGAAGGACTGGTCTTCGTATGCTGCACGCATTTGGTCACCGGCGTCTCGGTATCCTGAGGAATGGAAAGTTGCGTGCTCATGTCACGTCGGGGTCACCATTTTAGGGGCATGAGGCTGTAAAGTTCCTCTATAGAAAAGGGAGGATCCTCCGACCAGACGGGTATCGCGTCTGTCGGGCAAAAGCCCAATAAATGATGTCGGAAAGTTATAGATATATATGTCGATCGCGCAGTAAACTCTGTTAGCGCGATGCAGGATTTGTGTGACGTCAGGATTTTTGTGTGACGTCAAGTCTTTGATGCGTAATTCGCATGTGGCGATGTAGATGCCGCCACAAACCTATTTACTATAGTAGTACTCTATCATATTTATGTGTAGAATTGCAATGTTTCGGTTTGGATGGATCCGGGTGCCGAAAGATTTCATACAGTACATCAATGATATTAGAAAAGACGTAGATAGGTTACCTACCTAACATTCTATCTTCAAAAACGGCACTATGTCACACTATTATATGACACGTGGAAGTAGGATGGCATGTCGTAATTATCGGGAGCGAAAAAGAGACAAAACGAAGAAAAGGTGGCTAATTAGCCAACTTTTGACGTGCCACTTGCGGAACGTTTATAACCTATCTACCTCTTTTTACATATTATTATATCATTGCAGTACATGATATATTTCAGTTTGTTCATTAAAGTTGGAAACCCGTTAGGCTGTTTGTCCACCGTACCGTGAACAGCAGGCCTAACATTACTCACTCTCGCGTGAGTAATTTTTGTCGATTCCGGTGTCTTTCTCGTTTTCTGACAGCGTTTCCATACAAAATATTCGACTCCTTCTGTCAAAATTGATGTTTTCTCGACAAACCCTAACATGGCACCTTATTTATCTCGATTTTTGACAATTCAACACGAGATAATCTACGAAGTTTCATAAAGGGGGTCAAAATTTTCATTATTTTTGCGATAGGACATACCGTTTTCGAGATATAAGCAAGAGAAAAGAAAAAAAGACAGTATTGTTTTTGCACCTTCGAGGTGTTGGTGTGAATTTAAGTTAATTTTTTAATCGCGATTAAATACTGAGACAATCTAAATTTTAGGTGAAGAACGTAAAATTCTGAATAGCAAAATTGCCATTTTCACTAAATTAATAGCTCAGTGCCAACAAACTAAAGTTGTGTCACTTTACTCTATTTCAGAATGGAAAATCGTCGGTTGACAGGAATAATCTAAATTTTGGTGATTTTTAGCCTAGTTTAGAGACATTTGTGACAAGAGAATCGGCACCATTGATTCAATGAAACGGAATCTCAAGCCGATGTTGCTATCATAAAAATAATTTGTTTTTAATAACTTGCAACATCGGTTTCTCGTCGCGAGATATAGAAGTGTCAAAGTGCCTTTTTCGAGATATGTCGTCGTTAACGGTCATGTTAGGGATTAGAATGACGTCAGAATCGTAGAAAAATTTCGACAAAACGAGATAAAGAGCTTTCTCGCGCTTGTCATGATAGCCCTGCTGGACGTTAACGAGAACGAGATGACGATGCCGAAGTAGCAGACAGTACATTTACTATGGCCGCGTAATCTCGTTTCTCGTTGACGTCCCGTTCACGGTGCGGTCGACAAACAGTGTTAGGTCCGTATTACAGAAGGAAACTCAAGTATAGATCTCTGTTTAAAACTAGTTTTAAGTCTGATTTTAATTTTAGAACGTTCCTCAAGCATAGATTCATTGATCATAGTTCAGCTGAGTTTGGCTTTATTTTAGATCGTTACTCAGTTCGCGAATCGAACCCAAGCAGTGATTTGATCTATAATCACCCAAGTGTGGTCGAGACCGCGCTTGACCATAGATTTTCATGTCCAATTGTAAATTTTTGTTGTGTTCATGCCATAGATATCCGTGGTTTATGCGTTGTCGAGTTTCTATATTGTTGATTTTTGGAATGATTACTATCAAAATGGATGCAATTGAAAAGGTAGATCATTACAATAATTTGTTTGACGAAATTTAGCGTTCTTCTCAAATATTTAATACACAGGCCCAAAAAAAAATGTGAAAACTCCAAAAAAGGTACAGTTTTTCACGAGATGTGGTGAAATATTTAGCTCTACCTATGATATATCACGATTTAAGAAAAACACAACCTATTGTGTTTTGATATATTATGATACCTATGGGTAGAGCTAAATATTTAATACACAGGCCCAGAATTGCAAATTCTTGTGTGTTTACGTTTTTATGCGACGGCTTCAACAAACTGATGTTTTCACATATTTGACCTACGTACCTACTGACATTTTAAATAACATACCTATTTAAGACCATAGATAAGTCTTTTAAGCTAGAATAGATAAGTCTTTTAAGCTAGACTTGTTTTTCTTACAAAATGACAAAACTTTTATTCAATAAATTAATGGGGGATTGTACTATTCGGAAACGAAATAATAACGCCGATTTCCTAAATAATTGGGCTCATAAAGTATATTTTTATCAGAACCAAGTTGGTAAATAAAATAAATTGTAAACGAAAACAGGCTGATACATAAACAATACACATCTCTGCTTGAGGCTCGATTTGAGTCACGATTCAGCTGAGGATTGGAATAAGACTGATGCTCAAGTACTGATTCTATACTTAAACAGTGATCAACTGATTGAAGATCAAGCTGGACTTAGGAACGTTCTGTAATACGAGTGTTGCTGTTAAGAGTAATTGTTTTCTTTAATCAATGAGAACACTTTCCTTTTAAAAGATGCACGGTCGTCTTTTTCCAAATTATCATAATGAAGAGAGTCAGCAAAATAGAGAATGAAAAATTCTACTTGCCTCCCTTGCCTTTTAATTTAGTTGCGTTACCAGGAGTAATATTAATGGTTACTACAAAAGGCTAACTAGGTGTACAGGATGGTCTTCAGGAGTATGGTCCTATCTGCTAAATAAGAATTAAATTGCCTACTACAATAGGCAACTTTACCAAAACTTTGCCAAAACGTTGACTTTGGATCAACTATACCAAAAGGACCCTGGATGCTCTACGAGTACAATATAATAATATTTTTGGGATGCTGTTGGGACTGCCACGATGGTGCAGCGCGTCTACTATGTTTGCGCAAAACTGAACTGACGGCTTCCATGCCGTCATTCGAAAGAAAACCGCATCGCTGTTGTCAATGCTGCGGGCGAGTGGCAACAGCATTCTAAAAACTGGCGGAGAATATCAATTCTCCGATTATTAAAAGTTTTCTGAGAAGGATAATCACTAAACATTAAGTTGGGGATGTCTTTTCATAATGCTATTTATTAGGTCTTTTTCTCTACTTATTGTATTTTAACTACTAACACTAGTAATAAGTTATATTATTGTTTACTAATACGCTGGGTAATTGTTTAAATATATTGGACCCGTATTTTTTCGTTTTTTTACGTAATTAAAAGATATAAGATAGGCAAAATGTGGCATGACGTCACGCTCCGGTAGATTTTGTACTGAATTGTGACGTGGCGAGCCCCCACTCCCCAACTTTAATGCGTTTTATCCAAACCATTTTTTATTAATATGATAAAGCAAAACATACGTGTCTAATATTTTTTTATTATCTGATTGACGGAATAATAGTTTTTTTTCCCAGTCAACATCTCTATTGCAAAGCGAAAATAAACGCAACACGTAGCGAGCAAATACACGTAATGGAGTTTCTTTTCCGTATAGGAAAAGGCCTGGGTCCCTACCACTACCTCTTTTAGCAGTATTATTTTAATATTACTTGAGCGAGGTGGTGGTTGGCCCCCTGAAATGAGACAGTTATTTCCTATTATTATAAGCTTGTGTGCATCTTTACACACACAGACAGTTACAGATTGATAAATAAAATTACTTACCAGTAGCCACAGCTGCCTGATTAGCCAACTGCACATATCTCATGAACCGATTCCTCAATTTCGGCCCGGTTTGATCCCGAAAACTCTTCCATACATAAAGCAATTCACTCTCAATTCTCGAATGTGCTAAAATCCTGGATATCTCAGGATCCAGCTGCATATCACAGTAGTTAGATTCCGTTGATTCTGTGTAAGGTTGGTAGTGCTGGTATGGTTGGTTTGCCAGTTGGTAGCCTTGGCTCATGTCCTGGTATTCGTTGCTGTAGGGAATCCTCGGTATGTGAGGGTCGTACGGCTTTTGGCCGTAGGGACAGATTTTTGCTGAGTTATAGATTTCTTTCATTTCGGAGATTAGTTGTTGGAGCTGGAAGAAAGTTTTATAAACACAGTGGGAGTTTTTATAAAAAAGCTGTGGCAACTTGAACATTCATCCTTTTATTAGAGAGGCAGGGCAGATATACTTGCTAATGTAGCTCGCTCCTGGTTAAAATCTATAGTAAGCTGATGATATGAAATAAATATTAATACGTCAAAGTCAAATAATTTATTTCAATTAGGCACAATAAAGGCACTTATGAACGTCAAAATTTACAAAAAAAAAAATAAAAAAAAAAATTCTAGTCGCCCATTCGAAAAGGTAGTTTTCGTATGGAGAAGAACGATAATGATAAAAAATATTGTATACCTACATTAATAATTATATAATTATATGTGAAGACGATGCACCTAGAATAAGATTACTATACCACGATAGGTAAAAATAATGAAAAATGAAGGAATGACATAATTATGTGATAGATGCATGGTGCTTACGAGTACGAGTAGGTATGTAGTTTTGTTGTTTTTATTATGACCATAGATGAGAAATCTTTTATACAATCTAACACTAAATTAAATGACTAACTATACAAATAAATTCAAAAATAAAGGATCACAGTCGATCGAAATATTAGTCCGCATCGATGTCATCCGGAAACGTGCCCAGAAGACTGGCAGCATTGCCACGGTGAATGGCAATGCTAATTCTTTGGCCAAAGAGCGAGCCAGCCCTCGTCACGGGAAGTGTCGACCAGTCAGCGAGAAATTTCCTTAAAAAGGAGATGCGCACTCGGGCCCCATAACCCGAGCGTTTTGACCCCAATGTTAATTGATTCTTATCAAAGAAATCATTTTCAAATACCTGCCTAGCCTTTTCCCAACTATATTAGGGTCGGCTTCGAGTGTAACCGGTTGCAGCTGTATACCAAATGCCATTCAAATCTCAGACCAAATAAAAAACCAAGACAGAGCGCTGCGAACAATACAGTGAAGCATGTCAAAACTACACCTCTGCTCTGTGCATACACGCTCACGCGCACACATTTACAACCATTTACAATGACACTACACCTCACGAAACCGGCTTCACGTCACTGTTGACAGCGCTATCTTGGTTTTTTATTTGGTCTGAGCTTCAAATATGTAGCTAAACTGTTTATATATCTAAAGTCGATCGCGTTTAGAAATAAACTGAGTACTAAGTTATTTATGTATTCATGATTTCATTTCCAGAACCGTGTGTGTGTTGTATTTTGCCTTCTCGTATTATTATCTAGGAATATTGAAATTGTTTGTTTTAACATTATTGGGATACATTACCAGTTACTCATAGTCTTCTATTTTTATTTTTTTGTAAAAACAGACTAACTATTTCGTTTTTATAATAAAATTCAAGTCATTTATTCAAACTAGGCTGAGAATCAGCACTTTTTGAACGTCAAAATTACATAAGACAGTCCCCAAAACGCCCACCCTTCTATGTAGCTGGGAAGAAGGAGTGGCGCAACAAACTCCCCAGCAGACACACTTTGCAGGTACAGAATACAGGTATGGAATATCTCTGTGACCTTACCTCAGAATACTTATCATCAGGCAAGGCCGCCCTGCTAGCCTGCACAATCTTCATGAGCTGCCGTCTCCCCTGAGGGTCGGAGAGCCTGGAGGAGTCATAAGCAGCCGCCTTCCTCCAGGAGAGCCTCTCGAACTTGGAGCTGAGAGCCAGTTCCTCCAGCATACGGCGACGATTGTACTCCGTGATGTTGGTCACGAACTTCCATTGGGACATTGTTACTCTGGAATAGGATTGAGGATCTTTGAGTATTTTAAAATGAGGAAGAGAATTTATTTTTTGTTTTCGAGGAAAACCTTTGTGGAATTCGGATGGACGCACGATTCCCGGACGCCATCAGTAAACAAAATTTAAAAAAAATATAATATGATATTCTTCAGGATATTATGCTAGTTATAATATAGTGTGTTGAAAATATAATACAACAATTTTTTCATTATATAATTTTTATAAAATTTAAGAAAAAATCACAAATATACCTCAAAAAAAATATTTTAACGATTAAAAACCATATTCATTCTGATCTCTTTTGTCAGATTATTCTAAAAAAATATATAGTTTAATTTTGTTAGTCCAATGAATATAAGTATATTTTTTGCAATAAATTCCCAGCGTTGTGTTATCGCGCTTCTCTTTCTTTTCTATGCAGTCCAACAGTGACCGCGCTCAATCTATTAAGAAGAAGGCCAGCCAGCCTCTTTAGAAAACGTGAGTAACAGACGTAATCTTCTTCCTGTGAGCGTGTCGATGGCAATCTATATAGGCCAGAACTTGCCTACGAGCTTGGTACCTTCAGTAACGTCCATAAGCTTCTGCAGCATGAAGACAGCAGGACACGCTGGACAAGATATCCAGTGCTTCTTTGTGGGACAGGACTATGTTTACACTTCAGGGCTGAGTCATCTGTGAATTTACACCTAAGCATGTTTTCTATGCTTCGCACTATTTGGGTCCGGAGTCTATTTAAATACTTCCAGATATGTGATGTCCAGGTGGCAGATTTCCAGCTGGTGGAACGAATCGGTTGGGTAGAGAAGACACAAAGAAATTACGCTTTAGATGTATGAGGAACAGGGTGTAAAGTTCACTCATCCTCTATAGAAAAGGGAGGATCCTCAGAACAGACGGGTCGCGTGGAACTGCCCAACTACTGATGTCGGGAAAGTTAGATGCTGTTCGCGCGGTAAACTCTAATTGTGCGATGCAGGATTTGTGTTGTGCGATGCAGGATTTGTGTGACGTCAGGTCTTTGATGCGTAATTCCCATGTGGCGATGTATATGCCACCACAACGATTTTGAATTGTTCCTGTTTACCAAGCTAAAAGTTCCTTGAGCTTTACATCTCTGCAGTCATCGCAGGAAATGTTTCTTGACCCACTCATTGAAAACTTGCTTGTAACGATACGCTCTTGCTCCCAATTGATGTGACGAAAGTCCGTTCGATCCTCATTATTCTGCTAGTGCTGATACAATGCTAGTCGCTTAATAGAACTTGATGGAGATGTTGCATATGCACGAAGTTTTGAATTATCGATATCGTAACAACATCGTTAGGTTACCTTTACAGTGCAACCGTACTTGATACCGCCTCCTTTTTGAAGGGTTTGAAGATCTTAATTAAATAATCTTACCTGTAGCACATTCCAGAAGCTTCTCTGTCATACTCCCGAAGAAACTGGGATGCCTCTGCCGTATTTGTGTTGACACCCTGAAAATTAGAATTAAGTAGGTAATGGTAATTAGATGACTACCTGGTTTAGATTAATTCACTAGGTATTGGGTTTTCCTTCAAGAATTTCTCAGTAACAGCTTAGATTTGGGGGGAAAAATGTATTCTTTGGTCGGCACTACTGGTCTGCGGTCGGGCTGCACGTGTCGCCCGTAGCTGCCAACGACGTGTCGCTAGCTACGGAAAGTATTTCATAGAAATTCATAGAAACAAGTCGTGTTACGGCGACACGTCGCCTTCAGTTGCCGCCTGCGGTCCGGTACAGAATGGTACCTTTGCGTGGTGCGAGTGTGACGTACTAACACGCACACCAGCATATTTCGTTCATTTGCAGTGCGACAAGGAGATCTTGACATATATATAAATAATCAAAGCTACCCACTTAATACATATGCTATGACAGTTGAATCTTTCTTGTTCACCCACCACACCTTCGAAAAACCCTGACAGTTACACACTTTGTTATCTTACTCAGAAAAAGGCCATAATTCACAAGATGATTGTTACAAAATCGGCGGAAATCCTTACGTTATTAGATGAATTGGTAGCGTAACAGTAATCGTGATTGTAGGTGACCTTGAGTTGGTCATACAATGTCTTTGTGTAACTTATGTAGAATGATGGCTATGATAGCTGTGTCCTATGGCGTTGTGTATACATTTTCTCTTACGACGTGCAAAGCCGTGGAAAAATGATTTGTATAGCAAGGTTGACAGCGGGGCCGTTTGCTCATTTTCTTTTACGATTGCCCAATGTGATGGCTGTAATGGGTTGGGGGCTTGGGGGTTCAAATCCGGGCAAGTACAAATGTGAATTTTTCAATTTTTACCTAGGTACTTTTTGAGTTTTTCTTGGACATTAGATAGTGACATCGGTGAAGGAAAACTTCGTGAGGGAATCTGAACTTTATAGTTAACTAGCTGCACCCCGAATGAGTCTCGATCCTGTAGGCATATCTGGATATTTTATGTCCTAACCCAGGTCATGGTTTACAAATTTGCCAAATTTCAACCAAATCCATTCAGCCTTTTAGGGTGAAAGCGTAACAAACAAACTCACTTTCGCAATTATAATATTAGTTTGGATACGAGTTCATTATCCGTCGGGCTCTTGTCAGGGCGGCTGCTGCAGGAGCATAAAACCCCAAACTGCGCAAATATAACAACCTTATTGACAGCTATATACCTACGCATGTTTGAGCCGTTTGGGGTTGAAACAGATACTCGATGATTGGGGTCCGAGTGCTCATCGAGTATTTCGGGATATCGCCAAGCGGTTTGTCGACTCTTCATATGGCCTATTTTTACCCGATTGCCGAATAGAAGGAAGGTAATGTTTTTCGAGAGTAGGTATGTATGTATGTATGTCCATTTCTTTGGCACGCTGATGGTATAACTTTTTTTTGCGCCTCCTGCTAACCTTACAAAAAACAAAGTTGAAAGCTTGTTTTTCTCTTTTCAGTTATGTATGTATATGTATGTATGTATATGTTTTAGCAGTCGGGTATTTTGTTTTTTTAAATAATTAGTTGTTAGCCCAAAAAAACTTTTTCACAAAAAATAAAACCGACTTCCAAAAAAAACACTACAAAGTGAAAAATAACTTTGATTTCGGAAGTCGGTGGCAAAATAACGAAAATAAAACCCCAAAGACACCGACTTCCGAAATCAATAAGAAATTTTTCACTTTGTAGTGTTTTTTTTTTAAAGTTTTTATTTTTCACTTTTTAGTTGTGGTACCTACACAAAACCCCCACAAAAATTTGAATACCCATTACCTGCTATGTAAATTACAGTGACAGGAACTATTAGAATATCGTCCACATATACTAGATGGGAAAAATACGTATTATTGAAGCTAACTCAAAAACCCCTCATCAGATCTTGACCAAATTTATATGGGACCACTTCTGAAGTATGCCCTACCAAACAAAAAAAGAATCATCAAAATCAATTCATAATTGGCGGAGTAATCGCGTAACAAACATACGAAAAAAAAAAAAAAAACATACAACCGAATTGAGTACCTCCTCCTTTTTGAAGTCGGTTGAAAAATGCTGATTATTTTCTGGCAACGCTGCCAGCCTTTTAGGCACATTTCCCATTGACAGCGATGCGGACGAATTTTTTATACCCAATGACCTCTTCCCCTTTTTTAGGGAGAAGTACCCAAAGGGTGAAATAGGACCCTATAACTAAGACTCCGCTGTCCGTCCGTCTGTCACCAGGCTGTATCTCATGAACCGTGATAGTTAGACAGTTGAAATGTTCTCAGATGATGTATTTCTGTTGCCGCTATAACAATAAATACTAAAAACAGAATAAAATAAATATTTAAGTGGGGCTCCCATACAACAGACATGTTTTTTTTGCCGTTTTTATAGATAACTAGCTGCACCCCGCGGTTTTACCCGCATAAGTTTCGATCCCGTGGAAATATCGGGATAAAAAGTCAAATCTTAAGTGTTAATCCAGGTTATAAACTATTTGTGTGCCAAATTTTATCTAAATCCGTTCAGTAGTTTTAGCGTGAAGAAGAGACAAACATACACACTCACAAACTTTCGCCTTTATAATATTAGTGTGATGGTACGGAACCTTTCGTACGCGAGTCCGACTCGCAATTAGCCGGTTTTTTTTGTTTTACATTTACATATTTTAATTGTACCTACATAATAATATAAATTTAAGTGTTAGCTTTTATATTGTAATTAATATATCAATCTGCCTAAACTTTTCCCAACTATATTGGGGTCGGCTTCCAGTCTAATCGGATGCAGCTGAATACCAGTATTTTACATGGAGCGACTGCCTATCTGACCTCCACAACCCAGTAACTGGGTAATACGATACCCCTTGGTAAGACTGGTTGTCAGACTGTCGGGCTTCTGACGACCCGTAACGACTGTCAAAGATCCACGAATGACAACCGGGACCAACGGCATAACGTGCTTTCCGAGGCACGGAGGAGTCTCGGTATGTAAAGATGATCATCCATCCACAGACCAACCCCGGCAAGCGTAGCTTAACCTGACGGATCGACCCGTGCGGCAGTTATTACTTAGCCACGAGCTCTTCCTTTTATATTGTAATTAATAAGTCAGAAATCACCAGCCCGTCTTGCCATCACCACCACCAAGCCAACCATCAGCAAGCGTGGTGATCAATGCTTGTACCTTCTCTGTATAAGAAGAAGGTTTTGCCCCGCAGTGGGACAATGTCATGCTCACTTTACTCACTTCACTTTTTTTTTAGCTGGAAGACGAAATGTTATTAGTAATATTAACCGACCTTCTTTCAGACATGCTTACGTAAACAAATACTTTTGCTTCCTGGGGCCGTACTTATTTATTAAGATTAATGATACCTTGGAAGTATACCCGCTAAATAAAAAAATATGTCAAAGTTTACTCTAGTAAACTCACATATGAATAGACAGAAAACTTACTGAAAATATTGAAATAATAAACTCTTATACTTACCCTCTCTCACTCTTTCACATACTACTCACCTATAGGTTAACACTCCACATACCCGTTTGGTTATTTTATTTTATTTTAAGCTTGTTCTCTGTGTAAAGATATACCAATATGTCTATAGCTAGTATTGTAATGGTCATCATAAGGAAGAGCGCTGATGTCTGAGGTACAGATATTTTTATCTAGTTCAGACGCAGATGCCTTCACTATAAAACTAAGAAAAATTTTCAAAATGTCCTGTATATCTGTTTAAATGTAACATAAGTTTTGTTTTTTTTGTAACTAATGTCTCGCTGTGGTGGCGTGTGATCTAAATGGTTGACCTGAATGGTGCTGATCCATGCGTCATGCTCGTGAACGGGTGCCGTCAGTAGGGACTGGATCTCTTTAACTGTCACGGCTTATTAATTTATTTTAATGTTTGAATTGTTTTTTTATTTTTATTGCGGACGCTTTTAACGTGTACGTCTTTCTACACTGTTGTCACATGTATAGTTTCAATATGAATGATGTAACAAATATTTTGATTAAAAATAGTGTCCGTGGAGTTTCTTGCCTGTTATTTTCCATATGAACCAACTACGCTTTGGAATGGGCAACTAGCTTCATCTGACCGACCCCCTGTAATTGGTTTATTTGACATAAATGCGTTGAGTTTGAAAGTCCTGTCAAAATCAGTCCAGCCGTTTTGGAGATAAGACGGAACAAACACAGTAAGACAATTAAAAATAGTTTTTTTGTTATAAGTAGGTACCTTATATTATATTCATATGCATTTACTAAAAAGCTGTTATTTTCACATTACAAACAGATACTGTAACAGGACTGCCTCGTTGGTCTAGTGGTTGCAAGCGCTACTGCTGAGCATGAGGTCCTGGGTTCGATTCCCGGGTCCGGCAAAGTGTTATTGGGTTGATTCATCAGAAATTCAGTCGCAGCCCGGAGTCTGGATATGTGCCCGCTTGATGGCAATAGGCTCGCCCCCTATTACATGGGACTTAAACATAACTGGCGAAATGTGGGCACCATGCGTCATGTTCGTGAACGGGCGCCGTCAGTTGGGACTGGTCATCTCTTAGCTGCCATGGCTTATTTTAATTTATTTTAAGTTTTTGAATGATTCTTTTTTTCTTTTTATTACGGACGCTTTTACGAACGTGCACGTCTTATTACATTGTTCTTACATACATAATTTCAAAATGAATGATGTAACCAATATTTTGTATAAATTTTATATTTTATTTAAAAGAGTGTCCGTGGAGTTTCTTGCCCGTTCTTCTCCATAAGTACCTACTACGCTTTGGAATGGGCAACTAGCTTCATATTTTTGACTAACCGACCCCTTGACAATTCAAAAGTGCCTGTAAATGGTTTAGTTGAAATAAATGCTTTGAGTTTGAGTTTGAGTTTGGGTGTACTATAGGTACACCTCTGCCTAACTCTTCGGGGATTACAGGCGTGATGTTATGTTATGTGTTATGTTTACAAAACAGACACTTCAATTTTATTTATTTGTCTAGTTAAGTCTTTAATTTAATTGAGAATCCTGGTAGAGCCCTTATATGTAGTATCTAGTAAAGAGTTGGTAATACCCATAAAACGTCAATAATGTTAGTAGCGAGACTGGCGTATCACATCACCCGTGGAGATACGTCTTTGTAAACTTGAGGGCGACCCACAAATTTACAAATTCAGTTTTCAAAGTCACGAAATAAACCTAAGCATAGCCAAATTCAAGAAATTTGACGTAGTAATACAACGTTAACAAAAAAAAGCGAAAGTGTCCCTCCATTGTCAGTAGGTCTGTACATCCGTCTGTCTATCAGAATTCGGAAACAATGGCTCAATGAAAGTGGTCCGTCAAACCACGTGGTTTATTAGTGATACCGTTCGCGTTTGGATGTCAATTTGTTAACGGAAATTATGTTGGAAGGTTCTTGATTTTGTATTTTACGTTTGATTGGGTTTGAGAATATGAAGAGGACATGAAGCTGGAGATGACTTCAAATATTTGTGAGGGATTGTGGTGATGTCAAGTTAATTAGGAGAATAATTCCCCTGTCAAAGATTTCGTCCGCAAACATAAATTATGTTAATTTAGTTAGTTATGTAGTTAGTTCAAAACAAAGTTTCTTTATCTACCACAAACAGCAAAATTCTGTTTTTGCGATAACAGTGTGTATACCTAATACATAAATGATCAGGCGATCAGCAATTGGTGCGAATTTGATCATAGACTAGCTTGGCAAAAATTCTACTAAGTGCGTTACTATTTTTCTTTTATGGCAGCATGCTATTGACGTCAAATGTCAAATTGGAAAGTCTGTAAAATTCTCTCTTTTCAGTACCTAATTTGTTTTGGGTTTCATAAAAAATGTATAAATAGGTACAATGCGATTAAAGTTCGGTAAAATTGACACTATAGCGTGTTCTTTGAAATATACACAGTTACAATCTGCAGTTAAATTTGGGTTGCAACATTATCTTAATTTTCTACTACATATGTATTTTTTACTAATTTGAAAACTACCAAAATCTGAAAATTGTTTAAAAAACCGAAATCCAAAGTAAACAATGAAATACCCACCTATTTTAAGCACAGGATCACAGGGCATGACGGTAAACTAATTTTAAGAGCTTTAAAACACATTTTTTTAAGGTTAATCTAAAAAGCAATTGACCAAAATGACTTTTTATGCATCTTCCGACCAATTTGTCATTTCGGTCATGCCTTGTGCGGACCACGAAGGTTGTAAGACAAAAAATGTCACATATAATGGCGTGGGTACATACTGGTACATGTAAGTATGGTCATAAGCGTGACTAAATACAATAAGACTATCTGGGTCATGTTTACGGCGGAGTTTTGCTGGGTATACAGATGCTCAGGTGTTTAAGATATTGTGGTTATTATAGGATCATATTTATAAATGGTGGTTTTCAGTAAGTTTTCATATGGGCATTTTTTTTTAAATTCTTGCTAATTCCCAAATTTGTATTTTTTTTTCCTTTTCTGTCTTTATTTTGCTCCATAAGAAAAAATCTCTTAGGGAAAAGTTCTTATGGAACAAATCTACAGAGAGAGAGATGTATTAGGTACTTATTTGTTATAATCACGAATTTTATTTTGATCAAGATACATCCTGATCAGTACCAGCAAATTGCAAAAAAACGTAAGAAAATAGAATTTTGAGGGCTACAACTGCGGCCATCTTAAGTTCCATGCAATAGGGGGCGAGCCTATTGCCATCAACCGGGCACAAATCTAGACTCCGGGCTGCTACTAAGAAATTATTGATGGCAAAACCCAATCCAAATCCAATCCCCAGAACCTCCGAATATTTTTTTTTCTCAGAATTTCCTATTTGTGGTGAGATTTCAGTCTTGGAAACATCAGTCACTCTCTGACTGCACCAAACGAATCTTGACCTTACAGAGCCATCGATTCTTCTGGTTATTATTAAGTTATGAGCGGCATTGTAGTTTTTAGGTCATTCTCATTCTCCTGCTTACGATTACTGACAAATGCTTGCACTGACAGGACAGGTCCACTCAAATCTGTGTGGTTCTTTTCTCAAAAGACCATTTCAGACTAATCTACATGGTCCTCATATGGCCTGACCAAGATTATGTCTGGACTTTAAAAGAGACTGTGACCTCGTGAGTTTGTTTCGGCTTTTCTTCTCAGAGTAGTCAGATAGGAAACGCCGATCACATCTAGCTTTTTTTTTTTTTAATGTCATGTAAAAGTGATTCCAATATCCTATTTACAGAATAAACAATTTCATTTCATTTCATTTCTGCTCTTATCTCAATTAATTTGGGGTTGTCACAACGTCTTTTTCTTCCATACTTCTCTCGGTAGTCACTCCCTTTCTAGCCATATCATCTTTCACACAGTCTTCCCCTTCTTGTATGCCATCCACATTCATGCAAAAGACTTTTCTAATCACTTTTTCCTCACTTTCAATCCTAGGTACTGGTACACTACTACTATTACTTACTATTTGAAAATGCAAGGAAATTTACTGTGTACCTACACAAATTCATATAATTCTAAGTATCGCCCGTCACGCGTCTATAGTTCTATCGGTAAAGGTGGCTAACTGTTTACCATTATACCATCATGCACTACTCTGCATTGACTATGTCATACGTAATTGTGTAGAGAGTGCACGTCTTTTGAACGTGTCTGGTCTTTAAACTGGATACTAGTTCTTTTTTATTGGTATTTTATACAATAGGGATGTTGAAAATTTTTTTTTTTTGTCCGTCTAATTATTTACTAAAAAATATTGGACGTAATCACGTAGGTAATTTTTTACGTAATCCAAAGATAACGGCAATACATTGAGTTTAAATGTAGCATGACGTTACTGTTCGCCCCACTCCCAAACTTTAATGCGTTTTATCTAATTTTTTAAAAATTAATATGATCAAGCCAAAAATAGGTGTCTAATATTTTCTTATTATGTGACTGACGGACTAAACAGTTTTTTTTTCCCCAGTCGATATCCCTATTATAGATGAACCTAAGTCCTTTGACTTACAAGAAAAGCAAATTTAAATTGTTCATCAAGTAATTTTAAGTTTTAGAAGAGCGAAATGTCTCATAATGTCTTAAATTCCGAGTGGAGCTGCACGATTACTGACAAATGCGTGCACTGATTAGACACTACAGGTCCACTCAAACTGTGTGGTTCTTTCCTCAAAATACCATTTCAGACACCAATCTACATGGTCTTCACATGATCTAACCAATATTATGCCTGGACTCTAAAAGTGACTGTGACAACTGAGTTTGTTCTCAGGATAGACAGATATCGCCGACCTCATCTAGTTTTTAAAATATGATTGAACGTGTTTGTACAAACTTACTTAAATAAATAAAATAATTTATTATAAATTCTATAGCATTTTATTTTCAAGCACTAGACTGTATTTGTCTTGGCAATTCTTGAAATTCACCTTTTACTATATTCAAGGAGCACTTTACTTGATATCTCTCAAATAGGTAAAAAGTCCAACAGTAGACTGAATGAAAACATGTCATTTACGCTGTAAAAGTGTGCAAAATTCAATTCGCTTAAACTTCTTTTTTGAAAAAAAAAAAGATGTACAAGCCCAGATAAATACTGTCTAAATCAGATTATCAACATAACAAGGTGGTAATATGCTCAAATTGCAAATTATTTAGGTATTACGTTTTTATGGACAATTCAACGGTCGCCATGTTCGCCCATTGTGTCACCCTATGTACTATTTCTAAATGTATGTCTGTAATTTTTATATTTCTATGTATCAATCTATATTTCAATGCATCTGAAGTACCTACCTAATGAATGCAGTTTTGGGATGCATGAAGCAGAAACTTAATTTCTAAAAGATCTAGAACAGAGATAGCTTGGAACAATAAAGGGGACAATAGTGTGATTGTATTCTTAATTTTCAGATCCAACTAAGATTTTGCCAGATTGACAATGCAGTTTTCAGTTTTTCTTATGAGCGTTTATACAGAGAGTGGGCAACGTCGCAAATTGCTGTCAAACATTTCACTGTTTTGATTAATTTGGCGATATTACTAAATAATAAATATGGCTAATTAGTGAACTAGAATATTAATAATGAATTGCAATAATAACACTGAATATGATTTTGTAACCGCTTTAGGCGTGAAAAAGGCATTTGGAAAGTTTCTAAATCCTTATTTTACAGCCAAAACTAAATATTCGGTGTTACGATATTAATTATTGCATTTCATAATCAATATTTTAGTTCAATATTAGCCATAATTACAACAATAAAATGCCAAATTAATCAGAACAGCTAAATATTTAACAACTTTTGCGACGTTGCCTACTCAGGGATCGAACCTTGGACACTTCGTCGGCAGCTGACATTTCTATATTGTAGTAAAAACTTTGTAAGATCGTACCAACACAATAGAATATACATAATGTTTCTTTTGCAATTCTTGCTGTCTTGCACACAGTGTTACATAAGCAAAAGATTCTGCATCACAATGCACTCGACCGAAGATTTTACGAGATAACAACTTTTCTGTATACAATTTACATAAACGAAGTCGTTAATCAGTGGAAATTCAAATTGAAAATTAATTTAGTTGGTACACTTACCATTCTAAAGTACTCCTGAGATAGCGCATACCGTGTGAAGAAAGCAAAAAATACTAGACGCACCGCCGCGCCATTGCTAGCGCCCATCTTAAAAAATATAACTCCCAACTGTCAGTTACAACATCAATTGAAACACTTATTTAACAAAACAACTGTTTTTAAACTTTTAATTAACTTGTAAACTTATTATGTGATTAACGTAAGACATTTTCATGAATATTCATTTTATTTACAACTTAGAGATTAAAAAGTAATTTTATTTGCTTAAATATTTTGGCGGTAATTTTCGACAGGTTATGTTTTTAAATTATTCTACTATTAGGCAATGGTAAGCAAGCACACAGCCGAAGATTTATATGAATTATTTAAGGATTATAATGATGTGTTTTGTATAGAAAACTGTCCTCTGGGCTTTCTTGTCGTCGACTGGAGTAATATTTCCGTTGCTTTTGTTTTCTGCATGCTTTGATGAGCACGGCGCGACTTGCGAGGGAGCGGCACGAGCCAAGATTCATTTATTTATCTTGAGATTGTTTTACTCTTATTTATTATGAAGGTATTAATAATCAAGCAGGTAGCAACGCAAAGCCTGCAAATCTTTGATCACCCATTCGAATACCTTCTTGCCTACCTCAAAATGACTGCTGAAATCTTAATTATGTAGGCACAAGATCCTTTTTGGTGAGGCAGCACAGTTTATTTCGCCGTTGACGATAATAGGTGGATTATAAGTTCAAATTTTGAATTTTTAATCCACCTGCTGATTTTTTCATCCCATTCTGTAAGTTTTACCTGAATTAATACATTCATCTGATAGAATATTTGTTGTATAAATATATTTTTCTTAATGTTGTGTTCCAGTAGGTACCTAGCTTAAAAAGTCTACAATAAAGACAGAATTTGAAAAAAAAAACTGTCCATTTTATTACAGCAAAGAAACCGTTTAAAAGTATTTTTTTACCCAATTTTATGTAGCATAATCAGCCTATATAGTGTTTCCACTGATGCTGGGACACAGGCCTTCTCTTGGTAAAAGGGAGTGGGCCGTAATCCACCACGCAGGCCCAGTGCGGGTTGGTAGATGTCACATGTCTTCGAATTTTCGGTTCTAGGACCTGCCGGTTTCCTCACGATGTTTTACTTCACCGTTTTGAGACGTGAGTGATGAAATAATTTTTACAAAGTAAAATGTCTGTCTAACCTACGACCTACAACTTACTCATAAGTCGCGGCCTTTACTAGGTGGGCCACCACTGCCCTCATTATTTATGTCATCAAGATAATACTTTGAGAAAATTCAACCTGGGGCCCAAGTCTGCTATTTTTATAAATTCGTCATTGCAACTCGATCCCATTGTAATTTTTTTTTGCAAAAAATTCGTAATCTGCTAAATTCATTGGTTGACCATTGTATTCCACAAACATGGTACTCGTAACAAATTAAAAGCAATGACTGCACAATGACGTTCTAATGGTAGGTCACTGATCAAAGAAACTGTCAAAATTCTTACACATTACCGCCTAAGTCAGTCATTCATTTGTCATTATGTGCGAGATTACCAAATAAGATGTCAATGACGCCAATTTATTACCAAACTTGTCAAAATCAACAAATTATGAAATCAATGATTGACCATTCTAACACTACTGTAATAGCAAATTTGAGGCCCTATTTTAACTCGAAAGTTAATGCTTGGGATGTGGTTTTAGCGGGTTAGTTTGTGAGTTTGTGTAACATTATTATAATACCTATTGAGACTATCCAGAAGAAGGCATTGAAAAGCCTTCTATAATATGTAGGTACCTAAAATAAAATTAGAGAGCTCCAAAGAAGACTTCAGTCTCCCTAGTGCTATGATCAACGTTTGAAAATTCCTAACCTAGCCCACGACTTTGCTCTTCTAAATCTTACACGTAAGCAAGAAATATCTTCAGACAACCCATCAGATATATCCCAAGCTAGTTACCTCGTCTGCGGCTGCGCATGCGACGCGCCATCGCGTGCGTTACTGCGACATACTTGACCAAGACTAATAAGTTGTAGACAAGACATAGGTATGTTCCTATTGTATAGTTTGAATAATATATATGTAAATACATAGCATAGATTGAAGGTGGTACATAAATAAAAACAGGGTTTGAAAAACTCTTTTAGTTTAAAATATAGTACTTATGAAAAAAAACTACTTTTAGTTTTCCACAAAAGGAAAAATATATTATTATAGGATCACTCGTGAGTCTGTCTATCTGTCACAGCCAATTTGCTCTGAATCGAATTGACCAATTTAGTTTAAATTTGGTACACATTTCTGTGACCCAAACACGGACGTGTAACGTAAATACATCAATGAATTTTGAATACGGAGTCACTTTTCGGAGGCAAATTGGAAGAAAAAGAAACACGTTCGTTCGTTCTGCATCCGGTTAGACTGGAAGTTAACATAGTTCGGAAAACGTTAGGCAGATGATGATGATCACCTTGTGACACCTTGTGTTAAATGAAAGGGCTTGTTGTGATGATAAATGTAACTATACTATAATTTTGGCATCACAGTGGGCCCTATCAGAATACCAACGCGGTGGAATACATTTTTTTTAAATATTGCCGTATTAAGCTGAGATATCGGAATATTTCTGCCTTTTTGGCCTCGCATAGGTCGTTATTATTTTGTTAGTTTTTTATGATTTTTTTTTAAATATAATTTTGTTTAAATTATGATTACTGTTTGTGTTTCCTGTGCGTGTCCCAAATAAAATATTTTCTTTCTTTCTTTCATTCTTTAAATTTTTAAATAAATACTTTTAAAGATATTCTAGAAAATACTCGTAGATGAAAATTTACCATTCCCCCATATGAATAAACTACCGAGCCTAAAATTTTGAATAAAATACAAATAAATAAAAATATATAATATATTTATTATTATAAATATAAATACTGCGAATTTTTCTTCACTCGTAGATTACAGGAAAACCTATTAAAAGTCTATGGTCTTAAAATAGCATCGTAAATCTCTCAATATTATGCGTACAAACTTACATTTGCGATTGGAACGTATGGGAGAACATGGGTCTAAACTACAATGTTAAGTTTGTTCTTGGGATAAAATCATCCCAATTACAGAACCCTTCATTGTGCACGGACACGCACTTGGCCGGTTTTTATTATTTTATTTATCTTTTATGTATTACTCATAGATGTTTCGATTTTTTGCTAATTGCGTAACACACTTTCAATCACAATCTGAATGATTTTGAATCAGAATACTAATCCATTGCTTCATATGTTCCAAAAATTTGTCTGCTCAGCAACGTTAATAATGAATAACAGGCCTACACTTCCCTACATAAATATGTAGGTAATAGAGGTACGAGGGTACAGGGTGCAGAGTTCGCTCATCCTTCGTAGGTCCGTAGAAAAGGGAGGATTCTGGATCCTCGGACAAGACGGGTGTTGTGTCTGGTGGGCTACTGCGACGATTGACGTCGTGTCGTTGGATATATCCTTGTCCGCGGTAAACCCTGCTTGGGCGATACAGGATTTTTGCGTGATGTGAGACGTCATTGTGATGCGTAGTTCGTAAGTGGCGATATAGCTGTTGCCACCGTCAAAGCCATTATTTTTAAAAGAGTAACCGTGGAGTTTCTTGCCGGCTCTTCTCCATAGGAAACGACCAATTGGAACCGTGCACCTAGCTTCTGACGTTTCAAGTGCATCTTGGTTTCTGTGAAATAATATATTTTGATATAATATAATATATACCTAATTATTTACTGAGAAACAAAAGCTCCCAAGTTCCACTAGAGCGACATATCAAACGCAATCCACCAAGCATCGGCTATAGCAGCATCGGCGTTATTCACATAAGTAGATTGTAGGTAATCTGCGTGCTCAATTTATTTGCCAAACATGTAAACAAACACCAGTTTTAGGTAAAACAACCGAAATGCGTAAATAAGGTTCAGTTTGCGCTACAGCTTCATATTTTTTATGACTTTTTGAACAGTAACTAGTCAGGTAAAAAAAAAAAAAGACTTAACGTAAACAATAATCTAAAATAAAAGGTAGGTTAATGATATTTTTATGTCTTGTCTACAGAATAATCTTTGCATATATTTATGTAGGTCCGTCACAAGACGGAGAGAGCTTAATGATTTGATATATCGCTAATAACAGTAAGAGGAGATGTTAGGTTAAATTATCTGATACACGCGATGTAGCAAGATGATCTGCTGGCAATGACTCCAGTATATCATAAATTACTTGGCTGACAAGACATGCAATTAAAACTAGTGACGATGAATAAGAATTAACATAAATAAACGAGTACAAATGACAAAACAAGAGGAATTTACAAGGCAGATGTGATTGGAAGCATTAGATACATTATAGTGATGTTCTTCAGACAGATCAGGTGCGCACTCGCAACCGGCGTGCGTGCGACCAACACCCTAATTGCGTAAGGGGTTCCCGAAACAATCAATTGCCAGTGGCTGATCCAGGATTGTCGTTTGGAGGGACCGGTGGGCTTGACCCCACTGAAGGTAAGTTTTTATCAAAGTAAACACTGAAAAACCTCACAATATTTTAATTTGCTTAACAAATAACCAAGCCTTCTCGAATTAGGTAATTTTCGCAAATTCCTCAGTGACTTCGTTTGCTTAATACCTAGTCTTGCCATAAATATTGTCACGAAGAATTTTTTTTTTATTGCAAATAAAATTTATTACTTTTACAGTGTGTTATTTTAATATATAAATATAAAACAATTTAAAATATAAAAAGCTAATTCGAAGTGGTCTCCATTGGCATACAGTCCTTTAAACGTTGAGGCCTTCTCTATCAATAGAAGCAAGCACTCTTTCCATGGGAAAATTCTTCACTGCCAATCGTATGGATTGTTTTAGGGACTCCAAATTATCATGGCGTTTAGAGCAAGCCGTACTCTATAAAACTGACCATAAATCATAATCCAGCGGATTAAGATCGGGACTAGACGACGGCCAGTCTTCAGCTCTGATGAAGTCCGAAACGTTCACTTCCAACCAAGACTGCGTGGACCGAGCTTTATGACCCGAGTCTTGTTGGAAGGACCATACTAGGTTATTGAATATGGTGTTGTAAGGGGCATAACTACCTTCTCAAGAATGGTATCTTGATACACTTGGACCGATGTTTTGATACCTTTTTCAGAAAAATATGGCTCTGTCACTCCTTCATAGCTAACACCCCACCAAACCATCACTGAAGTCGGATAATGCCCACGTTGCACTCTGTCGAATAATTGGGAAGCTTCCTTAGAGCTTTGAGCATAATGAACAATCGTATAAAAATGACAGATTCCAAATTCAAATGTAATATCTTTTTTATTTTTTATTGTAACAGTATTTATGGCCAGACTAAGTATAGACTCCTTGAGCTTGAGCCCCTTATATCCGTAGTCCCCTTAGGTCCTTAGCCCCTTGGAACTACTGTCAATTGCGATTGATCAATTGCCATCAATTTGTAGTGGAGTAATATTCAATCGCTTTCATTGCATATTTTGGTAGATGATCAATTTGCGCATCCGATGCCGATTTTCCGATTTCCGATGCCTTTATACTAGACAAAAAATTACCAAAATTTAATTTATTCTTGTCAAACGACGATTTCCCATTCTGAAATAGACTAAATTAAATTATATTTTAGTTTGACAGCACTAAGATGGCACTGAATTATTAATTTAGTGAAAAAGACAATTTTTCTATTCTGAATTTAATTTTTTTTCACCTAAAATTTTACATAACATCACGCCTTCTTTTTCCGAAGGGTTGGGCAGAGGTGTACCTCTAGTAGGTGCACCCACATTTCGCCAGTTATGTTTAAGTCCCATGTAATAGGGGGCGAGCCTATTGCCGCCAACCAGGCACAAATCCAGACTCTGGGCTGCTACTGAGAAATTCCAGATAGAAAAACCCAATAACACTTTGCCCGACCCGGGAATCGAACCCAGGACCTCATGCTCAGCAGTAGCGCTTGCGACCACTAGACCAACGAGGCAGTCACCAAAAATTGTGATTGTTAAAAACGGAGCCTGACTCTAAACCTGAATATTTAATTGCGATTGAAAAGGTGTGGAATAAAATAAAGTTGTCTTATACAAACTCATACCAACACCTCGACTTCAAGTGCAAAAACAGTAATGTATCTTTTTTTGTCTTTTCTTTTGCTAATATCTCGAAAATAGTGTAAATCGTAAAAATAATTAAAATTTCGACCCCCTTTACAAAAGGCATAAACCTCTAAATCTCAGCATGTAGGTAATAATTTTTCATACTTTCCATAAAAAGTAAGCGAAAAATTCCATATAAAACACGTCGAGGCAGCACAACTACACAAAAGTCTTAACATAAAAAACACTGAAGACTTATGGGGCATTTCCGTTAAGGTTCTTGGAGATATTATTGACACAATTGCCCCTGTTCTAACAGGCATATTTAATCAATGTTTAGATAGCGGTACGTTTCCTGATTTAATGAAACATATTAATCTGTCGCGCGCGCAATTAGCAGACACAATAGAATTTTATTGTTATCTGTCTCCAATATGAGACACCAGTATTATAAAGGTTAAAGTAGTACCAATTTTCAAATCGGGTAGTAAGAGTGATCCTTCTAATTATAGACCTATATCTGTGTTACCAGCACTGAGTAAAATATATGAAAAAATCATGCTGGACCAGATCCTGTCACATTTTAATTCAAATGGGATTTTACATAGTCACCAGTTTGGTTTCACGAAAGGTAGGTCGACAACTGACGCTGGAGTAAAACTCATCAGTCACATTTTGGAATCCTGGGAGAATTCCCAGGATGCAATTGGCATTTTCTGTGACCTCTCAAAAGCGTTTGACTGCGTTGACCACAATACACTGATCTGTAAATTACACCACTACGGAATTCGTGGACAAGCTGCTGACCTTGTTCTTTCCTATCTATCAAACAGGCAACAAAAAGTAAACGTTAATGGGGCGACGTCCTCGGGGTCTCTCGTTAAAATGGGCGTGCATCAAGGTTCAATTCTTGGCCCTTTTTTATTTCTAGTCTATATAAATGACCTTCCTTATATGATGGCTAACTTATCGGATATAATTCTATTTGCTAACGATACTTCTCTAATTTTTAAAATAGATAGAAAAGATACAGATGTTTTACATGTCAACTATAGTCTAGCTGTTCTTTCGAAATGGTTCGCAGCTAATAATCTTTTACTGAATGCGAACAAAACTAAATGTATTAGATTCTCATTACCAAATGTACCTCAAGTGGGTCTAAATCTAAAACTTGATGGCAAACAACTAGATGCAATAACGGAAACTATATTTTTGGGAATTACTTTAGATTCAAAATTGCAATGGGGTGCCCACATTAGAACTCTTTCAGGTAGATTAAGTTCAGCTGCATATGCAGTAAGAAAAATAAGGCAGTTGACTGATATAGCCACAGCTAGGTTAGTATACTTTGCTTATTTCCACAGTATTATGTCTTATGCCATTCTGCTGTGGGGATCGGCAGCTGACGTAGATTCAATTTTCATCTTACAAAAGAGAGAAATCCGCGCTATCTATAAAATGGGTCCTCGCGAATCCCTTCGAAACAAATTCAAAGAAATTGATATACTGACTCTGCCTTCTCTTTATATCTTAGAAAGTATTTTGTATGTTCGCAAAAACTTAGGACTTTTCAAAATAAGAAGCGATTTCCATAATATAAATACACGTAGTAGACATGAAATTTTGATACCCAAATTTAGATTAACTAAAACAAGCAAGTAATTTCTTATAAACAGTATCCGCTTTTATAACAAGTTGCCTAAGTCGGTTACAGAACTTAGCGATGGGAAGTTCAAAACCCACATTAAACGCGTTTTTATCAAGAATGCATAGTATAAAATTAAAGACTACGTTGAAGACAAGGAAGTTAGGCAATAATTCCTTCTGCACATGTGGCTTCCCTGATAGCTCATTAACGGCAAATTGTATACGAGTCTATTAACTGCTCCCAAATGACCATGTTTATATATATATCGACTGCCGCAACAAACACTATCGAAACTTCAAATCACGTACTTTAAAGGAGAGGAATTCAAAGTTTTAATTTGATGTAGAAGAATTAGTATTATTAACTTAAATAATATTATGTATTGAATAAATAGTAAATTTGACACAGTTTTTTTTTCCCTGACAACAAATTTCATATTTAATTTACTTTTCTAAATATTTCACTTTCGATAATGTTTTACGCCTAAAATAGCCAAAATTACATTGAAAGTGCCACATTCAATAGTGTTCTAACACATGTGAATATCGAATATGGTACTTTCATTACTGTTCTAAGAAAATAATACAGAAAAAAAAAATGTGCACTTTCGATATCTTGGTTGGCACTCACTTAGGTTCATCGATTTAAAAAATAAAAAAAGCAGTTTTCATTAATTTAAAATATATATTTAAAAAACAACACAAATTATCATGTACTTAACCATAAACTTAAAACAGAATCATTTCAGACTTCTTTATTGCACTTAATTGGAATAAGACCAATCGAACCTATCTATAATTACTATTAAAAACTAACCACAGCCCATTGGGTGTATAAAAATCAAAAATATATTGTCTTATTCAAAATAATAACTAAACCAATGAGATCAGTAAAAATAACATAACTGCTTAGCTTACCTACATCAGTTATAATGACAAAATAATAGTAACACAAAATAAAAAGTCATTCTGTACCATAATAACAATCAATTCAACAAATTATTAACTTTTTGGTCGAATTGAGCATAAAAATAACAGAAAAAAATCAGAGTTATCCTAGTTATCTAATCATCATCATCACTTTCTGGCAAACTTTCATTTCCTGCGCTAAGGTTCTTAAAAAAATTATGATACTGTTTTGGTATAAGTCCTGCTTCACACAAATACACTAAATCTTTGTATTTTGCCTCTGTAATCGGTAAACTATTTGAATAAAGTGGCTTCAACACATCATTGGAAATGTCAGCCACAGATTGCCGGTTGCGCCGGGTCTGAACTAACGTATTCAATGTTAAATATTCAGAATCCAAATCATACTTGTATAAAATAGCGTTAGGATCACATTTTTTTACACAGATTTCTTTTATATTATTCCATTTTACAACCTGATTTAAAACGTTCTTCTTATAGTTTCTGTTAGTTAACAAGTTCTTTAAATCATATAGCATATCTTGTGACACTTCTGTTACATTGTATGGGGTATCATTGGTTTTAGCCCAGCGAACCAAAGCGTACCACTGGTCTGGCGTGTAAATAATCTTCCCTTTAGCTGATCGTTCTATTAGAGCGTGTACACTGTCAGCTTCTTGCTGGGTATGGCCAGACTCTAAAAATCGGTGTACAATATTGATGTTATATTTTCTGCTAGCATACATGTAAAGGCTATATACCACTCTATTCCGATTTTGTCCAGTGCAATTGTCAGACCAGAACCTTATTTCTTCTGCATTATTTGCCACTTTTTTTTCAATAAAATCTAGTAAACAACTGCCCACCTCATTTGCACCCCTCTTTGCTACATTTTCTGGCCACAAATAACAAAATGCTTCCTTATTACCACAGTCAAAAACTGTGAAATGCATCAGTGATAGTTTTCGCTTATAATAAAATACCGATACTTCTCCAGCAGGGCAATTGAGCAATTTTTGAAAATCGTATGTTGCACATACGATCTTAGATGAACTTTGTGTTGCTTCATCTTTATCTTTTGATTTATATTTACGGGCAGTTTCTTTATACGAAATGTGTTTATTATGAGTTAAAATTTGTTCTTCAGTAGGGTTATTTTCATTGGAAAATGCATGGCACTTATCGCACAAGTCTTTTTTGGGCATAAAGAAGGCAATGTTCATTTGATCATTTACTATATTTCGGTATTGCCGTTCGGTTTCTGCTGTGTTGCTATACTTATGCAACTCTGACCAATCTCTATACATAGAGAACATTTTATTAAAACTCAAAGAGTTGTCCAAATACAATTTACTAGTATTTTTTCTAGTATAGTGGGACTCTATGGGTTGGAAAGATTTAACATGGTCGCACACACTTCGAATCATTTCCGCATCAACTTTTTTCATATGGTTTGAGTGTTTACCTCTATTGTCGCTACTGGTAACACCACAAGCATCAAGTTTATCATGTGCGGTGCGAATTATTTGGTCTGTTATGGAAAGAGTAGCACAAAACATTTTTAAACAAACTTGGTGATTTTCATATTTGAAACTGTCCATAGGCAAAGGTAGGTAGTATTTAGTGGTGTAATTACGCCTAGACGGTCCTTCGGTGGTTTTTCTGTTTTTTTCTACTCTTTTAGTAAATTTGTTTATGTACTCCCATTGTTTTGTGTGATCTGCTAGCTGCCAGTACTGATTCAAAATTGTTGTTCGGATATCATCTGTAAATTTGTCTGAACATTTGAGCTTACAGGAACACGCTTGTTTTAAGGTCTTAGCTGCAACATTCTTTCCTCTTTTAGAAACATAACGCTTACCGGAATTAGTTAGTAACTTTCTTCGAACATCTGTCCATTGCTCAATGTGTCGCTTTCGTTTTCTACCAGGATCAGTTTTGTAAGTAGATTTACGTTTACGTATCGTAGATACATTCGGAGAAATAGGATTTTCATTTTCTGATTCGGTTATCAACGAGTTTACACTCAAAATATTGCCAAGTTCTTCAGACTGTTTTGTTTCAGTGCAAAAATCTTTCTGAGAAGAAGGCGATGGGACAGGCGTAGCTTCATCACTACCCAGTATAACTGTGCTCCAGTCATTTGGTAGACAGTCATTCTCTTTTTCATCCTCTGACATTTCGATTATTATGTTGGATTCACTTACCTTGATAAGTGAGTCAGTATCATTCTCAACGTCTAACAAATTATTTAGAACCCTCCATTCCTCATCATTAATTTCGTTAGGTGGCACAGGTGATTCTAAAATGAAAAAAAATAAAAAGCATTATAAAAAGCAATAAAATTTGTAAAAAAAAAAAACACTTTAACAATCGAATCTACCACCCAAATTCATCTATTTAACGTAAAACAACATCGAATGTGGTAGATCCAATTAATTTACTAACCAAAAAAACATCGAAATTGTTAGTTTCGATAGTCAGAAAACTGTACATATTATCAAAATTATACGAATATTATCAAAACTACCACTTTCGATAAATATGCAGATGTATTTATCATCACAATGATTGAACATTATCGAAACTACCACTTTCAATCATGTTACTTTATAACCTCGAATTACGGCCACGTGTCCTAATAATACAGTAAATGCACTATATTTCAAGTAAAACAACACAGTATTGTTGTAGCAAGTATATTTAAAATAGGCAAGAAACAGTTTCATTACATAAACTACCATTATTTAGTAAATTTGCACAACTTACCAGAATTATTATTATCGTAGTTTGTTTCATTGGTTGTAATTTCAATGGGTTGTTCATGTGTTTGAATCAAATTGACAAGTTGTCTACCCCGACTAACCATTTTAACAAAATCTTAAGAATAATTAAAGCAAAAACTAAACACGAAACGATACTAACCTAACGAAACAAAAGTAACGCGACTTCACTCCGTCACATCGCGGCGAACACTGACGGTTCTGGTAGGTTCGGGACGCTCGCGCAACACGCTTGCACGGAACATCATTGTAAGTACCACTTCCAAAGATGTTTGTCGCGCAACATGTTCTGTATCGATTTTGTTCAATTAAAAACATCTTTAATAACGACTTTTTAATTATTATTTTTGATGTATCCGACAAAGTTTTAAATTCTCTTTTCAATTATGTAAAAAAGCAAAAATCGTTTTTTTGCAGTTTCGATAGTGTTTGTTGCGACAGTCGATATATATATTTTACATTTTTATTTTTACATTCTTCCTTGACATTTAAATCACGCTATTATTTGACATTATAATATCCTACCTACAATTTAACTTTAAATCTTTATTAGTGGCTTTTGTGATCATGATAATTATTCAGAATTGTAATAGCAATCACGTCATTTCGTTTATAATACTTTTTTATTTTTAATAATTTATTCATTTTTATATAGATTATTTTCTATTTTGTGAATGTGAGAACGCTGTAGGCTTAGTGGACTGTATATTTGCTGACCATAATTATTTTGTTAAGTACCTGGTACTTGTTGAAAGACCTACACTGTCCTCCCATACCTAATAACACTGTTATTTGAAAATATTGTAAAAACTGCCCAGACTGCCTAGTTGGTCTAGTGGTCGCAAGCACTACTGCTGAGCATGAGGTCCTGGGTTCGATTCCCTGGTCGGGCAAAGTGTTATTGGGTTTTTCTATCTGGAATTTCTCAGTAGCAGCCCGGAGTCTGGAATTGTGCCCGGTTGATGGCAATAGGCTCGCCCCCTATTACATGGGACTTAAACATAACTGGCGAAATGTGGGTGTACCTACTACAGGTTCACCTCTGCCCAACCCTTCGGGGAAACAAGGCGTGATGTTATGTTATGTGTTATTGTAAAAACCAATTATTTTTAAAAGAGTAACCGTGGAGTTTCTGGCCGGCTCTTCTCCATAGGAAACGACCAATTGGAACCGTGCACCTAGCTTCTGACGTTTCATAAGTGCCCATGTAGGTTTATGTGAAATAAAATATTTTAAATTTGAATTTGAACTGAGCGCCACCAGTTCAAAAAAAAAAAAAACACGGGGTAGGGCAAACACGTGGAGTCGCGATTGTCAAATTCGATTTTAGTTGAATCATAATTATTTTTAAAGACTTCCTTTTGCAGAATAGCTTTCAAAATTGGCATGGCAATTGATCGTTTCGGGGACCCTTAACACACTTTCAATCACAATCAGAATGAATTTTGAAGGAGGACATTGCTAATCCATTGCTTCATTATGTTCGAAATAATTGTGTGCTCAACAACGTAACTAAATAACGCAATGAATTTTGTTGAATTGAAAAATCTGCCTAGCCTTTTCCCAACTATATTGGGGTCGGCTTCCAGTCTAACCGGATGCAGCTGAATACCGTAACCGTAACCGTACCGCTTAACTGACCTCCACAACTCAGTCACTGGGTAATACGATACCCCTTGGTAAGACTGGTTGTCAGACTTTCGGGCTTGTGACGACCCGTCAAAGATCCATGAATGACAGCCGGGACCAACAGCTCGACGTGTTTTCCGAAGCAGGTTTTGATGGATCAAACCGTGCGGCTGTTATTAATTAGCCACGAGCTCCTCAGATGAATCCTCAACGCAATGAATTTTGTTGAACTGTCAAAATTAAAACTATTGCTACTGTGAGTGGGTTTTAGGCCCATGTGTGAACGTCAACGAAGCAACATACTCCATAATAGTAAGGATCGTACTTAGTAGGTGGCGTTCTGTAGTTTTCGCCTCCCCCAGAGGAATAAGGAGTGATTATATGTATCTAAGAGTTGAAAATCTAGCCTCCTAACCAAAGTAGGTATCTAATGGTGGCTCGGAAAATTCAAAATTCAAAAGTCATTTATTCAAACTAGGCTGAGAATCAGCACTTTTCGAACGTCAAAATTACATAAGACAGTCCCCCACAGAAATATTAAAAACATTATATCTATGCAGTCCCCCAAAACGCCCACCCTTCACCACTTCCTAGTGCTTTTGCTGGGAAGAAGAAGTGGCGCAACAAACTCCCCAGCAGCACAGCTGTCTGTTCAGTTAGGAAAAAAATATGATTCTATACAATAACTCGGAATACAATAAATCGGAGATCACAACCTTGACTTCCGAGTTGTAGGTCGAACATTACTGAAGATATTGATAATACAATTTAGATATTGTGTGCCTCAAACCTCAAACGGCGCAAATATAACAAGCTTATTGGCAGCTATATTTTTGAGCCGTTTGGGGTTGAAACACTAGGGCCGTGGGGTCCGAGTGCTCATCGAATTTTTCGGGACATCGCTAAGCGATTGGTCGACTCTTCACGTGATCAGAGGGCTGGCCAATTCTTAGGACAAAGAATCAGTATTGCCATCCAACGTGGCAATGCTGCCAGCCTTTTGGGCACTTTTCCCGCTGACAGTGATGCGGAAGAATTTTTTGATGCCCAATTAGCTCTTCTTTTATTTTCTTATTTGTATAGTTAGTTTTTATACACCTACCTCCTTACTAATAAACGTTGTATAGCGTCTGTGTAGTTACACAACGCTTTGTCTTCTTCTTTCAAAAGTCAAATTACTGACGACTGACAGAGAGAAAACGGTGTGTAACTATTCACCTGATATAATACGTTTATTAGTAAGGCAGTTGTTGTATATTGTTGTTATTATAATAAGCATGTTAAATTTTAAATCATGTAAATACGAGGTTGTAAATAAAGTAAAATTAAACATTAAAAAAAAAATGATATTTCTTTACCACTACTCTCAAAACGGTGAAAAAAAACATCGTGAGGAAACCGGCATATCCTAGAACCAAAAATCCGAAGACATGTGACATCTACCAACCCGCACAGTGCTGATCTGACCGGCAACGACAGACTAACGGGCAGTTAATAGAAACGTGGGTGTGGGATATTTTTTCGTAAATTCACCTCTTTATTTCTTTTCCGTGTAGTGACTAACGTGGTGTCAGAGTTTTTATGCCGCTAGGTATAGAGGCATGAGGAACAGGGTGTAAGGTTCACTCATAGAAAAGGGAGGATCCTTCGACTAGTCGGGTGTAGTGTCTGGTGAGCAATTGCCCGGCGATTAATTTCGGGAAGTTATATATATGCTGATCGCGCAGTAAACTCTGCTTGCGCGATGCATTATTTGTGTGACGTCAGGTCTTTGATGCGTAGTTGCTGTTGTGACGCCATACCGCCCATGGGCCTCTGACTTGGCTTCATATGCCGTCGAGAAATATCTCTAAACATCTCTAAACTGGTCAAATGGAGACTTGGAAGTTTGTAGGTACGCAACCGAATTAAACTGACATTCGATATACTCGAATACCCACTTAGATATCATAAGTTCTTAACTTATAAGGCACCTGTCGCACCGCAGACGTGGAAGCGACTATACTCTTTTTGACTTGACTTTTTTACAGTCCGTTCAACCGAGTTTGATTTATATTGCGTTGGTGGCATGACAAATGGCAGCTGCAGTGAACAGTTGGTATTGTAACCACTTAATTGCTTTTAATGCCATCCTAAGCATAAACTCAAACAAAAAAAAAAAAAACTCAAAGCATATATTTCAATTAAACCATTTACAGGCACTTTTGAATTGTCAAGGGGTCGGTCAGTCAGAAATATGAAGCTAGTTGCCCATTCCAAAGCGTAGACCGTTCCAATGGAGAAGAACGGGCAAGAAACTCCACGGAATGACAATTTAAATCATACCTAATATTGTTACAAAATGTTGGTTACATCATTCATGTTGAAATTATACATGTGAGGACAATGTAGAAAGACGTGCACGTAAAAAGCGTCCGTAATAAAAATATAAAAACAATTCAAAAATTAAAATAAGCCGTGGCAGATAAGAGATGACCAGTCCCTACTGACGGCGCCTGTTCACGAACGTGACGCTTGGATCAGCACCGTTTAACTCAACCATTTTGAAGGGAACTTAACAATCCAACACATACGCCACCACCAGCGAGACATTTGAGTGAGCATGACATATGTATCTACTCTCAGCCGCCAGGGCACATTCAAGTCTATGAAAGACGTACCCAGTAGGTAAATGGTAGCTTTAAAGAAGGTACATGGTCACAGTGCTCACACACATGTGCTATGCAATTATACAATACTAAGAGATTGATGTTATACAATTCAAAGATAGTTTTTGTAATCTTCAGCAGCTCCAACAATATTTTCGAATGCTAAAACTGATCAATTCGTTTATGCGCCCTTGTGGAGCTGGACCAGCGTTGAGAAAAGCATTTTTGTCAGCGATATAATCCCCCCATGTGTGCGTTTTATACAAGATTTAAATTTCGTTTCATTTAGTTGTAGTATGTGGGGAGGTATTTTATTGTAACATTTTAAATAATACCCCATGAAGGATGAGTCTACTTTAGCCAATCTGAAACATACGGTACCTTTAGAAGTCAAAATCGGTTGAACGGACTGTAAAAGAGGTTTGTTTAAATGTCTAATCTAATGGATTATAGCTATCAACGATTTTTCGCTCAAGAAGCGTAGGTACAAAAGATTGTAAAACAATTCATGGGGTATTTTCGGATACCCCTGGGCATAAGGATTTTTTTACGACTTCACTATTTTGACCACCTGTATATTAATAGTTGATCGCTGACTTTTCACACCACCGTGCACCGGCGAGTATTCGTTTGACACAAGAGCCATCAAAGAGAGATCTCGCTCAGCGACACTTGCTTGGCGGGCAGAACACTCGCTGAGAGTCGCATACCTACCGTATGATTATTGCTTAACTATCTTATCGTATAATTTTACAATGTTTGTAAATATGTGAGCACCATGCATCTATCACATAATTAATTTATCTGTCATTCCTTCATTTTACATTCTTTTTACCTATCGTGGTATAGTAATCTTATTCTAGGTGCATCGTCTTCACATATAATTATTGCATACAAGATATTGGGAAAACATTTCAAAAGAGTAACGGTGGAGTTTCTTGCCCATTCTTCATACGAAACTACCGTTTGGAAGGGGCGACTAGAATCAATTTTTTCCTCTATTTTACTACTGTTTTATGTAAATAAGTAATTTTATATTATGATTAATTTACTAAAATAAAGTTCATAGATGACTGGAGCTTTTATGCGCAATAGCTTTTTATTTGAGAGCAATATGATGAAAAAAAACAACAAAAGGCATTAAAAAAGTACAAAAGTGTGGTTATTTTCTTTACTCTTTACACATAAAGAAAAAGACAGGGACAAAGCCAAATGTTCGGTACGCTCTTAAGATTTTTTTGGTTAATATTGGCAGTCTTACCCATCGTTTTCCCTCAAAACCTACACCGCTAGACTGCCCGACAAGCCTAGCAAACGGTCAGCAAAACAAAAGAGTAGCGGCACGACGCGACGCCACATCAACAATACAAGTTTGCAGACCGTAGCGTCGGGTCATGTTTCTTACTATTGTACCTACTCATAGATTTATTAGAGCGAGGTTTACTTAAAAGTAATTTAAAATTTCTCGAACGTGGGCAAATGTGTATAGAATATACTGTATACCCACAATTCAGGAAGGTTCTGGACTGGCTATCGCGTTCCGGAAAACGTAGCGTTGGAAGGCCCCCACAAGGTGGACTGACGACCTGGTAGAGGCTGCAGGAATCAGCTGGATGCGAGAAGCACAGAACCTTTCGAAGTGGCGGTGCTTGGGGGAGGCCTATGTCCAGCAGTGGACATCTTTCGGCTGATGAAACCCACGATTCGGTGGTTGTTTTAAGTCTCATGTAATATTTGGGAGGCGAGACTATTGACGTCAGCCTACATTAAAAAATGGAAAAGCCCAATAACACTGCCCAACATAGGAATCAAACGTTACCTCACGCTCAGTCGCCTGTCGACGACAACCTACAAGGCTTTTATTATAAGGGTTATAAATGTCTCCTTTTTTTTTCAGGGGTTAATAAGAACAACCAAAATGAATAATAAAATATTGCTTTATTTACTTAGGTACATACATAAGAACTGTATACCAAAGAGTAGAGTATAATAATTATTTAATAATATGTACAGTAAGGGCGCGAACACATTAACTAACAAACTTTTTTTTTAAATAGGTAGTTTTCACAAATACTAAAAAACGCAAAGGCGACTTGTCGTTAACGTGACTGACGTGTGCATTAACAGCATATTAGGTTGTGGAGGTCAGATAGGCAGTCGCTCCATATAAAATACGGGTATCCAGCTGCATCCGGTTAGACTGGAAGCCGACCCCAACATAGTTGGGAAACAGTGAAGTTAAAACATTTTTCTCCAAGCTGATTTTCAAGGAATGAATAGAAATAAATAATAGGGTTCCTTTTGGCACCGTTCGGTACGGAACCCTAAAGAACGGTTGATTTTAACAAATATTTAAGAAACAAAAAATATTTTTTTTGTAAAAACATTTTAATTTTACTACGACGTTATATGAAAGAATCCACGTTTAAGGTGCATTTCCAATGAAGCGGAAACAAGCGGAGCTGAGTGGAGACGTGCAGGAATCGTCCAATCACAGAAGAGACGAAAGACTCGATGAGGATTTCAACCATTGTGATTGGTCGATTCCTGCAGGTCTCCGGGTCAGTGGAACCTTATACTCACCACGGAGTATAATACTCCGTGATACTCACTCAATCCCTCCCGCACCACTTGCCCATACCATTGCAACCGATTTCTACACTACATTTCAGTCTACGTTGTGTTGTCTCTATCACACTTTCTCTTTCATGTTCTATCCTATCGCGTACATACTCACATCCCTCTTTGCTTTCATAACTCTAGCTGTATGCAATTTTCAAGCCTTTCATTCATCCATTTTGTGGCCTAGCATTCTGATCCAAATCATACTTCAATGCTGAATATACAGTCATTTACATTATTGTGTGTCCATTGTTGCGTGTCGATTTGGAGGGGAACTTAACACACCCAATGGACAACACAAACGAAGAAGAAGTTTAGTAATCCATTCTAATGTCAACCACTGAACCTATAGTTATGAAAGACAGGCTTACTTTTATTTTAGAATTTAGACTATCTTCGGCCCACGACTTCGTCCGCGAGCCTATATAACTCTCCTCAAGAATGGGATGATGACTAAAAAAATGATTTTTGTCCGTCATGTAGATTATGAAAAAATAACGTAAGTACACAATTTTTTTCTTTTTTTACGTTATCAAAAGATTACGGCGATACATTGAGTTAAAATGTGCCATGACGTCACGAGTATGTAGATTTTATACATACTTGTGATGTAGCGACCCCCACTCCCCAACTTTAATGCGTTTTATCTAAGTCATTTTTTATTTATTTATTTATGTAGGTACACACAAAACACTTAAACAGGACACAATATTAACATAAAAGTACTGCTGTTATTATTATGATAAAGCAAAAAATACGTGTCTAATATTTTTTTATTATCTGACTGACGGACTAAAAAGAATTTCTTTTTTTTTGACCCAGTCATCATCCCTATGGGCTATCCAATGCAAAAAGATTTTTTCAAATCCGACTGGTAGTTCCGGAGATAACCCCCTACATACAATCTTACAAACAAACTAACAAACAGCCAACCAAACAAACAAATTTTAGGTACACCTCTTTTTAATGTGTAGAAAAAGCCACGCGGGCGATGTAAATACAATTACAATCAAACAACCTAAACAAAAACTTAAGTTTTAATCTAATCGTTTTTATAATAATTTTTACAACCTGTTTTTTTTACGTAGGTACCCTAAACGTGAAAAAAAAAACCGGCCAAGTGCGTGTCGGACCACGCACAATGAAGGATTCCGTAGTTGGGATGAGTTTTTCTCAAGGACAAACTTAACTTTGTAGTTGAAAAACTTGTTCTCCCATATGGAATGTATGGGAGAACATGTTTTTGCAACCACAACCGCGGACAGACAGACGGACTTTGAATTTTTGAATTTGAATAGCTTTATCTTTCTGACTGACCGACCCATTGACAATTCAAAAGTGCCTGTAATTGGTTGAATTTAGGGATGCATCGATACGCCTTTTCGCCGATACGATACAGATACTCTTATAAAAATATCGGCGATACCGATACCGATACCGATACGCTTATTGTGAATTGTGAATTATCAACTGTCGAAATTTCAAAATGATTCCATATCGCACTTATGTGTTTTGAAGTTGACATGACTGCTGATTATTTTATTTCACTCAAACAAAACGAATGTATGACAAATTCTAAGCGCGACAACGGTCAACCTAGCGAAATATTACTGATATGCGAGTGCGAGGCCAAAGTGGGCGGGAGAAACAGGACACGGGGTTTCCCCGAGCATAGTTCGTGCCTCGTATGCAACGAAATAGACGCGAGGCCAAAGCGGGCGGGAGAAAAAAGACACTTACAAGCGCGGGGTTTCCCCGAGCATAGTTCATGCCTCGTTTGCAACGAAATAGACGAGACAACACGCTTGTTACACTACATTTTTAAATTAAAAAGTATCGTTGAATCGGTCATAAAAATATTGTCGATACCGATATATCGGCTAACCCGAAGTATCGCCGATATATCGGTATCGGTATCGGATGCATCCCTAGTTGAATTGAAATAAATGCTTTGAGTTTGAGCTTATTAAACCACTTTTAAAGAGGGAACAAACCTGAAATAGAAAAAAAACAGCTGCTCCATACATTTATTATTATGTTCATTAAGAGCGGGCCTAATGCCAGGATAAATTCTGATTTCACCCGCGCGTCTCGCAACCCCCGCATTAGTGCAGAAAACAATCACAGGCGGCGCGACAACGCGCGCAACCAAACTCGCGTACTAGTATATGCAATATAGTCAGATAAAACCACAGACATTTAAAAAAAAACTATTATTAATTTTCTTTGGATAAAACAGGACTGTACAAATAGATATGCGCATATGCTATCGGTTTCACAGAATTCGCAAAATATAATTCTAATAAGAGTGTAATCATTGTGCTGTATTATGTGTAATAATACTATGTTGTATACAAATTTCATAAATTGTGATATTATGTAGTATGGACACACTGATAATTTACTTGTTCACTAAGAATTTAAGTATTCCTTGACTTGTTTTACTATACAATTCAATTATTTTGCTATAAATAAAACACGATGGTAAGAAATATCTTATAATCATCACAATAATATTTTTTTAAATTAAAAAACACCGATTCTAATGAGTCATCAGTAATCAGCAATTGATAATATATGTTCTTCATTTGATGGTTCAGGAGTAAACAACTATCTAGAATTAATTGTTTCAGGACAGAATTGCTTGCATTTTGAGGGTCCAGCGGCATTTGGTTCTTTGAGCTGACGTTTTTTGGGAATTGTTGGTTGCCTCAAAGGCATGTTTCTTGTTTGGCGTGGGTCAACTAATTCAGGCAATATGTGTTCCATATAAAATTCGGTAAGCTTACCAATCATTTTCTTTTCCCAAAAGTCGTCATCGCGAAATATTGTTTCAACAGTCAGTCTTTGATTTTCACCAGACCACACTGCAAAAAGACACTTGTTTCTTTTACTTATATGTAACTGTCCTTGGACTTGGTAAAACCAAGGGTGGTTCTTGTTAATAATTTTTTTTGTACCTTTTATGGCCCAATTTTTTTTTTTTTTATTGTTTATAGCCTCTTCAATTGGTATTTTGAATGCAGAAAGTGGGCATTTTATCTCTACAATTGTGTCGTTACCGACTAAGCCACCAGATGGCTTCTATTCATAGATGATAAGATACCATTTTTGGCAGCTACCCCAGGGTAGCTGCCAAAAATGGTATCTTATCGTCTATGAATAGTCCACATGGGTTTATTTCCACACTTTCTTGTCTTGCAAGCTGGTTGAGAGCAATGGATTCATTATCTATACCATGTTTTATTGAAGCTACGCTTGAAATATTTCGTTTGTATAACAAAGCTTTAACGATACTTGCGCTGGTAGTCGGACGACGATTGATAAAGTTTGATGCAGTTAATAAATTTCTACGAAGCTCTAACCACTCACTGCTATCTCTTTGCAAGATTGTAGCTCGTTCAACCTGTGACTTTCCAAGTTCAGTTTTTTCTAAATTTTTCAAGAAACTTCGTTTTGCCAGGTCGTAAACGTCTTCGTCCATATCAGGCTTTTGACAACTGTCTGTTCCATAATTTTTGTCTGCGGTTGCAACCGATGCCAGTGTTTTGGTAAAAGGAAGTTTAAAAAATCGGTGTGGCCTGGGTCTTGTTATTGGGTCTAAACACGTAGCAGATGGGCCCACGGATCCGCTATTTTCGTATGTTCAACAGTCTGCCTAACACCCTGTATAGACACTTTCGAACGGAAACAATACACGATTGCAACGGTAAAATAAATCGTCTGTTTATTTTGCGTATACAATAATACATAGACCTTCGACTTCGGCAATTAGCAATCATTTGAGTCTTCAACTGTTTTAGGTCTCGCTTCTTCAGTTTTTTCATTGTATTTTTTTTGTTTCCCATATTACTCAACAAAAATGTAGATATATTTTATGATAATAATTAATAATATTGGCGGCTACGCGCGGAGCAAACTGACATAGACTACCCGTCTCAACAGAGCGAGGGCAACTGATCGCCGATCAGTTCGGTGAGACAAACAGATGTCTCAAGCTCATGTTACGCGAGACGGAAGACAGCGTTTATCGCGGATTAAAAATGTAGTAAGCGCCAAAAGCTTTTTATTCTGTTATCTTTTAGAATAGACAATATTTTAAAAAATCGCTAGGGTCAGCTCTAGGTTTTATATTCGTGATAATATTTATCTAATTTATGGTTCACTAATATGCACCAAAATAAAATGAAAAGCAAAAAAGTTGAAAATTAGAGGTAACTTTGTGATGGTTTTCTATCGAGAAAATTTTATCCTACTATGTTTTTCGTCAGGGCCGACCTTTACATTTATAATGAAGTTTCCTGACATATTTTTTTTTTTCCAATTTAAACATGTTTTACTACTGTGAAAATCTAATCAAAGATTGAAGATTTTGCTTTAGGCCCAATCTTAAGATTAAATTACTAGATCTACAAAATGTATGGGAAATCTGTTATTTTCTGATATTTCAGTGTTGGTTCCATACTAAAAGTGTAAAACAATAACAATAAATTATCTAAAGAAATTCTTAATCCTGTTCATTCCACATTAAAAAACAAGCTTGAAGATAAAAATACATTTTAACTTGACCGAATACAGTATCTACGTTTGATTTGTCTCAACATCACTGCGTTCTAAACTCGGTTCATTCTCAACAACATTTGTAGTATAGCGTTTTCTTGACGTATCAATATTATGTCTGCGCTTCATATGCTTCTTAAAATTAGACCCATTCGTAAAGTCCCGCTGACAATACACACATTTATATGGCTTAGCACCCGTATGTTGTCTTACGTGTAAGTTCAAACGGGTTTTAAACCTGAAAGTTTTGTTACAATACTCACATACGTAAGGCATTAAGTCTGTATGCACTATAGAATGAGATTTCAAGTGTCTTTTAACACGGAAGCTTTTACCGCACTGCTCGCACACAAATGGTTTTGTTCCAGAATGGAGGCTGAAGTGGGATTGAAGATTCCCTCGAGCCCGGAAGGCCATCGGACAGAACTCGCATTTGAAAGGTTTTGTGTCATCATGCGTCATCATGTGAGTACTTAAAGTTCCTTTAGTAAAGAACATTTTGCCGCATATATGACAAGAGAAGTCTCTACTACGCTCTGTGTGTATGAGTTTGTGTTGCTGTAAGTTACTACGCGATTTAAATTCTTTATTGCAATGTTCACATTTAAGTTCGAATTCTATAGTTTCACATTTCATTCGTTTTCTGTAGTTTTTCGTGTAAACTATGATGTGGTCATGTAGTTGTTCTTCGTTCTCGAACATTGAACCGCAGTTTTGACACATAGTTCGGTATGCATTGCCGTGACAAGTGTTTTTATGCTTTTTCAAAACTGATGCCATTGTAAAACGCTTGTTGCAAAACTCACAGCAGTATCTAAGCCATTTCCTGTGTGAACGTACATGGTTGACAAATGATTTGTAGTTATTGAGAACTTTGCCACAGTCTGAGCACTTGAATATGCAGCAACGGGTGTGTATTTGTAACGCATGTAATCGTAGGGACATGATATTCTTGCATTGGGCATCACAATCTGCACAGCGACACATATAATCATCCCAAGTACATTTTTCTGAGCCTTTTTTGTCATTCTCAGCGTCTAAATCAGAATTGTACTTCAATTTCTTTTTCTTTTTGAGCTTCTTCTTCTTAACAGCCATGTACAGAGGTGCATCACTATCTGTGGTGTTAAAACCATCGGAATTTTGAAGGATTTCGTCAACACTCAGCCGTTCTATCTTCACTGCAGCCGCAGCTAAGTCTATCAATGAATTAGGATCTACAGTCACTATTTGCAGTTCTTCATTGATAATTTCCGGTTTTACATCTCGTTTCGTATCCTCAAAGTCTTCCCAATCGATATTAGCCGGTTTTCCATCATTACTTGAGTCTAATTTGACATCAGAACGCGAATTCTCCTTGTCATCTTTTTTCAAGAATATCTCGTTCAATTTCGTCTGTGCAGTCCTTACATTGTGTAAAAAGGACCATGTACGTTCTAGTAAGTCGAAACATGAGAAGCAAATGCTTTTTGGAAGAGCTTCTGAGGTATTAACATCGATATTTATCCACAACAATTTCGTTACTATTTTGGAGTTGATTCCTACATCTTCGTCTGGCGATATTAGCGTTTCTTTTGTCGTTGGTTCGGCACACAGGCGACAGTAGGCTTCGTCTTCGTCACACATTGTTAATTATCAACTGAATTTACGTAACATTTGATTGGAAAATGTTTATTTTTCGGAAAATTACTATCAATGATAAACAACCATTTTGACAATAGACGCGACGGTATTGCCACTTCTTTATAACGAATATCTACTCTACTAATCATAAATATTAAATATAACTACTAATTCCATGACTAGATACCAGTAAATCGTGTGTCGTTTTCTTTTCATAGATTTTTTTGTAATGAACAGTTATTTCAAAACAAATAATTATTTTTCATTTATAATTATTTATTTTATACAGTTCTGAACATTTTTATTGGGGATAAAACTGCCACTTGCTCACTTCAGATGTCGCTACTATTACAAGAATTTGATAGCTAACTGTATAAGTATGCCGTACACTCCTACCAACTTATCTGTGAAATGGCAAAAATTGGAACTACGGCCGTCATGTTGAAATGTCATTCGATTGTCAGTGTCTACTACATTCGGGTTTTCTGGTTGTTTTGTCATGATATTGCTGAATTTATAAACTTAAATATGCCGAAAGCTATTAAAAGTGATGCTCGAAACATTATTCTAAAGGTTAAAACTTTTTTTGAAGAAGAAGCTCTGGCGGGGTCTCTGATTGTTCCATTTAATCAAATATACCTACAAACGAATTTCCTCAGCGACAGGTTAGTGTTGTCAACTTTCTTGTTATAAATTACCCGATACTTAACTAATTATTTAAGTCCACGAAATATTCGTTTCTATTCTGGCTGCAGGTTAGCGTAACGGTAACGTACATCTATTAGGTAACCTGCTAAGTGAGTGAGCCAACTAACCTGCCAGATTTCAAATTTCTATTATCATTTTATTTTATTATCTTTTATTTCAGGTGTGAGTCAAGGAATTATTTTAAAAATAGTTACGGAAGGGCACGCAGCAGAAGAAACTGGTACAAAAATTCGGACACCAGGCAAGGAGAGAAAAACGTAAAAGGGATTTGTGCATGTTGATGATTTTGACATGGGAGTTATATGGAGGAAAGTACATGAATTTTATTCTGCTAAAAAAGAGGTCCCTACTGTTCTAAGCTAAAGCTTCTAGAGGTCTTAATTAAAGACAGAAATAAATTACACAGGACAGCGAGAGATTCTGCGAAAGCACAAGGTGGGATTTCGTTTTAAAAAATCTCAATCCAATCGGAAGGTTCTTATGGAGCGTAAAATATCAGCTTGGAGAGCTAAGTACTTGCATGCAGTGAATAAAAATAATAAATCTCCCCAGCCCCGGCCCTTAATTTATTTAGATGAGACCTATATTCACTCTTCGCATACATCGGGTAAATGTTGGCAAGGAGAGGGTGAAGACGGAGTATTGGAGCCTGTATCGAAAGGGCAAAGCTATATTATTGTTCATGCGGGAGGAGATACTGGATTTGTTACAAATGCACTACTTGTGCTGAAATCACAAAAAGTGGTGATTATCATGACGAGATGATGAATAGTACCAACTTTAAAAAGAGGGTTATTGAAAAACTTGTGCTTAATTTACGAGAGCCATCCATAATAGTGATGGATAATGCTCCTTATCACCTTATTTGTGTGAATAAAGTCCCAAATACGAATTCCTCTAAAAAAGATATGCAATTATGGTTGACCCAAAATAAAATTGACTACGGAGAGAATTTGATTAAAACTCAGCTTTTAGAAATAATTAAGAGAAATTTATTGTCTTCTAAAATTTTTTCGATACAGCCTGAACCTGTATTGAAAAAAAAATTGAAGACAATAGACACAAATGCTTATATTTACCATCTCAACACTGTGATCGCAGTCCCATTGAACTCATATGGAGCACAATGAAAAGAAAAGTTGCTGATGTAAATATTGAGTACAAAAATGCTGAAATCCCCGCCTAGTTAGAGAAGCTTTTGACGCTATTACAGTTCACGAGTGGGCACAGCATTGTAAACACGTTCGCTGGTTAGAAGGAGAATACTTAAAACATGATTTGAATTTAGATAAACCTTTTATTATAGAAGTGGTAAGTGACACTGAAACCGAAAGCGATAGTGATAATGATGATAGTGGTACGGATATAAGTGGAGTACGGCCTCACAACCAGGATGAAGTTGTGTATGCAGGTTCATCTAAAGATCACAATTACTGTAAACCTGGTTTTCAATAAATTATTGTAAAGCAATTTGTTTTTTTTTATTACACTACACTATAGGTACCTACTACGCTTTGGAATGGGCAACTAGTTTCATATTTTTGACTGACCGACCCCTTGACTAAACTGTTAGCGTACCTACGTAACTGTAAATTATCATTTTTTTAATTTTTTTAAAATTATTTTTATATAGGTATCATTGTTTTTAATTTTTTTAAACTGTAATTCTTATTAAACGATTATGTCTAATGTGTCCTTCTTGAAAACTTACTCAATTTTGGGCACCTTATATTAATTAGCAACACTGAATCGACGGTGCCATCCGCTTTCAGTTCACAGATAAGTTGGTAGGACTGTACTATACTACGTAGAAGATATCTTATCTCTGCGACATATGTCAAACTGCCATTCCTAGGGTTGTCAGGATATAAAAAATTGTCGATAGAAGTTATCGACGTTTCTTACTATTATCGATGCTAATGTAACATATAATTTTCTCTTCAAAAAGCAAGTCAAAGAGCATTACCTTTCTTCTATATAGTAATATTCTACATATATATGTATGTATATTATAGGTAATATTTACTAATACTAGTTTTTTTTTTTTGTTATATGTGTGTGTATGTATTTGTATGTATGTTTATTTTATATAGAATAGTTTTGTTTTAAGTTTTAATTTAAATTTTCTTGTTTCGACTTTTCTACACACTGTGTCTACATATCCAATCCTACTTTCCTCTCGCAGGTCTGCTGGAAGAAATTTCTTAAGAAATAAGCAGTACCTTTGTGCTCTTTTATGTTAATATTGTGTCCTGTTTGTGTTTTGTGTGAACATAAATAAATAAATAAATAATTGGGTTTAAATTTAATTACAAACGTTACTAAATTAAACGATTTTTTTAATATAAAATATATTTATTCTCATAAGGAGTACACCTCAAATCCATATCTGAATCAGTTTCTGAATCGCTAGAACAATTTTGAAATTTTATTATAAACTCTTGCTCGCAAATATTATCAAATCGGACGTCCCGCTCCCAATCTTCTTCCATTAGTTTTCTACATTTGGTTACCACCTTCTTCCAGTCTTCTGCAGATACATTGTCGACCGCACTTTTTAATAACTGCAACATTTTATTTGCCGTGAAAGGTGGTTTGATTTTTCGCCCATCACTATTTAGGTCGGCCAGTCCGGTTATGCCATTGACTTATAAATCATATGGACTTGGCATACCTACAAGAAAAACGTGTACACTTTACTGAGAGGATAAAATGGCGTCTACTAGAGCAGCCCTTATCGATATTTCCATGTTATAATATCGATAAAAGATTTTGAGAATGTTTTCATAATATCACAGTACAATATTTACGGGTAAAAATACCCCAAGTTTTCTAACTTAAGCCTTTCATTGGTTTGTTTAATTAAATTGCTTCGTCATTCTTTCACGGCTAAACCGTAGAACTTATTTTGATGTTTCCCATTGTGATAGGTTGAAACCTGGAGGACAGATATATACTTACTTCTTTTAATCGACTTAGTATTCTGTAACTGATTTCACTCCATTGTATGCTATATGCAACAAGTTCATCTCGTTGCCGATATATCTATGTAAATATATACACAGTATATTTATAGCTCATGGGGAGTGTGCGATGACGGTGACGCGAGTTTCACGCTTTTTGTTCACCCAAAAAGTACACATATATACACAGTATACTTAAAGCTCTTGGAAAACGTTCGGTGACGATGATGCGACTTCCATGATTTTTGCTCACCCAAAAACTGGTCAACGCGCCTAAAGAAGTTTTCACTTCAAAAAAACTATTGCCTCCAGGCATAAAGGGCGTGCCCGCTTACATAAAGGTAGCTGTAACTTTATATTAAGTTAAGTTGGTCAATTATAACTCGTTAACCTGTTAAGCCTACTTAGCTGTGATACTTTTCCTTTTAACATCGTTATATATAATTTTATTGTTATGTGAATTACGTCGGGCCCCGGAGCCACGTTTTTGGCCCGGAGCATCATCTCTGCCTGTGTCACCTCTGGGATGCTGACGGCGTTCTCTTTGGTAGTTTCTACGGCTGTGGGCAACGCCATCGGTGGCGGAGTGTAAAACGTTTAACGGGCCTCTGCGAGTTGGCTTTGGCCGCTCGTACATCTTCTAAAAGTCCCAGGATCCCGAAAAATGTTAAGAGACCTAATAATAATTATTAGACGCTTAGACGTTTTTAATAAAATGAGGCACCAACCGACGATTATCCCTATATGTAACATGTAAGTGCACCCAAAAACAACCCCCGGTTGGTGTAGGACTATTGCAGGTTATGGAAACAAAGATATTGGACTATGGGTTTGCGTGGCTTAAGTTGATTGGTGACCTGGAACTATGTAATGGTAGGACTATATGTAATAATAATAATATTTATTCAAAAAATTACAAGGCATAAAAATTTGTAAAGTTTTGCTTAAATGTAAATTATGTTCCGAAGACTTACGTGCCTGAACTAGGTAATCCTGTGTTTCAGGCTTCCTGCCTGAAAGCTTAAATATACTTATAAAATAAATAAATAATAAAAAATAGATCACTAGGTAATTATAAGTTGGGTACCACTCTTAGTTTCTAAATTTGATAAATACTTAACACTGGTGATTTTTTTGTATTCACTGGTTATATTCACTGTAGCACTGTTAGTAAATTCTCTGTATCTTCGTAAGACATACTTTGGAGAGCATCCTTGAGAATTCTCTTACATTTGTGTAGTTCAGGGAATAAATGTTTGCTTTCGAGTTTAGTCTATTATAGAGAAGAGGACCGAGGTGCAGGTACTATGGCCCCTGCCTGATCAATGTTTTCAATGTCACGGATAAAATGGCAGAGGTGACTTACACACTCAATAATGGGCCCCCGAACTGTCATTAGCACATAGTGACAGCGACAAGGGGGCAACATGTTCTGAGTTGCTTGAGGAATGGAAAGGTATTCTACGGCTTTCAGAACAATACTAGAGCTCGGAAGATGGTCAAGTTCCCTACGAGCACTTACTGGAATACTTCCTCCGAGCACGTTTGCTCTTGCGAATTTCCACACAAGCCGGCCAATTAAGGCATGAATGAGGTGGGAGCTCTGTTCCTCGTCAGTGTTCACTCCAGCTGCTCAATAAAGGCAAGCCAGAGACGGAGAACAAGATTTCTCCCCGGAGATATGGTCCGTGGGGCTCTACTGCCCAACAGCTCGCCACATGCTGCCCTGCGGGTTTCTGTATCTCTCTCGGTCAAATTCAAATTCAAAATATTTTATTTCACAAAAACCTACAAGGGCACTTATGAAACGTCAGAAGCTAGGTGCACGGTTCCAATTGGTCGTTTCCTACGGAGAAGAGCCGGCAAGAAACTCCACGGTTACTCTTTTAAAAGTAAATGGTATTTACAATATTTTCAAGTTACAGTGTTAATAGGTATGAGAGGACACTGTAGGCTTATCAAGAAGTATAACCAGGTACTTTTCAAGATAGAAAATGATAGACGGATCTACAAGTCGGTTAAGCTTATAACGTTCTCACATTCACAAAATATAAAAGAAGAGAATCTATATAAAAAAATTAAAAATAAAATAAAATTAAAAACCTATTTAAACCAAATGACATGGTCTGGCTCCTCATCCTAGACCTGTTCCGGCAAAGTAAACTCTACTGGCACACTGGCACAGATCTAGAGTTTGGAGCGCGCAAGCCCCACCACGACGTCAACGTAGAGATCCAGCGGTGGGGATATAAATTCTAATAACAATAATATTATTATTATTTGAAATTTCTCGGGACCTTTGGAAGGCGTACGAGGGGCTGAAGCCAACTCGCAGAGTTGGACGTTGTTTACGACGGACGGACGGACGGACGTTGTTTTAGACGTGTTTAATGAAACGAGGCACCAACTTACCTACGATTATCCCTGTACGCACTATGCTCCAAGGACACCCAAGGACAACCCCCGGTTGGTGCAGGACTATTGCAAGCTTTATGGCCTTGCGCGCCGATGACGCCATAACCCTTAAGCCCAGCTCGCATTCCGACAGCGTGACGTCATTCTGACCTTGTTTACGAAAAACGCTCTGCTGTTGTTTCTTTTAGCTCTAGGCTCATAATGTAAACTGTTTGGTTTCGTGAATAAACAGACCATATTATTATGCTGTAAGCCGAGCTCGTGTTTTGAGAATTGTATTTATAACAAATTAATAAAAACAAATGACTGGCTAACCACGTGCGCACTCCGTTCTGTGTCAAACGACAGTTTTCACTTTTATTTTTTTATTTTGCCTAGTGTATATTTTTGCTTTTAGTAGCCGAGCTCGTGTTCTGAGAATTGTATTTATAACAAATTAATAAAAACAGATGACTGGCTGAAATGTTAACCACGCGTGCACTCCGCTCTGTGTCAAACGTCAGTTTCCACATTATTTTTTTTAATTTTTCCTGAAAATTACCACATACATAGACTACCAGTACGATAGTTAACAATACCCTCACGGATCGGACAGGGTTTTTTTGACTTGTAGGTAATTTATTATAGTTTTTACTGCCTCTTCTAACGCGCACATGACCTTCGCTGGGTTATTAATTAGGTACCTAGTCTTATCGGACACCATGTAACTTGCCTCCCAATTACTTTATAGTAATAAAATGTTGCCTGTTAGTGAGAGTCCAATTAGATTCAGTTCATCGAATGAACTTGTCGTAGGTACACAGCCATGTGGGCCAACCTGTTCATTTTCTTATTTGTTTTCTATTATGTCGGTTTTGCAAATTGTGGTTTTCAACCGGTAAGCACCTTCATCATCATCATCATCATCATTTCAGCCATAGGACGGTTGGAAGCGACCTGCATCCATTCATTTTTAGTAAAAGTTATACTGACCGATATTCGGTCCTGACGGCCACTCTCTACAGAGACATGACATTGAAGTAGGTGAACCTACTATTTAAAGTTTGTATGTTTAAATGCTTCCCTTCTTTTGCATAATGTTCTCTTTCCTAATATACTTTGGCATAACAGTTTTGGCATAATTAGTTTTGCCATAATAATACTTTGCCATCTTTTTTTTGGCATAGGTACTGTTTATGTTGGCATAATCATCTTGAAGGCTTATTTGTTTTGGCATAAATTTAACTCACATAATGTTACTAGGGGGATCCCTTCTTTTCGCATAATGTTCTTTGTCCTAATATACTTCGGCATAACGATTTTGGCACAATTTGTTTTGGCATAATAATACTTCGGCATAATTTTTTTGGCATACATTTTATGTTGGCATAATCATCTTAAAGACTAATTTGTTTTGGCATAAATTTGATTCGCATAACGTTAGTCGGCCTAATGACTATTAGCATAACGTTAGTTGGCCTATTGACTATTAGCATATAATATATATGTATTTAGGCATACAATTAATATTAATAACAAAAACAATTTTCATGCAAATGATTTATTTTATGTACCTAAAATTATGTTAAACGATTTTTCAATCGCGAGATAACTTTTATCTGAAGAATATATTAGATGTTTTGACAGTTTTTGTATAAAAAAATATGTCAATCAGTTAACTTCTATTATGAGAAATAAATATGGCGGTTATTCCTCAGATAGAAGTTAACTGATTGAAACAGTGGTCCTTAATTATGTATAAATATTTATTTTAGGTGTATATTTTTAGCAATTGCTTGTAAATATGCTTGTTTAGATTATAATCATTACCTTTAAGTGAAGATGATGCGCCTTGAATAAAATTACTATAATAATCACAATAAGTAAAAATAATGAAAAATGAAGCAATGACAGATAAATTAATTATGTGATAGATACGTCATGCTTACTTATTTGAAAACATTGCAAAAGCAGAAAATTATCAACAAAAAAAAAGTAACAGAATATCCCCCTGTTCATAATAGAGGGGCGACGAGGTGCAGCCGGGCAGCGTGCTTCTACCGACATCCAGACGCGGCCGCTACCTCGCCAACATCGCCAGGAGACAGGCAATCGTAAGTATTATTTTGAATAAAACCACGATGGATGTAAACGTTGTAATCGAAAACAGATTCGACCTTAAAATAAAATTTTCGGAAAACCCCCACCTAAAGGTGATTATGACACCTTCTCAATGTTGCGTGGTAGGTGCAATTTATTACAAAATAATACTACGGTTCTTTTAATATCCACAGAGGACTGTTTATCTGAAAATATCAAATCATTTTGGAAGTTCGTCAATTGCAGAAAAAGTACGAATGGCTTACCTCAGACAATGAAGTTCGGTGAAGTGGTTCCATCTGACAGTCAAGTTATTACTAAATTGTTTTCGGACTTCTTTTTAGTTTCGTTTTTGAGGATACGTCTAGTGCAGCATGCGCAGGTGTTGAATGTAACTCTTTTTTTACCGGAGATTTATATTGAACATGATTATGTTTTGCGTGCATTGAAACAAATGGATCACAATAAATGCGCTGGTCCGGACGAAATACCTTCTCATTTACTGGTCAATTGTGCTGAAGAGCTATCATTGCTACTCTGTTATTTGTTAAAAATATTGGTGAAACTGGGTACGTTTCTAAAATTCTGGAAAAATGTTGTGCCCATTTACAAAGATGGTGACAACTCAGATTGCGCAAATTACATGCTTTTTGTATATTATAGATCTGGGACAGCAAAACTTTTTGAAGCGTCGTTATATCAACAATTTAATTCTCATTTTAAACCGTATCTTTTCCAAACCCAGCATGGATTTGTTTCTAAGTAAATCAACACTCACAAACCTACTCGAGTACAAAAACTATCTGTGTGCTGCTTTCGAGACTCAGTCTATAAAGAGTTTGGTAAAGTTAAACATGAAGTACTGCTTTTGAAGCTGTAATCGTACGGTATACATAGATCCCTGTTCCAGTGGATACACTCTTACTTAAAAACAGAAGCCAACTCGTTTCTATTAGAGGATACTTATCGTTACTGGTTAACGTTACGTCATTCATTCCACAGGGATTACATTTAGGACCCCTCCTTTTCATAATTGTTATTAATGATCTCGTGATAAAATTTGCATGTCCTTGCCTGTTGTATGCCTACGATCTGAAGGTATTCAAGTCATTAAAAAAACACATGCGACAGTGATTCGCCGAAAGATTTAAATAATATTTCTGACGACCCTTAATCGAATGAAATTAAACATAAATAAATGCTTTGTCATAATATAAATTTTACGAAAAAATGTTTAAAGAACACTAAAGACTCGCGGGTCAATCTTTAGAAAGAAATAACTAATTTAAATTGAGAATTTTAAATTAAAATAAATATAAACAATCATTATACACACACTAATAATGGATGGCTATGAAAACATTACACAAAGAAGACAACATATAGGTACATAGTAAAAATATGACGACTTGTAGTGACAGCGGATTCGATATGGATGTATTCGGTTCACCATTCCGAAAGTTATATGCGTGGCGTGTACTACAGAACAGTCTCAACACACATATCACTGAAATAAATGTTAAAATCAGCCTAGTATAAACATAAAATACCTATATTAGACATGCGTAATTATGCTTACGTTGAAGAATACCTCCTATTTATATTCTGCATTGTGTAAATAACCTTATAATTTCGTTCATTATGGGCACCCTACTTCAAGAATTGAAATATACTTACTTGACGAAAGAAACATCGCATCCTACATAAGATTCGCTTTAGCAACCTCGAATCGCACACTTTTTAACCATCTTTATTACGTCCGAATAAAGAAATTTATTGTTTTATCGTCGAATTGCGGTTAAATTAAAATGGCTGACGGGCTATCAGTCTAACTTATATATATATATATATTCTACTAATAATCTTTTTTTTTTAATTACATTTCAATACAGTTTCCAAATTATTGCAAAAAAAATGTTCTCATTACTCGTATAACAGATAATTGAAAAATATTAGAAATATATCAGAACAAAAATTAATGATTTTTTAATAAGACATGACAATATTATTTGTTCCTACCATCCCTACAAAATTCGGGAATAATCCTCCTGGCAACACACTAGAAAGGGACACAGTGCTCTTGAAGCGCTCTCTCGGACCGGATTTCTCTTTGACCAAGTGATTGTCTGTAATAGAACTTAGCTTCATATACATAAGGTTTATTTTTATATTGGTGTTAAATTGACAATGAACATTCTAGGTTGGATATAAGTTCCTTGCATCTGACTCACAAAGCCAATGTAAAAACCAAGTGTTTTTGAAGACACGTTTCTATCCACGGACAAATCTAAACTTTTCGAACCATCTGAAACAACTGTTATTTCAGCTAAAATGTCTTCACTGTTAGACTGCCATTTTCGCAAATGAAAGTTCGCTGAAGCAAGAACAGAGTTGACCTCCATGCCCATCGCTACTACCTCTGAAATGGAGTTACCACCACTTAATAACCTATAATCGTCAACGTAAAAGTCACGTTCGATCGATAACCTCGCCTTTTCACTAGTGGCAGCTGCCGCCAGGCTAACTAATCACTTCGTGGCTAAATAGGGAGCGGAAGCCGTACCGTAAGTAACGGTATTAAGACTATATGTCTTCAAAGGAAGCTTAGAATCAGTCTGAAAAATTTAAGCAAGGAACGTTGCCCAGGTGTCACTAAGATTGCCCTGTACATCTTTTCGATGTCTCCAGAAATGACATATATATGATGGCGAAATCGTAACAATATTGAGAAAGTCATCCTGGACAGTAGGCCCCACCATTTGGATATTGTTGAGCGACTACCCAGATGTGGTTGCAGCCGATGCATCGAACATTACCCGGAGTTTGGTGGTAACTCTTGACTCCTTAACAACCCCATGATGTGGCAAAAAATATTCCAAATTACCATCTGAATGAGGTTTCCTCAGCATGCGATCCTCTGTCATGTGTCCCAAATTCTCGAACTCCTGCATGAAAGTGATGTATCTCTCCTTGAAGACAGGATCACGCTGGAACCGACGCTCTAACGATAAAAAACGGCGTTTAGCCATTTCATAAGATGCGCCTAATACAGTAGGATCCTCTTTCAGCATGGTAAACACAAACCGACCATTATCATCGCGGACTATATCTAAACAGAAACTTTCTTCACAAGCCCGTTCTTCCTGAGATAAGGAATGCTTTGAAGACACTGAATCAAGCTCCCAAAACTTACCTAAATTGTTATTGAGTTCATTCAAAGAAATGTTACACAAATTTGACTGACTTTTTGTAGATGGATGTAATGGAAGAGCTACTGAGCCTGATACTATCCATCCGAATTTAGTGTCACGTAATGTGGGTTGGTTTTTACCTAGGTTAATAGTAGATGTGGAACCTAGGACGTTCCAAAATACTTCGGCATCTACAAGAATGTCAATTACTGACGGAATGTGAAACGTAGGGTCAGCTAGTTGTATATGTGACGGTACAGGAATATCACGTTTGTCTATCAATGCCAACGGCAATATTTTTGTAATTTCAGGCAATATAAAACAGCTTATGTTTGTTTCATAACCACCGCTGTGTGATTGGATGATTATATTACAAGACTGTGTACTAGTTGTATGTAGTCTGTCTGTTTATACCTGTGATTGTGGAGCTAGTGCTGCGCCTGGGCAATCCCAGTTTATCAAATAGCGTCTGAGTAATAAAGTTGGCCGCGCTACCGTTATCGAGCAGGATCCGGGCGTTGTCCTTGTGGACTTGGTTATACCACTGTTACCAACGCTGTGGAAAGTAAAATATGCGAAGCGGTATGAACTTGAAAAGAAACATCACTTGAAAAGAAACATGACATTTTCTGGGGCGCAAGAATTTGAAGAGGCACCTCCAGAAATGTCAGTAGATAAGGCAATACTACTTGGCATGGGATCCTGAAACTTAGATGATTTGGAATCTTCAACATGTAAGAGTGTATTATGTTTACCTTGACAATACTTGCATCGTGATAATCCAAGTCGCTTTGTTAAACAGCTATTACATAGACGCGATGGTGTACGCGACCTGGGCGTTTTTCATGATTCCAAACTTTTATTTAACGTGCACATTGAGCAAATAGTGGCCAAAGCTTCGAGGTCACTGGGTTTTGTTATGAGACTCGCAGGATGTTTCAAGAAAGCCAAGACCCTTAAGATTATTTATTGCTCTTTTGTGAGAAGTCATCTTGAATATGCGTCACAAATCTGGAACCCGTGTTATGGCAAGTACATTGATCGTATAGAGAATATACAAAAAAGATTTATTCGTTTTCTATGTTTTCGGCTGCGTATACCATACCATTCTGATAGTTACATAAATCTTTGCAAGAAATTTCATTTACAGCCACTCATAAATCGCCGTCGACTAGCAGATTGCACTTTCCTCTTAAAAATTATATCCAACGAGATTGGTCCTGATCTCCTTCATAAGCTACGTTTCAATGTTCCTCAGAGATCAGTTAGATTCAATCCACCTATCTCCATTCCTTTTTCCTCTTCTAACTACAGGCAAAACTCATACATGGTGCGAGCGAGTAAAGACTTTAATATTCTTTGTAAAGAGTTCTCATTTGACCCATTTACCACCAAAACCTATTCTGCACGCGCTCGGCTAAACGCTGACTTTTTTACAAGTGCATAGTGCATAATACTTATTGTACCTTATATATAATATAATATATATATTCTTAACCTTTTTTATCGTGCTTGTTAGTGTTAGTGATCCTAAGATTTCTACTAATTTTTCTGTTTTTACCCGTGAGAACCTGTAATTGGCTTTATGTTTCTTAGTCAACGGTTATCCATTTGTTATTGCTGTTGGTTCTCCTATAAATAAATAAATAAATAAATAAATGTTCAGAACGTAAACAATTAAAGCAAACCTTAAAATATTTCACTTTAACTATACGAGTTTCAACCGGTAAGGCGCTGAATTCTTAACAAACATAAAAGATGATTTTTTGTACACAAGGGACATTTTATTTTATTTACTGAATTTTGATTATACATAAGTTTGATTGGTATTAATACTCTGATTAGTTGCTACAACCAAAGATTCAGATTTACTTTGTATTGTATTATGACTATTATCTGTGCTTGCCTTTGTGTTGTATTCTAGGATTTCTAATAAATCGGCTTTTTTACTATAAACGAACAAAGTTGGTAGGTGAACCCGATAAAGTGTTTCGATGTTCTTTCCAACCTCTACTGATTCAGACAGAATCTAATTTAACAGTCATCATATACACAATCAACGTATCCCAGTACTCTGTGGGCTCATATAATGTATTCAGGGCTCTTATTTTTTTATTTATGACATCAACTAAACGCCGCAGAAAAACACAAGACTCCTTTGGAATGTACTCAACACTGAACAATGCCTGTATGTGGTTATTAATAAGGAGTCTACTGCTATCAAAGCAGTTACATAGCAACTTCCACGCCATTTCATAATGGTAACTTTTTAAATCAATATTTTTAATGACTTCCACTGCATCACCTTTAAGCGATGCACGGAGGTAGTGGAACTTGCTAATATCGTCTATGCAACTACTGTTATGTATTAGTGACAAAAATGTATCTCTATACTCAAGCCAGTACTGATGATCACCATCAAAACTAGGCAAATTAATTTTGGGTAAGCGTATAAAATTACATTGGAACGATTCACCTGTTTGTTTGCCTGCCGAGCCCGCTACAGACCCATTATAACCAGCGCCGTCGGTGGCGCCAGCCAGAGCCAGCAGACTACGTGCCTGCGCTGCTACTCCTCAAACTTGGTTCGCTCCGCATACGATCCGATCGATGGTTTGTCCGATTGCACCTCGATTTGCAACTGTAAATCGTCAAATTCATCGTATATGGCATCAAATTTACTTAGGCGTCCCTCCAACTCGATGCGCTCCATTTCGGAAATAGTCTCACAACTAAGCAGCACATTGACATAGTTGCCAATTTTATATTTGTCATTATCGGCTTTAGCACCCTCGAAAAATATGAAAATGACACCCTTGACTAAAAATTTGAATATTTTGCAGCCACCATCTTGGATTTAGATTTTGTCCTCACTATTGGCTTTATTACCCTCGAAAACTATGAAAACGACACCCATGACGAAAAATGTGATAATTTTCGCAGTCGCCATCTTGGATTTTTATTTTGACTTCACTATCGGCTTTAGCAACCTTGAAAACCATAGAAACGATACCCATGAAGAAAAATTTGAAAATTTTCACAGTCGCCATCTTGGATTTACATGCGTCGTCGTGGAATGCACTATCTATACATACCTATAAAAAAATCATACCTTCTGTAGTATTTTTGATGTGTAACATCTTTCCTCACGCTTTACTGCAATCAAAATCAAAATCTAAAAAAAAAACTCGATAATCAAATCTGTGGAGTGATTTCGTGAAAACCAACGGAAGTCTGTAACAGGAAGCCGACGAAGCGCGCACTATTTGATTTGACCAATGAGCGCGCGCGGTGCTCGAGTTGACTGTGAGAAACGACCTTGACGAGGCCCCGCCCCATTAATGTTGAGATGTCAGAATATGTTACACATCATACGCAACTAATACTGTAAGACTAGCTCGTTTTTTTTTACTTTTGGGTAGCCTTTGTGTGTTGTGTTAACAAAGCTTTGTATAACATTTCAGGACGGCACGGGTATCAAATTCAACCAGGAAGCTGATCGGGTAAGCATTCAATTATAGCCAAGTATTGCTCGCGACTTCCATACCACGAACCTAATCTCTATTCCCCCGTTAAGTTTGTTTCCAGTTGGGTCACAAATGTAACAGAGGGTGCAATTAATTATTACAAGTTATAGAGGCATGAGTGAACTTTACACTAAGTTCACTCATCCTTCATCGAAAAGGGAGGATCCTCCGACCAGAAGGGTGTTGTGTCTGGTGGGCAATTGACCGACGATTGATGTCGGGACGTTGTGGTATACGAGTATGCTAGTCGATCGCCAGTGGCGGATTAGCCTTAAGGCCGATGAGGCCCAGGCTTAGGGCAGCCCGATATTAGGGGCGACCAATCTGCGCGATATGTGCTCGGCAACAGTGAGAACTGACTAGGTACTTACTAAGTTACTGAGCGTGAGCAATAAAGCTCGTAGGTACAGGGGTAGTGCAGGGTGCGCCGAACGCTCCAGTCGTCTGCCGCCGCCCGCGCCAAATACACATCAAAAACGTTTGCGATCAGTTAGAAAAATCGAAATCTTTTTTGTTACGATAGACTAAAAAAAACTGCTCTCCCTACATTTTGACGTATTATAAGTTCTTCTACTTTTTAAATTCTTTACTTAAAAATATAGAATTAGTATAAAAACAAAAAACTAATTCAATTGTTTTTCCATATAAAAAGAAATTCAAGCTTACAAGTCAATTTAAACCGATTTATAATATTTTTTCGAGGAAAGTTGTTATTGATAAAATGCCAAGAGGATTATCAGAAGTAATGAAAATAATGAATGTAAATGTAACTTTGAGGGAAGAAGGATACTACTAAACGACCTAGGGTGGCCACCACCGATCGGTTAACTCTGCTTGCGCAGCTTGCAGAAGATTTTGCGTGGCGTCAGTGTGATGCGTAGTTCGTGGTAGCTGCCACCACACAAGTTATTAATTTAAAAGTTTTTCTAAAAATGAATTAATGTCATTCGAAACGTTAACAAATTTTATAAAATGAAAACAAAAAAAGTAATTCATACTAAAGCTAAGCGCACATAACAGCCAATCTTTTTGAACCTTATTTATTACTACATCATTGAAGTTGTATGCCTTATAATCAGTGCTGAATAAATGTAGGTATTTTCTTTCTTTACAATGTATATATGGCACGTAACACGTTGACCTACTGTCGCAGAAGAATGACGAAGCAAAGAAGAAGGTGGAAGTCCTGTCAGAGGAGTCACTTCGTTTATAAGTTTCATGCCCCGACTGAACTTTTGAGGCCTTAATTTATTAGGGCACAGGATAGCCCGTTTAAGCAGCCAACAACCTTTAACTGCGAGATGCCATTCTAAAATACTTTGTCGTAGATCAACGCCGAAGCGAAGAAGAAGGTGGACGTCCTGTCGGAGGAGCTGCTGCCGTACATCATCGCGGAGCAGGAACGGCGTATCACGCTATACCAGCGCGTCATGGCGGCCATACAAAACGGCGAGAAGGGCGTCACCCTCGCCGAGATACGCAACAAGCCGTCCACCTTCATACGGAAGGGTACGAGTGCTGTTACCGTTTGTTCTTAACATGCTTAAGGCCAGGGCCACGACGTAGGGCGGTGCGTCTTGCGATGCGGGGCGGCGCCCGAATGTTCCCGCGCTACTCTCCTCTCCGCAAACCGCACCGCGGCGTGAGTCACCGCGGATTCATGGCACGCTCTAAATAACTTCTAACATTTGTTCTCGCCGCGGTCGCAGACGCAAGACGCAGGTTGCAGGAGTGGCGATGTTGTGGCCAAGGGATAAGGCCCCGTCCTCGGCGATACGGCTTGCAATGCGACTTGCGTCAAGTGACGCGTGCGTTTCACCTGTTTATTCGTCGGTCGTCGCTCCGCGTGCTCGTGGCATGCTCTAAACAACTTCTTTCATTTGTTTTCTCCGCGGTCGCTATCGCAAGATGCCTATCCCTTGAGCGTGTAGCTTGTGGCCACTATATTAAATCAAGTGGTAGAAAAAATGAAATCAGTTAGAATTTAGGCTATTTTGTCAAATCTTAGTTTTTTCTCAAAAATCTCACTTTCTGTCGCTTGATTAGCCGTCTGATGAAAATAATGTTGAACCGTATCCGTTCGCTATTGCAGGTATTATGTACCGCTGCCCCACCAACCGCGTGCCGCGGGAGCCCGACGGCTCTGGAGCCATCTTTTGCGAAGACAACCTAGATCCCACGCCTATCATGTTCGAGTCCTGCCTCGCCGCAGAGGATAAGGAGCTCTATGTGGCAGACAATAAGTACTTCTTTTGCAACCGTAAGTTTATATTTAGCTATCTTTTATCATTTTTTATTATTATTAGCATGGACACTTGAAATCTCGAATCTCGGAACTCGGCACTCGGCACTCGTTTGACGGTAAATAAAGTCGCACTGTTGAAGTGGCGTGGCATGCCATATTCAAATCACGAGCTTACGTTCGAAACATCCACTTCATGTTTCGAACGTAAGCTCATGATTTGAATATGGCATGCAGAACAATTTAAATTTCCAATTTAGGTTTTTGTTTGAGCATTGATAATTGCGTATCTTCGACTTGGCTTTTTTGTAATTGTTCATAATCGAAAATATCATGTAAGTATATAAATCTCTTCTATTCTTGAAAGAGCGTTGGCGGTGTTATTGAGCTCGCCGTGAACGTACTAATTTTTGATGCAAAACTGAGAAATAAAATCCAATTGACGAAGGCGTCTTGGTGGATATGATTTTGATTCTTTCTTCGATAAGGCGAATATTAACGGCTTGTGATCGGTTAACACTGATAAATCATGCTCTTCAATCATATACCGAAAGTGTTGTATTGCAATGGACCTAAATAGCTAATAATTCCCTGTCGTAGGTACTGTTGTCTGGGCGATAAATAGTTTAAAAAAAATTAAAGCCTAGAGGCTCTAACCGTTTGTTGACTAGTTGATGGAGTGCTGCGCTGACGCAGGTATTCGCTGTGTCGATTGGTTTTGATGACGTGTCTGGCTGAGCGAGAGTGACGGCTTCCCTTATATGATGTTTGCACTGATTAATTAGTCAGCGGCACTCTATCCCTATCGGATAAAGTGCCATTCCCAAATAACGGTAGGAGGGGTTCACATCGGCGTCGAGTCGACGACCTGGGACTCGTCCTCAACAGTCGGTGGAACTTCGTGGAGCATTTCCGACGTTTGGCTCCCAGACTGGAGCGGGCCAGGGCTGCCTTGAAGCGGCTCCTGCCCAATCTAGGGGGTCCAAACGCCTCCTGCCGGAGGCTATACGCGGGGGCGTGCGTTCCATGGCCCTGTACGGGACACCGGTCCGGGGCGCGTTCGTTGAGGCGGCGGCCTGCCCGCCAGTTGAACGCGTCCCAGAGGGTCATGGCCACCTGGCTGGTCCGGGGATACCACACGGTCTCCGGTGAGGCGGCGAGCCTTCTTGCCAGATTGCCGCCATGGGATCTGGAAGCAAAAGTCCTCGCGCATATTTGGGAGTGGCGCGAGGAGGCGAAACACCGGGGCTTGACTCCGATGCCGCGAGAAATCGCGGCACAGCGGACAGAGCTCCGGCGGCATCTCATGGCGTCATGGGGAGTGCGATTGTTGCAGCCCAGTGCTGGGCACGCCACTATTGCGGCTATAAGTCCCCTCTTTGAGGAGTGGCTAGAGAGGCGCCATGGCATCCTCACCTTCCAGCTGACGCAGGTCCTCACCGGATACGGTTGCTTTGGGAGGATCATTGCTGTCCGAAAATAAAGAATATCTATATATGTATAAAAGGAGAAACTGACTGACTGTTGATATATCAACACACAGCCCAAACCGCTGGTCCTAGAGACATGAAACTTGGAGGGTGTGTTCTTTGTGAAGAGTAAGTATCCACTAAGAAAGGATTTTTGGGAATTCCACCCCTAAAGGGGAAAAATAGGGGATGGAAGTTTGTATGAAAGTCCGTCAGTTTTGAAGTTAGGATCTTCAAATTTTGATTTTAGACTGACGATTGAAAATTAATCAATACGTATCTCAACGTTTTTGATAATTCTACCCCCGAAGGGTTAAAACGGGGGATAAAGTTGAAAATCCTTCATTTTAGAAGAAAAATCACTACTATCTAACGCAACGGTGTTGTTAGAATTTCAACCCTTAAGGGGGTGAAAAGGGGGATGAAATTTTGTTTTTAATTAAAGTTCTTTATTTTTTAATTTAAAATCACTAATATTTCGGCTTATGGTTGGAAACTAACACAACCTAAATATTTGTTTTTTTTTTTAAATTTCAACCCACAAGGGTCTGAAAGGGGTATGAAGTTTTGTATTGAAGTTGTTCATTCGCAAAATTTTGTATTCAAGTAAAATAATATTTATAAGTACACGTGTACTGTTTCTAACATTACAGTATTTTACATGGAGCGACTGCCTATCTGACCTCCACAACGCAGCAGTTATTAGGTAATACGATACCCCTTGGTAAAAATGGTTGTCAGACTTTCGGGCTTCTGACTTCCCGTAACGACTGTCAAAGATCCACGAATGACAGCCGGGACCAACAGCTTAACATACTTTCCGAGGCACGGACGGGTCTCTGTATCTAAAGATGGTCACCCATCCATAGACCAACCGCGACAAGCGTAGCTTAACCTGATCGATCGACCAGTGCGGCTCTTTTTATTTAGCCACGGGCCCCTCTCCCGGATAACCCCCTCCACCCCCTTCTCCGGCCGAATCAATATAGATATAAATAGATTAGGATAGTTAGGATACGAACAGAATGCAATTCTGCTCATCACTCATAGCAAATAGCGTGATAATAAGTACCCTACAGACTGACCACACTTATAGGGAACATCTATGCAAAATTTGAACAAAATCGATCCGGTAGTTTTTGCGTCATACTTTCAGACCAACAGACAGAAAGAAAGTTGCTCGGAAGCTCGATAGATGGCGGTAGTGGAAAAAATAGAAGTCGCTATGGTTTCGCTACCGCGCATTGTATAAGTACCCCAGTGCTTCGTATTCACGGTTTTCTTGTCCGATGAAGCGCCAGCCCGCGCCGCAGCTGAGCGCGTAGCTTTAAATTCCCCGCATAATAATCATGAAATATCCTTGATCCAGCCTGTCCCATCTTGCTGTCCTCCCCTCAGCGACGCCCTAAGCCGAGGTTCGTACCCCACAGGGGGTGCCCTTAGCGAGCGTTCGCCTAATTTTAATGTAGAATAGTTGCTCCTGGCTGGAGGCTTTGAGTGTAGTGCTTAAGGCAGCCACAGGATTGTTCGGTTGAGCAGTAAATACCTTAGTGGTATACCTGCGAGATGCCATAGTTAAAAAAAAAAAAAAAAAAAATACTCACGGTTCGATTTTCATCCGGTTAAGTAATCTTTTCAGAGAAAGTGGTAGCAATTTATTTACTAAATAACAAGATCTGCTTTTTGTATCAATTATAATATAATAACACTGCTAAATGATAATGCTAAAAATATTTAACAGTTAAAATTAGCAACTGTTAAATTTAATCACAGACGGATTGTTAACGTAATTAATTCTAATTTCCTTCATACTTTTCACAGGCTTAGGACTGTCAACTTTTTCTGTTGGCGTATTTATAATGAGAATCAATTTATTTACAACGATTTCTTTTTTTTATGTGTAATTTTTTTATAATAATCATATTTTTTTTGTTTTGTTTTTTTTTTCTTGTATCTTTTGTATTTCTTTCTTAGATCTTGTTTTTTTTTCTAATAGCTACATACCAATTGGTAATATTACTTTTGTTCAAATTTAATATATTTTTTGTTTCCGTTTATTTAACATCTATCTCGGAACTTATTTAACAGGTGTTGACACAATTTTTTTTTATTAGTGTTAATTCGATTTAACAGTTAGCACTTAGCAGTTAATTAAATCAACTTGCTCAAACTTATCAATCTAACTGTGACTGAATCTGCAGGACCATTATTGCTTTGTTGTGAGTTGTGACACTGACTGCTATATTTAACAGCTATCCCAGAACTTATTTAGCAGGTGTTGACACTAAAAAAAATTAGCAGTGTTAATTTAGCAGCTTATTATTTTTAGACCCATCCCTAGGGAAGTGTAATATTGAATAGTCTTTGTTTATAGATTTTAAATTTGAAGGATATTATTTTTAGATTTTTTTCATTAGTTTATTTTTTTAGTCTTTGTTTCTAAATTTTAAATTTGAAGAATATTATTTTTAGATTTTAATTTATTTTTTTACTTTATTTAAGACTAAGGAAATTGGTTGTAAATATGGTTGTTGAAATTATAAATATTGATGGGCAGATGGTACTAAAGTTTGTCATACCGATCATAGGGGACGGAGCTTGCCTTTTTAGGTCTCTTTCTTTTTTGATGCACGGAAATGAAGAAATGGCATTCGAAATACGTGAACAAATTGTTGATCACGTAAAGCAAAACTGGGATGAGTTTTCTGGTCTTTCTGAAAATGGATGTGGTGATAACTACACTACATCAGACGAATACTATGCTGATATGATTCTGTCTTCAACTTACGGCACATTATGCGAGTTGACAGCAGCAGGCAGAATATATAATTTTATTTTTGAGGTTTACCGCAATTGCAAGTTATATGTAAAGGTTGGTGCTGAAGGTTGTCCAGTTAAGCGCCTTCGCTTTTCAGGCGATCTATCTGGTGGCCATTTTGAAGCTTATGTTTCAGATGAGGAACAATTTTCTGAAGTTGAAATAAATTCTAAACTCAATCCAATCTCTGTAAAGGCTAAGAAAATTACTTCCAGACGTGTTGAAGTAGTCGATAAAATATCTGTGTCATCAACTGATTCAGATCTTTCTACCGACTTTGCTTCCAAACAGCCAGTTGATGTATATATTTATCAGTCGACTTGCTCGATACCTCAAAAGAAAAATAAGAAGCGTAGAGCAAGATATACAGCAGCAACGAGAAAAAATCAACTAAAACAGGCCCAAAAAAAGTATTCAAAAAGTAACCGTACACCTTATCGGAAAGCGGCATCCAAATATATAAAAAAAAACTCAGAAGTGCACAGGCAAGATGCTGCTAATTATCAGCAGGCACATCCTGAAGTGCACAGGCGAGCTGCTGCTAATTACCAGCAGGCACATCCTGAAGTACATAGAGCGGCTCAGTCACAATACAACACGAAGGCAACTGCAAGTCCCTGGATTTCAAAGTACCTTTCAGGTATGTCTTACAATCCAGGAATGGCTTACGACAACGATTCTATGGTGAGTATAGGCAATATGAATAATAAGTGTCAGTGTTGCAATGCACTCAAATGGAAGGACGAGACTCTTGGAATGTGTTGTGGCAGTGGAAAGGTGCAACTCGAAGCATTACATAGTCTTCCTGATCCTCTATACAGTTTGGTAATGGATCTGCACCCTGACCATAAGCATTTTATGAGTAATATTCGTAAATACAACAATTGTTTCCAGATGACATCTTTTGGTGCAAAACAGGTGGTGGAGGATGGTTTTATGCCAACATTTAAAGTACAGGGTCAGGTCTATCATTTGGTTGGAAGCATTTTACCGGAACCAGGTGAGAAAGCTAAATTCTTGCAGATTTATTTCGTTGGAGAAGACGATAGAGAAGTAAGTCTAAGGTGCTCAAATTATCAAGGATTGAAACCAAGTTTGGTTAAACAGTTACAAAAAATGCTTCATGATGTTAACCCTTACATTAAAGACCTCAAAAGCACCATTGATAAAATTCCCCCCACCTGTGAATCGTTTAAAGTAGTCATTCATGCCGACAAGAAACCACTTGAAGGTCATAGAGGACGTTTTAACGCCCCAACGACCAACGAAGTTGCTTTGGTGATGGTTGATCAGCAATTTGAGAAACGGGACATTATATTGGAAAGCCGTAGTACTTCTTTACGTCGGATAAGTGAACTGCATCGGTCATACGATGCCTTGCAATATCCCATAATATTTTGTTATGGCGATGATGGTTATTCTGTCAACTTGCCTCAACATGATCCCAAAACTAAATTGCCTCTAAAAAAAATGGTTTCGGCAGCCAGTTTCTATTCCTTCCGTATTATGATAAGAGACGGTGAAGATAACATTCTCCCGCGTTTTATCGCTCTTTTTAGTCAGTATTTAGTAGATCAATACGCTAAAATAGAAACTGAGAGACTCAATTATATACGACATAATAAGGCAAAGTTACGTGCAGATAATTACGTACATCTTAAGGATGCAGTTAGACGACAAGATGCTGATGCCAATCAATTGGGGCAAATGGTAGTACTACCGTCCTCTTTCGCTGGTGGTCCGAGGTACATGCACGAGCGTACCCAGGATGCGATGACATATGTACGCAACTACGGTCGCCCTGATCTCTTTGTGACGTTTACATGCAACCCTCGCTGGGACGACATTACCAAAGTTTTACTTCCTGGACAAAAGTCTTGTGATCGTCACGATATAATTGCTCGAGTGTTTCATATAAAAGTTAAAAAACTGATTAATTTATTGATTAAAGGACAAATATTTGGAGAAATTCGTTGCTACATGTATTCGGTTGAGTGGCAAAAACGTGGTCTTCCACATGTCCATATTCTTCTATGGCTGAAAAGTAGCATAAAGCCAGACTCTATCGACAAAGTAATCTGCGCTGAAATACCTGACCCTGCACTTGACCAAAAACTTTACGAAATAGTAAAGTCGAACATGATTCATGGCCCTTGTGGAAGCTTTAATCATAAATCTCCTTGTATGAAGAACAAGAGCTGCACTAAAAGATATCCCCGACCTCTATTGAGGGAAACACAAACAGGTGATGATGGCTATCCACAGTATCGGAGACGATCCCCTAGCGAAGGCGGTTTTACCGTTAATATTCATGGTGTGGATCTAGATAACCGTTGGGTAGTTCCTTTTAACCCTGTACTATTAAAAACTTTTAACGCACATATAAACGTTGAGTATTGCAACTCTGTGAAATCAATAAAATATGTATGCAAGTATGTTAATAAAGGATCGGACCAGGCTACATTTGCACTAGAAAATGAAAAAGATGAGGTGAAGATTTATGAGAGCGGAAGGTACATAAGTAGCTCAGAAGCAGTGTGGCGAATTCTTGGGTTTTCCATACATGAGCGTTTCCCCACAGTTGTTCATTTAGCAATTCATTTGGAAAACGGTCAGAGAGTTTACTTCAACTCAAATAATCTCGCTGACAAAATAGCTAATCCACCAAAAACGACGCTTTTAGCTTTTTTCGAACTATGTCAATCAGATAACTTTGCTAAAATTCTACTTTACTCTGAGGTACCCGCATATTACATATGGAATAAGAGTAATTTTGTAAGACGAAAAAGAGGAGTAACAGTTGATGGTTGGCCTGGTGTGATGAAGGAACACGCCTTAGGTAGAGTCTATACTGTTCACCCCAACAATACGGAGTGCTATCATCTGCGTTTACTGCTACATGAAGTGCGGGGCCCAACTTCATTTGAAGCACTAAAAACTGTGAATGGTGTGTTGCAGCCTACTTTCCAAGCTGCTTGCAAAATGTTAGGTTTGCTTGAAGATGACCTACACTGGCATGCGACGTTGGAGGAGGCCACGCTTTGTCAGTCAGCAGCAAAAATGCGAGAACTGTTCACAATTATGTTAGTCTTTTGTCAAATATCAGACCCAATAGCTCTTTGGGAAGACTTCAAAGACTATTTGTCTGAAGATTTTAAGCACAGGCTGCAAAAAGAGATCGGAGACAATGTAGAGAATTTCAAAGACCAAATTTTAAATGAATGTCTATCTGATATTGAAGAAGCAGTGTTAACATTAGGTGGAAAATCGATAGATATGTACGGTTTGCCAAAACCAACCAAGCCACAAGTTGCCGGTAATAGGGAGTATATGAGAGAAACTTATTTTGATACAGTAGCTTTGGAAAGTTTTGTAAATAATAATACGCCATCGTTGACTGCCGAGCAAACGTCTGTATATAACCAAGTCATGACAAGTGTAGAAGTAAGTGAAGGAAAAATTTTATTTCTGGACGCCCCTGGTGGCACAGGTAAGACTTATCTTTTAAACTTGCTCTTGGCAAAAGTAAGAAGCACTCGAGACATAGCTTTAGCTGTAGCGTCGTCTGGGATTGCTGCTACATTATTAGAAGGAGGTAGAACTGCACACGCTGCCTTAAAACTACCTCTAAATCTTACAAATGTAGAGACACCCTTATGCAATATACCAAAGCAAAGCAATCTTGCCGAAGTGCTTAAAAATACTAAACTAGCCTGGTTGTTTTAGTGCCCGCTTCCGAATTAGTGAAAAACATCGTATATAGAGAAATACTGTGAAGGATTTAGGTAGATACCGGTCCTTTACAGCAGGTATTTCTTTACAGTATTCCTCAAATATCACACGTAGTAGAGGACAATTAGCCATGAAGAAAGGTCTATTGTTATTGTTATAATACCTAATTCATAATTATCTAGAAAAAAATAATTTATACTCTACGCAGACGACGTAAAATAAAATAGTAACGAAGTCAAATATTACATTGAATATTCGAGTCTGATGTTGAATATATAGTTTTTAGAATTTTTGGTCTGTTTGTTTGTATGTATGTTCCGGCTTGCACAAACACGGATGAGCGGATTTAGATGATATTTGGCACACAGATAGTTTATAACCTGGATTAACCTATAGGTTATTTTTTAATCCCGATTGTACGTTCCCGTCGGATATTTTTCGACATCCACGCGGGCGAAGCCGCGGGCAAAAGCTAGTAATATAATAATATAATAGGGATGCTGAAAACGCCCGGGTGTCATCACTGCGTGGATCGCCCGGAGGACACGGTGGAGCATACGGTGGAGGTCTGACCGGCTTGGGCAGAGCACCGCCGTGTCCTCGTGGAGGCGATCGGTGGCGGGGATCTCTCGCGTCCGGCCCTGGTCCAGGCTATGCTACGGAGCGAGAGGGCATGGGAGGCCGTCACTTCCTTCTGCGAAGAAGTAATGCTCGCGAAGGAAGAGGCGGAACGCGTGAGGGAGAGGCAAAGTTCGCGCTCTCACGCCCCTAGCCGCCGCAGGAGGAGACGAGCCGCGGGAATCGATTGCCGATTCCCGGCCACCGTAGGCGCGGGCTTGCGGACGGTGAGCCATTGCTCACCGCTCAGCTCATTGCTCAGCTACCCATTGGTAGCTCGCCGTCCGATGAGGACCAGGCCCGGGTCGACGGCGCGTTGTGTTCCACGCGCGCCTCAAAGAGATGTCGGCAAGTGAAGGGGTCCGATAAGACCATTGCCTGCCGGGGTTGCGGGAAAGTCCGAAAGGGATACCGTGGCCTCCTGGCATTGCACAGGCAACAGAAGGAACACGGGTGGGTTTTAGTCAGTAAGAGTCTGACACGCCCTCCCGCTCCACCCAGAGCGGGAGAAGTCATTTGATGATTTCCCACCCAAAAAAAAAAGGGGCCCAAGTCTGCTATTTTTATAAATTCGTCATTCCAACACGATCCCATTGTCATTTTGCTAAAAGTTCGTAATCTGCTTAATTCGTAATCGTCGTTCATTGGTTTTTCATTGTATTCCACAAACACGATACTCGTAACGAATTAAAAGCAATGACCGCACAATGACGTTCTAATGGTAGTTCACTGATCAAAGGAACTGTCAAAATTTGATGAGATTATCGCATAAGTCAGTTATTCATTTGTCATGATGTACGAGATTACCAATAATGCCATTTCTTTCAATGGAGTGTCAGTGGCTGACCATTGGAAAGTCATAATGACGCCAATATATTAGTAGATTACCAAACTTGTCAAAATCAACAATTAGGAAATCAATGACATTCTGACACTATTATAATAGCAGTCTTGAGGCCCAGGACAAGTCGAGAAAACACGCGTATACCGGGGTTTTACGGTCATTATAGTATCTGACGGTATACTTGAGATTGAGACACAATATGGCACTTTCCGTTGATAATCGGGGTCTTAATCCAAACTGATTATCGTCCAGAGATATATATTGACTTATCTGTGTATTAAGCAAAACGTCAAATACTTTCGCTGTAACAGTAGCTAGAGAAATCGGCCTATAGTTACTTTTATCAGCTAAGTCACCGGGTTTATCTTTATAGGCATAACCACAGTTTTGGTCCGACGGAAGAACCAAAACTGAAGAACCAATTTTGAACCAAATACTATAAGCTTCGCCACAACGACCCATGGTCATGCGCTGTAACCTTCCAGATTAGAGACGATTCCCGCAATCGTCACTAAGTTGGTAGTCCACATTGTGGGGGCCAACCTACGTCGCACCATGAGGTGTCCAAACATTGATATAATGATTGCTTTAACTTGTATTGACCGCTGTTTAGGGCACCAGATCGAGGTTCCTGACCTATCGCGGAATGGCACCACCGTGATCGGCTGCCCGCCAAGTGAGCGCACTTCGCTGAACTACACCAGCCAGAAGTGCGCGCTCGAGGACACGGCCGACGTGGTGGTGCACTACCGGTACTATCCCGACAAAGTGAGTATCTATCTCTCCTTGCGCACAAGCGCACTTCGCTGAACCACAGAAATCAGAAGTGTGCGCTCGAGGATACGGACAACGTGGTAGTGCACTACTGGTAGTTACTATCCCGACAGAATGAGTACCTACCATTGTGTAGGAAAGATGTCATACGAAACTCGTAAAAACTTAGCACAAACTAATTTGAGCTGTTGGTGTTTTGTATCCAGCTTAAAATATCTTAGGATATTGCACGAATGAATGTTCTACAAGCACTGCTTGTCCTACTGTTTGATTTTTGTGGGGAATGGGGTACAAAATCACAGAACACAATATTTTTGGAATAAGCATGACTCGAGAGTAGATTAGTTCCTTATTTTTACAGTGCCGTAGTCCCGCAGTTATGGCGGCGGCCGATCAGCATCCCAATTAATTCCAATTCCATTGCTTCATATGTTTGAAAAATTATTCTGCTCAACAGCATAAATAACACAATGAATGTTGTCAAATTGTCGAAATGAAAGACCATCAGTATTGTCAGAATGCAATTGTAAGTATGTATCGAAATTACCAAGCAGGTTGTAGGAGCATAAAGTTCGATGAAGTCATGGTGGCTAAAAATAATCAAACTTAATCGTCCTAGACAAATTGTTTGAGGCAAATACTTATGGGAAATTCTGGAATAATTTATAATGACGAAAACACTCATCGGAACGATACCTACGGAAAAATCATCAATAATGAGATTAGTTCTGCTAAAACAAAGCAAACTATCTGGGTCAAACACAAAAACGTATGAAAAAGTGTTCGGGTTACATAAATTCCATAGTACGTATTATTAGAGCGTGTTTGTGTTTTTATTATTTAAATTATCATGAGTGGCCTCACTGTTCATGAACCCGAATATGTTTACAGAATGTAAATTGAAGCAATAGAATCAAAGCTACAGAGTTTTTTGTGAGCGAGGTCAGCCCAGGGGCGGCAGTCTCGACATAGATAGCGATTGCTTTACGACCGAATTCGGTCGCAAAGACCTACAGATGTCCCTAGACGGTCAACATTGCTTTTCAACCAATGGTTGAATAGATAGCCATCACTTTACGACCGAAGTCCTAACGATCCGGATGTAACGTTATTTGGTAGTTTCGATACTTCAGAGTATTTCGATTGTCATCGGTATGTTATCGAACGTTGTCGCAAATTATCGCTGTTTACGAATATATTTTGCGATCATTTTTGACAGCCCGCAAAGTGATTCGGTAGGATTGCTATTGATGCTGTTAGAAGTTTTAAGAGGAAGAAATCACAGCATAGAGGAAAGTAATATATCGAGTAAATCACAGTTTAATTATGGCGGAAGCATATTTGGTGTGGGATTTAGTCGTGCTTCAACACAGACGCGACATTATTGAATGACGACAAATCGGAAAAAATCGGCGCGACTGTGAAAATGTAATGGATTTGGAGGATTCTGAATTTCTGTCTTTATACAGAATTAATAAAGAAATGTTCAATGAGCTCGTAATTGAACTTCAGCCATCTCTGCAGAGACTGATGGATGATGGAGGAGACCACCGTACATGGTTGCTTGGTAGGTAACAGGCCAATGTTGTCAGCAAGAGGGGGTGCGAATAAGGCCGCCAAATATAATATCAATGTTTAATCTTTTAGGTGATGATAGATATCCGTTGGAGCCATGGCTGATGACTCCAGTGAAACATAGGCGCATTGGCGCAGGTCAAATTACATCGCGCGTAGCGGTCCGTAGTTTTCGCGCGCGAATTTTTTTGCAATACTTTAGAGGTTAGCGTAATTAAGATTATCTTATCGGCATACTATATTTGATCTTATTTATTTAAATAAGAATAAATTATTAATTTTCTGCTTTCGTTCATACCAAAATGTCTCCTACTGTAGACTGTTCCGATGCTTAGCACCTCAGTTTGATAGATGTTTAAAAATATTTCAGGAGCAATAAATACATTTTATAAATGTAAATGTATGTAAAAAATGAAGCAGCATTCGAAGAAAGAAGAAGACAGGACAGGGAAAGATATCGACGAAAAAAGGAACAAGGTAAAATTAAAACTATTAAAGACTGCACCCCTAGAGAACAAAGACAAATCAGAAAAATATGGAGGGAAAAGGCCAAATTAAGACGCCAGAAGGAAAAACATTTTACAAATGCTTCGTGTTTCGTTGAGCAGAACACTCCACCTTCTAGTCCCTCATTTTCGCGTATTAATGTTGGGAATGCAATTGTGAAACGCAACGCACGAAGATTAAGAATTGAAAATAACTACCTAAAAAAAAGAATATTTGAGCTGGAATCTAAAATGGCCAAGTACCGTTTGAGAGCTATTCGATCTTGTAATAGAGAAAACAAAGAAAAGAAAGTTCCTCAAAGAAACTTTAAGAAGGTGCAAGAAAGAAAAAAAGGAGTAGAAGATTTTTTGCTTCAAGATGGAAATAGCACACTTACATCAGGGAAAAAAGACACCATAACAAGAAAAAAAATTAAGAAACAAGTTCGTTTTTTGAATGATTCTCTTTTTAACCTACTTATAGCCTTTGTTAATAAATCTGGTACTAATATCTCTTATGAAACTTTTCGGAGATATCGTCCATTCTGGGTCCTGTTTCCTAAAGTTGATGCCAGAAACACTTGCTTATGTGCCATACACGCAAATAATAGTTTTATAATTCAATCTCTTCACAATGCTAAGATGATTTCTTATAAATCTATATCAGACTTTGTTTTGCTAAAGTATTTATGCTGTAACAATACGCTAAGCTTGACTTGCTTGGAAAAGAAATGTTTTAGTTGCAAAGACAAAACTTTGGAGTGTAATATTTTTGATGCTAATGATACTGTATCATTTGAAAGGTGGATCACAAAAAGTGTTCCTGTGGTTATTAAAAATACTACAAAACAGTGTCGCAAAACTATTAAGGAAATGGTGCAAACCACAAAGAAACTACTCTTTGAGAAATTAATCTTAAATTTACCTACTTTAAGAAAACACGTGGCAAACATGATTAATCAAATTAAATCCATACAATGTGTTAAACAAAATTTGTCTACCGTTGAGGGATTACTACACATATACTTCTCAGAAAATTTTAACTGTAAGTATGGACAAGAGGTCCAGTCGGCGCATTTTGGTGGATCAAAATCGCAAATCTCGTTACATACAAGCGTATACACTCAGGGGCACATTTAACCGGCCACCTACATTTTGTCGATTATTTCAAAGTTGTATCGGATTTTAACTAATTTTGTTATAAAATTACTTTGGGTGAATCTTTGAGAACACAAATGAAACATGTGTAAGTTGTGAAATGGTTTAATCAAGACAAAAAATTTCAAAATGCGAATATGCAGTCTTCTGACCAAAAACGACATTTAGCAAAATTTTAATTTAAAAAAAGTATGCTCTTATTTATCGCACTAATAATGTGTATTTCCTCCTCTGGCCCTAATCACCTCTTGTAATCGATTTGTAAGCCCGTCCATTATGTCTTGGATGTCGCTTTGTGGAATGTTCCTCCACTCCTCAACAGCTGCAGTTTTCAGCTCACTGATGGTCCTAGGAGCTGGTGTTCGACTCCGAATTCGTCTTTTTAGGTTGTCCCATACATGCTCTATCGGGTTCAGGTCAGGACTCCGAGCTGGCCATGGTAATCTCTGAATATTGATGGCGTCCAAGTACTCTGTGACAATTCTCGCGGTGTGTGCACGAGCGTTGTCGTGCATTAAAACAAAATTATCGCCAATGAATGGAGCAAATGGCATCACATGTGGTTCTAGGACTTCTGTCACGTACCTATGAGCATTTACGCTGCCTCTATCGAAGACCACCAACTCTGTACGGGCCTCGTAACAAATGCCACCCCACACCATAATCGAGCCTCCTTCGTAGCCCACTGTTTCAACCACAGCACATTCAGCAAACCTTTCACCACGGCGTCTATACACCCGCTGACGTCCATCAGGACCTCGTAAAGCGATTCTTGATTCATCAGAGAAGAGAACTGCTTTCTATTGCTCTGACGTCCAATTTAAATGTTCTCGAGCAAAAACAAGTCTCGCTCTTCTGTGAGTTGTCGTTAGCTGTGGTACTCGAGCCGGTCGAAATGATCCCAGATCCCTCTCTGCTAACCTTCTTCTTATTGTTCTTAGGCTCACACTTACATTTCGTACCTCAAATAAGCGGTTACGAGCCTCAGAAGCCGTTGTGAACCGATTTCGAAGAACGTTCGAGACGATGTAACGGTCATCTCTCTCTGACGTACACCTGTCCTGGTCCTGGTCTGTCTCTCTCTGTTGTCCTGGTCTCCTTGTGTAGGAACCGGTCTCTCTGAAACGCCGGATAGCATCTTGGATAGTGCTTCGTGGGTATCCAAGCATTCGTCCAATCCGACGCTGGCTGAACCCAGCGTCTGCAAGTGCCACAGCCCTAGCTGCTCCAGCTACGTCTAGTGGCATTATTTTAGTGTAAATAAGGTCACAGTACTTCAATACCTCGGTTTTGTTCGAAACAATGGTAAGACAACGTTGTAAAACAAATTTATCCTTCACACAAAACGAGAGGCGAGACTGTCAAATTTCTACTGAACTGATTATTGTTGAATAAAAACCACAAAAGTAAAAAAAAACGCGGGTATATGTGTTTTCTTTATGTCAGATATACCCACTTATAAAGTTACGCCTAGTAGTCAAAGCCCAAGTTAACATAAACAAACGATATGGAATTTCGAATGAGTGGACGGTTAAATGTGCCCCTGAGTGTATTATAATACCAACTTAGAGTCTCCTAACAATTATGTAAACAGTTCTTCATTTTGTACCGCATCAGAAAACCTCCGACATGACCCAACTGCTATATGCATCCACTTAATTGCTATAATAAAAATAATTAAGGAACTGTCCCCTGATTTGCAAACTTTACACATTTTAAGCGATGGTCCTCTTACTCAATACCGCAACAAGTCTATGTTTTTTTTAATCGCAACGTTATTAAGCGAAGAATTTTCTGTTACATCCATTATTTGGCATTTTAGTGAACGGGGTCATGGGAAAGGTGCACCCGATGGTGTTGGAGGGTGTATCAAGCGCATTTGTGATAGTCATGTCGCAAAGGGAAATGACGTGTCTAATTTAGATGATTTAATGGCATGTTTATCTATAAATTGTAAAGGTATAGAGGTGTTTAAAATCGACGAGTCGAGGTTTCCTGAAATCGATCTACTTTTGAAGGAGAGCGCTACACGTCCTTTTAAAGGTACGCTCGAAATACATCAAATTACATGGCATAAACAAAATCCTCATGTTATTCATGCCAGGCGATTGAGTTGTTTGGATTGTGCAGCCCATGAAAGATGTCCGCATTATGAAATTGGACAGATTCAAATACAATTTAAAGCTCCAATATCTCCCACTAATTCCGTATTATCTGATCATCACTCTTTCAATGTGTCGCCGGCATTTCCTCTAGCAGGGCCTTCCAATAATCGCAACTCTTTGTATGAAGCTTACTCACCTGCCAGTACAGGAACTAGTAATGCTACAACTGAGCCAATGTCACCCGGTTTCTCTGAAAGATTGACACCTGATAATCCAATTGAAAACTTATCTTTACAAAGCCATACTCCTATGAAAAGCGCACCTCGCGGTCGTATAGTCTTCGACGACTCTGAGTCTTCCGTAGAAATGACTCCAAAGAAACGCCAATTGCCTTATGGACGAGTCTGGACGATGGACGATTCTGACGATGAAAATATATTTTAATTGTTTTTTTTTTATAAAGGAAAGTTGTCCAGTCTGTGGACACTTTGTTTTTATTTTTATTTTATAAACCAAGATAACTTTCGCACATTGTTTGCTTACTTCCATAGTAAGCAAACGATTGGATACTTTGAACATTTTAAATTAGGTTTTCCAAATATGTACCTGTACCTAAAAAACAAATATGTACCTGTAACCTGTAGACAACTAGGTCTTTTCTGTGGAATTTCTACAGGACAGATGTCCATTCTGTTTTTTTTTTAAATTATTTTTAATTTTCTTAAATACTTGAATTTTCAAACATTATTCTGTCTTGTAACGAAAGTGTTATTTATTTTGATCATATAAATTAAGTTCTGTAAACAAAACATAATAATGTGATTACATATTAAGGTTTATGTTGTTACCTGTAGACAATTAGGTCTTTTCTGTGGCCTTATAAAATAGAAAATTGTTGTTATTCGAAAGAATATGTAAGACTGATCTATATCGATATTATTAAGAATTATAAGAGACCATTACACGAATAAAGGCTGATTTTCAAACTCATATGTGAGGTTTTATTTTTTGGAAATGATGAATTACGTATTTTGTGTTTGACCCATCTACATAAAAAAACTAATTTTTCGAAGTAGGTAATTATAGAGATTTCGGATGGTTATTTGTTAATTTTAAACCTATTGTAAGCATATATTATTTGTATAGATTTTGATGTATTTTGCATGGTTTTTGCTGGACTATCGAGAGTTTGTAGGTTGGGCCCTTTGGGCAGAACTAAGCTCAATTAATTGTTCTAATGACGAATGTAAACCAGTTTGATCGGTACTCCCTATGTGTTGCCTGTTACAACAGTTATCGCAATGACAGGAAAATATTTGTTTATGGGTTTCGTTTGTGCTTTGTCTTACACCTGCAGTGATATTCTAAAAATCTCACCGTGTCAATCCCAAGCATCAAGTTGAATGACAGCTTACTTCGCCTAAGTTTTCATGGCGAGTTTTCTACAAAATAGACAGGCTGTAACACATAACATTAACTTTCCCGCAGTCCTACACATTTGTGTCGGAGTTGGACCCGGACAGCGAGGTGTGCGAGCACTGGAACCCCTGCCAAGTGGGCTACATCTTCAGCCTGCCCGGACCCGACCAGGCCTCGCCAGCCATCGAACTGTGGCGTAAGTCCTGTCTCATACCTAACAGTACAGCTCTTCGTGAAGGATCATCATCTGGCTAGCCAACTATATTGAGGTCGGCTCCCAGTTACTGGGTAACACGATACCCCTTGGCAGGACTGGTTGTCAGACTTTTGGGCTTCTGACTACCCTCAACGACTGTCAAAGATCTACGAATGACAGCCGGGACCAACGGCTTAACGTGCTTTCCGAGACACGGAGGAGTCTCGGTATGTAATATTATGGATGGAAGAATTACTGCCGATAAAAGTTGCTGTGTTCCCGTGGGTGCAATAGCTGTGTCCGGGTTAGCATTGGATATGCAACGGCTCTTGAATTGCAGATGATTGTGAAATATTCCTTGATAGGCGAATACTTACAATCAAGTGGGCAGCCCTATTACCTTTTATTTGTATTTGGCTGTCAATTACTCTCATTTTAATGGTTTTTCATATTATTATTTCAGATAACTACAGTAAGTTGTTAAAAATGTTTTTCTCTACCTTGCTTCTAAAATAAATTCAATAAATTAATGCGAGTAGAACCACTCCTTTCGTTCATATGGAATGCCGTACTTATTCTAAAAACTGGCCAAGTGCGTGACGGATAACGCACAATGAAGGGTTCCGTAGTCCATCCCACTAAATGCTAAACTTTACTCTAGAATACAATATTTAAATTGCTACTTACATTTCACTCCGCACATTCCACTTTTTCATAACAATAAACAAACAATATAATAACGTAAGCTAGTACTTTTACGGTAACTGTCAAATGAGATACTTTAATTCGATTAAACTGATACAAAAATCACATACTTTTAATTTTATATTTAATATTTAAAATCACTACAAATCTTATAAATATTTGGAAATTATGACATACTCGACGTCCGTATCACTGCAGGGATTCAGCAGAATATCAGCGTCAGGTATATTTGCCTGGCACATGCTGAGCTGGACTCCCATTTGGTGCAACCTTGAAGCGCACACCGCACTTTTTTATGTTCGTTGATCCATTGTTTTACAGTGTGTCATAGCCAATAGTGTCATTACAATGTCTTGCTTTCTTCTTTCTTCCTTCCTTCTTGTCAAATTTCATAATTCTAGGTCAACGGAAAGTACAGATAGTGCAATCCAAGACTACGCGCCCCACTCCGCGCTTACTGTACTGTAAGCTGTACTTTAGTACGGAGCGGAGCGGAGTGGGGCGCGTCTCAGTGGATTACACTATCTATACTGTATTATTAATGGCATATAGGGATTAATGGCCGTATCTTATTGCGTCGAATTAGAAGCTTGATTTTTTTAGAGCTCCAAGGGACCGTAGACCTACGTATTTGATATTAATTTCAACTCGATATCTCCTCGCGTTCCCGATAATAAGTGTCTTGACAGACAGACAGACGGATAACGAAGTGATGCTATAAGGCTTCCGTTTTTTATTTTTGAGGTACGGAATCCAAAAAAATAAATAAAAATAAGAATGTCTTTAAGGTTTTTTTTTAATACTATTTACTGACCCTAAAGGTGACGCGAATAAGCGAGGCTGCGCGCACTTTGAAGACACAAAATATAACTTTATTTACTACACAAAAAGATGCACATTTAATTGAGATAATTCGTAAATGTCCCGCGGTGTCGCGCTACGCCGCACTGCGCCTCGAGATGCCTCGCGGCACAGCGAGACGCATTACGACGCAGCGCTGCTTCGCCGGTGGCCTGTAAGGGCGGCGCGCGCTGCGCCTCGCGAAGCCGTTGACGCAGCGTGACGCTACAAGGCGCAGCCTGACGCTGTCGTGGCGACTTGTCTCTACCAGTAGCTAGTGGAGAGGGAGCTTGCGGCGAACGTAGACACGTTCCACTGCGCAGCGCGAAACCACAGTCCTCTTCAACCATCGTCGCGTCGCGTCACGTCTCGGTGTAAACTGATCCTTACAAGGAACGAAAATAACCGATATTTTCTATTTTCAGCTGGAGGCAAGTTTCCTATTTAATATTTCAGCCTATAGGGATCTCGCGCACTAGACGGCCACGAGCACGAGCAGTATTAGCAACGACCAGATAAACTATAGAAAAAGATACTAATCGCGCACTTGGTCGCAACGGCCAACTAGCCGCAGACCATACAATACCACTAGACAGCCACGACTGGCCGGAGTCGTGGCCGCGCGTCTAGTGCGCGAGATTACTTAATGTCTATAGAGTTGATTTTATACTGCTGCAACATTCCATTACCTTCCACATATTTGATGAAAAATGATGATGTTGATTCGACATTTTTCGATATCCACGCGGAGAGTGGTGGGCACAGCTAATAATTACCTAATCATGTTTTAAATTTATTTTATTTTATTTTTCAGACACTGATTGTGGTAAATAAAAAATAATAAGTATATTACATACATTTTTTTTTTAAACTAACCTTAATAATTTGTTTTTTTTTCATTCTGTTCCGGACAGAAATTTCAAGTAAGTAGTTTGTTTTGTCGAGTAAAAAAAAACGTCTAAATATTCTGAATTCCTTTTTATTAGATTTTCTTACGAGAGTAATAATATTATTGTGATTTTTTCGTTTTAGGAGAAGGTAAGATTAATAATATTATATACTAGCTGGGCCCCGCGGTTTCACTTATAAGTCTCGATCGCGTCGGAATATCGGGATAAAAAGAACCCTATGTCCTAACCCAGTTCATGGTCTACCAATGTGCCAAATTTATTCTAAATCCGTTCACCTGTTTTACCGTGAAAGCGTAACAAACAAACATACAAAAAAAAAATATTTTCTACACTTATCAAAAGTGTCTAGGGATCAAGTACATTTTTAACTAAACAAAATCATCCAACAAAATCTAGTTCCAAACTGGCTTCTCACTTTTATTCCCAACAACACACGAGTATCACTATATTTTGTAAAAATTAAGAAAAAATGCAATTGATGGTCATAGTCCGCGGTCACGGTACGATTCCGTCGAGCAGTATTTTGGATGTACATACCGGTCCTGTCTGCGAGTGGTGGTGCGAGATCATCCTCCATGTCGCTCGGCCACGCTGCCCGTGATACCTACGATAGCGTGTCCAGAGGCGGCTTATGACGCTCTGTGTAGTGCCAAGAGCGACAGCCACAGTACGTTGCCTGGAACGTTCCGACGGCTCTCAAGTCTCATCATCTCTTCTCGTATCAAATGATGTCGTCGCTCCATATCGATGCAATTTTTTTTAGTTCCGATGCAGAATTGTAATGGTTTCTTAAAACGCTATTACACACTTTTACAGGAATCCTGATTAAAAGTTGATTTTCTATTTTTAATCAAAATTTAAAGAAAATTCTTGATTCAAATACGGTAGGCGCTCAATAATCCGACACGTCCAATAGCCCGGCGTTTTCTAACTTAGCTCTCCTACCATAAGGTGTCCGTCTCCTACTCTGTAATCCAGTTGTTTAATACAAAAGTGCCGGATTACAGTGGCCCAAGTCTGCTATTTTTATAAATTCGTCATTCCAACACGATCCCATTGTCATTTTGCTAAAAGTTCGTAATCTGCTAAATTCATAATGGTCGATCATTGGTTGATAATTGTATTCCACAAACACGATACTCGTAACGAATTAAAAGCAATGACTGCACAATGAAGTTCTCATGGTAGGTCACTGATCAAAGGAACTGTCAAAATTTTAGTAGATTACCGCCTAAGTCAGTCATACATTTTTCATTATGTACGAGATTACCAATAGATGCCATTTCTTTCAATGGAGTGTCAGTGGCTGACCATTGGAAAGTCATAATGACGCCAATATAATGTAGATTACCAAACTTATCAAAATCAACCGTTATGAAATCATTGATAGACCATTCTGACACTATTGTAATAGCAGACTTGGGCCCCAGAGCGCGCGCATTGATCGTTGTCGTTCTGCAGTCCGGTCCGATTCTACGAGTAGGTATTACGTAAACTAATAAAGATTTTTTACTAAAAATAGGGGTGCCGGATTACCGAGTGCCTACTGTTAGTACTGATAAAGATTTTTTCCTGCACAAATACCTTTTTTATTACAAGTAATGTGGATAACTGCCTCGTTGGTGTAGTGGTTGCAAGCGCTACTGATGATCTTGAGGTCCGCGTAATACACGATCAATCAGATTCTGAATCGTTTTGAAACAGATTGCTAATCCATTGCTTCATTAGTTCGAAAAAAAATCTGCTCAACAACGTAAATAACGCAATGAATATTTATATGAACTGTCATAATGAAACAGATTACTCGTAATCGTTTACGAAAATGTGTTACGTAATTAGATATCTGGGTACGATTCCCAGGTCGAGTGAAGTGTTACGGGGTTTTCTTATCTGGAATTTCTCGTTAGCAGCCAGGGTGTTGCGCTCGGTTGATGGCAACATGCTCGCCCCCTATTACATGGGACTCAAACATAACTGGCTGGTGTACCATGCGTAGACCTCTGCCCAACCCTTCGTGGAAACATGGCGTGATGTTATGTAATGTAAATTAACTTTTGAAATAGATTAATCATTAATTCTTTTAACATTTACAGAAATTGTACCCCGTGAGTATATTATACCATTAATTCTTTTGTTTTTGTTGAACTTATTTGCAGTATGATTGATTATTGTTATATTTTAGCTGTTCCCGGTACGTATGTTGCATTATATTATTTAATTCCTTAACAAAACTTCACTGAAAAACAGTCACTAAGATGTAAAAGATATTTAGCAAAATAAACGAAAATTGACCACCATTATCTCCAAAGATACTGAGACAAACTAAAATGACAAAAAAAAAAAAAACTGAATATAGTTCTATAATACTTATAGATAACAGGAAAACCTATAAGAATCTTGATAAATCTCCCAATATTGTACGTACAAACTTACATTTGCAGTTGGAATATATCGGAGAACATGTTTTTCAACTACAATTTTAAGTTTTTCCTTGGGATAAATTCATCCCAACTACGGAACCCTTCATTGTGCGTGGCCTGACACGCTTTTGGCCAGTTTTATTAAGGAGACGTAGGAAAATAATATTGAAAAAAAATCTACATTTTCAGACGATATGGTTGAGACGACATTCTTGGCGCAGAACCACGTGACAAGCACGCGTCGTGTTTTGATACCCAAGGGCTACGAGTACCACGGGGTCGCCAAGTACCTGCCCAACGGACTGCGGGTGAGCTCTACAACCTAAGTAGTACTACGGCGATGCTTCCCTTGAAGCGGCACCAACTGAATGAAAGAAAGAAAAAGAATAAATAATAATAGAAAGAAAGAAAAAATATTTATTGGGACAAGCACAAGAGATCAAATAAAACACACACTTATTAAAAATAAAAGCAAGAAATTAAAACAATAAAAATAAAAACAAAGTTAAAAATTAAGCAAAAAGTCCTGTGCGAGGCCAAAAGGCTCCTATCTCAGCATGATGCTGCGACATTTAACAATAAATGACGCAGCGCTGGTTTTTTGATAGGGCCCGCAGTGATGTCACGGAAAGATACAGAAATAAATACCTAAAAAATAAAAATAAATAAAGAAAGATGTATGAAATATAATAAAAAAATAAAACATTAGTCCGCGTGTCTGCATCTGACGTAACATCAATTACTTGTCTATACGTATAATAGTACTAAACGTACGAGTAGGTACAATTAAAAACTTGTCCCGAGTGCGCGTCATTTCTCGCCGACTGGCCGACACTTCACGTGGCCAATGAATGATCATTGTCATTCAACGTGGCAATGCTGCCAGTCTTCTGGGCACGTTTCTGGATGACAGCGATGCGGACGAGTACTTCGACGCCTATTTTTTTTTTTTTTTTGGGTGGGAAGTCATCAAATGACTTCTCCCGCTCTGGGTGGAGCGGGAGGGCGTGTCAGATTCTTACTGACTAAAACCCACCCGTGTTCCTTCTGTTGCCTGTGCAATGCCAGGGGGCCACGGTATCCCTTTCGGACTTTCCCGCAACCCCGGCAGGCAATGGTCTCATATCTGACCCCTTCACTCGCTGACATCTCTTAGAGGCGCGCGTGGAACACAACGCGCCGTCGACCCGGACGTGGTCCTTACCGGACGGCAAGATACCCATTGCTCACCGTCCGCAAGCCCACGACTACGGTGGCCGGGAATCGGCTATCGATTCCCGACGCCCAGGGCGTCTCCTCCTGCGGCGGCTAGGGGCGTGAGAGCGCAAACTTTGCCTCTCCCTCACGCGTTCCGCCTCCTCCTTCGCGAGCATTACTGCTTCGCAGAAGGAGGTAACGGCCTCCCATGCCCTCTCGCTCCGTACCATGGCCTGGACCAGGGCCGGACGCGAGAGATCCCCGCCACCGATCGCCTCCACTAGGACACGGCGGTGCTCTGCCCAAGCCGGGCAGACCTCCACCGTACGCTCCGCCGTGTCCTCCGGGCGATCCACGCAGTGATGACACCCGGGCGTTTCCTCCAGGCCGATACGAAACAGGAACCTCCCGAAACAACCGTGTCCGGTTAGGACCATAAATACAAAAAAACACACTTAGGCGTCGAGTACTTCGACGCCTAAGTGTCCTTTTTTGTATTTATTTGTATAATTAGCTAGATAATTATTTAATTTGGTATCTAGTGTAATAAATGGTTAGTTGTGTTAAATATTGTAAAAATAACATCCAAATTATAAACACTTCACATAAGCATAATATAAACTTCAGTTGGTCAGTACGTCAACCAAGCAATTGTTCAGTACTGACTATCGAACCTATGAGGTGATATTTATTTCAATAATTAAGTTCAAAAAACACTTTTACACGATAAAAATAAATTGTGTACCTATTAAAACAAGATGAGTTCTGTGTTTCCTATCCGACAACTCTGAGAAGAAAGTCAAACAAACTCAGAGATCACAGACTATTTTAAAGTCCAGACATAATCTTGGCCAGGTCAAGCCTGTAAGGACCATGCAGATGATGTCAGGTCTCATCGCAACCCATACCGCTATTTTTGAGGAGTAAAGACATCAACCAGCGCGTCCTGACTCCTGCTCTTTTTAAAACATTCAGCCTGTTACTCCAATATCTGTCGTTAGGGCAATGGAGAGGGCTATGCTTGGAGTTCCCGTACGTGATCGAATCAGAATTTAAGAGATCCATAGGAAAACCAAGGTAACCGATAGAGCACGAATAATTGCCAAACTGAAGTGGCAGTGGGCAGATGGCCGATGAGGCTGAAAGGTTCTGGACCTGGCGACCGCGTACTGGAAGATGTAGCGTTGGGAGGCCTTGTCGATCAATGACTTTGTGAAGGCCACAGTAATCCGCTGGATGCGACAACCACATAACGATACTTGGGGGAGGCATATGTAAAGCAGCGGAGGTCTTTCGGCTGAAATGATGATTATGATGATAAGCTTAGAGGTTATGAGGAACGGGGTGTAAAGTTCTCTATTGAAAAGGGAGGATCCTCCGACCAGATGGATGTCGTGTCTGGCGGGCAGCTAACCAACGATTGATGTCGGATAGTCTTATATACGTCGTTCACGCGGTAAATTCTAACTGCGCGATGTAGGATTTTGTGTGACGTCAGGTCTTTGATGCGTAGTTCTAATGTGGCAATGTAGATGTCGCCACAAGCCTGTTACTCCGGCGTCCTACGAGAAACTGTGTACCGTAACACTTAACATGTGAATTCTACGTTTCATTTATTTTCAGACTCGCATCAGTCGAAGGCAGGGTGTAAGTGTTTCATTAACTATTTAGAAATTACTAACCGTTTAGGTTTAATCTATACTAATATTAATAAAAAGAGGATGAGAATGGAATGGAGGGTCATATTTTCTTTACCAATAAGTTGCTGAAAAAAGAAAATAACAGGAACGTGTCTACAGCAGACATTTATTTTATGTGAAAAAAAAAATGGTCTAGTTGCATTATTTTCAGGAAGAAATAGGGGAATACATTTATATGTAGAATCGCATTCCCTGTTCCCTATTAAGCGGCTGAACGGAATTTGATAAAATTTAGCACATGACCTGGGTTAGGATATAGGATTTTGGGGTGCTTGGACAGGAAACCTCCCCGTGTGCCTGTGGGCTGGAATTCCCTTCGGATGCGTCCGGGGGGAAGGCCAGTCTTCAGGACAGACAGACACAGGCCTGGTCGTCCTTAATCGGGGTTCTGTCCCCACGTGTGTGCGGATGCGGGGTGAATCAGTGGTGGACATCTCGTTCGCTAGCCCCGCTCTGTCGCTGCGTGTCATTGACTGGCGCGTCATGGAGGGGGTGGAGACGTATTCCGATCACCGGTACATCCGGTTTGACGTCTCCGCCCAGACCTCGAGCGCGCCGGTCCGACAGGCCCCGAGTGGTCCGCGGTGGGCGCTGAAGCAGCTGGACCGGGAGCTCCTCCTGGAAGCCTCGATAGTGCAGGCCTGGGTGTCATCACCGGACAGGCCTGCCGACATCAATGACGAGGCGGAGTGGTTCCAGGAGGCCATGTCCAAGATATGCGACGTGGCAATGCCCCGGGTCCAGCCCGGACGTGCTTCGCGCCAGGTGTACTGGTGGTCGCGTCAGCTGACGACACTGCGCATTGCGTGCGTTACTGCGCGACGCCGGTACACTAGGCACCGCAGGCTCCGTATTCGACCTCCGGATACGGAAGCCATTCAGGCGGAGCTGTACGAGGGGTACAGAGCGGCGAAAACCGCCCTCCAAGCGGAGATCCTGCGGGCCAGGGCACTGGCCCGCGAGGAGTCGCTGGAGACTCTGAACAGAGACCCGTGGGGACGCCCATACAAGATGGTGCGGGAGAAACTCCGCCCATGGGCTCCCCCGCTGACGCAGAGTCTCCGGCCACAGCTTGTGGGGGACGTGGTGAGCGCTCTGTTCCCTTCGAGAGGGGAACATGCCTCCCCACCCATGGCTCCGCCTACTGCGGTGCCCGATGCGGACCACACCGCCGACGACGACGACGATGCTCTGGAGGTGACCGAGGTAGAGATGAGGGTGGCGGTACGTAGGCTGAATGCCAGAAATACCGCCCCAGGACCCGACGGCTTACCTGGGAAAGCCTGGGTCCTGGCCTCAGAGGCTCTCGGGCCTCGACTAAGGGGGCTCCTAAGCGCATGCTTGGAGAGGGGCCAGTTCCCGCTTCGTTGGAAGACGGGGAAACTGGTCCTCATCAAGAAGCCGGGGCGCCCTGCGGACTCTCCGTCCGCTTACCGGCCCATAGTGCTGCTCGACGAGGTGGGCAAGCTCTTTGAAAGAGTCATTGCAGACCGCCTCGTCGGGCGGCTGGTGCGGGTGGGGCCGGATTTGGCGGAGAGCCAGTTTGGTTTCCGCAGGGGGCGCTCCACGGTGGACGCCATCATGCGCGTGCGAGCCCTCACGACGGGGGATGCGGTGGCTCGGGGTGGGGTCGTCTTGGCGGTGTCTCTAGACATCGCCAACGCCTTCAATACCCTGCCCTGGAGTTGCATCAGGGAGGCACTCCGGTATCACCGGATGCCGACCTACCTCTGTCGTGTGGTCGAGGCCTATCTGGCAGACAGGGCCATCATTTACCCCGGTCACCAGGGAGAGTGGAACCGGCGAGAGATGTCGTGCGGTGTCCCACAGGGATCGGTCCTGGGGCCGCATCTGTGGGACATCGGATACGACTGGGTGCTGCGCGCCGACCTCCCCAATGGCGTCAGCGTCATTTGTTACGCTGACGACACGTTGGTCCTGGCGCATGGGAGGTCGCACCAGGCGGCGGCCGAACTAGCGACACACGGGGTTGCGACAATCGTGGCCAGAATCCGGCAGTCGGGACTCGAGGTGGCCTTGCACAAGTCTGAGGCCATGTGTTTTCATGGTCCTCGGAACGCGCCACCGTCGGGTTCCCAAATAACGGTAGGAGGGGTTCACATCGGCGTCGAGTCGACGATGAAGTACCTGGGACTCGTCCTCGACAGTCGGTGGAACTTCGTGGAACATTTCCGACGTTTGGCTCCCAGACTGGACCGGGCCGGGGCTGCCTTGAAGCGGCTCCTGCCCAATCTTGGGGGTCCAAACGCCTCCTGCCGGAGGCTATACGCGGGGATCGTGCGGTCCATGGCCCTGTACGGGGCACCGGTGTAGGCGCATTCGTTGAGGCGGCGGCCTGCCCGCCGGTTGAACGCGTCCCAGAGGGTCATGGCCACCCGGCTGGTCCGGGGATAACGCACGGTCTCCGGTGAGGCGGCGAGCCTCCTTGCCGGATTGCCGCCATGGGATCTGGAGGCAAAAGTCCTCGCGCATATTTGGGAGTGGCGCGGGGAGGCGAAACGCCGGGGCTTGACTCCGATGCCGCGAGAAATCGCGGCACAGCGGACAGAGCTCCGACGGGATCTCATGGTGTCATGGAGAGTGCGATTGTCGCAACCCAGTGCTGGGCACGCCACTATTGCGGCGATAAGTCCCCTCTTTGAGGAGTGGCTGGAGAGGCGCCACGGCGTCCTCACCTTCCGCCTGACGCAGGTCCTCACCGGACACGGCTGTTTCGGGAGGTACCTGTTTCGGATAAGGCGGGAGGAAACGCCCGGGTGTCATCACTGCGTGGATCGCCCGGAGGACACGGTGGAGCATACGGTGGAGGTATGCCCGGCTTGGGCAGAGCACCGCCGTGTCCTCGTGGAGGCGATCGGTGGCGGGGATCTCTCGCGTCCGGCCCTGGTCCAGGCCATGGTACGGAGCGAGAGGGCATGGGAGGCCGTCACCTCCTTCTGCTCGCGAAGGAGGAGGCGGAGCGCGTGAGGGAGAGGCAAATTTCGCGCCCTCACGCCCCTAGCCGCCGCAGGAGGAGACGCCCCGGGCGTCGGGAATCGATCGCGGATTCCCGGCCACCGTAGGCGCGGGCTTGCGGACGGTGAGCAATGGGTAGCTCGCCGTCCGGTAAGGACCAGGCCCGGGTCGACGGCGCGTTGTGTTCCACGCGCGCCTCAAAGAGTGTCAGCGAGTGAAGGGGTCCGATGAGACCATTGCCTGCCGGGGTTGCGGGAAAGTTCGAAAGGGATACCGTGGCCCCCTGGCATTGCACAGGCAAGAGAAGGAACACGGGTGGGTTTTAGTCAGTAAAAGTCTGACACGCCCTCCCGCTCCACCCAGAGCGGGAGACGTCATTTGATGATTTCCCACCCAAAAAAAAAAAAAAAAAAAAAAAAAAGGATATAGGATTTTGGAGGTATTTTTATCCCGGTAGTACGTTTCAGCCGTGGGCAAAAACTAGTTATCTTTTTCTCACGATGTTTTCCTCCACCGATGTTAGTGATGGCCAAGATAAACTTAGACTACTGTCTAAGTTTCAGTTCGTTCGTTTGTTCTAGTGTCTAAGTGTCGTCATGTGAATTGAAACAGTATTTTGGTACTTGCCTGGATTTGAGCCCACAACCGCATGCATGAGGCCCCACATGGACAGCACAACATTGACATTATGAAACATTGTTTATAATCATTCGCTGGAAAATGACTCGTTTGACAGATTACATGACCCACACCTCCTAGACATAGGTAGTATAGTTTTTTTTACAACGAGGAACCTCATGGCCTGCATCTCACCTGATGGTATGTGATGATCAGGCCGAAACTGGAAGCTAGTTTCACCCGAAATCCTCAACCACAGAGGAACTGGCTATCTTATCTCTATCTGCCGAAACACAGCAATGCTGTTAACATTGTTGCTATGGCGACAAACTTAGATAAGATGGTGACCTACCAAAACGACCAAACAATTTTGCCCCTACTGGGAATCGGACCCCGACCTCTGGGTTTGAGACAGATGGTCTAACCACACACCACAGAGGCGGTTATTACTATATAGTAATAAAATTATTAATTAGTTTATAGGTACATATATGCTTTATACTTTATGTTACAGGCTTTGGACGTAAGTTTTAATTAAAACTTTTTTAATTTCAAACTCGGGTGTTACACAGTCAAATTATAAAATAAGCAGATGGACACCTTTGCTAAGATCACACACAAAAACTTAAACTCCAGATTATTCAAGGGAAAATTGTTTGACTGGTTATACTCGAAAAATTTCTATAGTCTCAAAGAATTTATGGATAAGAAATTCTCATGTTAGTATTAAGTGAACATATGCATGCTAAGTACAATTCTGGAAAAACATGTAAGATCTTTATTGTAAATCATTGTAAAACCGTGTATACCATGTTTTATGCAAATAAATACTTACTTACTTACTTACTTATATACAATTATTCAAAAAAGACAACTTTTTGGTCCACATTAAGTACTTAATACTATTTTAGTCCGAAAGTAAAAATAATATATTTAATGGTGGTGGCGGTCGAGTTTCTTGCCCATTCTTCTCCTTAAGAAAACTACTTTTTGGAAAGGGGCGACTAGAATCTATTTTTTTTTTGTTGTAAATTTTGACGTTAAAAAGTGCCTTTTTGCGCCTAAATGAAATAAATTATTTGGCTTTGACTTTGACTTTAAAATCAATACCAAAAGTTGAGTCTATTTGGTGAACAGCGTCTCAAATCAAATCATAACGAGTATGACGCCTAAGTACCTTTTTTGTATTCATGCGAATAAGAGTAGTTAGCTAACACGTCACTTGAATTAGTAGGTACCTCGTGTAAATAGTTAGTTTTATAATAATCGTATGTAAGCATTACCAACTTACCTAAATGAATATTTGCAATTATAATAAATTGAATCAAAGTCATTTATTCAAACTAGGCTAAGAATCAGCATTATTTTAACGTCAAAATTACATAAGACAGTCCCCCAAAACGCCCACCCTTCACCACTTCCTAGTGCTTTAGCTGGGTAGAAGAAGTGGCGCAACACACTCCCCAGCAGCACAGCTGTCTGTTCAGTTAGAAGAACTTGAACCTTTTTAATATATTCAAATCTATGGTTTAAACTAATTAACATTACGAAACACAAAACATACAAGATGGATAGATAGCATATTCTTTATTGTACACCATAAAAGTTACAGACATAAATTTAGAAATTTTACATAGGGTGACACAATGGGCGGTCTTATCGCTTAAAGCGATCTTTTACAGACAACCTTTGGATGGATTAAAGGTAACAGGAGAGACAATACTGCAGGTATTCAGCGGTGTACCATCTACATATACAATTAATACATACATACATAAAGCATAAGCTTATTCATATAACATAGATATACCTACTTATGTACAATTATAAACATGAAACAAGAGCAAGGAACTATATGTAATGATGATGTTTAAGGAGAGAGGAAGTGTTATGAATTTAATTATTTGCCATATTATGTTAGCTACCACACGCCAATATACCAACAGAATGTGTTAATTTCAGAACTTCGACAATATAGAAGTGAAAAGCGAAGTAGTCGGCATCTATGTCAGAATCCGTATGAGCTTCCGCCCCATGCGAGCAGAGGACGCCATGACGTACTACGTGCGGTTTGAAGAGATCGCGAGGAGGGAGAACTTCATGCACATACCTCTGGTCACCCTCCGTAAGTAGTACAAAAAGAACAAGTTGGGAGAAAAAATAGCGTCACATCCACGCAAAACAGCCATCGCTCAGTATAATCACAGTATAATAAAGTAACAGTATTAAATCTCGGCAGTGACCTTGAAATAATTACCTACGACCGCTCGGTAGATAAACCTTTCGTGTTCCTACGCCGAAGTACCTACCTATTTATACTGTGGCATCATGCTGTGATTCTATGCGAGACAGAGCCCCAGCGCTGGTTTTCAGCGACAGCCGGCGTTGACGTGACGACGACCGGTGCAGCATTTATTTGTAGATAATTTTTACGATAAATAGACGTGCATCAAATCTTCACGACGTTAATAACGCCCTACTGCCGGTCCAAAATTGCTAATAATTTAGTATTAAATGGGAAAAAAACTAAATGCGTAAAATTTGCTTTACAGAATCTTAAAAATAGTATTTTTGACATAGTATTGAATAGGGAGAAACTAGAATTCGTCGATAAAACTCTTTTCTTGGGGATCACGCTCGACTCACGGCTGCACTGGGGTCCTCATTTAACATCTCTTGCAGGACGGCTAAGTTCAGCAGCATATGCTGTGAGAAGGCTGAGAGGCTAGTATATTTCAGTTACTTTCATAGTATCATGTCTTACGGTATTTTATTCTGGGGACGGGCTGCAGATATCGAGTCTATTTTTATTCTGCATAAAAGTGTCATTAGAGCAATATATGGTCTCCGCAGACGCGATTATCTAAGGGAACTGTTTAAAGATATTAACATCATGACGGTACCTTAAATTGTCAATATATCTATGAAAAAATCTAAGTCTTTTCAGTAAAAGAGGTGATAAACCGGGTTCAACCGGGTTTTAGATTGGCTAAAGTAGATTCATAATGTTACAATAAAATACCTCTACTGCAACTAAATGTTACGAAATTTAAATCTTGTATAAAACGCACACTATGCTTCCAAGCATATTATCAGTTGGGGCATTACATCGCTGACAAAAATGCTTGGCTCTACGCTGGTCCAGCTCCACAAGGGCGCATAAACTAATTGTTTAGTATTAGAAAATATTGTTGGAGCTGCTGAAGATTGAAAAACTATCTTTACATTGTATAAATTCAATCTCCTAGTACTCGTATTATATAATTGCATAGCACATGTGTGAGCACTATGTGCTTTAATTACCAGCCATGAGCACTATAAGCTTTTCCTTTAAAGCTACCATTTACTGGGTACGTCTTTCATTGACTTATGGCGGCTGAGAGTATGTCGTGCTCACTCAAATGTCTCGCTGGTGGTGGCGTGTGTGTTGGATTATTAAGTTCCTTTAAAAATGGTTGAGCTAAATGGTGTTGATCATCTCTTAGCTGCCACGGCTTATTTTAAACTATTTTAATTTTTGAATTGTTTTTGTTTTTATATTTTTGTTACGGACGCTTTTAACGTGCACGTCTTTCTACATTGTTCTCACATCTATAATTTCAACATGAATGATGTAATCAATATTTTGTAACAATATTTTGATTTAAAAGAGTGTCCGTGGAGTTTTTTGCCCGTTCTTCGGTTTAAAGATTTTTTTCTCATAAGAACAATACATAGGTTCACTTACAATGAGATACAAAGTAATTGTATATATCTAAATAAATACATTTTGCCTCCGATGTGTGTTGGTGAAGTTATACAAAACAAATACCTATTATAGGAAGTAATAATTGCTAACATCCATAGGAACCTACTACGCTTTGGAATGGGCAACTACCTACTCGTAACTAGCTTCATCTTTCTGAGTGACCGACCACTTGACAATTCAAAAGTACCTGTAATTGGTATATTTGAAATAAATGCTTTGAGTTTGAGTTCGAGAGGACAGCTGATAGAATTACCAAACATTCTTATTAGCTTGGGCAGGACTATGGTTTTTTTTTCCGGACGACGGTTCTCGAATGATGCGTTTACTAATGAAAAGCATTCAGTTCTAGGTTTCCGTACCCAAAGGGAACCTTATTACTAAGCCGCTGTCTGGTCATCTGTCCGTCCGTCTGTCTATCAGCAGGCTGTATCTCATGAACCGTAATAGGTAGACAGTTGAAATTTTCATAGATTGTGTATTATATTTAATCATTTATGTACACACATAAATAAACAGACAAGATGAAAAGAACAGAAAAATACGTACAAAGGTGATGCTTATTTCTAAAGAAATCTCTTCCAGCATACCTGCAATAGGACAGAGGGTAAAAAGAGATGTAGACACAGTGTGTAAGAGTAGAGAGAAAGTAAAATACATAAAATCAAAACAATTCATTCAATAAAATAAAACAAATTATATGACAATATAGGTACTTACGAACATACATACAATCATGCATACTTCTAAAATAAATAAAATACAACTTTAATACCTACGCAAATATGACGAAGTGAAAAGATAAATTAAAGGTACTACCCCCTTTTAATTTTTAGTTCTTTAATGTTATAGCAATAGAAATACACATACACATCATCAAAAGTATTTTGTATAGATTACAAAATACTTTTGATAAAAAAGTGTATCATTGTCTAGAGCTCATCGAGTACAAAATATATGTTTTATATGTTTATATATAAAAAAAGTTCAAAAAGTTGTCACTTTTAGACCTTTTTGTACGAGCTCTATTGCAACAACTAAACAAGTTAGAAATTTGAAACTTCTATTATGTACTTTATGCTATATTTACTCAAAATATATTACAAATATTGTATTGTATTTTTTTTAAATATGGATGATTTTCTGCAACTGCAAAAAATAACTTTGAAATTCACAGTATCATTATGAAATACAATTTTACCTTTGAGATTTTTAAAATTTAAGATGACGAATATTCTTCGTTTAGTATTTTCATTTATTTTGCTAAATAGTGTACAGTGGTACGGAACCCTTCATGCGAGAGTCCAACTCGCACTTGGCCGGTTCAATTATTTCGCATCGTTTCTTGATGTTGATGAACGTTGCAGGCATAGGGCTAACGCCGTTCACATCGGAGGTGGTATGTTGGCTGCCACCGCAGCAGCTCAACGCCATCAGCATTAACTTCACGTGCGCACACTGCCTGCTGCGCGGCATCACACTGCGCGACTACGACGGCTCCATGCGCAAGGTGGACGAGGACAAGTACCAGCTGCGCAAGTTCAACGATGAGTACGTTATACCCACACCAGAGCTTTGCACGAGTATGTTATACCCACACGAGGGCTTTGCACGAGTATGTTATACCCGCACGAGCACTCTACACGAGTATGTTATAACCGCACTAGCGCTTTGCAGGAGTATGTTATACCCGCACGAGCACTCTGCACGAGTATGTTATACCCACACGAGCGCTCTGCACGACTATGTTATAACCGCACTAGCGCTTAGCAGGAGTACGTTGACCCACACGAGGGCCTTGCACGAGTATATTATACCCACACGAGCGCTCTGCATGACTATGTTATAACCGCACTAGCGCTTTGCAGGAGTATGTTATACCCGCACTAGCGCTTTGCAGCAGTATGTTATACTCGCACTAGCGCTTTGCATGAGTACGTTAAACCCGCAATTGTGCTTTGCACGAGTATGTTATACTCACACTAGCGATTTGCACGACTATTATACTGGCGTCCGCGACAGTAAAACAAATATAATACTTAATAGTTTTTTTTTTACAGTAAAGGAGTAAAGTTGAGTATTCCACATTACTAAATTTATTAGTAAGTAGTTCGTTGTCATTGTCCTACCATAAAAATAGGCAAGTGTAAGGCGATTGCGTCCATAATGTGTACGTCTGTTGGACGGAGTTCTATGTACGTTACAACGCTAACAGGTTGTTTTGGCGCGTGGGTAAAATCAGAACTTACGCAGCCATTTTGTTTTTTCAATACAATTTTTGTGACTATTTCACAAATGTTTATAAACCCTGTCAGTATCATTCAGGCGCCATAAGATTCTTGAACTAGCACTCTTTGTAGATGAGAAACTATTGTTACGTATGTCGTAAGAATTAGGTTTATGATTAATACAAGACCAGTAACCAGTAATGACTATACGTAGATACTGACAGTTGGACTATCTTCAAATTCAAGGTCGCTCAGCAGGCTATAGAGTGGGCTATGCTTGGAGTTAGTTTTAAGAATGAAATCAGAAAAGAAAAAGAACCGGAGTTCTAGAAGAGGACTGTCGGCCTTAAAAAGGTGGCTGGGACAGACTGGATGTGGAAGGCAGAGGACAGGGTATTGTGGTGCAGCCTGGGAGAGGCCTATATCTAGCAGTGGACTGCGATAGGCTGAGTTGATTGAAGTAATGATTAATTCATCTGTTTAGGCAATCAATTATCGACCTGAACACCGATTTGATAACACCCCGCGACTTCGGCGACTACTTCCTCATGATAAATAATGATGACTGCGGCGAAGAGCAGATCAAAGCACTCACTCTCAAAGGTAAATCGACCTTAATCGAAGCAGAAAGTTTATGCATGGGCAAACCGTGTCCATTGGTATAGGCGAAGAGTGGATCGGTACACTCAGAACCACTTGTTCCAGAACGATAGAAGGTGAGTATACAGAGCATGGGAGCGTCCTATTCCCACTCAAGGTGTTACTGACGCGCGTCCACCGGAAAATGAGGCCATGAGTGTTTTTTTGCGAAGCATTTGGTCGGTGCCCGTCAGTCACACTGAAGGTGAATGGATGCGTGTTGTTGAGCGGGCGTGTGACTCAATACCACACGTGGAGGCGATTACCATCAGCCCTCTGGATGTGACCCATCCATTCTGTCCATTGCCCAACTGGAAATCTCCAAGACCGGACAGACTGCACAATTTCTGGATTAAATTGCTACAAAGGTCACATGCTTGTTTAGCCTCACAATTGCAGTCATCTCTAGAAACTGGATCGCTACCACTATTCTTTACGACATGAATTACCCACCTGCTCCATAAATCGGGTAGTACTGCGGAACCTAAAAACTATAGACCATGTTTACTACATGTTTACCGACGGTCTATAAAGTTCTTACATTCATTCTTAGAGCAAGAATTGTATAAAATTTCGATAGCAACTCAATTATGTCAGAATGGATGTAAGAATGGGTCCCGCGGTACTAAGGAGCTGCTCCTTATAGACATGGCCATAAGCCAACAGGTCCGTAGATCCCGGAAGAATTTGTCGACATGTTGGATAGATTATATGAAGGTCTATGATCCGGTGCCACTTACGTGACTCATTAGGGTGCTGGAGTTGTACAAAATAGAAGCAACTCTATGCACCTTCTTGATGTCATGTATGGGGCAGTGGAGGACGGTCCTTCTCTATTCAGGATGTCAACCGATCCGGAGGATTGATGAACCGATCAAGATTAAACGGGGAATATTCCAGGTCCATAGTTTGAGTCCGCTTTGGTTTTAGTTATTCAGGTCTAGGCTATCGGTTGAGAAGTGGTGGTCAGGTGAAATCTCACCTCTTTGCATGGATGACCTGAAATATTTGCACCTAACAATTTGCGACTGGGAGCTACTGAAGGTAACAGAAACGTTCAGTAGCGCCATCAGAATGGAATTTGGTATGGACAAATATGCACTCAAGCATGTAAAGCGAGGGGGATTATGGAATCCATGGAAACCCAAATCTCGGATTCCATACACTTTAGATCCCTGTCCTCAATCGAAACCTACAAGTATATGGGTATGTCGGAAGCATTAGGCATCGATGTTACCGACATGAAACAATGGTCGAGAGAACGTTTCTTTTGGCCGCCTGAATAAAGTGTTATATAGTCTTTTATCAGGCGGAAACAAGTTGCGTGCCTTCAAATACTGAAATAGACTCAGACGAACAACCGCGAGATTTGCAGTCTCAGGGAATATTTCCTTCAAACTTACGTGGGGATGCACCGAAATGTGGTCGCAGTAGACAAGGAAAGAAAAGAAAGAATAGTTATTTATCCAACATGTGAGGAAAGTTCGTTTTTCCTATGAGTTTTGATTTTGAGTCTTGAGCGAACGAAGGATTGAAAAATAGAATCACGAGCGCAGCGAGTGATTATAAATTTCAATCCTGAGTAAGCGAAAGACTCAACAAAACGAATAGCAAATGAACTTGCTCACAAGTTGCATACAAAACTTTTCACCACTCCCAGCAAGAAAGTATTCAGCCATCATAGGTAAATAAATTAAATAGAGACACAAAGCAAATCAAAATAATTCTTTATATTTTAAAATATTTTTAAAACTTAACATAAAAAAATCAGGCAAGGTTAGTTTCTGAACGGGATCATTACTTTACTCACTGTTCAAACAGTGAGGAAAAACCAACTTTCCTCACTGTTCAAACAGTGAGGAAAAACCAACTTTCCTCACTGTTTTCGTAGAGGAAAGACACTTCTTTCGTGCGGGAGTGGTGAAAAATAAATTTATTTAACTCAGGTCAAGGCACACAACATTCACACAAAAACAAAAAAAAACAGACAAGACAAGACAACAACCCACCCACCAAGACACGTGGTCTTGTTGAGACAAGGTCTCACCCCGCTCTCCTTGGCGAAAGAGAACTGGCGCAAACCTGCAGTAATTGATACTAACGATCGTAGGGAAGTCTGGCAAGGCAAAGAGTTTCACGGAAGCTTTTTCCGGGCCCTCCATAGGCCTGAAGTAGACTTTTTGTCATGAGTAGACGTCTGTATCCTGGCTGCGTTTCGGCGATCTCTTCGGGGAAACCGAAGGTTTTGTCTATGCGATTATGGATGAAGTTATCATGACAAAAAATTATCGGAAATACATTGTCAAGGAAGTCATTGTCGTTGTCGTTTGTCGTCGTGTTGACATCTGTCGGGCATGCCACCGTCCCGGTGAATCAATCCAACATATTGTTTCCGGTTGTTCTCATCTAGCTAACGGCGAGAACTTGCAGAGACAAAATCTAGCGGCTAGGATTATCCACCAGCAACTTGCCTTGCAGTACAACCTTGTGGAATCCGAAGTACCATACTACAGATATGTGCCCGACCCAGTTCTCAAGAATGGTCACCTGATGTATAGAGGTGATAGATCGACCCTTCAGCTTCCAGATTCCAAGGCTTTGTCTTTTTATTGGGTCCATCTCACCTTTCACATTCACTCACAAACGCATAGTTGCTAAGTTGAACACTGACATAACTTTTGCTGTTGCATATTATTACATCATTGGCCATTTTGTAATTCCTTACATAATTTTGCATAACTTCCTGTTGAGTGTAACCATAGATTATACAGAGTTCGCGCGTCGGCGCCGGTTGTCGCTGAAAACCAGCGCTGGGGCTCTGTCTTGCATAGGGTCGCAGCATAATGCTGAGCGATAGCCGTTTTGCGTGGATGTGTCGCATGTTTCCCGAAAACTTTTCTATTTTTTTTTTTTGTGTAACCTCTTTTTTGCGTCATGTTTACCGCAAATAAACGTATTTTCTTTCTTTTCTTTTATCGATGAGAGCGCCGTGTAATGATTATTTACATCGCTGTCCCTCATGACGAGAATCTCGTGAAAGCCGAGACAGGTGAAAAAATATCTTGACTTAGCACACGAGGTTGTAGACATGTGAAACGTGGACTCTGCGATCATTGTACCGATAGTCGTAACGGTTAATGGCCTAATAGCGGAGAGCCTCGACCAACACCTCAGGAACGTCTCATTGCTGGGTCAAGGGCCGATTCGAAAAGCAGTACTCTTAGACACGCATAGTGAGGAAGTTCCTCTCTCTAGAACCCTGACTACTGGCAGCTAAGACCTTATTCCTGATGCCAATAGGCCATTTTTTTTTTAATATTTTTTCTTTATGTTTCTAAATATTAAAAAAAAAAAATATGTTAATAATGCAACAAGGGATAGATTTTTTTATTTATAATTCATTATTAATCAGCGTTAACTATCCAAAATTCGGATCAGCGCACAGGTGAAAAATGCATAATTGTTGGCAGAAATCCAAAAAGAAAATTGTGTCCGAAACCTTTTTTCATTGTTTAGAAAAAACCTCTGTGAAATTGTTTAAATATACATATTATGTACACCACGCGCAAATATCCACAATTACACAGTATTTTAGGCCAAAGTTTGACTTGGTATACGGCGGATGTATTTTGTGTTTTTAATTGCAAGTTCAAACAATTTTTTTGTAAAGATTTTTTATTATTTCCGTCCGTCCGTCTTTTTTGTCGCTGCCCCGCACTCTACTCAATATCGAGGTCGCCCTCTTGCGCATGCTGGCATAAAAACAGTCAATGCGGACGCTTGCGAACATTCCCGAAGCGGTGCAAAAGCGAGGCAGCCGCAGCAGCGCTCTCAGCGTGTTATTATATTGAACGCGGAGAGCACTGTAGGATTTCTGCAAATATGATACCCATAGACTACCCGTATAAAAAGATGTGCAGTAGGCTCGGAACAAGCTCCTTGAAGCTACGAGCAAACCTGCGGGCAATCATATTCGCCCTCACCGACAGCGCCCTCCTTTCTCGCTCAATATCAGCGTCGTCCTTCAGGTCGGACGTCAAATATGGCCCAGATATTTAAAAGTGTGTATCCGCTCCAAGGACACCCCACATAGCCTTACTGGTGGAACCTCCGCCGGACACTTAGAACCCGCATTGAAAACCATAAGCTCGCTCTTTTTGACGTTATATTTTAGGCCATGTGTATGAGCGTACGTTTCGCAGATGCTTATTAGCTCTCTGAGTCCCCCTATTGACGCGCTCAGCAGCACCATATCATCAGCGTAGCTGATGTTGTTAAAACAAACATCATCAACATGACATCCAACATAGCGGCTGCTGAGCTCGGCAACAAGTCCATCAATATACAGATTGAAGAGCGTTGGTGAGCTCAACCCCCCCTGCCTCACCCCGCACTCCAACCTGTACGAGTGCGACAGAGCTCCCGACCATTTAACATTATTGACCTGGTTCCCGTACCAGTGCTGGAAGATTTTAACAACTTCAGGCGCAACTTGCCTATCTAGTAACTTTTTCCACAGCACTTTGTACGAAACCAGGTCAAATGCTCCGATCCGTGTAATACCTGACAGCATGCTTTAAACTTAGTATAGCACTATCTGTGGACAGTTTGGGCCTGAACCCAAACTGATTAATACGATAATTCGATACGTTTGTTTGCTATGATTGTCACTCTCGTAATTAAAGTGCAAGTGTGTGTATTTATTGCTTCCTTGTTTGCTTTGCCATCTTTTTAGCGAAAAATATTTGGTTGTACTTGTGACTTGCGTCAGAGTGGCAACAACGTATCGTAGGTTTATACTCAGATTTATCGTATTAAGTTGGATGACCGCGTATAGTCAGCTGTTAGGAAAGATACATCGTGTTCAAACGGGGCAAAAACTTAAAAAATCATTTGCGACTAAACTACTGCTCCTATTTAATTGATTTTTGTGTACAGAGCTTGAAAATGGTACCTAGTATAGGCAGTTTAAAGGAAAGCCCCTCTGTCGTATCAACTTTGTATACTATAATTTAGATACGTTTATTGTTTTGTACAACAATTAATGTCACTAAGGCAGTTTGGTATGTAATCAAATGATTTATTACATCAAACCATCTTTAGACAATTAATAGTTTATCTATTTCGAAACGGCTAGGTTAGGTTAGGTTAGAACCACGGAATAGATATCTATTCCGTGGTTAGAACTGTGATCAAACAACGAGCTAGATTTCCTCTTTTGCAAAGCCAGTTTAATTGGTAAATTAAATTTATTTTTAGGTTTCATTTAATTCATTTTAACATGATCATTACATCAAAATTGCAGGCGCTTGTACTGAACTAGCATTGTTGTACTAGTATGGGCAAATTTATATTATGGTGAATAAATGATAGGGAAGACGACATTATTGGAAATGAAAAATATATAGCAAATTTTATGGATTAAAATTATTATGACACTTGATCGAATATGACCAATGAAATTAGTGAAAATGATTTTATATAATTTCACGATTATAGCAACTAACGCGTTATTTCTAATGAAATTATGGCAAATACAAGTATGGTTTATTAAATTATTGCATTTTAAATTATGGCAAACGTTAGTAAACCCAAACTTCGTCAGCATTTTTAATTGAATCTGCAAGAAGTTTAGTTTAAAGATAAGGTGTAGGTACTTGTAGTTCTTACAAGGGCGTGCAATCGAAATTACTGACAACGGACTTGATTGCAATTCATAATCAATGACTTTGAAATTAGAAAGTGCAACAAATGTACGTAATGTAGGCACTAACAACCGATCAGCTGTTACAAAAAACCGGCCAAGAGCGTGTCGGGCCACGCTCAGTGTAGGGTTCCGTAGTTTCCCGTCCGTCACAATAAGTGTTCCTGCTTGCGTATACGATTATACTACAAACTTAGTCCAGAAATTATTTTGTACAACTTTTTGTCATTTTTGTACAAAAACTGTTTTTTCCATCAAGTTCAAAATGATTTTCCTAGAAAGTCCTTATAAAGTTCTACTTTTCAGATTTTTTCATATTTTCTAAACTTATGGTTCAAAAGTTAGAGGGCCACATTGTTTTTTACTTTTGGAGCGATTATTTCCGAAATTATTGACATTATCAAAAAATGATTTTAGTAAACCCGTATTCATTTTTAAATACCTTTCCAACAATATATCACACATTAAGGTTGAAATAAAAAAAAAATCACTTCCCACTTTACATATACCCTAATAAAACATTTTTTCCAATTTTTATTTTACCACTTTGTCGGCGTGATTGATATACATATTGGTACCAAAATTCAGCTTTCTAGTGTAGTGCTAACGGTCACAGAGATTAAGCGAGGACGGACGGACGGACAGACAGACATGGCGAAACTATAAGGGTTCCTAGTTGACTACGGAACCCTAAAAACGGGTCATCGGTCGTCGTAACGTTCAAGACCACGTGACACTGTACCTATCGTACGCTTGTTGTCGTAGAGGCAATCAACGTGGTAGTGTGCGTTTGATGTTCATTGCGTTTTTCTAACTTCAAATGCGTAAGTAATTTGTTAAGAAAAATCGAAAATTCAGGTAATGTTTGTTCAGATAAAAATTTAGTAATAACACTTGGAATTCGTTTCCGTAAAAAAGTAAAAAAAGAAGCGACTGACCTTCAATATCTCCAGAACCAGTGGATTCCCAGGTATGGTCTAGTGGAAAAAAATGATCCAAATAATGGGTAGAATATGTGGCTTTCGTCTTCGGAAAGTGTCTTTTTACAGCCGAAATAATGCATAACTGATAGGGATGGGCCGAACATGGGTTTCACCGAATATGAACATTCGGCCGAATGTTCGGTAACCCTTTTACCGAACCGAATATTTGGCCGAATATTCGGCATTTCTGATTCCCTTACGTAAACAATGCAGGTCTGAACTTATTTACGCAAAGCGCGTGGATTGGCGCCGGACACTCTCGCACGCTACCCCCGCTGTACCCGTGTTGTTATTGCATCATCTAGTAAGGAGTAAAACTTCGCCACGTGCGGTTGTTATGGTTTTAGGGGCATGAGGAACAGGGTGTAAAGTTCACTCATCCACCATAGAAAAGGATCCTCCGACCAGACGGGTGTTATGTCTGGCGGGCAACTGCCCAACTGTGAATATCGCATAGTCTTATATATGTCGTTCGCGTGGTAAACTCTAATTGCGCGATGCAGGATTTGTGTGACGTCATGTCTTTGATGTGTAGTTCGTATATGGCGGTGTAACCGCTAAATGGTTATTTTTTATTTGAAAAGTCTACTTCATTGAGTTTTTTTGCTTGGTTTAATTGTTGTGTACCTAAAAATGAGCGGAAGAAGGAGATCGACTATATGGACTTATTTTCGGGAAAGTGAAGAAGACCGCAGCAAAGTGAAATGTACAATTTGCGGCAGCGGCCGAAAAGCTTCATCCTCAGCTTTGGGCAACCACATAAAATTGAGTAACTCAAAATTCTCCAATCGATGAGACGATGCAGCAGGATCCTGCGGCTCCACATGTCATCCAACCGTCTACCAGTGGTGCTCAACCTTCAAATCCTAAAACTTTTGCAACAACTCAAAGCACACTAGAAGATTCATTTATTTCATTGATGAATTTAATTTCTGAAATGATGGCAGTAGACAACCAAACAATTTCTGTTGTCGAAGATAAAGGTTTTATTCGTCGTAGTTGGTAAAGCCCAAATACCAAATACCCAGCCGAAAACACGTAGGTGAAACTGTTATTCCTCAACTTTATCAAAAATTGAAAAAGATTATTCAAGGTGAGCTGTCTAAGACCAAGGCTTTATCGGTTTATCGAAGACTAGAAGAGAGCCTTTTGGTCGAGTTCATCGGTTATTGCAAATAAAGCTAAAGTGTCGACATTAACATAAACCTGCACTGTAAATTACTTAACCTCATAAAAATAACTAACACTCGACTCATGATCAATCATTCACGGCTCAATACAGTAAAAACTATGAGTACCACTTTGCCGAACATTCGGTGATATAGCCGAATATTTGGCCGAATACAAATATTCGGTAAACCTGCCGAATATGCCGAATACCGAATGTAAAACGAATATTCGGCCCATCTCTAATAACTGATAATAATTAATACTAAGTTAAATAAAAAAGGTACAAATATATTTCTGCTATCATTTAACGATTTTTCGCCTGTGTGCAGCGGTTCTCAAGTGATGAGCTTAGTAGCAACGAACAGCATTCATTTTTATGATATAGATTGTTTCGCATAGTTTCTTGATGTCAACAAGCGTTGCAGGCATGGGACAAACGCAGCTCACATCGCAGGTGGTGTGTTGGCTGTCACCGCAGCAGCCCAAGGCCATCAGCATTAACTTCACGTGCGCACACTGCCTGCTGAACGGCATCATGCTGCACGTCTACGATGGCTCCACGCGCAAAACAGACGAGGACAAGTATCACCTGCGGAAGTTCCACGACGAGTACGTTAGTTATACCCACACGAGTGCTTTGCACGATAATGTTATACCCACACTAACACTTTGCATGAGTATGTTATACCCGCGTATATAATTAAGGCGTGACCTTGCGGAAATCCATTATAAAATACAATAGACGTAGAATTAGTTTTGTTGAGGACGGTTCAATTTTTTTGTAAAATATATTTATTTTCCACTTTTTGGTTGTGAATGAAAGTTCAAAGTCAAAGTCAAATAATTTATTTCATTTAGGCACAAAAAAGGCACTTATGAACGTCAACATTTACAAAAAAAATAATATAATAATTGATTCTAGTCGCCCATTCCAAAAGGTCGTTTTCGTATGGAGAAGAATGGGCAAGAAACTCCACCGTTACTCTTTTAAAATATTTTCACAATATTCTGTATACATTAATTATACAGGGTGTTTGGCGCATGGACCGACACAATTATTTGGGGGATTGGGAGCGTCATTTGGGAGGTTTCACCCAAAGACCCCATGTCCTAAGTGTCACGGTTATTGAGATGTTTTTTTTTGTTTTTTTCACAAAATTACCCGAAATCTCGCCTTTAAATAGTCATTACTTTTTTGTTTATTGTTCTAATTGCACGAAATAACTTTTATTGTATTCTGCAATGTATTCTTATTCTAAATAAATAAAGAACTTTTTTAAATAAAACTATGTTCATAATTTTTGGAAAAAATCTAAAAAAATCATATCTTATTAACCGTGACACTTAGGACATGGGATCTTTGGGTGAAACTTCGCAAATGACCCTCTCAACTCCCCAAAAAATTGTGTCGGTCCATGCGCCAAACACCCTGTATAATTATATGTGAAGACGATGCACCTAGAATAAGATTACTATACCACGATAGGTAAAAAGAATGAAAAATGAAGGAATGACATAAATTAATTATGTGATAGATGCATGGTGCTCACATATTTACAAACATTGTAAAATTATACGATATTCTTAACATTTTAACAAGTACTACTAATAATAAGTCAGTGTGTGAGTTCAAGTAATCACAGAATATAAAATTAATGTTTAAAAAAATAATATTATACAATTAAATTGGCAACCAGTTTGATTTTGTCTAGATTCAAAATTGTCCTATGGAGCAGGACCAGCATTTTTCCAAGCATTTTTATTTATTTATTTATTTATTTATTTATTTATTTATTTATTTATTTATTTATTTATTTATTTATTTATTTATTTATTTTGTGAACATAGGTGATTACAGGTGTTTTACAATATAAAATGTCAAGTGCACAAACCATGTTCCGCCGATAGGCATACAAAATCCGAGTTAAAGTTATAGTAAACTTATATAAAAATTAAAACAAAAAAAAAAGAATTCATGCAGTAGTTTTAAACAAAATTAACAATGTCAAAAAACATAGTATTAGGCATGTCAAGTTATAAAATTGTCATAATAATGTAAGGAAGATGTCATGAAAAATACACAATGTCAATAGATTTCAAAAACACAGATATTTAAAATTAATAAAAATTCTTCAAAATTTGTCATCCATATACTCCTTGATTGAATAATATACCTTGTCATTTAGTAGCTTATAGAGCTCGCTTTTGAATTTATTATTATTCTTACAATTTCTAATTTATCTTGGATATAATCCTCTAATTTGTAATATGCTTGTTTACAAAGTGTACTTTTTATATGAGTTTTAAATTTTCTTTCATTTAATTCTAATATATCACAAGGTATTCGAATACCACTACCTGCTATGTAAATATAACAGTAACAGAAACGTATCATATCATCCATATAAACTAAGTGGGAAAAATACGTATTATTGAAGCCAAACCAAACACAAAAACAATCGTCAAATCATTTTGTAATTGGCGGTGTAATCATATAACAAATATACAAAAAAAAACTGTTGAATTGAGAACCTCCTCCTTTTTGAAGTCGGTTAAAATGACTAACAGCTCTCCTAACTATAAGGAACATAATGCAGCAGGAATAGTTGACCAGAACGATCCCATTTTGCTAAATACTTAATAGATTCAGGTCATTCGATAAATAATAATAACACTTGAAATTTTACACACACGTGATAAAGGTTTCAGAATGTCAGTACTAGAGTTTAGAAATTGTTAAAAATAATACAGGTAACGTAAAACGGTAAAAGAGTGTCTAGTTTATTAAGAAAAAATATTACATTCGACGAAGGTGTGCTTTGTGATTCCTGTACAACATTAAATTCAATGTCATTTTGAATGAGAATAGTTACGCCCCCTCTTTGAGATATTTTCCTCGAGTAGTATGCTGCTGTCGTGAAGCCTTTAAGGCGATATTTTTTTCAGTCCCTTCAAGCATTAATCTTTCAGTAGGACATAGGAGATCTACGCGAATTTCATAATTCACTCATCATTATCTAATAAGACAAACGATATTTCATCACGGTTGTTTACTGCCCCGGCTATTATATATTATATATACTTATTATATAATTCACAAAACTGAAGTAAAATCACAAATGCAATAAAAAAGTTACAACAAAATATTTCTTATTGAAATTTACTAGATGTGAACACTGCATACTTTTTTATGTTACAGTTAAACAAAACTTACAAATTGTGAACTTTCCATAAATAATGAAAAAGTTTTGTGAAAGAAAAATAAAATAGGTATTTAAAAAATCATTTAAGACTCTAAATTTTGTCCTAACTGAGGCTATAGAACCAGCAAAGACATCTATTCCACGAATGGAGTTGTTAGTTCGACTATGACTATGAGGCAAGACGAAAGTCCAAAGTCGAACTAATTGTATACATAGATATACTTATAATATAAATCTATAAACATGAAACAAGAGCAAGGAACTAAATGTAATGATGATTTAATAAAATAGGAAAAGTTAAGCGGAATAGATTACTAAATATATCTACGTCTATTGTATTTCTTGCACGAGTATGCTATACCCGCACTAGCGCTTTGCACGAGTATGTTATACCCGCACTAGCGCTTTGCACGACTATTAGGTATACTCGCGTCCGCGACGACGAAACAAATATAATAATTAATAGTTTTTTTTTTCTTTTACAGTAAAGGAGTAGAGTTGAGTATTGCATATTACTATTTTTTATTAATAGTTCGTTGTCTACCATAAAAATAGGCAAGTGTAAGGCGATCCGGTCCATTATGTGTAGGTACGTCTGTCGGGCGGAGTTCTTTCTACATTTCAACGCTAACTGGTTATTTTGGCACGTGGGTAAAATAGGAACTAACATCACAAATCGCACACCCAGACCAATAAAGGCATAAGAGGAATATACTAACTTTACACGGGAGCAAAAAAAACTGTTTAGCCAGGTATATCTATTTTGTTTTTGATCCTCTGATATCTTTATATACAGACGCCAGCACATCAATCTTCTACAATCTATCAAATTTCTTTAATAGATTTTCAACTTTATCACTAAAGCATAAAGTTCAAAGGTGATTGGGAAAATTTCGGGTAGGTTCAACCTACCCGAAACTGTCAAATTTTCCCAATCACCTAGCACTTCTTGAAGTGCTGGCGTCTGTACCATTAAATAGTAAAAAGTTTTTGTTCATATTCAAAATATCTCAATTATCTTGTTTATGAATATTTAATGTTTTACAGATGTTTTCCATATTTCATTAAGACCAATTCTCAAATGTAATAATAATTCTTACTCCAATCATCGTTTTCTAAACAATCATTTTTATTTTTTTAATTTATCATTTATACAAAATATCACAGGATTACATATAAAGTAGCAACCAAAAACCACTAAGGTTTAAACTTGTGTTGTCATGAGTCTATCTCAATATCTAACTATACAATGAAGTATTTTATGTACGCGTTATTGCCGATACAATTAAAATTATATTTAGTTCCGTAGATAGTTACAATCATGCGTACATAATACTTAAAAAATATTGCTTAAAAACGAATTATAAAACCTTTGGTTCCAGACCCTCTACCCTTTCATCTGACCTCTCTCTACAAATAAAAGCCCACGTTTGTTACGAGCATGACAGCAACGACCTCTGTTCATGCCAGACAGTGACGAGAGCCACCTCCGTAATGGAATCAAGATAGAGGCTGAGATACTTATCTCAGCCTCTATCTTGATTCCAGTCTAAGCTGGAAAACCCACATTGAATCTCTATCTGCGCGCACTAGAAAACTCATTTACCTGTTTAAATTTTCACGAATATGTTCACGTGCCTTCAAGTTGAAGGCACGTGAACATATTCGTGAAAAGTTGGCAGAATCTTTGCAGCGCTGATTTGCTGGATTTGTTTTCTCCTCTACCAATCGTTATTTCTCCTGACAAAGTTTATTCGGTTTATATGTATGTATCTATGTATTAATAGATAGGCATTAATTTTCTGCTAGCACTTATTTTGCACCTGCCATGTTTTGTCTCTGCACCACCCTAAGGTTGACTGGTAGAAAATGCCTCAGGCATTAAGTCCGCCTTTGTACAGTATTTTTTTTTACCTGTGCATAAAGTTTTAATAAATAAATAAATAAATAAAAAGTTAAGAACTTCTGCCCATAAAGATATCCTAAAAAGAAGAAGACCCAAACCCGTTTGTCCCAAAGTTTGTACAAATACCACCCTTGCACGACGGCATAACCGTTATTTAAGCACATTACTATACAAAAAACTCCACAACACATTAAATATACATTGTATAAACAACATCCAATGCAAAGAAAAACTAAAGGAATATCAGCTCACCCTAAATTATGACGACACGGAAGATTTACTCAAAACCATAACATAAACAAATAAGGCATCCACTCACACATATATACCTAAACTCACCCTAACATATCTACACACACTTACACACCTTCACTCACTCAAACAACACACACCCGGCACATAAATAGGTACTACCTTTTCCTTGTTATTAATTAATTTAAATCCGTGTTTCTTTCATCCTGCCGTTTCTTATCCACAATTTCAATTGTATTAGTCTAGTTTATTTGTTTATTTTTTTACAAAAGTGCACTTTATTAAATTGTAATTAATTGTTATAACATCCACTAAAGACTAAAACTATTTACACAAAGTTCTTATTTAGTGATTGGGCGACTCCAGGTATTCGTAAAAGCAGGGAAAATCTTTTTGGAATTTATGGCCTAAAGCAACATATGAATAATACAAGCTTTTATCAGTATGTTGCAAAATATTCTAAAACTTTTAAAAGTGTATGCAAAATGGCTAACGCTCTTCACATTAGCAATAAAATAAAATCAGCTTATGATAAAATAAAAACTACCTGGCAAATAATAAATAATGAAACCGGTAAGAAAAACAGCGTAATACTGAATTTAATTTAGAGACTTCACATGGTCCCATCAACTCAGATGTTGAAAAAGCTCAGGAATTTGTTTTTTTTTTGCTAATATCCCATAAACATAAACATAAAACTACTGAAGCTTTAAATTCCTCACCCGCGCTTTCTGCTGCCTTACTTAGAAATAATGTAAAGGCATGCCCTTTGGTGTTTAGGTTTCAGCATACAAACCCCCAGGCTGTTATAAAAGCTTTTAAAGATCTTAAAATTAAATCAACAGAAGATCTTTGGGGAATGTGTGTAAAAGTCTGTAGATCTGTCATCGAAACCATTGCGCCTTATTTAGCTTTCATATTTAATACCAGTGTAGACCAAGGAGTCTTTCCGGATCTCATGAAACACAGTAAAGTAGTTCCTTTGTTCAAATCCGGTGATAGTAAGGAACCCAACAATTATAGGCCTGTGTCAATTCTGCCAGTTCTCAGTAAGGTGTTTGAAAAGTTGATACTCAATCAAATATTACGTCACTTTAATAAAAAAATCCATCTTTCATGACCAACAGTACGGTTTCACCAAAGGGCACTGTACCACTGACGCCGGTGTCACCCTAATAAAGAACATTTTTAACGCTTGGGAAGAAGCACAAGATGCCTGATGATGAGAGAAAAAAGAGAGATGATGATGCATGAGAAAAAATCTACTCCTTTTTAATAAAATAAGTGATAGACATAATTTTAATACTAGAAATAAAGATAAAATAGATCAACCATTTTTTAGACTATCTAAAGTACATAAATACATCTTTTGTGGGGTACTGTGTTAAATGTTACAACAGAATACCTTGTGATATATTAGAATTAAATGAAAGAAAATTTAAAACTCATATAAAAAGGATACTTTGTAAACAAGCATATTACTTAGAGGATTATAACCAAGATAAAAATGTTTGGAAACATGCTGGTACTGCTCCATAGGACAATTCAGAATCTAGACAAAATCGAACTGGTTGCCAATTTAATTGTATAATATTATTTTTTTAAACATTTATTTTATATTTTGAACTCACACACTGACTTATTATTATTATTACTTGTTATAATTTTAGGAATATAGTATAATTTTACAATGTTTGTAAGTATGTCAGCACCATGCATCTATCACATAATTAATTTATGTCATTCCTTCATTTTTCATTATTTTTACCTATCGTGGTATAGTAATCTTATTCTAGGTGCATTGTCTTCACATGTAATTATACAGGGTGATTGGAAGCTGGGGAAATTTCAGACTTGTACACTAATTAATTAACGAGATAATCGAAAAAAAAAATGTATGCGTGGTAAGCCGATCAAATCTAGAATGTTATAATAAAGCGTCGTTCGTCATCGTCGTAACGTTACTCCAGCCGGACATGTTTTTATCAAATAATTAAAAAACTATCAGCTTACCAAATTTAAAAATCTGCTTACCAATTACAGAAGCTGTATTTCTAATTATCTATTACACTTAGATGACGATTTTCGACATTATCTGGCTGGAGTAACGCACACATTTCGCTCTATCGCGTCCTTAATGCGGTGCACTAAAGCGGCGAAGGTTGCTTTTCAAGGACTTAGAGATCGGTCTATTGAGCTGCCCGTACTCGAGCGCATCGTCTGAAGACTGCAGGATCATCTCGCGCCTCTCTTTAGGCTCCATGAGCTGTATAGTACGAGCACAGAGCCTCTTGTTTCAATTTGTATGACAGGTCTTGAAGATGTTGGACCAGACGGTATGGACAGTTTTCATGAACCCATCGTTATGATCGTCCACAGAGCTCCCTAGGCACTTGAAACTATTCTACTAACTAAAGTTCGAGCTGAACGCTCTCGGGGTTTTGCACTAGAATCGGTGCTGGGCGGAGCGTAAACCATCAGTTCGAGATCTTTCCAGCTTGATATTTAAGTTCAATGTGCATGTTACCATGCGGTGATCACTTCTGGTATTCACAGCGTTGATCACAAAGACATAATTGAATACTTGCTTCTTCGTCGACTTATTGAAGTCAAACTCATTTTTGTCGCTCCATTAGGGCTCTGCCAGGTACACTTTCTGTGCTCACGTTTTCTGAAGAAGGAGTTCATCATAAAGATGCCTTGGGACTACTGGTCGCTCTTCCAGAAATAGAGCAAGTTCCGGGATTTGAGGATTATCGATGCCTCCCCCTTCATTAGGACTTCAGATAACCCTACTATACTCCATCATAACCTGATCAAAAATTCTTCGTCGAGGTCGATGATATTTTCGTCGGTCCGGAGTGTACGCGGGTTGTTGCCAGGTCCAGTGTTCAGTGATTTTGGTAGCCGGTTCTCTTCCGTGGATTCTTCGCACCCCTTGCCTCACCGTGTGGCGTAGCCAAGGGCAGCCGGGCACTAAGGACTATTTCTTACCTATGGTGCTTGTCAGTTTTGGGGGTATACCATAATCACCACGCTTGACAGGCGGGTTGGCGATCGAAGTATTGTGTTAAAAATGCATAGAGAACACCGCTGCAGCTGTAGTACTATTCTTTAAGTCACCACACGGAATTAGCTAGAAGTCGCTGAGCGAAGCGTGAGTTATGAAAGATAATTAAACACTCCCCACCCGCACATGCGTTGTAAGGACGAGGACCCTAAACTTTCGACTTGTTTGTGTGACGAGTTCTTGCTAACTTTCACGAACTACACACATCAACACGGTCTAGGGATATTTTTAAAAAAGCGAATTACTATCAATGTGTTAATTATTTATATGACATGTATATATTTAAAAGATACGTTATTTAATATTCTACCATTTTTTAATAATGGTTAAGGTACTTAGATTAAAATTTCAGGATTTTATGGAAAAAAAATGAAGCATAGACGGAAACCGTATATGAATTAACTTTTAATTTGTGAGTAAAAACTGAAAAAAATAGAAAAATCATTTAATTTGTGTTTATAAACTTGAATTTAGTAGTCTGAGAAAGCGCCCATGATGTTCATAACACATCGGCAACGATTCGGCATGCTCAGAACAAGGTTGTCAATGTCTTGCTGCGGAATATTGTCCCATGTCCTTCTGAGGTGCGCAAAAAGTTGATCTTCTGTAGCTAGATTTTCAGGAACTTTCTTCAGAGCTCTTCTTTGCAGCATATCCCACGCATGCTCAATGGGATTTAGATCTGGCGATTGAGCAGGCCAGTCTAAGGCCCTAACATTATGTGTATGTAACCAAGCTGCTACCGTTCTCGCCGTGTGTGCCCGGGCATTGTCGTGCATGAGCAGGAAATCTTGCCCCATTTGTGTTCTGTGGGGCAAGATTACGGGCCCCAGCACCTGTTGGACGTATCATTCTGCCGTCATATTGCCCCGCACCCAAACGAGATCCGTCCGTCCTCCAAGACGAATTCCTGCCCAAACCATAATTGTTCCTCCTTGGTATGGGTGAACTTCCTGAGGGTTCTGGAGACGGCTCCATCGTCCAGGAACTCGCCAAACACGCGTCCTTCGTGAATCTGGATGGAAGCCGAACCTGGATTCATCCGTAAACAGCACATTGGACCATTGCTCACGGCCCCAGTCCACGTGGTTCCGAACCCATTCTAATCGTCGTCCACGATTGCCTCTCCGTAAAGGTGGGACCCGGAGTGGTCTACGAGAGCGTAGATTGCTTTCATGCAGTCGCCTTCTTACAGTTTGGTCACTCACAAGCACTTGGTGTTCCACTCGCAGCCTTTGGACCAATTGAGTCGCCGTTGCATTTGGTTGAGCTCGCGCAGTAATTTGCAAAAATCGGTCTTGTCTGGGGGTAGTGATGCGACTTGGCCCCCGGTGCCTCTCCGCTACTTCACCTGTGGCACGATAGCGTGTCCACAATCTTGAAATTACATTTTGATGGGTCCCTATGGCCTCAGCAACATTACGCTGAACAGATCCAGCTTCCAGCATTCCCACAGCTCGTAACATCTCCGCCCTCGTCAAATGTCGGCGTTGCATGGCTACAATACCTCAATTTTAACTTTATCTTTCGTTTAAAAATGAAAAAAAACTGTAACTAAACGTAATTCGTATTGTTTTCTAAATTTCGCACAAATGAAAATTCCCTCTCCTATACATCAAGACATTTTTATGCCACCGAAACAAAAGAATTTTCAAAAATTTTAATTTGGAATTAGTCTGAGATAAATTACAAACAAATCGGTGTATAAAAGATTCCAATGTGGCCAGTACTTTTCGAGTTATTTAATTGAGTATGAAATATCCCTAGACCGTGTTGATGTGTGTATATGAAAACTTGAATGGAAAAAAGGCATAAGCATGATCATTTTGAAACTATGGTAGTGTTCCCGTAAATATGGAATACTGCATTTTTTTTTAAATAATTATATTTATTCGTAATGGGACATAATAAGTATTATTTTAGGAAATTTATTTTTTTATCAGGAAATACGTTTAAAAATGTTTGCTTTATTTATTGAAACAAAAACGTAAGTACGATAAGGTGTATTTTTATGAAATTTTACATGCATAATATTATTTCAATTAAAAAAGTCGACTTCATTAATTAAATAATATTGAACTTATGTGACGCGACGAATTATTTCTTTGGTATAAAGGTCTCAATTTTTTTCCTTAAATTTGTCGGTAAAGATACATGTATCTTTACCGACAAATTTATATTATAAGTACGTAATATGTATATTACGTACTTATAATATTCAAAACCACAATTTAAAAAAAATACGTATAATTACGCGTTTGTTGATCTGGGTGTGCGAAATGTTAACCAACAACGCCCCGCTGTCAATGTCATTTGGGCACCAAAAGATATTACTACTGACACCCTTTGTAAATGAGAAACTATTGTTACGTCGTAAAAATAAATCTAGGAACAAATTATCGGCTCACAGTCGTGGCTAATTTGTATCTGGATAGTACATTTAGCACTACACTGTGCAAACTATCGGTCATAAGTCGCGGACGTGACCTTGGACCATCCTTGAGCGTTCGGACGTCTGATAGAAATCTGACCAGCTGGAGCTGGGAACAACGTGCACACTCATCGGTTTTGACTGTCAGCGGCTAGTCTACAAATTCAAGGTCGCCCTCCAACTACAGGACTGAAGATCTTAAAAAGGTGGCTGGGACAGACTGGATGCGAAAGGCTGAGGACAGGGCATTGTGGTGCAGCCTGGGAGAGGCCTATGTCCAGTAGTGGACTGCGATAGGCCGAGTTGATTGAAGTAATGACTAAAACTAACATATGTTTAGGCAATCGATCATCGATCTGGACACCAAGCTGATAACTCTACGTGACTTCGGCGACTACTTCCTCATGATACTGGATGATGACTGCGGCGAGGAGCAGGTCAAAGCACTCACTCTCAAAGGTAAATCAATCATGAGCTTTGTTCTGCTACAACTGTCCAACCAATCAATGTCAATTCATTATTAATCAGCGTTAACTATCCAAAATTCAGACCAGCGGTCCTCAAGTGATGAGTTTAACCACGAACAACATTCATTTTTTTCTATAGATTGTTTTGCATAGTTTCTTGATGTTGACAAGCGTTGCAGGCTCGGGACAAACGCAGCTCACATCGCAGGTGGTGTGTTGGCTGTCACCGCAGCAGCCCAACGCCATCAGCATTAACTTCACGTGCGCACACTGCCAGCTGCGCGGCATCATGTTGCACGTCTACGATGGCTCCATGCGCAAAATAGACGAGGACAAGTACCACCTGCGCAAGATCAACGACAAGTACGTTAGTTATTGCTTTGCACGATAATGTTATACCCGCACGAGCGCTCTGCACGAGTATGTTATACTCGCTTTGCTCGGGTATGTTATATTTATTTACTAAAACTTTATGCACAGGTAAAAAAATAATGTGCAAAGGCGGACTTAATGCCTGAGGCATTTTCTACCAGTCAACCTTAGGGTGGTGCAGAGACAAAACATGGCAGGTGCAACATAAGTGATAGATAACTTGAAAATTAATACCTACTAATACATAGATACATACATATAAACCTAATAAACTTTGTCAGGAGAAATAACGATAGGTAGAGGAGAAAACAAATCCAGCAAATCAGCGCTGCAAAGATTCTGCCAACTTTTCACGAATATGTTCACGTGCCTTCAACTTGAAAGATAACCTACTGGTTGCCATCCTGATATTCAGAGGAAGCACATTTCAAAGAAATACCGCCTGGACCAAGAAAGAAGAGTGAATAAAACCAGAGCGGTGAGAAGAACATCGTAGAAGACGATTGTTGGTAGAATGAAGATTTTTGCTATGGGCAGTGCATAGGTATTGAACATGGGAAGTCAGGTAAGAAGGAGAAGTGTGTCGTGTGTTGTCGAGTATAGAATACAACATTGACAGAGCCCTCAACTCTCTGCGCTGACGTATGGGTTACCATTTTAAAAGCAATCGATGCGCAGACACATGATCATACTTACGGAGATTGAAAACGAATCGAATGCAGTTATACCCACACTAGCGCTTTGCACGAGTGTGTTATACCTGCACTAGCGCTTTGCAGGAGTATGTTAAACCCGCACTAGCGCTAATAGTTAATTGATTCAGGCGTGACCTTGTGGAAATCCAATATAAAATACAACAGACGTAGATATAACCTATTCCGCTTAACTATTCATAGAATGTCATAAAAAACCCTGTGAGAAATGGACACGTGTTTCACCTCTCAACGAGGCATCCTCCGGAGAAAATTTATCAAAAGATATCCCAAGATATTTTACTGATTCAGTTTCTGTCAGGGTGACCTTTTTATACGTTTGGAGGGCCATGTTTATTTCCTGCTCGTTGGTATTTTTATAGTTGCCTTTTAATAAAATAGTAATAGTTTTATTAATCTCAGCAATATTCCGGATGCTATTGCTACAGTAATGCCACTCCATCTATCCGACCATGACACAGCCCAAATATTGAGTATTCCTTTCAGACATGAGATACAAGTAAAACAGGCAGCATACTATATCTATAAAAGAGACTAGAACTTGAATAATATTCAGAAGTTTAAGGAATGTTTACAAAATGTGTGCTGGTCAGAAACTTACGCAGAAAATTATGATATAAATGTAGCATTCAGTTCTTTTCACGAACTATTGTGCCTTTTTTACAATCTATGCTTCCCAAAAATAAAAGTAAAAGTAAAAACTAATCACAAGAAACAAAACTGGATAAGCAAAGGACTGAAACAAAGTTGTAAAACCAAACGGTCTCTACGCTATCAATATTATAGAAATAAAAATATAGGAAATAAAAGTAAATATATGCAATATTCAAAAATCTTACAGAAATGTATCTACACATCAAGAAAGAACGCAAATATTAAGTTTATTAATGAAAATGAAAATAAATGCAAAGCCGTATGGAAAGTAATTAGGGACGAAATCATGAACAATAATTTCAAGGAAAACATAGAAAATATTCAAATTGATAACACAGTAGTCACGGACCCTATAGAAATAGCAACTGCTTTCAATGACCATTACATTAATATGGCGCATACTTCTAGTGCGGATATAAAACCAAGCCCTAAGAAAAGTTCAGCATCTCACTCGATGTTCCTCAAGCCTGTTTCTGAAAATGATGTTAGAACGGAGATAATAGCATTAAAAAACTCAAACTCCGAAGGATACGATGAAATGAATACGAAAATTATAAAAGCATGCACTATTGAGCTAAGTGCAATTATAACATTTTTAATTAATTCATCGTTCTCACTTGGAACTTTTCCTGAAGCATTCAAAGTATCAATTTTTAAACCAATTTTTAAAAAAGGAGAAAAATCTGATGTTAATAATTATCGTCCGATAACATTAATACCTATTTTGTCAAAGATTTTTGAAAAGTGCATGTACAAACGATTGATCGAATTCTGTTATAAATTTAACATAATTAAGAAATAACAGTTCGGCTTCCAAAAACACAAATCCACAACACTAGCCATCTTCACTCTTTTAAAAAATATATTGACGAACATTAATCAAAACCGTCTTACTACAGGTTTGTTCTTCGATTTATCTAAGGCCTTTGACCTAGTGTCTCATGATCTGTTACTTCAGAAATTGGAGGCAGTTGGTATTAGAGGCATAGTGCTTCAATGGATATTGACATACCTAAATAACAGACGACAGCGGGTTACCATTGCAAAAGTAGATAGAAATAATGATATGATACCATACTCATCTGTACTTAAGTTCAACAGATATGGCGTCCCACAAGGAAGTGTGTTAGGCCCAATTTTATTCCTTTTATACATAAATTCTATAATTAATATAACCAACCATAAATGTATTTTGTTTGCTGGTAACATTTCCATTATTGTAACAACTGACAGGAAAATTAATACGATTGACGATCATGAGACTGATATTAATGACACTATTGAAAGACTAATTGAATATCTAAATAGAAATAATGTATCAATAAATCTTAAAAAATCAGTTAATATACAATTTAATAAATCTAATAATGCTAAATACAATTTTAAAATGAATATACATAAAGTTGACGAAGTAACGCAAACTAAATTTCTGGGCATAACCTTGGATCAAGACATAAACTGGAAAGCACATATTGATACCGTCTCCAGCCGAATAAATAAGTTCGTATATGCACTTTAAAAAGTCAGAAACATAACAGACGTTAAAACAGCCATAACGTCCTACCATGCATACGTTGAATCGGTTTTCCGCTATGGCTTGATAATGTGGGGTAATAGCACAGATCAAAATAGAGCATTTATTGCACAAAAAAAAAATGCATTAGAGCAATAACCGGTCTTCGACCTAATGAATCCTGTAGGCCGATATTTAAAAAGCTTGGCTTGTTGCCGCTACCTTCTCTTTATATATATGAAGCATTTATGTTTGTGAGGAAGCATAAGGAATTATTTAGTAATGCAGATGATTTATATTCTCGTAACCGACTAGACCCCCACAGGCTCTTACTGGATATCCTACCGAGACTAGCTAAATACAATAAAAGTTGTTTATTTATGTGTGTACGTATATAACGGGTGATTTTTTAAGAGGTATAGGATTTGATTTTCAAAATAAACACAAAAAATTTGAAAAATTTGATGAAACCTTTATTGGAATCGATAGAACGATCAATATAATTTAATGTTTGAAGATGATTTCATGCAAATGCTGGCCGCGGCTCCGGTTTAGATGGCCCATTCGCATGGCCCAATTTCGGCACACTCTCTCCAACATATCAGCCGGTATATCACGAATAAATGCTTCAATGTGGCCTCCCAGTGCGTCAACCGTTGCTGGTTTATCCCTGTAGACATGAGCTTTAACATGGCCCCACAAGAAATAGTCCAAAGGCGTTAGATCACACGATCTAGGCGGCCAATTGACGGGCCCAAAACGTGAGATAAACTGTTCACCGAAGGCGGCTCTCAATTGGGCCATTGTTTCGCGTGCCGTGTGGCATGTGGCACCGTCTTGTTGAAACCACATGTCAGGCATGTCCAATTCTTCCATTTTGGGCAAAAAAAAATCGCCAATCATCACACGGTAGCGCTCGCCATTCACAGTAACGTTTCGGCCATTGTCGTCTTTGAAAAAGTACGGCCCGATGATGCCACCGGCCCATAATCCACACCAAACAGTACATTTTTCGGGATGCAGTGGTAGCTCTTGCAATGCTTCTGGCTGGTCTTCACTCCAGATGCGGCAATTATGCTTATTGACATATCCATTCAACCAGAAATAATGAGCTTCGTCGCTGAACACAATTTTTCGATAAAAAAGTGGATCTTCCTCCAACTTTGCCAATGCCGGAGCCGCGGCCAGCATTTGCATGAAATCATCTTCAAACATTAAATTATATTGATCGTTCTATCGATTCCAATAAAGATTTCATCAAATTTTTCAAATTTTTTGTGTTTTTTTTGAAAATCAAATCCTATACCTCTTAAAAAATCACCCGTTATAATAAGATACCAAGTAATCTCTCTCTCAAAATCTTAAATATGAGATTATTCAAAAATAAATTGCATGAATGGTTGTGTAGTCATAGTTTTTATACTATCAAAGACTACTTTGACAATAAATCTTAAATACATAAATTAAGCTTGTAAAATTTGTACGCTTTTATCTGTTAAGCAAAAACATTTATGCTCTTGTTATTTTGTATTATACCATGTTTTTAAGCAAATAAATATTATTCTTATTCTTATTCTTAAAAATGAATACTCAAATAACGCTCTCGTTTTGAATTGATCATTATTAATGTAACTTGATATTTCCACTGCAATATTTATTCGTAATTTATTTAAAAAAAAAAACATTTAAATAATTGGGCTTGTAAATTTGACCGCCTAAAACATTGGTGAATTCTAAATAGTGTGTGATATAAATACGTTTGAATGCCCATAGGGTTTATGTCATTCGAGCCTGTTACAATTATCACAAAATCAGATTAATTTAAGTCTTTACACATACTTGTGTGCGCAGGTTTTCAATACTTCTTTAGTAATTGCATTCGGTTTTACAAAAGATGTCAAGGCATACTTCTCCCTAAGGGAGAATTTTTCGGACATCGTATCCTAATTGAACGGCAAAAATCATGACACTCTGGGTAGCACTTGTTTGAGTTCTAGTTTGTGGTTTTGACGTCAACTGCAGATTTAAATTAGCTGGCTCCTCGTTAGTTGTCTGCTGTATACATGTTATTTTAAGATCCGTATCCGAGGTGGAAGAAGTCTCTTTACTTACTATGTCGTGGTTATCTAAGTATTTACTATTTAAAGATTGAACAAATAACAAGTCAAATTATTTAGTCGGGTCTAAAAGTTTGCCGGGTGCCTGTTGAGTCCTAGTGGCGCCTGGAAGAGGTTTGTCATTTAGGCGCCAAAAGATTTTTGTACTGACACCCTTTGTTGATGAAAAACTATTGATACGTCGTAAAAATATAGCTGGGAACAAATTATCGGACGTGATCGTAAGCCGCGGCATTTATGTCTGGATAGTACACTATGCAAACTATCGCTCGCAAGTCACGGACGAGACCTTGGGCCGTCCTTGAGCGTTCGGACGTCTGATAGAAATCTAGCCGACTGGAGCTGGGAACAACGTGCACACTCATCGGTCGCGATTGTCTTCCGAGGCTTAAAGACGCGTAAGATAATATGTTCCCAGCTTTAGATTAGTGTCATACAAGTAATGACTGGGCAGTGACAGTCGCGCTAGTCCACAAATTCAAGGTCACCCCCCAATTACATATGGACTGAAGACCTTATAAAGGTGGCTGGGACAGACTGGATGTGGAAGGCAGAGGACAGGGTATTGAGAGGCCTATGTCCAGTAGTGGACTGCGATAGGCCGAGTTGATTGAAGTAATGACTAATACTAACATATGTTTAGACAATCGACCATCGATCTGGACACAAAGCTGATAACTCTACGTGACTTCGGCGACTACTTCCTCATGATACTGGATGATGACTGCGGCGAGGAGCAGGTCAAAGCACTCACTCTCAAAGGTAAATCAATAATGAGCTTTGTTTTGCCAAAACAGTCCAACCCATAATCCAACAATAATTCCGTTAATTTATAATTTAATCAGCGGTAACTATCCAAAACAAAAAAAAAAAATACAAAAAACCAACCTACTTCAAAAAAATAAAGGTAAGGTTAAATCTTACAATATTTTTGACGGTCAGAAAAATTTACGTAGTGCCAGTACTCCGAGCGAAAAGACGTTTTCACGTCAAAAAACACTACAAAGTGAAAAATAACTTTAATTTCGGAAGCGGGTCTCTTTGTATATTCAATGAAGCGATTAGAATAACAGCAACCTCAGCTTCATGCACTAAAAATGTATTAACTAATAATTGTAAAATAAAAGACCCGTCCTTAATTAGTGGCGTCAAGTCTGACCAGATACTGGTCAACGTCGTTTTATCATTAACAGTTATATACCTCATAATGGTTTCAATTAATAGATATATTTTTATTAAACTTTCTTTTAATTCGAAATTAAATGCAAAATTGCTAATCATTGAGGAATTCCACTTCACAAAATGATACTTTCTGAATGCAAATGCTTAATTTGTTGCTGAAAATACTAAAACCGCTATGTGTATGCATATCATTTTTGAGAAGTTCTCTCAATTCCTCATGGATTCCATCATCAAAACTGAATTTAATACATATGGGATCGGGAAGCATATCCTTTCCTATAAAAAATAATTTTCAAAATCGGTTAATACATGACCGAGATATGAGGTAACATTCATATTAAAAAAATACAACCGAATTGATAACCTTTTTGGAAAGTCGGTTAAAAAAAGAACGTTCAGATCTTCCAGAATTTGAAGATTATCCGGGATTTTTTTCCAATCTGTCTTTCCTTAAGAACCTAAATCGAGCTATTACGAACATAAAAAAAATAAAACCCAAATCCGACCAGCGGATTTCAAGTGATAAGCTTACAACGAACAGCATTCATTTTTATTATGACGTTGTAGGCATGGGACAAACGGGCCGGGGCTGCCTTGAAGCGGCTCCTGCCCAATCTAGGGGGTCCAAACGCCTCCTGCCGGAGGCTATACGCGGGGATCGTGCGGTCCATGGCCCTGTACGGGGCACCGGTGTGGGCGCGTTCGTTGAGGCGGCGGCCTGCCCGCAGGTTGAACGCGTCCCAGAGGGTCATGGCCACCCGGCTGGTCCGGGGATACCGCACGGTCTCCGGTGAGGCGGCAAGCCTCCTTGCCGGATTGCCGCCATGGGATCTGGAGGCAAAAGTCCTCGCGCATATTTGGGAGTGGCGCGAGGAGGCGAAACGCCGGGGCTTGACTCCGATGCCGCGAGAAATCGCGGCACAGCGGACAGAGCTCCGACGGGATCTCATGGCGGCATGGAGAGTGCGATTGTCGCAACCCAGTGCTGGGCACGCCACTATTGCGGCGATAAGTCCCCTCTTTGAGGAGTGGCTGGAGAGGCGCCACGGCGTCCTCACCTTCCGCCTGACGCAGGTCCTCACCGGACACGGCTGTTTCGGGAGGTACCTGTTTCGGATAAGGCGGGAGGAAACGCCCGGGTGTCATCACTGCGTGGATCGCCCGGAGGACACGGTGGAGCATACGGTGGAGGTATGCCCGGCTTGGGCAGAGCACCGCCGTGTCCTCGTGGAGGCGATCGGTGGCGGGGATCTCTCGCGTCCGGCCCTGGTCCAGGCCATGGTACGGAGCGAGAGGGCATGGGAGGCCGTCACCTCCTTCTGCGAAGCAGTAATGCTCGCGAAGGAGGAGGCGGAGCGAGTGAGGGAGAGGCAAATTTCGCGCCCTCACGCCCCTAGCCGCCGCAGGAGGAGACGCCCCGGGCGTCGGGAATCGATCGCGGATTCCCGGCCACCGTAGGCGCGGGCTTGCGGACGGTGAGCAATGGGTAGCTCGCCGTCCGGTAAGGACCAGGCCCGGGTCGACGGCGCGTTGTGTTCCACGCGCGCCTCAAAGAGTGTCAGCGAGTGAAGGGGTCCGATGAGACCATTGCCTGCCGGGGTTGCGGGAAAGTCCGAAAGGGATACCGTGGCCCCCTGGCATTGCACAGGCAAGAGAAGGAACACGGGTGGGTTTTAGTCAGTAAGAGTCTGACACGCCCTCCCACTCCACCCAGAGCGGGAGACGTCATTTGATGATTTCCCACCCAAAAAAAAAAAAAAAAAGGCATGGGACAAACGCGGCTCACATCGCAGACGGTGTGTTGGCTGGCACCGGAGCAGCCCAACGCCATCAGCATTAACTTCACATTCGCAAACGGCGTGCTGCGTGGCATCATGCTGCACGTCTATGACGGATCCATGCGCAAAGTGGACGAGGACAAGTACCGCCTCCGCAAGTTCTATGATGAGTACGTTTTACCCACACGAGCGCTTTGCATGATAATATTATACCCGCACGAGTATGTTATAACCACACTAGCGCTTGGCACGACTATTATATTCGTGTCCGCGACTATAAAACAAATATAATACTTAACAGTTTTTTTTTCTTTTACAGTCAAGGAGTAGAGTTGAGTATTAATATTTTTTATTAAAAGTTCGTTGTCGTTGTCCTATCATAAAAATAGACAAGTCAACATTCAAAAGTCTTTTATTCAAACTAGGCTGAGAATCAGCACTTTTCGAACGTCAAAATTACATAAGACAGTCCCCCAAAACGCCCACCCTTCACCACTTCCTAGTGCTTTAGCTAGGAAGAAGAAGTGGCGCAACAAACTCCCCAGCAGCGCAGCTGTCTCTTCAGTTTAAAAAAAAAAAATCTATATAATAGTATGCAACATAATATTTATATAGTACGCAACACAAAATATAATTTAAATTATAAATTAATAGCCTTATGACAGTATACCAACCTAACAGACGCCAATATACCAACCAAAATCATCGAGAACTATACTCCACCAGAAATAAAAATACCTAACTAAACGTAAACAATATCTAAATAAAAGTATCCAGGCATAAAGGGTGTGCCCGCTTACATATAGCTGTAACTAGAAGTTATAATTGATAAACTAGGACCATCGAGATAAAATAAATAATTGTTGAGGTGGCTAGCTAACCACATATTGCAATACAACTCAACAAGTGTAAGGCGATCGTCCATAATGTGTTCGTCTGTCGGACGGAGTTCCACATTACAACGCTAACAGGTTATTTTGGCGCGTGTGTAAAGTCGGACCTAACGCCGCCATATTGGTTTGTCGAAACAATTTCTGTGACAATTTCACAGATGTTTACCAAAACGTCCCCCTGTCAAGGTTATTCAGGCGCCAAAAGATTCTTGTACTAGCACTCGTTATAGGTGAGAAACTGAAGAAGGTTTATTTATTTATTTATGATCACACAATAAAATAGATACAGATAAGACATAATCATAATGTTGAGTACAAAGGTACTGCTTATTTCTTAAGAAATTTCTTCCAGCAGACTTGTGACAGGAGAAATGAGAAATTTAGACAATAGTGTGTGAGAAAAAGAAGAGAAAAATATAAATATGTGAAGTCTTAAACTAAAATAAAATAATGGTTTATGATCAATACTCTTGTATCTCTTGTCCGTCAAGTAATGACTAAACACTGACAGTCGGGCTAGTCCACTACAGTCCACAAATTCAAGGTCGCTCAGCTGGTTATGGAGTGGGTTATGTTCAAATTTTGTTTTAAGGATAAAATCAGAAATGAAGTTATCCGGAAAAGAACCGGAGTTACCGACATAGCTTGCAGTGTAAGAAAGCTGAAGTGGCAGTTCATGGCCAGCCCATGTTTATCGAAGGACCGATGGTCGGTGGAGCAGACGACTTCTGGAGTGGAGATGCGTATCGGCAAGCGTAGTGTGGGACGCCCCACAACTACGAGGGGGCGTTTTTAAGTTCGCGGAATGGAGGGTGAGAAGTCAAAATAAAATACTAAATTATTTTTCTTTTTCAATATATTCACCTGCTACCCTTATACATTTTTCCGATCTTTCAATTAGCTTATGTATACCTTCATAAAAAAATGTTTTGTCTTTGTCCGAAAAATAAGCTGAAACCGCGTCCTTCACTTCTTCATCAGTTGAAAATGTCTTCCCACGAAGTTCTTTTTTCAGTTTTGGGAAGAGGTAATAATCACTGGGAGTAATAATCCAGTAACAATTCGACTTAATAGTCCATCCTTATCTTCGTTACAGAGGTCCAAAAACGTGCGAGAACACTCCACGCGGTGTTGTTTTTGAGGCGGCGTGAGCATTCTTGGCACCCATCTTGCACTGACCTTTGTCATGCCAAGATGATCGTGTAGAATTTTTAAAATTGTCGTATCCGATACTCCAATCATTTCTGCAAGCTGTTTCTTCTTTAGTCTGGCATCTTCCAATATTATTTTTTCGACTTTTTTAATGATTTCCGGAGTAGTCACCTCGATCGACCGTCCGGGCCGTGGGTCGTCTTCAAGTGAGGTCCTGCCTTGTTTAAAGAGACTGTGCCACTTGTAAACCATGGTTTTACCCGGGCAAGAGTCCCCGTAAACGGATTCCATCTCTTCCAGTATATTTTGAACTGACTTTCCTTGCTTGGTAAGGAATTTTATTACGGCACGGTACTCGATTTTTTCCATAATTCACACTTTCTTCCCGATTGAGTTGTTTGCTTGACGATAGTTCAACGACTAATGATCCAATTAAGATAAAACCTGGTATTTATACTAATATTGAGTGGCTGAAGTTGTGACCATCCCGATAATGACCTATTGTTATCCCCTCCCTCCCATTCCGCGAACTTAAAAACGCACCCTCGTATATGGACTGAAGACCTTAAAAAGGTGGCTGGGATAGACTGGATATGAAGGCGAAGGTTAGGTTTCTGTGGTGCAGCCTGGGAGAGGCCTAAGTGCAGCAGTGGACTGCGATAGGCTGAGTTGATTTAAGTAATGACTAATACATTTGTTTAGGCAATCAATTATCGATCTGAACACCAATCACATTACTCCGCGTGACTTCGGCGACTACTTCCTCATGATACTGGATGATGACTGCGGCGAGGAGCAGGTCAAAGCACTCACTCTCAAAGGTAAATCAATAATGAGCTTTGTTCCGCCGAAACAATCCAACCCATAATTTTATAATAATTCCGTTAATTTATAATTAATCAGCATTAACTATCCAAAATAAAAACTTTTTACAAAAAAAGAATTTGTTTAGGCGCAGTTCGAGTCCGTGCCGCAGAGATTCGTGAAAACAGTAACGAGTGCTATTTGACAGCGAATTCTTGGGTGCGCGGTGTCTTGGGTTTTTTATTTTTGTTTTTTTTGCCACCGACTTCCGAAATCAAAGTTATTTTTCACTTTGTAGTGTTTTTTTTGGAAGTCGGTTTTATTTTTTGTGAAAAAGTTTTTATTTTTCACTTTTTAGTTGTGGTACCTACACTAAACCCCCACAAAAATTTGAATACCAAGTAAGTTACAGTGACAGGAGCTATTAGAATATCATCCACATATGCTAGGTGGGAAAAATATGTATTATTGAAGCTAACTCAAAAACCCTTCATCAGATCTTGACCAAATTTATATGGGACCACTTCTGAAGTATGCCCTACCAAACAAAAAAATAATCATCAAAATCAATTCATAATTGGCGGAGTAATCGCGTAACAAACATACAAAAAAAAAAAAAAAAAAAAACATACCGTCGAATTGAGATTGCGCCTCCTTTTTTTGAAGTCTGTTAAAAATACAAGTTTATTGCATTCCTCGTTGCAGTCATTTTATCCTGCCTCAAATATGACATAGGTAACTGTTGCGTGCTCAACCATTACTCTAGCATTAAAAGTTTCATAATTATTACCGATTGAAATCTTACAATATTTTTGACGGGCAGAAATATTGCACCTACTACCAGTACTCAAAAAACACTACTAAGTGAGAAATAACTTTAATTTCGGAAGCCGATCTCTTTGTATATTTAATGAAGCGACTAGAATAACAGCAACCTCAGCTTCATGCATGGACAATGTATTAACTAATTGTAAAATAAACGACTCGTCCTTAATTAGTGGCATCTGGGGGCCAACCACCACCTCTTTATATTAAGGGTCCGTGCAAGAAATCGACTGATTTTGATCAATTTTGTTCATTAGTTGTGAGAAAGGTAAAAAGAATTTTTAAACAAAACTATTTGTGATTTGAAAAGTCGTATTTTTTGGTTTGCATGTAGTTGAAAAGGATTTTTCAAATAAGTTAAGTATTCATGGAAAATAGCAAAAATTCGCAACAAGTTTTCCGAAAAATTATGCGAGACTGGCGTTTGATCACTGTTTTACAAGAAACTACTTTTGATTTTGAACATTTAAAAACATTATCAACATCGCTAGGTCTACTTGTGTGTGGATGGACCACTTTTTTCAACTTCGATACAAAATATGGCAGAAATAAAATGTTGAAAAACCCACATTTTTTTAAAAAACCCACTACTTTATGTGTTTTTTCCTATTATTTAGCAAACCATAACAAGAAAATAAAAAATCACACATTGGTCCTCAGCTATCCTTGAGATAAAATCAAAATTTTATTTGATAATTATTCAATATCTTCATTAAGTAAATCAAAGGCGAATTAAACCATATTTTTGAGAGCGCAAAAGTGATGCAACTATTAACAGGTGCTGTGACTGACACGAATGGTTTAGCCTCACGAAAACTGTACTTTTATAGTTACACAGAAATAATGTTTCAATTATATCAAGCTTTCTTACAATTAGATAAGTTATAGACGAAAAGGGGTTTTAAAAAAATAATAATAATAAAAAAAAATACTGCTAAAAGAGGTGCTGATAGGGCCCCAGGTCTGACTGGTCAAAAAATTGCACGTAGATAAAACCATTGAATTAAGACCGCTCACTAAAAATAAATTTAAAATGTTTGATAATAATGTTCTTACTCGTAGCTTGATTCACAAGACCCCACTAAAAACTACGGTACACTATTTTCTACATTATCCCAAGAATTCAATAAAGCGTGTCCTGTAAAAAAGTAACAATCAATACGTACTAAACCAAAATTTCATGAATGGGTCCCTCCTAGAATTAAAAAAAGCTGATATATTTTATATAAATTATAACACGAGATCCATTGACTTCTGATCAAGCCCTTCATAGTTATATCAAAAACTAATCTAAGATATTCAAAAGAGTCTACGCATATGCTAAATCTAAACTAATTTATCAAAATTAGTATTTCTAATAATACATATAAAAAAGTTGTGTGGCAGGTAATTAACAAAGAAACCGGAAACATACCAGCGAGATCTAAATGAATTGTCTTTAAAAATCAATAATGAAACCATTTCCGATAAGTTAAAAGTTGCTGAGACATTAAAAAATTTCTTTCTTTACCAGCATCCCAATTCAATCAATGTTTAGATAGGGGTAAGTTTCCTGATTTAATGAAATTTAGTAAAGTTGTACCAATTTTCAAATCGGGTAGTAAGAGTGATGCCTCTAATTATAACCTTATCTGTGCTACCAGCATTGAGTAAAATTTATGAAAAAATGATAGACCTAGACCAGTTTTCTAATTACGCAACATATTTTCGTAAACGATAACGACAAATCTGTTTCATTTGACAGTTCAACAACATTCATTGCGTTATGTATGTTGCTCTGCAGATTTTTATTTCGAACTTACGGAGCAATGGATTAACAATCTGTTTCAAAACGATTCAGATTCGGATTGATTTTGCATTACGTAATTAGGGTACCGATGTTGTCACATTTTAATTCAAATGGGACTTTACAGCGGAGCGGAGGCTTATTAAAAAAACTAGTAACTTGCGTATAGTAGGTATAGATGATAAGTTGATTGGCCAAATGATAACTAGTATTTAAAAACTAGCCTAGTCAAATCATCATCAGCGATTATGATGTTTTTAGGGGACTTGTTTATTTTTTACTAGCTGACCCGACAGGCTGTGACAAGTCTAAATTTCAATAATTCAACGAAAAAAAAAACAACGTTCAGATTTTCCTGAATTTTCAGATTTTCCAGGCAACTTTTCCAATTTTTATTTCCTTAAGAACCATAATTGGGCTATTAAGAAAATTTTAAAATTTAAAAAAGTCAAATCGGACCTGTGGTTCTCAAGTGATGCGCTTACCGAAAATTATATAATATACAAAATTACATGATTACTTTGTAAAGTAATTGTTTTAATTATTGTGAATGTGAGGACTATGCGGTTTTTTTTTTCTCTCATTATGTTTTTCATTGTCGGTTTGTTTTAATGATGGTCTGGCAGTTTGAGTAGTTTTTGCGGCCTACCCAAATGTCGTTTCTTTGGTATTGCTCGTCGAGTTGAGCTCCTTAAGTTCTGAGTTGAGCTCCACGATTACTGACAAATGCTTGCACTGACAGGACAGGTCCACTCAAATCTGTGTGGTTCTTTTCTCAAAAGACCATTTCAGACTAATCTACATGGTCCTCATATGGCCTGACCAAGATTATGTCTGGACTTTAAAAGAGACTGTGACCTCTGAGTTTGTTTCGGCCTTTCTTCTCAGAGTAGTCAGATAGGAAACGCCGAACTCATCTAGCAATTTTTTTTTTTTAAGGTGACGTGTAAAAGTGATTCCATTAGAGAATAAACAATTTCATTTCATTTCATGACCAACGAACAACATTCATTTTTATTGTATAGATTATTTCACATCGTTTCTTGATGTTGCCGAACGTTGCAGGCATGAGACAAACGCAGGTCACATCGCAGTTGGTTTACTGGCTGCCGCCGAAGAAGCTCACCCCCACCAGCATTAACTACACGTGTGCACACTGCGTGCTGCGCACCATCATGCTGCGCATCTACGATGGCTCCATGCACAACGTGGACGTGGCCAAGTACCGCCGGCGCAAGTCCAAGGACGAGTACGTTATACCCACAAGAGCGTTTAGCACGTGTTTGTTATACCCGCACTAGCGCTTTTCACTAGTATATTATACCCGCACTAGCGCTTTTCACTAGTATATTATACCCACACTAGCGCTTGTAACGTTACATTTTCCCGGGAGGGGAAAATGTAAGGTCAACGAGGTAACTATCACCAGAACTGGAGGAGTCCCGGCTTAAAAGAAAAAGTAAAAAAAAGAAATGGTAAAATAATTTAATTTATGTAAATATAAGGCCAGGGAAACCGGGGTAAAAATTGAAGGTTTCTTCTAAAGAGGCTCGCAGGTTGTGAAGAAAAGGGCCTCGAGTCAGGCCTCCACGTCGCCGACCTCGGAGGGGCAGGCCGTGGTAGAGAGGACAGGCAGAGGGCTGAGAGCTACCAGCGGTCGGCGTCACAGGTTGCAGACAACGACGTTATCCCACGAACGATGTCCGGTGTAAAAATACGCGTAGACTGAGTTTGAGTTTGTCTTCAAGCACAGTCCTCCCACCGAGCGCTATATCAACAGGACCTCCTGCCAAGGTGAGCACCCAGAGTAAACTGGTCTGATGGCCCCGGCTGCCTTCCTTTTCAGATTGGTTGGCATTTCAAAATTTTAACAATGTGATTCTAGAACATAAAATAATAATAATTTATAACAAGGTCTAATACCTATACAACCTAACCTACTGGCAGCTCTAGCAATAAATTAAAAATAAAACCTAGGCTTGTCATTATCTGACATTACAAAAGGTAAACAAACATTGGGAGAGCCCTAGAAAATCTAAATAGCTCGAAATATAGAGGCCTAGGAATGCTTAAACTACAGACAATGGCCATGCAGATAATTAGAGATAACGTATAATAAAAGATCTAATTAAAAACTTTTTCACAAAAAATAAAACCGACCTCCAAAAAAAACACTACAAAGTGAAAAATAACTTTGATTTCGGAAGTCGGTGTCTTTGGGGTTTTATTTTCGTTTTTTTGCCACCGACTTCCGAAATCAAAGTTATTTTTCACTTTGTAGTGTTTTTTTTGGAGGTCGGTTTTATTTTTTGTGAAAAAGTTTTTATTTTTCACTTTTTAGTTGTGGTACCTACTACAGGTCACTGGAACAACTTGCGACCCACGGATGCCCCTCAAGTTAAAGGGGAAAATATACAAGTCCGTGATTAGACCTGTCGTATTGTATGGATCGGAATGCTGGGCTGTGAAGAAGATGGACGAAAAAAGATTGCATGTAGCGGAGATGAGAATGTTGAGGTGGATGTGTGGTGTGACAAGAATGGATAAAATAAGGAATGAGTATATTAGAGGAAGTCTGAAAGTTGCGCCACTTACAGAAAAGTTGAAAGGCAATCGACTGTCTTGGTATGGGCATGTGATGAGGAGGGAAGAATCGCATGTGACTAAAAGAGTGATGAATATAAATGTTGAAGGATGGAGAGGGAGAGGAAGACCAAAGAAACGATGGATGGATTGTGTGAGGAGTGATATGAAGGAAAAAGGTGTAGATGATTGCGTGACGGTTGACAGGGGAGAATGGAAGAAGAAAACGTGTTGCGCCGACCCCAAGTAACATGGGATAAGGGCAGGAAGATGATGATGAGTTGTGGTACCTACACAAAACCCCCACAAAAATTTAAATACCCATTACCTGCTATGTAAATTACAGTGACAGGAACTATTATAATATCGTCCACATATACTAGATGGGAAAAATACGTATTATTTATGCTAACTCAAAAACCCCTCATCAGATCTTGACCAAATTTATATGGGACCACTTCTGAAGTATGCCCTACCAAACAAAAAAAGAATCATCAAAATCAATTCATAATTGGCGGAGTAACCGCGTAACAAACATACAAAAAAAAAAAACATATATTTTTTTCGAAATAGTTTTTATAACCTTTGTAGTGAGTACAGGCGTGATATTAAGTTGTGTGATGGCGTGAACAATGCTTAGATCTGCTATAGCAACAATCGCGGTTAATCTGCTGTTATTCATTGAAGAGTTCCCCCGATTTCTACAAGATCCCATCATCAGATATTGAAATGGTGACAATGGGACCACACGGGAAGCACCAGCTTTCAAATAAAAAAAGAATCATGAAAATCGGTTCACCCAGTCGCAAGTTATGAGGTAACAAACATAAAAAAAAAAAAATACAGTCGAATTGATAACCTCCTCCTTTTTTTGAAGTCGGTTAAAAATAGCCAAAACGTAATTAAAAAAATACGAACATTACACGCTTTGCACGGGTATGTTATACCCGCACTAGCGCTTTGCACGACTATTATACTTGAGTCCGCGACGATAAAACGAATATATAATACTCAATAGTTTTTCTTTCTTTTACAGTAAAGGAGTAGAGTTGAGTATTGCATATTAAATTTTTTTTTATTAAAAGTTCGTTGCTATTGGTCACCATAAAAATAGACAAGTGTAAGGCGATCGCAACCATAATTTGTACGTCTGTTATGTCGAGTGGAGTTCCACATTACAACGCTAACAGTCACAGTCGCTAACGTCTAAAATCGGAATTAACGCCGCCATCTTGGTTTGTCAATACAATTTCTGTAACAATTTCACAGAGACCAACACGCTCCCCTGTCAATGTTAAATTATTGCTCAAAGCTCGAAGAACGTCAAAAATAGTAGGTGAACTTTAAGTGATTTCAAACTAAAAACTAAACTATAAACAATAGTGAAATCAATTTTTTTTAAAACGGTGCGCTATGTGACGTTTATTGACATGATTAAAAGAAACAATATCAAACTCAAACTTAAAGCATTTATTTCAATTAAACCATTTACAGGCACTTTTGAACTGTCAAAGAGTCAGTCAGTAAGAAATATGAAGCCAGTTGCCCATCCCAAAGCGTAGGTTCCTATGGAGAAAAACGGGCAAGAAACTCCACGGACACTCTTTTAAATCATAATATTCTTACAAAATATTGGTTACATCATTCATGTTGAAATTATACATGTGAGAAGAATGTAGATAATACTACTACTTTAGCTAGTTACTTTAGCCAGTCTGAATCCTGGTTGAACTAATTGGTCCCTATTTAAAGTACTATAATTGTGTATTTCACCTCTTTTACTGAAAAGATTAAGATTTTCCTGACGTACATGATGTTTTCATAGATATATTGACAAGGTACCGTCATGATGTTAATATTTTTAAATAGTTCCCTTAGATAATCGCGCCTACGGAGGCAATGTATTGCTCTAATGGCACTTTTCTGCAGAATAAAGATAGTCGATATCTGCAGCCCGTCCCCATAGTAAAATGCCGAAGGACATAATATGAAAGTAACTGAAATAGACTAGCCTTGCGGTATCTATATCAGTAAATTGACGGTTTTTTTTTCTTACAGCATATGCTGCTGAACTTAGCCGTCCTGCGGGAGATGTTAAATGAGGACCCCATTGCAGCCTTGCTATTTTTAACTCTTACATTTCATTTTTTCCCATTTAATACTAATTGATTAGCAGTAAACCAATTATGGACCTGCAGTAGGGCGTTATTTACATCGTCGAGATTTGATGCACGTCTATATAACTTAAAAATTAGGAAAGTATCGTCAGCAAATAACACCATTTTGTGGTTGGTTTTTTAAAATAAATGGTGTAGATCATTAATGTATACTAAAAAGAGGAAAGAATCCGATATCGAGCCTTGAGGAACACCCATTTTTACTTTTAGAGCGAGTGAATTGACACCATTAATTTAAACTTGCTGTTGTCTATCATTTAAATAAGATTTTACTAAACAGAGCGCAAGTTTACCTAGTCCGTAATGCTCAAGTTTCGAGAGTAAGGTTTCATGATTTACGCAGTCAAATGCCTTGGAGAGGCCACAAAAGATTTCTATGGCATCTTGACCCTCCTCCCACGCTGTTTTTTTTATTTTTTTATTTTTATTGAAAGGAACAGCAAACAGTTACATTATACGAATTTAAAACTAGTTTAACAATAGCAATTTGGTTATAATGTAACCCACAACGCTGTCCACAAGTAGACATAGAAGTTTAAAAAAAGGGCTAATCGCTAGGTACATAAATAGCAGTACGTGTAGCAATTACATAACTAAAACTAGATATAATAAAGACTATTAGAAAAAAAAAAAGTTTAAAATTAAAGTGTAAAGATAATAAAAAAATATATAATATTATTTTAGTTAGGTGGACTCGTTACATTTAATAGGTAATAGGGTACGGTGAATGAGGCTTTTAAATTTACTAATTGTACAATTGAAGATGTCAATGTTTACAAACTTACTGTTATATGTGTCAACCATACGGCGGACAGGTGAGCGCAGACCTGAATTAGTTCGGCAAGTGTTCAAAGCAAAAAGAGTACCTGCGCGTACTGCCGCCTGTGAATAGTTCTAGGTACAGCATAGCAAATCATACTTCAGATTTGTACAGTTAAACTTGTTTCTGACAATTTTGTATAGTACTGTGGCTTCGAGATAATTCCTTCTAGAGCTAAGGGGGAGGAGCTTGTACTTGCTGAGCAATTGAGAATATGATAAGTAGGATTTATGACATCTATAGTGCATAGCACGCAAAAAATTGTACTGTACATTCTTAACCATTTCTGAATATTTTTTGTAGAAAGGATTCCATACTGACACTGCATACTCTAGTTGAGAACGAACGAGGGCTTTATATAAGCATAAATATGACGAGGTTCTCTTGAAATCAAGGGTGGCCCGCATGATAAAACCAAATAGTTGGAAGGCCTTGCTGACAATTTTATTAATGTGCGAGTCTAGGCATAGTTTGGAGTCAAGTATAACGCCGAGATCGCGAATTGAATGCAATTGAGATAGAGGCACATGACAAAGCGTGTAGGCGAACTTAATAATATGCTTGTTTTTAGTAAAAGTAAGGTAGTTGCATTTCGGTAAACTTAGCTTTAATTTGTTACTGTGGCAGTAGTCTGTAAGTCAAGGTCATTTTGGAATAAAATGCAATCGTCTACAGTTTTGATCGACTTGTAAACCTTCAGATCATCGGCGTACAACAAAAACTCAGTGTTGCGGAAACAGGTACCTATATCATTAACAAATATGTTAAATAAGAGCGGCCCAAGGATAGAGCCTTGTGGGACACCAGATGTGACTTCGATAATATTTGATCTGTATCCGTTGATCACCACCCTTTGACAGCGGTTCGAAATATACGAGGCAAACCATCGCAATAAATTGCCACGAATTCCGTTAAAGGCAATTTTACTAAGTAGCAGCTCATGATCCACCTTGTCAAAGGCCTTGCAAAAATCTGTATATACAGCGTCTACTTGCAGGCCGTTTTCAAAACTATCAAATAAGAAGCTGGAGAAAGACAGGAGGTTTGTAGTAGTAGATCGCTGTTTAACGAAGCCGTGCTGCTGTTGTATAATGACATTGTGTAAGGATGGATATATTTCATTATGGACGAGTTTCTCAAAGACCTTTGACAAAGTAGAGAGGATTGAGATTGGACGGTAATTCTCCACATTACCCTTCGACCCACCCTTGTGTACGGGTGTGATGTTTGCACGCTTCCACTCTTTTGGAAATACTCCCTCAGCAATGCACTTATTGTAAATTATGACTAACGGTTTGCAGATGTGAGCATCAGTGTAGCGTAAAAAGTAAGCAGGTATGCTGTCAGGTCCTGGACCTTTGGCAGGGTCCAGAGCCCTGAGTTCTTTTATGACTTTGTTTTCATCAAAGTGTAAGCTAGAGATAATGTCACAAGTTGAGGAAGTTTCCGTGGGTGGTTGCCATTGTGACAAGAGTGGCGGCGCAGGTTCGTAAATGGAGTGGAATGGAATGGAATATATGTTTTAATAAGGTGACACCGGCGTCAGTCGTACAACGTCCTTTGGTGAAACCATATTGCTGATCGTGTAAGATTTGGTTGGTGTTAAAATGATTAAGCATTTGATTTAGCATTTTTTCGAATACTTTGCTGAATACCGGCAGCACGGATACTGGTCTATAATTGTTGGTGTCTTTACTGTCCCCAGATTTAAAAAGTGGTATAACCTTACTGTGTTTCATTAAATCCGGGAAGACTCCTTGGTCCACACACATTAAATATTAAAGCTAAGTATGATGCTATATTCTCGATTATGGATGTACAAAATTTGATAGATAGTCCCCATAGATCCTCGGTCAATTTGATTTTGATTTGCCGAAAAGCTTTAATAACTATCATAGGGTTTAGAAGGTTATGTGTATATGTCGACATAAATAAATTAAAAGATTGATTTCTATTCAGGTCTATTTTTAAAACAAATACGTTCGATAAGATAAATATAAGATAAGATAAAGATTCATTTATTTGCAAAAACATATGTAGATCATATACATGGTATGATGTTTATTAAAGGTGTTACAGGATATTCTTTGGCACAACATGTTTGACCATGGCTGGTGTACAAATTAGGTTGGGAGACCGTAAGATTTCAGAAAAATAAAATTAAAAAATTATACAAAGTTAATGTCCTTACAAGCAAGCAAATAATGTCATAGGTTGAGTCGTTGCCTTTGGCAAGTCGTTGATATAGATAATAAACAATGGCGGCCCTAGGACACTACCTTGAGGAACACCGTATGTGATATTTCTCCTCACGGAGCTGAATGTTTCCTCTTTTTTTGTTTTAGGATTCACTTTAGTTACTACTGTTATCTGTTGTCGGTTCGTTAAATAGGATCTAATTAAATCTAAGATATTGCCTCTTATGCCGTATGCTTCGAGTTTACTGATTAGTATATTATGATCTACATAATCAAAAGCCTGTGACAGTGTCGATGTTGATGTTGTTTGATGTTGTTGTTGTTGTGTGTTGTTTGATGTTCTTCTCTTCCTTAATTATAAATGATTAGCTGTATCCCGCAGTTTCACCCGCTAAAGTCTCGATCCCATGGGAATATCGGCATAAAAGTATCCGTTCATGTCCATCCGACCGAAAAATCCAGGTCGTCTACCCAAGTTCCAAAGTTCATTCAAATAAATAACAAACAAATAAACAAACTCACTTTCGCATTTATAATATTATTATTTAATTATAAATTGTTATATTAATAACATTATCAATCAATCAATCAGTTTATTTCCCTCCTTCCCTTCCCTCCTTCAAATGTTAAAAGTTATGGACGCACATTTATTACCTACCTGGATAAAATACATAATTTGCAAACACTTTGTTGAAACTTGTAGTACCAAACTATGTAAAAAATAAATACCAAGACAATTACACAGGGTTATTTAAACATTGCAAATTATTACCTGTTCTGACGCGCGCTGAGTATCTGTTCCTCATAGAACATTTTGATAACAGTGATATTCAAATTCCTGTCAAATATAACGTGAATACACGACAAGCCAAATCAAAATCATTTCTAGTGCCACGCAAAAATAACTTTTATGGCAGGCGTACCGCTTCTTTCACAATACCCAATTTACTAAACCAAATACCTGTGGACATTAGAGACTCAATGAATAGTAAAAATATAAAGCGTAAGCTGAAAGAACATTACATCAACTCGATCATAACTTAACTGTTAATAGCGCGTTGATCAAATACCAGGCCATGGCATGCTAAGACAGACCCCAGAAGTCTAATTGTGTGCTTTGTTTAAGTGTAAGGAACTTGTAATGTGTAAAATAAATAAAATAAATTTGTGAAACATAGGTGTTTACATAACTAGGGGTGCGCTATGTTTTGTAATTTTGTGATAAGAATTGATGCATGTTCTTTCCAAGTCAGTTTAGAGTCAATAGTCAAGCCTAGAAATTTTATATGCTCTACTTCTTCAATTCTGTTATCGTCAAAAGTTATATTAATGTCAGGAGTGGTCAATCTTTGTCGAAACTGCATAATTTTAGTTTTATTTAAATTTAATTTTAGATTATTATGTTCAAGCCAGTTAATTGATTGTTGCAATGCGTCTTTGATGTCACATTCATAGTTTCTATTTTTATTACGTCTTACAATTATCGTGCTGTCATCGGCGAAAAGAACCATAGGAAAAGCGTGTTTTGGAAAGTCATTTATGTAAGCTAAAAACAACGGCGGACCCAATACGCTGCCCTGTGGCACACCAAAAGTAATTTTACGTTTCCCTGAAATATATTTAAGTTCTTTTTTTTCCTTTTTAGAAATCCGTCTAATTTCCGTACACTGCATTCTATTATCTAAATAAGATTGTATAAGAGAAAGTGCATTGCCTCTTATTCCATATGCATTAAGTTTATGTAATAGTATATTATGATCAACTAGGTCGAAAGCTTTCGTCATGTCCATGAATATAGCGCAAATGGGAATTATTTCATCGATATTCGTCACTATAATATTAAGAAAATCATAGATGGCCAGATTTATGGATTTGTTTTTTCTGAAACCCTTCTGTTCCTTTACCAAGATGTTATGTTTCGTGAAAAAAGAATTTATACGGTTATAAATACCCTTTTCAAATATTTTTGATATTACTGGTAAAAGGGCAATGGGTCTGTAGTTATTAATATTAGTTTTGTCATTATTTTTAAATAAGGGCTTAATTATAGTCGGTTTAAGTTTGTCCAGATAAGTTCCAGAGCAGATACTAACATTAATAATGTGGCAAATGGGACCAGATATCACATCGGAAACGAATTTTAATACTCTCGTTGAGATATCATCATACCCTACGCTAGCTTTATTTTTTAAATCCTGTATAATCCGATATATTTCATTAGGTGAAGTCGGGGACAAGAACATTGATTCACAACATGTATTCGGGGTCCCATAGCTCGCAGATCTTGCGGCCTTCGATAGTAATTCTGCTTGATTCACAAAGTGATCGTTAAATGCGTTCGCTATGTCACTGGGGTTTGTTAGTGTAACCCCGTTATTTTTTATTTCTGTTACATGTTCATAGAGAGGGCAGTATTTATTTTCATTTATGATCTTCCATGTATCTTTTGATTTATTTGTTGATGACATTATCTTATGGTTATTTTTTGCTTTTTGTGTTAGTTTTATTATTTTCTGCGAGTAATTTTTAAGTTTAGTTAAGTTAGTGCTATTCGGTTTTGTTCGTAGTTGCCATAGATGTTGTCTTTTATTTTTGCTACAGCGTCTTATACCGGGTGTTAACCAATTCGGATTCCTTTTTAATTTAATTTTTTTGTTGATCAAGGGAAAACATAAATCATAAAAAAGCTGAAATACTTACATAAAACCATCGTACGCTACATTCGGATCATCAGCTTGATATACATCACAAAACGAAAAAGGACATAAACATGATCTAAATTTCTTAAGGTTACTGTAACTGTAATCTCGTGCTGTAATATTCCAACTGTTTATTGTACAAGTCTTTTTTACGGGGATTGTTAAGATTTGAGCTGTATGATCTGACATATTAAGGTCAATTACATGGTGGACACACTTTTGTGTAAAATTGTGCGCAAAATTATCTATGCATGTGTTGCTTTGTAACCTAGTGGGCTGGTCAATTTGCAATTTTAGATTATAGCTTAACAAGTAGTTGGTAAACTCAAGTGAAGCTCTATTTTTTTTCAATATATTAATGTTAAAGTCACCACATATAATGACATTCTTGCGCGCTTTGTAACAAATCATAGGTAAGAGAATATTTAATTTTGAGTAAAAAGTATCAAGATTATTTGATTTAGGTATTCTGTAAATACATACAACGATAATGTTATGCTGTGTTAATTCGATGGCGCAGCACTCGAAAACTCCCTGAATTGAAAGTTTCTTGATATCTTCAAGCTCTCTATATTGATGGTCGTTTTTTATTAATATGCATGCTCCTCCTCTTTATTTGCCAAAGTAAAATAATTCATTCAGTTGCCATAATGAAAATACGTTCAAATTTTCTTACAATATTAATAATTTGTACTTTAATAGTGTTGCCACAGTGGATATGCAAGCTGAAGTGGCAGTTGGCTGGCCATTTTTTTGGAAGGACCGATGGCCATTGGAGCAGACGAGTCTTGGAGTGGAGACTGCGTATCGGCAAGCGTAGAGTGGGACGACCCCCAGCTATATAGATTGACGACCTAAAAAAGGTGGCTGGAACAGACTGGATGCGGAAGGCAGAGGGGTATTGTGGTGCAGCATGGGATAGGCCTATGTCCAGTAGTTCCCTTCGATAAGCTGAGTTGATTGAAGTATTGACTAATATATTTGTTTAGGCAATCGATTATCGATCTGAACACCAATCTGATAACAACGCGCGACTTCGGCGACTACTTCCTTATGATGCCGGATGATGACTGCGGTGAAGAGCAGGTCAAAGCACTCACTCTCAAAGGTAAATCAATAATGAGCTTTATACTGCCAAAACCCACAAATCTTACAATAATTCCGTTAATTTATAATTATTCGTTAATATTATCCAAAATAAAATAATATCAAATAGAAAATCATTACCTGCCTACAAATACTTTAGAGAATATTTGTTTTGTGTGTGGGTTGGTTCATACGGTAAATGAAATCTGACCAATACTACACCTCCTTCAATATAATAGGGGTTAAAGTATGAAATTGCCGTTTTATTGTAATAGGTACTTCGAATTGACATAGAACCTTCATGGTTTGAGATTTTTGAGTGAAATTTTTTCACATGGTACCTATGAAGTTCTTCTTTTAAAAAATGTGCAACATTCGGTTATCGAATTTAAGTTGTTTTTTTTATTCAGCTTAGACAAGAAAGATAGATACTTCGAAAATTCGAGTTATTTTTGAATACGAGTTCCGACGCGGAACTAACGCGGCAGAAACAGCTCGCAATATCAATGTTGCGTTTGGAGAGGGGACTGCTAATAAACGCACCGTGCGATTTTGGTTTAAACGCTGATCTGCAGAAAGAAACCCGTGTTGAAACTTGTGTTGCCTTGTTGAATCGATACAGAAATGAAGGAATATTGGATCGAATTGTGACACATGATGAAAAGTGGATTCTTTACGATAGCCGTAAGCGAAAAATGCAATGGCTGGCCCCAGGTCAAACGCCGCAACAGTGTCCTAAAACAAAACTTACCAATGAAAAGGTAATGGTAACTGGTTGGTGGTCTCAGCATGGTGTTATTCACTATAGCTTTCTCCAATCAGGTCAAACAATAACGGCAGATGTCTACTGTGCCGAACCACGAACAATGATAGCAAAACTAACAGTGAAACAAACAGCCCCGACTATTGAATCGATCTTCACCATTATTGCTCCATGATAACGTGAGACCTCATACAGCACGAGAAACCGTTTTAACTCTACAGGAACTGCAATTAGAAATCATTTGTCACCCTCCGTATTCGCCAGACCTTGTTCCAACGTACTACCATTTTTTTCGTGATTTGGACAATTTTCTACGTGATAAAAAGTTTTCTTCTCAGGAGGCAGTACAAAATGCTTTCACACAGTTTTTCGAATCTCACGAGAGTTCTATCGCAAAGGCATAAATTACCTTCCTATTAGATGGCAGCAATGTATAGATAATAATAGTAATTATTTTGATTAAATAAATACTTATATAAATTTAAAAAAAAACGAATTTCAATTTTTCAGTACAAATCGGCAATTTCATACTTTAACCCCTAATACTTAAAAATGCGATCGCTTTTCATCGTGTATTCAAGATTGACCACGACACGTCCCTTTAGATAACTCCACTTAAAAAAGTGTCCTTAGTGATCCAAACGGTATTCGTATCTACTCATAATGACATGTTAGAAAAAATGTGTACGTATGGGTTGTGGAGCCATGTCTCATATACACGGGTATAAGTATAGATTACTAAATCTTATCAAATTTTCAATAATATCCGTCAGCTAGGTTTCGAGTTCTAAGGTGGCTCCTCAATTTAGACGTCAGAATTGAGGAGCCACCTTAAACGTCATGTAAATTTTTAAGGGTTTTACGACAAATTCTGGGTAGTAGTACCCGCGTCTAAATATGAGACATGGCTCCTCAATCTATACGGACACAGAAAAAATAATAATAAATTTTATCCACACTGTGCATAGCAGAATGGGGGTTAAAAATTTTGTATAGGCAAGTCCAAATTGGCCACCCTATAATTATAATTATGGTAATAAAGATCCATAGAGGTGGGGCAGAGCATTGTGAAATGCGTGCCTTTTTGAGGACTGCTGCAGAAATAAATACAGATTTACATAATTATTTATTTTTATTTTAGTACCTGGTAAGTCAGATTGATGTACTGACTGTTCACTATAACTTGTCCCTTGCCGGTATATTGACACCATTGCTAATCAACCTTAGATTTAATACTAATAGAGTTCAAAATGGCTAGACAAACAATGGTGCCAACATGACGGCAAGGGACAAGATACAGTGAACAGTAACGCCACCTGCTACGATCCTTAAATTCTCTTTTTGCGTTGTTTACGTTCATACATCTGGTCATAAACGGACGCCAGTCGCGAGTACTACGCACCTGTCCTTTCTAAGAAACATCACCATTAAGGTCATTGTCATTGGTCATTGTGTCCTCCTAGGGCGTCCCGTCCCAGCGATTCTACTCCCATCTGCTTTTTAAGTAACTTTTTTAAGTCGCCTTTCATTCATCCTCTCAACATGACCAAACTATCTAAGCATACATTTTTAAAACGTTTGTCACTACTTCTTCTAAACGCACAATTGCCTTATCGCATAATTCCTCAGGTACTTCTTTTCTTCTTCTAAAATTGTTTGTCCGAAAATTACTATCCATAACACGTTTGCTATAAACTTCAGTAACCATAATGTTCAAAATCCAGAAATTTTGTTTAACATAATTATCTTTAGTTCTAAAAGTATTCTGTCATAATATCGAGTACTATAATAATTGAATCTCCTAATTTTACATGACCTAAAGTCATATGTCCTAAGTATTGTGTTAAAATAATGTGTATTATTCCGAATGTGCATGTAAAATATTTTTTTTAGTCCTAAAATATTTGATAAAAATTAGGTTTTAGTGACAGAAACGAATCGCTGTAAATCAAAATTGGGAGTGTAATTTAAAATTGCGTAGGCGCGGAGGGGCTAGGGGGCCCGCGAGTTGAGGAGCAGGTGGTTGTAACTCTTGCCTCAGCAAGCCGAAGCTGCGGTGGTGAGCGTTAAACCCATCTGCGACGATAAACTTGCGTGGGACCGCCGTGGCTGGAGCCGTGACAGAAACCATGCCTGCTGCATGTAGCAGGCTTGCTTGCATGCCGCATGCTTGCTTGCATGCTGCATGCTGCGTGCTTGCTTGCAAAAACCACATGTTCACAATCAACTGCTTTATTGAGTACATGTATTTTATATTTATATTTGTATAATAAAACATTAAAATGCAAAATCAGAATTCATTGAATTTAGGACATAACTTTTATTGAAAACGGTTTTATGTCTTTTGTATATTATTGATTATAATATTTATGGCAAACGGATTTGAGGACATATTATATTTAGAGATTTCAATTTTATGGCATGTGATATTATGTGATAGTTATCATTCGGACTAATGATGATTAGGACAAAAAAAAAAAGGCACTTTAAATTATGGATTAAAAAGTTAGGTGACACAATAGAGAACCCATTCCTCAGCCTATCATTCATAGTCACACATGCTTCGCAAGGAACGTATTTCAACAGCATTTATTCTACTTTCATGCTTCTTTTGCGACACCCAACATTCACTTCCATACATAAGCACACCATTGTAAACAGCCAGACGAGCCCTTTTGGACACCGACTGGTTGGTCACAATTGCATGTATCAGCACCATTCACTTTATTTCCCGCATTACTATCCTTTCGACATCTTCACCAATCTCTTGTACACAGACTCCCCAGTTATGCAAACTCTTTTGCTCCACACTCGTATCATTTATTTTAAAAACCACACCACACATAATGACCGTCGTCTTATTCACAATCAATTAACATTATTATATATTTAAAAATAATGAGAAAAATAACATCGACGCACAACTAACAGAACTACGTTTATATTACAGATGTCGGTAATGTTGATTTTATTAATGAAATTAATTATCTAGTCATAATATCGAAATGCTTATCATTTTTAGGGGGGGTTAATCGGTTGTAGTGGCGGTGCAGCAGTGGACGTCTTTCGGCTGAAATGATGAATCTATACAAATAATAAAACAAAGTCGCTGCTCTTCCCGTTTGTCTGTATATCCGCGTTGTTCCTCTTAACCACGTAACCTAAGAAATCTCGATGTTTTGTTAAGTCGTAAAAAAACATGCAAAGCAGGAGCGGGCCGCTAGTATCGAAATAAATTCATGATGGATATTTTCAGGTTTAAGTATTCAGAATTGTAAAAAACCTTTTTTTTTCCTCCGTAGCTAGTAGTAAGTATTGACCTCCGTTCTTTTCAAATTAAGTATCTTGACTTGGCTCGCGAGGTTGTCAACTTGTGGGATGTGGACTCAGCGATCATTGTGCCGATAATCGTATCTGCCAATGGCTTAATTGCCAAGAGCCTCGACCAACACCTGAGGAGGCTCTCGTTGGGCAGCTGGATTACTACTGGTTTATGACCCAGCGGTTAAGGCTATGCGTTGCCTGTCAGTGAATTGAAGATTTATACTAAGTAGATTTTTATATGCGGTACCAAGGTGGGTGACGTAGTTATTGACTACATCCAAGCCTGATAAAAAACATAAACGCTTTTCAACTGTCGTGCTAAACTAAAAACAATGCAAATGTGAGCTTATTGATACAGTCGACAATGGTTATTGATTTACCACTTTCGATAAAGTAATTTCACTTCCCAGTAAGTAATATCACTAAGGTGAAACTGTCACACGATCTTATCCTCCTGAGACCCAGACTATCAAATTTTGTCAGATCCATTTGGTTTTTGGTATGGGTGCATAAAAATAGTCGTTTTTAACAAAAATATTTGAAAAAAAAATTTTAGCTTCCCCAGAAGTCTGAAATGGGGGGTATCATAGGTGATACTACGGGTCTTAATGAAACTAAATCATGTTATACTTTACTTCAATTTTTATTAGTATGAAAATCGTAAAAACAGTTTCGGTTGACATTCAAACATAAAAAAATTTCACATGTTGAACATTTAATGAATGTGAGATTGTTGCACCCACTCAACCGGCATTTCGAACGATTTTTTTTATCATTTTTAACGCACATGGGCAGGTGTTGCGCTTCTTTTAGCCTCTTGGCAATGTGGGGAATAGGCACCACAAGTCTGTGTTTTCTTTGTGATGATGTCGAAGGCGGATCATCTTGTGTTACAGGCAGTACAGGTCTGGGACTTTGGACAAAGCTGTTTCGAGTAAGACGATCAGTGCTGGGGCTAGAACATTGCAGCACTACCGGTGTTTCGCCGCCGAAAATCAAATGTTTTGCTAGGTCCATCTTAAAATCTAGATACTGCATTATATTTTTTCTTGGCAACCCACGTTTAACTGCTACATTCCGATATTCAATCCAGGCTGCAGCCGCAGCAAAATCGAAGAAGTGAAAGATCGCTCTTACTGTCCACTTGCCAGTTCTTCCTCGCATGGCGTATTTTCCGATCACTCTGTCCAAAAGGTCGATTCCTCCCATGTGAGAGTTATATTTTTTTACAGCGACAGGCTGTGGGACATCAAGGTACCGCTGGTCTATTTTGGACCACTTCCGGCATGTCCCCAAAGGTTGAATAGCGTCCTCAGTTGATGCCAAGTAGATCGGCTTACTATCTAACCACTTGATGACTGCGAGTTTTTTATCTTGCCGCACTACACAATCGTAGCTACCTCGCCCACTTGTCTGCAACGATCTGTCACTCTTGAGTAAATTATTTGGTCTTCTATTTTGTTGGTTGGGGCGTCGGTACTCTGGTACACGGTTTTTCATTAGCGTGCCCGTTCCGTGTAGTTTCCTTTCTGTTAGCGTTTCCAGCAGCACAATAGAAGTGAAATATCTATCAATATAAATTGAAGTTTTTTGTGGCAATGTGTCAGCCAGTTTCAATACAACGCGACCACCTAAGTCAAGTTTTTCAGGCGTTGGATACATAGCTGATTCGATCGAAGAACCTTTAGCTTGATAGAGGTAGAGATCAAGAGGAAGGCCGTTAGGATTAGCCATCAAAAAAATTTTGATACCTTCAGGATTAGGTTTTCCTTTTACTACTTGCTTGAGTTTGCATTTACCAGTAAACGGCATCATTTGTTCGTCGATTGCCACACATTTCTCTCTTTGATTCTCTCTACACCCTTGTTCTATCCCAGATACAATAGGCCGTATTTTCCAGAATCTATCAACTTCTTTCTCAGCGTCAGTAATTAAGTGATCTTTAACAACCTTTATATTCGATCTCAGTTTGAAATACCTATTGCGAGTTATATTTTGAGCAATTAGGTTCACTCTAGTTTCTGCAGACCAAAACATCCTGAACCGTGGAAGACCCAGGACGCTCATTGCCATAGAGCACCCAAAGAACGTTTTAAGCTCTGCTGGAGTTGCATTTAGGGAGTTTCCAGTTCGAGCCACGCTGGAAATATTGGTGCAATCGGACATTATTTCAAACAAATTGGGTTTGATATACCTGTAAAAGTAATCTTGGGGAGCGAGGAGTTCGGAGTCACATTCCAGAGGGAGCTCTTCATTCATGCTCGAGTTATTAAAATCTTCTGTACGATCCCATCTCAGAGGACGATTGGTAGACAAACGATTGGAAGAACGAGCAACTTCTACAAGAGGCTCATCATCGGACGAATCCCAATCCTCTTCAGCTGCGTCACGAGCCAATTCTTCAACAATACCATCCTGTTCTACTTCCAGGTTTTCTGAATCTTCTTCATCTTCTTCCTCGTATTCAGACACGTCCAAATTCAATAATAAGTCTTCAATTGCAGACTCTCCCAAGTCTGTTAAAAAAAGCAAATCTTAAGCCACGAGCGCCCAAAGTATCACCTACGATATTGTTCAAAAACCGCAAAAAATAACCGAGAAATTCATTAAATTTCTAGGTTTTTATTACTGAAATTTAAAGATGACATTGAATGCAAATCGAAACAAACAAAAAACTTCGAAATTACTACATAAAAACAATAATTACCTGCACGTGACGTCGCCATGTTGTGATTAACAAAAAATGTTTACTTCAAAAGTGACATTACACTAAAAAATGTGTTTGCACGGCAAAGTAATGCCATCTAGCGGAAACGCACACTCAAGGAGATAACTAAAAATGGTAAATGTTCTTACAGAATCCCATAGATGGCGCAAAAAAAAATATTTTACTGAGGTATCATAGGCGATACCGGGGGTCTCAGGAGGTTATAGCAATGGTAGACCTTGACATTTTATGACATGCACGAGGCGAGAGGTGTTTTATCAGCTTCCTCTCTCTTACTATTTTGCTGTGCCCGATAGGATCCGTATTGACCTCATAAAATTTTAAGTTACTGCCTAATTACACATTGTGGAATGCAAAAACTGATGAGTATTGAGAGTATGTTAAAGCAATTACGAGTTTGACCATACGCATAAGTCCTAACCCTCTGCTACTCCACAGTGATCCAGGTGCGGCGATTGCGTGCGGTTTTGACATTTCAAAAACACTACGAGAATGTAACGTACACCTGCACTGACTGCGAGATCAAGGACGTGCTGTGCAAAGGCAATAGCAAGCTCCCGGGTGGCAATTTCAAGATCGATCCCGCCTCCAAAACCATCGTCGTCTACATATATAAGTGAGCAAATATATTATTTATCACCTTTCGAAACCTCACTCCCAAAGGATACGAACGATAGAGGTCTATGAGAGAGCATGCATTGGCATTAATAGGCACAAATGCAGTACCCTAATTGCGTAACACATGATCAATCATTTTGAAAGAGATTACTAACCCATTGCTTCATATGATAGAAAAATTTGCTGCTCAACAACGTACATAACGCAATGAATATTGTTGGACTGTCAAAATGAAACAGATTGTGATTGATCGTATGTTACGCATTAAGGGTGCAGATTTAAGACTGTTAAACCCACTGAGAATGTTCTATATTGGGAAGAGAGAGTAATAACGCTTAGCCAACCCTCATGATCAGTAATTGATATAATATTTAATTTCACAGTGTTGCTTGCGTCTACGTGGGGATATTCATGATTGGCGACACTCCTTACAGAAAAATAGTAGCTATTCTTAGTAGTAAGTTTTTATAAAGATTTAAGTTTTTGGTTCAGAACAGTCAACTTTGAACAAGTTAACGATGCACTCTCTAAAGTTGTGCATTGGTAATCTTCTCCTGAACGAAAAAAAGACTCTAAACTCCTTAAACTTTCAACGCCAAATGTCAGGCAGCTAACTACCAATGTTCAAGGTAATGGAATAGAGTTGGACCCTGTTGAGTCGACAGTTTCTCTTGGAATAACTATTGACGGTAAATTACAATGGGCCCCACACATAGAAAAATTTTCAGGAAGGCATAGATTGGCCGCTTATGCTGTTAAAAAAATTAGACAGATTACTGACGTAGATACAGCCAGAATTGTTTATTTTAGTCATTTTTATAGCCTTATGGCCTTACAGCCTATGGGATTCTTCTCTGGGGAACTTGTGCGGACATAAATGCTGTCTTAGTTTTACAGAAAAGGGTTGTTCAATCCATTTACAATCTAGGTCCAAGAGATTCCCTTCGAGGAAAATTCAGAGAAATAAATATTCTGACTGTAGGTAGTGTACAATTTTCCAAAAGGTTCTCACTAGCCTGCAAGGCATTCGTGGCTTGACCAAGGAAAATACCAAGCTCAGAACGAGAGTGTTTTAAAAAAAAATTACAACATAATAGAAGAATAATGAAATGACATGAAATCAAGAATACAATTTTATGTCAAACATACACATACATACATAAACTCACGCCTTCTTCCCATGGGGGTAGGCAGAAACTACAGAATGCCACCTGCTACGATCCTTACATACTCCTTTTGCCTCGTTTACGTTCATACATCTGGTCATACACGCACGCCGGTTGCGAGTACTACGCACCTGTCCTGAAGAACATCACCAATAAGGTCAATATATGTCCTCCTAGGGCGTCCCCTCCCGGCGTTTCCATTCACATCTGCCTTGTAAATACATTTTGTTAGTCGCCTTTCATTCATCCTCTCAACATGACCAAACCATCTCAGCATACCCTTTTCAATTTTTGTCACTACATCTTCTTTTAACTCACACCGTTGTTTTATCACATCATTTCTCAGCCTATCATTCATAGTTAGACCACACATGCTTCGCGAGGAACGCATTTCCACAGCATTTATCCTACTTTCATGCTTCTTTTGCCACACCCAGCATTCACTTCCATACATAAGCGTGGGCACCAGCACACCACTGTGAACAGCCAGTCGAGCCTTTTTGGACATCAACTGGTTGGTCACAATCGCATGTATAGCACCATTCACTTTATTTCCCGCATTTACTCTCCTTTCCACATCTTCATCAATCTTCCCATCCCTTGTAAACAGACTCCCCAAGTATACAAACTCACTTACTTGCTCCACATTCTTATTATTTATTTTCATATCACACACCGATACATCCTCTCCTCTTTCAAAGACCATGACCTTCGTCTTATTCACATTTATATTCATCCCTTTCCTCTTACATGCTTCATCCATCACAGTCACCATGTCTTGCAACTGTTCTGCTGACGATGCAAGTAGAACTTGATCATCTGCGTAGAGAAGGCATTTGACAGGCAACTCATTCATCCACAATCCGCACTCACCCTCTTTCAAATCTGTCAGACAACTATCCATGTACAAGTTGAAGAGCCACGGTGACGCTACACAACCCTGTCTAACACCCCTCGAGATGCAGAACCATTTCGTGTAAGCCCCATTTATCCTAACACAGGCACTGGAATCCTTGTATAAAGATTTCAGTGCCCGTACCAAGTGCCAGTCCACCCCGTACATGGATAGTGTTGACCACAGTTCTTCCCTCCACACACTGTCGTAGGCCTTCTCCAAATCAACGAAAGCACAATAGACTTTCTTGTGCTTTGCCAGATGTTTTTCGGCTATGCACCTTAAGGAGAAGATCTGATCCATACAGCCCATTCCCTCTCTAAATCCTGCCTGCACATCCCATATTTTCTCATCTGTCACTCTTATCACTCGATTTATTAATACCTTTGCATACAGTTTGCCGACAACACTCAAAAGACTAATGACAAACAAACATGACGGAACAAAAATTCAAAAATCAGACAGTTTGACATTTAGAGGCATGAGGAACAGGGTATAAAGTTCACTCAACCACCATAGAAAAGGGAGGATCCTCCGACCAGACGGGTGTTGTATCTGGCGGGTCGACTGCCCAACTGTTGATTTCGGATAGTCTTATATATGTCGTTCACGTGGTAAACTCTAATTGCGCGATGCAGGATTTGTGTGACGTCATGTCTTTGATGCGTAGTTCGTATGTGGCGGTGTAACCGCTACAAACACTTTAACATTCCGCCCACCATGGACAGTGTCCATAAAATAACACACAGCAACTAAACCACCCACCATGACAAAAATATTCTTGAAATGAAATGAAATTTATTTGCAAGAATTGTAGTACATTACAGGTGGTCGGGTTATTTATCAGTTTCTAAAACAATTCGCTAAAACTAGCATGCAAGCATTATATGAATTAATTAAATGAAGCTAATAAAGTTGGAAAAATACATCATATAAAGTATATTAAGAATACGAATGTCAATCATTTGTCAAATTATTAAAGTAAAATATCAGTGTGAGTGTTTAAAGTTTAGGTACTCATTCACAGAATACCAACTACAACCAACAACAATAAAAATTAATATAAAAATTCTAACATAAACATTACAACGTTAACATTGCTGCAGGCAGGCCTTTGAATAGTGAGCACAACAAAATTTCACAAATTTAAAATAGACAGCAACAAGTAGAATAATAAGCTTGGATACTGGTCTCTTGATAACAGAATCTTTACATTTTAGTGAAACAACGCGCGTAAGATTGTCCACACCAATATGCTTGTCAGTAATCATACATCAGGATTATTTGACTTAAAAGGCAATCTTACTACATATCGGCCTGATGAATCTCTTTTAACAGTTCCCGTAAAGAAGTCCTCACAGGCCTGTTCTTCTTCTGATCAAATATTTTTGTTACTAGAAAAAGGATCCTGTATCTCCCAGAACTTCTTTAACAGATCATCATTTGATATGTGAGTGTGCATGTTCACGATTTTATTGTTTTCTATACAACCTTGGTTTGGTGATTGTATATGTATAACCAGAGAGGATCCATCCGAACTTTGTATTTTAAGTCACGGGAAACCCAGGTAGACCCTTGATAACACCTTCCATTAAAATCTAGCAACACACTTCTGCTCCTAGCAAAATGTCAGTTTAGTTTGGAATATTAAACACAGGATCGGCTAATTTTAGATCCAACATTTGTGGTGACAACGCTGTAAAAACCATCTTCCTTTCAGGAAGAAGTGATTGTAGGAAGAGTTGAAGATTATGTTCTTAAGAACGTGAGCTTTTACAACAACTGTACAGTTGGGATCGTGGCGAATGTTGTACTCTGGTCACTGCCAAGTCCTGAAGTAAAGCTCTTGCTTGGAATCGTCTTCAGATCAAGCATTTGTACCGAAGACTAGGTAATAAACGATGCTTGAGATCCTTGGTCTAAGAGAGATCTTAAAACAAAAGTAAACAATAACACTTGGCTGTTAACATTTGAGAAACAAGATACAGATAGTGCAATCCCTGACGACGCGCCCCACTCCGCGATTACTGTACTGTAAGCTGTACTTTAGTTCGGAGCGGAGCGGAGTGGGGCGCGTCCTCGTGGATTGCACTATCTAATTATCTATACTATGTTGTTTGGTGTCTCACTCTGTGAAGTTGATGGCGGGGATTGATCCGTACCATCTTCCTCTTGATCACTTTTAGGGAATGGTTTTGGATGGAGAAGAGAGTGGTGTCTCTTTCTACAAACACGACAATTGGTTGAATTGCGACATGAAATTACCGAATGATTTGGACCGAGACAGTTGAAGCACAACTTATTGGTTTGGACAAAGTTACGACGTGCTTCAACATCTTCCTTTGCAAACTTTTTGCAATTAATCAGTTTATGATTTTCAGAACAAAACTCACACGTTGAGTTTGAAGTGACATGCATAACCTTAGTAGTGCGAGTATTCATTGACTTGTTATTAACCTTATTATCCAAAAATTCAAGAGACCTGAATCGCTGCTCTAAGAAATTATTCAATTCACTTACTCTAGGAAGTTCACCATTGGCTTTACAGATTTGAACTTCCCATAGTTTCCTAGATTCAGTATCAAGTTTTTAAACAAACAATTTAAATTACAATAATATCCCAAGAAGAAATGTCAATATTTATATTTTTGAGGGCGTTTAAACATTCATTTGTTGCATCAAGTAATTCTTTAACTGCACTGGAAGATTCTGACTGTATGTTCTTTTGATTCATGAAACGTTTTAAAATGCATTTATCAATATGTAATTTATTATTGTAACGATGTTCTAACTGATCCCAACAGACTTAATTATTGGCCGTGATAGGAATATGTCGTAACGGTTGCTCGGTCTCACCTGTTATATAGCCCTTGAGATAGTGTAGTCGTTGAACGTCGTCTCGTCGACGTCGTAGAAATGAGGGAATAGCTCAAAAAGTCTATTTCTTCTTGTAATGAAAGTTCTAACTTGCTTGAATTTTCTTAAATCAATATGTAAAGCCTACTCATAGTTTTTCACTTCAATACTTTTCTGATTTTGGATCCAACTAAATTCGTACTCGAACCGCAGTCCGATCCGCTCCGTCCGATACCGCTTATTTACAGCTTTGTCTTGGATATGTCGCTGTGTGGTTCAACCAAAATATCGTCCGACTCGTAAGGACCATGTACAATTTCCCATCTGGTTCTCAGGAGCCTGCAAGGTATTTGTGGCTTGGCCAAAGAAAACACCAAGCTCAGAACGAGAGTGATTATATGTCAAACATGACGGAACAAAAATTCAAAAACTGACAGTTTGGCACTAACAGGTAGCCTCACAATATATTATTGAAAACCTATTGTATGTACACAAACATAAATATCAAATTTTAAGACAATTTCAATATTCATAGTTTAAAGAGAGAGAGGGATTCGGTCATTGGTCGTGGAAGAGCACGGACGCTCCCAATTATGCTCCGCCAAAGTTTTAGTATAAGTTTAGTGAAATGTGCACTCCAGATGTTACGTTACAAGCCGGGCATCGAAATCGAAGCGTTTTTTGTTAAGCGTTTATGATCTCAGGCGACCGGTCTAGTGCTTAAGTACGAGGGAATAACTGCCACAGGACCTAGTTGCAAGATTCCTGGTGAGACCTTTCCATTATATTTCAGGAATCCGTTGTAGAGGTCCGCCTAAAGTCTAGAGTGGGTCTCATTATAAATCCATAGATCTTTTATGCTGTATTTACAATTATTCGACTAACTTTTAACTATAATACTCGTGTGATATTTGTGTAGTGTAAGTGTTCCAAATGGTATGTTTTTTGCGAGTGCGCATTCTTTTGTTAGACATTTGGTGTGAGTCGAGGGTCGCAGGCAGCTAGCTGTTGACAAACAAAGAAATCCTTTTAGTTTTTAGTGCTCTTGACTCTGATATTGGATTTTTAAACCTATAGTTACCAACCCAAGTGTTGTTTTGTGTTTAGTTGGGTGGTAAAGTTATTTTTGTGATGAAGTGTTTAATTTTACATATTTTAATAATTGTGAAGTTCAAGACGGCTCCAGACTGAGATAAGATTAAGAAGGCTGCTAACGAGATTTACAAGAAACCTGAAACCGATAGTAACCAGAAGAAGACAATGGAAACAGCAATGTGTAACACAGCATAGCAGTGACATAGAAAAGAGTCGAAAAAGCAGTTAACCCCGACAAAATATGCACCGGTGAAGCTAGACATAAACCAATCTGGCGGCGACGTCGTTAAAAGATGCCAGTCCATAGATAACTATCACCCGTCTCTCCACTAGTCCATTGCCTACTCAAGGCTACATACCCGGTATGGCTCGAATCCTTCCATATCCTTTTGGCACGGTCTTCCTTACCATTACCGCACCCCCCGGTCTACTCCCTGATATGTAATGGCCTTTGTAGCAACATGAGGCTCCAAGGGCTAGTGCAAATCTTGGGGTTCGTTCTATTTATCGAGTCTGGTTAAACCACGCTGGGATCGGTGCATTTCATTAATTCATTCATTCATTCATAGTTTATCGAAAATGTACTGAAAAATTGAGTTGATCGGATGGGGTACTGCCGAGCCAGAAAAAATAATTTGTAGTTTTTTTATAGCCGATTCAAATTCAAAACACTAGATGGCCCACCCGTTAGTAGCACCTTGGTGATGGTGTACCGGGTAATACCCGATGATCGATTGACTAAAAGAGAGGGCGAGAGTGAGAGAGTAGGCAACTCGTTCATTATACGCTTTTAAAACAAACTTCCCATTGACATTCGAAACTTACCCATTAAACGATTTAAAAGCTGTATTCAAACCAAACTTTGTAAATAAGGGTTTTATACTGTGTTCCTCCTCCTCAAAGGACCATTCCAGACACTAATCTACATGGTTCTCATATGGCTTGACCAAGATTATGTCTGGATTTTAAAAGAGACTCTGAGTTTTATTCTGCCTTTCTTCTTCACAGAAGAAAGACTTTACGAAGGCCCAAAAGATTGTTGGGGAATCCTTGCAAAAACAGATTTCGCCCTGAGGGTCACGTTAGGAGTCTCGTCACAACACGAATTCAAATTTCTTTGTGATCAAAGTGCCGCACTAAATAGCTGTCGAAATTCATGAAAACTTTGGGCGAGAGGTGAAATGGACCGGTGATCCCTAAGATCACGGACAGCTTGCGATGCATGTCATGAAGCCAACTTTTCGTGTAAACTTGTGATTATTATAATCACGGATTATAATGTACGACTATTGTTTACATATAGTATTTTTGTTAGTTGTATAAATCTTACATTGGGTGGTACAATAATAATAATAATAGGTGAGTAGGTTTAACATTTATTATTTATTCTCCATCACGTAAACATTTCCCGTCATACTGACGAACATAGAACCTCCTCCCGTTTTGAAGTCGGTTTATGACCGCCCTGAAAATAGGGATAAGGTTTACCATAGTATTATATTAAGTTACATGCATCAGACTGTAATATTTTATAAATATTTTATATGACGGTCAGTTTCCTGAATTTGAAGGTTTTTCGGGAAACTATTCCAATTTTTCTTTGCGTGAGAATCTGAGACTATTAAGAAAATTTTAAAACAAAATATAGCTAAATCGGACAAGCACTTCTCAAGTGATGCGCTTACCAAACGAACAGCATTCATTTTTATTAGGGTATTAGTCAACAAGGAACCGTTATAGTTTCGTCTGCCCGCGGTTTAGCTCGGAGACTAGAAAGCTGTAATTCATAATTTATGTTGGCATGGGAATGCATATTACGTCAATATTATTGTAAAATATAATCACGATAAAATCGTATTTTTAGTGTATATCCCCTACACATAAGATGGCGATGTATTTTTCTTTTCATCTATCCCATGGTATTTGGTGTCGTTGGAAAGTTAGTTCAAAAATATTGTGAGTCAGTCGGGGAAATATGAAAGGGAAATATATTCCGTTTGCGAAATATTAAGCTATAAATTGCAAATTTTTGTTATATTTAAAATTATTATTAGTTTGGGATATGTAATAAAATTCACAGCTATAGTATATAGTAGTATATAACGAAATTAAAAGGAAGGGTTCTACAATTTAACAAGTAATAATCGACCAACTTACATTTGCAGTAACAAAAACATGTTCTCCCATACATTCCGTATGGGAGACATGTTTTTCAACTATAATGTTAAGATTGTTCTTGGGATAAATGTATTCCAACTACCGAAGCCTTCATTGTGCGTGGTCCGACACGCACTTGGCCGGTTTTTTATTATATAGATTTAATACTCAATTAATTTTAAATTTCAGATCCACGTAAGTTTTATTTTAAAATTGCAAAGGCACTTTTCTTTCATCCAGGGACAAACTTTGATTACCAAGCTTACTCACTGCGTGTCGGCTTAATCTGGCAATAAGTCCAACCGGGCTATTCTGTAATAATCTCACGGTAACGGAAAACTTAGGCGATGTGAACGTGAAGTGAGCTGTCATTCCACCTACTGCTAGGGACTGACAGCTACTCCGAGCTCACTTCACCTAAGTTTTCACGGTGAGATGGTTACAGAATAGCACTGCAGGTCATCACTTGAAAATGTCGGACTTCCACAACACTAGACCTTTGCTGGCACATATGCTTCGAATTTTCTTATACAAAGTTCCAAAGTTATGTTCAAGTCCTTAGATAGGAGGGACGTTAGAACGTCAAGTTGGTCTTCGCTAAGTCTGTTTTCAATTTCCAGTATTTATTGGTTTAAAGTGTTACCATATACAGACATAGTCTGTTATATAGTGAAACAGTGGTTAAAGAGGCAAGAAAAGTGCGAAACAATAAACTTAAAAACTAAAGTGCAAAAAAACCTACCTACTACGACAAAAAGTGAAAATTACAATAGTTTATTTACAAATACTGAAAAAGCCCAGCAATGCTATTCTGTAACCATCTCACCGTGAAAATTTAGGTGAAGTGAGCTTGGAGTGAGCTGTCGGTCCCTAGCAGCAGGTGGAATGACAGCTCACTTCACCTAAGTTTTCACCGTGAGATTATTACAGAATAGACCGACTGGTATCGGGGTGCATCTGGTGTGTGTTGTGTTGAAAGCAGTGCAGCGTTATATTGTGTTGTCATCCCACTTTACTTCCCATAGTTTTAACACTGTGGTTAAACCCACTATAAACACAATTTGTTGGTGCAGCGCCGCCCATCTGTTGACGCCCGTATCAAATCAGCAAAATTAACCGCTAATTAGTGCGCAGCTAATTACTAAGCAGCAACATGCCGGCAGCGAAGTGTGGTGGTTTCGCAAAATTTATGTTGCCACTAGAGGCCGCTAAGTGCTCCTGTTACGCTCTCTTTCATCGGGTTTACGCTTTTTTACCACCTTCGGGTTTTATTAATCCCACTTGGGTCTTCCCTACTTGTAAACACACATCGGTTAAGGGCAAGGCGGCTGCTACACGGGCGGAGGCATGTGCGATGGAAGAGTCTATGGATATCAGCGGATTGAGCTGCAGCACACTGGGTGATAATCAAGATATTGCCCCGGGTTTGTCTAACATCCTACGCACTTTTAAAGAAGAGTTGCGGGCCGAGCTGCGCTAAATGTTTAAGGAAGAGTTGCGGGCAGAATTGCAAGCGATGCAGAAACAATTCAAATGCGAACTTCAGTGTCTTTGTACAGATCTGGCTCACCTCCTGGCGGACAGAGACCATAATTAAAGGGACGCGGGATACACAGTTAGGCGTAAAAATTGAAGATCGTCACATAGTAAGCGTGGACCGCACGGGTGGCAGGCAAGTGAATGCTGCGAGCGCTGCGGGCCCAGTGAAGACCCGCCCGCGTACCGTGGTCGTGTGCCTCGTGCGCCATGACCTGCCTGACGACTTACATACATAAATGACTGCCTAACTAAAGCGAACCGTCTGTTATTTCGACGAGCACGGGAGGCGGGCCAACGTCTTGGTTGGCAATTTGTGTGGACGACGCATGGCCGTATTCTTGCACGATGTAAGCCCGGCGACAACGCGAAGCTCATCCGCAATGAGACGGATCTACTGGAAGTCTTTGAACCAGACGGTGAAAAAGTCCCTCAGAACTAGCTATGTTAATATCTCTCACTTCAGGTACCAAATGTCACCAACACCTGCCGGTCTTTTCTGTACGCGCATCACTAGACACTTGGCCATCCCTTTAGTGATGTGATTAGACATTTAATACTCGACAAAAATACTGTTGTGAAGCCACAAAGTTACAGAGTAATTTTATTATTTAATTTTTCAGGTTCAGGTAAGTACATAATTTATGTTTTATTCGTTGTTTGAGAAGTCTGTTTACAAGTTCAAGAGTTATACGCACACAATAAAATAAATATTGAAAGTGCGTTGAATATTTTTGACCCTTTAAGCATCTAATGTTGATGACTAAATGAACGATGAAGGTAAGCCATTCATTTGATCAACCCAAGTGAAAAGTGGGTTTGACAGAAGCTTCAAGGATTCGCGCTCGAATGATGTTGAGGGGGGGGGGGGCTTTGGTATTATATTAGTTGTGAAATGTATTGAAAAAGCAAGACGGGCGTTAGCTCCGATTCGGACCACGCGTAAAAGTAACTGTACAGCTATAAATACTCGTAATAACTTCACTCGGTCACTATCTAGCTGTCACAGGTCTCGAAGCAAAAATAGACCTCAATGTTAAATAGAATCTAAAGATAATGTATGTGTATTGCGCTCGACTGCACCTACAATTTTATTTAGCGTGCACGTAGAAGATTAGACAATATTTTACTATTGCGAGTACTGCACTGAGATTCCTGGACACTGCTACTCTACACCTGGAGTTTAATGCCAGTCCCAGTACAATCTTCTTTCCAATTTTTATTAAATTAATAATTTATCCAAATTTGTCCAAGTTTATCTGTTTTTATTATGTACTTAATTTAACCCAATTTTATAAGTATATATGTTGTCCGATAACTTTTATAAATGTGATGTTAACTTCAAATATAGGTTGGTTATATCTATACCTAATCAGGTCAAGTTTGTTCGTTTGTATGTGGGAGGTAATCTTCGAAAGTAGTCATTCAATTTGAAAAATTCTTTAGAAAGCTAAGCTATTGCCGAGCGCCATATTATATGTTTATGTTAAAACACGAGGACAAAGTCACCGTTAGGACCTAGTTAATAAAATAAATAAACAATGGCTTATGTTTCAGAGGTTAACATCACTAGCGGCGGGGCGACTCTTCTGCCGCCGCCCGCGGAGGGCGCGCCCTTTGAGCACAAACTCGAATACAGTTGCAAGGACGTGTGCACCGTTAGCCAGGTACAGTCACTTTACCCCGTGGCTGCGAGCTACACGCGTCTTGTGACAGCGACTGCAGAGAAAACAAATGAAAGGAGTTCTTTAGACCGTACCGCAACTTGCGGAGCAACGGAGGGTAACGAACACATGACGCGCGCGTGTTACTTGACACAAGTCGTATCGCTCGAGGCCGCGAATCGGGTCCAATATAATACATACATAATGTATTCCTGTTCCTAGGTCACCGTCAACGGCATCTCTCTGGAGTCCACCACGCAAGGGTCGAGTGTTAGCTTTGGGGCCTACTACTCGGTACGTACAACGCTGCAAGGTTCTTTTGGCGCGTGGCCCAAAGTCGGACCTAACGCCGCCATCTTGGTTTGTCAATACAATTTCTGTGTCAATTTCACAAATGTTTACCAACAACGCCCACCTGTCAATGTCATTCAGGCGCCAAAATATCCTTGTAGCACTCAAGCAATTACGAAAAAAAAAAAAAAGAAGATTATTTCAAATAACATACTTGGTTTACATTTTATAATTTGGAGACTCCTTTTAAGCAAGGAAATGCTTGTGTTAGGAGACTCCACTCTTCCACTTAACGTTATCCAAAATATGTAGAATTGAGAAACATGTATTTAGAAAAGAAGAAGAAGAAAGAATAACAAAAAGGATAAAGAGGCGCGCTTGAGTGAAGTGTTAGTAGTGTAGGGTATGTGGGGATGTGTGTGTGTGAGTGTATGTTGATGAGTGAAGATGTACAGTAATGAGTGTAATTTGATTAATTTAGGTTATGGTTAACCCTACGACAGTGTCTTGGGATCGGAAGAAGTCACAGCCTCTTTCATTAACCTTATACACCGCGGAATTATTACAGACAGGTACTGAATAAAGTTTAGTCTGTAGATGATCGTGATCGTTACGTGACGATATTCACTTTACTTTATTATTACTTCAACAATGAGTACCTAAACTATTACTGTAATTTGTACATCGCAAACCTAAACTATACATTGCAAACTTAAGTCTAAGCGCCTCATTACTTTTAGAAAAGCACAGCATGCACACATGCATGCATGCATGCATGCTACATTATGCGTAAATACAGATAGTGCCATCCACGAAGACTCGCCCAATCGCTTACAGTACTAGTGTGCAACATACCGCTAGTGTTTTAGCTTTGCCGTGTTTACTAATTACGCACTTGTTAGATAATTCATTTTGAGATTATTATAATATTTGAATATATGTATACATAGGTAGGTACTTCGAGAACGAAGTACTTGTCAGCCTGGCCGTGTTAGATAATTAATATTGAGGTTATTATAATATTAAAATATTTTATGTTGGATACTGACATCTGTCACATTTACGAAGCTTGTGACCAATGTACAAGTACCTTATTAGGTACTTGTACATGAGTAGTAGTAGTACATTAGTACTTGGGATGATGACTAAAAATATGTTTTCATCCCACCATCTCGGAAAGAGTATTTTTAATCTTCAGTATCTGAGTGGAAAAGCCGTTTTTATTCTCTAGAGGATAAAGTAAATTGAATTTAGAACATCGTGTGCACTAAGTTTGTGAATTAAAAAAAACATTAAACCTATTTACTGCTACCTCTATGGTGCCGAATATATCATACAACTTTTTTTTAATTTGTTAAAAACTCAGACTCGGAACCTTCTTGGTGTTCTTTTTTCAATTTGCTTTGTACGCGGTTCTTTACGCGGCATTTTTTCACTTTAAAATTTTCTTAATTATACCTTAGTATTATTTTGTTATAATTTAAAGATTATTCTGTAATACTTACCTGTCATAATGTAGTAATTAATACCTAAACTGAAATAAAAGTGTACCTATCTTGTGATTGTAAACGTTTTTTTTTTTGCATTTAGTCATTTCCTCGCTGAGGTGGAATGAAAAGTTACGTGTTGCACTCGAGTGCAAAGATTTTTCACCTCGTGCTCTTTTGATTCCCTCGCTAACGCTCAGGATTCTATTTTTGAATCACTCGCTGCGCTCGTGATTCAATTTTAGAATCCTTCGCTTGCTCGGTCATCAAAATTGAACACGCGGTTAAAAAGCAACTTTGCACTCTTGTATAACAAATAACTATTTTTGTCCGTTATGTAGATTATGAAAAAATAACGTACACGAGTCGACAAGCTCGGCCGGCCTGGTTTAGAAAGTGGAGAATCGAGGTTAGCCCAGACAAAAGTCAAGCGGTTCTCTTTTCGAGACCCCGACCAATCACCAGGTTTGGCAGGCCTATCCCCTGGGAGAAGCGAGCGGTGTTGTCATCGACCAGCGTCTCTCCTTCAAAGAGCACAGCTATGCGCTTTCGCTCTAGGTAGACTCCACTCCATACTGAATGCACGTAGCAAATTGTCACTCAACTGCAAATTGCGTACCTACACGGCGTGCATTCGTCACATCATGACCTATGCGGGAGCCATCTTTGCAAGCCCCACCATATCCATAGAATGCAAGCGCTCCAAAATAGATTCCTTTGAAAGAGCACTGGTGCCTTGTTTCCCCTTTTTTATAACAAATAACTTTTATTTATTTATTTATTAACTCATCATCACTATCATTACAGGAATTTCCTAATTCAATAGTGTGGCCATAATTACAGTTTTATTATTTATCATAACATTACTCTGTACATCGTAGTTTTTGTGAACTCACTCAGAGAACAAGTAAAAATATCTATGCTGTCTGCTACGTCATTAAGTACATGCAAAGTGCACGTTATAGGGGCTTTACCCAGTAGATTGGTCCTACTACTGGGCACTGCCAATAGCCGTGGCCGTCGCCTTCGCAATACATAATTGTCGGGCACACACAGGTTTATTTCATTTAATATACCTGGGTTTGAAGTCTTGCCACGCAATAATTTAAAAACTTAGTATGGTTATTCTTGAAAATGACATATATGACGATCATAAAAATATTATAAATTGGTTACTTAATAATAATTTAAAAAAATAAATCTTAACAAAACTAAAATAATGACATTTAACCGAAGAACAAATAAACCGAAACTGAATATAAAATATGGTAACGTAGCAATCTTTGAAAGCGACATCACAAAATTTCTGGGCCTTTACATAGATAGTCATCTGACTTGGAAACATCATAACGACGCTTTGTTAAAGAAGCTTAGTTAATTTGCGTATGCTCTGTACAAGTTATCAAAAACGGTTAACCGCTTTACAGTACAAATAGCTTACAATGCTTATGTGGCTTCTGGCATTAGGTACGGAATCATTTCCTGGGGCAACTCCACTGGCAGAGACTTTGCTTTTAAAGCTCAGAAGAAATGCTTGCGATCGTGTACACAATTACAATCGATTGATAGTTGTAAACCATTATTTAAGGAACTTAGTTTGCTCACTCTACTGTCTTTGTACCATATATGAAATGGGACTTTGTCCTCGGTAACCTGCATTTATTTGAAAAGACTGCGCTCTCGCCGTTATCAGAATACCATTCATGTTACGTCTCAGAAATATATAATCGTTAACTTGTGAGAATGATCCGTTTAGTTTAAAAAAAAAAACTAAATTGATAGAATATATTTATAAATTACATAGATTAGATTAAGATCTAATTTATAATATTTTTTTATTTATGATTATGTTAATTTTTTATGTAATACTAGAGACACCCTTAAACAAGCGCGGCTTTTGTTAGAGCAGGTACTGATGAATGAAAGAGATCAATGTCCACTTCGTGCTCTTTGTACGACTGAACGGATTTCGATGAAATTTGGCACAGGGGTAGACCATGACCTGAAAAAGGACATAAGCTACTTTTCATCCTGAATTGCAGAGAAAGTGGCGGGTAAAAGCTAGTATTATATACAGTGGACAGTATTGCCTCAAGTTACGTAATCAAACAAGAAATCGATCTGAAGTTAGTGGCAACACGTATAATATTGAGCACCGTTATTTTATGGGACCTTTATGCAGGTTGCAATGTTTATTAACTTCACAGATTTTTAAATAAATTTTCGATAAGCGAGTAAAAAAATAATTTTCTTTCAGTCCGAAAACGGAACGTTGAAGATCAGCATCCCGGAGTACACCTCGCTATGGGAGGGCATGTACCTAGGCATGTTCATGAACAACGGGACTCCCTTCACTAAAGATTTAATGGAAATAGGGTAAGTTGTACACAGAGCCGGATTGCCTACGTTGAAGGTGTATCAGTCGCTACAAACCTCGCGCTTTGACGTTAACGAGAGTAGTGGTGGCCCAGCGGTAATGGCCTCCAACTTACGAGTTGTAGATTTTGTAATTTATATCATCACGACTGCTCAGAACCGATGATCGTTTGGGTAGACGCATTCTTGAGTGGAGACCGCGAATCAGCAAACGAAAGAAAAGATGCCTTCAGCCTAGGTGGAGCGACGCTTAGTAGGGTACCAGCTGGATGATAGTTGCTGAGAATCGAACAGAATGGCGTGTGATTAGAGAGGCCTACGTCCAGCAGTATACATACTGCTTAGGCTATGATGACGTGACATCCACCAACCCACGGATTGTCAACACGGACTGGGCCCGCGTGGTGGATTATGGCCCACTCCCTCTCACAGAGAGAGGCCTGGACTGATTATACGCTTTGACGTTAATACGAATTAATCATCTTTTTGTTAAAGTAGGTACCGTTTTATTTTATCTCCTAAACTTTAGAACCTTAGTATTCATATTCATTTATTGCATTTCATGTTGTTTACAGGTTGTTACATTATGATAGTTCCAAACAATGAACCCTGCTAGGGCACAGCAATGTATAGGCGACAGGTTTTTAGTAGAATGTGCTACAGGCCCCACGCTGGCTTAATCCGGCACTAGTTGTATACAAGGTGTAGTTGAAATAACGCAAAGCCAGAAAAGGCTTTTTGGATTAAACATCAAGAAAATCATTTACTTTATTAGGTGAATATAAATATATGGAACAGCTTGTTTACATCACTGGTGAAAATTTGATAACACCTCTGCCTCCGCCTTTGAGGAACAAGAGTGTGTGCCATGAAGTTGTTACTTATTGCAGGCCCAAGGAGAATCAGATAGCACAATTCATGAATGCTTATGTAAACGTGGATCTAGACGGGATGGAAGAGTTGGAACCAGCGGCCGACGACAGACGCAGGAAACATGGGGCTCACCGCAGTGAAGGTAAAATGGAAAAATAATAAAATAACGAGAATTTCATACTTTATTATTTCATGAAAGGCAATTGTTTTTCTTGGCATGGGCATGTGATGAGAAGGGATGAAACGCATGAAATTAAAAAAGTGATGAATGTAAATGTTGACGGATGAAGAGGGCGAGGAATACCTACCAAAGCAAAGATGGATGGATTGTGTGAGGGATGATATAAAAGAAAACGGAGTGGAAGGAATGGCTTGCAAGCGAGAATACAAGAAACAAACTTGTTGCGCCAACCCCAAGTATCAATAACAGGAAAGACATCCCAAAAATATGTTACAATTTCTAAATCAGGCGGCAGACTTGGATTTTAGAAAAAAAAATTGTTGCACACTTCCTAATCTGTTTATTTACATAATTCATTGTTTTCTTGTTCTTGAAGTCGGTGAACGTTTTATTTCATTGTTAAAAGTACAGTTTCACATTAGATTATCGTGCGAAACTTCAGAAACCTTAATTTAACCCTTTATTTTGTATGTGAAGGATTTCCGCTAAGTTATACCTGATTTCTTAGAGCAGTGGTAGCCCAGTGGTAACAGGCCTGACTTATCACATTACTTTGCGCAATTTAATTTATCACTCGTGCTCACAAATCTGTAAAGGAAAACTTCGTGAGTAAACCAACATGTCCTAGAACTAAATATTCGAAGACATGTGGCATTCACCAACCCGCACTGAACCCACGTTGTTTATTATGACCCACTCCCTCTCACAGCCAGGCCAACGAGGAGGAGGCCTGTGTCCCAGCTATCGGTAGGCTGATTAACGTGATGCTTAATGCCTGATTTCCTAATATCGTGTGTACTTGGCAGCTTGTACGGTGCAGATACTCCGTGACTCGGTGCAAGCGGGTCACACTTACAAACAGAAGATAATCGAGTACGCTTGCCCGGGGGGCAAGCTCATCGCCGTCAGCTGTCGCGGACAGAACGTCACCACAGGACTCAGCATATCGACCAACAACACCGTCAGCATTGATTTTGATCAGTGAGTACCTAATAGAGTGCTATAGTTAGACCGAGACCGCTGTACCACGCCTTAGATATGTGCGAGGCGAGACAAACTAAACAAGGACGTTCTGGCAACCGTGGAGTTCCTTGCCGGCTCTTCTCCATAGGAAACGACCAATCGGAACCGTGCACCTAGTTTCTGACGTTTCATAAGTGCCCATATAGGTTTATGTGAAATTAAATATTTTGAATTTGAATTTAACATTTGCGATGTATGATGATGATTGTATCACAGCGCGGAATAGGCTATGCTGTGCGGTACGCTGCGTTTACGGCACGTTTATCGCACGTATACGATATTACGATAGGTAGCTCTCTACAAGTTATGTCATTGGAATTGTTAAACACATTTTGAATAGATTAGTCCAGTTTTAATTTCTTATAATAATATGTTCAATTCTAGTTTGAAATCAGGGTTAGGAATTTTTCCCATTTCAATTTTTTTTTTTTTTTAGTTTTTTATATAAGTATTAAACTAACACACTGTAAAAGTAATAAATATTATTAGTAATAAAAATAAATTCTTCGTGACAATATTTATGGCAGGCTAGGTATACTACGATAATATTTAAATTAGATGCCTAATATTAATAATAAATTCAAATTCAAAATATTTTTATTTCACATAAACCTACAAGGGCACTTATGAAACGTCAGAAGCTAGGTGCACGGTTCCAATTGGTCGTTTCCTATGGAGAAGAGCCGGCAAGAAACTCCACGGTCACTCTTTTAAAAGTAAATGGTATTTACAATCTTTTCAAGTTACAGTGTTTATAGGTATGAGAGGACACTGTAGGCCTATCAACAAGTACCAGGTACTTAGCAAGATAGAAAATGATCGACAGATCTACAAGTCGGTTATGCCTACAACGTTCTCACATTCACAAAATATAAAAGAAGAGAATCTATATAAAAAATAAACAAATTGAAAACCTATGACCAAATGACATGACTGCCACTAAAGCTGTAACAAATCTAATTTAATAAAAAATATAGTGTATTGAAGTTATATAATGTCAAATAACGAAAAGATTATGTCAAAAAGTAAAAAAAAAGAAAATAGGTAAAATAAAATAATCATCTTAATTTGGGAGCAGTTAATAGACATTTACATATTAATGCCGTTATTGAGGTACCAGGGAAGCCACACGTGCAGAAGGCATTATTGCCAAACTTCCTTGTCTTCAACGTAGTCTTTAATCTTATAATATGCTTTTTTGATGAGAACACGTTTGATGTGGGTTTTGAACTTTCCATCACTAAGTTCTGTAACCGACTTTGGCAACTTGTTATAAAATCGATACTTAAAAGCATACGTAATAGCGATAGTTTGCTATCATTCACGTATTTACTAATATTAATACGTCGAAATTTGTAGCGGCAATAAATCGGGCGGCGCGCATCTATGGCGCGTGCGAACACTCGACTGGCGGGAGGTTTGTTCGGTGTACCTATTACGCTTGATTTTTATTTCCTAGACTCTGTGCAAGTTAGTAGAAATATACAGTTGTTATTAAGCAAATTTACGTCAAAACTGAAGGGTCGGCTACACAGATTAAGGTGCGTATTTTTGACTGGCACCCGATTAGGGTGCGTACACAGACGAAGGGTTCGGTTGAAGTTAATTCCAATTTTGGTCACACGCCTAAATAACCTTGTGTTGTACTTGAGTATACTTTTATAACTATGACGACGGTTGTTGAGTCTGGCGGGCTACCTGCCCACCAGTGTTATTGGGCTTTTGATATGTGTAACATGGAGTAACAGGGCGGATAGTTCCTCCAATTAAAAGAAAGAATCCTCCGACCAGACGGTACCGCAATGCAAGAGTTTGTGACAACAACAAACATAATCTTAATAACTATTTTGTTCACAGCTTTGAGGATACAAAGGCTTGCGTATATAACGGAATCTTCAAAATCAACCAAACTGAACATAGAAAAACATTAGCTGTACTTGAAAGTAAGTTAAAAAAACAAAGTGTTTTTGCGACTACACGAAACATTTTTTTTAAATCATACAGCCAGTAAAAATATTACAGCCAGTGTCGATCACTCGCGTTATCAAGCAGTAGGTATTTTATGTAAAAGTTTTTGAATCTGTTGTAAGCTTTACTGTGGCAATACTTACTTCCTTATCCTTCCCTTTTCTCTTTGCTGCATCGTCGCTATAGCACGTACCTATTTATTAATTTACTATTTTATAATAAGTAATTATTTGCATCCTAACTTAACAGTTATTTTAATAAATAATTTCGTTGAAGTTATTCAAAACGTTTTATTCGTCTGCCCTGTAGCCTGCACACACTATTAGCTTCCATCTGCGTCTGTCGTCTTGAACAACTGCTTTCTAACATTTTATTTCTTAAAAAACCCTCAAGATGAGTAGGGTACAGAAAGTACCAAACCAATTAATAAGTATAATAGGTACATACATACTTAATATTCAAATTCAAAAGTCATATAATCAAACTAGGCTGAGAATCAGCACTTTTCGAACGTCAGAATTACATGAGACAGTCCCCCAAGACGCCCACCCTTCACCACTTCCTAGTGCTTTAGCTGGGAAGAAGAAGTGGCGCAACAAACTCCCCAACAACAGCACAGAGTGACTGTTGAGTTGGAAAATGATGATTCTATGTAATAGTATGAAAAATAATTTACATTACGCAACACAAAACATAATTTAAATTATAAATTAATGTCAGCTAGCACAAAATCACACATACACACTCAAAAAACAGCTGATTTTAGCCGCCATTAAGTGTAACCTAACCTGCACCCTATTTGCGCTAATTCTAATTCATTGCATGTTCAAACAACTTGTCGCTCAACAACGTAAATAACGCAACGAATGTTGTTGAACTATCAAAATGAAACAGATTGCGATTGATCGTGTGTTATGCAATTAGGGTTCTGTTTCGTGTTTCATTTTACGTAAATTAATTTTCATTTTATGTTTTATTTCAGATAGCTGTAAGTTTGTTTTTTTATCTATTCCAAATGCATTTTATCATGCAGTAAAGGATTGTTATTAGCACGTTCGCTCAGTGACTGCCCTTCAAAAAATACCTAAATGTGGAAACCCAATGAACACGGAACCCGGAAATAATTGCAATGATAGTATTAGTTTGGATGCGTTTTGTGTTTATGAGCTGTTTTAGGAACATGAGGAACAGGGTTTTCAGTTCACTCATCCACCATAGAAAAGGGATGATCCTCCGACCAGACGGGTGTTGTGTCTGGCGGGCAACTGCCCAACTGTTGATGTCGGATAGTCTTATAATGTCGTTCGCGCGGTAAACTCTAATTGCGCGATGCAGGATTTGTGTGACGTCATGTCTTTGATGCGTATTTCGTATGTGGCGGTGTAACCGCTACACTATGTTACGGGCGCTTCACACGTCGAGTTTTAAATGTAACTTTATGTATCAATTTTTCAGCACCAAGTAAGTTCCATAATTTACTTTTATTTAATTTATTTTAGCTGGAACTCATTGGTTACTTTAAGTTTGTTTCTCTTCCAGTGATTAATGTGACCGTGAGTGTTGTAGAGCCGCCTCCTCCCTCGGGAGAGTTCAAGCACAAAGTTGTCTACACCTGCAACGTTGCCAAGTGTGACCCCGCTATGGTAAGATGAAGATCTGACCTATGACCTTGCGCCATATTGTGACGTTTTAGAAAAACAGAAACTCATTTTGGAGCAGTCAGTAATATCATAAATAAAATAACAAAAACAGAACAAAATCGGATAACAAAAAGAAATTCTTTGCAAGCCTTACTTTTCAAGTTATAGTTGACAGATCGAGCTCATTGACGTTCATATTTTTAGTTGAATCGTGACATGGTAAAGCGTTGGTTTCCTAAAGATATGGTTCCTAACCCCACTGTACGCAGCAGTGCTGCGCGGCAGTACTGCCTGCCGCTGCCGCTGGCCCCTGATTCCAAGCACCTGCTGCAGCTGTTCAATAACCACTGGACTGATTTAAAAAAATATTTCACCAGGAAAATGGTATATTATCACGGAGTAACATCTTAACTAATATTATTAAGTGAGTTTGTTTGTTTGTTTGTTATGCTTTGACGCTAAAACGGCTGAACGGATTTGGATGATATTTGGTACATGGGTTGACCTTTACCTGGGTTAGGACATAGGATACTTTTTATCCCGATATTCTCATGAGATCGAGACTTAGGTGGGAGAAACCGCGGAGCGCAGCTAGTAACAAATAGTGGTGAAAAAAAAAAGACAGAATTTCATTTTATTAAACTGGTTTTTTAGGAAAGCGGTTCCGGCTTTTCTAATTTTAACAGAATACACGTGTGCATTAGTCGACCAAGTATTTGCTTTACCCCGCTTTAGGGTTGAATGTCACTTGCAGTTCATAAAAACAACTAGAGTGCTCGCAAGATAAGTCTGTGCGCGGCTGAAATCGGAACTCAATACTCATGACTCAATATCTATATTGCTTTTTTATTATTACTAATCGTATGCCGCGCCGTCTTGTCGTTTATGTAAGGTCAAATTAAGTACCTATAGAATTATTTACTTAATTTATTAATATTAATATAAGATTAATAATATTAAGATAAGATTATTAATATAGATTTAATATTATATTTTAAATATTAGAGTAAGTATTGAATTAAGCACGCCAACCGTTGCGCGCAGACTTATCTTGCGCGCACTATATGTCAATTTTTAGTTTTTTCTACTTTTTTAAAAAGAAAACCTGTCAACAGGGACTGAATTACCGAAAAATTAAGGTACCTTTAAATTTCAGTATGACGTCATACCGTTAAATAAAGGTTACCGAAATAATTCGATACCGTTAATTTTTTCAGTAGCGGAATTTTGAGGTTGGATATGCATACCGGTATATTTCGGTAGAAGTACTATAACCTTTATAAATGTTTCGGTAGCAGTACCTAAACCTTAATAAATAGGGGTTTTCTTTGACACACCGCCTCGCTACTCTGTCTGTCGTTCACTTGCCGATTGTTACAAAATAGGTACACAAGTTCTAAAGTGTTCGACGCCGCGCCGTCTCGCATGTTTTTGATACCGAAATCGTGTAAAGGTTAAATAACGGTTTAGCCCAACCTTTATTTTTAAAGGTATCGGTATAGCTCAACCTGTATTTTAAACCGGTACCGGTATATTTTTGAGGTATCTTAACCTTTAACCATAACCGCTTTCAGTCCCTGCCTGTCAAATTGTCATCAATAATTCCATAATACACATGTATTCAATAACCTTATTGAAGGAATTTATTGTAATTGTTGTTAAAAATAGCGAGGTACTGTAACCACAGTAGTTTGATCAGACTGGCCTACTGAATAGATATCGCACATTTTTTATTTGAAGAACGTTTACACATTATTTGTGTTATTTTCAAATAATATTATTTTTAACTAATAAGTATTTAATAATCCTGTTTTTGTTTCTTTCATAGATTTACATTAACGACAAGACTCTGAAAAGTGATGATACAAATAGCTTATACTCCTACAATTCAGAGGTACGAAGCACTTAATTACGTCACGATCCTTACTTTATTTAGGGTTCCGAGGTCAAGTATAGAAGAATAATAATTATAAAATCTGGCCTGTAACTGATGGTACCCACTCCAAACATTATGTCGCAGGCCATTTGTATGATTCTGCTTTTGACAGATGGCGTCGTCCGTTTACAAACGCCCGCAGTTATGAAATATGCCGAAGGCAAAGTGTAAATTGCCTTCAAACGCCGTATTTAGTTATCCAGCACGTAAAAAACGCTAAGGTGTCCATGGAATCTAGTGCTCGGAGGACTCTTGTGGAATATTATTGGTACAAAACCTATCGAAACATTGTGAACCATTTACAATTTAACGCATATTTTTTTATACCTATAATCAAACGGAAATAATAGCGACAAACCTAACCTAAACCATTTCACCCAGTTCACAATTTTTGACACTTTGTAATCTAAGGGAAATAATACCTATAGAATATAAATTAACAGCTCTCACAATTTTACGGTGAGATAATAGGTACTTGATTGCTAGAATAAAGTCTGATTTGTCCAATCTGTGTTTTGTAGAAAAAGAAAGAAAGATAGGTTTATTCGTCACAAAAACACGTGCATACAAAAAGACAACAACGGAAAATAACGGAAATACTCAGCATAATGCTGTGTTATGATGGTCACTCAACACTTACAATCAATGTCGAAAATAAACTGACGGTGCAGTATGACGCATCATACAATCTGCCTGCGATATACATTATTTAGATATTCACGTCTACAACAGCTGGTCTATTCTGTAATAATCTCACGGTGAAAACTTAGGTGAAGTGAGCTGTCATTCCACCTGCTGCTAGGGACTGACAGCTCACTCTGAGCTCACTTCACCTAAAGTTTTCACGGTGAGATAGTTACAGAATAGCACTGCAGTACAAAGGATCTAAGGGGCGCGCGTCAAAAATCTGAATTAACGATGCCATCTTGTTTTTTTATCGCAATTTCACAAAACACTTTTACAATTTTTATTATTTGTGAGCAGCGAGACGGGGAGGCAGTGCAGGCCACTCATTCGTCAACGCTCACGTCGTCCCGCCGATCATTCGTCAAAGCTTGCCGCGCACTCCTAATGCGCGGAACAGTGGTCTCGGTCAAACTATACCAATAATGTCATTCAAGCGCCGAAAGATCCTTGTCGCACTAAAAATCTTTAATTTTCAAGCACGTTTTTCTTTTTTTGGTTAGATGATGAAAGAGAATGATAAAGAAATCATGACGGTTACTATCAACTTTTCCATCAAACCTTTTACCAAAGAGTACGAGGGTATTTATCAACTCGTCGTGATGAACGGCACAGAGAGGGTCACTAAGAATATCATGGAGATAGGGTACGTATCGCCTTTCTTAAGCCCCCAGTACTCGTTGGACGAGTCTGTCGCTCGGCCATCGTATACACTGGGTCTTTTTGAGTGTATTTGCTCGCTGGCCGAGCGCGCTCTCCCTACGGGTTCGGGTATGCATGGATCTGTCAAAATCTGTCGAATTTTGGCGTGGTTTCGACAAAACGAAGCGTAAGTTAAGCCATGTACAGACGCATGTAATGTATCATGTAACGCTCGCGCTGATCCATCGACTGTCGGTTTTTAGCGCGAACACAAAGGCTCTCGCAGTCGAACACACAGCACCGTAATCGCGTAACACTGATCAATCATAATCCTAATCATTTTGAAGGACATTGCTAATCCATTGCTTGTTATTTATGTTCTAAAAATTTATCTGCCCGCAAACATTAATAACACAATGAATGTTGTTGAACTGTCAAAATTAAATAGATTGTCATTGATCGTGTGTTATCTACGCAATTAGGGTGCAGGATTCGCGTTGAGTTTGTTTGCTATCCACACTACCTATTACACAATACATTACACATTACACGCGTCTGTACACTGCTTTACGTATCTGTATCTTACCCGCGTAGGTTCTTAACCGATGTAGTTCTTAGTAGCTAGAGCTCTTTGTGAAGGCTCACGTGCTACACCTATTTCTGCCGGCACATGACGCATTGCATAATTATTCCCATAACACTCGTAATCAGGCTATAATGCCCCCACTGCTAGGACACATGAGGCCTGTGACAGCCCTCCTCTATGTGAGAGGGACTGGGCCGTGATCTACCACGTGGGCCCAGTGCTGTACGGGTTGGTAGATGTCACATGTCTTCGAAGTTTTTGATTCTCGGACATGCCGGTTTCCTCACGATGTTTTCCTTCACCGTTTTGAGAGCAGTGGTGATGAAATAAACGCAAAGTAATGCGCCTGTCTGGGTTCGAACCCACGACCTAAACAACTCTTAAGTCGCGGCCGTTACCACTGGGCTACCACTGTTCCTGCTCATTGCATATTGTATGTGCCTCTAGTTCCGGTACATTACATAATAATAATATATCTACCATTTATTTCAGGCGACACAGGCCCCTAGGAAAATACCTTAACATACATATTTTAATTTTAAAAAAAGTTACATATAGTTCGGCTGTTTCGTTAGGTAGTCTATCCAGCTGTCGTTTCGCCCTGGGTTGGATGACCAGTACCCTAATTACGTAATGCAAAATCAATCCGAATCTGAATCGTTTTGAAACAGATTGCTAATCAATTGCTACGTAAGTTCGAAAAAAAAACTGCAGTGCAACGTAAATACCGCAATGAATGTTGTTGAACTGTCAAAATGAAACAGATTTGTCTTTATCGTTTACGAAAATATGTTGCGTAATTAGAAAGCTGGTCGGGCAGTAAATCACACAATATTCTATACCTCTGCGGCTCTGCCTACTCCTTCGTGGAATACATGCGTAATGATAAGTGTGTGTGTCATAAAGATTTTATCTGTTTCAGAGCGCTGGATTAATAAAGAGGTGTTGGTGCTATTATCTATAATTCTAAACAATTAAAGAAAAAAATGAGATGAAGATTTTATTCAATCAATGTAAAATATAAATTTATAATTATAAGTATTTTTCTTAAAACATGTACAGACACAGAACACTGATTAAAATAAAATATTACATTTAATATTTTCATAAAAGCTTGAGGCTTATCTGAAAGAAGGTCGTTCACGCCTCAAGCTTTTAAGAAAATATTAAAATTCTCTTTTTGCGTTAGTTTTATTTTGTACTTTTTAGTTCAATTAAAGCTTGTTTTTAAAAAATTGGCTTGGCTTTGTATGAGGCTCTTGTGAGGAGTCATCTGGAATATAATGCGGCCGTCTGGAGCCCGAGTGAAATAAAATACAAAAATATGCTCGAACAGATACAGAACAAATTCGTCAGATTTATTTATTTAACCCCTCGCGCATTAATTTAGTCGTTTTCGCTGTCCTAGGCGTTACTTTAAATTCCCCGCCTAATAATAATTATCTATCCTTGATCCAGCCTTTCCCATCTTGCTGTCCCAGTCCCAGTGACGCCCTAAGCCTAGGTTCGTACCCCACAGGGGAACCGCCATTAGCGCCCAATATTAATTAGAATAGTTTATGCCCCTGGCTGGAGGTTTAAGACCCAGAAGACTGCCTGCCGATCCGCGGGACGCGTGTGTCGTCAGGGTCCAGGGTTATGTGTCCACGTGTCCATCTACGAGGTCCCGAAGCGCGAAGTGAAGATACTGTTAGGTTTATTTATCTGTATTTTTATAATCGACTAAACTGACATATCGATTATTGAGAACGATTGGATGTATGTGGCAACACCAAGCGGTGACGGTTGGGAAGTTTATAGAAAGCGGGATGGGCAATGGATTCGTCCACTTGGTTTTGGAGCGTGCTACAGGTTGGACAAAAACTAGAATAACTGTGTAGCTAGTGGATTTTAGTTAACTGTTGTAATAGATTATTGGATCGGCATAATTAAATAATATTATTATCTACCCAAGGAGTTTTATTACATTTCAGAAGTGGTAAGTACACATATGCTCACATAACTTTAGTTTACATTATTTAACGGTTTTTTTTTTAGTTGGTCGGTATTTTTATGTTGGTTAAAATTATAACGGTACAGTTAAGTCTGTACTATGAATATTGATTACAGTTTTGAATAGTTTTGATATTCTATCCGATACTGACATGTTTTAGTCTTGGTTTTACATGTAAGTTAAAATTTTAATCTGGCGGTTACTTACTTATGTAATCTTAAAATAACTGTTATTTTGGCCTTCTTATTATAATGATTACTGTCAATATTTCTCGTAAAATATAGACGATATTCTGATGTTGTAAATGAAGTACAGTACGTGACATGATTTATTTAAAGCGGGTTTTTAAATTCATAATCATTATTATACGAGGCCTGTTGTGGGATGCAAGGGGAGCCCAAATTGTTGTTATTGTTGCGATTGGACTTACCGATTTCGAGATATAAGTGATTTTATTTCTAGCTCAAAAATTTGTTGAGCATGTACATAGTTGTTTTAATCTCGAGTTCCAGTTATGGAGCACGAACATGAGGCTCAAGGGCGACGGCGTTTAAGAACGCCTGCACATGGAAGATCACTGCCTCTTGACGAAGTTCCTGGATGCCGTCGCAGCCGTAGTCGACGACGCCTCAGTTCCAGAGATGTTCGTGGTCGCAGCCAGCGGAGCAGCCAAAGCCCCCAGCACCATCGAAGCCCGCAGCGCCGTCGAAGTCCGCAGCGCCGTCGAAGTCCGCAGGGCAGTCGAAGTCCGCATCGCAGTCGAAGCCCGTAGTGCAGCCAAACCGGGCGACGACGCAGCAGTCCGAGCCTTCGAAATCGTACGAGTCACCGAGCTGAACAACTTGAACGAGAACGTGAGGCGGCACAAGAACGCCTCCGGTCCCTAGAAAATCAGTTGCGTCAGGAACGGAGCAGACGAAGCGGTGCTACAGCGACACGAGATAGGACAAAGGTTAGAGATCATAGTCCTACGTTTTCCTCAAAAGATATCATGAATATTTTAAATTCAATTAGGAACCAACCGTCGGCGGCTGACCCACTCGATCACTCTAGTACGTTGTTAAAAATCATAAAAATATTTTGCCCGATTTTGACCCATCCTCGAAAAACCAACGTGTAGATGTGTGGTTGAGAAAAGTGAACGAGTGTGCCACCGTTTATGGTTGGGACGATAAGACAACCATCCATTTCTCAATGCAGAAATTGCAAGGACTGGCCAAGACTTGGTATGAAAGCCTAGATTCAATTTTATTTTCTTGGGCTGAGTGGCAAGTGAAATTGTCGCAGGCTTTTCCTTTTGAGCAAAATTATGGTCAGTCCTTGGAAGACATGCTCAGGCGTAAAAGTAAATATCATGAACCTATTGAAGTCTATTATTATGAAAAGTTGGCTTTACTGAACCAGTGCGATATAGTTGGCAAGCGTGCGGTCGATTGTATTATTCATGGTCTAAGTGACAGAACAATGAAATCAAGTGCTCTAACGCTAAGATGCTCTCAACCTGATCAATTGTTACAATTCTTGATGAGCAACAAGGAATTGTCAAATTCCTTCGATCGTTCTTCTAATAACAATGCTAAAGGTAGGTTAGGACTCGGAACTGTTACAACTGATAAATCTAATAATAGGACAAACATATCAAGTGATTACGTAGCATTCTGTTTTAACTGTAAGGAGCGAGGTCATATATATCGGAAATGTCCTAAGCCGTTGATTCGATGTAAAAAATGTCATAGGGTCACAAAATCGACCAATGTCCCACAAAGCTGGAGATCAGCGACAGTAAGATAGCAAGTACACAAAATACAATGTGCATATCATTAGCTAATCCTAATTCGAAATTTTATAAGGATGTTTTAGTAAATGGAGTTTCTATAAGGGCTTTCATAGATTTTGGAAGTGAGGTTTGTCTGTTAGCAAAATCGGAGTTGGTAAATTTGATGCTCAAGTGTGATGGCGTGCGTACCCCTATAAGGGGATTTGGGAATGACATTGTTTATTCTTTAGGAAAAGTGACACTAGAGATTAATATCGATGGCGTTAGTGCTAACACTGTTTGTCAGGTAGTTGAAGATAGACTTTTAGATGTACCTTTGCTAATAGGACAAACTTACACCGAACAGTCGCACGTTTTTGTAATGAAAACGGCAGAAACTTTACAGTTCATTGATGTGAATCAAGAAATACCATTCAATAAAACTGAAATAGATGAAGATCGTTCAGTAAAACTTATTTCCGCGGCTAATTTTGAAATCTATGGTCCCACTGTAATCAAAGCATATACTGAACCACGGTTGAATGGGCATATCATATTGAATTGTAAGGTTATAGGAAAACCAACGTTTCAATACGTTGTTTGCGGTGGTGTCTATGCACTTAGGGATGGTTTTGTATATGTATATGTTATGCCTACATCGAAATATTGTCATTTGTACCAGGGCTCAATTATAAGTCGCGCTAGCAATGTTCAGGTAGTTAATAGGGTTTTTAATGGGGGTGATGAACTGATGAATGATTATATTGATATTAGTAAGGTTCATATTGGCGATAATGTTAGCGATAAACATAGATCTATGTTGTTAAAATTACTCAATGAATTTAAAGATTGTTTTGCATCAAATTTAAAAGAACTAGGAAGTACTAATGTTGCAGAAATGAACATAGAAATAAACAGCAAACGTCCAATTGTTTATAGGCCTTACCGATTATCACATAAAGAACGCGGTCAAGTGCGACAAATGGTAGATGAGATGTTAGAAGCTGGGATTGTAAGAGAATCCACCTCCGAGTATGCTAGTCCCGTGATTCTCGTGCGTAAGAAAGATGGGCGAATGAGAATGTGCATAGACTATAGAATGTTAAACTCCGTGACCATTAAGGAACATTATCCGATGCCGGTGATAGAAGACGAGATTGCTAGGCTTTCCGGTCAAGCGTTTTTCGTCACCCTAGACTTATTTTCTGGGTACTACCAGGTGCCAATATCGGAGCAGTCGAAGCCGCTGACGTCCTTTGTCACTCCAGACGGACAGTTCGAGTTTAATCGAATGCCGTTTGGATTGGAAAATGCGCCGGCGGTGTTTCAACGTATGATGAATAGAGTCTTGGGGTCAGCTAGGTATAGCCATGCCACAGCTTATATAGATGACGTTTTGATATACGGGAAAAGCATAGAACAGTGTTTAGAGAGGCTGGGGCACGTCTTAAAACTACTAAAACAGGCAAATCTAACTCTAAACCTATCTAAGTGCGAATTTTTTAAAGATAAAATTGATTATTTAGGTTATGAAATTAGTGCTTTAGGTGTAAGGCCAGGCCGCCGACCTCCCCAATGGCGTCAGCGTCGTTTGTTACGCTGACGACACGTTGGTCCTGGCGCAGGGGAGGTCGCACCAGGCGGCGGTCGAACTAGCGACACACGGGGTTGCGACAATCGTAGCCAGAATCCGGCAGTTGGGACTCGAGGTGGCCTTGCACAAGTCCGAGGCCATGTGTTTTCATGGTCCTCGGAACGCGCCACCGTCGGGTTCCCAAATAACGGTAGGAGGGGTTCACATCGGCGTCGAGTCGACGATGAAGTACTTGGGACTCGTCCTCGACAGTCGGTGGAACTTCGTGGAGCATTTCCGACGTTTGGCTCCCAGACTGGACCGGGCCGGGGCTGCCTTGAAGCGGCTCCTGCCCAATCTAGGGGGTCCAAACGCCTCCTGCCGGAGGCTATACGCGGGGATCGTGCGGTCCATGGCCCTGTACGGGGCACCGGTGTGGGCGCGTTCGTTGAGGCGGCGGCCTGCCCGCCGGTTGAACGCGTCCCAGAGGGTCATGGCCACCCGGCTGGTCCGGGGATACCGCACGGTCTCCGGTGAGGCGGCGAGCCTCCTTGCCGGATTGCCGCCATGGGATCTGGAGGCAAAAGTCCTCGCGCATATTTGGGAGTGGCGCGGGGAGGCGAAACGCCGGGGCTTGACTCCGATGCCGCGAGAAATCGCGGCACAGCGGACAGAGCTCCGACGGGATCTCATGGCGGCATGGAGAGTACGATTGTCGCAACCCAGTGCTGGGCACGCCACTATTGCGGCGATAAGTCCCCTCTTTGAGGAGTGGCTGGAGAGGCGCCACGGCGTCCTCACCTTCCGCCTGACGCAGGTCCTCACCGGACACGGCTGTTTCGGGAGGTACCTGTTTCGGATAAGGCGGGAGGAAACGCCCGGGTGTCATCACTGCGTGGATCGCCCGGAGGACACGGTGGAGCATACGTTGGAGGTATGCCCGGCTTGGGCAGAGCATCGCCGTGTCCTCGTGGAGGCGATCGGTGGCGGGGATCTCTCGCGTCCGGCCCTGGTCCAGGCCATGGTACTGAGCGAGAGGGCATGGGAGGCCGTCACCTCCTTCTGCGAAGCAGTAATGCTCGCAAAGGAGGAGGCGGAACGCGTGAGGGAGAGGCAAATTTCGCGCCCTCACGCCCCTAGCCGCCGCAGGAGGAGACGCCCTGGGCGTCGGGAATCGATTGCCGATTCCCGGCCACCGTAGGCGCGGGCTTGCGGACGGTGAGCAATGGGTAGCTCGCCGTCCGGTAAGGACCAGGCCCGGGTCGACGGCGCGTTGTGTTCCACGCGCGCCTCAAAGAGATGTCAGCAAGTGAAGGGGTCCGATGAGACCATTGCCTGCCGGGGTTGCGGGAAAGTCCGAAAGGGATACCGTGGCCCCCTGGCATTGCACAGGCAACAGAAGGAACACGGGTGGGTTTTAGTCAGTAAGAGTCTGACACGCCCTCCCGCTCCACCCAGAGCGGGAGACGTCATTTGATGATTTCCCACCCAAAAAAAAAAAAAAAAAAAAAAAAGGTGTAAGGCCAGGTGACACAAAAATCCAGAGTGTTTTAGGTTTTCCTCGCCCTATAAATGTTCACACTGTTCGTCAATTTCTGGGGCTTGTAGGTTATTTCCGCAAATTTATTATGAATTTTGCACATATTGCGCAGCCCTTAAATAAATTGCTAAAAAAGGATGCTGCTTGGATTTGGACAGATGAGCAAGAAAACGCATTCAAAATGCTTAAGGAAAAGTTAATCCACCGTCCGGTTTTGTCAATTTATGATCCAAGTAGGGAAACAGAGTTGCACACGGACGCCAGTAAACATGGTGTCGGTGGAATTCTACTTCAACGTTTAAGGGGAAGTAGTGATAGTTTTAGGCCCATGGCATTCTACAGCCGACAAACTTCTCCAGAAGAAAAAAACTTCCATGCATATGAACTGGAAACGTTGGCCGTAGTATGTTCTTTACGGAAGTTAAGAGTCTATTTGTTAGGTCAAAACTTTCAAATTGTCACTGATTGCAGTGCTTTAAGGTCCACATTTATTAAACGCGATATAATACCGCGGATCGCGCGTTGGTACCTTTTAATACAAGAATTTCAGTGCACAATTGAATACAGGCCAGGGAATAGAATGGCTCACGTAGATGCTTTGTCACGCAACCCGATCATAAATGACGTAAATAATTTTGAAACAATATTGAAGAAGTTTCTGACCAATGTCCAAGAGTGATGGTTATCACTGGTGATGATTGGCTTCATACTTTACAGTTAGGTGATAGCGAGCTAGGTCGTATCAGAGATATCTTAACTTCAAATTTGGATGAAGAAGGACTTAAGCAAATGAGGGATAATTACATTAAAGGACAACAAGATATATAGATGCGTTGATGGTGATAAAACAAACTTACGTTGGGTTGTGCCAAAGGGCGCAAGATGGCAATTGTGTCGTATGAATCACGACGACATTGGCCATTTCGGTGTGGAAAAGACCCTCGAACGAATAAGGAAAGCATACTGGTTTCCTAAAATGTCAAAATTTTTAAAAAAATATGTTGAGGCATGTATCGAATGCGCCTACTCGAAAAGAACATCATGTAATGAGGGTCATTTGCATCCAATTCCTAAGGTCGGGGTTCCTTTTCACACCGTACACATTGACCATCTTGGTCCCTTTGTGCGTTCAAAAAGAGGGAATTCGTATATTTTAGTGATGGTAGATGCGTTTACCAAATTCGTCTTTATAAGGCCTGTAAGGAATACAAAGTCTCTAGTTGCAATAAGAATTCTAGATGAAATTTTCTGTACCTTTAGAGTACCCGATAGAATAATTAGCGATCGTGGCTCTTGATTTACTTCCCATGCGTTTAGGAGATTTTGTTTAGATAGAGGGACGAAGCATGTGTTGAATGCGGTTGCTAGTCCACGCTCGAATGGACAAGTTGAGCGATACAACCGCACAATCCTTGCTTCTTTGACCGCTATAAATCTTAATGATAATGAAAAAGATTGGGATGATAAAGTCGGTAAAATTCAATGGGGAATTAATAACACAGTCAATAAAATAACGGGAAGGATGGCTGCTGAAGTCATGTTTGGTAGTTGTATGAGTAGCGAATTAGACCCGAGATTAAACGTAGTCAGGCAAGAAACTCGAGAAAATAATAACTTGATAACAATTAGAGAGGAAGTTAAAGATAAAATAGACGAAGAGCAAGAAAAACAAAAGGAACAATATGATAAAGGCAGACGTCCTGCCCGTGTCTATTCTGAAGGGGAGTTAGTTAAAATTACCAATATGAATTTTAAAAATGACGGTAAAAGCAAGAAGCTTCTTCCCCAATATACAGGACCATATCGCGTCATATTAGTACTAGGAAATGATAGATATAGAATTGTAGCAATACCAGGATTGAGTTGTAGTAGACATAAACGTAAAACGACCGTCGCTGCCGACCGTATGCAGCCCTGGGTACACGTGGCTGCCTTGAATTTGAATGACAATGATTCAGAGAGTGAAAGTCATGATATTGACAGTAATTAGATGGTAGATATCAGATTTATTGTTTATTATTTACAGTTGAATACAAATATACTATTGTGATAAGTTAAGCTTTAGTTTAGATTTTTAGTTCAGATTAATTGTTAATATATAGTAAAATTATTTATTTTTGATTTATGTGTATAGTAAATTATGTAAGTTTAGCAACCATGTGATTGGTTTGCCAGTTTAGCAACCATGTGATTGGTTTGCCAGTTTAGCAACCATGTGATTGGTTTGCCAGTTTAGCAACCATGTGATTGGTTTTCCAGTTTAGCAACCATGTGATTGGTTTGTTAGTTTAGCAACCATGTGATTGGTTTGCCAGTTTTGAAACCTAGTGATCGGTTCGCCAAATTATGTAAAATGTTCATTAGCAACGAGACCAAGCTACAATAATGGAATGATGAGACTAAATTGTTAAAACATAAATAATATGCTATAGAATTAAATATCATAATGTAAAATTGTATTACCTCAGTTACTAGTTAGATCATAATATTAGATACAATAAATATATTTAAATAATTATGTATTAAGTAGTGAATTATAAATTGAAATTTTTGTTTTCTTGATTCATAATCTGTATATTTTTCTTACTCCTTTTGTAAAACTGTTAGGTGTTAGGTTCCTCCTGACTTATGTGTATGAGGACATACACAAGGTCAGGATGGACGAGTGTTAGGTTTATTTATCTGTATTTTTATAATCGACTAAACTGACATATCGATTATTGAGAACGATTGGATGTATGTGGCAACACCAAGCGGTGACGGTTGGGAAGTTTTTAGAAAGCGGGATGGGCAATGGATTCGTCCACTTGGTTTTGGAGCGTGCTACAGGTTGGACAAAAACTAGAATAACTGTGTAGCTAGTGGATTTTAGTTAACTGTTGTAATAGATTATTGGATCGGCATAATTAAATAATATTATTATCTACCCAAGGAGTTTTATTACAATACGGAGGGTGCTGGTGCTTCTGCTTGCACTGCTTGCGCTTAAAAACCGCTTCTTTCGAAGCGAACGCCGGCACGTGTGCGGTGTTATCGTGATGCTCGTGCCGCATCGGTGTTTACTATCTGTTACAAGTTTCTTGCGGACTGTCTAAAACGTATACCCAGTTCGGCGGCATGTGGTAGCTTGCCTTTTGGTAACTGTGTGACAGGTACCTACTGTGTCAATAAACAGTAAACAGTAAAACAGTACAGTGTAATAAACAGTAGAAAGTTGAGGAGGCAGGTCAACCTACCCGAAACTGTCAAATTTTCCCGATCATTTTTGAACCTTATACTTTAGTAATAAAATTGAAAATCAATTATAGAAATTTGACAGATTGTAGAACGTTGATGTGCTGGCGTCTGTACCTTTCGGGGATTAGCGTGCAGATATATGTAGGTACCTAATAAGGGATTATGTAAAGTTACCTTTGTTTAAGTTGAGAGAAATGTGGTTTTCTGAAAGTATAACAAGTTTAGAGTCTTATGTAGTCAACTTTGTAATGTAGTCAATTGTGGTAATAAAGTTATTTGTGTTGAAGTATTGTGAGAGTTACGTTTTATTCTTAGGACAAAGAACCAGTATTGCCATCCAACGTTGCAATGCTGCCAACCATTTGTGCACTTTTCCCGCTGACAGCGATGCCGATGCGAACGGATTGTTTACTCGTAAATGCCCACTGAGCTCTTCTCTTAATTTTTTTTTCGTACCTATTTTAGTTAGTTCGTGTTTCAGATTTGAATGCACATTAAAGTTTTATGATTGTGAATGTTGTTCACATTGAGGAAGGGTATTATCTAAAGATTAAGAAATGTCGCATCACTATTTTATTTGGACTTTTATATAGTCTTTGGTTTTCTACGTTGTTTTTGTTGGTACCTTTCTCTCGCACAATGGCGGTGTGTTGAGTGTGTAGCATTTTATTAATAATTAAAAGGTTTCTCCAAACGAACTCTTTCTTTCCCTGGTGTCCCATAAAGTCTAATATGATTTGTCGTCACCTTCTTCAAAAGGTCTTATTACGAAGTTCAAACTCAAACTCAAACTCAAAGCATTTATTTCAATTAAACAAAATTCAAAATTCAAAATTCAAAATATTTTATTTCACATAAACCTACATGGGCACTTATGAAACGTCAGAAGCTAGGTGCACGGTTCCAATTGGTCGTTTCCTATGGAGAAGAGCCGGCAAGAAACTCCACGGTTACTCTTTTAAAAATAATTGGTTTTTACAATATTTTCAAATAACAGTGTTATTAGGTATGGGAGGACAGTGTAGGTCTTTCAACAGGTACCAGGTACTTAACAAAATAATTATGGTCAGCAAATCCACTAAGCCTACAGCGTTCTCACATTCACAAAATAGAAAATAATCTAAGTATATAAAAATAAATAAATTATTAAAAATAAAAAAGTATTAAAAACGAAATGACGTGATTGATATTACAATTCTGAATAATTATCATGATCACAAAAGCCACTAATAAAGATTTAAAGTTAAATTGTAGGTAGGTATATTATAATGTCAAATAATAGCGTGATTTAAATGTCAAGGAAGAATGTAAAAATAAAAATGTAAAAATATATATATATATAAACATGGTAATTTGGCAGCAGTTAATAGACTTATACAATTTGCCGTTAATGAGCTACCAGGGAAGCCACATGTGCAGAAGGAATTATTGCCAAACTTCCTTGTCTTCAACGTAGTCTTTAATTTTATAATATGCATTCTTGATAAGAACGCGTTTAATGTGGGTTTTGAACTTCCCATCGCTAAGTTCTGTAACCGACTTAGGCAACTTGTTATAAAAGCGGATACTGTTTATAAGAGATGACTTGCTTGTTTTAGTTAATCTAAATTTGGGTATCAAAATTATAGGGTATAAAAACCATTTACAGACACTTTTGAATTGTCAAGGGGTCGGTCAGTCAGAAATATGAAGCTAGTTGCCCATTCCAAAGCGTAGTAGGTAGGTACGTATGGAGAAGAACGGGCAAGAAACTCCACGGACACTATTTTAAATAAAAAAATTAAAAAAATGCTACAAAATATTGGTTACATCATTCATTTTGAAATTGTGCATGTGAGAACAATGTAATAAGACGTGCACGTTCGTGAAAGCGTCCGTAATAAAAAGAAGAAAAAAAAGAATCATTCAAAAACTTAAAATAAATTAAAATAAGCCATGGCAGCTAAGAGATGACCAGTCCCAACTGACGGCGCCCGTTCACGAACATGACGCATGGATCAGCACCATTCAGCTCAACCATTTTGAAGGGAGCTAAATGATCCAACACACACGCCACCATCAGCGAGACATTTGAGTGAGCATGACATACTCACAGCCGCCAGGGCAAATTCAAGTCAATGAAATACTACATATTACCCGATTAATGGTAGCTCTTTAGTACATAGTACTCACACCTGTGCTATGCAATTATATAATACAAAGGAAATTGAGTTTATACAATACAAAAATGGTCTTACAATCTTCAGCAGCTCCATCAGTATTTTCAAAATGTTAATCAGTGTGTATGTCAATTAATTGTGGAGCAGGACCAGCAATGAGCCAAGCATTTTTATCAGTAATGTAATCCCCCAACTTATAATATGCCTGCCTACATAGTGTGCGTTTTAAACAAGATTTGAATTTCGTCTCATTAAGTTGAAGTATGTGGGGAGGAATTTTATTGTAACATTTTAAACAGTACCCCATGAAAGATGAGTCTACCTTAGCCAGTCTGAAACCTGGTTGTACTAATAGGTCCCTATTTCTTGTACAATAATTATGTCTATCACCTCTTTTACTAAAAAGATGTAAATTTTTTCTTACGTACATAATGTTTTCATAGATATATTGACAAGGTACCGTCATGATGTTAATATCCTTAAACCCTTCCCTAAGAGAGTCGTGCCTGCGGAGATAATAAATGGCTCTGATCGCTCTTTTCTGCAGAATAAAAATAGACTCGATGTCTGCAGCCCGTCCCCAAAGTAAAATACCGTAAGACATGGTATTATGAAAATAACTAAAATAGACTAGCCTCGCGGTATCTACATCAGTAAATTGACGGATTTTTCTGACAGCATATGCTGCTGAACTTAGCCGTCCTGCAAGAAATGTTAAATGAGGACCCCATTGTAGCCTTGAGTCGAGCGTGATCCCCAGGAAAACAGTTTTATCGACAAATTCTAGTTTCTCTTGATTCAATACTATCTCACAATTACTACTTTTGACATTTGGTAAAGAAAATTTTATGCACTTAGTTTTTTTTTTCTCTTTTAATACTAAATTATTAGCAGTGAACCAATTTTGAACCTGCAGTAGGGCGTTATTTACGTCGTCAAAATTTGTAGCACGTCTATCTACCTTAAAAATTAAGGAAGTATCGTCAGCAAATAACACCATTTCTGGTTGATTTTTAAATAAATGGAGTAGATCATTAATATACACTAAAAAGAGGAATGGACCCAATATCGAGCCTTGTGGCACACCCATTTTTACTTTTAAACCTAGTGAATTGATACCGTGAACTTGCTGTTGTCTATCATTTAAATAAGATTTTACTAAATTGAGTGCAAGTTTTCAAAGTCCGTAATGCTCAAGTTTCAAAAGTGAGGTTTCGTGATCGACGCAATCAAATGCCTTAGAGAGGTCACAAAACATTCCTATTGCGTCTTGGGCCTCTTCCCACATGTTAAAAATGTGTCTTAATAAGGCAACACCAGCGTCAGTGGTACAACGTCCTCTGGTGAAACCATACTGTTGATCGTGGAGGATTCTCATTCATTCTTCTCAAAACTATTGCTTGCCTCAGAATTCCTACAAACAAATAATGTCTTCATTAACTAGGAAGGAATATGATTCAAATGCCATTATTACGGTTCTTATAGGTAATAGTTTTAATGTTAAAAAAGATGACATTACTGATAGTGTCACCAATCTATTGAAGTTAAATTGTAAGAAAGTAATTTTGTGTGCTTTTCCATATTTTGAGTACTTGTCAAACAGGCAAAACAACTACATTCACATGTTAAATAATTACATGCATTTCTTAGTTAGTCACCATAGTGACAAGTTTATATTTTTTGATACCAACATTTTTGTTGATAAGCTAAGGTCGACTAGGGATACTGTGTATTTGCCTATTAGTTTTAGACGTCAAATAGCTAGGCTATTAGCTTTTAATATTAACCCAGACATAAGTAGTATGTCGAAGTCATTTATAATTAGCACCACAATTAGTAATAATACTAATGTTAAGGTGGTTAACTCAAATAGTTTAAACTAGTTTGTAAGACAACAGAAAGTACCACTAACAGTATAGTTACACTTAATAACAAAAAGGTATTTTCTAGCACTGTAGTTAACTGTACAAAAGGGGCTAAGCAGAAATCCTTGAAATTATTTCATCAAAATATTCAAGGTTTTTCTTCCAAACAATTGGAAATTGAATTGTTTTTAGAAAAAACAAAGTTTGACATTATTTGCTTAACTGAGCATTGGTTAAAAAATTATCAAATGTTAATTAACTATGAAAATTATAGTGTGGCTAGTTGCTTTAACCGAAAATCAATGCGGCATGGTGGTTCACTAATCTTAATTAAAAGTTGTATTAAATCAAAAACCCGTAATGACATAGTTGAACTATCGGTTGAACATAGTTTAGAGGCATGAGGAACAGTGTGTAAAGTTCACTCATCCACTATAGAAAAGGGAGGATCCTCCAACCAGACGGGTGTTGTGTCTGGCGGGCCGACTGCCCGACTGTTGATTTCGGATAGTCTTATCTATGTCGTTCGCGCGGTAAACTCTAATTGCGCGATGCAGGATTTGTGTGACGTCATGTCTTTTGATGCGTAGTTCGTATGTGGCGGTGTAACCGCTACAATAGCATTTAACTGTCTTGTGTTGAGCTAGATAAGCATGTCATAGTGTGCGTTTACAGACCCCCTAATTATCAAAACTACTCTATATTTGAGTCAGTAATGGAAGATGTTTTGGCAAAACTTGCAACTGGTAATAAATCAGTAATTATCTGTGGTGACTTTAACATTAATATTTTAGAAAATAATTCAAATACCACTAGATTTCTAAATTTGTTCAAATCATTCAATTTGTCAAATGTGTTTGTAGAACCAACCCGAATAACTACGACTACTGCTACATGTATTGATAATGTGTTTTGTTGCTGCGAATATTTAGATAAAGCTATAGTTAATTATCTCCCTTCTGATCACAGTGGTCAAACCATAACTTTTGAGTCCAACACACCCATACAAAAAGTGCAGATTCAAATTAGACCAATAACATCGGGTAATTTAAATAAGTTTAATAGCTTCTTAAAATTAGCAAGTTATGTGGTCTGGGCCTAAATATGTCCAATGTCAATTTTTTGTATGACCAATTTTTTTCACTAGTGCAAACAGAGTTCAATAACTCTTTTAAGAAAATAACTAAAACTATTTGCCCTAAGTTTTTATTCAGTGACTGGGCAACTAAAGGCATCAGGAAAAGTAGGGATAGATTATTTGAACTATATGGCCTTAAGCCGTATATTAACACGGAAACTTTTAATAAGTATGTTGCTGCTTACTCTAAAACTTTTAAAACTATCCGCAAAGCAGCTAAAGCGTCTTTCATTAGCAACAAGGTTAAATCAGCAGAAAATAAAATAAAGACAGTTTGGAAAATTATTAACAATGAAACGAACAAGAACAAAAGTCATAATACTGATTACACATTGGACACATCCCGCGGTCTCATTAGCGATAAGATCGAAGTTGCTCAGGAATTTGCAACTTTCTTTACCAATATTCCTATTAAAACTACAGAAACTTTTAATTCCTCCCCCTTACTTGCTTGCTATTGATTTATTAAGAGCGAATGTTTCAGCCTGTCCTTTAGGATTTAAATTTAATCATATAAACCCTGTGGTCGTTGTTAAGGCTTTTAAGCAACTTAAGATCAAAATTACCGAAGATCTGTGGGGCATGTCTACTAAAGTTTGTCAATCTATTATTGAAACAATTGCACCCTATTTAGCTTTAATATTTAATTTGTGTCTAGATCAAGGGGTCTTCCCGGATTTAATGAAGTACAGTAAAGTTATTCCACTTTTCAAATCCGGGGACAGCAAGGATACTAATAATTATAGACCCGTATCGGTTTTGCCGGTTTTCAGCAAGGTGTTTGAAAAAGTAATGTGAGATGATTGAGCATTTGATTTACAAATGCTCAATCATTTTAATCGTAATAACATCTTACACGATCAACAGTATGGTTTTACCAAGGGACGTTGCACAACTGACGCCGGTATCACTTTATTAAAACACATATTTAACGCGTGAAAAGAGGCACAGGATGCAATAGGTATCTTCTGCGACCTATCCAAAGCATTTGATTGCGTTAATCACGAAACACTGCTCTTGAAACTTCAGCATTACGGACTGGCAAAACTTGCGCTTAACTTAGTAAAATCATATTTGAATGATAGACTGCAGGAAGTTCAAATAAACGGTGTAAATTCATTGGGGTTAAAAGTCAAAATGGGTGTACCACAGGGCTCGATATTGGGCCCATTCCTCTTTTAGTATACATAAATGATTTACCTCATTTACTGAAAAACCGACCACAAATGGTGTTATTTGCTGATGACACATCACTTATTTTTAAGGTAAACAGACACGCACAGGAGCTTGACGACGTAAATAACGCTATGCTAAAGGTCCATAATTGGTTTACTGTAAATAATTTAGTATTAAATGAGAAGAAAACTAAATGCATAAGATTCGCGTTACCGAATGTTAGAAGTAATGAATGTCACGTTGTACTGAATAAGGAGACACTAGAATTCGTCGAAAAAACGGTTTTCCTGGGAATCACGCTTGACTCAAAACTACAGTGGGGTCCTCACTTAACATCACTTACAGGGCGGCTAAGTTCAGCCGCTTACGCTGTTTGGAAAATCCGCCAACTAACAGACGTGGATACCGCGAGACTGGTCTATTTTAGTTACTTTCATAGCATCATGTCTTACGGTATTTTGCTGTGGGGACGGGCCGCAGATATTGACTCTATATTTATTCTGCAAAAGAGGGCTGTTAGAGCCATCTACAACCTCCGCAGACGCGAATCTCTTAGGGAACTGTTTAAGAAAATTAATATCATGACGGTACCTTGTCAGTATATATATGAAAACATTATGTATGTTCGAAAAAATCTACATCTCTATAGTAAGATAAGTGACAGGCATAATTTATACGAATACGGGTCTATAATTATTGGTGTCTTTACTGTCCCCGGATTTGAAAAGTGGTATTACCTTGCTGTATTTTATTAAATTCGGGAAGACTCCTTGATCTACACACAAATTAAATATTAAGGCTAGGTAAGGCGCTATGGTCTCAATTATGGAGGTACAGATTTTAATGGATATTACCCAAAGATCTTCAGTCAATTTGATCTTGATTTGTTTAAAAGCTTTTATTACTGTTATATGGGGTTAATATGCTTAAAGTTAAATTCGATCGGGCATGTTGTAACGTTCGCCCTTAATAAATCAAAAGAGAGCGAGGGCGAGGTATTTAAGGTTTCAGTAGTTTTAAGTGGGATACTGGTAAAGAAATTTACAAATTCTTGAGCAACTTCTTTGCTATCGCAAATGAGACCACCACATGACGTCTTCAGGATGTACTCGGAAATTATGCTTTTTGTTCCTGTTCGTTTCAGTATTGATAATTTTCCAAACCGTCTGTATTTTATTGTCTGCTGATCTAACCTTGTTGCCAATGTATGAGGCTTTTAGCTGCCTTACAAGTGTTCTTAAAAGTTCTAGAGTAAGTAGAAACATATTTATTAAAAGTTTCCGTGTTATTAAAAGGCTTAAGGCCACACAGCTCGAAAAGACTATCTCTACTTTTCCTGAGTCCTTTAGTTGCCAGTCACTAAATAAAAACTTAGGGCTGATAAACTTAGTGTTCTTCTTAAAAAAAAATATCGAACTCGGTTTGGACTACTGAAAATAATTCTTTATACAAAATATTAACATTGTAAGGTCCTGATTACTTAACTTACAAACTAAAGTGCTATTAAATTTTATCAGAAGGTAGATAATTAACTATAGCTTTATCTAATTATTCGCAGCAACAAAACACATTATCAATACATGTAGCAATAGTCGTAGTTACGAGTATTCGGGTTGGTTCTACAAACACATTTGACAAATTGAATGATTTGAACAAATTTAGAAATCTAGTAGTATTTGAATTATTTTCTAAAATATTAATGTTAATGTGTGATAAAGTCACCACAGATTTTTGGTTCGATGTTCTCGTCGCTATTTTTGAAGTCTTTAAAATCTTGAGTAAATTAATGAAATGAAAATCCCTCCATGGCTTTAAAATGGTTCTTTGAGTATTGAATATACAAGATCTTTCGCAACATAGTAGTTTGCCATAACTACACTGCCTAATTTTATTTGAATCATTGAGCTAAAAAAAAGTCTATGATTTGAATGCCACCAAGATTTGAGAATCTGTCAATGTCATTACTGTCAGTTATTATGTCTGTCTGTCAAGCAAGACGTGTCTGTCATGTCATGTCAAAACTCAAAAGACTGACGAAGGAGTTTGGTTTATAATTGATTGTTGTTTTTATTTGTGTTTTGATTTCATCAAACTGCGAATTACATAAAATAAAAATGACTCCAGAAAAGCGTATAAAGACGTGTTGTGTTATTAAATGTATAAACACCTCGTCAAACAGCAAAGTGAACTTTTTCAGCTTCCCCAGGCCAGGCAGGCTACATCGATCTTACCAAAGAAATAAATGGGTGCAGGCTATCAAGAACGAAAAGTAAGTAGGGATTGGATATAGATGTTATTCCATTCCACTGTGTTATCGCTTGTGAACATCCTCGGCCGGAAATAAGCCATACACAGCATAATTAGCCTTTTCAATGTTCCTGTTGTTTTTATAGTTAACTTGCATGATGCACTACTGGTAGATGCCAATAGCACCTTCTCAGATTGCAAATTTTCAAAGATTTTTTGAAAGATTTATTATTATCCAATGATTAGGCACAGCATTAGGCTGCACAGCAGAGCTCATAAACAAAATATGGGTTATTCCGATTATCCACCCCAAAAATCCAATATAAGGTGGATACTCGAAAACGTATCTCCAAGAATCCACCCCAGTCAGGGTGAATAATCAAAATTTGTATATTATTTTTCTTCTCATTTTCTCCCTCAACTGTGTACAGTCATTTAGAATTACTGGCCTGAGATACTTAGTAGACATTAGCATACCTATAATAATACATACATCCTTCTTCTTTGAAGCTGAAATCGTTTGTAATTACCTATCATTCAATGTGATAATGACTCTACTTGGGGTAAAAAGTCAAGAACAATCAAAAGTGATTTCCGATTATGATGATAGATGAACGAGAACAAGCATTTCTGAGTATGTAAATGACGACGTGTGGACTATAATATGAACAGTTTAACACTCATAAAATTGAGAATATTTTATGAGTGTTAAACTGTGTTAATCTTATTTAAATACGGTATAGTCAACTTTGCTATGACAATGCATTATCACTATGGACAAAAACTCCCAGTTTATTGATACTTCACCAATATTGAAATTATTTAACTGTCACACGGTTTTACAGCCAACTATAGACTATTAGCTTTTGCCTGCGGCTTAGCCTACATCAATGTCTGGAAATATCCAGGTGTTAATCCAAGTAAACAATGTATTAATTCCGTAATTCACTGTTTTCATTAACTCTAATGGTTTAAGTACGTGGTTTACACGAACCCGTTATTTTTCCCGGGATAAAAAGTAGCCTATGTTACTCCCTGGAAACTAATCTTTCTAATGGTAAAATATTTTTTTAAATTGGTCTAGTACTTTCGGAACCTATTCAATACAAACAAACGATCAAATCTTTCTTACGTACACATCACATGTCACATGCCCATGGGCGGCATTGTATATAATAGTAACATTACATGTATTATTACTATTGCCAGTGGGAGTTGGTGGATGACAAGTGAGCACAGCTTTGTCTGCAGTGAACACTTCGTGCATGGGAAGCCGAGCACCAACCCTCAGGATACCAACTATGCGCCTTCCATTTTTATCAACACGAGAAAAGCAGAGAGTATTAAGTAAGTAACATTGTGTACATTGTCAGCTGCATCCGGTTAGACTGGAAGCCGACCCCAACATAGTTGGGAAAAGGCGAGGCAGAATTATTTTAAAGCCAGTTTCTGATATGGATCATATCATCAAGACAGTGCAACTGTTGAATGACACTTTGTAAATCATATTAATTAATACTTTAATTCATTAATTAGTTTTACTTTTAATAGAGTTCATTCTAAAAGTTGGCAACGTCACAAATAGGTGTCAAATATTTCTTCGTTTTGTTCTTGTTAAGAAGAGGTTTGCAAGCGTTACTCAGACTGGCTGGTATGGGAGATGACGGATGTTTGAATATGTTTGTTAGGAACATGATGTGTTTTTTACTCTGTTATTTTCTGTGTTGTCAAGAAAAACCAAATTAAAATTTCTATGTGCTTTATCTGCTTTGTTTTCACTATTCTACTGATAGGAAAGACCCACCAGTTCTGTTTTGATTAATTTGGCAATATTACTGTATTGAAATATGAAATACTTATTGCTAACTTGTGAACTAGAATATTGATTATGAAATGCAATAATTCATTATCGTAACACCGAATATTCAGTTTTAGATATAAAAAAAATATATTTGGAATTGTATGTGTGTTGTTCAACCAGCTTGATTTTTAAAATTGTTAATTAATTCGTTTACTACATATTTTTATATTAAAAAAAAAATATGCTGTGCCCTACCGGGTCCGTTAAGTCATTGTAAGATTATATTAACATTATGGATCGAAATAATAGGTAATATGGACTGGTATCCGCAACTTCAAGCCAAAACGCAAATTTTGCGTACTATCGAAGAACTTCATATCTAAGCAGTTTGAAAACAAAATCCCGTGAACACAATGACCACATCTGTTACCGCCCCGGTTCTATAGCGGCCGAGCGCTGCAAGCAGAAATAGTCCTTACGGTGTATAGATATGAACTTCTTCGATGGTACCTACTGTAACAGGACGCAGCTGTTGTTTAGTTAGTCTGAGAACCTGTTTCGTGAGGCGGTCGATTCAAGGGAGTTCCTACTTAGCCTGCCTGCACTCACCGTGATCCAACCATAGTTTGTGATGTTGGTCCCCCCTTGTTCGTTTCCTTACCAGAGTGTGTAGGTAACCAAAGGGGAGTAGCACGATGGGTACGGCCCCCACAGGTGTCTATGGAACGCAAATTTATAAAGATATGAATGTTATCTAATAAGTGATAGACAATTTTAATACTAGAAATAAAGATAAAATAGATCAACCATTTTTCAGATTATCTAAAGTGCATACATCTTATATGGGATACCTACTGTGCTAAATGTTACAAACAATTAAATTAAAGTAAATTTGAAACTCATATTAAAAAGTACACTTTGTAAAAAAACATACTTATCATAAATTAGAGGATTATATCCAAGATTAGACTGCATAGAAACATGCTGGTCCTGCTCCATAGGACAATAATTTAGAGTTTACAAATTAGACAAAATCAAACAGGTTGCTAATTTTATTGTATAATATTATTTTGATAACATTGATTTTACATTCTGTGACTCGAACTCAATATCGTATCATTTTACAATGTTGGTAAATATGTGAGCACCATTTTTGAGTTTCTTGCCCATTCTTCTCCATACGAAAACTACCTTTTGGTAGGGGCGACTAGAATCAATTATGTTTTTTGTAAATTTTGACGTTCAAAAGTGCCTTATAAGTGTCTATTTGAAATAAATTATTTAACTTTGGTATGCAGAAAGATTAATGTAGCAATTTTATAGTAAGTATCTATGTTGATGTAAATACAGTCCAACATGGACCTAAATGAATACGCTGTGGTGTCCTATAAGTGAAGGAGTACACCTACTTAATACCTGATGTCGCCCTTTATTTATGTGTCGTGTCTTTTAGTGTATGTCCTATGTTACAGAACCTAAATAAATGAATAAATATGGATGGCAGCGCAGCTTGTAAAAGAAGATTACAAAAACTAGTCTTATCCAGTTTAGTTCTCTATTTCGCGTTTGAGATCCATGTAGCACTGAACTTAAATTCAATTTTACATAATTATCAAGCTTTTGAAACACAAACTCAATGTCATACATAACAAAGTGCAAATTTCATTACAACCAAAATTGATTTAAGATCTTTTAATTACAAATTAGCTGCGCGCCGCGGTTTCACCCGCATAAGTCTCGATTTCGTGGGAGTATCGAGATAAAAGGTATCCTATGTCCTTCTCCAGGTCATAGTCTATCCCTGTGACAGATTTCATCCAAATCCGTTCAGCCGATTTAGCGTGAAAACGTAACAAACAAACTCACTTTCGCATTTATAATATTAGGAGTAGGGTCATCATCTGCCTAGCCTTTTCCCAACTACGTTGGGGTCAGCTTCCAGTCTAACCGGATGCAGCTGAATACCAGTATTTTATATGGAGCGACTGCCTATCTGACCTCCACAACCCAGTAATTGGGTGATACGATACCCCTTGGTAAGAATGGTTGTCAGACTTTCGGGCTTCTGACGACTAACGACTGTCAAAGATCCACGAATGACAGCCGGGACCAACGGCTTAACGGGCTTTCCAAGGCACGGAGGAGTCTCGGTACGTAAAGATGGTCACCCATCCACAGACCAACCCCGGCAAGCGTAGCTTAACCTGACGAATCGACCCGTGCGGCAGTTATTACTTAGCCACGAGCTGGTTATACGAGGATGGTTACTCAAAAATCAACTTTCACTACATAATGCTAAAGTTGATAATTGAGAGCGTATTGTTTGTGTAGGTCCCGCTCCGTGTCGGTGAAGAAGTTCGGGCTGGAGTACATTAAGTACGACGCGTTGCTGGAGAAGCCCTCGCGATCAAACGTCAGCAATGTGAGTGTTCACTGTTTCTTATGTAGAATAAAATACTTAGATTATAATAATCTTTATTATGTACCATACAAATTACAGAGGCCCTAGTGTGAGTTTATTTTAACCATCTCGACTTTACGCATCGCCCTCGTTCGGCGTTCCGATTGGCCCTGCACTAGTAAAGACGCAGTCGATACGTAAAGTCGAATGGTTAAAATAAACTCACACTAGGGCCTCAGATATGAAATGTGTTCAAAATCGCGAATTTCGGTTTTATTCTCATAAAGAACACAAAACTAATAGAAAATTAATAGAGTTCAAACTCTTAAATAATAAAGATATTTAAATTGGGTATTTAAAATAATCAAATCTCTAGAACACGTCTTGTCGTTGCGAGACACGGAGTCAGAAAAGTGTACAACTCTCAACAATTTTATTTGTCTTTGTAAAATGATTTTGTTTTTATTTAAAAAAAGAAACCGGCCTGGTGCGTGTCGGACCATGCACAAGGAAGGATTCCGTAGTTGAGACGAATTTATCCCAAGAACAAATTTAACATGTAGTTGAAAAACATGTTCTGCCATAGGGAATGTATGAGAGAACATGTTTTTGCAACTGCAAATGTATAACGATTACTCGTAAACTAGTAGAGCCTACTTAGCTGTGATAATTTTCCTTTTAATTTCGTTATATAGGTACTATTGAAGTGAATTTGTTCACATACATATCCAAAACCAACCATTTAGCTGGCAGGATACGACGACACTCCACTCTAACAAAATCAAATCAAATCATTTTATTTGGCACAATGCAGGAACATAGTTTATATTAGGTCTTATAATGATAATGTTACATAATTTTCACTGCTGGATAAATAAAATCATCTAAAAATCACGCGACGAGCCATTAGTACCCTGCCTTGCCTCTACATACTTGAAATTTGTAAATTTGTACGAAAATATCCTTAATTCTATACCAAAAGAGGAGACATCCAAACTAAAATTTCACTCAGACAATCATGAAAATAGACTTAACATATCCACTTCACGATTAAAAATTGTTCAAATGCACTCTTCTAGTTCATTTGTTATGTCTATAAAAATATACAATAAGCTACCGGAAGACATTAATAACAGTAATATATTTATCAATAAATTGAAATAATTTCTAATCATTAAAAGCGACTACACTATTAACGAATATTTTGACGATAAATTTAAACAATAATAAAAACCATTCCGACATAATTCTGACATAATACCGACATTTCATTTTCAATTTGACTGAATTAATTAATTTATTTATTTAAAAGAAACGAAAATACTGTTAATTTAAAATAACTATACTTAAAAGCGCACAATTTAATCAAATTTCTATAACAAATATTCTTAAAAATGTTAATGTTTATTTATATAAACAATCTTACACTATCATTACCTACAGGTTCACCACCCAATGCGATAATGTGATTACACGTTTATCATTTACTACTTACTAACTCGAGAGTCAACCTCACGAATTCCGCCAATGTAATATAACGGTGCAATAAACTAAAACCAAATATTACATATAAGACTCATACAAAATATAATTATGATATAAAATGTAAATACCACAAAAGCCATTTTACTATTTTAATTTAATATTTCTTTACTTTTTTTAAACAAAAAAGCGCCTTCATCCTCTCTCCTATTACCAATTAATTTAACTTTGCTGTGCCCGACAGGGTCCATAATAGGGATGATGCCTGGGTCAAAAAAAAGAAATTCTATTTAGTCCGTCAGTCAGATAATAAAAAAATATTAGACACGTATTTTTTGCTTTATCATATTAATAAAAAATGACTTAGATACAACGCATTAAAGTTGGGGAGTGGGGGTTGATACGTCACAAGTATGTATAAAATCTACATACAAGTGACGTCATGGCACATTACAACTCAATGTATCGCCGTAATCTTTTGATAACGTAAAAAATGAAAAAATACGTGTGCGTTATTTTTTCATAATTTACATTACGGACAAAAAACATTTTTTTAGTCATCTTCCCTATTGATTCAATGTTTAATATACCAACTGTTTTATTTAACATTATAAGTTAATACGGAAATTCGAAGATAGCCGAACCGCATAACCTTAGTGGCAGTACTGGACCTTGTGTCCAGGACAACCGCAAGTGCGCGTACGTGAAGCCGAAGCGCATAACTTTAGTGGTAGTAAGTACTTTACGTTGTGTTCAGGATCAGCGCAAGTGCGCGTACGTGAAGCTGGCGGCCGCGCTCGGCATCACGGTGCACATGGTGCGCGTCTGGGAGCGGCGCTTCAGAGACTACTTCGAGGAAAAGGTGACTTTATTACCTTGCCATAGAGGCTATATTAACCTTTGTTCAGTGGTGTATGAGACGCAGTATTGTCGTGTTCAGATGGAGGACCCGCCCGATAAGAGGAAGCCGTCTGCGAACGGCAAGCCGCACTGGTTGACCACGGTGGCGGAGCGACTCCACGCCAACCCCATGCATGTACGTATACACGTATAAAGTCCAAGTCAACACATAAAAGACACATACGAACGTCAAAATTTACAAATAATAGATAGATAATAGAATTGATACTAGTGGCCCCTTCTAAGAGGTGTTTTCAATTATTATGGAGAAGAATGGACAAGAAACTCCACCGTTACTCTTTTAAAATGTGTTCTAGTACATTAGTGACCCGCCCCTGCTCCGTGCAGTACCGATGCACACGTCAACATCCCAATTTCCATGCGGTTAAAAACAAAATGCAGTATGAAACTGCTAAGAATCTGCCCTATGATCCCAAATTATACAGTAACGAAATATCGTTCCGATCATCGCCGTGGACGGGCCTCACAATTAAAAAAACAAAAGTGGTCTATGTATGGTCCCAGTATTTCGTTGAACTGGATATATGAAAAAAATGATCTACTCCATTTGTGGAGTTTGGACGTCGAAATACTATTATCAATTCAATTCATACATTAATTTAAACAATTGCAGTTCCTTAATAGCCGAGGAATGATCATTGACCCCTCGTCAGTCATGGCGCCACGCCGTGCGCCGTCAGCCATAATTATTTTGCTGCGCGTAATTTGAAATCTGTGATATCTTTTATAGTTTTCATTTAAATGATGTACTGTCCATGCATATTTTAATCTTGATTAAATGGCCAATTTTAATAACACATTTTATCAGATAAGGATTAATAATATACTGGTAAAAATAGCTTCGTAAATAACAATATTTCATTACGATATTCTGAAAGAAAAAAATGGTTGCTGTGTCATTCTTAAAAGATAGACATATGCTATCGCGGACTTTTGTGTTGATTTTGACAAAATTTAAACGCTTGGGGAATCATATTCTGAATCCATGGTAACAGGCTGCGCGTTGATGCTTCTGCCACCCTGTAAAATTACATGTGAAGACGATACACCTAGAATAAAATTACTATGCCACAACAGGTAAAAATAATTAAAACCCGCATGACTCTCCAAGTCATGCAGGTTTTAATTATTTTTACCTGTGTACCATCACCACACGCACCCCCATACAAACTCGCTACACACTCCTACACCCCCACACATCACTCCACCGCACTTTTCCACTTACACCCCATAACTAACGCATACACCCAAATACACACACACCCACACCCAAATACACACACCCACACCCAAATACACACACAAGCACACACACCCAAACACACACACACACATACATACTCACAGACCCCGCCTACTCAGAAACCCCGTTACAAAGGCGCCGCCAGAGTGCACTGGTAACGTTTGTCCCACAAACTCGAAATAGATAAGTAGCTACAGAGCTCCATACAACGAGCATAAACAGGCGCACAGACGCGTACCTTTATACGGCGGCCCATAACCCTAATTGCGTAACACACGATCAATGATCAATCGCAATCTGTTTCATGTTGACAGTTCAACAACATTCATTGCGTTATTTACGTTGTAGGGCAGACAAAGAGTATGTAATGAGAGAAAAAATCTACATATTTTTAGTAAAATAAGTGATAGACATAATTTTAATACTAGAAATAAAGATAAAATAGATCAACCATTTTTCAGACTATCTAAAGTAAATACATCTTTTATGGGGTACTGTGTTAAATGTTACAACAGAATACCTTGTGATATATTAGAATTAAATTAAAGAAAATTTAAAACTCATATAAAAAGTACACTTTGTAAACAAGCATATTACAATTTAGAGGATTATATCCAATATAAAAAATGCTTGGAAACATGCTGGTCCTGCTCCATAGGACAATTTAGAATCTAGACAAAATCGAACTGGTTGCCAATTTAATTGAATAATATTATTTTTTTAAACATTAATTTTATATTCTGTGGTTACTTGAACTCACACACTGACTTATTATTAGTAGTACTTGTTAAAATGTTAAGAATATCGTATAATTTTACAATGTTTGTAAATATGTGAGCACCATGCATCTATCACATAATTAATTTATGTCATTCCTTCATTTTTCATTCTTTTTACCTATCGTGGTATAGTAATCTTATTCTAGGTGCATCGTCTTCACATATAATTAATGTATACAAGATATTGTAAAAATATTTTAAAAGAGTAACGGTGGAGTTTCTTGCCCATTCTTCTCCATACGAAAACGACCTTTTGGAATGGGCGACTAGAATCATTTTTTTTTTTTTTTTGTAAATGTTGACGTTCATAAGTGCCTTTTTTGTGCCTAATTGAAATAAATTATTTAAAGTTTTCGAACATACGAAGCATAGCAATAAAAAAAAACAAAAAAAAAAACGAATCGATTCTTCAAAATTATTCAGATAATGATTGATCGTGTGTTACGAATAGAAATCAACTATTGCGTAGATCCGTCCGTCCATCCGTATGAGGATTGTCGGTGTTCCGTATCGTATGCGTTAGACATCTAATCTACTACTTTAGTGCTATGCGGTCTCAAAACCAAACCTACCTATACATTTGTGCGCGACTATACTCGTCCGAGCCGTACGTTTGGTCCGCGGAGCACGTGATGTAGAATTTGTGTGTCGTCAGATATGAAGCGTAGTTTGTATGTGTCGCTACATGTCGACATGTGCGTGCGTTTACGCTCGTTGCATGGACCCGACCCTTGTACTTAATAAGCACATGAATAAATAACCGAGCAGAATGAAAACTCCCTAACAGAGTTCAAAATTAGTACCTACTTTGATCACACACACGTAGCTGTGCATGGAGTAGCGCTCACGGCGGCGTCAGTATGAAGCTTTCATTCCGCTCGATTATTTATTCATGTGCCGTAAGAGTGCGGTGGTAACGTGTGGTCCCGCAGCGCCCGGGCGCGCGCAGCACGTGGGCGCCGGTGTCGGCGGGCGGCGTGGTGGCGGCGCTGTGCGCGGCGGCGCGCGCGCGCGGCTCGCTGTGCTCCACGGCGCTGTACAACGACGTGCGCCGCGTGCTGCGCTTGTCCAGCGCCGTCAACGACCTGCACGCCGTCTGGTGAGTGTTTCTTCCGAGCACGTGACGTTACGTGTGCATATCGAGTGCTACACTTGACTATAGATAGTGCAATCCACTGAGACGCGCCCCAGTCCGCTCCGCTCCGTACTAAAGTACAGCTTACAGTACAGTCATCGCGGAGTGGGGCGCGTCGTCGTGGATTGCATTATCTATAATAATAATAATAATAATAAAAGCCTTTATTCACTGACCATTTTACTTATATGCTATTCTTATAAAACAGTAGTATTCTTAAATCTAATTTACATTGCAAAAATAATAAATTTATTAGCAACCACTTTGGTCAGGTTGTCTGTCGACATAGGCCTCCCCCAATTGTTTCCACGTCTCTCTATCCTTTGCTGACCTTCTCCATCCTTTTGGTAAATCGTTCTCCCATCTTTTGATTTGACCTCCTCGTTGTCTTTTCCCGTTCCTCGGATACCACTCTATTACATCCTTAGTCCATTTTTCTTTGTTAGTCCTCATTATATGTCCAGTCCAGTTCCATTTCAGTTTTCTTATTTTATGTAACACGTCACTGACCTTTGTTCTTTTCCTTATTTTTGAAGCTGTCCATCGATCCCTTAGTCTTATGTTAAGCATACTCCTTTCCATGTTGCGTTGACAAACTGCTAGTTTTTGGTTATTTTTGCTCGTCGCAGGCCAAGTTTGACATCCATAAGTAAGACATGGTAGAATACATGTGTTATATAATTTGCTTTTCATTGCCATGGGAATTGTTTCATTTTTAACTATTTCTTTTAGAGACCAGTATCGTTTCCAAGTGTTGCATATTCTTCTATCTATTTCTTTAGAATGCTGATCTTTTGATGAAATAAGTTGTCCTAAATATATATATTCATCTACGTATTCTATAATTTCTTGTCCTATTACTATATTTTCTTTTACGGCATTCGTCATTACTTTAGTCTTCGTTGGGTTCATTGATAAGCCTGCTTTTCTGCTTTCAGCATCTAATTGTTGTAACATAGTTTGTAGTATGCTTGGTTTCTCAGCGAAAATTACTATGTCGTCGGCAAATCTTAAATGATTTAGGTTCAATCCGTTAATATTGATTCCAAAATGTCCCCAGTCTAAGTTCCTGAATATATTTTCTAACACTGCTGTGAAGAGTTTTGGGGAAATTGGATCGCCTTGCCTAACGCCTTTTTGAACTCTAAATTCTTCGCCTTGTTGTTCGAGTTGGACTGTTGCTGTGGTGTTTTTGTAAATTTCTTTTATGATTTTTATGTATTTTCCTTCTACTCCTTGGTTTTCTAGCGTTTTCCAGATATAGGTATGACTGAGCGAATCAAAAGCCTTATTGTAATCGACAAAAGCTATATAATACAGTTGCCCGTATTCATTGAGCTTTTCAATTACTTGCTTCACAACATGAATATGGTCGATGGTAGAATAATCAGCGCGAAATCCAGCTTGCTCCCTCGGTTAGTTTTCTTCCAGGTGTTTCGATATTCGCCCGAGTATTATTTTAGAAAACACTTTGTACAGATTGGACATAAGGCTTATAGGTCTATAATTATTTATTTCATTTTTGTCACCTTTTTTGTGTAGTAGTATGATGGTAGATTTCGTCCATTGAATGGGTATTTGTTCAGTTGCTGTTATTTCATTGAAAAGATGAGTTACATATTTGGCTATCGCGGGTAGGGACTGTTTTAATAGTTCGTTAGATATTTTATCATCTCCAGGAGCTTTTCCACATTTTTGTGATTTTATAGCCTTTGTGACCTCAGATTCTAGTATACAAGGTATTTCTTCTTCTTCGTAAGCTTCCTTTTTTTCTTCTTCTGGCGTCGTTCTGTCTGTCTCCGTGTATAAGTTTTTGTAAAAATCTGTCGCTACTTTCGCTATTGATAGTCTCTTTGTCGTAATTTTCTCGTTTTTCTTCTTGTTTTTAGTTTTCATGCTGGGTATCCATTGTGTATATTCTTTTAGTTGTTTTAGACCTCTCTTAATTCCGCCTGTTTTTTCTATTTGTTCTTTCAAAACATCCAGTCTTTCTGCTTTTTTATATTTTCTTATCGTTTCTTGAATTTTCTTACTAATACTTGCGATGTTTTGTTTGTTATCTTTTCGTTTGTCTAACATTTCATTTCTCTTTTCCATCAATTTTACTGTTTCTTCTCCTAACTTATTTTTTTTAACTTTTTTCGTACTCAATTTGTTTATATTCATAAGTTCTTTTTCCAAAAAATTATACTTCTCTTGCAATGTTTCAGTATCTTTCATTCCATTTAATGCTGTCCCTAGATCATTCAATATATTTTGTGGTATCGGTGATGTTATTGTCTTGTTCATGGTTGAGTGCATAATATGTTTTCTTGATTTGTTGTTTCTGTCTTGTATAACTCCTCTTACCATTCTATGATCTGTGTTAAAATTTAACTTATTAAGTACTTCAATGTCATTAAATATATGTTTTTCTCTTGTAAGTATAAAATCAATTTCATTTCTATCTATGCCATTCGGTGCTAACCATGTCCACTTTCTCGACTTTCGTTTTTTGAAGAAACTATTCATTATTTTAAAATTGTAAGCGAAAGAAAAATCTATTAATCTTTGTCCGTTGTCATTTCTGTCACCACTACTGTACTCTCCTAAGACAAATTCATCTTTGTTTGATTTCTTACCAACCTTGGCGTTAAAGTCTCCCATGATAATTATGTTCTTCTTTTGCACCAACTCTGTCATGTCTTTGTAGAATTTATCTTTCGCTAATTTTGTATCTTGTTCTGTGGGTGCATGTACTTGGATAATCGACCATGGTTGTTTAGATTCTGTTAATTGAACGTTGAGTACAGCGATTCTATCTGATATTCCTTGGAAGCTAATTATTTTGTCTTTTAAATATTTTTTTTACTAGGAATCCCATTCCATATATACCTTTTAATTTACCATAAGCATAAAAAATGTATTTCTCATATTCTCTTATCTCTTCTCCTATTCTTCTTACTTCACAAAGACCTATGACATCCCATTTAATAGGTGTTATAGCTTCTTCCAATTCTTGTAGTCTGTTGTCCGACATTAACGTTCTAACGTTTAACGTTGCAACATAAATCTTATTGTAGTTTCTATTTTGATGTAGGGATGTATTTTTATGGGGGGGTGGTGGTCGTACAACCTCACGGGGACCAGCCGGATTGGGGTTGTTCTGTCTCTGGTTGCTAATGTTTAGTTGCTACTTAGTGTTGTTTGAAATATTAGTAATTGAGCTTGACCTTGGTCTCATAAAATCATATGCATTTTTTCTATTTTCCTTCATTATAGAACTGTTGGTTACTGTTGTCTTTTTGGCTTGCTTCTGGTTATCCGGCGAAGTCAACAGGTCTCTTTTCCTTTTTTCTTTGATTGGGTTCCCCTCTTTCACTACCAGTTTATCGTATTTAATGTATGCAGTGTTTCCTTTCGCACGTTCTTCTATAAGTTTCGGCTTTAATTCCCTTCTTTTTTCTAGTACTTCTTTAGGAAAATCTTCAGTAATGTAACCATCTTTCAGGCTCCTTTTTATTTTTAATATCTCGCTTTTCTTCCAGTTGTTTGCAAAACTAATGAGAACCGGTCTTATTTTATTCTCTTTGAATGGACCAATGCGGTGGATTTTTGATACATCGCTAGCTTCCAAGGTAATTTTTAGGTCTAGTTTAAAAATTTCTTGGACCCTCTGGAGCAACTCAAAAGAAGAGTCACTTTTCTCATCCAAACCAAAGAAAACAGAATGTTGTTTTTCTTTTTCGAAATACTCAATTTTCTTTTCTAATATTTCTATTTTATTTTTCAAAATTTTGTTTTCATTTATTAGTGGTTCTAGTTTTTCATCCATTTTTTCGAATATAATATTTGTTTGCTTTTCCATCTCTATTTTCATTTGGTCGAAAAGTAGTTTGAATTGTCCCTCCATTTTTGTGGGTTTTTTTTTTACTGGCAACACTGATTTGACGTTGACCGTATTTGACGTTTGATGTTATTGTTAATCTGTGATATGACATCCGTCGGCACTTCCGTCAAAGTCAATGACGTATCACTCGCTTATTTTCTTATAACCTCAAAATAATGGAGTATAAAATGATGTTAATAAAGCATATTTACTTGTGACTTCACGGTGTCTATTTCCCAAGATGTTCGGTGTCACTTGATGTTTATGTTTATTGCAGCAGTTGATGTAATAGCGCTGAACAACTAGTGATTTCTAATTATTTCGGCGGACGAATTGCAAGGTAATGTTTACTTTTTGACAGCCAGTGACAGGCATTATCTATAGTCGACTCTAAAGTGACCGAGCGATCTCGCATGCGCTCGTGTCGAAGTGAACGCGGCTCGCGTGATTGCTTAGATTTTTTCGGAATATCAGAATATATTTCAGAATTAGTAAAATCTACGCGGCGTCGCCGCCGCGCCAGTGCGGCTCCGGTGTCATGTACAGGAAGATTAAGGCCGCTTTCCGAATTAGAACATATTCCGAGTAAGATATCACGATAATGACAGCTGAGTGCTGTCAACAATTGGGAACGCTCGTAAATGCGCTCACAGTACTCGCTCAACGTCAAAACTTGCATAACATATTTCTTTGTGTTTCTAACACAAATTTCTTCTTCTTCTTTGTTTAGGTAGCGAACGGTAGCCAGAAGCACAATTTCGAAAATGCCACGTTAGTTTAAAGATAAGATGCGAGTCAAAACAAAACAGCCCAACTGTCATTTTTGATAAGTGCTATCACGGTGATATTGACGGCATGACGTCATCTATGACGATTCAAGACGCAACGTTATTGCGTCCACGTTAATTACGGCTGTTAGTACGCTCAAATCGATTACATCGTAACTCGGAATGCCGGGTAAAAGTAGTTACCCAGCAATTATTTTTGTGCAATGTTACTTAGTTTGGTGTACAGAATGCACAGTTGACGGCTAGTGATGGGTTCTCTTCCACCGTGTAATGGTTGGTGCGCGCAGGGTGTCGGCGCAGCGCGTGTCGCTGCAGCAGGTGCTGGCGGCCGGGCGCGCGGGCGACGCGGCGCGCGCGGCGCCGCCCCCGGCCGCGGCCGCCGTGGCCGACCTGGTGCTGCTGCACACCGATGTCGACATCCTCACGGACGTGAGTGCATCCTCTCCTGAAGCTTTAAGGCGGAAGCCCGCGAACTTATAGTTTTCTTTCGTTTTTTGCAATTTTCAGTTCAAAATCAGGTTGTACGTTGATCAAAATATAATTTGCGATTGTAACAAATATGTATTTACAGAATAATAATCATTAGAATCATCAAAACAAATCTCTTAGTTCAAATTTCGCTATTCGAATATTAATTGACTCTTTCATGAAAGCATGACATTTGAGACATTCTGGTAATCTCACAATTATAATCCACATATTTCTGACAATTATAATTCTGTAAATTCATATTTATTAATATCGCGAATCATGTTTTGATCAACATACAACCTAACACTGTACTGAAAAAAAAATAGCGGGCAGTAATAAAAAAAAAGCGCGGGCTTGACCGAGACCGCTGTTCCGCGTCTTAGGTATATGTGCGGCGGCGGGCATGGGAGGCCGTCACCTCCTTCTGCGAAGCAGTAATGCTCGCAAAGGAGGAGGCGGAACGCGTGAGGGAGAGGCAAATTTCGCGCCCTCACGCCCCTAGCCGCCGCAGGAGGAGACGCCCTGGGCGTCGGGAATCAATTGCTGATTCCCGGCCACCGTAGGCGCGGGCTTGCGGACGGTGAGCAATGGCTAGCTCGCCGTCCGGTAAGGACCAGGCCCGGGTCGACGGCGCGTTGTGTTCCACGCGCGCCTCAAAGAATGTCAGCGAGTGAAGGGGTCCGATGAGACCATTGCCTGCCGGCCGGGGTTGCGGGAAAGTCCGAAAGGGATACCGTGGCCCCCTGGCATTGCACAGGCAACAGAAGGAACACGGGTGGGTTTTAGTCAGTAAGAGTCTGACAGGCCCTCCCGCTCCATCCAGAGCGGGAGACGTCATTTGATAATTTTCCCACAAAAAAAAAAAAAAAAAAGTTATTTGCGCGGCGAGACGGCAGGCACGGTCAAACTAAACCTTCATCTCCCAATACTGCATTTAGTTTTAATTTGGTTGTACTTGTATAGCTTGTGTGTCGCGTTGCGCAGGATAGCGTCACGTTGTATGAGGAGTCAGCGGCGCTGCACACGCTGTGGCAGCTCATACAGCGGCACCGGCTCGAGGACGCTGCGCCTGCGCACTCGCGCGTGCGGGCGCAGCGCTGGACACGCGCGCACCGGACCTATCTCGACAGGTATCGTAAAGAAAGAACACACACACCCCCCCTCACACACGTGTCATCAGTCACTACATGCAGTTGTGTGGTCACAGCGGGCGCACGGTGTCGCTGGTGGTGCTGCAGCGTCGCTGGTACGAGCTCAAGCTCCAGGCGCGCGTGCGCCTGGCCACGCACTGGCGCCGCCCCCCCGGCCCGCAGCCCTTCGACGACCTCACCTCTGCCCCAGAACCCGCACCCAGCCCCTCCCCCACCCCGCACGAGCTCTACCCGCGCCCGGCCCCACTTCACATCGCCATACTCAAACGGTCAGTAATCTTTTGCTATAATCCATTGGTTTAGGTAATTAAATGAATGTAAACAAATCGTAAAAAGGGTTTTTATCGATCACACCTTTATTTGCTTATAAAATTATTTTTCGTTTTTCACGATAGTTTCCTCTTTTATTCATGTAAGTATGTCTAACTTTATCATTTATACTTGTTGAGAAAAAATTGTGCTTAAGAGTCCTATTACATTTTTTTTTACGGAAATTCATGACTTTTGACCATGTAATTTTCAGCAGCAGTAAGTTATTTTCATTATTTGATTATAATAACTATAGTGCCATTCTCTTTCTTGTAAGTTGGAGTTACTCATTATTTTCGTGTAATTTGCTGAATTGACGCGGAATATATAGTACTTTAATTTAATTTATTGTAATTTTGTCTTATTATATTGAGAAACAAAAACGAATGAAACGTATTCACTGTAGTTCGTAATAGTCAATCATAGAATAGAATAGAATAGAATATACTTTATTTGCTTTGAATGCAGGTACATACAAATAGGATCGTAAATAACATAATAAAGAACCGTGTACATTATATTATTTACATCATATTAGTTTATTTGATTTAATTGTGTTTATTTGGAATATAATTGACATGGAAATCAAGACATTTATTGGTTTTCTTTACTTTTCCCTGAAAACTCAAGGAATTTAAAGAAATTCTAGAATTACAATAAACAAGTAGAACATTCAAATTATCGTTTAGTAACTTTCGCTTTTATTAGAACTGAATGAAACAATGTGAATTTGAGCGTCAAAGTTCCATTGCCGACGTTTTTCCTTGTAAACTGAGTTCGTAAAATATTCATAGTAAATTACAAGACATGAAAAGTTAAAATCCAACTTACAAGAAAGAGAATGGCACTATCGTTATTCATAATCAAATAATTCAAATATCTTACTGCCGCTGAAAATTACAACGTCAAAAATCATGAATTTGCGTCAACAATTTAATAGGACTCTTAAGCAGTTAACCTACGAAGAGTGTAGATGTCACTGCTTGAGCACAATTTTTTTCGTGTGATTTATAATAATACTATAATATTTTTGTCTATTGTAAAGAGCCCAAAAAGACAGCTTCTCTAAATGTCAACGAATTATAACGTTTCTAATCTGAATTGTACAACTCTAACATAGACAACTGAAGGCAAGTCACAGGTATTACGTTTAGTCGGTTACTTGACAGCTCTCTCGTCACGTGTTTTTTTTTTTTGTTTACCTTTATTTAACCACCTAAACCAACGGAGTATAGTTGAGATAAATCATTCCGATGGCATCACATGAAGATCACATGTTCCTAGCGCAGGTACCCACACATAGCCACAGGACATTTCCTGACTTGGCGACAGCAAGTGTTGCAGGGGACTATAGTAACCGAGCCACTGGTAAGTAAAACAATGCTATACTCACATTATCACATGGACTCGAATAGTTAGTGTGGCTCCTACCACACACAATATACAATATACAGTAAGTAAAAAAAAAACAACCAGTGAGTCTACAACCAGTGTGTGTTACCAGTTATAACATATGGAACTGAAACGTGGCCTTTCTTATGAGGCCCATGGTGAGCCATGGGCCTCATAAGAAAGCTCAACGTCACTCAGTGCGCTATGGAAAGGGCTATGCTCGGTGTTTGATGATGTAAACAATATTTTGTAAGAATATAATTTTTTTTTTAAAGAGTGTCCGTGGAGTTTCTTGCCCGTTCTTCTCCATAGGAACCTACGCTTTGGAATGGGCAACTAGCTTCATATTTCTGACTGACTGACTCCTTGACAATTCAAAAGTGCCTGTAAATGGTTTAATTGAAATAAATGCTTTGAGTTTGAGTTTGAGTTTGAGTTTCTTTGCGAGATCGAATCAGAAATGAGGAGATCCGCAAACGAACTAAAGTCGCTGACATAGCCCAACGGATTAGCAAGCTGAAGTGGCAGTGGGCGGGGCACATAGCGCGCAGAACTGACGGCCGATGCAGAAAGATTCTGGAATGGAGGACACGTACCGGCAAGCGCAGCGTAGGACGTCCACCCACAAGGTGGACAGACCACCTAATAAAGGTCGCAGGAAGCCGCTGGATGCAGGTCGCTTTCAACCGGCCAATTTGTAAATAATTGGGGGAGGCCTATGTTCAGCAGTGGACGTCCTATGGCTGAAATGATGATGAAAAAAAAACATGTCCGATCCGAAAAATTGTGCCCTACAAAGGTACTACAATAACATTACCAAAAAGTAATAAAAAATCTTATAATTATTGGAAATAAAAAAGTTATTGCTATTTAAAATATAATATAATATTTATAATATAAAATGTGAATTTTAAATAGCAATAAGCTATTTAAAATTCACATTTTTTGTACCAGAATTGCCCCAAATGCATTAAAACTCAGAAAGTTTTCAACAGGGGTCATAAGTTATAACTTGTAGACACCCGCTAAACGATGGCCGCCCGCGCCCCTGGTGATAAAGAAAGAAAGAAAAAGTATTTATTGGGACAAGCACAGGAGATCAAACAAAACACACACTTATTAAAAATAAAAGCAAGAAAAAAAAACAATAAAAATAAAAACAAAGTAAAAAATTAAGCTAAAAGTCCCGTGCGAGGCCAAAAGGCTCCTATCTCAGTATGATGCTGCGACATTAATTTAACAATAAATGACACAGCGCTGGTTTTCTGATAGGGCCCGCAGTGATGTCACGGAAAGATACAGAAATAAATACCTACAAAATAAATAAAGAAAGATGTATGTAAAAAAAAAAAAAAACATCAGTCCGCGTGTCTGCATCCGACGTAACATCAATTACTTGTCTATGCCTTTAGTGTCTGTGGCATCATTGTGACAAGTAAAGAGACGCAATAAACACTAAAAACCCGGTAAAATTCCCTATTGAAAAAAAATGTGGTGATTTTTTTCCCTGAAACTGGCCACATAAATAAATAGACTCTCAGTACGATACCTAACAACACCCTCACGGATCGGACAAGGTTTTTTTTAAATGTTATTTATTGATTTGTTTAAATGCCTTAAAACTACCATTACAGGTCTCAGCCTAATGCGATAGCCAATTTTAGTCACACTCACCAAATTAAAATTAAAGCACCAAATACATCACAAGATCATAAAGATCATTGTTCATAACACAGTGTAAACAATAGTACTTTTGCGAATTCACCCCAGTGACATGTAAATATATCAATGTTGACTTGAATATAATTGATGGTGCGAATTGCTCGAGTCACAGGGGTTTTGGCCAAAAAGTTGGCCTTGGCTGATGGTACGACCAGCAGTGGTGGGGCACACATAATGGTCGGGTATGTTGTAGAGTTTGTTTTAAATGACAAATATCCTGAAAAAAATATTGTTAGTGTTGTACGAGTCATGTATCGTACATGGCACGCGCGCATTGCATAGATCATCACTTTCCGTCGTCTTGCACAAATTACAGTGTAACGCGACAGTACACGAGCAGCGTTCAGAGTCAGCTTTACCTACTGATTCACACAACATTCGCATTAGCATTAGTTACGTGGTAGTTAAATATATTCAATAAACCATCATCTTTGGGTATCCAGGACTTATACATTTCAAGCTATCACACAAGGTGTGTGTGCGACTCATCCAGCAGCGCATACATCTTTTTGGTCCTTCGAGCCGGATCAACGTGTGAATAATGATAATGTTACTTTTACGGTCAGCTGTTGATAGTTTTTGTAGAAACTGCTTTAAGTTGAGAAATGCATGCTTCTCTTCTTAAATTAGTTTAGAACTGAAGGTACCCGTATATTGTTCACTTCTAGGAAGAAGAAAATGATGTAAAGGAAACACAAGGCAATAACAACGAACAGTCCACTGACACAACAGACACGGACGACGACGCCACGGACAGGCAGCTTTACCCAAACATGAGTATCGTTAAGCAGCCTCCGGATAATGAACGTTTGACAGAGGGGCTTACGGATACCGACTTTCTAGAAGAAGAAAATTATGTTAGGGCAACAAAAATCAATATCAACGAACAGTCCACTAATACAACAGACACGAGTGACGACGCCGTGGTCAAGCAGCTTTACCCCAACATGAGTAAAGTCGACCAGCCTACGGTCGGTGAACCTAAAAACGAGCACACTGTTTACCACGTCCCTTTGGTCGAACAGATTACACCGTACATCCAATTGGCTGAGTATACTACGGACTATGTCCCTTTGGCTGAGGAGCCCACAGTTCACGAAATTAAGAATGAGCAATCATCGTACAAAGTCGAACAGAATACAGAGGCTGAGGAGCCTATGGTTCACGAACTTAAGGTCGAGCAAACTATAGACAGTGGCTCTTTAACCGACAACCATATGGCTGAGCAGACGACGGACAGTGACCCTTTGGCTGTGCAGCGTACGATCAATGAACCTAAGATCGAGCAGGCTACGCAAAGTACGGTGTGTACTCTAGCTGAAAGTCCTATGGTCCACGCGGAAAACGCCGTCACTGCAGATATACCGGACATGCAGGACACACCGGACACACAGAGCGGACCGGACATATCGAGCGAGCAGAAACATCGCGCAGAGAATAAGTCAAGTACGTGTCACTGAGTTTAAGAAAAAGTTTGTTTCTGCCGAGTGTTGTCTCTGTCACTCTGTGCAGAATAAACAATGTTTCTTTCTTCTTCTTCCATGCCTGTGCAACAACCTTTAAAAAAAAATCAAACGCCATATTATCACTCTGATACCTACTACATATTATATAAATATTGATGTATATTTTTTTTTGTTTGTATATTTAACCCCGTTGTTGTAGTAAATTTTCATAGCCTCATTTAAGTTCTACGTCTAAATGGTACACCGTTTTCTGTAGAATTAAAAATACACAAATAAATTATCTTAAAACCGTTACAGAATTCTAACCCCAACGCCGTATGTAATAACTTTAATTTTTCTATATCTAGATGAATTCATACCACCGAAACGTGCATACTTTTCTGACACAGACACGGACACAGAAGACAATTTGGTCATAGATGAATGTTCCAACAAGACACCGTGTTCACTCAAACGGGAACCAGTACCGCACACAGAGACACACAGTTTCGACACTGTATTGCCACCTGGAAACATAGCTCCGACCATAGAAGTTTTACACATGATAGATCCGAACACGGTCAAAACTGAGATTCTCTTTGAAAGTGATGAAGACGACTTTCAACCTTCTAACGAAGTGGATAGTGATGAAATTAAATTGGACGCAAAGAACGAAGTTGCGTTTATAAGTAATAGGATAATGTTCACTGACGAGGAGCCGGTGAGTTGTGACGTCGAAAGTAAAGATGACGTCACGGGTCGCATGGACTGGGAGGACGGGCAGATTATGGATAATCCTGTTAATGACACACTGTCTATTGGTAAGTGTAATTGTTTTCTTTACATTGTTTATCTGAGACTACCTACATTAGTTCCTTACATTGGGTCAACACGTGCATTTTTGTAATAATGTGCGGGTTGCGGAGGAGAGAGAGAGCTTATTTCCGGTACTGCCTACCTATCGCCTATTGTGCTGTGTATTTGTGTGATTTCATCCTGTTTTGTTTGTCCTGTTATTGTACAGGGCAGGCAGGGAAATTAATTATTGAGCAGATTAAATTGCAGAATGCTTTAGTTTAATTTTTCAATATATGGTATGCCTTTGTCTTGCCATGTGGCGTAAAAATAATAATAAAGTTTAAAAAAAACATTTTCACAAAAAATAAAACCGTCTTCCAAAAAAAACACTTCAAAGTGAAAAATAACTTTGATTTCAGAAGTCGGTGGCAAAAAAAAAGAACCCAATACACCGACTTCCGAAATCAAAGTTATTTTTCACTTTGTAGTGTTGTTTTTTTGGAAGTCGGTTCTATTTTTTGTGAAAATGTTTTTTTTTCACTATTTAGTTGTGGTACCTATTTAAAACTCCCACAAAAATTTGAATACCAAGTAAATTACAGTGACAGGAACTATTAGAATATCATCCACATATACTAGGTGGGAAAAACATGTATTATTGAAGCTAACTCAAAAACCCCTCATCAGATCTTGACCAAATTTATATGGGACCACTTCCGAAGTATACCCTACCTAACAAAAAAGAATTATTAAAATCAATTTATAAACTGGCGGAGTAATCGCGTAACGAACATAAAAAAAAACCGTCGTATTCAGAACCTCCTCCTTTTTTGAAGTCGGTTAATTTATAACATTTGTTAACAGATCCTAAACTTCTCATGGATACTCAAGTACCACTCTTCAGAATAGACAAAACCCGCGCGTGGAAAAACAACGTGCGCAAGGACAAGTCCATCAAATTCTCTCGAATTCATAGGAGATATTACACACCGAAACCTAAAAATAAATGTAATAATACTAAGATATGCACTCAAAATACTCGCCTGGACAATGCACGCCTGGACGAGGAGTTGCAGTCATCAGCCCGTCTTACTACTACTGCTACTGCTGCTGTTGAGACACAAGAAATCAGAGTAGACAAGTCTTGTCTAGACAAAGTCGCCAACACACATAGTATAAAACAACTGTGTAGGAATATCAAACGGGAGCTGATTGAGGAGCAGCTCGAACTGCTTGAAGGCAATACATCAATCAAAAAGGCTAAAACAGAATCAGATTCGGACGATGAGAAGCCTTTACTGGTGCTCAGAGAAGGAAAACCGCCAGAAGAGGCAACAAATGAAACAGAAGACACAGCCGTCATGGAGATGGTAGAGGAGTCGAGCTCAGACGACGAATTTCTGAACGACGAGATGTTCAATAATCTGCGAGGGGACGAGCGGAAGCGGGGGCGTGGGGCATACTACGCGGCCTCCACCATCGAGTGGAGCGCCGCCTTCGCGCCGGCGCTCGGCCGCGTCGCCAAGCGCGTGTCGCTGCCCGACATCGAGCAGGTGCGCCGCTACAACAGCGGCATGCAGGTCGCGCAGGTCGCGCCCATCACCACTACTGTGAGTATTTATATACCTCTTAAAAAACCTACGAATTCTGACTATAATCAATTATTTGTCATAGACACCAGGTATACGATTAATTTGCGACTCGGACACATGTAAAAAGCGACTTTGTTTTATACTACATATTATAGAGATAGAACTATGTCGTTTTTATGGCCATAACATAGCTCTCTATGACTGCAGGAGGGTACGTGCAGTGATGACGCAGTGCAGGCGGGGCAGCCCCCGGGCGACACCGTCGCCGATGACACGCCAGAAGGTACGCCGAAGCACTCGGTCATTGACTTTGTCACCAAGCAGGGTCAATGGCCGGCTGCTTCATGCCCGTAGTGATTACCTAAGCTTCAAAACTTTTTGAACGCTACCAAATAATGAGGAATTGAATGTCAAAATGCGAAAGAAAGTTGTTTTTTTATTTTTATTTTGATATAGTTTATTCAGAATTAAAATTAAATATACATAAATAACAAGTTAAACCTAATTAATAAATAAAATTCAAATATTATATCCTAACCTATCTAAAACTATTAACAAATTAAAATATGGCGTCTAAAAATTCCTCCGCGTCGCTGTCGACTCGTAATGTAAATGTGTCGTTAATGTACCCAAGAGACTGGCGGCATTGCCACGTTGTATGGCAATGCGCTGCCTCTGGCTAAGGTAAAAGCCAACCGATAGGTCACGGGACGTGTCAACCAGCCGTTGACATTTCGTTGAACAGACCATGAGCACTCAGACCCCACAGCCCGATGGTTTCAACCCCAAACGGATCGAAAATATAATTAATAAGGTTACTTATGCCGCTTGCGGTTTTCCGCAGCCGCAACAGCAGCGCCAGCGCAGCACGCCGAGCCAGAAAGACACGTTGAGTTCGACTCTAAAGACCTTCCCTCTCGTCTCTGGCCGTCGTCGCGTGTTAAGACATTGGGTATTTTAAATTTCTTTAATTAAATTAGAAATAAGCAGTACCTTTGTACTCATAATTATGATTATGTCTTATCTGTACAGATAGTGCAATCCACGACGACGCGCCCCACTCCGCGATTACTGTACTGTCAGCTGTACTTTAGTACAGAGCGGAGCGGAGTGGGGCGCGTCTCAGTGGATTGCACTATCTACACTCGAGAGCAATGAATCCGGGTCACTTAAAGAATGTTAAAAATCTCGGAAACTAAAAATGATAGGTTAATGCAATAAATTGTATTTAATAGACAATGTAATACTCCTTAAATGAAAGTAAAAAAAATATGAGTCACCATACATTTTATTAACACAAAATTACATAAAGAAAAAAACTGCTGATCTCTCCTTAAAACAAAAATAGGAAACATGAAATTTTTGAACTTTATTACGATTTTCTTGAATTTTAATACTTCGTATTGCCTCCTCGTGCTTCCATTACTGCGTTTACGCGGTTTGGCATGCTGTACACCAAGTTCCTTATACGATTTTGGGGAATATTCTCCCATTCCTCTGTGAGAGCAATTTTGAGCTCACGAAGCGTGATTGGGGGAGGGTTTCGTTGTTTTACGCATCTGCCTAGCTCGTCCCAAGCATGCTCGATCGGGTTGATATCCGGGCTGCGCGCTGGCCACTCCATACGAGTAATGTTCATCTCTTGAAGGTAGTCATTCACAATCCTACCTGTATGAGGTCGGGCATTGTCATGCATAAATATAGCATCCTCACCTAAATTGACCATAAATGGACCAACGTGATCATTGAGGATTTCTTCCACATATCTTTCGCTAGTTAAAGAGCCGTTTTCTATGATCACCAGCTCTGTGCGACTTTCAGAAGAAATTCCGGCCCACACAAGTACAGACCCACCACCGTAGGCTACTTTTTCTTCGATGCATGCTTGCTTGAATCTTTCCCCTGGTCTTCGATACACTCTGTGTCTTCCATCGTGCTTGTAGAGCATACATTTTGATTCGTCGGAGAACATAACTTTTGACCAATCTTCAATACTCCAATTTACGTGGCTCTGGGCATATCTTAGTCTTGAAATACGATGCCCACGCTCCAGTTTAGGGCTGTTTGCAGGTCTAAGGGGTTTTAAGTTAGATTCAGCAAGCCGACGTCTTACTGTCCATGCACTTGGGTTACTTCCTCCGAGGCGTCGAAACTGATTTGTGAGTTCAGTTCCTGTAAGAAAGCGATTTCGAAGCATGGTGTTCACCAAGTATCGGTCTTCTCGTGCTGTGGTACACCTGGTTCTGCCCGTTCCTGGTCTGCGTAGGTTAGAACCAGTTTCTTCGTAACGTCGGAGAACTCTTTGTACTGTTGACAGCGACACACCGACAGTCCTGGCTGTATCGCGCTGACTCCGGCCGGTTTCCAGCATTGTAAGTATTCTGGTGCATTCTTCAGGCGTAAGCGACATAATTTCAGCTTGAATAATGAATATAGAGCACTATCAACATGGTTTATGTACCCACATAAATGACAGATTACAAACAAAAGCAAAACCAAATGCTGTAATTTCGTAGTTCCATCTTCGAAAGTGGCCCTTTTTCAAATTTGATTTTTTTATGATATAACTTTACAATAACTAAGAAGTTTTAATACCTTCATTTAAGGAGTATTACATTGTCTATTAAATACAATTTATTGCATTAATCTGTCGCGCGCGCAATTAGCAGACACAATAGAATTTTATTGTTATCTGTCTCCAATATGAGACACCAGTATTATAAAGGTTAACCTAGCATTTTTAGTTTCCGAGATTTTTAGGATTCTTTAAGTGACCCGGATTCATTGCTCTCGAGTGTATATCTATTTTTCTGTAGGTACATAAATAATAAAATAAATAAAAAATATTATTTCGGTAGATGTAAGTGTTTTTAACCTATTGAACGCTTGGTTTGTATATCAATTGCCGTGCCCAGCTCATAAATTGACAAATAAATATCTACGACTAATAGGGTTGTGCAATGAAATAAAAAACAAAAAACCGGCCAAGTGCGAGTTGGACTCGCGCACGAAGGGTTCCGTACCATTATCTATAAAAACGGCAAAAAATCATGTCTGTTGTATGGGAGCCCCTTAAATATTATTTTTATTCTGTTTTTAGTATTAACATTAGGCAACAGAAATACATCATCTGTGAAAATTTCAACTGTCTAACTATCACGGATCATGAGATACAGCCTGGTGTCTGTCACATATAGACTGACAGACAGACGGACAGTGGAGTCTTAGTAATAGGGTCCCGTTTCACCCTTTGGGTACGGAACCCTAAAAACGAACATATGTTCGTAGTTGTTCGTGCCGAGGCGGCATGGGCACGAAAACATACATATATGTCGTATTAATTCGACTGGGGCGGTCAATAAGTTAAAATATACATAAAACAACATAAAAATAACATCACGCCTGTAATCCTCGAAGGGTTAGGCAGAGGTGTACATATAGTACACCCACATTTCGCCAGTTATGTTTAAGTCCCATGTAATAGGGGGCGAGCCTATTGCCATCAATTTTGTTCAAATTACATCATTTAAATTTCTGACACGTAAAGCTGTTGTTGTTTTGTATCAAATGAAAGTTAAGCCATGAACTCACCTCAGAGAAATCTTGTCTCCTCACGTCACGAATACACGACTTTACACTACTTGTGTCGATTGCAGCGTGGCGCGCGCTCGACCTGCCCGCCGACGACGAGCTGCAGGCCGCGCTCGACGAGCTTACGGTATGTACACCCAGACACACCCACAGGCATACACATAAATGCCCACACACACACACACACACCCACGAACGAACATACACACACACACCCATACGTACATACACACACACCCACACGTACATACACACACACCCACACGTAAATACACACACACCCACACGTACATACACACACCCACACGTACATACACACACACACCCACACGTATATACACACACACAATACTATACCGTGTTTCAATTGCGTGTGTGCTGAGCAGTCAATTCTTTTATACCATTCCTCCTAAGTATGCCACAAGCTTAAAGTAAAAAAAATATATATATATATATATATAAGTACAATATGTTAAAAAAACCCTGTCCGATCCTATAAAGTCCTGTAAATAATAAAGTTAATGTTATTTAAAATTCACCTTTTCAGTACCAACATTATCCCAAATCCGTTTAAATTACCAAATTTTCAACAGGAGTCATAAGTTATGACTTTTAGACAGGCCACTAAATGACGCGACGGCCGCCCGCGCCTCATGTAAAATTCCCCATTGATAGAAATCTGTTTTTTTTCTCTTTTTCCTGAAAATTTCCACGTACATAATACTCTCAGTGCGATACCTAACAACACCCTCACGGATCGGACAGGGTTTTTTATACATGTTGTATATTTTTTGCCATTAACACTTAAAAATCAATTACAAAAATGTTAGTCACAGTTACTATATTATATTGGCAGACTTTGGCAGTGTAGTGGGAAGATAAATATTTTACCTGTAGGTATACCAAACTTGTTGTTCGACTGTTCAATCAGGACAGGGAATGAAAATGTTAAGTTATTTGGGGTTCATTTTTACTTGCACCTTATTATTTTCCAACGAACGTATTGTCAACATTTTGGATGAAAATTGCTTAAAATTTCGCTGCTTGAGTATACATAATGAGTATACATAATATAAACTTTATTATCAGGCATCAAAGGCCCACAGCATGTTGGTATTACATAGTTGCGTGTGTGTGTAGACTGCGCCTGCGGCGGAGGCGGCGCTGGAGCGCTCGCACTGCTGCGCGGCGCGGCGACACCGCGAGGTCAACGACACGCGCCGCCGCATCGGCCTCGACGAGATACCGCTGCACAAGTACGTACTCTCACAATCACGTTCTAGTTAATAATACTTAATAATAATATATATTAATAGTGGTGATAGATCGACGAGAGCGCCGTGCAATGATTGTTGATATCGCTGTCCCTCATGACGAGAATCTCGTGAAAGCTGAGAAAGATAAAAAAATCAAGTATCTTGACTTAGCACACGAGGTTGTCGACATGTGGGACGTGGACTCTGCAATCATTGTACCCATAATCGTTTCAGTTAATGGCCTAATAGCGAAGAGCCTCGATCAACACCTCAGGAGGCTCTCATTGCACGGCTGGGTCAAGGGCTTGATTCAGAAAGCAGTACTTCTGGACACGGCACGCATAGTGAGGAGGTTCCTCTCTCTAGAGCCCTGACCATCGGCAGCTTGGACCCTGTTCCTGATGCCGATGGGCCACAATTTTTTATATTTTTAAATGTTTTTATATCATTTGTATAATCTAATATTTAAAAATATAATTTATATGATGTAAATTAAAATAAAGGAAATAATATTATAACATAACGTCACGCCTGGTTCCCCCGAAGAGTTAAGACAGAGGTGTACCTATTGTACACCTACATTTTGCCGGTTATATTAAATCCCCATTTAATAGGAGGCGATCTTATTGTCATCAACCGGGCACAAAGCCAAACTCCAGGTTATTGAGAAATTCTAAAGGAAAAACCCAATTACACATTGCCCGACCAACCAAGATCCACCGCACTCAAGAGCATGCGCAGCAGTAGCGCCTGCGACTAGTCCAACGAGGAAGTTCTAACGAGTTCCAAAGAGGCATAATAATAATAATGCCAGCGTATTACTGTCCCACTGCAGGGTAAGGCCTCTTCTCATACACAGAAGGCACAAGCATTGATCACCACCCTTGCTCAAGACGGGTTGGTGATTTCAGACTTATATTAACTACTACTATCTGTTGTAAGCTTAGATACGGATAGAGTGCCGCTGGCGGCACTCTATCCGTATCGGATAAAGTGCCGCATTCTGCGGCATACTAGTAGCACTGCCTCGGCCCGGCTAAAGTGCCGTAAGCTTTGTATTGTCACTGTCACTTGTTATTTTGTTTGATTGTTGAGGTTAGCTCGCCGCCCTTTGTATTGACTGATCGTATTTGTTTTAGATAATTTATAATTTTTATAATAAAAAATCAATCAATCTGCCTTTTCCCAACTATATTGGGGTCGGCTTCCAGTCTAACCGGATGCAGGTGAAAAATATAAAAAAAAAATATATATATATTATATATCAGAAGTCACTACATTGACTGAATTTTCGAAAAATGAAGTAGCAAATTAAAATGGCTGAAAGTTTAGATAGGTTAGGTTAGAACTGTGACCACACAACGCCAGGGTCAGTTTAGGCACAAGAGAATGGGTTACGGGAAAGTCCGAAAGGGATACCGTGGCCCCCTGGCATTGCACAGGCAACAGAAGGAACACGGGTCGGTTTTAGTCAGTAAGAGTCTGACACGCCCTCCCGCTCCACCCAGAGCGGGAGAAGTCATTTGATGATTTCCCAACCAAAAAAAAAAAAAAAGGCACAAGAGAATGTAATGTTTTGGAAATGTGGTGTTTTACAGCGACCTAACCTCAACAATCAAACAAAATTACAAGTGACAGTGGCAATGGAAATCTGACGGCACTTTCGCCGGGCCGAGGCAGTGCCACTAGTATGCCGTTAACGGCACTTTATTCGATAGGAATAGAGTGCCACTAACGGCACTCTATACACTGCCTTTATTTATTTGTATAGGTAAGTCCAGGGGCTTTTTGGTTATTTTGATGTTACTTCAGTGCGAGAAAGAAGTGGAGTTATACAGGACGTCTAGCTCCATCTCTTTCCCACGATCAAGTAAGATTAAAATAAACGAGGTGGTGGTAGGGCCCCTGGTTTCCTCACGATAATGTCAGAAATGTCCAAATTAATGACAGAAAAAATAAAAATTTAGAAATTTAAAACAAAATTACGCGTTCTAATGACGCTGATCTACACTAGATTTCGTTCGGCCAAACCGAACCGACCCACAAAATTCTCTCATTTTCCTGCAAATCAATGATTTTGAATAGTTCCTACTGATTAATTTTGAATCTAATTTAAACATCGGTTTCGGGATGTATTTGGACTGTTTTTTCTGGATAGTGATACATGAGTTTAAGGGACATCGAGTCGCAAACTCAACATGAATTCAGCGCAAGATTTAAGATCCCGCAGCGTAGAAAATATTCGTCAGTTATTAGAAAAAATCTGCTGTTAAATACATTTTGACATTCCATTTTACTTTTTGAACATTTTGAAAACAAATATGCTCTTTTGTATGAAATAGCAGATTTATAACAGCCAACGAATATACGGAGTATATATACAGGGTGGATTTTTGGGATGGGGCAGTTAGGGCAGGTACCTTAATCGTTTTAGCTACAATAAAACGGTCTTAGGAGACCGTCCTTAACTTTTTGAGACACTTTTAAATTTAAAAAAAAAAACTGAACGAATACGCGTTATAATTTGATTTGCTTTGAGTTAGTTGCTTGTGATTTCCGACGTTCTGAAGGAAGGACAGTCTCCTAAGACCGTTTTTCTGTAATTACGACGGTTCAGGTAGCCCTTACTGCCCTATCTCAAAAAACCCTGTAAGTAGTATATATTGGGTCCCCCCACCTATGAAATTGGCGTTTTGTATAATTGTAGAATTTTAAAGAAGTTGAATTTTTCATAAAAACATTTTCTTAATTTATTTAACAACCATGAACACTAATGTTTTAAAACTTTTATGCACTAATCTTTAAAAACTAAGATAACGTATGCCACTTAGATCAAGCGACAAAAACAAGTTTTGGCTAAGTTTTAAAACAAATAGTGGTAATTTCTGCTAACAAAAAGAGGAGTCATTTTTAGGGTATTTTTTATGTTTAGAAAACTATAAGTAATTAGGTTTTTTTACTATTGGTAGTTGTCTATGATGGTCATTATTCGATATAATATCAAGCAATTGATTAATATTTCAAATGATAGAAGTGACGAGGTTCTCCATTTGTGAGAAAAAACGCCAATTTCACAGGTGGGGGGAACCCAATATATATAATACATTTTGAATAACGGATGAGTTTTAGGTAAGAGAAAATGTGGGTTGGATTTGGCGCAACTAACCTTAGACTGCGTCACGTTTGTCTTAGTCACCCGGACGGCGTGTGCACATGTTGCTGCACGCACCTGAGCGACGCGGACGTGCGCCATCGCCTCGACCAACAGCTGCGCGCGTTGCACGAAGATATCGAGAAAATGCTCAGGGTATGTAGTGTGACGCAGTCAGCCGGGCGGCGTGTGCGCGTGTTGTTGCGCGCACTTCAGCTTATGAATATGAGTGTAGCGCTGCGAGCTGCTTGGACACTGACGCCACACCGCGGCGTTGTAGCTGCGCACCGAACTAAAAAACTATTGCTTTCTAACTAATTTGGAAATCGACACACTTTACTTTTTCTAATGTTTACATCTGAAATAAGATTAGACATTTAAATAAACTTTTTTTACTGTCCGCTCAACCGATTTTGACTTCTATACCGTTGATATAAGGATGGCATTAAAAACAACAAAACCAACTGCCTACTGCAGCTGCCATTTGTCATGCCACCATCGCAATATAATAAATGTCTAATCTTATTTCAAATGGAGTATAGGTACTAATATTTTACTTTTTATTTTTATTTTATTAACTTTTTAAATGTTTTTACTCTCACAGCCAGTTGCAGAAACAAACTTTAACTTTTAAATCTGTCATTATTTACTAATCCTCCATGAAGTTGTTTTTAACTTGATGAAAAAAGCAACATTAGACTCGAATTTATTGGTTCTTTGATTAAATTAATGAAATCATTAGCGTTAATGATCAATTACGTAATGGGGTATTAATGTTTGTCTTTGTGCAACTATGTGTTAATTCCACTGAACTAACTACACACATTAAATAGAAAAAATAAAGCGAGGCTTACAGAGGAGGTGTGTAACATCTGACATCTTGATTGACATATGTATGATATAAACAATCATCATGATCATCCTGTTTACAACCTCGGAAAATGGGTTGGTACCATTTGACGGCCAACTCTAGCACCGCGCGTGCGCTTCACTTGTTACACACTTCCGTCCCTTTTTCGTAACACTCCCACAGATTGCAGGAAATCGAGAGAAAAGATGTTACACATCAATAACAGTAAAATTCCTAAATAAACGAAGCGTTATTCTACTTATTAGTTAAAGTTGTTTGACGATTTTCGTTTGTTATTTTTTCTTTCCAAAAAGTGCTGATTCTGAGCTTAATCTCAATATGTACATTTTGTTTTGTTGCAACGCTAAGATGATGAAAACGAAACGGAAAGAACGGCAACTACGGAAAATTCAGGTATGGCGGATCTGTGTACCATGAGTACCCACTCTCTCCCTCTTACTCATTGTTTGCTCTATGTTCACCGAAAATTAACGTATATATTGCATGTAACCTTATCCAACTAAATAGTTTCATGAGTTCATAACCTAACACATAGGATTTACTACTTTCAATCCCGGTAGTACTTTCCCGTGGGATATTTTCCGACATCCACGCGGGCATTTCCAGTATAAGCTGACCTTGCACAGTACGGAAATCCTATAAAATGCAAGATCAGCATAAACTGGAAATGTATAGCTTGATGTGTAGCCGTGCTTACAATAGTACAGCCGAGTGCGTGCCGAATAGTTTTTGGTGGTAAATGGAACAAATGAGAACTCTATTCAAAGAACATTAAAGTCCATAATCGCTCACATTATGTATGAGTCTTGCCTTTAGTTAGGTTGCTGTTCTGTTCATTGGGCCAGATATCATAGCGCGGGTGGAAACGACTTCAACTAAGCTATGTTTTTTATATGGAAAGATGCGTGCTCCGAGTGCGTGCTGAGGGGAGCTATGGATGCGCGAGTGCCTTGCCTACTGTCGATGCATCGCATTTCTCGAGCTGCGCATGTTCCTCGCACAGCTACCTCGCGGCGGCTCATCTTCATAGCACATCTTACTAGCTCCGCTACACAGCTTAGCGTTTGTGGAAACGGTCACATAGATTCGTAGCTTAGCTTTTCGCATCCTCACTGCATAAAAGAGAATAAAGGACTAGAGATAGGCGGATTAAACTGATACAATGAGGTTTAACTGTTATGTTTTAGGGTGTGGTTGCGTTTGGTTAAAAAAAAATTATTACTTCGGTAAACACGGAAAAACTTATACAGGGTGTCCAGTAAATAGCACGACATACTGCAGGGGGTGATAGCTTGGGTCACTACCTATCAATACAACACAATATATGTTCAGCAAAAACTTACATTTTTTTTTTCACCACTGTAGGTTAAACTTAAGTGATAAGAAAATAGTTCTGTGAAAATTTAAACAAAAAATAGTATTTCTTGAAAACATTCTTGTCTTTGATAGAAAAAAGACTTATCAATGAGTAAAGTAACTATTCACGAATAATTTGATGTAAAAAAAAGTACTAGAAAAGGATTTTTTCATTACGAGATGCTTAAAAATCTGTTTCAAGGTAGAGATTTTTCTGTATTTCGGAAAATTTTGTAAAACTGTAAATCCGTAAGATTTTGCTGAACATATATTGTGTTGTATTGATAGGTAGTGACCCTAGCTATCACCCCCTGCAGTATGTCGTACTATTTACTGGACACCCTGTATGGAGAGATACAGCTTGGTTGGTTATGGCTATTTTTTGGCACAGCTGAGTCCGGCGAGATGTGCTCTCTATGAATAGGAATGCCAATTATGCTCGAGCTACACTGCGCTCACACTGACAACTCCACAATTCTTGTTAATTACTAAACAATCTTGACATTTCAGTAAACTCGGAGTAACCGACACGCCATTACGGTTAAAGATATTTTTTCTCAAAAGAACTACAAATTCACTTTGAAAAAGTAAATATACTAAAGCTAGCAAGCTAACGACACGAGATAAATTTCATGCCTTAGGATTAAAAACTTTAACTTAATTGCGTATGGTTCAGTTTCCATTGCAACAAAAATTATTTTATGACGTTTATCTATGGTTTTTTCATTCAAAAACCAACTTAGATTACTTAAATTTAAAGTAGATATTTGTATAAGTAACAATTTTGTGTATTTAGTTTTAAACAATATTATGACAAAAAGACTTCATTCGGCTTAGAAAAATGGTAAAATATTATTTAAAAAAAACTAGTAATACATTACAGCTCCTATGTAATGTATTGCTACTATTTTTATAAATTCCCTGGACCCCAGACTATAGAATAGGATTCGAGTCTCTTCACAAGTAAGTCAAACATGTTCATATTTAGGCAAATTTTATCAGAAAAAAGAAATAAGAATATTACAATTTAATAAAAAGTTAACTAATCTGAGTTTTAGGATAAACAACTGTACTGCCTACACATAAGGTTCAGTTTGCGTTACAACTTCATATTTTATAGACATTTTTAACAGTACTAATCAGTCTAAAATGTACTTTATTTACACAAATATAAAGTTGATGTTTGTTTAAGTGGAAATAACATCAATTGAAAACAAGGATTTAACCTTAAAACGATTATGTTGTTAAAAAAAGAGAGTTTGATGACAAGAAGTTTTGGTGCTTTTGGGTGTGAGTGTGTGAAGTGTGGGGTAGGGTGTGGTGTGAAGTGTGGGGTGTGGTGTGAAGTGTCGGGTGTGGTGTGCAGTGTGTGTATGTGCTGTATATGGGTGGTTTAGTGCGCGCATGCTTGTTTTTTTTATAATTTTGCATATCACAATATTATGACTGCATACATACACATGCATTCTTCCTGTCGGGTTTGGCAGAAACAGAACGCCACCTGCTACGATTCTTAAATACTCCTTTTGCCTCGTTTACGTTCATACATCTAGTCATACACGGACGCCGGTTGCGAGTACTACGCACCTGATCTTTCTGAAGAACATCACCAATAAGGTCAGTAGATAATGTCCTCTTAGGACGTCCCCCCCTCCCGGCGTTTCCCACTCACATCTGCCGTACAGTCGCCTCTCAACATGACCAAACCATCTAAGAATACTCTTTTCAATTGTTGTCACTACATCTTCTTTTAAACCGCACCGTTACCTTATCACTTAATTCCTCAGCCTATTATTCATATTCACACCACACATGCGTCGCAAGGAACGCATTTCTACAGCATTTATTCTACTTATGTAGATACATGCTTCTATAAAATGTTTTTTTTGTTTGTATTATTACTTTATGTATGTTATCTAAACTAATATTATAAAGAGAAAAGATTAGATTTTTTGTATGTTTGTATATTGGTAAGTTTGTTGGTAATAACATAACATAACATCACGCCTTGTTCCCCGTGCAGGTACACCCACATTTCGCCAGTTATGTGTAAGTCTCATATGTAATAGGGGACGAGCCTATTGCCATCAACCGGGCGCAAATCCAGACTCCGGGCTGCTACTGAGAAATTCCAGATAGAAAAACCCAATAACACTGCCCGACCCGGGAATCGAACCCAGGACCTCATGCTCAGCAGTACAATGCAGTGGTCGTCTTGCTGATCATGGTTTTGTTATTGTTATTAGTAATTGACTGTTTTTTTTTATTTTACCTCGATGGTCCTAGTTTATCAATTATAACTTCTAGTTACAGCTATATGTAAGCGCGCCCTTTATGCCTGGAGGCTTTATTTCCTTTTTTAGATATTGTTTACGTTTAGTTATTTTTATTTCTGCTTGAGTATAGATCTCGATGTTTTTTGGTTGGTATATTGGCGTGTGCTAGCTGTCATATGGCTATTAATTTATAATTTAATGTTTTGTGTTGCGTTATGTAAATTATTTTGCATAAGTACTTATTGTATAGAATCAAGTTTTTGTAACTGAACAGACAGCTGTGCTGCTGGGGAGTTTGTTGCGCCACTTCTTCTTCCCAGCAAAAGCACTAGGAAGTGGTGAAGGGTGGGCGTTTTGTGGGACTGTCTTATGTAACTTTGACGTTCGAAAAGTGCTGATTCTCAGCCTAGTTTGAATAAATGACTTTTGAATTTTGAAGTAGCGCTTACGACCACTAGACCAACGAGGTAGTTTGTAATAAATAAACACAAAAACTGCTGGAACGATTTAAAAAAATCTTTCCCTAGTAGAATGCTGTATTATCACTGAGTAACATAGGCTATAATTTATAAAGATATCTCGCGGGTGAAGCCGCTGGTGGAACTTCGTCGTTTCACATCAATATATAATATATGACTGTATGCAAAAGTCCAAGTTTGCCAAGAATTGCACAATTAAGTTGGACGTGTGCTCGAATTTTTATGAACGGTCCACGAGTTTGTCACAAATGAATAGATTGTTACTCCGCATTTTAGGTATGAAGCTACACGGGCCCGTCTTGTCGGGCCAATTCATAAGAGTCACGCGATAGAAAGAGAGGCAACTTCTAGGTGAATGTAACTGTAGGTAATTAGCGCTGTGCGACCTGAATTGCACATGCTCACTTAATGTCTCGCTGATGGTGGCGAGTGTGTTGGATCATTCGGTTCCCTACAAAATGGTTGAGCTGGATGGTGCTGATCCACGCGTCATGTTCGTGAACGGGCGCCGTCAGTTGACTCATCGAGGTCATCTCTTATCTGCCAGGGCTTATTTTTAATCGTTTTTTATTTTTATATTTTTTTTTACATTGTTCTCACATATAGAATCAACAAGAGTAATGTACCCAGGATTTTGTAATTTCTATATTTAAAAGAGTGTCCTTGGAGTTTCTTGCCCGTTCTTCTCCATAGAGATCTACGTTTTGGAATGGGCAACTAGCTTCAACTTTCTGACTAACTGACTGACTCTTTGACAATTCAAAAGTGCCTGTAAAGGGTTTAATTGAAATAAATGCTTTGAGTTTGAGTTTTAGTTTGCACTTTATTGTGTTGTAGCAAAAGTCGCTATTAATTTAACTGATTTTGCGGAGGGACCATCTGTATTCATCCGTGGTTGTGTGTATAGACAGTTATTTATAAGTAGTGTGTGTGTATATATCATAAATACTGACGTAAAGTTTTATTTTGTTTTGCAGAAAGCTGCAGGAAGTAAGTTGCAATATAATTTAATTATTAAATTTATTTTGGGTTTAAATCAAATCTTCTCCTTTGCTGAAAAATAATTTATTAATTACAGGAATTCAATCGAAACCCGTACAGAAACATCCTCGGTCGCCGAGCCCCGCGGAAGCGTCTACATCAGCTACAACGACCACAGCAGCCACAGCGGACACGTCTGCACACAAACAGGCCACGTCTGCACACGAACAGGCCACGTCTGCACACAAACAGGCCACGTCTGCACACAAAAATGCCACGTCTGCACACAAACAAGCCACGTCTGCACACAAACAGGCCACGTCTGCACACAAACAGGCCACGTCGGCACACAAACAGGCCATGAAAGACGCGCCTTCGAACACAGTCGCAGTGGCTAAAGGGTCAAAAGCTAAATCGGCTAAATACACAAAACGGTCCAAAAAGGGCCGCAACCGTGCTCGTGCGCCCCCGGCCCCTGCGCCTTCGCCACCCGCGCCCCCTGTCAGTGACTATGAAGAGTGGCAGCGACAGAAGACCATGAACGCGAAGTACTTTCACATCAACAGCAACGTTTCCTTTAAGACAGAAAAAAGCACTACTGAGCAAAATACTGCTGCGCAAAGTACACCTGCACAAATTACTGGCCTGCAAAATACCACTGCGCAAGGTACTGTTGTACAAAGTACCACTGCACAAGGTCATACTGTACAAAGTATCACTGCGCAAGGTAATGCTGTACAAAGTACCACTGCGCAAGGTACTGCTGTACAAAGTACCTCTGCACACGCTACTGCTGTTCAAAGTGCCAATGTGCAAACTGTCACTAAACAAAATACTATTACCCAAAGTGCTAGTCCCCAACAAAATGTATTACAACCAGGTTTAATGCCTTATATTCGTCAGTCTCGTCTTGTAACTCCGCTAGAGAAGCCTCCTCGTGCGAGACACGTCAAGCCCGTTCCACCACTACGTGGAATCAAACCTGTTAATATAGCGCCCAAGCCTGCTGACATGCGCCTCGCCTCAGAGCCCGTACAACACAATACTATTGTAGACGAACTTGCAACTACGACGGAAGGTGCTAAGAATCTCACGATACCAATTACTAGTGGTTACCAATCACTAGCAGCCGGTCCGCGTCGCATGAACCTAACGACAGAACAATTTTCAAAACCTAATACCCAACCTGTACAAGCCATGAGAGTCAACAGTGCGCCTACAGACAAGCCTGTGTCGATACTAGAGGAGTACTCGCGCACGTTAAGTATAGAGCCGGTCAGTAACACGCCCGTCGTGAACGCACTTAGTCTGCGGGTCCCCTCCGGTCCCCAGGGGCCCAAAACCACAATTTTAATGGCACTGACCTTGCCTTCAGACGACGTTATAAAACAAACCATCAACAGGTTATACGCGAACGAGACAGTCGACTTGACTGAAGAACCAGAGACGTCCACTTCAGTGATTACAAGAATAGACTCTAAGCAGAAAACGCCGATTCCAATTGATTTGGTGAAAGCTTTCAAAACTATTATGAATCCTGTAAATAATAACAGTAATGGTAGGGGTCTCCTGAAAAACTTAACTGCCACTCAGAGCGGCAAAAGTCTACTTAAAACTACAATCACGAATGCGTTAGACAAGCCACCTGACACAACCAAGCCACCTGACACAACCAAGCCACCTGACACAACCAAGCCACCAGCTACAGTACCCAAAAGAGATACGGCTCCTAACATAATATCTTCGTCTAACATACTGCACGATGGAGACGTTATAGAAATTGATGACACAGACTCGAATCATTCTAATAGTAGCGACGGCAATCAATCTAGCCACCCAAATAAGAGTTCTATTCTTATCAATAAAAATTCTAATCAAGCTGTTAACACTAACAAAGTTTCCAATCAAGCTAAATCCAGTAGTACAAAGGAAAGTTACAATCAAACTACCAGTAAAACAGATGAGAGTTCAAGTCAAGCTGCTAGTAACAGTACCGAAGCTGTAAATATAACAAATGAGCTTTCCAGTCAAGCTAGTACAGCAAAGAGTTCTAATCAGGCTACAGAAGACAAAGATAAAAGTTCTCAAAATCTTAGCAAAACAAAAAGATGTTCTAAAAATAAATACAACAATAGGTTTGCGAAGCCTGCTGTCGTCAAAAGAGGCAACGTGTCTGTGGAGGTCGTGAGCTCGCACTCGTTGGCGCGGCCATGCTCGCGCATCCCGGTGCTGACGTCACTGACGGATGGGAGTCGGCGTTGTCCTGCGCGCTTCGCCAACGTGGCCGCCATGACTGACTTCATGGCCACGCTCAGGCGAGCCGCCGCACAGGCTGATAAAGGTACGTACTATCTCACGAAAACATTCATCACTTTTGGACTTTGTCGCTCCATGTAAGATACTGGTATTCAGATGCTTCCGGTTAGGCTGGAAGCCGACCCCAACACAGTTGGGAAAACCTAGACAGATTTTGATTGAGCACAATATCTCAACAATATCTGCGTAGGTTTTCTTTTTTTGTTTCTTTCTGGCATAACACACACACATTTATAGCCAGCCACTTATGAGCATTCATTCTAAAAGTTGACAACGTCGCAAGAGCTGTCAAATATTTACGTGTTTTGATTAATTTGGCAATATTACTGTATAAAAATTTATAATATCACTAACTAGTGAACTAGATTAATAATGAATTGCAATTATAATACTGAATTTGATGTTGTAACCGTTTTAGGTGTAAAAAAGGCATTTGCAGAGTTTCGAAATACTTTTTTTGCATCTAAAACTAAATATTTGGTGTTAAAATGTTATTATTTATTGCATTTCATAATCAATATTTTAGTTCACTAGTTAGCCATATTTCATATATTATTTATATCCAGTAATAAACGAATTATAAATCTTACACTTAGTAAGATTTATAATTCGTTCGCGCACAAAACAAATTCAAAATAAATACATCGACTAATAAAAGTAAATTAAATTTACCTAAGGAGTCGTCAGTTGAATTAAGAATTAACGATAAAGTGTCAACAAATCCTAAATTAATTGCCAATGCATTGAATAACTATTTTATTGAAAAAATAAAACCTCTCCCAGGTGCTGGTAAGAATGCCGCAGCTCTAATCAATCACCAACCCAACTCAATGTTTTTATCACCAAGAAGATTATAACAAATCTAAAAAACACGAGTAGTGTAGGGTATGACGGTATTTCAACGAACGTGATCAAGGCAGTGAATGAAGATATTTCTCAACACTTAAGCCATATTATGAACCTTTGTATACTACAAACACATATACATGGTGGGACATGTCCAAAAGATCTCAAATTGACAATTTAAACCTATATTTAAAAAAGAAGATAAATATTTAATGGATAACTATTACTTAGCATTAATTTCCGTATTCTCAATTTTTTTGAGAAATATGTATTTAAAGATCTCAACAGATACTTAGGACAACATATAATCTTATTTGATGAACTTATAGGTTTCAGAAAAAATAGAAACATTAATATGGCGGTTTACGACTTTATAAACACTGTCTCAACAGTCATGCTGACAAATCTTTACCTGTTTGTTCTATTTATTGTGGCAAGTCCTAAGCATTCGATTATGTAGACCACAATATTCTGCTAGATAAACTTGAAGCCTACGGTATAAGAGTCTTGGAATTGTTAAAATCATATATAACAGACAGACAACAAATAAGTCAAATATCTAAATTCAATATTAAAGCTAAAAAGGCACAGATCTTCTCCTCTCAAAGGCGTCTTATTACACATGGTGTGCCCCAGGGAAGTGTATTGGGCCCTCCCCTGTTCATATTGTATATTAATGACTTACCAAATGCAACTAAAGAACCCATGACATTATTCGCTGTTGACAGTGCTGTAACTACAACATCCAAAAACATATCTGACTTATTTTGGCGCAAATAATTCATTGAACTCTATAATTACCTGGCTTAGCAACAATAATTTGAAAATTAATCTTAATAAAACTAACATAATGCATTTTAGACAACGTAAAAAATTACACAATTTATCAAAATTCGATTTAACTTACAATGATAATAATATACAAGAGCAGCTACAGCCCGACTTCTGGGATTAATCATTGATCCGCAATTAAAATGGAAAAAGCTGATTGATGTACTTAGTAAAAAAAAAACAGCAGCTCGTCGTTTGCCCTTTATAAACTTGCTCCTACTGTCAATTCAAACACCTTACTAACGACCTATTACGGACTTGTTGAATCTTTATTGACATGTGGGATAATTTTCTGGGGCAATTCAACGAACAAAGACACAGTTTTCAAAAGCGTTGTATACGGGCTATGTTTGGGTTGCAAACTATGAACAGTTGCAGACCAATGTTCATAAAGCACAGAATTTTAACACTTCTGTCACTCTACATATTGGAAATAGCTGTATTTGTTGAAAGTAATCCTCAGTGGTTTCCTCTTTTGTCAAATAATTCCGATAGAAATAGACGTGAGAAATAGTGACGTGACTTTGGGTGCAGTCACACTCGGCCAAAACAGAACTTCTAAGAAAAAGCCATTAATATACAATAAAGTTCCGAATGACATTAAGAAAGACAAAGCTTCTTACTTATAAGTGCTACTATAACATTGTTGAATTTTTAAATGATAAATTTTGAATTTCATTGTTGATTTTAATTTTAAGATATCTTGACATAAATTATTTTGTCTGTAATAATGTTGACTACTTTTGTACTGACTCTGATTGCATATTTAATTATTGACTATATTTTTCACGGACTCTAATTTTATATATGAAACTGAAATTAATAATTAATTTAGAATTGTCAATTTAATAAATAACATTATTATAAACATTTTGTACGCCGAGTGAGGCAAAACATGTTAGTCCGGTACAATAATGTTTCCATTTGTATGTGCATGTTACACATGTTTGAACAAATAAATTTATCTTTATCTTTAATATTGCCAAATTAATCAAAACTGCGAAATACTTGTCATCTATTTGCTACGTTGCCCACTCTCAGAATGCACGCTCTTAATTAATAGTGAAAATAATAATATTGTATTGATTTTATATGAAATTGACAAAGTTTATTCGGTTTATATGTATGTATCTATGTATGTTGTATGTATTAGTAGGTATTCATTCTTTAACCCGCGAAAGGATTTATATTTTCAATTCATATTCTCTATGGCACTTCTTTCGGTCATGAGCTATCCGAATATCAAAAATACTTGGCCTAGGTCTTAGGGGGAAGCGTAAAAATTGATTCGCTGTTATAGCTTGTCCTCTCTGAAATGACGCGCCCACAAAAAATCGATTACTATATTTGTGAAATTGTATATACGTTTTACCTGTTTTTTTTTTTTTACGGGCATTATTGTTTGGCAGAGCTGTACTGTCACAAGTGGTCGGCTGTAGAGCTGCCGGTGAGCGAGCTGCCGTGTGGCGGCACGCTGCTGTGCGTGGACGGCTCGCGGCCGCCGCTGGTGCTGCCGGCGCTCGGGCGGCAGCGCGGCCGGGCACAACCGCACGCGCGCGCCCACCTCGTGCTCACTGACGCCGACCCGCCGTGCGCGCTGCCCACGTACTGGACGCTGGCGTCCTTCGGCCAAATGGCGCGCGTCATGCCCGACGAGTTGGTCAGCACTGGCGCGCCTGACGTGACTGACTCGCCTGACGCGCCTGACGCGCCTGACGCGCCTGACGCCGAACCGCGTGGTGGCGGCGCCCGCTGGTGCGCCGCGCGTGGCAAGTGGATCACACCCAAGGAGGACAGGAAGATTTGTGACAAGAATCATAACTTCAAGGTATACATAGAAAAATATTAATTTATCCCTCTTACATCTTGGTGACCTAGTGGTAACGGCTGCGACTTACGAGTTGTAAGTTGTAGGTCGTAGGTTCGAAAACAAGCAGGCACTGTGTTGGGGTTGTAAAGCCCAACAGTGAAAATGGTATGTTAATGTTGTGTATTGGGATGTTATGTTGAACGAGTAAACAACCGATTGGTATAAAGGTTTTATTGCTACTAAAAATAACTTGTTGTAAAGTATGTACAATTAATGTTGGATATAAACAAACTGCAACGTTTCACTGTAAGTAGGACAAGTTAGTTGCATGTACAACGTAGCTCGTACATATTGCCCACTCACAAAGATAACTTAAATTTACATCGGAAATTGTTTCATTATAAAGTTAAAATGTAAAAAGGTAAATACAAAAAAGGTCATAAGTTATTAGGGTAATTCACAACGCGCAATAGGCGACGTTGCTTTATTGAGTGTGCGCGCGCGCACTCGTTATGTGCACTGTACTGCTGTCGTTTGTGACGTCAAATAAGGCGTTGTCCGCGATGCTCGCTGTCGACCTTCTTCGGGGCATCGGGTTGGGAACAGATGGAGATTCTGGTTTCCGCCGACTTGCCCAATGCTTGCGTAGGCGTTTGTAAGCGTAAATTACGCCCGCTAATGCTACTGCGGCAGCTAATAGGTCTACCTGTGATGTGACGTGTGTGGTTGTCATCTATGACAACGTATTGGTGGACATCGTGGTGTGTTGCATGATCTGACAGGATGTCTTCTTGATGTGTAAATTATTTCACCATCACTGCTCTTAAAACGGTGAAGGAAAACATGGTGAGGAATCCGGTAGAACCAAAAATTCGAAGACATGTGACATCTACCAACCCGCACTGTGCCCGCGTGGTGTTTTACACTCCCTCCACTCCCTCCCACAGAGGCCTGGGTCCCAGCAGTGGGTACATTATAGGCTGATACACATTGCAGTATAAAACTGATTACATCCGTCACCTCATACTTCAGGTCCAGTTGAAACAGGAGGAGACGCCCTGGGCGTCGGGAATCGATTGCCGATTCCCGGCCACCGTAGGCGCGGGCTTGCGGACGGTGAGCAATGGGTAGCTCGCCGTCCGGTAAGGACCAAGCCCGGGTCGACGGCGCGTTGTGTTCCACGCGCGCTTCAAAGAGATGTCAGCGAATGAAGGGGTCCGATGAGACCATTGCCTGCCGGGGTGGCGGGAAAGTCCGAAAGAGATACCGTGGCCCCCTGGCGTTGCACAGGCAAGAGAAGGAACACGGGTGGGTTTTAGTCAGTAAGAGTCTGACACGCCCTCCTGCTCCACCCAGAGCGGGAGGAGTCATTTGATGATGTCCCACCCAAAAAAAAAAAAAAAAAAAAGGTCCAGTTGAAAACCAGCGTCAGGCACTAGTTGTCTGGCATTATTGCTGAACTACACTAACACTAACTAATTATTTGGCGCAGCCGCGAGGCACACATTCCTACTAATATCTAACAAACTGACAACGCACTTTACACTTTTTGATTGTTTTCTTTATTTTTTACTTGTAGTACAATGTTGTCGACATGGTTGGCGCAGTGGGTTAAGCGATTGACTGCTGCGCTGCGTGTCGCGGGTTCGATTCCCGTACGGAACAAATATTTGTATGACCTACAATTAGTTGTTCCGGGTCTGGCTGTTTGTGTATGTGAGTTTAAATGTTTGTAAACGCACCCACAATACAGGAGAAATTCATAGTGGGGCAACGTCAAAAAAAAAAAAAAAACAATATGTTGTGTTGTGTGCCTTTTAGTCTGTGCTAAATAAATGTATTTTCTTTTTTTCTTCTTTCATTGATTATGGTACATGTATCGGTACAGATTTTTTTTACTTAATGCGATAGTGTACTTATTCAAATCTTATCCTAACTTATTATTTTGACAATAATTACATTTACGGTTTTTTTTTCGTCTTTTACGAAAGAAACGTATTTATTAAACCTATATCACTTGGGGGCGCTCCTTGCGTGACTCTGCATCGCTGCCAATGTGGTGAAGGTGTCGACTGCGTCGGACACCATGGCCTCTCAAATGTCATGATTTCATGAAAATGTCATTTAATAGACCAATTCTAATTTTGAGAGATATACAGGGTGATTGGAAGATGGGTGCAAAGCTTTAAGGCGAAGATAGTACAGACCATTTGGAACCATTTAAGCCATGGTTGTCTCAGACGAAGTCTTACCAATTTTTTTAACCTAATATTTGTTTGTTTTTTTTCGGAAATTCCCAAAATTTTATGTAAACTGCATAATTATGGGCAAATTGAATGATATATGAGTTCATTTTTTATTTATTTAATCAAAGTAATGTGTAAGCAATCAAGCAAAACATTTTTTAGGCTTCTGTGAACATTAGACATTTTTTACAGACATTTAAAGTTCAAAAAATTTGTATCAATACGTTTTTTAAACCTTATTAATAAAAAAATTGGTAAGACTTCGTCTAAGACAACCATGGCTTAAATGGTTCTAAATTGTCTGTACTATCTTCGCCTTAAAGCTTTGCACCCATCTTCCAATCACCCTGTATTATGAATTCAAAAACTACATATCTGTTATAGTCTCGAATCATGTTTTGATCAAGATTCAACCTGAAATTGACCTGAAAATTGCAAAATAAGTAAGAAAATTGGAATACCTTTACCTTCGCGGGGTTCCTTTGCAGATCCCCCTTAAACATCTTTGTTCTATAAATATTGCTATACCGGCTTCAGGGTAATTACGTAACAGACATAATGACAACAGACAGATTTTGACAATGCGACAACATTCATTGCGTTATTTTCTTCGTCGAGCAGACCAATATTTCAAATATATGAAGCAATAGATTAGAAAATTTCTTTTAAATCCTTCGGATTGTTTAAAGAAAGTCTTACTCTGTTTTGCCAAAATAAACCACTCACATCAAAGAATTCGAGTGCTAACTTGAGACATTGCGCCAGATCCTGACGGCGTTCTGTTCCGCGGATGGCATACGCCAGGCGGCGCGCGCGGGCGCGGCGCTGCTGCTGCTGAGCGTGCTGCGCGCGCGCGTGGTCGTGCTGACGCTCTCGCGCCGCGTGCTGCGCGGCGTCGTGCGACACAGCGCCAGCGCCGACGTCGACGAACAACTGCTGAGGGTGAGTGAAGCAGCAGGGAAACTCATTCTTAAACTTATAACATTTATAGGCAGTTTTGAATTGTCCAAGGAGTCTGTAACAATTCAGAAAGATGAAGCTAGTTGCCCATTCCAAAGCATAGTAGGTTCCTATGGAGAAGCGTTTAAACTCCATGGAGACTCAAGTTAAGCAAATTGACTACCGACCGCGACGTAATGAAACAAATGAAAGGTGACTGGACTGTACGGTGCACGTACATGGGTTTTAAAATATTTGATTGCAATAAGTTAGCCAGTAGGCTCGCGTACTTTAAATTGGACGCGACCTACATTTGGCAGTGCATTAATACTGACACATTGCATTATTCTATGCATTTTTATGTATATTATTTTTAGTGTTCAATTAGACGTGGTTTGAATCGGACAACTTGCATTTTTATTTAGATTCATCCCGTTGAGCATTCACTGACATTTTATGCATTTAACTTTGTTTGACATTCTGCATTATCTTGACATTTTACATTTGCATTGACAATACTTATGTTAGGGATGCACCCAACATGGACTGTATAACATATAAATATTATATGATAGAAAAATATGAATTACAAACGGGGTCGGTTATAGTTATAAAACAACAAGAAAATATGGAGAATAATATATAATAATAATAATATGATACGATGTTGAGAGTAGCGGTCTGAACACGACTACAATTTTCCGTAACTTCAAATTGCTTAAAAAAAAAACCTGATAGTACAATGTGTATAAAGTCAAATAATTTATTTCAAATACGCACTTTTAAACGTCAAAATATTCATTAAAAATATATTACATTGATTCTAGATGCCCTCTCCTAAAGACAGTTTCGTATGGCGAAGAGTGGGCAAGAAACTAACTCTTTATTATTTTAAAATATTTTGTATACATTATTATATAAGTACCTGGGCGACCGAGGTCTGCTCGGGTAAAAATAGAAACAATGAATTTTCCCAAATATTTCGCCACTGTAAACCCCTATATTGTAACTTTCATCAAAATCGATTTACAAAATATGTAAACAAATATTGCTCATTTAATAGTATAGGATTATATGTTATGTATAGGTAAAAAGAATTAACAATGAAACAACGACAGATACATACACTAGAAACACACAACAACAATACAAAACAACAACAATATAATCTAACGATAAAAAATCATTAGCAACCAAAATTTCTTTTTTGCAAATCACACTAATATTATAAAGACTACTAATATTATACAGAAAATCAAATCTTTTCTTTTTATAATATAGTTCGTTTATAGTTTAGAAAAAAGACCAAATTTTCGTCATGGGTATCATTTTCATGGTTTTTAGGGATGCTTCAAACGTGACGACGATTTTGAATATCGGCCATTTTAAACTGTGAATAAATTCTCAAAGACCCTGTTTTTACATGCAGGAGCTCGAAGGTTTACTCGACGAGGCAGAGGTCGACGAAATACTGGGTGGACGAGCCGATATAATCGGCCAATGTGGAGACGGCAGGGAAGTGTCGACCAATGTGGAGGCTGGAGAACAGTTCATCGACCAATGAGGAGACTGTCTCGAATACGACATTCAAACACACGTATCACTTGTAAATAACATAGTACAGTACCCGGGCGTCAATATAGATCATTGGGCTTTTGAAAGGCACGGTTAAACATCGTGGAGAAACTTGGACTTTATAGTTAAGGGCCTATAATACCTCAAATTGCTTAGGACGATATCGAAAATACTGCAGCATTAATTTTGAAATAAATATATGTTAAGTTGAGGATTAATGTTAAGTACGTTTGACGAAAACACGATTCCATAATTTTTTCTCGATAAAAAAAAAAAACCAAAGTTCCAAACCGAACAATAAACCGCTTCTATTAAAAAAATAGTTCAAATTAGGTCATTAAACTTTGCACAGTAACTGAACTAACTATGAAACAGATACTATATTATTTTAATTACCTTTATTTTCGCCGTAAAAAGAAATTACCTAAACTATTAGCGTCTTGGAGCCGCGAGCTCCCCACTCAGTCCCGCTCTCACTCAGTCCGCGAGCAGGATGGTGCGAGCGAGATAAAAAGTCGCAGCATCATGCTGAGATAGGAGCCTTTTGGCCTCGCGCAGGACTTTCTGCTTTATTTAACTTTTACTTTGTTATTTTTTTTTTTTTTTAATGGGTGTGAGTTTTAATTGATCTCGCGTGCTTGTTCCAATAAATAATCTTTCTTTCAAAGTGAATTTGAGCTGGGGTAGTATGGGCTGTTTGAGCAACCGTGGTGATCAATGCTCATGCCTTCTACAAGAGGCCTTAGCCTGCAGTGGGACAATAATAGACTGGTATTACAGGTACGAATGACAGACAAGACGTTCTACGAAGCAGAACTTTCTCAAATTCGATGTGCTATATGGGCGGCTGCGTACTGCAGTTAGTTTTAAGGACAGACCAGAGTATTATGTAGGTCACCGTAAAGGCGTGTACGCACGAATGATCAAGAACACTTTGTTGGCATGTGCGTACCACTAACGCACATCAAACACTGTTTGTCAAAAACGATCGTGGCGATCCAAATTCGTTGTTCTGTGTGCACGGTGTTCGGAGAAATTTGATGCAACATTGCGAACATTGGCGAATGCAAGGGTACCAAAGAGAATGGGGCGGTCGAGCGTGAACACTAGTCGAATTGTGTTCGTATGATGTAATGTTCCGTGTTCGATGTTCGTGTTCACCATGTTTTGTTCGCTCGTGCGTATACGCTTTACGAAATGTTATTGCGCAGCCTTCTCCGCAAAGTTGACCAGCTTTGATTCATGGACCGTATTGTACGTCCGAGCCGCAGTACTGTGACTAGGGATCGACTCAGACTGCCACCACATCGCAAAGATTGCATTGTATCGTGTGACAACCTTGTACAGTCCTAGAATAAAATGTATAAGAAATTTTCTATATCAAACTACTTAGTTACGTTATGTGGGGATGATAATAGGACTTTAATTTGAACTTCGTATATCTTAACTAGCTGCACGCCGCGGTTTCACCCACATAAGTCTCGATCCCGAAGGAATATCGTGATAAAAAGTATTCTATATCCTAACCCAGGTCATGGTCTACCCATGTGCCAAATCTCATCCAAATCCGTTCAGCCGTTTTTGCGTGAAAGCGTAACAACGAAAAAAAAAAGTACAAAAATCAAATCTTTTCTCTTTATAATATTAGTTCAGATGACGTTCTCACTTTTAGTCACTTTAATCGGCTCATCACTATAATTGTATATTATTAGAAAAAAAAACATGTTTTCAATTCGGTGAGAAGTTTTATTTGGAGGAGCAGTGGTGGCCCCACCACACACACACACCACACAGTGGTAGTGGTGGTAGTAACGGCCCCAATTTACCAGTTGTAGGTCGTGGGTTTGAAACCAGACAGGCGCTTAACTTTGTATAAATTATGTCATCACCACTGCTCTCAAAACGGTGAAGGAAAACATCGTGAGGAAACCGGCATGTCCTAGAACCAACATTCGAACACATGTGACATCTACCAACCCGCACTGGGCCTGCGTGGTGGATTACAGCCCACTCCGTCTCGAAGGGAGGACTTTATAGGCTGATTATATTATGTTTTAAGTTATATTTGTTAGTTAAAGTTCTTCTATGAACTAGTATTTCTAGTATTTTTTTTTATTGTCGTATTGTTATCTCCACATTGTATATTGCGAACTATATTTAATTGAATGACACCGATTTATTTGATTCCATACATTTCTTAGACATGTAATAATTTACATAACATCACGCCTTGTTTCCCCGAAGGGTTGGGCAGAGGTGTACCTGTAGTAGGTACATCCACATTTCGCCAGTTATGTTTAAGTCCCATGTAATAGGGGGCGAGCCTATTGCCATCAACCGGGCACAAATCCAGACTCCGGGTTACTACTGAGAAATTCCAGATAGAAAAACCCAGTATCACTATGCCCGACCCGGGAATCGAACCCAGGACCTCATGCTCAGCAGTAGCGCTTGCAACCACTAGACCAACGAGGCAGTTATCATATAGTTATATAGGTAATCAAATTATGCTGACTAATTACCTCTTACACCATTTTAGAGAGTAGCCATGTTTTAGTTTTAATTACGTATAAGATTATAAATAGATAATTATTAGTATTAAGTTCACTGTATGTGTATATTATTGATACCAAGCACTATCATTTATGGCTATGTAAACACTTTAAAAGTTGAGAGGTGTCGTGGGACTCCCGGTTGCGTAAATACAAAGGCGGATACAAAACAGACACTCATAGCCGCGCATATTTGGGAGTGGCGTGAGGAGGCGAAACGCCGGGGCTTGACTCCGATGCCGCGAGAAATCGTGGCACAGCGGACAGAGCTCCGGCGGGATCTCATGGCGTCATGGAGAGTCAAAGTCCGAAAGGGATACCGTGGCCCCCTGGCATTGCACAGGCAACAGAAGGAACACGGGTGGGTTTTAGTCAGTAAGAGTCTGACACGCCCTCCCGCTCCACCCAGAGCGGGAGACGTCATTTGATGATTTGCCAACCTGAAAAAAAAAAAAAGACACTCATAGCCTGTGCTGCATTATATTGCAAATAGCTTAAAGCAATAATAGTCCGTCCGAACCCAGCTGCAACACAGCGGTTTGTAGACCAGTCGCATTATTTTTATAAGCCAATGAAAAGGTGGATTAACGCTAACACGCATAGTATTATTTCCGTTTAATGTAACGAAAATTACTAGTTCACAATTTTTCGACAGTTAATAATGATTAATTGTCGAAAAACTGAGAACTGGGTGAAATGGGTTAGGTTAGGTTGAGAGCGTTGCCGCGGCAACGGCCGGCGAGCGCTACATTCAAATTGCTCGCAGATAGTTAGGTTATTTAGTATTAGCGTCAGGTGCCGTACGTCGAACGCAAGTTTGATGCCTGCAGTGTAGACAGAGCGAGTACTTATAAGCTGTATTGCAGTCGTTTGTTAAATTCTCAAACTCAAAGCATTTATTTCAATTAAACCATTTACAGGCACTTTTGAATTGTCAAGGGGTCAGTCAGTCAGAAATATGAAGCTAGTTGCCCATTCCAAAGCGTAGGTTCCTATGGAGATGAACGGGCAAGAAACTCCACGGACACTCTTTTTAAAAAAAAAAAAAATCCTAACAAAATATTATTTACATCATTCATGTTGAAATTATACATGTGAAAACAATGTAGAAAGACGTGCACGTAAAAAGCGTCCGTAATAAAAAGATAAAAACAATTCAAAAATTTAAAATAAGCCGTGGCAGATAAGAGATGACCAGTCTGATGGCGCCCGTTCACGAACATGACGCATGGATCAGCACCGTTTAGCTCAACCATTTTGAAGGGAACCATTTTAGTTAAAACAATGTCTTTCGGAGCCGATTACACTGCAGACAGTTTTTAAACGTCTGTGGTGTAATCGTGTTTGTAATACTTTATTTATTCGGCCGCGGCTGCTTTACAGAACAGCTACTGTCTATGTTGCATCCGCCTTTGTATTTACGCCACCCGGTTGGAACGAAGTTTCTGTATATTATGTATTAAATAAATAGCACAATAAAATCAATTAACAACGTTTGAGAGTAACTAAATTAAAAATAATGAACACACATACTACAGGAAATGTTTATTCTGTAACGACATATTAAAAAAAAACCTAGTAAAAATAAAGGACGGCGTTTCCTATCTGACTACTCTGAGAAGAAAGACCGAAAAAAACCCAGAGGTCACAGTCTCTTTTAAGTCCAGACATAATCTTGGTCAGGCCATAATGACGACCATGTAGATAAGTGAAATGGTAATTTGAGGAAAGAACCACAGATTTGAGTGGACCCGTCCAGTCAGTGCAAGCATTTGTCAGTAATCGTGAAGCTCAACGACTCGACGAACAATACAAAGGACAACGATACAAAAGTGTCGTGATGGTCAAAATGTTACACTTTTTCGCCAAGTGTGCAGAGTATAAGTTGGGATAAGATAATTTTCTCAAAAAAACACAATATTTATTGTCCCTTAAAAGTGGTGCGCACAACTTTATAAGAAAGCATAATATATTTTTTGCATGTATGCACGCTATAATGCGGGGTAGCGGGAACGCCTTTCGTTAATTAACACACTGTATAGTACTTATACTCCATAGGTTTAGGTAGTTCAATAAAGGTAAACAATAGGTTTTTATAGATGACACTTTCTTGTTTTAAAATAAATGAAAAGATAACACTAAATTTAATTTATTTTAGATTTTTACAATAGTTTCCTCTTTTTGTTAATGTATGTTAAACTTTATCATTTATTCTTAAACTGGTGTAACTGCTACAGCACATTTTTTGTTAGATTTATAATAATATTATAATATTTTGTAATCTGTTGTAAAGAGCCCAAACTCTAAACGTCAACGAATTATAATGTTGCTAAATTGAATAGAACAACTGTGACGTAGCATGACAACTGAAGTGACAAGTATTACGTTCAGTCGGTTACTTGACAGCTGTCTGGTCACGTGGTTTTTTTAAAACCTTTATTTAACTACCTAAACCTATGGAGTGTAGATATTTATTTGAGAATATAAAAAAATGTGGCCCATCGGCTTCAGGAAAAGGCTACTTATTATTGTTATTATGTAGTAAGAGTATTTCAATGTTAATTTTAAGCAATAAAATGGTTTGAACAAATAAAATTAATGTGAATAAAATTTTAACGCGTGTTTCTTTTTCCCCTCATGGCAATAGACTCATAAAGATTCATCATTTGCCTAGCCTTTTCCCAACTACGTTGGGGCCGCTTCCAGTCTAACCGGATGCAGCTGAATACCAGTTTTTTATATGGAGCGACTGCCTATCTGACCTCCACAACCCAGTAATTGGGTGATACGATACCCCTTGGTAAGACTGGTTGTCAGACTTTCGGGCTTCTGATGACCCGTAACGACTGTCAAAGATCCACGAATGACAGCCGGGACCAACGGCTTAACGTGCTTTCCGAGGCACGGAGGAGTCTCGCTACGTAAAGATGGTCACCCATCCACAGACCAACCCCGGCAAGCGTAGCTTAACCTGACGGATCGACCCGTGCGGTAGTTATTACTTAGCCACGAGCTCCTCAGACTCATAAAGATTACATAACATAATATCACGCCTGTATTCCCGGAAGATTTAGGCAGAGGTTTACCTATTATATAGTACACCATTTCACCAGTTATATTAAGTCCCATGTAATAGGGGGCGAGCCTATTGCCATCAACCGGGCACAAATCCAGACCCCGAGCTGCTACTGAATTATTTCTGATAGGAAAACCCAATAACACCTGGGAACCGAACCTAGGACCTCACGCTTGCGACAACTGGGCCCTGCACAGACACTGCTATGGGCTTATGGTAAGAAAATAAGGCGACCATAACCGACTTTTAACGATATACTGAAGATAGATAAATAATTACATACATATAAAACACACACATACTCTAGAATAAAATAATTATTATGATGTTAAAATGATTATTATTTATTTTATTTGAAATTTCTCGGGACCCTAGGGTCCCGGACCTTTGGAAGGTGTACGAGGGGCCGAAGCTAACTCGCAGAGGCCCGTTAGATGTGTCTAATGAAACGAGGCACTAACCGACGATTATCCCTGTACGCACTAATCTAGTGCACCCAAGGACAACCCCCGGTTAGTGCAGGACTATTGCAAGATATGGAAACAATGATATTGGATTATGGGTTTGGGTGGCTAAGTGAACTGGCTATCTAGAACTATGGAAAGACTATGGCCCCTGCCTGACCAATATCTTATAAAAAATATACAGGTAAAATGGCAGGGGGTGACTTGCACACTCAATAATGGGCCCCCGAAAAAGGTCGCTAGCACAAAGTGTCGAAGCGACAAGGGGGCACGACGCGAAACGTAACATTTTTAGGCTCAACAGTCTACCCATGTCGGATATGCAATAGTCAAGGCAAATAAATTAATAGATTACAAACAAATTAATAGATTACAGACAAATTACAAATAAATTACATAGGTGCAAATATTATTTTTTCGCAAAAAACTCATGCAGATTATAAAATACATTAAAAATTAATAGCTTTTTAAATTTTGTTTTAAACATATTTCCATTTAATTGCTTAATAGCTGGCGGTAACTTGTTGTATACACAAATAGCAGTTACATACGTACTTTTATAAAAAACCATATTCTTAATTACAGGTAAATTAATGTCATATTTATATTACTTGCGAATGTTTTTCTTAGAGAGAGATTTAATATTAAAATATTGCATATTATTTTTAACAAATAAACATAATTCGAATATACTACATGTCCCAAAATTCAACGATAAGCCGGCACCAGAGGATGGACCTACTAATGACTACTCGAGAAAAAAAAAGAAAAAAAAATACCTCTACTTTTTTTTAATTACTCAAATAAATGGAAATTCTTCGAAAATGTATACCCCTTATGACACTTTTAACTACCATGACCACAATTTTTCAAATATTTCAGTTTTTTTGTTTGTATCGGCAACCTTAGTAGTACTACTATTCACCATAATCTTTGAAAATTACAGAATTTTCGTAGTTTTATACAAAAAAAAACCAAAAAAAATTATTTCCCTAAAATTTTGAAAGATTTTAACGTTCAGTACACTTTAACTCATCGTAGTGTAAAAAAAATATGGACACTACTATGACAAGTTTTTAAAAAAATTAGCGCAACTAAACTAAATTTTAAAATGGTATAATACTTTAGGAAAAACTAGCCACAAAAAAAAAATGACACTTTTTCTAATCAAGAACCAAATTTCATAAGTTGTTGTTAATAGTAATCACTTCTACTATGTGCCCAAAATAGATTTTTGTTGTTGGAAAATGTTGAATGAATGAAACAAATGGTGTCAATAAATGTAAATTTATTGCATTATTAATAACATTATAATAAATGTTCGAACTGTTTACCACCGGCATTAATACAGGCACGACATCGCCTTAAAAAAGATCGTTTTATTCGTCGTGCATATCTTCTACTATTGATATGATCCGCAGCCTGTGATTTTTTGGCGAAGGTCGTTCAGTGTTGCAATGGGTTTCGAGTAGACTCTGTCTTTGAGACAACCCCAATAAAAGAAGTCCAGGGGGTTTAGATCGGATGAACGGGGTGGCCATAAAATAGGACCAAGTCGCCCTATCCAACGCCCTGAATACTCTTGGTTTAAGTATTCTCGCACAGGACGGGCATAGTGAGCTGGGCAACCATCATTTATTTTTTTCTCTTTTTTTTTCTCGAGTAGTCATTAGTAGGTCCATCCTCTGGTGCCGGCTTATCGTTGAATTTTGGGACATGTTAATGCCAGTCAGTGTTAGGCAACCCTCCGTTCTGAAAACTTCTCTTTAAATTCTTATTGGGGTTTTCCATCTGGAATTTCTCAGTAGCAGTCCGGATTCTGGATTTGTGCCCGGTTGATGGCAATAGGCTCGCTCCCTATTACATGGGACTTAAACATAACAGTAGGTTCACTTCTGCGTAACCCTTCAGGTCATACAGGCGTGATGTTATATTATGTTATGGAATGCCGGTTTCCTCACGATGTTTTCCTTCACCATTTTGATAGCAGTGGTGAATTATTAACACAAACCCACCACCACCACAGCTCAGTTAATACTTAAATGATTTTTATCATTGAGTTCAAAAGCAAGGTGTCGATGTTCCAACTCTTTCCAGCCGAAGAAAAATAGTGCGCATACAACCTACGTATTAAACACCCACACAATGGAACCACTATGATATTATGCTAATTCACGAAACGTGTGATGATTTAACAATTACCTACTACTAACTATTGCAAATTGTAACTTAGATTAGCACAAAGTTAGCGGCGAGAGGCGAGCGCGGGGTAAGGCACGTGGAGGACGGGGGGGCGCTGCGGTAACAATGTTACCACAATATATGAATATTAAAACATTTTGTTTTATTAGCTATCTGCCCGCTCTACCTTGAATACATTTCACAAACAAAAGTTTTTGTTTTCATATAAAATAATAATTGAGTGAATTAATTATTGCGTCGTGCGGAATGTATAATTTGTATTGAAGGATGGTTTATTTTTCTGGCAAAGGTCTCAACCTTCGGAGATAAATTCGTGATAATTATAAATTACTATCTTTTGCCCGTGGCTTCACCCGCGTGTATCATCCCACGGGAACGAACTACTGGGATAAAAAGTAATCCATGCGTTAATCCAAGTTGTAAGCTATCTGTGTGCCAAATTTTATTCCTATCAGTTCAGCCGTTTTTGCGTGATTGAGTAACAAACGAAAAAAAAAATCACATTTATAATGGCCCAGTGGTAACCCACGCAGGTGCTTTACTCGTACTTTGTGTAAATAATTACATCACCACTACTCTCAAAACGGTGAAGGAAAACATTGTAAAACAGCATAAATGAGTTTCTAACAGAGAAAAACATATTTGTTGATAAATTTGAATACTAATTATATTTTATTAATTGAATGATAATTTAGTAATTTAAAGGTAATTATAATGAAAGAGATAATTTATGAATTGAATGAAAATGATAATAATTTACTAAATGATCTATTGAATCAATCTGCCTAGCCTTTTCCCAACTATATTGGGGTCGGCTTCCAGTCTAATGGATGCATCTGAATACCAGTATTTTACATGGAGCGACTGCCTATCTAACCTCCACAACCCAGTAACTGGGTAATACGATACCCCTTGGTAAGAATGGTTGTCAGACTTTCGGGCTTCTGACGACCCGTAACGACTGTCAAAGATCCACAAATGACAGCCGGGACCAACGGCTTAACGTGCTTTCCGAGGCACGGAGGAGTCTCGGTATGTAAAGATGGTCACCCATCCACAGGCCAACCCTGGCAAGCGTAGCTTAACCTAACGGATCAACCAGTGCGGCAGTTATTACTTAGCCACGAGGTCCTCGAAATGATCTATTGAATGATAATTGTAATAATAGTAATGTAATCGAAATGTAAGTGCGTGTTTCATAAATAATGTAAATGTTTGCATGCCGAATGGTAAAATATTGCTGAGCTTTGATATGATAACAACTATATGTGTATTAAACATATTTGCAAAATAAAATTCTATTCTATTCTATTGTGAGAAAGCAAGGAAAAAAAAACAAATAAAACACGAAAATAACAAATTGGAGGAAAATATGCGTCACATCCACCCAAAACGGCCATCGCTCAGCATAATGCTGGGACCCTATGCGAGACAAAGCCCCAGCGCTGGTTTTCAGCGACAACTGGCGTTGACGTGATGACGTCAACCGGTGCAGCATATATAGAAATAACAAAATAAGACAAAAAAATAAACGGCATGTCCTAGAACCAAAAATTCGAAGACATGTGACGTCTACCATGGGGGATTACACTTGATCTCGAAGAGAGGAAGTCTTCGTCCTTGCAGTAGGGACATTATAGGCTGGCTATGCTAAAGACTTAACAGTTGACGTTCGGTCTGGCTTGGGTACCACAGTTGGTTTACATTTAGGAAACAAACAGATCTCGTTCTTCCCAAATCGAATGAAAGATTTATGTTACATTTTTAAACCCAAGCAAGCTTAGTTTTTCATGTGTGTACGTAAAAAGCCGCAGTAGTATAAATTATGTCAGTTTGAAAATATTTGTTAAGAATTTTATTTATAAGATTAATTATTATTTATATTAAATTTTTGCATGTCATCATTACATGGCAGAATGTGTCTGCATAAGCATAATCAGCATATAATGTTCTCACTGTTACATACGCCTCTGTCAGAGGGAGTGGGCTGCTGACATGTCTTCGAATTTTTGGTTCTAGGAAATTCCGGTTTCCTCACGATGTTGTCCTTCACCGTTTTTACAAAAAGTAAAGCGCTTGTTAGAGTTCGAACCCACGACCTACAACTCGAAAGTCCCGGCTGTTACCACGTGGCCAACACTATTCCTCACTACTCCTCACTCAGTGTCTGTGCACTGAAGAAGAGACACACGTTTTATGGATATAAAGAAAAGAAAAAATATATAAAATACGTTTATTTGCAGTAAACATGACGCAAAGAAAGAACAAAACACGAGAATAACAAATTTGGGGAAACTATGCGTCACATCCACGCAAAACGGTCACATCAAAATTCAATTTTCCGTCTTTTTAGAATCTAGGCGCTGTGTAACTTCCATAGCTCGGTCCCGCTCTAAGATACCATTTATAGCATAGTGTTATTGCGGTGTCACTCGGTAATATTGTCGTGTCGAGCGGAAACGACAATATCCTCCGGCGTTGCGCTGTTTTTTCGCCGGAAGCGTGTTTTTGCTCAACCGTCCGGTGCCGCCCACGGTCGGCGTGCGTCCGGAGCGTGTCCGGGTCGTGTCCGGTGGCTCACGGCAGAGCTAAGCCCTCGTACACATTGACGGTTTTTCCCCGCGTCGATGTGATGACGACGTGTCAAGCCGAGCGGCATCGGCGAACAAACCAAACAATCAGATAAACTACCCCCATATTCCACCGCTATAAATACGCCTGAGCCCTCGTACACACGGGCGATTCTTTCCGGCGCCGATTTTTTATCGCACATTTTCAACTCATACAAAAACTCAAACCATTTATTTCAATAAACCAATTACACTTTTGAATTGTCAAGGGGTCGGTCAATCAGAAAGATGAAGCTAGTTGCCCATTCCTAAGCGAAGGTAGTACGTTCCTATGGAGAAGAATGGGCAAGGAACTCTACAGACACTCTTTTAAATCAACGCACTGCTAAGCATTGAGAGAAGAAGATATATAAACCATTGGTATAGTTCACACTAAAGAAATAGCACAACGTACAAAAACACAATAAAATGCTCGGCTTGACACGTCGTCATCACATCGACGCGGGGAAAAACCGTCAATGTGTACGAGGGCTTAGCTCTGCCGTGAGCCACCGGACACGACCCGGACACGCTCCGGACGCACGCCGACCGTGGGCGGCACCGGACGGTTGAGCAAAAACACGCTTCCGGCGAAAAAACAGCGCAACGCCGGAGGATATTGTCGTTTCCGCTCGACACGACAATATTACCGAGTGACACCGCAATAACACTATGCTATAAATGGTATCTTAGAGCGGGACCGAGCTATGGAAGTTACACAGCGCCTAGATTCTAAAAAGACGGAAAATTGAATTTTGATGTGACCGTTTTGCGTGGATGTGACGCATAGTTTCCCCAAATTTGTTATTCTCGTGTTTTGTTCTTTCTTTGCGTCATGTTTACTGCAAATAAACGTATTTTATATATTTTTTCTTTTCTTTATATCCATAAAACGTGTGTCTCTTCTTCAGTGCACAGACACTGAGTGAGGAGTAGTGAGGAATAGTGTTGGCCACGTGGTAACAGCCGGGACTTTCGAGTTGTAGGTCGTGGGTTCGAACTCTAACAAGCGCTTTACTTTTTGTAAAAACGGTGAAGGACAACATCGTGAGGAAACCGGAATTTCCTAGAACCAAAAATTCGAAGACATGTCAGCAGCCCACTCCCTCTGACAGAGGCGTATGTAACAGTGAGAACATTATATGCTGATTATGCTTATGCAGACACATTCTGCCATGTAATGATGACATGCAAAAATTTAATATAAATAATAATTAATCTTATAAATAAAATTCTTAACAAATATTTTCAAACTGACATAATTTATACTACTGCGGCTTTTTACGTACACACATGAAAAACTAAGCTTGCTTGGGTTTAAAAATGTAACATAAATCTTTCATTCGATTTGGGAAGAACGAGATCTGTTTGTTTCCTAAATGTAAACCAACTGTGGTACCCAAGCCAGACCGAACGTCAACTGTTAAGTCTTTAGCATAGCCAGCCTATAATGTCCCTACTGCAAGGACGAAGACTTCCTCTCTTCGAGATCAAGTGTAATCCCCCATGGTAGACGTCACATGTCTTCGAATTTTTGGTTCTAGGACATGCCGTTTATTTTTTTGTCTTATTTTGTTATTTCTATATATGCTGCACCGGTTGACGTCATCACGTCAACGCCAGTTGTCGCTGAAAACCAGCGCTGGGGCTTTGTCTCGCATAGGGTCCCAGCATTATGCTGAGCGATGGCCGTTTTGGGTGGATGTGACGCATATTTTCCTCCAATTTGTTATTTTCGTGTTTTATTTGTTTTTTTTTCCTTGCTTTCTCACAATAGAATAGAATAGAATTTTATTTTGCAAATATGTTTAATACACATATAGTTGTTATCATATCAAAGCTCAGCAATATTTTACCATTCGGCATGCAAACATTTACATTATTTATGAAACACGCACTTACATTTCGATTACATTACTATTATTACAATTATCATTCAATAGATCATTTCGAGGACCTCGTGGCTAAGTAATAACTGCCGCACTGGTTGATCCGTTAGGTTAAGCTACGCTTGCCAGGGTTGGCCTGTGGATGGGTGACCATCTTTACATACCGAGACTCCTCCGTGCCTCGGAAAGCACGTTAAGCCGTTGGTCCCGGCTGTCATTTGTGGATCTTTGACAGTCGTTACGGGTCGTCAGAAGCCCGAAAGTCTGACAACCATTCTTACCAAGGGGTATCGTATTACCCAGTTACTGGGTTGTGGAGGTTAGATAGGCAGTCGCTCCATGTAAAATACTGGTATTCAGATGCATCCATTAGACTGGAAGCCGACCCCAATATAGTTGGGAAAAGGCTAGGCAGATTGATTCAATAGATCATTTAGTAAATTATTATCATTTTCATTCAATTCATAAATTATCTCTTTCATTATAATTACCTTTAAATTACTAAATTATCATTCAATTAATAAAATATAATTAGTATTCAAATTTATCAACAAATATGTTTTTCTCTGTTAGAAACTCATTTATGCTGTTTTACAATGTTTTCCTTCACCGTTTTGAGAGTAGTGGTGATGTAATTATTTACACAAAGTACGAGTAAAGCACCTGCGTGGGTTACCACTGGGCCATTATAAATGTGATTTTTTTTTTCGTTTGTTACTCAATCACGCAAAAACGGCTGAACTGATAGGAATAAAATTTGGCACACAGATAGCTTACAACTTGGATTAACGCATGGATTACTTTTTATCCCAGTAGTTCGTTCCCGTGGGATGATACACGCGGGTGAAGCCACGGGCAAAAGATAGTAATTTATAATTATCACGAATTTATCTCCGAAGGTTGAGACCTTTGCCAGAAAAATAAACCATCCTTCAATACAAATTATACATTCCGCACGACGCAATAATTAATTCACTCAATTATTATTTTATATGAAAACAAAAACTTTTGTTTGTGAAATGTATTCAAGGTAGAGCGGGCAGATAGCTAATAAAACAAAATGTTTTAATATTCATATATTGTGGTAACATTGTTACCGCAGCGCCCCCCCGTCCTCCACGTGCCTTACCCCGCGCTCGCCTCTCGCCGCTAACTTTGTGCTAATCTAAGTTACAATTTGCAATAGTTAGTAGTAGGTAATTGTTAAATCATCACACGTTTCGTGAATTAGCATAATATCATAGTGGTTCCATTGTGTGGGTGTTTAATACGTAGGTTGTATGCGCACTATTTTTCTTCGGCTGGAAAGAGTTGGAACATCGACACCTTGCTTTTGAACTCAATGATAAAAATCATTTAAGTATTAACTGAGCTGTGGTGGTGGTGGGTTTGTGTTAATAATTCACCACTGCTATCAAAATGGTGAAGGAAAACATCGTGAGGAAACCGGCATTCCATAACATAATATAACATCACGCCTGTATGACCTGAAGGGTTACGCAGAAGTGAACCTACTGTTATGTTTAAGTCCCATGTAATAGGGAGCGAGCCTATTGCCATCAACCGGGCACAAATCCAGAATCCGGACTGCTACTGAGAAATTCCAGATGGAAAACCCCAATAAGAATTTAAAGAGAAGTTTTCAGAACGGAGGGTTGCCTAACACTGACTGGCATTAACATGTCCCAAAATTCAACGATAAGCCGGCACCAGAGGATGGACCTACTAATGACTACTCGAGAAAAAAAAAGAGAAAAAAATAAATGATGGTTGCCCAGCTCACTATGCCCGTCCTGTGCGAGAATACTTAAACCAAGAGTATTCAGGGCGTTGGATAGGGCGACTTGGTCCTATTTTATGGCCACCCCGTTCATCCGATCTAAACCCCCTGGACTTCTTTTATTGGGGTTGTCTCAAAGACAGAGTCTACTCGAAACCCATTGCAACACTGAACGACCTTCGCCAAAAAATCACAGGCTGCGGATCATATCAATAGTAGAAGATATGCACGACGAATAAAACGATCTTTTTTAAGGCGATGTCGTGCCTGTATTAATGCCGGTGGTAAACAGTTCGAACATTTATTATAATGTTATTAATAATGCAATAAATTTACATTTATTGACACCATTTGTTTCATTCATTCAACATTTTCCAACAACAAAAATCTATTTTGGGCACATAGTAGAAGTGATTACTATTAACAACAACTTATGAAATTTGGTTCTTGATTAGAAAAAGTGTCATTTTTTTTTTGTGGCTAGTTTTTCCTAAAGTATTATACCATTTTAAAATTTAGTTTAGTTGCGCTAATTTTTTTAAAAACTTGTCATAGTAGTGTCCATATTTTTTTTACACTACGATGAGTTAAAGTGTACTGAACGTTAAAATCTTTCAAAATTTTAGGGAAATAATTTTTTTTGGTTTTTTTTTGTATAAAACTACGAAAATTCTGTAATTTTCAAAGATTATGGTGAATAGTAGTACTACTAAGGTTGCCGATACAAACAAAAAAACTGAAATATTTGAAAAATTGTGGTCATGGTAGTTAAAAGTGTCATAAGGGGTATACATTTTCGAAGAATTTCCATTTATTTGAGTAATTAAAAAAAAGTAGAGGTATTTTTTTTTCTTTTTTTTTCTCGAGTAGTCATTAGTAGGTCCATCCTCTGGTGCCGGCTTATCGTTGAATTTTGGGACATGTAGTATATTCGAATTATGTTTATTTGTTAAAAATAATATGCAATATTTTAATATTAAATCTCTCTCTAAGAAAAACATTCGCAAGTAATATAAATATGACATTAATTTACCTGTAATTAAGAATATGGTTTTTTATAAAAGTACGTATGTAACTGCTATTTGTGTATACAACAAGTTACCGCCAGCTATTAAGCAATTAAATGGAAATATGTTTAAAACAAAATTTAAAAAGCTATTAATTTTTAATGTATTTTATAATCTGCATGAGTTTTTTGCGAAAAAATAATATTTGCACCTATGTAATTTATTTGTAATTTGTCTGTAATCTATTAATTTGTTTGTAATCTATTAATTTATTTGCCTTGACTATTGCATATCCGACATGGGTAGACTGTTGAGCCTAAAAATGTTACGTTTAGTATAAGAACTAATGTACACAGTTATGCAATAAATATATCTTTATCTTTAATAACACTTTGCGCGATGTGGGAATCGAACCCGGGACCTCATGCTCAGTAGTAGCACTTAGGACTACTAGACCAACGAGGCAATCACCAGCATGTCCTAGAACCAAAAATTTGAAGACATGTGACATCTACCTCCGTTGGTTTAAATGTGGCATGACGTCAGTACGTCATGCCACATTTGAACGAATTGCCTATTCAATTTATTGCCGTAATCTTTTGATTACAAAAAAAAAATACATGTCCGATATATTTTTAATAATCTACCGGACGGATAAAAATATATTTTTAGTCAACATCCCTCAAGTTATTTTTTTTAGTATCAAATAGTTAGTCGCACTTTAAGTTGTTAGTTGCCTGAAAAATATTAGCCAATAGAAATGTGTCGGCGGATCGTTCGCCGTTGAAAGGTTTTATCGACGCAACCCTCAAAGTGAATCGTTCTGTCGGCGAATTGTTCATCGTAGAAGCGAATGGCGTAGAACTGTTTCATAATCTTTTTTTCGTGTATTCAATCCCACCCAAAAAGAAAGTGTGTAGAAGATAACGGTTGACGTAGCGCTACGTCGTAGTGGTGCTACGTAGTAGTGGTGCTAAGTCGTAGCGGTACTACGTCGTAGTGGTGCTACGTCGTAGCGGTGCTACGTCGGAGCGGTGCTACGTCCGAGTCGTGCTACGTCACTGTTTTTTAGTTGGTCGGGTTTTTTCTGCTAACATATTTTTTTCTACTGACGTTATCATTCTGTGTTAATTGCTGCAGTTGTCCAGTGTATGTCGGTGTGCCAGAGTGTCGCGACACACTGTGTCATGTGTATTTAACACACAAACACTCGGCACAGTGTCACGTGTCGTGTGTCATATGATGACGTTAACATTCTGTGTCCATTCCCGCAGGTGCTCGTGTGTCTCAGTGTGTCAGCGTGTCGCGGCACTGTGCCATGTGTGTGCGCGCGCGTGCGAGTGTGTGCGCGTGCGCGCTGCTGCTCGCGCTCGTCTTCGCCGAGCACGACAAACGAGCTGAGAGTGAGTACTTTGGATTATATTACTAACTAGCACTTTGCTCGCGGCTTCGCTCCCGTGGTCTTTCCCGCGGGACCCGTTATTTTTCCCGGGATAAAGAGCCTATGTTACTCCTCGAAAACTAAGCTTTCTAATGGTAGAAGATTTTTTCAAATCAGTCCAGTTGTTTCGGAGCCTATTCAATACAAACAATCAAATCTTTCCTCTTTATAATATTATTATTATTATATAATTATATATTATATTACTAACTAGCTTCTGCTAGCGACTTCGTCCGCAATTTCTTGTGTTAACATTCACATCGAGACTTGACGCGACGCGACGATGCTTGAAGAGGCCAGTGACGTCGCAAGGCGCATCGTGAAGGAGTCGCTGGCTGCCCCACACCTCGTGGCTTCGTGATGCGTCGCGCTACGCCGCGAGGCAAATCAAGGTGCAGCACGGCCCAGCGCGACTGCTAAATATACCTATAGCTGTGCTGAGCTCCGTTACTTTGTGTCGAAGCGTGGTGTTAAATAACCTATAACTTTATATTTATAGAAAAGAGGAGAATGGTCATTTTTTATCTATTTTCAATCCCTGACGCAAAAACAGGGGTGTTTTATCTTTGACCGGTATGAGTGTGTGTGTCTGTCATCGTAGCTCTTAAACGGGTGAACCGATTTGAGTGCGGTTTTATTTATTTGAAAGCAGGATTTTTAGCGATGGTTTTAGTCATGTATCATCAAAATCAGTTCAGCTGTTTCTAGTGGAGGATGTAAGCTTCATACACTAGTCTGATATTTTTGGAAATTTGGTTGGTATTTGAATTTAGAGGAAGTCTGAAAGTTGCGCCACTTACAGAAAAGTTGAAAGGCAATCGACTGTCTTGGTATGGGCATGTGATGAGGAGGGAAGAATCGCATGTGACTAAAAGAGTGATGAATATATGTTGAAGGATGGAGAGGGAGAGGAAGACCAAAGAAACGATGGATGGATTGTGTGAGGTGTGATATGAAGGAAAAAGGTGTAAATGATTGCGTGACGGTTTACAGGGGAGAATGGAAGAAGAAAACGTGTTGCGCCGACCCCAAATAACATGGGATAAGGGCAGGAAGATGAGATGATGATGGTGTTCTGTTACTTCAATGATATTAGAAGAACATAGTAACTTTGAACCGATGCTGCAGCATCACCTGATACCCAACTCCCTTACCAACTTACGGCACGGGTATCGTGTTGGGCTCATTAAAATGGTCTCAATGAATAGGTTATAGATAGATGATGAACAGGGTCTGGTGATGGAGTAGGAAAGAGAAAAGTAAATGTTTGTATCGGGGGTTTTTAACTTTTAATATAACACTTGTCTTAAATAACTTTAAAACTATTTATTTCAAAATTATAATAAAAATATATAACTGAGACTAGTTAAAGTTCAGTTCTGAAACTGACTGTAAGATGAAACGAACTCAGAAGTCCAAGTCTCTTTTGAAGTTCAAACAATAATAATAATATTACATTATGCGTTACACATAACAACTAAAATACCAAAAGAAAAACATAAAGTTTCTTGTATAACTTGGATATAAAAATAAAATATTCAGGATTTAAAAAAGTAAGTCAAAACTAAATCCCGACTCCTGAAAAATCACGCTCTAAAAAGTATGAAACAAGAAATATTTCAGACAGAAATCAAGACATAGGTACAAAAATGGTCAAGGTAAAGCCCTGGTCGCGTGCCTGTACACATACAAAATGTAATTAATTAAACGTACGTAATTATAATGGCAGCGGACAATCATGACGCTTCCAACGATACCTCATTTGTCAAATTACGATCAGTAGTTTAGAGGTTATGTGGTAACAGATGAACATACATACTGGTCAAAATCATGACCCTCCATTTTGCTGCGCCGTAGTCGTGTAGAAAGATCCTTCACAAAGCCGTCACCTACGCTTTCTATATATTAAACTAAGTTACTTTATGCAAAAATAATTACTGGGAAGCGACTTTTATTTTTGGTGTGAAAATTCGCTGTTTAACTACGCAATGTATGTAACGCACGCAAAACATTGTGCATATGGATGCAGGCAGATATTTAAGGTTAAGTTATGTAAGGTTATTTATTATTGTTGGTCAGCAATTTCATTAAAACCTCCCGCAATGGGAGTGGTGGACTGCATCAAATTGACATCTGTAAGTTTTTGTCATCCGGCTGACATTACGATTATTGGATATGAGGCGCATAGGCACGGCAGGTAATCTTCAAGTAAAATATCCTAACCTTATGTCTATGGTGTGTACATATCTTATTTGACAGTTCCCTCCCCTCCCGCCTTCCGCACTTCTGTCTGAATGACGCCATGTTTGTTGGTCTGTCAATGTCTAATGCGCATAGGTTAATATAAAATGAAACAAGCGTAAATTGTACTGTGGTGAAGAATGGAAAATTATAAGTATATTGTTACGTAACGCGTTTTATTCCTGGCCCAAAAGTTATAACATTTAAAACTTGTTTTTGCAACAAAAAATACATAAAAAAATGTTTAAGGTTCCCAGGTATGGTCCGGTACAAAAAAATATCATAATAAAGGAAAAAACAAGTGTTTCTCGGCTTCGTTATGGGTATTTTTACACTCGCTATATGAGTAACACTGTGTTCGATAGATGGCGTTGGCGTCGAATCAGAACTCGCTATGGTTTTGTTGCTTAGGGCAGTAATACATATAATATACCGGACCCGATGATAGCCATCTTGCAAATAAAAATAATTTTTGAAGTCAAATGTCACTGTTGTTACTCGAATGTTTGCTGTAGGTATACGTTTAACATACCTAGTTACCAACGTTAAATTTCGTCACTGTAAACATTTTTAATATTCTCATAAAATATCTTGAGATTTAAAAAAAATCTTATATCTTTATTTAAAATTCAAAATTCTTTTATTTAAGTAAAACTTCCGTATTTGGGTCACAGAAATTGATAAGTGTACCTTTCAACTTAATCGTTCCTTTAGATTTCATGGCACGGTTGGCGCAGTGGTTAAGCGATTGTCTGCTGCACTGCGTGACGTGGGTTCGATTCGCGCACGGAACAAATATTTGTATGACCTACAATGAGTTGTTCCGGGTCTGTCTGTTTGTGTATGTGAGTTGAAATGTTTGTAAACGCACCCACAATACAGGAGAAATTACTAGTAGGGCAAAGTTTAAAAAAAAAAACAGATTCGGGGCAAATTGACTATGACAGACGGACAGACAGACACACGAGTGATCCTATAAGGGTTCGGTTTTTTTATTCGGACATACGGAACCCTAAAAATGCTTTGACGGGAAGAATACATGACTCGCGGCTCGATTATGGGACTTTTTATACCCGTTATTTAAATAATAATGTCACTGAACTAAACATGTCTCCGATATGATGTTAGATTAAGTACTGATATTGTTTGACATTGCGTAGTGTCTCCGATGCCGTTCCTGATGGCGACGCGTTACGGACGCAGCTCACCCCCTCTCCGCCACCTCGCGCCGCGCAACGACAGGTAACACACACATGCACACACCCCACATACCCCTACTAGGACACGTAACTCAGTATGAACACACGCGCACACACATACTTTTACTACTATTCATCTCAGCGCACATTACAGCCGCGTTGATATTTCAATACAAAAAGCAACCCTCCTCTAATGAGCGATGGTTCATACAAAAATATGACTGTGATGTTGAATGATTTTGTCAACGCGGTGCCAAATCTGCGTCAGCCTTAACACATAACAGTTGGTAGGACGACATGAGTATGAGTGTATTTGTGACTAGAATATGTAAGGGAGTGTGTTTGTGTGTCTGTATGACTCCAATGTTAAGATGATGACATTATTATGTGTGCAGGTTCTTCATGAGCACGCGGTACGGCAAGCGGTCGGAGGGCTCGTGGGGCGCGAGTGGCGTGGAGGGCTTGGTGCTGCGGGGCGCGGGAGGTGCGGGGAGTGCGTTGCTTTGCGAGTTCACCGGCGTGTTCCCACTATACCGCTGCCGACACAAGCCACCCGCATACCCTAAGTGAGTCATGTGTTGTTCAACCATCATCTTCCAGCCCTAATCGTATATTTTTCGGCGCAACATGTCCTTCTTGTTCCATTCATCTTATTAGTTATCTCAGTAGGTAGTCACTCCCTTTCAAGCATATTTCATAACTCATCCATTGTTTCTTTGATCTTCCCTACTTTTGTAGCCTTCCACACTCAGGCCCGCTTGTAACCTTAGGTCTCTAAATACGGGTTAAACAAATATGATTTAACTTCATTGTTTAAACCATTTTTGGTTTTCCGTAAATCGTTTGACGATAACAGAGACAGAATGAGGTTTTAAAAATGTTTAGCGCTAAATTCATTTAGTGACTGGTCGTGCTCAAAACTTTCAAAATCAAAATAAAAAGTCATTCATTCAAACTAGGCTGAAAATCGGCACTTTTCGAACGTCAAAATTACATAAGACAGTCTCCAAAAACGCCCGCCCTTCACCAACTCCTAGTGCAATGTAAATTTTCTCATTTCTCCCTATCATTTGTACCACAGCGTGGCCCAGTGGAAACAGCCGCGACTCACGAGTCATACATAGGTTCGAACCCTGACAGGTGCTTCACTTTGTGTAAATTATTTCATCACATTGGTGAGCAGTGGCACGGTGAAGGAAAACATCGCGAGGAAACCAACATGTCCTAGAACCAAAAATTCGAAGACATGTGACATCTACCAACGCGTACTGGGCCCGCGTGGGGGATTACGGCTTCTCACAAACTGGAGGCCTGTGTCCCAGAAGTGGCTGCAACATTATAGGCTGATTATTTTAACACATGTTGGTATTTTTGTCTCATTAACACGTTACAAGGACTTGTCAATTGATGTAGCTGTCTTTATTACTGTGTTTTTGCTTGGTGCGTCATTTTTGACGTCGCAATTTGTGTGGGTGTGTTTGTGTGTTTGTTTGTGTGTAATACGATAAGGTTCTTAATATGATCAAGGTTTCCATAGGCCCAGTATATATTGTCAATGTTCACAAAACTGTGTGTGATGCTTCTAAGGACTGTTTCACGCCACCATGCGCAAGCGGTGCGCGTCCTTAGTGCGCAGGGTGCGGGCCAGCTCCAATACTGTCCTGAAAATGATCGCTGAGGGATTTGACTGCCCCTACATACGAAAGTGCTGTAACAGACATGTATGGCCGGGCACTTAATCTGATTGACACTGGACCTATTTTTAATAATGACTTGTTTGAGAAATTATTTTATTTTTATTTTATATTAATTCTGTGACCCGTATAATTTGTATTACTCATTCGTTTATTTTACTTGCATTTGACATTTTATTTTAATTTGAATTCTGTGACCTTTATAATAAGTAACCATTTTAATCGCATTCATATTTTATTCTATTTTGATTTATTCTGTTGCAGTATACTGAAAATTTTATTTTAGGTTTTGCCTGAATTTTTTTTTTTTTTTTTTAAGGAGACATCACCTTAATATGGGACCTATAGTTACTATTATGTGTTTGTTCAGGAGGAGTGCGGAGGAGACCAGAGAGGAGGAATAATCCTCCGACAGACGACCAGGCACCGCGACCGACAGCCGCGTCCGACACGTCCGGCATGACCGACACTAGCCGTCCGACCACACCCACATTACCACCGATATTACGTGACAACGCACAATATGGCCCACAAGTTTGAGCAAAATAACTAAATATTTGTAGGTGTACAATAATTAATGACATACAATCAGATACGTTTCGAAAACACCAATGCAATATAGTGTTAAATATATTTATATACTTTATATTGTAATTATTATGATATCAAAGACGTGATTCACTACACAGTAAGCTACTGACATTAGTACAATACATTGAACAAAAAAACAAAAAAAAAACTAAAATTGGCTGAGAATCACCACTTTTCCAGCGTCAAAATTACAAAAGACAGTCCCCCAATCGCCCGCCCTTCACCGCTTCCTAGTGCTTTAGCTGGGAGGAACAACATACCCTCACAAACACATAAACACACACACACACCCACATATTAAATGCAAGTGTACGGGCGCGGTTCAACGGAGTGCGCAAACTGTACACCAACGTACCTATACATACTAGTTATATTTGTACTTATGTATTTAGTGTAAACACTGGTTACATACTTCCGAAATTTGTGTTCTTGCATTTGTTTCTGAACGCACGCAAACACAAAACATTGGCTCACATCTTTAAAAGCCGACGTTGTGTTTATATGCGTTCAAGTAATAAATGATGGATCACTAGGGTCGGCAAGTATAACACCTTCTGGTAAGTGGAGTGTGTGACGCGCTACGGCTGGGGGCGCGTCACGAATACTGACAAAACCGCTGTGACTTGCACACACACTGTGTAACTTGCACACGCATAATTAAACTGCCACACATTTATACTCACTTCCACACACTCATCAAAACTTGCAAACACCCACTCTGCTCTTTGCACCCATGCTACTTTTAATCAAATAGTTCATTCAAACATACACACGAACATAAGTGTACAGTACGAACACACACACACACATTCACACTTGCATTAATACCCACATTTTAAAAGCTCATTAAGCCCACACTCTAAATTCTTACACCATCGCACACCCTCATATAACTCGCACATGCTGCGTACCATCACACTGGGTCTCTGATGGTTGGCAGAGACTATTTATGACGAGCAAAATACCTACGCGAACATAACTGTCAAATTCTGGGAGTACCATTACACCTCTACCTATACCTTCGGGAAATACTGGCGTGAGTCAAACCCACCGTTAAAGCTCATGCACCTTTATCAGAAGAACACTTCCTCCAAAGTTCATGGTCTGTTATAATCCCATAATTTAACTGAACTTTTGAAATGGTTGACTTGAGTCTTGACTCATCGCTATTACTAAACATTATGACAATACAAACAATGTGAAAAAAACAAATGAAAAAGCGTTTATTTGTTGGGAAAATACAAATTTTTCCATCATTTTTTTCTTCTGTCAAACTGCAAAGCAGTTTTTTGGCAGATGTAGCTCCCACATACAGTCTTATAAATACTTTTTCATCACATATAAAAAATATAAATACATTTACCGCTATAACATTACCTACCCACAGCTTAACACACATATTTTACAGCAGCACAAAGGCTGACTATTACGTATTGCTAATAACATTTTAAACTGCGTGATAGCATTCCAAATCACATCGTCGAAGCCGCAGACATAAGCTAGATGACATAAATCAATCTATGCATCTCCATTTATGAGGCTTTGACAAAACGTATTAAAAGAAACTTCCCTATTTTAAAATCCTCCTTATTCACACATTGAAAGTTAGCTGTACCTACCTACCATATGTCTGCTTACTACACAAATTATAAACATCCTGTATTTTCTGTATTTAAGTGCATCATAACCAGGTTAATTTTATTTAAATGATGTTGATGTTGATAATGATTATACATTATGAATTGACGTTATAAGTAGTGTCCGGCCGAAAATGTATTTAAAACCCAAAAGAAGCTTCGGTTTTACGAGAAACGAATCTGTAAACGAAAATGATTTAGACAAATAAAAATATTAATATTTCCCCTGTAAACTGAAATCTTGTCTGTTTCTTTTTACACCTAGGCAGATAAAGAGCAAATAATAGACTTTAAAAGAAATAAAACACGATAAATCCATTATAGGATGAAAAAAAATCGTGTATTTCTTATTGTATGGATTAACCTGTTAGTGTCGAGCTTAACGCAGTAGGCCGAATGACACGCGACAATTCACGAACTACTGATTTTCAGCTCGGCCGAATGTTTGGCTGTGGCCGAATCGTGATTTTTTGGAAGAAAATCACCGAAAACGAAGCTTCGGTTGGTCAGTTATAAGTAGGATCAGCATTGAATCACTTATATTATTGTTATCAATAGTACTTTTAAACCGACTTTTAATAGATTTATTGTAAACATAGTGTGAACCATATCTTTTATTTGTACTAAAGTATACGTATATAATATGTAGCTATAAATGCATAAATATCGATTGTTATAGAATTAAGTACCGAAAAAATCTATGTAAAAAACAAATTGTTTTTTTTTTAATAAGTGAATAACTAAATATGGATCAAGTTTGCATAAATGTCCAGAAGATTTATTTAAGCCATGTAATATTGTACTGTGTGTGCAAGTCGCTGACGCTAATGTATTTAGTAATAAATTAATATATTGTAATAGCTAGTTGTAAGCTATGTAAGGCCGCCGCTGTCTACTCGAGCACGATCAGTCAATATAAACGTACGCTCACAACAAACTTCTTTTCATTTATGACCTCCTAGTACTTTTATATGCCTGTGGACGTTAATATGGCACATCGTGGTTTAGAAAGAGACTGTCACAGAGGTAAGAGTGACAGATATACAGAACCGAACTTTTATCATTGAAAATGCTTTTTCGATCGCATCAAAAGGGACCCGTTTTGATGAAAAGTGGACCGGAGGCTAGCGTCCTCAATTATTAAGATATGAGAAATGAAAATTATATCAAAAGATAGGTACGTTACTAAAAGGGCTACAATAATGTTTTTTTTTTTTTTGTTGAAAAATCCGATTTTCTTTAATAATAATTTAAAAATCTTTTTCACAAAAAATAAAACCGACTTCCAAAAAAGAACACTACAAAGTGAAAAATAACTTTGATTTCGGAAGTCGGTGTCTTTGGTTTTTTTTTTCTTTTTTTTTCCACTTTTTAGTTGTGGTACCTACACAAAACCCCCACAAAAATTTGAATACCACTACCTGTTATGTAAATTACAGTGACAGGAACTATTACGAGTAGAATATCATCCACATATACTAGGTGGGAAAAATACGTATTATTAAAGCTAACTCAAAAACCCCTCATCAGATCTTGACCAAATTTATATGGGACCACTTCTGAAGTATGTCCTACCAAACAAAAAAGAATCATCAAAATCAATTCAAAAAAATTGACGTTTCATTTGGAACTTATTTCACCGAAAACAAAAAAAATAATCCAGGAGAATTTGAAGGGCGTCAAAATGATACAATTCTGGTTACGATTGGATTATAATTAAGGGTAGATGTTTACCCCTTAAACTCCTTTGATTTTTAGGTGCCTTAATGAAACAAAGTAATTTTCAATACGCGAAGGTCATGGTTACTCATGACCATGAGTTCTGTGGATTTTTTTTAAAGCCACTTCAGTACAGTATCTCGACTTACTTATGTGAAACTATATATGGTCTATACGTCCACTGATAAGTCTTGTTATTAACGTAAACTAATGAACTTTAAGAATCTCACACTCTGACTACCTCGTTGGTCTATTGGTTGCATGAACAACTGTTGAACGTGTGGGTTCGATACCCGGGTCGAGTAAGCGTGATTGTAATGGATCAAGTTCTTCTATAAGCACAAACAAGTTATAGAAATAACATTTAGCTTCAATCGATGTGTGCGCAGACACAGGTGCACTCTCTCTTCCCTCACTCTCATAGTCCGATGGGACGGCAATCCGACACTCGCGGAGAGAGATCAGACGTATGACCAACGGCTTAACGTGCTTTCCGAGGCACGGGGGTATCACCAACAACCAACTTCCAAACTCCGGGCTGTTACTAAGAAATTTCTGATGGAAAAACCCAATAACACTGCCCGACCCGGGAATCGAACTCAGGACCCCACGCTCAGCAGTTACACTTGCGACCACGAGACCAACGGGGCAGTTGATCTGAAGTAGTGTGGGTATGGTCATCTTCCCGCTACATCATCAGAAATTCTTTTCACCGTCTATCCCCACTACTACTCCTCTAGCCCAATCCAACGGGTGAAACGGGCTCTACGGGCTCCGTAGAGGAGTTAAACGTAGGTGGTCACAATAAAAATAATACTAAAAAAATGTATTAAGAGTAAAGATTAAGTTTAGGACGTTAAGGGACGGCTTCACAGGACATGGGATGCTCGCTCACTTTTTTCTCAATCTTTTTTTATTATTATTTTTACTGTGACCACAAGGCTGAGTTCTTGTGATGACCTTCCTGCTCAATTATCAGATGATTTACAGCAACACGATACATCTGCTGTAAGTTGTTAAGGAATTAGTTAGTCAGGAGAACAGATACCTTACCAGGAACTTTCTCCTTTTTTTTGGAATCGGTTTATCGAGCGGTCATGAGATCTGTATAGTTATGTACTCATGAAAAGACAAAAAAATATATCTTAAATATGTAAATATTTAAGATATATTTTTTTTAGCGCACGTAGGTGGTCATTACTACGCGGACTACGCCGTAGCGATGATTCCAATTCAATTTATTCAGGAAAAATCTACATTGCGTTCGAAATAATCCAACATCAACTTATGTATACACAAAATGAAGATGTACAAATATTATTATTAAAATACATGCAATTCAATTTAAATTACGAAACATTATTTAGTTTTTTTTTTTTTGTAGAATGTCATACAAATATAGATTATTATAAATCCATATGTCACAAAAAATTAAAAAATCAACAGTAAAATCAACGCAAACAATAATCAAAAAATAAAATATAAACACAAGATCTCGTAAGTTGAATCAGACGACGAGTAAATGATTATCTTCTGTTATCCGTTTTCTATATCCAAAAACCGACCTTAGCAAGAGAAAATGCATAATAGTTAATAGTTGAACTCTGAAGCTAATGCAATCAGTAAATGATATCAAATCATATAATATAATATCTGTCAGGCTGTGTGACACACCAACATTTTGCCATTTTTCAATTTAAATGTATTTGTTTAAAATAGTTATTTAGGTCTCAAAAATCACAAAGAATGTGCTCAATATGGATGGAGTTATGGAACTACGGATAAACGTCTTGACGCTGTGTGATCGTGCGTGATCCATCCCTTCGATGTCCACCGCGCTCAGAACAGATGGAAAGCAGCACATAAAGTATTTTTTTGCTCTATTGGTGTAATTGCTGTATGGCATTCCAGTGGGAGGTTAAATAAATAAATATCAAAGAAAGAAACAGTTTCAGAAGTCAAATTATGATGATGTTTGAATGCTTTTTAACCGCCTCTGTGCTCTAGTGGTTAGACCACCTACCTGTCTCAGACCCAGAGGCCCCGGGTTCGATTCCCAGTTCCCAGCAAACATTCTGCTCAGTTGGGTTGGTCGTAGGGCTTGTTCTAAGTCCGTCTGGCTAGCTACCACCGTCTTATTTAAGTCGGTCGCTATAAAAACAATGTTAACAGCATTGTTTTGTTTCGGCAGTTTGAGGTAAGATATCCAGTTTTTCTGTGTTTGAGGATTCTGGGTGAAGCTCGCTTACACCTTCGTTTGTCCTGATCATCACATACCATCAGGATGACCATGTGATGCAGGCCAAGAGCGTCCCCGTAATGGATATAAAAATAAAAAAATGGCTTAACGAATTAGAGTGTACCAATAACAACTTTTATACTACTCGTAACATGTAAGAACACTATACTTCCGTCTTTAATTTTCGTCTCGAACTACACAAGGTGTTACTGAATTAACTGAAAACGTGAAAAGGGGTAAAAAAGTAAAAAAGTTGTACTGATCACTATGAAATACTTTACGAATCGACCAACCCTGAAATCGCGAAAAAAAACTGCTGTTCCATAAATTTATGTTCGCATAACTCGAGAAAATTAAAGTCCCTACATTAATCAAAACAAACAGATGTTTCCCTTACTTGCTTTTTTTTCAGGTTTTCAGTAATTTCAATTGCATCTTGTGCCTTTTAATTTTGTATTTTTGTAAAAACAACCGACTTCCAAAAAAAACACTACAAAGTGAAAAAACGTTTTAATTCCAGAAGTTGGTGGCAAAAACGCTAATTCATAACCCTGTTTGTAGAAACAACTCAAAAGTGACAAGTCGTTGGTTTATAATTTTTGGAAGTCAGTGGTTTTTAGGGTTCTGTAGTCAACAAGGAACCCTTATAGTTTCGCCATGTCCGTCTGTCTGTCTGTCCGCGGTTAAGCTCAAAAACTATTGGTACTAGAAAGTTGTAATTTAGTATGAGTATACACGTTAATGACGCCAAAAAAGTATAGTTTTTTTTTTTTTTAACAATTATTTAGGGTACCTCCCCTACATGTAAAGTGGGGATGATATTTTTTTTTCGTCCTTCCCATAGTGTGGGATATCGTTGGATAGGTCTTTCCAAGACCGTTTTTTGATTAAGTAAACCGTTCGTGACTTATCAATCTTTAAAGTACCAATTTTCGTTAGAGTCAAGTGTCCCCCCCCCCCCTCTATCAACTAAACGGTTGTAGTTAGAAATTCAAATGTCACGGCAGTAGTACCTTTGCGGTTACAAAAACATGTTCTCACATATATTCCTTAAGGGAGAACATGTTTTTCAATTACAAAGTTAAGTTTGTTCTTACGATTCATTCATTCCAACTACGGAACCCTTCATTGTGCGTGGTCCGACACGCACTTGGCCGGTTATTTTTCATAGAATCTTTTTTATCCCGATATTCCGCATAAGTCACAGGATCGAGACTTATGCGGGTAAAACTGCGAGGCGCAGCTGGTCAATAAATAAATCTGCCTAGCGTTTGCCCAACTTTGTTGGGGTCGGCTTCCAGTCTAACCGGATGCAGCTGAATACCAGTATTTAACATGGAATGACTGCCTATCCGACCTCTACAACCCAGTTACTGGGCAACACGATATCAGTAACGCTGACAAACATCTACGAATGAAGGGGAGATCTACGGAGGGGTCTTGGAAAATCGACCCGTGCGGCTGTTATTACTTAGTGACCAGCCCCTCTGGGTATGCCAGAGTAAGTATAGGCACATTAGACATTTCAGTTTTTTTTTGGGTGATGGAAACGCATCCAAAATCGAAAAAAAAAGGCATTCATGTTTCACGATGTTTTCCTTCACCGTGAATCTGAAAATCCGCGTGTCTTGGGTTCGAACTCGAGACCTATAACTTGGCAGTGCGACGGTCACCAATAGGCTATCACTGCTCGTAAAATTAAATTAAAAAGGCAGTATTCATTCAAATCGATTTTGTACAGAATTAACATTGAAAACTGCCATCACATTAAGTGTATATTTTTATTACATCGTGAGTAAGTACCTGCATCAATTAGAGAGGCGCCGAGAACCGAAGCCCTAGAACTGCGCTATCAGCCCACAGCGCCCCGGCCTGCACCCGCGTGGTGCATACAACAGTTATATGAGAAGTACCATTACAAACAGTACTCGTTCGATCATCTGTTGGTAGCAGACGCAACTGCTGAGTGTGGAATCCTGCTTCCGAGCCCCGAACTCTGCCCTGACCAAACTTTTCCCAACTATGTTGGGGTCGACTTCCAGTCTAACAAGATGCAGCTGAATACCAGTATTTTACATGGAACGACTACCTATCTCGATTTCGGTTTAAAGAATTTATTCTCATAAGAACAATACATAGGTTCACTTACAATGAGATACAAAGTAATTGTTTATATCTAAATAAATACATTTTGCCTCCGATGCGTGTTGGTGAAGTTATACAAACCAAATACCTGTAAAAGGAAGTAGTAATTGCTAGCATTTAATATGCGATATGACTACTTTTCATAAACGTAATTTCTCAGTTTTAGTTTAAATCTGTTAATGTTATCACAATCTTTTACGTCGTTTGGTAGGTAGTTAAACAGCTGTGCTCCTTCGAACAATATGGTTTTTTTACCGTAGTTTGTCAGAGCTTGTCTTCGTTGTAATTTATTTTTATTCTTAGGTTGTGTGATATTGACCTCCACAATCCAGTTACTGGTTAACACGATACCCCGTGGTAAGACTAGTTCTCAGACTTTTGGACTTCTGGCTACCTGCAACGACTGTCAAAGATCGACCAATGACAGCTGGGACCAACGACATAAGGTGCTTTCCGAGGCACGGAGCGGTCTCGATAGGTAATGTACACATCCGCGCGGCAAGCGTGGCTTAACCTTCGAAGACCCGTGCGGCTGTTACGAGCCCAAATCGAGAATAAACAGAAAAAGGTGTGCCTGCCTTCCAGGTCTGACTATATGTTATTGGTTTTTATCGTCAAGAGGTTCTCAGCAGCAGCCCGAAGCCTGTGTATCTGTGCCCGGTTAATGACACATTAAGAGTACGCTAGTCAGCCATTTTTCCATACAAACGTAGTATGGTGATTACTCGTCTGTTTGACAGTGTACTTTAAAAACAAAAAAAAATGTAGAATTGGAAAACAAAAATTGGTGTGGAAGTTATGAGCGTCGAAACTTCCATAAATATTTCGACACTAATTTTAACTCGTCTTTGGGCGAAAATAAATAACTTATGTTGCAAGAGAATTGCAAAAAATAAACCATACAGTATAACCGTATATAATTTATTCAATAGTCCAAATAATTTTATTTTGAGTAAATACATACATCCAGTCGGTTTTTCATAATATCTATACGCCCAAAAGGTCTGTTCATGAAATTTTACGCTCTCGTTTTCGTTATAAATCATCGTCTATTAAACTAAGTATATAAATAAATAAAATCTAGATAAAGAAATAAAATTAAATATTTATTTAGTTGCATGCATGCAGACTAATTAGTCTAACTAATGAGCATGCATATTAGTTACACCAACAAGTTCGAGCTGTCGACTAGTGTAGCCTTAACGGGTTAGTCGCGAAATGAGAGTGTAATATTTCACCTCTGCCGATCCATTCGGAGAATGCAGGCGTGGCGTTATGTATTTTATGATGAGGTCACTTTCAGAAGCAATTGGAACTCAATCTCTGCTAATTACGCTATTGATACATTAATTAACCTTACTCTTGAAACTTGAGCATTACGGACTAGGTAAACTTGCGCTCAGTTTAGTAAATCTTATTTAAATGATAGACAACAGCAAGTTTAAATTAACGGTGTCAATTCAGTCGGTCTAAAAGTAAAAATGGGTGTTCCACAAGGCTCGATATTGGGTCCTTTCCTCTTTGTAGTATAGATATATATTAATGATCTACCCCATTTATTAAAAAACCAACCACAAATGGTGTTATTTGCTGACGATACTTCCCTATTTTTTAAGATAAATAGACGTGCATCAAATCTTGACGATGTAAATAACGCCCTACTGCAGGTCCAAAATTGGCTTACTGATAATAATTTAGTATTAAATGGGAAAAAAACTAAATGCATAAGATTTGCTTTACCGAATGTTAAAAGTAGTGATTGTGATACAGTATTGAATAAGGAGAAACTAGAATTCGTAGATAAAACTGTTTTCCTGGGGACCACGCTCGACTCAAGGCTGCAATGGGGCCCTCATTTAACATCTCTCGCAGGACGGCTAAGTTCAGCAGCATATGCTGTAAGAAAAATCCGTCAGTTTACTGATATAGGATACCGCAAGGCTAGTCTATTTCAGTTACTTTCATGGTATCATGTCCTACGGAATTTTACTATGGGGACAGGCTGCAGATATCGACTCTATTTTTATTCTGCAGAAAAGAGCCATTAGAGCAATATATTGCCTCTGCAGGCGATATTCTCTAAGGGAACTGTTTAAAAATATTAACATCATGACGGTATCTTGTCAATATATCTATGAAAAAATCATGTACGTCAGGAAAAATCTTAATATTTTCAGTAAAAGAGGTGAAAGACACAATTATGTAGATACTATAAATAGGGACCAATTAGTTCAACCGGATTTCAGACTGGCTAAAGTAGACTCATCCTTCATGGGGTACTGTTTAAAATGTTACAATAAAATACCTCCCCACATACTACAACTAAATGAAACGAAATTTAAATCTTGTATAAAACGCACACTATGCTCTCAAGCATATTATAAGCTGGGGGATTATATCGCTGACAAAAATGCTTGGCTCAACGCTGGTCCAGCTCCACAAGGGCGCTACTAATTGATTAATTAGCATTCGAAAATATTGTTGGAGCTGATAGATAGTTGCTGATAGATAGTTTTTGCAATCTTCAGATTGCAAAAACTATCTTTGAATTGTATAACTTCAATCTCTTAGTATTTGTATAATTGCATAGCACATGTGTGAGCACTGTGACCATGTATCTTATAAAGCTACCATTTAATGGGTACGTCTTTCATTGACTTGATGTGCCCTGGCGGCTGAGAGTATGTCATGCTCACTCAAATGTCTCGCTGGTGGTGGCGTGTGTGTTGGATCGTTAAGTTCCCTTCAAAATGGTGAAGCTAAACGGTGCTGATCCATGCGTTATGTTCGTGAACGGGCGCCGTCAGTAGGGACTGGTCATCTCTTATCTGCCTCGGCTTGTTTTAATTTATTTTAATTTTTGAATTGTTTTTATATTTTTATTACGGACGCTTTTTACGTGCACATCTTTCTACATTGTTCTCACATGTATAATTTCAACATGAATGATGTATCCAATATTTTGTAACAATATTATGATTTAAAAGAGTGTCCGTGGAGTTTCTTGTCCGTTCTTCTCCATAGGAACCTACGCTTTGTAATGGGCAACTAGTTAGCTTCATATTTCTGACTGACTGACCCCTCGACAATTAGTCAAATGTGCCTGTAATTTTTTTAATTGAAATAATTGCATATAAATTTGTGTTTGAGTTTGATTAATAAGACGAGTTTCAAGTAAACCTTCTGCATTAATGCGCTTCTATCTCTATAGATGCATTGAAATTCCTTCCAATTTTATTTATAAATAATAAATACCTTTAATGAGATGTTCGGAGAATATTCATTTACCGTAAAATTCCTACTAGTACTTAATAATGTCTCCACGAGTTGGGAACTAGTGGCAGCAGAAAACCGGTAATTTCAATTGAATGAGGAAAACATGAATGAAAAGAGTGATTCAACGAATGAGTAAGGAAGCAGTCATATTGAAAGGACACTTTTTAGGGTTCCGTACCTCAATAGGAAAAATGGAACCCCTAATACTTACCCACACTCGTGTGTCTGGGTGTCTGTCGGTCCGTCTGTGACAGGCAATTTGCTCCGAATCTAATGGACCGATGAAGTTGAAATTTGGTACACATATGTATTTCTGTGACCCAAACAAGGATTTAATACTTAAATAAATGAATTTACATTTTGAATATGGGGCAAAAAATAAAATAAAAAAGTAAGTTTTGCATAATGTACCGTGTGACATATCAAATGAAAGGGATTGTTGCGAGGATCTCAAATAGATTTTTTCATATTTTTTTAGATTCCCTTATAAGGTCGAGCAAACTGTTAAGTATTGAGTTTTTTCCACTTTGATTTTTTTTAGTCTGAATTTGTACGCAGTTGATTATGGCTTGAAGTCTCTCTCGACTGGAGGCTATTCGCCAAGTCGACGGTAAACAGAGCATCTGGACAAATAATATACACAAAGAACTCACTATTTTGATTCGTGAAGTACTGGCAGATCAACAGGCTCACACTCACACCGATGTGCAATCTCACTCGAATAAAGTGTAAGCTAAATGGTAGTTGTATCTAATCGACGTTGTCGATATAAATATGCTAGTTGCGAAGAAAACGCTGCTTGCGCGATGCAGGATTTTGCGTGACAACAATGTGTTGCATAGTTCACATGTGGTATTTGTAGATGTCGGTTAAATCATATAAGGTCAGATCGAAACATTTTATATTTATATTTACATTACCAAATATTTTCAAATCAACTCCAAAATATATGGATTCCGATTCTCTGTTCATCAACCAAACGAAGCTCTGTGAAATCCTGACCAAGTTTTTAACCAACATAAAGAAAGATGGATCCGAGGGGAAGATCATCGATAATTACAAGAGCAAGGCTAATATTTTGGAAGCATACTGGCACGATTACCAAGTGAACCATAAGAAAATGTATTAGTTTACGAATTTTGAGCACATTTACTTCGCTACAGAAATTTACTGGGCAGTTAGACACAGCAACTGCAGGGAGAAATCCGCCGTAGACCAAAAGTGGAAGAGGGACAACTATTACAAGGTATCCGGGCTACGCAACAGCCAAGCGCTGGCCTTCGTAGACCGTAAGATGAGGCGGCGCAGCCGGTACGTATCTAGGTACGAGTACGTCATCTTCGCTATGAGGAGTCCTCACAGCGACAGAATCACCTCAATACTGAGAGAGGGTGCAGCAAGCTGAACGGGTTAGTGTAGAAGCAGAATATTAACATCAATGCGTTCATGAGAGCAGTGAGTAATATACAAGTAGTTATGCATAATAATAGTAAGTATCACATTTTGATAAATATTGTCATTACCTGATATACAAATGTAAATTAATCATAAGTAATAATAAAATAGACGGAGACAATCATACTATTGAAACATCTTGCACACTGTTATAACCTATGTTTGCAAAATAATAAAGACTATTGATTAATTGATAAGTTCGAGAATCAAGCCACATTGCATTGATAACGCAATCTAAGTCATCATAAATCTACGCAAGATTCGTGTTCGGTGTGACACGCGGCCGGCGGACAAACGCCCCGAGCCTAGCATTGTGCGCTAAAACAATTATTATTATCCTTTTGTTTTTATAGTCACCCTCCCCCCACCCCCTTCTCCCCTTCAGAGTCACTGTTGACAGATGAGTCGAAGACAAACGGACAGAAGACACAATACACAGTGTTTGAACGAACTATTTGATTGATACACGAACTATATCAATAAATAATAAATACATTTTGTTTCAAATTATGCGCAGGTGGATGGAAATTCAATTTTTCTTAAGTTTTTTGCAATTAGCAGATCAGTGTCATGTTGTATTTTGATCAAAATATGATTTGCGACCATAAGAAATATGTATTTACAGAATTACACAAATCTAACTTAGGGATAATGTAGTAATGATTCTAATGTCTTCATTAGAATCATTACTACATTATCCCTAAGTTAGATTTGTTCCATTGAATGACTTTTTCATGAAATCATAACGTTTGAGAAAATTTAAATTCGCAGGCAACCTTTGCGGATTTACCTTAGTAACCTTTTTAGTATTCTTATTTTTTATACATTCTATAGTATAGATAGTGTAATCCACTGAGACGCGCCCCACTCCGCGCCGCTCCGTACCAAAGTACAGCTTACAGTACAGTAATCGCGGAGTGGGGCGCGTCATCGTGGATCGCGCTATCTGTATCTACCTATATTGTAGCTAAAATGTTTATATTAAAGAACAAAGTATTAGCGCGTACCCCAATGTATGTTTATAACTTTAACAGAACGCTAACTTACGCAACTAGTCCCGGAGCCCGCTCTGGGGTTCGCTCCCTAAGTCGGGTTTTTTTATGGTTTTTTTCCTGAGAGCAGCGATGGCCCCGTCGCACGGTGGATCGAAAATGGGCTGTAGAAGACATAGGATCTCGATTTCTTAAATGTTATTTTTTTTGCTGGAAATGACTTCTGCTGATCATTACTGTTCTATAAAATGTCATATGAAGTAAATGTGTGCACAAATGGAAGAGTTATAATTTTTATAAGAAAAAAATGTATGGAGCTAGTATGAAAAATCGAATTATCTCCTAAACGGCATGTTTAACCGTACCATCCCTGGAGGTGGTCATAGTGCTAATTATTTATAATTTTTTGGTTGCGGATTTGACGAAAAATTTAATGCCGTTTTTTTAAAAAAAATCGTCAAAATATTTTTATTTATTTTTACATGTAAAACGATCCCTTTTAGTGTCCAAGTTAAAAAGTTCGATATGTTATTAACCCAAATATTAAGAACACACAAAACAAGAAAAATTAAATAAAAAAATTGCTGTTTTTTGACACATTTTTATTAATTTAAATAAAAAAAGATTACCAAACTCTTATTTAAGTAACATATAAAGTTATATTATACACAAAATAATTTAATTGAAGGAATTAATACTAAGCATTTGTAAAATAAAGTAAAATAAATAAAAAAAAAGACAAAATATCATTAAATATTACAAAAAAAAAAACCAAACAGACTCAAATACAAATTTACAAATGTATAATTTTTTTACAAATTTTCCTTATCACTCTCGTTGTCAGACTCCAATTCTGAGTCAGCATCCAGATTGGATATGTCCAAAAACTCGAACTCAGTTTCCTGAAATTGAATTAAGTCGAGAGTTTCAGCAAAAAAGCTCTGCTTTTTCTTGGCATCTAACTTAGGCCTTTGTGCACTTAGCAAAGGATCCGAAGAAACAACAAGCATATTTAAAATGTCTTGATTGGAATCCTGCCTGCTTCTTTTCCGCGAATGATGTTCTCGAAACCTCCTAAAATCTTTGTTTCGAGACTCTGAGGCTTCTTCCGAGAGAGTCCCAATCGGCACAATATTATTTTTCTCGATTATGTCAGCCCCATGGATTAATAATTTATGAACGGTTGACGACATGTAGTACCAGTCGTATAATAATACGTACTTTTCTGCTGTTTTGCGGGCATAATCTCTAAATTTTATTATATCGACCTGCTCTCCAGATGTAATTGCTTGTAAAATTACAGCAAATCTTTTGATGAGGTCTTCATCCAAACCGGTTATAGCTGCGGTTTTATTAGGAAACTCAAAGAATTTTCTTGCAGTATTCCCGTCATTGGTGGTTCCCGAGCCTTGTTTTACTATATCAATCAACAGATTGAGTTCATCTTTGAATTTATTTTGAATTATTTTCTTCCTTGTCTGTAGCATTTCTTTGTGCTCATCACTTCTCGCTGCCCACCGTTTGAAGTCGAGCCTGTATGCAATGTGTAACAGACATTCCATACAATTTATACGGGCGTGTAGGGATGACAAGCCTAATTCATAAAGGTCAGAACACACAATTTTTGATGTTACAGCATCTAAGCGGTTCATTTCTGTAGGCTTTGCTAAGCACAGGTAGCACGATGCATTTGATCTAGCTTCAGAAAGGTAAGTGCAAACTTTAGCGTCGATCATCGTCATCATTAGTTCATGAGTCACCCTATTATTATTATTGCACTCTGTGGGGATAAGGGCCTCAATTTCTTCATCCATTTGTTTTTTCAGCTCAAGGACAACTGCTTCACTCTCCTTTACAAAAGTAAACTGAACTGGACGACAATACAAAACTGAGCATGGTTTTGGGTTCGTCCATAAGATGTTGTCTCCATCTGTCAGTTTAAGTGGCACCAAGGAGGTCATAAAAATGCTCGAGTCATCTTCCTCACCCTCCATTTTCTGCTTGTATCGGCTTTGGTTAGAAGCACCATCAAATCCCCACTTGGATATCAGCTTCAACTGCTTGTTATGCTCTTCCTTAGAAAGGCTTTGAAGGATTCTTGTAACTGTGATATCAAGTAAAGCTTGAAGTGTAATCCTAGCCGATGAATCAGTAACTGTCACTGATTGCTTCGGAGGGTAGCAATCAAGCTTAGTTTGTTGCACTTTATAGTAAGATGGATAAATATCCTTAGCACCTTCCCGAATGGCAGCCTCTCGCAACGTAATATATTGCCACTTTGAGAGTTTTAGCGAAAGAAGCAATCCAAGCGCCTTTTCTGACGTAAATATGATTGTTTTCGCTGGTTTCTTAAGCGTTTCATTTAATTTAGCGGCTGCTTCAGGATTTTTCATCATGTATTCGATGACAGAGGCGATATCTCCATGCCCTTCTTCTTTTAAACGTGCTGCAGCTGCATATGCCAATTCACTGGAATCTTCGCCTGTGTGTTCATCAGATCTTCTCTTTTTTTGTTTACTTCCCAGATCTTCGAATGGTTTACGGGATCTTTTCGTCATTGTTCCAATGGACGTTGATGTCAACGGTTCTGGAGAGACTGAGGGCGCTCTTGGTATCTCATCAACACTTGGTTCTTGATTAACTAAAGTTTGCACAAAACTCGGCCAATCAATATTTGCTCCCAACCAATTCTCGTACTTTCTCCTGAAATTATCAAGGAATCGGTTGGATTTCTGCCACCTTTGTAAAGCGGCTCGCGTAAATCTCCGACAAAATTCTTTGAGAACAACACGATCTTCGTCAGACAGGCAATCGCCTATGCGGGATACAACTGCACTGAACAATACTTCATGATCAAATGAAGTACTCTCACTTCGTAGAAGAACAAACAAGTCTAAATTCGTGATTAAACTTTCCATTCTAAGATTTTATAGTCGCAGATTTAGTGTTAGCAGTTACACAGTTGTGAACAAACTAAATTATAAAACAAAACTTTAGCCCTTTTATTGCAAAACGCCAATAATTAGGTAACTACCCTCATTCGTTATCTTCTCATTAGCTAATGAAAATTTATAATTGTCACTAACTATTCTTAGAACTCATAGCACTGCTAATTAACAAATTAGCTTACTTATCAAGAAAAGTTGAATGTAATCCATAGTTGGCATTGTCGTGAGATATTGAAAATCATTAAATCACCTATAAAGACTCATTAGAAGACCTAATCAGTGTAGTTACTTAATCACTTCTTTTCGGACTCATTAGAAGAGTAAACAATTGGTAATTTGGTTGTATGAAAGGTTTTAAAACTCATGATGTGTTGATAAATATCTAGCTCAAACATAGTTGTCTACGTGTGGGTGTACTATAAACCTCTGCCAACTCCTTCGGAAATATAGGAGTGATGCTATTTTATGTTACGTGTAGTTAAAAGTCCGTGTTCTTCAACATAAACACTAAAATGAATAGTTTCATATGAAAAAACAAATAAAAATATTTTGACGATTTTTTAAAAAAAAACGGCATGAAATTTTTCGTCAAATCCGCAACCAAAAAATTATAAATAATTAGCACTATGACCACCTCCAAGGATGGTACGGTTAAACATGCCGTTTAGGAGATAATTCGATTTTTCATACTAGCTCCATACATTTTTTTCTTATAAAAATTATAACTCTTCCATTTGTGCACACATTTACTTCATATGACATTTTATAGAACAGTAATGATCAGCAGAAGTCATTTCCAGCAAAAAAAATAACATTTAAGAAATCGAGATCCTATGTCTTCTACAGCCCATTTTCGATCCACCGTGCGTCGTAACGATGTTGGTCGTGAGTCCCAGGCGTTCGAACTCGGGCGCTTTACTTTGTGTAAGTATTTTCAACCGACTTCAAAAAGGAGGAGGTTCTCAATTCGGTTGTTTTTTTTTTTTTTGTATGTTTGTTACGCGATTACTCCGCCAATTATGATTTGATTTTGATGATTCTCTTTTTGTTTGGTAGGGCATACTTCAGAAGTGGTCCCATATAAATTTGGTCAAGATCTGATGAGGGGTTTTTGAGTTGGCTTCAATAATACGTATTTTTCCTATCTAGTATATGTGGATGATATTCTAATAGAGGAACTATCACTGTAATTTACATAGCTGGTAATGGGTATTCAAATTTTTGTGGGGGTTTTGTGTAGGTACCACAACTAAAAAGTGAAAAATAAAAACTTTTTCACAAAAAATAAAACCGACTTCCAAAAAAAACACTACAAAGTGAAAAATAACTTTGATTTCGAAAATCGGTGGCAAAAAAACGAAAATAAAACCCCAAAGACGCCGCCGACTTCCGAAATCAAAGTTATTTTTCACTTCGTAGTGTTTTTTTTGGAAGTCGGTTTTATTTTTTGTGAAAAAGTTTTTATCATCACCACTGCTCACAAAACAGTGAAAGAAAACACGTGAGGAAACAGGTATACTCTAGAACCAAAAATTCAAAGACATGTGACACTTCTAACCCGCACTGGGCCTGCGTGAGATATCAGCACACTCCCTCTTGAAGGCAGGAGGCCTATGTCCCTGCAGTAGACACATTATAGGCTTATTATTATTGTACGGAGGGCGGACTAAAGGCGAGTAAATGATACAACGAATGCTGTTACAATACTGAGTTTATTATAATAGAACACAGGATTATATATCATGATTACTACTTCACACCTTCCCCCTAAAATTCAATAAAATAAAGGTTTTAAATTTATTTTATTGTCAATATTAAGATATACACACATTTTGTTAATAATCAATACATAAATTAATATTATGACACATTGATATAAAATGCGCTGTAAGTATACAATATTATAGAATATGATTTCATTGATAACATAATTATATGGTTAGAGATCTTAATTATAGTAGTCTCTGGTTACATTCGTCATCATAACTTTCATAAGTGTTAGTACATGCTTACATTATATTAATATGTAATTTAAATTCTAGTGATCACTGTAACATTTTTTTTTTATCCATAGTATGGTTTTGTTCTGTTTTTATGTATAATATTATTTTTTCCATTGTATTCGATCTCTACATTTGGTGACAAATCCCTAATCACTTTGTATGGTCCAGAATATAAATTTTTAAGTTTATTACCAGTTTCATTTTTTATTAAGACTTGATCGTTAGGCTTATAGTGTATTGGATTGATATATTGATCGTATCTACTTTTCCTATCTATCTTGCTGGCTATCAAATTTTTTCGCGCTTCCGTTTGAGAAACTTGAAGACGGTACTTAAGTTCAAGGGGATAGTTGTCGTAGTTATAAAGTGGCTCTACGCATTTTGCCAAATTATTGGGTAGGTTACACTTTCTACCATATACTAGTTCAAAAGGTGTAAATTTTGTTGACGTGTGAACTGTGGTATTATACGCAAAGCACCAGAACGGTAACCAAGTACTCCACAATTCGGGTTTTTCTTCAGTTTGAATTCGTAAAAACGCGCCTAAATTTTTGTGTGAGTTTTCTAACGCTCCAATGCTTTGGTGATGATATGCTGTTGAATTTAGTTTTTTAATATGTAGTAATTCACATACCTGTTTGACGGTGTCAGACATGAACTCCGTGCCTCGGTCGGTAGCAATCTCCCTCGGTACACCATGTTGAAGTATAAAGTTATTTACGAAGGTGCGCGCTACTTCTGTAGAGGTTTTGGTGACAAGGGGGTAAGCACACACATACTTTGTTAGCTCGCATTGCAGTGTAAGTATATAGGAAAAATCGTAACTGTCTTTATCTAATGGTCCTACCAAGTCTAAGTAAATTTTATCAAAAGCGGACTGAGCTGTCGTCGTGATTACCATGGGTTCTCTTACCTGCACTGTGTACTTATGTTTCTGACATTGAGTACATTTTTTAACGTAATTTTTGACATCACTTTCCATACCTGGCCAAAAATGGTATTTTTTTATATTGGTCAACATTCTTCTCACGCCCGCGTGACCACTAGTGGGTAAAAGATGAAAGTCATTGAGTATCACCTTTCTATCGTCTTTATCGTCTATTCTCTCTATATCTTTTAATATACACAATCTGGGACCTTTCCAGTTGCTTTGTGCCTTTATTTCGCTGGTAAGCTTTTCTACAAAAATCGTATTTTTTGATTGTTTTATGAAGTATACTTCAACTATATTAAGTTTTTCACAACAATCACTCAGGTCTCTCGCAAATTCGGCTCGCGTAATTTGTGATTGAGACGCTGGTTTTATAAATAAAGTTTTCATTTGGGCAACATAAAACAATATTTCAGTTTCTAATGTTATTATATTTTTATTTTTGAGATTTTCGTAACTACTATTGTCTGAAAATCTTAACTCTACTGCGTTTTGCGGTTTGATATGAGTTTCCACGACATTTGGTTGTTCTGCGAAATCGTGGGCGGTCGCGGTGGTCAGCTCATCATCTGTGACGGTAGCATCCAATTTTTGTTTTTGAGCGCGCGTCATTACTGAACACAAACGTTCATTCATTTCTTTCAGTTCGTTTGAAGAAATTTTTATTCTCGATAGTGCATCGGCAACGGTATTCTCGCTCCCTTTTACATATTCTATTTCATAATCATAGTCTTCGAGAACTAATCTAAATTTAAAAAGTCTACTGGAGGGGTCTTTCAAATTAAATAAGTATACAAGGGGTTTGTGGTCAGTAAGTATTTTAAATGTACGACCATATAAATACGGTCTAAAATATTTGACCCCCCAGACCACAGCTAGGAGCTCTTTCTCTATAGTGGGGTAATTCTTTTCTGCTTTATTGAGGCCCCTACTGGCGTATGCTACGGGGCAACCATTTGAGTTACATAAAACTGCCCCTATCGCGTACCCGGATGCATCCGTTTGATGTATAAATTGATTTTGTTCTGAGAAATCTGGGTACTGAAGAATTGGCGGCAACATCAAACTATTTTTAAGGGTTTCAAAAGACGTTTGACAAGAATCATCCCATATAAATTTTGAGTCTTTTTTGCATAGTAGATTCAAATGATATGCTTTGTCTGCAAAATGTTCTATGAACTTTCTATAATAGTTCGCAAATGCCACGAAACGTCTGACTTCGTCCGCATTTGTGGGAACTGGATAATTTTTCATTATTTTAATTTTGTCTGGGTCGGGCAGTATACCGTTGCCTGATACGACATGACCTAAATAGAGAATCTCCTTTTTTAAGAAGACGCATTTAGATGGATTTAATTTTAAATTCGCACTGCGCAATTTTTCAAATACTTGTATTAAATTTTTGTTATGATCGGAAAGACTTCGTCCCATACAGATGAGATCATCTAAATATACTAAACATTTTTCATAGGATAACCCAGCCATTGCCATGGTCATCATTCGCGAGAATGAGCTTGGACTAGTCTTAAGCCCCATTGGCATCCTTGTCATTTGGTACTGACCACTATCTACACTAAATGAAGTATATTTCCTGCTGCTTTCTTGCAGTGATATATTATAAAATCCCTGATTTAAGTCTAAATGTGTGAAGTAAATGCCGCCAGTCAATGAATCTAATATGTCTGTAATATTGGGCAGGGGGAATTTATCATTCTGTATACAATTGTTAAGCTTACGATAATCTACTACTAGCCGCCATTTCTTTTCCCCGGTGTCGGATTTTTTAGGCACTAGGAGTATTGGGCTAGACCATTCACTAGAACAAGGTTCAATAATATTTTGCTCTAATAAATTATCCACTTGTTTCTTTATTTCATCTTTCTGTGAATGTGGCATTCTGTAAGGCTTAACGTATACTGGTGCCACGTTTGGTTTCAATGTTATCGTATGTTCGTATAATTTGGTTGTGCCTAATTTATCTCCCGGAAGGAAGAAAATGTCTGAATATTTTGCACATATTGATTCTATAGACAATTGCTCCTCTTTATTTAAATGGTTAAGCGACAAAGAAGTGAATAATTTTTTGACACGATCGGCATTATTATTAGTTTCTTGAAACGTACAGACATCATACTCGCTTGCTTTATGAAGAGTGAGATTTATTGTTTTTAAGACTATATCTGAGTCAGTGGTATTTAAGATTCTAATGGGTATTTTCCCATTTGTGGGTTTAACTAAAGTACTCGCTACAAAAATTCCTTTTTGTATTTCTGTCGCATTAACTAAGCATTCCTCCGTCTCACATGTTCTAATAAAATGAATAGACTCTGATCTCGCTGGTATATTGGTATGTTTGTTTGCTATTATCAATGGTAAAGATACCTTTAAGTTGTTATTCCATAGCATTAGAGTTTGATTTCCGTAATTTAGCACCGATTTATACTTGCTCAAGAAGTCATGTCCCAATATGCCACTACCTTTACAAGGTAATGATTTAAAAACACAGAACTTATGGCGCAGTGTCTGTTTTCCAATAACTAAGTTTAAATAAACATATCCTATGCTCTGGACGTTGCCCCCAATTCCATTTACAGTAGTCGTCTCGTTATGGATTCGAATGTTTTGTTTGAGAATATGTTTATAAGTAACGACAGATATGGATGCGCCGGTGTCAACTAATAAATGATATGAGTAATTATTAAGCGATCTTATATTTACGTAACCTACACTATTACATGACAAAATATTATTATTAGTCACGAAAAACTGATTTTCATTTTGCTCTTCGCTTACTGAATTTTCCTGTGAGTCCGAGTTTTGCAAAGTATTTACATGCTGGTTCCCCGATGTACCACTGTTATTGTAATTGTACCTACCTCTATTTCCATAAAATGGTCTGGTCGGCCTGCGCCGACCTGCATGGGATCCTCGCTCAACGTGATCCTGTTGTTCACCCTGGTTCTGGGGAGGCTGCTGGTAACCACGTCCGCGTCCTCGACCTGTATGCGGGAAGCGGCCTCTCCTCTGCGGCCAATTATAGGGAGGCCGGCCTCTATAATTCATGGTTAGAATATTAGAAGTTGATGGACCTGAGATATCTTCATCGATAGCCGCCTGCACTGCGTCTTTTAATGATGTAAAAGTTCGGGCTGTAATTATTGTGCCTAGTCGTCGACTTCTCAATCCATCGGCAAAACATTTGATAGCCTGTTTTTCGTTTATTGGTTTCAAAACTTTAAAATTAGCATCGTTGCCATCTGATTGGGATATTGTTAAGTCAACAAATAATTCCGTTATTTGTTTTCCGAAATCATCTATCGTTAAATCATTCTGCTTAAAGTTTTGCAGTTTTTGTTGAATTGAAGTGCTGGCGTGCACTGCCAGCTGCCTGATGTCAGCTACGTTACTTCCACCTGCTGCGTTTTGTGGAACTATTACCTCTTCCTTCGTGTTAGTAGTTCCCATTTTGAAAAGAACTTGTAAAATTTTCACAAAATAGAACAGTTATTGGGCCGAGTTCGGACAAAAGATTGGTCCCGATGCTATACATTATGACACCACTTGTGCCGTTTTGGTCAATGGAATGTAAACACTTATTTTACTGTCACGGTCGCCATGTACGTAGGGCGGACTAAAGGCGAGTAAATGATACAACGAATGCTGTTACAATACTGAGTTTATTATAATAGAACACAGGATTATATATCATGATTACTACTTCACACTTGACCATTAGGAAATTCTTAGTTGCAGCCTAAAGCCTGGATTTGTGACCGGTTGATGGCAATAGGCTTGCCCCTACTACAATGGAATTTTACATTAACTGTGGACTGTAGACCTACTGACTGCCTGTGCATACACGCGTAATATTATGTTTTGTGATTAGGTACATGTAAGATGTATTGTGATGTCAAGTGGAATTTTCTAACCGATGCGTTACTGTGAGCGATGTATTCCTCATACATTACTGGACTGGGACTAACCTAACAGTCGCAGGTGGCAAAGTGAGTGTCTTATCTGATTAGCACGGAGAGAAGTGGGTGTGATTCTGCATGGTCTGTCATGTAAGCTAAGTATACAGAAGTATACTAAATTTTGTGTTATTACGAACATAGTATATTGGAACCCATACTATTATGGAATAGGTCGTATTTCAAAGTTGCAATCGTAATTCCCCGAGTAAATCGCTTTTTAATTTTGCCAAGTGTTTACATATTATTGTTCGTGACTGGACATGCTGTTAGCATAATAATTAAGTACTTTGAATAAGAAAAAAAGAGTATCTACCGTAGTACCGGAATCATGTTCCGGAATTGTTGCACACCACAAACACCCCAATTAGAATATTATGTTATAATCATAATACATACACTGAATTTTTACTATCTTTTATACACCTCGTCCTAAACGGCTGGACCGATTTGGATGAAATTTTGTGTATATATTTTAGTGGGTCCCTGGATGGTTTTAAAATACAATTGGACCCGGTAGGTGGCGCTGTTCGGGCAGGACAACGTCTGCCAAGTCCGCTAGTTATGTATAAAATGCTGTTTGTTTACTAAATTAGAATAACTGATTCTGGGAGAAAATTGTGGTCACATTATAAATATACGCACGGTCGCAAAAAAAAAAACTCAATAAATCCTTGATCTACGTCCACATTCGTTTATTTTGACTGTGGTTGGTGGGTACAGCAGAAGTGTGATTGTAATTTACGTTGTTTTAATTATTTTGGGATTAAAATTACAGAAATCGATTCAACGATTCTTTAAAGAAAGAAAGAAAGAAAAATATTTTATTTGGGACACGCACAGGAAACACAAACAGCAATAATATTTTTCATCCCACCATCTCGGAAAGAGTATTTTTAATCTTCAGTATCTGAGTGGAAAAGCCGTTTTTATTCTCTAGAGGATAAAGTAAATTGAATTTAGAACATCGTGTGCACTAAGTTTGTGAATTAAAAAAAACATTAAACCTATTTACTGCTACCTCTATGGTGCCGAATATATCATACAACTTTTTTTTAATTTGTTAAAAACTCAGACTCGGAACCTTCTTGGTGTTCTTTTTTCAATTTGCTTTGTACGCGGTTCTTTACGCTACATTTTTTCACTCAATTTAAATAACTGTAGCAACGTTACTTTAAAATTTTCTTAATTATACCTTAGTATTATTTTGTTATAATTTAAAGATTATTCTGTAATACTTACCTGTCATAATGTAGTAATTAATACCTAAACTGAAATAAAAGTGTACCTATCTTGTGATTGTAAACGTTTTTTTTTTTGCATTTAGTCATTTCCTCGCTGAGGTGGAATGAAAAGTTACGTGTTGCACTCGAGTGCAAAGATTTTTCACCTCGTGCTCTTTTGATTCCCTCGCTAACGCTCAGGATTCTAATTTTGAATCACTCGCTGCGCTCGTGATTCAATTTTAGAATCCTTCGCTTGCTCGGTCATCAAAATTGAACACGCGGTTAAAAAGCAACTTTGCACTCTTGTATAACAAATAACTATTAAAAAAAGAACAAAATTATATAAAATTTAATAGGTATATATGTATATCTTTATATTTAAATAAATATATTTTTTCCTCAATTCTCGCTATTGCACCTACCACTGTTTGTCTCTGCATCACCCAAAGGTTGACTGGTAGTAAATGCCTGTGGCATTAAGTCCGCCTCTGTACACTTATGTGCTTGAAGTGTTAATTCATTTACACATTGTATATGAGGTAGGCGTTACATAAGAATATAACAAGCAATACTGAATTATTTCAAGAGGATGTCACTTTTAATAAGGCGATTAACACACGGCACCGCTCGACCGCGCGGTAGGAGCAGTTTGCGGTAGAAACGAGCACCGCTCGACCGCTGTGTACGTGTGTTAGGCATCTACGGATTTATTAGAGACCAATGCGACATGAGATCCGCTTCACCGCCTACCGCGGCGGTACGCGGTGCCGTGTGTTAATCGCCTAAGAGCCTATCACAAACTATCGTTTTATGAAAACAATCGCCGCATATCCAATTTTGAAACTCTTGAAAGGCGCGACGCGACTCTGGCCGAACAATTTCTATGAAAATTTCGCGGAAATTGTTCTACCGATGTCACGTCACGATTATCTGCTTTAGTGACTGATTGCAACCAGAGTCAGTTTTCTACCACCATCACATGATGTAAGGTTGCAGAAAGTATAGGAATTAATTTAACCGGTCCTTTTTTTCGGCCCTTTTATTCAAGCTCATGTAAAGGTTATCTGGTAAAGGGAAGTTTACATTATGACGCGGGCTGACAGTTCTCCACGCTGAATCTCCATTCTTTTTCTATCATTCTAAAGGTGAACGTCCACTGGTCAGCGCCGCCCGCAACGCACGCAACGAATTCGGTTTGCTTTATATGAAAAAATAAAACGAGCGCTCGGTGTGGACGGCACCGATAGTGGACGTAGTGCTATATGAATTTCATACAAAGCAAACCAAAATCGGTTGCGTGCCGAGCATGCGTTGCGGGCGGTGCGGACCAGTCGACGTTAATATGAAATATTGTTTCCATTATACACGCCAACAACCGATAAATTTTTCGCAGAGGTCGGTTGTAACAGCCAACCGGACAAAACCTCTACAGTATAGTTTCAATCTGCCTAGCCTTTTCCCAACTATGTTGGGGTCAGCTTCCAGTCTAACCGGATGCAGCTGGATACCAGTATTTTACATGGAGCGACTGCCTATCTGACTTCTACAACGCAGTTAGTGGGTAACAGTCCCTCTCATCAGTATAGTGTGTTGTTAGAATAGTTTGAGGCATTAGTTTTTTTTTTTTCTAGTAATTTTGACCACTACCATTTCATTGTTCTATGAACAATAATAACAACAAAATAAACCAACAAAATTACCGGCTAAGTGCAAACCTGAATCGCGCACTAAGAATTCCATAAGATATATTTATTTGCTCAAACATGTGTACCTACACATGCAAGAATAATAAATGCATGCAGGAAAAAAATAATATAGGCTCAGACATGTTTGCCACATACTATGGCGTGCAAATATTAGTGTTTGGTAATAATTAATTTCAACAAAATGTCGTTAATTTAACGTCAGTTCAGCAATCAATAATAAATGAGGTAAGTGTAATAATTAGGTAAAACAGCAAAAAAATAATAATGCATGAAATAGTCCTGCACTAACCGGGGGTTGTCCTTGGGTGCACTAGATTAGTGCGTACAGGGATAATCGTCGGTTAGTGCCGTCATTTCATTAGACACGTCTAACGGGCCTCTGCAAGTTGGCTTCGGCCCCTCGTACGCCTACCAACGGTCCGGGACCTAGGGTGGCTAGGGTCCCGAGAAATTTCAAAAGAAAAAATAAATAAAAATAATGCATGAAATCTATGTCAAACTAAAAGATTATGTCAGAAATTCATTAATAGTGTAATAAGCTTTGTTAGTTAGAAATGACTTTAATACCTAATAGGCACGTTTAGTACTGTGAAAAGAAGTGGCTTTTCTTTTACGGTTAATAAGTTACAGCCCTATGCGTAGAGATGCCTAAAAACTCAACACGAATTTATGTTTATCAAGTCAGGCCACCCACGTTGCTACACGATTACTCGATCTAACATTATTTTAGACGAATACGTACTAGCCAACCTGTCACAATTGTAATTGAATCTAAATAATGTGTCTCTGGGAAGACAAATTGTATGTCATTTTGCTTAAATTAGCCCCGGGCTATAAGACACAAGAACAAGGTTCCGAAAACACGAACATACTAATGTATGTACCACATCAATAGTGGATCTCTTTGATGAGGAGCTCGTAGTGAAAGTACCTCTTCTGCCGCCATACCAATTTCTGCCGCCTAGCATTGCTGTACTCCGGTTCGAAGGATACCTTCAGAATTTTATGATTCCATATCATAACATAGCATCTCGCCCTGTATTCCCCGATAGGTTAGGCCATATCTTCACATGTAATTATAATTAACTAGCACTTTGCCCGCGGCTTCGCTCCCGTGGTCTTTCCCGCAAGACCCGTTATTTTTCCCAGGATAAAAGTAGCCTATGTTACTTCCTGAAAACTAAGCTTTCTAATGGTAAAAGAATTCTTCAAATCGGTCCAGTAGTTTCGGAGCCTATTCAATACAAACAAACAAACAATCAAATCTTTCCTCTTTATAATATTAATATTAGTATAGATAATAAAGACTAGCTTTTGCCCACGTCTTCGTCCGCGTGGAAGTTGCAAAATATCCCACGGGACCGTAATACCGGGATTACATACCTAATAGCTGAGGAAAAGGTCATTGACTCCTACCGCTGCGCCCGCGTTGCCGTCAACCATAATTATTATGTAACGCGTAATTTTAAATAAAAGAAGAAAAAACATTTATTTAGCACAGCCTAAAAGGCATACAAGTAAAAAGAAATCAAATAAAAGGAAAGAATACAATATAAAAAGTGTAAAAGTGCGTTGTAAGATACTAGCAGGAAATCTGTGATATCTTTTAAACTATTCATTTAAATTATATGATAAAAAGGCATATTTCAATCTAAATTAAATGCCCAATTTCAATAACAGATTTTATTGGATAAGGATACCGGTCAAAGCTTCGGAAATAACAATGAATTTTTTATCAAATTCTGAAAGATAATAATGGTTACTGTGGGTCAACCTTAAAAACTATACTTAAGCCATCCCGGACTTTTTTGTTGAACTTTTTAAGATGAACCATTCTGCAGAACATATTTTTTATATATCTTTTACGATTTACGTGGCACATTCCTGTAAAGCTCCCAGTCGGCATGATTTTTTCCGACATCTTCAATAATAATCGTCATTTTTCAGCCAATTTACCCAAACCTTTAATGAATTATACACTAAAACCTTCCCATGAATTACTCCGTCCATTTGTGAAAACCGTTTGAAATTCCGTTTAGAAGTTTTTGAGTTTATCGCTTTCAGACAGACTGACGTTGTGGGGGACTTTTTTCTTTATAAAACAAGTAACTATAGTACATAACTCAACTGAATATATAAGGTTATGGATGTATACAAAATATTGTACATCCCCCCCCGGACGTTGTCTCGAGTGGACGTTTCTGTGTTCTCGTATCTATTTTAAATCTATAAAATAGTCAAAAGTGAAGTAAATTGTATACAAGTGACATTATTCCGTGAACAATAGCAAAAGTAATAAACAGTGTAAAAACCAAAACTGTGTGTGACCTTATACCGAAGTTATAAACAAAAACATTTTTAAGTGATCGTTATTTTTCTTGTCACAGTGTCGAATTGGTTGACCTCTATTGTAACCTTTTACGCCAACTATAAATCCGTACCAACATATCACCTAATTTGACACGCTAAGCAACAAGCACGGTGGCCTAGTGGCTCGCTTCACTTACCCTAATGAAAGGTGATCGACAAGTCAATGGTTCGAACCTCACCTCGGACGAATAATTTTTGAGATCTTCAAATTTGTTTTAAATTGTTTCCTGGTACAGTACGACCTAAAAGTAAATAATAGTAGCAGTAATCAGTGAGGCGCTTCACACATACCTCCTAATATTAACAAATTAATACAATAATGTCCCGCTCAAACGACGCCATGTACCACTCAGACACCGACCTTACGATTGTTCCTGCTCGCGATAATAATGTGAATATTCTGCAGCGTAAAAGGAAACAACCTGAGTGTGAAATTAAAGACGCGCTTAATATGTTTTCTCAGGAAATAAATAAGAAGTTGGATGACTGGCGTCGGGATCTAGACGGTGCCATGTCAAAAATATCCGAAAATATTTTCACAATTAAATCTGATCTTGCAACTGTTACCGAAGTCACATCAGATATAAAAAAGGACCTACAATCTTTACGATCTGACCACTCAAACTTGAAGACGCATGTATCTACCTTGGATGACAAGCACCATCATATTTTACTGGACATTACAGAACTTAAGAAGTCGATTGAATATGCTTGCGATCAGCAAAATGATCTAAAAAAATATATCGATTCTTTGAACGCGCAAACGCCTGACCATTTGAGCGAAATTATACAGGGATTCGAATTAAAACTTGATTCATTGGAGCAACAGGCGAGGCAATGTAACATTGAGATCTGCAATTTACCCGAAAAGCGCACTGAGAATCTAGTAACGCTTCTGCAGACCATCGCTACACAAATAAACTTTCCATTGTCTCAGAAGGATGTTATTGCCATTCACCGTGTCCCTCATGCACACAATGAGAATAATAAACCTAAGAACATCATAGTCAAGTTGAACTCACGCATACTACGAGATAATTTCCTGAGCACATTTCGCCTGGCAAAAGGCGTGCGTACTGATCAATTAGGACTTGCTGGAAATTCGCAACCTATTTACATACACGAGCATCTGACTTTGAAAAAAAAACATCTATTTCGTGAGTGTAAGGAGGCGGCTAAAAAGAACAACTTTAAATACGTGTGGGTCAAAAATGCCACCATCCTTGTTCGAGAGATTGATGGTTCTGCTGCTTTGGCCATACGATCGACACATGACATTCAGAAAATTATACCTGCCAAAAACTCTGCCCCTGTTGCAAATAAATAGCAATGCTATTAATCTAAGATTTGCTCACAATAATTTTATATTAGCGATTTTAAGTCTTTGCATGTTTGTCGTCAATATTAGTTTAAGGCTACCTTATTGTTTTGTAAACTGCATGCTACTCACCAATATTTATTTTAGGCTACTTTTAAATTTTGATAACTGCATGTTACTTGTTATTATAAGTTTTAAGCTACTATTCTGTTTTATAGATTACTTTAACCTACAAGCTAGTTATTCTTGCTCTGTTATTATTTTAAACAACAATTCCAGAATTATGTTTCTCTCTAATTGTTATTATTTTTGTTTGTATTTAAGCGTGGTTATGTCGTTAGTACTATATATCGCTCAGTTCGACCTGGACTCCAAATACGTTTCACTTGTAATGTTACTTGTTGTTTATATCTTGTTGACACTGCACGTATCAGTATATACTAATTTATTCTTGGATTCACAAAATGTCGGATAGCCTTTCATTATATTATCAGAACTGTAGGGGTTTACGTACTAAGCTGAACACCTTACATATGAATATCTTATCCAATTGTTATGATGTGATAATTTTAACGGAGACCTGGCTCACTCCTCACATAATGGACGGTGAATTTATAGATGAGCGATACGTAGCTTACAGATGCGATCGTAATCGAATTACCACAAACAAAAAAGATGGAGGGGGAGTGCTCATCGCCGTACTGAAAAACTTGAATGCCGTTCATTTGCAGGCCGAGTTGCCAATCATTCCGTCAATAGAGCATGTCGTTATCCAAATTCCTGGTCTTGGTCAGGAAAAATATTACATAAGTGCGGCATACATTCCACCAAAAGCCCCTGAAGACGTTTATCTGGCTCACTTTGAAACATTGCAAAATAGTCTGGGATCGGTGAATCCAACTACTTTCCTCTTATTCGGTGACTACAATTTGCCTGACATAGAATGGCTCCCCTCTGCTGACAATCCTACCGGAGCGCTTAACTGTTATGGCAACTCATCGTTATATAGACTAATGGATAACTTTATATCCTTAATAAACGGTTATCAATATAATTCCATAAAAAATTATAGGGGACGTATTTTGGATTTATTGATTAGTAACGGGAGCTGTAATGTCCATGCGCCTCCTTCTTCTTTGATACCTCCTGACAATTATCACCCTCCTTACTGTTCTTTCATTAGTTATAAAGCCAAACTTAAAATGTTACCCCGTGCACAATCTATAAAATATAACTTTTACAAAGCCAATTTTGATCTAATTAACGAAGATTTAGCTACTATAGATTGGGTCGAAATCTTTAGGGGTGAGTCTGCTGAGAACTCTTTAAACATTTTCTATGATTATATTTTCAAAACAATAAAAAAATATGTTCCTAGGTCAGCCCCACGATCTCGTAAATTCCCCATTTGGTTCTCAAAGTCATTAATACGAATATTTAAAAACAAAAATAAAGCTTGGATCAAATGGAAGACATATAAAAACGTCTCTGACTATGAACAATTTTCTTTTCTAAGGAGCAGATTCTATGTGGAGTGTAAAACGGGTTATAACAAATACATTGATTCTGTGGAAGATAACATACATAAAAATATCAAATATTTATGGAGTTATATCTCAAATCGTAAATCAAATGCGGGTATCCCTTGCTCAATGACATATAAAAACCAGAGCGCCAATAACCCCAAAGAAGTTTGCGATTTATTTTCAATTTTTTTTCACTCTGTATATGAACCGTCCACATTTGTGAGGGATGCCTGGTCTCCTCCCGAGGCATACTGCGAGGGTGCTGCTATAATTAATCATATTAATCTAACCATGGATAAAATTATAAAAGCATTAAAATCTCTGGATACTACCAAAGGTCCTGGACCGGATGGTGTTCCAGCGTATTTTCTTAAACATGCCGCCAGTACAATATGCACGCCCCTACATATTATTTACAATAAATGTATCACAGAGGGTACTTTTCCAGACATCTGGAAAAAGGCTAATATTACGCCGGTGCATAAATCTGGTTCTAAACGTGAAGTGGAAAACTATCGTCCAATTTCTATTTTGTCTGCCTTGTCGAAGCTTTTCGAGAGACTTGTCCATGATGAGATCAATCCTATCTTGCATAACATAATAATTAAACAGCAGCATGGATTCGTCAAAAAAAGATCTACAACCACAAATTTGTTAGTTTTTACGGATTACTTGTTTAATAACATGGATCAACGGTCACAAGTAGATGCTGTGTATACAGACTTTCGAAAAGCCTTCGACAAGGTAGATCACGAACTTCTTCTTGCAAAGATTGCATACAACGGCATACGAGGCGACTTATTGAGATGGTTCTCATCTTATGTTACAAATAGAACTCAGAAGGTGGTGATACAGGGTCATGAGTCTGAATCCATTAATGTAACTTCTGGTGTGCCTCAAGGATCAATCCTTGGTCCCCTACTCTTTGTCCTATTTATAAATGACATTAACAGTTGTTTTAAGCACTCAAAATTTTTACTTTATGCTGATGACCTTAAAGTTTTTAGGAAGATAAATTGTGCTGATGATTGTATTCCATTTCAAGACGATCTTAATAGATTATCAACTTACTGCAATAATAATAAGCTTCAACTAAGCATTCCTAAATGCCTATCTATAACATTTACAAAAAACAAAAATATTTTTTCTCATACCTATTACTTAAACAACACCGCTTTGAGAAAAGAATCTTCGATTCGAGACCTCGGAGTACTGTTGGACAGTAAGCTTCATTTGGATCAGCATATTGATAAGATTATTGGCAACGCATTCCGAATGTATGGATTCGTAATGAGAGCGACCACTGATTTTAAACGCACAAACACATGCACACTCTTATATAAATCTTTGGTAAGGTCACAGTTGGAATATGCAGTCATGATATGGAACCCTTTATATAAGAAATATACATACAACCTAGAGAAAGTACAGTACAAATTTTTGAAAGCAACACACTACCGATGCTGTCGTAGAACCCTAACCTATAAAGAATTACTCACTCATTACAGGTTAACAAAATTGGAGTCCAGGCGCACTTTTCTGGAAACTATGTTTCTTTATGACCTTTGCGCTAATAGATACGACTGTACGGATTTAACAAACAGCTTGTCTTATATTGTACCTAGAACTGTAGTGAGACGAGAGGTGCGCGCGCGTCCCCTGTTTGCAGTGTCTTCTTGTCGCACAAACGCTGGTGTCCGTGCACCTCTTCGTCGCTTGGCACAAAATTATAATATACACTTCTCAGATGTAGACATATTCTCTCTGTCTGCTAGTAAATTTCGAAATACTCTGAACAACAAAATCAAAGACTTGTAGAATTAGTTATTAAGAAACTCAAATTATGTCTCACTTGTAGACGTTCCCAAAATTGTATGTCATATATAAACTGTGGATAACGTAGTGAGTTACACACTTATAATATGTACTATGTCTACCTACTATTATGTTTATTTCTAGTGTGTAATTGTTTGTTTTCCCGAACTAATAAATAAATAAAATAAATAAAATTGTAAAACATTTTAAGGAGTAATTAAGGAGTTTTTTGCCCATTCTTTTCCATACGAAGCTACGTTTTGGAAGGGCACCTAGAAAAAAAAAAAACTTGTTTTTTTTTTAACCTATGGAGCTATAGGTAAAACTTCTGCCCACCCCTTCGGGGAAGCAAGGCGTGTTTCTTTGTTACCTTCAAATGGTCTGTCGACTGGTTTTCCACAGAATGATATATGTATATAAAAAAGCGTCAAATATAAATAAATACAGTGACCCACTATTTTTATATTTGACGCGTTATTTAAAAAAAAACTACAATAGAGCGAATAAAAATGGTCATTTTGAAAATTAACAGTTCGAAACCTGAATGCGCGACTCCGACTCACACTTGGCCAGTATTTTAAGATATGCATAATTTTCTTATTTTTCCTGTAAAACAAAAACTTTGTTGCTCTGCGATGCTTGTCCAACTGAGCGTCGCTCGTCATTAGATACTAATACTCTGTGACATTTCATTAGCGGACGGTGGTCACGTCAAAATTATTATTTTTACTCTGTGTCATTGACACCAGTTGGTATCTTTATGTTATCAATATGCATTAATTTTGTATTTAGCATAAACTCACACCGGCGGCAGAGTGCGTTTCGAACCACGCCAAATGAAGGGTTCCGTAGTTGGGATGAGTTCATCCCAAGAACAAACTTAAGAGCGTTTATCCTACACTTTCAGAATAAACGTAATTGAAAAACATGTTCTGCCATACAATCCAACTGCAAATTAAAGTTTGAACGCTCAATATTAAGAGATTTGCAATGTTATTTTAAAACCATTGACGAAGTTTTCCTGTAATCTATAGATAAGCATAAAACTATTTTCCGGTGTTTTTCATTATTTTTCGCTCATTATTTTTGGTGTTAGGGGGAATGGTCAATTTTCATAATTTTTCTTAAAAATAACTTTAATAATATTTATTTTAAAATGCCTCACAAAAGTGACACCCCTATTTAAAATTCATTTATTGACGTTACACGTCCGTGTTTGGGTCACAGAAATTCATATTTGTACCAAATTTACACACGAGTGATGCTATAAGGGTTCCGTTTATTTCCTTTTGAGGTACGGAACCCTAAAATAGTACCCGGGCGTTAAGGGTTCATATAATGGTGTCGCGGGAAAGTCCGAAAGGGATACCGGGCCCCTGGCAACGTACAGGCCACTGACTAATACCGACTCGTGTTCCTTCAGTTGCCTGTACCTTGCCCGGGGCCACGGTATCCCTTTCGGACTTTCCCGCGACCCCGGCAGGCATCGGTCCTAGCGGAGTCCCCGCCAGTTCTGCTGCCATCTCTTTGAGGCGCGCGTGGAACACAACGTGCCGTCAGAGTCGACCCGGGCCTGGTCTTTATCGGACGGCGAGCTACCCATTGCTCACCGCCCGCAAGCCCGCGCCTACGGTGGCGGTACTACGGTACCGTAGGCGCGACACGAAATTCGCCTCTCCCTCACGCGTTCCTCCTCCTCCTTCGCGAGCATTACTGCTTTGCAGAAGGAGGTGACGGCCTCCCATGCCCTCTCGCTCCGTAATTTGGGCGCGAGAGCCCAGAGCGGGAGAAGTTATTTGATAATTTCCCAAACAAAAAAAGCGTTCATATAAAGACAGAAAATCATATGCACAAAACCTGCATCACACAATTAGAGTTTACCGCGCGAACAGCATCTAATGGGCAGTTGCCCGCCAGACACGACACCCGTCTGGTCGCAGGATTCTCCTTCTTCTAAAAGAGGATGAGTGAACTTTACACCCTGTTCCTCATGCCTCTAAATTGCACAGAAGTGCACAGTACTAACAGAGAACTTAATGATTATAGGACGTACGACGTGTAAGATACTGAAAATTATACACCAATTCAGTATATATTATACTAATATTTCTGTATTTATATTCTTGCACACATACGAGTACAAACTTGGTAAACCTACTTTTAGCCATATTTAACAAACTATTTATATAGATACTCAATATAATATCAGTATAGACTTAGACTTCTTGAAGAGAACTATTTTAGAAGCTAGAGAAGGGATGGTACAAAACAATTTAATTAATTCGATTATCACAAAAAAAAACAATATTTAAACAATTTCCAAAATCTATTTTTGCCAGTATTATCGACATTTTCGTCGGCATCTCTAAATATTTTTTAAACTTTTGTAGCTCGTTAGATGGCTGATTAAATGAAGATGTCTTTCCCGTCATTAGTAGGCTTAAATGCTTCAGTAAAATTTTGATTTAATAAACTTCAGACATTATTTTTTTAACTGTGTGATGTAATCTTTTGGCAATCCACCTTAAGGCGCAGGGTTCCGATTTGCCTTTGTCTCTGTCTTTTTCTTTACGTGTAAAGAGTAAAGAAAATAACCACACTTTTGTACTTTTTCAATGTTTTTCATTGTTTTTTCCTATTGCTCATATTATCCATCTCATCATAATCCATCACTGAATGCAGGTTGACATTAGACATTTTATGGTATATTTTTAAGTATAATTATAATTGTTAGTGAAGGTATAAACTGCTTTTAAAGACAATTAAGGGATGTGTTTGAAGATTTTTTTGAAGCATTAATGTATGTTTAATTATGAGAGTTCCATCACTGTATTAAAATAAGACTTGAAAATATCATTCTTTTTTTTGGTCAAAATTATTTACGGTTTAAGAGATACACTGCTTTAAAAAACCCCGTTTTCGGAACCCTGCGCCTTAATGTAATTACTTGTTAATGTTAATTTTGTACGCCTTAAATTGGCAAAACATAGTGCACATATTTTACACAATATACTATCTGTCATAATATATTTAAACAAAATATATGATTGATTGATTGATGTTTTAGAAAAATTGGTTACGTCGAAAGGTTTATTAAAGTACCGGTACTCTATGAAATCTCAATGACGGCCATTCAATTTGAGAGTTTAGAGAAAAGTGATAATTATTTAGTGACGAATTCTGGGTAATTATCAAAAATACTTAAAAATAGTGTTTTATCGGATACCATCCATTTTTGCCTAGGGTTTGTGGGGTGCTTAATTGTTGCAAATGGGTCACACTATCGCGTCCCAAAAATAATACGTCAAATTACAATTCACCCTCTAGATAGGTACCTAATAGATAATCCTCTCTTTAATAAAAGTAGGTACAGCTTTTCCCAATAGATATTGTAAACATATTCAAACATATTATAACAGTAGGCGCGTTCCCTATCGTTAACATAACATTAGATTTAAACAAACAGAGTCGGTACAAACATAATTTGTCCGCCATATTATGCGAGGCGAGACTGCGATAATTTGATACAAGATAACTACAGTAATATATTCTAAAACTAGCTTTTGCCCGACCCGCGGCTTCACCCACGTTTTGATCGGAAAATATCCCACAGGGACGTACTACCGGGATACAGAGTAGGTACATATTATTTTGTCTGTAATTAATGACTACTTTTGTACTGACTCTGATTGTATATTTAATTATTTACTATATTTTGCACTGCCTAATTTTATATAGGTACCTACTTATGAAACTGAAATTAATAATTAATTTATAATTGCCAATTTAATTACTAACATTATTATAAACAAAATTGCAATCTATATAAGACGGAGTTATGCCCGAAAATACGAAAATCAAATTGATCGATCCAAATTGAGAACCCCCTCATTTTTAAAATGCGTCTGGTGCTCTCCCGGTGATTCCTCGTTGCGGTTCAGGTAGGTATCTAATTACGTAACACATTTTCGTAAACGAACACGACAAATTTGTTTCGTTTTGACAGTTCAACAACATTCATTGCATTATTTACGTTGTTCGAACTCATGAAGCAATGGATTAGCAATTTGTTTCAAAATGATTCAAATTCTGATTGATCGCGTATTACGTAATCAGGGTACCTACAGGTTGCATAACTACCTTTAAGTCTGTGATAAATAAAATAATTTTCTTTCTTTATTTTTTTCTTTTCTACCCGGGGATCAAACCCAGGATTCTACGCCCAAAGGCCAAGCTGACGACCATTATACCAAAGAGACACTAATAATTAAAAAAATATCACAAAATTGTAACTTGACCATCCCTTTCACGGAGAATTAAAACTTTTAACAATTTGAGGGTTCCTGTCATCTTTCATACTTTAAAAAAGTTTTCTATCTTTTTAACCGACTTCAAAGAAGGAAGTTATGTATTTGGATTCAAACTCAAAGAACCAATTTAAAGAGGCAAAAAAAATTCAAAGAGTCTGTCAGTCAGAAATATGAAGCTAATTGCCCATTCCAAAACGCAGATCTCTATGGAGAAGAACGGGCAAGAAACTCCAAGGGGTGTCCTTGGAGTTTCTTGCCCGTTCTTCTTTTAAATCAAGAATTACAAAATCATGGGTACATTTAAAAAAAAAAACAATTCAAAATAAGCCCTGGCAGATAAGAGATGGCCGGTCTCAACTGACGGCGCCCGTTCACAAACATGACGCGGACGCATGGATCAACACCATCCAACACACTCGCCACCATCAGTGAGACACATAGAAGTGAACATGACATACTCTACCAATACAATATGAATGCTGCTTTCTTTATGCAGAAAAGAGCCTTGAGAACTAAGTATGCTTCGCATTAAACAAACGGAGTGTTGTAGCTCAGATCATTTTAAGAAACTGCACATTCATCCCTCTATATTCTGGTACTGCTTGGTCATTTTAATTGAGACAGAAGAACAGAGACTTATCAGAATGAAAACGCGAAGAAAGGATCTACCTAATTTCATACGGCCTAAGCTTAATGTCGTTATACATGCCTCAAGAGTGCAATCAGTAAATATGTACAATCAAATTGCCTGTACAATTTAAAAACTCTGTAAAACGAATTCAAGAGAAAATTAAAGTCATTGTTAATGAAGAAATGTTATTACAGCATTGAAGAGTTTCTCAAAAATAATATTCAGATTCAGATCCAGATAACTTTATTTGCTCAAACATGTGTGTACATACAATTAACAGTACATACATATTGTCATGGTGTGCAAATATTAAACAAAATTAGTATTAAAAAACTATAACAACATTCATTAACATTGACAATGCTGACATAAATAACAAATAAAAATAAATTGATTGATTCGTATTTAATTCATATACAAAATTGTCAAATATTCAATTATCAAAAAAAAAAACATAATATTGTCAACGTAGGTCCAAAATATTCAATAGGAACATCATTATCAAATTAATTTTTATTCCTTTATTTTACATTATTACATATAAATTATATTTTTAAATATTAGAATAAAATCAAATTAATTATTATTAACATTACATACATTTCAGATTCAATTAATTTATAAAAGAACATGTCAATTTAAAATGAGTCCTTTAAAAATTCATTACACATCATAATGTGCTTTACTAGCTAAAAAAGATTTTACCATCCTTTTAAATGCTACTACGCTTAGCTCCATCTTCATGGCTTACAAGTAACGCAAAACAAAGCTATCAAAGTTTTATTTAATTACAATTACTTAAGAGGGAACAGGGGCTGCGAGGAATTTGAAAAATAGGTATTTGAAGAAACTATTGCCATCGCGCTGCGCCCGAAAAACCGAATTAAACCCCGTAAAGTGCGATAGGGACAACTGCAGCTCAGACCGATTATATCACAAAATTATTGACGAAAACGACGTTTGGCATCCTCCTTTTTTCTCCTCGAAAACTAAGCCGATTTAATAAAACATTAAAATTTTAAGAAAGAGTACGTCTAGGTTCCTATTATTTTCTTTTATGTTAAAAACTTTTCCGAATTAGTTTGGTAGTCCTCTAATCACGGCGGTAAAAATGGGGCATTTTTGTAATTTTTGGAGGGTCATAGTTTCCTTAGTTATTAATTGCTGAAAAAAAGGAAATGACAGGGACAAGCCTATAGAGACCCTGATTTTAAAAATGACAGCTCTAGAGGCATTACTCAGGAAGAAAAACGGGGAATACGTTTGTATGGAGAATCGCGAGCCCTGTTCCCTCTTAACACCTACGAAAGAAGTTTATGCTAAAAGTAAACTATTTAACCTTAAAAAATCATATACTTACCACACATGCATACTAATAAAGAAAATCTTAACAAATAAAATACACTCGCAAATCATCTTCAAACACAAAACTCACCACTACTACGCCAGGAATAGAGATAGCATAGAACTGCCTTCAGTTAGGGCTTTGTACGGAAGAAGAACTATACAGTTTGAGGGAGCGCAGCTTTATAATAAGTTACCGAAAGAAAAAAGAGATTCTTCATCAGTGAACATTTTAAATAAAAGATTAATGTTGTATTTGGCTAACCAACGATAATGAATTCGTAACTCACTGTGTGTGCTCGATAGATCGAATGACTGATGACTGTTCGACACAAATGTAATTTTTTTGAAGAATAAATTAATTAATTAATTTGCATTCTCAACTGCCAGGCTCTTTCAAGCCAACATACATCTGTAGAGGTTACACCGCCACAGACGAACTAAATCCTGCATCGCGCAATTAGAGTTTACCGCGCGAAGGATAATTATATATGTATAAGACTATCCGTCATCAACAGTTGGGCAGTCGGCCCGCCAGACACAACACCCATCTGGTCGGAGGATCCTCCCTTTTCTATGGTGGATGAGTGAACTTTACACCCTGTTCCTCATACCCCTAAACATCTAACATTAACCGCTTCTTGGTACTCAAATTTTCATTTTTTTGTTAATGCTCCTAATATACAAAGCTATAGTTTGCTATTCAAGTAGTATCTCACAAAGCAGATCATACCGAAAAAAAAGTAAATAATTTACCTATTTTTGCTGTACCGATAGACTTTCCTAGAAAAAGTCGATTGTATTTTCCATCCGCCATTTTTCTTTTCCATAAACATTAGAAGCATAGATGTATTAGTATTTAAAACTTATACAGGGTGTAAGGGACAGCCCTCCGCAAACTAAGAGGGTGCATTCAGCTCCTTAATATGAATCACGACATGGTTGGCGCAGTGGTTAGGCGACTGACTGCTGCGCTTCATGTCGCGGGTTCGATTCCCGCACGGAACAAATATTTGTATGACCTACAATTACTTGTTCCGGGTCTGTTTGTGTATGTGAGTTTAATGTTTGTAAACGCACCCACGATACAGGAGAAATTCCTAGTGTGGAGCAAGGCTTAAAAAAAAAAAACATTCCACTGAAAATTTTCTCAGGAAAATTTTCATTTTTTTTATCGGGTTTAAGTTACTATTCCTTTATTTTAATGTAAAATTACATTCCCTGTACGCAGTACTCTATTAATGTAAATAAAACAGCTAAAATAAAAATAAAACAGCAATGGATGTAGAAATTCTCTAACGAACTACGCGTGACATCAGCTGTTCAACTACCGCGGGGTGGCGGGGAGGGCGTCCGAAAGCTCGCTGCCATAGATATCCAGAGATATGCCTTCATTGCGGAATAGTAAGGAATCCTAGTGCGACCGCTTATCTCCCACCAAAATAATTACAACATTAACAAATAGTGTACTTACGACACACACTTAAAATTTGAACTCGCACACTAAGAAGAAAGCAGCTACACTAAATCAATTTCTAATAGGTAGCAGTCATACATAGAATGGGCGGGGCATTCACTTGTAAACACTTGCTATTTGCGAACATTCAATGCACACGCATGCAATTAGGGAGTCGAAAGCGATGGTCGATATTTTTTATCGATATTTATTTTAGCACATTCTTGTATAATTATAACTTCGTTTAATTTTCATTATATAATTTATTTTGTTTTTATATACTTATCTGAAAATATGGGTTATTTTTACTAAAATAAAATGAGTTTTTTTTTTTTAAATATTGTATTACTGAGTAAAGGGAACTCTCTCTGTTAAATATTATGCTATGAACGAGTAACTGTATTGAAATGACAATGGTGCCGATTCTGTTGTTCACAAACTAAACTAAATTTAAGTTCAGTGCATCTTTTTCTTTCTATTTCATTAAGAAAAGGACAGAAGATACATTTTAGTTTAGTCCTGTCAAATTAATCAGCGCCTGACGTAAATTGACGTAATTTTAATGCACAAGTTTTTAATCATGTCAAAACTTGTATGGATTAGTGTCAGGGGCTGATTAATTTGACAGGACTAAACTAAAATGTATCTTCTGTCCTTTTCTTAATGAAATAGAAAAAAATAGATGCACTGAACTTAAATTTAGTTTAGTTTGTGAACAACAGAATCGGCACCAATGTCTTTATTTGCTTCAAACAAAATTAAATTAATAACAAATTTAACTCTTAAACTAGGTATACATGTAATACGAGAATATCCATTGAGTTCTGTAAAAAAAGATTCGACTGCAATAATACGCATGTCGATAAAATCAGCCGCATGCACTCGATTGCACCTCTCTAAATCCAAAACGTTCGTTCCGTTCGGAAAGATTCGGGCTAGTTCGGGCTAGTTCGTATCGCTCCGGACGCAAGTTAGTAAATGATTTAAAAATTGATTTAAAATATTAAACAGTGACTTAAATGTTTATTTACCGGTGGTAGGACATGCCATTTGTCTTCAGGTTGATGGTACTAGACCTATTTTTACAAATTGTTACTGCACAGCTCGGCATTTTGGTTTTTTACGCACCAATAGTACACTGTACGCAGTTGCAAAGCGACTGAATGAAGCGTACAGCCGCCGTTCGAACATAAGCCCAATTTAGCAATGTCGAGGCGCCACGTGCCACGCCTCCAAGGCATATCCCTCGATATCCGTGCTCGCTGCGCTGCCGATCGCTACGTACGTTTGGTCACGGTAGCGATACATTGCGTGTAAGTTAATAAATAAAAAACAGGTTTATTGGATTCCCATAACGTTCCTGAAATAATTTCATGTACCGGTCATCTTAGTATGATATACCGAATTCACCCCATCAGTCTGCGGAGGGCTGTCCCTTACACCCTGTATAGTAATAATTACAACCGTGCGTGGGTCGGAGCAAACAAAACGAGCAACTTTATGATATTATTGTTTTAATTTACATGAAATAATATGAGAGGTGAAGGTATTATAATTTGATTTACTGGGTTTATTTTTAATAGGGATAGTACTGCAAAGGTTACATGCAAATAGCGACCTTATGTCGTACAGGCTGATAGAAATATAACTCTGGTTGCATTCGAACATTCAAGCGAATTTGGAATTAATCATAACTAATATTACAAATGCGAAAGTGAGTTTGTTTGTTTCTTTCGCTTTCAACCTAAAACGGCTAAACAGATTTAAATTAAATTTGGCACATGGGTAGACCAAAATAAGCTGCTTGTTTTTTGTCTTGTATTAAATAAAAATGAATAGGTTTTTGTTTAAAACCTATTCATTTTTAGTGCACATTTCTCTGAGATAATGACAAATATAAAATAAACATATGCAATACAATTTGATCATTTATTATTTACTTCTACCCGAGCCCCCGGGCCGCCTGCGGCCCGCGGTGGCTACCCTGGGAGCCCGGCAATAGCTTGGCTAAATAAAATTTATTTATTACTTATTATTCATGTCTAGAAATCACAACAAAATAGACCAAAAAACATCCATCAAAATACATCCCCATTTCAGTTTTTTTTTTATCAGTAATCATGCTCTGAAAATGACATCACTTTTTGGGTCCACATTCTATACGAGCAGTTATTTTCTCGAATGAAAAACGTAAAGTCCAAGAAAAGGACCAGAATCACCGATATTCACCATTAAAACAGTTTGAGAATTGCAACAACCGCAATTTTTTTTTTTTGGTGGATAATCATCAATGACTTCTCTTGCGGGAAAGTCCGTGCCCCTTTCGGACTTTCCCGCAACCCCCCCTCAGACCCCTTCAGTAAAAACCGCTATTGGGGCAGATATTGATAAATTAGTTAAGAATAAACAATGTCAAACATCTCATTGATTGTAGTTTGTTAGTAGGTACCGATCATTTGCTGTTTCTAGCCTTGTAAATCTTTTATAATAAAATAACTGCAAGGTACCTACTTACCTTAATTTTTAATGGAGTATTACCAATTTCACTTGTTTTGCGGCCTGCGAACCAAAATCAAAGTATTCTCGGCCCTGATTTCAAAACGTTTGAAGACCCTACTAGCGCTCTTCAAGCGCTAGCGCTAGTAGGTATACCTACATAAAACTCACGCGTTCTTCTCCAGTGGGTAGACAGACACTACAGAATGCCACCTGCTGTCATCCTATAATTTCACTATACGAACAGCTGTGATGCTCACTTCAAGCTCTTTTCACGTAAGTTTTCACGGTGAGATTTCCACTATACAGGGAGTTTGGTAGAGGGACCGACACAATTTTCTTAGGGATAGGGAAAGTTATACATATCCTAATTTTCAACAATAAATCCTGTGTTTTAGGGTATCCTGTCACTCGGCACTTGTTGAAAGGCCTACACTGTCCTCATAAACCTATTAACACTGTTATTATAAAATACTGGCACTTTGCCCGCGGCTTCGCTCCCGTTTCTTTCCCGCGGGACCCGCTATTTTTCCCGGGATAAAAAGTAGCCTTTGTTACTCCCTGAAAACTAAGCTTTCTAATGGTAAAAGAATTTTTAAGTTTCAGAGCCTGCCTATTCAATACAAACAAACAAGCAATCAAATCTTTCCTCTATATTTTTATTATTGTAAAAGTAGAAGTAGTATAGAGTATAAAAGCTAATTATTTTAATCTTGCCGGCTCTTCTCCATAGGAAACGACCAATTGGAACCGTGCACCTAGCTTCTGACGTTTCATAAGTGCCCATGTAGGTTTATGTGAAATAAAATATTTTGAATTTTAAATTCTTAATTTTGAATTGCAAATCAAAGCAAAGTGCAAAGTGTTATTGGGTTTTTCTATCTGGAATTTCTCAGACGCAACCCGGAGTCTGGATTTGTGCCCGGTTGATGGCAATAGGCTCGCCCCCTATTACATGGGACTTAAACATAACTTGCGAAATGTGGGTGTACCTACTAGGTACAGGTACACCTCTGCCCAACCCTTCGGGGAAACAAGGCGTGATGTTATGTTATGTTAATTTTGAATTTTGTGTCAAACCTTAACACAATTTTAAGTCCTAAAATTGTGTTAAGATACGAAATTAATTTAAAAAACCTTATATAAAACAATTTTGTGCAAGCAAATGACACCCCAATCCCTCAAAAAAAATTGTCGGTCCTTCTACCAAACAGCATGTTTAGACCGGCTTGTCATATCGTGTCGGTTGCGTGCGAGTGTCACGCACCCGACCTTTCTAAAGGACATCATTCTGAAGGAATAATGTCAGAGTATATCCCGGCCGGCTACTGATTATCTGCAGTTATTACATAATATCTAATTAGCGTCACTGCCAGTGGCTAGCCACTGATAGTCTCGCTCCGTGGCCACTGGAGTGCCACGCCAACCACTAAGTATATTGTGGTTTGGAGGACACTCGAGCATACAACAACTAATTTAAATTGTTCAAACACTACGAAAACGTTCATCACTTTTGTATTTTTTCACATTAAAATCATTGATATTGGTGCCGATTCTCTTGTACACCGAACTAAACTATCACTAAAATTCCTTACTTTTGGCTATGAGAAACTTAAAAGCTATGCAATAAAAATTCTCTAAATTTAAAAATTATTTTGACACATCTAAAATCGCGACTCCACCTGGTAGGTACCTACATACTTGTTATAAATGGAATTTTTCACTTTTTGTATGGAAAATATGAAAAATTATTACCTACGTGCTGTATTACGTGGGGTATAAGGGTTTTTTTAAAGGGGTTAAAATTTTCATTATTTTTGCGATACGACACACCATTTTCGAGATAGAAGCAAAAGAAAAGAAAAAATATAGTACTGTACAGTACTGTTTTTGCACCTGAAGTCGACGTGTTCGTGTGAATTTTAGTTCATGACAACTAATAGTATTCCACACACATACAGACAAACACACGAAAATGGTCAGATTTAGTTGGACAATTAAAATTTTCATGAAAAACGTCAAATTCAGAATAGCAAAATTGTCATTTACACTAAATTAAAATCTCTGTGCCATCTTAGTGTAGTCAAACTAAAAGATAGATAAGTCAAGTCAATAAGTTGTGTCACTTTAGTCTATTTCAGAGTGGGAAATCATCGTTTGACAGGAATAAACTAAATTTTGGTGATTTTTACTCTAGTTTAGAGGCATTTGTGACAAGAGATTCAGCACCAATGCTGTAGGTATTCAAGTAAGTAATTATTCAAGTGCAAGCCGTGTTAAAATGGGGACCTTCCATGGAAACTTTTAACCCCTTTATAGAGATGAATTTTGAAAAATTCGCTTATTTTTATTAATATATACACTCGAGAGCAATGAATCCGGGTCACTTAAAGAATGTTAAAAATCTCGGAAACTAAAAATGATAGGTTAATGCAATAAATTGTATTTAATAGACAATGTAATACTCCTTAAATGAAAGTAAAAAAAATATGAGTCACCATACATTTTATTAACACAAAATTACATAAAGAAAAAAACTGCTGATCTCTCCTTAAAACAAAAATAGGAAACATGAAATTTTTGAACTTTATTACGATTTTCTTGAATTTTAATACTACTGTAATGCTTCCATTACTGCGTTTACGCGGTTTGGCATGCTGTACACCAAGTTCCTTATACGATTTTGGGGAATATTCTCCCATTCCTCTGTGAGAGCAATTTTGAGCTCACGAAGCGTGATTGGGGGAGGGTTTCGTTGTTTTACGCATCTGCCTAGCTCGTCCCAAGCATGCTCGATCGGGTTGATATCCGGGCTGCGCGCTGGCCACTCCATACGAGTAATGTTCATCTCTTGAAGGTAGTCATTCACAATCCTACCTGTATGAGGTCGGGCATTGTCATGCATAAATATAGCATCCTCACCTAAATTGACCATAAATGGACCAACGTGATCATTGAGGATTTCTTCCACATATCTTTCGCTAGTTAAAGAGCCGTTTTCTATGATCACCAGCTCTGTGCGACTTTCAGAAGAAATTCCGGCCCACACAAGTACAGACCCACCACCGTAGGCTACTTTTTCTTCGATGCATGCTTGCTTGAATCTTTCCCCTGGTCTTCGATACACTCTGTGTCTTCCATCGTGCTTGTAGAGCATAAATTTTGATTCGTCGGAGAACATAACTTTTGACCAATCTTCAATACTCCAATTTACGTGGCTCTGGGTATATCTTAGTCTTGAAATACGATTCCCACGCTCCAGTTTAGGGCCGTTTGCAGGTCTAAGGGGTTTTAAGTTAGATTCAGCAAGCCGACGTCTTACTGTCCATGCACTTGGGTTACTTCCTCCGAGGCGTCGAAACTGATTTGTGAGTTCAGTTCCTGTAAGAAAGCGATTTCGAAGCATGGTGTTCACCAAGTATCGGTCTTCTCGTGCTGTGGTACACCTGGTTCTGCCCGTTCCTGGTCTGCGTAGGTTAGAACCAGTTTCTTCGTAACGTCGGGGAACTCTTTGTACTGTTGACAGCGACACACCGACAGTCCTGGCTGTATCGCGCTGACTCCGGCCGGTTTCCAGCATTGTAAGTATTCTGGTGCATTCTTCAGGCGTAAGCGACATAATTTCAGCTTGAATAATGAATATAGAGCACTATCAACATGGTTTATGTACCCACATAAATGACAGATTACAAACAAAAGCAAAACCAAATGCTGTAATTTCGTAGTTCCATCTTCGAAAGTGGCCCTTTTTCAAATTTGATTTTTTTATGATATAACTTTACAATAAATAAGAAGTTTTAATACCTTCATTTAAGGAGTATTACATTGTCTATTAAATACAATTTATTGCATTAACCTAGCATTTTTAGTTTCCGAGATTTTTAGGATTCTTTAAGTGACCCGGATTCATTGCTCTCGAGTGTATATTTTATTTGAATACTTAAAGTGTAAGTTTTTTGTACCGCTCTTAGAGCGGTGTTAACGGCCGCAACTTACGAATTGCAGGTCGTAGATTCGAACCCTGACAGGCACTGGACTTTGTGGAAATTATTTCATCACCACTGCTCTCAAAACGGTGAAGGAAAACATCGTGAGGAAGCCGGCATGTTCTTGAATTGATATTTCGAAGATATGTGATATAGGAGTGAGGCGTATTTATCATAACAGATAGAAATAACAGATATTTAAAAATAAAAAAAAAATCCCAACAATATAACTTAACAGTTACTTAAAATAACATAAAGACTGTTACCGCGACTGTTACTGTTAATTCATTTTAACAATCCCCACACAGACTGTTACTACGGCTGTTACTTACATACACACTCACACAAAGGAGGAAATATTTCAAGCTTATCATTTTCTGTCTTTTCCTCGTTAAGGAATGACCGCTGCTAAAAAGAGAAACACCTATTATTTACTTCGAAATATGTTTACTTCTCACTCTTATTAAAGCGGTTACCTACGCTAAAAAGAGAAGCACTTAGTATTTATTATCCCTAAAAATACAGTTGGTGGTCTCAAGAACAAACATTTACGAAAAAGTGACTCTTAAATTAGGTCGTATTACCTGTTGCCTGTTACGGACCGGTGACCATTATAAATTAAAAAAAACTTAAAACGAAAAGAAATAAAGAAGAATAAAGAATTCAATTTAGATTTAAATACGTATTTATCGTCCGTGCAAAAATAACAGACTGTTATTTTAATAACAGTTATTGGGATCTGTTATTTTTGTCTAACAGTAACAGTGATATTAGATATCGTGTTTAAACTGTTACACTTTTACAACCCATCTCTAACTCAAGAGGAGGCCTGCGTCCCAGCACATAGGCTCATTATGAATATTATAGGTACCTAACCTACACTATCAAATAATCCTACTTTCTAAGAAGTGTTGACCTTTATAAACTTCACATTCTATATACACTTCTAGAAAAAGCTTAATTTAAAATACTTTAATTACCTACCGTATAATACTTTCATTTTGAATTTCATTCACCACGGAAAATGTTCTGAAAGATAAATGCTCCGTAAGTGCGGGAGGGACGTAGGATACTTCTCTAGGAATATAGAACTAATCGTGTCCAGGGTTACAGATTGGTTGTAAGTGACAATGGTAATCAATGATATTAGAAGTAAAATTTATATATAATATCATTGATGGTAATGATATTTATGTAATAAGTTATAGATACTATGGGTTATTAATAACTGAAAAAAAAAATTAAAAAAAAATATTTGTGTAATTCCGTCTCATTGCAAAACTATTTCTAATTCTAGTTAAATTCTGACACAACTGTAGAGTTCGAAGTCAGTTTTTGTTATTAGAACTGTTAGGTACCTAATTGTCAGAGTAAAATTCGAAATTCAAAAATGTGTGTACATAAACTGTTAAATAAATAAATAAACAGAATTAAAAAATCATATCAAAATATTGAAAAAATACGGCGGCTGCAGAGACAGGACCCTCCTCATGATGCGAGCCGTATCGAGGAGTAGGTACTGCCTTCTGAATGAGGCCCTTGATCCAACCGCCTAACGAGAGCCTCGAGAGATGTTGGTCGAGGCTTTCAGCCATCAGGCCATTGGCCATTACGACAATCGGCACAATTATAGCCGAGCTCACATTCCACATGTCGACAACCTCGTGTGCTAAGTCGAGATATTTTATTTGTTTCTCTATCTCAGCTTTCACGAGGTTCTCGTCATGTGGAATGGTAACAACTGCCAATCATTGTGCGGCGCGCTAATCGATCTCGTTTTTGCCTCGTTGGTCTGGTGGTCGCAAACGCTACTGCTGAGCGTGAGGTCCTGGGTTGGTCGGTGCCGTGTCATCACTGCGTGGATCGCCCGGAGATCACGGTGGAGCATACGGTGGAGGTCTGCCCGGCTTGGGCAGAGCACCACCGTGTCCTCGTGGAGGCGATCGGTGGCGGGGATCTCTCGCAGCCGGCCCTGGTCCAGGCCATGGTACGGAGCGAGAGGGCATGGGAGGCCGTCACCTCCTTCTGCGAAACAGTAATACTCGCGAAGGAGGAGGCGGAACGCGTGAGGGAGAGGCAAAGTTCGCGCTCTCACGCCCCTAGCCGCCGCAGGAGGATACACCCTGGGCGTCAGGAATCGATTGCTGATTCCCGGCCACCGGCCAGGCGAGGGCTTGCGGACGGTGAGCAATGGGTAGCTCGCCGTCCGGTAAGGACCAAGCGCGGGTCGACAGCGCGTTGTGTTCCACGCGCGCCTCAAAGAGATGTCAGCGAGTGAAGGGGTCCGATAAGACCATTGCCTGCCGGGGTTGAGGGAAATTCCGAAAGGATACCGTGGCCCCCTGGCATTGCACAGGCAACAGAAGGAACACGGGTGGGTTTTAGTCAGTAAGAGTCTGACACGCCCTCCCGCTCCAACCAGAGCGGAAGAAGTCATTTGAAGGGAGTGCCTTGCACACTCAATAATGGGCCCCCGGAAACTGTGAGTTTACCGCGCGACTAGCATATATACAACGTCCCGACAACAATCATCGGGTAGTTAACCGCCAGACACAACACCCGTCTGGTCGGAGGATCCTCCCTTTTCTATGGAGGTTAAGTGAACTATACACTAGGGTGCAGCTTTTTTTTTTAGAGTTTTGAAATTGCGGAAAGTGCGGGAAAGTTGAGTAACAAGAACTTTGAATTTAAAAAAAGGAAAAAAACTAGATCAAACGAAAAATTTAATCAAAATTCCACGGAGTATTTTTTTATAAAATAGTACAGTTTGCTGTTTAACAGTATGTGAGGAAACTAAAATAAACAAAAAATAATAATAATTAGTTCATATAATTTAAGTGGTTAAACTTAAAACTCTGGTAAAAACACACTTCCTCTCTCCTTAAACATCATCATTACATTTAGTTCCTTGCTCTTGTTTCATGTTTATAGATTTATATATTTATATGAATAAGTTTATGCTTTATATGTATGTATGTACATATTTATTGTATATGTAGATGGTACACCGCTGACTACCTGCAGTATTGTCTCTCCTATTACCTTTAATCCATCCAAAGGTTGTCTGTAAAAGATCGCTTTAAGCGATAAGACCGCCCATTGTGTCACCCTATGTAAAATTTCTAAATTATGTCTGTGATTTTTATGGTGTACAATAAAGAGTATTCTATCTATCTATCTATCTATCTAAGTGACAAAATAACAAAATTTATTCAATTTTGTACTCCTTTTTTGTATTGAACGCGGGCATAATACGACACGACTCTAACTTATTCCTAATCCAGCCGTCCCTTCTTACCGGTCCACAGACTGCTGCAGCAAGATTTTGTAACTAATTTCAAGTATCTTTCTGTTGCTTGAGTGTGAAATGGGATCGCGCGACAAACTGATAAACTTTCAGAATCCACTTCATGGTACTTCTAAAATCACTTCGGTAGGAATCGTTTTGGTAAGAGGTGGTTCCGTAGGTACGGTTTTCCCAATATATCAGATCCGTAAAAATAATCTTGTGCATCAAAATTGAATTGTGGCAATTTAAATACACGCAAAGGTGTAAAGCCAGTACAACGATCACGTATTTTAAAACTCTTCGAAGGGCAATTTCTCTGTTTTCGATCGTCTTTCGCAGCGGCCAAAACACCCATTTCGCTGTATCACGGGATCTATTACCTGTATGAGTTTAACTGGCAGGTATCGTGATCGTTTAATTGTATCAAACAAATGTTTGGCGATAGCTCTCTTTATGTTATGTCTCACATTATAGAATAAAATACAGATAGACCGCGCCGAACAATAAAGTGAGGCACGTTTGTAGACTTGTGTGCGTGACATCACTGTAAGAACACGTGCCTCTGTGACCGTGCGTGTAATGTTGCCTGGATAATGAAAAAAATACCCATAATATTAAATAAAATAAATAATTTACTGTCTCAGAAATATGCAGAGAATAGTTATACATAAACTAAATCTCTGCCGTTGATATTGTCAGGTTACCTACTTTGGGAATTTATTGATAGATGTTTATTTTAAAATGATGAAATTAATATCGGGACATTATGATAGACTTGTGCTTAAGTGTATGTATGTGTAGGTAAAGTATCTATGACAATTAATCAAGAATGATTTATTGTCATAGGTACTTGTAATCGACCTTTCAAGATCAGCAGGGAGTTTAAAAAAAGAATTCTTATCATTATGGCTAGGCGCACCTCTAATATTCACATACATTATGTGCTTAATGTACATACTAACCTAAATAAAACAGTGTCATCGAAATAAATATTTTTATAAATCAATATTACTTATTTCCTAACTTACGGTGTAAATGTTTCAATGTAAACTAGCAACACCGAATGATTTATGTCAAGGTTTTGTGATTCAAGATATCACTAACAATAAACAGGTAAAATAATATCCAAATAAACAAATAATCAATATTTATCTATGAAAAGATACTCCCCCTTCTTTCTTTTGTTTTTGGGAACAGTTTTTGCAATGTTTAAAAACACAAGACGCCAATAATATCAAAAATATTGAACGAGCCCGTGACGTACTAACGATGCGACGCTTCGTGCCATACTAACTCGAGATTTTTTTTTTTAACTATGGCATCTCGCAGGTTATACCACTAAGGTATTTACTGCTCAACCGAACAATCCTGTGGCTGCCTTAAGCACTACACTCAAAGCCTCCAGCCAGGAGCAAAACTATTCTAAATTAAAATTAGGCGAACGCTCGCTAAGGGCACCCCCTGTGGGGTACGAACCTCGGCTTAGGGCGTCGCTGAGGGGAGGACAGCAAGATGGGACAGGCTGGATCAAGGATATATCATGATTATTATGCGGGGAATTTAAAGCTACGCGCTCAGCTGCGGCGCGGGCTGGCGCTTCATCGGACAAGGGTCGGGGGGAGTATTATTTACTCGGGAGGGTCGCGATCGCGGAGGACCTCGGCGGCGAGGTCGGTACGACGGGTGTCGGGTGCATTTGTGCACTGTACAGGGGGCCTATTACGAACTTTTAAAAAACCAGGCAAGTTCCAGGCAATTCATTTCACTGGCTGGATATATTTCGTATTATGACATCGGTAATTCTGACCGACTTCACGCTGGCTAGTTTGTCTGTGGCTGGCTTGAAATTCTCTGCCGTAACGTTCAGAAACACAAATAAATATTTATCGGTAAGTTACGGTTTTATTTAGATCACGTATTTTATGATAAAAATAATAAATTTGAATAATAATAATTATAATAAAACAACCTACATCCTAAATCTGCGATCGAACGACTCACCATCAAAAGAGAAAATGGAGGGAGAGGCCTAATCGACATCATACATACATCACCTTTGGCAGAAACAAATCACTAAACTTAAAATATTTTTCTACACTAAATCTCGCACCAGTAACATACACAAAGCAATTGCTTTAAATGATTTGAATTACACCCCGCTAAATTTAAATGAACAAAATATACAAGACATTACCATCACCGATCCGCAAAACCAAAAAATTGAAAACTGGAAAAAGAAAGTCCTTCACGGTAGACACCCTCATGACCTAGAGCAGTCCCACATTAACAAATTAGCATCAAATAAGTGGCTTAAAATAGGAAACCTGTTCCCGGAAACAGAAGGCTTTATCATAGCTATACAAGATCAAATCATCAACACCAAAAACTACAGAAAATTTATAATTAAAGACCCTACCATCACAAACGATAAATGCCGTAGATGCCACATTCAATCAGAAACCATACAACACATAACCGGAGCATGCTTAACCCTCACACAGACAGACTACACTCACAGGCACAACCAGGTTGCAAACATCATCCATCAAAAACTAGCACTCAAACACAGTCTTATACAAAACACTAACACTCCCTACTATAAGTACGCACCACAAACTATCCTAGAAAATGACACACATAAACTGTATTACGATCGCGCCATACTTACAGATAGGACCATCCACTATAATAGACCAGACATAACCCTACAGGATAAATTAAGAAAAACCACTTACCTAATAGACATTGCAGTCCCCAACACTCATAACCTACAAAAAACAATCGCTGAAAAAATAAGCAAATACGCTGAGCTTAAAGAAGAAGTAACAAGAATCTGGAGACAAGAAAAAGTTTATGTTGTTCCTGTAGTTCTCTCCACGACAGGTGTTATTCCTAACCATCTCCTCCGTAGCCTGAAATTAATAGAGCTAGAAGATTCCCTTTACATCAATCTGCAGAAAACAGCCATCCTAAACACATGCAGAATCGTTAGGAAATTTATGCAGTTAGACGAAAGTACACCCTCATCTTAAATACACACCACACGCTGCATTTACTTGGCTTTGGCCCGTAAATGTAGCTAAAACCAGCCTAAGAGCTGAGAAAAATAACACTCCCGATAATAATAATAATAATAATAATTGACTTTTTGGCGTCTGTATCCTGGCTGCGTTTCGGCGACCTCTTCGGGGAAACCGAAGGTTTTGTCTGTGCGATAATGGATGAAGTTATCATGACGAATAATTATCGGAAATACATTGTCAAGGATGGTACGGTTGACATTTGTCGGGCATGCCATCGTCCCGGTGAATCAATCCGACATATTGTTTCCGGTTGTTCTCGTCTTGCTAACGGTGAGTACTTGCACAGACACAATCTAGTGGCTAGGATTATCCACCAGCAACTTGCCTTGCAGTACAACCTTGTGGAGTTCGAATTACCATACTACAGGTATGTGCCCGACCCAGTTCTCGAGAATGGTCATGCCACATTGTACTGGGATCGATCTATTATCACTGACAGGACTATTGTAGCCAATAAGCCTGATATTGTGGTGATAGATCGACGAGAGCGCCGTGCAATGATTGTTGATATCGCTGTCCCTCATGACGAGAATCTCGTGAAAGCTGAGAAAGATAAAAAAATCAAGTATCTTGACTTAGCACACGAGGTTGTCGACATGTGGGACGTGGACTCTGCAATCATTGTACCGATAATTGTTACGGTTAATGGCTTAATAGCGAAGAGCCTCGATCAACATCTCAGGAGGCTCTCATTGCACGGTTGGGTCAAGGGCTTGATTCAGAAAGCAGTACTTCTGGACACGGCACGCATAGTGAGGAGGTTCCTCTCTCTAGAGCCCTGACCACCGGCATCTTGGACCCTGTTCCTGATGCCGATGGGCCACTATTTTTTATATTTTTAAATGTTTTTATATTTTTTATTTTAATATTTAAAAATATAATTTATATGTACTTATGTAGTTAAATAAAGGAATAATATACCTTAATATAGTTACTGAAAGTAGGTGAAAATATGAACGCAATGTTTATTGTGCTATACAATTAATTTTTATTTAATTTTTCCGTGTTTGTAAATTGTAACGCGATATTTTCCTAACAATAACTTTTCCGAACGTATTCCACTTGATGTTCAACGGGGAATTTGACAACTTCATTCTTGGACAATGTTTATTGTTGCAATTAATAAAATAATACTATCGTATTGTTTGTATAATACTCTCTATAAAAAGTACCACGAAAGTTATGCTGATAGTTTTCTTAGATTACCGCGGTGTAGTGCACAACGATTTTTTTCCAGAAGGATAAACAGTGATTATAGAGTATTATTTAGGCATTATGAGGCGTTTGCGAGAGAATATCCGCTGAAAATGGCCCAGATTTGTGGAACGACTTGTGGAAAATTCATAGATTTTGCACCATGATGATGCATCATCACACAAAGCCATCATTGTGCAAGAGTTCTTAGCCAAAAATTCAGCAAATGTCATCGACCAAGCGCCGTATTCACATGATATGGCTCCGTCTGACTTTTTCCTGTTCCCGAGGCTAAAATTACCTCTTCGAGGAAGACGTTTCGAGTCGATTGAAGCTATAAAAGAAAATTCGCTGAAGGAGTTTTAGACCATACCTCAATCAGCTTACCAAAAATGTATGGAGGACTGGGTCAAGCACTGGCGTAGCTGTATTGCAAGGGAAAGGGCCTACTTTGGAGCCGACAAAATAAATTTTGACGAATAAATTACTTAATGGTTTTATTGAACAATTCCCAGTACTTTTTACACAGAATGTATTATGTCCCTTCGCAAGAAGTACCTACTAGTTTCAAAGTATAAAAAAAAATATGGATGATGAATGGTTATGGTGGTGTGGTGTTTTTGAGTGTTTTTACTAAATATCCAGTTTTTAACATGTTATATTTACCTATAACCATAGCCGCGAGGCACACATTCCTGCTGGTATCATGCAACGCAGTTTTACACTTTTTATTTTGTATTCTTTCCTTTTATCTTATTTTTTTTTCTCTTTCTACTTGTGTGCCTTTTAGTCTGTGCCAAATAAATGTATTTTCTTTCTTTCTTTCTATCATGGTAATATTATGAAATTATCATGGTGCACCATTTATTAGGCTGTTGAAATTATTATAGTTCAATGGATTAGAGTTATCGCCCTCGGCTGAGCCTAACTTATTTTTAGTTTGAAAAATTGTAGGAGTTTTTCAATTTTACCGTTATTTTGGTATTTTGATCAGAAGTGCCACTTTCCGGAGTTTCCAGAAACTCGAACGGTACATATTCGTCACACGTGATATTTTCTCTGAATAATTTCGCCAAAAATATCCAAAACCATTCAATAAAAACTCCTATGAAGTAGCGGAAATTGACTGGATTGTGAGGTTACTTATTATCAGTTTTAATATGTCAAGAAATGTCAAACGAACGTTCATAATACGGTATTTCCAGCCAATAGTCGGGCAGAAGCCGGCCAGGGTGTCACGTGACCACTGACTGGCTTGTTTGACGAGTTCATAATACGAAATTGCAAGGCAGTTCTGTTTACGCCGTAAACTGCCTGGAAATAAGAGTTCATAATAGGGCCCCTGGTGGCCCTATTGCTCTCCTGGAGGAGAGTGGTGGGATCATCTGGATCGGAGAGGATGACTCGAGATTGTATTCGCTTTTGAATTTGTATTTGCTTTGTTGGCCGCACTCTTGGTGTTCTGTGCGGTCTATCTGTCTTTTGTTCTATAATCTGGGTGTTATGTTTTTAGAATTATTTATAAATTAGCTAACAGGTTATGTATGGATTAGTCCAGTTTTGCTCTGTAATGTATTAGTAATTCTAATGTGTAATCAGTGTAAGAAAATATTTCCTAATTTTCCGTGTTAGGGTCATTATAATTCAAAAAATAAACCATTATTTCAAAAAGTGTTTGTTTAATTTCGATAAATACACATTATTTCACATAAATAAAACAAAAGAACACACCATTCCATTTCACATTTGAAACATTTTTTTCATGCTACAAGCAAAACAAAAGAATGACGTAATTTGCACGTGCGGCGTTCCGTACATAACAATAGGTACTTTCGAAGAACTTCATACCTAAGCAGTTTGAAAACAAAATCCCGTGATCACGATGACCACATCTGTTACCGCCCCGGTTCTATAGCGGCCGAGCGCTGCAAGCAGAAATAGTCCTTACGGTGTATAGATATGAACTTCTTCGATCGTATGTTTACGCTTCTATTCTGAGAACGCGATAAGCCTAGTGGCACGGTAATATTATCATATATTACTACTGTGCTAGTGGCTTGGGTTTGTTATTTATAATAATGTTTAAATTGGTCCTTAAACTTATTACATTCAAAGTCTCAGCTGTTAGAAGTGTTTAGTTTAACAGTATTGGCTAACCAACACAAACACTTGGAAACAAGCGCAAAAAACACCCTCTCAAACATTGGGTCACAGTTTAAATGCTGTTGCATAAATATGAAATACAAAGTAAAATTCTTCATTTACATAAAAAAATATACATTATTTTAAGTACCTATGTTAGCGCAAATACAAAGTAAAAAAAAAAAAAAAAAAAAATGAAACAGCAATAGACGAGAATCTTTTGGGAAAAAAAGAAATTAAAAAAACTGAATTAGGCATCACCATCACCACCGCGTCAGAAGAAGAACCACTAGATATCACGCTACACCGTCATTTAGTTTGAAATTATGAAAAAAATCACTGAATTGATTGAGATTTCGTAAAAAAAAGACCCAAAAATAAGCATTGAAAATGTTTTTAGATAAAATATATTAAAATTCAAAGATTTTGTAAAAAAGACGCAATAATGGGACGGAACTTGGCACAAAGGATACGATGGTAGATGAACAATAACACAATTTGCAATGTCAATGAAACGAAAGAGTTTGGTCCAAAAAATATAAAGAATACATACAAAGAAATATATTTTACATAAACTATAAAATTATGAATGAAACTAACGGAAACAATTGGTGAAACAAAATGGTTTGTCGCAACCAGCACAGAACATACGCGTCTTGTTTTTGCACACGATGCACAGACGTCGGAGATGCTGATTGTGAGCATTTGTTGGGAATTCATATAAGTAATGCTCGCTGATCAAGAAGCGTGTGTTCTGTGCGGTTGGGGACACAATGGGATGAGAAGTGGCATGCTTCGAAAGAAGAGATTTAACCCTTAACCAGGCTTAGGTCATCACGCTCCCACATCGTAAATGCTTAGTTCTTACCAGGTTCCGGATTTACAACAACCACAAGCTAATAAAATGTCATCCCAAATATATTATCTATGAAACGAAAGTGACAGATCTTGACACGGAACGTAAATGTCACAGTGACAGCCATTTGAATTCGTGAAGCCGTCCTGTGTGTGCGTTTTTGACCCAGCTGAGACATTTTTGCAAATAATGTCGAAATCACGAAAGGTAAGTCGTGCAATTTTTTTATATGTTGTAGATTATGAGTTTTTGTTGTGGTATTGTCAAATTTCTGTGTAGAATACTGGATATTTTTCTTATAATCACCGCTAAAAGTATGTGGGAGAACTGTGTCCATTGCCTGGCTAGTGGTGGTGATAGTGGGAGATATATGCCCCCAGCCTGACAATGCTTTTTATTATTACAGGGACCTATAAATGACTACGAGATTGAGAACATGCTCCAAATTTGGCAGTCATCGGAGGAGGAAAGTAGTGAAGATGAGGATTTTCAAGCTACTGGAAGGGACTTTATTTCTCAGTCAGTAAATACGTTACTAGATAAAATTCAAGGTTTGTTTTTAATAAATATTTTTTTTAATCACAATATATGTTTTATTTCTAATACTTACCTGCCTTCCTACTACTTTTTCTTTCTACTAACTTTTTTACCATATAATTACAGGTGATACACCTGATGTAAGTATAAGGTAGAAAAGTGAATATAAGAAATGTTCAATATTTTAAATAATAGTAACTATATTATTTATTTACAAAAAATATTTTGAATATTTTAGGTTCAAATATTATGTAGTCGCAGTAATATTCTTCATTATCTTGCCAGGCACCGGATTACATTTTCCCACACGATTTTATCTCTTGCCAGGCAAAGGGATTATGTTTTCCCACGTCATTTTCCTTAGTTTTCCATTCATTTTTCCAATTTTCACCGACTACACGTCATACAAGACGCAAATAGTAATTTAAATCCATAGAAACCACTTTCCCAGCTTCAGCGGTTTTCTTGGGCCTGGTTAAGGGTTAATCAAAGATACGACCGGAAACATGGCGAGGAGGTGGTCCTTTTTACCCACCCCACCCATCATGATATTGTTATCCAATACCAGGATGGGTTTGGTGGATCCTCGGACTGTCTGCTGACCGACGCCATGGTATGTAGAGATCATAGCAACTCTGTTATTATCTTTCCATACCATGGCATCGACGTCGCCCGTGGTAGAGGTATGACCAGCTAACTGTCCCTTGCGCATGTTCCGCTTGGTAAAATTGTGTAGGGCCTCCGGAACAAACTGCCGATCGGTCCGCAGGGTGCCTACACAATCAAAGCCCAAGGACATAAGTCGTCGACCGAGATACTGCGAATTATACAAATTGACCATCCACAATGTGTAACCTTTTGCTCCAGTGCTTGCGTCAGCCGCATCACTATTGACGGCGTAGATGCCTCTAATGAATCTTCAACCGGTCGCGGTGGAGTATAGGATTTCTTATGAGCGTGAATCTCAAACCGCCATAGGTAGCCGGTTTGAGATTCACAAATCTCATAAGACTTGATGCCTTTTTTCGCAGCATTATTTGAAATGAGCTGGCCGATGTCCAGCCAGCCCTTCCACATCGAAAGACTCGTCGAGTGCAATTTTCTGATCCAGAGTGTACAGTGTCTGAAATTTTCTGTTCAAATGTGACAGTATTGGCTGTATCTTATACAACCTTGCCTCGGAGCCGTCCAGTTCTAGCGCGCACATGGCTTCGCTGTCGTTAAAATGTATACATTTAGAAACCAATACTGCCCCCGATGTCATAATTACAGTAAGTCGTGTTACTGGTGTTATGACTTTTTTTACAGTACTGTGATCCTTAAATCAAGGCCTATAAGGAAAATTTTTCTTTAATTTTATATCTAAATTATTAACAAAGTTACGACAAGCACAATCACAGTAAATGTTGAGAAGATTCAACCGTTCGTTAAAATAATGACAGTAAGTAGACTTACTGTATTAAAATTATGTTTTATTTCATATTTTCACTATCATATTTACAGTAACTAATGTCCCGGTAGACTGACATTATTTAATTATGGGGTTTTCGCTACACATATTCACAGTAAGTATCAGCGGACTAGTTCCATCACCAAGTCGAGACAAAATTGCGTAACACCAAAGTATATGATTTTGATGATTATGTTGCACGTGTGAAAAGTGTGAATTCGATGAAAACTATCGTTAAAGAAATGAACTTTACTGATTTTTATAAGTAGGTACGATGAATGTGTATCGCAATATAAAATTCGAAACTCCTCACCACGTATTTACTTAAAAGACATCACATACGTTAAAGCAGAAAGAGGCTATTTCACCCTAAAATTTAAAAAAGATCAAGATGACGAAGACTTTCAAAATTTGGACTTTTTACAAAATAAAGTCTTAAAAAATAAAACATTTCCTGAACGTAGGCCAAAAGCTGCTCCACGAGGTATAACAGAGGAAAAGAAGAAAGAGATATCTACTAGAAACGCTGGTCATTGATGCCAGAAAATAGACGAGCATTTTGGTTGAATATACCTACTTCTAATGCTTCTGATCTTGATGATTAAAAAAAGATTGTTTCATCAAATTTTTATGCGGTTTTTTCTCTTTTTTAATAATACGTATTATTTGTAGACTTTAGACTTTGTCTATTATATGTGATTATGTTTTTAAGTCAATCATTGTTTGTTATAATTAGGTAAGGAGACTGATTAAATTCGTATGATCTCAATTAAGTTAGAGATTTAAATTTAGGTACAACTTAGTGAGACTAGACTTTTAATGATAGATAAAAAGGATTGTTAGAATTTATAATGATTATAAACCTGTTTTAGTTGTTGTTAATTATACTATTGATAAATGGAGGAGATACAAGACTGTAACTGATAATTCATACAACTTACTTTCAGTGCAACTTTGACGGCTCAATAAATATATTTTTTCTATTATACAAACTGTTTTTTATTCATAAAACGTTTAAATTAATTGCCTAATACTATTTACAAAGCTTAATGTATCGGTGCACGGAATTAGATTGCAGACATTCCCCTCTTATTTACAAAATCCGCGAAGTTTGCGAGAAAATTCGCTGAATTTGTGGGCTAGATAAAGAGGTTGTAGTAAACATATTTACAGTACCTTACATCGACAGGATATTTCGTTAAATATAATAACAGTTGTTCATGCGTTATGCGTCTTCCTCTTCGAATTTGTGGTTGCGGTTGAGTGAAATGATAACTTCTTGATTTCTTTAGTAATATAAATGGTTTATTGCATAAAGGTTAGTGACTTGTACAGTAGGAACTCGTCTTGACTTGAGATTTTAGAAAAGCAGTTATACAGAGCAAGGTCGATTCAAATTGTGTGTTAGGTGAAGAAAAAACGAGCGGTTTTAACGTTCCGCGAAGAAGCATTCGGAAGTCTTCGTAAATTGCTCCTATTGGTGTTTCTTCGAAGACATTCCTCGAGGACCTCTCATTGGCTGTCCGAAGGTGACTTGATAATTTTGATTATCGATGCGTAAGTAGTAAAAGTGTCCATAAGTAGGTAGGTAGATAGGTGGAAGAGCGCCTAAAGGTTATATGATTGCAACACGCAGGTTGACAACATCATGCGTGAACATCCTCCCGGCCTTGAAAGATGTTCTTTCAACGTGTTCACTCAGCTTCATTATCCCACAGAGGACAAATCTTGGAGAATGCTCTTCTTATGACGCCCTTTTCGGTCTGGATATCCGCCACTCGTGCAACTCCGTCGCTGCCTGGAACAGTGCTGATGATACGGCCAAGACACCATTTCAGCGGCGGTGCGTGATCATCCTTAATGAGTACCAGTGTGTCTGGTTTTAGATCAGCTTGCCTTGCCTTCCACTTCGTCCTGGTCTGCATCTCGGAAACGTACTCTGTGGACCATCTGCTCCAGAAGTGTTGACGAATCTGCTCCACTCGTTGATAGCGTGAGAGACGATGTGTAGTTTTGTCGATCAGGTCCTCGCAGACCGGCGCTGTCAGCGGACGGCCAACCAAGAAGTGAGCTGGGCATAGGGGTTGAAAATCATGGGGATCTGTGGACATAGGACTAAGAGGACGGGAGTTCAGGACTGCTTCCACTTGTGTCAAAACAGTGTTGAACTCCTCGTACGTTAAGTGCAAATTGCCTACAACACGGCGCAAATGATGTTTGCATGATTTTACCCCAGCTTCCCATAATCCACCAAAATGCGGGGCGTAAGGGGGAATAAAACTGAATTTAATATCCTGTGAAGTAGCGTAATCTATAATATTTTGTGAACATTCGGAAAGGAATTTTGAAAATAAATTCATTAAGCCAACGAAATTCTTTCCGTTGTCTGAATAAATGTGTGACGGTTTGCCTCTGCGCGAGACAAAACGTTTGAGAGCTAATAGATATGCGTCTGTTGACAAATCACCTACAAGCTCCAAGCTAACCGCTCGAGTAGTGAAACATATAAATATGCATATGTATGCCTTCACGGTTCTAGCGCCCCTACCTTTACGGTTCAATATGAGAACTGGTCCCGCATAGTCCACACCTGTGGTCATAAAAGGGAACCCTGGAGACAAGCGTTGCGCAGGTAAGTTACCCATAATAGGTGTAATAGGCTTGGCACGGAATCTAGCGCATCGAACACAACTATGCACAACTTGTTTGGCGAGATTTCTCCCTCCCACCGGCCACCACGTCTCTCTGAGTGTGTACAGGAGGGCCTGCGGCGCGGCGTGCATTAGTCGCTCATGCTCAGCGTGAAACAGCAACCGTGTGAATGTGTGCTTGCTGCATAATAGTATTGGATGCTTCTTACTATACGAAAACTCATATGAATTACACAAACGTCCCCCGACTCTAATCAAATTTTGTTCATCTGTAAATGGATTTAATTTAATTAATTTGTGTGAGTGATTTAAAGTTTTGTGTTTTGTTAAGCTATCTAAAGTGTCGGGGAATGATTGTGACTGTGACGCCTTTGTTAGAATAGTTAGTGCCTCGTTTAACTCGCTGACGTTCAATGAGCTAGTACGTTTAGCAGCTTTATTTCGCACATTATGCACAAAACGTAACATATAGGCACAAACACGTCTCATGTGACTGAACCGAGTGAAACGATGGAATGGAAACCCGCTATCCCTATCAGAGATTTGATGAATATGTGCTTGAGACCTAACCTCTGGTAAATCAAGTGTTGTATTGCCTGTGGGATCAAAACTATTGTGATCGGCTAGATTAAATGACGGATCCGAAAGAAAAGACGGCCCTTCCCACCAAAGCGTGCATGAACTAAGTACGTTCATAGTCGTACCACGTGATACTAGATCTGCTGGGTTTTCCCTACCAGATACGTGGTTCCAGGGCATATCCTTTGTTAATTCGTGTAGTTCCGCGACCCTATTTTGCACAAAAGGCTTTAGAGAGTTAGGATTCATGCGTAACCAACCTATCACAATAGTGGAATCTGTCCAAAATGTGACACTATCAAATGTGCAACGAAGTGACTTTGCGATTCTTTCATACAACTGCGCGCCTAATAGGGCACCGCACAATTCCAATCGTGGTATACTTACGGGTTTCAAGGGTGCAACCTTTCCTTTAGAGCACAGTAGCTTCGTTGTAACTATGGACTTGCCTGTGATGGAACGAATGTAAGCACACGCGCCGTAAGCTGTTTGTGAAGCATCGGTAAATAAATGGAGTTCTATACGAGTAGCATCGATACCTATAGCGTGTCGCGGTATTCGTAATGCACTCAGCAACGCTATACCGTTTGCGAACTGAACCCAACTGTGTGTGACGTCATCAGGTAACTTATCGTCCCAACCTAATTTTAATAGCCATAGTTTTTGAAGTAAAATCTTCGCAGTCATGACACAGGGACTAAGTAATCCTAACGGATCGAAAATTTTAGAGACTTCCGACAATATGATGCGTTTCGTTAATGGCCGGTTGTCATTTGTGTATTCAGTGTGAAAATGTAAAGTGTCAGACTGATTATACCAGCCTAAACCTAGGGTTTTGTGATGTGCGTTTTCCCCGAGTGAAAGTTCCTTGGAATGAGACGGGAACTCTTGTGTGTCATGATCAAAATTGAAGATCCATTTCCGAAGTGGGAAACAACCACCCTGTAGGACCTTTGTTGTTTCCTTAGCTATATGTTTTACAATCTCAATGCTGTCAGCACCGGTCACCAGATCGTCGACAAAAAAATCATCCTGTATGACTGTGCGAATCAATGGCTCAGAACATTCCAATGCCAGCTGTTTTAAACAACGTACGCTAGTAAACGGTGCGGACGCGGTACCGTACGTGACAGTATTGAGCCTGTAAATTTCTAATGGGTCTATGGGATTGTCACGCCATAGAATTAATAGTAAATTTCGCTGATTCGGATCTTTCTGAACTTGGCGAAACATTTTTTCGACGTCTGCACATCCTACCCAACGGTGTTGTCTAAACCGAAGCAAAATAGCAAACAAGTCACCCTGTATTGCTGGGCCCACGCGTTGTATGTCGTTGAGTGATTTACTGGTAGTGGTTTTTGCACTTGCATCGAAAACGACTCGTAGTTTAGTGGTAGTACTGTGCTCGCGGAATACACCGTGGTGTGGTAAGACGTAGTGTGGTTTGTCGTATACATAGATGCGTGACATGTGACCCAATGCGATGTATTCATGGATGAATTGCATGTATAATTGTTTATAGGCAGGTGTGCGTTGCAGGCGTTTCTCTAGTGCGTAGAAACGACGTTCTGCCTGAGAAAATGAGTCACCCAATGCGTCAGGGGACTCCTTCAAAGGCATGGAAACGCAAAACCTACCGTCAGAATCACGTGTGGTGGTCTTTATAAAATAATCCTCACAAGCCTGCTCCTCCTTACTGCGGACATCAGTCGATCTGCCTATCTCTTCGAGCTCCCAAAATTTCCTTAATTGTTCATCCAATGACGATGTGACGTTACATGAAACATGAGAACTATGTATGTGAGTATTCAAAGACCCTGAAATGATCCACCCTAATTTAGTGTTTTGTAGATATGGACCATGTTTCAACCGGAATCTTCCATTTTCCAGAAGATCCCAGAAGAGGTCAGCACCAATCAATATGTCTATGGGTTGAGACTCGAAGAAATAGGGATCGGCTAACTGAATGTTCACAGGAATGTTAAGACCATCTTTAGATAAAGACACGGCTGGTAATTGTGAAGTTATAGAAGGTAAAATTAAACAGTATATGTGTGTAGTGTAGGAACCTACCAGGGACCTAATTGTAACATTACAGGTCTGTGTGCACTGGGAAACTGAGTTACCTACACCTGTTATATTGTAAGTGGACTGTATTTTTTGTGTGTGTAACTGATTACATAACGCATCTGTGATAAAACATCGTGTACTACCGCTATCGAGAAGTGCGCGTGCCGTGTGATAATTATTATGAATATCGGCTATCTCGACTAACACGGTGGACAACAGAACTGGTTTGGCGGCTAGCCCTAGCGTGGTGGGGTTGCCGTCGCATTTCGCATTATGTGTGTGTGATTCTAATGCGGGTTGCGAAAACTGTCCTAATGCCACTAATGAGAGAGGTTGATTTCGCGTGTTATCCTCTGACTCATTACGATGTAGTAGTGTGTTATGTTTCTTAGAACATTTCCTACACGGTCCGAATGGGCAGTCGTTCACTGCGTGCCCTGAGCGCAAACAGTTTGTACATAATTTATTTTGCGTGACTAAATTATATCTGTCTGCTATGGACAGATCAAGGAATTTCTGGCATGAAAATAACGGATGTTTTTCCTTACACATAGGGCAAGGTTTGTATTGTGTTTTGTGTGACAGTGGTTTCGTAGTGCCGGACGAAGAAGCGTTGCAGTGTACTTTAGAAGTGACCGCATTAGTGTATTTCTTACTATCGTGTGTACCTTTACTATGCGTCCCTAATAGCTTATCTAACATATCTGCTTTCTGTCCGAGAAAACGAATTAAATCCTCGACCTTTATCTCAAACTTTGCGCCGATGGGACAGTGTACCATTTGTGTGGTTACAAATTGTTCCCATTCTCGCTCGGTAGCAGGGTCCACCTTACACACAATCATGTAAATTATGAGCGTATCCCAGGAGTCGGTCGGCTCACCGAGTATTTTTAGTGCGCGTAGATGTTTTAACATCGTATCGACGAGCTTTCGCAATAACACGGGTGACTCTTTAGTTAAAGCTTGTATAGAAAAAAGAGCTTTTACATGATTGTGTATAAGTAGACGGCTGTTGTTAAACCTATTAGTGAGTAACTCCCAAGCAACACAGTAATTGTTGGCTGATAATTCCAGTGAATCGATTACTAATTCAGCACTACCCTTCAAAGCTGACTTTAAATAGTGGAACTTCTGAATCGAACTTATTTGTGTGGAATTATGCACTAAGGATAAAAAGGTATCCCTAAACTCTAACCAACTCTCATAAGAACCGTCAAAGGTTGGTAAATGTATAGTGGGTAACTTCACTAGTTGCAGCGGATCAGAGTTATTGGAACTTTTAGGTATTTTGCCATCCTCAGACAACATAGACTTAGCTTGCGCGATGACCCTAAAGTACCTTTGTTCGAATTGTTCCCTATATTCCAGATGTTCATCCAAACTATCACACGATTCTTCAATTTGCGATTGAAGGTCGTTAAATTCAGATAACAGAGAGGTAGCACTATCTATGCGTAATTTAAATTCAAAACCCTTACTTGCATCTAACGGCTGTTGGAATGATTCAACATATTTTTGCAAATAGGACAATCGACCTTTAATTACTCCCCTTTTGCGCGTGAGGGCGTCAATCTGTGTAATTAACGGAGATTTAGGAATAGTAACCTTTAGATGAGTAGAACCTGGTTCAGACATTTTGGTGGATATAGAAATCTGGAGTACTCACGGTTTTGCGAACCCGATTTCAGCGTCTGGAGCGCAGAGGCTGTAGCCGCTGCGACTCTTGTCTGATCTTACACTGGAATTCGAGAGGAAAAACACTGTTAACACAAGAGAAGAGGAAGTTGGTTAGGAGTCTTGGCTGGCACGTCTTACCGAGCTGCGCGTCTCTCGTTCGTGTCCACGACGACTCTTTACTTGATGGGCTAGTTCGCTGACTGAATGCGGCATGAAGGACCAAATTATGTTCATGCGTTATGCGTCTTCCTCTTCGAATTTGTGGTTGCGGTTGAGTGAAATGATAACTTCTTGATTTCTTTAGTAATATAAATGGTTTATTGCATAAAGGTTAGTGACTTGTACAGTAGGAACTCGTCTTGACTTGAGATTTTAGAAAAGCAGTTATACAGAGCAAGGTCGATTCAAATTGTGTGTTAGGTGAAGAAAAAACGAGCGGTTTTAACGTTCCGCGAAGAAGCATTCGGAAGTCTTCGTAAATTGCTCCTATTGGTGTTTCTTCGAAGACATTCCTCGAGGACCTCTCATTGGCTGTCCGAAGGTGACTTGATAATTTTGATTATCGATGCGTAAGTAGTAAAAGTGTCCATAAGTAGGTAGGTAGATAGGTGGAAGAGCGCCTAAAGGTTATATGATTGCAACACGCAGGTTGACAACATCATGCGTGAACAACAGTATCTTACCCACTTACTGTAAATATGTTTAAGAAAGTGTTAGTTGGGCTGATAGAAGTGGTAATTATAGATACAATTCATTAGATTTAAAAAAAAACATCAATATTTAACAAATAAATTATACTCAAGATTAATCTACGTAAATGTATCTTTTGATTCCCGTTTAAATATTTAAGCTGTCTGCAATAATCATCAAGATACATCAATTTAAACATCTGGAAACAAAATTGCGATTTCCCACCATTTATTTTTTTTGACTTACTGTAATTATGACATGGGGGGCAGAATACAAATCTGTCGACAGACATGTGTGCGCTAAAGCCTGGAGTATAAAATATGTCAGGGGTAGCAGCCCAGTACTCCCTCCAACTGGGACTTAACAACAATCACCACGCAAGAATCATAGCAAAGAAAGTGTAAAGTTCATCAGCCGTGGTATCACACCAACGGCTGATGCGACTCTTGGGATGGAGATTGTTGTTAGCCAACATCTGCGCTGCCACCTCCTGAGCATATTTGTTCGTCTCCGAGGCAATGTACTCCATTATTGGACGATCCCAAATGTCTATAAAACAGTCATATGGGTCGTCCCGTGGAGTTGTCGGACCCACATTGCTTTGGGATAACGTTTCCCTCCTCGATTCAGCTGAATTTGAGGAATTCGTAAAATCTTTCCACTCAAAATCAAACCACCTCCAAGGCTAGTCCGTCGCCGTTGGAGGGTCACTGGCGTGCCCTTCAGCAGGCGCAGCAGGCGATGGGTCAGTGGCGAGTGTTACCTCTCCACCAGCATCAAAATTCAAAATTCAAAATATTTTATTTCACATAAACCTACATGGGCACTTATGAAACGTCAGAAGCTAGGTGCACGGTTCCAATTGGTCGTTTCCTATGGAGAAGAGCCGGCAAGAAACTCCACGGTTACTCTTTTAAAAATAATTGGTTTTTACAATATTTTCAAATAACAGTGTTATTAGGTATGGGAGGACAGTGTAGGTCTTTCAACAGGTACAAGGTACTTAACAAAATAATTATGGTCAGCAAATCCACTAAGCCTACAGCGTTCTCACATTCACAAAATAGAAAAAAATCTATATAAAAATAAATAAATTATTAAAAATAAAAAAGTATTAAAAACGAAATGACGTGATTGATATTACAATTCTGAATAATTATCATGATCACAAAAGCCACTAATAAAGATTTAAAGTTAAATTGTAGGTATATTATAATGTCAAATAATAGCGTGATTTAAATGTCAAGGAAGAATGTAAAAATAAAAATGTAAAAATATATATATATATAAACATGGTAATTTGGGAGCAGTTAATAGACTTATACAATTTGCCGTTAATGAGCTACCAGGGAAGCCACATGTGCAGAAGGAATTATTGCCAAACTTCCTTGTCTTCAACGTAGTCTTTAATTTTATAATATGCATTCTTGATAAGAACGCGTTTAATGTGGGTTTTGAACTTCCCATCGCTAAGTTCTGTAACCGACTTAGGCAACTTGTTATAAAAGCGGATACTGTTTATAAGAAATGACTTGCTTGTTTTAGTTAATCTAAATTTGGGTATCAAAATTTCATGTCTACTACGTGTATTTATATTATGGAAATCGCTTCTTATTTTGAAAAGTCCTAAGTTTTTGCGAACATACAAAATACTTTCTAAGATATAAAGAGAAGGCAGAGTCAGTATATCTATTTCTTTGAATTTGTTTCGAAGGGATTCGCGAGGACCCATTTTATAGATAGCGCGGACCCGCGGATCTCCGTCATCCCCAGCATCCTCGTCCTCGGCATCCAAGGGTGGTACGAAACACCCTTGGAATTACCGCAGGCATCATGGCAGTATCATCTTCGTCGCTCTCGTCAGAGCCTGAGTCACTTTCTGTAACAAATGATAGATTGGTTTAAAATCTGGTGGAAATCAGAAGCCACAGTCCCAAACCAAACTAAAATCAGCAGGTACTCACCATAGTTGAGGACGGCTGAAACCATCAGGACGAGAGCGACGAGGTGGTGGCAGTGGATGGAAAGGAGCTAGTGATGGAGACGCTGGAGATGCCACACCCGTCAAATTCCACAAACCTGGAACAAAAGCAGTGCTGTAGTACCCATATATACAGGGTGTTAAAGTAATTGCGTGCCATAGCTTCAGTATAGATAAAGGAAGCCAGAAAAAAAAAAAACTTGGAATTGTACGTACCTACCTAGTTACCTATCCTTCACCCGGCGTTATCGAAGTGTTCGGGCGTAGGTATTTCATTGCGTTCGATAGTATGTAGGTAGCTCTAGGAAATTATTAATTAGCATTTAAACAAAATAAAAACATTTATACCGCATCGCCGTACGAAGGGAAAATTCGAATTGTAATTTACATACCGTCGTAGCGTTAGTTCGATTCGCGTTCGATAGTAGGTAAGTAATTAAAGCATTTAAACAAATAAAATAATTTTAATTGTAAACGATTGCTATATTAGGTTTTTTTTTTTTTGGCTTTATAATCGATACTAAACCTACCCTTAAGCTATTATTTTAACACCCTGTATATTTAGAGATAAATAGAAAAGTTCGTAAGCAACTTACGCTGCTGGCGAAGGGATTGATGAAGGACCCGCCAGGGGTGACGGCGGTGGCAGGGGAGGCGGTGACAGCGACGGCGGTGTCGGTGACGGCGATATCGCCATCCACCCGTCACATACCTAGAACAAAAGCAGTATTGTAGTACCCATAAATATACATTATATTTAGAGATAAACAGAAAAGTTCGTAAGCAACTTACATTGCCGGTGGCGGTAGCGTGTCCAGGGAGGGTGGTGGAGGTGTAGCCAATAGTGCCGGACAGTCCAGGTCTGAACTGAATGGACATTTTAAAACGGAAGTTAAAACTTCCTTGCTAGTATTGCAACTAACATACACAAGTAGAACTACTTACGTTGGCCACCTGTGCTTCCGATACGAATGCAGGGGCGTCTCCAGACACTGGGCTTCCGGCAACTCCACCAAGTTGAAGACCTGAAGACTAAAAAAAAATTGATTTTGATTAGTCAAATCTGCCTAGCCTTTTCCCAACTATATTGGGGTCGGCTTCCAGTCTAACCGGATGCAGCTGAATACCAGTATTATACATGTAGCGACTGCCTATCTGACCTCCACAACCCAGTAACTGGGTAATACGATACCCCTTGGTAAGACTGGTTGTCAGACTTTCGGGCTTCTGACGACCCGTAACGACTGTCAAAGATCCACGAATGACAGCCGGGACCAACGGCTTAACGTGCTTTCCGAGACACGGAGAAGTCTCGGTATGTAAAGATGGTCACCCATCCACAGACCAACCCTGGCAAGCGTAGCTTAACCTGATGGATCGACCCGTGCGGCAGTTATTACTTAGCCACGAGCTCCTGATTAGTGAAAAATAAATAAGTTTATTAAAGAAAAAGAAAGGGTTTAAGCATACAATCTAACTCTTCGATGGTGTGTGGTCCCGGCCGAACGTGCTGGGAAGTTTGGCGGCCTCTGCCGCGTCTGGTGGGACCACCGCGAGGGGCCACCACTGCCGAAATATCTTCTAGGTCCTCCCTTGGGGCGCTGGCCGTCCTACGTCCACCACGCACTCGCACACCACGCCCAACAGGTCGCGGTCCGCGTGTGCGCGGTCGTCTTCTACAAAAAGCAAAAAAAAAACATGCACGAAAGTTTTTAGAAAAGAAAGTAGTAAGAAATATGTAAAGTAAATAGAGAAACTTACATTGTTATATGCGAAGAAGGCGCGGACGACGGCGCTGGTGATAGTGGGAGCGGGATCACAGGGGTCTCGGCCCGAGCCGGTCCACCCCTAACGCGTCGTCCACGAGGTCGTCTTCTAAAAAATAAGAAACATGAAAAGAAAACATGTCATACCTATCACAAAGACAAACACACCTCCTTTTATGAAGTCGTTAAATAAAAAATGTGCCTGCAAGACATAGGTAACATGTAAAGACATCTGAAATAAAGATAAATAAATAATTTCTATACTCGTGCAAAACGCACAAAAAATGGCAGTTGAGATGTCATTCAACCTAAATTCTCCGTCTGTTGTAAGGTCACGTGGTAACGTGCTGTGCAACGATTTTTTTCATTTCGATGTTGCGCAAATTTATTACGTTATTGCTCAAATGTAATGATTGATATCAATAACACGATAGTTAAAAACATACGTAATAGCTATAGTTTACTATTATTTGTTAAATTAATATTAGTAATACGTCGAAACGTGCAACAGCGCGGAGCGTCATGGTATATAAAAAAGTACTCTGTGGCGTCATGGCACGAAAACTGCCAAAGTGTTGCCAGCGAGGTGTTGTCAAAAGTTACCTGAAATGTACAAAAAAGTAACCTTTTTGTAGGAAAAGTAACAATTTACATTTAGATGACCAAAGAAAAAAAAAAAAACTTACAGAGCTACGGGTAATGTAATAGTTATTTTCCTTATAGCTCGCCTTCGGCTCAAAAGGGCTTCGTTCCCAGAGACGTTAAACAATATTTAAAAAAATCTTTCCTTCGGTCAAACCAATGGGAAATGGATAGTAGAGTACTTACTAGCGTAATTATTCGTTACGTACACTTACCAAGTTTTCAGCACAGTTTTATACAAAACAATGAAACAATAAACTTCGTATCGAAACAACAAACACTGACGCGCGAAACTCACCAGTCACGAAGATCGACCGACAGGATACGAACGAATCCGATTGACCGGGCGAGTAAAGTGTAACGGACTGTTGATTTAAGCATTGGTGTGAAAGAGAAAGGTATGTTTGATTTGATTTTGTGGTTGCACCACTGCCACCTGGAGGGAATTTAAAAAAGCATTCGCGCAAATTTCAAAAAATCACCGAAATGTAACCTTTTGTGTCGTGTAACCTAGAAGTAACCTCAAGGAGTTAAAAATCACCTAAAAGGTTACATAAGTAACCTTCTGGCAACGCTGTGCCAACGATGTTTGTAGAAATTACTATTTTCTGTTGAAATCTTTCTAAATTACACTTTACAGGTAGTAAAAACTGTTTGTTACTTACCCAGGCATGTTATTTTAACTTATCTTTTCCACTCACTTTCACTCGAAATATGTACTTAATAGCGGAGGCTAGATGATCGCGTGGTGCGCGCAAGCTCGACTGAGCGGCCGAATGAGTAGCGAGCGACTAATGCGACTATTACGCGTCAGTCATTCATTCAATGTACTTGACAAGGACAGTATACCTTTCTTGTTTCGTCATATAGACTCTGTGCAAGTTAGAACAAGATAGATACAGTTTTCGTATACAAATAACTGCCAAAAATGAATGCGGGAATTCCATTGACTTATAAAACATTATGTCAATGGGGAATTCGAGGAGGCTACGCATTGACTTACCTGTGTTTTCTAAGTCAATGAGGCTACGCGGTGCGCTCGCCACAGACAACGGTTTTTAATGACAGCGCGCACCAGGGAAGCTCTCCACAGACTGTAAGCCTAATTAGTATAATGTTCGTCTGATTCTTATTATTCTATATAATATCCTGGAATTATTATACCTCTAATAGATGTTGTATTGACTGTATTAATAGGTTGGGGAAAAAGTTGCTTCGCATTTTTAAAGAAAATTCAAAACATTTTTTAATATAGTTAATTTACATTTAACTAAAGTATGTAGGTACCATTTTGTTCGATAACTTTTTGCCATCTTGTAGGTAGGGACATGATCCCATTGCTATAGAAATTTTGGGGCTTTTGATCAAAATACCGCGACAAGTGGTTTTGGCAGTCCTCTCGTGATGTTAACCTGACACTGCCTAAGGAATTCTGAAGAGACCGAAACAGGTGGAAATCTGAAGGTGCAAGGTCAGGACGATACGGCGGATGCATTAACACCTCCCAGCCAAACTCTCTTAATTTTTGCTGAGTGGCTAAAGATGTGTGAGGTCTAGCGTTATCATGATGAAAAACCACACCCCTTCTGTTGATTAATTCCGACCGCTTTCTTTCAACTTCTTGCTTTAATCTCATCTTTAATATCATCTTTAATATAATTTCTTTTTAATATCATCTTCTTGAGTTAAGAATCGATGGTCCTGCCTGGTGGTAACAGCTCATAATGAATAATGCCCTTCCAATCCCACCACACACACAGAATCACCTTGTTGCGAGTTAACCTGGGTTTCGCCACAGTCTGTGAAGCCTGACCGGCCTTTGACCACGACCTTTTTCGCACGTTCTTATCGTACGTGATCCACTTTTCATCACCAGTTATCAGCTTCTTCAAAAATGGTTCGGTTTCATTACGTCGTAATAAAGAATCACAAATGAGTACACGGTTCATTAGGTTTCTTTCAGTGAGCTCGTGAGGTACCCAAATATCGAGCTTTTTTGTGTACCCAGTTTTTTCAAATGCGACAAAACTGTTTTGTGGTCAATTCCCAGTTCTTTAGCTACGTCGTAACTACTGATATGCCGAGCTTGCTCCACTTTTTCAAAAATGGCATCCATTTTATCCGTATTAGGGCGACCAGAGCGGCGTGCATCTTTGATATCAAAATTTCGGGATTGAAAACGCTTAAACCAAATTTGTGCTACTCTCACAGACACTGCACTAGGTCCATAAACTTGCGTTGCATTTTTAGCTTTTTTGTCAATGATTTCAAAAGATGTCCTATGTTTTTTGTAGTAAAATTTTAAAATGTATCGTAGTTCTTCATTAGATTCACTCATCTTGACGGTACGAAAAACAAATGAAAATCACACATTTTCCTAATTTGAATTTGGAATTATGTTCTTTAAAATTTAAACTTTCAATGATACCAAAACCAGTCAGATACAAATAGTATAGCCAAAGAGATTTTATCACAAGTTCATACATACTATTGCGAAAAGACTTTTTCCCCAACCTAATAAGTAGCAACGGTAGGCCGATATTAAGTTTTAAACATCTTTAATTTACAGTGAAATATATTACATTGTGAAACTAAATGATAATAATTAAATGTATTATTAATTATCAACTAATTGTAGATGAATAATCATTTGTTAATAGCCATTATATTATTTTAAGATAGTGTATTGATAATCGAAGTTAATGTCATAATAAACAGTCGTTGCGATGCGATCATTGACTTATAAAACATAATATGGACTTGAAATGTTTGACTATAGAAAAAACAGTTATGCAAATACGAGGCATATCGACGCCAAACCCAAAAAAATACTGCTATCTCTTTTTAACTTCAATAATTTTGCCTAAGTGAAAAAGGATAATAGTGTTTTTGACAGTTACTATAATGGCAACCCTACATTTTCTAGTCATTGAAATACCTATTTGCGGCTGGTTCGCCACTAAAAACCTCTCGGTGTTTGGTACTAAAGTTGGGTACGTCAACTGTCAAATGATCTTGAGTTGTGGTTAAAATTTGTGAATTTTGGAGTTATTTGCTGTGTTATTGCGTTGAAACTCGGCCCTATGGTGGAAATCATCAATAGCAAGATACCCAATAGCAATATAATCGGATGTGGCATCAAAAGAAGCGGATATCACCCGAAAATAACATTGCAGCAGTACGTACATAAATTTCAGCTGAAATGACTTTAGATTTAGACGATAAAAAAAAGATTCGGCATTCGTTATGAGCTTCAACAGTAAAGCATTCATAATTTCCCTTTTGCCATTATTTTCAACAGTTTAACTTCACGAAATCATTTTCTTGTTATTGAAGGGATAGAGTAGTGCATTTAGACATTTTATTTATCGATAATGCTATTTTATGTTTTTTTTTATTGGTTTTATGTTTTACTTTCAAGGTTGCCTGATAATAAACGAAAAAAGAAAAAAACAATTGGTGTGGAAAATTTAAAGATGTTAACATAAACTTCATATTTTTGTTCTTTTCACTTTGAAGAATCATATTTCAACCGGATACTCAATAAAGTAACATTATGTGACGATGCTTTACCTTCACGAACCTTATTGTTATGTAACATGTTATAAATTTGTCCAACATGATTGTCTAGTGGCTGTGTTGAAAATGATGGTGATGTCCGCATTTGCAATATTTGTTTAATGGAAATAAAGAGTGATGTAAAGAATGTGTTTGAGTGTGGTCTTAAGACTTAAGATCAATTAAAAATTCTAATAATAAAATCAAGAAACAATAAAAATACTAATCATATTTTTGCTTGTTTACAGCCTGCGATTTGAACAAATATGTCTGGCATTTTAAATGAGAATGATCAAAATCAGACAAACTCACAATGTAAAAGAGATATACATGAATTTGAGATACAAATATTATGGGAAGAAATCTACTGAAAGAATATCACATAGAAATACAATTGTATTGTTCAGAACTGAATGAGATTGATTTCTTTAATATAACTTTATTATAATTAGTGTTGACTTTTAATTAAAACCCACAATCATTTGCGTGTTAGAAATTTAGCATCAAAAATATTAATTATGGTGGCTCCGCCAATTTTCAAAATTTCTTTATTTAAATTCAATTTTGAAATAAAGAAATTTTCTTGATTGATTAATCGTGAAATTCAAATTTGTATGTTGATCAAAATGAGATACACAAATATAAAATGATAAAATAATAATAATAATATAAATTAAGTCTGGTATAAAAATATTTCATTTAAAAATTACCATCTGCGGGCCATTGGTGGAGCCACCTTTTAGAGGTATGAGGAATAGGGTGTAAAATTCATTCGGCCTCTATATAAAAGGGAGGACCCTCCGACCAGATGGGTGTCGTGTCTGCCGGGAAACTGCCCGATAGTTTTTTTGAAGTGAAAACTTCTTTAGGCGCGTTGAGCACTTTTTGGGTGACCAAAAATCATGGAAGTCCCGTCATCTTCACCGGACGTTTTCCAAGAGCTATATGTATACTGTGTATACAGAGTTGATATGACAGAGGGGCATTAAATTACACAACGTATACTATACGTATTTAGTATTAATTCGATACGGTATAAAAATAAAAAGCATCAAAAATGAGTTTTTTTTTTTTTCATACAAACTAAATAGCTTACAAATCAGAGTAAAACGCAACCATCCTGTGTAAATAAATTTAACTGACCTTAGATACCTAGGTAACAAAGCGGCAACGTCGCGCGCGCGCCGGTCCGCGGCGTGTGTTATCAGGTGTCAAGGCGGCCGACCGGGGCGGTGGCGCGAGGCGGCTTAGGCCTCCGCTCGGCTTTTATGATAGGTACGGTTTTGAAGTAAGTACGCACACAACAACAATCACAACAAAAACTCCATTCACATGAATGCAAAAATTATACCGTATGATAATTAACTCACTGTTCGTTGCTAAGCACTTTAATTTGTAAAATGCTAAAATAATCCTATTTTTTAGTTCTACAATTGTATTTTAATTACACACACACAACCAAAGTTTAAGTGTCCTATCACAAAAAAACACTAACACTAAATAATAATAATCCGATGTTACGAGTGTCCTGTCACAATATAAAAATAAATATTGTCTTAAACTTATTTAGTGTCCTATCACAATAACAAAACAAAATCAATTGTCTGCGCGCGTAAGCGGCGCAAGAGCTTCCGTGTTACGTAACTACGTTTCGAGAGGATTGCGTCGGCCGACGCACTAAAAAGTACTTTGTGCGGCGCACTGACTGAGGCCCCTCTGCCCCCACTTACTTACCGATCGCACAAGGATCTAGGATGCGTTAGCAACAGACTGACCTATTTCTATTTCTTTTACGCGCGGGATGTTTTGCTATGATTCTCTCTCTCTTGTTTTCTTTGGTTATTTTTTTAGCGAAAAATATTTGGTTGTACTTGTGACTTGCGTCAGAGCGGCAACAACGCATCGTAGGCTAAACTCAGATTTATCGTTTTAAGGTGGATGACCTATGCGTATAGACATAATCAGCTGTTAGGAAAGACACATCGTGTTCAAACGGGGCATAAACTTAAAAAATCATTTGCGGCTAAACTACTGCTCCTATTTAATTGATTTTTGGTACAGAGCTTGAAAATGGTACCTAGTATAGGCAGTTTAAAGGAAAGCCCCTCTGTCGTATCAACTTTGTATATGTGTACTTTTTGGGTGAACAAAAAGCGTGAAACTCGCGTCATCGTCATCGCACGCTTCCCATGAGTATACTGTGTATATATGTACTTAGATATATCGGCAATGAGATGAACTTGTTGCTTATAGTATACAATGGAGTGAAATCAGTTACAGAATACTAGGTCGATAAAAGCAGTAAGTATATATCTGTCCTCCAGGTTTCAACCTATCACAATGGGAAACATCAAAATAAGTTCTACGGTTTAGCCGCGAAAGAATGACGAAGCAATTATATTAAACAAACAAATGAAAAGCAATATGTTAGAAAAGTTGGAGTAGGTATTTTTACCCGTAAATATTGTACTGTGACATTAAAACATTCTCACAAACTTTTATCGATATTATAATAAAGAAATATCGATAAGGGCTGCCCTAGTAGACGCCATTTTATCCTCTCAGTAAAGTGTAGGTATGGCACGTTTTTCTTGTAGCTATGCCAAGTCCATATGTTTTATAAGTCAATGGATGCGATAGACAGTCATCGTGCAACCGTTGTACAAGTAAAAGGCACAGACTACATAGAGATACTTACGTATGTAAAAGGTGAATTTTGTGATTAAAGTGCCGTGGACATATTATTGGATTTTATTTCTGCAAATACTCCTGAGGCTATCCCTATAAGACGAAAGGCCTTTCAGCCACCAAACGAAATACCAATAAAAATATCTAGATTTCAGTAAAAATTTCAGTGTGACGGCATGGTTGGCGCAGTGGTTAAGCGATTGACTGCTGCGCTGCATGTCGCGGGTTCGATTCCCACACGGAACAAATATTTGTATGACCTACAAGTAGTTGTTCCGGGTCTGGTTGTTTGTGTATGTGAGTTTAAATGTTTGTAAACGCACCCACGATACAGGAGAAAATCCTAGTGTGGGGTGTCGCGATCAAATGTAACTTTTGCTATATCATAGATATTGGTTTTGGTGTCTATGTACTTCTAAATAAAAAAATGACGTTATGTCACTTAGTTTGCGATTGATATCAAGTTTTTGTATTTTTTGGAAAATCTGAGGGCCTGCAGGCCTAACATGACACACGCGACAATTACTCACTCTCGCGTGAGTAATTTTTGTCTATTTCGGTCACTTTCTCGTTTTCTGATAGCGCTTCCATACAAAATCGACTCCTTCTGTCAAAATTGATGTTTTCTCGACAAACCCTAACATGGCACCATATTTATCTCGATTTTTGACAATTCAACACGAGATAATCTCAGATTTTTCTATCATTTAGTCGTATTTACTCGTCGTCGATTTTGACGACCAGAAGAGTAGACAAAATTATGATACAAAAAAAAAACTCCAAAATTATATGGCAGTTTTGTAATTGTACTTATTTTAGTCATCATTTTATTTTACAATGTATTAATGCCCAATTGCAGTACGTACACAAATTTCAGCTGAAATATCTTTAGATTTAGACGATAAACAAAAGATTCTGCATTCGTTAAGAGCTTCAACAGTAAAGCATTCATAATTTCCCTTTTGCCATTATTTTCAACAGTTTTGCTTCACGAAATCATTTTCTTGTTATTGAAGGGATAGAGTAGTGCATTTAGGCATTTTATTTATCGATAATGCTATTTTATGTTTTTTTTTATTGGATTTTATGTTTTAAGTACTTTCAAGGTTGCCTGCTAATAAACGAAAAAAGAAAAAAACAATTGGTGTGGAAAATTTAAAGATGTTAACATAAACTATTCATATTTTTGTTCTTTTCACTTTGAAGAATCATATTTAAACCGGATACTCAATAAAGTAACATTATGTGACGATGCTTTACCTTCACGAACCTTATTGGTAAGTAACATGTTATAAATTTGTCCAACATGATTCTGTAGTGGCTGGTGTTGAAAATGATGGTAATATCCGCATTTGCAATATTTGTTTAATGGAAACAAATAGGGATGTAAAGAATGTGTTTGAGTGTGGTCTTAACACGTAAGATCAATTAAACATTATATTAATAAAATCAAGAAACAATAAAAATACTAATATTTTTTTTTTGCTTTTAGTATTGACTTTTAATTAAAACCCACAATCATTTGCGTGTTAGAAACTTAGTATCAAAAATATTAATTATGGTGGCTCCGCCAATTTTCAAAATTTCTTTATTTCTTTTTCACTGGTTATCCGTGAAATTCAAATTTGTATGTTGATCAAAATGAGATACACAAAGATAAAATAATATAAATTATAATATTTCATTTAAAAATTACCATCTGCGGGCCATTGGCGGAGCCACCTTTTAGAGGTATGAGGAACAGGGTGTAAAATTCATTCATCCTCTAGGGAAAAGGGAGGACCCTCCGACCAGACGGGTGTCGTGTCAGCCGGGCAACTGCCCGATAGTTTTTTTGAAGTGAAAACTTTAGGCGCGTTGAGCACTTTTTGGGTGAGCAAAAATCATGGAAGTCCCGTCATCTTCACCGGACGTTTTCCAAGAGCTATATGTATACTGTGTATATATGTGTACTTTTTGGGTGAACAAAAAGCTTGAAACTCGCGTCATCGCACGCTTCCCATGAGCTATGTATACTGTGTATATATGTACATAGATATATCGGCAACGAGATGAACTTGTTGCTTATAGTATACAATGGAGTGAAATCAGTTACAGAATACTAGGTCGATAAAAGCAGTAAGTATATATCTGTCCTCCAGGTTTCAACCTATCACAATGGGAAACATCAAAATAAGTTCCACGGTTTAGCCGCGAAAGAATGACGAAGCAATTAAATTAAAAACAAACAAATGAAAGGCATACGTTAGAAAACTTGGAGTAGGTATTTTTACCCGTAAATATTGTACTGTGACATTATGAAAACATTCTCACAATCTTTTATCGATATTATAACATAGAAATATCGATAAGGGCTGCTCTAGTAGACGCCATTTTATCCTCTCAGTAAAGTGTAGGTATGGCACGTTTTTTTTGTAGGTATGCCAAGTCCATATGTTTTATAAGTCAATGACTATTTTGTATGGAAGCGCTCTATTGCCATAAAAAAAAAAACTCACGCGAGAGTGAGTAATTGTCACGTGTGTCATGTTAGGCCTGCTGATGGGGGCAGTAGGTAGGTACTTCTAATGACTTGTTTGGGATTTTTTTTTACATACGTAATGCTTAAGTATATTGGCCACTTTTTATAACACCGCAAAACAGAAATTAGCAAAAAAAAAAATCGCAAAGCGCAACGCACTGGCATGGCGGGGTTTGGGTTGTTGCGGTGCGGCTCTTAGATGTGCTTTGGCGCATTTTTTCAATGCGGCGGATGTCCGCTAAGCTATTTCGTGTCTCAGTATGAAACCGCTATTACCATCTCAACTCAAAGACTAACAAACACGCTTAGTTGGCTCGACTCGCGGCAAATAACCACTTACTGCACAAAGACAACACGTGTCGTTATCCTGTAGTAGTTTTACATAATCTCAGACTACGAGTGAACACATTTGGTGACACCTTTTTAGCATGCATCGGCATGAGAAGTGGGTGGGTAGTTTAGATACGTTTTTTAAATCTGTAACTATTTTGATGTCGGTGGGAAGAATGCGTCGCGATTTATTATTATTTACAATTTTGACTGTCTTGTCGGTCTAGTAGCGCTACTGCTGAGCATGCGGTCCTGCATTCGACTTCCAGGTCGGGCAGTGGTATTAGGTTTTTCCATCAGGAATTTGTCAGTAGCAGCCCGGAGTCCAGGAATATTAGGCTCACCCCCTGTTAAGTTTTATTTAGTCCCATTTAAAAATTGTGACCCTAATGCCATCAAGCGTACCTACCTAGGTACTCATAATCAGAAAACGGGCTGCTTTGAGAAACTTGAGAAATACCTAATAACACTTTGCTCTAACGACTATGTACTAAAGAGCTACCATTTACCGGGTTAAGGCTCGTGTAGACCAGCGCGACGCGACGGGTGCGACGCGACTCGAACAATACAATTTCTAAGAAAACTTCACGGAAAAACAATAGCCGGTGTCGCGTCGCGCTAGTCTGCACGAAGCTTAATATGTAGGTAGTATTTCATTGACTTGAATGTGCCCTGGCGGCTGTGAGTATGTCATGCTCACTCAGATGTCTCGCTGATGGTGGCGTGTGTGTTGGATCATTTAGCTCCCTTCAAAATGGTTGAGCTGAATGGTGCTGATCCATGCGTCATGTTCGTGAACGGGCGCCGTCAGTTGGGACTGGTCATCTCTTAGCTGCCATGACTTATTTTAAGTTTTTGAATGATTCTTAATTTTTTTCTTTCTATTACGGACGCTTTTACGAACGTGCACATCTTTCTACATTGTTCTCACATGCATAATTATTTCAAAATGAATGATGTAACCAATATTTTGTATAATTTTTTTTATTTAAAATTGTCCGTGGAGTTTCTTGCTCCGTTTCGTTCTTCTCCATAGGTACCTACTACTACGCTTTGGAATGGGCAACTAGCTTCATATTTTTGACTGACCGACCCCTTGACAATTCAAAAGTAAATGGCTGCCAATAAATGGCCTGGCCTGTAAATGGTTTAATTGAAATAAATGCTTTGAGTTTGAGTTTAAGTTTGCTCGACCTGAAATCGAACCCAGTGTACGATGCTCTCATTTTAGTAGGTACCGTTCAAATGCACCAAATATTTGCGGATGTCGAAACGACTGGCAGTTTGGTCAGCTAGTACTTTATTAGGAGCGGCTTTACGCTAGCAGTACTTAGCCACTTTATTAAAGCGGTTATTATCCTGCAGTAGCCACTATTATAAAGGTCTTAATCCAGCAATAGCCACTTTATTAAAACGGCCTTTAGCCAGCAGTAGATACTTTATAAAGCGTCATTTATTCAGGATTAACCACTTTATTGGAAGCGGCCTTTAAACAGCAGTGGATAGGGTTCAAATAAAACACTCGGATCAATAAATAATACAAGTATATAGTGATTGTACAGAATAGTCGCACTCGATACATTACGAAGTCACCGAAGTACATCAGTTGAGTCTTAGTTTAATACATAATATACATAAGTAAGTATATAACCACCTCTCCTATTTACTACGTAGTACGGTACCAGGTCGTTAATATGACACATCTGGGATATGAAAGAAATCGGCTTTGTTCAGCACCCCTTTCGTCCTAATTTACCCCCTCAATCAAACCCAATTTTCTAAAGCCTGTATTACAGAAACTTACTCGAGATTCAATGATTACTTAAAACTAGTTTAGAGCTATTTGATTGGTTGAAACTAGTTTTAAGTAGTGACTGACCGATGCTTCGTTTTCGGCTATTTTTGGCCAAAAAAACATGACACGGCTATATTTTCATTTCCAACCATAAACCAGTCGAAGCTTCGGCCAAGCAAAAAATCAGAAGTACGCGAATTGTTGCAATCAATACAACAAGAAATACAATAAGCCGAAGCCGCGCGATTGCGGCCGAAAATAAGCCGAAGCCTCTTTTTCGTTTTGAAATACATTTTCGGTCGAGCACTAGTTTTAAGTAACGTAATACGGGCCTGTGTTTTCTTAGTAAGATGTTTACTAAGACTGCACATAAATCCTACAGTACCTGGACGTTAAAACACACAGAGTTTAAGAACGAGACGATGCAAGTATGCGATGCCGAACTTTGTCTAACACTCGATGTGCTATATTAAAGACTCCACACTGTACCTACCTCAATGTGTCAGTTATGGTGAACCCGCAGTTGCAACAATTTGCAGTTCAGTGTCTTGATCAAAATATGATTCGTGACTATATCAAGTTAGATTTGTTACTTAAGAACATTCCAATGATAAATACACACTTGATATAGTCGCGAATCATATTTTAATCAAGGTACAACCTGAAACAGACTGCAGAATTGCAAAAAAAAAACATAAGAAAACGAGAATTTCGCGGGCTGCAACTGCGGATTCACCTTATTGTATACAACATAGTACGAGTACATACTCGTAGAAGTGGTAATAACGTAAAAATTTAGAATAAAATTAAATCCAGTCTCTTGCAGGTGGTAACTAAGCTGACGAAACACGCGGGGTTTGCTCCAAGTGTGTACGATCAAACGCTATAACATCTCACTTACAACAGATAAAACTTATCTTATTTTCTCACATCATCTGCCAAGCATTTTCCAGTCTAACCGAATGCAGCTGAATACCAGTATTTTACACGGAGCGACTGCCTATCTGACCTCCACAACCCAGTTACTGGGTAATACGATACCCCTTTGTAAGACTGGTTGTCAGACTTTTGGGCTTCTGACGACCCGTAACGACTGTCAAAGATCCACGAATGACAGCCGGGACCAACGACGTAACGTGCTTTCCGAGGCACGGAGGGGTCTTGGTATGAAAAGATGGTCACCCATCCACAGACCAACCGTGGCAACACAAGTCTCTCTAGTTTACTCACTGACTATATTAAAATAATGATGGATGAAACATCAAGTTTTTGTATTTTTTTGAAAATATGAGGGGCTGGGGGCAATACTTCTAATGACTTGTTTGAGATTTTTTTTTACTTAAGTATATTGGCCACTTTTAATAACACCGCAAAACAGAAATTAGCAAAAAAAAAGATCGCAAAACGCAACGCACTGGCATGGCGGATCGCTCGCCAGGCGTATTTATGCGGCTACTGGTTTGGGTTGTTGCGGTGCGGCTCCTAATGTGCTTTGGCGCATTTTTTCAATGCGGCGGATGTCCGCTAAGCTATTTCGTGTCTCAGTATGAACCCGCTATTACCATCTCAACTCAAAGACTAACAAACGCGATTAGTCGGCTCGACTCGCGGCAAATAACCACTTACTGCACAAAGACAACACGTGTCGTCATCCTGTAGTAGTTACATAATCTCAGACTACGAGTGAACACATTTGGTGACACCTTTTCAAATTCAAAAGTCATTTATTCAAACTAGGCTGAGAATCAGCACTTTTCGAACGTCAAAATTACATAAGACAGTCCCCCAAAACGCCCACCCTTCACCACTTCCTAGTGCTTTTGCTGGGAAGAAGAAGTGGCGCAACAAACTCCCCAGCAGCACAGCTGTCTGTTCAGTTAGGAAAAAAAATGATTCTATACAATAATTTATAAGATAATTTACATTACGCAAAATAAAATTTTGGTAAATTATAAATTAATAGCCATATGACAGCTAGCACACGCCAATATACCAACCAAAAACATCGAGAACTATACTCAAGCAGAAATAAAAATAAAGCCTCCAGGCATAAAGGGCGTGCCCGCTTACATAGAGCTGTAACTAGAAGTTATAATTGATAAACTAGGACCATCGAGGTAAAATAAATAATTGGCGAGGTCGCTAGCTAACCACATATTGTAATACAACTCATTAAAAAAAACATTGTAATGAGTAGATTATGTCAACAATAAATAAAAATAAAATAAATGTACATAAAAAGTAAAATTATAAACTTTTAGGTATATAAACTCATAAAACCTGTCAGTAGGTAAACTAATTCTGGAGAAAGAACATTTAAACATTGTCTTGAGTTAATCACAGCGACCAACTATTCTTATCATTTAAGTAGTCGTTGATAGAATAGTATGCCTTTGAACAAAGGTTGGACTTTACTTTAGTTTTAAACGCATTAAAAGGCAAATCTAGCAAACAAGCGGGTAGCTTGTTATAAAAGGTTATACCAAGCCCAACAAATGAGTTATGAACCTTATGAAGCCGGTGGGAGGGAGCACGTAGTTTATCCTTACTTCTAGTGTTAACATTGTGAATATCACTGTTTTTAGTGTATAAGTGTATATTCTGCCTAATATATAAGATGTTGGCGAAGATGTATTGTGATGCCACTGTGAGGATACCGATATCTTTGAAAAAATCTCTCAGAGAAACTCTGGCACCTAGCTGGTAAATTGCTCGAATAGCTCGTTTTTGGAGGACAAATATATTTTGAATATCTGCAGCTTTGCCCCAAAGCAGAATACCGTAGGACATAACGCTATGAAAATAACTAAAATATACTAACCGAGCTGTATCAACGTCAGTGTATTGTCTTACTTTTCTGACAGCGTAGGCGGCCGAACTGAGCCTTCCCGCTAGGCTCGATATATGTTGGCCCCACTGAAGTTTAGCATCTACTGTTATGCCCAGAAAAACTGCCGAGTTTACAGTTTCAAGCACCTCTTTATCTAAGACGATGTTGGGTCCTAGATTTCTAACATTTGGGAGGGCAAACTTTACACATTTCGTTTTCTTGGCATTGAGAACTAGGTTATTTGTCGTAAACCAATCCGTAACCATTGACAGTGCACTGTTTACATCGTCAAAATCTTGTCTATTCCTGTCTACTTTAAAAATAAGAGAAGTATCATCTGCAAACAGTACAACTTCACAGATATCCTTTAAATAGAATGGTAAGTCATTGATATACACTAAAAACAAGAATGGACCAAGTATTGAGCCTTGAGGTACACCTAACTGAACTGGTAGCCCGCAAGATTTTACACCATCAACATCTACACATTGCGACCTATTATTTAAATACGAATTTAAAACGTTTAGAGCTTCGTTTAGCACACCGTAATGACGCAGTTTACGCAAAAGCGTGTCATGGTGCACGCAATCAAAGGCTTTGGAGAGATCACAGAAAACTCCAATAGCATTTTGAGAGTTCTCCCATGCGTTAAATATGTGTTTCAGCAGAGCAACACCCGCATCTGTAGTCGAACGACCCTTTGTAAAGCCATATTGTTCATTATGAAGGAGGCTATTTAAATTAAAATGTCTTAGCAACTGCTTGAGTATTAACTTTTCAAATATTTTGCTGAATGCTGGTAAAATAGAAATAGGCCTGAAATTGCCAACGTCATTTTTATTACCTGATTTAAATAATGGTATGACTTTACTACTCTTCATGAGATCAGGAAAAGTTCCTAAATCAACACATTTATTAAAAGTAACAGCTAGATAGGGGGCTAAGATGTCTATTATATTACTTAAAAGTTTAATGGAGATTCCCCAGTAATCACCAGTGTTTTTACACTTGAGTGTGTTAAAAACATTAACTACATCACGAGGCGTTACATGTTCGAAGCTAAATAAGCGACTACTTTTAGACACACTACTAAGCAGAAGGTTTTCGGCTTTAGATGGGGACGAATTTAAGGAGCGAGTCGTAGTTATAGGTATGTTGGCAAAAAACTCATTAAACGCCTCAGCTACGTCAGCTGCTTTAGTAACGAATTTACTATCGACCATAATCTCGAGTTGTTTATCTTGCTTAACCGATTTACCCGTTTCATTGTTAATAATTTTCCAAGTGGTTTTTACTTTTTATTGGAATTTTTAATTGCATCGCTTAAAAATTTTGATTTAGCTAAAACACTAACCTTTTTAAATAATTTTGAATAATTTTTGACATACTCTAGGAAAGGAGTATCAAACCTATATTTTTTCAAACCATATAACTCGTATAGTCTCGCTCTACTTTTATAAATACCCGGAGTGGCCCATTGGTTAAAGCCAACGGAGGTGCCATTACCTAATGTTAATAGTTTTAGTCTTGAAAGTAGATTGGTACTCTTTTTGCACAACATCAATTGCTTTTTAGCATGCATCGGCATGAGAAGTGGGTTGGTAGTTTAGATACGTTTTTTTAATAATCTGTAACTATTTTGATGTATGTGGGAAGAATGCGTCGCGATTTATTATTATTTACAATTTTGACTGTCTTGTTGGTCTAGTAGCGCTACTGCTGAGCATGCGGTCCTGCATTCGACTCCCAGGTCGGGCAGTGGTATTAGGTTTTTCCATCAGGAATTTGTCAGTAGCAGCCCGGAGTCCAGGAATATTAGGCTCACCCCCTGTTAAGTTTTATTTAGTCCCATTTAAAAATTGTGACCCTAATGCCATCAAGCGTACCTACCTACTCATAATCAGAAAACGGGCTGCTTTGAGAAACTTGAGAAATACCTAATAACACTTTGCTCTAACGACTATGTACTAAAGAGCTACCATTTACCGGGTTAAGGCTCGTGCAGACCAGCGCGACGCGACGGGCGCGACGCAGCTCGAACAATACAATTTCTAAGAAAACTTCACGGAAAAACAATAGCCGGTGTCGCGTCGCGCTAGTCTGCACGAAGCTTAATATGTAGGTAGTATTTCATTGACTTGAATGTGCCCTGGCGGCTGTGAGTATGTCATGCTCACTCAGATGTCTCGCTGATGGTGGCGTGTGTGTTGGATCATTTAGCTCCCTTCAAAATGGTTGAGCTGAATGGTGCTGATCCATGCGTCATGTTCGTGAACGGGCGCCGTCAGTTGGGACTGGTCATCTCTTAGCTGCCATGACTTATTTTAAGTTTTTGAATGATTCTTAATTTTTTTCTTTCTATTACGGACGCTTTTACGAACGTGCACATCTTTCTACATTGTTCTCACATGCATAATTATTTCAAAATGAATGATGTAACCAATATTTTGTATAATTTTTTTTATTTAAAAGTGTCCGTGGAGTTTCTTGCTCCGTTTCGTTCTTCTCCATAGGTACCTACTACTACGCTTTGGAATGGGCAACTAGCTTCATATTTTTGACTGACCGACCCCTTGACAATTCAAAAGTAAATGGCTGCCAATAAATGGCCTGGCCTGTAAATGGTTTAATTGAAATAAATGCTTTGAGTTTGAGTTTAAGTTTGCTCGACCTGAAATCGAACCCAGTGTACGATGCGCTCATTTTAGTAGGTACCGTTCAAATGCACCAAATATTTGCGGATGTCGAAACGACTGGCAGTTTGGTCAGCTAGTACTTTATTAGGAGCGGCTTTACGCTAGCAGTACCTAGCCACTTTATTAAAGCGGTTATTATCCTGCAGTAGCCACTATTATAAAGGTCTTAATCCAGCAATAGCCACTTTATTAAAACGGCCTTTAGCCAGCAGTAGATACTTTATAAAGCGTCATTTATTCAGGATTAACCACTTTATTGGAAGCGGCCTTTAAACAGCAGTGGATAGGGTTCAAATAAAACACTCGGATCAATAAATAATACAAGTATATAGTGATTGTACAGAATAGTCGCACTCGATACATTACGAAGTCACCGAAGTACATCAGTTGAGTCTTAGTTTAATACATAATATACATAAGTAAGTATATAACCACCTCTCCTATTTACTACGTAGTACGGTACCAAGTCGTTAATATGACACATCTGGGATATGAAAGAAATCGGCTTTGTTCAGCACCCCTTTCGTCCTAATTTACCCCCTCAATCAAACCCAATTTTCTAAAGCCTGTATTACAGAAACTTACTCGAGATTCAATGATTACTTAAAACTAGTTTAGAGCTATTTGATTGGTTGAAACTAGTTTTAAGTAGTGACTGACCGATGCTTCGTTTTCGGCTATTTTTGGCCAAAAAAACATGACACGGCTATATTTTCATTTCCAACCATAAACCAGTCGAAGCTTCGGCCAAGCCAAAAATCAGAATTACGCGAATTGTCGCGATCAATACAACAAGAAATACACGACATTGTGTATCATCTAATGCAATTATCGTGTTTTATTTCTTTTAAAACCTATATTTGCTCTTTCTCTCCCTAGATGTAAAAACAAACAAACAAGATTTCAGTGTTCAGTGGAAATATTTTAATATTTTTTTGAATGTCGAAATAATTTTCGTTTGCATAATACATTTTCGGTCGAGCACTAGTTTTAAGTAACGTAATACGGGGCTGTGTTTTCTTAGTAAGATGTTTACTTATCTTGGTGATTGACTGCACATAAATCCTACAGTACCTGGACGTTAAAACACACCGAGTTTAAGAACGAGACGATGCTATGCAAGTATGCGATGCCGAACTTTGTCTAACACTCGATGTGCTATATTAAAGACTCCACACTGTACCTACCTCAATGTGTCAGTTATGGTGAACCCGCAGTTGTAACAATTTGCAGTTCAGTGTCTTGATCAAAATATGATTCGTGACTATATCAAGTTAGATTTGTTACATAAGAACAAATTTCTTGTGGAAAAGTTCATGTAACAAATCTAACTTAGAGAGATGTATCAATGATTCCAATGATTGTATGTAATTCTGTAAATACATACTTGATATAGTCGCCAATCATATTTTAATCAAGGTACAACCTGAAACAGATCGCAAAATTGCAAAAAAAAAACATAAGAAAACGAGAATTTCGCGGGCTGCAACTGCGGATTCACCTTATTGTATACAACATAGTACATACTCGTAGAAGTGGTAATAACGTAAAAATTTAGAATAAAATTAAATCCAGTCTCTTGCAGGTGGTAACTAAGCTGACGAAACACGCGGGGTTTGCTCCAAGTGTGTACGATCAAACGCTTTAACATCTCACTTACAACAGATAAAACTTATCTTGTTTTCTCACTCATCATCTGCCAAGCATTTTCCAGTCTAACCGAGTGCAGCTGAATACCAGTATTTTACACGGAGCGACTGCCTATCTGACCTCCACAACCCAGTAACTGGGTAATACGATACCCCTTGGTAAGACTGGTTGTCAGACTTTCGGGCTTCTGACGACCCGTAACGACTGTCAAAGTTCCACGAATGACAGGCGGGACCAACGACTTAACGTGCTTTCCGAGGCACGGAGGGGTCTTGGTATGAAAAGATGGTCACCCATCCACAGACCAACCGTGGCAACACAAGTCTCTCTAGTTTACTCACTGACTATATTAAAACAATGATGGATGAAACGATGGAACTTACACACTTGGATCAACTCTTTGTTAATGATAGTAAATTCTATGGAAATGTTGTTAAGCTAAGTTAGTTCATAAACCCAGGTTTCTGAAAAGACAATCAAACCGACTGACACATTGACAAAGTCATGTAACAGTCCTTTCACAGTTATGTTACAGTTTGACGGTGAGGCGGGGGCAGCCCTGACGAATGAGTGGCATACACTGCCCTCCCGTCTCGCCACTCACGTACCTAAGGCGTGGAACAGCGGTCTCGGTCAAACTATACCTCTGATTTTGCATCACTCTCAAAATGACAGTTAAGGCAGATGCGGTAGGGTAACCCGCGAAATTCAAATGGTCAGTGTTAGGTTGTATGCTGATCAAAATATGTTACTCGACCGTAACAAATATGTATTTACAGAAGTATAATCATTAGAATCATCAGTAAAACTCTTTGTTAGAATTGGCCTCAAATGTCATGATTTCATGAAATATTCATTCAATATGGTAATTTGAAGTTACGAGGGTTATATTGTAGATTTTATTGATTATTATTCTATAAATATATACTTGTTACAGCCGCGAATCATATTTCAATCAACATACAACCTAATAATGATCTGCAAATCGCAAAAAACGTAGGAAAAGTTGAATTTCACGGGTTAACTTGACGCTTTTGCCAAAATAAGGTTGATGTTGGGTTGCAGCTATTAATAGGTAAAATGTGTGAAGGGGCTGTAAGTAAATGCAGTGATTGGCTGACTGGAATGACAACAGCCAATCAAATCACTTGTCACGAGTTTGACAGTTTATTACTAAATTGCAGGGAGCTAAAACCTTTATAAAATTACGGTACAGGTATTGAAGAATTTTGGCTACCGCTATCCGGGTAACCAAAAAGAAACTTGTTACCTATATTTAGGTTACCGTTTTAATACCGTAACTGCAAAATTACCCGTATTGATCATACCGGTTTCGGTCCCTGCCAAATTGTGTTGATTGGGTTTTCAGACCGGGTTTTAAACCTGCTCCAAGTCGGCTATCGTTAACAAGTCCGCACAAAACTAATATCTCTAAAACAAAGGGTAAAAATCAATAAATCAGTCTAATTAGTTTCACTTAAGTATAATTACGATAGCACTAAACGCACACACCAAACATTGGAACCAACGTTGATCACACGCCTTTAGGGTTGGACAAAATGTGTCACGAATGTTGGGCTATTGTCAAAAATATTGAACAAATCTCTACCTACCAATTTTGGTAGCGTTGGTTCTAATGTTTGGCGTTTACATTACGATATTGGTGGAAGTCTTGGTAGTTCGGAAGTACATAATAAAATTACTTTTTGAGGAGATTCGGTACAGTCACACTGAAAGCCGGGACCAGGGTTTAAAAAAAAATATGGGCACAAATATCTACGCTATGCAGTTAATCTAGTACCTATTTTAGGTTTCAATCACAGTCAAAAACAAAAATATATGTAAACTTCGCTTACGAATTTTGCTAGGTGCTTACATATTTTTGCCCTTGACTAGTACTTGCCAGTACAAGCTGACCTCGCATAATACGGAAATCCTATACAATGCGAGGCCAGCATAAACTGGAGAATAATAGCTTGATGTGTAGCCGTGTGTACATAACTCAGTAATGAAATAAAACTGACTTTTAATATATCAATAAACACTAGCATGTATAATTCGATTATCCTTTCGTTGCCCATCATAATTTCTATACAATATCTTCCTATTTTCCTTCCCTCCCCGCTCCCGGCTGTCATTGTGACCACTGAGGTGTGGTCTAGTCTACATAATCAATTCGAGTGCAATTCCTTACAGTGGTAGGGCCTAACTTCACCGCCAATACAAACTAATATACACTCTATACCTCAAGCCATAGAGTTCAAAATCCCAAAACACAATACAGGACTTATGACACTTGAAGCAAGACCCTATGGGAACTTATATTTATAGTAATATACTTACAAATCGGTACAGGACTATTTACAAATAGGTATAATTATAAGAAAATGCGAGACAACACCACAATACGAGCCAAATTACAAAATTTTACAAAATTTCTTTGTGACTTCAGTTCAATAGAAAAGTCTATAATTACACTGTGATATTATGATAAGAGAATAATCACACTTCATTAATTCATTGTCTAAATATATTTTTTATAAGTATGTAAAAGTAGCTATGTAACAAGTGTGATTAGTCCTTAGGATATTTGCACAATTTTTTTCTCATTTTTTCTATGAAACTGAACGCGATCACCGCCTCTAAACCTCGTTCAAGAGCTGTCAGTGTCACATTCTTGTGGAATATTGACACTGACAGCACCGCAGTTTAGTTATGCCAAGTTAGATTTGTTCTCAAATGTCATGATTTCATGAAAAAGGCATACATTCATTGATGTATTAAAAGAGGTAGATACGGGACTTAGTCACAGCGCCTGGTCCTACTCAACTACGGGATTGCCCGTAGTTGGCACTCAGTTGCGCACGGAACATCGTAGATCACACAGCTCAATAATTTCAGTTTTTTTGTAATAAATACGCACCAAAATGACTTCTTGTGCAGCTAAACAGTGCTTTAATAATGCAAGAAAGAAAAATAAGACACATGGGATTACCTACCACTCGTAAGTACAGCCAAAAATGTTAGTTTGTTGAAAATTACAATAATATTTTGACGTTTGCTTCGCCATATTTGTGAGAGCGAGATAGATTTTAAAAACATGCGTGAAAGACACGATACGCACACAATGCGCGAGGTGCTAACGCGATTTCGCTCGCACGTCAGCGCCGTCTCCTATCTCTATCCTCGTCTATCGGTAACTGTAGCTTTGCGACTGGTAGATGACACTGATCACAGATGCGTGAGTTTCGGTGCATGTAGTCGTGCGCCGAGCCCAAGTTGCGATGTTAGCGCGTAACATATCTTCCTCCTTTTAATACATCAATGCATACATTGCAACAAAACTAACTTAGATGTATTAATGATTTCAAGACCCGACCAGTTAAGAAAATAGTTGTACTGTACTATACTTGACTATAGGTGGTTATGTTCACAATATAAACACAATACTCCTATTGATCTGAAGCCACTTACACCAAGTTGACGATGCTTTTAACAAATGTGAGTGCTAGGCCATCGACACACTGACGCGACCAGTTATCAGAACAACTATTTTCGTACATAAAAACGTTCAAGTCACAATCTCATCTCCGCGAGAATCAATGTCGAAAACTTTTAGAGGTTTTTTGACAGCTTGAGATCAGAATGCAAACTTTGTTAAAAATACGAAAATAGCCAATCAGCTGTGGGATGTCGCGCCTGCGTGACAGCAACCTAATATTATTTAAAATACGTGTCGTGTACGAAATGTCAAATTTACAAATATATACTTAAATAGTATCAAAAGATTTTTTACAATAATTTACTTAAATATATGCAAGAGCCGAATGCTTAGTAAAGGGGTATAAATTTATTCTATACGTAGAGAAAATTATGAAAAAACATTGTTTTAGAAGATTTAAGAACGAGAGGGTGACGTCACGAATATAATAAATCAAATTATAAATAATCATTTTAACTATTTCTTGACCTTTGCTCAGAGAAGTGGGACAGCGCAAACAAAAAAAAACTATTTCTAAATTGACGAAGGAGCGTTCAAAACTGTTAATTTTCGTCGCTCAAATTATATGGTATTATTTTACAGCCCATTGATTTATTTACAGGCAAAATACAGCCTAACGCTAGGGCCACATCGTCGAACCGAATATTCAAGTTGTACTATCAGGGCGATTCAATGCTAAGTAAATTGACACCCCACGTACATTAGCCGTGTTATAGCCGTTTCATACTCATCTTAGCTTGGGTGCCAGAGGTTTTAACTCAGTGGTATTTTTACAATTGTTTAAGTTTTATATTCTTTTCTACATAGTGCTATTCTGCTAAATTGTAAACCTGGAAATAAAGCATATTATTATTATTATTATACACATGTCAAAGAATGACAGTTCTAAGACAATTTGAGTTGCTGTAAGGCAGCATAAGTAATACTTCCGATATTTCACAAATAAGTCGGACATACTGAGTTTTACTTTACGAATTTCGATAATCTCCACAATGAAGATAAAATATAGGCGTCATATTATTGATAATAATATTTATTGATTATTGGTGACGTCACCAACCGCCTCGACAACCTATCTACTTACAGTACTTATGCATATCGTTACTGACTAGCTCTTTAAATAGACATATACAATGAGCCTAGCTTACATAATATTTACGTACAAAATTATATCTCATCGGCTTAGGCGAATCAGTAGTCGAGCCTACACTTGAATTCAGAATCTAAGACAGACGTGATAAAGTTCAAATTCCATTGCAACCAACATTTCAAAAACTCGTTTACAACATTTGGTCATTCAAAAATCGACTTAAACAACATATTGCTTAAGTTGAAAATTGAATGGCAATGGAATGTATATATCTTAGGGACTGGTTTCAAGTGTAGCTAGTTACCATATTTGAATTCAAATTCTGAGATAATTCAGTTTTGGAATAACAAACTCAATGACATACATGACAAAATTCGAATTCCATTGCAACCAAAATTTCAAACCATTTCTCCATAATGGTCATTCAAATTTCAACTTTATTAAGGCTTAACCAAGGGTCTGAATTCAAGTATAGTAACTAGTAAGCTAGTTGAGCGAAGTAGGCCGAGTCTTAAGGAATAATAGTCATCTTGAGCGAGTTCTAGTGAAAACAGATTTGACTGAATTTTTCATCAATAAATGTAAATTGATAAAATCAAGCAAATGTGTATTCACTGTAAGATGTAGCCATCTGTAAATAATTGGTATGTTGCCGACTGCAGGTAGCATCCATACCAAATGGCTTTTTTTAAACTGTATAAGTACTACAAATACCGTCCTTTTACAACCAAAATTATTTCATTTTTTTATATTCCATTTTGGTTGTAATGTCAACTGCAGCAGGTGTACAGTATGTACTGGCGCTGTGCGAATGTGACTCTTATGCCATTGTCATATAAACTAATAGTTTATAGAGAAATATTTTATTTTTTGTTTGTTTGTTACGCTTCCACGCTAAAACGGCTGAACGGATTTGAATGAAATTTGGCACATGGGTAGACCATGACCTGGGTTAGGACATAGGATACTTTTTATCCTGATATTCCCACGGGATCGAGACTTATCCGGGTGAAACCGCTGGGCACTGCTAGTAGGATATAAATCTGAATGATTGACGCGCGTACGTCAAATGCGACATCTGTATACTTAGACTATTTACTTGTTTCTTCCCGTCATTACGTAGAATGACGATAAAAATATGATACACTGCAGTAAGCGACCATGTTTAGCAATAATTTCAGTCAAAATAATTAGAAAAATCTATACTTAAACTAGAAGGTACGCGCTAAACTAAAGCTAATTCTATATACATTACATAGTAGTACATAAGATCACAATGTACATATAAAACTAAATTTTATAAAATTTTCTAACAATACAAATAAAAAAATATTGTGATACAGGCTGGTTTTTATGACAGCTCAAGTCATTGCACCACCCTGTATAATGACACGTTAAGGTGAGTGTCATGATTTCACAATATTTTTTTATTTATTTTGTCAGAAAAATCAATAATAAATAACTATGAAGTTACAAGAAATGGCAGTGCTGACAAATTCGTGTCAAAATCATTAGGTTAAACTTATATTAATTAAAATTAAGTAGTCTGATGGCACAGGGACGAAGTAAACGTATCATTTAGTACAGTTTTCTTATACAAAAATTTACTAAATTAATAAAAAAATATAATTCAGTACATATTTGTTAAATTAATGTATATTTTGTGTATTTATTTTGTTCAGTCTACAAAAATAAAAAATCATATTTAATAATAAAGCTGCTACAGTGTCACATTTGTCTACATTTTTTTTATTAAAAAGTAATAACAATAATTTCGAAGTTCATTGCGTTGTTTGTTTTCATCATCATTTATGATAATCTTTACAAAACTGCAATGTATCCAATATACAGTCACAAACATAAATAGCTTACACTCGGTCTCGTCCTATTTAAAAGCGATCTGTCGCGTGTATAACTCTCTCATAATCATAATAGCAGTCCCAGCTCTAGATATTTTTGAGGCGGGGCAAGAGCTGTCGTCTGCCGCCCGCCGCCAAACCATTCTGCACTAAGGTAGGCTGCGAAATTCTAATTTTCTCGAAATGAAAATGTTGGCAGCAACATATTAATCAAATTGTATCGATCGATAATGCACCAATCCAACAGGGACGCCAAAACTGTTGTAAAAAGAAGGACATAGAAAGATGATATGTGCTGCGCGTCTCATTCACTCATTACAAAGTTGCGATGTGCTGGGTGGTGCACTTGTCTGCTAAGCTTGAATTTGTCGCCCCTGAAGTGGGCTTCCGGGGTTGCCCCCCCTAGATCCAGGGCTGCATAAGAATATAACATTTCTAGAAAAATCGCTTTTGAATCTTGCGTAAAACAAAATTCAGTCTGGCGAGTCATATTAGAGGACACACGCTTGGAAATAATAAGTATTTCAATGGGTCGCCGTTATCGAAATTGATAAGGAGGCCTATAAAAACTCACGCCTTCTTCCCATAGCATTCTTCTTTTACGTTCATACATCTGGTCATACACGCACGCCGGTTGCGAGTACTACGCACCTGACCGCTTAGTTATTTATGCCCATGGCTGTACGAAAAATCTAAACATTTCGCACTAATCTGTCTATTAGTACAAAAAAAAAACTGTTTACTGTGCAAAAAAAAATCATTACATTACCAAGTCACAGAATAAATAAGTAGCAGTATTATGTCTCGGCAATTACCTTAAAGTAATTACCTACGGCCGCTCGGTAGATAAACTACTATACATAAAGTTAACTACATGGGTAAGTTTACTATAATATATTATGTAAACTATTTCTAATGATATATTTTAATAAAAAATGTTTTTTCTTTGTTCCTCTCAAACAGAGCACCTGCCATCTAATCTCTTCACCACCCTTGGTTGACTGGTAGAGAATGCCTAAGGCATTAAGTCCGCCTTTGTACTTTTTTTTGAGTGTGAAAAGTTTAAATAAATAAATAAACTCGATGCTGTTGCGTACTGATATACACTGAGATTTCGAAGCGCATCGTTTCGGCCGTTTTCTATGAAGATAGAATACTGTACTTATTTATACTGTGACCAAGTTTTATACCAATTTCCTTCAAAACCAAGCAATGAACATAAAATACAACATTTCATTATCACTTTCTTATTATAATACAACTCCTCGATTGTGTCCAATCAATTCGTTTTCGTCACAATTCCTATCATTATTATAGTCCAATACATTTAAAAGTCGAACGACGCCTTCCTGACGTCATTTTAATTATTTCTATGACACTGACGTTTGTGAAGACGCACCGCAGTGAAGTGTGCTCATTTTATTTTATCGATAATACTAGAGATTGACTAAACTAAAATTGAACGCCTCTCATTTTTATTTTCTTTTCAAAATGTGAGTTCCACTTTTGAAAAGAAATTACACCAATTTCACAATTTTCCACGTTCATATCTAATAGGTGTCTAAAAGAACTGCACGCTTAGTATGACCACAATAGAATCGGGTTTTGTCGACAGAAGAATAGACAAAGATATACAATCTCACATCAGATCACAATCTGTCATTTTGTCTATTCTTCCGTCGACAAAACCTGTAGAATACCCGTTTCTATGGTTATATGGAAGTGTGTGAGTACATACAATAATGGAGGGGCGCATAATTTTAGATCACACGATCTCTACCACGCGTTACTACGTTTGTTTTGCAATTATAGATAGGTTTATGACGCACAATATGCGTCAGTTCTCTGTACCATTACAGCAAATTGTTAGTCCAAGAATAACTACCAGAAGCCAGTAAGGCTTCAGGTCCTCAATACTGACACTAGCAACGCGACCTGACGGCGGATGTCACTTAGTTTCACAACGCCATTAATAATAGGAGCGACAAGTCTTCAGGTCCTCAATACCTGTAGATACATGGCAGATCTTCTCCAGCGTACTTAGGTCCTCAATCCCGACACCACAAAGACTCCAGGTCGTCAATACCGGCAGGTACACAGGGCGTCGTCGGCGAGCTGGTCCCAGTGGGCCCCGCCGGGCGGCCCACAGCGACACGGCGCGGGGGCCCGCGGGCGCCGCTAGCAGTGGAACTGCTGCTGCGTGATGGCCGACAGGTCCTTCATGAGCCCCTCCAGGTTCTGCATCTCGCGGTGCAGGCGCTCCGTGCTGCGGGACGGCGTGAGGGGCTCCAGCTCTTCGGCGCAGTGACTGACCACCCCTCCTGAAAACATTAGCAAGTCATTTAAAAGATTGTCCGTGGAGTTTCTTGCCCGTTATTCTCCATAGGTACGTACTAGGCTTTGGAATGGACAACTAGCTTTATATTTCTGACTGACCGACTCCTTGACAATGCAAAAGTGCCTGTAAGTTTTTTAATTGAAATAAATGTTTTGAGTTTGAGTTCATACAGGATGTAAAACAACCCATCACATTGCCACTATCTACATATTCTCTACAGTCAAGTCTTTTAAATATTCGTCAATTTTCAAATTGTTTTCTTTAACAAGTCAGGACACATAATAACCCTTTTGCAGCTGAGGAACTGAGCAGAGTATTACATAGACAACTACAGGGTGGCGATTTAGACACCTACATCCGTCAAGGGAGGGATTAGGGGGTGATTCTAACCATCATACTAAACAACTTTTACCATGAAACTCTTATCAGCACGAGCATGACTACAATAGATACGGGTTTTGTCAACAGAAGAATAGACAAAATTACAGATTCACAATCACAATCTGTCATTTTGTCTATTCTTCCGTCGACAAAACCCGTTTCTATGGTGGCCATACTACGCTACGAGAGCTGGTTCGTGAAAAAAAAAATCATATTCTTAGACAACAGCAGACAGACTATTTCGATAAATCAATTTGCCCAGCCTTTTCCCAACTATATTGGGGTCGGCTTCCAGTCTAACCGGATGCAGCTGAATACCAGTATTTTACATGAAGCGACTGCCTATCTGACCTCCACAACCCAGTAACTGGGTAATACGATACCCCTTGGTAAGACTGGTTGTCAGACTTTCGGGCTTCTGACGACCCGTAACGACTGTCAAAGATCAGAAGAATGACAGCCGGGACCAACGGCTTAACTTGCTTTTCGAGGCACGGAGGAGTCTCGGTATGTAAAGATGGTCACCCATCCACAGACCAACCCGGAAAGCGTAGCTTAACGAGCGAGCTCCTCCTATTTCGATACACGTATGAATTCAAATCAAATCAATACATGTCTGAGTTTTATAGTGAAGATTGGAAGGAATAGTAACTGTATGGACAGGTACAATCACCAGCTTGACAGATGCAGGTCATTAAATCACCTCCCTGTATATTTAATTACTAGCTGCGTCCCGTGGTTTTCCATAAGTCTCGATCCCGTGGGAATATCAGGATAAAAAGTTAGCCACATTTCATATTTCCATACAGTAATATTGCCAAATTAATCAAAACAGCGAAATATTTGACAGCTATTTTGCGATGTTGCCAACTTTCAGAATGGATGCTCTTAATCGCCTGCCAATATTTTTTTTAATATAATTTTCTCAATGTCATATTTTTAATTCAGCCTGTTAAGTAGGTAATGATCGTATTTTGGTATTTACATTACGACGCAATATACAGGGTGTCCGGTAAATAATGGATAACCTTGAAATAGCAACTAAATGACCTGACGGCCGTTCTAAAAAAAATACCAAAAAAAAATATCTCAAGTAAGTACCTAAGATAAGATATTTTGAAAAAAATATTGTTCTATTTCTAGTCACATTATTTACTGCTTCTCTGTCGGCATAGTCAATATAAATATTACAACAGCCAAATAACCGATGGAATTCATTCATTTGTGGTCGTGGGGAAGAAGAATGTAAAATAAGATAAAAAAAGTTATTTAAAAATCTTAGGTACTACTAGGGATTTTTAGTTTTTGTATATTTTTTAGAACGGTCATAAGATCTATTATATGCTATTTCAAGGTTATCCATTATTTACCGGACACCCTGTATAATGCTGGGATCATGGGTTGGTAGAGCAGATTGTATCGCGCAATGAGCTGACAAAAATAGCCCTTACAGGTGACTAACATATTTTAGATGTGGCAGTACCTAATATAATTTTGATTACTTACAGTATTAATTTTCCAATCTTGGTTTTTGCCGGAATCTTGGTTTTTGTTTTAGTTCAAAGGTTTGGTTGAACTAAAACAAAAACCAAGATTCCGGCTATTATTACAATTTGTTTATTTTCCGTCCGGCGCGGCGTGAAATTTTCATAGTTCTTGGGTGCTAATATCGAATATTTTTGGTATATAATTGTTTTTTTTTGTAAATACTTAAGTAAACTTTATTTTTGCCTTACTTACATGTTATTTTAGTGTTGCATGGTATATTGTATTTTACACGAAAGTATAAAAAAATAAACTAATAATTTTATTAGTGTGTGCATAATATTTATTTTGCCAAAGTCAAAGTCAATCCAAAGCCATCAATTTTTTTATTTAAATTGTTCTGTTAAATGTACGAACAATGAACCCCTGAAAGTATTGTTACACATTGCTAATATTAGTACTATTAGTAAACTCACCTAGCTGCAATCTGTTGGGTATGTGTCCGGGTGACGAGCTCGCACTCTTTTTGTAAGGCGACGTCTCTCTCACACTACCTGCGAGTGAAGAAGATAGCAACATCAATATCAGCATACGAGAAGTTCTAAAGACTATGAGACTAACACAGGTGGTAATTAATTAGTACGGTCAGGGAAAAGGATTGTTTAGCAAATTGTTAAAAGTTATTATTCAATTAGTGGTGGCCCAGTGGAAAAAGCCGCAACTTACGAGTAGGTCGCGGGTACGAACCCAGGCAGGAGCTTTACATTGTGTAAATTATTTCATCAACACTACCTACTCTCAAGTTTCCAATCACTCCACCAATATTTTCTGAAGGAAAACATCGTGAGGAAGACGGTGTGGCTACATCATCTACATCACCACATGCGAACTTCGCATCAAAGACCTGACGTGACACGTCACACTAAATCGTGCATCACGCAATCAACATCAATCGTAGGGCAGTTGCCCGCCAGACACGACACCCGTCTGGTCGGAGGAACCTCTTTTTTCTTTGAAGGCATGAGTGAACTTTATACCCTGTTCCTCATACCACCTAGAACCAAAAATTCGAAGACATGTGACGTCTACCACCCCGCGCGGGCCCCGCGTGGAGGAGTACGGTCACTCCCTCCCACTGGGGGGCTGTGTGCGGGCAGGGCGGACGGTATAGGCTGATTGTAACGAGTTTTCAATAAACGTTTTGTCTTTCACTTAGATAGGTTACAAGTAATAAGTACATACCTCTGGAGTGTGAATGCGTCGGTGTGGAGTGATCACTAGCGTTATCGCTGAGTGTGAAGCTATGCAGCGGCGCGGGCGCGGCGTGGTGCGCGCGGCGCTGCAGGGACCCGCCCGCGCTCGGGCCCCCCGCCAGCCCGTGGGGCCCGGGGCCCGCGCCTGCCTCGCTGCTCAGCGAGTCGCGGCTATCGATACAAATTAGTTTTGTTAACTACGCCGGATCAGCATGCCATTACGCAGCAATACATTATAAAATATCTGGACTTGTAATACAGGGTGTATAACAAGTCCAAATAGTCTCTTTTTGTATACTTTCAAAAGGTAATGATTATTTATTATTTATTTATTTAAACTTACACACACTATCTTTACAGGATGACCCCAATACAATAGTGGTTTGCAAACACACATTAAATTGAAAAATCAACTTACGACTAATACTTAAAAATGAGGACTTATTCCGTAGAATGCACCTTTCAGAAGTTATAAGTGAACTGAAATAATTCCGAAAATTTCGAGGTTTTTCGAGCACCGCACAGTTAGCACAAGGTCTTTCGAAGTTGCAAACTAGGTTTTACACTATTGATATCTATCCTAATAACATCCCAAAAAATCATTACAATACAATTTTTTGCGCCCTACGAAGTTATAAATGGATCGACCATCTATATCCAAAAAAACAAATAGTTGTGTACAAATTTGGTGCCGATTCTGTTGTTCACAAACTAAACTAAATGTAAGTTCAGTGCATCTTTTTCTTTCTATTTCATTAAGAAAAGGACAGAAGATACATTTTACCTGTCAAATTAATCAGCGCCTGACGTAAATTGACGTAATTTTAGTGGGCAAGTTTTTAATCATGTCAAAACTTGTATGGATTAGTGTCAGGGGCTGATTAGTTTGACAGGACTAAACTAAAATGTATCTTCTGTCCTTTCCGTCCGTGAACAACAGAATCGGCACCATTGTTGAAGTTGGCATAGGAACAAGTACACATTGATGCATTTTATAATTAATTTATGTTGAACATGTATTTTATTGTACGATAAGGTGATAAGGAGCGACATAGTCATGTCTGACAAAGCTCCATAAATAAATAAAAAATATCGTGATAACTCACTGTGTATAATGTCCCAGCGGCTCGTACGCAACATAATGCCCCCTCTCTCGCGCGGCGCAGGCGTAGATGTCTCCGCCGGGGCCCACCACGGGCCCCAGGGGCCCCGCCGCGCCGCACGCCGCGCCCAGCGGACACGAGCCCGACCCACCTGTGACATTATATAACATTATTCATAATAAACTGTTTAATAAAATAAAAAAATAAGTGAAAGCTCCAGCGTGAGCCCACTTTTTTTTTGCAATTTGCAATTCAGTATTAGCTTGTATATTGATCTAGATATGATTCCCGACTGTATCAAACACGCATTTACAGAATTATAATAGATAAAATCGTCAATACAAGTCTCTAAGTTCAAAATACCCTATTTCGTGAAATCAAGATATCTGTGGCTAATTCCAAAAGACTCGATTGCTGTCAAGAAAATTTTTAGTATGGTCACAGTGATCATACTACTGCATACACGGTCAACTAAAATTGCGCAATTCTGGACAATTTCTACACAAATTTGTGTAGCGTTGCAGTAAATTGCTCAGTGTTGCTGAGAGTTCATAATATAAATACTATTGACAAGAATAGGGTGTTTTACTCTTTATGAGAAAAAAATCTAAAAATATATTATTGAGAGAGAGCTTAGGCAAAAAGCATTCGGAAAACGTTAGCTTTAGTTCATAAACAGGCAAACTAAATTTTGAAATTCAATTCAATGGTTTCAGCTTTTTTAATCTGTTTCATAACACCATTAGATAGTAGTCGCCATGTTATTACGTCGTACAGTAGTACCCAACTGATATGGCTTACCGATGTACCTGCGCAGAAGATGAATTTTCAAAGCGCGGGAAATGCTATTGACCAATCGGCACGCTCCACGCGCCTTTTTCCTGTACCGCTATTGGTCGGCAGCTGCCGCCATGTTAGCGCGCGCCGCGTGGCATGTTAGTCAGCCGCCATACTTCTGATCGAGTGCACGCGCAGCAGGCGAAAGTACACGTAGTGGCAACAAAAGTGTTTTCTTTTTTATTATTTAAAATGAGTTCTTTTAAAAGCTTAAAAGTCAAGCTCGGGAAATTATTTTCAATGTCCACGAGTTTATGAAGAAAGAAGCTCAGGAGTCTAAAAACACAACATTTATAAAAGATCGATTTTTGAAAATTATTGACCGAACGGCCGAAGCTACACAAATTTCAAAACGAACAATAACGAGAATTCTTAAAGAGAAGGATCAACATACAGGTGAAAACACTGCGGGGCCTTCTTTTAGAACGCCGAAAAAGGGTAAAGTGAAAAAAACTTATCGTAAGGAATTGGACGATTTTTCATACCAAGCCATACGCAGGAAAATTTATGACTTTCACCGCGAAGAAAAACAGGTAGTCACAATGAGAGCGCTATTGGAGAAATTAAAAAGAGATATCGACTTCGAAGGGGGCAGAGAAACTCTGCGCCGAATTGTAAAAGAGATAGGATTTAAGTTTAGGAAAACGCAAACGAACCGTAAGTTGCTGGCGGAAAAACACGAAGTAAGGCTATTAAGAATACGATTTTTAAGAAAAATAAAAAAAGTATCGGCATGAAGGCAGACCTATTGTGTATGGCGACGAGACCTATGTTCATTCGACCCACACCAAGGAACAAGCCTGGTCTGACGGTCAAGGCAAAGGCATAAAAAAACCAATTTCGCAGGGACCGAGGTTAATTATAGTGCATGCTGGGGGTGCTAATGGATTCATACCAAATGCTTTGCTCATGTACAAATCGGCTCAGACCACAGGAGACTATCACAGTGAGATGAACAAAGAAAATTACGAGAAATGGTTGCAAGAGAAATTAATTCCCAACCTCCAACCGAATTCTGTGTTTGTCATTGACAATGCGTCATACCATAGCACATTAGAGGACAGGGCACCGAACAGTAACTCTGTAAAAAAGATTATGCAGGATTGGTTAAAGGATAAAAACATACCTTTCAATATCAAAGCGTATAAACCGGAGTTGTACGATATAATTAAACGCCATAAGCATCTCTATGTAAAGTACTCGCTTGACACCATAATGGAAGCTCACGGCCACACAGTGTTAAGGCTCCCTCCATATCATCCGGACTTCAATCCAATAGAAAACATTTGGTCGCAGGTGAAAGGTCACGTAAGCAAATTCAATATTGCCATGAATTTGACCGAAGTGCAGCGTCTTTTGTCTGAAAAATTCGCATCCATCGGGCCAGACGAGTGGCAAAAAGTTGTAGATCATGCTATCAAATGTGAAGATGAATTTATGACATTGGAAGAGGCCATCGACGATAGATTGGACCACTTTGTAATAAACACCAACGAAGATACATCATCCTCATCGGATAGTTCGAATCGTGATAGTGATGGTAATAGTAGCGACGCTCAGAGTGATATTGGGATAGCAGGAGTGCGGCCTTTAGATTAAGTTTTTTCTATTGTTTACTAAATAAATACCTATTTGTTTATTAAATAAATCGTAAATTTTTAATAGCCTGTATTTTTAATTGAATATACTTATATTTGGTGAAAACTGATGGCCCGATAAAATTGGCACGAAGTGTAATTGTGCGGAGGGGCGTGACTTGCGAGTGAGACGAAACTAACGGCTGCAGTGTATTATGAACCTTATATTAGTGATCTAAGGTTGATTGTAACTTTTAAGCATTCTTTCGTTAATCTTCGGGGCCATACTTTCTTTTCTGTGCGAACGAAGATTCACGACGCGCCTTATAAGTTGGGTACTACTGTACGGCTATGTAAACTTAGGAGTGTTAACTGTCAACTATCAGCGTACCTTTAATCTATAAATTTGTTTACATAGTGAACTGACGTCATGACCACAGAGCAATATGGCGTCCACTGCGTCCAGCGTTTACGTCAAATTACGCGCGAAATTTGATAATGCAAAATTTAAATGCATTTTTATGGCACTTAACGATTGAATAAAATTTTTTGTGAATTTTTTTGTGGTTCATTAGCACTATAGAATCTAATTGAGACACTTTTCAAAAATAGGTGTAATACCCTATTGTGCAACTAAGTTTCATGTTTATGATTAGGTTTATGCTAGCCACACACGTAACGATTTATTTGCGCAAATAAATCGTTACGTGTGTGGCTAGCATTAGAATAATAAGGACAATATAAAGCGGTACATACACGGCGCGGGCGGCGGGTGCGGCGGGTGCAGCGACGCCAGCGACGACTGCGGCGAGCCCAGCGGGGCCACGCCGGCCAGCAGCGGCGTGCTCTGGGGGGGGGGCAGATAACAGCTATATGCCGATATCTACGCATTTTGTACAGACGCCAGCACATCAACCAACTAAAATCTGTCAAATTTCTTTAATAGATTTCCAACTTTATCACCACAGCATAAGGTTCAAATTTGATTGGGAAAATTTGACAGTTTCCGGTAGGTTGACCTGCTGGCGTCTGTACATCAAAAGAAAAGTATTGACCAAAAATGGTTGCCTGGAAACGACTTTTATTTTTGGCGTGAATGAACACACGCAAAACATTATCATTAGGGTGCATGCGACAGTCGTGGGGGTAATTAATTTTAATAAATATCATTGAAAACTTGTTCTCAACTTCAAACTCTCACTTCAGAAACTGAGGGTTATACACGCCATTGATATGTCATAAACGTAAGTAATTAGTAGTAATAACAAGAGAATGAGTACGTACTCGTACCTGGTCGGGGTGCGGCATGCGCGCGTGCGCACGCCGCTCGCACGTGCTGGCGCAGCTCACGCCGCCCATGCCCGTCATCGCTGGGGAACACACAACATAATCAGCCATTACTTTGATTCATATCACCAGTAGCAGTGACCTACACAATAGACTATGTCGTGTACGCAGTCCGTTCGCTGTTATTTGTCTTGGAATTCTAAAAGATACAGTCAAGGGCAAAAGTATGTATACAATACGGCCGTTATAACATGGCCGTTCTGAACATCTCATCTGGCTCTCCTAACTTCCGCACATGTAGCGAAGCCGGCAAAGATTGGACCACCCATGATTCATCGGAGAGAATTGGTAATCTCTACTTTAGCAATTTACTTTTATTGCAAAAAAAAAAAACTCCAGCTTTCAATATAAGCAATGCTAAAGTAGAATTTAACTAGTTCTCTTTCCAAAACCCTAAAAAAGGACTAAAGTAAAACCTCAGTGGGTATCACGTGGTATAAAAATCTGTAGAAAAAAAAATATTGAGAGTTTATGTGTCTAAATCGTAATGAAGTAATTAAAAATTAATTTATAAAATACTCTAAAATATAATTAATTTAACGCAACAAGCATAAAACAATAATAAAAAAAATCAAATCATCTACTAACAAATCCAAAGCCACATGGGCGATTATAAATACGAGATTATAAATATGAGTATCACTTCCATAGAAACAAACCATAAAATCAGGCCGCGAGAGATTTTGAATGCTTTTAAATTTGTTTATAGAAAACATAGAACCAATACCAGAACGCTGGTAAGGACGTAACTGCAAATATGTCTAAATCAAGTCAATCTATGTTCATGGCACCAACTACAACTTACAACAACTTTACACCCTGTTCCTCATACCCCTAAAGATCCATTGCACTTATTCCTATAAATTCGAAAGTTGTTGAAAACGACATAATACAGAAGACCAGAAAGTTTTCCGCATGAATTAAACAATAAACATGGCTATTTTTGATTTAAAAATAACGTTATGGGTAATGTGGAAAAAACGACGCCGTATGTTCGTTTACTGCGATATGACCCAGGCCTTCGATTATGTAAATCATGACATTCTCCTCTGTAAACCGGAAGCTTAAGGCATTAGAGGCAATATTCAAAATCTCATAGAATCTTACCTGAAAAATCGTAAACAATATACAATAAAATCTAAAATAAACATTAGTATAAAAAAAAACATATGCATAAAAAAAAGTATAGTGAAATATGGAGTCCCGCAAGGGAGCGTATTGGGTCCTTTATTATTCATAATTTATATAAATGACTTGCCATTAGTAACTATTAATTTTATAAATAAATATAGGTATGAGCATGAAATTAATAATACAATCAATTCAATAATTAACTGATTAGATAAAAATAATCTAAAAATCAAAAATTATGTTCTTCACTCAACGTTTAGAAGCACCAAATTAACTGGTATATTAAAAGGTAGATACAGCAAAATTTTTAGGGGTTGACAAACGTCTGAACTACACAGAAGAACTAAATAAAAAAATATGTTCTTCTGTATATGCCCTCTATAAACTAAAACCTATTATAAGTATCAATGAGCTTATAACAGCCTACCATGGTATTATCGGCTGAGGTCCGTAGTTATATTTTGGACTAACGAATAGTAAAGAAATAATTTATAAGTCACAAAAAAGGTTTATTAGGGCTATGTTTGGATTGAAAATAACTTATAGTTGCAAACAGTATTTGATTAAATATAACATTTTAAGTCTGCCTTCCTTATTTATTTATGAAATGGCTAATTTTATAAAAACCAATCCTAACCTATTGAAGAAACTATCAGACGTTTCTGTTTGTAATCGACGATCTTGGTACGCATAATTTATTACCATCCCGGTAATAAATTATGCCAAGATCAACCACGGCATTGGTGTGTAAAAGTATTTTTTGTTTAGCACCAATCATATATAATAAAATCCCAAAACCTATTAGAAAAATGCCTACTGCTCTGTTTAATAAATTAAAAAAAAAAATCTCATAAATAAATGCTATTATACCAACGGATTTTTTAAATGACCGCAATTAACTAAATAGATTCCTTTACGACATGTACACAATTTGACCCTCAAATCTGTAAAAACATTTTTTTTCCATTTTTTTAATTAGCAATAGGGTTAAGTTATAAATCTCATAGTTTTTTGTTTAAACTAAAATTTTGGTTTAGAATATACCAAAAATATGTTGTTTTCTTAGACGAATGATTGGTCTCGAAGACCAATCATTCATATAAGGTTGTTTTATACGCCATAAATGGCAAAACATGCAGATCTACCTGTTATTTTAAGACCTCGTACATATTATTTGATGTATACTCATGTTTTACAATAAATTTAAATATATTTTTGTATATTTTATTCTAAAGAGAAACCAGGTTGTACATCTGAAAAAAAATTTTGTTAAAACATAAAATGATAGGATGTCATGTCCGATTGACGGCCTTGACCATTTACATAAATTTTTCAACCATCGACTATATTTTGATAGTTCGACATCAATGAACTGCCATCTAAGCCACAAAAAATAAGCAAAACAAAAAAATAGCTGTTCTCACGTTTAGGCATATATTCTGCGGCGTCGCACCGCTCGCAGCGCCGACACAGGTCCGCGGGCGACGCGCGCAGCACGGCGGTGTCGTCGCTGCCGGCCGCCGACACCGAGCGCGACTCTACGGGCCGGCGGGGCAGGGGCGAGGGTAAGCGCAAATCATATGGAAAAAGCGTTCTACTGTACGATATTTTACAATAAAATGTTGAGATCACACGTTAAGAGCGCTTATCCAAAAAGTTGGCAACGTCGCAAATAGCTGTCAAACATTTCGCTGTTTTGATTATTTTGGCAGTATTAACATCCGGTTTCAAATAAATGAAGTATTAAGTCAAGCGTACATTGCAGCAGCGTAACGCATTTTCATAGAAAAACGTGCGGTGCAGCCCGCCTGTAGCGTGCTTTGTCTCATAGAAAATGTACGAGGTAACCTTTAAACTGCCAACATTGTACAATAAAATATCGTATCGTTCAACGCCGCGGTGTGAACGTGGGCTAAGTTAGTGGACACATCTACGGGAAATACGAGACAGAACGTCGATTGGGTGGAAGTTTAGTAGGAACGCCGTCGTAAAGGAATTACCGTCGTAATTTTCGACATGGTGAGGCATAGAAACTGAAAACATCGACACGAACACTCAAGGAATGAACTCGCAACTTGAGGTTTCACGGGCACCTTATTGTTTTTTCAATTAAGTATTGCTCACTTTTTGAATGAAAATGACAGTTACAATAATTACCATAGATTTTTTGTAATATTATTATTTTGTTTGCAATTGTCTTATATAATTTTTATTTTTTATATTTTGACATTTTTATAACATTTTTCAATTTTATAATTGGCTTTTTATTTTTATAATTTTTTGACAATTTTAATTATTATTTTGTAATGAGTTATTTAATATTTAAATTTAATTAATCACTATATTATTTTGGGTTTTTATCTGTTTAGAATTTAAAATAGTTTATAATTTGTATGTATGAGTGTAAAACTATGGACTAGAATTATGTCTGAAATAAATAATTTAATTTAAAAAGGTGACAAGCACCCGCGCTGCAGAAATAATGTGTTGTGTGTGTGCAATAATGTGTTTACAAATTGCTTAACATTCTCGCTCGTTGGCCGTAAATTGAAAACAGTGAGCTACATCAACGTGTCTTCCGTAGATATGTCGCCAAAGAAAGGGGCATGCCACTAGAGTACATTTAGTACAGTGACTATGATGTTAGGATAATGCAAATGATAAACAAAAAATAAAAATATGGATAGCATTACAGACACATGGGACCTACTTATTGTATGCTATTTGTAATCACATAGATAAAAATGTAGTCACTTACCGACTTATTGTACCGCACTGTGTTGCCAATTAATGACGTATGCTGTCACTTACCGTCTTAAGGCGAATGCGCCAGGATAACCCACGAAATTCAAATTTTCTTAGCAAAAACGTACCCTGGCTTTTTGGCCTTAAATAGTCACATATTGACTGTGCTCAGCTAGTAGCACGGTACCACTCACCGACATAGGTGGGCACGTGGTGCCGGCGGTCCAGCGAGGCGGGCGGCGGCGCGTGGCGCGCGGGCTCGTACTCCGCGGGCGGCGCGCGCGCCAGCGTCAGCGTGGACGACAGCAGGGCGCCCTCCGCGCTGCCGCCCGAGACTGGGGGGTCATGTGGGAGATTAGTTTCATGTGACGGTGAACCGTCGCGATAAGGTCGATGCCTATAAATTTTTTTTTTTTATGTTCACGAATTTACATATTTTGTTAAATAACAATTTACTCGCCAAACTAAATAGTTTGTTAGCAAGAAGCGCCTGTTTTTAGTGATACATATTAACAAGTAATCTATAGAACAGATAACCTTATAACAAAACTAACAAATAAGTAGGTACCTAACGAATAACTGTAACCTATAAGACGTGAATTTATTTCTCGGTAATGGACCGTTATTGGTTAAAATGTTAAATTGACTGCTGTATCTTTATCAATAATGAAGCAAAGATCTGATAGAAGCTTTGCATTGTAGACCCTCCCATATGGATCTATTATATGCCCAGCTTGGCAAAAAAATAACTACCATTGGTAGGCAAAACGATTCGTTTTTGTTTATAGGACGGTTCCTACGAATGATATTTCAAATATCATTCCATCTCTGTGATCTTCAAAAAAACAGAAATAGAGCTATATTTTAGATTCGTTTTACGATAAAAGTATTTTGTAAGTTGTGGAGCAAGCGGGTATAGTTAAGGCGCAGGGTTCCGATTTGCATTTGTCTCTGTCTTTTTCTTTACGTGTAAAGAGTAAAGAAAATAACCACACTTTTGTACTTTTTCAATGTTTTTCGTTGTTTTTTTCATCATATTGCTCATATCATGAAAAAATCATCATCAATCATCATAATCCATCACTGTATGCAGGTTGACATTAGACATTTTATGGTATATTTTTAATTATAATTATAATTGTTAGTGAAGGTATAAACTGTTTTTAAAGAAAATTATGAGGTGTGTTTGAAGATTTTTTTGAAGCATTAATGTATGTTTAATTATGATTTGAGTTCCATCACTGTATTAAAATAAGACTTGAAAATATCATTCTTTTTTTTTGGTCAAAATTATTTACGGTTTAAGAGATACATTGCTTTAAAAACCCCGTTATCGGAATCCTGCGCCTTTAAATGGACGTGCGGTTGACTGCAGCAAACGAAAAATTCAAAATAAATAAAGCAGTTTAAAACTGATTTTACCGAAAAAAATAAGGATTGACTGTATAGTTTGACGGAGACCGCTGCACCGCGACTTCGGTATATGCAATGCAATGCTTTGGTAATGTATTCATGGGTCTGCCCCGAATGTCGCAGCGCCGTGAAAAGAGGTGGAGATAATAGTCTCACCAACTGTTGGCAATAATCGAATGAATCCAAATGTAACACTGAGAAGGACAAGGACTTAAGCGCTCAATTAGTAGGTTTTTGATTGACTCTGATATTGAAAATTACGATCATACCATTAGTCAGATAGAATTTTTGGCTTTTTGGCCCATGAAATTCCTATTGGACCGGTTTTTTTTTGTGAAGATTTAGTGTCAGGAATTGATTCCCATAAAAAATATAAGTGAATAGAGGGAGGCAGGGTGCCAAAAGAAATGGTACAAATGGTAAAAACCAGTTTTTCGCTTCTCGAGTAAAAACTACAGCTCGGAAAAAAAAGGTTAATGTAACAAATGTGCGCAATAAAAAAACAAAGAGAATGAGACCCGGTAGAGTAAAATCGGTCCAGAGGATCGTCCGCAATTCGCAAAAAAACATGTTTTTTTTTGCAAATCTTGTAAATTTAATAACTCGCGTTTCGACCGTGATAGAGAGATGAAATTTTGATATGATGTCAGTTTTGTGGCCCTCTAACTACAGTTAAATTGTCAGATCAAAATGTTGCAAGCTTTTTGCAAAACGTCGACTTTTTTGGTCCGAGCTGTAGTCTTTGGTTTTGTCTCTAAAAGCGAAATACTGGTTTTTACCATTTTTTTGGCACTCTGCTTCCCTCTATTCACCTATAATTTTTATGGGAATCAATACCTGACATTTGAATCTTCACAAAACAATTTTTTCCGGTCCAATAGGCATTTCATGGACTTTTCAAGATTTTTTCGCTAATTCTATGTGACTACATCGCTATGTCTGCTCTGCGTTCTGAGATGGCAACTTTGAAGGATCAGTTAACCAGAGCATTATCCTTGGTGAGTACTCGTCGTCATGAATTAATATTGGAAAGATATGCTGTTCAAGTAGAGCAACTAAACACGAGACTTGAAAAATATGAAGTCTGGAATGTATTTAAACGGAGCGAGTGAAATGCAACCCGGGCCTAAAGGTTGCCTAGTGACTGTTCCTACCGCGCGATAAAAAAAAGCTCAGAGTGTAAAAAATCAAGAACAAGAGCCACCTACCTTCTCTTGTCTCTGAAAAATATCTGAGTAACAGCCAGCACGGTTTTAGATGCAAGAGGTCTGTTGATTCCAATCTACAGACAGTGACAGAGTATATATCAAAGCATCTTGGCAAGAAGCGACCGGTGGATGTGCTTTATTTTGATTTTTGTAAAGCTTTCGACAGAGTTAATAATGATATCTTTCATCGGAAACTCGGCCATTGGTTTCTGTCCAAACGTACTTCGAATTTTAGCTGACTATCTCCGTGACCGTCAGCAGTTTGTACGTCTGGGTATCTACGTATCTCGTCTAATACCATACACGCTCTGGTGTAAGTCAGGGGTCTATACTTGGGCCTCTGCTATTTCTACTCATGGTAAAAGACTTACCTGCCGTTGCAAAATTTGCTGTGTCTCCTTTACGCAGATGACCACAAACTTTATAGTGCTGTCAACACCATCCACCATCCTCCCAATTCCTCTTAGGATGTCTGGGATATCATACGCTAGAGGCCAGAAGGGCACGTGGCCAGGTAGGCGTTATGCTCAAAGTGTGGAAGGGTATGACGGATGCGCCTGACATCCATAATGAGCTGATTCGACTCTACACACAGAATAAGGATCTCCTTGGCAGAAAACATCGACAGCTGGGCGTGCCGTCGTGTCGCACAGCGGCCCGTGCTGCGTCCCCTAGCGCGCGTGTTGACCGCACTAAATAAGCTCGTGGAAGCCAATCCGGACTGCGTTCAATAATAAATTCGCCAATTTAATGGTTATGTGCCTACATTTTTGTGAGAATAATAGTATTTATTGTAGTTATTCATTATGTGTTAAGTTTGTACTTATGATATATACTTTGATTTATGTAATTGGCTTCCTAAGCCGCGTAAATCAAATAAATAAATAAATGTGCGCGGCGAGACAGGGAGGCACTGCAGGCCGCTCATTTTTAACGCTCACGGGGCGTCCCGCCGCTCATTCGTCAACGCTGCCCCCACCTCGCCGCGCACCCGTAAGGCGCGGTACAGCGGTGAGGTCAAACTATAGTCAACTTACAAACCAATTATTGTTTTTTTTTTTTAGATTATTTTAATTATTTCTTTTAGGGAGCGTACTCTTACTAGCGGAGCTGTGCAGTGACTTGTCCATGTGTTTGAGCTCCATCTGGTCGTGGTGGATCCACAGGTCGGGCGGCTTGATGCCCGCGGAGGCTGAGGACTTCTGGTATGTGCTGGAAGATAATGAAAACAATGATGTATATAAAAAAAGGCAATATATAGGGCGCTAGTGCGGCATAATAGTGGCGCTGCCTCGGCCCGGCTATAGTGCCGTAAGCATTGCATTGTCATTGTCACTGTCACTTGTTATTTTGTTTGATTGTTGAGGTTAGTTCGCTGTAAAACACCACATTATGCCGCAAAAAACGGCACTCTATACACTTCCTTAAAAAAAACACAATTGTACAAAAAATCAATGCTGTTGTCTAAGTATTTTAGGGATTCAGCGTACTAGCCGACCACGTCCACGAGCGTGACCAGATAAACTATAGAAACCGATGTGAATTGGGCACTTGGTCGCGACGGCCACCATACAATACCACTAGACGGCCACGACTGGCTTGAATCCCTTAAAGTATGACTGGAATAGACTATATAGTATTTAATGATATTGTAAACAAACCCTGTTCATGATAAATTCTTACGCAATCACTCACTAAAGGGAATTAGTAACATTTTCACTTTCATGCATGCATTACACCTTTCATGCATGCAGTGCTCCCTTTCACCGGCTTCATAAGGTTCATAACTCATTTGTTGGGCTTGGTATAACCTTTTATAACAAGCTACCCTCTTCTTTGCTAGATTTGCCTTTTAATGCGTTTAAAACTAAATTAAAGTCCAACCTTTGTTCAAAGGCATACTATTCTATCAACGACTACTTAAATGATAAGAATAGATGGTCGCTGTGATTAACTCAAGACAATGTTTAAATGTTCTTTCTCCAGAATTAGTTTACCTACTGACAGGTTATATGAGTTTATATAATTGTTTATAATTTTACTTTATAAGTCAATTTATTTTAATTTTATTTTAATTTAGTGCTGACATAATCTACTCATTACAATGTTTTTTTTATGAGTTGTATTGCAATATGTGGTTAGGTAGCGGTCTCGACAATTATTTATTTTACCTCGATGGTCCTAGTTTATCAATTATAACTTCTAGTTACAGCTCTATGTAAGCGGGCACGCCCTTTATGCCTGGAGGCTTTTTCTTTTTTTTTTAGATATTGTTTACTTTTAGTTATTTTAATTTCTGCTTGAGTATAGTTCTCGATGCTTTTGGTTGGTATATTGGCGTGTGCTAGCTGTCATATGGCTATTAATTATAGCTATTTAATTTAAATTACTTTTTGCATATTGTAAATTGTCTTGCATACTGTTGTATAGAATCATTTTTTATTTTTTTCTAACTGAACAGACAGCTGTGCTGCTGGGGAGTTTGTTGCGCCACTTCTTCTTCCCAGCAAAAGCACTAGGAAGTGGTGAAGGGTGGGCGTTTTGGGGGACTGTCTTATGTAATTTTGACGTTCGAAAAGTGCTGATTCTCAGCCTAGTTTGAATAAATGACTTTTGAATTTTGAATTTTTTTGAATTACGTTTTCGTAAGTCATAGATGTAAAGTCTACTCTTCTTCTATGGAAAAGGGAGGATCATTCGACCAGACGGGTGTTGTGTCTGTTAGGCTACTGCCTGACGATTGATGTCGGGACGTTGTATATATGCTAGTCACACGGTAAACCTTGCTTGCGCGATGCAGGATTTCACGTGCCGTCAGTATGATGCATAGTTTGAATGTGGCGTTGTAGATGCCGCCACAGTTTGAATAATTATTAAACTGTGATTGAAGAATCATCGACGAAAAATTGAGATTATAAAATTAGTTTTTTTTCGGGTTTTTCGCTGTATTTCAGAAGCACATAACTGGTCAATGTGGCCATGACTGTGGACGAGGCCTATCTCCAGCAATGGAAGCCTCTCTGGGCTGCAAGGCGCCGCCGTACCTGGTGTCGGGCGACAGCGGCGGCGCGGCCCGGCGGCAGCACAGCGACAGCGCCAGCGCCGCCGCCAGCGCCAGCACGGCGCAGGCGCCGCCCGCGCTGGCCCACAGCCACGCCGACGTGGCGCCCGCCAGCCCGCCGCCCTCGCCTGCGTCTGGCCGAGCATCGAGATATCACATCACATTGTACCGAGGACGGGGACCTTCAGGGGATCAGCACGCCTATGAACATCAGGCTACGCAAACTGACTGATTTAATGAATCTGACACTGACAGCTGTCACTCACATGACACTGACAGCTTTCACTCACATGAAAGTGACAGCTGTCACTCGCATGACACTGACAGCTGTCATTCACATGACACTGACAGCTGTCACCCACATGACACTGACCGCTGTCATTCACATGAAACAGACAGCTGTCACTCGCATGACACTGACAGCTGTCATTCACATGACACTGACAGCTGTCACCCGCATGACACTGACCGCTGTCATTCACATGACACTGACAGCTGTAATTCACATGACACTGACAACTGTCAATAACATTAGATACAATAACAATAAACTTAAGCCTATTCAGCCTAATCTTATAATCATAATCTCATCTTCGAAAGGAGGCTATAATCTACCATGTGGACCCAGTGCGGGTTGGTACCGTACTCACCCATAGCCGTCGTGTAAGTGACAGGCGCACAGAAGGGGCCGAGCCCCTTGCTGTTTCTTGCTTGTATCTTGAACAAGTACGTGGTCCGTGCTCGTAGTCTCTCCACTCGCGCACGAGTTCGTTCTCCTATAGCTGCCACAGCTGTCCACTCTTCATTGCCAGAAGAGCCCGACGCGCCGCCGGACCGGGAGATTGCGTACATTATGACGTAGCCTGTGGATTAATGATGAAATAAGTAATTGAGGTATGTTATAACGGATTTCAACATGAAAACTGAGTCAAATACAAAAGAACCACAGATAAGTACAGATGGGACACTCCGCAAAATCATTTAAATAAATAGCGACTCTTGCAACAACACAATAAAGTGCAATTCAGGTCGCACAGCGTTAATTACCTTATATTCACCTAGAAGTTGTTTCTCTTATATCTTCTAACTACGATACGCGCGCTGAATTCGACAAGTCGAACTCGCCGCGTACTTACTTGTAACATACCTAAAATACGGAGTGAACAATATGTATTCATCTGTGTCAGAACAGGAGATTGTATACATTATAACGTAAGCGTAATACGTAGCCTACGGAATGGGAATTGGAAGTTTAATGTAAATGTTTGGTTTTGAAATAAATAAGATTATAATAATGCTAGCACTTCACTTGGCCAATTTATACTAGTTATTCTGTTTATGAAAAATTACTTTATTCGCGCGTGTAGCATCGTACACCTGATAAAAGTGAAACTTCTTCAAAAATTAAGAATAAAAGAGATTTATTTATTTAACCTTTTATGTACACACATAAATAAACAGACAAGATGAAAAGAACAGAAAAAAAAAACGTACAAAGGTGATGCTTATTTCTAAAGAAATCTCTTCCAGCATACCTGCGACAGGACAGAGGGTAAAAAGAGATGTAGACACAGTGTGTAAGAGTAGAGAGAAAGTAAAATACATAAAATCAAAACAATTCACTCAATAAAATAAAACAAATTATAAGACAAAATACTTACTAACATACATACATACAATCATACATACTTCTAAAATAAATAAAATACAACACAAATACCTACGCTATTTATTGTGAGATACAGAGAGAGTTATATGTTTCTTCTCTCTCATGTAACGAAAAGTGCCTTACCACGAGCCGTCCTTGAAATTTCACTATTTATGATTGTCCAATTATCAAATAAGAAGTTTCACTTAATAAGAGGATTCTCCGACCAGACGGGTGTCGTGTCTGGTGGGCTACTGCCCAACGTGAGGTCGGAGAAGTTATAAAGAAATAATATTAAAATCAAAATTAGAATAAAAACATTTACGCAGCTATTTGTAGCCACCGCTTGTAGGTCTCGGCATACATACAATCAGCAAGGTCCTTAACTACACGTACCAACCCTAAACATGAATGATGCAATCCTGCTTCTCTGGATGGCATTGAACATGTTCACCCTCGTCTCCGCGATATCCTGATCGCGCGGTAACCCCTGTTTGCGCGATGCAGGTTTTTGTGTGACGTCAGGTCTTCGATGCGTAGTTCGCATGTGGCGGTGTAAATGCCGCCACAGACTGATCTCGTCAGTTTAGACTCTATACATACCAGTAATGACCCCGTTGGGCTTGGCGGGCGCCTGCCAGCTGAGGTCCACGGCGCGCGCGGGCGCGGCGGGCGGCGTGGCGCGAGCCGGGCGCAGCTCGCGCGGGGCCGACGCGGGCGGCGCCTCCAGCGTCGTGTTGGACACCAGCATGGACCACGCGGACTCGCGCCCGCCTGGGAACATACAATCGTTTCAATATAATAATAACTAATTCCTATACAGGGTGGTTTTATTATAAAATCTTATGCTAAAAACTAATATGCAGTTTTTTTATGTAACGAAGTTCCTTAACCCGTATTGCGGTGGTATTTGACTGGTAGAAATCGTCACGTAAGGAAAAAGTCTCTTTCTATTATATGCGAGTGTTTGTGTGCGTGCGAGTATTGCTTAAAGAACTTAGTTCATGACGGGGATCCCCCAACCGCACACGTGTTTTTTAAATACTAAAATCGGCGCCAAGACTGCTTTTCGCTTTTATTATAAACTAGCTGCGCCCCGAGATTTCACCCACATAAGTTTCCATCCTGTGGGAATATCGGGATAAAAAGTATCCTATGTCTTAATCCAGGTTACAAACTATATGTGTGCCAAATTTTATTCAAATCCGTTCAGTAGTTTTAGCGTGAAGAAGAGACAAACATACACACTCACAAACTTTCGCCTTTATAATATTAGTGTGATATACACTTATATTATAAATGCAAAAATGAGTTTGTTAGTTTATTTATTTGTTACACTTTCAAGCTAGAACGGCCAAACGGGTTTGAATAAAATTTGACATGAGATAGGACAAAGTGTAATTTTTATCCCGATATTTCTACGAAATCAAGACTTATGCCAATCTTACTAAGGAATATAGTGTTACCCAGTAACTAGGTTGTGCAGATCAAATAAGCAATCGCTCCGTATAAAATACTAGTATTCAGCTATATTCGGTTAGACTGGAAGCCGACCCCGATTATATCTCTCTATTTTGTATAACTCACCTTTGATCAGCTTGACAGCGAACTCGTACTGCGTGTAAGGCTTGAGTTCATCCAGCATGCAGTTGAGGTCGGTCGCGTTGAACGTGCGCACGCGCCCGCCGGCCGACGACCAGCGCACCACGTAGCGGCGACCGTCTGTAGCGGTCTGTAACACAACAAAACATCATGACTGTATTTTCTGAAGTAGCCAGCAGGTATTTGGTACTACCCTCATTTCAACAGTTATTTTTAAGGGGATGCCCTAAGGCAGCCTGCGAATGTCAAATACATAATTATGATTTAGGTACGCTCGCAAATCATTTAGAAAATTTAAATATCGAAGGCATTGATGTATTAAAAAAGGTAACGGGACTTAGTCACAGCGCCTGGTCCTACTCAACTAAGTGATTGCCCGTAGTTGGCACTCAGTCGCGCACGGAACATCGTAGATCACACAGCTCAATAATTTCAGTTTTTTTGTAATAAATACGCATCAAAATGACTTCTGTTGCAGCTAAACAGTGCTTTAATAATACAAGAAAGAAAAATAATACACATGGGATTACCTACCACTCGTAAGTACAGCCAAAATATTAATTTGTTGAAAATTACAATAATATTTTAACGTTTGCTTCGCCATGTTTGTGAGAGCGAGATAGATATTAAAAACATGCGTGAAAGACACGATACGCACACAATGCGCGAGGTGCTAACGCTATTTCGCTCGCACGTCAGCGCCGTCTCCTATCTCTATCCTCGTCTATCGGTAACTGTAGCTTTGCGACTGTGAGATGACACTGATCACAGATGTGTGAGTTTCGGTGCATGTAGGTAGTCGTGCGCCGAGCCCAAGTTTACTGATTGCGATGTTAGCGCGTAACATATCTTCCTGCTTTTAATACATCAATGATCGAGGGCTATATCTTTGCGGATCCACCTTAAGGCAAAAGCGACAGGGTAGCCTGCGAAATTCAAATCTTCTTGCGTTTTTCACAGATTGCAGGTCAGTATCAGGTTGTAACCAGATCAAAATATGATTCGCGACCATCAAAATGTGATTCGTGACAAATAAATGTATTTAGAGAATTAGAATCATTAAAGTCAAAATTGGTCTCAAATGTCATGGATGAAAAAGTCATTCAATGTATGAGGAGAATGTATGAAATTAGTGCAATTCGTACATACTTGATTTCACATTAAAATAACATCTATTAATGCTGTTAGGTACTCACTTGTCCTTTCGGTAGCGTGGGATCTGTCCAGTACACGACTGCAGTAGTTCCGCTCAGCATTATGACCTGCACACAAATACAAAGGAATTTCAAACAGAAAACATTAAATAGTATTTCTATGAAGAATAGATTTTGTATGAATTATCGAAATCTGGCACCTAATAATAACAAATAAATCTCCATGTTTTTTCGAGTCGTAAAATCCGTGCAAAGCAGGGTCGGGGGTCGCTAGTGAGCTAAGTCTATGCAAAACTATGAAACCAGTGGATCAGATCATTGGATCAGTTATGGCAACAATAAATATTTATGGATAACCAGTTATTCCGTAGAACCGTTACGCGAAATTATGTTTAAGACAAGTAAAGTTATGCGACTACAAAATAATGACTTTGAATTTTATAAAATCCAATATGGAACCGAAGAAGAGGCTATTGGATATCTATATAAACATAAATACATATGAAGTCCAGCTGCTCTCAAGATATGCACTTACCAAAAAGTTCGTTGGTAAGCGCATTACTTGAGAGCAGCTGGACAGACATGGCTATTTAAAAAAAAAAACAGTCCGAATTAGGTTTTAAGGGAAAGAAAAATTTGATGAAATTACCGGTTTTTTTTTGTTATGTATTATATTTTCAACACACTATCTAACTAGCAAATATCCTGAAGAAGATCATATATTTTCTTATTTTGTTTACTGCAGTGGATACTATAAGGCATTATAAAACTTGCGTCTTGCTCCTGTAAACTGCTTAAATGGGTGACGGTGTGATTACAGGACCACGCGATATTTCTTACGGTGACCACTAATTGTCCAGCGAGCTTATCGGCTTGTTTGCCCGCCAAATAACATACAAAAGAAACAAGAAATTATATTTTTATTTAGCTATAACTTTTTAGTGATCGATATTTTTTCATGAATCTCCTAATGACACGACCAAATAAACGATGGACGGACTGTGTGAAACATGACATGAAGGGAGTGACTGCCGAGATGACGTCTAATAGACAAGTATGGAAGAATAAGTGATGTTGCGTCGACCACTAATATATTGAGATAAGGACAGGATATTGAGGAGTCTCCTAACAAAAATTACTCCTTATTTAATAGACTAGTGTGTGTTGGATCATTTAGCTCCCATCAAAAGGGTTGAGCTGAATGGTGCTGATCCATGCGTCATGTTCGTGAACGGGCGCCGTCAGTTGGGACTGGTCATCTCTTAGCTGCCATGGCTTATTTTAATTTATTTTAAGTTTTTGAATGATTCTTTTTTTCTTCTTTTTATTACGGGCGCTTTTACGAACGTGCACGTCTCATTACATTGTTCTCACATGCATAATTTCAAAATGAATGATGTAACCAATATTTTGTATCAATTTTTTATTTTATTTAAAAGGGTATCCGTGGAGTTTCTTGCCCGTTCTTCTCCATAGGTACCTAATACGCTTTGGAATGGGCAACTAGCTTCATATTTTTGACTGACCGACCCCTTGACAGTTCAAAAGTGCCTGTAAATGGTTTAATTGAAATAAATGCTTTGAGTTGAGTTGACTATTCTATATTATGAAACGAGCAATATTTGTATAAATAAGTTTAGGTTTAAAGAATTTATTTCTCATAAGAACTCTTTATCAGTTCACTTAGAATGAGATACAAAAGTGGTGACATCTAATTAATTGTAGTTATTAATATATTATATTTGACTCTGGTGACGTTACAGGGTACATACATGTTTCTTAAGATAATTTTTAAATATGTTTATATTGTCACACTTCTTTAACTCCTCCGGTAAGTTATTGAACAGCTGTGCTCCCTCAACCAATATTGTTTTTTTGCCGTAATTAGTCCGTGCCCGTGCAGTATAACTGCTACTAACTTCAACTTTCTGTCTAACTGACTCTTTGACAATTCAAAAGTGCCTGTACCTAAAGGGTTTAATTGAAATAAATGCTTTGAGTTTGAGTTGAGTCGTTAGTTGAAACTTGTTTTTACTTCTTGGGTTTTATGTTATTGTTTTTTTTTATGTAGTTTATGTTTGATTGTACGGAATTCGTAGTGATTTTTTTTAATGCGCTTCGCAGCCGGTTTTTAGGGGTATGAGGAACAGGGTGTAAAGTTCACTCATCCACCAAAGAAATGGGAGGATCCTCCAACCAGACGGGTGTTGTGTCTGGCGGACCGACTGCACGACTGTTGATGTCGGATAGTCTTATATATATGTTGTTCACGCGGTAAACTCTAATTGCGCGATGCAGGATTTGTGTGACGTCATGTATTTGATGCGTAGTTCGTATGTGGCGGTGTAACCGCATGATTTTTGTAAAAACACGTATTTGTTTCCATTTTAGGAAACTAAAGAGCGAACGCAGTACAGCTTACCTTCACCCCTACAGGCGGTATGAGCGGGGGCGGTTCGTCCTCGTCCGCGTCGTCCTCGTCCTCGTCGTCGGGCTCGTCCTCGTCGTCGGCCGGCGGCTTGGTGCGCACGGTGGCGTACACCGCGGGGCCCAGGCCGCGCGAGTTGGACGCGCGTAAGGAGATCACGTATTCGGAGTTTGATTCTGAAAGGGAAATGGGACAACAGAATGTCAAGATTAGTACATTGAGGTAGGACCACAAATAAACGGAAAAAACATAAACGTTCGCTGCAGTCAAGGTTGAGTCGTTATTGGAGCGAGTTGCAAAGGGTTGACACGATCATGATGGCGAGTTTTCCGTGGGTCGAATTGTCATGGGGGGAGTTATCAGAGTCAAATTGTCATAGGACCGAGTTTTAACAGGGGCGATTTGTCAGTGTCTTGTTTAAGGGGTCACGTTGTCACGGGGGCGAGTTGTATCCGGGGTCAGTTGTCAGTAACCAGATTTCGAGTCAACGTTGACGTTTAATCAAGTTGTCACGGAGGCGAGTAGCCAGGGTCCGGCCCGCGCACGTACCCAGCGCGCGCACGACGTGCGAGTGCAGGTGCGCGGGCAGCTCGCGCGCGGCGTCGTCGGGCACGCCCAGCCCCCAGCCCAGCACGTAGCCGCGCACGACCACGCCGCCGTCGTCCTCGCCCCACCACACGGAGATCCAGTCGCGGCCTGCACGGGCTGAATAAAAAACAACACGACATTACAAGAAAACTCCAATTAAAACCAAGCAACAATTTAACATTAAACCTACCCTGTATATAATTCGTATGATCATCATCATCATCATTTCAGCCATAGGACGTCCACTGCTGAACATAGGCCTCCCCCAATGATTTCCAAATGGGCTGGTTAGAAGCGACCTGCATCCAGCGGCTTCCTGCGACCTTTATTAGGTCGTCTGTCCACCTTGTGGGTGGACGTCCTACGCTGCGCTTGCCGGTACGTGGCCTCCAGTCTAGAACCTTTCTGCCCCATCGGCCGTCAGTTCTGCGCGCTATTCGTATAATACTTTTTTTAAACACTAACGTACAGTTTCATACGAGTCTTCAGGACCGATCTACTACCTTTTAAGGAGGCTTCCAAATTAAATTTGATGGCGCATTTGTATGGCTACGGTTCAAGGGTACGGTTCAAGTGTACGGTATTTCCGTAAGTGAAACGGAGAACGAAGCGCCCGTAACTTGAGTCGAAACTATGAATTTCGCTTAGGGCCACCCCAGACCGCGGAGGCACTTGCTTGCTCGTAGAAATAGTCTCAGCGTGGCACGGCTTGTGATCTCACGCGACGGGAAGCGATCCGAATTATAACATTCTGCTTTGCGATCTCAATACCAAAACTTGTTACGCACAGTTAGATACAGGACTGCTTTGTTTAGGAAAATTGTTTTTGGTATGGCACCGGCTATTTTTAACCACATTCCTAATTCCATAAAAGAGGAACCAGTAACAATTTTCAAAAAGAAATTAACTATCTTTCTATTAGATAAATGTTATTACTACGTATCGGATTTTCTAGCTGATAAATTTTAGTTGAATATCCAATGTATTAATGTTTAAATGTTCAATGTTTGATGCTGAACTGCATCAATGTTTGCATGCCAAAATGGTAGAATTTACAAGTATTCTTCATATTGTAACCATACCTACATTCTGACCAAATAAATGAATATGAATAGAGTTCGTTCGTAGGCACTGTGTGGAGTTTTTATATGTGTACGTACTGGTAAGCGGCGGCGGCGCGGGCGGCACCCGGCTCTCGTCCAGCTCCTGGCGCTGCGTGCTGGCCGCCACCCACTCGCTGAAGGGGCCCGAACCGTTCGCGTTGATGGCGCACACGCGGATCTGGGGAATTTTAATAACAATATTAAGTAAACCGCAAAAACAAGCTCTAACTTTAGTCTAAGCCCCTTTACTTAAATCATTATATTTATGCGGCTTCAACATTCGAGCCATTTTTTTTTAAATTTCAAACTTTACTTATTATAAAACAAAGCCCCCCCGCAGCATGTGTCTGTATGAATGGCACCGATCCTAGCGTGGTTTAACCAGACTCGATAAATCGAATGAACCCCACGATTTGCACTAGCCCATGAAGTCTCATGTTTCATGGGACTACAAAGGCCATTGCATATCAAGGAGTAGACCGGGGGGTGCGGTAATGGTAAGGAAGACGTGCCCTTAGGATAGGAAAGGATTCACGAGCCATACCGGATATGCATCCTTGAGTAAGCAATGGACTAGTGGAGAGATGGGTGTTATTTGTCTTTGGATGAGCATCTTTTTGAGACATCGGCGCTATGTTGTTACGAGTCCATCTTCACCGGCGAATCTTGAGATAGGGTTACGTTGCTTCCCCCCCGAAGGGTTCCCGCATTGTCGTTGCGGGGGGGCTCATTAGCCGTGGGTTGGGCACCCACGGTGAAGCCAAGAGGAACCCGAGGAGGGGCCGCTCGTCAGGGCTTTTTGATAAAAGCCCATGACGTAGCGGCCAACGAGTAGGTTGCGGTGGCGACATCGCAACTGAGGCGGGCCGCGATGTCGTGTATCGGAGGCATCGCGGCTGCGGTTTCGGGGCCGCGGCTGGAGAGGTGTATTGCGGTACAGCGCTCTCCCTCCCTGCCGCGGCCTTGACGGGGTCGCCACCGTCCGATGGCGAACGCGGTGGGGCCGCAGGGGAAGAGGAGTGTCGGTATAGCGTAGGCCGCTCTCCCTATCCTCTGCGGCCGAAAATTGGTAGACGGCGGGGCCAATGTCCTGACCCGTCGAAGAGGGGCCAAGGGCGCCTAGACAAGGGGCTGTCTGGCGCCCATGTGCTGGTTTGGTCCCTGGGTTGGTCACGGCGTGCCATGTGTTCTGGTGCGCCGGTGATGAAGGAGGAGGGGCCCGCTGCGGCGGGCTGGCACCAGTCGGGGGTTGCGGAGGTTTTTTCGTTCCCGCGACCCCCGGCGTAGGTGTGAGACGGAACACCGGGGTGGTTTTTAGTCAGTAAGAGTCTGACAGACCCCTCCGCTCGCCCCAGGCGGAGGACATCCATGAGGATTTTCCACCCCGGAACAAAAAAAAAAAAAAAAAGGGTTACGTTGCTTACTCGTCGCCTTTCTATATCGCTGCTGTGCTGTGTTGCATTTAGCCGATTCTATGTCTTCGTCAGAAGTTACGCTGCTATCCGTTTCTGGTTTCTTGTAGATCTCGCTGGCAGCCTTCATGATCCTGTATCGGTCTGTAGCCGTGTCCATCCAAAAGTTGAGTTCCTCTTCGAAATAGGTTGAGTCCTGTTTAATGTTGTCGTTCCATGTGTAAATAGGATGGCCTATTTTCTTGGATTTGGCCTTGTACTGCATTGCTGCGTGTAACAGGTATGCGTTGCCACGCCTGTGAACGTGTGCGAGATAGCACATCCTGTGATTCTTGATGCGTTTGGTTACTGTTTTTCCGTCTAATATTTCATGCATCTTCTTTTGTCTTGGTTTATTTCTGGCGTGGTTAATCAAGTCTCTCATGATGACTCTCTCATATTTTCTCAGTCTTGACCTGTTAGCTTTGGTGATTGCCGATACTTTCAAACCGTATATCATACAAGGTACGATCACCATTCGCTACATGAGTCTGGCTAGTTTCCAGTCCATCTTTGATTTTATTATGAATGGTAACAGTGACTTCGCGTTTCTAGTGGCCTGTTCACATCGTTTTCTAATTGTGCTTCTCCTGTTTAATATGTATGTGCCTAGATATTTAATTTCATCGACAGTATGAAGATTTAATCCGTTAATTGACACGTAGGTCGCTTTCTGTTTAGCTATTGGGTCTCTAATTAGTATTTTTGTTTTAGTTTCGTTTATTTGTAGGCCGACACTACCTAGTAGGGGTTTAATATGGTATACGATTCCTTCTAGCCCTTTAAGATCATCTGTAATGAAGATGAGGTCGTCCGCGAACGATAGCACCAGGAGGAGTGAAATTTCGCGATCTTGGTCTAGTTTGATTAATTGAGTTTCCTCTTCGAGGGTTCTAAGGACCTCATCCATGACCAGTGTAAAATGGCGAGGGGATATCGGGCATCCTTGTTTGACTCCCTTTCCCTTAATAATCCAACTACTTTGCTGACCACACCATTTGATGTGTGTGCGTTTATTCAAGCAAACCTTGATTATCCTGTTGGTTAGTGACTTGTTTGTTCTTTGTATTAAAATGTCCCGCAGTGCTTGGAGGTCGACGTTGTCAAAAGCTTTTTCTATGTCCAGAGCGAGTACATAAATTCTTTTGCCTGCGCGCCATTCTTCGTCCAGAACCCTTTTTAGTGTAAATATGTGATCGTCTGTAGATCTGTTGTTTAAAAAGGCTGCTTGGTAGCTGCCTAGTTCTTTTATTGTTTCGTCTAATTTTTTTATACGTAGGAGGCGTAGATTCTGTAGCCCGTATTGCAAACCGATATTCGTCGATACTCATTTGTATCTTTAGGGTTGTTTTTCTTTGCAATTGGTACTTGCATTGTTTCTAGCCACGTGTCGGGAGCTTCATTCTGTGTCCAGGCTTTGTTCATATGCTTGGTGACGGCTTCCTGTAATATTTGGGGCATCGCTTTGTAGAGCTCAATTATCACTTGGTCTGTTCCGGGCGCTGTTCCGCTCCTCATGCTGCTAATTATGTCCTTTATGTCGTCCACCGTGGGTCCTTCACCTTGCTCGACTGTTACTGGTTTTGTTATTATAACCGTTGGTATAGGTAGGCCCTCAGTTTTTTTTAGGATTTGCTCCCATTTGGACATTGGTATATAAGCGTTTCTTTTACGGCGTTTTGTTGCTTGCTTGTTTTTCCTGTAAAATAGATAAAGTACCTGCATGCGTTTTGAAGGTTGTTTTTTCCCCAATCTAGTAAAGAAGGTCCTGCATTCTTTATTTTCCTTTTCGTTTTTAATCTTTTGAAGTGCTGCCTGACATTCTTTTACACGATTGTCTATTTGGGTTATCTAGTTGTCTTTTTTGTAAGAATTTAGCCTTTTGGAGGTTAGCAAGAGCTATACGATGATCCCTAGAGTGACTCGGCTGAAAAATCAAGGTTTCCTGAGCAGCCGATTTTAATACTCCGGTTATTGTACACCATGGTATTTCGATGCTTTTATCCGTTGAGTCTATTCCTATGTTTTCCAGTTTTTTGATTATGCAAGCTTGGAATTTTGTTTTGGTGGATTTAATATTGAGAGCGGCATAGTAACATTGTTTGTCATTGAAATCCTTGGTTTCTATTGTTGTCTCATTCTTTCGTGTCTTGTATTTGGTGTCGTCATATTTGTTTATGGTGCGAATTGTTCTTATCTGCCCCCAAATTATTTTATGGTCGGATATGGCCCTACCTGCCCATTCGCCTTTAATATAGTTAAAGAGTTTTTCTGTTGCCTGTTGCGTAATAATGTGGTCCAATTGTGATTTCTGCGTGCCCTTTGACCATGTTATTCTGCATGATGATCTCGCTTTTGTTGTTTCTATTTGTAATTTTTCCCAGTTGGCTATATACATTAACATTTCCCCATTGTAATTGGAATAGTCATGATGAAGATTTTGGTGAATCAACCCTTTGCGTTGAAAACTTATTGTATCTTGTCTACCAATATGTGCGTTAGTCGCCTAGGATTACTAAAGTACATTTCCTTGGTTTTTGTCTAATCATGTTTAGTAATCCTGTGAAGGATCTGGTTGCTTTAGAGGTACAGCTGTTGATGTGGGAGTTAATTATATAAAGCGGAGCTGGTTTTTCACTTCCCCTATAAAGTTTCAGAGTGATTGACATCGCGTCGGTATCGTTCTCCCTGTTTATTATTTCAATTCGGGCATCCTTTCTGATTACAATTGCAAGTCCCCTGTGGGCTTTACCTGCAGTTCCAGATAGGTGCCATTCGTAGTGGGCGGAGTTGTATGTTCCTACGTTCATCCCTGTTTCTTGTAGGCAGCCTATATGAATACCCCTATTTGAAAGTTCCGCATCTATTTTATCTTTTTTGGCTGGTTTCGAGGCCCCGCGGACGTTCCAGGTTGCAATACGCAGGTCTGAGCTTGGTGTACTTAGTTGCTGTAGTAGGCTGATTCCTAATTATTGTGAAACCCGTGTCATCCGCGCCTTCAACCGATAACGGTGTACCTAATGTTGATGTTAATTGTTCATATGATGTTAATGAGCTATCTAATTGGGGACTGTTCAGGAAGCGCGGTTTTGTAGACTGCCTTTGTTCGTCTCTTTTGTTATATTTGTTACCTACCGTTTCTGTATGTTGTGGTGTAATTTTGTTGGTTGATTCTAGCGTTCGTCTATGCAGATTATTGTTGAACTGTTCGGCGGCGCTCATGACCCAGCTATCATAGTGATGATCTTTGTAAATGATATGTATATTTCCTGGTACTGGTTCGCCGGCAGGTGAATACATCAGTGTGTTTCCGTGATTTATGTGCACATGCACATTTACGAGTACTAGATAATATTCGGCCGCGACGATTAGGATGTCTTCTCCTCACCAAAAAGTTTCGTTGAACTGCGCGGTTATGTATTTTGTTATCATTTGTTCCTGAGAAAGCTTGCTGTTAGGAATAAAGTCTTGAATGTTATTCCTTAGTGCTAAACAAATTCTGGCTTCTCCGCGGTTATCCGAAACATAGGTAGCGAGGTCTCGGCGGACAGACATGTGGTCGAACGTTAGGCCCATTATGTTATTTTTTTGGTGGGCAATCGCGCTAAACAGACAGTTGCCGTCGTGTTTCATGGATGTTATTGTTGCCATTGTAATACTTTTGTTTGGGAGTCAGAACCCCACGGTGCCGATGGCCGGGCGTGTGGATTTAGTTTCGAGACAGAGCTACAGAATTTGGACAGGGTCGTCCTTTGACTGAAATTTATTAGTTCCTCTCTTTGTTATTCTGTAGAAATGTATCTCACTGTGAAGTTTTGGTTTTTGTTGAATGGACTTAAGCACCGCTCATGTGTCTTTCGTCACAAAAACACGGGTAAATTGTTCGACAAAAACACAAAAAAGGGTTGCCTCAGACGCGACTGTTTTATAAGGGTAACGAAATTGACAAATTGTTTAGCATGCAAGATGTTACGGAATCACACGCGACACTGTTATTTTTGTTAGAGTTATTACAGTATGTTACTTTAACTTACCATTTTCCTTTTATTAAGCACAATTATAATCTCATACACATAGCTTACTAATAAAAGTTGATTGTGCGCATGGCAACAAACCTTCCAATTTCGCCAGACGCTACGCAACTGCAGATTTGCACTCACGATGTTGAACCTTAATCTATCCAACAATATACCGATACCGAGCTTTGCCACCTAATTTTGGTCACATAATCGAAATATCGCCGGGAGTTTTAGCTCCGTAATCTTGTTCGCTACACTTGCTAGAGCCAATTCAAAATGAAAATCGTTTTGGTATCTAGATCTATCGTTGGAGTTAACGATAACCATGCGTTTGAAGTATGGGAATTTGATTAATTGACTGAGTGATTATATTAGGTAGGTATTTTGTAGAATAGTGAAATTTTTGCATCTGTTGACGCAGTTCTTATCAAGTCGGGGTGTGTATTTTGCAGAGTGCAGCAGCTCTCTGAAAGGTAAAAGGAATGGTCTCACCGAATTATCCTGGCTACGACGTTCAGTAGCCCTAGAACCTTTAGCAGACGCCCTGGATTGTTAGCCTGGTATCAGTGACGCACGTAGGCCTGGCACACCTCACTTTTGCACTATTCTAATGTATTTATTTGTCGACGCTCGAATCACAGCCACATCCAACAAACAAAACACTGTTCGACTTTTGTTGACCGACAATAGTTAACGCGTTGTAATTTGGACGGCAGCTGCGTCAGCGTTCCGTAAAACAAAAGGTCTTCGCGCTCGACACGTCCTTTCGTTCCGACGACGAACAGATCCACTCCCCCCCACAGCATCTGTCTGTACGCGATAAACTCAAAAACTACCGAACGGATTTTCAAACGGTTTCCACCAATGGACGGAGTGATTCATGAGGAAGGTTTAAGTCTATAGTTCATTAGGGTTTTGTGTAGATTGGCTGAAATATGACGATTATTGTTGAGGATGTCCGAAAAAATCGTGCATTCGTGGGAGCTTTACAGTCGTGCGCCGCGTAAACCGTAAGAGAGACATAAAATTAATGTCCAACAGGATTGTAAATAAACAACAAAAAACTTCTACTGCCACTAACTTTACAGCCGCATACTTAACCTAGAAATAATATCGATATTCTTTATAATGCAATGAGGAGAAAAGCAATAAAACCCACTTGCATAGAGTGAAACGTTTAAGTGATTCTAAATAAATTTAACACCAAGAGTATTTGCAACATCACTCTCTGACATATTCAAATCATTGTCAGAAACACAACGACGTTCTAAATACGTTTAGCATAAAAAATGTGTTTAGCGTTCAGACACTAAACGAAAACAGAAACAATAATCACTCCAATACCTGATAAGTAGTAGCAGTATCCAGTCCCCTCAACTCCGCCCTTTTCTGATCCGCCGGCGTGGTGAGCGAGTCAGCCTTCCTGCGTTGTGTCGGCGCGGGGCCCAGCGCGGGGGCGGGGCCTGGGGACGGGGTCGCGGGGACCGCGCGGTACCGCACCTTGTAGCCGGTGAGGGGCCCGCGGTGTGTGCGCGACGGAGGGGCCTCCCAGCGGACTAGGATTGACTGGAGAAGGAAAGACGAGTAAATACCAATGACATGGTTATGTTTTACTGATAAAGTGATTTTATCGTAAAACTTCGTATCAAAGCAAAGGAGTGGAACTTTTGCTAGCATTTGTGAAAGCAAACGTGAGCCATTGTCGACCCCATTATGTGAGATACTGATTTAACTTATATAAAAGAACTGGGCGGGTTGCACGTCCTGCCGGCGTGCGCAGGCGCATGCTGGCGGGCGCGCCGCCTGCTGCTGCCACGCGCACGCTGTAGGTACTCACCGTAGCACTAGTAGCGAGCGCAGTAACGTTGTTGGGCGGCGCGGCGGGCGCGTCGGCCGGCGTGCGCAGGCGCATGCTGGCGGGCGCGCCGCCTGCTGCTGCCACGCGCACGCTGTAGGTACTCACCGTAGCACTAGTAGCGAGCGCAGTAACGTTGTTGGGCGGCGCGGCGGGCGCGTCGGCCGGCGTGCGCAGGCGCATGCTGGCGGGCGCGCCGCCTGCTGCTGCCACGCGCACGCTGTATGTACTCACCGTAGCACTAGTAGCGAGCGCAGTAACGTTGTTGGGCGGCGCGGCGGGCGCGTCGGCCGGCGTGCGCAGGCGCATGCTGGCGGGCGCGCCGCCTGCTGCTGCCACGCGCACGCTGTAGGTACTCACCGTAGCACTAGTAGCGAGCGCAGTAACGTTGTTGGGCGGCGCGGCGGGCGCGTCGGCCGGCGTGCGCAGGCGCATGCTGGCGGGCGCGCCGCCTGCTGCTGCCACGCGCACGCTGTAGGTACTCACCGTAGCACTAGTAGCGAGCGCAGTAACGTTGTTGGGCGGCGCGGCGGGCGCGTCGGCCGGCGTGCGCAGGCGCATGCTGGCGGGCGCGCCGCCTGCTGCTGCCACGCGCACGCTGTAGGTACTCACCGTAGCACTAGTAGCGAGCGCAGTAACGTTGTTGGGCGGCGCGGCGGGCGCGTCGGCCGGCGTGCGCAGGCGCATGCTGGCGGGCGCGCCGCCTGCTGCTGCCACGCGCACGCTGTAGGTACTCACCGTAGCACTAGTAGCGAGCGCAGTAACGTTGTTGGGCGGCGCGGCGGGCGCGTCGGCCGGCGTGCGCAGGCGCATGCTGGCGGGCGCGCCGCCTGCTGCTGCCACGCGCACGCTGTAGGTACTCACCGTAGCACTAGTAGCGAGCGCAGTAACGTTGTTGGGCGGCGCGGCGGGCGCGTCGGCCGGCGTGCGCAGGCGCATGCTGGCGGGCGCGCCGCCTGCTGCTGCCACGCGCACGCTGTAGGCGGCGGCGGCGCGCAGGCCGGACACGGTGACGCTCACCGTGGGGCTGGACGGGTCCGCTTCTACCCATTGGAATTGCTCGCGACCGCTCTCCACCTGCAGTGTGGATAAATATATTTGTGAACGAAAAGGATATACTGTATAACGTTAACATTTCAGCTTATGGTCAAACTTTATAATGTCAACACTTTAATTAACCTCCGTACAAGGACACTACTTCACTCAAGTTCTCTCTCCTGTATACTTCTTCACTTATGGTATGAGCCCAAAAACAAAAAACACATCGCCTGAATTACAGTAAGAAGCCATATAAATACTTGGTCTGCAATTATATGACTAAAGTAATAGAGCAAATAATAAAAAAACAAGAACAAATAATATAACCTACCGCTACATGAAAAAGGAGATGGAAAACGGTGGGCCTAAATGTAATAAGTTAAGATATGATCTAAAAAATTAGTCATATTTTTCTATCTTTGAATATGAAAAATCACCTCAATTCTCAATCTGGAAGCGGAGAAATATGGAAAAGATAGTTTTCGTGAGATTACCGATTGAGTAATCGATTACACATTTACGAAAATAAAACCTTTGCACTAAATAATTAACTTAAAGTAATTAAATGCACTTTATACACTTATGTGCAATATAGTGCATATAATTACAGTCATATTAATAAATAAAATATCAATTAATTACTGAAAAAACAATATTAATGATTATCGATTTCATATCGATTAAAATTAGTTTTCTATTTTTAGTCTATGTCACTGGCATGACAGCTGACTGACACGGACACTAGACAGTTGCCAACGTAGTATCCCTATGTAGTCTGTGGTTACCAACTGCTCTAATAATCTCGTTTGCTTACTCGTTTCGTGTTTTCCGATGCGTTTTGGTTGCTTTCCCAATTGTTCTTCATTTTTCACGACCTTTGCTTTGTATTTTACGGATTTCGACCCTGTCTACCTCGTACGACCCTTGCTTTCACACTGGACACCGAAGATGGCTCACACGTTTGACTTGGAATTGTTATTTTGGATTTTACCGCCGGATTGTGTATTGGGTATTGTTGAAACCACGGAATAGAAAAAACAGTGAAACTATGGATCGCTGTGTGAATTGTGGGACAACAACTGATCACTGCAATACACTGGGTCGACGACCCTTACCCGATGAAACAATTCTGTCAGTGATTCGGCACTGGCTCTCGTACAGGAAGGGAGGCTATAGTAATGCATTACTGTAAATTGTATTGTAGGGAGACGAACTGTAGGCTACTGCGCTCATATAATCTGCATTATATGGTATCTTAGCTGGGCTAGGTACCACGATCATATAGCACCACCTGCACAATTCCTAGACGACATTTCAATTATAATTGAAGACGAATAAAACACTATAATACTTAATTTTTTTATTTTATTTTAGACGTCCTTTCCGTAACTCCATACCTGTTACCTACATAGGTAGGTAGGACTGAAGTCATTGACGTTCATTCATATGATTTATCAAATATGTCCTATTAAATATAATAACTATTAGTGCAATAGCACATATTTTGCACTTCAGGAATCAGCTGTTAGTTAAAGATTGTAACATAACCTCACTTTTACATAATCTCTTTTATCTCTGTTCTCAGATTGACAAAATCCGCAGAATTTTCAGTGAAAGGCTGATAATATATAAGCTATTAATTGACACCACTTTCATCTTTTTACAACCAGGCCCAAGATTGTATGTAATCGTTTCAGTCTCCTTTGAGGCTTAATAAGCACCTTCTGACCGAATTCACACTAATTGTGTATGGATCAAAATCATATTCCTTGGATACATCATTGAAATTTCTGCTTGTGCGCACAATATAACTGTTCTGCCTATAATTCGAAGAAGTAAGACGTACACTTAAGGGTGTATTTAAACGAAGTACTTTACTTTGCACATTAACATAAAATTTTGACAATAACTCAGGGTTATCGATATTGTTATTGAGGATTTTCAACAAGAATAAACAGTTCAATATTACATCGATCTACCAGTGGCAGCAGGTGATATTTCTTACAGAGTCGAAGATAATCGGTTGACTGATATGGAATCTTTTGATAAAAGCAAATATGTTTTATGAACCGTCTTTGGATGTTTTAATGCGGTCAATGTATTTATGATATCGTGGACGCATATCCTATGCTATTTATGAATGTGTATATTTGAGACTATTTAAACTATTATAAGCCCAAGCAGTCAATATGTGTGTCAAAAACTAATTTACTGTCTTGATAGACACCCAAGTCACGAATAGTATTGCACATTGGCAAGATCTGGCCCGCAAAAGTATAAGTAGTGGCTAGGACTGCACGTTTTCTAGTGTAAGTGATCACCGAACACTGATGGGTTGAGATCTAGTTTATTAGCCCGACAATACTCTTCAAGCAAATACAAGTCAGCCTGAAGTGCTAGTCTATCTTCGAGCGTTGAAATAGTGTCAAAGATTTTCATGTCATCGGCAAATCATAATAGTTTGGATGAATAGAGGCACTGATCGATGTCGTTCACATAGACTAAAAATAAAAAAGGACCAAGCAACGAACCCCGAGGCACTCCGCTGGGCAGCTTTACCTAACTTGACATATAATTATTGAGTACCACTGCTTGTAACCTGTTATCAATGTAAGAAGAGAACCACCTCAAGAGGTCCCCACGGATGCCCATGTAGCTTAGCTTCTTTATCAGGGTATCATGGTCGATACGATCAAATGCCATATTATAATCTGTGTAAACCACATCGACCTGCTTACCATTATATATAGCATTCGTAATTAAATCATTAAATAAAATCAAGTTAGGGGTGGTAGATCGTCCTTTCAAAAATCCGTGCTGAAAGGAGCTGAACGAGCTAGCAAAGGCGGGATATAACTGATTATAGACAATCCTCTCAAACATTTTAGCTATAATGCACAACTTGGATATAGGCCTATAATTAGTAATATTGGTTTTAGACCCCTTTTTATCTGGGTGTAATAAAAGCAGATTTCCATACTTTGGGGACAACACATTGAGTCAAAGACTTAGAAAACAAAATTAAGATAGGTAGGGAAAGGGATCCCTTCTTTTCGCATAATGTTCTTTGTCCTAATATACTTCGGCATAACGATTTTGGCACAATTTGTTTTGGCATAATAATACTTCGGCATAATTTTTTTAGGCATACATTTTATGTTGGCATAATCATCTTAAAGACTAATTTGTTTTGGCATAAATTTGATTCGCATAACGTTAGTATGCCTAATGACTATTAGCATAACGTTAGCAGGCCTAATGACTATTAGCATAATAATAATATATATATTTTCCTTTTCTAGTAGATACGTACTCCAGACTTTGGGTGGGTGGAAATGGTGGTGGTGAACTTGTAGTGCCCCATACATAATTCTGATCAAACCAATTTGCTATAGTTTCTGTAACAATTAAATAATATTGTTGGTTAAATATTTAATATGCTGTGCAACAAAAGTTAGTGACGGAACCGAATTGCTGCAAAACCGACTCCACGTAGTCTTGTTTGTCCTAACCCTAGAGTGTAATTTAAAATCGCGTAGGCGCGTAGGGGCGAGGCGGCCCGCGGGTTCAGGAGCAGGCGGCTGCTAGCGAGCCGCCGCGGCTGAGGCTGGCCGGCGAAGCCGGCCAACAAGCCGAAGCTCCGGTGGTGAGCGAAAGCCGTCTGCGACGATTAGCACGCGTGGGGCCGCCGGAGGCCCGCAGCGCCGGAGCCGTGACAGAAACCGTGCCTGCTGCATGTTGCATGCTCGCTTGAATGCAGCAGGCTGCATGCTTGCTTGCATGCTGCATGCTTGCTTGTTTGCTGCATGCTTGCTTGCATGCTGTATGCTTGCTTGCATACTGTATGCTTGTTTGCTTCATGCTTCCAACAGCGAAAAAAAAACCCACAAAATTGTTCAATAAAAATATGTTTTAAAATCATTATGCGTAAATAAATTTATGCTTTAGGATAGTATGCTTAAGAAAGTTATGCTTTAGAACTTTATGCTTAATCATTATTATGGTTAGATAAATTATGTTTAAAAAATTATGCGTAAGCTGTAATGCGTAATTATACTATGCGAAAATATAATTATGCCAAACAAAATTATGCTAAGTTATATTAGGTCTTAAGATTTTATGCAAATGGGTAGGGAACCGTAGGGAAATGGATGGCGCGCATTTAATCAGAAATTTAGACGATATGTTTAGATGGATCCAAGTTATGAAGTAAACCGATCACAACATCAACATTCACTTCTTAGTGACAAAGGTCAGATGAAGTTCTGTTAATATCAAAGGGGAAAACAGGAGGTGGACTATGCGTATTTGGAAAGGGCGTATTAGATGAGGTGAGGTTGAGGAAAGTCGACATGAAATAAGATGAAAAAGCTTGACAAATAGAATCTCCAGTGAGTATTGATTCATCGTTTTAATTTAACGTATTAGGTATAGTATTAGTTGTAGCGATTTTTGACAAAGTTACAAAAGTGTTTAGGGTCGACTATAGTGGACTTTTCAGTTTGATTAAATAACATTTATAACAAGAAGCTTCCATAGTTTTGACTCTTTAAACAACACATTCATCTGTATTAACAATACATCTCACCATTTTACTTTTTTCAACAATCGTTATTTCAATAACATTATTAAATGAGTGAGAACCTGTAATTGGCTTTATGTTTCTTAATCAACTGTTATCCATTTGTTATTGCTGTTGGTTCTCCTATAAATAAATAAATAAATTGTAATTTAATGAAAAATCATCGACAAAATTGAAGTAATAAATTTTACCTCAATTGTCAAATGAAAAACGTCTTTCGTGATTTAAAATTAAATAATCGAATTTAAATCTACTTACAGAAATAAATATAATTTATCAAATAATCAAATCAAAGCATTCAATTTTTAAGTAGCACTACAGACTACACAAATTGGCGTCCGGAGGTCCGTTTTCTGATCCATTTGCTTACATTTTCGTCAGAAACTTTTAGAACAGACCCTATGTAGTGTATGTCACAACGTACCTCAGTATAGTGCACGGAGTACTTGGTGGGCGGCGGGCGCGTGTCGGGCGCGGCCCACGTCAGGCGCAGCGCGTGCGCACCCACCGCGTCGCCGCGCAGGCTCAGGGGCGGCCCGTGGGTCACCTCCTCTTCCGACGTCAGGACTTCTATTGGCTGTGGAGAGACGAGATACATTTTATAGTTGGAACATCTTTGTGAATTTAGACGTAATATTTTTAACTGACAGTATTTCAATGCATTTACATGGTACTACCCTCTTCGGTTGATCACACATCATAAGCTTAAAATTACATAGTTAAAACTTAGAAATTCATATTTTTTTTTGTTTTTTCGTTTAACCATTTTTGTATATCAGTATACAATCAATTTCAATATACAGCCATTCCCAACTATTTAGGAATCGTTTTCCAGTCTCAACGGATGCTGCTGAATACCAGTATTTTACTTGAGCGACTACCTATCTGACCGCCACAACCTAGTGACTGGGTGACACTATACCCCTGTAAGACTGGTTGTCAGACTTTTGACTACCAATAACGAGTGTCAAAGATCTACGATATACAACATTGGAAAATAACACATTCATAACATAATACAATAAATTATAGTTAAAAAAACAAAAAAAATAAACATTCCAAATTAAACATTCAATACAATAAAAACATCAATAACATTACAAGCTACTATATACTAATATTACCCAGTCTCACATTAACCAATATAAAATATACGTCTATCAAATATACAGACATTTCTCCAATAGGAACGCTCTGAATTAGGTAAGCAGAGGTGTACCTGTCACCCACATTTCGCAAAGTCACGAGTAAAAGTAGTATGATGTAATACTCACATCTGTAAGCGGTGATGTCGCATGCTCAGTGTAGGCCAGCACTGCGAACTCGTATGTCGTGTTCGGTTGTAGTGATGCGACGTTCATCTCGTGTCGAGTCGGGCCGCCGCGAGATACTCGCTCTCTGTGACATGAGATTTAGATTGTTAAGCAATAAGTAAAACACAAATATGTAACAGTTAACCGCAAATCATTAGTAGATTAACGACGAAAATAGCCCTTAGAGCAATGTAATAAATATGTTTTTCATCACATCTATTCAAAAAGAGCTAGTTTGTTCTTCGTAAACAGGGACCAAAATAGCTCTTTGATCCCTAGGGAGCAAAATAGATTTGAATTTGGAATGTGGATATTGTTAGTAAAAGTTCCAATCACCAAAGAGATCAATCACGAACATTGTATGGACAAGTAACAGGCTGGCAAGAAAGAGAGAGAAAGTGTGAATTAAAATCCAAGATGGCGGCAACGACACATGCCGAAAATGTTCAAATTTTTCGTCATGGGTGTCGTTTTCATAGTTTTCGAGGGTGCTAAAGCCGATAGTAAAGTCAAAACGTAAATCCAAGATGGCGGCTGCAAAATTTTTGTTTTGGTTTTAAATGTGAGAGATGAGGTCGGACCGCACACGTATTTTTTTCTCATGATGAAAAGTAGAGTTTTCACCTCGGGAGCAACACTGTACTATTTTAAGTTCGAGTGACGTACTTTGAATCCCTCGCTGCGTTCAGGATCCTACTTTAGAATCCTTCGCTCAATTCAAAGAAACACTCTCGCCTTAAAAATAGTTGTTTGCTCCCTCGGTAAACAATCTACAATTTCGTATTAAGTTGCATGTCCATGGTACAGTCAAGGCACAGAATACTACAGAAGGCGCACTCCGCATTTAAGGTATAAAGCTACAAGTACGCGGCGGGCTCGTCTTGTCGGGCCAATTCAGTGGGCGTAACGTAGTCAGAAGATATAAGTTAGTACGAGAAAGAAAGAGAGGTAACTTCGAGGTGAATATAACTGTAGGTAATTAGCGCTGTGCGACCTGAATTGCACTTTATTGTGTCGTAGTAAGAGTCGCTTTTTATTTAAGAGCGTACCGACCATTTGCCTTTGTCTCTGTCTTTTTCTTTACGTGTAAAGAGTAAAGAAAATAACCACACTTTTGTACTTTTTCAATGCTTTTCGTTGTTTTTTTTTTATCATATTGCTCTTTTAGAGGTATGAGGAACAGGGTGTAAAGTTCACTCATCCACCATAGAAAAGGGAGGATCCTCCAACCAGACGGGTGTTGTGTCTGGCGGGCCGACTGCCCAACTGTTGATTTCGGATAGTCTTATCTATGTCTTTCGCGCTGTAAACTCTAATTGCGCGATGCAGGATTTGTGTGACGTCATGTATTTGATGCGTAGTTAGTATGTGGCGGTGTAACCGCTACATCACTCCCCTCCGGAGACCGGAGGTCGATAGTGGGCTGAGTCTTGTATCTTGCGATGCTTCACAGTGCCAGCTAAGGTTCCAGTGAGTCGGAACCGGGTGCCGCACAGTTCACGGTGAGTCGGAACTGTCTGCGATGATTGCGGCGGTTGTGGTGATTGAGGTGATTGCGGTGATTGAGGTGATAGCGGTGATTGCGCTGATTGAGATGATTGCGTTGATTCCCCAGTGAGTCGGGGTGATGACGCTGAGGGTGATGACCAGGAATGCGCGTTCGCTGCATGCTGGTGGTCAGGATACCCGTTGAAGCCGAGGGTGCTGGCTGTCTGTGTGACTCGCCTCACGAAAGCTTGCGGGAGTGATGATGATGACGTCACGCTGAAGTAGTTGCACGAAGGCTGCGTTGACGTTCATACTCGGGGTCACCAATTTAGAAGCATGAGGAACAGGGTGTAAAGTTCACTCATCCACCATAGAAAAGGGAGGATCCTCCAACCAGACGGGTGTTGTGTCTGGCGGGCCGACTGCCCGACTGTTGATTTCGGATAGTCTTATCTATGTCGTTCGCGCGGTAAACTCTAATTGCGCGATGCAGGATTTGTGTGACGTCATGTCTTTGATGCGTAGTTAGTATGTGGCGGTGTAACCGCTACACTCTTAAATAATAAACTATCGCGCATAAAAGCTCGAGTCATCTATGAACTTTATTTTAGTAAATTAATCATGATATAAAATTACTTATTTATATAAAAAAGTAGTAAAATAGAGGAATAAATTACTCGATAAGAGGTAACTTTGCCTATTTATTCTATCGAGGCAACTTTATCAAATCGTGTTTCCATAGCGCATAATTTATTTATTATTTACTAAAACTTTATGCACAAGTAAAAAAAATACTGTACAAAGGCGGACTTAATCCCTGAGGCATTTTCTAGCAGTCAACCTTAGGGTGGTGCAGAGACAAAACATGGCAGGTGCAACATAAGTGATAGATAACTTGATAATGAACACCTACTAAAACATAAAACATACATAGATACATACATATAAACCGAATCAACTTTGTCAGGAGAAATAACGATAGGTAGAGGAGAAAACAAATCCAGCAAATCAGCGCTGCAAAGATTCTGCCAACTTTTCACGAATATGTTTACGTGCCATCAACTTGAAAGATAACCGACTGGACATAATGTCTAGTTTATATATAGCGTGCAAAATAAACGGTCCGTTTACAACTCACCTCTCACTCCCCTTGACTTTATATATAACCGCATACCCGGTGACCTCTTCACTCTTATGCGCCGGCTCCTCCCAACTCAGCGTCACAAACCGATGCTTCACGATCACAGCCTTCAGCCCTCTTGGAGCCGACACCACGCTGGCGTTCCCTTGCTCGAGATCCAAGTCCACGCCTTCGGCAGCATGAAAGGAATCATCACCATCATAACTGTCCTCATATTCAAGATCCGGCCCTGAAGTGTATGCTGATGAGGTTTCTCCCAAGAAGTCAAGGTCTTCAGGCGTGGGGTCCAGGGTGTGGTCCTGGTCGGACGAGACCAGGCTCGTGAGGATGTCGTGTGTGGAGTTGGACTCGACCGTAATGTTGGACAGGTCTGGAATGTAAGGGGTTAGGGGAAACGAAAAATTAAAAACAAAAAAAAAAGGAAATAATAGAAAACGTAAATTAAATTAAACTTAAACAGAACAAAATAAAATAATTTTAAAATTTAAAAAATCATAAATAAAATGAGAAAAAATAAAATAATGGAAGACACACAGACATATTTGATGTAATCATAATAAAAAAAAAATTGGTAGATATTTTTAGACACCCTTCGGGTTAAAAGGTTCAGAACATAAAGAAAGAAAAACGTGTCGTGGCTTTTCTATACAAGTATAATATTATCATAAAAGTCACGACACGAATTTCTCGATGTGTGGTCTTTCTGATTGCCATAACGCGTCATAGCCATTTTCATAAGTACGACAACGTAAATATATATAATTTTTTCAAGTCTTTGAGCCTAACATGAACAAAATACACGAAACAATCAGACTGTTTCCGGCGAACGTAATTAAGGCTATAAAAGTTACTCACGGTATGTATTCTGGTCGGATCTGAAGATAGGAACTGACCATGTCTAGTAACCTTATGAGCACGTTGCTTAGTTCTGTATATCCCGAGGCTAAAGCACACATGAATACAGATGGTTCACTCCGCATTTTACGTATGAAGCTCCAAGTACGCGGCGGGCTCGACTGGTCGGGCCAATTCGGTGAGAGTGACGTAGTCAGAAGATATAAGAGTTACGCGATAGAAACAGATGCAACTTCTAGGTGAATATAACTCTAAGTAATTAGCGCTGTGCGACTTATATTAAACTTTATTGTGTCGTGGCAAGAGTCGTTTTTTATTTAACTGATTTTGCGGAGTAAACCACCTGTGTCTACACTCACCGTGCGCGGGCGGCAGCACGGCCAGGCGCACGGCGCCCAGCGCGCGGCCGGCCGGCGACGCGGCGCCGCACTGTATTGCTCTGTGTCTACACTCACCGTGCGCGGGCGGCAGCACGGCCAGGCGCACGGCGCCCAGCGCGCGGCCGGCCGGCGACGCGGCGCCGCACTGTATTGCTCTGTGTCTACACTCACCGTGCGCGGGCGGCAGCACGGCCAGGCGCACGGCGCCCAGCGCGCGGCCGGCCGGCGACGCGGCGCCGCACTGTATTGCTCTGTGTCTACACTCACCGTGCGCGGGCGGCAGCACGGCCAGGCGCACGGCGCCCAGCGCGCGGCCGGCCGGCGACGCGGCGCCGCACTGTATTGCTCTGTGTCTACACTCACCGTGCGCGGGCGGCAGCACGGCCAGGCGCACGGCGCCCAGCGCGCGGCCGGCCGGCGACGCGGCGCCGCACTGTATTGCTCTGTGTCTACACTCACCGTGCGCGGGCGGCAGCACGGCCAGGCGCACGGCGCCCAGCGCGCGGCCGGCCGGCGACGCGGCGCCGCACTGTATTGCTCTGTGTCTACACTCACCGTGCGCGGGCGGCAGCACGGCCAGGCGCACGGCGCCCAGCGCGCGGCCGGCCGGCGACGCGGCGCCGCACTGTATTGCTCTGTGTCTACACTCACCGTGCGCGGGCGGCAGCACGGCCAGGCGCACGGCGCCCAGCGCGCGGCCGGCCGGCGACGCGGCGCCGCACTGTATTGCTCTGTGTCTACACTCACCGTGCGCGGGCGGCAGCACGGCCAGGCGCACGGCGCCCAGCGCGCGGCCGGCCGGCGACGCGGCGCCGCACTGTATTGCTCTGTGTCTACACTCACCGTGCGCGGGCGGCAGCACGGCCAGGCGCACGGCGCCCAGCGCGCGGCCGGCCGGCGACGCGGCGCCGCACTGTATTGCTCTGTGTCTACACTCACCGTGCGCGGGCGGCAGCACGGCCAGGCGCACGGCGCCCAGCGCGCGGCCGGCCGGCGACGCGGCGCCGCACTGTATTGCTCTGTGTCTACACTCACCGTGCGCGGGCGGCAGCACGGCCAGGCGCACGGCGCCCAGCGCGCGGCCGGCCGGCGACGCGGCGCCGCACTGGAACATGCCGCCGTCCACGCGCAGCACGCCTTGGATGCGCAGCGACGTGCTGCCGACATCACACGAATTACTATTTTATACAATCCACAAAAAAAATACGATCCTGATTCCAGAATTAGTTAAATACGTCGACGAAAAACCTTTAAAAGTTATCATACAACTGTTCATACCCATCCACGAGTGCAATATCATGATTGTTCGGCGTCAGCGGATCGCCATCTTTGAACCACGAGACGGTAGGAGCCGGGCGGCCGCGCACGTCACAGCGCAGAGTGACGTCACCGCGCGCGCGCGCCTCCTGCACGCTGCCCGAGGGGAGCGTGACGCGCGGGGGGGTCTGTGGGGTAGACATGAAAGAGTTGGCGAATGTTTTCGTTTTTTTTTCAAATCGTAAATAATTTTTCATCTTTTCGTTTTCTTTTCTTTTTTTTTCTTCACGGTGAGTGTATTCAAAAAGAGCTAGTTTGTTCTTGGTAAGCAGGGACCATTTGATCCCTAGGGACCAAAAGCGATTTGAATTTAGAATGTGGATATTGTTAATAAAAGTTCCAATCACCAAAGAGATCAATCTCGAACATTTTATGAACAAGTAACAGGCTGGCAAGAAAGAGTAAAAGTGTGAATTATTTGGTCAAAATGAAAATCCAAGATGGCGGCAACGACACATGACGAAATTTTTTTTTCATAGTTTTCGAGGGTGCTAAAGCTGATAGTGAGGTCAAAATGTAAATCCAAAATGGCGCCTGCTAATCAAGTTTTTCGTCATGGGTGTCGTTTTCATAGTTTTCGAGGGCGCTAAAGCCGATGGTAAAGTCAAAATGTAAATCCAACATGGCAGCTGCAAAACATTTTCAAATTTTTCATCATGGGTATCGTTTTTATAATTTTTAAAGCTGCTAAAGTCGATAAAGAGGTCAAAACGTAAATCCAAGATGGCGGCGAAAATTTTGTTTTGGTTTATTTATTTATTTATTAGGCACTTCAACGACTTACTCACTAAAACATACATAGACAAAAATCACTTAAAGTTTTAGGTATAGTGAATACGTCGCTTAAAGAAGTGCACAGCACTAGCATGGAACGTAATGACTATAGGACGTATGTGATACCGTTAGTTGAGTTGGTTGCAAGTTACATAATAAAGCGATACTAATCGTTCACAAGTACAAACGATAGGAAGCATTTAATTAACAAAACAATTTAACAAAATACAAAACAAAATAAGATAAAACCGAAAAAGAAGTAAATGGAAGTGGATACAATTTTAATATGTTAAAAGATAATTAGGCGGCCCGTGTTGCACAAAGGTCTTGAGACTCTGAGCTGGTTAAAAGTCTCGTACGAAATTGACGGAAAGGGTTAGAGTAGATGTCGATGCTATTGGTTCGTGTAGCGAATTTATTATAGTTTCCCATTAGACGGTTCATGGGTGCGCTGCTACCAAGGTTAGTACGACTTGCAGTTGTGGCAAAGGTAATGGTTTCGCGACCAGACCTAGAAGTTATCTGTCGAGGTACAGCTATATTTAGTTCCGCCAAAAGATCAGAAACATTCAGCAAACCGTTAACGATCTTATAAAGTAGGATTTGGTCTGTTACGTCTCTTCGGTGTTCAAGTGGTTTAAATCATACGTGAGAGATGAGGGTCGGACTGCACACGTTTTATTTTCATGAAAATGTTCTTTTTTTATCGAATCGATTTTCGATCGATGTTATGTTATACGATTATGAAATGCATTCAATTAATAACAAATCGTTATGATAGACACATGAGTGAGCAGACCGAGGCGAGTCGACCAGGCCGGTCTCGACGTTGATAATAACGATCGGTATACGACCAAATTCGGTCGCAGTCTATCATATCATATAATTTTAAATTTGATTTTCATATTGTTTTTGATTTTGATGTTAATTTTAATTTTGTTTATAATTTTGGTTTGTTTTTAACTTGGTTTTTGATTCTATTATGATTTCGTTTTTAATTTTGATTTTGATTTTGAATTTGAATGCTTTTATGATTTTAATTATGGTTGAATTTATTGTCTTTTATATTAATATAATCGTCAAACAGACTATATTAATATAATAATCCGCCAATTAGGGGACCGGCACTGTCTCTCCTTAACACAGGCTAAATTCTAGCCTATTTAGGAGAACAGTACTTCATCCGTCTTTATTGTAAAATTGAAAATGCAATAAATATATATTTAGTCTTAATGATGTCCCTAGACGGTCAAAATTACTTGACAAGCCCGAAAAAATTAAATGCGCGACGTGCTTTAATTTTGAACGTCTAAGGCGAGGTAGAGGTGGGAGGTTAGATCGTGATATAATGTGTGTGTATCACTCACCAGCACGTGTAGCTGCGTGGTGTGGTCGGCGGAGTCGATCCTGTTGTGCGCGCGACACGTGTACGCGCCCGCGTCCAGCGCGCGCGCCGACTGCACGCGCAGCGAGCCCGAGCCCACCAGGTAGAAGCGGGAGTCCAGGTCGCTGGGACACACGTTAAAATAGTAATTACACTTCAGCACTGCATCCTCTAAATTAACATAAAGCACCAGTTAGTACACTTGTAAATGTACCTAACACTGTTTTTAGAGATAATAAAAAAAAAATACAATCGTGGATCAGTGGTATATTAAATAATAATAATATAGCCGCACCTAGCCTGTCAATTATACTTTACTCTACAAGCCGCCTGATGATTTCCCATCGGCAAAAAATACGAACTTCCATACAAACTTGTATCCCTTTAAAATTCTCCAAGCTCCTAGACCCAGCGGTTAAGGCTGTGCTTGGTCTGTCAGTGATAGTGTTTTTTGTTTTTATATCTGTTAATATTTTTGATATATCTCTAAAAATTGCAAGTGCGATGCCTAGTAGATTTTGGAGGATGCAGCGACACTACTAATTATGATCAAACTTCAATTAAGTAAGTTTGTTTACCTTACCCTTACCTTTAAATATTTATTAAAAGAAAACAGCGGATTAATTTGGCCTATTTTGTGCGTACACTCAATGCAATGTTGTTTTTCCACATCCACGCGGACGGTTCGCTTGGATTTAGTCAAAATCATTTCTTTAAAAGGCACTTTTGAACGTCAATGTTAAAGAAAATTGAATTGATTCTAGATACCCCTTCCAAAAGGTAGTTTCGTATGGAGAAGAATAGGCAAAAAACTCCATTATTACTCAGCAAAAGATCATGTATACAAAGGGCAGACCCCGCTATATCAGTATACCTATGGGTGGTATTTGTGCTGTTTTCCGACGTTCACGTGGACAAAGTTCCGTCCGTCAACATAAGCCTAGGTTTTGCAGGGGCGACGATCTTTTATGGCGCAATTAATTTTCAACTCTCAATGTTGAGCCGTGCATTGAGAATCCAACAGAGTGCATCCCAGCGCGTCAAAAATCATACTGTTGGATTTTCAACTCTCGGCGGAAAGCAGTGCGTTGAAAGTCCAGTGCGCGACAAAAAATTGCTCGTTGGTACAAAGGACTAAGACTAGAAGCCAGTACCTTAGGTCGATGGCAGCACCGTTGTTGAGCCACGTCATCTCTGGCTTGGGATTGCCGACAGCCGCGCAGTCGAACGTTACCGACGCTCCTGAAACAAGAAGTTGTAAGTGATAGTACGTGGTGGTAGGTGGTGGTAAGTGTTGGTAGGCAGTGGTAAGTGGTGGTGGTAAGTGGTTGTAACTGGTGGTATATGGTGGTAACTGTTGGTAGTTAGTGGTAACGTGTGGTGGCAAGTGGTAATAGATGGTGGTAGGTGGTGGTAATTGGTGGTGGGTGGTGGTGAGTGATGGTAAGCATACCTTCCATGACGGTGACGGGTTGTGGGGTGGCGATGAAGCGCGGCGCTGACTCCACGTTGGCCGTCTCCGTACTCACACGCAGCTCTGTTTCTTCGCTAGTCCTGACACGAACAAATACAGTTGAAGATACGACATAATTAACGTTATAACGAGATACCACTTTTTTTTTTATAAAATAGCACATTTGACGTTCAATTATGCAATTAAAGTATGCTCTAAAAGTATCTGACAAAAGTGTACACAAATGGATCAGAAAACGTAACTATGGATGGCAATTTATTGGAAAAAAAAAAAATGATTGACATTTGACTGTTGAGGTTAATTTTATTACCTCAGTTTTTCGTCGGTAATATTTCAATTGTCGGAAAACGTGGTGAGATACTCGTATAAAGTTGAAACCTTCTAAATACAGATAAATGTGTTACTGGAAATTGCGTAATAATTTATCCAGAGCAGGGTTTGTTTACACTCTAATCTGGTACTTTTAGAACAGACCATAATCTACGATAGAGATTAGGATCTTAAAAATATAATTATAGTTAAGTTGGGTTTTGAGTGTGAATGTGGCTATAAGAGTAGAGGAAGACCAAAGAAACGATGGATGGACTGTGTGAAAGATGATATGGATAGAAAGGGGGTGACTATCGAGATGACGTCTAATAGAGAAGTGTGGAAAAAACAGACATGTTGCGCTGACCACTAATAAATTGGGTTAAGGACTAGGGAATTATGTAGACTCAAGTTGTTTTTTTTTTTGTGTGACGTCTATGGAATTTAAACTTTGTGTTGTATGTCATAGAGTTGGTTGTTGTATAATGATCATCTAACCGACCTATGGTCAGCGAAATGTTCTGTAGCGACACTTACTTGTAGATATGTGGCGCCTCCACGAGCGCCACGCGGCAGGCGTACTGCGCGGCGTCGTGCGGCCGCAGCGGCTCGATCTCCAGCGCGCCGCTCGGCGTGAGCGACATGCGCGCGCTCTCGATGCGCATCGGGGAGCCGTTCTTTAGCCAGGTCACCTGGAAGTAACAACGAAGTTCTGTCAGTATCTTCTCCATCAGTCTGTAGCAGCTGCTGAACATAGGCCTCTCCAATACAATTTTCTATCTGTAGGGCTACCTACCCTGGTCTCAGATGAACAATTGTCACTTATTAGGTAGGTAGAGGAGGGTAGTTAGGGTGAGGTATGTGGAACAGGGTCTAAAGTTCACTCATCCTCTATAGAATAGGGAGGATCCCCTGACCAAACGGGTGTCGTGTATAGTGGGCAACTGCCTGACGATTGATGTCGGACGTATGTTGCGTGACGTCAGTGTGCTGCGTAGTTCGCATGTTGCGATGTAGATTATTACATAGAGTTGTTGATCTATAATTTTGTAATCATGTTAATACAAAATAGCCAAGCACTTCCATGGTTGTAACAGCTCTATATTAGACATCGTCATCGCGCATTCGTACTTCCAAAGATTGACGAAAATTCCCGAAGCGCATACTTTCTTTGTAAAGCTACACAAAAAATCGACACTTAAAGATGTACTCACATTAAGTTTAAGCAGCGGCGGCGGGTTGTGCAGCCGGGTAGCGCCGTACACCCGGCGGTCCGTCGCGGCCGAGTGCAGGCGCAGCGCCAGGCGCGGCGGCGCGCGCACGCCGCACGCCAGCAGGGCCGCGCCGCCCGCCGCGCCCAGCACTGAGCGCCCGCCGCCCGCGATGTCGGGCACCTCTGGAAATGTGTTACAGACGGATTAGAGGAAATATATAAATAGTGAATAGAAAAGAAAGCTGCTGTCTTACAAGGAATGATTATTTAATGTTAATCGCATGACCAAAAAAATTATGTCTATTAATAATGTCTGATGAGGTTGACGAAAAATTGACATGTTATACTTAATTTTCTATTTTTATATTCTGACTTATTAAACTAAATTTTATTTCGTAAAATGAGGTTGACTAAAACAGCCAATGCAATGGATAACAACCACCAACCAATTATGAGTGTAATTTATAATTATTCTTTATTTATTTATTTAACCATTTATGTACACACAAAAATAAACAGACAAGATTATAAGAACAGAAAAATACGTACAAAGGTGATGCTTATTTCTAATGAAATCTCTTCCAGCATACCTGCGATAGGACAGAGGGTAAAAAGAGATGTAGACACCGTGTGTAAGAGTAGAGAGAAAGTAAAATACATAAAATCAAAACAATTCACTTAATAAAATAAAACAAATTATATGACAATATACTTACGAACATACATACATACATACATACTTCTAAAATAAATAAAATACAACATAAATACCTACGCAACTATGACGAAGTGGAAAGATAGTGTTCTTTCACTCTTCTTTTAAATACTGCAACAGTTTGGCAGTCCCTAATGTCAGGCGGAAGTGAATTCCACAACCGCACCGCGTGCACGGTGAAGGAGTAGGAGTAGAAGTCAGTGGAGTGGGTAGGGCACTTAAGCAGGTTTCTAAGATGCGACCTGCAAGGCACATCAGAAGGACGGTCATAGGAAAAGCGCTCCCGCAGATATGAAGGAGTTTTAGGATTATGAAGGAGGTTAAATAGCAGACACAATATCCGAGAGTTCCTGCGAAGTCGAATAGGGAGCCACTTGAGTATCTTGCGGAAGTTAGAGACGTGATCATATTTTTTAAGGTTAAAAACAAAACGAATACATAAATTTTGTAAACGCTCAAGTTTATTTAAAAGCTCCTCAGTGGCATCCAAATAACAGGCATCGGCGTAATCTATAATGGGCTGAATGAGAGTTTGAGCAAGGGAGATTTTTGTGTTTAAGGGCAAGAAGCTCTGGAGGCATTTCAACGAATGGAACGTAAAGTGCACTTTGCGACTGACTTGAGCAACATGGGCAGCCCACGATAAGTACGAGTCCATGGTCACCCCCAGGTTTTTAACTGTATTTGCGTAAACAATCTGAACTCCATTCAGACAAAGAGGAGACAATGACGCAACATCGAGCCTATTCCGCATATACCTGCCGCCGATAATCAAGGCCTGGGATTTACTAGGGTTGATTTGCAGTCCAAAGGACCGCGACCACTCGCCAATCAAATCCAGGTCACTGTTCATGGCAGATACGGCGGTTTCTGCATCTTCCCATACTATACTTCTACTACACTTACTACACTTACTATACTTTTACTATTCTTTATTTTTAACATAACAAATAACATTGACATACCTACCTACTTATTAATATAAATATTGTACACCCCATGGGTATGTTACAGTGATTCAATAATACTATTGTAAGATCTGCCTATTACCTGTGACAAACAATAAATAAATAAATGATTCGCCGGAAAATATTGATACCTCAGATTTACTGAAATTGTTGTTTCGAAACACAAATAAGTAGCTGACGCTGACAACACAGCTGCTATATAACAACAGTAACAGTGTACCTGTGCAGGCCATGACTCCAGCTGGAGTCACTCCTTGTAAAATACTGGTATTCAGACGTATTCGGTTAGACTAGAAGCCGACCCCATACTGGTTGGGAAAAGGGTGGGCAGGTGACGACGGGCTAATAATATGTCGCGTGTTGGTAGGGCAATGGGCAAAAAACTACTTCCCAGTGAATATGTAGGTACCAAAATAGCAGGAAAATTGGAAGTGTATAGAGTGCCGCTAGTGGCACGTTATCCCTGTCGGATAAAGTGCCGCTATTTGCGGCATATTAGTAGCGCTGCCTCGGCCCGGCTAAAGTGCCGTAAGCATTGCATTGTCATTGTCACTGTCTCTTGTTATTTTGTTTGATTGTTGAGCATTGTCTTGTCATTGTCACTGTCAATTACACCTGTTATTTTGTTTTTGAAGAAAGGCTAATGTTAATTTCTTTAATCTATAGCCGGCTATACTTAATGAGGAGACACGCTGACTTTTTATCCCGGTAGGTGGCGTATAATCACTGGTGCTGATTGTACTGTCAAAATTGTCAAATACCATACATTTAGTCTTCAATCTCTAGGTATTCCGCAGTCCCTTCATTATTAATACCAAAGTTTTCATCGTATGATTCTAGTCTGTAATAAGATAAAATTGGAATTTAAATAATGTCAACAAAAAAATCCAAGATTTATCCTACTTTTACTTACCTTGCAACAAGGTCCGCTTTTTTCCCAGTTAGACAAGCATTTTTTCTTTAATACTGCTTTTAAATCAGCTACGGCATTAAGGAATACATTTTTTTGCGTTTTGTTTTTGCAGTAAAGTTTCTAACCGCCAATTATAAACATTAATGACAAGCACCAGTTACGGTGGTGACATCTGTAATTAGCTTTGCCCGTCCCTCCCCATTGTAGCTACTCGTATAATCCCTTGGATTAGCAAATGAAAATGGCTGAAAGGTAGGTTTGGTTAGGTTATTACTGTGACCACATAACGCACGAGCCGAGCGAGCGAAGCGAGCGGTGCCGCGGCAGCGGCCGGAGAGTGCCACAGGATCCGTTTAGGCACAAAAAAAATGTAATGTGGTGTTTTACAGCGAACTAATTTCATCAATCAAACAAAATTACAAGTGACAGTGATAGTGACAATGCAATTCTTAAGGCACTTTAGCCAAGCCGAGGCAGCGCCACTATTATGCCGCTAACTACGCACTTTATACACCTGGAAAATTTAAAGACTGACTGCCAGAAAAATTTAAGTGGAAGACCAGAAATAGATGACGGGATGAGTTGGTCCCTTATTTAAAGTATTGACCTAAAATCACCGTAGATCAGGAAACAATAAAAGAGCGGCCTGTGCCCTGCAATTGGGCAACACAGGCGTATATATAAACAGAAAATACACAGACACACAGAATCGATCGCAAACGCTTCCGCCTTTATCACAGATCGTAGCCTCAAACATGAGACATATTAGCTCGCCCCTTGACACTACCCTCTTAGGTACATCGCTCGAGATGTTATGTCCCGCCGTCGATAAGATAAGCGTCCACAAAGGGCATCAGATCGGTCCCGCGTCGGGCGGAAGTTGGGCGCCTAGCTGTAGACATTGTGAATACTTGTCACAGTACTATCGAGACATATTGCAGAACATTTTGTAAAATGAAGATGATGAGTTCGGTGTTGTACTCACCGGCTTCATAAGGTTCATAACTCATTTGTTGGGCTTGGTATAACTTTTTATAACAAGCTACCCTCTTCTTTGCTAGAATTGCCTTTTAATGCGTTTAAAACTAAATTAAAGTCCAACCTTTGTTCAAAGGCATACTATTCTATCAACGAAGAATAGTTGGTCGCTGTGATTAACTCAAGACAATGTTTAAATATTCTTTCTCCATAAATAGTTTACCTACCGACAGGTTATATGAGTTTATATAATTGTTTATAATTTTACTTTATAAGTCAATTTATTTTAATTTATTGTTGACATAATCTACTCATTACAATGTTTTTTTATGAGTTGTATTGCAATATGTGGTTAGATAGCGACCTCGACAATTATTTATTTTACCTCGATGGTCCTAGTTTATCAATTATAACTTTTAGTTACAGCTATAATATGTAAGCGGGCACGCCCTTTATGCCTGGAGGCTTTATTTTCTTTTTTTAGATATTGTTTACGTTTAGTTATTTTTATTTGTGCTTTCGATGCTTTTGGTTGGTATATTGGCGTGTGCTAGCTGTCATATGGCTATTAATGTATAATTTAAATTATTTTTTGCGTAATGTAAATTGTCTTGCATACTATTGTACAGAATCTTTTTTTTTCTAACTGAACAGACAGCTGTGCTGCTGTGGAGTTTGTTGCGCCACTTCTTCCCAGCAAAAGCACTAGGAAGTGGTGAAGGGTGGGCGTTTTGGGGGACTTTCTTATGTAATTTTGACGTTCGAAAAGTGCTGATTCTCAGCCTAGTTTGAATAAATAAATGACTTTTGAATTTTGAATAGCCTAGTAGTGAATTACTTATGTTCGGTTCCAATAAAAAGAATAGTTTTATTTATCAATGGTAGCATTTTTTATTGGCAAACTGGGCATATAAATAGATTCATAAGCTAATTTTACCTGTGATAGCTACTTCCATATGGGAGGGTCTACTATGCAAAGCTTTGAGGTATTTGCTTCATTATTGCAGTCTTAATTTTTACCAATCATTCGTCATTCATAATTTCCGCAAGAACCGAAAGAGGTCCACTGCTGGACATGCCTCCCCCAAGCAGCACCACTTCGATCGGTTCTGTGGTTCTCGCATCCAGCAGATTCCTGCAGCCTTCACCAAGTCATCGGCCCACTTTATTATTATTATTATTGAATACATCAAGCACTGAAATGCATAGAGGCGGACTTAATGCCATAGGCATTTTCGACCAGTCAACCTTTGGGTGATGCAGAGACAAACAGTAGTAGGTGCCATTGTCTTCCGGCACGCGGACGCCACTCCACAACCTTTCGGCCCCATCGGCCATCTGTTCTGCGAGCAATGTGCCCTGCCCATTGCCACTTAAGTTTGGCAAAATTCAAAATTCAAAATATTTTATTTCACATAAACCTACATGGGCACTTATGAAACGTCAGAAGCTAGGTGCACGGTTCCAATTGGTCGTTTCCTATGGAGAAGAGCCGGCAAGAAACTCCACGGTTACTCTTTTAAAAATAATTGGTTTTTACGGCAATTCTTCGAACTTGTCGGTTATCTTAGTTCTCCTGCGGATCTCTTCATTTCTAAATCGACCACATAGAGAAACTCCAAGCATAGCCCGCTCCATTGTCCTTTGGGTGATTTTCAGCCTTTTAATGAGACCCATACCCAATAACGGTTCGTAAATTATACTTGGAAATCGGCCATTAGACGATACATTATATAAATAACATAACTGATGTTTTCTTCGAAGGTAACAGTCGAGTTTATTGTCATTAACCGGGCAAAAAACCAGACTGCGGGTTAATTCGATAAACCCAACGATTTTTTTCAACCTGGGAATCCCAGGACTTCACATTCAGCAGTTGCACTTGCAATCAAAAACTCATTTGCAAAGCACAAATCAAGTTCAATCAGTAAGTTGTATTGAATGCACTCACCAGCTAGAAAGACAGTAGCGACCCGCGACAAGATGGTGCCGACGCCGTCCACAGTGGCCACGCACTGGTAGTTTCCCGCCAGCGACGCCGACATATCCGTGATGGAAAGCGACCCGTTCGGTAGTTGTTTTCTGGAAACATTTAAAATTGATGTGCTTAGAAACGATGAATCAAAATGCGATCGTAACATCTAGCTATTGTACGACAGAAAACGAATTGAGATTTCAATTTTAATGATACATTTCAGCACGTGAAACATACCAGGTTTGTCTTCGGGATGGCAGCTGCGATGCTGGTGTAGCAGATGTGCATAGACGACTGTCGACCACTTAACATTAGGCGGGAAGTCACACTGTGCCTCCACGCGAGGCGCATGGTACGCCTCAAGGTACACAACCTACCGATACTTGTCAGTGTCGGTAGGGTATCTACTCGGCGAGGCAGCCACGGTGTGCCTCAAAGGCCCTTCGTACTAACGAAGAACTTCATATCTAAGCAAAATCCCGTGAACACAATGACCACATCTGTTACCGCCCCGGTTCTATAAGCGGCCGAGCGCTGCAAGCAGAAATAGTCCTTACGGTGTATAGATATGAACTTCTTCGATGGTACTACTACTAATACCTACCTATACTTGTCAGTGTCGGTGACGGCATGGTCTCTACTCGGCGAGGCCGTCACGCTGTGCCTCCACGCGAGGCGTATGGCTCGGCGCGAGGTGGCTGAGCACGGCAGCAGCGCAGCGTCACCGGGTGCTATAACGGCGTCCGAGGGCTCGGTGGTGAAGCGGACGCCGGGGTCGGTCTGGTCCTCGCCACCTGGGGAAGAAGAAGAATGTATAGGTTAGTTTTCTTGTAATAAGATTAGTCTTTTTGCGGCTTATCCAAATGTCCTTTCCTTTTATTGTTCGTCAAATCCTTCAGCTCCTTAAGTTCTGATTTGAGCTACACGATTACTGACAAAATGCATGCACTGACGGACTCGTCCACTCAAATTTGTGTAAGAACTCTAAAAACTATTTCCAACACCAATCTATGTACATAGTCCTCACGTAATCGGACCAAGATTAAGTTTAGACTTTAAAAGAGACCTCTGTTTGTTTCGGCTTTTGTTCTCAAAATCAAAATATTTTATTTCACGTAAACCTTAATAGTCACTTATGAAACGTCAGAAGCTAGGTGCACGGTTCCAATTTTATTGGTCGTTTCTTATGCAGAGCCAGCCAGAAACTCCACGGTTACACTTTTAAAAATAATAAAAGGCTTTTACAATGTTTTAAAATTACAGTGTTAATAAATATCGGAGGACAATGTAGGCCTGTCAACAAGTACGGGCCCGCCGAGTACTTGTGACCCATCTGTATCCATCTGTGCTCATGTGCATAAGAATCACACAGTAACACAAAGACTTATAAACTCAAACTCAAAGCATTTATTTCAATTAAACCATTTACAGCCACTTTTCAACTGTCAAGAATTCGGAAAAATATGAAGCTAGTTGCCCATTTCAAAGCGTAGTTAGCCTATGGAGAAGAATGGGCAAGCACCTCCACGGACACTCTTTTAAACAAAAAAAAAAAAAAAAAAATACATGTGAGAACAATGTAGAAAGACGTGCACGTTCGTAAAAGCGTCCATAATAAAAAAAAACAAAGAACATTCAAAAACATAAAATAATTTAAAATAAGCCATATCTTGTAGGTATTTATGAAGGCTGTTAAAAACTTAAAACATAAAAACAAAGATGATTCAGAGGTCGACTTATATCAAAATTCCTCTCAAAACAATATTTTTAGGTGCTTATTTACAAAATAACAAGGAAAGTCGATTCTCTTTGGTGCGTCAAGAATGAATCAAAGGACACCTTAACATACAGACGTGAAGGGTGGGCGTTTTGTGGGACTGTCTTATGTAACTTTGACGTTCGAAAAGTGCTGATTCTCAGCCTAGTTTGAATAAATGACTTGAATTTTGTTTTTTTTTTAGCAGATACAAACAACCAGATAAAATAACTTCTCCCGCTCTCTGGGCGGAGCGGGATGTCAGACTCTTACTGACTAAAACCCACCCGTGTTCCTTCAGTTGCCTGTACGTTGCCAGGAGCCACGGTATCCCTTTCGGACTTTCCCGCAACCCCGGCAGACAACATCCCTTCCATGGTAACAATTTGACGCAATAAGGGTGGATTTCGTAGCACAAGTGTTAAGTGTTCCTACTGAAATGCGCTTGACCATACAACCTTACAATAACTCAGATGAATACCAGATTTGTCACTCCGCATTTTAGGTATAAAGCTACAAATAGGTACGCGGCGAGCTCGACTTGTCGAATTCAGGGAACGTAGTCAGAAGATATAAGAGTTACGCGATAGAAAGAGACAACTTCTAGATAAATTGAACTGTAGGTTATTAGGGTTGTGCGACCTGAATTGCACTTTATTGTGTCGCAGCAAGAGTCGCTTTTTATTTAAATGATCTTACGGAGTGAACCTTCTGCACTAATCTGATGTTCAAACAATAAACATTGACCCTTAAGACGCTGACAACAGCTAAACCGCGGTCACTGTCGGACAGCATACAAAAGAAAGGGAAGCGCGATGACACAACGCAAAATATGAAGCCATTACAAAATATATTTTGATTGGACAAACAAATTTAAACAATATTACGTTAGTATGTTGCTTGTAGCATAATCTGGAAAGAAATCAGAACGATTGCATAATTATGTATTAATACGGTTTTGAATCGTAAAAATATTTTTTAGAGGTATTTTCGTGGTTTTTTATATCGTATCAAATTAGTTGTATTATGTTTTCAACACACTATAGTTGCAGTCCACTGAGACGCGCCCCACTCTGCTCCGCTCCGTACTAAAGTACAGCTTACAGTACAGTAATCACGAAGAGGGGCGCGTCGTCCTAGATTTTTTGTTGGATCATTCGTTCCCTACAAAATGGTTGAGCTAGATGGTGCTGATCCACGCGTCATGTTCGTGAACGGGCGCCGTCAGTTGAGACTGGTCATCCCTTATCTGCCAGGGCTTATTTTTAATCGTTTTTTATTTTGTTTTTTTTTTTTTTACATTGTTCTCACATATAGAATCAACAAGAGTAATATACCCAGGATTTTGTAATTTCTATATTTAAAAGAGTGTGCTTGGAGTTTCTTGCCCGTTCTTCTCCATAGAGATCTACGTTTTGGAATGGGCAACTAGCTTCAACTTTCTGACTAACTGACTGACTCTTTGACAATCCAAAAGTGCCTGTAAATGGTTTAATTGAAATAAATGCTTTGAGTTTGAGTTTGAATGGCACTATCTGTATCTAACTAGCATATATCCTAAAGAATAACATATTTTTTTTTATTTTTTTGTTTACTGCAGTAGAACTTTTAGACATTATAAAACTTGCGTTTATCTGCTGTAGTCCCGTTTTAACGATGAAAATACTGGTATTTTCACACGCAATTTGGTTCTTTGTCAAAATAAACAGAACTTACTCGTATGTTTAAAGACAGATGTTTTTAATAAAGTCTTCAGCGATGATCGAGTTAAGATAGCTAACGTATAAGGCAACGTGGGCAGTCGTAAAGCACTACATTACATTAGCGTATTTGTTCAAACATTCGAGAATACAAAATGTACCCTGTTTCTTTTACCATAAAGTTAATTTTGTATTAACCAAATAATTCGAATATTTGTACCAATGTGCCAAGTATAGTAGGTACCAACATTCAGCATGGTCTTCAAACAATGTAATGTGCATTATGTGCAAGCGCAACTTTCGTTTAATACCATTTTGAGAATATTTGGGGCATATCGCACCAAATCCGGAGTTATTTGTTTTGAATAAAACAAGTGAAATATGTTGGAATCAAAGGATAAATAAATTAAAATTATATCCCTAGAAACCAGTACTGGGGCCTTATAGAATAATTAATGCCATCATTATTCCACTGCGAAAAAAGGATGGTGCTAGCGGCTTCATATAGCTCCGTCTCTCACTCACACTGGAATAATGGTGGCATTAATACGTCATAATAATAATAGAATAATCAGCCAATAATGTTCCCACTGCAGCACGCGTAGCATAACAAAGAAACGGGTTTTGTCGACGGAAGAATAGACAAAATGACAGCTTGTGATTGTGTATCGGTAAATTTGTCTATTCTTCCGTCGACAAAACTTGTTTCTATTGTGGTTGTGCTAACCGTACTGGGACACAGACCCCCCTCTCGGTGAGAGGAAGTATGTCGTAACTCATCCACATCCACCACGCGGGTCCATTGCGGGTTGGTAGATGTCACATATCTTCAATTTTTTGGTTCTAGGACATGCCGGTTTCCTCACGTTGTTTTCCTTCACCGTTTTGAGAGCAGTTGTAATTAAATAATTTACACAAAATAAAGCGTAATCGTTTATGTTCTTCTACAATGTTTGTAAATATGTGAGCACCACGTACATACCTATCCATCACATAATTAGTTTATCTGTCATTGCTTCATTTTTAATTATTTTTACCTATGGTGGTATAGTATTCTATATGTATCGTTATCACATATAATTATATAATTAATGTATACAAAATATTGTAAAACATTTTAAAAGATTAATAGTGGAGTTTCTTGCTCATTTTTCTCCATACGAAAACTACCTTTTGAAAGGGTGACTAGCATCAAATTGACTTGACTTATCTAAGTCCTATCTATGTCTGTCGCCATAACAAACGTAACCGTAACCGTTGTCGTAAACCAATCCGTAACCATTGACAGTGCACTGATTACATCGTCAAAATCTTGTCTATTCCTGTCCACTTTAAAAATAAGAGAAGTATCTTCTGCAAACAGTACAACTTCACAGATATCCTTTAAATAGAATGGTAAGTTATTGATATACACTAAGAACAAGAATGGACCCAGTATTGAGCCTTGAGGTACACGTAACTGAACTGGTAGCCCGGACAATTTCACACCATCAACACATTGGGACCTATTATGTATATAAGAATTAATTACGTTGAGAGCTTTGTTTAGCACACCGTAATGACGCAGTTTACGCGTGTCATGGTGCACGCAGTCAAAGGCTTTGGAGAGATCACAGAAAACTCCAATACCATTTTGCGAGTGTTCAAAAAACAAATTAATTAAATTATAAGACCTAAACAGATTAAGAAGTCTAATACTTAATGGAGTAAAATCTAAAATATTAATATTAAAATCTCCGCATAAAATTATACTTTTATTACTTGATTTTATCCTATTGAGTGAATCCTCCATCACCGATTCAAAACTAATAAAAATCTTTTTCACAAAAAATAAAACCGACTTCCAAAAAAAACACTACAAAGTGAAAAATAACTTTGATTTCGGAAGTCGGTGTCTGGGGTTTTATTTTCGTTTTTTTGCCACCGACTTCCGAAATCAAAGTTATTTTTCACTTTGTAGTGTTTTTTTTGGAAGTCGGTTTTATTTTTTGTGAAAAAGATTTTATTTTTCACTTTTTTGTTGTGGTACCTTCACAAAACCCCCACAAAAATTTGAATACCCATTACCTGATAAGTAAATTACAGTGACAGGAACTATTAGAATATCGTCCACATTATACTAGATGGGAAAAATACGTATTATTGAAGCTAACTCAAAAACCCCTCATCTGATCTTGACCAAATTTATATGGGACCACTTCTGAAGTATGCCCTACCAAACAAAAAAAGAATCATCAAAATCAATTCATAATTGGCGGAGTAATCGCGTAACAAACATACAAAAAAAAAAAAAACATACAACCGAATTGAGAACCTCCTCCTTTTTGAAGTCGGTTGAAAATCACCAGATACGAATGAACAACGTATCGCTCGAGTTCAACACAAGACAACTCTATAGTGCGCTCAATAGAAAGATTAACAAAATCTAAACGTTGTTTACATTTCAACTTGTTTGAAACAAGAACTAAAGATCCACCGCGAATGGCAATTTTTCTTACAAACGCACTTTGTATTAAAATTATCATCATTGATAAACACTACTTCATGTTCTTTCAACCAGTGTTCAGTCAAACATAACACCCTGAACATCATAGTTCTCCATAAATAAACTTAACTCTAGCTCTTTGCCCTCTTACTTAACTCTAATTCTTTAGCCACAAACAAGTAATAGTTTCCATTCAACATTACATACAAAACAAGAGTAGATTACAATCGTCCAGCCGATCGACCCCACGGGCGCCATAAATCAGTGATCCCTATTTTATCGCTGTCCCATCTGCTGTTGACCCAATACCGTGTGGTACGGAGCTATGGCGAATTGTCACTGTTGTGCCACAGTATAGAATAGTGACAGAAAATCAACTACAAACAATTCCAACATTTCTTTCTTTTTAAATTGCAATTTTCTCACTTGCAATGTTGACATTTTAACAAAATCTCTATTGCGCTTTGTTGCTGACGAGCAAACGAACTTTTCAAACAAATAAAGCAAGGAATTTTGTTGTAAGATCAAAATGGGAGGCGTTGTAATTTCGTTACGCTAAGTTTTAAAAAGACGCATAACGAAGCCAAGACATAACTTGTTATTTCTGTCATTGGGATTATTTTTAGGGTTCCGTACCTAAAGGGTGAAACGGGACCCTATTACTAGACTCCGCTGTCCGTCTGTCTGTCTGTCCGTCTGTCACCAGGCTGTATCTCATGAACCGTGATAGTTAGATAATTGAAATTTTCACAGATGATGTATTTCTGTTGCCGCTATATTTTTTTTTACTAAAAACAGAATAAAATAAATATTTAAGGGGGTCCAATACAATAGACATGATTTTTGTCGTTTTTATAGATAATGGTACGGAACCCTTCGTGTGCGAGTCGGACTCGTAGTTGGCTAGCTATTTTTTGTATTGGACCATACCTGAGAACCTTCTTCTTACGGAGATATTCCAGTTTTTTTTTGTTTTTTTTTACGGAAACAATTTTTAAACCTTATAACTTAACTTTACGGCTTATTTTTGGTGTGAAAATCCGCTGTTTATGGAAATGGTAGTGCGCAATCAGCGCAATGTAACGCACGCAAAACATTGGTGCACGAAACGGTACAAGGATCGGTATCAGGGTAGATACTCCCTAATACCGATCCTTGTCGGTTCTCAAGAATTATTTTTACACAAAGTACCTTATGTAGATGTACATAATTCGTAGATGACGGCTTCGTTATGCCTTGCATAGTACGTATAATCTGTTGACTGACATAATTATAGTACCTAAAGGGTGTCGATAGGCGCAACGCGACTCTAGTAGAAAAAAAAAAAAATTTTTTTATTAAGTTTTTTACCACTACGGGGAAGCTCACAGCTTGCATCTCACCTGATTGTAAGTGATGATCAGGCCGAAGGTGAAAGCAAGCTTCACCCGGAATTCTCAACCACAGAGGAACTGGCTATCTTACTTCTAACTGCGAAACACAACAATGCTGTTAACATTGTTATTATGGCGACAGACTTAGATAAGATGGTGGTAGCTAGCCAGACGGACTTAGAACAAGCCCTACCACCAACCAAACCGAGCAGATATTTTTCCCCCACTGGGTATCGAACCCGGGACCGCTGGGTCTGAAACAGGTGGTCTAACCACTAGTCCACAGAGGCAGTTAAAAACATAATAAAAATTGTTCTACCAGAACACGTATATATATGTACCCCGTACTGTTAGCAGATCTTATCATGTACCTTCTTACTTAATGGTCATACTGTGGTCTGCCATAAAACCAACATGTCACTGCACGTCCGCCCGCATGCGTGCGCGCAACTACAGTAAATCACCAACATACAACAGTGACACACAATTAAATGTTGATCAGTAACGATTGACAATCGAAGCGTATTGATTGTGCGGAGATGGGGCAGTGTTTCGTTTAATATTCTTCCCGATATTGTTTATTTATGCGACTGGTGAACTTGTGAATCCTATTCCAGGGACGAGCAAAGGTTTTTTTGAGGATTTTTCCATTAAAATCATCAATACTTAACGTAACATAACATAATACCTTGTTTCCCCCAAGGGTTGGGCAGAGGTGTACCTACAATACGGCAGATATCTGCCGTATTGTAGGTAGACCTCTGCCCTCTCCTGCCTCCTGCCCCCTTTAACTTTTTTTAAGAACCAAATGGTGATATGAGGCGAGGACCAGTAAGAGAATAAAGAGAACATGCGCGAGAGTTCGCAAAGCCTTTTATTTATTTAAATTTTTTTTTGGGTGGGAAATCTTCAAATTACTTCTCCCGCTCTGGTTGGAGCGGGAGGGCGTGTCAGACTCTTACTGACTAAAACCCACCCGTGTTTCTTCTGTTGCCTGTGCAATGCCAGGGGGCCACGTTATCCCTTTCGGACTTTCCCGCAGTTCGCAGAGCCTATGTTCAGACCTGCCAAGTTTTATCGACTGTTTTGTACCTATCCTAACACCCACATTTCGACGGTCATGTTTAAAGCCTTTTTGCCATCAACCGGGCAGAAATCCAGACTCCGAGACACTACTGAGAAATTCCATATAGAAAAACTCAATGTCACTTTGCCCGACCCGGGAATTTAACCTAGGACCTCATGCTTAGCAGTAGCGCTTACGACCACTAGACCAACGCGGCAGTCTATCATCAATTGTTTTCGCCGTAAATTGTTTGCCAGATTTTCATTTGCCAACTTATCATATAATTTTGTTTTATTTCCCAACCTCACAGTTACCAACTGTACGTTTGGTCTGCTTTTCATAATGACACTTTTTAAAATGTTAAAATGCCAACTTTCAAGTAGCAGAATGTTTTAGTTTGCGTAGTATACATTTAGTTGTTTATTGTTTACCAAATCTAGTAGGGTTAAGTTTTTTTTTTTTTTTTCTTTATCTTTAATGTGACCTAACCTAACTTAACTGGTTCCTTTTACAAAAGCGATTCGCTTCTGGCAGTTCGTTGTTTGTCATACTCTAACCTAACGTAACCTATCATTATATCGTATCATTATCCTATAGCCCATCATAATTATCATTATATCAATGTATGAAAAGGGAACTGTTACTCCTCGTCTAATAGTTGTGTGTCCTAGTGAAATGTTTGACAAATGATAAAAGTCCCAAACGTTTTGTGTCATTATAATAATCAGCTTAGTAATAATTCTACCACCTGATATAGTGGTGGTGGATCGAGGAGAGCGGCGCACAATGATCATTGACATAACGGTCCCACATGACGGGAACCTCGTGAACCCAAAAAAGATAAAAAAATTAAGTATCTTGACTTGGCTCGCGAGGTTGTCGACATGTGGGATGTGGACTCAGCGATCATTGTGCCGATAGTCGTATCAGCCAATGGCTTAATTGTCAAGAGCCTCGACCAACACCTAAGGAGGCTCTCGTTGGGCAGCTGGATTAAGGGCTTGATTCAGAAAGCGGTACTCCTGGACACGGCTCGCATTGTTAGGAGGTTCCTCTCTCTGGAGCCCTGACCGCCGGTAGCTTGGACCCTGTTCCCGATACCGGTGGGCTACTATGTTTTATATTTTTAAATGTTTTTATATTCTAATATTTAAAAATATAATTTATATGTATTAATGTAAAATAAAGGAAATAATAATTCTACCAAATGAAACGTTGTCATACAAAAATTTGTTAGTTGTCAAAGTGAAACATTGGCGAAACGTTGGTTGGCCAGTGATAATCTGCCAAACAATTTTCGGCGAAAAGGCAGGATACCGTCATCAATACAACACCTACAGATTTCTCACTTATACATTTGTTATGGGACACCTCATCTATTCAGTAGGTATAGGTATTATCATAAGTGTCACATTCCGATGAACATTCCACTTGATACAATGAATAAAATATAGATAATATAAAAAAACCTTTTTTGATTAACTCTGAGTAGATATGTATACACCCGGTTTCTAAATTGAGAATTTGAAGTAGAGAACTTGTCAAACTTTACTATAGCATTACTTAAAGTTATTCCTTTGATTCACCTTAGTTATCAGCTTAATTAAACTCAAAGCATTTGTTTCAAATAAACCAATGACGTTGTCCGGTGAAAACTTTAGATAGATGGCGCTAGCATAGCTTTCACCTGTCAACTTTGTGTTGTGTTTTGGATTCCCTTGTTGACTGTGTTTATTTTATAATATTAGAACTGTTATAAAACAAACATGTTTTTGACATGGTAGATAAGCTGAATTGAAGAAACGAAGTTCATTTTTACGAGGAAGGAAAGCAGACCTTGTCAAATCAATGGTTCCTTAGATCATTATTTTAATTTGGTTAAAGCATGGCCGAATAAAAAAATGTTGGGCAGATTCTCGTTAACAAGAAACTGTGTCACTCAAGTCGGCCAGCTCGCTGTACGTATGGGTGAATATTTATGTGTGAGTGTTGTTTGCGTGACAATTTAGCTGACCAACTAATGTGTGAATGTGTGCGTACAGCAAGCTGGCCGACTTAAGTGACACAGTTTTTTGTTAGCAAGAATCTGTCCGACTTTTTTTGCCAATACCTAAACAGGCACTTTAAATACATATACAGGAATAGAATAGAATAGAAAACATTTATTCGACACGGACACAACACAACAGCAACAAACACATTACCAAAAAACAAAAAACATAACAATAAAATTGCAGTAAAATTTTGCTGAGCGTGCCCATACCGAAAGGGTTACCATCTCAGCATTTGCTGGGCGTCAGACACCCAGCGCTGGTTTTCAGTTGGCACCCCGCAGTGACACACGGACGTAGGTAATTAAAATAGATACATACTTGAATATTAATAATAAAAAATGTTTAAGAATACGTAAATAAATAATGCAGGTAAAATATTTTTGTGTGCTACTTAGTTCAGAGATTTCAAGGGGTCGCGTCGATCAGTCAGAAAGATGAAGCTAGATGCCCATTACAAAGCGTAGTAGGTACGTACCTATGGAGAAGAACGGGCAAGAAATTCCACGGACACTCTTTTAAATCAAATTCATCACACGTACTAGGGAAAGTAACCGATCTAAAATAAATTAATCTTTGGTTTCGGTTTTTATGAATAACATCCAGTAACCAGTAATACGGGCCACGAGTGACATGTTTACTGACATGAAACCACAGCATGAAACAGATACATGACATATTTACTGACATGTGACGTGTCAATACAGCTGCCACATTCGATACGGCGATGCTACCTGAGACCACAGCTGTCAAATTGTTTGTATAGCCGACTTCGTAAATTGCTAAACCACTTTCAACAAAAACCCCCAGTAAATTGAAACATTGAATGAACTCAAAAACGACTAATCCGATTTTAAAAATTCTTTCCAAGCCTAGGGGTGTGACCGTCGGACGGCCAAGTCATAGGTCTCGAGTTCGAACCTAAGACACGCACCTCTGACTTTTCGGATTCATGTGCGTATTGTATAATTATCACTTACTTCAAAAACGGCGAAGGAAAACTTCGTGAGGAATCATGAGAGATATTTCTCGACGGCATGTGAAGCCAAGTCAGAGGCCCATGGGCGGCTTTAAAATTCTGACACCAAGTTAGATAGTAACCACACTAAAAGGACATCAGTTAATTATGATAAAGCGATTTTGTGTTAAGTCGTAAATCCGAAGCAGGCGGGTCGCTAGCGAAAGCACACTAAACATATACTAATAAACTAGCATCGCCCCACATTTTCACCCGCATAAGTCTCAGTCCCGTGCGAATATCGAGATAAAAGATATCTTATGTCCTTCTCCAGGTTATGGTCTACCAATGTGCCAATCAAATGCCATCGCTTTCGACTTCCTAATTGCCTGCGTCTGCATTGAATGTTCGCAAATAGCAAGTATTTACAGTTGAATGCCCCGCCCATTCTATGTATGTGTGCTATTAGAAATTGATTTAGTGTAGCTGCTTTCTTCTTAGTGTGCGTGTTCAAATTTTAAGTGTGTGCCGTAAGTACACTATTTGTTAATGTTGTAATTATTTTGGTGGGAGAAAAGCGGTGGCACTAGGATTCCTTACTATTCCGCAATGAAGGCATATCTCTGGATATCTATGGTTCTGCCGTTATAGCGTGAACGCAAAACAAACAAAATCACTTTCGCATTTATTATATTAGATAGGATAGTAGGAATAGGAATTAGGAAGGGAAATAGCGTACAACTCAATGGTGGTGCTTCGAGCGTCCCGCTGTATCCCCGGTGACGACTTGACGTTCCCTTTGAGTTGTTGTGTAGTTACTGATAATTCGGTGGATTTTCTCCAAGCCTTAACTAACTCGTGATTCTTATGAACACCACAACGAGCAAGTGGCCTTAGGCCCAGTAGCTTGTACGTTGTATAGATAGTTCAATCCACGACGACGCACCCCACTCCGCTCCGCTCCGTACAAAGTACAGCTTACAGTACAGTAATCGCGGAGTGAGGCGCGTCGTCGTGGATTACACTATCTGTATGGATCACTATGGAAGCTTGTTGACCGACACTTTTTTTCTAAGGAGCGGTTTATATGTACTTACTACGTAAGGAACCTTGGCATGTACAAAGAGCCTAAAGGTGGTATTGCAATTAAGAGTTTGGTTATAACTCAAGAGAATCTATTTTGTTTTTCTTGCTACGTAACTCCTAAGCTATTCTCGTGTCAACAATCGTTTTTACACATGCTTTATCTCAATCAGCGCGCGTCTAAGTGGCGTGGCGTAGTATCAGTATACACAGAGTATAGAGCAGCGTTGTCTATGAGTCAGCCGGCAGTAAGCGGGTCAATTAGTCAGCTCAGATACATCATGGCGGAAATAGAACGCATCGGAGAGAGCAGGCAAGATTTACAGACCGCAGTTTACTTTACTTTGGTAAGTAAATTATGTAAAGTAAGCCCGTATAGAAGGTTAAGCTATGTTTGCCGCGGTCGATTCGCAGATCGGTTCGTAGATCCATTACATATCGGGACCCCTTTGTGCCTCGGAAAGCACGTTAAGCCGCTGATCCCGACTGTCATTCGTAGATCTTTGACAGTCGTTACAGGTCGTCAGAAGCCCGAAAGTCTGACAACCAGGCTTACCAAGGCATCGTATTACCCAGTAACTGGGTTATGGAAGCCGCATAGGCAGCCGCTCTGTGTGAAATACTAGTATTCAACTGTATCCGTTCATCCATAACATTTTATTTTTATTTTTTGTAAAAAAAAAAACGTTACCCCACACTAGGAATTTCTCCTGTATTGTGGGTGCGTTTACGAACACTTAAACTCACATACACAAACAGCCAGACCCAGAACAACTACTTGTAGGTCATACAAATATTTGTTCCGTGCGGGAATCGAACCCACGACACGCAGCGCAGCGTCAATTGCTTAACCACTGCGCCAACTGTGTCGTCAAATCATGCATCTGGCGACCCGATCCTGTTCCGCATGGTTTTTATGACTTGACAAAACATCTAGAATATTGTTATAACGTGTAAGTTTAATATTAAAGTATTAACACACACCTTCCGGATTGATGGTGAAAACCGCATGAAATACCGTTGCGTACTTTAAGAGAACAACGCGGTCACAGTCAGACACGGTAGGAAGCAGTGGTAACAGCCCCGACTACGAGTAGTAGGTTCAAACCCACGTAGGCGCTTTACTTTGTAAATAACTTCATCAGCACTGCTCTCAAAATGGTGAGGAAAAAAAAATCGTGAGGAAACCGGCATGTCCTGGAACGAAAAACTCGAAGACATGTGACATCTACTACTTAACCCGCACTGGGCCCGCGTGGTGGATTACAGCCCAACTCCCTCTCAAAGAGAGAGGGCTTGTGTACCAGCAGTGGTAACATTATAGACTGATTATGAATGAATGAAATAGAAAAATAACAAGTTTACAATAAATTAGCAAATGAGAATGTCATTTGAACTATTTTGAACACAATACTCTCACTGTTACACTCTTGTAATAATCTTTATCTACGCACATGCTATAAATCCTCTTTAAAAGTTTCTGAAGCAGCTTATTGCCAACATTAAAACACCCAGTGTCATAGTAACCATGATAGCATCCAAACGGGAGTTATAATGTTGTACTGAATTTCATTATGCAGCTCCTTTGCAAAAAAAGAACATTGACATAACAACATAGCGCCATAATTATAAAAAAAAAAACTTATTGGTTATTCTAATTAACGTCGTATCCCGCCATTTGTGTTAAATATTAATACAACACACCACCAGATATTTCTAATGCAGCAAAGGACATTTATAACCAATTATTACCAGAAAAGTCGAGAAAACAATATGAAAAGGCGTACCAAGATTTCATGAATTGGAAAATATAATATGGAGTAGTACATCGTTTTGTGAAGATGTGCTATTAGTGTATTTTCAAGAATTGTACGATCCAAAATGTAAATAATTATTACAATAAATAATTATATTATTACCTATAAATAGTTTGTTTATAGGTATTAGATACTCAGCAATTAAACTTTCCATGAATTTACATAGAGTTCTTACCACACTGTACAACACCCTATGGTTTCAGAACGTTTTATAGAGGATTCATAACATGGATGTAGATAAAGTCTTGTATGCAACTGTACATAATTAGGTATTAAAACAGTTGCATAAATAACTATAATATACTTCAGAGCTAAGGAAGAGAAGACATATAAAAAGCAACCCGTGTCAAGTCCAATAGAAAGTATTTCCAAATATATTCTTTTACCCCTCCTCCACATACTTTCAGTTGAAAAGTTACTGGACTATGCAAATCGAGGCTGAGAGCAACCACGACCCGTGACCCGCAATAGGCGACTGGCGTAGAGTCCGATAGAATTCCATTTTCGGTTTTCGGCAATTTTCGCCAGAAATATCCATTTTCGGCAATTTTCGTTTTCGGCCGGAAAAAATCAAATATTTCCGCCCGTAGCTGAAAATAATTAAGTGCAGGCAAAATACTTTCAATGAATTTATTCATACCCACGACAACTAAAAGCACAATAACTGAGAAAATGCTGAAAATATTGCTTTTTCTATTAAGAGGGCACCGAGCTTTTTTTTACAAACAAACATGTTTTTATTAAGCTTGTTTGAAGTAGTAAACAATTAAATTAAAATGAAGGGAAATATATTGGTATTATTGGGGATATAAACTAGACATTATGCGCGATGGAAACACAATTTGATAAAGTTGCCTCGCTATCGAGGTAAAAATAAGTAATTTTATATTATGATAAATTTACTAAAATAAAGTGCATAGATGACTGGAGCTTTTATGTGCGATAGTTTTTTATTTAAGAGCAATATGATGAAAAAAACAACGAAAAGCATTGAAAAAGTACAAAAGTGTGGTTATTTTCTTTACTCTTTACACGTAAAGAAAAAGACGGAGACAAAGGCAAATAAATGGTCGGTACGCTCTTAACAGATTGTTTATTTAATAATCATGTCTTTGAAAAAAGTACTATGTTTCGTATGATTTAAGTTTAAACGGATAAAACAATTGACACTCTATTTCCTTTACTTTTCCAAAAAAAATCACATCGAAAAGCAAAAAAACAACATTGTTCGTATCTTTTTTCGACCGAAAATCCAAATCAGGCCGAAATTCGTTCTCGTTTTCGGTCGGACTCTACTGGCGACATCGATACACCTACGGTTTTGTTCAGTACAACTTTTGTTGCTGCGGTCAACATTCCACAGTTTAGTGGAATGTTGACCGCAGCAACTAAAGTTGGGCGATAAAATTGTTGAGTCGATCGTTTGTAAAGCCACAGGCCACCGGCTGTAGAGTATTGTGGTAGACGGGCGATGAGACAACAACACGGATTACTGAACTTTGAAGTAGGTACTCAACTTAAAAAATCTTCGTTTTCCGATATAAAATACTATCTTTTGCTCTCTGCTTCACCCGCGTAAAGGTCGAAAATAATCCCACGGGAACCAACTACCGGAATAAAAAGAGTCTATCTGTGTGCCACATCGAAACCTGTTTAGCCATTAAGACGTGAAAGCGTAACAAATAAACAAACAAACTCACTTTCACATTTATAACATTAGTTAAAATATTTAGTATTAATTAGTGACGTTCTTCAGAAAGATCAGGGGCCCAAGTCTGCTATTTTTACAAATTCGTCATTCCAACAGGATCCCATCGTCATTTTGCTAAAAGTTCGTAATCTGCTAAATTCATAATGTTCGATCATTGTATTCCACAAACACGATACTCGTAACGAATTAAAAGAAATGACTGCACGATGTCGTTCTCATGGTAGGTCACTGATCAAAGGAACGGTCAAAATGTTAGCAGATTACCGCCTAAGTCAGTCATTCATTTTTCATTATGTACGAGATTACCAATAGGTGCCATTTCTTTCAATGGAGTGTCAGTGGCTGACCATTGGAAAGTCATAATGACGCCAATATGTTAGTAGATTACCAAACCCGTCAACAATTATGAAATCAATGATAGACCATTCTGACACTATTGTAATAGCAGACTTGAGGCCCTGATGTATGAACGTAAACGAGGTAAAAGGAGTATGTAAGGACCGTTGCGGGTGGCGTTCTATAATTTCTGCCAACCCCCATGAGAAGCAGCAGCATCACTCAAGATGATGCCGTTAATAAAGTTCATGCCGTGAAACATGCCAACTTTGCCCTACTTAACACTTGGGGGCTTTCGACTAACACTTGGGGGCTGTCCATTAATCACGTGATGTTTTTAAAATCGTCCCCCCAACCCCTTGGTGATACGTGGTGAGGTTTTAGAGTAACCCCCTCCTCTACCCAAAGTCACGTGTATTATTTTGGTACAAAGATGATATTATAATTTTTTTGAATATTTTACCTCAAAGGCTCTCCAGACAGACAAGCGCGACGCGACTGGTGGAACAATTTCTATGTATAAATACTTCTCAGATTTTTTTCTATCGGTGTCGTGTCGGGTCGTCGCGTAACGCCTGTTTGCGGGAGCCTTAAATACAGATAAAATCTAATTTAATTCTGGAAAATTGAGCACCGTTAGAAACGATCCTACCAAAAAAAAAACCGTATAACGAAAAAATAAATACACGTGATATCTCACTACACCCCCAAACACAAACTCGCACACACAAAAATCACGAAATATCACCCTCTTGTGATATTTCGTGATTTTTTCGAACCCCTTCCCCTCTTTCAAGCCCCCCGTGATTAATGGACGATCCCTTGGCCAGTTTCTTTCAATACATTACACAAAACAATCGCACAAATGGTTACTAACGCTGACCGACAGACGGACAGCGGAGTTAGGGTTCCGTTTGACACCTTTCAGGTACGGAACCCTAAAAAGGTATAAAGAGCTGAAGCCTAAATAAAACTCCACTGTTCGCCATATAGCTGCTGTAAACCGCTCGTCTGCCTGCACATTCGCTTGGCGAGCAATATCTATAATGGCGGCTTAATGCGAGCTCTTTGTAATATTATGATTTATAGTAGTTCACACCACAGAGTATATCAGAAGACCCAAAGTAAAACACTCTCCAGTATCGACATACTTCGTTTATTGCCTCGGTAGCAGGCCGGAGTCTGGATTTTTGCCCGGTTGAAGGCGTTAGGCTCGTTCCCCTATTATCCTGAGCCATTTATTCGGAACATCGAAGTTAATAATATTACATGAGTGTTGAGGTTTTTCTAAAGAATATCCCGTAATTCAGAGTGCTTCTTGGCATAGGTCCAGTGATGGTCCATCTCGCTTGTTGAAGTCTTCTGCGTTCACCGTCTGTGGGTTACCAGTTAGTGACGGTTGTACTCCAAATTACATGGCCCCCTATCACATGGGACTTAAAACATAACTGGCGAAATGTGGATGTACTATAGGTACACAACTGCCCAACACTTCGGGTATACAGGCGTGATTTTATGTTGTTTTATGATGTAGTCTATTCTTCATGTTTTCGAGTGGTTAGTGACTAACCTGGTGTCAGAGTTTTAAAGCCGCCCATGGGCCTCTGACTTGGCTTCACATGCTGTCGAGAAATATCTCTCAGGCCGGTTTCGTCACAATGTGTTCCTTCACCGTTATTGAAGCGAGTGATAATTATACAATACGCACATGAACCTGAAAAGTCAGAGGTGCGTGCCTTGGGTTCGAACTCGAGACCTACGACTTGGCAGTCCGACGGTCACACAACTATGCTATCACTGTAAGCTGTAGTCTATTGAGGTGCATTGAATGCAGCAGCAGTAAATATAGATCTGTGATAACGCTTACACTACAAAAACCGCCCTTACTGCTATGACATTAAAGCGCTGTCAATTTCAAATTGCTAGCACTGATGTGCGGTTGACTGTACGTACGTGGATCGCATCAGGGTAGTCATAGTTAAAAGTATTCGCCGATACAAACGAGAGGAAAAAAACCGGCCAAATGCGAGTGGGACTCGCGCACGTAGGGTTCCGTACCATTTTCTATAAAAACGGCAAAAAAACATGTCTGTTGTATGGGAGTCCCCCATAAATATTTATTTTATTCTGTTTTAAGTATTTGTTGGAGCGGCAACAGAAATAAAAAAAAACGAAAACCGTGAAACACTGTGAAAATTTGAACTGTCTAACTATCACAGTTCATGAGATACAGCCTGGTGATAGACGGACAGCGGAGTCTTAGTAATAGTGTCCCGTTTCACCCTTTGGGTACGGAACCTTAATACGATATTAGCTAAGGATAACAAAGTGATACATTTTTTTAAACCTAAAGGTGCTCCCTCACCGCACCGGGAGCATTAACCTGTAATGTAACGTTACAGATTCGATTTAGAGCATAACGTTACAATACTGCCTCCCATTCGCTTGTAATGTAACATTTCAGATTAAATATTATTATAGACATTGCGCACCTAATGCTCGGTTCTCCTCCCTCACTGATGTAATGTTCGACTCTCAACGTTACATTACAGGCGAATGCTCCCGTGAGGGAGCACCTTAAGATTAGTCTGCGAGCCGTGGAGGATACTACCTTGGATCAACGGTTCACTGTAGGTATTTTTTACAAAAATAAAGCGATTTCGAATCACTTTCCTGTATCTGTCCGTGCGGTGTGGCTGATTCTTGAGTGAAATTGGGCATAGTTGGTAGTTATAAGGTTAGTTTGTACTAGATTATTTGTATATTAACAAGCGCTTCTCACCATCAAACTAAAAAGTTTGGCGAGTAGAATTTAAAAAAAAATGTGTAAAAAAAAACACCCACTCACGCACACACACACACACACACACATTTGTGCACAGTTATTGCATACCAAAAGAGCTTGCATGCATCTTTAATTTCTTTTATTTTACCATGTTTTTAAATTAATTTATTACACAGCTTATATATTATGAAATGTACCAAAAATGGGGGAAGACAAGACACTGGCTCCTGACACCAGTATCCAGGGTTTCAAATAAGTATGTTACACCTGTATTTTGTGCCAATAAAGAATTTATTTTTATTTATTATTATTTATTTATTATGTTATATATAAAAAGTTAATAAAAACCCGATAAAAACATAGTTTTATCAGTGCGTATTTATTATAAATTTGTGTGGAGTTGACCTACTGTATCACTTACTCTGTGGTCCGCACTAATGCCTCATTGACGGCGTCGGTTACAAATGAAGCGCGGCTTGCGTGTGACTTTACCTATATACTACGAGTATTTGTAAAGCAAAGGGGAAAAGCAATATTTTAAGCTATTCAGGGAAGTTTTTCTTTACGAGAAATACGTTTAGGTAGCCAGAATAGAATAAAATACTTAATTGCCTCATTTCATTTGAAACGCCTCTGTGAGTTGACTTCAGCCCAGTCCGGGATTCGGGGTTCCGAGAAATGTCAGACATTAAAAAAAAAACAGCCTATAGTGGTCCCACTGTAGGGCAGTGGCCTCTTCTCATACAGAGAAGGCACGAGCATTGATCACCATGCTTGCTCAAGACGGGTTGGTGATTTCAGACTTTGTTTTGTTTTTGTTGCAATAATATAAAGTAAACTGCTTCTTAGAATAACACGGAACAGCACTGCGGCGTAGCATTGTAGCTACGCCGTAGCACAGTGCGTAGCGTAGCGGGAAGTTACATACATTCATAATCTCACGCGTTCTTCCGAGAGGGGTAGGCAGAAACTACAGAACGCCACCTGCTACGATCCTTACATACTCCTTTTTCTTCGTTTACGTTCATACATCTGGTCATACAAGCACGCTGGTTGCGAGGACAGTACTACGCACCTGAGCTTTCTGAAGAACATCACCAATAAGGTTACGATAATTATGTCTTTTTAGGGCGTCCCCTCCCGGCGTTTCCAGTTCCACTTCCACCTGCCTTGTAAATACCTTTTGTTAGTCGCCTTTCATTCATCCTCTCAACATGACCAAACCACCTAGTACCTAACTGTATAGTATTTTAATTTTTCGTCACTACATCTTCTTTTAAACCGTTGTCTTATCCGATGAACAGCATTTTTAAGCTTATAATTGTTGGTTGAATACGGCTTTTGGCCACTTTTGTATTTTGTGTTTATTTTATTGGATAATTGCATACCGTGCCACATGTGTGAGCACTGTGACCATGTACCTTATATAAAGCTACCATTTACTGGGTACGTCTTTCATTGACCTGATGTGCCCTGGCGGCTGAGAGTATGTCATGCTCACTCAAATGTCTCGCTGGTGGTGGCGTGTGTGTTGGATCGTTAAGTTCCCTTCAAAATGGTTGAGCTAAACGGTGCTGATCCATGCGTCATGTTCGTGAACGGGCGCCATCAGTAGGGACTGGTCATCTCAAATCTGCCTCTGCTTATTTTAATTTTTGAATTGTTTTTATCTTTTTATTACGGACGCTTGTTTCGTGCACATTTTTCTACATTGTTCTCACATGTATAATTTCAAAATGAATGATGTAACCAATATTATGTAACAATATTATGATTTAAAAGAGTGTCCGTGGAGTTTCTTGCCCGTTCTTCTCCATAGGAACCTACGCTTGCTTTGGAATGGGCAACTAGCTTCATATTTCTGACTGATTGACCCCTTGACAATTCAAAAGTGCCTGTAAATGGTTTAATTGAAATAAATGCTTTGAATTTGAGTTTATTTTATTTTACGATGGGTTTGCTCTTGACTCTAGTCTAGGTCAGAGGTGACAGAGACAAAGTCGACGGTGGAGTGAGCTTACCCAGAAGAAGCCTGTTCACTCTTACTTTGAATAGATTTTATTAGATTCTTTTTTTTTCTGTAAATGTGCGTTTTGTTCGTGTGGAATAAACATATTTTTTTCTCTTTTGTATCACATAATTCCTCAGCCTATCATTCATAATCAGTATCGTATCGTCAGTATCAGGTTGTATGTTGTTCTAATTATGATTCGCGGCCGTATCAAATGCTTATTTTATGGAATTATAATCATTAAAATCATCATTACAACTCTATTATAGTATAATCCTACTGCATGACTATTTCATAAAATCATGACATTTAAGGATTATGCTAACTTAAGGAGTTGTATTGCTGACTTGTGTTTGCTGAGTTGTGTGTTAATTTACGTAGTTATTTTTGGAATAAAAAAATATTACCTATATTAAAAACCGGCCAAGTGCGAGTCGGACTGGCACACGAAGGGTTCCGTACCATTCATCTATAAAAACGGCAAAAAAAATCATGTCTGTTGTATGGGAGCCCCCTTAAATATTTATTTTATTCTGTTTTTAGTATTTGTTGCGGCAACAGAAATACATCATCTGTGAAAATTTCAACTGTCTAACTATCACGGTTCATGAGATACAGCCTGGTGACAGACGCACAGCGGAGTCTTAGTAATAGGGCCCCGTTTCACCCTTTCACCCTAAAAATGACAGATATCGATTCAGTAAACGACTCTGAACAAACTACTTCATAAAACTATGTATAAACGACCGCGTACTGTAGAGTAACAACCACTTTGAAATAGCTGTCAACTTTGACATAAACATAACGATCGAGTCATCACTTCGGCTCTTGTCGGCTTATCTCGGAGCTATTCAGGAGTTGTCGTAAAAACTTGTACAACACCGTTATGAGGACTTTAACTTCGCAGACATAAGGGGGAGCAGTAAATTAGTACTATTTGTGATACGACAGTGAATTTGTAGTTAAGGAGAAGTTTTTCTAATGTGTGACGATATTGTTTGTTTGTTTGACATCGGTATCAATAGCTATAACTGCCTGTGCCACTAGATCAACAAGATATTATTACTATTTATCTTGTTGGTCTAATGGTCGCGAGCAAAACTGCTGAGTATGAGGTTCTACCTTTGGTTACAGGATAGGGTCATATGACGCAAGCAAAGAAAAATAAACAAATAAACACGAAAATAACAAATTGGAGGAAAAGGAAAATATGCGTCACATCCACGCAAAACGGCCATCGCTTAGCATAATGCTGGGACCCTATGCGAGACAAAGCCCCAGCGCTGGTTTTCAGCGACAACCGGAAATAATAATATAATATTTAATTTCAATATTGAAACATTTTATTTCACATAAACCTACATGGGCACTTATGAAAATTCAGAAGCTAGGTGCACGGTTCCAATTGGTCGTTTCCAATGGAGAATAGCTGGTAAGAAACTCTACTGTTACTCTTTCAAAAAAACAAGGCTTTTACAACAAATTACAGTGTTAATATATATTATATCGGGGGACAGTGTAGGCCCATCAACAAGTACCAGGTACTTAACAAAATAGAAAATGTTCTACAAATCGACAGCTTATTTATTAAGCCTACAACGTTCTCACATTCACAAAAAAAAAAAAAAACTAAGCATAATATAATAATATAATATAAAAGATAAATCCTAACTTAATATTATAAATGTTTGTTTGTTACGCTTTCACGCAAAAACGGCTGAACGAAATTTGAATGAAATTAGGCACCTGGGTAGACTATGACCTAGGTTAGAAAATAGGATACTTTTTATCCCGATCCTCCCTCGGAGTCGAGACTTATGCGGGTGAAACCGCGGATGCAGCTAGCAATAAAAAATAAAAATGCGAAAATGAGTTCGGTTGTATACTTGTTTCTTACGTTTTCACGCTAAAACGGCTGCACGGATTTGGATGAAATTTGGCACATGGGTAGACCATGACTTGGAGCTGAACATAGGCTACTTTTCATCCTGAATCGCAAACGAAGTCGCGGGAAATAGCTAGTAAAGTAATAAAAATAAGTTATCAGTTGGGTTAGTAGACTGACGGGTTGATGGCAAAAGGCTCGGTCGCTATTACATAAGATTTAACATAGCTGCTGAAATGTGTATATTACTATGTATTAGATCTGCGTGTCCTTTCGGGGTACCTAGGCAGTAATCTTATGATGTTTTGTACCATGCTATCAATCATTAGGTAGTCTAAGTTTGAAGCTTGTAACCTGCACGGCTACACGTGTACTTCAACAGGCAACTTGTTAGCATCAGTTTCGATAAGACCTTTAACTGTGGATGGCTTCTTCACAAGTTCAACGTGCTATTAACACAAGTTGCAGCTCATAACTATGTTACAAACAAGCAAACACGCTATAGGCAAGCCACGCATTGTACCATCGAAGAAGTTCATATCTATACACCGTAAGGACTATTTCTGCTTGCAGCGTTCGGCAGCTATAGAAACTGGGCGGTAACAAATGTGGTCATCGTGTTCACGGGATTTTGTTTTGAAACTGCTTAGATATGAAGTTCTTCTATAGTACGGTCGAACAAGTTGTTTAGTATACAGGCAGCTAATTTGCCACCGCTTTAACACGGGTTCTGCTAGTCGCATATAGGATGCCAGGAGCCCTTGCGGAGGGCTCATTTTAAATGTAGATTTTTCTTAGCCAATACAGCATTATAAACTGTGAAAATAAGATTATGTATATTTAACAAGATTTATAAAAAAAATACCTATTTAAAAAAAAGAAAAGGTTGTAAACTAAATAAAAACGTATTAAACAAAAAAATTAAAGGTTGGAAACTACGTGTAGCGACAAGACCCCCTGAAAACAAATTACTTCGTTTTACAGTGTTTTATAACACGGTTTTAAACCTAATGCCGTTGATCGTCCGCGATGGTTAACTTTAGCGCAAACGTAATGCCGGCAACCCTTCCAGAGGGTTCACTACCAATACGTATGACGGCATGGCGTATGAGTTCTATGAAAAGTGGGAGGAGTCGAAATGTTAAAACAATGTTGCGAGTGTGCTTAGTAGTCAATTCATTTACATCACTCTCTCTCTAAAAAGTTATTCATCTTATTAACGTGTCGATGACGATCTAAATGGACTCCGCCCAGAATTCTGCTCCGTGTTTGGTGCCATCACTAGCGCCCATCAGTTCCTGTAACATGCAGCTGACAGGACACGCAGAACACGATATCAAGTGTCCCATCATTTGTGGAACAGCACTACATTTACACTCCAAGGCGGAGTCGTCTATGAATCTCTACCTGAACAGGTTTTTCTTACGTTAAAATGTATTACGCTCACAATAAAACTGAAAATTGGCAGTGTAGTGTGAAAATGAATATTATTGTCTGTATGGTCGGACATTGGTTTTCTCTCTATAGTAAGTACCTACTGTAATATGGGACATCTTGTTTAAGATCAAATTTGACTTCAAATCGCAAATTCATTTATTCGCATAGAATGTAGGTATTGTACAACAAAGTTGTTATAAAAAATATAGTGAGCCGGGTACATTCTGTCTGAGTTTTGGCAAAATTTAACGAATAATGTCACCATCAATAAAATAAAAAAATATATTAAATAGTTAATAAATTAATACTTTATGTTAGCAAGTCCAAACCATGCACAAAAGTGTTTCAATAATAAATTGTTGATATAATGTCAATAATATTAAATATAGGGTCATTCAAAAAATCACTTATCGAATAATAACATTTCTGTAGGTATCAAAAAAGGCTCGATTGTAAAATTGTTGAAGGGTGTCACATTTTATGTTTTCCGGTAGTTTGTTAAATATTATTGGACCCATGCAGAAAACACTTTTTCTAAGTAACTTAATATTATCGGTGGATATAAACTATTTAATCAAATAATTATTAATCATTTTATCCACGTATTGAATGGAATTGTATTGTACATGTTTATGTTATTATTGTTTTTCATTTTTATTGTTATTTTATTTTTCTTAATTCTATGTTAATTAATGTAATTGGACCTGTGCCGTTTTAATTAACTATAAATAAATAAATAAATAAATAAAACAGCACGTTTTATATCCACCGATAATATTAAGTTTTTGTACCTATTGACTTCTCACGGGACCTTTCTTGGTGTCCGAGATCTTGGCAAACAAATCTTAATTTATTTTCTTCGTAGAGAGTTTTAACGAGAGTAGCAAACCTTTTACTACTTAGATAGAACGCTTTGAAATCTCATCACTGGGCATCCGGAGAGTTCATTACAACAACTGATTACTCTTATTTCCGACCGGGACAATGCTTGGATGACGAAGAGATTACAGTGAAGGTTCATCAAGTCATCAGAGTCTGATGGGACATTACATTAATATGCTACCAGATATATGTAGGTAGGTACCATCGAAGAACTTCATATATAATCATAGGAAGAAAGGACTATTTCTGCTTGCTATAGAAGCGGGGCGGTAACAGATGTGGTCATCGTGTTCACGGGATTATGTTTTCAAACTGCTTAGATATGAAGTTTTTCGATAGTACATGATGTGATAATTTGAAAATAACATTACATCATGCCTCCAGATTCAGACATATAGAAGGAGCTGTCATGATTGTGAGAACTACAAATCTATGAAAATAAATCAAATCGAAGTGTCTGTTTGTAATGTCAAAATAACAGCTTTTTTAGTAAATGCATATACGGTACTTATAACAAAAAAACTATTTAAAAAAATGGTCGCTGTCTGTCTGTTTGTTCCTGCTAATCTCCGAAACGACTGGACCGATTTTGACCGGACTTGATAGCTGATGTTATAAGGAGTAACTTAGTTAATTTTAGAAAAAGAATTAGGCTTCCTTTACATTACGCCGGAACCGCACCAGTGCCGGATCGCATATTTGTGTATACGAATTAATATCACCCAAGCGCCGCCGCACCGGCACCCCGCCGAGATTAAACATTTTCATTCTGAGATGTTCGGAATTTTTTTCATCTTGCGGTCTGCTGGTGCGGCTCTGGCCTCCGGCGTCATGTACTATCAAAGAACTTCAAATCTAAGCAGTTTGAAAACAAAATCCCCTGAACACGATGACCACCTCTGTTACCGACCCGGTTCTACAGCGGCCGAGCGCTGTAAGCAGAAATAGTGCTTACGGTGTATAGATATGAACTTCTTCGATGGTACAAGAAGCCTTAGGGTCTACGCGAGCGAAGCCGCAGGCTCCTAGTTGTGGAATATATTAAGCGCTGAAGGAAGTTGTTTCAGCGAATATTGCACGTTGGAATGGCAGATGTACTCGTGGAAATTGTCGCATAGCTACATAAAGTTGACCAGGTGATGGCCGTTTTGCGTGGATGTGACGCATATTTTCCCCCAAATTTGTTTTTCAGTGTTTGTTTCTTTGCTTGCGTCATATGTACCACAAATAAACGTATTTTCTTTCTTTCTTTCACCTCTTTAAAGTTTATTTAGGTACTTATTTTCAGATACAGATTTAAAAGACATAACTGGCGAAATATGGATGTACTATAGGTGCACCTCTGCCTAACACTTCGGGGATTACTGGCGTGATGTGATGTGTGCTTAAAAGTTTTAAGCAGAAGTATTCTAATTTCATGACTAATTGATTTTAATAAAAACACTCTCTACACGAATGTCCTGTCCTTTCAACGACAATGTTAATAAAATAAGAAGAACAATTTAATTTATACACGATTTTATAACATGTCCCTCTACATTTCCAATAAACCTTCAGTTCAGTCTCAAAAGACTATTCACACAAACGACCTAAAAAAAGGCCCAATCTGACAATAAAAGACTGCAATATCTGTGTCACAGAGCCACAGTGGGCACACAAAGGCAGAATGAATGCTTGCCTTGATCACGAATCACGATGGAGAAAAAAAAGCTAGCTGTCAAACAAAGCGCGCCATGATTGAAAAATGGCGGATGTGGGACAGCTGGACTGTGGTAATGTACCCGTTTTTTATTTGTGCTGAGTGATGGAGATTGAAATACAGAATACAGGTGCAGATTGTGAAACTGGGACTGGGATAAATTGGAAGTCAAAATATAGTTTTGGAAAATTATTTTTTTCCACAAAGGAAAGGCGAATAGTTTCGTTTAGTATCTAGTATATATAGTTGTGTAATCATTTACTATTTTATATTTCTATAATTATTTTTTTCTATTTGACCGTGAGCCAGGACAAGCGTTAATCTTAATCTTAAAACTTTGACCTAACTACACGCTCTAAAAAGTATGATATGAAATGGTCAAGGTAAGCCGTCGCATGCCATTTTAATTTTGTAGGCATGCGATGATGACTTTTTCAGATGACTTTTTAGAGCATCACGCTCTAAAAAGTCATCTTTTCAGTAGTCGGTTTTTCGTTTTTGAACTTATTTTTTATTTAAATTATTTTATTATTTCGTGATAAAGTGTTTGCAGTCGCTTATTTTTTTTGGTATTAATTATACAGCCGCGCGCGCGCCGTACGTAGCAGTCTCACATTTGCTTGTTTTTAACAATTTAAACCAATGATATTAGAAGTAAAAAGACGTAGATAGGTTACCTACCTAACATTCTATCTTCTAAAACGGCACCATGTCACACTATTATATGACACGTGAAAGTAGGAGGGCATGTCGTAATTATCGGGAGCGAAAAAGAGACAAAACGAAGAAAATGTGGCTAGTTAGCCAACTTTTGACGTGCCACTTGCGGAACGTTTATAACCTATCTACCTCTTTTTACATATAATATCATTGATTTAAACATATTTATTTACTTAGCTCGTCAAGCCCTTTCATTTGATATTTTTTAGTTCAAGACTTTATGTCCTCTAGAGGGCGCCATATTGAATTTAATGGTTTATTTATTTATTTACGCAAATCTTACCTACAACTACCACTACAGATCTCCGATCCAATGCGATAGAGTGGCCTGACATGCTAAATCCTTAGTCTACATCATATAAAATAACATACTATGTATACCTATCCTAAATCTTAACCTACATCTAAATACTTTACATATTATATATAGCTGCTTTTGCTGTGAATCAGTGCATAATGAAAGGGTTTTCCCTAATAATCTTAGAAATGATTCAGACTTGGCAGGCAAGATGACACGAACAAAGCAACACTGAAAACGTTCAGTATTGCCAGCAATTGTACAAATGTAAAGTTCACTCAACGTGCCGCGATCAATTTAAACTTGTGCTGTCACTTCACCGTTAGAATTAGAAGTACCAGGAGCGCATACAACGTATGGAGATGTTACTTAGGCACTGGGTTAGGAGAAGTTCCTCAATGTTTGATTACCTATGCGCGAAGCGGGTGAATGTATATTGTCAATTTGTACTAGGAGTGCATAACGTGTACAGAGTTTGTCCTTCAGTCTGATTGGATTGAATTGTAGTGCTTGGGGAGTTTGTATTGCTCCTAAAGTTTTTGAGTGATTGAATACAGATGGTTCACTCCGCATAATCATTTAAATAAAAACGACTCTGGCTATGATATAATAAAGTGTAATTCAGGTCGCACAGCGCTAATTACCTACAGTTATATTCACCGAGAAGTTTCCTCTCTTTCTATCGCATAACTCTTATCTTCTGACTACACTGACTGAGTTGCTCCGACAAGACGAGCCCATCGCGTACTTGTGGCTTCATACCTAAAATGCGGAGTAAACCATCTGTGGTGATGGTGTGTTCTTGGGAATTTTTATTAGACGTACAACAGAGAATATTAAGTATAAGAAACGGGAAAGTAAATGGTAACTTCTACCGAGTCATTATTCTCCTGCCCTTATTCCAATTCATTTGTAATACATTTTTATCAGCTGTCATTTTAGTAATGACAGAATCAGTCTATTGTTTCTTTGGTCTTACTCTAATTCTCATCAAACTAAAACCAACTGTTTAGCACATTTCTATAGCGGTTCTCACATGACGCTCACGCTTATTGTGATTATTTAGCTAAAGCCATAGTAAATTATTTGCCGTCTGATCATAGTGGTCAAACGGTAACTTTTAAGTTTAAAACAGCTTTGCAAAAAGTGCAAATACAATTTAGACCAATAACAAATGGCAAATTAAATAGATTCAATAGTATCCTAAATAAGGAGTTAAATGTTCTAGGCCATAATATGGATGATGCAAATAAATTGTATGAGGATTTCTTTTCAGTAGTGCACACTGAATTCAATAAAACTTTTGAAAAGAAAACAAAAAATATTAGCCCTATTTTTATATTTAGTGACTGGGCAACTAGAGGTATTAGGATAAGTAGGGAAAGGCTTTTCGAGCTGTATGGCCTTAAGCCTTACATTAACACTGAAACTTTCAACAAGTATGTTGCTACATATTCCAAAATTTTTAGAAATACCTGCAAGATAGCTAAAGCCCTGTACATTAGCAATAAGATCAAATCAGCAGAAAATAAAATAAAAACAGTTTGGAAAGTTATAAATAATGAAACTAGTAGGGAAAAAAAACGAAACACTGATTACACATTGGAGACTTCACGTGGTGCAATAAGCTCTAACTTAGAAGTAGCTCAAGAATTTGTACATTTCTTTACTAATATACCATCTAAAACGACGGAAGCTTTAAATTCTTCACCCGATGTCTCAATTGATTTATTAAGAGCGAATGTCCCAGGCTGTCCGGTTGAATTTCAATTTAAACATATAAACCCTATGATAGTTATTAAAGCCTTTCGGCAAATTAAAATCAAACTGACCGAGGATCTATGGGGACTATCTATCAAAGTTTGTACATCCATAATCGAGACTATAGCACCATACTTAGCTTTAATATTTAATTTGTGTGTGGATCAAGGAGTCTTCCCGGATTTAATGAAATACAGTAAGGTTATACCACTTTTTAAATCTGGGGACAGTAAAGACACCAACAATTATAGACCAGTATCCGTGCTGCCGGTATTCAGCAAAGTGTTCGAAAAGGTAATGCTAAACCAAATGCTTAATCATTTTAACACCAACCAAATCTTACACGATCAGCAATATGGTTTCACCAAAGGTCGTTGTACAACTGACGCCGGTGTCACCTTATTAAAACACATATTTACAGCGTGGGAGGAGGCTCAAGATGCCATAGGAATCTTTTGTGACCTCTCCAAGGCATTTGACTGCGTAAATCATGAAACCTTACTCTTGAAACTTGAGCATTACGGACTAGGTAAACTTGCGCTCTGTTTAGTAAAATCTTATTTAAACGATAGACAACAGCAAGTTCAAATTAATGGGGTAAATTCACTCGGTCTAAAAGTAAAAATGGGTGTTCCTCAAGGCTCGATATTGGGTCCTTTCCTCTTTTTAGTATATATTAATGATCTACCCCATTTATTAAAAAACCAACCACAAATGGTGTTATTTGCTGACGATACTTCCCTAATTTTTAAGATAAATAGACGTGCATCAAATCTTGACGATGTAAATAACGCCCTACTGCAGGTCCAAAATTGGTTTACTGCTAATAATTTAGTATTAAATGGGAAAAAAACTAAATGCATAAGATTTGCTTTACCGAATGTTAAAAGTAGTGATTGTGATATAGTATTGAATAAGGAGAAGCTAGAATTTGTAGATAAAACTGTTTTCCTGGGGATCACGCTCGATTCAAGGCTGCAATGGGGTCCTCATTTAACATCTCTTGCAGGACGGCTAAGTTCAGCAGCATATGCTGTCAGAAAAATCCGTCAATTTACTGATGTAGATACCGCGAGGCTAGTCTATTTCAGTTATTTTCATAGTATCATGTCTTACGGTATTTTACTTTGGGGACGGGCTGCAGATATCGACTCTATTTTTATTCTGCAGAAAAGAGCCATTAGAGCAATATATTGCCTCCATAGGCGCGATTCTCTAAGGGAACTGTTTAAAAATATTAACATCATGACGGTACCTTGTCAATATATTTATGAAAACATCATGTACGTCAGGAAAAATCTTAATCTTTTCAGTAAAAGAGGTGAAAGACACAATTATTGTACTAGAAATAGGGACCAATTAGTTCAACCGGGTTTCAGACTGGCTAAAGTAGACTCATCTTTCATGGGGTACTGTTTAAAATGTTACAATAAAATACCTTCCCATATACTACAACTAAATGAAACGAAATTTAAATCTTGTATAAAACGCACACTATGCTGCCAAGCATATTATAAGCTTGGGGATTATATCGCTGACAAAAATGCTTGGCTTAACGCTGGTCTAGCTCCACAAGGGCGCATAAACTAATTGATTAGCATTCAAAAATATTGTTGGAATTGCTGAAGATTGCAAAAACTATCTTTGAATTGTATAGCTTCAATCTCTTTTTTTTTTTTTTATTGTATAATTGCATAGCACATGTGTGAGCACTGTGACCATGTACCTTCTATAAAGCTGCCATTTGCTGGGTACGTCTTTCATTGACTCGATATGCCCTGGCGGCTAAGAGTATGTCATGCTCACTCAAATGTCTCGCTGGTGGTGGCGTGTGTGTTGGATCGTCGAGTTCCCTTCAAAATGGTTGAGCTAAACGGTGCTGATCCATGCGTCATGTTCGTGAACGGGCGCCATCAGTAGGGACTGGTCATCTCTTATCTGCCACGGCTTATTTTAATTTTTGAATTGTTTTTTTATTTTTATTTTTTATTACGGACGCTTTTTACGTACACGTCTTTCTACATTGTTCTCACATGTATAATTTCAACATGAATGATGTAAACAATATTTTGTAAGAATATAATTTTTTTAAAAGAGTGTCCGTGGAGTTTCTTGCCCGTTCTTCTCCATAGGAACCTACGCTTTGGAATGGGCAACTAGCTTCATATTTCTGACTGACTGACTCCTTGACAATTCAAAAGTGCCTGTAAATGGTTTAATTGAAATAAATGCTTTGAGTTTTGAGTTTTGACGCAGCTTGTCGACAACTAGTTATCAACGGCGACGCAACCAGTCAAGCGCGACTGGCAGTGCTGCTCGGTCGTTGCGAAGGCAATTTTTCATAAAATTGGCGCGGTATCGTGTGTCGTGTACTCGGAGCAAAAAAAAAACTAAAATTGACACCTTTTTGAGTTAAGCCATGTGAGACTATACCATTGTATCGCAGGTTGCATCGCAGTTGACCACGCCTGTTGCCAACCAGTTTAGAATGAGTTTCCGTCACCCCGCGTGAGAATGGCCTAATCTTATTACCCATCCACATTCCACATGAATAAGCCCACGACGCACGGACGAAATAAAATCGCGGCGATTTTTTTTCGTTTACAGATTTTTCAACTTTCTGCTTAGCTTTGTTTTAATTTTATATGTCGTGATGTTGATTTTAATTTACTTTAATTTTAATTTGATTTAGTTTTGTTAATTTTTTAATTTTAATTGTGATTTTAATTTTAATTGACATGTTGATTTTATTGTATTGATGATTTTATAATTTTTAATTCTGTTTAATTGTACCTATGATCCAAAGTTGATTAAAATAAATAAATAATAATAATAATAATTATCGCCGAGAGTTGAAAATACAACAGTGTGTTATTTCAACGCGCTGCGAAAAGAGTGCGTCCCAACGCTTTGGATTCTCAACGCTCGGCTCAGCACTGAGAGTTGAAAATTCAGTGCGCGATAATATTCCGCCGCGATATTTTTACATCCGTGCAACGTGTGAAACTAAACTTTCAAACTTCTACAGAGTATTGATGCTACTACAATGACCCTCATTCATCTCACTTCCTATACCTACTTCCCTCCTACCCTGGTACTTCGCACCTTATCATCGTCTGCAGACCGTCTCGTCCCGCATTCGTTCCGTGTTACATGTCCCGGTAACTTCGTTACGTCCCTCGCAGTCCGCCGGGACGTCACGTCGGCAGGTGCTCGACATTTGCAAGTACTTATTTATAGGGCTGTAACTGACTTATTTTAGATTTATTTATTTTGAAGTAGCTTCCACCCGCAAATTCCTCTACGGTTACCGGGACAAAAAGTATCTTATGCCTAAACCTAGGTCATAGTCTACCCATATGCCAAATTTCATCCAAATCCGTTCAGCCGTTTTAGCGTGAAATCGTAACAAACAAACAAACTCACTTTCGCATTTATATTATTATATTAGTGAGGTTTGGCGATTTGTGGATGTGACAAGCTGGTAAAATATGAGACAATACCTCTACATACCCGTTCTCGGAGAACAGGCGTGATGTTTTGTTATGATACTATCAATAAGGTAGATTAACAAAAAATACATCGTCTACTTACTGGGCCATCCGTATTTTATTTAAGTTCATTCTAAATCGGTCGAATTAAGTGTTGTGTTCTGTGTTTCATCACAGGGATAATAGGCTATTCACACACGGACTATTAGAGAAGGCATCGGCACAGTAGAATAAAGTAGCAGTATTATATCTCGGCAGTGACCTTGAGATAATTACCTACGGCCGCTCGATAGATAAACTTTCCGCGTCCGTGGGTAACTGCCGCGCAAACGCAATTACCCCGCAGGGAAACGAACCCAGAATCCAACAATCAGCAGACCCGCTTGCGACCACTAGACCAACGAGAAAGTCTAAAAGGGGTGATAGGCGCACGAGCAAGTACGCGTACTTATGGCTCGGCGAACTTTCTCGCCCGTGTGACATACTAAGTACGCGTACTTTAAAACCGCTGAGTAAGTTCGTCGGCGATCTAACAGGTTTGACATTTTGCTCGTAGCCCGCCTTGGTTCGTATTTTCGTAGTACGTCTGTCATCGCCGCGAGTCGCGAGCCGCCATTTTGTTTCGACGTTTGTGTAATGTTTGTTCAGTTTGGTTCAGAAATCTCAACAACATCGCGATACAGTCTGAGCAAGCTTTACGTGTATCACCGACGGCGAGCCGAGTAAGTTCGCGGACTTAAAAACCGCGTACTTAAGAGTTCGCACGTCTATCAACCACTTAAGAGAAAAGTCTCTGTGCCAACCCTATCGTTAATAAAATCACAATCGAGTTATGTTAGGGCCCGCTACCTGATTCACTGTGATTGAGACACGTTCAGTGACGGACGAGCCCGATCTTACCCGATGATACCCGAGCACATCTCACGTACGGAACCCAACGATAACTAATACGGGACACGAACTCATCTTGATAGGTGAATATATTTCACGCTAACCCTATGTAGATTGACGACCGCTGTCACGATTCAATTTAGGTCAACTTTCTGTTTCGTTCGGATGAAAAAAAAAATTGGATTGGCGGAAAGAACAGGAAAAACTAGATTCTAGCACTGGTTTTTAGGACTATTCATTAACACTAGTCTTTAGCACTGGCCTGCAGTACTGGCGTCCTGAACTGGCGTCCTGAACTGGCGTCCTGAACTGGCGTCCTGAACTGGCGTTCTGAACGGGACTCCTGAACCGGACTATTCTTCTTTATCTTCTATCATCTCTTCCCTTCAATCATTTATTTGCAACCGACCGACTTTTGGTAGTCGGTCGGCGTCGGTAACCGACTTCCATAAAGGAGGTTCTATGTTCGTAGCTTTTTTTTAATGTACGAGTATGTTACCGACTTCTCCGTCAATTGTTTGCAGATTTTGAAAAATCTTTTTTTTTTTTTGTTTGAGGGTGCTCTCTAGGTGGTCCAATATAAATCTTATTAACTTTGCTTGGATAGTTTTTGAGTAGCTTCTATAATACATTTTTCCCACTTAGTCTATATGGATGATATGATAAGTTCCTGTCACTGATATTTTGGTACATAGCAGGTAGTGGTATTCGAATTTTTGTGGGTTAGGTAACACAACTAAAAAGTGAAAAAAAAAAAAAAACAAAGACACCGCTCCAAAATTAAAGTTATTTTTCACTTTGAAGCTTTTTTTTTGTTGTAAAAAGTTTATAGTTACAGGTGAATTTAGTTGACTGCACGTTGGTCTAGCGTTCGGTTCGGTTCCGAGGTCGGGCTATATGTTTTTAGATTTTCCCAACAGGTATTTCTCAGCCTGGAGTCCAGATTTGTGCCTGGTTGATGACAATAACCCCTATTACATAGTCTTAAACATAACGAAATGTGGTTGTACCTGAACATGCTAAGGTGCACCTCTGCTTAAATCTTCGAGGAATTACAGGCGTGATATTATGTTCAAACCGTGGTGCATGACCAATTTAAAGTATTCTTAGCGATGTTATCGACTTTCATTGTTTCAAAAGTGGTGAGACTTCTTCGTATCCACACGAGTTATCTAAGAAAATAATACTGTTGTCATGGTTAAAGTTAAGCCTTAGAAACGACCATGAGCGATAAAAAAAACTAAAATTGTTATGTTGTTATTATAACAATTATTTTTAGACAGCTATCAAGGCATCAGTATTTCTATTTTTAGAATAATATAAGGCTTTTTAGGGCTCCGTACCCAAAGGGTGCCAACGGGACCCTATTATAACGCTCCACTGTCCGTCCGTCCGTCCGTCTGTGACAGGGCTGTATCTTTTGAACCGTAATAGGTAGACACTTGAAATTTTTAGCGAGTGTGTACTCAAACTCAAAGCATTTATTTGACTAAAAATATGCCCTGGCAGATAAGAGATGACCAGTCTCAACTGACGGCGCCCGTTCATGAACGTGACGCGTGGATCAGCACCATCCAGCTCAACCATTTTGTAGGGAACCGAATGATCCAACACACTCGCCACCATCAGCGAGACATTAAGTGAGCATGACATACTCTCAACTACCCTGCTCTTTCAAGTGAACCTAATAACATAGTAAACGACTTCATGGGGGACACATTTACAAAAAAAAATGCATCTAAATTATACAAAAAGAAAAAAATGGGATTCTATGGACAACCCAATTTATTTTTATTTTTTTTAAGAATCGTTTTTAAATGTTTAGTGTTAAATATTGTACGATGGTATACGGAACCCTTCGTTTGTGAGTCTAGCTCGTACTTTTAGATAATACTCGTAATAGACTTTTTCGAGTTACTGTACAATAACCATTTTAGCTGTTAAAAGAGACTATGGTTCCAAAATCAATTATTTTCGAACACTTTCATTTTAGCCGTTTTTATTGCACTCCTGAACCGGACTCCTGAACTGAACTCCTGAACTGGACTCCTAAACTGGACTCCTGAACCGGACTCCTGAACCAGACTCTTGAATCGGACTCCTGAACCGGACTCCTAAACTGGACTCCTGAACCGGACTCTTGAACCGGGCTCCTGAACCGGACTTCTTAATCGGACTCCTGAACAGGACCCCCGAACTAGCCTCCAACAAATTCTAGTCTAGCGCTTGATTTGCCTATATTTTCCTGCTCGTAACAATATGTCATTCGTCCATTTTCCGCTTGGTCTGTAGGTCGGAAGCTCTTTGGCGCCGGATATTGGCGCGACCGACATTAGGAAGTTTCCCCTATACGTCTTTTATGTCTGTTGTGACATCATCAAACGTGTCAGTTCGTTGTTAGCGTTTCACACTCTTTTTTCCTTTAGTGAAAGTTATGCAAAACCATGCAGACTTTTTGATAATGAGTTAGAAATGATTACCGCTATCTTTAGAAACAAGATTTATTTCCACCAAAGCATTGAAAACTAGACTTGTAATACTCAATATTCAATTCTTTATTATTTAGGAGCATGAGGAACAGGGTGTAAAGTTCACTCATCTACCATAGGAAAGGGAGGATCCTCCGACCAGACGGGTGTTGTGTCTGGCGGGCCGACTGCCCGACTGTTGATGTCGGATAGTCTTATATATGTCGTTCGCACGGTAAACTCTAATTGCGCGATGCAGGATTTGTGTGACGTCATGTCTTTGATGCGTAGTTCGTATGTGGCGGTGTAACCGCTACAATTACAAGGAACTGTCACCCAGTTTATGGAGTTTCTTGCCCGTTCTTCTCCATAGGAACCTACTACGTATTGGAATGGGCAACTAGCTTCACCTTTCTGACTGCCCTGATAAATGGTTTAATTTATACAAATGCTTTGAGTAAAACTTGCTTTGCTTATGACGAAAAAATCGTGAGAAAACTGGCATGCCTGAAAAATATTTTTCGACGGCATGTGAAGCCAAGTCAGAGGCCTATGGGCGCTTGCGGACGGTGAGCAATGGGTAGCTCGCCGTCCGGTAAGGACCAAGCCCGGGTCGACGGCGCGTTGTGTTCCACAAGCGCCTCAAAGAGTGTCAGCAAGTGAAGGGGTCCGATGAGACCATTGCCTGCCGGGGTTGCGGGAAAGTCCGAAAGGGATACCGTGGCCCCCTGGCATTGCACAGGCAACAGAAGGAACACGGGTGGGTTTTAGTCAGTAAGAGTCTGACACGCCCTCCCGCTCCACCCAGAGCGGGAGACGTCATTTGATGATTTCCCACCCGAAAAAAAAAAAAAAAAAAGAGGCCTCTGGGCGGCTTTAAAACTCCGACACCAGGTTAGTCACCACACGAAAAAGAAGAAGAATGCTTTGAGTTTTAGTTTCATGCACAAACTGACCGCGAACAGTGTAAAATAACCTCACAGGAGAACCTATATGCTTGCTTTTTATTTGAACACCAGCTTCATAGAAGTCCTACAGAACTCGTACATATGTAGGTAGGTTCTATAACAAACACAATATACGATCATTTGACCGTTCGTTCCCTGTCGCCGTTCTTCGGCCGGCGCCGGATATTGGCGCGGCCGGCGCTAGACCACTGACGTCACTTGTACCATTTCCTTTGCAGAACAATTTGCAGTTAGGAACGTTTGTAGAACTATTGTGGAGAGATACTTGTTAGTAGTGTTATGTTGGTGTTGAAACTTGGAACTAAAGAGAGAAATTGTCCAACTCGTTCTATTTTTGTTTGATACGATTTCACCTAACAATGGCTGAATGGTTTTGGATGAAATTTGGCACATGGGTAGCGCATGATCTACGTTAGAACATAGGATAGGTACTTTTTCTGTAGATTTGTTGACCATCATTATTTTGTTAAGTACCTGGTACTTGTTGAAAGACCTACACTGTCCTCCCATACCTAATAACACTGTTATTTGAAAATATTTTAAAAGCCAATTATTTTTAAAAGAGTAACCGTGGAGTTTCTTGCCGGCTCTTTTCCATAGGAAACGACCAATTGGAACCGTGCGCCTAGCTTCTGACGTTTCATAAGTGCCCATGTAGGTTTATGTGAAATAAAATATTTTGATTTTGAATTTATCCCGGTAGTTCCCGTGAAATAATTTCCGATCACCACGCGGGCGAAGCCAGTAAGAGCAAGTAAGAAATAAACATAAGATTATTTGGAGATTCTTATCTGCTTTTCCTTTCGACTTTTCACAAATATGTTGGGTCGGGTTCCAGTCTAACCGGATGCAGGTGAATGCCAGACATGGAGCGACTACCTATCTGACCTCCACAACCTGTTACTGGGTACCACGCGGGTGAGACTGGTTGTCAAACTTACAGGGTTTTGACTCCACGGCTGTCAAAGACAGCCCCGTTATTATGTACATATGTCATACAAGCATTCGCTAGTGACCTAAACATCACTCATCGGGCAATAGAAGCCGTTTAGTCCACTCAAAAACAACATCAAACATAGCAGACGCGCATGTAACTCCGATTTTTTTATATGTCCACTGAGAGTAGTATATACCCAAGTTTGCGTGTCCTTCACCACACAATCCTTTTTTGAAAACTTCATGAAAATCAATTTTTAGACCGCCAAAAAATAGTCAGGAAAGTTTTTTTTTTTGGCAGTGTATAGAGTGCCGTTAGCGGCAATCTATCCCTATCGGATAAAGTGCCGTTAACGGCATAATAGTGGCACTGCCTCGGCCCGGCTAAAGTGCCGTCAGATTTCCATTGTCATTGTCACTGTCACTTGTTATTTTGTTTGATTGTTGAGGTTAGGTCGCTGTAAGGAATATTGTTGGAGCTGCTGAAGATTGCAAAAACTATCTTTGAATTGTATAACTTCAATCTCTTTTTTATTGTATAATTGCATAGCACATGTGTGAGCACTGTGACCATGTACCTTCTTAGCTACCATTTACTGGGTACGTCTTTCATTGACTTGATATGCCCTGGCGGCTAAGAGTATGTCATGCTCACTCAAATGTCTCGCTGGTGGTGGCGCGTGTGTTGGATCGTTGAGTTCCCTTCAAAATGGTTGAGCTAAACGGTGCTGATCCATGCGTCATGTTCGTGAACGGGCGCCATCAGTAGGGACTGGTCATCTCTTATCTGCCACGGCTTATTTTAATTTTTGAATTGTTTTTATCTTTTTGTTACGGACGCTTTTTACGTACACGTCTTTCTACATTGTTCTCAGCTCACATGTATAATTTCAACATGAATGATATAAATAATATTTTGTAAGTTTTTTTTTTTTTTAAAGAGTGTCCGTGTAGTTTCTTGCCCGTTCTTCTCCATAGGAACCTACGCTTTGAAATGGGCAACTAGCTTCATATTTCTGACTGACTGACCCCTTGACAATTCAAAAGTGCCTGTAAATGGTTTAATTAAAATAAATGCTTTGAGTTTGAGTAAAACACCACATTTCCAAAACATTACATTCTCTTGTGCCTAAACTGACCCTGGCACTCGCCGGCCGCTGCCGCGGCAACGCTCGCTGCGCTTGCTCGGCTCGTGCGTTGTGTGGTCACAGTTCTAACCTAACCTATCTAAACTTTCAGCTATTTTAATTTGCTACTTAATTTTTCGTAAATTCAGTCAATAAGTGACTTCTGATATATTAATATAATATATATTAATTTTATTTTTTTTATCATCAAAATTATTAATTATCTAAAACAAATACGATCAGTCAATACAAAGGGCGGCGAGCTAACCTCAACAATAAAAAAAAATAACAAGTGACAGTGACAATGCAATGCTTACGGCACTTTAGCCGGGCCGAGGCAGTGCTACTCTATGGTGCTACTAGTATGCCGCAGATCGGATAAAGTGCCGCCAGCAGCACTCTATACACTTCCTTTTTTTTTGTGTATCGTTTGTAATAATCTCCGATGGAGAACAAATTTTTTAACAAAAAAAAAAAAAAATTGAAAAACACAAGTGTAAGTTCATAAAATCTCTCAAAGGTTTAAAAAAGTTAATTTTCGTAAATTTTTCATGAATATTCAGAAAAATACGGGCGGTCACATGCCCTTGGTACAGATGGTATATAGGTAATATAGTAGGTCACATTGTATAGATGTCGCCCCATTCTAATATCATTCGTTCACCATTAATCAGAAAGCACTCAAAGTCACTTCAAAGTCCATTCAATCGTCAGTCGACAGCCAGTGATGTGCCTGTCAACTGAGTGTCGACACGTTGTCGATTGTGACGACAACTTGTCGAATGACAACGACTTCCCACTACTCACTGAGACGGCCGCTTGATTGATGGCTGACATTTGACAGCTAGTAGCTACAGAGGGCCGGACAGAAGTATCGGTAGGTATTTTTAAATAATAATTTTAAATCAATCAATCAATCAATAGTCTTTATTTGTAAACATAGGTTCCAAAAGTGTACAAGATGTTACGATTGTTATAATTATAGTTTCTCTATGTTTTGCCATTTGGCGTACAAATAATCAAATATACATTTATGGGAGGCTTTTGCCAATGTATCTTCATTTATAATAATTCTAGTATCAATGTCAATTTATATAAATATTATGTAATTTAATAAAATGCAATAGGTAGTAGGTATTTGGTAATGTCATTATATAACGAAATGCGATAATGTCAATGTTAAATAATTAAAATGTCAATATGTTAAATGATGATAAGAAAAATGTTTAAAATTGACATCGTCCATAGAATTACTATTAGAGTCGACATGCATAAAATTAGTCATGTTATAATACGAAACAAATATTATTATATTGTCAACGAGTTGTCATCAAAATATTCACTGAGAGAATAGTAACATTTCTGTATTAATATAGTACGTAATTTATGCTTGAAATTTACTAAATTTAGACTTTTTATTGAGCAAGGTAACTTATTAAATATTCTTTGGGCCATACAAAAAAAGCTTTTCCTCATTAAAGCCGTACCCGCATACTTTAAGCTCTAAGTTATTTTTATCACGTAGTTTCCTATAATGGCTTTTAAAAGCTATTTCATATAGGGTGATGTTTGTTTTAACAAATACATTTACTTCATAAATATACAGAGAAGGCAAGGTTAAGATTTTGAGGCTTTTAAATAGAGGTTGACAGCTGTCAGTACTTTGTAAACCACACATAGCTCTGATGCATCTTTTTTGGGCTTTGAAAGCATACTCTTTATTTACTGAATTGCCCCAATAATAATGCCATATCTTAGAGTCATGGATGCAACATAGCCATGGTAGGCCATTAAAAGTGATTCTAAGCTTACAATTTTAGCCAGTTTATAGAGGGCATATGCAAATTTATTAGCTTTTTTACAAATATCGTCCGTTTGCGGTTTCCAGGACAAGTTGTTGTCTATAATAACACCAAGGAATCTAGTCATACTTGCTGACTCTATTTTAGTCCCCAAATAGTCAATGTCAAGGTTTATATTAGGAATCCTTTGATAAAAGTGCATTATTTTAGTCTTTTCTAGATTTATGACAAGATTATTATTATTTAGCCAAGTAATTATTTTATTCAATGTCAAATTTATCTCTGCTTCGTATGTATTAGGATCGTCACATTTTACTACTACCGTGCTGTCGTCAGCAAATAGTACCATAGGATGCTTTATTTCTCTAGGCAGATCATTTATATAAGTCAAGAATAGTGGAGGTCCTAACACACTGCCTTGTGGGACTCCGTATTTAATTATCCTACTACTGGATCTGTATTTTTTCTCGTTTCCAGTGCGTGGGCATATTCGTGTTATTTCTAAAATCTGTTTTCTGTTGTCTAAGTAAGATTCAATGAGATTCAAAATATTTCCTCTTATACCATATTTCTCTAATTTATTTAATAATATCTTATAATCTACATAGTCAAAAGCCTTCGTAAGGTCCATATATATAGCACATACAGCATTTCTTTTATCCACATTCGATAAGATAGGGCATATCAGATCATGGATTGCCATGTTAATTGTCCTGTTCTTGCGAAATCCTTTCTGCTCATTAACTAGAATGTTTGATTTCTCTAAGTATGTATAAAGTGCTTTATATATGACCCTTTCAAATATCTTTGCAAATATAGGTATCAAAGCAATTGGTCTATAATTTTTCATAAGACATTTGTCTTGCTTTTTGTATAGTGGAGTAACTATGGAGGTTTTGAGCTTATCCGGGAAGATACCATTCTCAATACTTAGATTGATTATGTAACTAAGATGAGGAGCTATGTATCTAGAGACAGATTTTATTGTTTTTGTGCATATTCCATCACTACCTACACTGTTTGTATCCCTAAGAGATCCAATATGATTAATGATGTCAAGCGGCAAAGTTGGCTCCATAAATAAAGAATTCAAAGTGTTTGAATTAATGGGGATTTCTTGTGTTATGCTATGATTTGAATTAGATACTTGGTTAATATAATATTCGTTAAAGGAGTTTGCTATTTCAGTAGGATTCGTAACCATCTTTGTGTCAGTTTTTATTTCAGTTATAGGTTCTTTAGGAAAGTAGGCTTTATTATTGTTTATTACGGTCCATGTCGCTTTTGATTTATTTTTTGCTGTTTTGATAAAATAATTATTTTGTGATTTTTGTGTTAGAGTTATAATTTTTTTAAGTCTATGTGAATATGCTTTGAACGCATTTTTGTTCTTGAGGTTGGGCTTAGTTCTGTATTGCCACAGAAGCACACGTTTCCTTTTACAGCATTTTTTTATTCCCTTTGAGATCCACTTAGATTTTTTAGTTAGTGACTTTGTGATAGTTTCGTAAGGGAAACAGAGATTGTAAAAGCATTGAAATAGATCCAAAAAACAGGCATAAGCCTCATTAGGGTCCGAAGTATTGTATACATCTGAGAATGAGAGACTTTTCATGCAATTTACAAATTTATCCAAATATTCCTGACAATAGTTTCTGTGTCTAATACGCCAAGACTTAATGCACACGTTTTTTTAACTGGGCATCTTAAAACCTGTGTGGTGTGATCTGACAATCCAAATTCAATAATTTCCCCCTTGCAACCTCTGATATTGTGCGCGAAATTATCCAAACATGTCCCACTACTTATTCTAGTTGGTTGTGAGAATTTCAATTGTAAATTATAGCTTAAAAGTATGTATTCAAAATCTAGGGTTTGTTTATTTCTTTTTAATGTATTTATGTTGAAGTCTCCACAAACGATAACCTTTTTATTACGTTGAATGCATATTAAATGGAGAATATTTTGCAATTTGTCATAAAAAGTATTTAAGTCGGAATTTGGGACCCTTTAAATACACACAACAATAATACCATGTTCGGTTAATTCAATTGCGCAACATTCAATCAAATTTTTTACACAATAATTGTTTAAATTAACCACTTTATAGTTATGTCCAATTTTTGTTAATACACATGCACCACCTCTTTTACATTATCTTGAGAAACTTATAGCTATGTTATAGTTAGGTATATTTAATAATTCTTCTTGCTCAGGCGTCATAAAATGTTCCGTAATACATACAACATCGATAGATTTTTTCTCACTTTGCAGCTCTTCCAAACAAACATTGAGGAGGTCACTTTTGTTTAGTAGTCCGGCAATATTTTGGTGTAGGATATATATGTTATTGTAGACGAAAAAATTTTGAATTTTCCTTGTGGCTTGCGCCTTGCTCGTTTCTGTCGGAAACACTTTCTTGTATGTGATTATTATTCTGTACGTTGATCTGACCAAATAGATTTAAATCGACTAGTATGTTACTCATAATATTTTCATATATATTTCTCATTCCGTATTTATTAATTTTGCCTGTAGAGTAAGAGAACATCTCATGTGATAAGTAACGATTGCTGTCGAAGATGTATGCGTACTCATGATTTAGTATGTCCAGATAAAGGAGGTTGTTAAACATGTTAATTTTAAAGTTGTATATCGGTGCTCCGGTTATATATGTAGGGAGACAGATTATTATGTTGGTGTGTGTTTACAAAGTTTATTTTTTAACAGTATCACAATAATAATCTTTACTTAAGGGGAGGTTTTACGAACTTGCCTGTTTTTAAATCAATTTTAAATGGTCAAATTAGTGTATTTAGGTACTGAAAAAGATATATGTCATAGATACATCCTTGTTTGAGGGAAATTAAAGGTTCAAAACACGATAAATTGTAATTTGCTCGATCAAAAAAAAATCCGAAACAGGGTCGATTTCAAAACCATTTTTCGTTTCATTTCCTAATTACAGCACAAAATAATATGAAAATTGCATATATGATGAGTTAATCGTATTTTAGAGGTTATTTAAAGATTGGATTTTTAAGTTTAGTAGATTTTTTTTAAATAAACCCAAATATAGTAAATCGGGCTAAATCGGCTCGCGCTCAGAGTCCTGCGGGACGTCATCGGAGGTGGACCTGTGTCAAAAATTTTAAAAATACGCTCTCTCTGCAGTTGTTAAAAAAAAATCTAATAAAAGAAGAACACATTAGATATGAAATTGCGACAGCTCAGAAAAAATATTAGGTAATTTTAATATAGTTTTAATTCATAATATTGTTTTCGAAAGTGAGATTATTTCTATGCGTTATGATGACGTTTAATTGTCATCTTAAAATAGTGTGAGACACATTATAAATTATTATCGATAAAATTATAGTCAAGTGCGAGTTTTATATAATTTTTTATCGTCGTTTATGAAGAATTTTTTTTTATATTTTTTTATCAGATTCATCCATGTTACTATTCACTCTCTATGGAATTGTCTTTCCTAATATCATGTCCTACGTTAATAAACACATCATATACCTACAATTTGTCCGGTTGTCGGTTGTATATTGAATATTTCAAACAACTATCCCTCTCGCAAGAACAAAGAAAATTTTAAAAAGAAATGGTGTTTCAAACAAAAGTGCTATACTAACATGAACAAATGTATGGAACACGATAAAAATCGTAATTATATTGTTATAAATTCAGAAGTAAGGATATTAAATAATTTTTTTATTTCGTCGTTGTATTTTCTCAACAAATATACTTGCACTTGTTATTATTACTAAATAATGTTTAATTTGCAACGGCGCCATTTCTATTTTATTTATTAAAATGCGTAACTTCCAGAATCACTCATTTTACCAACACTTTAAATCAATTGATCAACTGATATGAAACTGACACAGATAAAACACTCTTAATCAATTGAGAAACTGATACTAAACGTAAGACAAATAAAATATAACAATATTTTTCGAATAGCGGAGCCAGCAACACAATTTTTTTCTTGAATCCGTGATTTTATCGTGAATTCAAAAAGTCACTGTTTACGATATCGTATACGAAACTATTGTATACGATAAAATATCGTTCTAAAATTTCGATGTCCTAAAATAATAGATTCGATAAATTATAGCTTGCTACAGCTTTAATTTATCGAATCTTTTATTTTAGGACATCGAAATTAGGTACGTCACTTGACAATAAAGTACGTCAATTGTTACTTCATAAATAGCTGTCAATATTTATGAATCTTCATGAGCGGTGGGAAATATCCAAAACAAAAAAATATGGTCACAGTATAAGCGAAACAGTAAGACCATTTTTAGCCCATCCAACTTAACAAAAATCCCGACGAAATAAAGATGAAAGTTTGTATGGAAATTTGCCATTTTTTTTCTTAAATTCACTTGATAAAATTCTTAAATTCACTGACAGACAATGCACAACCTAAACCGCTGGGTCTAGAAGCATGCAATTTTCCACAATAGTTCTTTTTATAACGAACGAAATTACGACTTTGATATTTTCTATCAAAATTACATTTTGCATGACCGTTGAGATAACCAGTAGCACTATTGCAATTTTAAACTTTCACCTTACTACCGCAAAGTCATGTTTATCTGAAACTAGTTTCTGTCCGTGACTTCATTCGCGTGAAAGTCATAAGACATCACAATATACTAAAATAACAGCCACATTTTATCAATCTTCACTGTACACTGTTTGTAGTTTTGGTCTCGGCGACCAAAATATACAGAGATTTAGGACTGGTGACGCGACTGGCTGGCTAGCTGGACTAGCGAGCAAGTGACAGAGTTATCCGTGTGAGAAGCAGCTCCTCCTGAAGTCGAAACGCGCAAGTAACACTCGTCAGTAGCAATTTCCCATTGCTTGCGAATTTTTTCGTTTTAAGTGAATTATTAAAGTCTGCGTTCCTTCATATACTAACCTAATGGCACAACACTGATACACGAACTGCTTCTTACAGATTATTCATGACTACCCCAGCTATCACTAAAAAAATCAGCAGTTTGTACAAGGGTGGCTATGGTTAGGCGACTGTTAATGAGTTTTTTTTTTTTTTATTGATTTTTTATTAAAACCATAGATGACAGAAGAGGCCTAAACTTCATGTTTGTCGTTGTACGTTCTACGAACTCTCCCATAACAGTAGGTATATGAAAAGTTAAAAATGTTGTTTATTTTATAAATAAAATAAATTGATTGTCACAAAACAAACACACGCACGCACATCCGACCCGACATCGACACGATATTGGCGATCAGATGATCGGATACGTTTAGTGCCTTGTCTTGTTATCGTAACCTATATCGTCGCAGACAGCGACCGACACCGATATAGGCACGATATCTACCGGCGAAGACACAATGCGGGGAGAGTAGCGGCATTCTTTCACTTGAACACACTTTTTCTCACTGCCGACTTCAAGACGTTGATACTTAGTAGGCACTGTGGTTGTTTGATGCGTCGCGATGGTCATCGAAATTCACCAATATCATTGGGCCGATAATAATTGTATCGGTATCGAATCGATGTCGGTATAATAGCTGCCGACGTATCGGTAGGTATCGGGTTGGTGTCGTTATCTGCTAACGTGAAAACGCCCATTAGGTACACAGGACATTTTAAGTAATCATTTTAGTTAATTACACCGTAGGTCCCATAAAATGTATATTTATTGAAAAAACCGAATCTAAGAAAAACTAGTTCAGTTGATCAACTGCAAATATTTCATGCTGTGGCATGGATATTCCGCGAAATGATCGGCGGTGCATCGTAAATAAATACGTCACTCTGCATTTGGGGGAGGCGGAGGTAGCGTTTCAAAGGCCTACAGACGCGGAAAACCTCGCCTTAAGAAGGTATACAGGGTGGAAGGGACATCGACGCGAAAACTGGTACCATGGATTCAGTACATGATTCTGAACCCTTTGAAATTTTTCGCCGGTTCGGACGGTAAGAAATCATGTACTGAATCCATGGTATCAGTTTTCGCGTCGATGTCCCTTCCACCCTGTATTATTTCTTTAACCAGAAAGAATAAACATGATACACAGTTCGTTTATTAGCTAATTATACTTATGCTTAGTAGTAAAACAGTCATAATTGTGTCTATGAATTAGCATCTGCTGCCAAGCTAGGTTTATAGCCTGTGTTTCAGCATGCAGCGCCTCAAGGCCTCGGACTGGGTGTGCAGGTAGGATCTTCTCCCTCATGGTAATTACTTTCTCGATGTTTGTGTTCCTCGACTTCAGCCACATTCAATTATTGTTTTTTTTTACCATAACGGGTTAATTCTTGGCCTTCATCTCACCTGATGGTAAGTGATGATCAGTTCAAAGTTGGAAGCGAGCTTCACCCAGAATCCTCAACCACAAAGGACTTAACTTAACTGTGGATACACAACAATGCTGTTAACATTGTTGTTACGGCGACAAACTTAGATAAGATGGTGGTAGCTAGTCAGGCGGTCTTAGAACAAGCCCTACCAGCAACCACAACCGAGCAGAAAATTTAGCCCCCACTGGGAATCGCACCCAAAATAATACACTGCATACGGATTCGCATTCCGAACGTAGATTACCGCTATACATAAAAACGTGCGGTTAGATTTCGCAGTTTGGGCTTTTCATGCCTTATTTATTCCATTTTTGAGATAAAAGTCATAACTCCGATTACTAAAAGGTAAAGTTTCAACCCCATTAAAATAAAAAATCTACATAGGTCATAATACGGATGGCAAGCCTTAATTTAAAGGAACGGTACATTCAAGATGAATTTCTAAGACATCTTCCCGGCGACGTCTTTAGATTATGTATATTACGGTAAGTATAGCTTGGACACAGAATAAATTTTACAGAAGACCAATTTTTCCAATTCATGAAAAATTTTGAGGGAAGCAATGGTCTTCTGAGCTTATAGTTGCACGTATACTACTGACACAGAGTATCTACTTACTGTACTTAGTCGTAAATATGGCACATCGAGCATAACGTAATATCACGCGTGTTTTCTTCAAGGGGCAAATTAAAACAAAACAAAAAAATATTAGTTAGAGATTCTGAGGCATGGTTATAATAAACCTTATAACCACAGATTGCGGGCACCGATCCAAACTCTGGGCAGGAAGAAACCCAACAACAATTGCTCGACCTGGAGTTCAAATTCAAGACCTTCAATCGCGCTTTCGACCACTAAGTCACTAGTCGGACATCTCTTTCTTCATCTCTCTCATACTATGTTTGAAGAAAACACGATTACACAAAAAAATCACGACAGAAAAAAAAAACAAAGTTATTTCCAAACCGAACAAAAAACCGCTGGTATTAAAAAAATACTTCAAATTAGATCACGAAACTTTTCATAATAACTGAAGTCTGAACTAACTATAAAGCAGATAACTATGTATTTTTTTAATTTTAATTTCCTTTATTTTCACCTTAAAAAGAAATTACCTAAACTATCGGCGCCTTGGAGTCTTCTCCCCGCCACTCAGTCCCGCTCGCACTCAAACCGCGAGCAGTAGTGTGCGAACGAGATAAAAATTTAAATTTGAGCAGAGGTATTATGGACTTTTAAAGCATTACGTAGGTACACAATGGCAACAGGTCTACTGCACTAAACTACACTATGGCCACATATCCCTCAAGTGCTGAAAGACTAGAATAATAAAACTAAATAAAGTATCGTCTAGACACGCGACAATTTGCGACTAATTGCGGCAGAGTCGCCTGCCTGCACTCGGCCTTACTTGTCTCTGCAAATAAAATGCTACGAAAAAGTTAAGGAGGATGAATGTCTTTTTAAAAAGAAAATTCTTTGCTCTCTGGATGCTGCAGTTAAAAGGGCTATTAGGTTGCTTTTTGTGAGCTTTTTTCTACCCGAGAGTTGTGGGTAAATTGTACGTGTTTTCATGTGGTGAATTATCTGGCTAGTTTTCGAAATGGAAATACTGTATGACTTTTTGAAGTTAATTTCCTTAGTTAGTGTTTAAGAGTGTACCGACCATTTGCCTTTGTCTCTGTCTTTTTCTTTACGTGTAAAGAGTAAAGAAAATAACCACACGTTTGTACTTTTTCAATGCTTTTCGTTATTTTTTTTCATCATATTGCTCTCTTAAGTAAAAAACTATCGCGCATAAAAGCTCAAGTCATCTATGAACTTTATTTTAGTAAATTAATCATGATATAAAATTACTCATTTATATAAAAAAGTAGTAAAATAGAGGAAAAAATTACTCGATAAGAGATAACTTTGCCTATTTATTCTATCGAGGCAACTTTATCAAATCGTGTTTTAATCGCGCATGTCGCAATGTCTAGTATATATATCCCCAATAATACCAATATACACTCGAGAGCAATGAATCCGGGTCACTTAAAGAATGTTAAAAATCTCGGAAACTAAAAATGATAGGTTAATGCAATAAATTGTATTTAATAGACAATGTAATACTCCTTAAATGAAAGTAAAAAAAATATGAGTCACCATACATTTTATTAACACAAAATTACATAAAGAAAAAAACTGCTGATCTCTCCTTAAAACAAAAATAGGAAACATTAAATTTTTGAACTTTATTACGATTTTCTTGAATTTTAATACTTCGTATTGCCTCCTCGTGCTTCCATTACTGCGTTTACGCGGTTTGGCATGCTGTACACCAAGTTCCTTATACGATTTTGGGGAATATTCTCCCATTCCTCTGTGAGAGCAATTTTGAGCTCACGAAGCGTGATTGGGGGAGGGTTTCGTTGTTTTACGCATCTGCCTAGCTCGTCCCAAGCATGCTCGATCGGGTTGATATCCGGGCTGCGCGCTGGCCACTCCATACGAGTAATGTTCATCTTTGAAGGTAGTCATTCACAATCCTACCTGTATGAGGTCAGGCATTGTCATGCATAAATATAGCATCCTCACCTAAATTGACCATAAATGGACCAACGTGATCATTGAGGATTTCTTCCACATATCTTTCGCTAGTTAAAGAGCCGTTTTCTATGATCACCAGCTCTGTGCGACTTTCAGAAGAAATTCCGGCCCACACAAGTACAGACCCACCACCGTAGGCTACTTTTTCTTCGATGCATGCTTGCTTGAATCTTTCCCCTGGTCTTCGATACACTCTGTGTCTTCCATCGTGCTTGTAGAGCATAAATTTTGATTCGTCGGAGAACATAACTTTTGACCAATCTTCAATACTCCAATTTACGTGGCTCTGGGCATATCTTAGTCTTGAAATACGATGCCCACGCTCCAGTTTAGGGCCGTTTGCAGGTCTAAGGGGTTTTAAGTTAGATTCAGCAAGGCGACGTCTTACTGTCCATGCACTTGGGTTACTTCCTCCGAGGCGTCGAAACTGATTTGTGAGTTCAGTTCCTGTAAGAAAGCGATTTCGAAGCATGGTGTTCACCAAGTATCGGTCTTCTCGTGCTGTGGTACACCTGGTTCTGCCCGTTCCTGGTCTGCGTAGGTTAGAACCAGTTTCTTCGTAACGTCGGAGAACTCTTTGTACTGTTGACAGCGACACACCGACAGTCCTGGCTGTATCGCGCTGACTCCGGCCGGTTTCCAGCATTGTAAGTATTCTGGTGCATTCTTCAGGCGTAAGCGACATAATTTCAGCTTGAATAATGAATATAGAGCACTATCAACATGGTTTATGTACCCACATAAATGACAGATTACAAACAAAAGCAAAACCAAATGCTGTAATTTCATAGTTCCATCTTCGAAAGTGGCCCTTTTTCAAATTTGATTTTTTTATGATATAACTTTACAATAACTAAGAAGTTTTAATACCTTCATTTAAGGAGTATTACATTGTCTATTAAATACAATTTATTGCATTAACCTAGCATTTTTAGTTTCCGAGATTTTTAGGATTCTTTAAGTGACCCGGATTCATTGCTCTCGAGTGTATTTCCCTACATTTCAATTTAATTGTTTACTACTTCAAACAAGCTTTAGAAACATGTTTGTTTGTAAAAAAAAGCTCGGTGCCCTCTTAAGTAGGTACTTTCAGAAAGGGCAGGCAGGACCAACCGAGGGTTGAAGTTTGTTTTCTACCAATAACGTTGTCTAAATCAATAACGTAGGCAAAATTATTATTATAAAGGTTTATTTTGTATTGTTTTGTGACCATTTTTTAAATTTTAGTATTTTTGGACCCCCTTTGGTTTAGACTTTTTATTTTTATTATTTATAAGCTGTTGTCCCCGACTTTGTCTGTGATCTAGGATGAAAAGTCTATGTCCTTCTCCATGTCAAGGTCTACCGATGTGCCAATTTTCATTCAAATACGATCAGCCGTTTTAACGTGAAAATAAACCAACAAACTCACTCTAGCATTTATAATATTATAGTTAGGATTGATTAAACTCTCACTTATAACTATATTACACCCGATGTATTCTGTAAAACTCTCACCGTGAAAACTTAGGTAAGGTGAGTGGTCAATAGTTTAAATTCCTACAGTGCTATTCTGTAACCATCTCACCGTGAAAACTTAGGTGAAGTGAGCTCGGAGTGAGCTGTCAGTCCCCAGCAGCAGGTGGAATGACAGCTCACTTCACTTAAGGTGTCATAGTGAGATAATTACAGAATAGACCGGCTGATGCAAGAGATTGACACTATTGACTGCTCACTTGAAGCTCACTTCACCTAAGTTAACACGGTGAGATTTATACAGAGTAGATCGGCAGGTTTGTTGTAAATAAATCTATAATTAACTTATTTATTATTGGCATCAGAGAAGACACGTATTCTTCGATTTTAACTGACCATAATAGCTAAAAAGATACAGCCCGAGGCGGTGACCAACAGACTGACTGACGGCCTCTAACACCTTTTGGTTAAGAAACCCTAAGGCTATGTTCAGATGTCAAAATTTAAACGCGCGTTTTCAAGTCGCGCTTTTAGACATCCTGATATTTACATAACAACGGATCACATGCGAGCGCGTTAACGCGCGTCAGTGAGCGTTAACGCAGCGCTCAGAGAAAAAGACGCAAGCAATCGCGCGTTGACGCCTTGAAACCGAGACAAGTAGTAGTACATAGTAACTCTCGCAACGCGCGTTTTATCTGAACCCTCTTTAAATTTGATCGTGCATTGACGTGCGGTAACACGCGTTACTTGTGAACTTAGCCTAACAATGCACTTTACATATTACAGCTACATAACCAAATCATAACCTCGGCACACGATATATTCCTACATTTGCATATGATATGAGAGGACTTACCTCACGACGCGAACGGTGGCTTCTCACAAAATGTAATAAAGTCTGCGTCTGCGCGCGATATAACTAATAACGAATATTTTCGGAGTTAACTTACTTCGGCAACATGTTTATATGGAAAATTGGTGAGATTCTTTCGTGAGTGAGCATTTTTATGACGAAAATATGTTGTGAATATTGTTACCTGTATTATTTATTATGCTTGGGTTTTATGCTCTTTTACGTTAGAAAATATGGCATAAATAAATTAAAGTATTTATCTTCTTAATTTTCAAGAAAATATACTACTTTCGTGTGGTTAGTGACTAACCTGGGGGTCTACTCCCTAATCGAAGTCTGTAGTTTCAGCCGAAATTACGGACGCTTTGGGCTCTACCTCACTTGCGGTATGTCCGTAAGTAAAACGGAGCGCAAAGCATCCGTAACTCCGGCCGATACTACGGATTTCGCTTAGGGAGTTAGACCCCCTGTGTCAAACTCAAAGCATTTATTTCAATTAAACCATTTACAGGCACTTTTGAATTGTCAAGGGGTCAGTCAGTCAGAAATATGAAGCTAGTTGCCCATTCCATTTCCAAAGCGTAGGTTCCTATGGAGAAGAACGGGCAAGAAATTCCATGGACACTATGAAAAAAAAAAAAAAAACTTACAAAATAATGTTTACATCATTCATGTTGAAATTATACATGTGAGAACAATGTAGAAAGACGTGCACGTAAAAAGCGTCCGTAATAAAAAGATAAAAACAATTCAAAAATTAAAAATAAGCCGTGGCAGATAAGAGATGACCAGTCCCTACTGATGGCGCCCGTTCACGAACATGACGCATGGAACAGCACCGTTTAGCTCAACCATTTTGAAGGGAACTCAACGATCCAACACCCACGCCACCACCAGCGAGACATTTGAGTGAGCATGACATACTCTTAGCCGCCAGGGCATATCAAGTCAATGAAAGACGTACCCAGTAAATGGTAGCTTTATAGAAGGTACATGGTCACAGTGCTCACACATGTGCTATGCAATTATACAATAAAAAAGAGATTGAAGTTATACAATTCAATTAAATTCAGCAGCTCCAACAAAATTCTCGAATGCTAATCAATTAGTTTATGCGCCCTTGTGGAGCTGGACCAGCGTTGAGCCAAGCATTTTTGTCAGCGATATAATCCCCAAGCTTATAATATACTTGGCAGCATAGTGTGCGTTTAATACAAGATTTAAATTTCGTTTCATTTAGTTGTAGTATATGGGGAGGTATTTTATTGTAACATTTTAAACAGTACCCCATGAAGGATGAGTCTACTTTAGCCAGTCTGAAACCCGGTTGAACTAATTGGTCCCTATTTCTAGTACTATAATTGTGTATTTCACCTCTTTTACTGAAAAGATTAAGATTTTTCCAGAGTTCTTACGCCATCCATGGGCCTCTGACTTGACTTCACATCACATGTCGTCGAGAAATATCTCTCAGGCATGCTTCTTCACGATGTTTTCCTTCACCGATTTTGAAGAAAGTATAATTATACAATACGCACATGAATTCGAAAAGTCAGAGGTGCGTGCCTTTTTTTATTTTTTGTGTGGGATTTATCAAATAACTTCTCCCGCTCTGGGTGGAGCGGGAGGACGTGTCAGACTCTTACTGGCTAAAACCCACCCGTGTTCCTTCTGTTGCCTGTGCAATGCCAGGGGGCCACGGTACCCCTTTCGGACTTTCCCGCAACCCCGGCAGGCATCGGTCCTAGCGGACCCCGAGCGGGCAGTCCGAGGGTCACACCGTTAAGCTATCACTAATTTTAAATAAAATATAGTTTTATTTCATCACGTCTGTATTACTCGTTGCGTTCAACCGGGCAGAGATCTAGATTCGGACTTTTACTGAGAATTCCTAAATGGAAACACTCAATAACATTCAGCCTGACCTAAGTATTGAACCCGTGCGGTCCACACAGCAGAAGACCGCATGACTTGGTAACGCGTCCATTGTGGTGACGATTCTCAGCATTGAGGGCACCACGAAGCAGAAGAATCGAACCCCGGACCTCAGAATTCGAGCAAAATATTAGACCAAAAAAAAGTTCAGGAGCTAGGTTATCTTTAAAATATTTCATCCTGTCAAATAGATGAGACACAGACCAGGATGACCAAGAACAGGTCATCCTTCTAACCAACGCATGACTGTTCAGTCTACTAACACCTCTTCGAAATAAACCGTATCCCTCACAAACACATCACTCCTACATTACTAAAACAAACCGCACGTCGTTATATTTATTGATACAACAGTTTTGGATGTTATTCCCACACATACAGACATACTTACGTACCTAATGTCGGAAATGTTATTTGAATCACAGTGTACGGTTAACAGATGGGCAAGAGGTCGTGTCGGGTAAAACAATGATGATTTAATTGAGATAACATGAACAGATGAACACTGATTAATTAATTGCTCGGAGCTCATGGCTAAGGAGAAGCTCGTAGCTAAGTAATTCGCTTGCCGGAGTTGATCCGTGGATGTAACCATTTTTAAGATAAGATAAGATATATTTATTTGCCCAAACATGTGTTACACATACAAGAATGAAAACATGGATGCAGGATAACATAACAACAAAAAAATACAGGATCAGACATGTTTGCCATAAGCTATAGCGTACTAATATGAATAGTAACGATTGTTAATAATTAATTTCAAGTCAGTATCAGTAATTTAAAGTGAATTTAGCAAACAATAAGAAATTTGAAAATGTCAACAGTAAATCACACTAATATTGTAAAGGCGAAATTTTGTGAGTGTGTATGTTTGTCTCATCTTCACGCTAAAACTACTGAACGGATTTGGATAAAATTTGGCACACAGATAGTTTATAACCTGGATTAACACATGGGGTACTTTTTATCCCGATATTCTCGAGGGATCGAAACTTATACGGGTGAAATCGCGGGGCGCAGCTAGTAAAACATAATTCCAAAAAAAAATACTATGTCTAAATAGATGCTTCAGTCAGAAATTCACTAATATTTAATCATTATTGTACAATAGTTATGAAGTCAAATTAGAATAGATTTTAATTTTTGCTTAAACAAATTAACCTGACAGAGCCTCCATGCCTTGGAAAGCACGTTAAGTCGTTGGTCCCGGCTGTCATTCGTGGATCTTTGACAGTCGTTACGGGTCGTCAGAAGCCCGAAAGTCTGACAACCAGTCTTAGCATACCTTACTGGGTTGTGGAAGTCAGATATACAATCGCTCCATGTAAAATACTGGTATTCAGCTGCACCCGGTAAGACTGGAACCCGACCCCAACATAGCTGGGATAAGGCTAGGAAGATTGTTTTTTTTTTTTTTAACTGATTAATTAATTACACCTTATGACTGCCTCGTTGTTCAGCGTGATGCCCTAAGTTTAATTCCCGGTTCGAGTAGTGTTATTGGATTTTTCTATAGAAAATTCTCAGTAGCAGTGTAGAGTTTGGATTTGTTAAACGTATTTTTTCTGCCAAATGGCTAACAAGCGAATTTTGAAGCAATTTTCACATGATTTTATTCCTAAGTCACCTTAAAAGCACCCACGTGTTAGGAAACGACATCTTTCACTTACTACTTTACATATTCCGACAATCTCTTAAATGACAATAAAAATGCAAAACTTCATCTGCACTTCAAAACGCTATAAATTCATTATTTGTTTGTACTACATAACTGATTTTCTACCGTAACTCCTTCATATACGGCTTAAAATCCCTTGGTTACGTCTAAATGCATGGAACAGCGTTATGCGAGATTGCGCGTAAAACTAATTATCCTGACTGTATTTTATCACCTAAATAGCATTATTATGACATTACACTATAGTCAACTTAAATATCAACAACATAAGGTTGGAATTTCACTGCATACAGAAATGCAAAGCATTACAAACAAAAATTAACTTTATACGTAAGCTCATAAGGTTGGTTATTATTTGTGTTTAGTAGTCATTACAAAAATAATAGGTCCGTCTCTGTGAATAGTACGGAACCCTTTTTAATAAGTTTATCTGTTACAAACGGTACGGAATAATAATCCGGTGACATTTGAGAAGCTTCTAATTTATTAAAAAGAGTACAATGTTGTTGATTTATGTAAGACGTTAAGGGAAAGGGCGGAGATAAAGAGGAAAAGAGGTCTCGAGTTCTATTTGAAAAAATAAAAGACCATTACTATTTAGTTAATTAACGGGCCGGCGGAGCATGCGTAGTTCATACAAACGTAATACCAAAATAATTTAAATATCAACAACATAAGGTTGGAATTTCACTGCATACAGAAATGCAAAGCTTTACAAACAAAAATTAACTTTATACGGAAGTTCATAAGGTTGGTTATTATTTGTGTTTAGTAGTCATTACAAAAATAATAGGTCCGTCTCTGTGAATAGTACGGAACCCTTTTTAATAAGTTTATCTGTTACAAACGGTACGGAATAATAATCCGGTGACATTTGAGAAGCTTCTAATTTATTAAAAAGAGTACAATGTTGTTGATTTATGGTAAGACGTTAAGGGAAAGGGCGGAGATAAAGAGGAAAAGAGGTCTCGAGTTCTATTTGAAAAAATAAAAGACCATTACTATTTAGTTAATTAACGGGCCGGCGGAGCATGCGTAGTTCATACAAACGTAATACCAAAATAATTTGTAAATCGAACATATTCTTAAGGTAGTGTGTATTTATTCTGATTGGATTACAGAATATCTATGCTTCCAAATATATATTTTTAATGGACACTGATTTAAATTCGAGATAAGAGAAAAATAAGTTTTCTATAGAAATTTTAAATTCCTCATATCTCGTCTTTATATCAGTGTCCATTCAAAATATATATTTGGAAGCCTAGATATTCTGTAATCCAATCGGAATAAATACACACTACCTTAAGAATATGTTTGATTTACAAATTATTTTGGTATTACGTTTGTATGAACAACGCATGCTTCGAAGGCCCCTGAAGTAGAAAGAAAGTTGTATGCTTAAAATGAGAAAGAAACATTTATTTATCACAAAGAGACAGTTAGACACAGGTCTGGCCTATTTTTTGGCCAAAGAATCAGCATTGACATACAACGTGGCAATGCTGCACGTCTTTTGGGTACTTTTCCAGTTGTCAGCGATGCGGACGAATTTTTTAATGCCCTATGATTAGTTTTCCCTACTTTTTTTATAAACTTTATTATTATTATTTTAAGTTGATAAGTTTATAAATTATGTAAATATAATCTTAAAAAAGAGACAATTTAAAAAATTATAAAATCCATAATGTTCCTACTAGCTGTGCCGATAAGGTCTAGTTCCGCATGATTTTCAACTTGCAAGTAATGTAGTTTCTATCATATCATAACACATACAATCACGCCTGTAATCCCCGCAAGGTTAGGCAGCAGTGTACCTTTGTACACCCACATCAGTAATAGTAGTAGTAGGTAGGCTAGTGGTGGGTAGCTCGCCGTCCGGCAAGGACCAAGCCCGGGTCGATGGCGCGTTGTGTTCCACGCGCGCCTCAAAGAGTGTCAGCGAGTGAAGGGGTCCGATGAGACCATTGCCTGCCGGGGTTGCGGGAAAGTCCGAAAAGGATACCGTGGCCCCTGGCATTGCACAGGCAAGAGAAGACATGGGTGGGTTTTAGTCAGTAAGAGTCTGACACGCCCTCCCGCTCCGCCCAGAGCGGGAGAAGTCATTTGATGATTTCCCACCCAAAAAGAAAAAAAAAAATGTAGGCTAGTGGTTCCTTTTTCTTTTGAATTATTTAATTTTAACTGTTAACATGACATTGAATCTGATATAAAAGCGTATCATATAATTATGTACATTTTTTTTACGACACATACATTTAACTTTACGACAGTTTCAGCATGGACAAAGGAATACACACTACTTGTAAGTAACTTTATTTCTAACTTAAAACTTCATCATTCTATAATGTTCTGTGCTGGGAAACAGGCCTAATATGTGAGAAGGAGTGGGGCATAATCCACCACGCGTATAACATAAATATATTATTTATTATAATTCAGATTTACATAAAATAAAATCGTCAAAATACTTATTATAACATATCTTCCTTTGAACGTATCCCCTAAAATTAATCACAGACTAAATGAAATCCCGGGCCTATCTCACTAAACAATTCAGTAAGAAAGTCCCCCCTCTCCTCCCTTCCACCCCCAGGCGGGATCAATTAATTTCATCCTCCCCTAACATTACACGCACACTTGTTAGTGCGACACGTAAGCAAAAACTAAGGATACCCTAGCTCTTCGACTATCTTTATAAAAAATAACTACAATCTATCTTAAGTCCATTAGGGGAAGGTTGGTTTTTCTTTGAGCGAAAATGTTAGTTCATAAGCCAATCTCTTCTAAACTTTATCAAGCTAATACCGATCTTATTTTTATTGAGTCATAGTCCATTTTTATTCGTCAGTCATTTTGATTAAGGCCCAATTATTAACAATTATTTTTAGCCGGTTTTCGGTCTTATTTCCAAAGTCAATAAGGTAGGTTTTCCTTTGTGCGTGAGGAGTAAGGGTCGCGCCCTCTGTAGTAATGTTTAGTGCAAATACAGGATGTTTATTTGGTAATAAGTTACAGGGTGCTGTGTAATGAGGACCGACTTGTTTGGGGAGGATTCTTTAAGCTTATTGATGTTGCTATAACAACGTTAAATGGTCTAGTTAGGAATAAAAAACATTCATTGATCATCTAAGTAAGTATTGTATTTTTGGAACAGATTTTTTCTACTTTTCTTGGACCTTTAAGGTGGAACTAGTTGATATTTTGTCCATACAAATTTCGGGAGGATTTTACTCCACTGTTTTTCATTGTAGGTACATCTAAATTTAAATGATATAGTTTTGTCTCATTATTTATTTGTTTCTGTACGGAAACAGGATAGTAAAATAATTAGCAATTAAAAAATTAAGAGCCAACAAAGATTCGTTTTTCTTGCTAATTTTAACGCAACTTTGGGCGTAAATAAATAATAAAAGAGTGTAAAATCTCCAAAACGAAGTCAGCACAGACAAAGCTCAATTCTCGAAGAGGTCAATAAACTTTATTTGTAATTAATGTATTCAGTGGTTTTTTCATAAAACTCGATTTTCCAAAGAAGTTTTCGTAGTTTTTTACGCGCTCGTTGTACTAAAATAGTTCGGAACGGTGCGGTGTTTGTGTGGACTAGACGTTATGCATGTAGACCAGCGTCTAACTGCTCATCACTTACACTATCTCTGTCGGACACGATTCCAGGTGAGACAGCGTGCTTTTTAGCCATGCGCACCAGGGTGTTCGAGCCCGCGAAAAGTTACATTCTAGGTTCGCGATAATGTTAAGCAATTTTCAAAATTCCTTTCCACATACCCGGCACATGCCATCTTTTGTGTGATAAACTGATAAGGTAAGTTTTTTTTTTGTTGTGACTAAGTAATAACAATTTAGAGGCATGAGGAACAGGGTGTAAAGTTCACTCATCCACCATAGAAAAGGGAGGATCCTCCGACCAGACGGGTGTTGTGTCTGGCGGGCCGACTGCCCGGCTGTTGATGTCGGATAGTCTTATACTATATGTCGTTCGCGCGGTAAACTCTAATTGCGCGATGCAGGATTTGTGTGACGTCTTTGATGCGTAGTTCGTATGTGGCGGTGTAACCGCTACAATAACAACCGCATGGGTCGATCCATCAGGTTAAGCTACGCTTGCCGTTGGTCCGTGGATGGGTGACCATCTTTACATACCCCTCCGTGCCTCGGAAAGCACGTTAAGCCGTTGGTTCTGGCTGTTATATGTAGATCTTTGACAGTTGTTACGGGTCGTCAGAAGCCCGAAAGTCTGACAACCAGTCTTACCTAGGGGTATCGTGTTGCCCAGTAACTAGGTTGTGGAGGTCGGATAGGCAAAAACTCCTTAAAAATACGTAGGGCGTTTTCTGATAGAGCAAACATGATAGCTCGCAGGTTTACACGATGCTCGAAGGAAGTAAAAAACAGTATTTTCAGAGCGTATTGCACCTGTTTTTATTCGAGTGCCCTGTGGGCTAACTATACTCAAGAGCAGTACAGCGCCCCACGACTCCAATTCAACAATGCCTACAGGGTGTTGTTGGGGCTTCCTCGGTACTGCAGTGCATCAGGAATGTTCGCTGAGTCGCGCATTGACTGCTTCTATGCGACGATGCGGAAACGGTGCACGTATTTGGTGCGCAGGGTCCATGCCAGCTCCAACACCATCTTGAAGATGATGGCTGAGAGGTTTGAATGAAATTGTGTGTTGTCTTATTTATATTTATTTAATGTACCCATCTGATTATTATTATTTGTATTTTATGATCCAACTGTTATTCAGCTGCATCCAGTTAGACTGGAAGCCCTTAGTTTTAATGATACTCTGGCAGTTTGAGTACTTTATGCGGCCTACCCAAATGTCCTTTCTTTGGTATTGTTCGTCGAGTCGTTGAGCTTCCAAGAAGCTGAGCTGTTCTGAGTTGAGCTCCATGATTACTGACAAATGCTTGCACTGACTGGACAGGCCCGCTCAAATGTGAAATGTAATGAAATGAAATTGTTTATTCTGTAAATAGGATATCGGAATCACTTTTACACGTCATCTTAATAAATAAAAATAAAAATTAGCTAGATGAGTTCGGCGTTTCCTTCCGAGAAGAAAGGCCGAAACAAACTCAGAGGTCACAGTCTCTTTTAAAGTCCAGACATAATGAGGACCATGTATCCCATCTGTGTGGTTCTTTCCTCAAAAGACCATTTCAGGCACGCATCTATATGGTCCTCATGTATGGCCTGACCAGGATTATGTCTGGACTTTAAAAGAGAATTTGATCCTTGAGTTTGTTTCGCAATTTTTTCTCAGGGATAGTTAGATAGGAAATGTCGACTCCATCAATTTTTATTTTTATATGACTTGTAAACGTGATTCCGATATCCTATTTACAGAACAAACAATTTTATTTTCGAAACGCATTTCCATCGGCAATGACGGAATAATATTAGAAGGTGCACGTAAAAAAATACCTTAAAGTGCGGCGTCTGCGTCTCTTTACTTGTCATTACGATGCCACAGACACTAAAGGCACAAGTAACTGATGTTACGTCGGATGCAGACAGGTGGACTATTATTACTACTTTTTTATTACTTTTTTTTTTTTTATCTTTCCGTGACATCACTGCGGAATGTCACAGCATCATGCTGAGATAGGAGCCTTTTGGCCTCGCACAGGACTTTCTGATATATTTTAAGTTTACTTGTGTGTTAGCTATATTGATATCTCTTGTGCTTGTCCCAATAAATACTTTTTCTTTCTTTCTTTCTTTAAAGTGTTCAGTCTATATTTTATTTATACCACTGGTAACTCCGCACCTAACTAACACCAGTTACCTAGGTATCTAGGGGTCGGCTTCCAGTATAACTGGATGCAAAATATTCACCGGCTCCCGAAAATGCCGACCAAAATATGGATCTAACTAAAGTCTACTCAAAGTTTATTTTAGAATTACTTAGTTATATTGAAAAAATCATACTATTTGTTAGAATTTGTAGCACAAACTGAACCTGTGTGTAGGTAATAATTTTTTTTTTTCCAAATCCACATTTTAGTTTACAATTTTTTAAACTGAATCGCGAACGCAGTACCTATACAACCAATCTACTAAGTCAAAAACACCACGTGCTTGTGTGTGAAAGTAGCCGATGCGACTTACCCTTAATAGTGGGGCGAGAGGGTTCAACGAGGCGAGATATTAGCCGATAGCCGATTGAGGCCGATAGCCGTGGCCGATCGGCTATAGTTGATAGCCGGTCAGTTGAAGATAAGTGTTAGATGCGTGGATTGAATGGAAATGTTGGGATTTATTTTATGTTAGTAGGGTTATGGAGCAGCACCCTTGCAGATTCACAATACAGACCGAAACATTAATAAGACACAGTAAATGTGTTAAGACACAGTAAATGTGTTAGATGTACATAAATATACCTATAAGTAGTAAGTTCTTTTTATATTTTTTATTGAGGGATAATAAACAACTACAACTTAAATAATACATACGGTTAACAAAACTTAAAGTAGTAATGTTGCATTCCACTGCATTATCCGCAGATAGACAATTTTAAGATCAGTGGCTGCCACTAGACGAGCATTACCAAAATTAACAAATATTTTGAGATAATAAATTTGTTACTAAAAGATAGTTAGAGCTGCAAAACCAAATCAGATCATAAACAATTTCATTTACTTAAATTATGCTTATGTTTATTCATCACAAAGTAAAAATAGTACGTAAGCATTTAAATTCCGACAAAACGAGAGCTATACTAGTTTGTAGTTTTCTCAAACTGCCGCACTCCTGCCCCAAACGTTTCACAAGCTCGTTGAATTTATTGACTGTTGTCTTACTTCGCAGTTTTGAATCGTTGAATCACCTTTATTTTAACTTAAAAATCTTTCTTTCTTTTTTGTGAGGTTAGTGACTAACCTGGTTGTTATGCCGCCCATGGGCCTCTGACTTGGCTTCACATGCCGTCGAGAAATATCTCTCAGGCATGGCCGGTTTCCTCACGATGTTTTTACTTAAAAATATCCAATATTTACATATCTTAGCAAATGGGTATCTATCGTATTACCCAGTAACTGGGTAGTGGAGGTCTGATAGGCAGTCGCTCCATGTCAAATACTGGTATTCAGCTGCATCCGGTTAGACTGGAAGCTGACCCCAACATAGGTGGAAAAAGGCTAGGCGTGAATGATTTACATATCTTGCATAATAAGGCTAGAATGTTCCCATTTCTGGAACACAGGCCTCCTCTGTGAGAGGGAGTGGGCCGTAATCCACCACGCGTGCCCAGTGCGGATTGGTAGATGTCATATGTCTTCGAATTTTTTGGTTCTAGGACATGCCGGTTTCCTCACGATGTTTTCCTTCACCGTTTTGAGAGCTGTGGTTTTTTTACGTTTGATCTGCGGGGTAGTTGCGTTTTTTTTTTTTTTTTTTTTTTTTTTTTTAATACATTTTAGTGGCAAGTTTTATTTTAAAACATGGCTATGTGTCTTAAATTTTAAACCACTAAAGGTGAGACGAGGCGAGTCGTGGATGACGTAGGGATGAAATGTTTGTTTTGCATATACATCCTACCTATGTAAAATGTATTCCAATAAATCATATAGTTTTGGAATGTGCTAATCAAGACCTTCAATTGGATACCCATACTGCATTACACATTCATTTTATTTTACACATTTGAATATGGAGCCAATCTGCCGCCATTTTTTTTTTTCATAAACGGCACGCCATAAATCCAAATCTGTTCAGGCATTTAAAAGTTAGGTGGAACAAAGAAACTCACATACATATATTCGTGAATCCTTTTTGGTGTAAAAAGATTCATAAACATGTTCATCAGTTCACCTTCACAATAGCCAACCTTACCAACGACATTCTTTTATAAAGAACAATGCGAATGTACCACTTATGTACTCCCAAACGCCGGGTCCGATGATAAAGGGCTCATCTCTCTTTGAGATACAGATATAACACACATATACGTACATACAGCTAGGTGTGTGGATGTCAGTTGAGAGGCTTTGACATCGAGACTGAATGATAGAGTAGGTACTGCGGAAAAAAATCGTTTGAGCTTTGAATACAACTGCGTGTCACACCACGCACAATGAAGGGTTCCGTAGTTGGGATGAATTTATATATTTATGTAGTTGAAAAATATGTTCTCCTATATATTACAACTACAAATGTCTTTGTACGTACAATGCCCTGTTATTTCAAAAACATAGACTTTTTATAGGTTTTCCTGTAATCTATAAGTATAGAACTGTTTTCTGTACTTTTTTTAAAAATTTTAGTCTCAGTTGTTTCAGAGAGATGGGGACTAGTCGATTTTCATATATATCTTTAAAATTACCTAACTTATTTAGGTACGTTACACGTCCGTGTTTGAGTCACAGAAATTCATTTGAGTACCAAACAACTAAATAAAAACAATTTGCTCCTAATCTACCAACAGTAGGTAGATTAAAAGCAAATTGACTGTGACAGACGGACAGACAGCCAGCCAACTAGACAGACACGACTGATGCTATATGGACGGTGAGCAATGGGTAGCTCGCCGTCCGGTAAGGACCAGGCCCGAGTCGACGGCGCGTTGTGTTCCACGCGCGCCTCAAAGAGATGTCAGCGACTGAAGGGGTCCGATGGGACCATTGCCTGCCAGGGTTGTGGGAAAGTCCGAAAGGGAGTGGCCCCCTGGCATTGCACAGGCAACAAAAGGAACACGGGTGGGTTTTAGTCAGTAAGTGTCTGACACGCCCTTCCGCTCCACCCAGAGCGGGAGAAGTCATTTGATGATTTAAAACAAAAAAAAAAAAAAATGATCCGTTTTTTCATTCGGACGTACGGAACCACAAATTGGCGATAGTCATTCTCATGTCATACACACTTCTTCTTCTTCGTCGTTCCTACAATGCTGAGGAACTCGACCACATACGACGCGTCTCCAAGGACCGCTTTGTAAATGCTGCCTTCTTGATCGCGTCTAACCATCTCATTGATGCTCGGCCATGCTTAGATGAACGCATAATATGTCCGAAAAACACAGCAGGTAACGGTATAAATGAACGACCTCAGACAAACCACTGCAAAACAATGGCCCCACACTAGGAATTTCTAATGTATTGAGGAAAAAAAAAAACTTTATTTAACATTTATACATATAATTTACATTTTAAATATTTTTATTAAAAAAAAAAAACATTTACAAATATAAAAATAATATTGTATTATTATTATTCCAAAACTGCGCGCAGCACCGTACACGTGAGAGAAGTGAAAATAAAGAATAAGAGAGATTTCGCGTGGGAGACACTTTCACCTTTCATCTCTCTCATGTAACAAAATGTGCCTAAGCGTGACACATCCTTGAAACTTCATTAAAACGTACACAGCATTCTCATTCCCGCAATATAAAGCACTATAACTTAACTTATAGCATGTTAGAACACACAGCAAGACCTTCCCAGCATCTAAGCAACAGTGGCTCCTTCCCTCGACCCCGCGACCCTCTAACACACTGCCACACATTGTTCAATAATAACATTACAGCATAACGCACCCCCCCCTCACCCCCCGGCCGTAAGGGGGAATTAGTTTACGTGACCATGCATAAATTATTGGGTATTTTTTGGTAATTCTTTCAGAATTGGATGTGATAAAGTTTATTTTTATTTTTTATTACATTGGTGTCATCTTTTTAATACTGCTTTACACGGAATTCGTCGTTTTTCCATTAACATTATAATTTTCGTTAATCGCCTTTTTATATCTACAGGTACTCCGAGGTCTTTTATATACAACGTGTTCATTTTGAAATCCCATAATCCCATCGCATTAATGAGACCATGTCAAAGAATCAACAAGTATATAATATTTTCATTTTTTTAGGGTAACTTACCACTAGACTTCCTACCACTAGACTAGATGTGTGTATCTCATTGATAAGTACGAATAAATCATTTTCATTCATACCAATCATTCATAATTAAAGCTAAAAAAATGCGATATATATTATATTCATTTGATAGATTTCGATAGAGATTACTTATATAGTCCTATTGAATGACTATTTACGGTCGCGAATCTGCGACTGGCGAGTCAAGCAAAAACAAGCGTACCATCCTTTTCTCGAAGCAGTTCAGGCCATTTTCGACCACCCTATAACTTCGTTGAGGATAAAACTAGAAGCCTGAACAAACTAATTTAATATAATATCACTAGTGAGATAAATTGTGTTTAGTGCGATTGCCAAGTCAATGTATTTATTTTAAACAAAAGATTTTTAATATTGATATGGTCACTATAAGAAGTTGTTAGGTTAGCCAATTACGTAATAACTTAAGACAGAAGGACCCTCAAGTAGGGACTGAATAAATTGACCGACTTGGTATTACATGGATCTCACAACTTTTTATGATAGAAGAACTGAGTTGCGAGACTTGGTTTTTTTACAGGTTATGTTTTTGATGGCATCACATTTCAATCAAGATACAACGGACACAGACCTGCAATTTGCAAAAAACGTAAGAACATTTGACTTTCGTGGGCTATCTTAGCGCATCCGCCTTAACGTTCGCAAACCGTATCCTCCCTCCCTCCATCCGCTGCCACCCTCGCCATCCCGCCCCACACACGTGTCACACAATGTGCAATAATTGACTGCATCGATCTAATATTACATTTCTTTGTGTTTATTTTGCAATGCTCCCCTTTGGTTGCATCGTGCGTGCAGCGAGTAATGAAATTGAATAAAAATATTAACAATTAATGGCAAGGGAAAAAATCTGAGCGGTAAAACGCGGCGGAATATGGCACGCGTATTTCCGTTTCGTCGTAGAAAGTAAAAAAAAGAGTCATCAGTGAGTATTATCATTATCATCGTCCTTTCTTTTTTTCCAAATGTCCTTTCTTTGGTATTGTTCGTCGAGTTGAGCTCCTTAAGTTCTGAGTTGAGCTCCACGATTACTGACAAATGCTTGCACTGACAGGACAGGTCCACTCAAATCTGTGTGGTTCTTTTCTCAAAAGACCATTTCAGACCATTTCTACATGGTCCTCATATGGCCTGACCAAGATTATGTCTGGACTTTAAAAGAGACTGTGACCTCTGAGTTTGTTTCGGCCTTTCTTCTCAGAGTAGTCAGATAGGAAACGCCGAACTCATCCCGCTAATTTTAATAAAAAAATAAAATTAAGATGACGTGTAAAAGTGATTCCAATATCCTATTTACAGAATAAACAATTTCATTTCATTTCATCGCTCAAGGCGTCCACTTCTGGACCTAGGCGTCTCCCAAGCATTGGAAATTGGACAGAAAAATCGATTCTTTCCGCATCCAACGGATTCCCGCAACCTTCACCAGGGGGCCTAGACATGTGCCAACCGCTTTCGAAGCGTTTCATATTTCCGCAACAACTTTCAACATGGTTGACATAAGGTGCCATAAATGTCAATCCAATACCTTTTTTGCCTTTTCCCTCATTGTTATCGCTGATAGAATATCAGTTTGTCTAGGCCTCCAGGGGCCCAAGTCTGCGGTTACAATAGTGTCAGAATGGTCTATCATTGATTTCATAATTGTTGATTTTGACAAGCTTGGTAATTTACTAATTTAATATAATGGCGTCATTATGACTTTCCAATGGTCAGCCACTGACACTCCATTGAAAGAAATGGCACCTATTGGTAATCTCGTACATAATGAATGACTGACTTAGGCGATAATCTGCTAAAACTTTGACAGTTCCTTTGATCAGTGACCTACCCATGAGAACGTCATTGTGCAGTCATTTCTTTTAATTCGTTACGAGTATCGTGTTTGTGGAATACAATGATCAACCAAAGATCGACCATTATGAATTTAGCAGATTACGAACTTTTAGCAAAATGACAATGGGATCGTGTTGGAATGACGAATTTATAAAAAAAGCAGACTTGGGCCCCAGCAAGGTAGTCGAGGTTCTGGTCATCGGTTCACATTGATGAGGTCCAACACCCCTGCTGCATCGCCCTTTGAATATATTATATCTTCTTCAATTTAAATAACAGGAGAAACTGACTGACTGACATATCAACGCTTAGCCGAAACTATTGGGACTAGGATCGTGAAATTTTGCACACATAAATAAATAAAACATTTATTTCAAAATCACTTCCATATTTGTTAGAAACTAGTGTTAGTAGGTATCATTATTCTAAGCTGCGTGAGGCACGCCGATCCCGGGAAATGCCTACTTGACGAAGAAGGGGGGTTTGAAAATTCCACTTTTAAGGGAGCGAAAAGGGGGGATTTTATTTGTATGAAAAATCTTAAATTGAGTTAGTAAAAACTTGAAACTCGTCACAAAAAGTACTAGGCTTGCGTGAATTCAATATAGTATTGCAATCATTAGACGTTGTGCACAATTTCTGAGATGTAACCTAACAAAAAGTACTAGGCTGACATGAAATCACGACAGTATTCAATCATTACGTTATGCTACAAATAGGATTTGGATGAGGCAGACAGATAGGTTACAACCTGGATTAACACATACGATACTTTTTATCCCGAAAGGTAGTTAAAAGGATTATAATTATTATCACTTTTAATATCTCTATCTCCATTTCATTCACCCTCTCACATCTTATAACCATAAACCTGCTTTACAACGATAAGTTCCAAAGCCGTGTCTCCCAAAGTAACCCCCCGTTTATCTCGCTCTCACACAAGAGTGCCAACTTACTAAAACAAAGGTGTACTCTGCACACAATCCTCATAATGAGAACAAAGAGTAAACAGAGCACGTGTGAATGATACTAGCGCTTAGAGCAGGGCTACCAACCGTTGTATTCACAGTGAGAACCCTTTTGTTATATTTTATGAGAACTTTTTTGTTTAAGGCCCCAATTATACTGTCATATATATTTCCTGTCAAATTCTATGATCAAAGTTATATGATGCTGTTCTTAATTTTTACAAATTACACTTATATGATCAAGATCATATAAACGTCACACTTAATCAAGATGGATAACGACTTATCCGTGTTTGATTTAGCCATTTTTGAAGTTAGACGGATATGATCATATTTATACGCTTGCTATCAAATAGGATCCCATAACTATGATCATAGACAATTTAAAAAAAAAAATATAAATCTTATGTAATTATTATACCGTCATAGGTTCTTCATATAAAATTAACTCGTACATCTCTGATCATATTCGTAAAACACTTAACACACTACACTTTACATACACTATAAAACTGATTTACATCATAAGTTTATGCTTTATGTATGTATGTACATATTTATTGTATATGTAGATGGTACACCGCTGACTACCTGCAGTATTGTCTCTCCTATTACCTTTAATCCATCCAAAGGTTGTCTGTAAAACATCGCTTTAAGCGATAAGACCGCCCATTGTGTCACCCTATGCAAAATTTCTAAATTATGTCTGTGATTTTTATGGTGTACAATAAAGAGTATTCTATCTATCTATTTATCTATCTATCTACATCCGTAAGACGTCCTCGTAACATAAGGTCCAGTTGAAAACCAGCATCAGACACTAGTTGTCTGACATTTATGCTGAATTTGGCGCAGCCATGAGGCACACAATACTATTTTAAGTTATTTTTTTTTTCTGTTTTTGTTTTTTTGTGTTTATATTGTGTGCCTTAACCTGAGTCAAATAAATTTATTTTCTTTCTTTCAATATATTTCTATGATAGTGTATAGGGCTCTAAAACTTCACAACGACACGACAGTGTTAACTGCTTCGTTGTTCTAGTGGTCACAAGCGCGACTACTGAGCAAGGTCTTGGGGTCGATCCTCAGGTCGGGCACTGTTTATTTATTTAAAATTTTCGCACACAATAAGGTACAAAGGCAGGCTTAATGCCTTAGCCCACGATCGCGCGGGCGTAATAAAATCGCGGCGATATTTTTTGTGCACTAGATTTTCAACTCTCTGCTCAGCGCCAAGAGTTGAAAATCCAACAGTGTGTTTTTTTTCAACGCGCTGGGACGAGAATTTCTAACGCGTTGGTTTCTCAACGCTCGGCTCAACACCGAAAGTTGAAAATCCAGTGCGCGATGAAATTCCGCCGCGATATTTTTACGTGCGTGCGAACGTGGGCTTAGGCATTCTCTACCAGGCAACCAAGGGTAGTGAAGAGATAAGACATATTGCATCCAATTATATAGAATCTATTTTTTCTAACAGACAGCTGTGCTGCTGGGGAGTTTGTTGCGCCACTTCTTCTTCCCAGCAAAAGCACTAGGAAGTGGTGAAGGGTGGGCGTTTTGAGAAACTGTCTCCAGTAACTTTGACGTTCGAAAAGTGCTGATTCTCAGCCTAGTTTGAATAAATGACTTTTGAATTTAGATGGTAGATGCTCTGATTGACTACGTACTAAGGAGATAATAATAATAAAAAATATAAAAAAAAGCATAATTAATGTTATTGGGGTTTTCCGTTAAGAATTTCTCAACAGCAGCTTCTGTCATCTTATTTTGTGCCCGGTCGATGGCAACTAACTCACTCTCTAATATTACATGGGACTTAAACATAACAGGCGACATGTAGGTGTGCTGTGAACCTCTGCCATGCCTATGGGGAATAAAGGCTCGTGCAGACCATCGCGACGCGACTCGAACAATACAATTTCTAAGAAAACTTTACGGTATAACAATAACCGGTGTCGCGTCGCTCTAGTCTGCACGAAGCTTAAAGGTGTGATCTAATCTAACGAGCCTGTATTGTGCCGTTGTGCCACTGCAGGACACAGACCTCCCTCTCCCTTTTCCACACAATTGACGGCACGGTTGGCGCAGTGGTTAAGCGATTGACTGCTGCGCTGCGTGTCGTGGGTTCGATTCCCGCACGGAACAAATATTTGTATGACCTACAAGTAATTGTTCCGGGTCTGGCTGTTTGTGTATGTGAGTTTGAATGTTTGTAAACGCACCCACGATACAGGAGAAATTCCTAGTGTGGGGCAACGTTTAAAAAAAAAAAAAAAAACTGTCTTTGTGCAGCCCTTCCAAGTGTGATGTGTTGTGTCATTTTATGATACGACAAATAAAAATGTCTTGATATTAGTCAGCAATGCAGCATGCTAGGTATGTAGAAAATATGACAAGGTGTTGCGAAAAATATAACGCAAAATACTTTCTTAAAACATGTCACGGAAGACGATTTATCTTTTCTGAGGTAACAGCTGCTGTTGACAAATTTCCTTGTATTTTAAAGTTTAAAGTGACTGGAAAATAGCACAAAATGTTCAGACGACCATACATCAGTGGTAAAAATTGGCCAAGTGCTAGTAGCATTCTCACATGAAGGGTTCCTTACCACCGAAAAATATTTAACACTACGTTTTTAATTTAGCAAAAAAAAAATGGTTTCTTGTATGGAGACTCCCTGTAATTTTTAACTTTATTTTATTTTTAACCGACTTTCAAAAGGAGGAGGTTGTCAATTCGGATGTTTATATATTTTGTATTATTGCTTTTATAGCGGCAATAGAAATACACAATCTGTGAAAATTTCAACTGTCTACCTATTACGGTTCGTGAGATATAGCCTGCTGACAGACACAGACCGACGGACGGACGGAAGGACTGGGGACTAGTGGGGAAGTTTAGTAATAGGGTTCCGTTTAGCAATTTTCGGGTACGGAACACTAAAACTAAAAGGTTTGTAGTTTTTTTTTTTTTTTTTTTTCATTAATACATTTTATAATATAGGTATAACTAAAAATAGTTTTTTTTTTTATGAAAATATTTTTTTATTTTTAACTAGTAATCTTAGTAGCTAATGTGGGTTTTAATAAAAACAATAGTAAATTAATATTATGCAAACTAAAATAGCGTCGAAAAATTCATCCGCATCGCTGTCGACTGGTAGTGTGCCCAAGAGACTGGCCGCATTGCCACGTTGTATGGCAATGGTAAAAACCAGCTCTGGCCAAGGTAAAAACCAGCCCTTGGGTCACGGGAAGTGTCAACCAGTTTTATTAGTTCTCAAAACTGAATATTCATACACATAGTCTGGTAAAGCTAAACAAATTGCATTAAAAAAAAAAAAACTTTTCCTATAAACTGTCCAGTGGATGTCAATCATTCGCTCGCAATGGACGCGCCGCGGGTTAACCCCAGCCAATATTGACGCGACGCGACGATTCCCAGTTATGTGCCGGCGACACGACAAACTGCACTTTATTCATGAATTATAGCACTTTTATGTATTATAGCAACTATTTATGAATTAATAGCCATATAAAAAGTTCGATTGAAGTGCAAAGGGTGGTAACTAAGGTTTTTTTATTGAAAGTAAAAGCCGTTAAGTGACCGGAATATTGCTGAATTAATTTAAAGTGTTTTTTTTTTATGAAAGTGATAATGTTTCTTGAAATTCTTAAAGATGGGAATGGCATATGTTCGCCCCCTAATACATGCGACTTGAACATAACTAGAAAAAGTGGGTGAACACCTCTACCTATCACTCTGGGGATACAGGCGTGATGTTTTACGTTCTGTGTCAGACCATAATCAATTACTTGGAATTTAATCGAACTTTAAACAATTGGCTTTGTGACAGATGTTTTTATTCAATAGATGATTATTGAAATTTTAAACAGACATGATTTTAGACAGACCTTAAAAAATTACGAACACTTATTCAAATTATAATTCTTGACATTATTTTCTAATCCAATCAATAAATCGATGAACTGTCTTAACTTTGAGACAATCGATGACAATCATGATAATCTAATAAACTAAATTAATATATTTTGTAATGTAATAATGCTTACTTAATTAATATTAAATTTTGTTATGACTATGATGTGTATGACTAAAATGAAATTGATGTAATTTCATGATATTATGATTTTGTTTCTTTATGATTATGTAGCCACCACATATTAATTATAAGACCTTCATACTGTACTCATGTTTTACAAAATAAATATTATCTTATCTTATCTTATCTCATACCTACTATAAATATTTGCACGACTGACAAGTAGAATATAGTGAAACTAAAATTACTCTACCATGTTATTATGTACCTATATTCTGGCAAATAAATAAATTTAATTTCATTAAAAAACTCAAACTCAAAGCATTTATTTCAATTAAACCCTTTACAGGCACTTTTGATTTGACAAAGAGTCAGTCAGTTAGTCAGAAAGTTGAAGCTAATTGTAGTTAAAATGAAATGTAACAACTACAATACGACATCCCTAGTCTTGTTTTCTTCATTTTTTTTTTGTTTGTTTGTATATTAGTACCTTGCAGCTATTTCCTAATTAGTTATTATTTAATGATGCTTTTATATTTTGTGCTGTCTTTTGTGTGCACTAAGACCTAGTTTCACCATACACTGTTAGTTAGTTTTGACGTCCCGTTAAATAGACAACGGCCCGTTAAGCGTAGTGAGTGTTTCACCAAGTACTAACGAATCGTTAATCCTCTTAACAAGGCGTCAAACTTAATCACTGCTCCAAAGGTCCGTTAATGCTTTTAACGGCTGTCAATTGGTTGTAAGTTGGTCAAATAAAATGGAAGCAGCGTAAAATTTTATTTTTGAACACGGAAATGATGATATTTTCGAAAATTTACAACTTTTAGACAATAAAGTTCAACGTCCTAAAACATACAAAGATCGACGTGACTTATATTTTGAAGAATATGACGATCTAGATTTCAGGACAAGGTTTCGTTTATCGAAAGAATCTTGTACATATAGAGGTCTTGCAAATGATTGAAGATAAACTTCAATATCCATCAAATCGGTTAGTACCTACCTTAAAATTGCCTTATTAGGTAGGTATGTGAATTGTAATAAAAATATGCCTATGATTCGACTTACAACTTCTTACGTAAGTAGGTACCCACCCATGATGTTTAATATTATTAGAAATGTTTGTTACCTAACGTAGTGTAAAAGCTCACAGTGGTTCCCACTAGTAATAGGACCGCCCCATCATCACAGAGAGTACCTTCCAACCCTAATTTTTATGAGCAATCGTCACTGCATCTGTTTTTTCGTTTTCAACTACATTTTTATGTTTTGTAATGAGTCCTATTAATATTTCTCGGCGACTTTTTTTCGACATTTTAACACACAAAATAAGTAAAAATTACAATTTAGAAAGAATCAAAATTTGTTGTAAGTACCATAAAGGTTATATAGGTATAATGCACTATCAATTAAGAGTAGTCTTCTTTAGTTGTTGCCTAGCAACTGTTGTTTGTGTCATCCTGTGTTTTACAAATGAAGTTAATTTGTGTTATAATAAAATGTACTTTATTAAACCACTGTGTTACAATGATATCTTAGTTTCATTGTTAGCAAGCTCAGCCAGCAAAAAATACCACAAAACAAAATCATTTGAAAACATTTTTACGAATTTGACGTTTAAAACGACTAATAGAGAATTACACTGCTTATAGAACGTTTTGCTTAGACGCCATGACATTTTAATTTGGTTGCATAAAAACGAGAGTGAATGAAAAGTCAGACCGGTCGTTTTTGTTCACTCGATAATAGATAATATCTGCTAGATGTTTGATTTAGCAACGCCTTGTTAAGATCCCTCCATAGAACGTAAAACTTTTTGACGACTACGTCAATTTTAACAGAGCATTTACTGATGGCTCGTTAAGAATTGTTTGGTGAAATCGGGTCTTAGACCTAGTTTCACCATACACTGTTAGTTAGTTTTAACGTCCCGTTAAATAGACAACGGCCCGTTAAGCGTAGTGAGTGTTTCACCAAGTACTAACGAATGGTTAATCCTCTTAACAAGGCGTTAAACTTAATCACTGCTCCAAAGGTCCGTTAATGCTTTTAACGGCTGTCAATTGGTTGTCAGTTGGTCAAATAAAATGGAAGCAGCGTAAAATTTTATTTTTGAACACGGAAATGATGATGTTTTAGAAAATTTACAACTTTTAGACAATAAAGTTCAACGTCCTAAAACATACAAAGATCGACGTGACTTATATTTTGAAGAATATGACGATCTAGATTTCAGGACAAGGTTTCGTTTATCGAAAGAATCTTGTACATATAGAGGTCTTGCAAATGATTGAAGATAAACTTCAATATCCATCAAATCGGTTAGTACCTACCTCAAAATTGCCTTATTAGGTATGTGATTTGTAATAAAAATATGCCTATGATTCGACTTATAACTTCTTACGTAAGTAGGTACCCACCCATGTTTAATATTATTAGAAATGTTTGTTACCTAACGTAGCGTAAAAGCTCACAGTGGTTCCCACTAGTAATAGGACCGCCCCATCATCACAGAGAGCACCTTCCAACCTTCATTTTTATGAGCAATCGTCACTGCATCTGTTTTTTTGTTTTCAACTACATTTTTATGTTTTGTAATGAGTCCTATTAAAATTTCTTTTTACTAGCACTGAAATTGGACCGGCGACTTTTTTTCGACATTTTAACACACAAAATAAGTAAAAATTACAATTTAGAAGTATAAAAAATTGTTGTAAGTACCATAAAGGTTATATATAATGCACTATGAATTAAGAGTAGTCTTCTTTAGTTGTTGCCTAGCAACTGTTGTTTCTGTCATCCTGTGTTTTACAAATGAAGTTAATTTGTGTTATAATAAAATGTACTTTATTAAACCACTGTGTTACAATGATATCTTAGGTTCATTGTTAGCAAGCTCAGCCAGCAAAAAATACCACAAAACAAAATCATTTGAAAACATTTTTACGAATTTGACGTTTAAAACGACTAATAGAGAATTACACTGTATAAAGAACGTTTTGCTTAGACGCCATGACATTTTAATTTGGTTGCATAAAAACGAGTGATTGAAAAGTCAGACCGGTCGTTTTTGTTCACTCGATAATAGATAATATCTGCTATATGTTTGATTTAGCAACGCCTTGTTAAGATTCCTCCATAGAACGTAAAACTTTTTGACGTCTACGTCAATTTTAACAGAGCATTTGCTGATGGCTCGTTAATAATTGTTTGGTGAAATCGGGTCTAAATCAACGATTTACCTATCTATCTATCTACCCTAGTCACCCCACAGGGAATCCAGGCGTGAGGAGTATTTGTTTTTCCATTAATTAATAAGTAGATAATAATAAATAGCCGCCACGTTGTGACGTCAGGGCAGTAGAACGGTGGGTGTAGTGACGTAATACATTTTCAAACAAAGAATAAATTAGGACTTTAATTTTATCTATGTCGGGGGAACAGTTTACTTTTATTTCGATAGAGTACTTATTTAAATATTTTTTAATTCATTTGCGTCACACAAACGACCTTTACCGAGGGTGCTACTGTTCTATTTATTTTTTCGACAAAGAACTAATAATAAATAAATTTTTAACAATTTACCTTTGTGCTCTCCCACATAATTATATTTATTTTTATTGAGAGCAAAAATTAAAAAGTTATCCACGTAGTTTTCAAAGGAGATTCAGCTGGAGCGTAAAATTATGCGTCCATTAGCGATGAATTAGTATTCAGCCAACCGCACTACTCTAGTTAAGTAACTTAGGTATTTATACTCACTGTAAAACTATACTATAATATATTAACCCCTGACGTTTATACTGAATTTTATAATATGCATGCAGGACAAAAAAACTGTAACAGCTGGCACCAGAAACTAATTTGTTCCGAGGAAAAACACGGAGGAAGCATCCCGGGACAATTGTCGGAAACTTTTCTAATTAAATATTTGGGGAAGTCAGTTATGATACCAAATAAACTTGTTATTACTTACATGGAAATATTGTATGTTATATGTTTTTATATTTGTAGATACTTACATATTCTTATTTTTATATGTTGAAAATTAAAAGAGTCTACGATGGTGAAGAATTACCATGAACAATCACAAAATACAAATAACGAAAAAGAAAAACGAAAAAAAAAATTGAAAAAATGTTTTAACAACAATAGTGTGTGCCTCACGGCTGCGCCAAAAAGGTTCATTTCAGCATTAATGCCACACAGATGCTGTCTGACGCTGGTTTTCTAAGTGACGGGAAGTACAAACAGTTTCAACATAACTAACACATATTTTTAAAACTTATAAATAAATAAACTATAGTAATCAAACAAATATAATTAGAAAAAGTAAATCATTAGTCTTCATCATAATCAGAAAAGCTTCTTTCTTTCCTCCTACTCTCAATATATGCGGTTAGTATATTCGTTCGAATGGTTGCTCGGTTTTAGCTAAAAATTATGCACACTCCCAAATAAAAAATGTATCCATTCATCGTTGAGTTTTATTGGAGGCATAACTTGCAACTTTTTATATGGCGTGATATTGAGTCATAAATGTTTTTTCAGGTTTGGTGACAGCTGGAAGTACTTACATATAACTTCGCGAAACTGCTTTACTGTCGAGCGCAGTATTTTACGATAAAAAAGGGTTTCAGTTTTGGAATTTAGGTTACTTTGACCCATATAATTATTTTGGAAATGTTATCAAAAATTACATTTACATTCATTTTAAAAGTATTAATACGAAAAAACAAACACGCATGTACCCATATCAACAAGACTGATACAGTCCCATGTTGGGCGCCAACTTTCAACCTCATAATTTTTGTACCACGATCATGAAGGTATAGAAGCGAGATGTAGCAACATAATCCGTCACATGTGTACCGTGTGTTTATGCTAGCGTCACTCCGCATGACTGATGACGGGGCCCACTTGGGCGCCAATAAGCCTGCATTACCAAACGCTGTAGTACGTTGAGTAATGAATTCCCGCGCAAAGATGGATGTATTCCTTTAAAAATTAATGAAGGCTTTAACGAATAAAAGCAAGAGGAAATCTTCAAAAAACATTTTCCATGTATGGCTCCTTTTTTCTTGAAGGGGAAAGAGCCGCAAACATGTAATTAATTTGTATTCGGTTATTACTTCCCTCAATTCAAACAAGATCTCGACGACATCAAAGCCGGTAAAGGGAGCATTAAAGGAAAGTACACAATCCGTCACGTGGACGACGCGTGTTATCGTTGTACTCCGAGCGTGAACGATTTTAGGGCTCACGTTGAGTGCTTAAAGACGTTGAAAGAAAATTTGTTTCTTGATATATTAACATTTTTCAATATTTTTCAAATGGCAGATGATTGACGTCTCTTGCCAAAATAACATTGTATTTAATACAGTGATTGATAGTGGAAATGACGGTGCAACACGGTCGAAGTGTTTTTAAGTGAGTATTTTTCCTCAAGTGTACCTATAAAGTTATGATATCTGTTTCATAATCAATCATAGTCACAAAACAAAGATATTATTGTAACACTGACAAAAAACACGGAATAATGTCATGTTACATTAAATTATTTACTCTCAAATCAAATTATTTTGTTTCATAAAACGTCAGAAGCTAGGTGCACGGTTTCAATTGATCGTTTCCTATGGAGAAGAGCCGGTAAGAAACTCCACGGTTATTGGTTTTTTAATATTTTCAAATAACAGTGTTAATAGGTATGGGAAGACAGTGTAGGGCTTTCAACAAGTACCAGGTACTTAACAAAATAGAAAATGGTCAACAAATCTGGAGTCCACTAAGCCTACAACGTTCTCAAATTCACAACATAGATTCACTCTGACCGAAGCAGCTGGTCTCTTCATAAACTAATTACCATTCGACATTCTATTATTGCATTATTCATAAATCAGATCTTATTTTATAAAAGGAATAATGAAGTTTCCAGCAAGCTAAACGACTTCACAAAATGAGCATAATTTGTTGGCTATACCAGCGGGAATTAATTTCCGATCCAACAGAAATGAAAAAACATTTTATAGTTCGGTAGTTTTGAAATAACGGCCAAAAATTTTTTGCTCCAGTTAATACAAAAATGAATAACAAATTCCGTTATGAAAAATAAAATACGAGAGCTAAATAAATTCGTAAACCGAACGTCAAAACATAAACGAATGTTTATCCAAACATCTGAATCAAATATTTATACTGAGACCATTAAATCAAACGAAAAAATGTTCGGATAGCAACATTTGGAACATGCGACGATAGCAATCGTTGAATCGTCAATGACGTGTAATTTACTTGTCTACGGGACAACTTTGTTAAAATCACCCCCTCCTCGCGCCCCGACAGTGCGTCGACCCCCACATTAGTGTCACGGCTGCGGTTTGCCGCCGTTTTTATCCAGAATACGTATCACGAATTGATAGGTTTGACTCGGCGAACAAGCGTCGCTTTGCGGAACTATTTGTCGCTTTTAAAATATGGCAGCGGGTTTTTCTGAACAGCACGTTTTATAACATGTTTTTAATGGTGGAAAAATGTTTGATTGGCCTTCGATTATTATTGGGAAATGATTGCTATATTTATTTAACCATTGGTTTTCGCACAATTATAGTTTACTTTAAAGAAATGAAATATTTCCATTTTATTACCTCAATATAATCAACATTTCTGATTTTCATATTTAATAAAGAGAGATTTAATAAAACTACGAACACTTGACGTAAACAGAGCCGCGAAAAGAGAATTTTCAGCCAATCTTAAATTACAATAACTTGTAGCTAGGTTACTTCCAAATCGTGCCCCTAAGGCAGCCCCAATTAAAAAACAAAGCTAATTGGTCTAATAAACCCAGTTTTTTTACATTCCTCTAAAGATGCTAACAAAAGTCTCCCCAGGCAATAACTCTAGTCTAACCAATTAACAGAGAAGATAATTACTCTAATTGTATTGCGAACTACGAACTATTAAGTGTTAAAGAAAAGTGTTTCTTGTTTTAATGATCCGGAGAAATGCTACTTGAAGAAAACTATTGCGGATTGCGATAAAAGTGGATTGCATCATAATGGGTGGCAAATGGCAATGATCTAATAGAAGGCTCAATGAAGTTCGTGAGTTTGCATGAGCTTTTTATCGCTCGGAACAGATATTTTTTAGTGTTTCCTGTACAAACATATTAAAGACTACTCTATCTATCTAATAAACATTTGCGAAAAGTACCAAGTGCGAGATGTAAGTTGGTACCACCTTTTTAGTACCTATAATTTCAACACCAGAATTCCCTGAAGTATTTTTTGTTGTAGATGCTGGGTAGTGATTTGTATTCACTATCGCACACTCACAAGGGAATCTTAGTGTGAGACTTAGATCTATACTTACAGTAAAAACTATTTAGTTTGTGGTGATACTTTTTAATGTTGACTATCTTCATATTGTTGTTACATACCTGAAACAAACAAGAAATACAATTATTTTCCATTCCATAATTTCAAATAAGTGTTTCAGTTAGTAATAAGATTCAGAAACCATAACAATTCGTCAGACTAGTAACAAAAGTCATAACCGGTTCATAACACTTGAAATCAGTTCGGGTAAACAACTGCCCGATACCATCAACATTAGACGGAACATAAACGCTAGGAAAGTCAATAAGTCATCAGAACATCACTAGCAAGTCGGTACTCTCGGCGCCGACGATGATGTGAAACGTGCAAACAACGCGTCAATGCTTCCGTGCGATGACACGATATCACTAATGGGGGCTAGGGCTACGGGGCGTGAACCAAATAGATTTGTAGATTTTTGTTAAAGCATTTTTATATTTCAGCACTCAATATTGCTTGCGTATTAGCCAGAATTGAATGGGTTTTGAGTGTGAGCTATTTGAATAAGGCTATGAAAAGTAAATCAATACCCTTTTCGCGAAAGGTATTTATCACAAAGGACCGGGCAAAAATACCAGCTCTTGCATTCGTAACTCGAATTCCGTGAAAACTCAGTATTTCGTTTACCAGTTGTGTGGCCACCTAAGAATAACTTCTAAAGTAAACATTCCAAAACAATTTCTTTGTTTCCGATACGCTACTGTATATTTGATTATCAAAAACATAACAATATAAAACGACATTCGAAACTCAAAACATACATAGTAATGCTGAGCACATACAGACAATCAATCGATACAGGCCAGAGTACAGCATTACTGGCGAACGACGCTCGTCCCTGGGGCGAGATTCAGTTCGATGCTCATATTGAATTCTCCCGAACTTTTGTATCAAACCTATATGTTGTGGAAATTTGTAATCTCTCAGTATTATTCTCAGAGGGATTAGCGGAGTCTTCTGTCTAGCTTGAATAAAGTGAATATTCATATTCATGTTTATTTATTTGCTATGTTTATCGTTGCATAGCTGAGCAGCTGAGTACTCGTATGAATTTGTATAAATTTGGGGTATCTGTATTTTCATGTGACATAGCTCACTGCCTGATAACTTCTATATTTACCATCGTGAAGATCTCAAAAACGATCGAAATATCTACTTTTTAGAAATAACATTCATTTTTCATCCTTTAACATCACTTTTCTCCTTTAAAAGAGAAAAAAAACACGTAATACACCGTCATTCACCAACTGAAGTAAATATAAACGAACAATCCACACGTAGGGGTTCGCAGAGAAAACATCAATAGGTCTTAATGGCGCCCGCGTGGGCCCCTGCGGGCTAGTGGCGCCCAACGTGGGGCCCGATAATGGCGCCCTCTGTATGCGGATAGCAGCCAACGAGCCCCGCGGGACACCTGACCCTTGCAGTTACTACATTTCTACTTACTAGTGGTGAAAAGTTCTGTACAATTTCTATTTGTGGATGCCAGCAAAAAGAGGCTTTTCCCTTATGACTGTTTAAAGTATAGTCTATGGGCGTCCATGGTCAGCAGACGCGTTTACGGGCTGAGAAAAGAGTAAAACTAAAGGCAAAATACTGCTGATAGTGACTTAGCTCTTTATTATATGAAAAATTAATTAAAAATAACTTTTTCTAAAATACAGGGGTGTTGTCAATAATTTACTGTTTCATTATGGTCACTATGGTAAAGGTAATTAAATTGTTTTACGAGCTTACAATTGTTTATATTACTGTTTGGCATGACACTTTAAATTAAGTGTCGCATTTTAACAGACACTTAACAGATTTTACTACTGAGCATGAAATTGGACTGAGAACACATACGGGAGACGTCAACTAAACTTTTAAAAGCTTTACTATCGCATAACAAAAAGTCGTATAGTGGTATAAATGGTCGGAATACGCTATCGTTCACCGATTGTTATTGGTTAAAACTAAAACTCGTTTAACTTTACTAATAATGAAGCGTAGTTTTGATAGTTTGCATTTATAGATTTACCATTTAACTCCAATTAGTTATGATCTTGTGGTATAGGTTTTCTCGTAAAATATTTTATAGGATCAGATTATTATAGTATGGTCGACAGGACATCACTGAAACAACAAAAAATCGCCCTTATTGCTAAAATAATAAAGGCTCTGTGAAAGTTATGATAATATTTATTGTTCAAACTAGGACCAGATTACATGACAAGATAATGTATGAAGCACAGGTATAAAGTTAAATAATTTTTTACCATGTATATTTGGTTGATTGTATTTATAAAAGGACACAAACAACTAGAAAGTCTTTATTACATGCTACAATGTAACTTTATCCCTCCTGAACTGTCTCAACACAACAACATAGTGACGTCACACATTACTTAAACGTGCTCTCGTAATAAAACGTAGCTCTGACATGCATCACAACGTAGACATAAAACAGATACAGAAGGCCGGGTCCACACAACGAGCAAAAACGCAGGTACACAGACACGCTACACGTACAGCGAGTGCAAGTGCACTCTTACTTTTACATAAATATAAAATAGATCAACCATTTTTCAGACTATCTAAAGTAAATACATCTTTTATGGGGTACTGTGTTAAATGTTACAACAGAATACCTTGTGATATATTAGAATTAAATGAAAGAAAATTTAAAAATCATATAAAAAGTACACTTTGTAAACAATCATATTACAAATTAGAGGATTATATCCAAGATAAAAATGCTTGGAAACATGCTAGTCCTGCTCCATAGGACAATTCAGAATCTAGACAAAATCGAACTGGTTGCTAATTTAATTGTATAATACATTTTTTTATTTTTTTTAACTTTTATTTTATTTTATTTTTTGTGATTACTTGAACTCACACACTGACTTATTATTATTAGTATTACTTATTATAATGTTAGAAATATAGTATAATTTTACAATGTTTGTAAGTATGTGAGCACCATGCATCTATCACATAATTATGTCATTCCTTCATTTTTCATTCTTTTTACCTATCGTGGTATAGTAATCTTATTCTAGGTGCATTGTCTTCACATATATAATTATATAATAAGTGTATACAAGATATAATGATTTTTTTAAAAGAGTAACGGTGGAGTTTCTTGCCCATTCTTCTCCATACGAAAACTACCTTTTGGGATGGGCGACTAGAATCAGTTTTATTATTTTTTGTAAAGTTTGACGTTCATAAGTGCCTTTTTTGTGCCTAATTGAAATAAATTATTTGACTTTGACTCGTGAAGTCGCGACGACTGGCATTCGACCGAGATCGCTGTACGTCCGCTTTATGTGTGTGTACGCCGGTTTTCGCTTGTTGTATACACAGGGTCAAATTACACCATCTAACAAATCGTCATTAGATATTAATACCATCACTTCTGTTTAGTTTTGTCACACCTCCCCACATACTACAACTGAATGAAACGAAATTTAAATCTTGTATAAAACGCACACTATGCTGCCAAGCATATTATATGTTGGGTGATTACATCGCTGACAAAAAACTCTTGCTTGGCTCAACGCTGGCCCAGTTCCACAAGGGCGCATAAACTAATTGATTAGCATTCGAAAATATTGTTGGAGCTGCTGAAGATTGAAAAACTATATTTACATTGTACGAGTATAAATTCTATATCTCAGTATTATATAATTGCATAGCACATATTGTGTGAGCACAATTTACCTACTTTAAAGATACCATTTACTGAGTACGTATTTCATTGACTTGAATGTGCCCTGGCGGCTGAGAGTATGTCATGCTCACTCAAATGTCTCGCTGTTGGTGGCGTGTGTGTTGGTTCATTAAGTTCCCTTCAAAATGGTTGAGCTAAATCGTGCTGATCCATTTGTCATGTTCGTGAACGGGCGCCGTCAGTGGAGACTGGTCATCTCTTAGCTGCCATGGCTTATTTTAATTTAATTTAAGTTTTTGAATGGTTCTTTTTTTTCTTTTTCTTTTTATTACGGACGCTTTTACGAACGCGCACGTCTTTCTACATTGATCTCACATGCATAATTTCAAAATGAATGATGTAACCAATATTTTGTATCAAATTTTTGATTTAAAAGAGTGTCCATGGAGTTTCTTGCCCGTTCTTCTCCATAGGTACATAATACGCTTTGGAATGGGCAACTATCTTCATATTTCTGACTGACCGAATTCTTGACAATTCAAAAGTAGGTACCTGTAATTGGTTTACTTGAAAAAAAAAACAATTGAACCCAGTAGAGCCGACCTTCTGAACCTATCTATATTATTAGTGGCGTAGAGTTGCTATTATTTTTACGACTACCCTCCAATTAAGCGCCAAGTCTGAATGAGTGTCGTTTCACCAATACTAATTGATTTTCGTGTTTATTTAATAACGTTTTCATAATATTTATTCTATTTTCAGTTTTTGGATTAAAACCAAACAACTTGTATTGTTGTTAGTTAAACGTGTAGTTTTTGCGTAGTAAAGAGATTCGGAATTTTGTAGTAGTCAGTTATGTACACAGCGTTCTCTGTGTAATCGAAATTTTAATGTCATTGGTTTTGAATCATAGAAATATAATCCAATGATAAACAATGGGTTCCTTTTGATAGCCCATAACTCTAGCTAGGGTATTAATGAAACCATGTCAAAGAATCAATAAGCATGTTTTTTTTTTCTTTTTCCTGTTTTATTAAAAATAATTCGAAAAAGTCATGATTATTTATTTAAAACGCCCTTTCGTCAAATGTAAAAAATTAAAATAAAAACTGTCTACTTTTTTACTTAGGACATGAAAAAAAAATTACAACGTCGCATTTTCTTTGATTGGTTTGAATGAAAATGATTTACTCGTACTTATAAATTAAACTTAGATACACACATCGAGAGTCAAGTGTTATGTTATCTTCGAAAATACACACATCAAGTTTCTAAGGATCAAGTAAAGTCAAAGTCAAATAATATATTTCAATTAGGCACAAAAAAGGCACTTTTGAATGTCAAAATTTACCAAAAAAAAAAAAGATTTTTCACCCCTTCCAAAAGGTAGTTTTCGTATGGAGAAGAATGGGCAAGAAACTCCACCGTTACTCTTTTAAAATGTTTTCATAATAATTCTTGTATACACTAATAAATTATATAATTATATGTGAAGACGATGCACCTAGAGTAAGATTACTATACCACGATAGGTAAAAATAATGAAAAATGAAGGAATGACAATAACACTAATTATAAGTCAGTGTGTGAGTTCAAGTGATCACAGAATATAAAATCAATGTTATAAAAAAAATAGTCAGTGTGTGACACTGACTCATTAGACCTACTTGTTAAAATGTTAGGAAAATCGTATAATTTTAAAATGAACATATGTGAGCACCATGTAATCTATCACATAATAAATTTATCTGTCGTTGCTGCATTTTTCATTCTTTTTACCTATCGTGGTACAGTAATCTTGGATGACGGCCGACTTAACGAACTCTCTGTAGGGGACCCAATTAATATGATTAAATTAAAACCTCCAAGGACTCAAAAGGCTGTCCTTTAATTTAAATCCAAGTACCAAATAGAGAAGCATTATTAAGCGAATTAATATTATAAATGTAATTCTAATGCCCGAACAAGATCTACAAATTGGCAAGTTACCCTCAAAACTTCAGAACATGTACATGCATACTCAATCATCAAACCTACCCTCCGATCTTGTACACTCAATTACACACCTATGGTAACCATTTGACATTGACAGCACCCTTATTTCGTCGCAGTAAGGGCGGCTTTCATAGTTCAAGCGTCTGCAGCGACTTACAGTTGACCGTACTAAAGTAACATCGCATCGCCCCCGGCGCGGTCGTTCAAGTGGGTTTGGTCAAAAGGGCGCGACGGAACCTTTTAAAGTGCCCCCGAAATGTGAGGGTTGGACAGGAAACACGGAAATGACATTCAACGACATCCCGTGTCAACCCGGCCTAATATGTGGAATATACTTTTTGCAAGTATTAAATTACGAAGCGAATTTGATATTGTTAAGTTAGGTAAATATTCGTGGTTAAATTTAATGTTTTAATAGTTAAGGATTTTATTTATATATGTATTTACTGTTTGTTTCAGTCTCGTACTAACCCCACAAGATCTACATTGAGTTCTACTGTATCATCAATCGAAGATTGTTAATGTCTAAGAACTATCATTAAATTATTCATTAATTTTTTTACACTTGCCATTCCTTTTCTTTGCTATAGAGGAAAAAAAAACACTATTTGAATGAATAAGCACAACAATTCACTTATATACCGTAGTAATAACACTTAGTTTTAGTCGCACGGGAAAGTTTATGAGTTATGTGTATACAGGGAATTATTGCTATTTTATTGAGCAGCTAGCAAAGCTAGAATAATTATACCACAGAGCGTGACAAGCTGTATTTGAATTGTATTATGGTACCCTTTATTGTTATGTGGGACTTAAACATAACTGGCGAAATGCGGGGCTACAATAGGGTACACCTTTGCCTAACCCTTCGGGGATTACAAGCGTTATATTATGTTATTTTTTAGAAAATAAAAGTTTATTAATCTCTCAAAGCTATTACAAAACTGTCTTAACCAAAGCTTAAGATCTTTAATTTTACAAAGAGCTCCAACAATTTTTACCCCGACTATAAATTAAAATGGTAAAGTACAAAATTAACCTCGAAGTTGCAAGTTTATCTTAACTACCCTCCTCGGAGGCACTACTAATATATTCCAAAAGAAATATGTTCCTTGCCTCCAGTAATATAAGAGTAGTAACGATGAATAAATAACGCGGAGTCAAAATGAACTGGGTCAATAAGGACAGGCAGACGCCTCGCTCAGTTTAATTATTCATTTTCCGAACTTCGTGTAAAACTAAAGCTAGCGGGAAATCTCCAGGTAAATGTCTACGAAGCTTTAAAACAAGGACGCAAATAAGTTCTGCTTATGTATGTTAGTACTTGCTTTCGTGATCAAAGTAGTTCAAAATATACATAGGTGTTGTGTTGAGTAACATTTTCGATTAGGGTTTAGTGTCAAGAGACTTGCAAAAACAGTTTTAAAACTCAGCCTTTTTATCTGCGTAAAACTGTGTAAAACTTTTTACAAAACCACTCTATTTTTATTCGAACCTGGCAGCATAAAAAATATTGCGGCTAAACTAATCCTCGCCTGAATCCAGTTTGTAGTTTTTATTGTCAAATCGTTTTATTGCGGAGCGGCCACGCCTACACTATTTCACAACGCGCTAAGGCGAATGGATGGCGCCCAACGTGGGACCGTAAACGCATTATGCTCAATAAACGGCTCACCTGCGACTTAATCTCGTTTGCTTTTATTTGTATATTATCAAAACGTTATATAAATTATACACTTAAAACAATAAAATACTATAACATTAACACACGCGCTATAATAATATATTCCTATAAAATCAAATAGCGTAACGCGGTTTATACATTAATTTTGTACGATCTACTCCACGTCAGTAATAACACGAAATACGAAAGCGCCCTTACTGCTACAAAATAAAGCTGATGCCAATGTCAAATTGTTCTAAGGACGTACAGATGACCGTACGTCACGAGTTCATGCCGTCAAAGCGGGTAGTTGTGCGTAGAGCGAAATGGCACCCAACATAGGGCCAACATAAAACGTGTTGGTCTCGCCAACGGCTCCCGAGGGATACCTGACCCGGCATAATCCAATGTGCTTTTAGTAGCCTCAGACCCCCAGCGTTTGCTTTCACACAAAGCCGGTACACAGGTAAACATTTTTTTGCAAAAAATACTATTTGGTGTGTTTATTTTACTAATAATATCAAATGTTTCATCTATTTGAGGCAGTAAAAATTAAATTATTTCGAGTAATTAAATACTTCTACATTTTTTGGTATCCATAACTACCTTTTAGGTGGCTAGACGTCTTTGAAACGGATTCCATTCAGTAGAAACCTTTACTCCTATTAAATTTACTACAGTACTTTTGACGTTGCGTCGGACAGTTTCGCTTACGGCTAACAGATGAAAATGTCGAGAAATATTCCATCTAAGTTTAGCCCAAGTTAAGAAACTCTAAAACAAGATTTACGCTCATCTACGTTACAATCTTTTTTTATTAAAAATTAAAAATTCTAGACGCCTCGGCGCTTGGAGCCTTCGCAGAATATCATTTGGAAAACAATGTCTCAATTTCATAATTATGCGAAGCATTCAACTACGCTAAGTTAATTCAAACACGTAGATTGTTATTACTTAATAATGAATACTTTTTAAACAAAACATAATAGATATTTGCTTTAACAGTCATAACATAATACAGGACAAACAAATAAAAGGTGGTAAGTGCGGAGGAATTGGCGCCCAACGTGAGACTACCCTTTGCGCAAACAAGTTTTGTTCGCGAGTTGCCTGCGAACTTACTCTTGTTCGTTCATTTTATTAGGGTCCTCCTTTTTTAGGCAAGAATTGAAAAGTTCTTACGAGTATATGCCATTCGTTATTCATAAGACGTTCGATATTTTTAACTATTGCTGTTCCGGTGTAATGATCTTCTTTTTAAAACCAATACTTTGTTATTTACTTCATTATTAATCTATAAATGTCTAGTGCTTATCATCAACACTCCCCCATTTTGGGGGTAAGTTAATGTCATTGTACTGTTGATAGTCTGTTTGTAACATTAGAGTGCAATTCATATTATGATGATGATAGTTTGATAGATTTTTTTTGTACTATGGATTCAGAAAAGGTTTTCTCGAATCTTTAGACCCATTATTGTAAAACCTGCTTTACTTGCTTACCAGTCTTTATCAAACCATAGGTACTTCGTTACCATAATAATTAAGTATTTAACATAACAACAGTAACTGATTGCAAAAGCATTTAAACATTTAATATATGAATCCTTCATTATGAGTCCGCAAACATTGTGTTATTTAATGTCATAACACACACAATTCAAGAAGGAAAATATTTGCTGACCATTATCGGAACTATTTCCCCTGAGTCCAGACTGAATACACCAAAAAAATATTAACCTAAATACAACTTTATCATTTAAAAAATAAAGTACAATTTAGAGTGCACGTGGCGTAGGCAAAAATGCGTAAGTTGCTAATGCAATTTCAACCTTAATATTTTCCTCATAAAATTTAATATGAAATTTAAAATATTTGAATGAGGGGCATGAAGATCATTAATATCCGTCATGTGATTAGCAAATATGAATTTTAAAGTTGTTACAATAGAGTCCAGGGTTGTTTAGAGTTCAAACAGGAGGGTGGACAGAACAATAATGTTTTGTTTGACAATTATATTAAGAGCTTCTGCGTTTCATGTACTAGTGCCCTGGTACTTACCGCAGGTGATATTTTACCTTCTCTTTTAATCACAACAACCGCTTAGGATTTATTTTATTTTTTACATTGTTTTTTAACCTCTTTGCATTTCTGTTAGCTTAGTAAAAAGAAAAATACTTGTTTCTCTTTTAAATTTTGTTTTCAGGGATTATTTTCTGGTGCTCAAAGCAAACCGAGCGATGTGCGAACCGCAACTCAGAATGTAAGTACTTATTTCAATATAGAACGAGTATGTAGAATAAACCTTCAGATATTCTTCAAACAGTATGAAACGTGAGATTGCATTGTGTTGCTAAAAAACTACAATATAATTTATGTTATTCTCGCAAATATTTGCAATTTACATACTGAGAAATCTTATAAGAAACATTGTAAATTGATATAATTTATAATTAGCCGTGGATCAAAAGAGCTTTGCCCAACAGTGGGATGGTGCAGGCTAACAGTAATAGTATGTATTCTCTGCCTTCTGCTTTCGTGACAAAATTCTTACTTACCTACTTTATTTAAATTAATCTAATGTTACGATTCCAGTAATCGTAATAACATGATATTCTATAGCTTCCACCCATGTGACCCCTTTTACTCAATGAAAAAGTAAAACATAGTGCAAAAGCAAGGCTAAAGGTAATCCTTAAGAATCATTACCGAAATCTAAATTTTTCTACGATTTATAACTCTTTTGCCATTAATCTTGCTTTTTACCAAATACCGCTAAGCACCAATTCCATGTTCTTAAGGACCTATAAATAATTGTAAGTCCCAAATAACAAGTTATTACCTTCTTTTTACCTTTGATAACATATTCATAAGGTCTCAGAACGTAGCGTTGACCCCTGACCAGTCACTTAAAAGCAATCTTAAGTAGGAGTATGTCGTCAACATATACATAAAACATTCTGGCTTGAATGTTTGAAGCGGTCAATACATTATGAATTCATTGGTAGTACATGAAATTGGGTAGAATGGTCGAATAAATTCTAATAGAATGAAAGAATTTGAGAGTCATTTTGAAATGTTCATTCGATTTCACTGTCTTGGATCCCTTCTATAAATAAGTTAAAATACTGTTGCTCGGAATATAATGAGTCTTATCAATGTTTAGTGTGGGCGAAAAAAATTAGTAAGTGGGCTGGTAACATAACGCAAACTAAAATTGACGTATTAAAACCCTGCAGAATTAATATATTTTTTGCGAAGCCTCATCATAAAGATGATCCGAACTCAATAACCGGAATTAAGGACTTCGGCTTTTATAGCCCATATTAAGGCGCGGTCGAAGTTAGGCACAATAATCTCGTCAATTGGTTCACGTCTGCAGCCATTAGGATCTTCATTAGTGTCACATATATAGTCTTATAATTTTAGCGAATGTAATAAAAACAATATTTATGGTAAAATTGAATTTTGTTGGCGCGCCCGCGAATGCCGAATTGACATCAACGCGTGAGAAAAATAAAGAGAATGTCTAAACTTCTAAAGTATCCTCCTGTCTGCTACTAATAAAATTCACCCGACTATTAAGGTTCTCGTAGACAGGCGCTACACGACAGCGCGACTCGACTCTGGTGGAACAATTTCTATGAAAACTTCTCGGAAATTTTTCTATCGGTGTCGCACCGCGTCGTCGAGTCACACCTGTTTGCAAAACACAGGAAATACAAACAGTATTTAAAATTAACATAAATTCGAAAAAAATAAAGTAATAACGACCTGTGCGAGGCCAAAAAGGCTTCAATCAACATATTCATATTCACAATCACCTATTTGATAAACTAAAGATTGTACTGAAAGACTATCACATAGGTAGTAATGTGAGAACTCTTCACAAAGCCTTAAAAACTTTTGTAATTCGGTATGTCCATTAGGAATTTCTCAGTAACAATTCGGAGTTTGGCTTAGTGTCCGGGTGATGGCAATAGGGGGCTGTATTACAGCGAAATGTGGGTTTAGGTACGCCTCTGCCCAACCATTCGAGGATTACAAGCGTAATTTCCACTCGTGCTAACGGCCGCATACTGTACAGATTTAGCCACAAACATAAAAAAAAACATAAGCGCGACATTATCACACAGTAACCCTTGTAATAAAATAATAACGCGTCGTTTAACTCACTCGACGCGTAAACCATTTTATTGAAGAGCTTATAAATCCTCGCATCACGCATGGCGTGACACGCGAGCTAGGCAGAAACATTGACTGTGAACTAAAGAGTCGTACCAATTTACTACGTGATTATAATATAATAACAATAATATATAGTTGAACAGGGATAATCGTAGGTTGGTGCCTCGTTTCATTAAACACGTCTAACGGGCCTCTGCGAGTTGTCTTCGGCCCCTCGTACGCCTTCCAAAGTTCTGGGACCCTAGGGTCCCGAGAAATGTCAAAGACTTAAAAAAAAAAAAAAATGTAATAATATCCGCATCAATCTGCTGGATGCGACAAGCACAGAACCGGTCGAAGTGGCAGCGCTTGGTATTCCTATGTTCAGCAGTGGACTGAAACACTGGACTTTCTTTCGACTGAAATGATGATGATGTCGATGATGACCCTGCGCCCTAATATCGCATTTTTATGTTAATAGATTCTTCTTCTTTTCGTGTGGTTAGTGACTAACCTGGTGTCAGAGTTTTAAAGCCGCCCACGGGCCTCTGACTTGGCTTCACATGCCGTCGAGAAATATCTCTCAGGCATGCCTTTCCTCACGATGTTTTCCTTCACCGATTTTGAAGCAAGTGATAATTATACAATACGCGCATGAATCCGAAAAGTCAGAGGTGCGTGCCTTGGGTTCGAACTCGAGACCTATGACTTGGCAGTCTGACGGTCACACTACTAGGCTATCACTGCTATATATTAGATTACAAACCCACGAGGGGCTCGTGGTTAAGTAACAACAGCTGCACGGATCGACCTTCAAGGTAAAGCAACGCTTACCGAAGTCGGTCCGTGGATTGGTGATCATCTTTAACCTGCCTCGGAAAGCACGTTAAGGCGTTGGTCCCGGCTGTCATTCGTAGATTTTTTTTGACAGTCTTTACGGGTCGCCAGAAGCCCGAAAGTCTGGCAACTACTGTTGCCAAGGAGTATCGTGTTACCAGTAACTGGGTTGTGGAGGTCAGATAGATAGTCACTCAAATAGTTGCTAATAGGCGAGGTAGAGGATGAAGGATGGTAAGTCCACCGGCGACCCAATTAATGGTAAAAGGCTATCGACATTTGCAAAAGGAAGTAACCGATCGCAAATGCATTGGCAACCTGAAGACAAAGCTGAAACGTTGCATGTGTCGTGTATTTACTACACCAACACTATTAAGTCATAATTATAATATTATCAAATCACTGTATCTTAGGGATTACTACAGGGATTCTTGTTTTATTTTGAGGTTTTCCACTGATATACGAGTAACATACAATAAATGTAAAACACATTGAATTTCCCTGGTTCAGAACTAGACCAAAGTTACCAGGAGCACATGAAACTAGAACAACTGACTGATTCATTCACTATGTCAGACAAACTTTGCATAAAACAGTATTCACGAAATTCGTCGCCGCGAGAAACGAACTTTTAGTAGCCACGGTACGATGTAATAAAGTTCAATATTCTAGGATCTAGAAGGACAGGTGATTCGGGGTTGTAAATATTCTAGTATCAATTTTGAAATGCTTATCTGTTTCTAGCCCCTCATAAAGGTTTTCTGTAAGAAATTAGGACCGCGTCGTTTGGCTTCAGCCAGAACAATATCAATTATGTAAAAGCTACGAAGGACTCAGGATTAACCGCCATTTGGTCTCGTGGCAAGACCACTTGTCTCAGACCCATAGGTCCCGGGTTCGATTCCCAGCGGTGGCAAAAATTTGTGCTCGGTTTGGTTGGTGGTAGGGCTTGTTCTAAGTCCGCCTGGCTAGCTACCACCATCTTAACTAAGTCTATCGCCATAAATAATGTTAACATCATTGTTGCGATTCGGCAGTTAGAGGTAAGATAGCCAGTTCCTCTGTGGTTGAGGATGAACACACGGCCTGATCATCACTTACCATCAAGTAAGATAATGTTGATGATGTTGGTCTCGTGGTTGCTAGCGTTAGTCCTGAGCACTTTTTAATGTTATTTTGTGACTAATAAAAATGGAAAACAATCAATTTCGGTTCAAACTGTCCGCGATTGCTGCTCCAAATAATACCGTTGATAACCAGTGTCTTTTTAAGTGAAAACTTCTTTAGGCGCGTTGAGAAACTTTTGGTAGGGGGTAAATTTATAGATTCGCGTAGTGCGTGACTAGAGAACATAGATGGCGCAAATACCAGTCTTAAGTTTTCACTTCTGGCGGCACTCCCTATGAATGCCTATTTTTTTTCTAAATCTAATATGTTCGGTTTAAGGCTTCAACGCGACTTCTTATTATTATCAGAGCGACATTATGTTGATAGCGAAGTAATATCAAATGGATTACGTTCATAACTAGTCCATATAATATAAATGACTAAGGGCCTTATCACGAGCGAGTTATCAGCGAGGCAAATTGTTCAACACGCTTGCTGCGTGTGCGTAACGATCACGCCATGTGCACGCAACGTTTACGCCACGTTTGCGTAACGAGAGCGATTGACTTGAGTGTACAAGAGAGAGCGAGATAAGCGAGTGAAAAATATTGTGAAAACGCGACGTATACGTAGCGTAGTCACGCTTAGCTCGCTTGACTCCCGCGGAGACCACGTTCACAAATCGTTTTGCTAGAAAACGCTGGCAAATCGTCAATGTGATAACGGTCTAATGTATCTAAGTGATGAAAGTGTTCACAAACCCTGTACAGGTTTTAAACTCTTAGTTACTCAGGTTTTAAAGGGAATAAGTAACACATTCATCGGTATTTAGAAGATTTAAAATTAGATGTTCGGATATTCAAATAATCAAAACAAAGTACTCAATTTTCATGTGGCTCAAAAATTGCCATCCAAATTTACATCTTTCTGGTCCATTTGCTTACATTTCCATTGGATACTTTTAGTACAGGCCATATTATAGCTTCCAAGGTCTTAAAAGAACAATACTTAGTGTGTACTATCCTTTACAAGTTTACAGGCCACAATGTTACCGTCGCCATGTTTTATTCTACAACTTGTAGACTGAAGTCAATCCAGCATGTATGGGACAGTCAAATTGTCATGTATACGGGAGCGACCCAGTTGTTCACTTACGACCCACAGACGAGCCACTTGGGGCAACAGACGCGCTGCTCGAGGGCAACTGACGAGCTGCAATATTCTGTCAAGAATATAGACAGAGGTCACGGTCAGTAAAAATGGAATATCTAAAGGTACGATTACGTAGCTGACTGTAGGCAGCAGCAGCAGGCGACGGGTCCCCGCGATACTACTGATACTGCCATGATTTCCATTGGTGGTTTTCCATGAGTGTGAGACACGTCGATTTCATAGAAATACATACAACACACCAACCCGTCTTGAGCAGGCGTGGTAATCAATGCTCGTTTGCTAAACAATACATTTCTCTGTTACAGAAAACACTTAAAAGTTGAGCCACACAAGAGCAACAGTAAAGTGTCCAGTCTGCCACACGCTTTCAGCCTCATTTATAATGAAGCTTCATTTCGGCGGTGTTAGTTGCCAGACTTGCCAACGCCGCAGCCTGGGGGGAGCGAGGAGTCACCGAATATACTGCTACGGAGGCTGGCGCGAGTGTGTGGGAGATTGGTAATCTTTGTAGAAATGGAAGTAAGGAGGTTGGAAATAGGTTCACATTTTAGGAATGAAATAATTAGGAAAAACGTATATATGAGTTTTGTTAATGTAGGGTGTATCAAGGGTGGATGCAGGATTTATTTCTGGGACGGGCCCATGGGCCAAACAGGTAACAAGTGTCTCCCATATCTAGTATTACACTATGCTCGTTTTTAGGATTCATTCTCTTTCAATGACATATAGGAATAACTATTAAAAAAATATACATTTAAGTATATAATAGCACTCCGCCTCGAATATGATAGATTTGATTTCCTTTGACCATAGATAGAGAAATAAAATTGAGCAAGCGAAGCGAGCTCAATCATTTTAGCACCTCATCTCAAATTAGTTTGGTTAGGTTTTTTTTTGACCTAACGACTAATTTATGGCTAATTATTTTCCAGGCGACTAACTATTTGCTACTAACTACTAAAAAAATAACTTGGCAGCGATTAAATATTTTAGCAATAATTATATTAGATGATCTTCAAAATGCCAGGAATTGTAAAACCTAAATAATGTCTGATAACATAAAAACGAAATCATAATCGAGGTACTTACTATACATAATGACATGGCGACTAATATTAAGAGTGTGATCAAACATTGTACTATAGGCAACTTTCCATAAAAAAAACACTTTTGAGGAGAGTCTAACGTTAATTTCTTTCATCTTTACAGCCGGCGTAACCCCTTGGCTAAAAATGAAGTAGTAAATGAAAATGACTGAAAAGTAGGTTAGGTTAGAACTGTGGCCACACAACGCACGAGCCGAGCGAGCGAAGCGAGTGGTGCCGCGGCAGCGACCGGCGAGTGCCAGTGTCAAGTGTTCGCTTAACAATAAATTCAGTTACCAAAACACGATGCCAGTTTAAATTAAAACAAAGCTAACAACTGATTATTACGCTGCTAATTTCAACTTTAAATTATCTTTCGCTGTAGCTGCCAACTGTATTTGCTACCGGCTGTAATATTTTTTTAATCCTTAATTCAGATTAATTATTACACACACATATATTTATCATGAGCTGCTTATAGTTAAGACACGCGAGGATATTTTTAGCATTATACGAGTATGTAATCCAGAAAGAATCCTCTCGTCGACTGAGGTTCTAGGCCGGTATCAATGCACCAGCTTAGCAGACCTCTGGGCCGGAGTATGAACTGACTGCACCACTTTCAACCAAAGTGCTGCAGTAAAATCTGATTTTACTTTACATAAACCGTGTTCGCCTTTCGGAACACAGTAACACTGATTTGCCAAGCCTAGCTAATTCCTCTAACAAATAGCTATTTGTTCGAAGATTACCGCAAACTCATGAAACAGTAAATAAAAGCTTTTATCGTTATAAGTCTTATTCTAATCAAAATTAACTACCTATAACAAAATGTTCAATCAGCTGTAACATGCCAAACCAAAGAGTTCTAATTAAACTCATTATGCCTGTAACCCACTGAAGCGCAACACATTGTATCGACGGAAACAGAACAATAAGACCAGCACCTTTTGTCTACTAAACTACGACACGATTCAGTGAGCAACAGTGCTAAAAACAATAAAAAATCATGAACTATAAACCTTTGTTTCTTGATGACGGTTCATCTTTGAAGACCGCTGTGTCGAAAAAAGTACCTGTAACAAAAAAAAACATTGTATGTAAGTATCATAGAGTAAATGATATGAGCGTGTCTATGGTCTATGGAGCATTTTGGCCGCGCGCTAGTCAGTCGCGCCGCGGACGCGGTGGCGGGCGCACGACTCGACCCGACATTATGCAACGCTGAATGGAGCGGCGCCTGATAACGTCCCGACCGTTTTATTTGCACACCAAATGGCTTTTAATCTGGCTGGCATTTGAATGCCGCGTTTGCTTAATCGAGGCGGTTGTTTTCATGGATGATATTGTTTTTGGTTCAGATATAGTTTTTACAATAAAATATTGTGGTTTAGTTTAGGTATCGAAACTAGAAACCAGTCACTATAATCATTACAATACTATCGCTCATGCAGCCCTTTCTATTACTTTAATAATTTTCAGTAGGACTTCGCAGTCTGAATTCGTTCCCAACTAATTGCAATATTCTCGTTCACTATTACAGGGGATTTAAGCACAACTAACAAAATCTGCGTGTGCTATATGAATGTATACCTCTACTCTACCCACCCCTTCGAAGATTACAGGCATGATGTTATGTTAACTTAAGCAATTGTGTAGAGTGGCATGCCCTTAGTCAGTACTCTCTACAAAGGCAATTGTGTTGACTTTACGCACATTATGAATTTGACAGTATAACTGAATAAATGAAATTAAAGTTATTCAGAATTCAATCTAACTTTGAGTTAAGACAAAAGAGATTCGTTTTGAACACAAACACTAACAAAATCAAGTCTAAAATGTCAAGAAATCTAAAAGTTAGGTACTTAGTTTTGTCATAAATACTGTTCTAAGACCTTTCAAATGGAGCTAAAACTTCTGACTACATTTATTAGCAAGACCTTTCCACGAAACGCCATGTGAAATAGTTTGACACTTCTAAAACGCCACCATCTCTTTCTATCTCAGCCTGTTAGTAAAAGATAACAAACCTTTAATTTTAGTTTAGTCGGTGCACAAAACCAGCGCCACTATCTTTTAAGTAGAAGCACTGTAAAAGCTTCACAAAGTTATATGAATATGTAAAGCGGTAAGCTGTTGGATGTATGTGAAGTCACGCAGCTTCGAAATACACAGTTACCTAATAAACTTATTAGATACCCCGCGGTTCCACCCGCATAATCCTTGATCCCGTTAGAATATCGGGATAAAAGTATCCTATGTCCTAACTTAGGTCATGGGCTAACACTGTACCAAATTTCATCCTAATCAGTTCGGCCGTTTGCATGAAAGTGTAACTACCTAACATACACGAAATCATAGATACGGGACTTAGTCACAGCGCCTGGTCCTACTCAACTAAGTGATTGCCCGTAGTTGGCACTCAGTCGCGCACGGAACATCGTAGATCACACAGCTCAATAATTTCGGATTTTTGTAATAAATACGCATCAAAATGAATTCTTGTGCGGCTAAATAGTGCTTTAATAATACAAGAAAGATAAATAAGACACATGGGATTACCTACCACTCGTAAGTACAGCCAAAAATGTTAATTTGTTGATAACATTTGCTTCGCCATGTTTTTGAGAGCGAGATAGATTTTAAAAACATGCGTGAAAGACACGATACGCACACAATGCGCGAGGTGCTAACGCGATTTCGCTCGCACGTCAGCGCCGTCTCCTATCTCTATCCTCGTCTATCGGTAACTGTAGCTTTGCGACTGTGAGATGACACTGATCACAGATGTGTTAGTTTCGGTGCATGTAGTCGTGCGCCGAGCCCAAGTTTACTGATTGCGATGTTAGCGCGTAACACATCTTCCTCCTTTTAATACATCAATGCACGAAATATTTTTTTTACTCTCTACATTGACAGACTAACTTAATTATCTCGCTCACCTTTTTCTTTCCCTGGGGAACCAGTGAAGGCCAGTGAAGGGCCAATCGGAGCGCCGAACGCGGTCGATGCGTAAAGTCGAGATGGTTAAAAGATACTCACACTAGGGCCTCAGTACCTACTTTTCCTGGATGAAAGGTACTCAAACTCAAAGCATTTATTTCAATTAAACCATTTACAAGCACTTTTTAACTGTCAAAGAGTCAGTCAGTTAATCAGAAAGTTGAAGCTAGTTGCCCATTTCAAAACGTAGATCTCTATGGAGGAGACCGGCCAAGAAACTCCAAGGACACGCTTTTAAATATATAAATTACAAAATCCTGGGTACATTATTCTTGTTGCTTCTTTAAGTGAAAACAATATTTAAAAAAACTTACAAATAAGCCCTGGCAGATAAAGAGATGACCAGTCTCAACTGACGGCGCCCGTTCACGAACATGACGCGTGGATCAGCACCATCCAGCTCACCCATTTTGTAGGGAAACGAATGATCCAACACACTCGCCACCATCAGCGAGACATTTAAGTGAGCGTGAAAGCGTTACAAACGAACAAACTCACTTTCGTAATTATAATATTAGTTAGGATACATAGTAGTTCTACACCATACCAGGTTACTGACATTTTAACTTCAAGAAACACTGTAGAAGTCTACAGTTCTAGATATATTCCGTCGAGAGCTCGACGTCGTGGCCTTTCAGCGCAATAGTCAATTAAATGCAAATGGCTAACATGGAGACGACTGTTTCAGACAGATGGTTGTCTAGCTTTGTAAAGGAATTTACTTATTTATTTAAAGTAATCTGTGCTGGTTTGTGTTTCATGTGCTTGGGTTAATGTAGCGGAGACATTAGTAGCAGATGGAAAGGAAAACTAAGAAATGGGTAGAGTTTTAGAAATTTAATTAAATAATTCATTATTTAGAAAACTGCGCTACTGCTGAACATAAGGTCCTGGGTTCGATTCCCAGGTCTGGCAAAGTGTAATTGGGTTTTTCTTTCTGGAATATCTCAGTAGCAGCCCGGAGTCTGAATTTGTGCCCGGTTGATGGCAATAGGCTCACCCCCTATTACATGGGACTTAAACATAACTGGCGAAATGTGAAGCCATCTTAGCTTGCCCTTTTGGAATATAGAGGCGTGATTTTATTTAATTTTAACGTAGTTGGCCAGGCCACAATTAACTTCGACATAAATCATAAGATTGGTCCCCATAACTTCGTCGGGAACCGAACCATGAACTTAATTAAGATAACACAATATCTCCCGCGACATTACTCATGGGGGTACGATGGTGTGACAGTATCTCTTGACCACCATGGTGCCAATTACGTGGTGAACACCTCCCGATTCTTAGCACGCACAACCGCGAACAATGTCAGTTTTCCACTTTTTAACCTTTACTGACGGCAAAGAGAAAAGAGAAATTTATGGTCATCCGCTATTTTTTGTAGTTGAACGATATCCTATATTATAATGATAAAAATGGGAAAGTTTGTTACTCAATCACGCAAAAACAGCTGAATGGATTTGGCATATTTTTATCCCGATAGTCTCGTGGGATAGTCCCGAACCCCCGGGCTGAAACTAATAGGTACATAGATCTACAGTACCCGAGTGCCAATATGAGACCTTAAATATTTGCACGACCAAAACGTCGAATATAGTGTGACGTTAAATACATTCACACCGGCTTATTAATGAACGACTATGCCACTAGCAGATCATTTACTCATTAATACAAATAGTCAAACTTTATATAAAACTTGGTGTGCCATTTGAACAGCTTCATATTTTCGTTACTTGACTTGCAACGAAAGTTTACACGAACTTGCTACTAGGGATGGCACTTATAAGACCAGCCGTACACATACCAAAGGAAGCTGCTAACTTACGTACGTCATCTCATTAGCAAAAGCTACTAGAATCTCTTAGAATTTACTTAAGTAAAACTAATTACGTAACCAAAGTTCTAAGTTACCCGCAGAATATACTTAGCGTTAAGTAACTTCTCGTATCTAACTGTATCTTAGCGTGCCTTGCGTAAGGATGGTAATTTGAATGCTCTCTGAGTTTTGATATAGCCGCCTAGTAATGCCTGGTGCCCTGGTACCTATAGAAATAAATATCTTGGGTAATGATAAAAGAAGTCGAAACGATGTCAAGTGGATACGATCTGGCCACGGCATATCCATACTATAGTTTAGCCGGGACCGCTGTTTCGCGCCTTAGGAATGAACGGCGAGGCGGGGGACAGAGTTGACGAATGAGCGGCGGGCGGTACGCCGCGCGCCGTGAGCATTGACGAATGAGCGGCCTGCACACATACCTAAGGTGCGAAACAGCGGTCCCCAAACTATAATATGAATTTAATCAGCCTTTTCACTCCTTAAAAGTTGAACGGATTCCGATGAGGCGCACAGTAGCATAACCTGGGTTAGGATACTTTTTATCGCGGTAATACGTTTCCATGGGATAATTCCCGACTTCAATGCGGGCGAAGCCGCGGGCAAAAGCTATCTATGTATAAGTGTACCCACAGAAATTATAAAAATTAACAAAAATATAGTCAAAATAACATCAAAATCTGAACAATAGATTAGAATGCGAACAATGTGTTCAATCAAAAAGTACCAGGCGCTCATAAACTGACAGAGTTGCAAATAGTAGAAAGCCGTAGTGCGACGAGTGGGCGGGCCGGTGTGAAAGGGACACTGCGCAATGCTATGCGCTCCTAGTGACGACGGCCGATGTTCTAATATATCAAACGTCTGGTATTTGCATGTTTGACGCCATTTTATTTTGTCCACTGTTGAATATAGGTCTGTAGCGGTTACACCGCCACATACTAACTACGCATCAAAGACATGACGTCACACAAATCCTGCATCGCGCAATTAGAGTTTACCGCGCGAACGACATAGATAAGACTATCCGAAATGAACAGTCGGGCAGTCGGCCCGCCAGACACAACACCCGTCTGGTTGGAGGATCCTCCCTTTTCTATGGTGGATGAGTGAACTTTACACCCTGTTCCTCATGCCCCTAAATTGGTGACCCCGACGTGATCAGAAGACGACGTGTTACGTGATCCGTGTACGAGAACGTGGTAACGTTATCAAGCCTGCGAGACACCGTTGAAGAGCGAGCGTGAAGTTTCCTACGTAAAAACTGGTTGTGGTTGGTACAAGACAGTAGCGGTGAGCGTTTTTTAATTTATTTTTGCCATGGCTGAGACAGAGTCTTATGTCGATTGTAAGGACGCTACTGTTACCTCCGGTGAGGTAGCAGCAGCTGGAATGCCATTGCGCTGTCCACCTTTTTACCCGGAGGAGCCGGAATTGTGGTTCGCGCAGCTTGAAGGCCAATTTATTTTGTCGCGAATAAGCAGTGACACGACAAAATTTTATTTTGCTTCCACTCAACTTGATGCTAAATACGCTATGCAGGTCAAGGATATTATCACCAATCCACCTGAGGCGAACAAGTACGAGAAGCTGAAGACCGAACTTGTACGTCGGTTGTCAGCGTCGCAAGAAAAGCGAATTCAACAGCTTTTACTGCACGAGGAGTTAGGTGATCGCAAGCCGTCCCAATTCCTAAGGCACTTGCAAAATTTAGCAGGGCCATCAGGGGCGGCTGAGTTCGTCAAAAGCATTTGGACTAACCGGTTACCCCAAAATATCCAGACTGTAATTGCCTCTCAAATTGCAGACCTACGAGTGGAACAGTTAGCGGAGATAGCGGATAGGGTGCACGAAATCGCCCCGATGCCACTACAGGTAGCGAGCACTTCCGCTACCACAACTGCTGATTCTTCGGACCTAGCGAGGCAGGTCAGCGAGCTCCAGAAGCAGGTAGCGTCACTTTTGAACAGCAGAGGGAGACAACGCTCACGCTCAAGGCCTCGTGACAACCACCGAAGGTATGTGCGTTCAAAATCCAGGCCACAACAACCACCTCCGAATCACCCACACTGTTTTTACCATTATACGTATGGAGACAAGGCACGAAAGTGTACACAACCCTGCACATACAAGTCGGAAAACACGAGGGGTTGTCGCAAGTAGCGGCTAACGACTACCCCTCTTCATCAGGCCGTTTATTTATTACCGACAAGACGTCTAAAATGCAATTTTTAGTGGACACCGGTTCAGACTTATGTGTTTTTCCCCGATCTGCCATCAAGAGGCCATGCAGACAGTCTAAGTACGACCTAGTAGCCGCAAACAATACTGTTATTAACACATATGGTCCCATACAACTGCATCTAAACTTAGGACTCAGAAGGAACTACAGCTGGAACTTCACAATCGCGGATGTTTCGAAGGCTATAATAGGAGTAGACTTTCTTAGCTTCTATAATCTGTTGGTAGACTGCAGGAATCAACGCCTGATCGACAACCTTACTTCCCTATCAGTTCCTGCTGCACCCTGCAATACTGTAGACATCGCTTCCGTGAAGGCAGTCGTAGGAGAATCAGTCTATCATCAGATCCTACGTGAGTATCCGGACATAACCCGACCTCCAGGAAAACAGCTACCAGGCAAACACAACACGCTGCACCACATCAGGACGACACCAGGCCCACCTGTAGCATGCAAGCCTAGACGCCTAGACCCTTCTCGACTGCAAGCTGCTAAGAAGGAGTTCGAGAAGATGCTTGCAAGCGGTGTAGCACGGCGCTCTGAGAGCCCTTGGTCAGCGCCACTGCATCTTGTGAAGAAGAAAGACGACGAATGGAGACCATGTGGAGACTACAGGGCACTTAACTCGAGGACAATACCTGACAGGTACCCCATTCGTCACATACAAGATTTCTCTCACCAACTAGCAGGCTGCACCGTGTTCTCAACCATAGATCTTGTCAAAGCTTACAACCAGCTAGCGGTAAACCCGGAGGACATCCCTAAAACAGCCATAACCACTCCATTTGGGCTGTTTGAATTTCCGTTCATGACCTTCGGTTTGAGGAACGCTGCTCAAACATTCCAGCGGTTCATCGACGAAGTCCTCCTGAGCCTAGACTTCTGCTACGGTTACGTTGACGATGTACTAGTATTTTCAGCAACTGCTGAAGAACACAAGGCACATCTACGCCAGCTGTTCGATCGCTTGAAGCAGTATGGAGTCGTCATCAACACAGCCAAGTGCAACATAGGACAACCAGAGGTTACTTTCCTAGGGTACAGTGTCACAGCCGAAGGCATACGTCCACCACTATCCAAGGTACAGGCGATCCAGGAGTTCCCTATACCCAAAACGATGAAGGAGTTGCGAAGATTCTTGGGAATGATAAATTTTTATCGCCGATTTGTCCCAAACGCAGCTCAAATTCAAGCACCCTTAAACTCAGTCCTTTCTGGCCCCAAGGTAAAAGGTTCGCATCCCGTTCAAATGACTCCAGAGCTGCAGAAGGCATTCGACGATAGCAATTCTACCCTCCTACATTCTACCCTCTCCTGGTCGACGCTAGCAGTCAGCCACAACCCGGTGCTATACCACATCCGACTCACTGGATCGTGACGCAGCGCCACCCCGACTCACTGGGGAATCACCGCAGACAGTTCCGACTCACCGTGAACTATGCGGCACCCGGTTCCGACTCACTGGAACCTTAGCTGGCACTGTGAAGCATCGCAAGATACAAGACTCAGCCCACTATCGACCTCCGGTCTCCGGAGGGGAGTGATGTAGCGGTTACACCGCCACATACTAACTACGCATCAAAGACATGACGTCACACAAATCCTGCATCGCGCAATTAGAGTTTACCGCGCGAACGACATAGATAAGACTAACCGAAATCAACAGTTGGGCAGTCGGCCCGCCAGACACAACACCCGTCTGGTTGGAGGATCCTCCCTTTTCTATGGTGGATGAGTGAACTTTACACCCTGTTCCTCATACCTCTAAATTGGTGACCCCGAGTATGAACGTCAACGCAGCCTTCGTGCAACTACTTCAGCGTGACGTCTTCATCATCATCACTCCCGCAAGCTTTCGTGAGGCGAGTCACACAGACAGCCAGCACCCTCGGCTTCAACGGGTATCCTGACCACCAGCATGCAGCGAACGCGCATTCCTGGTCATCACCCTCAGCCTCATCAGCAAACTTGGCACAGCACCTGCACCTTCGGCCGGTCTCACAAGCAGAGCCCATTCTACCCTCTCCTGGTCGACGCTAGCAGTCAGCCACAACCCGGTGCTATACCACATCCGACTCACTGGATCGTGACGCAGCGCCACCCCGACTCACTGGGGAATCACCGCAGACAGTTCCGACTCACCGTGAACTATGCGGCACTCGGTTCCGACTCACTTAGCTGGCACTGTGAAGCATCGCAAGATACCAGACTCAGCCCACTATCGACCTCCGGTCTCCGGAGGGGAGTGATGTAGCGGTTACACCGCCACATACTAACTACGCATCAAAGACATGACGTCACACAAATCCTGCATCGCGCAATTAGAGTTTACCGCGCGAACGACATAGATAAGACTAACCGAAATCAACAGTTGGGCAGTCGGCCCGCCAGACACAACACCCGTCTGGTTGGAGGATCCTCCCTTTTCTATGGTGGATGAGTGAACTTTACACCCTGTTCCTCATGCCCCTAAAGGTCCAAACCATTTAATCATTTTGTAGAACAGCAGGCTGATGTGCACGGCTAGTGAAGGTGGCAGTTGGAACCTAGTTGCATCGCAGATGGTACAAAATACACCTCACTTTCTGCCTAATATTGAGCTGCTATACAGTGGGAACCAAAGTCAAAACGTTTATTACAAAGTTAGTGTACAAATATTGGCCAGCCGCCCTTTTTCAACCGACTTCAAAAAGGAGGAGGTTCTCAATTCGATTGTATGTTTTTTTTTTTTTTTTGTATGTTTGTTACGCGATTACTCCGCCATTTATGAATTGATTTTGATGATTCTTTTTTTGTTTGGTAGGGCATACTTCAGAAGTGGTCCCATATAAATTTGGTCAAGATCTGATGAGGGGTTTTTGAGTTAGCTTCAATAATACATATTTTTCCCACCTAGTATATGTGGATGATATTCTAATAGTTCCTGTCACTGTAATTTACTTGGTATTCAAATTTTTGTGGGGGTTTTGTGTAGGTACCACAACTAAAAAGTGAAAAATAAAAACTTTTTCACAAAAAATAAAACCGACTTCCAAAAAAAACACTACCAAGTGAAAAATAACTTTGATTTCGGAAGTCGGTGGCAACAAAACGAAAATAAAACACCCAAGACACCGACTTCCGAAATCAAAGTTATTTTTCACTTTGTAGTGTTTTTTTTGGAAGTCGGTTTTATTTTTTGTGAAAAAGTTTTTTTTTAACAATAGGGCAAGAAAGTACACATGTATATTTTGTAATATCTTTGCCATAGACTCGGTAGGATCCCTAGGGTTATTATGCAACTAGGTAATTAATGTTACCTATTTACATGCGTTCCTCGGTTTTTTAGTTCCAGCAAAGAGTTACTAGGTTTTTCCATTCAACCTAACCTCACAACCCTTCGGGGAATACAGGCGTGGATTCTATGTTATCTAGCTGGACAAATAATAATGTAATCATACCTAATGGCCGTCGAGTAGGGTAATGTTGACATCTAAAACCGAAATAGCATAGCATTTTTATTTAAATGTTAGCTTCTAATATTCAACTAGTTAAATACGAGTACATCTACCCCTCCATTATCGAGCTAGGTACGTAGTTTATTCTAGAGATGCCGCGAATCCCAACCGTCCTAATCTGGCCCTTTTAGCCTTTTAGGCTTTAAAAATTAATGAAAGCATAATTATTTTTTTGTTTATACTTTTTCTGTTCATTAAAACTTTATTTTTATTTAGACAACTATTCACCAATTGTCGAATAATATACACTATTATTCTTTATTCGAAGAATAACTAAAAAAAAATTGTAATGCCGAATACCGAATAATAGCTAAATATTCGCGTCATCTCTAGTTTATTCACTCACCTTTTTTAAATGCCAGGCAAGCTATTTAACTTGTCAGTCCAAGAAATAATGTGGACTATTATGCGATGACATTCTGATAGCCCTCAGTAAAAGAAAATACAAGTTCAAGTCTTGACCTTATGCAGAAAAGCCTGCCAAGTGCGTGTCGGACCACCCACAATGAAGGGTTCCGTAGTTGGGATGAATTTATCCCAAGAAGAAACCAAACATTATAGTTTTTGCAACTGCAAAAGCAAATGTAAGTTGGTCGATTATTACTCGATAACTTATAGAGTTTTCCTTTTAACGGGCCGGCGAAGCATGCGTTGTTCATACAAACGTAATACCAAAATAATTTGTAAATCAAACATATTCTTTAGGTAATGTGTATTTATTCCGATTGGATTAAGTACAGAATATCTAGGCCCCCGAATATATATTTTGAGATAAGACGAGTTATGAGAAATTCTATAGAAAACTTATTTTTCTGACAGGGGGGGAAGGGGACGCTTGACTAACAAAAATTAGCACTTTAAAGCCTAATATTTCGCAAACGGACCACTGTATCCAAAAATGGTTTTCACACACTACCAATATTTTTTAACGACCTTTCCGACGACACCTCACACATGGACGAGAAAAAAAAAGCCTCCCAACTTTACGTGTAGGGAAGGTACCCTTTTTTTCATGATTTTATTTTACCCATGCCAAATTACAGCTTTCTAGTACTAAGAGTCTCTGAGCTAAGCCGCGGACAGACAGGCGGACGGACAAGGCGAAACTATATGGGTTCCTTGTTCACTACGAAACCCCAAAAAGCAATCCTTTTCGCCTGTAACTTGGCTTACTAAACCAATCGCTTGTTCCTAAAGCCAAGTAGGTACAACGTCTAATCCCGTAATTTCCCTGCGGCTCAAATACAGTCAGATAACAGATGGTGATCAACCCCGAGTGACGTCACCGCCCGATCTACGTTGATTTATGAGACGAAACGGACTAGGATTAAGTAGGATTCTGATTCTACATATACATAGGATGTTTGGACATCCGATGTTGGATCGAATTAGAATGATGCGGGATTTGTATACAGGGTGGTTTCGGATAGTGTCACTAACAGTAATTAGCAATGTAGACGAGGAAATTAATTGTTATAAGCAAAGTAAGTACCAGCTTAAGTTGTCTGTACCTATATTCAAATCATAACTGTTATTCTTTGATACTCGTAGTTGCATAGATTGAATTTTATTATAATTATTATTGAATTGAATTTTATTTATTTCTCAGTATATAGTACATTGAGATCTTACATTAAACACACATGCTACCTTGCTGGTGAAGAAATATTACATAATAAGCTAGGCACATGCAAATCAGAACTAGGTACATTAGGTATAAGAATATTGTATAAAATTATGAAATCTTGAAATAAGTTTATGAATTTATAATATTAATAGACTGATAGATTCATCAAAAATGCATTATTTATAATGTCAAAATATTAATAATTTAATCAAAAATATAAATCATAATGTCAAAGAATAAATCGTACTGTCAAAATAAAAATAACAATGTCCAAGAATTCATAATAATGTCAAAGTGCTAATGTCATTTTAGGGGCATGAGGAACAGGGAGTAAAGTTCACGCATCCACCATAGAAAAGGGAGGATCCTCCGACCAGACGAGTGTTGTGTCTGGCGGGCCGTTAAATTCCTTAACTTTACATTGCATTATTATAGCCATTGCATAAGCATTACATAACATCACGCCTTGTTTCCCCGAATGGTTGGGCAGAGGTGTACCTGTAGTACCACGTTTCGCCAGTTATGTTTAAGTCCCATGTAATAGGGGGCGAGTCTATTGCCATCAACTGGGCACACATCCAGTCACCTGGTTGCCACTGAGAAATTCCAAATAGAAAAAACTTTTTCACAAAAAATAAAACCGACTTCCAAAAACAAAAACTACAAAGTGAAAAATAACTTTGATTTCGGAAGTCGGTGTCTTTGGAGTTTTATTTTCGTTTTTTTGCCACCGACTTCCGAAATCAAAGTTATTTTTCACTTTGTAGTGTTTGTTTTTGGAAGTCGGTTTTATTTTTTGTGAAAAAGTTTTTATTTTTCACTTTTTAGTTGTGGTACCTACACAAAACCCCCACAAAATTTAAATACCAAGTAAATTACAGTGACAGGAACTATTAGAATATCATCCACATATACTAGGTGGGAAAAATATGTATTATTGAAGCTAACTCAAAAACCCCTCATCAGATCTTGACCAAATTTATATGGGACCACTTCTGAAGTATGCCCTACCAAAAAAAAAAGATTCATCAAAATCAATTCATAATTGGCGGAGTAATCGCGTAATAAACATACAAAAAAAAAAAAAAAAAAACATACAACCGAATTGAGAACCTCCTTCTTTTTGGAGTCGGTTGAAAAACCCAATAACACGTTGACCAACCTGGGAATCGAATTAAAACCTCATTCTCAGCAGTAGTTCTTGCGACCACTAGACCATCGACGCAGTTATGTGCGCATAAGCTATAAAGTTCCCACTGCTGGCCATCATCCACCACGCGGGCACAGTACGGGTTGGTGGTACCTGGACCATTGTATAAGACTGATGCTAAAGAATGACAGAATTACGAACAATTTAAGTTTGTTAGTAAATTTACAAACACGCATGCGTCCTAACGGCACACGGCACAGCTTGCAGTAAGCCCTTGTGTCTTCGATAATAATCCCTGACAAGCTTTATCGCTGGCATGCCCACAGTTATACTTCTACTAGATTCGTATTCCTACTATATTCTAATTTTGAATTTGCTAGACCAAAATGACAGCTGCGAATGCTGCGATCTACCTTATTTAAAAAATAACACGAAAAATAATTAGAGACAAAAAAAAAATATAAAAATAGTTTATTTTCTCCACAATATTACTCTTAATTATGACCTTATTTCTACGGTGACATACAGGAGGGGCATTATATTGTGGGAGACTGGTGCCAAAACAAGGCTCAGGGCCTGTATTTCAGGTCACCAGGGGGCCTATTACGAACTTTTAAAAAACCAGGCAAGTTCCAGGCAATTCATTTCACTGGCTGGATATATTTCGTATTATGACATCGGTAATTCTGACCGACTTCACGCTGGCTAGTTTGTCTGTGACTCGCTTGAAATTCACTGCCGTAACGTTCAGAAACACAAATAAATATTTATCGGTAAGTTACGGTTTTATTTAGATCACGTATTTTATGATAAAAATAATAAATATATCTTAATATAGTTACTAAAAGTAGGTGAAAATATGAACGCAATGTTTATTGTGCTATACAATTATTTTTTATTTAATTTTTCCGTGTTTGTAAATTGTAACGTGAGATTCTCTTAACAATAACTTTTCCGAACGTATTCCACTTGATGTTCGGGAATTTGACAACTTCATTCTTGGACAATGTTTATTGTTGCAATTAATAAAATAATACTATCGTATTGTTTGTATTGTTACTCTCTATAAAAGTACCACGAAAGTTATGCTGATAGTTTTCTTAGATTACCGCGGTGTAGTGCACAACGATTTTTTTCCATAGGGATAAACAGTTATTATAGAGTATTATTTAGGCATTATGAGGCGTTTGCGAGAGAATATCCGCTGAAAACGGCCCAGATTTGTGGAACGACAATTCATAGATTTTGCACCATGATGATGCACCATCACACAAAGCCATCATTGTGCAAGAGTTCTTAGCCAAAAATTCAGCAAATGTCATAGACCAAGCGCCGTATTCACATGATATGGCTCCGTCTGACTTTTTCCTGTTCCCGAGGCTAAAATTACCTCTTCGAGGAAGACGTTTCGAGTCGATTGAAGCTATAAAAGAAAATTCGCTGAAGGAGTTTTAGACCATACCTCAATCAGCTTACCAAAAATGTATGGAGGACTGGGTCAAGCGCTGGCGTAGCTGTATTGCAAGCGAAAGGGCCTACTTTGGAGCCGACAAAATAAATTTTGACGAATAAATTACTTAATGGTTTTATTGAACAATTCCCAGTACTTTTTACACAGAATGTATTATGTCCCTTCGCAAGTAAGTACCTACTAGTTTCAGAGTATAAACAAAAATATGGATAATGAATGGATATGGTGGTGTGGTGTTTTTGAGTGTTTTTACTAAATATCCAGTTTTCAACATGTTATATTTACCTATAACCGTAGCCGCGAGGCACACATTCCTGCTGGTATCATGCAACGCAGTTTTACACTTTTTATTTTGTATTCTTTCTTTTTATCTTATTTTTTTTTTCTCTTTCTACTTGTGTGCCTTTTAGTCTGTGCCAAATAAATGTATTTTCTTTCTTTCTTTCTATCATGGTAATATTTTGTAATTATCATGGTGCACCATTTATTAGGCTGTTGAAATTATTAGGTATAGTTCAATGGATGAGAGTTATCGCCCTCGGCGGAGCCTAACTTATGTTTAGTTTGAAACATTGTAGTAGTTTTTGAATTTTACCGTTATTTTGGTATTTTGATCAGAAGTGCCACTTTCCGGAGTTTCCAGAAACTCGATCGGTACATATTCGTCACACGTGATATTTTCTCTGAATAATTTCGCCAAAAATATCCAAAACCATTCAATAAAAGCTCCTATGAAGTAGCGGAAATTGACTGGATTGTGAGGTTACTTATTATCAGTTTTAATATGTCAAGAAATGTCAAACGAACGTTCATAATACGGTATTTCCAGCCAATAGTCGGGCAGAAGCCGGCCAGGGTGTCACGTGACCACTGACTGGCTTGTTTGACGAGTTCATAATACGAAATTGCAAGGCAGTTCTGTTTACGCCGTAAACTGCCTGGAAATAAGAGTTCATAATAGGGCCCCAGGACTCCTCCATTTAAGTTTGACAAATTATGTTATGTACTCGTACAAACGGTGTTTAGTTAGGACATGTTAACATTTATTTTAATTTTATAAAGCTTATTGATTATTAGTTGTAATATTTTTTTATTTTTTTTTGTTAAATGGTATGGTTAGTATCAGGGTGGGAGTGAGGTTGAGTGTGTACTGCGTGTATGTGTAGTTTGTGAAGTTAAAGAAGTGTGTGCAGTGGTGGTGTGTCTGTGTGAATATGAGTATTTTTTGTTTTGATTTTTTGAAAACTGTCAATAAATTTTCAGTGTCATCGTAATTGAGTTCTTGGAGCCAACTATATACATAGTTTCATTTTGCACTTTATCTTATTGAGTTCATAAATAGGTATGACCCTATTTACTTTATTGTAAAGATACCGACCGAGGTGAAAAAAGAAACGTTTTGAAAAAGATGTTGAAGGCGAAATAAGGTAGTTGACAACAGGATTAACTCTTCTCTTAGCTCGAGGCAGTGAAGGATTGTAGGTTAGTAGTCTATGTTGTTTCAGGATGGTTTGTTGTATAAACAGTTGACGCACCGTCAAGACTTTCGCTTTTTGATATAGAAGTGCTGTAGGGTAGCGACAATACGACAACAGTGGAGGTCCTCCTGCAGAGAATGCTCACTCAAATGTTTCGCTGATGGTGGCGCGGGTGTTGGATCATTTAGCTCCCTTCAAAATGGTTGAGCTGAATGGTGCTGATCCATGCGTCATGTTCGTGAACGGGCGCCGTCAGTTGGGACTGGTCATCTCTTAGCTGCCATGGCTTATTTTAATTTTTTGAATGATTATTTATTTTTTTCCTTTTATTACGGACGCTTTTACGAACGTGCACGTCTTTCTACATTGTTCTCACATGCATAATTTCAAAATGAATGATGTAACCAATATTTTGTATCAATTTTTTTATTTAAAAGAGTGTCCGTGGAGTTTCTTGCCCGTTCTTCTCCATAGGTACCTACTACCACAGCTACTACGCTTTGGAATGGGCAACTAGCTTCATATTTTTGACTGACCGACCCCTTGACAATTCAAAAGTGCATGTAAATGGTTTAATTGAAATAAATGCTTTGAGTTTGAGTTTGAATGATTCCGTGGTCCTTGGTGAGTCTAGTAACTAGATTATTTTTATGACGACACCAAATGTCATTTTAGTCTCGCAAAGAGTTTATAGGGTAACTACTTTATGTAGTCGAATGTAGGAATTGTTATCAAAAGTGGAAATGTAATGACGAGTGCATTCCCATTTTTGACAACTATTCCCAGATATTTGCAATTTCACTAATGTTGATACTATCAACTGTCACATAGACAAAAAAACCTTGTCGTTGTATGACGTACCAGTGACATTCAACCTTACAGCGTTTGTCCACCGCCAGCGTCAACGGGCGTCTACGAAAAACGAGATTATTCGAACCGATCGTGACGGCCCGTTGACGTAGATAGATAGATAGATAGAATACTCTTGTTAGAGAATTAAGATTGTATTCTATCACTTTTCCACAAGTATATTTAGTTGACTACATTTTGAATTTTGTTAGAATCGTATTGGCTGAATGACGACATTTCCTTTGCCTGCCACGTGACAACGATCGTTTGTAATTTTTGTCTGTGGATTCAACGCTCACTAAAGAGGTTGAGAACATCAGGGCTCTCGGGGGATTCGAACATGGACCACCGAGAGCACAAGTCGTATAGTACCTATCAAAAGAAGGACCTACTGTAAGTCAGTCTGATTTAATAACTATTCTTTAAATATCATGCTTACTGTGGCCGTTATTTTATTTTAAATGTTGGATTTTATTGTGTAACTATTGCTAGTTGTGGAATTTATGTAGCAAGTATAAACAATGTTTTATATTTCAAAAATACGAAGTATTACACGTGTAAAGGTTATGAGAAATCATGATATAATAATAAATAATTACCTATGTGATTTGTAGCCTACCTACAATACGTTTTATTTACTTTGTTCCCTCAGACTTTATAGTACATAATCTAAATAGATAAATACAATAAATATCTAGTTGAAGCCTAACTTCTGATTTGTCTAATACTCTTTATTGTACACCATCAAAATTACAGACACAAAGGACAATGACAAGAATCGGCTCGAATCATGTAGCGTCCGACAGACTTTTAATATTTATGATAATTTATAATATAAAACAGTAAGAATTATAGAGTATAAATAAAATCTGTAGAAGTACACCGTCTACAAGTCATTTTAAATAGTTATTCAATTTTTCAACACGTTTCCTATTTGCAATTCCAATTAGAAATGTTGCCAATACCAAAATAAAATAATATCGATACGAAATTGCACTTGCAAATCGATTGCATTATAATATCATTATGAAACTACGTAAGTGAATTTATTACATATATAAGTCGTAACTCGTAATTCTTAATAAAAACTCTTAATCTCTTAATTCTTTCTAAATAGTAAGTATTTAGTTATATTTTTGAATATATTTTATAACAATTTAAAATAAGTTAATTCAATTTTCGATACAATTTAGAATATATATTTATTTATTTTATTTTAGGAAAGCTTACAGTCTAATAACTATAATTATAACAATAATATATATCTAATTTGCTAATTACAAGCTTCCACAGATAACGACAAAAATAAATTCCTCATCGTTACTTCCAAAATTACAATATAAAACTACAAACTTTTAACACAACAAAACAAAACAAACTAACTTGATACTGTAGTACAATAAAACTTACTAAATAACAATAAAACTACTTAAACTATAATAAGGATTATTGATTATTATAGTGCTGGAAACACTTGATCTTGTTTTTGTAGTTGTCATTGATGATTGTCAAAAAGTTTTACTACTTCTCCTGCGCGTTTTATCACGAGCGTCGAAGTGATTACGTGTTTTTGAGTTTTGTGTTGTATATTGCTGTTTCTGGACTCCGATTTTTCTACCACTTACGACTACCTTGGCTGTTGAAACTGAACCTGAATCTGTATTACTCGCTGACCCGGCTCGCCCAACCGAACATCTGAACCTGCCTTCTTGTTGACCTGGCTTTTCTCACACGGACGGACCTTTAGTCTACTAACCATGATTCGCTGCATTAATTGTGGAGTAAACGCCTTTCGAATGCGACGATACTCGTTAGAAACGGAGACTGAAGAGATTCTGATGAATAATAAATTGTTAAAAAGTATCCATGTTTTTTTTTTCCATACTTACATTCTAAAATAATGTAAGTATGTTATAATTATGTATATTTACCATGAAAAAATATATTATGCGAGGATAATATGAGCCAAAAATCATTAGTTAATTAATAATTTAATAGTTTATTTGTTGTTATCGTTAAAATTAGAAGTATTAAGTGGACAACTTTAAAGAACTATAACTTTTTTTGGTGTACTTCTTATAGAAAACTAAATATACTATATAATTCTATAATTATTTTCCTTTTTAATGATATATAGTTCATCTTTGTCGGTTCTGGCCGAGTCTTGAAGGACAACTTGGCATTCTCCTTTAGTTTTTTTTATTTTTATTTGACTTTCCATCGAAGAAGTTTATATCTATACACCGTAAGGACTATATCTGCTTGCAGCGTTCGGCCGCTATAGAACCGGGGTGGTAACAGATAATAGTCACCGTGTTCACGGGATTTTGTTTTCAAACTGCTTAGATATGAAGTTCTTCGGTAGGTACGTGCGGTGGACACGCGGCCATAGTAAATGTATATTTCGCTACTTCGGCGCCGTCATCTCGTTCTCGTTGACGTCCCGTTGACGGTGGCGGACAAACGGCCTTACGGTGGTAAAGCAATTATGAGATCATCTATACCAGGATAAAAAGTAAGTAATAATCCAATGCTAATACGAGAGAAGACCCAATCAATCTGCCTAGCCTTAAGCAAACTATGTTGGAGTCAGCTTCCAGTCTAACGGGATGCCGCGGAATACCAGTATTTTACATGGAGCGACTGCCTATCTGACCTCCACAACCCAGTAACTGGGTATACGATACCCCTTGCGGTTACACCGCCACATACAAACTACGCATCAAAGACATGACGTCACACAAATCCTGCATCGCGCAATTAGAGTTTACCGCGCGAATTACATATATAAGACTATCCGACATCAACAGTCGGGCAGTCGGCCCGCCAGACACAACACCCGTCTGGTCGGTGGATCCTCCCTTTTCTATGGTGGATGAGTGATCTTTACACCCTGTTCCTCATGCCCCTAAAGTAAGACTGATTGTCATTTTTTTGGGCTTCCGACTACCCGTAACGACTGTCAAAGATCTACGAATGACAGTCGGGACCAACGGCCTTTGTGACGTGACTTTCTGAGGTACGGAGGAGTCTCGGTATGTTAGTTCAGAGATGATGTTCTGTCTCTCTAGCCACAAGACAGGATTTAAAAAATAAAACAGAACAAATTATTTGCAGGGTTTTATCGATAACCCAAAGATACTGATGCTAGTTGCCAAAAGTCTCGCCTTCCTTCCTTAATCCCGATAGCTCCGGCTCTCACAACACAATATATCAAACGTTTGAACTTTTGAAGTAGGTACAGACAGCTAAACAGTTTGGTTTCTAGGTTCTAAATAAATATTATTGCACTACGTAGGCAATTGTTTTTGGAACGAAGTTCCTTAAACTGCCGACTGCAGGCAGCAGCAGCAGACGACGCGGTGTCGCCGCAACAAATCGTCACGTAAGGAAAAAGCGTTATAACCCCTCCATGTGACTTTATTCTCTGTCTTTGTGTCTCTTTCTGTAATATGCGAGTGTGTGTGCGTGCGAGTAACGCGTTAAGAATTTCGTTCCTGACGTAACCCCCGAACACACGTATTTTTTCCTTCTAAAACTTTCCTCTTTATCAAGATTTTCTCCTGTTTACCAGAAACAGCCAGACAAGGACTAACTTTATGCCACAAAAAGACTTGTTCCTTCGGGACATTGAACCCACGGCCCGTACCCGTAAATCGATTACTCAGCCCATAAGTCAACAGTGTCATCATTTTTATTACGATGTTAATGACTTGACAACTCAGCAAATACATCGTGTGCTGTAAAGGAGTACTGTTTACCAGGTTGACACACTACGTATATTAGCCGTGTTATAGTAATTTCATACGACTGCAACTGGTATGAAATTACTATAACACGGCTAATTTCCACTTAAATTGCTCGTATACTCAAATGACAACTTCATTGAGAATCATCATCCATAATAATCCGTAGCCCGATTTTGCCCACTGCTGGACATAGATCTCTTTTTAGGGTTCCGTACCTTGAAAGGAAAAAACGGAACCCTTATAGGATCACTTTGCTGTCCGTCCGTCAGCCTGTCTGTCTGTCAAGACCTTTTTTCTCAGAAACGCGTGGAGGTCTCAAACTGAATACTCAGGTCTACTGTCCCTTGGAGCTGTGAAAAAAACAAACTTCTACTAAGCCAACGCAATCAAAAGATACAGCCGTTTATGCCGCCAAATTTCCGCAAATCGACACTCGCCAGGGAATCAAAACCTATAGGGTACTTCCCGTGAACTCAGAATCTTGGAAATTGATACGAAGCAACGTCTTATAGCACAGATAAAGGAAACATTTCGAAAACCGTAAATATTTTGTTACTTCATATAATAAAAATATTTTTAATCATTTTAAACTTACTGGTTTGTACGGAACCCTCGGTGCGCGTCTCCGACTCACACTTGGCCGGTTTTTTCATATACCAATCCCCACGCTCCTGTGCCAGCCTCATCCTGGTTTTGCCCGCGATGGCAACAATATAAGTCCACCCATCTCGCCGCCGGACGACCGAAATCTCGTCTTCATCCTTGGACGCCACTCTGTCACAGCCACCTTACCATACTCCACCTGTTGCCAGGTGCATTTCAGTATAAGGACAGTTCAATTTGATACTCAATCAGCATAATAATTATACTTTCCCGACTGTACGTGACTTAAAAAGTGTACACTAAAGTACCTAACACTAGCTACGCTGCACACTTATCTCTTTCGCTGACTTTACACAATCGTACGAACACTAGGACTTAAAACGGGAGACTGTGCCAAAATCGATGATGAGGAGAATCCTTAGTGCTGAGAATTGCAAGTAGACTGTAACATGTGCCGGAACTATTTGTATGTAAAATGAGGAGGTAAATGGAGCTGATAAGGAAATGGTCGCTGGTTTAACAATGTGGAGAGGTTTTCCGAAGATTTTCAAGAACTTTCTTAACTCATTTAAAGTTCACTTTTGACTGACAGCTTGATCTGACCTTAGGTAAGTTAGGAGAGAGTCGTGGTGGTCTAGTGGTAACGGCCGCGACCTACGAGTTGTATGTCATGGATTCGAACCCAGGCAGGCGTTTTGTGTAAATAATTTCGTTACCGCTGCTCTCAAAACGGTGAAGGAAAACATCGTGAGGAAACTAGACTTTAGAACTAAAAATTCGAAGACAACCCGCACTGAGCCCGCGTGGTGGAGTACGGCCACTCCCTCTGCTGTTTCTTGCTTTTATTTGCACTAGGCGTAAAGTTAACATGGATCCTGGTATTGACGATATAGAAACATAACATCACGACTTGTCTCCCCGAAGGGTTGGGCAGAGGTGTACCTTTAGTAGGTACACCCACATTTCGCCAGTTATGTTTACGTCCCATGTAATACGGGGCGAGCCTATTGCCATCAACCGGGCATAAATCCAGATTCCGGGCTGCTACTGAGAAATTCCAGACAGAAAAACCCAATGACACTTTGCCCGACCCGGGAATCGAACCCAGGATCTCATGCTCAGCAGTAGCGCTTGCGACCACTAGACCAACGAGGCATTCAAGTCAGATATATTTATATATTTGTCCTATTTTTGGCCACAGAAACTCGGTTATCTTTAAACCTAAAAGTAGTACTTATGTCAAGATTTTAACGTAGAAAATATGTGTAGATTTATACCGTTCATTTGATTTAATACTTTGATGATAGAAACCATTCAAATTCCACAAAATTCTTTCACAAAGACATAACTTCAAAGTTCAAAAACAAAAGGCTTTAGACATAAATAGCACAAATTGGCTCCCGTTTCAGACACGGCTACACCAAGTAGATAATAGGTACAGAAGGTCAGCTCCATACAACGAGCCAACGCGCACGCGCATACACAGGGCTATTTGTAATATGTCGGTAGGAGAGATCATTTACAACCAAATTACCCCTTTTGACTCCTAGGCACCTACCATTTTCAATTAAATTGTTTTTTTTTTTTCATTTGTTTTAAAATATCGTTTTACTTGCTGATAACGTAGCTATCAATAGGTGAAACAATTCTAAAAATCGTTTTTTTTTTGGGTAGGTTTGTCATTACGAACAAACAGAAAATACTTATCAAATCTTTTCTCTTAGTTATATTAGTTTAGAAGTTAAGATTTACGAGATATGCTGTTGCAACCTTGTTCGATCCCCTCGGTCCTATCAGAATACTAGTGCTGCGACACTTATTTTTAAATTTCGCAACATCATGCTGAGATAGGAGCCTTTTGGCCTCGTGCAGAGGACTTTCTGATTTTATTTTCATTTCACTATGTTGTTATTTATGTTCCTACGAGTAGTATTTGTGATCTCCTGTGAGAGTCCCAATAAATACTTTTACGAGTATCTACTCTCATATCGTAATATTCGAATTATAAATTTCAATACCGAAATTTGAAAATAGAATCATATTATATATAACACTTTTTCTCTTAAAAAATAATGCTTTTTTTTTCTATTACGATACAAGGCTAATCCAAGAAGATAATATCACCAAGGAGTTCCATCAATTTTTGAAATGGAACGTTACGAGCGCACAGCAGCACTGTAGCGCATGCGCGGTGATGTGCTGGGTGCAGGCGCCATTCATACGTGAAGTCGTACTAAATTTTGTGGATTTTCTTTTCTTGATTTTTAACTTTAATCTTTTATTTAGTAGGTTCAATCCCAATGTATGAGAGTAGATAAAGTAGTGTATGAAACTGCACATAACTAGGTATTAAAACACTCGTGTGACACTATTACAAACCTCGTCTACAGCTAGCTTTCTCGTTCGCCCCGTATAGGTATGGGTGGTTACTAGCCACGAGCTCCTGAAGTGAGCCTTCTGTACTGATCTATTCTGTGCGTCGGCACACGTGCGACCGCATCCATCACTGACCGATGTCGGACACCCGACACCGACAGTCGGGCAGCGTGTGCGCGGACTAATGCACGGATGTGTCCGACAAGGCTGATGTGGAAGGAAACTGATAATTTTGAGGTTAAATGGTGATTTGGTTTCTTTGTTTTGCGCTATTTTCGTTTGGTATGCGAACATAAAATATTACTGATCCAAGAAATGTGCCATCTACCAACCCGTACTGGGCCCGCGTGGTGGATTACGGCCCAATCTCTCTCACAGAGACGAGGCCTGTGTCCCGACAGTGGCAAAATTATATGCGAGCTGATCATGCTAGATAAAACATCGTGTATTCAAATTAGGCTGAGAATCAGCAGTTTTTGAACGTCAAAAAGTACATAAGACAGTTCCCATAAAGGCTCCCGCAGAGAGGCGCGAAGCGACTCTGTTGGAACAATTTCTATGAAAACTGTTCTACAGGTGTCGCGTCGCGCCTGTCTGCGAGATCCTTAACGCCCGTCCTTCACCACTTCCTAGTAAAGGAAAAAGACAAAAAAAAAAAGAACTGTTATATTAGGACAATCAAATCAAACCATTTATAATATCTCTATATAAACATTTAAGCAAGCCGGCATCCCGATTCATCCACGAAATCCATCACAATCTTCCATGCGCTAACAATAGCATTCCTTCTGATTGAACACACACGAGCTTCCATTGAGTGACACCAAACACGTGGCACAGAGAAATGTAAGTACAGAAGGACAATACAATCACACTAATATTATAAAGGCGCAAGTCTGTGAGTGTGTATGTTTGTCTCTTCTTCACGCTAAAACTACCGAACGGATTTTGATGAAATTTGGCACACATATAGTTTATAGCCTGGATTAACACATAGGATACTTTTATCCCGATATTCTCACTGAGTCGAGACTTACGCGGGTGAAACCGTTTGGGCGCAGCTAGTGTGAAATAAATAATAAAACCGATCTAAAACAACGTCGTAATTTGGGGTTTTGAAGTCACTTTTGACCTTGGTGTGGGATCGTGGCTCGTAGTATTAAATGCGCGCTTTAATGGGAGGACGTGCGGGCGTGGGATCGGCGGCACTTTGTGATGGAGCCCGCTAGGCATAGCGAGTTGATACCAGTCGGGGGTGCGAATGTACTATCGAACAACTTCATATCTAAGCAGTTTGAAAACAAAATCCCGTGAACACCATGACCACATCTGTTCCCTCCCCGGTTCTATAGCGGCCGAGCGCTGCAAGCAGAAATAGTCCTTACGGTGTATAGATTTGAACTTCTTCGATGGTACAAGTATCTCCCGGGCCCCTAACTCATGGTAGTAGCAGGAACAGTGGGGTTTTATTCGGTAGGAGTCCGACATAACCCTCCGTTCTATCGAGACGGCCGAATTGAATCGGCTCATTTTTCGAGGAGAAAAAACGGAAATACGAAACGTCAATCCCGTCATTTTTTTCTTGTGATTTAATCGGTCTGAGCTGCAGCTGTCCCTATCGCACTCTACGGGGGCAGACTTGAGGTAAGACGACGGCAATAGTTTCCACTTAAACCCACCAATAATTACTTAAACAACCCACCACCCAACCGTACCCCACCGAGTGCATGTTTAAGTTACAAGTGAGCCTTCTGCACATACTAGTGCAGTACGCAGGCGCGGTACCCACGTGCGCGCCAGGTGCGCTTGCGCATCCCCCGTCCCGCGCACGCATCACCCCCGCAGCACAGCTGACGGCTGACTACTCATCGGACAAACATGCTGTATAATAATAGGTACCGTCAAACAATGAGGTAAGTATAAAGACAGCTTACTTTTTACTGCTTTCACAATTTATGCGGTCTAGTCCTGTCCCTCGCTGTACTGTCCCAGCGACGCCCTAAACCGAGGTCCGTACCCCATAGCCTGTGGGGTACGGACCCCAGCGTATAGTGCTTAGTTTCTAAGTTTTATGCTCCGGCTAATTTTGTTATTAATTTATTGAGGCACCCATAGGACAGTCCAGTTAAGCAGTCCGACAATCTCCAAGTTTGACCTGTGAGAAGACATTGAGACAAAAAAAAAACTGCCATTACACTATTTTCTGACGAAGCTGAGGTAGATACAAACGACGACGCGTCCCACTCCGCGATGACTGTACTGTAAGCTGTACTTTAGTACGGAGCGGAGCGGAGTGGGGCGCGTCGAGGTGGATCGCACTATCTATATCACTTTTGAATGTTTATTTACCGGTTTTTATGACAATACAGTGCTTGAGTGCGGATGAAACAATTATGAATTTGGAGAAGTTAATTAGTTGGTGCATGTGAAATGCAGGAGGATAGTACTTCACAGTAGTACCTAGTTTAAAGTCTATTCAAATCCTTCGTTCCAATTGATGTTATTTCAACTTAAGCTTCGTTCAGACAAGCGCGACGCGACAGCGCGACGCGACACCGGCTATTGTTATACCGTGAAGTTTTCTTAGAAATTGTATTGTTCGAGTCGCGTCGCGCTGGTCTGCGCGAGCCTTTAAGAATATCAACTTTATACAAATTAAGTTGATTACAGAATGCCTAGTACTATTGCAAAAGTTATAAAAATGTTTGAAGTTCTACCGCAAACTGAACTAGACGTGTGGCTATTACAGCTGTTTTTCCAAAAGCACATATTGGTTTACATGTTCAGAAACTACATCGCGGACGCAGTATAGAGATTTTTGTGAAGATCTGCGTCCGGGGATGTACTGCGAATACACTTATTTTTACAGCTAAGTAGCGTTGCTAAGTTAGCCCAGGTACGCACGCTCAGCAACGAGAGTTGAAAACACACACACACATTATGGTAAAGCAATAAAGTTATTGAGTACCGTTTTGAGAGCAGTGGTGATGAAATTATTTAGGTACACAAAATAAAGCGCTTGCCAGAGTTCGGAACCACGACCTACAACTCGTAAATCGGGGCTGTTACCCAGTGTCGTCGACGAATGAAGACGACGATGAGCTGCATACTAAAATTCCATCAAGAAACATAAAAATATGCGTGCAGAAATCGCAACCCCATAGCTCCGCAAGCAAATTCTCCATTATTAGGTAAGTACGTAACCCCAAATTTAGGAAGCAATAACATATTTTTTTTCTCCTACCTGGACATTGATGGTCACTTATCAAACAATGCACACATATTTGCCAACCTTACAACGTCCACTCCAGCACTCTTGCGCAGCCGTCCACACATCTGCACACTACAGTCCTTTTACAGCTGTTGACAATTGACCGTTCATTGTGTGACATTTGTTTAGTCCCACCGAAAACGTTTTTTTTTGGCCGAAAACTTTATGCGTTCTTCTTTATAAAAGAAAAATTATGATTGATTCTTTCGCACACTCATTCATACCTCACTCACAGTCACAATCACACATTCACACACCTTCAAACATCCATACACTCTTATCTCCAGACAAACACACTAGAAACATACACAACACATTTATTTGGGTTAGTAGTCGATTCGCACGAAAATTATTCGTACGATCGTGCGAATCGTCCCCTTTCAATAAAAATATTTTTTTAGTAGGCGATTCGCACGGAAGTATTTAAATTGCGTGCGAATCGACCCCTTCAAGAATTAGTAGTATGCGATTCGCACACTTAACAAAATGTGCGAATAATAAATCTAAGTACAGTCATGTACAATATTCTAGAATATTAATATTAAAATTCAATAATTCTCTATTCGCATCGCAGTCAGGCACAAAATACTAGTTAAGAGGTAAGATGAAAAGTTTTGTCAGTATTTAATATGAAAACTTATAATATGAACACCATAAATGAGCTACATAAATAAATAATAATGTTACATTTTTAAGAACTTTGTACCTATTAATACTACAGATTACTCTGTTTAACAAACTGTGATTTTGTGATTGTTTTAACTTCCAGTGATGCCAATGCTCCTATCATCGTAAAATTTTTGTGTTAAGAAATATTTATAATATTGTTGATTAGTTAAGTGTTACATTTTTAAGAACTTTGTACCTATTAATACAACAGATGACTCTGTTTAACTGTGATTTTGTGATTGTTTTAACTTTCAGTGATGCTAATGTTCCTATCATCGTAAAATTTTTGTGTTAAGAAATATTTATAATATTGTTGATTAGTTAAGTGTTACATTTTTAAGAACTTTGTACCTATTAATACAACAGATGACTCTGTTTAACTGTGATTTTGTGATTGTTTTAACTTTCAGTGATGATAATGCTCCTATCATCGTAAAATTTTTGTGTTAAGAAATATTTATATTATTATTGATTAGTTGATTGTTATTTTTTACCTATTAGAGCAAAATATTGTTGTTATAGTAACTGTGATTTTGTGACTGTTATTTTATTACATTTACTATAATACTCCAAAATTGTACTAGTTAATACTTAATAGAGAAAAAATATTTTGTTTTTGTTTATTTAATTGCCACATTTAAAACCATACCTTAGCTAATTAAAACGATTTTTATATTGTTATTACGAATATTTAAAAAGATTTATATATTTATAGTTTCGTTATATTTTTCGTTGTTTTTAAAATTAGCTTTTAGACCATTATAACGTTAATTATTTAATTTTGACTTACCTTTTCTAAACAACATTATTTTTAACAAGACTCAGGGGTTCATAAAAAGTTGATTTCGGTAAAAACTCTAATAAGTAGTAATTTGTGATGATTTAAGGTAAATGCAAGTGTACGGAAAAAGAGTACTTACTTGTAAAAATGCAAAACCAAATATTTGATTATAAATCGTACCTACTAACTGTGATTTTATTTGTAATCTTGGTTATAATTATGGTTTTAAGTTATTTAAACTGTGAATGATGTAAAATCACTTTCTGATAGATACAAAGTAAAATATAAAAACTTGATTTCCTTAAAAATCGTTTTATTTGTGTCCTGTATTAAAAGAAAGCATTTTGTACGTGATAGTACTTTTTTCTTGAAACTTTTCGATAAAGTATAGGTGTGTGCGAATCGCATACTACTAATTCTTGAAGGGGTCGATTCGCACGCAATTTAAATACTTCCGTGCGAATCGCCTACTAAAAAAATATTTTTATTGAAAGGGGACGATTCGCACGATCGTGCGAATAATTTTCGTGCGAATCGACTACTAACCCTTTATTTAATGTTTTTTTTTTTTTTTTTTTTTTTTTTTCTTTTACTTGTATTCAGTTGTTTTTTTTTTTTTTTTTGTTTCTCTTGGACTTGCCCTAATGGATTATTGTGTATTATGTGTGTCCTATTCTTTTTATATCCGCATCATTTTGAAGGGATACTGGCTTCTAAGATACAGGTACATAAACCTAGTTTAGAAGTCAGGGTTTTTCACTCTGGAGCACTAAATCAAGCCAGTACAAGCCATTGATCAAAATAATGTATTTATTTATGGAGAAATAAAGATTTTTATTTTTTATTTTTTACATTTTCGACTGAGCACCGAAAACAATTTTTTTTTGTTTGGCGATAGGTTATTCTTTGTTAAAATAATAGATTTTACCTAAGAAAAACCTATCGCCAAACAAAGAAATATATTTTTCGTTACGTACAAATAAAATACATTGTCAACCTTTTATACCAATCCTTTTTAGGGTTCCGTAGTAAACAAACAATCCTTATAGTTTCGCCATGTCCGTCATGTTTAACAAAATAAATATTATATTATTATCTGTCTGTCTGTCCGCGGCTTAGCTCAGAGCCTCTTAGTACAAGAAAGCTGTAATTTGGCATGGGTATGCAAATTAGTCCACATTTTTTAGGGTTTTTTTCAGATAATGTGCTCTTAGTTGTTATAACTATGCCTTTTCTCTGATTAAATAAATTGAAAGTATTGCTTTGCCGGCCCTCATTTTTTTCTCGGCCACTGCAGAAACTTTTTTTTTTCGGTCAACAACGAAATCGAAATTAAGGCTCTAAAGTTGTAACACAGAACATTGTTACAGCGTATAGTGACACAGATAGTACGGTATCTACAATATTATGCCACAAAGCAGGATGTTTTGCATCCAATCTATAATATTGAAATAGTTGAAGTGTGAAGGTTACGATGGTAAAATTGTCAGCTGTTCAGAAGGGTACGTAATAGTTTTATGAATAACTAGCTGCGCCCCGCGGTTTCGGGAATATCGGGATAAAAAGTATCCTATGTGTTAATCAAGGTTATAAACTATCTGTGTGCCAAATTTTATCCAAATCCGTTCAGTAGTTTTAGGGTGCAGAAGAGACAAACATACACACTCACAAACTTTCGCCCTTTTATTATTATTAGTGTGATAATCGTTATAGCGATGGAGAAATTGTTTTGACCATGGTACAATAATATAAGGTATAGCATTCCAAGACACAGTGGTCACGTGGGAGACACAAGTCTACGTCATCACGTCTGTGTTACCAGTAGTATGTAATAATAACTCCCCATCCACCTCTATTACCTGTGCGAATCCGATAAAACAATGAGGATTTTACTAACAATTACGTTAGTATATGTTTAAATTGAATTATTTCCTTTGATTAGACAAACGAAACGACAATTTAAATTCTTTGTATATATTTTTTAACAGAATGGTGACTGAAAATCTTTCCTAAATTCCTGTTTTGTTGCAATAAAGTGGCAACTGGATAGTGACGTAAGCATGTGTCACTCTCGAAATGCCAGACCTTGTTTTTTTAGACCATGGTTTTGACTGTATCATATCAGCGCACTTGTCTCCTGACGGTTGTTGCCCGGAGACTGGATTTGTGCCCGGTTGATGGCGCATTAGACTCGCCCCCTATTACATGAGACTCAAACATAGCTGGCGAAACGTGAGCGTACACCTATGAGTATAGGTCGTAGATTCGAACCCTGAGAGGCGCTTAACTTTGTATAAATTATTTCATCACCACTGCTCTCAAAACGGTGAAGGAAAACGTCGTGAGGAAAATCGAAGACATGTGACATAGAACAACCTGCACTGGACACGCGTAGTGGACTACGGCCTCTTACAGAGAGGAGGGCTGTGTCCCAGTAGTGGCGACATTATAGACTGATTATGCTTAATCAAGACACCGGGCTGCTAAAAGAATACCCTAATGATAAAAAAGTCGGGAGGTGTCGTGGGACACCCGGTTCGAACGAAGTTCCTTGCGCTGTATATTATGTATTAATACAGAGCGATCTAGAATCATCATCTTCCTGCCCTTATCCCATGTTACTTGGGGTCGGCGCAACACGTTTTCTTCTTCCAGTCTCCCCTGTCAACCGTCACGCAATCATTTACACCTGTTTCCTTCATGTCACTCCTCACACAATCCATCCATCGTTTCTTTGGTCTTCCTCTCCCTCTCCATCCCTCAACATTTATATTCATCACTCTTTTAGTCATATGCGATTCTTCCCTCCTCATCACATGCCCATACCAAGAGAGAGAGAGCCATCTAGAATGGTCCCAAGTTTTTAACTTCCTAAAAGCTAATACACTCGAGAGCAATGAATCCGGGTCACTTAAAGAATGTTAAAAATCTCGGAAACTAAAAATGATAGGTTAATGCAATAAATTGTATTTAATAGACAATGTAATACTCCTTAAATGAAAGTTAAAAAAATATGAGTCACCATACATTTTATTAACACAAAATTACATAAAGAAAAAAACTGCTGATCTCTCCTTAAAACAAAAATAGGAAACATGAAATTTTTGAACTTTATTACGATTTTCTTGAATTTTAATACTTCGTATTGCCTCCTCGTGCTTCCATTACTGCGTTTACGCGGTTTGGCATGCTGTACACCAAGTTTCTTATACGATTTTGGGGAATATTCTCCCATTCCTCTGTGAGAGCAATTTTGAGCTCACGAAGCGTGATTGGGGGAGGGTTTCGTTGTTTTACGCATCTGCCTAGCTCGTCCCAAGCATGCTCGATCGGGTTGATATTCGGGCTGCGCGCTGGCCACTCCATACGAGTAATGTTCATCTCTTGAAGGTAGTCATTCACAATCCTAGCTGTATGAGGTCGGGCATTGTCATGCATAAATATAGCATCCTCATCTAAATTGACCATAAATGGACCAACGTGATCATTGAGGATTTTTTCCACATATCTTTCGCTAGTTAAAGAGCCGTTTTCTATGATCACCAGCTCTGTGCGACTTTCAGAAGAAATTCCGGCCCACACAAGTACAGACCCACCACCGTAGGCTACTTTTTCTTCGATGCATGCTTGCTTGAATCTTTCCCCTGGTCTTCGATACACTCTGTGTCTTCCATCGTGCTTGTAGAGCATAAATTTTGATTCGTCGGAGAACATAACTTTTGACCAATCTTCAATACTCCAATTTACGTGGCTCTGGGCATATCTTAGTCTTGAAATACGAGGCCCACGCTCCAGTTTAGGGCCGTTTGCAGGTCTAAGGGGTTTTAAGTTAGATTCAGCAAGCCGACGTCTTACTGTCCATGCACTTGGGTTACTTCCTCCGAGGCGTCGAAACTGATTTGTGAGTTCAGTTCCTGTAAGAAAGCGATTTCGAAGCATGGTGTTCACCAAGTATCGGTCTTCTCGTGCTGTGGTACACCTGGTTCTGCCCGTTCCTGGTCTGCGTAGGTTAGAACCAGTTTCTTCGTAACGTCGGAGAACTCTTTGTACTGTTGACAGCGACACACCGACAGTCCTGGCTGTATCGCGCTGACTCGGGCCGGTTTCCAGCATTGTAAGTATTCTGGTGCATTCTTCAGGCGTAAGCGACATAATTTCAGCTTGAATAATGAATATAGAGCACTATCAACATGGTTTATGTACCCACATAAATGACAGATTACAAACAAAAGCAAAACCAAATGCTGTAATTTCGTAGTTCCATCTTCGAAAGTGGCCCTTTTCCAAATTTGATTTTTTTATGATATAACTTTACAATAACTAAGAAGTTTTAATACCTTCATTTAAGGAGTATTACATTGTCTATTAAATACAATTTATTGCATTAACCTAGCATTTTTAGTTTCCGAGATTTTTAGGATTCTTTAAGTGACCCGGATTCATTGCTCTCGAGTGTAGATGGTTCTGTATTAAAAAACAAAAACATTTGACACTTGAAACTGACTTTTTCGGGCGTAACGCGTTTTTGTTATGCGACGATTTTTACCAGCAACTCCTACCACAAGCCACGTTAAAGAACATCGTTCCAAAAACTCAATTTGCCCGACTTGGGGATCGAATCCTGGAAAACCCCCAGTAATCGCGGTTGTGTCCATGGAGGCTATCACCGACCGTCTTGCACTAATATTGATACCAATGCGGAACCGACAAATAACAGACAGAATACATTTCTAACCGAATCGTTTGTAAATTCTTTCTTACATAGATAATTGACACTATTGGCTGGAGGTCAGATATCTGGGGAATGTGGGGCCCACAATAGAGCCAATCAGATAATTGGAAGAACATGATTGTGTTACCTTATACATATCTCTTGGATAATCTTTTTAGGGTTCCGTACCCGAAGATTGCCAAACGGAACCCTATTACTAAGCCTCTACTGTTCGTCCGTCCCTCTGTCTGTCAGTGGGCTGTATCTCATGAAACTTGACAGGTAGACAGTTTAAGTTTTCATTTTTGTGTGTAAAAATAAAATAAAGTTAAAAATTAAAGGGGGTACGAGACAAGAAACGTGTATTTTTTTAAACTAAATTGTTTGGAAAAATATGGAGTGTTAAATATGGTACGGTGCGGTGGTATGAAACCCTTCATGTGTGACTCCGACTCGCACTTGGCCAATTTGCTTATGATGTACCTAACCTACTAGCTGTTAGACGAGACTTCGACTCCGTATATTTTGTATTTTATAATGTTTTAATTTTAAAAATCCCGGAAGAAAAGAAGCCTACCTATGTCCTTCTTCAGTTGCCAAGGTTAGATATCTATCTGTCTTCCATCACGATCGGTTCAGCAGTTTAGTCGTGAAAAGATAACAAACAGCCAGCAGACAGAATTACTTTCACATCTATAGGTATTTAGTTTAGAATAATAAAGATTCCTAATATTTCTCATTGTATTTCCTCATTTTTGTTCAAACAGAATAGTACAACAAGTACACGGCGAGTTCGACGTGTCGGGCCAATTCAGTGAGCGTAACGTAATCAGAAGACATAAGACTTACGCGATAGAAAGAGAGGCAACTTCTAGGTGAATATAACTGTAGGTAATTAGCGCTGTGCGACCTGAATTGTACTTTATTGTGTCGTAGCAAGAGTCGCTTTTGATGTAAATCATTTTGCGAAGTGACCAAAGGGACAATCAATAATGTTATTATGTTGATTCTGACTTGAAAGAGCAGGGTAGTTGAGAGTATGTCATGCTCACTTAATGTCTCACTGATGGTGGCGAGTGTGTTGGATCATTCGGTTCCCTACAAAATGGTTGAGCTGGATGGTGCTGATCCACGCGTCATGTTCGTGAACGGGCGCCGTCAGTTGAGACTGGTCATCTCTCCAGGGCTTATTTTTAATCTTATATATTTAATCGTTTTTATTTTTTATTTTTTACATTGTTCTCACTTATGGAATCAACAAGAGTAATGTACCCAAGATTTTGTAATTTCTATATTTAAAAGAGTGTCCTTGGAGTTTCTTGCCCGTTCATCTCCATAGAGATCTACGTTTTGGAATGGGCAACTAGCTTGAACTTTCTGACTAACTGACTGACTCTTTGACAATTCAAAAGTGCCTGTAAATGGTTTAGTTGAAATAAATGCTTTGAGTTTGAGTTTGAATCTTTGGACGAAAAGTAAAGGTTTTGGAATGGGAGCAGGACAGTTTCCAATCGTTTATCCGTCGATCTTTCAAAAAGATTTTGTTTTTAATGTGTAACTGGTGGTTTTCTTAAAAGCCAAATAATATATTATAGTACATTACTGTCGCGAGCTGCAACAGGGGCATTGATAGACGATAGTGGAAGTGTGGGTCGAGGCGAAGCCGAGGGTCCATCAATGCCTGGTTGCAGCCAAGGCTTGTATAGTAGGTACTTTTCTCAAAAAATGCGCGGAAATTCAAACTAAGTAAATACAATTGCCGTGCATTCGTTTCGCAAAAACTCGAAAATGGCTCGAGCGATTACAATTTTTTTTTTTTTTTGTTCGCCTTAATAAAGGTGAGGTTTAGAAAAAAAATGGAAATACCTAAAGGAACAGCTGAAACATCGAAATTGAAATTTTGACCGGACTACATCTGAGGCTAACTCACGGAGCGGTTTACAGCCGCGCCCGCCGCGGTGGTGGGTGGAGCGGGACCCGCAAACATTCGCGCAAGCCGCGGACTTATACCGCGTCGTGAAATTTATTATCTACATTTCCACGTGTATCGCTCCGTGAGTTCGTAGCCTGACGGGTCAGCTAGTTAATTCAAAATTCCAGAATCAATGCCAAACAACGATAATTTTCACGCGCCAATAATTATGTAGGTACATTTGATTCTTCCTTACTTTAAACAGCTCTATTTGCTACGCCAAATCGAAATTAAAATAAAATCTTTGATAAGTTACCCCCTCGTCGGTTGCAATGTGTCGAAGTAGTTCGTTCCAGTTTTAAATAACACGACATAATTATATGAGTTTTCATAGTAATTTATTCGGCCGCTAAACACGACAGATATGGATTTTCATACAAACATTGCCAGCCGGGCGCTCGCAGGTATTTGACCAGTACAGCATTTTCAATTTATTTCGAAGCATGTTTGAGAAAAACAAATTTTTACTTCAATGCCGCAAGTATTTGAGCTCCATAGTCCATAGTGCTATCATAAACCAGACATTTTGCAGACAGAGTCAGCAGTTAACATAAATCTGCAGTAACCAGTCGGCAGCCATTGTTACTATGTTTCATAGTGCCGTTAGTATCACGGTACTTTATGTTATGGAGGTTAAGCAGAGTTGGAAGAGGTTGCAACACAAAAGAATAATATTTTAACGAAATCTCGTTGTTCCAAACTATATATTTATGACATAATTATGGTCCAGCCAGTACCGTACTTGACAGCATACTCAGCCTATAATGTTCCCACTGTGAGAGAAAGTGAGCCGTAATCCACCACGCCGGCACAGTGCGGGTCGGTAGATGGCACATGTCTTAGATTTTTTGGTTCTAGGACATGCCGGCTTCCTCACCTCACGGTGTTTTCCTATACCGTTTTGAGATGAAGTTGTTCTTGAAACAATAACAGTTAGGATACGCACGCACTAATAACAATTCTACATAATTAGGTATGTGTAATAAATTTACTTTACGTACTTTATGAGAGCAGCGGTGGCCCAGTGGTGGCGGCCCCGACTTACAAACAGTAAGTCGTGGGTTCGAACCCAGACAGGCGCATTACTTTGCGTAATTTATTTCATCACCACTGCTCTCAAAACGGTGAAGGAAAACATCGTGAGGAAACCGGCATGTCCTAGAACCAACAATTCTAAGACATGTGACATCTACCAATCCGCACTGGGCCCGCGTGGTGGATTATAGCCCACTCCCTCTCATTGAGAGGAGGCCGTGTCCCTGCAGTGGGAACTTTATAGGCTGATGATGATAAATAAACTTACATCACCTACAACTTCAGTTCTAAAATACTCCCAGAACCCCTAATTATCCGCCTAAGGCCCTGCCTACACGACCCGACCCGGTCGGCTAACAAGTTGAGTACTTGTGTACCAAGCCTAACAACCCACACCGCATCGAAATAGCCATGACGATGCCCTTACAGACGAAATTCTCGACCCTTTGTCATTCAAATAAACACCTTAGTTTTATTAACATTAAACACAAAACGCATTCGCTCCGGTTTGATTCACAAACAAATATATTGGTACGCAAATATGTGCTTTATTATCATGATTGTAAGGTTTAACTCTGAATATTTAAAGTGTAAGCATAACTTCTTATTGCAGAATGAGCTTTATTTTAAAAGACATAAAGTATCATTTTCAATGCAAGTCAACGTGTTTTGGGGCAAAGATTCGGCGGATTTATGTAAATTGAAAGAAGGGCGTACAGTCGAGCACAGCAGCGTCAGCATAATGCGGATGTAACGAACAATCACTTTTGTGCGTGATTGTACAAAACATAGGGGGAATTTTTGTTTTTCTTTATTTTTCTTACCTCTATGGTTTTTTCCTTGTACTGTGAACGAATCAACATTCATTATTATTATTACACAAACAGCTAGGACCCGGAACAAGTTATTTTTGTTATTCAAACAATATCCTACTTTTTCAATGTAGAATCGAATCTGCAGTGACCCATAAGCCAGCAACTCAATCTTTGCGCTACAGTTCGTGGGTTCGATTACTGATCGCGTGTATTATCGGTAGGGTCTATCAGGTTCCTCAGCTTCACCTCATTGGTCAGTCTTTATTATGTAGCAGTTTCCTGAAAAACGGTCTTCTGCTAGTTTTTAGGGTTCCATACCTCAAAAGGAAAAGACGGAACCCTTATAGGAACACTCGTGTGTCTAACTGTCTATTTGTCACAGCTAATTTGCTCCGAACGTACAGGACCAATTTAGTTGAAATTTGGTACACATATGAATTTCTGTGACCAAAACACGGACGTGTAACGTAAATAAATGAATTATGAATATGGGGGTCACTTTTACGGGGCAAATTGGAAAATTAAAAAAAAAAGTTTTGCAAAACGTACCGTGTGACATACAATGAAAGAGCTTGTTGTGCAATCTCAATTTTTAAAGATATTTAGGAAAATAGATGAAAATTGACCATTCCCCCTTATCTCCTAAACTATTGAGGCAAAAATAAAAAATAAAAATACAGAGAATGGCTCTTTATTCATAGATTACAGGAAACCCTATAAGAAGTGTATAGTCTTAAAATAACATGGTAAATCTCTCAATATTGTGCGTAATAGTTATTTGTTATACAAGAGTGCAAAGTTGCTTTTTAACCGCGTGTTCAATTTTGATGACCGAGCAAGCGAAGGATTCTAAAATTGAATCACGAGCGCAGCGAGTGATTCAAAATTAGAATCCTGAGCGTTAGCGAGGGAATCAAAAGAGCACGAGGTGAAAAATCTTTGCACTCGAGTGCAACACGTAACTTTTCATTCCACCTCAGCGAGGAAATGACTAAATGCAAAAAAAAAAACGTTTACAATCACAAGATAGGTACACTTTTATTTCAGTTTAGGTATTAATTACTACTGTGAAAACCTTCGATTTTTTTGGTTGATGACCAGATGAGGCTCTTTTTAAAAATGCCACTAATTTAGGATAGGTATCGATATGTTTGTCTTTTTTCATCTTTATTGTTGCTTTTAGCATCGAATACGTACTCCATAGAGTGCTTGCTTTCTTGTTCTCGGATAATTCTATAAAATATGCCAGCAAAACGTTTTCTGAGAAAGTTTTGGCTCCTTTTGCTAGTCGCCACGTGTTGAACATATCGTACTGTTTTAAATACTTCTCGCGTGATTGTTGAGGGAGAAAGCTCATTTGCGCATTATTAACAGTTTCAGTCAATTCTGTTGGCGTCAAGCAAACTTCCTCGTCGCTAGAATCACTCATTTTAGTTTTTTCACTTGTTTTCAAGTTTCTTGTTTTTAATATACCTAAGGTTTAACAATGACGTGAAAAAATGCCGCGTAAAGAACCGCGTACAAAGCAAATTGAAAAAAGAACACCAAGAAGGTTCCGAGTCTGAGTTTTTAACAAATTAAAAAAAAGTTGTACGATATATTCGGCACCATAGAGGTAGCAGTAAATAGGTTTAATGTTTTTTTTAATTCACAAACTTAGTGCACACGATGTTCTAAATTCAATTTACTTTATCCTCTAGAGAATAAAAACGGCTTTTCCACTCAGATACTGAAGATTAAAAATACTCTTTCCGAGATGGTGGGATGAAAAAACTTTTGCAGTTGGAATGTATAAAAGAACACGTTTTTCAACTACAAAGTTAAGTTTGTTCTAGGGATAAATTCATCCCAAATACGGAACCATTCATTGTGCGTGGTCCGAGACGCACTTGGCCGGTTTTTTGTCGTATATGATCACTACACATATTAAAAAACAAAGTCACCCCGTCGCGTCTGTCTGTCTGAACACGATAAACGCAAAAATTACCGAACGGATTTTCATACGGTTTGGACCAATGGACAATTCATGAGCAAGGTTTACTTGTTTTAATACATTAAGGTTTTGTGTAAATTGGCTGAAATATGACGATGATTATTGGAGTCGTCGGAAAAATCATGCCGACTGCGAGCTTTACTGGCGGGCACCGCGTAAAACAATAGTTATATGAAAACAATCCAATACAATTAATATGGGCCCTATCAGAATACCAGCGCTGCGACATTTATTATTAAATGTCGCAGCATCATGATAGATAGATAGAAGATAGATAGAATACTCTTTATTGTACACCATAAAAATCATTTAGAAAGCATCATGCTGAGATAGGAGCCTTTTTGCCTCGCACTGGGCCTCAAGTCTGCTATTACAATAGTGTCAGAATCGTCTATCATTGATTTCATAATTGTTGATTTTGACAAGTTTGGTAATCTACTAATATATTGGCGTCATTATGACTTTCCAATGGTCAGCCACTGACACTCCATTGAAAGAAATGGGCATCTTCTATTGGTAATCTCGTACATAATGACAAATGAATGACTGACTTAGGCGGTAATTTGCTAAAATATTGACAGTTCCTTTGATCAGTGGCCTACTATTAGAACGTCAATGTGCAATCATTGCTTTTAATTCGTTTCGAGTATCGTGTTTGTGGAATAAAATGATCAACCAATGATCGACCATTATGAATTTAGTAGATTACGAAATTTTAGCAAAATGACAATGGGATCGTGTTGGAATGACGAATTAATAAAAATAGCAGACTTGGGCCCCTGGACTTTCTGCTATATTTTAATTTTACTTTGGTGTATTGTTTTTTTTATTTTTAATGAGTGTGTGTTTAGCTTAATTGACATCTCCTGTGCTTGTTCCAATAAATACTTTTTCTTTCTTGAAAACAATTTATTATGGAATTAATACATTGATAACACATCGGGTGCTGTCAATCGCGGTAGTACGTTCCCGTGAGATATTTTCCGAAATTCACGCCGACAAAGCTACGGGCAAAAGCCAGTAATAAATAACAACATGCTGAGATCATCAATTTGTCTACGGTCAACAGTGCTGTAAACAGAAATATCTTCTCCAAATTATTTACCGACCCGATCAAAATATTTAACATCAAACGGTATCAAAGCAACTCCATTTGTTTCCTCAGATCTCACACATCGGCCGCAGAACCCAAATAAATAAAAAATAAAATATTTACATCGCGCGGGTATTGAACCCGTGCCACACCCGCGGTAAAACCATAACGAATGTAATGAATTGTGTGAGGAGCGCATTGGGTGAAGATGGAGGTTTTATGCGGTTTAAGATTTTTGTATATTCAAGATTTAAATTGCAGGTTATTGGATTTAAAAGATAGTATAAATAAATAAACGATCGATATCAATGTTTCTGTTGCGCACATTACCGTGCTTTTTACAACGTAATAACGTGCGTGCACTAGTGCGGTAATATAAAGTAAAAAGCACGCATGTTTAATACACTGCATTATAAACCTAAAAGCGGTTCAATAAGGGCCACTTTACGAGCTAGTGTGTTGAAAAATATATTTTACAAATTGTGTACAATAGTGTGTCACTTCATGTCATATTTGACGGTTTCGAATACATGGTTGAAGTGCCATAATAGCGACCGGGTACCTATTGGCCCTAATCAGCTATTAACGAGCCCACGGCTGGGACGCAGGCCTCCTCTGGGTGAGAGGGAGTGGGCCGTAATCCATCACACGGTTTTCGTGTAAAGTTTTCCTTCACCATTTTAAGAGCACTGATGTTAAAATAAATTGCGCAAACTTAAGTATTTATAATAATGCTTGTACCACTACCTTTTAGTATTGTATTTATTTAATTTTTGTTTTGTTATTTCACGATTTATGCTGCACCGGTTGACGTCATCGAATCACTTACATACGTGTTAGAAACAATGTAAACTTATAAACTAGTGTTAGTAGCATTTATTCTAAGATGCGTGAGGCACGCCGATCCCGGGGAATGCCTAGTTGACTGCGTGGAGTAGTATCCACCGCCACAAGACCGGAGAGTCCCACCTTTCAGCCAACGCTCTAAGTAGGGTGTTGGGGCTGCAGGCTGTCGCGATCACGGCGTAGTAGAACGCGGCGTATAAAGCTTCGTTCAGACTAGCGCGACGCGACGCCGGTTATTGTTATACCGTGCAGTTTTCTTATGATGAGCGATGGCCGTTTTGCGTGGATGTGACTCATATTTTCCTCCAAATATTTCTTTTCGTGTATTTGTTCTTTCTTTTCGTCATGTTTACCGCAAACAAACGTATTTTCTTTGTTTACAACTCATAAGAAAGAAAAATAACGTATGCTTCTTTTATTGACATTAGAATATTATTATTACGGACGCTTTTATGAACGTGCACGTCTTTCTACATTTTTCTCACATGCATAATTTCAAAATGAATGATGTAACCAATATTTTGTAAATTTTTGGTTTAAAAGAGTGTCCGTGGAGTTTCTTGCCCGTTCTTCTCCATAGGTACCTACTACGCTTTGGAATGGGCAACTAGCTTCATATTTTTGACTGACCGACCCCTTGACAGTTCAAAAGTGCCTGTAAAGGGTTTAATTGAAATAAATGCTTTGAGTTTGAGTTAGAATAAAAAGCACCTTACAACTATGAAAACGGAAAGACAACAATGCTTAAAAAGGGCCTCAGCTCAGCATAGTGACAGATGATAATACAATTTCAGTTACTCGTATACCACCTGACGCTGATTTATGTCGATGTCGTTACCACCGGGCCACCGCTGTTCCCATTATGTCATTTCAATATGTCAGTCTGACAGCTGTCAACTGTTTCACGATGACGTCACACGCCGGCTGTCAGTCGCGGGGGATCGGCGCGTGTCTTCAATAGTAATGAGTAGCCGAGTCATTGTCGTGACTTGTAGTTTCCTTGGTTAATTCAATTATATCGTCGGTTTAATAGGAATGGCAGTGTGCATTAAAATAGCCTCTATGAATTGCAATATTAATTTTCCATTTAACCCAAAGTTGGACTGGTAGAGAATGCTTTATGGCAATAAGTTCACCTATGTACCACTGCATAAGAAGTTAAAATTGAAAAAAAGTGTGCGGTCGGGGGGGACTTCCGACCCCTCCAGGAACAAAATTTTCGCAGTCGCCATCTTGGATTTAAATTTTGACCACACTATCGACTTTAGCACCCTCAGAAACTACGAAAACGACACACATAAAGAAAAAATTGAAATTTTTTGCAGTTGCATCTTGAATTTTCATTTTGACTTCACTATCGACTTTAGCACCCTCAAAAACCATGAAAACAAAACCACCCATCGCCGTTGCCATCTTGGATTTTCTTTTTGACCAAATTCACACTTTCTCTCTATAGAGAAAGTCGCATGGAGCATAACGCTTTTTCGTTACGTGACGATTTCTACCAATTGATTCCTACCGCAAGCCGCGTTAAAGACTTTCTCTCTGTCTCTTTCTATTATGTAAGTGGTAACTTTATGAGAGCTTCTAAAAAGTTATACTAGATGGCTCTGTATTAAAAACACGTTTCTGGGTGGGTAAAACAGTGTATGCAAGTTAAGAGAAACTTCGAAAAAATTTCAATTTCAAGGTCTCAAGTGTCAAGTGTCAAAAGTTTTTGTTTTAAATCATACCTGACGGGGCACAGGTTTTTTTTATCAGCATATTGTGTTTTCAAACTGCAATCAGTTAACGTGTTAAAGAAAGAAGTAAAGTAATGACACTTATAAATATTGCTGGCATGAGTTCGATTCTAAGTTTAGGTCCATTTGTAAATAAACTTTTTTTTTTACTGTGCTCATTAGTCGTTGACAAATGAGACCACAAAGAATTTCTTGTAGTTCCGGGTGCGTTTCTAAAAACGAAAACAGGAGAGCAGTAGTGACCCAGTGGTATCGGCACCGACTTACGAGTTGTAGTTCGTGGGTTCGAACTCAAACTGGCGCTTTACTTTGTGTAAATCACCACTGCTCTAAAAACGGTGAAGGAAAACATCGTGAGGAAACCGGCATGAACCAAAAATTTCTCATTTTTGTTATGTGTTGACGTCATGACGTCAACTGTCACTGAACCATCGCTGGGGCTCTGCCTCGCATAGGGTCGCATATTTTCCCCCAAATTATTATTTTCGTGTATTTGTTTTTTCTTTGCATCATGTTTACCGCAAATAAACGGATAATTAGGAGTTCTTGGAGTATTTTATAACTGAAGTTGTAAGAGATGTAAATTTATTACACATACCTAATTATGTAGAATTGCTATTAGTGCGTGCGTATCCTAAATGTTATTGTTTCAAGAACAATATATCTCAAAACGATATAGGAAAACATCGTGAAGAAAAAAATCTGTAACCGAAAATTCGAAGACATGTGACATCCACCAACCCGCGACCACCGCCACCAACACACTGGGTCCGCGTGGTGGATTACGGCCTACTCCTTCTCGCTGAGATGAGGGCTGTCCCCCAGCAGTGAGGACATTATAGGCTGATTGCGCGTGGTGTACCATCGAAGAAGTTCATATCTATACACCGTAAGGACTATTTCTGCTTGCAGCGCTCGGCCGCTATAGAACCAGGGCGGTAACAGTTCACGATTTTGTTTTCAAATTGCTTAGATATGAAGTTCTTCGATAGTACGTAGCGGCACTTGAGCTACCGCCCTTATTGCTACGAAATGAAGGCACTGTCGAAGTCAAACTAATACTATGAGCGTGCACTTGACTGTACAAGCTACACTTTTTGTGATTAAATAAAGAAAAGAAAGAAAATACGTTTATTTGCGGTACATACGTCGCAAGCAAAGGAACAAACACAAAAAAAAACAATTTGCGTAAATGATTGGGTTGTATTAATTGGCTAAGTAATGTTAGATGCCACACTTGACCATTTATGTAACTATAGTATGACAAACAGCTTTATACACACACTACTGGTAGGCACACACAATACTGTACAACACAATTTGTCCACACCGTTTGGCTGTGCATCATCCAAAAGTTGACTTGTTGAAAATTCCTATGGCATTAATGGTCGGTTCCGATAAACAAAAACGAATCTACCATTGGTAACCTACCATTAGTCAGTAAAAAAATTCGTTTATGTTTCGTATATTTTTTTGTGCCAAACAGAGCGCATAAATAGATTCGCAAACTCAAACTCAAAGCATTTATTTCAAATAAATAATTACAGGCACTTTTGAATTGTCAAGGGGTCGGTCAGTCAGTAATACGAAGCTAGTTGCCCATTCCAACGCGTAGTTGGTACCTATAAACGGGCAAGAAACTCCACGGACACTCTTTTAAATCAAAATATCGTTACAAAATTTTGTTTACATCATTCATGTTGTATTTATGTGAGAACGATGCAAAACATTAAAAGCATCCGTAATAGAAATAAAAAAAAATAAGTTAAAATATGCCGTTGTAGCTAAGAGATTATGACCAGTCCCAACTGACGGCGCCCGTCCACGAACATGACGCATGGATCAGCACCATTCAACTCAACCATTTTGAAGGGAGCTAAATGATCAAACACACGCGCCAATGTCAGCGAGACATCTGAGTGAGCATGACAAGAAAAATTTACCTGTGATAGCTACTTCCGTATGGGAAGGTCTATTTTGCAAAGCTATGAGGTCTTTGCTCCATTATTGGTAAAGATACAAGAGTCTTAATACTAACCAATATCGGTCCGTAAATTATAGAAATCGATCACAACACCGCCTCGCCTCTGATATAAGAATCACGAAAAATAAAAATTATGCAAAATTCAATACAAATAAATGTCTGATGCTGCTACGCCGTAGCGTCGTAGCGCTACGTGACTACGGCGGCGTAGCAAGCATTTTGCTCGTGGAAGATACTTCAGAATAAGCGACTCGGTAGGATAGATCAATAAAGTTAGACTATTTACATAGTTCCTCCTTTTTGATATAACATCACGCTTGTTTAACTAGAAGGGATAGGCAGATGTGTATTCTGTGGCTGATCTAGTGTAGGTTCGTCTGTTTAGACTAGGGGTTAACCGGGGCGGTCCGTAAGAGATAAAAATATATGATCCGCGAAATTATAAAAAGTGCTACTTTTAAATTAGTACGGAAGATGCAAGCTCAAAAATTACATTGACGTTAGCAGACTTTTTAAAATGAAAAATTATCGTTTTCTATTAAGCACTTCTTCTTTTCCCTACTTTTGACTTTAACGAATATGTTAAAAGTTTTGATTTAATTCGACACAATTTATTTTTCTCGAACCTTATGAATCCATGCTGGTACTCCCTTTCTTTTCCTAAAATTGTTTGTCCGAAAATCACTAACCATAACACGCTTGCTAAACTTCAATATCCATAATGTTCAAAATCCCGAAATTTTGTTTAACGTAATTATCTTTAGTTCTAAAAGTATTCTGTCATAATATCGAGTACTATAATAATTGAATCTCCTAATTTTACAAGTCATATGTCCTAAGTATTGTGTTAAATAATGTATATTATATTATGTTAAATGTTCATTTATAATAAATTGTTTAGTCCTAAAACATTTGCTAACAATTAGGTTTTTGTGACAGAAACGAATCGCTGTAAATCCGACTCCACGTAGTCTTGTCTGCCCTACCCCTAGAGTGTAATTTAAAATCGCGTAGGCGCGGAGGGGTGAGGCGGCCCGCGAGTTGAGGAGCAGGTGGTTGTAACACTCGACGCCGCGGCTGAGGCTGGCCGGCGAAGCCGGCCGGCAAGCCGAAGCTGCGGAGGTGGCCGGAGCCCTGCAGCGCCGGAGCTGTGACAGAAACCATACCTGCTGCATGTTGCTGCATGCTGCAATTTAGGACTTATAACTTTGATTGAAAACGGTTTTATGTCTTTTGTATATTATTGATTGTAATATTTATGACAAACGGATTTAGGACATATTATATTTAGGGATTTCAATTTTATGGCATGTGATATTAAGTTCGGGTAAGTTATCATTCGGAAAAATGATGATTCAAACTCAAACTCAAACTCAAAGCATTTATTTCAATTAAACCATTTACAGGCACTTTTGAATTGTCAAGGAGTCAGTCAGTCAGAAATATGAAGCTAGTTGCCCATTCCAAAGCGTAGGTTCCTATGGAGAAGAACGGGCAAGAAACTCCACGGACAATCTTTAAAAAAAAAAAAAAAAAACTTTCAAAATATTGTTTACATCATTAATGTTGAAATTATACATGTGAGAACAATGTAGAAAGACGTGTACGTAAAAAGCGTCCGTAATAAAAATAAAAAACAATTCAAAAATTAAAATAAGCCGTGGCAGATAAGAGATGACCAGTCCCTACTGCTGGCGCCCGTTCACGAACATGACGCATGGATCAGCACCGTTTAGCTCAACCATTTTGAAGGGAACTCAACGATCCAAATTGATTAGGACAAAAAAAGTTATGGCACTTTAAATTATGGATAAAAAAGTTAGGTGACAGAATAGAGAACCATCCATGCTGCATAGAAATCAAAGAGGTCAAAATAAGGTTTAGTTTAGACACACACTTCCGTCCCTTTTCACGAAATCACTCCCACAGAGCACAGAGTGCAGCAGCTCTCGTAAGAGAGTAGTATATTCATTGGATTGCAGAAGTATGTCGGAGGGCAGACGCACAGACCTTGTGAATTTATTTTTTGTACTATAGTTGGCATTATTATTATTTCTGTTGCTAGTCATGTTATGCGATTACGCTATGGGTGATAATCAGGTTGAAACCTATAATGTGAATCTGGTGATATACTGTGATTGTTACCAGTCGTAGTTGCCTTGTAAATCAATCAATCTGCCTAGCCTTTTCCCAACTATATTGTGGTCGGCTTCCAGTCTAACCGGATGCAGCTGAATACCAATATTTTACATGGAGCGACTGCCTATCTGACCTCCACAACCCAGTATATGGGTAATACGAAACCCTTTGGTAAGACTCGTTATCAGACTTTCGGGCTTCTGATGACCCGTTACGACTGTCAAAGATCCACAGACCAACCCCGGCAAGCGCAGCTTAACCTGACGGATCGACCCGTGCGGCAGTTATTACTTAGCCACGAGTTCCTCTGTAGTTGCCTTGTGAATAAATAAATAAATGCAATAGACCTAATTTCGTTAAACAAAGGAACCAAATTGAACACAATTCACAATTTACATTTCCCTAAGGAACAGCAGAAATTATTCAAGTATTCAACTCATGTTCAACTTTTATTTTCTTTAGAAACTTATGAACGTTTGAAGTGCTGTAAACAAAGTTTGTAAATAATTCTGGAGCAATTAGTATGCCAGTCTCCTGCTTAGGAGGAAATGCGGTCGTCATTTTGGGTTTGAAACAGCTTTTCTCCATGGAATTAATAAGTACTATCTCGCTTTTCTCTAATTTCGTCCTTGATAACTTTCACTGCCTTGTTGGTGCGAGTGCGACTGCTGAGCAGGTTCCTCCGTTCGGTTCCCAGGTTAGGGATATTATAATTTATTTATTTCCAAAGCACTTCGTCCATTCACGAAAACCTCTCAGGGTTTATCTATGTTCTAGCGAGTCGTTCATTTAATTCTTAAAAATTTGTGAATTTTTATTAGGTTTTTTTAAGGGTTGAGAGCAGTGGTAGCTTTGTGGTAACGGCCACGACTAACGAGTTGTAGGTCGTAGGTTTGAACCTAGGCAGGCACTTTATTTCATCACCACTGCTCTCAAAACGGTGAAGGAAAACGTGAGGAAACCGGCATGTCCTAGAACCAAAAAAATCGAAGACATGTGAGATCCGCCAAACCATACTGGGCCCGCGTGGGGGATTATGGCCCACTCCCTCTCACCGACTGGAGGCACATGACTGGGGACATTATAGGCTGATTATGTAAAGGTTCCGTACGTCAATAGGACTGTTCCTGTCTTGGAAGCTTAATTGTGTGAGACCGACTCGCTCTTGACTGTTTTTTTTTTAAGTTGTCATTGGTCCTAGGCTGGCGTATCGTGCAAGGTTCACCCCTATTACATGGGACTTAACATAATTGGCTAACTGTGAGTGTAATATTCTTTGCTACTCATACAGATGTGATGTTAATTTCTGTGGTATAGGCTCAAGTTATACGAGAGTATATCTTATTGTCTAGTCAGCAAGGTTGGTAGTTTGCAACTCATATGGTTAAAAGTACGACGTATTTTACCTTACTCATTCCTATTATAAAGAATCTTAGCGAAAATACTGTAGCATTTAAAAAAATAAATTATGGAAAAGTTGAGGATTAATGATTTAACGAAAACACGATTCCATATTTTCTCGAAAGTTTTTTTTTTTAAGTTACGCTCAGCCTCGCTCTCACTCAGTCGAGCAAGATAAACAGTGAATTTGAGCTGAGGTATTATGGACTTGACTTAAACTTGAAATGCTAACTTTTCAAGAAAAGCTGGGTAATCAGGTGAATTTTATTATTATTCAGAGCATGTGCCCGTTTTATTTGTTCTAACCGAAGTTCTGTAACGTGTACTGAAGTCTGAAGTCCTTGGAACTTGGAGTCGGGCTTAATTACTTTATAAGGCTTTGTATGGATTTAAATTATTCGCTTCCCGAGGGCGATGTTAGATGAGGAATAATATGGATAGGAAATAAATAGTAGATTTTAGAAAAAAAAACTTGTATTTTTTTAGGAAGCAGAACCCTGATGATAAAAAGACAAGTAAGTATAACGGTGTGCGAACTCTGTCCTTTTAGACCTCTGTGGCGGACTGTCACTAACGCGGCAGCCTGACAGATTGACAATTATGATGGGGCTTGCCAAGTGACCCCCATGAGCACGTAATGTTGTAAAATGTGTGACAAAAATTTAAAGGCAGTGAATAGAGTGCCGCGGCACTCTATTCACTGCCTTTAAATTTTAAACTTTAAATTTTAAAGTTCCAATTAAAAAGCCCCGACGTCAAAAAAATCTATAAAGTCGTAACAACTGTATAGGTACCAAGTTTCGTCCAGATCGGTTGTAAAATATGACCTGTGAAGGAGTACCAACCAGCTGACACACAAAAGCAAAGTAGATGTTCTAGAAATGTATGGAGCCTGGGTTAGCACTATGTACAATATATGCAAATATCACTGCACAGTATAGTCACCGTTTTTTAATGTTTATTTTCTATAATATTACTTCAATTTACTTAGACTGCCTCGTTGGTCTAGTAGTCACAAGTGCTACTGCTGAGCATGAGGTCCCGGGTTCGATTCCCGGGTCGGGCTAAGTGTTATTGGGTTTTCCAATTGGAATTTCTCAGTAGCAGCCCGGAATCTGGATTTGTGCCCGGTTGATGGCAATAGGCTCGCCCCCTATTACATGGGACTTAAACATAACTGGCGAAGCGTGGGTGTACTATAGGTACGTAGTAGGTAGGTACACCTCAGCCTAACCCTTTGGGGAAATACAGGCGTGATGTTATATTATGTCGTAATACGTTCAAATTTACTCGGTCGAGGAGATCAACACAACGTAAATATGGTGGATCAGCAATATGCAAAACAGAGTTATAAATTCTTATACTTAACATGCGAAATGTAATTTTGACAATGATATTTAATTGATGTGTCTATGTATTATTTGCGATAAATAAAACAACATGAATTCTGAAAATAATTATTGAGTTTCGTTTTAGTTATAATAATAAATTAGGACTACAGGACTACTATAATTCTATAATTCTTCTAGTCGATTGCTCTAGAAAGTCAAAGAAAGACGTCACGTCACGAAACTGTCAAAGTCGTCAAACGTCATGTCAAACAGAACTGTCATGGCTGCCCTAAAAATAGGGTTACCTTATTAAAAATCTTTCCAAATAATCATTTTCGTACGCCTGTACTCTTCTTCAAATTTTGTTTTTCTTTTTCCGATTTATCTATGTAGTGTAGCCCAAAATCAAACGTCTCCTTTTGCCAGACTTGAAGCAGAGACGCTTCGCTCGCTCGGTCAATAAGTGTGTGTATTTTAAGACTGAACTATTTATATAAACACCGAAAAATAAACAAGACCACATTATGAGTAAGTTACAAAGGTTTTATTTCTATAAAAAATCTCTTTCAGCATCCAATTCTATTTTTTACGTTATTCTTTTCTTATGAAGCCTTAAAAAGCGACCTTATAATCACAGCACTAAAGCACAATATTCATAATCCAAATTCCATCAAAATATTCTATGGCCTCCCTACACAATAATAGGCGGCCTACACACGATTCTATAAAAGGAGTACAGACGCACGTAACCGCAGACGTAGGGGGGACTCGCGTGTAGCCGCCCTGCCAGACGCTCTTAAATGATGCAATACGGTACTGTGAATTAAGTTACAATAGCCATTAGAATCGTGGCTAGGTGTCTAAATGGCTAGAAATGGATTGGAGAGCAATAGTAGTCATTGAAATGGCTCTCAGCAATACGAGTATATGCCCTCTCAAAGTTGGTCGTTCAATACACTCACAGACACAATTAGAAAAACGTATAACATGGCTGCCTTCTCCAAAGGGAGAGATGTATAGTGCAATCACATTTGAGCTATCCCGTGTATAAGAAGCACAAATCTGCAGACTTAAGGGTGGTGCAGAAAAATTCCTCATGAAAATGAAAAAATGGCTTACGATTTCTTCCCCCTTTTTTAAGACAACTAGCTTAAAAATTCGGTAAATATCTTGTTTGAAAACCTTAATAACACATGCCCGAATGACTGTGCCCAATTAACGACTCGAACCCAGCAGGCATTTGTCTTCTAAGCCCGCGAGGCAGTTCATCTTTCTGATCTGAGAACATTGCTCATAACGAAAATAAAAAGTAATTTATTCAAACTGTGCTAAGAATAAGCACTTCTTGAACGTCAAAATTACATAAGACAGTCCCCCGGCACGCCCGCCCTTCACCACTTCCTAGTGCTTTAGCTGGGAAGAAGAAGTGGCGCAACAAAAACCACATCAGCACAGCTGTCTGTCCAGTTCTTCAGTTCAGTCTGTAATCTATTAGTATTCAATTAATATTCACGAAAACAGTAAGGTCGGGTGCGTAGTACTCGCAACCGGCGTGCGTGTATGACCAGATGTATGAACGTAAACTAAACAAAAAGAGTTTATCGTAGCACGTGGAGTACTGTAGAAAAAATGCGTGAGTTTATGTACTTATGTATGCAAGAAATTAGTGAAGAAATCCTTATTTTCCAGAAACACAGCTAACAGTATATATGGGAGCTATTTCCCATTACAGCCTATAGCCCCTCATGTGTTTTCGTGAGGCAAACGGCGCGCAATTTTCAAAGCCATTTCACCTTAAGATAGGCGCGTTCCTACGTTACACCTAGGGAATGCAATCTCGTACGAGATTTCCGCCTAGCGAGATCTCGCGAGACTCAAAACCCAGTCTCGCGAGATCTCGCAAATTACGGGATCTCGCGAGATTGGAAGAATCGCAATTAAAACACATGCAAATGCTTGTTTTAAGAACTAGTAATTGACATGATATGTAATTAAATAGAAACTGCGTTGCTTAGTTATAAAAATAATGTAAGTTTTATTTAAAAAATCAACAGAGTACTTATTATTTTGTCTCTAACTCTAATAACATTTGTTTATGTCTAAAATTATTATACCTACTGTAGCTAATCAGTTCAAATTCTTACAATATTGGTAACAAAACAATAATTATCTATATTTAGTCTTTTGTAAATTATTACTTTAGTTTCAATAATTAAGAGTAATAGGAACATTACTTATAGTAAATAAATACAACAAAACAAAAACTTAACTTCACAAGTTCTTAAATAAATGTTGTGAGATCGTAAATATTAATCAAATAAAAGAAGTTTAAAGTAGAAGTCAGATGAAGTTATCAAGGTACGGAAAGGCAAGTTAGTTTGTCTGAAAATGGCTTCTCAAAAAACACATCATGTCGAGAGTATCATCTGACAGACGACTTCTGATTTTGCATGCCAAATACCCTGCTGCTGAAAAAGCTCGTTCTGCCTCAACACTTGTGGGAACCACAGTTGAGAGTTTGAGAGGCAGTTATGTACGAAGTTTAAAAGTTCCCCTCTTACTCCACCAGCTTCGTACAAATTCATTTCTTTTTTTTATTAACGATCTCGTTATCTCGCGAGATCTCGTACGAAATTTGACGAGATACAATCTCGTAAAATATGGCCGGGATCTCGCGAGATCGGGATCTCGGCGAGACGAGATTGCATTCCCTAGTTACACCATAACCGTTCCATAGGCCCTCAGTATCTCTACATGTGCGATAATAATAAAGAGAATTTAGAGAACAGAGTAAAATTTATAAACGCATTGAACAGACCTTTTAATAATTCAATCAATCGGCCGAGCCTTTTCCCAACTATGTTGGGGTCGGCTTCCGGTCTAACCGGATGCAGCTGAATACCAGTATTTTACATGGAGCGACTGCCTATCTGACCTCCACAACCCAGTTACTGGGTAACACGATACCCCTTGGTAAGACTGCATACATGGAGGCATTTTTAATAAATTAATCGTTTAAAAATATCAGTCTCCAATTTTTAAACATAGGGCAACCTATATGATTATAATATTCAAAAATAAAGTAAGATTTCTTTTCTGATTTAAATCTAACTTCAGATTAAGAAAAACATTTGGTTTGATTTAACGATTGATTAAAAAATAATACCTATTATTTTGGATATTATCTTAATATTCGAGCATTTTGAAAAGAGTTTATTAAACAAATCGATAACACTGTCGTACAAGCAATACGACACACACCGCGTCCACAGCCACTTGGGCTCACTAGTTAAAAATGAGAAAATTGGTAGAGTTGCTTCCCCTTTTTTATTTTTCTAACTACGAACTTATCGTTTAATTTGTTTTTTTATTAAACTAAGTTTTAATTATTGAATACTCCAATAGATAATATTGATTTTCTTTCTTTTGGTGGTGATGTTCTATTCTTGCAAACTATAGTTTTGTATAACTTAGACGCATTTTTATTTTCAATTTTTATAAATGTGAGTACCATGGAGTCGTTTACTATGTTATTATGTTGATTTTGACTTGAAAGAGCAGGGTAGTTGAGAGTATGTCATGCTCACTTAATGTCTCGCTGATGGTGGCGAGTGTGTTGGATCATTCGGTTCCCTACAAAATGGTTGAGCTGGATGGTGCTGATCCACGCGTCATGTTCGTGAACGGGCGCCGTCAGTTGAGACTGGTCATCTCTTATCTGCCAGGGCTTACTTTTAATCTTATGTTTTTAATCGTTTTTGATTTTTATATTTTTTTTTACATTGTTCTCACACATAGAATCAACATGAGTAATGTACCCAGGTATTTGTAATTTCTATATTTAAAAGAGTGTTCTTGGAGTTTCTTGCCCGTTCTTCTCTATAGAGATCTACGTTTTGGAATGGGCAACTAGCTTCAACTTTCTGACTAACTGACTGACTCTTTGACAATTCAAAAGTGCCTGTAAAGGGTTCAATTGAAATAAATGCTTTGAGTTTGAGTTTGAATAAAAACCGTTATAACTATATAAGTCCTGTCCATAAAGCTGTTTTATCTTTGCAAGCGATAGAGCTACAGCGACCGCTTTTTATTATATTACACTGCTATTTTATGACTTACAATATAAAATGTATTTGTCCTGTCAATAATAGGACTACAACAACTACCACCCTTATTGTGTAAAACACGATCAATTAATCATTTTGAAGGATATTGCTAATCCATTGCTTCATACGTTCTAAAAATTTATCTGTTCCACAATGTAAATAACGCAATGAATGTTGTTGAACTGTCAAAATGACATAGATTGTGATTGATCGTGTACTATGCAGTTAGGGAGCAGGACCGTCTCACGCTTACTTAGTTGGTATCATCAGAAAATTGTAGGGTTACCATTGTCTTTGACTGACCGTGTCTCTGGGCATGAAAGGGATCCCCTTGGAGTTCCAGATTTATGTATGTGGTGGTAACCCTCTTAGGGTCCGCTAGGGCCGATGCCTGGCAGGGTCGCGGGAAATTCCGAAAGGGATACCGTGGCCCCTAGCAACACACAGGCAGCTGAAGGAACACGGGTGGGTTTTAGTCAGTAAGACTGACACACCCTACCGCTCCGCCCAGAGCGGGAGAAGTCATTTGATAACGCCAACAACGCCGGCCGTCGCTGAAAACCAGCGCTGGGGCTGTCTTGATGCATATTTTCTTTAAACTTTTTTTTTTTTTAATATTGTGTTCTTTTTTTGCGTCTTGTGCCATGGCCACATGGCTGCATAGAATTTCATCATGGCACCATGGAATTAGTATGAACTATCCTATACTATTAAATGAGCATTATCTATTTTCACCAGAGCAGAGCTCAATCCCCCAGGTATTTTAATGTAATACCGGTACCGTAGGTTCCCGAAGAGTCTACAGTACCTATGGCGAAGAACGGGCAGAAACTCCACGGACACTCTTCACACTAAAATTATAAAGGCGAAAGTTTGTAAGTGTATGTTTGTCTCTTCTTCACGCTAAAACTCTTGAACGGATTTGGATAAAATTTGGCACACAGATAGTTTATAGCCTGGATTAACACATAGGATACTTTTTATACTTTTTTATATTCCCACGGGATCGAAACTTATGCGGGTGAAACCGCGGGGCGAAGCTAGTTTAAATAATAAAATGGCTACAACAATTGGTTAGGTTTATCATTCATGTTGAAATTAAACATCAGAAAACGATGCAGAACGTTAAAAGCGTCAGTAATAAAAATTAAAGACAAATAAGCCGTGGCCGCTAAGAATGACCAGTCCCAACTGACGGCGCCCGCCCACGAACATGACGCATGGATCAGCACCATTCAGCTCAACCATTTTGAAGGGAGCTAAATGATCCAACACACACGCCACCATCTTAAACTCGATAAATAACTTTATTTTATTTCCGTCTCCATTGCATGTTATTTGTCCTATACTAAAATGTTAAGGGTCCACGATTAATTGACAGGTTATGTAAAAGAAGTATGACAGGATCCTAGGAGGTGGCGTTCAGTAGTTTCTGCCTACCCCAATGGAAGGTTTTTTTTTAAATTTTGTAGTCCACAACGGGGAAACTCATGGCCTGCATCTTCTCTGATGGTAAGTGACGATCAGGCCGAAGGTGGAAGCGAGCTTCACCCGGAATCCTCAACGACAGAGGAACTGGCTACCTTACCTCTAACTGCCGAAACACAACAATGCTGATAACATTGTTGTTATGGCGACAGACTTAGATATGATGGTGGTAGCTAGTCAGGCGGTCTGAGAACAAACCCTACCACCAACCAAACCGAGCAGATAATTTAGCCCCCACTGGGAACCCTCTGTGTCTAAGAGATGTGGTCTGGGTCTAGACCACAGAGGCGGTTATCATTAGCCCAGTATTTTATTATATTGTAGTTTATGTGTGTATGTAATTTGCAGGTGACTCGAACACCTGTTACTACACAATTCCTCCACAAAAGACACAATAGACTATTATCTTTAACATCGCATTCATTAGCAGTAACAGCGATCTATATAAAGCCATAGGAAACAAGGTCACGTGGCCACTAAGGTCCACCCTCCACGACGCTACTCAAAAATAACACGTTCCAAACTTAAATCGCCAGTGAGTAGCCAGAATGTCAAAGCACTCTGGTCACCGCGTTAGAACTGAGTCGGGGGCCCATAAATCATTGTTACTAGTCTGTCTCGCTCGCACTTACGGAGCTTATGGAGCAAGTACCAAACTATGGATAAGAAATTTATGACGCGAGTACTAATAGTATTTCAATGGTGACCGTACACGACGCAACCAATTATAAACTAGATTTTCTTTGAAGAATCTTTTGGCGCCTGAATTAAATTGACATATTATGTGAAATTGTAATAGAAAGTTCCGATTTTGGTCACGCGCCATTAGAACCTTGTAGCGTTGTAGTCATTAACGTTTTAGTAACTTGTGCGTCGCGTTGTTGATTTGAATATGTAGATAACACTGAAATAGTTATTTATCCAACATGTGAGGAAAGTTCGTTTTTCCTATGAGTTTTGATTTTGAGTCTTGAGCGAACGAAGGATTGAAAAATAGAATCACGAGCGCAGCGAGTGATTATAAATTTCAATCCTGAGTAAGCGAAAGACTCAACAAAACGAATAGCAAATGAACTTGCTCACATGTTGCATACAAAACTTTTCACCACGACCAGCAAGAAAGTATTCAGTCATCATAGGTAAATAAATTAAATAGACACAAAGCAAATCAAAATAATTCTTTATTTTTTAAAATATCTCTAAAACTTAACATAAAAAAATCAGGCAAGGTTAGTTTCTGAACGGGATCATTACTTTCCTCACTGTTCAAACAGTGAGGAAAAACAAACTTTCCTCACTGTTCAAGCAGTGAGGAAATACCAACTTTCCTCACTGTTTTCGTAGAGGAAAGACACTTCTTTCGTGCGGGAGTGGTGAAAAATAACTTACAGTAGATTAGCGTCGTGGCCAATGGGTTGAACAACAACAATGCCATAAGTGTCAGGTGATGACAGATGCGTGTTCTGTGATAATTGACCTTTTGGAATGAGATATTTTTTGTGGACGCGTGTGTGGCCCACCTTAACTATTATGATAAGAAAGTAATAAACCTGCGTTGTATATGTATGTATCTATTCACATCTGTCTGTGTATATCTGTCTGTTTGTTGCTACATCTGCCAACAAACTGCTTTGCAGTTTGGCAGTAGTAAAATTATGTAAAAATTTGTATGTCCTCACAAATAAACGCTTTTTCTTTATTATTTTTTATTTCCCTCAGATTTTTTATGTTATTCGTATAAGCGATTGTGAGCAAGCGCTGAAAACCATTGAGTTACGGTTCATAATCGTATGGATTGCTTACTTAGCAAAGTCAACGTTCGGTCTGTGTGTTTCCCTGAGTGACACAGACAGCGCTTTACGACAGACTTCTTAACCAACTTCAAAAAATTTACATTTTTAAATTCATATTCAAAATATTTAGTTCACAAAACCTACATGGGCACTTATGAAACGTCAGAAGCTAGCTGCACGGTTCCAATTGGTCGCTTCCTATGGAGAAGAGCCGGCAAGAAACTCAACGGTTACTGTTTTAAAAATAATTGGTTTTTACAATTTTTTCAAATAACAGTGTTATTAGGTATGGGAGGACAGTCAGTGTAGGTCTTTCAAAGTCAAAGTCAAATAATTTATTTCAATTAGGCACAAAAAAGGCACTTTTGAACGTCAAACTTTACAAAAAATAATAATAACTGATTTTAGTCGCCCATTCCAAAAGCTAGTTTTCGTATGGAGAAGAATGGGCAAGAAACTCCACCGTTACTCTTTTAAAAAAACCATTATATCTTGTATACACTAATTATATAATTATATGTGAAGAAGTACCAGGTACTTTCAACAAGTACCAGGTACTTAACAAAATAACCATGGTCAACAAATATACAGTCCACTAAGCCTACAGCGTTCTCACATTCACAAAATAGAAAATTTAATTCTATACCTTGATCAGGCCAACTCTTACGTGTAACGTGACGTACCTGGAAACAAAAAAAAAACATTATTAATTTTGGTGTAACGGTAAGCATTAGGTGTGTAGATAATGCTAAGTATGTACTCGATTATGAGTCGTAAGCGTTCGAACTTGAGGCCGTCACAGCCGCACACGGATCTAAAGGCGTCCATGATCATAGACGGCTGACCACTTATGGCCTTACCTTAGAAAATCTGTCGAAAATTGAAGAAAATATCGCTGAAATGTATACATAAAAAATGAAATACATTAAGTCGACCATAGAACCTATACTCCCTTTTTTTTGGAAGTCGGTTAAAAATATAAGCCATCAGGCGAGATCGACGGCAAAAGCAAGCCCATTTGGCAAAAAATTAAAAACAGAATATGAGAATCAGCACTTTTTGAACGTCAAAAGTAAGGCATGGTACAGACATGTTCGGGTCGGCATGATTCGGCACATGAAAGCAGGTCAGAGTCGATATATTTAACTGTAACAAATCTACATTCAAAACACAAAGTATAAAACCATGAACGAAGGCAAATGACAAACTACTATAATCTCTTAATAAAAAATATTTTTTTCTTTCTTTTAAATTTAAACTTAACTAGGTAAGTAAGGGTAAGTAATAAGTACACCCTAAAATTGCACTTTTTGTAAGTAATTAATTGTTCAGGGAAACCTATTATTAACCACACAAAAGTGTAACACACATACTTTGTAACATACCATACTTATGTATCTATCGCTGTTGGTAGCCTAAATAAAGAAAATAAAATATATGTTTATTCGATGTTCACACCCGGCTGTGCCGGCTCATGCCGACCCGAACAAGTGAGTAGCAGAACCCCCGGACCTTCACCGTTTCCGTAGTGCCCAAATCCTACAAGGAGGACATTATTAGGGTAAGTCGGCCATTCATACCATTCCCAAATTCCACTAGTGGACGTAAACGTGCCAGTGGACGTATCACTCAAGCCTTTGCCTCTCATTTCAGCCCAACTTGAGCGCGATGACTTATGAAGTGTCGATAAGAGGTTAATGCTTTCAAACACGCGATTTGCAGCTTATGGGATGCGGTGCGAGCGCGAGCAGAGCGAGGTCTGGATTTGTACCCAGTTAATGGCAATAAATATGCTTGTTGCTATGAGTAAGACTCGTAACTGGCGAAATGTAGGTAGAGAGAGAAAGTCGATTAACACTCTAGTTTGTAAAATGAATAGCTGCGCCCCGCGGTTTCACCCGCATAAGTCTCGATCCGGTCGGAATATCGGGATAAAAAGTATCCTATGTACTAACCCAGGTTATGGTCTACCCATATGCTAAATTTCATCCGAATCCGTTAGACCGATTTAGCGTGAAAGCGTAACAAACAAATAAATAAACTCAGTTTTGCATTGATAATTATAATTAGTTGGGATAGTTAGGATCAATCAACTGTAATTCTATTACAGTTGATTGATTGGTCTAATAGTCGTAAGCTCGACTGCGAGCTTTGGGGTCCGGGTTCAATGCACATGTCGACTAAAGCGTGTTTTTTTTTTATTCGAGGATTTCTCTTTAGTTTTCTGGAATCTGGCTTCGTGCCCGGTGGCATATAAACGACGAAATGTGGGTGTTCTTTACAGCTCTGTCCAATCCTTCGGGGAATACAGAAGTGCTTCTGTGTCATGTCATGTGTTACGTTTTGATACTAATTAAAGTCTTAAGCTGATCGCTGTCACTGGCACCACACCCTAGCATCCCTTAATCGCTGCCATTGCAAAAGAATAATTATTTCGATTAAATTTAACACTACAAACTAAAATCCACCTTATTTCCCAAACAATAGAATGTATTTTACCATAGCTAGTTAAATAATATTGAAACGTTCCACAGAAATTAGGGCAAAATGTATGAATGTATGGAATTGAGTAAAACTAAGAGAAATATTATAATTATGAAGCATTAAGTTGATAACTTTAATTAAAATTTATTATAAATAGTTTTGTTAACGGTACTTTATCAACGTGTGATTGTTGGAACTTATAATTGGCAGTATTTATTTGAATGAGCTGAAAAGCTTAACAAAAATACTAATTTATTAGAACCTGTTATAATAATCATATATCTACTATTAAACGAGCGTTATTTGTAATCACGTTCTCGAAAACGGCTCTAACGATTTCGATGAAAATGGTAATATAGGGGTTTATGGGGGTGAAAAATCGATCAAAAGATCTAGCTAAGTCTCATACCTGGAAAAAATCGTTTTCTCCCGAGCAGAGGTCGGTCGCCCAAATTTTAGAACAAGATGGCTACCTTAGAATAATGACATGGCTGCATGGAATTAATAAGTACCGTTTTACTATCATGGCAGCATGGAATTTGCGGGAAAGTCCGAAAGGGGTACCGTGGCCCCCTGGCATTGCACAGGCAAGAGAAGGAACACGGGTGGGTTTTAGTCAGTAAGAGTCTGACACACCCTCCCGCTCTACCCAGAGCGGGAGGAGTCATTTGATGGTCATGGAATTATGGAATTAGTATGAACTACCTGTAATATTAAATGAGCATTCTCTATTTTCACCAGAGGACAGCTCGGTCACTCAGGTACTAAACATAACATAACATCACGCCTGTAACCCCCGAAATGTTGGGCACAGGTGTAGGTACCTATAGTACACTCACATTTCGCCAGTTATGTTTAAGTCACTCCCATGTAATATAATAAACTCAGACTCCAGGGTGCTACTGAGAAATTTCTTATGAAAAACACAGTAACACTTTGCCCGACCTGGGAATTGAAACCAGGACCCCATGCTCCTTTGCAGTAGCGCTTGCGACCACTAGACCAACGAGGCAGTCAGTACAGTAATTGCGTAATACACGACCGATCTGAATCGTTTTGAAACAGATTGCTAACCCATTGCTTCAAAAGTTCGAAAAAAAATCCGCTCAACAACGTAAATAACGCAATGAATGTGGTTGAACTGTCAAAGTGAAACAGATTTGTCGTAATCGAATCGTCGATCGAGTATTAATTAATAACGAATTCACAATTCTCTTGCCCTTGAAACAATTTGATATAATAGTCGCCGCAGCACGTCTTCTCAATCCATATTTCTATTAGGCCTTAATTACACTATCATATATTTGTCATACAAATATGATTTCATATCTGTCAATTTCTATGATCATAGTTATATGATGCTGTTCTTTTTGAAAGAAAGAAAGAAGAAAATGTATTTTCTTTATACGATGCTGTTCTTCATTTTTACATGTTACACTTATATGATCATACTTAATCAAGATGGATGACGATTAAAGCTTCGTGCAGACTAGCGCGACGCGGCTGTTGACGTGATTGCTATTACAGTTGTAAATTCATCGTTTATCCATCCACACAGTCTATCCATCGTTTCTTTGGTCTTCCTCTACTCTTATAGATGCACAAAACTTTCCTCATATTGTTACAATTAATTAAAACTAGTTGTTGAAACTAATAACACGATAATCTCGAACAAATATTGACTCCAAAGTGCTCCTACACCGCACTCAATTCTCATAACAAATCATCATATTGTAAATCCTGAAAATCAATTGAAAATGCACCCTAATGCCACAAACAAAGGATCTAATTCCACATAATAATCTTCCCTAAGCACAAACACACAGAACACACAGTACTAATTTATATCACCTACAATATAAATTCGCTAATCTAAAATCGACCTTAATTTGATAACGTAGGGTTCCATTCCACACGTAGTAATGTATTAAGCAATTAGACTAATAAGTATCTGTTAGTTCGTTAAAACTGTAGGGAATATTTTGCTAATTGAATTTGAATCTTATACTCAGTCAGATAGAGTTTTAATTGATTTTATGAGCGTGTGTAGGGTGTAACATTTAAAATTGCTAGGGATGTTATTAGAATACTAATATACGCGTATCCGCAGGAGCTCGTGGCTCAGTAATAACAGCCGCACGGGTCGATCCATCAGGTTAAGCTACGCATGCCGGAGTTGGTCCGTGGATGGGTAACCTTCGTGGATCTTTGACATTCATTACAGGTCGTCAGAAGCCGGGAAGTCTGACAACCAGTCTTAACAAGGGGTATCGTATTCCCAGTTCCTAGGTTGTGGAGGTCAGATAGGCAGTCGCTCCACGTAAAATACTGGTATTCAGTTGCATCAAATAATTGAGAAAAGGCTCGGCAGATTGATTTTGATACGCATATCCGCAATGGTTGGCGGATAATAAACTGTATCTAGGTAAGATTATCATAATTACATTTAGGGGTCACACATAATCAGATAATATTAATGTTCTCGCTGCTGGCAAAAAGTCAACCAAATTTAATAAAAATAAAATAATATTTCTAAAACGTGTTTTCTCTTTTTAGCTTCTAAACTTTATGTATGGAGGAGTCACGTCAAAAAATACATTTCAAAAATAAAATAATTTATAATGTTACATTAAAATGTGAAAAATCTTCTAAAGTTATTTTAAACAAAAAGGGTGAGGTTTTCAATTCCATTTTATTTTTAATCCAACTTGCTTATAATAATTCAACATTTTAAAATAATATTAGATAAGTACGTCCTTTCTCTGTTCTACTGCAGATTAATAAATATAGGACACTCCGCAAAATCATTTAAATAAAAAGCGACTCTTTCTACGACACAATAAAGTGCAATTCAGGTCGCACTGCGCTAATTACATGCAGTTATATTCACCTAGAAGTTGCCTCTCTTTTTATCGCGTAATTCTTAGATCTTCAGACTACGTTACTACTTGGAGCGTCATACCTAAACTGCAGAGTGTCCCTTAAGTCTGATATATTATGAAATCTGTGGTTCTATAGATATTATCGTACACTGAACCGCACTGCCATGGTCACAATTTGACATAAACGGCATCTTTATTTCTTTATAGCAGTAGAGCGGTTTTCGTGCGGGTGACTTTACTAACATTTTAACTAATTATCTCGTTATTGAACCAAAACAAAACCACCACAACACAACCTGTAATATCCCGTAACCACAAAGTAGCCGCATATCCGCAGCCGGTGCACATCACTACGCGCTAATCCGCACGCACTACTCGAGACATCAAAGTGAGTGCGTAATACGAGTGGCAACACTTACACATTATGTTACCAGGATTTTGAGTTTAACCATTTAGTTAGGGGGAACGTTAAATATTACTTAAAAGCTTCTGAATGGATTCCAAGCAATTTAGGGATCATCAGCCCAACTCAATAAAAGCCTCATTGGAAAAGTATTACGGGCAAAGAGGTGTTGTGTTTCGTAATGTAAATTACTTTACATATTTAGTACCGTCAGACCTCTTCTCAAAAAGCTGTTAACTAAAAGCCTCCACGCAAGCTCCTCGCCCGCCATCGCACCCTGGTACTTACATAATTAATTACGGGATTATCTTCAAGCCGAGTGCAGGTGATGTAATATGTCATGTAATGAGGTGTTATAGTATCTACTACAGTATAATATATAAAGTTATGATGGTGACACGGTGGGGACTAGCTTTTCATGTATATTTTAGACATGAGATAACTTCTTTTTTTTTTTTTATCAAGTGTATCCCGAGTCCACTATAATTGCGTAACACATCAGTCACAATATGTTTCATTTTGACAGTTCAACAACATTGATTGCGTTATTTACGTTGTTGAGCAGACGAATTTTTCAAACATAAGAAGCAATGGATTAGCAATATCCTTCAAAATTATTCAGATTGTGATTGATTGCAATTAGGGTCTGAGTCTGAGTATACATATATCTAGGGACTTTTTTTAAATAAATTTCGACTTTAAGATTGATTAGATAATTCTGCCATGGAAAGTTCGAAACGCAATAACGGACAGAGAAAAAGAGAGAGCTAAGTAATTGTATTGTGTCTCTTGTTGCAGCTTGGGTACTGATTTGTACTAATTATGTTGAAAAAAAAAGAAAGAAAGAAAATAAATTTATTTGACTCAGGTCAAGGCACACAATATTCACATAAAAAAAAAAAAAAAAAAAAGTAACTTAGAATAGTAGGTACTGTGTGCCTCACGGCTGCGCCAAATAGGCCCAGTTCAGCATAAATGCCTGACAACTAGTGTCTGACGCTGGTTTTCAACTGGACCTTATGTTACCAGGACGTCTTAACGCAATAAATGCTTTTCTTCTGCAATTTTAGAAAGTACTTAAAAATACGTAGGTATAGGGTCGAGCTTCGTCTATAAATAGCCATTCCTAGATTTCCTCGTGAATCGTGAATAGTATGCCAGCCGGTCGGCACACGGCGCCATGCTACCGGATACGTATCGTCGGCGTATCGAATGCACAATTGTGTCAAAGCAATTATTATTATAGATATTGATGCGTTCGGCGTATCGTCATATTCATCTTTAATAATGGAACAGTTGATGTCCTGCTCCGGTGCTACAAAGCCGTAAACCAACCGCTTGAAACAACCGCGGTAGATTTGCTGTCATCCATTGAAGCGTTTCATTATCTACGTCCGAATGTCTTCAACTAGTAAAACTTATATGGGTTGGAACAACTGAAGTTAGAATACTACCAGAAAAAAAAACAAAACAAATTTAAAAAAAATATCATGCCTATTTTCTAGCTAACTGTACCATTATTCGAAAATCGAAAATCTTTGCGAACATCTAAAACGTCACATGCGATCTACGCTTCACGCCTGACGTCACACAAATCCTACATCGCGCAAGCAGAGTTATCCGTGCGTTTGGCATATATTATGTATAGGTACAGAAATCCCAAAACAACTGTTCGCCACATGTGACTGTTTCTTTTCCCTAGGCTGCAAAAATTTTCGTTTTCACTAAATTTGTTAAGTATTAAGGTCGACTTCCCCGATTATCCCCCTTTTTTATGAAATAAGAAGAACTTTACGCCCTAAGAAGACATATATAGTGACCTTATTTACTGGTGATGTTCTGTAGTTTCTGCCTACTCCCATGGGAAAAAGGCGTGAGTTTATGTGTATTGGAATAGATAAAAAATTGCTTGCAAATGGTTTATGATGCTTGTAAGGTCTAGAGATTTCAGAGGTGCCTCAAAGAGCGTGCTGTTTCCCTTGCTTGTTTTGAATTACATATTATGACACATCAGGAAACGAAATATCAGCACAACACTGAATAAAAGTAATAGTTTCGCAACGCACCAGTCGCTGACGCATGACGGAAGTGGCGCGATGGACCAGAACACGCGACATACGATACTTATGTGAATTGTCTCTCTTCCTGGGAGTTAGTATGTACAAAATAATGTACTTGTATGGAGAAAGTACGCACAACAACGGCACAAATATACAAGAAACATTAGTTAGGCAGCAGGACTAACTGCCCAGGACGTCACGCGATGCACTGAAGCATAGCAGAAGGCGATTCAGAAGACGAATACACCGCTAAACATCACCCAGCCTTACCAGATACAGCTTTATATCCCGGTGAGATGGTTGAAGCCATGATATAGTTATATCCCTAGGAATATAACTGTAACATAACATAACATCACGCCTTGTCTCCCCGAAGGGTTGGGCAGAGGTTTACCTGTAGTAGGTACACCCACATTTCGCCAGTTATGTTTAAGTCCCATGTAATAGGGGGCGAGACTATTGCCATCAACCGGGCACGAAGACTCCGGGCTGCTACTGAGAAATTCCAGATAGAAAAACCCAATAACACTTGGCCCGACCCGGGAATCGAACCCAGGACCTCATGCACAGCAGTAGCGCTTGCGACCACTAGACCAACGAGGCAGTCAGAATATAACTGTATACCGTAATATAGTTGTGTCGCAATAAGATGGTTGAACCTGTGTATCCCATCCCTAGTACCCATTTCACTAGAGTAGTCTAGTAAGATAGTTATATTACTAGATTCATAGATTATGCTGGTGTCATAGATATATTCCTAGTAAAACAGTTATGAACCGCTTTCATATAACTATATTATTATTATTAAAATACCTCCCCACATAGTCTAACTGAATGAAACGAAATTTAAATCTTGTATAAAACGCACAGTATGTAGGCAGGCATATTATAAGTTGGGGGATTACATCGCTGACAAAAATGCTTGACTCAACGCTGGTCCAGCTCCACAAGGGCGCATAAGCTAATTGATTTGCATTAGAAAATATTGTTGCAGCTGCCAAAGATTGAATAACTATTTTTACATTGTATAAATTCAATCTCTTAGTATAATATAATTGCATAGCACATGTGTGAGCACTATGTACCAACTTTAAAGTTACCATTTACTGGGTACGACTTTCATTGACTTGATGTGCCCTGGCGGATGAGAGTATATGTCATGCTCACTCAAATGTCTCGCTGGTGGTGGCGTGTGTGTTGGATCATTAAGTTCCCTTCAAAATGGTTGAGCTGATCAATGCGTCATGTTCGTGAACGGGCGCCGTCAGTGGGGACTGGCCGTCTCTTAGCTGCTACGACATATTTAGTTTATTTAAAATTTTGAATTATTTTTGTTTTTATTGTTTTATTACGGACGCTTTAAACGTGCACGTCTTTCTACATTGTTCTCACATGTATAATTTCAACATGAATGATGTAACCAATATTTTGTAACAAAATTCTGATTTAAAAGAGTGTCCGTGGAGTTTCTTGCCCATTCTTCTCCATAGGAACCTACTACACTTTGGAATGGGCAAGTAGCTTCATCTTTCTGACTGACCGACCCCTTGACAATTCAAAAGTACCTGTAATTGGTTTACTTAAAATAAATTATTAGAGTTTGAGTTTGAATACCTACGTAACATAGTTTTTTTTCTGTAAGTAAAAAAAATATATATTTTTTTGTGTAGTGATAGTGTCTCTTTGGTTCTACTACTTGACCATAGATGGCGTTAAATAATTAAAGGAAAAACTATAATTTTTGGGGAATTTTTTGATGTATATTGAGTTTATGAGACATGAAAAAAAAAAACTTCGGCTTGCCTCTAATGGAAGCTGTAGTCGTTACTGGTGCATACCATTATATTACTGTGTATGGTTGTATGTCTACACGCACCTGGGCAGCTCGCTCAAATTATATGCTCAGATGATTTACTGCGCAAATTGGTACCTTGTCGTAGATTTATTGACGTTAAGCAATCTATTCACTTCTCTAATTGTACGTGTGTGCAATATTAGTAAGTCAAATGTTGGCTAAAACACTGGCTTGGTTCCGAGGGAAAAGATCGAGAGAAAATTGTCTGGAATTGACAAGACGCATGAGCAAGCCAGGTGATCAATGCTCGATGCTTCTCGTCTGCGTTTGAGAAGAGTCGTTTTCATTGAAGTAAAACGTAAATAATTGGGTAGGTACAGTACAACTATTTTCTTAATGTCCCTCGGCAAACTTCGTGTTTCGCATGTTGCCGAGGGACACTAAATACCTTGTTAAAGAAGTAGGTACGTTATTATCATGACATTCATCACTATCTACAGCCCAATTTAACCCACTAAAGATTCCATACCACGATATAATATTTAAGGTCTATTTAAATCCTTGTTTCCAATTGACGTTTTTTGTTTTATTGAAACAAACACCAACTTTATTTAGTGCTAATAAAGTTGATTTTAGACTGACTAGTGCTGTTGAAAAATTCATAAAAAATAAGAAGATGTAGCGCAAACTAAACCATATGTACTACGTCTTTCCTAAAACTCGTGTTTGTTTACATGTTTGGCAAGTAATTGCGAACGCAGATTATCAAAAAAAGCGGAATAAACACGTTTCTTGTGTAGCGGTTACCGCCACATACGAACTACGCATCAAAGACATGACGTCACACAAATCCTGCATCGCGCAATTAGAGTTTACCGCGCGAACGACATAATTATATAACTATCTGACATCAACAGTCGGGCAGTCGGCCCGCCAGACACAACACCCATCTGGTTGGAGGATCCTCCCTTTTCTATGGTGGATGAGTGACCTTTACACCCTGTCCCTCACACCCCTAAACTTGTATTGACCCACTTTATTTTATTTTTATTTTTTGATGTTATACCGGCAATGGAAATACACAATCAGTGAAAATTTCAACTGTCTATTACGGTTCATGAGATACAGCTTGCTAACTGAGTAGAGTATGCACGAGGACACAGCTCGCTATCATAATGGAGACATTCCTGCATTGTTTGTATTTTTATATAAAAAAACACCCTCACATAGCGACCGCAGTGACGGCTGTCATGAAAATGATGGCAGCAGGGGCTTATTAATAAAAGAATTTAAAACTTATAAAATTAACATTTTTTTCGCGTAAACGAAAACGCAAAATTAAATTACGTCATGTGCGAGGCCAAAACGTCTCCTATCTCAAAAAAATGCTGCGATAAGTGCCGCAGCACTGGTATTCTGATACAGATCTTATTCCTCTTTTTGACTGTAGTACCACTATTTCTTATTCCCCTTGCTTATTGCACAACTTAAAAACATTCAATTCACCAGGAACCGGCAAACGCAAAGCCATATATAGCGAAGCATTTTAAAATCCCATCAATCACATCCCATTGGTGTTTCATGATATATTAGAGTTGAGCGCTCATGGTGAACGTACGTCAATCACAGATGTAACAGAACATATAGTTATATACGAGTATGTGTGTGTACGGACATGGAACACGTGGTCATCTATCATTGTAACGTGGGGTATGGTGCGAGGGGCAGCGAGTTACTTCAGCGAATTTTTGATTTGAACCTTCCATTTCTGGGAATACCTATAGGTTGTTGGGATATCTGACTGATTTCATTTCTATCAACTTCTAGACCGAATTCGTCATACCATTTCTCCTCTCGCTTTTCTGCAGTCTGTACACAGAACATAATATACCCTAAAAAATTGTAGGTCAAAAGTATGGTAGTGATATCGTGAAAAGGGGCGAAAGTGGGTAACTGGAAGCCGGGGAAGCGCACACTATTTGATTTGTTTCTAGAGTTGGCCATCAGATACGACATTGACGAGGCCCCGCCCCTTTAATGTTGCTTATTACCAAGGTGAGATGTACGATGTTACACATCATATGCGAAGGCACGCTGTTTTTTTTTTAAATCGTTATTGTCTGTTCGCTGGCACTGTAGCTCCACCTAATTATATCTGACCGCACTAACAACCAACATGCCACGTGGCTTACTATTAAACGCAAACTAGTTGAGACGTCTTTCCCGGCTCCTGTTCCGAGCCATAGTAGAGGTAGATGCAGAAAATTAACTGATATATTATTACGACACAACTTGCTTAGTTCAAAACTAAGTTGTGCGACTTGTGCTGAAACTCACTCAACTGGCACAAAGAATTACAAGAAGGTACAATTCCATGCCTGCCTGCAGTGGTAGCCCAATGGTAACAATCGCGACTTATGAGTTGTAGGTCGTAGATTCAAACCCAGGTAAGTCCTTTACTTTGCGTAAATTATTTGTTCACTACTGCTCTCAAAACGATGAAGGAAAACATCGTGAGGAAATCAGCATGTCGCCAACATGCACTGGGCCCGCGTGGTGGATTACGGCCCACTTCCTCTAACAGTGAGGAGGCCTGTGTCCCAGCGGTGGGAACATTATAGGCAGATTATGCTATGTTATGCTATGGAATTTCAATCACATCCCCCTTCCCATTCCCACCCTTGCACCATGTTACGTGGGGTCGCCGCAACACGTTTTCTTCTTCCACTCTCCCTTGTCCCATGTTACGTGGGGTTGGCGCATACTTTTTCTTTTTCCACTCTCCCCTGTCAACCGCCACGCTATCATTCACTCATTTCTCTTTCATATCATGAAATTTCAGTCACATGAGACTTGATAGCTTTGTCTCCAAGATGTCAGCAGCGACGCCTTTGATATTGCAGAGGCCATTCTCACACGAAGTGACCAAAATAAAACCATTTTTCAACGCCGACGCAACCAACCAATCGCGTTAGCACATGCATCTCTATGGCGGTTCTCACACGACGAAACTTGTCGACAGCTAGTTTTCAACAGCAACGCAACCAGTCACGCGCGATTTTCTGTGCAGGTCGCTCGGTCGTTGCCAACGCATTTTTTCATAATATGGAGCATAAAAGTAATATGAAAATGTATACAACTTGAGTTGCGCCATGTGAGAGTACCAGTTGCATCGCAGTAGGCCACGCCCGTTGGCAACCAGTTTAGGTTGAGTTGCCATCACCCCGTGTGAGAATGGGCTAACAGTGCCGCTAACCATCAGATTGCTCGTTGGCTATGTTAACGTACTTCATCTCCGTTCTTCGTCTGTCGTTTTTAAGCCAATAAAGCGAGATGGCAATAAACTCGGTTGAACAGCAAAACACGAGTTTGCTCGAATTTAACCTACTTCATCTATTCTATGTAACTACATTTATGTCGGTAGTAAAACGCTAATTGTCCGTCCTAACAGCTGAGATCAAAGTCAGTTCATATAAATACTCGCGCTATATTTGGGCTCATTAGAACAGTGGTTCCCAAACTCGAATATTGGGTGGGCATTGAATACCTAATTGATTTTCAGCTATGATTAATATTAAAAGTAAATACCGAAATAAATTCGAGGTATCTAACTCATTTTAATCAAATAAAATTGAAGTAGATGTTAAAGCTATAATAACAAAACAAATAAGAAACAAAAAATACAACCTTCTCATTGAAATAACACTCCTTGTATTTAATTAAAAGTATTAAAATTTTCGATTGTAACTGAATGTTTTTTTATTCAGTTATGCCACTTTTTTCCCCACGACAGCCCAGAGGTGAGTCCCGAACTCCCGAACTCCCGAATTTGTTAGGTGGGTCGCGGTCCAGTCAACTTTGGGGACCACTGCATTGCAGTTTCGGAATTAGACATAATAGTAATTATTATTTATTTTCTTTTATTAGAAAACGAGTATTGCTTGACTTCTTAAGATTACATAGTTGAATGGGAAACAAAAGTGGGTAGTAGTCACCACTAACTATACTGGATGAAATGAAAGTAGCTAGCCAAACCACAGACGTGACAGACTATCGTTATCTAAATTATAATAAAAAGAAAAATAAATTAATTGATGATGTTTTTTTGTGAAACTTGAAATATCAGTTTAAAAACCTGATAATTAAAGTTTATGTAAGGTATAGTAGAAAGACTACTTATAAGTTTAGAAAATAATGTCATATAGTCATTTTTATGATTTAAACGCTACGAAGTCCAAAAAATATTAATTATACTTTTGAGGTTAGGATTTGCAGTTACCAAATATAAAGAAATAAATGTGCCAGAACTAATTATTAACACTCGAAATTTAGACTAAAAAGGAATACTTACCTAGCTATGGTTTAAAACGTAATTTGTTACTTTGTGAATTCCTTGAAAAGAAATAACACACACAAAATGGCACAGAACACAGCGAGAATCAAATACAACAACGAAGGACTGCGCCGATGCCACTCGTAGAACTGTCAAATGTCAAAAATAAATCGTTTCGGTCGTGCGAACTCGAAGAACATCGTACAAAAAAGGTAGTTGATGCGTTCAAAACATGGTAACACGTTTACCCTTGACGCAGAAAAAGTATAATGAAATATTTAAAAAAAATACTGCGTTTCTTTAAACATTTTGATAAGCGTTATAAATATACAATTCTTAGCGGAATTTTAAGATTTATTTCATTTCTATACATAGTCAAGTGAAAAAATGGGCATTCTTATTTATTTATTTATTTATTTATTTATTTAGTACATGGAGGACTTACAGCTAATAAAAACAAACAAAAAAGCAAAGCATAGTCACCAGAGAGCCAATTACAAATCCTCACGTATAAATATTCAATAATATTCATAATATTTATGATTCTAGGTCAACGGGAATTACCCTATAGGTTTTAATTTATTTGCGAGTATCAAAATATGCCGCATAAACGGCCGTATCTTTGTATTGCGTCAACGTAGAAGCTTGATTTATTTAGAGCTACAAGGGACCGTAGATCTACGTATTTGATAGGTAGTAATTTCAAATTGATATCTCCACACGTTCTTGAAAAATGGGTCCTGACAGACAACGAAGTGATCCTATAAGGATTCCGTTTTTTTTTCCTTTTGAGGTACGGAACCCTAAAATCCAGATTGTTTTTGTGTACACTTCAATTTTAAAAAATAAAACAGATTTTTTCATACTTCAAGTAACAACGATAGAACATTTTAAGCGACGTAGCTTATTATACTGGGGGTGCTCTGCACCAGCAGGGGCAAGATGATCAGACGCGATCAAGAAGGCAGTAGGATGCAGCATTTACCGAGCGGTCCACCGAAGACCGCATAGCTTCGGGACGCGTCGTATGTGATCGCGATTCTCAGCATTGAGGGAACGACGAAGAAGAAAGCGTCAGAGAATACAGGCAAAATATTAGTGTGGAAAATCATAAAAATATGACGGTGTGAAATAGTTTCTGAAGTCGTTGACAAAAAGTGAAATTTTATTGAAATTTAAAAAACCTCGACTCAAACATTTCTTCATTTCTCTTTCCTACTCCATCACCAGACCCTGTTCATCATTTATCTATCTATAACCTATTCATTGAGACCATTCCAATGAGCCCAAACACGATACCTGTGCTGTAAGTTGGTAAGGGAGTTGGCTATCAGGTGATGCTGCAGCGTCGGTTCAAGGTTACTATTATGTTCTTCTAATATCGTTGAAGTAACAGAACACCAAATTTCAAATCTATCAGAGCTGTGGAAGACGCTCACATCCATTCATCAACTAGAAAAGAGCTGATAATCTTAAAACGGCTGAACCGATTTTGATAAAACATGTCAAAGAACCATCGCTAGAAAACCTGCTTTCAAATAAAAAAAACCGCATTCTAATCGGTTCACCCGTTTACGAGGTACGGTGCCACAGACACACTCACGCATAGCGATCAAACTTATAGCACCCCTCTGTTTGCGTCGGGGGTTAAAAATAGTTAAAAGCAACTAAATCAGAGACCAAGTTACGCTGGCAACATTAGTATTTAGATTTTTATTACCTATGTTTCTATTTAAGAGAATTGGATAGTTAATGTTACGTTATTTTTACGATGGTCGCATGTGGGTGACGGATGGCTAAATGTGTGGGAATCGTCGGGTTTTATTAGTGAAGACATTAATCCTATTTGAGGAAAGAAATGTATTTGATGTGAATATTAGATAAAATAGTCGTGTTCAAAGAATTTCACAGCTGGATGCTTGTAAATCAATAAGAAATGCGACAAGAGAATACAAATAAATTTCTTTTATGTTATAGCCATTTTAAGTTTTGCTTCTATGAGTACCTAAACATATTTTTAAGAGATGTATCTTTTAAAAAAACAAAAAAAAAAACATTTATTTCAGGTACCACATACCCCATACTCCCATATTAGAAAATATTTTTACATCACACACAAATAAATACAACAGGATTATTTTATTATAAGCTAAGTATGCTTAATGGCATCTATGTCATATGTATAAATAATATTTGTAATTCTTTTGAGAAATAAATATCTTTAACCGTAAATATATTATTTAAAGATTATTGAAACAACTGGCATGAGCAGGAGTCGAACCCTGATCTCTGGCAAACCGTACCGTATAACCACTATAATTATAAGCTTCAGTGCACGCATTAAGCCTCATTCAGACCAGCGCGACGCGACGGCGCGACGCGACTCGAATAATACAAATTCCACGAAAACTTCACGGTATAACAATAGCCGGTGTCGCGTCGCGCTAGTCTGCACGAAGCTTTAATTCGACTGATACGACTGCCAATTGTTTCATTTGTTGTTAGTTGTTGTTAGTCCTACCAAGGGGTATCGTATTACCCAGTGGAGGTCAGATAGGCAGTCGCTCCATGTAAAATACTGGTATTCAGCTGCATCCGGTTAGACTGGAAGCCGACCCCAAACATAGTTGGGAAAAGACTACACTAATGATGTGAGACTGGCAAAAAAATCAATCTGCCTAGCCTTTTCCCAACTATATTGGGGTCGGCTTCCAGTCTAACCGGATGCAGCTGAATACCAGTATTTTACATGGAGCGACTGCCTATCTGACCTCCATAACCCAGTAACTGGGTAATACGATACCCCTTGGTAAGACTGGTTGTCAGATTTCGGGCTTCTGGCGACCCGTAACGACTGTCAAAGATCCACGAATGACAGCCGGGACCAACGGCTTAACGTGCTTTCCGAGGCACGGAGGAGTCTCGGTATGTAAAGATGGTCACCCATCCACAGATCAACCCCGGCAAGCGTAGCTTAACCTGGTGGATCGACCCATGCAGCAGTTATTACTTAGCCACGAGCACCTCCATGCATGCATGCATGTGAGACTTGCAATTGTTCTTAATTTTCATAAGAACCAACACTTTGATAATTGCCTTAATCAAGGAGCACAGAAGCAGCACCATTATAATTACAAAACTTCAGTACCGTTCAAATTCAAATAACTGACCCAATGACTTGGAGCTTGGAGCGTCCTGTCCGATGTCCATTTATGTAGCCACATAGGTTCGATTCCGGTAAAGTGCGGATGTCTGGCCCATACGGTAATAAGATCCGATACGGTAATAAGGTATTTGTTACACAGCTGGCTGTCTTTGCATGTGATTTATGCAAGTGACATACATGATTATAAATGGGTAATCCTGGTGGGTTGGTAGAAGGGACTTATCAAATGGTTTGTTCAATTGTTAGTCGGTTCTATACAGTCTGCCGGGACAGGTCAACTCAAAGTTGCAATGCTCTTTCTTCAAAAGGATCTTCCAGCTATGACCGAATCACGCAAAAACGGCTGAACAGATTTACATGAAATTTGGCACACAGATAGGCAGACAGCTAGTCTTAATATTTTTTTTTTATATCTTTTTATTTTTTCAAATTAATAAGATAAGAATGATTCACGAAATTAATGTTTGTACTTTAAAATAAACCATGACCTCTGAGTTTGTTTCGGTATTTCTTCCCACCCCACCCCCCCTAAGCCTCGAGACCCTTTGGATAGATTGAGATACTTTAGTGAAATAAAAATTTCATTAATTTAATTTCAGTTCATTATCAGTGCTGTGGATAAGCAGTAGCAGGCTGTACTTGAGTAGGTACCGGATCCGATTACCGTCATCGAGCACAGCCTATTGCCAATTCTTAAAAAAAATTATGTCATAATTTTCTGATAACTGTGATTATTTTGTCTTGTTTAGTTTCTATTTAAATTTTGTTTTGAATTTTATTTTTGATTTTATTTTATTTTATTTTAAGTTTGTAGTCATTTTGATCTCGTTAGCTCCTACTGTACCCAATATTCGTGCCTTTAATAGTTTTCTTAGTTGTGTTTTCTTTTTAACTTTAATTTGATTATTTGTAATTTTATGTCGTAATTAAGTTTTCCCTTATCAAGATTTTAACAGCTAATAACAATTAAGTGTTATTTTAGTTACTAAGAATGTTGGTCGACCTATTATTGGCGACTGTATAAGTCTCATGCTTTTTTTTAACTATTATTCTTATGTAATGCTGTATACAGAAGCTGTTGGTTTGCCTTTAATAAATAAATAAATAAATAAACTTTGTTAGGGTCGGCTTCCAGTCTAACCGGATGCAGCTGAGTACCATCATTATACATGGAGCGACAACCTATCTGGCCTCCACGACCCAGTTACTAGGTAACACGATGCCTCTTGGTAGTAATGATTCCCGAACTTTGGATCGCGTAAGGAAACAATTTCTGTATGGCCTACAGATATTTTGATTACACACATTCACAAACACAGAGTCTATGTGTTTGTGAAATGAAAACATAACAAAACAATTACATAATTATGTTTTCATATTATCGTTTTTCATGATTTATAAATATATATTTTTTATTCCACAACTGGGAAGCTCTTGGCCTCCCTCTCACCTGATGGTAAGTGATGATCAGGCTGAAGGTGGAAGCGAGCTACACACCCGGAATCCTCAACCACGAAGGAAGTAGCTATCTTACGTCTACATGCCGAAATAACAACAATCTAAGTCGTGGTACGACAACACACTTAGATAAGATGGTGGTAGCTAGCCAGGCGAACTTAGAACAAGCCCTACCACCAACCAAACTGAGCAGAAATTTTGCCCCCACTGGAAACGGAACCCGGGACCTATCTGGGGATTCTCGGGGTCTCTCATTTATTAACCTTTGTGCACAATAAAGGCACAAGGCGGGCCTAATGCCTTAAGGCCTTCTCTACCAGTCAACCGAGGGTGGTGGAGAAGTAACATGACAGGCGGTGGTTATCGTTTTGTGAATATTATGATGATGATGGGACTCCCTTTTCCGCACTTAGACTCTCATTTGGTCCGTTGTGCGTGGGGATACTGGCTAACAGAACCAGCCTAGCTCCGCCCAAAAGCACAGAAGCCTCCTGGGGGCTTCACAGGCTTCGCGGAGCGACCTCACGGTTCCGAGGATATCTTCCCGTTGAGAAGCCACAGCCTCGCACTCCATGATAACGTGGGCGGCTGATTCCTCGGCGTCAAGGCAATTTTGTGAATATTATTTAGCATTTTAAGAAATAACATGAGCATTTTTTTAAATAATTCATATTTTTTTCCTTGCCAAAGAACCTTCAAAGAACACAGGGGTTTATATCTTATTATGTAGGTCGGCTATTTTGCAAGTTAAAGCCGGGCTTCATCACGAAATCACAATATACCGTTGCTTGTCCGAAGCTCAAACAATGAGCAAGTTATTAGCATTAATTAACACGTACGGCGCGAATCTTGAACACCGCGCTAATGCATATGGGAAAGGGATGGACATGGAGTGAGGAGGAAATGGAGAGCGAACACGGATATTATTTTTAAGATGAAATACAGGGCACTTTGAGTTGTTGTTTTGATTGACCGACGATGAAGCGTTGATTTGATGCATTTTCTATTATGTAGGAGGTAGGTATGCCCAATACATGTACCTACACAAATATTTTAAAGAGAAAAGATTTTTATTTTTGTTTGTAATTAATAAACTCAAAAAAAACAGGACCATTTTTTTTTGTTAGATTAAAATCGACTCTCGAAACATAACATATTTTTTTAATGTTGATTATGTCTTGAATTTTAATTAATTTTTATTTTGTAATATTTGTTGAATATGTATTGAGATTAACTTATTTTATTTTTAAAGTTGACTACGATATTTTATATTTTATTTGACAAAAAAAATATTGTTCTAATTTAAATTTTATTTTGGTTATAACCTAGAAATAGTATTGTGTTGTGTGTATTTGTCTCTGTTTCATGTGATTTCCAATTCAACGTTATTTTTAAGTGTAATTAATAACTAATTTTATGGATCTTTGTGTCTGATACAAATAAATAAATAAGGTCCATCATTAATCTACAGTTCAGCTCGGTCGAATCACGGTCTCCTAAGATACAGCCTAGGCCATCCCTAGTTTAGGAGACAGGATTTAATTTTTGTTGATGTTATATAGACAAACGTTTTTCTTTTTTCTCCCCTTGTGTCCATTGTTAGTTGAATAAGTCTTAGCATGTAACTAGTGTACAACCTGTGTCTATGTATATTTTTGGATCAATAAACTTTATTATTATTTAATATTATTTTTAAAAATCTTAAGTAACTTAACTATAATTTATAAATATAACAAGCGGGCGAAGCCGCTGGCGGGAGGTATTGCTAAATAAAACAATTTACCAGAACAAGAAATAAAAATACTATACGTGCAAAATGATGTAAAACATATAGGTAGTAGGTACTATCAACTCTCTCAAGATACAGGTTGCCTAGTTTGAGAGGCAGGGTTTCCATATTGTATACAGAATTTAGATCTTAGATTTGTATTGCATGGTGTTACTACCAAAGCTCATTTAAAACTGTCTTTATATAACATGTTAAATCAGTATATTCTATGAAAAAAAAATTTTTTTTTTCATTCTTTTACTAATTTCTTCGACGCATTCACAGATCACTATATTTATATTGGTATTCCAGTACATTTTAGTGCCTTCAGAATGTAAAACATTACGCCAGTGTTTGCGCATAGTCTTCAGTGTCAGTGATCTCTCCATTGGTTATCTAATCTATGGTAAGACAGTTGTAGCTTGTCATAACTGTTTGATAGATCGTGATGTTAACGTCAAAACTTTTAATTGATTATGTAAATACTGATCATTTTCACACGTATTACAATGCGTGGGTTTTGATGATTATTGGAATAATTTAGCGTAGACGGGTTATTTAAATACAGTAGCTCGCTTTCAAAACGGCATCAGATCTTAAAGATAGTGTTGAAATGGAACGCAGCCAATAAGCTACCATGTACCCGTCATCTGTCATTTGACACTGCTGTCATTGTACTTAACCTTCAAATTACATTGTATTACGTTCTTGTCTCTCTGTACAATATTATTAGAATACATAATTACTACTCCAAGTTCCATGTTCGTTATTATTTAGCTTAAGCCACCGACACACACATTACTGTGTCGTGCTGTGTCGTGACGCGGGATATAACTAACAAACGAATCCTTTCAGGACTACGTCAAATCACAATAATTGGCTAACACGGCGTCAAAAGGCGTCACGACACAACACAGTAATAATATGAATCCGGCTTTACTTTTGGTTTCTCAAAGCTTTCTGAAACTTGCCTCAACAAATGAATAATAAATCTGCCGTCAATGTTATTTTGGTTAACCAATATTGAAATCATAACAGCTAACATCATAGAAACCATAGATTTTCGTCAAATATCGTCATGTTTCTTCCATTGTAGCAATTTATTTCTTTTTGGTTTTCCATTTTCCTCAAACTGGAGATAGTTTGAGGAAAATGTTTTGATTAAAAAAATATTGAGGATAATTGAATCTATATATACTTACTCGTTTATACATAGTATAAAACAAAGTCACTTTTCGCGTTGTCTGTATGACCGCGTTGTTCTTCTAAACCACGCAACAGATTTCGATGAGGTTTTCACGTTCGTCGTTTAGAGAATTGATTCCGGAAGCTTTATGTGTCGTAAAAACCGTGCGAAGCATGAGCGGGTCGCTAGTTACATTTAAATATCTAGAGACCATCAATAGCTCCATTAAATTATCTTCACTAATTTTATAAAGAAAAAAGATTTCTTTTTTGTAATTAATTAACTCAAAAAAAACTAAACCAATTAAAAAAAATCTTTCACCAGTCATCATCGTCATCATCATCATCATCAGCCTATAACGTTCCCACTGCAGGGACACAGCCTCCTCTCAATGAGAGGAGGCCGAATTTCGAATGTTTGGTTCTAGGACATGCCGGTTTCCTCACGATGTTTTCCTTCACCGTTTTGAGAGCAGTGGTGATGAAATAAATTACACAAACTAATGCGCCTGTCTGGGTTCGAACCCACGACTTACTGTTCGTAAGTCGAGGCCGCCACCACTGGGCCACCGCTGCTCTTCACCAGTAGAATGCTATATTATCACTGAGTAACATAGGCCGAAGCTAGTATCTACATAAGGCTGTGTCCTAACCAAAACGATACGAAAACGCGTCGTTGCGCTGAAAGAGGGGCCTTTTTAAGCAATATTTTCTTAATGAACTCGAAGATCACGTATTCGCGCGGCCGGTCGCTTCGGTTAGGACTCGGGGTAGAGCCTAGCCCACCCCGGTCGACACTGCGACTACGACACGACACGACAAAAAAAAACCTCAAACGTAAGACAGTAGTCATATTACAAATGCGGCGAGATCTCTGTTCATTTGTTTTGTCTTGAATGTCAGTCCGCCAGTGTGGTCGTGGTCTAAAGATCAAAATAAAATCACGTGAACTTGAACTAAAAGGACTAAAGGGACGGTTACAAAGCGGAGTTTAAATTAGCCTCGTAATATATAGGTAAAAATAACAACGACTAATGCACGTTTTCACTAACGCTGTTGGATTTTTAACGCTTGGCTCAGCACTGAAAGTTGAAAATCGAACAGCGCGCTTTTATCTAGGCATTCATTTTGGTGTTGCCTAGTTTTAGTGAAACGAGCATAAATAATACAAGCGGTGTGAGATAATATGACAAAAAGTGTGACATGCGTCGTGTGATATACAGGGTGTCCGGTAAATAATGGATAACCTTGAAATAGCAACTAATATACCTGACGGCATTTCTAAAAAAAATTATCTCACGTACCTTTTTTTTCTTTTTTTTTTAAGAACCTTTTTTTTTTTTTTTTTGGGTGGGAAATCATCAAATGACTCCTCCCGCTCTGGGTGGAGCGGGAGGGCGTGTCAGACTCTTACTGACTAAAACCCACCCGTGTTCCTTCTGTTGCCTGTGCAATACCAGGGGGCCACGGTATCCCTTTCGGACTTTCCCGCAACCCCGGCAGGCAATGGTCTCATCGGACCCCTTCACTCGCTGACACTCTTTGAGGCGCGCGTGGAATAAAACGCCGGCGGCGGCCGACGAAATTAGGGCCACTGAGCCGCTCAGGTCCTCCACCCAGTCATCCCTGGGCGGGACAAAGTACGGCTCAGCGACCACGGCGATGTTAATCGACCACTGCGCCATGCTCTGGAGCAACAAATGCTGAGCTGCGGCGCAGTGGTTGATGTTCGCCTGGAGGAGGCGAAATGGGGCCATTATTGGCACTCCATTGCAGCACCCTCCTTAGCCCCCAGTGAGGGCCCTGCCGCGGCGGCTGCGGCGACGGCGACGGTTGTGGAAGCGGCAACGGCGGCGGTGGCGGCGGTTGCGGCTGTGACGGCGGTGGCAGATGGCTTGCCTCTAGCCTTGGTGGGTGGAGCGCAGGCCTTGCTCCCAATCCGGTGGCCGGCTGGCTTACCTGCCGCTGCACAGACGACGCAATGCGGCGTGGCTTTGCACGAGCCGGCCTTGTGACCGGGCTGACCACAGCGGTAGCAGTGACTGCTGCGGTCCACCTCCGAGGTGCATTTAGCTCCCACGTGGTTGCCCACATGACAGCGGAAGCACCTCAGAGGTCTGGGTTCCAGCAGCTTGACCTGCGCGGAAACCCAGCCCACCAATAATCTTTGGCCCTCCCCGGCTATCTTCTTGGCCGCCGACACGGGGCAGCTCACCGTTATGGCTCGCAACCCCGTGAAGTCAGGTCGGAGGGCGCCTGCCCGAACCTGCTCGGCAGAGCACCCCCCAGCCCTAACAACAGCGGCCACCACCTGTCCCTCCGTCACTGAGTCATCCAGGCCCAGAATACGCATGTCTGCGCATTTGGTGGGCCTGGACACTCGGGCCTCGTCCGCATTTAGGGACGCCCTAAGCCTTTCGGCCAGAGCGTCAGCGGCCGGGCCGCTTGCCGCACCGGGGACCTCCAGCATCCGGGCCCCAGTGGCGGTGACCCTCACCCGAATGCCATCAGCGGCACCAATCTCCTTTAGGTCCACCGCCGCCCCCACCTTGGCGAGCACGTCACGGTAGGACACGCCCTTCTTCTCCGCCTCTGGCTGTAGTGTAATCACTACAGCTGCGGACTTCGGGGTGCGGAGCCTAGCCGCGACGCTTCGCTCCTTGCGCCGCTGCCTCCTCTCTTTTTTCTTGGCCGCCCTTTTTGCCTTACCCGCCTTTTCCTTTTCCCCGGCGACTTGCCATTCGGCGCCAGCCGGAGTAGAGTTAGGAGGAGGCGGGGGCGGCTGTTTCGCCGCCTGGGCCGGGGCCTTCGCCGCCTGGGCCGAGGCCTTTGCCGCCTGGGCCGGTGCTTTCGCCGCCTGGGCAGGTGCCTTCGCTGGGGCAGCTACGGTGCCAGCATATGTTGCCTGCTTCCGCTGGCCAGAGGCATGCTCGCCGCTAGAGGAGGGCGCAGGACGATGGCTTCTAGTGCGGAAAAACGAGACTGCATAGAAGCCATCTCCTGCCTCACTAGGGTCAGAACCCGGTCCTCCGCAGGCACGGGCCGTCCCTGCCCTTGCTGCTCCCTCCCCTGCGGCACCTCACGAGGGCCGCACCTCGGAGCCTAGCCAGGTCCGCTCGGAGCTCCTCATTCTCCTTTCGGAGAAGCTCCATGGCGGCTGTCAAGCGGGCGACCTCCGCCCGCATCTCGGACATGCCGTCTGACAGGGGCCTGAAGTGATAGGCCTCCGCAGCCGCCACAATAGAGGCTATGGCCGCAGGCATGGCCTTGTCTTTAGAGGACTGAGTCCTCTTCAAGACCAAAACCTTGATTGCGGCTGCCACAGCCTCCGCAAACCTGGCTGCTCGCTCCGAATTGGAGCCGCCAGCGACGTCCGGCTCACCACCTGCCGACTCTGTAGGGGCCGCCACGGTGCTGGTCCCTGCAGGGTGGTGTTCTTCCTTTGTAGAGGGCCTCTCCATTTCAGCTGGGCTGGCCGGACTCGGCTCGCCTGCCTCCTTGGTGGTGAGCCCTCTACCCACACCTTTTCCCCTGGCCGAACCCCGCCGACTGGAGTGGATCTTCCTCCGGCCTTGGCCCGAGACCCCCTCGTCGGCGGACGACCCCTGGCCATCCCCCGGTTTGGGGCGCTTCCAAACTTTGAACTTTCGGTTCCTCACGGTCGCTCCCCCCACCACTTCGCGCTCCGAGCTCTGACCAGAGCTCATTGCTCCAGACGCAGCGTCGGACTCCGACTCCGTTTAAGTAAGTACCTAAGATAAGATTTCTTTGAAAAAAATATTGTTCTATTTCTAGTCACATTATTTACTGCTTCTCTGTCGGCATAGTCAATGTAAATACTATAACAGCAAAATAACCGATGGAATTCATTCATTTGTGGTTGTGGTGAAGAAGAATGTAAAATAAGGTAAAAAAAGTTATTTAGTAAAATTTTAGTGGATTTTTAGTTTTTTTTTTTTTTTTTTATAACGGTTATAAGATCTATTATAATATGCTATTTCAAGGTTATCCATTATTTACCGGACACCCTGTATGACGCTTTAAAGAAGCCATTTTCGTGGATTAAACGTGAGTCCATCTACCCCCTGAGTATATATAATATTTATCAAAGCTAAATATTGAAATAGTCAACAAATAAGATCAAGCGCGCAGATAACTAGCGACTTTGTGATAACATCTGTTGAACGTAACGTCGGCGGCGTCTGTCCGCCTGGAAATAGTTCTACAGGACGATCAGTCAACGGTGTAGGTAGAAGCGTTCTTCTGACTTCTGGTTATAATAATTTATGATGTAATAAGCTAAGTTAATTGACGAGCAGAGGTGCTGGCTTAGTGGAAACGACCGCGACTTTCGAGTTGCGGGTCGTAGGTTCGAACCCAGGCAGGCACTTTACTTGGTTATTTCAACACCATCATCATCTGCCTAGCCTTTTCCCAACTACGTTGGGGTCAGCTTCCAGTCTAACCGTATGCAGCTGAATACCAGTATTTTATATGGAGCGACTGCCTATCTGACCTCCACAACCCAGTAATTGGGTAATACGATACCCCTTGGTAAGACTGGTTGTCAGACTTTCGGGCTTCTGACGACCCGTAACGACTGTCAAAGATCCACGAATGACAGCCGGGACCAACGGCTTAACGTGCTTTCCGAGGCACGGAGGAGTCTCGGTACGTAAAGATGGTCACCCATCCACAGACCAACCCTGGCAAGCGTAGCTTAACCTGACGGATCGACCCGTGCGGCAGTTATTACTTAGCCACGAGCTTGGTTATTTCAACACCACTGCTCTCAAAACCTAGAATCTTGAATCGTGTCCGTTGTATGCCAATAGGCACGGTCTTAAAATGTGGATGAAGGTTAATATAGGTACCTACAGTTCTGCCAGCCCCTTCGGGAAATATAAGCGTGATGTTGCATACATCACATGATCATGTAACCGAAAATAACTAACTGCTTTCTTTACAAAATTTCGACCACACAATCGTATCTTGTGGAACGAAGTTCTAGGAGTAAACTGGCAGAAATCGTTACGTAACGAAAAAGCTTAAATCGAGCCGTCCACCGAGTTTAGTTTGCCAGTTTTTAGGGCTTTGTACCTAAAGGATGAAACGGGACCCTATTACTAAGACTCCGCTGTCCATCTGTCTGTCTGTCTGTCACCAGGCTGTATCTCATGAACCGTGATAGTTAGACAGTTGAAAATTTCACAGATGATGTATATCTGTTGCCGCTATAACAACAAATACTAAAAACAGAATAAAATAAATATTTAAGAGGGTCTCCCTGTTAAGGAAGCACACTAAATACCTACCTAATAAACTGATTATTGTTAGTAAGTACATCTGCACATGTTAAAATAGTATCAAGTCGAATCATGTGTGGATATTAATCAAGTCGGGACATGAAGTCCAGTAGGTAGCATCAAATCTGGAAAGTTTTGGCCCAGTTCTAACATGTCAACTAATATAGAATGTTTCGAATAAATGATCCGACAAGTTAGAACAAGAAAGTCTATTAAAATCAAAGATTCCTGACACAAAATCAGGTCTCTAGCAATAACCAATGTACCTATAGACACCGACTTAACTAAAAGATGTGTTAGACATTTGTCCGTGTCTACAGGTAACTAAAAATACCTTATTTTTCTCTTGTTTACCTGTCCTTATGTAATAAAAGGTATATAACTCCGTTGTCAGTCATAATACAATGTTTTGATTATGACTACAACACTGACTAGACTATTTCCCACCTGAATACCTATTTAAAACCATGAGAATACCTATCTGTGTTTATAATTACGTAATCCATTGTTCTAGAAGTAATTATCATGTCATAACTTGCACCTGCGCAACCCTGCCTCCCTCATTCGTGTAAACACCCTCGTCATAGCAAAATGGGAAATACCCAGCTATACCCCGACCCTCTGTCGCGTCCCTGAATAGCGAACTGCCCTGTTGTATAGGAGCAAATTATTGTGTTTGCACAAGTGGTACCCGCTACTTGCCCTATAGTAAAAATCTACTTAAGGTATCGGGTCTGATTTTACAATCGTAGTTGCCTAGTACTAGTTGCCTAGTACTCTCTTAGAAAGTCTCAGATTCTTAGTCAGTTGAGCTTTAACTTCGTTCCTACAAACATCTCGCTACTTGAGGTATAAATTCGTGCTAATTATAGTATTAAATTCGGATTACATCTAGCTCTAACCTTTGTCTGTATTACTGTTGTGTATTTTAAATATATTGTGTGTGTGTTTTATGTGCAATATACGTGGATCTATTACATTAGCTGCTTGTGGTTTTTCTACTGTGCCAAACCTTACAACAAACCGCCCCCTTCAAACGACATAAGCTGGTCGTTTACATTTTGGTCATTCGACAGCCGGATATCGTTTACATTTTGGTCCTTCGAGCCGGATAAGGTTCCAAGTAACCATGAGTCAGCAGGGCTCCATCACAACACGCAGCAAGCTAAGGAAGCTAGCCGAACAGCAAGAAGCACGTAAGGATGACATCACAACGGACACCGGGTTGCAGTCCGATAGGGGACCAGGTTCGCCGTCTGTGGCGCCGACCATGGCATCAATGGATCGCCGGAAATCGCCGCGAAGCAGAGCTTCATCCTCACATAGCCGCAAGAGTGTCGATTTCTTAAGAAAGAGAATCGAATACGAGGCCGAAAAGGAACTAGTACAGCTAAAAGAAAACCTCCTCAAGAAAAGAGTGGAGGCCGACATTGCCGAGATAGAGGCAGCTACCGAGAGCGAAGACGACGCCTCCAATTCAGACGCGAGTACAGCACAGCGGGTCGACCAGTGGATAGATACGACGCCGCAAGTTGGCCAACAGGAAACAGTGTTGCGTAATTCAGTTAGTGTTTTACGGCAATCGAGTACAGTGTTGTGTCAACCGGATGCAGTGTTGTGTACCCCGTCTGCGGAGCGCAGGCCCATGGAAGTGGCCGCGCCCCGGATCCCTACCGTGAGTTATTCACAAACCGTAAGTACGCTTGATCCGACTACATACCGTAATAATGTGTCGCACATACTAGGTACACCCGTGCCGGTACCGTATTCGAGTACGATACCTAAAGCACAGACGTATACACCGATGCCTACCAAGAGAGTTACGTCCCGATTACCGACCAATAACCCCGTCTTTACCACTCCGGCCGCAAGTGGACCTCGCGTTTCGATACCCGAGTCGGATTCACAGCGGCAGTTGAAGTACGGAGATGATGTTAAAGAAAGACGGCGGGAGTCTTCGGTTGAAAGGGACTCTGTGTTAGATAGGCTGGCAGAGGCAATAACCAGTATGGGGAGACCGCGACCGGTACCGCGACAGGCGTACGAATTACCACATTTTAGTGGTGATCCATCCGAGTGGATATGTTACAAAAATATGTACTGGGATACCACTCAAGAGTATAGTTATAAAGTTCACGAGAACTTAGCCCGGCTTAGAACGTCTTTACACGGCGAAGCTAGAACCTCAGTGGAGGATTTATTAAGTTCAGGTACGGATCCCAACGACATAATGCACGCGCTCGATCAAGAATATGGTCACCCGACTTTAATATTACAAAGCGCGTTACAAAAGATTAGGGACCTACCTAGAATATCGGAGAGCTGCCGCGAGCTTAGAAAGTTCTCGTCAACCGTGCGAAATGTAGTAGCCCTACTTAAAAATATTAAAGCTGACGGCTATCTTAACAACCCACAACTAGTTAGCGAGCTATTAAACAAGCTAACTCCTATACAACGCGCGCGGTACGGGGACTTTGCCATGGGGTTAGATAACGTGCAGGGGGTGGACCTAAGAGTCTCACCTAACCTAGAATACTTATCTCACTTTTTAATACAATTAACGCATACAACGTCGTATTATTTACAGCCATCTATAATAGAACCTAGTGCTTCTAGGCCCCCAATTAGGCAACAGGAACAAGTCTTCGGTCAACGACCCATGAATACCGCGCGTCAACTATTCAGTAGGCCACAGCTGACTCATAAGATAAATACACAGAGTGATGAGTCTAGTATCGTACCTAAGAAATGTATCGTATGTCAAAGTGAACATACTATAGAAAAATGCGATACTTTTAACAAAATGACAGTTCAACAGCGATGGAACATCGTAAAAGAATTAAACACGTGTTTCAAATGTATAGTAAACAAACACAACAAAAGATTTTGCCGCGCCGATAAATGCAAAAAATGCGGTTTTTCCCACCATCTATTATTGCACGCCGATAAGCAATACAATGCGAGCGATAAGCATAAAGATAAGCCCGAAACTGCTACAAACATCGGTGAATGGAATGCTTCTGCGCTTTTAAAAATACTGCCAATAGAATTGTGTCATGACAAAGACAACAATAGTCATTGTTACGCGATACTCGATGGAGGGGCGACAATTTCATTGATCGACAGCTCGATCGCTACCGACTTGAAAGGGCCAAGCATACCTCTTTCATTAAAGACCGCGGGCGGTCACGAGATCACTGACCCAACGTCGCGAGCGGTTGAAGTAAAGGTCAAAGGGCCAAACGGACAGTGCCACAACATTAAATGTCGCACTATACGTGATTTAAATTTGCCTTCTCAAACCGTGACCACCGCCATGCTTAACGACAATGCCCACCTCCGCGACCTGGGATGCGTGGAAATGAGGGGCGCCAAACCGCTAGTGTTGATCGGGCAGGACAATTGGCAGCTAGTTGTAGGCCGGGACGTCCGTCAAGGAAAACCCGGTAAACCAGTTGCCTCCCTTACCGAGTTAGGTTGGGTCATACATGGTCCGTTCGACCATAAAGATTTAAAAAGCGAACAAATTAACTGTACGGCAGTTTCCCTGCCTGACCTGCATGACCCAGTTAAATCTAGCGAAGCGATAGGTATTTCTGAGAACGTACGTAAAAACCAATCAGATGAAAGGGCCTCAGAAATACGAGATAAAACCAACCACCGTGTACCAGATGAATCACAGTGGGCAGTAGGTTTGTTACGGAAACATAACAACATAATACCTACCAATTATAACGGTAACCTTTTGACCGGACCCGACCCATTATTACCTTTTCAAGAAAAGGAAGCCGAGACTTGTTTCGCTCGGCTTAGTAACCTGCATCGCCTGGAACAGACAAAAATACCAGGGTTGTATGGGCTAGATATAGACAAGGATCTAGATCTAGATCTAGATTTACAAATGTTTAGCGACGCAAGCGAACAAACATGCGCAGCGGTCGCGTACCCAGTGGGCTACCGAGATAGTAACCAAGCGTCAGTGACGATGTTAGGTAGGGCTCGCGTGGCCCCACAAAAGATAGTCTCAATTACAAGGCATGACTTACAACCAGCCTTATTAGCTAGACTATCGGACCGAGGCAACTGGCACTGGGTTCCTTCCGCGGACGACCCCGCGGGCAAAGCAACCAGGTCGTCTTGGCCCGAGAACCATACGGCGTGGCTGTGCGGCCCCCCGTTTTTATGTGTTCCACAGGAGCGGAGGCCGGTGTATCGAGAGGCTGAGTCAGCAGAAGTGGACTTGGAGCGCATTCAGCGGGTCCACTCTACAGAAGCGACGCCGGCGCACGCCTACCGTGCGGCGCCACTTCTCAGCTACGAGCGCTACACGTCGTGGGCGCGTAGGAAACGCGTCACGGCTCAAATACTCAGCTTTGTCGGCCGATGTCGTAAGCGTCGGCCAACACAAGATCTACAGCAGCGCGATCAAGAGGAAGCTCACAACCATCTCACAAGGTTGTGCCAGGATAATAGCTTCAGTGAAGAACGCACTACGAAGTACGCTCAGGGAGCGTGCCCCACGTGAGGAGGTCCTTTACACCTTCCTCACAGAGGCCGAGCTCATCATAAATAGCCGGCCTCTCAGCTACGTCTACGATGACCACAACCAGCCCGTGGTCCTGACGCCGAGCCACCTACTCCTTGGCACTGCGTCCGGGAGCACTCCGTTCGCGCCGGGAGACATCAAGGACGTCGACTCCCGCTGTCAGTGGCGGCGTGTGAACGCGCTCGCTGACATGTTCTGGCCTCGGTGGCTACGAGAGTACCTACCTACTCTACAACGTCGAGAAAAGTGGACAAATAACGTACCAAATGTGAGTGTCAACGACGTAGTGGTTATCGTAGATAACACCAATAGTCAAAAATGTATATCACGGAAGTGACGGGATAATCCGTGTAGCTGACGTAAGAACAATGAATGGGGTCCTGCGTCGGCCCATTGTTAAGTTAATTGTGCTTCCCACCGTCCATGTGTAATGCGGCGGAACCCTTTTACAGGGGGTGGAATGTTAAGGAAGCACACTAAATACCTACCTAATAAACTGATTATTGTTAGTAAGTACATCTGCACATGTTAAAATAGTATCAAGTCGAATCATGTGTGGATATTAATCAAGTCGGGACATGAAGTCCAGTAGGTAGCATCAAATCTGGAAAGTTTTGGCCCAGTTCTAACATGTCAACTAATATAGAATGTTTCGAATAAATGATCCGACAAGTTAGAACAAGAAAGTCTATTAAAATCAAAGATTCCTGACACAAAATCAGGTCTCTAGCAATAACCAATGTACCTATAGACACCGACTTAACTAAAAGATGTGTTAGACATTTGTCCGTGTCTACAGGTAACTAAAAATACCTTATTTTTCTCTTGTTTACCTGTCCTTATGTAATAAAAGGTATATAACTCCGTTGTCAGTCATAATACAATGTTTTGATTATGACTACAACACTGACTAGACTATTTCCCACCTGAATACCTATTTAAAACCATGAGAATACCTATCTGTGTTTATAATTACGTAATCCATTGTTCTAGAAGTAATTATCATGTCATAACTTGCACCTGCGCAACCCTGCCTCCCTCATTCGTGTAAACACCCTCGTCATAGCAAAATGGGAAATACCCAGCTATACCCCGACCCTCTGTCGCGTCCCTGAATAGCGAACTGCCCTGTTGTATAGGAGCAAATTATTGTGTTTGCACAAGTGGTACCCGCTACTTGCCCTATAGTAAAAATCTACTTAAGGTATCGGGTCTGATTTTACAATCGTAGTTGCCTAGTACTAGTTGCCTAGTACTCTCTTAGAAAGTCTCAGATTCTTAGTCAGTTGAGCTTTAACTTCGTTCCTACAAACATCTCGCTACTTGAGGTATAAATTCGTGCTAAATATAGTATTAAATTCGGATTACATCTAGCTCTAACCTTTGTCTGTATTACTGTTGTGTATTTTAAATATATTGTGTGTGTGTTTTATGTGCAATATACGTGGATCTATTACATTAGCTGCTTGTGGTTTTTCTACTGTGCCAAACCTTACAACAAACCGCCCCCTTCAAACGACATAAGCTGGTCGTTTACACTCCCATACAACAGACACGATGTTTGCCCTTTTTTATAGATAATGGTACGGAACACTTCGTGAGCGAGTCCGACTCGCACTTGGCCGGTTTTTTCATACATGTGGGTGGACGCACTGGCGCAACTGACGAGCTAAACTAAACCAACTGCAAATTGACTTAGTTTAATTTAGCTCGCGGTGGACGGGTCGCTTTATGCCCGAAAAAGTCAGTTTCAAGTGTCAAAAGTTTTTGCATCATTGTATTATAGTTGACGCTTGAGACCACACTAGATGGCTCTGTTTTAATACATAATATACAGCAAAAGGAACTTCGTAGTATACGAGTATTACATTTCGGAGGTGTCCCACGACAACGCCCGACTTTTTTCATTCCTACAGCCTCCTCATCGCTATCTCTCGTCATCTAAGCCGCAGTTTATAAAACATCTGTCTCGTATTAGATGCATGATAACCTAGGTTTATATCGACTCACGGTTGATATAATCCTGGGTTATCGCGAATAAGGGCACCGCCCTTCAATGTGCACGATATTGAAATTTCATAGATACGTGAGTTTGCTCTGAACTTTTAGATAGAAAGATGGCAAAAGGTCTAGAATCTGTCATTCTGTAGCAGATTACAATCTTAATAATGCGAAGAAGAATTACGAAATTCAAAAGTAATTTATTCAAACTAGGCTGAGAATCAGCACTTTTCGAACGTCAAAATTACATAAGACAGTCCCCCAAAACGCCCACCCTTCACCACTTCCTAGTGCTTTAGCTGGGAAGAAGAAGTGGCGCAACAAACTCCCCAGCAGCACAGCTGTCTGTTCAGTTAGAAAAAATGATTCTATATGATAGATATGATTGACAATGGAGTAAAAGGGTAGAAGTACAACCTACCTTACTGATGAAGTAAGTACAAGCAGGAGAGGACTACGAAAATCTAAATAAGCCAATCAATCTGCCTAGAGTTTTTCTAACTCTGTTGAGGTCGGCTTAAAGTCTAACTACTAGACTGCCTCTCCGTCCTCCACAACACGCAGTTACTGCAGTTACTGGGTAACACGATTCCCTTTGGTAGGTAAGACTGGTTGTCAGACTTTTGGGCTTCTGAATACCCGCAACGACTGTTAATCTACGAATGACAGCCGGGACCAACGGCTTAACGTGCTTTCCGAGGCACGGAAGGGTCTCGATTAGGAATGGACGGTCACCCATCCACAAACCGACCGCAGCGAGCATAGCTTAACCTTCAATCGACCCGTGCGGCTGTTATTATTTAGCCACAAGCCCCTGCCACCTCGCTGCCAACGAGTATTGCACCCAAAATAACTGACAACGTTGCCATAATTTATTCATCATTATATCCTTCACTTACTTGAGCTCGTAGCTAAGTAATAACTACCGCACGGGTCGATCCGTCAGGTTAAGCTACGCTTGCCGGGGTTGGTCTGTGGATGGGTGACCATCTTTACGTAGGTACCGAGACTCCTCCCTGCCTCGGAAAGCACGTTGAGCCGTTGGTCCCGGCTGTCATTCGTGGATCTTTGACAGTCGTTACGGGTCGTCAGAAGCCCGAAAGTCTGACAACCAGTCTTACCAAGGGGTATCGTATCACCCAATTACTGGGTTGTGGAGGTCAGATAGGCAGTCGCTCCATATAAAATACTGGTATTCAGCTGCATCCGGTTAGACTGGAAGCTGACCCCAACGTAGTTGGGAAAAGGCTAGGCAGATGATGATATCCTTCACCTACATTAAATCCCTCATCCAAACGATCCTAATCAAAGTCTGCTCTGTAGTTTACCCACAAACCTGCACTAAACAAATAGGCAAACTAGTATCTAATGCAATCTCATAGCTACCGCAGCACCGTGGGACCCTCTCTAATCTTAACCATATCGAATGCTAATCACGCGCATCTTGATCGATCCCTCCATTTCTTCACACTAGATCTTATAAGAACCAGGTCCGACACACCGGTATAACTAGTTTAATCGTTACTTATAACTTATTAGCAAGGTTTCTTTAATTAGAAAGAATTCTAACAATGTGACTTCCATTTCTCGATGGCAAGTATAGTAGTGATGGTACAATGGTATCGGCCCCGAGTTACGAATCGTGGGTTCGAACACAAGCAGGCACTTTACTTTGTATAAATCATTTCATCACCACTGCTCTCAAAACGGTGAAGGAAAACATCGTGAGGAAACCGGCATGTCCTAGAACCGAAAATTCGAAGACATGTGACATCTACCAACCCGCACTGGGCCTGCGTGGTAGTTTATACTCCACTCAATCTCCTAGAGAGCAGGCCTGTGTCCCACAAGTGGGAATATTATTGGCTGATTATGCTATTCTATATACAGGGTGTTTGGCGCATGGACCGACACAATTATTTGGGGGATTGGGAGCGTCATTTGGGAGGTTTCACCCAAAGACCCCATGTCCTAAGTGTCACGGTTATTGAGATGTTTTTTTTTCTTTTTTTCACAAAATTACCCGAAATCTCGCCTTTAAATAGTCATTACTTTTTTGTTTATTGTTCTAATTTCACGAAATAACTTTTATTGTATTCTGCAATGTATTCTTATTCTAAATAAATAAAGAACTTTTTTAAATAAAACTATGTTCATAATTTTAGGAAAAAATCTAAAAAAATCATATCTTATTAACCGTGACACTTAGGACATGGGATCTTTGGGTGAAACTTCGAAAATGACCCTCTCAACTCCCCAAAAAATTGTGTCGGTCCATGCGCCAAACACCCTGTATATGTATATTATGCTCTCAAAACGGTGAAGGAAAACATCGTGGGGAAACCGGCATGTCTTAAAACCAAAAATTCGAAGACCTCGCGTGGTGGATTACAGCCCACTCCCTCTCCAAGAGAGGTGAGGGTCCAGTGGGAACATTATACTTAGGCTGAGATAGTATGCTTGTGATGGAAGGGAATTTACCAGTGACGAACGACCAATACGTCATTTTTACGGTTCCGTACCCAAAGGGTGCCAGCGAGACAAAGAACTCAGTGATTTAAATTCACCCATTGTGATCTGCCTGCCTTTTCCAGTCTAACCGAATGCAGCTGAATACAAGTATTTAAATTCACCCATTAGCAAAAATAAAACAAAAGATGAAACACTCAGAAACACCACACTTCAACAAACATATTAATATCGGCAACATCCATAATCTACCAATCCCAATCACCCATTCACACAGTATTTCACTAGAGGTAGCCATTTTAATAAACACGCCAACAAAATGGCCGCTGACCGCTTTAAATATTCCTGAGAGACACGGAGGATTATAAATATGTGAAGTGTCACTTGACAAGGGATGTTAGGTTAGCAATAGAGGCAATGAGGTGCGGGAATAAGTTGGGGCTAAGTTGGTGAGATCCTGAATGACAATTCCTTCATTCAAAAATATTCATTGCGTTTTTTTGCTGTGGAGTAGATGAATGTTTCAAACATAAGAAGGATTGGTTTGTTTTGTAAATAATAATTATGTAGTAATCCTTCCCGCCGCAACCTTTTCATCATCCTTCATTTTCAAGTCTTGACGATACCAATTTTAGTCAGATCAGACGGATACCCCGAAGTTAGAACTGACCATGTATGTATAAATCTATAAATGAACAGATAAATCAATTAACCAAACCTTAACTTAGTAGCGTACTCCTATTTTACCCTCCCTCCACGGGTAATTGCTCTCCATTATGAATTAATACATTTGCAGTGAGCAAACGAACCCACAAAATAGATTTACAGAAAGGCGACTCCATACCACGAGCGCAAACAGACGCACACAGACACGTACGATTTACGAACGGAGATGTCAAAATATTGGCAGTCGCTAGTGTTTTTGCACTCTCTGTAGTTATGTTTGTGAAGTTAGCTGCAGATCGGAATCTCTCATTTCAGAGCGCCTACCCTAAAAGTTGGCAACGTCGCAAATAGCTGACAAATATTTACCTATTTTGATTAATTCGTCAATATTACTGTATGGAAATATGAAATGTGGCTAACTAGTGAACTAAAATATTATGCAATAATTAAATCGTAACACCGAATATTATATTGACAAATAATCAAAACTTTAAGCGTTTACTTTAAACACTTTTAGAATAAACGCTCTGAATACGGACTTTAAAAAGGAAGGAGGCTGCGCTTTCAACGAGTCTTTTTATACCGGACACCTTAGAGACATCTGGAATTTCCTTCAATTTTTGACGAAAAGCAGCTAAGTTCACAGACATAAACATTCGCGGCGCGTGCCTACTGTCCATGAAGTATGTCTATGTGCGCGTGCAAGTGCACCTTCTCCTCATTCTATGGACCTTCTGTACCCATTTATTCTGTGTCGGACCGGGCCAAAAGTTTTCATTAACAAACACTGATTGATCTGAACGTTCTGCAAAGGATGAACGTTCGACTATTGACTTATTGAGAGTCGTATTTGTTGAGGCTTTAATTATTTCCATGTTTGTCTGTTTGTGGTTGTTGGGATTTTAATTACAGTACCTGGTCGACCGAGCTCTGCTCGGGTGAAATTAGAGAATGCTCCTTTAATAGTATAGGATAGTTCATACCAATTCCATGTATAGTACATACTAATTCTTTGTATAGTACATACTAGTTCCATGCTGTCATGTCATTATTCTAAGGTAGCCATCTTGTTCTAAGCTTTGGGCGACCGGGCTCTGCTCGGGTGAAATTAGAGAATGCTCATTAAATAAATAAATTATAAATAAATGTTTTATTCAAGTATAAAGTAAGATAATGATTTACATGAATTGCAATTGAGGAAAAAATAATTCTAGATGTAAAGTAGACTTGCCTGATCTAGGTTTATGAAAACCTGTGTTTCAGGCCAGCATTTCACAAATTAACATTTAAAAAAGAAGATACAATATTTTCAATGATTGTAAGAGTAATTAATTTGGTAAGTATATTATTTTAAAACTAAATTATATTATATTAAGTTTAAATAAATTAATAGTATAGGATAGTTCATACTAAGTAAGTAAGTAAGTATATTTATTTGCATAGATTGTAGGTACATGACATAGGGTATTAAAAAAACAATTATGATCCTTGTACAATCTACCTTAGGTTAGGCATAATTCCATGCATAGTACATACTAATTCCATGCTGCCATGTCATTATTCCAAGGTAGCCATCTTGTTCTAAACTTTGAACGACCGGGCTCTGCTCGGGTGAAAATACGGAGAAATAGAATTTTCCCAGATATGAGACCTAGCTAGATCGATTTTTCGCCCCCGTAAGCCCCTATATTGCAACTTTCATCGAAATCGTTAGTGCCGTTTCCGAAAAAGTGATTACAAATGTTATATACATTTGTAACGATTTTATTATTTCCTATATTATTATATTTGTATAATTATATACAAATATAATAATATAGGATGAATAGGTCAGTGATACGAGCGAAACGGTAAGAGAAATAAACGATGAACGCGATGGAGATAAGCTGCTGGAGTCTATGAAACGGGTGTTCACGTAAAATGGCTTCCAAGCCATAAGCCAGACAGCTGCCAGATGCAGCCAGTGGCGGTCATTTTTGTTAAGATGTGTGATATTTGTAATGAAGGTTCTATCGCCCCGCTATGGCGATCAGAGCAAATATTGAAATTGTATTTTATTGCTCCACCCCGCAAGAAACTTGGCTGGTTGACACATTTATATTTCTAGCAATGGCACCGCAGCTCAAATGGAGGCCCTACTTAAAGTAGGTAATGCTTGCTTTTGCCAATGAACATGCGGACCTGCAAAGCTTTTAAAGTGTAGTGACCGACCGAAGCGTCCTTTTAATTTTTGGCCATTTTCGGCCAAAATGTTATTGTTCGACCATATTTTTGTTTTCGACCATAAACCAGCCGAAGCTTCGGCCAAGCCCGTGATTTATCGCGCGTCATTCGGCTTACTTCGTAAAGCTCAGCAATATCAGGTGACGTTCGGCTAACTTCGAGGAGAATCGGGTCCGCTCGTGGTTTCACTCAGCTGACTTAAACGGACAAGATTTCAGTGTACAGCGGAAATATTAATATTTTTGAATGTCGAAATAGTTTTAATTATTGGTCGAAAATAAGACTAAAGCCGAAACTTCTTTTTGTTTTCGGCTGAAAATCCATTTCCAGTCGGACACTATTCAACTCTTTCGCGATAACTACACAAAAATATATCTTAAATCAAACCATGCCATATCTATCATCATCACTAACAGCCCGACGATTACCGGCTCTCAATTAAACTCGCTTTCAATTACAAGTCTCCGGTAACCCTTTTGTAAGCGGAGTCTTGTGCTGCAAACTATGGGCCATTAAAATGTTCGCGGGCGATTAACTTCCGAAGTTAAACGAACTTTTGGGAGGTATGCAGCATTTTAGGTGTATCGCGTTCGGGATATTGCAGACGTAATCCTATATTATTAAATGAGCAATATTTGTATACATTTATATATTTTTGGGAGAGTGTGTGTATATATCTCTTTCGTTACTATCAGCCATATTTGAACTCATGTGGGCTTACTATGGGTAGTAAGGTTGGTTATTGCGCAAAAGAAAAACCGATTGCATTTCATTTTTTTTTTTTTTTTTTTTTTACTTTGCCCCACACTTGGTATTTCTCCTGTATTGTGGGTGCATTTACAAACATTTAAACTCACGTACACAAACAGCATCAAATTACTATCAAATCAATTACACTAGCAATTCACACACAATAATTGGTACACGACACAACTATACGGAACGCACAATGATTCTAAACGTATTCACTACTTGACCGCCACAGACAAACTCTACTTAACTCCGGCCGGTCCGAGCGTTATGTTGTAGACACTGTCGAGCGCCGCTAGACGGCGCTGCCACTCCGATTATTCAAAAATTGTTAACTTCCGACATATTTGTAATCACGTTCTCGAAAACGGTTCTAATGATTTCGATGAAAATGGCAATTTTGGGTTTACGGGGGCGAAAAATCGATCGAGCTAGGTCTCATATATTATATTATCTGGGAAAATTCTATCAGACAGAGCTCGGTCGCCCAGGTACTTTAATTATAATATGCGGCACATAATAATATAAAAGATGGCGATTAAGGCCCGGTGAGGAGCTCGTGGCTAAGTAATAACAGCCGCACTGGTCGATCCATCAGGTTAAGCTACGCTTGCTGGAGTTGGTCCGTGGAGGGGTTACCATTTTTACATACCGAGACTCCTCCGTGCCTCAGAAAGCACGTTAAGCCGTTGGTCCCAGCATTCATTCGTGATTCTTTGACAGTCGTTACGGATCGTCAGAAGCCCGAAAGTCTGACAACCAGTCTTACCAAGGGGTATCGTGTTACCCAGTTAGGGTTGTGGAGGTCAGATGGGCAGTCAGCTGCATCCTGCATCCGGTTAGACTGGAAGCCGACCTCAATATAGTTGGGACAAGGACATGCAGATTGATTGATTAAAGGCCCGGTGTAATTTAAACAAGCATGCAAGACATTTCTCTCTAGGATGACAACAGACCTGCGATGTCTCTGGTATTCCATATCCATTGGTGGTTAAAACAAGAAATTGCACGCGGACGAAGTTGCAAACAGAAACTAGTAACTAATAAATGTATAATGCTTAAATCCCGTTATTGAAACTGCTGTTACATAAATCCCAAAAAAAATCAGTACAATTTCGAAGCGAAAAAAGGAACCCGTATCATTTACGGGTAAAATTACCTTCATTATTTTAAAGGCCCAGGTATGTATTACAAAGTGCTACGATTGGTTACTAAAACGACAATTATTGGACATTGGCAAGAAGATTTGAACCAAACCGTAGAGTTGTAGAATGGCACAAAAAATCCGAAAAAAATTAAGTTAGATTTGAACTAGAGCTTTTAAAACTTTCTAAATAATACAAGTAGTGTGTCCGATGGAATCTCCCATCGGCTAAACTGAACTTCCATAACTTTCATCTCTTATTTTACCCCGTCACAAAAGGAACTCCTGTGCTAAATTCCATGATATTTTCGTGAGTCAGGACCAAGAGCATCTGTCCTGGTACATTTTTTTTTATCTCGAATGCGTTAGGACCAAAATTTATAACCGTACTGAATACATAGTGCCGTGGGACATAACCAGTCTTAAATGAAATCATTAATAACTTATGCGGATTGACAAACAGTGAATGCTAATATTTGTATCCACAATTATTATGCATGCAAGCCCTGACCGCCTCGGTACAGTCACTAGCCGCTAGTAGTAACACTTGAACTAGGAAACCGTACTTACGGCTATGAAATAAAGGCGCTGTCAATGTTAAACTGTTGCCTTTGAAGTGCGGTTGACTGTAACGCCACCCAGAAGTGAAGTTATAATGCGTAATGCTGCAGACATTTTAAGTACTTTATTTGCTTGAGATTCCTGCTTATTGCCATTCACTGCTGGATGTAGGACTTGGCATAACATGACGCCTGTATCCCCGGAAGGGATAGGCAGTGATGTATAGTGTACATACATGTTTTTTTTTATTGCCAATTCGGCCTGCTCTTGACCTTGATCTTGCCTGAAGGAAAGCGATAGATTCGGTATGCTCTACGACGGAACGAGCGTGCCCAGAAGATGCTTGTTGTGCTTTGAACACTGTTGGATATGCTAACATTTATGTTTAAGTCCCTTGTAAGTAATAGCGAACAAGCCGAAATTCCTAATCGAAAAACCCAACACTTTTCCAAACCAAGGGGTTAAATTGCTTGTGACTACTGGACCAACGAACGAAGCAGTCAAATACAGTCACTCTTCCATTTTGTAACCTCAATTACATTACGGACTTACACCCGAATTCTTCGACTGAATGAAATCGAATTTTATTCGACTAAGTCCCACTGTCACATTTTTTTACATATCGAATAAAATTCGAAGCTATGTTGGAGTTAAGACCACTCATTCTAACTGGAGCATTCTGTCTAGGACAGCTGCCGTTCTATTATTAAATGTCATCGAGGCGCTTTCGATTCTTGGCTGCCAAATCTTAAATATGGCAAAAAAATGGTATTTCAAGTGCGAATCTTAGTCACTTTTAATGACGGAAAATGAAAGGCTACATTCCCAAGAACACGACAAATAACGCGCAAATAACTTAATCATTCTTGGCAGCCGGGTATAAAGTTACAAAAGTAATTCCGGCAAGATTGGATTAGATACACGTAAGTGCGTGCTGTCATATTTCACGAAGTCCCTTAACTCTACGCAGCACTTCCGAAACTGCCTTACACCAGCTTATCACAATATAATTGATAAATCATTCGTGTGCGTGATCCTCTCGCCTCTAAGGAGGTGTGGTACGTGAGAAGATATCAAAGGAATAAGGATACGTTGGAAATCGTCGCAGATACGTAGGGTTAGTAGTTGCGAAATAAAATGAGAAATAGACTAAAGATGGTGGATGGTTCTGCATCCGGCATTGACTTTGTTTGGCTAATGCATCATCATCATCATTTGAATCAACAGCCGAAAGACGTCCACTGCTGGACATGGGTCTCCTACAAGCAACGCCATTTCGACAGGTTCTGTGTTTCTAGCATCCATTCGATTTTGTAATATCTAACTTGATTTTAAAGAGCGTCTATGGAATCTCTTGCCCTTTCTTCTCCGTAGAGATCTATGTTTTGGAACGGGCAACTAGCACCAACTTTCTGACTAACTGACCGACTCCTTGGCAATTCAATTTCTTGGTTTAAGTTTTTTTGACCCAGATACGTGAAAGTGAGATTTAACTCAAGAACTCACGTGCCAGTAACATGCGAAAAAGTTTTCAAGAAGCTTGCATTTCATTGTGACATTCACCAATCAGATGGCCAATTCATGTTAAAACGTTCAAAAACACACAACAACTTCAGAGGTGCAATCCCCGTTATTATTATGAAACGTTCGCAATTTGAGACTGAGTTAAGAATGTAAACGTTCTTAAAAATACGAGAATTGCCCCTCTGAAGTTGTTCCGGCACAATGGCATTCAACCGTGTTTTCTGATGAAAAGAAAAATAAATCGAACTTTTAAAAAGCTTGTTGACAAAAATGAGTTTATACAAAATATTACTGTTTTGTGGAATCTTTTTGTAAAGAGTTAACCACCGGACGAAAACATCAGTTTTTCACGTAGTTGAGTTACAAAGTATCTAGTTTTGGCGGAATAATATGTCTAAAACATAATTACATAGAAAATAAGATAATGAAACAATTTTATTCAAACGTTTTAGTTTACCTACGCAGAGTCCACAATCATTATTAGGAATTCGATTACAGTTACAAATGTCATTCCCATTTTCAGACTATAATTGCAAATAGAATTTGACACAGCCAACTACGGAACCCAAAAAATTGCCCCGGACACCAAATCACAAGGGGCTTTCCTTTTATTAAAATTCAGATCCCAACTTGACCATACAATCTTACAAAAGTAGTCAAAAAATCTAATCGTGAAACATTTTGTCCAAAATCTGCTGACCTGGGGCGGTAAAAGTTAACTTTGTTGATACGTGTGTTGGGCGCCAAAAAGCTTGTCACTTACCAACTGATTCCTTTTCCGATACTTTCAGTATTAATGTAAAAAGACGGTATTATATGGGGTTCATGTCAATATACTTTTTATAGTAGATAGCGATCGACAAGACAATAAGAGTCTCTATTTCATTTTGGCACATCTGGAAAGTATTAAAAGACTGTCCATGGAGTTTCATGCCCGTTCTTCTCCGTAGGTACTACTACACTTTGGAATGAGCAACTACCTTCATCTTTCTGACTGACCGACCCCTTGACAATTCAAAATTGCCTGTATTTAATTTATTCAAATTAAATTCTTTGGAGTTTTTTAAGTTTTATTAATGAGTATTTATCGGCCTTCCATTTGAAGTGTCTATAAAGAAATGTCATGATACTAAAGCCTGATTCACATTTGCTTTCGTTAAGCAGCAAGTTAAGTTTAAGTAGCAAGTTTTGTATCCAAACGTCCGTTCAAAAGTCACAGTGCTCCCAGTTACCCCTCCGTGCCTCGGAAAGCACGTTGGTCCCGGCTGTCATTTGTAGATCTTTGACAGTTATTACGGGTAATTAGAAGCCCGAAAGCATGACAACCAGTCTTACCAAGGGGTATCGTGTTACCCAGTAACTGGGTTGTGGAGGTTAGATAGGCAGTCACTCCATGTAAAATACGGGTATTCAGCTGCATCCGGTTTGACTGGATGCCAACTCCAACATAGTTGGGAAAAGGCATGGCAGACGATGATGATTTTGGTCCTTCGAGCCGGATCTTAACCAGCAAAGAAAACGCACTTTTGCTCATCGCTCTAGTATGTACTCCAGTTAAGTTGACGACACACCACATCTATTATTTCAATGCAAGACCAATTCCGCCATAAATCAGTCTCGGATCATTTCTCTTCTTCATTATAATTTGACCCGAAAACCGGCACACTGACAAGATGTCTAAATTGTCTCCCCTAAACAGATTTAGTATCAAAGGCGAACGGCAGAATTCGTACAACATACTTTTTTTGTTGTTCTGTGATAGAATTTGTACCACTTATTAAGGCAACTAAACCATTCATTTTCATGTAACATTAGTATTTTTAGAAGTCCGGATTAATTTATTATATCAATTAAAAGATATAAGTAATTAAACGTAATATAATCTTAAACTAAACGCAACTAAACGTAGTTATGTATTTAGAAGTTACCATTTGTAAAATATCACGAGGCTCAAAATGATAAATAATTATTTAAAAATAGAAATAACAGTAAATATAATTAACCAATTACACCTTATACCTTACAATGAATAATTATTGCATACAATCTTAATACTGAACTATATAATGATAGGAATTATTTACGTCATCAATGTTTTTTTTTTTTTGTATTGGCAATTATTTTATTGACAGGTTAGGAAAATCTTTCCGAGTCTCTTTTCAGTTCGTTGCTGTTGTTTTGGATTGTGGTTTGTAACTGCAAAGTACTTAATGATAAGTAAAACACTACAAAGATAGCACCAGCTATCTAGAATATATCATTTTTCACCAAAACAATGTTTATGTGCCTACACGTAATAATATTTATTAGGACATAACCTCAAAAATAAAACTGGTTGTAACTTTTAGGTCCCAACTTCTAAAAATCTAAGAATTTTAAAAGGGCTTGCCTATCGTATTAACTACCAATTAATACAAAAAATATCCCAAAACACGATATTTTATTAGGTGTACGAAACTCCCATACAACCCTGCCGTTCACCTTTGTTGATGACGCCACAAATGATAAATTATTTTGTCGTCATAACTCTGCCAGTTCATTGCACAACTGTCATGTGGACAGATGGCACCCCATCATTGAAAACAAATTGTTCTGTGGCAGCTTCCTTAACAGTTCGTTACATAATGGAAGTGATTTTCAGCTCAGTCAATGAAGATGAGCGTGAACGTGGTCGGGGAAAAAGTAGTTGTAAGGATTAATGCACGTGGCTTCTGTATTTTCTGCGTACACGACAAAAAGCCCTGAGATTTTTATGTATACTCATGGAAAAAACGTATTATGACTGACAACGGAGTTATGCCTTTTATTACATAAGGTTAGGTTAACAAGAGTAAAAAAGGTATTTTCAGTTACCTGTAGACACGGACGAATGTCTAATACACCTTTAGTAAGACCAGGCGACCTGATTTAGTATCAGGAATCTTTGATTTTACTAGATTTTCTTGCCTAACATGTTGGATTATCGATTCGAAATATTCTATAAAAGTTTACATGTTTGAACCGGACCAAAACTTTCCAGATTTGAAGCTACTCATTGGACTTCATGTCCCGACTTGATTATCATCTACACATGATTCGACCTGATGCTATTTACATAATGTAGATGTACTATGCTAACGATAATCAACTTAATCAATCTGCCTAGCCTTTTCCCAACTATATTGGGGTCGGCTTCCAGTCTAACCGGATGCAGCTGAATACCAGTATTTTACATGGAGCGACTGCCTATCTGACCTCCACAACCCAGTAACTGGGTAATACGATACCCCTTGGTAAGACTGGTTGTCAGATTTTCGGGCTTCTGACGACCCGTAACGACTGTCAAAGATCCACGAATGACAGCCGGGACCAACGGCTTAACGTGCTTTCCGAGGCACGGAGGAGTCTCGTTATGTAAAGATGGTCACCCATCCACAGACCAACCCCGGCAAGCATAGCTTAACCTGATGGATCGACCCTTGCGGCAGTTAATACTTAGCCACGAGCTAATAGATAATCAACTTAATATGTAGGTATAATCTAGTGTGCTTCCTTAACATGTCTTCAAATAACTAATGAGATGATTTGATTAGTGAATTGACTCCACTGGCAACCATATTCCAAAATTGTCAGCTTAAGGATAGGGACGTCTTTTAGGAAAACAGTATTTAGCTTTCCAAGTATAGCTTGAAATCAGAATACGACACAGAAACGATTTCTTACGTCGCTAACAATTTCTCTCCACATTTCAGCAGTCCATTTGTCTCAGTCTTAACAGATCATTTCCACAAAATAGATAGGTACAGAAGGTCAGCTCCATACAACGAGCAAAATCAGGTGCACGCACAAATAGACACGTACGAATGGCGATCTCAAACAAATGCCAGTCGCGAGTGTGTTTGCAGTCGCTGTACGTGAAGCGTGTCTATTTGTGCATGTGTGTTCGCTTGTTGAGTTGAATCGACCTTTTTTACCAATCTATTCTGTGTCATCCAGCTCACACCCACTTACAAATTGTTGAGAGAATTCATTAAATTGTTCCTTCACAAAATTAATGGAAATTATTTGAACAGCCAGCGAAAGGTACATGATTTTAAATGAGACAGCTTTGAATAATTTGCTTTGGACTTTGAGCATTTGTTAGAATAACACAGGATTATCATCTGGTGGATGAGCAGTAACGGAGAAACAGTCGAGTTTTGTTGTCTAAACGAACGGATGGAACGGGGTAAAAATATTATAGACGCTTTGACTTTATAGTTAACCCCTATTTAACCCCGTTAGGGGACGAATATTCAAAAATATTCAAGTGATCACTATCGCTTTGTATAAGGAACTCTTGTGCAAAAGTCCCAGCGTACTATGGTAGCCAAAACTAGCCATACACGTTACGATATACTTGCGCAAGTTTAGACTAGCACAAGTCTGCGTGAGACTGAATTGCACGGATACTTGTGCAAATTCATCCCACACACGTTAATGTATACTTGTGCAAGTGTAATTTTCTCAAGTATATCGTTACGTGTGTGGCCTCATTAGCTATGCGTTCTGTCATGAATGAATGAATTTAAGATTTTTACTAAGTAGATATACTAGTACAATATAAATGTAGTAGGTACTAGTTCAATATTAAGTATACATTACTTAATATTTAACTTAGATAATATTATCTACTTAGTATACGCATAAACCTGCCGGAATAAATGCTCGAAATAATGAAAACCGCATCAAAATCCATTGTGTAGTTAAGAAGATGTAAGCAGTCACACAGATAGACACGAAAACCCACTTTGTTTTAACCCGACTACGGCGAAGCAAAAAGGAGGGTTATGATTTTGACCGGTATGTATGATCATCTGTTCCCTCATAACTTCTAAACTACTCTTCATAGTTTGACAAAAGAGGTGTCGTTGGAAGCGTCTTGATCGTCCGCTGGTTGTAGGGTACGTGATGTCACATCAAATATGGCGCCCTCTAGAGGACATAAAATCGAGAACTATTTTTTTTATTAATGCCTGATTATCAAATCATCATCTGCCTAGCCTTTTCCCAAATACGTTGGGGTCAGCTTCCAGTGTAACCGGATGCAGCTGAATACCAGTATTTTATATGGAGCGACTGCCTATCTTACCTCCACAACCCAGTAATTGGGTGATACGATGCCCCTTGGTTGTCAGACTTTCGGGCTTCTGACGACCCGTAACGACTGTCAAAGATCCACGAATGACAGCCGGGACCAACGGCTTAACGTGCTTTCCGAGGCACGGAGGAGTCTCGGTACGTAAAGATGGTCACCTATTCACAGACCAACCCCGGCAAGCGTAGCTTAACCTGACGGATCGATCCGTGCGGCAGTTATTACTTAGCCACGAGCTCCTGACCTACAATGCCTGATTATCAAATAAAAAGGTTTATTCAAAATTATATATACACACACATAACACATTTAAAAAATGTATAATATAAATGGTGGCAGAGACATCGACGCGAAAACTGTTATCTTGGATTCAGTACATGATTCTGAACCCCTCCGAGATTAAATTTTTGTCTGTTATAAAAAAAAAAATGCTGTTCCATACATTTTGTTATTCCATACATTGCATTATAATCCGAAAATAAATTTAAATAAAAATAAAAGTTATAAAAACTAAAATCCAACTAAGACAATTTAAAAAGCAACTAAAAAGGTATACACAAAACACATGTAATCGGTTCGATATATGGCCCTAACACATGTGACACCGAATCTAAATTTGTTTGTCTGTGTGATTTTTTGTATACTATGATCTATATAATAAAACATAGTATTTTCATATAAATATCAAAAGCTTTCAGCTTATCTGGGTTGTCAACCCACATCTACATAATTTAATAAATGCATTATGCATATCAATACATTTTCCCAGCGACCATTTTCATTTGCGACTGCTCGAACATTATTACATTACTGTTCATAGCTGTGTTAATAGAGAAACACAAAGAGCTGGCAATCACATGTTCTATTAACTCTTAAACAGATTTAATGTTAATAACCAAGCTTAGAGTGAAGCTAATTTAATAGAAAACTAGAAAATGGCTATATCACGGATGGAGGAACGAGTTCTACGATCAACTGCATGTTAGAAAACGAAATACGCCTTTATTGCGAGGAAATAAACGCGTCGTTTATAAGTCAAATTGTTTTCCTGGAACTGCGGATGAATATACGATAATTAGGTGATTGATGAGACCTAAATATGAGCTATTATTGCCATTCAGTTGCCACTTTTTTGAATTATAAATAACCAATAATAGGGAAAGAACGGAATTAAGTTTTGTTTTAGAACTGCAACAGAGCCTAGAAATAGTTAAACCTATGTTAATAACATTCCGATCGACCCCATCAAATCAAACCAATGTGAAATGAAATTGTTTATTCTGTAAAAAGGATATTGGAATCGCTTCTAATCGAGTCGAGATTACCTATCTGACTAACCCTGAGAAGAAATAGCGAAACAAACTCAAGGGTCAAAGTCTCTTGTAAAGTCCAGATATAATCTTGGTCAGATCATGTGAGGAATGGTCCTGACATGATCTGACCAAGATTATGTCTGTAGAATAGTGTCTGAAATGGTATTTTGAGGAACACACAGAGATATACATCTCCACACCAGTTACAGACCTGTGTGGAGATGTCGACCTGTCCAGTGCAAGCATTTGTCAGTTATCGTGCAGCTCAACTCAGAACTCAACGACTCTATAAATAATACCAAAGAAAGGATATTCGGGTAGGCCGCATAAAGTACTCTAACCCATTTATCGCTAACGGCACAGCATCAGACAGTTTTAATATGTATGTGTATGGGACACAAAGCTACGTAAATCGGAAGCAGTACCACAATTCACAAATATGGCAGAAAAACATAAAATTATCTTGTATTTCCCGCGTAAATTATTCGCGGCGCGGCAGCGGACATTATCGCGGCCATTTTCACGTGTTCCCGCGTTTATTGTTCACGGTAGCCATCTTGGAATCGGTAATCGAGGATGAATGGCACTCCAGTTTTGGGCGATAAAGCTCTCTGGTTTATTGTGTTAGGGATGGTGAATTTTTAATATTGTTTTAGGGCCTTAGACTAATAGGATATCATTGTCAGATATCAGCAGTTTGTTTAAAAAAAGCTCAAAGGTATGTCATGATCATGACATGTACACTAATATTATAAATGCGATAATTACTCTCCTTTGACGTAAATACGTGTGTATAAAATAAAGATTCAATAGGTATAATATCTCTCCTTTGACTGCATGTTACCTTTTTCCGCCTGCTAAACGAATTTAGATAAAATGCACACGGATAGATATGACGTTAGGACATAGGATAGTTTTTCCAGCAGGATAATTTCCGACCTCCACACGGGCAAAGCCGCGGGCAAGTTCAAATTCAAATTCATTTATTTGTCCGAATATGGTACATTGCATGGTCTTAAATTAATAAATGGTTTCATCACACGACAAGAACTAGTAATTAAATACATGTATCATCAATATAGGCAAAAAAAAACAATAAAATGTTGTCGTGATACGGAAGAAATTATTATTTGAAACCTTTCCAGATATTTCTAAAAGTAGGTGTACCCATAAAAATAAAATAAATCATTGCTAAGTACACCTTCAACATCTTAAAAGGTCACAGAGAAGCAATATCCAAATTTATTTCCAGTATATAGTTAATGAAAAAATCCGTCCAATGCTTTGCTTATAAGAATCCTCTGCGGGACAACCCTACAAATGCTTGATTGAATTTCAAATTTACATTTTACGCGCGCTAGGGGTGGTATTAAATGTAAATTGGTGAAGCTTCGCGTTTGATTAGGTTCTCGTAAACAGTACACAGTTCTCTGTGTACTCTTGTTAATAAGTATTGAGAAGCTGTGGTTGATAGGAATGTGGTTAGCGGATTTGTATGATCAAATTGGTACTGTTTTGTATCGATTTTAAAGTGTAATAGGAGTGTTTCTTGCTATATAATACTCGTAGTAGAGCGAAACTTTAGATGTAAGCATGTTTGAAGTGTCATTTAGGAGTAGTCTAACTTACAGAGTCCTATTTGTTGTATGACAGACGTTTGATTCCTACATGTGGGGACGACAGTAGGTATCTACGTGCCGCTAAAAATAAAAATAAACGTGTGCGGTCGGGGGAGCCCCGTAAGGAATAAAGTTCCTTCCAAATTTGGTCAACATCTTGTTTTAAGAGAGAAAGAGAGAGAGAGAGAGTATGAATTTACACTATCTCTCTCAGTCTTTCTTTTTCTTTGAATTAGAAGAAGTCAGTCGCAAGTATGAACACTTTTTCGCGTGATGATTTCTGTCAGTGCACTCCTACCGCAAGCCGCGTCAACAAAAAACTTCGTTCCAAAAAGACTGGACAGGTGCACTCAAATCTGTATGATTCTTTCCTCAAAAGACCACCTCAGACACTGATCTACATGGTGTTCATATGGCCTGACCAAGATTATGTCTGGACTTTAAAAGAGAATGTGACCTCTGAGTTTGTTTCCGTCTTTCTTCTAAGATCAGTCGGATAGGAAACACCGAACTCATCTAGTTTTAAAACATTCTATATTTTTGATGTGTAAAAGTGTTTTTTGAACCTATTTACATACAGAGATTAGCCAACCAGCTAGGTTACTCTTGATAACAGGGCTGACCGAACAGGGTGCGTAACCCTACAGTATAATTATGCAAGCACACACCCCTTCTGTTAAAACCTGTTTTATCCCTTTCCAATTAAAATAACAGCATACCCTATAAAAAAACGATTAATTTAAAGCTTGATAAATTATTGGCAGCTCACGCTCAATTAAAAATAAAAATCTTCGCCCAATATGCTTTAGATTGCCTGCTCGGAAAGCTGACCTAATATCAGCGAGGTAAACGAGCGATGGATAATTAAGATTATAAATTGGGTCGGCTTAAGTAGGGGTAATGGTTATTGATGAATTTTCGGCACACCTGTGATTATGCGCAGGAAACATGACAAGCCCTGTGCCCGATGGAATTTCCTATCGGCAAAAATTACAAACCTCCAAACATTTAATTCCCTATTAAACTTCAGGGAATAGCTTATCCAGTCTATAATGTTCCCACTAGTGCGCCGTAATCCACTACGCGGGCCCAGTGCGGGTTGGTAGATGTCACACGTCTTAAATTTTTGGGTTCTAGGACATGCCGGTTTCCTCACGATGTTTTCCTTCACCGTTTTGAGAGCAGTGGTGATGAAATTATTTACTCAATTAAAAACCCCTGTCCGGGTTTCGGGGGTGAATTTTCAAAATCCTTCCTTAGTGCTTTCGCTATTTATATAACTCTTGTGTAGAAAAAAGTTATGGGTGGTCCACCATCTCGGCAAAAGTAGTTCGACCCGTGTGGCTGTTACTTATTACTTAACCACGAGCCCCTCTCATAATTTGCTATCCAATGACATTCTAAAACACCGGGATCTTCCATTACGCAAAAACTTTACATTTTTGAAAAGGTAGACAAAACAAAGATATCTCCCACTCAGCAAGTTACTCGTACTTCTAAATAAAGAAAAACACAACCTCCTTGTATTCTCGTCACGTTCGAGCGTGCACGCGTTATGGCACGTTATGGCATTTGCAATAATAACGCGCGCCGCGGGAATCCGAGGACACCTGGCAATATTAGCTTTAATATTGCCTGCAGTCTTTAGTATGGAAGACGAGGACATATTTGGGATAATATTGAGTTAAGGTCTATTCAAAACCTTTTTTCCAATTGATGATACTTCCACTTAAACAAATATCAATGTTATCATCAAGGCATTGTCTCCAGCAGCCTTCTTGATCGCGTCTGACCATCTTGTCGGTGCTTTGCCTTGAGCGCGTTGTTCTTCCACCCGCCCCATTATCATAAGCTAAGAAAATATCGTTAATTATCACTTTTCTAGCAATATTTGTAAGTAAGAGGTATTTGTATAATAGGTACACACAACATTGTGCAGTTTGCCAGTTATGTTTGAGTATCATCATCATCATCATTTCAGCCGGAAAACGTCCACTGTTGAACATAGGCCTCCCCCAAGCACCGCCATTTCGACGATTCTGTGCTTCCCGCATCCAGCGGATTCCTGCAGCCTTCACAAGGATATCGGTCCACCAATATCAACTTAATGGGTGTGTAAATTAAGTTAATTTTAGAATTACTAGTAGGTACTATTGAAAAAGTTCGTAAAACATTTGAAGTTGTAGCGTAAACTGAACTTTATTTGCAGGTTTTAAAGTTAATTCTCCAAAAAACTCGTATTTGTTTACATGTTTGGGAACTAAATTGGGAACGCAGATTTTTGTTGAAGGTAGTAAAGCTCTATACGAAAAAATCTGGAGTACTTGTGAGATTGCTGGGATCCTGGCTTAGGCACCCGGGTCGGACAAAATATTATTGAGATAATAAGGAAATTCTCTGAAATTCTAGATGTCTGGTTTGATGCCCGTTTAGTGGCAACAGGCTCGCCTCCTATAACATGGGACTGCGGAATGTGTTCTGTCTGTCTCTTCTAGGAATACAAGCGTGATGTTATTTGTACCTACGCTCATTACACATTTAAATGTCTGTCACGATCATAACTAGATTCGAAGCTGCTCTGCAATGCGCTTGGAACCTTAAAGTAGCATGAACAACCTGAAGCTCGCCTTAAATACGTCCCTTTCTAGATAAGCATCAGTAACAAGTTGGCTTCACATACCGAAGACAGGTTCGTTCCTTGTGTGAAGTTGATAGACAGAATCAGAACAACTTGATTTAGAATTTAGATAAACGCAGATTAGTACCTACAGAAGGTTGGTTCCTGAAAGGCATGTACGCACGAATCAACAAGAAAATGGTGAACACGAACATCGAACACGAAACTTTGTTACGTACGTGTGGATGTATTAGCAAAGCGAACACGAACAACACACGAAACATACAGTTTGACTTGTGTTCGCGCTCACGCGCCCCGTTCTTTTTATTAGCCATGGATTCGAAATTTAATATATTTATTATTCATTTCAAAAAAGTGGTATACAGTCTGTTACAATAAATATAGGTATTTTACAGTATTCAGGGACAAATCAGAGAGAGTAACAATTTACAGGGTTGAATCTGGCGTCCTCGCTAGGTAACCTGTATTAAGGTTAAAATTGAATCGCCCCGAACACTTTTGACGAACAAAGCGTTTGAAGTTCGTTAGTAGTACGCACATGCGAACAAAGTGTTCAATGTATGTGTATTTGACATTAAGTCAAAACCCCGCCAAACATTTAAATCGCTAGATGCCCTCTCCGTACAGTGTGTGAACAAGAAAAAGTGTCTTTACCGAGAACAGTGAGCTCACACATTATTAAATAGCGTTTCCATGACAATCAAGTGTACTCACTGCGTCATTGTCTGTCAAAACGAATCAGAAATGCAACTATCTTTTGAAGCGGTAAGGCCAATCTAACGATTTAAATCCGTGCCACTGCTATCTTTTTCATGACAGCTGTCACTGCGGCCGTTAGTGGCGGACACCGTTTTTCTTTTTTCTCGTGAAATAGGTAAAGATTCCAATTTCTATAAATACTAAAGGAGAAAATCATTTTTGAATCTTGTGTAAGTGTAGGTACGTTAGTTGGTGGGTTTTCGCTCGTATGAAGCCGGCTTTCTGTATCATTCTGTATAGTTACCGCTATTTATCTTAGCAGTTTTTCGGTGTACGGTAGAGTTTTATTTTATGATTCGGTAATTAGAGTCAAGATGGAATCTCTAATCTTTTTATGAGGTGAGAAGACGGTGAACTTAAAATAGTTTTCCCCGTTTGACACCTCATGTGTGACTGTGACCTTAGGGACGACGAACTCAAACTCAAAACATTTATTTCAAATAAACCAATTACAAGCACTTTTGAATTTTTAAGGGATCGGTCAGTCAGAAAGATGTAACTAGTGCCCAGTTGTTGTTGGAGGTATTCCACCTTTCTAGCAAGTCAATGGAAGAACCTTACTGTGCGTTTGCACTGGCGAAACATCACAAATTCACAACAAAACATGTTGAAATCTCTAGTTCCTGTTAAACATTGTATGGAACATTGACAGAAAATAGAGATTTCAACATGTTTTGTTGAGAATGTTTCGCCAGTGCAAACGCACACTAAGGATCTTTGGTTTAATTATTCGAAACATCAGTATTCGTATAGATACGATATCAGTAGAACCTGGTGTGGCACAAGCAAAGACAGGCCTAGCTCAGCAGTGGGTGTGATGACGTAATTATTATTCGGCCGCCATTTTTAGCAATTACAGACAAGTTACTAGAAGATTGTCATCTTCCGTCATCATTTGGCTCTAACAGCGAATGTGTATGTAACAGTAACAGAGCATCATTTTAGGAAGTTCTGGAATTTTCTGTAAGCGCACTATGCTCTCTTTCTGAATAGTGAACGAAACTGAACCGGACCGCTCGGGTTGGTAACGCTGAATCGGCTATACTCGGCTCCAGTCGGTCGGTGATGCTGAATCGCGTATACTAGGCGCTGAATCGCATATATTCGGCTCCAGTCGTAAGTTTTATTTATTTATTTATTTATTAACACTTCAAGCACATAAATGTACAGAGGCGGACTTAATGCCACAGGCATTTTCTACCAGTCAACCTTTGGGTGATGCAGAGACAAACTGTGGTAGGTGCAATAGCGAGAATTGAGGAAAAAAATATTTATTTAAATATAAAGATATACATATATACCTATTAAAAACTATAAATATAATAAATACACCTAATTATATATAAATATAAGCACAAATAAGACAAACAATGGGAAAACATTACCGTTGTGATGATACTGCCAGCTTCTTGCGAATGTGCTCGCGAACTTTAATTTTAAAAGATAGTCGGTTTTAAGTTTTCACTTCTATCTGTGATCAAACACCCTCTTATTTTGTAGTTTTACAATGGTTTTACTTAGGACAGCTCCTTTTCACAATCTACACTCAAGCCGAGTTCAACCCCTGTTAATTATTCCACCTTCCAGTATTAGAGTCAAACGGCTTGGTACACGACGATGTTGCTTAGGAAGGTGGGTGCTATGGGACGCAACCTGTGTCGACACCCTTGCGCCATCTCATGTTCCTAGCACGGCAGGCTGTGCTGGTGCCGCTGCTGAGACGCCCCCCAAGCGGCGCAAATACTGTAACGGGGGTAATGGGTAACTACAGCTTTGAGCCGCTTGGGGTCGAAACGCTCGGGTCATGTGGCCCGAGTGCGCGGCTCCATTCTCGCTGACTGATCGACACTTCACGTGGCCAATGAATGATCATTGCCTTTCAACGTGGCAATGCTGCCAGTCTTCTGGGCATGTTTCCGGATGACAGCGATGCGGACGAGTACTTCGACGCCAAGTGTCCTTTTGCTTTTGTATTTATTTGTATTTTAGAGGTATGAGGAACAGGGTGTAAAGTTCACTCATCATCTATAGACAAGGGCGGATCCTCCGACCAGACGGGTTTCGGGTCTGGCGGGCAACTGCCCAACGATTGATGTCGGATAGTCATATATGTATATTTATTTAACACTTTATGTACCTACACATATAAAAGAAGAAAAAAAAAGGAAGAGAAAAAAACGTACAAAACTGATGCTTATTTCTAAAGAAATCTCTTCCAGCATACCTGTTATATGTCGTTCGCGCGGTAAACTCATTACGCAATGCAGGATTTGTTTGACGTCAGGATTTTGAGTGATGTCAGGATTTTGTGTGAAGACAGGATTTTGTGTGACGTTAGGATTTTGTGTGACGTTCGGATTTTGTGTGATATCAGATCTTTGATGCGAAGTTCGCATGTGGCTATGTAGATGCCGCCACATCACTCCGCTCCGGAGACCGGAGGTCGATAGTGGGCTGAGTCTTGTATCTTGCGATGCTTCACAGTGCCAGCTGTGGTTCCAGTGAGTCGGAACCGGGTGCCGCATAGTTCGTGGTGAGTCGGAACTCTCTGCGCTGATTGTAGTGATTGTGGTGATTTTGGTGATTGTGGTGATTGCGGTGATTTGCCAGTGAGTCGGGGTGGCGCTGCGTTATGATTCAGTGCGTCTGATGTGATACAGCGCCGGGTTGTGGCTGAATGTAGGCGTCAATCAGGAGAGGGTAGAATGGTCTCTTTGTGAGACCGGCCGAAAGTGCAGGTGCTGTGCCCAGGAATGCGCGTTCTCTGTATGCTGGTGGTCAAGATACCCGTTTGAAGCCGTGGGTGCTGGCTGGCTGTGTGACTCGCCTTACGAAAGCTTGCGGGAGTGATGATGACGTCACGCAGGCTGCGTTGACGTTCATACTCGGGGTCACCAATTTAGAGGTATGAGAAACAGGGTGTAAAGTTCACTCATCCTCTATAGAAAAAGGGAGGATCCTCCGATCAGACTGGTGTCGTATCTGGCGGGCAACTGTCCAACTGTCATATTTATGTCGTTTGCTCGGTAAACTCATTGCGCGATGCAGGATTTGTGTGACGTCAGGATTTTATGTGACGTCAGGTCTTTGATGCGTAGTTTGCGTTTGGCGACGTAGATGCCGCCACAGTATAGTTAGTCATTTAATTTAGTACCTAGTGTAAATAGTTATGTTAAATATTGTAAAAGGTATATTTAAAAATACCGCCTTATTAATACGTACATAACTTAAAACCAGTCTTTAAACCCACATAGCGGTGTAGACGGTTGATTCTGATGTTCTAGTGACAATCTACAAGATGGTATCTATTAGGAACGAGCGGCCGGTTCAGCTGTAATTATAGCGCTAAGTATGTGAGCAGTGATTAGTTTGATGTGTAGTGAGGTAATTGAATGGGCTTTGATTACGCTAGTTGGTAGCTTGGTTATCTATATACACGGTAAGTTCTATCTTCGGATTCGTCTGACCAAAATCAGTACCGTGTGTGGCTGTTATTACCTCAAAATCGGTCGCCTAGCCCAGCACCCGAATTCCGTAACACATTTTCAATTACAAACCGAGCGTTTTAAAGGATATTTCAAATCCATTGCTACATATTATTAATATTCACACAATTAGGGTGCAGATCAATTCGTTAGAAGTTTGTTAAGACTAGACAGTCTGATTGTTTCGTATATGTGCACACATTTGGTCAGACCGATCAGTCATCTGTGCAGATCGGTCTCTTCATACACCATGCTCCTTAAGTGACCCGCTTAAATTGGTCTGTACGAGTATCTACATCTTACTAATAATATAAACGCGAAAGTTTGTGAGGATGGATAGATGTTTATTACTCTTTCACAAACGAAATTTAGTACACTTGTAGTTTATAACCTGGATTAACACATAGGATACTTTTTATCCCGATATTCCGACGGGATCGAGATTTATACGGGTGAAACCACGGAGCGCTACTAGTCCTTAATAATTCTGTTCAGCTTACATTAAGCGGCGTGTAGTCAACTGTAGTCATAGGATCCTAAGGCTTTCAAGTTAACGAAAGTAGATCTTAGGTTTATACAGCCACAAGGTCGTAATTTAACTACCCTATAACCAAGCTGTTGAAAGTCAGTCTATTAGAGATAACACTGTATGAACAGATAGTTATAGGATAGTTTGGTAATAACATCCCGAAGTTGTTTAATAAACACACAATGTTAACATAAATGGTCAAAGTTGTACAATGGGTTCAGGACAGGAAACTATGTCATTAAGGAGTCGGGACGGACGGTAGATAACTATACCACACTAGCTTCAGCTCGCGACTTCATCCGCGTGTAATTTCTTGTTTTACCATAAAATATTATGACACTCGGCTATACTGTAGCTTCCCATAGAAAAGGGAGGATCCTCCGACCAGATGAGTGTTGTCTGCCCGACGATTAATGTCGGTACGTTGTATAAACACGCTCGGTAAACTCTGCTTGCGCGATGCAGGTTTTTGCGTGACGTCAGTGTGATGCGTAGTTCGCATGTGGCGATATAGATAGCGCCACATACCCTTGATAATATTAGAATGTATACTTATTACCCGCTATTAGTGTATTACAGATTACAGTATGTATGACAAATATTCGGGCGAAATAATCTGACACAAAGGTATGAGTAGCAGACGCGACGATATGCAAAATCGAGATTTTTATAAATCTCTTGCCCTTAATTTAATAAAAAAAACGTACCTAAAAGGCCGTAGACAACGTACGGAGATATCGAGTCTGTTTTCGGAATCTAGAAAGGAATTAAAATCTTTATTGTCTTTTAGAGAAATAAAATATGGTGTCCCGCAGGGAAGCGTGCTCGGACCTTTGTCCAATGGTCCTTTGATCCAATGGCACTATTTGCAGATGATAGCACATCAATCGTGTCATGCATCAATAAAGAATCATATGTAAATGACATTAAAAATACAATTAGTAGTTTAATGAAGTGGCTTGACAATAATAATTTAGTTATTAATCTCCAAAAAACTAAAATCATGCACTTTTACCAACGAATATCTACGCGAGATACGGATATAAACTACTATGGTCAAACTATAGAAATAGTAAACAGTACAAGATTTTTAGGAATCATAATTATTGACAGCCAGCTAACTTGGAAGCCGCAGGCAGAAGATATTATGTAAACGTTTAAGCACAGCCGCGTTTATGTGGCATAGTCTATATAAAAAAGTAAATTTACCGACAATACTAGTGGCTATGGTCTAGTGATTTCCATCTTAAGATTTGGTATAATATTTTGGGGTCACTATAGCGAGCGAGAAAGCATCTTCAAAGCTCAAAAGCGATGTCGGAGAGCTATATTTGGTCTTAAAGTAACAGACAGTTGCTGACCTATATTTAAGTCACATAAATTATTAACCTTTCCATGCGTTTATATCCTTCAATTAGCAATATTTGTAATAACAAATCGATGTCTATTTGCAACTTTAATAGAAACTAGAAAACGAAGTACAGCTATGAGATCTCAATACCGGAATCTATTCTGCACGGGAGTATTTAAAACTGGCTGCTGTAATCTTTAATAAAATACCTGACCAAATTAAAAACTTACCGTACCTAAACGTTTTTTTAAATTTTAGCAACGCGTTGCTAGAATTTAAAAAAACGTTTCACACAATTACTTGTAGAAAAATGTTATTATTCTGTACAGGATTTCTTAGATGATAAGTTTTTGTAATATCTTTATTATCCTCTGCTATACTCGTATATTACATTTGCATGCTATATTAAGGCAGAATGTACATGGATCTTATTATATCATTCAACAACTTACTTTTATGTACCTACATTCTAAGCAAATAAAGACCTATTCTATTCTATTGTATATAACAGAAGTATTTCGAATAATAAAGAATAAAGTAACTAGAGACCATTGGCGATCTTGGGCCAGCAGATCATTCCGGTTCAGGATGACACTTACTGATCCAGGACAATGAATGATGCAGAAGCTTTAGGATGGCTGGGATACACTAGATCTAAGTTAACCAGAAGGACGTCAAAATATCCTGCACGAGTAGAATCCTCCATGACGCCGGTAGCATACTTTCTACCTTCGAAAAGTGCTGATTCTCAGCCTAGTTTGAATAAATGACTTTTGAATTTTGTCAAGCCGCATTCGTGTCCACCAAGAGAAAATTAATTTTCAAACTATAATGCCGAATGGTGCATTATACGAGTAGTATTGCTAATCCCGTATTGATAAACTACTAGACGTAACCACGGTTTATTTTCGTTAGTACCTACCTATTTTATAATATATAAATAGTTTTGATAAATGAATGGAGGAGCTCGTGGCTAAGTAATAACTGCCGCACAGATCTCCATCAAGTTAAGCTACGCGTGCCGGGGATAGTCTGTGGATGGGAGACCATCTTTACATACCGAGACTCCTCCGTGCCTCGGAAAGCACGTTAAGCCGTTGGTCGCGGCTGTCATTTGTGGATCTTTGACAGTCTTTACGGGTCGTCATAAAGTCTGACAACCAGTCTTACCAAGGGGTATCGTATTACCCAGTTACTGGGTTGCGGAGGTCAGATAGGCAGTCGCTCCATTTAAAATACTGGTATTCAGCTGCATCCGGTTAGACTGGAAGCCGACCTCAATATAGTTGGGAAAAAGCTAGGCAGATTCATTAAGATAAATTAAATAAGAAAAATCATTTTTTGTTAAGTCAAACTACGAGTATCTGACAGTTGTGTTGCGAGTGTGTTGGATCATTCGGTTCCCTACAAAATGGTTGAGCTGGATGGTGCTGATCCACACGTCATGTTCGTGAACGGGCGCCGTCAGTTGAGACTGGTCATCTCTTATCTGCCAGGGCTTATTTTTAATCGTTTTTGATTTTTATACTTAAATATTTTTTTACATTGTTCTCACACATATAGAATCGACAAGAGTAATGTACCCAGGATTTTGTAATTTATAAATTAAAAAGTGTCCTTGGAGTTTCTTGCTCGTTCTTCTCCATAGAGATCTACGTTTTGGAATGGGCAACTAGCTTCAACTTTCTGACTAACTTACTGACTCTTTGACAATTCAAAGGTTTAATTGAAATAAGTAAATGGTTTGAATTGGTAATCAAGTGTTGGCGTCGGTAAAAGTGTATCGTGTCAAACTTGGCTATTACAATTTTGATGGCATCACTGAGACATGGGGAACACAGTTTTTCTATGACATTTCTTCTGATAGCCTCTGTTTATTATCTTAAATCACTTTGCCTTTTAAACACGATATTTATTGGCATTAGACAGCCGCCAACTGTCAGCGTCAAGTTCAAAATGTATGAAAAACAACGTCAGCCTCGTGATCGTCTGCCGGGGTTGCGGGAAAGTCCGAAAGGGATACCGTGGCCCCCTGGCATTGCACAGGCAAGAGAAGGAACACGGGTGGGTTTTAGTCAGTAAGAGTCTGACACGCCCTACCGCTCCACCCAGAGCGGGAGGAGTCATTTGATGATTTTCCAACAAAAAAAAAAAAAAAAAAAAAAAAACAAAAGCCTCGTGATCGTCAGTGTGTGTGGATAAATATTAATTTATAAGTACACAGCCCATCATTATAAATCCTAACTTAAAATTATAAATGCGAAAGTGAGTTTGTTTGTTACGCGTTCACGCTAAAATGGCTGAACCGATTTGGATGAAATTTGGCACACAGGTAGACCATGACCTGGAAAATAACAAAGGCTATTTTTTAATTCCTAGATCGCAGATGAAGTCGTGGGCAACAGCTAGAAAACTATAAATCCAAATGTTTATTATAATTATTCCTCGGATTATTTTATTTTTTTAAAACGTTTTCCCACACTATTGATTTCTCCTGTATCGTGGGTGCGTTTACAAACATTTAAACTCACATACCTACACAAACAACAAAAACTACTTGTAGGTCATACAAATATTTGTTCCGTGCGGGAATCGAACCCGCAACACGCAGTTCAGCAGTCAGTTGCTTTAACCACTGCGCCAACCGTGCCGTCGATTGCCAATAGATGTGATGAAAACCAGACTAATGTTAATAATTTCAATTTACAACTTAACAGTTCTTATTTCAAAGGTTTAAGGTTTCACTTCTGCCGGCAGTCCCAATGATTGTTTTTTTTTTTTTGAAGAGGGTTTGATTTCCTTTATCACGACTAATAGCGAAGTATGGAAGAAAAAGATATGTTGCGCCGACCACTAATATAATGATTGGGATAAGCCGGGAGCGGAGAACGACGATGAAGAGATTTGACAACAACTAACAATCACTGTCCTAGTACTTAGTTTTTCTCCACTATTCAACTAAAGCGTGCGAAGTTCCCTTAGCCAAGGATGTTGGAACCGCGGTAATTACAGCCCAGCTATATGATTAGCTAAAGTGCAGCGATCGAGCCAGGGAAGGTCGGTGTGGTTGACTGTGGTTGAATGAACTATTTATGTCGTACGAACCAGTTGCAAGAAAAGGGTTATACCTACTTATGACAAGGCTTGGGTTCATTAGTGGCAAAGGATATTTTTTGCGTTTTAATCTGTCGCGCGCGCAATTAGCAGACACAATAGAATTTTATTGTTATCTGTCTCCAATATGAGACACCAGTATTATAAAGGTTAATCTTAGGTGTATTTTATTACCCGACCCGCGACAGCGACAGCAAAAACGGGTGTGTAATGTTTGGTATAATAACAGATAGTCTAATTTCATTTGACATAACTTTCATATGATATAATTTTCATAACTATAAAAACATTTAACCTAATATCATATGACCTAATGTTATATTTGATATAATTTTCATTTACTCTAATTTCATTTAGTGTAACGTTCAACGTTAACACGTTACGTTAACGTTGCATATAATTTTTAAATTGTGTATTGCTTTTTTATATTATATTCATTTGACCTAACTTTCATATTAACTAATTTTCTAATGTAACGCATCGTTCTTGAGAAAAGCAAATTATATTGTAACCTAACCTCAAAACAATTAAGTTGCTTCTGCATCGTCTCCAGCGCTGCGGGAAGTGCAACCCCTTCGCCCTTACGTAACAAAGGATAGGCACCCGTGCGAGCCGTAGCGGCTGAGGCTGGTCGCCGGAGGCGACCAGCAAACCGAAGCTGCGGAGGTGAGTTGTAGGAGTAGCTGCTCACCCACCGCACCTCCGGTTTTTATATACACTCTAGGGGTAGGAGCCAAAAGACTACGTAAAGTCGGAGTGCCCCGATTCGGTTTTGGAGCAGATTCAACCTATTAACAAATTATATTAAACGTTACTTATAGATTAGCAACTGAATATTATATTAATTGAATATTATTTCAAATGTGCAGTATATAAACTGTTCATTATACCATATGAAATTAGGTAAAATGAAATTATATCAATAATTTACTATATCATGTGACCGTTATATGTACAAAAATAAAATAAAAAAACAAGGTCTTATGATCATTAGAACTTTTGTTATTATATCACGTTACACACCCAGCAAAAACAGGGTTATATTTTTCATGTCCGCACTAATAATACAATACTGTTGTAACTCAAAATGTGACTTTTTTGAGAATCGATGAAAAATTGATTATTCACTTCCTGATATAGATAATAAAAAAATGGATACTTTATTAGGTTTATTAATAAAATTAACGCAATTATCTATTTACCAATCATTTAAAAAATTACAGATACTAACATTATTTACAATTTTTGAGATATGACTATATTGCCTTGAATAAAGTTTTCAGAAAGATGAACTATTTTTAGTTGTGTAGTTATTGCTCAAACATTTTGAGTTACTACAATTTTAAGGTGACTTTTTTATGGTTTTAAGTAACATTTTTTTAGTTACAACATTTGATTTGTGCCTCGGTCGTCCCACAGAGTCTCGTCAAACATAAAAAATTCCCCACTTGTCCCAATTTGTATGCCTCGCTCGTCCCAAAACTTAATTTTTATAATTCGTTTTAAGTTTTGTAGTCACCACAATAATTTTCAATCTAAAGTTAGGAAATTAATAAATGAAACCAGATAATCAAGAAAAATCTATTTTATATAAATAAAATGTTATTAAAACATTTTGTACATATTAAAAAAAAAAAACAAAATTAACATTCCCAAACACAAAACAAAATTAGTCAGTACAAAAACAGAGGAAATCAAAATCACAGTAATATTATAAAGGTGAAAGTTTGTGAGTTTGTATGTTTGTCTCTTCTTCACGCTAAAACTACTGAACGGATTTGGATACAATTTTAACCTGGATTAACATTAGGATACTTTTTATCCCGATATTCCCACGGGATCGAAACTTATGCGGGTGAAACCGTGGGGTGCAGCTAGTAATATAATAATTGTTCTTATACTTAAATAATCAGTTATTGTTGTATTGCACAGTGTAATGGTATTATAGTCACTAAACTGGACTTAGGCGTTATACACCTCCGGTTCCACAGTACATTGATTACTGTTTCCCTCGCTTAACTTCCTGTACAAAACCAGTCTCTGTTTTTTTTGATAATGCAGTAGCAATATATCTGTCGTTTATTGCGAAAGTATTTAAAAAAAATGTCTTGCTGACTAATATTACTATGGTTTAGCTGGAAATAAAATGCGGTGTTTAATTTATGTAAAATTGTAAATGTTGAGTTGATAAGTATCTGTATTTCGGTTTAATGTCCGTAGTATGTCTAATAATGAGTTCCCTTTGTTTTTGTAAGTCTCCCAAACTCCAATAATTGTTGAAAATTTCCTGTCTTGATGCCTCAGTTATTTTTGAACGACGATTTTTTAACTTGCATTTTTCGCCACACGTCGGACCCATCTTCTTTGCAGGTACTGGTTTTTTAGTCGCCGATTGGTATGTTTTGCCAGTATTGCGCAGTGCTTTTGCTATTTTACTTTTCCAATTTAATACATTACGTGCCCTCTTTTTGTCTTTGTGATGTCCTGCACTTCCGAAGCAACATTTGACTCTGTAGTAATTTGAACTGCTGATCCACTAGTTGAAGCAACGGGGTTTATATATTCTCAGCTTCATCATCTGAGCTACTTGATGAGGAGTTACTGGAAGAAGAGCTACTTGTAGAAGAGTCACTTGAGGAAGAACTACTTGACGATTTTGTTGCTCCACTCTGAAGTAAACTCGGGGCTTTACTAGTTGAACCAGGTATAAAATGAGGGTCACAGTCGGAATCATCAAAATCACTCTGATCGGTGTGCAGGGTTGAAATGTAATATTTCCTTTGGTTGGATTCAGTCATCCATTCAACATTACTACACGTACTCAGTGCATTGCTCACGTTAATTCTTGAAGAACTGGATTTCTTGTAGAAGATGAAGGTATCGAGAATGCTGGTTGTTCTTTCACAGCTTCGTTGTCATCATGCTGGGACCATTCATTGTTTCTACTCACCGGTCTCAATAATAAAGATGAAGAATTCATAGGGAACGAGGTTTCTTCAACAGGTTCTTCGTTTTCCTTCTCATGGTGATTGTTTGACGTTGTTTTTGTCGCCATATCAACAAGTAATCGCCCACGGTGCATACTTAATCTACCAAAAAAACAAATACTTATTGAGTTAAACACCTTTTATTGTACCTATGTCACCTAGAATGTAGTAACTCCAAATTATTTAAACAAAAAAGTAAATGAGAGTATTCTAATGTTTACTTTAACATGTTCGAATGCGTGATTTTAAATTCTGTGACTAACAAATAAGTATTTGTTTAAATATTTAGAAATGATAACAAGAAACCAGCTAATTAAAATTCTTCAACAATACTGTATTATGTCTAAAATTACTTAATAAACCACCAAGAATGACGGAAGTAAAAATATTATTTTAAATCGCACTTTTGTGAATCATTAATAGTGTAACAACTAGAAATACTCCAAGTTCATCTTTAGGTGTAAATCAAATATAATGTACTAACTCGAATTAATAGTTTAAGTTTTACTTATCTGATTCAGTAATAACGTTCCAATTCGAATTAATTCGGTCTAAAACGCAAAGCTGCACGTCCCTCCTAGCCAAATTTTTATCGTAACTAAAAATGATGCATTATTGAGTAGCGGAATATGACAGTCGGTCATCATGAACAATGATTCATGGCGCCATCTCTTATTTGTTTCTTGCACTATTCTAACGACTGTTTTATTGACGCGTAGGGAAATTAATTTTATGTTTGAATATGATGTTATCTCAAAATTTACATATTTTGAGTTACTGCAGTATTGTGTTATCAGTGCGAATGTGTCTCTTGTATGAGGATTCATTACTTTGATCTGTTTTAGTCCAGGTTCGCGGTTCATCCCAACTACGGAACCTTTCATTGTGTGTGGTCCGAAACGCACTTGGCCGGTTTTTGTCTTGATCTTACTTTTAGCCTTGATGTCGATAATTTTCATGATATAAAAACAAAAAATCCTCACTGGTTTATATAAGCGATACGATGAATGAAAGTGACTGCACTGATACACGCCGTACTAGGGTAACAGAAACATACAGCACGTTTTCGATCGCTCTCAGCCGTAGTGCCGTGTAAGCTCGCTAATTGCCGACGCTGTCCACTTTACTACCTAACAGTTCGGACCAAGACTTTCACGATAGACCACGGCTTGTTTGTCCAAGTTTCTAAACTAAGATGTTTGGAGACAAGGTGATAACAGCTCCAGGAACTAATTGTTTCAATTAGTTTCTCATGGCTTTATAACTTGGACAATCTCACTCTGACTTTGTGTCAGAAAAGTATCATCATAACAAAGATTAAAGCTTATTCGTAGAAACAATAAAAATAAATAGGTACAATACAAACACAAATTCATTGTATCGTTGATTTACCGCCCGAACGTGTGCGCGTGAATACGACGCGCGGTGCATCAGCCGCCATTACTGTGAATTTACGCGGGAACCAGTGACGTATTTATTCGACGCCATAATTTTTGAATTTATTTATCACACTGTCTGTGCAAACTGTACATTATTCTGTTGATCAATATAGTCGTATTAAGATGGCTTTATGCGTTTGGTCGACTCTTCACGTGACCAGAGGTTTGGCCTATTTTTTAACCGACTTCTAAAAAAGGAGGAGGTTCTCAATTCGGATGTTTGTATTTTTTTTTATGTTTGTTCGCGCATAACTCCGTCGCTTGATAACCGATTTGAAAAATTATTTTTTTGTTGGAAAGGGTATACCTACTGTCCAAAAAATAAATGGTCCCATGAAAATTTTATCGAAATCCGAAATGCGGTTTTTGAAAAATCCACAAAAATCTAAAAAAATATCTACATTCTCTACTTAGTCTGGCCATAAATACTGTTACAATTAAAAATAAGAAAGATATTACATTTGAATTTGGAATCTGTCATTTTTATACGATTGTTCATTGAGTTTTCTAATTTTGGCGCCAATACATTGTACAATATTTTGCGATATTAAATTGGAGTGGTGTGATAAAGAGAACCGATCGCTGTGATTGCATTACACAAAGTTGGTATGGAGCCAAATGCAATTTTTAAAACTCTCCATACGCTTGGTATTAGTGTACCGAGCTATAAATAGGTACAATGAGACCTCCTCTGTTTGTGACAGAAAAAGATCTGGCCGTCCACATAGTGTTCGTATGAAAAAGGTGGTCAAAGCAGTAAGGGAAAGAATTCAAAGAAATCCTGTCCGAAAGCAAAATATTTTATCTCGGGAGATGAAGATAGCACCCAGAACCATGTCGCGTATTTTAAAAGATGACTTAGGACTTGCAGCCTATAAGAGACGCACTGGTCATTTTTTCAACCGACTTCAAAAAGGAGGAGGTTCTCAATTCGGTTGCATGTTTTTTTTTTATGTTTATTACTCCGCCTAATATGAATTGATTTTGATGATTCTTCTTTTGTTTGGTAGGGCATACTTCAGAAGTGGTCCCATATAAATTTATTTATTTATCTCATGGAAAACCAACAGCTTTACATAAATACAATAAAAACACTGGAATAAGAAACATAAAGCCAATTATAGGTTTTCACGGCTAGCTATATAATAATACAGTAAGAGATCTTATAGGTACACGATAAATTATATCAAGAACACAAGCGCACCAACCATCAAAACGGGTAATGCCAAACATAAACACAACAACAGGAATAAACTACAATAAAATTAAATAAAAATAAGTACCAGAACTAAATTAACATTACGAATTAATTTTGAAGAAATCAAGGTTCAGCCTATTGCGAACGCTTGAGCCAGGCAGAAGGCTTTACAGGTTAACGAGTAATAATCGAGCAACTTCATTTTGCAGTTCCAAAAATATGTTCTCCCATACATTCCGTATGGGAAAACATGTTTTTCAACTACAATGTTAAATTTGATCTTAGGATATTCATTCGAACTACGGAACCCTTCATTATGCGTGGTCCGACACGCACTTGGTCGGTTTTATTATTCTTTTGACCATATACAGAAATAGGAGAACTTACTTTGTCGACTTTAGACGAGCTGAAGCTCGTTTTACAGTACCTAAGCAAGTAGGTATTAAGAAATAAGTTTTCCCTTTGAATTCCCTTGTTTGCTTAGCTCGTAGGATTATAACTATTAGGATTTAATCCACGATTTCATCAACAACGACCCTTTGCCAACGTCATACAGCGTCAATTGATTCTTGAGGCCTCGTTGATGGTTTTGAGATGTGAATACAGGAAGAAAACAGACGGATTTGTAAACGATATCATCATCAAGACTGGCTGTCAGATTTTCGGGCTTCTGACGACCCGTAACGACTGTCAAACATCCACGAATGACAGATGGGACCAACGGCTTAACGTGCTTGGAAGCACGGACCCGTAAATAAAGATAGTCACCCATCCACGAATCAACCGCGACAAGCGTAACTTAACTTGATCGATAGAACCGTGCGGCTGTTATTACTTAGACACGAGCCCGCCTTTGCTATTTGCAAACGATATAATAGCAGATTTTACCTATCAGCAGGTAGTAAGAAACTTGGTAAAAGGCTTTTAGTGGACTCACTTCATTAAGAGGTTTAATAAATCAACCTTTTTCTTATAAGTCCGGGCAGATTAAGGGAATCTGTTCCCGAACAACAATGGGAGAGTAAGGAGGCTGTGACCTTCCTGGCCTTTGTCTATGTGACCCAGGAGACTTTCCCTAAGTGGATTTGGTGTGAGTTGCGTAGCCTGAGATATTCGAACATTAACGCCATACTGTCGGGTTATTTTAACCTACAAATCATTTAATATCAGTTTGTAACCACTGAGGATAGGCACTTGAAGAAATCAACATTGATGCCCTTCACTTGGCTACTATGTGTTTGCGATTTGAGACCCTTAGAAACATCGAAGTTTTCGCTCGATGGTTCAGATCACACAGAAGCAGAAATAGAAACCCCCATGGCACCAAGATTTTTAAGAATCTTATCATTTATGTCAACGACAGCTCTGCTCGGTGGAAAAATGTGCTCGGGGTCAGGTGCGTAGTACTCGCAACCGCCGTGCGTGTATGACCAGATGTATGAACGTAAACGAGGCAAAAGGAGTATGTAAGGATCGTAGCAGGTGGCATTCTGTAGTTTCTGCCTACCCCCATGGGAAGAAGGCGTGAGTTTATGTATGTATGTATTAAAAAATAATGTAAAACGAACGCTAAAGAAGACGCGGGCAACAGCAAGTCATTAAAAGGGAATATAACAACGAATTCTAAGCTATCCCAGTTCTCTCACAAACTTTGTGTACACACCAAAGCATAAATGATTTCACTGAAAAAAATGTTAGGTTGGATTTAACAGATTTTGCGTAAATGTAACCAAAGTTTGCGGTTGATTTTGGTCCTATCACGAATTTTTGTTGATTTTACCAAACACATTAAGTTGGTGTTGTACCAAATTTATTTGGTAGATTACACCTATATTTTGTACATTTTTACCAAAGTAATTTGTTACCATTTCTCACCAAAGTACTTTGGTATAATTTTTTACCAAAGTAATGTAGTAAAATTTCCCACCAAAGTACTTTAGTATAATTTTTACCAAAATACTTTAGTAACATTTTTCACCAAAGTACTTTAGTAACATTTTTACCAAAGTAATTTCGTAACATTTCTCACCAAAGTACTTTAGTATAATTTTTACCAAAATACTTTAGTAACATTTTTCACCAAAGTACTTTAGTAACATTTTTTACCATAGTACTTTAGTAACGTTTCTCACTAAAGAACTTTAGTAGATTTTCAACCAAAGTACTTTTGTAACCTTTTCATCAAAGTACTTTAGTAAAAAAAAGTACAATGTAGTTTGCTGCAATCTACCAAAGAGATATAGTATATTTTACTCAACTTATTTGTTTTTTTTTAACAAAAATATTTTGTATGTTCTACTGGTACCTTTTTTGGTACAAATTACCGAAGGTAGTTTAATAGAAAATGCAAAGGTATTTGGTAAAATCTACAACAAAAATTTGATAGATAGCACTTAATATATGGTAGAATGTATTAAATCAGTTTGATAGAAAAAACTAAACTTAACTCGTAAGTATAATCTATTTTATTTGGTAAACTCTAACAAACAACATTTGGCAGTACTTACTAATCACGTTCGGTGTATTTAATCAGCGTTAGTTTGGTAATAATTACCAGATTTAAGTTTAGTTACTACCAAAGGTTGTTTGATAATATCTACCAGATGTGTAATGTAGTTCTTATCAAGGTTAGCTTAGTATAATCTATCAGATGTGTATCATGCTTTTTATCAGAGATAATATTGTATTATCTACAAGAAGTGTATCGTAGATTTTATCAAATACAATTAAGTATTATCTATCATGTTTGTTTCGTATTTTTTCCTAACATTTGTTTGGTAATATCTAACAGATTTACGCTGTAGTTATTACCAAACTTGACTGGTAATATCTACCAATATTAATTTATCAGTGCTTGTCTGATTGTACCGGTCTTAGTTTAGTAAAACATACCAAAGAAATAGTGTAAATTTTAATGGTGTTAGTTTGGTTAATTTATCAAACTAACACTTGTAAAATGTACACGACTTTTTGGTATCCAAACATTGATTTCCAGAATATTAATAGGGTAAGTAAGTAGGTAAGGGGGTTTCAATATAATTGAAAATTAGAAACTTAGTAGCTAATCTGCAATATTGCTGATTACGTGGCCACGAAAGTACGTGTGTACCATGTCAGCAATATTGCAGATTACCTAGTAAGTTTCTAATTTTCAATTATACCACACCCTAAAAATATGGTAGAAGAAAAAACCTTACAAGCAATACAAGGTTTGACAAAAAAAGCTTTTAAGACCGTTTGACAAACACTTCAAAAATATACAGGATTATTGGTAATTCAACATATTCCTTTCTAGGGAGATATACAGTAAAGTTTATTATTTTCAGTTAAAAGGTCATGTAGGCTAGCCGAAAATCAGCAGTTTCTAGAACACGTCAAATTACCAGTACCTAACCTTATTTAATATGGGCTTAATTAAAACGGTGGTTTAAAGAAAAAAAAACGATTTTTAGTACATAAAATTTATTTTAGCAATCATAAATACAATTAAATAATCACTAGATCACTCATCTTAAAATTATATCCTTACCTAAGGATTCAAAACCTTTCTTATTTTAAAGGACACAAGGCTGCCAGGTTTTGGCCAGGATTGATACTGTTTACAGCGATATGTTGCGTTTGCACTTAAGTTATGGTCTTTTAAATGTTCACAAAAATCTTTGTAATCTTCAACTGAAGCAAGACATTTGAAACAAACAAACATTTTGATTAAATTTAGCAAATAAATCACTTATTCCAAGTCGGAGATAAAAGATGAGACTCCAAAAAGCTTTTTGTCTGATTTTGTGTCAATGTTATAAAAATATTTTTGCAGAAATAGCCAAATGTGAACAGCTTCTGTTGGATATTCTGCGTCCAGGCAGTGAAAAGTTTTGAAGCATACATCCAGCGCTTTCAAGAACGAATCTATTTTATAAAGAATGTTATCATACGCAACATAAAAGTCCTTCAGGGCATCGATGGTTGGTCCGACAGCAATAATGATGGGTTGTCACCGTAGACCCTTAGCAGTTTGAGCTTTTCGCCGATAGTCCAGCTGGGTGGGGATTTCACTTTGGTTCTGGAAATTAGAATGAATTGTTAACTTTTAACCATATTTTTTATAATTCCTAGTCAGTGTTGACACTGAGCATTTTTTATTGCTTAGGTATTGCAACTATAGGTATGTATTTATTTAAAGGGGTTCGGAACGTAATCCACCATTATGATTAGTCTGTGCGAAGCTCTCAAGCAAGAAGTGTAGGTACTTATACAGGCTGTTCCAAGGCGCCACATGGAGGGAAAGTATCTTAAGTATTGTAGATAGACAGTTTTACTGAAAGAAGACATCATTTTGATTTTAAAAACAATTTGAACCGCATTCTAAGATTTTTGAATAATCGCCTATCTGAACCGGGAATCGAACCCGCCAAATTGTAAAAAAAACCGTAATTTTGCGACACCGATCAAAAGGCTCAATCGGAAGCTTTATTATTTTCCACGTAACATAGCATCTTAAATAAAAGGAAGAACAGTGTTACTAATCGGTAATTTTTTTCCCAATGGGTAACAGTGTAAAACAAAATGGTGTAACTCAACGGGAACAAAGGAATTTTAATATTTAATTTCAGGAAAATTAATACCTTTTCTTTGACTGTGCTGTTGTTCTAAATACTGGATTTATCATTTTAAGTATTACTATTAAGTACCTACTTGAGAAATAAATGAACAAAGGACACATTTCGAGCATTTGCAAAATTAAATTAATTTTAAGTAAAATGTAATTAATAAAATTAAATGTAAAATTTGATGTTCTTCCTTTTATTTAAAATGCTATGTTACTTGGAAAAAAATAAAGCTTTCGATTGAGCCTTCTGATGGGTGTCGTAAAATTACGTTTTTTTTTTTTTCAGGTTTGATTCCCGGTTCAGATAGCCGATTATTCAAAAATCTTTGAATGCAGTTCAAATTGTTTTTGAAATCAAAACAATGTCTTCATTTAGTAAAACTGTCTGTCTACAATACTTACTTTGTATGTTTCGCTTTTTTTCAATATCATCAATAGATTTAATTATATTCCTGTTTTATTGTTAATTGATATTTAATAAACTAGATAACGTACAAACTTAGATTTTGGTCCGACTGACGGTATATCAAAATTGTGTCAAAATCGGTTAAACACTTCGGGGGAAATCGTCGTTAGTATGGAAAGTCGTCATCTCACAAGTCTTAAAAGTGAAATTATAGGTACATACCTTTGCATGATTTCTTGAATGCTTGGCTTTATGGTTTTTTTTTTCCAGCTGTATCTTGGCACTGTATTCTCACCGTTGGAACTATTTTATATCCAATTGCCGCACAATAACAGAAGTCTCTAACATCTGAAAAATAAAAATGAAATAAGTTATGATGCAAATTCGTTGACTTAATTAGTTTATGTTGTTAGTTTAAGTTGTATTAAGAAGTTTAGCCAAATAACTGATTATCAGAGTTTTTTTTTGCTAAACCTCCGAAACTATTTTTGCTATCTAAATATACCTAATAAATATAAATGGTTTTAATATCAAAACTTTCACTAATTTCACACAAAAACCGAAACTTCGAGTTTTGATCGATACAAGTATATTTAATAACCAACCTTCACTTGGATTTTCTTCAATCAATTTAATGTAGATAGAAGCAGCTTTAATTGTTTTAAAAAGATTAAGAGCTTTCTCTAAAAACATGGGCCATTTTTTGAACAGTCGAAGCTGATCCTTTAAACTTGGATTCAAAATCCAGTTCGATCTGAAAAAAAAAACGATTATAAGTATATATATTTATATAAACAAATATTGCTCACAAGATTGAAACAAACAAATATACGGGGTCAAGCTAATAAAAAGCTTGTAAAAAGGGTTACAACTTACCAACTTATATCCGAAACTCAATTTATAAGAGGGCCAATCGTTCACGATGTCATGTATGTTTGCATATTTTTCAGATTGTAGTTCCTTCAGGCGCAATGTGGATGTTTTCCTCCAATTCTCGATTACTTTGGGCACTGGCTCCTTGTTGTATTTCAGCCAAACTTTTAACTCTTCATATTCTTCATTAGATACTGGTAAACAATAGATCAAGTTTAGTCTAGCTTCAGCCTAATTAGATAAAACTATTAGATCTTGTATAATATATGTTCAAATTTGTACCACTTTGATTTTCAACTGCTGCAGCTGTGTCAGCAGGAACATCGTCGGTGCTCGCGTGGGATCTTCTTTCGTTAATTATTATTACCCCACTCTTCCGCAGCAAACGTTTGTAATTGTTATATCTATCAGCAAGCTTTCCCCTTGCCGGAATATATTTATTTTTTCCAAACTTTTGGCTTGGAATGTAGTATGTCTCCTATGGAAATCAAAACAAATTATAAGGAACTAAGCATGAAAATCAAGGAAATCAAAATAATCATTAAGTGTATTTGTCATGAATATCAACTTAACAACATGGAATTGATAGTTTTTAGGGTTTCGTACCCAAAGGGTAAAAGGGATCCTATTACTAAGACTCTGCTGTCCATCCGTCTGTCTGTCACCAGCCTGTATCTCATGAACCGTGATAGTTAGACAGTTGAACTACTTTAACCCCCCCCCTCCTCTATCTCCAAAACTACTGGGCCTAAAATTTGAAAAAAAAAAGCACTACACTACATCATACATGCCTTACACTACACTACAGGGAGTAAATAAGTGATCATAAATAACTAACTAAAAAAAAATAAAGGCAAAAGAACTTACAGTGGCTCTAGTGTAACTAATGATATTTTGACGCAAGAAAAGCGCGATCAAAACGTTTGGTTGCGTGTCAAACTTACACTTGACGCTCAGAAGATTTCTCTTTCGTGGCCGGCAATTACTACTCCAAAACTACTGGGCCTAAAATTAGGAAAAAAAAAGCACTACACTATTTACACTACAGGGAGTAAATAATTGACCATTAACTACTGTAACTACATAGGTATCTCATTTCATTACAATTTAAAAACTGAATTTGCATTTCGATACCTTCACTTTCAGTTGGGACTAACAAAACAATTTGGGCGGAAATATCTTGAAATTGTTGTTTTTTCATTTCGCCATATTTTTTCACATGGTATTCCACTACTGATTTAACCAAGTAGTTCCGTGCTGAAGTGTCTAATTTACCTTTTTTTTTTAAAGAAGCTAAGACACATTTCTCCAGCATTATTGCTTTTTAAAATAATCGTTAAATTATCATTCTAAACAAAAAGAAAATACCATACATTAAAATGGTAACAGAATAATCTAAAATTAAAAAAGAAGCGGGGCTACCTATTCGTCTCATTTTTAAACCCTTTTAGCTTCGTCCCAGCTAACTCCTGAGAGCCCAAATTCACAGGTTAAGATGTAGTCGGGGAACATATGAAATGCACTAAATTTCATTAATCTAGCTTTCATACTTTAGGTGTTATTGATAGCTAAAATACCCGGTTTTGTCACTGGCTCACTCAAAATAAAGGCAAAACTTACAGAAGATTTCTCTCTTGTGGTCGGCAACTCTTCACTGCTTGTGCTGGCTGTGGGGCTGGGCGCAGAAAAATCGCTAGCAATGCTTAGAGTTTCATCAGATTCTGTCGCCTGTAACAAACAAGCAATTATTACCAAGTAAATTTTTAACAAAAACACACAACCATTAACAAAATTATACGATCGGAGGGTCGCGAAGGAATTTTGATAGTCATTATGAGCCGTGACACCCAAAAGTTTTGAAAAAAATAATATGAACACTTACCTGAATAATGTTTTGGAGTTTGTTCAATCCTCGCTTGAATAATATTCTTTCCTTTAAACTCGGAATTAATTCTCTTAGTTCCGTTTCTTGTATATCTTCAAGCAATTTGAACGAAATCTGATTTACTAAAAAAACAAGAGATAAACATTATTTCCACCAGAGCTGTGCGAGATTTCCGCATTCATACATTTGAACCTCGTAAACTTTTTCGCAAACAAATACCTAAATGTCAATGTCATCTCGCTATTTTATTAAAAGCGCTCTCATCCAGTTGCCTAGTTTCGGTCGGTCATCTTCGGGAACACTAAGTTAGTCGATGCCTTAGAGTATACATAAAATCTACTGTAAATTATTGTAGAACTGTAGAAAAAGAGTAGGTACAGTTCTTCAAGTGTGTACTTGAAGAACAGCTGTAGGTACTCTTTTTCTCGGTCGCAGTCGGATAATAAAACAGTAACCGCATTTTATCTGTAGTTATCCATAAATTTGGTATGTAACGGTAGCCAACGGGTTTTTTACTACTATAGTCGCGGCCATGTAACAATGTAGGTACTTAGGTACCTATAGACTTGAATGAATGAAATGTATGCCAACCAAACCAATCAGTAAAATTGACTAAAGTTCGTTTTGTAAATCTATCAAAATAAAATAGGTAGCTAATTGTAGGTATCTAACCACTATTTTTAGCTCAATATCTAGGCATCCTATATAATAAGGCCCCCTTTCCTATAATCTGACCCATTGGCGGCATAACCGGAACAAAGAAATGTAGAAATAATTTAGTCACAGTAGGTACAGTACTAGATCACTTTCTTGCTTTTGGTAGTGATAACGATTTACAAAAAAAACGTAGACTATCGGGCCTTGACAAGAGGGGCTATATCCGTATCAAGTTGAATTCTCCATTAGCCATCCACTCAATCGTTAGTTCACTGCACAATAAGCTATCCTATCAATTTTACACATTGAACAATCAAAATTAATATAATGAACAATACAACTTAGAAACACGGCCAAACAAGTATAATTATAATAACCATCAAAATAGGCACTCACCTTCAAAGTTTGTTTAGTGTCTTCAGATAGTCCCCATTCAGTTAAATATTTGGCGACCCCCACGTTTAAGTCTTCTTCGTCACTTTCCATTGCGAGCAAAGCGAAGCGACTAACTAGCCGGCCGGCGTAAATTGAAATGAACGAGGTATTACGCACTCGCAGAGTCGCAGACGCACGCCACGCGGTTACTTACTGCGTGCTCAACAGCGCCTCGTGCGCAGGCGCGGTCGCGACGCGAGGGCTAGGGTTGCCAACCGTACTTTATTATAAAGTGAAAATAATTTCATACAAAATAGATGACGTTATTGTCGATAATGCTAGCATTACAGTAGTAGCAGTGGTAATAGGAAAGAAAACGAATGCAAAACTATAAGCCGCTGTGGGAAGGGAATTACCCCTGGATCAAAAGTGCTGGATAGCTTATACAATGAAATAATCTTTATAAAAATGAATTAAGGGAAAAAATCTATAGTAGTACCATTAAAGCTGTGAAAAAAAATCATACTTCTACGTTAAAGTAAAAAAAAGATACGGCCATTTAGGTCGCAAAAACATACATTTCGACATTCTCAAGGGAATCAAAATGTTAAGGTACTTCCCGTTGACCCCGAACTATGAAATTTGGCAAGTAATATCGTCACATACAACAAGTACTTAAAAAAAATATCTGAAAACTATACATTTGTAATTACATCATAATAAATTTAGTTAGAAATCAGTTGTGTTAAGTTTGCACCTCGTTTTTATGCGGTGCCATACATTTCAGGTGCAAACTTAATTCAACTCGGCCAATTAATTACTTGGCTGGTTTTTTTTGTCCGAGGAAATTACTTTTCCGAACATACTTAAAGTGGTGTCACGATTACTGTGCGTTCCCGCCACTTCAGCATTTACAGACAGGGTGTTTTCTGTAATTATTGCGAAGTGGCGTGACCACAGAAACAAAGCTTCCATTAAGCTTATACGCAATTATTTAAATTTGTGCGTAGCGCGTACCATGTTTAGATGCCATAAATATATTTAAAGCAGATACGAATTTGTTATTAGCTGAAAAATAAAACATAAATTTGTATAAAACAAATATAGTGCATTGTTTAACGATTTTTTCATCACATTTGCAAGGAAATAAATAACGACAAAAACTACAACCGTACCAATAAAAAATTAACGAAATTGACAACTTCACTTCCAGATCAGAATATTTTATCCGTCAAAGAAAAAGGTGGCAACCCTACGTCAATGGTCGCGAGGCGCAAACAAACGCGACACGGCGACAGCTCTGCGGGGTAGTGCGGAAGGGGGGAGTATAGTCGCATATAATAATATGGAACTACAACTAGGTATTATGATTTTGTAAATTCTACGATACTGTTTAGTAATTTTAACATTTTTAAACCACAGCGACAAGTAGGTACCTAGGTTACTTTTAAACACTGTTTAATGTTTCGTGTTAATATGGTTGTCGGAGAAAATATTAGGACTTTGTGCGGAAAGGTTGTAATAACCAAAGCAAGATAGAATGATATATTATTACAAGCTTTTCATTAATTTAATTTGCAATGCTGCCCCCGATGTCATAATTACAGTAAGTCGTGTTACTGGTGTTATGACTTTTTTTACAGTACTGTGATCCTTAAATCAAGGCCTATATGGAACATTTTTCTTTAATTTTATATCTAAATTATTAACAAAGTTACGACAAGCACAATCACAGTAAATGTTGAGAAGATTCAACCGTTCGTTAAAATAATGACAGTAAGTAGACTTACTGTATTAAAATTATGTTTTATTTCATATTTTCACTATCATATTTACAGTAACTAATGTCCCGGTAGACTGATATTATTTAATTATGGGGTTTTCGCTACACATATTCACAGTAAGTATAGTGACATAAAAGTCACACTTTTATGTCAGCGGACTAGTTCCATCACCAAGTCGAGACAAAATTGCGTAACACCAAAGTATATGATTTTGATGATTATGTTGCACGTGTGAAAAGTGTGAATTCGATGAAAACTATCGTTAAAAAAATGAACTTTACTGATTTTTATAAGTAGGTACGATGAATGTGTATCGCAATATAAAATTCGAAACTCCTCACCACGTATTTACTTAAAAGACATCACATACGTTAAAGCAGAAAGAGGCTATTTCACCCTAAAATTTTAAAAAGATCAAGATGACGAAGACTTTCAAAATTTGGACTTTTTACAAAATAAAGTCTTAAAAAATAAAACATTTCCTGAACGTAGGCCAAAAGCTGCTCCACGAGGTATAACAGAGGAAAAGAAGAAAGAGTAGTTAAGTTATTATCTAGGTACTTGACTTGGATGACATGAGAATACAATACTAAGACGACCCACTGACCATAATATTCTCTAGGAGCTCTGTATTAATAGCAATCGTACCGAGTTTGAGCTCTTCAGAATCGTCTTGGTGAGCAATTGCTGGATGTTCAAAGAAAAGTACATACAGTCTGCTATAAAAGCTTGTCACAAAAAATATTTTTTTGACAGAAACTTAATAATAACCTACCAGTAAAGACAAAACCATTCATTAATCACTACATAATATAAAACAAAGTCGCTTCCCTCTGTCTGTCCCTATGTAGGTAGGTATGCTTAGATCTTTAAAACTGCAACGGATTTTGATGTTTTTTTTATTAGATTATAGGATGTGATTCAAGAGTAAGGTTTATATTGTATAAAACATGCATTATGTTTAGTATGAGCATTGCACCCGTGCTAAACCGGGGCGGGTCGCCAGTTGGTTTTATTATAATTTACCAATTGTATTATTATCCACAGATGTAGGATGTGTAGGTATGATTCTATGCTTTGAAAACATGTTATTTACAAACAGATTTATCAAAAATAGGTACCTAGTTAGGTATGTAGTCTCAATTTGGACTCGCAAATTACACTTTGAAAGCGTAAAAAACCTGCTGATAGAAAGCGATCTCTTCCAGACAACCTTTAGGTACTTTACTACTTAAAATACCTTCTACCTACTAACTTTATTATTGTTAGGTATAGTTGAAATAGTTGAAATTCTTGGTCGCATGTTTAAAATACTTCTAATGGATTTTGAATCTTATAACGTTAACAATAAACGTGCTCTTCGAACGGTCTGTTTTGGTACAACTCGGTCAACTTATACCTACCTACCTACATACCTACTTCGTATAGTAAGGCACAGATATACGACTTTTAATGATTTTAAATTGAAAATCACGTCTAAACTTCTTGTTTCCTTTCTTTGAAAAAAAAAAATATTTTACTAGACTAGACCATTTTCTTCATAATTTGATATGTGAAAATGTAAAATTATATTTTTATAACATAGTGTAATTAATTTGTAAAGTAATGTCTAACGCTGACAAAAAAACGACAATCACGCAAAAACTATTGGGGGTATTTGCATGAAACTTTAATCATATAATAGACAAATTAATGACCCATATTTTAGTATACGGTTTTTATTTGACTTGTGTTTGTTAAATTAAGTTGGGTTGTTTTTTTCGAATAATCTTGGTGCGCGTTAAAGCGGGGGTCTTGCGGGCGACGGGCGGCAGTGCATCGCTGACCACTCTCACGCACGGGTAGACGCTATCGCTAAGTTCTTCCCACTCGCTCAAGGTCAAAGTCGTATATCTGCGCCTTAATGAACAAATGTATGATGATCTTGTTATAAATACTTGTTTACTTAGTGTAATAATGCAAATTATTGTTCTCATGGAAGTAATGTAGGTACCAACGTATAATGTCTTATATGGGAATCAATGTCTTAAACAATCTGAGATTAAATCACTGTCAGTCAGTGTAAAATTTGTGATTTTCGGACTTCAAAATCTCGTGGTAAGAGGGTTTTTATTGAAATTCAGGATTCGGTAAATAGAAGACGGTCTTACAAGACTTGCAAAATTGCAAGGATGTAGGTCAAATAGATCTTAAGTTATTGTAGGGTCAAAAGTGGACCGAAATGATTCACAAAACACAGTAAGTAACAATGATAAAATCAACCAAACTAAATTGATGTGATTTGTTTTAGTTAATTGTACAATACTCGTCTGATAGCGATTGCAGCGCCACTTTGCATCAGCAGTATAGTAGATTTTTAGGGTTCCGTCCCTGAAGGGTGTCAAACGGAACCCTAATCATAATCATAATCAATGATTTATTTGCAAGAATACAATTTTACAGTGAGATTATGGTATGTCGTTAGTATTCTGCCTGCAAGCAGATGAGCAAAGGTTTGTTAACTTATATTGTTAGTGTATTCATCAAAATGTCAAATACGAGAATAATCATTAAATTCATAATCACATTAATAAGACAATCAATTTTTACAGTTCTTACATCCTATAGTACCTAAGCCTACTGTCCTACCTTTAATAGTTTTTTTTTCTCTTAAATCGCAATCTTAGCTAGTTGATATTTTCACAATGAACCGACAAATCGTTAAATAATAAAAAACCGGACAAGTGCGAGTTAAACTCGCGTGGAGAGGGTTCCGTCCGTACCGTACCTATGATTGTTACTTTAAATACCATAGACTTCTTATGTTTTCCTGTGATCTAAGGGGACGAATGGTCAATTTTCGACTATTTTCTAATTTACCCCTTTTTATAAAGTGACCCTTTTTTTTTTTTTTTTTTTTTTTTTTTTTTTGGGTGGGAAATCATCAAATGACGTCTCCCGCTCTGGGTGGAGCGGGAGGGCGTGTCAGACTCTTACTGACTAAAACCCACCCGTGTTCCTTCTGTTGCCTGTGCAATGCCAGGGGGCCACGGTATCCCTTTCGGACTAATCCCGCAACCCCGGCAGGCAATGGTCTCATCGGACCCCTTCACTTGCTGACATCTCTTTGAGGCGCGCGTGGAACACAACGCGCCGTCGACCCGGGCCTGGTCCTTACCGGACGGCGAGCTACCCATTGCTCACCGTCCGCAAGCCCGCGCCTACGGTGGCCGGGAATCGGCAATCGATTCCCGACGCCCAGGGCGTCTCCTCCTGCGGCGGCTAGGGGCGTGAGGGCGCGAAATTTGCCTCTCCCTCACGCGTTCCGCCTCCTCCTTTGCGAGCATTACTGCTTCGCAGAAGGAGGTGACGGCCTCCCATCCCCTCTCGCTCCGTACCATGGCCTGGACCAGGGCCGGACGCGAGAGATCCCTGCCACCGATCGCCTCCACGAGGACACGGCGGTGCTCTGCCCAAGCCGGGCATACCTCCACCGTATGCTCCACCGTGTCCTCGGGGCGATCCACGCAGTGATGACACCCGGGCGTTTCCTCCCGCCTTATCCGAAACAGGTACCTCCCGAAACAGCCGTGTCCGGTGAGGACCTGCGTCAGGCGGAAGGTGAGGACGCCGTGGCGCCTCTCCAGCCACTCCTCAAAGAGGGGACTTATCGCCGCAATAGTGGCGTGCCCAGCACTGGGTTGCGACAATCGCACTCTCCATGCCGCCATGAGATCCCGTCGGAGCTCTGTCCGCTGTGCCGCGATTTCTCGCGGCATCGGAGTCAAGCCCCGGCGTTTCGCCTCCTCGCGCCACTCCCAAATATGCGCGAGGACTTTTGCCTCCAGATCCCATGGCGGCAATCCAGCAAGGAGGCTTGCCGCCTCACCGGAGACCGTGCGGTATCCCCGGACCAGCCGGGTGGCCATGACCCTCTGGGACGCGTTCAACCTGCGGGCAGGCCGCCGCCTCAACGAACGCGCCCACACCGGTGCCCCGTACAGGGCCATGGACCGCACGATCCCCGCGTATAGCCTCCGGCAGGAGGCGTTTGGACCCCCTAGATTGGGCAGGAGCCGCTTCAATGCAGCCCCGGCCCGCTCCAGTCTGGGAGCCAAACGTCGGAAATGCTCCACGAAGTTCCACCGACTGTCGAGGACGAGTCCCAGGTACTTCATCGTCGACTCGACGCCGATGTGAACCCCTCCTACCGTTATTTGGGAACCCGACGGTGGCGCGTTCCGAGGACCATGAAAACACATGGCCTCGGACTTGTGCAAGGCCACCTCGAGTCCCAACTGCCGGATTCTGGCCACGATTGTCGCAACCCCGTGTGTCGCTAGTTCGGCCGCCGCCTGGTGCGACCTCCCCTGCGCCAGGACCAACGTGTCGTCAGCGTAACAAACGACGCTGACGCCATTGGGGAGGTCTGCGCGCAGCACCCAGTCGTATCCAATGTCCCACAGATGCGGCCCCAGGACCGATCCCTGTGGGACACCGCACGACATCTCTCGCCGGTTCCACTCTCCCTGGTGACCGGGGTAGATGATGGCCCTGTCCGTCAAATAGGCCTCGACCACACGACAGAGGTAGGTCGGCATCCGGTGATACCGGAGTGCCTCCCTGATGCAACTCCAGGGCAGGGTATTGAAGGCGTTGGCGATGTCTAGAGACACCGCCAAGACGACCCCACCCCGAGCCATCGCATCCCCCGTCGTGAGGGCTCGCACGCGCATGATGGCACCCACCGTGGAGCGCCCCCTGCGGAAACCAAACTGGCTCTCCGCCAAATCCGGCCCCACCCGCACCAGCCGCCCGACAAGGCGGTCTGCAATTACTCTTTCAAAGAGCTTGCCCACCTCGTCGAGCAGCACGATGGGCCGGTAAGCGGACGGAGAGTCCGCAGGGCGCCCCGGCTTCTTGATGAGGACCAGTTTCCCCGTCTTCCAACGAAGTGGGAACTGGCCCCTCTCCATGCATGCGCTTAAGAGCCCCCTTAGTCGAGGCCCGAGAGCCTCTGAGGCCAGGACCCAGGCTTTCCCAGGTAAGCCGTCGGGTCCTGGGGCGGTATTTCTGGCATTCAGCCTACGTACCGCCACCCTCATCTCTACCTCGGTCACCTCCGGAGCATCGTCGTCGTCGTCGGCGGTGTGGTCCGCATTGGGCACCGCAGTAGGCGGAGCCATGGGCGGGGAGGCATGTTCCCCTCGTGAAGGGAACAGAGCGCTCACCACATCCCCCACAAGCTGCGGCCGGAGACTCTGCGTAAGCGGGGGAGCCCATGGGCGGAGTTTCTCCCGCACCATTTTGTATGGGCGTCCCCACGGGTCTCTGTTCAGAGTCTCCAGCGACTCCTCGCGGGCCACTGCCCTGGCCCGCAGGATTTCCGCTTGGAGGGCGGTCTTCGCCACTCTGTACCCCTCGTACAGCTCCGCCTGAATGGCTTCCGTATCCGGAGGTCGAATACGGAGCCGGCGGTGCCTGGTGTACCGACGGCGCGCAGCAACGCATGCATTTCGCAGTGTCGTCAACTGTCGCGACCACCAGTACACCTGGCGCGAAGCACGTCCGGGCTGGACCCGGGGCATTGCCACGTCACATATCTCGGACATGGCCTCCCGGAACCACTCCGCCTCGTCATTGATGTCGGCAGGCCTGTCCGGTGATGACACCCAGGCCTGCACGATTGAGGCTTCCAGGAGGAGCTCCCGGTCCAGCTGCTTCAGCGCCCACCGCGGACCACTCGGGGCCTGTCGGACCGGCGCGCTCGAGGTCTGGGCGGAGACGTCAAACCGGATGTACCGGTGATCGGAATACGTCTCCACCCCCTCCATGACGCGCCAGTCAATGACTCGTGGCGACAGAGCGGGGCTGGCGAACGAGATGTCCACCACTGATTCACCCCGCATCCGCACACACGTGGGGACAGAACCCCGGTTAAGGACGACCAGGCCTGTCTCCAGCGCCCAGTCCTCCACCATCCTGCCCCGTGTGTCCGTATACCGGGAACCCCAAGCCACATTCTTGGCATTGAAGTCCCCGAGGACGAGCACGGGGAGGGAACGGAACCCGACGACGACGACTCTCAACTCCGCAAGGGAGTTGTGGAACTCGGCGAGAGTTCGGTTCGGGGAGAAGTATGCCCCTACCACGACAATCTCCCCGAACCGTGCTGCAACGCAACCCCGTCCTCTCTTAACAGCCTCGAGGGACGGGGTACCGGCGGCGGCCGACGAAATTAGGGCCACTGAGCCGCTCAGGTCCTCCACCCAGTCATCCCTGGGCGGGATAAAGTACGGCTCAGCGACCACGGCGATGTTAATCGACCACTGCGCCATGCTCTGGAGCAACAAATGCTGAGCTGCGGCGCAGTGGTTGATGTTCGCCTGGAGGAGGCGAAATGGGGCCATTATTGGCACTCCATGTCAGCCCCCTCCTTAGCCCCATGTGAGGGCCCTGCCGCGACGGCTGCGGCGACGGCGACGGTTGTGGAGGCGGCAACGGCGGCGGTGGCGGCGGTTGCGGCTGTGACGGCGGTGGCAGATGGCTTGCCTCTAGCCTTGGTGGGTGGAGCGCAGGCCTTGCTCCCAATCCGGTGGCCGGCTGGCTTACCTGCCGCTGCACAGACGACGCAATGCGGCGTGGCTTTGCACGAGCCGGCCTTGTGACCGGGCTGACCACAGCGGTAGCAGTGACTGCTGCGGTCCACCTCCGAGGTGCATTTAGCTCCCACGTGGTTTCCCACATGACAGCGGAAGCACCTCAGAGGTCTGGGTTCCAGCAGTTTGACCTGCGCGGAAACCCAGCCCACCAATAATCTTTGGCCCTCCCCGGCTATCTTCTTGGCCGCCGACACGGGGCAGCTCACCGTTATGGCTCGCAATCCCGTGAAGTCAGGTCGGAGGGCGCCTGCCCTAACCTGCTCGGCAGAGCACCCCCCAGCCCTAACAACAGCGGCCACCACCTGTCCCTCCGTCACTGAGTCGTCCAGGCCCAGAATACGCATGTCTGCGCATTTGGTGGGCCTGGACACTCGGGCCTCGTCCGCATTTAGGGACGCCCTAAGCCTTTCGGCCAGAGCGTCAGCGGCCGGGCCGCTTGCCGCACCGGGGACCTCCAGCATCCGGGCCCCAGTGGCGGTGACCCTCACCCGGATGCCATCAGCGGCACCAATCTCCTTTAGGTCCACCGCCGCCCCCACCTTGGCGAGCACGTCACGGTAGGACACGCCCTTCTTCTCCGCCTCTGGCTGTAGTGTAATCACTACAGCTGCGGACTTCGGGGCGCGGAGCCTAGCCGCGACGCTTCGCTCCTTGCGCCGCTGCCTCCTCTCTTTTTTTTTGGCCGCCCTTTTTGCCTTACCCGCCTTTTCCTTTTCCCCGGCGACTTGCCATTCGGCGCCAGCCGGAGTAGAGTTAGGAGGAGGCGGGGGCGGCTGTTTCGCCGCCTGGGCCGGGGCCTTCGCCGCCTGGGCCGGGGCCTTTGCCGCCTGGGCCGGTGCTTTCGCCGCCTGGGCAGGTGCCTTCGCTGGGGCAGCTACGGTGCCAGCATATGTGGCCTGCTTCCGCTGGCCAGAGGCCGCCGCTAGAGGAGGGCGCAGGACGATGGCTTCTAGCGCGGAAAAACGAGACTGCATAGAAGCCATCTCCTGCCTCACTAGGGTCAGAACCCGGTCCTCCGCAGGCACGGGCCGTCCCTGCCCTTGCTGCTCCCTCCCCTGCGGCACCTCACGGGAGCCGGCACCTCGGAGCCTGGCCAGGTCCGCTCGGAGCTCCTCATTCTCCTTTCGGAGAAGCTCCATGGCGGCTGTCAAGCGGGCGACCTCCGCCCGCATCTCGGACATGCCGTCCGACGGGGGCCTGAAGTGATAGGCCTCCGCTGCCGCCAAAATAGAGGCCATGGCCGCGGGCATGGCCTTGTCTTTAGAGGACTGAGTCCTCTTCAAGACCAATACCTTCATTGCGGCTGCCACGGCCTCCGCAAACCTGGCCGCTCGCTCCGAATTGGAGCCGCCAGCGGCATGCGGCTCACCACCTGCCGACTCTGTAGGGGCCGCCCCAGTGCTGACCCCTACAGGGTATTCTTCCTCCGTAGAGGGCCTCTCCACCTCATCTGGGCTGGCCGGACTCGGCTCGCCTGCCTCCTTAGTGGTGAGTCCTCTACCCACACCTTTTCCCCGGGCCGCACCCCGCCGACTGGAGTGGATCTTCCTCCTGCCTTGGCCTGAGACCCCCTCGTCGGCGGACGACCCCTGGCCATCCCCCGGTTTGGAGCGCTTCCGGAGGAACTTTTGGTTCCTCACGGTCGCGCCCACCACCACTTCGCGCTCCGAGCTCTGACCCGAGCTCATCGCACCAGACGCAGCGTCGGACTCCGACTCCGCATCACTCCTCTCCTTTTCTTTGTTTTTGTTTTTGTTTGCCATATTTGTTCCCACGAGTATAAACTTTGTGTATTGACTCAAAATATCGGTTCGCACTAGCGACTAATTATCTAATAGCTACCCATTAGTCAAGCTTACAACCTCCCTCACGGTGCGCCGCCGCTTGGAGGTTTGGGGTAATTTTTTATAGAGGATTTCTTCCTCGCGGTCCAGGCGGTTAAGCCAAGACCCTCGACCCCCGTCAAGTGCCAGAGACATGACCTTGACACTCTTCGGGGCTACGAGACCAACGGTGGCAGAAGGCTTCCTCCTGCCTGCCCGACGGCAGTGTAAGTGCACGCCGAGCCCGTACTCCAACGCTGCTCAACGTGTACTCTCTCCGAGTACACGTTAGAGCGTTCTTCCGACAGGATATTGGCATACGGACAACGAGACCCCTTAGGCACACAGTACCTAATGGGGAGACATTGCCCGCATCCCAGGGTGCACCGTCCTGAAGACTGGCCTTCCCCCCGGACGCATCCGAAGGGAATTCCAGCCCACAGGCACACGGGGAGGTTTCCTGTCCAAGCACCCCTTATAAAGTGACCCTATGTTTACAATTCATTCATTTACGTAACACGTCCGTCTTTGGGTCACCGACTTACATAATATGTGTACCAAATTTTATCCCAATTGGGTCAGTGGTTTCGGAGGAAATTGGCTGTGACAGATGGACGGACAGGCAGACACACGAGTGATCCTATAAGGGTTCCGGTTTTTCCTTTTGAGGTACGGAACTCTAAAAATTTAAATAATTAAAAAACTATGTTTTTATTTATTATTTGTTGAATTATGTTCAACAAATAATAAAAACTAGTCAAGCGTAATACTTACTTATTTTTAAATAAACATGTAAAAATTATAAAATGTTGGTACGGAACCCTCAGTGCGTTAGTTTTTATCAAATGAGTCTGCTACTCGTTACCAACTGTCCCGTTAAATGTAACTATATTTTGCCTTGAAACTAACACAGTAACAATTATAAAATCAACCGAACTATGCGGTTGTGACTATTGTTCAGTAAAATATATAATATTCTTTGTTGATTTACACCATGAACTCTTGTAGGGACTATATTTTGACCTCAACCTTTTTAGTTTTGTAGGTTCAAATGCGAGGTCTTGTTTTATTTATCATATTATGTTTATGATAAAATCAGCCAAACCAAATTGTTCAGATTTGTTTGGTAAAATGTAGAATATTCTGTGTTAATTTACATCATGAACTCTGGTAAAGACTACATTTTGACCTCAACCTCTTTTGTTTTGTAAGTTCAACCGCGAGTTCTTGTTATATTTATCATAATTTTAATGGTAAAATCAACCATACCAAATTATTGAAAGGACGATAACCATTTTTCCCTGACATATAATATGTGTCAGGACAAAAAATAAAGATTACAGTAAATTCCAAAAGTAGGTATCCTTAATTATTTCCATTTTGATTTTTGGGATACATGTAAAACTAATTAAAACTGGGATTTTTTATTCACTGATAAAACATAATTTACGCGTTTGCGGTTTGCAATTAATAGTGACAATTATTCAAACATATTTTTGGGGGACTAATAAGTTAGGTCTCTTTACTTCTACTTCTTTACTCTAATCTCTTTTCATGAAAATATGAAAGAAATAGGTGTGTATTTTGTTGACTATGTAAACGTCTATTCTGTGAACAAAAACGGCTAATCCGCAGTCCACCTACAACATTAAAGTCTATCGGTTGTTCAGGTGGCTCTCAACCCTTTGTCTAGAAAATAATCGTAAATTGTTTGGGCACATTAAACCAGTACTGCCTCGAAAGAGAAATCTACTACTGCTATGTCTGAGGCAATATTCCTTCTACTATTTGCATTTCACTGCTTAGAGGCATCAAATCGTCTTTCATTTATCGAAAATGTTTTCTACGAAAACTATTCTAATGGAACCAATTATTCATAAAGATGCCTATAAAAAAGTAGCGGCAAAAACTCTGTAACGTGTGTGATCTTATTAATGTAAAAGGGTTTTTTTAAATTAAAAATACAAGACACTATAAAGACGTACAGCTTTCAATGAAATAAAAGAAAATGAAGCCCAATCTACGGCCAATGGACTATAAATTAACTTTGTAATCTGCAATTTTTGACAGGGCACGCGTCCAGACTAATTTGGTCGTTGTTCTTTGTTTTATAAAATGTACAATATTCTTTGTTAATTTGCACTATGAACTCTGGTAGAAACTATATTTTGACCTGAAGCTTTGTTCTGTAGGTTCCACCACGAGGTCTTGTTATATTTATCATATTATTTTTATGATAAAATCAACCAGACTAAATTGTTGAGATTTGTTTAGTAAAATGTACAATATTATTTGTTAATATACACTATAAACTCTAGTAGGGACGATATTTTGACCTCAACCCTTTTTTGTTTCGTAAGTTAAACCACGAGTTCTTGTTATATTTATCACATTTTTATTATAAAAATTACCAGATAAAATTGGTGAAATTTGTTTGGTAAAATGTACAATATTCTTTGTTAATTTACACCGTAAACTCTGATATGGACTATAATTCGAATGCAACCTATGTAGTTTTGTAAGTTCAACCGCGAGGTCTTTTTATATTTATCATATTTTTATGATAAACTCAACCAGACTAAATTGTTGAGATTTTTTTGGTAAAATGTACAATATTCTTTGTTAATTTACACCGTAAACTCTGGTAGGGACTATATTTTGATCGCAACCTATGTAGTTTTGTAAGTTCAACCGCGAGGTCTTGTTATATTTATCATATTTTTATGATAAACTCAACCAGACTAAATTGTTGAGATTTGTTTGGTAAAATGTACAATATTCTTTGTTAATTTACACCGTAAACTCTGGTAGGGACTATATTTTGATCGCAACCGATGTAGTTTTGTAAGTTCAACCGCGAGGTCTTGTTATATTTATCATATTTTTATGATAAAATCAACCAGACTAAATTGTTGAGATTTGTTTGGTAAAATGTACAATATTCTTTGTTAATTTACACCGTAAACTCTGGTAGGGACTATATTTTGATCGCAACCTATGTAGTTTTGTAAGTTCAACAACGAAGTCTTGTTATATTTATCACATTTTTATTATAAAAATTACCAGATAAAATTGGTGAAATTTGTTTGGTAAAATGTACAATATTCTTTGTTAATTTACACCGTAAACTCTGGTAGGGACTATATTTTGATCGCAACCTATGTAGTTTTGTAAGTTCAACAACGAAGTCTTGTTATATTTATCACATTTTTATTATAAAAATTACCAGATAAAATTGGTGAAATTTGTTTGGTAAAATGTACAATATTCTTTGTTAATTTACACCGTAAACTCTGGTAGGGACTATATTTTGATCGCCACTTATGTAGTTTTGTAAGTTCAACCGCGAGGTCTTGTTATATTTATCATATTTTTATGATAAAATCAACCAGACTAAATTGTTGAGATTTGTTTGGTAAAATATACAATATTCTTTGTTAATTTACACCATGAACTCTGGTAGGAACTATATTTTGATCGCAACCTATATAGTTTTGTAAGTTCAACCGCGAGGTCTTGTTATATTTATCATAGTTTTATGATAAAATCAACCAGACTAAATTTTTGACATTTTTTTGGTAAAATGTACAATACTCTTTGCTGATTTACATAAAAACTTTGGTACCAACATCAACCTTTTTAGTTTTGTAAGTTCAATAGCGAGGTTTTGTTATATTTATCGTAGTTTCCTTGTAATTCAGCCAACCTTTGCTAATTTGGTAAATCCAACAAACCTTTTTTTTCAGTGTTCGTACACGACAATACAACATCAGATATTAGAAACTCCTTGGCAAGTACTCGTTAAAACAACGTTTAACCGGTAACCATGGCAACAGCGGTAGATTTCTAGCTAACAACGGTATAAATCAAAGACAGTCACAACACAATACTTAACGGGAATGGGCATATAAATAACTTATGAGTAACTAACTAATCGAGTCTCTCGAATTTGCCCGCAAACTTAGTTTAACACCCCTTTTGACCAGCTTACGGGTAGCATAAGCATAATTAGCCTGTAATTGTTGCCACCGCCTGTGGCACACAGGCCTTGTCTAGGTGAGGGTTAATAGATGTCACATGTCTTCGAATTTTTGGTTCTAGGACATGCCGGTTTCCTCACGATGTTTTCCTTCACCGTTGTGAGAGCACTGGTGATGAAATAATTTACACAAAGTAAAGCGCGTTTCTGGGTTCAAATGACCTAAAACTCGTAAGCCTCGACCGTTTCCACTGGGTTACTGCTCCAATTTTCTGCTTTAGAGGTATGAGGAACAGGGTGTAAAGTTCACTCATCCTCTATAGAAAAGGGAGGATGCTCCGACCAGACGGGTGTCGTGTCTGGCGGGCAAATGCTCGACGATTGATGTCGGGGAAGTTATATACAGGCTGAATTTTTAGTCACCGTCCTAATTCATCTTTGGCGAAAATCATTGAATACGTGTTTTTTCTTTTAGTATCACTCAATACAAAAATATTGAGATCTACCAAAGGAAGTTATTATATACCACGCAGAGCGGATAATTCTTCCGAGAAAATGACATAATATAAAAAATTTACGTATCGCTTTTTTTTCAATAATGGAGTTAGTGAATCATATCTACCCATTATCTACCTAATGCCTAGAAAAAATTTGGACGGTGACTAAAAATTCTGCCTGTATATATGCTATTCGCGCTGTAAACTAATTGCGCAATGCAAAATTTCTTTGACGTCAGGATTTTTGAGTGACGTCAGGGTTTTTGTTTGGCGTCAGGTCTTTGATGCGTCTGGCTGCAGCCAGAAATGGTGGTAATACGCGTATGTACGTCCCTGGACGAGCTTCTTTAGAAACAGCTCTACGACTACAGATTATGTATTTAAAACATTACGACAAGAGCTCTTAGGAAATAATTTACAAAGCCTTCTAGAGAGCGGCTTGATGAATTTTAATACAGCCTTTGGATTTATGCGAAACCGCAAAACAGTGGCAATGTGCTATTTGATACCAAACTTGGGTGTCGTCGATGTTATTTTAGACCTGAATTCAAAGACCGTGTTGAAGATCATAAATTGCATTACGCGTTGATAATCGCGCTAATACGACGCCCTGCGTGTCCAGTATAATAATGTATTCAGAATGCTGTTGGGTCTACCACGCTTTTGTAGCGCTTCTGGGATGTTCACCGAGGCCAGGGTTGATGGTTTTCATGCCATTATACGGAAACGGTGCGCTTCTATTCTCGGTAGAATACGTGCATCACCCAGCATCCTGAGTGTATTGTGTGATAGGTGGGACAGCACGATGCTGGCTCACTGGATACAGCTGCACATAGGTAGATGTCAGTTGTGTCAATTTTGTACATAGATGTGGTTCTTACGAACATTAGGTTAAGACCTTTACGGACGCTTTTACGAACGTGCTCGTCTTTCTACATTGTTCTCACATGCAAAATTTCAAAATGAATGATGTAACCAATATTTTGTATCAAATTTTTTATTTAAAAGAGTGTCCGTGGAGTTTCTTGCCCGTTCTTCTCCATAGGTACCTACTACGCTTTGGAATGGGCAACTAGCTTCATATTTTTGACTGACCGACCCCTTGACAATTCAAAAGTGCCTGTAAATGGTTTAATTGAAATAAATGCTTTGAGTTTGAGTTTAAAACAACGAATGGATCTTGTAATTTGATGTGAAATAAAATATATTATAATATTAGGCTACCTACTTCAATATGACAGTGAGTATCTCTGCTTTGTACTAAATAAATAAAAAAACAAGAATATCTCATTATCTGTACTATGTTTGGCTGTCTGCCATTTTTAAGCCAAGACTTTTATATTCCGTATATCGACTCCGATAGGGTTCAAGAACTTGACTCGTCCATGAACTCAATGTACTCAATATGTAAATAATTGCAAGCAATTCAACGAATATGAATGTTGGTATTGTGCTGAGGACTGTGATAATAGGACTGATTTGATTAAGATCAGGCACTCTAAAGACAATTTTCACGCAAGCTCCGCCCCCAACCCCAAGCACCCCGCAACTCCGATATTTATGTACTAAACGCTAACACATCAGTAATAAAGTTGAATATCGCGTGCGGTCTTTGATCGTGTTCGAGCACGAAACTAAATGGCGTAAGTCTCAATTTTTATTTCCTTTTTAACTAGAGTAATAATTGATCTAGAGAAAATATATCTTTTGGCTCGATAGTAAACTATATTTCCTTACTGTGAATACTTATTTTAGACATACAAGCCACGTAATCTTGATTTGATATCAAAAAAAGACATGGTTTTCAAATAAAAAATGAATCTAGCGAAAATTTCACAATTACGTAACTGTCTTGTAGATGAAAAGAAAAAGATCCAATAAATCATATACTAAAGTTTCATTTTGATTATATGCGTGACTGTTTCAGAATATTAATGCAAATTAACAACATCGAGGTTTAGATAGACGACATATTGCCGACATTTTCCTTAGAATTAATAAATAGCATCTGAGTATGTACTGCTTTTGGATTTTTTGACATAACTAAAAAATCAACAATTTTGAGTAAGCATTCAGGTGAACGCGCAAATATATTTTTTGCTACAAAAAACGACATTACGCTAAGCCTAAAAATGAGGGAGCTACAGAGGTTGTGACTTAATGCTTCGTAGCACTCTTATCGCTACTTTTAAGCTTTTAAATCATCATCCCGAAAATTGTTATTTTTACCCGACTGCCCCAGAAGTAGGGTAATGTTTTTCTAGTATGTTGGCACGTTTCTGTAGCCTAAAATGGCTTGATGGATTTTATGAGGTCTTGTTAGATTCGTCTTAATTGTAGGTTATAATATAATATTTATTTGCATCTGCAAATACAAAAAACGGGAATCGGGTTTTTTAAAATAAATTACAACAATATTGGTACCATATCAAATAAAAGCTAGTACTTAATAAGTAAATTCCAAACATATTACAACTAAAAAAAAAAAAAAAAAACGTAACTAAAGAATTTTGGTATCGCAGGCGCGATAAACAAAAGTTAAGTACACCATTTTTCAGGTCATTGGTTTGACCCGCCTGCAATACCAAAATTCTGTAGATTATAATGCTTTCAGTTGTGATTTTGCAGTAGGGGTTTTTGAAGTGAAAACTTTTTTAGCGGCGTTGTGCACTTTTTTTGTGATGGGTAAAAAATGTTAAACTCGCGTTAGGACACGTGACCTGATCGAAAATTCGTAAGATAAATTTGTTATCTAATAGTTCTGAAGTGTTAAATTTTTAATGTAATATAAATTGTCATGTTTGTGTACGATAGCGCAATAAATGAATATTGTATTTTACCACATAAATGATAGTACCTACTTTTATAATTATTCCCTAACCATTCCAAAATATAAAAAAATGCACAACGATAATATTCAAGTTTTCACTTCTGCCGGCACTCCCGGAGTGCAACCTGTTTTTTTTTTTTAATTATGACAAGTATCTACTCCATTTCTTCGTGTTTCTCGTCGCCTTTGAATAATAGAAAAGCATTTGGTTTTAAGCACGACTAATCGCATTGTCGATCAACGCAAGTAATTCGTGTCTAAATACCTTTGCGCCTAAGCCTCAGGTAGGTATGCATAGTTAGGCACAAGAATTTGCAAGATTGACTATAGATACAGCACCTAGGTAGGATGTCAGAATTCCTTGTACCTACCAACTTTCTAAATACTTGGATGTTGTGTTGGCTTGTTGGGTATTGTCACCGCGATTGTACGAGTGTGATCGGCCGAAAGATTATATTTGACTAGCTCCGCCCCGCGGTTTCACCCGCATAAGTTTCGATCCCGTGGGAATATCGGGATAAAAAGTATCCTATGTGTTAATCCAGGTTATAAACTATCTGTGTGCCGAATTGTATCCAAATCCGTTCAGTAGTTTTAGCGTCAAGAAGAGACAAACATACACACTCACAAACTTTCGCCTTTATAATATTAGTGTGATTAGTAGGTATGCTTATTTGCAAGCTCCTGCTTCTTTTGTTTTTTATTCGAACTCCTTTGTTAGCGTTATTTTTATTTTCGCTCGCACTGAGCAATGCTACTGTTTTTTCGGGCGATACCTACGCGATATCGATTTTAATTGGCTGAAAAAACGAATTCTCTCGTTTTTCAGTATAGTACATTGAACACTTGTATTTTGATAGGTAGATAGGTAGTATTAGGTAGTGTCGCGAGTTTATTTTGTAATATTTACACACTGACCATTTATACTTCGACGCGTTTTTACGCCATGATCTGTTGAATGATTACCTATCTTGTTTTTTTTTTAGCATATTTGCATTTTATTTTTAGGTTTTGAAAGTTAAGGCAAAGTTTAAGTGTTATAGGAGCTTTTTCGAGTTCGAAATAACAGGCTCGTAGATCGGGAGTCCCAGAAAACTTAGGACAAGAGACAAATTATCATCGTCATTGTCCTTATCCTAATTTATTTGTTGTTGGCGCAAATGTTGTTTTCTTCCATATTAGTCGTCATCTCAATACAGATATTAATTCAAAATTTGTTAGTGTTAAAATAATAGGGGCAGTATAAAAACAATTTTTCAAATCATCAGAAACAATTATTCAGTAGTACCTACCTATAAAAAGTCTTCAGTAACTAATAAACCATCTGATTCCGTTCTATTCCAGGAAACGAACTATTTCAGTGGCCAAAGCGTATATAATACCTACTAAGCCTAAGTATAAATTAATCACTCTTAAACTAAACAACTTGGAACCATAATGAGAATCTTTGGAAGCTTTCCAGAGCCATTCCAATAGGAACCGTTAAATTTTATTATCTGTTTACAAAAGGAATTAAACCTACTAATTAACCCGAAGCAGTCAATAATGCGGTATTTATGTGTGTCGTTAGAATTCGAGGGCGGAGTGCTGTCGGCGAAGCCCTAGACGAGAAATACGAACTTTATGTGCACATTTTCAAATGACACGCAATAAGACCAAATGCATTATGCATTGGTCACATACCTAAAAGTAAAAAAAGTAAATAAACCCTCCGCTGCTCGCTATTCCAGTTTGGAACAATATAGGTACGTATAATTACCATAGCTTTGAGAGAAATCGACTCAAGTTAAAGAGCGTTTCAACTCGAAATAATTTAAACAAGTACTTAAGTATTTAAATTACATCTAGATGCAATTTTCTGCATAATTACATAGATCCTGTTATTAGCGACAATTTCAATACCAACGATCGATAGTAAATGGTAATATTTATAAGGAGCTTACCTTGAGCGTATGTAAACAAATGGAGACAGGCGAACAAGAATATCCAGTTCCCGACACCGAAACGATACATCCCTGTCCGCCACATGTTGAAAAACACTTTAACAACACTACACAATAAGTTTTAATTCATACGATTCACATTTTCACATAAAATTCACGAATATTTTGTGATATATTTCACACAGCTTTATGTTACTTCGGCCGATCCGCCATTTTCGAGCGAGCACCGCTGCGTTCGGAAACACAACTCAATAATGAAAGGGCAATGCCCGGATATATGTGACGTGAATGCTGCAGCGTTTGAAGGGTTACTTGTATTGAAGATAGGCGCAGTACTAGTGCTGCGTGCATTCGGAACGCGTTGAGTCGATGAAAATATTTACGTTTTGTTATTTAAAGATATTATTTAAAAAAAATACCTTCTTTTTATGTTGTAATATATTCTAACAAACAATAGATGATAAATTCAAAATAGAGATTCAGAATAATTAAAAAGTGCTATTAATAACACTATAGTAAAAAATAGAATAGATTAATAGAGGTATTTTTTAACGAAAGTTAAAGATAGTCAATTAATTTTAAATAAGTGGCCTTTTATTCCATAACTTCGTATATTTTTGTAAAGATTAATCATTTTGAAATTGAAATGGATACGGAATAAGAAAGCAAAATAAAAATAAAACAAATTTATGTCGTCAATGAAATGTTTGCAAAAACTAAACGCTTCATTGTACGCTTTCGATCTATTACAAAACTTAAACATTAATTTAAGTGCATCTCTTTCTACTACGTGATTTTCCAAATAAGCCTTTCTTTCTCTCTTAGCCCTTTCATGATAAAAAGCAAGCTAATGTTTCTGTAACAAATAGATGGTCACTGTCAACTGCAGTGACAGTGACAGTGACACTAATGAATAACAGACAGCCAGTCAGACTTGCTTCTTGCTGTTGCTTGCATTGGTTGGTTGTGCATTGTTATGTTACAGTAAAACATTTATAATTTCTAAAAAAAACTCGTATAAATGCGATATTATTGGAATCTGTGAAACAACAAAAGGAAACCACAATGGAATTAATATACTCCATGAGGCGAAAGCCTTTGAAATGCGAGCCACCGCACTTTGAAAGGTAATAACAACACTTTCAATTTGTTTGGGTATAATAGTGTTTGATTCGAGCTACTTAGCTATTATTAAATGTAGTTCAAGTACGAGGAGAGAGTACTAATCCGAATAATTGCTTAAAATCTTACCTACATAAGAATAGAGACGAGTTATAGACATGTAACAATTACCTCTAGAAATTCGCTTTTAGTTCATGTTTTGAATGATAGTAATGCGTGCAGTGCTAGTCAGGCATAAAAGTCTGATTCTCACTATCCGTTCAACTAACAAAATAGGTAGCAGCGGTGTGTGACCATCTTAAAATTGCCGATTCGACCATAGTTTGGTTTGAAACTTGCCAAATCTTGCCAAACTCATGTAAAAATGTCCAAAAATTTTCCAACTTTGTTTAGCAATGTAATAGCCAACCTTATTTAGTGTAGTAGTAGTAAGAATAATACTTGTTTGATTTTCCTAATATATTTTTATTATTAATGGTGTCAAAATTACTGCGGATAGACCTGGGAGAGCGGAGGCTTAGTAATAATAGGTTCCCGTTAGCACCCTTTGTGTAGGTATGGTTACTGGTAGTGGCATGCTCCTAGTTTACTTATTTCATAACAATCAGTACTTACTTAGTACGTTAGGCCAGTACTTACTTAGTATGTTAGGCCACGTCCGGATCATCTCTAACATTGGAAATCCACGACAACAGTTATGGATCTTGCCCCAACTCTTATCTAAACTCTCTTTCATATCTGTGTTTCATCTTCCAGATACCAATAACAAATATAACCTCAATAACTACCAATCACCGTAAAACATAACTGATTGAAATATCAACCATAAACTCACTTATACTCGTTTTACGATTATCAACTTAATAACTAATTAAATTAATGTTCTTAGTTGAATGAGATAAAAACATATGACGAGAAGTACAGGGGAATCCTGAACTATCGGTCCAGGCCTAATTTTATTTTCTACATTGAATACTGTCAAAAACTGCCAAGTATATACATGCCAGTGACTAAAATAAGAGGTCAATCCTTCTAAAAGGGCAGGAAACTGCCACATATGGTCACACTGCGGTGGCCTATCTTTAAAGGCCCGGACTTACGTGTGGTCGCGAGTTTGAACAAAGGCAGGCACTTTATGTAAATAATTTTACTACCACTGCTCTCAGTGAAGGAAAACGTCGTGAGCGAATGCGAATGTCCTCTCCTAGGAGTGTTAGTGAGGGTATTTAATACCCTGCCTACTGTGCCAATCTTGGATATTGCACTAGTGATTTTTCATGACATGAAAAATCTCAAGGGGCGCTTAACTACAAGAGGATCTTTGAAATCTTTCTTTCTTAAATATTGAATATAGAGATTTTACAACAGTTCCACAATAAAACACTCAAAATTATAACTAATGCACCTCTATTTATGAGAAGAGACCCCGATTCACTATTAATTGAAACATACAACACAAGCAAAAACAAGTTTCAACTAATGACAAAGACACGGACTAATTATGGCAAAAACACAATACTAGTTGAGGGATTAGAGCGGTTTAATAATTTACCGGAGGATTTAAAGTTTAATAATAATATTATTACATATTATGTAGTGGTAAGTAGGAGCTCGTGGCTAAGTAATAACTGCCGCACGGGTCGATCCATCAGGTTAAGCTACGCTTGCCGGGGTTGGTCTGTGGATCGGTGACCATCTTTACGTACCGAGACTCCTCCGTGCCTCGGAAAGCAGGTTAAGCCGTTGGTCCCGGCTGTCATTCGTGGATCTTTGACAGTCGTTACGGGTCGTCAGAACCCCGAAAGTCTGACAACCAGTTTTACCAAGGGGTATCGTATCACCCAATTACTGGGTTCTGGAGGTCAGATAGGCAGTCGCTCCATATAAAATACTGGTATTCAGCTGCATCCGGTTAGACTGGAAGCTGACTCCAACGTAGTTGGGAAAAGGCTAGGCAGATGATGATGTAGTAGTAAGTACAAGTCTGAAATCTCCAACTCGTCTTGAGCAAGCGTGGTCATCAAATACTCATGCCTTCTCTGTATGAGAAGAGGGCTTTGCCCAGCAGTGGGACAATAATAGGCTGGAATTATTATTCCGTTTATTCATTTTCTGCCATATTAGATACCAACCTACATTTAAAAATATTTCTGAAAATTAACAGATTTAAAAATATAAAAAGTACTGGTTCGCCGGTGTCGGGAGCAGGGTCCAACCTACCTGTGGTTAGAGTTCCAGACCATCTGTAATGTATTAGTCTTGCTAATAAATTTCATTTCATTACCCGACTATGGTAAAGCTATGATTATAATTTTGACCTGTATGTATGTTCATTTGTTACCTGATAACTCTTAAACTACTGATCATAATTTGAGAAATGAGGTATAGTTGGAAGCGTAGATCGTCCGCTGGTATAGGCATATAATGTGATGTCACTTAAGGCGCCATATAGAGAACAAAGTCCTGATGTAATAAAAAAATATAAAAAAAACACGATGGTCGATGGGTCTCAAATGAAAGGGCTTGACGAGCACATTACAAATATGTATATATATCTCATATAGTCTGAGTAAATAAATATGTTTATATTGTTAAAAATAAGCAAAAGTGAGACTGCTACATACGGCGCGGCTGTAAAAATTAATACCTAATATACAATAAAACCCAAACAATAAAAAAAAAGCGGCTCTGTTAATACTTTATCACGAAATTATCACCCCAAAATAATTTAACTAAAAAGTAAGTTCAAAAACTAAAACCCGAATACTGGAAATCAGGCTCTAAAAAGTATGAAACAAGAAAATATTTCAGACCGAAATCAAGACATAGGTACAAAAATGGTCAAGGCAAAGCCGTAGTCGCATGCCTGTATACCTAAAATTATTAGCTACGATTTTACCTTGACCATTTTTGTCCGTATGTCTTGATTTCTGTCTGAAATATTTTCTTGTTTCGTACTTTTTAGAGCGTGATTTTTCAGTAGTTGGGTTTTGTTTCATTTCAGAGACCAGCTTTCTAATTACGCAACACATTTTCGTAAACGATTACGACAAATTCGTTTAATTTTGACAGTTCAATAACATTAATTGCGTTATTTACATTGTAGAGCAGATTTTGTTTCGAACTTATGAAGCAATGGATTAGCAATTTGTTTCCAAACGATTGAAATTCCGATTGATCGTATATTACGTAATTAGGGTAAGGAACCTCCTCACATTGCGAGCCGTATCGAGGACCGTATTCAACTGCCTAGCGATAGTTATTATTATTATTTAATACTGAAGCATATACAATATTGATGTTATCCCTAGCATATCAGACCATGAAGTGGTCCGCCCGATCTGCACGATATCAACCTGCAACATCATAGCGTTCTCGTCACCCACCGAGCTGGAAGACACGGAGGGAGACACGTGGGGCGGGCACGTGTTTGTGTGCGACCTCGACACTCCGTGGGACAGTCATAAAGTTACCAGCACGGCGTATCCTGTAAGTATTTTTATTGCATTTTACCTTTTTCATTGTTTTTTTTTTTGTTAGGAACCTTCTCCGGTGCGCCTAACTTACTAAAGTTTCATCACAGTCACTCGAGCCATTTTCAAGTTTTTGCGAGACTAACGCACGACATTTTTTTTATTGCTTCTCCCGGCAGCCTAGGAGGTCGTCGGTTGCCTCAATAAATTAAGGCCTCAGCCAGAGCATAAAACTTAGCGACTTCACGCTAAGGGCACCCCCTGTGGGGTACAGACCTCGGCTTAAGGCGTCACTCGGGGAGGACAGCAGTTATTTTGACCTAGCAGTCAAAAATTGCCTACAATGCGAATAAATACATGCAAACTTCTAACCCTTATATCTCATTTCGGACTGAGTTTAGAGACATGTATGTCAAATAAGTTTCGTTTGTTACACTATTCTATACTAGAAAAACAAGATTTGGTTGATCGCCGCGAGGAAAAAAAGACGCCACCTTCCTTAATAAAATCGGCATTAAGCTTCGTGCAGACTAGCGCGACGCGACACCGGCTATTGTTATACCGTGAAGTTTTCTTAGAAATTGTATTGTTGCGAGTCGCGTCGCGCCGTTCGTCGCGCTGGTCTGCACGAGCCTTTATCCTTTGTTTTCTTTTCCCCAATTTTTTTTTTGTGTTTGTTCCTTTGCTTGCGTCATAAACTCATAATGTACCGTAAATAAACGTATTTTGTTTCTTTTTCTTTTCTGCAAATTTAACTACATCGAAGTATTATTTGTCTTCATGAACAGAAAATCTGACAACCAGTCTTACCAAGGGGTATCGTATTACCCAGTTACTGGGTTGTGGAGGTCAGATAAGCAGTCGCTCCATGTAAAATACTGGTATTCAGCCGCATCCGGTTAGACTGGAAACCGACCCCAATATATTATAGTTGGGAAAAGGCTAGGCAGATTGATTGATTTGTCTTCATGAAACGGTCTTCTTCCCATCGAATATAATTTCGAGAGCTGTATTGGTGTTTTAAATTATTGTAAGTAATTATGTTATCACTAGATTTTGCCTGCGTTTTCCCTCACATTCGACGTCGGAAATTATTCTATGGAAACATACTACGGGATAAAAATGGTCCTATGTCCTAACCTAGGAGGACTCTATAACCAATTAGGATCGGGGGGTCGTCACTAGTGAGGGTGACTGAAGCAAAATACTTGGGTCACATGCTGACGGATCGCCTACAGGATGATGCAGACTTACCCACGAATACTGAAACGTCACTCAAAATTTAAGGGCTGCTTAACATTTGAGCAGCTCCTAAACTTTAGATTTCGTATTGTCAAACGTCACTTTTGAGTATCTGTTAAATATAAGTGCTACTTAAATTTTGAGTGACGTTTCAGTATTCGGGGGTTAGAGAGGGAAAGGAGGGCGTTGGCAGTCCGCTGCAATATGTTGGCCCGCAGATCCGCACAATGTAGGTACTACAGATGTAAAACTGTTACTTTTCAGAGCCTTCTGTCAGTCATTCTACACGTGCAGTCTGTGGATCAATTTCACGCGGCGGGCTTACAATGCCCTGCGTGTTCAGTACAATGACGCTCTGAGGGCAGTGTTGAAGAAACCCAGGTACTGCAGTGCTTCGGAAATGTTTGCGGGAGCTTCCATCGATGATTTCTTCTCTATCATCAGGAAAAGAACCGCATCGATGATGAGCAGGGTCCGTGGTAGCACCAACGCTGTCCTCAGAACGTTAGCGTGCAAAATAAACGGTCCGTTTACTGTTTACTGGGCGAGTGTTCACTTACTCAGTAACAGGAAATAGACTAAGTTATCTTGATTTTGTAGTAACAAATTACTAACACCCTGTTTTATTTGTATTTTTATGTGCTCCACTAACAACCCTACTAACGTTTTTTGTTTTTCTGGTTTTTTTTCGTTAAAAATGTATTGACGTATGTCTGAAATAAAGATATATTATAATTATAAATCTTTTTTTTATTTTTATTCCTTATAGGGAAAGTTGTTCAGTATGACAAGTGGCATCACCTCTTGACTCCTCTTGCAGGCAACTATGGATTAACTATTATTGATTCTACAACAAAACTCATAATTTCAGGTGTCAGTACTGGAATGGGACATTGAAGGCAAACAGTTACTGGTAGCGACCACGGTAGGAGAAGTTTCCGTGTACACTCAGAAGGATTACCTCCTCAATGATTGGACCTGCATCTATACTGCTAACTTTCCAGGTGCGTAGACTTTACCTTCAGAACTGTAGCAAAATATGTTAATTAAAATAAAAACCGGCCAAGTGCGTGTCGGACCACGTACAATAAAGTATTCCGCAGTTTGGATGAATTTATCCCAAGAACAAACTTGATATTGTTGTTGAAAAACATGTTCTACCACACGGAATATATGGGAGAACATGTTTTTGCAAATGTAAGTTGGTCGATTATCACTCGTTAACTTGTAGAGCCCACTTAGCTGTGACAGTTTTTCTTTTAATTCCGTTATACAATATGTAAAAACAAACTTGTCCGATCCGAAAGGGGTTGGTACTGCAATAACATTACCTTAACCTAAAACTAATACAAAAACTTATTATTATTGAAAATAAAAAGTTATTGGTTATTTAAAACCTCGAGGAGCTCGTGGCTAAGTAATAATAGCCGCACGGCTCGATTTTTCACAAACAAATTTTTCACATAACCAAATAATTAGAAATAATAAAGACATAAATAATAATAATATTTATTCAAAAAAAATACAAGGCATACAAATTAGTACAATTTTTAGCTGGCAAGAGGGGGGGGGGGGAATACACATGGCTGTAACAACACACACATATATTTTTGAACAACCTTTCCAACGACATCCCACACCATGAGATAGACGAGAAAAGAAAACATACCCACTTTATGTACAAAGGAGGACCCTAAAAAAAATTTTGCTCTTGGTTTAATTTTAACACTTTTTCGGCTTGATTAATATTGTATACCCATGTCAAATTACAGCTTTCTAGTACAAACAGTCTCTGAGCTAAGCCGCGGAGAGACAGACAGACGGACATGGCGAAACTATAAGGGTTCCGTTTTTCGTTAGCCAAATAGCAAAAATTATTAGGGTTCTGAAAATATATTATACCCGCTTTGTTGCCCTATAAGTATTTGCAATCGCAAGCGCAACTGTTAACCGTTAGGTCCTGAAAAAGAACCCCAACATCAAGCAATGGATAAAACTGTCAAACTTATTGTTTGAATACGAGGCTTTTGGCTAATTTGTATGTGTAATGATTTTATGTATTTTTTTGTAATGTGCAGTTTGTTTGTGCAGTTAACCATTTTTTTTTCTTTTCTTTCTTATTGTTTTCTTTTCTTATTCAAATTCATTTATTGATGTAATTTTTGGTACCTTTTACATGAGATCCTTTCAAGAGATAAAAACAGCTCCTAATAAAGTTAGGACTTGTTTTGTAATTATAAAGTACAAGCCTAAACCTACAAGTCAGTTGTTGTATTTTTCAGGTGAACACATAATCCGCGCGGCGTTCTTCCATAACGGTCGCCGGCTGGTGATGGTGGACAAAAAGCCCGACGCTCCCGTCACTGAGAGAATACAAATGCTGAGACCCACACCCACGCTCAAAGGATTCGGGTAAGTACACCTTTATTGATAACTAGCTTCTGCCCTGCGCCCGTGTGGAAGTCGATAAAATATAGCCCATGTTACTCGATAATGTAGCTTTCTGTGGGTGAAAGAATTTTTCAAATCGGTTACCTAAGTATTTTTTGAGTTTATCCATTACAAACATACACATATACAAATAAATAAAAAGATTAGTTTAAGATAGATAATAATATTAATTTATAATTTACTTCTATAGTAATAATAATAGGGGTCAAACTATGAAATTGCCGTTTTACAGTAATAGGTACTTCGAATTGACATAGAACCTTCATGGTTTGAGATTTTGAGTGAATCTTTTTTCACATGGTACCTATAAAGTTCTTTTAAAAAATGTGCAACATTTGACCATCGACTTTTAGTTGTTTTTTTTATTCAGCTTAGACAATAAAGATGGATACATCGAAAATTCGAGCTAGCTATTTTTGAATACGAGTTCCGACGCGGAACTAACGCGGCAGAAACAGCTCGCAATATCAATGTTGCATTCGGAAAGGGGACTGCTAATGAACGCACCGTGCGATTTTGGTTTAAACGCTTTCGTGATGGAAACTTTGATTTGAAGAAGGAACCACGTGGAAGACAATGAATGACACAGGTGAATAACAATGAATTGAAAGAGATGATGGAAGCCGATCCGAGCCAAACTACCCAGGAATTAGCGGCATGGTTTAACGTTACCTTACCAACAATATTGACTCATTTGCGTAAAATCAATAAAAAAAAAAAAAAAAATGAGAAATGGGTGCCTCATGATTTGAGTGATCTGCAGAAAAAAACGCGTGTTGAAACTTGTGTTGCCTTGTTGAATCGATACAGAAATGAAGGAATATTGGATCGAATTGTGACATTTGATGAAAAGTGGATTATTCACGATAACCGTAAGTGCAAAATGCAATGGCTGACTCCAGGTCAAACGCCGTAACAGTATCCTAAAGCAAAGCTAACCAATAAAAAGGTAACTGTTTGGTGGTCTCAGCATGGTGTTATTCACAACAGCTTTCTCCGATCTGGTCAAGCAATAACGGCAGATGTCTACTGTGCTGAACTCCGAACAATGATAGCAAAACTAGCAGTGAAACAGCCCGACTCATGAATCGATCTTCGCCATTATTGCTCCATGATAACGCGAGACCTCATACAACACGAGAAACCGTTTCAACTCTACAGGAACTGCAATTAGAAACCATTCGTCACCCTCCGTATTCGCGCGACCTTGCTCCAACGAACTACCATTTTTTTCGTAATTTTAACAATTTTCTACGTGATAAAAAGTTTTCTTCTCAGGAGGCAGTACAAAATGCTTTCACACAGTTTGTCGAATCTAGATCACGAGAGTTCTATCGCAAAGGCATAAATGACCTTCCTATTAGATGGCAGCAATGTATAGATAATAATTATTTTAATTAAATAAATATGTTAAATAAAAAATAAAAAGAATTTATATAAATTTTTCAGTAAAAATCCGCAATTTCATACTTTAACTCCTAATATCATAGATTATGCAATGGCATAGTATGTTTCACGTCATCAGCTATCTAATTACGCAACATATTTTTGTAAACGATTACGATAAATTTGTTTAATTTTAACAGTTCAACAACATTCATTGCGTTATTTACGTTGTTGAGCAGATTTTTTTTTCGAACTTATGAATCAATGGATTAGCATTTTTTTTCAAAACGAATCAAATTCCGATTGATCGTGTATTATGTAATTAGGGTACTGGTTTAAATAAGAAAAAGTATGTGTGTGATTTTTCAACACATTTCTGGTCTAGTTTTACATAGATTAGCATGGAGCCGTTTATTATGTTGTATGTTGACTTGAAAGAGCTCACTTAAATGTCGCATATCGCTGATGGTGGCGAGTGTGTTCATCATTCGGTTCCCTACAAAATGGTTGAGCGGGATGGTGCTGATCTACGCGCCGTCAGTTGAGACTGGTCATCTCTTATCTGCTAGGGCTTATTTAGAATCTTTTATTTTGATTGTTTTTAATTATTTTTTACATTGTTCTACTTCTCACATATAGAAGCAACAAGATTAATGTACCCAGAATCTTGATTTAAAAGAGTGTCCTTGGAGTTAGAAAGACATAAGTTAGACTAGAAGTTGGAGTTAGAGTTAGAAACTATTTTCTTTTCTTTAGTTTCTAAAATTCGATGTGCATACCATATTTCAGTGGCATAGCTTGCGAAGGTGCCTGCGTCATAACAGCCACCGGACTGATCGGCGTGCTAACTCCGCCCACGGAAGGGACGCGCGCACACGTCGCGACCGACTGCCTGCGACCAACGCGCGACCACATCACCGCGGCCAGTATTGCACATAAAAGTGAGTTCTACATGCTGACTGACTCGGCACATGGAAATGAAATGATTTTATTGTATGTAAATAGGTTTGTAAAAAACTTATTTACAGAAAATAAAATCATTTCATTTGGAAGGAACGCGTTCATACCTCGTGACCGTCTGCCTGCGTAAGTTAATGACGACTAAGCTACCTTACGACCCGTCTGCATATCCATCATGTATATTATAGAAATGTATTTTTTCAAAATTGGGTCAGATTTTGAAGCCCCTTTGCACCCTATACAAATATCAAAACTGTATCGCTATTGCTCTAGAGTCTAAAAAATACAATAGCAGAAAGAAACGACGAAAGAAACAGACGAACGAAACAAACGATGACGAAACAGAAGATAGAATAGTTATATTATCCAACATGTGAGGAAAGTTCGTTTTTCCAAGCAAATGAACTTGCTCAGATGTTGCATACAAAACTTTTCACCACTCCCAGCAAGAAAGTATTCAGTCATCATAGGTAAATAAATTAAATAGGCACAAAGCAAATCAAAATAATTCTTTATATTTTAAAATATCTTTAAAACTTAACATAAAAAAATCAGGCAAGGTTAGTTTCTGAACGGGATCATTACTTTCCCCACTGTTCAAAGAGTGAGGAAAACTAACTTTCCTCACTGTTGAAGCAGTGAGGAAAAACCAACTTTCCTCACTGTTTTCGTAGAGGAAAGACACTTCTTTCGTGCGGGAGTGGTGAAAATATATGTCCTCTATTGTATTTTATAATGGATTTCCACAAAGTCACGCCTGTTTCAATCCATCTAAAGAGCCTTTCGCCCAGTTTCCCTTGCCACTGTAAACGTTCGCAGACGGCAGCCTGGTGCTGGCCGCGGTGTGCCGCGCGGGCGGCGCGCGCCGCTGGTGCGTGCGCTGCGCCTGCGCCGCCGTGACGTCACCCGCGCCGGCGCCCGCGCTGCAGCTCAAGCCGCTGCCCACCATCTACCTGCCGCAGCAGGACGCGCAGCCAGGTAGGCGCGCCCGACGGAATATCGATTTGTCGATACTCCTCGTTCGATACAGCGATATTTTATATTATGATGTATTGATATGTAATCGTCCCGACCGAATTTCGGCCAATTTTAACGGAGATAAGCCAAGTACGCAGGAGATGTTATAGTGCACTAGTATGTGCGCAAACACAGGATAAATTGATATATTATTATCGATATTAAATAACGAGTATCGAATACATATCAAATCGCCTTGCTCGAAAGGCTTGAGTCAGGTCTTGACATCCGTAAAAATACAGCACCCACAGCGCACGCGTCGCACCTCCAACTTGTCTTTTACATGAGATTCTTGTGTATTGTCCTCACAGTAAACTTTGTACTTTGTACACTTGTTGAATTCAAAACTTCTTCCTCTTTAGAAGTGGGCTAATACACCAGTATTATTACAACATTTCAAATTAAAGAAGTCTTTGACCAAAATGTATTGAGCAGAGGTGCCTTTATTTTCTTGGCCGTCAATTTTTTATTTTTGTAAAATGTAAGTGCTTATTAAAATAGGTCTTGTAAATAAAATATGTATAGAGTTCAATGTGTGTTTTGCCGCTGATGGCGTTCAAATATTGTTGAGGACAGAGGACTAATGGTGAGCAATGAAAACACGACATAAACACTACCAGATTTATTGTCGATATCCACAGGTTTATCTTAGAATAATAACTTACACTAATCTCTGCTTTTACGACAATAAGCGGTTATAACAGAATAATTACGAAACGTGTGCAAACTCTTGCGTCTAAAAGCGGACTCCCGCTATAAAAATTAAAGTGGGCGGAAAGAACTTACGTTTAAATCGACTTCCGGTTTCTAGAAAGTTCGAGAATATTCCAGCATGTTCTGTAGTGCTTCCTCTAGTGTCGAGAAGTGACAACTACAACATTCATTCATAACAATACAATAACTTATTGATTAATCGTCCCTCTGGCATCGAGAGGCGTCAGCAGTTATCCAATATTCCATTCATGCCACGATTAAAAATCATTCATAAGTACTGACGCCCTCTAGCAGCGAGTGGCACAACCAGAGGGATACAATCTTAATGTCTTTTGCCGCTCGACAATAGATGGCGCTACTATAGTGTTTATCAGTCACATTTCTCCCGCCGTGTACATGAAATGTACATAATTGTAGCACTCTAGTGACTGTTATACACTTTACAGAGATCAATGATAACAATTTAAGTGACTCTTAACTTAATCTAATAAGTGTTATATTTTATATGCAGTAAGCACTTGTACTTAAATCAATAAATAATTTAGAACATACACACAATAGTACCTGAACGACCTAGCTCTGTTCTGGTGAAAATAGAGAATGCTCATTTAATAGTATAGGATAGTACATACTAATTCCATGCTGCCATGATAGTAGGTACTTACTAATTCCATGCTGCCATTTCATTATTCTAAGGTAGCCATCTTGTTCTAAACTTTGGGCGAACGAGCTCTGCTCGGGTTAAAATACGGAGAAAACGAATTTTCCCAGATATGAGACCTAGCTAGATCGATTTTTCGCCCTCGTAAGCCCCTATATTGCAACTTGCATCGAAATCGTTAGAGCCGTTTTCGAGAACGTGATTACAAATGTATTTATAAACAAATATTACTAATTTAATAGTATAGGATAAAGTTAAGGATAGTCACTACAGGATCCTTGCTCTGCTATATATGTATTTAATCAAATGAATTAAAAAAACTCCTCCAAACAGCATAATCCTGCAATAACAATGCCCTAACTTAGCAAGGAATGAAATTAATCCAGTTATACAATACTAAGTAAGTACCATACTAAGTATTACTCGGACTTATATTACAGTGAATATATAATTTTAAACTTTAACGGTCCTGGAGCGATATAGTCGCTCCAGGACCGTTAAAGTTTAAAATTATATATTCACTGTAATATAAGTCCGAGTAATACCCATTTAATTGGGTCCCCTATGAAATTGGCGTTTTTTTTTCTCACAAATAGAGAACCTCGTCACTTCTATGATTTAAAATATTTCATCAATTTGCTTGATATTATATCGAATAATGACCATCATAGACAACTACCAATAGTAAAAAAACCTTATTACTTATAGTTTTCTAAACATAAAAAATACTTTAAAAATGACTCCTCTTTTGTTAGCAGAAATGACCATTATTTGTTTTAAAACTTAGCCATAACTTATTTTTGTCGCATAATCTAAGTGGCATGCGATATCTTAGTTTTTAAACATTATTGCATAAACGTTTTAAAACATTAGTGTTCATGGTTGTTAAATAAATTAAGAAAATGTTACTATGAAAAATGCAACTTCTTTAAAATTCTCCCTACAAAAAGCTGATTTTATAGGTGGGGAACTAATATTAAATTCAAAACTCATCCTAACAACATGGCCCCGGAGTGACACCAAGAACACTGGCTTCAAACACAACACGGACCACCAAGTTTTATTCTACTCGTATGACGACGAGACGTTTTTACAGGACGACGCATTGTACTACTCTTGGTTTTGACGTCGATGACTCTTACAACACCATCCGCGCATGTACATGGTACATACTTTCGATCCTCCCCTTTGCCCATATGTTTCTAGTTAAGTTTGGGTCCACTACAACAACCAAATCGCCCACCTTGACTGTGGCGCCGCGTCCATGCGACTCCCGTTGGTTTTGAAGTGTAGGTAGTCCTTCGCGCACCCATCGCTGCCAAAACAGGTCCGCTAGTGCGATGCTCTCCAGTGTGAATGGCGTAGTTCATCTCGTCTTGTGAAAATCCCCGGCAGCGGGCCTTTAGAAGGCGCGTGGGGCAAGAAAGTGGTTAGGTGTCAAAACCTCCTCGTCGTCTGGATTTACCGATACATGGGTCAAAGGTCGTGAATTAAGCGTGTGTCGACTGTTCAGAGATAGCATATTCAACGGCTGTCAGCTGGTACCACTTTTCCGCCGGTGACGTGTCGCTATTAATTTGCGAAACATTCTTCCTGCGCGTGTTTACAGGATCTCGGCTCGACGTGTGTACACTGTGTACCGAGAGGTATGTAGACCGTCGGTGACACGCTGAAGTTGCGGCTCTGCGCTCCGGATTGCGTTCTCCTAGCCTCCCTTTGCTTCGTCTAGTTTGGGTCGTCTGCAGTAACGCATCTATTGCGTTTGCAAGTAGCGGCTGTGGTGTGGACTCGATATCGGTCGATGAACGAGGGTGGCGGCGCGTCGGTAGGCGTCGTCGTCCGTGTGTCGTTGCGTCGCGGCGAGGTTGGCGGCCCATCATGAGGCGACATGGGCTGCGTGTCCGCGGCGTTCGTCTGATGTTCCGGTGCCGCAATCGAGCTTCCCGCCAATAATTTTTCTGCTGGTTTTCGTCTTCTCTAGTGGTTGTTTGTGTGGAGTTGTCGTCGCATCAGGGCTATGAGGTTGGGTCTGGTGGTTGGCTCGTCAGCTTCGATTGCCGCTGTAACGGGTTCCTGCATACCGGGTTTCTTCACCATATTGCAGGTACTGCACTACACCACACTACCACTCTCGTGTAAGGACAAAACTGAATCTATGCCCGCTGAACAGTAGCACCAGATTTATTATCGATATCCACAGGTTTTATCTTTGAATAACAAAATTAAAATGGGCGGTAAGAGCTGACGTTTGAATCAACTTCCGGTTTCTAGAACGTTTGAGAATATTCCAGCATGTTCTACAGTGCTTCCTCTAGTGTCGAGAAGCAACAAGTACAAAATTCATTCATAATTATACAATAACTCGAGAGGCGCCAGCAGTTATTCAATATTCCATTCATGCCACGAGTAAAAATCATTCATAAATGCTGACGCCCTCTAGCAGCGAATGGCACAAACAGAGGGATACAATCTTAAATGTCTTCTTCTTAATTCGAGTTATGAGAAAAATAAGTTTTCTATAGAAATATTAAATTCCTCATATCTCGTCTTTATATCAGTGTCCATTCAAAATATATATTTGGAAGCCTAGATATTCTGTAATCCAATCGGAATAAATACACACTACCTTAAGAATATGTTTGATTTACAAATTATTTTGGTATTACGTTTGTATGAACAACGCATGCTTCGCAGGCCCCTTAATATCCTTAAACAGTTCTACCATAGTTCAGTTCTATATACTTATCAATGGAACTTAGATACACACATCGAAGTCAAAATCAAATAATTTATTTCAGTTAGGCACATAAAGGCACTTTCGAACTTCAAAAATACAAAAAAAAAAATAGAGTTGATTCTAGCCGCTCCTTACAAAAGGTAGTTTTCGTATAGAGAAGAATGGGCAAGAAACTCCACTTTAACCCTTTTAAAATGTTTTACCTTATTTTGGATACATTAATTATATGTGAAGACGAGGCATCTAGAATAAAATTACTATACCACAATAAGTAAAAAGAGTTTAAAATGAAGCAACAACATATAAACTGATTATGTGATAGATACCTACATGGTGCTCACATATTTACAAACATTGTAGAAGTATACGATATTCCTAACAAAATTACATGTAATACTAATACGTCAGTCAAATCAAGGTCATAAAAAAACATATATATAATTAAATTAACAACCAGTTTGATTTTGTCTAGAATCTAGTGTTATGTTATCTTCGAAACTATGTATTTTTGGAAAACGTGTTTTAGGACTTTTGGTATTATTTTTGCATATAACCTTAGAGATATGGGACATCAAAAGGTTGTATAATCTGGTGATTATAATATTTTTAATTTTGTATAAATTTGTGCATGAAGTGGTCCTCATGCACAAATTTATCAATGTTTATATGCATATCAGAGTAAAAGTTAATAGACTATTCAGTTACACAGGTCACATTAATGGTGGACATTTGGATCAAACTCAAACCATTTATTTCAATTAAACCATTTACAGGCACTTTTGAATTGTCAAGGGGTCGGTCAGTCAAAAATATGAAGCTAGTTGCCCATTCCAAAGCGTAGTAGGTACCTATGGAGAAGAACGGGCAAGAAACTCCACGGACACTCTTTTAAATAAAATAAAAAATTGATACAAAATATTGGTTACATCATTCATTTTGAAATTATGCATGTGAGAACAATGTAATAAGACATGCACGTTCGTAAAAGCGTCCGTAATAAAAAGAAGAAAAAAAGAATCATTCAAACTCAAATTATCAAATAATAATATAATTCAAACTTAAAATAAATTAAAATAAGCCATGGCAGCTAAGAGATGACCAGTCCCAACTGACGGCGCCCGTTCACGAACATGACGCATGGATCAGCACCATTCAGCTCAATCATTTTGACACATTTTCACTATTGTCTTTTTGAAATGTTGTTAGTTAAACTGGTGGGGTAATTGCGTAACGCGCATACAATGGCAATCGATGGCAATGCATTTAATTTTGACAGCTCAGCCACGTTCATTTCGTTATTTACGTTGTTGAGCAAAATAATTTTTCAAACCTATGAGGCAATCGATTAGAAACTTCCTTCAAAATCCTCGTATAGCGATTACAAATGTATTACGCAATTAAGCTGTTGTAAGGCAAGCTCTGCTGGCGCCGGCCGGCTGCCAGCAGGCTCTCGAATCACTCTCTCATGCGTATTAATATCGTGATGCCTTGCTGATAACCATTGATTTAATTTACGCACATAAAACTCATACCACATTTCTCGATTACTCTTAACAAAGACCAAAAAAAATGACAATACTATTGGATTTAGGAAGAAATTTATTAATTCAAGATATTTGTATATTACTTCGTTACGTGCAAGGGTCTTCATTGCTTTATTGGGAGACCAATTAAAATAAAATTTGATTATTGCATCGTGTCCCGTCGTGTCAGGTCGTATTGTTCCTTGTTTAATATATACTGTAATATAAGTAGACAACAATGCGACTTCGCCCAATATGAATATTAACGTGGAGATATACAAGCGACGCCATTTGTTAATAGCAGTAGGTGCGCTTGTGTTGGAGCCACGAAAAAGTGAATATACAATTACAATGTAAAGTAAAATGTTCAGTAACATGGGTGACATTAAAATAACATAAGATATAGGCCACTCATCTGTATTAATATTTAATTTAATTAAAACAAAACCAACAGAAACATGTAAAACGATTATCATTAAAGACCCGCCCCAAGCAAAGAGGCTACTTTTTAAATATCTTCTTTGCATATGCCCGTTAAAAACTTTAACAATATCTACGTAGAACATATGACATAACACGACTAACCAGTTGTGCTTCACTGCTCCTAAGTAATCAATTATAATGAAAATTACAACCCACGCCCAAAAAGGTAAATAAATTTTCGTAATTTTTCCGAAATTAAATGGATCCGATATCCGATAAAGGATAACGTATAAAAGGTTTGCCAAAATTGTGTTAAGGCACACGTAGTTTCTGTAATTGCAGAACTTCTTTATTATGCAACAGGATATCACTCCGTATATCAACGAAGCTATTATCAGTGCGTACATAATGTATCCTATATTTAACACCACAGTTTCGTGTTCCACCATCAGTCTGTGGTGTTCTTTGAACCTCCTTTCTTTTTCGTCCTCCATGCTGAATGTCACTGGATGATTGATTCACTTTAAGTCACGTTAACAGTTTTTGTGAACAGTAGCTACTAAGCACTGCAATGCTCTTAATACAAGTGTTGCATTTAAAACTGTCGATGAACCAATATGTTTAAGGTTATATACACAAACGCTCCAAAACGAATGGTATGAGTTTTATTATTGCACTTTAGTCAAATCTTGTTTGACCTTTCCTGTTTTTCTATATCTGTACCATAAATAAAGTTGAAGAGTTTGTTTGTTTGAATGCGCTGATCTCTGGAACATCCAGTCCGATTAGAATCGACTTTTTTTAGGGTTCCGTAGTAAACAAAAAAGCTGTATAGTTTCGCCATGTCCGTCTGTCTGTCTGACTGTCCGCGGCTTAGTTCAGAGACTATTTGTACTAAAAAGCTGTAATTTGGCATGGATATACATATTAATCACGCCGCCAAAGTGGTGAAATAAAATCAATACCTAGAGCATTTTTTTCACATCTATAAAAAAAATTGAAAATAAGCAAATGAAATTAGGCATTTAAATAAACCTTTTTTACAGTCCGTTCAACTGATTTTGACTTCTGTTGCTTTGGTGGCATGACAAATGGCAGCTGCAGAAAACAGTTGGTATTCTATCCACATTTTTGCTTTTAATGCCATCTTTATGCCTACGGTATAGGTAGAAGTCACAATCAGTTGAACGGACTGTAAAATAGTTTTATTTAAATGTCTAATCTTATTTCAAATGGAGTAAGTATAGTTTATTCTTCGTAAACAGGGACTAAAATATTTTGAATCCCTAGACGAAAAGTGATTTGAATTTGAAATGAGGATTTTGTTAGTAAAAGTTCCATGCAATCGCCAAAGAGATCAATCACGAACATTGTATGAACAAGTACAAGGCCGGCAAGAGAGAAAAAGTGAGTATTTTTTACTAGGAGACTCCTCATTCTCCTGTCCCTAACTCAATTTATTCGCGGTCGACGCAACATTACTTATTCTTCCATACTTGTCTATTAGACGTCATTTTGGTAGTCATTCCCTTTCTAGTCATGTCATGTTTCACACAGTCCGCCCATCGTTTCATTGGTCGTGTTATTAGGAGACTCATGAAAAATATCGATCACTATAAACTTATAGCTAAATGAAAATAGAATTCCTGACTGGTCACCGAAAAGTAGTGTAGTGGTAAGAAATATCACATGATCCTGTAATCACACCGTCACCTATATAAAGAGACTCCAGGAGCTAAACGCAAGTTGTAGTTGTTGTTGTTGCCTTAAAGTATAGTATCCACTGCAATGACCAAAATCAGAAAAATATATGATATTCTTCAGGATATATGCTAGTAACATAGTGTGTTGAAAACATAATACAACTAATTTGATACGATAGAAAAAAAAACACGAAGATTCCTGTTTTTTTTTAACGATTTAAAACCATATTTTATTAATATACATGCAATTTGGTCCGATTTTTCTACAAGCAACATTTTAACTTAATAATGTTTGTTTTTTTTTTCCAATAAATAGTTTGTTTTTTTGTAAAAAATAGTTACTTGATATTTTGGAATAAATTACCAGCGTTGCGTCATCGCGTTTCTCGTTTTCTTTTCTATGCAGTCCGACAGTGACCGCGCTTGAGCTGTTGAGAGCCTCTTAAACCGGAACACAGAAACCTTGCTTTATGGCAGAAATAGTTCTGGTGGTAGTGCACAATCAGATGCTACTAGCATACATGTTGAAAGTGTTGTTGTTACTAATACTTGTTATAAAGTTCTGCCACGTGATAACTATTAATACAATCGAATTGTCTGTTTGTATTATCAAAATAACAGCTTTTTACTTAATGCATATGAAAGTATAAACGGTACTTTTAAGGGATCTCGCGCCCAGACGGCTACAACCACGAACAGTGGTCGCAGCGAGCAGGTAAACTATAGAAACCGCTACGAATCGCGCACTTAGTCACAACGGTCAACTAGCCGCATACCATACAATACCACTAGACAGCCACGACGGGCCAGAGTCATCCTGCGGCCTTCACAAGGTCATCCGGCCACCTTGTGAGAGGCGTTCCAACGCTACGTTATCCGGTACGCGGTTACCACTCCAGAACCTTTCGGCTCTATCGGCCATCTGTTCTGCGAGCAATGTGGGGCTGCCCATTGCCACTTAAGTTTGGCAATTCTTCGGGATATGTCGGTTACTTTGGTTCTCCTGCGTATCTCTTCATTTCTGATTCGATCACGTAGGGAAACTCCAAGCATAGCCCTCTTCATTGCCCTTTAGGTGACTTTTAGCCTTCTAATAAGGCCCTGTTGTATGTACAGGGTGGGCCATCTAGTGTTTTAAATTAGAATCGGCTATAAAAAAAACTACTGTTTATTTTTTCAAATTTCTGGTTTTATTGGAACACAATATCAATCATATGACTACCACGACTGGCTCGGCAGTACCCCATCCGATCAACCTAATTTTTCAGTACATTTTCGATTGTTTCGGCTTGAATCTCTTCAATTTCAATAGGAAGGACAGGAACTCTTCAACATAACGAGATAGCTCCGTTGTGTTACGACTATTTGGATTTGTCTTGACAAGCACATTAGCCCAAGGTGTAGTCCAGGGTCTGATGATGGAGCAGGAAGGTGGCCACAGGAACTCTTCAGCCTAACAAGATAGCTCCGTTGTATTTGGGCTCGTCAAAGTCAAAGTTTTATTTGTAAAACTTAAGTAGGTGTTGTAAATAAAATATGTATAGAGATCAATATGTTTTGCCGCTGACGACGTACAAATATCAATGAAGTAAAAAAAATCTAAAATTACACTTAAATAATAAAATTAAATTTTATATAAAATTAAATGACAATACTTACACTTATCCTAAAACAAAGTTAACAATTTTGCGTTCATTTTAAAACCTCTTACACCTGTCTTTACAGATCTTTGACCTAATTCGAAAATAAGGCTATCAACTATTATTACCTAACTAGCTGCGCCCCGCGGTTTCACCCGCATAAGTTTCGATCCCGTGGGAATATCGGGATAAAAAGTATCTTATGTGTTAATCCAGGTTATAAACTATCTGTGTGCCAAATTTTATCCAAATCCGTTCAGTAGTTTTAGCGTGAAGAAGAGACAAACATACACACTCACAAACTTTCGCCTTTATAATATTAGTGTGATATTATTTATGTCTGATAGATTACAATGAAATATGTACATAAGGAATCTACAGCTTAAACAGCAATATACTCAGCTAAAATAAAAAATAAAAATACCTACTTAATAATCTATCTAATTATTAAACATAGGTGCATCATTCATTAGTCTAACAAACATAATAACTTAACTACTAAAGAGTAACATAACAACTAAACATAACAATTAAACATAAAGAGCTCTCTCTGTTATTAATTCAACTAACATATTTACTTATTACACTTACTACATTTAATAGAATGTTTGCGAATTCACTCAAATTGCATGAAAAAATATACTTACATTAAACATATTTAAATTATTAAAAAAAACATAACGTTTCTGATACATTATTTAGGTACCTATAAACATATGCTATTAAATAATATATATTTTGAGAGAGACAAATATGATTACAGCTCTGGCTACCTAATTTATTCATGATTTATATGGGTGTCAGAATAGAAGTTATACTTGGGTTATTATTATTATTGGGTTGCGTAACACATGCCTTTCATTTTGACAGCTTAGTCATGTTAATTTCGTTATTTACGTTGTTGAGCAGATGAATTTTCCAAACCTATGAAGCTTCGATTAGAAACCTTCAAAACTCTCGAATCACGATTACAAATGTGTTACGCAATTAAGCTGTTGTAAGGCAAGCTCTGCTGGCGCCGGCCGGCTGCCAGCAGACTCTCGAATCACTCTCTCATGCGTATTGATAACGTGATGCCTTGCTGATAACCATTGATTTAATTTACGCACATAAAACTCATACCACACTTCTCGATTGCTTTTAACAAAGACCAAAAATAATGACAGTACTGTTGGATTTAGGAAAAGATTTAGCAATTCTAGATATTTGTATATTATTGTACCGGAACGGACAAGGAAATATATATGAAAGTTAGGAGACCAGTAAAGTAAAAATAGAAGGACTTCTTTATATCTTTGCCCTCGAACCCAAACTAAGTCTAATGATCCATATTTTGGTAGTCGTTGTTCAATATACACTGTAACATAAGTAGACAACAATGCGACGTCGCCCAATATGAATATTAACGTGGAAATGTACAAGCGACGCCATTTGTTAATAGCAGTAGGTGCGCTTGTGTTGGAGCCACGAAAAAGTGAATATACAATTACAATGTAAAGTAAAATATTCAGCATCAAGGGTAACATTAAAATAACAAAAGTTACAGGAAAATCAGTATCAACATATTCATAGAATTTAATTGTAACAAAACCAACAGAAACATGTAAAACAATTAACAGTAAAGACCCGCCCCAAGCAAAGAGGCTACTTTTTAAATATCTTCTTTGAATATGCACATTAAAAACTTTAACAATGTCTGCGTAGAACATATGACAAAGCACAAGTAACCAGTGGTGCTTCACTGCAGCTAAGTAATCAATTGTTAAATTAAACGCCAAACCCAATACCCAAACAGTGTCGTCTTTGATTAGCCGTATGAAATATTCTGAGTTCCGATAGACGATAATGTATAAAAGGTTTGCCAAAATTGTGTTAAGACACACGTAGTTTCTGTAATTGCGAAATTTCTTTATTACCCACCATGATATCACTCCGTATATCAACGAAGCTATTGTCAGCGGATACATAATGTATGCTATAGTTAACACCACAGTTTTGTGTAATTCCTCCATGCTGAATGTTACTGGCACAGTGTTGATTGATTCACTATAAGTTAATTTATTTATTTTCACTTCATGCCACAAACATCAGTGTAGGCTCTTGTACTAGAGTTCCTGTATCACAAGAGTACAACGAAAAAGTTTTTGTAAACAGCTTGCCACTAAGCACGCATTTAATACAGGTGTTGCCTCCTAAACTGTCGATGGAACAGTATTTTTAAGTTTTAATTAATCGCTTCAAAACGAATTAAATTAATTGTATTGACTTTCCTGTTTGACATATATATTTGTAAGGAGTCAAACAAACGTCACCCCTCCATTGCTTATAAGAGGAAATTCACGCGGCGTTTAGGCCTTAACGTATTCCTCAAACTTTGGCTTTCCCGTTTGTCATATTATTTCTCAGAAATCAAACGGACGCCTTCATTGCTTTTAACATTTAGGTTAAATGAGTTTATATAATTGTTTATAATTTTACTTTTTAAGTCAATTTATTTTAATTTATTGTTTATTTATTATTTATTTATTTATTTTATTATTTATGTACACACATAAAAATAGATACAGATAAGACATAATCATAATTATGAATACAAAGGTACTGCTTATTTCTTAAGAAATTTCTTCCAGCAGACCTGCGACAGGAGAAATGAGAAAGAAATGTAGACAATAGTGTGTGAGAACAAGAAGAGAAAAAATTATAAATATGCGAAGTCTTAAACTAAAATATTGAAATAAACCTACACGTATAACGTAATAAATTAACATATACTTAAATAAATACATAGAGCTTAAATATATAAACATATATAACCGTGAGTATTTATATACTATAGGTATATAAATACTCACGGTTGAGAGGAAAGGTAATGCTCTTTTACTCGATATTTGAAATGTGAAACAGTTTTTAAGTCACGAATGCTAGGCGGTAGTGAGTTCCACAACCTTACTGCATGGACAGAGAAAGAATAGGAATAGTAGCTTGTTTTATGAGGATGAGATTTAAGGAGGGATCTAAGGTGTGATCGACACGGTGCGTCGCTAGCCCTAGCATAAGAAAAACGCTCACGCAGGTAGGAAGAATAAGACGGGTTGTGTAAGACGTTAAAGAGGAGACATAAGATCCGAGTGTTCCTGCGAAGGCGGATTGGGAGCCACTTGAGTTCCTTGCGAAGATGGGAAACATGGTCATATTTTCTAAGTCCGAAAACAAAGCGAATGCACAAGTTTTGCAAGCGCTCAAGCTTGTTTAATAGCTCCTCAGTAGCATCCAGGTAGCAGGAGTCGGCATAATCTATGATCGGCTGAATAAGTGTTTGTGCCAAAGAAATTTTAGTCTTCAGGGGCAGGAGACTTTGGAGGCATAATCTTCTCATTACAATGTTTTTTTATGAGTTGTATTGCAATATGTGGTTAGCTAGTTTATCAATTATAACTTCTAGTTACAGCTATATGTAAGCGGGCACGACCTTTATGCCTGGGGGCTTTATTTTCTTTTTTTAGATATTGTTTACGTTTCGTAATTTTTATTTCTGCTTGAGTATAGTTCTCGATGTTTTTGGTTGGTATATTGGCGTGTGCTAGCTCTCATAAGGCTATTAATTTTCATTTAAATTATGTTTTGCGTAGGAATGTAAATTATCTTGCATACTATTGTATAGAATCATTTTTTTTTTCTAACTAAACAGACAGCTGTGCTGCTGTGGAGTTTGTTGCGCCACTTCTTCTTCCCAGCAAAAGCACTAGGAAGTGGTGAAGGGTGGGCGTTTTGGGGGACTGTCTTATGTAATTTTGACGTTCGAAAAGTGCTGATACTCAGCCTAGTTTGAATAAATGACATTTGAATTTGAATTAGAGGAAATGCGCGCGGCGATTAGTCCATAACTTATTCCTCAATTACTAGAGCAAATCTCATCATCTCATCAAATATATAGAGCGGGGGGAGAGAGTTCCTATCTGTTTTGTTTTTATCAATAATATAATTATTTTAAGTATGCAAATAAATAAAATTGAAGTGTCTATTTGTAATGTCAAAATAACAGCTTTTGACTAAATGCATAATTATGTAAGTACAGATAGTGCAATCTACTGAGACGCGCCCCACTCCGCTCCGCTCCGTACTAAAGTACAGCTTACAGTACAGTAATCGCGGAGTGGGGTGCGTCGCCGTGGATTGCACTATCTGAATTGTTTTTGTCTATCTGTTTGTTCCCAAATACTTATAGGTTTCGGTTGAGGAGAGGGATCTAAGGTGTATGGAATCCGAGAGTTGATTTCCCACTGATTCCATTGTCCCCCTCGCTTTACATGCATGACTCCACATTTATCTACACCAAATTCCATCCTGATGGCTCTACTTAAAGTTTCTGTTACTTTCAGTAACTCCATCAGTCGCAAATCGTTGGGAGCAAAGAGTTTCAAGTCATCCATGTAAAGGAGGTGAGACATCGACCACCTCTTCTCAACCGATAGCCTAGACCTGAATCCTCCAGCAGTGTGCTTAGAGGATTCAAGGCTGAGCAAAACCAAAGCGGACTCAAACTATCGCCCTGGAATATTCCCCGTTATTGTTATTAGTATAGATTGGATTTCTTTTTCTTGAATTCAATAACAGTCGTTGCAGATTTTTGTCGCGAAATATGGTATAAATTTTATGTAAATAAATTAAAGGTTAGCAAGGCATCACGAATAATTACGATATCAATATGCATGAGAGATATATTTATGAGTCTGCTAAACCCTGCAGACAGAAAACATATTATTATTTACGCTGAGAAACGTTATGACTATGTCGCAGATGGATTGTAAAATCCATAACCGCTAGCCGTTTTACACCGCTCGCTTCTCTCGCTTACTGCGACCGATTCAGCATTAGAAGCCACACCAAACGCTTATTGTGACTACAGATAAGCCATTCTGCATTACCTCTAAATGTGCGTAGCATTTTTGTAAAACGTAACACTGACGATCCAGCTGAACGACGTTCAGCGGTTTTACATAACGGAGTTGTTTTGTAAAACGGCTAACGGATATGTAAAAAAGCGGATTTGACAATCCATCTGCGACAACTACTGTATAACGTTTTGTTTATAAAATAATTCCGTGAAAATTTTGATCATTATATAAATGTATGACATCAATAATTACAGAGAAAATGCAGAATTAAATAAATTAATTAGTATGCGAAATGATGTGTAAAATGCGAAAATAAACGATGACATTTAAACAACAATAAACACAAACACTAGTTATTATCACCATAAACGTTTTCACGTAAACATTACGACGCGGGACCCGCAACATTTATTTTCATGTAAAGGCTCTTGCAGACAGGCGCGACGCGACACCGATAGAACAATATTTCCATGAAGTTTTTAACCGACTTTCAAAAGGAGAAGGTTATCAATTGGGCATAACTCCGTCTTAAATAGACGGATTTGCAAAATTTTTTTTTTGATTGAAAGAGTATATTTTAGAGATGGTCTCATTGTCAGGATCTGATGATGGGATCCTAGAGAAATTGAGATTATTTTTATAGTAACTCGTGCAGTTGCTCTCGGAAAGCTCCATTTGATGAAGTGGAACTGATGATGCAGACCACTGATGGCCACCGGAACTGCTCAATATTAACTATTTCACGGGTTGCGATTCGATTACTTTAATATGGTTGCCAAGCAATTTATGCTCGTCACAATACGTATGGAGAAGTGGAGCTGATGGTGATGTACCAGGAGAACTCCTCAACGATTAACGTCCCTGCATCGGGAAAAGCAATATTTTTTTAAAGGTGATGAGTAGTGACATTAGGCTATTGTAACTTAGATACATTACAAACTGACCCACTAAAAAACGAGAAATAAAAACTTACATAAAAATCAACCGACCTCCAGTACAAAGTGTACAAAGTGTCGACCTCCAGTAGGTACCTACAAAGTGAAAAATAACTTAAATTTCGGAAGTCGGTGGCAAATAACGAAAATACAAAACCAAAGACACCGACTTCCGAAATTTAAGTAATTTTACACTTTTTGTGTTTTTTTGGAAGTACCTAGATCGTTTTTTTTTTTTTTTTTTGTAAAATACTATTTTCATAGAAATTGTTTCACCAGAGTGACGTCGCGCCGTCATGTTGCGTCTTTTAATCGTTTTTGATTATTATTTTTTTACATTTATAGAAGCAACAAGAATAACGTACCCAGGATTTTGTAACATCAAAAATGCCTGTAAATGGTTTAATTGCAATAAATGCTTTGAGTTTGAGGTCAATTTCCTTAAATTGTTCAGCTCATTTTAAATTCCGATATTTTTGACGCTAAAGAAAAACTATTTTGTTTCAGTTTCAATAACTTGGTGTCAGCGAGAAGACACTGACTCCTTGTTAATAGCTGGCGGGACCCTGACCATGTGGAAGTGTACCGAGCGGGCGCATCAGGTGCACAAACTATTCGCTAAAGGTAAACTGAAATTGAATAATTATAAGTGTTTAAGAATAATAATAATAAATATTTAATAATTTAAGAGGAGATACCTCATATTTTTTGGGGTTGACCCCAAAAAATATGAGGTATCTCCTCTCTTCCGTAGGTGGTGTAATTAGTTGATAAATCAGTTTAAAAATACGTTTTGTTTTATGTGTTAAAAATCATCGTAATCTAAAGACAATGAAACAAAAAAAAAACTGATTTCTCAACTCAAACTTCAACGGCTGTTGATCACATTTCAAAAAATATTCTATGCAATGCGTGAATTATATTTAACTTGGTAACATTTGGTAACATGTATATTTAGAAAAAGGAGAATGCTCAACAAGTATGAAAAAAAAACCTAGAGCGAACCGATACAGGATTAGCTCAGAATTTTTGTGAAATTTAGTGAAATAATTCTGTAAATATTTCAATATAAGATTCGATGGCTAAATGTGTGATATTGCTATTTGTTTTTAATCACGGGTGATTCTTTTTTATTTAAGATATCTTCGATTTGGATATGATACCCGACGATATAAATACATATATACATATACTCACGCCCATAATCCCATAGGAGTAGGCAGAGACTGCAGATTGTCAGAGTAGGGTGTTATGCAAAATAATATTATGTCATAAAAATGTCTGCTATAAAGTGCAGGCCCTACGAGTATTTGCAAGCCAAATTGTTTTTTTTTTTTTTGTTAAGTTACATCCTTGGTTGCCAGTGTTGAAGTAAACAGTATTAGTTCCATTTTTAAATAACATGACAGTTATGAGTTTTCCTAGTAATTTATTTAGCTGCTAAACACGACAGATAAGGGTTTACAACATTGCCGGCCGCCTACTGGCTTGTTTTTGACCAGTACAGCAATTTCGATTTAACTCGAAGTAGGTTGTCAAAATAAATACAAAATTACATTAAAAACGAAAAATGTTTTCCGTCATAAGGTCCTCTGCAAGGCAGCACAACTCCCGGAGGTGGTCCCAAGCCGGGAACTGATTGCTTCAATACGCTGGTGAGTATACAGGGTGAAATAAAACCCAACTACGACATAAACGCCAACTAAAAAGGTGAAGGCATGCTAACAAAATAACATCAGATTTCGTGTAACCGGAGTCACACGTAATTGTGTGCTTGGTCCGCGGACCCAGGGCTCAGCAAAGCCTCTGTGGGGGCTCCGCGAAAATACTGGTTCATTGTGACCAGTGTTTTCGGAGTCCCACAGGGGCTTTGCGGCTCCCTCAAGTACTAATATTAGATTTGGCGACATTTGCTTAATCACTTGTCTATGCAGGATACAATGGAACTACACCAAGCGCTTTACTTTTTATTCGTGATACTGCGCCAAATCTAAAATTTGTTCTTGAGAAAGTGGTTAAAGTAATGAATTTCGTCAAAACTTGTCCACTCCAATCCCGATTGTTTTCAATATTGTGTGAAGATTACGGCAGCAAACATAAAATACTACTGCTCCATACAGAGTTAAAAACTGTGTGAAACAGGATTCTCAACTCATAAATGCAGCTATAAAAACATAATACCGCAACAGAATGGATGCCGAACCTGACGTGCGACTTCAACTCTGTTCATTCAAGCCTGACATCAAACAATCTATGACAAGTACAAATCTATTACATATACTATTAACATTAACATTTGCATCTAATGTGGGGTACATTAGATGCAAATGTTAATGTCAAGTATTATGATTATTAATGAAGAATACACATTACACATTTTAGGGCTTACCTGTTTTCTAAAAGGGTTCGGTCGCTAAAAAAGTTTGAGAATCGCTGGCATAGAATTTACAGATTACGTGTGACTCCAGTTATAGGTGTTGTTGTGATATAAATATATAAACTATAAACTTAATAACGCTTCAAATGACACTTCGTTTTTCAAAATGCGACGAGTAGTTTAGGAGCTATGACCGAATAGATGAACATACATACGAAAAAATCATAGCCCTCGCTGTCCATGTTCAAATTAACATACCAACATAAGTCTTTTTAGAGTCCTCTAATTTTAGTATTAAGTTTATACAACCTGTTTTTTTTTATATCCCATAACTCTAGGGTTATATTCTGTAGGTAAAAATAATACTAAAACTCCTAGAATAGGTGGTCCAAAAATGCATCGTTTCGGAGATATCATCAATCATAATTAAATTAGGTCAAAAATTGTCACCAGTATGACGAATCTTTACTTTAGCGAGGTTGCCAAACTTCGCAGTAGTGTAGTAAAATAAAATATGTAGGTATGTTGGTATCGGGGCTTCCCGGCGGCAGCTAGTGAAGGGAAAGCTACCTTGTCGACATCGATGAAACCTCAAGTAGTTTGAATATCTAAATTACGAAGCAAAATTTAAATGACATTACTTCTTATTTAATATGCGTTTCAACTAAGAATAGGATGACCTTGACGCCATATTGTGATTTAATGCACGCTTTTCTAATACTTACACGCTCTTAAAAATATGAAAGTAACATTAACAAGATAATAACGATAATAAATACTATTGAAAAATAATTTGCAGTCTTTTTTAATGTAATTGTCGTCACAATAATTATAAAGGTCATCCTCTTCTTAGTTGAAACACATTGTACGCTTTAGTAGAACTACTACTGCACCAAAATGATCGGGTATGCTACCTAAACTAACTACGAATTAGCATCATTAATTAAGGTTTGTAACCTATGGCTAAAGTTTAAATTAAGTACTGGGTGAAGGTTATTATTAATTTGAGCCACCTTCGTAATATTCGCACTTTTGCTTGACTAGAAAATTCGTAATCTTCATTGAATAATTATGTGCGTTAAATCAAAGTAAGTGTTTAATGACATTGAAGACTAAGTACGGGTTTAATCGATATCGATTTCATTAAAAAGTTACGACAGCACAACATTTCCTAGCGCGCGGCGCGCAAGAGTTGCCTAGATACTTACAATGATAACTCGGTGAAGTGCACCTGCTACGACTCGGGTTTTTCACTCTCTCATTGGCGCTTGTCGCTTTGTGTAAGTAAGATAGAGCTATTGAGTAGGTTCCTGCGTAGCGTCACGGGCTCGGACGGGGCGGTTAACAATGAGTACTATGTGTGTAATATCAGGGTTGTCACCTACGAGTTTATAATGCGTAGGTAGTTATGTACGTAAGATTTTTTAGTCTTACATTCATTAGGAGTCATTGGCTTTTCTGATTTTTCCTAAGTTAATTCTTCTAAGCGAAACGAACGGCCTGGATAGCCACATCACATGTACCTAATATGTTTTAGATATTCCAATTAAGTAACTTTTTTGGAATTTATTATGTAGGTACAAATGAATAAACGAATTTAAAAATGTTTATGTTAGTTTCCATGAGGTATCTATCCTAGCTGTTTACTTTTCTGAAACACTAAAAAGTTTTTCATTCCAATGTGCAAAGTTGAAATGACGTCATTTTACAAGGATAGTATCTAGTTTGCGTGGCTAAACATAACTAAAGTTGAGCTACACAAACTAGATACTATCGTATGATGTTAAATTGTTGAGTAACATTAAGTACCTGGATCCCTTCGTCCTTTTTTATAATATCCATACGCATTTTACCAAACACGAAATCAAACCTGTCCTGATCGAATCTCACTTTCACAACTAGTTTATGACTCAATTACCTACATAAATATTGACAACCCTACTAATTCTTTTATCCGACACCGACCTGTTAGGTACTGAATACAATGAACGCACACATGGGACTCGTAGCGTTAGCAAAAAGTGAAATTATTTTTAGCAAGCCCTTTGTTTAACACTTGTTTCCTGAATTCATTGATAAATACAAGTAATTCATTTTTATTCAAACCAATCATTCATATTTAAAGCTAAGAAAATGCGACGTTGTCATATTTCACGTAAGGGTGTTTTACATTAATAATCGTGACTTTGCCGAATGATTTTGTATGAAAAATGAAAAAAAATATAACGAAGGATTGGAACATAACTCATATGCCAGTTGATTCTTTGATATGGCTTCAATCATACCCTAGAGTTATGGGATATCAAAAAAAACACGTTGTATAGGTACGTCTATAGTTTTAACAGATGTTCTCTGACACATGTCAGATTGGTTGAATCTCTTCCAGTATCTTCAAATAAAATTTCTACGAGTAAAGACGTGAAATAGTTTTTTTATTCACCTCACGAGTAGTATAAACCCTTAATTGCCCTGAACACCTCCTTTGTCTTTGCCGTAGTCACGGAACGGAAAAAGACCCATCACAATTATAACCGTTATCAACGATTTTGTACATTCAACATAGTAACATTGAGCAAACATTATTGCTGGGATACGGCTTTATTTTCTGCATAGGTATTCACAACCGTTCGATATGATACGCCTCCGTGCCGTGAACATCAATTAATGTTATCGCAGGAGTCTTCTAAACGCTGTTCACAAATCCGAACCGACCAATCCGTCACTCCGTTTTGTGGTGTACCTGAAATTTGGATACCAGGTCGTGGTGGTGTTTGTCCATCTGTCGTCTGTGACCCGTTCGATGTGTCCAGCCCACTTCAATTTTATGCCCAGCAATTTCTTGACCCCTTACTTTACCTTTGTCTTTCTTCTGATTATACTGTTTTTCACTGTCTTTTAGCTTGTGGTGTGGAGCAAAATAACGCACGCAAAACATTGTGCTTAGTATGGGTGAATGCAACGGTACAGGAGTTCTGGGGGTGTTCCCATTTAAGTTATAAAATTTTAAATTGGTTTTCGGAAACAAGGTGGTTAAGTTCAATGGTGATATTGAACGTAACCTGAAGGTGTTGAGGTTTTCCTAATTTTCTTTTTTCCTAAACCACCATACTACTGAGGCGAACAAAAAAAAAACAAACAAATCGGTTGAACCATTTTCGAGTTTTTGCGAGACTAACGTCTGCAATTAAAAAAAAAAAAGATTTTTAAATAAATATATAGTTAGTATGTTGTACATATTAAAGAATATTCTGTTATATCTAGGTTTGGCAAAAGACAGCCGCGTGGGGCGTGGAAGGCGGCGAGGGTGCGGTATGCGCGGCCAGCACCAAGCTACCCATCGGAGCGCCGCACGCCGTGCTAGCCACGCCCAGGGCGTTGCATCTACTAGCTAGAGACACGCATCACTATGTAAGTAAACTATCACATCAAGACAGAGAGAATATCTTGTTATGGGCTCCTTTAGGACGTCACCCTCTGTGGGAGTCGCCCTCTATGACCGTCACCATCTGTGGTAGTCACCCTCTGTGGCAGTCACCCTCGTAAGCTGTCTGTTTCGGCTGCAGAGTCCTTATATAAAGAAATGAAGTTTCATTGCGTTAGCTTAATGAAGACCTTCTTAATTTCTGAGTTGAGCTTATACGATTACTGACAAATGCTTGCACTGACTGGACAGGTCCACTAAAATCTGTGTGGTTCTTTCCTCAAAAGACCATTTCAAACACAAAACTACATAGTTCTCACATGATCTGACCAAGATGATGTCTGGACTTCACAAGAGACTTTGACTCCTGAGTTAGTGTCGCCATTTCTTCTCAGGTGTAGCCAGATAGGAAATGTCGACTCCATCGAGCTTTTTTTTTTGGAAGTTGTTTTTTAACGTGACTCAATTTTTCTGATAACTTAAAATTATGATGACAGTTCAACCGAATTATCTAAATAATATAAAATTGTCCGCAGTTGTGTAGCCGTGCGGTAGTGTCGCACGGTGGTGTGACCGCGGTGGAAGCCGCTTCAACGCCGCCCAAGAAGACCAAGTACGGACCCAACACTGCGCCAGTAAGTATCTATATAGTTTCTTACCTGTTCTTCTCCATAGGAAATTAGGGACCTACTACGCTTTGAAATGTGCAACTAGCAGAATGTAATTTTAATATTAGTCCAGTCATTTAAAACATTGTAGGTCGCAAAAAAATGCACTATGTACGAAGGTGACACTGAAAGTTCTTAGAAAATCAAAAACTGAACAAACTAGCAAGTTATTAGTTTTATTATATCTTTTCAAAATAGTGTCCATTTACATCAATACATCGCTGCATCCGATGGAACCACTGAGAAAAGCACTTTGCCCACTCGTTCTTAAGGGTCTCTCGACGGCGTTTTGAAACGCAGCCACTGCTTCCACGGCGTCCATAAAACGTTTTCCTCGAAGTTTAACTTTTATTTTCGGAAATAAATAAAATACGCAAGGTGCGAGGTCGGGGCTATAGGGCGGGTGACCCAGTCATTCCACGTCTGACGTCGCCAAATAGTCGATTGTTTGCTTGGCGGTGTGCGACGAGGCGTTGATGTGATGAAGGAGGATCCTAGTGCGAGGTCCTTTCTCCCGAACTTTCAAGACAAGTGGCAAACAATTGTTAGTGTACCACTCTGCAGTAACTGTTTTTCGATCCTCTAAAACCGCGCTTTTCCCACGCTTCGAAATCTCTTCACTTTAGTTGTTGGCAACTCCTCGGAAGGAAACACCCAGACAGCAGACTGTCTCTTAGTTTCAGGATCATAACAATAAATCCAGCTTTCGTCACCCGTAACTAGGAACACAGCATTTGAGTAACCTCCGTTAAATATTTGAACCATTTCACGACACCAATCAACACGACGGAGTTTTTGGGCCTCTGTCAAATTATGAGGTATCCACCGGGCACAAAGCTTCCTGACCGCTAAATGTTCATGGAGCCTAGAGTTCCTAAGCTTGTCCGAATCAGCTGATAAGTTACTCATTTGGCAATCTCTATCATACGCCGCACAACACTCATGTTATCTTCACTCGTCGCCGTAGAAGGCCGTCCCTCACGCAGATCATCGGTGAGATTAGTGCGACCACCTTTAAACTCATTAAACCAGTTGTAAAAAGTGGCACAAGATTTTCAAAATTTGAACGTATTTTTTTATTATGTCGTTTACAAGTGGCAGTTCTAAAAACTTTCAGTGTCGCCCTCGTAAATGTATTTTGAGATGTTGTTAGGATAGATACCAATAGCGTAAAACCAAGTTTTTAGCTACGAAAGACCTTGTGCTAACTGCGTGGTTCTCGAAAATCCTCGAAAATTTTGGACTTCTTTCAGTTTTTAACAGATGAGATTTGTTTTTTTTTTGTTTGTTCATAGGTATTTTCGTTAATGTAGACTGATTTTGAAAATCCTTTGGTAGAAGAAACTTGCGCGGTGGTCCTATATAAATTTTATCAACTTTGCTTGGGTAATTTTTGAGTTAACTTCAATAAATACGTATTTTTCCGATTTAGTCTATCTGGATAATAAAACAAAATAATAATAAAAAAATTATTCAGATATAAAGTAAGATAATGATTTACATTAATTGCAAATGAGGAAAAATTTATTCTAGATGTAAAGTAGACTTGCCTGATCTAGGTTTATGAAAACCTGTGTTTCAGGTCAGCATTTCACAAATTAACATTTAAAAAAGAAGATACAATATTTTCAATGATTGTAAGAGTAATTAATTTGGTAAGTGTTGTGTATCTCTAATGTAGGTACTTGGAAATCTTCTTGACAAATAAGATTTGTGCAAGTACCCGATATGTACAAAAACACATATCAGTATAAGGCTACCTAGTGCTTATGCTATTCACAAAATAAAACAGTAAATTACCTAATTAGTGTTTTATTGAACATAATAGTGGCGACGAGGAATAAACTTTAAAGAATGGAGTGTAGGGCAGTGAAGTTCGCGGAATTTGATTCTCAAACAGACAATTGGAACAATTACATAGACAGGCTAACATTTTGCTTTGAAGCAAATGGTGTTGTGTTGGACATAAGTAAAAGAGCAAACTTTTACACAGTGTGTGGATCGAAAGTGTTTGATACGCTTCTTGCGTTAATTACACCTAAAAAAGCTAGTGATGTCTCATTTAAGGAAATCGTGAACGTTTTAACGAAACATTATAGCCCTAAACCTAACGAAATATCAGTGTCATATAAGTTCTATAAACGTGACCAACAACAAAACGAATCGGCATCGGAATATATTGCTCAGCTGAGGAAGATTAGTTCTGATTGTAATTTTTCGGATTTAGAACGTATGTTACGTGACAGACTCGTGTGTGGAATGAAAGATCACAGACTGCAATATGATTTATTGAAAAGAGATAAACTTAGTTATGACAATGTTGTTGAGGCTATGTTGTCTTCCGAGAATGCAGTAAGAGATGTTCGCATGATACAAAATGTGAATGGAACCACCAGCAATGTCGCAAGCGGATTCGATTCGACGGCGAGTACATCGACGACCATGCCGGCAACTCCTGAGCCCATGGACATCAATGCAGTGCAAACAAACATGAAAACTTGCTACCGTTGTGGTGATCGCCATGCTGGGGACTGTCGTTTTGCCAAGGTTACTTGTCGATACTGCAAGAAGGTAGGACATATAGAAAAAGTATGCATTGCAAAGAAGAAAGCCTTGAAGAGTAAAGTCAATTTCACAGAAGAGGAAGAGTCACATGTTCAGTTGAATGGTATATACAATTTCGGCAGTAGTCAACTGCGGGTGCCAGCATATGATGTGAAGATTGATCTGAATGGGCTGTTAGTGACTATGCAGGTGGACTCCGGTGCTGGTTTCTCACTCGTGAACGAGTGCACGTGGAGAGGCCTGCGCAACGCAAAGCCGCGCCCCGTATTGCGCGCCGTACACAGCAATCTACGTACTTGGACGGCGGCTCCGGTTAATGTGCTCGGTCAGACAGTGGTACACGTAAACTTTAGAGACATTAAGTGTGTTTTACCGGTTATTGTAGCTAGAGGCTCAGGCCCCAATTTAATTGGTCGTGATTGGTTTTCCGCTCTTAATATAAAAATTAATATTAATTTTGTGTCTAGTACTGGCATATCAATGACTAATGAAATGTTACAAAAACACTCTGAAGTTTTCAAAGAGGGTCTTGGTACTTACCGAGGTGAACCAGTGGCCATACATTTAAAACCGGACGCTACTCCTAGGTTTCTTAAAGCTCGCCCAGTTCCGTTTGCAATTAAGAACAGAGTTGAAAAGGAAATAGATCGATTGATAACTGAAGGGGTTCTACGTCCTGTTTCTTACTCACAGTGGGCAACACCAGTGGTGCCCATTGTTAAAAAAACAGGCGAAATTCGCCTGTGTGGAGATTATCGCAGCACGGTGAATCAGGCTACCGAGTCTGATACTTACCCTATGCCAACTGCTAATGAGGTATTTGCTACAATTGCTGGAGGAAGGTATTTCACCACGTTAGATTTAGAGCGTGCATACACACAAGTCGTTGTGGATGAAGACACGGCTAAACTGTTAACATTAAACACATGTAAAGGTCTTTACACTGTTCACAGGCTGGCGTTCGGAGTAAAAGCATGTCCAGGCATTTTTCAAAGGTTGATGACATCTTTACTGGCAGGTATATCAGGCGTCGCAGTACTAATTGATGACATTATTATAAGTGGGCACACCTTAACAGATATGAGTCAACGGCTGGATGCTGTACTAGAACGCATACAAAAAGCTGGCCTGCGACTGAATGCAGGTAAGTGTAAGGTTGCTAAAGAATGTGTCGAATTTCTGGGTTTTATTATTGACGCCGACGGCATTCATCCAGCTCCTAGCAAAGTGGAATCGATTGTCAAAACTCCAGAACCACAGAATGTTCAGCAGCTACAGGCTTTTTTAGGATTGTACAATTTTTATGAGAGGTTCGTACCTCACAAAGCCACTGTCCTCGAACCGCTCCATAGGTTACTTGATAAGTCTCGCAAGTGGCAGTGGACTGAACGTGAACGAGAAAGTTTCGACGCAGCGAAACGGTTACTATCGTCAGACATTACGTTAGTTCATTATGATTTAAATAAACCCTTATTACTCACGTGTGATAGCTCTGAGTATGGTGTAGGCGCAGTATTGTCTCATGTGATGCAAGATGAGCAAGAACGACCAATCGCTATGAGTTCTAGGACATTACATTCACACGAACGTAAATACTCTCAGCTTGATAAAGAAGCCACAGCAATCATGTTCGGAATTCAAAAATTTCATAACTATCTCATGGGAAGAACTTTTACAATAGTAACGGATCACAAGCCACTGGTCAGCATTTTTGATCCTAAAAAGCCAATACCCAATATTATATCGCCCCGATTAACTAGAAATGCTATTGTTTTGACTTCACACAGTTATAATATAACGTATAAGCCTGGCAAACAAATTGGAAATGCAGATGGTCTCAGTCGCTGGCCACAACCGGTGCCAGAGGAACCTGAACAGCAGCTTTGTGATATTTTATTGATGGCGGAGGCTCCCGAAGATTTTCCAGTTGATGTTAATCAGATCGAGCTGCTCACAAAAACAGATAAGACTTTATCACAAGTCAAGCATTACGTGTTATCTGGTTGGCCTGCTAAAGTGACAGAGGAAGCTTTGCACAGTTATTGGTTACACCGTACTGAACTTTCTTTACATGAAGGTTGTATTTTGCTGGGTTGTCGCGTTGTGGTGCCACCACCGCTACGCAAAGATATTTTACGTGCTTTACATAGGGCACACAGTGGTATAGTTCAAACAAAAGCTTTGGCCAGAAGCTATGTGTGGTGGCCGGAATTAAACAACGACATTGAGGCATTGGTGAACAATTGCACCAAGTGTCTCGAAAATAGGCACATGCCTCCCAAGACAAGTTGCGAGTGGGTAGTACCTACAAGACCTTGGTCTCGCATAAATATTGATTTTGCTGGTCCATACCAAAATAAAGTCTTTTTAATACTTGTTGACTCATATTCACGATGGCCTGAAGTATTTGTAGTAAATAACATGACTACAGAAACTGTGATTCGGCATCTAAGAATGCTATTTGCTACACACGGGTTATGTGAGACATTGGTTTCAGACAATGGAACAGCATTTGTTTCAGCTGAAATGAAACAATTTCTGGAGTCAAATAAAATTAAGCATATCACTACTGCCCCATACCATCCAGCCACAAATGGATTGGCTGAACGAATGGTGCAGACGGTTAAGGACAAGTTACGTAAAATGGATGATGTATCATGGGACGTGAAAGTACCTAACTTATTACTGGGACTGCGTGTAACGCCATGTTCAGGAACAGGCAAGAGCCCTTCAGAACTGTTAATGAACAGAAGGTTAAGGACTTTATTGGACAGTATTCATCCAGTCAATAAACAGCACATGAGGGTCGAACAACAAATTACCAATAACGCACAAAGGAAACGTAGAGAAACTGACATTGGTCAATGCGTGATGTACAGAAATTATGGAAGAGGACCACGTTGGTTACCAGGCACTATAACAAGTAAGGATGGCCCGTCTAGCTATCAAGTGACATCAGACAATGGAAATGTTGTCAGCAGACATATTGATCAACTGATTCAGAAGAAGCCATCAAGCTCAACTACAGGAGAGGAGGAGAAGGATAAAGAACCGGAAGAGGAAAAGGAAGAAAGTATACAGGAGCAGGTGGAAGAGTCAAGTCAAGAAAATGAACAAATTATCCAAATTCCTAGCTCGGAGGAATGGGCTGAAATGCTTGGGATACCTAGTGGGTCAGAGACCACTTATCCAGGTGGCAAACTGAAGAACAAAGTTTCTTCTTATACAAAGTCACCATATGCCAGGCCTAGCCACAGTAACTATTTGGTGTAATGTTATGTGTTTAAGATTGCTTTTGCTCCTGTTTACTTAATTGTTATATTTTTTGAATTGAGAAGATTATGATGCTTTGTGTTTATGTTTTGTTTATACTTTAATTATGTTTATAAGATGTTCATGCATACTTGGGGGAAAGGTATGTTGTGTATCTCTAATGTAGGTACTTGGAAATCTTCTTGACAAATAAGATTTGTGCAAGTACCCGATATGTACAAAAACACATATCAGTATAAGGCTACCTAGTGCTTATGCTATTCACAAAATAAAACAGTAAATTACCTAATTAGTGTTTTATTGAACATAATAGTAAGTATATTATTTTAAAACTAAATTATATTATATTAAGTTAAAATAAATTAACGAATAATATTAAAGTAAATAAGGTAGAGAATAATATTAAGTTTATTTTAATATTTCTAGTAGTTTTTCCGTGTCCGTATAATTGAGTTTTGCCAAATATTCTTGTAGTAGTAAATTACACCTATTATAACATAAGCTATAAATCTTTAGCAGTCTATTGAACTGGTTATACAAGTAGGGTCCTAAGAATAAATAAAATCGTCTAGTGAAAGCATGTTTAGTCTGAGAGTTAGCACAAACCAAATCTTTTCTTCTCTTATCTGTAGGTACTGGGTTTAAAAGTACAGTGTGTTGCAATAAAACTACATTCAAAACAAATAATTAACGTACTGTTAGCACCTTGCATGCCATGTTAAGCTGGTGTGTAGGAAATCTGAATGGACGATAAGTAGCGACCTTTAATACTGCTCTTGGGGCGCGTTCTAAGTGCAGTAAAATTGATTTAGCGGCACCTCCCCAGGAAGTTATGCAGTAGGTAATAATAGATTGACACAAAGCTAAATAAACCTGTCTAATTAATTTGAAGTCGGCTATGTTACTCGTACGTAAATTCTTAAAAATATATATTAGTTTACGCACTCTGGATGATGTTATAATAAGATCCAGTATCTGTTATGTTACATAGTAGGTAGTGGTATTCGCATTTGTGTGGGGTAGGTAGAACACCACAACTAAAAAGTCAAAAATAAAAACCTTTTACAAAAAAAACAAACCGACTTCCAAAAAAACACTACAAAGTTTAAAATAACTTTAATTTCGAAAGAAGATGGCAAAAAACAAAATTACAAAACCAAAGACACCTGCTTCCAAAATTAAAGTTATTTTTCACTTTGTAGTGTTTTTTTGGAACCAGGTTGTTTTTTTTTTTTTTTTGTTAAACGTTTTTATTGGCTTATAACTTCAAAAAGGTGCATATGAAAAAGATCATTTATTAAAGTTTATACAATTTGAGCGCAATCGTAGCTCTATAGGTCTAATAAAATTCGAGGTACTACATCACTTCAAATATTGGCCATTTACAATAATACAATACTCATCCTACGAGGAAAGTCACTGCAAATGAAGGTTTAGAGCAGTATGTTATTACTATTAAATTTAAGCACGATTTAACGAACAGGATGAGTATGTACACTATGAGTATTTATAACAGACACGAAAATCAACTTTTAATCAATCATAACTTACTTACTTATTTGTCATACTCCCAACTACTTGATAAGTACCTGGAGGCCAACGTACTTCATGATATTGTTCACAATAACTTTGATGCCATTGATCTAACGAGTAAGCTGTGTTATTCTGTCCCCCGAACAGTTCATGCGCGTCAGGTTCGTGCACGTACTCTGTTCGCGCTAAATTCTTGTCGTACAAACTCTGGTTTACGCTGCCCTATTCATAGAATGTTGGAATCCTATAATTCAAATTTTATTGATATTGATATATTTGCATGCTCGAAAAATAAATTTAAATCATATATTATAAAAAAAATATCTTAACTGTAATCTTATTATTATTTATTTATTTCTATCATTATTTAAGTTAATGAAATTGTATATGACCTGATTTGGTTTTGCAGCTCTAACTATCTTTTAGTAACTAATTTATTTACCTCAAAATATTTGTTAATTTTGGTAATGCTCGTCTAGTGGCAACCCCTGATCTTTAAATTGTCTATCTGCGGATAAAGCAGTGGACTGCAACATTACTACTTTAAGTTTTGTTAACCGTATGTATTATATATGTTGTAGTTGTTTATTATCCCTCAATAAATAAAATAAAATAAAAATAAAATAACTATAATATTATAAATGCGAAAGTGAGTTTGTTTGTTTGTGTAGCGGTTACACCGCCACATTCGAACTACGCATCAAAGACATGACGTCACACAAATCCTGCATCGCGCAATTAGAGTTTACCGCGCGAACGACATATATAAGACTATCCGACATCAACAGTCGGGCAGTCGGCCCGCCAGACACAACACCCGTCTGGTTGGAGGATCCTCCCTTTTCTATGGTGGATGAGTGAAGTTTACACCCTGTTCCTCATGCCCTTAAAGTTTGTTACGCTTTCAGGCTAAAACAGGTAAACGGATTAGAATATTTGGCACGTGGATAGACCATGATCTGGAGAAGGACATAGGATACTTTTCATCCTGGATCGCAGACATAGTCGCGGGCAACAGCTAGTACTAATATAATACCGCTGAAGAGTTTGATAGAACGCTCTAATTTCTGAAACTACCAGTTGGAATAGAAACATTTTTTTAGGTTTTATTGGAATTTGAAGTTCAGTGATACATGTTTTTAACGATCATATTTTGATCAACATACAACCTGAAACATCCCTTCAAATTAAAAAGTTTGAACTACCCTGGGCTTTCGTCTTAAACTGTAATTTTTATTCAACAGAGTGGTTCCGGCTGCGCCATAGTCTCGTGCGTGGAGATCTCCCAACTGAGCGGCGTGGTGCTCGCCATAGACACTCACGCGCAACTTCACGTATACAAACTGCCGCAGCCCTGGTGCGACATTCGTGAGTATAAAATAATTACCATCACTTGCCTAACCTTTCCGAACTATGCTGGGGTCAGCTTCCAGTCTAACCGGATACAGCAGAATACCACTATACCTAGTTTCCTCACATGGTCAGCTCGATGCTCCTGGCTTTTCCCATCACGACATTATTTTCTTATCCTATGTCCTTAAACCCCCTAAACCTAAACCAACGTTCCAGTACAGGCGTGCCTTTGCGAGTATGAATCGCGAGAGGCTTCAACAAGATGCGTCCAATATTGACTGGTCACCTCTGGAAGCAGCTGCTTCAGTTGAGGAAAAAGTCAAATTATTCAACGATGTTGTGGTCAAGTTATTTGACGCCCATGCCCCTATCAAGAAAATCAAGTTGAAGCGTTCGCCTGCGCCTTGGATGAACAGGGGAGTTCGGATGGCAATGCGACGGAGGGACCGCGCGTTTCGGAAGTTTAAAAAGGATCGCTCGGATGACAATTGGGCCTTGTTTAAGGCTGCTAGGAATCGGTGTAATCAGATGATACGCAACGCTAAACGCCGCCACATCCTAAATAATATCACTTCTTCTTCTCCTGCCGATAGAAGAAGAAGTTCCTTGGAACTTTGGGCATTGGTAAATCACGACATTCGGACCTTCCTAACACAATTGGTTTGGACGATTTAAATCGCCATTTCCCCTCTGTTCCCACTCTAGATAGTCCAACCAAATGTCAAACCCTCGACTACCTTGCTGGTCTGACGCGTCCAAATATTAACCCCTTCGTCTTCACCCCTGTCGACCCGGGAGAGATCAAAAAGATAATCCTTTCCATTAAATCCAAAGCGGTGGGCTGCGATAATATCAGCCGCCATATGATCGTAGCGGCTCTTGATCAACTCCTTCCTGCAATCTCCCACATCATAAACTTTTCCCTTTACACCGGTGTTTTCCCTTCCCTCTGGCGTAAAGCCCTTGTTCGGCCTTTACCTAAGATACCCAATCCCTCTCTTCCTAGTCACTTTCGCCCAATATCCATCCTTCCCTTTCTATCTAAAGTGCTCGAGGCCAGTGTTCATAGGCAATTCTCCCACTTTATTTACCGCAACTCCCTCATAAGTCCATTTCAATCCGGTTTCAGGCCTGGGCACAGTACCGTTTCAGCTCTCCTTAAAGTGACTGATGATATAAGGCGGGGAATGGAAGACACTAAAGTTACAGTCTTAGTATTAATTGACTTCTCCAATGCTTTTAACACCGTCAGTCACGAAGTCCTCTTATCCATCCTTTCCTATCTTATGGTCTCTCGGGAGGCATTGGAATGGTTTTCCTCGTATCTTCAGGGGCGTCAGCAGTCTGTTCGTGCTGGAGACTCTTCGTCGGGTTGGTGTGATCTTGCAGCTGGCGTCCCTCAGGGCGGTATATTATCTCCTCTTTTGTTCTCCATTTTTATTAATCTCATTACCACTGAACTTCAGACTGCGTATCATCTTTATGCTGACGATTTGCAGCTTTACTGCCAGGCAAGTGTGGACAGCATATCCGACGCGATTGAGGAGCTAAACCGGGACTTAGGTGAGGTTAAAAACTGGTCTGATCGTTTTGGGTTGGCGGTTAATCCTACCAAGTGTCAGGCTATCATTGTAGGGAGCACCTACAGTACGAGGAAGCTAAATGGCTTAATTGTGCCACCTGTAATGTTTGACAACTCAGTCATCCCGTTTAGCTCCGATGTTAAGGATCTTGGTCTGCATGTTGACACATGTCTTGACTGGAGAAAGCAGGTCACGACTGTAAGTAAAAAAGTCACCGGAACGCTGCGGTCGCTCTATCGGTTGAAAAACCTTCTCCCATCACACATAAAGGCAATGCTTGTACAGTCCCTAATCTTTCCCATAATAGACTATGGTGATGTGTGTTACTATGACCTGAATGCAGATCTCCTCAATAAACTTGACCGCCTTCTAAATAACTGCATTCGATTCGTTTTCAATCTCCGTAAGTATGATCATGTGTCTGCGCATCGATTGCTTTTAAAATGGTTACCCATACGTCAGCGCAGAGAGTTGAGGGCTCTGTTAATGTTGTATTCTATACTCGACAAACCCACTTCTCCGTTTTACCTGACTTCCCATGTTCAATACCTTTGCTCTGCCCATAGCAAAAATCTTCGTTCTACCAACAATCGTCTTCTACGATGTCCTTCTCACCGCTCTGGTTTTATTCACTCTTCTTTCTTTGTCCAGGCGGTATTTCTTTGGAATGCGCTTCCTCTGAATATCAGGATGGCAACCAGTCGGTTATCTTTCAAGTTGATGGCACGTAAACATATTCGTGAAAAGTTGGCAGAATCTTTGCAGCGCTGATTTGCTGGATTTGTTTTCTCCTCTACCTATCGTTATTTCTCCTGACAAAGTTGATTCGGTTTATATGTATGTATCTATGTATGTTTTATGTATTAGTAGGTATTCATTATCAAGTTATCTATCACTTATGTTGCACCTGCCATGTTTTGTCTCTGCACCACCCTAAGGTTGACTGGTAGAAAATGCCTCAGGCATTAAGTCCGCCTTTGTACAGTATTTTTTTTACTTGTGCATAAAGTTTTAATAAATAAATACCAGTATTTAAAATGGAGTGACGGCCACAACCCAGTTACTGGGTAATGAATGGTTGGTGTGAAAAAAGTGTAATTACAAATTATGTTTATGTGAGTACTAAAAAAGGAGCTACGTCTGCAAACGCACTTTTTGCAGTTTTGCGGAGGTATAAGTGTATATATCTGTGTATAAAAACTTTTTCATGTTCATTTCATGTTAACAGCGACTCCCATAGCAGTCCAACACGCGACCTCCCTGTTGGAGTACGCGATCGTGTCGGGCTACGACTGCCTCGACGTGCTGATCTCCTGCACGGGGACAGTCAAACACAATGTACTGGAGCTTATGTACGAGAGGTAATTAAACAACGAGCATTTAGAAATACCAACCTATAGAATTGCACAATATAAAAAATACCATCCCCTTTTTTTCTTTGCTTGCGTCATATTTTACCGCAAATAAACGTATTTTCTTTCTTTCTTTTCTTTTTGGACAATTTACAGGTATAATAAAAAAATGGAATGGAAAACTAAAATATATGAATGTCTGAAGGGCTTTTCCTAGCAGTGGGATGATGCAGGCGACGAATAGAAATATAACTTAATAGTATGACAATAAAATTGAAATTTCAATGATGAAGGCTAAGGACGTCGCGACATGCTTAAGGATAACGCGGCATCATTGATGCCGAAGGATAATCGACCTTATTATTGATTAAACAGCAACATAAATAATGAAGTTTTAAATTTTTAGGTTAACAGATTCATTTCAACGTCAGCCGGCTGCATTCCAACAGTACTACTTTCATAGCTGGCTCAAACTAAGGATTGCACTGTGCAGGTATTCTACTACTTCAAACATTTTCTGTATTTTTATCCGACTGAATTGCCAAAGGAGGTATGATTTTAACAGGCTATCTATGTATGTTCATCTGTTCCCTCATAACTCCTAAACTACTCGTCGTATTTTGACATTTCGATGTATCTTTGGAAGCGTCATGTTGTACCGTGGGTTAAAGACTATAATTACTAAATTATTATCATGTAATTAAGGCATAAATCATACAGTTCTGTCTAACCCTTCGAGGAATACAAGCATGTTATACTTGGTGCATCATCCTGCCTGTCTCTGTCATCTTCAAACGACTAACAGTAACAGAACAATGTTTTAAATTCTAGCGAGCAAATAATTTAGCAAAGCAATATAGCAAATAATTTAATTTAATGCGTTGTGTTGCCTAATGCCTAATTATTTTGCATACTTTTGCGTAGAATCAAGTTTTTCTAAGTGAACCACAGGTGAATACAGATGGTTTACTCCGCAAAATCATTTGAATAAAAAGGGACTCTTGCTTCGACACAATAAAGTGCAATTTAGGTCGCAAAGCGCTAATTACCTTTTTTTTTTTTTCTTTTTGGGTGGGAAATCATCAAATGACGTCTCCCGCTCTGGGTGGAGCGGGAGGGCGTGTCAGACTCTTACTGACTAAAACCCACCCGTGTTCCTTCTGTTGCCTGTGCAATGCCAGGGGGCCACGGTATCCCTTTCGGACTAATCCCGCAACCCCGGCAGGCAATGGTCTCATCGGACCCCTTCACTTGCTGACATCTCTTTGAGGCGCGCGTGGAACACAATGCGCCGTCGACCCGGGCCTGGTCCTTACCGGACGGCGAGCTACCCATTGCTCACCGTCCGCAAGCCCGCGCCTACGGTGGCCAGGAATCGGCAATCGATTCCCGACGCCCAGGGCGTCTCCTCCTGCGGCGGCTAGGGGCGTGAGGGCGCGAAATTTGCCTCTCCCTCACGCGTTCCGCCTCCTCCTTTGCGAGCATTACTGCTTCGCAGAAGGAGGTGACGGCCTCCCATGCCCTCTCGCTCCGTACCATGGCCTGGACTAGGGCCGGACGCGAGAGATCCCCGCCACCGATCGCCTCCACGAGGACACGGCGGTGCTCTGCCCAAGCCGGGCATACCTCCACCGTATGCTCCACCGTGTCCTCCGGGCGATCCACGCAGTGATGACACCCGGGCGTTTCCTCCCGCCTTATCCGAAACAGGTACCTCCCGAAACAGCCGTGTCCGGTGAGGACCTGCGTCAGGCGGAAGGTGAGGACGCCGTGGCGCCTCTCCAGCCACTCCTCAAAGAGGGGACTTATCGCCGCAATAGTGGCGTGCCCAGCACTGGGTTGCGACAATCGCACTCTCCATGCCGCCATGAGATCCCGTCGGAGCTCTGTCCGCTGTGCCGCGATTTCTCGCGGCATCGGAGTCAAGCCCCGGCGTTTCGCCTCCTCGCGCCACTCCCAAATATGCGCGAGGACTTTTGCCTCCAGATCCCATGGCGGCAATCCAGCAAGGAGGCTTGCCGCCTCACCGGAGACCGTGCGGTATCCCCGGACCAGCCGGGTGGCCATGACCCTCTGGGACGCGTTCAACCTGCGGGCAGGCCGCCGCCTCAACGAACGCGCCCACACCGGTGCCCCGTACAGGGCCATGGACCGCACGATCCCCGCGTATAGCCTCCGGCAGGAGGCGTTTGGACCCCCTAGATTGGGCAGGAGCCGCTTCAATGCAGCCCCGGCCCGCTCCAGTCTGGGAGCCAAACGTCGGAAATGCTCCACGAAGTTCCACCGACTGTCGAGGACGAGTCCCAGGTACTTCATCGTCGACTCGACGCCGATGTGAACCCCTCCTACCGTTATTTGGGAACCCGACGGTGGCGCGTTCCGAGGACCATGAAAACACATGGCCTCGGACTTGTGCAAGGCCACCTCGAGTCCCAACTGCCGGATTCTGGCCACGATTGTCGCAACCCCGTGTGTCGCTAGTTCGGCCGCCGCCTGGTGCGACCTCCCCTGCGCCAGGACCAACGTGTCGTCAGCGTAACAAGCGCTAATTACCTACAGTTATATTCACCTAGAAGTTGCCTCTCTTTCTATCGCGTAACTCTTATATCTTCTGTCTACGTTAAGCTCATTGAAAAGTGCTAATTTTGAAAAACGAAAAACGCCTTTATTGAATGAATGACTTTTAAAACTGGTTTATCGCAAAGACTTCTGGCTCGTCTTTCTTGAAAACTTATTGACCTCCTAATAATGTACATAGAGCCGTTTATTATGTTATGATGTATATTGATTTGAACGAGCATGGCAGTTGAGAGTATGTCATGCTCACTTAAATGTCTCGCTGATGGTGGCGAGTGTGTTGGATCATTCGGTTTCCTACAAAATGGTTGAGCTGGATGGTGCTGATCCACGCGTCATGTTCGTGAACGGGCGCCGTCAGTTGAGACTGGTCATCTCTTATCTGCCAGGGCTTATTTAGAATCTTATACATTGAATTGTTTATTTTGAATTGAATTGTATAGAAGCAACAAAAATAATGTATTAGAATTTTGTAATATCTTGATTTAAAAGAGTGTCCTTGGAGTTTCTTGCCCGTTCTTCTCCATACAGATCTACGTTTTGGAATGGGCAACTAGCTTCAACTTTCTTACTAACTGACCGACTCTTTGACAGTTCAAAAGTGCCTGTAAATGGCTTAATTAAAATAAATGCTTTGGGTTTGAGTAGGTACTCTTCTTTTTAAATAAATGAGCCTCTGATTGGCCCTTGGCGTGTCAAACGATGGTCACGTTTCTGTTTCGTTTGGACACCTCTGACACAAAATGTCGCAGATACTAAGACTTGATTGTCATTGAAACGCCATTATTATTATGCGAGCTCACTCATCTCAGTGTGGACATTTTTTCGCGTGACTTAGTACGGTGAGGGCCAATCTACGATTTAAATCTTTGCTTGTAATTATGTTCGCTTGTTTTAAATAAACGTGTTTCTTTTTAGCTTTCTGTCCTTTTCTCGAAGTTGGTCGAAGTAACTAAAATAAAGCACCCCGACCAAATGGGTTAGGTTAGAGCTGTGACCAACCGCGACATCCAAGTTGGTCTCAATTAATTGGCCATTTAGCATTTAGGACAACAGAATGGGAATTATTTGAGGGCACTCTAATAAGAGTAAGGAGATACTAATGTGCCTCTTACAAGAGGCACATTTATTAATATTTTTAGGACACAAAAAGGGATTTTTTTGGAGTGTGGTTGGTTACACATGCCTTATTCTTTTATCCCCAGACTAATACCGTCAGCTCAAACCAGTTCGTCCTGGCTGACTTGCCTCCAAAGCCTGCACGCGTCATGGGCGGCCGTCTCCTTAGCGTTACGACCTGATGACAAACCTGACGCCGCACCGCTCGCGGCCATACTTGATGATCACACGCACGAACATGATAAGGTAAACTGAGATACTATGATTTAGGAATTTTAATTTTTAATCCCTTATTTATTTATTTAAACTTCTTGCACGCATTGAGGTACCAAGGCGGACTTAATGCATTAGGCATTCTCTCAACCAACCAACCAAGGGTGGTGAAGAGATAGGATGGCAGGTGCTCCAAATGAGAGGAGATAATAATAATAAAAAATATTAACCCGCAGTGCAGCATGTGGCGAGCTGTTGGGCAGTAGCGACCCCACGGACCCTATCTCCGGGGAAAAATCTTGTTCCTCACATCTGGCTTGCCTTTATTGGCCGGCTGGAGTGAACACTGACGAGGAATAGAGCTCCCACCTCTTTCTTGCTTTTATTGGCCGGCTTGAGCGGAGATTTGCAAGAGCAAATGTGCTCGAAGGAAGGAAGTATTCCAGTAAGATGCTGTTAGGGATCTTGACCGTAATTCTAGGATTGTCCTGACAGCCGTGGAATACCGCTCCAGTCCTTATAAGCACCTCAGGACATGTTGCCCCCTTGTCGCTACGACACTTTGTGCTAGCGACCGTTTTCGGGGGCCCATTATTGAGTGTGCAAGTCACCCCCTGCCATTTCATTTCATTTTCTCTCTGTTTCATCTTGAGACAGTGTAAGGCTTTTTCCGAACATGCAGCTGTTAAAGTTTTTTATAATGCACTTGTGAGGAGTCATCTCGAAACAAGTGCAATCATTCGAACCCGCATGAAGGGAAATACAGCCTCATGTTGGAAAAAAATCAAAACAAATTTGCTAGGTTTCTTTACCATAAACAGTACGAGATGTATCCCTTTTAACCTCTGATGTACCCGAGTCTGTTCGTCCTGGGCATGGTCGGGTACACCAGGCTGGCAGTTTGAAGAGACGTAGCGCTGGTCAAGTACGTGTCTCGCGTACTGCTAGGGCTGCTGCACCACCCGGACGGATGCGTGGTGCGCGCCGTGACGACGTGCCAGCGGCTAGGGGACTAACCTACTGCAGTTTACCCCTATGCCACGAGCCGCACGTATTATTAATATTATTACGTTATCGGAGGATATATTTGGGCAAAACCTGCCGAAATTCATGCAAACGGCACAAATAATAAAATTCAAAATTCAAAAGTCATTTATTCAAACTAGGCTGAGAATCAGCACTTTTCGAACGTCAAAATTACATAAGACAGTCCCCCAAAACGCCCACCCTTCACCACTTCCTAGTGCTTAGCTGGGAAGAAGAAGTGGCGCAACATAGTTGAAAGAAGTATGATATTATAAAAGTTGTCATGTTTATAATAATTGTCATATTACTTATGTAATATGTAAGTATATAATTCTTTGGCATTTTGCTAACAGGCTATTTACATTTTATTTTTTGTAAAACAGTGTTCCTTGTAATTTATAACATCGCCTTGGATGAATCTGTAAAGGTGTTATAAATGTGATATAAATAAATAAATAATTTCTACCTGCGTATTTTATATAAAATATTGGTCAGGCAGGGGCCATAGTCTTTCCATAGTTCTAGATAACCAGTTCACTTAGCCACCCAAACTCATAATCCAATATCTTTGTTTCCATATCTGGCAATAGTCCTGCACCAACCGGGGGTTGTCCTTGGGTGCACTAGATTAGTGCGTACAGGGATAATCGTCGGTTGGTGCCTCGTTTCGTGAAACACGTCTAACAGACCTCTGCGAGTTGGCTTCGGCCCCTCGTACGCCTTCCAAAGGTCCGGGACCCTGGGGTCCCGAGAAAGTAGAAGAACGCAGATTCTTAGCGTGTGATAAATATAGATATTGGAAGTGAGACATAAGATAAGATGGTGGGATGGGTGAGTTTAGAAGGGAGCAAAAGCGTGGTCAAAGCCCGTAAACTTCTTCTTTGGCGAAGTGTCTGGGTCTGAGCTCAAATGGATGTCCCATTTGAGCTCACACGTGTAGTTCGACACATGGTCATATTTCCTCAGGATGAATACGAACCGGATACCGTTGTTGAGTAGTCTGTCGAGCTTATCCAACAAAACTGCATTCAAGTCAAAGTAGCACACGTCACCATAGTCGATGATAGGAAAAATCATAGTCTGCACAAGCATAGTATCGTCTTAGCGGACAAAAAGCTTCTCAGACGGTACAGGGATCGCAGAGTACCGTTGACCCTTTGACTAACACTATTAACCCAGCTATATTCAAAATTTAAATCATTTATTCAAACTAGGCTGAAAATCAGCACCTTTCGAACGTCAAAATTACATAAGACAGTCCCCCAAAACGCCCACCCTTCAACACTTCCTAGTGCTTTTGCTGGGAAGAAAAAGTGGCGCAACAAACTCCCCAGCAGCACAGCTGTCTGATCAGTTAGAAAAAAAAATGATTCTATACAATAGTATGCAAGACAATTTACAATACGCAAAAAAATAATTAATTATAAATTAAATAGCTATAATTAATAGCCATGACAGCTAGCACACGCCAATATACCAACCAAAAGCATCGAGAACTATACTCGAGCAGAAATAAAAATAACTAAACGTAAACAATATAAAGAAAAAGAAAATAAAGCCTCCAGGCATAAAGGGCGTGCCCGCTTACATATAGCTGTAACTAGAAGTTATAATTGATAAACTAGGACCATCGAGGTAAAATAAATAATAGTCGAGGTCGCTAGCTAACCACATATTGCAATACAACTCATAAAAAAACATTGTAATGAGTAGATTATGTCAACAATAAATTAAAATAAATTGACTTATAAAGTAAAATTATAAACAATTATATAAACTCATATAACCTGTCAGTAGGTAAACTAATTCTGGAGAAAGAACATTTAAACATTGTCTTGAGTTAATCACAGCGACCAACTATTCTTATCATTTAAGTAGTCGTTAATAGAATAGTATGCCTTTGAACAAAGGTTGAACTTTAATTTAGTTTTAAACGCATTAAAAGGCAAATCTAGCAAAGAAGAGGATAGCTTGTTATAAAAAGTTATACCAAGACCAACAAATGAGTTATTAACCTTATGAAGCCGGTGAAAGGGAGCACGTAGTTTATCCTTACTTCTAGTGTTAACATTGTACACTGTTTTTAGTGTATATTTTGCCTAATATATAAGATGTTGGCGAAGATGAATTGTGATGCCACTGTGAGAATATCGATATCTTTGAAAAAATCTCTCAGAGAAACTCTGGCACCTAGCTGGTAAATTGCTCGAATAGCTCGTTTTTGGAGGACAAATATATTTTGAATATCGGCAGCTTTGCCCCACAGCAGAATACCGTAGGACATAACGCTATGAAAATAACTAAAATAGACTAACCGAGCTGCATCAACGTAAGTGTATTGTCTTACTTTTCTGACGGCGTAGGCGGCCGAACTGAGCCTTCCCGCTAGGCTCGATATATGTTGGCCCCACTGAAGTTTGGCATCTACTGTTATGCCTAGAAAAACTGCCGAGTTTACAGTTTCAAACACCTCTTTATCTAAGACGATGTTGGGTCCTAGATTTCTAACATTTGGAAGGGCAAACTTTACACATTTCGTTTTTTTGGCATTGAGAACTAGGTTATTTGTCGTAAACCAATCCGTAACCATTGACAGTGCACTGTTTACATCGTCAAAATCTTGTCTATTCCTGTCTACTTTAAAAATAAGAGAGGTATCATCTGCAAACAGTACAACTTCACAGATACCCTTTAAATAGAATGGTAAGTCATTGATATACACTAAGAACAAGAATGGACCCAGTATTGAGCCTTGAGGTACATCCAACTGAACTGGTAGCCCGGAAGATTTTACACCATCAACATCTACACATTGCGACCTATTATTTAAATATGAATTTAAAACGTTGAGAGCTTCGTTTAGCACACCGTAATGACGCAGTTTACGCAAAAGCGTGTCATGGTGCACGCAATCAAAGGCTTTGGAGAGATCACAGGAAACTCCAATAGCATTTTGAGAGTGCTCCCGTGCGTTAAAGGTGTGTTTCAGGAGAGCAACACACGCATCTGTAGTCGAACGACCCTTTGTAAAGCCATATTGTTCATTATGAAGGAGGCTATTTAAATTAAAATGTCTTAGCAACTGCTTGAGTATTAACTTTTCAAATATTTTGCTGAATGCTGGTAAAATAGAAATAAGCCTAAAATTGCCAACGTCATTTTTATTACCTGATTTAAATAATGGTATGACTTTACTACTCTTCATGAGGTCAGGAAAAGTTCCTAAATCAACACATTTATTAAAAGTAACAGCTAGATAGGGGGCTACGATGTCTATTATATTACTTAAAAGTTTAATGGAGAGTAGTATATGTCGAGTCAAGATTCAAACTGAGATTTTTTACCGTAGAGGGAGGGGGGTATGTTGGTTTTATCCATTAAACATAAGAGGAGGAAGAGAGCTAAGTGCCACCCTACGCGAGTGTGCGAGCATCCAAATACAATGTCCTGACACTGTGGGGTTTACTGACACCCCAAAACGAACAGACCACTTTTTGATTGAATCTTAGTCTCGGTTTACATCTGCTATAGCGTCCAATAAACCTTCTACCCGTTCAGCTATATACATTTGAAGATCATCGGCATAAAGATGATACGAACACCCAATACAGTGAGTTATAAAATTAATGAAGATAGAGAATAACAATGGAGAAAGAATACCACCTTGTGGAACGCCAGCATCTAGGTCGCGTCAACTAGAAGAGCTCTCATCTCTTATCTGACGTCCCCGAAGATAAAAGAGAAGCATTCCAAAGCCTCGGATAAAACCAAAAGATGAAAGAGAGCATAGAGAGGAGAATATCATGACTGACGGCGTTAAAGGCATTGGAGAAATCAATTAATACCAAAACGGTAACCTTGGTATCTTCCATCGCTTCTCTAATGTCACCAGTCACTTTACATAAAGTTACTCTTGACATAAAGTTTAGTTTTCGCTACAACTTCAATGTTTTAATAATAACATTTTGACTTTTAATGAGGTGCCGGTGAAAACTTTAGAGAGATGGTGCTAGCATAGCTTTCACCTGTCAGGTTTGTGTTATGTTTTGGCTTCCCTTGTTGACTGCATTTTTTTTTATAATATTGAAAGTACTGTTGTGGAAAAACATATAGCTATTCGACATGGTGGATAGGTGAGTTAAAAGCTGAATTGAAGAAACGAAGTGCATGTTTACGAGGAAGAATGCGTTTCTTCCTCGTAAAGATGCACTTCGTTTCTCAAATCCAATGTCAAATCAAATCAAATGTAAAATCAATGACAAATCGAATATTCCATAAAAAAATATTTTATTTTGGTTAATGCTATGCTAGCGCCACTTTGACAGTTGCCAATCCCATTAAGAAATAAACTTTTTTTAGGTAATGTTGATATTTGTGTTCCAATTGAATCAAGAATTATGAATAGACTTTGGGGCTGTGCATTCTGAAAGTGGTCAGCATTGCAAATAGCTGTCAATATTTCGCCGTCTTGATTCGTTACTTAATATCACTAAATTAAATTATTAAATATCCCTCTATGTTATGTGATGACTAGCTTTTAGCCGCGGCAAATCCCGCGTTGTTGTAAAAAAAACGTCGTTATTAGAGGAAAAATTTTGTTAATCCTAAGCTATCTGTGTGCCAAATTTTATCCGAATCCGTTCAACAGATTTTGCGTCAATCCGGAATTCTAGACATACGGGCAAAATCTAAAAACTATATTTTCAGCATCAGACTCGTTTCCACGCCTCGTAGCAATGGCTTTTTTTCAAAAATATTCAATGTACAGTTTTGACTTCGTTACTATTTTTATACTATTAAATTAGTTTAAGAACCAGGTAAAGTCATTTCTGATGGAAAAGAGCTATTATACCTACACTTGCTGTGTTTCTCATTGACGTGTAGGGACTGTGTCTGGGGAACTGTCATGACCTGTACACATTTTTTTTTAACGTTATGTATAATTTTGTGACTTTTGTATCGGTGTTAATATACTTACCCAAATTTAATTAAATTTTTTTTCGGTGTTAATGTACTTAAATTCTATTGAATTTTATTTTTGAAAAAACTATAAAAATACTGGATTTGGAATTCTGAATAATTTATATGTATTTTTCACACGTCTTCATGTTGTGTTAATTTATAATTAATTACATTTCGATACAATGTAAAAATTGTTAATGAATAAACAAATAAATCAATACGTATACATTATACATGAATTGCAATAGTAACACTGGATTTGCTGTTGTAACAGTTTTAAATGTAAAAAAGAATTTGGAAGGATTCCAAGTGCTTTTTTACACCTAAAACTAAATTTTATTTTTATTTTTATTCAAGAGGAACAACAAACAGCTACAATATAAAACATAGAAACAAGAAATACACAAAACATATAGACAATATTGCAGCTCACAACGCTGTTCACAGATTAACGATAGGATACAATACATTGAAAATAATCGCTAGGGTTATAAATACAAAATTAACATTCATGCTTAAGATGTATATAATACACTACGTAATGAAAATAAAATATGTTTGTATTATAATACTCAAGAAACAGCACAAAAAAGAAAAATACAGAATAACATTCAAGAAAGCTCCTTAAGTATAAGATTTTTGAACCTATATGGAGTACATGCAAAAATATCTATATGTTCAAAAGTCTTATTGTAGGAATCGACCATTCTGCGAACAGGCGAACGCAGGCCAGAGTTGGACTTGCAAGTACCCACTGAAAATAATCTGCCAGCGCGCACCTTTCGCTTGTGGACTGTCCTAGGAACTGCATAGCAGATCATGTTAGAGAGTTCAATGCTGTCAAATCTATCTCTGACAATACTATATAAATTCATAGCTTCTAAGTACTTACGTCTATTTTCAAGTGTAACGAGCTTATACTTTGCAAGCAAACCTTGGTATGGCAAATAATATCCGTAACATCTATAATGCATGGTACGCAGAAATTTATATTGAACACACTCTATCATTTCAACGTACTTTTTGTAGTATGGACTCCAGACGGATACAGCATACTCCAGTTGAGAGCGTACTAGTGACTTATACAAGCAAATATAAGAAGAAGGCTTTCTAAAATCGACAATATTCAGTGTCTATACAATATCTTTATTCTTAAGTCTGCGTCAAAATTACAGGAAACTCTTACTTTTTTTGATAGCCTGTTCTGTCCCACTCATGGGTAGAACCTGCTACCTCGCTCCCACGTTCAATAATACCGCGTTGCAACCAGCCTCTTTTTTCTCATTTCTCATTGAACTGTTACAGAGCCTCCTGGCAATAGAAGCGAAGCCCGAAGCGTTAACCGAAGCAACGTCCCTCCAGCCGCTGCGATTGTCTCTGCAGCGGTCACTAGACATCGGCCTGACCGCGCTACTGTCGCTGGCGTACCAACATCAGCACACAATGACACACCCACACCAGTATGTATCTACAATCTGGAGACACGATTAAATTAAACACTGGCAATAATAATGCTTATGGGGCTTGTGGCTAAGTAATAACAGTCGCACGGGCCGATCGATAAGGTTAAGCTACGCTTACCGCGGTTGGTCCGTGGATGGGTGATCTTCTTTACATATCACCCCTCCGTGTCTCGAAAACCACGTTAAGCCGTTGGTCCCGGCTGTCAGTTTTAGATCTTTGACAGTCGTTACGGGTTGTTGTAACAGTCTTACCAAGGGGTACCGTGTTACTGGGTTGTGGAGGTCAGATAGGCAGTCGCTCCATGTAAAATACTGGTATTCAGCTGTATCCGGTTAGACTGGGAGCCGACCCCCCCAATATAGTTGGCAAAAAGATAGCAGATGAGGATTGGCAATAATAACGCATAGGAGTATTTTAAAACTATCAAATAAATCTAAAAACGAAATTAACTAGATGTTCTCATCTTTGACAAATTTTAAAACCTGCACTGTAGTTGACACTCTAGGTTGGTACTTGTGGCATCCTGACACTTGACTCTCGAGACACTCTTCAAACACTCGTCTTACACTAATGATACTCTCATTTAGCATTCGTCGACACTCCTCGGACACTCGAGACTCTCCTCTAACGCTTCTAATCAAATCATTTATTTGCTTGAATATGGGTAGGAACATGAGGTAAACGACAAGCTTATGTCGTTTAATGAGGGTGGTTTGTTTTAAGGTTCGGTGTAGATGTAATCCGAATTTATTATTGTATTCAGCACGAATTTATACTTCAAGTAGCGAGATGTTTGTAGGAACGAAGTTAAAGCTCAACTCACTAAGAATCTGAGAGATATTCTAGGCGAATACTAGGCAACTACGATTGTAAAATTAGGTCTGATACCTTAAGTAGATTTTCACTATAGGGAAAGTAGCGGGTATCAGTTGTACAAACACAATAATTAGCTCCTATACATCAGGGCAGTTCGCTATTCAGGGACGCGACAGAGGGTCGGGGTATAGTCGGGTATTTCCCATTTTGCTATGACGAGGGTGTTGACAAGAATGATCCCGGGAGGCAGGGTTGCTCAGGTGCAAGTTACGACATGTTATTTCCTTCTACAACTACCTTCTGAAGGAAATACCTTCTAGAACAATGGATTACATAATATTAAACACAGATAGGTATTCTCATTGTTTAAAATAGGTATTCAGATGGGAAATGGTCTAGTCAGTGTTGTAGTCATAATTAAAACATTGTATTATGACTGACAACGGATTTTACCTTATGTTGCATAAGGACAGGTTACCATGAGTAAATAAGGTATTTTTAGTTACCTGTAGACACGGACGAATGTCTAATACACCTTTTAGTAAAATCGGTGTCTATAGGTACATTGGTTATTGCTAGAGACCTGATTTAGTGTCAGGAATCTTTGATTTTACTAGATTTTCTTGTTCTAACATGTTGGATTATCGATTCGAAACGTTCTATAATAGTTTACATGTTAGAACCGAACCAAAACTTTCCAGATTTGAAGCTACTTATTGGACTTCATGTCCCGACTTGATTACTATCTACACATGATTCGACTTGATGTTATTTTAACATGTGCAAATGTACTTACTAACAATAATCAATTTAATAGGTATTTAGTGTGCTTCCTTAACAAGTTCCTTGAATCATATCCTACCTTAATAGGTGTGCAAATACATATATCTAATACAGTAATAATACACTTATATAAACTCACGCCTTCCTCCCATGAGGTTGTACATACAACTATAGAACGCCTTGTTTACGTTCATTTATCTGGTAGTACACGCAACCTGGTGGTGAGAAATATTTCTTACATTATAAAACAACAAACATTATCCATAAAACTTATTAACATTAGAGTATTTATTGGCATTTTATTAATTACATTATTTTTGCATTGTTTAATTTTAAAATTTGTGGCATTCTCGTGTGACCCACAAATTTTTCACCTCTATTTACGACGTTCACTTAGATCTCTATCAAAGTTTTCGACGCCAGATTTTAGTTTGTAATTTTTTTTTTATAATCGTTATTTTTATTAATTTAATTATTAAGTTGTTATTTATGCACAATCAATTTGAATTCAGAATAAATACGCCTTATTCTGTCCCAGTTACGAGCTGTGGGCGGACGGCGCGGCGCTGGGCGTGCTGCGGCGGCTGGCGGGCGTGGCGCGCGGCGCGGGGCGCGCGGCCGAGGCGCTGGCGCGGCCGCTGGCGCGCCTGGCGCAGGCCGCGCCGCGCCAGGAGCTCGTCGGTGAGCCCACTCCACCTATCTGGCATTTTAAATAATCTTGTTACTGGGTTGTGGAGGTCAGATAGTCGCTCCATGTAACATACTGGTAATTAGCTGCATCGAGTCAGATTGATTATTGTGTATTCCACCACTGGCAAGATTGGTGAACAACGATAACAATGAAAATTAAAGGAAGTGTATAGTGTGCCGCTGGCGGCACTTTATCCGTATCGGATAAAGTGCCGCAATTTGCGGCATACTAGTAGCACTGCCTCGGCCCAGCTAAAGTGCCGTAAGCATTGCATTGTCATTGTCACTATCACTTGTTATTTTGTTTGATTGTTGAGGTTAGCTCGCCGCCGTTTGTATTGATTGATCGTATTTGTTTTAGATAATAAAAAAATAAAAATTAATATATATATTAGGTTGGGAAAAAGTCTTTTCGCATTATAGTATGTATGAACTTGTAATAAAATCTCTTTGGCTATACTATTTGTATCTGCTTGGTTTTGGTATCATCGAAAGTTTAAATTTTAAAGAACATAATTCCAAATTCAAATTAGGAAAATGTGTGATTTTCATTTGTTTTTCGTACCGTCAAGATGAGTAAATCTAATGAGGAAATTTTAAAATTTTACTACAAAACAGGCAAAAATGCAACGAAAGCCGCGAAAAAAAATTGCGATGTTTATGGACCTAGTGCAGTGTCTGTGAGAGTAGCACAAATTTGGTTTAAGCGTTTTCAATCCGGAAATTTTGATGTCAAAGATGCACGTCGCTCTGGTCGCCCTATTACGGATAAAATGGATGCCATTTTTGAAAAAGTGCGTGTCAAAGGCCGGTCAGGCTTCACAGACTGTGGCGAAACCCAGGTTAACTCGCAACAAGGTGATGCTGTGTGTGTGCTGGGATTGGAAGGGCATTATTCATTATGAGCTGTTACCACCAGGCAGAACCATCGATTCTGAACTCTACTGCGAACAACTGATGAGATTAAAGCAAGAAGTTGAGAGAAAGCGGCCAGAATTAATCAACAGAAGGGATGTGGTTTTTCATCATGATAACGCTAGACCTCACATATCTTTAGCCACTCAGCAAAAATTAAGAGAGTTTGGCTGGGAGGTGTTAATGCATCCGCCGTATAGTCCTGACCGTGCACCTTCAGATTTCCACCTGTTTCGGTCTCTTCAGAATTCCTTAGGCAGTGTCAGGTTAACATAACAAGAGGACTGCCAAAACCACTTGTCGCGGTATTTTGATCAAAAGTCCCAAAATTTCTATAGCAATGGGATCATGTCCCTACCTACAAGATGGCAAAAAGTTATCGAACAAAACGGTACCTACATACTTTAGTTAAATGTAAATAAACTATATTAAAAAATGTTTTGAATTTTCTTAAAAAATGCGAAGCAACTTTTTCCCCAACCTATTGTACGGGCGGGATGATAAGTAACTAGCCTCTGCTATTTAAAAAATAAGTCATTTTTAAATTTGTATCTCTAGCCACCTGTGTTCTAAATTTGAATTTGGTGGCGTGAAAATTTTATTGATTCTTTGTCATTTGAAAATATATTTCGTCAACTGTTTTCAAAATGGATAAAATTTAACAAAGAGCGGTGATAAAGTTTCTTCATATGAAGGGCATGAAGGGGAAAGATATCTATGACGAGTTAAAGAATGTTTTGGGTGAATGTGCTCCTTCTTATGCCACAGTAAAAAACTGGGTGGCTGAGTTTAAACGCGGTCGTACATGTGTCCAAGATGAAGAATGAATGATATTCCTTAAACCTACTGATGCGATGGAAATATTCCGAATAATAAAAAATCTGAATAACACAAACGCAGCAGGAGTAGACGACATAACGACCAAAGTTATTAAATTATGCGCACCATACATATGTCAACCGCTGTGTTATTTAATAAACCTATCATTTGAACAAGGTACTTTTCCACAAATATTAAAAAAGTCTGTAGTTAAACCACTCTTTAAAAAAGGAAACAAATGTGACATGAATAACTATAGGCCAGTGGCGCTGATACCAATCATGTCAAAAATCTTTGAGAAAATTATGCTGAAAAGGCTTCAAAATTTTACAACAAGTCATCGTATACTTAAAGATGAGCAATTTGGGTTTAGACAGAATAGTACCACTTCATTGGCATGTTTCAAATTGATCAAAATTGTCACCCAAGCTATAAATGATGGCTTACCAATTGCTGCGATTTTCCTAGACATGAGTAAGGCGTTTGATTTTGTGGACCATAATTTGCTCTTACACAAACTAGAAAAATATGGAATAAGAGGCAAAGCGAACGACTGGTTGAGAGACTATTTAAATGACAGAAAACAATGTGTGGAAATCTCTAAAATACACAATAACAAAAAGATGTTACATAGAAGTGACTATCGAATAAATAAGTTTGGAGTGCCACAGGGCAGTGTATTGGGACCTTTCTTATTCCTCATGTATATTAATGATCTCCCAAATATCACTTGCCATAATACAATCTTGTTTGCTGATGACACAACCCTCATTGTGAAATGTGAAAATGCAGACACCTATGAACTAGAAATAAACAAAGCAATAAACAAAATAATACACTGGTTACGTTCTAACAACTTACAAATTAATATGGAGAAAACTAAAATGATCCAATTCCAAACCCATAAAAGAACGCCATTGAAGTTAAATGTTAAATATAATGATATTAAAATCGAACAAGTTAGAAATAGTAAATTTCTGGGTATACATTTGGATCAGAATTGTGACTGGAAAACACACGTCGATTATGTTTGCGATAAACTTGACAGATTTGTATACGCGATAAAAAGATTAAGAGTCACGGTATCAAAAGAAGCTGCTCTTTGTGCATATCATGGATACGTTTCGTCCGTACTCGCTTATGGACTTTTGTTGTGGGGTAACTCGGTGGATATTTTGAAAGCGTTTAGAGTACAAAAAAAATGTGTACGTGCAATCTGTGGAGCCTGGTATACGGAAAGTTGTAAACCCTTGTTCCAAAAGTACAATATTATATAGTACAGTATATAGTGCCATTACCATGTATGTACATTAGAGAATTATGCCTATTTGTAAAGCAACATCCGGAACATTTTACTAAACATAAAGATGTAACTAAACGAAATGTAGCTCCTAGAAATAAAAATAAATTTAAACATGAGCTTTGTTTACCGCAATGCAGGATCGAATTGTATAATAGGAACTCATACATAAATGCTGTTAAGATATATAACAAATTACCGGACTCCTTTAAAGATTTACCTTTGACCATGTTTAAAAAAAAGGTAACGCAATGGTTAAAAGAAAAATGCTTTTACAATCTCAATGAATACATGTCTGATTGAGGAGAAGGAATCTGAAGTAAATATTGGTGTAAACCTGTAATTAATTAATGTTAAAATTTCAGTTTAATTATAATAGTTATGATTTACAATATTATTTATTTAATCTTATTCTGACATTACTTACATAATTATAAACGTTATCTCTTGAACTGACATATTATGTGTAACTTTGACATCAATTAATCTATGAAAATTTTAATGCATGCATCTTGTTTGTAGTTGCTGTATTAGAAAAAAAAAAAATTAGTACTGTGTAGGACACAATTAAATATTTGCACACCATAAGTAATGGTAGAATGTAAAAGGGCCATTATAGTTTTAAGATCATACAGTGTAAACCTACATTCTCGCAAATAAATTTGATTTGATTTGATTTGATTTGAAGCCCGCCCCGGACGTCCAAAAAGCGTCACGACTCCGGAAATGGTCTGGTTTAGCAGATCGACGATTGAAGTTATCTGAAATAGCTGACACTACAGGTATCTCAAAAGAACGGGTACATCAGAAAAACGACAAGGCTTGGCGAAAAAAAAAAATCATCTTCCACCAAGACAACGCTAGGGTTCACACATGTGTTAAAGCTATGGCAAAAATCAACGAATTGAAGTATGATTTGCTGCCCCACCCACCTTATTCGCCTGATCTAGCGCCATCAGACTTCCACTTATTCCCTAAGCTCAAAACTTTTTTGGGCGGACAGAAATTTGCCACAAATGATGAAGTCATAGCCGCTGTAGAGGAGTATTTTGCAGGCCTCGAAAGAAATCATTTTATGGAAGGCATTACTGCTTTAGAACGAAGATGGAATAAGTGCGTACAGGTTCACGGAGACTATGTCGAAAAATAAAATTAATTTTATCACGGAAAGTTAAGTGTTTTCTTATTAGGCTAGTTACTTATCATCCCGCCCTCGTATATCAAAAGTACATTGACTGAATTTACGAAAAATGAAGTAGCAAATGAAAATGGCTGAAAGTTTAGATAGGTTAGGTTAGGTTAGAACTGTGACGGTCGTGACCCGCATACGGCGCCTAGGGGTGCGCCAAAGTTCACCTAAATTTTCAACTCCGATAATTGGAAATCCGAAAATGTTCTTCCTAACATTTTTCATCCTAACAATCACAATTCCTAACTACTCTGTCTCTAATGTTCATAATTCCGAAGCATTCAACTTCATAATATCAGTAGCAATAAACATCTATTATACTTTTATTTGTTTTTCTATATTTTCTCAACATAACCATCTATTACACTATTATTCAAAGTCATATCTTTTTTGTTTATCACGGTACCTACTATGTATAGTCATTGGTTTAAAATAAGTTAGAACTGCGACCATAACGCACGAGCCGAGCGAGCGAAGCCAGAGTCCCGCTCCAGTCATTCAGTCAAGTTCCAGAAACGAATCGGTCTTATTCATAATTATTGGTTTAGGTTAGGTTAGAACTGTGACCACAACGCACGAGCCGAGCGAGCGAAGCGAGCGTGCCGCGGTAGCGGCCGGCGAAGTGCCAGAACCGAATCGGTCCTATAGTTATTGGTTTAGGTACGGTTAAAACTGCGGTACCTATAAAATCCCAGGCCATAAACATAACCAGGCCGTAAATGAGTCGTGTTTTATGAATTTCGGTTGGAGTGTAGCCTTGGGGGCGCTACGGCGCGAGGACTCAGAAAAAATTAGTCAAAAGAGTGTTATTTTTGCAAATCGTTTATTTTCTTGATTTAGCCTTATATTTAGGTGTTTTATACGATAGACGTATAAAACACCTAAATATAAGGCTAAAAGTGACTTGGTGTTTTTTGTCTCCGACTAACCGTTTGTCGTCAAAACGATGTGGAAGGGATCCATTGGTTAGGTTAGGTTAGAACTGTGACCAACTACGAAACCTCGAAATTGGTCGCGAAATTTTTCTAAGTATTTTATTCATAGTGGTAGATATATTATGGTAATTATGTTTAGGGATAAAAGCGTTATGATAAAAAAACAGTAGGAGTTTAAATATTATTAATTACAATTTTCGGAAACATGAGTGTTATGAATATCGCCGGTAGCACTACAAATAGTATGAATGAATACTTTAGGATGAATTTTTTTAGGAAGAGTGATCATTCGGATTACAAATCATTAGGAAGAACAATTTCGGGTAAAGAACTTTAGGTGAGCCAATATGGACCCGGCGCCTAGGCTTGGAGGTGGCCCTCAACAAGTTGGAGGCTATGGTCTTTCATGGCCCCTGGCGCGCACCGCCGCTGGGATCACATATCGTGGTCGGGGGGTCTAGAATGGCTGTCGAGTCCACCATGAAATACTTAGGATTGGTGCTCGACAGCCGGTGAGATTTCGGCCCCCACTTCCAGCGGCTGGCGCCCAAATTGTTGGGCGCGGCTGGGGCGCTGTCAACGCTGCTTCCCAATCTAGGGGGCCCGAGTGCCGCCTGTAGGCGGCTCTACGTGGGGATCGTGCGATCGATGGCCCTGTATGGGGCCCCGATCTGGGCGGCTGACCTGACGGCCGGCAGCATCGCTGTTCTGCGAAAGCGGCAGCGAGCGATGGCCGTCAGAGCCCCCAGGGGGTATCGCACTATCTCCTACGTGGCGGCTTGTGTACTGGCCGGATCCCTGCCCTGGGACCTCGAGGCGAAGGTACTCGCATCACTGTATCGGTGGCGCGAGGACTCGAGGGCGCGAGGCGAGCGGCTGACGCAGCGACATATGGAGCTGCGTCGGTCACAGTTTCACGCAGCTCTGGTGGCGGAATGGCGGGACAGGCTTTCACGCCCAACCGCCGGTCCCGTCACCATCGGGGCGGTCCGGCCAGTGCTCGAGCGCTGGCTCGGGAGGAGGCACGGCTCCCTGTCGTTTCGGGTGACGCAGTTGCTCTCGGGGCATGGTTGCTTCGGGAAGTACCTGTGTCGCATAAACAGGGAGCCGGACGCTCGGTGTCACCACTGCGTCGACTGTCGGGAGGACACGGCTCGGCACACGCTGGCAGAGTGTGTTGCTTGGGAGGAGCCGCGCCGTGCCCTCATCTCAGGTGTCGGTGGTGACCTGTCGCTGCCGGCCGTTGTCGACTCGATGGTCGGCAGCGAGGAGTCCTGGGACGCGGTGGTATCCTTCTGCGAAACAGTTATTTCGCAGAAGGAGGCTGCGGAAAGGGAGCGGGAGATTGCTTCCGCTAACCCGATCCGCAGCAGACGCACCGGGCGTCGGCGGAGGGCGGATAACGCCTTCTTCCAGCCCCCCTAAGTGGGTCCAGGGGCGATGGATCTGGGAAAATCCATCGCCCCCTACTCCTTAGGACCCAAGATGGCGGCGCGTAGTGTTCCATGCGCGCCTCTCTATGATGTAAGGGGGGAGTTTAACACCTCACTCCCCCTAAACTCGAGGTGGCCCGCAGAGGCGGGCCGGCACCAGCCGAGGGTCGCAGAAGTATCTGCGTTCCCGCGACCCCCGACGTAGGTGTGAGATGGAACACCGGGGTGGTTTTTAGTCAGTACGAGTCTGACAGACCCCTCCGCCCGCCCCAGGGCGGAGGACATCCATGAGGATTTTCCATCCCGAAACCAAAAAAAAAAAAAAAGGTTCGAACTGTGATCACACAACGCACGAGCCGAGCGAGTGCAGCGAGCGGGCCGCGGCAGCGGCCGACGAGTGCCAGGGTCAGTTTAGGCACATGAGAATGTAATGTTTTGGAAATGTGGTGTTTTACAGCGACCTAACCTCAGCAATCAAGCAAAATAACAAGTGACAGTGACAATGACAATGGAAATCTGACGGCACTTTAGCCGGGCCGAGGCAGTGCCACTAGTATGCCGTTAACGGCACTTTATCCGATATGGATAGAGCGCCGCTAACGGCACTCTTTACACTGCCAAAATTAAAACCCTGTTTCATAGTATACCTAAATGAATAGGTCCGTACTAAAATCTAACTGTTTTGTGGGTCCTCAGAGGAATGCGCGTTGCTGAGCACTCAGTGGACGGGCGCGCGGGTGTGGGAGTCTCTCCCGCGGTGCAACGTGTCCGCACCGCACGGCAAACAATGGCCGCTATATGTCAGTACAACTGCAATATGCACTTTTATCATTTCTAACGTGATGATATCGTGGACGTACACGTCCATAAAATGTATGGAAATACGTGCACGTTATAACGTTATCGTGGACGGAAAAGCGTCTTCATATATTTCCCTGTGTTATCGTGATGCCGTGACGTGGACGTGGACGTCCACGATAATATCGTCACGTTAGAATTAATGAAAATGCACATTGCTGCCAGTCTCATGAACACATTGCCATTTAACAGCGATGCAGAGGATTTTTTCGACGCCAATTAATTTATTGTTAGGTGTTGTGTAAGGATTTGTTGTCAACTGTAAATACTAAAACATAATAGGATTGCTAAGCAATTACTAATATTATTTTTATATTTGCACGACGTACCTTTTCGAACTTATATTTTCCACGCATAGTTGGTAAGTATAATTTTCTTGTGCAAACACACCACTCGCACTCGTGCGAAAAAAACCACTATGAAAAAATATGATAATATAGGTACGTATTCAAATTATTTTATCATTACTAGAATAACTAACAAACTGAAAGAGCCATGTCGGAAAACAAAATATTAAATTGCCGCCCAAACAATAAAAAATATTGATGACAATATTAGTGATGTCCATCATAAATTGTAATAATTAATCGACTAATTACTTTGACCTTTTATATTATTTTACTATTTCTAATTTATATCGTTTTTTTTTTTAAATACTTTAATAGTAACATTTTAATGTTTTTTAGAACTTATAAAAAAAAAAAAAAATTAAAATGAATAAGCGATCGTTTAAAGTTACTTTTTTTTCTTTTACTAGTTGGAGTACGGTGTAGAACCGGAAGCGTTGCGGTACAATCCTGAGCCGCCGCCGTACGCGCAGTGTGAGACCGCGCCCTCCATCACCATGGATGCTATACGGTAAATACGGCTATATATATACGGCGAGTCGCCGTATTTATATTCGCCGTCGGCGACTTACTGCTTAAAATTTTCGAAGTCGGTTAAAAATAGGAATTCATCTGAATCAATGTATATCACTCCACTAGCCCACTCTCGAAGAGAAGAATCTTGTGTCTGAGCAGTGAGAACATTATATGCTGATTATGCTATGCATATGCTAATGTATGTCATATTTATACGTCGTTTTAACGACGCGACGTAAGTAAAAGTAGTCAACTGTTAACATATAGTAGATTTTACAACAAGTGCACAAAACGAACCATTTTTATCCGAGTCTTTTAGCAGCCCGAGACGAAGGCGAGGGCCGATAGTAATGTCGAGGATAAAATGGTTTTTTGGACGAGTTATAAACTCTGCTTTTCACTACGATTGCGAGGAAATGAAACAGTAGTATAACATAACATTTCTTTAATTACAATTCATAGTTAAACTAGTACAGTTTTGAATACTGAAGGAAATTGTTTTTAATTAACGGTATTTATGTCTTAAAAAACACATAAGGCAAATAAATTAAAGTAAATATTATAAAATAACAAATTCTATCTATGAACTTCTTATTGTGTTTGGCTGTATGGCTCATTTTGTTTGCCTTAATATAGATACATTTATGAGTAGATACGTTAATGCACATGTGCACAAATTTCGATTTTGTGCAGCCTTTATCCTGCACAAATAAGCACTTTTAGAGCATGAGAAGTAAAAAATAAATTATAATCTATCTACGCAGCTGCTGAACATAGACTACTTGCAAAAGCGAATATAAAGATATGTAGGTGTTATTCATTTGGTAAACATTGAAACAACCCTTTAAAAAATATTTTAGTATTTAAAATAACAATAAATAAAATACAATAAAGAAATGCTTGTTCAATCTGCAATGTGTTAAAAGATTTTCTATATAATTATAACCTACTCAAAATGAATTTCCTTAAATATTGGCGTTCCCTGCAGTTTTTTAAACAGCTTATCCTTCGACAAAGGCCTATAAAGATTTCCATATCTCTGTCTCCCGCCCTCTGAATCCATGCTGGACCAGCTACTCTTTTAACATCATTCGATTTTAGTATTCATCTAATTACAAATGTTACTAAATGTTTCCTAGCTACATGTACGTGGGCGGCGGGCTGCGGCCGGCCCGCTGGCGCCAGTGCGGGCGCTGCGGCTCGCGCGCGCTGGCCGACAAGCAGCCCAACAAGCATCCGCTGCAGGGCGCCTATGACGCGCGGTTCCTATCTGCTTGCAGGTAACTATAACATCTTATTATTATTTCAGTCAGTTGAATCGTTGAGAAAGGGCTCTTTTTGGGAAAAAACTGACGATCTTTGTACAAACTATGAAGTGTTGAATGTTGCTGGTGAACAAATGGCAAATCTTACCATTCCCGCATTCCCGCTCAGGGTTGGAATGACAAATACAGTTTGTTTAGAGTTATGGTTATTCTGAAGAATGTGTCAGAGCCCTGGCGGTAACAATTGACTATTAAAGAAAGTGATGTAATCACCACGTTTATTAGACAGTTGTACGTAGTACTTTAATAGTAAAGCAAGAAAATGCTACTGCCCACCCTCGACAGTAAACGACATAATCCTTTCGTCGCCTTTGACAACAAACATCAAAAAGTTCTGGTTTCTACTATCTAACGATAATTCATTATATTTCATTTTGTTACAGATGCGGTGGAAAGTGGACATTATTTTCAAATATATAAAATCTCTGACTAGTTTGTAAGAATAATAAAATGATCTATTTATTAGAAACGTTGTATATAATAAATGATTTTTGTACTTTTTTTGCCTTTATTTGTAACCTAAACCTTCCTTGTTCGAAAGATTTTGTAGCGAGGATGCTACAGTCAACTGCGAGATCTTTCAATCATACTTTATTACAACACCTATTATCAATGCAAGCGCTCGCTCTATGAGTTTAACTGTGTACTCGTCCTAAGATTAAAAACAGTTTCCAGGCAGAGATCGCAGACTATGATGAGACCGCTTAATGTGCTCTATTAAGTAGTCGTGTTTAAGATGAAGACGTGAAGATCAGCCTCAAGCCAATAATTTTATTAGTAGACCACCCTCTATATTCTATGTAGAATAAAATAAAACTGGGAAATAAAGAAAAAGGAAGTAAAATATATCAGATTGTTGGCATTGAACAAGAATTAATTGCCGAACATGAAGATTTAAATATGAAACCAAGCTCAAAGAGGACACTTATGCAGACCTTTAGCTTCTGAAATGATGTACTTAACAATATAATCCGCATACCTTATTGTTATTTATTCCCATTCCCTGAAAATCAGATTAATATGACGCAAAAAGAAGATTATTAAAAAAAGTAGTGAGCATTCCCGAGAATTCCCCTTTTCAAGCGATTTCTGGGAAATGTGTAAATGTAAGTGAAAATCCATAACAGCCTTGGATGCACCACCCCCGCCCGCTGCACTTCGCGCATGTCATCCTGCAATCAAATTGTATAGTGACCGCCCGGAGATCGATCGATTGAAGACCAGATTTACGAGGTCAGTTAGAGATGTTGCTGCGACTTATTGCAAATAGTTTTTTGTATATAGTTATTGGAAAAGAATCCAGTTAGAAGAATTAAAAGGGCTTGTTAGATTAAATGGTATGATGTTTGCTTCCCTTAGCACACTTTAATACCGGTTAGTTGACTAAATAATTATTTTTAGTTAAATTATATTTTCTAGACAGCTGTTTATAATAATAATAACCATGGTTGTGGCTTAAAATTTCATAAGCTTGATTGGATTGGAAATCTATGACCATAAGCATGAGTTGAAAAAACAAAACTACTAATCCCATGTCAGGCAGGAGGCCTACGGCTTTTTTCTGAACCCCTTTTATTTTGGTCAAAATTGTGAGGACCAGTTTTTGCCCCGTTATATTAAGTGACTTTTAATAAAATAATGCAAAAAGTATCACAGTAAATGCTTCTTTTGAAAAATTGTGCAAACGAGAAACAAGTAGTACAAACGGAAATCGACTAAAATGGTTTCAAGCCTATCGACTGACAGACTAACCAGCACTCACTGCACTCAGTACTATATTGAAAACACTAGTTGTCGTTGCGAGAATCGTTCGAAGCGTTTGCTGCGACTGCGTCCAAGTTTAATTGTGAATTTCCTGTATTTCTCGCAACTTAACTCAAAATATTTACGTTTTAACTAATATTCAAATAGTTATCATATAAATGGCAGACAAAAAAGGTATGTATATTGTTGATTTATTATTTTCTTTGTTCTTTTCTTATAATACGTTTTGACATGAGTAACGTCACGGCAGGGCCTTGAAATACAAGTTTTCGCTATTAAAACAATGATTTAATCCCCGGATGCGAGATTATTGCGTCGAAAGGGGGTTATTTTACGTTGGTTTAGCTGTAAAATTGATATAAAAGTGTTACGCGGTAGATCGATACTGGCGATAAATTCAAGATGGTCGACCACCCTTATTTGCAAGGCGGGATCTATTTGTTCTAATTTTAGGTCCATTCATTACTAGAACTGATTCATGAGCCCTCGTTACGGCGGCCGAAGTTTGCTTTCAACATTTCAATGATATATCACGCGATAGAACGAGATTATGAAGAACATCTGTTGTTAATTTTATATCAGAATAAAACCCATGGTAGGTAGTAAAAATCTACCAATAAATTGATCTGATGTCTTCAATCGATATTGTAGAGTAAATATTTTATCCTCTGCTGACCTTTTTGGAAGTAGGTCAACTAATTCTACAACTGTTTCATGATAATTATTCAAACACACCCATCTGCATGGTTAATTATTCAAAATAATGTGTCTGCTGCTTACTGAAGAGCAATCTTGACTCTTCTAAACTGAAAGTAAGAAAATACAGACCAATCATCCAATGTTATTATGAAGATTTTATTAGTGGGCCCTTTAGGAAAATATTTTCATCACTTACTTTGTATCAAAAAAACATACAATAAAATTGTATGGGATTCCATGATTAATTAATAAGCAAAAAAACTTTACCTACATAGGTGTCTTTTTCCCCAAATCTTAAATTAGCATTTATATCCCAATTTTTTTTATAAAATGGGGTCATAAATTAGCATTTATATCCCAATTTTTTAATAAAATGGGGTCAAACAACTTCTTCTTGATCTTCTTTGTAATTCTTAACAAAAATGTTTATCCATATTTTCATCAAACAACATAATAAGGATATTAGTATGCAACCTTGGGTGGCGTTACAAATGTCAAAACGAGTGTCCAACTCCATAATATAAGCTTCGTAGTTCCATTATGTTTCCAAATATACAAAAGTTATGTATATTGCGAAATTAGACACTGATGCAGAAATACATGTGTCATTTAAAAAATAATATAAAAAATTTAAGGCCTAAGGATGGCTGCACACTGAGTCAAACTGCCCAAAGAATTCTTAAAGTTGCTAAAAATGTTGGGACCGATACTCGTTATTGGTAACCAACCTTGGAACTACAAAGAAATCTCATTCATATTGTTGAAGTAACATTTACAAAAATACATTTACGAATGATTCAACTTTTTGATCCAGTGAGATTATTGACACTGTTGGAGTTGGAGATCAAAATATCTGAGGATTTATTTTTGATGCATTATTCTAGCTTTTGAAACCCTTTCGAACGCTTTTATTATTTTAATATTGATCTCCAGCCACACTGGTCTTCAACTATTACAATTTTGGTAAGCAATAAGGGTGAGGTTTCTGTGGCACAGCGTGAGACAGAGTTGACTTGCGCGGCACCATAAGACATGATGATAATACAAAGTTACCCGCACCCCCTCCCCGTCCCAGCTGCCGGCCCCCCTCTACAGGAGCCGCGGTCCCGCCGACGCAGACGTCGCGCGGCAGTCGACTAATCGCTATCATGTAATGAAATCATATAGAATTTTTCTTTCTTTATTTTTCTTTTTTTTGGAAACATAGTTAAAGAGAGACAAATATATGATATGTGCGTATCGGCGTGTGGACGATCGTATGTGTTATTAATTCGATTGTAACCCGTTCGTTTGTGATTTTGTTGCTATAATGAGTGAAGGTTAAAAAAGTCAAAAAAAAAAATATTAAAATGACTAAGCAGGTGTTTTTACCACAGAAAAGATTGAATAAGGAAAGGTTATAAGCCTGTCATTTTATGAAAATAGACTTTGAAAGTTAATTCATTCCATTAAAAACTCGACCTTGAAGAAAATTACAGCAGTCAAGTCACTATAATGTTTTTCTATACAAATCGGACAAGTATCTATGTTTAAAACATTTTTTTTTGCTTAAAATGTTTTTGTAATAACGGTAAATGTTTAAAAAACAACACAAACCCATGTGAATGAATGGTCATGAAGCTAAATGGTTGGCTGTACAGTAGATGTCTTTGGCTTGAAACTATTTGTATAGTGTTATAAAAAATGTCCTGGCTTTGTGTGAAAAAAAACGAACATAAATACTCGTCTGGTTTCTTAGTTAACCATGTCTTAAAAAAAATAAGTTGTTCTAAGTCGCAGAGTTCTGTCTAATAAAAAAACAAGATCTTTTCTAATATCTTCGTAAATATTAAGATGGGACTCTTTTCTTTTAAAATATGTGTCTTAGCTATCTTGTTTATTTTTAATTTTTTTTTTTTGAACAGTTTAGTTCACAGCTTATTTTTTTATTGTTTTTAACACTAATTTTAAGTTGTAATAATTACTGGGGTAAAACTGGAGTTTTATAATAATTTTTTACAAAATAAATTATTTCAAGAAACCAGTAATTATTGTTGCTAGTTTTGTGCACCTTTCATAACGATGAGGCAATGTTTTAAACTGGTTTATTAATTAAAAATGTCATTGCCTCATTAGTTAAGCTTCCCTATAATTGTTTTTAAAACTTAATTAATAGGGATGTCTTGTTTGTTTTTTTTTCGTTTTCTTTATTTAGATTAAGCTAACTTTTTAGCATTAATGATTATCGAAAATTAATGACGAATAAAAATAATGAAATTAAAGAATACATAGCATTTTAATTAAAATATAAATTATTATGTAAGTCCGTCATTTATTTTTATTTTGTTCTGGATTCTGAAAATAATTTAGAATCTATTACAAATGGCACAAAAGCTAGCTATTTTTGTTACTGACAAACAGATTCGACTTTTACTTTTAAATTAATTTATAAAAATAATTTATGTATGGATTCCTATAGTAAAAGTCGTGTCTATTAATATTTAAGGTCGTGTGTCTAATACTAACCGAAATGAATGCAAAATAGTAACAGCAAAAAACACAAAAAATATAATTCATAAAAAAAAATATAATGGATATTTACTGATTTGCATTTTTTATGTTTACAAATGTATGTTTGTAAACTTTAATGTAAGGTGATGGTGAAATTGGCACTAACAAATAAAAAACTTGAATTATTGTTATTGCCAGTTTTTCTAGTTGTATGTCTAATTTACACAATATGTTTAACAAACGTTTTAGATTCGGTATCTATTTCATAGTGATACATTATCTAAAATGCGACGTTTAATCCTTGCTGAGGTTTTTCTCTATTTATTTTAATTATACCACTTTTGGTCTTGAAACAGGAAAGGATTTTGGGTCAACACTGAATCAATATGTTAACAGGAATGACACATTGTTAGTGCGTGTGTGAATAGATGTAAGTTGACGAATACATACCACCAGAAAATATAAGAAAAAACATTTTCTTTCTTTACTTCGATTTTTTCTTTAAAATTTTCATATCTATTTTTTCTATGAGTATGGTGATGTGTGTTTGTTGAATGTTGCCTTTATCACTGCATCAGTGCTACAGGCAATAATGCATGCAAAAATAAGCTTAATTGAAGGACAGGGAAGTATGCCAGTTGTGAGGGTCTCAAGTAACGGGACGGTTAGAACACCTTAAACCACTGACTTAATATATTTCAACACCATTTCTATAGGATCCACATTTTTTACGATTTTATTTTTTATTTTTATCAAAACTTCTTTTTGGTCTTCTCTGTGTCGGTTCTTCGAGTCTTTTACAGGGATCCGGAGGTTCAAAAGAGTTTTATTAATTAAATTTATTCACAGCAGTCATAAGCGATCTTCAGTTTGTTGTTATATCTGATCACGATATAGCAGTAAACTCCCTGCTTGTTGCAATTCAATAATAAATGAAGCTTTTACAATATTTGACAGTATTTTGTGTCGGCCATATTGAAAAGTTTGCCATTTCTACCATAATGGGAGTAATTTCTACCATAAAGAGAAATAAAGCATACTTTTCGGTAATGGTTATAATTTAGTAATTAATGTTTAGGTGACGGATGTTACCAGGTTTTTTGTGGTTTGCCAACATCCCCTCATATGACAATTTTGCTGTTTCATAGCAGCCGAGTTCTGTTTTGTTGGTGACAAGCATGCGTTACTGCGATTTTGTTTCTCGACGCTTTTAAGGTAGTTTATCGTTTGATGTTTTAGTGTTGCTAGTAATAGTTTTTGAGATGCATCTTTTAATAAGTATAAGTAGGTACATATAAGTTTTTTTAAAGTAGTTTTGACGTATTGTTGTTGCATGTTTAGAAACTGTTTTAAACTTTGTGTTGTCACACTAGCATGTTTCTGTGTCCTTCAACGCACTTATATCATAGCTCTTATTAAGTTTTTCTTTTGCTTTTCCTGCATCGAGATGCTTTTTAGATTTGAACAGCAAAATATCGTATATGAAAGTGATAAATTCAACAAAAAATCTTGGTACACTTGTTGAATAGTTAGTAAATGAATAGAAAATGAATATATTTTTTTTATTTCAAGGAATGTTCACATCATGTATACACGTTTGGTCGTCAGTTTTGACGATCAATATTTATGGCTCTGAACTTTGTGAAAAATAACAAAGATGTGCTAATAAAACATGGAAATATGAGTAAAAATTTGTAAGGAAACAATAATTTTCTCATAGTTACATTATTGCCACCAGACAGTGACAAAATGGCTGTTACACCCGAAGTTCAAAGTCATATTATAAATAAATATTGTACTTTTTAAAAGGTTCCTTATTGTGTGATGATTGTTTTGTTATTTAAGAATTTTCTTAATGAAAAGACGTTTGGATGGTCACACTAGCTTTTATGCACAAGGCTTGAAAATAAATCTACTGATTATATGGAAATTAGCGCCTCCTTGCTTCGAATCAGTGATGCAAAATGGATTCTGACGATTTATTGATGGACACTTAGTTGAGCGGTATACGATTTTTTTTTACAAAAATGTCTTCATATAGTCAGTACGGCTAGGGTGACCATTAAAAATAAGGAATGCATTGTAAATAACTAATTTGGTAGGCTTTCAGCACTCACAAACTGTGTTGAAACATTAACTCGGCCTACCAAATTGACTGTATTTTTCTTTGGCGCGGAAATATAAATATTTTTTTAAGAAAACAAAGATATTTATTTTTGTCGAGCCGAAGTGTTGTCACCACACTGACGGGTCTTTCAGAATTGGTACTTATAGTGTTTAATGTTTTTGAAAGACTCAGTTTAGTGGTAACGCGTTGTATGGGCATCGCTTGTCGTTAACACTGACGTAAGTGAATATTGCGTGGGTGAAATTATATAAAAAAAACATCTTCAAATTTACGATTGTAAAGTTTTTATTAGGAGGTTTTACTAAAATGTTCTATTTCAAAATTTCACCTACGTTCTGGTCATGCTAAAAATATTGCTATAGTATTTTTGTTTTTAATTTTGTCTCATTTTTACATTCCTCTGTAGATATGTAAAAACGAGACAAAATCAATCTATTATTATTATTATTTCTTTATTTCTTGCAGTCAATATTTTTTTTCTAAACTTTGGTAAGTATAACAAAAAGGTACAACTATAGCAGTATAAAAGTTAGCATGGCAGCACCGCTGCGTCAAGCGTGAATGCTCGGGCTTGGGTTGCGGCGCGCCAATGCGCGACTACGCGTGCTACACACTGAAGCACGATCACATCACTTAACATTTTGGGTATTTTAATTCAAAAAAAGAATGTCTGTACGTCTTACTTAATAAATTTCAAAATTCGAACTAAACCAACATTAAACTACCCATCAATTCTTTTTTCAAATTATCACTTTTTCGAACACTGAATGCCGTGTTCAACCAGTGATGTGGTCAATCAGTATGTCGTGCGCGCGTTCCGAAGTCTGGGGCACCGTTAGAGCTGTCTGTTGTTGCAGTGACGCCGCCGCTGGGCGCGTATCCTCAACCTCAGCCGCCGCAGGGGCCATTCCTGCCGGCGCCACCGCATCAGGCCGCTCCGCAGTATGGAGGTTAGTTTCACAACGTTATTAGTTATTGACTGTTCCAAAAGTATGAGATGAAAGTGTATATAAACCCTGTTCAGACGCCTTACGCAATCATTCACTAAAGGGAATTAGTATAGTAACACATTACAAAGTTTCATCTTTTAATTTAACATTTGTAATTGAAAAATCTAAATTAAGATTAATAAATCAACCTCAAATGTCACATTGTGCACATCAAAACATCTTTAAAATTAGGTTTTCGGTTTTGAATATTTAATTATTCAAATGAAAGACACACTGAGTAAGTGTGTGTAAGTGGCATCCACAGGTAAGTTTTGTAATCCATTTGTTTAGATTTTCATCAGATACTTTTGGGATAGATTGTACACATCACGCCTGTTTTTCCCGATAAGTTTCGCAGAGGTGTACAGATAGTGCAATCCACGACGACGCGCCACACTCCGCGATTACTGTACTGTAAGCTGTACCCACATCATCCAGCCCGTATTCTTCTAATTTTAAGAGTAATCTTGAATAGGTATTGGGGGACGCCTTTGCCCAGCCTTGGGCCAGCAATGACTACCGAAAAAAATCTAGAATGATGCTGTGTTGAATCTCGATTTAAAATTGACAGAATTTCATAATCATCGCGATTCGAAGGCACTTATATTCGAGGATAAGGTACCTCAAAAAGATGTATACATGGACAAGAAATCATAATGATTGTCTTCAATTTCTATTCAGGGGACCTAAAAAGGCCACATTTAAGTAATTCCTCCTGGATTCCCAGCTTTCCATTTTCAAAATGGTGACACAATATTTAGCTGAATCATACTCAATATTAATTTTCATATTAGAATCATATTTGGTGTAAATATTGCCGCATGAAAAAATAAATACCGTAATTTTACTGAATTAATACTGAGATTTACGAACAAAAAAGACACGCCGACTGCAAATAAATTGATATAAAAATTATCCGTGTGGTGCCGGACGTAAAGAATAGTATCATCCCATTTATTCCCGTGGGTATCGTAAAAGGCGACTAAGGGACTTACTAGAGAACGGGTAGCAGCATTCTCTATGCATTTTAACGCCATACTGCGATCGCCAACCCGCCTGTTAAACCCTCCCATTTGGGGGAGGCTTACGAGTATGTCCAGCAATGACTAGGCTGAAACGACGATGATGGTGGAAGATTCAGCAGAGGTTGTTATTATATCATTTGAGAAAAAAAAATATAAAAGACATTCTCCCAACCCTGTGTTACGTTTAAGACTATAATCAAATCTCCGGATAATATTTTCTTTTCTTTTCTCTCTTTGTCTATCCCATTACATTTTTGGTCGATATATGTTTTGGTTCTGGCTCGTCGAGTCATTCACTTTGGCTTGCTTCAGGTCGCTATTGACTACAGACATCCAAGTGAGAAGGAGTCTACCTCGCTTCTTTGGCCCTGAATTCATGTATACATAGTGCAATGTACCATAGTGTATGACCTGTAAGCTGTACTTTAGTACGGAGCGGAGCGGAGTGAGGCGCGTCGTCGTGGATTGCACTATCTATAGATGACTTGCTTAGTCATGTGTTCCTCGGGCCTTCTTTTTACATGGCCATACCACCTCGGCGCGCTTCGAGAGTTTTTTTGATTGGGCGGATCTTTAACTTAATAATATTTTCTCTTCTTGATAATGAATTGTTCTTTTTATATCTCTGAACAAGATTGCTACCGCACAGTAGCCGGCGGGTCGCCTTACGGGGTAACGTTCGGGGGCGCGGGCGCCGGTGCCGGGGTGTACGCTCCCCCGCCCTACGAGCAGCTACAGCATCATCAGGCTATGCCGGCACTTAGCCAGCAGCTACCGGTAAGTTACAATCTTACAATATACCGTGTTATTTTTGTGGGGCCATGTCAATTTTGAAGGTGCAGGGGACAGACCAGCCTATCTTCACCCTTCATCTGCGAGAGATTTATGACGAATTTAAACATTCTTTTGTAAAACGGCCCCAGGAGAAATAATATCTTCATAATAAAATAGTAACAAATAATTTTTGTCCGTTTGTCTGGATGTATGTTCCTGATTAGCGCAAAAACGGCTGAACGGATTTGGATGAATTTTGGCACACAGTTTATAACCTAGGAGGATACTTTTTATCCTAGTAGTACGTTTCCCGTGGGATATTTTCCGACATCCACTAGAGTGCAGCCGCGAGCAAAATTGTCTTATAAAATACTAGCTGTTGCCCGCGACTTCGTATGCGACCCAGGATGAGAAGTAGCCTATGTCCTTCTTCAGGTCATGGTCCACCCATGTGCCAAGTTTTATCTAAATCTGTTCAGCCGTTTTTGCGTTTAAGCGTAACAAACAAAAAAAAGTATAAGTTTTTGATCGTCTAGTAATCTCGTTTTACCAGATCTAGCATGTTCGGTTGAACTGACTTGTCTTCACCTTCTGCTTTTGTAGTTATCGTGTTATTAGACAGAACGCGGAACGAAGATCTGTGGGGAATGTCTGTAAAAGTATGTAGATCAGTAATCGAAACCATTGCGCCTTATCTAGCTTTCATATTTAACACTAGTGTAGACCAAGGCGTCTTTCCGGATCTCATGAAACACAGTAAAGTAGTTCCTTTGTTCAAATCCGGTGATAGTAAGGAACCCAACAATTATAGGCCTGTGTCAATTCTGCCAGTTCTCAGTAAGGTGTTTGAAAAGTTGATACTCAATCAAATGTTACGTCACTTTAATAAAAATTCCATCTTTCATGACCAACAGTACGGTTTCACCAAAGGGCGCTGTACCACTGACGCCGGTGTCACCCTAATAAAGAACATTTTTAACGCTTGGGAGGAAGCACAAGATGCCATTGGAATCTTCTGCGACCTCTCGAAGGCGTTCGATTGCGTACACCATGAGACACTTCTGCTGAAACTGGACCACTATGGGATTAGGAACACAGCTCATGATTTGTTAAGATCATACCTGAAAGATAGAAAGGTTAAAGTTCAAGTCAACGGCACAAACTCATTAGGGTCTGAAATGGTAATGGGCGTTCCTCAAGGTTCGATATTGGGTCCATTCCTCTTTTTAGTTTATATTAATGATTTACCCAAATATTTCTAAACCAGCCAAAGATGGTGTTATTTGCAGATGACACATCATTGATCTTTAAAATAAACCGACGGTCACCAAATCTTGACGACGTGAATAGCTCTATTGTTCAGGTCTAAGATTGGTTTACGGTAAATAATTTGGTACTAAATAATAAAAAAACCAAATGCATTAGATTTAAATTACCAAATGTTAAACCAAAGTAGCGAATGTGACATCGTATGGAATGGAGAAAAACTGGAATTTATTAATCAAACAGTTTTCCTTGGAATCACGCTAGACGAGAAATTACAATGGGGACCCCATATAACATCTCTCGCGGGGCGGCTAAGCTCGGCCGCTTATGCTGTTAGAAAGATAAGACAGTTAACAGATGTAGAAACCGCGCGTTTGGTCTATTTTAGCTACTTCCACAGTATTATGTCGTATGGCATTTTACTGTGGGGTCGGGCTGCTGACATTGAATCCATCTTTGTTTTACAAAAAAGAGCTGTCAGAGCCATTTATAATCTACGTCGTCGCGAATCTCTCAGGGAACTATTTAAAAAGATTAATATTATGACGGTACCTTGCCAATTCATTTATTCAAATATTATGTATGTGAGAAAAAATCTACATCTTTTTAATAAAATAAGTGATAGACATAATTTTAATACTAGAAATAAAGATAAAATAGATCAACCATTTTTCAGACTATCTAAAGTAAATACATCTTTTATGGGGTACTGTGTTAAATGTTACAACAGAATACCTTGTGATATATTAGAATTAAATGAAAAAAAATTTAAAAATCATATAAAAAGTACACTTTGTAAACAAGCATATTACAAATTAGAGGATTATATCCAAGATAAAAATGCTTGGAAACATGCTGGTCCTGCTCCATAGGACAATTCAGAATCTAGACAAAATCGAACTGGTTGCTAATTTAATTGTATAATTTTTATTTTTTATTTTTTTAAACATTTATTTTATTTTATTTTTTGTGATTATTTGAACTCACACACTGACTTATTATTATTAGTATTACTTATTATAATGTTAGAAATATAGTATAATTTTACAATGTTTGTAAGTATGTGAGCACCATGCATCTATCACATAATTATGTCATTCCTTCATTTTTCATTCTTTTTACCTATCGTGGTATAGTAATCTTATTCTAGGTGCATTGTCTTCACATATAATTATATAATAAGTGTATACAAGATATAATGATTTTTTTAAAAAGAGTAACGGTGGAGTTTCTTGCCCATTCTTCTCCATACGAAAACTACCTTTTGGAATGGGCGACTAGAATCAGTTTTATTATTTTTTGTAAAGTTTGACGTTCAAAAGTGCCTTTTTTGTGCCTAATTGAAATAAATTATTTGACTTTGACTTTGAACGCAGAAGATTCTGTAATCTTCGGTTAGAAGATTGACCAACTCTAAGGATGCGGTATTGGCTAGCCGCTAGCACATTTACTGCTCCGCTGAAAGTCTTCGTACAAGATACCATTAAAGCAAAATAAACTAAAGCCACATGATTCCAATATCGTGATTACCTTGCAAGCAGATGTACAGCCCTGCTGCAGCCATGTACGCGGCGGCTGCTGGCTACCCGGGCTACATCGGGTACCCGGTGCAGTACTACCCCTACTACCCGACCGCCGTGCAGCCCTCCATCCAGCCGCTGCGGCCCACTATCATGATTCCCGTAAGTAGACAGTTGATTTGATTTATTTAGAGTCTTAGTGAACTAGTAATAGCTCCATTTTCTAAAAGTTAAACATTTTTTTTTTTTGCAAATTTATGTCTTCAAATCAAGGCATTTTCCCAAAATGTTTTAGCAGTGAATGACTGTCGAAAATAGTGAACTTAAGTTTTGATGTAACAGATTGATATTACTGAAGAGATTACAGTAACAGATGGACTCTAATTGACATAAATTCACTTAAATACAACTTAATTATATACACTCCCAAATCTCGGTTGGCATTGTTTACGCATTTACAATTACCTATAATAAATGCTCCACTGTTGTATTTAGACGGATTCACACCGTAATTTTGTAAGTAATCTCGTAGGATTGCCACAGGGCACAGTACTATGCCGTTTACTTCTAACTAACCATAACTCTTCCTGTCTAGCGCAGAAGCTGCTGCCTACTTAATCTTAGTATTGTTCTCTAATTTGCGTTACTCTATAACTCAAAGAAACAAAACATTTGACAGCTTTAAAAGAACCAACATCTCCCAATTCTGTCCTAAAAACACAGGGATGCCACAAGGTGCCATCCTTGTGCTTTAGAGGGTATACCTCTATAGCCTTTGATAATGTTGGTCACATCAAAGTTCTTTAAAGGTTTAATCAATTAGATACAGTACCATATAAATATTGTTCTCTTAAATTAAACATTACTTTGTAATATGAAAAAACAAAAAATTCTACATTTAAAAGAACCATCATCTTAGAAACACCGGAATGCTACAAGGCACAATTCTAAGTCCCTCACCACCATCACTTCTCTCCCCATACAGAACGGTTTCGAAGCCGGCGGCAGGTTCGAGGGCCTGGCGCAGACACTGCTGCCGCCCGCGCCGCCCGGCGTGCCGCCCTCGCCCGCGCACCTCGCCGCCATACAGCCGCATCAAGTGCTGTGAGTCTATGTGTAGCTTTATACATATTCTTAGATATAAGGTGGAACTATGATGGCGCATGACTTTTACATGTTTTTATGAATTTCCGTTAATATTGATTGAGTAAGAGTCTGCTTGAATCGTCTGAGGAGATTTACAGCCAGGGAAATGTATTTAATATGACATTTTGTCGATTTACAACCGTTTTACACGAGAGAAAAATACTGTATTTGATTATGGATAATTTAAGTTTATAGTCGATTCGCTAAACCAACTGTTTCTCTAACTGTATTTGTACAGAGCTAAGATGGTGGACAGTTATCATATTATATCAAATCTGGATTAAATAAGACAAAGATTTGGTTTTCCGCAGCAACGGCTAAATCATAAAATAAAGGTACTCTTTGAGTTACTAGCTCGTTGTTTTCCATAGGTTTGAAACATGGTTCTTGTTTAACATTTCTACCTCATTAGGTACAGAAAACTATAATACTAACATTAATCTTTCAGTTGGCGCTAAACAAATCATCTATCAGCTATCCCGACGTCGGACACCGCACTACGTTTGATGCCTTACCTTAGAGAGTGAACGAACACGTTCAGTTCACTCACTCCCTAAGTCATTCACAGCTCGTTTACTGAATGAGGCGACTGATACAGGTAACCATTCCCTTCACATGCATTCACTTATAAGTTTATAACTAATTTTGAAGGTGTCAGAATATCTGATTTCATATGAACTGTTAGAAATTTGTGATAAATCTAAGATAATCAATTTTAACTGTAAAATAAGTTGATTTTCAAATGAAAAACTCGAATACTTATGATATAAAATTTTGTTGCAATGAAAACTGGGCCGTATGTGTTGCTATTAAGGTAGCTAATCTCATAATGATATGTGTAATTGTTAATAAAGTATGGATTTCTCACAGATAGAAATGATTTAAATATTTATTTCTTAATATTGGTCGCCTCACTAAAAGCTGTGGTTTTCCAAAAATGTGGAAGAAAGCCATTGTACGTAAATGTACTTTTTTATTTAAACTATACAGTGTATTTTACAAGTTATACAATACACACAACTAATTAAACATGTATTTGCATTATACTCAAATTATCTTTGTATAATTATGTATAAAATACATGTGAAGTTAGTATTTTTGTGATTTGTATGTAAATGAGTTTTGAAGACAACAATGTTACGGAAAATATACATATATACACCCCTTTTAACTGAAAACCATTTTAGTTTAATCTGTCTTCAAATGTCAAGTAATATCATTGGTATCAATTATTTTTTTCAACCAATCATAACATCTAATATTAAATTTCACAGCATTTTATTGATCAGGCTTTTAGGTATAAAAATCATAGTCATTATCTATCTAGTCTTGTCTCAACTATGCTGGGGTCAGCTTCCGGTCTAACTGGATGCAGTTGAATACCGGTATATTACATGGAGCGACTCCCTCGTTACTAATGAGACACAATAGAATTTTAATTGTTATCGAACTGAATCAGCTGGCGTAACGGCTGAGCTCCGACTGTCTATCTGACCTCTACAAGTATCCTTGTATATTTCCTAACAATGTTGTATCAGAACTTAAGGTATATTTAAATATATATTACGATATATATAATTGCCAGTGCGTGTCACTACGTCGGTATCTTAGCCCGTTTTTTGACTGTGATGTCGTGTGCGATCGCTACGCTCGCCGCTTCTAGTTAAATCGACCTTATCGTCAAGAGTTAGGGTTTAAAATCAATGAAAATATTTATAATGCAAATGACTTTAAAGTGATCTGAAGTAATGAAATATCATTTTTATAGCTATATGTGTCAAGTGCATACACTAAATAAAATATCATTTTTCGTGAAATTTTGATCTGTATTTTACAATGCTCTCTATTTAGTTTTAGGTCAAAGATCTTAATTTACACTCGAATTATATAAAGAAGAAAGAAAGAAAATACGTTTATTTAATGACGCAAACAAAGAAAAAAAAACAATTTGGGGGAAAATATGCGTGACATCCACGCAAAACATCCATCGCTCATCATAATGCTGGAACCCTATTAAAGTCGACATTTAAACAAATTGTTGAAAACTGGATCAAATAAAAAAACATTTGAAATTGAACATATAATTAATCTCTACTTACGTCAAAAACATCACAATTTTTCAAACTATTCTTTCAAAATACCTACTTCATCGCGAGAGGGCGCTAGTTGCCCTTCGACTTGTCAGTCTGGTCGCGGCGAGCGAAGTGAGTGCACGCGGGAACAGCCGCCGGCTGCCAACGTAATAGTATTATGCCGGTGAAACTCCGGACACATGAGTAAGACTAGTTTAGATGCGTCGACGGCTTTGACGGGAGGGCAGACGAAAAAAATATCGCTTGATATGTTGGGTAGTCAGAATATCAGAGAAGGAATTCAAAGTGGGAATTTATTATATACATTTATACTCGGTGGAACGAAAATTATTATGGAAATAATAAATTTAATAATACAGGGAGCTAATACATTATTTTAGCTTCTAGCCACTAAGGTCTCCTGATTATGAATATCAGATTGATGAAATATAATATTTACAGCAATAAAATTGGGGTGAATTCTTTGTATCCACTGAGTTTAAAAGTATGCATTCTAAAAGTTGGCAACGTCGCAAATAGCTGTCAAATATTTACCTGTTTTTTATTAATTTGTTATTATTGCTATATGGAAATATCGTTCTATAGTGACCTAAACTATTAATAATTAACTGCAATTATAACACTGAATTTGATGTAACCGTTTTAGGTGTAAAAAGGCATTTATAAAAGTTAAAAAAAAAACATATAATACTAAATATTTACTGTTACAATATTATTTATTGCATTTCATCATCCATATTTAAGTTCACTAGAGCGATATTTCAAATTTCCATACAGTAATATTGCGAAATTTTTGACAGCTGCTATTGTCGTTGCCCACTTTCAGAGCCCGCTCTTAATAATAACCCTTAACGTAACTTAAGACAAGCTATAATTAAAATAAACAACCAAAAAAAACTGATTTCAAGGCCATGTGTTTCCCTTCTAAGGGCAACGCACAAATATAAATAAAAAAATATTAATTTAAAACCACGAGCCGTCGACGTAATTAGTTATTGTAAATGAATTAATAAAAAAATATAAACAAAAGCGGTTGTGCGTGACGCAAGTGTGTGAGCGAGACAGACATATTTCTGTTAGTTCGTTTGAATAGGGCGTGTTGGAGGGTAGTAACGAAATATATATCAGAAAGTTACTATAATGTTAGACTCTAGTCTAAGTAAATATGTTGTGGTCAGCTTTTCGTCTGACCAAATATCAGTATTTTACATGGAGCGAATACCGTTTTACTTTCAACCAATTAAAAAATATGTTTTCGAAATCGCCCTATAGTATTCCAGAAATTATAAATAATCGTTTAGGGGTGTATAATTTGACGAGTTTTAATGTTCCCTACTCACGTCCCTACAGGCGCAGCGTTATGATATAATATGTATATTTCACTATGAAAGGCATTATTAAAGCCAATCGTTTGTTCGTTTGATTGGTCCGTTGACTGCCACATTTCATATGTGGCAACACAAAACAGTGTTGCCAGAGCGACGAAAAAAAAACAATTTGAAAAGAAAAAACTAAAAAAATCCTCTAAATATTTTTACTATACAATGCCAAATAGTTTACTGGCAACACAGTTAATTAGTGTTGCCATATATAAAAATTAACTGTTAGGTATATTTCCAATCTTTATGTCTTGGTTTGTGAGCAAGTGATTCTGGAGTAGACGAGCGATGGAAGAATCTCACTTATATTATTGTTAGATTAGTATGAAGAAAGATCTGTTTGTGTCTTGAATTAGTGCAAACTGGTTTATTTCTACTGTTAGAACACTTCAAGTAAAATATAGAATCTCGTGCTATTGTTTATATGTTTCCAGTGTGTTACTTGAATTTAGTAACTAGAATGTGAACAATCAATTTAGTTGTTAGTCGAGCAGTTATTTACATGTTTCAAGTTACTAATTTTAGTAACTAAAGCACTCGCTACACTAGACAAGTGGAACCGAGCTTGGATCGTTTACTTGAAGTAAAACATGGCATCTTTCTAAGGTGAAGCATCTAAGTTTCGAATAAATTGAATATCAGTAATAAATGCTAAGCTTTAAGCCCAAAAATACATGTCTGTACTCACATTTATAAGAATATCAAAAACTATTCTAATAGATATTATGTAGAAATGAAATACGAAAAAAGAAATGGTTTTAGACACGAGGTCTGTTTGCGACTCAGTTCAGCGCCTTATGCCGTTGACTGACGCGTAGACGAAGCCAGTTATTTCTGAACTGTCTTCAAATATACTCGTATACGAGGCTTGTGACTGAGTATCAACTGAACTGACTTTCAAAGTGACCTCGTGTCCTCAATCCAAAGTGACCTCGTGTCCTCGACCCATATCTTGACAGTGTTAAGTGAAGACCAAAACAGAATTCAGTGGTTATTTTCTCGAAAATAATGTTATGAACTTCAAATAATGAATTTGAAAAGCATTTTTATGTGACTCTTTTTATCCAGTTAGAATTTTCTTTAGGAATGCTCCAGTAATTTGTTGAAATTTTGCATTTTTTGTAACGTTTTTGTGGGTAGTAAGCGATGTCGGCTGTTTTATTACAACTCATTTAGTACCCCATTAAAATCCTCGAAAAGTGTTTTTCGATAACCAGCTTTCGTAAAACACGATATTTGATTCAAGAAAAATGATTCTACCTACCAATTTAAAAAGTTAACTTGATATTACTACTTACATATACGTTACAAAAATAATTCTCTAATAAAAAGCATATATGCATATTGTTTTTAACGTGAGATTCATGGGCAACTATGATATTGTTTGCATTTGTTTCTGGGCGATCTGACCATATTTGCCCCACACTATTCTTGCCCTGCATTAAAAAATAACAGTCTGAAGTATATTCATAGACATAAAAAAGTATCTATAGAAATAATAATTGTCTATGGTCAAAGTCATGTTTTGTTGTCTCTGTGGGTAATCTTGGTCATCTTGCCCCAAACAATGTTTTGCCCAGCTGTGGGCATGTTAAGATCTTTTTGTACTAGTTTATATACTGAGCCTTTTTGATTATATTCCTTTTTTTTTGTTGATCAAATCATGTTATTGTGTGAGTGGTGGCGTCTGTGATTGTGGAAGCGACTTGTTACTGATTATTAAGAAGGCGTACTCATGGATTCGAAAATAAACTACTTGGTCGAATTGACAAAAAAAATAACGTAATTTTTTACAATATTTTCTCATGTTTGATTTAGCTTTTGCAGAATTCTATAATAAATAGACTATAATTTAATCTTAAAATTGACTAAAGAAATGAAATTAATCGAGATTATTTTAGCGAATTTTCAGTCTCAAAAGAAATTATTTTTTTAAACAGTTTATTTATTATAAAATGTTATAATCAGTAACATCGTTGCGAAGGAGAGTACCCTCTGAGGTAGTTATTAATTCCCAGTTAGGAAGGGACCAGCGGCTTAGAGCGCATCACCGTGACACGATATTATGTCATAGGTCACGCACGACAATCCGTGACATTATGTCATAGGTCACAAAACCTATGACAGAATTTCTTGTCATGATACTGCACTTTTGGCCGCCTGATTGATCGAAATATCTTTAATTACAAAACCCAATTTCAAAATTGTCTTAAAAGTATATTTTAAACATCTTTTCAACGACATGAGATATCGCCCAAAGGTTTTGTCTATGCATTTCTTTTTCTATTACTAAAAATATCTCTAAATTTTTCGGCGATATGTCTTGTTTGAGCCTCGCTAAAGTTGACTTTGTTTTTGGTGGATAGTCTCGATATTCGCTTTTCACGCACTGGTTTCTTTTGATTTTGTCAAATATTTTCATAAAAATTCAATATTTGAATTATTATGAAGACAAAGTTGAAGGAAATCAGTGTGTGAAAAATGTATACTGTTCATATCGAAACTATTATTTTAGTAAACGATACTATAAAACATTCAATTTCTTGTAACTTTTTACTAAATAAAATGGAATTTTTCATTAAATATTCAATATTCAGACGTTTTCTTTTCAAATTAAATGTGATTAAAAAAATAACATCTACGAAAGGGATTGACATATTCACTAATAAAAGCAAAGATTTCTATTTTTGAACTGTAACAAATAAAATGTTGAGATTAAAATCCCTTTCTAAAATTAAGATTATCTTGTAACGAGATAAATAAGATTTAAAAAGTACCGGATTTTTGTGGTGAATATACCTACTATTATAAACAGGCATCTATTTAGTCAACACAATTGACTTTTAATAATAGTATTATCAAAAATTATAAGTACCATTTATATTCTCCATAAAGATTCTTATCAATATGCATTTCAATGTTAAATTTTTGTTCAATACACTGCATAAACGTCTGACTGGTGTAAAATTAAGTGAAAGTGGGTTTTGCTCAAAAGAATGTATCTAGACTAGAGAGTCACGTGCAATATATAGCATAATTATTATTATTTTTGTTTTGAAATAAAACTTATTAAAAATCGATTTTTGCCGTTTTTTTCTGAACCTTTTTACACTAGCCAGACTTGGCACTTTCTTACCACTCACGCCTTCCGGTTTTCCGAACAAATAAATACGAAGTGAGTGACTATTCCCATCATCTGTTAACTTACCACGACGTGGTATGTCAATAAAACCTGAAAAATTGTCTGTTAACTTGCCACCTGGTGGCATACATCCCCGCCTTGGCATTATTTATTTTTGGCAGTTATTTGTATACTAAAACTGTATCTAACTTGCACGACGAAACAAGAAAGATATATAATTGAATAGACCCTTTGATAACGCTCGGCGCGCACGGTCGACGAAATGAGTCATGATAATGTAAATATTTGTAGTATGAAAAAAATGTATGGGGAGGTGTTCTTTTTATTTATTAATGTGAAATTATGTATCTTATTTTGTAATTAGAACGACTTTAGTACAAAAAACTGGGAAAAACGCCCTAACTAATTTCTAAGTAGCACTGACAACTTATTAGAAAACAAAACTGAAATAATCTGTTAGCTAATTTAATAAGGATACCAAAAATATAACTTGAAGAGAGCTACCTATCGTAATTTTAGAGATATCGTCGTTTTAATCACCCGTGTCCCCCGGGATCACCAACGGGACGGGTAACAAATGCCCCAATTTTGCCAAAATGGCCGACACAATTTGTGTGAGGATCAAGGAGTCTTCACGGATTTAATGAAATACAGTAAGGCCACTTTTTAAATCAGGGGACAGTAAAGCACCAACAATATTATAGACCAGTAGCACCAACAGTATTATAGACACCAACAATATTATAGACCAGTATCCGTGCTGCCGGTATTCAGCTAAGTGTTTGAAAAGGTAATGCTAAATCAAATGCTTAATCATTTTAACACCAACCAAATCTTCACGATCAGCAATATGGTTTCACCAAAGGACGTTGTACGACTGACGCCGGTGTCACCTTATTAAAACACATTTTATTTTACTAGCCATAGGAATATTTGGGACCTCCCCAAGGCATTTGACTGCGTAAATCATGAAACCTTACTCATGAAACTTGAGCATTACGGACTAGGTAAACTTGCGCTCAGTTTAGTAAAATCTTATTTAAATGATAGACAACAGCAAGTTTAAATTAACGGTGTCAATTCAGTCAGTCTAAAAATAAAAATGGGTTTTCCACAAGGCTCGATATTATGTCGTTTCCTCTTTTTAGTATATATTAATGATCTACCCCATTTATTAAAAAACCAACCACAAATGGTGTTATTTGCTGACGATACTTTAGTTTTTAAGATAAATAGACGTGCATCAAATCTTGAAGATGTAAATAACGCCCTACTGCCGGTCTAAAATTGGTTTACTGCTAATAATTTTGTATTAAATGGGAAAAAAACTAAATGCATATGATTTGCTTTACCGAATGTTAAAAGTAGTGATTGTATTGTTGATTAGATATAGTATTGAATAACGAGAAACTAGAATTCGTAGATAAAACTTTTCCTGGGGATCACGCTCGATTCAAGGCTGCAATGGGGTCCTCATTTAACATCTCTCGCAGGACGGCTAAGTTCAGCAGCATATGCTGTAAGAAAAATCCGTCAATTTACTGATATAGATACCGCAAGGCTAGTCTATTTCAGTTACTTTCATAGTATCATGTCCTACGGTATTTTACTATGGGGATGGGCTGCAGATATCGTCTCGATTTTTATTCTGCAGAAAAGAGTCATTAGAGCAATCAGTGTTGCCGTTTTAGCGACTTTGTCGCTAGATCTAGCGGATTTTGGATGTGCCTAGCGACTTTTTTTTTCGATCTAGCGACTAAAATAAATTTAGCGACTTGTAGCGACTTTTTGTATGCAAAACTGACTACCAACCGCCAGTAGTGTAGTGAAATTAGAAGAAGCGATTTTTTCAATATTGAACTGAAAACAGATACATTTTAGTTAAAATTCAAATGTATTTACTAGCAACACTACAAAACACGCCAAATGAATATTATAAAAAGAACAAACTGAGGAACAGGCTGGCTTCAACCACTTTAAACTCCTTATTTCATAAAAGGAATCAGTTAAAGATTTTAACGCGAAATTGCCATAGCTATGTCTTGCCAGATGATGTCCTGACCAAAATCACTAAAACTATAAAAAAAAAAGTACTCCTACAGTGGAACCATCAACCTGCTGCTTCAGCGCCATTAGAAGTTGTCGAAGTCGAAAATGACGCAATAGATAAAGAAATTTTTGCTTGTTTAAGCTATAGAGATTTGATTATTATGATTAAATACTTGATTATACAAATTTGCTTTTATTTACACCATATTTTGTTACCATGGAATATTTTGAAATATTTAGCTACTTCTAGCGGATTTTAATATTCGTTTTTTTTTCAAAATCTAGGGACTATTGTATCGAGGTCTAAGGACTTTTTTTTCTCCTCAACGGCAACACTGAGAGCAATATATCCTCCATAGGCGCGATTCTTTAGCTAAGGGAACTGTTAAAAAAAATATTAACATCATGACGGTACCTTGTCAATATATCTATGAAAACATCATGTACGTCAGGAAAAATCTTAATCTTTTCATTAAAAGAGGTGAAAGACACAATTATAGTACTAGAAATAGGTACCAAGACCCATAGTTAATTACTGGCTAAAGTAGACTCATCTTTCATGGGGTAGTGTTTAAAATGTTACTATAAAATACCACCCTACATACCTACTAGGTACAACTAAATGAAACGAAATCTTGTATAAAACGCACATTATGCTGCCAAGCATATTATAAGCTGGGGGATTATATCGCTGACAAAAATGCTTGGCTCAACGCTGGTCCAGCTCCACAAGGGCGCATAAACTAATTGATTAGCATTCGAGAATATTGTTGGAGCTGCTGAAGATTGCAAAAAATATCTTTGAATTGTATAACTTCAATCTCTTAATATTGTATAATTGCATAGCATATGTGTGAGCACTGTGACAATGTACCTTCTATAAAGCTACCATTTACTGGGTACGTCTTTCATTGACTTGATGTGCCCTGGCGGCTGAGAGTATGTCATGCTCACTCAAATGTCTCGCTGGTGGTGGCGTGTGTGTTGGATCGTTAAGTTCCCTTTCTAAATGGTTGATCTAAGCGGTGCTGATCAATGCGTCATGTTCGTGAACGGGCGCCATCAGTAGGGACTGGTCATCTCTTATCTGCCGCGGCTTATTTTAATTTTTGAATTGTTTTTATCTTTTTATTACGCACGCTTTTTACGTGCACGTCTTTCTACATTGTTCTCACAATATGTATAATTTCAACATCAATGATGTAACCAATATTTTGTAAGAATATTATGATTTAAAAGAGTGTCCGTAGCGTTTCTTGCCCGTTCTTCTCCATAGGAATCTACGCTTTGGAATGGGCAAATAGCTTCATATTTCTGACTGAATGACCCCTTGACAATTCAAAAGTGCCTGTAAATGGTTTAATTGAAATAAATGCTTTGAGTTTGAGAACCTGGTTTTTCAGAACGGAAAACTTTGTGACGCTAACTGAATCAACAATCTGAGCGTTTAATTTTTTTAAATGATCGGTTTATTTCAGATAATCTTTTAGCTATGTAGGACGGAACGGTAAGGAACTCTAAAAACGGCTGCATGCGAATAGAACTCGCATTTCTTTATGGGAAATGATCGGTATCTATGACCTGCTAAATTCTCCAATTCAAGCTTCAACTTTGATTACGCAGAGAGATGAGTAATAAAATTACAAAAAACTAACAACAATACCATTTATTTGGTTATACAGATTTTTACATATAGCAACAATAATAGGATAGTTTTACTAATTTTGTCTCACATTATAAGTGATCAAAAGTGAACAGTATATTGCGTCTAAATGCTAAACCTTTCGAAACACTAGTATTTATTATATCTAAATATATATTCATACATATTATTAAAATGAAATACAACAAAATATTATTTTATTGGAAGACAATTTTGGAAGACTTCGAAACTATATTTTTTATAATTTGACACTGAAAATATATTCCCAAACAAACTTACAAACTTACAAACTACGCAAAATGGAAGCACTGCGATTCGGTTGTTAATTATTATTTTAAAGTGGCATCTATGGGCAGAAAAAGTAAACTACTTTGCTAGCGTACTGCCATCTGTTATCGAGTAGTAGAAAGAAGATTCTATGAGGAATTAAGTCATAATTATTACTTTTCAACAATGTGCAATAGAAGCACAAGAGCCCAGCTAATGACGTTCACACGCTACATATTTACACATTATTAATTTAATAATTTGACTGATAGTGTCATTTCAATATTGAAATAAATATTTATTTTAATAACTTCTGCTATTGACCGCTAGTGCTAATTCAAAATAATTCTCCCCAGAAAAATTATTTATTTATCTATTATGACCACAAACACCTATTAACTTTAACCCACCGTTGAGATTATTTCTCCATCACAAACTATTCTACTCTTTCTATTGTCATCGTCACATCGTATTTTTTTGTATATTTACATTCTTATTATGTACTTAATTAGACTATACCATCAAAGAAACATTATTATTGTTATAAAACTAGAGTACATAATATAGTAAATTAAGAATAAAATTAATAGATTAGTACAATAATTCTCATGAAACGGAATAATTTTCATGTATAGATATAAATACTCGTATAATTCAACAAATTGACACGAATATTAAATAATGATAAGTACACTTATCCTAACTTATATCTAAACACCAAGACACACAACACTGATAAAATGAATAATTATAATTTATTGCAGTATTACACATGAAATTATTCTTCCTAACATTATTTAACATAACGCCATCTCTTGCTGAAACAGAAAAATATTTATTTGAACTAGTCGTCACAAGATGGCGCTAGTTATTTATTTTTAAATTATTTTAAATTTTAATGTCTCCAAGACGTGCCTTTGGCGGTAACTAAAAATATTTAATTTTTTCATGAAGCACCGAAAAGCTGTAAACTACAATGCGCTTTACAACATATAAAATTTAACAATACTCTTTAATTGGCAAAACGGGAGATATGTTTTGTATATAAATAATGTGATTTTGATATCAACAAATATATATTTATTGTATACCTAACATACATTTTTATACAGAGTGAATGATAAAAAATAACATTTTATATATTTTATTAATAGTCATTCACTTCGTACGCTATGCGTTTTAAATAATCTAAATATATAAATAGTCCGCAGAAAATAAATTTATAGCTTTCGAAGAAAACACTCTTAATTTTATATTACCTAATAGATATCAACCCTTGATAAGTATTTCAGTAACAGCAACATAATGTACGAAAGATTTTACATTCATACAATTATTTTAAATCAATGAACGACCCTTACTTTAGTTTTAAATATTTAATACATAAATAGACGTTATTATCATCATCGCTACATACATTATCCGAACCATTTACTAAACATTTACCTCATACAATACACACGCACGCACACAAACACACACTGACAAAGCAACATACACAGTACTTACATATTTTAAACAACATTGCCAAAAGTCAACAGAAAATACTACACTACACATTCAACTGGCCAACTAGATAATTTGAGCTTTGTAATCTCATTTCTTTACTTAACCCTATTTAACGTACCCTATTTGAAAATATATTTTCACTGTCAATTTAAATATTATAAGTATATAAATATTAATGTGAAGGGACCAACATTTAATAAATAGGTATATTTATTTTATAATATTATTAAGTAATTTAATTAAGAGACGGCTCGTTACACTCTCATATACGAAAACATTATATTTTAGAATTATTTAACGTTTCGGGAAGACAGTGGACCGCTAAGAGGAGATGAGATTCATGTTTATTCTTAAAAAGACATGGATAAATATTGGAACTCTCAAGATAGATGCTAAAGTGTATATGTTGTTCGGATAAATCATAATTATTAATTATTTTTAAAAAAATCACGTCGAATTTAAAGATTCGTAAGAGAAAAAGCTGGGAATGTAACTATTTATTTTATATTAAAAAGTAAAAAAAATATGTGTCGTTGTTGATTTTACTAGAAATACTAATTTCTATATCGACATGTCGATAGGCTAATTAAAATCAGAAATCCTAAAATCGTCCTAAAATTAGCTAAAAATTTTAAATTACCTATTCGAACGAACAAGACACACTCGGCCGATGTATAAATTCATTAAAAAACCAATAAATTCCATTGTTTTGTAAAACTTTCCAATTCGACAGTAAAATATTCAATTTTAGTATTACATGAACTTAGGTTAGCTACTCCTCAATAGATGGCGATAGTGTGAAGCATGTAGTCAAGTTATTATTATAATGAGTGAATATTCTATCCTCCCGCGCGCGCACACCTAAAATTGCTATGCATTTTTACAGCAGATAACATCTAGATAAATAAATCACTAGATCATTTGATATATGTATGTAACATATATTTGTTAAAAATACATTTGGTAACGGCGGCGAAGATTCGTCAAATTAAAATCCCGTCATCAAAAATGCACGATTGATAAACACGTAGACTTTAAAGGACAACGAGAGAATATTTCAAAGTCACATTTAACACCTAGAATAATTTAAATATTTCCAGAATACAAAAAAAAACAACTAAATTTCTCCACAATTACCTCAACAAAAAAAGAATACGTCCCCGCCATTACTCAAAAATTTCATTTAAAGCTTTATTCGACAATGATGTCCTGTCCGAGACGGTCCATTTCCGCGAGCATGAAGTCCACGTCCTTCTCAGTGACAGCTGCTGAGGATATGATGCTGCGGTAGAAGTTGGGGCGGCGGTCGTCGGGCTGGTAGGCAACCATCAGGGTTCCCGACTGCATCATTTTGCCCTTCAGTTTAGCGCACACCTGAAATTGTAAATGGTTGCGCTATTAGATACTAGATGGCGTTAGGTATATTGCCCGTATAGAAAAGTTCTATCTATACTCCATTTGAAATAAGATTAGACATTTAAACAAAACTTTTTACAGTCCGTTCAACCGATTTTAACTATACCATGGGCATAAGGATGGCATTAAAAGCAAATAAGTGGTTACAATACCAACTGTTTACCTACTGCAGCTGCCATTTGTCATGCTACTAACGCAATAGAAGTCAAAATCGGTTAAACGGACTGTAAAAAAGGCTTATTTAAATGTCAAATCTTATTTCAAATGGAGTATAGTGGATTCTTGTTTTTTCTCCTTATCCTTATTCATCTATTCCGTGATATTAACAGACCCCAAAAAGTCATGTTAAATACCTACAGTAATCCATCATAACATTGCTAGCTCTTTCATAAACTCTAAAACTTATATAATACAACAAAAAAAAACAAGTTCGCATCAACTCACCTTCCCCAATTTGATCTCCTTATGCGCATCATGCGGCACTCCTCTCAGCTGCTTCGGAAGGTACCAGAAGGACACGTTCACCATCTCGGGCTCCAGGATGAGGTGGAACTTGTCGGGCTGCTCCTTGATACGGCGCACCTGGTACTCTGCCAGCTCCATGAGGCGGTCCATGTGGCGCTCGAAGCCGGAAGTGCCCTGGGGAAAAGTGGTCCTTGGGTTAAGACTTTTTTTGTAGTTAAGTAGTTTCTAGTTTACTTTTGAGTACGCCTCGGCCTTCGAGCGATGCCATTTGCGACAAGCAACACGCGCGCGGGTCCCTGTTTGCGTCCGTCCCTCCACAGCTTATATAAAAGCGATCGTCGCGTTCATTATATCGCTTTTTTTTTCTTTCAGTAAACAGGGTATCTGATATAGTCGCGGTAGTTCAGGCTGCGTAGCACTTATCGCCCGGGTGGCGGTACATAAGCGTGACGCGTGGTCGGACTAGCGTTGGTCATATCGACTGTTGTGTTTTCCGGACTGCGTAAACGCTCTGCCGAAATAATAGAGAGCCATCGTGCAATTACGAAGCCGATAACTTAATAGCGAGCTAAACATATGAAACTTCGGCACATTGCTCATTAAATTAAATTAAATTAAATTAAATTTATTTCATAAGCCTAATACAATAAGGAGAGAAAAAGGGTAACAATGCATTTTGTAATTAAATACTTATATCCTTATATAAATAGGCAAAAGTATATGCACGTTGTGTGAAACTCCTGACACCCAAACTAGGACATATCCTGTACCTCAGGTGTCAGCGTTCCTCTCAGCACATCACCTATGTGAGGCCCGACTCACTATTACATTGCACAGATTAACTACTAATAATTATAAATTATATCTAAGTTATATCAAGTACTAAAATAGACTACTAAAATAGGATAACCATCCTATTTTCTACTGCCATAATATTATTATGTGTGGGGAAGTGAGTGTTGTGTATAGGTGAGTGTAGTGTTAGTGTAAGTGTAGTGTGAGAGAGTGTATGTGTGTGCGTTAGTAAGTTGCGGATGTGCGCTTTTATGCTGCGAGTGGTGTGAATGAAGTGATTTAGGGAGTTCAGCTATCCATCAAGTCCTCAGTTTCTTTATAGGTTAAAGAAGTAAGCCAATCCTTTACCTTCATTTTGCACCTTATTCTGTTGAGGTGAAATATATCCAACTGTTTGTTGGTCTTATTATACAGTCTTACACTAAGGATAAAATAGTGTTTACCCGCAAAAGAGGTTCTTGTTCGGTCGGGCTTAAAAACTGTATATTTAATTCTCCCTTGAGGTTCCTGTAGGGGCCGCGACTTATGTTTACGGGCTATGGTCATGTGAAAAAACAGTTGCCTCACCGTGAGAACTTTACATTCAGCGTAGAGTTCAGCCGTAGGGTACCGGTAAGGTCTTCTCGTCATAACCTTTAGCACAGCCCTCTGGGCAATCTCAAGCTGTAGGAGTGCTGTCTTAGGTGCTCCACCCCATACCGTCAAACAGTACGATAATACTGACTGGCATAGAGTCAGGTACACCATTTGCAAGGTTTTTGTGTCCGCTGTCTGACGAAGTCTTTTAAATATAAATATGAGTCTACGAGTCCGTGTGGTTACGTATTCAATTTGTTTATGCCACCGGAAACTCTGGTCTATATATACTCCCAAATATTTAACGCAGGGAGATCTGGATATATATAAGCAACAGCAATCAGGAGCAGGCAGCAGACACGAGTGTGCTTTAACCTTGAAAGACGGCGGAGGCAGATGGTCTACTCGCATAGCAAAGGGGATAAACAGGGTTTTATCAACATTCAGTGTCAGAAGATTATTTGACAGCCATTTCATTATAATTTTAAGAGCATTTTCAGCATTTTGCTTTGTTTGGCACCAATCCACTCCGTTCACAATAAGAGCTGTGTCGTCAGCGTAAGTGAGGATTTTACCGTTTAACAAGGGTAAATCACATAAATCATTGATGAATACTATAAATAGTGTGGGGCCCAGGATGCTTCCCTGCGGGACACCGCAGTTGATAGCCTCCTCATTACTAGCATGTTCCCCTATCTTCACCACTTGTACACGATCACTTAGATAGTCAGCAAAGATTTTCAAAGGTATACCCCTAACTCCTACACGTTCCAGCTTGTCCAGAAGGATAGGGACAGAGACAGTGTCAAAAGCCTTAGCCAAGTCCAGAAACAGTCCCAAGCATTTTTGCTTTTTATCTAACATCCGTATAGCATGTTCTGTTAGAGCCAATACTGCATCCTCCGTGGATATCCCAGTTCGGAAACCATATTGGTTCCCAGATATTATTTTGTATAATTCAAGGTACCGTGTTAGACGCTTGTTTAATATACGCTCCAGAACCTTGGATAGAGCTGGAAGGACTGATATTGGTCTATAGTTGTTGACACTGCCTCTGTCACCCGACTTATAAACTGGATGCACCACTGCCTTTTTAAAAACCTTTGGGAAAATACCCGACGTGATGGACAGATTACAGACATGTGTAATAAGAGGGACCAGGGTTTGACGAGAAGATTTTATTATACCGGCAGGGATACCATCCCATCCCACTGCGCAATCTGATTTTAAATTAATTATTATACTCTCGACCTCGTCTGCGTCAGTTTCTAGTATAACCATAGAGTTTGAATTTGAATTACTATGATTATTTGGAAGAACAATACTATTTGGAGTGGAGTGGTTGCTAGAAATTTTGCCAGCCATTTCCCTGCCAATATTAGCAAAAAAGTTGTTAACTTTGTTAAGAGAGGATTTAGGGTCATTAAGATTTATGAGTTCGAATGGTGGGGCAGGTTTCGGTTTTAGATTCACCACCTTATTGATTACATCCCAAGTTGACTTAGGACTGTTCTTCGCTTTCACGAATTCTTCTCTCTCAGAGTTTTGTTTTAACCGCCGTAGTAGGTCATTGCAATAATTACGGTACCTTTTATAAGAAATCATTAATATACGGTTTTCTGGGGAACTGCTGGCTTGATTATGGAGATTATCACGGTGAGCTATACATTTTAGAAGCCCTGGAGTAATCCAGGGTTTTACATTTCTATTTTTTCGCGGGATTGTGAGAACCTGGGTGTGGTTTTTAATAATTGTAGATAGGGTAGTGACTAGTATATCAGCAGTCATATTTGCGTCAGAAGCGTTGAGGACAGGTGTCCAGTCCGTATCATCTATTTCAGTTTGTACAGCCGCGTAGTCCACTTTTTTTACTGTCTTAGGAGGTTTTAATTTCGGTTTTTGGTTCTCGATAAAGAGAATAAGGGGCAAATGATCCGTGATGTATGTGTCTATAACTAGTGTTACGGCAGGGGCATTAGTGCGAAGTAGTACATGGTCAATACAGTTATTTAGACGCGTTGGGAATAAATGAGCGGGGAGAAGACCATGCATAGCATTTAATGTCAAGTATTCACCACAATATGCGTCAGAACTCCCGGTCTTTATATCAATATTCATATCGCCCATAACCGCAACCGACGAGAAACCTGTCAAGGTTGCAAGAACATTCTGAAGACTATTATTAAAGATAGTAATGTTTGTAACTGAAGGTGAGCGATAGAGTGCAACTATACAACACTTTAATCCTATTTTACAGACTAGACAATTTCCTCCGATGAATTGCGGTTCTATTACTTCACACACAATATCGGTTTTGACATAAATAGCAACTCCATCATTTTGGTTATTTATGTTTTTAGTGCAATATGAAACATAGCCGTCTAGTATGGGGAGGACAGGCGCCTTACTGAGCCAGCACTCAGATAGTACAAGGATATCGCACTGAAAGTTAAGACGGCACAATAATGCTAGGATTTGGTCAAAATTTTTGTTAATACTTCGCACGTTTATGTGAAATATTTTTAACCCGTTTTTGTTTCCTAATTTACCTGAACACGACTCAGGAGAACATTTAAACGATTTGGATATTGTCAGGTTATCGAGTTCACTGTTTATTTCATTTATACTATCCATTTCTATTTAGTAAAATATCGTAGGTATTTATGGCATAAGAACATTGCTGGCGGGAAATCAAGGTATCTTTTAAATGGGTACAGGGTGGCCATATTCCAGTGATATTATTGAGCATGTACTCGTACTTAGATGAGTAGGCGGGCGATGGCTGTTGGTGGTGTATAACGGGAGTGAGTAGTATTATGTGACAATGAAATTGTGTGAGTAGTGAGCAATAACTAGTCTGGAACACAATTGTATCATCAAGCGTATGAGTGTGTGTGTGTGTTAAAAATGGCAGTGTGTGAGAGATGTTTTTGAGTGTGGTATTTATGAGCAACATTAAAATGCTTGAGATAATATTATAACCAGTCTTTACGGTGATGGTTAGCAGTTTGTACAAAATAACAGATATTAATATTAATTCACAATAGGTAGACGCAGATGCGGCCGGGGCCGGGCATTAGCAACTTCTTTCATTTCTTTTCTCCGCAGTCGTTGTCGCGTGTCGCTTGAGCATAGGTAATTTGATTTCAATGTTCATTGTTATTGTTAACTGTATAAAGTTCTTAACTAACTAAGTGTAAAGATTTAAAAGGTGTTTCGAAAATATAGCTTTTTAGCTATATTTATGAATCAGTAGCTTTTTTCCCTACACTATTTTCGTCAACGCCAAGTTTCCTGGCAACATTTCCAAGTTTTTCCCAAAAAAAAAATTATATGACTGTACTCCTTGTTGTGTGTGTACTCGCCATAATAGAGTAAGGTCATAGAGAATAACTCTATGACTCTCTTCTAGCCACGCTATGTTGTCTCTGCCCTTCCAACAATAAATGTTGTGCCGAGCGCACGCCTTTTATTTAACAGTGGCGACGAGGAAAATTAAAAATAAGATTACAGCGCAAAACCGAATAAAATGTCGGTGGGTCAGGTACGTGAGTTCAACGTTTCAACAGGAAACTGGTCCGCTTATGTTGAGCGACTAGAAATGTACTTTTTGGTTAACAACGTGAAGCCAGAGCTCAAACTGCCGACGCTAATCTCGATGATGGGTGAGGAGGCCTATGAGCTCCTATCTTCATTGGCGAGTCCACTTAAACCCGCTGAATTGACGCTTAATAGAGCAGTGGAGTTATTGGCTGCCCACCTGCAGCCAACACCATCAATATTAGCCGAGAGGTTTAGGTTCCGGCAGCGGCGACAGCAAACGGAAGAATCGGTTGCGGAATATGTCACACAACTTAAAAAGTTGTCGAAACACTGTAATTTTAAGACGACGTTAGATGAAAACTTACGTGACCAGTTGGTTTGTGGCTTAAAGAGCGATATAATCCGGCAAAGGCTGTTCGCTGAAGAGGATCTCACATACAATCGAGCGGTCAGCTTAGCGCTGTCATTAGAGGCCGCGGAACGTGACGCCATTTCTGTGGAGCGTAGTACGGAAGCAACGGAAAACTTGAACAAATTTGAAGAGTGTCCGAAGTGTGGTGATAATCGACACAAAGCGAACGACTGCAAATATAAAAAGTTCGTATGCAGTGGGTGTCACGAAGTAGGCCACTTGCGAAGGATGTGCCCGGGGTACAATGAGACCAGACGGAGTAAGTCGGCGGGATCGGCCGATAGTCAACACAACAAAGCCAACCGTGGAGGGCGCGGAAGCAGCCGTGGTACGAGCGGACGCACAACGAGGAGGCGAGCAGGGCGCGGGCAGCGCAGCACCCGAGGTAGCCGGGAAGGTGCTACTTTGTATTCATTGGATGAAGAAGGCAACGGTTGCAAAGGAAACGTGGATGAGGAGGAAGAAGATGAGGAGCCCATGCACCAAATGTCATTGAGCAAATACAAACCGGTGTGTATAACTGTTCAGGTACAAAATAATTTACTAAATATGGAGATAGATACAGGGTCAGCCCTATCCTGTATCAGTAAAAGTGTATATAATGAATTGTTCAGCAACTTGCACTTGAATAAATGTAATTTGAACATAAAGTTCTATGATGGCTCAACTATTCAACCAATAGGTTTCATAGAAACATGTGTTAGCTATAATGGTGTAATTAAAACATTAGATCTGTATGTTTTGGACAAAGGCTCCTCAAACTTATTGGGACGGCAATGGTTAGCTGAGCTGAATATACCTATTAACATATCTAAATGCCATTTGCTAGTCGATCAGAAGATAGGTCATTGCACATTTAATAAGGAAAAAATAATCAATGAAATTATTTCCAGGCATGAATCCCTATTTGACGGCACATTGGGGAAATTTATGGGAGGTATGGCAGAGCTACATGTGCAGGACGGAGCGGTGCCCACATTTTGTCGCGCGCGGCCTCTGCCATATGCACTACGCGAGCGCGTTGATGCCGAGCTGGATGCCATGCTGAAAACTGGGGTCATTGAACCGGTGGACCATTCTGACTGGGCCACGCCACTAGTCGTGGTACGTAAAGCGGATGGTGGCATAAGAATATGTGCTGATTATAAGGTAACCCTGAACAAAGTTTTAGCAATTGACAGATTTCCGATTCCAAAAATGGAAGACTTATTTAGTACCGTAAAGTGGCCCTACTTTGCGCCAAATTGTAATGTATGTCATTTGATTTGCTAATAAAAAAAAAACTACTGACATCTGGGAAATAAAACCTTGGTAAATGAAAGAATACATGTTAATTAACATATTTTAATCATTAATTACAAAGAATGGCACATAATCAGGTACAATTTTTTTTTTTTTTTTTGGCGCAAAGTAATCCCTTTTGTGGGGTTATTTTGCACCACATACAAAACTAGTCACAAATTGTTCGTAAAACATCAGCGGAGCAAAGACAGACGCGCAAATCTTTGTGCCACTGGCTTAGTAGAAGTCATCGAGTTCTTTGACACTGAAAAATCCACGTTTCGATATTTTCTTGGGAGGCTCGATACTCCCAAGAATATCGTCCCATTCGTAAAAATTCACATCCTTCGTTTGTGGCCATTTCCACGATTTCAAGGATCTACACATTGCGTCCACTGTTGCACCTTTATCATCAAAATCTATTATCATACCAGGATATAGTCCATTGTCATATTTTACGACGACAAAGGCATTTTTTTCACGTTGCAATGTCTTGAAACATGACAATCTCTCTGGTTCAGCTATAGATTCTTCGGCACTATCTGGTTCTAAAAAGCCACCATTATCATCAGATTCATCCTGTACTGAATAGTGATCAGAATCACGATCATTAACAATTCTGGAAGTTGTCGGAGTTTCTTCGTCCGAGTCCAAATTTAATTCGTGACAGATACTTTTCCCAGCCGGTATTTCAAATTTCTTTTTTCTTCCTTTTGGTGCCAAATCTGTTATTGACTTCCGTTTCTTTTCTAAAATATCAATGAAAGAAGAAGACATGGCTTCATTGTTTACGCTTTCGCCTTCTCCTGGTATTCTCTTCAGCAACTCTGATACATCGCAGGGTGCAATACCACATTTTCGAAATCCGCTCTTTAAATTTTCCCCAATATTTGGTTCTATATTTTCCAGTAATGTTTTTAATAGTGTCGGGAAAGTTTGCTTTGGTACTGTAGCATTTTTAGAACCTTCTGCAGAAGCTTTCCAGTCTGTGAGAATTTTTCTCCACTCTATCTTAAGCGGGCGGAAAAAAGCAACATCTAATGGTTGAGTGATATGGCTACTATTTGGTGGTAAACAGACAAACGCTATGTTATTCTCCCGACAGAGTTTCAAAACATGTATGGATAAATGGGAGGCTAAATTATCCCCAATCAACACTTTTTTGCCCTCCATTTTTTCAGTTTTGGTATCATGAGGGTTTCAAGCCAGTCCGAGAATATTTGAGTATCAAACCACCCAGATGGTGAATTGCTGTAATGGCAACCCTTTGGGCCATTCTCAGTCCAAGTATTCCATAATTTTATAGATTTGTACACCACATAAGGCGGCATCAATTCCCCGGCTGCGCTCCCACAAAACATAATTGATGTGCTAGCCTTAGAGGAGTTGCAAATTTTTTCAGGGTACTTGCAGCCACGACGAACAATAACTTTTTGTTGTCCGGGGTCGTCTGTGAGATTTGTCTCGTCATAATTGAATATATGTGAAGGGGGCACATTTTCAAGCACAGGCTTTAAATTTGTAATATATTCTTCTAAAATATCTTTGCTTAATGCTGCCCGGCTCCTTTTTATATTTGTCGCTAAACGCACGGTAAGGTGCTGATGCCTTTTTAAAAATTGTTTTACCCACTCCCTTCCAGGTAAGTTATTTTTGAACTTTTTTATAGTGCGCCCACATTTGTCTAGGTAAGTTTTAATAGTAATTTTCAGATCATACTCTGTCAATGGGAACCCATATATACTCATTGTCTCTATGTGCGTAGCGATAGCAACCTCTTCTTCATTTGTGAATGTGGGTGGCGGCCCTGGCATACCCATATGAACCTTTTTAAGCTTATATACCAAAGTTCGACGGGGAATATTATAGTGTTCACTTGCTCGTCTCTGAGACATTTGTCCTGACTTTATAGCTTGTAAACATAGTTCAAGCTGTTCGGTAGTATAGTCCGAGTATCGTCTAGAACCAAGCTTACGTTTGTATGTCCTCGGCATATTGCGTTACCCTGTGAAAATAAAAATAAACGGTAATTCTTTAAACAGTAGCACCAGAAGGGGGTTACATTGCGCCAGCGCAAAGTAACCCCTTTTTGAAGCAAATCATGTCTGTCATGAAAAAAAAAAAATCTAAAATTCATTCGCTTTTTATAGACCTAAAATCAACTTTATATCGATTAGTAAGATAGTTTACTAATAATATCATGCTTAGCTTACCTCTTTAGTGTCAATGATTCCAATGATAGCACAGGATTTAAGCAACAATATTTTTTTGCAAAATTGTAGGCGCGTGATTAGACAGTTATAACAAACACCATAGATGCAATGGCGGACTGTCACTTATCGCAATAGTGACTTTTGACATTTGGGATGCGTTCAGAAAAAAATAAAACAAAAAATAACGTTATGGTTTTTTTAGATGTTGCTTTTAACTTCTGTCCGATTTGGCGCAAAGTAATCTCCGTAGGCGCAAAGTAGGGCCATTTTACGGTAACCTTAGCGGGAATGTCTTTTTTACAAAATTAGATCTATCCCAAGCCTATAACCAGGTACTTTTAGCAGAACCGTCTAGAAATTATACAGTTATCAACACACACAGGGGACTATTTAAGTATAATCGTTTAGTTTATGGGTTATCCTCAAGCCCAGGTATATTTCAAAAATTAATGGTAAATATGTTCAAGGATAATCCAAATGTAATAGTTTTTTTTGATGATATTTTAATTAAGAATAAAGATTTGGCTAACCATTTAAAGTCAGTAAAGGAAGTGTTGCAAACTTTAGAAGCAAACGGCTTAAAAATAAAAAAAAGTAAATGTGAATTTTTCGCAGACGAAGTTAAATACTTAGGGTTTATTATTGATAAGGATGGGGTAAGGGTAGACCCCGACAAAGTTAAAGCTATTGCAACCATGCCTCATCCAAACAGTGTCACAGAATTAAAATCATTTCTAGGAATGGTAACTTTTTATGGGAAGTTCATAAAAAACTTGAGTATGCAGTTGTCGCCTCTGTACCAACTCTTAAAAAAGGGTAGGCATTGGAAATGGGGAACTGAACAAAATTCAGCATTTATTCAAATTAAAAATCATTTGTGCAGCACAAAAGCGCTAGTACATTTTGATATGGGTAAGGATTCGGTATTAACAGTAGACGCAAGCGCGCGTGGGATAGGCGCCGTGCTGGCACAGCGCGAATCAGGAGGTGAGGAGCGTGTCGTTGCGTATGCTTCGCGCTCACTCACGACTCATGAGCTACACTACAGTCAAATTCACAAGGAGGCCTTGGCAATTGTATTCGCTATTGAGAAATTCCATCAGTACCTTTACGGGAGGAAGTTCGTACTTCGGACTGATCACAAACCGCTTGTTAGTATTTTTGGGCCTAATGTAGGTATTCCTAGCGCGGCAGCAAGCCGATTACAACGCTGGGCAATAAAATTATCAGCTTATGATTTTTCAATAGAGTATGTCAAAACGGACAAAAACACTGCTGATTGTCTCTCACGTTTAATTGACTCACAAAAAAAGGAAACAGCAGCTGAAGAGGAGATCTTACCAGAGCAAACATATTTGCACTTTGCGACTGAAGCCCTATCGCTTGATTATAATGTACTTAAAAAAGAAACAAAACATGACCCACTTTTAGGCCGCGTTTTAAGCTACATAATGGATGGTTGGCCATCGGAGGTGGAAATAAAAGAACTGAAACCATATTTTAATAGAAAAAACGAATTATACAGCGAATTGGGTTGTGTTATGTGGGGTCATCGTGTAGTTATACCGTTGTCTTGTAGAACAAGAGTAATTTCAGAACTGCACGAGGTACACATGGGAATAGTAAAGACTAAGTCGCTAGCTCGTAGTTACGTGTGGTGGCCAGGAATTGACGAAGCCCTGGAGGCGGCATGTCGCTCGTGTGTAGTATGTGCGGCTGTAGCTGACGCACCGCCTGCACACGTGCCACGCTCATGGCCTTGGCCGTCACGTCCTTGGTCCAGGCTTCATTTGGATTTTTTAGGGCCTATAGGTGGTGTGACCTATTTAATTATTGTAGATTCTTGCTCAAAGTGGATAGAAGCAGTCCGAATGAATAGAACTACAGCACAAGCAGTTATCAATGTACTACGAAGTGTGTGGTCGCAATTTGGTCTGCCAAAACAAACTGTAAGTGACAACGGCCCACCTTTTTCGAGTATAGAATTTCAAAATTTTCTTAAACATAATGGCATAGAACATACATTTACAGCTCCTTATCACCCAGCTTCAAATGGAGCAGCGGAAAGCGCGGTAAAGATTTGTAAACGTACTATAAAGAAGGCATTTAAACAGAATCTTAATGTCGATATAGCTTTGACTAGGTTTCTTTTAGCCTACAGAAACACAGAACATGCTACCACCGGGGATAGTCCAGCGAGTATATTGCAGGGTCGTAGTCTTCGCATGAGATTGGATAACCTAAAACCAGAACGAGAATCGCAGGTCGCTGCGCGCCAAGCTCGTAGTGAGCGAGACGCGGGCGGGACACAGCGCGAAGTCGAGCTGGGTGCTCGTGTATGGTATCGTGAATATAGAGGTTCTGATAAATGGGTTCCTGGAACGATTCTAAAACGCTTAGGTAGTACAAATTACGCCATTAGATCTGACGTAGGGACGGAAATACACAGACATATCGATCAGCTGAGGCTAAGGGTGACGGACAATGTGGGTAAAGACATTCCCAGAAAAGAGACAGGACTAGATCAGGTTACTAAAAAGTTGGAAATCAATAGTCATTCACGTAAATCATTATCATTTCCCATGACTAGTGGCGAGGATCTAGATCAGAGTGCGGGCGGTTCGAGAGAAATGAGTCTAGGTGGAGTTTTGTCTCCAAAACCAGTAGTACCACCGGTCATGGTGGAACAGGAAGCCGCCGCCGAAGTAGCTTGTAGTTCGTCTAGAGAACCCAATGTGTCGACCAATAGGGAGGATGCTGTTAATGTTGTCACAAGAAGTAGCCGGTCAGTAAGAGTTCGTAAACCACCAGTACGATACGGGTGGCATGATGAAATAGATTAAAGATAATTAATAATATTAATTGTATGGTTTAGGATAAGACCAAACTAATAAGTTTATTACCACACTTGTTTAGTTTACTTGTAATTTAAGTGTACTAGCTTACTGATTGTGCTAATTTGTATTTTATGTTATTTAAGGTGTAAAGACTTTGATATTGTTTTTCTTTGACTTTATTAGTAATTAAGGGTGGAGGTGTTGTGTGTGTACTCGCCATAATAGAGTAAGGTCATAGAGAATAACTCTATGACTCTCTTCTAGCCACGCTATGTTGTCTCTGCCCTTCCAACAATAAATGTTGTGCCGAGCGCACGCCTTTTATTTAACACTCCTCAGCTCATGCACACCTACCCGCATTAGCGCATACGATGTCGTGCACTTAGTTCAATTATTTTCTACAACTACCCTTTTACGAATTTACTAAAACTGTTACGAAATTCTAATGTCATTCTTGTTATTGACTTATTGTACCATCCCACTACGCAAATCGGCCTCATGTATTTATAAGTTATAATATTGTATTTTCTCTGTTAGTGATTGTAAATCTTTTGAGAAAATAAATGTCTAAAACCATAAAATCCTTATTAAACGAACAATACAAAAAAAATTAAAAATAACCAAATCGGGTTCTGAAATGAAATCCATTAATTTATTTTACAGATAGAAACTGAAATATAAATCTAAGAATAACATGGATGCATTGCTCTCATGGTCTGTATGTGATGATAATATTATTGGAACATATCCTTAAGTATGTGAGATAAGTTGAAACCTATTACAAAAACGGCTTGACATGGCATGTGAAGCCAAGTCAGCGGCCCATGGGCTGCTTTAAAACTCTCTCTCTCAGGTTAGTCTTAACCATACCAATGAGGAAGAAGATTACAAAAATACCTTTCCACGCCACTGCAGCCACAGCTTGAAGATATCGTTGTGTCTTCCGCACTGGATCACCTTGTCTCCGGTATCGTACTTGGGATCGTAGATCTTGTCGGTCATGAACAGGTACTCTGCTGACATCGCGTTGCAGTTCAGGAGAATGCCCTGGAAGGAGAAGGTGGTTGTAGAACATAGATAATATGTAAATATCGCAATTTTTTTAAATATCGCTGCTGAATTAGGAGCCTTTTTGGCCTTGGACAGTTGGTTACAATGTTTATTTATTTTTGAATTTCAAAAATGTGTCAATTTTGTTAGTTTTGTATTTCCGTGCGTGTCCCAATTTTTTTTTTCTTTCTTTATCTTAGGTATCTATAGGTAATCAGCCTATAATGTTGTGAACATTATCTCAGGCCTCCTCTCCGTGAAAGCGACTGCATCCACCACGCGGGCACAGTGTCACCATGTCTTCGAGTTTTTGTTTGTAGAACACTGTACCTACGCCGGTTTTCTAACTGTTTTCGAATAAATTATTTGACTTTGACTTTGATATTTTCTTTTACCGTTTTCAAGTTTATAGCAGCACGCCTGCATTTTCCGAAGGAACAGACAGAGGTGTGTCGTGGTGGACCCAGGGGTCAAACCTAAGACCCTCCGTACAGTAACTAGGCAGTCAATCGTCGATAAAATATAGGTAGGGTACCTATACCTACTAACTACCTGACCGGACAGACATTGTCCTGTTTCCTAGAACTCGTTCACTGCGTCGCCTACGGGGTCGAATTATGAATCTAAATCATCCAAGATAATTATTGTATTCAATTTTGTTAGAAATATAAAATTCTTACTTTGCCATGTTTTACCTGTTTATAGATACATCTACGAGACAGCAGTATTTGTAAAATCAAACCTGCATTTGTTTCAACCATTGAAATCAAAACGACGCAACAGAGAGATATGTGCTATTCCACACAAAACTGCGCTATATTCAAAAAGTTTTTTTAGGAACGGCACCCAAAATATATAACAAGTTACCCAATCCAATCCGATCTTGACATACACCATTTTCAAAAGACTGTTCTTAATTTATTAAATATAAAAGCATAAGACACAATCAATGATATTTAGAAGACAAATTATAATTTACGTATTGATTTTATTTTTTATTGACATATTATAATAAATGAATCAAATAACGAATGTTTTTTTAGATAAGTAAGTATTCATTTTGAATTATTATAATTTAGTTTTATTTATTATTTCAATGTTTTTGTTGCATTTCAATGTTTTTGTTGCATTTATTACTAATTAATTTGTAATTATAATTAGAATATTTGTGCGCCGTTGACGGCAAGATATAGCGTTCATGTTATTAATATTAACACCTGTACTTAATTTGTTTACCTATGTTCTCCAAATAAAAAAATTGCCAATGACCCACTCAAAGACGCACAAAACATTTCATCAAAATAGGTCTAGCCGTTTAGAAAGAATTCAGTGACTTACATACGTACAGAAGAATTACATACTTATAAGTAAGTAAGATAAATAGGTACGTTACTACTACATTATTTTAAATTAAAAGTACAAACAACATTTAAAACACACTCATCTTATGAAAAGCCCGTTAATTAATTCAAAATACCACAAACAACATGAGCTAAACTCCTCAATCTGTGTATGAACAGTGAACCAAAGAGTTTGTAGAGCATTATGTAGATTCGCTATCTGTCGCACACAGCCGTTTGTCTGTGAATGTATATGCTAAACAGACACACCCCTACTCGCCCTCCAGGGGAACTGTTTGCGACAAAGACGAGAAAGTTAGGATAGATATAGCCAATGTAGTGCATATTTTATACGAAATACCTAATAATAATTTCTTTACCATTAAACATTTTCTACTATAAAAATTGCCATTTGTAGCGTTCCCCCTAAACTAACTTTAACAATCGAATTCGATAGCGAATCGAGCGGCTGTGGAGAAATAGTAATGCGCCCGGCACACTGCGGTCAGCTCCGCTACCACAGCAAAACATATTGAATAATGTTATGGTGACCAATGCCTTAGACACGGATCTTGGCTATACCTACTTAGAAGTTTTTAACTAACTTCAGCCTTATATAAAGCTAAGTGCAAAAACAATAAATTGAATTACGAAAAACAAATAACTGCCTATGCAGTGAATATGCTAAGCAATTGTAGACCTTATTCCGTTAAATGAAGCCAAACAATTTAGCTTATAAATGGCTGTGTCACGTCAGAACAATATGCTTCATGATAAATTCCTGTGGACCCCGCCTACACTCCATGTTTGAGGTTAGGGATGTGACTGTGTCGACATCGATAAAGTAATTTCAACATTAGTAGAAAGAAGCTCTGAGCTGCTGCATAGTAAAATTTAGTTGAGACAAGAACAGTACCAGGCTGAAAATAGACTGCTTAACAAACCACATACCTGTGTGGTAGTCTCTATACAAACTCAAAGCATTTACCTACAGGCACTTTTGTATTGACAAGTGGTCGGTCAGTTAGAAAGTTGAAGGTAACGAAGGAACGGGCAACTCCGTTCTAAAACTTAGACCTCTATGGAGAAGAACGGACAAGAAACTCCAAGGACACTCTTTAGAATCAAGATATTACAAAATCACACATCAAGCTGTCTGTAATTTTTCTTTCTTTTTAAGAAGAAAGTTCAATGGGATCAGATTTTAGCTTAACTAGTAAATTACTAAAATATTCAATAAAAAGTCAATAGCTAATCGACAATTCAGAGGACAGCCACAATATGCAACTCTGAAGACCAATTGTCTTGTAAACATTCAAACGTATTCTACAGCGTAGGTACCTACCACAATAATTTCTTCCCCTCAACATATTTTATCGATACAATCACAGTCACAACCCTTATCTGTCAGGCACGCGGCACATTTAATTAAATTCCTCTTCGCGACACTTGCCAACATATGTTGCCAATTTGGATCTACCCTTATCACCTTAACAAATGAAAACCAACCTTATGATGTTAAGGTTACGTCTCAAAATCCGTTAACATTTTAATATTACTTTCAGCAAGAATTACTTGCTTTGTGGTAAATGGAAATTGGGCTTTGTTACAGCTAAATAAGGTTGTAATTGTTACAAACGTATGAAATAGTAAGGAATTTCGATATTTGTTCTGCTAACAAGTGGCTTTTCATATTATGTAATTTGTGTATCTACATTTTATTATGGTTTTGTTCTATTCGTATCTATGTATTTTTATTTACAGTGAAATGTATATACGTATTTATATAATTTATAAGCTTACAACCTTAAAATAATAATAATAATCTGGTCATAAAAGTTGATTTTAAATTCATTTTTAGTTTGGTGTAAGCGCAGAAAATTGTGGTAAGGCATTTATTTCTTTTAATTCTGTAATCAAGAGCGTATTCCTCAAAAATTCTATAAAAAGTACTGGGTGAATTTATACTCTTATCAAAATGTTAAAAAAATAATATTATTTCCACCACGCATTTCAGAATCACCCTGCTATAACATTGAGCCATTAACCACAGACCGTCTGCAAATAATTGCTCAGCTTTTATTATACCTATAACTGCTATTATTAACATTACCTACTGACGATTTTTATTAGGGAGTTGAAGAAATACTTTGTTCAGATAACACGAAATATTTCCTTTGTACATGTTTTCAATTTCCTACCAAATGGAAGTTTTATTGATTCAATACAAAGTGTAACAATAAATAGGTATGAACCTGGACAAAAAAATAACACTGACAAGTTGTCAAGCGCGCGTAAACTGTTATCATATTTAAATTAATTGTTTATTTTATTATCAACAATTAACCGCTGCACTATTGAATGTGGCAACCTCATGGGAACTTTGTATAAATGTTTATAAAAAGCGTCACTCCAAACTCCAGAGTGCTATATAAGACAACTGGCAAGTCGCTTTTAAAGCGTTGGTATTTCTACAACGAACTTACATCCAACACATGGACCCATTCGGTTTCCTGCTAGAAATAATCTAAAAGCTACAGTACTAACCTCGTATTTGAAGTGCACGGTGGAGCACTGCAGTAGAGTGCCCATCAGCTTGTGAGGGTTCCACGTCACCGAGTCGGCCCTGGGGCAAAAAAATATGATTGATCATCAAAGAATAGAGCACTTCATACAGGTAGATTAAGTAACAAATTATAAATGAAAAATAAGAATACTTTAATCATTTATAAGTACATCAGTATCATATCGGTAAGTAGTCTCAAACGGAAGTAGAACTATGATAGCCTTCTCAACGATTGGGATATTCTCATTTAACTCGGATGGAACTCGGAACCTCTATGACCCTTCCACGGCACCCCTTTTTGGGAACCGCCGCCGCGCCGCCGGTCCAGCTAGAGGTTGCAAGCGCTACTGTAGGGGGCCAGCCTATTGCCATCAACCAGGCATAAATCCAGACCAAAAACTCTTTCCACATCCTTTATTGACACTACTTTTAATGATGGTATCACCATTTGATCCGTGCTTAGTATATTCCAGAGGATGGATGGATATATCCAAATGAACGATTTAATAATAAAATTCATCTGATAGTAGTCCATATATCATAATCAAGCCTACAACGTCCCCACTGTTGGGACTCAGGCCTCCTCTGTGAGAGTTAGTGGGCTAGTGGTGTGATCCACCACGCGGGCACGATGATTTTTTTAGTTCTAAGCCGGTAACCTCTCGGTGTTTACCTTCACCGTTTTGAGAGCAGTGGTGATGAAATGAATTGCACAAAGTAAAGACCCTGCCTGGGTTCGAACCTACAGCTCATAAGTTAGGGCGTTACGTCTCTGGGCCACGACTGCTCTCGTACAAAACATGTTGTTTTCAAAACCACACATATTTTAATGGGAAATATTTAATTTATCCTCTAAAAACTTATGACCATCTGATGTACAGTACAAATATTTTCTTAATGTCCCTAGGCAAACTTCGTGTTTCGTCGGTCGTCGGATTTCTATCAGAACTAATAGAAATCTGACTGACGACACACACTCAAGCACAAGCTCTCTTCAAGAGGGGTGTAATCTACCACGCGGGCCCAGTGTGGGTTGTCACAATGTATTTAATTTTTTCGTTCTAGGACATGCCAGTTTCCTCACGATGTTTTCCTTCACCGTTTTGAGAGCAGTGGTGATGGAGTGATTTACACAAAACAAAGTGCTCTTCTGTATTGTGTTCTAACTAAAATTCGACTCTCGTACCACACAAACGGCAACCCACGGTTCTAACGACAGAACCACCGCACCCACTGCTAATCTACCCTCTAATTCAATACCACAATTATTATGGAAATTGAATCTTAAATTCAATGTTGATTTTTGACAAACCCAAGGTCATTAGTCAGATAGCCCCCGGGTGACATCGGGCAATTTGCATAATGCCCTAATCAATTGTGAATCAACGCTCCCCATGTTACCCCTTCTGTTTGCTTGTGGGGAATTGATTCGCACTTGTGTGGGGAGAGTAGGGAAATAGGGTAGATAGGGGCATTGTGTGATGAGCTAGAAAACTGTTGTAGATTATGATTTTGAGATTATTTTCTTGGGGTCAACTGTGGGCTTGCCAAGTCGCCCTCCGTCTATTTTTAATTAAAAAAGCCTATTCTCGGTTCTTAGTAAGTAAACATATCTTTTTTTTTACTACATTTTGCCAGCGAGATGGCACGCGTGCATGTCGGAAATTATCCCACGGGAACGTACTACCGGGATAAGATATCTATGTGTTAATCTAGGCTAACTATCTGCGTGGCAAATTTCATCCAAATCCGTTCAGCCGTTTTTGCGTGATTACAATAAAATCGCGGCGATTTTATTACGTCCGTGCGAACGTGAGTTTAGCCTTTTAAAACATAGTCATAAAGTACATGAAAGAAAGAGAGATCAACATGGACGTGGATATCATCCAGAAAATGTACCTATGGAAATACGTACACGTTATAACGTTATCTGGAAATACGCACACGTTATAACGTTATCTGCGTGGACGGAAATTTAAATCGTCTTCATATATTTTCATACATTTTAGTTCCCTGTGTGTGCCGCCACACTGTGGATCGAAAAAAGGCTCTGGAAAACATTAGAGCTTAAATTTAAGTGTCGATTTTTTACTTGAAATGGCTTCTAATATGAATCGCCAATATTATGCATAAATATATCAAGGTAGACAAATTGGCAACGAATTTTTTTGCAAAAAAAATGTATGGAGCTAATGCTTATACCTATCTCCGGAACGGAGAGAATAACCGTTATATGAGTATCCTTAGCACACGGTGATGTAACTATTTATTTTACATCACCGTGACGCGACATTTAGGGCGATATTTTTGTTATCGCACCTAATCTGAAAAAATCATGTGTCGTGGTTGTCCACGATAATATCGTCACGATCACCATTACGTCACCATCGTGCACCGGCGTCATCATTTTATTTCCCTCATACGTCAACGTAACTAATGCACAACAGTTAAAACTTAAAATTCATGAGCTCACACTAAGCACAAAGTTAAACAGGGAGTATCGTATTGACACAGTGCCGCAGTGGCACCCTCTACCAGCGCTTTAGATAATCCTCTGTTTTTACAGCTTCGAGGGTCGCAAGCGGACGCGTTTACACCGGAGTGTAATAAAAGGGGATTTCAAGGTTTAGGTACGTCGTCAGTTTTTTTAAACGTCATTTGTATTGTATTTACCAAACTTTTTTAATCGTTTGTGTTGCTTTTACTGAAACACTTAATTTGAGTTTCGTAATGCAAAACTGCCGCGCTTACTCTTCATGTTTCACAATCTATGTTTGTGTCATGGTTATTTGCCGGATGACCTTACCAAAACGATCGTTGTTCCGGTTGTAAAGAACAAGACCTATCAGATAGGAGAAACTATCGGCCTATATCTCTGGCTACGGTAATGGCCAAGGTATTTGGCAGCTTGCTTAGTGACACCCATAAAACCTACGTTGATTTACACGATGCCCAATTCGGCTTTAGAGGTGGACTTTCTACGGAAAATGCTATCTTGTGTGTTAAGTGGGCTGTCGGGTACTACACTGAGAGGAGTACGCCGGTATACGCGTGCTTTCTGGATTTATCCAGAGCCTTCGATACTGTTTTGTACGATAGATTGTGGATGAAGCTGAAAAGCGCTGGTGCGCCGGCAGTGGTTGTCTCAGTGTTAAGGCATTGGTATCGGCCAGCGAAACCAAGTACAATGGGCTGGGGCTCTCTCCCAGGAATTTGCCATGGATTCTGGCGTGAGGCAGGGGGGCATTACCTCTCCTCTGTTGTTGAAACTGTACGTTAATGACCTCATCTATGAGCTCGGCAGTACTCATGTGGGTTGTTTTGTTGATGGAGTTAGCGTCAATAACATCAGTTATGCAGACGACATGGGACTGCTGGGCCCATCGGTGGGCGCAGTTCGATAACTTGTGGCGATCTGTGAGGCGTACGCGGTGGAACATGGACTGAAATATAACTGTAAAAAGAGTGAAGTTCGGGTTTTTAAAAGTGGAAAAAGTGGTCCACGTTCATGTTCCGCCTATTAAGCTTAATGGCGCAGCGCTAGCAGTGGTGAGCAGTTTCAGGTATCTGGGGCAAGTTGTGACAGACGAATTGCAGGATGACGCTGACATTGAGAGAGAGCGCAGAGTATCAGCAGTATTAGCAGGGGGAACATGGTTGCGCGTAGGTTTGCTCGATTTTCGAGGGAAGTAAAAATAACTCTGTTTAAGACTGTCTATTTTGCGAGTCCTTTTGCTCGAGCATTTTCTAGATAAATTACACTCATAGGGCTGCTAATGCTTTGCGTGTCCAATATAACAACATTTTCAGGATGCTGATGCGGCTGCCTCGCTATTGTAGTGCGTCTGGTATGTTTGCGGAGGCGCGAACGGACGGTTTCCATGCGATTGTGAGCAAAAGGGTAGCTTCCTTGTCACAGCGTGTGCGAGGCAGTAGCAACGGCATCCTGCAGATGATTGTATCTCGTGCGGATTGCCCTATCCAAAAAAATGGATTATGCGCATTGTTTTGGGCGCTCACTAACACTTTGTTTTACGTCATAAACTGACACAATTTTGATTTTGAATTTATTGTAAATTATTTAACTGTATGTAATGTTAGTATAATGTACCAATTGATTTTAATTTAATGTATTGTATGGATTATAATTATCTGAAATAAATGAATTCCAAATAATTAAACCAACAAGAGCCTAAAATTCCATTTTTTTTATATTCGCAACGGTGTAACATCAACTCAACTTTAAACACTTCTCTTGATAAATGAGCGGCACGCAAGTGCAGACGTATATGTACGGACACTTTTTGTTTTTTGTTACTCACAGACATACCTACTGCGGAGGGGGACTTTTAATTAATCTTAAAAGAGGTTTAATAGCTCCGCTTCTGTAGGGACGGAGGAAAGAGGGATTGTTATTTTTGTTAAGTTTTTCACTTTGGAAGCATGGTATAGTGCTAATTGTTTTCTTATGTTTAGTTTTTTGGGGAAAAAAGTAAGAGTGGGGTTATCATAATAAGAAAGATTTTAATTATTGTATTATTATCATGTTGTAAACTCATACTGGAATTTTTCTAGTCAACAGTAAGTCGTGGGTTCGAACCCAGACAGGCGCATTACTTTGTGTAATTTATTTCATCACCACTGCTCTCAAAACGGTGAAGGAAAACATCGTGAGGAAACCGGCATGTCCTAGAACCAAAAATTGGAAGACATGTGACATCTACCAACCCGCACTGGGCCCGCGTGGTGGATTACGGCCCACTCCCACTCATAGAGAAGAGGCCTGCGTCCCAGCAGTGGGGACATTATAGCCTGATTATGCTTATGCTTAGTTGTTAACTTATTATGTTATGAATGTGTTATTTTTATAGTTTTAATGATCGCGTTTTTATTTATGATTTTAAACACAATGTCAGTTGTTCCTGAATAAATTGAATTGAATTGAACTCTATTGTGCTCTAAATGTAATTGTTTATTCTGTAAATAGGATATCACAATCACTTTTACACGTGAAATTAAAAAAATAAAAATAAGCTAGATGAGTTCCTAACAACCAGAGGTCACAGTCTCTTTTAAAGTTGCACAGTTGACATAATCTTGGTCAGGCCATATGAGGACCATGTAGATAAGTGTCTGAAATGGAATCTTTTGAGGAAAACTCTTCCTCCTCCACTCAAATCTGTGTGGTTCTTTCATTAAGCATTTGTCAGTAATCGTGGAGCTCAACTCAGAATTTAAGGAGCTCAACTCGACGAACATTATCAAAGAAAGGACATTTGGGTAGGCCGCATCAACTAAGTACTCAAACTGCCATCATTTAAACTAACTGACAAAGAAAAAATAAATAAAAGAAGAAAGTAAGTTACTATAAGTGAAGGAGTACACCTACTTGATACCATCAGGTATCAAGTAGGTGTACTCCTTCACGTTACCCTTTATTTGTGATATCTATTGTAGGACATCCTAAATAAATTAATACTATTGTATAGTAGAATTAAGGTCAGGCAGATGTTTTGCTGTGAAGTTAATTTCATCACTCCTTCTTTACAGATATAACACTATGAAGAAGGGACGTTTTGTAGGTGATGTATATAACTTTTAACGTTAAAAAAACGCGGATACTCTAATTTAGTTCTTGCTCGGTAATCGAGCGTTCACTAATCCATTCAATCTGCGGAGCCTGTTCCCAACTATGTTGGGGTTGGCGCTATAATCGGACGCAGCTGAATACCGTATTTTACATGAAGCGACTGCCTATCTGACTTCCACAACCCAGTAACTGAGTAATACGATACCCTTTGGTAAGACTGGTTGTCAGACTTTCGGACTTCTGACGCCCCGTAACGACTGTCAAAGATCCACGAATGACAGCCGGGACCAACGGCTTAACGTGCTTTCCGAGGCACGGAGGAGTCTCGGTATGTAAAGATGGTCACCCATCCACAGACCAACCCCGGCAAGCGTAGCTTAACCTGATGGATCGACCCGTGCGGCAGTTATTACTTAGCCACGAGCTCCTCCACAACCAATTCACAATCACACAATCTAAAATATAGCGTCGATAAATTCATCCGCGTGAATTAATTAAATATTTAGTATTACTGGATAAATTCGGACTTATGAAAATGTTATTATTTCTATAACTCATTCTGGGCTATCTCTGTCGTCTTCATTTGGTTTCTAAATGAGATGAGATTGACTTGTCAATTCTAACGTCAACTTTATACAATTTTATATCAGGTTTTTTTTATAAAAAATATGTTATTTAATGATGAACACAGCACACTCCTCTCCTCTGAGTCAGCTAACCGATCAAAGCGATCAGCTGTAACGCTTTACCCCGGATTGAGAGCTCTTGAGATTGACATGTGAACTCACGGGCTGCTACGCTGCTACGAGCGTAGCCGCGTAGCGCTACGAGCTATGCGTTATTCTTTGGCGTGGAGTGTAGGGCTGGCCAGAGGGTAATTTTTTTGTTTGTTTTTAGGAACCATATATCTAAAAAAATTAAGCTTCTTTTAGTACCGGAATATTATCAAAATAACAAACTTGAGTTTTTTTTGTACAACAGTGTGGCCAGTGATAAGAGAGAGATATTGCATAATCACCACATTTGGTAGAAAGATTAATGACTAAGACATGTTGCTAGATAGCTCTACAACTACTAATGTCCATGCTTTTTTTTATTCTTTAAGTCTCTTGGAAGACTTCTACGACTTCGAAGTAGTTTCTTATAAATTAAATTATTCGTAATATTTCAATAGAAAAACGTACGCAAAATTACTTCACCCAAAAACTCATTCCTGCCAACCCTACTTCACTTGTCACATGCTCCACCGCTTACATCTGCTGCATTTAGCAAGATTTCCCCCCACCACCCGCACCTCAACCCCCGCGGGGGTACCTCGCGCGCGGCTTACTCCGGCGGCATTTAGCGTCGAACACCCATGATTGATGGACGCTAATAGCGCTCCGAATTAATAAGGGATAATAAGGAACTTTGCTACTTGTTTTGGAATTGTATAGAGTGGGGTATCAATTAGGTGTTGGCAATAAGGGTGTTATTAAGGCTTAGGAAATAGTTCGTGAAGGTAATTACACTATTCCTTCTATTTTCTTAATGAAAGTGGTCCCTAAATCTGACCCCTAAAGTTTTCTAAGCCGCAATTCTTAAGCCTAGGTACGCACGGGCAATTTTTTTATCGTGCACTGAATTATCAACTGTCGGTGCTCAGCCGAGCCTTGAGATTCCAACAGACTGCATCCCAGTGCGTCAATAAAATACACGGTTGGATTTTCAACTCTCGGCGCTAGGCAGTGCGTTGAAAATCCAGTGCAGGATAAAAAGTCGCCCGTGGGTACGAGAGCTATCACTATCTTATAAAATTCTTTAATATCAAGTACTTATATAACTTCAAGGCACTACAATACAGACTCCAATTTTTAGTAAACAATACGTTTTATCTCAATTTAAAAACAGATTAGGGTACAGACAACCTCGCATCAATCATGGTAACTAGCAGTACGAAAACCGCCTTTACTGCTACTACATATAATGTCCTGTCAACGTCAACTAGTTACAACTTATGTGAGGTGGACTGTACTTGTTAAGTTACATTATATTATCTTACCTTTCAACACCAGTCAGGCGAGGATGGCGGTACTTCTTGGAGAACAGCAGACCACCTCCCCAAGCAGCCTGCGATATAAATGAGTCATTATTGTAACACTTCATTGTTAGAGGATCACAAAGTTATAAGTTTTACAACCGGTTTGACGAAGAAAGTATTCCATGTGGATACCCATACTAGGAAATTGGATACGCCTACATGCCCCTGTGGCGTAGTAATTAATAGTTTTTCTAGTAGATGTAAGTACTATAGTTTGTGCGAGACCACTGTCCCGCGTCTTAAGTATGTTCGCGGCGAAACGGGCCGCTCATTCGTCAACGCTCACCGCGTCCCGCCACTCATTCGTCAACGCTCACCGCGTCCCGCTACTCATTCGTCAACGCTGCCCCCCACCTCGCTGCGCATTCCTAAGGCGCGGAACAGCAGTCTCGGTCAAATTGTAACACTAGTTTCTAAATCGTATGTACCAACCAAATATAGTACCTATACCTATGGGTCCAATATAAAAGTTTTTTTTTAAACCGTTTTCAATTTAAATCACGTGATATTTGTGGAGCATTCAAAACTAGCTTACAGAATATTCAATTCAATTCAATTCAATTTTTTATTGCATTCATGTGTACATGTAGTTGTTACAATTTAAGTAAGTTCCAACTTGAAACCCGGTTAGGGCACGGCAACATTATAATAATAATAATTTTAAGATAATGATAATAATTTTTACATCTTAATAATTATTTTATTTTAGAGTAGTGTGCGTTTTATATGTATGTAATTATTTAATAGGGTGACGTTCTGTTTGACAGAATCGTAAAAATCATAGATCGCATGAAAAATCTGAATAAACAGCTGACTTACGGACAAGAAACATGATAACTCGGGATGTTGACCTATTGTGTAAAAAAAACGTGTAAATTTCTAAAATTAAGTGTTACACGAAGCGAAGTTCTGTAAATATTCAGCATATTGCTGTGGGAACGATCTCTAATGAAGGCGGAGACTGACATGAAAGTTTGTTTGTAGTGTATTGAGTTTTTGTAACGCGATATAATAGTAGTCAGTGCAGGCACCGATTCGAGCCGCTCTATGCGAGCACCGAATCCTCCTCTCGACTGAGAGTACACTATGGCCCCTAAAATGTTCAATTAACTCCCAAATAAGTTGGAAGGAGCTTAATGTCCGTCAATTAAAAAATAAATTAAAGATACTGCTAGAAGCGAAAGCACACTACAGTATTCCAGAATTTCTTAATGACAACATCTAATGCCGTGTAGTAACCAATATTATCAATACATCTTTGACATAATCTACTCATAGCAACATATTATTGGTATGATGATAATTTTAATTGACATTTTACAATTGTTACTTAACTATGACCATATATAGTTTAATTCATTTGTTTCCAAAATTTACATTTACTATTTTGTTCTAATCTAATACAATAACTTTTATAACTGAAATTTAAATATTTGTACGCCACTAAGGCCAAACATGACTGATCTCAAACTATAATGTAATAATAACTTGCATGCTCTGTATGTGTACTCATATTTCCACAAATAAATATTCTTGAATCTTGACTGTGTGTGTATCTGTTTCGTAAATTCCTTTGAAACGGAAATATGAGAAACGAAAATTTCATGTTCTCGAAGCGAGCGTCCGCAGCGTCTTGTATATAGCCGTATTGTAACCAACTTCGCAATTCAGTCTCCGCCAACCAATGTTCCGTTGCTAGATTGAAAGTCACAAATAGTATCTTCTACTTCAATATACTTACATCAACATGCATCCACATGTCGTACTTCTGGCAAATGTCTGCGATCTCGTCGAGCGGGTCGAACGCGCCCAGCACCGTGGTGCCGGAGGTGGCGTTCACGAAGAATGGCACCTGGTGGAATAAAAGAAGAACGCATATTTATAATACCTATTCAGAGAGAAACAGATTTGTAAAGTAAGTTAGTTGTAAGCTCCACAATCAGAATAAAAATCTGGAGTAAAATTTTAACGATTATAAATTGCGTCTCGCGGTTTCACGCGCATAAGTTTCGATCCCGTGGGAATATCGGGATAAAAAGTATCCTAGTCCTTAACAGGTCATGGTCTACCCATGTGCTAAATTCCATCCAAACACGTTCAACTTTTTTAGCATGAAAGTGTAAAAATAAATAAACAAACTCACTTTCGCATTTACAATATTATAAGTTACGATTATAGATAAAGATGGCTGTCGTCTCAATATTTGAACTTTTAGTGTATGTGATTCTATTAATGCAAGAATTCAAATCTCCGCTTCTTTATTGATCTGCACAAACATAGTATGTCATAGTGCAGCGATACTTATTAAATCGCAGTCCTGCATGAATAAACACATAGACAGACATCTTATGCATTACCTTCTTATGCACATATTATGTACTGGTAATGTGTCTTGTGCCGTTTCTTAAATTTTATTAAGTAAAAAGAAACTTGTATTTGTAATCCGAGCAATTATTTTCAATGTTATGTATCCTGTAGCTAATCTGTGAACAGCGTTGTGGGCTGCAACATTGTCTATATTTTTAACGTATTTCTTGTTTTCTATGTTTTAAATTGAAGCTGTTTGTTGTTCCTTTTGAGTAACAAAAACATGCGGGGCAGTCTTTGGAGACTGCCGATAGAAGTGAAAACTCACAGTATACATATAGCTCATAGGAAGCGTGCGGTGACGATGACGCGAGTTTCACGCTTTTTGTTCACCCAAAAAGTGATCAACGCGTCTAAAGAAGTTTTCACTTCAAAAATAAAATAAAGTTTATAAACTAGATTCTATTGCACAAACCCACATTCCATTCGTTGCATAGACTAATATTGTACGAAGGCGCAACACTTCACTGAGTAGTGGCGCTGTAGAGAGATCTTCATACTCACATTGCCTCTATCCTTGTGGTACTTGACGAGTCGCTCCAGCTCGGCGGGCAGCATGCGGCCGCGCTCGTCGGACGGCACACATATGCAGTAGTCGGTGCCGAGCCCGCACACCGACGCGCAGGACTTCACCGAGTAGTGGCACTAAGGGGATATAAATAAGAGTGTAAACACGGTTAACACGATGTCTAGTTTGTCCTGAAAGCGGTTGTCACTGCCTCGCTGTTGTGAGTTAAACTAAAAAACCGGCCAAGTGCGTGTCGGACCACGTACATACAATAAAGGGTTCAATACTCGTAGTTGGGATTAATTTATCCCAATAACAAACTTAACATGTTAGTTGAAAAACATATTCTCCCATACATTCCGTATTAGCAACTGCAAATGTAAGTTGGTCGATTATTTCTCGTTAACTTGTAGAGCCTACTTAGCTGTGAGAGTTTTCCTTTTAATTTCGGTATAAACCTATACAGCCTTGAATTTTTCCACATATGCAAACTATTATCTAGTAGGGTTGATGCTTGATTCTAACAAAAATTAACTTTAAAGCTTAATATTTGGCAAACGAATCCCTGGATCCAAAAAAATTGATTGACCTTTCCAACGACACCCCACACCATAGGACAGACGAGAAAAAAAAATCACTACTTTACGTGTAGGAGAGGAACCCTAAAAAAAAGAAATTTTCATGATTTTACCACCTTGTCAGCGTGGATAATATACACACATCAACACGGTCTAGGGATATTTTAAAAAAAGCGAATTACTATCAATGTGTTAATTATTTATATGACATGTATATATTTAAAAGATACGTTATTTAATATTCTACCATTTTTTAATAATGGTTAAGGTACTTAGATTAAAATTTCAGGATTTTATGGAAAAAAAATGAAGCATAGACGGAAACCGTATATGAATTAACTTTTAATTTGTGAGTAAAAACTGAAAAAAATAGAAAAATCATTTAATTTGTGTTTATAAACTTGAATTTAGTAGTCTGAGAAAGCGCCCATGATGTTCATAACACATCGGCAACGATTCGGCATGCTCAGAACAAGGTTGTCAATGTCTTGCTGCGGAATATTGTCCCATGTCCTTCTGAGGTGCGCAAAAAGTTGATCTTCTGTAGCCAGATTTTCAGGAACTTCCTTCAGAGCTCTTCTTTGCAGCATATCCCACGCATGCTCAATGGGATTTAGATCTGGCGATTGAGCAGGCCAGTCTAAGGCCCTAACATTATGTGTATGTAACCAAGCTGCTACCGTTCTCGCCGTGTGTGCCCGGGCCTTGTCGTGCATGAGCAGGAAATCTTGCCCCATTTGTGTTCTGTGGGGCAAGATTACGGGCCCCAGCACCTGTTGGACGTATCGTTCTGCCGTCATATTGCCCCGCACCCAAACGAGATCCGTCCGTCCTCCAAGACGAATTCCTGCCCAAACCATAATTGTTCCTCCTTGGTATGGGTGAACTTCCTGAGGGTTCTGGAGACGGCTCCATCGTCCAGGAACTCGCCAAACACGCGTCCTTCGTGAATCTGGATGGAAGCCGAACCTGGATTCATCCGTGAACAGCACATTGGACCATTGCTCACGGCCCCAGTCCACGTGGTTCCGAAGCCATTCTAATCGTCGTCCACGATTGCCTCTCCGTAAAGGTGGGACCCGGAGTGGTCTACGAGAGCGTAGATTGCTTTCATGCAGTCGCCTTCTTACAGTTTGGTCACTCACAAGCACTTGGTGTTCCACTCGCAGCCTTTGGACCAATTGAGTCGCCGTTGCATTTGGTTGAGCTCGCGCAGTAATTTGCAAAAATCGGTCTTGTCTGGGGGTAGTGATGCGACTTGGCCCCCGGTGCCTCTCCGCTACTTCACCTGTGGCACGATAGCGTGTCCACAATCTTGAAATTACATTTTGATGGGTCCCTATGGCCTCAGCAACATTACGCTGAACAGATCCAGCTTCCAGCATTCCCACAGCTCGTAACATCTCCGCCCTCGTCAAATGTCGGCGTTGCATGGCTACAATACCTCAATTTTAACTTTATCTTTCGTTTAAAAATGAAAAAAAACTGTAACTAAACGTAATTCGTATTGTTTTCTAAATTTCGCACAAATGAAAATTCCCTCTCCTATACATCAAGACATTTTTATGCCACCGAAACAAAAGAATTTTCAAAAATTTTAATTTGGAATTAGTCTGAGATAAATTACAAACAAATCGGTGTATAAAAGATTCCAATGCGGCCAGTACTTTTCGAGTTATTTAATTGAGTATGAAATATCCCTAGACCGTGTTGATGTGTGTATATACCCATGTCAAATTACAGCTTTCTAATACTAAGAGTCTCTGAGCTAAGCCGTGAAGACAAAGCTTCCTAAACGCTGCTCAACTAAATTCTTCTGTTAGCCTCCCTCTCAAAGTTGTTCTCACCAAACTGCAGAGTTTGCACGAGATAAACGTATTCTCGAACAACTCGAGAGCACCGCCATTGACAGCAATCGGTCTCGGAGTGACGTGTTCGTTGAACATAACCTGGGTTTCGTCCAACGTCCTTTCAGAATTAAAATAATCACAGTGATCTTTCATTGGATCTTTCTCAACGATACAATTAGGATGCTGGTCGGTTGCTGCTGTCAGAGGTAAATACCGGCCAAGTGCGAGTCGCACTCGCACACGAAGGGTTCCGGTACTACCGTACACTATTTAGCAAAAAACCATGTTTCTCGTATGGGGACCCCTTTCAATTTTACCATGTTTTTTTTTGTATTTGTTGTTATAGCGGCAATAGAAATATATAATCTGTGAAGATTCCAACTGTCTATCCATTACGGTTCATGAGATACAGCCCGTTGACAAACGGACAGTGGAGGCTTAGTAATAGGGTTCCGTCCTAAAAATATGTAACTCTGAAACGTTGACAGAGAATAGCTATTCGCTATCTACGCCGTGAAATGACTAGATTTATCCATCAATCACATTAAAAACTTTACTCAGGACAATTGCTTGAAAAACAGCAAAAGTCTATGCTGACCTGTAGGGTCAAAAACCAATAAACTGACCTGGTCAGAAGTGAACATGACGAGATGCCCCGGGATACTGGAGAGTCCCTTCTCCTTGTACTGCGGGAACTTGTGGTGGCGAGCAGCCAGGAACGCGTACAGGTTGGAGATGGAACCACCTGGAGGGGAAATAGAACCACATTATTTTGTGTGATTTTTTAACAGTACTTATGAAAATAATGCCACGGATTATGAATACGGTTTTTCACAGCATTGAATACGGTTTTTATATCATCATGGCTTATACGGACTTGCAAACTTTTATTTTTATTTACCTATATAATTGGGAATTTTATTGTTTGTATGTTTCTGGGTGATGAGCTTATTTGTTAACCACCTGCAGCAAACATAAACGATATTCTATACTATCGGTAGTGTATCTAGTATACAGTGCGTTAATTATAAAGCTTCGTTCAGACTAGCGCAACGCGACAGCGCGACGCGACACCGGCTATTGTTATACCGTGAAGTTTTCTTAGAAATTGTATTGTTCGAGACGCGTCGCGCCCGTCGCGTTGCGCTGGTCTGCACGAGCCTTTACTTGTCCCGTGACGCGATTGGTAGCACTGTTCTGTCAGTCGTCATTTTGAACTCTATGTATTGAAACTAAGCTTGACAAACAATGGTGCCATCATGACGGCAAGGGACAAGTTATAGTGAACATTCTGTAAACACTATCTCATTCGCACAAGTAGTGAGGTAGCTGCTGTCACTAATGACATCTGTCAAGTCAGTCATGAATGGCGGGAAAAAGTTAAAAGTGAAGTAGCCCTGTACGAGCGGCTTGCTGTGATAGTGAGCCAGTGGGAGATATAATCAACTAAATACGGAATCAACAGGATTCTACATTATCCATTCTTAGTTCGCTGGAAAACTAGTCTTTGGAATTACTAAACCCAGGCTTGCAAAATACCAGTTTTTTCTATAGAATCTCACCGGGCGCCAGAATAGAGTCGCCAGTCCTCCAGCCGATCATGCTCCTCATCTTCTCCAGCACCACGTTCTCCATGAGGATGAACACGGGCGCGATCTCATACGTAAACATGTTGGTGTTGGCGACCGCCGTCAGCCACTCGCCTGCCAGTGAGATGATGTCTAGGCCGCAGGAGAGCTGGTTGAAGAAGTGGGGATGACCTGTGGGGGAAGGGACATAATTAGCACAAGTACAATCTAACGGGGAAAGGGGGGAGGTTACCTCTTCTCCAAACAAAACTTTTAGTAAAACTCGATTATCCATACATAAATGGCCGCGTGATGAATTTTGATTAACAATCGTTCTCCTGTGTTGTAGTAAAAAAAATGCAAAACTATGAAGCCCGGAAAGTCTGGAGAACATAATGCACTAATATGTAGGTAGATAGGTATCTCGTGCGGGAATAGAATCTGCATGGGTAATACTCGTATTGTTTGCTATACTAGAAAAGGAATTTGACTTGACATAAATAATTAGATTTTTTTTGTATAATAATGTTCATTTACTCTCTAATTTTAATAACCCATTAATAATAAATTATGACAACTTTTAATATTTGTTAAATTGTATAAATCTATTATTTTGCACGTCACGTAGTGACAAACAAGTTTGCACCTAATTTACCTTCTTTTATCATCTTGCATGCACTTTCTATGTATGTACACACAAAATATGTTTATGCGAATAAAATTATTATGAATTACCATTTTCACTGTTAAATCTGTTAGCACTCTGTGTAAAGAAATACCAATAATTTGGAGACACTTCTATCCTTTCTTAATTGTAAAGAAATTATACCACGCAATCAACAATCAATCTACCTAGCCTTTTACCAACTACTTAGAAGTCGGCTCCCAGTCTAACCGGAAGCAGCTGTATACCAGTATTTTACATGGAGCGACTGCCTATCTGACCTCCACAACCCAGGGTAACACAATAAACGTTGGTAAGACTAGTTGCCAGACTTTTGGGCTTCCGACGACCCATAACGACCGTCAAAGGTACGACTGACAGCCGGGACATACGGCTTAACGTGCTTTCCGGGGCACGAAGGAGTCTTGCTATGTCAAAATGGTCATCCATCCACGCTCCTCAGCAAGCGTAACATTATGGATGATGCCAGGGTAAAAAAAAAGAAATTCAATTTAGTCCGTCAGTCAGATAATAAAATAATATTAAACACGTATTTTTTAATTTATCATATTAATAAAAATGACTTAGATACAACGCATTTAAGTTGGGGAGTGGGGGTTGATACGTCACAAGTATGTATAAAATCTAAATACTCGTGACGTCATGGCACATTTTAACTCAATGTATCGCCGTAATCTTTTGATAACGTAAAAAAAGAAAAAAATTATACGTGTATGTAGATTATGAAAAAATTACACGTAAGTAACGTGTAATTTTTTCATAATCTACATGACGGACAAAAAACATTTTTTTTACTCATCATCCCTATTAACTTCACACACATCACACCACATACACACAGACATTTACATCTTTCGATACTACTACATCAATGATTAAATACCTACTCAAACTATCACAAAGTGTCACAAAGAAAAACAAGCCATTTATCCGGTCCGGTGGCGATCCGATTCGGATGTAATAGCACACGCGATTACACAGCGCGATGACATCCGATTTGTGGACGGAAATAGTCGTCTTTGTGGTGGACGCTATCGTCAGTTTTCAGGAAATATTTTTTTTGTGATGACATTTTTTTCTATGCCTTTTTGTCTGCTTTTTTTTGTGCTGCTTCTTCAATCGGGATCGCATTTATAAATTGGAACAACTTTAAAAGGACGAACAGTAAAAAAACATCATGAGATAATCTAAATGGACTGTGGTTAATACGCAGTCAGCAAGCGTAGTTTCTTTTCGTTATCAGAAGGCCTAAGGCCTGCAATTTGTACAGTTCCCACAGGCTGATAACTGCTTAAGAACCCCAAGCAAAATCTCGAGAAACTCTTTACTAATACTTGTATTATAAAGCTGAAAAGTTCTTCGTGTTTTTTTTTTTGAACTCTCTTCCGGGAACTACTGGATATGAAAATATATTTTTGCGTTTGAGAGCCTAATTCTATGACCCTTACGAGTGGAGCAAATGAAAAAAAGTTAGAAAGATCGCTCAGTTAAAACGAAGTAATAGACAATTTTACGCACGTAAACAAGTTGAATGTTGTATTGAAAAAAATGGTGGCAATTTCGAAAACTTACTGAAATAAATTAAAGGATATGAAAACAATGCATTTTATTCATTTTAGACATCATGTCTTATACTAACATTTACTGCTTAAGACCTACACAATCGATATCTAAATAGAAATAGTGTTCGTTTTATTTTTCAAAACGTCCGGGTTCGATTCCCGAGCTGAGTACAAGTTTTTTTAAAATGTATGAATGCAGTTTTTCTTGTTACTAAAATCGTTGACATGTTCCTAAGAAGAGATCTTCGTATGTCTAATAGTTTCAGATTTTCCCATACTGAACGACCTAAATGTACCACCCTGTATATGATTATCTGACATCAACCGTTGGGCAGTTGCCCGCCAGACACGACACACGTCTGGTCGGAGGATCCTCCCTTTTCTAAAGAGTATGAGTGAACTTAACACCCTCTTTCTCATACTTCTAAGTCTTCAGAAAGTTACTAGCTGTAAGAGTAAGTAAACTAACTATTAACATTCCCATTACATTTTTAAATCACAATACGTACAAAACCACTCGTAATTCAATCTACCCCATAAAAAGCGAGATACATGTCTATGACAGCTCCTATGGACCACAAATAATAAAGATAAGACCTCTTTGGTCCCCTATAAAACTATTTATCAGAAACACATATTTTTTGTGACATCCCTGAGGCGGGACCATAGATAAAAAATATAAATGAGGAATGAGGATAGCGCTCTCTAGGGACTGCAGAGGGATGTGATGATAGACTGGTGGGCTTTTTATCACCAAATAAAAGAAGAAAGAAAGGTCGTTGGCAAAAAAATATGATCTATAACGTGAAAATTATATGTATCCTAAATAACTGATTGAAAATAATAGGTTGGAAAAATGTCTGCAACACCTAAAAGAATAATGTTTTTTTTAAATTGAAGCTATAAATTTATGATTTTTCGGTAATACTTGATCAGTTGGTCTGGCAAAAAGTTCTCCTTGCACATTAGACCGTTGATAGCCAGCTGATTAAACGTATTCCCTGGGTCTACATCAGCAGTCAAGTTCAATATACTTACATTAACTCAAATAAACTCGACGACTACATAACTCCCTACTTTTTTTTAAGTCGGTAAATATTGAATAAATAAAATAGATTTATAGTCACATACATGATATTCATAAGTTTATTTTCTTATGTTAATACTTATTTCTGTGACACGTGTAGTCGTTTACAGTAGTACTTCTGCATTTAACTGCTCTGTGGCGTTTATGCAACATATTGAAATGATAAGCTGTCTGTGTGTTTTTATCTGTGATACTTTATTGATTTGTGGTGGAAAAGGGGGCGGGATGTTTAATTAGATTTTTGTGACAAAGGCGATGCTAATTTAGAAAAATATCGGGTTTCAGTTCTGTTGTTAAAACTGATATAAGATTAATTATAAAGTTGGCTGCCTCGTTGATATCTGTCGCAAGCGCTATTGCTGAGAATGAGGTCCTGGGTTCGATTCCCAATCCCAGAGGCAAAGTGTTTTCGGGAGTCTGGATTTGATGGCAATAGGCTCGCCTCCTATACATGGGACTTAAACATAACTGGCGAAATGTGGATGTACTATGAGAACAGCTCTGCCCAACACTTCGGGGAAGCAAAGCTTGAATTTATTATAAAGTTGGGAAACTTTTATTTTAGATCAAATGAGAAAGTAAATTACACTCCTTTTTAGGGTTCCGTAGTCAACAAGGAACCCTTATAGATTCGCCATGTCCGTCTGTCCGGCTTAGCTCAGAGCCTCTTTGTACTAGAAAGCTGTAATTTGGCATGGGTATGCATATTAATTACGCCGACAAAGTGCCGAAAAAATTAAATCAAGATTTTTTTTAGGGTACCTCCCCTACACGATGTTTCTTTTTCTCGTCCATGGCATCGTGTCGTTGGAAAGGTCGTTCAAAAATATTGGGAGTTTGTGAAAACCATTTTAGGATTAAGGATTCGTTTGCGAAATATTAAGCTTTAAAGTGATTTTTTTTTAGAGACTAGTGTCCCCCCTCCCTACCAGCTAAATAGTTGGTTCTGGTTATGTGGAAAAAATTACAGCAGTAGTAAATATAACGAAATTAAAAGACGAGTAAAACAACCGCAGCTAAGTAGGCTCTACAAATTAACGAGTAATAATCGACCAGCCTACATTTGCAGTTTAAAAAATATGTTCATCCAGAACATGTTTTTCAACTACAACGTTAACTTCTTGGGATATATTATTCATTCCATCTACGGAACCCTTCATAGTGCGAGGTCTGTTACGCACTTGGCTGGTTTTTAAAAACCTATTTTTTTCAAACAAGTGGAAAACAAAGGAAGAATTGACACTTAATTATAAAATTAATAGAATCGACAAATAACACTTTACGTCGTCTAAAACGGGCATTATGTTATTTTTGTTCTCGTGGAACAAGCCACTTCTATGAAACCCATTACCTAAATATGAAAAAAAAAACGGGTTGCACTCCGGGAGTGCCAGCAGAAGAAACTAGAATATTAACGTTGTGCATGTTTCCGTCTTACGAATTTACGATCAGGTCACGTGTCCTGACGCGATTTTAACATTTTTTACCCATCACAAAAAAAGTGCACAACGCCGCTAAAGAAGTAATCACTCGAAAAAAAATTTTTTTGTGGTAACCCAATACCAAAAATCCTCTAAAATAATTCCCCTGCACATTTTAAAAGTGTGAATAGATAAACCTTATTACCCAAGAGGGGTAATACGGTCATACCCCGGGGGACTGTTTATCACGCCCCACAGCTGCGGGGGATCAACTTGAAGAGTAAACAGAGTTCTATCCACTGGGATTTAGAATTAGAGGGATGAATTGTTTTTAAAAGAGATTTTGAGTGATGTGGTGGTATTTAAAAGTTATTTGCGTTACTTTTTAATAATTTTATTGACTTAAATATGGAGTGATTGTTTCAACGATGAAGTTTTAAAACAATAAAGTATATCGCAATGTTTTAATGTCAATTGTGTGGAAAGAAATAACTTTTTTACTATAAACTGCTATCTAATTACGCAACACATTTTCGTAAACGATTACGAGAAATTTGTTTCATTTCGACATTTAGACAGTTCAACAACATTTGCGTTATTTACGTTGTCGAGCAGATTAGCAATTTGTTTCAAAACGATTCAAATTCCGATTGATCGTGTAATTGGGGTACTGGTTTCCAATATTTTTTTAATGTTTCAAATAATTGTATTCCCGTGCAGTAAGAGACGAACGAGAGAGACGCACAGTCACAAGCATAACTGACAGTTACGCAACAATTAAAAACGTTTTTCTCGTGAAATAAAAATTGCAACATTGATAAAAGACCTACTTGATAATTATTATAATGATGTATCATCGTGATATACCTATTATATATACGAGTATATCTTTCAATGCTTTAAAAGAAAATCGGTTTTGAATCTTGCGTAAGTGTAAGGTATTTATCCTCATGACTACGAATAAGAACATTCAAGTTATCTTTAAAAAAACGTGTTGGAATTTTTAATACGCTGAAAGTCCATAAGTAATAAAACTTTCGCCTCACTGGCCATTTCACTTTAACTAATCTCAAACAAAAGCCGCATTCCCCGACATTACAAAAACTCCCCTACGCTAGTGGCGCCCTCTCGGATTAAACCGGTATTACGCAACACCTGACTGTGGCCCCATCTGTTGGGCGCACGAGGGATTAATATTAAATTCCTTTTGACATATTAATATCTATTGTAGTGGCTTCTGGACTCCTGGAAGGCAAGGTACTGTAGTATTTTATTTGTTTAATGTTTTTGATTTTAAAGATAGTTTTAAGCCAAGCGGACATTACGTCCGCAACAGGCCGCAGGACAATGCTTTGCAACGAACCCGCGTAGCAATGTAACATACACAACGCGATATAAACTCTCCGTGGTAATATAAAAAGTGTGGTGTGCGTGCGGCCCTCTTGTAGTTTGCGTTCATCGAAAATAATATTATACGCTTTCACGTTAAAACGGCTGAACGGATTTAGATGAAATTTGGCACATGGATAGACCATGACTTGGGTTAGAACATAGGATACTGTTTATCCCGATATTCCTACAGGATTGAGACATATGCGGGTGAAATGGCGGGGTGCAGCACTGAAATTGAAATCTGCTGTTCCATATATTTTGGCCGCGTAGGTATTGCACTTTTCTTTGAAACAGCAGATTTTTTTTAATAGCCGATGTCGCTCCAATCTGCGTTAGCCTGAAGGAATATAACACTTTCCACAAACGATGGAGAACTTGTTTTTTTTTTTTAAATAAATTTCGATCTCCAAAAGATGACAATTTGTAGCCAGCCAGCTGTAGTAGGTATTGGAAGTATTTTGTGGGAATATTTTCGTTATATTTAAGTATTGTATTGGATTGTAAATCCGCAGGGACTTTTAAGTGATCTCGCGCACTAAGCGGCCACGGCCATGACCAGTGGTCGCAGTGACCGGGTACACTATAGAAACCGATACGAATCGCGCAATTGGTCGCAACGGCCAACTAGCTGTAGACCATACAATACCACTAGACGGCCACAAATGGCCGGAGTTGTGGCCGTCTAGTGCACGAAATCCCTAAAAGAGCCTAAGTTTTTACGTAGGACTTTACAATTGTTATCATGGACGGATGGAAAAACCGAAAAATGATCCTAAAAGCTTGACTATCCTTGGACTAATAAACACGTGTCCCTCATCCGCATAATTACTAACTACAACAATAATACAATAATTAACATATTCTATATCATTCCAGTAGGATATCTATCGACAACCTACTCGGTATGCAACACGTCCTCAAATGATTCAATTTGTCCGCGCGTGATCCCTGACGAGAGTATTCAACATAATATTCGGATGAAGCCGGTTTAATCCAGTTTGCAGTGGTTTGGAGCGGTGGGAACCGCAATCAGAGCCATTGTTCACACGTTTATGGTAGCTTTTTATGGTCTTGTTTTAATTTGATATAGATATGTATTACTTATTATAATGTTAGAAATATAGTATAATTTTACAATGTTTGTAAGTATGTGAGCACCATGCATCTATCACATAATTATGTCATTCCTTCATTTTTCATTCTTTTTACCTATCGTGGTATAGTAATCTTATTCTAGGTGCATTGTCTTCACATATAATTATATAATAAGTGTATACAAGATATAATGATTTTTTTAAAAGAGTAACGGTGGAGTTTCTTGCCCATTCTTCTCCATACGAAAACTACCTTTTGGAATGGGCGACTAGAATCAGTTTTATTATTTTTTGTAAAGTTTGACGTTCAAAAGTGCCTTTTTTGTGCCTAATTGAAATAAATTATTTGACTTTGACTTTGACTTTATGTAGCGTGGTATTGAATCGTGGAGTGACTTGATGTGCAAGTTTATGACTTTGTTTGAACAAATTGTGAGAAAAATAGAAAATGAACTATGTAATAATGTAAGTCTTGCGATATCGCAACTTTATAGGAATTCAGACGTAGTTTTATAATAAACTAAAAGAACATCCTACTAATATTATAAACGCGGAAGTTTTTGAGATATGTGTTACTCTTTCAAACAAAAACTACTGAACGGTTGACGTTCTAAAGTGCCTTTTATGTGCCTAATTGAAATAAATAATTGAGATAATAACATGTAGGATAATACTTTTTATCCCGAAATTCCCACGGGATGGAGACTTATGCGGGTGAAACCGCGGATCGCTACTAGTTATTTCATAATGTGACTTGTTGTCAAACTGCACAACAAGTAACAGCTACTTCAATTTTAGGCTGTAGGATTTTTTTTTTCTACTTCATTATTTCTTTCTTTGCTGGCTATCCTAAACGCTTTCCACTGGTTTTTATACAAATTAAAACTTAAAGGCACTGCAACATTTTAAGAATACAATGAAAAAACGTGGTGTATTAGAATTCAATACCCTCTATTCAAAATAATTATAGTACCTACCTCTACCTACAGCAATATTATTATTTCTGTGCTTTTTTAAGTATTATAAAGTAAGTATTATAAACAATAAGGTATAGAGCTTTGTAGTAAGTATTATAAACTTTTTTAAGTTTATAATACTTTTTAGTTGTGGTGGTTACCTACCCCACACCAGTGAACCACGAAATGTTTGTTTTCGTTCACTGCTCCACACAAATTAGAATACCACTACATGATAAGTAAATAACAGTGACAGGAAGTTTTTAAAATAGCATCCACTTAAACTGTGTGCAAAATACGTATTATTGAAGCTAACTCAAAAACTATCCAAGCGAAATTAAAAAAAAAAAAATGAGGCCCCCGCGCAGGCTTCCTCTACCAAATGAAAAAAATATTTTCAAAATCAGTCCTCAATTGACGAAAATATCGATGGAAAAACATAACAGACGACCATAGAACCTCCTCCTTTTTGGACCACGGTTAAAAAAGCTACCCGCCAGCTCTGCAACTGCAACCAAATCAATGTATTTCTTGCCAACTCAATATGTCTTTCTCTTCCAAACATCTCTATTAGCCGTCATCTCAATATTTACGTCCCTAAAGAATGAAAATACAATTTGACTCAGGTTAAGACACACAATATTCACACAAAAACAGAAAAAAAAACTTCAAATAGCACTGTGTGCCTCACGGCTGCGCCAAATAGGCCCAGTTCAGCATTAATGCCTGACAACTAGTGCCTGACGCTGGTTTTCAACAGGACGACTGTTACGAGGATGTCTTACGGATGTAAAACAGTTTTATGTAGTGTTTTATATTTAAATAAAAATAGATAGATGTGTAGAAAATAATATTAAACTCGCCACCCAAATCTCTATAAAATCGAAGCACCTATAAAATTCTTCTTAGCGACCTAAATCCGACCATTATCCCCCGCATACTCTCACAAAGAGTGTATAAAAATCAATCCATAACAGTGGAATCCTAATCTACATTCAACAATAGAAGGGGATGATACAACGGACGGGGGATGATCCATCAAACTATGTTAATACGGGACCATGGGGATGGGATAGGGTGGCCATAGTCTGTGTAAGTTGTTCAGGAATTCCATTTAAATATTAACTTGGTTCAAACTCAAAACTCAAACTCAAATAATTTATTCCAAATAAACCAATTATAGGTACTTTTTAACTGTCAAGGGGTCGGTCAGTTGATAGACTCACCAGAACAGAAAATCTACTGACATATTATGTACATCTCATAAAGCACAAACCTATTTAACATATCCCCTACCATCACACCATATACCTAGTCTTGCCATACATATTGTTACGAAGAATTTATTTTTATTTTTATTGTAAATAATATTTATTACTTTTACAGTGTGTTAGTTTAATACATAAATATTTAACAATTTAAAATATAAAAATCTTATTCGAAGTGGTCTCCATTGGCTGCAATACAGTCCTTTAAACGTTGAGGCCAGTTATCAATAGAAGCACGCAGTCTTTCCATGGGAAAATTCTTCACTGCAAATCGTATGGATTGTTTTAGGGACTCCAAATTATCATGGCGTTTAGAGCAAGCCGTACTCTCTAAAACTGACCATAAATCATAATCTAGCGGATTAAGATCGGGACTAGACGACGGCCAGTCTTCAGCTCTGGTGAAGTCCGAAACGTTCACTTCCAACCAAGACTGCGTGGACCGAGCTTTATGACCCGGCGCCGAGTCTTGTTGGAAGGACCATACTTGGTTATTGAATATGGTGTTGGTAAGGGGCTTAACTACCTTCTCAAGAATGGTATCTTGATACACTTGTGCCGATGTTTTGATACCTTTTTCACAAAAATATGGCTCTGTCACTACTTCATAGCTAACATCCCACCAAAGTTATCACTGAAGTCAGATAATGCCCACTCTGTCGACTAATTGGGAAGCTTCCTTAGAGCTTTGAGTATAAATACGGTCATTTTATTTGTTAAAATATTGCTCAATTGTAAAGATTTTTCACTGATGAAGATGAAGAAGCTGGTTTCACTTGTTGATGTATTTAATTTAGTCCAACACAATGGCTGAACACTGGTGCCGATTCTCTTGTACACCGAACTAAACTAACTAAACTATCACTAAAATTCCTTACTTTTGGCTATGAGAATCTTATAGCTATTCTGTAGTAAAAAGTCTCTAAATTTAAAAATTATTTTGGACAACTAAATCGAATTTGACAATTGCGACTCCACCTGGTATATACTTGTTTGCCCTACCCCGTGAATATTTTTTAGAGCCGGAGGCGCGCAGTGGGGGCAGCCTCGACGTGTTTTATATGGAATTTTTCCCTTTATGTATGGAAAAAAAAAAAAAACAACGTGTTGAGTATTAGGGGTATAAGGGTTTCATAAAGGGGGTCGAAATTTTCATTATTTTTGCGATCGGACACACCATTTTCGAGATAAAAGCAAAAGAAAAGAAAAAAATCCAGTACAGTACTGTTTTTGCACCCGAAGTCGAGATGTTCGTGTGAATTTTAGTTCATGACAACTAATAATATTCCACACCATTTTCAGTGGCGATTAAAAATGGTCAGAATTAGTTGGACAATTAAAATTTTAGGTGAAAAACGTCAAATTCAGAATAGCGAAATTGACATTTTCGCTAAATTAAAATCTCAGTACAATCTTAGTGCTGTCAAACTAAAATATAGTTAAGTTGTGCCACTTTAGTCTATTTCAGAATGGGAAATCATCGTTTGACAGGAGTAAACTAAATTTTGGTGATTTTTAGTCTAGTTTAGACGCATTTGTGACAAGAGAATCGGCACCACTATCTCTTAAGATACAGCTAGGATAGACCTAGTTTAAGGGATAGAGCTTAAAATTATTGCACTCCTTTTTTAATTACTCGTAGAATTATGTCAACCATTATCTAATGTATGCAGTGCAATGTGATTTTGTTTATTTCAATTAAACCATTTACAGGCACTTTTGAATTGTCAAGAATTCGGTCAGTCTAAAATATGAAGCTGCCCATTCCAAAGCGTAGTAGGTACTCGTACCTATGGAGAAGAACGGGCAAGAAACGAATTGAGATTTTAGAGGAGTTGAATAGGGAAGTAGCAGTGAATTTCCAATCTGCTTTCATTCATTTATTCGGCAATAATACCACTATACATAATGCCGACGTGATTTGTATCTTAAAAGTAGGTATTTAGCATTAATTACCCTATAATGTCCCACTGCTGGGATCAGGCCTCCTCACTGTGAGAGCGAGTGGGCCGTAATCCACCACGCAGGCCCAGTGCGGGTTGGTAGATGTCACATGTCTTCGAACTTTTGATTCTAGGACATGCCGGTTTCCTCACGATGTTTTCCTTCACCAATTTGAGAGCAGTGGTGATGAAATATTTTACATAAAGTAAAGCGCCTGTCTGTTTTCGAACCTACGACCTGCACTGCTCCAGGTATTTAATTTAACTTAAAATCATCAATCCTTCTCGAAGGGAATGTGTTTATATTCTGTGTAGTCTCTCCGAATTCTAAGGTTATTCGATTATCTCACCTAAGGTGTTACAACTAATTTTCAATGCTTTGAAATGATCTCCTTCCACCATTCTATTTTTGTGGAACGAAGTTCTTTAACGCGGCTTGTGCTAGGAGTTGACTGGTAGAAATCGTCACGTAACGAAAAAGCGTTATGTCCAAAAAAGTCAGTTTTAAGGTCTCAACTTTTAAGTGTCAAAAGTTTTTGTTTTTTTAATACAGAGCCATCTAGTAATATACAGCGAAACGAACTTCGTTCCAAACGGGTGTCCCGTGCCACCTCCCGACTTTATTTGTTACTAGTTGATGCCCGCGACTTCATCTGCGATCCAGGGTGAAAGTAACTTTCTCCAGGTCATGGTCTACACTTGTACCAAATTTCATCCAAATCCATGCAGCCGTTTTAGCGTCAAAGCGTAACAAACAAACTCACTTTCGAATTTAAAATATTAGTTAACATTAGGTACCATACCCACAATACATTTCATACCTTCGTAAAATTAATCTTTCATTGATTTAAAACTATCCCCAAAACTCCCTAATTCAACTGCACCCTATTCACACTTAGCTCTAAAGTCCCTAATCCAATGATTTGCGTGATATTAGCGGCGTGCGCATGTAAATCTCTCGTCCGCTACTTACCCGCCATATTTAACGTTTTTATGGCAATTTCCTGCGCTTTTTTGTATTTTTGAGTTTGCCTGTAAGATAATTTATTTAAAAATTGATAGAAGTGCTTGAAGTTAAAGGGCAGTTTAAGTGTTGTAACTGTTTTAAAGCAATTTGTTTTCCATGTGAATATTTTTTTTTTAAATCAAACAACTCCAAACTCAAACTCAAAGCATTTATTTCAATTAAACCGTTTACAGGCACTTTTGAATTGTCAAGGAGTCAGTCAGTCAGAAATATGAAGCTAGTTGCCCATTCCAAAGCGTAATAGGTACAGTCACGAGCTTTAATTTGGGACCCATTTCCGTTAAATGTTGTTAGAACAATCATAATGCAATAAGGTCGAAACTTTGAAACTTTGCTTTAAGGTTGAAATGTTGAATGTCAAGTTAAGACATAAAATGTCTTATCTAATCGACCTATGAAATGATAACCTCGTTGCAAAAAGCTATCATTACGATTTTCTAATTACGAACATGTGTCGTGTCAGTGTCATTTAAGAAAATAGTTTAATGTGATATTTTCACAAAATATAATTTACCAATTAATAAAATGCTTGCGGCTAATCGTGACCAAATAAGGCTCCAAATTATTGATTTGCACGAAGAAGGAGTAGGCATTCACGAGATATCGCGACGAATAAATGTGACAAGAAACACAGTTCGCCGCTGGGTTCGACGCCACGGGAACGAGGAAAATATTATTGACTTACGACGAAACAACCATCACCCGCAAGTTATAACACAAGAGCAGAGCCGCTTGATGCAAAGGCAATACCTGATGAATGGATTTACGCCAACGAGGCATTTTGCGGAAGCGTTTGAAGTCCAACCTTCAACAGTTAGAAGGCATCTTAAAGCTATGGGACTGCATCTCAGGCGGCCTGCAAAAAAAATTGCGTTGACGGATGCCCATAAAGCTGCTCGACTTATTTTCGCACGTCAGTATCTAAATTTTGTTTGGACGACGACGGCTTTCATCGATGAAAAGACTTTTCAATCTTCCCAAACGGGCAGACTACATTTGTGGCGAATTGACAGGACGCGATACACGGAAGACCACGTCATAGCTAACAACGCGTCTGGTCGTATTACAGTTAACATGTCTGGCTGGATTAGTTCAGCCGGCATTGGAGAACTAATAAATTTACCACCCAGGGCCACTGCTCAAGATTATGTCGATTTATTAGACGAGAGTGTCCTTCCAACATTGCAACTATATTATCCACAAGAAGATGTTGCTCCAATAAACTTTGTTCAAGATAACGCAACAATTCATACGGCAAGAATCGTTAGAACTTGGTTCGACAATAATAGAGAAAATTTAAATCGTATTCCGTGGCCTGCAAAGTGTGCTGATTTAAATCCTATAGAAAATTTATGGGGCTTAATGGTTCAAAAATGGTCAAATAGAAACGAAAGAACTAGAGAAGCACTTATGGATCACTGCCTCACAGTCTGGGAAAGTTTAAGGGGTACTGACATATGTGACAAATTGATTGGATCCATGCGTAACCGGCTCCAGGCTGTGATTGACAATGAAGGTGGATAAACGCGGTTTTGAATATTTATGATAAAAAAATTACTGGAGAGATTTAAATTAATTTAGTCGTAGCCTTCGGTGATAAGTGTTTATTTTGTGCACCGCTAACCATGCTTTCTATATAATTGTGTTAAGATTGAGGTTTGTGTCATAAATGTCTTAATAAATATAAAGAATAAATAACTTTGTTTTTCTAAAGATTTTATTAATCAATATTTTAGCTGAAATCTTATAAGCCCCCATAATCATAAACGGCCTTTAAACCTATTTTATTTTAAATATGTTGTTTTGGTCCGTCACTTTGATATTTATGTTTGAGAAAGAGACAAAACTTTTTAACTAATATAGGTTTGAAGAATAAGCGGGTTAGTTGACTAGCTATCATATATTGACAATATAATTTTGTTCTTTTTTATTTGTTTCTTTTTTCTTATGGGACCACAGGACCAAAAAGTAATTATTACTCGGAAATCGGTAATGATCGTTTGCCCTCGCTCCAGTTGACGTTAGCCCCTAGAAACGTAAAGTTGTCGATGGTAAACATTATGACGTTTATTGTTTGTGCAGTGACAGCGTTAACATAATAGCTCTAAATGGCGAAAGTTTGCTACACGATATTCAACCTTAGGTGGGTCCCAAATTAAAGCTCGTGACTGTACCTATGGAGAAGCACAGGCAAGAAACTCCACGGACACTCTTTTAAATCAAAAGTGTTACAAAATATTGGTTAATACGTGTACATCATTCATGTTGAAATTATACAGTGAGAACAATGTAGAAAGACGTGCACGTTAAAAGCCTCCGTATTAAAAAGATAAAATCAAAGAACAAAAAAAAAAATAAGCCTTAGCAGCTAAGAGATGACCAGTCCCAACTGACGGCGCCCGTTCACGAACATGACGCAGACCACCCAGAAATCTATTTTTGTTTAGGATTCTGAAAGGAGGCTTTTGCTCTACAGTGGAACATTACAGGCTAATTATTATAATATTATTCATATACATATATACTGGATGGCAAGGACGTCGACACAAAAACTGTTATCATGGATTCAGTGCATGATTCTGAACCCACCTGCGTTGTAATTTTTCGTCGGTTATTAAAAAAGGTTAAAAATAATATACTGAATCCATGGTAACAGTTTTCGCGTCGATGTCTGCCACCCTATATTTTTTATTTATTTTTAACTTCTTTTTTCATTCATTTTGGTTTGCACTGAATGTCTGAAATCTGAGCTGAATGCATCTCACAACAGCACTGTACCAAATAAAACTTTAAAACTTCAGTCAGAACGAAACATTTTCACACTTCAAATAACTTCTTTGTTTTGCAAAACATTTACTCAAACTTTTTAATTTCCAACCTACCCAACTACTTCCGTGCTTGAACTCTACAATCAGTCCATTCGTCAAAGCTTCGCTCAGCTTCGCTCAGCGCCGCTCAGACAAGCGATTGTCTCGCGCTTGGCCAAGCACGTGATTTAAGAGGGCGGCTGCGTTTGATGTGCTTCGGAGTAAATGCCAGATATTGTGACTGCGAGTGATGGGGACACATTGATGGTGGTAGAAGTTAGAGATTTAGAAGGTTTAAAAAAGTAAAAACAATCGTTAAATGTGTAAACAAATAAAAAAACAAGACTTAGCGCTGCGGACAATACAGTGAAGCATGCCAAAACTACACCTCCACTCTGTACATACCTACACGCTCACGCACATTTTTACGAAACCGGCCTCACGTCGCTGTTGACAGCGCTTTCTTGTTTTTTATTTGGTCTGAGTGTATACGTAGATTATTCTAGACAAGATTGCTCCATCGTCGACCATATCATTGGTGAGATTGAGGTCAAACGCGAATTTATCTTGGGACGTTTTTTTTAAACCGCATGCGGTAAAATTCTAATTTCCTACAAAGCGGTGGCCGCTCCATAACGACAGCGAGTCATTTTGGTTACAAAAACAGACTAAAAAGTTTTCACACAATATTTTTCTGCAAGAGCATGATAATTATATTGATAGACGAAAAAAAGCACTCCGGGAGTGCCGGCAGAAGTGAAAACTTGAATATTAACGTTGTGCATTTTTGATATTTTCGAATGGTTAGGGAATAATTTTGCACCGGTCTACTCTCCCTCCGTCTTACGAATTTTCGATCAGGTCACGTGTCCTGACGCGAGTTTAAATTTTTTTACCCATCACAAAAAAGTGCACAACACCGCTAAAGAAGTTTTCACTTCAATAAAAGAAAAATTTAACCACATCATTTTTTATTCCCATCCAAATCAATTCACAAGAGTGCTCCTGAAATCCACAGTATCATTCTGATTGCCTATTTCCGAGTACACCCGACCTCACCCGAGGACTCCCGAGCGTGCCTTAACCCTCCGCCCGCGGTGGTATCCAACAATTCAATTATATACTCAAATGTATCGGAATGATTGCCCCTCTATCCGCATTTACGGATCAAATCTTTGTTTTGTTACATTGCTTGTCGATGACATAAGAAAGTAGAAGCGACAGAATTAATATCTAAGTATTATTAAGTTACATTTTGTTTGTAAGTAGATAAGTATGTATAACTCAATGCAGCTAGCTGGTTTATCAAATACAAGCCACGGTCCGCGGTTTCACCCCCATAAGTCTCGATTCCATGAGAATATCGGGATAAAAAGTATTCTATGTCCTAACCCAGGTCATGGTCTACCCACTTGCCAAATTTCATCCAAATCCGTTAAACCGTTAAAAGTAACAAACAAACATATAAAAGATCAAGATTTGTTCTTTTCTTCTTTGTTTCTCTTTATAATATTAGTTTAGACTAGCGACCCACCCCTGTTACGCACGGTTTTCACGACTTGAGATTTTTTTATTACATGTTTTTTTAATATTATTGTTAATACACATATCTAGGTAAAAAAGACTTCCTGAATAAATTCTGTAAATTAAATGTTGGTGAAAGCCGCAACAAAATTTGTTGCGGAGCTTACAAGAACAATGCGGTCACAGACAGACAAAAAATATGTAGGTATACATACATTTTAAATAATTTTACCCGATCGAATCTTTAACGACATGAACTTCCCAATTAATCAACATTACTAAAAACTATTTTTTAACTTGCAAACAACAGAAGCAATCGTCTGATTTCGCGAATCTTCGCATATTGCCGAACATCCCCGACCACGCCCGACCTCTCCCGAACCCTACACCGCAGCAAACAATTCAATTACTTGCTCAAATGTGTCGGAATGATAGTCCCCCGTTACTTACACACAGCTGAGCGGAATGCTGTGCAGTCACTTATAATTGCATTCTCAAGCGATTCGATACACTTGCTAGGAGGAGGCAATGCTGGTGAAAAGTATGTAAGTAGAATTTTTAATTTATTGGAAAACAATTTGTTCTGTTTCAAAGTTCTTACAAAAAGATGCAATTTTGTTGTACATTTTACCGATTTCAGTAAGTTGGATTAAAATAAGTTTCCGTAAAGTTAGATAATGATTCGGTAAAAGTAAAGATACCTATTATTCTAAGATCAATTTAAATTGGGTATATTATAATTATTTATTTATTACATACATACATACGCTACCATTACAGTCTCCCAATTCGGTTGTAGTTAATTATCATTTATGAACTAATAGGTGCAACATAATATTTACAAATTAAAAACATAACACATAATACACACATCACATAATGTAGTGAATATCAGCCATTGGCGTAAAATAATAGGGGTTAAAGTATGAAATTGCCGTTTTATTGTAATACATAGGTACTTCGAATTGACATAGAACCTTCATGGTTTGAGATTTTTGATTGAAACTTTTTTCCCATGGTCGATCTACCTATGAAGTTCTTCTTTTAAAAAATGTGCAACATTCGATTATCGACTTTCAGTTGTTTTTTTTATTCAGCTTAGACAAGAAAGATGTATACTACGAAAATTTGAGTTATTTTTGAATACGAGTTCCGACGCGGAACTAACGCGGCAGAAACAGCTCGCAATATCAATATTGCGTTTGGAGAGGGGACTGCTAATGAACACACCGTGCGATTTTGGTTTAAAAATACGCTTTCGTGATGGAAACTTTGATTTGAAGAACGAACCACGTGGAAGACCGCCTACACAGGCGAATAACAATGAATTGAAAGAGATGGTGGAAACCGATCCGAGCCAAACTACCCAGGAATTAGCGGCATGGTTTAACGTTACCTTACCAACAATATTGACTCATTTGCGTCAAATCAATAAAATAAAAAAATATTAGAAATGGGTGCCTCATGATTTGACTGATCTGCAGAAAGAAATGCGTGTTGAAACTTGTGTTGCCTTGTTGAATCGATACAGAAATGAAGGAATATTGGATGGAATTGTGACATGTGATGAAAAGTGGATTCTCCAGGTCAAACGTCGCAACAGTGGCCTAAAGCAAAGCTTACCAATAAAAAGGTAATGGTAACTATTTGGTGGTCTCAGCATGGTATTATTCACTATAGCTTTCTCCGATCTGGTCAAGCAATAACGGCAGATGTCTACTGTGCCGAACTTCGAACAATGATAGCAAAACAGTGAAACAGCCCCGACTCATGAATCGATCGTCACCATTATTGATAACGCGAGACGGACGGACGAGAGGAACTGCAATTAGAAACCATTCCTCACCCTCCGTATTCGCCAGACCTTGCTCCAACGGACTACCATTTTTTTCACGATTTGGACAATTTTCTACGTGATAAAAAGTTTTCTTCTCAGGAGGCAGTACAAAATGCTTTCACACAGTTTGTCGAATCTAGATCACGAGAGTTCTATCGCAAAGGCATAAATGACCTTCCTATTAGATGACAGCAATGTATAGATAATAATGGTAATTATTTTGATGAATTAAATATGTTAAATTTAAAAAAAAAAACGAATTTCAATTTTTCTGTACAAATCAGCAATTTCATACAAGACTAATACTGACATTGAAGTGTCACCTTTAAAAACCACACTGCGCAAGCGGTGCGCGTCCTTGGTGCGCAGGGTGCGGGTCAGCCCCAATGCTGTCCTAGTGATGATTGCTGGGCGATTAGACTGCCCTTGTATTAGGAAATGTTGCAGTAGGCATATAGCAGGGGCATGTTAACGAGCGACGTGATATTTGCTATTTTATTCATTTATGTTATTATTTTTATCCAAAATTTGCCCTAAACTTTTATTTTTATTTGTATTTTATATTATTAATTTCCGATTAATTTTAATTTTTATTTGACATTGATTTGCTTATTTTTATTTGACACTAGGATTTATAATTTGATGTCATTGTATTATTGGTATTTATTTTTATATTGTGTTTGTATTTATCTCGTGTTTCGTAACTTGTGATTTTAATATGGGAGAACCCGAAATAGATGTTTTTTTTATATATAAAAATACTCTTAATTTTCTAAAAACAGCTATCTGAAGCCAACAAACGGACGCGCCGTTTGTTTGTCCAGTTCGTTTTTTTTTTTTTAATTTTTATGGACTACATTTATCCGTGGTTGTTTTAAAAGTACACATCTTCAGCATCCTAAGATCCAGACCGATAATAAAAGCATTTTATCCACTTACCAGTCTTGACCTGGTGCTTCAGCGCGACCTTGCAGTCCTCCAGGAGTTGCTTCAGTGGCAGAGGCTCGTCGTGCAGCTGGAAGTCGCACATCTTGGACATCTCCTCAGGCATACGGAACTCCAAGATCTAGGGGAAAGAGAAAATTATAGATTTTACTTTGCAAGGAACACTATGTCAGAAGGGGTCGTGGCTAAGTATCAGTCATACAGGTCGATAGATCAAGGTTAAGCTATGCTTACAAAGGTCTACATGCCGCGGAACGCATTATTATTTATTTTACCTCGATGGTCCTAGTTTATCAATTCTATCTTCTAGTTACAGCTATATGTAAGCGGGCACGCCCTTTATGCCTGGAGGCCTTAATTTCTTTTTTTAAATATTATTTACGTTTAGTTATTTTTATTTCTGCTTGAGTATAGTTCTCGATGTTTTTGGTTGGTACATTGGCGTGTGCTAGCTGTCATATGGCTATTAATTTATAATTTAAATTAATTTTTGCGTAATGTAAAAATCTTGCATACTATTGTATAGAATCATTTTTTTTCTAACCGAACAGACAGCTGTGCTGCTGGGGAGTTTGTTGCGCCACTTTTTCTTCCCAGCAAAAGCACTAGGAAGTGGTGAAGCGTGGGCGTTTTGGGGGACGGACTTATGTAATTTTGACGTTCGAAAAGTGCTGATTCTCAGCCTAGTTTGAATAAATGACTTTTGAATTTATTCACGCGAACATTTCTTGGTTATTGTTTTTTATATTAGTATTAGTTGGTTTTTTAAAGCAGTGTATCTCTTAAACCGGAAATAATTTTGACCAAAAAAAAAAGAATGATATTTTCAAGTCTTATTTCAATACAGTGATTGAACTCAAATCATAATTAAACGTACATTAATGCTTCAAAAAAATCTTCAAACACACCTCTTAATTGTCTTAAGCAGTTTGTACCTTCACTAACCATTTTATTATAATTATTATAGTTAAAAATATACCATAAAATGTCTAATGCCAACCTGCATTCAGTGATGGATTCTGATGAGTAATATGAGCAATATGATGACAAAAACAACGAAAAGCATTGAAGAAGTACAAAAGTGTGGTTATTTTCTTTACTCTTTACACGTAAAGAAAAAGACAGAGACAAAAGTAAATGATTGGTACGCTCTTAAGCGGTTCGCCTCGGCTGTCACTTATTGATTGGTGACAGCCGTTAGGAGTAGTCAAAAGTCTGAAAGTCTACCGATCAGTCTAACCAAGGGGTCTCGTGTTACTTAGAAACATGGTAGAGGAGGCTGCATCTGCTTAGACTTGAAGCCGCCCCCATCATAGTTGGAAAAGGCTAAGCAGATTATATCTCTGGTAGGCTGCCTTCTATAGAACAGCAGTAACAAGACGCATACCTTCTCATTCCTATCGTTGACCTGGTGCACGAAGTCAAGTAGGACATCCACGACGCGCGACAGAAACTCGCGTGTCTGCGGCTGCGCATCCTCGCGGTATGGGAGAATTGCTGCAACAAAGATAAAGAGGGTCACATGTTGCTCTGTCGTTTTTTTTATGAAGTCGTTTAAAGAAAAGACAGCTAAGGCTGTTATTGCTCTTCAAAATAATCACCAATACATTCGACTAAAGAGATAGCGCCTTTAGAGAAAACACTGAAAGTCAGTAGAGCGAGTTCTGTTTTGCCTTAGTCAATGCACATACTCAAAAAGAGAAAATCTTTTCCTTATTTTTCATTTGCTCTCATGTCAAAGTTCAAGCAATCCTTCATAGGAAACAAAAACTTGACTGATCAGCTGACAATGGTATCTCTAACAATACTAGCATTTACCAACTTGTACATACACATCGAATGGCAGAGCATAGACCTTATTGCTTAACGTTTTCATGGAAAAACGGTTGAGAATTAATTTTTGGAACCGCATAAGTAAGTTGGGAAGTTCATGATATTGAAAATCAGAATGCAAGGTATTGTTAGCAGAAGTTCGTGTGTTGAGTTTAGGGGATTTTGATAATTAATATGTTGGAGTAAGGTTTAGTTTTGACTGTTTTTGTGTGAGATATGTATTGGTAGTATAAATCAAAGACATCTGTGCTCAACGCACAATATGACGCGACTTTTGTATGGTGACCCTGTTTTTGGGAAGAAAATATTTAATTTTCACAGATTTTTCTCTTGCTCCCTACGAAATGTAACGTAATGACAATTTTGATGCACAGTGCGCTTTAGTCAGTCACAACCGATGGTATTAAAAAAATAATATATTGCTACATTTATAGTTAAATGGAGCAATATATTTTTTTTTAAAATTCAAACTTTAATTCTAAATATTCTGAGTGACGTAAGGTTAAAATAAAATTACGTGATATTTTTTAAACTAAATAATTAACCCGTAAGCCACCGTAACTTATGTTTTCTACAGAAAAAACACGTGTTTCTCCTTCAATAACCAACAATACGTCCCATCTCGCACACACCCTAGTAATTCCCGACACATTCCTGGACAGGAGGGTTGGATATTAAAAGCAGTGACTTTTTAATCAGAGGCCCTTTCGACCCAACTGCGGCAGAGTGAGGGTTAATACCTTAGTATTAGTACACAGATGTGTGTGAAGGTTATAATTCTTATTACAAGTATGCTCGTAAAAAAATAATATTAGGGCTCATGGATTTTGTTTCGAGTTGAATGTGTAAGTGATAGGTAGATTCTTAAATGAATAGGGAAGATGACTGGGTAAAAAAAAGAAATTCTATTTAGTCCGTCAGATAACAAAAAAAAAATTTGATACGTATTTTTTACTTTAACATATTATTAAAAAAATACTACGATAAAATGCATTAGTTGGCGAGTAGGGGGGGGGGGGGGCTCGCTACGTCACAAGTATAAAATCTAGAAGATACTCGTGACGTCATGGCACATTTCAACTCAATGTTTCGCCGTAATCTATTGATTACGTAAAAAAATAAAAAAACGTGTCCAATATTTTTTAATAATCTACCTGAGGAAAAAAATTTTTGTCACCATCCCTATTATGTTAGGCCTTAATGGAAAGTAGGATATTTATGCTACTCTATGTTTTTTTTATTAGTTATGTGAAGCTGTCAATTTAAAACAGAATATAGGACGTGTAGCGGTTACACTCACACATACGAACTACGCATCAAAGACATGACGTCACACAAATCCTGCATCGCGCAATTAGAGTTTACCGCGCGAACTACATATATGCGGCCAGTTATGTCCCCTCTAAAATTAGTAAGATTCGCCGTCCGAGGCATGTTCTCTCCGACCCAGATGACCCTATAACCCTCCTTCAGGAAAGCAATAGGGACACCAGCACGGTACAAAACAATAAAAACAGACCCGCATTCCGACCTCGCCGACGAGGTCCATTGCGCTCGCGACACTCCCGAATAAATAATACCCCCGACCCTTGCTCGCAGAAGCGCCAGCCCGCGTTACGCTGAGAAATGTACATTTAAATTCCCCGATTAATAATAATGACAATATAAATTTGATCCAGCCTGTCCCACCTTGCTGTCTTCCCGCCAGCGACGCCCTAAGCCGAGGTTCGTACCCCACAGGGGGTGCCCTTAGCGAGCGTTCGCCTAGTTTAACATAGAACAATTTATGCCCCTGGCTGGAGGCTTTAAGTTAGTAGCTTAAGGCATCCACAGGATAGCCGGTTAAACAGCTGCGACCTCAATCTGAGAGTCAACTGCGAGATGCCATATCAAAAAAAAAAAAAAAAAAAACATCAACTCCTGGGCAGTCGGCCCACCAGATACAACACCCGTATGGTTGGAGAATCCTCCCTTTTCTATGGTGGATGAGTGAACTTTACACCCCGTTCCTCATACCCCTAAAGACAAAATAAATTTATCGCAGGATAAATGTGTAGTTTGCATTTTAGCTTGTATATTGTATCTAAGATGTACCTAATAGAAAACTTATTAGATAAACTCAGAGACGGCAACAAATAGTCTCCATCTTATTTTGGAAAGAAATCTAACACCCTTGAAGTCACGACTCGAGTTCGTTTATTGAAATATATTCTAATATAAATAACCATAAATTGACTTTTAAAACTATTGATTAACTTGAGGACGGATTTACTCTCAGTCCTATCGAGTATTTGCCTCAACCCTTTTCATTTACACATTCAGTTTTCCGTCAAAATGCACCATCGTGTCTCATCTCTAGTACCTACACTACACAGTAACTCACTCACAAACAGCACTTATCACTAATCCCCCCTCTATAACACGCATCGCTTGACAATGTTGTAGTGCTGTCAGACGCATACGTCAGACGGTCAGACCCTTTTAGTGATGGTGGTGGGAATATTCGGGATTAAGAGTGTCTGTGTCATTATTTGATTTGAGACTTTCAAAGAAGTATGAGTTATAATTTAATTTCTTACAACATTTTACGTCAAACTACAAATGGGTAATGCAAACGGTTACAATACGGATAACCGTTTGCACAGCCAGTAGGTGACAGCAATAGTTGCTCGACAGTTCGCATAACAACCGAATCTGCGACACACTGCGGTGGCAAAAAAACTAAAATAAAAAACCCAAGACACCGACTTCCGAAATCAAAGTTATTTTTCACTTTGTAGTGTTTTTTTTTTGGAAGTCGGTTTTATTTTTTGTGATTTATTTTTCATTTTTTTGTTGTGGTACCTACACAAAACCCCCACAAAAATTTGAATACCAAGTAAATTACAAAGCAAAAGCTTTTCTTTTTGTTGGTTAAATGTTGTATCATCGATTCGAAAAGAAGAAAACAGATTTTAGTCTGAGTATGAGCACACAACTCGCTAACATTCAAACACATTCCCCTGACATTTGCTTCATCCCTCATCATTTTAACCGACAATATATTAAGAGGCACTCACGTCACTTTCAGGGAAAACCTAACCTTAAACTGACACAACCTAATTCATACCTTACGGTTTCAACTTTAGATTCCATATTCCCATGTCTTACCCTCAGCAAATATTCCTATACCCCTCAATGAAATGTAAGCCTTATAGCTGTGGATATAAGTCAAATTTTGCTGAAACTGGTATTGGCTAACAGTCAAAGTGCCCTCAATAGTATTTGGAAAGCATTACATCGCATTCCAGATGTTATTTGCCGTCCAATTTTTCCGGAGCTCTGTGTTATACGATTTTAAACTCTATATTCTTAAATATAAGGGTTATGTCAGGTAGTTAGCACAATGGTACAGTCGTGAAGATTGGTGTGAACTTATGTTGTCGACGTTATAAGCCGATTTTCGGTGATTGTACATTTTCTGGACGTGTGATGCTGAAGTGGGTAGCTGTAAGCTTCTTGGTTTGAAATGTTTTGATACTTTGGGAAAGAAGAATATGAAATAATCTGCCTAACCCTTCGGGGATTACAGCCGTGATATTATGTTATGGTGTCAAAGTCTAAGTCAAATAATTTATTTCAATTAGGCACAAAAAAGGCACTTATGAACGTAAACATTTACAAAAAAAAAAAACAAAAAAACAATCTAGCCGCCCATTCCAAAAGGTAGTTTTCGTATGGAGAAGAATGGGCAAGAAACTCCACCGTTACTCTTTTAAAATATTTTCACAATATCTTGTATACATTAATAATTATATATGAAGACGATGCACCTAGAATAAGATTACTATACCACGATAGGTAAAAATAATGAAAAATAAAGGAATGACATAAATTAATTATGTGATAGATGCATGTTACGCAACGGTGTGACATAAGGATCGCTGATATTACAATTCGGTATAACACATGGACTGTGGACAACGTGACACCAGTATTGCGCATCGCAACGACTTACACGTGCTGCCTACTCAGCATTTCGTAACCGTGGGACCGGACATCGACAATGCCTTCCACGACTCCACATTTTAAGGCATTCTTGGTACATATCGACCGATTATCACCTATATAATTTTAAAGTTATAAATTGTAATTTCTTGATTTAAATAAATTAGTATAAAGTAAATTGGTTTTTTTTGCATCCTCCGGCTCCAGCAAACATATTTGGCGCAGTCGGTAGGATACTCGCGGGCCGGTTCGCGAGAGTAAATTCATAGGATCGACCTTAGGATCGCGACTCGCGAGTCACCCGGGTGACTATCAAGCACCGTACGAGTATCCGGATCTTCAGAAGCTGTCGTCGGGAGGAGTATCCAGACATCGATACCGCAGAGGTACCAATTATGTTCATAATACCACTGACGATATTGCTTCACCTGGTCCAAGCGGAGGACATACTACTTGAGCCCCTAGAAGACGGACCCGGATTACTCCCTTTCAAACTGGGACCTACAAAAATCGTGTCTCACTATCATTCCTTCCTCTTGCACATCGATCTAGAAGATATTCAGTCGAAGGTTGATTTAGTTAAATTACAATTAAGTGAATTTAGGCCATTAATTAACAATAAAACACTTTCACTATTTGAACCCCATATAAGTTACCTTGGGGACAAACTTGAAAAGATATCCATACAACTAGAAAGTTTTGAACCTAGTCGTGTTAAACGAGGACTCATTGACGGATTAGGATCAGTCATAAAAAGCATCTCAGGAAACTTAGACTACACAGATGCAATCAAATATAATAACGCCATCCAAGTTTTAGAAGGTAACGACAATAAACTGGAAACGGAACTTAACCGTCACATAAGCCTCACTAAAGAATGGATTTTAGAACATTCTAATGTATTAAAAAATATAGTAGACAACCAGAACATTATTGCTAATAAACTTAACCAAATCATAAAACAAGACGCATCCAAGCAGGCAGACCTAGTAACGTATGCCAATTTGGCACAGCACCTACTTATATTAAACGATAATATAGAAACATTATCGGATGAGTTAAATAAAATAGAACTTATGGTAGCTTTTACGCGTGCTTCCAGCACTACCCATTCTATGATTAGCTTAGGTAATCTTAGAAATATAATAAGCAAATTAGGGTTATTTACTCAAGAGACGAAATCATTGATATCGATCTTCGAGAGTACTATGATATTCTAAAAATAGGATCGTATTATATTGATAAGAAATTAGTTATAGTTATAAAGGTGCCGAATGCCTTACCAAGAACCTATAACCTATACAAGTTATCCATAATTCCTAACAGAAATAATATGGCCCTTATCCCTACCTCACCTTTTATAGCAATTCATGGATTATATTCTATGTACATAGAGACAGAATGTCCGAAGCTTAACTCATGGTACCTCTGCGAAGAGAAAGTCGGTTTCAAGATTATAGACAAGCCGGATTGCGTGCAGCAGCTCATCACCCAACAGCATCTCAACTCCTGTACATTAACGCCAGTTAGTCTACACAAGCAAGCTTTGGAACAACTTGACGAAAAACATTACACACTAAGCTTTCCGATACCTGCAAAAGTACAGATGGTATGTGGACAGGAACAATTTAGAACACTTCAAGGAAGTTATTTAGCTACAATACCGCAAGATTGCCTGATAAGAACCACCGAATTCACTATCGCTAACATTGACAACCGAATTAAGGGACATGTACTTAGAATACGAACACTATGGGACCAGAACACTACATCAAGAACTGAAGAATCATTGGTACAGCTCAATTCAATCAACCTCGAGAACCTCCACGAAAGTTACAAGAAAGTTTCAGTACAGCCTCCAGTAAGCCTTAACAAGATATCAGATGGAAGCCTCTACCATACTACCATACCTGTATACTTATTACTATTCAGTGCAGGTGTACTTGCCATTGCTCTTACATACCGGCATTGGATGGGAAATAAAGACAAGAAGATCGACACTACATCTATAGAAAGAAGCGCAGATCAAGACATTTATGCTGAAGCGGAACCAAGAGGGAATATTCATCCAGCTGGAATTAAGATGGACCCTAGTCATCTTACAGCAACATTTTTAACAACAGTTAACAAATAGTTGCTGTTCTACGGGGGGAGATGTTACGCAACGGTGTGACATAAGGATCGCTGATATTACAATTCGGTATAACACATGGACTGTGGACAACGTGACACCAGTATTGCGCATCGCAACGACTTACACGTGCTGCCTACTCAGCATTTCGTAACCGTGGGACCGGACATCGACAATGCCTTCCACGACTCCACATTTTAAGGCATTCTTGGTACATACATCGACCGATTATCACCTATATAATTTTAAAGTTATAAATTGTAATTTCTTGATTTAAATAAATTAGTATAAAGTAAATTGGTTTTTTTTGCATCCTCCGGCTCCAGCAAACATATTTTGCATGGTGCACACATATTTACAAACATTGTAAAATTATACGATATTCCTAACATTTTAACAAGTACTAATAATAAGTCAGTGTGTGAGTTCAAGTAATCACAGAATATAAAATCAATGTTAAAAAAAATAATACACTTGTTATGAAACGTCAGAATCTAGGTGCACGGTATCCAATTGGTCGTTTTCTATGGAGAAGAGCCGGAAAGAAACTCCACGGTTACTCTTTTAAAAGTAAATGGTATTTACAATGTTTTCAAATTACAGTGTTAATAGGTATGAGAGGACAGTGTAGACAGGGTCGGATTAGAGTGACTGGCTGGTGACTGACACTCTAGCGGAGCGCCGCATCAACAGTTGCGTTACGGCTGTCTTCTGATAACAGATGATGTCAGGGGCTGCTGTCAAAACGGTCACGTCCACGACGAACTGCTATATTACAGCACAAGATGATATTGAAGATGCTGAACCAATACGATTGCCGCTTCTTGTAAAGGCTATCCTCCGCCGTTTTATTTATTTTTCTCAAACATGTTTTGAAATTAGACCATTATTTTGACAACCTTCTTCGAAATATATCGAAAATGCTGTACTGGTCAAATGCTTGCGAGCAGGCCGGCAATGTTTGTATGAAAATCCATATCTGTCGTGCTTAGTGGCCGAATAAGTTACTATGAAAAGTCTTATCGGTCGCGTAATTTAAAAATGGAACGAAATTTTTAGAAAGATAGAATAGTTATTTATCCAACATGTGAGGAAAGTTAGTTTTTCCTCAACAACATGTGAAGAATGTATTTTCACCACTCCCGCACGAAAGAAGTGTCTTTCCTCTACGAAAACAGTGAGGAAAGTTGGTTTTTCCTCACTGCTTGAACAGTGAGGAAAGTTGGGTTTTCCTCACTGTTTGAACAGTGAGGAAAGTAATGATCCCGTTCAGAAACTAACCTTGCCTGATTATTTTATGTTAAGTTTTAAAGATATTTTAAAAAATAAAGAATTATTTTGATTAGCTTTGTGTCTATTTAATTTATTTACCTATGATGACTGAATACTTTCTTGCTGGGAGTGGTGAAAAGTATTGTATGCAACATGTGAGCAAGTTCATTTGCTATTCGTTTTGTTGAGTCTTTCGCTTACTCAGGATTGAAATTTATAATCACTCGCTGTGCTCGTGATTCTATTTTTCAATCCTTCGTTCGCTCAAGACTCAAAATCAAAACTCGTACGAAAAAACGAACTTTCCTCACATGTTGGATAAATAACTATTACTGGGACACTGGGACAAGCACAGGAGATCTCAATTAACCTAAACACCTTAAAAATAAAAAACAATAAAAACAAAGTATAATTAAAATAAAGTAGAAAGTCCTGTGCGAGGCCAAAAGGCTCCTATCTCAGCATGACGCTGCGACATTTAATAATAAATGCCGTAGCGCTGGTATTCTGATAGAGCCCGGAACGTTTTACTTCGACAGGAGGAGGTTATCAAAGATTTTATTCAAATTTCGATTTGATTTGCAAATAGAGCTGTTTAAAGTAAAGAATAAACAATTCAACATATTGGCGCGTGAAAAATTAGCGTTGTTCGTCATTGATTCTGGAATTAATTTACTTAGTTTGAATTTCCGCATTATTTGAGAAAGAGAAAGTACGAGGTTTACAAGCGTTGGTCGCAACCAGGCTCTGATGTACTCACGTATGTGTTCCTCGGCCTACATTTTCACGTTTTTCCGTCAGTGCACCTTTTGCAGACGTCGGCTGTAATGTACTATATTAAAGCAATACCAACCCTCCTTTGCGCGAGAGTTATAAATTCCCACAGTTGGGACAGTTTGATCCGCGCGGTAATGACGAAGTATTAAGTAAATCTTTTAGTTGCCTAGCTCCACATTTTCTCTTAGACCATTAGGTACTGTAAGTCAAGCCCAGAAAATTATAACTGCTTAAATTCTAAAAAAAACGAACATTAATTTGAGTCATCCTAAAGATGTCGATAACTGCCCTCTGGCTGTTTTTTTTATTATCAGAAGAAAATGTTTCTTTCTTGCTACCGACAGTCTATTTTTGTCTGTTCCGTTGTTGAGTTTTTTATCCCACGTAAAAAATGCATATTGTTCCATTTGTATTATTTAAGTTTAAAAAAACAGCCAACATACACAAATTTCAGAACAGACTCTTTTCAACGCGAACAAAAGTATTTTCGTAAAAAAATCCCAAAGTATTTTTTTTCACTGAACAATGTGTGTTATTTCAATTAGTACTACGATCCAACCCTCCATCGCTCGGGTGCAGTAAATACCCATAGTTGGGAGTTCTCGGGACAGTTTGATCCGCGCGGTAATGACGCAGTATTACAGAGAAGCCCTCATTTGTGAGGATCACTGCTTCGGGTGTGTAGTGAGGAGTGGGATATTGTAAGTAATTATGAAATTTTCAATGTAATTAGTTTTGTAAGTATAGTCATTGGTAGGTGAACTTTGTCTAGTAAAGTTTAGGTGTAAAAACGTAAAAAAAAAGAGCAGAAAACGTTAAAAATACCTTTAAAATATCACCAGAGTACGATTTTTCAACGATCCATTTAAAAGTGGGAGCGTTTTTCTTTTATTTAAAATATAGTGATTAAAATTATACTTATAAAAACACACACAAAATGCTTTCTCACTTTGCCCCGTTTCAATAAATTGTCATTTAAAAATTCTATGGTACTATTTTTCTGTAACGAAGCATGATATACACCCCTCTCCACGCTACAAAACAAAGAAAAATACACAAAAAATATTCTATTTCCCCACGAGAATCCCTAAAGCCCCCAGTCTATCAATTGTAGCCCACAAAGCTACCGTATGGGCTATCTCCTCCACTCTGGCATTGCGATGGGCTTTTAATACCTCTCGAAAAATGAAGATGGGATCCTGAGGACGATTATAAATTGCGGGCTTACGAATCTGACAGCGCGGTAATAAAGGGAATTTAGATTTTTATGAGTTTAATTTGTTTGGGCTATTTATGGGTCTTTTAAGGGTAGGTGAGGGTTAGGTAGCAGTGATTTTCTTTGTTTAGAGAAGACTGAAGATGTAGTAGGTTGTGAGTGGATAAATTTGTTAATTGTGACAAGTTTGAAATCTTATTTATGAGTAAGTTTATAAAATCGCAGTTTCCAAGTCTTTGACTCATACTGTTATCGTTTTTGTGCGTTTTAAGAAACTCATTTTACCTAAGTCAAATGGTTTCGAAGCTAATTCTAAAAATCTATGTGGTACGAATAATATGAATTACTAGACTGAAATACCTAATATAAGTTGCGCAATTTGAGCCATTGTATCGCTATGACAGTCTATATTTTCTTTGAAAGACAATAAAACGGTGAACCGATAAATCTAAAAATTCCCAACTATCGCAACTTTTCAGTATATTATTGATGTTCTTACGGACTATTTAATTCGCTACAAAAATATACGCAACTTAGCCAAAAACCAATTGGCAATCAAAATCGATTGAAGCCAAAATCCGACCCCCATAACCAAACAGAGTGTTATTCCACCAGATATCAGAACCACACAATAGCATTACAGAAGCTTACAGACACTCCCGAATTATCAACACAAACATACTGAGAAAGGAATTTTTAATTAAATTCCTGACGGTGGCTGTAAAACGCAGCTGTGGATTGTTGTTCAATACTATAGTCCGCACGCGCGTGTAACTAATCGGACGGAGGGGAGCGGGATTCCACATCAGAAAGATTTGGGCAAAAGGTCCATGAAACAGGTTACAAGTTAACTAAAAACCGAAAAATATTGCGAAGCAGCTGACCGAATTGTAGGTAATATTCATTTAATTTTGTTTATACATACCTGAGACATATATATAGAATAAAATAAATAACACAAATTATTTTCATTATGTTTCGCAATTTAACAGTGCTGGGGCCGTATTATGACGTATTAATGCCACCATTATTCCAGTGTGAGTGAGAGACGGAGCTATACAAGGCCGCTAGCACCATCCTTTTTTCGCAGTGGAATAATGATGGCATTAATACTTCATAATAAGGCCCCTGTAAAAAGGAAAAGTGCCGTCTACACACTTAAAAACAAAGTCGCTTTTCGCGATTGTCTTTATGTCCGCGTCGTGCTTTTAAACCACGCAACAGATTTTGATGAGGTTTTCACCATCGTTTAGATAATTTATTCCGAAAGGTTTTTGTGTATATTACGTTAGTATTTAAAATAACGTTAACCTAAGAAATCTCAATGTGTTGTCAAGTCGTAAAAAACCGTGCGAAGCAGGAGCAAGTCGCTAGTTATAAATAAAACAAAACAAAACAGTACATAAAGATTTGCCTCTTCATAACATGTAATTTAGAAAGCGTAGGTAGACAAAATATTGACATTTTAAAATAAACGGCATTGCCCAATTTACACGATGTTATAGTGGTATTTCTGCTAATGTTTATTTAGTGCCACAAATGCCAGCGCTTGGTCTCCGGGACCCCGTCGCAACAGAGGGTTAAAATGAAAATGATGAATTCTTGGAGCAAATTATTTGTGCTTCGGATGCTGCGAATAATTGTTCAGTCAAGTATTTTTAAATGGGAACTACCTATTTGTTTTGTAGTAATTTTTTTATTAAAAGTTTAGCATTCCACTTCCACACCCTTTTTTTCCGAAGGTTTTTTTTGTTGTTGTAAAAACTGGATTTGTAACATCTAAACTAAAATCATCAACATCATCATCATTTCAGCCATAGGACGTCCACTGCTGAACATAGGCCTCCCCCAATGATTTCCAAATTGGCTGGTTGGAAGCGACCTGCATCCAGCGGCTTCCTGCGACCTTTATTCTATATATCTCGATATAGGCAGACGACTAAACTAAAATACTAATCATAATTTGACATATGAGCTTTGGAACGTCTTCATTGTCCGCTGGTTAAAAGCTATGTGACGTCACATTAAATTAAATATGGCGTCCTCTAGAAGACATAAACAAATGTTGAGTATCAAGTGAAAGGGCTTCACGAGCACATTAAAAATATGTAGGTATATAAAATATATCATATTGTGTAAGTAAATAAATATGTTGGAATTGTTAAATACAAGCAAAAGTGAGCTACTACGTACGGCGCGATAAAATGAATACCTATTATACAATAAAACCTAAACAATAAAAAATTAAAGCGGCTCTGTAAATACTTTATCACGAAATAGTGGCTTTTGTGAATACGATAATTATTCAGAATTGTAATAGCAATCACGTCATTTCATTTATAATACGTTTTTATTTTTAATAATTTATTCATCTTTATTTATATTATTTTCTATTTTGTGAATGTGAGAACGCTGTAGGCTTAGTGGACTGTATATTTGCTGACCATAATTATTTTGTTAAGTACTTGTTGAAAGACCTACACTGTCCTCCCATATTAATAACACTGTTATTTGAAAATATTGTAAAAACCAATTATTTTTAAAAGAGTAACCGTGGAGTTTCTTGCCGGCTCTTCTCCATAGGAAACGACCAATTGGAACCGTGCACCTAGCTTCTGACGTTTCATAAGTGCCCATGTAGGTTTATGTGAAATAAAATAATTTTAATTTGACAAATTATTTTCTCAAAATAATTTAAATAAAATTAAGTTCAAAAACTAAAACCCGACTACTGAAAAATCACGCTGTAAAAAGTATGAAATAAGAAAATATATCAGAATATTTCAGGCATGCGACCACGGCTTTACTTTATTTCTGCCTGAAATACTTTCTTGTTTCATACTTTCTAATATTTGTTTTTAATATGCCGTGTAAAACTGATTCCTATATCCTATTTACAGAATAAACAATTTCATTTCATTTGACATTATCTCTCAAATGCCTCCTACTGTCAGTTTACGGAACTGAGACAGTTATAATCATCTACCCAGCTACCCTGGTAATATTATATGGTGGGTGTGGTGTGTACATCATTTCCCGTGTCGGAAGTGGCGCCCTCTGACGGAAGTCACTGATAAGGCGCGTGCGGCTAACTTTTTATCGGTTTAGCCGCACGCGCCGTATTTTCTACCCTAAGTTTTAATCAGTATAGGGTTACATTTTGACCATGATTTAATAATGTAGGCATTTAATGGCATGTCTAGTGGTCGCAAGTGCTACTGCTGAGCATGAGGTCCTGGGTTCAATTCTCGTCGGGCCAAGTTTTATTGGGTTTTTCCGCCCGGAGGCTGGATCTGTGCCCAGTAGATGGCAATAGGCTCATTACATGGGACTTAAACATAACCAGCGAAATGTGGGTACGACTCTGCCTAACCCCTAGGGGAATACAGGCGTGATGTTTTGTTAAATAATAATAATATTACCATTTATTTCAGGCGACACCGGCCCATAAATTCAAATTCAAAAGTCATTTATTCAAACTAGGTTGAGACATCAGCACTTTTGAACATCAAAATTACATAAGACAGTCCCCAAAAAACGCACACCCTTCACCACTTCCTAGTGCTTTAGCTGGGAAGAAGAAGTGGCGCAACAAACTCCCCAGCTGCACAGCAGCTGTCTGAATAGTTAGCAAAACTTGATTCTATACAAAAGTACTTATGCAAAATAATTTACATTCAATCTGCCTAGCCTTTTCCCAACTATATTGGGGTCGGCTTCCAGTCTAACCGGATGCAGCTGAATACCAGTATTTTACATGAAGCGACTGCCTATCTGACCTCCACAACCCAGTAACTGGGTGATACGATACCCCTTGGTAAGACTGGTTGTCAGACTTTCGGGCTTCTGACGACCCGTAACGACTGTCAAAGATCCACGAATGACAGCCGGGACCAACGGCTTAACGTGCTTTCCGAGGCACGGAGGAGTCTCGGTATGTAAAGATGGTCACCCATCCACAGAACAACCCCGGCAAGCGTAGCTTAACCTGATGGATCGACCCGTGCGGCAGTTATTACCGCACGGGTCGATCCATCAGGCAACGTCACCATTACGCAACTGAAAACATTAAATTAAATAATTTTCTATATGTCACCTAGCACACGCCAATATACCAACAAAAAGGTAAAAAGAACTTAATACCCGAATGATAGCCTCCAGGCATAAAGGCCGTGCCCGTTTACATATAGCTATAAAAGCTGTAACTCGGAAATCACAAATGATAAACTAGGACCATCGAAGTAAAAATAAATAAGCAATAGAAAAATACCTTAACCTAAACATACATATTTTAATATACAAAAACTTGTGTTAATAAATAAGACTTAGTCTATGTTTCGGTTACTATATTTCAGACAGAAATCAAGACATAGGTACAAAAATTGTCAAGGTAAAGCAGGTCGCATCCCTGAAATATTCTGAAATATTTTCTTGTTTCATACTTTTTACAGCGTGATTTTCCAGTAGTCGGGTTTTAGTTTTTGAACTTACTTTTTGTTTAAATTATTTTGGGGTGATAATTTCGTGATAAAGTATTTACAGAGCCGCTTTAATTTTGTTATTGTTTAGGTTTTATTGTATAATAGGTATTAAATTTTACAGCCGCGCCGTACGTAGCACAGTCTCACTTTTGTTTTTTTTAACAATTTCAACATATTTATATATTTAGACAATATGATATATATACCTACATATTTCTAAGGTGCTCGTGAAGCCCTTTCATTTGATACCCAACAAGAAATAATAAAAAATAATAAAAACATTTGTTTACGTCTTCTAGAGGGCGCCATATTGAATTTAATGTGACGTCACATAGCTTTTAACCAGCGGACAATCAAGACGCTTCCAACGATACCTCAATTATCAAATTATGATATTATATTGAATTATATTATTATTATATTATTATTTATTATTGAATTATGATTAGAAGTTTCAAATCCTGTTTTTACAACAACAACAAAAAAACCGTCGGAAAGAAAGGGTGTGGAAGTGGAATGCTAAACTTTTAATCAAAAAAATCACTACAAAACCAATAGTTCCCATTTAAAAATACTTGAATGAACAATTATTCGCAGCATCCGAAGCACAAATAATTTGCTCCAAGAATTCATCATTTTCATTTAAACGAGGCAAAAGGATAAAAAAAAAGGATAAAAGGATTAAGGATCGCAGCAGGTGGGGTTCTTTATTTTCTGCCTACCCCATTGGGAAGATAGCGTAAGTTTATGTATGTATATTTCAACGTTTATTTCTACATTGATGAATGTTCGTAACATCTGTTTGGTTTTTTAAACGACTTCAAAACGGAGGAGAAGGAGGTTCTCAATTTTGTTCTTTATTATGTACTAGCTGTCCACCCCGGCTTCGATCGAACCCAAGACCTCATGCTCAGCAGTAGCGCTTCGACCACTAGACTAACGAAGCGAATTTTCGGAAGTCGGTGGCAAAAAATGAAAATACAGAACCAACGACACCGACTTCCGAAATTAAAGTTATTTTTCACTTTTTAGTGTTTTATTTTTGAAGTCGATTGTTTTTAATGCGTATTTATTTCGAGAAGCTCGTTATAATCTCAATCCATCTACCATGATTCATATATTCCCTATGATTTGGATGGTGTACAAATGGATCGTACGTAGCCAGTCATTTTCACGTTTTCATCACAAAATCCCTAGCTAATCTAAAAACCAACTTCGATTTTTCAAAGTATAAAAAACAACGTCATTCAAATAATTAATCAACGCTCTAAAACCGAACGTGTCGTGACGTCATCAGTTAGTAATTAATGACAGCGTAAAGTTCACTTCCATGTTCTCAATTGTAAGGAGTTAATTAATGTGATTCGGCGTTGGAGTTGAACGTATTCAGATTTTGTGAATGATGGGTTAGATTAGAATAATGTGCGACCATATGCAATATATGTCGCATATATCCTTAGGGATATAGCAAAATACCGATAAATAGTTATATAAAAGCGGTTCATAACTGTCTTACTAGAAATATAACTACTTTATTTATTTACTAGCACTTTGCCTGCGGCTTCACTCCCGTGGTCTTTCCCGCGGGACCCGTAATTTTTCTCGGGATGCAAAGTAGCCTATGTTACTTCCTGAAAACTAAGCTTTCTAATGGTAAAAGATTTTTCGGTCGGTAGTTTCGGAGCCAAATACAAATACTTAAAATGTTATGTACTCACAGTCGTAATACAGGTTTCCGACGGAGGACGTCAGTTTGGGTGTGCCTTGTCCAGATAGAGACGCCATCCTTTCTCCCTGTACATACATATAAACATATTAGTATACAATTATATACATAGCTATATAATACTGTGTATAGGAGAGGCACCACAACCCAGGCATAAGATATAAATGCATAGGATTCTTTATTTGTATAAAATTAAGACGGTAGATCTAATAAATAAATAAGAAAGGTGTAGCGGTTACACCGCCACATACTAACTACGCATCAAAGACATGACGTCACACAAATCCTGCATCGCACAATTAGAGTTTACCCCGCGAACGACATAGATAAGACTATCCGACATCAACAGTCGGGAAGTCGGCCCGCCAGACACAACACCCGTCTGGTTGGAGGATCCTCCCTTTTCTATGGTGGATGAGTGAACTTTACACCCTGTTCCTCATACCTCTAAATAAGCACGGACTGAAACGTGGTCGCTCACAATGGGCCTTATCAGAAGGCTAAAAGGCTTGGATGCTTGGATTTTCCCGTGGTCGAATCAGAATTCAAGAGATCCGCAGGAAAACCAAGGTAACCGACATAGCCCGAAGAATTGCCAAACTTAAGTGGCAATGGGCAGGGCACATTGCTCGCAAAACAGATGGCCGATGGGGACGAAAGGTTCTGGAGTGGTAACCGCGTACCGGAAGACGTAGCGTTGGAAGGCCTCCCACAAGATGGACCGATGACCTTGTGAAAGCCGCAGGAAACCGCTGGATGGGACGCACAGAATTGTTCAAAGTGGCGATGCTTGAGGGAGGCTTTTCTCCAGCAGTGGAGGTCTTTCGTCTGAAATTATGAAGCATGGACTGCTCAGTTGTATTCATCTCCTGATATTTTTGTTCATTTGATTAAAGATTGTTACACCGCCCGTCGTCTATGGTAAGTATTGCCACCATTTTGTGTCATCGCGGTTTCGTCGGCGTGGACGACTGGGATGAAGTGGACGTTTTAGTCGAAAAATATTCCATGGGAACGTACTAGGGGATTAAAAGTATTCTCTGTTATAAACTATTTGTGTGGTAAAATCCATTCAAATCCATACAGCCGTTTTTGCGGCGATTCGGAACATACATCTAGACAAACAAACGGACAAAAATTCTAAAAACTATATTTTCGGCGTCAGAGTCGTTCAACCTCGTAGCAATTTGTTTTTTCAAAAATATTCAGTGTTTAGTTTTGATTTCGTTACTGTATAGATAATGTGCAATAAAGCATTTTTTTACCAATTTTAGAATATTAATAACTATTTACCATGGTTATTATTTTCCTATCAATTCTGCAATTTCCTATAAATTGCTTTTATAAAGTTGCCAAATTATTATAATCATTAGAAATCGTACTAAAATAAAAATCAACATAATTCTTAAATAATCGTTTAAACTAATCTATTTAAACGAATCTATCAAGCTACCAAATAAAATATCTTACATCAAAGAAAGGATTTTAGGGAAAACAGCCTGAAAAATAATTAAACAAAATTTTAAGCACAAACCATTTTAAACTACAGGAAAAACACGCACCACCATAAAAAGGATTAAACCAAAATTAAAACATGCAACCCTTCTTCGTAGTCGGGTGAAAAGGAGTTTTCATGCATCAAGAACAAAGGGCGTGTCAAAATCCAAGATGGCGGACTAAAAAGATGGAAATTGAACGAACCAACTGTATATGTTCAGCTATTTGCTTGCAGTAGGAAAAAAAGCCGTCCAAACTCAGCTTTGACATTACTCTAACTTCTAGAAAAGTCTGTGAACAGAGAGAAAGAAATACGTTAATGATTCTGACACTACGAGTACAATGTTGTCAGAGTAAAATAATAAAAAGTTTTGTAGTTTTCTTTTTCAGAAATTTTCCGGCGGCGTAACATTTTTTTTTTTTAAATACCTTTATTACAATAAAGGAGCGAAGAGAAATGTAATGACAGATGTATCTAGAAAAAAAATGAAAACCAAATATACTAAATCTACTCTAACGAATAATTAACAAATTATTTTCGAGTGTTTTTCTAACAATACATACCTTATTAGCAGCTCCCACAAAAAACTACTTATAAGCTATATTTTTAGTCGAGAAACAAATAACTATATGCCTCAAACAGAAAATGTATTTTATAAAATACAAAGCGCGGATAACTGAGTTAGTATTTCTCATAAATGCAAGGGGAATGGTTAATACTGGTACAATTTCAGCCTGGGAGCTGACGGCGGGTACTGCTCCAACAGTTTCAGGCAGACTGAAATCTGGGCTCTTCAGGGGAGGCTCCAGGCTTCAGGGTTCGCGCATGCGCGGTGCAAAGGTCGTGGGGGGTGACATTTGGGCCAGGAGGGGGAGTGGGGGGGTGACGGGGCTGGTCAATATTGAGAATCAGGTCATCAGATGTGGGCGTGGGTCCTTTGTTTTAAACATTATAGTTTTAAGTAATGATGGTAATTTTTTGGTGGGTTTCCTGGGTATTTTGGAAGGCCTGATGTTGAACTGGAGTAAAGAAATCAATTAGTGTGTGGAATAAAAGATGTCTTGGATCTGGCAGAAAAACATATGGGCAACATCGTGTTATACCCAAGAACAGTGTTCAGGTGCATGTATCTGTGTCACAGAGAGAATTGGAGTCAAGTTCCATCGAATAAAAATATTGAATAAGCTCATCGAGTCTGTCTGATAAAAGGTCGTGAGTGCTAACCACGCCCGTACTATATTGACATGAACTATTACTTGATATAATTTTAATTCAATTTTATGTTCATTGATTTACAATCAGGTAACAAAGTACTTAGGGATATGCCGCAAGGTCATATGATGTGTATATAAAACCTAACATTTAAATAATACTATGATTGTGTGTATTTGAATATTGGTTGCTAACATAGTTCTTAAGTAAGTATAATAACAAAAATATGATGGATCACTGTGTCTGAATTAAATTTAAAAACTAATAAAAGAAAAATACAAAATAAAGGAACAAACAATATTGATGATTATGAATATAATCAATTCAATAAGAGGCCATTTTTTGGAAAAGACAATATTACTGGCTTTGAGAAATGTTGGTTCATTATCTGCGTTTGAAAAATTAAAACTAAAATAACGCGTAGCATACACTGCTACGGCGTAGCACTTCGTAGCGTTTCGTAGCAAAATCAAAAAGCGTGGATGTAGGCAACGTAACAACCGTAGCAGGCTCATAATTATTATTTTTCATTTTGTATAGTACTATCTAGTTGGGTTAGGGTTCGATTCCCGGATGGGTATTAGGGTTTACCATTTGGAAGATCTGAGTAGTAGTACGAAGGCTGGATTTATGCCCGGAAAAATCCCCTTCCGGGAACACTGGCCTTTTATTGTGTAAACTTTGTAACAAAAAATCTACATCTGTATTAACTTAAAAAGGGCGCAGGCGATTACTTAAATACTGTGGGCGCATTGCGTGGGAGAGGACAGTACCTTTTGTTTGTGGTTTGTTGAATACAATATGTGATGTAGGCGTTGTTTTATAGGTGCCTGTGGTTAAATAACGATCTGCAAGGTTAAGCTGCACCAGCCGCGGTCAATTTATGGATGGGCGACCATTGGTTGCCTTACAGTAAACCGCACCTCAGAGCCTTTATGTCGTACCAGTAAAGGGTGATTTTCGTAGAGCAAGTATTACCACGGATATGCGGTTTCTTGTATTTCTTTTTTCAGTCGTATCTGTTATTAGGTACAGTGTACCAAAAAAGAAAAGAATAAAAGAAATACAAGAAAACATGATTGTTTTGTTTATTGTTAATCCCTACTATCCTAACTAATATTATAAATGTGACAAGAGAGTGTGACTAATATTATAAATGTGACAAGAGGGTGTGAATAATATTATAAATGTGACAAGAGAGTGTGTAAAAGAGTGTCCGTGGAGTTTTTTGCTCGTTCTTCTTTATTGGTACCTACTACGCTTTGGAATGGGCAACTAGCTTCATATTTTTGACTGACCGACCCCTTGACAATTCAAAAGTGCCTGTAAATGGTTTAATTGAAATAAATGCTTTGAGTTTGAGTTTGACAGTAAGTTTGTTTGTTTGTTCATAATTGAAACAGATTGCTAAACCATTGCGTCATAAGTTCGAAAAAAAAATCTGCTCAACAACGTAAATAACGCAATGAATGTTGTAGAACTGTCAAAATGAAACAGAGTAGTCGTAATCGTTTACGAAAATGTGTTGCGTAGTTAGACAGCTGGGTTAGGACATAGAATACTTTAACCCCGGTAGTACGTTCCCGTGAGATAATTTATGAGCTCAACGCGGGCGAAGCCGCGGGAAAATATCTAGTTAGTAATATATTGTTTCTGGAAGAAATTTCTTAAGAAATAAGCAGTACCTTTGTACTCATAATTATGATTGTGTCTTACGAGTATCTGTATCTACTTTATTGTGTGTACATCTATACTTATAATATTATAAAGAGGAAAGATTTGATTGTTTGTTTGTATTGAATAGGCTCCGAAACTACTGGACCGATTTGAAAAATTCTTTTACTATTAGAAAGCTTAGTTTTCAGGGAGTAACATAAGTTACTTTTATCACGAAAAAAATAACGGATCCCGCGGGAAAGACCACGGGAACGAAGCCGCGAGCAAAGTGCTAGTAAATAATAAAATTAATATATTGTTGTATTTCTTTCTTTTGTTTTTCTCTTGTTGGTCTTTATTTGTCAAAAATACCGCTAATTTCCCTACATTTTTGACATGTTTTTGACATAGACTGTTGATGAGATTTTTAACGTTTTTAATTATGGGAATTGGCCATCTCATCATAACCATTTCAGCCGATAGACGTCCACTGCTTGACATCTGCCTCCCCCAAGCACCGGCACTAATTCTTCTGCTTAAATTACTAATCTTTTCTGTAGCACTTCGTAGCAAAACCAAAATCCTTGATGCTCGTAGCAGACCCGTATTTGTTTAATACCATGAACCTTTTTGGCAATTTCGTTTGCACCAAAAAGGGCGATTACTATAACTGTGTGGGCGTAGTATTACGTGGGAGAGGATACCGTAAACTGTGACCTTTGTACTTGTGGGCGGAATACAATGTGTGGTTGTCCGATCCTCGTTACGTAAAATAACATACCAATGTTTTGAAAATTGCAAAGCACACACACCAATCATAGATATAATATACAGAGTGGCCATTTGAGGTCACTAGTTAGGTCATCTTAAACAGTTGCTGCTATAGGAAACATTCTTAAGACACCTTACAAAGTACATACTTTAAAAATACCTAAAGTAACTTTATATTTCAATTTGCATTCACACAAAAGGTTATTTTGTGATTTGTGGCTTTTCAAGTACTCCAAAACTTCCCTGGTACCTTGAAACCTACTCAACTCGCATTACCGAACAAATACAACATCCCAACGAATAAAAAAACAAAACACGGCTATCTATTCTTATCCTCTAAACAGACATCCTCCATAAAAAGGCATGACGTACATCAACAATTCTCTATGTACGTACTCTACCTTACATACGGAGGCCATCGAACTATCAAACCTGCGTCAGTTTGTCCTGACAGGTTGAGTACATACAAGAAACGGCATAAAATACCATACATGATCAATTCTACCTTCTGTTTTGCCCCACCATCATTATTCACAGACGTGCTGGACATAGTCTTCCCCCACGTATTACCACAATGAGCGGTCTTGTTCCTGTCGCAGTCAACCCAGTTTCCAATACATCTTATTTCGCCTAGTTTCCAAACAAAACGTACCGTGAGGCGCATACCAATGCTACCACTGTTTGAAGCAATTCGACACTCAAAAGTGATGAGAGTGTAGTCACTGTAATATGTACAGTCGACCGCACATCAGTGGAAACGTTTGCACTACGACAATCGCAGTTAAGCTACGGTTTCCTAACAGAGCGGTGGCCGCACTTAATGGCCGCAGTGACAGCTGTCATTAAATGATTGCAGGGGCAAAGATTTATATCGTTAGATTCGCCCTACCGCGTCGAAAGATAGTCGCATTTCTGTTTCGACACCTCTGAAACAATGAACGAAAGAAGGAAACATTTTTTTTTTTGTTACACGCCCAGGATCTACAAACAGTAATAAAAACCTAAAAAGTAGCATCTAAAATGAAATGAAATGTAGTGACTTGACTTGATGATCATGGAGACATTATTGAATAATGTGTGAGCTCACTGTTCTCAGTTTGGACACTTTTTCGCGTGACTAAGTACGATGAAGGCATTCTGGCGATTTAAATCGTTGGGCAGCGGGGTTTGACATTACGCTGACAAAAACGCTCTCTAGGAAAACAAACCAACTTACTCGTACTTTCATGAAAAACATTTCAGTGACGTCAATCGCCGGTAAATTGCGTACCTTTGAGGAAACCTTAGCTTCACGTTATAATGCTGCTGTTAGGCCTCTGCCTCGAATTTTGCGGCGGCGGCGCGGGAGCGGCAAGATCTTATGCGTAAAATCAAATGGACCGGTTCTCGAAAACAGCGGCGCGGAGGCGGGCAACGAGCGGTGCACTCCAGTCAAGCGGTGACCGCCCGCGCCGCCGCCGCCGCCGCCCCGCTGCCCGCAAAATTCGAGGCAGAGGCCTTAATGTCAGGTTGTTACCGCTAATGTGTCTTGGACTGTTTTCGTATCCTATCAAGCCGAACTGACGTAGATTCGCCTGTTCAGTGTGGCCTCCCCATGTATAGGTAGACTTTGTAAATGTTTCAGTATTCCGCCCACGTCCTTACGTTTTGTATTTCGGTAGATTGATTTATGCAGTCCTTTTATATTCTCTGAAGTTGTATCGTGGGAGATTTAAAATACGTCCTTTCTAAAAATGCTGGATAAATATATTGAGAAAATGTTTTCTTAGAAAAAATAATGTGTTTTTATGTAAAAATTGAGTCTGATATAATAACCATTGATATTGACAAAATTTGATTTATAAAATGTTTATTTGTTTGTTTCTAATGAATAAACTCAAAAACTGCTTGACCAATTTTAAAAATTCTTTCACCAGTATAATGCTATATTATCACTGAGTAACATAGGCTATAATTTATAAAGATATCACACGGGAGAAGCCGCTGACGGAAGCTAGTACTACACACATCAAAAAAAGGTTTCGATCAGTTTGAAAAATCTAAATCTTTTTTGTTACGGTAGACTATATTACAATATTTTCTTCTTTTTAGATTCTTCACTTAAAAATATAGAATTAACAACAAAAAAACAATTGATTTTCCATATAAAAAGAAATTCAATCCAAGCTTACGCTCATTCAGAAATCTGACTTAGTCAATTTTAACGGATTTTTATAATATTTATTCGAGGAAACTTGTTATTGATAAAATGCCAAGAGGGTTACCAGAAGATCTACGAGCAAGAATTGTAACTTTGAGGGAAGAAGGATATTCCACGAGAGAAATAGCACGCAGAGTTGCTGTATCCAAATCCTGTGTCGTGGCCACGTTGCAGAGGTACCACGGCATGGATAATTCAGCAGACCGACACCGCAGTGGACCGCAGTGGTTGCCCAACTGTTCTGACTGCTGCTCAGTAGCGCTATATCAGATTGCTGGCAGCCCGTGACCCAACAATCAACGCCACTACAATAAAAGCAGAAGTACGGGCCGCCTCTGGAGCTCGGGCTCTCTCTTTGAAGTAAGACCATTCGGAATTGCTCACACCAGGCTGGACTTCGAGCACGGAGGTCTTGACGAGCACCTCTGAATTCACGGCAACGTCAGCGACGGAGATTGCAGTGGGCTAGGCTCCGGCAAAATGAAGAAGATGAGGAGGAAAACATTTGGCAAAACTGTCTCTTCGTTGACGAATCGCGAATCAGTACTCATCTAGATATCCGAAGTGTCCGTGTCTGGAGAAGACCTGGAGACTCTGAAAGGCAAAGAACTGTCACTGTAACCGTTCAGCAAGGCGGGAAATCGGTGTCCTTTTGGGGTGGAATTAGATATGATTGGAGCTAGACAAGGTCTGAAAAATATGTTCAAGATTAACATATATTTTTTCCGCTACCACATACTATATATATTTGCATTTGTTTTTTTTAAGTCTAGCCTACTTTTTACATTATCCTCTTGTCAGCGTCTTAAAACAGATAATTATGATTTGTACCTTCCTTTCCTCTGAGATTGTATGCGAGTACTGAGATTGTTATGCTTATAACAATATTTTCATTTATCATATCACACAACAAGATCCCCAATTTCACCAACGGGTGGCTGATAAATATGGCCAGATGAAATCACACCTTTTGGCATTACCACAAAGATTTATATCGTAAATCAACACAGACTTCCACTGATGGAAGTAGGTCGTGATGTCATCCGCAGGCACGTCGCCTATTTGGGCACTGATCCAACACACAGAACTTGATTACACTTCCCTAAGAACTGCTTAAGACAGACTGAGATAAGCGGGGGCGGGGAGCGGGGCGACAATAGCTCAACTGTGGTAAAGGCTTGAATAATTTTAGAAAGCGGTATGACCGAGATCGGAAATCATCCCACGGAAATCTACTACCGGAATAATAAGTATCATATGTCCTAACCCAGGTCTTGATCTGCCTATGATGTACTAAATCTATAAGTAACAAACAGACAGACAGTTATTTTTGCATTCATCATATTACTAGCATGGATAGTACCTACACACTTCGGTGATGTAAATAAAATCTTCAATTAAATAAATTATATGAATTAATTTTGTTTCAAACGAATATTTTCGATTTATAATTCTCTCTGTGCCCCACTAACTGACAAGGCAATAGTTTCACCAAGCCGTTGGCGCTGAAAATTGCGCCAGTGACCGAGAAGTTGTGTGGAAATTGGTTGTCGTGGTATCGACATTTATGTGACGCGGTGGAATGAGGAACATTTCGAGAGGAATATTTTGTGTATGAATGTGTGTATGGATGGCTATAGGAGTAGGGGAAGACCAAAGAAACGATGGATGGACTGTGTGAAAGATGATATGGCTAGAAAGGGGATGACTACCGAGATGACCACTAATAGAGGTATTTGGGAAAAGAGGATATGCTGCCCCAACCATTAATAACTGGATAAGGGAGGAAGAATGATATTGACGAACTAACATAAACACATACATAACATCACGCCCGTAATCCTCGAAAGATTAGGCAGAGGTGTACCCATAGTACACCCACATTTCGCCAGTTATGTTTAAGTCCCATGTAAAAGGGGGCGAGCTTATTGCCATCAACCGGGCACAAATCCAGCCTCCGTGCTGCTACTGAGAAATTCCAGATGGAAAAGCCGAATAATATTTTGCCCGACCTGGGAATCGACCAGCCCCCCTAGCCAAGTTGCAAACGATAAACGTGAACGCTTAGTAATCTCCAATAGATTTTCAACTTTATACCTGAGAGCATAAAGTTGAAAATCTATTAAAGACTACTGAGCGTTAGCGACCGGAACGAACGAAAACACTATGTAATCTTCAATAGATTTTCAACTTTATATCCAATAACATAAAGTTGAAAATCTATTAAAGACTACTGAGAGTTTACGTTTATCGTTTGTGACTTGGCTAGGGGGGCAGGACCACTATGAACTATTCTCATATTATATCGTATCCTATGAGAAGCAAGGCATCGGCTACCCAGTTACTGGGTTGTGAAGGTCGGATAGGCAGTCGCTCCATGTAAAATACTGGTATTCAGCTGCATCCGGTTAGACTGGAAGCCGACCGCAACGTAGTTGGATGTTGCATCCCTATATTTTTTAAAAACTCTGTGGAGCGTATATATTATGCTCATAAAACGTTGCTTTATCATAAAGGTTTGAGTTCACGAGGCATTACGTCCAAATGCCCCTCGCCCACGCTTTTTGCTTTTAGTCTTTCGTATTTTAGCAGTATTTTGTTTTGGTTTAAATAGGTATGCAGCTCAGAAAGATACGTAGTTGGTTCGGGGAGTCAAATTTCTTTGTAAATATGCCGTTTGCATGAACGAGGCCTTTTTCTAAAAAGAGTACGTATTGTGAGCGATGGATATTTTTTCCTGGTATATTCTGCCTCGTTGGTCTAGTGGTCGCAAGCGCTACTGCTGAATATGAGGTCCTGGGTTCCATTCGCAGGCGGAAAACGTGTTATTGGGCTTTCCATCCGGAATTTTTCAGTAACAGCCCGGAGTTTGAATTTGTGTCCGGCTGATGGCCGGGGAACCAGAAATTTGAAGCGGACGTAGTCTGTGGAAGATGCTAGTTTTAAATAAAATTGCAAGGCAAACATTTATAAATACAAAATGGTTTGCGGAAAATCATTTCCTTAGGCTGTTTAAAAACCACTAAACGCTTTTTGAACATCTATAAGGAGTGTAAGAGTGATTTTCCTCAAATTTCCTTTATTTACGAAAGCTGATTCTAGAAGGATAAGAAGTGCCTTTTCCTGTCTCTTATTTAACGGATCCCAGTCTTTTACATAAAAATAAAGATAGCTTTATTGTGGAAGGTTTCATTAACAAAGACTTTCGTATAACCAAAGTAGGGGCCAAATGCGAGTTGGACTCACACACAAAGGGTTCCGTATCCGCATCGTACAATATCACTTATTAACACTACATTTTTTATTTTTAAAAAAATCGTTTCACCCGTTTCTTGTATGGACCCCTTTCATTTTTAATTATATTTTATTTTTAGTAATTTTTGTTATAGAGGCCATAGTATAGTAGTACACACTCGGTAAAAATTTCAAGTGTAGTGTGTTCTATTTCGGTTCAAAAGATACAGCCCTGTGACAGACAGACGGACGGACAGACAGCGAACGGGCAGACCGACAGCGAAGCCCTTAGTAATAAGCCTTTAGCAATTTTTGGTTTTATCTTATAATAAAGTCACAAGAAGTAAGAAAAAATAAAAATCTACTCTTAAAAAAAATACTACAATAAATTTTAAAACCCAGAAAAAATCCAACATTTATATACGACTCCAAAACCAATTTTACAAAACGACAACTATTTTTATAAACACAATTTATAACCCTTTGTCCTTCAAAGAGCTTAACTCCTCAAGAAGCTCATAATTTGTCGAACCAAATATCCTTCAATCTGTACGCTTTCACAAAAGGGGGGTGAAATTTCCCCCTTACATCCCCCAACACCCCCAGGCACCCAGTGGAGGGGGCGTTTGACGTCAGCGCCACGCCCCGAGAGTGGGGGAAGTGCGCAACTACTGAATATACAAATATATATAGGATGTATGTGTGCTTATGAAGTTTTTTGTATGTACTATGATGTAGTTTTAGGTGGGAGTAAATATGTACTATTGGTAGTCTTGTATTTACGTTTGAAATTAAATGTTCGGAAATTTTCTGTCGAGTCAAATGTTACATTTTTGTGACCGTGAAAATTCCTATTTTTTTTCGTGGCTACCAGGTACTTTACGTTGTCGTTTTTGTGTATATGTATAAACTCATCCAACATCCATAACACGATTTCCTATAAATCTATAGTGGATTGGTAGTACTTGTTTTGATGCTAACTGTATTTGACAAGCTGTAGGTATGTTTGCATGTGTTATCGACAGTAAAGCCAGATGTTCCAAAGACTATGGTGTCCGCCACATAGCGTCCACGATTCACCATCGACGTCACTGAAACGTTACTTATGAAAGTGGCACCGTGGGCCCTATCAGAATACAGCGCGGTGGTATTTTTTATTATTTAAATATCGCCCTAATACCCCTGAGATAGGAACCTTATTGGCCTCGCACAGACCGTTATTATTTTTTTAGTTTTTATAAGCTCCTTTTTTATATAAATTTTATTTTATTTTTTATTTATTATTAATGTTTGTATTTTCTGTGCTTGTCCCAAATAAAATATTTTTCTTACTTTCTTTTATTTCTTTGAAGTAAGTTGGTGTGTTTTTCTGGAGAACGTTTTTTGACACCGTAAAGGCAAACCCCGCTGCCATCATTTCCATCAAGCTTTATCGACAAATTTGCAAATGACAACAAGATAAACAGGTGCAATTCCCAAAAAAAGATGGAAAATTGACATATTTTCCCGATAAAATGAGCGGTAAATAACAGTGCCCGCTAGATTAGTGACACTGTTATCAGTTAAAACCCTTTTTCGCGGGAAAGCTGCGCTTTAGATAACCTTATCGTGAGTGTTTTAAGTGGTTACAGAGTAGAGAAAGAATTTAGAGGTCGCAGAGAAAAACTTTATCTAAACACGCTAACAAAACTATTGTTTAAAAAACTAAGTAAGGCTGAGAATAAGCAATTCTTAACGTCTTAAAAGATCCCCAAAGCACACCCTTCATTGCTTTCTAGTGATTTAACTGGAAAGAAGAAGTGACGCAACCTACCCTGATAAGCATCGTGAGCATTCGATTAGTCAATTAGCAGGGGCAACTCAAGCTGATCAATCATAAGTGTAAAGTACATTTCAGTAATATGATTAAGTAAAACTATTTGCCGTCAACCGGGCACAAAGCCAGACTCCGGGTTGTTGCTGGGTTTTAAATGGGAAAATCCAAACACTATTTCCCTGAACTGAGGTTGAAACCATATGTCTTGGTTGCGAGATTGTGACCACTAGATCAAAGAAGCAGCCACACAGTCGCATTGTTCTTATAAGCGTTTATACAGAATGTGGGCAACGTCGTAAATAGCTGTCAAATATTTCGCGGTTTTGATTAATTTGTCAATATTACTGTATGGAAATAAGAAATATGGCTAAAATATTGATTATAGTTCATTTAATATCGTAACATTTAGTTTTAGATGTAAAAAAAGTATTTGGAAACTTTCCAAATGCCTTTGTTACCCCAAAACAGTGTTCACAAATTCAGTGTTATAATTGCAATTCATTATTAATATTCTAGTTCACAGTAGTTAGCCATATTTCTTATTTCCATACGCCAAATTAATCAAAACAGGTAAATGTTTGACAGCTACTTACGACTTTGCTAACTTTTTGGATGGACGCTCGACGTTTGGGCAATCAACTTTGAATGGTTGGATGTCAAAAAGTATAGGTACTCTGTGAACCTCTGTATCTATACATTTCTCTGTAATCTACACGCCAAAGCGTGTTGGGACACAACGGAAGCCAAGTTTATAAAGCTTCATGAACTGTTGCTGATAACACAACCCCGGACTGAGTAAGTTGCTTTTTATGTACTTCATTTTATTACATTTATTATTTCTAATTTATTAGTAACTCATGATAAGATTTTGTTTTGTTATTGTACGAGTAGCTTTCACTTTTGACATACACAAAACTTAGAATTTTAAATACACTAACGACCTTCAGCTTAAAAAAACTAAGGTCGGCTGGCTGAAAATGCCTAATGCATTAAATGCGCCTTTTTGCAAGTTTTACTAAAGCGTATAGTATTGCAACAAAGCACATTAATCCTAACTATATATTACTATTAATATATTATGTATTATAAATGCGAAATTGAATTTATTTGTTTTCTACGCTTTCACGCTAGAGCGGCTGAACGGATTTGGATGAAATTTGGCACATGGGTAGACCATGACCTGGGTTAGAACATAGGATACTTTTTATCCCGATATTCCCACGGGATCGAGACTTATGCGGGTGAAACCGCGGGGTGCAGCTAGTAGTACATAAATCATTAACTATATGTTGGAATCTTGGAAAACACTTATGTTTAAAGCACTTGAGTGAGATATAGGTTTATTCCTAGTTCACGTAGAATCCAATTATTATGTAACTTAACCTCTAGTTTAAGGCTTTTTTTTAAATATTTATGTTAATCAATTATTTCACGCCCCCTATTACATGGGACTTAAACATAACTGGCGAAATGTGGGTGTACCTGCTACAGGTACACCCCTGCCCAACTCTTCGGGGAAACAGGGCGTGATGTTATGTTATCAATTATTTCAAGTTATTTTAATGAAGGGGCACATAACAACTTATAACTAATAATAAATAAAAATAGCAAAATTATATACTAACAACTAAAACGATTGAAAAACTAAAATATAGCATATTTTTATTTGATGAGAATAAATCAAATTAGAACTTAAAAAACAAAAAATTACAATTTCAATTTTTGTGACAAGATTGAAAATGTGTTACGCAATTAGGGCGCAGGATTCCTCACGTTGCGTTGTTTTCCTTCACCATAACACAGTGTTAGATTAGCTTAGATTAGCAGAAAGCACGTTTTAAAAAGCTACAGTTAGTCAAAACACAGTGTTAGGTACCTGTCTGGTTTTAAAACCACAACAATTTCATTAAACTTTTCATTAAAGTAAAATGCCTTAGGTAACTAGTTGTGCCTACAAAACTGACAATACTCAAAGTTAATTGCATATAAGCAATACATTCCTTCACCAATACACAGACAATACATAAAAACAAAGACATAGTAGGTATATAACACGGTTACATAATTTCAACCTCCCGGATCAATACCGGATGCTCTGTCTCGTTCTAAACATACCCATCTCTTTCTAGCAAAGGTTTTGGTATATATCTGTCTCGTTTTAACGAAGGCTTTGTAGGAGGGTATAGATTTTTGCTTAGTGTAGAATTTAACGATATAATTATGGTTATGTTTGATGAAGGGGTAGACAGAAGCAAGAAGGAACTAATACAACAAGTATTAGTAATGTCGCACCTGTTGTGTTTAGTTTATCTAATTGTAACATCACGCTTGTTTATCCCGAAGGGGTCGGCATAAATGTAAGTACTCCTATCCTTAACCTACATAAACGTTAGCGCTACTGGAAGTTAGAATAACGAACTTCAGAAGAAGTAAAAAAATCAATCAGCCTTTTTCCAACTGTTAAATATATTGGCGTCAGCTTCCAGTCTAACCAGATGTAGTTGGATATCAGTATTTTAAATGGAGCGACTGCATATCTGACCTCCACAATTCCTGAATAACACTGGCAACGATCTACGAATGACAGCCAGGTCCAAGTGCTTAACGTGTTTGCACGAGTAGTATGTTAAGGATGGTCACCTATCCACGGACCGACCTCGGGAAACGTTGCTTAACCTTGAAGATCGACACTTAGCCACCGTTGGAATAACGAACTTCAGAAATAGTAAAACAATAACAAAACATTTTAGATACCTACATCAATCAGATAGATGTTTTCAACGAGTTTTAGACTGGATTGAACTCCAACACTGTTTACTGTTTTATTGAAGAATCTCTCTCAACTTCAAATTAAGTTGAGGGGCCAATTTCACCAAATTCTGTTGGTTATTAACTGTTTTACATTGTGAGTACATAAGTGCTTGGATATTCGAATAAATAACAAAGTATGGCGAAACTAGCTGTCGAGTTGATGTAGGACAACAGAGGATAAAATCATTTGACCAGCTTTCTAATTACGCAACATATTTTCGTAAACGATAAAGACAAATCTGTTTCATTTTGACAGTTCAACAACATTCATTGCGTTATTTACGTTGCTGTGCAGTTTTTTTTTTCGAACTTACGGAGCAATGGATTAGCAATCTGTTTCAAAACGATTCAAATTCGGATTGATTTTGCATTACGTAATTAGGGTAGGTTAGGGTGATTCTGTGAGTCTGGTAGAGAATTTCTGTGTCCAATCGAAAAACCGTCCTCCTATCCATGACAACTGACCGTCTGCCCAGCCTTTTCCAACTATGTTGGGGTCGGCTTCCAGTCTAACTGAGTGCAGCTGAATACCAGTATTTTACATGGAGCGACTGCCTAACTGACCTACTCAACCCATCATTTACTGGGTATTACGATCCCCTTGTTAAGACTGGTTGTCAGACTTTCGGGCTTTTGACGACCCGTAACAACTGTCAAAGATCTAAAAATGAAAACCAGCACCAATGGTTTAACGTTCCTTCCGAGGCACGGAGGGGTCTTGGTATGTAAAGATGGTCACCCATCCACGGACCGACCGCGGCAAGCGTAGCTTAACCTGATCAATCAAACTCAAACTCAAACTCAAAGCATTTATTTCAATTAAACCATTTACAGGCACTTTTGAATTGTCAAGGTGTCAGTCAGTCAGAAATATGAAGCCCATTCCAAAGCGTAGGTTCCTATGGAGAAGAACGGGCAAGAAACTCCACGGACACTCTTTAAAAAAAAAAAAAATATTCTTACAAAATATTGTTTACATCATTCATGTTGAAATTATACATGTGAGAACAATGTAGAAAAACGTGTACGTAAAAAGCGTCCGTAATAAAAAATAAAACAATTCAAAAATTAAAATAAGCCGTGGCAGATAAGAGATGACCAGTCCCTACTGATGGCGCCCGTTCACGAACATGACGCATGGATCAGCACCGTTTAGCTCAACCATTTTGAAGGGAACTCAACGATCCAACACACACGCCACCACCAGCGAGACATTTGAGTGAGCATGACATACTCTTAGCCGCCAGGGCATATCAAGTCAATGAAAGACGTACCCAGTAAATGGTAGCTTTATAGAAGGTACATGGTCACAGTGCTCACACATGTGCTATGCAATTATACAATAAAAAAAAGAGATTGAAGTTATACAATTCAAAGATAGTTTTTGCAATCTTCAGCAATTCCAACAATATTTTTGAATGCTAATCAATTAGTTTATGCGCCCTTGTGGAGCTGGACCAGCGTTAAGCCAAGCATTTTTGTCAGTGATATAATCCCCAAGCTTATAATATGCCTGGCAGCATAGTGTGCGTTTTATACAAGATTTAAATTTCGTTTCATTTAGTTGTAGTATATGGGAAGGTATTTTATTGTAATATTTTAAACAGTACCCCATGAAAGATGAGTCTACTTTAGCCAGTCTGAAACCCGGTTGAACTAATTGGTCCCTATTTCTAGTACTATAATTGTGTCTTTCACCTCTTTTACTGAAAAGATTAAGATTTTTCCTGACGTACATGATGTTTTCATAAATATATTGACAAGGAACCGTCATGATGTTAATATTTTTAAACAGTTCCCTTAGAGAATCGCGCCTACGGAGGCAATATATTGCTCTAATGGCTCTTTTCTGCAGAATAAAAATAGAGTTGATATCTGCAGCCCGTCCCCATAGTAAAATACCGTAGGACATGATACTATGAAAGTAACTGAAATAGACTAGCCTTGCGGTATCTATATCAGTAAATTGACGGATTTTTCTTACAGCATATGCTGCTGAACTTAGCCGTCCTGCGAGAGATGTTAAATGAGGACCCCATTGCAGCCTTGAATCGAGCGTGATCCCCAGGAAAACAGTTTTATCTACAAATTCTAGCTTCTCCTTATTCAATACTATATCACAATCACTACTTTTAACATTCGGTAAAGCAAATCTTATGCATTTAGTTTTTTTCCCATTTAATACTAAATTATTAGCAGTAAACCAATTTTGAACCTGCAGTAGGGCGTTATTTACATCGTCAAGATTTGATGCACGTCTATTTATCTTAAAAATTAGGGAAGTATCGTCAGCAAATAACACCATTTGTGGTTGGTTTTTTAATAAATGGGGTAGATCATTAATATATAAGTACTAAAAAGAGGAAAGGACCCAATATCGAGCCTTGAGGAACACCCATTTTTACTTTTAGACCGAGTGAATTTACACCATTAATTTGAACTTGCTGTTGTCTATCATTTAAATAAGATTTTACTAAACAGAGCGCAAGTTTACCTAGTCCGTAATGCTCAAGTTTCAAGAGTAAGGTTTCATGATTTACGCAGTCAAATGCCTTGGAGAGGTCACAAAAGATTCCTATGGCATCTTGAGCCTCCTCCCACGCTGTAAATATGTGTTTTAATAAGGTGACACCGGCGTCAGTTGTACAACGACCTTTGGTGAAACCATATTGCTGATCGTGTAAGATTTGGTTGGTGTTAAAATGATTAAGCATTTGGTTTAGCATTACCTTTTCGAACACTTTGCTGAATACCGGCAGCACGGATACTGGTCTATAATTGTTGGTGTCTTTACTGTCCCCAGATTTAAAAAGTGGTATAACCTTACTGTATTTCATTAAATCCGGGAAGACTCCTTGATCCACACACAAATTAAATATTAAAGCTAAGTATGGTGCTATAGTCTCGATTATGGATGTACAAACTTTGATAGATAGTCCCCATAGATCCTCGGTCAGTTTGATTTTAATTTGCCGAAAGGCTTTAATAACTATCATAGGGTTTATATGTTTAAATTGAAATTCAACCGGACAGCCTGGGACATTCGCTCTTAATAAATCAATTGAGACATCGGGTGAAGAATTTAAAGCTTCCATCGTTTCGACCGACCCGTGCGGCTGTTATTAGTTAGCCACAAGGCCCTCCTATCAGCTTCAGCTTCAATCAGCGATAACTATAAATGTAAAGACCATAGATATTATTATACCATAGACCATAATATTTAGAACGTATAATAATATCTATCTATGAGACTAACATACGTTAAGCCGATTGACAGTCGTTACAGGTCGTCAGAAGCCCGAAAGTCTGACAACCAGTCTTACCAAGGGGTATCGTATTACCCAGTTACTGGGTTGTGGAGGTCAGATAGGCAGTCGTTTCATGTAAAATACTAGTATTCAGCTGCATCCGGTTAGACTGGAAGCCGACCCCAGCATAGTTGAGAAAAGGCCAGGCAGATTGAGTGCGTGATATGAGTATTTAATTAGGTACTTTAGAATCTAGAAAGGATAGAAGTGTCTCCAAATTATTGGTATTTCTTTACAGCTGACCCCAACATAGTTAAGAAAAGGCTAGGCAGATTGATTTTACAAAAATGACATATGTCAATCCCTTTAAAAGTCGTTGTAAAAACACAAAACATAAAATTTAATTGATTGTCACTTGGGCTCTTCTGCGAGAATTTTCGGAAACAGGACGGTAAATCAGGCTATATATACAATAGAAATTCACCTCCTAGATTCTAGTCTAGATAGATCAATCCTGCGGCTGTTACAAATAGGATGTCTAACCTCGAGGGCTCTTAAAAGCCTTAACATGTAGCGTTAATAATAAATCTGGAAGTGATGGCTGAGAACAAAGTACTTCAGGCCACCTGTTATATTAAAGACGCGATACAGCAACGTCCAGGGCTTCAAGTCTGCTATTACAATAGTGTCAGAATGGTCTGTCATTGATTTCATAATTGTTGATTTGGACATATTTGGTAATTTACTATTATATTGGCGTCATTATGACTCAACCACTGACACTCCATTGAAAGAAATGGCATCTATTGGCAATCTCGTACATAATGACAAATGAATGACTGACTTGGCGGTAATCTGCTAAAATTTTGACAGTTCCTTTGATCAGTGACCTACCATTAGAACGTCATTGTGCAGTCATTGCTTTTAATTCGTTACGAATATCGTGTTTTTGGAATACAATGATCGACCATTATGAATTTAGCAGATTACGAAATTTTAGCAAAATGACAACGGAATCGTGTTGGAATGACGAATTTATAAAAATAGCAGACTTTGGCCCCAGGAGTCGGTTGTAAATATGCTATAGGGAGTTTTAGAAAAAGTACGCCTTGAATAGTATCCTTTTTGTCACGAATACATTTGTCACAGCCTCTTTCTCAAAACTCTTCTAAATGTTATGAACTCGATTTTCAGCAGATAATAAATCCATCCTATTACGAGGTTCTGGTTCAATCAATACCGACCAATAATTGGACAAAAAAGAAAGGATAGTAACGCCTTTCATAGTTGAAATTGAACCTGAGACGCTATTTTTTTTTTGAAGTATCTTACGGTAGTAGTAACATTGCTATTGCCGTATTCGATTTGGAAAGTATGAAAGTCGTTGATCTTACAGAAACATGAGATATTTAAATAATATCTCTAAGGTTGGCATTGGCGTCGGTAAACTAATTTCCCATCAGAAGGTAGTGGAAAGCAATGGTGGCCCAGTGATAACGGCCCCGACTCACAAGTTGTAGGTCGTGGGATCGAACCCTGGCAGGCGCTTTACTTGGTGCACATCATTTCATCACCACTGCTCTCAAAACGGTGAAGGAAAACATCGTGAGGAAACCGGTATGTCCTAGAACCAAAAATTCGAAAATATGTGACTTCTACCAACCCGCACTGGGCCTGCGTGGTAGATTATAGCCCATTCCCTCTCAAAGAGGCATGTGTACCAGCAGTTGGGGAATATTATGCTTATTATGTAATGTATAGAGGTAGGGGAAAGGAAGGTCAGAGGAACTCTGCAGAAAGGTACGAAGGATCTTTTTAATCATTTTGAGAGGAATAACGCCTTCTCTGGATTAGTGGTGTCAAGAAGAAGGTCTTGATTCATTTCAGTACTCTCGAAAATGTTGAATAAATCGAATAGTTTTTTTTTTCTACATTCGCTCTTGCTTTACTGGTCCGTTCTGCCTTTTCTTCCCCTACCTATTCCACCCATTTTCTCTACCTATTTAAAAAATTGTACTACATTAAGCGTCACTAATACGAAAATGAAGAGCTTTATCAAGATATTATATTATTATCTATCTACACATAGTATAAAACAAAGTCGCTTTTCGCGTTTGTCTGTATGTCCGCGTTGTTCTTCTAAACCACGCAACAGATTTTGATGAGGTTTTCACCATCTTTTAGAGAAATGATTCCGAAAGGTTTATGTGTATATTACATATCATAGTATTGTCGTTTCCATTTTAAGGTTTGGAATTATATATTGGGGCAATTGTACCGAAAGAGAGGGTATTTTTAAGGCCAAAAAACGTTGCCTACCTTATTTGGTTTGAAAGTTACTGACAGCTGTGTTCCAATTTTCAAAAGTCATAATTTGTTGACATTTCCGTGCCTTTACATTTTAGAAATTTCTCTTTTTGTTAAATGTAATCAACATCTATATTTAACTTTATCGGAAAGCAGATACCGAGATGTAGCTTTGCGATCTCAATACCAAAACTTCTTACACAGATGCAGGACTGCTTTGTTGAGGAAAAGTGTTTTTGGTATGGCAGCGGCTATTTTTAACCACATTCCTAATTCCATAAAAGAGAAACCAGTAACAATTTTCAAAAAGAAACTAACTGTCCTTCTATTAAATAAATGTTATTACTACGTATCGGATTTTCTAGCTGATAAATTTTAGTTGAGTATCCAATGTATAAATGTTCAATGTTTGATGATGAACTGCATCAATATTTGCATGCCAAAATGGTAGAATGTACAAGTATTCTTCATATTGTAACCACCCCGTTGTAAATACCTACATTCTGAGCAAATAAATGAATATGAATACGTTAGGATTAAATTTACGTTTACCTAAGTAATCTCGATCTTCTGTCAAGTCGTAAAAATCGTGCGAACCAGGAGCGGGTTGTTAGTAATATTATATACACACATCAAAAGTGTCTAGGGATAAAGTAGGTACGTTTTAGAATATCGCCGCAATTAAGGATTATTATCTAAACTTTTATGGATCGTTATTGATTCTTTTTAGTGAATTTCACTATTTAAATAAAGAATTTTGATTAAAAATATAAAAACAACTGTCAATCAGGATTCCTATAAAAGTGTGTAATAGCGTTTTTACAAAACCATTACAATTTCTGCATCGGAACTGAAAAAAATTGCTTCGATATGGAGCGACGACATCATTTGACTCCAGAAGAGATGATAAGAGCCGTCGGAATTTTTCAAGCTGGTTCCAGGCAACGTACTGTGGCTGTCGCTCTTGGCACTACACAGAGCGTCATAAGCCGCCTCTGGACACGCTATCGTATCACGGGCAGCGTGGCCGAGCGACATGGAGGACGATCTCGAATCACCACTCGCAGACAAGACCGGTACATCCCAAATACTGCTCGATGGAATCGTACCATGACCGCCATGATGTTGGTTACGAGACTCCACAGCTCTTCAGGCTTGCTGATAAGCGACCAAACCATCCGAAATCGTGAAGACGTGAAGTGCGTCTGCGTTCCCGAAGGCCGCCGAGTTCCACCTATAGCACCCCGCAATCGTAGGGCTCGTTTACAATGTGCTCGCGAACACAGAAATTGGGAGGAAGAAGACTGGCGTTGTGTTTGCTTTTCCGATGAATCTCGTTTCGGTATGAGGCCGGATACAAGACGTACTCGAGTTTGGAGGACCTCTGGACGTCAAGAACGTTTGAAATTTTATCAGGAAGTTTATTCATATGGAGGGGGAACAATAATATTTTGGGCCGGTATTTGGATCGGTGGAAGAACCGATCTCATTTGGATCAAGGGCAACCTCAATGCTCAGATTTAAATGCGGAAAGGATCGTTTCTGACGTGATCATCCCTTTGCTAATTCGGTTGGGTGATTCGTTTCGACTAATGCACGACAATGCACGTCCACACACGGCTAGAGTCGTAACGCGCACTCTTGCCGATGCTCGCATCAACGTTCTGCCGCAGCCTACTCAATCGCCAGACCTCAACCCAATTGAGCACGCATGGGATATTCTCCAAAGAAGAGCTCTACCGAGTATGGATGCCGTGCATAACCCACAACAAGATATTGACTTGTTAGAAAGAACGGCCATTTCTTAAAGTGATTTTTATGAACTGATTTTAAACATGTGCCAAATCGCTGTGATTTTGTAATTCGTGTCAATGGTGGAAACACAGATACTTATTAATTTATCTTTACAATAAAATAAAAAAAAACCTAATTTTTGCCTTTTTTCGCATTTCATTGACGACATTAAATTAATTTCCCTCAATTTGCAAATATTGCAATTTTTGTTAATTTTTACAAAATATAGGGATAAGTTGTTTACTTATCCCCATAGGAATTAAAGTAAGAAGTCAGTTTGGAAGACTAGATTTGGTAATTGAAATTCGAAATTGAAAAACTTGAGAAAAATTGCTTCATTGTCACCCAACCATGCCTCAATCTCAACAAAACCCCTAACAAAAAAAAACCTTTGATTTCAGATGGTAAAGATGAAATTATTCACCCTCATTCTGGGCGTGGCCCTATCAGGGGTAGCGCATACCGCCCCCGGCCAATCAGAGGCCACCAGCCCCGAAAACGAGCCAATAGAATCAAAAAGAGATGATGCAGAAACGAGACGGGTAGATGTTCCCGAAGTGGTTTTGCAATTGAAATATGATAAGGGGGAACTGAATAGGATATATTTGACTCAGTTCAGGAAGGATTCCACGACGTGGGTCCCGTCAGTGTCTGCCAGAAGCAACTTGTGTGCAGACTTGTGTCACGCAGGTTTTTACTTGGCTGTATAGCTTTTGTCCTTTGCCTCGTAAAAAGGCAGTTTGTTTACGCGGCCATTTTGGTTTACGTGTTCAATGTGACGTTTCGTAAGTGTTTTTGTGATTTTTGTTTTGTTTATTTTGTGTTGAAATGAAGAGCTGTGATGGGTAAGTCCGATCCTTGTTTATTTTTATATGGAAATTAATTTTATGGTATGGCACTGTCTTCTTTTCTCTATTCTTCTTGCACTTGATTTACTTAAATGATTTTATAGTAATTCATCAATACATCAAGGACGTGATTGGTCTACGTATTTTTTTGTATCAGAATTGCTTTTTCTTTTTTCTTTTTTTTAACGTAGTTGTATAGAGGTGTCGTATAATTATCCTGTTTATTCATCTACAAAAATTAAATATAAGTACCTGGGCGACCGAGCCCTGCTCTGGTGTAAATAGAGAATGCTCATTTAATAGATTCCATACTGCCAAGATAGTAGATACTTACTAATTCCATGCTGCCATGATAGTAGGAGTACTTACTAATTCCATGCTGTCAATGTGTCATTATTCTAAGGTAGCCATCTTGTTCTAAACTTAGGACGTTCGAGCTTTTCTCGGGTGAAAATAAGGAGAAAACAATTTTTTCCAGATCGATTTTTTGCCCCTGTGAACCCCTATATTGCATTCATCGAAATCGTTAGAGCCGTTTTCGAGAGCGTGATTACAAATCTATACACAGTTATTATAAAACAAAGTCGCTTTTCGCGTTTGTCTGTATGTCCGCGTTGTTCTTCTTAAATACGCAACGGATTTTGATGAGGTTTTCAACTCAATTTCAGAAACACAATAATACAATAATATACAATACAATAGTATTAAACTTATAGATAATTAAGAAATCTTGATGTTTTGTCAAGTCGTATAAACCTTGCGAAGCAGGGGCGGATCGCTAGTTTAGATATATATACAAATATTGCTCATTAAATAGTAGGTAAGATAGGATTTATAATGTTTTTAAATTATTTCTGAATTACAATGAAAAATAAAACATTCTAATAATAAGTATCTACTTTAAAATAGTACCACACTGGTATCGGAGAAAGGGTATATTTGTTTATTTATTTATGGAAATGATTATCAACGATTCAACGAGAGATATCTACATTAATATAGGGATGTTGACTGGGAAAAAAAAGAAACAATTTAGTCCGTCAGTCAGAAAATAAAAAAATATTAGGACACGTATTTTTTGCTTTAACATATCAATAAAAAATGGTTTAGATAAAACGTATTTAAAGTTGGGGAGTTATCGCGCTACGTCACAAGTCAGTATAAAATCTACCGGGGAGTGACGTCATGCCATATTTTAACGTATTGCTTACTCAATGTATTGCAGTAATCTTTTTATTACGTAAAAAAAGACAAAAAAACGTGTTCAAATTTTTTTTAATAATCTACCGGACAGACAAAAAAAAAGTTTAGTAGGTAAACATCCTTATTAAGTATCTTAACTTACCGAAATAAATATTCAACTTAGGTACAATTTCTTTGATGGTGTAGAAAATTGCGCAAGAAATAACACTGATCACTGATACTTTAGTAAAAGAAAGACTTTTCACGTAAAACTGGCAGAACAAAGCGACAAGATAAAAGTTATTGAATATAAAACTGAAAGCCCCTTTTTTTATTTCACAGTATTTTGTATTGGCAATAGGCGTATCCTGTCAAATCAATTGTGCGTCGGGCCACGCACAATGAAGGGTTCAGTAGTTGGTATGAATTTATCCCAAAAACAAACTTAAAATTTTAGTTGAATAACATGATATACATCGATATATGTCTCGGTCAATTCTCCAACTGCAAATGTAAAATTGCAAATAAACAATCTTATGTCCCTTGCTACTTGCCAAATTTCATGATTCTAGGTCAACAGGAAGTACCCTATAGGTTTTGATTTATTTGCGAGTATCAAAACATGTTGCATAAATGACCGTATTTTTTATTACGTTGACTTTCCAAGTATAAAATTCCAAGAGGATTATCAGAAGAATTAATATATATAAAAAAATATAATATAAATATAAAAATCTTCATTTATCCAAAAATATACAGTTCGAAGTACAGCTTGACATTTGGTTTAAAATAAATTTATTGTTTCTGTTGCAAATTCTGTACTTGAAGAATAATACTCTACCTCTTAAGCTAGGTTTTACCTGTATTTTAAGAGGTAATACGAGCCACAATTGTAACTTTGAGGGAAGAAGGATATTCCACGAGAGAAATTTTACGCAGAGATGCTGTATTCCAATCCTGTGTCGTAGTCACGTTGCAAAAGTATCATGGCATGGATAATTTAGCTGACCAACCCCGCAGTGGTCACCCAACTGTTCTAACTGCTGCTCAGCGCTATATCAGATTGCTGGCAGCCCGTGACCCAACAGTCAACGCCACTACAATAAAAGCAGAAGTGCGGGCCGCCTCTGGACTTGAAGTTAGCACTCAGACCATTCGGAATTGCTCACACCAGGCTGGACTACGAGCACGGAGGTCTTGGCGAGCACTTCTGAATTCACGGCAACGTCAGCGACGGAGATTGCAGTGGGCTAGACTCCGGTAAAATGAAGAAGATGAGAAGGAAAACATTTGGCAAAACTGTCTCTTCGTTGACGAATCGCGAATCATCCAGATAACCGACTTATATATATATACGGAGAAGACCTGGAGACTGAAAGGCAAAGAACTGCCACTGGAACCTTTCAGCAAGGCGGGAAATCGGTGTCCTTTTGGGGTGGAATTATGATTGGAGCTAGAACGCCGTTCTTGGTCCCGTATCGAGGCTCCATGACGACAGATAGGTACAAAACAGTTGCTATTGATGGAATTGTCAGACCTTCCGAGTAAACCATGGGCACCAATTCGTACTGTTCGATAATAATGCGCACATCAAGCTCAACGAGTCAATGCTGCTCTCCGAGAATACGACATCACAAGGTTAGACTGGCCTGCCGGCTCGCCTGACTAAAACCCAATAGAGCACGCGTGGGATGTTCTTAACTCTTTCCGGGACACTAAACGCCTATAGACGTAATAACAATAAAACTTTTATTGTGTCTCGTTCAGTGTCCCGGAAAGTGTTAAGCTAGCTTTTTGGAAGCGTCAATCACCTGACCTGACCTGAATAGCGGCTTCCCTGATCTCTGGCACTGTCTAGTGCCAGAGATCAGGGAAGCCGCTATTCAAAAATTGGACATGTTACCGCAAGAAATACTGGATAACTTGGTCCTCAGCATGCCCATAAGAATCTCCGTATGTGTGCGAGCCAGGAGTTATATTGTATTAAAATTTAATATTTTATACGTGAGGATTTGTAATTGGCTCTCTGGTGACTATGCTTTGCTTTTTTGTTTGTTTTTATTAGCTGTAAGTCCTCCATGTACTAAATAAATAAATAAATAAATAAATAAATAAAATCCTTCTAATTAATAAATTGTTGTACTAGTTTGGTTAAACGCTCGTTTTCTTTCCTTCAAATTTCTGTTACAAGTACAGACGCCAGCAGGTCAACCTACCCGAAACTGTCTAATTTTCCCAATCAACTTTGAACCTTATCTTTAAGCGATAAAGTTGAAAATCTATTAAAGAAATTTGACAGATTGTAGTAGGTTGATGTGCTGGCGTCTGTACATTAGGATTGAATTACTCAATTTTTGTTATTAAAAAATAAAAATAAAAAAACTGTTTAATTTTTAAATTTCAAATAGTGTATTTCTATTATAAAAAATATATAAAGTGAACACTTTTTTTTTTAAATTTAAATTTTAAAAATATATCAGCTTTTGGTAGTTAGTGATCACAAACTTTTTTAGAGGTGTACTACGTATTCCTGAGAAAAAGGGTCTTGACAGATTAACAGACAGATAAATGGATAACGAAGTGATCCTATAAGGATTCCGTATTTTCCTTTTAAGATACGGAACCCTAAAAAACGAAAAAAAACACGCGCGTCCCTGGTCCAGGCCATGGTACGTAACGAGAGGGCATGGGAGGCCGTCACCTCCTTCTGCGAAGCAGTAATGATCACGAAGGAGCATGCTGCCGGGGTCGCGGGAAAGTCCGAAAGGAATACCGTGGCCCCTGTACAGGCAACTGAAGGAACACGGGTGGGTTTTAGTCAGTAAGAGTCTGACACGCCCTCCCGCTCCGCCCAGGGCGGGAAAAGTTATTTGATAATTTCCCACCAAAAAAAAAAGGATTCTCAATTTGACATTATTTGCTGATCAATTTTGTAATTCTTTCTGGCCTATACCCCATTTGAAATGAGATAAGACATTTAAATAAACCTTTTTTACAGTCCGTTCAACTGATTTTGACTTCTATTGCTTTGGTGGCATGGCAAATGGCAGCTGCAGTAAACAGTTGGTATTGTAATTACTTTTTTGCTTTTAATGCCATCCTTATGCCTACGGTTTAGAAGTGAGAATCAGTTGAACGGACTGTAAAAAAGATATGTTTAAATGTCTAATCTTATTTCAAATGGAGTATAGTAGCGTCTCAATTTACTGCTTAAAATATTTGCTGACAGAAAACATTTTGAGGCTGACCTTTTTTAAATCATAGCCGTAACTAACAAGCTTTGTGCACCAACGCTTCACTGCAGCATGCGTGGCACTGACTCATGCGTAGAACATAAAACTGAGCACGTGCAGAATGATAAGAAGTACCTACATCAGGGGTTCTCAAAGTGTGCGGCGCCCTGGTGCGCCGTAGAGGGTAAAGAGTCTTATTGAACTCTCTTGCGACAGGAGCCGTAAAACAAGAATCACGTGTTCCGATTTGGTGGAGTTTTGGATATTAGTCCAAAATAATATCCAACTTTAAATTCAAAAACTAAGAATTCTTATTCGCTTTTCAACATCTTATTAACGTGAAGCCGGATTTTAAGCTGTAGCTGTAATAAAGGCAAATTTCGCTCAAAGATCAATGTGGAGCAAGAAATTAGAGTGGTGGTGTAAGCACAGAAGAGGTGCATTAGATCAATATGTAACCTTAAACCATCGGAAAGCTGTAAACCGCATTTAAAATCACTTAAAATATTAACATTACCATGTCTTTACATATACGAGACCGCAATGTTCGTCAAGAAAAATAGTGAACTGTTTAAAAAAGCTTCAGAGCAACGCTTTAGATCGACAAGGCAAGAATATCGCCACGAATTATGTCTAAGGGCGTCAAAGACCGCCCTTATGCACAAAAGCATTCTCTGCATGGCTCCGAAAATATTAAATAAAATTCCAAATGACATTAAAGATTTAAACTTGACGCAATTTAAACGAAAACTAAATAACTTTTTAATTGAAAAATGCTACTATACCATTGACGAATTCCTTCTTGACAAATTGTAATAAACTAAGCTGATAATTATGTATTGCTTGACAATTTCAAAAAACTTGACGAATTAATTGTACTCTGAATATTATTTATAATGACTAATTGCGTTCTAAATGTTTATTACATAAATTGTTGATTGTACTTATCCTAAATATTGAAATGTTTGTTAATTTGAATGTTAGGTATATCGATTTTAAATTCTTATATTGTTAAATTGTGTATGCCCTAATGCAGGGGTGTCAAACTCAATTTTGCAGAGGGCCATATATTAGATTTAGAATGTGTAGGCGGGCCAGGTTCAAGTTAAAAAACTAAAACATACTGAATTATTTTAAAATCTTTATTTATTTAGTTAAATTTAGTTGTTACAAATCATACCAAAAGTAAGAAAGAGGGCCGGATTCGGCCCGAGGGCCGTATCTTTGACATGACTGCCGTAATGGGTAGTTTTTTGAGTTATGATATAAAAGGTCTTATAATTAGGTTATGGACCTAATTATAAGACCTTTTGTATCACAAAAAAACACACAAATAAATAGTTTGACTTTGGTGTCAAGAGTTATCTCACGCTTTTAAAAAAATGTTTGGAGATCACCAGCACCACGTCACGTTGACTAAGGTGCCATTGTATTTTATTTCCTATTTTTCCTAAATAATACATTTATTCTTGTGTCAATATAAATATAAAACTCTGGTTCATATTGTAAATATTTTATTTTTCTTTTGTTTTTCATCATGGTGGGTACCATTTCGACTAGCTAGGGCGCCCGCGTCGCGTCGGGACAAAGTAAACCTGTAAGTGCGCCGCGAACTTTTGAGATCCCGTACTATTTGTATATTATATTGTACATCTTTATACAGCACCCTAATGCGAGACACACGATCAATCACAATCGTTTCATTTTGACGGTTCAACAACACTCATTGCGTTATTTACGTTGTTGAACAGACAATTTTTTCGAACATATGAAGCAATGGTTTTTTCAATATTTTTCAAAATGATTCAGATTTGAGAGATTGTTTTTTTTTTTTAATATACTATATTTTTCAGGCCTATGGGCTTCGAAAATACTATCATCATTTTCATTTCATTGGTCATTTTGATATAAAAAAAATCCACAGAAGTCATGGTCCCATGACCTTCATTGCATTGAAAATGACTTTATTTCATTAAGGCACTTAAAATCAGACGAGTTACATAAAAGGGAGAACTTCAATCAAGCATGTTAAGAATAATAAAAATACAAGAAAATAAAGTAATTTTTCTCAAACATGCTTGGAAATTCGAGTATTATTTTGACAACCTTCTTCAAGATGAATCGAAATTACTGTACAGGGGCCGTATTATGAAGTATTAATTCCATCATTATTCCAGTGTGAGTGAGAGACGGAGCTATACAAGGCCGCTAGCACCATCCCTTTTCGCAGTGGAATAATGATGGCATTAATACTTAATAACAAGGCCCTTGGTCGAATACATGCGAGCGCCCGGCCGGCAATGTTTGTATGAAAACTCCGAACTTTTTACTTCAACTCATGGCAACCAAGGAGGTAACTTATCAAAGATTTTATTGAAATTTTGATTAGGCTTGTAAGTAGAGCTGTTTAAAGTAAAGAAGAAATAAATGAACACAGTGGCGCGTGAAAAATTATCAAAATTATAATTAATTTACTTCAAAATTAAAAAAAAACTAAATATTTTATTTCACATAAACCTACATGGGCACTTATGAAACGTCAGAAGCTAGGTGCACGGTTCCAATTGGTCGTTTCCTATGGAGAAGTGCCGGCAAGAAACTCCACGGTTACTCTTTTAAACATAATTGGTTTTTACAATATTTTCAAATAACAGTGTTATTAGGTATGGGAGGACAGTGTCGGTCTTTCAACAAGTACCAGGTACTTAACAAGATACTCATAGATATAATAAAGAAGGAGATATGGCGTGGAGTTCAAAATGTATAGAAAACCGATGAAGCTACAATTGCCCCTCCATAACGCTAATATTGCACACACAGTTCTGTCAAAACAATACTACGAACAAGTGCACACACGCGCCATCGATAACTCAGTCATTTAAATATAAACCTTATTATTTAAACCACAGCGTACTTTTTCCGTATAATTACTCATACTAAAACAATTATCATTGTGTGTTGTCGGGACTCGGGGGCGGATACGACATAGTGCTTGACTAAATCGAAGAGTTATCGATAAATATATCGATAAATTTACTATAAAGGTTTTGGAAATAAAGTAAACAAAAACGATATGAAACCAACAAAACATTATTTAATTAATTAATAAAAATATTTTAAAAACAATTACAAATCAAACGACACGTAGTTATATATGATTATGCCATAAAATGTTCAAAAAAGAGATTCTCGTTTTTGTAGAGAACCAGTTAGCTGACCTTACTATGGCATCAATCCATTGATTTTTTACTTGCTTCTTTTGGGAAACTGAAACGGTACAATTACAATTTGTTAGTGACTTACTGAATTATATAGGTATACGAAGCTAATCATAAACTTGTAAGTTTGCAGGCTCTTAAAAAACCCGTATTTTTAAGAAATTAAATTCTTCTTTCTTTAGTAACTAGGGGTTTTTGTGACAATAACACACACGCATGCATAAGAAATAAATAGCATGAATGTTGACCCATTGCCAAATCTTTAATAATAACCTTATTAAAAGTAATTTTCATATTACAATTCGCAGTCGACTTTCTTGTCGATAGACTTCGTCAGACCTCCACGAGCACATCACTAGCTCGCGATCAAATACGGCGGACCCGAGCAGCGGACGCACCATGCGACATTACGGCTTATTGAGGTTTCGTTATGTCAGATTTACATTGCTTGTTCAGTCACTCAGTGACAGACTGAGGTGGTTGTAAAAGAGCAATGTATTTAATGCAAAAATAATACTGTCGGGATAATATAGGAAAACAAAAATAAAGAAGTACAACTCAGATATATTTTACGGCTTGTTGTTTTTCGTGATTTTTAAGACAAATATTGTAAAATACTTGTATTTACCTGTGGTAACTGATGCCATGACTTCTAAAAATTTTGTTTTGGCTTCTATTTTTGCACGAACCCACTTAACAAGACGGCATAATCGTTTTTTTTACGATCGCGGTTGACAACACACTAACTCGCGGTGACGGCCATTTTTTCAATAGCTGAGCGATAAGCTCAGGTCCACGTGGTCGGCGACACGCCCCCTTGCCACTTCTCCTGTTTTTAATGTCTGTTTTTAATATTTCTGTGAAGATAATGATGCTCAACAAATCTACTTAGTATGAATTACTGAAAGTACTTTACAAGCCTTTGCCCGACTTTGCACCGGCCCACATTAATATACATATTTAAGACAAACTAGTGCGCGTGTACTTACAGTGTTTTTTTACGTATCAATTGAATATTTTAACTATCACAGCTAAGTAGGCTTTACAGGTTAACGAGTAATATTCGGGCAACTTAATTTGCAGTTTGAAAAACATGTTCTCCCATACATTCCACATGGAGAACATGTTTTTCAACTACAATGTCAAGTTTGTTATTGGGATAAATTTATCCCAACACGGAACCCTCCAATGTGCGTGGTCCAACACGCACTTGGCCGGTTTTTCTATCTTAATAATTGAGGACACTAGCCCCTGGCCGCACTTTTCTTCAAAACGGGTTCCCTACTGAAGCGATCGAAAAACTGGCAACCCTACTTACAACCCTTAAGCTTCGTGTATACTAGTGCGACGCGACAGTGCGACGCAACATATTGTTATTGTTTTATCGTGAAGTTTTCTTAGAAATTGTATTGTTCTAGTCGCGTAACACCGTCGCGTCGCGCTGGTCTGCACGAGCCTTTATGGAAGAGTGCTAGTGTTGTGCGTAACTGTGTTATTGTTATTGACATAATGATTTACGAATCTAACTTTGCTTAGGTAATGGCAGAGTAGAACCTCGTATGCGTCGTCACGATTACATAATTATGAACATTAATTCTAAAAGTTGGCAACGTCACAAATAGCTGTCAAATATTTACCTGTTTTGATTAATTTGGCAATATTACTGTATGGAAATATGAAATATCAATAACTAGTGAACTAGAATAATAAGGGGAATGTGCTAAGGTTCTCTCGTTTTTTTGTAATTTGCAATACAGTGGCAGGTTGTATGTTGATTACATGATTATAATATGATTCGCGACCGTCACAACAAATAGGAAATATGAAATATCAATAACTAGTGAACTAGAATAATAAGGGGAATGTGCTAAGGTTCTCTCGTTTTTTTGTAATTTGCAATACAGTGGCAGGTTGTATGTTGCTTACATAATTATAATATGATTCGCGACCGTCACAACAAATATGGCTTTACAGAAATATAATCATTGGAATCAGCAATACAACTCCAATTAGCATAATCCTCAAATGTCATGATTTCATGAAATATTCATTCAATAGGATTACGAGAGTTGTATTGATGATTTCTATGATTATAATTCTATAAATAAACATTTGTTATGGTCGCGAATCATATTTAGATGAAAATACAACCAAACTGACCTGTAAATTGCAAAAAAAATAGAAAATTTTAATTTCGCGGGCTGGCCTGGCGCTTTCGCCTTAATAATGAATACATACATACGTACATATAGAGATTAGATTATCATACTCATACGGCTATTGGCTGACCAAAATAACAGCGATTACCTTTTCTTGCCACCCCATTAAAGGAATCTATCTATAAACGAGTACCTACCTAAAAATAAAAACATGTTTGTTTATAGCATTTATTTGTTTGAATTGCATGTATTCGAAATCTCTAGTTTGCAGCATTTTATCTCACGAACCAACGCGCGCTTTACTTGTGGTAAACAAATGTACAAACACGCGTGAATGTGTGCGTAAGCGCAGCAGCTCTCGGTACCGTCCGAGACACGGGCGGAAGTGTGTGTGTGAGTTATGTGCTGACGCTACTCGTCTTCACGCTCACATTCTATTCACAGCGTGTTAACACTTGGTTACCAAAAGTAAAACGCGCGTCGCTTCATGAGATAAAATACTATACATAATCATTCAACAACAAGGTAGGTACAAAATCCCTACCGTGCATTTATCCAATTCAAAATACATTCAACTCATTTCTTCTCAGGACTCGGTGGCGAGGCCTGTGGGACCTCCATATGCTCGCAGCTGATTCCCGTGGGCCTGCAGTCAGCCCTGAATGATACCAACCAGACGGACGAGGTCTACGGACACCCGAGGTACAACGTGTGTCCTGCGCTTTGTAAGAACCAGCTCGGTAAGTTTATAATAACTAAAACAAATGTAGCAAGATCACCATTTGCCTATTCCCGTTCACTTTGTATAGGTCAGCTTCCAGTCAATACGGGGTTTAAATCTGAATATACTTGCCTAACAAATAAAACGACAAACTTTTGTTATACTCGTAATTTGAGAAGAAACGAACGTGACACGTGACGGTTCACTTCGATTGTATAGATATTATGTTACCTTCTAGCTTCAGCCCGCAACTTCGTCCCCGTAAAATTTCGGCCCCGACCCACCGCGTCGCATCGCCCGCCCGTGCTAATACTACGTTTTCGCTTAGCGTTCTTTCTGTTTTTTTTTTCTTTTTGCTCGGCTACTTAGGGTTGTAGCGTGATGTTACATAGCCTTCCTCAAGAATTGGGCTATACAATGCAAAAAGATTTTTTCAAATCCGACTGGTAGATCCGGAGATTACCCCCTACATACAAACTTACAAACAAACAAATTTTACCTCTTTATAATATAATAGTATATATACATATAGGGTTGGGTTGGGTTTTCCTATCTGGAATTTCTCAGTAGCAGCCCGGAGTCTGGATTTGTGCCCGGTTGATGGCAATAGGCTCGCCCCCTATTACATGGGACTTAAACATAACTGGCGAAATGTGGGTGTACCTACCTACTACAGGTAGGTACACCTCTGCCCAACCCTTCGGGGAAACAAGGCGTGATGTTATGTTATATACATATAGATTTTGTAGCTATAATAGACTTTTTCTTTTGTTATTAATAAAAAGGTAAACCAAATTGGTAATTATTATTAATTTATTCTACAGACAACTATGTACTACACTTTTGAAATTGCAATAACTTTTAAAGTTCACAAGATAATATATAAAGTTCAGTGTTGAGTCTCAATTCTCACTATTCAGTTCCGATGGAAGGTGAAGAGTGTACAGGGGACCTGGTGAGCGATACATTCATGCCTGCCTCACAGAATGAGTCCAATAAGGTAGAGGTGCTGTACATGTATGGGCTGGCATCTCTTCAGAAGGTCGCACGGAGCTAGGGGCCATAGAAAAATAGAAAATGGCACCCTGACTGGGGAAAGATATGCTCAAGAGATCCTTAAATTTAGTAAATATGGGCGATGGATCGATACCGATGCAGGATAACGCCCGGCCACACACCGCTCGGGTCGTACAAGCAACAAGTGCCATTCAACGTGGCAATGCAGCCAGCCTTTTGGGCACTTTTCCTGTTGACAGCGATGCGGACGAATTTTTTGATGCCCTATAATTACCCCCCCCCCCCCCCCCCCTTTTATATATATACTTGTACATATTATTATTTTAAGTCTGTTAGTTTTTAATCAAGGAAATACGTGTGTGTGAATAAATAAAAATATATGAAAAAAATCTAGATGTTAGTAGACAATTTAACTTATTTGCTATGTGAGTACTCAAATTCTACTACAGACAGGGTGTTTTTTTTAATAAGATACCTCATTATGGGGCTTACTTCAGGCAGGAGGCTGTTGCTACTGTCCCGCAACCTTGTGAGAAGAGAAGCATTCTTTTTCCGCACTACAGCTGAGAAGCTATCTACTCTGGCTTGAGCAAACATTCCCTACAGAAACACTGCAATAACGGGGCAGTAGCAACAGCGCCCTGGAAGCGTTGTTGGATTGAATACGCAACGCATTGGCGGCACGTTTAGTACAGCTGATCCGTAGAGCGCTCGAGTACAGGGATGTGCAATACGCTTTAAAAAGCGTGATTTTGACTGTTTTTAGTTTTACTAGTTTATCACAACACATAGTCGAAACAAAATATTCCTTTTTTATTCCGGTTAAGCCCGTGGTGTCTAACAAGTACATTTCGCCCAGGCCGTCAATCCCTGCTGTCCAACATGTTGGACAGTGACTTTATGCGGCTTCCATCTCTATTTATACTTATAATTAAAGTCTAATATTCTCTGTGGCATTTTCAGTCTATGGTCTGATAAATATTCTTGTAGGAAGCTTAGGTATCCTTTTTCCCACTATCTACCCTAAATTTGATTCGGCCGACTTTTTATATTAATTAAAACTTTCTTTGGACAGGTGCCCCGCTCTGTAGCTGCTCAAGTCGTGATGCTGACCACTCTGTTGATTGGACTGCCGTATGCACAGCCTTCTGTTACGATGGATATGCTCTTAGCGGTAAGTCCACCATGAATGTAAATTAAAATATTCTGTTATATTAATCCACCACGCTCATGTATTAGGCTGGGTATACACAACTTTCGCGTACTATGTAACTGATCTGCACATCTCTTTTAAATTTGCATAAAACCGGCTACCACAACGAAGCAAATGCACCGTAATGGAGCAGAATTGATTCAAGTTTATTGAAAATCTATTTTAAAGTTTAGTAAAATTACAAACTGATTTTATTTCCATTTTACATGAAAGAACGAACTAATTTTAGTTTCATAGATCATACTTTTTGTTTAACCAATTTTACCTTATAGGCTGCTCAACCTGTGAAACGACGTCCACCGAGGCATCTGCGACCTTTCAATCCTCTCGGTCCCTCTCCACCTATGAGGGCTGGGCAGCATGGTGCAACGTACAGTGCAGGCAAGGCCAGGGAGGGGCGGCCTGCAACTGTGACCGGACGCCTTTCCAGTAACGTTAACCACTTTTACCCTTAATATGTTTTACCCTTGAAATGCTTCGAAAACTACGGCAGCAAGGTCTCACGATTTTTAGCTACAGTGTTAGTTTTATCGATTTTATCGGTTTTTACCCTTTTTGTAGATTTTACCCTCTATGATTCATACGTAGTTTTAGAAGTTTTCTATGGCGTAAATAAATATTCGAATGTAACTTTGATTATTTGGATCTGGCGTTAGAGATTTTGTGTGTATCCTAACACACTTATTGCCCGCACTACCGCACAAATAATATTGGTTTGCCATTTACATTATTCAAACCTTAAACTTAATTACAATTATTCCTTATTTTTTGTACTCTAAGGTAGGCATTTCAAAAGAATATAATTATTAGATCAAATAAAAATGCACAATACAATTTAAGCATTTCTATCGTATTAATTTTAATATACCACTTACATTTTTAATCACTTTAAATGATTTAGTCGTACATTTAAGTGAAAAGTACTTGGCTTGCTATTAAGTACGTATAATAACATAATTAAAAATATTAGATAGTAAGCATTTATTATTGTTTTAATTCTTAAATTCATTTAAATCTAAGCACTGTTTAACCAACATATTTTAAGACGTATTTAATCATTGAATAATAATTGTAATTATATAAATAAGAAATGAAAAATCTGCGCGCAAGACAATATTACGAGTAAAACTTAAATGTAACATTCCATTTATTGTGATTTAAGTACATTTTTCATTTATTAAAGTTTATTTTTCATTTATTTTCGTTTTTATTTTATTTTTTCTCCTTATGTTTTGAACCTACCAGTCAATTATTGATTTCGACTCCCTAAATTTTTCAATTTTAATAATTCGTGTTGTTAAAAATAGTAAAAAAAATGTTTAGCATTACGTGGTGTAGTCAGTGTCGTAAAAATGTGTGTAGTTTTTACAGAATGGAGTTTTAATCATAGCGTATCTTTTTAACTGTTCCTGCTGTTCGGGTTTTTCGTCTTTGAACCTGTTAAACTTTATGACACTTTAACGCCGTTTCGTCTGTATATTGATGATCACAATCTTTCCAATGTGGTCATCGTAAAAACTAATATAATATAATAAGTACATTTATCGTACATATTATTTGTACTTATCGTACTCATTTCAATGCGAAAAGCGATCAGCAAATTGATAAAGTATCCTGCATCAAATGGCGAGTCCCCTAAAAACAAACGGCAGAATAACAATATATGACATGATTAAAAAGATATTTTGAATATATTTTTCTTATTTTCGTAAATAAGATAACAAACAACTGTATTGTTTAGTTATATAGCCAGCAAAACTAGCCTATACTAATTAATCTACAAATCTTTAATAATAAGGTATAATAATAATAATTTAATTACGCGCTTGCAATGACACTGTAAACTTGAAACTACCATGTTTTTGTATTAAAAAATAGTCAAGGGTTTTAATTGGCACTTCGCTCTCTAATATCTAAGCATAATACTTTGATTATTTATATGTCTAGATAGAGTTTCGCACTGCTAAAGAACTAAAACAAAGCAAACTTTTAATCCTGATGTACGTGACAGTTACACTCGCGCCACGTCATTGTGCTGTCATTGTGCTGTCATTATGCTGTCATTGTGCTGTCATTGTGCTGTCATTATGCTCTCATTGTGCTGTCATAATGCTTTTCTAATGTGTGAGTTCATCGCTTTGACTCTCTATGTAGACATGTTTATATCTTTGGCCTAATAGTCGTTTAATTTAAAGAATTCAGTGCCAAGATATATCTACTCCAACATTTAAATAAGCATTCCTGTACAGACAATAGTTCATGCTTGTACGTATAGTTACTATGGTAAGTAAATTGCAAGTCTGTGAGTAAAACTTTGTTAAGTATAGGTATGTACTTATCTTATAATCAAATGTTTTCACGTCTCTCATTAAGTACTAATAATTATAGCGATCCACTATAATGGAAAAATCTTCTAATAATCACTTTTAATTCATAGTGCTTTGCTAGCATCCTAAATAATACCTGAAAAAACCTAAACGTTAACTTACTCAAAAAAAGCATAGATTTGAAAACCATACGAGATTCCTAGTAATTTCAACGATTATGCTAAACGAGACCTCGTTAAAAATACAATTAATTATAGCGACTAAAATGTGAAATTGAATAAATTATCCAATAAAAATTAGTAAGTAATCAGACCGTCAAAAATGATCATGCAATATTAAGTACCTTAATATCGCCACAGATGGATACAGATGGTTCACTCCGCAAATTCCTTTACATAAAAAGCGACTCTTGGTACGACATTATAAAATGCAATTCAGGTCACACAGAGCGGGAGACGTCATTTGATGATTTCCCACCCAAAAAAAAAAAAAAAAAAGGTCACACAGCGCTGATTACCTAGAGTTAGGTATATTCCCCTAAAAGTTGCCTCTCTTCCTATTTCGTAACTCATAATATATCTTCTGTGACTACATTACACTCACTGAATTGGTCCGACAAGACGGGCCTGCCGCGTACTTGTAGCTTTATACCTAAAATACCCAGAGTGGACCATCTGTCATCTGTGATATCGCCAATAAAAGATGTAAGCACCTACCTTTCTTAAAAACCATTTAAAGTTAAACATCCCCTAACTGCACTATTATTTATGTAAGTATGAATACAAATAATCAGTCACACTTTTAAATGAATTCACAAAATGCCACGATGTTGTAGGGTCCACAAAAGTCACACCACCACTTTGTATCGGACACTCACTGAAAATAATTCCTTAAACGTTTTTATTACTACAAACTACTAATTTACTCGGTAACCGTGCTATGGGCATGAAGAGTAATAAATAACTAGCTAAACAATAGGTCTAGGATTTGATCGAGATATTACAATGTTATAGAATTGGCATTTATGTTTTATCGATTTTTATTATAGCCACATCTTGGCCTAGTTTAGACAAGGCGACATAAGAACTATCTGAAAAAAAAATTGCTCCACTGCTCTCGAAATTATGAAACCAGCATGTCCTAGAACCAAAAATTTGAAGACATAACATTTACCAAGCCGAGACCTATGTCCCAGCAGTGGGCATGTTGCAGGCTGATTAAGTACTTATCATAAAATTAAAATTTCATGATTCATCTTCTACTTACGTATGGGCGACGGAAAAACGATTAAATTGCTCATAGATAAATATTCTCCTATCAAGGCTGGTAATGCTGCCTGTCCAGAATGTGATCTTGAAAAGCTAAGTACAATATTGACCAAATCCAAGGCGTTTTAAAAAGAAATATGACACTTCTATCTATTCCAAAGAATACTAACATCTCAGATTCTAAATTGATTAATTAGAACAACTCAACGTAGAGTGATTGCTCATCTTCACGGAATTTATTACATTCATGGTGTAATTAGATGAACTGATACATTTTGGGATAGAAATATCAAGGTCTTGACTGATCTATGATCGGAAAGGTTTACGTCCAACTATGAAATAGCTAGGAAGCACCACAGTGAAGAATAGAAGACACAATCTTTTCAATGATATAAAATTATATTGAACTAGCTGTTGCCCGCAACTTCGTGTGTGATCTAGGATGAAAAGTATTCTATGTCCATCTCCAGGTCATGGTCTACCCATGTGCCAAGTTTCATCCAAATTCGTTCAGCCTTTTAAGCGTGGAAGCGTAACAAACAAGTAAACTCACTTTCGCATTATTTTATAATATTACACGAGTATCTATTAATTAATTAGGATGAATTCGGCAATTTTATCAAATGGGTTAAGTTATTCCTGAATTATTACACAAACATTATCATCTTTCTACTTTGATTTAAAAAAAACTCTTATCTCTAATTGCAAAACTTAATAATAATATTTCATATAATCCATTGGTAATAATTATAACTTTAGACATCCGCCTAGCCTCTTCCAATTATTTGGGGCCGGCTTTTTTTCTTACAGTAGGTAATGGGTGATTTTCACCCATAGACAGGCAGTCTATGTAGAATTAAATTCAGATGCTATACTTACCCAGCTCAATAATTCGGGAATATCAAAATTTTCGTCAATTTCTCTTTTTATATGCCTAAGCTATAATACCTAGCTGTACCTATAATTCTTGTCAGTATAACGCGACATATCGCTTGTGCTATATTGACAGGTGTTAAAGTAATATATCATAATTAAAAAATAAATAAAAAACTTTATCGACAAAATATCATAGTTTTAAGGTCCAAAATAGTGTTTAAGGTGCGCAAGTGTGAATGTTTCATAATAAAAGAATTAATTCATGATATGAATGACACAAAGTATGTAAGGTGTGGAATGAATGAATGTGTGTGATAATGGTCCCTGTTTTTTGAAATTCTGTTCAAGATTATGATTAGTAAATCTGTCTAATGTATATCATGTTAGCTGTTTTACTTGTAATCATAACAGCCGCAGCGGGCTGAAGCGCAACGCATTTTTATATAGTACTAGCTCTTGCCCGCGACTGCGACTGCAATTCAGGGTAAAAAGTAGCCTGTGTCCTTCTCCAGGTCAAGGTGTATCCCTGTGCCAAATTTCATCCAAATATGCTCAGCCGTTTCAGCGTGAAAGCGTAACTAACAAACAAATTCACTTTCACATTTATTTAGGTTTTTATCTCACGAAGCGACGCGCTTTACTTGTGGTAACCAAATGTACTAACACGCTGTGAATGTGTACGTAAGCGCAGGAGCTCTCAGTACTGTCCTAGACACGGGCGAAGTCGGGAGTGTGTTGTGCATGTGTGTCTTATGTGTTGACGCTCTCGTCTTCACGCACACGTTCACAGCGTGTTTGTGCACTTGTTTACCACAAGTAACGTGCACGTCGCTTCGTGAGATAATAAAATACTGTGAAAAGTTCGGTGTGGCGTTGGTTCATAGGAAATATACAAAAGTGAAATAGGAGGATTTTTGCCTTGCGACCCGCCCTAATTTGCGCTAGCCTTAACAGAACATGTTGAAGATTTACTGACCAACCGATTGGTCGCAATGGTACCAGCCAAATTACTTGACATTAAAATTTGACGATGGCGCATTCATACTTATCTAACTATATATTAAAAATGAAATGCTGTCCGTTGGTAAGCGTACGGACTTGAGAACAAATAGACTGAGTTGGCAATTTTGAGTTTTAAAATGTTCGTATCAGGTTCTTGCCGAAAGAAAATTTAAGTTGCCGGGAAAATTGGAAAATTTGGGAAAACTGAAAGTGCATTTTTCTATGAAAATTGAAATTTGGGCAGGGCGTCGTATGTCGGTGAGCTAGTATTGACTATAGTCCAGGTTTCCTCGGGATGCTTTCCTTCGCCGATGTTAGTAACGTCCAAGATAAACTCAGAAAGTACTTACATAATTATATATTAGAAATGTCACATCGGTACTTGCCCGGATTTGAACCCACAACCTCGCCAAGAGAGAGTAATCTTCAAACTAACGTTATTGGAATTGGTATTTGGGAAGCTTGACAGAGCACAGTAGTTTTTTATCAAGTGACTGGTTATAGTTACGAGAACTGAATTTAAAAACATGAGTATCCTTTTGGGACTAGCCGTAGTCGGGTAAAAAACGATGACTATATTCTATACTTTCCGAAGTTAGCACAATTATTTTTTTAATAAAAAAAAAATCGTTTATCGGCGTCTTGATACGGAAACATTTGTACTGTTTGTTTCAAGATAGGCATAACTGAAAACTTACATGCGTGCCTTCAACGCTAAATAAAATGCATGTTTCTAGGAAAATAAGCGTGAAAATGTGTAGGTGGGAATATTAATATAGCTTAGAGGGGCTCGAAGCTAACTAACAATAGCCCCCCGGCTCGATCGAAGGTTAGGCGCCGCCGGTTTCTGGATGGGTATCCTTCCATCATACATCGAGACCGCGGAGGGGACCTCGGACAACACATTAAGCAGTTGGTCCCAGCTGACATTCGTAGAACTTTGAACGTCGTTACGGGTAGTCAAAACCCATCACCAGTCTGACAACCAGTCTTACCAAGGGGTATCGTATTACCCAGTTACTGGGTTATGGAGGTCAGATAGGCAGTCGCTCCATGTAAAATACTGTATTCAGCTGCATCCGGTTAGACTGGAAGCCGACCACAACATGGTTGGGAAAAGAAAGGGAGATTGATTTTTGTGTAAGTGGGAATATTGTAGGTAATGTGACATTTTATCAGCGATAACGAAGTCAAAGTGTATTAGATTGACATAAACGACCGAAAACCTATGTGAATCCTGTTGAAAGTCGTTGTAGAAATACGAAACTCTGTAAAAGCTATTGCTACTTTTCCCATCGAGCTAAAAATGGGTGACAGATTGTCAACAGATTCACGACTGACTGAAATGACAACAATGGACATCAACAGTTTGCACAGGTGTGAGTACTATGTACTAAAGAGACATTTACCGGGTAATTATGTCTTTCATTGACTTGAATGTGCCCTGGCGGCTGTGAGTAGGTATGTCATGCTCACTCAAATGTCTCGCTGATGGTGGCGTGTGTGTTGGATCATTTAGCTCCCTTCAAAATGGTTGAGCTGAATGGTGCTGATCCATACGTCATGTTCGTGAACGGGCGCCGTCAGTTGGGACTGGTCAGCTGCCAGGGCTTATTTCAATTTTCGAATGGTTATTTGTTTTTATCTTTTTATTACGGACATTTCTAAATTGTTCTCACATGTATAATTTCAACATGAATGATGTAACCAATTTTTTGTAACAAATTTTTGATCCAAAGAATGTCCGTGGATTGTCTTGCCGGTTCTTCTCCATAGGTACCTACTACGCTTTGGAATGGGCAACTAGCTTCATATTTCTGACTGACGGACTCCTTGACAATTCAAAAGTGCCTGTAAATGGTTTAATTGAAATAAATGCTTTGAGTTTGAGATTTACAGTTTGTTAGCAAATTGTGTTGATTTAATTACCCTTACATAAACCAGGTGAAAATGTGTGACTTCAAATTTGTATGATCAGCGTGCAGCGGGGTTATTGCGTAGCAATGGCTTTCATATTGACAGTTCAACAACATTCATTGCGTTAGTTACGTTGTTGAGCAGACACATTTTCCGAACATTATGAAGCAATGGACGATACGTAATTAGGGTGCGGGATTCAAGCTCGGGCCAAACTGCAGCGAATCCCGCGCGGGATGCAGAACGAAATTCACTCTCGCCGATTGTCAACTAAATTGTATGGAGTTCAAACTGATGACGCTAAAGCTACGGAAGGTATTTCATAGAAATATATAGAAACCAGTAGTGTCGCGACGACACGTCGCCTGGGCAGCTAAGGACTTGTACCATAAAGAATCAATTAAAAATTGACGTCCGCATTCGCGTCTCCCCGCACGGGATTCACCACTGTGTGGCCAGACCTTAAGAAAGAATGTGTGTAAAAGTTGGAACTTCATGTCTGATTGTGTGACAGTGTGTGTGTGTGTGTAAGTGGAAACTAACGAATGTTGTGGAACACGGAAGAGGGTGTGTGTCTGTGTGTGAGTGTTTAGTTATAAATCAACCAAGAATAATCACAACAAACAATATCACGAAGGTCTTCCAATAGGTAAGGGTTAGTCTGTAAGATACATATGTAAATTAAGTATGAATAATCAATTAATATATAATTACTTACCTTTAAGCAAACTATTATCTGTAAATATAAATTTTGGAAACATACCTATATTTTTTTAATAAATATTTCGACATCCTCGTTACTGTTAAATTTAAAAAAAATAAGATTAGTGTTTAGGTATAATGTAATAATTATTGCATTGGGTAATCATACATCGTTAGGGTAATTTCCGTTAACAAAATAAATAATTGTATATACATCCTTTAATCGTTTATCGGGCTATTAGCAAGTAAATAATGGGTGATCCTGATAATATAATACTTATTAGGTATAAGTTCACGACTGCTTTCCCCGAAGGGTTAGGCAGAAGTGTACCTAAAGGGCATCCACAAAAAAAATCTACAACTTCTCTAAAGCAAGAACGATATAATATATAATCTAATTTTTTCAAAGACTTTAAACTAATCTCCATAATTTCCTTGAAACGTCTGTGTTTAACCGTTCTATAAAAAAAAAAAGATTCCAACGAATTGAGAACCTCCTCCTGTTTTTGAAGTCGGTTCATAAGAAAATAATGCCCGTTTTTACTGACACTATTTGACATCAAAATACAATGCGTAGATTAGCAGCTCAGCGCAAAAATAACATTTCAGCAATCTCTAGGCAACAACTAAGATTACTATTAAATCGATTCCCGATACGCAATGCTTAGATAACTCTAGCGGGTTGCCTAGCAACAGACTTTTAACAATATTGAAAAACACTGAACTTTACAATGATATTATATGTAAAAAGAGGTAGATAGGTTATAAACGTTCCGCAAGTGGCACGTCAAAAGTTGGCTAACTAGCCACATTTTCTACGTTTTGTCTCTTTTTCGCTCCCGATAATTACGACATGCCCTCCTACTTCCACGTGTCATATAATAGTGTGATATAGTGCCGTTTTTGAAGATAGAATGTTAGGTAGGTAACCTATCTACGTCTCTTTAGTTCTAATATCATTGGAACTTTACATAAAAACAGACAGACAGGTGTCAAAAATGTAGATTTCGAAGCTTACGAGTTGTTAACTTAGGTACTGTACTGAGAAACGAATGGTCATGTTGCTTATAGATCTGAGGGGCAATTCTCGTATTTTTTAAGAACGTTCCCATTCGTATCTCATTCGCAATCTGTCAAAAATACAATCTATTTATCACGGAACAGAATTTTTGCTTGTTTTAGTGCTATTTACCGACATTTTCGACACAGAATTTGACAGATCGCGACTAGAGTGTGAACATTTCTAAGGTCCTCTGCTTACATAGCCGTTATTGAAAACGGGCATTAGAGTTTCTTTGACGTGCCTACTTATTACTTAATTATAGAAAATAAGTTATACCTACAAGTTACATAGAGTAAAAGCGCGCTTTAAGTACATAACATTTGAAAAGTCACGCACAATAATTACTTAACATGTTAAGTTAGATAAAAATATAACCCTCCTTAACTTTAGAGTGTGTATTTTTAGCTTAGGCGTTAACGTCGCGTCGACGCCACGTAGAGGTTACGTAAATGTCGGGTAAAAATCTGTTATAGTTTGCGTAGTGTTTACGGTGGTTATGCTTTCGGCGAACGTCTTCGCTGTTCAAACGTCAAATCCGAAGGCAACCTACCACCACCTCTTTTAGCAGTATTATTTTAATCTTACTTGAGTGTGGGAAAGAGATGGAGCTAGACGTTCTGTATAGCTCCACTTCTTTCTCGCACTGAAGTAACATCAAAATAATACTGCTTAAAGAGGTCGTGGTTGGCCCCCGGGCCCTTTGTCCAGAGGGACCGACAACGGGACGTCAACGAGAATGACGTTGTGCGGTGGACAGTGTTAGCATGTATCTATCTATGAAAGTGCGTGCGTTCTAGTAAATACGTGCATTAGTATCATGTAGGTACGTATTGTATACGTGCAAATCAATGCTGGTTAAGTATTATGCGAGATATATTTTGGGCATAAATAAATACCTATTAAGGGTTAAAAAATAAACACAATTTTCTAAATTTAAAATTCACTATCGCGGTTGTATATTCAATCATTTTGTAACATATTGGTGTAAAATAACTAGAATTATGTATTAAATTTGTTATTCGAAAAATTAATAATAATAAGAGGTTTCATTCAATTATTGTCTTCCAATATTATTGTTACATATTTCTTAAATGTATTGTATATCTTATATATAAAATTCTCGTGTCACAATGTTCGTTCCCGTACTCCTCCGAAACGGCTTGACCGATTCTCATGAAATTTTGTGAGCATATTGAGTAGGTCTGAGAATCGGCTAACATCTATTTTTCATACCCCTTAGAGATAAGGGTAGTCAAAAAATAAAAAAAGTTTCAAAACAACGTTTGCGGGGTCAGCTGTTTCTTATAAGTATGTATTGGAATGAATAACGATTCATTCACAAAGAGCAATTTAATTGCCTGTTGAATGCAATAAGTTTATGCAATAATAAAAGTTGTGGCATCTAGTCGACGGTAGATATCTTTTGATTAGCTTTTAATTACCTATTGCATGCACACAAAGAAATTGCTTCGTGTAAATTGCCTTTAGTATATTGTTGACTCTGTTTATGTACTTTCAATACCTATATAATTATTGATTAGTTATAGAACAAACTTGTTATTTATTTGTAATTCAGTGGTATCAAAACCATATCAAATTAAATACCTACCTAGGTAGGCATTTGATTTGATATGCAAATGCAGGATGTAAAAAGACCCATTGTGAAGCCATCATTACGAATTCTGTACATGAAACTAAGTACAGTCCGATTCAAATTTAATGGCGGCTCGGAAGATGAGGCGAGTCGCTGCGCAGTAACGATTTCATGTGTCAGCGGGAGTGAGGGGTGGATTACTGCGCAGCGAGTAGCTAACTTCAGAGCCGCCATTAAGTTTGAATCGAACTATATATGAGCAAAAATAAATGCGGGACTCTGATATTTCTAAACCGGTATGCTTCGAATACTAACATTATATAACTTTTTAAATAGTTAATCTATAAGATTTGACCCTTGAACCTGCGTCGAATCTCCATACCTACCTACCTATTTTACATTAGCATATAAATTATAATAGTATTCACGTGCGGCACATAATTAAGTAGATGGACTGTTTTTTATATAACAAAATAGCACAAAAATTGTGTAGTTTTCTAATCATTACAAAGATACAAATACCTAATAATGTTGGGAAATAATAAATGTTTGATCGATACAGTAGTATCGATAAGTATTCGCCTCCTTCTAAAACTACTTAGGTAAGCTTATAACCTACGATAACATTTACAAGTCGAACAAATCCATGCTATTTGCAGTAGGATCGATAACACAAATTAAGCTGATATAGGTATGGCTGAAGTGAGAAGGAAATGAAACCTGAGATGATAGAAAAGTATTGAAGAAGTATACATGCTGCGCAAACCACAACTAAATTGGGATCAGGGGATGCGTACTGTCGACCGCACATCATTTATAACAATTTGACATTGATAGCGTCTCTACGTCGTTACAGTAAGGGCGATTTTCATAGTGCAAGTGTTGCCACGCATATGCGGTTGATTGAACAATACCGTAGACCGGGGTTACTTTGATCAATATTAAACTTTGAAGGTTCATATCTTTTAAATTTGTGGGTGTAAAAAAATACTAAATAAATCTAGTGATCGGTTTTTTTATTACTCTCGATTCCTGTAATAATAAGTGAAAAAAATTGGCTTGATTTTGAGAAAAAAAAATTTAACTGCCTGATCAAAGTTATACGTAGGATGGGGTTACTTTGATACCCCTTATTTTATTGCGTAATTGCAAAGTAATTACGCAATTAAATAAACCCAATTACAATGCCAATACAATTTAAATATAATTACCCAATTATAATGCCAATACAATTTAAAAAATAAAAATCTTTCAACTAGAAAAATAAATATTGTCGCATGGGGTAACTTTGATCTAACAATTGATTTGATTGTTTGAATGACAATATATTTACCTTTTTCAATTAAAATGATTGGTGGATTCCCAGCGTGTCCTCAGGAAAGGATTAAACAGTTGTTCAGTGTTCATAACTCAGAAAAAAAACTACCTAATTGCGTTTCGTTTTAAGTAATTCACGATTTTATATGAAATGGAAGTTTCTATCAAAGTTACCCCGCGATTCAAAGTAACCCCGGTGTACCGGTACTTTTGATACATTTTAAGATTCAACTATCGACTATATACCAACTATACATAACCTAGGTAACTACTTTCGAAAGTAGGTATTGATTTGATTGAAACGTGCTAATACTATATAAGTCGATAGTCTATCGATTATAAGATTAATTTACGAGGTCGACTATCGATATAAAAACTATAGATAACTCCGCAACACTGACACAGCACTAGTGAAAATTGGAAACAATACATAGACACAACAACAAAATAACATCGTATGACGCCTATATTCCCCTAAGAACTTAGGCAGAGGTGAATAGGTAATATTTACTTAAGAAAACCCTCATTTCGCCAGATGTCATGAAAGTCCCATATATAAGTAGGTATATATAAAAATCTTACAAGAAACAGGAGAACCCATCGAGATATAAGCCAGAAATTTTAGTAAAATAATGACTTACCTAGGTGACACCTGGAGTCGAACTAAATACATACAATTGTTCCTGTCCATTAGTATATCAGGTATATCACGAATATAGTTATAAAGATGTACACGCCTACCGCCATTTAAAGCCAATCTCAATCAACACTTCAGTTTCGTCAAACTACTTTCAACTTTAGTAAAAACAATTAAATCTTATTTAGCCAAACTGTATTAAAACTTATTAAAAGATATAAAATTAGAAGAAATAGTTTATTTAAATAAAATTCGATAAAATATAAGTAACCTAAACTGATTTTTTTTAAAAACTCATTTAATTGAAATAGCGACATCATATTTAATCAACATTGTACCTAATTATAAGCAAATATTTTATATCATTAATAAACAACCTTAACAAAAATAATTATTATAAAACATTCAGGTACCTTTACGTCATTAGCGCCATCTAGCAGTGAGTCTCCATAATTATTAAAAACGGAATAGTCAACTTCTCTCGTCATAGGAAAATCTCGAGATTTCGTGTAAGTAGCGCCATCTAGCGGCGAGAAGCTACTTCTGACGGTAACTCTTGCAGTCTCTCACTATTCGAGTTATTCATGATGCGAATAGGCCGAGACCCGAAATGAGGTGTGCAATATGTAAATAATATGTATTAGAATTTTCTTTCTCTCTCAAGTTTACCTATTATTATTGTTGCATTATGATACGTGTTGCTGCTATCCGTGCAAAATAAGCTTGTTAATAATTAGTTAGTAAATATTATAATAACTCGATTTAAAATGTTGTGATGACAATAAACAACTTTTTATAATAAAATAAATGAGTAGATAACAAGTTAGGTTAACATCCTAGAATTAGAAGCATTAAGTATATATGTACAGAAGCCAGCACGTCAACCAACGTACTGCTAAAAGAGTAACCGTGGAGTTTCTTGCCGGCTCTTCTCCATAGGAAACGACCAATTGGAACCGTGCACCTAGCTTCTGACGTTTCATAAGTGCCCATGTAGGTTTATGTGAAATAAAATATTTTGAATTTGAATTTGAATTTGCTTTGTACAACCATCTGTCAAATTTCTTTAATTTATATTCAACTTTATCTTTGACATGGTTCAAAGCTGATTGGGAAAATTTGACAGTTTCGGGTAGGTTGATGTGCAGGCTGGCGTCTGTACTAATATTTGCTGATAAGGCGAAATCGCCAGGGCAGCCCGCTAAAATCAAATGTTCTTACGTTGATCATAAGATTTTAGCCTCAAATGTCATGATTTCATGAAATCGTAATTCAATGTAATTTGATCATTTGAATTTCACGGGCTACCTTAGCGCATCCTCATAAATGTTTCAGTGTTTGGAAATGTTCTAACATTTCCGTAACTTTAAGTCAGTAGGTATAATCGACGTATCGACTTATGGTGTCGAAATGAATGTAAATATGTTAACTACGTGTTCTAGCAATGTGCAATGTTTTATGTAAATAATTTAAATTATATATTTTAACTAAGAATAAATCTTGATTCTAGTCCATTCTGTTTATAAAATCCTGTGATATTTCTTTTCAAGTTATTGTTTCTAGTGGCAATGTTGTCTAGTTTATGGTATTGTACGTTTCAAAATAAAACAATAAATGGCTGATAAATGAACTTTTTGTTTGTTTACAAGATAAGATAATCAAGTGATCTATTATATTTCTGTAGATATGTAGTATAACTGTTGATAGCGTCTCTAACAAATGTAAAACTATCCAAAATGCTAGTGCCAAATATGTAAAGATACGCTAGGAAAATGCGTAAAAATCTAAATGTTTGTTCTAAAAAAAAATGCTACAATCAAAGTGTAACGCTGTTTAGATTATTTGTAAAATAAATGTGTAATGTCTGTTTAAATGGGAATTGTCTGTTTTATTCTTTTGAAACCCCTATGGACCATACATAAAGGAGATTGGCTAATATTGGCCAACCAAATACATTAAAATCTAGTGCTATTTACTTGAATAAAAGAGCTATTATGTGACTGTCCCTACCTTCCTTTCCATGAGATACTAAACGAGAACAGAAATCTATACGGCTACGTTCTACGCTGTCGAGCTACAAGCTCGCTACAAACAAACGTCAACAACTGCGCAACTGTAGCACATACGTCACTCAACTGGACATCTTATCACGCAAGAAGTTATTCGACAAAATGATATGGCGCTGCTAGTCCTGCAGTTTCATCTTTCTCGCAGTCTTGACTACTCTCGACCCTTTAAAAATAAATCCAAACTCCATGCTACTGTCGAAGAGAGAAAAAAGACCTTTAATTAGAAACAAATTATATCATCGTAGACCTACCCTAATTGCGTAATACACGATCAATCAGAATCTGAATCGTTTTGGAAACAGAATGCTAACCATTACTTTATAAGTTCGGAAAAAAAACTGCTCAACAACGTAAATAACGCAATGAATGTTGTTGAACTGTCAAAATAAAACAGATTAGTCGTAAATATGTTACGTAATTAGATAGCTGCATTTATTCACAACCATTTGATACGCTTCCGTGCCAAATTGAATAACAATCAATGGTATCGAAAGAGTCCTCTTTAAGTTGTCCAAAATCTTAAAACCGAAAATGTTGACAGTTTAAACCAAATAGATGACCGCTATTCTTCAGACACTAAAACTACGGGTTTCTAGAAACGTGGTCACCGCTCTTCTACCCGTGTCTTAACCGCGGCGGTTACGGCTGTTATGAAAATGATGAAAGTGGCAAAGATTGATAACGTTAGATTCGCCCTACCGCGTCAAAAGATAGTCGCATTTCTGATTCGTTTTGACACCTCTGACACACAATGACGCATTGACTACACTTGATTGATGAGTGAACTTGTTTGTTAATGTGTGAGCTCACTCTTCTCATAAGGACACTTTTTCTTGTGACTAAGTACGGTGAGGGCAAATCTAGCGATTTAAATCTGTGGGCAGCGGGGTTTGACTTCTCAAATACTGATGAAAATAACAGATTTCCATGGCGACCACAGACTACATAGGGATACTACGTATATGGCGACCGTTGTAATATGACGGCACCGCATTTTTTACTTGGAAGCCTGTCGTACGGTTGTGAATAGCTATACCTACCTAATAGCACTCGAATTATAAATTCATGGATTGGAAGGAATTTGTCAGCTCCACAACTCGGAAGTTTACATAAACATGTAAACAAGCTGACACGTACCTACAGTTTCAGGGTAAATCCTAGAGAGGAAGGTCAGTAAAAACAGGAATCAAACATCAGTATAATAATTTTATAATCAGAAAAGATATCTTAACATTTTAACAAATATATGACGGAGAGGGTACTTGTCTCTTTCGTTACCATCAGCCATGGGCGTACTATGGGTAGTGTTGGTTATTGCACAATAGAAAAACCGTTTGCAGTTCATATCAAATTATAATTTACGATTAAATTAAGCACAATAGCAATTCACACACTGTAGGTAAGATACACGACACAACACGGAATGCGCGACAGTTTATATACTACGTCTTCACTGGACCGCCACCCACGAACTCTGCATAACTCCGGCCAGTTCGAGTGTTATGTTGTAGACTTTTTCGAGCGCTGCTAGGCAGTGGTGACGTCCCGATTAGTCAATTCGGATTCGGTAACGTACTTCCGACTTATATGCCGGCCGCTTTCCGAAATAGAACATAATCGCTCACAGCGCTGACATCGATAATTGGCGTTCCGATTAAGATATCACTATTATGACAGCTGAAGGCTGTCTACAATTTGGAACACTCGTGAACGTGCTGACAGTACTCGCTCAACGTCAAAATTGCATATCATATTTCTTTGTGTTTATACCACACATTTCTTCTTCTTCTTTGGTTAGGTGGCGAACGGTAGTCAGGAACACAATTTCGAAAATGCCACGTTAGTTTCATCATTCAGGTATCGTTTTTATAGTTTTTAAAGCTGCTAAAGTCGATAAAGAGCCGTCTATTTTGGTACCACGGCTTTTGTGAGCCCTGCAATACACACTCACTCACCTCATAAAACAGACAGTAATCGGTACATCGAACAGTGTCTTGAGCCTCACATGCCTATGCACGTTTTATTATAAGAATATTTAGGGGAATTTTGAATAATAGCTATTTACGGTTTTATCTTGTAACACCGTAGAATTAGAGGAAGAAAACTGTGAAGTATAGCCCGATTCAAACTTAATGGCGTCTCGGAACATAAGGCGAGTCAACCACATATTGCAATACAACTCATAAAGTCGTTTCAGGATCATTTGTTTATAAATAGGTCTGCACTCTTCCACTAAGTCCCTATGAGAATTTGTTTATTAAATAGGTAGAAGTAACACGGCTAGGTCGCGGGTAAAGGTTATATTACAGGCGCGCCTCCCTAGTGGTAAAATGTGTGTCCACCCCCTCTGTAAAAAAGAGAATGATAAAACTAAAAAAAGAATATGATACAATGTACATTACCATGTAAACTTCCACTCCTCGGCTTCAACGGGTATTCTGATCACCAGCATGCAGCGAACGCACATTCCTGGTCTCAACCTATTATTGTCCCACTGCATGGCAAGGGCCTCTTCTCCTATAGAGACGGCACGAGCATTGTAGGACTTTACGACTGTTTGAGTATGTGAGCCAAAGTTTGGCACTGTCAGATTCAACCTTAGGGCAATGACTTAAGAGTCAAATGACGCGCTTGTGAATTGCAACGACTGTAACCCAAACTTATACGATAGATTAGATAAGATGCGAGTCAAAACAAAACAGCACAACTGTCATTTTTGACAGCGCTTTCGGTGATATTAGTAAAAGGCACGGTCGGCGTTATCGCAAGATGGCGTATGTCATGACGTGATCTATGACGATTCAAGACACAACGTTATCGTGCCCACGGTACGGTTGTTAGCGCGCTCAAATCGATTACATCGTAACTCGGAATGCGGGGTAAGTCTTATGTAATAGGGGGCGGGCCTATTCGGGGCACAAATCAAGACTCCAGGATACTACTGAGAAATTCCTGTTGGAAAAACCTAATAACACTGCCCGACCTGGGCAAGTGCAACAGTGTGTAGTGTGTAGCAAGTGAGACAGTCATTAATGGTTAAGTTTTATAAACAAAAACATAAAATATTGCCAAACAAAAATCTATTACAGCTTGCTTTATGAATAAAATGAAAATGGCGCCACTATCGCACTTAGGTCACTTCGAAGGGGAACTAAATTGTTAAAATAAAATTTGTAACAACGTGGGTGACTCAAATCAAACCCTACTAGCACTTGTCGGCGATGTAGTGCCATCATCAAAGGTCTGCGTTAAGTAAAATATTTAGTTCCAAATGTCACCACGTCAGACTCTTAAATGATGACCTGAGTTTTTAGGCAAAATTTAACGGAATTTAGGAATCATCAATCAAACAAGCAAGATTTCAGCTAGTTATAAAATAACCGTATTTAACCGTATGATCCGAAACGACATGGAAAATTTGACATCGGAAAACACTAGAAACTTGTCTATTGTTTGTTTGACAAAAAGGACGAAAACCTGAGTTTGACGGCTACTTTTTCTTATTTATTTTACGAAAACCAATGTTAGTAATGGGTTAATTATAATTTTAAACATGGAAAACTTGTACTGCCGCTTTTGCGCTGAGCCTAAGAGCTCTGAAAAGCTTCTAAACTTACAGAACGACACCGAAAAACACGACGAAATAATCTTAAAGCTTGCATTTGTTAACGCTGTGTATGTCAACGTTACTGGCGATGGTATGTTGCCGAAAACTGTTTGTTTTATATGCTACAACAATCTAAACAAAGCTTACGAGTTCCTGGACAATGTGAAGCGAGCACAAGATGTTCTATCCAATATATTTACAGCAACTGAAGAGAGTAAATGCGACCTCTCAGATGATGATCGAATCCCAGCTTTTGACGATTTCCTATGCAATGATGACTCGACCACCGTCAAATTGGAGGATAATACCCGCAATAAGTACTCAGAAACGCCACAAATAGACATAAGATTGGAAGTTAAACATGAACTCAAGGAAGAACCAGACTTAGATGAACAAACCTACGATGAATCGTTAAACGTCCAAGATATTTTAGATGCGGCGATATGTAACGCATCCTTTAACTCCAACGTCACGATATACGCTAAAGAGTTATCTGATTTGAGCAAAAAGGTTGTTAAATCCTGGAAGGATTATCCTTGGGTGTGCGGTTATTGTAATATTGAATTTTTGAACATTGACATGTTGAGATCTCACTGTAAGGTGGTGCACGGTAAATGTTCTGCGTTCATGTGCATTGATTGTAAAGCAGGGAGGAATGAAGACTTCACTAGCTTTATTAAACATGTCCGGAAACACAGGAAAATTCTGAGGTATGTATTATATCAAATTTTAAATCCCCTTCAATCTTGTATTTTTATACATTTGATTGGTTTTGTGTAACATGCCTTTCATAACAAATTGAGTGTTTGTTTATTTATGTAAACATAAACCCTCAATTGATGTCATAATTATAGTTTTGCATGTATCTAAATTACAGAAAATTTAAAAACAAAACAACTTTCGTATAACCATAAAAGTTAAGAACTTGTACAAAAGGTTTGATCCTAATAAGGTTACATAGTAATTGAATCAATATTAGAGATAGTAAAAACAAAAACAAACTATTTAGAAATTAAATAATAATAACTGTATTTCAACTTTATCAAATAAATATCCCTGAAACGGTAAAACAGTATTCTGACATTTTTATCCTAATTATTTTTGAATTCCCTAATTGATTTCCCTAATTTTTGAATATCAGATTTAGTTAATTTGATGACTCTTTTAACTGATTATTTATTAAACTTAAGTATTAGGAATATCTCAGTTATTTTTAATAGCAGTAAGCAATATTTTTTTAATAGCAGTTAGCAATATTTTATAATAGCAGTTAGCAATATTTTTTAATAGCAGTTACAATATTTTTTAATAGCAGTTAGAAATATTTTTTTTAATTGCAGTTAGCAATATTTTTTTGTAGCAGTTAGCAATATGTTTTAATAGCAGTTAGCAATTTTTTTTCCATAAACTATAATAATTGGTGGAAAATTCAAAAAAATTCAAAAGTCATTTATTCAAACTAGGCTGAGAATCAGCACTTTTCGAACGTCAAAATTATATAAGACAGTCCCCCAAAACGCCCACCCTTCACCACTTCCTAGTGCTTTTGCTGGGAAGAAGAAGTGGCGCAACAAACTCCCCAGCAGCACAGCTGTCTGTTCAGTTAGAAAAAAAATAAAAAAATATTCTATGCAACAGTATGCAAGACAATTTACAATATGCAAAAAATAATTTAAATTATAAATTAAATAGCTATAATTACTTAATAGCCATATAACAGCTAGCACACGCCAATATACCAACCAAAAGCATCGAGAACTATACTCAAGCAGAAATAAAAATAACTAAAGGTAAACAATATCTAAAAAAAAAAGAAATAGCCTCCAGGCATAAAGGGCGTGCCCGCTTACATATAGCTGTAACTAGAAGTTACAATTGATATCGAGGTAAAATAAATAATTGTCGAGGTCGCTAGCTAACCACATATTGCAATACAACTCATAAAAAAAACATTGTAATGAGTAGATTATGTCAGCATTAAATTAAAATAAAATTAAAATAAATTGACTTATAAAGTAAAATTATAAACAATTATATAAACTCATATAACCTGTCAGTAGGTAAACTAATTCTGGAGAAAGAACATTTAAACATTGTCTTGAGTTAATCACAGCGACCATCTATTCTTATCATTTAAGTAGTCGTTGATAGAATAGTATGCCTTTGAACAAAGGTTGGACTTTAATTTAGTTTTAAACGCATTAAAAGGCAAATCTAGCAAAGAAGAGGGTAGCTTGTTATAAAAGGTTATACCAAGCCCAAAAAAGTAGCCCAAGAAAGTAATGTATTTCAAATTTAGAGTCAATAAACATTATTAGCTATATTTTTTATTAGATTTTTCCCGCGGCTTCGCCTGCGTTAATGTCTGAACTTATTCCACGGGAACATACTACTTGGAATAAAAAGTATCCTTTGTTCTTTGGTGTATCTATGTGCCAAATTACATCCAAATCCTTTCTGAGGTTATAAAGATAACAGACAAACAGACAGTTACTTTATTTATAATATCAGTATGGATTGCTACAACAATATGGTGTTTTACTCTATGTGAGAAAAAATCTAAAAATATATTATTAACGGGCCGGCGGAGCATGCGTAGTTCATACAAACGTAATACCAAAATAATTTGTAAATCAAACATATTCTTAAGGTAGTGTGTATTTATTCCGATTGAATTACAGAATATCTATGCTTCCAAATATATATTTTTAATGGACACTGATTTACATTCGAGTTATGAGAAAAATAAGTTTTCTATAGAAATTTTAAATTCCTCATATCTCGTCTTTATATGAGTGTCCATTCAAAATATATATTTGGAAGCATAGATATTCTGTAATTCAATCGGAATAAATACACACTACCTTAAGAATATGTTTGATTTACAAATTATTTTGGTATTGTGTTTGTATGAACAACGCATGCTCTGCAGGCCCCTTAAGATAGCTTAGGCAAAAAGCAGTCGGAAAACGTTAGTTTTAGTTCATAAAATAGCAAACTAAATTTTAAAATTCCATTCAATTGTTTCAGCTTTTTTAATCTGTTTCGTAACACCATTAGATAGTAGTCGCCATGTTATTACGTCATACGGCCAACTATCAGCGTACTTTTAATCTATAAAGGCTTTTTATTATTTTCGTAACCAACGTATTTTTTATTGAAATAATACCATGGAGGACAGTTTTGTAAAGGAGACAACACAAATTTATAACTTAAAAAAAAATCACTGGATTTGTTTACACAGCCAACTGACGTCATGAGTATGACGGAGAGAGACCACAGAGCAATATGGCGTCCACTGCGTCCAGCGTTATCGTCAAATTACGCGCGAAATTTGAAAATGCAAAATTTAAATGCATTTTTATGGCACTTAACGATTGAATAAAACTTTTGTGAATTTTTTCGTGGTTCATTAGCACTATAAAATCTAATTGAGACACTTTTTACCTAATTGGACACTGTAATACCCTATTAGAATCTTCACTTATGAAATCTTTTCTCATTTTCAGAAACCACTGCTACTACTGCGACTTAGTTCTAGACAAAACGGAAAGTTTCAGCTGCCACATAAAGCAACACTTCCTAAAGTCACAAATACCCTGCCCTCTCTGCGGCGAAATACTTAAAAACGAAGACTCCCTAAAAATACACCTGCAGGACTACAATATTACGAAGCAGAAGCGAAGGCCGAGGCGAAAACCTGGGACTCCCATCACCATTGAAGACCTAACTTGTGGATTGTGTAAAAAAGTGTACAAAAACCCCAACAGTCTTCGTGACCATATGAAACTACACACAATAGACCGTAAAAGAAACTACACTTGTGACCGCTGCGGAAAAATGTTCTACAATAAAGGTACGCTCACATCACACATCCTCTCACACGATAAGAACCGTCCACACGTCTGTAGGATATGTAATAAGTCTTTTTTGTACCCAAACATGTTGCGACGACACGTCGAAATGCATTCTGGAGTGAAACCTTTTTCTTGCGAGCAATGCGGCAGATGTTTTAGGTTACAATATCAATTGAATGCGCACAAAATTATTCACACGGATTCCATGCCCTACGTTTGCTCTTATTGCAACAAAGCCTTTAGATTTAAGCAGATTTTAAAGAACCATGAAAGGCAGCACACTGGTGCTAAACCGTATTCTTGCCAGCACTGTGGTATGGAGTTCACGAATTGGTCGAATTATAACAAGCATATGAAAAGGAGGCATAATACTGACACGTCGAAGAAAAAGATAACCCCTGAAGGTGTGTTTCCTATAAATCCGGAGACTGGTCAGATCATGCAAGTTCAAGACCCAGTTGGCACTGAAGAATGGAAGACTAAGATAATGATTCCGGGGAAAAGGGGCAAAAAGAAAGTTATAAAGAAGGAGGATATTTAGCTAAAGTTTTGTCAAGGCATGTCTTATGAATTTAAACAAGGCTACAGGAAGAGGTCCATCTCTTAGAATATACAGGGTGGGCCATGAAATAAGGTCCAACGATTTTTTTTTTTAAGCTTCCCGAAACACCCCCATGCATGTTCAATGATTATTTATAATTTACGAGCTACACGGCATATTTTTTTTATAAATTTATAAGTTAAAAATTATGGTCTACAATTGTTAAACAATACTACCTGTCTTAACATCACCCAGTGACTAAAGGTTAGCTCGAAGTTAACTCCAATTTCTCCAAATAGTGTCCAGAAAAGTACTTATTATTTGTATTGCTTTGGAAAGCTGAGGGTCTGTGGATGTTTTTAAAACCACTTCAGTCATAGCCACTTTTTTTTTTTTACTGAAAATCTAGAACGAGTGTTGTCAAACAAAAAATTTTTGTTTTGACCTAAATTATAGTCACTTTGTGTGATGTTTAGATAGATAATATTTTTTATCGATCGTAGACGATAACGATATACAAGGTGGAAGGGATATCGACGCGAAAACTGATACCATACCGTCGAATTTTTTCGGCGGTTATTAAAAAAATCAGCTGTTCCATACATTTTGACCGCGTAGGTATTGATTTTTTTTATGAAACAGCTGTTTTTTGTTTTTAATAACCGACGAAAAATTTCAATGGAGTGGTTTTCAGAATCATGTAGTTACTCAATTCATGATTTCAGTTTTCGCGTCGACGTTTCCCTCCAAAAAAGCGCGACACAGAAAGAAAAAAATAAAAACCTCTGAAGTCAAGTGGAATCGGTCTATAGTAGATTTTACATCAAGTGCACAAAACGAACCATTTTTGTTCGTTTTGTGCACTTGGTGTAAAATGGTTTTGTGGACGAGTTATAAACTCTGCTTTTCCAATTCGATTGCGAGGAAATAAAACAGTAGTTTATTAACATAACATTTATTTAATTAAAATTCAAAGTAAAAATAGTACAGTTTTGAATACTGAAGGAAATTGTTTTTCCCGGCATATTAACGGTTAATAAACGCACGAAAAAACAAGAGCTGTTTGCCGCCGCTTTATTTTTTTTAAATCTTATGACATTGATATTAGGCTTGGGCTGCAGACCTATACAGCCTACTATTAAACAAATTTAGTAAAAATAATTTTCCTAAATTAATTAAATAACCTACCGTACTTGAATTTAAATTTTAATATCTTTTATGTCCTAAAACCACTTATGGCAAATAAATTAAAGTAAATATTATAAAATAACAAATTCTATCTATGAACTTCTTATTTTGTTTGGCTGTATGGCTCATTTTCTTTGCCTTAATATAGATACATTTATGAGTAGATACGTTAAAGCACTAGTGCACAAATTTCGATTTTGTGCAGCCTATATCCTACACAAATAAGTACTTTCAGAGCATGAGAAGTGAAAAAAATATTAAAAACCGTCTTATTTCTAAACTATAAATACTTGCTGAACATACATGGACGTCTTTCGGGAAGCCCTTGGAGAGCTTTTTTTTTTTGGACCTCGTTTCACGCGCCACCCAACATCTGCATAGCCTTTTCCCAACCATGTTGGGGTTAACCTCCAGTCTAACCAGATACAGCTGAAAACCACTATTTTGCCTGTAGCAACTGCGACTGCGCCTATCTGTCCACAAGTTTGGGCGGTTTGTCGAGCTAAAATGACATTAAAGTTAAATGGTCAAGGTTCAGTTTGCATCAGAAAATGACTGTTGAGAAGCGTACATGGCAAACTGCGGTAGTTGTGATTCAGACAGATTTTTGCACTGAATATGAACCTTATTTAGTACTCAATGAATTCCATATTATACTGGGTTATAGGTAATTGCTGCAATGCAATGCAAAGACCTCTCAAGTACTGAACTGAACCAAGCATTGATCAGTGTAACATAATTTAAACAATCCGAGGGATTTTGAAGGAAATTTTTAATCCATTGCTTAGAAAAATTCGTCTGTTCGACAACGTAAATGACGCAACGAATGTTGTTGAATTGACAAAATAAAAGATATTACCATTATAAGTGTGTTACGCAAACCCCGCAGGTTTGCTCAAAAACAATAGATTCTCCTATTTGAATAAGCTTCCCTTTTTATGTGTTCCAACTACAAACGCAATAATTTTACAAAGACGTAATTTTTTACAGTTGAAGCGCACTAATGTAAATAGAGTATGATATATTATAATTTAAATGTAATATGCGATTTAATCGAGGATGGTTCTTTGTTCTTTAAATATCTTTGTAAAAGGTGCAAACAAGCTATTGTCAATCGTCGTCAACCAAGCGTAAAATGATCTCTAGTTATTATAACAGGCGACCGAGGCGCGCATCTTGTACCATCGAAGAAGTTCATATCTATACACCGTAAGGAGTATTTCTGCTTGCAGCGCTCGGCCGCTATAGAACCGAGGCGGTAACAGATGTGGTCATCGTGATCACGGGATTTTGTTTTCAAACTGCTTAGATATTATGAAGTTCTTCGATAGTACCTACGCTGAGCGTTTTAAGGGCTCAATATTTTTAATTTCTATGTAACGAATTATATCAAGCGCTGTCGTCCAAGGGCGCGCGTCGTGTAATTTGTTACATATAAGATTTTATTGAGGGCCCCAAATACAGCATAAAAGACGCGCCTCGGGCGCCTGTTCGCGCAGGTTTGCACGGGCGTATTTTTCGCGTGTTGGATTTTCGACGGTCTGCTTAGTGCCAAGAGTTGAATATCCAACAGTGTGTTTTCTTGATGCGCTGGATGCGCTTTGTTCGATTCTCAATGCTCGGCTCAATACCGAGAGTTGACAATCCAGTGTACGAAAACAAAATCGCCGCGATAAAAATACGTACGTACGAACCTGAGGAGCTCCCCACGCCTCGCCATTTGTGTATGTCCGCGCCTAAGATATGCCTTGTGTGGCTCTTTGTCACGACCTCAAGATCGATCGTCTACTACGACGACCCAAAAGTTTACTATTAGAAGCAAATAGCAGGCTCAAATGAAAGTCTTAATTTTCTGTCCGTTTATGTGCAAGCGTCCCGCGTATACTAATCGGATCAGATACGTCTGTTCAGATTGATCTCTCTATGGACCAGTTAACCGAACGAAAATAATCGCAAAATTTAATGACTGTGACAAATTGTCGAGCGCGCGTAAACTGGTACTCTACGGTATTCTTTGCTTGTTAAGCTTATGTTGCACAACGACATAAAAAGCTCTACGTTTCCATTTATAAGCTGACCTCTCCTTGTGTTAATCCGAGATCAGCTTATACTGGAAATTCTAGTTTGATAATAATAATGTCGATCGATCTACATTTTGTGATGATTAACTGTAGGTAGTTCGGTTGTACAAACGCCAGCACGTCATCCTACCCGAAACTGTCAAATTTTCCCAATCAACTTTGAATCTTATGCTTTAGTGATAAAGTTGAAAATCTATTAAAGAAATTTGACAGATCGTAGTAGGTCGATGTGCTGGCGTCTGTACCTTTACCCACGTCAGTTTATATAAGAAGTCAATACGAACCAATCTCCTTCTTATTTAGATCGCATATAAGAAGTTGTTGATAGTATTATCAAATAGTGATTTATTTATGTAATACTTTGTATGTACAATAACCGTAATTTAAGTTGCACACAGCTTTCAAATACGAAAATGCAATATTATATTTTTATTATTAAAAGAATGTAAAGCACAGAATTTTAGTGTTAATAAAACTTTTAGTCAAATATGAGTTTTTTATTTACGAACATACAGTGCAGTCAGTGGCGCATTTACCCAATGGCCAACAGGGCCATGGTGGCCCGTGGCAGCAGGCTGCGAGGGGCACCAGCCGCCCTACGCAGCCTGTTTTTTTTTTAATACAAGCACATTTGTTTTGCTTCCAGCCTTGCCGCACCGTATTTTTAGGGTTCCGTAGTCAACAAGGAACCCTTATAGTTTCGCCATGTCCGTCTGTCTGTCTGTCTGTCTGTCTGTCCGCGGTTTAGATAAAAAACTATTGGTACTAGAAATTTGTAATTTGGCATGAGTATACACGTTAATGTCACCGAACAAGAGGTAAAATAAAATTTTGAAAAGAACAATTATTTAGGGTACCTCCCCTACATGTAAAGTGGGGATGATAATTTTTTTTTTCGTCCTACCCATAGTGTGGGATATCGTTGGATAGGTTTTTCAAAAATATTAGGGGAAGACCGTTTTTGATTAAGTAAACCGTTCGTGACTTATCAAGCTTTAAAGTACTAATTTTCGTTAAGAGTCAAGTGTCCCCCCCCCCCCCTCTACCAACTAAACGGTTATAGTTAGAAATTCAAATGTCACGGCAGTAGTACCTATACAGGGTGTTTGGCGCATGGACCGACACAATTTTTTGGGGAGTTGAGAGGGTCATTTGCGAAGTTTCACCCAAAGATCCCATGTCCTAAGTGTCACGGTTAATAAGATATGATTTTTTTAGATTTTTTCCAAAAATTATGAACATAGTTTTATTTAAAAAAGTTCTTTATTTATTTAGAATAAGAATACATTGCAGAATACAATAAAAGTTATTTCGTGCAATTAGAACAATAAACAAAAAAGTAATGACTATTTAAAGGCGAGATTTCGGGTAATTTTGTGAAAAAAACAAAAAAAAACATCTCAATAACCGTGACACTTAGGACATGGGGTCTTTGGGTGAAACCTCCCAAATGACGCTCCCAATCCCCCAAATAATTGTGTCGGTCCATGCGCCAAACACCCTGTATATAATGAAGTTTAAAGGAAAACTATTACGCTAAGTAGGCTTTACAATTTAACGAGTAATAATCGACCAACTTACATTTGCGGTTGAAAAAACACGTTCTCCGATACGGAATGTATAGCTGCCGTACATTGTTTAAAATACGGTTAAACCCATAAAGTAGTTTCAGAGATATCGGACAAAAACCTGCGAAATGATGTCTCTTCCAAACGAATAAAGATATAAAAATCTTTCTAAGAGACAAATGTCACTGGTTTATCAACGATTTTTTTTTGGGGTATGAAAACTGAAAACATCTTTCAGTCTTACAATAAAACAGATATTTGTAATTAAGCTTAGCATTTCTTCCCAGTTTAGTAATTAAATACTGCATAATAATAGGGCTAACCCTACTCTAACGGTATTATAACGTAGTAATTGCTTTAGAATTGTACTACTAAAAATTTTATTTAAAGTTATCAAAAAATACGTCATTACAATACGGCTAAGCTGCATAACTATGGTATAATCAAGTAATGACTGTAAAATTAAGGTTTAGCCCCTTGGTTTATAAACAAGTTAAGGCACTTAGTGATCATTATAATCAAGTAATTGTGTAATAATATATTAAGCGGCGTCAAGTTAAACGGTATTGCTTACTTAAAACAAGGCTACTCATACTTCGCTCGCGGTTAGCCGTTTTATAGATAAGCAATGACTTACAATTATTCGAGAAAAAAAAAGAAAACAAGCAAGCAAATTAAACAAATTATTTATTAATCATTTATTTCAAACAATTTTAAATGGTTATCAATAACATAAATAATTATTTTTGACATTTGGGCTTAGTAATATTCATAATTAAATCACAATATTATCTTAATATCAAAACATTCTCTAACTTAAAACCCTGGAGTGAAAAGTGTCTTAAGATAATAAAAAAATATAACCATCTATCTCACTAGCTGCAGTTGTCATAAAACAACCTGCTATAACAATTTTCTTCAGTCTTAAGACTATTATATAGCTTTCTAAATTTTACAATATAATCAGTCTTTAACTAAAAAATTATCACAATCATGTAATCAACTGAGTCCTCTATATAGAATTAAATCTAATAGGGGTCCCTATTAGGTTTAATATGTAATATAATTAATAATTAGTAATAAATATATAATTATTAATAATAAAGACTAAATAATTTAATATATAATATAATTATTTAGTCTTATGGCACTAAGTAATATATACATTTAAGTAGTTATATTAAAATAAAAAAAGAATTGTAGGTACTTGGGTATTTAAAATGGCTTTCTTAGGTTTAGGTAGTCCTCCTTGAATTTTTGGTCGTTTCTGTGTTATTGTTTGTAGGCAATCCATTCCAAAATACCATTTTATGTTTTGGAATGATAGGCGACAATTTAGTTATTATGTGTTCCGTTTGACGTCCGAAGTCCATTATGAGAGAGAGTGCACGCTTCGTTCCTTGAACAGCTGCTAGATGTCCTTCCTTTTCCGCCTAGTAATCGCGCCACTAGCGCCCTCAACGTCATATCTGTGAATTACTTTCAAAAACCGCATACAAGCCGCCATGATGGAGTGTTGTGTCATTGTTGCGTCGTTTTCCGAACTGTGCGCAGCTTTGTTAGATTGTCAGTTAAATATCGTTTAAAGCGATATTTTTAATTTTTTATTTTTAGAACTTTTGAGATTAAAGTAGAAAGTTCATTAGATTAGTAGTTTTATAACTTAAATTAATTTTCCGTCTCGTGAACTGTGTTTATTTAAAATGGACGACGAAACTATCGCGCCAAATGATACTTCACGGAAAAGGACTCGGAGTTCGAGTTCTTCATCGTCATCGAAAAGAGGTGATACGGTGTCATCGGAGAGCGATGTAGGTCATCCAGCGCCACGAAAACGCCCCCGTCAGGTACGCGAGCGTTCCCTCTCGCAAGATTCTGAAATGGATCGCAGGTTTGATCTACTATCCCAGCAGTTGGTGAGTCATGTTAATAATGTTTTAACAAGTTATATGATCGCAAATAATGCTCCATTAGCACAAAGCCTACCCGCCACGCAAAATTATATTGGCACCGCGTTACCTTCAACATCGACTGTTCCTACCCTCAATTTACAAGAAAATTTCTTACGTCCGCCGCAGCTTACCCCTTGCTTAGAAAATATTGCAAACCTAGACGTTTCCGTTAAGGAACCTAGTGTACCTAAAGCAAATCCAGAACGTGTAACGAAAATAGCAGAAATGCAGAGGTTCGACTCCCCGGATTGGAATGCTGTACGTTACACAGAAGTACAGAAAAAATATGTAGCTTTTCCTAGTTTTGTCGAATTGAAAGTGAACGAAGAATTGCGGCGTTTTGAAGATCCATTTTCACCATTGAGATGGTTTCAAATGGAACGCAGTTTTGCGGCGTTATCTAATGCTTTCCTAACTCAAAATGAGCATGTGAACGCGGCATTACAAACACTAATTGATTGGTCTGCTAATTCGAACGTCCAATTATCTTCAACTAATCTCTATGACAAACTAAAAGAGTTGTTTGGTGCTGAGTCATCTTATAAAACGGTATCTCATGATATTCTCCAAATTATTTGCGGTAAACGAGCTGAAGTCATAGAGACGCGGCGCCGATCGTTATTGAAAAATGTTAAAAGCAAATACATACGCGACGACATAGAAAAAATTCCACCCTCAATCGAATATATATTTAATCCTCAAAATTTATCGCACTACGTACAAAAAATTGGGGGTATAGAAAAATTAGAAAAACAGAATAATAGTTTAGGAACTAGTCGTCCGATAACTTTAGAGCCTTCGACGTCTTTTCAAAATAATACTTTTCGTTCCCGACAATACAAACCGAAACGAAACGACAAAAAAGACAACAAACGAAATTACGATTTCTCTTCAAAAAAGAAGGGGGGGCGAAAAGATAAGAACGGGAGGCGAGCAGGACATAAACATAAATGACTATTTAATACCGAGATTTTGGGGCGGCTGTCTTCAGCATTATATAGAAATATGGAATCGTTTCGACCCTCCAAAGACTATTTTAAAAATGATATTGGGAGCTCGCATCCCCTTCAATCAGGCACCGCCCTTAATTCTACCTACTTCGGACAACCTGTCAAAATTTCAAACCCCTGTTTCGGAAAAAATGACACTAGAAATTCGCAAGATGATTCAAGAACGAGTATTAGAACCTGCTCCTTCGACCCCATCGTTCATTTGCCCCCTTTTCATGGTCACAAAAAGCAATGGCAAAACTCGAGTGATATTCAACTTAAAAGCATTAAATTTATACATGGCGCCAAAGCATTTCCATCTTTTCCACCATCAACAAATGCCTTCGTTTCTGCAACAAGGCGACTGGATGGTCAAGTTAGACCTCAGCCAAGCCTATTATCACCTCGCAATACGCACAGAACACAGGCGCTTTCTGCGCATCAGCTACGGTGGTCAACTTCTGCAGATGACATGTCTACCATTCGGCCTGGCTGCGGCTCCCAGAATTTTTGCTACTATAACAAACTGGACTGCAGAATACCTTCGCACAAAAGGTCTGCGCCTCGTCGTGTATTTAGACGATTATTTATTAGTCCACCAGAACAAGGAAGTACTCAGCACGCATCTAAACATAGCTGTACGCTTCCTCTCCAGTCTGGGTTGGTGTGTAAATCACGAGAAATCGATCACCAGGCCAACGAGGTCGATCGAATATCTCGGCATCGTTTGGGACACCCAAACAAACCGCAAGTCGCTACCACCAGAGAAGGTAAGAAAAATTCGACAGATCCTCTCGACCAGACTCGCAGCGGGCAGTTGGACCCTCAAGCAGGCGCAACGCCTCTTAGGGTTTCTCAACTTTGCATCTTTCATCACCCACCGGGGAAGGATGCACTGCCGTGCGCTGCAATGTCACATCAAAGTACTGCGTCAAAATCCTCTCGGAGCAGTACAGTTGACACAAGACTCTCGCCAAGAACTCGAGTGGTGGATGGAGAATGTAGGTCAAAAGACAGCAATCCACACAGATGTGCTACCCACAAACTTTGTCATCACGGACGCTTCCGACATTCTGTGGGGCGCCCTGGTCAACAACAACAAGGTACAAGGTGCATGGCAACCCGACCAGAAAAAATGGCATTGCAATCTCAAAGAAATGTATGCTGTGATAGCTGTTTTGTCAAAGGAATCCAGAGCTCTCCGGGACTCCAGGATCATTCTACAGACCGACAACAAGACAGTGGTTTCGTACATTCAGAAGGAAGGCGGCACGAAATCACACCGATTGATGGAATTGACGCGGGAATTGTTGACTCTGATAGACGATCTCAATGTTGTACTGATCCCTCACCACCTACCAGGGGTATACAACACGGAAGCCGACCACTTGTCGCGAAATCGCGCCGGCAGCGAGTGGCACCTGCAGGTGGCAGCAACTTCAAAGATATTTCAGACTTGGGGAAAACCAGACATAGACTTGTTCGCGTCACAAACCGCGCACGTCGTGTTAAATTACGTTTCTCTAGATTCCTCAGACTCCAACGCCTGTTATCACGACGCGTTCAGCAGATACTGGCGATACGTCCTGGCATGGGTGTTCCCACCGCCGGCGTTGCTTCCACGAGTTCTTCACCACCTCAACTCGGCATCAGGTCGGTACATAATAGTAGCACCCAAGTGGAAGAAACCCTTTTGGCGACCAGACCTGAGGAATCGATCCTTGGCACGGCCGCTGAAGATCAGAGACCTGAAGAAGACCTTGGTGGACACAGTGACCGGCCTACCACCATCTCATGTCAAAGATCTGCAGTTGGAAGCCTGGCTCATTTCGGCTGGGACACCATGACAAGCGATTGGTCTCCACAAGAGAAAGATCTTCTTTTATCTTGCTGGCGACCTTCAACAATTAAAACTTACACACCTATTTGGGGTAAGTGGTCTTTGTGGTGTAGTCAAAATAATGTAAATTTCCGTACACCAAATCCGACAGATGTTGCGAAATATCTAGCATATCTATATCTAAATCAAAAGTTAGCCTACAGAACTATTCTTGTGCACAAGTCCGTTATCGCATCTATTTGTGAAACTGCTTCAAATATTAGAATTTCTTCTAGTCACATTGTTAAGCACATTTTGAAAGCAATTTCAATTGCAAAGCCGTTGCCACCTAAGGTGCCCACATGGGACGCCAGGGAATTAATTACATATTTAAAAGATAAAACTCCTTGCATCAGTAGTTTGTTTGAGGTGTCTAAGCGAACGGCGACTATTTTATTATTATGTTCGGGTCGTCGTGTACACGACCTATCCCTTTTGCATATTGACTGTGATCATTTTGTAGATAATGGGGATTCCATTACTTTACACCCAGTATTCGGGTCAAAGACAGATAGTGCGACTTTCCAGCAATCCAGTTGGGTTTTGTTGGCATCCCAAGATCAAAATACAAATCCATTATATTGGCTCCGCACATTAAAAAACTTATCAGAGGAAAGACGGGGTTCATTAAAAAATTTGTTCATAACTACTAGAGATCCCGTTAGAGCAGCCACACCGACTATAATCGGTGGTTGGGTAAAACGTGCTCTATCTGATGCTGGAATACAAGCCTCTCCAGGTAGCTTTAGATCGGCTGTCTCATCATTAAATTGGCTAGAAAATTATCCTATAAATGACATATTATCTAAGGCAAACTGGAGGCATGAATCAACTTTCAGAAAATTTTACCGTAAAGAAATCAGATCTAATAACGAAATGTCCTCGGCGCATTCGTTATCAAGATTATTCCAAGTCCCCAATTGATTCTAAGTCAACCGATATGTCAAATCAAATTGATTTAGGTTAAAATTACTCATGAAGATATTGTACGATTGCTTACTTAGGTACTTACGTTTTCTATTAATGTAATTATACTGCCAGTGCTGAAATGGCTAGATTTTTGTTCATATTTAAAACCTGTGTATATTAATGTACCTAAGATATAAGATGGTGATTAAAAAATAATATTGGTTTATAATTCACATTGTTGCTTTCATTCATACAATCCACCAGGAGATAACAAACATATCTCTCATAATGGACTTCGGACGTCAAACGGAACACATAATATAAAAATTTTACCTTCAAATAAAATTTGTATTATGTTTCCTAAGACGTCCGAAGTCCAGGTAAGGTCTTCCTGGTGCATACCTACCTACCTTCGCATCATTATGAGCCCAACAATGACACAACACTCCATCATGGCGGCTTGTATGCGGTTTTTGAAAGTAATTCACAGATATGACGTTGAGGGCGCTAGTGGCGCGATTACTAGGCGGAAAAGGAAGGACATCTAGCAGCTGTTCAAGGAACGAAGCGTGCACTCTCTCTCATAATGGACTTCGGACGTCTTAGGAAACATAATACAAATTTTATTTGAAGGTAAAATTTTTATATTAAGTTAGATTTACGTTCCTCATCAATGCCTTTCGGCTGTGTCCGGAAGCTTATGTTGGTACGTGGATTTCTTAAGTACTTGTCATTTAAAAATTTAAAACTTGAGTATTCATCACTAAAATCATTTTTATACAACATGTCATAACTTGACCTCTTAAACGAGACTTGTGTTATATTTTTCAGATAGACTCTAGGGCATGCTTGCTGAATTCGCCGCTCAGAGACATTATTGGGTAAATTGAGAAATTCATTTGCTTGTAGCGCTTTGACAGTTACTCTGCCATTGTTTGCAGAGGCTACAGCTTCCTCAAAATCTGAAAAGTCATATATTTTACCCTTCTTTTTCATTGCAAGTTCCACTTGATGGTGGAACTGGTCGCAGCTCATGAAGGTGTGGCCGGGTTCGAAGTAGTGTAAAGTTATTGTTTCTGTACTTATAACGTCACTGTTTACTAGGTCGACTAACATGGAATAAAACAGCCAATTCTTGTTCTGTGATGTACAATTATCTAACCATATATATTAACATTCTGAACGTCTCGATGACGAAGGAAAAAACTGTAGTACGCGCTCATAATATCCTCTTGTTTTCTACCGGCTATTCCGTCGTGCCAAATTGCAGCAAGAGGTTTCGATTCCTTTGATATTTTTCCAACCGGTGCAAAGGATTGGTTAAAGAGCGTTTAAAAAGGCGAAGGCTATTAAAAAAACAAAGTCTTTTAAAATTAAATCTTTCCCTTAGAAAGGAACGTGTTATCCTTTCCAAAAGTTTAAATAGTTGTACTGTTGAGTTAGATGAATGTAGGGAAAAGTATGATATTGATACTAAGATCCTTTATAATGATATACTACACAAGGAGCAGTTGCTGAAGGATATTTTTCAGAAATATGAGAATTCACAACTACAACTAAGTGAGCGCTTGTTTGAGGCTGGGGAACTACTGGATTTGGTGAAGTGCAATGCTGAGAGGTATGAGTCTTTGACTAATAATATCTCATGCAGCTGTGCCTATGAACCACCACCTCCTCAGCCTCAGCCTGACTTGCCTCCTCCGGTGTTGGCTCTTACAGCAGAAAACTGTGTTAATACTCAAAATAATAATAAATCTATATTTTTCTGTGACGAATTAGGTTCGGGCTTTGGAAAAATGTTACTCAATTACCTTAGCCATAGTTTTACCAATCATAGTTATCATAACATAACTTTTAAACAAATGATTAAAAGAATTGCAAACACAAACCTAGATAATTATTCTACAATGGTTTTGCTATTAGGTAATAGTACTGGTATTACCAGAAAGGACATAGTGGATGGTGTGAACACCTTAATAAAGTTAAATATAGGAAAGCTTATGTTGTGTGCTTTACCTTACTCTGATACTTTATCAGTTTATGAAAATAATTATATTTATAAGTTAAATAGTACTATTCACAGGCTGACATGTTGTCATAGTGACAAATTATTGTTTTTTGACACTAACAAGTTTGTTAGTGGTTTTAAGTTAACTCAGAGAACTTTATCTCTGTCTTGGGAATGTAGACATATGATTGCTATGTTGATAGCATATAATATTAATGAGGTTATAGCTAATATAACAAATTTTAGTATTAGTGACGAGTCTGTGTTGTCTAGTTATACTAACAACATAGTGATTAATAATTATGAGTCAGCATGTTGTACGAAGGAGAATCCACCTATAATACCAACATCTTTGGAGGCCACTAGCAGTCAGATAGAGTATTCTCTTCCTGCTGGAATTCATACAGACTTTCTAGACTCTTCTGTTGTAGTTGTGGAGGTCACTCCGGATAACTTTTTAAACTAGTTAGTAAGACAACAGAAGTTACCCCTTCAAATAACCAATTATTATTAGAGAATAATAAAAAGGTATCTTCTGGCAATATAACACATAATAATAATAAAAAACCAAAGGGGGGGCAACATACTCTAAAATTATTCAATCAAAATATCCAAGGTTGCTCTTCCAAATTACTGGAAATAGAATTATTTTTGGAAAATACTAAGTTTGATATTGTTTGTATAACAGAACATTGGTTAAAAGATCATCAAGTAATGTCAATTAACTATGAAAATTATTGCGTAGTTAGCCATTTCAGCCGAAAACGTTTGATACATGGAGGATCATTAATATTAGTAAAAAATTCTATTAAATCGAAAGAACGAAAAGACATAATCGGACTGTCTCTTGAACACACCATTGAATTGTCCTGTGTTGAGCTTGATAAGCATGTTATAGTATGTGTATACAGACCTCCAAGTTACCAGAATCTTTCAATGTTTGATTCTGTAATGGAAGATGTGCTAAAGAAACTAAATGCTAGTAGTAAGTCAATAATCATATGTGGTGATTTTAATATTAATCTATTAGAAAATAACTCTAATACTATCAGACTATTAAGTCTTTTCAGGTCATTTGACTTGTCAAATGTTTTTATTGAACCAACCCGAGTGACAGCTTCTTCTGCCACTTGTATAGATAATATTTTCTGTAACTGTGATTACTTACATAAACAAATTATAAATAAGTTGCCATCTGATCACAGTGGACAAACAGTTACATTTTGCTCCTACCTACCTTTACAAAAAATTCAAATAAGGTTTAGGCCAATTACATGTAAAAATCTAGATAAATTAAATAATGCTTTGGCAAGTAAATTATGTATTCAGAGTTTTAATAATATATGTGACCCAAATGAGTTCTACGCCGAGTTCTTTTCACTATTAAACAAACAATTTACTGACACTTTTCCACTAAAGACCAAAACAATTTACACAAAGTTCTTATTTAGTGATTGGGCGACTCCAGGTATTCGCAAAAGTAGGGAAAAACTTTTTGAACTTTATGGCCTAAAGCAACACATGAATAATACAAGCTTTCATCAGTATGTTGCAAAATATTCTAAAACTTTTAAAAGTGTGTGCAAAATAGCTAAAGCTCTTCACATTAGCAATAAAATAAAATCAGCTGATGATAAAATAAAAACTACCTGGCAAATAATAAATAATGAAACCGGTAGGAAAAAACAACGTAATACTGAATTTAATTTAGAGACTGCTCATGGTCCCATCAACTCAGATGTAGAAATAGCTCAGGAATTTGAAAACTTTTTTGTTAATATTCCCCACAAAACCACTGAAGCTTTAAATTCCTCACCCGCGCTTTCTGCTGCCTTACTAAGAAATAATGTAAAGGCATGCCCTTTGGAGTTTAGGTTTCAGCATACAAACCCCCAGGCTGTTATAAAAGCTTTTAAAGATCTTAAAATTAAATCAACAGAGGATCTGTGGGGAATGTCTGTAAAAGTCTGTAGATCTGTCATCGAAACCATTGCGCCTTATTTAGCTTTCATATTTAACACTAGTGTAGACCAAGGCGTCTTTCCGGATCTCATGAAACATAGTAAAGTAGTTCCTTTGTTCAAATCCGGTGATAGTAAGGAACCCAACAATTATAGGCCTGTGTCAATTCTGCCAGTTCTCAGTAAGGTGTTTGAAAAGTTGATTCTCAACCAAATGTTACGGCACTTTAATAAAAATTCCATCTTTCATGATCAACAGTACGGTTTCACCAAAGGGCGTTGTACCACTGACGCCGGTGTCGCCCTAATAAAGAACATTTTTAACGCCTGGGAAGAAGCACAAGATGCCATTGGAATTTTTTGCGACCTCTCGAAGGCTTTCGATTGCGTAGACCATGAGACACTTCTGCTGAAACTGGAGCACTATGGGATTAGGAATACAGCTCTTGATTTACTAAGATCATACCTGAAAGATAGAAAGGCTAAAGTTCAAGTCAACGGCACAAACTCATTAGGGTCTGAAATGGTAATGGGCGTTCCTCAAGGTTCGATATTGGGTCCATTCCTCTTTTTAGCTTATATAAATGATTTACCCCAATTATTTCAAAATCAACCAAAGATGGTGTTATTTGCAGATGACACATCATTGATATTTAAAATAAACCGACGGTCACAAAATCTCGACGACGTGAATAGCTGTATTGTTCAGGTCCAAGATTGGTTTACGGTAAATAATTTGGTACTAAATAATAAAAAAACAAAATGCATTAGATTTAAATTACCAAATGTTAGAAGCAGCGAATGTGACATCATATTGAATGGAGAAAAATTGGAATTTATTAATCAAACAGTTTTCCTAGGAATCACGCTAGACGAGAAATTACAATGGGGACCCCATATAACATCTCTCGCGGGGCGGCTAAGCTCGGCCGCTTATGCTGTTAGAAAGATAAGACAGTTAACAGATGTAGAAACCGCGCGTTTGGTCTATTTTAGTTACTTCCACAGTATTATGTCGTATGGCATTTTACTATGGGGTCGGGCTGCTGACATTGAATCCATTTTTATTTTACAAAAGAGAGCTGTCAGAGCCATTTATAATCTAAGTCGTCGCGAATCTCTCAGGGAACTATTTAAAAAGATTAATATTATGACGGTACCTTGCCAATTCATTTATGAAAATATTATGTATGTGAGAAAAAATCTACATCTTTTTAATAAAATAAGTGATAGACATAATTTTAATACTAGAAATAAAGATAAAATAGATCAACCATTTTTCAGACTATCTAAAGTAAATACATCTTTTATGGGGTACTGTGTTAAATGTTACAACAGAATACCTTGTGATATATTAGAATTAAATGAAAGAAAATTTAAAACTCATATAAAAAGTACACTTTGTAAACAAGCATATTACAAATTAGAGGATTATATCCAAGATAAAAATGCTTGGAAACATGCTGGTCCTGCTCCATAGGACAATTTAGAATCTAGACAAAATCAAACTGGTTGCCAATTTCATTGTATAATATTATTATTTTTAAACATTAATTTTATATTCTGTGATTACTTGAACTCACACACTGACTTATTATTAGTAGTACGTGTTAAAATGTTAAGAATATCGTATAATTTTACAGTGTTTGTAAATATGTGAGCACCATGCATCTATCACATAATTAATTTATGTCATTCCTTCATTTTTCATTCTTTTTACCTATCGTGGTATAGTAATCTTATTCTAGGTGCATCGTCTTCACATATAATTATATAATTAATGTATACAGAATATTGTGAAAATATTTTAAAAGAGTAACGGTGGAGTTTCTTGCCCATTCTTCTCCATACGAAAACGACCTTTTGGAATGGGCGACTAGAATCAATTATTATATATTTTTTTTCTGTAAATGTTGACGTTCATAAGTGCCTTTTTTGTGCCTAAATGAAATAAATTATTTGACTTTGACTTTGACTTTGCGTCAAACGGGGACAAAATATAACCGCTTTGAACATCTCCATTCTAGGCAGCATGATAACTTTTTCTAGATCGCCGCTGAAATAAATACTATTTTCGTTTTGCTTTATAGCTTTGTGAGCATCATAAAGGGCTCTAGCTTTTTTGTATCGATCATGATGCTTAGCCCAAGCCAAGCAAGTGTCACAATCAGGAAAACATTGCTTACGAACATCATGGCTTGTTTCTTTAGTGTGATGTTTGTATGATTCGCACTGTTCGCACTCCTCATTCCCGAGCCGAGTGAAAGATATATTCATTGATTTTAAGTGAGATCGATATAAGTCATAACTGAGTTTTGACTCGGGATTTTTTGAACAAAAGTCTTTATACATAAAATTTATATTAATGTCATTGGGCAAATAACGCCGATTTGGTGCGTGCTCTCTACGGTAATGAGGAGCGCTGGGATTGAATGATTCAACATGTTGGTTGAGTAAATCACGATTAAACGCCGGTTTCTTGGTATGTTTACCACGTTTATCTGTATCTTTTTCAGTATCGAGACAGGTGGTAAGTATAAGATCATTGTTTCTATTGAAACCTAAAGTTGTTAAAAAAAAAATTTTACATACTTGTCTTACGGTTCCGTCATTTTTCTGCAGCGTAAAAGTTCTTTTGGGGTTTCTTTTAGGGTCAGATGTGTACTTACGCTTGGGAATGGCTACAATATAGTTTGACCTTATAAACATTCTCATTTCCCCGCGTTGCAGACTCCAATATGTTTTATTTATATTCTCACGTTCAGATTCATCAAATACAGAACTACATTTTTTTATACATTTCTCGTCACATCCAGGTTTTACAGTATATTTCAAAAGTTTTTGTTTTTTTCTTTGGATTTCTCGCTGTTTCACACTGCTATTGTACTTTTTTCGTTTCCGCGCTGTTGAACCTTCTTCACCTTCATTATCACTGGTGGCTGGGTTGTCAAATGGTGGCATTGATATAATAACAGCAGCATCAGTCGACGCTCGTCTCTTTTTGAAAACAGGATCGTGAACAGCAGCTCTTTCGCCATTGTTAAATGAGTGACGTCGAGATATAACTTTATTGGGAAAGGAAGGCACACATTTTTCTTTCTCTGCTTTAGAGCTTCTCTTACCTTTTCTTTGAGATATGCATTTTATTTGGGACTTATGAGCAAGTGTTTTTTTAATATTCCTGTCCGTATCACTCTCTTCACTTGAATCGACGTAATTAGATGTAACCTCGTAGTCCTTGTCCTTAACCGAATCATCCGAATCAAAGTCACAGAAGATTGGAGACAGAGAATGTAAAGACGGCGGTATAGTTTCATCGCAGTACAGGAAACTGGAATCCGAAACTTTTGATGTACCAGGTTGAGGATTTGCATATAAATCGATGCCATTATTAGCTGAAGGACTAGAAGGATCACTTTCATTTAATGAATTTGGCATGCTTGTTAAGCCAATGATTTGTTCTTGAATACGTAATTTGGGTGGTTCGACAGGTACGACCTCTCTATTCACAATGCTCATCATGTTCTGAATTCTTTGTGGAACCCCGGAGCGTCTACAATAATGACAGACACAATTAGTTAAATACCTAATTTAAAAAAAAAAATAATTTAAAAAAAACTTATAGGTAGGTACTTTATTATTCTATATCCTCGTCGTCAACGCAATAATGCGTAAGAATAGGAAAGAAGGTAAAAAGCAAAAAAGCGCGCAAAAGCCCATGTCCGATAGGTATTCGTTTCAAACATACCGCCCCAACGCGCTGCACCTACTCATCGTTGACCCTGACTCGAGATGCGTGTGATTTCATAGCGGCTTCAGAACGATAAGAAAAAGGATTATTTCGTTCCAATCAAATATTTATAAGCTAAAGGTTATATACCTGTCACCTACCACTACGTAATTGAATGAATGTAATACTTATTTTAAGAAAATATTATAAATATCGATTATCTACATACTAATTACATAGGTTATTAAATTCACTGATGCATCTATTCTATTTAGTGAAATTATAAAAACCTTACCTTGAGTACGTATGACGCGACATGGTAAAACATTTATGGCGCGCCGCCGCTCCGCTCCACACACACACGAGCGCTCCCCGTCGTCGCTGGTAGCGAAATGGCCGAGGAAACCGGGAACGCGGGGGACCGCGGTTCAAAAATGTTTCTGGGTTTAACTAGATTTTAATCTAGCATATCTGTATAGTCGTATTTTAGTAAAGAATTTTACACTTTAATCCATCGATAAACTTTATTGAAAAAAGGCTAAATGCCTATAACTATAATGTAATGTATTATTCTATAGTAACTTTATTATAACATAGTTTTTGTTCTCAGACACACCTGTAAGTACTTGATTATAACACGGATGGTCGTATAGCTTAATTTAAGTGCAGCATTGTGTGATAACTGTATTATAATAAATTAATATCGCTTGGAACGATCCGTGATAATAACGTTACCATCCTTTTGCCGTGTTATAACATAAATTTGAGGAATAGCTGTTAAATAATAAAGTAAACTGTAAAAAATATGTTACTTAACGGTTCACACCCGCTCTATATCTCGGAAAGTAAAAGTCGTACAGTAATGGGACCCAGCACAAAAGATAGAGAATTTTTCAAAACGTAATGTGTGATTCAAAACTAAAAAATGGCAGTTTGAGGCTTAACCGTGTTTTAAGTAACGTACGGCAGATAGGAGAACATGTTTTTTCAACTACTAAGTTAAGTCTGTTCTTGCGATAAATTATTCATCCCAACTACGGAACCCTTCATTGTGCGTGGTCCAATACGCACTTGGCCGGTTTTTTCATGATAAAAGCACTATACTCTTCTAGCCAGTTGACCCGTAGTTGTCAAGTTTGTATCGCTCTTTCTCGCATAATGTTGGTTCCTTTTGTAAAATCATCACTAGCAGTCCCGCGGTAGCGAAGTTTTTTTGTCCAATTATGGGGCGGCAAACCTTGTTGTCCCGGAGCGCCAAATCTTACAATACGCAACTGAGTGCAGTGATTGTATAAATCCTACACCCCACAGTGTCTACCTAAAATCATGAAACGTTAATGAATGTTACTGTGGTTTAAATAGCCTTTTCTGCGCAACGTATATGGTGCCTTCGCGTTTAGTGTTGTTGGATCCCACGTAGACCAGTGTCTAAATGATAATATCGAAGGCACCATAATGTCTCTAGCGACATTTTTAATCGGGCCACTTCAAAATGTCATCGCGTTTACTACTACGACTAATCTTAGAGCGACTAATACAAACGTGGAAATTGGGAAGAGCCTCTTTCGTCAATGTTCCCGCTCTTACAACAATTTATTAGCAAGAAGAGTGTACAATCTTAAAAGTTCGGCAGCGCATCGATGAATTCTTAAGTGTTCAGCTGTTCATGGCCGGCACGGGCGGTGAATCTGCGATGGACTTTTATTAAGTGAGCGACTCAAATGCTCGTAAAAATCGTTAGGTATTGAATAAAAATGTATGCAATTTAGAAAGAAATCATCCAAAGAATATGGGGATTCCCCATCTTGATAACCGGAAGCAGCTAGCATTATTAAAACAAAAGCCAAGGCAGTACAGTTAAGGTATTTTGATAAACAGTGCCAGTATACTATAGTAGCCTTTGGTATTCAGCCAAATAACTTGCAACTACTTTGAAAAAATGATGTGTGTGCTGAGTAAGTGTTCATCAGAAAATAGACGCCTCGAAAGTTAATATGTTTTTTTTTTTGCTGTACGATAAATTGGCCTTGCTACCTCCGTCCATAAGTTAGGTAAAAATAATATTTTTGTGTCTATGCCATTATAGTGATGCGCTAGATGCATTGGTTTCGGTTCACAATTTTCTGTGCGTGACCTAGGGGTTCAGTTTTCTAAAGACCTGACGTTCCGTAGACATATTGAGGAAGTATGTAAACAGGCATTTAGGAGTCTAGGCTTTATAATGCGCGAAACACGGGACTATAATAACACGGAAGCGGTAAAATCCTTTTATAACGCATTGGCTAGGTGTAGAGTGGAAAGCAGTGCTATTATCTGGAACCCCCAGAGACTAAATATAGTCTCATGGTGGAAAAAATGCAGAGAACAAATTTATCCGGTATCTGTACCTTAGGCAATACGGAGTTTACCCTTACTATCCACTTATGTATCCAACCCTCTTTGTTAAAGGGATGGTTGGATACTATAAGCTGGAGGTAAGGCGTAACTTAGTGTTAGCAAAATATATATTTGAAGTGTTTCGTGGTAGATTAAATAATCCGGAGATATTAGCATCGTTGAGGCTGCTCGTTCCAAACACCAGGCTGCGGCAGGTGCCGAGGGCACAGCTTTTCGACGTCCAGTTCGCTCGCACTAACGTAGGCAAATTCGCACCAGTTGCAAGAGCCATTCGTTTATTAAATATTGCCTCACAAAGGCTTGACATTTTTAACTGTACATTGGCGGAATTCGTGAGGGTGACTCTCGAGTTAGTAAGTAGTAAATGATTAACGTGTAATCACATTATCGCATTGGGTGTGATGTGAACCTGTAATGATAGTATAAGATTGTTTAAATAAATAAATTTTGTTTCCATTTTTTTGGTCTCAAAAAATTGAGGTTGCTGTAAATTTTCTAAGAACTCTTAAATTTTATTAAGCTTTATTAGAGGTATGGGTGTGTTTTTACAACCACCATAATGAAAATCGTACCATTTCTGAGTTCTGTTTTGTCATTGGTTCTCTTGGTTTTAGCCGGTTTTACCTTACACGGTAAAACCGGCAAAAGGTAAAACCGGCATAAAAATCATAGTCCGACTTGGTCATGGTCTGTCGTAGACAGAGAATGCTATCTGTCTACGTGGTCTGTGGTACCACTGACACGATGTCATCCTTCTGTCAATGTCAACAAATACCCAATTTCTATCGTTTTATATTGTAGTTGTTGAAAAATATGTCGATCTCCGCACAATAACAAACGCCTCGATATTTCAACATGAATACCACCGAAAATGTTTATTGTCGCCTCTGTGCAGAGTTGATGCCGCAAACCAAACTCTTTGACCTGCAAACTGACGAAGAAAAATGCCGAGACATCATCACGAAGTTGGCTCGTTTCAATGTGCAAATGAATTTCAATGATAATATTCTGCCGAAAATGGTCTGTTTCACATGTATTATGTCGTTAAATCGTACATTTGATTTTGTTACTGCTGTGGAAAGAGCCCAATCAACCCTTAACGATTTCATTTTAATGCGCCAAATAAAACAAGAGAAAAATGGTTCTGAAGACGAAATCTTTATTTACGATTCTTCTGAGAGTTGTGAAAGTGATGAACCAATCATAAATATAAAAGTTGAAACAGACCAGAAAGGAAAATCAACTTCCAAGTCTTCAACACGGAAAAATAAAAAGAATTCTGCATCACCTAAAAAAGTTAAAGAAACTGGCACTAGCTCGAATGTTTCACACTTATCACAGTTAAAACTAACTTGGAAGAGCTATAACTGGCTATGTACTTACTGTGAAACTCAGTTTCCGACGATTGATGAGTTACGAACACATGCCATGGAATACCACAGCTCCTGTAATCCATACCGTTGTACGGACTGCAAAATAAGAAAGTTACGTCTTGACAGTTTCATTCTACACGTAAGAAAACACAAGAGGTTCTTAAGATTCTCTTGCTACAAATGCTCCATGGTATTTGGGTCAGTTATAGCAGCGAATAAACATAAAGAAACACATAAAACATCAGATATTGTTTGTTTCGGATGCAATATGTGTTTTGAAAGCAAAGAGGAATTAGGTAATCATACCGCCACATATTTTAGGGGCACACGTGCAAGAAAACCTCGACCCCCCGTACAATTGCAAGGTGACAGTTTAAAATGCCCAATATGCGAAAAGGTTTGCAGAACTAAAACTAGTTTGAGCACACATTTATTGATACATACAGACCGTAAAAAAGACCACACTTGTGAGGTTTGTGGCAAATGTTTCTTTCAGAAAGGATCCTTAGCAGGACACATGCTTCAGCATTCCGACGTGAGGCCATTCCAATGTGAAATATGCAAATCTGCCTTCAAATCTGCAAGACGATTACGCCTCCACATTGCTATACATGATGGAGGGAAACCATTTTCTTGTGACCAATGTGGCAAACGCTTCCGAATTAAACGTCAACTTAATAATCATGCTATAATCCACACAGATTCGCATCCTCATGTTTGCACATACTGCGACAAAAGTTTCCGTTTCAAAACAATACTGAATCAACACATACGCCAACACACTGGAGTTAAACCGTATTCTTGTGCTCTCTGTCAACGGGACTTTACAAACTGGTCGAATTATAACAAGCACATGAAACGGAGACATGCCACAGATATGGCAAAGAAGAAACGCACTCCTGGTGGGACGTACCCTATTGACCCAGTTACTGGAGAGGTTTTAGTACCAGCTGAAGAGAAAATAAGTGAGTGGAAGAAGAGAATGATGATAAAAGAAAATATGTAGGCAGACCAACAAAGAGCATGGAGAAGCCACGGCTGCTGCAAGAGGCGGCATTGTTACCAGTTTCCATACCAACCAACGCTTGGTTTGTATGGCACTCACACTATGACATTAATGACGTATTGAAACTGACAGCTATGAATGGCATCCGCGACAAAAGTTGTGCGTTCGTCGCGCTTTCTGCGTAACGCATTTTATTAGTGCTGCCATTTCTAAACGCTGCCAGCGCGGCAATTGCGTGCTCTGTGCAGAACAAGAATATACTCATAAGCGCAGATACTGAAAAAGTGAATATGAGAAGCACTCAAAGTAATTAAGTGATTGATGAACATAAATGTGTGCTTGAAAAGTCAAAAACAACCGTAGGGCCGCGTTTCCAATGAGGCGGAGCGGAGGTTAGCGGTGCATGAATTAACCAGTCACAATGCTCGAAATCTCCGCTCCGCTTCAGTGAAAACAGTGTAAACGGGGTGGAGCGGAGCTGAGCGTAAAATATATGAGCATGCGATCCCGAGCGTCAGTCTGGTATGTCATAAGCTTCACTTCAAATCGAAATTTATTTTTAACGACAACATGACGTATGATCTCTGTGAGATTGAGTGTAACTGATCGCCGCATCCTAAGGCTTCACTGAACGTCGCTTCACTCCACTCCACTTCAGTGAAAACACTCACCACTTTTCACTGCCCAGTTCCGCCTCAGTGGAAATGCAGCCTTGGTGAGACTTTGGTGTACATCGGTATGTCGCATATTTGTATGCTTTTCCAGGTGCTGCCCCTTTCTAAGCTTAGTGCTTAACCGTAAAATATCTTCCAACTAAGCCCTTATTGTTAGCAAAAAATAATTCTTTATTAATTCGGTATGGGGGGACAATGAGTTATTATAATATAATAAATGTTAATATTTTATCTCTTTCTTTTTATATTAGTTGGTAAGAAATAGCAATAGGTAATTAGGTAGTCTAAGATATATTATAAGCCCACGTTCGCACGGACGTAAAAATATCGCGGCGGGATTTTATCGCGCACTGGATTTTCAACTCTCGGTTGAGCCGAGCTTTGGCACGCACTCTCGTCCCAGCGCGTTAAAAAAAACACCGTTGGATTTTCAACTCTCGGCGCTAAGCGGAGCGTTGAAAATCCAGTGCACGAAAAAAAATCGCCGCAATTTTATTACGTCCGTGCCAAATTGGGCTAATAGTCGGGTTGCCAAATAACAAAAAATTCTTGGACATTGAATGCGGGTACAACTTTTATTTTATGATTGATTCTAGTATTGTTTGATATACTGAACCATAATCCGGAGGGTGCCAGAGTGGCACCCTTGGACACTTTAAAATATCGAAGGTCAAAGGTCACGAAGTCGATAAAGCTGAACCACCCACATTTTATTGCAAATTAAGCGAAATCGGTCCACCAAAATCAAATATTTGTAGTTAGAAATAATATTAAATATATTTCTTTTTGTTAATAAGTATTATCTAAAACTATAATAGTTAAATAATTAATGTTTTATTATGTGCAGATCTTTGTAACGTTATTCTTAGTCAGAAGTGGACATTTCATTCACTTTCATTAAATGGAGCTTCCTGAGTCTTCACACATTGCCATACAAATTCCCACCTTCACACGCGCAAAATTCTTTACAAGGAAGACCTGCATGGGCACAACTGCACCTTGCTGTTGAACATGGTTTCTCACTTGAACAGCTACATCTTACAACTCTTCAGCAATTCAGGTGGCGCTAATCCTTTGTTACTTGGAAGTAGAATATGTAGGTACCAAAGAGTGTTTTCAAATACCTGTGTACTGGAGAGAGTTACTTAATTTTAAGAGGGATTTTCTTCGACAACCATACTTTGTATCGAACATCTATCATGTTGCGAACTTCTTTCTTGTAGCAACATGCAATGAATTTTGTGCACTCTTTTATACATTGTTGCTATGAAGACTACACAACCTAAATGCTCAAGTTCAACACCAGAACTCAGAACTTTTATGGCTTTATACTTTCCAAGGCCAAAAAGTTCTGAAGTGGTATCACAGCCAGTGAGAATGAACTGTTAGCAGTGTTGTGGGTTTTTAGGTAATAAACTGATGTCGCTATATCTGACAGCCTTTCCTTGTCAACAGACTCCATCCAAGCGCATTTAAGTTTCACCTTTCTGCAAAAGTGTACAAGCAGAACAAAAACGTCGGTGTCCCTCCTAAAATTAAGAACAACAGCGGCATTTGAACTTCATATAAAACGATGCCATTTGCATGCACGCACATGGAACGCAGCAGCATCTTCGTTCCCTTCGTTTTTGAATCCAACTGATTATGAATGGAAAAAGGATGAAGATGATGATGTCTGCTTGGGTTTTTAGGTAATAAACTGATGTCGCTATATCTGACAGCCTTTCCTTGTCAACAGACTCCATCCAAGCGCATTTAAGTTTCACCTTTCTGCAAAAGTGTACAAGCAGAACAAAAACGTCGGTGTCCCTCCTAAAATTAAGAACAACAGCGGCATTTGAACTTCATATAAAACGATGCCATTTGCATGCACGCACATGGAACGCAGCAGCATCTTCGTTCCCTTCGTTTTTGAATCCAACTGATTATGAATGGAAAAAGGATGAAACAACACACTCTTTGGTACCCATTCTACTTTCTAAGATACAAAGGATTGGCGCCACCTGAATAGCTAAAGAGTTTAAGATGTACCCAGCTGTTCAAGTGAAAAGCCATATTCAACAGCAACATGCAGTTGTGCCCATGCAAGTCTTTCTTGCAAAGAATTTTGCTCGTGTGAAGGTAACGATTTGTGTCAGATGACAGTGAGAGTGAACTGCAAAAAAGCGATTCCACATTTGATTCTGCCTGAAATAACATGTTGGTAACAAATCTACTTAAAAAAATATGAATATAATAATATAGATATACATACATAAATAAACTCACGCCTTCTTCCCATGGGGGTAGGCAGAAACTACAGAACGCCACCTGCTACGATCCTTACATAGGTAATCCTTTTGCCTCGTTTACGTTCATACATCTGGCCATACACGCACGCAGGTTGCGTAAATACATTTTGTTAGTCACCTTTCATTCATCCTCTCAACATGACCAAACCATCTATAAGCATACTCTTTTCAATTTTTGTCACATCTTCTTTTAAATCACTCCGTTGTCTTATCACATCAATCCTCAGTCTATCATTATTGGGATTTATAAAAGGATTTTTTTATTATTAAGAAGCCAATTCCATAATTTCTTAGCCAAGAATTTTATTAACTATAGCATATGCATCCGAATATCAGTAAGCCTAATTGCGTAATACACCATCAATCGGAATCTGAATCGTTTTGAAACAAATTGCTAACCCATTGCTTCATAAGTTCAAAAAAAATCTGCTCAACAACGTAATTAACGCAATGAATATTGTTGAACTGTCAAAATGAAACGGATTAGTCGTAATCGTTTACGAAATTGTGTTGCGCGATTAGATAGCCGATGAGTATTCATAATATACTTTAATAATATTTGATTTGGGTGGACCGATTTCCTTTAATCTACGTTAAAAAGAGAAAAGTTTTGTATTTTTGTTTGTAATAAATAAACTCGAAAAACTACAGAACTGATTTAAAAAATTATTTCACCAGTAGAATGCTATATTATCAAAGAGTAACTTATGCTATAATTTATAAAGATATAACGCAGGCGAAGCCGCTGGCGGAAGCCAGTTCGCAACAAAATGGGTGGTTTAGCTTTTTTTTATCACCGTGACCTTCGACCTTCGATAGTTTAAATTGCCCAAGGGTGCCACTCTGGCACCCCACGGATTAAGCTTCGTGCAGACTAGCGCGACACGACACCGGCTATTGTTATACCGTGAATTTTTCTTAGAAATTGTATTGTTCGAGTCGCGTTGCGCTGTTCTGAACGAGCCTTTATGGTTCAGTATATAAAATAAAATCAATCATAAAATATAAGTTATACCCATAATCAAGGTTACATGGCTCGGCGACCCGAATATAATGAACAGAATAAATGAAAAATATTTGTGTTTTAATGTAACTGAATAAATCATAGGCAAAAAAATACTGCATTAATTTTCTTTCACCTCTCTTGTAGCTCGTAGCCAGTACCATAGATGCATTGTTTTTCAAATAGTTTTGATTACCTACTGGTTTTGCTCCCAAAGTGGTTTATAATATATGACAAATGAGCCATTCTGCTGTGGGGATCGGCAGCTGACGTAGATTTAATTTTCATTTTATAAAAGAGAGCAATCCGCGCTATCTACGAGTGTAAAATAGGTCCTCGCGAATCCCTTCGAAATTCAAATTCAAAGAAATTGATATACTGAGTCTGCCTTTTCTTTATATCTTAGAAAGTATTTTGTATGTTCGCAAAAACTTAGGCCTTTTCAAAAAAAAAAACCGGCCAATTGCGTGTCGGACCACGCACAATGAAGGGTTCCGTAGTTGGAATGAAGTTATCGTAAGAACAAACTTAACTTTGTAATTGAAAAACATGTTCTCCCATACGGAATATATGGGAGAACATGTTTTTGCAACCGCAAATTTAAGTTGGTCGATTATTACTCGTAAACTTGTAAAGCCCACATAAGTGTGATAGTTTTCCTTTAAACTTCGTTATAAATAAGTACTAATGCCGTGACATTTGAATTTCTAACTATAACCGTTTAGTTGGTAGAGGGGGGGAGGACACACTTGACTCTAACGAAAATTGGTACTTTAAAGCTTGATAAGTCACGAACGGTTAATCAAAAAACGGTCTTCGCAAACCCCTAATATTTTTGAAAGACCTATCCAACGATATCCCACACAATGGGAAGGACGAAAAAAAAAAAATATCATCCCTACTTTACATGTAGGGGAAGTACCCTAAATAATTGTTTTTTTCAAAATTTTATTTTACCACTTTTTCGACGTCATTAACTTGTATACTCATGCCAAATTACAACTTTCTAGTACCAATAGTTTTTGAGCTAAAACGCGGACAGACAGACGGACATGGCGAAACTATAAGGGTTCCTTGTCGACTACGGAACCCTAAAAAGAAGCGATTTCCATAATATAAATACACATATTAGAAATGAAATTTTGGTTAAATAAAACAAGCAAGTCATTTCTTTTAAACAGTATCCGCTTTTATAAGAAGTTGCCTAAGTCAGTTACAGAACTTAGCGATGGCTTCAAAACCCACATTAAACGCGTTCATAACAAGAACGCATATTATAAAAAAACCGGCCAAGTGCTAGTCGGACTCGCCCATGAAGGGTTCCGTAGCAGCAAGTAACATAATATAAAAGTTCTTGTAGTTCGTTGTAACTTTGATCGATGTTTTAATAATAGTTTATGATATATGACGTATTTAAAAAAAACTACTTACTAGATCTCGTTCAAACCAATTTTCGGTGGAAGTTTACCTGGTAATGTACCTACACCATATATTTTTTTTAGTTTTATCATTCTCTTATTGTAGAATTTACAGCGGGGGACACACACATTGTACCACTTTGGAAGTTTCTGTCGCGCAAACTATTCAGTTTAGAAAAAAATGATATTAGAAACCTCAATATAATTTTTGAAGACCTATCTATAGATACCCCACACGTATGGGTTTGATGAAAAAAACATTTATGATTTTCAGTTCTAAGTATGGGGACCCCCAAAAAATATTGTTTTTTTTTTATATTTTTGTGTGAAACACACAATACACAGTTCACAGAATACATCTACTTACCGAGTTTCAACAGTATAGTTCTTGTAGTTTCGGAAAAAGTGGCTTCGACATACGGACGGACAGACAGACAGACATGACGAATCCATAAGGGTTCCGTTTTTTGCCATTTGGCTACGGAACCCTAATTAAGGCAGTGTATAGAGTGCCGTTAGCAGCACTCCTATCGGATAAAGGGCCGTTAACGGCATACTGGTGGCACTGCCTCGGTCCGGCTAAAGTGCCGTCAGATTTCCATTGTCTTTGTCACTGTCACTTGTTATTTTGTTTGATTGTTGAGGTTAGGTCGCTGTAAACACCACATTTCCAAAAAAACCTCTTGTGCCTAAACTGACCCTCTCACGTTGTGTGGTCAGTTCTAACCACGTTCTAACCTAACCTATCTAAACTTTCAGCCATTTTAATTTGCTACTTCATTTTTCGTAAATTCAGTCAATGTAGTGACTTCTAATATAAATATACCTGTAATATATATATATATAAATATATATATATATATATATATATATATATATATTTTAAATCAAAATTATAAAATTATCTTAAACAAATACGATCAGTCAATACAAAGGGCGGCGAGCTAACCTCAACAATCAAACAAAATACCAAGTGACAGTGACAATGAGTGCTACTAGTATGCCGCAAATTGCGGCACTTTATACGATACGGATAAAGTGGCGACAGCGGCATTCTATACACTTCCAAAAAATAATGTTCACATAGAGGGTTAAATTAAAATAACTAGCGAATTTCCGCAGACGCGTTGGGTATCAATTTAATTATGTAATTTAAACATGTCCGCAGTTAGTGTAGTCACTTGAAAATTTTAAATATCAGTTAATAATAATTTCGTTTTTTTGTGATTAGTATCGATATCTTATCACGATTGAATCAGGAAATAAGATATTATTGCCGAACTGTTCATACTAACATCTATATTTAACTGTGCGTTTGCACTGGCGAAACATTCACAACAAATGTTTACTGTGCGTTTGCACTGACGAAACATCACAACAAAACATGTTGAAATCTCTAGTAACTAGAGATTTCAACGAGTGTACTACGTGAGCTCGACAAATGGATGTGCGATTAACGCTTATGCGACAAAACTGTACTGCGACTCACCATAGTTCGAATGCACGCTTGTGCGACACACTGAAGATCGACATCACGCTAGTGTGACAAACGATTGCGCGACAGTAGTTCGACACTACGGTAGTGCGACAGTACTGTAATTTGACAGTACGTTGGTGCAGTATTACAGTAGTTTGACACTACCCAAGTGCGACAAACGATTATGTGATACTGCCGTCTGTAGATATTAAATGAAAAATAAGAAAGCATTAACTTCATCTACTTAAATAAAAATGAATCGCCGAAATGTATAGTTGTAGTAGTTGTTGCAGTTGTAGTAGTTGTAGTAGCGTTTGCAGTTTCAGTTGCAGTAGCAGTTACAATTGTACTTGTTATTGATTCTGAAGCGGTACGAGGTTCGCCGAGGGAGCTTGTGAATAAATAAAACAAACTACAGATGATATGAAAAAAAAAATTAAACAAAAACGATTCGATTTGATTAAAAATTATTACTTCTTTTTTGAATAACAAAAATATAGGACAGCGTAGCATCAACAAATGTATTGTTTTGCAATATTATGGTTTATTGCTTTCGATGTAAGGCATATTGCCAAAAATATTTTAACTTAAGTAAAAAAAAAAACAATTTTGTTTATTGCAAACAGGGCAAAATAAACATTTGTAATTAGAAGAAAATCATTAAATGTTCACACGGAAATTTAAGAATTATATCGTTAAAAGTGCTAGCAAGTTTTATAACCTGTAATCGAATCCGGGTACATTACCAAGAGTTTGTAACTAACTAAGCCATCAAGGTCATCATATGTATATTATGTCGCAGCCATCTGGTTAAATTAGCCAGCTAATTGGACGCCTAGGCAGTTCATTAAACGCCGGCATCCAAATGAATGCCTAGGCCGATAGTTAATTTTAATAAAATCATTCAACGATTAACAACTTGGCGTATTGAAAGTCAGCCCTTTGAAGATGACTGACCAAGACTCAGCCAAGTGATTCAAGTGGTGATAAAATCCCTGTGAACAACTTGGAAATAGCGCTCGCCGGCCCCTGCCGCGGCACCGCTCGCTACGCTCGCTTAGCTCGCGCGCGGGTGGGGTCGTAGTTCTAACCTAACCTAACCTATTTCACCCAGTTTAACTAAATGACTACACGACGTTCAGTCATCTGGTTAAACGTTGCGCTTAATGACTTGGCTAGTTGTCCTTCAGCTATTTAATTGGATGCCGGCATTTGATGAACGCGCTAGTCATTCAATCAAATAGCAGATTCAACCAGATAACTGCGATATATACATATGATTATGAATACAAATGTGTCTTCATGTCGTACTAGAGTGATGTCGATCTTCAGTGTGTCGCACAAGCGTGCATTCGAACTATGGTGAGTCGCAGTACAGTTTTGTCGCAAAAGCGTTAATCGCACATCCATTTGTCGAGCTCACGTAGTACACTCGATTTCAACTGTTCCTGTCAAACATTGTATGGAACATTGACAGAAAATAGAGATTTCAACATGTTTTGTAGTGAATGTTTTGCCCGAGCAAACGCACAGTAAGCTCGTGACTGTGCCTACACCTTCAACGATTTCTCAGAATTCTCAGTGATTACTCAAGGCGGCAGGGCAGGGTCTTTGCTTGTGTACAGACGCCAGCACATCAACCTACTACAATCTGTCAAATTTCTTTAATAGATTTTCAACTTTATCACTGAAGTAAGGTAAGTAAACTTGATTGGGAAAATTTGACAGTTTCGGGTAGTTTGACGCGCTGGCCTCTGTACAACAAGGCCTCAAGTTGCTTGGATACACCGCTAGGAAATAAAATTAGCATTGGCAGCACTTAAATTAAAAATGTCATTGTTGAATAGAATAGTACAGGGATGCCAGACGTACGATAATTATCATACGTGGCCAGCAGGTCAACCTACCCTAGTATCCTTATGTAGTCTGTGACCTACCCGAAACAGTCAAATTTTCCCAATCAACTTTGAACCTTAAACTTTAGTGATAAAGTTAAAAATCTATTTAAAAAATTTGACAGATTGTAGTAGGTTGATGTGCTGGCGTCTGTACGATAATTTTCGAATATTGACACGAATATTCACTCGCATGGTCGCACTCGTCTGGCAACCCTGGAATAGTGTTGTCAAACTTGGATTGCATGAAAATCGTGAGTATCCCTATGTAGTCTGTGATCGTGTCGTTACTCTATGGTGTCGTTCGCGTCCATTGACAATTTGACATATATAACATATGTCAATGTTCGCGTCACGCCGCCGCCGCGCGTGTTTATTTTATATCATAATTGTTATATATTTAAATCATAATTGTTACCGGTATTTGTTTTTTTTAAGTATAATACACTTCCATTGTATCAAACTTGGATTGAAAATCGTGTCGTTCGCGTCACGTGTGTTTATTTGGTTAAAAATCATAAATTGTTACCGGTAATTGTTTTTTTAAGTATAATAATATACTCTTCCATTGTATATAATGTACACATTTGGCTGATGTGGTCGTTCATAAACTGTATCCATAACAACAACCTGTGATCTTAAACACTCCAAAATGAATAACACAAAAGATTTAATGTACTGTCGCCTTTGCGCTGAGTTAAAACAACACATGGCCCTCACAAACCTGCAGACTGACGAAGAAACGTGCCAGAAAGTCGTCAATAAACTGTCAAGATTCAACATAATTATGGATTTTCAGGAAAACATACTGCCTAAGACTGTTTGCTTATTATGTGTAAAATCATTAGAACGAGCTTTTGTTTTCGTAACTGCAGTTGAACAGGCGCAGGCATTTCTTAGTGACTTTATTGTAAAAATAAATATTTCTGCAAGTGATTCTTGTGATGAAAACATGTATGAGCCTCCAGATAGTAAAAACGCTTTTGTTGATGTTAAAGAAGAAAACAGTCAAAATTCAATGGATGTAAGTGATGATGCTACAAATTTAAGTGAAATATGTGATAGTCAGGTCATGACTGAAGTGTATAATGATTCTCATTATTCTGTGATTAATAGAAAGTCTGAAGAACATATATTTGAGAATAAGCATGTTATACAACCTTCTAATGATATTATTGAAGAAAATACTGATTTAAAAGTTGAATATTATGTTGAAGCCCTTGATTTACAGCATTTTGAAGATAATAAGAAAAAAATACTACTAAAAGAACTCAATTCTGCAGATCACATAAATAAACAAAATTATAGTAATGAAAGCCCCAAAAATATGGATAAAAGTGTACAACAATTACAACCTCAAGAATGCAAGTCTGAACGAATTGCGCCCAAACAATTGTCTCCTACAGTTTATTCTAAAACTAACATAGATGAAAAACAGAAAACTAAAAAATATAAACAGAAGACTAGTAACATGTCCACCAAAAATACAGACACAGATGTAGAAGATATAAAAACTTCATGGAAAGATTATGAGTGGAAGTGTTGTTATTGTGAAACACTATTCCCGAGTATTGGGGAGCTACAGAAACATTCCATGCAGTACCACAACTCCTGTAACCCTTACCAATGCACTGACTGTGTAACCAGAAGCTCAAATCTCAATCGTTTTTTGCAACATGTGAAAAAACACAAATATTACTTAAATTATTCTTGCTTTAAATGCTTGAAGAAATTCCCTAAACTGTATCAAGCCGGGCATCATAAAAAGAAAGTTCACGAAGACTCTGACTACGTTTGCTCAGGATGCAACACTCCTTTTCACAGTAACACCGATTTAAACGAGCATGTTAACAAATATTACAAACTACTCATAAGAAGAACACCATTCGATTTGACGTGCAGTATATGCAATAAGAATACTGCAAGCGCTCTAGATTTGCGAAAACATTTACTTACTCACAAAAAAAAAGATTATGTTTGTGAAACTTGTGGCAAATGTTTCAAGAATAAAAATCATTTAAAAGCACACATGGTTCTGCATCGTGCTATAAAGATCTTGCATCCCTGTGATATATGTAATGCTTCCTTTGTTCGTGTAAGCAAATTACGATACCACAAAGCCATTCATACTAAAATCAAACCGTTTACCTGTGACCACTGCGGCAAAAGTTACTGTACAAAAGATTATATGGCTTTCCATTTGAAAAACTTTCACATGGACACTCTTTCCTATCCTTGTACAGTGTGCAATAAAAAATTTAATTCACCCTCCAATTTGAAAAAACATGTGCTTCAGCATACTGGAGAGAAACCATTTTCTTGTAACATTTGTCCGAGAGACTTTACAGACCTGTCCAATCGTAACAAACATAAGAGACGTATACATGGTATCGAGTTAGTAAGGAAAAGACAGCCTAATAAAAAACAGCAAACAGCTGATGACCTGACTTCCTCTGACCTGGCTACCGGAGATGCTAAATTTGCAGATGTGGACAAAATTGACGATCAACCTGCCTAGCTTTTTCCAATCTGCCAACTATGTTGTGGTCAGTGGTGCCACCTATGTGGTGTTGATGTGAGCGTTTATTCTGAAAGTGGGCGACGTCGAAAATAGATGTCAAATATTTCGCTGTTTTGATTAATTTGGAAATATTACTGTATGGAAATATGAAATGTGGTTAACTAGCGAACTAGAATATTAATAATGAATTGCAACTATAACACTGAATTTGATGTTGTAACCGTTGATCGTGATGTTGTAAAAAAGGCATTTGGAAAGTTTCCAAATACTTTTTTACATCAAAACTAATTAATAACTATTCGGTATTATGATATTAATTATTGCATTTCAAAATCAATATTTTACAACATCAAATTCAATGTTATAATTGCAATTCATTATTAATATTCTAGTTCACTAGTTAGGCATATTCCTTATTTCCATACAGTAATATTGCCAAATAAATCAAAATAGGTATATATTTGATAGCTATTGGCAACTTTTTGGATGAACGCTCTTATCCTTCCCTCAACCCGTGCGGCTGTTATTATTTAGCCACAAGCCCCTCCAATTGTTGGCGAACGTCTCTTCCAATTAATGCATAATTTGGCTGTCAAAACGAAGGAATGGAAAAACATAATGACTGAAACATAGATGTGACGGATAAAACCAAACAAAAAGATAAAAAAACCGAAACCGATCTCGCTTATTATTAGCAGCAAACAGCACCTGTCAAGGCTTTCTGCTGTAATCAAATCGAAGAGCCAGATAAAATAAACAAATATTATGAAAAACAAGTACATAGAACGAAAAGTGAAGCAAAGAAAATTGACGTGGTGGATCAGCAAAGGTAGCCCCCGAAATTATTCTTGTTTGATAAATTTATGTTCATGACTGCAACAACAAATATGTACTAAGTTTAGATACTTACTCAACTAGTGTAGGTACAGACGCCAGCACCAGCACATCAACCTACCCGAAACTTTAAAATTTTCCCAATCAACTTTGAACCTTCTGCTATAGTGATAAAGTTGAAAATGTATTAAAGAAATTTGACAGTAGGTTGACGTGCTGGCGTCTGTACTTAGCACTTTTTGACCAAATACTTAAAATTATAAAATTTGATTTTTTACATGATAAGTGTCAATTGGCTTATTTCGCATTTTTTATCTAACAAGCTTCTACAAACTGAGAATTTGTCCATATTTATCCAATCTGCCCTCCGCGATGAAGCACTTGTGCGAATGGTCGAGTCACTTGTCTGGGTCGCTGGCTAAGCTCTTGATTGGTTGAATCATTTAGATGCGATTTGGAAGCCGGTTACAACATAATCGTGTAATTGCAATAAAAAACCTAAATAGCTTATAAAAAAGGCAAAGAAGTGAAAGGTTGCTGTATGTTATTACATTATTTTGTTTCAACTTTTTTTTTCTATTTCGTAAATATAAGTATGTATGTAACTGTGCTGTTTGCACTGGCGATGGTGAAACATTGACTTAACATGTTGAAATCTCTATTTTCTATCAATGTTTGTCAGGAAATAGAGATTTCAATATGTTTCGCCAGTGCAAACGCACAATAACTGTGCGTTTGCACTAGCGAAACATTTACAACAAAACATGTTGAAATCTCTAGTTCAAATCGCTTATTGCAATCCATAATGTACAGACGCCAGCTTGCACATCAACCTACTAAAATCAGTCAAATTTCTTTTATAGATTTTCAACTTTATCTCAAAAATATAAGGTTCAAAGTTGATTGGGAAAATTTGAAAGTTTCGGGTAGGTTGACTTGCTGGCGTGTGTACAATTACAGGTCCTGTCAAATATTGTAAAGAACTTTGACAGAAACTAAAGATTTCAACATGTTTTGTTGTAAATGTTTCGCCAGTGCAAACGCACAGTTACACTAGCTCTTAAGCAATAGCATGTTTAATTTTTTTTATGTACTTACCTTAAACTTTAATATGTAACATTAAATACATAAATATCATCCATTAATTTTATTACATAAAATCACGCCTTGTTTCCTCGAAGGGTTGGGTAGAGGTGTACCTGTAGTAGGTACACCCACATTTCGCCCGTTATGTTTTAAGTCCCATGTAATAGGGGGCGAGCCTATTGCCATCAACCGGACACAAATCCAGACTCCCAAGTTACTACTGAGAAATTCCAGACAGAAAAACCCAAAAACACTGCCCGACCCGGGAATCGAACCCAGGACCTCATGCTCAGCAGTAGCGCTTGCAACCACTAGACCAACGAGAGTGAGAGACGTGACGTGGACGCCACTACGGGTCCCCTCAATATGGTGGCCTAATACGGCCTATGGTATTTGACGCCGCAAAGCTGCGTCTGTGTAATGGTTGCTATGAATATTTCTGTAGGCGCGCCACGACGCTATACCGTATAGCGTCGTTATCTTCACGACACCTCGGCGGTCAGTCCCCATCAGGTGAGACCCACAGTTACCTGGAAGAGGCCCGATGAAGACGACCAGCGACGGAGGTGCCGGCTCGACGCACCTACAGGTAGATATGTAGTTTTCCCTCGCCCCGCTTACAGATCTAGCCGTTTACGGATTGAGGGATAAACTGTCGTGTATATACGAGCGGTTTGTGTTGTTATGCAACACCGCTCGGCGTCTACACGCACGTGTTGTGTATAGATGCATTTATAGTTGCGGCTGTCTGTGTTTAGTTGCGCGACGTGCCTATATTAACCTAGAACACGCCGCGCAACAGATGTATGTGTATATCTGTAGAGTCTTATTATTTCGAGTGAGCTGCGTGTAACCTGGGTGCGGCTCAGTCGAGGCGTCAATCCGGTGGATGGGGTCAGTCGTCCGCTACCAGGTCGCGGGGCAGGGGTCTTGCGTCAGGTGGGCGCGCGTGCAGTGGCGCTATCTGCCTGACATGGGGCCAGGCAGAGGCGTCGGCACGCGCGAACATCACCGTCGCGAGTCGCCTCACAAACTCATCCAGGCTCTCGATCCCGAGATTCCGATGGAGGACATCGTTCCTCACGAAACGAGGAGCGGCTACTATGGTCCGCAACGCATGGTTTTGTTGCGTGCGGAGCTGCTTTTTGCTCGACTCGCTCGTGACGACGAATCAAGCGGGCGCGGCGTACGTCAAGATTGGGCGTATGTACGTCTTGTACACGCTCAGCTTGACGCGCACCGGGATTCGGGATGTGAGCACTGGCCTGAGCAGGTGACGGGCGACCCCGCCCTGCGCGGCGACCTTGCGGACGTGTGGCCCCATCGTGAGGCGGCGGCCGATGGTCACACCCAGGTACTTGACCCGGGGCGACCAATCGACGGCGGCTCCTTGTAGCTTCAGAGGTGGTGGGAGGTGCGCCAGTTACCCAGTGAGCAGCGCCTGCGTCTTACCGACGTTAACCGACAGCCGCCATTTTGACAGCCACTCGGGGAGTAGGTCGAGGGCGCGCTGCATTTTGACCGCCGCGTACTTCTCATTTAGCGAGGTAGTAATGTACGCGGCGTCGTCGGCATACAGCGCGATCGTCGCCTCGGGAGTGGTGGGGATGTTGTCGGTGTAACGTGAGTAACACGCCGGCGAGATGCAGCTGCCCTGAGGCACGCCAGACATCACCGGGCGGGCGCCGGATAGCGCCCCTTCGACCACCACCTTGAAGGTCCTGTATGACAGAAAAGAGGAGACCACCCTAACAACGCGGCGCGTTGGACGTGGCCAATTTATGTATAAGGCCCTCGTGCCATACACGGTCGAAGGCCTCCTCCATGTCAAGGAATACTGCCACCGAGCACTCCTTCCTTAGTGCAGAAGTCAGTAGGTGCAGTACCCTTGACAACTGAAGCGTCGTGCTATGCTCCGCCCTGAAACCGAATTGCTCTGGGCGCGGCGCAATATGAGGTAGGAGGTGTCGCAGCAGGAGTGCTTCGAACACCTTGGAGACTGTCGGCAGCAGCGTTATAGGCCGATAGCTCTCCGGCTTCGCTGTGCTCTTCCCCGCCTTGGTCAGCATTATGACGCGCCCCTCCTTCCACGAGGTGGGAAAGACCCCCGTGCGCAGTATCGCCATATACAGGCGCGCCAATGCCGCTACCGTACGGAACGGCAAGTGGCGCAGCGTTGCGTTGGTGATACCGTCAGCACCGGGGGCCTTCCTGGGCTTCGTCCTTAGGATGGCGCGTCTAACTGCGCCAGGCGAGAAGAACACAGGGAACACAGGGTCCGCCTCGGGAGCTATCTATATATATATAGATAGCTATATAGCTATCGGCAATGCGAAGTAGTCTCCTAGGTGTTTCTCGACTGCTGCGACATGCTCGATGTCGGCGGTCGGGTTAGGGCGGAACTGTCGCTCCAAGTGCTCGGCGAAGACCTCCGCCCAGTCCTCCGCTACATACTTGAGCGCCCAGTCCTCCGCTACATACTTGAGCGCCCCGTCGCTGTTGAGCAGAGGGCGCACCGGGGCTGGGGTCTTCCATAGCTGGCGGCACAATTTGTGTACAGACGGCCGACTATCAATAGTGGCGTCTATTCTCTCCTCCCAGCCCGCGGCGGTATGGGCCGTAAGCTCGGCCTTTACCTTCTCCGCGAGACGGTTCAATTGTGTCTTCAATGTGGGGCATCTATGTTGTTGCTACCACTGCTTGCGAAGACGCCTCTTTGCGGCGATGAGTGCTGTCAAACGCGCCGGCAAGGGGGGCAATGGTGCTCCCCCTTGCGGCAGTGTCGTCGTCGCCGCTTCCAAGGCGCTCTGTATGCAAGGTGACGTCGTCCGCCGCTTGCTCTACGTCCGCGGAGGAAACAATAGGCCGAGCTGGCGTGGTGGTCTCCATCTTTCCTGTGAAGGCTTCCCAGTCAATACATCGACGTGGCGCTACAGGTTTCAGTCGGGTCGGCATGCCCGATAGGACGAAAAGAAAAGAAAGAAAGAAAATACATTTATTTGGCACAGACTAAAAGGCACACACGTAGAAAGAGAAAAATAAAATAAGATAAAAGGAAAGAATACAAAATAAAAAGTGACGACGACGAGTACAGGTTGGTGGTCCGACTGTAACTCGTCGTCGATCACTTGCTGAGTGATCCAGGCAGTGTAGCCCTCTGTGTACTGCGATGTCCAGCACATCAGGCATGTACCTCACTGCATCTGGGTAGTGGGTAGGCGTCTCGGGGCCGGACACCGAGTACCCGAAGGCTTCCGCGTCCGCGAAGAGCCGTCTCCCCTCGGTGTTCGCTTTCATAAAATCCCACGCCGGGAGCTTTATTGCGCAGGTTGTGAATTCTTTGGAATTTTTTGTTTGTCAATATTCGCGCTATGTGGTGCAGTGGATGCGATGGTCGCTCCACCACGTGTCGGCTGCTACGGTGGTGGTTCCAAGCGGCTTTTGAGTGAACCCGCTAGTACCGCGTTTCTTCCGCTGCGCCTTATTGTCGCTACTAGCGGGTTCAACCATTTGATATTGTGTCACCTTCGGTGCAACCTGCGCAATTTGTAAGGCAGGGGCGGCCGTAGGGGGGTCTTCTGTGGTTTCCAGGGGGGTGCGTTTCTTCCCCTTTCCCCCACGCTTCTTCTTCCTCCGCCGTGAGGAGGAGGCTTGGGTCCTCTCCGTGGGCTCGTTGGCCGGCGCCATCAGCGTCGTGCCTTGAGCCTCTATGGTGGCCATCTGTAGCGGCTTAGCCGCTTGTGCCCGGCTTGTGGCTGTGATGGCGACGGTCCCCGCCCGCTTGTTTCGAACTTCCCGCTCGAACACGGGGCACTTTATGTTGCTCGCGGGGTGCGGGCCACCGCAGTTCACGCAGGCTCTTCCAGAGGGCGCGGGCAGTTACGTGCCGCGTGTTCTCCGCCGCAACGCACACAAGCGAGCGGGCGGTGACACTGGTGCGAGCTGTGTCTGAAGCGTTGGCACCGGTGACACTGCGCGGGCCCACGCTTTCCTTTCCAGGCCTCTATCCTGACACCACGCATGTACATAAACACCGTGGTGTCAATATGGCCCGGACGTCGGGGGTCTTCCTGAGTATGGCGTGAAATAGACCAACGAGGCAGTCGGCAGGTATTATATACCTTTATATTTCGATTTGTAGCGTTTTTTTAAAGATTCCAATGGTCTTCGTGTAAAATCAGATTTATAATATAAATAATATAATATAAAATTTATTTTCAAATCAATCTATTTTATTTTCAATGTGTTTTGTTGTGACGTTTGCCAGTGCAAACGCACAGTGAGGCTTTACTGTGCGTTTGCACTGTCGAAACATTCACCTAATAACACGTTGAAATCTCTATTTCCTGTTAAACATTGTATCGAACATTGACAGAAAATAGAAATTTCAACACATTTTTATTAGGTGAATGTTTCGCCAGTGCAAACGCACAGTTATACCACAGGTTATACTGTCCTGCAAATTGCAATAAACGTAAGAAAATTTGAATATTGTAATTTGAATTTGAGGACATAGTTGGCGCAGTGGTTAAGCGATTGACTGCTGCGCTGTGTGTCGCGGGTTCGCTTCCCGCACGGAACAAATATTTTTATGACCTACAAGTAGTTGTTCCGGGTCTGGCTGTTCGTGTATGTGAGTTTAAATGTTTGTAACCGCACCCACAATATAGGAGAAATTCCTAGTGCAGGGCAACATTTAAAAAAATATATAGGTATGTAAAAAAAAATACGCGGGCTACTATTGCGGATCCACCTTAACAACGAACGGAGCGTACAGATTGGCCGGTCAGCGACTAGCCTTTGATATTAATTGCAGGGTTGCCAGATGAGTGTGAGTGAATTATCGTATCAATATTCGAAAATTATCGTACCAGACATGGACCTATAAAAAAAGGCGGACGGAACTTCATTAAGAAACAACTGAAGCACCCTAAGTCGGTCAGCGCGCTAATATAGACAAGCCAGCACGCACACATTCACACCATAGTCGGTCTGCCGTCGGCCATTACTCTCCGTAGTACCTACTCTGCAGGACGCCCGCGTGTTATTTTACTACAAAAACTTAAAGGATGCCGTCATGTGTTGTAAAAAGTTGTCGAAACCATAGTGGTTCAATTAAAAAAAGCCAGGGGATCACTTTTCATAGATAAGCATGTCATTTATAAGCTTATTTCTCGATTTTACGTCAGTGAATTTAATAAATCACGAAATCAATCAGTGTTGCAACTATTTCAATTTGCAAATTATTTTAAATGTGGGAGATTTATATTTTGATGGTACTATTTATCGTTATTATTATTGTTCAACATTTTACAGATTTCCTATGTACAGACTGGTTATTTTTTCACAAGTTGATAAATTTAAAAACAAGGGGAGGCTTATGTTTTCCATCAAAAGATTTGTACGACATTTGTTGCACTTGTGAGATGGTGGTCCGAAGACTTTTAAAAGATAAAATAACATTATTTAATGAAAGACAACATCAGTACATGCTAAGCAAAATCTTAGAAAAGTTTATAGCAAACGACAATTTTTTTTCAGATTTGGAATTTGAACATTCGGAGACGGGTTGGTCGTCGAACAGTAAGGTCGTTTCGGGAGCGAGCTCCGACCCATAATTTTTTGCGAAAAAAAACTCTTTCTGTACTTATGGCAAGATCGCGTCGCTTGCCGCGAATTTGAACAGTGCGTTGATACTGGTGTTTTTATATTGTTTTTGATAATAGTGTGACCTTACTAATCGCCAAATAAATACATTAAAATAGTGCTAAAGTGAGGTGTCTACCTAAGTGCGTTCCGGACATCAGGCGAGCGTCCCAGAGCATTCAAGAAAGAAACCCAAGTTAATCTGGTGAAATCTTTCTTTATCTTTCAGGGCTTTGCTCTGCAAAAGCGGTATTTTATTTGATAGATTAAAGGACGTGAAAGTGATGTGCCAAGCGCACATTTAACTCTTATTTTCTAAGTAAATGTTTTATATCATATTAAAAAATTTAATGTTATAAATTTTATTATGCGCATATTAAATACCTATATAATGGCATTATCGCTTTAGATTTCGTACAAAACTATTTTCTCATAAAAGACCATCAATTTAAGTCACTTGTTAATTTTGTCCCTACACAGGTTTAATTTTTTTATGGGCTAAATAATGTACCCAACTTTAGAATAATGCGTGTGGGACATTTTTAATAATACTCTGTGCTGTTTATAGTGTTCCAAAAACGTTTTTTAATACGGAGCATTGTTTTGTGAGGGTTGCGTGGTAAATTTGTGATTTTACGATCTCGGGCGCGCATACCTATCAAATAGAAAACGGAACGCTGTACGCTCGATTACCACATCTGGATTGCAGCCCCCTTTTTTTGCGCCAGAAGTGCGCCCGCGCCGGCCTTAGAAAGGGCGCATAGCAATTTGAAATTTGACTTTTGTGATGCTGGAATGCTTGTCGGGGTATCTCAGTAAATGCGCTGTATAATCTGACATTGAAAGCGTAACTGTAGATGGTGTTAAATGCGACATACCTACTTTGTTTTTTATCATTTATTATTTTTAGGTATTATATAATCAAACATCAGTATGAGTCTACAGGGTGATAGTTAGGTGCATTCCTTGAAATTGGGTTATACTTGAATTAATTTAAAACAAATATGACGGGTGGGTATCGTCTTTTTACGCTTTTAAAGTTTAATGGAAGTTTTCCGGGTCTTACCAAAAAAGTTTCTAATGTAAGAAATCTGCTCGACTCTGGACGCAAATTTTATACTTTTCTGATTGCATGGAAAACCTTATCCCTGGTCCCGTCCGTGCTTGAGCTGCGACCGGACGAAGGTATTGTGAAACATCTTCAATGAAAAAACGCACCACCTCTGATGGTTCTTTACGGTCTTTTTCTCTTTTTACTTACAAAAACAAGAGCCTCAGCAATAATCTGATGCTGCAGTTTAATGGGTTGATGAGCGTAGGTAGGCGGTACTGTAGCGGCCGAGCGCTGCAAGCAGGAATGGTCCGTACGGGGTCCATATGTGCGCGCCCGCGATTGTACGAACATAAAAACAAGAATTCGGGAGACGCGGGTCGGAAGTTTTGTCTTATTAATTATCTGTGCGGAATAGTGTGCATAATTTAGAAATATAATACAATTGCGTCAACTTGAGGTGAACAGCGGTGACTGTTCACGCATGATGTTGTCAACCTGCGTGTTGCAATCATATAACCTTTAGGCGCTCTTCCACCTATCTACCTACCTACTTATGGACACTTTTACTACTTACGCATCGATAATCAAAATTATCAAGTCACCTTCGGACAGCCAATGAGAGGTCCTCGAGGAATGTCTTCGAAGAAACACCAATAGGAGCAATTTACGAAGACTTCCGAATGCTTCTTCGCGGAACGTTAAAACCGCTCGTTTTTTCTTCACCTAACACACAATTTGAATCGACCTTGCTCTGTATAACTGCTTTTCTAAAATCTCAAGTCAAGACGAGTTCCTACTGTACAAGTCACTAACCTTTATGCAATAAACCATTTATATTACTAAAGAAATCAAGAAGTTATCATTTCACTCAACCGCAACCACAAATTCGAAGAGGAAGACGCATAACGCATGAACATAATTTGGTCCTTCATGCCGCATTCAGTCAGCGAACTAGCCCATCAAGTGGAGAGTCGTCGTGGACACGAACGAGAGACGCGCAGCTCGGTAAGACGTGCCAGCCAAGACTCCTAACCAACTTCCTCTTCTCTTGTGTTAACAGTGTTTTTCCTCTCGAATTCCAGTGTAAGATCAGACAAGAGTCGCAGCGGCTACAGCCTCTGCGCTCCAGACGCTGAAATCGGGTTCGCAAAACCGTGAGTACTCCAGATTTCTATATCCACCAAAATGTCTGAACCAGGTTCTACTCATCTAAAGGTTACTATTCCTAAATCTCCGTTAATTACACAGATTGACGCCCTCACGCGCAAAAGGGGAGTAATTAAAGGTCGATTGTCCTATTTGCAAAAATATGTTGAATCATTCCAACAGCCGTTAGATGCAAGTAAGAGTTTTGAATTTAAATTACGCATAGATAGTGCTACCTCTCTGTTATCTGACTTTAACGACCTTCAATCGCAAATTGAAGAATCGTGTGATAGTTTGGATGAACATCTGGAATATAGGGAACAATTCGAACAAAGGTACTTTAGGGTCATCGCGCAAGCTAAGTCTATGTTGTCTGAGGATGGCAAAATACCTAAAAGTTCCAATAACTCTGATCCGCTGCAACTAGTGAAGTTACCCACTATACATTTACCAACCTTTGACGGTTCTTATGAGAGTTGGTTAGAGTTTAGGGATACCTTTTTATCCTTAGTGCATAATTCCACACAAATAAGTTCGATTCAGAAGTTCCACTATTTAAAGTCAGCTTTGAAGGGTAGTGCTGAATTAGTAATCGATTCACTGGAATTATCAGCCAACAATTACTGTGTTGCTTGGGAGTTACTCACTAATAGGTTTAACAACAGCCGTCTACTTATACACAATCATGTAAAAGCTCTTTTTTCTATACAAGCTTTAACTAAAGAGTCACCCGTGTTATTGCGAAAGCTCGTCGATACGATGTTAAAACATCTACGCGCACTAAAAATACTCGGTGAGCCGACCGACTCCTGGGATACGCTCATAATTTACATGATTGTGTGTAAGGTGGACCCTGCTACCGAGCGAGAATGGGAACAATTTGTAACCACACAAATGGTACACTGTCCCATCGGCGCAAAGTTTGAGATAAAGGTCGAGGATTTAATTCGTTTTCTCGGACAGAAAGCAGATATGTTAGATAAGCTATTAGGGACGCATAGTAAAGGTACACACGATAGTAAGAAATACACTAATGCGGTCACTTCTAAAGTACACTGCAACGCTTCTTCGTCCGGCACTACGAAACCACTGTCACACAAAACACAATACAAACCTTGCCCTATGTGTAAGGAAAAACATCCGTTATTTTCATGCCAGAAATTCCTTGATCTGTCCATAGCAGACAGATATAATTTAGTCACGCAAAATAAATTATGTACAAACTGTTTGCGCTCAGGGCACGCAGTGAACGACTGCCCATTCGGACCGTGTAGGAAATGTTCTAAGAAACATAACACACTACTACATCGTAATGAGTCAGAGGATAACACGCGAAATCAACCTCTCTCATTAGTGGCATTAGGACAGTTTTCGCAACCCGCATTAGAATCACACACACATAATGCGAAATGCGACGGCAACCCCACCACGCTAGGGCTAGCCGCCAAACCAGTTCTGTTGTCCACCGTGTTAGTCGAGATAGCCGATATTCATAATAATTATCACACGGCACGCGCACTTCTCGATAGCGGTAGTACACGATGTTTTATCACAGATGCGTTATGTAATCAGTTACACACACAAAAAATACAGTCCACTTACAATATAACAGGTGTAGGTAACTCAGTTTCCCAGTGCACACAGACCTGTAATGTTACAATTAGGTCCCTGGTAGGTTCCTACACTACACACATATACTGTTTAATTTTACCTTCCATAACTTCACAATTACCAGCCGTGTCTTTATCTAAAGATGGTCTTAACATTCCTGTGAACATTCAGTTAGCCGATCCCTATTTCTTCGAGTCTCAACCCATAGACATATTGATTGGTGCTGACCTCTTCTGGGATCTTCTGGAAAATGGAAGATTCCGGTTGAAACATGGTCCATATCTACAAAACACTAAATTAGGGTGGATCATTTCAGGGTCTTTGAATACTCACATACATAGTTCTCATGTTTCATGTAACGTCACATCGTCATTGGATGAACAATTAAGGAAATTTTGGGAGCTCGAAGAGATAGGCAGATCGACTGATGTCCGCAGTAATGAGGAGCAGGCTTGTGAGGATTATTTTATAAAGACCACCACACGTGATTCTGACGGTAGGTTTTGCGTTTCCATGCCTTTGAAGGAGTCCCCTGACGCATTGGGTGACTCATTTTCTCAGGCAGAACGTCGTTTCTACGCACTAGAGAAACGCCTGCAACGCACACCTGCCTATAAACAATTATACATGCAATTCATCCATGAATACATCGCATTGGGTCACATGTCACGCATCTATGTATACGATAAACCACACTACGTCTTACCACACCACGGTGTATTCCGCGAGCACAGTACTACCACTAAACTACGAGTCGTTTTCGATGCAAGTGCAAAAACCACTACCAGTAAATCACTCAACGACATACAACGCGTGGGCCCAGCAATACAGGGTGACTTGTTTGCTATTTTGCTTCGGTTTAGACAACACCGTTGGGTAGGATGTGCAGACGTCGAAAAAATGTTTCGCCAAGTTCAGAAAGATCCGAATCAGCGAAATTTACTATTAATTCTATGGCGTGACAATCCCATAGACCCATTAGAAATTTACAGGCTCAATACTGTCACGTACGGTACCGCGTCCGCACCGTTTACTAGCGTACGTTGTTTAAAACAGCTGGCATTGGAATGTTCTGAGCCATTGATTCGCACAGTCATACAGGATGATTTTTTTGTCGACGATCTGGTGACCGGTGCTGACAGCATTGAGATTGTAAAACATATAGCTAAGGAAACAACAAAGGTCCTACAGGGTGGTTGTTTCCCACTTCGGAAATGGATCTTCAATTTTGATCATGACACACAAGAGTTCCCGTCTCATTCCAAGGAACTTTCACTCGGGGAAAACGCACATCACAAAACCCTAGGTTTAGGCTGGTATAATCAGTCTGACACTTTACATTTTCACACTGAATACACAAATGACAACCGGCCATTAACGAAACGCATCATATTGTCGGAAGTCTCTAAAATTTTCGATCCGTTAGGATTACTTAGTCCCTGTGTCATGACTGCGAAGATTTTACTTCAAAAACTATGGCTATTAAAATTAGGTTGGGACGATAAGTTACCTGATGACGTCACACACAGTTGGGTTCAGTTCGCAAACGGTATAGCGTTGCTGAGTGCATTACGAATACCGCGACACGCTATAGGTATCGATGCTACTCGTATAGAACTCCATTTATTTACCGATGCTTCACAAACAGCTTACGGCGCGTGTGCTTACATTCGTTCCATCACAGGCAAGTCCATAGTTACAACGAAGCTACTGTGCTCTAAAGGAAAGGTTGCACCCTTGAAACCCGTAAGTATACCACGATTGGAATTGTGCGGTGCCCTATTAGGCGCGCAGTTGTATGAAAGAATCGCAAAGTCACTTCGTTGCACATTTGATAGTGTCACATTTTGGACAGATTCCACTATTGTGATAGGTTGGTTACGCATGAATCCTAACTCTCTAAAGCCTTTTGTGCAAAATAGGGTCGCGGAACTACACGAATTAACAAAGGATATGCCCTGGAACCACGTATCTGGTAGGGAAAACCCAGCAGATCTAGTATCACGTGGTACGACTATGAACGTACTTAGTTCATGCACGCTTTGGTGGGAAGGGCCGTCTTTTCTTTCGGATCCGTCATTTAATCTAGCCGATCACAATAGTTTTGATCCCACAGGCAATACAACACTTGATTTACCAGAGGTTAGGTCTCAAGCACATATTCATCAAATCTCTGATAGGGATAGCGGGTTTCCATTCCATCGTTTCACTCGGTTCAGTCACATGAGACGTGTTTGTGCCTATATGTTACGTTTTGTGCATAATGTGCGAAATAAAGCTGCTAAACGTACTAGCTCATTGAACGTTAGCGAGTTAAACGAGGCACTAACTATTCTAACAAAGGCGTCACAGTCACAATCATTCCCCGACACTTTAGATAGCTTAACAAAACACAAAACTTTAAATCACTCACACAAATTAATTAAATTAAATCCATTTACAGATGAACAAAATTTGATTAGAGTCGGGGGACGTTTGTGTAATTCATATGAGTTTTCGTATAGTAAGAAGCATCCAATACTATTATGCAGCAAGCACACATTCACACGGTTGCTGTTTCACGCTGAGCATGAGCGACTAATGCACGCCGCGCCGCAGGCCCTCCTGTACACACTCAGAGAGACGTGGTGGCCGGTGGGAGGGAGAAATCTCGCCAAACAAGTTGTGCATAGTTGTGTTCGATGCGCTAGATTCCGTGCCAAGCCTATTACACCTATTATGGGTAACTTACCTGCGCAACGCTTGTCTCCAGGGTTCCCTTTTATGACCACAGGTGTGGACTATGCGGGACCAGTTCTCATATTGAACCGTAAAGGTAGGGGCGCTAGAACCGTGAAGGCATACATATGCATATTTATATGTTTCACTACTCGAGCGGTTAGCTTGGAGCTTGTAGGTGATTTGTCAACAGACGCATATCTATTAGCTCTCAAACGTTTTGTCTCGCGCAGAGGCAAACCGTCACACATTTATTCAGACAACGGAAAGAATTTCGTTGGCTTAATGAATTTATTTTCAAAATTCCTTTCCGAATGTTCACAAAATATTATAGATTACGCTACTTCACAGGATATTAAATTCAGTTTTATTCCCCCTTACGCCCCGCATTTTGGTGGATTATGGGAAGCTGGGGTAAAATCATGCAAACATCATTTGCGCCGTGTTGTAGGCAATTTGCACTTAACGTACGAGGAGTTCAACACTGTTTTGACACAAGTGGAAGCAGTCCTGAACTCCCGTCCTCTTAGTCCTATGTCCACAGATCCCCATGATTTTCAACCCCTATGCCCAGCTCACTTCTTGGTTGGCCGTCCGCTGACAGCGCCGGTCTGCGAGGACCTGATCGACAAAACTACACATCGTCTCTCACGCTATCAACGAGTGGAGCAGATTCGTCAACACTTCTGGAGCAGATGGTCCACAGAGTACGTTTCCGAGATGCAGACCAGGACGAAGTGGAAGGCAAGGCAAGCTGATCTAAAACCAGACACACTGGTACTCATTAAGGATGATCACGCACCGCCGCTGAAATGGTGTCTTGGCCGTATCATCAGCACTGTTCCAGGCAGCGACGGAGTTGCACGAGTGGCGGATATCCAGACCGAAAAGGGCGTCATAAGAAGAGCATTCTCCAAGATTTGTCCTCTGTGGGATAATGAAGCTGAGTGAACACGTTGAAAGAACATCTTTCAAGGCCGGGAGGATGTTCACGCATGATGTTGTCAACCTGCGTGTTGCAATCATATAACCTTTAGGCGCTCTTCCACCTATCTACCTACCTACTTATGGACACTTTTACTACTTACGCATCGATAATCAAAATTATCAAGTCACCTTCGGACAGCCAATGAGAGGTCCTCGAGGAATGTCTTCGAAGAAACACCAATAGGAGCAATTTACGAAGACTTCCGAATGCTTCTTCGCGGAACGTTAAAACCGCTCGTTTTTTCTTCACCTAACACACAATTTGAATCGACCTTGCTCTGTATAACTGCTTTTCTAAAATCTCAAGTCAAGACGAGTTCCTACTGTACAAGTCACTAACCTTTATGCAATAAACCATTTATATTACTAAAGAAATCAAGAAGTTATCATTTCACTCAACCGCAACCACAAATTCGAAGAGGAAGACGCATAACGCATGAACAGTGACCTACAAGTCGAAGTTGCACCGCGTCAGAGCTGGACATAGACAACGAGGAGGACTTGATTAACCACGCTAGGAATAAACCAAGCCAGAAGACCAAACATGAAAATAACGTTGACAGAAAAACCGCAACCAAACGCATCAAGAACGAGCTAGCGCATGCGCACAGGCGCCGAAAACCACACCTGTAACATGCAATACAAGACCAAATCCGAGAAAGCTGGCTGACCTATTTACGCATGTAATGGCAATCTCAAACAGAACATGACTCACTTCGACAAGGAAATATTTTTTTGGATGGACTCGGCTGAAGACCGAGATAAGCTTAAGAAGACTGCTAACAAGATTTACAAGAAACCTGAAACGGATAGCAGTGAAATCCTCAGAGGAAGACTTTGGAAACAACAAAAACTGGAACTTAAAAAGATGCCCTTCCACAGATAAAAATCACCTGTCTCTCCACTAGTCCATTGCTTACTCAAGGATGCATATCTGGTATGGCTCGTAAATCCTTTCCTATCCTGAGGGCACGTCTTCCTTACCATTACCGCGCCCCCCGGTCTACTCCTTGATATGCAATGGCCTTTGTAGTCCCATGAAACATGAGACTTCATGGGCTAGTGCAAATCTAGGGGTTCATTCGATTTATCGAGTCTGGTTAAACCACGCTGGGATCGGTGCCTTTCATTCATTCATTCAGATTTGGAATTTGAACATTCTTTTGCAGGAATGGAACATAAATTAGCTTTAATTAAATACATAGCCGAAAAGTATCTAAATATTCGTTTTCACCACATTGCTAAATTAGAAGGGATTTCTAGATGTGTTGATAGCAAAAAACAAATCGACAAAAATTTGAACCAACAAAAGGGATTTTAAAACTTTATTAACATAAGTGCCTATTAAATAAGTTGTAAATATTTTTATTTTCAATGTCTTTTATTTATTTTACCTTTTCTTTAACAATATCCGTCACAAAAACTTGTAATAAAACCCAAGGGAGATCTTATTGAAATATTGTTCAAAAATGGGTAAAATTTTCCTTCATCTGGCATCTCTTTACACACGCACACACAGTTACGCCGCCGCCATTTTGGTGCTTCAGTTGTTTCTTGAAGTTCCGTCCGCCGGTCGGTCCATGGTACCAGATGACAAATTATCCTACAAAAACTGCCAGAACCGCGCGAAACGCGTAGCAAGTTCGCAAAACTAAAAATAGGATAGGATTTTGTGACATGTGAAAGAAATAAAAAAAGTAACATAATTTTTTCAGTTATGTTAAAACCATAACAACATTCTTTTCTCGCGGAAAGTAACTTGCCCTAACAGTTTTTGTCGCAAGTTTGTTTCTATTTCTGGTTTTCATCCCATTATTTTTCTTGAATGGTCGTTTCATCTCACTTCGGAGGAGGGTTGCAAATTATCGTACTTTTGCGTATGATAATACTTTTAGTAGGTATTGTACATCGTACAAGTGTCGACATGTACGATAATAATCGTACGTCTGGCAACCCTGAATAACTGAACGTAGGTACTCTACGGACACGTATTGCTACGGTGCATCTTATTCTATTTGGGCCCAGTAGCCAGTAGGTGGCCACGCATACTGCGGTGTCAGAGGCGTTGTTCAGATTGTCATGGGTACAGGGGAACGGAAATTTAGGACACTCCAGCCCAAATTACAGTTGCTGTTTTGTCGCATCATATCTTTAAGGTCTCTCGGATAAAGTGCCGTTCCCGTTCTAAGTGCTACTCCCGTCGTATCCGTTACCGTTAATAGTGGCGCTTCCTCGGCTTGGCTAAAGTGCCTTATGAATTGCATTGTCACTATCACTGTCACTGTCACTTGTTATTTTGTTTGATTGTTGAGGTTAGTTCGCTGTAAAACACCACATTCTCAAAACATGACATGTACATTTTCTTGTGCCCAAACGGACCCTGGCACTCTTCGGGCGCGGCCGCGGCACCAATCGCCTCGGTCGTTTGGCTCGTGCGTGCGGAGGAGCGGAGGGGTCTGTCAGACTCTTACTGACTAAAACTAACCCGTTGTTACTTCTCACCCCATACATCATAGAGAGGTGCGCGTGGACCCATTTAGGGGGGCTGGAAGAGGGCGTTATCCGCCCTCCGCCGACGCCCGGTGCGTCAGCAGTGGATCGGGTTGTGGGAAGCAATCTCCCGCTCCCTTTCTGCAGCCTCCTTCTGTGAAATGACCGTTTCGCAGAAGGATACCTACGTATCCCAGGACTCCTCGCTGCCGATCATCGAGTCGACATCGGCCGGCAGCGACAGGTCACTGCCGACACCTGAGATGAGGGCACGGTGCGGCTCCTCCCAAGCAACACACTCTGCCAGCGTGTGCCGAGACGTGCCTCCCGACAGTCGACGCAGTGGTGATACTGCGTCCGGCTCCCTGTTTATGCGACAAAGGTACTTCCCGAAGCAACCATGCCCCGAGAGCACCTGCGTCACCCGAAACGACAGGGAGAAGTGCCTCCTCCCGAGCCAGAGCTCGAGCACCGGCCGGATCGCCCCGATGATGACGGTTCCGGCAGTAGGGCGTGAAAGCCTGTCTCGCCGTTCCGCCACCAGGGCTGCGCGAAGCTGTGACCGACGCAGCTCCAAATGTCGCTCACTGCGTCAGCCACTCGCCTTGCGCACTCGAGTCTTCGCGCCACCGATACAGTGATGCGAGTACCTTCGCCTCGAGGTCCCAGGGCGGGGATCCGGCCAGTACACTAGCCGCCTCGTAGGAGATCGTGCGATACCCCCTGATGACTCTCACGGCCACCGCTCGCTGTGGCTTCCGCAGGACAGCGATGCAGCCGGTCGTCAGGTCAGCCGCCCAGATCGGGGCCCTATACAGGGCTATCGATCGCACGATCCCCGCGTAAAGCCTCGCGCGTCTACATACTCAGCACGTTAAATTTTTGCTAGTCGTCAAAATGTAACTCAAGCCCCACGCGTCTATAATAAAGTAAATCGCATACTTAAGATTTACCCACCATTTTTCTAATTAGCACAAATTCAAATTCAATTTTATTTTTTTTCGCATAAACCTACAAGGGCACTTATGAAACGTCAGAAGCTAGGTGCACGGTTCCAATTGGTCGTTTCCTATGGAGAAGAGCCGGCAAGAAGCTCCACGGTTACTCTTTTAAAAGTAAATGGTATTTACAATCTTTTCAAGTTACAGTGTTTATAGGTATGAGAGGACACTGTAGGCCTATCAACAAGTACCAGGTACTTAGCAAGATAGAAAATGATCGACAGATCTACAAGTCGGTTATGCCTACAACGTTCTCACATTCACTAAATATAAAAATATAAGTATATATAAATAAATAAATAAAAGAAGAGAATCTATATATAAAATAAACAAATTGAAAACCTATTTAAACCAAATGACATGACTGCCACTAAAGCTGTAGCAAATCTAATTTAATAAAAAATATAGTATATTGAAGTTATATAATGTCAAATAACGAAAAGATTATGTCAAAAAAGTAAAAAAAAGAAAAAAAAATAGGTAAAATAAAATAATCATCTTAATTTGGGAGCAGTTAATAGACATTTACATAGTAATGCCGTTATTGAGGTACCAGGGAAGCCACATGTGAGACTCTGAACAGAGACCCGTGGGGACGCCCATATAAAAAGGTGCGGGAGAAACTCCGCCCATGGGCTCCCCCGCTGACGCAGAGTCTCCGGCCGCAGCTTGTGGGGGATGTGGTAAGCGCTCTGTTCCCTTCGAGAGGGGAACACGCCTCCCCGCCCATGGCTCCGCCTACTGCGGTGCCTGATGCGGACCACACCGCCGACGACGACGACGATGCTCTGGAGGTGACCGAGGTAGAGATGAGGGTGGCGGTACGTAGGCTGAATGCCAGAAATACCGCCCCAGGACCCGACGGCTTACCTGGGAAAGCCTGGGTCCTGGCCTCAGAGGCTCTCGGGCCTCGTCTAAGGGGGCTCCTAAGCGCATGCTTGGAGAGGGGCCAGTTCCCGCTTCGTTGGAAGACGGGGAAACTGGTCCTCATCAAGAAGCCGGGGCGCCCTGCGGACTCTCCGTTCGCTTACCGGCCCATAGTGCTGCTCGAGGAGGTGGGCAAGCTCTTTGAAAGAGTCATTGCAGACCGCCTCGTCGGGCGGCTGGTGCGGGTGGGGCCGGATTTGGCGGAGAGCCAGTTTGGTTTCCGCAGGGGGCGCTCCACGGTGGACGCCATCATGCGCGTGCGAGCCCTCACGACGGGGGATGCGGTGGCTCGGGGTGGGGTCGTCTTGGCGGTGTCTCTAGACATCGCCAACGCCGTCAATACCCTGCCCTTTTTTTTTTTTTTGGGTGGGAAATCATCAAATGACTCCTCCCGCTCTGGGTGGAGAGGGAGGGCGTGTCAGACTCTTACTGACTAAAACCCACCCGTGTTCCTTCTCTTGTCTGTGCAATGCCAGGGGGCCACGGTATCAATTTCGGACTTTCCCGCAACCCCGGCAGGCAATGGTCTCATCGGACCCCTTCACTCGCTGACACTTTGAGGCGCGCGTGGAACACAACGCGCCGTCGACCCGGGCTTGGTCCTTACCGGACGGCGAGCTACCCATTGCTCACCGTCCGCAAGCCCGCGCCTACGGTGGCCGGGAATCCGCGATCGATTCCCGACGCCCGGGGCGTCTCCTCCTGCGGCGGCTAGGGGCGTGAGGGCGCGAAATTTGCCTCTCCCTCACGCGCTCCGCCTCCTCCTTCGCGAGCATTACTGCTTCGCAGAAGGAGGTGACGGCCTCCCATGCCCTCTCGCTCCGTACCATGGCCTGGACCAGGGCCGGACGCGAGAGATCCCCGCCACCGATCGCCTCCACGAGGACACGGCGGTGCTCTGCCCAAGCCGGGCATACCTCCACCGTATGCTCCACCGTGTCCTCCGGGCGATCCACGCAGTGATGACACCCGGGCGTTTCCTCCCGCCTTATCCGAAACAGGTACCTCCCGAAACAGCCGTGTCCGGTGAGGACCTGCGTCAGGCGGAAGGTTAGGACGCCGTGGCGTCTCTCCAGCCACTCCTCAAAGAGGGGACTTATCGCCGCAATAGTGGCGTGCCCAACACTGGGTTGCGACAATTGCACTCTCCATGACGCCATGAGATCCCGTCGGAGCTCTGTCCGCTGTGCCGCGATTTCTCGCGGCATCGGAGTCAAGCCCCGGCGTTTCGCCTCCTCGCGCCACTCCCAAATATGCGCGAGGACTTTTGCCTCCAGATCCCATGGCGGCAATCTGGCAAGGAGGCTCGCCGCCTCACCGGAGACCGTGCGGTATCCCCGGACCAGCCGGGTGGCCATGACCCTCTGGGACGCGTTCAACCGGCGGGCAGGCCGCCGCCTCAACGAACGCGCCCACACCGGTGCCCCATACAGGGCCATGGACCGCACGATCCCCGCGTATAGCCTCCGGCAGGAGGCGTTTGGACCCCCTAGATTGGGCAGGAGCCGCTTCAAGGCAGCCCCGGCCCGCTCTAGTCTGGGAGCCAAACGTCGGAAATGCTCCACGAAGTTCCACCTACTGTCGAGGACAAGTCCCAGGTACTTCATCGTCGACTCGACGCCGATGTGAACCCCTCCTACCGTTATTTGGGAACCCGACGGTGGTGCGTTCCGAGGACCATGAAAACACATGGCCTCGGACTTGTGCAAGGCCACCTCGAGTCCCAACTGCCGGATTCTGGCTACGATTGTCGCAACCCCGTGTGTCGCTAGTTCGGCCGCCGCCTGGTGCGACCTCCCCTGCGCCAGGACCAACGTGTCGTCAGCGTAACAAACGACGCTGACGCCATTGGGGAGGTCGGCGCGCAGCACCCAGTCGTATCCGATGTCCCACAGATGCGGCCCCAGGACCGATCCCTGTGGGACACCGCACGACATCCCTCGCCGGTTCCACTCTCCCTGGTGACCGGGGTAGATGATGGCCCTGTCCGTCAAATAGGCCTCGACCACACGACAGAGGTAGGTCGGCATCCGGTGATACCGGAGTGCCTCCCTGATGCAACTCCAGGGCAGGGTATTGAAGGCGTTGGCGATGTCTAGAGACACCGCCAAGACGACCCCACCCCGAGCCACCGCATCCCCCGTCGTGAGGGCTCGCACGCGCATGATGGCACCCACCGTGGAGCGCCCCCTGCGGAAACCAAACTGGCTCTCCGCCAAATCCGGCCCCACCCGCACCAGCCGCCCGACGAGGCGGTCTGCAATGACTCTTTCGAAGAGCTTGCCCAACTCGTCGAGCAGCACTATGGGCCGGTAAGAGACACCCCGGGCGTCGGGAATCGATCGCGGATTCCCGGCCACCGTAGGCGCGGGCTTGCGGACGGTGAGCAATGGGTAGCTCGCCGTCCGGTAAGGACCAAGCCCGGGTCGACGGCGCGTTGTGTTCCACGCGCGCCTCAAAGAGTGTCAGCGAGTGAAGGGGTCCGATGAGACCATTGCCTGCCGGGGTTGCGGGAAAGTCCGAAAGGGATACCGTGGCCCCCTGGCATTGCACAGACAAGAGAAGGAACACGGGTGGGTTTTAGTCAGTAAGAGTCTGACACGCCCTCCCTCTCCACCCAGAGCGGGAGGAGTCATTTGATGATTTCCCACCCAAAAAAACAAAAAGGGCAAGGTATTGAAGGCGTTGGCGATGTCTAGAGACACCGCCAAGACGACCCCACCCCGAGCCACCGCATCCCCCGTCGTGAGGGCTCGCACGCGCATGATGGCGTCCACCGTGGAGCGCCCCCTGCGGAAACCAAACTGGCTCTCCGCCAAATCAATCTTTCGCTCAAAACAGGTTTTGTTCGTTTCGAATGATGTCTAGATTTATCGCGCGTCTGTCTCAGTTATTTGTCGATTTGAATTTGTTTTGTTGTCTTGCAAATTGCAATTATATTTAATAACTAGGATCTAACTATTTTAAATGATTAATTATTATTACTATATTACACAAATTTATTTTATTTAAGTATACATACACACGTTGCGGTATAAAACTGATTTACATCCGTCACCTCACACTTCGGGTTCAGTTGAAAACCAGCGTCAGGCACTAGTTGTCTGGCATATATGCTGAACTGGGCCTATTTGGCGTAGCCGCGAGGCACACATTCCTGCTGGTATCATGTAACGCAGTTTTTACACTTTTTATTTTGTATTCTTTCCTTTTATATTATTTTTTTTTTCTCTTTCTACTTGTGTGCCTTTGCTTGTTGTGCCAAATAAATGTATTTTCTTTCTTTCTTTCTAAATCCGGCCCCACCCGCACCAGCCGCCCGACGAGGCGGTCTGCAATGACTCTTTCAAAGAGCTTGCCCACCTCGTCGAGCAGCACTATGGGCCGGTAAGCGGACGGAGAGTCCGCAGGGCGCCCCGGCTTCTTGATGAGGACCAGTTTCCCCGTCTTCCAACGAAGCGGGAACTGGCCCCTCTCCAAGTATGCGCTTAGGAGCCCCCTTAGCCGAGGCCCGAGAGCTTCTGAGGCCAGGACCCAGGCTTTTCCAGGTAAGCCGTCGGGTCCTGGGGCGGTATTTCTGGCATTCAGCCTACGTACCGCCACCCTCATCTCTACCTCGGTCACCTCCGGAGCATCGTCCTCGTCGTCGGCGGTGTGGTCCGCATCGGGCACCGCAGTAGGCGGAACCATAGGTGGGGAGGCATGTTCCCCTCTCACAGGGAACAAAGCGCTCACCACGTCCCCCACAAGCTGTGGCCGGAGATTCTGCGTCCGGAGGTCGAATACGGAGCCTGCGGTGCCTGGTGTACCGGCGTCGCGCAGCAACGCACGCATTGCGCAGTGTCGTCAGCTGTCGCGACCACCAGTACACCTAGCGCGAAGCACGTCCGGGCTGGACCCGGGGCATTGCCACGTCACATATTTCGGACATGGCCTCCCGGAACCACTCCGCCTCGTCGTTGATGTCGGCAGGCCTGTCCGGTGATGACACCCAGGCCTGCACGATCGAGGCTTCCAGGAGGAGCTCCCGGTCCAGCTGCTTCAGCGCCCACCGCGGACCACTCGGGGCCTGTCGGACCGGCGCGCTCGAGGTCTGGGCGGAGACGTCAAACCGGATCTACCGGTGATCGGAATACGTCTCCACCCCCTCCATGACGCGCCAGTCAATGACACGCGGCGACAGAGCGGGGCTGGCGAACTCGATGTCCACCACTGATTCACCCCGCATCCGCACACACGTGGGGACAGAACCCCGGTTAAGGACGACCAGGCCTGTCTCCAGCGCCCAGTCCTCCACCATCCTGCCCCGTGTATCCGTATACCGGGAACCCCAAGCCACATTCTTGGCATTGAAGTCCCCGAGGACGAACACGGGCAGGGAACAGAACCCGACGACGACGACTCTCAACTCCGCAAGGGAGTTGTGGAACTCGGCGAGAGTTCGGTTCGGGGAGAAGTATGTCCCTACCACGGCAATCTCCCCAAACCGTGCTGCAACGCAACCCCGTCCTCTCTTAACAGCCTCGAGGGATGGGGTACCGGCGGCGGCCGACGAAATTAGGGCCACTGAGCCGCTAAGGTCCTCCACCCAGTCATCCCTGGGCGGGACAAAGTACGGCTCAGCGACCACGGCGATGTTAATCGACCACTGCGCCATGCTCTGGAGCAACAGATGCTGAGCTGCGGCGCAGTGGTTGATGTTCGCCTGGAGGAGGCGAAATGGGGCCATTATTGGCACTCCATGTCAGCCCCCTCCTTAGCCCCCTGTGAGGGCCCTGCCGCGGCGGCTGCGGCGGCGACGACGGCTGTGGAGGCGGCAACGTCGGTGGTGGCGGCGGTTGCGGCTGTGACGGCGGTGGCAGGTGGCTTGCCTCTCGCCTTGGTGGGTGGAGCGCAGGCCTTGCTCCCAATCCGGTGGCCGGCTGGCTTGCCAGCCACCGCACATACGACGCAATGCGGCGTGGCTTCGCACGAGCCGGCCTTGTGACCGGGCTGACCACAGCGGTAGCAGTGACCGCTGCGGTCCACCTCCGAGGTGCATTTAGCTCCCACGTGGTTGCCCACATGGCAGCGGTAGCACCTCAGAGGTCTGGGTTCCAGCAGTTTGACCTGCGCGGACACCCAGCCCACCACACAATAACCTTTGGCCCTCCCCGGCAATTTTCTTGGCCGCCGACACGGGGCAGCTCACCGTAACGGCTCGCATCCCCGTGAAGTCAGGACGGATGGCGCCTGCCCTAACCTGCTCGGCAGAGCACCCCCCAGTCCTAACGACAGCGGCCACCACCTGTCCCTCCGTCAAGAGTCGTCCAAGCCCTGAATACGCATGTCAGCGCATTTGGTGGGCCTGGACACTCGGGCCTCGTCCGCATTTAAGGACGCCCTAAGCATTTCAGCCAGAGCGTCAGCGGCCGGGCCGCTAGCAGCACCGGGGACCTCCAGCATCCGGGCCCCAGTTGCAGTGACCCTCACCCGGATGCCATCAGCGGCGCCGATCTCCTTTAGATCCACCGCCGCCGCCACCTTGGCGAGCACGTCGCGGTAGGACACGCCCTTCTTCTCCGCCTCTGGCTGTAGCGTTATAACTACAGCTGCGGACTTCGGGGCGCGGAGCCTAGCCGCGACGCTTCGTTCCTTGCGCCGCTGCCTCCTCTCTTTGTTTTTGGCCGCCCTTTTTGCCTTAGCCGCCTTCCTCTTCTCTCCGGCTACTTGCCATTCAGCGTCAGCCGGAGTAGAATTAAGAGGAGGCGGGGGCGGCCGTTTCGCCGCTTGGGCCGGGACCTTTGCCGCCGCAGCCGGGGCCTTCGCCGCCGCAGCCGAGGCCTTCGCCGCCGCGGCCGGGGCCTTCGCCGCCGCGGCCGGGGGAAGCCGTCTTCTGTTGGACAGAGGCCGGCCCGCTTGCCGCTAGAGGAGGGCGCAGGACGATGGCTTCTAACGCGGAGAAACGAGACCGCAAAGAAGCCATCTCCTGCCTCACCAGGGTCAGAACCCGGTCCTCCGCAGGCACGGGCTGTCCCTGCCCATGCTGCTCCCTCCCCTGCGGCACCTCACAAGGGCCGGCTCTTCGGAGCCCGGCCAGGTCCGCTCGGAGCTCCTCGTTCTCCTTTCGGAGAAGCTCCATGGCGGCTGTCAAGCGGGCGACCTCCGCCTGCATCTCGGACATGCCGTCCGACGGAGGTCTGAGGTGATAGGCCTCCGCTGCCGCCAAAATAGAGGCCATGACCGCGGGTATGACCTTGTCTTTAGAGGACTGAGTCCTCTTCAAGGCCAAACCCTTGATAGCGGCAGCCACAGCCTCCGCAAACCTGGCCGCTTGCTCCGATTTGGAGCCACCAGCGGCATCCGGCTCACCGCCTGCCGAATCTGTAGGGGCCGCCACGGTGCTCGTCCCTACAGGGTTCCTTTCCTCTTCGGTAGAGGGCTACTCCAGCGTGGCTGGGCTGGCCCGGCTCGGCTTGCCGGCCTCCTTTGTGGTGAGACCTCTTCCCACACCTTTTCCCCGGGCCGCACCCCGCCGACTGGAGTGGATCTTCCTCCTGTGGCCTTGGCCCGAGACCCCCTCTTCGGCGGACGACCCCTGGCCATCCCCCGGTTTAGGGCGCTTCCGGAGGAACTTTCGGTTCCTCACGGTCGCTCCCACCACCACTTCGCGCTCTGAGCTCTGATCCGAGCTCATCGCGCCAGACGCAGCGTCGGACTCCGACCCCGCATCACTCCCCTCTCCTTGGTTTTTTGTTATTTTGACATTTCCATAATTGTTCCCACGAGTATTAAACTTTGTGTATTGACTCAAAATATTGTGGTTCGAACTAGCGACTAATTATCAAATAGCTACCCATTAATCAAGCTTACAACCTCACTCACGGTGCGCCGCCGCTTGGAGGTTTGGGGTAATTTTTTATAGAGGATTTCTTCCTCGCGGTCCGGGCGGTTAAGCCAAGACCCTCGACCCCCGTCAAGTGCCAGAGACATGACCTTGACACTCTTCGGGGCTACGAGACCAACGCACAGAGGAGTATTTAACCTCGAAAGTTGATCAAAACTATTGTGTGAAATTTTTCGATTTGACATAAAATAAAAAGCAGGATAGGGTGATAATTTTGTATTTAAAATATCATACACACATACAATTTTACTTATAAGGTGTTTACACAAAATCGTTTTATTCGGATATGCCTTCACTAGATCCATCCTCCTACTCATTGTCGGACTCTGTAGACGAGACGTGCGATGTCTCCGGGAGTAAGAGTTGTAATGCCTCTCTGGAAAATGGCTTACTTTTTTTCCGGGGTCTTTGCCTGGTGCTGCTCAAAAAAGGATCTGAACTTAGTAGAAGTCTGTTCAAGACATCCCTATTGCTCTTCCCGCGAAAACTTTCTTGAAAAACTCTGCCTATACGTGCGGAAGTGTTTGTTTTGCCTCAGCCGCCTCTTCAGATAACTGGCCAATAGGCAGAATAGCGTGATCAATTACTGTGGCCCCATGTCTCAAAACTTTGTGCATTGTAGGCGACATGGGGTGCCACTCATACAAAACTACATAATTATAGTTTTGCAGTTTGTTCAGCAAAGTTTTCAATTTTTTTTAATATCAATTTTCAGGCCACTTGATAAGGCTTCTAATATGGCACTGCATTTTTATTAAATTGATGTCAATTCCTGTAATGCGGGAAGAAGTTTCGGGATCCGAGAAAAATCTTCTTGAAGTGTTCCCGTCATTAGTGTTCCCAAACCCTGCCTTGGGAATATCCACCAGTAGCCCCATTTCCTCTCTAAAAGAGTCTTGAATTTTCTTCTTTCTAACTGCTACCATGTTTTTATGCTCTTGAGTCCTTGCTTGCCACTTTTTAAAAGGTATTTTATACGACAAATGAAGGAGTAATTCAAAAAATCTAATCTTGGCGTGTAGTGTCGACAGCCCAAATTTAAAAGTATCCGGATTCTCTACGTTTTTTTTATTCAGTTTATTGAAGTCTTTTGATGTTTGCCCACATATGTAGCACCTCATCGTAGATGACGTGTTTGTCGCAGCATTGCAAACCTTTGCATCAATCAAATATCAATAGGTAAATGCCAAAGTTTGCTTTACTTCTATTATGCCACCATTCGTTCTCGGTATTTCACTCATTTTCTGGTTTTTTATTTGATTTTCTAACGAAACGGATTCTTATTGGTCTGCAGTATCTTGGGAAAGAAGGTACTGGGTTTTGCCAAATAATCTTTTTTTGGTCACCGATATTGCTTATCAGTCTTATGGGCACAAATGAACTCTGGAAGATATTTGAAGCACTATCTGTACTATTTCCAAATTTTTGTTTAAATTGTTGTTGTTGACAACCATCACAACCCCATTTTGATAATAGCTCTAAAGCGCTTCTTTCTTCTTCAGTTATACTTTCGAGTACTTCATCTAAGTACATACACAACCGTGCAGATGTATGATCTAAAAGATCCTGCAAATTTATTTCAGCACATGTTTCTGTAACTCTCATCGACTCTTCGCGCGGATAACAATCTTTCTTTGCTTTTTTTACAAGCGAATAACAAGGATAAATGTTCTTGTTGGCAGCATGAATAACTTCGTATTGTTTTCTTGTCATATCAGCTTCCACGAAAATAGCTAATGCTTGCGATGGTGTATGCTTCTTGAATATCTCTTTTTGAGTAGAACTAAACCGTGATCTGTATTTTTTGGCTCTTGTTGGCGTTAAAGTCATATCTTTCATAACCATAGCGTTGCTATATCCTGCATCACGCTGGCTCATTTGGGCTGCATAGGTTTACTGTTCACAAGGTACTTGTTCTCTCAAAGTCTTTGTTTGATCGCTCGATTACTTGAAATCATTGGTTGGTCGCCCGGACTTACTTGTTGTCCACGTAGCCATTGTTCATTTTTTTTGTTAAAAAGCGTTCTTCCTTATTATTGGCGGCTATCCATTTTTGTTTGAATTGAAACTTAAAAGTTTTTAAGGCAAGTCTCAGTGAACCTTGTCTATTTTCAGGGCATTTCGAGATTGTTTTAAGACTTCATAGAGTGATTTTCTAGTCATTTCCATCGATGTCACTGGAGATTCTGGAATAAAACAATAAAGTAAAACATTGTTCAATAAAACCTGATTTTGACTTAGTAAGTTAAATATTTTTTATTTTTAAATGGCGTGTATATGCGGGACATTTTCCTTTGAAACCCTTATCCAGAATAATGAAATTCTACGTTACATCCAAAATCATAAGTTAACTAGGCTTAACTCTTTAGCAAAAACACCTTTAATTATAGTGTATAAAAAAAAACTTGCATTTTTTTATGCAGAACGTGCGAACGGTGCGGTATACTGCCCACCAGAGACTAAAGAGCAGTAACAGCCCTTTTGTGATTTTTCGTTTTATTAGTGATTCTGAAAGCGGGTTTCTTAAGCTTTCTATTGAATTAACTTACTTATTTCTAAGACTATTAGAATGGTTTTTATTTAACAGTTTTCACTTACTGCAAACGAAAAAAATTAACAATTTGGCGTGATTTCCCAACTAAAATACAGTATAAATTATACTGCAGATTAAATTTTAAGGTTTCATAACTAAAATGCAGTAAGCAATATAATTTTACAGTTCTTTAGATAGTTTTATATTTCTGGAAAAAAATTAAAAAAAAAATTAATACGCAGTAAAATTTACCGCCATACAAGCTATTTTTACTGCAAATTAAGAAAATACAATTTATTGTCACGAACTCCCAACTAAAATGCAGTAAAATCAAAGCTTGTCGCATTTTAGTTGTGAATACTTAACATTCTTTTATCATTATAAACTGACTAACACGCAGTAAAATACAGCATTACTGCAGATTAGTTTGGATAGCATAATGACACAGATATGATTATTCCTAGCTAAAGTGCAGTTAATGTTTTAAATACTGCATTTTAATTGGGATCAAGTTTAACAAATTATAGTAAATTAAACTAATTTAAACGCAGTATCAAGCTGATACTGCATTTTAGTCGGTTTGAATAGATAAAACTTTATTTGTGAGACAGAGTGTGCAAAGGATTTACTGCTAGATTGCATGCGATTTGACTTAATTAATCAGTCGCTCCAGTGAACCGTGCCAGTGTGGACGTGCCCGTCGGCGTCGCTCGCACTGCTTACGTTTTTTTGGCGACAGGATTTGGCGGGTAAGATTACATAATTATATTACTTAAGTTTATTATGATTAATAAAACTTTTATAGTATTAAGACGTACTTTAAACAGATACTTTAACTAATAGGTTATTTTCTATCCTTACATAAAATGTTTCGTGTGTTGAATAACTATCATTTGTTTGTGTTTGGATGGTTTTCTATTTATGTATTATAAGTATTTATTGACTTTAAAAAGTAGTATCTATGTACCTATATCAATCAGTAGGCCAATTATTCTCGTAACTCGTAACTAATGGTAACCTATGGTTTGACTTTTAACGAACTGAGTTAGAATTGAGATTATATTTTGAATAGACTAAAAATAGATAGGGTAGGTATTCACCTAACCATACATTAATACAGTTCAGTGTCGCTATGATCTCATTCTAAATTCAAATTATTCTAGGTACCTGTCTACAATCTCATTGCAAACTTAACGGCCATACACTTGCGTCAAATTTATGTTTGGTTGATATACCGTTTTGCCGTTTTAGCATTTTAATCAAGTTTCAGTCCATTTTCGATTTCAAAATAATTTAAAACTTTAGTATAAATGTAAATTAAAATTAGTTTTAATGTACCTATACTAGTCAGTAAGTACTTACCAATTCTCGTTTATCTTTCTGTGCAGGTTCATCAATATGAATGTGAGATCAAAACAAATTATGTCACTGCTAAGCAATTTGGAAAATGACGTCTTACCACCGGATAGAATGATATCGCAGCTACCTCATCACGATAACAATGACTCGCCTCCAAAAGCAATATTAAGGGATGTGCATAAAAACAACGACTCTGTCGTCCAAAATATTGATTTGAGCAAAATCTCTGAAGCAACACAACACCACTCCATAAATCTGCCAGAAGCTCACCAGGACAGCTTAATTAGTAATCTCGTGGATACAGCGACCTTTGATCTTTTATGTAATGAAACGCTGCCTTCAACATCATTCTGTGATTCATTCATAGAAGATTCAGATGATTCTGTAAAAGATAAAAACTATGTTCCTGAGCCATCTTCAACATCGTCGAGTTTAAGAGATTTAGATATCACAAACGATCCAGCAGAAATTCAGGTCAACAATGTCAATACCCAGCCAGCACAATTACCTGTTGTGAAAATACGGAATAAGTCATGTAGGAAACGTAAAAGTGAACTTCAATATGCCAAAAACATACAGAAATATCCGGTGCGAGAACCCTGTCAAAATTTATGTAAAAAACTATGTACTATACATTTTACTGAAGAAGATAGAAAAAAAATTAACAAATATTATTGGTCTTTGAATTGGGAACATCAAGGAATATTTATCAAAAATCTTGTGACGGAGGAGGCTTGCAAGAAAAGTACAAAGAATTTGAAACGACCACGAAACGTAACTTACAAGTACAGTTTAACAAAAAGAGATACAGAAGAACTATCGCATGAGGTATGCAAAGTATTTTTTTTAGGCACTTTAGGATATGACAAAAAAAATGACAGGCGTGTAAATTCTGTCCTGAAAAAGTCAATTTTAGAGCAAAAGGATAATAGGGATGGCCGTAATTTGACAAATTGTCATGCTATAGATCGTACTTTGATCACAGCTCATATTGAATCGTTCAATCCATGTGTGCATCATTATAGACGAGTGCATGCACCCAATAAGAGATACTTGCCCAGTGACCTTACAATTGTTGATATGTATGGAAACTTCCAAGAGAAGTACCCCGAATTCAAATGCAGTCTTGAAACTTACAGAGATCACTTGACAAACAAAATGAACATTTCTTTTGCTAAGCTCGGCCATGAACAATGCGAGACATGTGAAACCTTCAACCTCCATAACCTTGATCATGTAAAAGAACCGTGTACTGATTGCCAAATTTGTAAGACCTACGCTCATCATAAAATTAAGTATACACTAGCCCGAGAGATGTACGATGCAGATACAAAGGCTAATAGTCAGCGTAATACTGTAATTGTTTCTGTGGACCTCCAAAAAGTAATAATGTTACCTCGCATTAATACCTTTAAAGCAGCTCTGTTTTGCCCCAGGCTTGTGGCGTACAATGAAACCTTTGTACCTCTAGGAAACTTCAAGAAAGGTCACGTATTTGCAGCAGTTTGGCATGAAGGAGTGGCAGGGAGAAAGCAAGAAGACATCACTAGTACATTTAAAGCATTCTTACTAAATAATCGTGATGCAGAGCACATCGTTTTATGGCTTGATAATTGCTCGGCACAAAATAAAAACCGGTGTTTTTTTACTTTCTTGATAAGTATAATTAACAACTTAGAGATTTCTGCCACAACAATTGAACTCAAGTTTTTTGAACCGGGCCATACTTTTATGTCCGCCGATTCCTTCCACCATTTTGTAGAGCAGTCGATGGACAAAAAGGGTAAGCTGTACGATTATCAAGACTTTTTAGAAGCTGTTGAAACATCATTGAAATCGGGGAAGGTAGAAGTCAAAAGTATGGAAATAATAGATTTTGTTAATTTTAAATCTCATATTTCACATAAAAAAAACAAAGATATAGATGGAAACCGGGTATACATCAAAGATATTGTACATCTTATGGTAAAAAGGGGAAGTCATAGTTTCTTTTACAAAAAGAACTTTGATGATATAGAATTCAAAGAACTATATTGTCTCAAATCAAAGAACTTGCCTAATTTTACTGTAAAAACTGTTCCTAAAGGCATTGATAGGGAAAGGAAGCGAAACATCTTAAACGTATTAGGGCCGCTTATTCCACCAAATAGATTAATCTTCTGGAAAAATCTTTCTGTTGGTTCTACGTCACAAGAACCAGAAGAATTTAATTTTGATATTGATGAATAATCTTAAACTGTTAATGTGTTTTGAATTTATTTTTAATAGTCTGTATTTTTTATCTTCAAATTCTAAGAAACAATGTGCCTTAAAGTTAACTTAAGACTGATTATTAATAAGTACAACAAAAGAACTAAGTAAATATTTTTCTGATCTGTTTTGATAATTGTATGATACATACATTTTTATTATTTTAAATCTAGTAGTAAGAATAATAAGAGGCTTCAAAAGCTAAACTAAACCAATGTTATTTTTAAAGCGCGTTAATATACTGTTAAAAATTACTTTTAGAAACTAATTATGTACCTACCTAATAACCAAGGCTTGTAATGCTTTGTGTGTGATGATTGTTTTACTTTAATGTTGATCTCAAGATTATGTCTAGTAGTAAGAATAATAAGAGGCTTCAAAAGCTAAACTAAACCAATGTTATTTTAAAGCGCGTTATACTGTTAAAAATTACTTTTAGAAACTAATTATGTACCTACCTAAGACTTACCAAGGCTTGTAATGCTTTGTGTGTGATGATTGTTTTACTGTAATGTTGATCTCAAGTTTATGTCCACCTTTATAATACTCACCTACATTTACTATCTATATTTTATTGTTAAACATAAAGATACATTATGTTATATATGTTAATATTAAGAGAAAACTGTCAAAGGAGGTTGTGCATTCTGCGCAGGGTCCTTTATTAATTAGATGTTTTATTTTTATTTTTGATATGTAAATTTTACATAAGTGAGTTGAATTATTGTGATTAAATAATAAGAAATAAACGGTCTTTAAAATGTGAACTAGCTATTTTTCTTACTGCACTAGTAAATTGAACACTTTTTTCTTAAAAAACTAACTAAAATGCAGTATTTTTTTGACCTTACTGCATGTTAGTTGGGTTTCTTGACAAAATAACTGATCCAAACGCAGTAATAGGGCTTTTTGCTGCATTTTACTAAGTTTAAAATGGTATTTTTTACAAAAAAGGCTATGCAGTAATAGGCACCAAAAAGAATAAATGGCCATAATAAATTCAGTTATTAAGATATATTTTTTTTTATTGCTTTAACGTGTGAACCTATGCCTTTACAACCTTTCTGCATTCAAATTTTTTTGCTTATACATTCTGTTGATTTTTTTAAATCAATTCTTAACTTTAAATGCGTTTTACTCGAAATCGTGATTTTGCTGTTACTGCACTTTAGTGTATGGTGGGCAGTATAGGACTTTATCAACTATAAAACCAAAATAAACATGTTTTAATAAAGTAGCTACATACCTTCTTCTTCAACATCCATAATGTTTATCATAAAATTTCGCCAAACACAAACTAAATGCAATTTAAAGATTAGGTTTTAACAGTAGCGCCGAGAACGAAGACGTACGATTCACGCAATGACTGGGTTCCGACTGCTGCTACGGTTGTTGTAGGGGTGGGGGGTAACCAAAATGGCCGTTTCGTGACGTAATAGCTATTGGGCTTTAACGATACATAAGTTGTAACGCAATCAATCAAAATTCGAGAAGTCGACTTTTGATCGACTTTTCATTTGAAATACTCCTCTGTGCAACGGTGGCAGAAGGCTTCCTCCTGCCTGCCCGACGGCAGTGTTAGTGCACGCCGAGCCCGTACTCGAACGCTGCTCAACGTGTGCTCTCTCCGAGTACACGTTAGAGCGTTCCTCCGACAGGATATTGGCATACGGACAATGGGACCCCTTAGGCACACAGTACCTAATGGGGAGACATTGCCCGCATCCCAGGGTGCACCGTCCTGAAGACTGGACTTCCCCCCGGACGCGTCCGAAGGGAATTCCAGCCCACAGGCACACGGGGAGGTTTCCTGTCCAAGCACCCCTCAATACCCTGCCCTGGAGTTGCATCAGGGAGGCACTCCGGTACCACCGGATGCCGACCTACCTCTGTCGTGTGGTCGAGGCCTATTTGACGGACAGGGCCATCATCTACCCCGGTCACCAGGGAGAGTGGAACCGGCGAGAGATGTCGTGCGGTGTCCCACAGGGATCGGTCCTGGGGCCGCATCTGTGGGACATCGGATACGACTGGGTGCTGCGCGCCGACCTCCCCAATGGCGTCAGCGTCGTTTGTTACGCTGACGACACGTTGGTCCTGGCGCAGGGGAGGTCGCACCAGGCGGCGGCCGAACTAGCGACACACGGGGTTGTGACAATCGTGGCCAGAATCCGGCAGTTGGGACTCGAGGTGGCCTTGCACAAGTCCGAGGCCATGTGTTTTCATGGTCCTCGGAACGCACCACCGTCGGGTCCCAAATAACGGTAGGAGGGGTTCACATCGGCGTCGAGTCGACGATAAAGTACCTGGGACTTGTCCTCGACAGTCGGTGGAACTTCGTGGAGCATTTCCGACGTTTGGCTCCCAGACTGGAGCGGGCCGGGCTGCCTTGAAGCGGCTCCTGCCCAATCTAGGGGGTCCAAACGCCTCCTGCCGGAGGCTATACGCGGGGATCGTGCGGTCCATGGCCCTGTACGGGGCACCGGTGTGGGCGCGTTCGTTGAGGCGGTGGCCTGCCCGCCGGTTGAACGCGTCCCAGAGGGTCATGGCCACCCGGCTGGTCCGGGGATACCGCACGGTCTCCGGTGAGGCGGCGAGCCTCCTTGCCGGATTGCCGCCATGGGATCTGGAGGCAAAAGTCCTCGCGCATATTTGGGAGTGGCGCGAGGAGGCGAAACGCCGGGGCTTGACTCCGATGCCGCGAGAAATCGCGGCACAGCGGACAGAGCTCCGACGGGATCTCATGGCGTCATGGAGAGTGCGATTGTCGCAACCCAGTGTTGGGCACGCCACTATTGCGGCGATAAGTCCCCTCTTTGAGGAGTGGCTGGAGAGGCGCCACGGCGTCCTCACCTTCCGCCTGACGCAGGTCCTCACCGGACACGGCTGTTTCGGGAGGTACCTGTTTCGGATAAGGCGGGAGGAAACGCCCGGGTGTCATCACTGCGTGGATCGCCCGGAGGACACGGTAGAGCATACGGTGGAGGTATGCCCGGCTTGGGCAGAGCACCGCCGTGTCCTCGTGGAGGCGATCGGTGGCGGGGATCTCTCGCGTCCGGCCCTGGTCCAGGCCATGGTACGGAGCGAGAGGGCATGGGAGGCCGTCACCTCCTTCTGCGAAGCAGTAATGCTCGCGAAGGAGGAGGCGGAGCGCGTGAGGGAGAGGCAAATTTCGCGCCCTCACGCCCGTAGCCGCCGCAGGAGGAGACGCCCCGGGCGTCGGGAATCGATCGCGGATTCCCGGCCACCGTAGGCGCAGGCTTGCGGACGGTGAGCAATGGGTAGCTCGCCGTCCGGTAAGGACCAAGCCCGGGTCGACGGCGCGTTGTGTTCCACGCGCGCCTCAAAGAGTGTCAGCAAGTGAAGGGGTCCGATAAGACCATTGCCTGCCGGGGTTGCGGGAAAGTCCGAAAGGGATACCGTGGCCCCCTGGCATTGCACAGGCAACAGAAGGAACACGGGTGGGTTTTAGTCAGTAAGAGTCTGACACGCCCTCCCGCTCCACCCAGAGCGAGAGACGTCATTTGATGATTTCCCACCCAAAAAAAAAAAAAAGGAAACCACATGTGCAGAAGGAATTATTGCCAAACTTCCTTGTCTTCAACGTAGTCTTTAATCTTATAATATGCTTTTTTGATAAGGACATGTTTGATGTGGGTTTTGAACTTTCCATCACTAAGTTCTGTAACCGACTGGCAACTTGTTATAAAATCGAATACTGTTTATAACAAATGACTTACTATTTTTAGCTAACCTAAATTTGGGTATCACAATTTTATGTTTACTACGTGTATTTATATTATGGAAATCGCTTCTAATTTTGAAAAGTCCTAAGTTTTTCCGAACATACTCGTACAAAATACTTTCTAAGATATAAAGAGAAGGCTGAGTTAGTATATCAATTTCTTTGAATTTATTTCTAAGGGACTCACGAGGACCCATTTTATAGATAGCGCGAATAGCCCTCTTTTGTAAAATAAAAATGGAATATACGTCAGCTGCCGATCCCCACAGCAAAACGCCATAAGACATAATACTGTGGAAATAAGCAAAGTATACTAACCTAGCTGTGGCTACATCAGACATATGCCTTATTTTTCTTACTGCATATGCAGCCGAACTTAATCTACCTGAAAGAGCTCTAATGTGGGCGCCCCATTGCAATCTCGAATCTAAAGTAATTCCTAGAAATACGGTTTCCATAATAGCATCTAGTGTCTTACCATCAAGTTTTAAATTTAGACCTGCTTAAGGTGCATTTGGTAATGAGAACTTAAGACATTTAGTTTTGTTCGCATTAAGTAAAAGATTATTAGCTGCGAACCATTTCGAAAGAACTGCTAGACTATCGTTGACATGTATAACATCCGTATCTTTTCTATCAATTTAAAAAATAATAGAAGTGTCACCAGCGAATAGAATTATGTCTGATAAGTTAGCCATCATGTAAGGAAGGTCATTAATATAAACTAGGAATAGGAAAGGGCCAAGAATTGATCCTTGAGGCACGCCCATCTTAACTAGAGACCCCAAGGATGTGGCCCCGTTAATGTTTACTTTTTGCTGCCTGTTTGATAGATAGGAAAGAACAAGATCACCAGCTTGTCCACGAATTCCGTAGTGGTGTAATTTACAGATCAGTGTTTTGTGGTCAACGCAGTCAAACGCTTTTGAGAGGTCACAGAAAATGCCAATTGCATCCTGGGACTTCTCCCAAGATTCCAAAATGTGACTGATGAGTTTTACTCCAGCGTCAGTCGTCAACCTACCTTTCGTGAAACCAAACTGGTAACTATGTAAAATCCCATTTGAATTAAATTGTGACAACATCTGGTCTAGCATGATTTTTTCATATATTTTACTCATTGCTGGTAGCACAGATATAGGTCTATACTTAGAGGGATCACTCTCAGTACCTGATTTGAAAATTGGTACTACTTTACTATGTTTCATTAAATCAGGAAACGTACCACTATCTCAACATTGATTAAATATGCCTGTTAGGACAGGGGCAATTGAGTCAATGATATCTCCAAGAACCTTAACGGAAATCCCCCATAAGTCTTCAGTGTTTTTTATGTTAAGACTTTTGAATGCTTTTGTAATTGTGACAATAGAAATAGGCTTGAATTCAAAACTTGGAATGTCCTTACTGAAGTTTTTTTTTAGAAGAGATTCAGCTAATATAGATGATGAGGGAAGAGATTTCGTAACCTCTATTGGGATGTTCGTAAAGAAATTTTCTAGTGCCTCAGCAACTTTTAACCTATCTGAAATGGTTTCATTATCAATTTTTAAAGACAATTCATTCTGATCTCGCTGTTTTGTGTTCCCAGTTTCTTTGTTAATTACCTGCCACACAGCTTTTATTTTATTGTTAGAAATACTAATTTTGTTACTTATTAATTTAGATTTAGCTTGGGTGCAGACTCGTTTGAATATTCTAGAGTAGTTTCTGACATAATTATGAAGGGCTTGATCAGAAGTCAATGATTTCTCGATGTACAAATTATATAAAATATCTCTGCTTTTTCTAATGCCAGAAGTGGCCCATTCGTTAAATTTTGGTTTAGCATTGATTGTTACTTTTTTTACAGGACATGCTTTATTGAATTCATGGCATACTGTAGAAAATAATGTACCGTATTTTATATTGGGGTCTTGTGAATCAAAACTAGCAGTTGATTTTTGAGATTCCTAAGAACATTATTATTAAACGTTTTCAATTTTTTTTTAGTGAGAGGTCTTAATTCAATGGTTTTGTCTAGGTGTAACTTTTTATGTAAGTCAAATGATACAAGTTGACCAGTATGGTCAGACCTGACGCCACTAATTAAGCACGAGTCTTGTACTTTACAATTAGTAAATATATTGTCAATGCATGAAGCTGAGGTTGCTGTTATTCTAGTCGCTTCATTAAATATACATTGTAAATTGAATGATTTAAACAATGATATAAGCTTACATTTATCCGGTGAGTTAACTAATAGATCAATATTTAGGTCACCACAAACAAAAACTAATTTATTATCTTTAAAAAGTTTGCATAGTATTTCTTCCATAATTATTAGAAAAGATGACAAGTTTGAGGCTGGTGGTCTATAAACACATAAGAAAGTATGGCCCTCAACCTCTGCACATGCTACCTCACATTAGCGATCAACAGAGCAAGCAGTGATATCCTTCCTTTCCTTATGTCTGAAGCAACTATTGCATAATATCAAGGTACCACCCCCTATTGAGGACGCACGCATTAAACGCACTGGCAACTGAAAATTTATTTACATTAAACAGCATCCTATCCGGTCTTAACCAGTACCCTAATTAAGTAATGCAAAATCAATCCGAATCTGAATCGTTTTGAAACAGATTGCTAATCCATTACCCCGTAAGTTCGAAAAAAAAACTGCAGAGCAACGTAAATAACGCAATGAATGTTGTTGAACTGTCAAAATGAAACAGATTTGTCTTTATCGTTTACGAAAATATGTTGCGTAATTAGAAAGCTGGTTTTACAAAAACATAAGATATCCATATGATATTTATCTATTAACAATTCGACGTCTAGGATTTTGCCAGAAAAGCGATTAATATTTTGATGATACAGTAAAATATTCTTATTAGTTACGCTTCTCTATTGTCGAGTCTAAAAGTTTAAAGAATCTATTACAGTATTATTAGAAATACTAGATAATACTGTTTCGTCACAGTTAAATTATCAATAACTGCGTGTATATTGTAAGCTAACAAAGTAGCCAATACATGTTGACTTTTCTTGGGAAGAAACATATGTTCCCGATTTAATACAAAATCTCTAACAAAATTGTAACTATCAAAATACAATAAACGGTCACTAAGACGACATGACAAAGTATGCATTAGGTTGTTTAAACTACAAATGTAATCGTTTTCTTCAGCATACAAATTACCTGAATACGGCAATGCACACAATATTAATTTGCCTAATTTTAATTTAAGTAAGGTGTCGACACCTTTAACTATGTCCCTTTTAGTGATGCTCAGACTGTTTCCAATTAAAAGAACTACAGTAGTCTGCTCATTCATTTGCGTGTTTTTTATTTTATGAACAAGCTCATTAAAATGCAGGTTATGGTAACAACAGTTTACCATGGTATGTTTAGATCGGTTATTTAACAAGGATTCAAAACCTGCTCCTAATCTATCAGAATAAGTACACCAAAACATTACTTTGAGTGGGATTGACAGTTTCTATGGTATGAGTTAAAGTGGGTGAAGTGGCAGGAACAACATGCAGTGACATGAGAGGAAACAATTGTTAAAACGAAACAATTGTTAATTAATCGAGGAAGACCGAGGTTTATCCCATCACAAGTATCTTCGGATTACTTTCTGGGAAGCCGCGGCAACTTAATTTTATAGATTTAAGATAATAAACACTTTTTTTTTTATAGCCGCCTACAGGTGGTGCTCGGGCCCCCTAGATTGAGAAGCAGCGTTGACAGCGCCCCAGTTGCGTCCAACAATTTGGGTAGCAGCCGCTGGAAGTAGGGGCCGAAATCCCACCGGTTATCGAGCACCAATCCTAAGTACTTCATGGTGGACTCGACAGCAATTCGAGACCCCTGACCACGATATGTGATCCCAGCGGCGCTCAATGGACGAAAAATCGGGGCTCCCTTTCATAGGAAGACATGTTATTTTTGGCTATTCTAAGTATGCAGTTTTGTCGAACGAATCTCTACATGAAGGTTCTTTGCTAATCCCGAAGTTACTGCGCAGATCACAGCTGTAGATGCTGATCTTATCAAAAGCTTTGGAGTGATTCTTCAGGTAATCTCCTGTGGAGAGTTAGTCGATGTGGAAAAGTTCCGGCAATATTGTGCTACAACAGCTCATAGATATGTCGAGCTCTATGCATGGTATTATATTATGCCTTCGAGCGTACATAAATTGCTCGTGCATGGTGCTGACATTATTGAGCACAATAACTTTATTCCAATAATTGGCAAACTCTCTGAAGAGGCATCTGAAGCCCGCAACAAAGATTTTAAAAATTTCAGAACATTTCATTCGAATTACAGCGGAAAACCAGCAGAATTGCAACAAATGAGGATATTATCCATAACTTGCTGATATCATCTGACCCAAATCTCTCGAGTTTAAAACCTAAGATAAACCAACTTCGTAGTCAGCCTCTTTCAGATGAAGCCAAATTATAACTACTTTCAACTTCTAATAAAGAAAAGAAAATGAAGAATTTGTAGATATTGGTTTTTTTTCTGACTGCGACATATAGTTACTATGCCTAGTATTATTGTTATTATACTAGTGAGTCGGGGTGGCGCTGCGTCACGATTCAGTGAGTTGAATGTGGTATAGCGCCGTGTTGTGGCTAACTGCTAGCGTCGACCAGGAGAGGGTAGAAAGAGCTATGCTTGTGAGACCGGCCGAAGGTGCAGGTGCTGTGCCAAGGTTGCTCATGAGGCTGAGGACCAGGAATGCCTGTTCGCTGCATGCGTGTGGTCAGGATACCCGTTGAAGCCGTGGGTGCTGGCTGGCTGTGTGACTCGCCTCACGAAAGCTTGCGGGAGTGATGATGATGACGTCACGCTGAAGTAGTTGCACGAAGGCTGCGTTGACGTTCATACTCGGGGTCACCAATTTAGGGGTATGAGGAACAGGGTGTAAAGTTCACTCATCCACCATAGAAAAGGGAGGCTCCTCCGACCAGACGGGTGTTGTGTCTGGCGGGCCGACTGCCCAACTGTTGATGTCGATTGCGCGATGCAGGATTTGGGTGACGTCATGTTTTTGATGCGTAGTTCGAATGTGGTGGTGTCACCGCTACAAGGCAAACTTTGTTCAGGAATTGTTAATTTGAGCTGCATTACTCCGAGATTATCGTCCAAATATGCATTTAAAATTAATGTGTAACTTTTGAATGGGATCCTTAGGGGTCAAGGTCGAAAGTCATATGGACTTATTGTCAAAATTTTCCACTAAGAGAATATCGTCCATATCTACATTATTCATTGATTCATATCTTTTGCACCGGGCCCGAACGGGTCAAGGTCACAGTTCTAATCTAACCTAACCTACATTTCAGCCATTTTCGGCCACACTATGTGAATTGTGAATTGCATGTTTATATAATCACACTGACCTCCTTAAATACAAGTACGCTGGACTTACGATACCCTATGAAATGACAGCTCTTTATTGTGCCTATTTGAAGCGCCCCCAATGCGTGGGAAGAGAACTAAATCTGACGTAACTTGCAAATGGCCGCTGTCTCGTTTGAATTGGTTTGAATTGTCTCCCGTGTTTTTGGAGGTTTAACGCGATTAAGCTTCTTTGTTGTGTCGTATTAATTTAGTTGATAACATAAATAAGTGGTGGTCATACATAGGTCAACTATGAAAGAGTGTTTGTTATGCAAAACTCATTACCAGAAAGGAAGTGGGGTTGCATTCCACAAGTTTATAGTAGACATTTAAAAATCTCTCACTTATCTTATTATACGTAATAACAATATATTTGTCTTTGTATAACCGGTTTTTTATAAACCACAAAATTTTATAGTGCTGTAAAAGTTACCTGTCGATAAAAGTTATCGATATTTTTCCTAACGATATATATTTACTTTCAAGAACGGAAATCGCCGATGACCGATTTTTATTATGAATGTGTGTGAATGAATGTGTGAAACTTGTGAATTATTTTAAAATTATATGTATTTACGTATAATTTTAAAATAATTCACAGGTTTCCGACTGACAAAAGAAGACTGGAATTATGGCTGAAAAACATTGAAAAGCCTAGTTGGCGTCCGAAAAAATATGATTACATCTGTTCAAAGCACTTCTCCGATGACTGTTTTATTAAACATAACTCATTTTATTTTCTATAAATACCTTACCTAGTCCACTCCATTCCAAGAAACCCTCATTTCTATTTAAAAAACGTTCCCTATTTATTTTTGGATTTAGTAAGTCACATACTAAGTATCCCCTTAGTCTGGCTTCGGATTATCCTAAGACTAGCAGTCAGCCCCAACTTCTCCCGTGGAACATAGCCTATGTCACTCAGGGATAACGTACCAATCCAACGGTGAAAGAACTTATGAAATCGGTCTAGCAGTTCCTGAAATTTGCGCGTTCAACCAAACAAACTCATCAGCTTTATTATACAGGGTGTTTGGCAGAACGTTGAACATACGAAAATGGTGGATAGATTGGGTCATCTGCTACTTACTCAGCCCTAATTTAATTGGCCCTGGACCACAGGATATTAAAAAAAAATTTTTTTGCTTTCTTCTAGTTTCACCACTTTCTTAACTTTAGAGTGTATTTTTTATCACAAATGGATAAAACAAACATTTTTTTTTATGGTTAATGTTGGTAGATTCTTATAAAACTATTGCTTTATTCAGATGTTAGCTAGAAAAAAAGTTATAAGTCCTCAAACTTACAGAAATATGTAAAAAAATACTTGAAACTAAATTTCAACTTGCATTTAAAAAAAAAAAAAAAGGGTTGAGTAAGTAGCAGATGACCCCACCTATCCACCATTTTAGTATGTTCAACGTTCTGCCAAACACCCTGTATAAGTATAAACAACCCGGCCGAAATATCTGTATCTGTCGGAAACATAGAAATAGTATTACCTGATGGTCGGAAAAGCCTTTTATCGATGTATTTTATCTTATTGTCCCATCCCTATCATTAGTTCCGTTCCCACCCACTTCTGCGATCAGCGCCAAAATGGCGAAAATCAAATCGCCCCACTATGGCTCGGCTGATCATAGGTCCAGCGTACTTGTATATATGGAGGTCAGTGTATAATCAACACAATGTAAATTGATTTTATGAATAAAATAAATGAAATGACACTTAAATTTAGCCGGCTATATAGTATATTTTATTATAGATGAAAAAAAATTAAGAAATTTACATTAGCCTTTCCTCAAAAACAAAATAACAAGTGACAATGACAATGCAATGCTTACGGCACACAGTGGGCCCATACTGAAAATTAATGGACATGGGCAACAAAGTTCCAATATCGATGCGATTTTTTTTTATATGACGTGTTAAGATAATCCTGACAACTTTTATTCTTATAAAATTTATTCTAAAGTTGATAGTTTGTCTTGAAAAAAATTAATTAGATTTTTTTGTATGGAGCGAATCACGTTTAATTTTTTTCTTCAATTGTACATGTTGGGTGTGTGACGTGCACAGACATATAATATTATATGTCTGTGGTGACGTGAGTATATGATAGCTAGGGTCATTCTCTATCCATGAAAAAAAAATCAACGCCGGCCATCCGCGGCAGCGCAAGTAATCATTCAGTAAAAAAAAAAATGTTTGTAATTTTTTTTTTGCCATTTAAAATAAATTCAAAGTATATTTTTTGTCTCATTTGGCTGTTTTGACTTTCTTTTTATTTAAATATATAGTTTTAACAGCGCATAGGTACTTATAACTAGTAATTGTGGTAGAGATTTAGTTAATATTGCATGTTATCGGTAGCACCTGCATTGTGATTGATGACTCATTTGTTTGTGCGCTCGGCTAAGCGCGTAACCACTTTGGTGTTTTGCCAATCGGTAAGTAAAAAATAAATATAGTTTGATGTATTATTTGACTCGATTGCGTTTTGAATTTAAAATGTATGTACTTATTCATTTTAGGTACCTTATCTGAAGAAGCTTCGAGGCCCGTAATAAGGACTTCAGAAACGTCAGGGAGAGGCACACTCGGAAAACGGGGAGAATAGCCACAAACGAAGACATCCTCCATGGACTTTACTCTGATCCCCACATATCCTACATAAGGCCTAAAATAACGAAACAGGTTCATAATGAGTTGTTGCCTGAAGCAATTCAGTTGTTACAGACTACTGTACTCTACATAGAGTCCGAAGATTTTCCGGACCCACTAGCACTTCTGGAACAAGAAATAATGTGATCCGACTCTAAATTATTCCCACAAAAGCCCACCAGGGCTAGGAATATGACAAACAGCCCTTTTCAGGGCTACAATTACTTCAAAGTTTCATATTGATCATACGTACGATAACTTATACTATAATATACATACGCTTTATTATGTAGATAATTATCAACGACTTGCCCGTACAAATTTAAATATTTTCACCTATCATTATCAAAATTAGTATAACCTGAAACTTATTACGATATTTATTCAACAATAGATAACGTGCAGTGTTAAAAAAATAACACAGCCAATCAGAGACAAGCATTTCTCGGTGACTCGTTTGTTATGCGCTTAGCCGAGCGCACAAACAATGCAAATCAATCACAATGCAGGTGCTACCGATAACATTCAATAATAACTAAATCTCTACCACAATTACTAGTTATAAGTAGCTATGCGCTATTAAAACTATATATTTAACTTAAAAATAAAGGCCAAAACAGCCAAATGAGACAAAAAATATACTTTCAATTTATTTAAAATGGCAAAAAAAATCTTACAAAACATTTTTTTTTTTACCAAATGATTACTCGCGCTGCCGCAGATGGCCGGCGTCAATTTTTTTTTTCATGGATAGATAATGACCCTAGCTATCATATACTCACGCCACACACCCAACATATTTGTACTATTGAAGAAAAAAAATTAAACGTGATTCGCTCCATACAAAAAAATCGAATTAATTTTTTTCAAGACAAACTATCAACTTTAGAAGAAATTTTATAAGAATAAAAGTTGTCAGGAATATCATAACACGTCATATAAAAAAAATCGCATCAATATTGGAACTTTGTTGCCCATGTCCATTAATTTTCAGTATGGGCCCACTGTGCGGCACTTTAGCCGGGCCGAGCGAGGCAGCGCTACAAATATACATACACTTATTATTATTGTGTTGACAGCTCTCAGCTGTCATAATCGTGATAACTTAATCGGAACGTAAAGTATTCATGTGAGCGCTGTGGCGTAATTCGGAATGCGGCCTTAGATGCATTGCCGCATTTACTGTTAATGTGCACTGCTAGGAAATCTGAAATTGACATTGGCAACAATTTCAAAATGTCAATGTCATGTCAAATAAATTTGATATTGATATTGATGTTGTCAGTTGTCACCTTGTCACAACTTGGATTGAAAATCATGTGTTTATTTTGTAAAAATCACAAATTGTTACCAGCAGCATAAGTTTTTTTAAGTATATACTAATATAATATATATAAACTCACTTGGCTGATGTGGCCGTTCATAAAGTGTATCCTTATCAACAACCTGTGATCTTAACACTCTAAAATGAATAACACAAAAGATTTAATGTACTGTCGCCTTTGCGCCGAGTTAAAACAACATAAGACCCTCACAAACCTGCAGACTGACGAAGAAACGTGCCAGAAAGTCGTCAATAAACTGTCAAGATTCAACATAATTATGGATTTTCAGGAAAACATACTGCCAAAGACTGTCTGCTTATTATGTGTAAAATCATTAGAACGAGCTTTTGTTTTCGTAACTGCAGTTGAACAGGCGCAGGCATTTCTTAGTGACTTTATTCTTGTACAAATAAATACTTCTGCAATTGATTCTTGTGATGAAAACATGTTGTATGAGCCTCCAGATAATAGAAACGCTATTGTTGATGTTAAAGACGAAAACAGTCAAAATTCAATGGAAGTAAATGATAATGCTACAAATTTAAGTGAAAAATGTGATAGTCAGGTCATGACTGAAGTGTATAATGATTCTGATTATTCTGTGATTAATGGAAAGTCTAATGAACATATATTTGAGAATAAGCATGTTATACAACCTTCTAATGATATTTTTGAAGAAAATACTGATTTAAAAGACGAATATTATGTTGAACTCCATGTTGAAGATAATAAAAATGTTATAATAGAAGAAGAACTCAAATATTCTGAACCAATTCTGTTAGACAATACAGTTAGTTCTGCAGATTACATAAATAAACAAAATTATAGTAATGAGAGCGCCAAAAATATGGATAAAAGTGTACAACAATTACAACCTCAAGAATGCAATTCTGAACGAATTGCACCAAAACAATTGTCCCCTTCAGTTTATTCTAAAACTAAAATACATGAAAAACAGAAAACTAAAAAAATATATCAAAAGACTAGTAACATGTCCACCAAAAATACAGACACAGATGTTGAAGGTATAAAAATGTCATGGAAAGATTATGAATGGAAGTGTTGTTATTGTGAAACACTATTCCCGAGTATTGGGGAGCTACAGAAACATTCCATGCAGTACCACAACTCCTGTAACCCTTACCAATGCACTGACTGTGTAACCAGAAGCTCAAATCTCAATCGTTTTATGAAGCATGTGAGAAAACACAAATATTACTTAAATTATTCTTGCTACAAATGCTTGAAGAAATTCCCTAAACTGTATCAAGCCGGGCATCATAAAAAGAAAGTTCACGAAGACTCTGACTACGTTTGCTTGGGATGCAACACTCCTTTTCACAGTAAAAGCAAATTAAAAGAGCATGTTAACAAATATTACAAACAATTCTTAAAAAAAACACCATTTGATTTGACATGCAGAATATGCAATAAGAATACTGCAAGCGCTCAAGATTTTCGAAAACATTTATTTACTCACAAAAACAAAAAAGATGATTTTGTTTGTGAAAATTGTGGCAAATGTTTCACAACAAAACACCAATTAAAAAAACACATGGTTCTGCATAGTGCTGTAAAGGTCTTGCATCCGTGTGACATATGTAACACTTCTTTTGTTTGTGTAAACCAATTACGATACCACAAAAGAATTCACTCTGGAATCAAACCATTTACCTGTGACCACTGCGGCAGAAGTTACAGTACGAAAAAATACATTACTAGACATATTAAAGCTCTCATGGACTCTCTTGTCTATCCCTGTACACTGTGCCATAAAAAGTGTAGTTCAGCCTCCAATTTGAAAAAACATAAGCTTCAGCATACTGGAGAGAAACCATTTTCTTGTAACATTTGTCCGAGAGACTTTACTGACTTGTCCAATCGTAACAAACATATGAGACGTATACATGGTATCGAGTTAGCAAGGAAGAGACAGCTTAATAAAAAACAGCAAACAGCTGATGTCCCGACTTCCTCTGACCTGGCTACCAGAGATGCTAAATTTGCAGATGTGGCAAAAATTGACAATCAATCTACCTAGTCTTTTCCAATCTGCCAACTATGTTGGGGTCAGCGAATGAACCTATCGCGGCAAGTGAAGCTTAACCTTTAGTGGACCCGTGATGCTGTTATTACTTAGCCACAAGCCCCTCAAATTGTTGGCGAGTGTCTTCCCCTGATCTGGCTGGTTGCCAGTCCAGATAAAATTTATGATCAATTTTTGTGAAACAGTACACACGGCTACACATAAAGCTATACATTTCCAGTATAAGCTGACCTCGCATTGTACGAAAATTCTAGACAATGCTAGATCACTATAAACTGGAAAATGGCTTGATTTGTAACCGTGTGTACCTAGTATGAAAACTGAAGCGGAGAATGCAAGGAAAATTGATTTAATAAACATCATTCATGAATCAATTTTGATGCCTTCATAATTTAAACAGACAAGAAGAAAGGAACAGAAAAATACGTACAGTACAGACGCCAGCACATCAACCAACTACAATCTGTCAAATTGATTTAATAGATTTTCAACTTTATTACTAAAGCATAAGGTTCAAAGTTGATAGGGAAAATTTCACAGTTTCGGGTAGGTTGACGTGCTAGCGTCACACAGTGTGTTATTTGGCCTTAGTTGCGGACATGCCAGTTTTATATTTTTTATTTATAGATTAAACCCTAATAAAGCGTTCCATAAAATACCCGTGTTGATATTTCTCTTCATTTTGGAGATACAAATATTTTAGTGAAAGGTCACTGACCTTCTTGAAAAAGTTTTTCGTCTGTATTTCTTTAATAAAGCAAATGTCAGGCTCTTGTAAATTGTTGGTTTGAAATACATACAGTGTAAAAATTGCAAGTCCCTAACGTCACGGGAGCCAGAATAAATAATTATTTTGTTAATAAACGTTTTTTTTATTTATAAAATTAGCTATTTACGGGTCGCGTTTTTTTTTTGTTTGAATAATATACTTATGTATAGTACCTTCAACCTGAGAAAATTCTAAATATGTATCTAGCGAGATCTCGGAGTTATTGCTTTTCTAAGTTTTTTTTAAATTTCTATGGGAATAGGGTTGTCACAAAGTAGTAAATATTTAAGTTGATTATTTAAATCCATTAAATCAATTATGCTAGCCAACGCTAAACGCTTATGACATATCTTCGTCATCGGATTGAATTACCATTTCGTCAGTTGTCAGCGTGATATCATTTGCTTCAAGCACTTCGGATCCTGATTGGTTGTAGTGAACATTGTCTGTTGTTACGCATAAGAGTTGGAGCACTGATTTCGGTAAGGGCAAAGATTTTTTATGTTTATGACGTGTACTAAATGTTAACGAGGATATAATAAGGATCGGATGATTCTAATGCACGGTGAAATAAGTCCAAAATTGTGGTTTTTCTGTCTAATTTCCGGGTATGGTGTTGTCGATCATAGCGCCAGTATTTATTTCTGGACTCGCCTGCTTGCTCGGACAACATACCTATGGGTAACGTGCTAGCGTCTATGATTTGCCGGCCATGCAATAATATTTTGTGCATAGTGACGGACATATAAAACCAATTGTATTTTTCCACATAATTCGCAGCTAGAGATTTGCAAAATTCGTCAAATTTTGCAGCATCTATTATTAAGCCACTCGACAGCACTACTAAAATAGTATGCAGGTCATCCACCAGCCATGTCTCTATACCTAAGATATCTGCAAATGTTTTTCGATGTTGGTCTGATAGTGCTGTTCGTGCCGTGGTTCCGTCATAAGTGGTCCCCGAATTTGGACGAACAACATCAACTAAAAGTGACATTTTGTCTCTTATTTCAGTCTGTATTCGTTTTTTCCGCTCCTCTACAATTGTGGCTTCCGGTGATTTTTTTGTAACCCTCCACTTCATAACAGCTGGGTCATTTTTGTACCCCAAGTGCAGTAAGAACTCAAAAATTCTTATCCAGGCATGTAAGGGACTTAATCCATGGCGTAAGGCTTCTGAATTTACGGGTTTGTTCATGACAACATCCAACTTATTAAACTCTGTTGCTGTAGCTCCACAACAAGCACAACGTAATTGCGAAGTTGTTCCCGTAATAACGTTAAATACTTTACCATCTATAACGGTTAAATATAATTTGGGATCTGAGATTATACTTTGACCTTCATCAGTTTCCGCATAAAATGGTGTTAAATTATTTATTTCAGCCTCTACACGATTTTTTTCTTCCAGAATGAGTTCTTTTGTCTCATTTTTATACTGGATCTTCAACGGACGACAAAACCTATAGGATTGTGGGCTTGGGTTAGACCACAACACAAAGCCGTCATCAGTTTTTAATTTTAACGGGATATACGTTGTTGTAAATAAACAATTTTCATTTTCGTTATCACTATCTAAAAACTTTTGTTTATAAAAAGACAGTACAGGACGTACTGCCATCAAACCCCCAAGAACCCTCAAATGTACAATATACTATGTTTTTCTGCTTTTGGTTGCAATATTGTAAAATTTTTTGAGTACCTAATTTTATGATTCGGCGGAATGTGTGTAGTAATAAACTGTGAAGTGAGACACTTGCTTCCCTTTTAGTCATAACTATTTCTTCTTCAGGATAACACATTTTTTTTGCTATTTGTAATAATTTATAATATGGAGGATAAGCTAAGAAGCCTCTGTCTTTCAAATCTTTCTGTATGATAGTGTAATCTTCCACAGTTAGTTTTCTATCAATTACGAAAGAAAGGGCTTCATCAGGGGTACAGGGTTTGGGTTCGGCTTTCACTTTAATGGATGTTGCAATTTTTTTAGGACGCGTTGGAGTTTTCAGACACTCATTGATTACGATCCTTGAGCAGAGCTTTTGTTAAGTTTTTCTCCGCCGCTTTCATCAGTTACTATTTTTGACATAATTTTAATTATTTTTTGACTGCGGCTGATCTAGAAGCGACTCCTCGAAACTTTTTCGAATACGACGAATTTGACGGGAGCTCTTTTCATTCGAAGCAGATGGAGTGTCATTAGATGTTCCGGGTATTGATTCTTGGCGGTTACTACATATGTTTGAAGTTGATGGAGCTTCATATGAAGTTTCAGATATCCTGTAAGCACCATATCGCTTATGGGTTCTGTAAGCGATAAGGTGCTTACAGAACCCATACCTGACGGTTCTGGTTCTTGAGGTCTTAAAAGATAATGAGAAGGGAAACTGTCAACATTTTTATTTAATTCTATAGGACTTTTTTCTATTTTGGTTGGTATTTCAACATCGAAAATTGTAGCAAGCCATTTCGCATTTTTTTTACTAAAGCGTTTAAAATTTCTTTTGCTTTCATTATAAAGATTTTCGCACTTACAAATAAATTTGGAAATATTATCTTTAAGACTTTTATTTTGTACATCAAGATTGTAAGGAATACCTGTTGGATACAATGCATTTAAAATAATCATTGTCCGTTCCAAGATTTCAAGGTCAACCGGTCTTTGTTTTAACCCATATTGTCGGGCCAGTTTCGTAAGTATATTTCGATCCGTATTCAGGCTTAGGTCGTCGGTAATAATTGCCACTCGCTGACCAGCATGAAAGTTGGCGCCCTCATGCCCCCCTTGCATTAAGTCCTCTGGTCGAGGCCCAGACGGACATCCCCCAGCAGGATGGGTCAGCGCCTGCTGAGGCAAAACAGTGCCATGGGTCTTTGACGGCTCCATGACACCTCACCCCCGCTTCTCCAGATATTATGTATAGGAATTGGGTTTTAGCATTTGCCTAACGAGGGCGGACCCCTTCCCAATCCTACATAATATCCTTCATCGAAGATAGATCATAAAAAAAAGTAGTGATCGAATTCAACCGTAAATATCATTTTAATTTAGACTATCTTTCTGCACTATTTTTCCATATTAACTTAAATTGCGACGTACATAGTTTACAATTACATAGTTTAAACCGACATTTGCTAATACCGGAGTCAACAATAGTTAATCACAATGAGTAATGTTTGCATGAAGTAAGTATTGTATGTTGCACACAGGTTTGAGTGACAACCCTAACCCACAATTTTAAAATTCAATATTTCTGAGATCCTGCGTTTGTTGCGACTGTTTTTTTTTGTGGCGATAGTTATTATAGTGCTTAACATGTAGGCTTAATAAAAAACGCGACCATGAAGAGAATCGCCGGAAAAAAAATATTATCAAAATCATAGAAAAAAATATATTCTCACCTGTGTGAGCAAAATTTTTAAAGTTTTCAAGAAATATATGGTTCCTACAGTGAATTCCCATCACACCTTAAAACATTTGGTGTAAAAACCAAATCCAAAAACGAGATATTGTGTTTCTATGGTTTTTAAGGATTTTTCTCGATTTTTTTTTTCTCCTAAACTATTGTAGTTAGAGCCGGCAGAGTTTTAATAAGAGTTTTGTTTGATTGTTAGCTTTCCAAAAAACACATAAAACGAGCATGTCCGCAACTAAGGCAAAATAACACACTGGCGTCAGTACAACCAACGATTTTCTTAATGTCCCTCGGGAATCATCGCATTTCAGAATACAAACAGCAAACAGCTTTCCTCCCATTTTTAAAATAAATTACATAAGTTAAAAGAGAATTAACAACTTTATATACTTCCAAGTCGATTGAGAGCGTCCGGTCTGCACCAAGTGCAATGGTGCAAAGGTCAACTGATAACTGGCGAAACACGAAGTTTGCCGAGGGACATTAAGAAAATAGTTGTCCACCTCTGTACAAATATTTTCCTAATGTCCCTCGGCAAACTTCGTGTTTGCTTATTTCTAAAGAAATCTCTTCCAGTCTATGCAATAAGAGCGATACTATTTTTTTAAATTAAATTAAAATTTTAAATGAACACTACCATACTTACACACAAACAAACTTGCGCAGTGCTGGCGAATCCTAGAGCAGCGCGGTTTTCAATATCAACAATAAGCTATTTAAAATAAATTTCAAAATAAAAAAAACATAACTGCGTGCATCTATCGGCTTCGATGCGTCGATGAGTGTGTCGGCCCTTATGGGGGAAGCGCGAAGCGCGCGAAATTCAAATGGCAAAACGTAAGTAAGTTTGTATTTCGCGGGCTACTTGCTACCCGCTTTCGCCATAGAGTGCATTTTCAACAACACAATGGAAATGTATTTTTCCAGTTTCACGTGTGATTGTGAAACAGTAGGTAGTTAATCATTAAAAATCCCTTGTAAAATACACACATCAAAAGTCTAGGGACAAAGTAATAAAAAAATATCCAATTAATATTGACCAAATCTAGTTTTCCAGACTGGCTTCCTACTTTAAATTCCTATGTTTAAGTTAACAACTTATACCTATACCTACTTTGTAAAAATTAAGAAGAATAATTGCAAATTGTGGGAAATTAACATAAGTTAATGTCGTCAATTAAAGAGGCAAAAATGATGTTTTTTATTTTTTTATTGTAAAGATTTAAAAAAACTGTGTTTCAACCATTGACACGAATCACACAATTACAGCGATTTGGCATGCTTCAAATCAGTTAATTAAAATCACTTATTTAGAGGAATGGCCGCCCACGTTCTTTCTAACAAGTCTAAAAGTTGTTGTGGGGTATGCACTGATCCAAATACCGGCCCAAACCATTATTGTTCCCACTCCGTATGAATGAACTTCCTGACAACATTTCAAACGTTCTTGACGTCCTAAGGTCCTCCAAACTAGAGTTCGTCTTATATCCAAACCAAAGATGGTGTTATTTGCAGATGACACATCATTGATCTTTAAAATAAACCGACGGTCACCAAATCTTGACGACGTGAATAGCTCTATTGTTCAGGGTCCAAGATTGGTTTACGGTAAATAATTTGGTACTAAATAATAAAAAAACCAAATGCATTAGATTTAAATTACCAAATGTTAGAAGTAGCGAATGTGACATCATATTGAATGGAGAAAAACTGGAATTTATTACCTAATCAAACAGTTTTCCTTGGAATCACGCTAGACGAGAAATTACAATGGGGACCCCATATAACATCTCTCGCGGGGCGGCTAAGCTCGGCCGCTTATGCTGTTAGAAAGATAAGACAGTTAACAGATGTAGAAACCGCGCGTTTGGTCTATTTTAGCTACTTCCACAGTATTATGTCGTATGGCATTTTACTGTGGGGTCGGGCTGCTGACATTGAATCCATCTTTGTTTTACAAAAAAGAGCTGTCAGAGCCATTTATAATCTACTAGCTTTTGCCCGCGACTTCGTTCGCGTGGAATAGTGACTTCCGGCAGATTTTTGGTTTTATCCACATAGTTCCCGTCTTCCCGATCTCGCGGGATCTCTGATCTCTTCATTATGAAATGTGGAAGATATTCTAGGGAACTCTTCAAAAATCAACATAATGAGCTCTGCGTTTGCCCAATCAAATGCGTGTAACGAAACCATAGCGCGATCTATTTCGATCCCAACGCCATCTATCGAGCATAGTGACAACTCGGATTATTTATCTATACTCCGTTAGAGCATTTTCTTTGTACTAAAAGTTGTATTATATTATATTTTCATACCTTTTTACTATTTATTTACATTTTTCCGATGAATTTTCAGTACTGAATTGATGCCGACTCTTGACCAATAGATGGCGCTGTATGTCCGGAATAAATTTTATTTTTTATTTTATTTTTTGTAATAAAAACTATCCTATGTCCTTTCTCAAGTTCCAAACTATGTCTGTACCAAATTTCACACAAATCGGTTCAGTAGTTTAGGCGTGAAGCAAAGACAGACAGACAGACAGACAGAGTTACTTTCGCATTTATAATATTAGTTTGGACGTCGTCGCGAATCTCTAAGGGAACTATTTAAAAAGATTAATATTATGATGGTACCTTGCCAATTCATTTATTCAAATATTATGTATGTGAGAAAAAATCTACATCTTTTTAATAAAATAAGTGATAGACATAATTTTAATACTAGAAATAAAGATAAAATAGATCAACCACTTTTCAGACTATCTAAAGTAAATACATCTTTTATGGGGTACTGTGTTAAATGTTACAACAGAATACCTTGTGATATATTAGAATTAAATGAAAGAAAATTTAAAAATCATATAAAAAGTACCTACACTTTGTAAACAAGCATATTACAAATTAGAGGATTATATCCAAGATAAAAATGCTTGGAAACATGCTGGTCCTGCTCCATAGGACAATTCAGAATCTAGACAAAATCGAACTGGTTGCTAATTTAATTACTTATATAATTTTTTTTTTTTTTTTTTAAACATTTATTTTATTTTTTGTGATTACTTGAACTCACGCACTGACTTATTATTATTAGTATTACTTATTATAATGTTAGAAATATAGTATAATTTTACAATGTTTGTAAGTATGTGAGCACCCTATCACATAATTATATTATATGTCATTCCTTCATTTTATTTTTCATTCTTTTTACCTATCGTGGTATAGTAATTTTATTCTAGGTGCATTGTCTTCACATATAATTATATAATAAGTGTATACAAGATATAATGATTTTTTTAAAAGAGTAACGGTGGAGTTTCTTGCCCATTCTTCTCCATCCGAAAACTACCTATTGGAATGGGCGACTAGAATCAGTTTTATTATTTTTTTAAAGTTTGACGTTCAAAAGTGCCTTTTTTGTGCCTAATTGAAATAAATTATTTGACTTTGACTTGACTTTGACTTTATCCGGTCTCATACAGAAACGAGATTCATCGCAAAAGCAAATACAACGCTAGTCTTCTTCCTCTCAGTTTCTGTGTTCGCGAGCCAATTCTAAACGGCCCTACGATTGCGGGGTGCTATAGGTGGAACTCTCAGTGGCCTTCGGGAACGCAGACACGCTTCTCATTAACGATTTCGGATGGTTCGGTCGCTTATCAGCAAGCCGGATTCCGTCGAGCAGTATTTTGGATGTACCGATCCTGTCTGCGAGTGGTGATGCGAGATCGCCCTTCATGTCGTCGCTCGGCCACGCTGCCCGTGATAGGCGTGTCCGGAGGCGGCTTCAGACGCTCTGTGTAGTGCCAAGAGCGATAGTTGCTTTCGAGCAGTGCAAGGCAAGACTTCATAGCGCCATTAAGTACTCTAACTCACCCGGGAAAAAAATGAACAATTGCTGAATATAGAGATAACACTGCCAGCTGGCCCTGCTATCTCTTCTGCTACCTGCTCAACTGGTACAAAAAAGAAGCAGCTCTTCTCAAAAGATGCTGTGGAATTTTTCAAGCCAGCTCAATTTGCGGACACGAATGAAAATGATGAAGAAGGTGAAAATTAGTCATCAGAGCATTTAATTAATTATATATTATTATATACTATTAAATAAATAAAAAATATAAGTTTTTCCTATAGTTTGATTTTGAAAATCGAGTATTTATTCATAAAGTAGGTATGTTCATTAATTCGTACAGCTGTACAAAGGTACTTCACGTCAATAACCGCTCCCACTCCTGAAAAAAAAAACTGTACTTCACTTCTACACCTTAGAAATACGACTTCCAATAAAATAAAACAATCTTTTTCATGAAAAAGTGCTCTCACAACATCTACTTCGCCCCTTCTCCTGAAAAAAAAAGCCTTCAAGCTCATTTTTCAGTCCAAATTACTTAAATTAGCATTATCTTTAAAAAAACGCAACTTAATAGTTTTGCGCAGGTTTCAAGGTGAAATACCACACTGTGCGTCGCCAGAAACGAGAACGCGGTTGCTGACGCATAATCGCGTGTAGAGTCCGTTGTGTGTTCCACGAGCATCGATTTTGACGAAGTCGCGCAGGCACAGGAAACCGACGATCAAATGACGCGCATGCTAGCAGAAGCACGAGGTAATGTTTTACTAGAACAAATACATTCACCACTATTTAATAGAAAGTTATTGTAATACATATTTCAAAAAACCAACTTAAGACCACACTTCCCATTCAGTTTTCGTAAGTTATAAATGAAATGAAATTATTTACAAAAATGTTTACTTCCGCCCTACCTGTAACAACACCCTGCCTTAAAATCAAGTCTAGCTACGACCTTGCCGTCACCATCATAGATAGGTCCACACGTTGGCCAGAGGCTATTCCGGTTACAAACATTACTGCTGACACAGTAGCTAAGGCTATCTACGAAGGGTGGATATGTAGATTCGTTTGTCCAATAACGTGAACGAGCGATCATGGAAGGCAATTGGAGAGCGAAATTTTCAGCAGTTTGATGAATATGTTAGGAATAAAGAAAATCCGTACAACAGTATACCATCTGCAGAGGAATGGTATAGTAAAGAAGATGCCTCGCTCCCCGAAAGAAACAATATAGGTTAGGTTGTCACTGTCAGACAATCGGTCATGGGTCGATGAACTACCGACAGTATTGTTGGGACTTCGCGCGGGCTGCAAGAGTGATCAAAACGTAAGTTCAGCAGAATTGGTATTAGGTAAGACACAAGTTGCGTTTACGGGGCGATTTCTGTCACGAGGCATAGAAAACAATAGTAGACCATTTAACTACTTTCGTAAGCAAACTTAGACGTATTTAATGACATGCGTCCTCAGTCACGAGCGTTTAGCGATTCAAGGAAAATATTCATTCATAGGGGTTTGATGAACACACTTGTACACACGTATTCGTTAGAAACGACATGGTAAGGAAGCCACTGAAACCGTCGTACAGTAGCCCAGCAGCCTAATTGCGCAACACATTTTATTTTTGATATCAATTCCGAATCGAAACCAAGTCCAATTTAAATCGCATGCCATAATTGGAATTACGATAAACATTTTTTACCAATCGACCGAAATTGAATAGGGTTGTTCTTATAAAACGGCTATACGTCTTTAATTTATATGTTTTGTTCCACCATATAGGCATGATTAATTTCCAAATTATTGTGCTTTAATTTTATTTTATTTTAATTATAACTGATGCTCTACTAGTGCTTATAGATGAAAATGTACAATGATTGCCGAAAAATTTAAAACCATTTTTTAAAACACTTTCTATCAAAAACTACCATAATTGAAATGCGTAACAAAACGTTTCCTTTCCCCGGTTTTTTTTTATCTGTGGCCAATGACAAAATCGTAGAAAAGCAGTGTTGTCAACTTTGTGGGATTTCCACTAAACCTGGGGGTTTGGACACCCCTACTGGCGAAGAAATTGCTTGAAATTGCGGGTTGCTTTTAGTGGCTGGTGGTTTTGTCTAGTGGTTAGTTTAATTCAATTTGTAGAAAACTATACAATCAATTACTAAAACTGACTCGAGAAAATATTAAAATAACAAGATAATGGCATGTTTTATTGTTTGTCTAAAACCTGTGTCAGTGATTTTACGATGTATTTCTTTCAAATGCCGAAACCACTGCAGATTCGAACGCTGTTTTGGCAAAACTGTTCACCATGATGAATATGTTGAAACCAATCAGAGGCTCCGCCCGAGTAGTGATCGCAAAACGACAAAATTTCCAAAAAAATATTTCACGGGAAAATACTACCGGGGTAAAAAAAAATCTGCCGTTATGCCTAAGTTATGTATAGATCTAACAAACATTCAAACATCTTCACTAACTTTTTCATTAATTATTGTAGATTAAGTTGGATGATGTTTAAAAAAATACTTTGACCTTTTGTTTTATTTTCATTCTCAAATTTTCAAATGGACCTCCAAAACAGTGACCGAATGTCAGTAACAGAAAAATAAAATTAAAAAAATTGTGACTAAACTATACTCTATTTGAAATAAGATTATACATTTAAATAAACCGTTTCGTGTTCGGTTGAACATTAAAAGCAAAAAAGTGGTTACAATACCTAGTGTTTACTGAAGCTGCCATTTGTCATGTCACCAAAGCAATAGAAGTCAAAATCGGTTGAACGGATTATAAAAAATGTCTCATCTTATTAATTCTTTTTATAGCACTCGGGGAAAAAAAATGGCAACACTGAGAACAACACAAAATTGTATTATATTTACAAATTTTAATTTTATCCTATACGAAACGTGGGCCTATGTTAGGCAGTTTTGGAACATTTTTCTTGTGGCTTGTGTAAGCCGGATGAACTGGAAAATTCTCTCATTAAATCAATACTGTTTTGCTCAATAGCGAAAAATACGTCGAGATTATCACTACAAGTAAGTAACCCAATATAAATAGGAATAACGTGAGTCCCTACGTCCGTCAACCTCACATTCTAACTGAAATAATTGTTAATTGATATTTTTGTACATAAGTACCTACATGCTGAAATAAACTATAGTAACCACTAACCTAACTACAAAACATATTCATAATATTTTCACAGACGGTGCTAGAGCTGAAAATACATGAATGGAACACTCCCCAACATGAATCTTCTTAATTTCCTAACAAAGAAGTTGGATGGCTAGATGGCAAAAATGCTGTGAATGAAAATGTAAGCTTTTAGTCACATAGTTAAGAATCAAGTGAGGCAACTTACTTTATAATAAAATTATGAATATTTATTTCCTTGGCCGAACTTTCTACATCATAATTATATTTTATGTATACCTAACTAATGTTTACATAATTTAGTATTACAAAATATCTGGACATTGAAAAATCAGCCCTAAGTAAAGAAGAAATTATACAAACAGCAGCAATAACTAGGCTAATGGCTTTTGTCCAGCCATGGGCCCAATTAATGCCTACTTTACTCTGCCACAGGGTTTATTTATAAACATTGCTTAAAGTTAAATGACGTTCAAATGTCAAAAATGTATGGTTATACAGTTGCTAATCATTACTTAACTTTGAGTAACGTTTATAAATAAACCCCTTAATGTTTAAGTACTTTATTTGAGCAGAAAATAATATGATTTTGTTTTAAAACTGTAGAGTTCCTGGGGAGTTTCACCTACGAAGACATGCAAGGCAGCATGAATGAAGGCACCTGCTGCGTTGCTACTTAGAAATTGAAGATAGTTCTTGAAATATAATTGTTGTTTTAGATAACTGTTGAGTCTTGAATGACAGTAATATAAATGTATGTTCCTATTTTGTTAATTGATAATGATAACAGTGTAAACTACAAATAAAAATAACTTAATATGAAATATTTAAGAATTGAAGTTTTTTTTTTCATTAACACAACAATTAATAAAATTATGTCTCGTTGGTCTAGGGGTCGCAAGAGCTACTGCTGAGTATGAGGTCCTGGGTTCGATGCCTGGATTGGGCATAGTGTTATTGGGTTTTTCCACCTGGAATTTCTTAGTAGTGCCCGGTTGATGGCAATAGGCTCGTCCCCTATTACATGGGACTTAAACATAACTGGTGAAATGTGTGTGTACAGGCAAACCTCTGCCCAACTCATCGGAGAAACAGTGATATTATGTATGTATTTTCATTAGGTTCAGTAAATAGAGCGAAATAAATTATGGTAAACAAAGCAAACAATAACTGACAATAACCTTTATTCACATTTATGAAATATTTACACATGGGGCAAAAAGAAATTGGAAAATATATTGTAAGGATTAGTGAAATTTAATGTATTCCTGTGGAATTCATCATGGATTATGTATGTACTGCTTGCTAATTCTTGCTGTAAGCGCATGAGAGTTTATACTTTTCCTCAATAATGAAGTTGAGCCTGACACCTGAAAAAAAAAATTATATAAGTACCTAAATCTTCTATATTATGTATATTCCATGATCCATTACATCCATCCACAAAATAAATTCTAATTGGCCTCTCCCTTAAACACTTCAATGAATACAACAATTATTAGGTTCAATGACTTTATTAAATGTATGAAAGTTTATGTTTGATGGTGCATTTCGTAGTCACCAACATAACACGTATGTATGTTTAAATAAATAAAACATTGTGCTAAACACACATTCAATGTTCAACACTTAGAAATAAAAGAATATTGTTATTACTTATGTACCTTAGATGGTGGTGTGGTATGTTCATTGATGTCCTTACATAATCCACTGTCTTCTATGCTCAGTACAATGGATACAGTACGAGGTACGAATTTGTCTTTCAATAAAATACCTCGTTTCTGAAATTTCATAATATATATCTTTAGTAGGTTGTAACAGAAGAGAACTTGGTCAGTGGGTCGTCTTATGGGCGGATAATTTTCACAATATTATTAATTTATCGACCGCTTCGATATTATTTTAATATATCACTATTATTGATTTATCATTGAGGTTTTACACAAAAACACATTCACAATTTATTAAAACGATGTTCACTTACATAATTTCGTAATAATTAAGGAGATTATACGAGTAAATCCCAAAAATATTACAAAGAAAATCAAATGCGAGGAGTACATTGCCTTCTATTATAACTGACAGAAGAAACAAATTACTCGTTGATTTTAAACCAATTCAGCGCTGTCAAAATGGTTACGTAATTCGAATTATAGCCTTTTTAGACGCGTATCGTTCACTCTTTAGCGTCTCATTCAGACTGCAGTTGATATCAAAAATTTTAGAGTTACGTAATACGAAAGCTGTCAAATTTTTCAATTTCCAGTTTAAATGATATCAATTCCACTCAAATTTGTATTGAAAATGTGTTGCGTAATTAGATAGCTGGCCTCGGTCGACGACGGCGCGTTCTGTACGCGCGCCTCGAAGAGATGTCAGCAGAACTGGCGGGGTCCGATAGGACCGATGCCTGCCGGGGTCGCGGGAAAGTCCGAAAGGGATACCGTAGCATCTGGCAACTGAAGGAACACGGGTGGGTTTTGGTCAGTAAGAGTCTGACACGTCCGAAGAGAAGTTATTTGATAAATCCCCAAAAAAAAAGGGATTGGAAATATAGTCATAGTCCGTATCATGAATTTTATTAGGTAGTTAAAATCGGCCCACTCGGTCAAAAGTTATTACAAGGTAAATAGTCATAAACTAACCTTTCTAACATGTAGGTATTATATTATGTTCAATGGCGGCACTATAGTAGAATAATATTTAAATGAATAATTAGTATTTTAAGTAAGCGGGCAACTAGCTTCATATTTCTAACTGACCTCCTTGACAATTCAAAATTGCCTGTAAATGGTTGAAATATAATGCCTGGAAATAAATGCTTGAGTTTGAGTTTAATGAAATACAGACTAAAAATGTTACTTCGAAACACAGTCTATGAATTATTGAACCTAGACTGAAGAAGAAACTTAACTTTGCAGTTAAGTATAACTATTGATACCTACTTCTCGCCATACTTCACTCTGAATCCCGGTAGCACGTCTGTGCATGTATTCACAAATAGTGTAGGTACCTACTTACAAATTGCCTGTTTTTAAATTATTTTTAATCAAAATGTCTGATGTCGTAATTAAAACATTTTAACAATCCGTGAAATCTCTTATTGAGAAATCCCCATTACTGCATTTTGACTCGGTCAGCGGAACGAGTTGGAAATAAAAAAGTTTCAATCGTCACCACTGCGGAAGAACGAAACTTTTTATTCCCATTCGTACCTAGTGGGACGACCGGGGAATAAACGCGTTCCTGTGGGATATTTTCTGACATCCACGAGGGCTAAGCCGCAGGCCAAAGCTAGTAATATTATAAATGAGAAAGTGAATTGAGCTTATTTGTTACGATTTTACGCTAAAACGGCTGAATAGATTTGCATGACATTTGGCACATGGGTAGACCATGGCCTGGATTAGGACATAGGATACTATTTATCCCGATATTCCAACGGGATCGAGAATAATGCTGGTGAAACCGTAGCGGGGTGCAGCTAGTAATTTACAAAGATAACACGCGGGCGAAATACCAACCTACTATTGTCCCGCTGCAGGGTAGAAAAGGGCTATTCCTTTACAGAAAGGCACGAGCATTGAGGGGGTCGAACTCTGGACCAAACACAATAAGTAACAACAACTTTATTTAATAAGCAAATATTATAATTTTACATAAATACAAATTTTATCGATATAAATAAACGTAAACGCTCATTGAGGCCAACCCAGTCAGTCAGACTGTACCTACCATGCTGTTTCTCCATAATGTTTCGGCCTCCTCAACGAGGAAAAGGTAGGTACGCGTCGACAGGTAGCGCCACGAGCATTGAGAGTAGCTTGCGAAAATTATTGCGTTACACTTGTCAGTAACTGTTGTCCTGTCCAGCGCTTCAAGTCGTGCAGTAGGTCACTGCAACAATTTTAACCACTTCGGTCGCCACACCGTAAAGTTCCCTTCAAAACTTGCTGTCACAGAGAAACAACCTGTCAAATTGAACTGCGGCATGCAGGTCGCTGGTGCTGGTGGTAAACTTCTGTGCCATCAGCAATAATAGCGATCTTATTACCGACATGTGATTGTCGAACGTTCTTAGATTATTAAGTATGGTCAATAACTGGGATAAAAAATGGGGGGGGGGGGTATCCCCCAACCCTGCCTACGGCCTTGCACTCGGTCACTGCCTTACTCCACTCCTAGTCTTCCTGTCATCACGAAGTGTCCTGCCCAACTCCATTTGTTCCTTTCGTTTTCCGTTATAGAAAACCTTCGTACCTCTTCGGATCTTGACCTATTAGTTCCAGGTATATCAATCTTCGTTGCATTCCTTGCTAACCACTCAGTTTTTTTATCTTATTGTTTACCCTTTGACTTTTCCGATGTTCCATAATGTTGTTTTTCCATTCATTCATTTTGTCTAGATCTGCAAATTTTGCCTCTCCAGTAGCCATAGCTAAGTCAGAGGAATTCGGGTCATCAGCTGTTTGCTGTTTTATAATAGGCTGCCTCTTCTTTCCCATCTCAATACCATGTCTCCGTCTCATATGTTTGTTACGATTGGCCAAGTTTGTAAAGTCTCTTGGACAAATGTCACAAGAAAATGGTTTCTCACCAGTATGCTGAAGCATATGATTTTGTAAATAAGTGTCTTTACGAAACTTTTTGTTACAAACTGAGCAAGTAATTGGAAAATAGTCTGTGTGAAATTTCATGTGATTTGAGATCTGACTTTTCGTTCTAAAACATTTACTGCAGACGTCACAGGTGAATGGTTTGATCCCAGAGTGTATGCTGGCATGGTATCGTAGTGAGTATACAGTTTTGAAGGTAGTCTTACAAATTTCACAATGATATAAATCTTTTTCTATATGTGTATCCATGTGCGCTCTTAACCTTGGTTCACTATCAAAACATTTGCCGCATCTGTCACAAACACGGTCTCGCTTCTTCTCTTTGTGCCTATTTAAGTGGTTCCTCAAAGCGGTAATGCTTGCACAGACTTTATTGCATGTACTGCAAGTTAAATTGTCACTGTTAATAAATGTTTTCTGTTGCCATAGAATATTATAATACTTTTTGACATGTTCCTCTAATTCAATGTTACTCGAAAAAGGAGTGTTGCATCCCAAGCAAATGTGTTTAGAGTTCTCATGGATTTTCTTCTTATGATATATGGTTTCCATCATTTTAGGGAATTTCTCAAAGCATTTGTAGCACGAATAATGCAAGTACTTCCTGTGTGATCTGACATGCTTCATGAAAGCATTGAGACGTTGCTTTTTAATTTTACAATCTGTGCATTGGTAAGCGTTGCAAGTGTTGTGGTAGATCATTGAATGTTTCTGTAACTCTTCCATATTTGAGAACAGTGTTCCACAGTGAGAACACTTCCATTCGTAATCCATCCATGTCATTTTTAGGTATTGCACAGGCACATCGCTTAATCTATTAATTTGGTTATTTATGTAATCTTCTGAATATAGTGTAGTATCCAATAGTTTAGGTACGGTTGGTTTAGAAATGCTTTCTGTTATTAATATATCTTTTCGGAGGTTTTCTTTAAAAGCAGAGGGAAGTTTTGTATCTTTATTATTCAAATCATTTTCTCTAACATTGATGTAGTGATTCTTGCTACAATCATTATTAAAATTAAGAGATTCATTATTCTCAATATTTTTAAAATTATTTACAGCAGTGTAGTCATCAATTTCATCTTTTATACCAATTTTTTCTTCAACAATAACATAAGAATATTGTTTAGTGTCCTTATTCTCAATATTAACTTTTTCACTGCCTAAATTGTTATCATCAGCATTGTAAACATTACAGTTGTCCTCAATATCACATTCTTCATCATTATTATCGTTTACATCCATTGGATCCCGACTGCTTTCGACTTTAACTTCTTTATTAACATCTGATGGTGCATAAAAGGTGGTTTCATCATACAAATCACTTTCCCCAGATCTTGTTTGAACCAGATTAAAGTCACTGAGAAATGCCTGCGCCTGTTCAACTGCAGTTACGAATGCAAAAGCTCGTTCTAAGGATTTTACACATAATAAGCAAACAGTCTTCGGTAACATATTCTCTTGGAAATCCATAATTATGTTGAATTTTGACAGTTTATTGACGACTTTCTGGCAGGTTTCTTCGTCAGTCTGTAGGTTTGTGAGTTCATTGTGTGGTTTTAACTCTGCGCAAAGACGACAATACACATTTTTTGTAGTATTCATTTTGACTGATTTGGAATATTAATTTCATAGGATGTTATTGCGCAGTTATTTTATGGACGGCCATGACAATCCAGGAAGTCAAGACAGGAGCAAAACGCAATAAACGAATAAATAATAATTAGTTAGTTAATAGGTAAAACCCTCAAAAATACAGCGAGTCCAATAGTTTGTTGACATACCATCAGAATGACTGAAAGATGATGACAGATTGACAGTGTTAAAGTCATTTTTTTTTAATAATTTTTATTCATGACCATAGATACAAGTCTTTCAGTCGGATACATAGATAATATTAAAAAGTACTCTGTGACAATAGCTAAAGATTAGTAAAGCTAAAATAATGATAAAATCTGTTTTCACATCAATTTTTTTTTTTTTTTTCCATTACTTTCAGTTCATAATTACCAACTTGCCGCCCTTTCGGGTTTAGTGGGTACATCTCAGTGCTAACATCGTTTTCATAATAATTTAAATTACAGATTAACAGAATTAACTTACAATATATACATTTCTGTTTACAAAATGAATTAAATTTTTTCTACCGTATTACAAATATATTTATACAACACACTAAAATATTTCTTATTTTCTAATAAGTCCTGAACGCGGCGGGGAACACTTTGACGTTCACTTTCAATGTCATTGTCACATAAATTCAATTCACTGAGTTCACTGACCAAAATCAAACGATGAATGTTAAAACTTGAACACTGTAAGATAACATGATCCAAATCTGCATCCTCTGCTCCACAATGACGACATCGGCTATTGTTAATTATGCGAATCCTATTTAGGTGAGCTGGTGTTAGGCAATGTCCCAATCTCATGCGTGTTATAATAGTTATAAATCTTCTCGTGATATATTTGAAGTTATGGTACCAAGGTTTAATCGGTAATTCATTTTGTATTCCAGCATACCATCTGCCTTTCGTTTCCAGGGTTATGTCCCAATACTCCTTCCATAACTGTCTATTATGTTCTTTAAAAAAGCTGTAATAATCAGTGAATGGAACCCTGAGTAACTCAGATCGATCCTCGTCATGGTCTGAACGAGCCGTATTGTCAGCTACTTCATTTCCACGAATGCCACTGTGTGAAGGTACCCATACTAATTCTACTTTAATATACTTATCAAGTAGTTTTTGGATTATAAGTCTAATATTATAAATAATATAATTTAGCTTAAAAGAAATATTTACATTATGTAGAGCAGACAAAACACTTCTGGAGTCTGTAACTATCAAAATATTATGTACATTATTTACAAGACTATTTACATGCTGCAGTGCACAATCAATTGCATAGCATTCTGCAGTGAAAATGCTACACACCCTGTTTAATTTAATACATTTAGTGAAGTCTAGCTGTGGATCATAGAAAGCTGCATTTACACTATGGTCTGTTTTAGATCCATCTGTGTATATAACATAATGTTCTGGTCTATTGTCTTTAAACTGTAAAAATTCAAATTGATTGTGCACTGTGTCTAAATGGATTGCAAAGCTGTTAATAATACCATTATAAGGAATTTTGTATATAGGCCAAATATCATTTTTAACAATATCTTTTGAATTATTATTTACATGTTCAAATATTGTTGGCATTTCAGGTAGAGTTCCACCAACCAAAGAAGAAGCAGAGATTGCATTGGGAGCAATCGACTGTAAGATTTCAGGATGTATTGTTAGTTTCTTAAGTAAAGGGTTATCATTTGATGCAATGACTTTTAATAAAAATCTCTCAGCCAACAACAACCTTCGTAATGTCAAGGGAGGTATACATGTTTCAACTTCTAAAGAATTAATAGGTGTGGAGCGCATAGCACCACAAATAAGTCTCAGTCCCATATTTTGAATTACATCCAATTTTCGTAACAAGGTGCTATTGGCATTCATGTAAGCTAAACTACTGTAATCAAAATGGCTTCTTACTATACTTTTGTACAGCATACTCATAACTTTGGGGTCAGATCCCCAAAAACTTCCTGCTAAATGTCTCAATAGATTAATACCATTCAGTGCTTTGTTACTTATATGTTTAATATGTTCATCAAACTTTAATTTGTCATCAATAATGACGCCTAAGAATTTATGTTGCTTAACAATAGGAATTTCTACAGAATTGTATGAAATTTGAACATTGCTATGAATATTTACATTTTTGCTGATAATTAAAACAGAGCTCTTTTCTGGACTTATTTCTAATTTAAGTTTATTATGGTAATAGCTGTATAATTGAAACAAAGCCATATTAATATTAGCCATTGCTATATCTATATTTTGATTTATGCTGTACAAAAGCAAGTCATCTGCAAATTGCAGGATATTTACACCTGGTACATCTACATATTTTAATATTTCAGAAGTATACAAGTTATAAAGTAAAGGAGACAAAGTTGCCCCTTGCATTGTGCCTTTGTTGACAGTCCTAGGTCCATGCAATTTATTATTATATTTAACAAATACAGTTCTATTGTTTAAAAATAAATAAAGCCATTTCAGAATATGACCAGGTATACCAATATCGTGAGATACTTGAATAAGTTCTTCTATATTTACATTGTCAAAAGCACCTTTTACATCTAAAAACACACAGATTGCATTAGAGTGACTTAATTTAACCTGTCTTACATCTGATAATAAAGATACAAAGCTTTCAGAGCAACTTTTACCTTTTCTAAAGCCAAACTGTATCGAAGGAATTAAGCTTTGCGATTCAACAAAATAATCTAATCTTAGCTTTAACATATTTTCAAAGAGTTTACCCAAACAAGATGATAAGGAAATAGGTCTATATGAAGAAGCACTATTTAAAGGTTTATTAGGTTTTAAAATTGGAATGACACACTGTGTTTTCCAAGACTCAGGTATTACTAATTCATCCCATAGTTTATTATAAATAATAAGTAATGTAGTTTGTGCATTTAAATGTAATTTTTTGATTAACATGTAAGGTATGTCATCCAATCCCGGTGTAGTATCTTTCCTACTCTTTAAAGATGTATTCAACTCTTCTACAGTGAAATTGTTCTTAAGAAATCTATTTACATCATTTTCTGTAGCATCTTCAAACAAATATTCAAGCCTATTGTAATCTATTTCAGTAAAATCAGCTAAGTTATCTAAAAAACTTGGAACCCACTCATCATTGATGTTTTTGTTTCGATTTGATCCAATTTTTTTAAATTTTTTTATGTATCCCCATATCCTAGAAACTGGAGTTAACCTATTAAAGCTACTACATAAATTTTGCCAAGAAGAAGAACTTTCTTCCTTCAGAATTCTTTTCTTTATTGCATCTAGTTTTTTATACCTTATCCAGTTTTCAATGTTGGGTTGAGAAAAATAATACTTTAATGCATCTTTTGATTTTGCGACAGCATCACTACATTTTGTATTCCACCATGGTACTGGTTTTTTAATAGCTGTGTTTGCACCTAATTTACGTTTTGGGATTGTTTTATTCCGTAGATCATTTAATGTTTCTATAAAATGGTTATATGAATTGATAGAATCATTTATTGAGTTCAAGTGGGAAAAACAAGTTTCTGATAGGCTATAATATTCGTCCCAATCTGCCTTGCTATAAATATATTTCTCTTGATCCACAGGAGGTGAAGTGTCATACATAGACGTTTGAATGTTGATCTCAAGTACGGTTGGAAGATGATAGCTACCCATGGGATCGTCATGAACATACCAGTTACATAAATGAGCTATTGAAGAGCTAACAAGGGCAAGATCTATCGCTGAAGCTTGTCTATTAGGATAAGGAACAGTTGTTGGTGATCCATCATTCAAAATACATAGGTCAAATTCATCAATTATATTATATAAACATCTACCTCTATTATTATCACTATGGCATCCAAAGGCTATGTTATGAGCGTTAAAATCACCCATAACTATACAAGGTTTGGGTATGTTATTAATTAAGTCCTTTAACTTTGCCGAGTCAAACCTGATACTTGGAGGGCTGTATACACAAAGTATTGCCATTGTTCCAAATTGTGTTTCTATAGTGATACATAAGTTTTGAATAGATTCTGAGAAGTGTGTATTAACTACTTTGTACTTTAAACGATGGTTCACCAAAATAGCTACTCCATTATGAGAATTTATGGAATTTTTGTGGATTAAATTATATGTAGGAAAGTGTGGAATTATAGTATTAGATTTGAACCAAGTCTCATTAAGAAGACAAACATCTATATTTTTTTCAATTAATAATTTTTTTAATAGGCTCTTTTTACTCTGTAAACTCTGTATATTATACTGTAAAATATTTAGATAACTATCCATGTTTAAATTAAATTTGATAAAAATATTTCTTTTATTTTCTTATGTGTGAGTGGCCCATCAGAGTCACTCTTGTTTCCTAATGCAACCAACGATTTAACAATTGCGTTAATTATAATATCATTATTTGCTACTTGTTTAATATCTAAAGTATCATTGGTTTTAGCCTTATCAGTAACTTTGGATAAAACAGGGAAAGATTTCTCATTAAATGTAGGTGGTGGTTTCACAACAGTGGCATACGATTGCTGCATAAGAAATTTGGCCTTTTTCTCTTCAATTTTTTGTTTTTTAATGGGACAGTCTCGTGAAATGGCAAGATGGTTACCTGCGCAGTTGATGCATGTGATCTCCTCGACATCGCATTCTTTGTAGGAGTGACGACCAGCACAAGAAGAGCAGTGTTGTTCGCCCCTGCAAGTCTTAGCCGAATGGTTAAATTTTAGACATTTATAACATTGCAATAATGGTGGTATGTATGCTTTCACTTCGTATCTAAATAGTTGTATATAGGCGTATTGCGGTAAGGATGTTGATGCAAAGGTAACGGCAACTGTATTGAGAGGCACTAATTTTCCCTCTACTTTACGCATGAATCTTTTAATTGAAATCACTTCAGAGTCACATACTATATTTTTATATATTTCTTCATTGGAGAGTTCTTTGGGCACAAACCTCAATACACCAATCCTTTCTGTTAAATACGATGGTATAAATGCTTTAAACTTGTTTCTCCATAAGAAGTCTTCCATTTTCAGAAAGTTGTTGGCCGCAGCCGCCTTTTTGAATGTTATCCCTATTTTGTGCGCATTTATTCTATGTACGCCTATAACACCTTTAACATTATCAGATATTAAATTGGTGAGCGTGATGGGATTTTTATTCCCAACTTTCTCCTGCTCTGTTGACTCGACATATACTACATATTCAGAATTGGTGTTTTCTATGAACAGTCTTTTATAATTTTGTTTAGTAAAAATGGTATACTTATTATTGGGGTCAGGATTTTTTTTGTTGTACTTTCTTTTCTTGTTTTTTTCTCCCAGATCTGGCGGCTCCTCACCGCCACTGGTGACACTCATGGTTGTTCGAGGTCCTATCTGAGGTTATTTAATAATTATTTCCTTATAAATTATTTATTTAAACTTTTTGCGAAATCAAAATTACCGCTTCGTTTGACTTCCCGCCAAAAAGTCCAGTGTTAAAGTCAAATGAAACAATGTTGCCATGATGCCTTGCCAATGTCAGTTTTCTGCAGATTTTCCAACAGAGATTTCCAAAAATCCACCATTTTATTATAGGAATGGGCTAAGAAAATCCCAAGTAAAATAAAGTGATGAAAACCCGAAATTATTCAACATCATCACTGGTAGCTTTGTTCCACCCACTGTTTAGTAGGATAGACCTCCACGCTTCCACCCTTTTGTGCCATGGTCCGTGTGTTTGATAGTTCAACAACACGACGATTACGTTGACAAATTAGAAAACGCAGACAAATTTTTCGAACATATACCTATGAGCCAATGGATTAGCAGTATCCTTCAAAATCATTCAAATTGTGATTGATAGTGTGTTACGCAAAGGGTGCTAGCCAGAGGCGGCCCTAGCGACATTTTTAGGTGGTGCAACATCTCAAAGTTGCTCCTCTCTAAATACAAAACCTGTGTTCCTATACCTACTACCTATCCAGTTCCTTATCCGTGACTATAAATAGTTCAAATTCAAACTGGATCAGCACTTCGAACTAATACAAATCGGTTTAGTCGGTTATACTCGTACAGACGCCCGTCAACCTACCCGAACTGTCAAATTTTCCCAATCAACTTTGAACCTTATGCTTTAGTGATAAAATTGAACATATATTAAAAAATTTGATGGATTTTGTAGGTTGATGTGCTGGCATCTATGGATGAGTGAACTTTACACCCTGTTCCTCATACTCTATACTAAAGGCTGTTGGCGTACCTATTTTAAATAAATACGTTTGTGAACAGACCTTAGTATTTTTTTGAGCGAGTCAAAAATACCCTCGTCCATACAATGTTTTTTGCCGTAGGAATTAAAATAAAACACTGTCATCTTAATTCTGTTTTTAATGGATGATGATTATAATACCTACTTAAAATTAAATTATTAACGACATAAAACGTGTTCCATCAAGTGATGAATACTTAGGCCTCTTGGCCGCCTTGCTTGGCACGCATCATATAACTGTTCATACCACAGAGTACGGAGAGTACAGAGTACGCTGCTAGAGGTGGCATTTTCTACACTTTTCATAGAAACCAAGCGTGTCACCGTTTACTACCACTACGACACAAATGACGTATGGAAACTGACAGCTTTGATTGGTGAAGATGGCAGAAGTTGTGCACTCAACGCACTTTCGGCGTCACGAATTTTAATAGTAGGTACAGATGCCAGCACATCAACTTACCCGAAACTGTCAAATTTTCCCAATCAAATTTGAACCTAATGCTTTAGTGATAAAGTTGAACATCTATCAAAGAAATTAGATTTTATTAGGTTGATGTGCTGGCGTCTGTAATACCGACTCTAGACGCCGCCGGCGCGACAATTCCCTCCTGTGTTTATTACAAATTACAATAAAAATTATAATCATCCATTTAATATTAATTTTAAAATAATACTTTACAATAATCATAGGGGAAACTGGAACGAATGAACTAATACAATATTGTATGGCTCAGCCCAACCCAGACCAAAAGAAAAGCAGGACAGAGGATTATGTCATTGAATAAAGACCTTAGTTTTAGTCACTTAAAGTTCACACATTTGTATAACTTTGCACTTTACGACATTATAGTTTTCACTAGTAGTAGGAGCTGTTGGATTTTTTACTTTCAGCTTAGAGCTGAGCGTTGAAAATCCAACAGCGGGGTTTTATTTAAATGTCGCCTAGTGTTAGTGAAAACGGGCGTTATTATAAAGTATTAAAAAAAAATGATTGAAAATTCTGTGTTTGGCGCTTATCTCAGTCTGTGTACAGACGCCAGCAGGTCAACATAACCGAAACTGTCAAATTTTCCCAATCAACTTTGAAACTTATGCTTTAGTGATAAAGTTGAAAATCTATTAAGAAATATGACAGATTGTAGTTGGTTGATGTGCTGGCGTCTGTACCATAATTTAATAAACATTATACAAATAAACAAGAAGTATAGTTGGCCAGATAGCTAAAACATAAACAATTCCTTGCATGCATCTCCCATCACCTGTCAAGGGTATACTTTGTATTTGCACACACTAGAACACCACAATAGAAGTAAATTAAAACAATAAAATAAAACGAAACATTTTGATTTGTGAAGAAAATACTATTTATGGCATTGAATATGAAAATAAGTCAGGTACAGACGCCAGCACGTCAACCTACTACCATCTGTCAAATTTCTTTAATAGATTTTCAACTTTATCACTAAAGCATAAGGTTCAAAGTTGATTGGAAAAATTTGACAGATTCGGGTAGGTTGACTGCTGGCGTCTGTACATTAAGGATGATGCCTGGGTAAAAAAAAAGAAATTCTATTTAGTCAGTCAGTCAAATAACGAAAAAAAATATTACTCGTATTTTTTGCTTTATCATAATAATAAAAAGATAAAACGCATTAAAGTTGGGGAGTGGGGGTCGGTACGTCGCAAGTACCTATGTATTAAATCTACATACTCGTGACGTCATGGCACCTTTTAACTCAATGTATCGCCGTAATCTTTCGATAACGTAAAAAAAGAAAAAATACGTGTACGTTATTTTTTCATAATCTACATTACGGACAAAAATATTTTTTTTAGTCATCATCCCTATTAAGAGGGAACAGGGCCTGCGAGGAATTTGAAAAATAGGTATAAGAAGACACTATTGCCGTCGTCTTACCTCAAATCTTCCTCCGAAGAGTGCGATAGGGACAGCTGCAGCTCAGACCGATTATATTACAAAAAAATTGAAGAGATCGACGTTTCGTATTCCCCTTTTTTCTCCTCGAAAACTGAGCAGATTCAATTATTTTTTACATTAAAAATTAAGAAAGAATTGTGTAGGTTCCTTTTATGTTAAAAACTTTTGGAATTTGTCTGGTAGTCACGGCGGTAAAAATGGGGTATTTTTGTAGGGTCAAATTATTTTTTTACCAATAGGTTGCTGGAAAATAGGAAATAACAGGGACGTGGCTACAGCAGACCTTGATTTAATGAAAAAAGAAATTGCTCTAGAGGCAATAATCAGGAAGAAAATAGGGAAATATATATTTGTATGGAAAATCGCAGGACTTGTTCCCTCCTAGGGAATGGAATCTCGATCGAGATGTCGAATGAGATTTTGAGACCGAGGGCGCTTTAGTTTATTATTTTATACAAAAATTACACCCGAGTTAATTCTGCAAAAAAACGAAGAAATTATTTTTTTACGAAACATTTGTATGAAGCTAGTATGAAAAATCTTAATATCTCTTAAACGCCAAGGAAAACCGGAATATCCTTACAGGTGGTTATAGTACTAATTATTTATGTTTTTTTTTCATACTCCTCATACCAATTATCGCTGAAGATGTTTTTTTTTAACTATAAAAAAAAAAAACTTGTAACGGTTCCTTTTAGTGTTTTAAGTTGAGGAACAGACTTTTAACAACACATTACATAAAATAGCATCACTCCGATATTCCCGAAGGAGTAAGCAGAGCTTTAGGTATAGTACACTTAGAAAACTATGTTTGAGCTGGATATTTATCAACACAAAATGAGTTTTAAAACTTTGCATACAACCAAAATACCAAATTAATAACAAAACTACTTCTAATAAGTCTGAAAATAAGTGATTAAGTAATAAGTCTGAATAGGTGATTAAATGATTTGCAATATCGCGCAATAATGCCAACTATGGACTACATTCACCTTTTTCTGACAAGCAAGCTAATTTGTTGATTAGTTGTGCTATGAGTCCTTTTTTTTTTGGGTGGGAAATCATCAAATGACGTCTCGAGGGCGTGTCACTCTTACTGACTAAAACCCACCCGTGTTCATTCTGTTGCCTGTGCAATGCCAGGGGGCCACGGTATCCCTTTCGGACTTTCCCGCAACCCCGGCAGGCAATGGTCTCATCGGACCCCTTCACTCGCTGACACTCTTTGAGGCGCGCGTGGAACACAACGCGCCGTCGTCCCGGGCTTGGTCCTTACCGGACGGCGAGCTACCCATTGCTCACCGTCCGCAAGCCCGCGCCTACGGTGGTGCTATGAGTCCTAAGAAATGTTTTTGACGATTATAAATTTTCATTAGCATATCTTTTAAAACTCATGAGGGTAGTTAACTAATTATCGACGTTTAGCAATAAAAGGGCTAAAATTTTGCTTTATAATTTAGATTGTTCACAACTACTAACACAAAATCTTTGCTCTGCGACTGTAAAATCTTAGAATGGAAAGTTTAATCACCAATTTAGACTTGTTTGTCCTTCTAAAAAGCGAGAGTACTTTTAATCATGAAGTATTGTTTGGTGCAGTTGTATCCTGCATAGGCGACTGCCTTTCTGCCGAAGATCGAGTAACTCAAAGAATTTCGTCGGAGATTCACGCGAGCAGCTTTACAGAGGCGGCGGATATCCAACCGATTCCTTGATTTGTGTGAGTTTGCCACGTGTACAAACTTTAGCTATCAAGAACCAACTGTTGATGAGATAACAAGAGCACACTAGCTTAAGCAGCTTCATACAAATTTTTCGTAACAATTTTTTTTTTCTTTCCGTTTTGGCAACTGAGCCGATGTCGACTATTCTGCCAGTGTCATGTAGTGACGGCAGCACAGTAAAATGAGCCGTCGAACTTTGCATTTCGTGGTACCTAGTTGTTAGTAGTTATTGGTATTAGCTGAAAGGACGAGACAAGTTTTGTTAGTTATAATATAACAAGTTTTTTTTAATTTTTTTTTATTAGTTATTAGTTTAATCTAGTTTAAGCATTGCCATACAACGTGGCAATGCGGCCAGTCTCTTGGGTACATTATCAGCCGACAGCGATGCAGATTAATTTTTCGACGCTATATTTTAATTTTTCAATAGTTTTAGTTAAGTTAGTATATAATTTGCTAATTTTATATCTATTTATATTATGATTGTCATTTAAAAATAACTCCTTGGTGTTTGCGCAGAATTAACTTGGGTGTCATTTTTGATAAAATAATAACTAATAGAAGCGATATCGGTCAAAAAACTCGACACTTGCAAATTGAAATCCCTAATCCTATAAAAGTCGATTTTCAGCCCACAGCTCGCCGCCACCACCGCGATGCCGCCGCTCCGTCGCCACGCCGTCTCCGCTCGATTTTGCCATATTATCACTTTTATAGCGCGTGCATTTTTACAAGCGGCCGGTGATGGAATAAAAAACAGTTTAAACAATACTAGCGGTGTGCTGGCAACATTGCATATACACAGCTTAGAGGCGCGGGGGCGGCGCGGGGGCGGCGCGGTGGCGGCGCGGCGGCGAAGGCGTCGTGTCGCTGAGCATTTAAGCCTACCTGTGACAAGAATAAAATTAACAAATACTTAAAGTACATACCGCACTAGAACTTATATATTGGGCTAAATAAAATTAGGGAAACTGGTGATGGGTATCGCTATCTACATAATTATGATAAAAAGAAAAAAAAAAATGCAATACTTATGATAAAAAACAGGGAGGTCACTGACCTATGTAGTGTAGTGTCTGTAGTTAGTTACGTGAAAGTATCAGTTTAAAAATGGAACTTTCAAATACTTCAACCATCACTCTCGGTGTCATCAGAAGATTTTTCTTTATTCACATCCTCAACACTTCTGGTTGGTCTTATCCTTATGTCTCCTAATATCTTTTTCTTCCATTCAAGCACTTTGTCCTTATCAGGATATATAACCTCTTTAGTTTCTGGATCTAAAGCATAAAGTCCGTCAGACGTACGTTTCCTTTTAGAATTGTTAACACCATGCATATCTTTCGTATGTTTGTTGTAATTGGACCAGTTCCTAAATGTCAGCGGACAATTGCCACAAGAATATGGTTTTATTCCAGTGTGCAAACGTAAATGTTGCATTAGTAAGTGTCTGAAGCGGAAACTCTTGTTGCAGTGTGTGCACTTGAAAGGTCTAATGTCCTTGTGGACAGCACTGTGAGCCACCAGTTCTTTAGATAATCGAAAACATTTGCCACAATCTTTGCAGGCAAACCGTTTTGGTCCAAAATGTACAGTAGCATGGATTTTGAGTTCATGTTTTATCTTAAAACTGGCATTACAGACTTCACATTTATACGGTCTTTTATCAGTATGCACAAATTGGTGTTGATTTAATTCTTTCCTGTTATAAAAACCGCCACCACAGGTATTGCAAATATAGGTCCGTTTTCTATCAGTATGTACTAACAGGTGCCTGTGTAGTAAAAGCCTCGACTTTGGAGTTTTTTCACATATAACACATTTAAGGCTCTCATTATTCTTGACTACTGACGAACTTTGTTTTGCGTTCTTGTAAAACATTGTCATATGGTTATCTAATTCCTCTTCGCTTGAAAATGAAGAGTTGCATCCGCAGCAAACGTAATCAGTATTGAAATGTGTGGCTTTGTGTGTGTTCATTTCTAACAGGGTTTCAAATTCAAGAGAGCATTGATAGCAAGTGAGTGCTAGAACTTGGCGGTGTCTAGATATGTGCGTTATGAAGTTATCCATATGCAGTCCTCTCGCTTTGCAGTCAAAGCATCTGTAAGGGTTACAGGTCATGTGGTACTGCATAGAATGCACTTTCAACTCACTAGGGTTCTGGAAGAATTTATCACAGAAAGCACATAACCAATTATAGTCATGCCAGGTATCAAGGTCTACATTTGCCGAAATCCTGGGCTTTTTTAATTTTCTATTAATTTGATTTAACATTGTAGGTTTTGATTTACTTTTTCCTTTTTTGGATTTGGGTTTAGATTTCTTTTCTTTTACTTCAGTTTTTGGGTCAAATTCAATCTCAATTTCTTTACCTATCTCCTTCGATTTAAGATCAGAGATAGTGTCTTCAGTTTTAAAACTGCCATCATCTTTGATACTTGAATCCATAATAACGTCGTCAGAGCCAACCTGGTCGTTCTTAATATCTAGAGCCGAATTATCATGTTCATAGTCTTGAAATGCCTCTTGTGCAAGGTCCACAATACTAATAAAAGCATAGGCGTGATCCAAAGAACTCATACATTCTAAACACACAGTTTTGGGCAAGATATTATTAAAATCCACGTGTATGTTAAAGCGCGTCAACTTATTGATTATTTCTCGGCGTTTCTCTACGTTTATTTCCATGTTGGAGAGATCATTGCTTGGCTTCAAGTCAGCGCAAAGGCGACAATATAAATCATTTTTATTATCCATGTTGACATCAATGATCTTCAACGCATAAGATTCATGGGAGAGTTATTACATACTTATGTTAAATTTAAGGAGTGTTCGTCGTACCACGTAAGCAGGAAACCACGAATCAGTCGATAACAAGCATCACAATTGATCACAAATGATTAACAATCCTGTCTACAATTACAATCTCAGTCATTTTTGTGCATTTTTGACATGACGACATTGACGTTGACTGCTGTCAACGTGTTACCAGATTAAAAAAATAACTACGATAAATAACTACCGTGTTGATGGATAAAAAATAAAGACGCAACACATTTTCGACAATTTTATTTCATTTTGACAGTTCAATAACATTCATTGCGTTAGCCCGCGTAGGTAGGCGCGGAGGGGCAGCCCCGGAGCCCCGCAGCGCCGGAGTCGTGACAGAAACCATGCCATCTGCATGTTGCATGCATGGTGTATGCTTGCTTGCATGTTTGTGTGAACTTCCTGCGATATGATGGTTCTGCTTTTTAATTATTATGAATTTAAAGATGATTCTGACTTACAAAATTATGATACGTGTATGCCAAACGATTTTCTGCGAAATGAAGTTTATGCTATCCACAGTTAAGCAAAATAATACTATGACATAAAAAGTTCTGCTTTATAGGGTAAACCCATTATAGACTTATCTGTGGTGCCGTAATCAGAAAAGTGTTCGAAAAGGTAATGCTCAAAAATGCTTAATAATTTTAACAGGTCAATCAAATCTCACACGATCAGCAATATGTTTTCACCAAAGGACGTTGTACGACTGACACCGGTGTCACCATAATAAAACACATACCTATTTACAGCCTGGGAGGAGGCTCAAGATACCAGGAATCTTTTGTGACATCTCGTTTGACTGCGTAAATCATGAAACCTTACTCTTGAAACTTGCATTACTGACTGGGTAAACTTGGGTTCAGTTTAGTAAAATCTTTTTAAATGATAGACAACAGCAAGTTCAAATTAAATAAAACAACTGCCCACACTATAGTTCTCATAATTAATTAGCATTTGTAATCCTTTAAACCAATGTTCAGTGAAACAAACAATGTCACTTTGTTTTTTCTAAAAACATTTCAATTTCTAATAATTTGGAAGAAAAATACCTTACCTACTATAAGTGTGCGCCGTCTGCGTTAGCGCGCGTTGAACTTTTCTATTTTATTCGCGCAATTTTTGTGCGGCGCGATCTGCCAGAATGACGGATTTTTTGTGCGTCGCGTCGTCTGCGTTACTGTTACCATAATATTGCTTAGTTGCTTAGGTTCTATTTTCACAGACTAAATAGTCTGCCGTCTGCGCTGCCCCATAAGTTTATTTCCGTTCACCCTTTTTGTCAGGTTAAGGTTGTCGTTAGAAAGTTTGAATGCTGGTTCCTAAGTCCAAAACCCGTGCCCGACTTATAACAAGACATGCAAAGGGGGGACCTAAAGACGATCTTGCATCTATGGTTCATCGCGCGATCATGGTTAGACTGATGTCAGATGGATCATAAATCTGGCCAGATTTACGGTGTACGCTGGAAGTCGAATAAAACAAATTTATAAACGTACTTATTTATATGCTATTAGAGCCAAACAACGAGGTGATTTTTTTATGTTCAATATTCTTTTGAATTCACAATGCTTTGCACCCTTTTCTTTGAGATAAACCAGTCTGTCAAATAAAACAAAATTCTCGATGACAGGCTGCAAATCATTTTGTAAAAGAATAAAAATTCCCGCTTTTGTAAGCGTCAATTGAGTTAACTGATTCCATAATGTCATAAGTTCTTCTAAACAGAATGTAGGAGTCTCAATGCTATCATTATTGCCACTAGATTCATTTTTTATTAAAGTAAAGCCATTAGTAGTAGCATCTTTTATGTAGACTTCGAAATTGTTATCCATGTTTTTAGTTTTGACAGCTTTCCGTTTTTTCCTTTTTAATATGCAGTTGTCTGTAAAAAAAAACTCTATTGTAATTCCTTGCTACTTATAGTTGTGTGCACACACACAATAATTTCAGCCGGTCTATTCTGTAATAATCTCACGATGAAAACTTAGGTGAATTGAACGTAAAGTGAGCTGTCATTCCACCTGCTGCTAGGGACTGACAGCTCACTCCGAGCTCACTTCACCTATGTTTTCACGGTGAAATGGTTACAGAATAGCACTGTAGATTTGCTTAACTGTGCGTTTGCACTGGCGAAACATCACAACAAAACATGTTGAAATCTCTAGTTCCTGTCAAATATTGTATGGAACTTTGACAGAAACTAAAGATTTCAACATGTTTTGTTGTGATGTTTCGCCAGTGCAAACGCACGTTAACAATGCAGCGATAAGATAATAATTATTTATAAGGACTATATAGGCTGCATTGTTTAACCGTACTGTTACCGTTAAAGGGATTTGCTAAACCATAAAATCACACTTGCCATGACAATCCCCGATTCCACCATGGACAGACACAATATTTTGCCTATACAGCTTTTTATTGTACCGTAAAACCGGCCATTATTGCCCATAGCGGATATCTTTGCCCGAACACTAAAACTAACTAAAATCTTGAATTGTAAATTTTATGGCTCCACTTGTGGTGTAATTACTATTGCCATTGTACTATTATTCTCTTTATGTATAGTACTCTTTGGTCACATCACAGCTGTCATACCATCTGCAATTTTTTATGCAATAAAACCATATATCTTAAATGGTTTTCTTAATTGTCGAGAGCCTTCTCTCGTATCAATTTATTGCATAAAATAAAACGCAGTGAAAAGAAGGCCATGTCTTCTGTTGCCCGTCTGCTCAGGCCTGAAAAGTTCGATGTGGATCCGGGGACTCCAACCGCCGACCTAAAATATCGGCATTGGAAGGAAACGTTTATAAACTACATTTCAGAAGAAACGGAGGAGGCCAAGATTCCAGATGGAACAAAGCTAAAAATTCTTTTCAATAATGTGTCTCCTAATGTTTACTCATTCATCAGAGAAACAAAAGAATATTCTGACGCTATACGCCTCTTAGATAAAATTTACCTGAAATCGAAGAACGAAATCCATGCTCGGTATATGCTGTCTTCAACCAAACAAAAGCCTGAAGAAACAGTGGCAGACTATATACGCACGTTACAACAACTAGCGTTTGAGTGCTCTTTCAAATCTGTTACTGCTGAAGAATATCGAAATGAATATGTCCGTGACGCTTTCATTGCGGGCTTATGTTCACAAAAAATTCGTCAAAGGCTACTTGAAAATTTAGAAATAAGTTTGGAGGAAGCGTGCAATCAGGCCATGTCGCTTGAAATGGCTGAAAAGAATTCTAATGAGTTTCAAACTGCAAAGGTACTCTACCAAATAGAAAACACAGATGAAGCGAGAAATAGTTCCAATCTAGGCGCGGCTCCATCACGTAGACGCTGCTTCTTCTGTGGGGGAAATGTTCATCAAAGAATAAAATGCCCGGCTTTTCAAGCAACTTGTCAAAACTGCGGAAAGAAAGGCCATTTCGCCAAAGTATGCAGAAGTGGAAATGCCACAGATAAGCCAGCTAGCAGCGCTGTAGGACAACCAAAGGAGCCAGAACTATTAGCAATTTCAGCAGCATCTCCAGCTAGTTTACGTAAGACTACAGTTTCAATCACTGTCAATAACCATAAAGCTGATGCCTTGATTGACAGTGGTAGTTCTACAAGCTTTATTGACAAGAACTTTGCTCTATCGCTAAACTTGAAACGCCATCCATGGAAAGAAACGGTAACACTAGCTTCAAATAAACGGACTTCACTAGTAGATGGATTTTACCATGCAACAATCAAGCTAAACGAGCACATCTACAAGGAGAAGCCTCTTTACGCCTTGGAAGACCTTTGTGCTGATGTGATAATTGGCCATGACATTTTAAGCGACCATTCATCAGTAGAAATCGAATTCGGAGGCACAGCAAAGCCCCTCAGGATATGTAACGCCATGGAAGCTATGGTGCCTCCTGTATCACTTTTCAGTAATCTTTCAAATAATATTAAACCCATTGCTATAAAGTCAAGAAAATATTCTGAAACTGACAATCAATTTATAAAAGATGAAATCGATAAACTCTTAAAAAGTCGGGTTATCGAACCCAGTAACTCGCCATGGCGAGCTCAAGTCTTGGTCACTGGAGGCACAACGCACCGCAAACGTCTCGTCATTGATTACTCGTTAACGATCAACAAATTTACTGAACTGGATGCGTACCCTTTACCAAACATAGAAGCGATTGTATCGAAGGTTGCACAACACAACTTTTTCAGCCAAATTGATTTAAAAAGTGCTTATCATCAAGTATCTATCTTGCCGACTGAGAAAAAGTATACAGCTTTTGAAGCTTGCGGTAATTTATACCAATTTACACGTATACCATTTGGAGTCACAAACGGGGTTGCTGCATTCCAAAGGACACTTCATTATATTATCAATAAAGAAAAACTGACAGGTACTTATTCGTATTTGGATGACGTCACAATTTGTGGCAAAACAGCAGCGGAACATGATCAGAATTTGTCTCGATTCAGAGAGGTTGTGGAAAAATACAAGCTCACTCTTAATGAGGAAAAGTGTGCATACAGGCAAGAAACTATAAAATTATTGGGTTACAAAATTGAAAAGAATATCATTCGACCAGATGATGACCGCCTTAGTCCTCTATTGAACTTGCCCATTCCAACTGACTCGCGATCACTCAAAAGGACACTAGGTATGTTCGCCCATTACTCAAAATGGATTCAAAATTTCTCTGAAAAGATCAGCCCCCTGACTAAAGTTTCTGAATTTCCCCTCAAAAAGGACGCAATCGATTCCTATCAAAAACTTAAAGCAGATATAATGGAATCAGCCTTAACCGCTATCGATCAAAACGAGATATTCACCGTTGAAACTGATGCTTCGGAACACTCTATTGCAGCTTCCCTGTCTCAAAACGGCCGCCCAGTAGCTTTTTTCTCACGCTCCCTCAACATTTCTGAACGCCGACATTCCTCAATAGAAAAAGAAGCAAGCGCTATTGTTGAATCCCTAAGAAAATGGCGGCACTACCTCATTGGTAGACATTTCTTATTAATAACTGACCAACGATCTGTCTCTTTCATGTTCAACCAATCCCATAACAGCAAGATCAAAAATGAAAAGATAGAGAGGTGGCGGCTTGAACTATCAAATTATAAATATGATATTATCTACCGTCCGGGTAAAGATAATATTACAGCTGATACCCTCTCCCGTGCGTGCTTAAATATGACAATGGATAGACTGAATGAGTTACACAATATCTTGGGACATCCCGGTATCATACGAATGTTTCACTGGGTACGGTCTAAAAATCTGCCTTACTCTCTAGACAATGTCAAGAAGATGACATCTGAGTGTCGTATTTGCGCAGAAATAAAACCTAGGTTTGTTAAAAAGCAGGGAACACTCATAAAAGCAACCACTCCATTCGAAAGACTCAACATTGATTTTAAAGGACCTCTACCTACCAACACTCAAAATCGCTACATCTTGTCAATTATAGATGAATATTCAAGATTCCCATTTGCCTACCCATGCAAAGATGTGAGTGCCGTTACAGTTATTAAATGTTTGAAGGACTTATTCCATACTTATGGAGTTCCACAATATATCCATTCAGATCGTGGAGCAGCCTTTATGTCTAACGAATTACGGAACTATTTGTTAACAAATGGAATTGCATGTAGTCGAACCACGCCATATAATCCACAAGGAAATGGTCAAGTAGAGCGCCTAAACGGTACTTTATGGAAAACAATGAAGCTATGCTTGAGAACTAAAAACCTTGAAACAGCTAGCTGGGAGGAAGTCTTACCATACGCCCTCCATTCAATTCGTTCATTGCTGTGCACGGCCACTAACGCCACACCCCATGAATTTTTTTTAGACATGCACGACGGACGTCAAATGGGGAATCGATGCCAACATGGCTCTTGGAACAAGGACCTGTATTGATGCGTAAAAATCATAGAACATCAAAATACGATTCCGAGGTTGAAGAAGTGGAGCTTTTGGAAGCTAATCCATCATATTCTCACGTAAGATTACCGGATGGCCGTGAAACTACCATTTCAAACAGACAGCTAGCACCTCTTCCGCTGCCTTCTCAAGTGAGTGATCAATCTGAATCCGAAGATCAATATGAGGATGCCGAGGGTGAAGCGGAGATACCTGCTGCTCAGGTTCAAGAATTACCAACAGCTGAAAACTCTCAGCTACACGAGACTACAGCAACTCGGCGCTCTACAAGAGAGAAGCGAGCTCCAGCTCGTCTTCAGGACTACGTTCTCTGACGCGGGGGTGAATGTGGTGTAATTACTATTGCCATTGTACTATTATTCTCTTTATGTATAGTACTCTTTGGTCACATCACAGCTGTCATACCATCTGCAATTTTTTATGCAATAAAACCATATATCTTAAATGGTTTTCTTAATTGTCGAGAGCCTTCTCTCGTATCACCACTGCAGTTGAACCCGCGCGTGCAAAACTTCACAATTTTATAGCGGGTAGATAGATGTCTTCAACGGTCGGTACGGTCTTCGTAAAATATTACACTGCGCAAATGTCTGGTTTTTTTTAAATCCCATAATTTCAGAAAATTCAATAAGTATAATTACAGAATAATTGCCTATGGTTTTGCGCACTTTGGGGTTTTCAAATAATAAAGAGGGTCTATTCTACCAAGGAGGGTCATAACTGGCGAAATGTGGGTGTACCTACTACAGGTACACCTCTGCCCAACCTTTCGGGGAAACAAGGTGTGATGTTATGTTAAGTTATTCTACCAACAAAAAAAAAACGGGTTAGAAAGTGCACTTTTTCGATTTTCTTTATTTACTAAAGAAAAATTTGTTCGGGCAAAGATATCCGCTATGGGCAATGATGGCCGGTTTTACTGTACGTTATTTGGGAACTAAAAACAATACTCACATCTAAACGCAAATGTCTGCAATACTGCTCTTGACAATAAATTGAAAACTAAATTTTCTAATTTATCGTCCACAGACGGTGGCTGAGCAGCCAGTCTTAAAAAGGGCACCCTCATATACTCTTCTCCCTTAGACCTTCTAAAAATATCCTTCAGGCAATCACTTAAAGGAAAGTTCTTAATAACTCCACTATCTCCGAACATTTTGTGATAACAGCATGGCATTATTAGCATCACCTTTGCATCGGCCATCTTTAAAAATAAGTTGATCGCGTCTATAGTCAAATCGGCGCAGGCATGAAGGCCGGTTATGCAAAATTCTTTATGATTCCCAAACTTATTGTGCAAATATCCTTGGATATTTTCATGGGAATTTTCTGTCACGGTGTGTTTTATATATTTTACATTATCTGTGGAGTTTGCATGGTATTTCCGCTGTCGTATTTTAGCGCCAACGTAATGACTTTCCTTACATTCAATTCCTAATATTCTGTAATTTGTCGTTTCAAATAGAAGTTGATCCAAGTAGCCCTGGAAATAGACATGTAAAAGGTTTAGATAACTAAAGTAAGGCCATTTTAATAGGTAACATTTGACAATTCATCACCTACGCCGGGCATATATGAATATATTATTAATTATTCGTTTTGTTAGAACTGCACAATTGCTTAACTTTTTTCGATTACGATTACATATTTATTACCGATACGAGTAATTTTACGATTTGCTTTCCCTAAACTGACGGACGTCAAAGGTTACCTATTAATGTGGCCTTACTTTAGGCAAGAGTAGGTCTACGCGTAGCGTACATTGATATAAAAAGTACGCAGTAATATATAAGTCAATGGTAGCGTAATAATATTTGGAAAATTGTAATAGCGTCATGTAAGTAACTGTTTTTGGAACTAAACAAGTAGGTATCTGCATGGGAATGGCTAGCAAAAAACATGTTACTGTAACGTTTCATAAAAATTCTGTTTTTGCTTTGCCTTTATTTTAGCACACCCTTTTTCGTGGTACAAAGGGTGTGTGTAACTGTAGTTTTATGTACGTTTATAAGAAAATCCTCACCAATCCTGATCCAAAGTCGACAACGACATCACAGCCAACGTTTTCACATACTTCTTTGATTTCTTTAGCCAAATATAAGATTTCATGTTTCTTTTTAGGACTGACCGGCACATTCACATTGTCTTCCAAAGCATTTTCTTGAATATCCTCGTAAAATACTTGCAACTTTTTCAGTTTCGTGAAGAAAGTGCTTAAAAAAACATCACATACGGAGCTCAAGTCGAAATCTTCATCAAATACATTAATTTTTTCATCTTTTATAGTAATTTTGTCCAAAATGTTGTGAATTAGTAAATCTGTGTTGGGGTAATTGAATAAATATTGATATTCTTGAAACAATTTTACACATTCTTCAAAATATTCTTCGGGGTTGTCGAAATTCGGCGGTAGGGACATCTTTACCTAAGAAGAAACAGATGGTAACAGTTTTATGAATACATGAAAGCAACAATAAAATCAATAGTTTTCGTGCATCTCCAATCTCTTTCAATCTGTTTCATTTTGACAGTTCAACAAAATTCATTGCGTTATTTAACTACGTTGTTGAACAGACAAATTTTTCGAACGTATGAAACAATGGATTATGCGGGCCATAGACGTTCAAGTAATTTTATCAAACAGGCTGGTTCATACAGTTTGATCAAATAGAAATACGAAAATTCATATTTCTTCATGTCATTTGGCAACTCATTTAGATCAAATTTTCCCACACACATTCATGCCAATTTGATAAAACTGTTTGAACCAGTCTGTTTGGTCAAATTACTTGAACGTCTATGGCCCGCATTAGCAATATCCTTCAAAATGATTCAGAGTATGATAGATCGTGTTGCCAGTGGCCATCGTATAATCGTATTTACGCAAAGCGCAGAGCAGTGGTGGCTCCGACTTGCGAGTTGTAGGTCCGTGACTACCGCCGGACCACCAACGCCAATCGCTTCCACATTTGGTGAACAATTAGTAGGTACTCGAACAACAAAACTTGTACCTTAGTACCTAATTTTCGACAAAATCAACTTGGAAGGTGGTACGGTAAACCTACATAGACCCGAGCAAATTAAGTTGTCAATGGTATTGAGCTGTTTATGAGATGTACACTCGTGCACTTAATTTGGTCGGGTTATACGCGGAGATTTAGTATGGAAAAGAAAACACTAAGAAATCTGAATTTTTGGTCACTTTATCTTCTTTAGGAGCACTAATATTTGTATAAATTTGGGAAGAAATCACAGTTTTTAACTTAAATACCACAGTTTTTAACTCAACAACAATTAATACTTAGGGAAATCTTAAAATGAAAATTTAACACCGTGACTACCGCCACCTCACCAATTGCATGATAAATTTCATAAACTACTGGAGTACTTACTCATTTTTAGTTTTGGGCACTATTTTATCTTGCCGGGTACTAATTTTCTATGCAGGTTTGAGGAACGCGAAAAGCTCCTCAACTTTGGAATCAACATTCAAAGTTGCTGCTGAACGAGCGCGCGAAAGTTATCATCTTTGATTTCTCGGTAAATACAATATTAACGTAGTTTTTTTTTTACAAAATGAATCACATATTATTATCATTCTCCTAACCTTGCCCCAATATATTAGTGGTCGACGCAACAAGTCTTATTCTTCCACACTTCTCTATTAGGTATCTAGTGGTCATCTCGGTAGTCACCCCCTTTCTAGCCATATCATCTTCCACACAGTCCATCCATCGTTTCTTTGGTCTTCCCCTGCTCTTATAGCATCGACATTCATACAGAAAACTTTCCTCATGAAATTTTTCGCATTCCTCCTCTTTTTGATCACCGGCGCCACTTTCAGACTTCCTCATATATGTACTCATTTTTTATTCTATCCATTCGTGTAACACCACACATCCCTCTTAGCGTTCTCATCTCAGCTGCATGCAATTGGCTTCCATTCATTCCATTCTGATCCATACAACAGCAGGTCTAACCATTGTTTTATATATCTATCTTCCCCTTAAGTTTAATGGAATGCGGGAGTCGCAGATTGTTCTCGTGACCTGCCATTTCATTCATCCAGTGTTAATTCTGTGCTTAAAATCTACTTCGCCCGAAAATCAGGCCCGCGAGATGGATACGGCCCACTTCTTATCACAGAGAGGCGGCATAAGTCCCAGCAGTGGCAATGTTATAGGCTGATTGTGCTTCGCAAAGCGACAAGAGGTAAAAAAATTGAAAAGTGTAAAACATTTGAGGGTAGGCAAGGGTGTGTATTAAAAAAAACTGAAACACAATTTCAATTGAAAAATAATGTTTATTAACAGCAGTTTCAACATCAAATATCGGAATATTTAATAAATAAACAATTAAGATCCTCTGACAATAAGATAATATAATATTATATTCAAAAAATGTCTCCATTTATCAACGACAAAATTCAAACATGGAAGTAAAATATAGTTAAGTAGGTACCTACTTGGAGCATCAGTGGTAGAAGATATCTATTCTTACTTATTTAGATATAACGTTTGCATCAGAATGACGGGTCTATGACTACAGAATGTACAGACGCCAGCACATCAACCTACCCGAAACTGTCAAATTTCCCCAATCAACTTTGAACCTTATGCTTTAGTGATAAAGTTGAAAATCTATTAAAGAAATTTGACAGATTGTAGTAGGTTGATCTGCTGGCGTCTGTACGTAAAATTTCAAGCAATATACTCTTTTAAAACCACAGTTAATAGAAACAGTATGTGAGCCGCAAACCTGACGACAGAATGGCGGGTGTATTCTAAATCTGAACAAATTACCAACTATCTGAGTGTGTAATGCCTACCGTAGCAATGTACGTTATCATAATAAAATCATAACCGATAGAGCTATTCATGCTTCAAGAGTAATTTAAAAATAAAAACTTCACATTTAGAGCCTGTCCGATTTTATTAGCAACTAGTTGTGCATACTAGTTACAACTTTTTTTTTTTTAATACATAGGCCTACACTTATTAAAAGCTTCTTTTTGATCTTCTAACGGAATAAAACTCTGTTTTTCTCCCCTTCTCTTCATTTTGATTCTTAATTAGCACAGTGCACATAGAATAACGACTGATCAATTTTAGTTAAAGTACCTTGAATTTTTTATGAATAGTAAAATAATAACAATGAATAAATTGACAATTATGCATCTTATTTAGATTCAAACTAATTCACAAATTCAAACCTTAGATCTACGTTATTAATTATTATACATAACATTAAAATTATATATTATAATAAATGCTAATAGAAGGTAAATAGTTAAATAAATAACTTTCCCGTATTTGTATTTTAGTTTAGTTCTTAATGCCATATCTTGGTTATTGCAATTCCAATTACTTTAAGTACAGACGCTAGCACGTCAACCTACCCGAAACTGTAAAATTTTCCCAATCAACTTTGAACCTTATACTTCAGTGATAAAGTTGAAAATCTATTACAGAAATTTGACAGATTGTAGTTGGTTGATGTGCTGGCGTCTGTTCTAAAAGTCTCACAAAGAAATTGTCATTTCACACAAGAAAATATACTTTTAATTTTAACATAGCGACGACTTATAACAGAGCAGATTTTATGAGCTAGTTGCTAATAAAATCGGACAGGCCATTAATGTGGAGTTTTTATTTTTAATTTACTCTTTAACCGTTAGTGGCATCTGGTTATGCTTTTAACATGTTATCGTACATTGCTAACAGTAGGCATTTCACACTCAGATAGTTGGTAATTTGTTTAGATTTAGAATACACCCGCCATTCTGACAACAGGTTGGCGGCTCATATACTTTTTCTAATAAATAACTGTGGTTTTAAAATAATACGTTGCTTAAAATTTTACGTACATTCCGTACATTGCTCTCATGAATATAGCATGGCCATTTGTAGACATACACCCGTCATTCTGATGCACACGATATAACAACCATTTTACTGGTTGTTCTATTTAGTTTTTATTTAAGATATTTGTGATGATATCTGTTCTGCGTAGGTAATCAACACTTGTAGGCAATATACTCATCAGATGCTGCTCCACAGAAAAAAACTCCTTAAGAAGCAACACACTCTGTTTTACTTTGATTCAAGCTAAACTTGACGTCAAGCAGTAGTATTACCTCATAGCTAGTGCTCGTGAAGGTTCAGCATTTTCCAATCAATAAAAGATCATACCTATAGGACATTAACACTGATAATACGAACTACCTACATTTGTCACTTGATCAAGTCTAAGCAGCAACAAAACTGCCTCGATTTATTGTTGTGGTCCGCTTATGATTTCCCAGTTATCAGTTCCTGCGTTAAGATCTTCCGATCCTACTCCAATTACGGATTTGCCACTAAATCTGTCACCTTTCAAATATTTCTCACACACTTCAATCAAATCCTTTTTTGTCACAGCCAGGACCCTTTCTCTCTGTGTCTTCCAAATATCGTAGGACAAACCATACAAAAATAGGTCGATTCCTTTCATATATTCGGCGACGGGCTGATCCATCTGCTGTAATATAGACAGTTTTGACTCAAATAGATTTTGATCATCAAGAAGTTCGGTGTTTTGGGACAACCATTGAGATGTTTGATCGAATACGTTCAAGGTGACAGTGGAATTTGGGTCCCTGTAAGAATAATAGTTGAAGACTCCATCTAAGGTTAACAGAGCGCCACCGCCGTATGCTCCATTTTGCTCTCTGACAACTGGGTGCAAATACTTTGAAGTTAAGAACCTTGAGAGCACTCGTAATTTAGGGTAATCAGGGTCGGTGTAAGGCACAGTGGGTAGCGCTTTGGCGCAGAAGTTGACCGGGATGTTCATATGAATATGCACGCCACGGTTTTCTTCAGAAATCTTCTTAGCATCCGTCCAGTTAATTCTATTCTCTTCTTTTTGTTCCACATCCTTGCACAGTTGATTACAAAACTTGTCTACATTCTCTTGAATCTTCGTGTTGCTGTTACAATGATGGAAAGCTGTTCTTAAGTTTGTTCCTTTTAAAACTTTGTTTCCAATTATGTCAATGATAGATTGGACATCTTCTATTTTGTATTTTTTCTGAATTTCTTGCATATTCATTATGTGATGAAGTCCCATTAGATTCTCTTTGCATTCGTCTACCGAGGTTATCAAGGCCCGAGCTGCCTGCATAGCGTAGGTGTGACCACTGTCTACGATACCATTACTTAGAGAAGAGCAATAGTTAGTTAAGAGCATTTGCATTCTTTCGCTGTTACTAAAGTTCGGTTTTTTGAAGATTTCACTCCATATATCCATCATTTTTGGGAGGTTCTCGTCTAAACAGTGACTGCTAATCAATATTCCTTGTTCGTACTGGCCAGGTTGATCAATATGTTCTGTAATATGGCTGAGAATGCCCAAACCTGATGTGGATTTGCTCACATACTTGTCAAAATCTCGATAACTGTAATTTTTGGTGTCAAACTTGTTGATTACGTAATCAAAGAATGGCAGCAGTTGCCTTTCGTGGTCTGTCAGACATTCAGTTCCAACGACTCCTTTGAAATACGTCACTCCATTGGTATTGGCCTCACACATCTGTAAGGGAATTATATCTGCTACGGTATGCTTTACGGGAGGAGCCGTCTTGGTAAGAGTGATCTCGTCAAGCTTTAGACAAGGTAAAATATCTAAGTTCTCTACTTTCTTCTGTGTTTTAGAAAGTTCTAAGCCTTCGATATATATATTCTCCTTCTCACTTGGTGACAAATTATGCACTTTGAATTTTAATAATGTCGCTTCCTCTGCATTAAATTTATCGTCGAACTTATCATCCGGTACCATAGTCATGATTAATTTATGTTTGTTAAGAATGAAGCATTTTTCAATAACATCTCTCACATATTTGGGTTCCATCAAGGTCTTTTTTAGTTGATCCAACAATTCATTTACTTTCAATGCACTTATTATTGGGCCATTATGGTTCCACAGGGGCATAAGATTGAAGAGTAAATTGAGCCCGAACTTCGGCGTCTGATGTTTGATTGACAACTCAAACCCGTGCAGAACACTCTGAATGTGGTCCTTTTCAAAACCATTGACAAAAATGTCATCGAGTGTCTGGTCAACGATAGATTCTACCAACTCAAACTTTGATTTCTCAACATCTTTTAATCCCACAACAAATAATGTGTCCCTAATTTGGTTATCATATCCTGTGAGTGAATTATAGCCTCCCGAAATGTTTCTTTCAATTAAACTTTTGTAGAAGGCTGAGTTTGGGCCTATAACCATGAGTTCACTCATTGCCATCATCATAAAGGTCTCATAAGTGTTTGTAATGTCACCCATAACATATCCAATAGCAATTTGGTTCTGTTTTTCAATTGGAACTCCGTATTGATCAAGTCTGCATGATATTTGGCTTCTTTTAGGTTCATTCCAACGTGGCTGACTGTTTACTATTGAGTGCTTTGGGTCCAAAAACGCGTATTGACTCAAATAAGCCTCGTTAACAAACTTCAGGTTAGCTTCCAAAGGGAAGTTGCCATAGGAATATATTCTAGCATTACTTGGATGATAATAAGTTGAATGGAAATTCTTTAAATGCTCATGAGAGAGTTGTGGAATGATTATTGGGTCACCACCAGATACATAGCCGTAAGTTCCCTGTGGTAAGATTGTATTGATGAACTTTTGTCCAAACAAGGAACTTGTTTCTGAGAAAGCCCCTTTCATTTCATTATATACAACACCTTTAAATATAAGGGCAGAGGATTTGTCTTTCAAATTTGTATGCTCCAACCTCCAGCCTTCTTGTAAGAAGTCTAATCTAGATAGATTAGGTTTAAATACGGCATCTAGGTAGACCTTCTGCAGATTCCTGTAGTCAGTCTCATTTTGTGAAGAGAATGGATAGAATGTGTAGTCAGGGCCTGTCAGCGCATTCATAAATGTTGCCAGAGATCTGTTCAGCATTTTAAAGAATGGATCCCTAACTGGATACTTTTCGGAGCCACAAAGAACTGTGTGTTCTAAGATATGAGGTGTCCCCATGGAATCTAATGGTGTTGTACGAAAACCTACTGAAAATACATTATTGCAATCATCTCTTTCTAAATGCAGGTACTCTGTTTTAGTCTTTTCGTGTACTAAATGGTAAGCAATCATATTATATTCTTTGATAGGTTCTACTTGGTTTACGAGGAAGCCGTGAACAGATTTTCCTGGCTGCAGGGCTTTTGAACTTGGTTCTTTCTTTTTAAGAATGCTGCTGCTGTACATATTGCTGCATATCAGCCGATATTTCACACTGGACCGGAAGTTGCATAGTCTTGAATACATTTTTGTTTTGGGTGTTTTCTTCCAAAGTTATCCTGCAATGCACACATACCGCTCACTATTTTTATATAGAATTTAGTAAGTAAACTAATTAAAGAAAATGTTGCTTAGTTTTCGAGTGAAATTGTATACCCTATCAGTAAAGACGAGTTGTCCTTTGACGATGCGTAAAATTGGATAAGCGCTCATGTGTAGCAATCCTTAAGCAAATTAATTGGATTGGAATACTAAATAATCATTTACAATAACTACTAGCCGTTAGGCTAAAAGCAGATACTTACAGGACAAGAATAATGCATTATACAATTATTTTATGTCAGAAATCGTCCAAATAAATCATTTGAACGGAATGAGAAAAACAAATGAAGTGATGCAATATTTTACTTACAGTAAGTTAGTCTGAGTATTGCTGAGAGTAGTATAGCTTGGAATTCAAAATATATTAATTTCGTTGCACCTGCTGTTTTCGGGTAATTGATAGTTTTAACAGAAAATCTCACGTAATTTTTTATCACAGAACCAGCATAACCTCTTTACCATTTGCTATCGGGACTTTGACGTTTTCTCAAACTTGATACCATATGAAAAAATATTCTATTACAATGGTTTTATTCTATTATTTGTTTTTGAAATAATCGCCATTGATGGTCACAATATCAAGAAAACTGTAAAAACAAACATGAAATATTTTATAGCCCCTAAGAAGAAGTTAGTATTTTTTCCAAATCTCATTGTTTTTGTAAATAAAATAGCAACAAACAATTACATCACTAAAAAATATTTGGCTTGGCAACTTTAACTGCGTTTTGTAACATGAGTAATAGAAAATAAAAAAATATCTAAACATGTTCCAGATGTATTTTCTAAATTAAATTATAGTTAACAACTATGATTTAATTTAGAAAAAACATCTAGAGTTTTATTGAAACCTTTTGTAGTATAAATTTAATTTGCTAATATTATAAGGTAAAAGTTAAAAAATGTTGTCTCGGTGATAATATTCACCAGAAGCAACAAAACGTTTCGTATTTGACTTTGACATTTCCTACAAAATTCAATTTTCTTTTTAAAACACGTGTTTACGTGTTGAGCTCATGCGGAGCTCTTTTTATCTTTAAGTGTAACTAAATAAGCAAACATGAGTTTGTACAACTTCAAAAAGATCGCTGTAGTCCCTACAGCAAAGGTAAATAATCGAAACTATATTGCTGGATTCAATGTTTACGATATTTTCTATCATGTGTTCTAACCTCACTTATTACGCACAATTTTTTATTTTAGGACTTCATAGACATAATACTGTCTAAAACACAGAGGAAAACTCCCACAGTGGTACACAAACATTACAAAATATCAAGGATTCGTGGGTTTTATATGAGAAAAGTGAAGTTTACTCAACAGAACTTCCATGATCGTCTGTCTAGGATTATTCAGGTAAATAATTATGATTTACATTTTGAATTAATTTTTGTATTAGTCGGTTGAACTATAGTTTGTAATTAATTCCGTTTTTTATTTATTTTGATGAAATTTCACCAATGTTGTGCAATATTGTTGTCATTAATAAATATTTTGTGTACAATCTCAAATAAAAACATTGCAACACTAATAATAATAACTTATTGTAATCTTTCCAAAAGAACTTTTTGAATGAGACATTTATATTCATGTGAATTGACGACAATCCCAAGGGATTTTTCAAAAAATAGTTTTCTTGTGATCCTAAAATCACAAGCCTAGGACAATATTAAAGAAAAAAAAAAATAGGTAAAAAAAATGATGAGCAGTTAGTCTGTTTTCTACCAGACCAGTTACTTTACCCTTGCATTTTTGGTGGTATTTAACAAAGCCTTTGCCTAGAATGCGACAGAAATTACTGGAGAAAAAAAAAAAAACTATGTATAGACACACAACAAAGACGTGTTTAGCTAACTGTGCGTTTGCACTGGCGAAACATCATAACAAAACATGTTGAAATCTCTAGTTCCTGTCTAAAATTGTATGGAAAATTGACAGAACAACATTTTTTGTTGTGAATGTTTCGCCAGTGCAAACGCACAGTTAAGGCAGAAAACAAGAAATGCTGTAACCCCATTGCCTTTTATTTTTATTATAAAGATAGATGACCCGACAGATGTTGTCCTGTCCAAATAAAATAAAATTCCCATGGATCTATGGCCATTTTTTATGAATTAATGTCACTTGCTTCCCATTTTCCCGGCAACTTTTGAAAATTTTGGTTTTCTGTAAGAACCTGATTCGGACTATTACGAACATTTTAAAACAAAAAATTTGCCGAATGAGTCTAGCCATTCTGAAGTTTTGCGCTTTTGCACCAAGGAACAGCTTATCATTTTTATTATTATATAGACTAACTTATGTTATTGTTACTATTGAACAGGAATTCCCCAAACTAGATGATGTGCACCCGTTCTACGCAGATCTTATGAACGTGCTCTACGACAAGGACCATTACAAGCTTGGCCTTGGACAACTGAACACTGCTAGACATCTTATTGACACGTAAGTTAGAATAAAAAGCATATTTACAAAATCTTTTAATTGGCTCTCCATCATCATACTAAAACATTTAAGCTATTTCTGAAAATTCTTTGTATTTAACAACATTTCTGGAATTAACTCACACCACCAAATACATGTTATTAGAATATTATGTTATAATCATAATACATTCACTGAATTTTTTATGTTTATAACATTGTTTATTTCTGCAATCAGTTATACTCATAGATATAATAAAGAAGGAGATATGGCGTGGAGTTCAAAATGTATAGAAAACCGATGAAGCTACAATTGCCCCTCCATAATGCTAATATTGCACACACAGTTCTGTCAAAACAATACTACGAACAAGTGCACACACGCGCCATCGATAACTCAGCATTTAAATATAAACCTTATTATTTAATCCACAGCGTACTTTTTCCGTATAATTACTCACACTAAAACAATTATCATTGTGTATTGTCAGGACTCGGGGGCGGATACGACATAGTGCTTGACTAAATCGAAGAGTTATCGATAAATATATGGATAAATTTACTATAAAGGTTTTGGAAATAAAGTAAACAAAAACGATATGAAACCAACAAAACATTATTTAATTAATTAATAAAAATATTTTAAAAACAATTACAAATCAAACGACACGTAGTTATATATGATTATGATGCCATAAAATTTTCAAAAAAGAGATTCTCGTTTTTGTAGAGAACCAGTTAGCTGACCTTCCTAACTTCCTATGGCATCAATCCATTGATTTTTTACTTGCTTCTTTTAGGAAACTGAAACGGTACAATTACAATTTGTTAGTGACTTATTTATTTATTTATTTATTAACACTTCAAGCACATAAATGTACAGAGGCGGACTTAATGCCACAGGCATTTTCTACCAGTCAACCTTTGGGTGATGCAGAGACAAACTGTGGTAGGTGCAATAGCGAGAATTGAGGAAAAAAATATTTATTTAAATATAAAGATATACATATATTGTAACGAGTTTAAAATATCGTTACATGCTTCTCGTCAGTTAGTCGATTTCGGAACGTTTTTTTTGCTGTCATCGATTGTGTTTGGTGGAAGCTGTCAACTTTGACGTGATCACTTTTGCGACGAACATTCCTGATGTAGTATTGAATTTTAACGACATTTTTTAATCGGGATAAATCCTGGGTATTGGCGGCCTATTGATGCCGTAAACTTCTAAAACTTTCCCTCAGGACGTGGTGACGTAGGAATAATCCTTCATTTCTTTGGTAAGATTGAATTCTTTCGGATTGATAAATTGGATAGCGTGACGAGTGCTCGATATCATACTAAATTATTGTTCCAGGCTTTTAAGTGATTTGTCGCCCGCCTGAATTTTGTGGTGCACTTAAATTTGCCATTTGTTGGAAAAGACGGTAAGTTATTATTACGTTTGGGAATCCTGAACAATTTATTAATTCTCTGTAAATTTTGTTTCAGCCGGATTTATTTTGACCGACCCTGGTCCCGACGTCTTTTTTTTTTTCTTCTCTTTTCGATTTATTTTCTTTACTGGATATATTTCTACAAGGGATATTTTTATCCCTACCATCAACGCCACGATCCTAGAGGTTTTATTTAACCATTTTATTTTACCATTTTATTTTACTACCTACCTTTTTTTTTATCAACAAAGATGCAATAGTAATGTAAGTTCCATAATAATAATATTGTAAATTCAATGATAATAATGTAAGTAATTATAACCTTTTTTTTGTATTTAATTTCATAATTTTATTACTCTGAAGCTACTGGCAAACATTAAACAAGGTATTAGCAAAGGAAATTCCATTCTTTTATTCATTTAATTAGCTACCTACCGGCAGATTAAAAGTCTGACTCTCCGAAGTGTTCTATCTGGCAAGTTTGGTTTATTTAAAACATATTGTGTGCATCTCCAAGGCGCCCGAAATTATTTTATTGTTTAATTTGTATTTTTTTATAGGAGAACACACCAACTTTACACATTTTTATTAAATTGGGCAAGCTCCCAACACATGTGACACTCATGTACAACCCATCCATTTCATTTGTCGCTCTGCGAACAGGGACTTGAAGTAGCTTCCTTGTATCTTATAAATTATTATTGCATCTTATATTTTGTAGTATTGTTTACAGAACAAATTAGATAGTTTCTGTATTACACTTTTGTTTGGAATGTTGTAATTTACAACTAAGTTTTCTTGATGTTTCCTAGTAAGTAAACAATATTTACTAACAACTTTATTGTACTATTATTGTGTGTTTAACTTTTATGGTTACAGCAATATCATTATACTCTTGCAAAATCAACATATTGTATGGTAAGACAGTTTTGTTTTGTATAAGTGACTCAACGGTGTAAAACTAAGTGCGGTGTTTCATATTTGATTTTAAACAAACTTTGGTTTAACTTAAGTAATACCTAATGATAGTTTAAGTGATATAAGCTTATCCTGTAAATTATTACTGCATCTTTTCACTTTGAAATATTTCATAAAAATCAACTTGTAGGTAACTTAAAAAATATTTTTTCACTTTAACCTCAAATATTTTACAACTTGTGATATTTTGCCCTGCTTTTCTTATTGTATTGTTTATTCATAATGAATAAAGAAGATCAATCTCCCCTGCCTCTTGCTACGAATAACATGGAATCTGATGGTGCTTGCACAGTTCCTAATGTTGCACCTGTTGCTCCTGACATGATTAATTTGACAGAAGTACCACTTGCTTTTGATCTTAATGACAGGATTGTACACTCTTCTTCAGCTTTTGCGATGCACGCTTTGCCTTTGTTTAGCACGTTGGGCTGCTAGAATTTCTCAATTTACTTTTGTTATAGTTCATAAAAAAGGATCTTTACATTTAGTTCCAGATGCTTTATCTCGTATTGAAGTAGCCGCTATAGAAATCTCTCAAAATAATTTAGTTTTGCCAGATGATGATATTTATGATCCATGGTATAAAAAAGTATTTATTAATTGTCAAGTCTCCTTGCAGATATAAGAACTTTAGAGTAGAAAATAAAACCTTATATAAATTTTGTAAAAGTAAGTTTGATCCTAATAGTAATCTTAATTGGAAAATAGTTATTCCTAAAGAACATATTTTAGATACAATTCGTTCTAATCATGATGACATTAATTCTGGTCATCTTGGTATCCATAAGACTTTAAATAAATTAAAACAACACTATTTTTGGAAAGGGATGTTTAATGATGTTCAAAAATATATTCTAGCTTGTGATACTTGTAAAGCTTATAAACACACCACACAACCTCCTTTTGGTATTATGGTTAACCCTAAAAAAGTTGATCGACCTATGCTAATGCTTTCAGTGGATATTATAGGTATATTACCTAAAGCTTATTCTGGACATAAATATATTCTCTCTGTTGTTGATGTGTTTACTAAATACTGCTGGATTTTTCCTATGATAAATGCTACTACTAGAGTAATAAATAAACTTTTTGAAAAAGAAATATTTCTTAAATTTGGTTGTCCTAAAATAATTGTTTGTGATAATGGTACACAATTTACTTCTAAACATTTCGTAGAATTTTTGAAAGGTTATAATATCACAAAAATATTTTATAATACTTTATACACGCCTCAAAACAATACAGTTGAGAGATATAATAAAACTGTTGAAACTTGCATTGCTTGTTTTGTTAAAGATGATCATAGAACTTGGTCTAAATATTTACCTCATGTTCAACTAGCTTTGAATAATAGTGTGAATCTAGCCACAGATTTCACACCTAATTTTTTGACGTTTGGAAGGGAACTTATTTTTGATGCTTCTTTACATCGTTTAAGTGACTCTATAGATAATTTAGATGAACTGGAAGTTTCCCATAGAACTCACTATGCTGATTCTCTTAATTCACGTAGTGAAATTTTTGTTAAAGTTCAAACTCATTTATTAAAAGCTTATCAGCGTAATGCTCGCTATTATAATAAAGGTCGCAAAGTCATTTCTTTTGATGTGGGTGATGTCGTGTGGAGAAGGAGTTTTGTTCAATCTCATGCACCTACTTATTTTTCAGCAAAACTTGCTCCTAAGTTTATTAAATGTAAAATAATTGAAAAAATCTCTGATAATGTTTATAAACTGAAAGACCTTAATAAGGGTACTGCTGGTCGTTATCATGTTAAGGATATAATTAAATTTTAATTTGGTTTCCAAGAGTAAGTCTTGATTTTGATAATTTTGTTTGAAGGCCACTTATGATAGTGTGATGTATGATGGGATGGATGATAGGTTATCGGTGGTTTGAATGAGAATGTATGTTAGTTAACTTCTTATAATTTTATTGAATTTGATTTCTTAACTTTCTAAAAATACAACTTAGGACCTTTTAATAACTCTTCTATCCACACGAATACGTTTCTCATATCAAAGGATCTTATTATTAATATTTTGTATATGTATCTTATTAATATTTTTATACATATCTTATTATTATTATTCTTTTACACAAGTCTTGTATGCGATTTTTATGTACTTATACATTCTTGTATAAAATTTCTTAGTTGTTACCCACTGCTTGTGAACACTTTGTTTTCACTTGTAGAGGTTAACCTACTTTTTTTACGGATCTCGGTATATTTTTTTCCCTTGATTTCGTTGTTTTTATGCTTCTGTGCTCGGAAGGTTGGTAGTGTTGTGCCGATCACAGGATGCATTTCTTGTTCTGCTATTGTGCTCGGGAAATTGGTGGAGTTGAGCCGATCACAATATGCATCTCTTGTTCTGCTATTGTGCTCGGGATATTGGTGGTGTTGAGCCGATCACAATATGCATCTCTTGTTCTGCTATTGTGCTCGGGATATTGGTGGTGTTGAGCCGATCACAATATGCATTTATTTTCGAAGGTGTTTGTGCTCGGAATATTGGTGGAGTTGTGCCGATCACAACATTCTTTATATTTTTTGCATTTGTAGAGATGTGGAGATTTCGAACTGTGTCTCACAGTTATAATTTGTTCTTGCTAGTCAGTGGCGATGGTGCCTAACTGCACTCTTACAGACATTTTTGGATTATTCTCGTTAGACAGCGGCAATTGCGCCTAACTGTACTCAAATTAATATTTTTATCGTGTTATATACTTGTTAGTCAGTGGCTATGGTGCCTAACCGAACTCAAATTGGTATTTTTTTTGTTGTTTCTAGAGTTATACTGTATGTTAGTCGGTGGCTATGGTGCCTAACCGTACTCAATTCAGTATACTCTTGTTGTGCTCTTATACAATATTGATCAGCGACTATTTCGCTTGACTTATTTGTTTTTATATGCATGTTATTTTAAGAAATAGTCATAGAAACTATTTTTTTGTTTAGTTGTTGTTAGACTTAGCGGATATCTTCCTTGCGGTCTAATAATCCTATCTTTTTATAGGGTATTTTTTTTGTTTTGTTGTATTTGGAATTTATATTTCCTATTTTTTGTAATTTTTTTTCTTTTGCCTTGTTTATTTTTTAGCATAAAAGAAATTGCTTTCTTTTATTTTTTCGGGGAGGGATGTAATGTAACGAGTTTAAAATATCGTTACATGCTTCTCGTCAGTTAGTCGATTTCGGAACGTTTTTTTTGCTGTCATCGATTGTGTTTGGTGGAAGCTGTCAACTTTGACGTGATCACTTTTGCGACGAACATTCCTGATGTAGTATTGAATTTTAACGACATTTTTTAATCGGGATAAATCCTGGGTATTGGCGGCCTATTGATGCCGTAAACTTCTAAAACTTTCCCTCAGGACGTGGTGACGTAGGAATAATCCTTCATTTCTTTGGTAAGATTGAATTCTTTCGGATTGATAAATTGGATAGCGTGACGAGTGCTCGATATCATACTAAATTATTGTTCCAGGCTTTTAAGTGATTTGTCGCCCGCCTGAATTTTGTGGTGCACTTAAATTTGCCATTTGTTGGAAAAGACGGTAAGTTATTATTACTCGTGGAACGCCACGCTTCCCAACGTTTGGGAATCCTGAACAATTTATTAATTCTCTGTAAATTTTGTTTCAGCCGGATTTATTTTGACCGACCCTGGTCCCGACGTCTTTTTTTTTTTTCTTCTCTTTTCTTTTCGATTTATTTTCTTTACTGGATATATTTCTACAAGGGATATTTTTATCCCTACCATCAACGCCACGATCCTAGAGGTTTTATTTAACCATTTTATTTTACCATTTTATTTTACTACCTACCTTTTTTTTTCATCAATAAAGATGCAATAGTAATGTAAGTTCCATAATAATAATATTGTAAATTCAATGATAATAATGTAAGTAATTATAACCTTTTTTTTGTATTTAATTTCATAATTTTATTACTCTGAAGCTACTGGCAAACATTAAACAAGGTATTAGCAAAGGAAATTCCATTCTTTTATTCATTTAATTAGCTACCTACCGGCAGATTAAAAGTCTGACTCTCCGAAGTGTTCTATCTGGCAAGTTTGGTTTATTTAAAACATATTGTGTGCATCTCCAAGGCGCCCGAAATTATTTTATTGTTTAATTTGTATTTTTTTATAGGAGAACACACCAACTTTACACATTTTTATTAAATTGGGCAAGCTCCCAACACATGTGACACTCATGTACAACCCATCCATTACAATATACCTATTAAAAACTATAAATATAATAAATACACCTAATTATATATAAATATAAGCACAAATAAGACAAACAATGGGAAAATTTTACCGTTGTGATGATACTGCCAGCTTCTTGCGAATGTGCTCGCGAACTTTAATTTTAAAAGATAGTCGGTTTTTCGCCATCCTGATTTCCTCGGGGAGAGCATTCCACAGAGAGATAGACTGAATGAAGAAGGAAGAGTGAATGAAGTCTGTGCGGTGAGTGGGACATTGAAGAAGACGATTGTGAGATGAACGTAGATTTCTATTGTGGTTGGCGCAAATGTACTGAAAGTGGGGGGCCAAATAACTAGGGGAAGAGGGAGAGTTAAGAAATGAAAACAAGGTGGTCAGCGCCCTTTGCTCTCTGCGCTGGCGTATGGGCAACCACCTTAGAAGCGACCGATGCGCAGAGACATGATCATATTTACGCAGATTGAAAACGAATCGAATGCAGTTATTGAGAAGACGGTCAAGTTTATCGAGGAGATCTGCATTCAGGTCATAGTAGCACACATCACCATAAGCGATGATAGGGAAGATTAAGGACTGCACAAGCATTGTCTTCGTACTCGATGGTAATAAATTGTTCAATCGGTACAGAGCCCGCAGCGTTCCAGTAACCTTCTGGCTTACCCTAGCGACTTGAGTACGCCAGTTCAGGGTACTATCAATGTGCAAGCCCAAGTCCTTCACGTCTGTGCTAAAAGGAACGATCGTACCATTGAAAAGAACTGGCGGCAAGGTTGTACCGTCTACCTTGCTTATACTGCGAGGACTGCCAATGATGATCGCTTGACACTTTGTAGGGTTTACGGCTACACCAAATCTATCAGCCCAGGTTTTTATGGCTATCAAGTCCCTGTTTAATCTGTCGATAGCGTCAGGCAGTTCATCAACCCTTCCCTGACAGTACAACTGCAAGTCGTCCGCATACAGATGATACGCACACTGAAGCTCGGAAGTTATAAGATTAATAAAAATAGAAAACAGAAGAGGAGAAAGTATACCGCCTTGAGGAACGCCAGTTTTCAAATCACACCAGCAAGAAGAAGAATCCCCAACATGTATAGATTGCTGACGTTCCTGAAGGTAAGAGGAGAACCATTCCAGAGCTTCGGGAGAGACCATAAGATGTGACAAAATGGCTAACAGGATGTCGTGACTGACGGTATTAAAAGCATTCGAGAAATCAACCAACACTAGAGCAGTAACTTTGGTGTCTTCCAGTCCTGCCCTTATATCGCCAGTCACTTTAAGGAGGGCGGAAATAGTGCTGTGCCCAGGCCTGAACCCAGATTGAAGAGGGCTAATGAGTGAGTGGCGATGAACAAAGTTGGAGAATTGTTTGTGGACACAGGCCTCAAGCACTTTGGATAGGAAGGGAAGGATGGAAATTGGACGAAAGTCAGTAGGAAGAGAGGGATTGGAAACCTTAGGTAGTGGACGAACATAGGCTTTGCGCCACAGGAAAGGGAATACTCCGGTGTATAGGGAAAAATTTATAATATGGGTAATCGCGGGCAGGAGATGATCCAGAATAGTAATGATCATACCACGGGTGATATTGTCACATCCCACCGCTTTTGATTTGATGGAGAGAATTATCTTTCTGATCTCTCCCGGTTCGACTGGAATAAAACTGAAAAGATTAATATGAGGACGCGTTAGACCAGAAATAAGAGACAGAGTTTGCTGCTTGGTTAGACGATCCATGGTGGAAACAGTGGAGAAATGTCGGTTAAGATCATCTAAGTTAATTGAATTAGGAAGGTCTAAATGTCGCGATTTGCCGATACCAAGAGTTCCAAGAAATTTCCAAATATCGGCAGAAGAGGAAGAACTAATAGTATCGAGAATGTGGCGGCGCTTAGCATTGCGTATCATCTGATTGCATCTATTCCTTGCAGCCTTGAATAATGTCCAGTTCTCATCAGTACGATCCCTTTTAAATTTACAGAACGCGCGATCCCTACGTCGCATTGCCATCTGTATGCCTCTTGTCATCCATGGTGCAGGTGGGCGTTTTAGCTTAATTTTTTTGACGGGAGCATGTATGTTATACAGGTTGAGTACAACATCATTGAAGATGGCAACCTTGTCATCAACCGAAGTGGCTTCCGTCAAAGAGTCCCAATCGACCACAGATGCATCTTCTTTGAGTTTATCGACATTCATCCGAGCAAAACAGCGCCTGTACAGAACCTTGGGTTTAGATTTGGGAGGTTTCAGGATATAGGAAAGGAAAATCATGTCGTGATGAGAAAAGCCAGGAGCGTCATGTTGACCATGGGAGGAAACGAGGGAAGGATTCGAGGTGAGCATCAGGTCAAGCCAGGTGTCATCGCCGACAGTGTTATGATGAGTAGGTTTGAGCGGCAACACGTGCAGACTGGCTGACTCGATAAGATGGAGAAGCTTACGGGATCGAGGGGAATTATGGGCAAGAAGGTTTGTGTTGAAATCACCCATGATGATGTGATGTGCATACTCCGAGCCCAAGGATTCAAGTACTGATTCGAATTCAGTGAAGTAATCAGTTCAGTAATCTTACTGAATTATATAGGTATACGAAGCTAATCACAAACTTGTAAGTATGCAGGCTCTTAAAAAACCCGTATTTTTAAGAAATTAAATTCTTCTTTCTCTAGTAACTAGGGGTTTATGTGACAATAACACACGCATGCATAAGAAATAAATAGCATGAATGTTGACCCATTGCCAAATCTTTAATAATAACCTTAATAAAGTAATTTTCATATTATAATTGTTTATTTTAGAGCATGCATGACGTCACAATATGGCTTCAAACCCTCTTTAGAAATTCTGCGGCATAATAAATAATAATGACTATATGATGCTGATTATTATAATGCATACGAAGCTAATGGTGCATTTATGAAGACTTCAGTAAAATACCATAACCATAACAAATGACGAAGTAACTTGAGGCTAAGGCATTACATCTCATAATTCAAACCCAAGGACATTTCATAGATTACTAAACTAAACATTATTGAACTTACTTCACGATATTTGGTTACGCATTTGTCTATTACGCTGTAAAATAATAAAAATGGGTAAAAATGCATAGAACCACATCGGCCTTCCAACCGGATTACAAGAGTTAACCAATTGAAGAAAAATCAATTAAATGAAATTGTAATATAACAATTCGCAGTCGACTTTCTTGTCGATAGACTTTGTCAGACCTCCACGAGCACATCACTAGCTCGCGCTCAAATACGGCGGACAAGAGCAGCGGACGCACCATGCGACATTATGGCTTATTGAGGTTTCGTTATGTCAGATTTACATTGCTTGTTCAGTCACCCAGTGACAGACTGAGGTGGTTGTAAAAGAGCAATGTATTTAATGCAAAAATAATACTGTCGGGATAATATAGGAAAACAAAAATAAAGTAGTACAACTCAGATATATTTTACGGCTTGTTGTTTTTCGTGATTTTTAAGACAAATATTGTAAAATACTTGTATTTACCTGTGGTAACTGATGCCATGACTTCGAAAAATTTTGTTTTGGCTTCTATTTTTGCATAAACCCACATAACAAGACGGCATAATCGTTTTTTTTACGATCGCGGTTGACAACACACTAACTCGCGGTGACGGCCATTTTTTCAATACCTGAGCGAGGCGCTCAACTCCACGTGGTCGGCGACACGCCCCCTTGCCACTTCTCCTGTTTTTAATATTTCTGTGGTTATACTGATACCGAAACACTCGAATAACCGATTTTTCCCACCCGTACGCAAAATACGCGCTTTGACGTGGAGTTGCGGAAACCAGCCTGTATTACCTAGTACCAAACTAAAGCAGGAGTGTATCTATTGAGAAAGCTATACGAAAGAGGCACAGCACCAGCTCGAACCAACAAAATCTTGTTGAACAATTTCCATCCTAGTGCAGGTGTTTGTCAGGGTGGCATAATATCACCGCTTCTTTTCAATGTTTATACCGAACTCATAATGCGCATTACTCTGGAAGACTGGACAGACAGTGTCTCAATCAGTGGCCACAGAATAGCAATCTGCGATACGCTGATGACACCACGCTATTTACTACTAGCGCAAGTCATCTAGCACTTTCACTGCCAAGTACATAGAATGCATACTAATTAGCATGCCACAAAATGTGTCTCGCAAATCTACTTAAAACAACCCGTCAGTCGAGTCCATCGGCGCGATGGTTGCGTAACGGGACCCCTATGCCCCAGCACCCGAAGCCGAGTTCACTAAGCCACGCCCACAACTAGCCAGCCGGGTAGGGTTGTCGAACGCCCAATTTTTTATTGAATAAAATAAACTACACTGTTCTTTCTTTACATATTTTAATTTGTTTTCCAAGAGAATCTTGCATGATATGCCTACATATTTTTAACAAATTACTTAATTTCATAATTTATTTATGTAGTTTCCTAACGAAACCTGAACTAAATAAAACAATACACGTGAGACTAGGCAGTACCGTCCGATGACTTAGCCTCACCTACTTACCATCTTGCTTAGAATCACCACAGAACAGACTCTGAATTTTACTGAATCACACACTACTGTGCATAAGCTCAATAAAAACGAACCGATGCCTTTGTTTTCATTTTTTATAACTTTAGCGAGGATTTAGAAACCTCAATAAAACACGTTCAGATGCGCTTTGTTGTTTTTCTATTTCAAACATGGGAAAAGATAAACATGTTTGCCTTCTTTTGTTTTTTAAAATACATGGTTGACTCAGATCAGTATCCAGCTAGTTCATTAGAAGTTTCATAAATGTCGCCGCTCTTAAGTTCTATTTAGTATATTTCTTGGAAATTTGGCGGTATAATACTAATTAGTACATCTGCGGTACTTACATTTAAAGTAAATAAGTCATTGTTATAAGAATTACACAAAAGTACATACTATTTACACCTAGCTTATTTTTGGCAACCCTAGTAGCACGTTTTGATTTGCACCCGGTAGGCGGGTGCTGGGCATGGCCATATGCCACCTATAGCTATCTATATGTAGGACGCGGGAGGCGAGTTGTGGGCACGCGAACGAATTATCGTTCTACCTGGGAGCCGGGTGCTGGGCACTGAAAGTGCTAGAGGAATTACTTCGTATGATGGAGAGTACGACCTTCGAATTCGGACTAAAGATTAACCCCAAAAAAACTAAGGTGATGATCGTGGACCGCGCTAACAAAAACTCGCCCGAAGTCTCTAAAATTGCGAACTGCGACCGCGTCGAACTCAAAACTCAAACTAAAAGCATTTATTTCAATTAAACCATTTACAGGCACTTTTGAATTGTCAAGGAGTCAGTCAGTCTGAAATATGAAGCTAGTTGCCCATTCCAAAGCGTAGGTTCCTATGGAGAAGAACGGGCAAGAAACTACACGATTTTATTTACGATGATTTAGTTATCGCCATACGTCTCTTAATTTCATCCATGCACCCCCGTTGGAAATTAACCCTCCAAGGTAGGACTGGACGACTAATAATAATATAATTAAATTCGGGAATCAAGGAAGTGACAGAACATTACTATTTAAAAATGTATTTATTGCTTTTCGAAGTATTCTCCGCGAAATTTGACACATTTTTCCATACGATGGAAGTATGGAACCAATCATTGAAGCAACCATTCCATTCGGAAGTTGGGGTCTCCAAAATGGCCATTTTGTAAGCGTCCACAGCTTCTTCAGGTGATGAAAATCTCTGTCCACGCAATTTATTCTTTATTTTAGGGAAAGTATAGAAATCATTAGGGCTTAGGTCGGTCGGGGTAGGTCGGGGCTGTACGGCGGATGGTCTAATAATTCTATGTTTTCTTGCTCTAAAAACTTTTGTTCTGTGCGCGGTGTGAGAACTCGCATTGTCGTGATGGAGGATGATGCGGCGGTTGCAGTTCTCTTTACGGAGTTCAGAAACGACCTGTGGGAAACAAATGCTAGCATACCATTCTGCATTAACCGTTCTTTGTCCCTCAAGAGGAATAGTCGTAACATGGCCGGTTTTGGAGACAAACGTGGCCACCATTTTTTTTGCAACACTCCGTGAACGAACAATTTTTGTTGGCTTTAACTCATTTTAGAACACCCAAACTCGTGACTGGTTTTTTGTTTATTTTATTTATTTATTTATTTGTTTATTTTGTGAACATAGGTGATTACAGGTGTTTTACAATATAAAATGTCAAGTGCACAAACCATGTTCCGCCGATAGGCATACAAAATCCGAGTTAAAGTTATAGTAAACTTATATAAAAATTAAAACAAAAAGAAAAAGAATTCATGCAGTAGTTTTAAACAAAATTAACAATGTCAAAAAACATAGTATTAGGCATGTCAAGTTATAAAATTGTCATAATAATGTAAAGAAGATGTCATGAAAAATACACAATGTCAATAGATTTCAAAAACACAGATAAGTATTTAAAATTAATAAAAATTCTTCAAAATTTGTCATCCATATACTCCTTGATTGAATAATATACCTTGTCATTTAGTAGCTTATAGAGCTCGCTTTTGAATTTATTATTATTCTTACAATTTCTAATATGACAAGGTAGTTTGTTATACAATTTTGGTGCCATTGCATAGACACTTTTATAAGCAAAAGCAGTTCTGGTGATTATTGTTTTCAACTTATCTGAGCGACGTTGACTTTCCACATGAGTAAACAAGTGTATATTGGTTTTTACAAACATCAGAACCTCGTAGATATACAGTGAAGGTACCGTCAGAATATTTAAATCCCTAAAGTGTGGCTTACATGTATCTGTTGTTCTTAACTTGCAGATGGCCCGGATGCATCTTTTTTGTGCCAAAAGCACGGAGGATATATTTGAGGCATTACCCCAGAATATAAGTCCATACCTCAATGTGGAGGCTACATAACCGTGGTATGCCGTTAAGAGGGCTGTTTTGTTTGCAATTTTACCTAGCATATATAGGGCATACGAGAATCGGTAAAGTTTCAAACAAACACTATCAATTTGATTTTTCCACGACATGTCATTGTCGATGTGCAATCCTAAAAACTTTGTAGTGTTTGTTTCTAGTACTGCGTCTCCTTTGTACCTAATTTGGTATTGTGTTTGTTTTTTTTTCGAAGTTTCAAGTCCATTATTTTGGTTTTTGTCAAATTAATTTTAAGGTTGTTAGCATTTAACCATTCTATAATTGACACCAGGCTTGTGTTTATATCTAATTCTATTTCTTTAAAATTACCCTGGTCGAAAACCATAGTGCTATCGTCTGCAAATAAGCACATCTGATGGCTGGTTACTTTGGGGAAATCGTTTATGTAACAGATAAAAAGTAATGGACCTAGGACAGACCCTTGTGGCACCCCATACGAAATTGTTCTCGTACTTGAGGAGTATATTGTTTCAGTTTTTGTTTTAATGTTTACTTGGCTGATCTGAGTAAGCTGTTTTCTACCTTCTAGATACGATTGTATAAGGTCAAGTAAATTACCTCTAATACCGTAGCTATAGAGCTTTTTTAATAGTATTTTATGGTCAACGTAATCAAAAGCGCGGGTCATGTCTATATACATTGCTACAGCCTGTTTTCGGTTGTCCATGTTGTGGTGTATCTTTTCAAGGAAGTTGTACACTGACATATTAATAGTTTTGTTTTGCCTGAATCCCATTTGTTCCTTACAAAAAATGTTGTTTTTTTCAAAATAATTGTTAAGTCTATTATAATTACTTTTTCAAGAATTTTTGAAAATATAGGAATTAACGCTACGGGTCTATAATTGCACATTTTTGTTTTGTCTTCTTTTTTGTGTAGTGGCTTGACAATCGAGATTTTTAGAGCTTCTGGAAAAACCCCATTATTTAAACAAGCATTTATTATTTCACATAGCACTGGTGCTATAGTAGGTCCTACTGATTTGACCACGCTAGTCTTTATGTCATCATGCCCTGTACTGTTTGTGTTTTTGAGGTTATTTATTATAGTTATCATTTCTTTTGGGACTATTGGCTCCATGAACATAGATTTATGGGATTTTAAGACATTCGTATTATTATAAGTAAGACAATTTCCATTGGATTGAACTAGGTCTATGAAATAATCATTTAAATTTTGCGCAATACTTTACTTTTTGTTTCGGGTTCGTACGCGTATATACAGGATTCGTCACTTGATACGATGTTGTATACAGCATTTGAGGATCCTGCGTGGAATCTTTCGAGAGTTCTGACGCACCAAGTAAAGCGAGCCGCTTTTTGCTCTTCACAGAGCGAATGCGGTATCCATCGGGAAAACAACTTTTTTACACCTAATTGTTCATGCAAGATTATTTGTATTTGACTCATGCCAATGTCTAAAGTTGCCTGAATTTCGCGGTATGTCACATGTCGATCTTCCTCAATCAGCTTACGCACAGCATCAACGTTTTCTTGGGTGACTGCAGTTTTTGGACGACATTGACGGGGCTCATCATCACTGAGCTTGACACGTCCACGTTGAAATTCAGCAAACCAGCGATAAATTGTGGTTTTGGATGGGGCTTCATCACCAAATGCAGAAATCTTCCGGTCAACACACTGTTTTTGTGTTAAACCACTTCGAAAGTCATAATAAATCATCGCTCTTGAATTTTATCAAGTCAATTCCATTTTCTCAACGACTAAACAAGTTTGACAAAACCTTGTGACAAGACCGAGAGTCTTTTTTTAATTAAATAAATGGTATTCGATTTTTAAAACCAAGGAGTTTTCAATAAAAAAGATTTTAATATGACAGGAACAGTGGAAATATTCCATTCCCGATACTTTTAGTGCAGCCCTCGTATATTAAAAATGACATAAATCGATTCTGAACAAACTAGTTTCATAATGTGCATTTAATTCAGATACACATTGTATAAGCCTTCAATCTATTTTTTAACATGACGAAAAATCACTCATGGGTTATATGGGTACATTTTGGCCCGTTTGAAGCTGAATGCAATGCTCAACATTGTTTGTCAGTCAAACCGCGGCCCACATTAATGTTTGTCATATGGTCGCATGCAGAGTCAGTGCTCTGACGTGCATTACCCATGGCAAATACAAACTTTAAATTTCACTATTAGCTGGTTCGCGAGCGACTTCGGGCTCGTGGAGGTCCAAAATGTGTACTTCAAAACAAGATTTTCAATACAATTACGTCCTTAAAAATAAATAAAATTACAGTGTCACAGCTATTAACCCGACTACGGCGGATGGTTAAGATTTTTGATGTTGACCGGTATGTATGTTCGACTGTTCCCTCAAATCGTCTAAATGATGAGTAGCATCATAATTTGACAAATGAAATATCGTTGGAAGCGTCTTGATCATCCGCTGGCTATAGGCTATGTGACGTCACATTAAATACACTGACTAATGGAATGCTTTACTCTTGTACTGTAAGCGTTTAGGAAGAAGAGGGGGCCGCGATTTCGTGGATGTCACTATCTGTACTGCACATCTCTGCCTGCGGCCCTTTTTGGAGTATACAGGCGTAATATAATGTATACTGACTGTCCAATAATTATGTTTTACAGGGTAGCGAAAGACTACGTTCGTCTACTAAAGTACGGTGACTCTCTGTACCGATGCAAGCAGCTGAAGAGGGCGGCGCTCGGCCGCATGGCGACCATCATGAAGAGACAGGCCGCCAATCTAACGTACTTAGAACAGGTAGACTTTCATTTAACTCTTTAACAATAAAAATAAAATAAGTATTTTTAAAAGTGAAAAAGAAGCAATGACAAAAACCGTGAACGGGACGTTATAGTTAATAAAAAAAACGTCTGAACACTTCTCAGCGTGATTATTTTTTTTTTATTGGAAATTCTGGCTGATACGTGTATTGTAAAATCGAGTGTAATCGTAATTTCTAAGTTCCATGATAACAGTTTTTTTTCATCAATTTCATGAGTTTTTTTTTTATTTTGTGTGAAAAACACGTGCAAGTAAAAAAAGGCTAGTTAGCTTGAATACCTTCTTAATAGGTACTTAAAACAAAACAAAGAAATTAAGATATAATAAAGCGTCCTACACAAGTTCTCAAGATAAATTACGCCATTTTATCTATATATTTCGCCTTATTTTCCTGAGCTGTATAAAAAACCGGCCTAGTGCGTGTGGGACCACTCGGACCACGCACCATGAAGAGTGAAGGGTTCCGTAGTTGGGATGAATTGATCCCAAAAACAAACTTAAAATTGTAGTTGAAAAACATGATCTCCCATATATCGATTTACGTCACGGTCAATTCTCCAACTGTAAAAGTAACTTTGTAATTGCAAATAATATGTTGTTATGTGAACTACAAACTTTTTCCCGTGAGTTTTTTGTGCCGTGAGACCTTGCTTCTTGCCAATTTTCATGATTCTAGGTCAACAGGAATTACCCCCCATTGGTTTTGTATTTTATGACGGCGGCGGCACGGTAGGCGCAGTGGTTAAGCAATTGATTGCTGCACTGCGTGTCGCGGTTTCGATTCCCGCACGTAACAAATATTTGTATGACCTACAAGTAGTTGTTCCGGGTCTGGCTATTTGTGTATGTGAGTTTAAATGTTTGTTTGTTTAAACGCACGCACGATACAGGAGAAATTCCTAGGGCAACGTTAACAAAAAAAAAAATAATAGCCTTATATTTTTATTGCCTTGACTTAGAAGCTTGATTTTTTTAGAGCTCCAAGGGACTGTATTTGATATTAATGTCAACCTGATAGCTCAACGCGTTCCTGAGAAAAAACGTCTTGACAGACTGACAGACAGACAGTCCGAAAACGATCAAGTCACTGACACTGTTCTAGTTTTTCACGGGAAGAACTGGGATAGCGTCCGCCAAGAGGCCGAGAACGGTCTAGCTAGCATAACCCAATGGCTAGAAAACAGTTTGCTCTCGCTGAACACCTCCAAAACAAAATTTATTTGTTTCAACAAATCCCACTTAACAAATCCAGGCCCGACCTTCTCCATAAAAATTCACGTGTTTCCATGCAATCTGACCAACAATTGGTGCAACTGTAGTTGCAGCTCGCTATCCCTAAGCATTTATTAGAGGGGGCTCTATTAAATACTTAGGCATAATTATAGACGAGAGGCTCGACTGGAGCACCCATACAATTGCATTAGCTGGAAGGATTAGAAAAATGATTTATATATTTAAGAACTTACGCAGTGTGGCAACCCTCCAACTACTAATCCAAACACCGCGCCCTATGCGAGTGCCTATTCAGGTACTGCATCTGCGCCTGGGGTTATGCACACAAATTCACCTTATCGCAGTAGAAAGAGCGCAAAGAGCAGTACTAAAGGTGATCATGCGCTTACCCTACAGACACCCGACAGCTAATGTCTATGAAAGGGCAGGTGTACTGACGGTGAGGAAACTTTTTGTACTCGAGATGCTGACACGATACCATAAGTATACAGTACCTGCCCTACCTATTACAACAAAACGACGTATTGACTGTTGCCCAATACCGCGTGTTAGGACTGTTTTAACGAGGACTTTAGCCTCCAGATCCCATGGCGGCAATCCGGCGGCGAGCCTCCTTGCCGGATTGCCGCCATGGGATCTGGAGGCTAAAGTCCTCGCGCATATTTGGGAGTGGCGCGAGGAGGCGAAACGCCGGGGCTTGACTCCGATGCCGCGAGAAATATCGGCACAGCGGACAGAGCTCCGACGGGATCTCATGGCGTCATGGAGAGTGCGATTGTCGCAACCCAGTGCTGGGCACGCCACTATTGCGGCGATAAGTCCCCTCTTTGAGGAGTGGCTGGAGAGGCGCCACGGCGTCCTCACCTTCCGCCCGACGCAGGTCCTCACCGGACACGGCTGTTTCGGGAGGTACCTATTTCGTATAAGGCGGAAGGAAACGCCCAGGTGTCATCACTGCGTGGATCGCCCGGAGGACACGGTGGAGGTATGCCCGGCTTGGGCAGAGCACCGCCGTGTCCTCGTGGAGGCGATCGGTGGCGGGGATCTCTCGCGTCCGGCCCTGGTCCAGGCCATGGTACGGAGCGAGAGGGCATGGGAGGCCGTCACCTCCTTCTACGAAGCAGTAATGCTCGCGAAGGAGGAGGCGGAGCGCGTGAGGGAGAGGCAAATTTCGCGCCCTCACGCCCCTAGCCGCCGCAGGAGGAGACGCCCCGGGCGTCGGGAATCTATTGCCGATTCCCGGCCACCGTAGGCGCGAGCTTGCGGACGGTGAGCAATGGGTAGTTCGCCGTCCGGTAAGGACCAAGCCCGGGTCGACGGCGCGTTGTGTTCCACGCGCGCCTCAAAGAGATGTCAGCAAGTGAAGGGGTCCGATGAGACCATTGCCTGCCGGGGTTGCGGGAAAGTCCGAAAGGGATACCGTGGTCCCTGGCATTGCACAGGCAACAGAAGGAACACGTGTGGGTTTTAGTCAGTAAGAGTCTGACACGCCCTCCGCTCTCGCTCCACCCAGAGCGGGAGGCATCATTTGATGATTTCCCACCCAAAAAAAAAAAGGATTGTTTTTGCAAAGCGACATATGGTAGCTCTAGCTCCAAAAATGTACAACAAACTTCTTAAAATCTATAATGACTGTAAAACCTACACTGTCTACAAATTTAAAACAAAAGTGGCAAACTGGCTCAAGCATTTCAGTTATGACGAAATCGAAAATTTTGTAAACGGGTAATATATATGTATATATATTTAAATATATAAGCATTAATATTTATGTATAACACCACCACCATCACCTACACTACATACTCAACACACAATCAACGACTATACATCACACCATCTACACACAACACAGACACTCACAACACAAAATCGTTGTTATTGTACTATTTAACTTTTTTTTTTTTTAATTTTCATCCAAATCTTTCTCTGTTTTTGCATTCTTTTAATATATTTTTTTTATTAATTTATTTGGTTTGACATAATACTGTGTGTCAACAAAATCAGGCGAAGTCAAGCGAAGGGTGTCCCTATGATACAGTTAACACTATGTAGTTTAGGGGCCAGGGGATTCATATATTTTTTATGTAACCTTTTTTTATGTCAATAAAATACTTTATTATACTAAGTCAAACATCTTTGTTATTTCTTACACATAATAATCTTAGATAAATACTGAGAGTTTTGTTGATTGTCCGCAGGTCCGTCAGCATCTAGCTCGTCTGCCGTCCATCGACCCGTACACGCGCACCATCATCATCTGCGGGTTCCCCAATGTTGGCAAGTCCAGCTTCATCAACAAGGTATGTAGCTCATCATGACCATGGCATAGTAATAATATACTTCGCCAGGTATAGCATTCCGAGACAGTGGTCACGTGGGAGACACAAGTCTACGTCATCACATCTGTGTTACCAGTAGTGTGTAATAATAACTTCCCAACCACCTTTATTACCTGTGCCAATCCGATAAAACAGTTATAGATTATAAAGTACGCTAATGCGAAATAGATTATAATTATCTGTATTAGAGTACGGAGTCACCCTAGGGAGGTCGATTTCTTGATTGACATTCTGGTTTGTCACATTTCAGGGGGTTTTGAACTCCCAAAACCTTCAAATACCAATGCCTACGGCCCTGAAATTGGTAGTATGTAATGCTATAACTGATATTTTCTCTTTGTGTATCAACAGATCACTCGCGCGGACGTAGAAGTGCAGCCGTACGCGTTCACGACAAAGAGTCTGTACGTGGGACACACCGACTACAAGTACCTGAGGTGGCAGGTCAGTTCATAGCACACATACTACATACTAACTTCTACCAGCGACTTCGCTCGCGTGGAAGTCGGAGGCATCTTCTTAAATGTAACCTATTGCCTCCGACTGCATGAGATTGTTTATAGCATTTATTTATTTATTAACCGACTTCAAAAAAAGGAGGAGGTTATATGTTCGACTGTATGTATTTTTTTTTTTTTTTTTTTTTTTTTTATGTATGTTCACCGATTTCTCCGCCAATTATCAACCGATTTTGAAAATTCTTTTTTTATTCGTAAGGGTATACTCCTGAGGTGGTCCCATATTAATTTTGTGAAGATCTGATGAGGGGTTTTTGAGTTAGTTTCAATAATACGTATTTTTCCCATCTAGTATATGTGGATGATATTCTAATAGTTCCTGTCACTGTAATTTACATAGCAGGTAATGGGTATTCAAATTTTTGTGGGGGTTTTGTGTAGGTACCACAACTAAAAAGTCAAAAATAAAAACTTTTTCACAAAAAATAAAACCGACTTCCAAAAAAAACACTACAAAGTTGAAAATAACTTTGATTTCGGAAGTCGGTGGCAAAAAAACGAAAATAAAACCCCAGACACCGACTTCCGAAATCAAAGTTATTTTCAACTTTGTAGTGTTTTTTTTGGAAGTCGGTTTTATTTTTTGTGAAAAAGTTTTTTTTATATATACTTTATTGTACACCACAAAAACACATAACAAAAAAAACAAAATTAACACTACAAAATATACAATGGGCGGCCTTATCGCTTTCCGCGATCTCTTCCAGGCAACCTTGGAATGGAAAGTGATTTGCCTGGACATAAAATGGGGCTGTCGTTGGTGCAAATAAAAACTATACAATATACTAGAATAGATACACAGATATATATATATCCTGAATAATAGATACATAAATACATACATACTTACTAAATATATAAACAACAAAAATAAATGAAGACATAGATAATTACAGTTACGAGAACAAGATCACAACGACAAGTAGCGTTAAGTGGGGTTGGAGACAGAAATAGGATATCTTGATTTCATCTTCTTTAAAGTTTACTGTTTAGGTTGTTGATTTTTTAAATGTATGTTTTTTAGCCAAAACAATTATTAAAGACGGTCTTGTGGAAGCAAGCATTATGTTTAAAAATTGTTAATTGAATTCAGATGTTGAGCACATATTTTAATCTAGTCTATATTCTTTTCGTTGAGTGTATTCTATTGAGTTGAGCTCCTTAAGTTCTGAGTTGAGCTCCACGATTACTGACAAATGCTTGCACTGACAGGACAGGTCCACTCAAATCTGTGTGGTTCTTTTCTTAAGATACCATTTCAGACTAATCTACATGGTCCTCATATGGCCTGACCAAGATTATGTCTGGACTTTAAAAGAGACTGTGACCTCTGAGTTTGTTTCGGCCTTTCTTCTCAGAGGCCTTGATTCCAATATTCTATTTATAGAATAAACAATTTTATTTCATTTCATGCTATCCTGCTAATGTTATTTAGGTTCTGTCTAATTTTCAAATAAATATAAGTATCTAGAAACACATTTTTTTTTACTAACAACCCATTTATTTGCAGATCATAGACACACCTGGTATTCTCGACCATCCCCTAGAAGAGCGCAACGTGATAGAAATGCAAGCAGTCACCGCACTAGCCCATCTCCGAGCCGCCATCTTGTACTTCATAGACCCGTCCGAGCAATGCGGACACAGTATAGAGGAGCAGGTAACAATACGGGGTCAAATGAAATTAACGAGCGAAACTCCACACACATGTGATGGTTACCTTTATCTAAACTCTAGCTGCGTCCCGCGTTTTCACCCGCTAATTCTCGATCCCGTGGGAATATTGGGATAAAAATTATCCTATGTTCTAGGTCATGGTCCCAGGTCATGGCTGATAATTTATGTAAGTTATGTAATAATAATATGTAAATTATTTTGCATAAGTACTATTGTATAGAATCATTTTATTTTTCCTAATTGAACAGACAGCTGTGCTGCTGGGGAGTTTGTTGCGCCACTTCTTCTTCCCAGCGAAAGCACTAGGAAGTGGTGAAGGGTGGGCGTTTTGTGGGACTGTCTTATGTAACTTTGACGTTCGAAAAGTGCTGATTCTCAGCCTAATTTGAATAAATGACTTTTGAATTTTGAATTTTGAATTTCATGGTCTACTCATGTGTCAAGTTTCATCGAAATCTGTCCAGCCGATTTAGCGTGAAAGCGTGACAAACTAAATCACATTCGCATTTTATAATCGTAACTAGCTTCATATTTCAGACTGACTTTACAATTGAAAAGTGCCTGTAAATGGTTTAATTGAAATAAACTTTGAGTTTTATAATAATAATTAGGTGTTAGTTAAAATTAGAAGATGTTTTGATTTTAAAACTAGCTGACCCGACAGATGGTGTCCTGCCCAAATTTCAATAATTTATACAAAATTCCTAAAGACATTGCACTGTCAGTTTTCCCAAATTTTCGAATTTTCCCGGCAACTTTTAGATTTTTTCTTTCCGTAAGAACCTGATTCGGACTGTTTTGCCAAATCCGTCCAGCCGCTCTCAAGTGATGCGCTCACCAGCGAACAGCATTTCATTATTATTATACATTACAGAAGATAGAGCTAATGAGCAATATTTTGTAATTTAATTTAGTAATATTGATTAACTAGTTTTTGCCAGCGGCGTCTTTACAAGTTAAATTATCGAGATAAAAAGTATCCTATATCTTGACCCAGGTCATGGTCTACCCATTTGCCAAATTTCATCTAAATCCGTTCAGCCGTTTTAGTGTAACAAACAAACAAACTCACTTTCGCATTTATTATATTAGTTAGGATTAATCATTATATCAGAAATATTGGACAGTACAGTACACTTTCAGAATGCACCGACTTAACACAGATATCCCCCTTCCCCAGATATCGTTATTCGAGAGCATAAAGCCTCTGTTCAGCAACAAGCCGCTGATCGTGGTGCTTAACAAGATGGACGTGATGACTCCGGAGCAGCTGGCTCCGGGGAAGAAGGAGCTGGTGGAGCAGCTCATGCAGACGTGCAGCAAGGGGAACCTGGTCAAGTAAGTTTATATAAGAAAGTTCATGACCTGACATGGGGGGTCGGCATATGTTACTGAAGACAACTGCCGGTCCTGAAAGGAAAAAAAAACTCGAACAAAAAAAAAAACAAAAAAAATTGACGAAAGCGAAGCAAAAAGAGTACCTTACTTCGTTTTCGTCATTTTCAGGGTTCCGTACCCAAAGGGTGAAACGGGACCCTATTACTAAGACTCCGCTTTTGTCTGTCCGTCTGTCACCAGGCTGTATCTCATGAACCGTGATAGTTAGACAGTTGAAATTTTCACAGATGATGTATTTATGTGGCCGCTATAATAACAAATACTAAAAACAGAATAAAATAAATATTTAAGTTGGGCTCCCATACAACAGACATGATTTTTTTGCCGTTTTTATAGATAATGGTACGGAACCCTTCGTGCGCGAGTCCGACTCGCACTTGGCCGATTTTTTAGAAGATTACTATGACATTCCCAATTTTTTACTTTATCATTGTTTCGTCATCCACATTGTTTTTTCAGGATTTCAGATTTTATTTGCTTAACTGTTTTAATTTTCTCCATTTTACCTACTTTTACTGGTATTGCCAATTAAAAAAAAAAAATCGTCATTTATTAGTCGGATAGGAAACACCGAACTCACCTATGTAGTTTTTAAACGTAATTTATTTTTGACGTGAAGAAGTGCTTGTTTGAACCAATTTACTGAAATAATGAATATCTTTTATCATTTGTTGTTCCCAGCGCGGATCCCAACTCCGACTTATCAGTGGTACCAGTCATGAGGATGTCTACCATGACGGAGGAGGGCGTACAGGAGGTCAAGATAGAGGCCTGCGAGCGACTGCTGGGGCACAGAGTGACCGAGAAGATGAGGACCAAGAAGGTGGGAATTGGCCGCTAGAGGCGCTAGTAAAGAGTAAGGTCTTTAGAAATGTCAAATGTCACAACAAGTGACAGAAGTTCAGTGATTGAATGTTCACTGTTTGCTGGCTTTTTAGGGTTCCGTAGTAAACAATTCCGTCTGTTTGTCTTTCTGTCCGCCCGTCCGTCTGTCCGCGGCTTAGCTCATAGATTTTTTGTACTAGAAAGCTGTAATTTGGCATGGGTATACATATTAATCATGCCAACAAAGTAGTAAAATAAAATCATTAAAAATAGTTATTTGTGCAACAAGAGAGCAAAGTAATTTTTTGCTGCAAGTGTTGTTTTTGAATCCCGAGTAAGCGAAGGATTCTGATTCTAGGTTAGAATCCTGAGCGCTGCGAGGGATTCAAAGACACGAGATACAAATAACTTTGCTCTCGTGTAACACATACAACTTTTCACCTCAGCAGCGAGAACATACAACATGTAAAAAAAAACCTGTCCGATCCGTGAGGGTTCTCTTTTGTAATGTTACTGCAGTACCACATGCCCGTTTCGGAACGGACAAGGTTTTTTTTTACATAATCTTCATCACCTCGTATTTTGCAGCCACCATCTAGGATTTACATTTTGACCACACTATCGACTTAAGCACTCCCAAAACTATGAAAACGATACCCATGATAAAAACTTGAATATTTTCGCAGCCACCATCTTGGATTTATGTTTTGATTTCACTATCGGCTTAAGCAACCCTGAAAACCATAGAAACGATACCCATGAAGAAAAATTTGAAAATTTTCGCAGCCTCCATCTTGGATTTACATTTTCACCTCACGATCGGCTTTAGCACCCTTGAAAGCTATGAAAACGACACCCATGACGAAAATGTGAAAATTTTCGCAGCCGCCTTCTTGGATTTTTATTTTGATTTCACTATCGGCTTAAGCAACCCTGAAAACCATAGAAACGATACCCATGAAGAATATTTTAAAATTTTCGCAGCCACCATCTTGGATTTACATTTTCACTTCACGATCGGCTTTAGCACCCTTGAAAGCTATGAAAACGACACCCATTATGAAAAATGTGAAAATTTTCGCATCCGCCATCTTGGATTTGCATTTTGACCAAATTCACACTTACTATCTCACTCCGTCTTTCTTTCTCTTTGAATTAGAAGAAGACAGTCGCAAGCGCCTTTTCCCGTGACGATTTCTGCCACTGCACTCTTACCGCAAGCCGCCTAAAGAACTTCGAGCCAAAAAAAAAAAAACAGAATTTAAATAAAACCATATCAGATGATTTGCAATTTTAAGGTTTTATGTGAATCCGAACGTTTTATTGTTTCATTTTTGGACCTACTAGTTATGGAATTTTGAAATCGAACTTCGAATCGACTTGCTTCTATCTCTCGCTTTTTTCGTATCGAAGTGAAAGTGACAAAACTAATTGAAGTTCAAATCTTTAGAATTTTGTGAGTAGACCCAACACTGTTCACGGCATTTGAAAAAAATAAATAAAAACAGTACTTTGTCTCACGCTCGCAGCAAAATCGAATTTTGCTCACTGTTTTTTGACAGCAAAACCTGCTTGTTTGAGGTGCTGAGGTGAAAACATTTTTTAACACGAAAAGTGGGGAGGTTTTGTGGGGTGTCGTTGGAAAGGTCATTCAAAAATATTGTGGGTGTGAAAACCATTTTAGGATTCAGGGATCGGTTAGGGAAATATTAAGCTTTAAAAGAGCAATTTTTTGTTAGAGCGTAGTGACGTCGTGCCCCCCGTCAGCTAAATGGTGGGTTTTGGATATGTGAAAAAATTCACAGCGGCAGTATATTTAAACCACTTATCCCCATTCTGTCACAGGTGGACGGCATCCTGAACCGCCTCCACGTGGCCGTGCCGGCCGCGCGCGACGGCAAGGCTCGCCCTGCCGTCATCCCGGCCTCGGTGGCGCTCAAGAAGCAGCAGCAAGCAGACAAGCTGGCGCGCAAGAGGAAACTGGAGAGGGACATCGAGGTCGAGGAGGGAGACGACTATGTGCTCGGTGAGTGGGGCATACATACAGATATCCCGAGTAAAGTATGCGGTTCGGTAATCTTCGTCTATCTTCGGAAATACGAACACGCGATAAGATCTAATATAGAGCTGTAATAGCCATGGAAGTAAATTTAGCCTATTTTTTATTACCATGAACACAAAATTATAGATAAAAACTATGCAATCCCAACAACCTTGGGTGAAAAATGACGATCAGAGACCGGAGTAGGTAACACGATAGAGCGTTAACTACAATCACGCAATGATAGGTGCATTATTACAAAGGGCGGTCATAAAAATCATAGAAGTATTGACTCTTTGGCGCGACGTTCGTGCTAATTCGGAAACACGAACCTTGACGAAGCACATACCTTTATTTTTTATTGTTATTATTTTCATACTGTGCATACTTAAGACTTATTTTTAGGGCTCAGTATTAGTAAGAAACGAAATACTTATTTAATCAGTATCCCCTTGCTCCACTTAACATCTGAAGTTCTACTATCAAAATGAATAAAATGTTCATCATAAAAGAATTCTTGGCAGGCGCGTTTATGTCCACAACCGAAATCCGAGTCAAATAAATAACCGTTATCCTAATCATAACTAGTATTATATGTGCGAAAGTAAGTTGGTTTGTTTATTACGCTTTCACGCTAAAACAGCTGAACAGATTTGGATGAAATTTGGCACATGGGTAGACCATGACCTGGATTAGGACATAGGATACTTTTTATCCCGATATTCTCACAGGATCGAGACTTATGTGGGTGAAACCACGCGGCCCAGCTAGTTTATTATAAAAATAAATAACTAAAATCATTTTATTTCAGACAGCTAAGAGATCCATAAATTGTTAGTAACAGGTTTGCACTTAAACACTCTTGTTAGTAACTTACCCCTTTATTCATAAGCGTTGCTTAACGTTAAGTATTGATTAGCGAGTGTTTCATTTTTGACGTGCAAACATCTCTTAACTTTAATCATCGTTTATGAATCCATCAACTACACGGCACGGTTGGCGCAGTGGTTAAACGATTGACTGGTGCGCTGCGTGTCGCGGGTTCGATTCCCGCACGGGACAAATATTTGTATGTGAGTTTAAATGTTTGTAAACGCACCCACGACACAGGAGAAATTACTAGGGTGGGCAAAGTTTAAAAAAAAAAACTCACAAATTGCCTTACTATGGCGGAGAATTATGCCCTGACTTCGATGGAGTAGTCAAAGATACAACTTGGAAATTCATTCAGTCGGCTTATCCCAACTTGTTGAGGTCAGCTTCCAGTCTAAACGGCTGCAGCTGAATACCGGTATTTTACATCTACCTATATGACCTATTTGTTTTTATTGACAGATCTTCAAAAGAACTACGCGGAGATACCGGAGGACGAGCGTCACGACCCCATCCCTGAGTTCTGGGAGGGACACAACATCGCTGATTACATCGATCCTGAGATATTTGATGTGAGTACCTGTTGCAGTACTATTGTATCAAATACATCGTTTATTTATTTAATTTTTGGCTTGCAAACTAAATGTGTATTATACACAGATCATAGACAATGCCTATGATTAATGCTGCGTATATGTATATTAGACATAGAGAATGGACTGAGCGTTCCGTATTCAGTTGTGCAGTGAATACAGAACAAACGAAACAAAGCTACTCTTTCTAGATATCTGATTGGTAGAACAAAAAAAAATCATTTAAAAATAGAGATTTTTTTTGTTTTTAAAAAACGTTGCCCCACACTAGGATTTTCTCCTGTATCGTGGGTGCGTTTACATACATTTAATCTCACATACACAAACAGCCAGACCCGGAACAACTAATTGTAGGTCATACAAATATTTGTTCCGTGCGGGAATTGAACCCGCGACACGCAGCGCAGCAGTCAATCGCTTAACCACTGCGCCAACCGTGCTGTCGTTAAAAATAGAGATGTATTAGCAGTACAGTTGCTTTGTCTCTTTCTAGAGAGTGGTCACTTTTATGAGGCTAACGCTCAGTGCATTCTCTTTATCTAAGGGATTAACTTACAATTTATTTTAAAACATAATATTTTTATTATAATTTAATTGAAACATCATAAGCCCGTTCAATTATTATTTTTCTAAACTTTTTTACGACATGGTATTCAGAAATCTCGCTAAAGAAAGAACGAATAATATTTATTATCCAGGCAATTTGGGCGACCATTTAGTCCTTGTCCGTGGTCAGCTGATGTTACATGTATTATAAGTGTAGAAAACCATTCGTTCAGCCTTCAGGCCACCAATACTTCGAAACTTGATACATTGAATCTGATTGCGTTTATTACTTACCTGCTTAGTTATTTAATTTTGGCCCGTTCGAAGCTGAGTACAATACGCTATACTGTTCGTCAGTCAAAGCGCGGCCTACAGTAATGTTTTGTCATATGGTCGCGCGCAGGGTCACTATACTCTAGCGCGCATTACCCATGACAAATACATGTAATCCTACTAGAAACACCTCTGCCACCCCTTTGAGGTATAAAGGCGTGATGTTAAAGGACCTTTTCTATCGTAGACGTGTTATTTATTTGGTATATTATTACAGTCTTATCTAAACTAATATTAATAAAGATAAAAATCTTTTATCTTTATAAAAGATTTTTATGTTTGTTAGTTATAAATAAACTCAAAAACTACTGGACCGTATTTAAAAATTCTTTCACCAAAATAATGAAATTAGGCTATCCGAACATATTATAAAACAAATGTCCCACACCGCGTCTGTCTGTCTGTCTGGACGCGATAAACTCAAGAAGTACCGAACGTATTTCAAATACGGTTTTCACCAATGGACGGAGTGGTTCATGAGGAAGGTTTTGGTGTATAATTCATTAAAGGTTTGGGTAAATTGACTGAAATATGACGATTATTGTTGAAGTGGGAAAAAATCATGTTGACTGGGAGCTTTATTGGCGTGCTCCGCATATACCGTAAGAAATACACAAGTCCGCGATGTGTCTATCTTCTAAGGATGACACACAGAAACCATTACTAACTTTCAGAATTTGATAAAAATGTAATTGTTATTTCCGCAGCTATTTTGACCGGTATTATATTAATCCTTATCTAATAACATATTATGTTATTTGAATTGACCATTTAATTTCGATTAAAATTTGACATCATATCATTTAAATGAATAGTTTAAAAGATCGCAGATTCAAAATTACGCGTAACAAAATAATTATGGTTGACGGCAACACGGGCGCAGCGGTAGGAGTCAATGACCTTTTCCTCGGCTATTAGGTATGTTGTCCCGGTAGTACGCTCCCATGGGATATTTTCCGAGTTCCAAGCGGGCGAAGCCACGGGCAAACGCTAGTAATTTATACATTTATAAAGATATCACGCGGGGGAAGTAGCTGGCGGAAGCTAGTTTGAGAGAGAAAAGACCCAATACAATTATTCCTTTAGTTTCTTACATTATATGATTAATATAAACATAATTAATTTCCAGAAACTGGCTGACTTGGAGAAGGAAGAAGACCTTCGCATGGAGGGAGGCATGTACGCCGTGCCCAAGATAGAACTGGACGAGACCATCAAGGAGATCAGAGAACTGGCGCGCCAGATACGGTATGATGCTTTTATTATTTGTAGCTTAGATGTTAGACATCGATCGGTCTGAACAGGTTTACTAATCTTTATTATTTCAAAGGTCGATTGGACTGTAGCTCTAAAAAGTCAAATTATTATAATTTGAAATGCCTCTCTGATCATTTTAGGCCAGTCACTGTAGACACAAAAATCGCGTTAGGTCGGAAAAAATTGCACTATAATGATTGTTTGGGATGTTGTTAGGGTATTATACCAATAGTGTGAAACCAGGTTTGCAGCTTCGAAAGAGCTGTGCTAACTGCTGAAAAACCTCGAAATGTTGAATACAAAATGATTACACTATAGGTTTAATTTTCTTATGATAATTTTGGTCCGTTCGAAGCTGAGTACAATACGCTATACTGTTCGTCAGTCAAAGCGCGGCCTACAGTAATGTTTTGTCATATGGTCGCGCGCAGGGTCACTATACTCGAGCGCGCATTACCCATGGCAAATACAGTTGATTACCTGAAGTAATACAATGCTTCGTGGGTTCTTAAGTTACACACACGAATCTGACATGACACCGAACAACTATACACTACAGTTTGTCGGACTAGTTTTGATATTGAACTGAAAACTTAGTCGTGAGCTCAAACCAAAATAATTGAGTAAAACCGTAAACATTTGAAATTATGATAGAGGATATCCAGGCTAAGTAATAACAGCCGTATGGGTCGATCCATCAGGTTAAGCTTCGCTTGTCGGGTGGGTCCGTGGATGGGTGACCATCTTAACATACCGAGCCGGGACTCCTCCGTGCCTCGGAAAGCACGTTCAAGCCGTTGGTCCCGGCTGTCATTTGTGGATCTTTGACAGTTGTTACGGGTCGTCAGAAGCCCGAAAGTCTGACAACCAGTCTTACCAAGGGGTATCGTACTATTACCCAGTAACTGGTTTCTTCTTGTGGTCAGATAGGCAGTCGCTCCATGCAAAATACTGGTATTCAGCTGCATCCGGTTAGACTGGTAGCCGACCCCAACATAGTTGGGAAGAGGCAGGCAGATTGATCGATAGAAGATATCCAGGAAGTACTGAGATGTACATGTTTTGTGGTGATAATGTCTTCAAAAACTGTGCGATGGTAAATAAATAAATACATAAACTAACTTATTTCACTATGTTATTCCAGCAACAAGAAGGCGGTCCTAAAGGACGAGTCCCGTCTGGTGAAGCAGTCCACCAAGCCCGTGATGCCGCGCACGAGCCGCGCGCGCGCCAAGGACCGCTCGACCGGCAAGCTGAGGGAAGAGATGGAGAAACTTGGTAAGTTCATCAAATCTGTCTTATTTGTACAGTACTATGACTACAGTTATGCGCCTCGGCAATCTTCCTGTTCTCGAATTAAGCCTGATTATGCGGTTCACCTGTGGCAAACCATTAGTTAAAGCAACAATATTTGAAAAAAAATTGGAAGATGTTAAGTGGTTAATTTTCACAGTAATTCATTATTCTGGTTTCTAAGAGATTATACATCATTCCAGCACTCGAAGTTATGCTTCTGTGATTCAATTATTGATCAAAGAAGCTGTATCATATACCGGCTAATTATTAAGAGGGAACAGGGGCTGCGAGGAATTTGTAAAATAGGTATTTGGAGAAACTATTGCCGTCGTCTTTCCTCAAAACTGCCTCCGAAGAGTGCGATAGGGACAGCTGCAGCTCAGACCGATTATATCACAAAAAAAAATTACGACATCAACGTTTCGTATTCCCCTTTTTTCTTCTCGAAAACTGAGCCGTTTGTATGGAGAATCGCAGGCCCTGTTCCCTCTTAATTCAGTTTTTTGGTCATTTTATTAATTTGTGAAATAAAAAAATGCATTTTTTATTTATGTTCCCGATCCAACAACAACAAAAAATTCATCCATTCTTATAAAAAACAATGTTTTGTAACAGCTCCGTATTGGATATTATCATCTCCGAAACTAGACGATTTTTTTTTTTTTGGTAAACCCATCGTGATGGATTTCCTACAAAAGGAGTGTATATTTTGGCCCGTTCGAAGCTGAGTACAATACTATATTGTCCGTCAGTCAAAGCGCGGCCAACATTAACTTGTTTGTCATAAGGTCGCGCGCAGAGCGAATGTGTTTTGACGCGCATTACCCATGGCAAATACACTTTCACAGACAAAATTATATTTCACACATGTCATTTTCCCTTTTTATTTATTTTTATGTTTGGCCAGCTTTGATGATGTTTTTTTGGCATAATTTTAAATTGTATTTAATACAATTTAAATCCGCGCAGCATCTAACCAAAATATTATTGCATCAATTAATATTCCTGGATTTATCTCTTTTTAGGTGAACAATCTCTTTCCAAATACTCACTTCACTTAACTCGTACGTTGTTATTATTTAGTTTCTACCTACTCTCATGGGAATTTAAAATCTTTTATTTTATTAATTTCGTCTTGTCATAAAACTTACACACCATTCACTGTTCACTATAAATCTTGTCCCTGGCTGTCATGTTGACACCATTGCTTGTCAGACTAAAACTGGGAACAAATTATCGGACGAGTCCGTAAGCCGCGGCCGACAGGCGCGACCGATGAGTGTGCACGTCGTTCCCAGCTCCAGACGGCCACATCTCTATCAGACGTCCGGACGCATTCATGCATATTCCTTCTGCCGTCATTCGTCGTCTGATACTTCTCCTCTCACTCAGTGTTCTCACCGATCGTCTTTCATTCCCCATTCTAATTATATTTGCAGTCGTTTAACCTCAAATTCATGTACTCATTCAACATTTTATTTAATCTCCTCAGGTGTCGACATGTCCGAAACGAAAGAGGCTCACTTCACCCGCTCCCGCTCCCGCTCGCGCTCCATGTCCGCTCCCGCCGCCAAGCGCGCGCGGGCCGACGAGCGGGGCCGCTCCGTCAGCCGGCCCGCCAGGGACACCACGGGCGTCGGGAATGCACTTGTAAGTATTTTAAACTATTTTTCGGCAATACAGAGGAACTGTTCAGTTATGATTTCAGGACCACGACCCCGGCGGTGGCCGCACAGAGCAGGTTAAATGATCGAACCTGAATAGCTCCACACAACACGATCCAGTGCGCTCCAGTCGGGCGCGGCAGGAGCGCGATCCAAGGGTCGATTTTGTCACAATGCTCAAAGGCGCCTCAGTTGTTTGGCGCGTTCGGTGGATGGTTGTGTGAATTGGGTGATCGGGCAACCCATATCGAATCCGAACTACTTATCTGTTTAACCGTCTGTGTGATTGATTTAAAAAGCATCTTCACAAACTTTCACATTTTGGACAATGATTACACAAATTAACAAATTATTTTGGCCCGTTCGAAGCTGAGTACAATACGCTATACTGTTCGTCAGTCAAAGCGCGGCCTACAGTAATGTTTTGTCATATGGTCGCGCGCAGGGTCACTATACTCTAGCGCGCATTACCCATGACAAATACAAACTTTTCAATATTCAATTATTATATGCTGAAAAAATCATGCCGGCTGGGAACTTTACACCCAGTAGTTAGTTATATGAAAACAATGTATTATGGAATTATTCCTCTGATCTATTAAACTTTAACAACATTATATGTCCACACAGACGAATTCGCAGACCGAAGCTAGTTAATTTTGAACCTAAACCTAACCTACGACATATGGGTGTATTTTGGCCTGCCTAACCTAACAAATAATCATTCAAATGTTTATAAAATCCACTTTTCCTTTCACAGATGCAACAAAAAGCAAAGAGAATGGCGCACGTCGCCATCGCCAAGAAGACCAAGCGCATGGGGCTCAAGGGAGAGGCCGACAGGTTCATCGGCACCAAGATGCCCAAACATCTGTTCTCGGGCAAGCGAGGAGTGGGCAAGACCGACCGGAGATAAGTGGCCAAGCGAGGAATGGGCAGACCATAGGCTTAGCAACTGGGACTTGTGTTGGACGATATGTGGATATGTTAAGGTCGTGTGTGGCGCATTTAAAAGTATATTTGAAGTTTTGTGTGAGTTTTTAGTAAAAACTCAGAAAAAACCATTTATGTTGATGTATAGTTTTGTAATGTATATCTTACATTTATGTTAATAAAGTAATTGTTTTCTTTTTTTTTTTGTATCAGACTTTATATTTATCTTTTTCATCATAACATCGTGGACTGCTTCAGTAAGAAGTCAATATCAAACCAGGTTAAAGTAATTTAGTGAGTCCGCACACGGCCTCGCAACTAAAAGTATGTATTGTAAATACATAAGTATGTAAATTTCTTATGTAAATGGAACAAATATGACGTTTGTATAACCATTTGCCCAGCTGTGGGACAATTATATAAATAATAAACATCAAGTTTGAAACCACTGTGGAGTTATTGACTGTAGTGAAAGATACACATTGGTATCGATTTAACGTTCTCGTGTATTCCAGTGTGGCTATTGTAAATAATGCCATTAATTTGATCACTGTACTTGCTCAAAAAACTTGTAACAGAGCTGAATTTAAATAAATACACTTAATTTGAATGACTGCTTTCGTTTTTATTTTTTCTCATTCAAAAAACCTTTTGTTGTTACAAAACAGTTTACGGTTTACAGTAAACAGTTATCACACACTTGATCACTGTTTTGTAAAAACGAAACAGTGACTTTCAGTGCCCGACACCCGGCTCCCAGGTAGAACGATAATTCTACTCACTCCCGCGTCACTACTCGCCTCCCGCGTCGTACACACAAATCGCCTCCTGCGTCGTACACACGGCTACACATCAAGCTATACCTACATTTCCAGTATAAGCTGACCTTACATTGTACGGAAATCCTATACAATGCCAATGCGAGATCAGCATAAACTGGAAATGTATAGCTTCATGTGTAGCCGTGTGTACATATAAATAGCTGTAGGTGGCGCCCATGTCCAGCACCCTGCCGGGCGCAAATCAAAACGTGCTATATAGTATAACTAGGACTTTGCCCGCGGCTTCGCTCCCGTGGTCTTTCCCGCGGGATCCGTTATTTTTCCCGGGATAAAAAGTAGCCTATGTTACTCCCTGAAAACTAAGCTTTCTAATGGTAAAAAAAATCAGTCCAGTAGTTTTGGAGAATATTCAATACAAACAAACAATCAAGCCCTCAACATGTCAAAGGTAGCCCATACGTAAACAAAACATTTTCTAGATTTTTAGAAGTTTAACTTGATTAAGGCGTAGTATGTTTCTCTGATGACACAGATGCTTGTGAATCATTTTGTTCTAGTAATACATAAATAAATAATAACATAACAGCTTTTACTGGAATTAATTGAAAACAAAAAAGGGTATTATTGTTATAAACCTTGAGTTAAAAAAAAAATACAAGGAACCGACTTCATCTAAGACAAGTTTAGCTTAATAAGTTGTCAAAGTCAAAGTCAAAGAATTAAAATTATTATTATTATTAGAATCTTTTATTTTACATTATTACATATAAATTATATTTTTAAATATTAGAATAAAAGAAAATATAAAAACATTTAAAAATATAAAAAATAGTAGCCCACCGGTATCGGGAGCAGGGTCCAAGCTACCGGCGGTCAGGGCTCCAGAGAGAGGAACCTCCTAACAATGCGAGCCGTGTCCAGGAGTACCGCTTTCTGGATCAAGCCCTTAATCCAGCTGCCCAACGAGAGCCTCCTTAGGTGTTGGTCGAGGCTCTTAGCAATTAAGCCATTGGCTGATATGACTATCGGCACAATGATCGCTGAGTCCACATCCCACATGTCGACAACCTCGCGAGCCAAGTCAAGATACTTAATTTGTTTATCTTTCTCGGCTTTCACGAGGTTCCCGTCATGCGGGACCGTTATGTCAATGATCATTGCGCGCCGCTCTCCTCGATCCACCACCACTATATCAGGCCTATTAGCAACAATGGTCCTGTCAGTGATGATGGATCGATCCCAGTACAATGTGATATTTCCATTTTCGAGAACTGGGTCGGGCACATACCTGTAGTACGGTACTTCCGATTCCACAAGGCTGTATTTCAGAGCAAGTTGCTGATGGATAATCCTGGCTACAAGGTTGTGTCTATGCAAGTACTCTTCGTTAGCTAGACGAGAACACCCGGAGATAATGTGTCGGATTGATTCTCCCGGACGGTGGCATGCCCGACAGATGTCAACCGTGCCGTCCTTCACAATGAATCTCCGGTAATTGTTCGTCATCATAACTTCGTCCATAATTGCACAGACAAAACCTTCGGTTTCCCCAAAGAGGTCACCAAAACGCAGCCAGGCTACGGACGCTAATAAATCTACATCGGGTCCATGTAGGGCCCGGAAGTAGCGTCCGTGAAGCTCCTTACTCTGCCATACCTCCTTGCGATCATTAGTGTCAAGTACTACAGGCCTGCGCCAGTTCTCTTTAGCCAACGAGAGCGGCGTAAGGCCCTTGTCCACCGCGACCACATCTCGAAGCATCCCCACATCGGCTTCTAGGAAATATTCCCTGAGACTGCATATCTCGCGATTGTGGAGGGTCTTAGCGTTTAAAAAGCCTCGACCTCCACACTTTCGCGGGATATACAGTCTCATTAACGATGACCGTGGATGATGCATTCGATATGCAGTTAGCAGCGTACGGACCCTCCTATCCAGGGCGTCGAGTTCGGTCTGAGTCCATTTGAGTACGCCGAAAGAGTACATCAAAACCGGCATGACCCAACCGTTGAAGGCGCGCACCTTGTTTCCGCCTGATAGAAGACTATTAAATACTTTCTTCAGGCGGCCAAAGAAGCGCTCCTTCAACGATTGCTTCATGTCAGTAACATTGATGCCCAACGCTTCCGACATACCCAAATACTTATAGGTTTCGGATGCGGAGAGGGCTCTAAGGTTTATGGAATCCGAGAGTTGGGTTCCAACGGATTCCACAATCTCCCCTCGCTTTACATGCATGACCGCACATTTGTCCACACCAAATTCCATCCTGATGGCTCTACTGAAAGTTTCAGTTACTTTCAGTAGCTCCATCAGTTGCAAGTTGTTGGGGGCAAAGAGTTTTAGATCATCCATGTAGAGGAGGTGAGATATAACCTGACCACCTCTCCTCAGCCGATAGCCTAAGCCTGAATACTCCAGCAGTGTGCTGAGAGGATTCAGGGCTAAGCAGAACCAAAGTGGACTTAAACTATCGCCCTGAAATATGCCTCGCTCGATTCTTATCGGTTCGCTATTCCTCTGGATATTTCGACATCCTGGATAGCGAAGGACCGTCCTCCATTGCCCCATACACGACATAAGGAAGGTGCGCAGAGTTGCATCTACTTTATACAACTCCAGCACCCTCATGAGCCATGTATGTGGCACCGAGTCATAGGCCTTCTTATAATCTATCCAACATGTCGACAGATCCTTTCGGGAACGACGAACCTGTTGGCTAATGGCCATATCAATGAGGAGTAGCTCCTTAGTACCACGGGATCCGTTCCTACATCCATTTTGAGAGGTAGACATGATGGAGTTAGTGTCTATATGTTTGTTAATTTTAGCTCTCAAAATAGATGTAAGAACTTTATAGACCGTCGGTAAACATGTGATCGGTCTATAATTTTTGGGTTCCGCGGTGCTACCAGATTTATGGAGCAGGTGGGTAACTCCTGTCGTTAAGAACTGGGGTAGCGAACCAGACTCCAATGCAGTCTGGTACTGAGCCGCCAAGCGAGCGTGCGACCTTGTAAACCATTTTATCCAGAAGTTGTGCAGCCCGTCCGGCCCTGGAGACTTCCAGTTGGGCAACGGACGAACTGCACGAGCTACATCTTGGGGGCAGATGGTAATAGCCCCCATTTCTGGTATTGGATCGCAGGCTCGCTCGACTTCCCGAGTCCAACCTCCTTCGGTGTGGCTGACAGGCGCCGACCAGATACTCCGCCAGAAAGAACACATGGCATCATCATCAGGAAGGCGCGTGTCAACCAAACCTTGGGTCGGTCGCTCCCAATCCCTATAAACCCACCTTTCATCACTTTGGAAGGTGCGGTTCTGAGTGTATCGCTCTACTCGCCGCTTATACCTACGAATACGGTTTGCCCATGCATATACTTTCTGCTTCAGAAAGTCGATGCGCTCTGTGACACGGGACACATAGTCCTCAGGGCCGATATCAGTCCCTGAGAACGCCCGTCTCACAAAACGCATTACTCTAGGGCGAGTATTGCCCTCCCTGAAGCAGATAAGTTTGCCAATGAGTGCTCTGGCCCCACCAATACGGCGCTCAATCCTGCACTGCCAAGCTGGTACGGCTGGTTTCGGTCGTGTAGCTCTAGAGTCATTTGCAAATTTGACGTGAGCTACACGACATGCCGCTACAGCCGCGCAGTACAGAATTGAATGAGTATCGGTGAGGTCTTCGCAGATATCAAAATAGTTTGATAGCTGCGAATCCAGAGCCGCCACCAGCGCCCTATTTTTGTTATGCATGGGCAAACGAGGTAAGCGTGGTCTAAGTTCGGGCGACATGAACCGATATTCCCGAATCGCACCCTCCAAAGCACTCCTCAATTCCTCATTGCACTGGGTACTTACGTTTGTAGCCCTGTCATCAATCCCTTCGTCAGCTTGACTTGTAGTCACCTGTGATGGTACTATAACACTCTGCGACGGGGAGGTAATGACATGGCTACTCCGCATTTCATCTCGTAGGCGATCAAGTACAGTGTCATCCAACATATGATTACGCTGGATGACCCGTACCTGATCCGACAGTCGTTGTGCCGAAACGTTGACAGCTGGCTCAAGCACCTGAAAAAGAGAGAGCATCCGAACACGGTACGCGGTCAGGTTGTTTCCCCCCTCTGTAGCCCCATAGTATGAGCGCATGACGTTCTCGTTGATGGATTGTGTCCATCTCATGCGCTGCACACTTCCGCCGGGAGCTGGGACCCTATCAGAGACCGGTGGGCCTCGAGGTCCTAAGCCGTCCGGCGGCCGGTGTCCTCCCCGTCGACGAACAGGTGGTGGCGTCGTGGGCGGAGAGAAATACTCGTCGCTCGAGCTCGACGCAACTGCCGCGGCCGGTGTCGTCACAGCGCTCACAGTGGGGCTGGGTACCGGCGGCGGCGAGGCGGAGCTGAGCGTAGAGTCCGGAGGTGGTAGGCGTGCTAGGCGTGCGGCCGATCTTGTCAACATCTTCATTCGATCATAATTTTCCTGTATATTCTTGTTTTATGGGAGGTGACATCTGTCATGTCACCTCCGATTCGGCAGTTTTTAATAAAATTCTATTGCATTTTGGTGGATTGTGATCTTTTTACTGAAATTATTGTGGTTTCCTGGTTTTAGGTTTAATATGTATTAAATAATGTAGAAAAATCTCGTAAAAATGCGTCAAAATTAATATAATTGTTACAATTATGTACAGGAGATGTTCTGTTGACAAGGTGCTGCCAGTATATTAATTTTTATTATTATATTTTTTTAGAATTATTATTAGAATTTTTATTGTGAGACAGTGGTTACAGAGTTGTTAATTGTTAAATGGTGTGCTTTTGCACTGCTCCACCATGTTAGGTATACAATAGTTCACAATTTATTATGTTAGACCTAAGTTTACGTTGTATATTATATTAATTCAAAGATACATTTCAATTGTATTATAGCTTTATTTTGCATCAAAACATAAAAACAGTTTGGCACTAACTTATCACGAATCTGTCGGACAAAAATTCATGTACTGTATAATATGGTCTGTTTACGAGGAACTCATTTAATTTTTTCTTGAAAAATAGAATTGTTTCAATTTCTCTTATTTGCTTAGGAAGCTTATTATAAATTCGTGAAGACATTCCGAAGAAACTTTTAGAAAGTAGGGCTGTTTTTGAGGGTATATTATTTGCTATTTTGTCGGCATGTCGACGGGAGTGCAGGTTACCAAACTTTTCCCTATTGGTTTTTACAAATGTAGCGACCTCATAGATGTAGAGAGCAGGAAAAGTTAAAATCTTAAGCTTTTTAAAATATGGCATACAGCTATCTGGGGCACGTATGCCACAAACAGCTCTAAGACATTTCTTTTGCGCCCTAAAAGCGAGTTCCCTGTTTGTAGCATTCCCCCAATAAATTAGTCCATATCTAAGCGTAGACGTTACATAGGCATGATAGGCGGTTAGTACTGCTGCTTGATTTACAATCTTATATAGTCTGTACAATGCGTAGGAAAATTTATTTAGTTTTTTACACACCGTATCAATTTGAGTTTTCCATGACATATTTTTGTCAATCCATAGTCCTAAGAATTTGGTGGTATCTGTTTCCTCTATTTTTTTCATTCCATAATTTACATTTAATGTCAAAGGGGTTTTTCTTTGGGAATAACTAACTATTTTTGTTTTATCTAAATTAATTATGAGATTATTACATTTTAACCAATTTACAATGTCATTTAAAGTTTCGTTTATGTCATTTTCAAATGTGTTGATGTCAGTCGGAGAAAATACAGCAGTGCTATCATCAGCAAAAAGGACTAACGGAATTTTCACGGCTCTTGGTAAATCGTTTATATAAATAAGGAAAAGCAAGGGACCCAAGACACTTCCCTGCGGCACGCCATATGTAACATTGCTTGGGCTTGATAAATACTGCACTTCAGTTTTCGTCACAAAAGAAAGCTTATTTATTTCAGTTATTTGCAACCTGTGGCTTAAATACGATTTTATCAAGTCTAGAGCATTACCCCGTATCTATACAGTTTTTCGATCAGTAGTTTATGATCCACATGGTCGAAAGCTTTGGTCATGTCCAATATACATAGCCGTTACTGGTGTCCTAATGTTCATATTTTTGTAAATCTTAATAAGATCGTAGATGGCCATATTGATAGTTTTGCTTTTACGGAATCCATTTTGTTCACTGACAAAAAGATTTTGTTTTTCAAAATAGTTATAAATGCTATTATTGATTACTTATTTTGGAAAAAATAGGGATTAAAGCTATTGGCCTGTAGCAAGAAATATCCTCCTTTTTACCCTTTTTAAACAAAGGCTTGATGATTGATACTTTTAGCTTACTGGGAAATTTTCCGTTTAGGATGCATAGATTAATCAAGTAGCTTAGAACCAGACTAATGGATAATGCGATGTACTTTATAACTGACGTAGATATATTATCGTATCCAGTACTGTGTGTATTTTTTAAAGATTTTATGATTTTAAATATATCATTTGGAATGGTAGGACATATAAATAAGGAATTATAATTATTATCAATCAATGTCAGAGCTTTATTTTGATGTGATGTGTTGTAAATGGTCTAAGATATCACCCCCTTCAGGCTTTGCACCCATCTACCAAACACCCTGTATAATAATTATTTAATTTTCAAGAGAAAATTGCAACAGAGACATTTTTAATCGGCTTCTTTTGAGTTCAGACCCTCTCATGAGAAGCGTAAAAAGTAGACTTAATTCCTTCTTGCCAGAAACAATTCTTAGAAACAAAACTTCTCCCTGCGAATCCGAATGAATCTGGTCATTCTTCAGAAAGCGAAGATGAAAATTAGACAGATTTTTATATTTTCATTAAGACTCGATTTAATATTAAATCGTTTTTTCTATTTACTAATATCGTTTAGAACCAATATTGACCACAAAACAATTTTGGCCGCGTAGATCATTCAAATACCCGTATGTGCGACTTTTTGGGCGTACTGCGGGCATGGGTCAATCAACCCACTTCTGGGTGGTCCCGAAACCCGATATCCTACGGGACCACTTGAGATTAAAATGACGATATCTCTAAAGTTTTGTATGACAGCTGTTTACAAAACTTATGTCGTTGGAATCGTTATGAAATAAGCTAACACGTTAAAAATGGACAAGTACAGTTGTGCCTCGTAATATATTTTTCCATACATTATACTTCCCTGAGTTATCGTTATGCAGTGGACGTCCACGATAAAATTGTCATAATAGGAATTATATAAACCGCGCATACCGTGCTGCAAAAGCGTGGTGATTTCACGCAACCGGGGTCTCCAATTAAATCCACGTAAAGGGAACTACGGGGTCATCATAGTTAAACCTAGATGGCGCTAGTAGCAACAGTAAGGTAAGTAAGGTCAACAGTACACTATTGATAACAATTTGATTTAAATAGCACTTTTAATTCATAGCAGTTTGGGCGATTTTTGTACTTCAAAAGTTACTGCAGACGTGGTTGTTGCTGTTGAGAAAATATTGATTGAAAGAGACGATCATTCGAATTGAATTTTTTGACTTTAAAATATCTCTAAAGTTTGATTTGTGATATTCATCGTTCTAGATCTATCATATCGAATCTAAAAAACAAACAAATAATACATAAGTACTTTATTTACGTTGCTATGATTTATTTTGCAAGAAAGTACGCATCAATTTTACAAATGTATTTGGTTATATGACTTTACACGTTATTGCGATTGAATAAAGATCATTTTTGTCTAAAGCCGTAATAAAGATTGATGATTTTGAGGGCGCACTTAGCTCGGATGTGACCGGTTTTACGAATTTTGCCAATGCTACACACAAGTTGTGTCGACCTGTACGTAACTGTCTTGTACATGGAAAGAAAAAGATCCAATATTTATCATTAAAGTTCCATTTTGATTGTATGCGTGACTCTTTCATAATAATAATGCAAATTAACATACAATTTATGGAGCCTCCTTTCCTTTGGTCTCGCCTTTTCCCGCTACGCGGGGTCGGCTTTCCCAATAATGCAACGCCTTTTATTTTGAAAAATTGATTGAAAGAGACGATCGAATTAAGAGTGGTAATAAAATCATCTTTATTTTGTAATGAACATCAAATCAGTATTACCATGTTTATGAAAGATTTACACAGGTAAAAATAAAACACAAAATTAGCAAAATGAATGGCACATTTATATTTAATTAATATTATTCATTTTTATAATTAGACCTTTCTTGTAGTTATATTTTAATCTATGCATTTGAACAGGAAAAGAAAACACAAATGCTCTATGTTACATAGGCTGCTGGGGTTGCCATTGACAAAAACAAAAAAATAATAACAAAAAAGCCTCATTTTGTACACAATCTCCAGGACAGTATAACGGGTGTCTAATTTTACCATTCATTGGGTACTGAGCATCAGTTGCGAATAAATTACAGGGCGAATGCGTACATATTAAAAAAATCTTAAAATAGACCTACATAGTACGCATAAACAACAAATTATAGATAATTATTAATCAAGAACTTAATTATCACTAAATGGAAGAGGAATCAACTAAACTAAACTAAAAGAGCGATAGTAAGTCTTACAACTAAATGTAGAATACTAATAAAAAGATATTTTGAATTTTGTAATATCATTTGCGTCAATTTTCTGTTACAAGTCTATTTCGATTCCATGAAAATTAATTTGGGTCGCTTTTGACAACATATCGTGATAATTAAGAGAATATAATGATATAAAATTAGAGTGTACCATGTAGCAAGTTATTTATTTATAGAGGACTGAAATATTATGCCTAATATAATAATAGAAAAATAAGAAATGGTGCTAGAAAAATGATGTGTTGTCAATAACGACCTATTATTTAACTGAGAGAGTAATATTAACATATTTTTAGCGTCCAATATACATGTTAGTATGACCAGCATTAAAAAAACTTTCGAGACATTACACAGTCAGTGATTGATTTCAAAATATTCAAGCATGATTGTGTTTGGAATAATCAATTATTTAAAAAGCTATATTCATTATAATTTCTTAAAAATAAATATTTAATAAAAATCTAAGACCTGTTTCTCTTTAACAGAGAAAATCATTAATCAAATACTTTTTAAAGTATATATAAATTCTATAAGGTTTTTTTTTTCGAAAATTATAATAAATACAGCTTTCTCAAAATATACACGATTCATAATCTTCAATGATTCAAGGGGAAATCAACCTTAAACCTATATAATACAGAGTACCATTTAGACTATCAACTAAAATGGATAGATTTAAGTCGGGTAGTTCGACAATAATATTGCTCCTGAATAAAGTGTTAACTCCCGAATTTTAACAATGAATCAAAAGCAATATTTTTGTTGAAAAAAATAATTTTGGAAGGTAAGAGAATGGATGACCCGTATTTACACGACCATACTGGTCTTTATGAACTCAATATGAGATAATAGGTAAACAGACACATGTTTTAAGTTTATCATAGATACAGCACAAAAAAGAATCTGTCATTACTAAACTGGGGTCGATCAAATAATAGATTTTCCCACCCGTATTACCTATTACCTCATTGCCAATTTAAAAAAAAACCTAAATCAATTTTCTTTATAAAACGTATTCTAGTCATTTTCAGAGTGTTGCAAAGTTTTATAAAACGTATTCTAGTCATTTTCAGAGTGTTGCAAAGTCAAATATGGGCGAAATATACGATGTCATCAAATCGATTATTACCTTAAAAAATCTCCTGAACCCGACTCGGATGTCGAAACAACTAAAGATACTATACTAAACTCATTACCGCAGTAACTGTGACAGTACGTATCATAGTGGTTTCGAAAAAATAATAATGTCATGATAATAATAACAATAATAATTTAGTTTCATAATATTTGTCAGAAATCGAATTGTTATCTAAATCATTGAGCGGAATTGGTAAATATATTTTTTAATTAAATATATACAGGGTGTCATCAATTATGCGATTTTATTTTTAGACTGGCGACTGCTACGTTTTTTTTTTTTAATATTGTGCGCGTTGTGTAAAAATATAGGTATATTTTAAAATTATATTTTTCTATATTTTAAAGTAAATACAGATTCTGATTTTTGATGTCGCTATTTTGGTTATTATCCTAAAGATATATCAATTCCATACAGATCGGCGATCATAATGCGACTTTTATAATGGCAAGACAAAGTCGCGACAGTCGCAAGTCTGAAAACGTTTAAAACATCTTTTTAAAGGAATTAAACCAATGTCATTTGCTATATTTTCATTACGTAATATGCAATCATTCACTTCTTTCTTTGTCCAAGAAAAAATAGCAAATGCCAGATATTTAAAAAAAAAAACAAAAAAATATAATTAAAAACTTACACAAAAAATGTATAAGTACTTTACGATCTCAAGGCGAATAGCTACCGAATATATTCTAAAAAAGAAAATTATTATTTATAATAAAAAATAATACTACGTTTAAGTAGCTCGTAGATCTCCCGGACCGCGAAAAGTGTCAAATAGTGTCAAAAATACAGAAATAGTGTCAATGATACAATTCACTGGAGTTTTGGTACAAAAGTGTCACTTAAGTACTTTTCTTAAGTTAGCAGCCATTTCTTTACATATTTTTTTTGTAAACTTGTAGATTATTTCTCCTAAAAAACATATGTATAAGTACTATTTTCATAAGTATTTAATTATTTCAAGCACAATCATTACCTTCTTTTTTAAATCATTGTTCAACAAATTTACAAAAAAAAAAGTACAATTCACACCACTTGTCTATGAGAAAGGATCACAAAACAACATACTGTTTTATTGTCTAGCTTCTGAAACTCAGCATAAGCGGTGAAGTGGTGTCTATGGCAGCGACATAGAGAAAATTTAAAAAAAAATCGTAATTAAAAATATCTTCATTATTTTTCTCATTTCTTATCTATTATATACCTATACATATACTAAGTTAATATTTTACATGGATTATGTCTTTGGATTGAAGACATAAAGAAACTCCCCGCTCGTCTGATGTTACGTTTTTTATAAAACTATTTCTATTTTCTAGTAATATACACACTTATATACTACAGAGTCCGAAATATAAGTCACTACGCACTGCTGGTTACCATTTTTTAGTATTTTTTTTAGTTTATTTAAATAATTCTTTGGAACTCTCGTCCGATGTGGAGTTTTTAGTTGAGCTTGGAATGTAAATTACCAATGATGACGTGATTGTGATGACGTCAGGCGGCAGTATTTAGTACCCATAGTTTAAGGCGGACTCAAGCGTTGCTGGAGTATACGATGGGTAGGTAAAGATACAAAATTTTTAGTGATGTCACTGCCGAGAGAAGTCATTTTCTTGAAAGTTTTTACCTAAAAATTGTCATGATTATAAATTCGTTACGTTGTTAGAAATTCAGGATAAATAAAGTTATAATATATTTATGTGAAATAGGGTAAATATAAATAAATCTATGATTTTTATTAAAAAGGATTGAAGATTTCATTTGAATACAAATAGATAAAGAGTCACCCGAAATAGAAGAAAAGACAAAAAATCCATTTGTAAATAAGAAAAAAAAAAAAAAAACAAGGAATAGACTTTTTTTTTTGGAATTAGAGAGCCTAAAATTATAGTCAAAAATTGGTAATTTCCTGCACCAAACCCAACAGTCACTGGGCACTTAAAAACGTTGATTTTCTTTAAAAATCTGCTAGTAAAGTGTGTACTTATAATAAAATAAACTTACGATTAAGTAAAATGTAAACTTTTACTTATGGCATTCTTCCGTTGGGAAGACAGTGTCCCACTCCCGTTCAACGGGCTTTTATTAAAAATAATAAGAGAAATAAAAATAAAATGCAACGATTACTGGTTTACGTGTGCATGTTTGGTTGATTAAAAAAAAACTTTTTTTCCAAGCTTTTTTTAAGTATTTAAATAAAAATGAGTAACAAATGTAAATGAAGAAAAACAAAATTTTTGAGTGATATGAAAAATGTACAGGCTGTTACTTATAAAGCTACTATAATTTAATAAATATATTCATTGTCATGCACAATTCGATTTCATGCAGGATTCAGATCTTTTTACAGTAATTAAAAATCATTGATATTGAGCAACTTTACCATACATTGGTAAAAAATAACAGCCTGTATATTTTTTTTCTTGAAAGGCAGAAAAATCAGCAATTTTCATAGATGATCAATTTTTAACACAATAACAAAAAACCACAATAAATAGAAATTATAACTCCATATTTCTGCCTAGAACATTCTTTCTCGTTCTTTGATTCAAGACACAAATTACCTAAATTCGGAAAAACAAAAAGGTTCAAAATATCATAAGCATTTGTTACTCACATATCCCTCAACAAAGCCTCACACACACGCAACCATTAACAAAAAATTATATCCTTGCACACGTTAGTCGCAACTCGCAGTGGCGGGCGACAGTGGCGCGACTGTGGCGCGACCGTGGCGCAACTATTCCGTCGCTTGTGATGTCGCAGTGCGTAGCTAGCGCGCGGCGCGTCGCTATTGCGGGCCCGTGGGCGGCTGGCCGGGCAACTGGCCCATGCCCTGCGGACAGATAGATACAAAGGTAAGGGAATTGTCTTTTATGGAAAAAACATTGATCGCCGCCATCTTGTTTTTTTATTACATTGCACAAATGTTTACTAACAGCGCCCTCTGACAACGTCATTTGAGCGCCACAAGATTCTAGTAGCAGTGTATGTGACCTTTTTAAGTATCATGAAACTGTACAGAATGTAAGAGATTTTAGAATGTTTTGAAGGACAGTTTTTCTTGATTTCGAAGGTGGTTATAGTTTGACTTCACCGCTGTACCGCGCCTAATTTCATTAATTTTGACAACTAAACAATTGCCATTCATTGCTACTACCTTACTTGAAGGTCGTTACTTGTCAATTGATGTGTAAGCACGGCTACACATCAAGTATTTCAGTATAAGCTGGCCTCGCACTGTACGGAAATGTGTAGCTTGATGTGTAGCCGTGTGTACTACGTTGTTGATGAGTTGTCGCAGGAGGCCTGCGCACTTACCGGCATGGGTTGATAGTGCTGTAAGGGCGCGGGCAGCAGTTTGGGCGCCTCTTCCGCCTTCTCCTCCTCGCGGCGTTTCAGACACGCCGCTTTAGGGTTTAGGTTGCGTTCTGCAAATAAATAATTAACGTTTCAGACACGTTCTTATCTTTACATTACATAACACCACGCCTTGTTTCCCCGAATGGTTGGGCAGAAGTGTACCTATTCTAACAGGGTACGAGTCTATTGCCATCAAGCGGACACAAATCCAGACTCCGGGTTGCTACTGAGAAATTCCAGATTGAAAAACCCAATATCACTTTGCCCGACCTGGGAATCGAACCCAGGACCTCATGCTCAGTAGTAGCGCTTGCGACCACTAGACCAAAGAGGCAATTCTTATCTTTCTTAACAGTAAATTATACTTATTAACGTCTTATAGCTAAAATAGTTTTGTCCTATCACTAAGTTGACAGCGATCTGTTCGTGGATCGGCGACCATCCAGTTCTCATCGAGACCCCCTCGTGTCTCGAAAATCACGAAAAGCCGTTGGTCCCGGCTGTCATTCGTAGGTCTTTGACAATCGTTACGGGTCGTCAGAAGCCCGAAAGTCTGACAATACCAAGGGGTATCATGTTACCCAGTATCTGGAGGTCAGATAGGCAGTCGCTCCATGTAAAGTACTGTATTCAATTGCATCCGGTTATACGAGAAGACGACCGTAATAAAGTTGGGAAAAGGCAGATGATGGTGTCTTACCTCTGACTTGCTGTTCTAGGGTCATTATGACCTCGACGGCCATATTGAGTATGCCGAGCTTGGTCTGTGGCTTATCACTCTTGAGGTGGGTCATACACATCCTGCCCAGTTCTTTTAGAGCTTCGTTTATATCTCGTATTCTTATCCTGTGGACGGAGGCAGAGTTTGCTCAGATAAAGTAGACAGATCATTTTAATAAATATTGTTTTTAGAAACAGTGTGTTTTTATATGCAATATGTATAGTTGATACGTTAAGACCGTTCGTTCTGAAAGTTGGCAACGTCGTAAATAGCTGTCAAATATTTACCTGTTTTGATTAATTTGGCAATATTACTGTATGGAAATAAGAAATATCGCTCACTGGTGAACTACATAGAATATTAATAATGAATTGCAATTATACCACTGAATTTGATGTTGTAACCGTTTTAGGTGTAAAAAGGCATTTGAAAAGTTTCCTAGATAATAATTATTGCATTTCATAACAAATATTCTAGGTCACTAGATAACCATATTTCGTATTTCCATACAGTAATATTACAAAATTAATCAAAACAGCGAAATATTTGACATCTATTTGCGATGTTGCCGCTCTTAAATGAGGCAAGCAATTAAATTTTGGAAGGAATTTATATTTTCTGATAAAGATATTTAGAGTTTCTAAAAGGTCAGGATTTGTTTGAAAAATCAAATTTATTTTACGAACTGATTATACTGATTATAGAGAGTAAAATCACACTGTTCTAAAAACATTTTCAGTACTGCATACATAATGCGACGCGTGCTATTCGAGTAGGCATCCATTGTTGCATCTAATTATTTTTTACATACCGAAAGATGTTTATTTTTATTTTTATGGAATCCTTATCAATTACAACATGTTTGATAGCCAATTCAATGTGCACGCGAAGTCTTTACATTTTACAGAGAAGCAGATGTGATTGTGTTGTGATGCAAAAACAATTAGAACACAGTAAATAATAAAAAGCTTGATAACATTGGGTCACAGTGTGTAAAATTCCTGAAATTAAATTGGTTAATTTATTACACAAAAAGTTCCAGATCCACACATTTTAAGTTTTTCGTATGCACTCAATTAGTAAACTTATATTTAAATCCTAACTAATATTATAAATGCGAAAGTGAGTTTGTTTGTTTGTTGGTTTGTTACACTTTCACGCTAAAACGGCTGAATTGATTAGGATAAAATTTGGCACGTGGGTAGACCATGACCTGGAGAAGTACATAGGCTACTTTTCATCCCGGATCGTAGACGAAGTCGCGGGCAACAGCTAGTAATTCAATAAATGTGGGAATATAGAAACATTTTGACATTCAGGTAGGTAAAATGTTTAGAATTTGATTCAAATATGTTTTTGTTTGTGCGTGTGTATAGTGGAACAAACAAACACACCACTCACACAATGTTTTCAATGGGTACACATTCAGGTAACCAACTTAATTTGTCTGTAAGTATATTCAAATCACAACTTTCATGCTAGACAGTTGTATGAAATGGCAGCCCCGGAGGGGGAGCAAACCGGGGCCCGTGCCCCGGTTGTATGAAATGGCAGCCCCGGAGGGGGAGCAAACCGGGGCCCGTGCCCCGGTTGTATGAAATGGCAGCCCCGGAGGGAGGCAAACCCCGGGGCCCGTGCCCCGGGCGCCAACTTCAGAGGGCGACAAATTAAAGCGTGGCAGCCACCCAGCACATCGCAACTTGATAATGAGTGAGACGCACAGCACATATCGTCTTTCTATTTCCTTCTTTTTTTACAACAGTTTTGGCACCCCTGTTGGATTAGGGCATTATGGATCGATTCAATTTGATTATTATGTTGCTGCCAACATTTGAAAATTTAAATTTCGCGGGCTATCATCCCCACAAAGGATTGGCGCGGGGCAGTAGACGGTAGTTGTTGCACCGCATCCTATTACACAGCAAATTGACGTAGGGTGTCAATTTGCTTAACAACTGTACAAAATTCCTTTTTGAGCACTAGTTCCTCTCGCCAGCCCCTCGACGGGCGCAATACAACTCTTCTCTCTCTCTTTATGGCTTATATTGTATCTCCCACGTCTATCTTACCTCTCCCTCGCGTTGTTGGCCTGCCGCCTCTCTTTCTCGCGCATCGCCTTCGCCTGTGGGTCGGCCTCGTCGTCTCCTTCGTCCGCTGACGAACAGCTGGTGCCCAAATGTATGGGTTAGATCGTAAGCTATTGTATGTATAGACTAAGGTATGGCTGGAGCCGTTGAAAATTAGTGGGGATTTTAATTGAAAACTAAATTTTGACTTTGACTTTACATAGATACATAACATCACGCCTGTATTCCCCGAAGGGTTAGGCAGAGGTGTACCTATAGTACACCCACATTTCGCCAGTTATGTTGAAGTCCCATGTAATAGGGGGCAAGCCTGTTGCCATCAACCGGGCATAAGTCCAGCCTCCGAGCTGCCACTGAGCAATTCCAAAAACCCAATAACACTGCCCGATCCGAGCATTGAATCCAGAACCTCATGCTCAGCAGTAGCGCTGTGGTCGCAACTAGACCAACGAGGCACTCAGGACAACAAATAGTTTTAGATATTTGGACTTATATTTTATGGTTTGACTTTATCTTAAAATATTATGAAAAAAAAAGGTTATTCCACCAACTAGACCATTTACAGAAATATTGATTTTCCAAGAAGTCTTTCAATTGTCAAGAAATAAGCAAGATTTTTAGTTGCTTTTTGCAAAGTGTAGTTTAAATTCCCATGGAAAAGAAGGAGTAAAATAAAGGATAGAAAAGGACAATATATTGTCAGGAAATCAGGATGAGAATGCAACAGAGATAGCTGTATAAAGCCAAGGGAAGAAGGAGAAGGCTTTGCCCAGTCGTCTGATTTAATTGGAAAACATACGTTTCTCTGAATTTTCTACGCCTCCAACCAACATGTCAAAAAAAGACCTCCTCTCTATTGAAACAATAATTAACGAAAAAACATAACCTGCCATTGCTCCCCTCGGCGAAGGCGGCGCGCGAGAGAGATCTGCCGACCCTGTTCTTACAGCTAGCGTATATACTAATGTGAAGAATGCACTTGAGCTTGGTTTTTCTGGAGCTTAAGGTGTGAGTGAGTGATGTCATTAATTGCGTTTCTGAATCATAATTTGGTTATTTATGGTCTGCGCGGACTGGCGGAAGAGACGGCAGAGGATTTTGATCTGTGCCCGACAGGGTCCATATTGATCTTTTACTTTTTATACCATCTATGTAATACATATGGAATGCAATAAAGAATTGAGTATTGAGTATTGAGATTAATTCAAAATACCGTAAAAGGAGCAGAAATGTGCATCAATTCAGAAAGTGGTAATTTGACCGATATAATTTTTTTGACTTAATGCCATCAATTTAACACCTTTAAATAATCTTTCAGTGAAAAAAGGGCCCAATTTTTTTAATTTTCTACGAAATGGCAGCCGATTCACATTATGACATTACTTTTGGTATAAAATCGTGCTCACACAATATAAGCTCAAGTGCCTTCGTCACGAATACAAGCTGATGAGTCCCAACAGCCGTTTATTAATTAATAAGCGTATGATTGTAATGATTTGTTAATATAACTCCAAGCTGCTCGATGATACAAGTGATGATGATGATTTACAATGATGATAGTTTTAGACCTCGAGTTTTCCTACATATTATAAATCGAAATGTCTTTCTGTCCGTGTGTTCGTTAGTGCGCTAACAGTTCGAGAACCAGCACTGTCTATTTTGACAGTTCAACCGCATTCATTGCGTTATTAACGTAGTTGAGCAAACAAATTTTTCGAACATATAAAGCAATGAATTAGCAATATCCTTCAAAATGATTCAGATTTTGATTGGTCAATTGGGGAGCAGTTATCCGATTTATTTATTTTTTAATTAAAGTTTTTACGTAGCTCAGGAACATGTTCAAGCTACTGATAGAGGCTCATCATCATCTATCATAATTATTTAATGTTTTTTTCTGGTAAATCCTGGAACAAACCCCGCCAATATTCATGCTACTAAAAATCTACCATAACACTGTAAATAGTCAATTACAGTTTTCTGGAAAAAATTACAATTAACTCCAATTTATAAAAGTTTGTTCTATGACTTACCCCTTCCGCCTACCTAGGAGTACCACACAGAAATGAGCTTTATTTTCAAGACAATAAAGCATAAAATAGAGGATATTTTACACACTGTGACCCTGTTAGAATGACGTGCGCTGAAACTATAACACAATGTTAGTATATTATGTACCAATACAACATGTAAAAAAAAACCCTGTCCGATCCGTGAGAGTGTTGTTAGGTATCGTACTGAGAGTATATTTACGTGGTAACATTCAGGAAAAAAGAAAAAATAAATGCGACACTTTTTTTTTCAATGCGGGCGCTGGACTTTTTGCGGATGTCTACAAGTAATAAAATTCTCATAGTCCGTAGTAGTGTTGAAAATTTGCAAATTTTAATGGATTAGGGGTAATTTTGGTACAAAAAATGTGAATTTTAAATAGCAATAACTTTTTAATTTCAATAATAATAAGATTTTTTATCAGTACTATGTGCCCCTTTCGGATCGGACAGGGTTTATTTACATATAGTATTACATAAAATAAAATTATGGCGGTTTCTACAATTTTGATTAACTTTCGTGCAATATATTGAAAAATTCCAAATATTTCCGACAAAGTAACCATGGTAGACAGTGGACAGATCTTGGTAAAGTCACCAAATAAACAGTGCTGAATAAAGTGATCGCAAATAAATAAGTGATGATATTATAAAGATTATCGTGGAATTGTGATGGAAGTGTGTTTACCATAATCAAATGTGTAAGCAGTGTTGCCAACCCTACTGTTTTAACAGTAAAAGTACTGTTTTTTTTGTACTTTAGGCGCTATCCGAAGCACAAAATCCAAAATGTTTGTTTCTTGCTTTTCGTCTACTGTTCTGGTGTTTTAACACAAAACATATAAAAAGTAAAGGTTTGGATATTTTTTTTTTCTTTATCATAAGTTAGACAGTAGAATTACTGTTCTGAAATCACTATTTACTGTTTTCTACTGATTTTTAGGGTTGACTTGTTGTTTTTAAGTTTGTTAGGATTGGCAACACTGAGTAAGGCTTAGAACATGTGAAACTAAAATAAAAAGACATATTCAATGGCAATTTGTGAGAACATTACTTTTTAAAATTAATTAATCGCAATATTTTGGGCTAAAAGTTATTTAAGTACCACTGAATCTGTCTTTCGATAACAAGAATGGTTTCAGTTCCAAAATGACGTGAAAAAATACATTTGATTGAGTCCTTTTTTTTCAGCAAAATAATATATTTTTCACAGACAATTTTATAACTAACCAAGTACAATTATAATTAAAACAGCGATGGGTTGTCAATTTACATAGGAGACATTACAATTTATCCCAAGAAGAAAAGGGTAACACAATTTAGCGAAACGCCGCCAGTAAAAAATGACACGGCATTTTCCGCATGCCCAACTAATATTTCAAGTTTCGACCCGTCAGCCCTCCTGTATAAACCGACAACCTGGCACCCCACAGCGCACCTCTCCCTGACGTTGTTGGCCTGCCGCCTCTCCCTCTCGCGCGCCGCCTTGGTGTCGGGGTCGAGGTCGTCCTCGTCGGCGGACGAGCAGCTCGGCATGGCGGGGTTGCTGGAGCTTTGGGAGTCATCACTTATAGTGACATTAAAACTGGGATAAGGGGTGTTGACTCGGCTAATTTGAAGACCGAATTCTCAAGTGACAGTTATGTCGATCAAACTGATTTACATGATCATTACAAAAAGGTTAGTCAAATGCTAAGGTAGAGAGAGAAGAGCGAGCATTCTGAAAGTGGGCCACGTCGCAAATAGATTTGATTAATTTGGCAATATTACTGTATGAACTACAATATTGATTATGAATTGCAACTATAACACTGAATTTGATGTTGTAACCGTTGATCTTGATGTTGTAAAAAAGGCATTTGGAAAGTTTCCAAATCCTTTTTTACATCAAAAATAAATATTCGGTATTACGATATTTATTATTGCATTTAAAAATCAATATTTTACAACATCAAATTCAATGTTATAATTGCAATTCATTATTAATATTCTAGTTCACTAATTAGGCATATTTCGTATTTCCATACAGTAATATTGCCAAATGAATCAAAACAGGTAAATATTTGATGGCAATATTACTGTATGGAAATATAAAATATGGTTAACTAGTGAACTACAAATAATGATTATGAAATGCAATAATTAATATCGTCACACCGAATATTTATTTTTAGATGTAAAAAAAAGAATTTGGAAACTTTCCTTTGTGCCTTTTTTACACCTAAAACGGTTACAACATCAAATTCAGTGTTATAATAAAATTGCAATTCATTATTAATATTCTTGTTCACTAGTTAGCGTTATTTCATATTTCCATACAGTATTATTGTCAAATTAATCAAAAAAGGTAAATATTTAACAGCTATTTGTGACGTTGTCAACCTTTACAATGAACGCTCTTAAAACGCTTATGTAAGTGATGAATTACTAAAAGATCTGTGCAAATACATATCGCATTATTGAGTTAAATTGATTAGTATAAACAAAATTATAGTTTTGATGGGGTACTTTTGAATTTGAAGACTTTCCCCATTTTTATTTGTTTTTTCTGTTATCTGCATCCACTTAGTAGTTGACAGGTATAATTAGATTAACCTACTGACCGCCCGAGTCGGATTAATACGACAAATGTTTTCGTGCCCGTGCCGCCTCAGTCGTATTTATACGACTGAGAATCTTTTTTGTTTTGTATGTATGAGCTGGGCGTTGTGGGCACGGCAATTGATATAAAACCAAGCGGTCAGTAGGTTAACTGTAGATTAGTCTAAATAAGTGATGCGAGTACATCTCAGATGTTAGAACAATCTTAATTTAGTTCGAAGCATAAGGGAATTTATCTAGGTTGAAAAGACAACAAGTTACAAAGATAAGAAAAACCAGACAGAAAGTACACCCGTATGTTGATAACATCATACTGTGATTACTAATCCGTAGTAAAAATAACAATTTCAAACTATTGTAGATTATTTTAAGGATCATCTTCAGTTGACAAAATATTTTATAGCAAAAACCTACTGAAGTAATACTTGTTTCTGTATAGACTGCGGTTTGAGATCTCTGCCAATTATTAAATAGTTTTATTTTCAGAGGTTATTTTTCTTTAAAGGTGCAAAAATGGCTTAACTATTTTTGTTTTTGTTTGTATTATGTTTTAGCATATTCAGCCTATAATGTCCCACTGCTGGGACGCAAGCCTCCTCTCGGCAAGAGGCAGTGGGCTGTAATCCACCACGCGTGCCCAGTGCGGGTTGGTAGATGTCACATGTCTTCGAATTTTTGGTTCTAGGACATGCCGGTTTCCTCACGATGTTTTCCTTCACCGTTTTGAGAGCAGTGGTGATAAAATAATTTACACAAAGTAAAGCCGAAGCCACTACGGCACCACTGCTCCTTATTATAGTTTTGAATTCAATTTTTAAAGATTTTTTTTTAAAGTCAAATTGTTATCCTTTTAAAGTTGACTACTGTTAAGCCACTTTCGTCCTTATCTCCTCAAAAATGTACACAAACAAAGCACTTAATAACATAGTGTTAAGACTCACTATCGCCTGGACCGCTTGGAGTTGGGCGGCTTGTTGCCGAGCGCGTCGGCCGAGCCTGACGAGGACGGCTTTGATTCCACGCCTGAGTCCGGGGGCTCTTTGCGTTTCTCTGGAAGTAAGTAAAATAGGATTGGTGTTTCAAGTCGATTATGTTATTTAGCAAAAGACAATTTAATATCTGTGTTTAGTCAAGCGCCACTTCTTGTTCTCATACAGAAGCTTGCTCACTCTGCAATGAATACTTCAAACTATGAAGTCCATGGACGTGCCTCTCACGAGGTAAGTAAGTCAGTGTTGTCTTATCCTATCCTATACTATTAAATGACATTACATATATATTTGTAATCACGTTCTCGAAAACGGCTCTAACGATTTCGATGAAAGTTGCAGTATAGGGGGGTTTACGGGGCGAAAAATCGATCTAACTAGGTCTCATATCTTTCTCTATGGTCGCGCAAAGTTAGGAACAAGATGGCTACCTTAGAATAATGACATGGCAGCATGGAATTAGTAAGTACCTACTACCATGGTAGCATGGAATTAGTATGAACTATCCTTTACTATTAAATGAGCATTCCCTATTTTCACCAAGCAGGGGTGGGTCGCCCAGGTACTGTTATCTGCATGATCAGATTCTTAAATGCCTCCGTTTGCTAAAACAGCGATTTCGGAAACCTATAAACTACTCATCAAAAGACCGACGTCACATAAATCCTGCATCGCACAATTAGAGTTTACCGTGCGATCGACATATATACAAGCTCCCGACTTCACCCATTGAGCAGTTGCCCGCCAGACACGACACCCGTCTGGTCAGAGGATCCTCCCTTTTCAATAGAGGATGAGTGAACTTTACACCCTCTTCCTAATACCTCTAAATTGGTGACCTCGACGTGGTCACATTAAGAATCTTTTCAACAATTTACTTTAAATATTTGAAGACTAGTTTATACTGAGCCGGTTCTCACTACTAACCCTATAAGCAAGCGAACATTAAATGCAAGAGAGCGAGTTAGATACTGACTGGTGTTGGGCAGCGCGAGCCGCTCCAGCTTGACGGGCGGCTCGTGCGGCGCGGCCGGCCCGGCGCCGCTCAGGCGAGGGACTGGAATAGATATTCAATCATGAACACTGAAATCATTTACCTAACACTTATGAACACCAAAAGTGTTTCTTTTGTCACTTTTAACGTCCAAAAGTGTCTTTAACACGAATTAACTAACAGCGAACGGAAATGCAAGCTATGGCCTGTAGCTCTTTGTTTCATGGGATGAAAAGTTTTCAATATATAATTGCAAAGGGCACGAAAAACATCCTTTTTCGTCTATAACTTATCTAATTGTAAGAAAAATATAAATAGTTGAAACATTAGATCTGTGTAAGTACAAAAGTACAGTATTCGTAGTGCTAAACCATTCGTGTCTGTCACAGCACCTGTTAATAGATGCGTCACTTTTGCATGAAGATATTGTATAATCATAAAATAAAATTTTGATATTATTTCAAGGATAACTGAAGACTAAATATTTTGTGATTTTTAAATTTCTTGATATGGTTTGCTAAATAATAGGAAAAGATACGTTACGACAGGGTAAAAAAAAAGATTTTTTCAATGTTATATTTCTGCTATATTTTGTATTGAAGTTGAAAAAAGTGGTTCAGCCACATGCAAGTAGACCATTTATAAAGATGTTGATGATATTTTTAAATTTTCAAAATCAAAAGTAGTTTCTTGCAAAAAAAAGTGATCAAACGTCAGTCTCGCGTCATTTTAACGAATATTATTCGGAAAACTCGATGCGAATATTTATGATTTTTTATGAATACTTAAATTATTTGGAAAATACCTTTCAGCCACATGCAATACAAAGACTCGACTGTTCAAATCACAAATAGTTTTGTTTAAATTCTTTTACCCTTTCTCATAAATTGATCAAAATCAGTCGGTTTCGTGCGCGACCTCTTAACCCATGTGGCGACATCTACATCGGCTCATGCGAACTACGCATCACACTGACGTCACGCAAAATAATGCATCGCGCAAGCAGAGTTTACAGTTTATTTGAGTTCAACCGGTTTAAAAAAAACTTGATATGTTTACGGTCCTTGCTACGGTTTTAGTTAACTCAGTAATTTGTCCCTGAACAAGAGGATATATAGCGGTTACCGGGCGGCGCCTGGTGCGGGTGCGGCGGGTGCGGCGGGTGCGGGTGCGGCGGGTGCGGCTGCAGCTCGTGCGGGTACAGCTCGGGCGCCTCGGCGTGGTTGCGCAGCACGTTGATGGCGTCGTCCAGGCGCTCCTCCATGCGCGCTCCCTGCGCAATACTCGTTATATTAATACATTATTCTTTAAAAACATACCTATTCAAGACATAGTATACAGGGTGTCAGGGACAGCGCTCCGCAGACTGATGGGGTGAATTCAGTATATCATACTAAGAGGACCGGTACATGAAATTATTTCAGGAACGTTATGGGAATCCAACACACCTGATTTGTTAGATTACCCTACACGCACGGAGCGCGGTAGCGCGCAGCTCGCGGCCGCCTGCCCGCCCCGCGGTGCTCGAGCAGCTGATGTCACGCGCAGTTCGTTAGAGAATTTCAACATCCATTGCTGTTTTTTTTATTTTAGCTGTTTTATTTACATTAATAGAATACTGCATACGGAGAATGTAATTTTACATTGAAATAAAGGAATAAACTAACTGAAAACCCAATAAGAAATTAATCCTGAAAAAAATTTCAGTGAAATATGTTTCAAAATAAGGAGCTGAATGCTCCCTCTTAGTTTGCGGAGGGATGTCCCTTACACCCTGTATAAAGCTCTTAAATGGCGGTAATCACTTCGAGCATTCGCTTCACGAATTTGTTGTGCAAACATTCGTTTTCGCAAACGTTTGTTACACAACGAACATTCACTCACGAAACAAACGTACGTTCGCGAGCACAGCGATTTGAATTTGTTTCACGTTCTCACGAGACTGTTCGTCGTTTGCGTATGAGTGTTCAATTCGTAACAAAATCTCGCGCAACGAATGTTTGATAACTAATTAATGAAGCCAATGCTCGCGATGAGGACATTCCTTAAGATGAGCTTTGTTAACTATCTCGGCAACACCCGGCAGTACTAAGATTGCATAGTAATTGCCAAGAATTGCCTATGGAAGCGCACCATTCGATACCAAATTATTGTCATTGAACCACTGGAGCTAGGATTTAAAATATCACAGACACAATCCATTCAATATTAATGATGGTGGTGAATTTCAGAACTATTTTTATTAGAACGTTTAGGCGAAATATGTATGTTAGAATGTTTAAAAAAAATATCGTAAACATTTAATTAAGACTTAATTTTAAAATTAAAAATAAAAGGATCACAAACAAACGCAAATAAAAGAACAGACAGCTTAAAACCATGCCACATAACTTCTATATACTATATAATACACACATATTTACAATATAATATCTAGTGTTATTGTCCAATGAGGGTTTTCTGAAATAACGTTCAATAGGTGGCAGCACTGAGACGTCAGGTCCGGGCACCTGTCAAAAGTGTGCGAGTATCTATACTTTCTTTAGTCTTGACTGAATGATGAACGTCATCATATATTTTATATCCATTGTCGAAATGGAAGACCTCTTGACAAAGTGGCGCCAACTGGTGGCGTGAATTTTCATGAAAACCCTCATTTCCTTGTATGAAAGAGATAGATATAATGAACTATAAGTCTTCCAGTGACTGGCTAGCGATTCTCTTTGCTGCCTGGAGCCTGTCTTGTTTCTATAGTACAGCTCATGCCCGACTCAAATAAAATTTATTTCTATTTTCTAGAAATATTTTATTTACATTAGAACGCAAGTTCTATAATTCGGTACATTGTTATCAAAAAGACTATAACACTAGATATCTTTGATATACAAGAATAACTGGAGTTTATATGCTGTAGATATAATTATAATAATTCGAAATGCCGCAACATTGTTATGTTTCTGTATTATTATTTTATTAAAGAATACAAATGCCATTACAAAAGCATAATATCCCACGGGTCTCAACCAAAATGGGTTGTAAACTCATCTGAAATAATTAAATGAGACTTATTTCTGTAAGTGGATCTTCTAAGACGCTTATACATGTCAATTATTAAATCAGTCAATATTTTAAAATTATAGTATTCGCGTTATGAACTGAGTCGTTGGGCCTTATATGCCAAAGCACGCAACCCGCACCATCTACAGATTCGCTGTATTAGAATGTAAGTATTTCTTGCAACCTTTGTAACTTTTAACTTATATCATTTTATATTTCTGTTTGTTACCACAAAAAATTATACATTTTGTTTTTACCTTAGGTTATCACTAGAGATCGGATATTCGGATGTACATTACCTAAAGTTAATTTTTGGCTAAGAAATTATGGAAGTGGCTTCTTAATTAATTTTTTCGTAACTTAAATCCCGGAATTCAATAAAATCCGGGAATGCAAAACTATCGGATACATGGTATGGAAACGACTTATCAGCCCTCTTGTGAAGGTTAATTTGCGGTGTTAACATAAAAAAATTATATACCTACCGTATTTTTTTTTAAATCAAACTCAAGGCACCAAGTTGTTTTTCACTGTGTGCTGTGCCAATTTGGCAACCTATTTTACAACAGTAGCTAACATTTTTATAGTAAAAAAAATATCAATTCCGGAATCGCGAGATTTTTGCGAACGATACAAAAGTGCATTCCATAATAGCCAATACCTGAAGGTAAGTAAATATACATTCAATTCTATAATCAGAACTCTTAAATCTGTCGATCCCGGAATCCCGGGATTTTTTCGATACAAAAGTGCTTTCCATAATAGCCAACACCTCAACTTTAGGTAAATATGCATCCGAATATCCGATCTCTAGTTATCACTGTATTTGAGAATGTTGGTTCACCTGTTATTGGCAACTGTATACGCACATAACTGTTAACTACTGTTGTTTGGTATACAGAAGCTGTTGGTGTACCTTTATAAATAAATAAATAGATGTCAGTAGCAATAAGATCGTGCAACGCCTTGCGCCTTAAAGATAGCTTGCTGCCTGCAGTGCTATTCTGTAACCATCTCACCGTGAAAACTTAGGTGAAGTGAGTTGTCATTCCAACAGGGTGAGATGACACTGACAGCTCACTCCACGCTCACTTCACATGTTTTCACGGTGAAGTGGTTACGGGAATCGACATGCTGATCCATAAGTGGGAGCGAGACAGACCAATAACAATGATTTATAGCCCGACGACTTAGTTCTTCACGCGGTGACTATAGATACTATTTGTTAAAAGCTAACTAATATTAATTTAACAATTACTAGTTCTCAGTTAGTTTCTTGAGAAACTGGAAAGTATAAATAACTTTCAACCAAATGTTCAACCCACAGCATATACCTCCCATACAAAGTGTCATACTCACACAGTCGGAGTGATCCCTCAGGAACACCATGGCCTCGTCGAGCTGACGCTGCTCGGCCGGCGCGCCCTAACCAAGCGCACGTTACAGCGAGCAGCGGGGACACGCATAGACGTAAGGGTGGAAAGACGCGGGGTTATGGGGTGGAAAGACGCGGTTATGGGGTGGAAAGACGCGGTTATGGGGTGGAAAGACGCGGTTATGGGGTGGAAAGACGCGGTTAATGGGTGGAAAAACGCGTTCACGAGATGGAAAGTCAGTGTTTATGGTACGGAAAGACGAAGTTAATGGTAAGAATAATTTATTTCTCAAGAATATGAGTTGATGGTGTTTATAATATCGAAAGGCGCGTTATACGGTGCGGAAAGTCATAGTTTATTTTATGGAAAGATAAGGTTTATGATACAGAAAGTCGCGATTTGAGGTCCGGATAGAGTGTATGAAATAAAAAGATACTATTTACAGTGCGATTACTTGGTTAACGCGATGGAAACGCTCTTCACCAAGATACAGGTATCGGATGGTATAATAGAATAAATGTCTCAATATTACCGAAATTCGTAAAATTCTTTCTCACAAAATGATGATCATATTTACAAACCGTATTTATGTCTCTAAAAGATAAAAACTATTCATTCATCAGCCAATGGACAAAAATCTACCAATGCAACTATATTTTTTTAATAAAAACTACCAAACTACACATCACTAGTACTAAAAACATAAAGAAAAGTCTATGGCACGAGTCCTCACTTCTCGCTGACTATTAAACACAACATAAAACACAAAAAAAAATTACACAGAAAATGTAATACGAACTTATGTCCTGTTATTATTTTAATTTATTGGGCTGGCAACAGATTTTACTTTATTAGAGCTGGCAACCCCAATTATTGTAACGAATATAGTAATATCACACTTTCCATAAATTTCGTATTACATTCCGAAAAATATTAATTCAGAAAACAAAAAGAAAAGAAAATCCATAGCATCAATAATTCATTGGAAAAAAAAACAATTCAAAATCAAAATTATTGGGAAAATCGTAAAATTAGTTACATCCATGCGAAAAGGGGAACATGCTTAGAAAATATTTTTTACATAATAATATGGACTATCTCCCAATTAAACAAATTACTAATTTTCAACATTTGCTTTGAAAGCTTACAGACATTCCAATTGACCCAATCTGCAATGGCGACCTAGCTCTTTAATCAAATAATAATAGAAATAATGATATTTATGAATTATTTTAACTAATCATAACAACTTAGATTCTTCTCTTAGGTTGCAATTCTTTCACAAAATTAAAAATTGTATGGTCTGTTCAAATAGTATCACATAAAAGTGTAAACAAAACCGTTCAGGTAAAATTCTTACGCAATCACTCACTAACACATTCATCTGTATTTAGAGGGTTTCAACTTTGTAAGTAATTTCGTTTAAAATCGGGTTTAATTTATTATTAATTTACTTAACTTTTATTTAATTAGATTATTTTCTATGTCGTGAATGTGACAACGTTGTAAGCTTAGTGGACTATAGATTTGTTGACCATTTTCTATATTGTTAAGTACCTGATACTTGTGAAAGGCCTACACTGTCCTCCCACACCTATTAACACTTATTTAAAAATATTGAGAAAACCAATAATTTTTTAAAGAGTAACCGTGGAGTTTCTTGCCGGCTCTTCTCCATAGGAAACGACCCATTGGAGTCGTGCACCTAGCTTCTGACGTTTCATAAGTGCTCATGTAGGTTTATATGAAATAAAATATGTTGATATTTTTTCCAATAATTATTGTTTGAATAAAATTATTAAAGTAAAATTGAAAAATAAAATTACTCTCAATTGTCAAATGAAAAACATCTCTGAGGAGATTTAAAATTAGAATTTCTGGTATACAAATAGTCAGATCAAAGCACTACAAATTGGCATCCACAGGTACACTTCTTGATTCATTTGTTTACATTTTTATAAGATACTTTTGGAACAGACATTAAGGGGCCTTCCCAATGATTAAACAAATAAGGGTCCACAATGTCTATAAGCTTTATAACTAAGATATAATACTAGTCGTACTTCCTTCAGCTCCATAGTTTTCGCGGGGCTAGTGTAAAATGCTGGCTAAACATCGTGGCAAGCAAATGTATCAAATTAGTTTGGAATTAAGGCCGTTGTATTTACACGTGGGGTGAATGTTGTGGTGGCAATGTGAACTTTCAATGATAACTACATATTTAAAAGTTATTTTCAATAATAACAGCTTATCTTTTATTCTAGAACTTTTATTGACTATCGGGAATCTACACTAATTGGCGACTGATAGTCTAGAATTATCTATTTTCATTTTCTACTGATAAGTTTATCAAGTCTACTGATTCAGAAATTTCAATGTTTTATTTGACTCAAGTTTTGTTGTAATAGAAGGGACATTAGTATATTGTGTTCCAACATTACATTTTGGCACTCCTATTGAGATTTCAGTCTCACCTGCCATATTGAGAACGTTCTGTCACAGACTTATAATAATAGTACTATGAAACTGCCACAAAACAAACGACCTAGAGTCTCACCACATTTTCAAAGATGTCTTTAAAAAAAATGACCACCTATTTTAGACTAATAAATGTATACTAGTTTGTACAGTATTGCTCACCATGTTGTTCCCCGGGAACACGTGCGGCGGCGCGTGGTGCCCGTTGGGCAGCGGCGGCGCCAGCGCGGCCGGCGGCGACGCCACGCCCGACGACACCCAGTTGGATTGCTGGAACAGCGGAAGAATATCTTAAAGAACCCTAAAGCCCATCGTGATTTTCATCGCTTTTTTACAGTATAACAGTCTCCTAAGAGACCATGACAACGGGGGTCTCAACAATGAAACTGAATGCGATCAGTTTCATTGGTAAACTTCAACCTGAGTGTTAGGTATGAGATCCCTCCCTCCTTACAAGTTAATTTGAAGTATATTCTTCGCAGAAATGAGGATACAGTTGTTCAGTTTCATTGAGAAACTCCCTTAGTATTTTTCTATAAACACTGCGGGAGATGAGCATCCTCACCTACGGTTAGCTGCTTCGAGCCACACTGCGAAAACGATGGTCTTTAACTTAACCTAAATGCGTTATACCTTTACGTATCTTTACTATTAGATTTACCATACTGGTAATACCATAATACAAATCTGAAATGTGCCATGGGCCTCTTATTACACGGGGACCCATACCCTGAAGCCGGAACACAACAATGCTTGGTGATAGAAGTGGGAATGGTGGTAGTATTTCCTGGGTCGAAGTCCTACATAAAGAGCTCTACTAATACTATCTCCTACCTGTCCATTCCACTACCGACTGCCCTCCCATCGGAATAACTAACATCAACTAGCTTCAACTTTCTGACTAACTGACTCTTTGACAATTCAAAAGTGCCTGTAAAGGGTTTAATTGAAATAAATGCTTTGAGTTTGAGTTTGAATATGAGAGTTCAGAAAGAAGAGGGCACTTGTGTTTGCACACACACAGCTGTGCACTATAATATCTCCAGCGTAGATGGCTAGTTGCCGTTGGAATGAAGTACCATCTCCATCACCTATCTCCTTCCTAATCTTAACCTTGTCTTAGGCCCCGTTCGAGGCCTCGGGCGTCGCGACTTGTGTCGTGCGAGTCGCGCGCGCGTCACTTGTTTCCTTGAACTAGCACATATCTCCGTCCTGCTCCTACCTGCGCGTTGTGATGGTGGTGCTTGAGCGGCGGGTAGAGGCGCGCGTGCAGCGGCGGCGGCGAGTGCACCGGCGTGGAGGGCGACGAGCCGTACGACGACAGGCTGCCGGCCTCCGCCGCCGCCACGCCCGGCGTGCTGGCGGAGCCGCCGTACATCTGCGGAGGCGGGATCATTAGGGGACGGGGAACCAGTACGTGGTGAGTGGTGATCCATGATCGTGCCTTCTTTGTATATAAAGAGACCTTTGCCCTGCAAGCTGGTATTATTTAACCAGTACGAACGACCACACAAGACCAAACAATATGCTGTATCTTTTTCAGAGATGATAAAAAGTGTTCACATAATGTAAAAATATCAATCTGGAAGTGAATGAAACTAATTCAAATGATCATGAATGATGGTTTGTACGCAAAATGCTGTCAAATATGTGCGTGACTATAAATCTCTGCAATACGCTCTCTATGTTCATTTTCATTCACCAACTTTTCGTTAAGATATCAATTAAAAAGCTTAAGTTTAGCTTGAAATCTTCTGAAAAGTACAGCCGCGTTGTTGTAGTGGTGTATTTATCAATAATTATCATTAATCAACAAATAAACGACTTCCTTATGACTCCAAACACCAGCATCTTCTGGTAGGACCTTTAAAACAAGAACAAACTGTCCATCAGCACTTACAGGTTGTAAAGGCGGCTTAACGACTAGCATGGGGTCTGTGGGTGAGTGGTGCGGCGCCGCAGCCCTGAACGAGGACATCGGCGGCAAGGGGAGCTCCGCCCCGCCGCCCCCCGCCTCGCCCACCGGAGCGCCCGCTATACCTGAAACATTGGGGAGGGAAGGTTAGAAGACACTTTATAATGTATATTTATATCGGGGCAGCTTAGCTCTGGTTTGTATAAACCTCGGGCTTGGTTAGAGCTATCATCTGGTGTTAAATCGCAATAACTACAAATCAACATGAAAGGTAACTTAAAAAGCTTGCACAAAACGGGAGTTGATGCAATAGAAGTTTGGCGTCTTTTAGGTTTCAAACAAGAACAACGAACATCAGCTGTATTCCTAGTTCTAAGTAGACGTTGTTACCCGTTGACCATCCGTAGCTGTCTTTGCGAAAGCATCATCCAACACAAACGCAACTTTCCGATAGTCAGAAGCAGCGGGTCGGTGACTTCAGAGTTGCTGACTTTGACCCATCTATTGTGGGTATTCTTTAGCTGGCAAGTTCTTTACCTAAATCTTCTTTATTAGAATTACAATCAATAAGCAGGTGCATTGACGTTTGGTACACAGTTTGCTGGGAGCAGCCTTGAAATTGATGTCCCGTGCCAACGGATTAGAGTCAGTCTGCAGCAAGGAGTATGGGGTCTTACCTGGCGACGTAGCATAGGGGTCGTGCTGGTAGGCCGGTGGCGGCTGGTAGTAGGGCGCGCCCCACTCCCCGCCGGCGTAGTAGGCCTCCTGGTAGGGGGCGCCGGCGCCTGCGCCCTTGGGGGACGCGTATCGCGATGGCGAATCGTGCCCGAATTCATCGCTGCCGTACTGTAGAAGAAAGATGGAGATTAGTTTTTGGTCAGATAATTTAGCTATGAGGATTACCATGCAATAATTAAAACATGGTGTGAATCAGTTCCATGTAAAATACTGGTATTCAACTGCATCCGGTAAGACTGAGAACCGACCCCAGCGTATTTGGGAAAAGACTCAGCAGATGATGGTGTGTATAAATTCATACAAAAAGCAAATAACCTTTTTCATATCCCTGACGGGGCACTGAGCCCAAGTAATTCGCTAAATTTTGAGGTCTTTTCCATGATATGGACCCTAAACGGGACAATTTTCGTCAAATTTTATTCAAGTCGTACGGCTTTACCGTATTTGCGCCATGCATTGTATAAAACAGACGCCAGGATATCACCTGGGATTTATTCATAAATTCAATTTTGGACGTATTTCCTTATGAAACATGGAACAATCAACAAGTCATTCGCAATTCAACCTGTAACACCATTTGACAGCTTGATAGGTAGACATCAATCAGAATTTCAAAGTAAAACTACTGCAACATTTATGAGTAGCTGTGTCTCCTGACATACGAAGTCTCCGATTTAAGAAACATAGTTTTATTAGAACTTTTAGAATCCAGTATAATGGATAGCTAGCACAGTGCGACTTGGAAGAATTCTTACTTTTTCCAATGGCAGAAACTTAGCAGTCCCACTTGCTGGAGTGCACTACCGCGCGTTCACTAGCACTAAAGAAGACCTAATGAACGCCACTGGTGTCGCAATCAAAGTGGCCCCCTACTGGGCTCAAACAATATAAAAACAAAGTACAATCTACACGAAAAGAAGAAGTAGAAGCTGTGTATAAAGATTCGGACATAGTTCTCCGATTCACTTTTCAGTGTGGCGCCGATGGAACTTTTCAACGACGAACAATTGTCAGTGCTGCAGTCAGGTCGCAGGTCGAGTAACATCTCCTATGTTGATATACAGCTTCTTGACGCTTTCTTGCCACTATGATGCTTATTAAATTCATATATTCACATGATCAGCATGTGGACAAAGTATTCTGCAAAATTTGATTCCTTGGAAGCAAGCGCTTGTTTTAGTAGCTGTAGCATAGTAATGTCACTCTATAAGTTTACCTAACGCGAGTTTATTGCAAATCGTTAGTCTGTTGTGGAGGGGCTCGTGGCTAAGTATTAACAGCCGCAACGTCAGTGGATGGGTGACCATCTTAACATACGACCCCTCCATGCTTCGGAAAGCCGTTGATCTCGACTATCATTCTTGGATCTTAGACAGTCGTTACGGGTCGTCAGGAATATCTAGAAGTTCAAAAACTTACATGCGTGCATTCAATGCTAAATAAAATGCATGTTTCTAGGAAAATAAACGTGAAAATGTGTAGGTGGGAATATTAATATAGCTCAGAGGGGCTCGAAGCTACCTAACAACAGCCCCACGGCTCGATCGAAGGTTAAGTTACGCTTGCCGCGGCCGGTTTCTGGATGGGTATCCTTCCACCACACATCGAGACCCCGGAGGGGACCTCGGACAACACATTAAGCAGTTGGTCCCAGCTAACATTCGTAGATCTTTGAGAGTCGTTACGGGTAGTCAGAAACCCAGAGGTCAGATAGGCAGTCGCTCCGTGTAAAATACTGGTAGCCGCATCCGGTTAGACTGGAAGCTGACCCCAACATAGTTGGGAAAAGGCTAGGCAGATTGATTGTTACAAGAAACCTTGTTCGTTCACTTACATCCACGTCTACACAGTCATGTACCATTTTCCTTATCAAGTACCCCAGTTCTATTGCTAAATATCTACAGTGCATATTAGGACCGCGCCCCCGAGGCCGGCTCACTATTGCTTACTTTACTTTAAGTACAACATTAGCAGTTAGTCACCGACCGCGACTCGAAATAATTCACTGATTAAACTGACTAATAACAGTTATTTGAACTGATCTATATTTGGAATTTTGTGTTTGTTATATATAGGGAAATATTAAGAGGTATTCATTCTTCTCTTGGGTTTTTTAATACATCGACAAAATATGAAACAACGACTACAAAACATAACATCACGCCTTGTTTACCCGAAGGGAAAAATTGCTGCAAATTCTACAAGTAGGTATAAATATACTCGGCAGAGGGACTTTAAAAAATACCAGCCTAGTACGAGTCAGACTCACGCACTATATAAGGGTCTGTACTACCAAAACTATTCAACTTAACCGACTTTTTGTATTTTGCTTTTATAGAAGCCATACTGAAATGTTCAGTAAATATTCAGTTGGGTACCTATCACGGTACAGCTTTTTAACAGACAGACAGATGAAGATTTTGTACCTAATACGTTCGATTATAAACTTTGTCTTTTCCAAAAATTAGAAAAATATAAAAATACTAAAAAAATGTCACACGCTTTATATACATGTTCCTTAAATTAGTCCTTTATTGAAATTATTCGGAGAATGAGCACCACACTTTTGTAAGCAAGATCAAACAAGTACATCTGTTGTCAGATCGTATGTAAGCTTTTGTGATTCAAAATCATCAACACTAGCAGTCTTGTTCCATCCATTGCACAGGGCCTCCTCCCTTTTATGCCATGCTTCCCTGGTCCGTGCGAGTCTTAAGCCTCGTGCAGAATAGCGCGACGCGACTCGAACAATTTAATTTCTAAGAATACATCACGCTATAACTATAACCCGTGTCGCGTCGCGCTAGTCTGCACGAAGCTTCCTCCAGGTCCTGTTGTAATTGTTTGGCCAAAATATCAACAACCAGTCTGAGTCATACAAGCTGGCAATGGAACAGTAGATAAAAAAAGCATCATGTAATCTGGGGGCACGGTAGTCTCTCCAATGATGGAAGGCACGACCGCCGCCGTAGGAAAACCCAGAAACCAAGGATCACTCATACACTCTAACTTCTAAAGCATCTACTTACTATGACATAACATAACATTACGCCTTTATTTCCCGAAGGGCTAGGCAGAGGTGTACATCCACATTTCACCAGGTTTGTTTAAGTGTGTGCCATCAATCGGGCACAAATCCAGGCTCCATGCTGCTCTTTGAAATTTCAGATGGAAAAACCCAATAACAGTTTGCCCGACCCGAGAACCAAACCCAGAACCTCAGACTCAGCAGTAGCGCTTGCGACCACTAGACCAACGAGGCAGTCCAACCACATTGTCTACAATAAAACCCTACCTAATTTACCATATACTATTCAACCACCTGGCTAGGTACCGGTCTATCCTAACTGTAGACACACACCATATCAGTCAGCGCAACAATGAGTCGCAAGTGTGCGCCATATCTGTGAGTTGCGACAGACGAGAAAGCTTTGTGATTGCGATTATTGTTAAATCGTTTGTGGGAAGTGGACATCTCATTAATTTGTAGTTAGAGAATTTGTGGTTTTCGGCTGAATTTGTGATCGGACATCAAAATTGGGGATCGTAGTAGAGGCACCTACAATACTCAAACTTATTTGCATTCCATAATGAGAACTGTGGGGCAGATATGAGAGGAAGAAAGCTTTAATCTGTTATATTAGCTGTTGGTATATTATAGGAACATATATCCCTACTTGGCATATCGCTCTGACTGACCCCTGGTTTCTGAAACCCTAATCATATCTCAGATCAGTGAATCTGTAAAGTCTTAGGTTAAGAAATACAAAAATCCTAACAGCTTATATGAGATTAGACAGCAGAGGGGCACTTCTTAAGAGTCCTATTACATTTTTTTACGGAAATTCATGATTTTTGACCATGTAATTTTCAGCAGCAGTAAGATATTTTAATAATTTGATTATAATAACTATAGTGCCATTCTTTTTCTTGGAAGTTGGACTTACACATTATTTTCGTATAATTTGCTGAATTGACGCGGAATATAGAGTACTTTAATTTAATTTATTGTGTTTTTGTCTTATTATATTGAGAAACAAAAACTAATGAAACGTATTCACTGTAGATCGAAGTTTTATATCATATTAGTTTATTTGATTTAATTGTGTTTATTTGGAATATAATTGACATGAAAATCAAGACATTTATTGGTTTTCTTTACGAATTTTCCCTGAAAACTCAAGGAATATAAAGAAATTCTAGAACTCCAATAAACAAGTAAAACATTAAAATTATCGTTTAGTAACTTTCGCATTTATTAGTACTGAATGAAACAATGTGAATTTGATCGTCAAAGTTCCATTGCCGACGTTTTTCCTTGTAAAGTGAGTTCGTAAAATATTCATAGTAAATTACACGACAAGAAAAGTTAAAATGTGTAATTCCAACTTACAATAAAGAGAATGGCACTATCGTTATTCATAATCAAATAATTCAAAAATCTTACTGCTGCTGAAAATTACAAGTCAAAAATCATGAATTTGCGTCAAAAATGTAATAGGACTCTTAAGAACGTTCGCATTCAAATCTGTGTCAATCTGTCGAAAATACCTCTAATTTACCTAAATTTTGACATTGATTGTAGATGAGAATGAGATGAGATTGCGACCAGATTTTGGATTGGCCTCCAGGGGCGGCAGTCTCGACAAAGATAGAAATCGCTATACGACCGAATTCGGTCGCAAAGCCGTAATGGCGTCCCTAGACGCGCGCGACGTGCTTCACAAGTACGGGATTTTTTTCGTACTTGTCAAGTAATTTTGACCGTCTAGGGACGCCATTAAGACTGCGACCGAATTTGGTCGTATTATTTTCGTTCACTGGTTACAGCCAATCAAATCTTTAAACATAACATTTTACGAAGTCTAAAATATGAAAGGGATTGCAAACAATGAAACCGAGAATCTGTTGAGCAATAGAACTTACTTTATTGTAGTGCTTACAAACCATAGATTTGTTACAAACGTACAAATTCGTAGTCCTAAATTCTGCACAACTTATGTCCACATTTACCTTAACCAAACCACCTGGTTTCACCCCTTTGTTACCTGTGATATCTACCTCAACTTCTCCATAACAGTCTGCATGGACCATAATCGTCACATTAACAATAGACGCAAGTGTGCGCTGGACCATATTTGTCACATTGCGAGATGTTGAAAGTTTATCTCCTGTAATAGTGATTATTGAAAGTCGTGCGTGTGCGGCCGAGGTTATTGGTAGAGTTAATACGAATGTAAAAGTTTTATTTTAATATTTTTGTATTATACATTTATAACCGTCTTAAAAAAAGAGGTTATCAATTCTACACGTATGTATGTAATAATATTGGAACTGATATTCACAAGATAATCTGTTAGGGCTTCCAAACAATTTTTTTTTATAGGTGTATGTATGTTTGTCTACGCATTTCTCAGAAACTGTTAATCGGATCGTGAACATTTTTTACTGGGTGGGAACAGTGCAAGTTTCATCAAAATTGGTTCAGTAGTTTTCAAGATCTTTTAGTCCAGATCTCCTCCTCCTCAGGCTCGTGCAGACCAGCGAGACGCGACAGCGCGACGCGACTCGAACAATACAATTTCTAAGAAAACTTCAAGGTACAACAATAGCCGATGTCGCGTCGCGCTAGTCTGCACGAAGCTTAATACGTATAAGTGTGACAGCCGGGACGGGAAAACATTTCAAAATCTTGGTCAACCACAAATAAAAAGTGAAAACATAAATAAAACGTTTTTACAAAACAAACAACCGAACCGACTTCTAAAAAAAACTTTAATTTGGGAAGTCGGTGGCAAAAAACTAAAATAGAGATCCAAAGACGAACTTCCAAATTTTCGAAACGACTTCCAAAATTAAAGTTATTTTTCACCTTTTATTATTTTGGTTTTCTTTTTTGTAAAAAAGTTTTTTTAAATAATGGTTTCTTTTGACGACCACCGGGGTATTTCCGTAACACAAATTAAATGGTAATTGATCGCCAATGCCTTTAATTTTGACAGTTCAGCCACGTTCATTGCGTTATTTACGTTGTTGAGCAGACAAATTTTTGGGTTCAGAATCATGTACTGAATCCATGCTAAAAGTTTTTGCGTCGATGTCCCTGCCACCCTACATAGTACTTACTAATTCCATGCTGCCGAGATAGCCGGTACCTACTAATTCTCTACGCTGCCATGTCATTATTCTATGGTAGCCATCTTATTCTAAACTTTGGACCTGATTACCCGTATTTTACGACTTCGAGAACGTGATTAGTGATTACAAATATTGCTTATTTAATAGTATAGGATATAATCTCACACACACAATATGAAAATGCTGCGATGTGTCAACGTAGTTCTACGTCCTTAATGAAAATCCACTAAACTCCACCCTGTGAGGGAATGTGAAAGTCGAGCCGCGTCCCAAGTCCTAATGAACGTGGCCACGCTCCAACATTCTTATTAAACCGATGCATTATTAATTACCCGAGAACAGTTAACAACGGACCTTAGGACCATTGTGTTGAGAAACGGTACTTTGGAGACGCGTTTCGTCAACGTATCTTTGATAATATTAATTGCTTGTAGGCTGATTTTCATAAGTATTTAATTGTACCGACAATCGTTCGAACCAACTGACGAATTAGGAATATCATCAGACTTGGCCAATCATTTACTAAATCTTCTAAACATGGTAATAAAAAGGTGACGATTAATGTTTAGGTAAAGTGCTGTGTAAACTGCCAACCCGCACTGTGCCCGCGTGGTGAATTACAGTCCACTCCCACGCACAAAGAGGAGGCCTGAGTTCCAGCAGATTAAAGGCTGATCATAATAATAATAATCGTTTCATTAGACACGTCTAACGGGCCTCTTCGAGTTGGCTTCGGACCCTCGTACGCCTTCCAAGGTCCGGGACCCTAGGGTCCCGAGAAATGTCAAAGACGTAATATAATAATAAGTGCCTCATTTCATTAGACACGTCTAACGGGCCTCTGCGAGTTGGCTTCGGACCCTCGTACGCCTTCCAAAGGTCCGGGACCCTAGGGTCCCGAGATATGTCAAAATAAAAATAATGATGTTTATTCCCAGTAAAATGTTTACAAAGGTTACAAGTACAGTAATCTGGTACAGCATAAAGTGCATTGAGTATTATCTCCTGGCACCCAAGGTTTATGGCCTGTGACTTGGGGACCAGTGATTCCATAAGGGATTGAAGAAGGGGGAAGATTCCATAATGATCAAAATGTTTTAGTAAAACTTTTTTCACCAGTAAAATAGTTGACATAACAAAATAATCATGCAACGCAAAAGTAGTAAAATCATTCAAAATCAGAAGTCATTTAATCAAACTAGGCTGAAAATCAGCACTTTTTGAACGTCAAAATTACATAAGACAGTCCCCGGCACCCACCACCCTTCACCACTTCCTAGTGCTATAGCTGGGAAGAAGAGGCGCAACCATTCCTATCTTGCTCCACAAAGCTGCACGTACTGCAACCATGTAATAAACTACTCAACAAGGCACAATGCACTCACCACAAAGCCCAGTCGATCCTGAACATCCGCATTACTGAGATAACTTGTAAAAATAAATAAATTAATTAACAGTTCAGACGATGAGTCAATGCTAAATCATTGTTCCCACATCGTCGCGAGCTTCCTGCTGCTTGTACTGGGTGCGAGTGGGGTAAGTTATGAACTGAGCGATTTAATATAATAGCGGTTTACTGCTACAAGCCCACGTGTATGTCAAGGGAAATGAAAGAGGATGACACACAAGAGCATTTGATCGTAACTACAAAAATTGGCATTAAAATAAAAGAAAGCTTTCTGTGGTCAGGATTATTGAACTGCTTATGAAGTACTGTAATATTCCACGTGCCCACATCGTAAAAGGTGTGTGTTTCTGCAGGCAGGTATGAGTAGGTGCTAAGATTTCAATAAGAGTTGGGATATATCAGAAAACAGGACGGTCAATTACTTTGCAATAGTAGAACTCTTTCAGTGAAATCGCGACCGCTTCCAAAACCGCGACCGTTCATGACTTGGGTATTAATATAACTACGTAATTCATATGAAATCATTTTTCATTATAAGAACGGGAACAGATTTAGAGTAGACTTTATACTCGTGGAGATGTTTTTAATGACTCATCATTTCATTCGGATGATCCACAGTGGATGTCTGGCAAAGTGCATTGTAATAGGAAGGAACTAATACGCATATCGTATAATAACATCGAGTTTGAATTGATTAATGTATGCTTAACTTATTAAAAATTTGGAACAGGGTTATCAAGTGTTTCGTTCATAAGGACCAAATTTGTTTGGTCCTAGTTTTCGCGCCCTATGACGACACAGTAGCCACATTACTTTTTCATTCCTAGTTTAATTTTACTTAAGAAAATTAAACTACTAAGGTCCGATTTCACCAAATTTTTTTTTTCCGAGAGTAACTACCCCTAGAAAAGAGTTACTATTTGTAATTAACTCTTGGTTAACTGATTCACGTTTCACCACAATATTTTAGAGTAAAGCTACTCTCGTATTGTTACTCTTTGACGTGAATGAGTTCGAACGAATGAATGTATAGTCCACCTAAATAAATAATCCGCATTATCCGTACTTGTACTATGTCATTTTGGTAACATTTGATTTGTTAGGTTTTTAATGTCAAAAATTCTAACCTCAAGATAGTCTCGTCTTTTTGTTTTGTATGCGTGCTGTTAATTTTTAATTTTATGATACGGGTGAACCCGGTGAACCAAAAAGAAAACGAAGCCCTAACTGGCTGGCTTCGGAAAAAAATATTTTATTAGAATTAGAGCAAAAACATTTTTATATAATAGAAAATAAAAAAACAGATGTGTTACGATGAGGCAAAACAATGCGGAGTGGGTTATTATGAATACTGAGTATAATTCACATAGGACTGCTGAGGCAATTTGTAAGTAATAAATTGAACAAAACGCGTGGATATAAATAAATAAACAACACTGATAGAACAATAAAACCAAAGCTTTATAAACAAAACAGACGCCGTATTGCAATCTTATTCCTGGGTTAACATGATATGGAAATCGGCGGAGTAAGGATTTACTCTAGAATAACGATTTTATTCACAGATTAGTCGTTTGTGAAACGTGAAAATAGCTTATCCTTGGAATATTTATTACTATACTCTCGAGTAATATTTATTCTACTTTGGTGAAATCGGGCTACTCGGATAGACTATGGTCTAATACCTATAGATACTTTTTACTGAAATTAATGTCTTCTGCCTACTCCCAAGGGAAAAAGGAGTCAAATTATGTATGTAGGTAATTTTTTGACTTGGACGCCCATTTTTTTCAACATACGGCAGGATGCCAATTTTTTATGCCATTTTTTTATTGGTACATTGACTTTCTAAAATCATTTACCGCCCTAAGGGGCGTACACAATATATTGACGATTCAAGATGGCTGTCGCGTATCACGTAACAGAAATCCATTAAGCAATGTCAAAAGTGGCGTCTAAAGGATATAGAATTACTGAATGGCGTTCAACAAAATATACTGATTGTAGGCTTCCATTTTGTATAATAGAAGTTATCTTTGTAACTTTGTATCTTCTAGTAATTTGTGTTACAATCTGCTCCGCTACCACTTTGCTGACTGGCTAGTTTTACCTTGGTGTGAGAGAAAGAGAGAAATCTTGCCCATTCTTCTCCATACGAGACTACCTTTTGGTAGGGGCAACTAGAATCAATCTATTCTGTTGTGTGAAAGAGAAGTGCCTTTTATGTGCGTATTTGAAATAAACGATTTGACTTTGGCTTTAATTTAGGTAGTGGTATTCAGTCATTAACACATAAAATTCATCGACTGACAGGCGATTCAAGATATTATCCCAAGGTCTGCAATTTTCTTAAACCTAATCCAAGGCTTTTCAGATTGGCATAAAGTTCTTCAAATCGCCGATGGGGCCGAAAAGTTGTGGAGTAGCGACTGCGTACCGGAAGACGTGGCGTTGGAAGGCCTGCCACAAGATGGACCGATGACCTTGTGAAGGCCGCAGGAATCCGCTGGATGCGGGAAGCATAGAACCTTGACCCGAAATTCTGACAACTAGTATTGCCAAGGAGTATTGTGTTACCCAGTAACTGGGTTTCGGAAGTCAGAAAGGCAGTCGCTCTGAGTAAAATACTTGTATTCAGCTGCGTCCGGTTAGACTGGAAGGCGATCCCAACATAGTTGTGGTACGGCTTGGCAGATGATGGTCACGACTGCATTACCTACTTCCTTTAACGCCACATTTCCTAGTACAGCATCAATCGCTCAAATCTATTCATCTTGAACACTATTCCATTTAAATTTACAGCACTGTTTGTGTGTTTGTGACCAGTATAATTGACTGCTCCTAATTTTAGCCAGCGTGGGCCGCAGTGCGATTATCTAATAGTACTAGAGATAGTAAGCGTTTGCGCATGTGTCGTGATACACACTGAAATATGTACGACACGGTGAGTAATTACTGCTGAAATTATGTTTTTCTGTTGTTTTGTCATTGCCAAGAAGCAAGGAGTGCTCTTTATACATAGTATTAATTGGCAGAAGCAAGACTTATTTGAAAGCGTGATGCAAAGTATTGGCGAAAGAGGGTATATTTTGATCTGCTAATCTTTTGGCGGAACCTGCAGTTCATCACCACACAGGGTATATCTCCAATGTCATAGTAGTAATTTTACTCTGTAGCTTAATATTGTACAGTGGTTATTAAGGAGCTAAATTGGACTATGTTTATAATTTTAAGAGCTAAATTGATTATTCAGTTCTTGGCATCTGATGTATGTTGAAGCAGCTCTTCCCAAAAGTCATAATGATCACGGGTAACGCAGTTGCAGACGGAAATGTCCAAGGTATTGTTGGATACTAGAATAACATAACATTACGCCTGTTTCCCCCGAAGGGTAAGGCAGAGGTATACCTTGTAGTACACCCACATTTCGCCCGTTACGTTTGGGTCCCATGTATTAGGGGCGAGCCTATTGCCATCAACCGGGCACAAATCACCGGGCACTAGAAAACATTGTACTAATTTGAAACCACATTAGGTACATTCAAATGCTGCTGGGGAGTTTGTTGCGTCACTTCTTCTTCCCAGCTAAAGCACTAGGAAGTGGTGAAGGGTGGGCGTTTTGTGGGACTGTCTTATGTAACTTTGACGTTCGAAAAGTGCTGATTCTTAGCTTAGTTTGAATAAATGACTTTTGAATTTTTCAAATGCAAGTCACCAAGTTATTTTATAGACAAGAAGACCCCTGCTGAAAAAAGTTCAAAATTTAAATGATAATATGCTAAAGATGTGTTGTCCAGCAACTTACCCCACTCTCTTGACTAGTTGTCGGCGGAGGCTGCAAGCCATGCTCCTCATTATATCTTCTCCGCGCCCTATGCCTCAACAGAGCCGAGGCATCAGGCTGTCCAAACTGGAACACATGCTCCTCCTTCCCACTCAAGAACACTTTCTGCGCGTTCAACTCATAGTCTTTACCGTTAAAGTCTGTACTAACATATTCCGACCGAACACCGTCGAGGATCTCTGACGATAACCGAAGACTGTCCGAGGTTTGCCGAAGATTGACATCGGAGTCACTTCGGTAATTTTCGCATATTTGGTTGAATGTATTGAAGTATTCAGTTGCTAAGTCAGTCCGTGGTTCGTAGATGATTTCTGCGATTGGTGGAGGTTCAGCGGGGAGTGAGAATGTGGACTCCATGTTAGTGACGTCATGCCTGAGAGCCATTGTCGTCATCGAATCATTTGAATTTGAATTTCTTGCATTTGTTTGGACGCATCACTTTGTTTTGTTTTGGCCACTGTTCTGTTTTTGTTGTCACTAAAAATGTTAATTTTTCACTTTATTTTGTTTAATTGTCTTTGGGTTAATTGTTTTATAACATCAGTGTGTTTGTGCCGTCGTTTTGTGAGACTATGGAATAAAATTCAAGTTAGAATTTTTGTTGAGCACTAGGTAATAACTCTGAGTTCATGTCTAGTCGTGCGGATCGTGGTAACACCTAAAAGGAGTCCAATAATAACATACAATCAGACTTCATTTCCTGTTGCAGACAATCATTCTAAACAATCATAATCTTCACACTCCTAAACCAAAACCGACACAAAAATCATTTTCAAAATCATATGCTTTCAAAATGCCAAAAAACTGCAAAACCCAAAAAAAAAAAACTCAATTTTCAACATGACTAAATCTTTGCTAATTTGCAACACTTGAATCGACCACCCTATAGAAGCAATCTAACCGCAAAACCGCCATAGACAATAAGGACCAATACGAAAAAAAAAACAAAATTACACACGGTCTGTGATCCCATAGAAATGTAGTTAACACCTTGCTTTAAATCCCCTGGGAACGTACCAAAAGACCGACCAATCGGAGAAATTTCATTTGGGAGAAAGGACCAGGTAATATTCGGTTGTATGTTTGTGAAAGGGTTCGTCAATTGTCATATTTTTTTACAAGTGCATTGAATATTTCGGTATATCAAAGTGGCAAGGTGCGGTCATTGTTATTCATTGTTGATTGTCACTTCATCAATCACAGATTGATGGCAAAGCGTATAGCAGTGATAGCCTAGTGGTGTGACCGTCGGACTCGTACCTCTGACTTTTCGGATTCATTTGTGTATTAAATAAATTATGTGAAGGAAAACATCGTAAAGAAACGGCATGCCTGACAGATATTTCTCGACGGCATGTGAAGCCAAGTCAAAGACCATGGGCGGCTTTAAAACTCTGACACCAGGCTAGTTACTAACCACACGGAAAGAAGAAGATGGCAAAGCGTGGTGACTTTGCCACGATTTTTTGGACAAGAAGACCACGTTTCGCAGTGAGGAAATATTGCCAATGGCTTTATCGTTTCGTAGTTTTGAGATTGACTTGTGAAATTATATCAAGAGGATTTTTAAACCGGTTTAAAATCGATTTGATGATTAAATTATATTAAAAACTTAATTAACGAAGATGACATTTTGGCATTGGATTCAAACTCCCAGATGACCATCGATAAGATGATTAATATTTTACAAAACAAAAGTCATTTCCGTCTGCTAATTGACTATATGGGTGTTTGGTGGAAGAACATAAATTTTTTTTAAAGGGATTATGCATTTGCTTTTTGCGACATGTTTTTAGAGAATAATTTTCACTTATTAAGCGGCAATATGTCCAGCGGTGTTGATAAAGAAGTGACAAAAATTCTGTCATGGAAAAAAGCCGCGTATGTGCGTAGAAGATACCATCTCATTTTATGAAAACCAACTCAAAAACTACATCTCTCAGGTCAGAAACCTCAAAAGTGAAACTCATATACACATTTTTTGCTCCCAATTTCAGAGAACAATATCCACGTAATGGCTGGCCGTACCGTTTTTGTTCACAATAACACAGCTGATTTGATACAATCTAAGGTTTCTTCATATTTATCATTTTAAGTGAACTCTCAAGCTCACCAGATGACAGATTTTTTGTCACTAAAAGACAGTATGGCTTCGAACTGTTCATGGTATTTAAAGAGCATACCTACGCCATCGCAGTTTGATAAGTAAGCTTTGGAACCTGAGATCACAGTTGGTAACAGCATGTGTTATTGAGAAGATATCGTTCAGATTTATGCTAGTAAGGACTAGCGGGGTATTTGCGTAACACATGGCTTTTATTTTGACAGTTCAACAACACTCATTGCGTTATTTACGTTGCTGAGCAGACACATATGAAGCAACATAATAATCTTCAAAATCATCCGTCTGTGATCGATAGTGTGTACGTAATTAGGGTGCAGGATTAAAAGATTTTGGTACTAGGGTACAGTGGATCATTGTGCAATGTGTTAGTAACGATGTAATTAAAGTGTGCATATTTGGACGCCAATCACAGCAGATTTAGTCGCCCACACATTTTGCTCATTGAATTGTGCTCTAAATACTAATTAAATCAAGTGATCTTCACTACTTTAGCAAATAAATTGCGTCAAATGTTATTTGAAAGATGCACGTGGTAAAGTTTTGTTAAGTCGTATGCTGCATGCATCAACAATGGTTACTTTCCGAACATCTCTAGGGGATCTCGCGCACTAGACGACCAGGACTCCGGCCAGCCGTGGTCCATGGCCCGGTCTGTGGCTAGTTGGCCGTTGCGACCAAGTGCGCGATTTGTATCGGTTTCTATAGTTTACCTGGTCGCTGGGACCACTGGTCGCGATCATGGCCGTCTAGTGCATGAGATTCCTAAAACAGTATTATCGAATACCTACAATTTAATATGCTCGTACTCATAGAAAGGCTGTAATTTTATTATTTTTAAGCCCTACAATACTGAAATTAATTCTTGCCGACAATATTGACTAACCCTTCTATACCCTACCACATGCACAAGACTCGCCACCTAACCCGCTGCCTGCTACACAATTATGCACGTAACCCTTAGCTTGCAGTCGCGGGTGGTCGCCACCGTGCTCGGCAACTCGACACCGAGCCGATCAGCTGATTCCCACGTACTCCTGCACTGTGTACGTCGTATTGTGTGCAGAAAGGTGTCATGTTGTCGCGAAATACGGGTTGATTATGAAGAGGGTGGCTATTGTTTTAAGGTTTTTTAGTCTTTCTGTTAATAATAAAAACATTCAGATTACTTACTACTAGCTGGATTACTTGCTGCTGTTACTGAAGCTGGTAAGTAATATGAATGTTTTTAAATACTGGTAAATATCATGTGCATTTTTATAATTGAACAGCTCAGTTGAAACTAGACGCATTCAACTGTCTCTTGGACTATTTCAGACCTTCAAGTCTCTCTCTTGTCAATGTGAGGTGTAACCCGTAAAAGTGTTGAATAAAAAGTTCATAATCATAATCATAATATATTTATTGTGGGCATATGTTGTTCATGGAGGAATTGAATGACCTATACAGAATACAAAATTCTAATATGTTTATTGTTTCTCAGGAAACACATCGTCGATTGAAAGTTTAATCTCAAAGAAAGATACATCCAATCAAAGATTAGGACTAAAAGTTTTTATAGAAGAGATTAATCGTCAGGCAGTTGCCAACCAGACACTACACTCTGTTCGGAGGATCCTCCCTTTTCTATAGAGTATGAGTTACACCAATGTTACACCCTGTTCCTACCTCTATAATCATCTTAAACAATCCCAGATTTTCATTCGTTCAATAACAGATACCTACACAATACAACTATACAATTAAAACGCTCAAGTAAATTCTAGGTATATTTAAAACCAAACCACAAATTTCCCCAGACCTAATAAAATTGAACAATAAATGAAGTCCGATTCTAGAACAATTATTTCTTCATCAGTTTCCGCCCCCCGTTACGTCTCTCACCCGAGCGTAAGTATTACGTCACACAACCCCTTCAAGATGTTTATGACGTGGGTAGTACTAAGAAAAGTATGTATTCTTCTAGAGTTTCAAGGAATGAATGTGCGTAAGATGCGAGGTTGTCGGTTGAATAGATGCCTGATATGTGCAAGAGGAGAATTTTTATGAGAGCAGTTGTTTTTTTTTATATCGTTTTCGGCAATGGTCTATTGAAAGGTGCAATTATTATTATTTTCCAGTAACTACTAATGCCATTTCCTGCATCGAAAGTTACAGCATGCTGTAGGACCTGGAGTTTTTAGAATACAGTTTAAACTAGACTAATTTACCAAATATTGACAAAAATGAAAAAAATATCCTAAGTAGCTGCGCCCCGCGGTTTCAACCACATATGTCTCGATCCCGCAGGAATATAGTCACGGTTTACCCATTTACCCATTATTACGCTTTAACGCTAAAACGGCTGAACGGATTTGGATGAAATTTGTCACGCAGATAGACCATGACCTGGGTAAGGACATAGGCTACCTTCCATCCTGGATAGCAGACGAAGTGGCGGGCGACAGCTAGTAAGTTATAATAACGACAGTCTATGGCCAGATTGTGCCCTCATAAACCCAAACCAAGATTTAGCTACATTAGAACTTTGAAACAAAGGACTAGCATGAAGTTAGCTTACAAATGTATAATCTGTCTCTAAAAGACCTCAAATCAACCAGTGGTTGCATGCCTCCACTCAAAATAAATTATAAATAACAGTAATACAGACATTAGTATTTCAAAAAATGCAATAAAAACGTATCGGCTCGGCCATCGAACCAACGACCTTGACATCGCACATCTGCTGACCCGACACCTGTCATATGGTGTCGATGTGCTATGCCTCTCACATACCAGTCTTGGAAAACACACTCCGTGTATACTATAAATACTATGGTTGGTTCCCGTATTGAGACAATATGTGAACATTTGGTGGCAACATTGGAAACAGCTGGTTAACGTTTCAGGAAAATGTTTTTTTCTGCACATAACTAAGTAACTACTCAAACATAACATCACACCTGTTTTTCGTCAGTTACGTTTAAGTCCCACGTAATAGGAGGCGAGCCTATTGCCATCAACCGAGAATGCGCAAATCCAGACTCCGGGCTTCTAGTGCTACTGAGAACGTCCTGGCAGAAAAACTAAATAACACTTTTGCCGACCTGGGAATCAAACCCAGCAGCAAGTACTTTTTTTTTATACACTTGAAACATGTATTTCGCCATAAATGTAACAAAGAAAGAAATGCGTGGATGTGACGCATATTTTCCTCCAATTTGTTATTTTCGTGTTTTATTTGTTTTTTTTTTCCTTGCTTGCGTCATATTTTACCGCAAATAAACGTTTTTTTTTTTTTTTTTTCAATTCGTAAATCTGAAAGGTGAATTGGACCGATGATAACTACCAAATGTGTGTATGACCAGACGCGCCCTAGTGTGAGTTTCTTTTAACCATCTCGACTTTACGCATTGACCGCGTTCGGCACTCCCCTTGGTCCTTCACCTGGCTGTCAATCGGAGCGCCGAACGCAGTCGATGCGTAAAGTCGAGATGGTTAAAAGAAACTCACACTAGGGCCTCAAGATGTATGAGCGTAAACGAGGCAAGAGTAGTATAATGTAGAGATGTGGTTTCTGCTTTCCCCCGTGGGAAGAAGATTATGTATGAGCGTTTATGTATGTATGTAATAACTATCAAACAAGTTACAATCACTTATTATACAATTTCATGTCTTTGTAATAGGTATTTATAGAAAATTTTAAAACCAATATTCTCACAGCCACAGCCAACTTAAAATTGATCAAATATTAATAAAAAACACCCACCACATTACAGATAATGAGCCTCCAAAATCTAAAATGCAAAGAAAATATAAAAAATACATCTTTCACAACACCCATAATTTTATTATTCCACTAGCAAAAGGGTGTATTCAAAACGTACATAGCAATCATGTCTTAAACACAGGGTGGTTGTATGACGTGGTGCTTCCTCGATGGCTACGTTATCACTGACGTGTCTTGTCAATATTGAGGGGGTAGGATTATTAGAAAATGAAAATACTTGTCACCCCTTTATTCCTCAAACACGTGTACTATTTGACACCCACATTTCACCGGTTCCGCCCATTGAAACTGCTGGGGAGTTTAATACGACACTTCTTACCAGCACTAGGAAGTGGTGAAGGGCGGGCGTTTTGGGGGGCCGGTCTTAAGGCTCGTTCAAAAAGAGCTGATACAAAGCTTGATTTGAATAAATGACTTTTGATTTTGATTGAATAGGGCGATTTGGTGTGTGGTCTTTGGGTACGTAAAAGATAGTATACGGCATCTATTGGTATTTTAAAAATAATTTGGTCTAGGAATAGTAGGACACTTCTGAACCAGACCGACATCTCACGAATGTGAATGAATCTAGAAAATTGAATGGAACTTGGAAAAGTTCTTTGTCTTAAAATGGACTATGACAAGCTAAGTTAGAACGCAGGTCAAGGTCTGATGTTATTCATACCTTAGAACTGGCAGTGGTGGCGAAGAGGTAACCTTAACCCCGACTTCCAAGTTGTAGGACGTGGGTTCGAACCCAGACAGGTAGACAGCTTTATTTTGTGTAAATAATTTCATCACTACTGCTCTCAAAACGGTGAAGAAAAGCATCGTGGAAACCGGAAGTCCTAGAACCAAAAATTCGAAGTCCTGTGTCATCTACCAACCCGCACCGCACTGGGCCCGCGTGGTAGACTACAGACGCCCTCTACAAGAGAGGCTGATCATGAGACCTGGCAAGTTTCAAAAATTGAATTACAGTCAAGCATATAATTTCACTTTTATATTGTGTGTTAAAACCGTTCCGTTGTACACTATCATACACAAGAGATACCTTTAAAACTTACCCCAATAATAAGGAAAATATCCTTTACTACCAATATTTAAGTTAAAAGCTCTCAATGCCCAAATACATAATTAATGTAATAATTACACACTATTAGCATACATTGAAAACACACCTGTTGCCTCCGTACAAAAGGAGCGATTTCTTAAAGCTGACCGGTCTGCTCCTTTTCTTACTAATTGTAGAAGGAACGTGAATTTTGAAAGAAGTTACTGCCCTCATTTTGAAATTGGGAGTTCAGTTTTGAAAGGGAGAAAGGGATTGCTTGGAAATCTATTTATTTGACTTCTTGTTTTTCGGTTTGTCCAGAGCTAGCAGAAGTTACGAAGAAAGGTTAAAGAGTATCTAATATGTTTTTTGGTTACCTTTAGCTTCGGAATTCAACCAATAATTGAAGAACCACATTCCAAAATCTACTCTATCTCTAAACATGAAGACTTAATACTGGTTTTCCGTTGATTAAGTTCTTATTTGTTCAGTTTTTTAGCTGTAAGTCTTCCATGCTCTAAAAAATAAAGGAAGCTAGACCGTTAACAACACTAATATGTAGAATTTGCGTAGATTCCCGCAAAAACAGTCCCCACTCTTTTACATGCCAGGTTTTGATTCAGCAACCCGGTTCTAAATAATCTTACGTTATATTTTATGATTCCTTTTTTCAACAATGTTCTCCTAAAGCAACTGTATCACCGTTACATGTGAGCGAGCTTACAAACGAGCGACACCTGCCCATCGAGACCGGTCGGCGCGGGCGCACCTAACTTTACGATTATTTTGACCCGCTTACCGAATATTTTTGGTAGCTTTTCTAAAATCGGATGTAGTTTTGTGACCATGCACTGTGCAGGCTTGAAAAAACCTTTAGGTATATTTTTATTTTTTCGAGTTGCCTTTCTTGACAAAGAACATTACAGTTTCGTATTTCTTTTTATCTTTTCCGCTTGTATTGATAAAGAAGAGGCTAATATTTTCAAATGCAATCAAAAATCCATTTGTCAAACTGTTTTAAAAAGAACCATTCCTTAAGATGTTTCATTGTCACAGATTACAAAGAGTCACAAGTTCAACTTTGTTAACTATCCAATCAACGCTGAGAGCGTATTTTGAACAAAAAGTAATCAAGTAATTATAATTACAGAAAATCATAATTACTATTACTCATCCGTTGACACCTTTCAACCTAAGATTAGAAACGAATGAAGCATGCACTACCGATACCATTTCAACTTTAAGGGCTTATTCCACGAGGCTTAGTCCACATGGTTTCGTTACAGAATTTATACAAGTGTTATCGTTCAGCAAGTTGGTGTAGAAAGTAACCATTAGAAAGAGGAAAAGTCGTGATACGTCTGTCTCTGTCGCACTTTCATCTGCAGACAGATTCAGTAGCTAATTTAGTGTAGTGTATACAGAAGCTTTCTAAATACGATTTATCAAAAAAAAAAAAAAAAACTGAATTGTTTATTGTCTAGAAGCCATGTGCCCGATGAGATTACTCTACGGTCGAAATGAGGAACTTCTAAAAAAAATGCATAATTACCCTATTATTTAACCCCCATAACTAATGGGAACAAATTATAAAAAATCCTTTTGCTCTTAACACCTTTGTGATTACCATCGGTATAAGGTACTCTATTTCAAGCTTCTAGACCTCGCCGCCTAGCGGATTAACACTTTCGACTCCACCCACTTTTCATAGAACTCGTACACCATGCCGCCATACATATTGGAAGTGAACCCTCCGGGAGGGTTGCCGGCATTACGTTTGCGCTAAAGTTAAACATCGCGGACGGTCAACGGCATTAGGTTTAAAACCGTGTTATAAAACACTGTAAAACGAAGTAAAATAGTGTTTTCAGGGGGTCTTGTCGCTGTACGTAGTTTCTAACCTTTGAAATTTTTAGTGAATATATATATATGTACTTATATATATTTTCAGGATCAAAAAAAAAAATGTATTAAAAACACATACATATACTATTAAATCTTGTTAAAATATACATCAGATTTTACTGTCACGGTATATAATGCTGAATATTTCGCTAAGAAAAACCTACGTTTAAAATGAGCCCTCCGCGCGGGCTTCCGGCATCCCATATACGACTAGGTGAACCTTGCAGGAGGGCTCCCGGCACTGAACGTGTTAAACTGTGGATTGTCTGTCAGTAAATTTAAGTTTTTTATTAAGTAGAAGATTGTTTACCAAACAATATTACACAATCAATCAATCTGCCTAGCCTTTTCCCAACTATATTAGGGTCGGCTTCCAGTCTAACCGGATGCAGCTGAATACCAGTATTTTACATGGAGCGACTGCCTATCTGACCTCCACAACCCAGTAACTGGGTAATACGATACCCCTTGGTAAGACTGGTTGTCAGACTTTCGGGCTTCTGACGACCCGTAACGACTGTCAAAGATCCAAGAATGACAACCGGGACCAACGGCTTAACGTGCTTTCCGAGGCACGGAGGAGTCTCGGTATGTAAAGATGGTCACCCATCCACAGACCAACCCCGGCAAGCGTCGCTTAACCTGACGGATCGACCCGTGCGGCAGTTACTACTTAGCCACGAGCTCCTCAACAATATTACACAAATAAAAGTAAAAAGTATTTGGCAAACTGCAAAACAGTTCATCGGCAAATTCAGACGACTGAATTCAGCCAAGTGGAACAGCCCCTTTAAGTACTACAAACTACGCATCACGAATCACTTGACATAATTACTATCTACATACGTTTTCCCTATCCAAGTACTGCGCATAAAATCACGCGTTAGACCGGTATGCGCGGGCGCAGACCGCGCGCCGCCGGCTGACGTAGCACGGATGTGCCAGTAATGTATGCTGATAGATTCGTGATAGCACCTTCGTTTGTAGACAGGATTTGTAATGTTCTATCTGGTTTTAGATATGCAATATGGAAATAATGGCGTTTGAATCTAATTGATTGGTCTACTGAATTTTCAGAGATGAAAATGTTGGTATTTTTTAAATTATCTAGTTTTTTTGCAATAATGTTAGGGTTTAGTAAAGTACTAAGCCTTTCAGCCTGTAAAAGTGTATAGCATCAGCCCACTGGTGGGATAAAGGCGTCCTCTCCACCACGCGGGCCCATTGCGGGTTGGTAGATGTCACACGACTTCGAATTTTTGTTTCTAGGACATGCCGGTTTCCTCACGATGTTTTCCTACACCGTTTTGAGAGCAGTGGTGATGAAATGATTTACACAAAGTAAAGCGCGTGCCTGGGTTTAAACCCACGACCTACATCTCGTAAGTCGGGCCGGTTACCACTGAGCCACCATTGCTCTTCAAAAGTGCACTAGTTGCACTACTGACCAATACTGGCTGAACATAGACAAAACTCAGACTGACCAAGCATCACAGGTCTCAGAAAAATAGAGGTACAGGAAGATTGCTGTTCAGCTGCCCATCTTCTTCAAAAAATGACTTATTAAGAACCAAGACCAGATACAAAGTCACATTCAACACCGCCACTGACACAATATTTGCTTAAACACCATCAGTAATAGCGTGAGTTAGCACTCTCGAAGGTGTCAGGTTCGACTCCCGGACCCGGTAACGTGACACTCTTGCCGGGAACTACTTCCGTTAGCTTTCACATCCGGTTGAACTTTATAGATATTGTAGCGATATTTTTTGTGGAGATATTGTTAAGAGCGTGTGACAATGTTGAGATGATAATAATACTGTGACATGAAATGTCTTTGTCGGATGTCAAGACAGGGTCAAAATCAGAGACAAAGATGAACTTAATCCCACGCTGATTTGCTTTAGTCGTTGATATTGTGACGGTAGGGACAGGTAGACTACCTGATCAACTCTGTATATTTTAAAGGGGTCCTATAACCAATGGAATTCCTTGTAGGACGTGGTCTAAGTATTTGTGCATTCAACTTCACTCAGTCACAAAGTAAAAAAAGTCATGTGCCTGTCGTTTTATTTAACTAGCTGCTGCCCGGGGGTTCGTCTGCGATTCAGGATTTAAAGTAGCTTATGTCCTTTTCCAGGTCATGGTCTACCCATGTGCCAAATTTCATCTTAATCCATTCAGCCGTTGCGTCAAAGCGTAATAACCAAACTCACTTTCGCATTTATATTAGTTAGGATTTTTATTAGCACCCTTTCAACCGGGACAATGCTTTCCTGGATGAACAGATCATCATGGTCAATAACATTAAAGGTTCCGTATTACCTGAACAACGCACGACGACCTTACCGAGCCGAGACGAAGATGTTGGAACGAGCTTGACTCCTATCGAAAGGACTGGGCGGCACTAGAAAAGACAGAATTGTGTGGAAAAGAGAGAGGGAGGCCGTTGTCCTGCAGAGGGACAATACAGTCACAGTTAAATTAAATACGTTTTGAAATGTCCTTGCCGTAGATTATTTTGAGACCTTTGGCAAGCATTTTGACGTCCGGTGTCTGAGCTGTCTCTCTAAATAAAACAGTTGGTCAAAATGCATAAAAGACATTAAACAACTAACAGAGAAAGAAACAGGACCCAGGATCCTTTGAGATATCTCAACAAAACCTTAGGTAAACCTCGAGTACCTTCAAACAACTCTCAGAAGAAGCGACGGAGTGTTCTATCAATATTTTTATTATGTCCGCTCGTATGATCGACTTGGCACCTCGGACGTTAGAACGTGTACTGCATATTTATGACTACGTTTGTGTTTGGTTGGTGTCTGCCTAGATACAGGGAGGCCCTGTGGGTACCTACATGAGGAAGTATGAACGCGATTGCAGTTTTTGCAGATGTTTGTGATGATGAAAAAATTGCGATAGGGTTTGGTTAAAAGCTTTTGAAAGGGATTTAGAATTTGGTCCTTTAAGTCAAAAACTTTCAGGAGAAAATTGCTGTAAGTTTGCTATTTGGGGAGCATACAGACAGACTAGATTGATTGATGGTTTAATGACTGGTGTTTACAAATCAAAAACCCTTCACGCTTCAAGAGCACGTTATGTTGTTTGGTTTTGAAAGGAATACATTTTTTTGACAGTCTATATAGGCTTTTACAATACCCGATAGTCCAAAAATCAGACCAACTTCAAAATAATCGCATTTTTTAGTAAAGTATTTCAGTAGAAGTCAGAAATTGCATCTTGAGAAATTCTGATATTTAGTTGCATGAGGTTATTCTGATAGCCGCCTCAACGTAGAAACGGACAAAGGAGAAACGGTTTACGTTAAAAAAAAAAATGCCAGTGAGCGTCAGTTGTTAGAAAAGCGGACTGTTCAGAGTACTACGGAAGTATCGATACTCGTGGAGGCATTAAGTTATAGTAATAAGAGCGTCTATTACTTCACCTACGACCTCCTTTCTCCCCCACCTACACTTATCCCATAAAAAATGCAAGCCAAACGACACCATCCTCTAATTATGCCATAACTATATCAAGTAATCGATTTCATTCGCAACAACGCATCAAATATTCAGCTGCAAAGATGACGTGGTGCTTCATGAGCGGCACAGCCCTGGAAACTTGGCACTGGCTAGTCATTTTCTAGCATTATAGGCGAGTAATTAGGGCTGTGAGAAATGGAATGTTTTGTAGCATTTGTGGTAGTTAAGGGCTGTGGTGGTTGAGGGTGTAATGTGTAACTGTTGCAAACAGTACTGAAGAAAGCAGAAGTATTTACAATATGTGAGAAATTGGTGGAAGGATTTTAAAACTACGAGCGAATTCCGATTTCCGTCGATGCCACTGCTAAATATGTAGTTACAGGAAACCACATTTTTGAATTGGCAATTATCGTTTTTACTTTTGACCAAGGCAATGGTGCCCAAGAACCGAAAGTGAACAGTCACATTAGGCCTAGTCCTAAGTTCCTTAAACTAGGGGCATCACAACAGGACTTGTAATAAGATTAGACAAATTAAGAGGGAACAGGGGCTGCGAGGATTTGAAAAATAGGTATTTGAAAAAACTATTGCCGTCGTGCTGCGCCCGAAAAACCGAGTTAAACCCCGTAAAGTGCGATAGGGACAACTGCAGCTCAGACCGTTTATATCACAAAATTTTTGACGAAAACGACGTTTGGCATTCTCCTTTTTTCTCCTCGAAAACTAAGCCGATTTAATAATTTTTTACATTAAAATTTTAAGAAAGAGTATGTCTAGGTTCCTATTATTTTCTTTTATGCTAACAACTTTTCCGAATTAGTCTGGTAGTCCTCTAATCACGGCGGTAAAAATGGGGCATTTTTGTAATTTTTGGAGGGTCCTAGTTTCCTTACTTATTAACTGCTGAAAAATGACAGCTCTAGAGGCATTATTCAGGAAGAAAAACGGGGAATACGTTTGTATGGAGAATCGCGGGCCCTGTTCCCTCTTAAATTTTAGAGTAGTGGTGAACCAATGGTAACGGCTGCAATTTAAAAATTGTAGGTCGTGGGTTTGAACCCACTTCTGATCTCAAATCGATGTAGGAAAACATCGTGAGGAAACCGGCATGTCCTAGAACCGAAAATTCGAAGACATTATATGTGACATCCGCCAACCCGCACTGGGCCCGCGTGGTGGATTATGGCCCACTCCCTACCACAGAGAGGAGGCCTGTCCCAGCAGTGGGAAGGTTATAGGCTGATTATAAACAAGCATTAAAACAAAGATGCACTCATTGCAGACGCAAGACGGCCATCTTTAGAATAACTAGAGTAAGGTAAAAAGGCATATGTTATGCAAAATGACATAATTGTTATTGTTTTAAACGTTAGTCATACAGATGGAAGGTCACACGTGCATCGCCAGAGTTAAGCAATGTCGTGCAAGGTTTGGATAAAGATGGAGATTAAGATAACCTATTTTTTTAAGTCTTATTGAATTGTCTTTTTATATTTTATTTTCTAATTCAAATTATTTTGTCGATAAGTCTGATCACTGCTGAACATAGACCACTTAAAAATAAAATGGTCCTACCTCAGAGCAAAGGACCGCATGGTCTAAGATTAGAAGGTTTCAGGTTCTTCTTTTCCGCTATGAGATGGATTGGTATGAAGAATTAGTTTTACCTGTTTTATAGGAATTTAAATACGCCTGCGCTATGCCAAAAACGAGGAGCTCAGTCAACTCAGATATTATTTTTTTTATTTTCACCCAATATCCCTTTGGGAGAGATCCCTGAATTCCTTTTTAAATTATTATAATTATGGTTAGGTTACAGTCACCCACACACGCCCACTCCAGCTTCCCCAGACAAAGAGGTTTTTGGAGGTAGGTTTCATAAGAATTTTATTGTCACCCGAAAAATGAGGGAGTAATAAAATATTCTACATTATTTTGCTTAATGCAAGATAAGATTTGAATCTTCAAGAGTGTCTGCCTCAGATAAATTAGCTAGACTCGTTGAACAACACAGTAACTTAAAACTTTAGTATTCTAAACTTAGATTGGCTTTTAAAGTATTTAAATTGTTGAAAAGTTTTCTGATAACACTGAAATTATTATCATATTGTCTAAGTAGCTCACGAATTATTAGAATTAATAAACTTTACCGACTTTAAAGCTCCGTTTGCAATTCACCATTTAAACAAATCCATTCAGAAACACTTTTACACATCGGCATTCGAAACGTCTTACACAAGAAAATAACAAAAAGCAACATCCTCTTTTCAAAAATCGAACAAAAAAAAAGACTCCTTTGTCACCGGTCAATTCCAAATTCGCAACATCCAAACCATACAGCACTATTTAAAAAAAAACATCATCACAATTCAATTTTCAAATCTAAGATCCACGCGCCACGACGAAAAACTCGAAGGAAATTGTAGAAGAAAAATAGCACTATCGCGCTCTTACCGAGGGCAGAACAATCATATGAAAACGTAAACACACGAGACAATGCTAGCACTAACGTCAACACTAGATAACACAGCCACTTTGTTACATCACACAAACTTTGTACGTGTTTCGTCGCGCGGCGCCGTACGTCCCAGCGGCGAGGCGGCGGGGCTACTACTGAATAGCCATGGCCGCTTGCCGCTCACTTAGCTGGCGGTGTTGCCATCGACGGGGAGTAAATTTTCCTGATAGGACAAGCGTTTTGTACGGAGTAAACTTTTTGATCTAAGTTTTTGGAGTATCTTCATGATTTTGTGTCGTGTCTGCTAGATAATCTAGCGAGATTAGGCGAGAATAACAAAGCCTAAGTAAACACAAGCAATGTTTCATCACAAGAAATTTTGAGGATCTTGAATGAGAGTAAAAAAATAGCAATCAATCAATCATTTATTTTGTTAAACATAGGTATGGTTACAGATAGTATATTGTCAAAAATATGTGCACTATGTTTTGCCAATATTATGGCGTACAAAATTAACATAATCAAGCAATTACAATTAAGGTGGCAATAGCAATTTATTAATTTTAGATAGATCCATTTGCTCATATCCTCACACAAACTCTTTACTAAATTCGTTCACTTAATAAAATTTGTTGGTCCAATTTAGTTTAATCGCCAAACTATTTACAAATCTTTTTACTGCACCAAGAAATTACATCAAACACATTCCATTTTTCGAATCTCACCAATTCTTACAACACAACTCAAAGCCGATAAATGTTTAACTCAAATCTCCCTGTAACGTACCAACAAAAGCTCCCATTACTCTGGCAACCCTCTACAAAAAGCGACGTTGCCAATTCTCCAGGGGGGCGCGGGGCGGCGCGAACGTAACAATAAATGAGGTTAAAGTTTCCGAGCACAACTTTACAAGAGTACTTTTTTTCGAATTTCGGACTCCAAAAACGGTTTCGTTCATTAAAAATTTGTTTTGTTTTTAGTTTTTTCGTGTTGTTCGATGATAGTTTGAAAGTAATGGGTGAAGTTTCAAAGTCAGACACATTTTTCTTTGAATAAGTTAATAGTGTTTCATAACTTGTCAACGAAAGTTGTTAGAACAATAAGTTTAGTTTTAAATTTGATAGGTCATAGTGATGTGTATCTAGGTCTATTTAGTATTGGCATCCCATCACTTTCTGTTCGTCTTTGTATCGTATGAGGCGATTATAGGGTTATAAAAGAAAAAAAATATCATCAAAAAATAAAAATAATATCATGAACAATGTTCGTTCCTTCTTTGTATGAGAAGAGGCACTTGTGGAAAAAGTTAGAATCCAAGGCTGAAACGATGAGATGAGAGCTAAATCCAAAGTATAGCAACAATAATTGTTGGAACGACTGTCCTACAGATCTTTGTCCCAGTTTAGGAAAATGGCAAGAAGCATTAACAAGAATGGCGTTAATCAGGGGAAGATCTCCGAAAGCAAAGTCAAAGTCAAATAATTTATTTCAATTAGGCAAATAAAAGGCACTTTTGAACGTTAAAATAATCGACCAAACACTTCATGCCCAACATGATTTGAATTGTCAAGAAGTTTAGTTGCCAGGGCCAAGATTCCTATCGAGAAGGGACAAGACCTTCCGTCAAGTTATTCCAATATGGTTGGTCACATTGTTTTCATAACAAAATCTGTATGTGTAAAGACTATGTGTAATCTAGTTTTGTAAGAGAACTAGCCCTCCCCTACGATAGTGACCCTACAGATTATCAACCTCCAATCAGTCTTAAAACACATGTGGATTAAAGAGACGACAATATGCTTTCAGATAACAGTTGCTAAGGCCCCTGATAAAAACAATTAGATTAATAACATCATCGACACTATTAGAAAGGAATAATTTACAAGATAAGAAAGGCTTAAGATTTGCCTATCACCAAATATCTGTGATTCATTCAAGTCATTGTAGAAGTCATGATTTTGGCAAGGACTTTGTAAAACTATGAATATTATCAGAAGGCATTTTGATAAATACATATAAAACTGTTATTCGGCTAACATAGCTACGAAATAATAATTACCCCATGAAGGATTTTAACGATGATGTAGACAGAAAAGCAAAACTGGCTTTTGATGTTGGTACATTTTTACGTTTATCAACGAATTAAGTTCATTGTCTAGCGAAGGTTATACAAATATTCCGATATGACAAATTCATCTGGGAAACGAGCGGAAAAATGGAGTCATGAGTCAGCTCTTAAGAGTTCATAGTTAAGCTCAGATTTCGAAATAACTGCTGGAATAAGTGCATTACTAGGTCTCCATCACCAGCCACAAGCATTGGAGTTGATATTAGCAGATAAAAAGGACGTTGCTAACCATCCTATTGATGAAATTACTTTGTCACCTTTTGCGATACTCATACAATTCTCTTAGCATGCGACTAAGAGAATTGTAACCAATAATTCACCGGAAACCACACTAGAGCCCAAAAATGTTTCATTTTTAAAAGAAAAACTCAACAAAATTCTAAAAAGCTTTCCTATCGAAGTGGATTTACATCACTAGGTCATCAAACATAAATAAACTAACTTTATAGTTGTTCCATAGACAATAAAACTGATGGAATTAGATACTCGTTTAATCTGCTCTCTGGTATCCAGACTATAAATAAACAAATGAATTTGTCTTTGTGTACTTTTCCAGTATTACATTTTGTTCTAAAGTCTCTGGTTTTCGTGTTTAGTTATGACTAGGTTGTTTTTAGGGCCTAACGTGACAATATTTTCATCAATGTTTTCAGCAGGACAATAAAAAGTCTAATTCTTCCATAAATTGCAACTATGAGGATAAGTGAATTACAATGCTTACAAAGACTATTGGATTTTGAATACCATATACATACATACACGACAAAGAACGAGGTTTGATCACTTCACTGTATGCCAGTAGTATATTAGATCAGCAGTTGATCTTACTTTCAAACTTCATGTGGCATTGAAAGTCCACCATGTTACAAACTGCACAATAAGCATTTATGTAGATACATTTTTCCTTGTACCAGTTCTCATTAAAGTTAAAGCAAGATTTCTCAGTATCCAAATTCCTTGTTATTATCCCAATTATAAAATATTGTTTACATATAACGTTTGTGAGTTACGCGTAAAATCATAGCCGGTCAGTGAGGAAGAGGTAATCATTTACTACAGTGTAACAGTTGATAATTTTGAAATTGAATCTGCGAATTTCAATCGCGACACACATCACGCCATTAATCCCCGAAGTTAGAATAGTTCGAAATCATTAAGGACGCTAATCAATATGGCGGTAAAGAAGCTAGAGGCATAAAGCTCTAGCAAGCCAGTTAAAGTATAGCAATGATTTTCTTGTTAGATAAACCAAGATTTCCTGAATAGGTCAGCTGAGTGGTGATATCCAGCCTCATTCAAGACTTGGCTAGTAAAACAATGGTAAAAATCAAATATATTACCAAGGTAGCGAAGGTAATGAATGATGATAAAAATGACGCAGATCTTGCTTGTAACTTGGGGGCGTTTCGGGATTCCCGTATGAAATCAATATTGTGAAATCTACTTTAGCATTTATAAGGCGTGTTCTTGTTCACGTTTAAAAAAGTGTTATTTTGACATTGGTCAGTTTTGAATCAATATTATCTTGATTTAACTTACATAACATATCTCTACACTTTCATATATGACTTAGGATCTTTGGAAGAAGATCGAAATTCTACCGTCTTACCTTTGACGTCTACTCTAGTCAACATACCTGTTGATATTACACCTCTGTGTACCGCTACCTTTTCGCTATTTCCTCTCTAGAACATTACGTCACAACATGTCACATGTCACTGACAGACATGTCCTGACGAAGGGACCCTACATCTGCCACTAGCATATCATAGACGGTAGTTAATGTAAATATATTACTCTTTATTTTGTTGTTACCTAGATTTTTGTGACTATCGAATGTGTACGTAATAATTTCTAGCTTGATCAAGTCACTAAGCACTTTTATCATGTTAGTTGCTATCCTTGTTCACGCGAAATAACGACAGCCTTCACATATGAATTGACATGAGATTTAACATCAAGCTTTTAGAAAACGCCACTGAATTTTGTCTCTGTACACACGGCTACACATAAATCTATACATTTCCAGTATAAGCTGACCTTGCATTGTACGGAAATCCTACACAATACTAGATTAGCTTATACTGGAAACGTATAGCTTGATATGTAGCCGTGTGTACTCAAATCAAAATATTCAATTTCACATAAACCTACATGGGATCTTATTTGGGAACTTAAGTTTAGTGCCCATGTAGGTTTATGTGAAATTGAATATTTTGATTTGGGTTTGATCTGAATATTTTGGTTTTCCAATAAGACGTTTCCTATGGAGAAGAGCCGCCAAGAAAGTCCACGGTGACCTTTCTAAAAATAATTGGCTTTTACAATATTTCTCAATTGCAATTTTAATGGAGGACAGTGTAGCGCTGCCAACAAGTACTTCCTGATGGAGATCATCACGTGAAAACCTGGGATTTACAGCCTGAAATCTACAACACGTAAGCGTGGTGATCAATGCTCGTTGCTTGTGTGTATGAGAAGATTCTTTTGTCCAGCATGGGGACCATAGACTATAGACATCTGATTTTGTTATCTAAGAAGAAGTTACTGATTTCTAACAGTTAAAACACAGTTGCTTTAACGTCATCCAAGATTCCAAGCACTCTTTGCTTGCTGGTCATTCATTTATTTATTCAAACGATCACCATCAACATTATTTAAAGACATAATTACCAAGATACATACGCTCACTAAATAGTCCAGCTTAAGAATTAGAACAACTTCCAATTGACCTAAAAAACTAAATGAAACAAAATCCAAAATTCTGTTTCTCTTGATAATAATGTATAATAACAAAATTAAATAAAAACACAATCGGTATCACAGCAGATTATGTCGGTGACATCATCAGTACTATCATACAAATATTTCTAATTATTCGTATTAGTCGATAACTTATCAACTGCTTCATAGTTTCGTCAACGTTGTTGAAGCGTGGTCTGCTGATTTTATTTTTATTTGATAAGAACTTTTCCGTATTGCTGAGACTAAAATTAGCTTTGCATTCACAGCCTAACAATCCTTAGTAGGTACTAAGACCAGTGGTGTCCCAGTGGTAAGGGCCACGACTTATGAATTGTAGATCACTCAAAACGGTGAAGGATAACATTATATAATACCAGTCTATTATTGTCCCACTGCAGGCCAGGCCTGTTCTCATATAGAGAAGACATGCGCATTGATCACCACGCTACTAAGGTCTATTATGATCCTTTTTGTGCACCAAAAGCTTATTGGTTCTTCGATCCTTTACGCAATAGTACAGACCTCTCTGTCAACACTACTTCAAGGATATCAGGTTTTCCTACAATGATATGAAAATTAACTTTGTTCTGAAGATGAGACAGGACCAGTTTTAATTATATCAGAGAGACGGTAATATATTGGCTTGTTCCTTGATTAGTAGCAAAGTCCTCGTGTCTGCTTAAAAAACAGAGATCAGCAATAGGTCTGCCAAGAATACTGATTATGACTATATTTCTTTTGTACATTCATTTGAAGGCTCCTTTAGGATGTTCACATGCTGAATTAATGCTGTTTTAGACCAAAACAATTCGCATGTTTATATCAAAACACATTCACGCCCACCTATCCAAAAGACTAAAGAAAACCACAACTTTAGAATTTTTCCACGATGCTTACAAAGAATCTCGTTTTACAAAATTGTTTACAATATAAAAATGTTCTAAGTGGATTATTAGCCATTACACGTCTATTGTCTATATAAAGATAACACGAACAAATTACAAAGTTTCTCAAACGTGCGTAACGTTCAACGACTGAATGACTTTTGAACTTTATCGGGTGTTACTCGCTTGAGTCACGGCGCGACGTTGCCAGATCTCTCCCCCCGCTTTGTAGAGAGAGACGGGGATATTAGAGGGAGATAGTGTAAGGAGTAAGGGAGCTTTACGATTACAGAGGATAATGTAAGAAAAAGTTTTGTGTGGTGGATTATTTTGATGGTTTGTAAGTGAATGTTGGAGGATAGGAAAACGTGATGATTATGAAATAATTCTTTGATATAATATTTTGTTTACATGACTGTTTCTTGGGGATTAGATTGATTAGGATAAGGTATGGTGACGTCAAATTGAATAATATACGTGTTATTACTAATAAGAGTCGAATCACTATCTGCAAATATGTTTTGAGATTTATTAGCTCACACAGCACTAAAGTAGACAGGCTGAGACAGATCAGACTTAGGACAATAGTTAACTTAGGTAAAACGAACAATAGACTGGAACCAAGGAAGCTCTATTCATCTATTGAAGAGGACTATGGAACGGAAGAAGGGCTACAGGCAGAAACAGATACTTATTCCGGCAAGATAGGCAAGAATGTAGGACTCAATCGTTTATTGCATTCCACCATTTGTGTACTTAGATGAAACTAAAAATGTATGAGATTATTATGGACCCAGTCTGGCACAGCAAAATATGTAGAAGGAGAGAGGAAGCTTATCAGTCGTCTGGACGAAATCTATGTTCTCTCTCATCAACGTTTAGCATTTTAAGACATATAATATCCCTTTTTCCCGAAGGTAGACAGAGATGTAAGTATAGAACACAAACATTTGTGGAGACAACACCAGAATCTTGACTGATACTGAGAATTGCCTAATGGGAAACCTAATAGTACTTCGTCCGGAACTAAGCTTCAAAGCTTACGCGTATCAATGGTCGCGTTTGTGACAATAGACAAACGATGAAGAAAGAGTTTTTAAAGGTAACATCAATTATTATAAAACCTCACGAGTTTGAAGACAAAACCGTTGATGATTTTAAAACAAGACCCCTGCCCACGCCGTTAGTAGGTAAGTGTCCCGAATATGAGGTAATGTAATAAAAAATGCAAGAGCTATCATGTTGCATAGGGCTCACCGATTTGAAAACTCTCGCGTACGAACTTTGTAACATGCGAAGCTACTCGTAGAACCCCATTCGGTAACGCGATGGCAAGTGGATGCTATCTGGCTTTTAGCCTTAGTTTTTAGTATGGTTATTTTACTGTTGATGATCGTCTTTCTTGAGAGGGTATTGTAATTTATTTGCCTATGATAAACATCGAAGTTATTTCACCTTTTTTTCAAATCGATTATACAACATTTGTCTAGTTAACTAGATTATTTATGTCCAGTCGGTGGCCACGTTGATCGTGGTTTCAATAGCGTCTTTCATTTAAAAAATACTTAACTGCTTTAAAAGTACAATGCAATCGGAACACCAATACATTTAAGTTTCTGTAGCAACCTCAGACCAAATAAAAAACCAAGACATAGCGATGCGAACAATACATTGAAGCATGACAAAACTACACCTCCACTCTGTGCATACACGCTCACAAGCACACATTTAAAACCATTTACCATCAAATTACAATCAAACTTCACCTCACTAAGTGCACACATGTTTACGAAACCGGCCACACGTCACTGTTGACAACACTGTCTTGGTTTTTTATTTGGTCTGAGGTAGAAACAAAATGCTATTGTTTTTGCAGTTGTCATAATTTCAGGACCCACAGCATTTTGTCAGGACAGAATTCTGCAGTATCTTTACAAGTTCATAAATACTTTTACATATATCTCAACGTCCAATATTGTCAATGAAATACCGACCACTCAATTCATCGTAGGCGTAGCTTGACCAATAGCTACCTACGCAAAGATGAGTATACTCTATTTTAAGGTTTACACGTTAACGTTGGAGACGAGCACGGTTTATTAATTAAACCATGACCAATTATAGAGAAGGCCCTCCCGGGCAATAATATCATTCAGTATTTATTAACTACTATATATAATATTATAAATGCGCAAGTGATATTATTTGTTTGTATAGCTTAATCAGCAGAACGGATTTGGATGAAATTTGGCACATGGGTAGACCATGACCTGGAGAAGGAGATAGGCTACTTTTCGTCCTGGATCGCAAACGAAATCGCGGGCAAAAGTAAGAATGAAACTCGTTGACTCCTGCGCAAGGTAAAAACATCTGTGTTACAGGAGCCAAAGGAGGAGGATTTAATAGTCGAACTCTAGAATTTGAGGAAAATCAGGGACTTGATTTCCTATTTGTAACAGCAGAGTTGTATTAATCAAAAAGCCATTGATTTCCTGTCAAAGTTCAAGTCAAGATTGCTCATGCGCTTATTTCAAATCAATAGTGATTTAATTACATAATCAGCCTATAATATTCCCAATACTGGGAGTCAGGCCTCCTCTCAATGAGAGGGAGTGGGCCGTAATCCACCACCCGGGCCCAGTACGGGATGGTGGACGTCACATGTCTTTGAATTTTAGTTTTTTAGACATGTTTGATTCCTGACGATTGTTGCCGTCACCGTTATTTATTTTATCGGCTGTTACTTCCTCTGACCAATCAGAATCAGTCATCTACCAAGATTAAACAGCTTTACATAAGAGAGAGATTGAGACTTGATCTGGCTTTCAAAAGCCGAAGACATAAGGCAAGAACAATGGCAATCTCCTTCACCACACGTAATAGCAGCTCCTGAAGCCATAGTTGGCAACATCGATTGAACTCGCTAAGTGGTGAAACTTAGTTCCAAACTGTTTCAGCTTCGTGCTGCGACTTTTACTACTTTTCATTTACTGTGCTTTGACATGTTCTAGTCTCTGTTTTTTTTTAATTAGTTAATAATATGTGTACTTCTGATATTGGAGTACAAGCTTTTTAAACTTTGAAGTACTTTTGTTTCTGTAAATAATTCTAATATTTGGTGTTACTTTGAGTTGTCTTTTTCATTAACTTCTGCAAAAAGAAGAAGATAACTTTGAGGAATGTGGATGGCTATAAGAGTAGGGTAGAAAAAAGAAACGATGGACGGACTGTGTGAAAGATGATATTGCTGGAAAGGGGGTGACTACTGAGATGATGACTTATCTATTATAAGTATGATAGAAAAAGGGGATCCTGCCGTTTTTCCGAAAAGATTTTGCCAAAATTTCACTACCCAAACCAAGCAACCTTTTTTATACCAATGCAATGTTCGGAATGATTTTAGTACTTACGCACATTTTCATTTGGTCAATTTTTTACTTGGCAGAATATTATCAAGGATAATGTCATTTAGGCATTTGGTCTTTAATCAAATGATTTATTACAGCAAACAATCTTAAGACAATAAACGTTTGGTCAAATGACTTGTTAAGACAAAAAATATAAAGGTTAGGTTAGGTTATAACAGTGACCTCCTACGCACGAGCCGAGCGAGCGAAGCGATCGGTGCCGCGGCAGCGGTCGGCGAGTGCCAGAAGCGACTAGATTATAAAGAAAGAAAATAACGGGACAAAAACAGGCTACCCGAAACTGATTACCACTGACCATTTAAAAAAATGCTACTAAATATTTGGAAAATTAATTTTGCGTAAAATGAGTTATTCCAACTGAAATATCTGACTAAATAAAAATTGGTAAAAGTACTAGTTGGTAAACAAGTTATTGTTTAAAAGTTCACTTGCCAAACATTAGGTTTGCGTTACAATTATTTGTGAAGAGATTTTTTGCGAAGTAATCATTTGGCAAATGAAATTATGCAGAAAATTGTTTGGGAAGTGATAATTTGGCAATTTCTTTTCGATGAAACAAGGGAGACCCAAGAAAAAGATATGTTGCGCCGACCACGAGTAAATTGGGTTAGGGCCAAGAGAATGAGGATGATGAACAGGAAGACAACTAAAGAACAAAGTAACGTCCACAGATTTGGATTGTATATACGAGGATTGACCAGTGCAAGGCACCGTAACAATAGATGTGTTGAGTGATCTACCTATCACAGACCACTGAATTACAGAACACTCCGGGCCGGTAATGAGAATTTCTCAAAAACTAAAACAAATCAACTAACACGTCCCTGCAAGTCGCATCACCTCCACCAAGAGAACTCCACCCCCTCCTACTATTAATAAATCATAAGTTAATAATATAGGACTGTCTAAGCTAGGTCGTCGGTCTAGATGCCTAACCCCGTGAGCCCCGTCAGCAAGAATTAAACATTCAGGTAACAATTACGTAGCTATTCCAACTGTATTAGCGATTCCACGGTATGGAGGGAAGGGCTGGTTCAGACTTGGGCAGTATTGATGACATTCATGGGGTTAGTTTTTTAATTTAACATCTTTCTTTCTTTTTCGTGTGGTTAATGACTAACCTGGTGTCCGAGTAAGCCGCTCATGGGCCTCTCACTTGGCTTCACATGCCTTCAAGAAATATCTCACAGGCATGCCGGTTTCCTAAAGATGTTTTTCCGTTTTTGAAGCAAGTGATGATTATACAATACGCACATGAATTCGAAACGTCAGCGGTGCCTTGGGTTCGAACTCGAGACTTGGCAGTCTGACGGTCACACCACTAGACTCACTGCTATAAACATGCTCGTAAGCTCAACTTAAAGCAACACCGTCTAACGAAATTAAGTCAATACACGGATGCAAGACCCACGGTATTTAGAAGTCAGATCAAGTTCCTATGTAGTAAAGAACGAACAAGAATGACAGAATATCCAGCATGTCACTCAAGTGATTTAAAAAAAACCTAATTGATTACGAAAATGAGACAAGTAAGGATCGTAGCAGGTGGCGTTCTGTAGTTTCTACTTACCCCCATGGGAAGAAGGCAGCAGTATATGTATCCTATACTATTTGTATAATATATATTTGTAATCACGTTCTCGAATACGGCTTTAAGAATTTCTATGAAAGTTGCAATATATAGGGTTTACGGGGTGAAAAATCGATCTAGCTAGGTCTCATATCTGGGAAAATCGTCTTCTCCGTATTTTCACCCGAGCGGAGCTTGTTTGCCCAAAGTTTAAAACAAGATGGCGACCTTAGAATAATGGCAGTGCAGCATGGAATTAGTAAGTACCCTGCTATCATGGCAGCATGGAATTAGTAAGTACTATAAATGGAATCAGTATGAACTTACGTATACTATTCAATGAGCATTAATCTTCGCCAGAGCAGAGTTCGGTCGCCCAGATACTGTATGTAAATGGATGGATACATTTATGGTAAACCCTAGAAGAACCTAGATATTGAGTCTAGGGCTTCATACTCACTTCCCCGTAGAAAATTGCACTGCTGAAATGGGATGCATTTCAGTAGTAAGTACCAACCTACACGGGTCAACCTGATGACTAACTTTGTCTACCTTTCCTATATTATGGTCTGTAATGATGAGTATGACTTTATGATTATACAGTTTGGCGGTTGAGCTATGAAGATTTGAAATACAAATACTATTTGCAATCATAGTATAAAACAAGAGGCTTTTCGTGTCTGTCTGTCTGCATGTGTGACCGCTTAGTTGTTCTAAACTACACAACGGATTTTGATGCGGTTTTCACAATAATTTACAGAATTTATTCCTGAACATTAGTTTGTACTTAGATATAGCATAGAAATCTCGATATTTTGACATGTCGCCACTGCACCCGAGCGAAGTAAAAGCAGGTCGCCAGTTTCATTATTAGTAGTGGATAGTAAGAGTAATGGCCGATTCCAATAGTTTATAGACCGTTATTGCTTAAACATAAGACTGCTGTATCTTTACCAGAATTTTAATGAAGCAAAGACCTTCATAGCTATGTTTTGTAGAAGACCCTCCGATATGGACGATTCTTTATTTTTTATAGGAACCGAGCATAAGTCTGCTCGATTGAAGGCTAGACTATTCATTCTAGCAAATTATTATACACTAGCACTTTGCCCGCGGCTTCGCTCCCGTGGTCTTTCCCTTTCTTTTCCCGGGATGAAAAGTAACCTATGTTACTCCCTGAAAACTAAGCTTTCTAATGGTAAAAGAATTATTCAAATCGGTCCAGTAGTTTTGAAGCCTATTCAATACAAACAAACAATCTAATCTTTCCTCTTTATAATATTAGTATACATAGATAGAAATAGATAGTAACTCGCCGGTGTGAACTTGCCACAAAATTAACGATGAACAGTGATATTTAGTTCTTTGATTGCCTTCTTCGCCGATCGGAATTCGATTAGTGGGCTCTTTTAGAAAGAAAATCGGTTTCTCTTGTACTATTCTAGGGGTAGGTAGAGATACAGCTCTTGTTAGGTTAGGTTAATTATTCATTAGTTCATCACTTATTTGAATTTGATTAAGTACCATAAAGACATGAATTTCGTTTACTTATTGACAGTGTCTGGGGGTGTCTACTCCCAATGCTCGAAGTCCGTACTTTCGGCCGATGTTATGGGTTTTTCTTAATCCGTAGCACTTACGTCTTCAAAATATAATGTATGGTAACACCTTTTACTTGTTATTAGGAGGTTCATGTCTATGATAGACATTCACCATAGTACGCTAATGATATTTGATCATCAGCAGATCAACAACATTATCTTCAAATTTATAGTAAGCTGTATTCCAGTATTCTTAAGAGCCATTTGAAGCCAAACCATCCACAAGCCACAAAATCATGACCATCCCTCAACAACTAAGTGAATCAAGGCTCACACTAATAAATCTAACGTGATATTACGCGTGCTTGTGACGTCACAGCCCTCTGTGAGGAAGCGGGGTCGTTTGGGTGGGGGGGCACAGACCCCATTGTGAGCCGTGATGTACGGAGCGATTTAGATAATATAATGACTGGGGATGAAGTCAAATTGAGGAGTGTAATGTGTCTCATGTTGGGGGTAAGTGATTATGTGGATTGGTGATGTACTTTAATGGCTTTACAAAATAGTATGCCTAGTTGCTGTTGAGACCAGGACTCTCCTAGTACAGAGGGAAACAAATAAATTCACGAAACAGGCTATCAACATGAAACCAATATCAATCTGGTGCCTGAAATCAGAATTCCAAGTAAAGTTCAATTTGAGTTGACGTTAACAATCAGAAAGGAACTCTTAATTTGGGAGTTTAATGAATTAGGGGAATTATTAAATTCCTACAAATGAAAAGCACCATACCATAGTTGTTATTGATTTTAGAAGTGACCGAGCGCAACAAGAAATAGGTTCGAATACTAAGTAGTTCTTAAAGAATTAGCGGTTAAGTCAACCTTGTATCAAGACCAAATCTACCTTTTAGTCAAATATTATAAGACGATGAAGTAACGTAGCTAAAAAACTAGCCGAAGGAAGCTACACATATAAATAATGAATAGCAAATAATAGAGGTAGTTAATTGTTTCAAGGAATTCCAATAAAAACTATAGCAATTTAATTCACCCTTATAAAAGCTTCGTGTCAAGTTAAAGTTTATAAGTGCATCAAGGTCGGGGGCTCCGTACTGCCTATTAATTATGCTATAGCCATGTCCACCATTAAAGCGCAGTGGGGCTCAAACTATGATAGGAACGAATGCAGTGTCATGACGCATTTTTATAAGATATTATTATCAATATAGAAAGAAACTATAGGCATCCACTCCAGCGCAAAACCGACCTGGTATCAGAGCCTTTTTATTGCAATGGGCGTCTGACTTGGCTTCACATGCCGTCGAGAAATATCTGTCAGGCATCGTGAGGAAACCGGCAAGGTCAAATCACTAGAGGTGCGTGTCTTGGGTTTGAACTAGATACCTATGACTTGGTAGTCCGACGGTCACATCACCACCGCGTACTCCTGTCTGGTGTATGACAATAATTTTGAGGTCCAAAATATATAGCTGCCTTTGCTCAATGAATGCGTGAGGTAGCTAAGCGTCGAGCGAGGTTAAAGCTTTAAGCTATCCAATCCTGTTAGTTAATATCATACACATGTATCGCTACGGAGCTCATCTCTGGTGGAAATTCTGGCACGTCTTATGGCTGGCATAAGTTACAAAACATACAGCTCGAGACGCATCTTCGGTACAATGATGAGCGACTTGAATGTGGTAAGGGTAGACTGACTGAGGAAGTCAGAATCAATTGTTTTCTAGTCACATGGAAGATGTTTATGTCCAGCTTTATGACTTAGATGGGCTAAGTTGATGATCATTGTTTGAAGAAAGTAGTAATATTGTGGTTCTTGTATTCTCAAGGAGTGGAATGGTGGTGGTGGAAATGCCGAAGCGAAGATTAGCAGTCAGCAACCAGCATTCAGTGTCAATGTAAGAATGTTAAATAGAGGTACTTTAGAGGCAAAGATATAAATATGTCTAATTAGACAGTTAAAGCTGTGAACTTGTCGAAAAAAATTGTGTCCAACTGTTAGTCGCGAAAAGGACGCACACTAGAAAAGCACAATGATGTGGCGCGAGTGTAACATAGCTGTCACGTACAGCAGCAAAACAAAGTTGGCTTTGTTTTAGTTCCTTTGCAGCGACACTCTATCTTAGACATATAAATAAACAAAGTTTGGAGCCCCTGGACGTGATGATTTTGAATATACCTCCCTTTTCGAATGCCGCTCAAAACAAATGTTGATTCCATAAGCAATAAATAAAAACAGCAACATCTTTGAGTACCACATCAATTCAGGCCATTTCAGGCTTACAAACCAAGCCTATAGTTAATCAATTTGTCGTTAGCCTGTAATCAGACAATTTCAAAGGAAACGCTGAAACATGCACGACTTTAACTAAGTTTTATGTCTATCAATGGGCTATAGGCAGTTATGGCGTCTATTTCAGCCTATGTAGGCTGTAAGCGGGGAGATTGATTGATTTGAAATTGTGGTATAGAATTGAAATGAGTGTGGGGATGGGACTTGGACAATTGCAATATTAACGCATTAATTTAAAATCCTTATCCTAACTTAATAATAATAGTACCAGTCGACCGACCTCTGCTCGGGTGAAAATAGAGAATGCTCATTTAATAGTATAGGATAGTACATACTAATTCCATGATGCCATGTCAACTTAACTGTTAATGAGGTCTAATTGTGAGCTTTGTTTAAGTGTAAGGAACTTGTAATGTGTAAAATAAATAAATAATGTAAACTTTTTGCGTCCGAGCTCTGGGGCCCAAGTCTGCTATTTTTATAAATTCGTCATTCCAACACGATCCCATTGTCATTTTGCTAAAAGTTCGTAATCTGCTAAATTCTTATTGATCGATCATTGGTTGATCATTGTATTCCACAAACACGATACGGTACCTACTCGTAACGAATTAAAAGAAATGACTGCACAATGTCGATCTCATGGTAGGTCACTGATCAAAGGAACTGTCAAAATTTTAGCAGATTACCGCATAAGTCAGTCATTCATTTGTCATTATGTACGAGATTACCAATAGATGCCATTTCTTTCAATGGAGTGTCAGTGGCTGACCATTGGAAAGTCTTAATGACGCCAATATATTAGTAGATTAACTAACTTGTCAAAATCAACAATTATGAAATCAATGATAGACCATTCTGACACTATTGTAATAGCAGACTTGAGGCCCTGGTCGGGTGAAAATACGGGGAAAACGAATTTTCCCAGATATGAGACCTAGCTAGAACGATTTTTTTATTCGGCCCCTATACTGCAAGTTTCATCGAAATTGTTAGAGCCGTTTTCGAGAACGTGATTATATACTAGATTATAAAGTAGTTGCTCCCCACGGTTTCACCAGGATAAGTCTCGATCCCGTGGGAATATCGGGATAAAAAGTAACCTATGTCCTAACTCCGGTTATGATCCACCAAATCTGTTCAGCCGTTTTAGCGAGAACGCGTGACGCGCAAAAAACAAACTCACTTTCGCATTTATAATATTAGTTAGATCGTGTTTGGTTCGAGCATGAATCACTCCGTCCATTGGTGAAAACCGTTTGAAAATCCGTCCGTTAGTTTTTGAGTTTATCGCGTTCAGACGCGACGGGGGATTTTGTTTTATAATATGTTTTTTTTTGTTTTGGTGATCCATGTCCTGTACTGTATTAATTAATAATTTTTCATCTTTATTTATTAGGCGTATTTAGTTAAATTACATATCATTCAATGCTAATATCTCGTTTTACATACAAGGCGGAAGATCTTTAACCACGTGGTTTTGATTTTGCATATACCGAGCTCGTATAAAACCAGCTTCTCACTCAAATGCTTATGACCTGAATCAAGGTGATATCCTAAGGTTAACAACCTCAATACAACCCTTAAACAAACTTCAAGAGAAACTCCATGATAGGTCAATAATCAAACAAAGTGCCATTGATTCGTTAAAAAAAATCTTATCAAAAATGTCCCTACAGTTTCGTAAGGTCATCGACACATACAAACATATATAAATTCTTTCATACATATTCCCCCACTTTTCTACCCTACGCACCACCTGTACAAATCTTCGGACATACAGGTTCGGATCGACGCACGCGCCGCGACAGATGTTCGCGTTCGGGCTTCTTCGGAGCGCTTCGGGCGCCTTCGGGTTTACTATTAAAGGAATTTTAAGGGTGTTTTTATTCGAAAGTTGAGGTTTTAAGTGGGGCAGTTATTTTACTTTGTATTTGACACATTAATTGCGATTCTGGTTGTATTTATGACGAAAGTTTTGCGAGGGAGCAATGACAAGAGTGATTTGTTAAGAGTAATGATAGAATAAACATTGTAGGGAACAAATATTAGGTTTTAAAAGACAAAAGGAAAATAATTAGACTCCGGCAAACAAAATCTTTGGAAATATTTTTAATCAGGGCACTTAACTCGAAGGCTTTGGAGCTGCAAGAGTGAAGGTAAACTGATCAGTGAAATACTCATTTCCTCATACATTTCCTTCAACTCCCACACACATATTAAAACAGTGACAACAGTTACGCAAATTGCGTAAATAATAAATACATTATATTTAAGGCGTGGGAGGCTACCTAACCTGTTACTATGCAACGCTTAGCACATGAGGAAATGATAACTAATGTAACATATTAGTATATAAGTGTTATGAATGTTAGTCCTGAAAGGGGTCTAAAAGTAGAGAGAGCTCCTTGTGAAGAAATATATTGCGGAAGGTAACTATAATATCTTTTTCTGTTGCCAAGCATTGCTGTCATGCCAGTTCAAGAGATTCTGGATTCATGTGCAAAAACATCGAGAGGAAACCGGCATGCCTGAGAGACATTTCTCGACGGCATCGGCATGTGAAACAAAGTCGAAGGTCCATGGGCGGTATATAACCTCTGACACCAGGTTAGTCACAAACCATAAGAAAAAGAAGAACTTTAAGAGGTAGTGTCAGTGAAATTAAAGGCTCATGATAGATTCCAAAGCAAGGTATGTATTAAAATAGGCTCTTTCGATGTAGACGAGTACTAACATTCTTCTTTGGGTAAAAACGGTCAGTTACTCGTAGCAGGGCGCTAGTGGGACTGCGGGGCGCAGGGTGTACCCCACGTACATTTAAGCATAGGTAAAGCAGTAAGCAAGATTAGGACAGAGGTTGCCAGGCCACCTGTAAGAAGAGAAGAACATTATCTTCCGCAAAAAATATAAATTATTTCTTTCATAGGGAAAGAAATAATTTATTTTTACTTAGCCAGTTCCGAAGAAAAACCATATCTTCGTATCAAAATTTTCCCCCTACGTACCCACATACATACGATAAAATAATGTCTACCAGCACTTCTCCCCGATACAGCGGCGCGCGCGCAGGGTCCTGAACACTATTCGCTATTCAAACGGTCCCCTCGCGTCTTTTTGTGTCACGGTCGTTCAACTTCGCCTTTCATGGGATTACCATTCAAATTATCGTGTTGGGGACCCGTGGGGTTTGCTGGTGATTTGTTTGGTGAGATCACTAACTTTAAGAACTACTGTGGATGAATCTAGTGTAAGATTCTCTTGGGTTAAAAGGGCAAAAAAACTGAATTAAAACGTAAAGAGTGAAGTTGAGGTATATTATGATGGTGATGAGTCTATAGCGAATTTTGCGAGAGTCTAAGCTTAGTAATATGGATGTTGACTAAAAATATTTTTTTGTCCGTCTGGTAGGTTATTAAAAAATATTGGACACGTATTTTTTTACGTAATCTTAGGATTAGGCAATACGTTAAAATGTGGCATTACGTCACTCCCCGGTAGATTTAATACTGACTTGTGACGTAGCGAGCCCCCACTCCCCAACTTTAATGCGTTTTATCTAAATCATTTTTTTATTAATTACGATAAAGCAAAAAATACGTGTCTAATATTTTTTTATTTTCTGATTGACGACAATTATTATTTTTCCACAGTGACCGACCTTTTTGATTGCGATGAAATATCAACTGAACTGTTGCGACTCTTTAAGGATATTAGTATAAAACTAAGGAAAGTAGTACAAAATGAGGGCTGCTCCAACGTATGGAACCCAGCAATCAGTTAAAATCATTGAATAAAAGGGTTGCATTTAAATTAAAAACCGTAGTTAATCCAACATCGACTTTATTTTAATAACCATAAATACTACTTTTACGTTTATATAATGCCGTACATTTCCTTTGTAAATAATTTCAATATGAATGTGATGTGAAGTACTAACATGATTATGTGGTGTCCATGAGACGAGATGTAAGTATGTAGTATTATGAACAATGTTGTTCAGTAAAAAATGTCCAAGAAAGACGATATTACTGACGTTCCCTATAGCTATGTATGTAAGGACAGGTACTGGCTAAGGTAATCTTGCTGACTGTACTAATCAGCTGGTAGTCTTTCCACAGTCATTTTACCTCTTACAGCAACCCGATAGCAGCCTTATTGCAACTAGAATAAAGATCACTGTGATTTTGACCGTGATGCAAAATCAGAGGTAAAATAATAGTGCAAGGACAGTAGCTTTTTTTGCACGATGCGAGCTATTCTACACACGCGTGTCCACTGCCACGTGTGTGGACAAGGGAAAGTTATGGGATGCCCACAAGTGGGACAATAAGGCCAGAACAGATAGATAGACACCAATAGCTTAAGCCAGAGTCAATGACTGAAGACACAAAGCTTCATTTTGACGAATATCGTTTTTATATCCCATTTCCCTCATAAAAGTTTACATGTCCACGTTTTTTTAAAACACGTCCGCCGCCCCCTAATACCGGCTAACAATAACATGTAAAACTTTGCCCGCGTCTTAATCCACTCCCGCGCAACTCGCACAGAAACAGGATTCAGTTAGCGCACCTGCCGCCCCAACCAATTACCGTGGTGCCTTTTATTTAGTTTCACTTATGCTTATCACGCTTGTTGGCTTTAGGGAGACAGCAGGGAGCTTGAATCGTAGTTTCTGCATGGTAGAGTTAAAACTTATTTCAAAGAAAGAAAATACGCTTCTTTAGCACAGACTAAAAGGTACATATTCTTCAAAAATAAAAACTAAAGTATACTTCGTTGTATGAAATTAGCAGAAGTGTGTGTGTGATTGATTGATTTGGTATAACTATGTAGTTTAGGGTTGATAAAGGGCTATGCCTAACATTGTCTCTCTTTGCCTCTCTTTTTTATTATAAATTTTCCTAATTTAAGACCGTTCCACTACACTTTTACATTAATGCAATACCACAAAAATCTTTGACGTCAGAAAAAAGAAAATAAAAATTCGATCTTTAAGAAAAAGACGTTATAATATCCAACAGCATTAAAAAGTCTAAAACATACGGTAAACCTGTCCAACTCGACATTTCCTATCAGAGGTCGAGTCAAGAAAAACTTGAAGACAAATAGCTTAAAAGTGTAAATCAGTGTTGCCGAATAAAAATTTAAATAAATGGAGCCAAAAAAATGCATTTAGATTATTTTTTTGTCATTTTCTGCGCATCTGGACGTGTTTTGAATTCAATAACAGCAATTTGCAATTCTGCAGTGAAATGAATGCGTAGACATGGATTCTACACAAAAGATTTTATTCAAACTACCAAAAATGTATTGTTGGCTACAATAACGCCAGCAGTAAGTGTTCCTTTGCAGGAAAAAGAACGACGAGGAAAGAAGGCTTCTTCAATATTCTTCAGTTCAATAAAACCAAGATGATGCTAGCACCATGCCAGTGACCTCTACAATCTTGTTTCTTGATAACAACGAAAATATACGGATATAACAGAACTTGGCAGACTATTATTCAGTACCTGTTGCCCGCGGATTCACCCGCGTTGACCCTAATTCTTTTTCTAAAATAAAAGTAACCTCAGTTACTACTTATAACATCAGCTATCTGCAAAGTTGTGCAGATGAAACCGCGGGCACTGGTAGTCTTTCATATCAACCTATTGTTGCATACCCACCACGGTAACCACCCCGTAATTGCCAGATCTTATAAGGTAGTCACGTACCTTAGGGTATTCTAGTTAAAACAGGGTTGGTCTATAAACCGGACGTATTGTTTTAAAGCTTAGCATTATTAAGCGCGGTACATCTCAATCGAGTCGACTGTCAGGTTTTGAAACATCTGCCTGGATAGTGGAGATATGTATGTCGATTGATATAGGTTTAGGTCAATTTAATTTGTTCTAGTGAAGTAGTGTCAATGTATCGTATCAATAAAGAAGTTAAATTATTAAGCGGCGGGACATACAAACTGCTACGTGTAGTTTTAGAAGAGAAATTCCTTCTTTCTCAAATCGTGGGAGTCATATAGGGCGAAAAGTATCTAGGAAGTAGTAAAAGAAGGGCTGTTTTGCGTGGCTATTCTTTTGGAATTTGGACCTTCTAAAGGTCACCTTATTTTATCTGAGCATAATACTGATAGAGCACCAGCGTTCTCAGGGCAGGGTGGTCCAGTGTTAGTGGCCGCAACTAACGAGTTGTAGGTCTTAGGTTCCAACCCAGGCGCTTTACTTTGTGTACATTATTTCATCACCACTGCACTCGAAACAAAACCGGCATGTCTTAGAAACAAAAATTTCTAAGACATGTGACATCTACCAACTGGGCCCGCTTGGTGGATTACGGCCCACTCCCTTTCGTAGAGAGTAGTAGCATTGTAGGCTGATTATGGACCAGCGTCCTCTCGTACAGAAACTACTGCTCAAAAACATAAGCCTACAGAAGTTTGTCAGGGGGCTGACTGCCATGCAGGCTCCTATAGCAGACACAATACATATTTTCTGATTGACGTTCCCACGAAGTGTCTGCCTTAGACCTCTGCCTACCTCCTGAGCAGAGAAGACTCGCCACGTGACCGGTATAATTAGCCAGCCGTCGGGACGAGCCACCTGGCCGAAATATTTGCATACCGATACCGTTGCGCCGCGAATTTTGCGCTCTGAGGTGCTACCATGTGTTTTTGGGAGGTTGCTTAGAATAAGTTAAATTACTAGCAGTCATCTCGGTTTTTAATAATCCTAGACTTTCTTAACTTTTCAGGCAAATATTGAAATCATCAAAGTCGAAAATGATCAGGTCAAAATAAGGTTTTTGAAATCTAATCATGCCTTTGGCCAGTGAATCTGCGGTTAAATTAGAACTTACGAAGATCCAAGGAAGAAACTGTGTATATATGCACCATCTGAAAGAACTGGAAGGCGACTCCCTAACCCAAAAAGGGCTAAGAACGTTGGTGAGTAATCAAGGAGCATTCACGAATGCATGAGAGTTGAAGAGTTGCACCCTGGGCAGTTAGGCACGCTACCAATTCCGCTGACTGGATAATTTATTTATATATTAAGCTTTATGCAACATAAGAGGGACAAAGGCGGACTGAATGCCTTCTCTTTTTAAGGCATTCTTAACCAGTCAACCAAGGGTGGTGGAGAGATAACATAGCAGGTGGGATCATATTCTTTCGTCATAAAACTCATCTCGACAAGAAGAAAAACTCGCCTAGATCTCTCTCAGCTTCTAAACTCGAGAACCAATAGTACAGTCTCATGATCATTGTCAAGCAATATATTCGTCCATCTATTATAATGATCACATTTATATTCTATCGCCAGCTATCAGGATATCATGTTTCTATACGCACCGCCGCCGTGATATAGTTGTGTAACATCATTATAGATATATTGTGAACTTGAAGCTAGAAGTTCAAGGTGTCATCTTTATTTTTGAGAGTTTTCCCTGTGTGAGGGTTACGTTTTTCTTGTTGTTTTTTGCTGTCTAACTTTACTATCTGTCTTCGCTTCGAGCTAGCGCACTGCACTTATTTCTCTTCGCTTCGAACTAGCGCACTGCACTTATCTCTCCTCGCTTCGAACTAGCGCACTGCAATTATATCTCTGCGCTTCGAACTAGCACACTGCACTTATCTCTCGTCGCTTGGAACTAGCGCACTGCAATTATATCTCTGCGCTTCGAACTAGCGCACTGCACTTATGTCTCGTCGCTTCGAATTAGCGAACTGCACTTATCTCTATTCGCTTCGAATTAGCGCACTGCACTTATCTCTCTTCACTTCGAATAGCGCACTGCACATATTCCTCTTCGCTTCGAACTATCGCACTGAGACTGGACTAAATACTTGATGTAAAGTTAGTTCTTACTACTTCGTTCTTAGTATTGCTTTTCATGCTTCTATAATATTTCTTCATTCTCACTCTTACTCTGTTTTCAGATCTAAATCTGGATCTGGTACACATAACATAACATCACGTCACGCCCGTATTTCTCGAAGGGTTAGGCAGAGGCGTACCCATAGTACACCCACATTTCGCCAGTAATGTTTAAGTCCCATGTGTTTCAGAATTCAAAATTCAAAAGTTATTTATTCTAACTAGGCTGAGAATCAGCACTTTTCGAACGTCAACATTTAGTTCTACGTGTTTTCAATTTTCTGACAACACGTCATTCAGTTTGTAGTTCGACTTTAGCTTTTAGGAGAGCAGTGGTAGTCCAGTGATAACGGCCCCGACTTACCAAGTTGTAGGTCGTGGGTTCGAACCCAAGCAAGCGCATTACTTTGTGTAAATAATCGTGAGGAAAACGGCATGTCCTAGAACCAAAAATTCGAAGTGACATCTACCAACCCGCAATGGACCCACGTGGTAGTAGATTACAGCCCACTCCCTCTCGAAGGGAGGAGGCCTCTGTCCCAGCGGTGGGAGAAAATTATAGGCTGGTTATACTTCAGCTTTGCATTCTAGTCCAATACATTTATGTTAAATGGATTTGTAAATAAAAGATCCACAATGCATTATCTTTTTCGATACTATTTTTAGTATTTTTCATTGTTTCTTAATTAATGAACTAATTTAGATGCTACGGTGACATTTACAATCTGTATAAATACTGCCCGTCATTGTCATCTCGTATTTGCGTCAGTGAAGACAATGGAACATCTATTTCTAGAAGATATGCTATTTTCGATCGGTCTAATAACTTCTTATGAATATTAAGAGATTGGGTTCGGTTCCTGTGTGTCATCCGGGTAATAAGTGTTTTTGAACAAAAGGCTCGCCCCTTTTGTTCTATGCATAGATATCCGGTTCTATGGGACTTGAAACATAACTGGCGAATTCACCCCTTCCAGACCATATCTTCTTTCACACAATCCATCGTTTCTTTGGCCTTCCGTCTACTCTGAGGTCGAGATAAATAAAGCCTAGATAAGCCTAACTATATATTATTTGGCAAAAAAAAAACCGCCTCAGTCTTTCTCCTGGGTTTTGAAAGATGCGCGATAGAGCAGGCATACTTCTTAGCCACTGCATGTGTATGGTCTATTTTTCTCAGCCTTAAAACCCCTTTACACGATGCAACTTTCTTGGGAACAGTGGTGGCCCAAGGGAAACGTCCCCGACTTACGAGTTGCAGGTCGTAGGTTTGAATCCTGACAGGCGCTTTACTTTTTGTAAATTATTTCATCACCACTGCTCTCAAACCGGTGAAGGAAAACATTGTGAGGAAACCGGCATGTCCTAGAAAAAAAATTCGAAGACATACTAATCCGCACTGGGCCCGCGTTGTGGATTACGGCCTACTCCCTCTCACTGAGATGAAGACTGTATTCTAGCAGTGACAACAATATAGGCTGATTATGCTAAGTTTACTGCCCGTGGCATACAATATAATTGAAGCAACAAGTTACTTGCACCGTTTAAACACTGTTTAGATGATGCAACTTGTATGCCGCCAGCAATTCGCCCAATCGCATCGTGTAAATTAACTACCACATGCAATAACAACGGAGCCGAAGCCCGAAAGTCTGACAACCAGTCCAAGGGGTATCGTATTACCCAGTTACTGGGTTGTGGAGGTCAGACAGGCAGTCGCTCCATGTCAAATACTGGTATTCAGCTGCATCCGATTAGACTGGAAGCCGACCCCAATATAGTTGGGAAAGGTTAGGCAGATTGATGCTAAAACAACGGATTTCTCAATAAAAATCAATTTCACAAGTTCCACCAACACCTCGGCTCCTGGACACCTACCGATAGCACATTGCTATCTTATCGCCACGTGCTAAGTGAGTCAGGGCTAATATTTGACCGTCTTGTTTACTTGTGATTATAGTTACTCATGCTACCTATGGGGTTTTTGATTGAATGGTTACGGGGGGATAAACGTTCCAACTTTTAATAGATTAAGATTGCTGGTCGATTTGAATAGATTTAGAGTTACTAATATAGGAGATAGCAGCAAAGGAAAAAAGGATAGGTTTTGGATGGTATCCCTGATTTGGGAGTGTATTTAAAATATTTACGTGGGAAATCTGTTGTTGTCTGTCTATTGTCGAGTGTCAACCAGTCTTACCAATGGGTATTGTATTACCCAATTATAGGGTTGTGGTGGTCAGATAGGCAGTCGCTCCATGTAAAATAATATTCAGCTGCATCCGGTTAGACTGGAAGCCGACCTCAATATAGTTGGGAAAAGGCTCGGCTGATTGATTGATTGATTGACGTGGAAAATTGTTATAATTCAGTTTTTTTTTTATGATGAAGTCATTTGATCTGCAAAAATATGTCATGATACTCGTATAAACTATCATCTTTTTGGAGTTGTAAGATCCGAAAAGATTCGTCAGGTACTGTATAATTAATTACTCATCAACTATTTTGATCTTGCTACAATACATCTCATGTCATCCATCCAATTAAAAAAATACATAAGAACCTAAGGTTGTCTGTTCTTTGGAGTGGAGCAGTATTTATCAATAAAACTTCACTAAATTCCTTTGATTAAGTGGCTTATAACATCAGTGGCCTATATGGAAAGCTCTCAATCGATTGCGTACCGAAGTAGGCCGCTGCAGACACAATTTGTCGAAATAGTATGTTACTGACCCTTACAACACCCAGTGTGAGTGTGGTGCTCCTGATCAGACCTGGCCCCACTTGCTGGAGCGTCCTAAGTGCTCGTTCACCAGCACCTCGGATGACCTAAAGAATGCCACTGATGCCGCAATCAACGTGGCCACCTACTGGGCTCAAACAACTATGAAGAGTACCAATGCCACGAAAAGAAGAAGTGGCTTATATATTCCTAACTCCAGCCTTAAACCCAGTTCATCCCGCAACTCAGGCGCAGCACTAAAAACAAAGAGATCTCGCCATTCATTCGGATCGCGTGCCCCGTCTATACGTGTGTGTGTGTGTTCATGTACCTAAGTGTCGTACCAAGCGCACACCGCCACCCGAGCCATTTCGTAAACATGGAACAAAGTTAGTATGGAAACAGAAGTTACTGATAGGCTAAGCTAGTGTGCCTTCCTTTATAGTTTTGTGAGGCTGAAAATCAGGGTCTGGTAGACCATGGTGTAATGCTAATGAGCAGCTGATATCCTATTTGGTACAGGTGTTTGAAAATCTGTTTAAAATTCCTAAGGGCGCACCGAGTTAATTGCGAAAGACATTGCGTTCTTTTGATCTCCTGCTGCATCGTTATTACTTAAACTTTAGAGCAATTAATATGTAAGATATTTAAGGATCGATTCTATACATCATACACTTGAAGCACGATTACTTGTAGTTTCCTCGATGGCAAAAAAAACCAAAGTAATCTCTAAAAACAACAAAGCCTTAGCGTAAATACTTTACGGAAACCATCCGTTTTTTTTTTTATACTAACAAAATTACATGTTTCGATAAAGTATACTATTAACATTTTGTGTATTTTGTTTTAATAATACGAAGGAAATACCTAAATGAGCGTGCAAACCGTCCATTCTTTATCCCAGTCTATCCCATTATTTGTGGCAAAAGCTCGGTACGCCCTAAGTCTTCCAATATTTGACGAATGCATGGATTGCATCCTAACCCTTTAGTCACTATCCTAGATTTGGGATTACAGTTTTCCCCACTCCAACGTACCAAGAACAACAAAGCGCGCACACACACACAAGCATACGTTGCGCACACGCTTACGCGCAGTGAGCGAATTTTTCGCGCAGGTTCTTGACCGGGGCTATTTCCGGCACGGGGAATCGAAACGGCGTTTTATCGCCCCGAGCGCCAGTGTATCGGAATGGGGGGCAAAGTGTGAGCTATAGCGGAGAGAGTTTTAATGAAGATGTCAATATGGTAAAAGGGATTTTTTTGATACTGATGGCGTGTCTTAATTGCCCGCAATGAAAGAGCGTGTTTATTTGACGTCATAACTCTGCAGGCTAAATGTAGTATGTACTCACGATCATGCAGGATCGCTTTCAGTTTCCCAATTCAACAAATGACATTGCATTGTTTTCAAACTCAACAATTGACTTAGCATTTCAATTGAAACTCAAACAATTGAGTTACTCAATACTCAATCATTTATTGCATTCTTAAGAGAGATCATTATGGACCGTGTCGGGCACAGCAAAATAGTAGGAGAGGAAGCTTTAAAACTTATATACTAGGAAGTGTCTAGTATAAGTTTTTAGGAGCATGAGGAACAGGGTTTAAAATTCACTCATCCACCATAGAAAAGGGAGGATCCTCCGACCAGACGGGTGTTGTGTCTGGCGGGCCGACTGCCTGATTGTTGATGTCGGATAGTCTTATATATGTCGTTCGCGCTGTAAACTCTAATTGCGCGATGCAGGATTTGTGTGACGTCATGACGTTGATGCGTAGTTCGTATGTGGCGGTGTAACCACTACATCACTCCCCTCCGGAGACCGTAGGTCGATAGTGGGCTGTGTTTTGTATCTTGCGATGCTTCACAGTACCAGTGAAGGTTCCAGTGAGTCGGAACCGGGTGCCGCATAGTTCGCGGTGAGTCGGAACTGTCTGCGGTAATTCCCCAGTGATTCCGGGAAGCGCTGCGTCACGATCCAGTGAGTCGGATGTGGTATAGCGCCGGGTTGTGGCTGACTGCTAGTGTCGACCAGGAGAGGGTAGAAAGAGCTCTGCAGCAGACAGCCGAAAGTGCAGGTGCTGTGCCAAAGTTGCTAATGAGGCTGAGGGTAATGACCAGGAATGCGCGTTCGCTGCATACTGGTGGTCAGGATACCCGTTGAAGCCGTGGATGCTGACTGGCTGTGTGACTCGCCTCACGAAAGCGTGCGGGAATGATGATGTCGTCACGCTGAAGTAGGTGCACGAAGGCTGCGCTGACGTTCATGTTCGGGGTCACCAATTTAGGGGTATGAGGAACAGGGTGTAAAGTTCACTCATACACCATAGAAAAGGGAGGATCCTTCGACCAGAGGGGTGTTGTGTCTGGCGGGCCGACTGCCCGACTGTTGATGTCGGATAGTCTTATGTATGTCGTTCGCGCGGTAAACTCTAATTACGCGATGCAGGAGTTGTGTGACGTCATGTCTTTGATGCGTAGTTCGTTTGTGGCGGTGTAACTATATTTTAGTTAATTTTTGGGTACTTTGGTGTTTATCTGATTGGATGTTTACAAAAACTATGCAGTATTGAAGTAAAAATAAGACTTCACAATACAATCAATCATCCAACATCGCTTCTGCTTATACCTTGGTCTTCTCCACCGGATATATTGAGCATACGCCGCGTTTAAGTCACGGGACAGCCGTCCGCGTATATTGGCGATCACCAATAAACACTGTTATAATAGACTTACTAAAAGGAGACACAGAGAGACGCCCTAAGGAGGTGGGAGGGAGGCGAGTCAACACTGACCAGTTTTTTATGCAGATAATTGCACATCTATATATATAAAAATCGCCGTGCGTTAGTCTCGCAAAAACTCGAAAATGGCTCGTCCGATTTGAATAATATTTTTTTTGTTCGCCTCAACACAGGGATGGTATAAGAAATTTTTTTTTTTTTTGAAAACTTATGGAAACAGCCGAAAAATCGAAATTGAAATATTGACAGGACAAAGTCTGACGGATCAGCTAGTCACTTGAATAAATGATTGCAAAGTAGATTGCGAAGAATCGTTAGTTTTTTGTTGCAGTAAAATGTTATTTACAAGTCTTACTAGGGTGTTGGGAAGTTTTAACTTATTAGACAATCGCGAATGGTATTCTAACCGGTATCCCAATCCCAAGATTACGTGCCTAATCATGGATAGGTATAATTCGAAGCGATAAAAACATATCATCTCGTTTATAAAAATCAAAGAAGCAGCGAAAACCGCGCGTGACAATGTTAAAACAATTTCTAAAAACATTTTCAATGATTCACATGTATAATTCATTATACCTTTTGGAACATGGCGAGCGAGGTCCGAGGTTCAGAAACCCGCTACCTCCTATAACTTACACAGCAGCACCGGATGTGCTAACAGTCAGTATTATCGCAATACGTCTGCCAGCATCCTTACGACTACAGCTTAATGATACCATACCTTAGGGAATTAACGATTGAGGACTTACCTGAAAGAACAAAAAAAAATAAGATTAGTAATTTTTCTTATTGAGTCGAAAAGTTGATCGCCTCAAAAGGTGCCATAAAGTATGAGTAGTATTAACAGCGCTTTTATCTCAAAGCAGTAACGTTGGTTTTCGTAGTTCTGACGTGCGGTTGACCGATCTACAGTGAAGTAAGTAAAAAGATACAACTGTGTGCTAAAAGCGCTAAAACCCCGTGCAAGATAAACATGGTTACATAAACGAATGTTACAATCACAAGTTTGGTTTGAAATAAGTTTAGTCAGTGATAAAACTAGTGGTCCATCAAATGACGCGGATGATTTCAGTACGTATGCAAAGTTATGCCCGCTTTAGGGCACATTAAATTTGTATTAATACAGTGTTCGCTACAAATTTGCCTCCCTAAAGCGCAAGTGGCAGAAATCAATTTTCCGACAACTATCTGAGATTCAACAAAAGAGAGGAGACAGAAGGAGGTGCAAGGAGAATAGGTCTTTGCCGTGTTTATAGGACAAATATAAGCTTATAAAATCACAAGAAGGGTTTCGTACCACCGGACATTATTAAGCAAATAAAAGAAATTACTAAACGAAGAATATTATTATTTTTCATCTTAAATTAAAAAAATCGCAAAGATAAATTTGTATTTCACAATGATACTATGAAAACACTGAATTTCCGTTTTTAGTATTTGTTGATTATACCCTTATACAGTATATGGTATACAGAAGTTTCAAATTCCTAACTTGTTTAGTTGTTGAGATAGAGTTCGGACAAAAATGGTCTAAAACTAACAACTTTCATGACCCCCTATTTCATCATTATTGAAAAAAAAAAAAACTACTCGATGACCTCTAGACAATGCCAGTGTTAGATTTTTTTTTCATCATTCAGGTCAGCCCCCTTGCTGCCTGGCTAAAGGCAGGTTTATACGAGCCCAGTAATGTAAGTCAGTTTCACATCAGTCCAGCTGATTAGTGTACCCGTGTTTTTTTGGACCTAGTAGCTTCCCCCGCCTGACTTACTGCCGACCTCGTCTACATGAACCCACTGACCAGGCCCGGAATTCCGAGTTACTGGGTCCATTCTCTGCCATCGTATAAACCAGGGATAATAAATATTATTTTAACCGCGGCATGAGTTATTCTCATATATAAGTTCGTGCCGATACGAGAGTAAAGCCATTTATATAAGTTTTTGGCTAGGTCCTTCCTACCACCGCCATCTTTACCCGTTGCGTTTTGTGAAGAATGTTAATAGCTCTCTCAGATATTGCGTGCTAAGTTCAGATTGATACCCTAATTGTATGAAATTGCTGTTAGCTTCGATTGAATTTCTATTGTTAGCCAACCTGTCTTGATTTTTTATGTACAGCTTTCTACTGTTGCTAAAGCATCTTTTGGTTTGTAAATACTATTATTATAAACCTTGTGGTGGCCTGGAGATTCTTAAAAAATCTAAAGTATATATGAATTGTCTTAAAAGCTTTGATTTGACCAACAAACTAGTAACTAAGTAGGAGAATGTGGACTCAACATTGAATAAATAAATTAAAAAACCTAGCAAACACAAAACAGTGCCTTTTATCAATAAGTGTGACATCATTAATGACGAAACACATCGAAAGATACCAGGAATGATAGTTCAGAAATCTGAACACTCAGTGAGCAAGCGTGGTGAGAATGCTCGTTCCTTCTTTATAATTATGAGAAGAGGTCTGTGACCTGTAGTAAGATAGTAAGGTAACACAGTCAAAATAGAAAGTCAAGCTTATAAACTTTTATCAGTTTACTAATGCGCATAACATATAAGGATTGCAAAGTTCATCACCTTTCTTACCAAACAAATAAGCTAGTACCTACCTACATAAAATCAAAAATTTGAATTCGGAAACGGAACGAGAACGGCGCGGGCGCATTTGATTTTTTCTTCAATCCTAGGGCGCTTTGTTAGCTCTGTTTCTTTCACTCTTCCACATACGTCTGTCTCATGTCGGGGGTGGGTATAGAGGGTGTTGAGCGCCAGATGTTTTGGAGATTCTCTTTTTTTTTCTTTACGGTCTTAACAATGGGGGCGAGCTTAAGATTTGAGCATATGGTCCGTGAACAGGTATTGATAGGCGAAATCTTCTACTTTTTTCGTCCGGCTATATCGTTTTTGAGTATTTGATTTTTGGAGTTTATATTTTTGCTGGGGTAATGAGAATTTGAGTTGTTCCTTTTTTTGTTGAGGGTTTCTTTGCGGTTATGATTCCTTAGTAACTTAATGCACATGGTGATGTTATGAGCTTGGTGGAGATAAAAAGAGGTTAACTAATTAAAATAAAGCGGTATTTTTGTCACGTTTGCCATAAATATTTATGATGGGTTTATGAAATTGTAGCAGTCTTATGGGTACGAAGTGCAAACTCGTACGCTTTTGCGGTCAATCAATGGGTGCAATTTTTTTTTTTAATATTCTATTTTACTATTTAGAATATAGATAAATCTGTGGTAGCATTGCGGCTGATTTCCCTAGTTATACAATACTAGCATTTGCCCACGTCTTCGCCCGCGTGGAGGTCGGAAATTATCCCATGGGAAATACTACCGGACCAAAAGTATCCTTTAACCTAACCTAGGTTATGGTCTACCCATATACCAAAAGCCGTAACAAACAAGCAAACTCACTTTCGCATTTATAATATTTGTTTCGTAGTTGGATTTCATCGTCATCACTCATCAGATAATTAGTCACTAAGCTATTATCAATACTTATTCCTCTTACCCAAACGACAGTTACCTAAAACTACAAAGCTTCTTTATTAAACTTGAAACAAAAGACAACCTTGTCGAATCTTGTTAATCTTTAAGTTTTTTTTCTTATTCCTAGGTGTAAAAGTCATAAACGGTAATAGCCGTCAATATTGTTTTGGCAACATCTGTTACTTTTGTAAGGAGGTGCTAAATGTAAATAGACAATAAACATAGAATTTGTGGGATATTCTTTCCCATGATGAAGAATTGTGAGTTTTATGGTGATGTTAGATCAAGTGCATGAGAAGATTGGGGATGAAAAAGGCGGGAAGCTGTTAGTGAAAGAGCCTTGAGCCTTTTGGAGAAGCTAGTTGTAAGATTGCTTCTCCAGTCGTATCTGCACGAGTAAAGACTAGCCAGTTGTCAAGGATTTTAGGCATTATCACCAGATAAGTAATTATTTTAAACTAGATTAATATCTTAAATAGTACAACTTCTTTATGCATGCGGAGTTTACCTATAATTGATTGTTGCACTGTTGCACTTACAGTTAAGCATGTTACTTTTAGCATACAACCTGTGTAAACAATCGTCGGTGAACCAATAAATAAATACATTATCTAGTGGATTCATCGGAAGCTGTGATACATTATATTTTTTTATAAATTTGTATGTATGGATTCGACACTAAATCAATCAATCTGCCTTATCCCAACATGTTGGGCTCGGCTTCCATAACCGGATGCAGCTGAATACCAGTATTTTACAAGGAGCGACTGCCTATCTGACCTCCACAACCCAGTAACTGGGTAATACGATACCCCTTGGTAAAACTGGTTGTCACACTTTCGAGCTTCTGACTACCCGTAACGACTGTCAAAGATCCACGAATGATAGCCGAGACCCACGGCTTAACGTGCTTTCCGAGGGAAGAAGGAGAAAACCAGCAAACGTAGCTTAACGTGATGAATCGACCCGTGCGGCTGTTATAACTTAGCCAATATGTATAGAAATAGGCGACAACTAGATCACATGCATGACTTGGACAGTGATCTTCATAAACCTTTTAATTCATCTACTGACTGGCCATCAGACATCGACGTTATGCCGCTTCAAAGGTTAGTCTTTAACCAAACAGTACATGATTCAAAAGACAAATCTTTCAATACAACAAGGAACCCTCACAACATTCCTTTCTTCCCATCAAGCACATAACTTCTACCCACATTGCTTTCCAATACTTCTAAGTGTCTACCTGGTAAGGTCCTCGTCCTGATCGTGCTAACCCATAAACAGTAATATAGCATGGTAGAATGTCACGGAGTCATAGTAAGGAGATAGTTCCCACGAACACAGGAAGTGATGGGTAGATAGTGAGGGCCGAGGTGCGAAAGAGAGCGGGGATCTAATACTAACGGGCGATCCGATGAAAATAGATAAAGGCTTAAGCAGAAGCGATGTTCGTTTGAAACTCAAACATTCATTATTAGAGAAGGTTTTTAGGCTTAGGAATCTGTCGGAGCGGGAATGTGATACTACCGTCTTATGCCAAAAAATATTGTAGAGCTCGTTTACGTACAACATAAATGGGATGTCAATGGAGCCCGTTTTGATTAGGTTTTTGGCATAACATGTTTGACCACTATGTCGCCTGTTAGAATAGAATAGTTCTTTATTTGCACAGAAAGTAGGTACAAGTTATAGATGTTAAGTTTAAAATGATCCCTATACTAACTAGTAACTACCTTAATGGACGGTCCGTTTGACGACAATGCACACTTTTTCAGAAGATAGCGGACTCTTCACAAAGATGACCCTTTTCATACCGATGAACCGCCGGTAATGAAGAAGGTATTCTTACTATTGAAGAACTAGCATTGATTGCCATACATACACCATATCTCGCTTAGCCTCACTGCGTCATGCGTACTAGTCATTTCAAACTTCTTACTGTCTCACATCACAATTACACCATCCATCTCCAATCCAACAACAAAATCGCTTCCTCCACAAGCGGACCCACCCGCTCCCCGCTTACATTACACCCACGCTAAAAAAAAACCGCTCTCCCGCATACAAAGCGAATACTTTCCGAACATCTGTCAGCATGGGGAGCGTCTTCCATCCCTCTCTGGCTCTATACAGTGGTAAATTTCCGTCTCTGTCTATAAGTTGGCAGGTAGACAACCTGAGTTTCGCGAGTCATGTTCAGGACTCAAAGATCATTGGGTTACTAGTACATGTATACCGTGATTATGATGGATTTAAGGGGTAATAAGCTTTTATAGAACTTACAAGCTTTGTTTAGAATGGGGTGAAATTATAGTACTTACTATTTTGTGTGCGTAGATCTTAAAAGGTTATGGGCCAATAGAAAACATAATTTTGCCATTGTCACATTATCAAGTAGGTCTAGTTAGGTTGTGGATTTTTAATGCTATTTTGTCTAAAAATGCTGCATGTTAAAATTGAGAACGGATGAGAAATATCAAAAATGCAATATTGTGAAAGGTGGAAAAGCTCTTATCCATTAGTAAACATAAATACTAAAAAAAACGGGCAAGTGCGTGTCGGACCACGCGCAATTAAGGTTTTCGTAGTTGGGTTGAATTTATCGCAAGAACAAACTTAACTTTGTAGTTTTTGCAACCGCAAATGTAAGTTGGTCGGTTATTACTCGTTAACTTTTAAAGCCTACTTAGCTGTGATAGTTTTCCTTTTAATTTCGTTATATATACTACTGCCGTAAAATTTTCCACTATCTAAAACCTACCATTTAGCTGGCAGGGGGGGCACTGGACTCTAACAAAAAATTGCCCTTTAAAGCTTAATATTTCGCTAACAGATCTCTGAATCCTAAAATGGTTTTCACAAACTCTACAACGACTTCAACGTCTCAAACGACCTTTCTAACGACACCCCACACCATGGGATAGATGTTTTTTATTTTACCACTTTGTCGGCGTGACTAATATAATCCATGCTAAATTACGACTTTCTAGAAAAAGTCTCTGAGCGAAGCTGCGGACAGACGGACACATGGATATGTCAAAAATATAAGGGTTTCTTATTTACTACGGAACCCTAAAAACATGTTCTGATTTACCATGTTATTTTAAGTTTTTAATTTCTTATAGGTTTTATTGTAATCTATGAGTAAATAACCATTCTCTGGATTTTTTTCAAAATTTTGGGCTCAGTAGTTTCAGAGATAACGGTAATGGTAGATTTTCATAAATGTTCTTAGATATCTTTAAAATTATGAAAAAAATAACAACGGGTTGTACTCCGGGAAAACTTGAATATTAACGTTGTGCATTTTTGATATTTTGGAATGGTTAGGGAATAATTTTGCACGAATTGCTTTAATTATCAGTATTAAAGTACTATCATTTATGTGGCAAAATACAATATTCATTTTTTGCGCTATCGTACACAAACATGACAATTTATATTACATAAAAAATTTAACACTTCAGAACTATTACAATTACTTTACATTAAAGAGTTTTTCTACTCTCCCTCCGTCTTACGAATTTTCGATCAGGTCACGTGTCCTGACGCGAGTTTAACATTTTTTACCCATCACAAAAAAGTGCACAACGCCGCTAAAGAAGTTTTCACTTCAAAAATTTGACATGCTCGCAATAAGCTTTTTTTTAATTTTCTTATTTGCCCCCAAAACTGACCCCCAACATTCAATTATTTACGTTACACGTCCATGTTTGGGTCAAAGAAATACATAATGTGTACCAAATTTCAACTTAATCGGTCCATTAGATTCGGAGCCAGCCAGCCAGTCAGACACACAAGTGATCCTATAAGGGTTCCGTTTTTTCCTTTTCAGGTACGGAACCCTAAAAATGCCAAGAAATCTTAGGCAGAAGCCATTACGATTTCAACTTAAATTCACTAGCGAGCTTTACTTACTGGCGCGAGAATAGTCAAACAAATAACTAGCAATAATAGCTATGATGATATTCATACAGATTATTCTATCTACCCATGTAAGTGCATATTCAAACCCCAGTAGATACCAAGCCAGTAAGGTCACTACAATAGCACCATAAAATAAAATGCACCATGCATCGCACCCCATAGCCACGGTGCATTACACTGCAACGCAAAGGGTCGCGGGCGCACCCTCGCTAACATCCCTCTGTCTCTCTCACTCGTATTGTTAGAAGGGAGGTAGATAGTGCCATCTCACCCGCTCGCAGTGGTAGGTGCGGGAGTAATGTGCTTTTTTTTGGTTCACAGTTATGGATGTTGAAGTACGGTGTTTTTGGGGGTGGGCAAGATTTTAATGGCATAACGTGCGTGATCTTATCAGCTAGAGGTAATAGAATTAACTAAAATGATACGATTATCATTACAGCCTCATCTTTATCTTTTCAGGTCGTTTTTCAGTCGTAAAGATGCAACTGCAATCCTTAAGAATTTTTTATTTTAGAAATAATTAAGTTAAGAAATACCGGTCGTCAAGGTTTTGGGCGAAAGGATGAGTCTGTTCGAGCTTATGGTCGGCTACTTGAGGGAGACCAAAGAAAATATGGATGGATTGTGCGAAAGATAAGCGAATTGTTACTTAGCCCTCTTCCTCTCTCCTAATCTTGCTGTACCCGACAGGGTCCATATTGATCTTTTACTTTTTTATACCATCTATGTAATACATTTGGAATGCAATAAAGAATTGAGAATTGAGATAACATAGCATAACATCACGCCTATATTTCCCCGAAGGGTTAGGCAGAGATGGTCATCTCTGCCTAACCCTTCGGGGATGTTCATCTCTGCCTAACCGTAGTACCTACAGTACACCCACATCTCGCCAGTTATGTTTAAGTTCCATGTAATAGGAGGCGAGCCTATTGTCATCAATCGGGCACAAATCCAGACTCAGCCCGGAGTCTGGATTTACTACTGAGAAATTCCAGATGAAAAACCCAATACCTCATGCTTAGCAGTAGCACTTGCGACCACTAGACCAACGAGGCAGTATTTTTGTAATGCGGGAGCATAAAAATGTGTTGAGCCTGTCTGATAAATTCACACTTTTAGATGGACCAAAAATACTAACGCAAGGCATTCGAAAAATGCGAAACTGCAGCAGTATAGAAATGAATAAATAAATGATTGCAAAATTAATTAGTCTGCAAACTAGATAACAATATAAATAGCGGACCAATTAGTCGTTAGTTTTTAAAATAAAACTGCATATTGGCGCCACCTGTCGGTAATCTCAAGATAAGCGCTGAATACAATGACTAGGTTAGTTTTACTTTTTTGTGAGCATGTAAGTAATAAAGACTTGATTGAGGACTTGTAATTGGCTTGATAGGAGGCAGAACACCTAACCAGTTCTTCTATTCGTTTTGAACATACCGGCACGAACTAATAAGAATAGGTAGGTACCTCATACCACCCATTCGGTTCACCCTGGCTGGTCTGCTCCTCTTGTCAATATTTTTACCAAGTCCTGAGCTTAACGGTGGAGTTTCTTTTCGGCTCTTCTCCATAGGAAACGACCAACTGGAACCGTGCACCTAGCTTCTGAAGTTTCATAAGTGCCCATGTAGGTTTATGTGAAATAAAATATTTTGATTTTGAGACGACATTGAACCAGATTACGCCACGGACAGACTGAACTAAAAAATATATATTGCTTTAAATTGCTTTTTTTTATTTGCCTAGTTGAATATGTAAAATTTTCATGAATTATCTGAGAAACCATCGTCGTTAACGAATCAGGATTTTAGGTGCGGACAAGAGGCAAATGATATAAGTAGGCTTGTCTTTAAAACAAAAATGCTAAAACTATGTTGTTGTAGAAATCGAAAACGCTTTGAAAGAGATCTGCACTTGTCTTGTCTAAGCCCTCTGATAAGGGAACCTACCAGTTTTATTCACAATGCTTTTCTTCTCATTTCTCATAACTTAGCTTGCTTCCAACAAAAGATCAAAGTAGTATTACACACACATACATACATAGGTGGTTACTACGCCAGGGTGAGCGCGCACGCGATTGGCGTCGCACGCGCCAGGTGCGCAGGAGTCGCTCTGTCGGGCCCTTACCCTCCCCTCTCTCCCCCTCCCGCTACACCCCCGCGTAGGGGGAAATGGGATTTTATGAGAATTAGGGATGTGATGAAGTAGGGTTATAATATGATGGATATCGATAGATTTTTAATTTAAAAAAGAGAATGAATATTAAAGAGAGCATGGATATTGATTGCAGGGATCTCTATATTTAGATGATTTAATAGAGGAATAGAAAAAATCCTACTGTTATATTTATTACTAGTTTCCGCCAGCGGCTTCGCCCGCGTGATGTCTTTATAAATTATAGCCTATGTTACTCAGTGATAGTGTGTTGCTCTCGTGGTGGCTAAATAATAACAGCCGCCCAGTTCGATCCATCAGGTTAAGCTACGCTTGCCGGGGTTGGTCTGTGGATGGGTGACCCCATCTTAAGATACCGAGACTCCTCCGTGCCTCGGAAAGTACGTTGGTCCCGGCTGTCATTAGTGGATCTTTGACAGTCGTTATGGGTCGTCAGAAGCCCGAAAGTCTGACAACCAGGACAAGGGGTATCCATCGTATTACCCAGTTACTGGATTGTGTCGGATAGGCAGTCGCTTCATGTCAAATATGGTATTCAGCTGCAACCGGTTAGACTGCAAGCCGACCCCAACACAGTCGGGAAAAGGCTAGGCAGATTGATTGTTACTCAGTGATAATATAGCATTCAACTGTGAAAGATTTTTAAAATAGGTCCAGTAGTTTTAGAGTTCATTCATTCATTACAAACAAACATACAAAAAACAGAATCTTTGCTCTTCGGGTTGGGTATTCGGGTCGTATAGCTAGCTACTTAACACCCGATGTCCTATTTTATCGATAAATAGTTCAAGTTTTAATGTTGATATAATGATTGCAATATCTTTGTTGATTTTAATCATCTAATAATTATGTTTGAGCACTTTCAACTCGCTAGAAATTCTTTTTTTTTGTGATATTCGTCCAAACTCCTAACTTGTGGAATGAACGATTTATACTTAAAAACACAATGTTTATACAGTTTGGATTATTCATATCAACTTAACATGATAACAAGAAACTACTTCATCCAGGACAATTACAAGCCAGCCTTCCATTCACACAGATAGACAAAAAATCATTTAAATTATTTTCTGATTATACATTTGTAAAAACATAAAAATTATCACCACTGATTATGTCAATAATGTAAATTATGGACCACACACGACGAAGGACTACATTATATATATTTAACCTGACTTGTTTATAAATATTTATATTGGATCTCGTAGTTTACTTGATAAGTTGAGAATTGAACACTCCTTATTTGGTCATAATATTTTTATGGTCAAATAATAATAGGTAGGGAATTAAAAATAAACCCTGCTTGGTCCTAAACGGTGGAGTAAAAATTTGTTTGGGTGGATCTTGATAACTATTGCGAATCCATTCGTCAATTGCCAAAGCTGATGATAATAGTACTAGTGATAGAAGAGGATTTAGAAGTTTCTAATCCAAGACTGACCCCACCATTTTGGAAAATAAAGCAAACATTGAACAAACAACTATCCTATATCAATACATTGCCCTATCGATATCACAATTCATCGACACTATACCATCACTAGAGTAACAAAAAAATGGTACTTGCCCATGTCCACAGGTATAAATGACAAACATAGGTTGATATAGATTATAATCTATACTTCTATAGATATGTGACGCTTGCGCTATTTATTTCAAACGGCGTAAGCAGGCCACGCGGTAGTCGTAGTCTATAAAGAGAGAGAGCGAATTTTGTGATTTTCTTTCTGTTAAGTGGAGGTAAATCTCAGGAACCACAGGTGCTATTTGAAAGATTCTTTGACCATTTGAAAGGTACATTATTCCAGAAATAGGCTGTATATTATGTAAATTTAAACAAAAAAAAAACTTAATAATACAAATGAAATACTATCTTGTATTAATGGAAGCCTAGTCCTTTTTGTTAGATAACTGCTCAGAACTTGTGCATAACGTGTCGTGAACAGAAGACCGTCTTCACATGTAAATTGCAATCGTACGACGACGCCGAAGGGCGGGTCGCTACGAGTAGTCCTAGTTTCTTATTTATCCTAGATTGCAGACGAAGTCGCGGGCAACAGCTAGTAAGTAATAAAAGTAGACCGTATCATTGCTTGGTGATAATGTTTTTGAAGATTGTCTGATTTTGTGAAAGATTGTAAGGATTGTCTGTGGTCCCGAGCAGATTAAGTGTGATATTAAAGTAATTGATTAAGAGGGGCTCATAAGAAAGGTATCCCTTTTTATTGTTTCTAAATATATATGGTTATTTCAATGGGATAGGCAGAAAGAAATACGTTGCAACTATCAAAAATCTGGTTGGGTTATTTGCATCCAGCGGATTCTCTGAACAACCCTTGTCGCGATATTTGGGGGAGGCGTATATCCAGCAGTGGAAGTGATGCGAGATGATGTGGATAGCTTAGTTTTGGATGCGTTTTGAAACTTCTTTCGTCTTCAAATATCCCTCCTATGTTTTAGATTAATTCAATACATTAACTGGCTTTTTCATAATCGTTGCTTAACTTTTAAGCAGTTGTTAAAAATATTATGCATTCATAAACTGTACAGAGTTAATTAACTGTTTAAACAGTTATTTAAGTAGCTGCAAAACATCCCTCGGTCGGAACTTGTTTAGCGATTAGTATCTCATGAAATCATGAGACGGCTATCAATTGAGGAAACCTATATTTAGGACAAACCCAATAGGCTATATAACAACCTAATAAGGAAACCATAACCTTTACCCTTTTACTTATAAGAGAATGTGCACGTGTCCAAAGACATGTGGTTTACACGTTCAGAAACAACTTGAAACCAGTGACAATCGAAATGCGAAATGTTGCAATAAAAGGTACTTCAATGAAATTGATTGCGTTTGGAGGGTAGGAACACGTTTTTGGGAGAATAGTCTACTTTTTTTTGTGTAATTAAGTATCGGTAGGTATACTGATAAGAAGCTTTATTAAATTAAAACATGTTTAAAGTTTATTTACAAGGTCAGGTTTGAGTAATTTAATTTCAAAACGTTACTCAACTGTAATTCGTTTAGTTGAACTCTATTTAGATGCGTCCCTTTTTAGTGGGGTGAGTTTACTTTGACTTGCATCAAGTAAACAGCAACTTGATTGATTACTAAGTAATAAACTGATTGATCACTTTTAAAAGACAGAACCCAAGAACTTATCTTTCGTGTTTTATGCATGGTTTATACGATGGCAGTGACTGGACCCAGTGACTCGGAATCTCGGACCCAGTCAGTGGGTTCATGAAGACGAGATCGTGTCTACACGAACCCAGGCCTGGACTGACTTATGCTCGGTTGTCCTCTATACAAAAACTAATCGTTTTGCTTACCAATGGTAGCATTTTTTATTATTGCTGAACTGGGCATATACGAGGGTGAATCAAACATTTCCTAGAATTGCATATCATAATTATGTAAAACCTTTTTGGGAGAAGTTCGATATTCAAATTAAAAGAGTGTCAATTAGACAATATTAAATATTGCATAAATTTTATGCAAACTGTCACTTGTTTTTGTCAGTTCGTTCGCACGTAATAAATTGTTCTGTGCAACGAGTTGCTAAAAACCCAAAATTATGGATAAAAGTGAGTAACGTGCGGTGATAAAATATCTCAGTTTGAAAAAAATGTCTGCCATGGATTTTTTTTCGGACATTCAGCAGACATTAGGGGATTTGGGGGGAGCCTTTTGGCCTCGCACAGGACTTTCTGCTTAATTTTTTACTTTGTTTTTATTTTTATTGTTTTTTTTTCTTGCTTTTATTTTTAATAAGTGTGTGTTTTATTTGATCTCCTGTGCTTTTCCCAATAAATACTCTTTCTTTCTTTCTTTATGATGCTGTACCCTATTCTACGGTTGCGTACTGGGTGGCTGGATTTAAAAGAGGTAGATCAAGCTGTAAAGATGACCCGCGTTCTGGGCGGCCTTCAACCTCCGTTACGGAAGAAAATGTCAAAAAGGTTGAGAAACTGGTTTTGGAAGACAGAAGAATAACTATAAAACATATAGCTGAGATCCTAAAGATATCATTTGGTAGCGATCAATCCATTTTAATTGATTCACTGGGGTTCAAAACAGTGTCGGCAAGATGGGTGCCACGAATGTTAAGCGACGAAAACAAAAAGCGACGTTTGGAAATTTCTAAGCGTAATCTCGAAATGTTCCAGCGTGATTCGGATAATTTTTGCCGTCGCCTTGTTACCATGAATGAAACCTGGGCCCACCATTTTGATCCTGAAACTAAGAGACAAAGCATGTCTTGGAAACGACCATCCTCTCCATCCATTAAGAAATGTCGAGTTGCTCCTACCGCAGGCAAAGTTATGGCCTCCGTGTTCTGGAATAGTGAAGGAATCCTTTTTATTGATTACACGTCAAAAGGCCAGAAGATTACTGGACCCTATTATGCAAATATAATCCCGAAAGTGCGTGAAGCGATTAAAGAAAAACGTCGTGGATAACTATCGTTGGGCGTGTTGTTTCTTCAAGATCCTACTCCTGCTCATCGATCGGAAGTTGCGCTCAACGCAATCCGCTGTGCTGGTTTCAATCTCCTTGACCATCCACCATATTCTCCGGGCTTAGCCCCAAGTGATTTTCACTTATTCCCAAAATTAAAAGAGGACATTCGTGGATCAAAATTTTACGATAATGACGCGGTTATGGCTGCCGTAGAGGAGTTTTTCGAGAGTCAAGAAATTCTTTTTTTTCCACAAGGAATAAGGAAGTTAGAAACGCGTTATTCTAAATGCATTGCATTGGAGGGAGATTATAAAAAAAAAAAAAAATTGTTTAAATCTTTGCATTTTTTAATATTGATTCCAAGAATTTTTTGATTCACCCTCGTATATAGATTCGTAAGCTAGCTTTACCTGTGATAGCTACTTCAATACGGGAGGGTCTACTATGCAAAGCTATGAGGTCTTTGCTTCGTGGTTGGTAAAGATACAAGAGTTAATTTCAACCAATAACGGTCCGTAACTTCGGCCATAATCGTGCTGTCACATTACTGAGCTCGTATAAACTTGCCTATAAGATAGGTAAATGTGCAAATACAGAAATATCAAATGACTATGAGACTTCTACGAGAATCGGGTAACACCGTACCCTAGATAAGAAAGGAAGGATTTCGTGAAAGGTGATATCTGCTGAGAGGACGGTTCACAGAGATATGAAGAAATAGTACACTACTGTCGCGGCCTGCAACAGGGGCATTGACGGACGATGGTGGAAATGTGGGCCGAGGCGAATCCGAGGCACACAATGAGTTTTCATACAAACATTGCCGGCCGGGCGCTCGCACGTATTCGATCAGGGCCTCAAGTCTGCTATTACAATAGTGTCAGAATGGTCTATCATTGATTTCATAATTATTGATTTTGACCAAGTTTGGTAATCTACTAATATATTGGCGTCATTATGACTTTCCAAATTCCAATGGTCAGCCACTGACACTCCATTGAAAGAAATGGCACCTATTGGTAATCTCGTACATAATGACAAATGAATGACTGACTTAGGCGGTAATCTGATAAAAAAAATACAGTTCATTTGATCAGTGACCTACCATTAGAACGTCATTGTATACGTAGAGTATCCCTATGTAGTCTGTGCAGTCATTGCATTTATTCGTTACGAGTATCGTGTTTGTGGAATACAATGATCAACCAATGATCGACCATTATGAATTTAGTAGATTACGAACTTTTAGCAAAATGACAATGGGATCGTGTTGGAATGACGAATTTATAAATATAGCAGATTTGGGCCCCAGTACAACATTTTCGTTTTATCTCGAAGAAGTTTGTCAAAATAATGCTCGAATTTTCTAGCATGTTTGAGAAAAAGGCATACTAAGCCCCCAAAAAATTTGGGATAAGTCAGGAGGATGATGATGATGACTATAAAACCCTGAAGCATAGTCAGCCTATAATGGCCCCACTGCTGGGACACAGCCCCCCTCTCTTCGTGAGGGAGTGGGCTGTAAACTACCACACGGGCCCAGTGCGGGTTGGTAGATGTCACATGTCTTCGAATTTTTCGTTCTAGGACATGCCGGTTTCCTCACGATGTTTTCCTTCACTCTTTTGAAAGCAGTGGTGATGAAATTATTAACACAAAGTAAAGCGCCCAATTGGGTTCGAACCCAAAACTTACAACTCGTAAGTCCAGGCCGTTGCCACTGGGCCACCACCCTTGAATCGATCAATCATAATATCGAAATATTTCTCATACGTCATTCTCGCCAACTAACCCAAACTAGGTACAAAACATAAAGAAGAAGATTTAGCAACACCATAAACTGTATTACTTTTAAGACTGATACAGCACGTACTTACATACGTCCATGATATAAGTATGCGAGTACATCAGTATTGTTTAATTAATGTACGTTGTATTTCCGATGATTAATATTTTTACACGTGGATTTGATGACCTTCGAATGAGATTGTTTTTCATGGATCCCCACCCCCCCGCGCCACTACTCCTCACATACTCTTGTTAATGCTTTGGGGAGGTATATGTTCATCAGTGGACGCCCATCGAGTGAGATGGGGGTCAAAACATAATAATATGTTGTTTCCTAATTGGAGAATACTGCTGCCCATTCTCCTGATACAATCTCTTAGTAGGAAAGGTCATTAAAAAGTTAGACCGAAGTTCTGGTGAAGATTGAGGGAATCCAATGGATGTGGACAACGAAGGACCGGTGGTCATGGCAAATTGTCGACATGGATTTGAGAGTCCTACATATGTCTAGCAGTTTTCGTCTTTAGCTGTTATTTAAGTGATGTTGAATTCCTAATAGCTTATTAAGAAATTAATTATGGAAAGACAACTGGCACCTTTCTTGTAGGGACGAGGTAAAGATATGAACCAGGACTTCGGAGTCAACTAGTATTACTGTAATTGTTAATAATAAGTTAACCGAAGTTTCATAATTTACACCAAATTAATAGAGGCGAAAACAAAATGACTCATCAGTTTTAGCTCAAAAACAAGCAGAACATTATTTAAGGTTATTACGTCAAAGCGAGTTGCGAGTTCAATAAAATAATAAATAACTATTGGACAACACGACCAAGTGTACGAACACACCCAGAACACGTGTCAAATTACACACACACATCTATGAAACTAGAGTTAAAGATATGGAAAGAAAAATAAAAAAATGTATATTATTATAATAGTATTACTTTACCTGTTGGTCTGGACTGATTAGCATTAGAAAATAATACTTATAAGAAATGCTCTAATATGCAAAATAGAACAGTTTTATTTAAATTCTTAAAGATGAACACCGTCTTTTAAGAACCGACTGCAGTTTGTGACAATGAGGACGACGAAACATTTTGCAACTATAGTAAAAACATCTAGGGGATACAATTGTCAAAAATCTGAAGCTTGTGCCACAACACAACACAAAATTAAAGTGCTGAAGAATGTAAGCAAAAAAACGTTTTAAAGCCAATTATTTATTTAAAGTCACTTTGAGAACACACAACATCTAAAAGACAGTGGCAATTACATTGAAATTGGATCTAAACATTAATCTACGGAACAATAATTAAAATTAAGTTAGATTAACACTACAGTGTGTAATACTAAAGCAAACTGGTGCTGGTATCACAAATAACATAAAAGTGTAAAAGCCAACAAGAAATGCTAAACGACACGTAAATCTAAACACACAACACAGGACAACAACAAAAAGCCAAGAAAGACACGTGCTAAAACCAACAGATATACATATACAACAGCAGCACGTGCTAAAACCAACACAGATACAACAACGGCCGTCTCACCCATTGTGGTGGCACGTCTGCATGTTGATGGTGCTGATGGTGGTGGTGATGGCGTCTGTCGGGCTGGTGGTGGCCGTTGGATGCTGCGCAGGAGGTTGCCGCCACACCGTACTGGTGCAGAAATAGGGGGTGAACGGTGCTGTTTGTGTTTTTTTTTTTTAGGAAAATAGGGTGGGTGATGATGATTTCGTGGTAAAAGATTGTGGTAGACACATATATTGAAGTTTTTGTAAGAATCTACAGATACATTTTGCAGTATTGTGAAAGATAAATTGGAAGGTGATTTATTGACTAATATGTTAAACATAAATAAATGCGTTACAATTTCTTTAATTTGTGTTTTTAATGAAGAAACTATTTCTTTAAAACTAATGCGATTGTTTCTAGAATGTCTGTAAACTGTAAACCACAGAGTCTTTAGGGACGTGTGTCCCTCTAAAGCAGCTATTTTTTCCCGTTGCGCATTGAATTATACATCAAAACATAGAATCTGAGATAAATGAACAATACACACATTTACGGCGAATTTCACAAATAAAACTAAACGCGATCCGCACATCTAAACCGCGATCAAGAGTTGTCAGTCATCAATGTCGTGGATATTGACACTGAGCTCTTGATCGTGATTATAAACGCACATGACATGATACTTTATTACTCAAACAAAGACCTCTTATCAATTATAGCCCTATCTCCGGATACCTGAAAATGTCATTTCCTTAACCTTATTCCACGACCTATTTCAATATGGGTAAATCGATTACGTCACTCTGACCCGATAGCTATCAACGTTTTATTTTAAATTAAAAAGAACTTTGTGCCCGGTTGATGGCAATAGGCTCGCCTCCTATTACATGGGGATTAAACATAACTGGCGAAATGTGGGTGTACTATAGGTACACGTCTGCCCAACCCTCTGTTATGTTAAAAAGAACTTTCAAGAGCAAGTATTTTAAATTTTATCTAGGTGGCTAGGAAATATTTGTAGATTAGCCTTGGTTTCTTAGTCGCTTCAAAATCTGTTGTCAAATGTTGATGTGTTTTGATTTCATTGGATGTTGTTGCTTCGGTCAACTGGGCATACGAGTAATGTCAATCACAGACATAACATGAGGTTTGTCAGAAGATTTACTGATCAAATGTTTTGATGAAGCTTTTAAAAGTCAGGGTATCATGAACATTGTGGCTAAGTTATAACAGCCACACGAGTGGATCCATCAGGTCAAGCTACGCTTTGGTGGATAGGTGAACATCTTTACATACCAAGATTCTCCGTGCCTCGGAGAGCACGTTAAGCCGTTGGTCCCGGCTGTCATTCGAGGATCTTTAGCAGTCGTTACTGGTCGTCAGAAGCCCAAAAGTCTGATAACCAGTCTTACCAACGGGTATTGTATTACCCAGTTACTGGGTTGTCGAGATCAGATAGGGAGTCGCTCCATGTGATATACTGCTATTCAGCTGCATCCGGTTAGACTAGAAGCCGACCCCAACATAGTTGGGAAAAGGCTGGGCAGATTGATGAGTGACGCAAATGCCAAACCGTTTCCCTAATGATATAAAAATTGCAACTTTGAGAACATATCTATTTCATAATACGATACTAATTAGGTTCGTAACACTATAAAATATGTATCAATACTTTAGGAGAAAATCGCTTTAGAATCTTGCAAAGTGTAAGGTATTTATGCCCGTCCACAGAAGCTTACTAATTACAATAACACAATTTCAGATTTTAAAATGTAATTGGTGAAACCCGCACTTAGCGGGTTTCATCAATGAAACTGAACGCTATCAGCACTTCTAAACCGTGTTCAACGGCTGTCAGTGTCAATATTCCGTAACAATTTTGACATTGACAGGTCTTGAACGGGGTTGACACATGAATTAATAAAATTCGCCCTAATTCTAATAATTATTGATAAGCTGGTAATTAATCATTTTAGTATTTCTTGTATAGTGAGTATATTAATAGTTTCAGATTTTTCTGGCAAATGCCATAAAAAAAGTTAATAATACGTTGCTTTTAAATATCTTCTCGTTGTTTTTTTTGCTAATACCAAAAAGTAGGTCGAAAGGTACGATTTAAACCAGTTTCACTTAAATCATCCTAAAAACTGATTTCACTTACCAAAAACATAATTGTATTCTATTACACACTTCACCCCAGTTCAACTCTTACGAGCCAACTCCCATACGATACCATCAACTATCAAATCAACTAATCTCACGGGGGCAACGGGCTGGGGGTGTAGCAGTAAAACTTGGTAATTGTACCGGAGAGGTTCGGAGTTCCGGGCCCATTTAGCGACGTTTACTGTAAACGGTATATAGGGATCAGCTCTTTGACTAGTCAACCGTCTTGTTATTTAGTAAGAGAGGAGCTTGGGATAGTTTTTTTTAACGCGGGTTGCGGTAGGAGTTGACTGGTAGAAATCGTCACGTAAGGAACAAGCGTTATGCCCCTCCATGCCACTTTCTCTCTCTCTGTCTCTCTCTATTATATACGATTTGTGTGTGTGCGTGTGAGTATCCCGTAAAAAGAACATCGTTCCAGTCGGGAGTCCCCCGATGGCATACGATTTTTGTTTTAGAAGAAAATATAATGACAGCTTGACAGCCTGACGTAAGTGTCATAACATTGAAAAATATGAAAATTTAAGAAAACTAATCGTTTTAGAACGATTCGCGAAATAATAATGCAAAACTAATAAAGGAGTATAATACATAATATTAATGAATGCAAAATGTAAGTATATGATGTAATGTCTGAAGTATGTAGATACTATATTACCCTTGCTTTGACCAGTGATGGTCCAATGGTAACGGCCGCGATTTACGAGTTTAAAAGTAGGTTTGAACCCTGACAGACGCTTTACTTTGCAGAAATTATTTCGTCACCACTGCTTTCAAAACGGTGTAGGAAAACATCGTGAGGAAACCGGCATGTCCTAGAAGCAAAAATACGAAGATACTTATGTGACATCTACCAACCCGCACTGGGCCCGCGTGGTGGAATATGGCCAACTCTAATCTGCTCTCTGGCTGTCTTTAATTTTTTATTTACTGTTAACATTTTGTAATTTATTATTGTGAGCTGAATTCACTTGAAATTAATTACATTGACTTTAAATTAATGATTAACAATTATAACCACACATATTTGCACGCCATACTATGTGACAAACATGTCTGAACTTTTGTTTTTTCTATTTATGTTATCTTGCATGCACGGTTTTATTATTGTATGTGTACACATGATCGAGCAAATAGATATATCTTATCTTATCTCTCTCTCTCACTGAAAGGAGGGTTGTGATCCAGCAGTGGGACCATTATAAGCTAATTGTCATCTAATCGAATCCCCGATTAGAAAGAAAAAAAAAAACCAGACAGTATAGGGGACCAACCACGACCTCTTAAGCATTATTATTTTGATGTTACTTCAGTGCGAGAAAGAAGTGGAGCTATACATAACGTCTAGCTCCATCTCTTTCCCACGCTCAAGTAAGATTATAATAATACTGCTAAAAGAGGTGGTGGTAGGGCCCCAGAGATGCTCTCAAGATTATCTTCAAAATAAATATATTTTCATCCACACCATAAACACATACAAGTGATACAACTCCTTTGGTAAATGAACTTCCGGTGTTTAGGGGGGTCTACATTGTTTGGGAGGCAATGCATCGGCAATTATAGTTAAATTGCTGTCTTTAGGGGATGACCAATGTCTATACCTCCTTGACCTGTTGCCCAATCTTTTTCATCCAAAGAAGCCCGATTGTATTACTCGAAACCATACCATTAAACAAGATCTTAATGGTGCCGATTCTCTTGTCACAAATGCGTCTAAACTAGGCAAAAAATCACCAAAATTTAGTTTACTCCTGTCAAACGATGATTTCCCATTCTGAAATAGACTAAAGTGGCACCACTTAACTATATTTTAGTTTGACAGCACTAAGATTATACTGAGATTTTAATTTAGTGAAAATGACAATTTTGCTATTCTGAATTTGACGTTTTTCACCAAAAATTTTAATTGTTTAACTAATTCTGACCATTTTTAATCGCCACTGAAAATGATGTGGAATATTATTAGTTGTTATGAACTAAAATTCACACGAACATCTCGACTTCGGGTGCAAAAACAGTACTGTACTGGATTTTTTTCTTTTCTTTTGCTAATATCTCGAAAATGGTGTGTCCTATCGCAAAAATAATGAAAATTTCGACCCCCTTTAGGAAAACCTTATACCCCTAATACTCAACACGTAGGTAACATTTTATTTTATTTTCCATACAAAAAGTGTAAAATTCCATATAAAACTCGTCGAGGCTGCACCCACAGCGCGCCTCTGGCTCTAAAAAAATTCACGGGGTAGGGCAAACAAGTATGTACCACATGGAGTCGCAATTGTCAAATTCGATTTAGTTGGTGTCAAAATAATTTTTAAATTTAGACTTTTTACTACAGAAAAATCCTTACTTTTGGCTATGAGAATCATAGCTTTAAGATTCTCATAGCCAAAAGTAAGGATTTTTAGTGATAGTTTAGTTCGGTGTACAAGAGAAACGGCACCAGTATCTAGTAAATCTAAACGAAAGCCTGTTATATTCTGGGTCCCAAAAGTTCTTAGTACAGCTATCAGGTAGTCTATACTCTCCCACACGCGTCTATAAACATATGTACTAGCGCCAGCCACTCGGTCGAGTTGCCGCTTCACTTTTATAGCCGGACGACTGTCTTACAGTACTCTCGCGCGCAGAAGTGTACCTAGTTAGTAGAGAAAGAAATAAAATAATTTGTTTTGTGATTATTATTGCTTATTTTACACACACAGTTACAATGCTGCTAAGATATTAGAATGCCACATAATTGTGGGTCAGAAATAAAAATAAATAAATGATTGGTTTCAAAGTTACATTATTACAAATACGATACGAAGCTTAAAATTAAAAATATACACATTTTATTATATTTGTGTTGTACTAGTGTTGAATTAATGACTTTCTTTCTTTAACATGTATTTTTAGGGTTCCGTAGCCAAATGGCAAAAAACGGAACCCTTATGGATTCGTCATGTCTGTCCGTCCGTATGTCACAGCCACTTTTTTCCGAAACTATAAGAACTATACTGTTGAAACTTGGTAAGTAGATGTATTCTGTGAACCGCATTATGATTTCCACACAAAAATAGAAAAAATACAATAAATTGTGGGGGTTCCCCATACTTAGAACTGAAACTCAATTTTTTTTTCATCATACCCGTGCATGTGGGTTATCTATGGATAGGTCTTCAAAAATGATATTGAGGTTTCTAATATCATTTTTTTCTAAACTGAATAGTTTGTGCGAGAGACACTTCCAAAGTGGTAAAACGTGTGTGGGCCCCCCTGTAACTTCTAAAATAAGAGAATGATAAAACTAAAAAAAAATATGTTGTACTCATTACCATGACATGTAAACTTTCACCGATAATTGGTTTGAACGAGATTTTGTAAGTTTTTTTTTTAATACATCATAAATCGTAAACCGCAATTTACCTTTCATTCAATCAACTCAAATATAAAAATAAAATAAAAACATTTAATTTCAGCTTATATGGGCTCGCATATAGTTAGATCTAAATCCCATCATTTAGGTACCTAATTATTATGTTTACTTAACAATAACTTTTTTTTTTAAATACACTTATTAAAACATCAATCAAAGTTACAAAGAACTACAAGAACTTTTATATTATGTTACTTGCTGCTACGGAACCCTTCGTGGGCGAGTCCGACTCGCACTTGACCGCTTTTTTATGGAGAAGTATTTATTAGATCCGGAATTATATTTTTATAGGAGACGACAAAAATTGAAAAGTAAGACTGATTACAATAATGTTGATTAATAATTAGAAACTAAAGGATAATCTCGAGCATAAGATTTCCAGTTTTTTTTATAAACTTCGTAATTTGGAATGCTAAAATCCCCAAAACACACTGTGACTTATGGTTATTTTTTTTGCATAAGAGACTCGTTATCAATCGAAAAATTGCAGGTTACTATTTACAACGCGTACATTGCACTAAGAAGGGCTTCAAAATTAAGAAAGCTACGAAATATTATGACATTCAAAAAAAACAGAAGTAGTACTTATCTAATACTTCTGCACCCAACAGTACGTCTTCAAACTAAGAGGCAACAAAGACAATGCGGCGAATTAAAAGCAACTTACCCTTCCCCCGCCTCATCCCCGTATTTATACCCCCCGTCCAAGTTTCATCCCCTTTTATTGCCTTTCACCGGCGCTATAAATAGATACGTTGTGTTGTATTTACGGGGTGTAGTAGGAGGCTGTGTATTTTAAGGTTGTAAGCAGAATTTGTCCGCGTGTACTGTAATTATTCGAACGAATTGTCGCAGAGGTTTAAAATTTTCGATAACATAGAAAAACAACCAGCAAATTGCGAGTCGAACTCGTGCACCGAGGGTTCCGTACCTTGGAAGGATTACTTTTAAGATCATTTTTAATTTTTCGGGACCGCAGACATTCGAACGGGGGGTACAAATTACCAGTTGTTAATTTGTACCCCCGTTCGAATTTCATCCTCTTTTATTGCCTTTCACCGTAGCTATAATTACGTAGTAGTGTTGTATTTATGAGGGTTAGTGGAGGCGGAGGAGTCGAGGTTTCACGTGTGCCCGTTAAGGTTGTAAGAATAATTCGTCTGTGTGTGTGGTTATTATGGCTAAACAACTGAACATATTTTGATTAATTTTCGCAGAGGTTTAACAATTTGGTTATAATTATAACACAGAAAACAACCGGAAAAGCGAGAGTCAGACTCACACACCGAGGGTTCCGTACCTTGGAAGGTTTATTAAATTATTTTTTAAATTTTTTGGACTGTGTAACTAAGGTTATTTGTACTCCCGGCTAAGTTTAAATAGGTATATACGTTGCCTATACCGACCGTTATTAATAGATACATTATCCTATAAAATTAAATGAGCATTCTGTATTTTCACCAGAGCAGAGCTCGCTCGCCCAGGTATTGTTGTATTTATGCGGTGTAGATGAAGGCTGTTTCAAGTGTTTTTTTAAGGGCTGTAAAATAGTTTTTTTTTTTTGATGAATTTTAGAAAACCACATAACATCACAACACGCCTTATTTCCCCGAAGGATCGGGGAAACAAGGCGTGTTGATAACTTAGATTCATTCTGTATCTAGGGAGATTTATTTCGATTTTTTTCTTAATAAAACCGTATAAACTTAGACCTTAAACTTATTACGAGAGAAATTTTTGTATCGGTCAGACAATCAGGCACTTTCTGAAAGTATCATCGAGGTAAACCTACCGGTTTTGGATACCAATTTGTTCTTATAATCCCAGGATATAAGGCCTCAACTTTAGGCAAAGCAGGCCTCAGGACATCACAATAAGTATGACATACGAGGGTCATTCAATAAATACTTAGCCTACAAAAAGTAAACGAAAATTTTGGAAAAGTGGCAATTTATTTTTCAACATAGTCTCCTTTTAGTTCGATACACTTAGCCCAGCGATGCTCCAACTTTTTTAACCCGTCCGAAAAATAGTTTTTGTCAAACTCTGCAAAATAGGCCTCCGTGGCGGCGATGACCTCCTCTTTCGATCCATATCTATTCCCGGCGAGTAATTTTTTCAGATTAGGAAACAGAAAGAAGTCACAAGGGGCCAAATCTGGAGAATACGGTGGATGGGGCAGCAATTCGTAGCGTAATTCGACCAATTTGGCCATGGCAACGGCAGACGTGTGAACCGGTGCGTTGTCGTGGTGAAACAGCACTTTTTTCTTCGCCAGATGGGGTCGTTTTTTCTTTAATTCGGCGTCGAATCGGCCCAATAAATCGGCATAGTAAAGCCCTGTAATTTTTTTACCCTTCTCGAGGTAATCGATGTAGATCACACCTTGTGAATCCCAGAAAACGGTGGCCATAACTTTTCCGGCCGATTTTACAGTTTTCGCCTTCTTTGGAGCACGATCCCCGGTCTGGATCCATTGTTTTGATTGCTCCTTGGTCTCTGGTGTGTACCAGTGGATCCAGGTTTCATCGACGGTCACAAAACGACGCAAAAACTCCGCTGGATTCCGCTTAAACAGCGCCAAACACGTATCCGATATGGTCTCACGGTTGCGCTTGTTTTCTGGTGTGAGTAAACGCGGCACCCATCGCGCCGACAGCTTTCTCATGCCGAGTTCCTCGTGAAGAATATGATGCACTATTCCTTCTGAAATGCCTACAGTCTCAGCTAGCTCCCGAACCTTCAATCGGCGATCTGCCAATACGAGATCATGGATTTTTTTAATGTTTTCCTCCGTAGCAGCTGTTTTCGGTGAACCTGGACGTGGTTCATCAAAAACCGACGTACGGCCACGTGCAAACTCGTTGAACCAATTCTTGACGGTGGCCATCGATGGAGAAGAGTCACCGTACACAGCATCCAAGCGCTCTTTGATTTCGATGCGCGTTTTCCCTTCCAAAAATAGGAATCGAATCACCGAACGATATTGCTCTTTTTCCATTTTTGTAAAACCGATCGACACGTTCGCTTCCATAAGTTGTCAAATTAAAACAAATGAAGGGATTGGAATGAAAATTTGAAAAAAGAATTAAAAAAGAATGTGCTACACTGTGGTAAAACTCTTTTGAAACTACAGCGCCCTCTGGCGATGAGGCTAGGTACTTATTGAATGCACCTCGTAGCTACATCACATATACAACCCCATATTATAATAAAGCCTGACCACAACATCATCACCATTTGTTTAGCCTTTACCCAACTATGTTGTGGTCGGCTTCCAGTCTAACCGGATGCAGCTCAATACCAGTATTTTACATGGAGCGACTGCCTATCTGACCTTCCCATCACAACCCAGTTACTGGGTAATACAATACCCCGTGGAAGGACTGGTTGTCAGACTTTCGGGCTTCTGACGACCCGTTATGACTGTCAAAGATCATGAATCCGGGATAGCTACGGAACTGCTTTCCGAGGCACGGGTAGGTCTCGGTACGTAAACATGGTCACCATCCACGGACCGACTGCAGTAAGCGTAGCTTAACCTGATCAATCGACCCGTGCGGCTGTTATTACTTAGCTACGAGCCCTTGCCTGACCACAACAGAAACCGGTAAAAGAATGCAGCGTATGAGCAGATGTTTTGTGTTCCAACTGTGTTTACAAGGAGCACGAGTATCTTACTTATTGAGAAGCTAGCTGTAACTGCGGTGTTGTTTGAGTAAATATGACATATCGAGCTTTAGAGTATGAGTGGCAGAGTACACGCTCTTCATAGCCAAAGTCAATTTCTTTTTTTTTTCCGTATGCAATGTACCACAAGTCTTTTTGCTAGAACACAATTATCTTTGCATTACATAGCATCACCCCTTGTTCTCAGGTCTATGACGTAATTATAAGCTTAATAACCGATGAAAACTGATTTGATAGTAGTTGATTGAGTGAATTTGTAAGTTCTAAGTGATCCTCAGTATCTGTGTCTTCAACTTTTACTGTTCAGAAAAACTGTTGTCAAATCTTAAGTTAGCTTCAAATTGTGATTGGTTACCGAAAATGACAAAAACAGTCAAAAACACTTGTCATGGAGACTTGACAAAAGATTCCAACAAATAGGCTTCCAAAATCCGGTGGATTTTTCAGTCCTATCCCCATGCACCTGCGACAACTAACACAAACAATAATTTGGAACCCCGAAAGAAGAAATACCTTGAATATAATTAAGAGTCCACAAAACTATCAATAAAATACTTTATTGCTCATAAGTGGCCATTAATATTTCTCGTTCGATAATTAGTGTTTAAGACCCGATTTCACCAAACAATTCTTAACGAGCCATCAGCAAATGCTCTGTTAAAATTGACGTAGTCGTCAAAAAGTTTTACGTTCTATGGAGGGATCTTAACAAGGCGTTGCTAAATCAAACATCTAGCAGATATTATTTATTATCGAGTGAACAAAAACGACCGGTCTGACTTTTCATTCACTCTCGTTTTTATGCAACCAAATTAAAATGTCATGGCGTCTAAGCAAAACGTTCTATAAACAGTGTAATTCTCTATTAGTCGTTTTAAACGTCAAATTTGTAAAAATGTTTTTAAATTATTTTGTTTTGTGCTATTTTTTGCTGGCTGAGCTTGCTAACAATGAAACTAAGATATCATTGTAACATAGTGGTTTAATAAAGTACATTTTATTTTATCACAAATTAACTTCATTAATTTGTAAAACACAGGATGACAGAAACAACAGTTGCTAGGCAACAACTAAAGAAGACTACTCTTAATGCATAGTGCATTATATATAACCTTTATGGTACACGTATGGGCTTACAACAATTTTTGATTCTTCTAAATTGTAATTTTTACTTATTTTGTGTGTTAAAATGTCGAAAAAAAGTCGCCGACCCAATTTCAGCGCTAGTGAAAAAGAAATTTTAATAGGACTCACTACAAAACATAAAAATGTAGTTGAAAACAAAAAAACAGATGCAGTGACGATTGCTCATAAAAATGAGGGTTGGAAGGTGCTCTCTGTGAAGATGGGGCGGTCCTATTACTAGTGGGAACCACTGTGAGCTTTTACACTACGTTAGGTAACAAACATTTCTAATAATATTAAACATCATGGATGGGTACCTACTTACTTAAGAAGTTGTAAGTCGAATCATAGGCATATTTTTATTACAATTCACATTCCTAATAAGGCAATTTTAAGGTAGGTACTAACCGATTTGATGGATTTTGAAGTTTATCTTCAATCATTTGCAAGACCTCTATATGTACAAGATTCTTTCGATAAACGAAACCTTGTCCTGAAATCTAGATCGTCATATTCTTCAAAATATAAGTCACGTCGATCTTTGTATGTTTTAGGACGTTGAACTTTATTGTCTAAAAGTTGTAAATTTTCTAAAATATCATCATTTCCGTGTTCAAAAATAAAATTTTACGCTGCTTCCATTTTATTTGACCAACTGACAACCAATTGACAGCCTTTAAAAGCAATAACGGACCTTTGGAGCAGTGATTAAGTTTGACGCCTTGTTAAGAGGATTAACCATTCGTTAGTACTTGGTGAAACACTCACTACGCTTAACGGGCCGTTGTCTATTTAACGGGACGTTAAAACTAACTAACATTGTATGGTGAAACTAGGTCTAAGATCGTCCGATATGTTAATTAGTAGTATATTCACGCTGTAAAGCCACAGGGGGTAAGCATCAAGGTGAAATTCATTTAATTATATGTCATATGTGTGTCATTTTGTAAATACTAAGGTATTTTTTTTTTAATAAGGGTTTCGTATAGAAAATTATCGAACCGATTTTTTTTTTTTTAATAGCACTTTTTGGCGATAGTTGGCTCTCTGTCTGTAATAGGGTGCAAGTTCGATGCCTCTAAAGGACAATCGCTGGTAATTTTGAAATGTTCTCGATTTGTTTTTTAAATCAACGCCATCTATCCGATATCTATGAAATTAAGCTATTATAATAGATGAAGGATGTCGTCTAGTTCGGGTGTCACCATTGTATGGTTCGCCCGGAGTACACGGTGGAGCATACGGTGGAGGTGTGCCCGGCTTGGGCGCAGCACTGCCGTGTCCTCCTCGAGGCGATCGGCGGCGGTGAACTCTCGCGTCCGGCCCTGGCCCAGCCATGGTACGGAGCGAGAGGGCATGGGATACCGTCACTTCCTTCTGCGCAGCAGTAATGCTCGTGAAGGAGGAGGTGGAACGCGTAAGGGAGAGGAAAGCTTCACGCCCTCACGCCCCTAGTCGCCGCAAGATATGGGCGTCGGTAATCCCAGGTCGATTCCCGGCCACCGTAGGCACGGGCTTGCAGACGGTGAGCAATGGGTAGCTCGCCGTTCGATAAGGACCAGACTTGGGTCGAGGGCGCGTTGTGTTCCACGCGCGCCTCAAAGAGATTAGAGTCACCGCAACTGACGGGGTTCGCTAAGGCCGATGCCTGCCAGGGTCGCGAGAAAGTCCGAAAGAGTCACCGTGGCCCTAATAGACAGGCAACTGAAGGAACACGGGTGGGTTTTAGTCAGTAAGCCTGACACGCCCTCCCGCTCCGCCCAAAGCGGGAGAAGTTATTTGATAATTTCACACAAAAAATAAAAAAGGATGTCGTCTAGCAGTCTAGCTGGTCTATTTGTCCTAGACATTTAACAATACTACAAAATTAAATAAGCTAGTTTTACATGTTTTATAATTAAGCAATCTACAGACAATGTGTCTAGAAGACTACAACTGTAGACCTTACATATTTCCGTATAGCAATATAAAACCGCGCCAAATAAGCAGAAAGTCAGGCCATAGACATATAAAATCGACTGAGCGTTCTGTATACAGTTTTCCAGTGAATACAGACCGAAAATACGAGAGACGAAGCGAATTATCGCCCGGTAGTTGTCCCTTTAGTAGTACGAGTACTACAGGTATTGGCCGCACAGTCACTTTGAGTGGTCACTTTTGTGCGGCTAACGCTCAATCAAATTCTCTATGTCTATGAGTCAGGGTCACCATAACTAGGCCTTTCGTTCTAAAGGCATAACTAACCTGTGTTTTACTGTAGTGGAAAGAGAAGCCATACTCTAGGAAACATTATTGTTTAACTGTGGGTGAATTAAAACTTAGAAAAACTCTTGAATTGAAATGTTTATTTCTGTAAGTAAATCTTTTAAGACACTTTTGTACGTCAATGTTTCTCAAACAAGATGGCGCCGACATTTCCTAGCGGACTGATTCCTGAGAAGAAATACCGAGAATAAGAGAATTTGTCAGAGAAAAGAGGTTAAAGGAAAATTGTTTTATTAGTAAACTTGGAATCAACTAAGTTAACGTCTATAAATTAGATCGGGTAAGTAGAGTTACTAATTATCTACTACAATCTAAGAACAATTGTTTATCATGGTTAGTACCACTAAGTATTCAATGTAAGTACTTAGTTATAGCTTTGAACAAATAAAACAACCTTACAACACATAATAAATAACTGAGCATCTTTGGCACTAAAGTTCTTAAATAAAAGTACCTTCTTCTTGTCAACAACACACAACAACATCGTGTTACAATTTAACAAAATAGTCCTTACAAAAATATTTTAGACACACATTTAAAGGATGATGCCGCGAAATGTATGGAAGATTGTACTGCTTCAATAGGAATAAATTATATTTTTTAGTAGAAAACACAAGGATGGTGAGCAACAGACAACTCGCGTATTCCTCTCTGTGCATTCTGTCTCTGGCATAGACCATTTTTCTTTTTTTTTCTTCTCGCCCTTTTACCGTGCGCGTCATTGCAACAACATTGTTTGCGAAATCCTTTAAAAAAAAAACAATTGTTTTTTTTAAAACTGGACCAATTTTCGCTATTGTAGTTACGGGTCACTCGGAACTGAACCGGTCTCATGTTAATTTAGAGACACTAAGAAAATACAAGTTTCTCTGTCGACGTCACAGTAGGTACATCTTCGGACCACCTGTCCGTTCGTCCGGACAGATGGACCGGTTCCGTCAAACTGTCGCAGAGTATGTAGTAAATAGAGACATCATTCGCACACGAAGTCACTTGGTGGAACGGGAACGCTATGTTTGTAGTAAGAGAGTGTCAACTCAAACTCAAAATATTTTTCAATTAAGTAAACCATTTACAGGCACCTTCGAATTGTCAAGGAGTAGCTCAGTCAGAAAGATGAAGCTAAGAAGGAAAAACGGGCAAGAAACTCTATGAACACTCTTTTAAATCCAAGTGTGGCTGGCACACAGGGCGAACGTCTACTTAATGAAAAGGGGTTAGTTTTGTCTATAGACTAAGTTACACTATAGAACAGATTTTGCCAATATTGAAACTGGGAGGCACTAGAACAGCAATGCTGTTGGCAGGACAAAGATAGAAGGTGTACTAGAAGTAACTTTACCGAGCAAACTATTATGGTTAGACCTGTATTGACCCGTATAAGTAACCATTAGAATTTGCCCATTTAATTGTTCCAGTAAACTGCTCAAAAATGTACTTAATGGCTTGTGATCGTCGCCAACAAGCAGTGAGCATAGAAAAAAGGCATTTTAAAACTGAATACCTTCAAAAGATAGAAGATGCTGAACTTCTTCAACTTGATCTGGATAGATTCCAAGAGTATTGTGTCGCCAACCGCTTGGATTTAAATGTCTCGAAATGTTACTTATGTACGTTCACTCGCAAACCTAAACCTATTCTTTATGATTACAAGCTAACTAACACTTCAATATCCAGAGTTAATACGATTAGAGATTTAGGCGTCACTTTTGACTCGAAACTTCTTTTTGACACACACATTGATAAAATGATTAAAAAAGCTTCCAAGGCACTAGGTTTCATCATGAGAATATCAGCCGATTTTAATAATATAAAAACATTCAAAATTCTTTATTGTGCCTTTGTGCGCAGTCATCTCGAATATTGTTCACCAGTATGGAATCCTGTTTATGTTACTTACGTTAATCGCATCGAAAGTATTCAAAGGAAGTTTTTGAGGTACATTCAGTATAGATCTAAAATCTATTTACCTGACTATCATAGTCGTTGCAGGAAGTTTCACATTCTTCCACTAATCGAGCGGAGAAAAATTGCTGACATGGCTTTTCTGTTCAGTTTGGCTAATGGTTCAACCGATTGTTCTGAACTGCTTGGCAGAATTGGGCTACGTGTTCCATCATTTACCTTTAGGAATCATGATCCTCTGTATGTTCCCTCTGTACGGTGTATATACAGACAAAACTCTTATACTATTAGAGCTAGCAGATCATACAACTCGATGTGTCAGAATGTTGATGATCTGGACTTATTCACCACCAGTGTCAGTAAATTAAAAAAAACTATGTGTAACCGCTTCTTCGAGGATCACTGACACTTCTCAAGTTAAATTTTTTATTATTCGCTCAGAGTTCTTTTACTTCTTACTTTCTTTTACCTGTCTACTGTCTCTTGTTCTATCCTAATTTTTGTCAGTGAAAACTTGTAATTGGCCTTCTTTCACTATTGTTCATATATGCATAACCTAGCTGTAAGTTTTCTTAAAATAATAAAATAAAATAAAATAAAGAAAATTGTGTGAACATTCCATTAACTCATGAATCCAAGAAACCAAAACATAAAAATATAAAGACCAGTGATGTGTATATTATAGTTGGCTAGTTGAATATAGATGGTTGTCGCCCGAGAATTAATTTGCATATCATTATTATAATATTATGTATTGTTAAAATTGGAAATATCATCGAAAAAGAGTCTGTTATTGTTAATTGCCGTGTTTATAATAGAGATTGAGTCATCTTGGTAAAAATTGACATTGTATTATTTAATACGGACTACGAAAGTACCAAAATGAGCAATGGTTGCGCAGATTCTTTTGACATTCAATCGATCAGTCTTCTACTACCACCTGTTTTTTTGTCAGAAATATCCAAAAATTTAATGAATTGGAAACTTTTAAAAAGTATCTGATTTTCAGGCTGGGAAGTCTAGGCTTCTGCCAGCTAGCTCTTGACAACATTGGCCATCGTTTAGCTTCAGGATGGGAGCCAATTCATTAAGCTAATCTTAATTATCTTAATGAATTGGCTTAATTAAATAAACCCCCTAAGCCTATGGCTTAAGGGGGTTTATTTATAAAAGTTGCTTAAAGTTAAGTAATGATTAACGACTGCTTAACCATAAATTTTAGACATTTGATCGTCTCGTAACTTTAAGCAACGTTTATAGATAAACCCCAAAAAGTCCAGACGTTTATGATTTCATAATATACTCAAAACAAATACTTTCCTAATCGAACCAATCTTTTCTAAAACTACCCTCAACAAAACTATTATTTTCTGCAACCCCAAAAATAAATATACCCTGAATCGTTCACAAATCTGATTTATTCGATTCCTGCGCAGCCCTTTTTGCCGTACGGTCAGCAAAACATACAGCGTAACCTCCATATCTTGGATTTGCATTTGTATCCTTTTTTTGCTGACGTATGTGAAGTTATAAATATTATATATCTTTGCTAGTTTTTCGGGATGGTATATTTTTGTGTTATTTCGGATATTTGGTTTTATGACCAGTTTAATTTAAATACACTTTTTAAAGAAGACGCGTTCACATAATTGGACTGCGTTATGTAAGAACCGATTAAGCGCCATTTAACGAATCCTGAGAAAAAGAGCTTCAAAAATTTCAAACTTAAAATGGTCACTGTGCATACATTTAATATGTCAAGAGTATAATTTTTATTCTGAACATATAAAATATGTATAAGTTCACATTAGTTAAAAAAAATATAAGGCTAAACTATACAGTTTTGTAGTTATAGCCATTTTTCCGCTTAATTTGTTAATGTGTTTTAAGCCATATTCAGACCATTTTATTTATCAATAACGTACTATACGGCATTATTGTCGTTTGATACTTTATTGCGATTTTTTTTCGAGTGAAATAAATGGGAACATAAGATTAAATCCAGTTATTTTAATAAAATTTACTTAAACAAAACAAATGTTGTAATACTTCTACATCTTACTAATACTTTTATTCCTTTTTTTTCTTTTATTAATTACCTATACACTGTACCATATTATTTTCAACCGACTTCAAAAAGGAGGAGGTTCTCAATTCGACTGTATGTTTTTTTTTTTTTTTGTATGTTTGTTACGCGATTACTCCGCCAATTATGAATTGATGTTGATGATTCTTTTTTTTTTGGTAGGGCATACTTCAGAAGTGGTCCCATATAAATTTGGTCAAGATCTGATGAGGGGTTTTTGAGTTAGCTTCAATAATACGTATTTTTCCCATCTAGTATATGTGGACGATATTCTAATAGTTCCTATCTCTCTAATTTACATAGCAGGTAATGGATATTCAAATTTTTGTAGGGGTTTTATGTAGGTACCACAACAAAAAAGTGAAAAATAAAAACTTTTTCACAAAAAATAAAACCGACTTCCAAATAAAACACTTCAAAGTGAAAAATAACTTTGATTTCGGAAGTCGGTGGCAAAAAAACGAAAATAAAACCCCAAAGACACCGACTTTCGAAATCAAAGTTATTTTTCACTTTGAAGTGTTTTATTTGGAAGTCGGTTTTATTTTTTGTGAAAAAGTTTTTTTATTCTTCATCTTCTACTTCAAAATCAATGGATCCATCAAAACCTTCAACATCATCTTCTAAATCACGAGATCCAGTTAAATTTTCGTAATATTTTCTCGCATCAGATGGTATGAGATGAAGGAGGGATTTTATATCATCTAGCTTCGGTTGAGAAATAGGTTTTCCTTGTGGCCAAAGTTGCTCATAATGCCTTGATAATGTCAATGGGTTATTTATTGCCCCTCTTTTTGGTCTTTTATTAAGATCTACTTCATGGATTTGACCGCCATGACAGGTTGAAAGAAATATCCGACCAGCTTTCTAATTACGCAACATATTTTCGTAAACGATAAAGACAAATCTGTTTCATTTTGACAGTTCAACAACATTCATTGCGTTATTTACGTTGCTCTGCAGTTTTTTTTTCGAACTTACGAAGCAATGGATTAGCAATCTGTTTCAAAACGATTCAGATTCGGATTGATTTTGCATTACGTAATTAGGGTACAGGTCTATCCTTAAAAATGTTTATTTCTTTAGTTTTCAACCAGCTTATAGGATTTCCTTCTATATCTTTTTTTCTATTCACTATGGTCTTCAGCATTTTAGAAATTCCGACAAAGTCTAAACTTTCCATTTTATTAGCTATTAACTTGTTTCTCTTAAGACAACTGGTCATCACATCAATGTAGTCTTGTGGAGTGTAAAGCCGAGTATGGGTTTTTAACGCTGATTCGATATCACTAAACTCGCTATCATTTTCTAAGAAGCTATGCCCAGGGACCATAAATCGTAGGGAAATCACCCTAGGTTGGTTCTAGGTTGTCATTTTCTTCTAGTACTGCAAATAGTAGCAGAGTCAACTTAATATTCCGGTTCTGGCCACCACAGGAGTCTGACCATAGGATTAGTTCTTTGACTTTTGAGTCTAGATTTATAGATATATGTTTGCGTAAAGTGGAGCCTACTTCTTGTGCTCCCCTGCCTGCTATTCCTTCCACCCAGACGTAACAAAACCCTTTACTAGTTTTTCCTGAATGCACACCGCAGTTGTAAAACCACAGTTGGCGTTTGTAAAATACGATGTTGGTTGGAATTCTTGGCAGTGGCAGTGTTTTTTCCATATCCGGGTATCATATATAAATGTCAGGGTTTCAATATGATCATAAGTCTTAGCCAAAGTTATATCTTGTCTTTTCATTGAACGTGCGTCTTCGGCTTCTTTATGGTGCTGCTCTCTTTCCTTCTCTAAATTTAATTTGGTTTCTTGTGAAGTAGTATCTCTGATTTTTACAGCAAATAGGTCGCACTTATTACACATGTCTTTCTGTGGCTTTTTCCTTTGTAGATTAAATTTGGTATAAAATATTATTTTATACGATGCAAATGAAACTATCTTTCTTGATTCATCAAAGCTTGCTTCCGATAAATATAAGTCGTACATTTTCGACAAAGTCATATCCGGTGGTCAATAAATAAATCAGTCAATAATTAAAATACATCCTGTCTGTTTGCGCTCTACACAGCAATGGGACTTATATTTTGGGAATTTATCAATGTGTTCAATAATACTTTGTTCAACATCCTGAGGCATCTTACGAGTGTTTCCTGATACCTTTCCCCTTTTGTCTTCAATTTCCCACCCCGTCCCGTACGCAAAAACCCGCGAAAATAGAATGCAATAACGAATGAAACGCCAGAAGCTGGCGCTTCATTCACGAACGGATGAAAGATTGCGCGTGTGGTGATACGCATTAACGAATTAAATACCATTTTAGGTGGTTAATTCGATGCTGCGGTTTAAAAACGGTTAAATCAAAAGGCAAAACTGAATTATCTTCATCGTGGACGTGTTTAATTCGTTTATGCAATTTGAAAACTGTTCGTAACTGTAACTTTGACGCATAATTCTTTAATACAAAACGAATGTGTGCACAAATTCTAGCAAAGTTCGAAATGTCGCTTGATTCAACCCCTTATTATAAGGCCGTAAGAGTGACTTTTGAACACAAAAATAGCTGAATACATAGTTTATCATACCTATAGTCGATCTGCATTCATAACTCTTTTTTTTCGATTTCGTCGCTTAATTCGTTATTACATAACGCAGTCCAATTATGTACCTTACTGGTTCGATTAAATAGCCAATTAAGTAAGTTTTAGCATGCTTATCAATCAAATCAGTTTATTGGAAACATGTTACAAAAATTTCGATAAGCCATTAAAGATTATTCCGGTTTGCCTGTTTATATAGTATTTTAATAAAAAAATCACAACATTTTAAAAACAACTTTGTAAAAAATATTCCTAAAAATAAAACATACAGATGGGAAAAAAAACAGGATTTTTCCTATTAATTCTCGTAACCAAATATAATCCCATAAGAAACCAAGAATTGTCGAGTCCTAATCAAGTCAACACCAGGATTATAGTTAAAACAAAATATTGTACACAAAGTACACAAGCAACCTGTGCCTAACCCATACACGCGTGATGTTATGTTTATGTTAGTACATAAGTACCTATGCTAGTTTAGCTAAGTTATCGCCTAAGGCCTAAGGTAAGCACAATAATACATATTCATCTCACTTGTTTCCAATCGAGATGGTAAGCAGCTGACACAGTCTTTGTTTTTGCTTGAATTCTAACATCAGGATGAGCAGAACTATAAAACTACTCTGCTCTACGAGACAAGAATGTGGTTTTGAGGACCAGTATTCAGAAACAATAATATAGGATATCTAATCTAAAAAAAAAAACGGTTAGTAATCAGTAAGAATGCATCATTATATCTTCCTAAGTGCTAACACTATATGAAATAACGAAAATATAATACTAAGGTAAAATAAAATCAAGTTCTGAAAGACAACATACAATGTCATACACAATAATATGAATTAATCTTACAAGAACTTATATTTAATTATAGACTAATAAAAATTAAAGCATTAAAAATAGCACATAATAAAACATAATATGTAGTTTTGCATTAATGAAACCGAAAAAAAACTCACCATTCCATTGTCCATGCCCCCATATGGCGATTGGTATCCCGCCTTTTCTGTGACTGCAAGAGATAATTGATATGCACATTATTTATCTATACTTTAAATATACTGTCTGAATATATCTGTAGCCTCTTGCGTTCCTCGATCAAAGATGTGAAGTGTTTCGGTTTACGTGTTATACCATTTTTACTACCTATACGTTTTTTCGTTTAATCGATGTTAGATTAAATAAATTTAGTCTGTTCAATATAGCCGAAATATACCTTAATGAGAAAGAAGAAAATATAGTACAAATAAATAAACTACCTACTACTAGAAACAAAATCGTACAATTTGGTGCCCGACATGGGGCATTTAATATTTTTATCATAGAAGAAAGGAATAGTTGGGAAAAGGTTAGGCAGATCATTATCAAGGAAAGGAAAGACAACTAATAATTAAAGAAACATGTAGAACAACTCTAATAAATTATGACACTCGAAACACATTTTGGCGCCCAACATGGGACCGCAAAAAAATTAATTATTTAACGTATTGAGAATTAATAGTTCGGAAAGCAATATAAAATGCACCAGTATAATCGTATTACTTCAAACCTAACAATAACATTATAATAATAAAAGCTTTCCTAAGCCTCGCACAATAAAATACGAATTAAAAATCGTACCATTTTGATAAACCCATTAAAAAATCTTTTGTAAACTTGGTCAAATAGGGTTCTGAGTTCATGTTGTCAGTCGGTTAAAAAAGGGTTAAGCTGTAGAGTTGGTGTTACTGAATGATATATTGGCAATGTGGGTTTATTATTAATTTGTCTTTAAGGCTGCAGTCTCGCAAAATGCACTCGCGGCGAATTATTTGCGTAACTTTGTATTTTTATTTTTAACAAAATAATGAAATAACATGAAATATTTTTATTGCACATAAATAACCATAATATAAGTAATAGCTAGTTATTTTTTGTAAGTTCATCTAGGTGGATTATGTTAGGTAAATCAAGCATTAAATACAGCTCTTTCGCGCCCAACATCACTTCGAGTTCTGTTTGCGCGCTTAGTTTATAGCAATGAAGAATTAATTTACAAATCTGTTCAGCGCTTAATTAACTCAATATTCTCGTCTTCAAAATGCGTTGATTAGTTTTTTCTAATTATGTTTCATTTTCTTAATTCAGAGGTCACAATTTCATCAAAATTCTCTGTTTTTAGCTCCTAATAAACGGTTTGTTACATAATAACTATGCATCTTATGTATGTAATAATTAGATTATTTTAAAGCCAAGAGTTTATTTAGCAACTACTAAAAAAATTGCACCTAAATCACACATTACACTAACAATAATAATAATCTCAAAATACCTCTAAAAAAAAACAGAATTTCTCTCTCAATTCTTGTTTTTAAACTCGTTTTTTGGAGGTCTTTTAAGATGATTATTATTGTTAGTGTAATGTGTGATTTAGGTGCAATTTTTTTAGTAGTTGCTAAATAAACTCTTGGCTTTAAAATAATCTAATTATTACATACATAAGATGCATAGTTATTATGTAACAAACCGTTTATTAGGAGCTAAAAACAGAGAATTTTGATGAAATTGTGACCTCTGAATTAAGAAAATGAAACATAATTAGAAAAAACTAATCAACGCATTTTGAAGACGAGAATATTGAGTTAATTAAGCGCTGAACAGATTTGTAAATTAATTCTTCATTGCTATAAACTAAGCGCGCAAACAGAACTCGAAGTGATGTTGGGCGCGAAAGAGCTGTATTTAATGCTTGATTTACCTAACATAATCCACCTAGATGAACTTACAAAAAATAACTAGCTATTACTTATATTATGGTTATTTATGTGCAATAAAAATATTTCATGTTATTTCATTATTTTGTTAAAAATAAAAATACAAAGTTACGCAAATAATTCGCCGCGAGTGCATTTTGCGAGACTGCAGCCTTAATACCAAATTTTATTTAGGGTTAAAACAAAAAATTGTTGAAATACGACGTCTATAAATATTTTAACTGTTAAACCAGACACATTAAAAAGAAATGTAGAAAGAGCAAACTAATATTTACAAACCATGATAATTGTAGCAACAGCACTAAGGATGTTTTATTGAAGTTATATCCAAAAGGCTGATTTTCTTCAGAGAACTATGTGTTGTAAATGAAACATAAAAAGATAAACCCAAAAGCAAACGTCTGTTTCCATCTACCCTCAAGTCAAAATTAAGCAAAGGCGTTGCTCAGAATTATTCAAATTAATTCTATAATTGTGGAACGTTAACGCCTACAATGAGGGTAGATATTTATTAAACAAAACTCATTAATTACAGTTATGGCGATCATCATCCTTTGTTTACTTAGAGTAAAGCCTTTAGGAGTAACGAGATTTGTGACGCTGACTGTACTTGTGTAGGAGAAATAATGTGGAGACAACCGTTTTAGTTATTTTTGGGTAAAATAACTAAAACGGGCAAAAATAAATAAGATAATCTGTTAAAGAGAATTTGCAATATATCATCGACGCGTAACTAATATTTTTGATGAAGTTATTCCGTTCCTCCATATTTACAGACATAATCTTTCGAGGCATAACGACATTATCGGAAAGTTTGGAGACATCATGGTTAAATTTATTCTTGGTAAAATAACCGACCGACTACGTGCAAGCAAAGAAAGGCATGATAATTAAAATTAACGAAAGCTTTCTACACAAATTGCTACAGAATGTATCATGTCAAATTCAAAACATTTTATTACACTCATGTGGTAAGTAAATTTTACAATCAAGGCTTCCAGCACCTGACATGAATCCAGTAAGGTGTCGGCGTCTTCCTGCTAATGATTAACGCGTGTGTGATTTTGTGATTTAAGAAAATATAATATTCCAATAGGAACCACAATTCTTTGGCACTGCACAAAACCAGATGACATTTTTTATTCAATTCCACCCCCATATTTTTATAACACTATCATTTTGAATAGCTGTCACCTACCCTCAAACGGATGACGTAATTTCTCCGACACAATAGTACCCTCCGTTACAAAGCGAATGGTTAATCCAAATTATACAGTGAGCGAGCAGGGGTAGGCAGAACGAGAGCCCTGATTGTTAGTTACGATTCGTGATGATTTTTTTTGGGTTTATAGATCGCTTTTTGAGAGATATGGCCTAGGGGAGCATTTTAATAATATAATATGGATTAATTTAATACGAAGAGCAAGAAATCATTAATTAAACAACTAGTCTATCATATTACAATCAGAGACAGAAGAAAGTTGTGCGTTACATTTTTATTGATTAAAAAAGTATTTGGCTAAGCAACTTTAAATCAAGCTAAAATCATTGCGACCAAGAATTAAAGACCTTACAGTATTAACTATAATTTCGCTTACGCGCTTCATTTTACGATGCACGATTCCAACATTCTATCGTAGATTTTTCAGGTATGAAAATTTTATAATTAATAAGTTTTTTAGGCATATTTTCAATAAAAACGTAAATAAGAATGAATAATTCTAGTAAAAGTAACCATAACTTTTTCTCGCACCATTGTCAGTGTCACTCGTGCCAACTTTCCGCTTGGTTAATAAAAGAGGGGTGCTGTATTTCGCTGTTACAAATTACACGGTACCGAACTGTACCTAGGGAAGGGTGACTTTCCGACGACACGCTAATTATTTTATTTTATGTACAGGGTTAGAACTTAAGCCAGTGTTTAAACCCTAACGTTAATGACTTGGTTTAAAACATCAGCTTTTATTTGTTGAGGCCGTATGTACTAATGTCCACGGCAATGCTAAAAACCGGCTATATAAATATTTGAATGGTTCTAGAATATGAAATTATTATACAAAATTGTATAGGCCACTAGTGCTGAACAATTCTTTAGTATTTAAAGTTAAGTACAAGTACAAATAGTCAATAAAAGTTAAACGGGGCGGGCGAAAACTGCATAGTGCAAAGACATGACACTTTTCTTTGGACGTTCAATTTAAATATGGAAAACTATTTTGAAGCTTACAACAAAACATTTCAAGTTCTTCAACAAATTCAAAATACATCTAATAGCCAGTATAGTTTTGTGCACCGACGGATACGATCAAGATGTTTTAACAAGTCAATCACAAATTAGTAAAGCAATCACACTTCTACCCTACTTTGGAATGGCCAATATCCAGCAATGGACTGCTGTGGCGCCGATGGTGATGAACACACACTTCGAAATAGAAAATTGTCTAGATTTCTATGAAAATTTCAATCACCAACGAATTAGATACAGTTTTATCAAACTGAATTCAAGTCAGCGACAACTTGGCAGAGGCAAGCACATTTTTACACTTTGGAGAGCCCACTGACGGATTCGATCAAGATTATTTTAAATGTCTTTAAAGTCAACCTCAATTTTGTGCGGAAAGGTCACTTGACCACTTCTTTCTAGAGACCTATGGCTGTTGATGCTAAATCACACTTCAATCAAATACCACTGGATTAGATCAATTTGAATGCTCCAACTGTCGTTACACAATTTTTTACTTCAATCACAATTTTGAGTAAGCATCACAAATTCACGATTGCATACTTCTTTGGGGGGCCTGTGACTGTTAGAGGACTATGATTAGGCTGCCTCTGTCCAGCAATGGACTTTTATAGGCTGATGATAATAAAGCACACTTGTAAGATAAGTTTTTTTTTGTCCAAATTTCAATTGAACTAGGAACCAGGGCTCGCGGCAATGTAACAGCCGCACAGTTCGGTCGATCACGGTTAAACTACGCTTGCAACGGTCGGTCCCTGGATGGGTGACCATCGATTTCATACAGAGACCCTTTCGCGCCTCGGAAAGCACGTTAAGCCGTTGGCCCCGGCTGTCATGTTCCATCGAAGAAGTTCATATCTATACACCGTAAGGACTATTTCTGCTTGCAGCGCTCGGCCATTATAGAACCGGAGCGGTTCACGGGATTTTGTTTTCAAACTGCTTAGATAATTATGATTTCGATAGTACGTCTATGACAGTCGTTTGATGTAGACTGAAGCCCTAAAGTCAACAACCAGTCTTACTAAGGGGCATCGTATAAGTCATTTACTGGGTTGTGGCGGTTAGATTAGGCAGTTGATTCATGTAAAATACTAGTATTCAGCTGCATTCGGTTAGACTGCAAGCCGATTCCAATGTAGCTGAGAGATGACAAGGTAGTAATGAATTAAACCAAAAAATATTTACAAGAACAGTGCAACCGTTTCCTCTTCGCATGATATTATGCGAACCACAAGCGCCACTTCAGGTAGTAATACTTTATAGCTTCGATAACTTACGGCGCAAATTGAAAGCTCACAGCTCAGCTTACAAATTATATGCTGTTCATAACAACAGTATTGATTGTGTGGAGTAAGTTGGAAGAACAAGCGGGATAAATCGACAGGTCTTACTCGTAAACTACTGTTGCAAAAGGCGGTAGACTCATTTCTCCAGTGCTTTCGCACTTGCATTTAGTAAACGTAGGATTCGTCGCATTCGCGTTGTTTGTGATGTTTCTTGACTAGTAGTCATCCTGATAAGTTCATGAGCGGAATGCTACTAAATTATTTAGAGCTATATGTGAAGAATAAAAGTAGTTAGATGCAAAATTTGTTTCATATTCCCGAGATTCGTACGACATTTAATTTGGAGTCAAGATATGTTTAAAAATAGATCGACTTCAGTAAAAAAAGAGGATAAAAAGCAAGCCATTGCCAACAATCAGCGATTATCGCTTCTTACTTAGACCACTCTTACAAAGAAATCGATAGCAAATTGCACCTTTACAGTGAAATGATAAAGACAACCTTCACTGAAAGTCTATTGGCTGACAAAGCACAACAGAAAAGAAAATATTACTTAGTAATTTTCAGAACAATTACAAGAAATAGAACAATGCTATTCTTTTAAAAGCAAGGTAGTTTTAAAATACTTACACCCGGTTTCTGAACTGAAATTTGAAGTTGAGAACGTATTTAACTCCATTTTAGCATTACTTACGGTATAAATAAGCCAGCGAAATTCTCCGTTTGCAAAAAAAAACGTTCGAAATTTGGAATTCCACTGTCTGCATTAGCTCTCAACTTCAATTTCTCAATTCAGAAACCGGGTGTTAGTTAACGTGCATGTTTCAAAAGGGTTGAACGTAGACTTGACCGGTAATTGTAGGGTAGTTGACAATTTCTAATAATTCTATTCAAATTGCGTGCGGACTGCGGCTAGAATATTAGATGAAATGCAATGTTTAGAAAAAATTATAAATTATTGACCTGAACGCTTACCAAAGCCATGTCATGGGTCCTTGGTCCATGGTGTCCTTTGTCATCAATAATAATATGTCTGTCTGTTAGGGTTTATTCCCGGGAAATCCGTAGTTCTCGTTTTCGAGAATTACATTAAAAATAGATTTAATAGCGCTGATGTTGCTAAAATCTTTAGCATTTCGCAGTATGAAACCTAATCGCCTAAACGAATCTTTTGCTACCAATGCCATGTGATCATGAAATGTAAGCTTGTTTTCATAATTATGTGACACCCAGATCCTTCATTCCAGTTGTTCTAGTAATAGCGCTGCCATTACCTAATTTTATAAGAAAAGGTGACAGGGTTTTGCTTGAGTAAAACTCATTTGGAAGAATTAAATTCCATTTTGTTTTTAACACTCCATTCCAATATCGCCTCAGTATCACGATGCAGCGCCCGACAATCGGCTTCAGAGAGAATTTCGGCAAAGAGTTTCAAATCAACTGCATACAATAGACTTAGACACATAGGACCCGCAGAAGGGTAGCCTGCAACCTGTGAGGGCAGGTACTTTTCATTTTGGATATTTGTATTAATTAAAAAAAGACACAGACGAAGTCGCAGGCAACAGCTAGTAAGTTCATATTTTTTATTTTAGTTCTCGAGTATTTCAAATAACCGGCACGCGTGTATTGTCGAGATGTATGAATGTTGACAAATCGTAGCACGAGGCGTTATATCATGGGAGAGATGTGTTGTGAAATTGTGATTTACATATCCTATCCTACTATTAAATGAGCAATATTTGTATATATACATATTTATATGTATATATTTGTAATCACGTTCTCGAAACCGGCTCTAACGAATTCGATGAAGGTTGCAATTTAGGGGTTTACGGGGGCGAAAAATCGATCTGGCTAGGTCTCATCTCGAACAGAGATCGGTCGCCCAAAGTTTAGAACCTTATAATAATAACATGGCAGCATGAAATTTGTATGTACTTACATGGAATCAGTATGAACTATCCTATACTATTAAATGAGCATTCTCTATTTTCACCCGAGCAGAGCTCAGTCGACCTGGTACTTGTATTTAATAATGTAACAGTAAATCTTTTTATGACAAGAATGTTTGAAAATGAAGTAAAATTACCCAATATTTACAATGAACAGAAACGTGGAAAATTGAGATTTTTTAATTATCATTCATACAATAATCAAAATTTGTAAACCAAAAACCTGCTTGAACTATTAATAATTCGTAAATCAGATTTAAAAAAAAAAACACTAAATTCACACCGCATCAAAAAACATACAAGTACCCTCGAATTAAGGATGCTTAGTAAATTATAGTGACATACGAACACTTAAAATGGCGCCCGACTGCCACGTGGCGGCGGTCAATTTGTTGGCGCGCATAATTGTCAATATGTCACATTAACTGTTTGACTAGCATTTCCCGCCGTTGTGAGTAGAAAGGGGTTTAGATGGGAATTATTTTGCTCTCCAGAGACATAATCTTCACCCCTTTTCTGGAAAAGATAAGTGTGCATATCTCTCACAATAAGTAGAACTTTGGTCACAAGACAAATTACATAAAATCATCGCATTTTACATGATTGACGAACATAAAAATAATGACGGACAACGCACAGCCACTGTTGATAGAAACATGTAATTTACAAGATACAAGCTGTGTGCCCGATGACGGGCAAAAAGGACACAATTCCATACAAACTTTTATCCCCTATCTAATCTCTTTAGGGGGTCTTTTATCAAAAATCATTCTGTATAACTCACAAGCGTTATAAAAGGAATTCTAGTGCAAAAATTAATGCTTCTAGAACCAGCGGCTTAGGCTGTGTGTTCTCTGTGAGTGAATTAATGATTTTGATGAAGTAGAGGAAGACAAGGATAATATTTCAGAGGTTGACGAGATGCACGATTTTTTGAAATTTTAAAAACGTAATCATACAAGGAGAGCGAGACGAAGACAGCCATTTAATTGTGTATTCTTAGTAAGAATAGATTTCAAATTAAATGTGAAATCTAATTGGTTTACTTCAAATAGAACTAGATAATTGAATAATTTCGGTATTTAACTTTGATATCGAGTGAAACAGAATTGCTTTTGTTTGAAACATTGATACAAGTTGAATAATTACCCATATTTCATTGAACTATTTATGTTAACTATAACATACCTATTCAGGGTCTAGTAGGTAGCTTTCTTTCTTATGCACAGCTTAAACCATTGACAATATAATAACATCGTTGGGAAATTATTTTTTTAGGGGATGCAAAATTCACTTCTTCTTTTTCTACTATGAAAAATAATTAGCCAGCCGAAAAGGTAGTGACACAGAATAAATATGTAGCAGTATTATATCTCGGAAGTGACCTTGAAGTAATTACTTAAGGCCGCTCGGTAAATAAACCTTCCGCGTCAGTGCGTAACTGCCACGCACTGATACTGTTGCGTACTGATATACACACTGAGCTTTCGAAGCGCGTCGTTTCGGTCATTTTCAATGAAGATAGAATACTGTACTTATTTATACTACAGCTGTATAAATAAGAGAGCAGCGGTGGCGCAGTTGTGGCGGCCCCGACTGAGAGCAGCGGTGGCCCAGTGGTGGCGGCCCCGACTTACGAACAGTAAGTCGTGGGTTCGAACCCAGACAGGCGCATTACTTTGTGTAGTTTAGTTCATCACCACTGCTCTCAAAACGGTGAAGGAAAACATCGTGAGGAAACCGGCATGTCCTAGAACCAAACATTCGAAGATATGTGACATCTACCAACCCGCACTGGGCACGCGTGGTGGATTATAGCCCACTCCCTCTCATTGAGAGGAGGCCGTGTCCCTGCAGTGGGAACGTTATAGGCTGATGATGATGATGAGTATAAATAAGTACAGTATTCCATCTTCGGTACGAGGCTGACAGACCTAGTGGCGCCGTAATTTAGTCGACCTCACAAATACCACATTTGACAACAATTTCCAGTAAAGTTAGACTTCACTAAAGGTTTATACGATTCCAGTAATAAGATAGTACAGTAAGTCAGTCCAGCGCTGACTTGCAACACGGCTCGTGTATACACTAGTTTCGCGCCCTCAAGTCAGTCCAGGTGACTAGCCTACCCGTCTTTTTTCGGGCACAGTAGATTCCCCCGCATGACCCACTGACTTACTGTCGATCTCGTCTACATAAACCCACTGAGGTCCTAAATTCCAAGTTCATTGGGTCCAGTCATTGCCATCGTACAAACCAGGTATCGGCTGAAACATCTGTCACAAAGACCAATAGACTTCAAAACACTTAGTCGGTTTATGACGCGCAAGTGACATTCGACTTTAATGTAGTAAAGCATTTACGAGGTCGACTTCACATAAGTATCTTCACTATCGGCCATTCAAAATCAATCTGCCTAGCCTTTTCCCAACTATATTGGGGTCAGCTTCCAGTCTAACCGGATGCAGCTGAATACCAGTATTTTACATGGAGCGACTGCCTATCTGACCTCCACAACCCAGTAACTGGGTAATACAATGCCCCTTGGTAAAACTGGTTGTCAGATTTTCGGGCTTCTGACGACCCGTAACGACTGAATGACAGCCGGGGCCAACGGCTTAACGTGCTTTCCGAGACACGGAGGAGTCTCGGTATGCAAAGATGGTCACCCATCCACAGACCAACCCCGGCAATCATAGCTTAACCTGATGGAACGACCCGTGCGGCAGTTATTACTTAGCCACGAGCTCCTCCACTATGGGCCATTCATAGAGGCTATTTTGATGCACTAAAACATCAAAACTCAACCCCTAAGCCACAGTATAAGTAACAGTATTATATCTTCATAGAAAACGGCCGATCAGTACGCAACAGTATCGAGTGCGACGCAGTTACCCACGGACGCGGAAGGTTAACCTTCCGAGCGGCCGTAGGGCCTAAGAGGACCTTGTATAGGTAACGAAAATTAAAGGCTTAGAACGCATACGCTGCAAAAGCTAGTAATTAATATAATAAATCGCATCAATTAAAAAATAAATACCAACCACTCAATAACTACAAAATTCACCCCCGAGATGATCCCTAAATCATCCCCTATGGACAGATATGAATCTGTACAGGGTCGTAACTCATCCCCATCGTTTCACGGTGGATTGGTCAGGAAAGAATCTGGTTTATTACAAGCAACCCCTTTATTTATTACTTGAAGGGTAACGATATTAGACGTTTTGTTACGTGGAGGGTAGTTGGAAAATAATAAAGAAAGAAATACGTAAAATTGAAATACGATGGCATAAATTGTGATTGTAAAACATATCGACAAGCTTCGATGTGTTTTCAATCCAATCCAGTTTTTGTTTTCATTTAATATTTTTGTCAGAGAGATAACTTAGGATATGGAGTAGAATGTAATACTTTTTGTCCCGGTAAATTAAAAACTTTTACGGACAGACGGGGCCGCGACCACGGCGGGGGCATTTTGACTTTACTTCTTCTCATCTGTACTGTGTACTGACTCTTATTGCTCACTTCCAAAAAAAAATGGAATTCATTCAAAAATGTAACAATAAATATAATTGCACGCAAATCAACGTGCAGCACGATCGTACGCGCGCACGCTTCGAGTGCGTTAACTGACATTACGTCACGCGTGACACGCATTGCGGGAAGGGGAGGAATATCAGAATTTTCAATTGAAAATAATATTTAAAAATGCATTTTAATTGATAGTTTCGCCTACAAAAGCCTCTTTCTCTGTGAAATATTAGCCTAGGAAGCCGTACCACAAGGGATGCTGAATCCCTCTATTTTAGCAGATAGCGCACTCGGCGGCTCGGCCAACGCAAAATACACGCAAATCAAACGGCAAATCACGCAAAAAGGCCCAGTATACTGGCCTTTTTGGTCTACTGGAGGCTTTAGTTAGAGGTAGGTAATTTGCAAATAAATAATGAAAACTTGGTGAGTTTTTCTCACCTCTTTCCTTATCACTGTTCGCTTTTGTGTTGAAGTACACTCGGGAAGAAAATTGTTTTGAATTTAATTCAGTTTTCCATTTTACTACAAAATATTTAAAATTAAGTTTAGTGATGCTTCTGCCATTCACTTTGTACAGCGAACAAGGGTACAGTCGGCGTGTTTTTGTCGTTAATGTAACAAATATTGTCGACCGTGAACTGGAGCGATCGAGAGGGTGCGCGGGGCCGTATTCATAGTGAGGTGTGAAAATATCTAGATCCCATTTTAATGTGACATACGAACGTCTTACAGCGCCTTTGAAAGGGTTTTTTATACAGGCTGAATTTTTAGTCACCGTCCAAATTTTTTCTAGGCATTAGGTATAAATCACTAGCTCCATTTTTTGAAATTTTCATATTAAATCATTTTCTAGAAAGAATTATCCGCTCTGCGTGGTATATAATAACTGTGTGTGATGTGATATCTCAATATTTTTGTATTGAGTGATACTAAAAGAAAAAACACAATGATTTTCGCCGAAGATTAATATATCCAAATTTGGACGGTGACTAAAAATTCAGCCCGTATAAATAACACTTCGGGCTTACCTTCTTACTAAGTAATTTGTGTAAATCATTTCTTGTCAAAATTGCATGACAAGTATCAATGAAGTCTGTCTATCACAATTAAAAATAATGATTTATTGGAAGTAGGTCTATTGATTATTGAAGTATAATAATAGAAGACCATTTTATGTACACTAATGTAGTACATGCATTCTATGCATCAGATTTCATTTTCACATCCGTTTATGAGATTCCGTCTGATAATAATTTCCGAAAATGCAAAATCAAGCCATGACTATGAATACGATTCACAGTACGAGGTACCCTCCCGCGTCTAATATGATTAATCGCTTGAATTTAACGCTTTCGTACTCCACTGTACTCAATAAGAACGATGCTCGGATTATATGCACTTTTGTTCGGCTGTACAGTGAGTAAGAAAAGTGTTTTTGAAAGCTATGATTTTAGTGTTGACAGTGGGGAATTCTGGATGTTCTGCGACTGGCTTTTCGACATAACTGTACAAACTGATAGGTAACTTCATAACCTTGTTGCTGAGTACAGTGTTACAGACAGTAGTCAAGAAAAGTGGTTTTAAAAGCAAAAAGGGTCCTGTTGAAATGGAAAGCGGTTCGCTGACTCGCCGCACGAGTTAATAATAAAAAAATCAAATCACTTTCTTAAGTGCAGTATTAGTTGGAAAAAAAAGTCATTCATGCCAAAAACCATATAAAAACCAAAAACTTGAATTAACTAAGCTTGTTTTTATATTTTCATAAGCATTTACATAGAACTAAATATCCCATCCGGTTAGATTGGAAGCAGACCCCAACATAGTTGGGAAAAGGCTAGGACGATTGGTCATTTTGGGAAAGGGACACTGAGAAATTGATATTTTGCATCCGGGAGGCATTTTCAGAAGCGGTAATTTTGCACTTGAGCCGTTATTTTGTACCTACCTAGTAAAAGAATTGCTATATTTTTTTAAAGCCACAAATAAACAATGCTATTTAAAGAAAAATACTAACCTAAAAAAAAATGACACTGATACTGCGAACACAGTATAGTATTATTCCAATAAACTGTGCCAATAAATTTCTGCCAGCAAATTGCCAAAATTTCTTCCCATTAACTATCACACCAAAATTAACTACCACCAGAAGCTAGATAAAAAATCATTCAAGTCTCTAAATAAATAGAGCTCAGTGCTCAATTAAACCCTCTTATGTGCCGAGGGTAAACAGAGGCACCGGTCAGAGGGTAGGCAATGTTTGAAGGACAAACAAAGGGAGTGTGGCTGCTTTTTTAGTGGCTCCATCTATTTACTGCCCGGTCTCGTTTTAAATAGTGCGTCTGTCTTTCGGCTGAATGAGGAGATTTGGAAGTGGGTTTTATCAATGTAATGGATCTAAATGTAGTAATAATTATAATTTATTCAATTAGTAGATCAAAATCTACGCTGCGCAGATTTTTATTTATTGCCAAAATTCCAACAGAATCATAGACATAATGTACCTTGTTCACTCTGGCTGGCGGGTTCGAATCGCAACCGGAATGTTGAAGATTTTTTTGAACATTGGTGGCAAATGAAAAATTTGCATGAATTCACTTGATATCTTGATTTAATGTATCCACATTCACTATTGACCGTAACTTGAAGTATTTGAACAATATTTGACGAGTAAAGGCACGTACAGACCAGCTCGACGCGACTCGAACAATACAATTTCTAAGAAAACTTCACGGTATAACAATAGCCGGTGTCGCGTCGCGCTATTCTGCACGAAGCTTAATTCCGTATTTTATATGAAATTGAATAAATGAACCGGGAGCCGCTTTTATGCCCCTCTCACCGACATGAATCCTTTTGCCAGTAATGCAAGTAGTGAATGAAAGTTTCGATACAAATAAATACAGATAAAATACGATGAGGTTATGGAATTTAGAACTTACATCAGATAATTATTAAAACACAAAATATGATAACTTGCGTTAACATTTTTACCTACATTTAAGTAGGAATATGTACTGGTGCCGATTCTCTTGTCACAAATGCGTCTAAACTAGACTAAAAATCACCAAAATTTAGTTTACTCCTGTCAAACGATGATTTCCCATTCTGAAATAGACTAAAGTGGCACAACTTAACTATATTTTAGTTTGACAGCACTAAGATTGTACTGAGATTTTAATTTAGTGAAAATGACTATTTTGCTATTCTGAATTTGACGTTTTTCACCTAAAATTTTAATTTTCTAATTAATTCTGACTATTTTTAATCGCCACCGAAAATGGTGTGGAATATTATTAGTTGTCATGAACTAAAATTCACACGAACATCTCGACTTCGGGTGCAAAAACAGTACTGTACTGGATTTTTTTCTTTTCTTTTGCTTATATCTCGAAAATGGTGTGTCCTATCGCAAAAATAATGAAAATTTCGACCCCCTTTATAAAACCCTTATACCCCTAATTCTCAACACGTAGGTAATTTTTTTTTTTTTTTTCCATACAAAAAGTGAAAAATTCCATTTAAAACACGTCGAGGCTGCCCCCACTGCGCGCCTCCGGCTCTAAAAAGTATGTACCACGTGGAGTCGCAATTGTCAAATTCGATTTAGTTGTGTCAAAATATTTTTTTTTAATTTAGAGACTTTTTACTACAGAATAGCGTTTATGATTCTCATAGCCAAAAGTAAGGAATTTTAGTGATAGTTTAGTTAGTTTAGTCCGGTGTACAAGAGAATCGGCACCAATGTATATCTATTGCTATTACATTTTGCACTATAGGTACACCTCTGCCTAACTTTTCAGGAAAAACACAACATGTGTGTTATTTTAGATATATCCTAATTATATTATTATAAATGCGAAAGTGAGTTTGTATGTTTATTACGCTTTCAAGCTAAGACAACTGAACGTCTTTGGATGACATTTGGCACATGGGTAGATAAGATACTTCTCTTCTCTACATTTATCCCATCATTCCCACGGGATTAACCCGTGAGAAGGCGCGCCTCAGTTTCTTGCACGGAGAGGCGCGCGCGAGCAATTTGCTCACACTACTTTAAATGCTCATATTTCTACTTTAATAGTACTTATTGGCTTAAAATAGATTTATATGAGTAAAACAAGGTTCAGTAAGTAGGGAAATAAGTATTTTAATTAAAACTATGAAACATAAATGCAACTTCTAAAACAAATAACAAAACAACTTATTTTTAGTTACTAATTTTGTCAGTCTCCATATAAATCACAATAAAAAATCTTATATCATAAAACTTTATAAAATTACTTTTCCATGTGATCTTGACTAGTGTGCCTCTCAAAACACATTGAACACATATATGTGGTATGTTCGGTGCAGAGTATTTCTTTGCACAAAGTGCAAGCTTTTTTTGAGCGTCTATTCTTACTTCTTACGTCTAGGACATATGGAACAGAATTCGCTTGGCCTAGGCTCCGCAGTAGGTCTAGGAGCCGGCACAAATCGCTTCATAAGGAACTTGAGATCTGATGATATGTTCTCCGTGCAAATCCGGCGTGAAATATGTGGCTTTACCAGCTCGAGCGCCACACGGATGGGCGCGTGATGAGCAAATTGCCGCACGATGGTACGCGACTTCCACAAACGCTTCGCTGCGCGGTCGCAACAGGACTGATCGGTATGAGAGTTGCGTCAGGGGGAGGGGGTGAATAGTTAGGAAGGTACCTAGGCGCTTGAGTCGTTACGGCGTCGGTATTACCATAAATTTTTGCTTTCAATTGTTGTGTGGGCAAATTGCTCATAGCACGCCCTCTCACGGGTTAAGACTAATTCAGGTGATACTGGGGCGCAACTAGTATTTAATATTCAGTGCGAAGTTTTGGACATAATTTCAGTCAGAAAACACCGGTCAAGTAAAGACTTGATTAGACTCCCCAAGGTTGTGTTTTCTCATAAAATGTTCTATCTCATGTTAGCCGTTGTTTTTTGGCTGAACATCAAGTTGAAATGAAGTTTACCATCGGATTAAATTGCTCGGTTTCAGAAACCTAAGGTTGATAGTGTTATAAATTGTACTTCACGGAGTTTAAAACTATCAAAAGCTAACAACAGGGTTTTACCTGTTTAATATTTTCTTGAATTCCCATCATAAATTAACTTTAATTCACCATTAAACAGCAGGACCAAGTAAATAAGTATTAGTTACAAGCCAAAGATCTATGTAAATGTGATAAAAAACAGACGTAGGCGCATCATGCATGTAGCAACGCGCGAAAGGCTGTGTTGCTAATACTAATTATTTTGTTATATTTCAGTTTTGAGTCTTGGTTTTATAGAAATAAGGTTCTAAATAATAAGAGTTCGTTTTTATTATTAAAAATGGTGTGGCTTATTCCGATTTGTATCTTTTTGAATTGACATATAAATAGAAGTTCGTAGAATGAAATTATATCTGCTTGCCTTTTCCAACTATGTTGTGTTTGTCTTCCAGTCTAACCGGATGCAGCTGAATACCAGTATTTTACATGGAGCGACAGCCTGTCTGACCTCCACAACCCAGTAACTGGGTAATACGATACCCCTTGGTAAGACTGGTTGTCAGAATTTCGGGCTTCTGACGACTGTCAAAGATCCACGAATGATAGCCGGGACCAACGGCACAACGTGCTTTCCGAGGCTCGGAGGAGTCTCGATATATAAAGATGGTCACCCATCCACAGACCAACCCCGCGTAGCTTAACCTGGTTGATCGACCCGTGCGGCTGTTATTACTTAGCCACGAGCTGCTCAAGTTCGTAGAATCACACCAAAATATTTTTTTTTAAACTCAAATTACGAATGTAACAGAAAAACAGTTCAAACAAATTACAGCCTCAAAATGAATGTGTGAGGCATTAAATAAAAATAAAAAAGCCATAAAAATACCATGAAATAACATGTAAGCAAATCCTTGAAATAAGGCATAACGGAGAACTCTGGGAACACGTCAGGTCAAGAGCAACATGAAAATGTCTGTAAGATACAGAATCAATGTAGTTTAAATCATCATAATTACTTGAGAGTCGGCGCAACACATCTTGTTCTTCCATTCTCACCTGTCAAACGTCACACTATCATTGAATCTTTTTTCTTTCATTCATTCCTCACACAAACCATCCGTCTTTTCTTAGACCTAAATCATGCTAGAATAAATAAATCGCTAGATGTTAATGAAACCTTAAGTCTTAAACAGAACGCAACAGCAGAGACCTTAGATTTAGACGTAATTAATCGTATGTGTGAAAACAAGTGACGTTCACCATATCGGGAGATCAGACTTAATTGTCATTAAAAAAAAAAACGCTTGACGTTTTCATAATATATTAGCTAGCTTGTTAGTTATCGTATAATAATAAGTGACCACTCATTAGTTGGAACTCCTGCTGTACACCGCAGTTTTAATTGGGAACTAATTGTTCAAAAAATGGGACGAAAATAAATCATATTACTTAGTTATTAATATTAAATTGTATTGACACGGCTGCCGAGTCATTGATAAAATTACTTAATTAACCACATGCAACAGATGCAAATCATAAATAATTAACGCTATTTTCAGGAGCGCGTAACAGTTTTCTCCGCGACAGTACTTTGCAAGTTTTTTTTTTACAAAAAGCTTTAGTCACTACTTCTAAATTTAACGAGACTGCGTGCATCTGATCAGCGTTAGTAAGTAAATGAAAAAAACAGAGAAATTCTGAAAAAAAATAAAAAAAACTTCCGGGGGATCGTTGTGTGTGTGAAACAGTTTTTAGGCCCCCCCCGACTGCAATGAGAACTTTATTTATCTTTTTAGTCGGCAATTACTTAAATGAGTGACGCCTCGCTTTGTAAGTATTAACTAGTCTAGTACAACTTGTTTTTTACTTTGTAGTTCGTTTTTTGACAGGGCAGTTGTGTTTTTTTATTTTTTTATTATACATTTTAGTGACAAGTTTTATTTTAATTTTAAAACGTCATGCTAGGTGGCTTTAATTTTTAAGCTCTAAAGGTGATTTTATACTCTCACAGCGGCGGCGAGGCGGGGCGATGTGGATGGCGTGGGGAAGCAATGTTTGTTTTTCATGTACCTACACCTTACCTAGAAAAATGTATGCCAAAAAATTATATAGTTTTGGAATATGCTCATCAAGGCCTACAATTGGATTCCCATAATGTTTTTTTTTGGAGCCATACTGACGCCATTTTGATTTAAAAAAAAAAACTTTTTGTCACTCGGAATTATGTAAGGATTCTAACGATTCCCCATACATCCAAATCTGATAAGGCATTTAAAAGTTATGGAACATAGAAACTTACATACATACATACTCGGTAGATGAACCCTGAAAACATTACACTCCTTTTTGGGCAGTCGTATAATGGAACCTAAGCAGGACCATCGACCAGCACTCAAAACCCATTAACAGTCGTTAGTTACTCAGAAATCAAATAGCTGACCCACTCGGCTGATGACGAGGCGAGCAATCGACCCATAACAAACAGTTTTATCGGAATGGGGACGGCCAATCATTGGGATACTGTTACCATTTTGTCATTGATCTGTTTTTTAATGATAACTACTTCAAATGTAGGTATATTATATTTATATTCTATAGGTAGGTATGCCAGCGATGATGCAGCAAAAAAAAAGGATTTTCTTTTGGGGGGAGACTGTATCAAGACCAATCTTAAAGCCAGAGAACATTTTACTTTAACTATTAAGAAAGGCAGGAAATGAAACCAGAAATGATTTTTTTTATCCTGTAAATAAGATATCAGAATCAATTTTGCACGTCATGTCATAAACTATTAAACGAGCAATATTTGTAAATAATATATATATATATATATATATATGTATATACTTATTTGTAAATGCGTTCTCGAAAACGGCTCTAACGATTTCGATGAAAGTTGCAATATAGGTTTACGAGGGCGACAAATCGATCTAGCTAGGTCTCATAACTGGGTAAATTAATTTTCTCCGTATTTTCACCCACGCAGAGCTCGTTTGGCCAAACTTTAGAACAAGATGGCTACCTTAGAATAATGACATGGCAGCATGGAATTAGTATGTACTATAGGTACAAGGAATTAGTGTGAATTATTCTATAGATACTAAAATGAGCATTCTCTATTTTTTCCCGAGCAGAGCTCGGTCGACCAGGTACTATCGAAGAAAATAAATAAATACTTACAAAATAAAACAAGCTAGATGCAGTCGACATTTCCTATCTGACACCCCTAGAGAAATGGCGAAACAAACTCAGTAGCTAGCATGTCCGTTTTTGAATTTTTACGCAAAAGGTTAAATATCCGATTTCAGACTTTGAAATCGTTTAAATCCGATTTTAATATCGATTTCAGGAACGGCTCTGGCGGCTTCGGCTCGCAGTTTCAATCGTCTCTAATAATATTATTCGGTTTTAAGTGCATCGATCAAAACTATCCAAACAAACAAATACTTGCGCTTACGCAAATCTACTCTTGCCGTGGTTTTGTGAAATCGGTTTGTCTAGTTCGGGTTATCGATACTATACGTATTGCGACTGAAATCGGATTTTAGATACGTTTAGATATATCTTACGCATGTCTTTAACTCAGGTGTGTCAAACTCTCGTTTCAGGCAGTCAGGATTCCTCAAGTCTGGTCACTTAACTTGGAATGAGGACCCCAAGTCCCAACACAGTAACAATTTTTTTCGCAAGAAAGAAAATCTTACCTTCTAGAGGCTTGGCTCAGATTGCAAGTATTTATTTTACCTTTTTATTTTGTTATTATGTTTCACGAACGGTGTCCAAATAAATACATTTTATCAAGAGAAAAATTAAAAGAAGGAAGGGTGGCCTTTGACCTGCAGTAGCAAAGGTCTTACACAAAAGGCTCAATAATAATAAAAGGATATGTTTACTCACACAGATAATTAATTGTACAAATCATCCGTTTCTATCAAGAAAATTAACGCTGGTAGTCAACACTTTTCTAAGTGGTTTGGTGATCGTATAAAAATATTCTGGTCGGCAAAAAAATATTTAATAAAAATCCTCATCACAAACATAAATACTTAACCGCGTATAGTTCTCGCGTCATTACAACCTAATTCATATCGTATACGTGTATTTGCTCAGCTGCGCCCGCGCCGATCCCCTATTGGTCAGCGCAGCCGCCAATCGCAACGCGATCGAATTTCGAAATTTTATTTCGTTTTGATTAATTTGTTTCACGAATGCGTTTTTAATGAAGACATGAAAATATTAAATTTAAGAATTATTTTGTCATTGAACTAGGCTTTTTGGTGACACAATATATTAGATTGATAAATTACAAAACTTTCATAGCATAAGCATTGAAATTGTGAATCCTGACTTTGTCGACATTACAATCTTAGAAATTAGGGACCTCATTCAGGAAATTGAAAATTATTAAGTTGGAAGATGAAGTCTCATGGAACAAATCTAACTAAGTGAGATGTATTAATGATTCTAATGACTATAATTCTGTAAATACTGTCGAGAATCATATTTTGATCAAGATACAACCTGACATTGACCCGCAAATTGCAAAAAACGTAAAAAAAAAAATGAATTTCGCGGGCTACAACTGCGGATCCACCTTAAACAACAAGGTTATTGTAAGTTTTCTTTCTTGATACTAGTTTGAATTTACTGATTAGTAAATATTATGTAAAATAGCATGTTTACTTACTGTGTTGTGTTTGGATGGTGAAAATAACTAGGTAATCATAATCATTTATTAGTCGATGGTATCAACCAAATTATATGCTTACCATGACAGATTTAGTTAGAGACTATCTTCGAATTTTTGGAGCAGTTCTATATTCATAATTGGCGAATCTAAATACAGTAATGCAGTCTAAATTAGCTCACAAGTATTCTCAGACAGACTGGCACGTTATCACCACTTAGTAAAACAATAACTTAGTATTATCTAAACATAAATCATAATTATACCGCTTGACTTACACGTCTTTGATAACCTGACTACGCAGACTTGGGTCGGGAGTCAGCGAGTCAAATGTCGGAGATAAGAGGTATCGAAGTTCCTTTGTTTGTAGATTGAGAGACAATAGTTGTTTGGCAATATATAATTTACTCCCTTTTGTATTAAAATAGTGCTGATGCCAACATCCTGACTGAATAATATTTTACTAAAACATGAGCTAAATTATTACTTGTGAGACGAAATAGACTCCTTAAGACGCAGATATATGCCAGTGACATTGAATGGTTAGCTTGCGTGTTCTGTACTAAGCTCACGCAACGCGTCATACGTCCAGTCAGTAATAGGACTCGCCCATCAAGGAGCTCTGTCCTAAATAAGATGCATTATTCATTTACTGTACATAAAACAAAAGGTATTTTAATAAAACACGTATACTAAAAATTCAATAATTAAATTATCTTTAAATTGGTAAAGGTTTTTAGAAAAATACGCTTGATAGAATTTGCGTGATTCTCAGTTTTTTATTGGCGTTAGACATAGCTGTACAAATTAATTTTACCATGAAATATATTCCTATATTTAGTTATTAAGAAAATGCTCTAATTATATTTAAAATAAAATCATTAAAAGTCGGTAATCGTCGTAACCAATTTCATACTCGGTCCATCTTAACCAGGTGGAACCAGGTGGAAGTATGTGCGTATCATTTAGTTCCTGGCTTGATAAATGCCACTACTCTCTTCCCATAGGCGTTGAAATATGCGGCTTAGGGATTTCAAGAGGATAGCCTTGTGCTAATTAATAAAATAATGTTATCGGTAATCCATTTGATATGCGTGATGTTTTTGACAATATCCCATACGACCTTGATTGGAGGAATCATAGGAGTGATCATGTTTCGCAAATATTTCATTGAGAATTACAGGCATTTTGTAATACAGTCTAACGCGGAATAAAAACTGAGAATCACACAAAAACTATCAAGCGTATTTTTCTGAAACCTTCACCATTTTAAGGATAATTTAATTATTAATCTTTTGTATACGTGTTTTATTAAAATACCCTTTGATTTATGTATAATAAATTAATAATGGGTCTAAATTGGGACATCCTTGAAGGACGAGTCCTATAAATTGCTGTCTGAACGCACGACGCGTTGCGAGAACTCAGCACAGAACACATAAGCTAACCACTCAAGACCATTGGCATATATCGGCGCCTTAATACGCGGCAATTATGATAAAATAATTACTAAATTATACACACAAACTCACGCCTTCTTCCTATGGGGGTAGGCAGAAACTACATAACAAATTATAGCCATTAAAAATCATCAAATATAGCTCTAGAAATTATAATATAATTTTCTGCAAATAAATCTTTTTGCCCTGGAGAATCAATTTCTGCGCAGATAAAGAAAACTAATTAGTTAGTACATTGTAATAACAAAACAATAAAAAGTCAAGTGTCACTCGTAAACAAGAGATAGCGGGTTTGAAGCTCGGTCGATAACAATTCAATTACACGACAATTATTTAATTTTATTACGCACTTGACATTTATTTTAAGTAAATGCCATCTGGGAAATACATCTAATTGGTTGGCTTTACTTGGTATAACAATCAGGTCGAAATTGCAAAATATTAAGGTTTTTTAAAATGATCACGTTTCCGTTTTCCGAACACTTAACTAAATTAAATAAAGGGTGATTCTATTTTCGGATACAATGGTGCCGATTCTCTTGTCACAAATGCGTCTAAACTAGACTAAAAATCACCAAAATGTAGTTTACTCCTGTCAAACGATGATTTCCCATTCTGAAATAGACTAAAGTGGCACAACTTAACTATATTTTAGTTTGACAGCACTAAGATTGTACTGAGATTTTAATTTAGTGAAAATGACAATTTTGCTATTCTGAATTTGACGTTTTTCACCTAAAATTTTAATTTTCTAACTAATTCTGACCATTTTTAATCGCCACTGAAAATGGTGTGGAATATTATTAGTTGTTATGAACTAAAATTCACACGAACATCTCGACTTCGGGTGCAAAAACAGTACTGTACTGGATTTTTTTCTTTTCTTTTGCTTATATCTCGAAAATGGTGTGTCCTATCGCAAAAATAATGAAATTTTCGACCCCCTATGAAAGCCCCATACCCATAATACTCAACACGTAGGTAATTTTTTTTTTTTTTTTCCATACAAAAAGTGAAAAATTCAATATAAAACACGTCGAGGCTGCCCCCACTGCGCGCCTCCGGCTCTAAAAAGTATGTACCACGTGGAGTCGCAATTGTCAAATTCGATTTAGTTGAATCAAAATATATTTTTTAATTTAGAGACTTTTTACTACAGAATAGCGTTAAGATTCTCATAGCGAAAAGTAAGGAATTTTAGTGATAGTTTAGTCCGGTGTACAAGAGAATCGGCACCAATTTCTATTTGAGGCGGATTATAATGTTGATCTTTAGTTTCATGATAATTTTATACTTTGTAAGTGTTAGAATTCGTAATCTGTCTACATGGTGGTTATTACTAATTTCACTTTCTCTGCGAAAGGCATATTTTTAGGGCTTGCATACCAAAGGAGTGCTAACGGCAACAGTGCCATATCGCTAAGCCTAGGAGCCTGTTTACTCAAAACCGTATCAGTGCACAAAGCCCTGTAACTCGTACCTGGCCTGCTTAATCTCTACTCAAGAATCTCATCCATAAGCCTCATTTACAACCACTGGACTAAACAGGCGGTCCAGCAAATGAGCCGCCTAAAGAGTGCCGTCACCGCACGACAGGCGTCAAAAAATGATTAATACCCTACGTGTAACACTTTACAATAAACATACGTGACACTCCCTATTTGGTTGGGTTGTTTCTACAGTGTGATGTTTTTGTATTTGATTGGATGACTTTTTGACTGGCTTTCTACCAGTGCTGTTCCAGGACGAAGAGAAGAGAACGGGGGAAATGAACCTTCAAATAATTGCTTCATGTTCAAAAGGGAGCTATTCTATTGGTGGATTTTTTCACTCACCGCTCCGTAGCTTCGCGCGTAGGTCTGGTGAAAAGCTAGGTCTAAATCGAGTGCTCAGCAGAGTAATGTTTCATGGAATATAGAATAGACTTTGATAGACTGCACGGGTTACGATAAGACACGGGTGGTGGACTAGGTACTTGCTTGTACGGATCCGATTCGGGAATCATGGCCTACAGTTTTGAACTAAGATTAAAGGATCAGCAAATAAATCGAAAAGAGTTTATGCACTAACATAGAATTAGGCAGTGAGACAACTTAATGCCAGAAGAACATATTTAAAGCTTCATTAGAGATGCAGCAAGATGCAACAGAGTAGTAAAAAATAACAATTTATTTCTACAGAAGATGGAAAACTACAATAATTAATATATTACGCACGCAAATACATGGAGATATAATAATATGCTAATGATTTGTCGTACATAGCATATTAATCAGAGATACCTAGTGCGCAAGAGTTGAATTATTTTTATCGACACTTTAACCAGCCGTCAATGCTTGTCGAGTGGATCCAGAGCACAATAAGATCACCGTGTACGTAATAGCGTTTACATAAATGGGAGATTGGGCGGAGAAGGCAACGCACATGGAACAGGTGAAAGCTATGGGGGAGACCTTTGCCCAGCAATGGGTGAGATTGAAAAATAAAAAAGATAACATGAAATGGAGTGGTAATATTTTACAAGGCACATCGATAGTAGAAGGGATGAAAAACTAAACAAAGTCTACAGACGGACGACGGCCGAGAGATCTATCTATTTTCTTCCAATAAAGAATGTAGATGTTGGCCTTAGATAATAACGCTTAGCAGTGGGATTATGAAGGATGCTAGCTTAGCAAAGTCAACGTTCAAGTTTTTTTTCAAATACCTGACAACTCACAATTTTCACACCCTGTATAAGCTCGTCAATGGTACACAACTAACTCAATGTAACATAGTAATGCAGAACATTAATTCATACAGGTACTGAATACTGCATTATACAATATGTGCTGGTGTGAGGTACTAGCGGGAAGCGAGAAACATGACATGTTTCGGGACGTCGCTAAATAACTGTTTAGGTACGACGAATAAATGTTTTCAGTACTTTGTACTGAAACATTTATTACAGAAATAGCATCATTTAAAGACAGGAAGACCCTTAACAGGCAAAACATGGACTGTACATAAACCACCAACTTTTACAACTGGTGACACCAGTGTCAACACCAGGCATCAACTCCCTTCAAATACATTCGTCGCAAATACGTGACGCGAAAATTCGAAATACAAAATACTCGGAGCCAGACACCATTGTGCACGGGTGATACTAATTCCATTTGATTAATCGCTGTTCTTCTTAATATGCACCACGCTTACTTAGCTGTGCTATTTTATCGCTAGCTCTTGTCTATAAGCCTTGTTCGTTCCTCAATTCAAACACAGCATCCAATAACAGAATTCATGATCATCGTAGCCATTCGTTACCTTAAGAAACTCGCTAATCAAATTTTTTACGATAAATGCCTCACACGCCACATTATCGGCTATCGCTACTTTACGGGAGGCTAACCACGCCGCTAAACGCTACCGCTCCCTCCTCTACCTTACCCCGTACCCACATAACGGGTACAATCATAAGCCTGCACCTAATACGGCAAGATAGTTCAATGACGATTGTCCAAAGCATTTGATTGATTGGCTCAGTACACATTACTTTATTGCATGTTTCGCGTATAGATTTCTAAGATATAGTCGTGGGAATTGAGTAGTTTTAAGGAAAATCGGTAATAAACTGGCTGTTTCGACGATTTTGTCCAAATCGGTTTAAGGCGTTCACAGCAGCCCAGATATTGATCTGTCTTAAATTCGTCAAAAATTCTTTAGTAGTTTACTTAAGGTGTAAAGGTGCTATACAGACGAACAGACAGAAAGACTTTACTTTCAAATTCATCATGAGTCTGAATATCCCAGATATCCTGACTACAAGGGTAGGTCGTATTATAAAATGTGTGTCCGGATTATCAGAAAATTAAGTGACTAAACTAAGTCCACTTTGCTAAAATATAATTTGTGATATCAATTTAAATGCACAGTTGAATTGAAATCTTGACAGTTCTGACACATGTAAAGTTTTTGACGTAGGTAAGTTTTCAAAAGCCAATCACTACCACACCGAATACGGTGAGGTAGATCAGTAACTATTGTCAATACATTAGATTGATTGATTTTTGGCACGAACTATGAACCGACGACCTGAAGAAGTAGCTGAGGTGATTTTTATGCGGGAAAATGGACGACCCAACGTTTTGGTGGATTTTGCGAGACCTATATCCAGCGGTGGACTTTCAACCACACAATGTTTCTTATCGGTGATAGACAAGTTTGTGTGGTTAGAGGAAGGAGAAACATACTATCCCACAGAGCAGCAAAGGCCTTTTTTCATTGAGAGAAGCTGATACGTAAACCACTTACTACCTGCATCAGACAGTTCTGAATTCCTTACGATGCTTTTCTTAACCGAATGGCTACAGTGCTGTGATCAGGTGAATTTTTGAAAATAGAGCAAGCTTTTTCTATCATTTTCATTCATAAAACTTAGCTTTTAACAACACCAACATCCCACAAAGTCAAACAGGCCATAACCTCTGAAACGTATAACGAAAAAAAGTTACATTTTACCTAAAAATTTACACAAACTAAGAGAAATAACCAATATAATATACTTCACCAAAATAGATGTAGTCTGCAGATAGTAAATCAATTTAACGGGACACGGCGCACGTTAAATTGTGCCGGCAGAAAAAATATATCGATACATCGACTAGGTAGGATCGATTCGACGATTATGCAATATCGAGTATTTTCTGAATATTTTTGGGAGTTTGACAACAAGGGAAAACTGGGTACTTATACGTATATAAATAGCCTCCCCTAATTGGTGTTTGAAACGCGGTTTTGTATGTCGGAAACGTGATTAGTTAGGCATCAGGAATTATTTTGGAAACAAGTATTTTAAGTAGGATCAAATTCACGACCTTATCTCGTCATTCGAGATGGGGATATTGTTACCATCGAGGTTAGAACCTGGATGAGGCTGGCATAGGAGCGTTGGGATTGGCAGAAGAAAAGAGAGGACTGTGGCGGTATCTACATCGCTACATGCGAGTTTACCACGCGAACGGCATGTTTAAGACTATCCGGCATCAATCGTTGGGCAGTTGCCCGCCAGACACGACACCCGTCTGGTCAGAGGATCCTCCCTTTTCTAGAGGATGAGTGAACTTTACACCCTGTTCCTCATGCCTCTAAAGGACTTTGCCCAACTTTGGATGAAGGGGTAAAGTCGGGCTGTGGATGATTGTCATTTTTCTTCGCTTATTTCTCGTGAGTAATCATTTTTCTTCTCAATAAGTAAGCACTATAGGATAGCAAGCTTCCAAAACATACAGGACTGCTAAATCCATAAAAACAAAACCTGTATATATATATCTTAATCAGGATGCAACAGATTATAACGTGCTAAACGGTAAACAATAACATCTGCTCGATTCCACAGGATGTCGATTTCAATTTGAAAATCGACTAACCAGGTTAAGAGCATAAATTGCCTTTTTTTTAGTGTTCCGTATTGTCTGTGACCGGTTTGCTAGAAATTAAAGTTAGTGGTCAAACGCCTATCAATAATTATTTTAAAAAGTTAACTGGTTCGTTCCTGCGATTAAATGAACGAGTCCTAATTCTCAAGGATAGGCCTAATCTTCAATGAGAATGGGGAGTTTTTAATTGCACACGAATTTTCCATCGTATCTGAATCACATGTCCTTAATGGGAAAAGATGATGAAGAAGACTTGATTCACAGTTCAGACAAGCTTCTCATTCTGTTTGAACTGAAGCTAAATAGGAGCCTTGAGTTCTTCTGATGAGATCTGGCGCCGTTCTCCAAAACGGCGGACTAATAATATTAGTGACCGAAGTGAGCTAAGCAAAGGCGGGATGTCCGTTCCCTTGCATTTGGAAACGAAAGTAAGATCATACTTTCTTAGTAGCATTTTCATTTGCAATAGCTCCGAGTAAGCTTCATTCATCTCCTGAATTTACGGGAACATAGACGCTTCTGGGTTTTTTCACTAGAATTACCGATAAAAACAGACTATTGTCACTCAGGTGATCTAGGTATGCTCTTAAAACCGGAACACACTTTATGCTGATTGGCAGCAAAAATACGTACCGTAGCAGAAATTGATAATTTCTTCAAATTTTATACATCAAAATAACTTCAATTATACACGCAAATAAATCACAATTTCACAAATCACAGACATAACTGAGGAACGTATTAATTGATATAATATGACCGTTGACTCACTAGTCACACTAAAAATATATAGCTAATAGGCGTTTCTAGGTCGCATGGACGATTCAAACGTTTTATTGCTATCGATGTGTTCGTTTCGTGTATCAACAAATCTCGGGAACTGATGGGACAGTGTTGATGTGTTGGGGTTTTTTGTTATTGGTTAGATAACATTTGGCGGGAATTGAGATGGAATACATTTTGTTTTATTATCATAAACTGTTGTAATTTAAGTTCTTTTAACTTAACAGACAGCTGTGCTGCTGGAGAGTTTGTTGCGCCACTTCTTCCCAGCTAAAGCACTAGGGAGTGGTTAAGGGCGGGCGTTTAGGACTGCCTTATGTAATTTCAACGTTAAAAAAGTGCTGATTATCAGCTTAATTTGATAAATGACTTGATTTCGAACAAGAGCAGAAACGGCTCTTTCTGAACAGGCGTTTGAGAGCTTTCCGACTGGTGTGTGCGCAAAGAAAAAGCTTGCGTAGTTAACTCCTCTTTGTCTGTTGCTGCTAAAGTTTAGGTTTTATAGACTTCAGGTAATACCTCATTATGAGCAATAGTAAAAAGCGCAAAAAAAGTTTTCTCTCAAATCATAGGTGGAAGAAAAAAACAATTAGTGACTTGGTGCAATAAAAGGGCAAGTGGAGATTCTCGAATTACTGCAGATAATTGTGCAGATATTAGTAAATAAATCATACTATATCATCATATCTACATCCTATCTGAATATCAGATCACAACTTCACTGGACCTCAGAGTAGGTAAATACGCGACAAAAGTACCAAGTGGGCAGAAAAAAGCTGATGGCTGGTAACTCATTTCATCGCAAAAAAAAAAGCAAACAAGATAATTTAAAAGTTGTAACTTTTATAGGTAATAAGGGTTTAGATTAGCTGATTGACACAGTGGGTTAGCTCTCGACTTTCTGATCGAAGGGTAGCGTGTTCGAATCTTAGGGGTCTTTTTTGGCTTAGAAAAATTGGGAGTAAGTTAATTCAATTCATTTATATTTGTTTTTTTTTTTAATTTCTGTCAAAGTTTAATCTAATAACAATTTTTCCGTCTTTCGGAAACCTCAAAGACAATTACATTATGCTAGAGTACTCTATATAATCTGTACTCAATTGACGACTTTATTTCCACACAATTAAAATATATTTCCAAATGTAGTTTTCTAGTTATTTACTTTGTGAGAATATTATTTACACAAGTGTGTTCTGCTAATAACAAATTCAAAATCCACAATGATTTAGACATGGTTTTTATAGATATGGATATGTTTTACCCTATTTAAAGAGAAAAGTTTATATTACTGAATTTTTTCTACTGACTTCACTGTAAAAATCTATGCCTATGAAATCACAATGGAGGGCAGATCTGGAAAATTTATTGAAAAAAAATATTAGTACCATTCTGATTGCTGAGATAACAATATCATGATTTATCTTGGGTTTACTTATCTTTCTGGAGTTATATCATATTTTTCCTGGGGAGTTAGTTTTATTTATGCCATAGAATTGCAAACAATCTAGAGGCCTACTAATTTCGCCACTGTTTCTTCCTTCCACACACACATGCCTATACTAGCAAGAGAAGGGTAGGCGTTTTGAGGGCTGTCTTATGTATGCATATGACCTTGAAACATGCAAGGATTTAGAATTTCACAGCACAGCCTGTAAGATGGTCAGAAATTAGGCGCGCATTTAAATAAGGCGCCAATTTTGAATTAAAGGTAGAACAGGTACTTAATAATTTCCAATTGCTATACAAATCATACATTTGACATTTCATTCATAGAATCCTGCCCCATGGCAACTGCACAAACAAGAGTTTACAAATAGTTCAGAAACAATGGTTGAGTATAGAAAAAGTCTAAGCTAGATTGTAGTACCTAGGTATGTTGAATAGGAAAACAATGTCTTTAAACTTTTATCTTTTTGGAGAATTTTGATTATTGAAATGTAGCCTAGCAGTTCATTCAGTCATTAAAATGAATACATTTTAATTACCTAAATTAATTTTATGATTTTGGAAATTACAACAGGAATAAAGAAAATAAAATAAAATAAATAAAATATTCATGATTGACAAAGCTTCACTTAAAATACAAGCTTTTTACACAATGTTTCGTGAATGAGTTACAGAGATAAAGATAAATATTTGAGCTACACAGAAGTAGCTCGGCTCCACATCGGATTGATGTAAATAAGTAGTGTAAAAAAAACTGTAAATTATTGCATTTTCTTGAGTGTGACTTTTCAGCATTGGAGATAGGTATGTAGAAACACAAGTATTGTACAGAAAAATCTTTATGTAAAGCAATAAAATTAACAGCCAAAATGTAATATTATGGTTATGACCTCCGGTTGTTTTATAAACCTGTCCGACTATTTGTTGGTTTTGGTTTGCAAAATTAATATTCTCATTCATATTTTCTTATAAGGATTTCAGCTAAATTACACTAAACAAAACAAATATAACCTTTAATTGTAATGTGGTTTTGGTAGCGACTAATCAACGATATAAAGTTTTAAAAAATGTTTTTAAATTAAATAGAAATACCTACTTAATTATGACAAAAAGCAAACAGAACATTGTTCATTTATAGTGTTAATGATTCACAACTATTTCAAATGAAGGATGAAACTGAATCATAGCATTAGGTATGCATTTAGATCGATATCAAATTATTCAAATGGGACAGACAAACATGGTGTGGCAGACATAACATACATATAAATATTCATCATTATTATTCCATTGCAGAAAATTCCTAAAATACTCGCCAGGTAGTAACTTTTTTTATAGTGCATGCCTAACGCACAGTCGATTCCATAGACGCTCGAAGTCCGCGCCTAACGTGTAAATAAACAAAAAAAAATACGCTGTAAACATTGGCACAAAGAGAACATAAAAACAACGATTTGCAAACTAAATACCCATGTACACCTCTACAGAGCAGGCTGACAACGTTGAGTCCATTGAAACTAGCGAACGAGAAAAAAAAATGCATCAAGAAACTTGCATACGACAAGACCACTTCTTTCTTGAGATAAATCTCACAAAATTAACGTTTTTTATTTTGATAACGATAGGTTTACCTTATCCATTCGTGAAAGCAGACGTCAAAGCAAATAAATCCCGTGAAACAATTCAGATTCGCACTGAAATCGCTGTAGCACAATGGTACAGGCACATTTGGTGTCGTAGTATACGATCAAAACATAGCCTTTGTACGTCTAAAAAGCGTTCTTATGGCATCCTACATAATTAAAACACATACGTTAATGATTGCAGAAGGTTAACCACTGCTTTAGGTACGCGTAGGTTGTTTATTACGAACGTATTTTGAAAAAATGCTGTTGCTTTTCAACACAGTAATGGCATAACACGCAAACACTGAGACTGATATTCACAATGAAACACTTCACAGAACCGCGATAGTTTGTTCGAGGAACGCGAGACGAGCCACGGTACGCATTTTCTCACTCACCTTGTTGTTTATTAGCTATTTTATTGAAACAGTTTTGAAAAACTTCGTATAAATGCATAGGCTCGTCATCGCTTGTCGCCATTTTGGATTCTACTGTCCAAATAAAGCATAGACAATGTAGAGCATAAATTAAATGACTGACTGTTCGAAAACTACTATGTGAAAAATAAAACTGTAGGCGAAAAATAATTGTATTCAAAATGATAATTTTAATGTTTTTAACCTATTGTTTAAAATAATTTTCAGTACTGGAAATAAAGCGTTGTCCATATTTTACAAACTTTTTTAAAATTACAATACATTAATTTTACGTTTTTCGGTGTAGGACATTTTGTGTTAATGATTACAATAACATCATGAATTCATGATAAACAAAGCTTATAAAATGCTTCAATCATCTATAAATAAGCTAAATAATGTATTTTTTCAAGAAAATTACAAAAATATTGCTTTTTTGACCTCATGCAGAAATCACCACCATAGACACTTAAATAGTGACGTTTTTTTTCTTAGTAGATTTTCAAAACAAGTCGACTCACCTTACAATATTATTATTTTCAAACTGTCTAATTTACAACAAGAAGTATAAAAATCTGATCACTTTCATTTGAATAGTTATTTTCGTTCAACAAAGGCCAAAAGGAATCATGAATTCATGATAATATTAATTAGTAACTAAAGCTGAGGTGATATCTCAAATATTCGTAGGAAAGCCCAACACTACTGCATTTTTTTTCACTGCGAAAATTAAAGTTTGACACTTTGACATGAGAAAGAGCCTACAAAATTTTCGATTCGAGTGCACCTCAATGAAAAAAACACTCAACAATAACCACCTACATGTAACATCAGTAACATGTTCTCATTGAATTCAATAAATACCCAGAACCAGGTAAATAAACACAGATAATCACCTAAAGTGATCAATCATTTTTTGTACAAAAACGAAAACTGTTTTGTCATTAAATATAACCTTTTGTCATTGCAGATTTTAGTTAGTTTTAGCCAATTGTCTTCAAGATATTCAAGTGTTTTCCGTCATCGGAAGAATCACAGCGGGAAAAATAAAAATGTGAGGAGGCAAGAGCCTTCGTTGGCAGTTTATGACGCAATAGTTTGTCAGGAGAGTCTCGAAGAAAGTATCAGGAACTTTGACAGGAATGTCTTCAAGTATGTATAGTTGGCCGGCAAGGTTGAATATGGTAATACTATTGCTAGATATCCATATGTTCTGTAGTTCTTTGTGGTATTTGATAACATTCCACACTCTATGTTACTGGCTTAAAAAAAGATTATTTAGGAGCTATTAGTAAAAACAAAATAAAAGGCATAGTATTATGTAAGAAAGGTTATGTTATTGGTGTTAACCCTCAATGTTTTCATTGGAGTTGTTTCCAATTGTAAACAAATTTTGTTGGCTTACTTGGCATGTTCTCAAGGCATGTTCTCAATTTAAGCATTGTGAATGTAAACAGTTGTAACGTAACAATGTGAAAAAGTGAAGTTTGTAATAAAAGGAAAAACATGTTTTATACCCATAGCTGCACTTCAAAATGTGTAGAAAGAATTTCAAACCAAGTGAAAAGTAAGCAATATTTTGTAAGACAAAAATTAACTTTAGTGGCGGATCCAGGATTGTCGTTTGGGAGGGGCTTGATCCCAATGGGTGGGTTGTACCAAAGTAAACACTTCAAAATTTCCTCATGTAAACAAAACATTATATAGAAAAAAACTTGTAAATGTAAATAAAAAATGTTGACGGGGAAAAAAAAAAATGTTTAGTCCATCAGTCAGATAATAAGAAAATATTACACATATTTTTTTCTTTATCATATTAATAAAAAATTGTTAAGTAGTTAAAACACATTATACTTAAAGAAGATTCAACAAATTGCATGATTGTTGAAGAAACTAAGCCCATATAAATAAAAAATTAAATGCTGTTTGTTGGTTAGCGCATCACTTGAGAATGGCTGGGCGGATTTGACTGTTTTTGGTTTAACTTCTGTGGGGTCAGTTAGTATAATAATAAAACTTCTTAATTTATGCAAATAGCTTTAGTAAGTCACCTAACTGTTCACGGAAACTGAATATGAAATGTACTTTTAAATAATGTATTACTATTAACATTTTGCTCAATAAAAGGTCACAAAGAGAATGAACCCTGTCTGACTGTCTTTACGAATGTAAAAAAAAAACTGGGGAAGTGCCAGTCTATCTCGCACTTGGGTTCTGTATCATATTAAGATCTAGTGGCGTTTTTTACGCCGAAAAATATTTTTATAGCCAAATATAATTATTTGTTGTTATATTGGCAATAGAAAAACACAATCTGTGAATATTTAAACTGTTTACCTATTACAATTCATGAGATACAGCCCACTGACAGACAGACAGGGTAGGCTTAGTGATAGGGTTTCGTTTGGCACCCTTCCGGTATGGAACACAAAAAATTATGTACTTAAAAATATTCTTTTATGATTTTTAAAGTAAGTATTACATACATGCGCCTGTTTTCTTTGAATGGATAGGCAGAGGTTTACCTATGGTAGACCCACATTTCGCCAGTTCTGTTTAAGTCCCATGTAATAGGGGTGAGCCTATTGCCACTAACATAGCACAAATCCAAGCTGGGGGCTGCTACTGAGAAATTCCTGGTGGAAAAATCCAATAACACTGCTGAGATCCTGGATCCGATTCCCAGGTCAACCTGGGAATCGGATCCAGGATCTCAGCATCTCATGGTCATCAGTAGGGCTTTTCACTACTAGACCAACGAGACAATTTTAAAATATTTTATATTTATGTAAAATTTAAAAAAATAGTAAAATTATTTCAACAAAAAATATACAAAGACGGGCTTACTGCTTTAGGCATTCTTCAATTAAGTATTTTTAATGTTGAAAGATTAAAGTGATTAAACATTTGAATACACACAAGTATTCAAATGTAGAGTGATTAAAGACCTCTTTTATAACATTTAGTTTACTATGGTTCCATACCTAAAGGGTGCCAACAGAACCCTATTAGTAATAGGGCACCGCTCTCTGTCTGTCACAGGACAATTGTGTAGTAAACTTGTGACATTCTGAATGCTGGTTTGTTTGTAAACTACATCGGAAGGCCCAATTTTCTGTTCTTTTGATAATAAAGAAGTTTAAAACTAGTAGCCATTCTAAAATAAACTTTATTCAGTTTGCTATAAAGATGACATTTGTTTAAGTCTCATAGACTTGAATTTCGCGGATAAACATTTTGATGTTTTTTAGTTCATATTCTATATGGCACCTGGTCATGAGCTATTCAAATATTTTAAAAAAATGGTCTAGGTCTTACGTGGAAATTGATTCGCTGTTACAATGTATAATAGATATCCTAGAACCAAAAATTCGCGTGTTTTCTTGTAGTGGATTATGGCCCACTCCCTCTCAGAGAGAAGAGGACTGAGTCCTCACTGTGGGGACATTATAGACTGATTATACTATACCTATACATAGCCATTCTAAATAACTTCTGGGTAACAGTTCGGTCGAAGGTTAAGTTGCGCTTGCCGCGATCGGTCTGTAGATGGGTGATGATCCATTATATACCAAGACCCCTCCGTAATTCTAAAAGTGACTCAATAACACTAAACTTGTTATGTGTTAAATTTCAGTGTTTTCCTTTTTTGTAATTTCAGTGAGATGAAATCTATTTCGCTTCGTACATTGAGGACGAAGCCATGTGTTCCTCGCCTACGAGATCTGGCCTCTGTTAGAAAAGTATCTCATATCTCGTCCGACAGCTTCGAAAACAACAAGAATGGCTGGACTAAACTACCCACTGTTACTGTCGACTTGTCGGGGAGGAATACCAGGTATGTGACTGGTGATTGATTTACATGTTGACTCTAGTTAGTTTACAGGTTGACGTCGATTTCAAATCGAGTTAATTTAGATAGATAGAAGACAGAATAGTCTTTATTGTACACCATAAAAATTAAAGACAAATTAAATTAATATTATAAAATATATTAATTTATATGTTAACTGAAATACATGCTAACTACAATCAATTTACATAACAACTTAATTTAATTTACGTGTAAACTCTAATTAATTTACTTATCAACTTTAACTAAATTACTTGTACACTTCAATCAATTTACATGTGTAAGTATTTCAATTATCTACATATTTTTCTTGCACAACATCAACTTATTAAATGTCAAGTTCAATAATTAATGTAGTAGTTTACTTCAATTGAACAAAATTTCGAAGCCTTCGAATTTACTAGTGAATTTCAATTAATTTACATTTTGACTCCAGTTAGTTTTCAAGTAAACTTTAACTTGAAACTGAAAATAGTCTATGTGTCAACTCGAATACATTTACATGTAGACAAAAATTAATTTACATGTCAAGTCGAATTAATTTACATGTCGACACCAATTAATTTACATGTCAACTCGAATTCACTTACATGGCGACTTCATTTAATTTACATATCTATTACCCCACAAACGCATTAACCCTCACCCTCTCCCCAGGTTCAGTTTCACAAATAACTTCGTAGGCCTTCTCGCGGGAGGCATGGACAGCACCTTCAAGTATGCTGTACAGGTCCGAGGGTTCAAGACTGAGCGCGGGGTCCATGCAGACATGAAACGTAACCCTAATCTTATAAACAGACTGCGTAAGTTTTTTTTTGTATGTATTTTGGTTAAGGGCTTCGTTGTGGACCGGTCTCAGGGGTGGAAGTAGGGTTTAGTGGCAAGTGCATCTTTCCTGAGTGAAAGTCTATTGTATATTAAACTACCGCACCGTAATTGCGGAACACACGATCAATCACAATCGTTTCATTTTGACAGTTCAACAACTTTCATTGCGTTATTTTCGTTGTTGAGTAGCCAAATTTTCGAACATATGAAGCAATGGATTAGCAATATCCTTCAGGTAGTGATTGATTGTCGATACCATCTATTTAATACTCTTTTATTTCGACATATCGGCCTCTTTTTTCACAAAAATCTTCGTCCATTCTGATATTATTTACACGTACGCCAATAACACATTGTAGTACAGATAGTTCAACTTATCTGTGCGCGCGGCGCTATGTGTGGGTAAAGCGATAAGGACACGTTTTGCTCGGACGACGACTGCCGCGTCACTGCCACACAAATTATAGCTGTATAATTACATACGCACACATGGCGCCGCGCGCACAGGTGAGTTGAACTATCTGTACCACAATATGCGTGCATACTATGCGTAATTCAAAAGTTTATTGCTGACCACAGAATATTTTTCTGTTCGTCCGCCCGTCCAAATCAAAAGCCGTAAAAGCACCGCTTTGTTGATTGCAGAGGGTCGACTTTTTTAGTCACATTGACGAATAATCCATTCGTTTGTAGTTCGTAATTGCAGTTTTTTCGCCATATTATTTCGATTGTTTTTCTCAGCGTAAGTGATAGACTGTCTAAGTAATTATTTAGTAAGTTTATTGTAAAAAAAAAGAAAATTATACCTGTGAGGCCTGTGCAGCGGTGGCCCAGTGTTGGCGGCCCCGACTTACAAACAGTAAGTCGTGGGTTCGAACCCAGACAGGCGCATTACTTTGTGTAATTTATTTCATCACCACTGCTCTCAAAACGGTGAAGGAAAACATCGTGAGGAAACCGGCATGTCCTAGAACCAAACATTCGAAGACATGTGACATCTACCAATCCGCACTGGGCCCGCGTGGTGGATTATAGCCCACTTCCTCTCATTGAGAGGAGGCCGTGTCCCTGCAGTGGGAACGTTATAGGCTGATGATGATGATGATGATGAGACCTGTGCTGGCGAAGTGTGTTTAAATAAACAAAGTTTATTTTTATTTAGTCGTGAATACCCTGTCTAAGCTTGACAACCATTTATTACTTATCCTGCGCTATTATCCTACGTCTTCAAGGCGTATGGTACACCCAATTTCCCTTCTTACACCAAATATTAATCTTATTTATCTTACTATGGTACCCAGGGGCCAGTTCTATATCCCTCATATTCTCCAGGACTAAGCGCCACAGACCCAACAGACAAGCAACAGGGTCCAGAAGTGGCGCCGCGGTTGGAGAAGCTGCTCAGCGCAGACGCCAACCACCTCACTCACCAGCAGAAGGACAAGATCAAGATAGCGTTCGCTGAGGGGTATCTAGCAGGTAAGGGGTACATAATTATACGTTCGAATTAGCCGCCCGGACCATTTGGTTCCTTTCCTTTGTGAGGGTAACAGGTTTTTTTTTTGAGGTTGTACGATTACCTTAAAAAAAAAACTGGTTGTCAGGCGGACTTTCGGACTTCTGACAACCCGTAATTACTATCAAAGATCCACGAATGACAGCCGGGCCAACGGCTTAACGTGCTTTCCGAGGACGGTCTCTGTATGTAAAGATGCGCACCCATCCACGGACCAAACCCGGCAAGCGAAGTTTCAACCCGATGGATCGACCCGATTACTTAGCCACGAGCCCCTCTAAAGCATAAGCTAAGCTAAAAACGCTTAAAAACTAATCTTTAAAACTATGTTGTGTAATATTTAACGCATTACGTTTGTCTTACCCCAGGTTCCCATCCTGACAATGTCCGCGGCACGAAAGCGTCAAAATACCTGAAGTTGGTACAACAGCTGCTGACGATTGTGCTGTTCCTGGCCATCTTCGTGAGCCTCATGGCGTCAGTCAGCGGGACTGTCTTCAGGTATGTACGTGGTTCTCCAAAAAAAAAGAACCATTTTTATTATTGGTCACCCATCCACTGACTGGCTTACCTCAAGGCTGAGAGCAATAGGGATGATGCCTGGGTCAAAAAAAAGAAATTCGATTTAGTCCGTCAGTCAGATAATAAAAAAATATTAGACACGTATTTTTTGCTATAACATATTGATAAAAAATTACTCAGATACAACGCATTAAAGTTGGGGAGTGGGGGTTGATACGTCACAAGTATGTATAAAATCTACATACAAGTGACGTCATGGCACATTACAACTCAATGTATCGCCGTAATCTTTTGATAACGTAAAAAAAGAAAAAATACGTGTACGTTATTTTTTCAAAATCTACATTACGGACAAAAACATTTTTTTAGTCATCATCCCTATTTGTGGACTTAAGCCCGACGACTCTTGTCGACCAATATTTAAAAAACTTGGTTTGTTACCGTTACCGTCGCTTTACATTTACGAAATATGTGTGTTCGTTATGAAAAATAAGCAACTATTCAAGACTGCAAATGATGTCAATCCTCGGAACCGACGAGATCCATATAAGTTGGTGTTAAATGATTTGCCTAGACTGTCTAAATACAATAGTAACTGCTTGGCAATGTGTGTGTGCATTTATAATAAAATGCCAAGGCATTTCAAAGCTTTAAATACAAAATTATTTAAAATTAAATTTCATAAGTGGTTACTCGAGTGTAGTTTTTATAGTTTAAAAGAATTTATAGATAAAAAATGTTGATGTTTAAAAAAAAAAAAAAAAAAAACGATTTTTGTTGCTAAACTTGTTTTTAAGATTTTGCATGCTATGTGTTATCCTAGCTAAACATGCTTGTGCCTCAATTTGTATTTAACACCATTGTATACCATGTTTTACGCAAATAAATATTCTATTCTATTCTATTCTAAGAATGTATTCGCACTGAGCGTATTTCAAGCGGTCGTTGAAGTCGCAGACACGAAATTAAATTTCGCAAAATGGCAACTCATATTGCGTCGTCATGTCGCACAACCTGATTTATAAAATGCAGCGTAAATTACGCGACACAAAGAAAAAAAAAAGAAAACAAAGACAGAAATGTTTATTCTGCACAAACAAAACGCACATTCGAAGAAAAAATACACAAATACAAAAGTAGCCAAAAGTCTAGTATTCAACCAACAAATAAACGTTTGGAAATGTTGTTCATCGGTTGATGTCAAGGCCTCGGACCAAAGACAATATTCACAAACACAGAACACACAACTCACAAAATTATGCTAGTTTCACGTCATCCTGAATGCGTACTAATGACACGATGCTGTCCGCAACGTCTAAGCTACGTATAAGTGCGGACGAACGCCCTAAGCGACGCATGAATACAGATAGTTCACTCCGCATTTTATGTATGAAGCTAAGCTACAAGTACGTGGCAGGCCCGTCTTGTCGGGCCAATTCAGTGAGTGTAACGTAGTCAGAAGATATAAGAGTTACGCGATAAAAAGAAAGGCAACTTGTAGGTAATTAGCGCTGTGCGACCTGAATTGCACTTTATTGTGTCGTAGCAAGATTCGTTTTTATTCTCTGTATACATCAGTGCCTGAGCGCAGAAACCATTCCTAGCGGACGCGCTAGCTCGAGATAGTCATTAGAAGATTATAAAAGAACTCATCAACACCACTATTCTCCTGTCACTATACCAATATATTAGTGGTCGGCGCAACATGTCCATATCTTCCACACTTCTCTATCAGGCGTCATCTCGGTAGTCACCCGCTTTCTATCCATATCATCTTTCACACAGTCCATCCATCGTTTCTTTGGTCTTCCCCTACTCGTATAGCAACGACATTCATACTCATAACTTTTCCTCACGACATTTTTCCCCATCCCTCCGCATCATGCTCATACCATGACAATCGATTTCCACACAATTTTCCAGTCACCGGTATCACTTTCAAAATAATTAAATTAGAAAGAAATAAATAAACAAAAATGTCTTTTGTCGACAGAATCCAGCTGGGCAACCAAGTGGAAGTAGACCCCGAGGACATATCCGTCACCTTCGACGATGTCAAGGGCGCGGACGAGGCCAAGCAAGAGCTGAAAGATGTGGTGAGTAACCATAGCTCTTCGATAAAACTCTATAATAGTCCCACGTCTGGGCATAGACCACTCCGCTATCAATTTTTCAAGACCCACCCAATATCTGACCCTAGTTTGGGAACCATTGCTCTAGTCTAAGTCAAAGAATCAACTGGCATAAATACATTATTTTTCAATATTTAATAGTAAGAAAGAAAAATAGGTTTATTTGTCACAGAAACACGTGCATACAAAAAACAACAATATAAACATAACAGAAATATTCGGCAGCTGCACGTCATTACTGTGACAAGAAGGCTTCTCATCATAATGCTGATTTTCAGTGGTCACCCCAAAAATCAAGCCAGTAAATAAATATTAATAAATCCAGTGTATAAATGTTAATAAATACAGTGTGTAAATATTGAGTAAATCCAGTGTTTCAAAATAATTCGACAACGTCACGATTATTTATGTAAAATACCCTTATGTTAATTCAAACTATTTGTGTCCATATAAAAAAACATATGACAACGTTGCAATTTCTTAGCTTTAAATATAAATGATTGGTTTGAATGAAAATGATTGACTCGTACTTATCAATGGAACTTAGATACACACATCTAGAGTCTAGTGTTATGTTATCTTCGAAACCATGTATTTTTTTAACTATTTTCGAGGACATTTTGTATTATTTTTACTTAGCATATTATAACCTTACGCCTCATTTATATCATAATTCACTAAATACTGCCGTAGCAGGATCGTGGCAAGTGTGTGTTTACATACTGCCCTACCACTCACATCGCTTTCGACTTTCGGCAGAGGCAGACATCGAAATAATTCAGCGTCCGCGCTGTCTTGCAATAAATTATTTTAAAAAGATATCAAACTTAAAAAAAGATCGTAGAAGATGGTGGATCCTCTCCATAACATCGACTGTAAACCATATCGAATGAAATATATATTCGTGTGCGTCTAGTCCAGATCGCTTAGCAGCAGTTCTAAAAAGAAAGAAAATACGTTTATTTGCGGTACATATGACGCAAGCAAAGGAACAAACACTAAAAACCATTTTGGGGGAAAATATGCGTCACATCCACGCAAATAGTGTTTGCATTACTCCTCCACTCGAAGAGCATTTGAAAGATCGTAAAAAAACAAGGCGGTACATAATTATGTCCGATTCGTCCGGCTCTCGGTGAGAAGTGAGAGACGGAGCTGGATGTAAGCACGCACTGCCGCTCGCGCTGCCCGTCCTGACTTCCGCACAAAAAACCGCTCATCTGGGGAGCGCCGGGCAGCGCGAGTAGCAGTGGCAGTAGCGTGAGAAGTATCGTGTTTACATTCTCGTCCTGCCCACTTCCCAGCCTACTTTCCTGCTGACTGCCGTGGAAGTGAGCTAAGTGTAATTGCGGTATTAGAGTTGTAGGACATCAAAAGAAGTTTAAATAGCTGACCCGACAGACGTTGTCCTGTCTTGCGTTCGTACAAAAGCCTATAGAAATATACTGAAACTTTTCTAAACCTCGAACTATAACGACGATTGAAAAAAAAAAAGAATCTAAATCGGCCCAGCCATTCTCAAGTGTATGATTACCAACGAACAGCATCTCATTTTTATTTGTATAGAAGCAACCGTTAGGTAGAGATATCGAGGGTAAATCAATATAATAACAATAAATTTGGTGTACGATAAAGTAATATTGTTTATTAGTCGTATCTTACAAAAGAGTTAATCAGAGAAATTATAACATTCATCGAACGAGTATTAGAAGCATAGAAGTGTACTTCTTAATGCCAATATGTTTGCACCTTGGAACTAACACATATTTTTATCCCAAACAGGTGGAATTCCTAAAATCCCCAGAGAAATTCTCAACCCTAGGCGGCAAGCTGCCCAAAGGCGTCCTCCTAGTGGGCCCCCCGGGGACCGGCAAGACGTTGCTGGCGCGGGCCGTCGCGGGCGAGGCGCGGGTGCCCTTCTTCCACGCCGCGGGGCCCGAGTTCGACGAGATACTGGTGGGCCAGGGGGCCCGGCGGGTGCGCGACCTGTTCAGTAAGTTATACAATGGCAAATTATATATATGTAGGCGCGAGACGATGGTGTCAACTCACGTCTCGTCCAATTCTTATCAGCGGGAGACGAAGGATTGTGTTCCTAGTCATTGACACTGTGGTGTTGTCGTGACTTATGGCAGCGTTGAACGCTTATGAAAGTCATGATGGTGCTTGTTGAAAAATGTATCACGGTAATTAATTAATACTGTTTGAATTTTAATTTGGAGTATATAAAATGTTTAAGAAAACTAGACAAGAACTGTTAAGTTTGGTTCATAAGTTATGCTCTGAACTGTAGAGACGCAAAATTCTGTGTCTGAGGTAATTGGTAAGATAACCGAACGGTTCCTACATGAGAGGTTGAAAAATTCTGCGGCACACGAGGACGTGTGAGAGTCAGGTTCGCCGTGTCGGCGCGAGACGATGGTGGACTCACCCTTCTAACTAATTAATTTAAGAAAAACGTAGATAGATTAAAAACAAACAGTTACATAATGAACGATTTAATTGATAATTACACTTCCGTCGCTCCGACATGTATATATAGATCTGCATACCGAATTTCGGGCATGGCGTCCAATCTCTTCTGAGACTGGCCATCGACACAGGAGATATTATAGTGCACAAGTGTGTCTCGGTCTGCCCTCACTCTCATAGTCCGATGGACCGGCAATCCGACTCGACCCGAGAGAGATCAGGTGCAGGGCCAACGGCTTAACGGGCGCATTAGGTGTGAAGTTTCGTCAGATAATTAATTGAACTTGAACCTGATCACCAGCCAATTCCCAACTATGCAGTTGTGACTGGCTCCCAGTCTAACCGGATGCAGCTGAATACCAGTATTTTACATGGTGCGACTGTCTATCCGACCTCAACCCAGTTACTGGTTAACACAATATCCCTTGGTACGACTCCCTGTTAGACTTTTGGGCTTCTGGCTACCCGTAATGACTGTCAAAGACCAACAAATGAAAGCCGAGACCAACGGCTTAACCTACTCAATACTTAATTTTCCCAATGTGTACTTCGATGGTAACTTAAAGTATACTGAGATCATTATGGAGCCTAACGAGTACAGTAAAGAAGTAGGAGAGGGGAAGTTTTAACTTATCAGTCTTCATACTTGTATCAAATGGTATTAGAAGCACAGAAGAATACAGATGGTTCACTTCGCATTTTAGGTATGAAATTACAACGACTCGACTTGTCGAATTCAGTGGGCGTAACGTAATCAGAAGATATAAGAGTCACGCGATTGAAAGAGAGGCAACTTCTAGGTGAATATAACTGTAGGTAATTAGCGCTGTGCGACCTGAATTACACTTTATTGTGTCATAGCAAATAGTGAATAAATAAATAAAAGTATGATATATTAATAATAATTATGAGTTATTTCTATTATTGAAAATCTGACTAATATTATTATTCGTTTATTCATTTTTCTAACATATAAAATACATTTTTAAATATATATATTTTTTTAAAGATATAAAAAACATTAAAAAATAGTGTTCCGCCGGTGTCGGGAGCAGGGTCCAAGCTACCGGTAATACGAGCCGTATCAAGAAGAATCAAGAATCAGGCCCATGATCCAACCGCCTAACGAGAGCCTCGAGAGATGTTGTCGAGGCTTTCAGCCATCAGGCCATTGGCCGTTACGACAATCGGCACAATGATAGCCGAGCTCACATTCCACATGTCGACAACCTCGTGTGCTCAGTCGAGATATTTTATTTGTTTGTCTTTCTCATTATTATTGGCCGAAAGGATTCCCTTTTAGGTACTTCTTCACACTGTAATAAACTTTATCAGTTAGAAATTCCTTCAGCGTCTGCTTAAATTTGTGCAAGTGGTCAATGTATCTGTAATACAACATAGCAATTTATTATAAATCTTGGATGTCATGCAGTATACACTGGAATCCATTAAATAAGTTCTACAGGGTACATTCTGAACTTTATTTCTATATCTAGCTAGCACTTCGGAATTTTTCATACATATGCATTTTACCTTTGACAAAGACTGACATCTCATAAATAAAGAGGCTAGGTACGGTAAGAATCTTAAGTTTTATGAAGTTTTAGTTCACAGCTATCAGTGATCTTAAGTCTTCATATTGCCCGTATGCACTTTTTTGGGCTTTAAAAACAGACTCCCATTCCATCGAGTTTCACCAGATAATTACACCATATCTCTGCGTGGATACCACATATGTATTTTATGCTGTCATGACAGTGGATCTATTTACAGTTTTTGTGAGCATGTTTAACATATAGGAATAGCTATTTAATTTTAAAGCAGACAGATTCCACATGTAATTTCCAATTACAATCTACATTCAAACCCAAGAATTTCGTAACGTCTACTTCATTTATTTTTGATCCAGCTTAATTTATGTTTAAGTCTGGTGGATTTGTCCTGTTTGTGAAGATCATGAAATTAGTTTTCTGTAAATTAATTAGAAGATTATTTGTTCTTAACCAATGGACAATGCGTACTAAAGTGGTGTTACTGTCTTTTTCCAATGATGCATAATCTTTGTCACAAAATATGACTGTACTGTCATCTGCAAAAAGAATTATTAGAAAGTCCACGGTTTTCGGAAAATCAACAATATAAATTAAGAAAAATATACACTGCCCTGTGGTACGCCATATGTCACTTCTACATAGTCTGAATCATGATCAGTTTCTTGCTTTTTAATAGAGCAGAATTTTGTTATTGAGATCTAAGGCGTTGCCTCGAATGCCATAAGCATAAAGCTTGCTTCTTAGTGTTCTATCGTCCACATAGTCGAATGCTTTAGTTAAATCCATGTATAATGCAAAAACTGGTACCCTTTTATCAACACTTTTAGATACTTCTTCAAGAAATTTGTAAATTGGTTTATTTATATTTATATTTTTCCTAAAAGCCGTTCGTCAGCCAAAATATTATTTTTTTCTAGGAATTTGTTTATGCTATTATAGATTATTTTTTCGAGAACTTTGGAGCATACCGGTATTAGGGCAATTGGTCTGTAACATGACATATCGCCTTTATCATCTTTTTTAAACAATGTTTTTTATTTAAATACTAGGGTTGTGCCCAGTGGCGTGCACTGAGTTTTTAGACAAGGTAGGCAGAAAAATTTAAATTCCAAAAATACTTACTGCTTGTTGGTTTTGGTTCGTCGTCTAGTCGAATAAATGGATGTAGGTAATAGCCACCTCAAATATCCATTGATTTACTGATTTTATCACTTGTTTTTTATCACCGAATGATAGTTTTAAAAACGCATCATTTTTTTATTTTCTCTATACACACACCACCTGAACAACTTTCACAGTGAATATTATCCATTTTCATACTATTATCGACGTTAAACTCTTAACCTTTCGTTTGTCCGACACCCGCGTACACGAAAATACGTGAAATGTCGATGCTTTTATAGGTTAGGTAAAAACTTTGGGTAGGCTTTCAGAAAAACGAAGATTATACCGTTAAACCGATAATAACAAAGTATAAATTATACCTTCCCGGAATCCTCATTAGTTTTCCTATCTACTAAAACTGCTACATCATGAAATAAAACTGACCTGACTTAGCAGTGACGTGATATGTTTTTATTTTGATAATTTTCGTGCACATAACCTTCACACTTTATCACATTACGTCGAATTCACAAATATATTCACCAAAACTACACTAGAATACGATGGCACATATGTTTACACATTCATAACATACTTCATATCACTACTAAACACACTATTTGCATGACAAAACAACTTATTCGTCAACTGATAAAAATTCCGAGAACGCGCGCCGCCATCCGCGGCGTTCGCCGATGTCAAACTGGCTAGGCGGTAACGTTCGCAAAAAATCTCGAACGAAAATAATTCAATGTTATTATTTTACTATTATTTTCAAGGAAATCTTGTTATTATGATTATTATTGATACATCTTCTGTTTGTCATGTTAATTTATTGTAAATACTTAATGTTATTATTTTACTAATATTTTCAAGGAAATCTTGTTATTATTTCCTTTATTATTGATACATTTTCTGTTTATCATGTTAATTTATTCTAAATACTTAATGTTATTATTTTACTATTATTTTCAAGGAAATCTTGTTATTATTATTATTATTGATACATTTTCTGTTTGTCATGTTAATTTATTCTAAATACTTAATGTTATTATTTTACCGACTTCAGGATAGTAGGAGGTTCGTCTGTATGTATTGTTTATTTTTATGAATGTAGATATTTATGTGAATTATGAACCGATTTATTTATATGTACTAGTTGCCTAGGTGTGTTGCCCTCGGATGCGCTCGTGGTTTCGGTCAAGTCTTTTTATAGCTCATTTTTAGGGTTCCGTACCTCAAAAGGAAATAAACGAATCACTTTTTTGTCCGCTGTTTTGTTGATGTGGCGTCAATCTTGCTTACGCAATCAAAAGATATAGACATTTATGTCACATTTCTCATACATTCTCAAAGGGAATCAAACCTAGGGTGCTTCCCGTTGACCTAGGATCATGAAATTTGGCGAGAAGCAATGATAAAAGCTGCTAAAGCGAAACTACATCATTGTATAATATACAGTGATCTAGTTTCGCTTTAGTGCCTTATTTCAAAGTACAGCAATCTTCCTTTCTCAATGATATCTAAGAAAGGGCTTCGAAAGGTTTGAAATAAAATGCATTTTCTTTTCAAGAAATGTATATATTAAATAATAAAACAAAAAAAAAAAAAAATGTACACAAAAAAAGACATAAGATAGGTACACTTTATTGTAACGGCTAGTATAGTGAAAAGTTCGTCTAGATTTTACTCAGACTTTAGCAAAATATACAATTTTTTTCATACATTTATGAACATATTTATGTTGTGAAAAAATAAGATAGGTACACTTTATTGTAACAGCTAGTATACTGAAAGCCTTGTCCCGATTTTACCCAGACTTTAACAAAATTTAAAAATGTTTTCGTACATATAAGAACATAATTATGTTGTGAAAAAATAAGATAGGTACACTTTATTGTAACAGCTAGTATACTGAAAGGTTTGTCTAGATTTCACCCAGACTTAAGCAAAATTTACAAATGTTTAGAAAGGTTTGTCCCGTACTTATCGTGGGTTTTATTTACAAAATCAGATTTGTCCCGTAAGATATTATTCACAATGCACAAACCCAGACTGATATCTGTCCCGTAAGATATCATTCGCAATGCACAAACCCAGGCTGATATATGTCCCGTAAGATATCATTCACAATGCACAAACTCAGACTGATATCGGTCAGATATCAATGAAGGCGCCAAAAGGCGCTACCACGCTACCGTTTCGTCCCCGATAGCCGTAACGCCCCCGATAACAGCAACGAAAGGAGTAGTAAACGAGATAAATAAACAGTTAGGCGTCCCGTCGAAACGTGACCCTAATGCGAGAGCCCCGGATCACCATCACATTCAAACACAGCCGTAATCCACATCCACACCCCAAAAACGTTTACTCTTTGCGCTTCCGTTTCCGCCCACGTATATCTACGCCTGGGAGCTCTGTTGCAGAATGCCAAATTCTCCAACAGTCCCCAAAACAAAGATATGCGTCACACGTGATGCACCTTGAGTGAACGGCTTTGGATTTCTTCTGCCGTTGACAAATCACACATCTCTTTGTATTCTCACGTCCCATCAAGTGTTCTGGCTCGTGCATGATATTTCGCCTCAGCCTCACGTTTCCCACTGGTGCCTGACTGATCTCTATTGAACAGGGGCGATGCCGTTTAAGTAGAGATTCAGCAAGCGCATAGCGGAACTCACGATGCGTCACAGGCAATTTATCAGTTGTACGTTTCAGAGAACTTTGGTACATCACAAGCGCATTATGTATACTCACATTCAGTAATCTTTTAAACATTTTCATGTACCATTTCACGCCTCTCTTTCGCTCCAACAGATACATGGAGAGTTTTTGATCTTTGAGATCAACACCCCCCATGGACGTGTTGTAATCTTTTACACATACCGGTTTCTCCATCGGTTTACCAGCCCTAGTTCCCATATAGGTATCGGGTCTGTGATAGGTGGATATTATATTCACCATCTTGGAGTCCATCCATGCAATGATGGATACGTCTCCAGAATGGCGAGATATAATAGTCCCCTTCTTCACTTTCTTCGACACCTTTATGTCACTAGGGACGTTTCGACGGTTTGCACGAAGGGTTCCTAAACAATCAAAGCCCAAACTCTTGAGGTATCGTGCTAATGATGGACAATTATAATAATTATCCATCACCACACAATGCCCCCGATGTTCAAGACCTTGCAATAGTTCAAGAACCACTTTCGTGCTCTTCCCCCCCAAATTGACGCCAAGTGATAGATCACCATCGGAACTGTCATCCTTGCCCGTGTAGATTTGGAACCTAGCCATATAGCCAGTGCGGGACTCACATAGCTCATATGACTTGATTCCAAATCGCGCAGCCTTTGACCTTATTGTTTGGGCCCAGGACAAGCGGCCCTTGAATAAGGTCAAAGACTCGTCGATGCTGATGTCAGGTCCTAGGTTGTACAAGGCTTTGAACTTTTTTCCGAGATGTTCAATAATAGGTGCCAACTTACCCAGCCTACGTGACACCCCTGCTGAAGAAGATAGTCCAGATTGAGACAATTGCTGACTCTCGACAGCGACATTGTCCACAAAGTGAAGACACTTATTCAACAGAGTATACCGATTAAAGGACATAATACTCTTGAACCCCGGTAATTGGAGAACTTCGTCTGATGTCCAATATTCAGTTATCGACGTACGCGGGTCGATAGCCATATACATCAACATCGCGAAAAAAACCATTATTTCGTCTGCATTAGTGTCAGTCCACGAATGAAGGCGAGATGATGGTTTCAAAGTCCCTGAGTTACGCATGGTCTCGATTGTCTGATGCGCATATCGGTTAGTTTCCGTGGCGATCAACCTTATGATATCCTCATCCCATATGTCGGTAAAGGCATCATAAGGCGTCTCGTAGTCTTTGATTGGCCCAGGAGTAGGACCTGAGAACTCCCCACGAACACCCCTAAACGAATCAAAGTCCGGTGACCACGTGAAAATAGCCGACGTACCCAAAAGAGAATCGGCAGCGTCATCCATCCCCGTATCAATCTCGTTTACCAAATCTTGTAACGGTTCTTCTAACTCCTCGGTGTCAGGAAGATCCCTCCCGACAACTGGCATGACCGGGACATCGAATTCGTCATCGAAGTCGCTGTCCAAGTCACTGCCATCACACCTAGGCACCGTCTGTGAAAGTGCTGTCACCGTCGAAGTTGATGGACGAACGTCAACTTCGGCAGCGACCGTCACCTCAGAATTGGCGCTAGGCGCGAGAGGAGTAAGAAAAACCGTGTTGCTGTTCGGCGTGTCGCTGGTCCCCGGCGTGTCGTTGGCCCCCGGCCGCTCTCTAACCCCTGGCAGCTCGCTGGCCCCCGGCAGGTCCCGCATCCACCTCTTGACATGCCAGGGATCCGACTCCAGCAGCTCCGCTGCTTCGTCCTCGGACATGTCCAATGCCTCCACACGCTCAACCACATCGGAACTGTGAGTAAATACAATATCGTAAAAATATAACCATATTATCATGTACGTTGCCACCCACGTACAATGGAGATACTCTAGGAAGGAGAGTTAACTTACCAGAGAGACAAGTCCAGGCTGGGTTGCCTGGCTTGCCTAGCTTCTCCGATGCGCAGGTGACCACCTGGGGTCTGCTCGAGCAGCACGGAGTCGCCGCGCACATTGAGCGACCCTCCAGGTGTCGCCTGAACGGGGAGCGCATGGAGGCTAAAGTAAGAAATACAAATTACTCCACTGTAACTAAATAAATATAGTAGGTAACGCTATGAAAAAGAAACTTACCGTGGCGGTGAGGACTGCAGATCGCGGACCGGGGTGGCCCTAAGCCTTTCTAACAGCAAGGCCCGCCGAGCCGCGCTATGCCGGTTCGGTCCGCGTTCTATACCCGCTACGGGGGTCACACTCCTGGACCGCTCCGTAGCGGCGTATTTCGCCATTCTAAAAACAATATGAAACTTCACTAATTGTACATGTCTGATCAGCTAACCCGACCACATTACCGGCCTAAGTAAACAAAAAATAAATAATAATACAAAATAATAACAAAAATAATAATAATCGGGAACATAAACTCCACGTAAGACATTCAGATATAAATCGCTAAGAAATGTTTACGTAATAATAAAAATTCAACTAACATTTAAAAATAATAATCTTTCAAGTTTTTTTGCAGACCGTACTTTGTGCAGCCAACCGCCATGTTAGCGCCAATTTGACGACTTTTTCTCTTTGACACACAATTATGATGTCAATACGTAATGATATTAGTATATATTACTATTATTATGTTCATAGGTAAATATGCTAACTACTTACGTGTATTTCAAACTATTTACGAGAATATTTATAACAAAAACATTGTCATAACACAACGGCCATTATGGAAAAAAAATGTTAAGTCTAAACTTTCGTTACTTTTTTCGCCTGTATAATCATTACTTTTTGAAAAACAATTACTCAATACGGAATCTACACTTATTTATCAGTAATTCTATATAGATTTTTATAAGAAAACTTACCGTTTTCTGCCTCTATTCATCGTTTATTTCTTCTCCAGTCACACACAAATTCACTGACACGGCAAATGTCAAACGGTGGAATGTCAGATGAATTTATTTATTGTCTAGTTCGTTCAAAATAATGTTGCTGCTGTTAAAAAGTATTAAAATAGAGAGTGAATGAACCATTTCTTTCATATAAATGCAGAACGTATTGCTACTTGCAAAAAAACCACAGATATTTAGCGACCAATCCTGACCAAGCCCTTAAGTGTAACAGTCCGACTTAAGACATTTGGAGCATTTTTTCTTATGTCGAACTGTGTAACTTAAGACATTTAAAAGGATACCAAATAATATGGCTCTCAAAACAAATCAAAACGAATAAATCAAACAATATGGCGATTATGTTCACAAAGTCGGAGACAGACAGTGCAAAAAATAATACGACAAAAAAGAAATAGCGTAAGTTATGATGCAATATAAATTAAACAATACTACTTTTTAAAATATTTGTATAGCCAATTTCGGTTCGGAAAACATCGGATAATTTCGTAATTTGTCGTGCTGTAAAAAAGGCACTGTACGGTTGTGTGCGTTATTGTGACATTGTGTGCCACGTATTTATAGGAACGCACACCCATTCATTCCGCATGACCACGAGAGCACACTTATAAACATTTAGACCCGAATAGTTTGTCTTTCCCGAGCCGAGGCATTCCTGGTACTCAGCGTAGCCGTAGCGGCACTAGTGCCGCGCAATGCCACAATACTGAACGAACTTGCTTGGTACTATGATTTTTTTGTTTATTGTTAGTAAGTAGGTACTCGTCGTACTCGTAGATAAAATAATAATAAATATCAGAACAAGATTATACTGAGTTAGGTAGGGTAGACAGTGTCTTTCTGTCTTTATGAAACGCACGCCACTGGTTGTGCCCATGCTTTATGCAGAGATTAAAAATATGTCTAAGTACTGGACTTGTTACAGTGCTAACGTATTTCACTATTTTAGTAGCTATGCCATCAAAGCCGGTACTGTTTTTATTTTTGAGGGATTGTATAATCTCGTGGACGTCAAATGGTGTAACCGGATTTATAAATATTGAATTATTTTGTGATTATGTCGGTTAATATGTATTGTTTCTAGTACTGTTATTAATCGATGTCATAGGTTAGACATGGTCAGTAAAAATCTTATTAAAATTGTGAGCTATGTCAATAGGATTTTTAATTGTTTTCCTCTCAACATCTATTTTCGCGATGTAATTCTTTGGAATGTTCATCTTGCTCTTGTTAATGACACTCCAGTTAGCTTTATTACTGGCAGTGTTTATGTAGTAGTTATTTTGTGACTTTTTTGTTTGTTTAACTAATCGGTTAAGCCTATCATCACATAGATTGGTGAGGAAATATTAATGGAAAAGGGCAATTAATGTTTCCTCACCGATCTATATATACACATACATATTATACAACCAAATAAATAAAATTGAAGTGTCTGTTTGTAATGTCAAAATTACAACTTTTTACTAAATGCATATGAAATTACATAAATTACTTATTATAATTTATTTTTATTGTGTCGTATGTCTGGTCTGATTTTGACGGGACTTTAACTGGCAGATAGCTGATGTTATAAGGAGTAACTGAGGCTTTTATTTTAGAAAAATGCAGCAACTAGTGAATAATAATACATTGATTATTTATTTACAGAGGCAGCCAAAGAACGCGCTCCGTGCGTGATATTCATCGATGAGATTGACTCCGTCGGCGCCAAGCGGACGAACAGTGTGCTCCATCCTTATGCTAACCAGGTGAGCCGAACGTTTATTTCATTTAGACTATTCATAGGCAGTTTTGTTCTGCCAAGAAATCTGTCAGTATGTCAAAAATGTAGTAAGAAAATTACCTGTTACAAAGCGGAATGGGCAAAAGCTATGAATCCAAATAATTGTGATTGATTTCGTGTCAAAAATGTTATAAAACTTGTGTAAAGTTTAACCTCAATTTACTAAACCCTTGTTTAATTTGGTCTGGCATTCAAAAACACGAACAACAATTATTGTATAACTTTATATCATCATTCCTACAAAAATGATTTTACTTTGAAGATAAAAGATTAAAGATAAAAACAAGATCCAGTAAGATTTTAAATGAAATTATAACATTACGAGCTTGCTGCGCGCCGCAGTTTTACCTGCATAAGTCTCGATCCCGTGGGAATAACGGGATAAAAATTATCCTATGTCCTAACCTAGGTGTGCCCATGTGCCAAATTTCATCAAAATCCGTTCGGCCGTTTTAGCGTGAAAGCTTAACAAACAAACAAACTCACTTTCGCATTTATTGTATTAGTTAGGATACAGAGATTTTTTTGTTTTTGTCAATGTGTGTACTGAAATTGTTTTCTCTCTTTGTTTATTTAGGTTTATAACCGACTTCCTTGTGGACCGATTTTGAAAATTTCTCTTTTTATTTGGTAGAGGAAGCTTGTGCGGTGGTCCCATATAAATTTTACTAACTTTGCTTGGGTAGTTTTTAAGTTAGCTTCAATAAACGTATTTTTCCCACAGTCTATGTGGATGATGTTTAGAGATCGGATATTCGGATGCATATGTACCTAAAGTTAATTTTTGGCTAAGAAATTATGGAAGTGGCTTCTTAATTTATTTTTTCTTAACTTAAATCCCGCAATTCAATAAAATCCGGGAATGCAAAACTAATCGGATATATGGTATGGAAAAGACTTATCAGCCCTCTTGTGAAGGTTACTTTTGCGGTGTTGACATAAAAAATTATATACCTACTGTAAACATTTTTTTATGAAACTCAAGGCACCAAGTTGTTTTTCACTGTGTGCTGTGCCGATTTGGCCACCTATTTTACAAAATTAGCTAGCATTTCTATAGTCAAAAAGTACAAAATGTATCAATTCTGGAATCGCGAGATTTTTGCGATCGATACAAAAGTGCATTTTTGTGATCGATACAATAGCCAACACCTGAACGTAAGTAAATATACATTTAATTCTATAATCAGAACTCTAAATCTGTCGACCCGGAATCCCGGGATTTTTTCGATACATAAGTGCTTTCCATAATAGCCAACACCTCAACTTTAGGTAAATATGTATCCGAATATCCGATCTCTAAGATGTTATAATAACTTCCTGTCACTGTTATTTACATATCAGATAGTGGTATTCGATTTTGTATGGGGTAGGTACCACAACAAAAAAGTGAATACTTAAAAACTTTTTATAAAAATAAAGAAATTTTTCCCTTTGTAATGTTTTTTTTTTTTTTGGAAGACGGTTGTTTTATTTTTTTGAAAAAGTTTTTTGAAATGGTTATTGTATATTATTTGTTACGTATTCGATCTCTTTTAATTTTCGTTCCAGACCATCAACCAGCTACTATCAGAGATGGACGGCTTCCATCAAAACGAAGGAGTCATCGTGCTGGGAGCCACGAACAGGCGCGACGACCTGGACCAGGCGCTGCTCAGACCTGGCCGGTTCGACGTAGAGGTATTATTGATTTGCAAGAATATATGTAGCTAACATAAGTTCTTAAGATCTATGGGTTTCACTATATGCGTCATTCCAGCCGTGCAAATATTCAGATTTTACGTCTTGGTTATACTTATAGCATTTAATAAAAACACAAAAATACCTTAAAACTACCAATAACCAAGAAACAATAACATAAAAATACCAATAATAATTATAATTTTCTAATTATAATTTAAATTTAGATTATATTGCAATTAGTAAAATTAAATACAATTCTGTTCATTTTAAATAATATATTATATTAAAAATAGCTATCACTAATAATGATGCCATGTCAATAAAAAATAGTAAGAATAATGAAAGAAGAAAAAAAAGAAAATAAATGTATTTGACTCAGGCGCACAATATTCACACAAAAACAGAAAAAAATAAAAGTAACTTAGAATAGTAGTGTGCGTCACGGTTGTGCCAAATAGGCCCAGTTCAGCATAAATGCCAGACAACTAGTGTCTGACGCTGGTTTTGGAGGACGTCTTACGAATGTAAATCATGTATGTATGTGTTTCCGGATATAATATTATTTAAGTAATGTCAATATGTAGATTTCATAATAATAATAATAAATCTCACCTCTGCATGGATGACCTAAAATCTTTGCCCCGAACAACTTGCAACTGATGGAGCTTCTGAAAGTAACTGAAACTTTCAGTAGAGCCATCAGGATGGAATTTGGTGTGGACAAATTTGCGGTCATGGATGTAAAGCGAGGGGAGATTGTGGAATCCGTGGGAACCCAACTCTCTGATTCCATAAACCTTAGAGCTCTCTCCGCATCCGAAACCTATAAGTATTTGGGTATGTCGGAAGCGTTGGGCATCAACGTTACTGACATGAAGCCATCGTTGAAGGAGCGCTTCTTTGGCCGTCTGAAGAAACTATTTAATAGTCTTCTATCTTTTCATCACATGTCACAATTCGATCCGTAATTCCTTCATTTTTGTATCGATTCAACAAGGCAACACAAGTTTCATCACGCGTTTCTTTCTGCAGATCAGTCAAATCATGAGACATCCATTTCTCATATTTTTTTATTTTATTGATTTGACGCAAATGAGTCAATATTGTTGGTAAGGTAACGTTAAACCATGCCGCTAATTCCTGGGTAGTTTGGCTCGGATCGGCTTCCACCATCTCTTTCAATTCATTGTTATTTACTTGTGTGGGCGGTCTTCCACGTGGTTCGTTCTTCAAATCAGTTTCCATCACGAAAGCGTTTAAACCAAAATCGCACGGTGCGTTCAATAGCAGTCCCCTCTCCAAAAGCAACATTGATATTGCGAGCTGTTTCTGCCGCGTTAGGTCCGCGTCGGAACTCGTATTAAAAAATAACTCGAATTTTCGATCTTTCTTGTCTAAGCTGAATAAAAAAAAACAACTGAAAGTAGATAATCGAATGTTGCACATTTTTTAAAAGAAGAACTTCATAGGTACCATGTGAAAAAAGTTTCAATAAAAAATCTCAAACCATGAAGGTTCTATGTCGATTCGAAGTACCTATTACAATAAAACGGCAATTTCATACTTTAACCCTTATTATTTTCACCGCCATGGTGTATGTCCTATGTTATGGGGTTTGGTTTCCGCACTCAGTCCGTGAGGTGGACCATTGTCCGTGGGCCATAGCGGCCGGTTGGGGGGTTATTCCAACCAGCCCACCTCCCTCCAGAAGGTAATTAGGTCTCCTGGTTTGTTTAGAACATCTGCGTATGATCTGGGTGACCCGAGGGTGTCTGTTCTGATCTGGGTGACGCCCCTGCATTCAAAGAGCACGTGCGCAACGGTCTCCTCAGCCTCCATGCACGCCCTGCACAGGGGACTGTCCGTTATGCCTATTGTGTGGAAGTGTTTGTTTAGCGAGCAGTGTCCCGTGATGGTCCCTGTCACCAGGCGCAGGCCGTTCTTGTCCAGGCGTAAAATACGCCTGGTCAGCCTGCTATCCAAGGATGGCATAGCTTCCTTTGACTGCCTACCTGCAGCCCGGTGTCGAGGGCCACCATTGCCCTGCTTGTGTGTGGGTGATTTCCTGTAACCATCTACGTATTTGGTTGAAAGGGATGGGTACGATAGGCTCGGGTCCAAAGACTGCTGTGCTGGGTCCTCTTCTAGCAAGTTCGTCAACTGCGTCATTACCTAGCGACCCGCCGTCCGCTGTGTCCTTTTATCCATTGCAGTGTCACCGTGTTGCGGCTAGAGACCGTTATTTGTTCTATTGCCTTGTGACATTCTAGTGTTAGTTTTGAGGTAATCATTTTTTTCCGTAATGATTTGAGAACTGAGGCGCTGTCGGATACGTATATGTGAATCCGTAACTCTCCTGGCTTCTAGGGCGTGGACCGCATGTATGATGCCCACACACTCCGCCTGATAGACGGTGTTGAACCTTCCCAGAGGTCTGGATATATTTATGTTGAGTTCGTGTGAGAAGACTCCGACTCCGTCTTCGAACCGTCGGTGTATAATCTCATTTCTTTGGGGCGTCAATAGTCACACTGTTCTTCTGTAAGTATTATGTTGTAGTGCCTTTGAAAATGGGTTGTTTTCGGGGCTTTGTCGCAGGGTGATGCCATCATTGGCTTTCGTTTGATCGCATCCTCCTTTATGCGTGTATGCTTCATTCTGGAGTCATTACTTAGGGTTCCCGATAAATGGAGCCTAAAGGCGGCCAGGGCCGCTTCCTCCCGCGCGATTAGGTGTAGAGGCGGCAGCCCTAGCATTGCCTGTAGGGCAGCGGGCAGCTCTGGGCTGTGCTCAGGTCTGTCCTGGGCCACCAGACCAGTGAGCCGTATGTGATGATTGGTCGGATGACTGTGGAGTATAGCCAGTAGGTGACTTTGGGGCTGATCCCCCAATTCCTGCCAAGCAGTCGCTTGCACTGCCACAGGGATATGCTGGCTTTTATAATAATATAGTTCGTGTGTTTTGCCCAGTACAGTTGTTTGTCCAAATAGATGCCCAGGTATTTGGTTTCAGTTGAGAGGCTTAAGGTTGTTCCAAAGAATCGTGGTAATTCGGTATGTAAAGTATTTTTCTGGTATTTTTTTTTATATTTTTGTTTTATAGATATGAGTATTTGAAATATATAATTTCAAGTTTTTCTTTTTCCAAGCTGTAGTTATTTTTTTATATTTTTTTAAAGTTTTGTTCGTGCTGACGTCTTAACAACTTCGCTGCCAGCTCCGCAAATTAGCGGGGTGCGGGGTGAGCGCGGGGTGCCGGCCCCGCTAATATGCGGAGTAGCGCCGCTCGGTTTCTATGAATTATTACGCGCCCGGCACTGCGCTTGGCAACACGTTTGTAGGCTGGCTCTGCGCTTGAATAATACAAAATACCGTTACAAGTTGCGGTTTTTTTAAATTGACTTTTATTTTCAAGTAAATAAGGTTCAAATATGGATGACGAAGCCGGGCCGTCCAGGCCAAAACGAAGCAAATTGCCACTAACTTATAACATTACGGACAGTGATATTGAAGATCAGCTCTTTGGAGATGATGGAAGTGATGATGAGTACCATTTTGAAGGCTTGGATGTCTCATCAGATGACGAAGAAGAGGCTGCTGACCGGCGGCATATTCGGCATTGCGAAATGTGTAAAGACAAACCTGGTCTATGCTATGAATGTTTCGATGAATACCACTTGTCCATCTAAATTTAATTATGGTTATTTTATTTAGTTACCAAAGATTTGGTATTTGTAGTCATCAGTAGTCTGATTAGCTTTAGAGTTTTATTAGTAAAAAATGTTTATTTAGACCACGATGATACAGCGGGCTATTTGTGAGTTGATTTTACAAGTTCTAACAAAACATTATTTATAGAAGATTTTATTAATTAGAAGTTTAATTTTTTGTGTGTTGAGGAAGCTGTGATTATTTTAAGAGGTGTTTCTGTTAATTTTTACTTAGAATGCTGTAATTCAGCTATTTTTGTTTCAATTTTAAGTTACTTTGAGATTTATTTTTATTTTTTGTAAGACTAATCTGTGAAAGACTTTAGTAAATGTTACCAAAGGTATTATAATTAAGCAAACTATTATTATCTTGTGTTAAAATATCATAGATAATTTTAAATGAACCATGATACATAAAAGAAACTACTCCGCAAAATTGCGGACTTGGCACTGGGGTTGAAACTGTCAATCTGAGTGCCAGGTCCGCAAATTCGCGGATTTTTTTTATTTCGCTTTTTTTATTTAGCAAAAACTCCTAAAAATATTTAAATATTTCCAAAATAAAAATATTGAAACGTCCGTCATGCATATTTTACAAAAAAAATACATTGGATTTTCTCATGACGTCACCGAATTCCAGTTGGCAGCGAAGCTGTAGGCTGAATAGCTTATGATCTTTGCCACGTTTAATACATATAATTAAGGGGAGGTTTTACGAATTTGCCTGTTTTAAAATCAATTTTAAATGGTCAAACTAGTGTATTTGGGTCCTGAAAAAAAGATATGTCATAGATACATCCTTGTTTGAGGGACGCTAAAGGTTAAAAACACGATAAATTGTAATTTGCTCGATCGAAAAAAAATCCGAAACAGGGTCGATTTCAAAACCATTTTTCGTTTCATTTCCTAATTACAGCACAAAACAATATGAAAATTGCATATATGATGAGGTAATCGTATTTTAGAGGTTATTTAAAGATTGGATTTTTAAGTTTAATAGATTTTTTTTTAAATAAACCCAAATATAGTAAATCGGGTTAAATCGGCTCGCGCTCAGAGTCCTGCGGGACGTCATCGGAGGTGGACATGTGTCAAAATTTTTAAAAATACGCTCTCTCTGCAGTTGTTACAAAAAATCTAATAAAAGAAGAACACATTATATATGAAATTGCGACAGCTCAGAAAAAATATTTCGTTATTTTATTATAGTTTTAATTCATAACATTGTTTTCGAAAGTGAGATTATTTCTATCCGATATGATGACCTTTAACTGTCATCTTACAATAGTGCTAGACACATTAAAAATTATTATCGATATATAATTTTTTGTCGTCGTTTATGAAGAAGTCTTTTTTTGATTTTTTAATCAGATTCATCAATGTTACTATATTCACTCTCTATCGAATTGTCTTTGCTAATATCAAATCCTACATTAATAAACACATCATATACAATTTGTCCGGTTGTCGGTTGCATATGAAATATTTCAAACAACTATCACTCTCGCAAGAACAAAGAAAATTTAAAAAGAAATGGTGTTTCAAACAAAAGTGCTATACTAACATGAACAAATGTATGGAACACGATAAAAATCGTAATTATATTGTAATCAATTAAGAAGTAAGGAGATTAAATAAAGCACAGTGTTACTTTTCTTATTTCGTCGTTGTGTTTTCTCAACAAATATACTAGCACTTGTTATTATTACTAAATAATGTTTAATTTGCAACGGCGCCATTTCTATTTTATTTATTAAAATGCGTAACTTCCAGAATCACTCATTTTACCAACACTTTAAATCAATCGATCAACTGATATGAAACTGACACAGATAAAACATAACACTCTTAATCAATTGAGAAACTGATATTAAACGTAAGACAAATAAAATATAACAATATTTTTCGAAAAGCGGAGCCAGCAACACAATTTTTTTCTTGAATCCGTGATTTTATCGTATTGGCTCAGTATGAACAACTTTCAGTTTTGAATACAAAAAGTCACTGTTTACGATATTTTATACGACACATAAACGATAAAATGTCGTTCTAAAATTTCGATGTCCTAAAATAATAGATTCGATAAAACTGTCCATACGCTTGGTATTAGTCAAATGTTTGTATACCGGGCTATTAATAGGTACAATGAGACCTCCTCTGTTTGTGACAGAAAAAGATCTGGCCGTCCACGTAGTGTTCGTACGAAAAAGGTGGTCAAAGCAGTAAGGGAAAGAAGTCGAAGGGAAAAAATTGTCTTACTGTTTCGAAAATAATAGGTTCGATAAATTATAGCTTGCTACAGCTATAATTTATCGAATCTATTATTTTAGGACATCGAAATTAGGTACGTCACTTGACAATAAATTATGGCAATTGTTACTTCGTATATAGCCGTCAATATTTACGAATCTTCATGAGCGGTGGGACATATCCAAAACAAAAAAATATGGTCACAGTATAAGCGAAACAGTAAGACAATTTTTAGCCCATCCAACTTAACAAAAATCCCGACGACTTTATTTCGTCGGGATTTTGTATGGAAATTCACCATTTTTTTTCTTAAATTCACTTGATAAAATTCTTAAATTCACTGACAGACAATGCACAACCTAAACCGCTGCGTCTAGAAGCATGTAATTTTGCACAATAGTTCTTTTTATAACGAACGAAATTATGACTTTGATATTTTCTATCAAAATTACATTTTGCGTGACCGTTGAGATACCCAGTAGCACTATTATAATTTTAAACTTTCACCTTACTACCGCAAAGTCATGTTTATCGGAAACTAGTTTCTGTCCGTGACTTCATTCGCGTGAAAGTCATAAGACATCACAATATACTAAAATAACAGCCACATTTTATAAATCTTCACTGTACACTGTTTGTAGTTTTGGTCTCGGCGACCAAAATATACAGAGATTTAGGGCTGGTGACGCGACTGGCTGGCTAGCGAGCAAGTAACAGAGTTATCTGTGTGAGAAGCAGCTCCTCCTGAGGTCGAAACGCGCAAGTAACACTCGTCAGTAGCAATTTCCCATTGCTTGCGAAGTTTTTCGTTTTAAGTGACTTATTAAACGTCTGCGTTCCTATACTACCTAATGGCACAACACTGATACACGAACTGCTTCTTACAGATTATTCATGACTACCCCAACTATCACTAAAAAAATCAGCAGTTTGTACAAGGGTGGCTATGGTTAGGTGACTGTTAATGAGATTTTTTTTATTGATTTTTATTAAAACCATAGATGACAGAAGAGGCCTAAACTTCATGTTTTTCGTTGTACGTTCTACGATCTCTCCCATAACAGTAGGTATATGAAAAGGAAAAAATGTTGTTTATTTTATAAATAAAATGAATTGATTGTCACAAAACAAACACACGCACGCACACACACAATACATTAGCCGATAACGACACCGACCCGACATCGACACGATATTGGCGATCAGATGATCGGATACGTTTAGTGCCTTGTCTTGTTATCGTAACCTATATCGTCGCAGACAGCGACGAAATGGACTGAAAACGCCCATTAGGTACACAGGACATTTTAAGTAATCGACACCGTAGGTCCCATAAAATGTAAACTTATTGAAAAAATCGAATCTAAGAAAAACTAGTTCAGTTGAGCAACTGCAAATATTTCATGCTGTGGCATGGATTTTCCGTGAAATGGTCGGCAGTGCATCGTAAATAGATACGTCACTCTGCATTTGGGGGAGGCGGAGGTAGCGTTTCAAAGGCCTACAGACACGGAAAACCTCGCCTTAAAACTAAACTTGAAAATTCAGTAAAGTCAAACCGTCAAATTTGACAGTTAATATTAATTTCTCATAGCAGAGCGATTTTTATTTTTACAGTAGTCGTACCTTATTGTAAAGATAAAGCTTATTAATTATGAATCGATCAAAGACTTTGTGCTAAATGCTTCATACCTTCATGTAAAAATACCACAACAAATAGCCAAAACAAATTGTTTGTGTACTGAGGTCCATATTTAAAACAAATCCAAAGGGTAGGCAAGCAGTTCCTTATAACAAGCAAATGATCAATGTAGCAGTAAGTATCGAAGTCCGAAGGGAAAGCAAGGGTTATAGTGAAAAGAATTAGGTAACTTATCAAAAAATCAAGGCACGGTACGCTCAACGAAAGTAAACGTCTTCATGCAATTGCACGTACATTGACACGTACAAAATTTTATTACAAGAGGCACTGAAAGTTTCCTATACAGGGTAGTTTATGACGTGATTTAGAGGTCAAGTAAAAGTCAAGTGATTTTAAGAATTTTTGTGAAAATAAATACGATCTTAAAATTTTAAGACCTAAAAATAGAAAAATAAGGCTTACAAACCTAAAATCTCGAAATGGTTTTGGAATCAGCATAGGTTAATTTTTACTTTACATACCGAATTGTAGTGTCATCAGTTTTCTCTTTTTTGTGAAGAGAATCAGTTCGGTTTTTGTTGGGTTCACTGAGAGTTGGTGCTTGTTGCACCATTCCTCTACTATTTTCAGGGCTTTGGTTAGGGTTGCATAGGGTGTTTTCGTGGGTCCCGTTGATTAATTATGGTTATGTCATCGGCGTAGCCTGCGGTGAAATGATGAGGCTGTCTACTACTAGGTTCCACAGAAGCGGCGAGAGAACGCCCCCTTTCGGGCAGCCTTTCGCAACGATGGCTCTCGTGGTGTCATTTACTGTGACTTGTACAGCCCTTAGTTTGAGCATGTTGGTGATCCAGCCACTCAGGGTCGGGTCTACGTTGTGTCTGTCGAGGGCCATATTTATACTGTTGAACCTTTGTGGTCCACTGCACATTCGATCTTAGAGACCACACTGTGCAGCGCTGATTCTGTCGACTTGCCTGTGGAGTACGCATATTGTTATTTATGAAGTTGTTTTACCCGGAGAGGTCCGTCTCGGATGTGCCTGTCACAGAGTCTCTCTAGGGTTTTCAGTAGGAAGGATGTGAGGCTTATGGGTCTATAAGCCTTGGGTTGTAATTTTTTGAAAAACATAGTTGTAATTTTTTGTGAATTTTATGACTACTAAAAATGAAAAGCTAACAGATAAAGCTATAATATATCAAAAAATCAACCTAGGGGAAAGAGGGGAGAGATAGTTTCTGGTCCATCAAACATTAAAAACGATTAAAAAATATTAAAATTTTGAGACTATAGGTACTTTAAGTATCAAAATAAAAAGTACATACCTTCAGCTACAAAATCCATCACAGTTTTTTTTTAACAAGTATAAAATTCACTAGCATAATTATGATGTTTCTCGTTAGAAGCAAAATTGCAACTAATTAACACTTTACTTACCCCTTATTTATATAACAGCCCTCATTAGTTTATCAGTGATTGAAATGTGTGCAAAATATTTCTTAGAACCGGGATAATGGCTACATACTTAGATAATTAGTTCTTGGAAATTTGAAAGTGACTTTTGTCTAGCTAGCATATTCAGGATGAATCACTGTGGTTTGGCTGGCTGCCCCGGCAGGCTCCGCCGCCTGCGAAGGCGCTTCGCGCTGGGTTGCCCTTTCGCGTACCTGCCCCCGCCCGCTTGGTTCCACGTCTGGCCGCTTTCCGCGCTGGGTTTCCCTTTCGCGTACTTGCGGCTGGGCGCGTGGTTCCGCGTCTGGTAACTTTGCGCACTGGGTTTTCCCTTTGCGTACTTGCGGCTGGGCGCGTGGCTCCGCGTCCAGTAACTTTGCGCATTGGGTTTTCCCTTTGCGTACTTGCGGCTGGGCGCGTGGCTCCGCGTCCGGTAACTTTGCGCACTGGGTTTTCCCTTTGCGTACTTGCGGCTGGGCGCGTGGCTCCGCGTCCGGTAACTTTGCGCACTGGGTTTTCCCTTTGCGTACTTGCGGCTGGGCGCGTGGCTCCGCGTCCGATAACTTTGCGCACTGGGTTTTCCCTTTGCGTACTTGCGGCTGGGCGCGTGGCTCCGCGTCCGGTAACTTTGCGCACTGGGTTTTCCCTTTGCGTACTTGCGGCTGGGCGCGTGGCTCCGCGTCCGATAACTTTGCGCACTGGGTTTTCCCTTTGCGTACTTGCGGCTGGGCGCGTGGCTCCGCGTCCGGTAACTTTGCGCGCTGGGTTGCCCCTGCGCGTACTCGTGACCGGTCGCGTACCATCTCTACGGCGTCCGATTGCGCTTCGCGCTGGCTAGTGCCTTTGCGGATAGTACGCTTTCGGTCGCCTACTTCCTTCTTCTCCCGGGCTGAGATTTTTCCGCGCTTTACGTGTCGGTCTGTCTGTGTTCGTCTTGGTCACTGTCTGGGTAAGTGGTGCTGCTCCGCACAATGCTCTGTTGCCAGAGGTTCGTGGGAGACATACCCTCTGTCGTGGGTACTGGCGCGTGTGTCGCAGCCGGGGTTGAGTTCAATGGCGCGTTAGTCGCAGCCGAGGTTGGGTTAGTGGGCTCGTTAATCGCAGCCGGTGGTGTGGGCGCTAAAACAGCAGCCGGCCGCGCTGAAAAGCGCGACATGAAGGAGTCCATGGCGCAGGTAGACGCCCCCCCATAATACGATGGGGCTAACCGCCGAGCGGTGTGGGATTCCCCGGCGTGGCCGGGGCCCACCTGGGTAGTTTTCTTATCTTGCTGCATGTTCATGGTAGTGGGCTTTTTGGAATCGAGGTTACCCTTCCTCTGGGACCGACGGGAGTCAAGGGATGGGAGGGAAGGCATTTGGTGGATTGAGGGTGTCGGTTCCTTGGGGGTCAACCTAGGCCTGGGACTTGGCCTAGGAGTTTTAGGATCGAAGGGATATGTATGGATAGGGAGGGATGGTTTAGTCGGGTGGTGGGTTCATGGGAAGGGGTATATGGGTTACCCTAAGCTTGGGATTTGGCTTTCGGGAACTTCTCTTGTCCGGGATCCCCTAGGGGAGATGCTCCTAGTACAGGACCGCCCACTGACGCGCAAAGTTGTAGTCAGTAGCCGGTCCCGCAGTCGGAGTTGGGCTCGCTCGGTTGCAGGAGAAGAAGTGCCTGGCAGTCTAGGGTCCGTATTACAGAACGTTCCTCAAGTCCAGTTTGATCTTCAATCAGTTGATCACTGTTTAAGTATAGAATCAGTACTTGAGCATCAGTCTTATTACAGAACGGTAATCAATCTATACTCAGCTGAATCGAGACTCAAATCGAGCCTCAAGCAGAGATGTGTATTGTCTATGCATCAGCCTGTTTTCGTTTACAATTTATTTTATTTACCAACTTGGTTCTGATTAAAATATACCTTATGAGCCCAATTATTTAGGAAATCAGCGTTATTATTTCGATGCCGAATAGTACAATCCCCCATTAATTTATTGAAGTAAAGTTTAGTCATTTTGTAAGAAAAATAAGTCTAGCATAGGTAAAGGACTTATCTATGGCCATAAATAGGTATGTTATTTAAAATGTCAGTACGTAGCTCAATTATGTGAAAACATCAATTTGTTGAAGCCGTCGCATAAAAACGTAAACACACAAGAATTTGCAATTCTGGGGCTATGGGAAGATGGAAGATGGGGAGATGTGGTGAAATATTTAATTCTACCTTTATATCATAGGTAGAATTAAATATTTCACCACATCTCGTGACAACTGAAACTTTTTTTGGATTTTTCACAATTTTTTTGGGCCTGTCTATTAAATATATGAGAGGAACGCTAAAGTTCAACCTTCTGTTTGAATTATCGTCAAACAACTTATTGTAATGATCTACCTCTTCAATTGCATCCATTTTGATAGTAATCATTCAAAAAAACAACAATATAGAAACTCGACAACGCATGAACACAACTAAAATTTACAATTTGACGTGACAATCTATGCTCAAGCGCGGTCTCGACCACACTTGGGTGATTATAGATCAAATCACTGCTTGGGTTCGATTCGCGAACTGAGTAACGATCTAAAATAAAGCCAAACTCAGCTGAACTATGATCAATGAATCTATTCTTGAGGAACGTTCTAAAATTAAAATCAGACTTAAAATTAGTTTTAAACAGAGATCAATACTTGAGTTTCCTTCTGTAATACGGACCTAAGTCGCCCCACCACACCATGCACTTATACTTTCGCGTTGGGGCGAAGCCACGAACCGAGTTGCCATGGTATAACAATTTTTGTTGCATACTTTTAGTCTATTACGCGGGACTACTAGTGGCTCTTGTGCTATTTTCCTCTTATTTTATTTATTTTGGTTTACCAACAATTGTTTACACTGGTTATAGGCATAAAAAACAAGCAAAAACAGATAAACAATAGTGCACAATCACTTATAGGTAAACTCAGCATGCAAAACGAAAGTTGTACGTACAAAAGAGAAAAAAAAGAGAGAATAAAGCTACCTTAATTTATATCAACTACTATTATCTAAAATGTTAAATGTTATATTGATCCTGACACAGAGAACAAAGAGAAAAAAAAAAGTTAAATTAATCCTTATCTAGGCTTTTCAAAGTCTTCGCTTTTAAACTGTATAGTGAGTCAAAGTGCAAGTCGATTAGATCGCTACTTTCATTAATTATCTTGCTTAACCTCGCGACAGGGGAACTAGCGCCTAAGACCGTTCGTCGGAGCGGTGGACAGAGTGGCGTAATTGGCTTACGAGGAATCCTTGAAGGCACACGAAGTTTAAAAGAATTTAGTATCTGTGGGCAGTCAAATTTATTGGCCATTACTATGCCCACAAACATTACGTCGATAAGGCTTCGGCGCTTTTCCAGCGAAATCATTTTAAAGTATTTCAACCGCTTGCTATATGAACGCATTTTTTTTTCTATTCCGCTGGTAAACGCCAGGTGCCACAGAAAGCGTTTTTGGATTCTCTCCAGACGCAACGAATGCGTAGCATAGTGCGGTAGCCAGATCACACTACAATATTCCAACAGGCTTCGAATCAGACTATTGTAAAGCATCATTTTAGTTTTAGGACACCTAAACTGTTTGCAATGTCTTAAAACGAAACCAAGCATTCTAGAAGACTTTTTTATTATGCAATTTACATGTGGGATAAAAGTTAATTTAGCATCAAAAGTAACACCGAGGTCATTTGTTGTGTTTAATTCTGCTATCTTGGTTTCATTTTATGTGATAATCTTCTATTACTAAATTATGTTTTCTTGTAAATTTGACATGATAGCATTTACTGGGATTTAACAGCATTGAATTGCGTCCGCACCTCAAGCCTATTGAGATCACTCTGCAAAAGAATGACATCATGTTGGGACTTAATAATTTTAACAAATTTCAAGTCGTCGGCATACATAAAAACCTTAGAATGTAAGAAACACTTTGGAATATCATTTATAAAGAAATTAAACAAAACTGGGCCCAGATTAGAACCTTGTGGAACTCCGGAAGAGATATATCGGTTGTCAGACTGAAATCCGTTTATCACTACATAAAAAGATCTGTCCAGAAGATATGAGCTTAACCAAGAAAGCAATGATCTAGTTAAACCATAAGCTTGCAGCTTATGAATTAGTATTTTATGTGAGACTTTGTCGAAAGCCTTACTAAAATCCGTATATATGACGTCGGCTTGGTGACCTGAATCAATTGCCTCTGATAACAGCTCGGTGAACAGAAAAAGATTTGTGTTTGTTGATCTAGCTTCCACAAAGCCATGCTGCTCGTCGCTAAGCTTTAAGTGCTTTTGAATAAATGGACAGATCAGAGACTCAAAATTTTTAGCAAAGCACGACAAAATTGATATCGGTCTGTAATTAGAGACTAAATCGTCCTTGTTAGCTTTATGTATAGGTACAACCTTTGCCACCTTCCATTTTGATGGAAAGACCCCGGAGGTTAAGGATTTATTGTAAATAAGTGACAACGGGGTGACCAACTCAGCTGCACACTCATAGATAAAGATAGGTGGTATCCCATCTGGCCCAGCCCCCCTATTGCAATCCAGACTTTTTAGCTTTTTATAGAGACTTTCACTGCTAACAATAATGTTTGATAAACATAAACTATGAATTTCAATGTTATTTAAAAACTCTGTGTTATTGTCGTTGTAATCGTCTTGAATAGGGCTATAGACAGAAGAAAAGTAAGATGCGAAAAATTCACATATTGTCGTGGGGTCAGATGATGTACTAGTACCATTTGTCATAGCAATGGGATAGGAGCTTGACCCACCTCTTTTACTTTTAACGTAACTCCAGAAAAGCTTCGGATTATTTTTGAGTTCGTCTTCCAATCGCTTCATATAATTGTTGTAACAAAGTTTTGCAAGGTCATTACAGCGCTTAGTTATAATCTGCAGTTAAATTTTGTCTAAAGGGTTTTTGTAAATATTGTGGCGATTTCTGATTTTATTTTTGCAATTAAGTAATTTAATTAGATCCCGATTGAACCATGGTGGAAATTTTCTTTTTTTGGCACTCGTTTATTTATAAATGTTTCTATACCTTCATATATAACGTCATAAAATACCTCCACCATCTCATTAATTCCCTGCTGTGCTTTAAATAACCCATCCCAGTCAATTTCACTCAAATATTTCCGAATCGGTATGTAACTCGTTTTTCGGAAATTAGGTCTACCGCAGGTAGTGTTATAAGGGAGTTTAGCTTCCTTATTCAGAGAAATCACAATTTCGAGGGGTGGTTGATGCTGGTGAATGTTAGCAATCGGATCCACACTTTGACTCACTCTACACAAAGAATGGTTATACAGTATAAGATCTAAAATGCGGCCTGAAGCATTACATACATTGTTAAATTGATTAAGCCTATTAACATACGTGAAATCTATCAAAGTTTGACTTATATTGGACAACTTAAGGCACGTATCAGAATTATTGACTATGTCCAATCAATATCACCGATATTGAAATCACCTGCGATGCAAACATATGATAAGTTTAACTGTTCTAACACTGCATTACACTTTGACATAACCTTTTCATCTTTTTCAAAAAGCTAGTCGTTGTTTGTTACAAATTTGCAGGTTTCAAATACATATAAAGACGGGAGGGTAAGCAGCTTTTGCTTAATAAATACAGGTTTACAAGAGCAGCTGTTGCAGATGGATTATACATAACTGCTAGCTGTTTTACAAAACAGCTTCGTTATGTAAAACTGTTAAACGATGTTAAGATTTTCCATTATTACTGAACTTTAACACGCAGAATTGCATAAACGTTTTGCATTATATGAATGCAACGGTCAACGATTAGAGGTTATGTCAAACAGCGTGAAATGAAACGTCAGATTGTGAATTTTAGTTCTTAATTTTGTCGCTCGTGGTTCTGTGTGTGAAATAAATAAAACGAGTAATATAAAGGAAAGTACCTAACTCAAGGGAAAACAGTGATTTTAAGGACAATTTTAATAAGTAGTTGTAAGAGCTTTATAAAAGTCAGTCTTAAAAATACTAAATAAAACACCAAACTCTTATGCAGATAAGTGATTCTGCATTACGTCCAAACGTGTGTAGCGTGTGTGCGTATAAACGTAACGCAATGACGCAACATCACAAAAGAACCTGTTTTGTAAAACATTTAGCGGTTATGCGGTTATGTAAAACAGCGGATTCCACAATCCATCTGCGATACACAAAAAACGAAGGACTCGTAGTAATAAATGTTAGGGGTTAAAGTATGAAATAGCCGATTTGTACTGAAAAATTGAAACATTTTTTATTTTTTTATTGAACATGTTTATTTAATCAAAATAGATACCATTATTATCTATACATTGCTGCCATCTAATAGGAAGGTCATTTATGCCTTTGCGATAGAACTCTCGTGATCTAGATTCGACAAACTGTGTGAAAGCATTTTCTACTGCCTCCTGAGAAGAACACTTTTTATCACGTATAAAATTGTCCAAATCACGAAAAAAAACAAGGCCAAGGTATGGCGAATACGGAGGTTGACGTATGGTTTCTAATTGCAGTTCCTGTAGAGTTAAAACGGTTTCTCGTGCTGTATGAGGTCTCGCGTTATCATGGAGTGTTCGTTCACGGAGTGTTGCAAAAAAAATTGTGGCCACGTTTACTCCAAAACCGGCCATGTTAGGACTATTCCTCTTGAGGGACAAAGAACATGGAGCAATAATGGTGAACATCGATTCATGAGTCAGTAGTCATGAATGAGTTTTGCTATCATTGTTCGGGTTTCGGCACAGGAGACATCTGCCGTTATTGCTTGACCAGATCGGAGAAAGCTATAGTGAATAACACCATTTTGAGACCACCAAACAGTTACCATTACCTTTATATTGGTAAGCTTGAGTTTAGGACACTGTTGCGGCGTTTGACCTAAGGTCAGCCATTACATTTTTCGCTTACGGCTATCGTAAAAAATCCACTTTTCATCACATGTCACAATTCGATCCCATATTCCTTCATTTCTGTATCGATTCAACAAGGCAACACAAGTTTCAACACGCGTTTCTTTCTGCAGACCAGTCAAATCATGAGGCACCCATTTCTCATACTTTTCTATTTTATTGATTTGACGCAAATGAGTCAATATTGTTGGTAAGGTAACGTTAAACCATAGTTTGGCTCGGATCGGCTTTCACCATCTCTTTCAATTCATTGTTATTCACCTGTGTGGGCGGTCTTCCACGGGGTTCGGTCTTCAAATCAAAGTTTCCATCACGAAAGCGTTTAAACCAAAATCGCACGGTGCGTACAATATCAGTCCCCTCTCCAAACGCAACATTGATATTGCGAGCTGTTTCTGCCGCGTTAGTTCCGCGTCGGAACTCGTATTCAAATATAATTCGAATTTTCGAAGTATCCATCTTTCTTGTCTAAGCTGAATAAAAAAAACAACTGAAAGTCGATAATCGAAAGTTGCACATTTTTTAAAAGAAGAACTACGTACCATGTGAAAAAAAAATCACTCAAAAATCTCAAACTCGGTTCTAAGTCAATTCGAAGTACCTATTACAATAAAACGGCAATTGCATACTTTAACCCCTATTATATGAAACAAAAAAGAGTGAGCATCCGTGGCTGCGGTGGATTTGATCGGCGATGTTGTTATTCGTTGAGCCTGGGGCTTGGCAGTGCACGCCACGCAGTGTCAGTACGCGGCTACTTGCTGCTCCGCAGGTGAACGTGCCCACGCCGGACTACGGCGGGCGGCGCGACATCCTGGAGCTGTACCTGGCGCGCGTGCGGGCCGGCGCCGACGTGGACTGCGACGTGCTGGCGCGCGGGACCACGGGCTTCACCGGGGCCGACCTGGAGAACATGGTCAACCAGGCCGCGCTCAAGTGAGTGTGCCAAACTACTATATATGATTATGAGACCAGGACTGGCCTAGGACTAACCAGTTTTAGGTCGTAGGTTCGAACCTAAGCGCTTTACTTTGTATAAATCATTTCATCACCACTGCTCTCAAAACGGTGAAAGAAACATTGTGAGGGAATCGGCATGCCCTAGAACGAAAAAGTTGACCCACTCCCTCTCACAGAGAGCAGTACCCTAATTACGTAATACACGATCAATCGAAATTTGAATCGTTCTGAATCAAATTGCTAATCCATTGCTTCATATGTTAGAAAAAATAATCTGCTCAACAACGTAAATAACGCATTGAATGTTGTTGAACTGTCAAAATGAAACAAATTTATTGTAATCGCTTACGAAAATATGTTGCGTACTTAGTTAGCTGGTATGCATTGGGTACAGTATAGATTGTATATGCTTCAAAAACATAGTCTCTTCTCACACAGGGAACAAGTATCGATCGCTTTGCTTGCTCAATTTCGATGCTTTGCGACATCGATGTGACTCAAAAAAGGCAAACAAAAACTGGCCGAGATCCTGAAACTATTTGCAACATGTAAAAACCTGTCCGATCCGTCAGGGTGTTGTTAAGTATTTATTTATTTTATTTATTAAAACTTTATGCACAAGTAAAAAAAAATACTGTACAAAGGCGGACTTAATGCCTGAGGCATTTTCTACCAGTCAACCTTAGGGTGGTGCAGAGACAAAACATGGCAGGTGCAACATAAGTGATAGATAACTTGATAATTAATACCTACTAATACATAAAACATACATAGATACATACATATAAACCGAATCAACTTTGTCAGGAGAAATAACGATAGGTAGAGGAGAAAACAAATCCAGCAAATCAGCGCTGCAAAGATTCTGCCAACTTTTCACGAATATGTTTACATGCCATCAACTTGAAAGATAACCGACTGGTTGCCATCCTGATATTCAGAGGAAGCGCATTCCAAAGAAATAACGCCTGGACAAAGAAAGAAGAGTGAATAAAACCAGAGCGGTGAGAAGGACATCGTAGAAGACGATTGTTGGTAGAACGAAGATTTTTGCTATGGGCAGAGCAAAGGTATTGAACATGGGAAGTCAGGTAAGACGAAGAAGTGGGTTTGTCGAGTATAGAATACAACATTAACAGAGCCCTCAACTCTCTGTGCTGACGTATGGGTAACCATTTTAAAAGCAATCGATGCGCAGACACATATTCATACTTACGGAGATTGAAAACGAATCGAATGCAGTTATTTAGAAGGCGGTCAAGTTTATTGAGGAGATCTGCATTCAGGTCATAGTAACACACATCACCATAGTCTATTATGGGAAAGATTAGGGACTGTACAAGCATTGCCTTTATGTGTGATGGGAGAAGGTTTTTCAACCGATAGAGCGACCGCAGCGTTCCGGTGACTTTTTTACTTACAGTCGTGACCTGCTTTCGCCAGTCAAGACATGTGTCAACATGCAGACCAAGATCCTTAACATCGGAGCCAAACGGGATGACTGAGTTGTCAAACATTACAGGTGGCACAATTAAGCCATTCAGCTTCCTCGTACTGTAGGTGCTCCCTACAATGATAGCCTGACACTTGGTAGGATTAACCGCCAACCCAAAACGATCAGACCAGCTTTTAACCACACCTAAATCCCGGTTTAGCTCCTCAATCGCATCGGATATGCTGTCCACACTTGCCTGGCAGTAAAGCTGCAAATCGTCAGCATAAAGATGATACGCAGTCTGAAGTTCAGTGGTAATGAGATTAATAAAAATGGAGAACAAAAGAGGAGATAATATACCGCCCTGAGGGACGCCAGCTGCAAGATCACACCAACCCGACGAAGAGTCTCCAGCACGAACAGACTGCTGACGCCCCTGAAGATAAGAGGAAAACCATTCCAATGCCTCCCGAGAGACCATAAGATAGGAAAGGATGGATAAGAGGACTTCGTGACTGACGGTGTTAAAAGCATTGGAGAAGTCAATTAATACTAAGACTGTAACTTTAGTGTCTTCCATTCCCGCCTTATATCATCAGTCACTTTAAGGAGAGCTGAAACGGTACTGTGCCCAGGCCTGAAACCGGATTGAAATGGACTGATGAGGGAGTTGCGGTGAATAAAGTGGGAGAATTGCCTATGAACACTGGCCTCGAGCACTTTAGATAGAAAGGGAAGGATGGATATTGGGCGAAAGTGACTAGGAAGAGAGCGATTGGGTATCTTAGGTAAAGGCCGAACAAGGGCTTTACGCCAGAGGGAAGGGAAAACACCGGTGTAAAGGGAAAAGTTTTTGATGTGGGAGATTGCAGGAAGGAATTGATCAAGAGCCGCTACGATCATATGGCGGCTGATATTATCGCAGCCCACCGCTTTGGATTTAATGGAAAGAATTATCTTTTTGATCTCTCCCGGGTCGACAGGGGTGAAGACGAAGGGGTTAATATTAGGACGCGTCAGACCAGCAAGGTAGTCGAGGGTTTGACATTTGATTGGACTATCTAGAGTGGGAACAGTGGAGAAGTATCGTACTGAAAGACTATTTATGTGGCAATTTTTAAGAAAAAATAAAATAAAATTACACTGCATTTTTTTTCAATGGGGGTTATTATTGGGATAATACACAAGGCGCCGGCGACCGACGTTTAGCGGGTGTATACAAGGCATAACTTATGATCTCTGTTGATAATGTGCTAATTTTTAATGGAATTGGGATAATTTTGGTACAAAAACGTGAATTTTAAATAGCAATATCTTTTTTATTTTCAATAATAATAAGATATTTTACTAGTTTTTGATAAAGTTGTAGCGGTTACACCGCCACATACAAACTACGCATCAAAGACATTACGTCACACAAATCCTACATCGCGCAATTAGAGTTTACCGCGCGAACGACATATATAAGACTATCCGACATCATCAGTTGGGCAGTCGGCCCGCCAGACACAACACCCGTCTGGTCGGAGGATCCTCCCTTTTCTAAGGTGAATGAGTGAACTTTTCACCCTGTTCCTCATACCCCTAAAAAGTTATTTAAAAAAAATCTTTTTATTTCAGGCGTATTTGATCCATACATATTGTTAGTAGAACGATTTAAAACTACATTAGTATTTAAAATTAGGATATTAATTAAAGTATTTGCCGCTCTCAGGGCCCCGCGCACACGCACTGGGCGCAGCGGGCCGCGGGAGCCCCCGGCGCCTGGAAATGTTGTATTGTATTCGGAGAGTGTAGAAGGCCCGCTGCGTGTAGTTGTCCCACAGATTGCAGGTATAGAGAGTTTGGCAGAATGCTTTAAAGAGTGTAATCTTTACCTCTAAACTACACCTTGCAAATCTGCAGTACTATGTACCCTTTGCAGATCGGTCAGGGTGTTTTTTACACAGTGTATATGCAGCCTAATTTAGACGAAATTGACACTCCTATTTATTACTACTGACATTTCATTTTTTGACGTGAAACTTTTAGGCGGCGATTCAAACTCAAACTCTTTTCAAATAACCCAATTACAATTTTTCAGGGCTGCGATAGACGGCGCAAAGAACGTCTCAATGAAATACCTAGAAGATGCCAGAGACAAGGTGCTGATGGGTCCGGAGAGAAGGTCGCGACTACCTGATGAAGAAGCCAATGCTATTACTGCGTATCACGAAGGTGGACACGCCATTGTCGCGTACTTCACTAAGGTAACACACACTCTCACACTGCTCTCTTCTCCAAACTCACACGGCTATACCCCCAATCTGAAACTGTCAGATCCCCAATCTCTCTCCATGAGTTCTTAATTTCACACTCCTCTCCATTTTCTTTCGGTCCGTGCTATGACACCTATTGAAGCGGACTGAAGCCAAGCCAACATATGGATTTAAAACAATGTAGTTGGTCGATTCTTCTACGTCTCTGTACCGCTCGTCTCCGCGTCAGTAGAATCGCACTCTATTGATTTCAGAAATAGGGATGATGACTAAAAAAATGTTTTTGTCCGTAATGTAGATTATGAAAAAATTACGTACACGTATTTTTTATTTTTTACGTTATCAAAAGATTACGGCGATACATTGAGTTATAATGTGCCACGACGTCACGATTATGTAGAATTTATACATACTTGTGACGTAGCGACCCCCACTCCCTAACTCTAACGCGTTTTATCTAAGTATTTTTTTATTAATATGTTATCGAAAAAAATACGAGTCTAATTTTTTTTTATTATCTGACTGACGGACTAAATATAATTTCTTTTTTTTGACCCAGGCATCTTCCCTATTATATTGATTTAGGGGGTAAAAAAACTAATAACTCTATTCTTTATCTATTTATTAAGAACTAGCTTTTGCCCGTGGCTTCGCCCGCGTGGATCTCGTAAAATATCCCACGGGAACGTACTACCGGGAATTACGTACTTAATAGCCGAGGAAAAGGTCATTGACCCCTACCGCTGCGCCCGCGTTGTCGTCAACCATAATTATTTTGTTACGCGTAATTTTGAATCTGAGATATATTTTAAACTATTCATTTAAATGATATGATGTCAACTATATTTTAATCTAAATTAAATGCCCAATTAAAATACCATAATTTATTGGATACGGATTAATATGATACGGGTCAAAATAGCGTCGGAAATATCAATTAAATTTTTATCAATTACTGAAAGATAATAATGGTCATCCTTAGAGGATGGACACGCGGTCTTGTTGGTGAATTTTTTAACACCTTCAATCCTGTAGGTAGTACATAAATTTGATGTTTAGAGCTCTCAGTCGGCATAATTTTTTCCGACATCTTCGACAATAATCGTCATATTTCAGCATGAATCACTACGTCCATTGGTGAACCGTTTGAAAATCCGTTCGGTATTTCTTGAGTTTATCGCGTTCAGACAGATAGACAGACGCGGCTTGGGACTTCGCTTTATAATATGTAAGGACATCATCATTTCAGCCGAAAGACGTCCACTGCTGGATATAGGCCTCCAACCGGCGCTACATCTACCTATAAAGAATAATGTATATTGTCATAATATATTTTGGTATCTGCAGGACTCACACCCGCTACACAAGGTGACGATAATGCCGCGCGGGCCGTCCCTCGGTCACACCGCGTACATACCCGCGAAAGAAAGGTAAATAACTATAAAATAACTATGTAATAGCTTTGACTTCTTTCTTCTTTCTTGATAAACTAGAAGCTTTTAAGCACTTTTTTTTTTAAATCGTTGTCGTTGCCTGTTTGGGGTGCCAGGAACACCTGCAAAATTATAATGGCATGCGTCGACGGCTTTACTCTGACCATTTATGTACCTATGTCTTGATTACTGTCTGAAATATTTTCTTGTTTCATACTATTCAGATCACTTATTTTTCCGTAATCGGGTTACACGGGGTTTTGATGTGTAACATCTTCTTTCTCGCTTTTCTGCAAATCTTTCCTCACGCTATCCTGCAATATGTGGGAGTAATTTCGTGAAAAGGGACGGAAGTGTATTACAGGAAGCGCGCGGTGCTAGAGTTTGCCGTCAGAAACGAATTGAACGAAGCCCCGCCCCTTTAATGTTGCTTATTACCAAGGTGAGATGTCAGATGTTGCACATCATTTGCGGCTACTGTAAGGCTGGCTCGTTTTTTTTTTAACGAATATTGTATATAGATTAACGTGGTTATGTTATACAGATATCACGTGACAAAACAACAGTTACTTGCAATGATGGACACTATGATGGGCGGCCGCGCTGCCGAGGAGCTGGTGTTCGGGCCTGAGAAGATCACGTCAGGTTTGTGACATTCTTTAGTTTATTTTGCCTTAGCCCAGGGGCAGCGTAGGCTAGTAAAAAAAACAGATTACGTTGACCACGTCTACGTTCTGTCTTTAAAAAACCGGCCATGTGCGTGTCGGGCCACGCACAGTGAAGAGTTCCATCGTTGGGATGAATATTTACGCATGCACGGTTTTGATTTTATTGACCGCAATAATAAATGCATGCCCTTCAAAATGGTTGAGCTAAATGATGCTGATCCATGCGTCATGTTCGTGAACGGGCGCCGTCAGTGGGGACTGGTCATCTCTTAGCTGCCATGGCTTATTTTAATTATTTTTGATTTTATATTTTTATTATGGTCGCTTTTAACGTGCACGTTTTACTACATTGTTCTCACATCTATAATTTTAACATGAATGATGTAACCAATGTTTTGTAACAATATTCTGATTTAAAAGAGTGTCCATGGAGTTTCTTGCCCGTTCGTATTTGGAATAAATGATTTGAGTTTGAGTTTAAGTTGGTATTTCTCGAAAAATTTATGAACAACTGAGTTATTAATGCAGTTGTAACCGAAAATAACCCACACCTTTTTGTGACTTAAATAAAAGAGTTACCTACTTTGAAACATCTTAATCTTTTAAATTCTGGTATCCAACGTTACCCCACACGCTTAAGCGCATTGAAGATTTCTTTTCATCCCTCCGGGGAGAGCCACCGCTAATTGTTTTTACCGTAATTTAATCAAAAGCGTTTATACAGAAAGTGGGCAACGTCGCAAATAGCTGTCAAATATCGCCGTTTTGATTGATTTGGCAATAAAAGAAATATGACATTTCGCTAACAAGTGCCTAAAATAAACATGACATTTCGCTAACTAGTGACCTAAAATAAATATGACATTTCGCTAACTAGTGACCTAAAATAAATATGACATTTCGCTAACTAGTGACCTAAAATAAACATGACATTTCGCTAACTAGTGACCTAAAATAAATATGACATTTCGCTAACTAGTGACCTAAAATAAATATGACATTTCGCTAACTAGTGACCTAAAATAAATATGACATTTCGCTAACTAGTGACCTAAAATAAATATGACATTTCACTAACTAGTGACCTAAAATAAATATGACATTTCGCTAACTAGTGACCTAAAATAAATATGACATTTCACTAACTAGTGACCTAAAATAAATATGACATTTCGCTAACTAGTGACCTAAAATAAATATGACATTTCGCTAACTAGTGACCTAAAATAAATATGACATTTCGCTAACTAGTGACCTAAAATAATGACGTTGTCCACTTTCAGAATGTACGCTATTAACTAATCCATAGTGTAGCGGTGCTCGGAGTACACCTTTCTAATTTCCATTGATGTAGTGCAAATAGTCTCCGAGTAAAATGGCTGTGTCCGTCCGTCCGTCTGGATGTACCGGACGGGCGGACGGACAGACATGACGAAATGATTAAAATTATTCTTCTCTTCATTTAAATCGCGAAATTAAAAACAGCTGTCCCATACATTTTTATTTTATTTTTGTCTTATTTTATTATTTCTGTTTATGCTGCACCGGTTCGACGTCATCACGTCAACGCCGGCTGTCTCTGAAAACCAGCGCTGGGGCTCTGTCTCGCATAGGGTCCCAGCATTATGCTGAGTGATGGCCGTTTTGCGTGGATGTGACGCATATTTCCCCCAAATTTGTTTTTTAGTGTTAGGTTCCTTTGCTTGCGTCATATGTACCGCAAATAAACGTATTTTCTTCTTTCTATACAGTTTAGAACAGTAGGTATTAAACTTTAGTATGGAACATTATTCAGTTCGATGGTCTAAAGCACCTCTCAAAGTTCTATGCGTCTTATGCAATTTTTTTTAACACCTTATATAGAGTTAACACTGTATATGACAAAATGACAACTAAAAGAGAAATCTCTTTTCAATTCCAGGCGCTTCATCAGACTTAAAGCAAGCCACTTCAATAGCATGCCACATGGTCCGCGAGTGGGGCATGAGTGAGAAAGTGGGACTCCGCACCATGGAGACCTCTCGCAGCACGATGCAGCAGCATGAACAGCTGGGACCATACACCAACGAGCTGGTCAGTTACGTTACAGCAACATAATTAGTCTATAATGTTCCTCCACAGGCCTCCTGTTGTGGGGAGCCTACCGCGGGTTGGTGAACAGAAAAAGAATATTATTATTTATACCGAATTCCTGTTTCAAGAGCAGTGATGAAAAAAAATCCACAACGTTAATAGCAATATCAAAATATTTTATGTCTCATTAACCTACATGGATACTTATGAAACGTCAGAATTTAGGTGCCCGGTTCTAATTGGTCGTTGTGAGCACCATTAAAATACCACCCGGTATTATTTTATCCAGCAATCTTTTTGCGAATAAAGCTGAAATATTGCAAAGGACATAATTAAAAAAAAATTGAATAATAGGTTTTTGTTCAGAAATGAAATATACAAGGAGCTTGTCCACTTTGAAATGACGCGCCCCACTACCGCACTACCGCGTGCGGAAATGCAGTAGCGGGGCGCGACATTACAGTGGACAAGCTATAACTGAAAACCCAGCAAGGGGTAATTGAACTCATCATAATGGGACTTTTAACAAGGGACCAACGCCGAAACTATGAAATTATTCTGCTGTTCCATACATTTTGCGAACAAAACTTTATGAAACTACTGATATTTTTGTACACGAGTCAAAAATAGTAACTATAAAATACAGAACAATGAATAGATAGATAGATGTTTCGTTATATCGTTTATTTGGTGCACACATAAGACATAGCACAACATAAATAGGCAGTCATGGTGACTGCCGACCGCACTGAAAACATTAAAACACAATTTAAACAATGCACAGTATACACAAATTAAACTTTTCACGTAGCGTAATTGAGCTGCACTTACTGCTACTACAGCATGTCGGTGACGCTAACCCATAAGTTTTCCCCCAACAAGCAGTTTTCACTTAAAAAAATATCTAATAAAATACCGAGTCCGGTTAAAAAAAACAACGACATCAGTAGATTTTCAAATAGTTCTTCGTTTAGCTGTAATTCCGACCCGATTTTTTTAACGAAATTAGTACCATTCTGCGCTGTAATTTCAAAAGATAGGGGTTTATTTATAAACGTTGCTTAAAGTTAAGTGACGTTCAACTTCGAAAATGTACACAGTCGCTAATCATTACTTAACTTTAAGTAACGTTTATAAATAAACCCCAGAGTTGCAAACAAGAATGACACAACAAAAAAAAAAAAATGGATGTGTCAAAAATTGTTCATTGTTCAGTAGAAAAGGTACAGAAATTATGTAATCTTCATTTTATGAGCGTTCATTCAAAAATTTTGCCAACGTCGCAAATAGCTGTCAAATATTTACCTGTGTTGATTAATTTGGCAATATTACTGTATGGAAATATGAAATATCGCTAACTAGTGAACTATTATAACACCGAATTTGATGTTGTAACCATTTTAGGTGTAAAAAAGGCATTTGGAAAATGTCCAAATACTTTTTTTACATCTAAATCTAAATATTCCGTGTTACGATATTAAATTATTGCATTTCATAATCAATATTCTAGTTCACTAGTTAGCTATATTTCATATTTCCATTGCAGTAATATTGCCAAATTAATCAAAACAGGTAAATATTTGACAGCTATTTGCGACGTTGCCCACTTTCTGTATAAACGCTCAATATTTTAACTACTTTTTTTATTCTAGTTGTTGTCGACTTTTCCTCATTCCAGCTGCTATGATAGGATGCCTACAATTAACTAAAATAATAATGGCTGTTGCAGGTGGACGGTGAAATAAAGAAGATTCTATCAGACAGTTACGACCGCGCTAAGATGATCCTGCGGAACCACGCCAAAGAACACAAGGCTCTAGCCGAAGCCTTACTCAAGTGAGTGACTCTATCAAGTGTAGGTAGTCCGTGACTTGAGGTCTTGATTAGTAGAGCGAAACATGGAGTTTGAAAATATTTTGAGTGAAATTAATTATTACGATGAAATAGAGTACTATGAAGATATTCCTTTGCGATGTCGTTTATCAAAAATCTGTATGAGGGATGCCTCGAATCCTTTTGAGTTACCAAGTGAAAATTGCAAACTACAAAGGCCATAAAATACGCCAGGCCTTCACCACTTTCTAGTGCTTTAGCTGGGAAGAAGAAGTGGCGCAACAAACTCTCCATCTGCCTGGCTTTTGACAACGATTTTGGGGGTGGCTTTCAGGCTAAACAAATGCAGCTTAGTGCCAGTATTTAACATGTAGCGATTGCCTATCTGACCGCCACGACACAGTTACTGGGTAACGTCATAATATTATAGTAACGTCCATTGAAATATTTCCTAAAGAAAATGTGAAACTACCAAAATGAACCCACTGATTACTTATTTGATCTTCGTCACTCAATCGAAATCAAACAAAAAAATTTGCTGTTCCATAGAAAAGTACTGTACTAACACACTGAACATTTATGGAACAGCTAATTATTATTTTCATATTTCAGAGTTGATCCTATAGTAAAATATGTTAATTTTCATGAGTTTACCTGCAATACTGTAATTGCATTTTTTTAAATTGCAGTGTGCAGTATAACTCACTTACCATATACATACCCAGAAAACAACCAGTAATCAACCTCACCATCTCTCCCACAGGTACGAAACCCTAGATGCAGAAGACATAAAAGCTATAATGAATGGTGAAAAGCTGAAGATGGAGCACCTCGGACGCCCCAACAAGGAGCCGTCGCCCAGCCCCGCCAGCCCCGCGGCCCCGGCGGGCCCCGCGGCCCCCACCAGCTCGCCGGGGCTCCTAGGGTCCTCGCACCCGGCCCCTGCGTAGTTCTTGCCCCATACAAAACGCTCTAAACGTCTAAACCCAGTGCAAATTGAAAATTTTGCAGGCACACTTGTAAAGATTTGAAATAAAAATAAGTAAAACATGCTACGATTTAGTCTGAGTTTGATTGTAGCTAGATGTTGTGTCGGTCTGGGGATGTGTTATGAAGTGTGTGTCTTCGCATCCAGCGTTGACGTCGCGTGAACACTGCGTAGACGGTGCGTAAAGTAAGTAAAGTCAGGGAGAATTTTAGTCAAATACGCTAAATTAAATTGTCCGTATATTCAAATTTGATAGTTTTATAAAATGGCTTGGCCTGCAAATTGACGTAGTGTGTCGATTTGCTTAACAATAATTTTACCCGAACTGTACGCACAAAGCGCTAGTCGCATAGACGTGGTTGAATACGTTTGATGAACGCCATGTGCGAAGACACAAAAGCCATCATTAGTCTGTTGCAAAAAAGCGATAGCGCTATACATCCTGCATAGCTCCATCTCTTTCTCACACTTCAACAATGGTTGCTCGATCACTTCATAGTACGACCCTAGAGTCTTCTGATAACAAGGAGGATCAGCAGAAGCAAGCTACAAACAATTTGTAATTTAAAAGTTAAAACTAGCTACATTCTATAAATCATTTAGTAAAAGTTGTAACACAGTATGATTTGGAAAGTGTATTAATATTAGATGAAAAATAATCAATATGTCATTCACAGAGTACGGAGACGTTTCAGCGACAGCTGATAGAGGCGGTATTCCATACAAACCTAGCTTGTTACCGTTTAACGACCCAAATGAGGACTAGAAAACTTGAAGTTGTGCGCTCAACGCGCAACGGTGCCACGATCCACAATTTTATATTAGTACAGCCACAGCATAAATAATAACAGTATTCTATCTTCTAAGAAAACGTCCGAAACGACGCGCTTCGAAATCTCAGTGTATATCAGTACTCAACAGAATCGAGTGCGCGGCAGTTACGCACGGACAAGGAAGGCTAATCTATCGAGCACCAATTACCTACGGCTGGTAATTATTTCAAGGTCACTGCCGAGATATAATACTGCTACTTATTCCTTCTGTGGTACTGCCGTCTCTGCCGGGCGGCGATTCCGTGGTCTGTGATCCAATCAAACCCCGAGTAATGTCAACCCAGCGGTACCCCTCTATTCCTGTGACATTCATTTCCTATTTAAAAGCGATCGTCGCGTTTTACGGTTTGCCGAACAAAAGTGACATAATATGCACATGACGATCGCGGCCACCGCTTTTTAATAGGGCTCTGGGATAGGTATATTACTAATCTGTGTTCGCATAATTTAGTTACGGACTGACAGCACTCGCTGACTCTCTGCAGCTAAGTAGGCCTTCGAGTCTAAATAGGCTGTTTATAAATTGTGTTTATATGCCAAACACAATATTTATTCCTGCTTAGAGCATGGCACAGACGAAGAACTTTAGATATATTATCTGCGAAAGTTCTGAAAACATTGAATAATAAATTTTATGTTTAGTGACATATGGTGCAAACTTGTTCGAACATCAACCAAGCTAAATATAATAACAACAGACGTTCGGAAAGTTATTTTTGTACTGACTATAAGTACAGAAGCATGAACCAATTTTCGTAATACTATATTGATGATACCTACATGTGTTACAACTTTTACCTTACCACAGCGCCAGATATAGCTTCAAACACATTAACATCTACCCAAAAAGCTTCGCACACGAATGTGAACATTATTTGTATAGCTTTAACGATCTTATTCGAATAAATTGCTTCCTCACATTCGCTTTTACGAATATGAACATTTATGTTATGTACATAAGAATAAGACTCATATTCGTATGGAGTGCTTACTTAGCACCTTACAGTTTTCAAATGTTTGAAGCTTTAATTGGCGCCGGCTTTTTGTAATCCAGTTTAATTTGTTATTGAGAGTTATGGAAGAAGCAATACAATAAAAGTAAATAGTCATAGTCTATTTAGTCTCGAAGATATTTTGTGTATTTGTAAATGAAGAAAAACCAATAAAAATGTAAAACTGGAATATGTTTTTGATTGATGATTTTATATATAAACCTTGACTCCTAAACCTAGCAAAAGATTCGCTATGCGGAATTTGGTGTTACCATAAGTAGGTATCGAAGAACTTCATATTTAAGCAGTTTGTAAACAAAATCCCGTGAACACGATGACCACATCTGTTACCGCCCCGGTTCTATAGCCGCCGATCGCTGCAAACAGAAATACTCCTTACGGTGCATAGACATGAAGTTCTTCGTTGGTACTCATCATTATGAACAACTTTTAATAAGGGGAGGCAGGAACACTGCAACTTGAAAGAGCAGAGTAGTTGAGAGTATGTCATGCTCACTTAATGTCTCGCTGATGGTGGCGAGTGTGTTGGATCATTCGGTTCCCTACAAAATGGTTGAGCTGGATGGTGCTGATCCACACGTCATGTTCGTGAACGGGCGCCGTCAGTTGAGACTGGTCATCTGTTATCTGCCAGGGCTTATTTTTAATCGTTTTTGATTTTTATATTTTTTTTACATTGTTCTCACTTATAGCATCAACAAGAGTAATGTACCCAGGATTTTGTAATTTCTATATTTAAAAGAGTGTCCTTGGAGTTTCTTGCCCGTTCTTCTCCATAGAGATCTACGTTTTGGAATGGGCAACTAGCTTCAGCTTTCTGAAAGTCTGTCTCTTTTTAAAAGTGTCTGTAAATGGTTTAATTGAAATAAATGCTTTGAGTTTGAGTTTGCAAGGAAAATCGACAAAATAAAGAGTGCAGTAGTGGCCCAGTGGTGGACTTACGAGTCGTGGCCGTTAGGTTCGGTTCTAACCCTGACAGGTGCTTTACTTTGTGTAAATTATTTAATCATCACTGCTCTGAGCGGTGAAGGAAAACATTGAGGAAACCGATATGTCTTAGAACCAAGGAGCCCTGTGTCCCAGCAGTAGTGGGAACATTATAGCCTATAGGGAGGCTGAATATGTTATACCTACAGCTCGTTTTTTTTTTCGCTGGCGTATGCTAGCTGTCTTAAGGCTAATAATTTAAATTATGTTCTAAGTTGCGTATTGTAAATTATTTTGCATACTATTATATTGTTTTTTTTTTCTAACTGAATAGACAGCTGTGCTGCTGGGGTGTTTGTTGCGCCACTTCTTCCCAGCTAAAGCACTAGGAAGTGGCGAAGGGTGGGCGTTTTGGGAGACCGTCTTACTTATGTAGTTTTGAAGTTTGAAAAGTGCTGATTCTCAGCCTAGTTTGAATAAATTACTTGAAAAATATCCCATCATCTCAGGACGTTATTCATATTGATGAGGACAACGAGCATGTGAGTAAAGGGGTTGAGGGTAAACAGAAACTATTCTTGTATAAGCGGCAATAAGCTTTTCTGACAAGATTTTGCGGCAATAGCCCAACGAATAAATTGGGGATTGGCAAGCGAGAGGTCTTGAGTTCGATTCTCACCAATTTCACTATTAACAAAACTGGATAGCTCTGGCCCCACAGAGGTCGAGCGGGATACATGTGTGTCATGGAAACTCTATTTAAATAATGTGTGAGCTCGCTCTTCTCAGTATGGACACTTTCGCGTGACTAAGTACGGTGAAGGCAAATCTAGTGATTTAAATCTTTGGGCAGCGGGGTTTGACTTTCTCTCCCTTCTCAATCGCTCTCTCACTGCAGAGAATCGTGACGTCACCGTCGCGTCGTTTCAAATTGTCAGCGGTCTTTCTCCATCTGACGACCAGTGGCCTTGTGGAGTGCAGCGCTGATAGGGGCTTCACTTTACGCTGTCAAAAACGCTCTCTAGGAAAATACACCAACTTACTTTTATAAATAACGTTTCAGTAACTTCATTCGCACGTAAATTGCGGACGCTATGTAGCGTCCACCGCTTTTCTAGTAAGCCGCAGCTTAACAGGACTATCCGCGTCAGTTTGAACACCTTCAAGTTAGTAGAATCAATTGGCACGAGCGAATTTCTCGTTCCAACACCCACGCGGTATTTGCCTCAGTTTGGCCAGAGCTGTGCCGATACATATAGAGGGTTATGCCAGCACATCAACTCCCAATGAGTCCCTCAACAAGAGTATCAAGAATGTACTAATCAAACTTTTGGACTTGTCTGAAAATAGGCCCGCAACACCTTCGAGAAAACCAAGGAAGCACACTCCATACATGCACTATTAGAACCTCTTTTAACATAATAATAATATATATTTATTTAAGGCTACAGGGCCATTGCAGTCTATAGCCATACCCTATAACTTACAAAGTAACATCTAAAAATTATAAGAGTAATATCACACTGGCGATTATCGAGCGTGTTTCCAACGAAGCTACGAACTAACGAACGCGATTGCTGCGTGTGCGTACCGAGCACGCCACGTGTGCGCAACGAGTTAGCCGCGGTTTGGCAACGAGAGCGATTGAGGTAAGTGTACAAGAAAGAACGAGACATCCGAGAGTAAAATAATTGTGCAAATGCTGAGAACCCGTCGCGTAGTCGCGGCGCGGCTAGTTCACTTCAAAAGTACTCTGTGTTCACTTCGCACCCGCGCGGAGAGCACGTTCCGAAATCGCTTTGCTGGAAACACGCTGGCAAATCGTCAGTCTGCTAATACGTGATAAGTGTGATAACGCTCTAGACTAACTTGTGTTACTTATGGCGACAATAACCGACTTTTAATGATTTTATACTGAAGTTAATGATTTGGATAAATATACCTGTACCTATGCTATGTCATATAAATGTTAAAGTATGTAGTAATATATGTTATATTAGAACATTTTCATAATAACTTTTTTAATATGTTTATAGTACATAGTGAAATTAAATTGCAAAGTTTTGTCTAACGCAGATAAAACACTGAGAATCACGCAAAATATATCAAGTGTACGAGTATTTTTCTGGAACCTTCACCATTTTAAAGTTAATTTAATTATTGATCTTTTTTGCGTCATTACGGTGTGCAAAACGAAGCTCTCAACGTTATAAATTCTTATTTATGGAGTCAAAAAGATACTGGTATCCTCACAGTGGCATCACAATTCATCTTCGCCAACATAATATATTAGGCAAAATATACACCGATAGACTAACTAAAAACAGTGATATTCACAATGCTAACACAAGAAACAAGGACAAACTACGTGCTCCCTTTCACCGGGTTCATTAGGTTCATAACTCATTTGTTGGGCTTTGTCTTTTACAACAAGCTACCCTCTTCTTTGCTAGATTTGCCTTTTAATGAGTTTAAAACTAAAGTAAAATCCAACCTTTGTTCAAATTCTATCAACTACCTACTACTTAAATGATAAGAATAGTTGGTCGCTGTGATTAACTCAAGACAATGTTTAAAAATTCTTTCTCCAGAATTAGCTTACCTACTGACAGGTTATATTAGTTTATACAGGGTGTCCAGTAAATAGCACGACATACTGCAGGGGGTGATAGCTTGGGTCACCCTATCAATACAACACAATATATGTTCAGCAAAATCTTACGTTTTACAATTTTTTCCGAAATATCGAAAAATCTCTACCTTGAAACAGATTTTTAAGCATCTCGTAATGAAAAAATCTATTTCTAGAACTCTCTCCGACGAATCAAAATTTATATTTTGATTCGTCGGAGAACATAACTTTTGACCAATCTTCAATACTCCAATTTACGTGGCTCTGGGCATATCTTAGTCTTGAAATACGATGCCCACGCTCCAGTTTAGGGCCGTTTGCAGGTCTAAGGGGTTTTAAGTTAGATTCAGCAAGCCGACGTCTTACTGTCCATGCACTTGGGTTACTTCCTCCGAGGCGTCGAAACTGATTTGTGAGTTCAGTTCCTGTAAGAAAGCGATTTCGAAGCATGGTGTTCACCAAGTATCGGTCTTCTCGTGCTGTGGTACACCTGGTTCTGCCCGTTCCTGGTCTGCGTAGGTTAGAACCAGTTTCTTCGTAACGTCGGAGAACTCTTTGTACTGTTGACAGCGACACACCGACAGTCCTGGCTGTATCGCGCTGACTCCGGCCGGTTTCCAGCATTGTAAGTATTCTGGTGCATTCTTCAGGCGTAAGCGACATAATTTCAGCTTGAATAATGAATATAGAGCACTATCAACATGGTTTATGTACCCACATAAATGACAGATTACAAACAAAAGCAAAACCAAATGCTGTAATTTCGTAGTTCCATCTTCGAAAGTGGCCCTTTTTCAAATTTGATTTTTTTATGATATAACTTTACAATAACTAAGAAGTTTTAATACCTTCATTTAAGGAGTATTACATTGTCTATTAAATACAATTTATTGCATTAACCTAGCATTTTTAGTTTCCGAGATTTTTAGGATTCTTTAAGTGACCCGGATTCATTGCTCTCGAGTGTATTACTATGTCCTTCGATCTTCGTCAAAATCGGCTCAGTAGTTTAGCCGTGAAAACGTTACAGATAGACCGACAGACAGAGTTACTTCAAAAACTGTTTTAACATAGCTGTACCAGCGTTTTGTGGAAAAAACCTAAAAAAAAATGGAACTATAGTAAAAAATGGCACGGGAACAGGAATAATAAAGGAACGTTGGGTAAAAAAAGTACTGGGGGCAGTCTTGACGTAAATCGATTCGTGTAAATGTTGTACGTGTTTAAATGTTTGCCTCTGTGCTTTATTAATTGTTACGGCAAAAGATACCTTAACGGGAAATTGAATTCTTTTAAAATTAAAAGGTTGTCATTGGGAATCATTGGGATGCGAGGTATTAGCACTGTTTGACCAACTGCTGGACCAGTCAAAACTATCTATTGCAACATTTGCAACTCGCAGAGCTACCGGCGGCGGCAGGCCAGCGCCCCTTCCCCTCACCCGCCGGCCAGCGTCCCTCCCCCTCACCCGCCGCGTCATACGCACGTGAACCCGAACATACATACTTATTTTGTTGCGGAGTTCTTTTAAAATTATTATATCTCCTAAGATGTTCATTGAAATCAAGTGATGTCAAGGACAATTTTGTTTACATTTAAATACTTGTGATTAATTACATATTTATTTGGCTGTGGATTAATATTATGTTGATAAAACTCCTTCGCAAATAATGCATTAATTTCGAACAAATTTGATTACGATAAAAAAGGTTATAGTGAGTCAATCTTAAAAGATAGACATATACCGTCGCGGACTTTTTTTTAGAACTTTTAAAGAGGAATAATTCCGTCATACATGATATTTGCGTAACTTATACCGTTAACGCAGCGCACGCAACGGAAGCTGTCAAAAAGGAATATTTTTTCCCGTTTTTGTAACATTTTTCATTTATGCTCCGCTCCTATTGGTCGTAGCGTGATGTTATATAGCCTATAACCTTCCTCGATAAATGGACTATCTAACACAAAAAAAAAATTCAATTGCATTCAGTAGTTCCCGAGATTAGCGCGTTCAAACAAACAAACAAACTCTTCAGCTTTATAATATTATATATATTACTAGCTGACCCGCGCAACTTCGTCTGCGTCACAGAGTGGTTTAAGTAATGAATTTTCCCAGTTTTTTCGCAACATTTTTCATTGATGTGCCGCTCCTACATCATCATAATAGTCATAGCGTTGCCCACGACTTCGTCCGCGTAAATATCATTATCGTGGTTGGATAAATAATATTACTATGTCCTTCGATCTTCGTCAAAATCGGTTCAGTAGTTTAGCCGTGAAAACGTTACAGAGAGACAGACAGACAGAGTTACTTCAAAAACTGTTATGACGTAGCTGTACCAGCGTTTTGATGAAAAACCTAAAAAAAATGGAACTATAGTAAAAAATGGCACGGGAACAGGAATAATAAAGGAACGTTGGGTAAAAAAAAGTACTGGGGGTCTTATAAAAATGTGGGTAAATAAATTAACGATTATATAATTAGTAGTATTTTTTTAAGGTATTTTAAAGTACTTCAGAGTAAATGATATTTTTTAGTTTTATTTTCTTGTGGTAGAAGAACATACTGATTTTCTCCGCAACCTGATCTTGATAACGCGACATACAGTTTGTCCATGTGAAAAGCAGTCTTAACGTAAATCGATTCCTACGTGTTTAAATGTTTGCCCCTGTGCTTTATTAATTGTTACGACAAAAGATACCTTAACGGGAAATTGAATTCTTTTAAAAATTAAAAGGTAAATCATTGGGAATCATTGGGATGCGAGGTATTAGCACTGTTTGACCAACTGCTGGACCAGTCAAAACTAATGCAACTCGCAGAACTACCGGGCGGCGGCAGGCCAGCGCCCCTTCCCCTCACCCGCCGCGAACCCGCACATATCTACTTATTTTGTTGCGGAGTTCTTTTAAAATTATTATATCTCCTAAGATGTTCATTGAAATCAAGTGATGTCAAGGACAATTTTGTTTACATTTAAATACTTGTGATTAATAACATATTTATTTGGCTATGGATTAATATTATGTTGATAAAACTCCTTCGCAAATAATGCATTAATTTCGAACAAATTTGATAACGATAAAAAAAGTTATAGTGAGTCAATCTTAAAAGATAGACATATACCGTCGCGGACTTTTTTTTAGAACTTTTAAAGAGGAACAATTCCGTCATACATGTTATTTGCGTAACTTAAACCGTTTACGCAGCGCACGCAACGGAAGCTCTCAAAAAGGAATAATTTTTCCCGTTTTTGTAACATTTTTCATTTATGCTCCGCTCCTATTGGTCGTAGCGTGATGTTATATAGCCTATAACCTTCCTCGATAAATGGACTATCTAACACAAAAAGAATTTTTCAATTGCAACCAGTAGTTCCCAAGATTAGCGCGTTCAAACAAACAAACAAACTCTTCAGCTTTATAATATTAGTATAGATAATATATAATATTATTACGGACGCTTTTACGAACGTGCACGTCTTATTACATTGTTCTCACATGCATAATTTCAAAATGAATGATGACTTAATACAAAAGCTATTATAATGTAAAAAGACTATACATTTAATAACATTATTATTAACACAAATATAAACATTACCTCAACAACAATATGAATTCTATATTTGTAAATATATTTATTTAATTACTTAACTATAAAACAACAAGTCAAAAAATTAGTCGAATAACCCGCCCCTAACTGTTCCCGGCGCAAAGGTGCCCATAACGCTTGCAGCATTACCACGTTGGATGGCAATGGCTAACCTTTGCACCAAGAACGATCCGGAGCGGGAGTCACCCGTTTTATCACGGAGCCTGTGCCCTATATCGTTAATGAGCTTCTTGGCCTCAGTGCCCCAACACCCCATGGACTCAACGGCAACGGGCACAAAAAGGTAACGTTCCGCCAACGGAGCGTACTTCACCCTCTTCCTTACAGCAGCGTCTTCAGCTGCAGCCGACGGCGAGAGGACCGTGCGACCAAGGTGGCTGGCCGCAACAGTGCTGACGCAAGTTGCGTCCCATATTAGGCACTTGCCGTTCCTCCAAGGCACCAAAGTCAGCCCATCCGGCCGCTTGCCGTCAGTCCTGGACAGACCCGGCGGCTCCAGTACGCAGGGGACATCTGCCGACACGAATGCCCTCCTCACAATATCATTGAGCGCATGGTGACGCGGGAACCTCCCCGAGCAACGACGACAACTCAAAGCGTGATGGCCATCGGCCTCCACCATAGAACCGCAGGTGCATCTGTGGGGTTCACACACCTTGCAGCCCAGGCGGAGGGCCACCGCCACACGCAAAGAGTCATCATCAAGCAACGTGCCCAGGTGAGGCGAAGGAAGCGCGTGCAACCATGCTCCCGATTCTGGCTGCGATACAGCCCTGAGTCTGGCTAGATCAGCCCCCGAGGAACCCACCAGCATCTGCTCCTGGATCAGCTTAGACGTGACGTCATCCCAAGCTCGCTGAACATGCGTTGCGTCGGGGCTTGCTGCACCCATGTTGAGGACAGACCAAGCTGACCCGGCATCCAGCATATATGGTATGTTTGCCCCATCGCCATTGGAATGTAAAATAACAGACACGAGGTCAGCCACCCCATGAGTCGACGCCAGGAAAGCCGACAGGCCCACATCATGCACACACCGCACCCCAAGACCCCCGAGCCGGATAGGAAGAGCTGCCTGCTTCCACTGTGCATCATTAAAAGACACATTCAGGATCGACTCAACAGAAGATTTTAAAACACAGTCAAAAGAAGATACCTCCTCAGGGCAAAGCCAGGTGGGAGCGGTCCGCAAGAGATATGTAATCTTGGGTAAGGCAAAACACATGCGCAAATATAGTATAGATTGTTTACGTTTAGTCTTATTTTTTATTTTTTTTCTTACTGAGTTCTATGTTATGGGGTTTGGTTTCCGCACTTAGTCCGTCAGGTGGACCATTGTGCGTGGGCCATAGCAGCCCTTTGAGGGGTTATTCCAACCAGCCCACCTCCCTCCAGAAGGTAATTAGGTCTCCTGGTTCGTCTAGCTAGAACACTTTAACACACTTCCTCTCTCCTTAAACATCATCATTACATTTAGTTCCTTGCTCTTGTTTCATGTTTATATATTTATATGAATAAGTTTATGCTTTATGTATGTATGTACATATTTATTGTATATGTAGATGGTACACCGCTGACTATCTGCAGTATTGTCTCTCCTATTACCTTTAATCCATCCAAAGGTTGTCTGTAAAAGATCGCTTTAAGCGATAAGACCGCCCATTGTGTCACCCTATGTAAAATTTCTAAATTATGTCTGTGATTTTTATGGTGTACAATAAAGAGTATTCTATCTATCTATCTATCTGTGTATGATCTGGGTGACCCGAGGGTGTCTGTTCTGATCTGGGTGACACCCGTGCATTCATATAGCACGTGCGCAACGGTCTTCTCAGCCTCCATGCACGCCCTCCAGTATTATAAAGTGCTCTGTGCCTCCCGGGGTGCCCTTAGCGAGCGTTCGCCTAATTTTAATTTAGAATAGTTGCTCCTGGCTGGAGGCTTTGAGTGTAGTGCTTAAGGCAGCCACAGGATTGTTCGGTTGAGCAGTAAATACCTTAGTGGTATACCTGCGAGATGCCATAGTTAAAAAAAAAAAAAAAAATGCACAGAGGACTTTTCGTTACCTATGCATATTGTTTGGAAGTGTTTGTTTAGCGTTCTGCCTGAGTACCTACAGTTCTCGATATTTTTGGTTGGTATATTGGCGTGAGCTAGCTGACATAATTATGGCTATACATTTATAATTTAAATGATGTTTTGCGTAATGTAAATAATATTGCATAGTTACTATATTATTTTTTTCTAATTGAACAGACAGCTGTGCTGCTGGGGAGTTTGTTGCGCCATTTCTTCTTCCCAGCGAAAGCACTAGGAAGTGGTGAAGGGTGGGCGTTTTGTGGTACTGTCTTATGTAACTTTGACGTTCGAAAAGTGCTGATTCTGAGCCTAGTTTGAATAAATGACTTTTGAATTTTAATAAACGTGTTTTATTAAAATACCTTTTATTTATTTTCAGGTAAATAACACCCATAGCCAAACATAAATTAACAAATTAATAAGACATAATAAATAATAATATAATGATAATTAATAATGCGTCTAATTTGATGGGCGAGTTCTATTACTGGCTGGACGCGTTGCAAGGGCACTGGCATCTGCGTCTTAGTAAGTAATTAAATAAGACGGTGCATTTCATTCATAAGGAAATGGGAGATTGGCTAAGTAATAACAGCCGCCCGGGTCGATCGATCAGGTTCCACCCGTCCACGGACTTACCGTGGGAAGTGTAGCTTACATTTGCCACGGTAACTCCGTGGATGGGTGAACATCTTAACATATCGACACCCCTCTGTGCCTCGGAAAGCACGTTAAAAGGTAACATAACATAACAACATAACATAGGAGGATATGTGTGCACTTCACTAGCTTATCTTTTACTCTGTTTACCAGCATAATATGCTGGTAAACAGAGTACAACATTATTGTGCATTGATCAAATAATTTAACTAAATAACCCGTAGTACTTTTTCTATCTATGTATGTTTCTTTAATGGCTTGAACTTCGTAATGTAAATTACAACCTATTGCTATTTTAGTCAAGTTTCTCTTTGTTATTTGGGAAATAAATGTCTAACCGAAGTAATATAACATCATGTTTTTTTGTATGGGGAATTTTACCGGGTTATTATGTACATTGGGTGCGGGCGGCCGTCGCGTCGTTTATCGGGTGTCTTATAGTCATTCATAACATAATGTCTGAGTTGAAAAATTGCCAAAAATTTTAAATAGCACTACCTACCTAACTTTTATTTTCTTAATAATATTTTTTTTTATTACTTTTTGGTAATGTTTTGTGTCTATTTCGTTATTATCAGCCATATTTTAACTACTGTGAGCGAGAGTAGTGTTGATTATTGCGCAATAGAAAAACCGTTTGCAGTTCAGATCAAATTATAGATAAATTACGATCAAATGAATCACACTGGCAATTTTAGGTACACTACACAACACAACTATTCGAAACGCGCGACAATTTCTAAAAGTGTTCACTGCTTGACCGCCACCCTATTTGTATGCTCTGTGCGTCTACCCAAGAAGTCTGCTTATCCCCCGTCGCCGTCGAGCGTTATGTTGTAGTCACTGTTGAACGCCGCTAGGCGGCGCTGATGTCTCGATTAGTCAACTCAGTACTTGACGTATTTCCAACATATTATTATGTTTCTACTCCAGACAGAATCAACGAAGCCACTTAGAATATTTTTGTAATCTTTTCGTGTAAAAGTTAACTTGAGATTCATAATTAAATAACGCCTTTTTTAAGTGTGACCATAATTAATGGTTGTTTGTGTTTACAAATCGAAAACTCGGGTTAGGGTCTCAGGTCGAGTGCACAGCATGTTATACGTAGGGGAAACCGGGGCAATGTGGGCCCCTTAAGGGAAATCATGAATATTATCTGAGAAAAACAAGATAATGAAAAAAATCAACAGCCATTTAGTAGTCTCATTATTCCTTATTATCATTAATCTTTAATAATTATCTAAAGCTACCAGACTTTGGTGCTAATAGAACTTTAAAAAAAATAAAAAAATGCCTATTTTGCCCCGTGTCTGGGGTAAAATGGTCATATGTGGGGCATAATAGGCATGTAAGTTTAAAACCGAGCACAAAAAGTACAAATGTGAAGGGATTCGTCATCATTATCCTCTTCACCGGCGCAAGAACAGTGGGCCCATCTCTGGCATGCACGGCAAGTGACCCAACCCTCAGTAGATTCTGAGTACAAATATCCACAGTACAAACATTCTACATCTTCTTCCTACGATTCGTTTTCCTTATTTTTTTCATTTTTATTCGCCTTTTTTTCCCTTCCTTTCTTCTCATTAGCCACTCGTTTCCGTGTCTGGGCTTCTTCTATATCCTTCTTAGAAGGTGAACTGGTTACTAATGCCGTTTTTCCGCGTTTCCTAGTGACTCGTTTTTGAACACGTGCTTTGGGTTTTGGCATGATATCTACAGGCGACATGATATGGAAAGATGTTCCAGGTGGTGGAGTTGCACATAGCTGTAGCATTGTTGATGGACCCGGAGAAGGTGATACAGGAGGCTGCTCAGTATTTGGTTGTGTCGGGGAACCAGTTGAACTTTGTGTGGGATTATGCATAGCCAATGGCTGTGGTTGGGATTCTTGATTCAATGATGATGGTGGTACAATTACATCAACCATAGGCAGATCTGTAGTTTCAGCAGCTAAAAAATTCTCATCACCAAAGATGTCTGGGTTAATAGGCCATATGACTGTTTTACGAAAACCATTAATTGCTACCAGCATTGTAGCAGATTTTAAAAACGCATTCTCCTTTACGGCTGCTTTCATATCCTCCAAGCTCCAGTTGGCACGTTCTTTCTTCCTTTGGTAGTGGCAAACCATAATTGTATCTGCAGAAAAAATATCAACTTAATAGGATTACCCGATTCAAAACGGGCACCCTGCCCATTTTGCCCCGCCCAAAATGCCCCCAAGGGCAAACAAAACAAATGATATCCAAATCAAATGAATATGTGGTGGTTCGTTCACCACTCTTTCTAGTTATTTAGACACATAATTGAACGTAGAAATTTACGTAGCAACTGGGCATTTAACACAAACACGAATTAGCTATAACACAGACTTAAAACCAAAAAATTATATCAAATGCATCAACTTACGTAATTTCGTTCTGGCGACGCCGACGTACGATGCGCATCTACACGCACACAACCACTTTTCTCGCTAGTGGCCTAGTGCGAGGTCGACTGGAACGCGATCCGACTAGTTCCGAGCGTCTCAGTTTGTTATCCTGCGGTGAAGAGTGGGTGCCCGTCTTACCCCGGGGGCCCTTAATGCCCCGGCTTCCCCTACCTACATCAAACACCCGATAAGATTTCTAAAAGGGGCACTTATGTTATTTCACACGAATTCATTGCTTCGTAATCAGCTATTTTCAAGGGATTTAGTGACAGAATTACAGTCACTCATGTTAAACTTCTCAAGAATTGTTTTTCAAAGTAAATTTGTTTTCTGACTTGGTTATTTTGATTCCCAGAAATCATTTGATCTCTTTTAAGTCTACCATCATAAAGTATTCACTTTAAAAATATTTATATTACCAATCTATTTAACTCTGTGAGCTGCAATTGAAATCACAAGATCGTCAAACGTCAACATAAAGCAAAATTTTTAACGAAAAAAAAAACAGCTGACTTCAAAAAAACACTACAAAGTGAAAAATTAGACGTATAATTTCGGAAGTCAAAGTACATTGTTCCTGATCCTGAAATTTCTCTCATCTTATACAACATCTAAAAAAAAAACCCTGTCCGATCCGTGAGGGTGTTGTTAGGTATCGTACTGAGAGTATATTTATGGGGAAATTTTCTGGAAAAAGAAAAAAAAATCGCCAATTTTTATTCCAATGGAGAATTACGTAGGGCGCGGGCGGCCGTCGATGTTTATACGGTGTCTAAAATGTATGACCCCTGTCGATAAGCTAATTTATAATGGATTTGCATCAATTTTGTGATTTCATATGTACGAATTTGGCGCAGCCCCTCACGGCTGCGCCCACAGATATAGATAGACGTAGATAGACATATTATTATATCTGTGGCTGCGCCAAATTCACAGACTATTATTGCTTTATGATTATTTTTATTTTGTTATTAGGTATTTATGTGTTTCACGAACTGTGTCCAAATATATTATTCGTAATATTATTATATCGTTTCGCAGACAGAAACTTCATAGAATTTCGTTTCGCACCAAATTTTTGACACATAGGTACTTTATACTGGTCACTTTTCTACTAAAGACTAAAAGTATATCCACAAAGTTCTTATTTAGTGATTGGGCGACTCCGGTTATTCGTAAAGTTCGGGTTCTATTTGGGGTTTCAACCCCAAACGGCTCGACAATATAGTTACCTAAGGTTATTATACTTTCGCTGCTTGAGGTTTTCTGCAGCCGCAGCGGCAGCGCCAGCACATCACGCTGAGCCAGGAAGTTGGGATGGCGCATAGAAATAAAGACATACCGTCCGGTCTCTTGCCATCATCGCGTGCCAAGTCATTAGGTTCTAATACAGCTGGAACGCCGACGGTGACAAGAGCTCTTCGGATGATGTCATTAATGTTCGCGTGCCGCGCTAAGCGACCACCAGCGCACTTCGGCTGCAAGACAAGCCGTGGTGTCCGAGGCTGTTGACAACTTCGCCACAGTGACAGCGATGAGGAGAACAAGGAGCTCCTAGTCGCAGGGAAGTAGCGGTGCGGAAAGTACTGTCATAATTTTGGGTTTTTAGCAACTCGTTGCACAATAGTAGATTATGCACCGAGGGGCTAAAGTTGTGTCTTATGTCACGGGCGTTATATTGAATCTCGAGCGCAATTAAGGATTCGGGATTTAACTCACGAGCGAAGCGAGGGTGTTAAGAGTTTAACTCACGAGCGAAGCGAGGGAGTTAATACAAGAATCCTGAATGCAGCGAGGGATTCAAACTAGCCCAAGGCAAAGACACCTTTAGCCCAGAGGAGGATATTCTACTTTTTACACCTTCTGTGAGAAAATAATAGCCATAGTACGAAAAATTAACTAATGTTACAGCCAATTACTATTACGGTATTACGGCGCGGTACGGTATTTGTTATTATTAATGCCAGTTTTAATGTTATTCCATTCATTTTATAAAATGGTTTGTAGTTATCTAATTATTCTTACAATATTATGTCTTCGAAAACATGACAACGATACGAAGAAGCAGTCGTTATGATTTTGTAGAAAATCGAGAATATCATCCACGCGTAGTAAGGATATCGAGAATAGCTTTCCTTTTTCTGGCACCAAAGGGTGTTTGTTAGTACTATACTGCCAATTTAGCTGAGCATGTGAGATTCCAAATTCAAATCACATTATTGACCAGCGGGTCATAATGAAATCCAGTACAACATTATTGACCGGCTGTGCCCCCGGCCACTAATGACTCACTTTAGGTTAAGGTTGCTTGACATATAATTTGACATTAGTCTCTAGTTATATCGGTAAGAAGAATAGTGAATTAGTCAAAATTATGTTGCCGTTTACTGTTCTTTTTGGACATGATGAAACCTAAAAATACATACTTCTTCTTTGCAGGCCCGCCGTTAGCTGTTTGTTCGCCCGCGTGCAAAACCGATTATGCCGCCCTACGACTACATTATGCTGGGTTTGTCAAAAAAAGGCTTTTTCATCATGGAAAGTAAAAGAAAAATTCGTAATCATTATAAAATATTTATTTTAATTAGGTACATTAATTATATTTGTTTATTGTTTGTTCAGATACGTCCATAGCTTCTTGATTTAAATCTGTGCTTGTTAAAGCTACGTCATCATTTTCTTGACATTCCGTTTCCTTATTTTCTGGTTTACTTAAAAATTTAATTAAAGAATCCGCCAATTTTTCTTTCTGTTCCTCTTTTTCTCGTTTTTGCTGTCGAAATTGCGCTCCTGAAAGTTTTTTCCTTTTCTGCGCTTCCTGAAATTATATACATACCTATATATTAAGTATTTATTTTTAATTTAAGTTTTTTTGTTACAATAATATTAGACAAAAAAAACCGGCCAAGTGCGAGTCGGACTCGCGCACGAAGGGTTCCGTACTATCATCTATTTAATATTGAGCAAAAAAAAAAACGAAAAAAAACACGTTTATTGTATGGGGACGCCTCCTAAACATATTTTTATTTTTAGTATTTGTTGTTATAGCGGCAACGGAAATACATCATTAATTGTGAAAATTTCAGCTTTCTAGCTTTCACGGTTTATGAGATACAGCCTGGAGACAGACAGACAGACACATGAGACAGACAGACAGCGGAGGCTTAGTAATGGGGTCCCGTTTTACCCTTTGGGTACGGAACCCTAAAAAAGAAAAGTTCAGTCAAATTGGATTTGAACACACTTAACATTTTCTACACTAAGTTACTGCCTAATCCGGTAGTTTAAGTATGAAACTTAACAATATAAAAAAAATGGCTAACTGCGAGTCCGACTCGTGCACGAAGGGTTCCATACCATTATCTATAAAAACGGCAAAAAAATAATGTCTATTGTATGGGAGCATTGGGAGTCCCCCTTAAATATTTGTTACATTTTAATTTAATTAATAGGTAGGTAATGGATATATGTAATAATTAAAATTTATTTAAAAGTACTTATAGGTAACAGAAACTTTCATAGTAGGTACTTAAAATAATAATAAATGGGTAGTTACTAGCATCATCAGTCAAACCACATATTTTTTTAAATTCACTCTACTGTAAAATGTAAAATACTGAGTTACGCCCCTTCGTGATTTGACCGACGAATATTATTTAAATATGTACTTTGCGGCAAAGTTTGCGCACATATCTTGTTAGTAATAGTAATTATTGAGATTAGTCAATAAATAAACGTAAAAAAGTACTTACCATAATGACAATTCCTTCGCTTTATTCTCACACTTAAAAAGTTTAATTATCATTAATTATTCCTAGACACACCTCAGAAGGACTATTAACAACTTAATTGCAATTTAATTTGCGATCGTAACTGTTTATCCAGCATGCGAATTACGTACTAGTAGGTACCTTACTAACCTACCAACTGAGAAATAAGTTTTCAGGGGATTCCCCTAACTTTACCAGTCCTGTCTTTCATAGAGTTAAGTGACACTAGTCACTATGAATGGATACTTCTATCGAATTTGGGGCGCCACCAAGCGGCGATGGGCGGTTGCATCTTCTCAAACTCAAAGCCATTACAGCCAAACCATTTACAGGCACTTTTGAATTGTCAAGGAGTCAGTCAGTCAGAAATATGAAGCTAGTTGCCCATTCCAAAGCGTAGGTTCCTATGGAGAAGAACGGGCAAGAAACTCCACGGACACTTTAAAAAAAATGATATTCTTACAAAATATTGTTTACATCATTCATGTTGAAATTATACATGTGAGAACAATGTAGAAAGACGTGTACCTACGTAAAAAGCGTCCGTAATAAAAAACAAAAAAAAAACAATTCAAAAATTAAAATAAGCTGTGGCAGATAAGAGATGACCAGTCCCTACTGATGGCGCCCGTTCACGAACATGACGCATGGATCAGCACCGTTTAGCTCAACCATTTTGAAGGGACGACGTTAAGTATTGGCTATTGCATCTTAGTCTTAACGGTTGCCAATAGATGGCGATGTTAACGTAAAGATTGCGCCACGCGCCAGTCGGTTTTTTTTTTAAATATTACGTGATAAGTCGCTCGATTTGCCGCCCCCTAGGTCGTGCCGCCCGCGTGCGGTGCACGCCTTGCACGCCCGCTTACGGCGCGCGGCGGGCCTGCTTCTTTGAAATGTCAAAGCAGAAATCGTTTTTAGTTACATCATGGTATAATAACATAAGTATGTTATTATACCATGAGTTACATATCATTCAAGTAACATAATTTCCACTATACGGACGGACGGACTACGGACTTGTAGCGGTTACACCGCCACATACGAACTACACATTAAAGACATGACGTCACACAAATCCTGCATCGCGCAATTAGAGTTTACCGCACGAACGACATATATAAGACTATCCGACATCAACAGTCGGGCAGTCGGCCCGCCAGACACAACACCCGTCTGGTTGGAGGATCCTCCCTTTTCTATGGTGGATGAGTGTACTTTAATTGCGCGATGCAGGATTTATGTGACGTCATGTCTTTGATGCGTAGTTCGTATGTGGCGGTGTAACCGCTACATCAACCCCGACGTGATATCCCTAAAGACTAATAACGGATTTTGTGTGCCTGTGGTTTGTTTAAAAAAAAGTAATAGGTTTTTATTTGTAATTAACAAGATATTTTTATTTCCATCCTAAAAAAACGCCAATCATTACTTGACGAAAACGATATTCAACAGAATTCTCCATTGAACTGCCCCGGGAGTTGTATCACGTGCGGGAGTAGTCACCATTTTGATTCCAAAGAGTTATTTGAAAACTCCGAACGAAGGAATCAAAAATCAATCAACGAAATCATCCAACAGTAATATGTATCTCATTATAAGAAGAAAAGCATAGTCAGGAATTTTTCTTTTTGTGCAGCCATTCAATAAAATGATAAGATCTTACGATTACCAAAGGTTCTTTGCGTAGCGTGCATGAAGCTTGCAGATATCTTGGTTGCGACCGCGTGGTGAATAAGACTCAGTTGCTGATATGGGGTGCTACTGCTCCGGCTGTGATAATGTGTAGGTATAGGCTGTGACATAGTTGAAACACAGATCATCAATTATTTCTTACCATATTTTTAATATCAAAGAACATAAACGGCAATATAATTGTAACTGATTCCGGTTTCTTCATGCCGAAATAACTTTTTTACAAAAATTTGATACGGTGGCTATGGCCCTTCGATCAACATAGGTTTTAAAGTGCTACAAGGGTGGGGACGGTGTCCATACATTTTTGAGCATTGTTCTTTAATCCCGAAAGTGCGTGAAGCGATTAAAGAAAAACGCCGTGGAAATCTATCGTTGCGCGTGTTGTTTCTTCAAGATAACGCTCCTGCTCATCGATCGGAAGTTGCGCTCAACGCAATCCGCTGTGCTGACTTCAATCTCCTTGACCACCCACCACATTCTCCGGACTTAGCCCCAAGTGATTTTCACTTATTCCCAAAATTAAAAGAGGACATTCGTGGAACAAAATTTTACGATAATGACGCGGTTATGGCTGCCGTAGAGGAGTTTTTCGAGAGTCAAGAAAATCAATTTATTTCACAAGGAATAAGGAAGTTAGAAACGCGTTATTCTAAATGCATTGCATTGTAGGGAGATTATGTAGAAAAATAAAATATTTTTGTTTAAATCAGCATTTTTTTATATTGATTCCAAGATTTTTTTGATTCACCCTCGTATGTTGCATAATATTCAAAAACTTTTAAAAGTGTGATCAAAATAGCCAAAGCTCGTTATATTAGCAATAAAATAAAATCAGCTGACGATAAAATTAAAACTACCTGGCAAATAATAAAACAGTTAGGAAAAAAACATCGACATACTGAATTTAATTTAGAGACTGCACATGGCCCTAACAACTCAGATGTAGAAATAGCTCAGAAATTTGATAACTTTTTGCTAATATTCCCCTTAAAACTACGAATGAATACCCACCAGCTCTTTCTACTGCCTTACTAAGACATAATGTAAAGGCATGCCCTTTGTAGTTTAGGTTTCAGCATACAAACCACCAGGCTGTTATAAAAGCTTTTAAAGATCTTAAAATTAAATCAACAGAAGATCTGTGGGGAATGTCTGTAAAAGTCTGTAGATCTATTATCGAAACCATTGCGCCCTATTTAGCTTTCATATTTAATACCAGTGAGACTCTCATAAAACACAGTAAAGTAGTTCCACGGCAATTGTTAATACAGTAATTGTTCAAATCCGGTGATAGTAAAGTACCCAACAATTATAGGCGTGTGTCAATTTTACCAGTTCTCAATAAGGTGTTTGAAAAGTTGATGCTCAATCAAATGTTACGTCACTTTAAAAATAAATTTCATCTTTCATGACCTTTGTACTAATACTTAAATATAATTATGATTATGCCTTATCTGTATCTATTTTTATGTGTGTACATAAATAATAAAATAAATAAACAACAGTACGGTTTCACCAAAGGGCGTTGTACCACTGACGCCAGTGTCACCCTATTCCAGAACATTTTTGATGCCTGGGAAGAAGCACAAGATGCCATTGGTATTTGAGATTGCGTAGACCAGTGGTTCTCAAACTTTTTTGGTGACGGAACCCTTTTGGGAAGCAAAATAATTGATGGAACCCTAAATAAAACAATAGTTTTTAAAAGTGTATTCTTTATTAATAAGCATAATAAAAGTACAATGTAACAGTTACTAATTATTACTTACTTTACCACATGGCAAGTGCAATAATAGAAGATATTAAAAAAGAAAAAACCTAACTAATGGGAGGTATGAAACTGTTTTTTATTTTTCATCAATTGGATGATATCAGGTTTGATAGAAGACCGTTGAAGTCTCATATCAGGTTCGGCGTCCAGTCTATTGCGATATTTTGTTTTCGTGGCTGCATAGGATAAGAATCCTGTTTCGCACAAATATGTTGTTGGGAACGGGAGAAGAATATTCAGAGCCATTTTGCCAAGCATTGGATATTCATCACGGATTCTGCACCAAAAATCATTGAGAGGCGTCGTTTTGAACAGTGACTCCATACTTGTGTCTGATGCCATTTCTAAAAGAGATTCATATATCTCGTTTGACATACTTTCGGGCTTTTCCAAGTTGGGTAAAAAAGGATTATGAATCCATGAATTCAGTTTCATTTTTGTATTCTGTTCTTCGGGAAAATACTTTTCAAAAGATTCGGCATCGACCTGAGATATTGGACCAATTCTTCAAACACATCATCTTGAAACATTTCTGAGTCGTTATCGCTAACAAACTCACTGAGTGACGTAAAGCTTTCTATTTCTTTCTTACCAACGCAAATAATCCAAAAATCTAATTTTCTTTTGAAGGCAGTTATTTTGTTATAGGTCTGAAACACATGCGTCATGTTCGTGAACGGGCGCCGTCAGTTGAGACTGGTCATCTCTTATCTGCCAGGGCTTGTTTTTAATCGTTTTTGATTTATATTCTTTTTTTTTTTTTTTACATTGTTCTCACATATAGAATCAACAAGAGTAATGTACCCAGGATTTTGTAATTACTATATTTAAAAGAGTGTCCTTGGAGTTTCTTGCCCGTTCTTCTCCATAGAGATCGTTTTGGAATGGGCAACTAGCTTCAACTTTCTGACTAACTGACTCTTTGACAATTCAAAAGTGCCTGTAAAGGGTTTAATTGAAATAAATGGTTTGAGTTTGAGTTTGAGTTTGACACTGTTGTCTGTTTACCTTGCAATGATAAATTCAATTCGTTCAGTTTTTGAAAGATATCCGCCATAAAAGACAATCGGAACAACCAAGTTTTATCATACAAACGGTCCTTCAAATTAAAAGAAGTATCTGCTGAAAGAAACATTTGTAACTCGGCTCTAAGTTCAAATAGCCTTGTTAAAGTTTTACCCCGAGACAGCCATCGCACTTCTGTATGGAGCAGCAGTGTTTTATGTTTGCTGCCATAATCTTCACACAATAATGAGAACAATCGGGATTGTAGTGGTCGGGATTTGATAAAAATAATTATTTTTACCGCTTCATCCTTAACTATGCTCATATCATTAGTATCTAATTATAACTCAACCATAATAAGAGCACGTTTTTATGGTTTAGTTATAATTAGATACTTTAATTAGTTTCATCATTCAGTTCCATTTAATAATAAAAATTAAAAAAATGTTTTCTCCCATACAAAAAAAAAAAAACAAAAAACTATTTTGTCTCACGCGTGGAGCTACTAATATCATCCATAAGTTAATAACACGTAAAGGGAAGAGTACCAGAGAAATTACATTTTTTTTTAAATTCCTGACTAAGTTTCTATGAGCATGGAGCTCAATTTTCAGACCGCTGTGCGGCGGCGGGCGTGGGTGGCCGGACTATACGTGTAGGTACATCTATATAGTTAGGTACTATAAGTAGTAGGTAAACATCGTAACGCGAATGTGAATTTATGTTTATGCACCTCGTCATAGGTCACCCTGACTTTAGCCCTAGTCGGCCCTAGCAAAGTCAAATTGATATACCTAGAGTGGTCACAGTGACGGAGACATTAATAGGTACTTATAGGTTATACGTTCATTGAATTTGCTATTGGTAGCTTTTGACGAAAGTTTATCATTTGAACTTATGCATTAGAAAAACGATGGATAAACTTTGAGTAAGGGAGATAAATAAAGAAAATGCGTACGTTAACATAAGACGTGATGCAAAGAAAAATCACAAACACAAAGAAGTCGGTTAAAAAGAAACAGTTGGGGGAAATATTTATGAGTCACATCCACGCAAAACTGCCATCGCTGAGTATAATGCTGCGAAACAGAGCCGCATCACATGAGTTTAATAATTATAGGGACCGACCGAAGCTTCGTTTTCGTTTTCGGCCATAAACCAGCCAGTTTCGGTGAAGCCGAAAATCGATAGTTCGTGAATTGTTGCGCGTCATTTAGCTCGGCAATATCAGGTGAATCAATACAACAAGAAATACACTAAATGTTGTATCCACTAATTAAATTATTGTGGTTTATTTTATTTAAAACCTGTAATTGCTCTTTTTCTCCCTAGGTGTAAAAAAAACAAGATTTCAGTCGGAAATATAAATATTTTTTAATGTCAAATCATTTTCGTTTTAGGTTTCGTTTTCGGCCGAAAATAAGACTAAAGCCGAAACTTCTTTTTCGTTTTCGGCTGACGACGACTGTGGCTGATTGAATCACTTGCACTCAATCCAATGACTCAAACGCAATTTAAATTTCCACGCATTAAGATTGACCGGCGCGCAGAAGCATCGATGTTTTGCCGTATAGAGTCTACTAGTGTACCTAAATATCCACCTAGGTATAGTAAATATTGCGCAGTAAATATTGCCGACCTATTCTGTAAAAATATCAATGTGTGCCAATGTGTTAATCCCACCATCACGTCACCTATGTTTTTACGGTGAGATTAGGTATATCAGAATAAACCGGTAGACTGATTATTTATGTCTAGCTAGATAGTGTCGCGCTGCAAAAGTACCTACTAAAACATTCAAGCCAACTGTAAGCTGGTGTGCGTGACAACTACGGTACGTCTTACACTCGCGCCCTGTCATTGTGGTTTTCTACCACTAACTTTATCGGCTAACAGTTGGACACTATTTTTTCCGACTAGTTCACAGCTTTGAGAGCGTATCTGTCGCAATAAGATGGTTATAGCCGTCATATAGTTATTTTCCGAGGGACAACTATACTACGGCTTTAACTATACTACGGTATAATAGATACCGTAGTATAATTATATGAAAGTGGTTCATAACTGTCTATGATACGAGCCCAAACTAGTAATATAATTATAGGATTCTCCAACTAAATAGGTTAGGTTAGAACTGTGACCAACTACGCGCGAGCCGAGCGAGCGAAGCGAGCGTTGCGGCAGTAGCGGCCGGCGAGCGCTACTGAAAAAAAAAAAAAAAAACCCAACTACGACAAAAAAGTCATCTGAAAAGCTATAAACAAGACATCACAGACCGACAAATTTAAAAATCCGGAGTCTAAGGTCCGTATTACAGAACGTTCCTCAAGTCCAGTTTGATCTGCAATCCGTTGATCACTGTTTAAGTATAGAATCAGTAATTGAGCATCAGTCTTATTCCAGAACGGTAATCAATCTATACTCAGCTGAATCGAGACTCAAATCGAGCCTCAAGCAGAGATGTGTATTGTCTATGCATCAGCCTGTTTTCGTTTACAATTTATTTTATTTACCAACTTGGTTCTGATTAAAATATTCCATAAGAGCCCAATTGTTTAGGAAATCAGCGTTATTATTTCGATCCCGAATAGTACAATCCCCCATTAATTTATTGAAGTAAAGTTTAGTCATTTTGTAAGAAAAATAAGTCTAGCTTAAAAAAACTTGTGTATGACCATAAATAGGTATGTTATTTAATATAAGTCGTAGGTCAAATATGTGAAAACATCAGTTTTATTTATTATGCTCTGTGATCAGATTGTTGAAGCCGTCGCATAAAAACGTAAACACACACGAATTTGCAATTCTGTAGTTATGGGAAATATTTAATTCAGAAATATATAATAATATATCATGATTTAAGAAAAACACACAACCTGTTGTGTTTTTCGTGTTATAGTGATAATTATATCATAGTTAGAATTAAATATTTCACCACATCTTGTGAAAAACTACCTTTTTTGGAGTTTTCACAATTTGTTTAGGCCTGTGTATTAATAACGCTGAAGTTCAACCTTCTATTTGAATTATCGTCAAACAAATTATTGTAATGATCTCCTCTTCATTTGCATCCATTTTGATAGTAAATCATTTAAAAAAAACACACTAAAGAAACTCGACAACACATGAATACAACAAAAATTTACAATTGGACATGACAATCTATGCTCAAGCGTGGTCTCGACCACACTTGGGTGATTATAGATCAAATCACTGCTTGGGTTCGATTCGCGAACTGAGTAACGATCTAAAATAAAGCCAAACTCAGCTGAACTATGATCAATGAATCTATTCTTGAGGAACGTTCTAAAATTAAAATTAGACTTAAAACTAGTTTTAAACAGAGATCAATACTTGAGTTTCCTTCTGTAATACGGACCTAAGAAATAAATAATTTAAATTAAAGTGAGTAAGTTTAGATTACGTGTGACTACATTTTTATTTATATTATTTTGGGGTTTTATTATATACATATTAATGAAGTGTGCTAAAACATTCATTCGGTAACCTACACGGCATAATTATTTATTATTTAATGACTATGTCCGCTAGAGGGCGCCATATTCTTTATTGCGAAGTTACATACAACAATAACCAGCGGACAATGAAGACGCTTCCAACGATACCTCATTTGTCAAATTATGATGAATAGTTTAGAAGATAAGAGGTAACAGATGAACCTATATACATACATACCAACAGTTATGAACCGCTTTCATATAACTATATTATACATAACTAGCTACGCGCCCCAGTGGGTCTACTCCCTAAGCGAAATCCGTCGTTTCGGCCGAAGTTACAGACGGTTCGCGTTCCGTACCGTAGTACGTCCGGCTCACGAACATACCGTAAGTGAAACGGAGTTCGAAATGTCTGTAACTTCGGCTGAAACTACGGACTGCGCTTAGGGAGTAGACCCCCTGCTTTGCACGGTTGCAATGGCGACATGTCAAAACATCGAGGTTTCTGTGCTTTAACTAAATAAAACAAATATAAATATTGTTTTCACATAAGCCTTCCGGAATAATTATAATATAAAATATAAAATTTATTTTCAGAAAAAACACATTTAAGGTTCACAAAAAACAATTTTCCAACTAAATGAACCTTACAGAAAAAAGTGTATCGTTGGTGCCTGTACTAATGAATGAAAATCATTGTATCACAGACACCAGCGCCTTCCAAGATAGGTTACATAGTAAATTTAATATTCGAACGTGCTATAAAATAAAGTGATCTCGCAAAAAATTAAATTAAATATGGTAACTAAAATAAACAGTAAAAGTAATTTAAACATAATAAAATCAATTAATATTACAAACTAAACTAAAATTAAGCTACTTATTTAAGTTAATATTTGTGCGTGTGCGTGCTAGTACCTATGCACCCTGCATAGGTGAGTGATTCTGCATGCATGAGTTTATGTGCGAGTACATGTGTGAGTGTGTGTGTGAGTACATTCGTGAATGTATGTGTGAGTGTGTGAGTGAGTGTATTTATGCGTCTGTTTCTGAGATACATCTATTGGATTGGTTTGAGAAGATCTTCAGTCTCCCGGTAGTTTAACTTTAATAAGAGGATTTGTAATTCTTTTTTGCACTTGTTTTTTGGTAGGTACTCGTAAGTTATGTACGTATGCTATATTGTTAATACGGTTGTAGAGACGAGAACTATTTACATAAAAAATTCTACTGGCGAGAGCAGTTCTATGCGGCTGAATTTCGCACACTATGTCCTTCCTGCGCTTGTTGTTCGGATTATATGGGATTGTAGCATGCTTACGCAGAACGGTCTGAAGCACATAGAGCTGTCTTATTGTGAGTGTGCATTGTTGGTACAGAGTTACAGTCGGGTACCTAATAGGCTTCTTTAAAAGCACTTTTAGGACCGCCCTTTGCGCTCTCTCCACTCGCAGCATACCAGTAGCAAACGTGCCTCCCCACGCCGGTATACAGTACATTAGTATCGATTGTGCTAGGGAAAAATAAACCAATTTCTATGGTTGAGACGCGGAAGAGCCAGAAAATGTTATAAATTTTGTTTTAATTGCGTTAAGGGTTAACAGGTTATCGTTTAGCCAGGATAATACGATCGACAGGGCCTTTTCAGTTTCCTTATAGGCTAGCTGCCAGTCTTTGGCATGCACAATCAACGCTGTGTCATCTGCATATGTAATAAATCTGCAGTTGTTAATTGCCAATTGACACAGGTCGTTGATATATACCAAAACTAAGGTAGGACCAAGCACACTGCCTTGTGGGACTCGATATGTGAGAAATTCTTCATTGCTGGTGTAATTTCCAACCCTGACATACTGACTACGTTCAGTGAGGTAACTACGAAAAATTTCTAGGACCGTGCCCCTAACGCCTACTGCTTCCAGCTTCTTTAGAAGGATGGGAATTGAAACCGTGTCGAAAGCTTTCGACAGGTCCAAAAACACTGCTATGGTTTTAAGTTTATTATCTAAAGACTGAATGACAGTGGTTGTCAAATCTATTACAGCGTCTTCAGTTGACTTACCCTTAATTAACCCGTATTGGTTTTGAGAAATTAAGTTATGTTTAGATAGATAATTAGTTAATTGTTTATTTATGAGTTTTTCAAAGACCTTAGAAATGGTAGTGAGTACTGAAATTGGTCTATTATTTCCGACACAGTCTCTATTGCCACCCTTATAAATTGGGTGAACAATGGCCTTCTTAAAAACTTTAGGGAATGTCCCAGTAGTTATTGCAAGGTTAAATATGTGTTTTATACCTGGTATTAAGACGTGGCGGGCCGCTTTAGAAAGGATGCAGATATACCATCCCAACCGACCGCACAATTGCTTTTTAGGCCTAGTATAACAGCTTCCAGCTCTTGTTCAGACACCTCAAAAATACCCATTGAGTAACACGGGATATTCACGTTTTGTGACGTGGGAGACGCCGAATTTGGGATTTGATCTGCTAGTATTTTCCCTATGCTTGCGAAGCACTTATTGACTATATCGACTGAGTCTTTAGGGTTTTCACTCAAACTCAGTAAGTCGTTTGGTAAGGTATTTTGTTGCTTCGTATCCGTAATAGTTTTGATGGCATCCCAAGTTGCCTTGGAGTTACCCTTGGCCTCCTGAAGTAAGCTTCGAACATAAATTATTCTTAGCTTTTTTAATAAGTTATTGAGAAAATGATGGTTTCTTAAATCTCTAAGTGATGGTGAAACCCGCATCAGAATCCGTTGTGCGGTTTAGAAGAACAACCCGGTCACAAAAGGCGACTTTAATTTATAATATTATGTATATATGTATTGCTGAGATAGCCCATAAAAACTTAGGACAAGTTTACATTCCAATGTTCATACGGTTAACAACCAAATTCAGTATGAAACGCCAAGAAACTGCCGGGTGATGCCAAATTATACAGTAACAAAATATCGTTCTGATCATCCCCGTGTGAACGGGCCTTACAATTTAAAAAAAAGTGGTCTATGTTGTCTATGGTCCCACAATTTCTTTTGGTTAAACTAGTTAAATGAAAAAAATGGTGACTCCTTCTCTATTAGTGTATTAGTTATACTTAAGTATTTGGATGTCCAAACTCCACTAATTAATATAATAATTATTAATGATTTTCAGCCTCAAACACCACCCCACTGTCATCAAACGGCTATAATCGCAGTTTCTTAAAGCCGAGGAAAGGTCATTGACCACTGTCTCTTGTTGCGCCACGCCGTCAGCCATAATTATTTTACTGCGCGAGCATTCATTTAAATTATGTGATGACCAGCTATCTAATTATGCAACATATTTTCGTAAACGATTACGGCAAATTTGTTTTATTTTGACAGTTCAACAACATTCATTGCGTTATTTACGTTGCTGAGCAATTTTTTTTCGAACTTATAACGCAATGAATTAGCACTTTGTTTCAAATTATTATAATTCAGATTGATCTTGTATTACATAATTAGGGTACCTACTGGCATATTTAAATCTTAACTAAATGGCCAATTTTATTAACATATTTTATTGGATATGGATTCATATATTGGTCAAAATAACTTCGGAAATAATAATTAAAAAAAAAAAACTCTGAAAGATAAAAATGGTTACTGTGGGAAGAAGACATGAAGAAGATAGACATAATGTCTATCTTTTAAGGAAATATAATAGAAATATAGTGGACTTTTCTGTTGAGCTTGATAAGATTTACAATCCGGTAGAAATTAATTTTATCTATCTGCTAAGGTTTAGTCAGCGCACGCCATGTAAGCGCCCAAAAAAGCGTCTTTTTCATGACTTGACAAAACGTCAAGTTAAAGTTCGTTCAAGAAAGAAAGAAATGTTTGTTTCATATAAAATAATTTTCAAAATAATGTGTCAACCTCATCAAAATCCGTTATTTTAGAAGAACAATGCGGACATACAGACAAACGCGAAAAGCGATTTTATTATATTATGTGTATGGATATAGATAAATAGTATACCTAGCTATTTATCTAAGTATATCTATCCTAGGGATATAACTATATCGCGGCTTCAACCATCTTACTGCGACATAATATCTTTGCCAGCAGGTCCTACATCGTTGGGGTTAGGCTTGCCATTGCCATATCCATCTGGATATGTCCAGCTGATCTGCCCCTTTTCCTGACTTTTCAACTCCTAACGATATTTTTTTATAAAATAAAATAGTTTACTGGCAAAAAGAACGATCAAAATAGTTATTTGTTATACAAGAGTGCAAAGTTGCTTTTTAACCGCGTGTTCTATTTTGATGACCGAGCAAGCGAGGGAATCAAAAGAGCACGAGGTGAAAAATCTTTGCACTCGAGTGCAACACGTAACTTTTCATTCCACCTCAGCGAGGAAATGACTAAATGCAAAAAAAAAAACGTTTGCGCATTATTAACAGTTTCAGTCAATTCTGTTGGCGTCAAGCAAACTTCCTCGTCGCTAGAATCACTCATTTTAGTTTTTTCACTTGTTTTCAAGTTTCTTGTTTTTAATATACCTAAGGTTTAACAATGACGTGAAAAAATGCCGCGTAAAGAACCGCGTACAAAGCAAATTGAAAAAAGAACACCAAGAAGGTTCCGAGTCTGAGTTTTTAACAAATTAAAAAAAAGTTGTATGATATATTCGGCACCATAGAGGTAGCAGTAAATAGGTTTAATGTTTTTTTTAATTCACAAACTTAGTGCACACGATGTTCTAAATTCAATTTACTTTATCCTCTAGAGAATAAAAACGGCTTTTCCACTCAGATACTGAAGATTAAAAATACTCTTTCCGAGATGGTGGGATGAAAATGAAATTGTCCAGACTTTTAAATTTCGAAATGATAACCCTATGTAGAGTGCAATGAAAAATAATGTGTAATAATATGTGTGTGGTCTAGTCTAGGTTCCACTTAGAGAATTTACAAAAGATGAAAACATACTGTGGCGGCCACAAATAAATGGGAAATGGCCTGGACAAGAATAAGCATAATCAGCATGAGTTCCCACTGCTGGCAAACAACTAAAAAGCCTCCTCTTCAATTGGGAGTGGGCCATAATCGACCACACGGGCTCAGTGCGGGAGGGTTATGTCACATGTTTTCGAATTTTGCTTTTAGGACATCAAGGACATGGTTTCCGCTTTTCCCATAGATATTAGAAACTTATATTTTATGGCTTTTCCCTACAAAATGATCCATTTTGAGAGCAGGGGTGATGAAATAAGTTATAGGTAGGTAGGGATGTTATGTTACGGAGGTTTTTTTGCAGGAACCGAAACCGGAGTCGAAGGTTTTAAATTAGATTGATCGGAGTAGGTGCCGGAGCCGGAGGCGGAGAAGAAACATGTACCTAGGTTAGTCATGTAGTTATAGATAGTGCAATCCACGACGACGCACCCCACTCCGCACCGCTCCGTACTAAGTACAGCTTACAGTACAGTAATCGCGGAGTCGGGCGCGTCGTAGTGGATTGCACTATCTGTACTCATATTATTTTAATTTTATACCTAAGTCCTATCAATTTCATGACAAATCAAATTGACGATGGGCAATTTTATGAGGGCGGCCACACCCACCGAGTTCAAAGGACAAATTTTATGAGAAATCAGAAATCATTATTTTGCAATGAATGTGGGTACAAAATAAGATGTATGTAAGCATTATAAGCAGTTCCAACACACTCTATCTTATGGCATGCAAAACTAAAACATATTTAAATCTACACAATCACAAACACCTAAAAATTTAAAAAAAAAAAGTATACAGCAATGACAGCCTTTCTAAATAAACTAAGCATCAAAACAACAATCTTTCTCCTATATCTAACAGGTACAGATTATACTTATTATTTTACAACAATATATTATAATACGAGATTTGAATAAAAAATTATATAACAAAAAAAAAAAAAAAACAAAAAAATAACATTATGAACTTTTATCATTCAAAAAATCTTGAATAGAATATTAGCATTTATCGATTAGTAAGGATGTTAGCCTCTTTTTAAATATACTTAGATATTCTTCTTTAAAAGCATGAGGTATTTTATTATAGATGACGGGACCCATTGTCAATAAGCTTTTCCTTAGTAATGCTGTTTTATGCCTACCTGTAAACATTAGATTTTTATATTGCGATCTAACAGGTCCCGGACGTGTTCTTATATCGTCCATTAAGGTAAAAAGGTGTATGTTTGTTTTAACAAATATTGCAACTTCAAGTATATACAAATACGGAAAGGTGAGTAATTTTAGAGACTTGAACACAGGTGCACAACTGTCAATAATTTTTAGATTAGTCGTTTTTGGGCTTTGAATATCCTCTCCCTCTCAGTACAGTTCCCCCAGAGTATAACTCCGAATCTCAAAACTGCCGCAACTATATAAGCTAGCGATAAGCTTCCAGTACGGTGCGGATGCTTACTTTGTTTGCCAGGTTATAAAGTACGTATGCTGACTTGCTTAACTTCTTAATTATTTCCTCTGAATGCGGCTTCCAAGTCAGCTTGTTATCGATTATATAATACCAAGGCATTTTGTAGCAATTGTAGAGCTGTAATTTTTGTTTTTTGGATATTTATAATTAGACAATTTTTATTAAGCCAATTTATTATGCTTTCTAATGTCTTATTAATATCAGTTTCATAATTATTTTTATTGCCGCATTTTACTATTGCCGTACTGTCGTCTGCAAATAATATCATAGGTTGTTGAATTTGACGAGGCAAGTCGTTAATATATAATAGAAACAATAACGGACCCAGTACACTACCTTGCGGTACGCCATATTTGAATTCTCTGTAGCCGGATAGGTATTTATGTTCTTGTTTCGTTTTCACACATATCCTTGATATTTCTGTATATTGTTTTCGATTAGTGAGGTATGACTTTATTAGATTTAAGACATTTCCTCTAATGCCGTACGTGTAAAGTTTATTTATAAGAGCATCATGGTTTACATAATCGAATGCTTTCGTCATATCCGTGTATATGGCGCATACAGGAATTTTATGGTCCACACTTGGCATTACATTATTCAGTAGGTCGTATATCGCCATATTAATATTTTTATTTTTCCGGAACCCCTTTTGTTCGTCACATAAGATTTTATTTTTGCTTAAAAACTTATAAAGTGTCTCGTGTATAATTTTTTCAGAAACTTTGGAAAACACTGGAACTAAGGCAACTGGTCTATAATTAGCCATGTCTTCTCTGCAATTTTTTTTATGGATTGGTTTTATAATCACTTTTTTAAGACTATTGGGGAAGGAACCTGAGGTAATACTCGTATTCATATGATATGACTCAATGGTACAGAAATTATATCAGCCACAAATTTGACCACCGAAGTTGTTACGCCGTCATAACCATGACTTTTTTTATTTTTTAATGTTCATATCCTGTGGAACTACTGGCGGCATGAACATTGAGTTCGGGTTATTGGCTATACTAGTGATATAATCTGATTCTGTTTTTCCCTGTGATACGTCTTGTACTTGATCTACAAAGAACTTCGTCGAGCTTTGCTCTTGTACTTGAGCAAAGCTCGACGTTTTTTGTGCAATCGCGCGTCAACTGCACAAAAATGTAACTACATAGGTATTACACCGCTCTTACTGAGACTTCGAGCTTCGAGCACGTGCATGTAAAAACAACCCGGTGACAAGTTCGAACTTGTTTATTACGAGCTCTAGTCACGTGCATCGCTGCGTTTCGCTCTTCGGTATAACTCCGATTCAAAATTATCGGAGCCGAAGTCGGAGTCAGAGGTGTAAAATGAATCGGAAGTTCCGACCTTAAGGAGTCGGAATCGAAGCTCCGTAACAACTCATACAATATTATAGAGGTGGCGATGGCGTTAGACTTTTCCTTGAAGACGGTTGAAGGCTGCGCCTGCTGCAGTGTCTACCACGCCAGCACCCTCTTTCGGAGTGGGCTGGTCTGAAGTCGGAAGTGTACCTGTGCTGTTAAATAACTGATAAGCTACCTAGCTAGTTTGTGGATGGGTGGCCATCCATTCCTTATCGAGACCCCTCCGTGCCTCGGAAAGCACGCTAGGCCGTTGGTCCCGGTTGCCATTCATAGAATCAGACAATTGTTACAGGTAGTCAGAATCCCAACAAGTCTGACAACCAGTCTTACCGAGGGGTATCGTACATAGAGCGACTCCCTATCTGACCTCTACAACCAACTTACTGGGTAACAACCCAGTAAGTTGGTTGTAGAGGTCAGATAGGGAGTCGCTCTATGTAAAATACTGGTATTTAGCTGCATCCGGTAGACTGGCAGCTGACCCTAACATTGTTGGGAAAAGGCTAAGCAGATTGACTGACGGCGTAAGATGCAATTTCTCGGACATTTAATCTCATGGTCACCCATCCAAAGACTGGACGCGACAAGTGCAGACCGAACTCCCCATGGTCATTAAGCCTAACCTATGCTGGCCCCTTCGTACAACATTATTCTGAGCTGATGTAAATGTAAACAAGACGATAACTACCGATAGGTATAGAAAGATACTCGACCTAAAATTAATACTTGATAAATAAAAAACAAGAGATGGGATCTTTATAGAGTCCGACCAAATTTCGTTTTCGGTTTTCGGCAATTTTCAATTACAAATTAAGTGTCGGCAAATGAATACTAGGTAGGGGGGGTAGTGAACTCAAACAAGAAACCTCACCGCGTATCACCAGGGGGAGGGGGGTTAAAGAGTTGGTGAAAACAATCGACGAACGACCCCTTGTTACTTGTGCCGTTGACGCGTGGCGCTCGTGTTTAACACGACCACTCAAGCACTTTTAGTATTGAGTGAAAATGCATGCAATTTACACGCGAGAAAAACCTGCAGTTGTTACTAACATACTTTTTCACGCGTCAAAAATTTTGTCTTTGAAAAAAGTATAAAGTTTCGTGTTATTAAGGTTTAGATTAAATGAAATGATTCAAAATTACACTGCATTGTTTATTTTTACCAAACAAAACCTTACAACAAACAAAATTTGTTTTTTTTTTCATTTCCAGTTTTCGGCCACAGATACAAATTACGCTGGCACACTCATCACTCATAAATTCACAATCTTTTTCATTAGGTGTCCAGTCATTTCATAAAAAAATAATTTACTCACTTGACAAGTAACGATTGGCAAAAACATGATTTGGTAGTTCATCATTATAAAACAACAAGTTTGCCAAATAATTCACTTGACAACTAATTATCCGATTAACTTTTTTTTAATAACGTATTATTTGACAAACTATTAATTTTTTATTCATGTTAGATATCTCATAAAACAAAGTTTGGAGTAAAAACGTTTTACATATTGCATTACGTAATTTCCTAAAAATTAAACTCAATAATAACAGGCAAAGGGGTAATTTCAATTTATAAATCAACAAAAAATATTTTATTAAAAAGTTTAAATGCAAGAAATGACTCGAGCTAATTGAAAAAAAAATTGCCTAGCCGGAACCGAACTAGTTAGATTAGGTTAAAAAGTTTTACTCACAAAAAAAGTTAGGTTAGGTTAGGTTAGAATGCGACCCCCTACGCACGGGACGAGCGAGCGAAGCGAGCGGTGGATTGGTGAATTAAATACATAGAAACAAAATACTTTAGTAGGTTTAAATAACTTCAGTACTTGCCTCTAAATTGCAACCATGATCATTTTGTAACTGGTTTAGAACATTTATTATAAAATGATATTTTGTATAAACTTGATTTTTCCAGAAGAATCTAAATAATACATAAAAAAGTATAAATATCATATGGTAAGCATTTGTAAAGAAATTATTAGAATTTGCTAAAAAAATGTGTGTAAAGGGAGTTTTTATAAAATAAAACATTTGCGGAATAACTTGTTTGTAAAATAAATACCTACTATACGAAACGTTGGTTGTACTGGTAAATTAAAAATTTGTCAATGGTGTTTTGGTGAAACATTAGTGAACCGTTTCATTATGACAGTTTAACAACATTCATTGCGTTATTTACGTTGTTGAGCGGACAAATTTTTCGAACATAAGAAGCAATGGATTCGAAATATCCTTCAAAATGATTCAGATTATGATTGATCGTGTGTTACGTAATTAGGGATTTCGTTTTCGGCTGAAAAAGAAAATCCGTTTTCGGCCGAACTCTAGATTTTTATCGATGTAGACTTCGCACCACGGCAGCACTGACCTATACCTACCTAATAGCGGTCAATGCCTCGCTTAATAATAACCCAGGGAAGTAAGTAACTAGGGCTGCCACTCGTATATTATAATAATGTTTTGTACTTTATTTTGGACAAACGTACTTTATACGACTGCCTCGTTGGTCTAGTGGTCGCAAGCGCTAGGTACTGTTGAGCATGAGGTCCTGGGTTCGATTCCCAAGTCGGGCAAAGTATTATTGGGTTTTTCCAACAGGAATTTCTCAGTAGTAGCCCGGAGTCTGGAATTGTGCCCGATTGTTGGCAATAGGCTCGCCCCCTATTACATGGGACTTAATAAACATAACTGGCGAAATGTAGGTGTATTACAGGTACACCTCTGCCCAACCCTTCAGGGAAACAAGGCGTGATGTTATGTTATGTGTACTTTATAGTGTATGAGGGCAATCGCGCGCAATCGTTACCAATATTTAAGAGACTCGTGAAGAAACATTACTTGTCGTTGTGATCTTGTTCTCGTAACTGTAATTATCTATAGTCTTCATTTATTTTTGTTGTTTATATATTTAGTAAGTATTTATGTATTTATGTATCTATTATTTAGGATATGTATATATCTGTGTATCTATTCTAGTATATTGTATATTTTTTATTTGCACCAACGACAGTCCCATTTTATGTCCACGCAAATCACTGTCCATTCCAAGGTCGCCTGGAAGAGATCGCGGAAAGCGATAAAGCCGCCTATTGAATATTTGTAGTGTTTATTTATTTATTTTTTGTTATTTTTTGTGGTGTACAATAAAGTATATAATTATAAATAAATAAAGTAGGTATGTGTAAATACTTTTTTTATATTTAAGATTTTTTTAAATTGTTTAATACTTAAAGAAACAAATAAAGGTATAGGTATTTTTTGCGTGTAACGGAAGATACAATATTGTTAATTAACACGTTCAGTGCCGGGAGCCCTCCTGGAGGGTTCACCTAGTCGCATATGGGATTCCGGGAATAGCCTCGCGGAAGGCTCATTTTAAATGTGTGTTTTTCTTAGCGAATACATTCTAAACCGTGAATATAAAATCAGATGTTTATATATTTTACAAGATTTTTTAGTATAAGCGTTGATTTTAAAATACATGCATTTTTATCTTTCTTAAATTTTTTGTTCACGTTTATTAGGAAATATTCACTAAAAACTTTAAAGGTTGGAACTACGTGTAGCGACAAGACCCCCTGAAAACACAATTTTACTTTGTTTTACAGTGTTTTATAGCACGGTTTTAAACCTAATGCCGTTGACCATCCGCGATGTTTAACTTTAGCGCAAACGTAATGCCGGCAACCCTCCCGGAGGGTTCACTTCCAATATGACTATGGTGGCATGGCATATGAGTTGTATGATAAGTGGGTGGAGTAGAAAGTGTTAAAAAGCTATTATGTAGGTATGCGTCACTGGCCTTGCGGGTCTCGCGGGGTACTGGCGATATTTCGGGTATTTATTTATTACTACCTTTACCCGGCCCGGCATCGCACTTGTAGCCTAAGCATTTATCTACGGCGCACCTACCTACCTACCCTACCCTACCTACCTACCTACAAACCTTGTCCTGAGAATATCGAACACAGTAAAAAGAGAATTATTTAATTTAGTGCAGTTGTTCGGAAGTTATTACATACATTTTGGCGATTCATTTTTGTATATATTTCATACTAGCTTTTGCACGTGAAATCGCCCGCGTGGATGTCGGAAAATATCCAACGATTACGTACTACCGGGACTACATACCTAATAGCCGAGGAAAAGGTCATTGACTCTTACCGCTGCACCCGCGTTGTCGTCAACCATAATTACATAATTTTGTTACGCGTAATTTTGAATCTGTGATATTTTTTTTAAAGTGTTCATTTTAATGATATATTTTGATGTCACGGCATATCTAGGCCTCAAGTCTGCTATAGCGTCAGAATGGTCTATCATTGATTTTGACAAGTTTGGTAATCTACTAACATATTGGCGTCATTATGGCTTTCCAATGGTCAGCCACTGACACTCCATTGAAAGAAATGGCATCTATTGGTAATCTCGTACATAATGAAAAATGAATGACTGACTTAGGCGGTAATCTGCAAAAATGTTGACAGTTCCTTTGATCAGTGACCTACCATGAGATCGACATTGTGCAGTCATTTCTTTTAATTCGTTACGAGTAGGTACCGTATCGTGTTTGTGGAATACAATGATCAACCAATGATCGACAATTATGAGTTTAGCAGATTACGAACTTTTAGCAAAATGACAATGGGATCGTGTTGGAATGACGAATTTATAAAAATAGCAGACTTGGACCCCTGAATCTAAATGAAATGCCCAATTTAAATAACATATTTTATTGGATATGGATAAATATAATACCGGTCAAAATAGCTTTGGAAATTACTCTACCGGTTTACGCTCCCAGTCGGCATGATTTCTTCAACAATAATCATCATATTTCAGCCTAATGAATGATACACCAAAACCTTCCTCATGAATCACTCGACAATTTGTGAAAACCATTTGAAAATCCGTTCGATAGTTTTTAAGTTTATCGCGTTCAGACAGACAGACGTACAGACAAACGCGGCCGGACTTTGTTTTATAACATGTAAGGATATAGATTTAAAAATATTTAAAGAAATAAGTCCGTCCTAACCTATGGTGGCTATGGTGAACAAAGTTGGTCACTTACCTACTGAACATACAGAAGTCCAAACTCATGGGGGTTTATTTTATAAACGCTGCATAAAGTTAGGCGTCAAACCGTCAAAAATGTATCATTAATGTTATAAGAAACGTTTATAAATAAACCCCAAGATATGCCAGCGGGCAATGGGGCGCAGCATAATAGGTGTCCAGTGAACATACCACTTTAGAAACACCTTGCGTTCCATAACTCAAGTAGCGGATGTTGAAGAAAAAACAGCCAGGCTAAAGTAGGAGTGGGCCCGGCCGCGTCGCACGAATCTCAGAACATATGATCTGAGGCACGAATGCACCCAGAGAGATGGGCAAAAATCGTCACTCATAGTAAACGGGTTTTGTCGACGGAAGAAAGACAAAATATGATTGTTTATCTGTCATTTTGTCTATTCTTCAAAACCAGTTTCTAGTGGTCAGTCGAGGTTAACCGCGGCGAAGGTGGTGTGACGATCAATCTAATCATGTTTGCGGAGCCAACATGGCATAAATCGCACAAAACAGAGTTTTCGAAGGAAAAATGGTAGGCCTTTGCCCAGCACTGGTACACATTACAATACAAGCTAATAAAAATAAATAGTTAAATAGGTCTTATCATATCATTACTTACATATTTTTTGGAACAAAATTCATGCCGAACTATTCAGCCATTACAAAGAAAAACAATATAGGTTGGAAAAGAACCTTGTTACTACGATTAAAAAAAGGAGTTTATTAAAATTTTAAACAATACAATTTAAGTAGGTAGGTATTAATTTTTTTATTTATTTTTATCCAACTTACATCTATCATTACAGGGAACCTAATGCGATAGCGTACTTATCTAACTCCATAACTTATTATCTAATTAACTTAAAATTAATTATAATTATATTTTGTAACTTATTACAAATAATGCATTCTTTGTGAACTCACTCAGAGAACAATAGAATAGGTCCGAGTCATTAGCTATGACCATAAGTATAAAATATATTTTTTATAAATTGGAAAACGCACAAAAAGGATTCATCTACAAACAACATTCGGTGTTTTGTATATGATATTCACTACAAATATTAATTTTTCGATGTTTCTAGAAGCTACGAAACATGTAAAAAAAATTAGCAGGGCAAATAAATTATACTTTATTTTCAGATGTTGTACTTTATTTTTACTTTAGAAGAGAAGGTGGCTGCAAGGCAACCCTAATAGACCATACAATTAATATTCTTACGTCGTCGTCGAAAGATCATTCGTATTTCGTAGATCATTCCGAAAAACAGTGGCGTCTGAGAACGTCGCGTCGCGATTCTTAATGCATTTAAGTGCGCAAAAAATTATAGATTCTTGTGCCGCGATTTTAAATAATTCTGTTAATTTTGAGCGAGACACAGTGAGTACTTATTGATTTATCAAAATATTGTATAGTTTATTTGTGTATATAAGCCGGCAACCGTCATCGAAAATTCGTCGTAGTTTTTTGCCGTCGCGATTTCAAGGCCATCGCTGCATTTAGATAGACCGGTTGTTGACCTAGGTCAATACTGATAAATTGTAATGTAGATTCTAGGTGTTTTGTGAGATTGTAGGTACAGACAGCATCGAAAGTCGGTTAATATTTCGATATTTTTGGAACAAAGTTCCCGGTATTAGCTACTCTGCACACTTGGCGAATGAGAGGTCCCCCTTTTTTATAAACATTGTTAATTTATTTCATTGTGTCTGTTACCTATTTATTTAATCTAATATACAAATAAATAAAAATAAAGTGTCTGTTTGTAATGTCAAAATAACTGTTTTTTTACATAATGCATACGAAAGTTTCTACGGTACATACAACAAAAACACAGTTTTTAACATTTATGTCTGTCCGTCTGTCTGTCTGTTTGTTCTGACCAATCTCCGAAACGGCTGGACCGATTTTGACGGGACTTTCACTGGAAGATATAGCTGTAAGCTGATGTTATAAGGAGTAATTTGGGCTTATTTTTTTTAGAAAAAGAATTAGGGTTCAGCGCAAAAAAACCTACGAAATATATTCATCTCTTCTAAAAATAAATAAAATTGAAGTGTCTGTTTGTAATGTCAAAATAACAGCTTTTTACTAAATGCATTTGAAAGTAGGTATACGGTATATATACAACAAAAACACATTTTTATATTTTTGTCTGTCCGTCTGTCTGCCTGTTTGTTCCGACCAATCTCCGTAACGGCCGGAACGATGTTGACGGGACTTTCACTGTAAGATAGCTGATGATAAAGGGAGTAGTTCTGTATTTTTTTTTCTTTTTATTACGGACGCTTTTACGAACGTGCACGTCTTTCTACATTGTTCTAACATGGATAATTTCAAAATGAATGATGTAACCAATTTTTTGTAACAATTTTTTTATTTAAAAAGAAAGTAAAAAGAAGAGTGTCCGTGGAGTTTCTTGCCCCTTTTACCCAATCATGTTGGTCGGCTTGCATTCTAACCAAATGCTGCTGAATACCAGAATTTTACATGGAGTGACTCGACTGCCTATCTGAGCTTCACAACCCAGTTACTGGGTAATACGATCCCTCGTGCGGCTGTTATTATTAAGCTAGCTGACCGTAGGTACCTTCTCACAAATAAAAACACAAGATCACACCAAGCTAGTTTGATAAGTAAGTTCACATTTCAAAAGTTTTTCACAGTGCAAGTCAAAACCTAATGTAACCAGGGCCGTAGGCTGGGGGGAGTTTGGTGGGTTCAACCCCCCCCCTCCCCCTCGAAATATTAGAAATCAAAATCTCAATCTAGAGTTCGACCCCCCTTATGATACCTCCGTACTCTAAGTATACAGACAAATTTATTGTAACCTATTTGGCATAGGCGTATTTAATAATCTATTGAGAGAATACGCTTAAATACCGTTTTTTTTATCGACTCTGACTTTGTATTGAATGAATTCCTGCAACTTATATATATACAGGGTGTTTGGCGCATGGACCGACACAATTTTTTCAGGGATTTGGGAGGTCATTAGCTAGGTTCTACCCATACACCCTTTGTCCCAAATGTCACGGTTGGTTACATATGATTATTTTTTTAAAATGAAAAAAATTCCCAAAATGTGTCCTTTAATTTGAAATAACTTTTTTGTTTGTGGGTGTAGTGGCACAAAACAAATTTTGTTGCATTCTCCAAAGTCCTTTAAATCTAAAAACATCTTTGTTTTATACAACTGGTTTCAAGAAAATTCCTTACAAGCTTCCAAAGTTAATTTTTGTATTTAATGAATGAAATTTTACAACTTCTAAATTAATTATAAAAAAAACTAAAAGCTATTTTGAACTTAGCTAGAACCTAGCTAATGACCTCCCAAATCCCTGAAAAAATTGTGTCGGTCCATGCGCCAAACACCCTGTATAGCGTTCTCTGAGAGAGTCGTAACTTATGCGAGGCGGGCCCGGGGGTTGCTAAAATTTTCGAGCTCGTTTCGGTCGCTCTTGCATCCTACAATCTCTTAATTCGCACTTTTCTGCATTAATCATAAACTTACTTTTATTTCTGTATGAACGGTCAAAGAGAAAGAAAGCCTAACTTATTCGAAGCGGGATGCTATTTAAAGATGTCCCTGTTTTCTGTAATGATTGCAAACCGATGGGAAGAGAGAAACAGCTATCTAATTACGCAGTACATTTTCGTAAACGATTATGACTTTGTTTCATATTGACATTTCAACAACATACATTCATTGCGTTATTTACGCTGTTGAGCAGATTTTTTTTCGAACTTGTGAAGCAATGGATTAGCAGTTTGTTTCAAAACGATTCAAAGTCCGATTGATCGTGTATTACGTAATTAAGTACTGGGCTTTATTGAAATTGATAATAACTAAGCTCTTCATCAATTTTAATTCTGACTTAGAATGTCTAACATTGTAAAACCATTTTTTTCTTAATGATTTTCAGCATTATGAACAGAAAATGCAATTTCAAAAATAAATAATACAATACCTACTCTCTGTTATAAATCTGTACTCTTTATTTACCCTCCCAGAAATCAGAAAAAAAATATTGGAAACCCTAACCCCCCGAAATAAATTCCTGACTACGCACTATGGAAAATTTTGGTCATCTTCTAATCAAAAATCTGTAACTTTTGATTAATTTTCAAAAGATGTAGGGTGTCTTGATCAAGTTCTTTTACTTTTTTAACATACCTAATTACGGTTTCGGATGCTAGTAATGTATGGATCTGAGGTGTAAAGTAATGTGTGAAATACATCCTCATTTGTGGCAAACCTTGAGCACTTTCTTGCATAATGTCATCTAAATTTTTTGTAATTTTTGTTACAAGATTCTTGTGCGTCCTCTGAAAATTGTCCAATAGGTTCTATTAATAATATAATTCAGCAAAATGATTTATGACCATTTCTCCATGAAATGAACCAATATTTTATGCACGGAAGATGGCTTGAAGTCGTATTTACTGACGTAAAATCTTGCAGTTTCCAAAGCATATTGACCAAATGTTTGAGCATCTATCATAACACCTGATGATAAAGCTTGAAGGATTATCAATACTTCATCGACTCCTGTAATTTCGGCAGCGCAGGTTGCATTATAAAAAAAACCTTCTGGCTGTGTTACCATCATTGGTGTTACCGCATTGTCATGGTTTATCGATGATTTATTTATTAACACTTCAAGCACATAAATTTACAGAGGCGGACTTAATGCCCACAGGCATTTTCTACCAGTCAACCTTTTGATGATGATTAAGTCTAGTTCTTCTAGAATGTAATGAAATGAAATGAAATTGTTTATTCCAGCTATTGTGTGATCCAACAAATCCTGTAGAGATACCAGTTTTAGGGTTCCGTAGTAAACAAAGCTCCCTTATAGATTCGCCATGTCCGTCTGTCTGTCTGTCCGTCTGTCCGCGGCTTAGCTTAGAGACTTTGTACTAGAAAGCTATAAATTTGCATGGCTATACATATTAATCAGGCCGACAAAGTTTTAAAATAAAATAAGTAATTAAAATAAAATACGGTATTTTTTTGTATTTGTAGGGGAGGTCCCTACACCTAAAGTGGGGATATTTTTTATCCTCATCTATCCCATGGTGTGGGGTGTCGTTGGAAAGGGCGTTCAAAAATATTGTGAAAACCCTTTTAGTATTCAGGGATCGGTTAGCGAAATATTAAGCTAAATGGCCAGCTAAATGGTGGGTTTTGGATATTTGAAAATATTCACGGCTGCAGTAAAATATAGGTAATGATATCACAGCTTAGTAAGCTTTACAAGTTAACGAGTAATAATCGACCAACTTACATTACCGGTTGCAAAAACATTTTTTCACATTACGTATGGGAAAACATGTCTTTCAACTACAAAGTTTAGTTTGTTAGCGAACAAGTTACAGAATAGTCTTTGTCCAGCCAATCACTATTAAACCTCAAAAAGTCTTCCTTCTTTCTTGATGCTTGATCCCACCGTCTATTAAATTGAGTAATAACAGTTTTTTGAAAATCAATAACGAGCGTTGACTTCTGAAACTTGAAATAATCTCGTAAACAAGTACCTATCCACAGTCGACACATTTCTTCATCCTTCAATATACGAAACTTTCAATTCACGTCTCAAACATGTGAAGTACCTACTCATTTTTAAAGATGCTGAATAAAAAAATATTCAGTATCAATTGACTGCCTACGTGTCTATGTTATTACTGAAAAAAAAAATATTCGATGAAATGAATAAGTGGCAGAATTTTATATACTTAATAGTAAAATGTGAAAAAAGGAGAAGGCTCAAAAATACTCTGCCAGCAAAAAGAAATCTATGTATATATCTCAAATTATCGCTAAAAATGAGTAAAACAAAATTACACTTACTGGCTAACATACGTAAAATTGCTCTGAATATTAATTCAGGGGTAGTATTTAAAGTAGTTTAGTGAAATCTGGAGATTTTAGTTTTAGAACGACTGCCTCGTTGGTCTAGTTGTCGCCAGCGTTACTGTTGAGCATGAGGTCCTGAGTTCGATTCCCAGGTCAGTCAATTAGTATTATTGGGTTTTTCCATCAGGAATTTCTCAGTAGCAGCCCGGAGTCTGGATTTGTACCCGGTTGATATGGCGCCCCATATTTCATGGGACTTCAACATAACTGGCGAAATGTGGGTGTACTATAGGTAGGTACACCTCTGCCTTACCCTTCGGGGAATACAGGCGTGTTGTTATGTATGTATGATTAAAACCGAAAGTATGTTTTTATTGCATTTCTAGTCGTTGTAAAACTAAAATCTGCAGAATTTACCAAACTTTACAGTGCCCCTGAACGAATATTCAGAGCATTTTTTTGTATGCTAGCCAGTAAGGATTAAAACCGGAAGTATGTATTTTTTTAAATTCATTTTAGCGATTTTTTTTATACTTCTCTCTATTGTCAGACGTGAGGTTATTTTCTGTGGGAGATGAGACTTCTCCTATATTAATAACATTATTCGCACGTATGTCGTGTGCGAAACCATTGCCACGATGATAATATTATTGATAGTTAGTTATAAAAAGTATAACCACATAGCTATAGCCAAGTGATAGGACCTTCGCGTGTGAACATTGCATAGATAACGGATTTTTTCGTCGTAGGACTCTTATCGTGTCTTGGTTCATATATTTGGAAACCACAAAAAACTGCAGCAGATTTTCACATTATGTTCATAATTAATATCATTTTTATTATAAGTAAATGAACATTCGGAATAATACACCTTATATAATACAATACTTAGGACATAATATGACTTCATGCAAAATTAGGTGATTCAATTCAAAGTCAAAGTCAAATACCTAATTTATTTCAATTAGGCACAAAAAAGGCACTTTGGAACGTCAAAATTTACAAAAAAAAAAGGAAAAAATTATTCTAGTCGCCCATTCCAAAAGGTAGTTTTCGTATGGAGAAGAATGGGCAAGAAACGCCACCGTTACTCTTTTAAAATATTTTCACAATATCTTGTATACATTAATTATATAATTATATGTGAAGACGATGCACCTAGAATAAGATTAGGTACTATACCACGATAGGTAAAAAGAATGAAAAATGAAGGAATGACATAAATTAATTATGTGATACTGATAGATGCATGTTGCTCAGATACTTACAAACATTGTAAAATTATACGATATTCCTAACATTTTAACAAGTACTTAATACTAATAATAAGTCAGTGTGTGAATTCAAGTAGTCACAGAAAATAAAATCAATGTTATAAAAAATAATATTATACAATTAAATTGGCAACCAGTTAGATTTTGTCTAGATTCTAAATTGTCCTATGGAGCAGGACCAGGGCCTCAAGTCTGTTATTACAATAGTGTCAGAATGGTCTATCATTGATTTCATAATTGTTGATTTTGACAAGTTTGGTAATCTACTACCATATTGGCGTCATTATGACTTTCCAATGGTCAGCCACTGACACTCCATTGAAAGAAATGGCATCTATTGGTAATCTCGTACATAATGAAAAATGAATGACTGACTTAGGCGGTCATCTGCTAAAATTTTGACAGTTCCTTTGATCAGTCACTTATCATGAGAACGTCATTGTGCAGTCATTTCTTTTAATTTGTTACGAGTATCGTGTTTGTGGAATACAATGATCAACCAATGATCGACCATTATGAATTTAGCAGATTTCAAACTTTTAGCAAAAATGACAATGGGATCGTGTTGTAATGACGAATTTATAAAAATAGCAGACTTGGGCCCCTGCATGTTTCCAAGCATTTTTATCTTGGATATAATCCTCTAATTAATATAGTACCTACTCGATATTATGACAATATAAGAATAGTTTTAGAAGTATGACACAAAGATTATAATGAGACTAGCTTCCACCAGCGGTTTCGCCCGTGTGATATATTTATAAAATATAGTCTATGTTATTCTGATAATATAGCATTCAACTGGTGAAAGAATTTTTTAAATCGGTTCAGTAGTTGTTGAGTTTATTTATTACAAACAATCATGAAAAATGAAATAATTTTTCTTTATAATATTAGTTTAGATGAGGAACTGACAGCCCTTCAAGTCAACTTGTTTAATAAGTTTTTCAATAAACATAGGTTTTTCCACAGTATTTAAGTAGGTAATGTACGAAATAGATACATTATTAAACAATAAGTAAAAAAAACTGTCCGATCTGAAAGGGGTAGATATGTTAGGTACTGCAATAACATTACCAGAAAATCTATGAAAATAAAAAAGTTAGGTAATTTCTTTTTTCCTGAATATTTCCATTGTAATAACCCGGTGAAATTTCCAATTGGAAAAAAATGTGGCGAGATAACATTTTTCTTTTTTCTTGAAGATTATCTCGTTTATAGATATTTATAAACACCTTCACGGATCGTAGAAGGTTTTTTTTACATGTTTTTCATCCTCTTTAATTTAATTTCAAGATGCCAGACCCCAGTGAAGGTGGGTTTATCGTGGTGGAATGTCAAATAGCGCCGAATCAAAACAACAAACATGTTTGTGTACCAAAAACTTGGGTGAAATGTAAATTATCAGAGAAAAAGGACAGGGTGGCTATCGCATATCCTGCTGATGATGATCCCCGTATTGTATCAAGAATTAAAAATAAAGAACCAGCAGATAATCTCTGGCAGTACTATATTGGAGATATAAAATATGAAGCAGGTATGGTACTTTTGATAATTTAAATTGGACGTAGTTCCTGAAAATCATTCCAACCTATTATTATTCCAACATTTAACATTATGAGATAATTGTGATGAAGTGTAGTGAAGTTCAATCTCCTATTACTTTGAATATTCAAAAAAGTATTAACATTTGAAGTCTATCATGTCATCTGTAGCATACGAAAGTATCAGTAGTAAAAACAAAATGATTTCATCAAGTAAAATACGTGATTGAACTTTAGTCACAATTATCTCAAAATGTTTAATTAGTGGGTTGGAACGTTTTTCAGGAACTACGTCCAGCTTTCTAATTACGCAACATATTTTCGTAAACGATAAAGACAAATCTGTTTCATTTTGACAGTTCAACAACAACATTCATTGCGTCATTTACGTTGCTCTGCAGTTTTTTTTTCGAACTTACGGAGCAATGGATTAGCAATCTGTTTCAAAACGATTCAGATTCGGATTGATTTTGCATTACGTAATTAGGGTACATGTCTAGTGGTGTATTACTGTGCGTTTGTACTGGCGAAACATTCACAACAAAACATGTTTAAATCTTTAGTTTCTATCAATTGTTCCATACAATATTTGACAGGAACTAGAGATTTCAATAATTAAAAATATTCCATGTAATTTGAAAATGTTTTGAAGAATCAAGTTTCTATTTTTATTCCTAAATCAAAAACATTACAGATGACTTGGAACTGTTTAATGAATTACATTTGACTGACGTCAAGTACCTACTTATATTTTTTTAATAAAAAATATTTCAGATGACTTGGAACTTTTGCCAAGATGGGTAACTTTTATTTCATTTCAAATGGTTGGGACCATTTATGAAATGAAATATCTATTCTACAGGGAGTGCACATATTATATTTAAACAAAAACGTTTTTGGTGGCTTGGAACGTTTTAGTGAAACATCTATTTTAATAAAATCCTATTAGTTTATCTATCTATCTGCAATGAGCCCTCTAGCTTTAATCAGATTTGTGTGTCTTCACTGGCAGTTGGAGATTGTTCACATCCTGCGATACGTCATCTCGTTATTACATATTTTAGTGTTGATTAGATTGACGCTATTCGTTATCTTTTAAGTCTGTAGAGCCAGTCTGAGGACTTCACAAGTGTCACAGCGACTTCATTTTTGTGTCGTTGGAGTCTTTAATTATAATTATTGTAGGACCTTTTTACAACCTCCTTGATAGTTGGGATTTGTAGGTACCATCGAAGAAGTTCATATCTATACACCGTAAGGACTATTTCTGCTTGCAGCGCTCGGCCGCTATAGAACCGGAACGGTAACAGATGCGATCATCGTGTTCACGGGATTTTGTTTTCAAACTGCTTAGATATGAAGTTCTTTCGATAGTACTCAAGTACTTCAATTGTTTTTGTGAACCAAGGTGCACCACTTAAGATTGTTAGTGCTTTATTTTGGAAGCGCTGTATTATCTTAACATTTGAGTGGCTTGCCGATCCCCAGAGCTCTATACCATAGGTATGTCCAAACAGGTTTAAGGATGAATTTGTAGATGAGAAGTTATTATCTAAGCTTAGTGATGACCGTCTGCCTACGAGCCAGTGAATTTCTCTTAGTTTCATGTTAGCGTGATCCCTTTTGGCCTTTATATGTTCACTCCAGATAAGTCTTCTGTCGATGTGCTGTCTGATCTGATTGAGAGTATGTCATCCTACTCAAATGTCTCGCTGGTGGCGGCGTGTGTGTTGGATCGTTAAGTTCCCTTCAAAATGGTTGAGCTAAATGGTGCTGATCAGTAGGGACTGGTCACCTCTTATCTGCCACGGCTTATTTTAATTTTGAATTGTTTTCATATTTTTATTACGGACGCTTTTTACGTGCACGTCTTTCTACATTGTTCTCACATATATAATTTCAACATGAATGATGTAACCAATGTTTTGTAAGAATATTATGATTTAAAAGAGTGTATGTTGAGTTTCTTGCTCGTTCTTCTCCATAGGAACCTAAGCTTTGGAATGGGCAACCAGCTTCATATTTCTGACTGACTGACCCCTTGACAATTCAAAAGTGCCTGTTAATTGAAATAAATGCGTTGAGTTTGAGTTTGAGTGCATACCTAGGTATTTTGTAGTATTTTTCTGTGGCAGAACGCTTCACCGAGTTAACTTGTAGGCAGTCTCCTCTTCTTAGGGCGAAGGTAATATGGCCAGACTGGGCAGCACTAGCCTTGATTCTCCACTTTTTCAGCCATGATCAAATTTTATCTAGGTGTTCTTGAAGTTTTTTGGATGCTCTAATCTGGTCTTTATCGAAGGATAGAACTGAGGTGTCATCAGCATAGGATGCAGTAACAGTTAGCTTTTAGGTGGGTAGGTCAGCAGCGTAGACTGTGTACAGTACAGAGCTCAGGACAGAACCCTGGGGCACTCCAGCTTCTATGGGATAGAATGAAGATAGGCAGTCTCCAGTTTTAACTTGGAACTACTTACTTGTTTTTACTTGTTCTACAAGTAAGACCTGAGCACCATGTATGCGGTGAGTGGTAAACAAATTTTTAGTTTACACAAGAGGCCCTTATGCCATACTCGGTCGAATGCTAGTTGTATGTCAAGAAAACCAGCTGAGGAGTACTCCTTTCTTTCCAAGGTTTTTGGGATAGTGTAAACCACTCTGTCTTTCCATGGTGTGCTCGGAAACCAAACTGATGCTCTGGGATTGTCCTTTGTTCCTCGAGTATAGGTAACAGTCGTTGTAGCAATAACTTCTCGAACAGTTGTGACAATAACGGAAGAAGACTTATTGGTCTGTACGAGGAAACTTCTGTAGGAGGCTTTCCAGGCTTAGCTACCATATTTATTACGAGTATTGAGACTTTCCAGATGAGAGGGAAATAGTGAAGTCTCAACACTGCATTGAATAGGATGGTGAGCAAGACAATTCCTTTTCTCGGTCGATGATTAAGGACTTCTGTTATAATGAGATCAAAACATGGTGCCTTTTTCTTCTTCAAGTTATTAAATAGCTTTCCAAACTTCTGTTGATGTACTCAGTGGCAACGGTAGAGACATTTATTTATCACTGTCAAGGATTTCGTCAATTTCTTCTTCTGTATAGGTACATGATTTCGGGTTCATTTGGTTTGAATACATAGTTTAGGAATCCAGCAAATAACTCGGCTTTATCCGCAGGTTTCCGCGCCCATTCACCGTTTGGCTGTCTCAATGGAGGCATGTGTTCTTGTGGCCGTTTTAGTGACTCAGTTATTTTCCATAGGGAATAGTCGTCTGCTTTGTGAAGTGATACAGTTTTTAGTTTAGTAGCATAACATAATGATTGAAAACTATAGTGAATTCATGCAAGCCTAGTACTTTTGGTTTAGTGAGGGTAGGTACTGCTCAGAAATTGTGCACGTGGTGTGAACAGAATACCTACTGTCTTGAACCTCGATTGTAGCGCCACCTACCGGACCCAATTGTGAATAAAAAATTCCAAAAAATTGATGTTGTTGCGTGTTCCGAAAAACCTTGATACACGTTATTCTTTATTTTCGGTTTTAAGTACAAAAACTTACTGAGTTTCGAGTTAATCCGACCTCGCCAAAAAAATATTTCATACAACATTTGACACACCCCAATTCCCGTTTAGGGGGTAGTAGATAAAAACAAAAAATATAATATATACTTACAAACATTATGATTTACTTACTTAGATACGTATTCGTGCCATGTTTCAAGTCTATTAACTCAAGGAATAAAAAAATTCATACAAACGAAATCCCCCCTTTTCACCCCTTTAAAGGTCGAATTTTCAAAAACCCCTTCTTAGTGCTCCCCTACATTGTAAAAGGAAGCTGAGTGCAAAATTTCACGTTCCTAGTCCCAGTAGTTTCGGCTCTGCGTTGATATGTCAGTCAGCCAGTCAGGCAGTTTCTCCTTTTATATAGATTTTATTCATTTTCATTTTCAGATTCTTATGAGGATGCTGTTGATGGATTTCCCCAAACAGCCCGTGGAGAAAATGGTAAACAAATTGAAGACAATGACAGTACAAGTAAGTCTGTTCATAAGGGCTGAACAAAATCAAAAGTTAATTCATAATAATTGCAATACATACCATGTTCTATATTATGGGGTTTGGTTTCCGCACTTAGTCCCTCAGGTGGACCATTGTGCGTGGGCCATGGCGGCCGTCGGTAGTTATTCCAACCTCCCTCCAGAAGTAAATTAAATCTCTTAGTCTGTTCAGAACGTCTGTGAAAGATCTGGGTGACCCGAGGGTTTTTGTTCTAATCTGGGTGACGCCTGTGCATTCATAACGTGCGCGACAATTTCCTCAGCGGACAGTCCCCTGTGCAGGGCGTGCATCCATGCACGCCCTGCACAGGGGACTGTCCGCTATGCCTATTGTGTGGAAGTATTTGTTTAGCAACCATCTATCGAAGGATGGCATAGCTTCCCTGGACTGCCTGCAACCCGGTGTCGAGGTCCACCAGTTCTCCGCTTGTGTTTGGGTGAACTCTCCTGGCTTCTATGGCGTAGACCGCTAGTATGATGCCAATAGACGGTGTTGAACATTCCCGGTGGGCTGGATATATTTATGTTGAGGTCATGTGAGAAGACTCCGACTCCGGTAGCGGAATCGGTCTTCGATCCGTCAGTGTATACTCTCATCTCTTTCGGGCCTGAGTAATCTTCTGTGAATATTATGCTGTAATGCCTTTGAAAGTGGTGTTTTTTCGGGGCTTTGATGCAGGGTGAAGCCATCATTGGCCGCATCTTCCTTTATACATGTATGCTTAACTCTGGAGTCTTAGCTTAGGGTTCCTGATAATTGGAGCCTAAAGGCAGCCAGGACCGCCTCCTCCGCACGATGAGGTGCAAAGGCGGCATTCCAGCCTATACACCTCATCGTGTGGAGCATTGCCTGTATATAGGGCGGCAGTGGGTGTAGTTCTCACACTGCTAGTGATTGCAAAAAACAAGCAAACCGCTGCAGTTTTTCGAGATCTCTTTGGGCTATGCTCAGGTCTGTCCTGGACCACCAGACCAGTGAGCCGTATGTGATAATTGGTTGGATGACTGTGGTGTATAGCCAGTGGGTGACCTTGCTGACAAATAGACTGCAAATGGTGAAAATTGGTGACCATTTCAGCGACGAGCTCCCGTCATCTAATGGTGTGCCGCAGGGTAGTATACTCGGTCCTACGCTGTTTCTCATCTTTTTAATTACCTCTACTATCTTAACATCACAAATGTAAAAATTGTGTCGTTTGCTGATGATAAAGCTCTTTCCTTTTTCGCTAGGTCGTGGATTATTGCACAATATGGTTTTAATTCTGCCTTTAACTGGCTTCGATCTCATACTCTAACTTAACACATCCAAGACGAAATTGATGACGTTCTCTTTCTCACCAACCTCACAATCTGATATTCCTATCACTTTAAAGGCTCACTCCTGTAACAGTATACATTCACACACATATCAATGTTCACTCATTGACTCAGTTTATAATATTAAGTACCTAGGTATAACTTTAGATAGATAACTGAATAATAAAACTCATATTAACTTGGTTACACGCAGGGTCAGAAAACTAATTTATATTTATAAAACTTCGACACGTCGTCGCTAAGCAGTCTGTTATTCGCAATTTATAGGTACTACGCCTTAAGTGAATCTATTATTACTTATTGTATTAGCTGCTGGGGCGGCGCCACAGAGACAGCCCTTAAACCTTTGGAAGTGCCCCACAGAGATATACTGAAAATTGCAAAATTTCGACCTGTTCTGTTTCCAACCACAGAACTTTACAAAAAATGTAGTGTTCTCAACGTAAGGCAACATTTCATTGTACAAACCATTCTTCTCCAACACTTAAATTAAAAACCCCTCTTACTACTATTACGAAACGACGGAAAGACTTAAGTTGTACTGTTCCACAAACTCAGTTTAAATACACTAAGAGATTTTTCTACTATCTTGGCGTCCTTTCATATCTATCATTTACCATACAGCAAATTCAAACTCGCCCTCCGTACATTTCTCCTGAATAAAACCTACGACGAGATTGAAAAGAATTTATCGTCACTTACATGAAGGTGACCCCATTTACTATTATTCAAATGCACACACACCCACTCACTCTCACACACTCAAACACACACGTTATCACTCGACTCAGCACATTTAAACTCCTCTTTCTAATTTGTTGTATTTAATTTTAATTGTAAGATTTTATCTTTTATGTTTTGATACTGTAATCTCAAAAGCATAAAAACATGAGTTTTGTAATACTCAAATTGGGAGTCGAAACTGTCTCTCCTAAATACAGATTACTGATCTATAAATAATATATACGGTGACCTAGCTAGGGGAGCAGCGAATCACCCAACAATTCATTGTACCTACACCATCTTATTAATAACGCATGCTTTGTTAGTCCCTGATGTACTTCAAAACCTTAATGTTCCTAAAATAAAAATAAAATAGTTAAAAAGAATATAATAATTGCAATATAATAATTTATAATGCATGTCAAAATAATTTAATGTCTTTGTGGTCATATTTCTTACAACTTGTTACTTTTTACAGTTGAGCCAGTCGCCGGACAAAGGGAATCGCTAAAAATGCGCATAGTCCTGTCTAAGACGAACAGAGAGACAAAATCAGAAAAGAAGAAAAAGTCTGAAAAAAAATGTCACAAAAAACATTTTAAAGAACATTCAAAAGACAAAAATAAAAAATCCAAACGTAAAAAGGTACAAAATTCATTGAAAAATTGTTTTCCTGATTCAGGATATATTTCTGGAATTAATACTTCCACAGATTCTGTGGACAATCAAGTACCCACAGAATTAAGTTCCTTCGTACCAAATACAAATTGCCAAAGTAACGGTTTGCCAAAAAGTCTGGAATCGAAAATGGATGACATCATCAACAGCGCACCACAAAACTATGTGAAAGAGATAACAAACAACCTCCATAATAATAATTCTGATTTATTTGAGAGGACATTAGAAAGTCTTGCTGCTGTAATGGAAAAAGATATAGATTTTAAAAATGCAAATTTCTCACCAAAAGACAAACAACTTTTGATGGACGCACAAATGAAGACAAATGGAATTTTTAAGTTTATCAAACAAGTGATGGAGGGTGTAAGAAATATGTACATAGAAGCACAAACGACTAAGAAAATTCTTGATCACATAGTTTCAAAGTATAATGTTCAAGCTCTACCCACCCCAGTTTCTGTAGAAAAAGAAAAGGATCTGGATGATCAACAAAATGGAAACTCATTTCATGAAGAAATCCTGCAGAATGAGATGGAAACCGAAGCTGACGATGGAATGGAAAACGAAACAAACGCAATTGAACAAAATGACAACACATTGATTATAAAGGAAAAATACTTTTTTACAGAACAGGACACTGAAATGGACAACAAATCAGATAATAAGATATTTACTGATGACGCATCTACAACTAACGAACAATCAACAGACGTTAATAAATATATTAAAAAATATGACAAAAATAACACTACGTGGACTTTAGAGCATCCGCATCCAGGCAAAGGCTTGGTACAGTTAGGTGGACAAGACACCCGCATTTACATAAGTGCTAAAGGCTTAGAAAAAGCTAAACGAACGTGTAAAAATGTAAAGGTATTTACTCGATATCTGTTTAGAGAGGTCTTCACTCAAAAAGCTTTGGAAACTTGCTCAATGACTGGCAGAAAACCTAGTTTTGGTAGAAATGTAGACGTAATTAGACCAGCTTTGCATTATCATGCCAGAACTGTTATATTTACTTATGCAATGAAGTATGGCCGAGACGTGGGGTGGGCAACTGTAAGTTTAAGTGAACTTTTACAAAATTTGAGATGTATGTTACAAAATAACAGAAGGCACAAAAATAATGGAAAGATAATAAGGTATTAACCAATGATATTTTAAGTAACGAAAAAATGAAAAAAAAAAACACAAAAAACATTTTAAAGAACATTCAAAAGACAAACATAAAAAACCAAACATTTAAAATTACAAAATTCATTGAACGAAAATATTCCTGATTCAGGATATATTTCTGGAATTACTAATACTTCCTTCGATTCTGTGGACAATCAAGTAGCCACAGAATTAAGTCTCTTCGTACCAATTCAAATTGCCAAAGTAGGTACCAGTTTGTCAAAAAACTGAAAACGCTTGTTGAGAAAAACTAATTTTACCATAATTTTTACTTCTGCCAAACTGCAAAGCAGTTTGTTGGCAGGTGTAGCTCCCATATACAGTCTTATATAATACTTTTTCATCACTTATAAAACATAAAAATGCCGCTAAACATTACCTACAGCAGCTAAACACATATATTTTACAGCAGCACAAAGGCTGACTATTACGTAATGCTAATAACATTTTAAACTGCGTGATAGCATCCCAAATCACATCGGCGAAGCCGCAGACATAAGCTAGATGACATAAATTCAATCTATGCATCTGCATTTATGAGGCTTTGACAAAGGTATTAAAAATAAACTTCCCCATTTTATTTTTAAAAGACATTTTTGTGGTACAGCTACTTTCTAAATCGATTGGTCATTAAAAATTGTTGGGACATTTTCTACATCTTGGTCCATAATAGTTAGTACAAGTGGGTACTACAACTCTTCTAATGGATTTATTCCTTTCAGGTCTTATTTGTACCGTCTTGATTTTAAACTCATCCTTGCAATAATGTTCTAAAGCCAGTAACAACACCAGTACACCACCTTTTGATTGACCGGCAACAGCTTTCTAAGAATAGTTCTTCGTAACCCATTGCTTTTACATCGTTTTTTGTTTTTGTTTTATCAACTAATACTTTCATAAATCAGATTTGCAACATTTTTATTTTATTTAAATAATTTATTAGATACCCACGTCATCATCATCTGCCTCGCCTCTTCCGAATCGGATGTGTAACGTTTGATATAAAAGTTCTAATGATCTTATGACCAAATTTTTTTATTTTTTTATTTAACGATAAAATGCTCTATTGAATTATTGATATAATTTCAAAGAATTTTATATCTAAGTAAAATGTAACTAGCGCTGGTAACGTAGGACTTATACATAAAATATGGTTTTTAAAGAAAAGTACAATAATAATTGTTTGGAAATTTTTATTTAAGTACTACAAGCTTTTGCTCGCGGCTTCGCCCGAGTGGAGGTCGGAATTTATCCCACGTTAACGTACTATCGGGATAAAAAGTATCCTATGTCCTACCGCAGATCATGGTTTACCCATTTGCCAAATTTTATCCAAATCCGTTCAGTCGTTTTAGCGTGAAAGCGTAACCAACAAATAAACTAAACTCACTTTCGCTTTTAAAATAATATAGTTAGGAATTGTTTCTGGAAGGAATTGGATTGTAAATCATAGATTAATTACACGATTTGTTACAAATAATAAAAAACTAAAGTTCTGTACTGTACTTCTTAGGTACTGGTTCATTAATTATAGAATATTTTGTTCTACCAATCAACGAGACTTAACACGAAACGCGGTCCAACTTGAAGGTGTGGCACGTAAGTAATTATAATTAATCGCAAAATGCTTTTCATAATATACTAAGTTCAAAAACACAAAATGAGTATGATTTGTCCCCGTAAATAGAAAACGAAATGATATTAATTATTCTAACTACTAAAATCACAGATCAATCTTCATTTGGCATGGAACATATAGACGGTGCGCATGGAACAAACAAGTGAAGCCATGAGTAGATAAAGGTTGTTTATATACTTATTATAGTTAAGATGTTTCTTATTTATAAAGTTATCAGTAAGACTGAATTTTCCCAATAGATAATTAATCTGCGATTTTAGTAGTTACAATAATTAATATCGTTTCGTTTGCAACAAATCGTGTAATTAATCTGTGATTTACAATCCGATTCCTTCCAGAAACAAAAGGTGAATAAAAAATTTAAATCTATTATTTTTGTACTTTTAATAAACACTATCTACCTATGTACCAAATCCAACATTACCAGCCCCATTTTTTTTTTTTTTTTTTTTGGGTGGGAAATCATCAAATGACTCCTCCCGCTCTGGGTGGAGCGGGAGGGCGTGTCAGACTCTTAGGCCCGTATTACAGAACGTCACTCAAAACTCAAGCATTACTTAAAACTCGTTTAAAGCCTTTTGATTGGTTGAAACTAGTTTTAAGTAATGCTTGAGTGTTGAGTGACGTTCTGTAATACGGGCCTTACTGACTAAAACCCACCCGTGTTCCTTCTGTTGCCTGTGCAATGCCAGGGGGCCACGGTATCCCTTTCGGACTTTCCCGCAACCCCGGCAGGCAATGGTCTCATCGGACCCCTTCACTCGCTGACACTCTTTGAGGCGCGCGTGGAACACAACGCGCCGTCGACCCGGGCATGGTCCTTACCGGACGGCGAGCTACCCATTGCTCACCGTCCGCAAGCCCACGCCTACGGTGGCCGGGAATCCGCGATCGATTCCCGACGCCCGGGGCGACTCCTCCTGCGGCGGCTAGGGGCGTGAGGGCGCGAAATTTGCCTCTCCCTCACGCGCTCCGCCTCCTCTTTCGCGAGCATTACTGCTTCGCAGAAGGAGGTGACGGCCTCCCATGCCCTCTCGCTCCGTACCATGGCCTGGACCAGGGCCGGACGCGAGAGATCCCCGCCACCGATCGCCTCCACGAGGACACGGCGGTGCTCTGCCCAAGCCGGGCATACCGCCACCGTATGCTCCACCGTGTCCTCCGGGCGATCCACGCAGTGATGACACCCGGGCGTTTCCACCCGCCTTATACGAAACAGGTACCTCCCGAAACAGCCGTGTCCGGTGAGGACCTGCGTCAGGCGGAAGGTGAGGACGCCGTGGCGCCTCTCCAGCCACTCCTCAAAGAGGGGACTTATCGCCGCAATAGTGGCGTGCCCAGCACTGGGTTGCGACAATCGCACTCTCCATGACGCCATGAGATCCCGTCGGAGCTCTGTCCGCTGTGCCGCGATTTCTCGCGGCATCGGAGTCAAGCCCCGGCGTTTCGCCTCCCCGCGCCACCCCCAAATATGCGCGAGGACTTTTGCCTCCAGATCCCATGGCGGCAACATTACCAGCCCTAGTTACATTTTACTTACCTATATATGTATAAATTTCTTTCTTTTCCAAATAAATATAAAATACGAGCATACTTACGCAAATTCTAAGGCCTACCCTAGTGGGGCAGAATCCACTAGATTTTAGGCTAGTGGAATCTGCCCCATCATCAGTGGCAAAGTGGCTTGGTGGGGCAAAGTGGAATGATAATCTTTTCTCAACTTTAATAGTGTCAGCTTGCAGTCCAACCAGATGCAGCTGAATACCAGTGTTTTACACGGAGCGACTGCCTATCTCCCCTCCACAAACCAGTTACTGGGTAACACGATACCTCTTGGTAATTGTAACTGCTGTTAGACTTTCGGACTTCTTTACCCTAATTACGTAATAGACGATCATACGGAATTGGAATCGTTTTGAAACAAATTGCTAATCCATTGCTTCATAATTTCGAAAAACAAAACTGCTCAGCAACGTAAATACCGCAATGAATTTTGTTGAACTGTCAAAATGAAACAAATTTTTCGTAATCGTTTACGAAAATGTGTTGCGTAATTAGATAGTTGATTACCCCTAACGGCTGTCAAAGATCAATTTGAATAAAATGTTAAGTATTCATATAACCGCTATTATCTACCTCAGTTTTCTTATAATATCATTGGTTTACAGTTTTAACTGATTTGAGATGAGAATATTATTAAGACGTAGGTACTATATTTTGAAATAAGAATTTTATATATTTAGTAGGTAGTTCTTGTTGTAAGTTTTTATCAATGCACAGTAAAAGGAGTGTACCTAAGGACCTCAAAATGTTGGGTTTTCTAAACAGCAGCTGTGTCGTTAGAATAATATAACGGCCGCAGGGAGATATTGTTCTTGACACTAGACTGTCAAATACCTACTGGTGCTGTAATTGCTATGACGGTCGTAATGTGGCGGCCGCCGTTGTCTTAGGAAGCCAAGCTTTTAAACTAAGCCAAATGTGGCATTGTGCCGCGCGCCGTCTCCACCTATGAACGTCTCCTGCAATAGTTACGAGGTAAAGCACGTGCATGACCACCATACCTGAGACAAAACTGGTCGTTTGGGACCAGTAGGTACTTAGCCCAGATTCGCACGGCCTATTTTTTTTTCGTGTACTGGATTTTCAACGCTCTGCTCAGCGCCGAGAGCTGAAAATCCAACGGTGTGTTTATTCAACGCGCTGCACTGGGATGGCAGTGTGTCCCAACGCGTTGGATTCTCAATGCTCTGCTCAGTACCGAGAGCTGAAAATCCAGGGGCCTAATTATGAAGTATTAATGCCATCATTATTCCATTGCGAAAAAAGGATGGTGCTAGCGGCCTCATATAGCTCCGTCTCTCACTAACACTGGAATAATTGTGGCATTGATACGTCATAATACGGCCCAAGTGCGCGATAAATTCCCGCCGCGATATTATTACATCCGGGCGAACGTGGGCAATGATAATATAGCTTTTAAAATTGTATCATTTTTTTCGGGGTATTTACCGGTTTTGAATTTTTCAATACCGGATTTTGTGTCTGATTGATGACAGTAGTCTCGCCCGCTATTACTGGAGACTTAAACTTATCAGGCGAAATTTGGGTGTAGGTACAGCTCTGCCCAACTCTTCGGGGATTTTAAGCGTGATGTGATCGAATCTTAACAATGTCTTAGCAATAATAATTAATACTAATAATATGTTTGTTATAAAAAAAATATCTTTCATATTATGATATAAATGTGAACTTTAGATCTTATTGACTACAGATCGAGATTACGATTGGTTTTGTAAGTATTCTTTTGGATATATCACAAATAAGTTCTAGTAATGATGGTTTAGATAGAATATGATCTAATTTAAAGGCCCCTCCGCTGCTCGTACTGCTAAATATCGTGAACTGCCCTAACTTTGCCTCGCGTCCTATGTTTGCCTATACTGAAAAAAAAGATGTACCTAGGTACCTAATATCTTTTTCATTTTACTTGTATTAGCAATTGAAAGTTTATTATTCTAAATATGTGTTAAAGTAAAGTAATAAATTCACCATATTTTTTTTTTAACTTTGCCACTCCCTAGGAATTTCTCCTGTATTGTGGGTGCGTTTACAAACATTTAAACTCACATACACAAACAGCCAGACCCGGAACAACTACTTGTAGGTCATACAAATATTTGTTCCGTGCGGGAATCGAACCCGCGACACGCAGTGCAGCAGTCAATCGCTTAACCACTGCGCCAACCGTGCCTTTTAAAATCACTGAACTGTTTTAATAATACGTAAATTAAATATCATATGATTGAGTGTTTCTCAGTTTTCTTTTTAAAGACATTTTTTTTTGCGATCAAAATTATTATCGATACTTATACCATCCTTTATGCAAACGTGTCATGAATCTTCAGATTCATTGCAAGGCAGACCAGTGGTAACAATTTGCAATTTGCGTTTATTGTAGTGCAAATTTAAATGACACTCTTTAAGTAGGTACCCACTTATTTTTATATCGTGTGGTTGTGATAATTTTGTCTGTAAAATATTTCTAAGGTACTTAAGAAAGTCTTAATAATGATTTTATAAGTTTTATCGCCTTTATATTATATTGAAACTGATTAAAATTGTGTTTTTTATATGGAGACACATTTGTTTTATTTTTGTCTAACTCCTTTACATTTTAGTCGATTTCAGTGACTTAAAATAGTCACCTCATTCTATCGTAAGTCCACTGCTGGACATAGGCCTTCTTAAGTTGCACTAAGTAATACAATCAGTTCCCACCTTCCGCAATCGGTCTGTTCCAGGTCTTCCGGATGAGCGGCCCTTACACCTGCATCCTAATTGCGTAACACACGATCAATCACAATCTAGTTTCACTTTGACAGTTCAACTACATTCATTGCGTTGTTTACGTTGTTGAGCAGACAAATGTTTCGAACATATGAAGCAATGGATTAGCAATATCCTTCAAAAGGATTCTGATTTTGATTGATCGTTTGTTACGCCATTAGGGCGGAGGTCCCACTTCTACAGCCATTGTTTTTAGTTTTAATATAAATGTTCAAGGAAGTGGCCGCCAACGCTGCTGTGTCAGGATTTAAGTAAAACGCTTTTCGCTCGTACTTTGGCGAAGGGTAAAGGTAAACTGGGGAAGGGTTCGGGGCAGGAACATACATTATACTCTTTAATTAGAGTAATGGTAAACAACTGAAGGGAGAGAAAAAGAAATGACAGTATATAGGTATGTATACGAACCCACGTCCTAACCGAAAGCGAATTTCGCGGGAATGACGAACATAACTTATGCGACTTGATTGATCGCGTGATAGATAGATAGATTCATTTATTTGCCTCAAATATGGTATTTTACATATTTTATAACAAATACACAATAGTTCTTCATATTCCGCCAGCTAAATTCGCCATGCAAATTTTGTGACAGTAACAGTGATTCATATTTTTAACAAAATAATTAAATTCCAATGTCAAAAAAAATAAGTAAGTACTAAATCAAGAGTTGTATAAATTATCAAATTACAAATGTCAAATAAAAATAATTATTTTACAAATTTTCTAAAAATAAACTTACTAATGATATCCAAAGCAATTAAATTACAAAATATTATATCATTAGCTTAAATAAAAATATCAAATGTAATTTACATGTCATGCAATTTTCCCATTTGTGCTAGAATTCATAAATTACATAATACTATAAAAACAGTTTTCTTTAAAGCATCTCAAAGTTTCGTTCTTTATTATCCTTCGGTATAATATTAAAAATCTGTATTGCTATTCGACTCGTGTTTTTATGGCAGTACGCTATCGTGTTTATATGGGTGATTATCTCGTATTCATATAAACTCGCGTGACAATCGTTTTCGGTTAGGACGCGGCCTTAAAGTTGGCAGCGGTGCGCTTTTTTTATTACTAAATAAATGAAATTACAAAATATAGCTCTGACGTAACATTAAACTTGAATATTTACTTCTTTTTTCTTCTATTTACTTTTTTTTTTTTTTTTTTTTTTTTTTTGTCTGCCAGACAAGATGGCAGAGTGCAAAATGTGATCAAACTTTGTACTCATGCTCAAGTACAGTCTGTTGTCAATATTATCTGACCCACCCTAAAAACAAACGAATTTGGACCCTCTGACATTAACAATAAGGTTTATTCAATTTAAATGAGCTTAACAGACAAGCGACGCGACGGCTTGATGAACAAATACAATAATAATACAGACACGCAAATTTGATCTTTAAAACGTTAGCGTTAGGTTATATGTTATAACTACTTGTTATAATATAATTAGTGTAATAACTTATTTTAATAACTATCTTCAATTAATTCTGGTCTCGTGGTCTGAATATAAGACTGGGAAAAACAAGTTGCGAGATCAAATCCTGCGACAAAATAATTGTTTTGCTTTTAATTTAGAATTTATTACAAAACCATTTCTTGTTTATTGTAAAGAACTATAGACGGATAACCTTCAAATATAAACTTTCTAAAATGGTAATATTTTCGCATAATTTGTAATAAGTGGGTAGTTGAAAAATAAATATTCGTATTCATTATAAAACCTAAGGGTATGCAGTGACTACGCGCAAACATATTTTACCTTGTCTTACTATATTGCAAAAACAACGTCTCTTTAGAATTTTTTATTTTCTGTTTTATGTAGTTTTTTTATTATCATGTGTGTTATTATTTATTAAAAAAGGAACTGATAATAGGTGGACTGTGTTTTTGAACCGACATGTTGTTCGTCGCCAATCCAGCATCAAACCGCTAAGCCACAAGCACTTGTTAGAAACGTGCGAAATTAAAGATTGGGTTGTAATTATGTAGTGTGACTTAAAAGCTTTTCAACTTTAATGTCAACGAGATAATGATTAAAATAGCATAACAAAATGATACATAATGCCGGTGGCTCCGACAATGTTGGGTGGGTTTACCTTAACGTTACGTGTTAAAGATCAAATTTGCGTGTCTGTATTATTATTTTATTTGTTCATCGACTAACTAGTCTGATATGCTCATATAAATTGAATAAACCTTAATGTTACAAGCACAGGGTCCACATTCGTTTGTTTTTAGGGTGGGTCAGATAATGTTGACAACAGACTGTACAGACGCCAGCACGTCGACCTACTACAATCTGTCAAATTTCTTTTAGATTTTCGACTTTATAGCTGAACAATAAGGTTCAAAGCTGATTGGGAAGATTTGACAGTTTCGGGTAGGTTGATGTGCTGGCGTATGTACATCCTAGACAGGCATCCACCCTTTCTTAAATGATAACCCTAACAGGCCACAAATCCAGACTCCGGGCTAATACTGAGTAATTTCAGATGGAAAACCCAACAACACTTTGCCCCACTTGGGAATCGAACCCTGGACCTCATGCTCAGCAGTAGCGCTTGCAACCACTAGACCAACGACGCCTATAACAAGTCCGGACATATTACCTTTTGAAACTACGGCACTGAGATAACTATTGCATAGAAACTATATTTAATTATTTTACTTACTACAAAGAACACAATAGCATATACCTTTGACGTCAACCTAAACCCTTTTAAATGGCCCGGTCATTTAATGAAACATAATAAAAATTAAAATAATTTGAATTGTCAGGGCCACATTTTTACCTCGCGCATATTTGGAAGTGGCGCGAGGAGGCGAAACGCCGGGGCTTGACTCCGATGCCGCGAGAAATCGCGGCACAGCGGACAGAGCTCCGACGGGATGTCATGGCGTCATGGAGAGTGCGATTGTCACAATCCAGTGCTGGGCACGCCACTATTGCGGCGATAAGTCCCCGCTTTGAGGAGTGGCTGGGGAGGCGCCACGGCGTCCTCACCTTCCGCCTGACGCAGGTCCTCACCGGACACGGCTGTTTCGAGAGGTACCTGTTTCGGATAAGGTAGGAGGAAACACCCGGGTGTCATCACTGCGTGGATCGCCCGGAGAACTCGGTGGAGCATACGGTGGAGGTATGCCCGGCTTGGGCAGAGCACCACCGTGTCCTCGTGGAGGTGATCGGTGGCGGGGATCTGTCGCGTCCGGCCCTGGTCCAGGCCATGGTACGGAGCGAGAGGGCATGGGAGGCCGTCGCCTCCTTCTGCGAAGCAGTAATGCTCGCGAAGGAGGAGGCGGAGCGCGTGAGGGAGAGTCTAATTTCGCGCCCTCACGCCCCTAGCCGCCGCAGGAGGAGACGCCCTGAGCGTCGGGAATCGATTGCCGATTCCCGGCCACCGTAGGCGTGGGCTTGCGGACGGTGAGTAATGGGTAGCTCCCGGTCCGGTAAGGACCAAGCCCGGATCGACGACGCGTTGTGTTCCACGCGCGCCTCAAAGAGATGGCAGCAAGTGAAGGGGTCCGATGAGACCATTGCCTGCCGGGGTTGCGGGAAAGTCCGAAAGGGATACCGTTGCCCCCTGGCATTGCACAGGCAACAGAAGGAACACTAGTGAGTTTTAGTCAGCAAGAGTCTGACACGCCCTCCCGCTCCACCCAGAGCGGGAGAAGTCATTTGATGATTTCTCACCCACAAAAAAAAGGGCCACATTTTTAGTTCGATCTGACAAAAATGTAAAGAAGATAATTACCGCAGAGACATTCAACCAGAATGTCTCTCTGCGGTATTGACATTACGACGCAATTTAAAATGCTGAGTCGGGGAAGCAGATTTTATAGTGCAATGAGCTGACAAAAATAGTCCTTCAACTCCTTCAAGGTGACAAGGGACATATTTTGGATGTACTTTATAAACTACTTACTAATTCCACCTCTTCTCTACAAAAGAAGAGGCCTTTGCCCTGCAGTGGGACAATAATTGGCTAGTATTATTAATGTTACTCCATCATTTTTATTGGAAATTTGGAAAAAAAAAATGGTCGCCACTATCGCACTTAGGTTACTTAAAATCGGAAATAAATTGTTAAAATAAAAATGCATCAAAAAACGCCACCAGTGTTTTTTTTTAACACCACAGACGTAGAAGCACACGTTTAGAGACTAACAGCTCCATCCGTTACGAGTTTAATTATGTCTTCTGTGACTATAATGTGGCATATTATATAATAATCTATGCTCTTGAGTATAAATAATATAAATTCTGTGTATCGGTTCTGTGGTTCTGACTTCTGTCTGTGTGCTCTGCTCATATCTCTATGTAGTCTGTGTATATAATTTATATGCTGTTTGACATTCCTACGCCAGGCTGTGGTGTTTTGGTGCAAGTTCTGTGGCTCCTGTGTGTGGCTCCCCGTCAAGGCGTCAATTCTCAACTTGTTATTTTCTTATGTTTTTTCAATAAAAATATCTCAAAAAAATATTCAATAACGTATGAAATACTTTACATAGGTTTTTCATCCTCTATATAATTTCAAGATGCCAGACCCCAGTGAAGGTGGGTTTATCGTAGTAGAATGTCAAATAGCGCCGAATCAAAACAACAAACATGTTTGTGTACCAAAAACTTGGGTGAAATGTAAATTAACAGAGAAAAGGGTGGCTATCGCTTATCCCGCTGAAGATGATTCCCGTATTGCAACAAGAATTAAAAATAAAGAACCAGCAGATAACCTCTGGCAGTACTATATTGGAGATATAAAATATGAAGCAGGTATGGTATCTTTTAAAATAATTTAACGTTTGTTTTTATTGTAGTATGTTATAAGATAATACTTAGAGAGATGCGCCCACCAGTGAGTGAAGTCCGGCTGTGGATGATGAACATTGCGAAGGAATTTGTAATATTACATTGTGCCTTAAACGCAAGCAGCCTACGGCAGCCTACCAATAGCAAGTCGCAAAGTTTACGAAAAAAAAAAACATTAAACTTCTTTATTGTCTAATTTTATTTTTAATAAATTTCGTTTTCGCAACCTTAAGATGCTATTATTGGTTTAAACTCAAGTACCAATACAAATAATAATGTTAGTTATATTAAAAAAATAAAAAAGCTCTGCTGTTATTCGGCACCTATGGTTATTCTTGATTTGGGGTTTTCAAAAATACACTAATAATGAACTCAAAGCATTTATTTCAATTAAACCATTTACAGGCACTTTTGAATTGTCAAGGGATCAGTCAGTCAGACTGGCAAGCAACTCCATGGACACTCTTTTAAATCATATTATTGTTACAAAATATTGGTTACATCATTCATGTTGAAATTATACATGTGAGAAAACAATATTATACATGTGAATGAACGAAGAAATGGTATATTCTACAAAAAAAAATAGCTACCTGCTATAAAAAATCACCTGTTCATAAAGTACAGTGCTTCCAAATGACACCTTTCTAGTATCTCTTCTTTTTCGGTGCACTCTTTGAGTCTCTTGACATAGTGGCTGTGGTCATATTGCAGCGAGATTTGGGACAGCAGTGTATAGTTACTAGTGTCTAGTTTTCATTTTAAGTTGTCAATTTATGTTTCAGATTCTTATGAGGATGCTGTTGTTGGATTTCTCCAAACAGCCCGTGGTGAAAATGGTAAACAAATTGAAGACAATAACAGTACAAGTAAGTAACTATCCATGACCTGGGTAACCTGGGTTAGGACATAGGATACTTTTTATCCCTATAGAGCGTTGCTGTAGGATATTTTCTGACCACCAAGTGGGTGAATCCATGGGCAAAAGCTAATTCGAATAATTGCAATACATACCACACATACATAAGCTCACGCCTTCTTCCCATGGGAGTAGGCAGAAACTACAGAATGTCACCTGCTACGATCCTTACATACTCTTTGCATAATAATTTGAATAGTTTTGATATTTTTTAATTTTAATGTAGGTCTTATCACTTACATCTTGTTATTTTTCACAGTTGAGGCAGTCGCTGAACCAAAGAGTTCACTAAAAGTGCGCATAGTCCTGCCTAAGCCTAAACCAAAATCAGAAAAAAAGAAAATTTCTGAAAAAAAGTCTCTAAAGAAACATTTGAAAGGATATTTAAAAGACAAAAATAAAAAATCTAAACATAAAAATGTTCAACATTCATTGAGAGAAAATATTCCTGATTCAGGATATATTTCTGCAATGACTACTTCCTCAGATTCTGTAGACAATCAAGTAGCCACAGAATTAAATTCTCCCTTCGTACCAAATTTAAATTGCCAAAGTTTGCCAAAAAGTCTGGAATCGAAAATGGATGAAATCATCAACAGTGCACCACAAAATGACGTGGAACAATTATCAGACAACCTCAATAATAATAATAATTCCGATTTATTTGAGAGAACATTAGAAAGTCTTTCTGCTGTAATGGAAAAAGATATAGACTTTACAAATGCAAATTTCTCACCACAAGACAAACAGCTTTTGATGGATGCACAAAAGAAGACAAATGGAATTTTTAAGTTTATGAAACAAGTGATGGAGGGTGTAAGAAATATGTACATAACAGCACAGGAGACTAAGAAAACTCTTGATCATATTGTTTCGAAGTATAAAGTTCAAGCACCACCAATGCCACCCACCACAGTTCCTGTAGAAAAAGAAAATGATCTGAATAATCAACAAAATGGAAACTCGTTTCAAGAAGAAACCCTGCAGGATGAGATGGAAACCGAAGCTGACGATGGAATGGAAAACGAAACAAACATAATTGAACAAAATGACAACACATTGATTATTAAGGAAGAAAACTTGTTTGACGGACAGGACACTGAAATGGACAACAAATCAGATAATGAGATATTTACTGATGACGAATCTTCAACTAACAAACAGCCAACACGACCGCCTTCGCCAGACGTCAATAGAGATACAAAAAAATATGACAAAAGGAACAGTAGATGGACTTTAAAGCATCCGCATCCAGGCAAAGGCCTGGTACAGTTAGGCGGACGAGACACCCGCATTTATGTATGTGCCAAAGGCTTAGAAAAAGCTAAACGAACTTCAAAAAATGTAAAGATATTTACTCGAAATCTGTTTAGAGAGGTCTTCACTCAAAAAGCTTTGGAAACTTGCTCAATGACTGGCAGAAAACCTAGTTTTGGTAGAAATGTAGACGTAATTAGACCAGCTTTGCATAATCATGCCAGAACTGTTATATTTACTTATGCAATGAAGTATGGCCGAGAAGTGGGGTGGGCAACTGTAAGTTTAAGGGAACTTGTACAAAGTTTGAGATGTATGTTACAAAATAACAGAAGGGACAGAAAGAACGGAAGGATAATCAGGTATTAACCAATGATATTTTAAGTAATAGATACCCACGTCATCATCATCTGCCTTTTCCCAACTTTAATAGTGTCAGCATGCAGTCTAACTGGATGCAGTTGAATACCAGTGTCTTACATGGAGCGACTGCCTATCTGACCTCCACAGCCCCGTCACTGTGTGACACAAACCTCCTGGTAAGTGGCTGTGTTTCGGGCTTCAGATTGATCTTTGACAGTTGTTAGTACAACTGTCAAAGAGTTTTAATAATTCGATGATTACACATATAACTCAGTTCGCAGTCTCAACCTCAGTTTTCTTAAATTGGTTTCAAGTTTTAATTGATTTTAGATGAGAATATTAAGACTAATTTTATATATTTTGTAGTTCTTGCTGTTAGTTTTTATCAATACACAGTAAAAGAAGTTTAAGGATCTCAAAATGTTGGGTTTTCTAGACAGTGGTGCCGTTAGAATAATATAACGGCCGCAGGGAGCCGCCATCCTTTTCTTGACACTGTAATATCAAATACTGATGCCGTATTTTTCATGACGGTCGTAATGTGGCGGCCCCCGCTGGCTTAGGAAACCAAACTTTTAAACTAACTAATCCAAATGTGCCATTGTGCCGCCGCCTATGAACGTCTCCTGCAATAATTACGAGGCAAAGCAGGTACCGTCACCATCCCAGAGACAAAACTGAAATGTCTTTTGGTACAAGTACTTATACCTAGTCTTGCCATAAATATTGACACGAAGAATTTTTTATTGCATGTAATATTTATTACTTTTACAGTGTGTTAGTTTAATACATAAATATAAAACAATTTAAAATATAAAAAAAACTTATTCGAAGTGGTCTCCATTGGCTGCAATGCAGTCCTTTAAACGTTGAGGCCAGTTATATTGATAACTGGCCTCAACGTACGTACGTACGTAGAAGCACGCACTCTTTTCATGGGAAAATTCTTCACTGCCAATCGTATGGATTGTTCTATGGACTCCAAGCAAGTTTTTAGCAAGCCGTACTCTCTAAAACTGACCATAAATCATAATCCAGCGGATTAAGATTGCGACTAGACGACGGCCAGTCTTCAGCTCTGATGAAGTCCGAAACGTTCACTTCCAACCAAGACTGCGTGGACCGAGCTTTATGACCCGGTGCCGAGTCTTGTTGGAAGGACCATACTTGGTTATTGAATATGGTGTTGTTAAGGGGCTTAACTACCTTCTCAAGAATGGTATCTTGATACACTTGTGCCGATGTTTTGATACCTTTTTCACAAAAATATGGCTCTTCACTCCTTCATAGCTAACACCCCACCAAACCATCACTGAAGTCGGATAATGCCCACGTTGCACTCTGTCGACTAATTGGGAAGTTTCCTTAGAGCTTTGAGCATAAATACGGTCATTTTGTTTGTTAAAATTTTGTTGTAAAGATTTTCTCATCCGTAAACAAAAAAAATCTGTGACCTCCATTTGCGTACCGCTTCAGTACTTAGTTGTTTCGATTTTACCACGCTATTATTTTTTAAATTATCAGTAAAAAAATGACCAGTGCGTCTTAAAGGCTGCAAGTCCTAAGTCATCTTTTAAACTACGCGACATGGTTCTGGGTGCTATCTTCATCTCCCGAGATAAAATCTTTTGCTTTCGGACAGGATTTCTTCGAATTCTTTCCCTTACTGCTCTATCCACCTTTTTCGTACGTACCTGTTAATAGCCCGGTACACAAACATTTGACTAATACCAAGCGTATGGAGAGTTTTAAATATTGCATTTGGCTCCATACCAACTTTGTGTAGTGCAATCACAGCGATTCGGTTCTCTTTATCACCCCACTCCATTTTAATATCGCAAAATATTGTACTATGTATTGGCACCAAAATTAGAAAACTCAATGAACAATCGTATAAAAATGACAGATTCCAAATTCAAATGTAATATCTTTCTTATTTTTAATTGTAACAGTATTTATGGCCAGACTAAGTATTGTCCTATAGCTTTTAAAATTTGAATTTATTACATTTAAGAGGAATTTTTCTGAACCGGATTTTGTGCCCGGTTGATGACAATAGGCTCGCTCCCTATCCTATTATATGGGACATAAACATAACTGGCGAAACGTGGGTGTACTAAGGTACGATTTGTGCCCGGTTGATGACAATAGGCTCACCCCCTACTACTTGGGACTTAATCGTCTTACTCACCATCCATTTTGCTGTACGTCCCGCCAAGGCCGCGGTGCTGTACCGTAGCATACACACTATTGTGCGCGCATCCTGCGTGCTGTACGTCCGCTCTAGTCCGCGGTTAATGTAATGTTTTTTAGCGATTTTAATCCAAAATTCCCTAGATCCCTGTCAAAATAAAAAAGCCCTAACCCACCATGCTTAATATTATCATCTTACCGTAAAAAAGGGAGAAATCCCTAAAAGTGGAAACACTACCTGAATCTGCTGTACAGCAGGCATATACACGATCTAGCACGCACGATACATGACGCGGTGGTGGGGGCGCTTGCTGGATACAATATTGCGTATGCAAATCTAGCAAGTCATAAAAATTGACGTACGTCAAGACTATTCAGTCGTTTTGCGTCGTGCATCGACCGTGGCCTTGGCGGAACGCACAGCAAGATGGATGGTGAATAAGGCGCCTTAAACATGACTGGCGAAATATGGGTGTACTATAGGTACACCACTGCCTTACCCTTCGGGAATTTTAGGCGCGACGTTGTGTATAAGATTGAATTTTAAAATCATGTCTTTCTTAGCAATAACAATTAATACTTAGTAATAATTATTGTTTGTTTTTTTTATTTATAAATCCTACTTTTTTAGACATTGGAATGTGAACTTTTGATCTATTGAAAGATCGAGATTACGATTGTTATTGCTTTTGTAAGTATTTTTATGGAACAAGTCACCTATCACAAATAACTTTTAGTAATTAATGAATGATGGTATAGATGATCTGATTTAAACGCCCCTCCCCTGCTCTAGTACTGCTAAGTACCACGAAGTAAATATGTACGAACCGTCAACCACTCGTCACTACCGTGTATTTTTCTGATATCGCAAAATTTGTTCTTATTCTGCGATATTGGCTATAAGTTGGAGAAAAAATAATAGTTTGAAATATTTTTGATAAACTAAAACTCAACTACGACAATCGCAGACAACTACAGTAATTAATCTGTTCGATTCATGACCTATTAGGTGACTCCCGATTTTTAATTTGTATGTCTGTGATGTCTTGTTTATATCTTGTATGTTGTATGTGTTTTATGATGACTTTTTTGTCGTAGTTGGGTTTTAATTATATTTATTGTTTTTATTTAAATTATTTTGAGGTACCTACATGTGTATATAAGGAAATGTGCTTGCCCTTTCATGTGATACCCAACATGGTTTTTTTTTTACTTCATGAGTTCATATCGTCTACCTAGAGGGCGACATTTTGATTTAATGTGACGTCACATCAGCGGACGATCCAACGATACATTGTCGAATTATGATCTGAAGTTTAGAAGTTACGAGGTAACAGATGAACATAAATACTTACGTACTTACATACCGGTCAAAATCATAACCCTTTAAAACAGGCAAAACACTGTATCAGCGTCTCTCGAACTGTGACGTGCTTAATTGTTATTATTAAACAGAAAGATGATCATAAACAGCGGACGGCTAAAACATACGTTGTGTTTTGTCAAAATGCTGTAATAATTGATAATCCAGAGCTGACTAAACAGAACCTTAGGTACCTACTTTTTTAGAGATACTCGTAATTACGCAACACATATTCGTAAACGATTACGATTTTTTTATTTTATTTGACAGTTCATCTACTTTGAGACTGCAAGGGCAGCACGCTTAGCATGAAGAATAGACAAAATAACAGATAAATCACAATCTGTCATTTTGTCTATTCTTCCGTCGACAAAATCCGTTTCTATGGTGGAGAGGACTCGTTTGTTCTACCGGTCATCAGTCCTAGGACCAGTGGTAGCAATTTGTTATTGTCAAACAACACAACATTGTTGAATTCAATTCATATTGTTGCGTAGCAATAAGGGCGTTTTTCGTAGTGCAAATTTAAAGAAGTCAATCTATACCCACTTATTTTTAGATCTAGTAGTTGTGATAATTTTATGTCTGTAAAATATTTCTAAGGTAAAAAGTCATAATAATGTTTTTGTAAGTTTTATCGTCTTTTTAAAATTGAAACTGATTAAAATTGTGTTTTTTATGGAGACATTGTTTTATTTTTGTCTAACTTTCAGCTATAAATTAACAAAACCCGTCCGGCATTTCTCTTTACATTTTAGTCGATTTCAGTGACTGTTAAAATAGTCAACCTTTAGAAGGTATGAGGAACAAGGTATAAAGTTCACTAATCCTCTATAGAAAAGCGAGGATCCGACCACAGGGGTGTCGTATCTGGCGCAGTTGCCCGCCAACACAGGGGTGTCGTGTCTGGCGCAGTTGCCGTCCGATGAGACCATTGCCTGCCGGGGTTGCGGGAAAGTCCGAAAGGGATACCGTGGCCCCCTGGCATGGCACAAGCAACAGAAGGAACACGGGTGGGTTTTAGTCAGTAAGAGTGACACGCCCTCCCGCTCCACCCAGAGCGGGAGGAGTCATTTGATGATTTCCCACCCAAAAAAAAAGAAAAAAAAGGGGTGTCGTGTCTGGCGGGCAACTGCCCAACGATTGATGTCGGGAAAGTTATATTTATGCTGTTCGCGCGGTAAACTGCAGGATTTGTGTGACGTCAGATCTTTGATGCGTAGTTCGCAAGTGCCGATGTAGATACGGCCACAAACCCATTCTATCGCAGTGCACTGCTGATCATAGGCCCTCCTAAGTTGTGAATACATTCAGTCCTCCACCTTCCGCAATCAGTCTGTTCCAGGACTTCCAGGTGAGGGGGTCCTTACATCTGCATCCTAATTGCGTATCACACGATCAACCCCAATCTGTTTCATTTTGACAGTTGAACAACATTCATTGCGTTATTTACGTTGTTGAGCACACATTTTGCCAACATATAAAGCAATCCATTAGCAATATCCTTCAAAATGATTCAGTTCGTATTTAATCGTGTGTTACCTACGCAATTATGGTACAGGTCCCACACTAACAGCCATTGGTTCTAATTTTAATATAAATTTATATGTGGCCGGAATTCCTTGTATTATATGGATTTCAGCACACGAAAAGTGTGCGCGGGTCGGGCGTGGAACGGGTCGGGAGCGGGAGCTAGGAGGGATTTTATCTGAATAATGACATATATCAAGTCATTGATCAAGCGATTATCTCGTATTCATACAGACTCGTGCGACAATCATTTTCGTTTAGGACGTGGCCTTATGGTAAAAGTAATGTGACAGGGTATGGGTAAGGGTACAATGACTCAGGGTTGTAGTAAAATGACCTAAGATTGGGGTAAATTCACCTAAGGTTGGGTTAAAATGACCTAAGGTTGGGGTAAATTGACTTTAGGTTGGGGTAACAAGTCCTAAGATTGGGGTAAATTAACCTAAGGTTGGGGTAAAATGTCATAGATTAGGTAAGGATACACTGCAAGAAAACATTCGCATTGTAAATCAGCACGTATATTAAAGCTTCCCCCCCGGCGCGAGCCGGCGCGCGCCCGTGTGCGCGGCCGACAGCGCGCGCGCGCGCACGTTGCGCGCCGCGCCCGCCAGCACGTGGCGCGCCGCCAGCGGGCAGCGCGTGGACGACGAGCTGCGGGCGACAAACATTTCATAAAAAACTATACAAATATTCTGTACACTGCGAAGGCATTTGACATACTAAATCACATACGTTTATTCTTAATAATACACTGTATTCTGAAAGTTGGCATCGGTGTGCTTTTTTGACTAAGACCAGGCACTCTAAAAACAATTTCCACGCGAACTCAGCTCCCATGCACCCCGCCACTCCACTATGTGCTAAACGCTAACACATCAGTAATAAAGTTGAATATCGCACGCACTCTTTGATCGTGTTCGAGCACGAAACTTAATGGTTTACGTCTCAATTCTTATTTCGGTTATCTAGAGAAAAAATATCTTGTGACTGGATAATAAACTATATTTTCTTACTATGAATACTTATTTTAGACATGAAAGCCGAGCAATCTTGATCTACACACATCTAGTGTCCAGGGATCAAGTACGTTTTAGAGTATCGCAATTGAGGATTATTATTTTAACATTTTTGGATCGATATTGATTCTTTTTTAGTTTGTTTCACTATTTGAATAAATAATTTTCTTTATATTTTGATAAGTCAACTGTCAATCAGGATTCCCATAAGTGTGTAATAGCGTTTTTACAAAACCATTACAATTTCATTTCACATCGGAACTGGAAAAAATTGCATCGATATGGAGCGACGACATTCGTCATTGGTTAAGAGAAGAGATGATGAGAGCCGTCGGAATGTTGCAAGCTGGTTCCAGGCAACGTACTGTGGCTGTAGCTCTTGGCACTACACAGAGCGTCATAAGCCGCCTCTGGACACGCTATCGTATCACGGGCAGCGTGGCCGAGCGACATGGAGGACGATCTCGCATCACCACTCGCAGACAGGACCGGTACATCCAAAATACCGCTCGACGGAATCGTACCGTGACCGCCATTATGTTGGCTACGAGGCTCCACAGCTCTTCAGGCTTGCTGATAAGTGACCAAACTATCCGAAATCGTTTACGTGAAGTGGGTCTGCGTTCCCAAAGGCCGCCCAGAGTTCCACCTATACGAGGGCTGCTATTTATGTATCCAGAACTGGCCAGTTACAGAACAATATTAAAAAAAGTAATTATAACATTTAAATTTTTTACTCTGGCTGAAGAACTCAATTTGTTTCATATAGCTGTCATTTGTTTTTCTTTTGTGGACTCATTTTGAAAATTGCGTGTCTATCACCATGGATTAACTCGTGAAAATATTCGTGCTATGATTTATTACGATTTTCGGCGAGGGCTAACTCAAAAACAGTGCATCTATCAACTCACTTCGACTTCTGGGGACGAAGCACCATCGAAAACTACCGTGTATCACTGGTTTAGTGAGTTTAATCGTGGGCGGTCTGTGCTCACGGACGAATTTAAAGAAGGTCGCCCTAAATCGGTTGTGTACCTCAAAATATTGATGCTGTGCGGGAACTAATAATGCAAGATCGTCATGTTACATATCGCAAGATAGAGGCGTCTCTGGGCATAAGTATGACGAGTATATATAAAATATTACACGAACATTTAGCTGTAAAAAAATTGTTCAAGTTAGATTCAACACAACTTGAGAATTGACCAAAAACGGACTCGTGTCGATTGGTGTAAAAAATGTTACAAAAGTATAATCAGGGTGCGTCAAAAGCTGTCTATAATATCTAGACAGGTGATGAATCTTGGATATATGCGTATGATCCTGAAACTAAACAACAACCAACTGTTTGGGTGTTCCAAGATGAGCCGAACCCAACAAAAGGAATTCGTTCAAAAAGCACTTTGAAGCAAATGGTCGCTTGTTTTTTTGGTATAAATGGACAGGTGGCTACAGTACCACTAGATGATCGTAAAACGGTTAATTCTGAATGGTACACGAGCATTTGTTTGCCAGAAGTCTTTAATGAAATAAGATACAACAACCGACAGTGCAGAATCCTTCTTCAACATGACAATGCTAGCTGCCACACATCGGCCGAAACAACTCGGTGTTTGAAAGGCCAAAATATCGAATCAAAGGGTCATCCGCCGTACAGCCCCAACTTGGCCCCCAACGACTTCTATTTATTCCCAACCGTGAAGAATAATTACGTGGTCAACGTTTCTCGAGCCGTGAAGAGGCCGTTGATGCATTCTAATTGCACGTTTTGGAGATACCTCAATCCGAATGGAAAAAGTGCTACGAAAATTGGTTCCAACGTATGCAAAAGTGCATCGATCGATCATCATGGCGAATATTTTGAAAAGCAATAAAACTATAATAAATGCTATATGTTTGTTTCACTTTGTTATTCCGGATACGTAAATAGCAGCCCTCCCCGTAATTTGGCATGGTACCTATACATATTAATCACGCCGACAAAGTGGTAAACTTTTTTTTTGTGTGCTACTTTTAAAGTGGGGATGTTTTTTTTCTCGTCTGTCCCATTGTGTGGCGTGTCGTTGGAAAGGTTGTTCAAAATATTGTGGGTGTGTGAAAACTATTTTTCAATTCAGGGATGCGTTTGCGAAATATTAAGCTTTAAATTGCTAATTTTTGTTAGTCATTTCATAGTCGTGCCCCCCCCCCTGCCAGCTAAATGGTTATACTTGGATTTGTGAAAAAAATCACAGCAGTGGTATAAATATATAACGAAGTTATTCACCCCAACTACGGAACTATTCATTGTGCGTGGTCCGACACGCACTTGGCCGGTATTTTTTTGCCATATAATTGACGACATTAACTTACAATATATATATGGGATAAGTTGTTAACTTAAAAATAGGAATTATAGTAAGAAGCCAGTCTGGAAGACTAGATTTGGTAAAAAAAATTATATTTAAAAATGTACTTGATTCCTAGACACTTGATGTGTTTAATTTTTATAATCTTTAAAAAAAACATGATTTTCGAATAAACAATGACTGTCTTGTACAGACGCCAGCACGTCAACCTACCCGAAACTGTCAAATTTTCCCAATCAACTTTGAACAAGTTGAAAATCTTTAGTGATAAAGTTGAAATTTGACAGATTGTAGTAAATTGATGTGCTGGCGTCTGTATATGAAAAGAAAAAGATCCAATAAATCATACTAAAGTTCTATTTTGATTGTTTATGTGACTGTTTCAGAATATTAATGCAAACTAACATACAGTTTAGGGGGAGCCTGCTCTTAATTAATTGTCCTACTACTAAATGAAATTCCAAAATTTAGCTCTGTCGTGCACTAACATTATGTCGTGCACTAACATTGAAATGGTAACATTGAACTTGACTTATAAAAAAAACAATTGGAAAGTTTCCAAATGTTATTTTTACACCTAAAAGTAAACATTCAGACGATAGCAATTATTGCAGTTCATCATAAATCCCAACATGGTTAGTAACATTTAGTTTATCATAAATTATATTATTACAAATGCAAAAGTGAGTTTGTTACGCTTGCACGCTAAAACGGATGAACGGATTTAGATAAAATTTGGACCATGACCTTTTGGGCATAGGATACTTTTTATCCCGTTTTTCCTACGGGATCGAGACTCATGGGAGTAAAACCGCGGGCGCAGCTAGTTATCAATATTTGAGGGCGACATTGCCAACTTTCCTAAGGAAACACCAGATATGGATTGCAGAGTGCAAAATGTGATCAAACTTCATACAAATGCTCAAATACCAGTGCCAAGTCAAATTAGACTCGGGAGTACCACAAGGGACAATATTGGGATCCAAGTTAGCAAATCACCGTGCTAGTGGAATGATAATTTAAAAAAATTAACCTGACTGTCCCTGACGAAGGTTATTCGATTTCTCCTAGAACTCTTCCGTCCTTACAAACCTCAGTGGCGGGCTGTCACTATTGTGGCAGCCTGTTAAGAGGTCTCACACATTGCCACATATGACACAGCTTGCCAAGAGGCCCGACATGGGCATGTTGTGTTGCAAGACCAGCGTCAGGCTCATAAAGTTGTCTGGCATTTTTGCTGAACTGGCACATTCCCCTGCTAATTTCTTACATCGCACTTTACACTTTATTTGGTTTAATTTTTATCTGCTGTATAATTATATTGTATGCTTTTTAGTCTGTGCTAAGTAAATGTATTTTCTTTCTTTCAAAACGTATGGGGAAAATATAAAAGTTTCACCATCAAGAGAAGTCTTTGAATAACCTGACCTGAACCACCCCGAACACAATTTTTCATTTCTCGAACATCACTGATCCTAAAATTGCGTGATCGTAACGTAGGTATGGATATAATGCGAAAGTGTTTGTTCGTTTGTCCTTATTTTTATCCCAGAAATGAGTACCGTCATCTGCCTAGCCCTTTCCCAACCATGTTGGGGTCAGCTTCCAGTCTAACCCAGTGGTCCGCAAACTCAGTAGTCAATAGAGCCAAACATCAATACTATGACGATTAAGATTTTTTTATGTCGGCTGATAAAATGATGCAGGCATCTTACTTATTGACAAGTTAACCTTGGAAAACTTTCAAAGGTAAATGATTCATTTTCGATGTCCTATTAATTTATGGTGAAACTACTTCGGAAATAAACTTGATATCTTGCTAAAATGCCCGAATCCCCGACCCCCGCACGTATCTACGCTCGCACTCCTGGACATTTGTCCAGAGTCGCACTGTATAGACCAAAGAGCCGCATGCGGCCCGCGAGCCGCGGTTTGCCGGCCACTGGCCGACCGATTACCAGTATTTTACATGGAGCGACTGCCTATCTGAGCTCCACAACCCAATTTCTGTGTTACAGGATATTCCTTGGTAAGACTGGTTGTCAGACTGCCAAAACTAGTTCTAAATAGAAAAATAAAGTGTATCTCACCCAGCCCACACAGTAGGTAATGTATGTGCGGAGTCTTCAGTCAGTTTGACGGCCAGAGCGCTCCGCACCAACTCCTCAGCGAAGCTCTGGACTGCTGATAGCATTACCGCATGGACAGCGCTGTGGATATTATAACAACGATGTCAGTATTACTTGATGGCAGCAGAGCAAAAAAGGAGGGTTATGAATTAATCTTACAGGTTTTGAATGTGATAAGTGTTGTGTACAGGGCTTGAAAAACCGCTATTTTTGCGAACCGGTACCATTGGCCTCGGTGTGATACCGGTAACAGAGTAGGTACCAGACGTAGTCCCTGTACTATTGGTATTTCTAATCAGTACTGTACCGGTACCAAACAAATATTTCCGAAAGATAGTTGTTAAAACAGATACCTGGTGTAGACGTCGCAAAAAGATGCCCATCCATAGATAAATATCACCCGTCTCTCCGCTATTCCATTGTCTACTCTAGGATGCATATCCAGTACGGCTCACAAATCCTTCCATATCCTAAGGGCACGTCTTCCCTACCATTACCGCACCCCCCGGTCTACTCCTTGATATGCAAAGGCTTCTGTAGCCCCATGAGCATGAGGCTCCAGGGGCTAGTGCAAATCTTGGGGTTCATTCGGATTTATCGAGTCTTGTTAAACTACGCTGGGGTCGATGCATTTCATTAATTCATTCATTCACTTTAGAGTGAGAAAACAGATATATTATACATACTATCGAACAACTTCATATCTAAGCAGTTTGATAACAAAATCCCGTGAACACGATGACCACATCTGTTACCGCCCCGGTTCAGAAATAGTCCTTATACAGGGTGTTTGGCGCATGGACCGACACAATTTTTTCAGGGATTTGGGAGGTCATTAGCTAGGTTCTACCCATACACCCTTTGTCCCAAATGTCACGGTTGGTTACATTTACATATGATTATTTTTTTTAAATGAAAAAAATTCCCAAAATGTGTCCTTTAATTTGAAATAACTTTTTTGTTTGTGGGTAAATCTAAAAACATCTTTGTTTTATACAACTGGTTTCAAGAAAATTCCTTACAAGCTTCCAAAGTTAATTTTTGTATTTAATGAATGAAATTTTACAACTTCTAAATTAATTATAAAAAAAACTAAAAACTATTTTGAACTTAGCTAGAACCTAGCTAATGACCTCCCAAATCCCTGAAAAAATTGTGTCGGTCCATGCGCCAAACACCCTGTATAATATAAACCAGTTTAAGCAGCAAGTTAAATCTTTTCTGGTAGAAAAATGCTATTATACTGTTGATGAGTTTCTCAATTATGTGTTTTAGCTGGACCATTATTAAAAAAATTAACATAACATATTTGAAATGCTGACATTAACTAATTTAATTGTGACATTGAATAAGGGAAATAAAGGTATGTGTGAATTTTTTACCTTATTGACAATAGTAACTGGTTCTGACATGTTTGAATTAATGTAGTGAATTTTTGATAAAATATTGTAAATTTTAATTATTTTGAACTTTTGTGAGTGTAAATAATATAATGTAGGTAGGCAATGACATTTTATGGAACTAATTTAATTCTGTTTAATTTGTTATTATTTTAATTTATTTGTGAAATAGTATTTTTGTAAAACATTCAGACACAATGTAAATTGTTATTGAATAAATGAAATGAAATGAGTCCTTACGATATATAGATATGAAGTTGTTCGATGGTACATATATAAACTCACGCCTTCTTCCCATGAGGGTAGGCAGAAACTAAACAATGCTACCTGCTACGATCCTTACACACTCCTTTTGCCTCATTTACGTTCATACATCTGGTCATACACACACGCAGGTTGCGAGTACTATGCACCTGACCTTTCTGAAGAACATTGTCAATAAGGTCAGTATAATTATGTATGTTCTACTAGGGCGTCCCCTTGCGGCGTTTCCACTCACATCAGCCTTTAAAACTTTTTGTGAGTCGCTGTAAAAATACCTTCAAGGTTGCGTTAACCGTACGAGGTTGCTCGTATAAATATGAGATTTGTGGTACGCCCCGGGTATCTGAATTTAGTGCTGGTACTCGTCTGGAACCGGTAATAAGGTACCGAAATGGCAAGAACCGTTAAGTACCGGTTCCAAACCGGTCCAAAAGTACATGTTCTGTACCGGCCCTGCTTGTGTATAACGGTATAAGGATCTTTTGGGACATGGTCAAAATCACAACTAATGGTACCATCTCGTTTTGTTTCGTACAATATTTGTGTTGATTTAAAAAAAATTGTTCAACAACGCTCTCCAGACTATGTCATTCAGTCTAGTTGGATTTATGCGAATATTTTTAATTTCTCACAATGTCGTGATGACAGATAGACGCGCGTTTCAAGTTGAGTGTGTATATTGAAATGGGTCATTTTGTGTCCTTGCAGGGCAAATGTTACAGGTAAGTGAAAAACAAACTCACCTATAAGAGTACCCGTGGCCCACATCCTCGTTCCGCAGCTCCACGCCGATGTCGGCGCAGGCGCGCTCCACGAACAGCAGGCGCAGCCGCTCGGCGCCGCGCGCGCCCGCCAGCGGCGCCAGCGCGGCGCCCGGCGACGGCGCGTCGGGCTTCACACGCGGGCTGCCTCCTGCCAATGATCAATTATGCTTAGGGCTCATTTTTCAATCGTCAGATAACTTATCTGAAGAATAAATAAAACAACTTTTGTCAAGAAAATAAGTCAAATCGCCATATTTTTTTATTCTTCCGAAACATCGACCGTTATTTTGTAAATCGGTCTAATCGTTGATAACCGATCGCACAAAGATTACGTATGTAACAAACTGAGGTCTATTCTAGGTAAGCTTAAATTTAAACAACCTCACAAAACACTTATAATATTATATATGGCCGCAGACTCGGTTATCAACTACGGACTCGACAGCTACGGGAGAACTTATCATACATACCCGACAGATATTTATAAATTACAACTAACAATATTAAAAATATGAACGCCAAAACATATAAACAATAAATTCAAAAACAGTAACGACGATCTCTTTAAATACTGTAATATTATGAATGTGCTCAAGAAAGTTGATTTATTTACTCTTGCGGAAGTTACCTTTTTTCCTTAAAAAACTTCCCGAAGACTTACAAACGTTATAGAAAGCGATTTCGAAAAGTTATAAGTCAAAACGTTTCCTTACACAAAATTTATCTTAATGTACTTATGTATTAATGTAGCTACAAATAATTATCACCAATTGAAAATAGTATATGTATCACTATAATACACAGATAAAGCCTGACAGGTTTTCGTTGTGTGGCTAAAACCAAAGTGTAATATAGGTTAAGTGTTTTAGAAATTAATTTAGCTATAAAGAGCTTAAAATCGCTTTTCATGTCTGTGTGCGCTTATTTCTTCTAAACAGCACAATGAATCTTGATACGATTGTCACCAATATTTAGATAATATATTCCGGAAGGTTTATGTGCCAACTATTGAACTTGGTAAATAGTACAGAAATTTCGATGTAACAACATGTCGCTTCATCAGTAAATCGCACTCGTGTGAAGTTATATTATATGAACAACTTTTGCTAAGGGACTAACCATGAAATCGCGAATGAAAATTAGCTATTTCATATATTCTGTCGATTTACTCCAGTAGCTTATTATTTTTTCGTGTTATCCTAAAAGCAGTTCATAATGATGAACAGATGCGACAGGGATCGCAAGGCTACTAAAAAAAAGGATGGCGGTGGGACCCCTGTTGCAGTTTTGAAGGGACCGAGATCCAGTATAGTTGAACCCACTATCCCCTTTTATAAAAACATATTATCTTACGCTTGCCTAGCGCAACGACAGAAAAATATGATGAAATATGTTCAGCATATGTCCCGCCCAAAACACACGGATGTATTTATGTTGCATATTTAGAGTCCCTACAAACCTTGATGGAGGATGGGACCGTGCAAAACTTTTACTTGCTTGGAGATTATGATGTTCCTGATATTGGATGGTTCGCTTGTAGTAACAACATGGCTGCCACGCAACAAATGTGTGTTGGTAGTTCCCCTGTCTGCAGGCATTTGAGTATAAATTCATGTTTGTGCTCAATCCCTACCAGTACAATAATATTAAGAACTCTACCGGGAGGATTCTGGATTTAGTGATAAGTAATAACGACTGCTCTGTTCTGACGTATTGTTAATACCAGATCTCTATCACCCACCGTTGTATATTCTAGTCTCCTGTACATTGTACAGCAGTGCTATGATGCGCAAAGCGGTTCAAAAGCACAATTATTTTAAGGCGAATTATGAACACATTAATCGCGATCTACTCAAAATTAACTGGGAGGATGTACTTCATGGGCAGGCTGCAGAAGACGCGCTGAATACGTTTTATAAAATTGTTTACCAAATAATTAAATCTCATGTTCCTCGAAAGACAATTAGGTCTACCTTTCCATTGTGGTTTTCCCCCTCTTTAATACACATATTTATAAATAAATTAAATGCATGGAATAAATGGAAGAACTATCAAAACATATCTGACTATAAAAAGTTTACTTAATAGGTCGAGATTCTAAACTGATTCCAAGAATTGTTACCGTCTATACCTACACTCAGTAGAAGACAGTGTAGCGGTTACACCGCCACATACGCACTACACATCAAAGACATGACGTCACACAAATCCTGCATCGCGCAATTAGAGTTTATCGCGCGAACGACATATATAAGACTATCCGACATCAACAGTCGGGCAGTCGGCCCGCCAGACACAACACCCGTCTCGTCGGAGGATCCTCCCATTTCTATGGTGGATGAGTGAACTTTACACCCGTTCCTCATGCCCCTAAAACAGTATTAAAGTTAACACCAAATATTTCTGGACTTATGTCTCTAATCGGCAATCTAAAGCTCCAATTCCTTCAACCATGCACTATAAAAATCAATCGTCATCCGATCCTGAGGAAATTTGTAACATCTTTGCAAACTTTTTCCATTCGGTGTACGAATCCTCCACTCTCGCAAATATTCAAACCCACGACAGTGAATATACTGAGAACTGTTCTCTTATTAGTAGCCTTGTGGTAGTACTGACCAAGTACTCAGTGCCCTCAAATCTTTAGATTGTACGACCAGACGGTATTTCACCAATTTTCTTTAATAAGACGGCTTATTCGTTATGTCCACCATTGCGTATTATTTATAATAAATGTCTATATCAGGGCACTTTTCCAGAGGTCTTGAAGCGAGCAAATGTTCATAAAAGCGGTCCAAAACAGGACGTTGATAATTATCGGCGCATTTCTATATTGTCGGCCTTTTCAAAGCTTTTCGAGAGACTCGTTCAATCAGTTGTATCCGATTGTCCATGACAAAACATTACAACAACAGCACGGGTTCGTAAAAAGAAGGTCTACAACAACTGATATGATAGCTTTCTCTGACTATTTGTTTAATAGTATGGACTCTCGTGTGCAAGTGGACGCTGTATAAACTGATTTCCGAAAAGCATTTGACAAGGTTGATCATGAATTGTTTTTGAACAAGAAGAAGTCTTTAACGGTATCCGCGGGGATTTATTACGTTAGTTCAAATCGTATGTAACAAATAGAACACAAAAAGTGTCAGTTAGTGGATTCTATTCCACCACCATAACCGCAACGTCAGGAGTGCCTCAAGGCTCAATTCTCGGACCTCTGTTATTTGTAATTTTTATCAACGAAACCGATGTGTGTTTTCTTAACTCTAAGTTTCTAATATACGCGGACGATCTTAAAATTTTCAGACCCATTAGATCAATAACAGACTTTCACTTACTTCAACAAATCTCGCAAGTGCGCAATCTTAATCGCTTAGTAGAACAAACTCCTACTTAGTATTCCCAAATGGTCCTGTATCAGTTTTACTAAAATAAAACCCCATTTAAAAACCCATATGCACTACAAAGCAAAATCTTAGCCAGAGTTAACACGTTCGTGATCTAGGAATACTGCTCGATGACAAACTGCACTTAGACGCACATGTTGATAAAATCATGAGTCAAGCTTATCGTATGTATGGAATCGTGATAAGATCGGCTACGGAATTCATCCAACGGAGCACATATTTACATTTGTATCGATCATTAATCCGGTCTCAACTAGAACATGCAGTGCCGGTGTGGAGTTCCTATTATAATAAATATACTGACAATCAGTATATTTATTATAATAGGGACTATATAAATCGGTTACAACATAAAACGTAAGTTCCTAAAAACGATGCATTACCGCTGTTCTAGAAGTCTTATTTACATCCCCTATAGCGACTTACTGAAAAAATACAACTTACTCTCTTTGAAGTCTAGACGAACCTTTCTAGAAACTATGTTTCTATATGATCTGTGTCAACTCATATGATTTTGTGGATATTTCTAACAAGTTATTTTATGTTGTCCCTAGAACCATTCAGGGTCTAGAGGTGCGCGCAAGACCTGTGTTCGCCGTCACTCCTGGTCGTACGAATGCAGGCTAGCGGGCACCTCTACGTCGCCTTACAATTTCAATAAGTTTTTCTCTAACTTGAATCTATTTGATTTATCCGTTGGAAAATTTAGAAAAATATTGCTTGACACAATCAAAAAATTGTGTGAATAATATTGAACCTTTAGTGTTCCTTGGTATCTGTAATTTATGGCTGTTTGTGTATGTGAGTTTTAATGTATGTAAACGCATCCACGATACAGGAGAAATTCCAAGTGTGGGGCAACGTTTTAAAAAAAAAAGAAAGAAGAAAGTGATGAGTACATTGACCTCTTCTCAGGTTTAGCCCGTGGCAGCAACTACATCGCCACATGCTAACTACGCATCAAAGACCTGACGTCACAAAAAATCCTGTATCGCGCAAACAGAGCGCGCATATATATAACTTCCCTACATCAATCGTTGGGCAGTAGCCCACCAGACACAACACCCTGTTCCTCATGCCTCTATAAGCCTAAACAAAAACGAATGTTGTATTATATGATTAAAATAATAATAAATAATACTTTACCTAAAGATATAACATCGACCTCCTCATCATCAGAAAGTGGAACTTCCGACACACTATCAGAGTTTCGACTGCGTTCAGAAAAACTGGAAGCATCGAAAATTGACAGAGTATTTATATCAGTAGGATTTGGATACAATTCCTTAATACTCGACTCCATCTTGCGAATGTTCTCGAGATCGTTCCAAGATGACCAGTCGTCCGGTTCTGTTTTAATTTGTATAGTTTCCGATCTGATGGGATAGTGGCCGTGGAGGCGGGAATATGCGAGGATTTGCTTGGTCCGCCATATTGGTTCCGTGACTGAACTGTGCTCCGTTAGGATTTTGTTTATTAGCTTCGCTCGGGACCACTGGAAAATGCCAAAAACATAATGTTAACTTGTGTATAAACTGAACTGGGGCCGTATTATGAAGTATTAATGCCATCATTATTCCACTGCGAAAAGAGGATGGTGCTATTGGCCTTGTATAGCTCTGTCTCTCACTCACACTGGAAAAATGGTGGCATTAATACGTCATAATAGAACCCCTGGAACCGTTGTTAATAGGCTTAAGAAAGGAGGTTCTATATTGGGCCTGTATGTATGTCCTCTGTTGTCTGCCTGAGAAATTTTAATCTTTATATATTATAGAACAAAGTCGCTTTTCACGTTTGTCTGTATGTTCGCGTTGTACTTCTAAAATACGCTACGGATTTTGATGAGGTTTTCAACATCATTTAGAGAATATATTCCGGAAGGTTTATATATAATTCTTTTATATTAAACGTAAACGTAGTACTGAAACTTGACGTTTTGTCAAGTCGTGAAAAAGGCACTTTTTTAAGCGATTACATGGCGTGCGATGACTAAATATATACAGATAGATGATGTTCTACTGGATTGTATATCTTAACAAAATAAACAGAAAAATCCGCGATAGCATATGCCTATCTTTTAAGGATGACCCACAGCAACCATTTTTATCTTTCGGAATTTCATAAAAAAAGTACCGAAGCTATTTTGACCAGTATATTATTAATCCTAATCCGATAAAATAATTATGTTATTTAAATTGAACATTTAATTAAGAATAAAATATACCTGGACCATACCATCATATAAATGAATACTATAAAAGATATCACAGATTTGAAATTACGCGCAGCTAAATACACACATCAACACGGTCTAGGGATATTTCATACTCAATTAAATAACTCGAAAAGTACTGGCCGCATTGGAATCTTTTATACACCGATTTGTTTGTAATTTATCACAGACTAATTCCAAATTAAAATTTTTGAAAATTCTTTTGTTTCGGTGGCATAAAAATGTCTTGATGTATAGGAGAGGGAATTTTCATTTGTGCGAAATTTAGAAAACAATACGAATTACGTTTAGTTACAGTTTTTTTTCATTTTTAAACGAAAGATAAAGTTAAAATTGAGATATTGTAGCCATGCAACGCCGACATTTGACGAGGGCGGAGATGTTACGAGCTGTAGGAATGCTGGAAGCTGGATCTGTTCAGCGTAATGTTGCTGAGGCCATAGGGACCCATCAAAATGTAATTTCAAGATTGTGGACACGCTATCGTGCCACAGGTGAAGTAGCGGAGAGGCACCGGGGGCCAAGTCGCATCACTACCCCCAGACAAGACCGATTTTTGCAAATTACTGCGCGAGCTCAACCAAATGCAACGGCGACTCAATTGGTCCAAAGGCTGCGAGTGGAACACCAAGTGCTTGTGAGTGACCAAACTGTAAGAAGGCGACTGCATGAAAGCAATCTACGCTCTCGTAGACCACTCCGGGTCCCACCTTTACGGAGAGGCAATCGTGGACGACGATTAGAATGGGTTCGGAACCACGTGGACTGGGGCCGTGAGCAATGGTCCAATGTGCTGTTCACGGATGAATCCAGGTTCGGCTTCCATCCAGATTCACGAAGGACGCGTGTTTGGCGAGTTCCTGGACGATGGAGCCGTCTCCAGAACCCTCAGGAAGTTCACCCATACCAAGGAGGAACAATTATGGTTTGGGCAGGAATTCGTCTTGGAGGACGGACGGATCTCGTTTGGGTGCGGGGCAATATGACGGCAGAACGATACGTCCAACAGGTGCTGGGGCCCGTAATCTTGCCCCACAGAACACAAATGGGGAAAGATTTCCTGCTCATGCACGACAATGCCCGGGCACACACGGCGAGAACGGTAGCAGCTTGGTTACATACACATAATTTTAGGGCCTTAGACTGGCCTGCTCAATCGCCAGATCTAAATCCCATTGAGCATGCGTGGGATATGCTGCAAAGAAGAGCTCTGAAGGAAGTTCCTGAAAATCTGGCTACAGAAGATCAACTTTTTGCGCACCTCAGAAGGACATGGGACAATATTCCGCAGCAAGACATTGACAACCTTGTTCTGAGCATGCCGAATCGTTGCCGATGTGTTATGAACATCATGGGCGCTTTCTCAGACTACTAAATTCAAGTTTATAAACACAAATTAAATGATTTTTCTATTTTTTTCAGTTTTTACTCACAAATTAAAAGTTAATTCATATACGGTTTCCGTCTATGCTTCATTTTTTTTCCATAAAATCCTGAAATTTTAATCTAAGTACCTTAACCATTATTAAAAAATGGTAGAATATTAAATAACGTATCTTTTAAATATATACATGTCATATAAATAATTAACACATTGATAGTAATTCGCTTTTTTAAAAATATCCCTAGACCGTGTTGATGTGTGTAATTATGGCTGACGGCGCGCGGCGTGGCGCCACGACTGATAAGGGACAATGACCTTTCTTCGGCTATTAAGGAACATTAATAATACTAGCCCCTGTGAAGGGAAAGTACATTTTAACACAACTCTGTTAACATTGTTGTTATGGCGACAGACTTAGATAAGATGGTGGTAGTTAGCCAGTCTGCCAGAAGATCTTAGAACAAGCCCTACCACCAAACAAACTAAGCAGAAACTTTTGCCCCCGCTGGGGTTCGAACCCGGGACCTCGGGGTCCGAGACAGGTGGTCGTACCATTATACCACTGAGGCGGTCACTTATCATTACCATAGTTACAAAATAACTACTTACTTCAATATTTCTTCTCTTAGCAAAATCCAACTTCCAATACCTCTCCTCCGTCTCAACAACAAAAGGGAAATGCTTCACAAAATCCGAATCCCTAGCCTGATCAGTAATCAACGGAATCTTCTTAATTAAATAATTAACTCCACACCTCATATTATTCAATCTAGCAACACTAGAACACAATGTATCAAACAAACTCTTTTCCTTCTTAATTTCTACGTTGGCAACACTGTCGAACCTTCTCGGCGTTGCCAGGTAACAATGATCATTTTCTATATGAGCAAAGCTAGATTGCACCTTAACATTTTCAGTGTTTTTCAACATATTTTTAACTTCTGGTTTGAGTAAGGACACGCCTTTCTTCTTTCTAAAAGATTTTAGTCCGTTTGATTTAATTGGGCTTATTTTAGCAGTTTTAGTGTTATTAATGACTATTTCTTGAACTTTACTTAAATCTAGCGCTCTATCCATTTCTAGGTAGTATATTTTCCCCGTGGTCGGGTCTATGTATTTGACTATTCTTTTCTTAGGCGAAGCAGGTTGACTTAAAATCTCGTTAGGAATATCAACTTCAGCCTTATAATTTACATCCCATTCTTTCTCTGTCTTAACATTAACTTCGCTACATTCCTCTGTGACATTTTCAGTTAAACTATTCTCAATTTCAGCCACATTGTCGCCATCTTGTTTAGGTTCTTCGGGCTCTTTTTTAATAGGTTTAATAATCATTTCGTCTACATCTACTTCAGTAGGTCCCTTTGAGAAGAATTCCATCCAGTTGTCTGTATGTGTGTCACAGTTTTCGATTGTTTCAGGCACTATTTCTGTCTCTTTCTGTTCTATGACTGTTTCAGCTTGTATTTCGGTATGTGGGTCTTCTTTGAACTCGTATTCTATCATTTCTGGGGTACTGTAGAGCCATACATCTATGAGGGTTTCGGCGCCTGAAAGGAAAATATTTATTTGTGAATATTTTATTTATTTTTGGTAGAGATATATATGATAGTGGTCGCAAGTGCAACTGATGAGCATAAGATCCTGGGTTCGATTCCCAGTTCGGGCAAAGTGTTATTTGGATTTACTATCCGGAATTTTTCAATAACAGCTCGGAGTCTGGATTTGTGCCCGGATGATGGCAATAGGCTCACCCCTGTTATATAGGACAGGATGGGACTTAAACATAACTGGCGAAATGTTGATAGTACACCCAAGTACAACGCTGCTTTACCCTTCGGAGAATGCAGGCGTGATATTTTTGTTATACTTGCTGCATCCCGCGGTTTCACCCGTAAGTCTCGATAGTCCCTATAAGTATAGATCCCGTGGGAATATCGGGATAAAAAGTATCCTATGTCCTAATCCAGGTCATGGTCTACCCATGTGCCAAATTTTACCCAAATCTGTGCAGTCCTTTTAGCGTGAAAGCGTATCAAACAAATTCTTTTTCGCATTTATAATATTATACAGGCTGATTGGTTGATGGGTGCAAAGCTTTAAGGCGAAGATTGTACAGACCATTTGGAACCATTTAAGCCATGGTTGTCTCAGACGAAGTCTTACCAATATTATATTTTATTGTAGTTAGAACTATTGTGTAAATTGTATTTATTTTTTTGGCTTATTTCGTTATTTCTCTATATGCTGCACCGGTTGATGTCATCACGTCAACGTCGGTTGTCGCTGAAAACCAGCGCTGGGGCTTTGTCTCGCATAGGGTCCCAGCATTATGCTGAGCGATGGCCGTTTTGCGTGGATGTGACGCATATTTTCCTCCAATTTGTTATTTTCGTGTTTTATTTGTTTTTTTTCCTTGCTTGCGTCATATTTTACCGCAAATAAACGTATTTTCTTTCTTTCTTTTTTTTATTTGTTTTTTTTTTAATGTAAACTGCATAATTATGGCCAAATTGATTGAATTTTTTATTTATTTAATCAAAGTAATGTGTAAGCAATCAAGCAAAACATTTTTTAGGCTTCTGTGAACATTAGACATTTTTTACAGACATTTAAAGTTCAGAAAATTTGTATCAATACGCTTTTTAAATCTTATAAAAAAAAATAAAAAATGGTAAGACTTCGTCTAAGACAACCATGGCTTAAATGGTTCTAAATTCTCTGTACTATCTTCGCCTTAAGCTTTGCACCCATCTTCCAATCACCCTGTATAATATTAAAATTAAGAAGTTACGATTAGGATTATAATCTCCGACGACATGGTGACAGCTTGCTTACCTAACATCTGCATGCCGGTGTAGTTCCTGTCCAGCTTGATGTTGTGCTCCACTGAGGCGGGTCGGTTGCGCTCCGGCAGCGCGAAGTGTAGCTCTATCTTAGCTGGGAACTCGCCCCAGCCGCGACGGGATATGTGGTAGGGAGGTTTGCTGACATAAAAGTACAGGAAATTAAAATTACATTTATTTAAAAGTAATAGGAGGGTTATATGAGGTGCTTATTTAGCGAAGTCAAAGATAAAACTGTTTTTATTTTAGTCAGCCTGTAATTCAGCGATCATAATTTCCATAGGGGAGACCCTGCGTGTCTCAGACTGATCAAATAAAATCAAATTCTCATACACAACTAGGGAGTGAAAAACTCGAGTCGAGGTTGGCAACTCGAGATCTTGCATGCTAAGGCTGGTGCCGAGATTAGCAATTCGAGATCTCGTCGGGCAATTAGGCGAGATTTTTCGTTTTTGAGATCAAGATTTCACCTAATTATTGAAATAATGCTTTGATTAACGAAGCAAAAATTCTAAAACTTATTAAAAATGAAAACTACATCTGCTTAGGGTAATCGTATTATATTTTGTTAACAAAACAAATATAAATTGAATCATTCGCATACATAACGCAACAAATCAGCACTCACATCACACAAACTATAAATCCATTAATTATTATCATAACTGACGCACGGTGACGGCGGTGACGACGCGCGAGATGTAGCTACGTCACTCTACACATATGTATGACTAAGGTGTGTTTGCTCACTGTATGTGCACTTGGTGGTGCGGCGCGTAGGAGTGGTGCAGGCGCACGGTGACGGCGGTGACGACGCGCGAGATGTAGCTACGTCACTCTACACATATGTATGACTAAGGTGTGTTTGCTCACTGTATGTGCACTTGGTGGTGCGGCGCGTAGGAGTGGTGCAGGCGCACGGTGACGGCGGTGACGACGCGCGAGATGTAGCTACGTCACTCTACACATATGTATGACTAAGGTGTGTTTGCTCACTGTATGTGCACTTGGTGGTGCGGCGCGTAGGAGTGGTGCAGGCGCACGGTGACGGCGGTGACGACGCGCGAGATGTAGCTACGTCACTCTACACATATGTATGACTAAGGTGTGTTTGCTCACTGTATGTGCACTTGGTGGTGCGGCGCGTAGGAGTGGTGCAGGCGCACGGTGACGGCGGTGACGACGCGCGAGATGTAGCTACGTCACTCTACACATATGTATGACTAAGGTGTGTTTGCTCACTGTATGTGCACTTGGTGGTGCGGCGCGTAGGAGTGGTGCAGGCGCACGGTGACGGCGGTGACGACGCGCGAGATGTAGCTACGTCACTCTACACATATGTATGACTAAGGTGTGTTTGCTCACTGTATGTGCACTTGGTGGTGCGGCGCGTAGGAGTGGTGCAGGCGCACGGTGACGGCGGTGACGACGCGCGAGATGTAGCTACGTCACTCTACACATATGTATGACTAAGGTGTGTTTGCTCACTGTATGTGCACTTGGTGGTGCGGCGCGTAGGAGTGGTGCAGGCGCACGGTGACGGCGGTGACGACGCGCGAGATGTAGCTACGTCACTCTACACATATGTATGACTAAGGTGTGTTTGCTCACTGTATGTGCACTTGGTGGTGCGGCGCGTAGGAGTGGTGCAGGCGCACGGTGACGGCGGTGACGACGCGCGAGATGTAGCTACGTCACTCTACACATATGTATGACTAAGGTGTGTTTGCTCACTGTATGTGCACTTGGTGGTGCGGCGCGTAGGAGTGGTGCAGGCGCACGGTGACGGCGGTGACGACGCGCGAGATGTAGCTACGTCACTCTACACATATGTATGACTAAGGTGTGTTTGCTCACTGTATGTGCACTTGGTGGTGCGGCGCGTAGGAGTGGTGCAGGCGCACGGTGACGGCGGTGACGACGCGCGAGATGTAGCTACGTCACTCTACACATATGTATGACTAAGGTGTGTTTGCTCACTGTATGTGCACTTGGTGGTGCGGCGCGTAGGAGTGGTGCAGGCGCACGGTGACGGCGGTGACGACGCGCGAGATGTAGCTACGTCACTCTACACATATGTATGACTAAGGTGTGTTTGCTCACTGTATGTGCACTTGGTGGTGCGGCGCGTAGGAGTGGTGCAGGCGCACGGTGACGGCGGTGACGACGCGCGAGATGTAGCTACGTCACTCTACACATATGTATGACTAAGGTGTGTTTGCTCACTGTATGTGCACTTGGTGGTGCGGCGCGTAGGAGTGGTGCAGGCGCACGGTGACGGCGGTGACGACGCGCGAGATGTAGCTACGTCACTCTACACATATGTATGACTAAGGTGTGTTTGCTCACTGTATGTGCACTTGGTGGTGCGGCGCGTAGGAGTGGTGCAGGCGCACGGTGACGGCGGTGACGACGCGCGAGATGTAGCTACGTCACTCTACACATATGTATGACTAAGGTGTGTTTGCTCACTGTATGTGCACTTGGTGGTGCGGCGCGTAGGAGTGGTGCAGGCGCACGGTGACGGCGGTGACGACGCGCGAGATGTAGCTACGTCACTCTACACATATGTATGACTAAGGTGTGTTTGCTCACTGTATGTGCACTTGGTGGTGCGGCGCGTAGGAGTGGTGCAGGCGCACGGTGACGGCGGTGACGACGCGCGAGATGTAGCTACGTCACTCTACACATATGTATGACTAAGGTGTGTTTGCTCACTGTATGTGCACTTGGTGGTGCGGCGCGTAGGAGTGGTGCAGGCGCACGGTGACGGCGGTGACGACGCGCGAGATGTAGCTACGTCACTCTACACATATGTATGACTAAGGTGTGTTTGCTCACTGTATGTGCACTTGGTGGTGCGGCGCGTAGGAGTGGTGCAGGCGCACGGTGACGGCGGTGACGACGCGCGAGATGTAGCTACGTCACTCTACACATATGTATGACTAAGGTGTGTTTGCTCACTGTATGTGCACTTGGTGGTGCGGCGCGTAGGAGTGGTGCAGGCGCACGGTGACGGCGGTGACGACGCGCGAGATGTAGCTACGTCACTCTACACATATGTATGACTAAGGTGTGTTTGCTCACTGTATGTGCACTTGGTGGTGCGGCGCGTAGGAGTGGTGCAGGCGCACGGTGACGGCGGTGACGACGCGCGAGATGTAGCTACGTCACTCTACACATATGTATGACTAAGGTGTGTTTGCTCACTGTATGTGCACTTGGTGGTGCGGCGCGTAGGAGTGGTGCAGGCGCACGGTGACGGCGGTGACGACGCGCGAGATGTAGCTACGTCACTCTACACATATGTATGACTAAGGTGTGTTTGCTCACTGTATGTGCACTTGGTGGTGCGGCGCGTAGGAGTGGTGCAGGCGCACGGTGACGGCGGTGACGACGCGCGAGATGTAGCTACGTCACTCTACACATATGTATGACTAAGGTGTGTTTGCTCACTGTATGTGCACTTGGTGGTGCGGCGCGTAGGAGTGGTGCAGGCGCACGGTGACGGCGGTGACGACGCGCGAGATGTAGCTACGTCACTCTACACATATGTATGACTAAGGTGTGTTTGCTCACTGTATGTGCACTTGGTGGTGCGGCGCGTAGGAGTGGTGCAGGCGCACGGTGACGGCGGTGACGACGCGCGAGATGTAGCTACGTCACTCTACACATATGTATGACTAAGGTGTGTTTGCTCACTGTATGTGCACTTGGTGGTGCGGCGCGTAGGAGTGGTGCAGGCGCACGGTGACGGCGGTGACGACGCGCGAGATGTAGCTACGTCACTCTACACATATGTATGACTAAGGTGTGTTTGCTCACTGTATGTGCACTTGGTGGTGCGGCGCGTAGGAGTGGTGCAGGCGCACGGTGACGGCGGTGACGACGCGCGAGATGTAGCTACGTCACTCTACACATATGTATGACTAAGGTGTGTTTGCTCACTGTATGTGCACTTGGTGGTGCGGCGCGTAGGAGTGGTGCAGGCGCACGGTGACGGCGGTGACGACGCGCGAGATGTAGCTACGTCACTCTACACATATGTATGACTAAGGTGTGTTTGCTCACTGTATGTGCACTTGGTGGTGCGGCGCGTAGGAGTGGTGCAGGCGCACGGTGACGGCGGTGACGACGCGCGAGATGTAGCTACGTCACTCTACACATATGTATGACTAAGGTGTGTTTGCTCACTGTATGTGCACTTGGTGGTGCGGCGCGTAGGAGTGGTGCAGGCGCACGGTGACGGCGGTGACGACGCGCGAGATGTAGCTACGTCACTCTACACATATGTATGACTAAGGTGTGTTTGCTCACTGTATGTGCACTTGGTGGTGCGGCGCGTAGGAGTGGTGCAGGCGCACGGTGACGGCGGTGACGACGCGCGAGATGTAGCTACGTCACTCTACACATATGTATGACTAAGGTGTGTTTGCTCACTGTATGTGCACTTGGTGGTGCGGCGCGTAGGAGTGGTGCAGGCGCACGGTGACGGCGGTGACGACGCGCGAGATGTAGCTACGTCACTCTACACATATGTATGACTAAGGTGTGTTTGCTCACTGTATGTGCACTTGGTGGTGCGGCGCGTAGGAGTGGTGCAGGCGCACGGTGACGGCGGTGACGACGCGCGAGATGTAGCTACGTCACTCTACACATATGTATGACTAAGGTGTGTTTGCTCACTGTATGTGCACTTGGTGGTGCGGCGCGTAGGAGTGGTGCAGGCGCACGGTGACGGCGGTGACGACGCGCGAGATGTAGCTACGTCACTCTACACATATGTATGACTAAGGTGTGTTTGCTCACTGTATGTGCACTTGGTGGTGCGGCGCGTAGGAGTGGTGCAGGCGCACGGTGACGGCGGTGACGACGCGCGAGATGTAGCTACGTCACTCTACACATATGTATGACTAAGGTGTGTTTGCTCACTGTATGTGCACTTGGTGGTGCGGCGCGTAGGAGTGGTGCAGGCGCACGGTGACGGCGGTGACGACGCGCGAGATGTAGCTACGTCACTCTACACATATGTATGACTAAGGTGTGTTTGCTCACTGTATGTGCACTTGGTGGTGCGGCGCGTAGGAGTGGTGCAGGCGCACGGTGACGGCGGTGACGACGCGCGAGATGTAGCTACGTCACTCTACACATATGTATGACTAAGGTGTGTTTGCTCACTGTATGTGCACTTGGTGGTGCGGCGCGTAGGAGTGGTGCAGGCGCACGGTGACGGCGGTGACGACGCGCGAGATGTAGCTACGTCACTCTACACATATGTATGACTAAGGTGTGTTTGCTCACTGTATGTGCACTTGGTGGTGCGGCGCGTAGGAGTGGTGCAGGCGCACGGTGACGGCGGTGACAACGCGCGAGATGTAGCTACGTCACTCTACACATATGTATGACTAAGGTGTGTTTGCTCACTGTATGTGCACTTGGTGGTGCGGCGCGTAGGAGTGGTGCAGGCGCACGGTGACGGCGGTGACGACGCGCGAGATGTAGCTACGTCACTCTACACATATGTATGACTAAGGTGTGTTTGCTCACTGTATGTGCACTTGGTGGTGCGGCGCGTAGGAGTGGTGCAGGCGCACGGTGACGGCGGTGACGACGCGCGAGATGTCGGGCGCGCCGGGCGGGCCGCGCACGTACAGCAGCCACAGGTGCGTGGAGCGGTCCAGGCGGGACGCGGGCGGCGCGTATTTGGACGTGTTGCCTGAAAGAAAAACATAAGAATGATAAAAAGAAATCAGATCCATCGAGTATGGGGCAAAGTGAGGACTCGAGGGAAATTTTTTGTCATCCGTATTGACAGATCTGCCAATTTCACAAAGCTCGACCCCTAGTAGCTCTCGGTTTAATTAAAGACTGGACTTTATTCAGGGTTAGAGCACGAAAAAAACTCTTTTGTCCATTTCTTATCTAATTGTGAGAAAGCTTGAAATAATGGAAATAGATATCTGTGTGACTTTAAAAGTATAGTTTTCGTGGCGCATAATCATTCATGTCAGTCACAGCATCTGTTAATAGTTGCATCACTTTTGGGCTCTCGAAAATATAGTTAATTTTACCTAGGATTTGTTTAATGAAGATATTGTATTTTCATAAAAATTAAATTAAGGATAACTGAGTTACTGTGTGATTTTTAAATTTCGAGGAAATGTTGCTAAATAATAGTGTTTTTTTGTCTGAAGTTGAAAAATGTGGTCAAACCAACTGCAAGTAGTACCATTCTGATGATTTGATGATATTTTTTAAAACGATTATCAAATGTCATCCTCGCGTCATTTTTCGGAAAATTAGTGTTGCGAATGTGAATGATTTTTCATGATTACTTAAATTATTTGAAAAATCACTTCAAGCCACCTGCAAAACAGAACAGGAAATTTTCAAAATATTTTTTTTAAAGTTTTTTCTTAATAACTTAATCTGTCAATATTTTAGATTATGTTTATATTACAGCTTTTGCCCGTGGCTTCGCCCGCATGGGTGTCGCTAAATATCCTACGGGAACGTACTACCGGGATTACATACATAATAGCCGAGGAAAAGGTCATTGACTCCCACCGCAGCGCCCGTGTTGCCGTCAACCATAATTATTTTGTTACGCGTTATTTTGTATCCGTGATATCTTTTAAACTTTTCATTTAAATGATATGGCATATTTTTATCTAATTTAAATGCCCAATTGAAATAACATATTTTATTGGATACGAATTACTATAATACCGGTCAAAATAGCTTCGGAAATAACAATTAAATTTTTATCAACTTCTGAAAGATAATTATGGTTACTGTGGGTAACCATAATTATGTGGTGGTGTGGGTGTGTGTGGCCTTAGAAGATAGATATATGCCATCGCGGTCTATAGTAATTTGACATTTAATTATCAAATCATTGTTTTCAATTTGGAGCATTTTCACCTGTTAAATTATTATCTGGGATTAAAAAACGAATTTTAATAAGAATTATTTTAAAAGAATGATATATATATAAACCTTCTGGAACCCATTCTCTAAACTAAATGATGTTGAAAACCTCATCAAAATCCGTTTCGTATTTTAGAAGAACAACGCGGACATACAGACAAACGCGAAAAGCGACTTTGTTTTATAAGAAATAAATAATAATGCGTCTAATTTGGGACAGCGCTTCTTGATGGGCGAGACCTATTACTGGCTGGACGTACGACGCCTTGCGTGAGCTCAGTACAGAACACGCCAGCTAACCATTCAAGGCTACTAGCATATATCTGCGTCTTAATAAGGCTCGCTATATGGCAGTTCTTATCACAATATATTATAACTATCAAGCAATTACGGTTTAAACGTGTAACTAGATTGCGGTCGATCGACTTCTATATTAATCGCCTCATAACGTAATCGATGGTCAATTGATGGACGTGATCCGGCTACCAAGAACCACCGGTTCGTTTTGAAGTAGTCTGAAGCAGAACTTTAGGAGCCAGAAAATCTGATAACTAGTCTAACCTTTTCAACAAGGAATTAGAATAGTTTTTTTTTTAATCTAGACCTAAGAGCTCTATCACACTGACGATTTGCCAGCGTGTTTCCAGCAAAGCAATTTGTGAACGTGCTCTCCGTGGGTGCGGACTTACAATATTGAACACTCGCTTGTCTCGCTCTCTCTTGTTCACTCAGGTCAATCGCTCTCGTTATGCAAACACGCCGAACTCGTTGCGCTCACGTGTGTGCTCGCTATGCACACTCAGAAAGCTCGTTAAACATTCGCCTCGCTGGAAACACTCGCAAATCGCCAGTGTGATATGGCCCTAAGCAGGTCGAACTTCAAGTTTATTTACAAACATATTCACAGACAAAAAAAATAGCTAATAGCAATTTTGAAAAGTTAATCAACACTCACCAATAACAATCCTGTACCGGTACTTCATCTTATTCCTAGTGACCTCATCCAAGGTCACCACATTGGTGATCTTAGGGTCTAGGTGACGCGGGATCTTCTTGGGGCGGCTCGTGCACGGCTCCTCACTCATCTCTAACGTCATCTCGTCCGGCTTACGGTCCGGTCGTAAGCTCTTCGTCGTGTCCGCTGAGATAGTATAGTTGCGTTTTTGGAGCATGGCCTGGGGATGATACAATACATTGTAGGGTAGGCAGAGGTACCATATTTTAAGTCCCATGTTACAGGAAGCGAGCCATTGCCATCTACTGAGCATAAACCTAGACTCCCGACTGCGTCTGAGAAATTCCTGATACTTAATAAACAATTTGCCTGACCAGAGAATCGAACCCTGGACCTCATGCTCGGCAGTACCGCTTGCAATCACTAGACCAACAAAGCAGAGTAGAAATAACAATAGTATTCAAATTCAAAATTCAAAATATTTTATTTCACATAAACCTACATGGGCACTTATGAAACGTCAGAAGCTAGGTGCACGGTTCCAATTGGTCGTTTCCTATGGAAAAGAGCTGGCAAGAAACTCCACGGTTACTCTTTTAAAAATAATTGGTTTTTACAATATTTTCAAATAACAGTGTTATTAGGTATGGGAGGACAGTGCAGGTCTTTCAACTAGTACCAGGTACTTAACAAAATAATTATGGTCAGCAAATATACAGTCCACTAAGCCTACAGCGTTCTCACATTCACAAAATAGAAAATAATCTATTTATAGATGAATAAATTATTAAAAATAAAAACGTATTATAAACGAAATGACGTGATTGCTATTACAGCTGTGACAATTCTGAATAATTATCATGTTCATATTATCATGTTAAAAGTATTATTTTTTTTAATGCAAAAAGGTCCTTTGGCTTTTAAAACCTATACCACATGAATACAGATAAATCCTCCGCAAAATCATTTGAATAATAAAACCGGCCAAGTGCGAGTCGGACTCGCACACGAAGGGTTCTTCCGTACCACTGTACATTAGTGAAAACTTCGGTGAAGTGAGCGTGGAGTGAGTTGTCAATAGTGTCAATTCCAAGCAAAACCAAACTCACTTCACCTAAGTTTTCACGGTGAGATTTTTATAGAATCGACCGGCTGGTCCCTGTAAAACCAGCTCTAAAGAGGCCGTTTTAGAGAATTCGTAAGCATACCGTAATATCACGCCTGTATCCCCGAAGGATTAGGCAGTGTTGTAAAAAACCCACATTTCGCCGGTTATATAACTACTAATCTGAATATCCAAAAGGAGGCGAGTCCATTGGCATAAACCGGGCACTAACAAAGACTGTAGGCTGCTAGACAGAATTTTCTTATGGAAATTACCAATAACGCCGCCCGAGCCGGCGAAATTGGTACACAATGGAGCACTTATAATAATTGAGATGTATCAGCGACACTATAACCACTGGGAACAACATACGTGTTCGCGAAATGCAGCATAGTAGGATTGAATGGGCATTTGTGCTTCTCAACCAGTTATAAAACAATCCTTTGAAGATACCTCTCGTGGTATATGATATCCTACTTATCGATTGTATATGATAAAATGGTTGCAAAAAATTAGAGCCCAGATGGTTTTCTTATTTTCGTCATTGTTGGGGTTTGTAGCAGTGGTCGGCAAACACATTAGTTAATAGAGCCAAAATCAATACTATAACGACTAAGAGTCCTTATGAGAGCCAATCCTTTCTGTGTCCAAAATGTCTCAATACACTTTTCTGAAACCTTAAAACTCCCATCCTCTTTCTCTCCACAACGCTTACTAAAATGAACTTGCTAAGAAGTAGGATGCCTTCATCATCATCGTATCGGCTGATAATAATATGATGAAGGCATCTTCGACTGCCGCGGTCAGTAGTCGACCTACCGACCGAAACCCCAATCCACGCATGGACATATTTTGTACAGAGCCGCACTCAATAGGCCAAAGAGCCGCGTTTTGATGCTGCTGGCACAGGTTGGCCAGTTCTGACATGCCATGATGAACTGCATAGCAAATACAATTGAATTTGAAAATTATTTTTGTCTTTGCAAGGCCTGAGTATTGTTGCAAACTAAAACCCACTACGCCACATATTTCAGATTATGGTCTAGTTAGTAACCGGGGCGGTTCGGTTTTATAAATTTGTACCTACGCCTTATGGGTGAAACATGTACGTACGAAATATTGTGAGATCCTGTCTATGATACGAATGTTTAGACCAGTAAAATTATCTTTATCTTTAGTAAAGCAAGGTTCATAAAGGAGAATATAGTGACGAAGAAATGCGTCAAACTAGTTATGTTCATGTTTTAATTTTTGACACAGTATAAATATGGACGGTATGGAAACTAGGCCTATTTTTTGAAATCATAACCTACCCTCCATTTTTAAAAAGATCGCGGCGACCACTCGTCTCGACAACTGACAGCACCGCTACAATCGCTTGGGGTCTCATCAATGAGTGCGTCTGTGTCAGTGTTCCGTTTCGAACGTTTACTACGTAGTTTCTGTACTGTCCATATTTATACTGTGCTTATAGTCACGAAAGTTAGCCAATGCAGAAAATGTTACGATACAGCTATTCAGATACAATTTTATTCATGCTTAGCGTATAAAACATCAAACTCACCGAATAATCCTTCCTACTCTTATTCCTCGGCGCCCTGATCTTGAATATCTCGTCAAGGTCGACAGTCTGCTTGCCGAGCAGCTTGCGCACGGACGGGTGCAGGCGGCGCTGACCCTCGCGTAGGGTCGAGGAAACCTGGTGGAGATGAGGGTCTATTATAATATGGGGTTTTTAACGTGGCCATCTTTGTTGTAAGGAAGAGGGGAGTAAGATGGTTACCGAAAATAAACGTATGTTCTTTTTTCCTTTTTATAGTTTGGTGAAAACAGGATTTATTTTTCTTGTAGCCTAAGACCCGTTGTACACAAATTTCTCTTGCCGTGAAAAACTACGGTTTGTTCGCCCTGTGTAGGCACGGTCGTCAGAGTTGTATAGATCACTATAGAAGTTAGTTGACAACACGGCGGCACTACGGGGCACGTCGCCGAATACCATAGAACCGGTGGTTTACCTTGTCATAAACAAGCTACAATATTTATATTTTTTACAGGTATTTTAAAGGTTACCTTAAATTGAATAAAACCAGTATTAATAGCGCATATCGATATAAAATATTATTATTAAGTCTTTGACATTTCTCGGGACCTTTGGAAGGCGTACGAGGGGCCGAAGCCAACTCGCACAGGCCCGTTTAACGTGTTTAATAAAACGAGATGTTTAATCTGTCCAGTCGATTCTTTAAGCAGTTCAGTGAGGGAGCCGTCACAACATTCTCCGAGAGCCTATTCCATGTCGTTACAAATCGGTTAGATAAGAATTGCTACAAAGGCTTTTCCTTTGATGAATTTTCCCATAACTTAAGGGAATGCCCACGCACATGTTTGTTGGCATTCAGTACCCTAATTACGTAATGCAAAATCAATCCGAATCTGAATCGTTTTGAAACAGATTGCTAATCCATTCCTCCGTAAGTTCGAAATAAAATCTGCAACGTAAATAAATCAATGAATGTTGTTGAACTGTCAAAATGAAACAGATTTGTCGTTATCGTTTACGAAAATATGTTGCGTAATTAGAAAGCTGGTCTTGAAGGCTGGGCACTGCGTAGTGATCTGTTAGTATTTTGTACGTCTCAATGAGCCTACCCCCTTGTCTACGCTGTTCCAGTGTGATGAGGCCAAGGTCTTTGAGAGCTGTTCATAAGGTAGATTATGCATGGTGCGGACCATTTTCTTTATACATTAACAAGAAGAGTAATGTCTTTTTTTATATATGGGTCCCAGATGACATTAGCATATTCCAAGAGAGGTCTTATGTAGGTCTTGTACAGCTTGACAAACGTCTTAGGCCTCTGCCTCGAATTTTGCGGGCAGCGGGGCGGCGGCGGCGGCGGCGCGGGAACGGCAGGATCTTATGCGTAAAATCAAATGGACCGGTTCCCGAAAACAGCGGCACGGGGGCGGGCAACGAGCGGTGCACTCCAGTCAAGCGGTGACCGCCCGCGCCGCCGCCGCCGCCGCCCCGCTGCCCGCAAAATTCGAGGCCGAGGCCTTAGGCGTCAGGCACTTGAAAATTCAAAATTCAAAAGTCATTTATTCAAACTAGGCTGAGAATCAGCACTTTTCGAACGTCAAAATTACATAAGACAGTCCCCCAAAACGCCCACCCTTCACCACTTCCTAGTGCTTTTGCTGGGAAGAAGAAGTGGCGCAACAAACTCCCCAGCAGCACAGCTGTCTGTTCAGTTAGAAAAAAAATAAAAAATGATTCTATACAACAGTATGCAAGACAATTTACAATATGCAAAAAATAATTTAAATTAAATAACTATAATTAATAGCCATATGACAGCTAGCACACGCCAATATACCAACCAAAAGCATCGAGAACTATACTCAAGCAGAAATAAAAATAACTAAAAGTAAACAATATCTAAAAAAAAAAAAAAAAGCCTCCAGGCATAAAGGGCGTGCCCGCTTACATATAGCTGTAACTAGAAGTTATAATTGATAAACTAGGACCATCGAGGTAAAATAAATAATTGTCGAGGTCGCTAGCTAACCACATATTGCAATACAACTCATAAAAAAAACATTGTAATGAGTAGATTATGTCAGCACTAAATTAAAATAAATTGACTTATAAAGTAAAATTATAAACAATTATATAAACTCATATAACCTGTCAGTAGGTAAACTAATTCTGGAGAAAGAACATTTAAACATTGTCTTGAGTTAATCACAGCGACCATCTATTCTTATCATTTAAGTAGTCGTTGATAGAATAGTATGCCTTTGAACAAAGGTTGGACTAGTAATGTCAATTATTGCGATTTCGCAATAATTTCATTAGCATGTGAATTCTTGAGTCTTAGCATGCTAATTGCTATTGCTATGCTATTTGCTAATATGAAGATAATTGATATTAATGAAGTATGCGAATTTTGTTAATACTTCTACTATTACCTCCTATTGTTTATAGGTAGATATTAAGTTCACACTATTATCTATTTAAGTACAATAATAAGCACAAGACGAAATAATTTAATTACTGTATAACGAAATTAACGAATACGTAAACTAAACTCTCACTATCACTTGCCAAAACGTACTGAACTTTGGCACAAAACGACGCGCGCCAAGCGCGTGTCACACCGAATATTATTAAATAATCACGAATTCATTCAATCAATACACGACCTTAAGTACGAACAAATCAAAGACAATAAGGTAATAATTGCTAAACAGCAATCTTCTCACCACCCTGCTAAATCTGCTAATGCTAATAATTAAAATATAATAATACAATCACAGCATTCATTCAATATACAACCCTAAGTACGCGCAAATCAAAGTCATTAAGATAACAATTGCTTAACCCATTCTTCGCAAATTCGCAGAACCTGCTAATAAATTTCACTTGCGAATTCACGAGAAACGGTCAAGTGAAACCGATAGATTTAGTATTCCCGACTTCCCGTGGGTGCGACGGAGATCGCACGCTACCGCTGCGTGCGTCGACGCTCTGACGTATGATAGTATAAAAAAATACGAAGAAGCGATTAATTAATTTAGCATTTCACAGAATATCGCAACAACATTTCATTTGCTATATGCTATATTAGCAATCGCATGCTAACAATGAATGCGAATGCTAATTATTCCATCACTAGGTTGGACTTTAATTTAGTTTTAAACGCATTAAAAGGCAAATCTAGCAAAGAAGAGGGTAGCTTGTTATAAAAGGTTATACCAAGCCCAACAAATGAGTTATGAACCTTATGAAGCCGGTGAAAGGGAACACGTAGTTTATCCTTACTTCTTGTGTTAACATTGTGAATATCACTGTTTTTAGTGTATAAGTGTATATTTTGCCTAATATATAAGATGTTGGCGAAGATGAATTGTGATGCCACTGTGAGAATACCGATATCTTTGAAAAAATCTCTTAGAGAAACTCTGGCACCTAGCTGGTAAATTGCTCGAATAGCTCGTTTTTGGAGGACAAATATATTTTGAATATCTGCAGCTTTGCCCCACAGCAGAATACCATAGGACATAACGCTATGAAAATAACTAAAATAGACTAACCGAGCTGTATCAACGTCAGTGTATTGTCTTACTTTTCTGACGGCGTAGGCGGCCGAACTGAGCCTTCCCGCTAGGCTCGATATATGTTGGCCCCACTGAAGTTTGGCATCTACTGTTATGCCCAGAAAAACTGCCGAGTTTACAGTTTCAAGCACCTCTTTATCTAAGACGATGTTGGGTCCTAGATTTCTAACATTTGGAAGGGCAAACTTTACACATTTCGTTTTTTTGGCATTGAGAACTAGGTTATTTGTCGTAAACCAATCCGTAACCATTGATAGTGCACTGTTTACATCGTCAAAATCTTGTCTATTCCTGTCTACTTTAAAAATAAGAGAGGTATCATCTGCAAACAGTACAACTTCACAGATACCCTTTAAATAGAATGGTAAGTCATTGATATATAGTAAGAACAAGAATGGACCCAGTATTGAGCCTTGAGGTACACCTAACTGAACTGGTAGCCCGGAAGATTTTACACCATCAACATCTACACATTGCGACCTATTATTTAAATATGAATTTAAAACGTTGAGAGCTTCGTTTAGCACGCCATAATGACGCAGTTTACGCAAAAGCGTGTCATGGTGCACGCAATCAAAGGCTTTGGAGAGATCACAGAAAACTCCAATAGCATTTTGAGAGTTCTCCCATGCGTTAAATATGTGTTTCAGGAGAGCAACACCCGCATCTGTAGTCGAACGACCCTTTGTAAAGCCATATTGTTCATTATGAAGGAGGCTATTTAAATTAAAATGTCTTAGCAACTGCTTGAGTATTAACTTTTCAAATATTTTGCTGAATGCTGGTAAAATAGAAATAGGCCTGAAATTGCCAACGTCATTTTTATTACCTGATTTAAATAATGGTATAACTTTACTACTTTTCATGAGGTCAGGAAAAGTTCCTAAATCAACACATTTATTAAAAGTAATAGCTAGATAGGGGGCTACGATGTCTATTATATTACTCAAAAGTTTAATGGAGATTCCCCAGTAATCACCAGTGTTTTTAGACTTGAGTGTGTTGAAAACATTAACTACATCACGAGGCGTTACATGTTCGAAGCTAAATAAGCGACTACTTTTAGACACACTACTAAACAAAAGGTTTTCAGCTTTAGATGGGGACGAATTTAAGGAGCGAGTCGTAGTTATAGGTATGTTGGCAAAAAACTCATTAAACGCCTCAGCTACGTCAGCTGCTTTAGTAACTAATTTATTATCGACCATAATCTCAAGTTGTTTATCTTGCTTAACCGATTTACCCGTTTCATTGTTAATAATTTTCCAAGTGGTTTTTACTTTATTATTGGAATTTTTAATTGTATCGCTTAAAAATTTAGATTTAGCAAAAACACTACAATGTATTAATTGTATCGCTTAAAAATTTAGATTTAGCAAAAAAACTAAACACTTGAATGCTTTGCGAATGATGTAAAGTTTCGAATTTGTTCTACTGACAATACTGGATATGTGTGCTTCCCATTTTAGGTTGTCGGACATAATAATTACTCCTATCTTACATGTGCCGTCGGCATTAGTCAAAGGGCGCGCATCGCCTGTGTGTGTGTGTAACCGGTATTAAAACGGTAACCTAAATAAATAGAGGTAACATGTTTATTTTTTAACCAAGTTGTAGAAGTAACCAAAATTCTTCGATACCTGTACCGTAATGTATCTATAAAGGTCTTTGGTCCCTATCCTGATTCTAGCAACATTCAATAGGTTGTTGATTTACCTTGTGGGCTGCCTACCTATGATGACAGCATGAAACTGCCCTTACGAAAAATCATATTTATAATAATAGTCTATGTTGATTTCTCTATGTGGGTTCCTCACCTCAGCTCTTGCCCTGGGTTCATGCTGTGCAGCAATCTCATCCTGAATCTGTCCATTAGTGAGCAGTAGCTTCTGATCCTTGTAGTAACTGTTTACTAATGCATACCGGAGACGGTGGAGCAGACGACGAGATGTGGACATCCTGGAAACCAATACATACATAGTTTTTATTTGAGGGGAGGTAGAAGTCAATGGGTAACTGGTACTGGGTCCATTGTTATTGTAATATATAATAGATTTGGAATTAATCTAAGGGCTTATATATTTGATAGCGGTTACTGCTTTAGTGTCTCTTTTTTAGGGTTCCTGAAGGTTGCCAAACGGAAGCCTATTAATAAGTCTCTCCCCTGTCTGTCCGTCTGTCTGTCAGCAGAAATGATGAACCGTAATAGTAGCAAATAATTTAAATGAATTCAAGTTAAAAATGAAAGGGGATCCCATACAAGAAACTTGCCTTTTATGTATTTAAAAAAATTATTGTGTTTTTTTTGGCTGTGTCAGTGGTCAATCTATCCATCATAAAAAACTAAGTTGGAGTCTGATTGCCTACGAAATGTATGGGTTTTTTTTTGTGATTTCTGACTTTTCTAGTACTCAAACCTCAGTTGGTCCAATAGAGGTTTTTGATCCTTATATGAAACAGGATCAATAAGCATCAAAAACATGTTTTTTGGAAACTGCCCATTTTCTTGCTGACTATTCATTTTTTTCAAAATCTGTGAATGCCGATCAAAATGTTAAAAAAAGATAAGGACAGCCTCCTAAGACCATTTTACTGTAGCTAAAACGGTTAAGATAGCTGTCCTTGCTGCCCCATCTCAAAAATCCACCCTGTGTATATTTTTGGTAACTGAGCCAGTTTTGACTATTCTGCCAGCATCATGTTGGCAGCGCAGAGAGGCAGGCCGTGGACTTTTTATGGTGGTACCCCTTCGTATGCGAGTACGTCTTGCACTTGGTCCGTTTTTTATTATTTCATTCAACTGATCTCATAAAGGTACTATCGAAGAACTTCATATCTGAGCAGTTTGAAAACAAAATCCCATGAACACGATGACCACATCTGTTACCGCCCCAGTTCTACAGTGACCGAGCGCTGTAAGCAGAAATAGTCCTTACAGTGTATAGATATGAACTTCTTCAATGGTACATCCTCTATGAGGAACCAACAGTGTCACTTTTCATTTCTATATTAAGATAATTACGAGTTTCTCTGAGGTTTTGTCTTTTGTTCTGCCTTTTTTTTTACTTTGTTGTAGTAGTGAATGGATTTTGTGGTGGTTTTCCTTTGTATTAGAAATCACTACACAAGCACTACAGTAAAACAGTTAGTGCCAGACATACTAAAGGCCAGAAAGACCTTTCGAACTGACAGGTTTTAATGTTAGGTTACAAAGAAGCCATATCAATAGTTATAAGTATGGAAGGCCCTATAAATGAAACAAAGTAATTAGAAATAAAGTTAGTGTTCAGTTTATGTTCTTAAATTGTACTGAATTGTGAAACAAACAATTTTTTTTCATAACAATACAATGCATTCAAAAACATGTAGTATTTGCAAATGTACTAAAAGTTAGGGAGATGAAGTTTAGTATTCTACAAATGGCTTAGCTACTTAATTAAATATTTTGTCAAGTTTGAACTTTTGGCATAATAATAATAATAATAAACAAATTGACACATTCAAGATTACAAGGAAAAACCTGATCAACAAAACACCACATGGTACAACAAATACGTTATTTTAATTATTTACTCATAAATTAACCTCAAAAGCGTTTTATAAATAGGAAAAAAGTTAAGAAAAACATAACAAACCGTTGATCTATCAGCATAATTTCATTTTCACGGATTTCAAGCTCATTCAAAAATTCCCGCGTGATAATATCTTTGATTTTCTCAACTTTCTCCTCTTCTGAGGAGCTTGGGGGCTCTTCCTTGACGCACACAGGAACATCCGGGTAATCAGGGTCATGATACTCCTCCTTTGGATCCATTCCTTACAAATTTTACAGTTAAAAATGAGTAACGCCCAAGGAGCGTCGCCTTATAATTACACTTTTTTACACTATTCCTATAGTCACGGCACTTTAGTTTTTGGTTGTTTATCACATTTATTCACAGCTCGATTAGGTGGGATGTTTATACTAACACTATTTATTAAAAAACTATCGTAGTATTTAACCAATTTCCGCGTTTGACAGTGGAAAGGTCAACAGCCGATTCATTCAAGTTTTTAACTTTTTTTTAAATGCATTCGTCAAAACAGACACAGGTCTTACTGTAAAACTATTTTTGTGATGTTTATTAGGAATATATTATATTTTTATGAGTTTCTTGAACTGAACAGAATTTTTAAAACTTAACAATGCAATTAAGCCCAGTTCGCATTCGCACGGGCGATTTTTCCCGCAACGAATGTTTTCGCACACTAGATTTTCAATGCTCTGCTTAGCGCCAAGAGTAAAAAATTCAACAGTGTGTTTTATCGACGCGCTGGGTTGCACTCTGTTGTATTCTGAACACTCGGTACAATATATCAAGAGTTGAAAATCCAGTGTGTGATAAAATCTTGCTGCGATATTTTTATGTCCATGCGTACGTGGGCTAAATTGCAAAAATATTCCTACTCAATAGAAGATCGCACATAGCTGGTGTACGTGCAGAATTTTCTTTAAAAAGTAACTGATTAACCGAGTAACTTTACTAACTAAAACAGCCTTTTTTATAAAAATAGAATATTATTATTTTCCTATTATATCTCATTAGCAACACAGATGTCTCGAAAAACAAATTTCTTTCTGACAACCCCACTACAAACTGCCAAACTTGTTACGTTGACGTTTTTGTGAAAATCCTTTCTTTATTTTATTAGAATTGTAATAAAATCTAAAACGGCCTCCAGTAACGGATCGCCGTCGCGTGGACAAAGGAGCGTCGACCGTGATGTAAGGGCTCGCGGGGACGAGCACACGCCTATGTCAGACTCGCAGACTCAGGGCCCTGAGGCCATGACCGAACGACGTCCCTTCTTCTACCCAGACAGTAGTAGTGATACGGAGGAGTACAGAAGGGACGAGGAGCGTCGCAAGCGGTTATCGAAGCGTACTGGTCCTAATATCCGAACGCGTCCGACAATGCCGCCGAAAAATTTGACCGCGAATACTCCGACGCCTTCGACTTCGACTGCTCAAGAACCAACCAGGAATGGGCAGAAGACTCAGAACCAGCTTGGAGAAGACCGTATAACGCTGGTGGTAGACAACACGAGGTTCGTGGTGGACCCTGCGCAGTTCACAGCTCACCCTAACACCATGTTGGGTAGGATGTTCAGTTCTGGTAAGTTTCTTTTTAAATTGATTTTTGTGATGGACTGTGCAACTAGATTTTAGGGTGACACAATGCATTGGAACTCTTTGTGTTCTATCTGGAGTGAACTGGAAAGTTGTTGGAAGAAAAAACTTTTAGAATTTAAACTATTTAGGTAAATTGATTTAGAATTTTGCTAACAGTGCATTGATAACTTTATCTGGAATAATCATTGATAGAATATATTTGAGATGTTAATTCACAATAATCCATACTGCACTAGTTTTCTACTAAAAATATACTTTAATTAAATAGGTACAAATATGACATTATAAATATGAAATATAGAAAAAAATGTCAGATAGTGTTTCATAATATTGTGATATTAAAATACATTTCTCAAAGAGATAGTCTTTTGTGATATTTGGTCTACAGTGACCCAGTTTCTCAATCTGATAATCATGACAATATCTAACAAATAATCTAAAAACTATATATCTGTTTTTACTAGATATTATTGCTGTTTAGTTCAAGTAACTAAATCTTCATTTAAGCCATTTATCTTTTCATTTTATGCACTTTCTTTTTCACTGTTCTTCTGGTCACTGTCTGGAAATTATATATTTCATGTCACCACACTTTATTAAGCAAGAGTTTATCATTCTAATGAGTAAAAGTTTGTAACTTTTTAATTTGTAGCAGTATAGGTAAAAAGTATGTATTTTTGAAGTGTTCTTTAGCAATCAAGTACATAAAAACAACAAAAAGAAAAAAACTTCTTATTAAGTACTAATTTATTTACTATCAATATATAATTTTCACTTTTCCAAAGATAAAAAATCAAAAACAATCATTTTAAAATCCATCAACTATCATGTCATCTCATTTATTGATAACTGGCAGCATCCCATCAATTTCCAAGATTCACACTAAATTCTAACAGTTACAGCACATTCATGATAATTTGCTATATATACTGGAAAGCACCTCTGCTTCATTAATTTTTGTAAGATTTTTTTTTTTTTTTTAAAAGAGTGTCCATGGAGTTTCTTGCCCGTTCTTCTCCATAGGAACCTACGCTTTGGAATGGGCAACTAGCTTCATATTTCTGATTGACTGACCCCTTGACAATTCAAAAGTGCCTGTAAATGGTTTAATTGAAATAAATGCTTTTGAGTATGAGTTTAGTTTAGAAATATGCAAATTACTTTCACTAACAATTAGTCACCATTTTACTGTGAAATACCCGATTGGTGTATTAGTCACAAGCACTACTGTTGAACTGTGATTCCAGGTTTAATGTCCACTTAGGGCACAAAGTGTTGTTGGGTGTTTCCATTAGGAATTTCTCAGTAGCTGCCCGCACCCTTATTGCAGAGTACCCTTTCAATCACAATCAGAATTATTTTGAAGAATATTGCTAATATCGTCACCCTCCCCACCAACTGTTGTATCTCAGAAACTGACATATCTACAGAGACATTACCTATGTGTTCATAACTTTTCGAAAAAAAGTTTTATGACCTTAGGGTTTTAAGGCAAATTATAATAAAAGTTATTCATTCATTAATATAGCCACAGCTAACGCAACGACAGTAACATGATTATAGCGCCCGACTGAAAAACTATTGCCCTGGAAAAATATAAATTGCTAGATAGGACAGTTAGCGGGGAGGGTGACGATATATTGCTTCTTATGTTAAAAAAAATTGTCTGTTCAACAACATAAATAACAAAATTAATGTTGTTTACACACTAAATGCTAATTCTAACTTTTACAGCAAATTCATGATAACTAGCTATAAATACTGGCAAGCACCTCTGCTTCATTAGAAATATGCAAATTACTTTCACTAACAATTATTAGTCACCATTTTACTGTGAAATCCTCATTGGTGTATTAGTCACAAGCACTACTGTTGTAATGTGATTCCAGGTTCAATGTCCACTTAGGGCACAAAGTGTTGTTGGGTGTTTCCATTGGGAATTTTTCAGTAGCACCCGGCACCCTTATTGCAGAGTACCCTTTCAATCACAATCACAAGAATTATTTTGAAGAATATTGCTAATATATATTGCTTCTCAAGTTAAAAAAAAATTGTCTGTTCAACAACATAAATAACAAAATTAATGTTGTTTACACACTAAATGCTAATTCTAACTTTTACAGCAAATTCATGATAATTAGCTACAAATACTGGGAAGCGCCTCTGCTTCATTTCAAATAATTATGCAAAGTACTTTTACTAAATAATTAGTCACCATTTTACTGAGAAATTCTTCACCATGACTTTAATATCAGGGGAAAATAATTATAAGTACTTAAGTTTTACAGGCAGAGACAAAGTAATGCATCATTCTGTTAATCAATAAAATAGAAATGTTAGGGGAATAGACAAATGCTTAACTTTTTAGACTGGTACAATGTATTGATACTTTATTTTAATCAATTTATACTGATTCTGATCAATTAATTTGATTTATTGATACTGTGTTCATTTTCTGATAATATCACGGCTTTTTTCCATTGGGGGGTAGGCAGAGACTACACACTGCCACTTGCAACGCTCCTTACATAATCCTTTTGATTGACACCTTTCTCCTCAGACACCTTTCTCTATTTAAGACTGCATTTTTATTAACCAGTGCAGTGTTGAGATAAATAAAGATTTATGATTATTATTATTATGATTATGATAAAATTAAAACTTGTGAAATAAAATTCTAAAATTGAATCCATAAAATAATACATTATGAAGAAATAAGGCCCTGGTTCATAAAAAACAAAAGTTTTCCCTTCTCTACTATTTGTCTAACTAATACCGCATGACATGCAAACTTTGCTAATAACAAAAAATCAGCAACAATCAATGTCAAAAAGTCATAACTCAAACTAACTTTCAAAGAATACTGAATCTTTCCCCATCGAAGTAAGGTTCATATTCCCAAAACATATTTACTGTGACGACGAGTGTCAAAAAGTAAGTCATTCCTCCTATTAAAGAAAACTGAATCATTCCCCATGGAACTAAGGTTCATATTCCAAAAACATGTTTATTGCTCAATTTCTCCTTAGGATGATTTGAGTCACTAATGAGTCAGTGAGTTCTAGGTCACTTATGTTTACTAACAGGTCATTGATCATAGACAACTGTTGACTTTATGTTGACCTAATTTGTTTAAAAACTTTTTTGCTTGACCATAAGGTTTTTTTTTATTGGAAGTGTTTTTTAAACAGATGTATTGTGAATGTTTATGGTGTGCTAAGTGATGAGTTCTTGACACACAAAATCATGGGAAATGTGACTAAAAATATGAATAGGAGATATTTTTAGATGGCAATGGTATTATTTTTGACTGACTTTGGAAGAGCAGGAGATTCTCAATATTTTAATGGTGTTTTTCTTAGATTATCAGCTTTTGATCATAGTCCTTATTTCTATAAAATTTTACCGTGATTTGATAAAGAATTTTCCAGACAAAGAATGGAACTCTTCAACAAAATGATAGCAAGTGTTGTTATGTATTGTTTGGGCCTCACAATGGAAAATAAGCAAAACATATTTTAAGAAATGTGAATTCAATTCATTTTCTCAATTCGAAATTCTCGTATGATATAAAAAAACTATGAGTCAATGTTTTGAAAAATGTTTCTGTTTCTAAAAACATGTATCAAAACATTGCGTCATCATTATTGGACTCGGTAATAAACCCGGATCCAACCAGTTGAACAGAACATTAGAACAGTTGATAACTTGATCATAGGATTCCTTATCAATTGTGTCATATGATTTGAGGTAAATAACTTTTATGACATAGGTACTAGCTGGGCCCGCAACTCGCTTGTTGTTTTAAAAATTCTAAATAATGTTTTACGTTGTTTGTTGTTTTGTTTGATTTTATTTTTTAATTACAAATACTATCGCACCGCATCATTCCGCTGCTTCCGGTTACAGACCCCGCCATAGTTGCAAAACGCTAGATAGTTATGGATGGTTTTAGTTACAAAAAGTCTTCTTATTAATCTTCTCTAAACAATAAGCTACCAACACTGCATTTTTAAAAATCAAAATCAGATCAGTAGTTCAACCGTTAAAATTAATTTACTTAATTTAATTTTAAATGTTCCATGCAAGTTTCGGATTGATTTCAAATTCAAACGGAGCCCCAATTCACGAGCTAATCACACAGCAAGGTCGCGAGTCCATCCCGATGTAGGTACCTATTCTCGTGAGAAACATTCACAAACAAATGTAAAATAAACTTTAATAAACACATACTGTACTTTTTGACATTGTCGGTTAAAAATAGCTATCAGTGTACCAAATCACGCGGGTAGGTGAATCTGTGAATGAATCGTTCATTCCGTCGATCAGTGTCAGCTCAAGTCGATCTTATCTTCTACATAATAAATATCTTAAATTCATCAATTCACTGAAAGAACGTACAGCCTGCACTGGGGGGTATAGAAGCATGAAATTTTCCAGAAGCATGAAAGTGAGCAAGGAAGGATGATTGAAAATTAAAAAATACTTCCTTGCAACACATTTTCGTAAATTTTTCGCTTCATTTTGACAGTTCAACATTCATTGCGATAATTACGTTGTTGAACAGATTTTTTTTTTATGTTATCAAGCAATGGATTAGCAATCTGCTTTAAAAATGTTTCAGACTGTGATTGATCGAGTATCATTACGTAATTAGGGTGCTGTATATTTTTTAAGGGTGAAATATTGGGTCCCCACCTATGAAATTGGCGTTTTTTTCTCACAAATAGAGAACCTCGTCACTTCTATGCTTTAAAATATTCATCAAATTGCTTGATATTATATTGAATAATGACCATCATAGACAACTACCAATAGTAAAAAAACCTTATTACTTATAGTTTTTTAAACATAAAAAAATACCTTTAAAATGACTCCTCTTTTTGTTAGCAGAAATGACCACTATTTGTTTTAAAACTTAGCCAAAACTTACTCCTGTTCAGTTTAGTACTTTTAGTATCAGCTAATATCAATCAGTACAACATCATTATTCTACTAATACCAGCTGATCGATCATTACTATATCTTATCAGTAACTCTCTCTAACACTGACACAGATTTAGATATCAGTGATAGTAGTTAAGGAAAAGATTAGTGTTATCAGTAGGCATATGGTATAGGTATCTGTTTATTGCAGAAATATTTGCATTATCGTGATTATCTTTGCAGTATGTACACTCTACCTGTTAATCACACTTACGGACTATTAGTTAATTACGCATATTATATAGCCAAACTTGTAAACAAACACGAGTTTAGGAAAAACAACTGTGATGCCTACACATAGGGTTCAGTTTGCGCTGCAACTTCATATTTTTTTATGACTTTTTCAACAGTACTAGTCAGTCTAAAATCAATTTTATTTACACTTTCATAAAGTTGATGTTTGTTTAAGTGGAAATAACATAAATTGGAAACAATTTTTTAAATAGACCATTTGTAGTTTACTTATTTATTTAGATGTATAAAAATTATGTATTATGTGTTGAAGCTGTTGGTACTCCCCGTCACTTGTCCATAGGGGTTCATTAGAAAACCAGCGTCAGACAGCATTTGTCGGGCATTAATGCTGAAATGAACCTTTTTGGCGCAGCCGTGAGGCACACACTATTATTGCTTTATGATTATTTTACCTTTTTATTTTGTTATTGTGTTTCAAGAACTGTGTCCAAATAAATATTATTCTTTCATTATATAGATATTTCAAATCAGGGCGATATCTGCGCTTTGCGAAATGTGAAAATATGGAATTCTCCTGTGTTTTTTGGTGGTTCAAATAGTTTTTTTATCTCTCGAAATTGGTTTCAGAAAAAAACTGACGCGTCAATAAGGATTTATAATATAACAAAAACTAGATGGGGCGGTGTTTTCTATCCGATTACTCTGAGAAGAAACACCGCAAAAAATTCACGAGGTCACTTTCAGTTCTTTTAAAATCCAGACATTATCTTGGGTAGATCATTTGAGGACTTCATGACCATGTAGATTATTGTAGATTAATCTCTGAGGAGGTCTTTTGAGAGAAGAACCACACCGCTTGAACAAAAATGAAAAACACTTAAACGTTAATGCGTGTGAAAGCTGAAAACATTGTAGCTTGCCAAAAAATCTATTAAATAAGTCAATTTTGTTTTAATAGATTCGTTTCAGTCATAGGAGGAACCCGATTGAAAATGGCTCTTCTATTGAAAGTAGTTTAATTATAATTAATAAAAACTAATTATTATTATCTATATATTTCCAACTTCGACCCTCTTCCGTTGCCTAGCAACTAACAAAGCAATCCTCATTAGTCTTTGACTGTACGTAAAGATTGCGACGACGTGAGAAATTTTCCCATATTTATAGGTAACATTTTTGAATGAGCGTTTATGAGGCGTGCACTTTTGGATTATCTAAATATTTTATATCTTTTATACACATAATTTTGCAATGACCAGAAATGAGCTACTGTCCTCTACTATGCTAAGCCCAATCTGAGAATCAAACTTAGGACAGCCACTTAAGACCAGGCTCTCTAAAGACAATTTTCACGCAAGCTCCGCCCCATGCCACTCCACTATGTGCTAAACGCTAACACACCAGTAATAAAATTGAATATCGCACGCACTCTTTGATCGTGTTCGAGCACGAAATAAAATGGCGTAAGTCACAATTCTCATTTCGTTTATAACTAAAGTAATAATTGATCTAGAGAAAAAATATCTTGAGGCTTGATAATAAACTATACCTATTTTCTTACTGTGAATACTTATGTTAGACTTAAAAGCCTGATTTAATTTAAATAATATTATTTTCGATTAAAAAATTAATCGAGCGAAAATGTTAAAGTAATTGTCTTGTATATGGAAAGAAAAATATCCAATAAATCATACACTAAAGTTCCATTTAGATTGTATGCGTGACTGTTTCAGAATATTAATGCAAATTAACATACAATTTTGGGAGCTTCCACTTAACAGTCACCGCTTATGGCAACTAGACCAACAAACTCAACCAGAAAGCAAGGTATTTGATCGCTTACCACAATATTTTAATTTGCGTCATGTAATTTAATTACATAACTATAAAGATTAATCAAAATACGTGCATACACAACCTCTAACCCTGTCCTGCACGAGGCATGTGTACATGACGCACTCAACGCATGACATATTGACGCAAGGGACGCATGACGCACTGTCACAGTGACAGCTGCACTGACGCATCGAACGTCACTTTGGAAACAAACAACCGTGTTTATTTTGTGGAATGTCAATATTTGTGATAGATTTGCTATTAAGTAACGATTGATAGCTTCAGCTATAATTAATAAAGATAGTTGTAATAGAAGCTAGTTGAAAATAAAGAGATGTCTATATTTAAAATGCACGTATTTAGTACCAAAATGACCCCAATTTCATTTTAAATTACCAAATGTTCAAAAGAGATCATCATAAGTTATGATTTGCAGACCCCCCCTATTCGACGGCGCCTCACGTATTGCAATGTAAAAACGCCCGTTTAAACAAAAAATTGCAGTATTATTTTATTTTCTGTATAAGACCACTTGAATATACTCTCAGCATGATATTTAATAACACACTCACGGATCACAGGGTTTAAAAAAAAAACTATTTTATTGTTCAAGAGTAAAAGCCGTGAAACAAATACGTTTTTCATTTGGTATCTGTCATCTGATGATCCCATGCAGACACCTATTAACCCTTAGCCAATAGAGGTGCACAGTCGTTACCCTGTAGGTCATTGACGTGGTTCAGCCACAAAATGGGGTGCGAGGCCGTTAGCATTAACCGTTTATAGGGCACCATCCTGAACGCAGGTGTGGTATGAAAGCCGTGTCTAGTTACAAGTGAAAATGGGATTTCTTTTGTTAGGTATCTGAAGTTCGGAAAAACATAAGTATATTTTATTTTATTATACTAGTAGTAGGAGCTTTGGAAACGCGAAAAAAAAATGCAAAGATAAGAGTTCATTTCAATATGTAGTTTTATATGATGAAGAAACTAAATCGTTCCTTCCATCATAACTATCTAAACTAATATTATATAGATTTGATTTTTTGGTAGTTTATATGAATAAACTCAAAAACTTCTAGACCGATTTAAAACAATCTTTCACCAGTAGAATGCTTCATTATCACTGAGTAACAAAGGCTATAAAATTTATAAAGATATCACGCGGGCGAAGCCGCTGTCCGAAGCTATTAATATTATAAATGCGAAAGTGAGTTTGTTACGCTTTCACGCTAAAACGGCTGAACGGATTTGAATGAAATTGGACACAATGGGTAGACCATAATCTGGATTGCAGACGAAGTCACGGGCAACAGCTAGTAATTTATGTTTTGATTAGTATAGCTTCCACAAACCGCGATAGTAAATGTAGGTCCAGCGCAGCTCGGAAAACCAGCTCCGCTATCACCCAACTGGCTGGTAATTTTTTGCCACGGTATAAGTCTCATATAATTGTAGTTTTTGCCGATACAAGAGCTTCTCAAACCTCGGCAAATCGAGTTACACTAAACTTTATTCAGAAAGACCTTCACAATTAAATTCATATATATAAAGGTAATTGGGCTCCAGACCTTAGCCCGAACTGCATAAGGTTCAATGTTAAAGTTCGCGAGTTCGTTCACTTAGGCTGTCTGGGGCGGTGCAGTATTGAATTTTGCGATGTAGAGTTCTAACTATAATTGTTTTTGCTTTATTTTTGGAGACACGACTGATGTATCTATTTTTTTAAGCATCTAGTTATCTTTTTGCTAGGTTATAGACTAAGGTCACAGAAGACTTTGTCTTAGGTCTGCACTTTGGTCATCAATGCTCGTTCCTCCTCTGCTTGAAAAGGGCCCTAACAGGCTGGTGATCGTAGCATTAGTAGCCATTTCTTCTCTGTGCATGAATGTACACAACTTTAATTGCCATGGACATGATGGCCCTTGTCCCAATCCCACTTGTGTCCGCCTAGGTACACCAGGACATTACCATGATGTTAAGTGTTCCATCGTTTGCTGAACCGAACCGCATCAGCATCGGGGTATGGCAATTTTGCGTCTCTGAATCTCTTAGTTCGTTTTATAACAGTATCGTTTGCTGTGGTGTAAAGCTAGTAATTAGTCAATATCCATACGATAAAAAGGTATAGGCTACACGAGTAGGGGAAGACCGAATAAACTATGGATGGACTGTGTGAAAGATGATATGGCTAGAAAGGGGATGACTATCGAGATGACAACAAATAGAGAAGTATGGAAGAAAAATACATTTTGCGCCGACCACTAATACATTGAGTTGAGGACAGGAGAATGATGATCACACATGATACAGAGGTGCGAACCAAACGTTCCATTTGTTACGTACTCCGTGCCCTTCTCAAATTACGTGCACAAATTCGGGCTGGGCGTTCAACTTCTGCTGACTAGTCTGTCTAGGTGCCAGGTCAATACCCTTAGGGGTAGGGCAACCCTTGGGAGCGACTCACAGGGAATTAGGAGAATTGATTTTCAAAGTCAGTGAGAAAGATTGATTATAAATGGTTTGAAATTGTTTGGACAGCTCTTAGTTGGTTTGGTTCTCATTTTACTAAAAGCTAGTAAAGGGTGGAAGTCTGTTGTTGTTTTTGACTTTTGGTTTTTGATTATATATGGGTTGGAAAATTGGCATATCTAGGTATTGTTGATAGTCTCTTGTTCCTTGCCATGACTAAAATATCAATAGCTTTTGTTGTGGCAAAATGATTAGCAGGCAGCAACTTCATTAGCGGCGCTGACTGCCTTGCGCCTTAAGTACTTGAGTAAGGTTCAGCCGTGGACACCCTTTAATTTTGTTTTCCAATTTACGGCACTAGAACCTCGCAAAATAATGCTTATTAAATTTTCAAGAAAATAGGTTCAGCTTTTAAAAATGCGATCACTCACTTGGACACCAGTGGCGGCGCACTGTGGATGTAAAACAGGCCGAGCTTAAATTTTAAAGTGTCGGTTTTTTGCTTGAAATGTCTTCTAATACCCAATGCCAATATTATGCATAAATATATCATAGGATACAATCTGGTAGGCAAATTGGCAACATATGTTTTTTTTGAAAAAAAAAAAATGTAGCGCAAGCTATCGGAAGTCTGGTGAGATACCAACCATAATACTTTGTATATTTTGCTTCTTTTTGGACCTTTCCAAGCGGTTGTTCTAAGAGTCTACCTGTCGTCTTCTGATCGCGGCAGATGGCCTGCTCATCTCGTCTTCAGTGCTTCAGCGTGTTGGGCATCTATGACTGAAAAATTCAATCAACATCATAATCAGTCTATAAAGCCCTATCTTTTTGAGAGGGAGTGGGCTGTAATCTTCCACGCGGGCCCAGTGCGGGTTGGTAGATGTCACATGTCTTCGAATTTTTGGTTCTAGGACCTGCCGGTTTCCTCACGATGTATTCCTTCACCGTTTTGAGAGCAGTGCTGATGAAATGATTTACACAAAGTAAAGCGCCTGCCAGGGTTTGAACCTACGATCAACAATTCGTAAGTCGAGGCTGTTACCACTGGGCCGCCCGTACTCTCCAAATTCCAGACTGCCACCTTAATCCATCTGGCAAGTTTCAAAATAGTAAAAAATATTATTTGTACTTTGTATCATGTCGTAATAATGACTTCTCAAGTAAGTAATTATTACGACTGCCATCTGGCCTCAGTAGCTTCACCTTGCAGGCTTGTGGATCGATCTGACAGAGGCCCTGTAGCTAAGACTATCTTAATGCTGTGGAAGGTTAGGTTATAAAACCTTTGAGAAATGGGATTACTTAGACTTATAAGATCAGTAGTGCAGGTTAAAATATGACGACTTTTGCGTGAATTCAACTCGGTAGTTGTGGTGTTGGTTTATTCAAACTAGGCTGAGAATTAGAACTTTTCGAACGTCAAAATTACATAAGACAGTCCCCCAAAACGCCCACCCTTCACCACTTCCTAGTGCTTTTCTTCTTAGTGCTGTTCTATCTTCAGTATATCTCTTCGTCGGTGTATCTGTTTTATTTTGGGATATGTATGTATTTTTTTAAAAGTGTAGGAAGATGATGAATTTTAGGCATTTTTTGCAACATCATGAACATCATGAGGGAATGTGTACTTACTTATATAACAATCAGAAATTGATATTTTATCTAGAAATACTAATATTAGAAAGAGAGAGAGCGAATTTTGTGTATAATGTTTGTATTTGCCGATAGGATACGATAGAACAGTATGATTATGTCTCAAATCCACACGACCCCTCTAAATATTAAAAAAGTAGAATAAAGCAAAGTCGCTTTTCGTGTCCGTGTGGTTTTCCTAAGTACTTCCAACTACACAATGAATTTTTATGTGCTTAATTATCATTTAGGGCTCATTTTCATTTGTTGATAGGCCTTGTGGGTAGGGTGCGGGACATTTCTGTAAAGCATGCCATAGGGCCTGTATTCGGGGAATGTTCTCATTGGTCGATAGGGAACGATTGCGGTAATACGGAGAACCTGCACCGCACGTTTGACAGTTCCATTGAAGGCTCATTTTCATAGGTCATTTTCATTGGGTGTGTCTCCGCCCGCTACGGGGATTCCCCGCAGACGGTGTACCTAACGCGTTATCGACTCATGACTTTCATTAGTCCGGGCTGCGGGGTGTGTTCCCCCGCATGCTGTATATCGACTAATGAAAATGAGCCAGTAGGGAATTTACTCCAGAAGGCTTTTATGTAAAGTACATTAATATTTAACTTAACTACAGCATAGAAATCTCGATGTTTTGACAACATGTTGCCACATCAGTAGATTGAACCCGTACGAAGCAGGGTCGCAAGTGTTTTTGCAATAAAAATGTTAATTTGTGCTTTTGAACTTACGATGCAGAACAGATGCCATTTACTCGATATGACTGTCTGTCTAGTCTTAAGTGAAGGGTCGTTCACACGGAGGGTAGACGGTCAACCCGAGAGTCGAACGATAGAATGAACTTTTGAACTATTGTTGCACAGACTCTTGGAAACTTTCGTCTGTTACCCTTGTGCTTGCATCAAATGATATGACTGGTATTATTAAATAGGTTTTGACTTTGAGTTCTTAGTCTAGTTTTATAGTAAAGAGCTTTTGCAGTTGTCGGTGATCGATTTTAATTAAGAAAAATTGAGAGGAAAAGTGGACTTAATAGCCTGAATTCGCTGACAGTGAGCAAGCGTGAATGTTAATCAAAGGTCGTGCTTCTCTGAGGAGATTTTGCTTTGCAGTGGGTTATTGAGCTAGAACAATATGAATTAGTATTAAAACTGGAGCTAACGACTTTCAATCTTGTTTCTGCAGACGTTTTGCTAATTTCTGGTGAAAAAATTTTAGGACGTTAATGCGTGTACGCACGAACGAACAAAACATGGTGAACACGAATATCGAACACGGAATATTTTTGGTTCGTAAGTGTGGACGTAAATTAGCAAAGCGAACATGAACACCGTACGAAAACAGTTCGCGCTCAACCGCCCCGCTCTCTTTAGTAGCCATTCAGGATTCGAAATTGGATCGCCACGAACATTTTTGACGAACATAGTGTTCGATGTTCGTTAGTGGTACGCAGATGCGAACAAAGTGTTTGATGTTCGTGTTCAGCATGTTCTTGTACGTTCGTGCGTATACGCATTTAGCATTTATCATCAAACGCAAACTTTCGACACAATTGACACTTACACCGTAGTGTGTTAAGTCTCAAATAAGTTAAAAAACAAAAAAAGCCTTCATTTTTGCATAAGTGGTGCAAAACTATATTTTATATCCAGTATCCCACCTGATGCTAGAATACGATCAATATCTAAACACGAAACTCATGACCTCCTTTTTCCCCTTCCAGGTCTCGAATTCACCCATCCAAACGAGCGAGGCGAATACGAGGTAGCTGAAGGAATATCAGCGACAGTGTTCAGAGCCATCTTGGAGTACTACCGGCTGGGCAGCATCCGTTGTCCTCCTACCGTGTCCGTGCAGGAGTTGAGGGAGGCCTGCGACTACCTGCTCGTGCCTTTCGATGCTAATACCGTGCGGTGCCAGGTGAGGTACTTTTTAGTGACAGGTTGTGACTGAATGGGAAAGCTTTTTGTTTTTTTTTATATCAATGGTAATTTTGGGGTATTCGTGGCACTTTGTAGCACTTTTGGACACAGTAACAGTAATGGTAGTTTTGCTGAATCTCGGTCTTTATATAGTCCTCAAGACCGTATTTCGGCCATTGCGGCTCATCAACGGAGACTAGCCTTCGGCGCGGGAGATATTATAGTGCACAAGTGTGTGCGAGACACAGGTGCACTCTCTCTTCCTCCACTCTCACAGTCCGATGGGATGGCTCGTAATCCGACACGACCGGAGAGAGATCAGGTGCAGGACCAACGGCGCACCGAGGCACGGGGTATCACACCCCTAACTTCCAAACTCCGGGCTGTTACTAAGAAATTCGTAATGGAAAAACCCAATAGCGCTTTGCCCGACCTGGGAATCGAACCCGGGACCCCACGCTCATCAGCCGCGCTTGTGACCAAGAGACCAACGGGGCAGTCATCTTTTTACACCGTCAATGACACTTAGGCTACCAGCAACCAATCTACATACAACCAACCAACCTTCAGAACCTTAATCCTCGAGTAGTAGATATTAAGCTGGACAAGACTGTCAGCTGTTCCTCTGAACACATAACATAACAGACATGTATGATGTTTTAGAATGACCCTTGTTATTGAAGTGCCGTGGAACTTATGGTGCCGCGCACTGAATGTGGCAATTCAAGTGATGAACACAAATCAGTCATGTTAACTGTTGAATTAGCATTGGTTTCCACGAATATAAGTGATTCAAAATAATTTTATAACCATAATTTTCCTCTTTCCAGAACCTCCGAGGCCTTCTCCACGAGCTTTCAAACGAAGGCGCGCGCCGTCAATTCGAGTCATTCCTAGAAAGACTCATCCTGCCCCTCATGGTGGAATCCGCCCAGCGAGGGGACAGAGAGTGCCACGTGGTCGTCCTGCTGGATGACGACTCGGTGGAGTGGGACGAGCAGTATCCTCCTCAGATGGGGGATGAGTACTCGCAGACCGTGCTGTCCACGCCATTGTATAGGTTCTTCAAGTATATTGAGAATAGGTGAGTGCTTTGCACCCTTCTGTCTTATGCTTGGCTAGTACTTTTTGTTGAAAGCAGAGTGAGTATTTAGGTTTGTGCTGTTAGCTCTTCTGTCGTTATACTTATCTTTAGTCCTGGTACTTTTTGGTGAAAAGTAGGCTATTCTCATGTAAATTGGGTACCCTTGGGGTAGGTAAATTTCGAACTAAAATTTCGGAAGTCGGTGGCAAATAACGAACATACAAAACCAAAGACGGAGGAATTTTTTGGAAGTCTTCTAGTTTTTTTTTTTTTTTGTGTTTTTTTGTTTTAGTGGGTCAGTTTGTAGCAATAGCCTAATGTCAACTGCTCAGCACCTTTTTACAAAATATTGCTTTTCCCGACGCAGGGACGTTAATCGTTGAGGAGTTCTCCTGGTACTTCACCATCAGCTCCACTTCTCTATATGCATTGTGACGAGCATAAATTGCATATTAAAGTAATCGAATCGCAACCCGTGAAATACTTATTATTAAGTAGTTCAGTTGGCCATCTGTGGTCTTTATCTTCAGTTCCAGTTCACCAAATGGTGCTTTCAGAGAGCAAATGAACTGCACGAGTTACTATAAAAAATACCCAAATCGCAATAGGTGTGCCTATAATATTTGAAGAGTTCCCTCGATTTCTCCAGGATCCCATCATCAAATCCTGACCTGATGACAATGGGATCATCTCAGAAGTACACCCTTTCAAACAAAAAAATAAATTTGCTTATCCGTCTATTATGACGAAGTTATTCGAATTGATAACCCCCTCCTTTTGGAACTCGGTTAAATAAACAAATTCTCTTCTCCGATTACAGAGACGTAGCCAAGCAAGTGATGAAGGAGCGCGGCCTCAAGAAAATCCGCCTCGGCGTCGAAGGCTACCCCACATACAAAGAAAAAGTCCGCAAGCGTCCCGGCGGTCGCGCCGAAGTTATCTACAACTACGTCCAACGTCCATTCATTCACATGTCTTGGGAAAAGGAGGAGGCCAAGTCCCGTCATGTGGACTTCCAATGTTTTAAATCGAAGTCCGTGACGAATTTGGCAGAGGCTACTGCTGATCCTGTTATCGAATTAGATGCTAATAGGGCCAGGGATGAGGAGGTTCCTGAGGTGGTGGCGGAACCGGAAGTAGAGGAAGCTCAGTGATTGGAGAGCCGCTCTACGCGAGCGGTTGTGAGGCTACTAACCGGTATTTTCTGCTGGGTTTGATGTTGGTCTATGTGTGATGGGGACGTGCGAGTTTGGAAAGTGAGTTTTGAAAATGGAATTAGAGAATTTGACAGTTGTCAGGTTTGAAAATGGTGTTGTGATTTTGAAATTGGAATTGTGTTATTGAAATGTGATTTCGGTTTTGCAATTGGAATTGCGGTTTTGAAATACGATTTCAGTTTTGAAAAGGTGTATTTTGAAATGGGATCGATTTTAGAAATCCAAATAGAATCTGAGGGATTTTGAAATTTGATTTCTGTCTTGAAGTCGAGAACAGTTATGAAAGGTTTTTGAAATCTTGGTGTAAAGATTTCAAAATCAGATCGTGTTAAAATGCAACTTAGATATTGTTGGTACTAAAAGTGTAATGAGGAGTGCCCCACTCACACATAGACATCTAAAAAAGTGGGAAAGTGTCAAGAAAGTGCCAGGTGAAAGACTTGTACTTATTATTACGCACATAATGTCGTACAGTATGCTTTAGTACACTGGAGTGCATTCAAATAGGTCGCTGCTAAGTATACTGGCGTGCAAGAGAAATTGGTCAGTGGTTGGTAAATGGCCTTAAAAATGTTGCTGTTGCAATATGGTGGATTCTAATGATTCGCTAATTGCATTGTGTGTAAGAAAATGTGAAAAGTGATTTAAGTCTGTTCATGTAACATGTTTTGTTTTCGACTTTTTTTTTACAATTTTATCCGTAGAATATGAAGTTCATTTTAAATATTTAAAAGCCGTATTGTCGTTATGGTGGCACTTCACTGCGCTCCACTTCGGTATTCGTGTTATTTGCCCAAATACGACGATGTGAAGTTACTCTATTCGCGTATATTTGCCTATTGTTCACGAATAAGACGAATACGCAAATACACGAGCACTCGTATCCGCCGGTTGTCGGGTTCTGGTCACATATCAAAGGATGGCGAATATACCGAATAAGTTCGTTTACCGTCCACACAGGGCTTGCTCAGTAGAGTGCGGTGTGTTATGTACGCATAACATGTATTGGTACTTAACACAGAGCAAATAATAAATAAGTCCCTGCTGTCGTCACGTCCGTCTTTGCCTTCAGATTAGCAAAAATAATATTCTAGATTTTTTAATATTCGCTGTTCATGACGATGAGTGGACGGTGTGTTCGACTTAGTCGGACTTTTACACTATCAAAATCCATCTATCTGCTCAGCGTTTTCTCAACTATATTGGGGTCGGCTACCAGTCTAACCGGATGCAGCTGAATACCAGTATTTTACATGGAGCGACTGCTTATCTGACCTCCACAACCCAGTAACTGGGTAATACGATACCCCTTAGTAAGACTGGTTGTCAGACTTTCGGGCTTCTGACGACCCGTAACGACGGACTTTTACATAGCCGAATAAAACAGTAAAAACGCGAATACCGAATAGCGATGTGAAGTTAAACTTAATGAATAAAAATATTCGAATTATCTTCAAAATGAAAAGTAAAGTTGTTTCTGTGATAAAAATGGTGGTGGGCCTATTTTTATGCACGCCTCTGTACTTTATATTTTGAAAATGTTAAAAATAAAAAAAACTCATAGTTAACTAAAATATACTTACGTGTTTAGACGTTTTTATTTTATGATATAGTTTTATCCTATGTCTTTACTCGCTTTAATTTTTGCAAAAAGCTATGAGAAGGTTGTATAAAATCTTTTAAAATGTTGCACCAGTTTTTGGGGTGTTATTTATAAACGTTGCTACTTATCAACTGTGGCGGCCATTTTGCAAAATTTTGCAAAATTTTGACAGTCTGTTAAGCGACGTGGGTGGTCCCGCGCCCGACGGGACCCGGGTGATTAAAACGATGATATCTCTAAAATTACGATAGGTAGCTCTCTTCAAGTTATGTTTTAGGTATCTTTATTAAATTAGCTAACAGATTATGTATAGATTAGGTCCACTTTTGTTTTCTAATAAGATATCAATTCTAGTTAGAATCTAGTTTTTTTTTTTTTTTTTTTTTTTTTTACTAAATTCGTTTTAATTACAAAATAGAACCATTATTTAGACTTTGACGGAGTTAATATGTCTTTCTCATTTCGTCTTCTAGACTCTGTGCAAGTATAAACGAGATAGGCACAGTTTTAATATGCCAATTATGTCAAAATATGGCACAGATAAAACGCCGGGTCCGCAGTGGACCGGCGGCCACAGACAGGGCCCCAAATTTTTACGATTTTTTACGGTCCACTACGGACCTGCCACAGTTGGGGGGTTAAGTGACTATCAAACGTCAAAACTGTATGGTTAAACAGGGACCCAAGTCTGCTATTTTAATAAATTCGTCATTCCAACACGATCCCATTGTCATTTTGCAAAAATTTCGTAATCTGCTAAATTCATAATGGTCGATCATTGGTTGATCATTGTATTCCACAAACACGATACTCGTAACGAATTAAAAGGAATGACTGCACAATGACGTTCTCATGGTAGGTCACTGATCAAAGGAACTGTCAAAATTTTAGAAGATTACCGCCTAAGTCAGTCATTCATTTTGCATTATCTGCGAGATTACCAATAGATGCCATTTCTTTCAATGGAGTGTCAGTGGCTGACCATTGGAAAGTCATAATGACGCCAATATGTTAGTAGATTACCAACTTGTCAAAATCAACAATTATGAAATCAATGATAGACCATTCTGACACTATTGTAATAGCAGACTTGAGGCCCAGTCGCTAATCATTACCTAACTTTAAGCAACGTTTATAAATAAGACCCTATCCTATGTGTATGTCGCTTGTTAAATAACTGAAGGCCAATTCCCGTAGTTAGAGACGTTCAAAATCTAGTCGCAACTTCATCTCTGCGACTAACAATATTAAAAAAAAAACAATACAAAAATGTATGAAAATTTTAGGTATTTTTGACAGACTGAGATTGACATAAGAATCGAACGTTTTTGAAATACGGAATCTCGCCTCTGTTGAATCTACATCTGTTTTAATCTACAACTTTTCTAGATCTGTTCATTTTTGATTTCGATCACGTAGGGAAACTCCAAGCATAGCCCTCTCCATTGCCCTTTGGGTGACCCAAAGGGCAATGGAGAGGGCCATGCTTGCATGCTTTTTAGCCTTCTGATAAGGCCCATTGTGAGCGACAACTTAAGACTGCAAAATTCAGTGCTATCAATCGCGTCACAAGATAAAATGAACGCACTTTATGTGTCCTCATTAGTCTTTTCTTATTTGGTACCTTAGAAACTACAGTATAATTTTAAATGTTTTTCTACCCGAAATTATGCAGTTTTCGGGATAACCAATCTATTATCTTGTTTGTAAGTGGTGCAACATTTTTTGTCTGATTAGTCTATTATGAGGAGTTTCTGAATCATGTCTGAACTCTGAACTTACGTTTGCTAGAAAATCTTCCTATAATATCCACTAAAGTTATCTTTTAAAATCCAGAACATACTGTCGTGCAAAATATACGTTCATTTATTATTAAATTATTACAAAACGAACTGAGACATTCCTATAGAAAAGTGAGCTGATTATTCTGCACGACAGTGTAAGTTACTTCTACGCTTGTATGAAAAACTGTTTTAAAATTTTTACATTTCTAATTTATTTTAATTGTTTACGCGGCAAAGAAAACTGGTTTGCAGGCAACTAGCGCCATCATCATATGCTAATCTTTTCCCAACTATGTTCGGGTTAGCTTCCAGGCTAACGTGATGCAGCTGAACACTAGTATTTTACATGGAGCAACTGAGTATCTGACTTCCATAACCCAGTTACTGGGTAACAGAATACCCCTTTGTGGATTGAGTTTAAAAGAAATCTTTGTGTATTTATTTCATCAAGTGTCAGAGTCAGTTTTTGGTAGGGATGTGAAAAAATAATCGATTATAGAAAAAATCGATTAAAAATCGATTTTTTAAAAATAATAATCGATTTTTATAATCGATTTTTATATTCCAAAAAATCGATTAATAAAAAATCGATTTATTTTTCGCTGTCTATTTTTTTCACCCGCAACGGCAACAACACTCAGTTTTTTAGTCAGGAGCGCGAAGCCGCAGAGTGCCGTGACCACGAACTACGAAGTTCGTCAATGAATGACGCTAACGACATTTGTGCGTTTAACGCTATGTCATCAATTCTGTACGTTGAAAACCTAAATTATCCCTAATAACGTGTAGGCACCTTCTGGTTCCGGCTTCTTCGACTCCAGCGGAAAGATAATTTTCGAAAGCTGGCTCCATACTAACAAAGACCAGGAGCCGAATACTATCAAAACGTTTACCAAAACTTTTATTTGTTTTTAACTTTCATTCCCCACAGACTTTTAATTTATTTATTATAAAGAAGCTAAATGGAAAACTTTTACCACTTTTGCCAATGTAAATTTATAACTTGTTGATTATTAATAAAACAGAGCTTTAATGCTATGATGGTGTGATTATCGATAAGACAGGTGAGGTGTTTATTTTATTTTATTTATTCTTCGGGAAAACAAAGTTTAATTTAATCTGCCAACAAAAAATACCGGAAAAAATCGATTATTTTAGAAAAATCGATTATTATCAATACAGAAATCGATTATTTTTAAATCGATTTTTTTACTAGGGAAAACAATCGATTAATTAATAATCGATTTTTTATATACAATGTCACATCCCTAGTTTTTGGTCAGAGCGTGTCTTTTGCATAAATTTAACAATTGATTCACAATTTTTTAAGTAAGTTACTTAAAAATTTCTGAATCCTTTAGGTCACCGTATAATTATGAACTTCGTTAGTTTATAATCTAGCTAGATTAATAACTGTCGAAAAAGTGTGAACTGCAACAAACCATTTACAATTTAACGCACTATTTTTCGATAGTTTATAATCTATCCATGGGAAACCGACAAATTGTGAACTCAAACTCAAAGCATTTATTTCAATTAAACCATTTACAGGCACTTTTGAATTGTCAAGGAGTCAGTCAGTCAGAAATATGAAGCTAGTTGCCCATTCCAAAGCGTAGGTTCCTATGGAGAAGAACGGGCAAGAAACTCCACGGACACTCTTTAAAAAAAAAAAAAATCTTACAGAACTGGTATCAAACTGGCTTGCGACGTAACGTACCTTGCCCTAATACTAACTAATACTACTCGTAAATAGCCTGCGAGCAACTTGGTCACAACTCACAGTTCTAAGTCAAATCATCCGCAAAAATGCGACAAAATTACGTATGTCAACAATGTCCACTATAACAGTGTAAAATTCCTGTGTTATCACAATCAAAATTGAATTTAGAATTATTTATTTAATAAAAATATTATGTGATTAAAAGTTTCTGGAACGAAAATTTATACAAAAAATATTTAAAAAATTGAAACGTGCCGGTGAAGTGCTGTGATTGGTTGACTGAATTATTAACAGCCAATCAGATCACTTGACATAAGTTTAAATTTTAACACCTCGTTAATTTCGTCCTTAAAACCGGGCGTTAGTCACGTAAGAACATGACGGCGCCAGTTACCTGCACTCTTAAACTTTTTGTCGACTGTACCTTATTACCCGGTATTGAACCTACTTCTGAATCTGTTAAAATTAATATTATAATAAAAAATAACGAATTGATGGTTATTCGTAAGACTATTATTGTATTTAGATTTTATAAAATACTTAGAAAATAATTTGTACGAAACTTATGTTAGATTTTGTATTAAAATTATACATATCTCCTTTTGTGTATTATTATGGGAAAATACTTTCTTTAGTCATTTTTCGTCTATCATTAGCCGAAAGACGTCCACTGCTGGAATAGGCCTCTCCCATGCACCGCCACTTCGAACTATTCTGTGCTTCCCGCATCCAGCGGTTCCCTGCGGCCTTCACCAGGTCATTGGTCCATCTTGTAGCAGGCCTTCCAACGCTACGTCTTCCGGTACGCGGTCGCCACTCCAGAACCTTTCGTCTATAATACTGGCAAAATCAAAATCCATTAATTCCAATTGGGCTGAGAATCCAGACTTGGACGGCAAAATTACATTAGACAGTCCCCAGGCACGCCCACCCTTCACCACTTCCTAATGCTTTAGCTGGGAAGAAATTATGCCTGTTAACTGGATGATAGTGGGCCTGACTGCCCAGGGTGCTCCCGTGGGGAGCGAGTGGGCAGTGAGTGGTCACTGCACATATTTTTTCAAGTACACTTACATGATTAATGATTATATCTAAAATTGTCTGACTACCTGTTTGATATTTTAATAGACTGGGGAGGAACGCGTGGAACCAACGCGCACACGATGGCGTTCTCTACATGCGTTTATAACTTGTTCCTTGATGAGATTGGTAGCACTGCACAGGTTCCATGAGTTTATATAAAAGTTTATAATTTTACTTTTTATGTCAATTTATTTTAATTTTATATTTATTTATTGTTGACATAATCTACTCATTACAAAGTTTTTTTTAATGAGTTGTATTGCAATATGTGGTTAGCTAGCGACCTCGACAATTATTTATTTTACCTCGATGGTCCTAGTTTATCAATTATAACTTCTAGTTACAGCTCTATGTAAGCGGGCACGCCCTTTATGCCTGGAGGCTTTATTTTCTTTTTTTAGATATTATTTACGTTTAGTTATTTTTATTTCTGCTTGAGTATAGTTCTCGATGTTTTTGGTTGGTATATTGGCTGTCATATGGCTATTAATTTATAATTTAAATTGTGTTTTGCGTAATGTAAATTATCTTATACATTATTGTATAGAATCTTTTTTTTTCCTAACTGAACAGACAGCTGTGCTGCTGGGGAGTTTGTTGCGCCACTTCTTCTTCCCAGCAAAAGCACTAGGAAGTGGTGAAGGGTGGGCGTTTTGGGGGACTGTCTTGACGTTCGAAAAGTGCTGATTCTCAGCCTAGTTTGAATAAATTACTTTTTAATTTGAATTTTGAACTGTTCTGTAAGTCACCATTTTCGACAAGTTATAGTGAACGGCTGTAGTTAGGTACCTATCTTTGTTTCACGATTCAAAAGGAGTTCCTATTTAGTGTATTAATTAAATCCTATGTAACTTTGTCTTGCTCTGTGTCTTTCTCTGTGGTCCTGTGGTCTTGGTTTATGGCACAGACTACATAGACGTAGAGATAAATAATAATAATAATAAAAGCCTTTATTCACTGACCTTTTTAACTAAGAATAGCATCTTATAAAACAGTAGTATTCTTAAATCTAATTTACATTGCAAACTAATAATAAATTGATTAGTAACCACTTTGGTCAGGTTGTCTGTCGACATGGCCTCCCCCCATTTTGTTTCCACGTCTCACTATCCTTTGCAGACCTTCTCCATCCTTTTGGTAAATCGTTCTCCCATCTTTTGATTTGACCTCCTCGTTGTCTTTTCCCGTTCCTCGGATACCACCATAGAGGAAAGTAATATATCGGGATACCACTCTATTACATCCTTAGTCCATTTTTCTTTGTTAGTCCTCATTATATGTCCAGTCCAGCGACACCTCGGCGGTCGGTCGGAGACCTCCAGTTACCTGGAGGAGGCCCGATGAAGACGACCAGCGACGGAGGTGCCGACTCGACGCACCTACAGGTAGATATGTAGTTTTCCCTCGCCCCGCTTACAGATCTAGCCGTTTACGGATTGAGGGATAAACAGTCGTGTGTGTACGAGCGGTTTGTGTTGTTATGTAACACCGCTCGGCGTCTACGTGCGTCGCGACGCCTAGTGTCGCGGTCGCACGTGTTGTGTATAGATGCATGTATAGTTGCGGCTGTCTGTGATTAGTTGCGCGACGTGCCTATATTAACCTAGAACACGCCGCGCAACAGATGTATGTGTACATCTGTGGAGTCTTATTATTTCGAGTGAGCTGCGTGTAACCTGGGTGCGGCTCACTCGAGGCGTCAGTCCGGTGGATGGGGTCAGTCGTCCGCTACCAGGTCGCGGGGCAGGGGTCTCGCGTCAGGTGGGCGCGCGTGCAGTGGCGCTATCTGCCTGACATGGGGCCAGGCAGAGGCGTCGGCACGCGCGAACATCACCGTCGCGAGTCGCCTCACAAACTCATCCAGGCTCTCGATCCCGAGATCCCGATGGAGGACATCGTTCCTCACGAAACGAGGAGCGGCTACTATGGTCCGCAACGCATAGTTTTGTTGCGTGCGGAGCTGCTTCTTGCTCGACTCGCTCGTGAGGGCGAACCAAGCGGGCGCGGCGTACGTCAAGACTGGGCGTATGTACGTCTTGTACACGCTCAGCTTGACGCGCGCCGGGATTCGGGATGTGAGCACTGGCCTGAGCAGGTGACGGGCGACCCCGCCCTGCGCGGCGACCTTGCGGACGTGTGGCCCCATCGTGAGGCGGCGGTCGATGGTCACACCCGAGTACTTGACCTGGGGCGACCAATCGACGGCGGCTCCTTGTAGCTTCAAAGGTGGTGGGAGGTGCGCATACCCAGTGAGCAGCGCCTGCGTCTTACCCACGTTAACCGAGAGCCGCCATTTTGACAGCCACTCGGGGAGTAGGTCGAGGGCGCGCTGCATTTTGACCGCCGCGTACTTCGCATTTAGCGAGGTAGTAATGTACGCGGCGTCGTCGGCATACAGCGCGAGCGTCGCCTCGGGAGTGGTGGGGATGTCGTCGGTGTAACGTGAGTAACACGCCGGCGAGATGCAGCTGCCCTGAGGCACGCCAGCCATCACCGGGCGGGCGCCGGATAGCGCCCCGTCGACCACCACCTTGAAGGTCCTGTGGGACAGAAAAGAGGAGACCACCCTAACAACGCGACGGGGCGCGTCGGACGTGGCCAACTTGTATATGAGGCCCTCGTGCCATACACGGTCGAAGGCCTTCTCCATGTCAAGGAATACTGCCACCGAGTACTCCTTCTTTCCTTGTGCAGAAGTCAGTAGGTGCAGTACCCTTGACAACTGAAGCGTCGTGCTATGCTCCGCCCTGAAACCGAATTGTTCTGGGCGCGGCGCAATATGAGGTAGGAGGTGTCGCAGCAGGAGTGCTTCGAACACCTTGGAGACTGTCGGCAACAACGTTATAGGCCGATAGCTCTCCGGCCTCGCTGTATTCTTCCCCGCCTTGGGCAGCATTATGACGCGCCCCTCCTTCCACGGGGTGGGAAAGACCCCCGTGCGCAGTATCGCCGTGTTGAAATCTTTAGTGTACGCAGATAAACCACAGTCAATTGTTGCCCTAAAGGCCAACATAACTCGCGTTCTTCGTGAAATTGACCATTTATGCGAAGACGTCCTCCAAGATTAGTCCACCAGAATACGCCATCTACAGCGGAGTCGCAGTGGCCATTTGGCTGATATTATTTTCCACACATAATGTCATTGAATATTCTTTAAAATGTTATAAAAATTGTAGTAATATCACTTAAACAGGTTGTTTTATTTCATTTCAAAGTTCGAGCGCTCTTAATGAAAAACCCTATATACAGGGTGTTTGGCAGAACGTTGAACATACGAAAATGGTGGATAGATTGGGTCATCTGCTACTTACTCCCCTTACCCCACCTATCCACCATTTTCGTATGTTCAACGTTCTGCCAAACACCCTGTATAGACAGTATAAGAACATTATGTTAGGGAAATAAAGAAACAGAATTTATCTACACATGTATTAATTTTTGATATGTATCAGGTTTGTAACGGGATTTTAAGGATTTATTGATCTGGTATAGGTGTTAGTATATGAGGTAAATATGAGCGAAATCCGAAAATAAATAGACAAATAAAATACGATAATATTCCATACATAATAACTTAGTTTTATTCATCGTAATCAAAATCAGATTCTAACACTTCAATGCCAAAAGATTCATCACTGTCACTAGTATCGCTGTCTCCAACATTTATAATAAAACTTTCTAAATTTTCTTCTGTTATTTTATCACGTTCTTTATATTTATTTTCAACATGTATTACATGATCAGTAATTTTCTTCCAATCCTGTGAACTTACGTTTTCAAATGAATCTTTAATTATTTCTTCTAATGCAGCTGTAGTAACTGCAATATTTTTGCTAGCCACTTTACGTTTTGCCAAACTCCACACAAGCTCGATCGCATTTAAATCACAATGGTAGGGTGGAAGTCTCAACACCTCATGACCACATTGATTTAAAATTTCATCAGCTTCATATATTGGATTAGGCGTATTTCGTTTTACAATACACAACAGCTCTGCTTTCGTGTGGTAGTCCTCATATTGAATTCCATTATCACGAAGCCACTCTCTTATATTACTTTTACGTGTTTGTGTGTTCGGAACCTTATTTATAATTACCGAATGGTAACTAGCATTATCCATTATGATTACACTTGGTTCTTCCAAATTTGGTATAAGTTTTTCTTTAAGCCATTTATTAAAATTTTCAGCATTCATGTCATGGTGATAATCAGCATTTTTTGATTTAGTTCTAAACACTAACAAAAAGTTTGGTACGGGGCCTTTCTCTGATCCAGCATGAACTATAATGTACCTTTTCCCGGTCGAAACATTTTCAATTGCACCACTAGTTGAAGGACCTTGCCATGACTTCTTAGGCTTGTAGTTTCTATGGACATAAGTCTCATCTAAATAAATGATTGGCTTGCCTTCTGCACGTTTTCCTGCTATAGTTCTTAAAAATCTATGTCTCCAAGCAGATATGTCATAGCGTTCTATTAATACAGAACGCTCATTTTTATTATTTTTAAATTCATAGCCATTGGCTAATAACAAGCGGCGCAGAGTTTCTCTGCATCCGTTAAAATCAATACTTTCTTTTAACTCCACCAACAGTGTCCTCAGTGTAGGAACTTGATTTTTAACAATATGAAATTCGTTTATCTTGTTACGCATAGCATCTATGTCAAAGTTATCTAGGTTAGACACAGTAGGTTTCCGTGGGCGTTTCTTCCCCGGGGTACTCCAGACACCTTAATTTACTGCACCTTCCCTTTTTACTCTCTTTAGTGTTCTGACACTCACTTCTGCAAAGAAGATATACAAAATATGTAATTAATTCTTGGTTTACGTAAATGCAACGGTTTTTTTCGGCATAATTTCAAAACACCAGTGTATAGTAAAAACTTACCAGTCATTGAAGTTATTTCTTCTAAGTACTGATTCTGGGTTATTATCCTATCTTTCTGCTCGAATTCAGTGAGATTTTCAATAGTTCTTACTATTTCATCAACTCCTTCGACATCTTGCAGATTCTCTGTTAAAGAAAGTTAATCGTTTTAAAATTACCATTGTATGTATTTTAACTGTTTTTTTTTCCTCTGTTATATATCGTTTTGTATGTACAATAAAACATATAATAAATAATAAATTACCAACAAAAATACAGCAAAAATTCATTATGAGTATATACGTAAAACATAGGTGATGTTATTAAAATGAATACGTTGAGTGATGCGATGTACGAATGAATATAATTAGTTTTATTCAATACGAAAAAGCGAAAGTAACTTATTTGTAAGGATACGTAAATTATAAATCAAAATTTTATTAAGACGACTGGATAGGTAGGTGTTCAAAGTATCAAAATAATATTGTCTACTAACCTATGAAATTCAACACCACACGTAGACTGTTTTTGTTTAAACGCGGCATCACGCTGTTGTTGTTTTTCGTTGAACTTGCCAATCATGCAAAACAACATCTTTCGTACACCACTTTTGATAGATTTGTTCATTTTAAACCGTAATTAGAATCACAATTTACACAAACGCATACAATTTGACACCAGAGATACCGAACGACAACCTTGTCAAATTGACGTTGACGTTCATACAGTTGCTATATAAAAAGTTCGCAAATAATTCCAAGGCCTACTTTCGTTAGCCAGACTCTATATAATTTGCTTTTCATTGCCATGGGAATTGGTTCATTTTTAACTATTTCTTTTAGAGACCAGTACCGTTTCCAAGTGTTGCATATTCTTCTATCTATTTCTTTAGAATACTGGTCTTTTGTTGAAATAAGTTGTCCTAAATATATATATTCATCTACATATTCTATAATTTCTTGTCCTATTACTATATTTTCTATTACGGCATTCGTCATTAGTCTTCGTTGGGTTCATTGATAAACCTGCTTTTCTGCTTTCAACATCTAATTGTTGTAAAATAGTTTGTAGTAGCTTGGTTTCTCAGTGAAAATTACTATGTCATCGGCAAATCTTAAATGATTTAGGTTCAATCCGTTAATATTGATTCCAAAATGTCTCCAGTCTAAGGCCCGTATCCGGACGTCACTCAAAACTCAAGCTCGTTTAAAGCCTTTTGATTGGTTGAAACTAGTTTTAAGTAATGCTTGAGTGTTGAGTGAGGTTCTGTAATACGGGCCTTAGTTCCTGAATATATTTTCTAACACTGCTGTGAAGAGTTTTGGGGAAATTGGATCGCCTTGCCTAACGCCTTTTTGAACTCTAAATTCTTCGCCTTGTTGTTCAAGTTGGACTGTAACTGTGGTGTTTTTGTAAATTTATTTTATGATTTTTGTATATTTTCCTTCTACTGCTTGGTTTTCTAGCGTTTTCCAGATATAGGTATGACTGAGCGAATCAAAAGCCTTAGTGTAATCGACGAAAGCCATATAATACAGTTGCCCGTATTCATTGAGCTTTTCAATTAGGTACTTGCTTCACAACATGAATATGGTCGATGGTAGAATAATCGGCGCGAAATTCAGCTTGCTCCCTCGGTTGGTTTTCTTCGAGGTGTTTCGATATTCGCCCGAGTATTATTTTAGAAAACACTTTGTACAGATTGGACCTATGGTTTATAGGTATATAATTATTTATTTAATTTTTGTCACCTTTTTTGTGTAGTAGGATGATGGTTGATTTCGTCCATTGAATGGGTATTAATATATTAATATATTTGTTCAGTTGCTGTTATTTAATTAAAAAGATGGGTTACATAATTATTTGGATATCGCGTGTGACACATAGAGGTATTGGTTTATGGATGGCTGTCAAACTACATTGAAAATTTTGACAACGGCACCAAAAAAATCAACATTATCGTTCTTGAGCACTGTTGATTATAGAATTGTTATATAAACGATCCCAGTTTATAATAACAATAAAAATGTCTGTATGGGCACCGTTGAATCGTTCAGTGTTCAAAAAGACATCGTCATATTTCCTAGTCGCTGCGCTTTGCACATTTTTCTTCGAAAGGGCTTTCGATAACGTATGTGACGAAATATTCGAACGATGCAACAAAAATAAACTTTGGAAGGACGTCGCTCATCGATTCAAGCCACCGAACAACCACCAACCACCGAAAGAGAAAACATCTGGAAAACATGTGTTAACTTGATAAGGTTTATAAATGTTCGTTTTCTTGATTAAATTTTATCAAGCTGGATTGGTTTTTAATCTCTATGGATCTACACGCTTTACACCTAACGAAGCGAATGCACATTCTATCTCCTTAAACAACTAAATTCTGTAGATAGATCGCTCTTTCGTTCGTCTATCTCAAGATTTCTTGGTCTATGTATTTACCTAATACTTTAAGCACACAAATGTACAGAGGCAGTCTATCTATAATAATAAGTATTATAAGGCTGACTGTCCACTGGAGCGGAGCTGTGCCAATATTAACCAATGGAACTGAATAAAAACCTCCAAACCTCTTCTGCAGTAGACAGGGATTTGCGAACTACTATTTACTTTTAGCATTATGCTGAGCGATGGCCGTTTTGCGTGGATGTGACGCATATTTTCCTCCAATTTGTTATTTTCGTGTTGTATTTGTCGTTTTTTCCTTGCTTGCGTCATATTTTACCGCAAATAAACGTTTAACTAGTTTAAAAAAAATCCTACAAAACCGAAGAGCGGAGCGGAGAACTGATCCCCACCTCGGAGAACTGAACTCCCGCCGCCGCCCGCTCAAATTACTCGTCGCGTGAACTCGGTTTAGCTCCGCACAGTCCGCAACTGCGATCCGCACTACCTCGCTAACTGGAACAAAAAAAGTCGGACGGATTCTCCCTAACAAGAAACTGTGTCACTCAAGTCGGCCAGCTCGCTGTACGCACACATTCACACATTGGTCTCCGGCTCCGTACTAAAGTACAGCTTACAGTACAGTAATCGCGGAGTGGGGCGCGTCGGCGTGGATTGCACTATCTGTACCCTGTACAGCGAGCTGGCCGACTTGAGTGACACAGTTTCTTGTTAGCGAGCATCCGTCCGACTTTTTTATTCGTCCATGATTTGGCATTGGCTAGCACTGCGATATTGTATTTTACATAGATATGGCATTTTCTGAATAGTTGTGCGGAAATCGGTTGTCATGGTATGGGCACAGTGTAAAGAGCAACAGTGGACCGACGCCTTTGATGTTTGCGTAAACGCCGACACCGCACAAGGCCACAGTACTTACCTAGGGTTGTCACAGACTTTACACAACTCCCCAAAAAAGGAGGGTAATGTGTTTAGGTTATATGTATGTATGTATGTACGTTTCTTTGTTCCGCCATAACTTCTAAATGCAACAATGCATAAAATCAACAGTTTGGACATATCGTTACAATTTTTACATTGTCCTGAGTGACGCTGCTTATTTTTATTTTTTTTGCATGGCTGTCTTGTATTTTATTTGGGAATAACAGCTGGTTAACAATACAAATAAAATAAGATTTTAATATACAGTGTACTTCAATCAGTTTCCGTTTTCTCATTAATCATTCATTAATTCATATTAATGTACAGATTGGCTACTATTAATAATATACACATATTATAAATGGGCAACTGACAAACATTTTCGGTTTTTAGATTTACTAGATTTTAAACTTCTGTTGTTGAACTTAACTATATAAAAAATTCTCATCCTATTTTAGCAAAAATCTATTGGAAATCATGCACATGGTTTGGTCTTGAATTCGATTGTGCTCAAATCCTGAAATAGTTTGTTTCCAATATTGTTTCCAGTAAATGCCATCTTGGATTTTTAAATTAAAGACATTTTTGTAATGAGCACCCCAAGGAACCTCGAAAATGACACCCATATCATTTATATTTAAAAAAATAAGTCCGCCATCTTGGATTCCAAAAATAATGTCATTTTCGTAATCAGCACTCCGAGGTACCTCGAAGATGACACCCATATCGATTTTTAATAAAAATGAACGCCCGCCATCTTGGATTCCAACGTGAATATCTTTTTCGTAATCAGCACCCGCAAAAACCTAGATAATGACAACCATATCATTGTTCAAAAAAATCATGTCAACCATTTTCAATTTGAAAATAAATGTAAAATTTTTGTTTACACAGAAACAAAAAAAAAACGAATTTTTATCGGATATTTTTTGCGGTGTTTCAATTTTTGCTGGCAGGCATCACGCTTTTACATCCGCCATTTTGTTTACGTTGGCATGACATGACAAAAATGTTACAAATTAAGCACTATCCAATTATACATTCATCTTTCTTCTGGGTGTGGAAATTGATGAAATCACAGTTCTTTATTTATACGAGATGACGACTCGCATTCTCGCACAGCACATGTCGTATGCACCATTTTGGTAACAAGTAAACATTTGAAACAAGACACGTGTTAGCCCTGAAAGTTATGTCCCGAGCTACTAACAATAGCGACGTATGCAGCTCGGGTTCGCCCTACCCGCCCCTCACACCCCGCACGATTGCCATGTCTAGACGGCTTCGTCGAACGACTGTATTGGTTTATAGACTGTGGTATGGGCATGTGATGCGGAGAAGTGAGGGAACTGTCGTGAGGAAAGTTTTGAGTTTGAATGTGGAAATAAAAGTACTTATTCCTGAAACCATGCCTGTGAGATGACCCGTAAGGCTTTTGCTCAGGAGTTCGAACTTAAATTGAGAACGGACGTTCAAGATCTTGAGGCTTCAAACAGTAGGTAAATGTCAACAGCTGTTACAGGAGATAGATAAGTCGAGAAGGTCGTTTTCAAAAACACAGGCTTAAAACGGGAGCTAGTGGGAAGGTCCACTAGCTCCCGTTTTAAGCCTGTGTTTTTGAAAACGACCTACTCGACTTACTTTGATCAGCAATAAGTACCTGGATGTTGTTGATGAACGGGACAAACTGCGGGTGGTCACGAATGGTTTCAACAACTGCTGCTATAAGTAAGGTTAGGGACCTTTCAAAAATAAAAAATAAATTCTTCCCAATAATGGAACAAAATACTTTTCACAATCAATAACAACCAATTAAAACTCTTGTTTCACATTACTAAATTTAATTTTAAAAGATCCTAGGATATTTAGGAGTTCCCCTGACACTGACTTTAACCTATAGTTACACTTACTTAATACCTACACTTTTTGCAAAATATTCCTCAGTCTTTTTTATGTATTACAGATTTACAGGCCCCAGTGTCCACTTGCATTTTTAAAATATGTCCACTTTTCAGTCATAATGGCATCCATGCAATGTCTTCACCACTAGACAGTTGAATTGTGGTGCTAATGATAGGTGACTTCGACACACTAATTATGTCTGGGTTATTAAAAGCTAATAGCCTAGCTATTTGACATCTAAAACTAATGGGCAGATACACAGTATCCCAAGTCGACCTTAGCTTATCAACAAAAATGTTTGTTTCTTATAATATAAACTTGTCACTATGGTGACTACCTAAGAAGAAAAAAAAAAAAAAAACAGACCTTTCCGTCCATATGTTGTTAGTAATACACACTACTTAAAAACTATGTTAGTAAAAAATGTAGATATATAAAATTTTAATTCATAAATCTGTTGCACTCACCAGACGCACCGGGTACATGCACATGTACATGCACCCAATGCGCCATAATGGCGCAACACGGCTTATCACTAATGACCTTCAGGATGCCATTGACGCACCCACGCACTCTGCGCATCATGGACGCAATCCTTTTTCTTAAGATGGTATTGAAACCATCAGTATGTGCTTCGGCAAACATTCCAGATGCACTGCAGTAGCGTGGAAGCCCCAACAACATTCTGAAGGCATTATTATATTGCACTCTGAGGGCGTTGTATAATAAATTATAGAACCCACAGAGTGCACGTGTACAACGATTGGCAAAAAGCCTTAAAAAGAGTAACTTTTACTTCTGGTGTACAACGTGCAAACTTGCGAGCCAACATATTGCATCGGACAGCCAACGCCCTCCGTTCTCTTTCGATGTCAGCATCATCTTTCAAGTCCTCAGTAACTATGTGCCCTAAGTATTTAAAATCTAGCACCCTTTTTAAGAGCCACACCTTTTAACATAACCGGAGGGATATGTGCTGGTTTTTTATGTTTTACCCTAAACACTAGTAGTTTGCTTTTCTGTACGTTATAAACAAGTCCATGCGCTTCTGTATAAGTCTCTCAGACTGCCAACAACCTCCTGAGTGCGCTAATTGACGGACTCAGCAGCACCATGTCGTCCGCGTAACTAATACTGTTAACACACAGACCGTCAATAGAACAGCCAACATGTGTGCTACTGAGCTCGACAATCAGCTGGTTTACATAGGTTTAAATCATTTATTCTCATAAAAGACAAAAAAAAAGCCACTTACATGAGAACAGACAAGAAACATTAAGTAAACTTATTTTAGGTAACCGTCACTAAAGTATATGTATAGAAGAAAAAATATTAGTAAATAAAAAAATAGTATACATTCATTTTAGTATTATATAAAATTAGCCTATACTCATTTTCATTCCAAAGTTTCAATTCTCAACCACCAAAATACATTATTTTGAGGACGCTAGCTATGGCAGTTTTCAAATATGCGTTTGGATAGCCGAGACTTAAAACTGCTGAGAGAGCTAACACTTTTTATATTTGTGGGTAGATCATTAAACAGTTGTGCTCCTTCATATGTAATATTCTTTCTAGCGTAATTAGTGCGAATTCTTGGTAAAACAAGTAGACTTGGTCGACGAAGACTGCGTTTAGTAATTTGAGATTTTTTAGTAAATGATATATCAGTGTGGATGGTTTTGTCTATAATTTTTCTAATCAGAACACAAGTATTATATGCGTAGAGTTGTTTGATATTCATAATTCATAAGTTTTGTTTCTTGAAAAACTACATGTTGGTGTTAGGTATGGATAGCGAAACAATATCTTTATGACCTTATTTTGTACTCTTTGTAATTCTTGCAACTTCGTTTTTCCGGCACTTCCCCAAATTTCTATGAGGTATAACAGATGTGACTTAATACGAGAATTATAAATAGTATAACGTATCTTTTTAGGTATGCACTGGTTTATACTATGAAATGAGCCTTTTTTTTTTTTTTTTTTTTTTGGTTGGGAAATCATCAAATGACGTCTCCCGCTCTGGGTGGAGCGGGAGGGCGTGTCAGACTCTTACTGACTAAAACCCACCCGTGTTCCTTCTCTTGCCTGTGCAATGCCAGGGGGCCACGGTATCCCTTTCGGACTTTCCCGCAACCCCGGCAGGCAATGGTCTCATCGGACCCCTTCACTCGCTGACACTCTTTGAGGCGCGCGTGGAACACAACGCGCCGTCGACCCGGGCTTGGTCCTTACCGGACGGCGAGCTACCCATTGCTCACCGTCCGCAAGCCCGCGCCTACGGTGGCCGGGAATCCGCGATCGATTCCCGACGCCCGGGGCGTCTCCTCCTGCGGCGGCTAGGGGCGTGAGGGCGCGAAATTTGCCTCTCCCTCACGCGCTCCGCCTCCTCCTTCGCGAGCATTACTGCTTCGCAGAAGGAGGTGACGGCCTCCCATGCCCTCTCGCTCCGTACCATGGCCTGGACCAGGGCCGGACGCGAGAGATCCCCGCCACCGATCGCCTACACGAGGACACGGCGGTGCTCTGCCCAAGCCGGGCATACCTCCACCGTATGCTCCACCGTGTCCTCCGGGCGATCCACGCAGTGATGACACCCGGGCGTTTCCTCCCGCCTTATCCGAAACAGGTACCTCCCGAAACAGCCGTGTCCGGTGAGGACCTGCGTCAGGCGGAAGGTGAGGACGCCGTGGCGCCTCTCCAGCCACTCCTCAAAGAGGGGACTTATCGCCGCAATAGTGGCGTGCCCAGCACTGGGTTGCGACAATCGCACTCTCCATGACGCCATGAGATCCCGTCGGAGCTCTGTCCGCTGAGCCGCGATTTCTCGCGGCATCGGAGTCAAGCCCCGGCGTTTGGCCTCCCCGCGCCACTCCCAAATATGCGCGAGGAACTATGAAATGAGCCTGTAAGTGCTGATAGTTTATTTTTAACATGGTCTATTTGATTATGCCATGTTAAGTAATGATCTATTCTCAGGCCAAGATACTTTTCTCAGGTTTTTTTTATCTAGTGGGATTTTATCAACAGTTAGTGTGTCGTGCTGTGGTTTTTTTTTTTATTCTTAGCGTTAAAGACAACGTAACAAGTTTTAGAGATATTTATAGTTAGTAAATTATATTTGAACCATTCGAATAGAACGTTGAGATCTTCTTGGGCTTTTGAAATAATATCATGTATGTTGGGTCCGAAATAAAATAAGCACGTATCATCTGCATATAAAGTTATATGACCATGTAGATTTAGTTCTATGATGCTATTTATGTAGATCAAGAACAATAGCGGCCCCAATATAGACCCTTGCGGTACGCCGTATGTGATCGGCAATGTACTACTCTCAAATGTATCTATTTTGACTACCTGAAATCTATTGATCAGATAAGATTTTAACATTTTAAGTGCATTGCCCTTGATACCTATGTTTTCTAGTTTTTCTAATAGTAGTTTGTGACTTACGGTATGAAAGGCTTTTTTCAAATCAATGAAAACACCCAGCACATAGTGTTTTCTATCAATGTTTTCTTTTATTTTTGTTGTTAAATCAATAGTAGCTGCAGTTGTGTTGTTTTTAGCTCTAAATCCATACTGACGATCAGATATTAGGTTAAAGGAGTCGAGATGTTTAAGAAGACGACTATGTAGTATTTTCTCCAAAATTTTTGACAAAATTGGTAACACAGAAATCGGACGATAGTTCCCTGGATCGGTTTTTGGCCCCGATTTGTAGATCGGTGTTACCTTTGCGACTTTCAGAGTGTCAGGAAACTCACCATCGATCATTAATTTATTAAAACATTTAGCTAAACTTTCTGAGATTAAATTTTGTAAACTTTTTATGACTTTTGTGCTAATTTTGTCTATACCACTACTTGTATTCGAGTCAAGATCTTTTATAATTTCATTTGAGTTACACGGATCCAATGTCGTAAGTTCATAATTGTATTTTTTCTGTGACTTAAAAATAGGGTGGTTTGAGCTGTTATGGTAATTTCTGGGTATTTTATCTGCAAGTATTGATCCTATTGTTGAGAAGTAATTATTAAAGACATCACAAATTTCTTTTACATTAGAGATACATGTACAATCAACTAGGAGTTTTGAAGGAGCATTACTCTGTATGATTTCGTTGTTAGCTAGGTTATTTATAAGCGACCACATTTTTCTAGGATTATTTATACAATTTGTAAATATTTTGTAGTAGTAAGAATTCTTTGTAGCTTGGATTAATCTTGCTCTGTCTCTCATCTCTTTAAAGTTATCATATAATTTCTTATTTTCTTGGTTATTCTTGTGTTGTATCCATAGATGGTTTCTTTGGCTAATTCCAGTAATTATCTCATTGTTAATCCAATCTTCTTGGGGTGGGTTCAAAACTTTTGTTCTCATCACTTTGCTGTCTTCTACATACTGTTTTATTCTTGATTCTAGCTGTGTATAATTGCTTGCCACGTCTTCAAGTCCTTGTGATTCTATTGTCGTATACAGCTTCTCGTAATATATTGTTTCATAATGTAAGCGTATTTTTGAAGGAGGTTTCCATTGTTTAATTGTAAATAAATTTACTTGTGATCCGACATAGATGAATTGATAATAGCGATTTTATAATGTTCTCCTTTTAAATTTGTGGAAACGTGATCCAGGATTGATTGCTTTGTTTGTGAGTCTCTTGTACTGTAGGTTTTATTGATTTTATTGAGTATTTTATATCCGGTTTCATTAATTCTTTGTTTGTATTTTTTTTAAATTGTATTTTCTGTCAAAAGGTCTATATTTAAATCTCCAAATACAATAAATTGCTCTCCTTCTTTGCTGTAGCTGTAAATCATATAAATCTAAAAATCTTTCAAAGTTCGTATTACCAGACCACACCAATATCCAGAGCAAATTTCTCAATTTTTACCCTAAGGTAATTATTTCCACCTTGGTATGTTGATTCGATTAGGTTATGTTTTAGGTCGTTGTGTATGTAGGTAGGTTTGGTTTTCATTCTGTATCCAGGTTTCTGTTAGCAAAATTATGTGCACAGTTGTAGGTATTGATTTTAAAATACATTTGAGTTCGTCTAGCTTTCCTTTCTTTCGTATACTTCGTGTATTCAAGTAAAGAAATGAGAGACGTGATTTATTTGTATTTAGGTATCGATAATCGTCCACTATTTGGTAAGTTGTAGTATTAGGTAGGGTATCGTTTATTGTTGTTTGTTGCAGTTTTTTGAGGGTGGTTGTACAATAGTCGGTATTCCATTTATGTATTTTATAGTTAACTCACTTTCTCCTTCGTTTGTTCTGTGTGTTAGTTCTTTTTTTTACGGCTTTAAAATACTTTTGCTGGGCTGGTGTTTGGTCAGAGAAAATTTTAATGTTATCCGGTATTTTTTCTCTATTAGCATTGCCGACTCGGGCTTATTAAAGCAAACTTTAATTCTACGTGTTTTACCGGCATTGTACTTGCCGATACGATGGATTTTAATAGGTTTGCAGTCGCTTATTTTCGAGGTAATATCTAACACGGCAGATTCATCTTTGAGAATTCTCTCTTGGCTGCTTTGTGCATTTTGCTCTGGTATGCCTGCTATAATTATATTATTTTCTCTCTTTTTGCGCTCTTGAACTTCGCGTATTATTTGTTCATTTACACATAATTGATTAGTTTGGATTTCGGTGGATATAGGGTTTAATTTCGACTCAATGAGGTTGCTTTCAAACTTCTTCATTTTGTCTTCAGTGTCAACATACAGATTGAAAAGCGCTGGCGAGGTCAATCCACCCTGTCTCACCCCGCATTCCAACCTGTAATCATCAGACAGCTCGTTGGCCCATCTAACATGATTAGTTTGGTGGCCATACCAATACTGTACCATATTTGTAATGGCGTCAGGCACTCCAGCTTCGCGCATCTTACACCACAATATGTCATACCTATACTATCAGGTCAAAAGCCTTGGAAAGGTCTAAAAATGCCGCATATACCGGCGCACTTCTCTCCGTATAGTACCCGACAGTATATATGCTTGAGGGACAAAATAGCACACTCAGTTGATAATTGCGGCCTAAAGCCAAACTGAGCATCGTGTATTTTAAGATGTTTACTAAGTTGTTTCTCAAACACACCGTCAAGTACTTTAGCCGTAATAGTCGCTAGTGAGATCGGTCTGTAATTAGCCTTATCACTGACGTCACCAGTTTTAATTTTCAATATTGGTACAACCACCGTTCTCATCAACTCGGCAGGTAGGCAGGAGTGTCGGATACAGAACGTAAACAATAACGCTAGCAGTCGGGGCAGATGCGGTTCGGCATGTACAAAATGTTCTATGCTAAGGCTGTCATGTCCCGGCGATTTGCCTCGTCTCATATTTTTTATAAGTAAACTTATCTGCTTAGCCGTAATGCGAGTTGGCACCTCCGACACAACAGCCCCAGCAATGACACCATTAACATCCGATTTTATAGGTAGTTGTAATTTAAAATGTTCCCTAAATAAGTTTGCGATCTCCCCGGGCGTGCTTACACCATCAACACTTACGGGAGACTACTCCTTATATTATTTATATTTACTATTACTTAGACTTAGGCTTGGGGTTTAATTTTTTGGTGTGTTTCCAAAACCCGCGAAAGTCTTTCTTTACGTGTCTGGAAGCCAATATATCCATTTTGATTTGGTCTTGCTTATTTTGACAAAACTTAAGTTTTTGTTTGAAAATCTTTCGGGACTCAACCATATCATTATAAATATATCCCATGCGTGGTCTCCCATGCCATACCCAATTCGTAAACAATTGCCTAGAACTCCGGTAAGCGTCTCTCACATGCTTATTCTACCCCAGGATAGGTGGACCTTTTCCGACCCCCCCTTTACAGTGACTATCATATGTGGACACAGCAGCCTCCCGCAACGTTAAAATAATTATTTTATAAAAATGATCTATTACTTCCCTATGTTCTAGATCATTACACATATTATCACAACATTCACATAATTTACTAGGAAAATCAATTAGCCTTAATTTAGAATTACATTCTTTGGTATACAATTCGATCTGACCTATATTACGTTCACTCCACGTAACTTTATTTACTTGAAACTCATGTAGTGGAGTCGACTTTGGCCTGGCCCTCATCATATTACATTGCACCTCCAAAGGGAAATGATCTGACCAGTAAATATCATAATGTACCCTAACGGATGTTACAGACTTCAAGGCGGCCTCAGTTACCAATCAATGATCTAGCCATCGACGGCTACCATGAGCATCACTCACAAAGGTATAAGAATCAACCCCCAGCTTAATTAAATCAGCACAAAACCAATTTTGTTCTGAACAAAAATTTAACATTTCTTTTCCAAAGAGTTCACCAGGGTGTGCATTAAAATCCCCTAATATATAAATATTTTCAATATCACTACTTTCTACTATGGCCGCTATTTCACTTAAACAGTCCACAAACTCTAATAGATTGTCGGGTGACCCAGTCGGCATATATACATTAAAAATCAAGCTAGACCGATCCAACACTTGAACCTTAATATCAAAAACAAAAAAATGAAATTAAATGCATGCCTACCTTAATTATTTAATATGTCAATGAAGTTGTTTTGCCTATTTGACAAGTCCTCAAAATAAGGAAAAGCATACATTTAGCTCCCTTCAAAATGGTTGAGCTGAATGGTGCTGATCCATGCGTCATGTTCGTGAACGGGAGCCGTCAGTTGGGACGGGTCATCATTTAGCTGCCATGGCTTATTTTTATTTTTTTATATTTTTAATTCGTTCTTTGTTTTTATTTTTATTACGGACGCTTTTACGAACGTGCACGTCTTTCTAGATTGTTCTCTCATGCATAATTTTAAAATGAATGGTGTAATCATTAATTTGTATCAAATTTTAGATTTAAAAGAGTGTTCGTGGAGTTTCTTGCCCGTAGTTTCCCACGTTTACTTTACGTTTACTTCCAACCAAGACTGCGTGGACCGAGCTTTATGAACCGGCGCCGAGTCTTGTTGGAAGACCATACTTGGTTATTGAATATGGTGTTGTTAAGGGGCTTAACTACCTTCTCAAGAATGGTATTTTGATACACTTGTGCCGATGTTTTGATACCTTTTTCACAAAAATATGGCTCTGTTACTCCTTCATAGCTAACATCACTGAAGTCGGATTATGCCTACGTTGCACTCTGTCGACTAATTGGGAAGCTTCCTTAGAGATTTGAGCATAAATAAAGTAAAGTAAAGATTTTCTCATCCGTAAACAAACATTTTCTGTGACCTCCCTTTGCGTACCGCTTCAGTAGTTGTTTCTATTTTACCACCCTATTCTTTTTTAAATTCATCTAAATCCTAAATCTAAATTCTTGCTAAAACCGGTGGACCAGACAAGACTCCACCCTTGTTCATAGTAAACTGTGCTGAGAGCTTGGTTATCCGAAGTTACTGTACCTCAAATCTGGAAATCCGCAATGTAGTTGCAGAAATGAATTCCTCGTCCTTGAATTATACGAAAACGATATCGAACGTGACTTATTTGCTAAACTTTTGCAGATATCGACGTAAGAGTGCAGCGCGGTATATGGAACTGAACCCCCCCTCCCCCACCTACCTGCAGGGTGGTGCCAGTGGTGCCACACGGGCACAGGGCTACACTAAATCAGCTCAGATGACCACCAAGTATGCCTGTGCAAGGCTCCCATACAAATCATTACACTAAATACCCGGCTACTAGCTAATAATGTCGAGTATGTAATATGTTACATTTTTCTAATATGTATGTACCTATGTATGTTACATTTTTCTCTGAAACTGATTATAATGGAATTAAGGAAAGAATGAGAGAAGTGACTTGAAATGAAGAGACGCAGACGGTTCGAAGCAATTATGTATATTAAAAATGAAACACAGAGTAACACCACTGAAGTTTATTACAACACAACTTACCAAAAGCCGAAGTGCGGACGACAAAATAATACTTATAAAATATAATTTATCATAGCTAACTAAGCACTTTCTTATAGAATACTATATCTAAAGTATTAATAGAACAATACACTTATATACAAAAGGATTTGTACAAGAACGTATAAAGGTTTAGGCAGAAAACAGCGAAACATGTGCATCTTTCAAATAAGCTTTGAAAAGGTCGAAAGTGTTTACAAAATATTTGTAGAGAACTAACGAATTTTTAAACGGATAAGAAAATTTAATAATAAGTCAGGGTGCATTTTTACATTTAATCTTCACGACGAGAAATCAAGTAAATATAATTAATAGATTTATCCAAGATCTTGGTCTTAGTAATTATTTTAAAGACAGCCAAATAGTCTGTAGATTGAATTTCATATCAAACAATTGTAACTAGTAGCCATTTGTTAATCTTTGTCCGTGATGGGCTCCGGACGTATGGGGTTGCGAGTTAGTTCAGTGAGCCAGCGTAGGTGCACGAGCTGTCAACTGAACTGACTCAACCTTCGTGCCTAGAGCCTATAATAATGTCTGTAATTAAAGTCAATATCAACAAATATGATAATATGATTGATATTTGTTAAATCAATCAATTTTGTAGAAATTCTACAACTATAGGTACGGTACAGGTGTATGTCAGTATTATGAGTCTTGATCTTTCGTGCAAAGCATGTGTTCTGACGTTTCAAACTGTCAGTGTCACCCGTTCCAATCAAAATGGCTACCGTTTCTTGGGTCAAAACCGATTGGAGGCAAAGGCTTCAAGGGTCAAAATCAATTGGCGGCAACGGAGGTGGCCTGTTTCTTTCTTTCCAAAGTTCAAACTTGGTTTCTTGAGAATCTGCAATGAGAGGACAATGTTAAACGTACGTCTATTTACCGTTTTGTAAGCTTGAGACCAGAAACCATTGTGCGCTTTTATAATTTCTGACAATAATCGTGGACGTCCAAGTCCACGTCATAGCATAACTCAATCAATCTGCCTGGCCCAACTAGCCTTTTCCCAACTATATTGGGGTCGGCTTCCAGTCTAACCGGATGCAGCTGAATACCAGTATTTTACATGAAGCGACTGCCTATCTGACCTCCACAACCCAGTAACTGGGTAATACGATACCCCTTGGTAAGACTGGCTGTCAGACTTTCGATTAAGACCCGTAACGACTGTCAAAGATCCACGAATGACAGCCGGGACCAACGGCTTAACGTGCTTTCCGAGGCACGGAGAAGTCTCGGTATGTAAAGATGGTCACCCATCCACAGACCAATCCCGGCGAGCGTAGCTTAACCTGATGGATCGACCCGTGCGGCAGTTATTACTTAGCCACGAGCTCCTCTCGTCATGGCATAACTAATCAGGGAAGTAAAAATCCCAAAAACCTATCTACGAGTATATTTTTCCCGCTGATGGAACTCAGGCCTCTTCACTGTGCGGGTTAGTTGATTTCACATGTTTTTGATTTTTTTATAGGACATAGGAACCTTTTTTTGACTACAACGGGGAAGCTCTTGGCCTGCATCTCACCTGATGGTAAGTGATGATCAGGCCGAAGGAGCAAGCGAGCTTCACTCAGAGTCCTCAACCACAAAGGAACTAGCTATCTTACCTCTAACTGCAGAAACAACAAGCCTGTTGACATATTTCTTATGGGACAGACTTAGATAAGATGGTGGTAGCTAGCCAGGCGGACTTAGAACAAGCCCTACCACCAACCAAACCGAGCAGAAAATTTTGCCCCCACTGAGAATCGAACCGGACCTCTAACCACAGAGGCGGTTATCGATATTTTTTTTTCACCGTTTTGAGCGCAGTAGTGATGAAATAGATTGCACTTTGTTACCAAATGATAGGTAATTGGACGACAGACCTTCGCTATTCTTTAGTACCCACTTTTCTACTCTTGTTTGCTTACTATTTCTCCCACTCGCGTTCCCATTGAGGGACCACATTTGAATTTTGAGCTTTTGAATGCATCAGCTTTTAGTAAAAGTTCTCGAACAATTGTAAATTCAGCCTCTAGTTTGTAAAAGTAGCCACTCAAAAGATACAATCGGTTATAGGTGGTCCCTCAGTCGTGACTTACAGGCATCCATATCTCAAAATCTAGTTAAAATTTATAACTATGTACTATATGTAAATGACTACTCTTAGTAAAAGATTTGTAAAACTAATTAAGTGAATATCAACCCTTCCTTTTCACAGAATAGAAAGAACTAGCATGCGGAAGATGGTCCCTCAACCGATCACCATAAGATTCACCCTGAGTGGAGACCACAATGGAATTTGAAATTTACTAGGGTCTAGCGTTAGTAAAAGTACTTGAACGATTGTGAATTCAACTTTTAGTTTGTAAAAGAAGCTATTCAAAAGTTACAATCGATTTAAGGTGGTCCGTAAATTGAAATGTTCACTAAAAGAAAAATCAATTTACGTAGCATTCGGAAGTTAAATTGACAAATGCTACAGTCTATCCTTTAGTATTTTTTTTTTACTAACGATTACTTTACTAAACAGTATCAAAATATTTACCGTTTTATTTCAAATAATAATCGAATTCCTGGGAAGAAATACTAAGAAGAGGTGACCACACAGTAGAATTTCAAGTGACTGTTGGTTGATACAAATTTTTAATAATACTATAATATGCGTCGACTTGACAACCTTTTGGTTTTCGTCGGTTAAAAAGTTTTTGATCATCTGGAAAATACGTGAATACAAGAATAAAACCCGAGACATCGTTATTTACAGTTGCGATTGTAATGTATCTACCGTTTTCGAAGAAGTTATCAATGGTATATAAGCTCATAGATTTTATGTCTTTCGATTTAAACGACACACCTAAAGAACGGATTAGCGAAATACCTCGAACGATCAAAGTCAAACTCTGTTTTTACAAATTGGTTGGGGCTATTGATTTTATTCCCGGACTTAGCGCCACTGACCTCGGCCATTACTGATGTCACTACTTCTTCAATGAGACCATACGTTCTTACGACGACTTACTCTTTAAATTTGATGAAAGTCCTCCAAACGAACAAATTTTTGAAAGATTTTGTTCGTTTTTTAAATTATCTTTATTTTCTTTTCTTTGTGTTTTTATTTAGCTAAGTGATGTCAAATATTAATAAAAAATAATATCAACAAACAGTCACTAGTTTTTACTTATTGAAAAAATCCTGCTGTGTGGTCACCGTCCTCTATCTTAGTATTTCTTCACAGGAATTCGATTATTATTTGAAATAAAACGGTAAATATGTTGATACTGTTTAGTAAAGTAATCGTTAGTAAAAAAAAATACTAAAGGATAGACTGTAGCATTCGTCAATTTAACTTCCGAATGCTACGTAAATTGATTTTTCTTTTAGTGAACATTTCAATTTACGGACCACCTTAAATCGATTGTAACTTTTGAATAGCTTCTTTTACAAACTAGAAGTTGAATTCTCAATCGTTCAAGTACTTTTTACTAACGCTAGACCCTAGTAAATTTCAAATTCCATTGTGGTCTCCACTAGGGTGAATCTTATGGTGATCGGTTGAGGGACCATCTTCCGCATGCTAGTTCTATCTATTCTGTGAAAAGGAAGGGTTGATATTCACTTAATTAGTTTTACAAATCTTTTACTAAGAGTAGTCATTTATAGTAGTTATAAATTTTAACTAGATTTTGAAATATGGATGCCTGTAAGTCACGACTGAGGGACCACCTATAACTGATTGTATCTTTTGAGTGGCTACTTTTACAAACTAGAGGCTGAATTTACAATTGTTCGAGAACTTTTATTAAAAGCTGATGCATTCAAAAGCTCAAAATTCAAATGTGGTCCCTCAATGGGAACGCGAGTATTTCTCCCTCCCTAATCCCGCCAGCATACTGACCGGTAGCCCTGGAGGACGTGAGGCTCGGCCGGAAGAACCGCGGCAGTATGACGCGCGACGGCGACAGCGGCCGCGTGCCGGGGACGTGCGCGTGCGCCACCGTCACGCGAGGCAGCGACGACACTGCAATGGAAGCGAGGACTATGTATTTCTTTCTGGTGAAATGTGGGTGTTCTATCTCTGCTCCAGATTCATTATTACTTTGGTTTGGAAGGTAACTACCTACTATTGATAAATTTTGTAACAGAGCTACTTTTGGATTAGTTAATCCGTAGGAGAACTGTCCGTTTATGCTCCTACCAAAACCACTGTGACCACGATTTTTAAGTGCCCACTCAAATGCTTACCCGATGGTTGTGCCTGGAGTTCTGTCGGTGTTCTGTTCTCATATCGGGCAGAATAGAGGCATGAGCAACGGGGTGTAAAGTTCACTCATCCTCTATAAAAAAGGGAGGATCCTCCGACCAGACGGGTGTTGTGTCTGGTGGACTACTGCCCGACGATTGTTGTCGAGACGTTATATTATACTCATCGCGTGGTAAACTCAGCTTGCGCGATGCAGGATTTGTGTGACGTCAGGTCTTTGATGCGTAGTTCGCATGTGACGTTATGGATGCCGCCAGTGTTCTGTGTGCCTTAAGGGTTTGTCCGTATTGAATTATTTTCTAGGTCGCAGTCGGAGTCTAATAGCAGTCAGCCTCCTAATACAACGGACTTAAAACGTGGTTGTACGGTGCACCATACATCTCTGCCTACCCTTTCACTGAATATAGGCATCATTATGTAATGAGAAATAGGCTACTCACGTATTTTCTGCTCCTCATCATGTCCGTCCTCATTCTCCCTCTGGTCAGCGTCACGCGACACGACGTGCACGATCACAGTCAGCAGCACACACGCGCTGCAGCTGAACAGCACGCCGCAACAAGCCACCACGTAGCCGCACGGAGGGTACCACCACCACTGTCAGTATTATTGAGGATTTGGGGAGTGCTGTGTCGTGAGTGTCGTGACGACAGATTTAAATAATCAATCTGCCCAGCCTTTCCCCTATGTTTAATACAATACATGGAGCGACTGCCTGTCTGACCATAACCTAGTTACTGGGTAATAGCCAGGCTTCTGAGCACCCGTAATGACTCAAAGATCTACAAATGACAACCGGGACCAACAGCTTAACGTGCTTTTCGAGAAACAGGGGGGGGGGGGGAGGTCTCGGTATGTCCTATACTATCCCCGGCAAGCTTAGCTTAATTTGATAAATTGACCCCTACCGACAGATCCTACTAATCCTACTATAGTATATTATACATAATAATATAATATAATAATTAATTTAATAATTATATTATATTAATGCGGTTGCGACCACTAGACCAACGAGGCTCCTTAATAGGAGCGTCGTTGGTCTACTGGTCGCAACCGCTACTGCCGAACATGAGGTCCTGGGTTCGATTCCCAGGTCGGGCAAAGTGTCATTGGGTTTTTCTTTGTGGAATTTTTCAGTAGCAGCCCGGAGCCAGGATTTGTGCCCGGTTGATGGCAATAGGCTCGCCTCCTATTTTACATGGGACTTAAACATAACTGGCAAAATGTGTGTGTACTATAGGTACACCTCTGCCCAACCATTCGGGGAAACAAGGCGTGATGTTATGCGATGTGTTATGTTTATAATATAATATAATTAATATAAATGTGAAAGTGTTTACGTTTCGATGTTTGTTACTCAATCACGCAAAAACGGCTGAATCTCGTTAAAACGTTCCTGTGGGATAATTTCAGACCTCCACGCGGGCGAAAGCTAGTAAATAAATAAATCTAATAGGTAGGGTAGATATATAATACATATTAAAAATATTAAATTCACTGACAGTCAACGCACCGCTGTTCTAGAAGCAAGAACATTTGTGCAAGAGTTTTAAGGAAGGATTTTAGAAAATTCATGCCCTAAAGGGGTGATGAAAGTTCGTAATTTCTCCGATGGGAAATCCCGTCGGGCACATGGCTTATAGCTAATATTAATTTTGTAAATAGGTTTTTAAATAGTTATTTGTACAACAAAAGAGCAAAGTTGTTTTTTGCTGCGAGTGTTGATTTTGAATCCCGAGTAAGCGAAGGATCACAATCCTGAGCGCAGCGAGGGATTCAAAGACACGAGATGCAAATAACTTTGGTCTCGTGTAACACATACAACTTTTCACCTCAGCATCTCAAACCCGTTAAATGCATTGGATCGCAAAAATTCCGGGTCGCTACTAAAAACTGTGATATCTCCATAAATTACATAACTAGATCGCTACAATAAATAATATGTAGTAAGCAGGTTACTGATGCTTGTCCTAAATCTCTAAAGAGGTTTCATTTGTACAAGTAACAGATTTAAATCTGCTCTTTGAAAAAAATTTAAAATAAGGAAACGAATATTTTTTCTGCTTTTATTTAAAAGCGAGCTGTCATTATAAATGATTCCTTGGATTGATCAGAGTATTCAGTGCAATATCATGTCGTTAAACCCTGAAGAATATATACGGATTATTACCATGGTACAAGAAGGAAGAAGTCAGCGTAGCACTGCTAGAACAGTAGGAGTATCTTTATCAACGGTCCAAAAAGTACTCCAGCGATTTCAACAGACCAGCCGGCATGAACATCAGGAGACCAGGAAATGGCAGGCCAAGGCACAACTATACGAGAAGACCGATTCATCGTGAGCACTATGTTAAGAAATCGACATTTCACGGCTGTTCAGGTCGGAAACAGTCTTCAAGAAATTCACCACAACGATGGGAGCTCTGATACGATTCTGCGACGTCTTTGTGAAGCTGATATAAAGCCTTATATACCAGCAAACGGCCCCAAACTGTCAAACTAACATCGAGTTGCCAGGTTACGGTTTGCTCGAGAACACATTCGATGGACAGATGGTCCAAGGTTATGTTTTACGATGAGTCCAGATTATGTTTATTTACGCACGACGGGAGACGAAGAGTATTTAGACGACCAGGAGAACGGTATCATCAAGCGTGTTTTGGAGAAAAGGTGCCATTCGGAGAAGGATCAATAATGGTTTGGGCTGGGATATCTTCAGAGGATCGCACGAAGTTAGTGATCATAGAAAACGGTTCTCTGACTGCTGTCAGATACGTAGAAGAGGTTTTACATGAGCATGCTGGTCATTTATTAGTGAATATGGGTGCAAATTACATTTTTATGCACGATAATGCGCGACCACATACTGCTCGTTTGGTCAATGTGTATATTCAAGACGTTGGTATTACCTGCATGGAGTGGCCAGCTCGTAGCCCAGACTTAAATCCCATAGAACATGCATGGGACGAGCTCGGAAGATGCGTGAGACAACGCTCTCCTGCTCTCGTTACCTTACATGAGTTAAGGAATGCGCTAGTGGAGGAATGGACAAACATAGACCAAAATCGTATTTCAATTTTTGGTTTACAGCATGCCACATCGTCTTAATGAAGTGATACGGGCTCGTGGAGGAAATACAAAATATTAAATTGACAAAAAAACATTTATTTTTAAGATTTACTGCGAAGTGTATTTTGGTTGTCATCAGCGAAACTTTCTTATTTTTTAGTATTTAATTCAAGTTATATAGTGTACAAAACGTGTTACACATTTTTTTATACATATTAATCAGTCATCTACAATATACTATAGTTTCGCAAATTAGTCTTATGTATTTAAGAAACTATCACGCCATTTATTAGCGAGTCTTCCTAGTCGCCTCTTTAACCACTCTAATGGATGGTAAATAAGGGATTCAACATTCTTCGCCAGGCTTCAAGCTTCTTGAAAGTCAGAAGCGTTTTTTTAATTTATTTTTTTAAACAAAGCATAGTATCGCGTATTCTTTCTTGCTCATAAATAGGATGCTTCTGAGTGTGACAGAAAAAGATTGAGTTGTGAAATGCGAATTCCGGCTAAGTCTTTTCAGCGGTTCAAAGAATTGTTGGCTTGAAGGTAAAAAAAGTGGCTAGGTTATTAGATAAAAGTACGTACATCATACCTGCGCGGAAGAGTTTTAACGACGTGACACTTGGCGGCGCCGGGCTCGGAGCGTGTGCCGCGCGGACACGAGCGGCATGTGTTGTCGCCCGTCTTTGATGACGTGTTCGGTGGGCAGGACGCTGAGAAACACCAGAGTTGATTGAAGAGAAATAACAGACTACGGGAAAGACGATATGAAATATGTTTTAACTTAGTCTATCGTCATTAATTGAACGATCCCATCGTTCAATTAATGACGAGAGGCTAGAAAGGGGGGAGGGGTTCGGGAAGAAAGGGGGGAGGGGTTCGGGAAAAAAGGGGGGAGGGGTTCGGGGAAAAAGGGGGGAGGGGTTCGGGAAAAAAGGGGGGAGGGGTTCGGTGGTGTAGTGAGATATCAAGTGTATTTATTTTCTCGTTGAACGAACGAATTTTAAACCGAATAGAGGCGCTGGACCTTGATTCGCCGTTGCCAGGCAACGATTATAACGGTACCTATTTAAAGAAAAAATATTCAGATTTTTTTAAAGATACATACGTTGTACCAAATAAGCACACGTGATTTAGGGTTATCACCAGGGGGGCGGGTTTAAGTTGCTAAAAATCATCACGTGATTAATGGACGGCCCAGTAGAGGACTGTATCATAGGCCTCCCCTAAATTTGCGCCATAACATCCGATTTTCCGCCAAGGTCGTCGATCCATAGCTGAGGATAACTCCAGTTCTTCTCCGGACTACTATTTCAGACATTTTTATCAGAAAAAGCTTCTATCGCGGTACTTACAACAAAGCTTGTAGATCGGCCGGAGGTAGTAGCCGGCAGGACAGATGAGTACCACATTAACCTTGCCGGGAGCCAGGAGTGGCACCAGCTTGTGGTACTCATGGTGGCCGTTGGTGTCTGCCGGAAGAATATCAATGATCAGTAGAGTCCTTCTATTGACACAGCACTAATAGGCTAGACGGGACTGATGCGGCCAAGACCCTTGCATTGTGTATGTTAGGAACACAGATTTAAATTCAAGTTTAGTCAAGTCGTGGTCTTTCGTCGAGCTTTAAACATCGGTGTAGGTTTTGTCATATCTGCCTACAAATGTTTCTTCTGCTGGGACTCTTCTTCTCTGTGTGAGGGAGTGGACCGTAATCCACCACGCGGGCCCAGTGCGAATTGATGGATGTCACATTGTTTCAAAACGAAAGAATGACGGACGGTTTTCGACGAAAGCGACGTATTTTTTTTTTTCTCATATTTGCTATCTTTTTGGGCTTTTGCTATCCGTAGAAATATTAGGCGCGTAATTATTTGATATATTATAACATTATTTCCTTTCTTTTTTCTTTCAAAATATCACCTGATAAGGAGAACAGTTATTAGTTATAGTTTGACCGAGAACGCTGTTCCGCACATTTGGTGTGTTTGCACGCGGCAACACGGGGCCAGTGCAGGCCGCTCATTCGTTAACGCTGCCCCCTGCCTCGCCACGCATTACTTAGGCGCGAAACAGCGGTGAGGTCAAACTATAGTATTACCTTTCTTTCTCAGAGTATTTGTCACTACTGGTCTCACAGAGTCCTTCCAGGGCGTCAGGGTCTCGTTAACTCCATCTTTTAACACCAGCACTGAAATAATACAAATATTCACCTAGGGGAATAGCCAGAGGTACTTAAGTAATGTGTAAGTGCATGTAATAGTGGTGAGGACACAGATCCAGACTCCAAGCCAATTTATCCCTTGGAAAAAAAAAACCAGAAGAAGTACACTAAGTTACCAAAGTAAAGAAGAGCAATTTAAATACCTGTAATAGAAGAAAGGCTAGCCGTATTTTTAGCGCAAAGCATCACAAGAGAAGAGATGATATCTCTCTTGCACTGCAAGCTACAGTTGAGTTTATGAGGCGTCATGGATATGACAGCTGTGGCCCTGATCAGGGTACTGTTGGTGCCCTGAAAAAACACGAAAAACAGTCTCGTCACGCCTTTCATCTAATAGTTGGGCAGCAGCGCCAAAGAGTCTCTTAATCAATGATCTGTTTGCAAGCGTCGTAATTCTCTGTAACTTTCTTATCGACTGCTGTTCACTGCAGCATTGTTCTTTTGGTGGTCCATGTTCAGAAACTTTAAAAACTGTTACGGAATCTAGATCAGAATAACATTACTGTAAGAACATTCATTCGTTCATTAATAGGGACTTTGTTGCGCCACTTCTTCCGAGCTAAAGCACTAGGAAGTGGTGAAGCCACGCGCCTCTTTTCGGTTTAAAATTCGCGCGTTCAACGACAAAATAAATACACTTGATATTTCACTACACCCGTCTCGTGATATTTCATGATTTTTCCGACCCCCTTTAAGTCTCACGTGATTAATGGACGATCCCTTGTGTAATTTTGACGTTCGTAAAATGCTGATTCTCAGCCTAATTGGCATAAATTACTTTTAATTTTGATTCTTACCTTGTCCCTCTGGCAGACTGGTTCGTCAATTCTTATGGAGCAAGCTTTTCCACAGCGAGTTTCGTTAGCCATTAGGCTACCGAGTCGCTGGATAGCTTTAAGGTCCTACAAAATGAATAAAGGTTAGTATTATTTAAAAGAATTGATTGAATTAACTATTTCGGTAATATACATACAACCATGATTGGGCTGTTTCATCGAATTTTTTTAAAGTTTTGTTGGTGATTTTTAAAGATCATCCAAAGTAACAAAACTGGGTCCCTCGGTAATGATCCACGGTTAAAAACGAACTTGTTTGAAAGATTATTTAAGTATTTAAAAGCAAAATATAAAAATAAATACATCTTTTGGGTCAATTAAAATATCAGTTAAATACTCTTCTGGGTCAGTCGGTGAAATAACGACCGCCACAATCCACAAACTGGAACGTAACAATCGCTTCCCGATTTTTACTGACTTAAAAAAGGAGGAGGTTCTCAATTCGACTGTTTTTTTGTTGTTGCATAATAGTTACGCGATTATTCGCCAGTTACGAAATTATTTAGATAATTCTTTTTTGTTTGGTAGATCATACTTCAGAGGTGGTTCCATATACATTTTATTGACTTTGCTTGGGTAGTTTTTGAGATAGCTTCAATAATACGTATTTTTACCCGACTGCCCCAGAAGGAGGGGTTTTTCGAGAGTATGTATGTATGTCTATTTCTTTGGCATGCTCTGTAGCCTAAACAGCTTAATGGATTTTAACATACTTATGAGCTTTCGTTAGATTTATCTTAGTTGTGGGAGTGACATAGGCTATAGTATAATATTTATACAGGATTACTGGTAATTCGACGTATATCCGTCAGGGGCTGATAAAGGGGGCCAAATGCAACAAATTGAACCCCCCATATGTATGGCCGAAATTCAATAGTATTCGAGATATTTGAATTTTAAGGGTTTTTCGATATTTACCCAAAATTTGACATTTAATTCCAAATAAAAAAAAAACTACACATTTGAATGGGTACCATTAAAAATCATGTTGTAGCTAGCACTTCAATTAAGCTATGGACATAGTTAAAACTACTTAATTTAACAAAATAATTAAAATAATGAACGATATAAGAATAACATCTTACCAATATTTTTATTTTACGCTTCAAAAATGTTGCCTCCTCACAAAAATTTCTATGACATTAATCGTAAAAATAACTAGAAAAACTTGCCTATTCTGTAAGCTTTCCAAAAAGGTATAAAAATCAACTTTAAAATACATAATTCGTGGCATGGCATGTGTTTGAACCGGCGCGGGGAGAGAAATAATGTGTGTTTTAGTTTATGATCCTTGCTAAAACAACCGATTTTACTGGCGGAATTCTTCGTGATGGGGCGGGGTGTGAGGGTGGGGGAGCACACGGCGTCTGCTGTGCTCGCGTCCGTCGCCTTCCTTAGTAAGTTTCGACTCTACGCCGCCAAAGCACGTGTGTTGTTATCTTGCTATTAACCAATCTCTCATCGCGTTAATTTGTTATCGATCATTATTGTTAATTCTTGTTTCTCTTGTTATTATTTTTGTTATCATTGTTATTTCGGATACCATGGCTTCGTATGCTAATAACGAATACGCAGACATTATGTTTTGTTATGGTTTTGCCGATGGAAACGCGGCTGCGGCTCGGCGAGAATACCAACGCCGCTTTCCCGATCGTCGACTTCCCCACGTTACTGTTTTCGGGAGCACCTATCGACGATTGTCTGAAACTGGCAGTGTTCAGAGAGCACAATTCAACGCTGGCAGACCTCGACGGTATACGGCTGACGAAGAGGACACCATTCTTCAGTGTTTTATTGATGACCCAAACATCTCAACGAACATTGTTGCAAGACAGCTCGGTATGTCCCAGTGGAAAGTGTGGTCGGTAGTACATCTATCAGGTAGACACCCGTACCATTATCAACCTGTCCAAACATTGCACGAGGGAGATCCTGCCAGGCGACTCGAATTTTCTCGGTTTATGTTAAACGCTGACGCTGACCAGGAACGTTTCCTAAGAAATATTTTGTGGACTGACGAGTCAAAGTTTGACCGGGATGGTATAACGAATTACCATAACTTACATTTTTGGGCACCTAAAGCAGGCAGGAATCCAAAAAAACTAAAAGAAACTGCGTCGCAAATGAGATTTTCCCTGAACGTATGGATGGGTGTCGTTGATAATTATTTGGTGGGCCCTCATTTCTTGCCCCAAAATTTGAACGGCGAAAATTACGAGGAGTTTTTGAGAAACAACCTAGACGATTTGTTGGCGGATGTTCCCGAAGAAATAAAAAACAACCTCATGTTTCAACATGATGGGTGCCCAGCACATTACCGGATTACTGTCCGACAGTGGCTAGATGAGAGATTTCCAAACCGATGGATTGGGAGGGGAGGGCCAATTCCGTGGCCCGCACGAAGCCCTGATATTACCACTTGATTTTTACGTCTGGGGTCATATGAAGGAATTAGTTTATGTGACCCCAATAAATTCAGTCGAAGAACTTCGACAGCGAATAATAAACGCGGCGCAACAGATGAGAACAACGTTTTCATCAAGAGTGACGAAAACCGAAGTTAGGAAAAGAATTCGAACTTGCATTCGTAATAGAGGGGCTCATTTTGAACAAGATGTGTAAAATTTTTAATAAAATTTGACGTACATTTTTGAATGCATTTTATTTCATACAAATACAAATTCTCTCCCCGCGCCGTTTCAAACACATGCCATGCCACGAATTATGTATTTTAAAATTGACTTTTATACCTTTTTGGAAAGCTTACAGAATAGGCAAGTTTTTTTAGTTATTTTTACGATTAATGTCATAGAAATTTTTGTGAGGAGGCAACATTTTTGAAGCGTAAAATAAAAATATTGGTAAGATATTATTCTTATATCGTTAATTATTTTAATTATTTTGTTAAATTAAGTAGTTTTAACTATGTCCATAGCTTAATTGAAGTGCTAGCTACAACATGATTTTTAATGGTACCCATTCAAATGTGTAGTTTTTTTTTTATTTGGAATTAAATGTCAAATTTTGGGTAAATATCGAAAAACCCTTAAAATTCAAATATCTCGAATACTATTGAATTTCGGCCATACATATGGGGGTTCAATTTGTTGCATTTGGCCCCCTTTATCAGCCCCTGACGGATATACGTCGAATTACCAGTAATCCTGTATATTGCATATGCAAATAAAAAAAAAAAAAGTTTTATTTAAATATAAATTGCCACAATATTGGTATCAAATAAAAGCTAGTAAAGTTTCAATTCCAAATACATAATTATATATATTTGTTTATACATACCTATATAAAACTACAAAGCTTGAAATAAAGCAAATTATTTAAAAAATATAAGACCTGACTGCAAAGAGAAAAACACGCATTATCTATAGAATTTTGGTATTGCAGGTGGGGAAAAACAAAAGTTTAGCTTTTCTTTGTCCTGTCATTGTGGGTTATTAGTCCCCCGAACCGAAAATTGTTTGAATTTCCCACTTAGTCTATATGGATGATATGATAAGTTCCTGTCACTGTTATTTACATAGCAGGTAGTGGTATTCGAATTTGTGTGGGGTAGGTACCACAACTAAAAAGTGCAAAATAATAACTTTTTACAAAAAAATTGAACCAACTGAAAATAAAAAGTGCAAAATAACTTTTATTGCGGAAGTTGGTGGCTTTGGTTCTTATGTATTAACGTTTTTTTTATTTTTTTTGTAATAAGTTTTTCATACACCACAACCGGTGCGTAGAACTTCTCATGGACACTCACATCATGAGAACAGTTTTGTTCAGTCTTGTACACCGGTAGGAACACGACGTCGAAAGATGGTACTGTTAGTACGCTCAGTCGGATATTCTTCCGGACTGTGTGATCCTGAAATATACTTGATGTATTAGCAACAAGAATGGGAACCTTCTATAGCCCCAGTTTGTGGGTTTCAAAACTGAGAAAGATATAAGAAAGGAGTTAGTGTCTCTCTATCTGTCTGTCTAGTCTTTTCCCAGCCATGTTTGATGCAGCTGAATATCAGTAACATTACATAGAGTAACTGCCAATCGGTCCACCACAACCCAGTTTCTGATAAGACTGGTTGTCAAACTTTCGGGCATTGGACTATCCATAATGACTGTCAAAGATCTACGAAGGACAAGTAGGACCGACAGGGATCTCGGTAAACGTTTACTGGAATATTAGGAATAACCTTATAATAAATATTAATGATTGGTCTCCCTCACCAAACTGCAAGTATAAGTCCCGACATTCCTAGGCTCAACGTTATGGATTGTGACGCTAACGCCATCTACATTAACATTATCTTGCTTCAGCATTCTCTTCCTGTCCGTTTTCCACATAAATTTCCCGTCACAAGTCCTGACTGGAGTGTGAAGGCCGCAGTCCAGTGTAACTGAGTCTCCTACCATTACGAAAACCTCATTCTGGAAAACAAGAAAGATTATCATTATCATCCGACTAGCCTTTTCCCAACTATGTTAGGGTCAGCTTCTAGTCTAGCCGGATGCAGCTGAATACCAGTATTTTACATGGAGCGACTGCCTAACTGACCTCTATAACCCCGTTACTGGGTATCTTAGTAAGACTGGTTGGCTGGAAAACTTAGATACTCACTGACGCGTCGGGATTGGGGATGGACTTAAAGGATACTCACTTTAAGAAGACACAAACTTACCTCCGCAGGTATCAAAGTTGGTATATTCCTAAATCCACGTTGCAAAGCTTCTAAATTGGCTGTTCTTTTCTTTCTCAGAACTATTTTATAAATACCATCGTCTCCTTTAGCGAATCTTTCAAACGAATTAGTAGAATCATCCCTAAAATTCACGACGAAAACATCATCATCAAGATTATGCTCTTCTTTGATTCTATTATTGAAATGTAGTTTTAAAGATCTCTTTTTTCTGATCCAGTCCCATCTTTTTCCCTTTTTCTTCTTATAAGGTATAGTAAAGATGGGGTCAACATTTTTATATTTGTAGCAAGTGATGTTTCTCACTAGGGTCTCGAATGTCTTAGCCGGCAACGACTTTTGCATTTGCTGGATGTGGTCGTACGTGGCCTGGATGTCACAAATTTGACTTGGTTTGGTTGGCCGACGAGTATGACAGGCCTCTTGAAACAAAGCACGTGTGTTAGATTCGGGAAATATAAAACCACTACTTTTCTTTGTCGATCTGGGGAAGAAAAACAACTGTGAGATGCAATGTGGTCAGTTGCTTCTCCTCCTTACAATCGACCGAGGAGAAGACAGACAGCTATCGAAAATGCTTCCTTGTGGACTGTTCTTAGTTTTTTAAATTCTAGAAGGTGGTGAAGGGGGAGCATTTTTGGCGGCTGTCTTTTTATTGTCAATACAACTATTAGCCCAGGTAGCACAGGCTATTTTCTTTCGCGCACAAAATTTTCGGCATACTGCTTCGTACCGAGAGTTGAAATCTAACAGTGTTTTTTTAACGCGCTGGGATGGGCTCTATTGCATTCTTAATGTTCGGCTCAATACCGAGTGCTGAAAATGCAGTGCGCGAAAAAACATCGGCCGTGTGAGCCTGGGCTTGCCTCTATCTATCTATTATAGGGTGAGCGCACTGCATCTGACCCAAATCCGAACCGAATCCGAATATCCGAATTCGAGATCAGAGTTCTCCCCTCGAGCCTTCGAGGGCTCTTCACTTCTCAGATTTGGAAGGGATGCAGTGCGCAAACTTTACGCTCTTAGGTCCTTAGTACAGAAGGAAACTCAAGTATTGATCTCTGTTTGAAACTAGTTTTAAGTCTGATTTTAATTTTAGATCGTTCCTCAAGCATAGATTCATTGATCATAGTTCAGCTGAGTTTGGCTTTATTTTAGATTGTTACTCAGTTCGCGAATCGAACCCAAGCAGTGATTTGATCTATAATCACCCAAGTGTGGTCGAGGCTTGAGCCTTTTGTCATGTTCAATTGTAATTTTTTGTTGTGTTCATGCGTTGTCGAGTTTTTATACTGTTGTTTTTTTTAATGATTACTATCAAAATGGATGCAATTGAAGAGGTAGATCATTACAATAATTTCTTCGACGATAATTCAAATAGAAGGTTGAACTTTAGCGTTCATCTCAGATATTTATAATACAGAAAACTCCAAAAAAAGGTTTTTCACGAGATGTGGTGAAATATTTAATTCTACCTATGATATATTCACGATTTAAGAAAAACAACCGTGGGCATCCCATAGCCCCAGAATTGCAAATTCTTGTGTGTTTAGGTTTTTATGCGACGGCTTTAACAAACTGATGATTTCACATATTTGACATAGGTGACATAGACTGACATTTTAAATAACATACCTATTTATGGCCTTATACAGATTCAACTCTTTTACGCTAGACTTATTTTTCTTACAAAATGACTAAACTACTTCATTAAATTAATGGGAGATTGTACTATTTGGGATCGAAATAATATAACGCTGATTTCCTAAATAACTGGGCTCTTATGGTATATTTTAATCAGAAAGAAGTTGGTAAATAAAATAAATTGTAAACAAAAACAGGCTGATGCATAGAAAATACACATCTCTGCTTGAGGCTCGATTTGAGTCTGGATTCAGCTGAGTATAGATTGATTTCCGTTGTGGAATAAGACCGATCCTCAAGTACTGATTCTATATTTAAACAGTGATCAACTGATTAAGATCAAACTGGACTTGAGGAACGTTCTATAATACGGATCTTAAAGTCGCGTTAGCAAATAAATTAGGGTTTTGTAAAAGCGACCTCAACATGTTTTAAGAGAATGTTTCGCTAGTGCACACGCACAGTACAAAAGCAGTACTGTCATAATATGACGGCCTTCCATCATAGTTCGTCTTCCTGGTATCCTATAACTCTAGGGGTATTAATGAGACCATGTCAAAGAATCGACTGGCATATTAATTAAAATTGTAACACTTTTATTTTTTCGTTTTCATCGTTCATTCAAAATAATTCGACATGGTCACGATTATTTCTGTAAAACACTCTTACATGGAATATGACAACGTCGCATTTTGTTAGTTTTAAATATCAATGATTGGTTTAAACGAAAATGATTTAGGTACTCGCACTTAATCAATGAAACTTAGAAACTTAGATATCTACGAAACTGTATTTTTGGAACACTACTTGTTCTATAACTTTTTGTATTATTTTGAATTATAGAAAATAACACGCAATAAATAGCGTTTTTGACACCGTAATAATAACACCTGTGAAAATGACAAACTTTGAAGACAGACGTAAGTTTGCGGCCATTATTATGACGGCACCACTTTCGAAAAAGAAACTCTTGGTTTAGAAGCTAACAAGGCTTCGGCGATGTAGAACTTTAAATGTTGCGTAACCAACTGGGCATTCGGTTTTTATTCGAGGAGAAGCGTTTTGCACTTAAGGACCCGTTCACTCGTACCACAACCTCAGCACATCAAAGCGGTAATACGAGTATGTGGGCTAGCAGTGGTTACGTGTGAATAGTGTCGCTGCAACTTCTTGCAGTTGCGTTGTGGCTAGTGTTTGCAGACAGATCGACTCCGGCTGTGACAGTGTCGTCGCATTGACGCAACGTTGTGGTTGCGTTGTGACTGCGACGTCGCCTTGATGTGGTCGGTAATGTCGTTATCGCCCACACGGTTGTTTTTGACGGCCAAATGTGGTTTGTGTGAATAGACTATTCATTTTCATACAAATTAGCGCCCGTCCACGTGGTGTCGTTGTGGTGTGGTTGTGGTACACACGGCTACACATCAAGCTATACATTTCCAGTATAAGCTGATCTTGCTTTGTACGGAAATCCTATACAATGCGAGAGCAGCATGAAGTGGAAATGTACACACGGCTACATTTTATTAGTGAGACAATTTATAGCCTGATATATTAACAGTTTCGTCATATTTTTTTACCTGCTATGGATCCTAGTGAAGTTGGATTTCGTTGTCTGTATGAGTTAATCCTTATCCTTCTATTTCTAATAAAATTTCCCTTCTTTCTTTCTTTTTTCAGTTCACGAATGTTTGCCTTCTTGACTCCCTTTGAATAATGAAAGTTACTAAACACCTAATTAACTGTCAGTTAGATGATATTTTGTTGGTTTGTTGTGTCTATGGGCTGTACCTGACAATAAAGAAATGAATATGTTGACCTAAGGCGAAAGCCACACAGCTAGGAGCTTCGGTATATGCCAAGCTCTGCATTAGTGAACCGATCCAACGATGTTGGATTTCGGCACTAGCATCTTTCACTGGGATCCGAAAGATTGAAAAATTCAATGAAAGGAACAGAGAGATGAACGTTAATTCCTATATAATTTTGTATTGTGAATGTTAAGTGTCGTGCAAACTTGGAATGAAACAAAAATGAACGTTCCGTAGAATAAGTCGTCTGATATCGGCTTAATAAGCCATTCAGCGGGGCACCGTGCATCAGTGTGGTCATTGCACCGTATACACGGCGATGATCAGTACGATATTTTTACTGCATCATTTTGGGATCACATGGAAGTTTCATACTGCATTTTTGTTTCAACCGCAGTGGAATGTTGATGTGTGATCCCAACTTTTTACCGTAAAGTTTCGTACTGATTAACGCTATGTGAACGGGGCCCACGTTGGCTGGCCAGCTTAGAACCAAGCGAAGCTCCTACCTGTGACTTCAACCTAAGCGTTTACCTAAGCGATGGCGATGTAGTGAAGAGCAGAGACGCCTTAGAATCGCCAATTATTTATTGGTTTTTCAGTTGAAGATAGCGCACACTTGGCTCCTTACGTTAGAACTCGTCCATTTTATCAGCGATTGGGAATGGCAGAGGGAGGCCCTGCAGGGGAAAAATACAGACTAAGTAGAGATAGTCAGAACATAATTATACAGTTCGCATTGGTTTTTTTAAGCTGTCTCTGCTCCGTTTCGCTTTGGTAGACGCGCAGTCGTAATGTGGTAACTATCATTTACTAGACGTCGCGTACCTACTACGCAGCCACGACAACTAATCATGGCGCAGCATAGCGTGGCGTGACGTATCGCGGCGTGACATAGCGTGGCGTGGCGTTATAACGTACCGTGACATAGCGTGGCGTGACAACCATAGTAAACAAAGTTTTGCTGCTACTGGTCGGCTGGCCCGTCGCGCAAACAGTTGGTCGTAACAGAAACAGCCAAGTACGCAATGCGTATTGGGCTACGATAGGTACTTGGACACTACTGTCGGGAGGACACGGCTCGGCATACGCTGGTCGAGTGTGCTGCTTTGGAGGAGCCGCTCTGTGCCCTCATCTCAGGTGTCGGACCTGAGATGATGGTTGTGTCGACTCGATGGTCGGCAGCGAGGAGTCCTGGGATGCGGTGGTATCCTTCTGCGAAACAGTCATTTCGCAGAAGGAGGCTGCGGAAAGGGAGCGGGAGATTGCTTCCGCTAACCTGATCCACAGCAGACGCACCGGGCGTCGCTGGAGGGCGGGTAACGGCCTCTTACAGCCCCCCTAAATGAGTACAGGGGCAACGGATCTGGGGAAATCCAACGCCCACTACTCTTTAGGACCCGAGATGGTGGCGCGTAGTCTACTGCGCGCGCCTCTCTATGATGTAAGGGGGGAGTTTAACACCTCACTCCCTCTTACTCGAGGTGGCCCGCAGAGGCGGGCCGGCACTAGCCGGGGATCACGGAAGTCGCATTAGATCCCGATATCCCCGGTGCAAGTGTGAGACGGAACACTAGGGTGGTTTTAGTCAGTAAAAGTCTGACAGACCCCTCCATGAGGATTTCACAAAATAATCAAAAAAAAAAAAACGTACTTGGACAATACGGCCAGTGGCGTGCGCGAGATTCCTAGACATCACTCATTAAATTTCTCCCTCCTTAATTAATCCCTCAGCACCAATTAATAGTACAGTCATTTTTTAAGGGGTCTATAATTGTATTATTCTATATTTATTTTAATAAAAACTGACCTTTTTCTTGTTGTTTACAACTTTGATGCCAATTCTGCTGACTATCTTATTCAGTAGGCCTTTGGGCTCCTTGGTAGGCTTGTCTTGGTCTAAACCCTCGTATGTAACCTCTGCGGGAGGCTTCGATTTGGGCGTAAATTTTAATGGTGGTCTGGAAATGGATAATTAAATTACTTATGATGAATAAAAAATATTGAAGAAGTAAATTCTTCTTTATGATCCTGATTATGTAGATATTTTCAAGAAAATCCGCTCGGTTTTGCTCGAATTCTGGCGAATCGACCCAAGAGTAGATGCCGAACAGAGTTTGCCGATCGCCACGAGCAGAATATGTGTCGTATTTGCTTTGGGTCGGGTTTGTTGTTCAACAAATACTGCCGAATCAAATGTGTCGACCCGAACACGTGTGTGAAACTGGCACCCCTTAAATGGAGCGGCGGCCTATCTGAAACCCACAACCCAGTTACTGGGTAACATGATAATCATTTGCAGAGACTTTTCCTACCACTGGGTCACAGGATACCCCTTTTTTTTGGTGGGAAATTATCAAATAACTTCTCCCGATCTGGGCGGAGCGGGAGGGCGTGTCAGACTCTTACTGTCTAAAACCCACCCGTATTCCTTCAGTTGCCTGTACGTTGCCAGGGGCGACGGTATCACTTTCGGACTTTCCCACGACCCCGGCAGGCATCGGTCTTAGCGGACCCCGTCAGTTATGCTGACATCTCTTTGAGGCGCGCGTAGAACAACGCGCCGTCAACCTTAACAGAATATCCCTACAAATACAATACTGTAAAACACCAGAATTCCCGCGTTTCGCGGTTTTATATATTGTTTGTTTTTCTATCCGAATATCAAAAATATTTAGCCTAGGTATTAAGGTGAAATTGATTCGATGTTACAATGTATAATAGATGCTTACTTGACAGATTCAACTTTGGCAGTGGTCTCAATACTCCGTTTGATATCTGTCTCATCACGGTGTCTGTCACCGCCGTATGCTACTCGGTCCCACTCATCATTTAAATTATTAGTTTCAAATTGGATAATAGACAGTAACAGATTCCTATACTCCTCTTTATGTTTCAAGGTTTCACTGCTGACGGTATTGTCATAATCATTGATAATTATTATGGTAGGATTCGGAGTGGCGTTTTGAGCAGATTCCTCAATTACATCAACATCAGACACGATGTCTATAATACCAGACGAAGATGAAGATTCTGTACTGATTACGGTAGTAGTCGGTGTCTCTGTTGTCTGTTTAGGAGTCTGTTCCTTCCTGAACATTAATAGTGTCGACGTTTTTAGTGTTTTTATAAAACCTAATTTAGTTTTTGCCTTGTTGCCAAAAAATGGCGTAGATTCCAATTTGTCATAACCTTTTGGTACAATAGTTGTTGCTAGACTTGCATTATTTGTTCCTACAGAATAAGTTGTAGCTAAAGTTTCATCCGTAACTGCCGTCATTTCTGTGGTCATTTCAAAGGTTGTTACGTTGGCCGACACATTTGCTGTAATTATTAAAATATCGTCCATTGTAGCATTCGTGGTGTTTGATGCAGGTTTTTGAGTTAATAATTTGAACCTTTTTTTCATAACTCCTCTCCTATCCTCCTCAAACTTTTTGTCATGAGTCGAGTTAAACTTTTGTTTAACCTTTTGAGGTACAGTATAAGTTGTCGCCTTATCTTTTGACCATGTTTTGTCCATCTTTTGTTTACCTTTATCTACAAGCGTCAATGATGGTTTCTTTGGTTCTTCTGATACTGGTTTATCTTGTGATACTGCTTTATCGATCACAGTTTCGGTAGTTAACAATATTGTTGTTTGGTTGGAATTGTTAATCGGTGCTTCAACGTCTTGCAGACTTCCGAATAACTGTAACATTTGATTTATGTTCCAGCTCAAGCTGTCTGTGGTTGTTTCTATGTTGCGTTGATTCCTTTCGGGAGTGGTTTGAACAGTCATGTCTATCGTGTTGATAGCTAAATCATTATTGCTTGTGATATCAGTTAGATTTACCCCTGTCATTACTCCTTTTTGAACAACAGCGATTTCAATATTTGGTGTATCTTTGATTGAATCTCTAGCTAAGCGAGGTTCATTTGTGCCAGATTTTAGGTAGTCATACCAAAACGCACCACCGCCATCTGATATCAATGGTGTTGCCACCTGGTTATCAACTTGACGCTTATAATTTGTCTTTGATCCCTTGTTGAACTCAAAATACGAAAACAGTTTTGACTTTTTGCTCTTTCGCGGAAAAAGCTTTTTGAATCTTTTATGTTTCTTTTCTTTGGTTTTTTCAAGATCAAAATCGAGTAAAGGATCGTTGAGTGTGGGGTGTTGGGTGGGGTTTTCTGACATGAATAACGTGGGGGACCTGATCGTCCCAGACAATATATGTTCATATGTACTTGTTGTTGCCGAGGATTCAGGGTTGCAAATTATATTAACATTAATATTATCGAGAGAATATACGTTTTTTATTAACTTCTTCGGACTAGTGTTCGGTTTGTTCGTGTGAGAACGCTTATTCAAACTCTTTGTCATAATACAGTGATTCATTAAGTGAAGAAACTTATCGCCGTTCTCTTTTAACTTGTCATTGTAGCAAACTTTCAACGATATCGTTTTATTTAAGTCTTCTGCGAGGACTGCTAGATCATGAACCAGTCGGGACATACTGTCTTTTTTAGTCTTAGCAATTCTAGTAAATTGTCTTTTATCAACTGAGCAAGTTACGAAAGTCTTGCATAATCTTCCTTGGCACTTTCCTTTTACTCTTTTGTAATAATCAGATAAGCTTTTGTCTATTTTGTTAACTGAGTCTCTCAATTTCTGGCCCCCTATTGGGTTCATCCAAAAGAACGTTTGTATCTCAGTACAATGGTCAGCCATGTACCGACCAATATTGTCAAATTCAAATATGAGTTCGTCTATGACGGCATCGCTGGCTGCGCAGGCCCTGCACATAGTTTTGTTAGTTTTGCATTTACAGTTGCAGACTCTGTCGTGGCCAAAAAACTTTTTCACCGACTCCCAGTCTATGAATCTCTTGACGATATATTTCTCTGCATTTCTCTTTCTTCTCCCCGTCTTTTCTTTTAGCTTGCGAGACTTCCAAGCAAATCGAGCCAGTCTTTTGTTCTTGTTATTAACGTCTTTGTTAACTGTGGATATATTCTCATACATTTCTATCAACTGTTGGTTCACTGCTGATACAAACTCCTTGCTGAGTGTCACTTTAGCCAAACTTTTCAAACTCGTAGTTTCTTCCCTCTTTTCAGTTCGCTTTGACTCTGTCGTACTGACTGTAGCTCCGGCCGCCGCCTGTCGAGACTTTAAATCGGACACATGAAATTGACCTACGACCGGTTTCAGCGCAAACCCATCTCTGGGTTTATCGACTAGCAGATACATTCCTGGAGAAAGACTATCGTCGGTGATAATAATGCTGCTGCTACTAGGTTTGGTGGATGTGCGCGCTATGGTGCCTTCGAAAGAACGGACTTGGTACTCTAAATCCACAGGCGTTGACATCTTTGCGGAGAAGACTTTCCGTACTCTGACAGAACCGGGACCAGAGGGGGATCTTTTCATCTCATTTCTTAAATCCAAAGGTATTGCGATGTGGACTTGTATAGAGTTTGTGCTACTATTCGCTTTTATAGGCTTGATCGCGCTAGCTTGCAAGACAGTGTTGCTGTTATAACCGGCCACGTTGGGCAAATTGTCTTCGTCGCTGAGCGTGTTCTTCATGAGGTCTACGATTACTTCCAGTGCAGCCACGTCCTTGGCTGTGAAGGTGTCGAGTTGGGCCTCCCGTTTGATGTCATAATGTAAGCCGCTCTCGTGTCTTCTACAGCCACATGGCGGTTGAGTAGCGTTTGGACATGGACACTTCATTATTCCCAATTCGTAGTACATCTGCGGAATAAAAAGGGCCTTTATATCACATTTATTGATTAATAGACTGGCGTTACTGGCTCTTAATATTACACTAGATTTTTCCAGCGGCGTCACCCGCGTAAAAGTAGAAAATATCCCAAGAGAACGACTACCGCGATAAATCCTAATTCTGGGCAAGCTCTACCCGTGTGCCAAATAGGAATGTTGATAATTTTTTTTTGTCCGTCAGGTTTATTATTAAAAATATTGGACACGTATTTTGTATTTTTTTACGTAATCAAAAGATTACGGCAATACATTGAGTAGGCAATACCTTAAATGTGGCATGACGTCACTCCCCGGTAGATTTAATACTGACTAGTGACGTACCGAGCCCCCACTCCCCAACTTTAATGCGTTTTATCTAAACCATTTTTTATTAATATGATAAAGCAAAAAATACGAATCTAATATTTTTTTATTATCTGACTGATGGTTATAGAGTTTCTTTTTTTTCCCTAGTCGACATCCCTATTCATCGATTCCGTTCTCTTCCGCTAAGGCGTGGTTTGATGAATATTCTCATAAAAAAAAATCGAAACACTACCATAATTTCCTTTTTGGCTACCAATAACCAAAAAATAGAAGCAAAAAAAAAAAACTTTTCAGTGTTGTAAAAGAGTTTCAAATATATATATTTTTTTTTAATTTGAAAAAATATATTTTATGCAAAATGAAATTATTATATTATTTTTTAAAATGTTTTTTATGGTAATTAATTTACATTTAATCAACAATCAATTTGCCTAGCTTTTTCCCAACTATATTGGGGTCGGCTTCCAGTCTGACTGGATGCAGCTGTGTACCATATTTTACATGGAGTGACTACCTATCTGACATCCACAACTCAGTAACTGGGTAATGCGTTACCCCTTGGTAAGACTGGTTGTCAGATTTTCGGGCCTGTGACGACCCATAACGACTGTCAAAGATCCACGAATGACAGCCGGGAATAACGGCTTAAGGTGCTTTCCGAGGCACGGAGGAGTCTCGGTATGTAAAGATGGTCACCCATCCTCCAGTCAAGCCTCCAGGCATAAAGAGCGAGCCCGCTTACTTATAACTAATAAAGCTGTAACTCGAACTTTAGCTTTTAGTAACTTTAACTTTTTCGGTAATAGTTTATCACATGTGTGATAAACTATAAAAATAAATAAACAGTTAAAATCGTCGCAATCTAAGAAGTCGGATTAGACAGCTATAAAAATACTTTGTGTAGTGAGGGGAAAAAACAATCGGATGCTTTAAAAACAGATTCTTGAGACAATAATTAGAGTTTGTAATCGACAGTTTTATTACATGCACGAGTTTGTAATATTTAACAGTTATTACATAAATTCCAACGAAGTTTGGGTGAGATTCAAAGCCAAACCAAGACAAACTAAAACCCGACATATTGATTACTTCCGGAAGGTTTATGTATATTTAATAATAATACATTGTATGTTGTGCATCAGTGGCGTACCTAGACGCCAGACTAGGGCAAGCCACTGATAGCATGTACCCGTGTGAAGCCTGGGCGGGTGGGTTGCTAATCAAATAAAATAATAATCAAGAATAAAATTAGAATAAATAAGGGTCAGGTAAATAAATTAATAAGGTCACCCGGGGCGAAAGTAACTAAAAAAATAATTATTGTAACTTTGCCTCCCTCCACTATGAGCTACTTATATAATAGGGATATTCAAATAAACGTACTTCATTGCACAGCTTTCGATGAACATTTTCGACCTACATTCATTTAAAAATAGGCTTTGGTTTTTCATTAATTTGCATTCTTGTTGAATAAGACCAGTAATAGTTACATTCACCCCACTTTGGGGTAAAAGCGACTATTCGTTATAACCCTGTTGTAATTTGTTTCTAAATATTGAGGTCAAGAGTACATGTAGATGCACACAGTATTTTGTGTAAAAGCTATCTATAGTCGCTGGGATAGTGTTCAGTTTCAAGCAAATTTACTTTTATTTTTTTATGGGGCGAATGCGACTGTCTTCCATACTGACTAGTGTTGAGATGTAGTACCTACTACTTATCGATTAATATTTGTGAAGACATTCGATAATTAACAATAATGAAAGGTTTAAATTAAATATAGTTTTCTTAGTGCAAAAACGTAAAATCGATCTAAGTATTCATTAAGAATAAGATCAATAAATGATATTATACTCAGCTAGAGTAATACTATTTTATTAATAGAATTTAGGGCATAAAATAAATGCAAGAAAGGATTTTTTCTTTTGTTAAATGCTTTGACAAATATACGAGTACCTACGATAAGTACGCGTTGATGACTAATCTAATATTTAGGATTTTGGTCAAGAAAAAGCGATTTCTGTCTGTATTTTAAGTTTATTTAAAAAATATTATTAAAGTAAAAAAAACAATAATTCTCAGTCAAAATCAAATAAACTAATAATTCCGTATTAATCGGTAAAATAACATAAACAAAAACAGTCTTAACAGCAGTTTGGACTTTGCAAAAAACAACTTAACATTTTTCTTAAGTAATCATTCAACAAATTAATGAAATAGTTTACTTTGCTTTTTTATTTAAGCTATTTATTTCATTTTGTTAAAACTACGCAAAATCTAAAACACTTCATACTACTTGCACAAACATTTAAGCAAATAAGTGAAATTCACTTATCGAAATGTCGACTCGGAACGTCACTAGTGATTTGCAGTTTTCATACAAAAAGCATGGGGCGATTGCAACTGCAAAAATAGTTGCAATATCCCACGTGCACGAAAAGTTGAGGTTAATGTAACTATATCAATAAAATGTTAATTCATCAATCAAAGAAATATTTTTAATGTCGTAAAACTCAACACACGACGCGGCAACAAGTTGCTCCAAAATGGCGGCTGACAGAAAATTATCTGTCGGTACTATAGTAGGTGACCTAGTGATGCCATCTGTACTTTATTTGAAAAAACTATGATTCCTCTTTACACCAATAGATAGAGCTATCTACAAAAATCATTAGATTGAGAGAAAATTGAATTAGTTGCTTTAGCCTCATAGTTGCTTTCGCCCCGGGTGACCTTACACTAAATTTAAAAAAAAAATATTCACTTTTGTCACTTGATCCAGAAAACATATATTATCATCACTTTAACTGTCTTCGTCGGTTACTCTTATAATAAATTCATTTTAAATTATACTGTCAAAATGTGTGTCTCTTCTGAAGTCTTCCATTATAATTTTCTTTGTTCTTTTTACTACGTAACTACGTTGATCCAATCGTCTTTTGTGACATGTGCACATGCTTCTTTAAGCAGACCAAACATTTTTTTTTGTGGTGAATGGAGTTATAATGACTACATTATTAATTTCGTTAAACAGTCAAATGGCTACATGGGTTTAAAAAAATATGCCATTAAATTAACTATGACAATACGACAGCACTCATCCGCAAAAGTAGATGAAAAATATTAACGTTTATTATTATGTTCCTAATTTTTTTTACCATTTATTATATCCTGTTTCCTGTTGGTTCCTTTTTTATTATTTTTATTAAAATATTTAAACACACATTTTATAATAACCTTTAACTTGAGCCCAAATCATCTCTATTGCATTGTATTTATTGGCAGTGGTATGGCGGGGTTCTTATAATTTTATGACCATGTTCCTGTGCCAACTTATAGATGGCGTATCTTGGCCTCACAGGTTTATCTTGTTTTACTAATTGTAACAGTTCCGCTTTCAGTAAACTCATATCGACATACACACTATGGCTTTTTAGCCATGCCACAAGATCCGCCATTTTGTTAGCTTGTTTGGGAGGTTTGTATAGTTTGATTGAGTGATATAGCATTGTCCATAATTATTGTACACTCTTCTGGAAGATTTTGCATAAGGGTCATAAACCACTTAAAATTTTTCGGCATTCATTTCTTCGTGGTACTCTTTTGTACTTTTTGATTCAAATGCCAACAAGCAATTTTTAATAAAACCTTCCCCGGCTGATCCAGCATGACAAATAATGAGGCGTCCACCCTTTCCTATTGGGACTTTTGAGCTGGATGCTTGCGTATCATCCGTCCAAGACTGTGGTACAGTATGATTGGCATTTAACCATGTCTCATCAATATATATTACTTTGTCCTAGTTGCTTATTTTATTAATTTCTCTTAATAATGATACTCTTTGTAGTATTATGTCATATCTTTCCATCATAATTTTCCGTTTGTCGGTTTTTTTGTATCTAAACCCAATATTCTATTCTAATTGTTCTTAAAGATGTTGCACTGTATCCATCCATCAATCGTATAAGTTTGCAGATTTAAGGGACACAAGTAATTTACTTACGGTGGGGTACTTTTGTCTTGTGTAGTAGCCATAAACATGGTTTCTAATAGCATCAGCATCAAAATTATCGATACCTGTTACAGGTTTTACTTTTATTCGCTTTTTGGGTGTGTGAAGCAAATTGTCTTCACAACCAGAGAGCCCGTACTTTTCTTTTATAATTTTTCCCACTGTTTTTGTGCCAATCCCAAGCGCTTGTGCGACTCGTTTTTGTACTTTGGTAACTTCTAGAAGAGGCCCTCTATTTACTGATTCTCGTTCCAAGTATTCGTGCAGCTTCACAACCAAGTCACGAGCTTGGCTGTTAAGAGTACGTCCAAATTTAGACATGTTGACGAGTTCACAAAATAACACCAAAATCACGTAATACGTAATCAAAGTCCGGATTTAGCAAGCCAAGCCATTTTCTCATATAATTTGTTTTATTTTATTGAGTGAATTGTTTTGATTTTATTTATTTCACTTTCTCTCTACTCTTACACACGGTGTCGACATCTCTTTTTACCCTCTGTCCTATCGCAGGTATGCTGGAAGAGATTTCTTTAGAAATAACCATCACCTTTTTACATATTTTTCTGTTCTTTTCATCTTGTCTGTTTATATATGTGTATACATAATGGTTAAATAAATAAATATAACAGAAACAGTCCAAAAGTAATAGCCGAGTCTAAAAATATAACAATAACACAAGAACTTCAAAGATAGAGATAGATTCAATTCATTTTAATAAGTTAATTTTATGTACTTATAAAATATAAATGATATAATATTATGGTTCTAATTGCATTGTTATCCATCTTTATATTGATTATTATTGTATAGTGAGATCAAATTAAAATGCTGTGCTTACCTATAATTTAGATGCATGCAATTCTATTGTATTTGTTAATGATATGTACTTTGAATGTCCTTGTGTGTATTTAGTTGGTTTGCCTAAATAAATAAATAAATAGCGTGAGAATACGCGGAGCATTGACGAATCAATGACGTTTGAGACAGAAAATGGAGGATACCTAAATTATTTATTTCAATATCAGAGGTGGACTCCGGGCAACCAAATCATTTCGTATAATATCAAAATAAAGCTAAAAATATTTGTGACCAGATTTTGTTTACATAATTTTAAATATTGAATAATACAGTAATTAGGTGCACATTTATCTCTTTTTTAAATGTAATGTTTGTAAACGATTTTTCAGAAAATCGATTTTATTAGGTAAAAAAACGGCTTTTAACGGTCACAAAACTACGGCAACCAACCCAAAGACATGACATTGTAGTAACGTCCTGTCGGAATATTAATCAACGATTAATTCGTTTTTTTGAGTGCAATTTTTCAATATAAAGTTAAATTTGATGCTTACGAATGATACGCGTTGTGATAGTGTATGGTTAACATAGTAATTAATAAGGATTATGAATTTGATTTTTTCATTTCTTACATAGACGTTCATAAAAAGTTATCGCGGCATGTCAAATGAGAAACGTTAAATCCGACTTAGATTGATAACACCATAGGCAATAATAATATTAATTATGATCAATTGTCGAGGTCGCTAGCTAGCCACATATTGCAATACAACTCATAAAAAAACATTGTAATGAGTAGATTATGTCAACAATAAATTAAAATAGATTGGCCTATAAAGTAAGTAAACAATTATATAAACTAAGAAAAAGAAAAAAAGAAAGAAAATACATTTATTTGCGGTAAAATATGACACAAGCAAGGAAAAAAAAAACCAATAAAACACGAAAATAACAAATTGGAGGAAAATATGAGTCACATCCACGCAAAACGGCCATCGCTCAGCATAATGCTGGGACCCTATGCGAGACAAAGCCCCAGCGCTGGTTTTCAGCGACAACCGACGTTGACGTGATGACGTCAACCGGTGCAGCATATAGAGAAATAACAAAATAAGACAAAAAAATAAATACAATTTACACAATCAAAATCATTTTTTTTTTTAAATTTATAACTACAATAAAATATAATATTTAAACTCATATACCATACGTTCCTCAATTTCCCCCACCTACACATTTGTCTTGAGCTCCACAATAACTGATCACTCCTCCTCCTTACTTTGCATTCAACATAAATGTCTACGAACGGTCACTAACTCCCATATATCAAAAACAATAACTATACTATTGACTATGAAGGGCTTGAAAAATCTATGTCACAACACAACTGGACTTCACCCCTATTTTCAGTATAAAAGATGCAAATATGGCTACCGATAAATTACTGAATTTAATGACTGTACCCATTTCTGAAAATACCACGGTTAAAAAAGTTTCATCAAAAAAGAGAATCCTCAAACCGTGGATCTCATCAGGTTTATTACGGTGCGTATGAAACAGGGATGTTCTACACAAGAAAGTTAAAAAGTACCCAGAAAATGAAGTTCTAAAGGTTACTTACCATCGATACCGGAATTTTTGTGTTAGTATTTTAAAGAAAGCAAAGAGAATTTATGATACAGAGAAACTGAAAAAAGCTAGTAAAAACCCAAAAACACTATGGGACACTATTAAACAAGTAACGAACACCACTAAAACTAAGAATACATCTGCTCAATTACTAACTTCGTCATCATCACCTATTGAGTCTTGCAACACTATAAACTCATACTTCGTTAACATTGGCGAGAAAGTTGCAAGTGATATTATTCACACTAGTACTATGCAACCGGTGGCGGTCGCTCAGCCCATTTCTAATATCACATCGACTTCATCGTTCGTCCTGGATCCTACTGACCTTGACGAAATTACAACAGTCATTAACTCACTGCGCTCTGATGCTGCGACTGGCTGGGATGGCATATCATCCCACATCCTGAAGCGATTTCAACCTCCCTAGCACCCATCATATGCCATATTTTTAACCTCTGTTTCGAGACTGCCGTCTTTCCCTCTTCTTTTAAAAAGGCAATCATTCACCCGGTTGTCTTCATGGGAGGCGACGGGAACCTGCCGAATAATTACCGTCCCATTGCTGTTCTGACTGCTTTATCCAAGGTTCTAGAACGTCTTATTAATAAAAGACTTGTATACTACCTAGAAACAAACAAATAAACAAACAAAACAAACTAATATAAAACAAACTAATATCACCACAACAATCTGGATTTCGTAAAAACAAGTCAACGTGTGACGCATTTCAGGAATTATCTAACAATATCGTACAAAACCTGAACACTAATAGAAAAGTCCTAACAATATTCTTAGACCTCGCGAAGGCATTCGATACCGTCCCCATCCGTTCTCTCTTACTCAAACTTGAAGGGATGGGTGTCAGGGGATTGCAACTCACAAATCGCTCCCAGGTAGTCAAGATTGATCGTCACCTCAGTGATGAGCTCCCTATCTACTATGGCGTTCCACAAGGAAGATAAACCACTTATGCAATATAAATATCCCCAATGCCAAGATAACATAATTTGCAGATGACACTGCAATAACTTTTGCCGCCAACATATGGTCTGAACTCGAGGACAAGGCGCAGCATGACTTTGATGTAGCGCTAAATTGGCTTTGTTTCCATACGCTTACCCTTAATACCTCCAAAACCAAGTTCCTTACCTACTCGATCAGCTCTGCTACCCAACCAAACTCACCAATATCACTTAAAGCTGACACATGCAATTTGCAAAATCAAATTTCATGCCAGTGTGCACCTATATCCTCTACGGATGAAATCAAATACCTAGGTATAGTCATAGATAAGAATCTTAAATTTAAATCTCATATTAATATCCTTACCGCTGCCGGTAAGATTTGAAGATATATATAAGTTTGCGAACTCTGCAGTTCGCAAACTTATATATATCTTCAAATCTTTAAGAAATATTGCTAACCCTATAATTATACGTAATGTCTCAAATTCAAAAGTCATTTATACAAACTAGGCTGAGAATCAGCATTTTTCGAACGTCAAAATTACATAAGACAGTCCCCCAAAACGCCCACCCTTCACCATCTCTCGTCTATTTTGCCTTATGCCTATCTATTATTACTTATTGTATTCCCTGTTGGGGTGGTGCTGCTAAATCTTTAGGCATAAATTTCATATTCATAATAAATAAACAGCAGAACCATCATATCGCAGAAAGTTTATACAAACATGCAAACAAGCATACACCATGCATGCTGTGAGCAAGTAGCAGGCAGCAGGCGTGGTTTCTGTCACGGCTCCGGCGCTGCGGGGCTCCGGCGGTCCCACGCGAGCTTATCGTTACAAATAGTTTTAACGCTCACCACACCACCAGCCAGCTCGCGGGCCATCTTGCCCCTCCGCACCTACGCTAGCTTAAATTACACTTTAGGATTAGGGCAGACAAGACTGAGTCGGTTTTGCAGAGATTCGTTTCGTTCACTAACTTTTTTGGCACAAAATATTGACTTTTTAAAACAATATTTTAATTTAAGATTTAAAATGCTATTTTATAGAAATGGCAATATGAGTGAAATTATTCCAAATAAAATTCTGCCATCTTAAAAGTATTCCATTGTAAATTCGGACATATAAACATTCGGCCAAACAATAATTATATTAAATAATTTTGATACATTTAATAATCGTTTAAATAAATGTAAATAATAATAAATGTAAATATTTACTATAAGTACTAGTTTTTTTTTATATATATGTGTTTATGTATTTGTATGTATGTTTATTTTATATAGAATAGTTTTGTTTTAAGTTTTAATTTAAATTTTCTTGTTTCGACTTTTCTACACACTGTGTCTACATTATCTAATCCTACTTTCCTCTCGCAGGTCTGCTGGAAGAAATTTCTTAAGAAATAAGCAGTACCTTTGTGCTCTTTTATGTTAATATTGTGTCCTGTTTAAGTGTATTGTGTGTACATAAATAAATAAATAAATAAATTCCGGAGCATCAAGATTCTGCCAGATAGAGGGAACCCTGTTAATAATACTACACACAGTGCCGGGGCGGCGCAAACCGTTGCAGAGCGGCAATCGTTTGTTTGGCGGCTCTTTTGTGCGGCAAACCTTATTATAAACACAAATTAACGATTTAGTTTAAAACTTACTGTTTATAATTTATATAAGGCTCGTGTGTTAACAAGACCTTTATTCACCAAACATGGATACTTCGCCTGCAGAAGCCGCCCAAGTAGTGGCGTTGCTGGATTCTGGTCTTTGTCAACGCGTTGTGGCTGCAAGACCACATCTAAGCTTCTCGTCTGTTCATATAGTGTACAAACGCTATCGAGGGACTGGTTTAATCACGCGCCGTTCAGGATCTGATAGGAATTGGGCCACTTCTGAACGAGACGACTGATTTATTGCAACCGTTTTTTGCGTAATCGACACCTTTTTGATTTCTGGGTAATTGTTCGATGGGTGACTGTGAGTGACTCTACAATTCGTCGAAGGTCGAAGGAAAATAGAAATAGAAATCATTTATTTGCCAATAATGTAGGTATACAGATATGATGGTAATTTTTACGAGAGTCCCGATACATTTTGCCGTACGGCATGCAAAATTATTTATCATAAAACATTCAGTAATCAAAAAAATAAACAAAGAAACATAAAAAATTGCATTCCATTCACTCAACATTTGCTAACAATATTAACGATTCACAATATGACGTTCGGAATTAGTCCCAATGCCAATAATAGGAATGTGGATTGGTACCACAAAAGCCAGCTAAAATTAACAACAGACTATCGAAGAGCGCGCCAGAGCATTGCATATACAGATCAAGTTAAATTTGCGAGTAGCAGCAGACGTGATGGATATAAAAAAATATTAAACATGATCAAACAAAAAAGACAAAAAGATTTGAAAACTATTGTTTTGGGGTCAGCGGCCGTAGTTAGTGTAATTACTTGAAATATCGGTGTAAACTTCATAGACGTGGTGGGTACCGATACTAAAACGCGATAAAAAAATAAAAGTCAACCCTTAATTCAAGTTACTCGGTAATACGGGCTGGTGCTGCATTGTGATGTTTTAATGCCATCATGGTTCCAGTGCAAGAAAGAGATGGAGCTATAGATGACCGTTAGTACCATTCCTTTCTCGATGAGGAATAATAATGACATTAATACTTCATAATACAACCGCTGGTGTCCGCAACTCTACGTCAATGCGCATGATATATGCCAGTGACCTTGACGGGTTAGCTGGCATGTTCTGTACTGAGCTAACGCAACGCGTCGTACGTCCAGTCAGTAATACTGAGCTAACGCAACGCGTCGTACGTCCAGTCAGTAATAGGACTCGCCCAGCAAGTAATGCTGTCCAAAATTAGACGCATTATTAATTTATTATACATAAAACAAAAGGTATTTTAATAAACACGTATCCTAAAATATCAATGATTAAATTATCTATAAAATAGTGAAGGTTTCAGAAAAATACGCTTGATAGATTTTGCGTGATTCTCAAATTTTTTATCCGCGTTAGACATAACTTTGTTATATTACATAGTGAAATTAATTTGTAAAGTTATCTAAAATATTAATATACAGGGCGGAATGGACATCGACGCGAAAACTGCTGTTTCATAGAAAAGTTCAATACCTACGCGGTCAAAATATATGGAACAGCTGATTTAAAAAAAAATAACAGACGAATAGTTTCAACGGTTCAAAATCATGTACTGAATCCATGGTATCCGTGTTCGCGTCGATGTCGGTTCTACCCTGTATTAAGTTGTTAAGAAAATTCTCTAATTTAGCATATAATTTACCAAATCATTTACACTATTTCGCTTTTTGGCGCACTGCCGCACGGGTCGATCCGTCAGGTTAAGCTACGCTTGCCGGGGTTGGTCTGTGGATGGGTGACCATCTTTACATACCGAGACTCCTCCGTGCCTCGGAAAGCACGTTAAGCCGTTGGTCCCGGTTGTCATTCGTGGATCTTTGACAGTCGTTACGGGTTGTCAGAAGCCCGAAAGTCTGACAACCAGTCTTACCAAGGGGTATCGTATTACCCAGTTACTGGGTTGTGGAGGTCAGATAGGCAGTCGCTTCATGTAAAATACTGGTATTCAGCTGCATCCGGTTAGACTTGAAGCCGACCCCAATATAGTTGGGAAAAGGCCAGGCAGATTGATTGCTTAGCTGTGATCTATAAAATCATCAAATGTCTGTTATCGTCGCCTTAAGTTACTAACACTACCGCGGTGTTGAGTATCACTTACAAATTTGACCCTGTATGCCACCCGGCTGTGCCAAGTCGTACCGAATCATACCGAGCTTTGCTCAATTCGGTACGATTCGGATTCGGTGTGACATCTTTAATTTATCTGGTGGTGGTACTGCCTATCCGGACACAGACCAATAATATACTTAAAATAAACTTACCTGATCATTAAAAGTTTCAGGCTCAAAATATATGTCGCAATTACAGATCTGATGATTTGATTTACATTTTTGGGGTTGAAAGCTCGCTGGTGTTACATCTTCCGATTCATCCTGACTCGGCGGCAGAATAATCTAACAACAAATCAAAATTAGTGAGCTGTTCTATTGTGAATAAGCAATAGGAAAGAGCAAACAATTCGGTAGCAACAAAAACAAAAGGGCAGTCAAATGAAACAGTTTGAAAACAGAAAAAACAAATAATATATTGTTTGCCTAGGGAGCAAACCACTATATTTAAAGCGTGTTTCTTTGTGTGTACGTCACTCGAGCTTAAAATAGTGTTGCTCCCGAGGTGAACACTCTACTTTTTATCATATCACCCTCCATAAGAAATAAACGTTTGCGGGCCGACCCCCTGAGGCGCAATCAAATCAGCCGGTTTTATTTGGGTGGCAAATCGGAACGGGAAAGCGTGTCAGACTCTTACTGACTTAAACCCATTCCTGTTCCTTCGGTTGCCTTTACGTTGCCAGGGGCCACGGTATCGGACTTTCGGACTTTCCCGCAACCCCGGCAGGCATCGGTCCCATCAGACCCCTTCACCCGCTGACATCTCTGTGAGGCGCGCGTGGAAAACAACGCGCCGTCGACCCGGGCCTGGTCCTTACCGGACTGCAAGCTACTCATTGCTCACCGACCGCGATCAGGCAATATACGTAGTGATAACACCCGGGCGTTTCCTCCCGCCTTATCCGAAATAGGAACCTCCCGAAACAGCCGTGTCCGGTGACGACCTGCGTCAGGTGGAAGGTGAGGACGCCCTGGCGCCTCTCTAGCCACTCTTTAAAGAGGGGACTTATCGCCGCAATAGTGGCGTGCCCAGCACTGTGTTGCGACAATCGCACTCTCCATGACACCACGAGATCCCGCCGGAGCTCTGTCCGCTGTGCCGCGAATTTCTCGCGGCATTGGAGTTAAGCCGGTGTTTCGCCTCCTCGCGCCACTCCTAAATGTGCGCGAGGACTTTTGCCTCCAGATCCCATGGCGGCCATCCGGCAACCGCAATCAGACCTCACTATCGTATTTAGCACCTTTGAAAACTATGAAAACGACACCCATGACGAAAAATGTGAAAATTTTCGCATCCGCATCTTAGATTTCCATATTGACCTGCTTTAGCACCCTCAAATCTATGAAAACTACTCCTATGACAAAAAACTAAAACTTTTGCAACTGCCATCTAGGATTTTCATTTTGACCAAATTATCACCTTTACTAATCAATTTTACCAATCAATTTTTAAAAATCAATTTTCGGTGAAGTCTCCATTGGGTACAGCGACGGAGGTGCTCAATGTTGACGTACAAAGTAGGGATGCCGGGACTGCCTTTCGGGCTAAGGACGTAGCTAAAGCCATAGGGCTTATCTCGAGAGGTAAGTCTCCGGGTCATGATGGTCTCAGCATTGAGCACCTACAACACGCCGGCCCACACATTGCTAGGGTATTGGCTATGTTTTACTCGCTGTGCGTGAGCCATTCTTACTTGCCCGCAGACTTCATGAAAACAGTGGTAGTACCTGTAGTGAAGAATAAAACTGGTGACCTTACTGATAAGAGTAACTACAGGCCTATTTCTCTTGCCACTGTAACTGCTAAAGTGTTTGACGGTTTGCTTAATTCACAGTTAAATAGATCGGTAACACTACACGATAATCAGTTCGGGTTTCGCCCCCGGCTGTCCACTGAAAGTGCAATACTGTGTCTTAAGCATACCGTCAAATATTATACAGACCGTAAAACACCCGTGTATGCGTGCTTCCTTGATCTCTCCAAGGCTTTCGACCTTGTAGTGTATGATCTACTGTGGAGCAAGCTGAGGAGCATAGATTTGCCGCCGGAGCTCATCAGCGTGTTCCAGTACTGGTATGCGCATCAGTCTAATAGTGTTAGGTGGGCGGGGGCAATGTCGGATGCGTATCAGCTCGAATGCGGAGTCAGGCAGGGTGGTTTAACATCCCCTACCCTGTTTAATTTATATATTAACGGGCTGATCGTGGCGCTCAGCAGCCATCATGTCGGCTGTCACATTGACGGTACATGTGTCAATAATTTAAGTTATGCTGACGACATGGTGCTGATGAGTGCTTCGGTATGCGGCTTGAGGAAGCTGTTACAGATATGCGAGGAATATGCTTGTGGCCACGGTTTACTGTAATGTAAAGAAGAGCCAGTGTATGATCTTCGAGACCGCCAGTGCAAAATGTCCGGGAAGCATACCTCCGGTCAGACTAAATGGGGTTCCTTTGAAAAAGGTTGACCAGTTTACATACTTGGGGCATGTTTTGACTGTCGACCTCAAAGATCACGCAGACATGGAACGGGAGCGGAGGGCGTTGTCTGTTAGAGCTAACATGATCGCCCGCAGATTTGCGCGGTGCTCTAATGAGGTTAAGGCTACGCTCTTTAGAGCGTACTGTACTTCCTTGTACTCATGCAGTCTGTGGGCTAACTACTCTAACAGAAATTACAGCGCCATCCGCTTCCAGTATAATAACGCGTTCAGAGCGGTGATGGGGCTACCCCGACACTGCAGCGCCTCGGGTATGTTCGCAGAGGCACACACCGATTGTTTTCACGCGACCATGCGCAAGCGTGCCGCGTCCTTGTTGCGCAGGGTACGGGTTAGCCCCAACATCGTACTGGCGATGATTGCGGGAAGACTGGACTGCCCCTTCATTCGGCATTGTTCCAGCAGACATGTTGCTGTACCAGTGTCGGAGAGAGGGTATTAATTTTAGTTTTTAATTATTTATTTATTTTTAATTATTTGATTTATTTTGCTTTTGATTTATTGTATTTAATTAATATTGTTAATTTTGTTAATTTGGCTATGGGTGTTATTTACCTGATAATAAATGAATTATATATATATTTTACTCTCTCTTGCGAGCCTGTTACTTGTTCATACAATGTTCAAATTTATCATCATGGGTATCGTTTTCATGGTTTTCAAGGGTGCTAAAGATCGGCTTTGGAGTGCGGTCAAAATGAAAACCCAAGATGGCGGTTGCGAATTTTTTATTTATTTTAATCGGGGGTCGGACCCCGCACATGTTTTTTTATTTAAAAAATGGGTGGTAAAAAGAAGAGTGTTCACCTCGCGAGCAACACTATTTTATGCTCGAGTGACGTACTTTGAATCCAGAGCGGAGCGAATGATTCTAGAGTATAATCCTGAGCGCAGCAAGGGATTCGAATAAACACACACACGCCTTAAAAAAATAGTTGTTTGCGTCCTAGGCAAACAATCGACTATTTGACCGAATTTGTCTCCCACAGAGCAGGAAACGCATTGGTTTGACTGTTAGAGGAGGAATTGTCAACACTTACATAGACCAAACCAAGCGTGTCACCGAATACTCGAAGTACTACACAAATGACGTATCGAATTAAGCGTCGTGCAGACTGGTGCGACGCGACACGCGACGTAACACTGATAATTGTTCTACCGTGAAATTTTCTTAGAAATGTTGCGCCGTCGCGTCGCGCTGGTCTGAATGAGGCTCAGTGTTGAAAGCCTCGTGCCGACCAGCGTGACGCGACTGCTTGATGCGACGGCTTTTAAAGCGGTCACAACAGCGGTTTTACAGCAGTTGTGCGCTCAATGCATTTTCGGTGACACGCATTTTATTAGTACTGTTGGTTCCGCGGCCAGTTGAGGAGTAAGTTAATTTAGCATTTACGAGAATAGAACGACTTTTGAAGATGTTTTAAAAAAAATGGAAGCAAGGAAATAATAAAAAAATAGAAACAGGTGTACGTAATTGGATCTTAAAAATATGAAATGTTGTCAATTTCCACTCTGTAAGGACCGTTAAGGAGTGTTATACATTTGGTCGACTCGGCGGCATCAAATGGCGGCAGAATCAAATATATTAATTCAAATATATGATTCGGCTTTGGCTTAGGTAGATGTCGAACGCAGAGTACTTATTGGCACGAGTCGGATGAAAGCCGATTATGTAGCAGTAATTGCTTCAGGTCGGCTGTTATTCTGCAAATACTGCTAAATCGAATGTGCCAAGCCGAGCAAGTGTGCAGCACCTCTGAGATTGACGTCAAAATATTATATTATAGCGAACCTGCTCTGGAGAGCAGTGTGGTTTGCACGATACGCGCAATCCTTCACCATCGTATCCTCTCTTAAGCGCCAATGATATTGTCTTGGTTACAGCCTGATTTAATACATCGTCTGTGGAAAACATTACATTACGCCTGTATTCATATCGCTTAACTTAAGTACAGGCATGTAGTCCACCCTCCTTTCGCCAGTTCTGTTTAAGATCCATGTCACAGGGGGCGCCTCTTGTCAGCAACCGAGCACAAATCCAGACTACGTACATAGTCTAGATTTGCGTACCACACTTACAATCCTTAAAATTTTGAAGGAAATTACTCGAAAACATGAATAACGTAATGAACGTAATTGAACTTTCAAAATGAAAGGCATTGCCATTGCCATTGCCAAGGCATTACGCAATACCCCGCTGGTTGCTAATAAGAAACATGCCATGGTATGGGTATGTGATAAGGAGAAATTATCATGTAGTACGGGAGTTTTATGCATGAATGTAGATGCTTATAAAACTAGAGAAAGACAAAAGAAACTTGCAATAACTTACAATTAGTAAAACTAAATAAAATGCAAGCCGCGCGCTGCGACGCGATGCGACACGAAATGCTAGCACGCGACGATTGCAAGTCAGTCGCTGCCTGTACTATGATTCTACAATATAGCGGCGCGATATTTATAGCGTATAGAGCTTACGTTTCCTAGGAAAGCGGTCCCGCCACATTATAACGGCCGTCATGAAAATATGTCATTTTCACAAGTAAATTAAATTAATATAATTATTTATTTTCTTACCACAAATTACAGAGAAAGTAATTAAATAGTTTACAGACACAATTTTATAATTAATTTGTGGAAGACTGGTGCCTAAAATAAGTTTTTTACATTACAATAAGTAATTCGACATAATGGTCAAATTAATGGCATTTAACTGACGCTGTCTAAAAATATTATAACACGCGTTGTGTCAAGTAGCGAGCGCTATATTTTGTGTTTAAACGCTCTATAATCTTTATTATTATAAAACTATACTTTAAATTAACCACCACTACTCACATGGTTCTGGTGAATCAGGAAGTGAAACACAGGTTCGCTTTGGCTTACATTTGGAGCTCTGGGTCGTGGCATTCGTATGCGCTGTAGCGTTCGATCGCTTGGTGGTCGCAGTTTTATTTTTAATTTTTTTGAATCTGTTTGGTAGAACTGAAAATTTATACAAAATTAACCCTTGAGCTAAGACTTCTGTTGATCTTATAGTGACGTTTACGGCCCGCGTGTATAGTATAGTTAGCGCGGTTCAAACTGAAACATTTACAGCATGGGTCAGACGCGTAACAATTGACTCGATACACACACTAACCCCCGAATACTGAAACGTCACTCAAAATTTAAGGGCTGCTTAACATTTGAGCAGCTCCTAAACTTTAGATTTCGTATTGTCAAACGTCACTTTTGAGTATCTGTTAAATATAAGTGCTACTTAAATTTTGAGTGACGTTTCAGTATTCGGGGGATAGATTACCATATAATCAGCATGATGGTTGCTCCCATTCGTGAGCAGAAAACCAACCAAAATGCCTTACGCATAATGTCCCTTCCGCAAAATGTCCCTTCCGCAAAATGTCTCTTCCGCAAAATTTCCTTTACGCAGAATGTAACTACCTTTTGCAAAAGAATCTCTCGCGGATGTCCCTTTCGCAGAATACCTCCTTTTCACAATGAATAGGAGTAAATGTCCTCAATAGGCAGTGGTAATTTCGTAGAATCTAGTGACCCACCTTTAAAGCATAAAAAATACTCACGAGCAGAAAACTTAAATAGCCTCCTTTGTCGGTCCTTTTTAAAGCAAGTTTTCTTCTTGTCTTTGTCTTTGCTTGGCTTGCTGCGGATTGTGGTTGATTTCACCTGCTTCAGGTTGTAGACCAGTGAGTCCGGCTGAGGTGTTAATGGAAATGTAGGTGCAGGCTTAGTTGCATGTTTAAATGCAGGCTTCGTTGCAGGCTTCGTTGCAAGTTTACTTGCAGGCTTCGTTGTAGGCATAGTTGCATGCTTTGTTGCAGGCTTAGTTGGAGGCTTAGCAGGGGCGACGGTTTCACACATTCTCATGCCTATCGGCTTCCCTTTGGAACAACGACTAATTGAGTTTACTATTACTTAAAAATAATAGTCCATACATACATATTCACAATAAAGGTACCTATTTTTTTTTTTATTTTTTTTTTATTATAATTCACAAAACTGATGTACAATCACAAATGCAATGAAACAATTACCAAACAACAGGTCTGATTGACATCTACTAGATGTGAATCTAGCATGCGTAATTTATGCTAAACACTTACTATTTAAAACAAAACAAAAAAGACAAAGATAAGCAAAATTTACAAATTGTGAGCTTTTGCTTAAAAAGTTTTGGGAAAGAACAATAAATATAAAAACAAAAAATAATTATACAATTATGACTCTAAGTTTAGTCCTAACTGAGGCTACTGAACCAGCAAAGATGTCTATTTCACCACGAATAGAGTTCGCAAGAGAAAGCATGCGGCAAATGGGTGAAAAATTTCCTATATTAGTTCGACTATGAGGCAGAACGAAAGTCCTTCGGTTAATTAAGCGGCTACTACTGCGTGGAACACTAAGTTTGACTTTTTCTAAAAGCTCGGGAGAATCTATTAAACCATTTATTAATTTAAACAAAAACATGAAATCCAATGATTTCCTACGTGCGCTTAAGGATTTCATTTTGTAATGACTCAGCCGAGAGTTATACGAGTTCAGACTACGACATCTGTTATCTGAGTAACTTAAGTGATAAAGAAACCTTTTTTGAACGCGCTCTATCCGATCAGAGTGCACCTGATAAAACGGGTTCCAAACCGTACTGCAATACTCCAGAATACTCCGAATGACGCTGTTGTAAATGGAAACAGTCAGAATTGGTTCCTTAAAAATTTTCATTTCCCTCACGATGAAACCTGACAATTTAGATGCTCGACTAATCATTTGGTCGTAATGATTTCTAAAACTTAAACTACTATCCACTAAAACACCAAGATCCCTAATAGTATCAACTTCTTGGAGCGGGGTGTTATTAATCAAGTAATAATTTTGAGATAATTTCCGTTTTCTGCTAAATTTAATGAAGTAACATTTCTTTTGATTTAATGACATTTTATTTTGCATGCACCAATTATAAACTTTATTTAAATCTAGCTGAAGCTGAATAATATCGGATTCGTTGTGTATAGTTCGATATATTTTTAAATCATCAGCAAACAGTTTATATTCCGAATCAATCTTGCAGCCCAAATCATTTATAAATACTAAGAAAAATAGAGGTCCCAAGTGCGACCCCTGAGGCACCCCTGATGGTATGTAACATTGTTTAGATTTAAAACCCTTAAGATACACCAATTGTGAGCGATTTCTTAAGTACGATTCGCACCAACGCAGCAACGACCCATGAACTCCCATACTTTCTAATTTAGCAATTAATAAGTCATGATCTACCAAGTCGAAGGCCTTTTTAAAGTCGGTGTATATTGCATGCACTTCTCTACCGTCATCCAATGCAGATGATATAAATGAAACATACTCGACTAGATTAGACAGTGTCGATTTTTTGGGGCGAAAGCCGTGCTGATGATCATCCAGCACACTTTTAAAGTGAGTAAACATTTTTTTCTGAACAAGCGATTCAATAATTTTACCACAAGCGGATAGAATGGACACTGGTCTGTAATTTGCAACATCATCAACACTACCAGATTTAAAGATTGGCGTGATATGCGCTATTTTCCACTGATCAGGAACTACGCCCTGTGCTAAAGAATAGTTGAACATTGTAGTCAGAGGATCGGCCAGGTTCGCTGCACATTTTCTAAGGAAGAGAGGAGGAATTAAGTCAGGCCCGGGTCCTTTATCACAATCTAGGACAGACAAGTGTTTAAAGACTTCTTCCACTTCAAGTCTGCACTGGCTGAAACTGTTATTGTTACAGGGAGTCGGTTCAATTGGCATTGAAGAGTGTATGTCATCGTTTATTCCATATATGGACTTAAAATTATCGGAAAACAAGTCACAAATTTCCTGACCGCCCCTGGCAAACCTAGTGTTATTCAAAGTCATTTTGTTGGGAATATAATTGTTACCTATCCGTTTACTTTTTAAGTACCTCCAGACATGCTTAGGATTGGTGCGCAGATGTTCAGCTATATTTTTTTTAAAATTAGCATAACAGTGTTTTATCAATTCGCTGCAACGCATTCTCAGGCATTCGAACATAACTTTATCTCTAGGATTCCCATATTTTTTATATACATTGTGATATTTAGCTTTTTCTTTAATAACTTTTAGTAAAGCTCGACTATACCAGACAGGATAGCGTTCATCTCGTGGTTTTGTTATCGGAGTATGCAGTTTAATAATTGGCATAAGAATGTCATAGAATTTCTGCAACATTTCGTTAATATTAGTTATAGAACTCCATTCATCAGACCAGGCAATTTTTGCAAGTTCTGCGTTGACCGCTTCATAATTACAGAGATAAAAGTTTAAATACGGGATTTTATTTTGCACTAGAGGAGTGCTATGATTAGTTTTAAACGAGATCTCCAGCGCTGGGTGATGAGGATCAATTTGTATAAGCGGAACTGAGGCCTGAGACACTACCACTTTGTTGTTACTGCTACTAAGAACTAGATCTAAAGTACGATCTGACGTGTTGAGTATAGTGTTGCATTGATGAAGGTCATTAAAGGCTAGCATGTCTAAAAAAATGTGTTCTATATTACAACTAGATCCTTTGGGGACCAATAAACCAGAATCCAAATTATATTCCCACGAAATACTACCCATATTAAAATCACCGATTAGTAAGTTGATAGAATTGATTTTGGTTTTTTTGTTAATTACTTCTGTAAAGTTTCGAAACAGTGTATCGATATAATCTTGTTTGATTGGAGGTGGAATATAAACCGCACAAATATTAATATGTAAGCCATTCTCACACTTGATTGTGATCCATAATTCCTCACAATGGGACTCCCAATTTAATCTTCGTGATACCTCATATTTTTCCAAAGTTGCAACAAACACCCCCCCTCCATCCCTTTTTGTAACCGAGGATACCGTAGATGACCTATCGCGCCTAAACACTCTGTATCGATTATCTAAGAATTCATGGTCCAACACCGTATCATTGAGCCAACTTTCAGTGCCAATAATTATATCATAATCAAAATTTAAAGCAGCGGTATAAAAATCTTCTGTCTTGGTTCGTAAGCCTCTTACATTTTGATAATAGATTTTACAGTTGAATTTAAATTCTTATAACATTATTATGCGTGCAAAGTATCTGATTAATAAAATAATGAATTACAACAATTCTACACATTCCATATTTTTAACTAGCAGAGATTTAGTTGTTACATCTTTCCTCGCAAATATGCGACCATTCCGAACCCATACAAAGTTATATTTCTTTTCCTTAGCAGCGATTCTTGTCGCTGCATGCAGTTTTTTATTAGCCAGAGTCAGATTTTCCGTCACAAAAATCGGCTGCTTTTCCCCACCAATACCAATATGGCTGCTGTTCAACTTTTCCGACTCATTCTTCTTATTAAAGTTTCTAACAGCAGCAAGTAGATTATCACGAATGCGAGGACTGGCTAACTTGACGACTATGCTACGTGGTCGATTTGTATCTTCATTTAATTTGGCAACTCTATGAAATGACTGGATTTCGTTGTCGTGAAGTTCATTTCCCACAATCCTACCCAACTGTTTCACGACCGTTAACAGGTTTTCAGTTTTGTGTTCAGGAACGCACTGTATCTCGATATTATTCTCACGTGCCAATTGATCAATTTGCTGCAGTTTAGTCTCCAATTCCCTCACTTGAGCGCTCATCGCGGCGTTATTCTTGAGGAGTTCGGCAATACAATTACTATTTTTAGCATTAAATTCGACTTGATCATCGTAAGCGTCAGAAAGAAAAGTAACAGTCTTCTTAAAATCGTCCAAGTCTTCATGCATTGAAGAAAATCTCAAGGTTAGGTCATTTACTTCCCTTTGGACAGTAGCAAGAGTGGTTTCAAATTTCGCCAAAGAAACCTGTTGACTGTCAAACTTTTCATTCATTTCCTGCCTTAATTTACGAATTTTAATACTCGTACCTACATAATAAGATTTAAAAAAAAATACAAAACCGCGTAACTATAGTTTCTCATAAATCGCGTATGCAGTTTACATTTTTAGGGTTCCGTAGTCAACAAGGAGCCTTTATAGTTTCGCCATGTCCGTCTGTCTGTCTGTCCGCGGTTTAGCTCAAAAACTATTGGTACTAGAAAGTTGTAATTTGACATGAGTAATACACGTTAATGACGCCAAAAAAGAGTAATAAAATAAAATATTGAAAAAAACAATTATTTAGGGGTACCCTAAATAATTGTTTTTTAATATTTTATTTTATTACTTTTTACTTATTACTTAAAAAAAAAAAAAAACAATTATTTAGGGTCCTCCCCACACGTAAAGTGGGGATGATAATTTTTTTTTCGTCCGGATAGGATCGTTGGATAGGTCTTTCAAAAATATTAGGGGTATGGGAAAACCGTTTTTTGATTAAGTAAACCATTCGTGACTTATCAAGCTTTAAAGTACCGATTTTCGTTAGGAGTCAAGTATCCACCCCTCTACCAACTAAACGGTTGTAGTTAGAAATTCAAATGTCACGGCAGTAAGTACTACTGCCGTGACATTTGAATTTATATATTTTATATATAACGAAGTTTAAAGGAAAACTATCACACATATGTCGGCTTTACAAGTTTACGAGTAATAATCGACCAACTTAAATTTGCGGTTGCAAAAACATGTTCTCCCATATATTCCGTATGGTAGAACATGTTTTTCAATTACAAAGTTAAGTTTGTTATTACGATAAATTAATTCCAACTACGGAACCCTTCGTTGTTGCGTGGTCCGACACGCACATGGCTGGTTTTGTTTGTCTCATAGTCCGGTCATAAGTTGGGTTATTCCACTAATCGTTAACCCAAAATATAGGGGTAAGGTTACATTAATTCGCATAAAGCCGAATCTTGGTTTGACTGTTTACATCATCAATATAAAAGAAATGTCAAAAGTCTATCGAACGCGCAAAAAAGTTATTCAAGTTTTGCAAAAATAGGTTTTTTGTATTTTTTAGCCAAACGGTATGTTTTATCATAAAAATACAGATCTCTAAAATATCTCTAAAATTGTCGTTACACTTTTTTTCCTAAGAATCACCGTTTTTGAGATATAGCAATTCAAAAATGTCAATCTCCATAATAGGCACACGTTTCCACGCCACCTGTGAGGTAGTATTCACGGCGCGCTTTTTTAAACGGGGTTGTCCCGGTAGGCGTTTCCACGGTATATTGCAGTCACGGATATCGATTGCAGTCTTGTAATAAAATAATGTTGTTTTCAATATTGGGTCAATTTCAACAAGTCGTGATTTTTTTCACTTTCCAGAAATTTTGCAAAAATAAAACCAAGTAGAAGTCCGGATCAGTATTAAAAGGCGGGAAATTAACTTTTTTGCTAACATGTTATTCAGTGTAGTGTCAGAAGCGAACTGAAGAGTGGCGCAAAATTAAATGGCGTCGATTTCTATGTGGCTAACACTAGAAAATGTCCCTTGTTTCGCGTTGTTTTTGCGTTATACGATCTTACCCCATTACCCAAACGTAGCCGAATAAATTTAACATTAAATGTTGAAACGAACATACAGTCCAAATAATTACATGCAATGAGGTATACTATTACATACAAAAATACTATTAACTTCCCTTATACCTTGCACGACATAAAATTGAAAAAAACGGAGTGCTCACGTGATCTTGGCGTGTTACTTGATTGATAATTACATTTAGACACCCATATCGACAACATAATTAACAGTCTTTCAGATGTATGGTTTTGTCATGCGGTCTTGTAAAGCCTTCTACTTTTCTCTTCTTATACATATAAAACACTAGTCCGTTCACAGTTGGAATACGGGGTACCCATCTGATAAATATATAAATATGATCATATGATAAATATAAGCAAGCAATAGAAATGGTTCAGATAAAAATTCTTCATGCCACGCACTATAAGTGCTTCCGTACAAGGATTCCGTTATGCAGATTTGCTAAATCATTTTATGATTCCAGACGGAGCTTGGATTCCAGACGTTCACTGATCATGGTTGTGATGCTGTATGGTATGTGCAATAGCAAGTTTAATTGTACTGAGCTACACAACTTTACATAACTTAGTAAAATTTCTAAATTACATCAAGTGAACGTATTATAAATAAAACACGCGTACTTAAAAAGTACGCATATGTTTTATTTATTTAAAATTAACTAGGCATATAATGTAAACAAACTACTTATCTTTAGGTTGAAAACATATAAAGTCCTATTCAACTTATTGAATTAATTTTATTTTTTTACTTCGACTTCTATGATATTATTATAAATAAAACATATGCGTACTTAAAAGACCTAAATTTATTATTAAAAATGTTCGCGGTTGACCCACCTTCACTCTGAACCTTTACACCAGTGTTAAGATAGGGAAATTTCTAATAGCAAAAGTCAAAGTGAGAAGTGTCAAAGGGACAGGTGTCAAAGTGACCGATACGGGTACCAAACTATGAAATGTCGAATACGAGTGTAACACGGGTAAAAAAAAACTTCCCGTGGTACTACTAGATCGCTTGGTAGTTCTACGGGAGTATTTTTTACCCGTGGTACTACTGGTAGTAATACTGGTAGTACCACGGGCAACAAACGGACTCTAATTAGTGGCGTTAGGTCTGATCATAAAGGTCAATTTATATATCCTTTGAATCAGATAAACAGTAACGTTTAAATAAAACTATTCAGTTAATACCTCTTACAGTACATCGAAAATGTTTAATAATAAATGTTAATGAATAATATTTTTTATACTTTTAAATGTTTTTAATAATATTTTAAAATATTAATTTAAAAATATTATTTGTATGTGTTATAGTGGAATAAAGGAGATGTTAATTAATCATAATAAAGTAGTACCAATTTTTAAATCGGGTAGTAAGTGATCCCTCTAATTATAGACCTATATCTGTGCTACCAGCATTGAGTAAAATATATGAAAAAATTATACTAGACGAGATGTTGTCTCATTTTAACTCTAATGGGATTTTACATAGTCACCAGTTTGGTTTCACGAAAGGTAGGTCGATAACTGACGCAGGAGTAAAACTCATCAGTCATATTTTGGAATCCTGGGAGAAGTCTCAGGTTGCAAAAGTGTTTGACTGCATTGGCCACAATACACTGATCTGTAAATTACACCACTACGGAATTCTTGGACAGGCTGCTGGCGTTGTTCTTTCCTATCTATCAAACAGGCAGCAAAAAGTAAACGTTAATGGGGCGACGTCCTCGGATTCTCTATTTAAAATGAGCGTGCCTCAAGGTTCAATTCTTGGCCCATTCTTATTTCTTTTATATAAATGACCTTCCTTAGATGATAGCTAACTTATCGGATAAAATTATATTTGCTGACCACACTTTATTTTGGTTAAATAGATAGAAAAGATACAGATGTCTTACATACCAATGAGTCTGGCTGTTCTTTTGAAATGGTTAGCAATTAATGATCTTATACCTAATACGGACAAAACTCAATGTATTATTAGGTTCTCATTACCAAATGCACCTCAAATTCAAATTGTTTATTGTGGTACACAGGTAAAATTAAGGTGTTACAGTTTATAAATTGACTACATCTATGACCCGCCATTAGGTATACAATATTTAAAAACTTTTGGAACATTATAGTAGTAGTCAAGCATGCATTTTTTTTTTGACCCTAGGGTCACGGACCTTTGGAAGGCGTACGAGGGGCCGAAGCCAACTCTCAGAGGCCCGTTAGACGTGTTTAATGAAACGTGGCACCAACCTACAATTATGCCTGTACGCACTATGCTCCAAGGACAGCCAAGGACAACCCTCGGTTGATGCAGGACTATTGCAAGATATAAAAACAAAGACATTGGATTATGGGTTTGGGTGGCTAAGTGAACTGGTTATGTACAACTATGGAAAGACTGGCCCCTGCCTGACCAATATTTTATATAAAATACACAGGTAAAATGGCAGGCACCACTTGCACGCTCCATAATGGGCCCCCAGTGTCGTAGCGACAAGGGGGCAGGGCTTACGTATGATCGCTGGAAGACGTCTACGTGTGCCTCCGATAACATGCCACTCGCGCTACAGTACCGCGGCAGCCCCATCAACACCCTTTTTTTTTTGGGTGGGAAATCATCAAATGTTTCCTCCCGCTCTGGGTGGAGCAGGAGGGCGTGTCAGACTCTTACTGACTAAAACCCACCCGTGTTCCTTCTCTTGCCTGTGCAATGCCAGGAGGCCACGGTATCCCTTTCGGACTTTCCCGCAACCCCGGCAGGCAATGGTCTCATCGGACCCCTTCATTCGCTGACATCTCTTTGAGGCGCGCGTGGAACACAACGCGCCGTCGACCCGGGCTTGGTCCTTACCGGGCGGCGAGCTACCCATTGCTCACCGTCCGCAAGCCCGCGCCTACGATGGCCGGGAATCAGCAATTGACCCGGTCCAATCTGGGAGCCAAACGTCGGCAATGCTCCACGAAGTTCCACCGACTGTGAGGACGAGTCCCAGGTACTTCATCATCGACTCGACGCCAATGTGAACCCCTCCTACCGTTATTTGGGAACCCGACGGTGGCGCGTTCCGAGGACCATGAAAACACATGGCCTCGGACTTGTGCAAGGCCACCTCGAGTCCCAACTGCCGGATTCTGGCCACGATTGTCGCAACCCCGTGTGTCGCTAGTTCGACCGCCGTCTGGTGCGACCTCCCCTGCGCCAGGAGCAACGTATCGTCAGCGTAACAAATGACGCTGACGCCATTGGGGAGGTCGGCGCGCAGCACCCAGTCGTATCCGATGTCCCACAGATGCGGCCCCAGGACCGATCCCTGTGGGACACTGCACGACATCTCTCGCCGGTTCCACTCTCCCTGGTGACCGGGGTAGATGATGGCCCTGTCCGCCAGATAGGCCTCGACCACACGACAGAGGTAGGTCGGCATCCGGTGATACCGGAGTGCCTCCCTGATGCAACTCCAGGGCAGGGTATTGAAGGCCCATCAACACCCTGAACGCGTTATTATATTGTACACGCAGGGCGTCGTATATTATGTCCTCTGCGTATATTTGGCCCACAAACTGCACGTGTAAAAGGTCTGGCAGAATGCCCTAAATAGTGTGACCGTCACTTGTTTCGCGCAATGTGCGAGTCTGCGAGCCAAAGCATTACAGCGAACAGACAACGCCCTACGTTCCCTTTCCACGTCCATATTATCTTTGAGGTCTTCGGTGACCCAGTGGCCCAGATACTTGAAGTGAGTAACCCTGTTTAATGGATTATATCATAGAGTGAGACTGGTGGTACCTATGCGTAATCATTTTTGGGTGTTCTAAAAACCATAACCTCACTTTTATTCACATTGTATCTGAGCCCATGGGCCTCCGCATGCCTGTCACATATACGAGGCAGCTTGCGCAACGCACCTATTGAGCAGAACCGAATGGCGAATGGCGTGTAGTACGAGAACAAGTTGCCTAAGAACACACAGAACTTAGCGATGTTAAGTTCAAAACCCACATCAAACGTGTATCAAGAAAGCATATTATAAAATTAAAGACTACGTTGAAGACAAGTAGTTTCTTCTGCACATGTGGCTTCCCTGGTACCTCATTAACAGCAAATTATGTAAGAGTCTATTAACTGCTCCCAAATTACTATGTTTATATTTTTTACATTCTTCCTTGAGATAATTATCCTATTACTTGACATTATAAACATACAATTTAATTTCAATTCTTTATTAGTGGCTTTTGTGGACATAATAACTATTCAGATTTGTTACAGTTCTAATGGTTTTTATTTTGATTAATTAATTTATCTTTATACACGGTGACATTTGAATCACAGTTTTGCTAGAACATTGTTCAAACCATGGTCTAATACCATTCTATAGCATCCAAAAATAATAAAAAAAAGTTATTGGTTTTGAAAAAACACAAAAAATACTGCTAAAATGTCGGGGTTATCTTTACTCCCTACAACACAGATACTGCGGCGCTCTCGCTTCTCAAAGTAGTTGCGGTGCGGCGCGTGGCTCACACACGAGACACAGCATTGTCCAAATGTACCTCGATAAACGAAGCACTTATTTTTGTACGTCTTACTGGAAAATACCAAAGTTAAAAATTAACTTCGGTAGATATTTTATCACTGATAAGTGGCTACTTTAAAACAGTTTTTTATGCCTTGGTATGGCTTTGGCTATGGTAAACTTTGGTCGGTATATTCTAGCTATGCACGATTGCACGACGCGACGCACCGTACCGACGACGACGCGGTGATATGGTTGACCTCTAATAATTTTATCATTTCGTTCTAGGTGCGAACTTACGGTAGGTACTATTAGACGTGGTTTTCATTTTTTCCTGTAGGTACTAGGTACGGGCACAGTCTATAAACCAATACAGTCGTTCGACGAAGCCGTCTAGACAGGGCAATCGTGCGGGGTGTGAGGGGCGAGGGCGGGTAGGGCGAGCCCGAGCTGCATACATCGCTATTGTTAGTAGCTCGGGACATGACTTTCAGGGCTAACACGTGTCTTGTTTGACAGACATGCAAAAAAAAAAAAACCAGCGTCACTCAGGACAATGTAAAAATTGTAACGATATGTCCAAACTGTTGAGGCATTTAGAAGTTATGGCGGAACAAAGAAACGTACATACATACATAAAACCTAAACACATTACCCTCCTTTTTTGGGCAGTTGTGTTAAAGTCTGTGACAACCCTAGGTAAGTAAGTACTGTAGCCTTGTGCGGTGTTGGCATTTACGCAAACATCAAAGGCGTCGGTCCACTGTTGCTCTTTACACTGTGGTACGGGTATCTATTTTATCTAACGTGAGATTATTTGGTGTTATTTATTTATTTCAACATTACAGGAACAAGCCAAAAACAAAACTTTTACCACAAAACCGAGTTAGCTCCGTGTGCACCAAGACAACATTGATTCCAATTTTCCACATTCAAATAATTAGAACTCATTTTCACTAAAAACTAGCTATGGTGCCTGTGACGTAAGTACATCGGATGCACATGCGTCGCCCGCTCAAGAGATTTTGCACAAACAAATGATGTATTACTGTTGCCACTATAACAACAAATACTTAAAACAGAATAAAATAAATATTTAAGGGAGGCTCCCATACAACAGGCATGTTTTTTTTCCGTTTTTACATATAATGGTACGGAACCCTTCGTGCGCGAGTCCGACTCGCACTAGGCCGGTTTTTTTTCATTTAACATGCGTTCGTTTTTATACTCCGATGTCTCTTCGTGGACAATAGTGTGGGTTACACGTTTTTTCGACTGCAGTATAACTACTTTTTGTAAATGCTGTAATGTATCTAGAACTGTTTTTTGTTCCAAATAAAATAAAAATAAAACATGCAATGCACCACGTGAAACAAATTCGCCGTGTTGTTGTGTTACAATTCTTGTACGTTCACATCTGTGTACTGGTAACGATTCGCGCCGTTCAAAATGTGAAGAATTGGGGACTAATCTGAATATTGAATTTTACGTCATTGTGGCAAAAATACCACTATACTTTGAGAGCTTGTTGCTTAAAAAGTATATTTAAAATATAATGTTGGTTCGCCTATCTGCTGTCGATTCTCAGAAGTATGAATTAGGTAAAAAACAATAATTAGGGCTTTTATAATACCTTTGGTGGTGGTAGTTGTGAAAAACTGAGACCGTATTGCTGACAGGGTCACCGCATCTCCTATATAAGACTTAGTTACTCCCATGTCCAGTCTATCTAACATGGTCACTACATCCTCTATATCTGACAACTGCTCCTTATGCACAGACCAGGTGTTTTCAGTGGTTTGGTTCACTGCTGACGTGAATGGCTTCTCATACAGAGTCTTAAAGACTAAAGCGGTGTAAATCATTGCTGATGGAAAGTGTTTCTCATCCCGTGTCCCCGAGTCATCAGTAGTGATGTTCAGTGTTTTTGATATTGTCGGCGTCTTAAAATACCATGTAGACTTGGTCGATCCTTCATCAGACTTCCGTTTACCTGCTAGAAAGGTGTAACGCTTGTGTTTTTTATGAGATGCTTCTCTCCACCAAACTAGAATGAAAACTTGGTGTTAAATAACTGAAACATGGCAAGATAGATGATGGAATACCAACCATTATTACATTGTTTTAAAAAACTATTGGATACAGACTTTTGGAACACACATAGGGTAGGATGTCTTAAAATGAAGAGATGTTTAAAATAGCCGTGGGTAATGATGAAAACGAAGGTTATAATTATAATATGTTAAATTACGAAATATGAGTCTACCATGTAGGCAGAGTGGAGGTTGATAAAATTTCGATTTAAACTTACTTCTTCTCTTGTGCCGATTCCTTTGCGAAGTCAAGTCGACTATCTTGACGTTTTCAGTTTCGGTTCCTTTTCTAAAAACTTTACATGAGTTACTTAAATATCCGTGAAAATGGTTAAATTAAGAGTTAAAATGTTTAAAAAAGTGTATGTATGCTAAAATGTTTAAAAAAGTGTATGTATGCTGAAATGTCCCATTCGCAAAATACTCATAAGATATAAGAATTTTTGACTCAATACTAATAGCACAGTCGATAAGGATAAATTCGAGAATAAAGACAGGATGGAAAAGACGTCAGACTCTTGCACAAGTATGCTGCAAGTAACTTGCATGACATTGTGACATACCTATGTCAGCACCAACTAGAATAGGATGTCAGAAGTGTCAAAAAGCATATGTCGATATACGATATACATATTGATTGATATTGCTTTTGAATGAAAAAACCATACATCGGCTTAATTTTGTAAAAAATATTGTAATTTTATTGCGACTTCTAAAAAGGAAGAAGTTCTCAACTTACACAATTATGTAACAATAAGTTTATAAGTTACTTATTAAATAACATCTTGAGCTTAAAGGAGATAGTTTTTTCTGTCCGGCGCGGTTAGGCCCACCAAAAGTTGTGGCGTCCATGAAACACATGTTGATTTGTTCATTATGATATCTAGACATAGATATCCAGAGATATGCCTTCAATGCGGAATAGTAAGGAATCCTAGTGCGGCCGCTTATCTCCCACCAAAATAATTACAACATTAACAAATAGTGTACTTACGACACACACTTAAAATTTGAACTCGCACACTAAGAAGAAAGCAGCTACACAAAATCAATTTCTAATAGCACACATACATTGAATGGGCGGGGCATTCACTTGTAAATACTTGCTATTTGCGAACATTCAATGCACACGAATGCAATTAGGGAGTCGAAAGCGATGGTCGATAATTTTTATCGATATTTACTTTAGCACATTCTTGTATTATAATAACTTCGTTTAATTTTCTTTATATAATTTATTTTGTTTTTAACCGACTTCAAAAAAAGGAGGAGGTTCTCAATTCAACGGCATGTTTTTTTTTTTTTTTGTATGTTTGTATCGCGATTACTCCGCCAATTATGAATTGATTTTGATGATTCTTTTTTTGTTTGGTATACTTCAAAAGTGGTCCCATATAAATTTGGTCAAGATCTGATGAAGGGTTTTTGAGTTAGCTTCAATAATACATATTTTTCCCACCTAGCATATGTGGATGATATTCTAATAGTTCCTGTCACTGTAATTTACTTGGTATTCAAATTTTTGTGGGGGTTTTGTGTAGGTACCACAACTAAAAAGTGAAAAATAAAAACTTTTTCACAAAAAATTAAACCGACTTCCAAAAAAAAACACTACAAAGTGAAAAATAACTTTGATTTCGGAAGTCGGTGGCAAAAAAAACTAAAATAAAAAACCCAAGACACCGACTTCCGAAATCAAAGTTATTTTTCACTTTGTAGTGTTTTTTTTTGGAAGTCGGTTTTATTTTTTGTGAAAAAGTTTTTTTATATACCTATCCGAAAATATGGGTAATTTTTACTAAAAATAAAATGTTTTTTTTTTTAAATATTGTTTTACCGGGTAAAGGGAACCCTCTCTGTTAAATATTATGCTATACACGAGTAACTGTATTGAAATAACAATGTCTTTATTTGCTTCAAACAAAATTAAATTAATAACAACTATACATGTAATACGAGAATATCCATTGACTTCTGTAAAAAAAGATTCGACTGCAATAATACGCATGTCGATAAAATCAGCCGCACGCACTCGATTGCACCTCTCTAAATCCAAAACGTTCGTTCCGTTCGGAAAGATTCGGGCTAGTTCGGGCTAGTTCGTATCGCTCCGGACGTAAGTTAGTACTTAAATGATTTAAAAATTGATTTAAAATATTAAACAGTGACTTAAATGTTTACTTACCGGTCGTAGAACACGACATTTGTCTTCAGGTTGATGGTACTAGACCTATTTTTACAAATTATTACTGCACAGCTCGGCATTTTGGTTTTTTACGCATCAATAGTACACTGTACGCAGTTGCAAAGCGACTGAATGAAGCGTACAGCCGCCGTTCGAACATAAGCCCAATTTAGCAATGTCGAGGCGCCACGTGCCACGCCTCCAAGGCATATCCCTCGATATCCGTGTATCTAGATTACAGTGGGTAGTAATAATCATACTTCGTCTAACGGGAATACTGAGAAATACGATCATATTCTAAAAAAAACATTAAGAGCTATTTTTTTGCGAGTTGGTTGGCGTCACCGGTATTATAATTTAAATAAAATAGTGCACTGTACAGTCATAAATAGTAGGAATGTAGGTTGTTTTGAACAGTTCATAAAATCAAAAGTCTCTTATGTAACAAAGTATTTTTACTACCGTAATATATCAATTTCAACTTCAGACGACTTAGAAGTACTTAGATACTATTTCATCTAAAAATGATGCAGATCGCTCCACCTCTCATCCTGATACCGTGTCCAAAATAGAACTTCAGTATTGCATGCGCACTATAGCCAACAGTACTAAAGTCTGTCCACCAAACAGTTGCAACAGTATTCAGAAAGTGTTAGAAATTGATGTTCTACGTACCTAAATACCTGAAAAAATTGAAGATTTCTGTTAGAAAATAAGAGTTATTTTAACTAATATTATTATTGTTCTCTTTGGTACCTATGCTTGAATCCACTGCACAATAATGTTCTTTTCTTAAGTCAACAGGCACTTGTTGAGCAGATCGACATGGAATATACATATTCCTGTATCCAAATCTCCATAGTGAATAAACAGTTTCAATAGTTTCTTGCATCATCAATACGCACTTTCCTTAAACTGCATCTAGATCGTTTGATTGGACATCACAACATCCGTGCGATCACAAATTACCTAGGATCTGCAGCAGTCTCGGACAATGTCTTCGCACATTGCGTTGAAGTGTTACTGAACAATTAACCCAACATCCTTTTGGAGTAAATACTGTATCATCTTGAAGATTTCATATTCATTATAATCCTTCAATAACACACAGGAAAACAGAAATATCAATTTCGTGTAATTCGAAAAAAACGGAAAAATTTAAATGATTGAAGTTTTGTTGTCACTTGACATTTGTCTTTCTGACAGTGCCAGATAGTGATGCGGATCAATTTTATTTAACTCGTTACTCGAGTAAATAAAATAAAGGCTGGAGTCATTTTCTCTCAAGGTTCCTCTCGATGTGTTCACGATTAGATAAATATCACCAACACTGCCACACTAGTTAACTGTCATTTTTAAGGTTCCGTAGTCAACAAGGAACCCATAAAGTTTCGCCATTTCCGTCTGTCTGTCTGTCCGCGGTTTAGCTCAAAAACTATTTGTACTAGAAAGTTGTAATTTGGCATGAGTATACACGTTAATGACGTCAAAAAAGTGGTAAAATAAATTTAAAAAAAAACCGGCCAAGTGCGTGTCGTACCACGCACAATGAAGGGTTCCGTAGTTGGAATGAATTTATCGTAAGAACAAACTTAACTTTGTAATTGAAAAACATGTTCTCCCATACGGAATATATGGGAGAACATGTTTTTGCAACCGCAAATTTCAGTTGGTCGATTATTACTCGTAAACTTGTAAAGCACACTTAAGTGTGATAGTTTTCCTTTAAACTTCGTTATATATAAGTACTAATGCCGTGACATTTGAATTTCTAACTACAACCGTTTAGTCGGTAGAGGGGGGGGACACTTGACTAACGAGAATTGGTACTTTAAAGCTTGATAAGTCACAAACGGTTTACATAATCAAAAAACGATCTTTCCAACCCCTAATATTTTTGAAAGACCTATCCAACGATATCCCATACTATGGGAAGGGCGAAAAAACAAATTATCATCCCCACTTAACATGTAGCTTTAGAGGTACCCTAAATAATTGTTTTTTTCAAAATTTTATTTTACCACTTTTTCGGCGTCATTAACTTGTATACTCATGCCAAATTACAACTTTCTAATACCAATAGTTTTTGAGCTAAACCGCGGACTGACAAACAGACGGACATGGCGAAACTATAAGGTTCCTTGTTGACTACGGAACCCTAAAAAAAACATTTTTTTAGGGTACGTCCCCTACATTACTTAACCGTTTTAGCTACCACCTTGAACTGTAATTACGTTTAATTTGGTTTTTAATTCATACAATCGTTAAAAACGCTTCAATACATGCATTCATGAAATTGACGACCTTATCTGGAATTGAATCAATTGAGTGCATTATCAACATTTTCTTTTTATTACGATTTCGTGATTCCGGTTAGATTTACTAAAAAAAAATCGAACATTTGAAATGATAAAATTGGTAACTCTTTTTAGGTAGGTACTTATAATAAATATGATTTATAGACGTTACAATACTTGGGGGCAAAAAAACGATCTCCTTTATCTAAATTATCTGCTTTGTGTAAATAATTCGACTGTCAAATTTAATAAGTATTTTTAAATAGCAAACATTGTTGTAGCAGAAAAAAACAAGAAATTGTGTTTCAAAATTATTTTAGAATTTTGTATGTTCTTTTAATTTTTCAGGATTATCTACAGAGCTTGGCACCCTTTTGGATCCCATTTATTTGGTCGGCGAAGTAGACAACCACGCATATTTTTAATATTGAACCTAGATCCCATTTTCACATTTATGTTTTTGATGGGATGATATCATTACTTTTTGTAATGAAATTATTATTTATTATTCATCATTCAAAAGTGATCTGTAAAATAAACTATTTTCAAATATATGTAGCAAGATTGTGTAAGAATGTATTTCTTTCGTCACAAAATAGGGAATATGCATGTATTTTTTTCTAAAAATACATACCTTTAACTTTAAGAAAAAAAAAAAAACAACTTAAATTCAACAACTGCTTGTTGCTCAAAACAATTATGAAACTCCAACAATCTTCTACTACGGTTCCTGACCACGACAGAAATGTGGATATTTGATCCATTGCTGTCGTGGTCAGAATGTGACGTCATTCGGCACGTTACCGCTTTGTTTACATGTTTTTGTTAAGGTTTTTTCGCCCCAAACCATTTAAATTAAATTGCTTTTGTGCTTTATTCAAGCAGAAATCAAACTTACAAACTTTCCTTATAGTCTAATAGCCAGAAGAATATACCCTTCGATAATTCGAAAGTTTTTTATTTTCGCCTAGCGGATGACTTTAGTGAAATCATTACTATGTACAAAAATGCTAACAGTTTAGAGTTATGCAATAGGCAAAAAGTGGGTATTTCCTAATATTTCGTGGTTATAAGTATAACAATAATATAAAATTTAAATGAAGAATATTTCAAGGCGATAGTCTAGGTCCGCTTTGGTTTTGTTCAGCCTTGAATCCTCTAAGCACACTGCTGGAGGATACAGGTCTAGGCTATCGGTTGAGAAGAGGTGGTCAGGTGATATCTCCTCACCTCCTTTACATGGATGGCTTGAAACTCTTTGCCCACAACAAATTGTGACTGATGGAGCTACTGAAGGTAACTGAAACATTCAGTAGCGCCATCAGGGATTTGGTGTGGACAAATGTGCAGTCATGCATGTAAATCGAGGGGGGATTATGGAATCCGTGGGAAACCAACTCTCGAATTCCATAGTCAAAGTCAAATAATTTATTTCAATTAGGCACAAAAAGGCACTAGAACGTCAAAATTTACAAAAAAATAATAATAATAAATTCTAATCGCCCTTTCTAAAAGGTAGTTTTCGTATGGAGAAAAATGGATAAGAAACTCCACCATTACTCTTTTAAAATGTTTTCACAATATCTTGTATACACTAATTATACCGTACGCAAAATACGCGCTTTGACGTGGAGTTGCGGAAACCAGCCCGTATTACCTATTACCTACACTAATTATATAATTATATGTGAAGATGATGCACCTAGAATAAGATTACTATACCACGATAGGTAAAAAGAATGAAAAATGAAGGAATGACGGATAAATTAATTAAGTGATAGATGCATGGTGCTCACATATTTACAAGCATTGTAAAATTATACGATATTCCTAACATTTTAACGAGTAATACTAATAATAAGTAAGCATGTGAGTTCAAGTAATCGCAGAATATAAAATCAATTTCATAAAAAATAATATTATACAATTTAATTGGCAACCAGTTAGATTTTGTCTAGATTCTAAATTGTCCTATGGAGCAGGACCAGCATGTTTCCAAGCATTTTTATCTTGGATATAATCCTCTAATTTGTAATGCTTGTTTACAAAGTGTACTTTTGTGAGTTTCAAATTGTCTTTAATTTAATATATCACAAGGTATTCTGTTGTAATATTTAAAACAGTAACCCGTAACCGTAACCCATAAAATATGTATTTACTTTAGATAGTCTGAAAAATGGTTCATCTCTTTTATCTTTATTTCTAGCATTCAAATTATGTCTATTACTTATTTTATTAAAAAGACGTAGATTTTTCTCCCATACATAATATTTTCATAGATGAATTGGCAAGGTACTGTCATAATATTAATATTTTTAAATAGTTCCCTGAAAGATTCGCGATGACGTAGATTATACATAAATGGCTCTGACAGCTCTTTCATTTCAGCAGCCCGACCCCACCGTAAAATGCCATACGACATAATACTGTGGAAGTAGCTAAAATAGACCAAACGCGCGGTTTCTTTCTTTCTTCTTTTCTTTAATAAATTCCAGTTTTTCTCCATTCAATATGATGCCAAATTCGCTACTTCTAAAATTTGGTAATTGAAATCTAATGCATTTGTTTTTTTTTTTTAATTTAGTACTAAATTATTTACCGTAAACCAATCTTGGACCTGAACAATAGAGCTATTCACGTCGTCAAGATTTTGTGAACGTCGGTTTATTTTAAAGATCAACCAAAGATGGTATTATTTACAAATGACACATCTTTGGTTGATTTTGAAATAATTGGGGTAAATAGTTGATATAAACTAAAAAGAGGAATGGACCGAATATCGAACCTTTAGGAACACCCATTACCATTTCAGACCCTAAAGAGTTTGTGCCGTTGACTTGAACTTTAACCTTTCTCTCTTTCAGGTATGATCTTAGCAAATCAAGAGCTGTATTCCTAATCCCATAGTGATCCAGTTTCAGCAGAAGTGTCTCATGGTCTATGCAATCGAACGCCTTCAAGAGGACGCAAAAGATTCCAATGGCATCTTGTGCTTCTTCCCAGGCGTATAAATGTTCTTTATTAGGGTGACACACACAGTGGTACAACGCCCTTTGGTGAAACCGTACTGTTGATCATGAAAGATGAAATTTGAACCCGAAATTTGAGCCTGGGGGTTTGTATGCTGAAACCTAAACTCTAAAGGGCATGCCTTTACATTATTTCTAAGTAATGCAGCAGAAAGCGCGGGCGAGCAATTTAAAGCTTCAGTAGTTTTATGGGGAATATTAGGAAAAAAGTTTTCAAATTCGCAATTTTTGTCGATGACTAGTGATGCAACAAATACTACTTTTACCAATACGAGTACCGATTTTACTATTCGCCGAATACGAACACCTGATTCTACTATAGTGGCACGCGATTATTAATCAAAGAAGATGAAAAGAAATTAAACACGCTAAGCCATATAAATATTTACATGTAATCTATTAATTAATTAACTCTGTGATACGGGACATGTATTCTCGAGGGCTGATTTCTGTCCCCGAGAATGCCCGCCTCACAAAGCGCATCACTCGTGGTCGTGTATTGCCCATAGTTTGCCGATGAGTACCCTGGCCCTATCAATACGACGCTCAATCCTACACTGCCAGGTTGGTACGGCTGGTTTTGGTCGAGTAGCTCCGTCACTGTTTGAAAACTTGACGTAAACTAAACAACATGCCGCAGCAGCCACGAAATACAGGATCGAGTGTATATCAAAGAGATCCTCGCTGCTCTCGGAAATATTCTAAGCTGCGAGTCCAAGGTACACACCAGCGCCCTATTGTTTTGTGCATAGGTAGGCATGGTATACGAGGCTTAAGATCGGTGAGTACCATAGATGTGAGTACCTATTCTCGCGAAACGCATCCTCCAGTGCACTCCTGAACCGAACGTTACATTGGCTACTTACTGTGGCAACCCTATCATCCTCCTCTTCAACACCATACGATCGCGGCGGGATTACATCAATAGGTGACGCGTGTGTCGCGGTTTGTGTCGGAGTTAAGACGATATGGTTGCTCAGTACCTCTGAGCGCAGCCTATCAAGTGCGGTATCGTCCTATCTATGATTGCGTTGAATGACCCGCACCTGATCCGACAGTCTTTGGGCCGAAACGTTGACGATTGCTCTAGTTCCTGAAACAGAGACCGCAACCTAACACGGTACGCTGTGAGATTATTTCACCCCTCTGTAGTCCCGTATTATGCGCGCATGACGTCCTCGTTCATAGACTGAGTCCATCTCATGCGCTGCACACACCACCGGCAGCGGGGACCTGGCTCGTGGCCGGTTGGCCCCTAAGTCCCAAACTTCTCGGTGGCCGGCCTCTCCTCTGCCGACGTACAGGTGTTGGCGACAATTTTATATTAGTGTTATAACATGAAATATTAAGAAACACCTACTTTATACCTATTGCATAACTCATTTTTAGGGTTCCATAGTCAACAAGGAACCCTTATAGTTTCGCCATGTCCGTCTGTCTGTCTGTCTGTCCGCGGTTTAGCTCAAAAAGTATTGGTACCACAAGATGTAATTTGACATGAGTATACACGTCAATGACGCCGAAAAAGTGGTAAAATAAAATTTGGAAAAAAAGAATTATTTAGGGTCCTCCCCTACATGTAAAGTGGGGATTATAATTTTTTTTTCGTGTTTCTCATATTGTGGGATATCGTTGGATAGGTCATTCAAAAATATTAGGGGTTTTCGAAGACTGTTTATGGATTAAGTAAACCGTTCGTGACTTATCAACCTTTAAAGTTTCAATTTTCGTTAGTCAAGTGTCCTCCCCTCTACCAAGTAAACGGTTGTAGTTAGAACTTCAAATGTCACGGCAGTAGCACCTATATAATATAACGAAGTTTAAAGAAAAACTATCACAGCTAAGTAGGCTTTACAGATTAACGAGTAATAATCGACCAACTTAAATTTTCAGTTTGAAAAACATGTTCTCCCATGCATCCCGCATGGGTGAACATGTTTCTCAACTACAATGTTAAGTTTGTACTTGGGATAAATTCATCCAAATTACGGAACCCTTCTTTGTGCGTGATCGGACACGAACTTGGCCGGTTTTTTTGTACATAGCAAAGAATTCACTAAAGTTATTTAAGATAAGTTAAGCCACTCGGCGAGAATAAAAAACACTAGAATGATCAAAGGCGTTATTAGTGAGAATTCAAGCATTCTGCTGAGAAAAGTTGATTCACATGTCTTTTACTTCCGGGATTTTCGAAGGCGACGCGTTTCGAGTTTGCGTTCCGTTCCACAAAAAAAACGTAACATAAGATAATGAATTGTAAAAAAAAGTAATGCATTAAAAAAAAATTAAAAAAAAAAAAATATCGAGACCTATTTATTACCTATAATGTATACTCTTATTTAAATAATGAAGAAGTTTTGAATTACGTGCATATTCTCTATTGTTACAATTTATTCACAATGTCGTCAGATCTCAGCCGGCGCTGCCAGTTGCAGTTTGTGTTTGTTATGTGGGTTGTCTAAGTTTTATAAATATCTCGATAGCTGTGGTGGCATATACGGTACTTCCACCGCCATTGTATGGCAATTTGTGCGAGTCCTATACCATTACCATAGACCATTACCATTTCTCGTTGTGTCTAGACGTTGGGTGGTCTTCTCACAAATTCGTCTTTAGTCTATGTCACTAACAATAGTGATTTAAGTGCAAACATGTTACTAACAATTTATGATTTATGTATAAAATTATTTATTATTTAAATAAAATTATTTCATTTATTTATAAATAATCTGGTATATAATAAAAGAAAAAGAAAGCGACGTTCCATCATGGAACCTATTCTCCTGCGAAAGTTTTACTATTATAATTTAAATATTTGTTAATAAAAATCGATTGCCCGAAAAATATTTCAAATCGTAAAATTTCACTGGTATGTTTTTTTCCTTTGTATAGAGAGAATTACCCAGCTGGACACCAATTTCATTTTTCTAGGTCACCCGGAAGTGGCTTAGGTTTTTGATCTTTATGTCAGTCAGTCAGTGATAAAAATGCCGATTTTTAGACGATTATATCTCAATATCCGTTTGAGCTGTATTTATTCAATCTAGGATTCTAGTTAATCTAAGGGGTTTTAATAAATACACCAAATTTCATGTGTTTATGTTGAATAGATTTTGAGTTAAGAGCCGTTGCACACAATGCGTTGCGGCGCCGGCGGCGCGGCACCGGAGCGGTGTCGCTGCGGCGTCCTACATACAAATATCCATGGTATGGACGGTGCGTTGCGGCGTCGCACCGTGCTTACACCGGACTTGCAGCCCAAGAGACGAGGCGGGGTACGCGATGCGTTGCCGGAGCGCCACCGCTCAGTCACAACCTTACGGCGCCGCAACGCCCGTGTGACTACCAATGCGGCGAAATACACGTTGTCGCGTGTCTGCGTAATAAAATAACGTACTCACTCGTAGAAGTCCGCTTGTGTGTCCGCATCCCGTTTGGTCGAGTCACTGTAGAGTGTTTCGGTCGCACAGCTGAAAAATGTTTGTTCATTAGGTACCTACTCCACTAACTAGTAACTAGTAACTCCACTAGTTTAGTAACTTTTCTAAATGGTTCTCACATGTATAATTTCAACAAGAATGATGTAACCAATATTTTGTAAAAATATTTTGATTTAAAAGAGTTTCCATGGAGTTTCTTGCCCGTTCTTCTCCATAGGTACCTACTACGCTTTGGAATGGGCAACTAGCTTCATCTTTCTGACTGAACGACCGACCTCTTGAAAATTCAAAAGTGCCTGTAATGGTTTATTTGAAATAAATTTGCTTTGAGTTTGAGTTCAAGTTTTTTGACAGATTTGCCATACAAAATCTATACACTTCCCAATCTGTATACTTCCCAAGTCGAGGAATTCTGGTGCGTAAGAGCCAGAAAATTTACATCTAGGTACAGATAGTAACCAAGTAACTAAGCCTACAGTCGGACAACACAGGTTGTAGAAACAGAACAAGTACGTATCGGGCCAAGTACCTACAATGAAGGTATCCGTAGTTGGGATGAATTTACCTATCCCAGGAACAAACTTAACATTATAGTTGAAAAACATGTTCTCCCATATACGCCAAATGTAAATATGGTCAATTTTCATCAATTGAATGTTTTGTGTTTTAAGGTTTCGTAATTCCGAATGAAAAAACGGAACCCATACCTGATCACTCGTGCCGTGTTTGTCTGTCCGTATGTCAACGTTTTGATGTGTTTCAACATTTTAGGCTAAGTAGGTACTTTCAGAGATAATTATCGGAGTTATGGTCAATTTTCATCCATTCAATGTTTTGTGTTTTTGGGTTCCGTAACTCCGAATGAATAGAGAATCCGAGAAATGTCGTGTTTGACTGTCCGTATGTAAATTTCCTCTGAATGTATGTAATTGACCGGTTAAGTTGAAATTTGTCACACTGTGCCGTGTGATATATCAAATGAAATGGCTTACTAGGGTATCAAGTATATATTTTTTATAATTTTTAATTAAAAACTTTTAAATTAATTTAAGAAAATACATGAATGCACCCCTTTATCTCCGAAACTACTGAGCCTAAACTTTTTAATTTATTATTTATTTGTTTTTCCGGTAATCTTATAAATATTATAGATTACCAGAAAACCTATATACTCTATGGTCTTAAAATAACATGGTAAATCTCCCAATATTGTGCGTATAACCTTACATTTGCAGTTGTAATGTATGTTTTTCAACTGCAATGTTAAGTTTGGGATTCTTGGGATAAATCCATCCCAGCTACGGAACCCTTCATTGTGCGTGGTTCGACACGCACTAGGCCCATTATTTTCATTCGGACATACAGAACCCAAAAAATCTTCATCTGCTGAGCCTTTTCCCAACCATGTTGGGGCCGGCTTCTAGTCTTACCGGATGCAGCTGAATACTAGTATTTTACACGGATCGACTGCTGACCACCACAACCCAGTTATTGGGTAACACGATACCACTTGGTAGGACTGGTTGTCAGAAAGTCGGGCTTCTGACGACCCGTAGTAAATTTTAAAGATATATGAATAACAGCCGGCCCCACGGAAGACGCTAGGATTTTGTCAACTTAGGAATTGCGCGCTAAAAACATAGCAGAGAAGAAATAAGTTTTCAAAATACTCTACAAGAAATAAATTCTTCAACGAATACTCACACTGCGACGGTCCGACGGCAAAAGACTTCCCAGTTCCCTTCATATCGTCATAGAACACATCATACTTGTAATGATGGCTGCTTATGTGGATGCTTTTCGGAACATTCGTAATTTTTTTTGCATGCATTTTCCTCAAAATATTCGAATACATTGGTATCTTTTTGAACGAATACCGGTTTATTATTGGTTTATTACTTATAACTGGCATTCCATCGTTTACTACATCCGCGTATTGTGTAATGTTAGTTAAATCTAAAGTAGAAGTTCTTCTTGTTGGTTGTTCTTTTAATATATCTTTGTACAGTAGTTCATCGTGCATTTTTTTCTCTTGTGGAGGCTTAGCAGGTGTCGTAGCTGTAACTGTAGTATCTGTGGTCGTAGCACCAAAGTTTGAGAAAGCATCAATATCTTCTCTCGTCAAGCCCGGACAAGTAACGGCGGTAAAAGACTGGTGTGTCGTCATTTTTTCAATATCATCAAAGTTTATTATAGTTATTTCTACATCTTTGCTGTGTGGGTTTACAGTGAAACTCTCTGTTGTCAAATGATCTACGCGTAGATCATCTGACAAATCTGTCGCTTTCTTATCAAATAGTCTTTCTTTCATTTTCTTTTTAAAAATACTGTAATACTTGACGTCTTGTGTCGCTATGTTATGTTTGACAGGCGCAGCGTTGTTTGGCTGCTTCAGCTCTTGGTATCTTTTATATCTATCAAACTCCTCCTTCCAGCCAGGTATCTTCTTGATTGTTGTCGGTACAAGTTTGGGTTTACGCAGTGCTTTAGTATTTTTTTTTATCTTTGACCCTAACCGTTGTGTAAATCCTTTTATTTTTGTAGCAGTAGTAATTTTAATGGGCGCAGATTCAGTCTTCCAGTTATGAGAAACTGGACGTATTGTAGCAGATGTAGCAGGAATAGTAATAGTAGAAATAGTATTAGGCCCTTTGTTTTTCATTGTTGGACCATTTGGTTTGATCGTAGGTAGCTCGACTATTGGGGACATAACAAAATCTACGTCCATTTGGTGTTCCTTCAAGAAATTATTGAATTCACGTGATTTCATCGGCAGGGGAGTTGTGTAGTACTGCATCGGCGCTGAGTTTGTTTTTAAAAATGTCGAATGCTGGAAAAGTTGAAACTTATTTATAAAAATCTGAGATCGTCCATGGATACTATATAGTACATTACTGACGCAGCCTGTAAAAGAGACATTGATGGACGAACGTGAAAATATTGGGCCCAGACGAAGCCAAGGCACACATTCCCTGAGTCCATCAGTAGTAAAATACTTTTCTCTCATCAATAGTAAATAATTCACGGAAATTCAGACTAAGTAAATTAATTATAAATTCCAGTTATAAATTCCAATAACTTTTCACGCGCCAATATTTTAATTTGTTTCTTTTTACAAGCTTGTATTTAACTTGCCTTGTCAGTTTGTTAGTATGTATTGGTCAAATCTTGCATGCTGAATTTAAACCACTTCTTCTTATCCCATGGAGTTGAAATTTTACATGTTAGTTCAGTTTTGAAGACCATTTCTTTATGATGCATGACCTAATTCTAGACCCAGGATTGGCTCCAGACGAAGGAACTCCACAACAGTCAACGGTACAGACACGAAAGGAGATTGCCACGGAGCAGGTCCCTTTTGTGGTATCGAGTGCCTGATTTTAATAATAACCAAAAAATATAACTATTTTTTTTTGTGTACAGGGTATTTTTTATACAATTTATTTCATCCTGGGAATAAAGATAAAGTTAATTAATAGTTAAACATTACGTCGACATCCGTTTGATTCAATGTAGTCTGTGGTTTGATTGGCATACAAAAAAAAGTTGCCAGGTATCAAAGAATTTAATAACTAAAGCTATCTTTTAATCAATTGAGTAATCGATATTAATTAAAACGATATTAAATAATAAAAAAAACTATTATTTTTTATTTAATTATATATAACCTATGGGCAGCTTACATCTCAATTAGATCTCAACATTTGACAACTTCAACGCTACTGTGTTAGTATTTTGTTTTAGGACGATGAGATAGAATGATGTTATCCCTGTCCTTTTATACGTATTATTGTACCATATACAGGGTGTTTGGCGCATGGACCGACACAATTTTTTCAGGGATTTGGGAGGTCATTAGCTAGGTTCTACCCATACACCCTTTGTCCCAAATGTCACGGTTGGTTACATATGATTATTTTTTTTAAATGAAAAAAATTCCCAAAATGTGTCCTTTAATTTGAAATAACTTTTTTGTTTGTGGGTGTAGTGGCACAAAACAAATTTTGTTGCATTCTCCAAAGTCCTTTAAATCTAAAAACATCTTTGTTTTATACAACTGGTTTCAATAAAATTCCTTACAAGCTTCCAAAGTTAATTTTTGTATTTAATGAATGAAATTTTACAACTTCTAAATTAATTATAAAAAAAAATAAAAGCTATTTTGAACTTAGCTAGAACCTAGCTAATGACCTCCCAAATCCCTGAAAAAATAGTGTCGGTCCATGCGCCAAACACCCTGTATATCTGAAATGAACCACAATACGTGTACGCCAAATATGAGTTTATGTAAAGTATTCTTGTATTCTAGATGACATAAATTGAATAGTGTTCACTATTGGATAAATAAACAATGCTCATAGTCGATGCGAGTAAAACCGATGGAACAATGACAATAATAGGTTGCTTAAACTCATAATACTCATTGATAAATAATAAATGTTCAGAAAAGTAATAGACACAAAAATAATAGCCATGTTTATTTAGATAACTCCTTAGTAGAAAAGTTGTTTTTATCGATTGATCTATAACAATTTATTAATAAATTATAAAAAAAAATATCTGGCAACATTTACTTGTGCATGTCACAGAACTCGCAGACTTCGTTCTGTGCACAGACTACATAGAGATACTTACGTATGTTCTGTGGTTCGTTACGTGCGTCATTACTTTGTTTAGATACTTTGAGTTTTCAATTCCGTAATCTTTTACTTAGTTATTATTTACGATACGTGCTTTTTCTGCTACTACCGAGTTGAGCTATTAAGTTCCTGGAGTGCATTACGTTTTGTGAGATATTTGACTCTTAATAGTACTGTTCTTTGTGAGATATTTGACTCTTAGTGCTACAACAGAAAAACAATTATATCTCTTGAACCAGGGTGAATAAATGAAAAATGGTTTCTGATTATGAAAATACTATGTTTTTACTATTATTTAAAATAAAAATCTTCAGGGCACAACAATTTTCCAGTGGGACCCAACTTTCCTTACAAATCGGGCAATCTCCTTTGATATGCGCATTTAATTTTAATAGTCCGTTCTAAAGTCTACCATGATCTGGCTGCAGCATCCAGGATTGGCTTTAGACGAGGGAACTCCTCAACGGTCAAAAGTACAGACACGAAATTTTATATACGCATTTAATGTTGATGGTCCGTTCTAAAATCAACCTATATAATATGCATTCATACACCATGACCTGTCTTCTGACCCAGGACTGACTCCATACGAGAGATAGCACATGTACGAAATTTTGTATACATAGGTACGCTCTTCTCATTCTAAAGTATAGCACGACTTCGATAGTGCAACATTGTTGGTACACACCACACACGCACTTAGTCACTGACTTGACCAAATGCGTGTTTGGGTACATTGCATTTGTTTGTTGTTTCTTTATAAGTACCTTTCAAGTGAAGGTGATAGCACAAATATCTAAACAAATAGTAATGCTAAGAAATACAAAATAAAATTTAAGAGCCCGTATCAATTTCGCGGTCTAAAAACAGAAAATTCTAGTTTTTTCAGCGCAAACTTCTTAATAACCTTAAGATATCTGGTTTTTTTTAAAATGCAAAGTTATGCATCAAGTATTTAACTAGTCTACGATTTAAAACTTTGATTATTACCCAACATAAATTATGATAAATAAAAATCTAACACACGTTTATGCGTAAACACGGAACACCAGGTTTTTCAATTGCTTTTATAGCTTAATAGTAGCAAATTTTAATCTGAGAAAAATCCCAAATACTGGGCATATATTATATTAGGAAGCCTACGATTTACTTTTTTAAAGTTTAATGCACGAGTACTTAATAAAAAGTGAACCATGCACAAAAAACGCAATAAATTTTTAACTACTAAAAATAAAATATAATTTAATTGTAATAAAATATCAAACTCATAAACCGTTGCGCTCGCGCGAGGCAATCAGTCGAGCCCGAGCGCATGTCGACGTCGTACCAATGTCACCCGTGACTTTCGCCACTCCCGACGCAACTCGCCAATAAATCGCGATTTTGTACTACTCCTAACCAGTTTTGAGGCTAGAGTATATTTATTTTTGATTTGCTAATTTTATTCATACATATTTATGTTTTGTATTAGTAAAATAAAATTTAATTTTTAGAAAATGGGTCGATAAAGTGAACTTTGTTATTACGGAAAAAACAATGGTAAAAAAGAAAGCATTTTGTATTTTTTTACGCTGTAATGAAAAAAAACTTTTTTTACATAAAATAAAACCGACTTCCAAAAAAAACACTACGTCAGTGTTTTTATTTTTCACTTTTTAGTTGTGGTACCTACACAAACGCCCCGCAAAAAATTGACTACCACTACCTGCTATGTAAATTACATTGACAGGAACTATTAGAACATCATCCACATATACTAGTTGGGAAAAATACGTATTATTGAAGCTAACTCAAAAACCCCTCATCAAATCTTGACTAAACTTATATGGGACCACTTCTGAACAATGCCCTAGCAAAAATAAAAAGAATCATCAAAATCAATTCATAATTGGCGGAGTAATCACGTATCAAACATACAAAAAAAAAACATTCAACCGAATTGAGAACTTCCTCCTTTTTGAAGTCGGTTGAAAATAAAGGAAATGATATATTTTTCCTTTTGAGTATTAGAAAAAAACAGTTTCCAAGAACTCTGTAGATGGCGTTGAACTGACTATGTTACTAGGTGCCAAAGCCAAAACGCTTGGAAAAAAAAACATTGCGTCACGTCATATACGCTCGTTGACTCTGACACGGTGACACAGGACACTTTCGTTTGCTTAAGCTTCCAAATATAACCTAGTTTTCCTTGTTGTTATTATTTATTTATTTTCAAAACGACATTGTGATGGGATGTGTGTGAAAATTACATGAATCACTTTTTAATGTACGTTTTACGTTCTCCAGGTGAAATAATCAAAAAATTATCCGTTCCTTGTAGTAACTTATTAAGTTCAGCGCCATCTATCCAGCGACTAGGGAATAGTTTAAAAAAAATAAAAAGAAAATTCCTAATTAGACAAGCGTGGGCTAAAAACAAAAGAATGTTTGGTTTGAGTAAAATTTTCTATCTTCAATATTAAAGTACTTTCCCACTCGGTTTTTAAATAAATAAATAAACTTTTTATTTGGGACAACATAGGAACCATTTTTGTTAGTAAACCCTTTATACTAAGCTTATAGCGGACCAAGATATTTGTTCCCGCTTCACCGTGCAACGACGCACACTACGATTGTCAGCGATAGTTCGAACGTACACAGACACTGCGCTCCGATAGTTTCCTAAACTAGGAGCGCGCCGAATTTGATACGGGCTCTTAAGTAAAAACCTTTTTAAAAACAAGCTTTTGCCATGGGTCGAAGTAAAAATTTGATTCCGCTAAAATTTGATTTTATTACGCTTTTATTACATAGCTTGACCTGTATCTATGTAACGGAATCTTTCAACGTAATTTTCATCAACATTGTCAAATCGAAATTAAACTTTTCATGTAGGTATATGTAATTTGGATAACAATACTACAATTTGGTATCTTGAAGCTGATCTGATGATGGAGCCAGGAAGAGGATAGTGGAACTCTTCAGTGGCTTCTAGTAAACCCCTAGAGTTTGGAGTCATATGATTTGTTTTGATGAACCAAATATATTTCACTTGTTGTCATGTGCGTGTGGATTTAGGAAATCATTGTGAAAACTTCCAAGGTGAATTTAAAAAAAAAATGAAATCTATGGTGAGAAAGTCGTGGTCAATTAACTAAAACAATCTGCTAACCAGAGAAAATACTGTAACTCATGTCTCAAAATATACTAAATATATGTATCTCACTCACCTAAAACATTTTCATGTAAATTGTTGACCAAGACGAGACCATATAGCTCGCACTGTCAAAAGTTATTAGATCTCATGTAAAGCCAAGCTTCAAACTCTACACGCCCTAACTCTACAAGCCCTTACTTAAAAAAACTCTACACCTTAGTCAAAATATGTGGCTTGGCCGTTTCCGGCCTGATCGCCGTCAATTTATTGGTGGGGCTTGTAGAGTTTGAAGCTAGGCTGTACATAAGAAATAATCAACTAAATGAACGAATAATTAACTGTTGTGTAACAGAAAAAGTAATGAACAGTGAATAATTTTTTATGTTACGCCCATGTGACGGTAGCGAAACGGCCAAATCACATATTTTGTCTAAAGTGTAGAGTTTGTGAAGTTAGGGCTTGTAGAGTTAGGGCGTGTAGAATTAGGGCGTGTAGAGTTAAAAGCTTGGCTCTACATAAGATCTGATAACTTTCTAACAGCGCGAGCCATATGGTCTCGTCTTGACAACTAAAAAATAATAATAATAATAACCCCACCGCTGTATCTCTACGTTGACGTCATGGTGGGGCTTGCACGCTCTGAACTCTAGGTCTGTGCCGGTAGAATTTGCTTTTCCGATACAGATCTAGGGTGAGGAGCCAGACCAAGATATACAATCCAAGAGACACATGCCGAGGGCTTCATGGCTGTGGGAAAGCACTAGTCTTAGTGTGCCAACTCTGGATAATACCTCTAGTTTTATTCACTCTTACTGCAGTGAACGCGGGCTCTGCTGTGGTCGACTTTTTAAGACCCTAGCTATTTGTGGGAACAACATGAATACTCGATCTAAAACAAAAAAACAACTTCAGGTGAATCTGCCTCAGATAAATGATGAAACTTCACAACTCTCTTCGTCATCTCCCTCATCTCCCTCATCTCTTTTTCCATCAATTCCATCATCATCACAATCTCTCCGCATCACTCCGATGCCATCATCATCATCAATAAGTATACAGTCGGCGGATGTTGTACAGGAGACAAATTTTGTCGACGATACTGTACCCACCGCTAGAACTGCAACAACTCGTAGGAAATGGAGCATTGAAATGAATAAATTCATCCTACGCACTTATCTTCATCTCACTCTTAAGGAAACCGACAAAAATGCATATCATCCATCGGTTAACACTAAGTTTTTAGAAAAATACCCAACTACGCAAGTAGAATGACAAAGGGTAGGTGACCAACGAAGAGCCATAGTTCAAATGAAACTATTACCTCAGGTCACAATAGATCAGATTTATGAGGAAGTCAGAGCTGAACTGCAATTAGATCATACACAAATAGAACAACACACTACACAGTCTAAAACACAAATTAACACATAATCCAGCCAGCGTATGAAATGGACGAATGATTATAATAAAGCAATAATTATAATATACTATATTATCACACAACTAGAAACAAATAAAGCAGCCTATAGAAAAGAGTTACAAGAGGGATTTATAAATAGATTCCCAGAATTTGCACATATATCTGAGCAAAGACTATCTGATCAAGTGAGAGCTATAATAAATAACCAATATATAAACCCCTTTAGATTAGAACACAAACTAGAGAACACTTAAGTAATGAATATTTAAATACACAAACGCAGAATAACTCGACTAAGTATTCAACGTACAAATTCTCATATCTCTGACACAACTAAAAACACCCCCACAGCAAATAATATTATATACCTAAATAATATATCAGATACCGACGTAGATTCTCAAACTCTTATAAATACAGTCGAAGAAAATTTCTTGAACCATATATAGATATTGGGCAAGATGAACCTACGCAAACTAACTTTGATGCTGACTCAGAAGCGAACCCCGAAATAGAAGCCACGTTTCAGCAAGCTCAACAATTTTTCTCTAATACACATCCCACTAATAGACCATATATTCCGAAGCATAAAACTTCAAAAAGTTCTCTGCCATAGTTATATAAATACCGTCATTCTCCGTAAGTATGCTGACACCGACTTCATGACACTGTAGATCATAATTTTATTGTACAGCATGGACGGCAGCTACATGCAACGGAGCTAAAATATCACACACTCTACACAAAATGAGCGTCGCACATACATATTAAATAGAAAACCAAAATGGCAAATCAGGTTAGAAAAGAAAATCTAAGAGCAAACATAGGTAGGCTAGCTAACATTTTATTAATGGTTGTAGAAGTCAAAAAGTCGAAGTAATAGCAGCAATAGAAGAAACAAAGAAAAAATACCAAATATACGTACAACACGAAGACTCAAACACAAATATAACACTTTTAGGTCACTTTAAAACCAAAATTAAACGCAGTATCCAGTATACTTAAAATATAAGAAACATGCACGAACCGTCAAGTACAAAACACAAAAGTTATGAACATAAAATATTAATAATATAAAAATATTTTACAGGAACTTTGCATCTAATAACAGAGACACCACTAACCAAACCCTAGAGACACCTTCATCCGAAAGACTTACTGCTTAACTTACTTACTACTTACCGACTGGGCTAACATTTGGGAAAACCCAGTTTATCATAATCATCAAGCAGACTGAGTCACTGAAGCAACAACATCAATTCCAGAAATGGAATTTGAATTTATACCAACAGGAACATTTATAGACGTCATTAAACGCACACACAACTGGAAATCGCCAGGCACTGACAACATCCACAATTATTGGTATAAAAAAATCTCCAGCATACTTACCCCTTACTTACATAATCATTTAAACACATTCATACAATCACCACATTTATTTCCACCATAAGGAGTAAGTTATATGATACCTAAAGACATGAATGACACTATAAACCCAGCAAAATTAGTGTTTACAAACTTTGTACACAATCTTAACAGACTGTGTAAGCGAGGTAGTATGTGAACATTTAACCAAAAATAACATTCTAGCAGAACAACAAAAGGGATGTCGTAAGAATATCCAAGGATGTAAAGAGCAACTTACTATATATAGACGCGATTATTATGAACACCGCTGTTAAAAGCAAGACATATATTCACACAATGTTTATTGATTACCAAAAGGCTTTTGACACAGTCCCGCACAGCTACAGGTTACTACAGGTTTTAAATATGTACAAAAATCACACACTAACACGATTCTTAAAAAGTTCCATGCAAAATTTGCAAACAGTTCTTAAAATTAATGCCTACTCATCGACTGTAGCTACTGAACCAATCCGTATAAAACGAGGATTTTTTCAAGGAGATGCCCTAAGTCCGCTGTGGTTTTGCATTACACTTAACCCACTCTCATACTTATTAGATAAAACAGACACGGGATTCACACTGGCAAACAATACCACACAATATACGCTAACACACCTCATGTACATGGATAACAAAGTTATATGTAGCTGACAAAAACGCACTTTTCCAACTAGCGGACAAGACAACAATTTTCTGAAGAAATTTGTGTGTCATTCGGAGTAGATAAGTGCAAAATTTTGGCAGTTACAAAAGGAAGAGTTCGAAATAATAGTTACATACTCGAAACAGGTGAATCCATAGAGCCGACGGATGAACAGAGTACATATTATATACACCTAGGTTTTAAACAGTCCAGACAGATTCAACAAAAGGTGATAAAACAAGAACTGCTCAAAAAGTTTTCACACTGCCTCAACCTCATCTTGAAAACCCACCTTAACTCTAAAAACACAGTTTAAGCCAGCATCACATTCGCAATACCCATTCTCACATACTCTTTTGGAATTATATGTTGGTCAAAAACAGATATCAAAAAGTTACAACGCACTATTAATACATCTCTTACCAAACAAGGAAAACACCATCCAAAATCAAGCATTCAGCGACTAACCCTACCTCGCCAAGAAGGAGGAAGAGGATTAATTGACATACACAACTTGCACAACAAACAAATAGTATAGTTAGATAGTTTTTTGTTTTTGTGACATTATGGTAATTTTGAGTTGAAGAACGAGCCTCGTGGTGGGCCGGTAAACATTGTCGACAACGACGAATTGAAGGCGCTCTTATACTGTAGATTTTATTTATATCTAAAAACCCCGATTTCGTCACTGACTCACTCATGACACACTGATGATCATCAAAATTCTTAGGGTACTTCCTGAAGTCCTAGAAAGCTGAAATTTGGTATGTAAGCTATTATTAGTACACAAACAACAAAAACATTCTAAAACTTGGAACTTTTAGCCCCCAACCCCTTAAACTAGGGGATGGAAGTTTGTATGAGACTTCCGCAAATGTTGATGCGTCGAGAGGTCTGAAAATTTATATAGGGACTCCTTGTTGTAAATAATAAAATATATATACCCCACCCTTTAATTAGGGGATAGAAGATTGTATGGTTTTTCCCAAACAAACTTAATTTCATGTTATCTGATAAAAGGCAAAGGTAGAGAGAGGGCTATAAAAAAGGCACCTCTTATGTGCCAGAAATACACCCAAAAAAGAAAAAAAAAACGAACAAAATAAATAAAAGATTGTCTTATGCAGCTTACGAAAAGAAGTGAAATCCCACCAAAAACAATAACATAACATCACGTCTTGTTTCCCCGAAGGGTTGGGCAGAGGTGTACCTGTAGTAGGTACACCCACATTTCGCCCAAAAACAATGTCATGTAAAATGTTTATTTTATTTAATATTTATTTTATTTTTACATATTTAAGAAAGCTTACAGACTAAGACCTAGTTTCACCATACACTGTTAGTTAGTTTTAACGTCCCGTTAAATAGACAACGGTCCGTTAAGCGTAGTGAGTGTTTCACCAAGTACTAACGAGTGGTTAAGACCCGATTTCACCAAACAATTCTTAACGAGCCATCAGCAAATGCTCTGTTAAAATTGACGTCGACGTCAAAAAGTTTTACGTTTTACGGAGGGATCTTAACAAGGCGTTGCTAAATCAAACATCTAGCAGATGTTATCTATCATCGAGTGAACAAAAACGACCGGTCTGACTTTTCATTCACTCTCGTTTTTATGCAACCAAATTAAAATGTCATGGCGTCTAAGCAAAACGTTCTATAAACAGTGTAATTCTCTATTAGTCGTTTTAAACGTCAATTCATAAAAATGTTTTCAAATGATTTTGTTTTGTGGTATTTTTTGCTGGCTGAGCTTGCTAACAATGAAACTAAGATATCATTGTACCACAGTGGTTTAATAAAGTACATTTTATTATAACATAAATTAACTTCATTTGTAAAACACAGGATGACAGAAACAACAGTTGCTAGGCAACAACTAAAGAACACTACTCTTAATTCATAGTGCATTATATATAACCTTTATGGTACTTACAACAATTTTTGATTCTTCTAAATTGTAATTTTTACTTATTTTGTGTGTTAAAATGTCGAAAAAAAGTCGCCGAGAAATTTTAATAGGACTCATTACAAAACATAAAAATGTAGTTGAAAACGAAAAAACAGATGCAGTGACGATTGCTCATAAAAATTAGGATTGGAAGGTACTCTCTGTGATGATGGGGCGGTCCTATTACTAGTGGGAACCACTGTGAGCTTTTACACTACGTTAGGTAACAAACATTTCTAATAATATTAAACATCATGGGTGGGTACCTACTTACGTAAGAAGTTGTAAGTCGAATCATAGGCATATTTTTATTACAATTCACATACCTAATAAGGCAATTTTAAGGTAGGTACTAACCGATTTGATGGATATTGAAGTTTATCTTCAATCATTTGCAAGACCTCTATAGGTATGTACAAGATTCTTTCGATAAACGAAACCTTGTCCTGAAATCTAGATCGTCATATTCTTCAAAATATAAGTCACGTCGATCTTTGTATGTTTTAGGACGTTGAACTTTATTGTCTAAAAGTTGTAAATTTTCGAAAATATCATCATTTCCGTGTTCAAAAATAAAATTTTACGCTGCTTCCATTTTATTTGACCAACTTACAACCAATTGACAGCCGTTAAAAGCATTAACGGACCTTTGGAGCAGTGATTAAGTTTGACGCCTTGTTAAGAGTATTAACGATTCGTTAGTACTTGGTGAAACACTCACTACGCTTAACGGGCCGTTGTCTATTTAACGGGACGTCAAAACTAACTAACAGTGTATGGTGAAACTAGGTCTAATCCTCTTAACAAGGCGTTAAACTTAATCACTGCTCCAAAGGTCCGTTAATGCTGTTAACGGCTGTCAATTGGTTGTCAGTTGGTCAAATAAAATGGAAGCAGCGTAAAATTTTATTTTTGAACACGGAAATGATAATACTTATTTTAGAAAATTTACAACTATTAGACAATAAAGTTCAACGTCCTAAAACATACAAAGATCGGCGTGACTTATATTTTGAAGAATATGACGATCTAGATTTTAGGAAAAGGTTTCGTTTATCGAAAGAATCTTGTACATATAGAGGTCTTGCAAATGATTGAAGATAAACTTCAATATCCATCAAATCGGTTAGTACCTACCTTAAAATTGCCTAGGTATGTGAATTGTAATAAAAATATGCCTATGATTCGACTTCTTACGTCAGTAGGTACCCACCCATGATGTTTAATATTATTAGAAATGTTTGTTCCCTAACGTAGTGTAAAAGCTCACAGTGGTTCCCACTAGTAATAGGACCGCCCCATCATCACAGAGAGCACCTTCCAACCCTCATTTTTATGAGCAATCGTCACTGCATCTGTTTTTTTGTTTTAAACTACATTTTTATGTTTTGTAATGAGTCCTATTAAAATTTCTTTTTCACTAGCGCTGAAATTGGGTCGGCGACTTTTTTTCGACATTTTAACACACAAAATGAGTAAAAATTACAATTTAGAAGAATCAAAAATTGTTGTAAGTACCATAAAGGTTATATATAATGCACTATGAATTAATAGTAGGTCTTCTTTAGTTGTTGCCTAGCAAAAACGCTTTGCCCACTCTATTGGTCCATTAATTTACAATAGATTAAACAGAATCCTCAATATATACCCGTTAACAAAAATGCAATGCAAGAAGAAACTTACCGAATACCTGAAAGGTCTTACCTATGAACAGACTGAACTTCTTCTGAACATAGCATCCTAATAAAAAATAAAAACTATGACATAATATACAATTCTCATAACATACACACAAACGCGTGCACGCCCACTCACACCACAACACACAGCAGAACACTATACAACACCACACACATCCTCTTACACATCAGACACGAACATTCCCATCTCACACAAACAAGAGGACCTGCATGCAAACACCACACAATATCTTTTTTTTTTAATTTTTTATTATTTCTCTATATGTACTGCTCTCTCTCTAATACCTAAGTAAATACATTATAAACTGTTAAAGTGATCATGTACAAGATGCACATTAAATAATGTAATGGCTTTTATATATTTGTATAATACTCGAGGGGTTTGGCACTGATAGCCGAAATACAGGCTCTGCCTAGTTCGGCTACAGATGACTACACCACTTTTTCTGACCTAAATTAGCCTGTTAAAATGTTTTTGTAATATATGTATAAGTTTTTCTTTAAATAAATAAATAAATAAATAAAACTGTTGTTTCTGTCATCCTGTGTTTTACAAATGAAGTTAATTTGTGTTGTATTAAACCACTGTGTTACAATGATATCTTAGTTTCATTGTTAGCAAGCTCAGCCAGCAAAAAATACCACAAAACAAAATCATTTGAAAACATTTTTATGAATTTGACGTTTAAAACGACTAATAGAGAATTACACTGTATAAAGAACGTTTTGCTTAGACGCCATGACATTTTAATTTGGTTGCATAAAAACGAGAGTGAATGAAAAGTCAGACCGGTCGTTTTTGTTCACTCGATAATAGATAATATCTGCTAGATGTTTGATTTAGCAACGCCTTGTTAAGATCCCTCCATAAAACGTAAAACTTTTTGACGTCTACGTCAATTTTAACAGAGCATTTGCTGATGGCTCGTTAAGAATTGTTTGGTGAAACCGGGTCTAATACACGTAAATGGTAACGAAGTAGTAAACAACTGACAATTACTAATCTATATAATAATATTAGATCTTTACCTATGAAATTGGAGCTTTAAATGATAATCTAAAAAAAAAATTGTTTTTTTTTTTCAGCTAATCAAAGTACGGGCCCAAATTATCTATACAATTTTGACATTTTGATGGCAGTTTGTTTATCCCTTTACTGTAGAAGTCTGCCGGACGGGAGGCGATGAAGTCAGCGAAAGCGTTTTGTACGCCTCTCGGGTGTTGAATATTTTCCCACTTAAAAAATTGTCTATTTGAAAAAAGTAGAAATCTGTTGGGGGCAAGGTCCGGTGAGTACGGTGGGTGACGGAGAGCTTCCATCTGTAGTTTTGCGATGGTCTGTCTGAAGTGTGAGCTCGCGCGTTGTCGTGGAGAAGCAATGGGGAAGAGCGATTGACTAGTCTTGGTTGTTGAATTACGAGCTTCTCCATCATTGTTTGCAATTCTTGGCAATAGACATCTGCCGACACTGTTGTGCCATTCGGTAAGAAGCTGTGATGTACAAGTCCGGCACTGGTCCACCAGACAGTCACCATCATCTTCCTATGAGCAAAGCTTACCAATAAAAAGGTAATGGTAACTGTTTGGTGGTCTCAGCATGGTGTTATTCACTATAGCTTTCTCCGATCTGGTCAAGCAATAATCGCAGATGTCTACTGTGCCGAACTCCGAACAATTATAGCAAAACTAGCAGTGAAAGAGCCCCGACTCATGAATCGATCTTCACCATTATTGCTACATGATAACGCGAGACCTCATACAGCAAGAGAGAAACCGTTTTAACTCTACAGGAACTGCAATTAGAAACCATTCGTCACCCTCCGTATTCGCCACACCTTGTTCCAACGGACTACCTTTTTTTTCGTGATTTGGACCATTTTCTACGTGATAAAAGTTTTCTTCTCAGGAGGCAGTACAAAATGCTTTCACACAGTTTGTCGAATCTAGATCACGAGAGTTCTATCGCAAAGGCATAAATGACCTTCCTACTCGTATTAGATGGCAGCAATGTATAGATAATAATGGTAATTATTTTGATTAAATTTTGATAAATTAAAAAAAAAAACTAATTTAAATTATCCAGTACAAATCGGCGATTTCATACTTTAACCCATTATATATTTCGAGTGTAAAACACCCAACTAAAATAACCAAACCATCACTAAAACACATGAAATTGCAACAGACGGCCTTTCGATTACCCTAGACTATCTCAGTAAATTGCTAGATTCTAAACTAGAAAAGAACGATCAATCCCTACTGTTTGTACTAAAGAACACTATCCAAAATGAAATACAAAAAACTATCACAAAATTAAAGAAATATATTTTAAAAGGGTATATATAAGCTATCACGCGAGCAAGAAAAAGTAAAAAGGAATATAAACGCAATAAATGGGAAAACAAAAACAATATACAAACAATAACTGTTGTTGTTTTATTCTGAAAACAAAGAACTTAAACAACAGAAAGAAATAAATCAAAATATGACAATAACAGAAAATCAACAACAGGACCAATCTTATGATGAAATATTTATAAGACAACGCAACGTACTTCAAACATACAGGTCTTTTTATTTCCGAAAACCTTAATGAGACAGCACTTCGCCAAAAAAAAGTATTACAAGAAAATCTACGCGCATCAAGACAACAGGGACACCACACAATCATTAAAGATAATAAATTAATAATAGATGGGACGACAACAAGAACTCACTGCAATGACCAAACAAAACTACGCAACAAAAAGCTACCTGACGCACCAATTGATTCACAACCTAAATTACATATCTAATGAAACTTTGATGTTAAGGCTTTTAAGCAACTTAAGATCAAAATTACCGAAGATCTGTGGGGCATGTCTACTAAAGTTTGTCAATCTATTATTGAGACAATTGCACCCTATTTAGCTTTAATATTTAATTTGTGTGTAGATCAAGGGGTCTTCCCGGATTTAATGAAGTACAGTAAAGTTATTCCACTTTTCAAATCCGGGGACAGCAAGGATACTAATAATTTTAGACCCGTATCGGTTTTGCCGGTTTTCAGCAAGGTGTTTGAAAAAGTAATGTTAAATCAAATGCTCAATCATTTTAATCGTAATAACATCTTACACGATCAACAGAATGGTTTTACCAAGGGACGTTGCACAACTGACGCCGGTGTCACTTTATTAAAACACATATTTAACGCGTGGGAAGAGGCACAGGATGCAATAGGTATCTTCTGCGACCTATCCAAAGCATTTGATTGCGTTAATCACGAAACACTTCTCTTGAAACTTCAGCATTACGGACTGGCAAAACTTGCGCTTAACTTAGTAAAATCATATTTGAATGATAGACTGCAGCAAGTTCAAATAAACGGTGTAAATTCATTGGGTTTAAAAGTCAAAATAGGAGTACCACAGGGCTCGATATTGGGCCCATTCCTCTTTTTAGTATACATAAATGATTTACCTCATTTACTGAAAAACCGACCACAAATGGTGTTATTTGCTGATGACACATCACTTATTTTTAAGGTAAACAGACACGCACAGGAGCTTGACGACGTAAATAACGCTATGCTAAAGGTCCATAATTGGTTTACTGTAAATAATTTAGTATTAAATGAGAAGAAAACTAAATGCATAAGATTCGCGTTACCGAATGTTAGAAGTAGTGAATGTCACGTTGTACTGAATAAGGAGACACTAGAATTCGTCGAAAAAACGGTTTTCCTGGGAATCACGCTTGACTCTAAACTACAGTGGGGTCCTCACTTAACATCACTTGCAGGGCGGCTAAGTTCAGCCGCTTACGCTGTTTGGAAAATCCGCCAACTAACAGACGTGGATACCGCGAGACTGGTCTATTTTAGTTACTTTCATAGCATCATGTCTTACGGTATTTTGCTGTGGGGACGGGCCGCAGATATTGACTATAGAGTCAATATAGAAATAAATATAGATTTATTCTGCAAAAGAGGGCTGTTAGAGCCATCTACAACCTCCGCAGACGCGAATCTCTTAGGGAACTGTTTAAGAAAATTAATATCATGACGGTACCTTGTCAGTATATATATGAAAACATTATGTATGTTCGAAAAAATCTACATCTCTATAGTAAGATAAGTGACAGGCATAATTTTAACACAAGAAATAGGAACAAATTAGATCAACCACGTTTCAGATTGTCTAAAGTACACACTTCTTTTATGGGGTACTGTGTAAAATGTTATAATAAAATACCACTCGATATTCTTCAACTAAATGAGAAGAAATTTAAAACTTGCATTAAACGCACACTATGTAGACAAGCATACTATAAGTTGGATGATTATATCGTAGATAAAAATGCTTGGCTAAATGCTGGTCCTGCTCCACAGCCACTTGGGCTCACTAGTTAAAAATGAAAAAATTGGTAGAGTTGCTTCCCCTTTTTTATTTTTTCTGACTACGAACTTATTGTTTATTTTGTTTTTTTTATTAAACCAAGTTTTAATTATTGAATACTCCAATAGATAATATTGATTTTCTTTCTTTTGGTGGTAAAATTCTTGCAAACTATAGTTTTGTATAACTCAGACGCATTTTTATTTTAAATTTTTGTAAATGTGAGTACCATGGAGTCGTTTTACTATGTTATTATGTTGATTTTGACTTGAAAGAGCAGGGTAGTTGAGAGTATGTCATGCTCACTTAAATGTCTCGCTGATGGTGGCGAGTGTGTTGGATCATTCGGTTCCCTACAAAATGGTTGAGCTGGATGGTGCTGATCCACGCGTCATGTTCGTGAACGGGCGCCGTCAGTTGAGACTGGTCATCTCTTATCTGCCAGGGCTTATTTTTAATCGTTTTTGATTTATATATATTTTTTTACATTGTTCTCACATATAGAATCAACAAGAGTAATGTACCCAGGATTTTGTAATTTCTATATTTAAAAGAGTGTCCTTGGAGTTTCTTGCCCGTTCTTCTCCATAGAGATCTACGTTTTGGAATGGGCAACTAGCTTCAACTTTCTGACTAACTGACTCTTTGACAAATCAAAAGTGCCTGTAAAGGGTTTAATTGAAATAAATGCTTTGAGTTTGAGTTTGAAACCATAAATAACACAAACGAACGGGACACAGACTTACGAAATATTATTAAAAATGTCGTTATTTAATTTTGTAAAACATGAAAAGTTTACAAAATTTAGTTTAATTTCGTTTTAACTTTATTTTATTCTACTTATGTTACGGTACACATATTGTTAATTATTGTGATTAAATGAACAATTGAATGAAGGATTTTGTTGCTGTAGTCACTAATGCATAAAAAATGCTTAGTTATTATATTAAGAAATATAAATAGTAACAATCGTTAAAGTTCAAAACCGTACATGTCGCTTGGACTTTTTTGATGTGAGTATTTCCTAAATTCTTCCTTGATTTCTTAAATAAAAATATAATTAACTTTTAAAAAGGAGCACTCAATCCACATCACATCTTGTCGAGGGCCTGATGATTGAGCCAGAAGGTGGATAGTGGAACTCTTCAGTGGCTTCTAGTAAACCATTCTAGTTTCAGGTTATATGATTCGTGCTGATGAGTCCAATTGATTTCACTTGGTGTTAAGGGTCTGAACTCAAACTCAAATAAGTCACTCGATATAAGTACCTATGCACTTTGTCACTTCTGTTATATCCAATTGATGAATTCAAAAAGCGTGGAGCGGTTTATGGTTGTGTTTACTTTTAATTAATTTAAACAAATCGCTCCACATTTTTTGAATTAATTGCCTTCTCGCATGTATTTGACCAGTACAGTATTTACGAATATTTTTAAGAAGGTTGTCAAAATAATGCTCGAATTTCCAAGCATGTTTGAGAAATAGTACATTACTGTCGTGTCGTGGCCTGCTACAGGGGCCTTGATGGAAGATCGTGAAAATGTGGGCCGATTCGGAGCCCGAGGCACACAAACGTGAGCCCATCAATGCCTGGTTGCGGCCACGGCTTGTACTGCTACTACTATTACTACTTTTCTCAAATTATGCGCGGAAATGCAAAATTCCAGAATCAGTGACGAACAACGATAATTTTCCACGCGCCAAATGTTCATTGGTTCTTCTTTACTTTAAACAGCTCTATTTGCTAAGCCAAATTGAAATTTAAATACTTACAATCTTTGATAAAAGTTACCTTCTTGGTAGCCGTGCGTCGAAGTAAAATATTTGGTTCCATTTTAAATGAGTTTTCATAGTAATTTATTTGGCCACTAAACCAGACAGAATATGTATTTTCATACTAACGTTCCCGGCCTGCTTGCATGTATTTGACCAGTACAGCATTTTCGATTTAAATTGAAGAAGGTTGTCAAAATAATGCTCGAATTTCCAAGCATGTTTGAGAAAAGTACAGAATTTTAGTATAGATATATTTTTATTTTGATAGTATACCTATACTTTGTTACGAAATAATGACTGGTTGTTATTCTAGTAAATTAACTTACGTCCGGTTTATTATTAGATGTAGCGTCGAAAGATTTCTGCGAATGTCTAGCTGTAATGGAAAAAATAAATTTTCATTACCAAGATAATATGATGCGTTAAATTGGCTTGGCTTTCGTACCTACTGAAATTCAATAAGAATACAATGACTTTGCCTATACCTACTCAGAATATATAAGAAACATAGGCCTCCCCCAAGCACCGCTACTTCGACCGATTCTGTGCTTCCCGTATCCAGCAGATTCCTGCGGCCTTCACACGATCATCGGTCCATCTTGTGGGAGGCCTTCAAGACCTACGTCTTCCTGTACGTGGTCACCACTTCAGAACCTTTCGGCCCCATCGGCCATCTGCAGTCTGCGAGCAATGTCACTGCCACTTTGGCACTTCTTCGGGCTATGTCAGTCACCTTGGTTCTCCTGCGGATCTCTTCATTTCTGATTCTATCACGTAGGGAAACTCCCAGAAAAGCCCTCTTTATTGCCCTTTAGGTTACTTTTAGCTTTCTAATAAGGCCCATTGTGAGTGACCAAGTTTCAGTGCCATATAACTGGCAACACGCATTGGCCGAAGACTTTCATCTTGAGACACTGCGTTGTGTGGGAAGAGAAGATATTGCGTAGCGTCCCGAACGCTATTCAGCCAAGCCGAATGCCCTCGAGTATGATGGAATCAAACAGCTTCTGGAGGGCCATAGGAGGCCCTCTAGCTCTTGGAGCGTTTTCCAGATTCGTAACGGGGTTACTGGTTGACGCGTATAACTGTCCATAGAACTTCTAGATCTCTTTCAACAGCGCAGGTTTGGCGGATTCGATCCTGCCATCATTGGTCTTCAGTTTCTTAAGCTGTCTCTGCCCAATAGATAGATCTCTTGAAGACTTTGCAGCCTTTATTCCGCTCTATGGCATCCTTAATGAGGTCTGCATTAAAGCGAGATCAGTCTATTGAGGTGCCGGTACTTGAGCGCAGTGTCTGAAGACTGCAGGATCATCTCGCGCCTCTCCTCCATGAGCTGTAAAGTAGGATCAGAGAGCCAATCAATCATCTATTTGCAATGAGTATTGGTACAGTGTTGGTCTTAGTCAGTAATACGAGTAAGGACATTTGACATGCAAAACATTACGATCGTATGGACAGTTTTCACAAACTCGCCGTTATAATCCAATCTTTCCAAATTTTGTACGCTTTTCGGGAAATAAAAAAGACCACAAACTTGCAAACAGCTATGGTCACCTGCTATGCATATGCTCATGCATGTCTTAGCTACGGCGTAATAATGTGGGGAAATAGCACAGACGCATCGACGCTGTTCACAACTCAAAAAAAGTTACTTCGGATTTTAGTTAACTTAGAACAAACAGACAGCAGATAGCCCATTTAAAAAAAAACTAAACATTCTAACTCTTCCTTGTATTTACATACTGGAAATCTGTAAGTTTGCACACACACCAAGACTTTTACACAAAACGGGAAGACATACAAGCAAGATACGCACTCCAACACAAAACACGATTAAACCTACCGATATCCCGTTTAAAAATGCACTCATCTAGTCCACTGACCCGAGGTACTCAGAAATGAGAAAAAGATTGATGTTTTTACAAATAGTTTAAAAAGGATATTAGTAAATAAATGTTATTATACCTACCATAAATGAATGTTTAATTGACAAATTTATAGAACTGACATAATATAATTGTTATTTTTTTAGATTAAATTAATAATTTAAAAAATGTTGCCTTAGAATAAGTTAGTTGCATGTACTTAGTCTGACCATAAATACTGTTACAATTAAAAATAAGAAAAATATTACATTTGAATTTGGAATCTGTCATTTTTATACCATTGCTCATTGAGTTTTCTAATTTTGGCGCCAATACATTGTACAATATTTTGCGATATTAAAATGGAGTGGGTTGATAAAGAGAACCGAATCGCTATTATTGCATTACACAAAGTTGGTATGGAGACAAATGCAATTTTTAAAACTCTCCATACGCTTGGTATTAGTCAAATGTTTGTGTACCGGGCTATTAATAGGTACAATGAGACCTCCTCTGTTTGTGACAGAAAAATATCTGGCCGTCCACGTAGTGTTCGTACGAAAAAGGTGGTCAAAGCAGTAAGGAAAAGAATTCGAAGAAATCCTGTCCGAAAGCAAAAGATTTTATCTCGAGAGATGAAGATAGCACCCAGAACCATGTCGCGTATTTTAAAAGATGACTTAGGACTTGCAGCCTATAAGAGACTGGTCATTTTTTAACTGATAATTTAAAAAATAATAGGGTGGTAAAATCGAAATAACTACTGAAGCGGTACGTACGCAAAGAGAGGTCACAGAATTTTTGTTTACGAATGAGAAAATCTTTACAATTGAGCAACATTTTAACAAACAAAATGACCGTATTTATGCTCAAAGCTCTAAGGAAGCCATAATCAATAACCAAGTATGGTCCTTCCAACAAGACTCGGCGCCGGGTTATAAAGCTCGGTCCACGCAGTCTTGGTTGGAAAAGAACGTTTCGGACTTCATCAGAGCTGAAGACTGGCCGTCGTCTAGTCCCGATCTTAATCCGCTGGATTATGATTTATGGTCAGTTTTAGAAAGTACGGCTTGCTCTAAACGCCATGATAATTTGGAGTCCCTAAAACAATCCTTACGATTGGCAGTGAAGAATTTTCCCATGGAAAGAGTGCGTCCTTCTATCGATAACTGGCCTCAACGTTTAAAGGACTGTATTGCAGCCAATCGAGACCACTTCGAATAAGCTTTTTATATTTTAAATTGTTTTATATTAAAAGAACTCACTGTAAAAGTAATAAATATCATTTGCAATAAAAAATATTTTTTTTCTTCTTGACAATATTTATGGCAAGACTAGGTATACCTAATAAGTCCTCTTCCTTCAAATTTTTCTTTTGCTGTGCCCGACAGGGTCCACGATTGTTACAACAAATGTTTACTTACCACCTAAGCAATACATTGGAATGCAATAAATTATTGAGTAATGAGTAATCGTCGACGGAGCTCCCTAGGCACTCGAAACTATTCTGAAGTCCGAGCTGAAAGCTCTCGGGGTTTTGGACTTGGATCGGTCCTGGGCGGAGCGTATATCAGTCGAGATCTTTTCAGCTTGATATTTTAAGTTCAACGTGCCTCTTACCACCGCTTTGATCATAGAGACATAATTGAATACTTGCTTCTTCGACATAATGAAGTCAATCAAATTTTTCTACTTATCTCGTTTTCTGAAAAAGGAGTTCATCATAAAGAGGCCTTCCTTCTCCATAAAACTGGTCAGTAGGTGACCCCGGTGGTTCCGACGTCCAACTCCATATTACCCCACTCGCAGCTCATCATCGTTTTGTTTGCCCAGTTTCGCGTTCAAGTCCTCCATGACAACGGTGAAGTTAGTAATAGTAGTAGTAGTTTAGAGGTATGCATGGCTCTGGAAATATTCTCATACATGGCCTCCACGTCACCACTGGGGTGTGACGAGGTCGGGGCGTAAACCTGTACGACCTTCAGCGAATATGTTGCAGATATTCTGAGTATTCCGAGTCCATGACCAGACCTCGAAACCTATAAGATGTTGAGGTCTGGTCATGGACTGCAGCGAGGGGTGAGACACGGAGACGGTTATCTCTCTGAAACTGTTCACCGCTGCACTGGAGGATGTCTTCAAGGTTCTGGACTGGAAAGGGGTTGGCATCAACATCAATGGCGACTATATCACTCACCTTCGGTTTGCCGAAGATATATAGACTATGGAGGCCCTCAGTAAAATACTCGATGACCTCAGAAGAGCTTCCGAAATAGTCCTTAAAATGAACATGGACAAAACGAAGGTCATGTTAAATGCCCATGTAACACCCTCCCTAATGAAGATCGAAGACACTACACTCGAAGTAGTGGACGATTATGTTTACCTAGGACAAACGGTCCAGTTAGGTAGGTCCAACTTCGAGAAAGAGGTCAACCGTCGAATCCGACTCGGCTGGTCGGCGTTCGGGAAGCTGCGTACTATCTTCTACTCTCATATACCACAGTGCCTCAAGACTAAAGTTTTTGACGAGTGCGTGTTGCCTGTGATGACCTATGGCACTAACAAGTGGTCGCTCACGAATAAAAAAATAAAAGTAAAATAGACCTGATTGGAAGGCTGAAAATCACCCAAGGGCAATGGAGGGCCAATAGGCAATTTTCGGAATCAGTTACTTTTTTATATTTTTATATTCGATATACAGTTTTGACTTCATAACTATTTTATTATGTTCTATACTAGCTGTCGCCCGTGGCTTCGGCCGCGTGGAGGTTGGAAGCTATCCCACGGAAACGTACTACCGTAATTCGCAGGCTAAGTCGGGATGATTTTTCCGAAATCTTCAAAATTTATCGTTATATTTCAGCTAATTTACACAAAAATTAATGAATAATTTGCCAGTGTCGTAACACAGAGTACCTAATTAATTACGCATTGTAAATTGTCTTTGGTCTCTGGCCCTGCGCAATGGACAAAATTGACACTTCTATTAAATTACTTGAACACGAGGCTTTTGGCTACTTTCTATTTAAGTGTATTTTTTGTAATGTGCGTTTTGTTTGTACAGAATATTTTTTTTTTCTTTCTGTCTTATTTCTTTCCTCATGAAACACTCCGTACATTGATGAAAACTGTATGAATATCAATTCGGAAGTTTTTAAGTTTATGGCGGGCAGACAGACAGGCAGAAGCAGCGAGGGGGGACTTTGTTTAATAATATGTAGTGAGATATTATAAATTATAGTTGCTTTTCGTGTCTCTCTGTGAAACCGCTTAGATCTTAAAACTACACCATCAATTTGAATGCCGTTTAATATTTTACTTTCACCATTGCGGGTCGCTAGTAAATAATAATTTACTTACACTGTTTCTTGATTTCCAAAGCTTTGGTGACAGAATCCACGTCATCATCATAAGCCATGACTGAGGTGTCAACCATGATACTTGGTTCGCCATCTAAAACAGACGAAGAGATACATTGAATATAATCGTCAATTAATCAATAAACTTTATTTTTCTCACCACAATACACCGGATGACATTTTTTCCCGTCTCGAAAAAAATTGGGTATAATAGATTGAACAGAGTAGAGCCCTAAGGCAGTTTAGAAAAAAAATATTCAGTTACCTTGTAATGATCTATCGACCATTATTTACCGTCTCGAAAATAATTGGGTATTATAGCCAATTTTGTTCGAGACGGTATCTTCTGGTATATTTATTATTTTGCATTGGATTGGAATGTGGATGGAGAGTAGTCCAAAACCAAGGAAATGATGGATTGTGTGAAGGATGACATGGCAAGCCAGGAACTGATTACAGAGTGCCGGCTGAAACCGCGGAGGAAGAAAACGTGCTCAGCCGACCACAAATCCTATATTAAATGCTTCGATCAATAATTGATCGAAGATTAAATGTGCAATATTTATATATTCACGTTGTCGAAAACGGCTAACGATTTCGATGGAAGTTGCAATAAAGGGGTTTACGTGGGCGAAAAATCGATCTAGCTAGGTCTCATATCTGGGAAAATATTTTTTTTTAAACCCACTCGTGCACAGCTCGGTCGACCAGTTACTACTTTTAAATCGGTATACAGGTGAGTTGTAATTTAACGTATTCCTTTCAGGACTGATACTGTGACCCATTTGCAACAATTAAGTACCCCATAAAATTTATTTAAATTAAATTATTTATTTTCTCAGATAACAATGATCCATTTATGTTTGTTGGTTAGTTAAAAAAAAAAACTTAAAAACTATGTTATTATATTATTATAAGTACGTACTAAGCTCACAGAAGAAACAATATTTAAATACATTAATGTGAATGTATCACATCTCATCGTTGTAATGCATCACTTTTGCCTGCGATTGTCTGTTTTTCCAAATAAAATAAAATAAAATAACCAACACTTGCATGAAGTGATTCATTATCGGTGAGTCAAATTTGTGCACTAACATAACAACTAACAACTTCAGAATGCTATTAGGGCTTGACCGCGTTCTCTCCAATAGTGACGCCGTCTTTCTCCTCACCATTGCGTGGAAATCATGCACATGCGCCTGCGCAAACATGCCAGAAGCACTACAAAAGCGCGACAGCCCCAAAAGCATTCTGAAGCTGTTATTGTATTGGACTCTCAGGGCGTCCATTGTTTTCCGCGTGTAGCTGGCCCACAGAAGGTCTGGCAGTAAGCCTTGAACAATGTTAACTATCTTAATCTCCTTACTACAATAAGCATACAGCCTGCGAACCAGCATATCGCTTCTCACAGCAAGAGCCCGGCGCTCGCGTTCGATATCTTCACGATCTTTATGGTCCTCCGTTACGTAATGCCCCAGATATTTAGTTTGTTTCACCCTTTGCAGGGGCTGGCTATTGAGTGTGATAATTGGCTCGTATGACTGCTTCCTACCGGGGGCCTTAAAGATCATGAAAAGGCTCTTCTTACAATTATAATCTAGACCGTGGCTAGCAGCGTACCTTTCACATGATTCTAAAAGCTCTCTTATGTAGCCAGCCGTTGGACCCAGCAGGACCATATCATCCGCGTAGGCAGGAGGTTATTGACGCGTTATTGTCGTCAATCCAACATCCGATCCGTTTACTGCTGAGTCCAGCGATCAGCTCATTGAGGTAAAGGTTGAAATGCTTGGGCGAGGTCAGCCCCCCCTGCCTCACCCCACAATCCAACACTTAAGCAGCAGAGAGTGAATTATTCCACTTCACATAAGTAGTTCACTTGATTACCATACCAGTACTGAAAAACACGTATAATTTCTGCTAGTACGCATGCTTCCCAGAGTTTTTTCCATAATATATCATAGGAGACGAGGTCGAAAGATTTAGAGAGGTCGAGGAAACAAGCATATACATGCGTGCTTCTGTCAGTATAATATTGGACAGTCTGTTTAAGACTCAATAAAAGTCCAGGTCTGAACCGGAACTGTGCGTCGTTTAATTTCAACCATTTGTTGAGAGTTTTATCTAACAGACTGTCCAATACTTTAGCTACTACAGTGGCAAGTGATATGGGTCTGTAATTACTTACATCGGACACGTCACCAGTCCTATTCTTTACTATTGGGACAACTAATATGTGCATTAACTCTGGAGGAAGTTATGAGTGACTCAAAAATAAAGAATAAAATATGAATAACAGTCTTGGACAGTGTACACCCGCATGTTTCAAGTGCTCGTTGCTGAGACTGTCATGCCCTGGAGACTTGCCTATGGCCATTTTCTGTGTTGCAGATGATACCGTGTCTGTATACCTGCAGGACGCTACGTTTAATCCGATTAAAAGCTATAGTCTAACGTGCGTAGTATTTAGTACCTTCCGAATTATCTATGTAAAAAATTTGTACCTTAATGACTACGGCGAAATCTTAAATTATTTTCCAGCAGGACCCTCCGCTGTTTGAAGGTCTTCAGACCAAACACATATGGTCCACCGGCATGGGTATGGTATGGGTATACCGGCACGATGATACCTGCTTGGCTGTAAAACTGAGAGGGCTATCGTAACAGATATCAGCATCGACCATAGATTTAGAAGGCCCTAGCGGCGAGGAAACGCGGTAGTGGTTCAGGAAAGTGTTCGCTATTTCCTGTGGTGTACTACTAAAAACCCTTTGACTTTTCCGCATTTCTTTCCAAACTCTGCCGGATTTGGGTTTATTGTAAGACAACCATGACTGATACTTAAGCCTCGCCCCCCACGTGAGCAGCGCGAACATGCTTATTCCACCCAATAATACGCCTTTTTCCTCGCGACCGAACACCTTCATGGGTCTGTATGGCAGCCCTAGACAAAATACTTACAATATCTTGGTACATCATCTGCAAGCCTAGGATTTTTTGCCTAGGCTTTATGGGGTACTTAATTGTTGCATGAAATTCGAGAAAACCCATTGTTTATATATTTTTGAAAATTTCCCAGTTCTCGTCACAATTTTATTTTCTCAAGAGTCTCAAATTGAATGGCCTTCATTGCTATTTGATTAGGTAGGTACCTAATAGTTTAACAACCTTTCTATGTGACCAAATTTTCTAAAATATCAAACGGTTTTAAGTTAAAGGAAGAAGTTTATTCTCAATTTTCAAAAATCATCGACGTTCGTGAACTTTGATACTATTTATCTCAAAACTTTAGTACGGCACTAAGCGTACAAAATACGGGGAAGACATATTCATTTAAAGGGCTAGGTATGTAATGAGCTACAAAAATTATAAAAATATTTAGAGGTGCCGATGAAACAGTCGATTATGCTGGTAATGGTCGAACTTGCAAATGATCTCTTAGCTGCCACGGCTTATTTTTTTGTTGTTTTATATTTGTACTATGGACGCTTTTAACGTGCACACGCTTCCTACATTGTTCTCACATGTATGATTTCAACATTTATTTATTTATTTATTTATCACATGTTTCCTTTGCCATTACAGATCATAAATCTAATGCGACAAAGTAACTTAAAATATACTTAACTATGCCTTACAAGCTACACAGTATGTGGCCCTTGTGAACTCACTCAGTGTACAGGTGTTATAGGTCTATGGCATCCGCCACCGTGTTGAGAGTGCGCAGCGCACGAGTTAGCGGTGCGCGCCCCAGCAGGTTAGTGCGCGTTCTCGGCACCACCAGCAGCTGCGGCTGGCGCCGCCGCGCCACGTACCCATCCGGTAAATTAAACCCTATTTCAGAGAGTATACCTGAGTTTTGTATACTACCTCTTAAAACTTTGAAAATATACGTTGCCAGTGTCACTTCACGCCTAATTTCTAATTTGTAGTAGCCCACCATACCGAGACAGAATAGGGTTGGATACAGTAACGGGTATCCCGGGTATCTCCCATACTGCTTTAAATAAATAAATCTGACGAATTTGTTCTGTATCCGTTCGAGCATATTTTTGTATTTTATTTCACTCGGGCTCCAGACGGCCGCATTATATTCCAGATGACTCCTCACAAGAGCCTCATATAAAGCCCGCAATGCACTGATGTTTGTGAAGACATGAATGATGTTACCAATATTTCGTAACAATATTCTAATTTGAAAACTCCACGGACACTTCCGTGGAGTTTCTTGCTCGTTCTTCACCTTAGGAGTCTACTACGCTTTGGAATGGGCTGGGAACTAGCTTCATCTTTCTGACTGACTGACCCCCTGACAATTAAAAGACAAAACTAACTACTACCTACCTGTAATTCGTTTATTTGAAATAAATGGTTTGAGTTTGAGAAAGGTTGAAATATTTAAAAAAATGTGTGTTAATCGAAGTAATTTTTACTTGTTTTGTGTCATCCCACTACTTCCTAGCCTCCCAGCAATCCACCACACGTTAGGCACCCAGGTCGTCATGGCCAGGTCACAAGTCGCTTACAGGCTATAAGTTCGACCTTTAAGGGGGATCAAAAGGGGGAGATTTCGTTTGTATGAAAAATCTTATAATTTGAGTTAATAGACTTGAAACCTGGCACGAATACTAAGTAAATCATAAAGTTTTTAATTTATAGTTTTTCTAAACTACCCCCTAAACGGGAATTGGGTATATCAAAGTTTGTTTGAAAGAATTTTTCCGCAAGGTTCGATTGACTCGAAACTCAGTATTTATTATGTACTTTGTATTTGGCAGTCCCGAGCAATGCGCTAGTATATTTAACGTAGAACAATAAAACACTTCTTAACCTAACTAAAACTTTTAACAAACTGAATTATAGCGTAGAAAAATTTATCCGCGTCGCTGTCGACTGGTAATGTACCCAAGAGACTGGCCGCAATTCCACGTTGTATGGCAATGCTAGCCCTGGGGTCACGGGTCAACCAGTCGTTTGGAGATTTCATTGAACAAACCATGAGCACTTCGACCCCACGAATCTAGTGTTTCAACCCCAAACGGCTCGTTACCTATAAGGTTATTATACTTTCGCCGCTCGAGGTTTGATGCAGCCGCAGCGGCAGTGCCAGCCCAGCACGCTGAGCCAGGAAGATGGGATGGCGCATGAAGCCACAGGCCCGACTCCCACTTACCCACAGCCAGCAGGCGCGCACGCTCCGCAGCAGTAGCAGACGTGTCAAGTAAATTGTTCTGTACTACTCTGCAGAGCGGAAAGTTAATTTAAGCCGGCTAATTTGGTCCATTTTGTCTAAAAGATGAGTGTGTTTCCATAAATGGGAAAGGTATAGGTATAAAGGGATATTTTTATACTTAAAACAGAATATAAAGAATAACGTGAATACGGAAACAACCCCTAACGGGGTGAAAAGGATCAAAATATTTTGGTTGCATTTTATTAGATTAGAAGGCACACAATATAAAAAAAATAACTAGGCTTGCATGAATTCACGATAGTATTCGATAATTATGTTATACTACTAATAGGATTTGGATGACAGATAGTTTATAACCTGGACTAACACATAGGATAAAAGAGTAACGGTGGAGTTTCTTGCCCATTCTTCTCCATACGAAAACTACCTTTTGGAATGGGCGACTAGAATCAGTTTTATTATTTTTTTGTAAAGTTCAAAAGTGCCTTTTTGTGCCTAATTGAAATAAATTATTTGACTTTGATACTTTTTATTCCGGTAATAGTACGTTTCCATTTTCTGAAATACACGCGAGTGAAGCTGCGGGAAAAAGCTGGTGAGCAATATTACAGGTGGATTTTTGAGATGGGGCAGTAAGGGCAGGTACCTTTACCGTTGTTGCTGCAAGAAAATGGTCTTAGGAGAGTGTCCGAGTTTGAAATTCACAGATTATGAAAAAAAAGTACAGTCAGCAAGAAAATTGTCAGTTTTCACCTAAACTCTTTGTAATGCCAATACATCCGGTTTCTTATAAGGATAAAAAAACACTAGCGGTCCAACTGAGGTTTAAAAAAGTCAGAAATCATACAACACTTTCTCATACATTTTGTAGGAAATGAGATTCCAACCTGTTTTTTTTACGATATGCATGGACTGGCTAAAATTAAACAAAAAGATTAACTTCAAATATCGAACGAATACGCGTTATAATTTTGAAATAATATTTAGTTTTGAAAAAACTTTCCCCATGGTTTTTTTTTTTTTGCGATTTAAGACTTATAGTGGAAACGTTTTATTAACTTCCCATACAAGTCTGAAAGTTTTAAAATTATTTGGGGTCATTTTCTTCTCAGTACGTCAGAAATCATTAGCAACAAACTATCTAGTTCTTAAAGCATATTTTTCATTCTTCTGCGATTGCGATTATTTAGATAAATCCATCGTAAATTATTTGCCGTCTGATCATAGTGGACAAACGGTAACTTTTAAGTTTAAAACAGTTAAGCAAAAAGTGCAAATACAATTTAGACCAATAACAACTGGCAAATTAAATAGATTCAATAGTACCCTACATAATAAGTTAAATGCTCTGGGCCATAATATGAACGATGCAAATAAATTGTATGAGGATTTCTTTTCAATAGTGCACACTGAATTCAATCAAACTTTTGAAAAGAAAACAAAAAATATTTGCCCTAATTTTATTTTTAGTGACTGGGCAACTAGAGGTATTAGGATAAGTAGGGAAAGACTGTTCGAGCTGTATGGCCTTAAGCCTTACATTAACACAGAAACTTTCAACAAGTATGTTGCTACATATTCGAAAATATTTAGAAATACCTGCAAGACAGCTAAAGCTCTGTATATTAGCAACAAGATCAAATCAGCAGAAAATAAAATAAAAACGGTTTGGAAAGTAATAAATAATGAAACTAACAGGGAAAAAATACGAAACACTGAGTACACATTGGAGACTGAACGTGGTCCCATAAGCTCTAACTTAGAAGTAGCTCAAGAATTTGTAAATTTCTTTACTAATATACCATCAAAAACGACGGAAGCTTTAAATTCCTCACCCGATGTCTCAATTGATTTATTAAAAGCGAACGTTACAGGCTGCCCGGTTGAATTTCAATTTAAACATATAAACCCTATGATAGTTGTAAAAACTTTTCGGCAAATCAAAATCAAATTGACTGAAGATCTATGGGGATTATCTATCAAATTATTATCTATCTATCGTTTGTACATCCATAATCGAGACTATAGCACCATATTTAGCTTTAATATTTAATTTGTGCGTGGATCAAGGAGTTTTCCCGGATTTAATGAAATACAGTAAGGTTATACCACTTTTTAAATCTGGGGACAGTAAAGACACCAACAATTATAGACCAGTATCCGTGCTGCCGGTATTCAGCAAGGTGTTCGAAAAGATAATGCTCAATCAAATGCTTAATCATTTTAACACCAACCAAATCTTACACGAACAACAATATGGGTTCACCAAAGGACGTTGTACGACTGACGCCGGTGTCGCCTTATTAAAACACATATTTACAGCATGGGAGGCGGCCCAAGATGCCATAGGAATCTTTTGTGACCTTTCCAAGGCATTTGACTGCGTAAATCACGAAACCTTGCTCTTGAAACTTGAGCATTACGAACTAGGTAAGCTAGTGCTCAGTTTGGTAAACTCTTATTTAAATGATAGACAACAGCAAGTTCAAATTAAAGGTGTCAATTCACTCGGTCTAAAAGTATAAATGGGTGTTCCACAAGGCTCAATATTGGGTCCTTTCCTCTTTTTAGTATATATTAATGATCTACCCCATTTATTAAAAAACAAACCACAAATGGTGTTATTTGCTGACGATACTTCTCTAATTTTTAAGATAAATAGACGTGAATCAAATCTTGACGACGTAAATATCGCCCTACTGCAGGTCCAAAATTGGTTCACTGCTAACAATTTAGTATTAAATGGGAAAAAAACTAAATGCATAAGATTTGCTTTGCCGAATGTTAAAAGTAGTGTTTGTGAAATAGTATTGAATAGGGAGAAACTAGAATTCGTCGATAAAACTGTTTTCTTGGGGATCACGCTCGACTCAAGGCTGCAATGGGGTCCTCATTTAACATCTCTTGCAGGACGGCTAAGTTCAGCAGCATATGCTGTGAGAAAAATCCGTCAATTTACTGATGTAGATACCGCGAGGCTAGTCTATTTCAGTTACTTTCATAGTATCATGTCTTACGGTATTTTACTATGGGGACGGGCTGCAGATATCGAATCGATTTTTATTCTGTAGAAAAGAGCCATCAGAGCAATATATGGCCTCCGCAGACGCGATTCCCTAAGGGAACTATTTAAAGATATTAACATTATGACGGTACCTTGTCAATATATCTATGAGAACATCATGTACGTAAGGAAAAATCTAAGTATTTTCAGTAAAATAGGTGGTAGACACAATTAAGGGACTAGAAATAGGGACCAATTAGTTCAACCGGGTTTCAGACTGGCTAAAGTAGACTCATCTTTCATGGGGTACTGTGTAAAATGTTACAATAAAATACCTCCCCACATACTCCAATTGAATGAAACTAAATTTAAATCTTGCATAAAACGCACACTATGCTGCCAAGCATATTATAAGTTGGGGGATTACATCGCTGACAAAAATGCTTGGCTCAACGCTGGTCCAGCTCCACAAGAGCGCATAAACTAATTGAATAGCATTGGAAAATATTATTGGAGCTGCTGAAGATTGAAAAACTATATTTACATTGTATAAATTCAATCTCTTAGTATTATATAATTGCATTGCACATGTGTGAGCACTGTTTACCTACTTTAAATCTACCATTTACTGAGTACGTCTTTCATTGACTTGAATGTACCCTGGCGGCTGAGAGTATGTCATGCTCACTCAAATGTCTCGCTGGTGGTGGCGTGTGTGTTAGATCATTAAGTTCCCTTCAAAATGGTTGAGCTAAATGATGCTGATTCATGCGTCATGTTCGTGAACGGGCGCCGTCAGTGGGGACTGGTCATCTCTTAGCTGCCATGGCTTATTTTAATTATTTTTGTTTTTATATTTTTATTATGGTCGCTTTTAACGTGCACGATTTACTACATTGTTCTCACATGTATAATTTCAACATAAATGATGTAACCATTGTTTTGTAACAATATTCTAATTTAAAAGAGTGTCCATGGAGTTTTTTGCCCGTTCTTCTCCATAGGAACCTACTACGCTTTGGAATGGGCAACTAGTTTCATCTTTCTGACTGACCGACCCCTTGACAATTCAAAAGTACCTGGTAATTGGTTTATTTGGAATAAATGATTTGAGTTTGAGTTTGAAATTGAGTTTGAGTTTGAGTTTCTACAGGAGCCCATTCACGTTTCATACAAAGTCTTCTAATATTTTTTTTACTGTGGCTCCAAATCTATCCGACCATTCCGTCAGTTGTTTTGTAAAGCTCTGCAAATACAGCACTGTTTCGCAGAACATATCACTTTTTTTTTTTTTTTTGGGTTGGGAAATCATCAAATGACGTCTCCCGCTCTGGGTGGAGCGGGAGGGCGTGTCAGACTCTTACTGACTAAAACCCACCCGTGTTCCTTCTGTTGCCTGTGCAATGCCAGGGGGCCACGGTATCCCTTTCGGACTTTCCCGCAACCCCGGCAGGCAATGGTCTCATCGGACCCCTTCACTTACTGACATCTCTTTTGAGGCGCGCGTGGAACACAAAGCGCCGTCGACCCGGGCTTGGTCCTTACCGGATGGCGAGCTACCCATTGCTCACCATCCGCAAGCCCGCGCCTACGGTGGCCGGGAATCGGCAATAGATTCCCGACGCCCAGGGCGCCTCCTCCTGCGGCGGCTAGGGGCGTGAGGGCGCGAAATTTGCCTCTCCCTCACGCGCTCCGCCTCCTCCTTCGCGAGCATTACTGCTTCGCAGGAGGTGTCGGCCTCCCATGCCCTCTCGCTCCGTACCATGGCCTGGACCAGGGCCGGACGCGAGAGATCCCCGCCACCGATCGCCTCCACGAGGACACGGCGGTGCTCTGCCCAAGCCGGGCATACCTCCACCGTATGCTCCACCGTGTCCTCCGGGCGATCCACGCAGTGATGACACCCGGGCGTTTCCTCCCGCCTTATCCGAAATAAGTACCTCCCGAAACAGCCGTGTCCGGTGAGGACCTGCGTCAGGTGGAAGGTGAGGACGCCGTGGAACCTCTCCAGCCACTCCTCAAAGAGGGGACCTATCGCCGCAATAGTGGCGTGCCCAACAGAACGCATCCCTGATGCTGGGATACTCCCACTCGACCTCCGAACACAAGAAGAAGCCGCCCTGTATGAGGCAAAGAGAACCCCAGCCAGCTTTTGCGGGCAAGAACCGTGTGGTGGCGTTTGCGAAAACTCAACATCCGGCGAACCAAGGTTCCCGTCACTTCCTGGCGGTGAAAGCAAGAGCTAACGTGAGCGCGGTCTTATCCCAGAACAAAAGTGTTTCCTTGTTCTGGCTAAAAGCTCACGCAGGGCTGGAGGACAACGAACGCGCAGACCATCTTGCGAAAGAGGCTACCCTCAAGTTGAAAAAGCAGCCGGACTATAACCGCTGCCTGGTTTCATTCGTCAAGTGGCAGATCCTTACGGGTCCCTTGACGAGTGGAACCGTAGATACAAGAATGGCGAAACAGGCTCGGTCACTAAAATGCTCCTCCCAATCGCCTCCTCCCTCGCGATAGATGCCTTCAAGATATATAGATTTATCAACTTTAAAAACAGCTGAAGGAATGGTCGTAGAAATTCGGAGCCAAAGTAAAAAAAATATAAGGAGGACGTCACCGACCAGGGCAACACATTTTTTTTTTTCGTTGGCCCTTATTACCCGTGGCTTTGGGTTTGAGCCCAATATGAATGATCTCCTTTAACACGTATTCGTTTGAAGTTTAAATGCTCCGTTTATTTTCAGCCAGTCCATCCGTAGTAAAAAAGTAAGTTAGAATTTCTTTCCTACGAAATGTATGCAATGAGTTTTTTGTCATTTCTGACTTTTCTGGTATTCAAACCTCAGTTGGCCCGATAGTTTTTCGATCCTTATAAGAAACCGGATCGATTTTCATTAAAAATAAGTTTTTGTGAAAACTGCCCAATTTTGTTGCCCACTGTATTTTTTTTTTCATAGTCTGTGAATTCATGGCAAAAAGTTAAGGACAGTCTCCTAGGACCGTTTTCCTGTAGCTACAATGGTTAAGGTACAGTCTGTTGTCAATATTATCTGACCCACCCTAAAAACAAACGAATTTGGACCCTCTGACATTAACAATAAGGTTTATTCAATTTAAATGAGCTTAACAGACAAGCGACGACGGCTTGATGAACAAATACAATAATAATACAGACACGCAAATTTGATCTTTAACACGTAACGTTAAGGTTAACCCCACCCAACATTGTCGGAGCCACCGGCATTATGTATCATTTTGTTATGCTATTTTAATCATTATCTCGTTGATATTAAAGTTGAAAAGCTTTTAAGTCACAATACATAATTACAACCCAATCTTTAATTTCGCACGTTTCTAACAAGTTCTTGTGGCTTAGCGGTTTGATGCTGGATTGGCGACGAACAACATGTAGGTTCAAAAACACAGTCCACCTATTATCAGTTCCTTTTTTAATAAATAAAAACACACATGATAATAAAAAAACTACATAAAACAGAAAATAAAAAATTCTAAAGAGACGTTGTTTTTGCAATATAGTAAGACAAGGTAAAATATGTTTGCGCGTAGTCACTGCATACCCTTAGGTTTTATAATGAATCATCATCTGCCTAGCCTTTTTCCCAACTATATTGGGGTCGGCTTCCAGTCTAACCGGATGCAGCTGAATACCAGTATTTTACATGGAGCGACTGCCTATCTGACCTCCACAACCCAGTAACTGGGTAATACGATACCCCTTGGTAAGACTGGTTGTCAGATTTTCGGGCTTCTGACGACCCGTAACGACTGTCAAAGATCCACGAATGACAACCGGGACCAACGGCTTAACGTGCTTTCCGAGGCACGGAGGAGTCTCGGTATGTAAAGATGGTCACCCATCCACAGACCAACCCCGGCAAGCGTAGCTTAACCTGGTAGATCGACCCGTGCGGCAGTTATTACTTAGCCACGAGCTCCTAATAATAGGAGCAGGTTTTATAATGAATACGAATATTTATTTTTCAACTACCCACTTATTACAAATTATGCGAAAATATTACCATTTTAGAAAGTTTATATTTGAAGGTTATCCGTCTATAGTTCTTTACAATAAACAAGAAATGGTTTTGTAATAAATTCTAAATTAAAAGCAAAACAATTATTTTGTCGCAGGATTTGATCTCGCTACTTGTTTTTCCCAGTCTTATATTTAGACCACGAGACCAGAATTACTTGAAGATAGTTATTAAAATAAGTTATTACACTAATTATATTATAACAAGTAGTTATAACATATAACCTAACGCTAACGTTTTAAAGATCAAATTTGCGTGTCTGTATTATTATTGTATTTGTTCATCAAGCCGTCGTCGCTTGTCTGTTAAGCTCATTTAAATTGAATAAACCTTATTGTTAATGTCAGAGGGTCCAAATTCGTTTGTTTTTAGGGTGGGTCAGATAATATTGACAACAGACTGTACCTGCCGTCTCAAAAATCCAACCTGTACAGTTCTCGTCAAATAACTTTGCCGCTTTGAACTAGACTACAAATTACTGCGGAGTAGTCAATCGTACTTATAAAACAGTTGCGCATGCCAGCACGCATGCGCAAACTTCAGAGCGGGAAAGCGAACTGTATATTGGTAATCACGTTCTTGAAAACGGCTCTAACTATTTCGATGAAAGTTGCAATATAGGGGTTTACGGAGGCGACAAATCGATCTAGCTAGGTCTCGTATCTGGGAAAATTCGTTTTCTCTATTTTCACCCGAGTAGAGCTTTGTCGCCCAGGCACTGAATTATGAAAAGGGCAGGAGAAATATGAATAATGTATAAACAGAAATTGGTTTATAAATTGATGAAAAACAGTAACCATGAAGATTATAGCCCGTTCTTCTACATGGAAATATAATCCATTGGAACAAGCAAATAAAAATTATGACGATTCAAAGGTGCCTTGTGGCCTAAGTAAACTATATAAATGAATATTATTTACCTTTTCTTTTAAACTGAACTTTGCGTTTCTTTTTATCATCATTATTCACATTCAATCTATTCAGTTTCATGATAAAATCAGTGGACGTTAGATTTTTGTCAAGTTTTTTCGGTTTATTATACTGGTAATACTTAGCTTCTCCTCTAATAATCATATCTTTAAAAGTTACTATAGTGTTATCATCCATAGCCACGCTCCGTATGATCCCCTGGTCATTCAGATGATTCCTGACATCTCTTACACCAACGCTGTCTTTCGATCCCATGTCTAAAGATCTATTAGGGGATATAATTAACGCTGATCTGGTGACGTTGTCCCCTGGGTCTAAATAGTCATAAATTTCTTTCAGCCCGATTAATAGACTATTCATGTTTGGCGTCGTATAAATGTCTCCTGTGTCTGATTGTACGGTCTTCAATATATCCTCCCATAAAGGATTGGTTACTGTATCCAGGTTCAGTATATCATTATGCCACATTAACAAATCGTTGAAATAATCTGTGTACCTTCTTTTGTCCTTGTCATTAGCCTCGCCTAAATGAGGATGGTGTAATTTCCTCAAGAACTTTCTTGTAACTGATTGTATCTTTTCTGGGCAAGTGGTCTTGCTTCCCAAATCGTGTATGTTCTCTAGAACTGGTGGACTATCGAAGCTCAAGTTATCTTTACCCTGATCAACTAGTTCAGAGTCATTGTGTCTTCTTTTCTTGTGAAGGCGTTGTCTAATCGGGAATTTCGCGATTCTTGTGAGTTTACTTCTAATAATCAGTTCGCCATGTGGACTTTTCGGAGGCGGCGACGGTTGTAAGTTTTTCTTAAATTCGTATTTCTCAGGTAGTCGCACGTGGGAGGGATAATATACTGTAGTTATTTTAGGCAATTCTTCTGGATCTTTTTTTAATTTGTTTTGCATGTGGTCGAGAACGAGACCAAGGTCGGTATTTGTCAATAAAGAAGGGGATTCTGTAGTCATTGACTTAGGTGTTGATGAATCCATCGTCTTTAAATTCACCGTCATTATATTGCAAAGTGGTATTCGCTGTAGTTTCGACTCTTTCGTGGTTGATGGCATTGGAATTGATACTAATTCAGTTGGTGCTGACGGTGCTAGTATTGCGTTAGTGTTCGTGGTTGTCGTCATCATTTGCGTGGCTAAAAAGGTCTTGGTATGAGTTTCGGTTTATATAATTGTATAGAAATATGTAGTTGAAGACATTTATTATTTTACTCTTTTCATTGTTGAGCAGGGTACGAAGACCGGCAAAACCTTCGCTTGCTTGACTGTTATGGGGATCGGAATAGGCCAGATTGCGAGTCGGTTCAGTTGACGGTTCAGTCACTGACTTTTGACTGACCTCGTGTACGTATAGATTTGAGCAATAAAGAGGAAATCACATCACACTGTACACAACGCTTAAAGTAATTTAGTTCTTAGGTAAAACTTTCCATTATGGGCCATCGATTTATGGGTATGGGCTACCCCCTGTCCCATCCCCACCCCTCGCAGCCCCATGGTTATGGAGATATCCATGGTTAAAGTTTTGTGGTTAGGTTAGGTTAAAACACTAATTTCCATGCAAAGCATGCAGCATGCAACATGCAGCAGGCATGGTTTCTGTCACGACTCCGGCGCTACGGGGCTCCGGCGATCCCAAGCGAGTTTAAGCCGAAGCTGCGGTGTTACAACCACCTGCTCCTCAACTCGCGGGCCGCGTCGCCCCTCCGCGCCTACGTGATTTTAAATTACACTCTAGGGGTAGAGCAGACAAGACTGGAGTCGGATTTACAGCGATTCGTTTCTGTCACTAAAGCCTAAAAAAAAAAACAACTTCCAACTCGACGGCCCATAATGGAAAGTTTATCCCTTACGCGATATATTACATCACACAGGGGGACGTCAATATGTCATTCCATAGGTACCTAATTGCTGAAAACCAGCGCTGTTGAAAACCAACGTTAGGTTCGTCCGAAGTCACAGCATTTCGCTGAGCAATGACCTGTCCAGATGCGGCGCACAGCTTAATTTTTCTTAATAATTGTTACAAAACTAGTTAACTATGCAATCGGCATTTTGTTTTTGTCATGTTTTTTTTGTCATTTGCCAATGTCGCAACAGTAATTACGCAATATTGTCTTTGGTCCGTGGCCTTGACATCAACCAATGATCAACATTTTCAAACTTTTATTTATTGGTTGAATACGAGGCTTTTGGCTACTATTGTATGTATGTATTTTATGTCTTTTTTTCCTTTAAACTTGCGCTTTGTTTGTGCAGGATAATCAATTTTTCTTTATTTCTAGGACAATTCAGTACTGACCGGCTTTTGGTAAACACACTAGTTATTTACACACTAACTGCCTTACTAATAAACGTATTATAACAGGTGAATAGCTACATACCGTTTTCTCTCTTTCAGTCGTCAGTAATTTGACTTTCGAAAGAAGAAGACAAAGCGTTGTGTAACTACACAGATGCTATACAACGTTTATTAGTAAGGAGGTGAACGTTTAGTTTACACACTGAACTGACTCGCAAACTGGGTTCTGGAGCCTATAAGTTTTGCTAGCTTCTAAAAGAACTCAGTAATGCTGTTTGGCAGGACAAGTACCATAGTGGTACTCTTTGAGATCTTTGAGAGAAGTTTCAAAGAGGTAGCTATATACATAGATTACATTTATTATTTTACGGGCAAACTTACCATGATTAGTCCGAGTGGTGAACGTTGGCTTAAGCTTACAATTAGAAGACGAAGGATACATATCATACAACAAATCCTTATCTTTGTCATCCAAATGGAAGTAGTTAGGAGACATGTTTGTTGTAGATTCCATTGGTTCAGGGTTGAAATAGATGTCAGTGATATTTGGAATTTGTTTTTGCATATCTGCAATGGACAATGACTTGGCAAATTATCCAGGTTTATATTTGTTCAGAGGAAGGTTAATCATGTCGTAATCAGGGTTCTCATTTTGTTATGTTTTTTTTTGTCATTTGCCAATGTCGCAACAGTAATTACGCAATATTGTCTTTGGTCCGTGGCCTTGACATCAACCAATGAACAACATTGTCAAACTTTTATTTATTGGTTGAATACGAGGCTTTTGGCTACTTTTGTATGTGTGTATTTTATGTCCTTTTTATTCCTTTAAATGTGCGCTTTGTTTGTGCAAAATAATCAATTTTTCTTTCTGTCTAAGACAATTCAGTACTGACCGGCTTTTGGTAAACACACTAGTTAGTTACACACTGAACTGACTCGTAAACTGGGTTCTGGAGCCTATAACTTTTGCTAGCTTCTGAAAGAACTCAGTAATGGTGTTTGGCAGGACAAGTACCATAGTGGTACTCTTTGAGATCTTTGAGAGAAGTTCCAAAGAGGTAGCTATATAGATTACATTTATTATTTTACGGGCAAACTTACCATGATTAGTCCGAGTGGTGAACGTCGGCTTAAGCTTAGAAGTAGAAGACGAAGGATACATATTATACAACAAATCCTTATCTTTGTCATCTAAATGGAAGTAGTTAGGAGACATGTTTGGTGTAGTTACCATTGGTTCAGGGTCGAAATAGATGTCAGTGATATTTGGAATTTGATTTTGCATATCTGAAATGGACAATGGCGCAATATTTCCAGGTTTATATTTGTTCAGGGGAGGGGGGTTCATCATGTCGTAATCAGGGTTCACGAGTCGATCTGGCGCAAGTTCTTTTTTTTCTATTTCTTCCTTATATTTAAAAAAAGATTTTAGCTTTTTAATAGGACTGAATCTCTCCCTTCTACGATTTTGTGGACAACAGCGCTTTGGCTTCGGATTAATAGCCTTTTTCTTCTTAAAATGAAACTTCTTGAAAAAGTTTTTAAATCTACTCTTTTTGGCGTTGTCTCTCAGTCTGACGATCGCTGTCTGTCGCGGAACTAGATCGATATCAACGTAACCATATTTGTTTGTTTCTCTGTTACTGAATGGTACTGCGTTTGCCAACATTTCTTTGGTGCCATTAGAAGCTTTTTCTTCTATATCTTTATTAATGAAATCAGTCATTTTGGTATTATCAAGGTTTTCTTTTGTAATCAATCTTCTCAATCTCTCCGAATTGCTAACAGCGAACATATAATCTGGGAAGTATTCTGTGGTTTCTGTATATTTCTTGGGTAAATGTCTGCATTTGCCAGCAAAAAGCTTACTGATCATACTTATATCCCGACTAGTTGCATCATCCATAACTTTATCGTTATCAATGGGATTAAATGTGTCATTTTGGGTATTCAGTTCAGCTAAAACATTTAAAAAAAATTGTTAGAAAAAAACAATAACTTTCATTTTAATGCTTAATATTTATAATCAATTTAAATTATCGTACCTTTTGATAATGAATCGCCGGTTTGCTTGTTCTTAATTGAATTTAAAACTTTCGAGAGATCATCCAAACTAAGATAATCCAAACACTCCTGGGTTTGCTTAGCCTTTCGTGCATCACCATCCGAGCCGATCCTGATGAAGACTTGAGGTACTATTCCAGGCGTTGGTTTTGTCATCATATTATATCGTTTGAGTTCGGTTGAGGGAGACTTCAGTTCCACCGTTTCTGAAGTATGGTACTTCTTAGGAGGTCCATTGTCAATGAAGAGGTAGAAGTGCTTTCTGAACCATGAATCGTCATTTTTTGTTGTTATCTCCTGATAGTCCATATTGTTTTCCGAATCATCGGAAAATCTCTGCTCTCTTTTCTTCTTATTGTACGAAAATAGCGGTGGTAGTTTATTAAGTATATATTTACCTATATCGTCAACACTGTGATGTCTATGCGCCTGATATTTGACCAGATTTGAAAAGTTTTGGTTATTTTGATCTTTTTGGAAATTTAAATAGTGTTTGTACCCGTTTACGAACTCGTTGTAAGAGATTTTGCTGCTCAAGCCTTCGTAGCTGGTGTCTAAGGCAGTATTACCGGAGCCTGTGGCATAAATATCGTCGTCTGCAGCCGCATGGCTGACATAGTCGGTATGACTGACGTGGTCGGTTTCTGTGGGCGGTGTTATTGTTACCTCATGTTTAGCATTATCTATCTCCACCATAGAGTAGTCGGCACTATTATCCGTTGTGACCGATGGATCGAGCAGATAGTCGTCATTATAATTATTAATAGCTGTAGTTCTTTCGGTCGAAGACACGTTAGTCGAAGAGTCTTTGTCATCATAATCGGGCATATTACCGCCATCATCATATACATTTTGAATAACTTCTCTCCGTTTGACATCTGTAAGGGTCTCCGAGTTTCGCTTAGATAATCTGAAAGTTTCCCTTTTGATTTTAGGAAATACTGGATATTTCGATGTTGCCAGCATTTTACTAAGGTTATCTTCATGTGTTTTTGAAAGCATCTGCTCGAATAGAGTCAACATCATGTAGTCGTCGTAAGTTTGTTTATAAACTGTTTCCGGGGTGTACATGAACTCTATAGACTTGTCTTCTTCTGTATCATCTTTCTTCTTGAATCTTGGTGCCGTGGTGGTGGTGGTCGACCACGATTGCTCTTTCTTCTTCAGTTTAGAGGGTTTGCACGGAGACGTTCTGATTTTCGGTGGACAAGTAATTTTACTTTTAAAAGGCTTGGTGGAACTGGTTGCGTTAGCAGTTTTGCTCTTACTGGCGAGTTTGCCGGAAAGTTCCTTTATTTGCTTCGCCGTAGTCTTAGCGGTGTGAATTTCTTTACGAAAATCGCTGGATACTTTATGTTTGACTTTATTGTATATGTTCTTTAACTCCCTCTGCAGTATATCTTCGACATTTTGAGCGATAGTCATCGTATCTTCCTTGATCGACCTAGCTGCTAAATAATGAGCTTCTGTGTTAGCGCTGAATAAGGAATCGTTTAGATGTTCATTGGCGTTAGTTGATACGAATGTGTTAATTGCAGAAACTGGAGTGAGTATGCCAAAACGTGTGAGGACGGGATAGGAATTGACAGTGGCTTCCGTAACAGAGTTACTGATAAGGCCAGTCACGAATGGCTTTGGAAAAGAAACCATATGCCTAGCCCTTGCTTTCATATCATTAAGCATGTGCTCTATTTGTGCTGTAGCTTGAAAACTAGGTTCGGTAGTAGTAACAGTCTCTTTAGTAGTGGTAGCTCCACGCTTGTTAGTTTCTGCTCTATCGGCGGACGATGATCCTGTATTTGAGGGCTTGTATACCTCGACTGTATTATCACCATATCTTTCTTTTAGATCAGATATTTTGGATTCAATGCTTTCTAATTCTTCTTGCAAATGAAATTTATTTTCGGCCTCTTCCACACGTGCATACGTTGCTGCGAATGGTTGTACAGCTTTCGTTCTGTATTCACTATTAAGCATGTAGTCGACCTGTGATGCCATTCCGGTTTGCAATTGGTAAATCTGTGGTGTGTAAGAATATAGTCTGGTCGAAAATAGCCCGCTGGCATCTCTCTTTGTAACTTTAATTTCAGGTAGCCACAGAGAGAATTGTTTTCTATTTTTCCTCCGGCCTTTGATTCTTGGGCTAGGATTCGAAGAATATGTTTGTGGTTCTTTTTTATGGATAGATATTCTTTTATTTCTGGCCAAGGAATTATGTTTATTAGAGTCTCTATTTTTATCTTTCCCTCTGAGTTTTCTCCAGAAGCTACCAACTCGTCTTTTCGGTGACTTGTGATGTTTCGCATGTTCCGTTGTGGTTTTCAGAATTTGCAGTTGGTTTTTCGCAGTTGCTTTTTGAAGTCCCGTGTAGGGTTTAGTTTCTTTTAATCTGTCAGGTAGCACTACGTCTTCATCCTTGCTGTAATATAGTTTATACTTGTGTTGTCTGTCTTTTCTTGTCTTGAGGTTGATGGGCCGATCTACGTCGTGAATAGACTCGAATATATTATTATCTAATTTTTTGTCGTTATCAATACTTTTAGATATAGTGTGGCTGTCAGCAAGCACCATCAGATATAATAAACTGAAACAAACAATAGTTTAATTTTAATATTTAAACTAGCTTTTCCGTCTGCTTCACCTGCGTGTAGACCAAAGTTATCCAACGGGAACGTACCGAGATTAAAAGTATTATTTTCCGTAACATAGGTTCTGGTCTATCTATGCGCCAAATTTCATCGAAATCCGTTCAGCCGTTAACGCGCGAATAGGTACCAATAGATGTCCGTCTATGTCTAGTCACTTTCGAATTTATAATAATTATTTAGTGGCGCGCTTTACTTAATTTGATGGTAATCGAATAGAACAGCATGTCGATTCCCGTAACCACTTCACCGTGAAAACATGTGAAGTGAGCGTGGAGTGAGCTGTCAGTGTCATCTCACCCTGTTGGAATGACTACTCACTTCACCTAAGTTTTCACGGTGAGATGGTTACAGAATAGCACTGCAGCTGTCTTTAATTCAAGTGATTTTTAAAAACTGATTCATTGGATGATGCAGTCGGCAACCAAATTCAATTAAAATTTCATCTGCGACAGTGGCAGACAGTGGCAAGTCGCGTACGTTGATAGACTGAGATGATGGTAGGTGTTGTTTTTCAATCTTAAGTCATAGTCTATCGAATGTCAGAAAATTAATGTAACTGTAACACTTGTACCCCCGACGAAATCACACCCATCTAGACATAGTAGCATATACACTACAAAGCGAAAAATAACTTTAATTTCGTAAGTCGGTGTCTTTGGTTTTGAATTTTCGTTTTTTGCCACCGACGAAAAATATTTACAAATTAAAACAATCGTCTTCCAAAAAAACCACTACAAAGTGGAAATGTAGTGGTTTTTTTGGAAGACTGAGAAGAGTTTTTTTTTTTTTGTAAATATTTTTATTTTTCACTTTTTAGTAGTGGTACCTACCCCTCACATTCGAATACCACTACCAGATATTATGTAAACAGTGACAGGAAGTTATTATACTTAACATAATTCATATGGACTGTGGGAACAATCCGTATTATTGAAGCTAACTCAAAAACTACCCAAGCAAAGTTAATAAATTTTATATGGTACCACCTCTGAAGTACCTTGAGTACCGCGCGCGCGCGAATAAGGTGTACACACGAGCGATACGAGTGCTGAGATTTTAAAATGTATTTTGCGTAAAAAACAAATAAATAACAGAGTGACATATACCGTGACGTGCCTTTTTAAACAATCTATGTGACTGTGAAAACAGAACTAAAAACTAACAAGTGATAATCAAGTTATTCACTAAAACAAATGTAAAAATTTAAATAACGAACTATAAAGAAAAAACACAGTGTCGCGTAGTTGGAAAGGATCGCGTTCTGTGTCGTCCTGTGTCTCACTGTGTCACCACGGCAGGCGACCGCAGCGGTAAGCCCCGCCCACCAACACAGTGTCATAGCACTGTGAAAGCTGCTGGAAAGTATCGCGTTCTGTGCCGACTTGTGTCGATCCTTATCTACGATCCACAACTGAGCGACGCGCATCGTATTTACGATGTCAAAACACTCTGACTTACAATTATTTTCTCTAGAAACTGAAAATGTAACCACTAGAAAATTGATAAGATCACAATCACAATTGAACTTAACACTTTCAACTAGTCAAGATATATTGAATTCTACCATGTTAGATACGACTATGTTGAGTATTCAGAGTGACTCTCAAAACTACGATCAGTCATATTCCGTTGACTTAAGGCGAGAAATAAATGAAATTAAAGTAAAACTAAATTGCGCTGACAATGAAATTGAAAATCTTAACTGTGAAAATACAAAGTTAAAACAGATAATACAAGAACAACAGCGACAAATTGATTTTCTGAAAAAAGTTACCTGTGCTACGCCGCATCGCAAAAATAACCCATCTCCTATCTCGAGACGAATATTAAGCATGAGAGTGAACACTCCACGTCATTCTCCTCTACGACTAGCTAGTAGTACTTGCTCAAATAGCCCCAGCAAAGGTACATCGCAACAAGATAAAATCGAAGGCAATACAGACTGTCAATCGGAAAGCCGACATTGTTACGTTGAAAATAAAACATGTAAGAAAACACAACGTGCTATAGGTATGGCCATATGGAAAGCACACCAGTTATTACACAGACTACAGAGCGGGCCATGGGATCAACGGCTCAACATAAACTAATTTCGGAAGAGACGGGTTTCAGTAAAGTATGCATAATTAGTGCTAATAATGTAAATAATATATTAAGAATAGCCGAAAACACTTTTCCAAACGCCAAACTCTGTCACTACTGTATGCCTAATGCGGGTACAGCGGAGCTCCTTGCATCATTGGACAATAAATTAGTAGGTTATACTTTAAATGACTATTGTATCGCCTTCCCTGGCGAAAAAGACTTTTTAGATTCCAGTAATTATGAAAAATTGGTCAATCACATAAAATGTAAAATCGAAAATGTAATGCATACTAATGTTATTCTATGTTCTCCTAATTTTAAACTCAATTGGAATGTTAACTTATTTAATACTAGAATAGAAGCCTTCAATAGACTTATGTACCAAAGTAATCAGACTTTTGAATATGCATATTTGTTTGACACCAACAAACATCTAGAATATAATCATAAACAGTTTTGTAAAAATTCAGGCAAAGTCAACAATAGGGCTATTGTAAACATTTTTCAGAACTTGAATCGCTACATACAGCTATTACTAAAGTCTGAATATGAAAATGACTGTTTAAGTTTAGTTGATAAGCACGAACGCAGTAAAATCGACCAGTTACAACCTGGTACCATTCCTTACTACTTTAAAAAGATAATGTTGGATAGAGGTACATTTTTTCGTGGATAAACATGTAACACCTGTATCAAATCTAAACGAATCTGGAGATAATTCATTGTGCAATTGTTTAAACATCTTCCATCAAAATATGTGTGGCCTTAATAATAAGAAAGATGAATTAGAAATATATTTAGATAGTTTGGGTAACCCTTCGAATTACTTGTGTATTAGCGAGCATTTTCTTAACGAAGAACTAGTACATTTGTTAAATCTTGCAAAATGCAAAGTTGCATCATATAATACCAGAGTCAATAAGCTGAGAGGTGGTACTATTATCCTAGCAGAATCGGATAGGGAATACGAGGAGCTGACCATTGGCAAAAAATTATATAAAATGAATAGTTTCGAAATATGCTGTGTCAAAGATGTTTCAACTGGCCTGTATGTGTGTTGCTGTTATCGTACACCTTATGATAAAAACTTGGACACTTTTATGGTAAGACTTGAAAAACTACTGGAACATTTGTTTAACAAGAACTGTGTTATCTGCGGTGATTTTAATATTGACTTATTAACTGACAATAAAAAAAGAAATGACTTATTAAATCTTTTGACATGTTACAACTTTAGACCTTTAGTTAGTTCGACTACATTTATTCGGAATGACTCAGGATCTTGTATAGACAATATCTTCACCAATATGTCAGATGATTGTGTTATAAGTTGCGATGTTGACCATAACGGCTTGGCAGATGGACATGCAGCACTGCTTTGCAATACAGCATTCAGAAGTAACAAAATATGTAGAAAGGTAAAAACCAGTAGTTTTCAAATTACCAAACGGATTTTCAATGCAAATACAAGAAGAAACTTTAGAAATTTACTATTATATCACGACTGGAGTGATTTCGGAATAAACTCATTCTTAAAACAATTCGAGGAAATGTTCACACGCTGTTTTAAGAAAAGGAAACTGCAGGTACACTTAACGCGTAACACGCAGCTGCGCTGGGTCACTAAGGGTGTAAAGGTTTCTAGCAAAATGAAACGATTTCTATTTGCTGGTAAAGGAAATAGACAAAACGACTCTGTAATGGACTATAGGCAAAAATACATCGCTCTATACAGAAAAGTAATAAATATGGCCAAAAAATTAGCAGTACAATCTGAATTAGCAAAATCAACAAACATCTCAAAAGATGTTTGGAAAGTTGTAAATAAACATAGAAATAAGAGTGTCAAAACCAATAAAAAACTAATTTTGAAATCAAATAATAAGATTACGTCAGAACCGTCAGATATTGTGAATATCCTTGCCCAGCAGTTCCAACTAATTTCATCAACTATTACATGCACAGAGGCAGCCATGGATATTCTACGTAAAGGTACAAAAAGAGTAACGAAGGACCTTGTCTTGGACCCTGTCACTCCCTTTGAGATATTCAAAATAGTGAAAAAAATGGACGACAAAAAATCTTGTGGCTATGATGACATAAATATATCTGTAATAAAAGACAACATTGATGTACTGGCGGAACCTTTGAGCATTTTCTATAACAAGTGTTTCGATGAAGGAATTTTTCCAGATCAACTGAAGATAGCCAAAATAATATCTGTACACAAAAAAGGTTCTAAAACAGATCCAAAGATGTAAAGACCAATCTCATTACTACCTATTCACTCAAAAATTCTTGAGAAACTAATTAAAATTAGATTGCTCAGACATTTCAACCAAAATAGAGTGTTAAGTAGAAGACAATTTGGCTATCAGAAAAACGTCGGGACACAAGACGCAATATCGACTCTAATTAAGGACGTAGTGAGCAGATTGGATGACAAACAGAAAGTAGCTGGGCTTTTCTTAGATTTAAGTTCAGCATTTGACACGGTAGACCATAAACTACTGCTTGAAAAACTTGAGCACTACGGTGTCCGGGGTAAAGTATTGGCACTTCTCACGTCATACTTAAAAAACAGAAAGATGTTTGTGGAGATCAAAGCAGTGATGTCACGGACAAATACTTCAGGCAAAAATTGTCCAACAGAAGAAACATACAGGTCCCAATTGTCTCCTGTCTACACTGGCGTACCACAAGGCTCCATACTGGGTCCGATATTTTTTATCGCGTTTGTAAATGACCTCATACAATACATGATGGATAAAGCTGCGGGATCTATCCAGCTTGTGGTATTTGCCGATGATACCAATGCTGTCGTTTCGGCTGACAATATACACGCACTCAATTCTATAGTCAACCAAGCCTTCGAAATCTTCCACAGCTGGTTTGCTGTTAACGGTCTTAAAGTGAATGCCAGTAAAACTAATGTAATGCCTTTTCGTTCCACTCCCAATAATAAAGGTACTATTAACTGCGTCATAAATGGAGAAACAGTGAACGTGGTCCAAGTAGTTAAGTTTCTGGGAGTTTATATCGATAGCCAGTTAAAGTGGAAGCAAGAGGTAGCTCACCTAGAAAAAGCCATCAGCTCTGCCTGTTACGTACTAAGAAGTCTAAGAAACGAGGTAACCATAAAACACTTGAAAATGGTCTATTACGCATTAGTTGAATCAAAACTGAGATACAGTATACTTTTCTGGGGAGGAAGTTATGACTACAATACTCAGAAAGCTTTTGTAATTCAGAAAAGAGCTATCAGAACCATAACTAGAATTCAACAGCAAGAATCATGCAAGCCTCACTTTGTTGACTTAAACATTTTGACGGTCCCAAGCTTGTACATTATGGTCCTACTTAGTCACTTAGCAAAGTACATCTTTGAATATGAGACTGAAGATGAAATGCAAAAAAGGGAGAATACAAGAAGAAAAGATCTCCAGTTAAAACAAGTGTGTTACCTTAATGTTGCAAAGCATAGTGCCTACCACAAGTCGATTAAAGTGTTCAATAAACTGCCGACAGAAATAAAGGGTTTGGTATATAAAAGTGAGTTTCAGAGCAAGCTTAAACTGTTCTTGTTAAACAAGTGTCTATATTCTGCTGATGAATTATAATTTAATAGAAATGGACATTTTATTGTATTTTATGAATTGACATTTGAAAATAATTTTATGACTTTCTTAATTTGTTTTGTTGTTTTTTGTATTTTATTCGTATTTAAATTTTTCTGATTTTAATTTTATTTCGAGCATTTTGATGCTTTAAATATGAGTCGACATTCAATTTGTTATGTATAATGGTTTATTGTGATGATTTAAATATGGATTGCATGTATGATTTTAGTGTATTTTAGTTATAGAAATTCAGACACAATGTAAATTGTTAGTGAATAAATGAATTGAATTGAAAAGTATGACCTACCAAACAAAAAGAGAATCATCAAAATCTGCATAATTTGCGAGGAATCGCGTAAAATAGAAAAAAACCCAACGGTTGTAACCGAAACATCCCATATCTCACAAACTCATCAAATTCTTTTTAATTATGTGATCCAACGATTCCACACACGCTTATGTATGTAGGTACATTGTTTTTTTTTTCATACACATGATTATGATATGACTCCCCGCTCACCCTGTCAGGTTCTCCGCTAAAGAAGTCGCGAGAAGTATACAAAACATGGTGAGGGGAAAGTCCCCTGGTCAGGACGGTCTCAGCGTTGAACATCTTAAATACGCTGGGGTACACTTACCGCGAGTACTTGCTATGACTTTTAACCTGTGTCTAAGTCATAGTTACTATTATAGTCATAGGTATTATTAAGTTGCACAGGTGTGCAACTTAATAATACGGTCGTTGTGCCGATAGTAAAGAATAAGACTGGTCACGCCTCCGATATCTCTAACTATAGGCCGATATCGCTTGCCACTGTCTCATGTCTGTGCTAAGGTATTGGATAGTCTGCTTGATAGGATTCTAGCTATAGATATCGTTATTAAGGATGGTCAGTTTGGTTTTAGACAGAACTTATCAACGGATAGTGCAATTTTATGCCTTAAGCAGACTGTCCAATATTATATAGACAGAAAGACTCCTGTGATAGCATGTTTCTTGGATTTATCGAGGGCTTTCGACCTGGTCAATTATGACCTGCTCTGGCATAAGCTCACTCACGACACTACTGTCTCAGCGGGTTGGTACAGTAGTCAAAAGAATACAGTTAAGTGGGCAGGCTCATATTCTGATACGTATGGGCTGGACTGTGGGGTGAGGCAGGGGGGTCTGAGCTCCCCCCGTCTTTTTAGTAGTAGTAGTAGTAGTAGTAGTATTTTCCTTGGTGATAAAGCTCTTAGACTTGGGTGAACTTAAATCCCACGCTACACTCAGGACTCGTCTTAAATCCGTCACTTCGCTCGTGATTTAAATTTTTAACACCCTCGCTACCCTCGGGAGTAAACCTCGAGTCCTTCGTTACGCTCGCGATTTAAATCGTCACCCGCGACAGAAGACACTGCTTTATCCCCTTGGTTAATAATCTACTATTTTTATAATATTGATTTTAATGTGCACGTCTTTCTACATTATTTTCACATGTCTAATTACAACATGAGAGATGTAATCAATATTTTGTAACAATTTCTTATTTATTTAAAAGTGTCTCCGTGAAGTTTCTTGCCCGTTCTTCTCCATGGGTACCTACTACGCTTTGGAATGGGCAACTAGCTTTATATTTCTGACTGACCGACTCATTGACAATTCTAAAGTGACTGTAGGTAAATGATTTGATTGAAATAAATGCTTTGAGTTTGATTAGAGTTTGACAGCAAAAAGTATAAATTTATTCAATTAATTAAAAAAAATCACGCACTAAGAATTATGAAATAAGAAAATATTTCGGACAGAAATCAAGACAATTTGGATTAGGTCGCGTGTCGCCATGAACGCGATATCTGCGTGTCACTGATTAAATACGCACTAAATAGGACACGTATTATCACAAACACACTTTTAATAAATACACCAATAAAGGATGATGCCAGAGTTTTTATGAGATCTGGTCCCACCTTCCAATAGCTATGTGTGTTACATCGTTGGATAGGTATTTTTGAGCTGAATAAAAGTTACTATGGCGCCAAGTTCAAATCTTAGTCCGTTCAGAGTTATTCTTTATTAAACATGGTAGTTTTATCAGTAGCCAAGTAATGCTATTTAAGTAATAATTGCATTTCTTTGCTTTATACACGTAGTGTAGATACTAACCTAAGGTTATCAATTGCGTCACTGCGTTAGTCGCAAACCTTATGACAAAAAGTTAAACAGATGTCAACATTGACAAAATGGTTTTTTTTACAAATAATACAACGATTGCGGATTTTAAACGTATACATTTATTTAATCATCGTTGTCTACAATGACGTTATTTAAAAATAAGGCTGGGCCTACAAATCCCTCATGCCTGGCATGCCCTAGGTACCAAACGATTGACACGATATGCGCACAGGTTCCTACAGTACGTCGTCCCGTCATGCAGGTACAATATCTTTGTATAATATCTTCCGCGATAGAATCCTCTACGACACATGACACAGTTCCGTGAAACTTCCATAGTAACAAACAAAAGTCCAATCGAAAAGCACTTCAATAATCCTTATTACAAGCCGAATGTCAATTATAAACAGGTACCAAAAAAGTCCAAGAGATAGCCGGGGTCAAGTAGAAACTGTAGAACGAACGGAAAGACAAGACGTAGTCACACACGTATTGCAAACGAACGACTACCTGCGCTTGCGCGCACCCTCGCCGCCTATCCGTGCCGCTAACCAGTTTCATTGTTCTAAGCATACTTAACGAGTGCGAGTGAGACAGATCGATAAAAAGGTTTGCGTTACCGTCTACACTACGTGTATAAAGCACAAATGCAATTATTACGTAAAAATAGCATTACTTGGCTACTGATAAAACTACCATGTTTATTAAAGAATAACTCTGAACGGACTAAGATTTGAACTTGGCGCCATAGTAACTTTTATTCAGCTCAAAAATACCTATCCAACGATGTAACACACATAGCTATTGGAAGGTGGGACCAGGATTTGCATCCTCCCTTTAACAATAAAAAAACTGATATACCTATATAATTCAGTGTATTAGAAAGAAATATTAAAAAAAAAATGAGTAGCACTGTGGACCGGGAACTCTTCGTTTCCTGATGCATCTATAAACGAGCTATCCGAAAACATAAAACAGGAACCCAGAACTCTCACTCAGATATCAGCAGAGCATAGGTAAAAGTTTGAATACGTTGAAATAGTATATTTAATACAGTTTCAGTAAGAAGTAACAAAAAAAAAACATTGAGAAGCATTTCGGAGCCGGAACTCCGCGTTTCCCGATCCAACAATAATAGGACCGTGCAACATGATTAAAACCCAGAACTTTGACTCAGATGGTATTAGCAGAGCATGGTTTAAAGTTAGATTAGAAGAAATCAAGATTGAATTCAGTGTTTCAGTAAGGACGATAAAAAAAAATTGTAGCACTGAGGAGCGGAAACTCCTCGTTTCTTGATAAACCATTAATAGGACAATGCGAAAACATGATAAAGTAATCCAGAACTGTCATTCAATTATCAGCAGAGCAAGGTAAAATATTTAAGTGAGTTGAAACTAACTACTAAAATTTAATTCAGTATATCAGTAAACCAGTGATGACCGATGGCACTGAAACGTGGTCGCTCACAATGGGCCTTATCAGAAGCCTAAAAGTCACCCAAAAGGCAATGCCCTACGTGATCGAATCAGAAATGAAGAGATCCCGCAGGAGAACCAAGGTAATCGACATAGCCCGAAAAATTGTCAAACTTAAGTGGCAATGGGCAGGGCACATTACACACTTATACACTAAAAACAGTGATATTCACAATGTTAACACAAGAAGTAAGGATAAACTACGTGCTCCCTTTCACCGGCTTCATAAGGTTCATAACTCATTTGTTGGGCTTGGTATAACCTTTTATAACAAGCTACCCTCTTCTTTGCTAGATTTGCCTTATAATGCGTTTAAAACTAAATTAAAGTCCAACCTTTGTTCAAAGGCATACTATTCTATCAACGACTACTTAAATGATAAGAATAGATGGTCGCTGTGATTAACTCAAGACAATGTTTAAATGTTCTTTCTCCAGAATTAGTTTACCTACTGACAGGTTATATGAGTTTATATAATTGTTTATAATTTTACTTTATAACTCAATTTATTTTAATTTAATTTTAATTTAGTGTTGACATAACTGTCATATGGCTATTAATTATAGCTATTTAATTTATAATTTAAATTATTTTTTGCATATTGTAAATTGTCTTGCATACTGTTGTATAGAATCATTTTTTATTTTTTTTCTAACTGAACACACAGCTGTGCTGCTGGGGAGTTTGTTGCGCCACTTCTTCTTCCCAGCAAAAGCACTAGGAAGTGGTGAAGGGTGGGCGTTTTGGGGGACTTTCTTATGTAATTTTGACGTTCGAAAAGTGCTGATTCTCAGCCTAGTTTGAATAAATGACTTTTGAATTTTGAATTTTGACATTGCTATCAGAACCGATGTGCGTGAACTTGGCAGATCATTTCCCAGCAAAGCATTAAAAAGATGTGAGTTATAATGGCATTCGGGTGAATTCTAGAGTTCCTTATAGGTACTTAAAAAAAATAGTGCTGGCTTTTTTTCCCGAAAAAGTCGCAAGAAAATAATTAATTATGCTCTGCTAACTTCCGCTAGCAGATTTTTTTTTTCAAATTACAATTTTAGAACTGATTTCGATGAACAGCAGTGAGCTCTATACTTCTTTATAAGAAGAAGTAAAGTTTCCTAAAGAGTACTGCAGACCTTAATCTAAAAAAATATAAATATTGTCCTGTTACTACAAAAAGACAATCATTTTGGTAAAATAGCCGTGAATGACGTAATTTGTGGATTTTCTTAGATTCTTCAGACTATGATTAGTAATAAAAATCCCAGAAACAAAAAAAAAAACCGGCTAAGTGCGAGTCGGACTCGCGCACGAAAGGTTCCGTATCTATAAAAACTGCAAAAAAAAAATGTCTGTTGTACGGGAGACCCACATAAATATATATTTTATTCTGTTTTTAGTATTTGCTGTTATATTGGCAACAGAAATACATCATCAGTGAAAATTTCAACTGTAACTGTCACGGTTCATGAGATATAGCCTGGTGACAAATAGACAGACAGACGGACAGCGGAGTCTTAGTAATAGGGTTCCGTTTCACTCTTTTGGTACGGAACCCTAAAAAACTAAATGAAAACAGAAGTCTCAAAATTATCAGCAGAACCTTGTGAAAAAGATAGGTTAGGAGATTTGTCATTCAGTGTTTAATTTAGTAGGATCAAAAAAGAATTTGATTAGGACTGAGGAGCAGTAATTCCTCGTTTCCTGATGCACCTGTAACAGTTATCCGACAACATGAAATAGGAACCCAGAAACCTCACGCAGGTATCAGCAGAGCGTGGTTGAAAAGTCAGATTACTAGAAATCGAGATTCAAATCAGTTTTTTTATTAGTAGGATTATAAAAAAATTGAGTAGTACTGAGGAACCAGAACTCTTCGTTTCTTGATGCATCTATAAAAGAGCTATCAGAAAAAATGAAACAAGAACCCAGAACTCTGACTCAGATCAGCACAGCATGGGTAAAAGTTTGAGTAGAAGCATAAAAAAAACATTAAGTAGCACTGAGGAACCGGAACTCCTTGTTTTCTGATGCGTCAATAGAAGAGGTAGGTCTGTGAAAACATAAAACAAGAACCCAGAACTCTGACTCAGGTATCAGCATGGTTGAAAAGTTAGATTAAATGAAATCATGATTTAATTCAGTGTTTCAGAAAGATGTACAAAAAAATAATGTAGACCTGAGGACCCGGAACTCCTCGTTTCCTAATGCAACTATAATAGCACTTTCCGATTACGTACAATTATTACCCAGAAATCTGACTCAGGTATCAGCAGAGCATGGTTGAAAAGTTAGATTAGAAGAATTCAAGGTTTAATTTAGTGTTTCAGTAAGAAACATTTCAAACAGAAATACTTAAATATTTTCAAAAGAAAGGCGATACGTCGACGGCTTTACCCTGACCATTTTTGTACCTGTGTCTTGATTTGTCTGAAATATTTTGTTGTTTCATACTTTATAGAGCGCGATTTTTTCATAGTCGGGTTTTAGTTTTTGATACACTTGTTCTAGGCCATTTTGTATTATTTTTACTTATAGCTATAACCTCAGTTGTGGGATATCAAAAGGAACCCGTTATAGTAAGTACCAGCTATGTTACTGACGATGAATTATCATGTAAGACCAAGAGGCACAGGTAAGGTACAGTGCCCCTGGTGAAAATCTACTTACACAATAAATTGTATAAAACAAAGTAGTAGTCCAAGTGCAAGCTCAGGTCGCTAGTTGTGTTCAGTAAACCAGAACATGAGATGATTAAATAACATCGAGGACAGTTCAAAATTGAATGTCAATTTAACACTGCAAAGCAAAGGTGTACATATGCTCTGATACTCATAAGCAAAATTATCTACGAATATTCTTCATTCAGCATTGCTAAGAAGAACACTCTTAGCTGCACCATCCTGGATCAAAATCCATCGCCACACATTTTAAAATCAATCAGAAAAAAACCGGAATCTCTGGGCTGCTTGCGAAGCGAATGCTGCCGGCAGCTTGCTTCGACAGCACAACGGCCCATATTTCATCCGACTATCTAAGAAATATAAAGAACGGGACTCACCATAGAAAATTGATAAATAACATTGGCTACTAATTATAGAATTCGCTCCTTGCATGATACCATGTAAATGTCTATGAACTAACAAAGAAAACTTATCAATATACTTAGCCAGATAATAACAGCCAAGTTCGCACTACGATATTCTTTTGTTTAGCTTTCTGTCATACTTTTGTGTCATTTTGAAGATTTTTCTTCTGATGAATTTATTGTCTATGGAGGTAAAGAGTTCTTATTGGATAAGTCTTTGAAGTAAAACAGAGAAACCTTGTAGTAGTAGTTGTTTAATAGAGACATTCAGTAGCCCCTAATAAACACAAACTCTTAACATTAATTTCACGGCACTTTTGAATTGGTTAATAGAGAAGTATGAAATTAAAAGAAATGTTGCACCAACCACAAAACAATTGGGAAAATAGCAAGAGATTTTTTTTTTTTTTTCTCTTAGCTCACCTCTGAGGTGATGACTACTTAACCGGACAATCCTGCGGCTGTCTTAAGCTACTAAACTCAAAGCCTCCAGCCAGGGGCAAAACTATTCTAATTAAAACTAGGCGAGCGCTCGCTAAGGGCACCCCCTGTGGGGTACGGACCTCGGCTTAGGGCGTCGCTGGGGGGAGGACAGCAAGTTGGGACAGGCTGGAAAAGGGAAGATAATTCATTATTATTAATCGGGGAATTTAAAGCTACTGGCTCAGCATCGGCGCGGGCTGGCGCATCAACGGGCAAGGGTCGGGGGGGAGTATTATTTACTCGGGCGGGTCGCGATCGCGGAATGCGGGTCGGTGTCTGTGTTTGTGCACTGTACTTGTGGCCCTATTGCTCTCCTGGAGGAGGGTCGTCTGGGTCGGTAAGGATTTGCCTCGGGCGGCGGATCTGACTGAGTAGAAACTAGGGACATAGTTAGCGGCTTCGACAACCAGAGGGTTGCGGTGTTTGGCGGCGGACTCAAAGAAACGCTTGGAATTGCGTTTGAGAAATTGGTGGATTGTGGGGATCTTTAGGTCGAGATGGAGGATCTCGTTCCTAACGTACCAGGGGGCACCGGTGATTTTACGGAGGAATCTATTTTGGAGCGTTTGCGTCCTATGGCTATGCGTGGATGGCGGGGTTTTGCGTGTGCAAATACGGCTCCCGCATAGGTCATGATGGGACGAACGCACGCCGTGTACGTACGCAATTTGCACCTTAGTGACATTTTGCTACGTGCATTCAGGACAGAGTGAAGTCTACCGAGAACATAGCAAGAGAATGATGAGAATGGCATACATTATAGTTGAAGCAGACAATCCTGTAGATACCTCGCTTGTTCCAAACTTGTCCACTTTTTCTCACAAAAGATTTAAGTTGTACGTCGTGGTGGCATTTATCATATTTCGTACAACTCTTCTTTAGTCTACCTATCTCTTTTCTTGTAACCATTCATAGGTATTTCTTTCCACATCTCTGCATTAGCACTTAATGCGTCATAATAATACGTATGTGGATACAATCATCATGTTTATTTTCTGTTCCCCTGTTTCAAGGGAACTCCGTGAAACACGATCTTGTCAGAAACGATTCGTAAACACAATTTAATCGATGACGCATAGTTAGTAGAATCATTTAACAAACAGACAGACCTTTGAACTCTTAGCAAGAAACTGTGATAACAAACCTAATCAGAACATTTAATAAGACTCAAGATCATGAGCCTATACCTAGTAGTCTAGGTACTACTGGACATAGGCCCCTCTAATTCTGATCCGCTCTCATACAGCTGCTTTTAGCCACGAAGAAGAAGAAGAAGAAGAAAATCGAAATTGAAGATCGTCGCTCCACCTAGCCTGAGCGTCCTACCCTTAGTCAGCAAACGTGGTAATTATTGCTGGTACCTTCATATACGAAGAGGCCTTTTCTCAGCACAGGAACAGTAAGATGGTAATTTTGGTACAGTACCTATTTAAAGACCTAGCAAAGATTACCCAAAGCACGTCGTGCGATGACTCAAGTGGGTGATTGACGTGCGAACTTAAAGTACGCGGTTTTTAAGTTACTCGGCTCGCTGTTAGTGACACACGTGAAGCTTGCTCACACTGTATCGCGATCTAATCGCGATAAAGACGAATTTTGTGAACCGAACTAAACAAACATTACACAAATGTCGAAACAAAATGGCGGTTCGCGACTCGCGGCGATGACAGACGTACGACATTACCTACGAACCAAGGCGGGCTACGGGCAAAATTTCAAACCTGTTGGATCGCCGACGAACTTATTCAGCGGTTTTACAGTACGCGTGCTTAGTATGACACACGGGCGGGAAAGATCGCCGATCCATATATACGCGTACTTGCTCGTGTGTCTATAATGATTTACGTCAAGAGGATCTAACAGCGTTCTCCAGTCTGGTTCTTCTTAATTTCTATTCATCGGCAAGATCAAATCGGAAACCGTGATTCCCGGTCTTAGGAATCAATCTAAATGGCATGCAATTGTATAGGCCTATGTTCAGCAGTGGACTGAAAGACTGATTATTAAGTTGATTGCAGGAGGACTGAGTTCCCAAGTTCCGCTAGACGTTATGTACATACTATTACCCCGCGTCCTGTTTGAAAGCGGTCGTCGCGCGAACGCACGATGGATCGAACTTTTTGTTCGCTGAACCTGAACGCGTGGTCGCGCCGACAGAGGGTGTTCTCCGGTTTTCCGAACTAAAAGTGACATAAGCACGCGACCGATCGTGTACAAGCTCGACGATCGCTAAATTCAATAACGCAATAAACGTTTTGTACAATGTTGGCATATTATGTTATGTTAGTAGGATTCGACTTAGCAGCCTTTTACAAGCATTGCAGTTATCATTGGCTTGCCCTTATCATTTTAAATTAGTATGCATTAAACATTATTATTACTTAATTATTTTCTTTTATATTAGTATCTACAATTAAATTAAGAAACTGTAGTTATATTAAATTGAAATGTCAATAATAATGAATTTAATACAATTATTCAGCAATATTAAATTCATCCTTTTCATGTAGTACAAAAATTATAATTGTAATTTTATATGAAGTAAATAGGACATATTAAACTACGCTAATAGACTAAATCTTATTGTTTGTATAAGACAGATCGCCACTTTTGTACATGAGAGAAAATCGTTTATATTAAGCAAGAATGAGTGATAACAGAACCAGTTAAAGTTGGCCTTTTATTCTATTGAAACTGAGTACCTATTAAGCTAGGAAAGCTCAAGTTCAGAGTGTAACCACTGTCATGCCGTTGACTGTACAAAAAAATAGGGGAAATTGGCATACCTATTATAACCGCGTCACCGTAAGACTGAGTTCTTCCGTGACAAATCTTAGTGAACTTGATATTATTCTACTTAAACTTTTTAGCAAGTATTACACACACTAGGTACCGAATGTACAATAAAATTGTCATCGTAAGTATGGTTTTCAAGTATTTTTCTAATACCTATGATGTTTTGTTTACGTGCCAAATTTTACATCCGCGCGCCACTCATTCTGCCACTCAGGCTGCCCGGTTTGGCCGCCATGTATATTTACCCAGATAGAGACATCTGGGATACACCCTATCGAAGTCATTGAAGAATTTGCGAAAAGTCCGAGGAGGCTAGTAAAATGCTTTGTGCTCTTTTAGTGTGCACTTTGCTGAAACGTACCCTCAGCGGGGTCAAGGTTTGGGCCCTCCCAAACGACAATCCTGGATCCGCATATCTGCCACTGATTATTGGCATATTTTCCTCCATTCTCAGCTTGGAAGGAATGTATTCTATAGGCACGCCTAAGTACTTAGCCCTGCTCAGACATGCGTGATCATTATTATAATAAGATGAATCTAAGCCATGGCACGACTCATCGATGACTCAATATGTAGAATGCTATATGTATAAGGTTCATTTTCATTTTATTTAATCTGTTGTAGTATGTATTTTGTGGTAGGTGTGTTGTAGGAGTGTTTGAATTTGGACTCTTTTTGTAATGCCGCACGGGTTAATCGAAGCTTACTACGCTTGCCGCGGTCGGTTCCTGGATGGGTGTCCATCACTGACCTCCATATATACAAGTACGCTGGACCTATGATAAGCCGAGCTATAGTGGGGCGATTTGATTTTCGCCATTTTGGCGCTGATCGCAGAAGTGGGTGGGAACGGAACTAATAATAGGGATGGGACAGTAAGATAAAATACATCGATACAAGGCTTTTCCGACCATCAGGTAATACTATTTCTATGTTTCCGACAGATACAGATATTTCGGACGGGTTGTTTATACTAATATAATAAAGCTGATGAGTTTGTTTGGTTGAACGCGCAAATTTCAGAAACTGCTAGACCGATTTCATGTTCTTTCACCGTTGGATTGGTACGTTATCCCTGAGTGACATAGGCTATATATGTACCACGGGAGAAGTTGGGGCAGACTGCTAGTCTTAGGATAATCCGAAGCCAGACTAAGGGGGTACTTAGTATGTGACTAGCTAAATCCAAAAATAAATAGGGAACGCTTTTTAAATAGGAATGAGGGTTTCTTGGGATGGAGTGGAATAGGTAAGGTATTTATAGAAAACAAAATGAGTTATGTTTAATAAAACAGTCATCGGAGAAGTGCTTTGAACAGATGTAATCATATTTTTTCGGACGCCAACTAGGCTTTTCAATGTTTTTCAGCCATAATTCCAGTCTTCTTTTGTCAGTCGAAAACCTGTCAATTATTTTAAAATTATATGTATTTGATAATAAAAATCGGTCTTAGGCGATTTCCGTTCTTGAAAGTAAATAGATATCGTTAGGAAAAATATCGATAACTTTTATCGACCGGTTACTTTTACAGCACTATTAAATTACGTGGTTTATAAAAAAATCGGTTATACAAAGACAAATATATTTTTAATACGTATAATAAGATAAGTGACAGATTTTTAAATATCTAATATTAACAATAGAAGTATAATTTGTTGAATATTAGCCGTAAATTCACTTACTTGTGGAATGTAACCCCACTTCCTTTCTGGTAACGAGTTTTGCATAACAAACATTCTTTCATAGTTGACCTATGAATGAACACCACTTATTTATGTATCAACTAAATTAATACGACACAACAAAGAAGCTTAATCGCGTTAAACCTCCAAAAACAGCCGTCAACTTAATACGACACAACAAGCCGTCGGTCCCGGCTGTCATTCGTGGATCTTTGACAGTCGTTACGGGTCGTCAGAAGCACGAAACTCTGACAATACCAAGGGGTATCATGTTACCCAGTAACTGGGTTGTGGAGGTCAGATAGGCAGTCGCTCCATGTAAAATAATATTCAGCTCTAACCAGTTAGACTGGAAGCCGACCCCAACATAGTTGGGAAAAGACAGATTATTTTGTAATGGCGAGAGAGAGCTGTTAACAGGTAATCGTTGTGGTTTATAAATTAAGATTACGAATCGCCAAACGAAGGCCATCGCACTTCGCCGCTGGTTTCATGCCCGCAACCAAAGTTACCTCGCCCTCACGCTAGGTGGAGCGAGGATACGACCAGGGTGGCTGGTAGCAGCTGGGTGATGGCGTACGAATGGAGCGGCTCATATCCAGCAGTAGACTGCTACAGGTTGATGATAACGATGATGATGCTGAACTTGTTCTTAAATCTTAAGCCATTGTTTTTGTCTCGGAGTATTTTTAAACTATATCTATTGTTAATATTTATATGTCAGAAGACGTAAAAAACAATGGGATCCTGGCATACCTTTGTGTGGAAATAAGTACCTAAGTAAGCTACGGTTTCCTAGAAAAGCGGTGACCGCTCACGTAGCGTCCACAATTTACGGCAATGACGTCACTGAAACGTTGACTATGAAAGTAAGTTGGTGTGGTTTTCTAGAGAGCGCTGTTGACACCGTAGAGCAAACCCCGCCCCCCATAGATTTAAATCGCTAGATTTGCCCTCACCAAACACAGTCACAAGAAAAAGTGTCCATATTGAGTTGAGTGAGCTCATACACATTATTAAAATAACTTTTCCATGACAGACAAGTGTAGGCACTGCGTTATTGTGTGTCAGATGGTGGTGTGCGTTTCAGCACGAAACAGAAAAGCGACTATCTTTTGACGCGGTAGCACAGTGTTCCATTTGATTTGAAAAAAAAACCCTCTGCTGTTTATGGTGCATTATAAATGCATACATACTCGTGCATTATAAATGCATCCCTTGATCGGTAAATACCATATACAGCAGAGGTTTTTTTTAAATCAAAAAAACTGTGGGTAGTGTGAATCTAACCATTTAAATTTTTGCTGATGTCATCATTTTCATGACAGCCGTCATTGTGGCCGGCAAGTGCCGCACCGCTTAAGACAGTAGATACCTCGATCCAATAATATTGTGCCATTCCCAGGCAAAAGTCTACTCAATATTCTGTCACGACTCTTTGTGTTTCTGAAACTCCAGCCATTTAATTCTGTAGGCACCACACCACCACACTCACCTCTCCAGCTCCAGCTGTTTCTAGCCTAGGTCTGTCTAGGCGACGATTAAGACTTTTATCCTCAGACATTATCCTCAGTTACCGGTATACCAAGACATTATTGTTTCATTGGAGGGCGACTCTTCATATACAGAGAAGGCATGAGCATTGATCACCATGCTCTTGCTTAAATTTACTCACATGCTTATAAAAAAGCATGCTTAAAACTAGCACATTTGCTAGCGATTAGCATGCTAGTTTTAAGCATACTCTTAAATAAGAGTGCTCAAAGCAAATTATTGGGCACACATGCTATTTCAAAGCACTGGCTCTTAGAAGGTTGGTTTTTAGACGCGTCACGGACTAAATCAAATCGATATTAGCATGCTCATAACATAAGCAAATCTGTTCAGACGCGCTCGGAGCACCCCCTTCCACCCGCGCTTCAGTCGTTTAATTTTCTAGCATACTCGAAATAAGCATGCTCATTACTAGCAATATTTCGACACACATGCTACTAAGTAGCAATTGCTCAATAATGATATGCTTTCGTGCCGGTAAAGAGCATGTCTGTCCGTACCTTTAGGCGGGTAGCGATATTAGTCCTAGACAACCAATATTTGGTCCGATTCCTCACTCTATCTACAGCATACAATCAAATCACAATAACACGATAACTTATGAACTATTCGTCACTATCATTCACACAAGCGATCAACGAAGACGTGTCTTCAATAACGACTACTTATCAAAATGAAATACCTATTAGTTCTATCAGTTTTCTGCTTAGTGGCTGCATCAGTGTGGTCCGACCATTTGATTGTAGGAAATGTTGCAAATAAGGTGGTGTTAGCGAAACAAACTAAGGTGGAATATAATGCGATACCTTTTATGAAAAGAGTGAAATATTTCTTCTATACGCAACAGGATAATCGATTGATTCAGGTCAGTGATCAGTTATTTTATTGTAAGTACCTACTAGCAAAAAGCTTCGCACGGGTGCAATGGCTACCTGTCAAAACATCGAGACATTTTTTTTTGTTTCATTGGTCGACGCAAGGTATGGACGTTTAACAGACGTGGTCATCGTGTTTACGGGATTTTGTTTTCAAACTGCTTAGTTATGAAGTTCTTCGATAGTCCATTGTGATGTTTTCCTTTATTGTAAGCGCGTATTGTGTCTTAGATATAACAAAATATGTTGTAAACTTAACATCACGCCTGTAATCCTCATAGGGGTAGACAGCCTAGAGGTGCATCTTTATGCTGATGATATGTCAACGGTAAGCCCACGTAATAAAAACGACGATTTTCAACGCTCTGCTTAGCGCCGAGAGTTGAAAATCCAACAGTGTGTTTTTTCGCTGGGACGAGAGTGCGTCCCAACGCGTTGGATTCTCAACGCTCGGCTCAATACCGAGAGTTGAAAATCCAGTGCGCGATAAAATCCTGCCGCGATATTTTTACGTCCGTGCGTGGGCTTATTGAACGCACTATTGTCTTATTAACATACGTCATAAGGTCTTATGATGGGGCCCCCTGTGATAGGCGCCATCCACAGAGGACGATTATGTACCTACTTATACTACACCTATTGTGATTATGAAGTGAACACATTTCTTTGAAAAATTATTATAAATTTCTTAACTAAGTATATATTTTCTCGTAATAAGTAATCATTAAAAGTAAAATTCTTGATATTGAACTACTTTTAAGAAGCAAGCCCCTGACCTCTGTAATCAGTTGATAACTAGGTTGACCGAATACATGAAGAGGTTCAATAGAGTTTTACAGTAGAATATATTGTACTAATAGCTCCTTGTCTAATAGTCAGTCCGAAAATACGTACTTCTTTTACCTACATAGGCAAGGCTAACACATCAAGGTATACATTTCCAGTATAAGCTGACCTCGCATTGTACGGAAATCCTATACAATTCGAGATAAACTGGAAATGTACACCTTGATGTGTAGCGGTGTGTACATTGCGGGTTCGGAACATCGCTCTCCGAATTTTTGCTAATGTTTTCTCACTCATATGTACTCGTCTCATCCTCATGTCACCATTTGGTTTCTAAAAAATGTTATGCGCAACCTTCTGCGTACACTTCGGATGGGCCATACCATACATAAACTAAGCAGCATCGCTGCTGTATTTCATTTTATAATATATTTATTAAAAAAAAAAAATATAATATATTTATTCAAAAAATTACAAGGCATAAAAATTAGTACAGTTTTGCTTAAATGTAAGTTATATTCCTAAGACTTACGTGCCTGAACTAGGTAATCCTGTGTTTCAGGCGGGAAGAGCTTAAATAGACTTATAAAATAAATAGATAATCAAAAGGTTGACAATAGATCACTTATTATAAGTTGAGTAGTATAACTCTTAGTTTCTAAATTTGATAAATACTTAACGTAGGTGAAATTTGTACATATATTCACTGTAGCACAGTTAGTAAATTCTCTGTATCTTCGTAAGACATACTTTGGAGAGCATCCTTGAGAATTCTCTTACAATTTGTGTAGTTCAGGGAATAAATATTTGCTTTCAAGTTTAGTCTATTATAGAGAAGAGGACCGAGGTATAGGTAAAATTTGGATACAAAAGCATGTTTTGTTGTATTTTGTGGACAAACTATACCTTTACTTCTTTTAGTAGTATATGCAGTGCTGTAGTTTTTGTATTTTGAAGGGTAGGTATGGGTGACAGTGACATTACTGGCCCATTTATGGATTTTTCATATTTGCTTCTAAGTTCGACAACGCATGGGATAATCTTTTGGTACAGCTCGATTCAAACTTAATGGCGGCTCGGAACATGAGGCGAGTCGCTGCGCAGTAACGAATTCATGGGTCAGCGGGGATGAGGGGTGGGGTACTGCGCAGCGAGTAGCTAACTTCCGAGCCGCCATTAAGTTTGAATCGAACTATATAAGTACCGACTTTTTGCAAGATGTCTTTAATTTGATTAAATCTGTAAACAAATCTCACAAGTAGTGTGATTCATTCGTCTCAACTCTCAACAGTCCAAAGTCGCCCAGTGCTGGACTGAGGACCGCCACAACGATTGGTCTGTGGTGTGATATTGTTTTGTTGTTATTTCTGTCCGATCATAAAAGCTAAAAAAATCGATAGACACATCATGTATAATCCATCCAGCCGTTACGATGCTTCGAGGGTATAAATAATCCCACTATAAAGATTTTGTATCTTTTTAGTAATGTAGTGGGATACGCGTAAAAAACATAACCCCGTCTTTGTTCTCACGCAGTCGGGTAGCAAGATATTTGACGACAAAGTAAACCCACGTTCGCACGGAGGTAATTTTGTGCACTGGATTTTCAACGCTCTGTTTAGCGCTGAGAGTTGAAAATCCAACAGTGTGATTTTTCATCGCGCTGGGACGAGAGTGCGTCCCAACGCGTTGGATTCTCAACGCCAAGGGTTGAAAATCCAGTGCGCGATAAAATCCCGCCGCGATATTTTTACGTCCGTTGCGTACGTGGGCATAAGCATCACGTCTGCGACGTGATTACAATTTAAGAAATCGTGGGGTTTTGGGTCAAGTATTTATCGTGGGACGGTTAAATACTTTGGTGGCTAGGTATTCAAGGTTAGATAAAACTTACATTTTCGGACGTGTTTAAAACATGGTCACAATAAACAATGCGTGGATTGCGTCAACAATACCTATTAGAATAACGTAAACTAACAGTTCAGAGAAATAGATGAAAAGGCATTGTTTTATAATAGCTATTATAATCATCTAGTGTTTACCATGATTGCTTGTTGGTTATTATCACAGGCAGTTCACACGTCAATAGTGTAGGTAACGGGTTTGGGCGAACACACGACCTCTTGGTCGCGCTCCTTAGGCATTGGGCTATTATATACGAAAAATGTATGAAACTAAATGAAATTGTTAATTCTGTAAAGGACATTGGAATCGTTTTTACGTCATATTAAAAAAACATTTAAAAAAAAATAGCTAGATGAGTTCGGCGTTTCCTATCTGAATACTCTGAGAAGAAAGGCTTAAACAAACTCAGAGGTAGCAGTCTCTTTTAAATTCCAGATATAATCTTGTATGTATAAAAGACTTATTGATTTCTGCTATAAGTTTCAAATAATAAGTAACGAGCAGTTTGGATTTCAATCGAACGAATCCACATCATTAGCCATTATCTCTCTTATGAAAAAAAAATACTTTCAAATATTAACAATAATCATCTGACTACTGGTCTTTTCTTTGATTTATCGAAAGCTTTCGATCTGGTGTCACACGATATATTGCTAGATAAGTTAGAGACTATCGGGATTTGCGGACCTGCACTTTAATGGATATGGTCCTATTTTAGTAATAGACAACAACGTGTCATCATCAATAAAATTACTAGAAATAAAGACAAGACTCCCGAGGAGTACCTCGGAATATAAATATAATAAATATGGCGTTCCACAGGGAAGCGTACTAGGCCCAATATTATTTATTTTATACATAAATCACATTATAAAAATAACCAAGCATAAATGCATATTATTTTCCGACGATTTATATATTTAGACATCTGATAAAAAGAAAATAGTACTACCATTACATCATGAGTTGAATATTAATAATACAATAAACACATTATTGCATTGTCTTGTCATGAAATATTAGAAAAAAAAGATAATTCTGTTTACATTCAATTGAACCATTCGAATAATAAAATAAAATGTCAAAATTCATATAAATAAAATCAATGACACATAAAAACGTTCTTAGGCGTAATAATAGATGTTTTTTTTAAAAAGTGCATAAGAGTAATACTGACTCATGTCGACCAGTGTTTGAAAGTCTCTGTACATTTATGAAATATGTGTGTTCGTAGTTAAGAAAAAATATGTATTTAAGACAGCAAATGATGAATACCTCGGGATATACGAGATCCAGATAAATTAGTGTTGAATGATTTGCCAAATACACCAAAAAAGTGCGTGCGTATTTATAACAAGATACCAAGTCAATCCAAAACATTAAATTCTAGATTATTTATGGATAAAAATGTTGATCTACGTTGTAACATTTTTCAATAGGTACCTCAAATTTTCCATGCTATAGCTACTTACTCGTAAACATGTTTGAACCATTACATATAATAATATTTTAACACCATTGTATACTATGTTTTATACAAATAGGTAATGATTTATTTATTTATTATTGGAGTCACAGATTGGTCTACCGGCAGCAATTAAAATATTTAGATAATTAATATGTTAACGAAATGACCTGTTACAAATCGATTATGTTCTAACGGTGTCTTTAACAAAAAAAAAAAAAAAAAAAAACTACTTAGGTAAAATAAAATTAGCGTACCCGAAGGGAGCCACCCTATTCTATTACTAAGCCTCCGCTGTCCGTCCGTCTGTCTGTCAGTGGGCTGTAACTCATCAACCGTAATGGGTACACAGTAAATTCACAGATTGTGTATTACATTGCCACTATAACAACAAATAATTTATATTACATAAAGTTAATAATTAAAGGACCCCATACAAGAAACCAAAAATTCGAAGACATGTGACATCTACCAACCCACACTGGGCCCGCGTGGTGGATTATAGCCCACTCCCTCTCATTGAGAGGAGGCCGTGTCCCTGCAGTTGGAACGTTATAGGCTGATGATGATACAAGAAACGAGACATTTCGTTTTTCCTCGATTCGGTACGGAACCTATCGTGCGACTCGCACTTGCCTGTTTTTTTTAACAATAAGGTTAGACTGTAATTCAGGCAGACTTGTAAGACTTGTAACTACCCACCTTCTTTCTTCTACTGACGAATCTTGGAACTCGAGGTATCAGTACCTATGTTTGAGAATGGTTTCCCATTAATACATTGACCGTGAACCGAATCTCATGAAATCCTTCAAAGGTTTTAAGGTATGAATCCTATCTTAGATAGCATAGCTATGTAGCTTAGATTATCCAACACGTGGGCCCAGTGCGGGTCACCAGTCTTCGAACTTTTTCGTTCTAGGACATGCCGGTTTCCTCAGGATGTTTTGCTTCACCGTTTAGTACACACAAATTAAAGTGCCTGCCGGGGTTCGAACCTACGACCTATACAACACATAATTAATTGAATGTACCTCAATGTAGATTACAAATGTTTAAGAGGAATCTATATATGTTAATGCCATTCAGGTGTATAACAAGTTAACCTAATTCACTTAAGGAACTTCCCATCCCCATGTTCAAGAAAAAGCTGACAAGTTGGCTATTAGATAATTTATCTATGACATTGGCGAATTTAAGGAATATATATAAATATCCAAGATGACATAGACTTAACTTTGTCATTTTAAAGTAACGATAACCTAATTATAATAATACTAATTCATATTGGACTTATTGTAAATCATAAATCTTAAAATTAATATTGTACTTAGTTAAGAATGACAATTGAATATTTGTACACCATATATAAGTACTTTGTGGTAGAATTTATAGAACTAACAAAAATATTTTAACACCATACTATGTACATAAAAAAACATTCTTACAAATAAATAAAATTCTAATTTTAATTTATACCTTTAACGCATGTAAACAGATGCTTAACTTTTCTTTGAATTGTACAATACTGTAGCGGTTACACCGCCACATACGAACTACGCATGAAAGACATGACGTCACACAAATCCTGCATCGCGCAATTAGAGTTTACCGCGCGAACGACATACAGGGTGAAATTGAATTCATGGGCAATCTCTTAAGGGGTCATTGTACTCATCATTATAAACAACTTTCACTATGGGACCAACCCTAAACTCGTGAAAAAAAATCAGCTTTTCCCTACATTTATGTTCACATAGCTCGTCAAAATGTAGGGAGCAGCTGATTTTTTTTTGCGATTTTTGGATTGGTCACATAGTGAAAATTGTTTATAATGATGAGTACAATGACCCCTTAAGAGATTGCCCATGAATTCAATTTCACCCTGTATATAAGACTATCCGACATCAACAGTCGGGCAGTCGGTCCGCCAGACACAACACCCGTCTGGTCGGAGGATCCTCCCTTTTCTATGGTGGATGACTGAACTTTACACCCTGTTCCTCATGCTCCTAAAATACCTTTATTAAAGGTATCTACCAACTTCTGTTGACAATTTTTCCCGAAAACAAGTTTTAAATGTTATATCGTAACTTGAAATACCCACAGGAGCCATGCGCATGCACCCATCAGCACAGTATGTTACATTGCGTGCAAGTAAAAAGTGATTTTACTTACCAAAAATAATAGTTAGGTTAGGTTAGGGAAACTTCGTGTTTCGTCAGTTATCAGTTGCCCTTTGTGCTTGGTGCAGACCGGACGCTCTCAATCGACTTGGAAGTAGAGTTGTTAAAACTCTTTTAAGTTAATGTAATTTATTTAAAAAATGGGAGGAAAGCTGTTTGTATTCTGAAATGCGATGATTCCCGAGGGTCATTAAGAAAATATTTGTACTGTACTTAGGTTGATAATGATCAACCTAAGTACAGTACAAATATTTTCTAATATTTTCGCAATCTGTACATCAATGGATGTACAGATTGCGACGCCGACGGGTATGATATGAGTCTCCTACTCCATAAATGTACTCCTTAAAATAATCTTCTATTTTCCAATTCCAGGGCATCCAAGCGCTAGACACGTACCACAGTAAGGCTTCCATCAACATCACAGCCGGAGGAGTAGGCTACTCCTTCGTGAACCTCCGACTAAAGAGCGAGAGGGGCAGAGGGCTGAGCTACGACATAGGCATCTACGTTCAGGATTACTTTTATCATTAAAACACTGGCTTAATCATGTTGAAGTTTAACTATCCAGCTTCTCCCATGTTCCCCGAAACCTTCATATAAACAGTCAATCTTCAAAGCAATGATCAAGCATCTTCAGGTCATCACTGGCGAATGGCGTGTAAACTGTGTACAGCGTATTGTGTGTAATACATAGTGTAATTTATCATGTAACGCGAATTCTACACTACGAGCATTACATGTAGTAGTCGGGCTGGCGCTCCCATTGATCCATTGGCTGTCGGTTTTTAGCGCAAACATGTAGGTGAGGCTCTCGCAGTCGAACACATACAGAATTCGCGTTGTACGCAGTCGAATTGAAATTTGAGCTTTGGCCGGTATGAAATCGACGCCAGCAAAACAAAACAAATACAAAGGTACAGCCGTACCATTATCTTATTGTCTCAAAGCCATTCAGGACATAATTTTGTCACTGACATACTCACTCACTCAGTCACCGATCGATCATCGAAATTCTAAGCTAACCTGAACTGCCCTAACTTCGCCTGGCGTCCTATAATAAAAAAGAATAATGAAAAAGATGTAATCCCTCCAAGACGAGCCAAGTGAAGCGCAAGGGCACTACCTACCTTTTCTCGAAGCGCTTCGTCGTTTTTTTGAACCCTCATATCTTGGGTTTGGATTATACCCAGATAAACAAAATTCTCGGGATATGATTTCAATAGTGGAATTAGTAAAAATTTAAAGTTTCAATTGCATAGCTCTTATACTTTAGATTTTATTGATATCTAAAAAACCCCGATTTCGTCACTGACTCACTGATGATCATCAAAATTCTTAGGGTACTTTCAGAAGTCCTAGAACGCTGAAATTTGGTATTTAAGATAGTATTAGTACAGTCTGTTGTCAATATTATCTGACCCATCCTAAAAACAAATGAATTTGGACCCTCTGACATTAACAATAAGGTTTATTCAATTTAAATGAGCTTAACAGACAAGCGACGCGACGGCTTGATGAACAAATACAATAATAATACAGACACGCAAATTTGATCTTTAAAACGTTAGCGTTAGGTTATATGTTATAACTACTTGTTATAATATAATTAGTGTAATAACTTATTTTAATAACTATCTTCAAGTAATTCTGGTCTCGTGGTCTGAATATAAGACTGGGAAAAACAAGTTGCGAGATCAAATCCTGCGACAAAATAATTGTTTTGATTTTAATTTAGAATTTATTACAAAACCATTTCTTGTTTATTGTAAAGAACTATAGACGGATAACCTTCAAATATAAACTTTCTAAAATGGTAATATTTTCGCATAATTTGTAATAAGTGGGTAGTTGAAAAATAAATATTCGTATTCATTATAAAACCTAAGGGTATGCAGTGACTACGCGCAAACATATTTTACCTTGTCTTACTATATTGCAAAAACAACGTCTCTTTAGAATTTTTTATTTTCTGTTTTATGTAGTTTTTTTATTATCATGTGTGTTTTTATTTATTAAAAAAGGAACTGATAATAGGTGGACTGTGTTTTTGAACCGACATGTTGTTCGTCGCCAATCCAGCATCAAACCGCTAAGCCACAAGCACTTGTTAGAAACGTGCGAAATTAAAGATTGGGTTGTAATTATGTAGTGTGACTTAAAAGCTTTTCAACTTTAATGTCAACGAGATAATGATTAAAATAGCATAACAAAATGATACATAATGCCGGTGGCTCCGACAATGTTGGGTGGGTTTACCTTAACGTTACGTGTTAAAGATCAAATTTGCGTGTCTGTATTATTATTTTATTTGTTCATCGACTAACTAGTCTGATATGCTCATATAAATTGAATAAACCTTAATGTTACAAGCACAGGGTCCACATTCGTTTGTTTTTAGGGTGGGTCAGATAATGTTGACAACAGACTGTACACAAATAAAAAAAAACTAAAACTTGGATTTTTTACCCCCCAACCCCTTAAACTAAGGGATGGAAGTTTGCACAGAACAGATCTGTGGAAGTTTGTATTCCACAAATTTTGATGCTAGAGGTATGAAAATTTATATAGACTCCTTGTTATAAATAATAAAATACATATTTCAGGATTTTTAGTAAATCACCCCCCACCCTTTAAAATACATAATAGGGCACGCCCTTTATGCCTGGAGGCTTTTTTTTTTAGATATTGTTTACGTTTAGTTATTTTTATTTCTGCTTGAGTATAGTTCTCGATATTTTTGGTTGGTATATTGGCGTGTGCTAGCTGTCATATATGGCTATTAATTTATAATTTAAATTGTGTTTTGCGTAATGTAAATTATCTTATAAATTTATTATTGTATAGAATCTTTTTTTTTTCTAACTGACCAGACAGCTGTGCTGCTGGGGAGTTTGTTGCGCCACTTCTTCTTCCCAGCAAAAGCACTAGGAAGTGGTGAAGGGTGGGCGTTTTGGGGGACTGTCTTATGTAATTTTGACGTTCGAAAAGTGCTGATTCTCAGCCTAGTTTGAATAAATGGCTTTTGAATTTTGAATTAGGGTATGGAAGTTTGTATGGGAAAACCTATGCAAATTTCATGCTAGAGATCTTAAAAAAGGCAAAGATAGAGGGTGTGTGCGGGATTGATCCAGGTATAATTAGAGGAATAATAAAAAAATACGTTGCTTGATGTGATCGTGCACTTTTATTCTGACAATAATTTTATACAGCTGGTAGGTAGCCGGTCGACTGACGTTAAAAATAAAACGATTAGCCATAATCTACGTAGCCTCAACATTAACTGTATGAGAATTTCAGTAGGCGCTTGCGGAAACATAACCCGCGCGTTGAAAGCCAGTCTTCCAACCACTAAGAATCGTCAGACTCTGGATACATAGGCAACGGACAAATCTTGCTGAATGATCTGCGTCACAGACTACTAGAAGTCGTGACGACTGCAACTCTGACTACGCCGTCTGTCCCTGGACACGTAGCAACACAACGATCCGACCCATTTTCCACTTGAGTGGGGAGAGGTTGTCTTCTTTTAACATAACCAAAGAATTAAGCTTCAAGGAGCTTACATGCTCGCCATTTCATGCGAAGTTGGAGCTCCGACATGTAGGTATTCTTTGCTCCATCTGCTCCAAAAATGCTGTCGGAGAAGCACAATACGCTTTAATCGAGTCAGAGAATTGATGGACTAGTCTCGATAATCAGGTGACGGCAGCGATGTCATAGGACGTCCAATCAAAAAGTGTCCGGGTGTGAGCGGCGTCAGATCCTCGGGGTTCGATGATAACGGCGTCAGTGGTCTGGAGTTCAAAATAACTTCAACCTGTACCATCATGGCTCTTCGTAGGTACGGTTACAAAGGCCCAGCACTCTGACTAAGTGATGCTTGGTTGATTTAACACCAGCCTCCGCAAGGTCAGTGAAATGAGGGGAATATGCAGGAATAAAATGAAAGTTAATTCCTTCCTAAGCCTTCTCCTCAGACAGCGCATCGTAACCCGCCTTAAGAAACCTAGAAAGGTCATTAGATGCACCAACAAATGAGGTGTCATTATCCGAGTAGATATATCTCGGCTTACCTCTACGTAATATGAACCTCTATAACACCATAATGAAAGTATTGCTTGTTAAATCACCGACTAGTTCAAGATGAATTGATTTCGTAGAAAAACAAACAAATAAGTAGGGGAGAGTCCGGCAGTACCGTCACCTTAAGGTTTATGAAGGATAAAATTAAAATCCCTCAGGTTGTATGTTAAATATCAGCTAAAATGTGTTAAGGAACTCAAGTGCTGTAAATAAAAACAATAAAATACTATTATATTTAGAAATAATCAACTTTATTAATAAAATTTGAAGAATATGTAAAATCAATTTAAAATAATTTGGCCTCCAGTACCGGCCAGCATAAAAATGATCATATAAACCAGGCAAAAATCACAAGTGTATTGATTTGTTAGCTCTGATATATTTGCACAAGCCTCATGGACCCAAACCTTGCAGTTTCCACATTGAATCCAATCCTCTTCATGAGATTCAAGGCACAAAGGACGAATTGTCTTTTCCTGGTTCATTCTGTGGGGAGGGCTCTGGTTTTCTTTCTTCTTATTTCTTTCTTTCTTACTGACATCTTTTCCTGAAGCCAAGTTCTTGCCTTTCTTACCGGTATCATGTCCTGAAAGCAAACTCCTGCCTCGCTTAGCTGAATCAACACTTTTATCTGCTCTTTTCTGTTCCAGCATCTTTTTGTATGGAGAACTTGTGTAAATTTCACTTTTATCAGCTTTGCGACGTCGTGCAGTAGCTCGTCTCTTTGAAGCATCAGGAACCGGTGAAAATTGTGCAACTATTGCCTTAAAATTGTCAACCGATAAGTCGATTTCATCTGTAGTTTCTTGAGACTTGGATTGTCTGACTTGACTGCGGCCTGACGCGCACTCATTTCATTACCTACTTAGCACAGAAGTAATATTTTCAGAACAATTACACACGGAGCCAATAATCCAAGCGGATCATAAACTTGTGAAACGATCGAAAGCATGTCACGTTTTGTGTTATTAAAATTAACTGACTGACTAAATTGGAAAACAAAGGTAATCTGAAAGTGACTGCCAACCTGTGCCTAAGGTTTTGGTTGACTCAAATCCAGTGAAGACTGGGGAAAGTCAGAAACAATTACCAATGTATGTCATTCGACTTCCACTTTCTTAGATTCATTTGCGCTGAAGCGAGAGTGGAAGTAACTTTATGACGCAACTCATTGACCTCATTGATATCATCTCCTCCGGTGAGCAAGTCATCCACGTAAAAGTCGTGGAGGTTGACGTCACCGGGAAGACTCCGGGTTGCTAGGGGTCACGGTATTAAGTAGATAAGCGTGTAATGGAGTTGCCAAATATTTTGTTGAAGATACCTATCATTTGGATGAACTAAAAAAAGAAAATGTAGGTACCGGCAGATAGTTATCTGCTGGTACATTTTCTTTTCAACAAGGAACACTTATAGTTTCACCATGTCAGTCTGTCCGCGGCTTAGCTCAGAGACTACTTATATGTACTAGAAAGCTGTGATTTGGCATGGGTATACAGATTAATCACGCGGACAAAGTGACAAAATCACCAAAACAGCGTAAGTTAAGGGTTTTAGGTACCTCCCCTACACGTAAAGTGGGGATGTTTTTTTTCTTATCTATCCCACGGTGTGGGGTGTCGCCGGAAAAGTCGTTCAAAAATATTGAGTTGGTGAAACCATTTTTGGATTCAGGGATCCGTTCACGAAATATTAAGCTTTAAAGTGCTAATTTTTGTTAATTGGTTGATTTTGGATATGTGAAAAAATTCACGGCACTACTGCCGTGAATTACAAAGCCTACGCTTTTGACACACTCGGGCACAAAACACTATTAAAAACACTCGAAAACTCGGGTATAAGAGGGCAATTACTCGACTGGAGCAAAGAATACCTACCTTCGTGGCAGATGTTATCGCGTCAAGGTTGGTCCGAGCCTTAGCAGACCTGTAAACGTGACGAAAGTCATATAAGTTCTTCCCATTCCTTTCAAATCATAGCTCATAGTCATGACTGTCTGCATAAAAACGTACCAGACTGCCATTGCTCATCTATAGAGCAAGTCCCATATCATACCTATCTGGGATTAATAATTGATAACCGATTCAACTGGAGTTATCAGGTGGAATCCGTTTGCGGTAAGTTACGTGCGATACTCACCAAATTTTCCATTATAAGGCGCAATATACCGTACCGAACCCTCCTTCAAATGTACACAGCTCTTGCTGAGTCGATAATATCCTATGGACTCACCTGTTATGGACGCACATCTAAAACATACCTGGATAAAATACATAATTTGCAAACACGTTTGTTGAAACTTGTAGTACCAAACCATGTAAAAAATAAATACCAAGACAATTACACAGGGTTATTTAAACATTGCAAAGTATTACCTGTTCTGGCGCGCGCTGAGTATCTGTTCCTCATAGAACATTTTGATAACAGTGATATTCAAATTCCTGTCAAATATAACGTGAATACACGACAAGCCAAATCAAAATCATTTCTAGTGCCACGCAAAAATAACTTTTATGGCAGGCGTACCGCTTCTTTCACAATACCCAATTTACTAAACCAAATACCTGTGGACATTAGAGACTCAATGAATAGTAAAAACATAAAGCGTAAGCTGAAAGAACATTACATACATCAACTCGATCATAACTTAAGGGGAGGTTTTACGAATTTGCCTGTTTTTAAATCAATTTTAAATGGTCAAATTAGTGTATTTAGGTACTGAAAAAGATATATGTCATAGATACATCCTTGTTTGAGGGAAATGAAAGGTTCAAAACATGATAAATTGTAATTTGCTCGATCAAAAAAAAATCCGAAACAGGGTCGATTTCAAAACCATTTTTCGTTTCATTTCCTAATTACAGCACAAAATAATATGAAAATTGCATAAATGATGAGGTAATCGTATTTTAGAGGTTATTTAAAGATTGGATTTTTAAGTTTAGTAGTTTTTTTTTAAATAAACCCAAATATAGTAAATCGGGCTAAATCGGCTCGCGCTCAGAGTCCAAAAAGTACTCTGTGCAGAGTCCTGCGGGACGTCATCGGAGGTGGACCTGTGTCAATTTTTTTTAAAATACGCTCTCTCTGCAGTTTTTAAAAAAAAATCTAATAAAAGAAGAACACATTAGATATGAAATTGCGACAGCTCAGAAAAAATATTAGGTCATTTTAATATAGTTTTAATTCATAATATTGTTTTCGAAAGTGAGATTATTTCTATGCGATATGATGACGTTTAATTGTCATCTTAAAATAGTGTTAGACACATTATAAATTATTATCGATAAAATTATAGTCAAGTGCGAGTTTTATATAATTTTTTATCGTCGTTTATGAAGAAGTTTTTTTTATATTTTTTTATCAGATTCATCCATGTTACTATATTCACTCTCTATGGAATTGTCTTTGCTAATATCATGTCCTACATTAATAAACACCTCATAAACCTACAATTTGTCCGGTTGTCGGTTGTATATTGAATATTTCAAACAACTATCCCTCTCGCAAGAACAAAGAAAATTTTAAAAAGAAATGGTGTTTCAAACAAATGTGCTATACTAACATGAACAAATGTATGGAACACGATAAAAATCGTAATTATATTGTTATAAATTCAGAAGTAAGAATATTAAATAATTTTCTTATTTTTCTTATTTCGTAGTTGTATTTTCTCAACAAATATACTTGCACTTGTTATTATTACTAAATAATGTTTAATTTGCAACGGCGCCATTTCTATTTTATTTATTAAAATGCGTAACTTCCAGAATCACTCATTTTACCAACACTTTAAATCAATTGATCAACTGATATGAAACTGACACAGATAAAACATAACACTCTTAATCAATTGAGAAACTGATACTAAACGAAAGTCAAATAAAATATAATAATATTTTTCGAATAGCGGAGCCAGCAACACAATTTTTTTTCTTGAATCCGTGATTTTAGGACATCGAAATTAGGTACGTCACTTGACAATAAAGTACGTCAATTGTTACTTCATAAATAGCTGTCAATATTTATGAATCTTCATGAGCGGTGGGAAATATCCAAAACAAAAAAATATGGTCACAGTATAAGCGAAACAGTAAGACCATTTTTAGCCCATCCAACTTAACAAAAATCCCGACGAAATAAAGATGAAAGTTTGTACGGAAATTCGCCATTTTTTTTCTTAAATTCCCTTGATACAATTCTTAAATTCACTGACAGACAATGCACAACCTAAACCGCTGGGTCTAAAAGCATGCAATTTTGCACAATAGTTCTTTTTATAACGAACGAAATTACGACTTTGATATTTTCTATCAAAATTACATTTTGCGTGACCGTTGAGATACCCAGTAGCACTATTGCAATTTTAAACTTTCACCTTACTACCGCAAAGTCATGTTTATCTGAAACTAGTTTCTGTCCGTGACTTCATTCGCGTGAAAGTCATAAGACATCACAATATACTAAAATAACAGCCACATTTTATCAATCTTCACTGTACACTGTTTGTAGTTTTGGTCTCGGCGACCAAAATATACAGAGATTTAGGACTGCTGACGCGACTGGCTGGCTAGCTGGACTAGCGAGCAAGTGACAGAGTTATCCGTGTGAGAAGCAGCTCCTCCTGAGGTCGAAACGCGCAAGTAACACTCGTCAGTAGCAATTTCCCATTGCTTGCGAATTTTTTCGTTATACGTGAATTTATTAAACGTCTGCGTTCCTTCATATACTAACCTAATGGCACAACACTAATACACGAACTGCTTCTTACAGATTATTCATGACTACCCCAGCTATCACTAAAAAAATCAGCAGTTTGTACAAGGGTGGCTATGGTTAGGTGACTATTAATGAGATTTTTTTTATTGATTTTTATTAAAACCATAGATGATAGAAGAGGCCTAAACTTCATGTTTGTCGTTGTACGTTCTACGAACTCTCCCATAACAGTAGGTATATGAAAAGTTAAAAATGTTGTTTATTTTTTATATAAAATGAATTAATTGTCACAAAATAAACACACGCACGCACACACACAATACATTAGCTGATAACGACACCGACCCGACATCGACACGATATTGGCGATCAGATTATCGGATACGTTTAGTGCCTTGTCTTGTTATCGTAACCTATATCGTCGCAGTCAGCGACAGACATCGATATAGGCACGATATCTACCAGCGAAGACACAATGCGGGGAGAGTAGCGGCATTCTTTCACTTGAACACACTTTTTCTCACTGCCGACTTCAAGACGTTGATACTTAGTAGGCACTGTGGTTGTTTGGTGCGTCGCGATGGTCATCGATATTCACCAATATCATTGGGCCGATAATAATTGTATCGGTATCGAATCGATGTCGGTATAATAGCTGCCGAGTGCCGACGTATCGGTAGGTATCGGGTTGGTGTCGTTATCTGTTAACGTGAAAACGCCCATTAGGTACACAGGACATTTTAAGTAATCATTTTAGTTCATTACACCGTAGGTCCCATAAAATGTAAACTTATTGAAAAAACCGAATCTAAGAAAAACTAGTTCAGTTGATCAACTGCAAATATTTCATGCTGTGGCATGGATTTTCCGCGAAATGGTCGGCGGTGCATCGTAAATAAATACGTCACTCTGCATTTGGGGGAGGCGGAGGTAGCGTTTCAAAGGCCTACAGACACGGAAAACCTCGCCTTAAGGCGAAACGGGTCCCAAAGAAGAGGTTTTGACGCATTTCGGCTGCACGCAAAATCAATTTTTGTCCTCAAAAACTACAAATTTGCCTTATTTTTTTTCATGATTATTAAAATTGAAGATATTTTTTAGTGAATTATGAGGGCCAAAACACGATGGACATAAATTGGCTCGATACAAAAAATCGCAAAGTTTCCTCAAAATGTAGAGTTTTTATGAGAAAAAATGGTTATATTCGATTGTAATTAAAGCAATTTCAATAAAATTTCGTCTATACGTTCACCATAATAGACTTTAGGGGATTATGGATTTATTTTAATGTAACAGCAAATAGAATCTTAAAATAAACCCAAATATAGTAAATCGGGCTAAATCGGCTCGCGCTCAGAGTCCTGCGGGACTTCATCGAGGGTGGACCTGTGTCAGAATTTTTTAAAATACGCTCTCTGCAGTTGTTAAAAAAAATCAGATAAAAGAAGAACACATTAGATATGAAATTGCGACAACTCAGAAAAAATATTTCGTAATTTTAATATAGTTTTAATTCATAATATTGTTTTCGAAAGTGTGATTATTTCTATGCGATATGATGACGTTTAATTGTCATCTTAAAATAGTGTTAGACACATTACAAATTATTATCGATAAAATTATAGTCAAGTGCGAGTCTTATATAATTTTTTATCGTCGTATATGAAGAAGTTTTTTTAAAGATTTTTTTATCAGATTCATCCATGTTACTATATTTACTCTCCATCGAACTGTCTTTGCTAATATCATATTCTATATTAATAAACATATAATATACAATTGGTCCGGTTGTCGGTTGTTTATAAAATATTTAAAACAACTTTCACTCTGGCAAGAACAATAAAAATTAGAAAAAAAATGCTGTTTCGAACAAAAGTGCTATACTAACATGACCAAATGAACACGTTAAAAATCGTAATTATATTTTTCGAATAGCTGAGCCAGCAACACAATTTTTTCTTGAATCCGTGATTGTATCGTATTGGCTCAGTATGAACCATTTTCAGTTTTGAATACAAAAAGTCACTGGTTACGATATCGTATACGACACTTCTGTATACGATAAAATGTCGTTCTAAAATGTCGATGTCCTAAAATAATAGATTCGATAAATTATAGCTGTAGCAGTAGGTACGTCACTTGGCAATAAAGTACGGCAATTGTTACTTCATATAGAGCTGTCAATATTTACGAATCTTCATGAGTGGTGGGAAACATCCAAAACAAAAAAATATGGTCACAGTATAAGCGAAACAGTAAGACCATTTTTAGCCCATTCAACTTAATAAAAATCCTGAAGAAATAAGGATGAAAGTTTGTATGGTTTTTTTTCTTAAATTCATTTACTTGATAAAATTCTTAAATTCACTGACATACAATGCACAACCTAAACCACGCTGGGTGTAGAAGCATGCAATTTTGCCGATGATTTCCTTTTATAACGAACGAAATTACGACTGATATTTTCTATCAAAATTACATTTTGCGGTACCGTTGAGATACGCAGTAGAACCATTGCAATTTTAAACTTTCACCTTACTACCGCAAAGCCATGTTTATCTGAAACTAGTTTCTGTCCGCGTCGTCTTCATTCACGTGGCAGTCGTAAGATACCACAATATATTAAAATAACAGGCATATTTTATAAATCTTCACTGTAAGTAGAATAGGTTTGTAGTTTTGGTCTCGCCGACCAAAATATATACAGAGAGTTAGGACTGGTGAAGCGACTGGCAGGCTGGCTGGACTAGCGAGAAAGCGACAGAGTTGTCCGTGTGAGAAGCAGCTCCTCCCGAGTTCTAAACGCGCAGCCTTCAGTAGAAATTTCCCATTGCTTGCGAAGTTTTTCATTTTAAGTGAATTATTAAACGCCTGCGTTCCTTCATATAATACCTAATGGCACAACACTGATACACTAATGGATTCTTACAGATTACTCGTGACTACCTACCTATCACTAAAAAAATCCCGTGTGCAGTTTGTACACGGGATTTCTCATTAACAGTCACCTAACCATAGATATTGATTATTATTAAAACCATAGATGACAGAAGAGGCCTAAACTTCATGTTTTTCTGTGTACGTTCTACGAACTATCCCATAACACTATATCAAAAGATAAAAAAATTGTTTCTTTAATTAATAAAATGAATTGATTGTCACAACACAGCACATTAGCCGATGATGACACCGACCCGACATCGACACGATATCGGAGGTCAGATGATCGGATACGTTTAGTGCCTACCAAACGCTTTTACATTGTCTTGCTATTGTCACCTATATCGTCGCGACAGCGACCGACACCGATATAGGTACGATATCTATCGGCGAAGACACAGTGCGGTGAGAGTAGCGGCATTTTATCACTTGAACACACTTTTTCGCACTGCCGACTTCAATACGTCGATACTTAGTAGGTAACCATCGCGACGCACCGAACAACCACATTGTTTGGTGCGTCGCGATGATTACCAATATCATTGGGCCGATAATAATTATATCGATGTCGGTGTAATAGCTGCCGACATATCGGTATCGGGCTGGTGTCGTTATCTGTTAATGTGAAACGCCCATTAGGTACACAGGACATTTTAAGTAATCATTTTAGTGTAAACTTATTGAAAAAAATCGAACCTAAGAAAAACTAGTTCAGTTGGTCAACTGCAAATATTTTATGCTGTGGCATGGATTTTTCGCGAAATGATCGGCAGTGAATCGTAAATAAATACGTCACTCTACATTTGGGGGAGGCGGAGGTAGCGCTTCAAAGGCCCACAGGCCCGGAAAACTTCGCCGCGTTGATCAAATCTCAGGCCATGGCATGCTAAGACAGACCCCAGAGGTCTAATTGTGTGCTTTGTTTAAGTGTAAGGAACTTGTAATAGGTAAAAAAATAAATAAAAAAAAGGTAGTAGGTATACCTATATAACGAAATTAAAAGTAAAACTATGACAGCTAAGAAGGCTTTACAAGTTAGCGTGTGTATTATGTTGACCATGGACTACTACTACATAACATCTTCCCCGAAGGGTTGGGCAGAGGTGTACCTATAGTACGCCCATATTTTACCAGTTATGTGTTCCACGTAATAAGGGGCGGGCATATTGCCATCAACCGGGCACAAATCCAGACTCCGGGCTGCTGCTGAGAAATTCCAGAAATAAAACCCCAATGACACTTTGCCCGACTTGGGAATCGAACCTAGACCCTTACACCCTAGACTATTACTCGTACTACCGTAGACCGGGGTTACTTTGATCAATATTAAACTTTGAAGGTTCATATCTTTTAAATGTGTGGGTGTAAAAAAATACTAAAAAAATCTAGTGATCGGTTTTTTTATTACTCTCGATTCCTGTAATAATAAGTGAAAAAAATTGGCTTGATTTTGAGAAAAAAAAAAAAAAATTAAACTGCCTGATCAGAGTTATACTCAAACTCAAATCATTTATTCCAAATAAACCAATTACAGGTACTTTTGAATTGTCAAGGGGTCGGTCAGTCAGAAAGATGAAGCTAGTTGCCCATTCCAAAGCGTAGTAGGTTCCTATGGAGAAGAACGGGCAAGAAACTCCATGGACACTCTTTTAAATTAGAATTTTGTTACAAAACATTGGTTACATCATTCATGTTGAAATTATACATGTGAGAACAATGTAGTAAATCGTGCACGTTAAAAGCGACCATAATAAAAATATAAAAACAAAAATAATTAAAATAAGCCATGGCAGCTAAGAGATGACCAGTCCCCACTGACGGCGCCCGTTCACGAACATGACGCATGGATCAGCATCATTTAGCTCAACCATTTTGAAGGGAACTTAATGATCCAACACACACGCCACCACCAGCGAGACATTTGAGTGAGCATGACATACTCTCAGCCGCCAGGGTACATTCAAGTCAATGAAAGACGTACTCAGTAAATGGTAGATTTAAAGTAGGTAAACAGTGCTCACATACGTGCAATGCAATTATATAATACTAAGAGATTGAATTTATACAATGTAAATATAGTTTTTCAATCTTCAGCAGCTCCAACAATATTTTCCAATGCTAATCAATTAGTTTATGCGCCCTTGTGGAGCTGGACCAGCGTTGAGCCAAGCATTTTTGTCAGCGATGTAATCCCCCAACTTATATTATGCTTGGCAGCATAATGTGCGTTTTATGCAAGATTTAAATTTCGTTTCATTCAATTGGAGTATATACCTACGTAGGATGGGGTTACTTTGATACCCCTTATTTTATTGCGTAATTACAAAGTAATTATTGCGTAATTACAAAGTAATTATTGCGTAATTGCAAAGTAATAATTACCCAATTATAATGCCAATACATTTAAAAAAATAAAAAAACTATCAACGAGAAAAATAAATACTGTCGCATGGGGTAACTTTGATCTAACAATTGATTCGATTGTTTGAATGACAATATATTAACCTTTTTCAATTAAAATGATTGGTGGATTTCCAGCGTGTCCTCAGGAAAGGATTAAACAGTTGATCAGTGTTCATAACTCAGAAAAAAAAACTACCTAATTGCGTTTCATTTTACGTAATTCACGATTTTATATGAAATGGAAGTTTCAGAGTTTCTGTCAAAGTTACCCCGCGAGTCAAAGTAGGGGTTACTTTGGTTTACCGGTACATAAACTAGACATATACGGAGTTCGAGGTAAAAGATTAGAAATAATCAAATCCTATCTCAGTAGTAGTTCACTGAAATAACACAAATAGACTAGAAAATTTTTGAGGGAGTTGGAAGATCCCGGTCGCTTTTGTTTTTTTTTGTAGCCATGTAAACAGCTGTAACATGTAGGTACAGCTTTAATTTAAAAGATTACCATATTCCGAAAAATTGCGAGTATAGGTACCTACTTTGATAACTAATGTCACTAATTTAGTATTTAAAAATAACCTAAAACAATACACATCTAAATAAAATTAAAATTCAGTCTAAGCCTCATACTTTTTTATTTGAGTGTATTTTTTTTTTTTTTTTTTTATAAAACAATAAAAAGTCTATAAAAAAAATCCACAGGGCATGAGAGGTGCTAAGGGGTCTGAAAGGATAGAAGATGACCCCCTCAGTAGACAAAGTTTCAATTTGGCACACGATGCACCAAATAACCTGTATAAACTTCAAGAATAAAACCGCTAAATAAATTCCATTGTCTATTGAGCACAATAATGCAACTCTATCGGGGGTTACAAGTACAAAATATCTAGGTATAGATAGTGCAATCCACGACGACGCGCCCCACTCCGCTCCGCTCCGTACTAAAGTACAGCTTACAGTACAGTAATCGCGGAGTGGGGCGCGTCGTCGTGGATTGCACTATCTGTATCTATATAGATTCTAATATCTCATGGAAAACACATGTAAATAATGTATGTAGTAAATTAAATCTATTCTCTTATGCCCTCTACATGCTCAAAAAGTATCTGACCAAATCACACTACTTAGTGCTTATCATACCTATGTGGGATCTCATGGATATTGGGGATTCTCAACTGATAAAGAAATTGTTTCGTGAACGGGTGCTGCTTGTGGTGACTGGTCGTCTTGCTGATCATGGTTTTATTATTATTAGTAATTAACTGTTTATTTATTTTACCTCGATGGTCCTAGTTTATCAATTATAACTCTAGTTACAGCTATATGTAAGCGGGCACGCCCTTTATGCCTGGAGGCTTTATTTTCTTTTTTAGATATTTTTTTGCGTTTAGTTATTTTTATTTCTGCTTGAGTAGGTACCTATAGATCTCGATGTTTTTGGTTGGTATATTGCATTGACTTATTACGTCAATGGTATATTGGCGTGTGCTAGCTGTCTTATGGCTAATAATTTATAATTTAATGTTTTGTGTTGCGTTATGTAAATTATTTTGCATAAGTACTTATTGTATAGAATCATTTTTTTTTCCTAATTGAACAGACAGCTGTGCTGCTGGGGAGTTTGTTGCGCCACTTCTTCTTCCCAGCGAAAGCATTAGGAAGTGGTGAAGGGTGGGCGTTTTGTGGGACTGTCTTATGTAACTTTGACGTTCGAAAAGTGCTGATTCTCAGCCTAGTTTGAATAAATGACTTTTGAATTTTGTTTTCAAGGCACAAAAAGTGTGTTTGATCAATAAGTGGGATACAACAAACTGATTCATGTAAACCTCATTTCATAAGCCTCAAGACATTAACCCTCCCTGCTCACATTCTGCCTCAATTTTAGTTAAATCTAACATTAGTACCTAGCTATGACACATTAACTAGAAGTAGACTTAAAAATACATTACGCCATAAAACATCCCACACTGCATTATATAGCAATAGTGTATTTGTGAGCATAAAAATATAATATAATAAGTCAATAAGAACCTACATTCAATTGGTATTGTTAAAAGGAAGCTAAAAGACTTCTTGATTAAAAATGCATATTACTCTGTAAAATATTTCCTTGAAAAAAAAAAAATTTTAATATCAAAATTATTGTGATACTTATTATAATCTGATATAAATTATAAGAATAGTATGATATAATATAAAATGTATGAATAATGATAATTAATATAATAAAATGTAAACTGGAATATTGAGTATGTATGTGTATCTTTATTTAAAATATTTATAAACATTTATATATGTATACCAGGTATATTTTAATTTTTACTTGCTTACTTTTTACTTACTTTTGCTGTTCATGCTATTTCTCGTCACTCACACTACCTAAATAGATAGATAAATTTGAATTTCATACATAAACAGTTTGTAAAATTATTCATCACCTGCACTCCCTATTATACCCTTACATAGATAGGGACTACATGCCTAGTGTACCTGTTTAATGGAATATATAGGTAGGCACAATCAGTCTTCGAAGGTTAGGTACTTGTAAAATGGGCATCAAATGAAATCAGTAATTGTCAATTAAACTGAACTTATATCACATCGTTTTACGGTAGAAGAACTGCGTTGCGAGACTTGTTTTTTTTACATGTTATGTTTTTGAGGGGATTAAAGCAGACAAAGCTCAAATTTCATTGCACCCAGAATGTATTTAGGATTTTTTATCACAAATGGTCACTCGAAAACCAACTCAGACTAAATAAACCTAAAGCAGATAGTTGAGTAAATGCAAAAGAACGTATAAGATTCTGAATTCAAGTATAAGACAGCCTGTTTATCTATACAAAAGAGCTGGAAAATGCTAGTCCTAAAATTAAACAAATAAATTGGTTAACCCAATATTTATTCAAACTCTTAGGAGTAGTCGAGTCCTGGAGTGGAGACCACGTATCGGCAAGCGTAGTGTGGGACGCTCCGACGGTGGAGCCACGACTTACAGACTGTATGCGGCAGGTGGAGAGCCGGGAGTTTAGTACAGAGTGAATCCAGTACTGGACTGTTTGTCGTTATGTCTGTAGGGTTCATTTCATATCGAGACGCCCCGTGCTTCGGAAAGCACGTAACTGTTGGTCCAAGCTGTCATTCATAATCTTTGACAGTCGTTATGGGTAGTCAGAATCCCGAAAGTCTGACAACCAGTCTTACCAAGGGGTATATTGTGTTATCCAGTAACTGGGTTGTGAATGTCAGATAGGCAGTCGCTCCGTGTACAATTCTAGTATTCACAGTTGGGAAAAGACTAGACAGATTATGGACTGCGTTAGCATGGAATAATCTAAAACTCCTGATTCAAAAAATCACAATAGTCCTTTTCAAGAACTTTCATGGCGCCCTCTGTGTGCAACAAAACGTTTTGTTTCCTTAAATTATCGATCAACGCCATCTGTCGGTCACTCCTTGTGTTCAATACTTTAATGTGGGCTTCTAGCCGAGAGATGGCGGTCTGGTGAGACGCTGAAAGACTGCGGGAAGATTCGCGGAATTCCTGAAATAAAGATGTAAACAGTTAATTACATACTTTTCTTTCACTATGATGAATATTCATAATGATGTTAAGAAGTAGGGCAAAGAGGGGAGCGGGGTGTTAGTGAAAAAATAATCCACAAATTAACTTGGGTTGAGCAATATCCACCCTAATAATCAATAGAAAATGGTATTCACTTTTATAAATTGGTTTAAAAAAACATGTTTTTACACACGTCGAAATTAAATTATGTTTTAAAACTAGATGAGGTCGGTGTTTCCTATCCGACTACTCTGAGAAGAAAGCCTGAAACAAACTCAGAGACATAATCTAGTTCAGATCATGTGAGGACGATGCAGGTTAATGTCTAAGTTCCTTGGCAATAATGACACAAGGTTGAAAAGTCAACCATGGTAACAATTTGTCATTGCCATCGTCTTTATTTCGTTGGTGTTGGTACTAGGGACCACACCTACAGCAAGGAAAGGTATCTTCTCTTACACAGAAGGAACGTGAATAATTCACTGCTGCACATTTTGTTTTCCTTTTTATTCAGATACTCAGACAATCAAGTTTTGGGAAAACAAACTCAATGTCATGCATGACAAAGTTCAGATTCCATTGCAACCGTAATTGTGGATGTTATTATTACAAACGCTACAGTAGATAGTTGATTAATTGGCAATACATGTAAATTATCTATGACTGACGGATGCGCTGATTCGTTAAAAGCTACACTCGAGCTATGTTCTGACCGAGTTAAAGAAAGTTTTATGAATTGACAGATAAACCAATCAGTAATCTAGTTTCCAATCGTCCTAAACACTTTTGTTTTATATTAGCTCCTATTAATTCGAAAATCCTTCTTAGTTTCCAAAAATCCGGCCATTTGCAACAAAAAAAAAACGGGTTGCACTCCGGGAGTGCCGGCAGAAGTGAAAACTTGAATACTAACGTTGTGCATTTTTGATATTTTGGAATGGTTAGGGAATAATTTTGCACCGGTCTACTCTCCCTCCGTCTTACGAATTTTCGATCAGGTCACGTGTCCTGACGCGAGTTTAACATTTTTTACCCATCACAAAAAAGTGCACAACGCCGCTACAGAAGTTCTAACTTCAAAAACATTTGTTCAATTATACGAGTACTGCGACATATACAAGTGTAGGGTTTTTAATCATACTCTGTTCCACCTGCACACACACTTTCGTGACTATGGAGAACTCTAGAATAGTAATTTTCTAAACAGATCACGATATTTACCTTTTCAGCCCGTTTCCCGGTATCAATCTGCTGCCGCAAGTTATCGATGGTCTCCTGCTGCGCCGCACTCTTCGCCTCTGCACTGTTGCACTTCATTCTATACCGTTTTAACTCGCATGTCAGTCTGTCTGTGTCTGTCCTTTGTTCTTTATAGAGGCGCTCTTTTTCCTGTAAGAGATTATATTGAATAAATAAGTAAATGTACATGACTTATCATAACATCACGCCAGTAATATGTGTGTAATATATGTGGTAGAAAATGCCTCAGGCATTAAGTCCGCCTTTGTACAGTATTTTTTTTTACTTGTGCATAAAGTTTTAATAAATAAATAAATAAATAATAATATCCGAAGGGTTAGGCAGTGGCGTACGTTATGGTACACCCACATTTTGCCAGTTATGTTAAAGTCCCATGTAATAGTGAGCTGGTCTCAAAACGGTGCAGGAAAAGGTACCAAAACTTCGAAGACATGTGACATCTACCAACCCGCACTAGGCCCGTGGTGGAGTACGGCCCCCTGCCTGTCACAGGGGGAGGCCAGTGTGCCAGCAGTGGGGACATTATCAATAGGGGGCGATCCTATTGCCATCAATAAAATACCTACATCATATAGAAAATATATTGTTAGGTATTTAAAAAAAAACAGAGAGTAGTCATCTCAACACCTCTCCCTTGAATTTGTATAAGTATATATATTATGTATATATATAATATAGGTATATATTTTGTTAAATATGTAAGTACCTATGTGTGTGTATTATAATTATTTATAATGATATTTTAATAAAAAAATGATCTTTCTTTGTTCCTCTCAAACAGAGCACCTGCCATCTAATCTCTTCACCACCCTAGGTTGACTGGTAGAGAATGCCTAAGGCATTAAGTCCGCCTTTGTACTTTTTATTAGTGTGAAAAGTTTAAATTTTAAAAAAAACCGCCTAAAAAAAAAAGGCCTAGTGCGTGTAGTCCACTACGCACAATGAAGGGTTCCGTAGTTGGGATGAATTTATCCCAAGAACAAACTTATTAACATTCAAATTCAAAGTCAAAACGTTTATTGCGAACTATGTACAATGTCGGTGTTATGTTATGTTCGTACTTATGCCTTAGCAGCCTTTTACAAGTATTGCAGTTATCATTCGCTTGCCCTTATCATCCTAAATTAGCATGCATTATTATTATTTAATTATTTTCTTTTATATTAAGTAGTACAATTAAATTGAGAAATTATAGTTATGTCGCTGACCTCGCATTGTACGGAAATCTTATACAATGCGAGATCAGTAGGTATAAACTGGAAATTTATAGCTTGATGTGTAGCCGTGTGTACAAATTATAATTATATTTTTATATGAAGTAAATAGGTTACATTTTATTGTTTGTATATACAGATCGCAAAATTTTAGGCTCTGTAATTTCGAAGAATAGGGGGGCATGGTAAATTTTCATCTATTTATTTTTGTTAAATATCTTTATAAGTATTTATTTTTTTAATATTTAATAAAAAAAACTAGAGATCCTCGCAACAAGCCCTTTAATTTGATATGTCACACGGTACAGTTGGCAAAACTTAAAAAACAAAGTCTTTTAGAGGTACGGAACCCTAAAAACACGAGAATTGACTGATTGACTTATAGACAGTGCATATAGGTACAAAGTCACTGAGAATTTAATCATGGGAAGATATGTTGCTAAGATATTGTTAAGATGGGTCACGCCACAATTGCGGCGATAAGTCCCCTCTTTGAGGAGTGGCTAGAGAAGCGCCACAGCGTCCTCACCTTCCGCCTGACGCAGGTCCTCACTAGATACGGTTATTTCGGGAGGTTCCTGTTCCGGATAAGGCGGGAGGAAACGCCCGGGTGTCATCACTGCGTGGATCGCCCGGAGGACACGGTGGAACATACGGTGGAGGTATGCCCGGCTTGGACAGAGTACCGCCGTGTCCTCGTGGAGGCGATCGGTGGCCGGGATCTCTCGCGTCCGGGCCTGGTCCAGGCCATGGTACGGAGCGAGAGGGCATGGGAGGCCGTCACCTCCTTCTGCGAAGCAGTAATGCTCGCGAAGGAGGAGGCGGAGCGCGTGAGGGAGAGGCAAATTTCGCGCCCTCACGCCCCTAGCCGCCGTAGGAGGAGACGCCCTGGGCGTCGGGAATCGCAGGCCGATTCCCGGCCACCGTAGGCGCGGGCCTGCGGACGGTGAGCAATGGGTAGCTCACCGTCCGGTAAGGACCAGGTCCGGGGCGACGACGGCGCGTTGTGTTCCACGCGCGCCTCAAAGAGATGTCAGCAATACTGGCGGGGCCGCGGGGTCCGCTAGGACCGATGCCTGCCGGGGTTGCGGGAAAGTCCGAAAGGGATACCGTGGCCCCTGACAACGTACAGGCAACTGAAGGAACACGGGTTGGTTTTAGTCAGTAAGAGTCTGACACGCCCTCCGGCTCCACCCGGATCGGGAGAAGTTATTTCATAAATTTCTACCAAAAAATAAAATAAAAAGAGCGTGTTAAGATGCGATTAGATTTTGTTGTGGAAACGCTGCGGCCGTGTGTTTAGAAGTGAACTATTATCTAAAAGGTATATAACAACTCTTAATTTAAGGAAAGCCATGGACTGGCTTAATTGGATCTTCTTATGTGCCATAATTCTTTCCAAAATCCGAAATTATTGTTGCTATAATTCAACCAAGACGATGAGACAACTGGGTTGACTGCGGCCGCGCCACCCGTTCACTGGCCATCTTTTATCTAGATACCGTATCCGAAATATTTAGTCAGCTAGCACATTTCAACAGTAGGAGACACCAAGATGAATGGGTGTGTAATGTATGATATAATAACAAATGCTCTAATTTCACTTGAAATAACGTTCATATTATATAATTTTCATATGCTATAAAATCATATAACCTAATTTCATATGACCTAATGTTTCATTTTATATAATTTTCAATATGTATAATATTCTATTTATATAACATTCATTTGACCTAATGTTCTTTTGACCTAATTTTCATGTTTAATGGTCACAGTTCTAACCTAACTCAAATGGCACCTAACCAAATTTTAAAATATTCAATGCATGGTTGAGGGTGGGCTTGGTCGACGGAGCCCCGCTTCGCGGGGCTCCTACTTCTGGATGGTTTATAAAAAAATAACCACGAAGGGGATGGCGGGGTCTATTCGCTCTATCCCCTTCTAACCTAACCTGTCCGAGTCGGGGTGCCCTAAAGTTCATTTTTGCTAGCACCATACTAGCAGGCGTTTAAAATCGTATCAGATTTTCTAAATTATATTAAAAGTTATTAGAGATTATGAATATTATAGTAAATGAATAATATACTACATGAATATTATGTCAAATGTGCATTATAGGAAATGTTTATTATATCATAAGAAATTAGATAAAATGAAATTATATCAACAATTCATTATCTCAACTGATCGTTATATTAAACAAAAGTATATTAACTGAAATTAGGTCAAGTGAACGTTAGATTTTTTGTTATTATATCAACCGTTACACACCCAAGATGAATGCCTAAATAAAATCGTGCTTTTGAATTTTCAACTTTCATGAGCTGAACCGATCGTTTAAAACTAACAGCGCACTTTAAAGCCTGTCCCCACGATACCTGCTGTTTTCAGTAAAATTTGCATTACGAACGACACAAAAGAAGTAGGACGCTTGCGTACCTCCGTCCTGCGATATTCCGATATGTGTTCTTAGACGCATGCATTTGTATTTGTATTAGGACGCATGCGATCTTACGGTGTAGTGCGGGCGGGAGCCTGTGTGGGTTACACCCAGACGTTAGAAGTTTCGGACGATAAAAACGCAGCTAGCGTAGCATAGCGTGCAAGCAATCGGGACGCATTATCGCAAAAGCGTTATTATCGACCAATAAAAACGCGCCTGTGGGGAATAGGCTTTATTTTGGCATTTAGCGTTAGTGAAAACGGGCATCAGAGTTCTCCAGCCTTTAAGAATGTACTTACATTAAGTTTAGCCACCAGTAACATATTCTTGGCCCTCATGTCAGTTGTGCTGGCTTTCATGTTATTAGTGTTTGACAGCAGAGTAATTCGCTCAGTCTCTAACTCTGCTAACTGTCGTAAGTGGCCGTCACATTGTGTTGCCTGGAAGGAGAAAAACAATAGTTTAAAAAAATACGCTTTAATCACGCGACATCTAAGATCGATCTTGGACATAACTGACATCAGTGAAGGAAAACATCGTGAGGAAACATGGACTTATAGTTAATATAAGTCTGAAATCGCCAACCCGTCTTGAGCAAGCGTGGTGATCAGTGCTCGTGCCTTCTGTGTATGAGAAGAGGTCTTTGCCCTGCAGTGGGACAGTAATAAGCTGATATTTTTTTTATTTTTTATCACGCACTACAAACTAACAATATAAATGCGAGGGAGGAAGCATTTGTTAATTAAATAACATTACTTAGCAAACTACTTATACATTAACCCTTGCCAATTTTTAACTTCATTGTAGAGTAAACGAAAAACATATATTTTTTTAAACAATATGGGGTTTATTTATAAACGTTGCAAAGTTAAGTAATGACTAACGACTGTTTAACCATATATATTTTTGATGTTTGAACTTCATTTAACTTTAAGCAACGTTTATAAATAAACCCATACATTATTTGGATAACCGAGATAGCTATTAGGAAGTGTGTCACGACTTTTTAATACGCTTATATTATATATCCAATGATTAATTCAAAAAGTGTGGAGCGCTTAGTTTTGACTACATTAAAAAAATGCTTCACTATCTACCTCCTAGCTCCATCTTCAGACCCTCGACACCAAGTGCAATATATTAGACTCGTCAAACCGAATCATACGGCCACAAACTTGAGGAGTTTACTAGTAGCCACTGAAGAATTCTACCATCCAGGTTCCGGCTCCATCATCAGACCCTCGTTGAAAAGCCCAATCTATTGGACTCGTCAAAACAAATCGTATGAGTCCAAACTCGAGGGGTTTACTAGTAGCCACTGAAGAGTTCCAATATCCTCCTCCTGGCTCCATCATCAGATCAGCTCCAAGACTATAGTATTGTCATCCGAACTACATACACATACTAATTTTCATTTTGATATGACAATTAGAAATGGGTTCAAAATGACTTCCAAGATTTGATCATATTGTTAGTAGTTGTTGTAGTAACAACTGTTATTTATAAGTGAAGTGAATCTTCCAGTAAGGCATTCCATTCCATAAATTTAGAAAAAAGAAAAATGTCTTGCCTGTTTTTCAAAGGAATTGACTTTTTGCAAAAGGTAATTAATCTTTTTCGACCGATTTAATGACAATAAAAAAAAAATTGATATAAATAGTGCTAATAAATATTGATATAAATAGTGGTAAAATGCTTTAAATGACTTGCTTGATAATTCTGTTTTTGCAAGTTGTGACCACTCCTAGTACGCCACTTACAATTTCTTTATAAGGAGTCTCTCCACCCGTTCAATACTACCACCAAGCAAGCATCTTCCCTCAGAGTCCAACCTACCCGAACCTACTTGCCTACTTGGAACTCTCTGAACCGCCTCCAGACCCAAGTGGAAAAGTGCAACTACAACCTTGCAAAGTGGGGCAATCTCGACGGTACGGCTGTAGCTCTGTAGCTGTGGCGCAAATCGTGTCCCACCTCCTATCCTGCCCTCTGTGCCCCAATGCAGCCATAATGACCTCTGTAGTGCCCCCGACGTTGCTGTGGAAGTGGTGAAGTTTTGGGCAAAAAAAAATTAACTGTCGTGCCATCGATACGACAAAGAAGATTAGGATTTAGAAGCTAGATATCACTGGTATTTGCTTAGTGTCTATCTCTATTGATAGATGGCGCTGCCAGACTGCAAAGGACTGGATACTGACCCTAGTTGACCCTAGGCAAATGATGCGAATATCAAAGATATACCTACAACTTACCTTTTTATCTAGCGTGCCCTGTAGTCTATCAATTTGTTCTTGCATCAACTTCACTTTGGACGACAGAAACTTGCATACATTCTCAACTGTAGGTCTGTCTGAAAATGCAGAAGAACAGTACTAATAATTATTTCAGGCTGTGAACATAGACAACTAAACATGGATCTAAAGAGATCACCATGATCATCTGGTCAAAAGGGGAACTGCCATGATCTCCTTTGTTGGCTGGTGGATTGGTAATCGTAGTTTGTTTTATCTATGTTGTTGTTGTTAGCAGAGAAGAGGTTGTTGCTTAGTTTCAGAGAAATCACGTGTGATATACACACATGCATCTGGCATTGACAAAAAAACTGATGAGGTCACTCTCCTATGCCATATGCATTCATATGACTGTATCACAACCTATTCCGATTGAGGTAACCTGAAACTACAGAATGTCCTATGCCATACAACTGTGCCATGTTACCATAACAGAAATGCTGACTAACACCTAACACTTTTCTTAACCTGTGAATCGAACCTACGACATGGCTTGGTTTGGGAAATGGTCAGAATCATATAAATTTACCTTTCAAAAACGATTGGGGCAGAACTTTATCCTTAACATTAACCGATACAAACGCGTACAAAAATTCTTCATTTTCTCCAATTCTACCAACTTTCACATTGGAACAACAGTTACATGTATTCAAATTCTTCGTTTCAGCCTCATCACTGTTCGTACTACCAACTTTAGACCTTTGCAAACCATTTTCAATTTTGGCGGTCAAAGTTGATTCTGGTGAACAGTTTAGAGGGTTTTTTTTCTTTTTTCGAACAGGTTTGTGTGGAGGCAAATTTGGTGGGGTGTTTGGCCTATGAGAATCACAGCTATGTTTTCTTATGGTGTGTGCAGGTGATAATGTAAGGCTGGGCGAGAATTCTGAGAATATATCTTGTTTTTGCTGAAATTAAAAGGAAGCATGATTGAGAATTATGGGGGATTAAGTGACAGCTACTGGTCGGTAAAATTGCTTGATCAATTTGAGAAAAAAAACTGGATAAGTACAAATAAAAAATTGCATAAAAATGATTTACATTTTTCAAAAGATTTGTTACAGTGGTTCATGCAGTATTTACAAGTCATGCATGTGTTGATGACAACAAGTTGAACAACTTGGAGGTTTTAGTGACATACTCAAACACTGGCTTTCTTCCAGTGCTTTTAGAAGAATACTTTTTTATTAGATGTGAGTTAAAAAGGCCTGTGCAATCTCTGCAGTGTGACTGTGAGATAGACAACAAAGGAAACTAATGAAATGAGTGGCTGGCAGATTTTACTTGCTAATACAATTTGGGTCAGAGTATAGTGTGATTTATTTTATAATGTCTATCATTTTCTACAACCCACATGATCCACTGATGGGAACAATATGAAATATGATCTACAGTGCTTGTCTATTGATGTTGTGATTCAGTCTTTCACAGTATTGATGGCCTGTTTCATTGGAGCGGACATAGACCGTTGTTATACTGATACAGTACTACGTTTTAAATATTGTTTAGGATTGCATAAATTAATAATATACAACCAGTAATCGATCGAAGATATGAGTAAAAATCCTGATAGAAACCAACCATAGCATTTTCAATTTCCTTCATTAAACTTTCTGTTTTCTTCTCGAGTTGTTTATTGAGTTTTTTGAACTCATCCTCGCGAGCTAACAGGTCTAAAGAGTCCATTTTATTACTTTATTTTATTTTTATTTCATGAAACAAAGCAATGACATTTTACACGTTTAAACACACAATAACTTTACGAAGTCATTACAACGTTTTGTTTCGCTTCCATGATGAGGTGTTTTGAATTCGATCGGGTTGTAATGTCATCAAATAAATTCGGTTGCTATGGTTACGAGATGCACTTTGATCAAACGAAGTACTGAACATTTCTTTATTGCACTCAAATCCAGTACTCTTTACATAGAACAGCCATATTTGTAATTGCTACGAGTTATCAGTATACGTGATTTCAATTATTTTAAAGCGCAATAAATTAACAAATGAGAATATTTGCATTGTTTTGCTTAACTATTTGGTGTTAATGAGAGTACACTGCCATCTAGTGATGACGCTTAGATACTACGAACAACGCTTTTCGTGTCAAAATCAGCTGGATTTGAACCAATCAGGGGGTCTTCGCTGTTGTCAATATGTTTTCTTTGTTACATATACAAACACATACAAGTACTTGTTGACACATTGCTTTGTTTTCCATATGATTAAGATTGGAAAGATCCGAATATTAATCATGAAATAAACATGTCTCACATAGACATGTGTCCATAAAATGATGATTGAACAACAATTTCCTCAAAAATATCGTATAGATTGCCCTCAAATGTTATCAAGGTCGTTAGCCTCAGAGCGAGACGGACGGACGAGCGAAAGAGATAGAGAGACAAATTACAGTGTGCTACAGACATTTTCAATCGATTTACCAATGAGAACGAACCAAAGCCAGCTGACACAGCTGACATCTTAGTGTGCTACTGTCGCGAGCGAATACTGGACGCTCGCTCTTGCGACTGCCGAATTTGCAATAAAATCTCAATTTTGGACTGCGTTTTCGCGTCCGGACATTGATTAAACAGTGTAATAATGTATTTTAAGAGAAAAAGAAACGATTACCGGAGTGTTATATTATAGCCCAGGTGTTTAGGAGCGGAGTTAAACGACATAGTTTGCGGCCGAATAAGGTAATTCTATTTTAAAATGCGCTAACATATGTTTGGATATTTCTTTTTTCCTGTTTCATATAAACGTATCGTAATCCTGTGTTTTAGAAAGTTAATTGACATGTAGTTTCATGATATAATGCGATTCAGTTATGGAGATAACTGTATTACTCCATTTTACAAAGTGGAAAGTGGTTTTTCGAATCGGTGGTGTTAACTCAATATAAGTTCGTAATATTGCGTAAATAAGTTCACGAAAGCAACTTAGTGGTATAATTAACGTTTACATTGTGTTGTTAAGTGATTTTTAAAGAAAATAATAATAAAAATCAGCTGTTCCATTTTGTTGCGAGCACAAAAGGGCCATGTACTTTTTTTTTTTTAATAAACAAGTTCCGAGTCCGACCGACGGGGCTCAGGTCGTTTCGGGTCCAGCCAGTGCCCCGTTAGTGATGTGCAGTTATCGATATTCGCATGTCGATGCGGTTTAGTAAGTTTTTCTTTGTGCTTATTTTTAGTTATTTTACAAAAAGTATAGGTAATAAAAGTAGATTAGTTTATAAATGCCTAATTGCGTGCTGTACGTCTAATTGCGTGCTATTAGATTGTTTTGACTGCTTTTGTCATAGACTTTTTATTAATTTGAAGGCTGAATTTTGTGTGCTGATGTGCCTACCTACCAATTTTTAAATTTGTTTGTTGAACATATTTCATTATTGTGTATGGGAACCCATCAGTGCTAGTAATTAATGTGTTTGAATATATAACAGCTATTACATTAAGGTACCTACGTATTTTTCCAAAAAATACTAATTTGATTTTAATTTTCTATGATTAGATAATTAACGAAGTACATTGCTGTGGGTAATTATGTACCCACAAAACCACAAAATCCCAATCCAGACATCGACACAAAGCGAAAAAATACCACGTTTGACAATGGATGAATACACCTATTACTATTACCAGCCTAAACTGTTCATAATCACTCACACTCCTGAGCATAATCAGACTAAGGTATACACAGTAGAAATGCTTGTATACCTAATGATATTCAAAAAATAAAAATGGTTGTACCTACCTACCTGCACCCTAACTGCCTAACACACGATCAACCACAATCTTTTTCATTTTGACAGTTCAACAACATTCATTGCGTTATTTACGATGCTGAGCAGACAAATTTTACGAACTTATAGCAATGAATTAGTAAAATCATTAAAAATTATTCAGATTATGATATTATTCAGATCGTGTGTTACGCAATTAGGGTGCAGGTTTTGGTCACACTTCTTTATCTATACATAATATATAATTATAATAAAATAGGAACTAAGTCAAATATTTTTAAAAACAAGTAATTGCTACGACACGGCTGGGAACGAGTCTGATGCTGAAAATATAGTTTTTAGAATTTTGTCCGTTTCTGGATATTGTATGTGATTTCGGATTGGCACAAAAACGGCTGAACGGATTTGGATGAAATTTGGCACACAGATGCCTAGTTGGAAGCCTCGAAGCCGAGGACAAAAGCTACTCGTAAATAAAATAGTGTTATTTTTTTGCCTATTTACTAGTTCTACATTATTTTGAACGTAACAGAAAACAGTATGGCGTGTTGCCGCATCAAAAAAATCACTTTCACACTATGTTTGCGTGCTCAAACACACAGCGTTCTATACTTTCTACTTTTTGTGCATTACACATAAGAAAAAAACTTGATGCCAGTATTCAAAGGCGACGCTAAGTTTTCATATTTTATGAGATAATGTTTCGTGAATGCATATTTTTTGCCTGAGATTGTTAACTGCAAAAATAGCTGACTATTGTTCATAGGCTTCTGAGTCCTGCTCATTGAAGTACCTATTTCGCCATGATTTCAATTTCATGATGAAGCAATGGATTAGAAATATACTTCAAAACTTTCGGATTGTGATTGAAACTGTGTTACGCAATTAGGGTGCCGATATACTGCTATCGTCGCTCACCCTCCGTGTTAAATATCCTTTGCACCTAGTTTTAGGAAGCTGACACCAACAAAGATAAGTTCAGGCTACTGAAGATATTGAAGTTTTCCCTTTTGCCAAACCACCCAGATTTTTACACCACTTGCGAAGAAACACAAACAAGATACACCTTTCGACACAATAAAAACAAAATAAACATACCTCAATCCCGACTCAAAATGCACTCAACCAGCCCTTTAGTTATGTCCATAAAAATATATAATAAATTGCCAAATGAAATTAGAGAAGTAAGTAAAACAAATACATTTATTCATAAATTGAAACAATTTCTGGAATCCAAGTCATACTACTCAGTAAAGGAGTTTTTAGAAGACAAAACGATTGCAAAATAAAATTATTCTCTCTCTTATACAGAAAACATTATGAAATAAATATAATCTAATATGGAATATAGAAAATCAAATATAAATATGAAAATATGAATACATAATTAATAATATAATATAATAATAATCAAAATACTTCTGAGAAATTCACTACATTATCCATATAAATACATAATATCAAAATTACACCTATTTACACAAACGTAGTAATATATAATAATAATGTATAATTATATATATATATAAATAATTATACACTCAATTAAACACATCTAATAATTAATTTATAAAAATATTAATTGCTTTGATTGTAACTTATCCCTCTTCCTCTCTCCTAATTGTGCTGTGCCCGACAGGGTCCATATTGACCTTCTACTTTTTATACCATCTATGTAATACATATGGAATGCAATAAAGAATTGAGTATTGAGTATTGAGTACCAACGGCTTAGCGTGCTTTCCGTGGCCCGGAGGGGGTTTCAAAATGTAATGGATAGTCACCCATCCACGAACCCACCACGGGAAGCGTAGCTTTCGACCCGGACGGCGTTTATTATTTAGCCACGAGGCCCTTTCATCATAATAAGTCTATGAACATTTCTCTATTACGTAGATGACATTAAACGACCTATAATGAGTTCTTGTCGTTAAATTAAATAACTATTTCATCGAGCCACGCCATTAGCGAGAAAAATAGAAACACAATTCACTCTTACTGGCTGACCTACTTTACGAACCGTAATTGTTTTGAATCACAATTTGCCGGAAAATGTAACGGTGAAATTATCGATGAAACCTATTTGAGTGACATATTTTGTCTGTATTTACCGGTTTATTAAAGAAAACATTTGCACTGCTTGTTAAAACTTTATTAATCGGTATTGTATAACTAAAGCAAATTCAAATACATACCTTATTTAAAATCAAGCACACTACCGCCATTGTTCTTTAGCGGAGGATTTGTGAACTAAAATCAATTTAGATGCACATCGTAGTATTTTAAAATCGGTTTAGCACACACTAAAGCCTTTAGAAGTTGGTATAACGTTCACCTTGGCTTAGTTTGCGAAAATATATGGAAGTGACACACTTAATCTACAAATAACGTGGCCATTTTCTAAATAACAGCTGTCTGGGTGTATTTAAGGCTTAGGTTAATATTCAATGTCAAACCCGTTACGTTTTTATTAAATTCGCCAGTTGGAATTGTTTAAATTTCGTGCACAATTATTGTGAGTCAACTTAGGAAACGTATTCCGTATAATTGTAATTACTTGGCGGCTTAAGAATTTGCATTTTTGCGGAGTTCTAACATGCAACATTTAGTTACCTATAGACTACTTATTTGCTGCTGCTTTTTGGGATTTTGAAACCTTGTAATACAATGGCTGTTTTAGCTAGTACGATTGTGAAAAAAAATCATAAATTGTTGCTTGCGACTTGATCTACGTGTATTTTGTATTCCATAATTTTTTATACAAATATCCGGGATGAAAAGTAGCTTGGTCTTTCGCCTGGTACAGTGTAGTACCACTGTAAGCTAAGCGGCTGGCTAAGCGTAAAAGGGTGCAGGCAAACAGTCACTTTCGTAGTATAATTATGGAGGAAGTATGAACGATTATTGTGAAAATATCAAATGCCTGGATAAAATATCATTTTCTCCGATGCATTTCTTCTGTTTCCTATTATTCTAATACAATGTCTTCATTATCTCCTTAGCAGTCCTTTCTTATCACAGGGAAAACAGGCATGCTCCATCATAAAATCCTTTGTGAGTCATCTAATTACCTTTGTCTTAGTTACACACCATTAAATTAAATACAACAGCCATTTGTGCCACTGTTGCTAAGAACATGCGGGGTTAATACGTGACACACTAACAATTGCAATGTATTTCATTTCGATAATTCAACAACATTCATTGCGTTATTTACGCTGTCGATCAGACGAATTTTTCAAACATGAACCAATGGATTAGGAATTTGTTTCAAATTTCTTCGGATTGTGAAAGAAAATGTGTCCAACCAACACCCCAAGGTGCTAGTGCGACAGCTGAGCAGCGGATTGGGTTTGATTTCTTAGGCCGGGAAAAAATATTTATTTGGGTAGTTCCTTTAAGATTGCCACTACCCGCTCGACGTCTAAAAAGTCTCGGACCTAACGGAATGGTTGCCGGACGGTAGAAGGAGCATCGGAAGATCAACGACCTACAGATCGTGGGGACGACCCAGCATAGCCCAAAAGGGAGGCCTAGGCTTGTAGAACAAATATCGATATATCGATATTTTTTGTTCGATATTATCGATATTTTTAGACGATATTTATTATATCGATATCAGCCTACTTTGAATAAATTACCTACTTGATTTTGCTATGAAAAAAATACAACCCACTTATCTGCCAAAAACCCGACACTGAAGTGTGTCAGTACTATCGAGCTATTTGTTATTGATAACTACCGCTAGTTGTAGACCAAATATTCTTATCTTAAGTAAATTAACAATTTCCTCAATTACTTTAAGTATGAGGTGATTAGCTTATTACTTTAAAGTATTTCAAGGTGGCTCACGTTTAGAAAAAGAAATGTTGGGTTAGGTTTGAAAGGATGACGATGAGTAGAGGGCTTTCTAATGGGTTTTAGTTTTTCGCCATCTGACGCAATCATGTTGTTTTTTTTTAAATCCTGATGTATAATCCATTATAGTAAGTACCTACCTATATACTCGTAGTAAGCTCTAATGAAGTAATATCTCTTTAGGATCGGTTCCAACAATGGTTTCCCAGTTGGAGTGTCCATGGACTTTCTTGCTCATTCTTCTCAATGCTTTGAAATGGGCAACTAGCTTACATCGACCGACTCCTTGACCATTCAAAAGTGCCTGGCCCTGCTTGTAATTGTTATGTTATATTTTAATAAATTCTTTGAGTTTTAGTTGGCACTTCTAAGCTCTCAGCCCCCGTACCAGTTATGCTTTTAAACAGCATTATTATTAAAATCGTGCCTATACGAAATAATAAATTTGTTATCAGAACCCAGATAGGGACTGGGACTAAGGACTACCTAATTATATCCCTTCCATCATCTCGTAAACCTGCAGTGTGATCTTCAAAAACCTGCACAGCACCAGATCTTACAATTTCATTCAATAGAGTAGTCTATTGATTGATATTGATCTGGTGTCTGGTGGAGAGTCTAATTAATTCTCCTTTCACAAATCTTAATCCGGCTCCATAACCGGCATTTCACTACTATCACTAACCTATCAGGCAAGTAGAGTGTATCGGGGTGTTATCACCCCACGCGTATGCTAAGGTCAGCTAAGAAAATGACTTGTTTTTGTCTCGCAACTTTTTCAACACTTGTGTAATTCTGCAGTTTATGGACACGTCAAGTTTTGCATACTTAATGTTCATGACTTGATGCCTCTTGTGTGACCTTTGGGCACACTGTCTCCGCGTGGGTGGTGACTAAGGGACGGGTTCTTTATCATTGACGTAGGCTGTTAAGTAAATGGTGCGAAAGACATAGGTACCCTAAAAAACTTCTATTCTATTAACATAGGTACGTTTTGACGTTCGAAAAGTGCTGATTCTCAGCCTAGTTTGATTAATTGACTTGAATTTTGAATAGGTAGACGTTTTAAGGGTCTATTGTAACAAACGTAGCCATGGTTTGCTCAAAAGAAGGTGTGGTAAAAAGACTTGTGGAATCGCGAAAGGCTAGAAACTGGCATTTAATGGAGATAACTTCCTTGAGGCTTATCAACAAATAGGGATGATGACTACAAAAATGTTTTTTGTCCGTCATGTAGATTATGAAAAAATAACGTACCTACACGTATTTTTTATTTTTTTACGTTATCAAAAGATTACGGCGATACATTGAGTTATAATGTGCCATGACGTCACTTGTATGTAGATTTTATACATACTTGTGACGTATCGATCAACTCCCACTCTCCAACTTTAATGCGTTGTATCTAAGTCATTTTTTATTAATATACGTGTAATACGTGTCTAATATTTTTTTATTATCTGACTGACGGACTAAATAGAATTTCTTTTTTTTGACCCAGTCATCATCCCTATTCTCGACAATCTTAATAAATTTTCTTAGAAATTCTAATGGGTTGAAAAATATATAAAAGATAAGCTATGAAAGAAAAAATAATCAGTCTTGCTTTCAAGAGCAATTCTTTGTAAACATAACCAAGAGCTACTCCACAAATCTAGATACCTAGTAAGTTTAGTGATTAGCATCTATTAATAACTTTCTTTTATCAGTCAGTGCACAGTCCACGGTATAGGTAGGTACGACGCAGGACGCAGCATACAATACGATTGGTAATAACTTGTTTGTTGGAAGACGCAATCTATCAACCTGATAATAGTACATTAAGCAGCTTGTCAGACACGTGGCTGAATAATAACAGCCGCACGGGTCGCTCGAAGGTTAAGCTACGCTTGCCGAGGTCGGTCCGTAGATGGGTGACCATCCATTACATATTATCGAGAACGAGACCCCTCCGTGTCTGGGCTAGCGCGGCCCGGGTGATTTTTGACAGTCGTCACGAGTAGTCAGAAGCAAGTCTGACAGCCAGTCTTACCAAGGGGTATCATATTACCCAGTAACTGGGTTGTGGAGGTCAGATATGCATTCGCTCCATGCAAACATACTGGTATTCAGCTGCATCCGGTTAGACTGGAAGCCGACCCCAACGTAGTTGTGAAAAAGCTGGGCAGAGGCAGCACGTCAGTGGTAACAAATCCAGTATAAGGTAGCATCTTATCGTATTGAAACCAGGGACTGAAACCGGTATGATCAATTTAAAAGTATTTTTTCGGTTACAACATTTTTATATTTTTTAAAGGTAAGCATTTTAAAATAAATTGAATATAACCAATAATAATACCGGTTACCGAAATAAAAATTATCTCCATCTTACACGTGCCGTTGGCATTTGTCAAAAGGCGCGCATCGTCTGTCTGTGTGTGTGTGTTGAACCGGTATTAAAACGGTAACCTAAATGTGGTATCATTTTTTTTCTTCTTGGTTAGGTACCCAGATAGCGGTAACCTTAGTCGTAGAAGTAACAAAAATTCTATGATACCCGTACCGTATTTTATAAAGGTTTTCGGTTCCTGATTGAAACTCGTACCACAGATTTGTACAGACGGGACACTCCGCAAAATCATTTCGATAAATAGCGACTTACTACGACACAATAAAGTGCAATTCAGGTCGCACTGCGCTAATTACTCTACAGTTATATTCACCTAGAAGTTGCCTCTCTTTCTATCGCGTAACTCTTATCTCTCGGACTACGTTACGCCCGCTGAATTCGACTAGTCGAGCCTGTCGCGTACTTATAGTTTCATACGGAATTCAGTGATTCATCTGTGTCCGTACTACACTAGGCCAACTCACTGAACTCACGGTCAAAGTGTTATCACCGTCGTGCGGTTGACTGTACCAGAGTTGGGTTATTGTCTCTTGAGTCAAGGCAAAGAAAGTGCATTCCCACCTCTTCAATTGTAGATAATGTATCTGCCATTTGTTCTTGTGGTTGAATAGACTGAGATTTTCAACGGTGAAGTGAAGAATAGGAATTGTTTTGTGTAATAACGATAATGATGATAGCTAGATGAATATAGAATCAAGTTCTTCTAACTGAACAGACAGCTGTGCTGTTGGGGAGTTTGTTGCGCCACTTCTTCCCAGATAAAGCACTAGGAAGTGGTGAAGGGCGGGCGTGCCAGGGGACTGTCTTATGTAATTTTGGCTTTCGAAAAGAAGATACTGATTCTCAGCTTAGTTTGAATAAATTACTATTGATTTTGATTTTTAGATGTGGGTAGCAAACTGAGTAACCATGCTACCAACCGTCCTGGCTGGTTCCTCTTTGGAAACGATATTAGCTTTAATAAAATAGCTTTTACTAACATTTAGGAAGACACACACACACAATACGGGGTACGGAGAAAACGCCCGCTTCAAGATATATGCCCACTGATTTCTTCAAAGAACGGTTTACAGGCCCTTATCAGGATAATCCCTTGATTACACTGTCAAGTTACTATTAAATAATTAGTCTGTAAATGTAGGCTAGACCAGAGAAACGATGAAAGAACTGTGTGAAAGATGATAAGGTTGGAATGGGGTTGACTACCGAGATGACGACTGATAGAGAAGTGTGGAAGAAAATGTCATGTTGCGATAAGGGGCAAGAGAATGATGAATCGTTCAAGTTACTATTGAATCATATCTGTAACTGCAACTGCAGGAAAAAGACTGAATGATCTGAAATCATCAAGACGCCGCGGGAGCAAACTTGTTCTTTCCTTATTTATTTGATGAGAGCCTTTAGTTGTAACGTTGGGAAAATTACCAGTTGACAGATTTACTACCAGATAACACTTGTTAAGTACCCATTAGAGGATGGAAACAATAATGCAAATTAGATGATAATTTTATAAACGACGCACGAGTGGAGGCGACGCGTAGTAAGAACAAAAGAAGTGTGTCCCTTGGCGTATCAATCATCAGGATTTGTCATAATGACATAATTATATAAATAAATGGTTTGTTTTGTTCTCTTCAATAGTGAATTAGTAATATCATGATCATCAATATACTAATATTATAAAGAGGTAATATTTGTGAGTTTGTAATCTAAATAATTTCTCTAACGGGAAGCTACAGTATAGCCAAGTGTCATTATGATATATTTTATGTTGAAGCAAGAAATTTCACGCGGACAAAGTCGTGCAAAATAAGTTAGTTAGGTATATCATGATCATCGTGAATAAATGAGGTTATTTAATAGATGTTATAGTAAACGGGTTTGACGCCAACCAACGAAACCATAGCAGCGAAACCGCAGTAGTTCAATTCAATAGACTCGCGTCATGTTCCGCTACTCGAATCGGATGAGAGTAGCGGAAAATGCCGCGAGTCTATTGAATTTAACTACAGCGGTACTATTTTGGAAGTAACGTAGTATTTTCGTTCTTATTTATTTCTACCAATAATAAATATTATAAAGATTTTGATGTGTTATGAAGATTATAATTATGAGATTATTTTTATTTGTTTGTTTGTATGTTACGCTTTCACGCTAAAACGGCTGGGCACAAGATAGATAGATACATAGATAGAATACTCTTCATAAGGGTAGGCCAGGACCTAGGTTAGGACATAGGATACTTTTTATCCCCATAATATTCCCACGGAATCGAGACATATGTGGGTAAACCGTGGGGTGCAGCTAAATTTTAATAACTTTAGAGGTTAGTGGCAAAAACAATATCATAGACCACATTGTTATTTTAGGAAGACTGAATGTTGTGTGTTCTCGTTGGTCTAGTGGTTGCAAGCGCTACTGCTGAGCATGAGGTCCTGGGTTCGATTCCCGGGTCGGGCAAAGTGTTATTGGGTTTTTCTATCTGGAATTTCTCAGTAGTAGCCCGGAGTCTGGATATGTGCCCGGTTGATGGCAATAGGCTCGCCCCCTATTACATGGGACTTAAAACATAACTGGCGAAATGTGGGTGTACCTACTACAGGTACACCTCTGCCCAACCCTTCGGGGAAACAAGGCGTGATGTTATGTTATGTGTGAATGTTAAAAATAACTTAAAAAACAACACAAAAGCTAGATATAAATTAAATAAAAAAACTGAGAGGCTTCGTTTTTGCTGCCAAAGGTTAAGCAAGATAATTTATTAATTATTCAACTAATCGTAATGTGGTTACCTTCAAAGCTAAACTAAGGCATAGAATAACAACTAAGGCCAATTCCAATCCTACAAAAAATTAAAATAAAGAGTGAATAAACTCATAATTTCATAAAACAGGTGCGTCACATCCTGAGCACACCCGAGGCAGCGAGGCTACAGTAAATAATCCGTTACCTGAGATCACGAGAAGCAACATTGTTGCAAAGTGTACGATTAAGCCTGCCACAGACGTAGCTATAATATATATTAATATAAATCATAGCTATGCATATAACGATATATTTTCTATAATATATTATAATATTATAGCTATATTAAATATTTCTATTACGTCACCAAAATATGTGGCTAGTTAAAGCAAGACATATTAATATATATTATGACATATTTTAAGGATACGGCATGATTCACTTTTTTTTTTAATTTCGAGCATTTCGCGCTCCGCCCGCTCGCTTCACCCTGACGACCGACGACGCCCCGCCTGCCTATTGTACCTGTGAGTGAGGCGCATTCGCCACTCTTATCCTTTGTCTGTGGAATGAGCATCTGCTTTATTCTCGATATGCGCTGATCTTGAACCTCTTAAATATTGTGCGTTTTTTTTTTGATGATAAATGTAAGTTAAGTGAATTATAGGTCAAATTCGGCACGAGGTCTCTTTTGCTTTTTAAGCGATTCAATCCAGATGGTTCTTATTTTTGTGCCTGACAAGGCAATACGCTTATCAAATTCAGCATCGGAATCATCTTCCGAAGAACTATCAATTAAATCCAATAGTAGTGCACTTTTGTCGAATCCATTTATCCTTAATACAGTACCTATTTCAAAATTAGAACACTTTTATTTTTAATATGCTTCAAAAGCGTGCACTTGCGATGATGACCGCAGACCAAATGAGAGTAAAAATATACATAGGTATATTATAGTATAGCTACTGTGTGTGGAGGCTTGCTGTAATTTAATATATAGCACAATATATTAATATATATATAATAGCTACGTCTGTGACGGGCTTTATGGAGATTTCATTGTTATTATGACGGAATTATTGGCAGAAGACCTGGTGGGTAGTTGCGTAACACACGTAAAATGAGAATTGATCGCAATGGGATTCACTTTGACAGTTCACCCACGTTCATTGCGTTATTAACGTTGTTGAGCACACGAATTTTTCAAACTTATGAAGCTATGGATTAGCAACAACCTTCAAAACTCTCACAAACTGAAAGTGTGTTATGCAATTAGGGTGCTGTTGTAATTTCAAGAGTTGTTATGGCTTCTTTGTCGTGTGGTTAGTGACTAACCTGGTGTCAGAGTTTGAATGCCGCCCATGCGCCTCTGACTTTGTTTATATGCCGTCGAGAAATATCTCTCGAGCAGTAATGCTCGCAAAGGAGGAGGTGGAACGCGTGAGGGAGAGACAAATTTCGCGCCCTCACGCCCCTAGCCGCAGGAGATGCCCTGGGCGTCGGGAATCGCCCGTAGGCGCGGGCTTGCGGACGGTGAGCAATGGGTAGCTTGCCGTCCGATAAAGATCTGGCTCGGGTCGAAGGCGCATTGTGTTCCACGCACGCTTAAAAGAGTGTCAGCAGAACTGGTGGGGTCGCGGGAAACTCCGAAAGGGATACCGAGGCCCCGGTCAACGTACAGGCATCTGAAGGAACACGGGTGGGTTTTAGTCAGTAAGAGTCTGACACGCCCTCCCGCTCCGCCCAGAGCGGGAGAAGTTAATAATTTACCACCCAAAAAAAAGGCAGGCAAAAAAGGGTTTTTTTTCAATACGCACATGAATCCGAAAAGTCAGAGATGCGTGCCTTGGGTTCGAACTCGAGACCTAGTCCGACGGCCACAACACTGCTTCCGGCTTATAACTATTATGTTGTTGCGGGTATGAGTGCGGGTGAAATTATAAGCACAGGAAAGAAAGCACAAATTATTTGTTTATCTTCCGCGGTCCACTTGGAAGTCCCTGAACCGCCTCCGAACCCATCTGGGAAGATGTAACGACAACCTCGTGAAGCGAGGCTACTTAAACGGAACGGCAGCAGGCATTTAATATTGTAAACAAGATGATGAACGGCGTACCACATTTATGTAAACAAAATTTAGATTTTGTTTACATAATTGTGGTACGCAGAGTTCCTTTGGGCTTTACTTAAGATTGTTTTTTCCTGAGCTACAAAACCTAATCAAATATTCAAATCGGTCGAGCCATTTTCGAGTTTTTGTGAGACTAACGCACGTCAATTGATTTTTATACATATACTGATGTGAAAGTTGGTATGTTTGTTTCTTAATCACACAAAAACGGTTGAAGAAAGAATTAAATTTAATACTGTATTAGTTTATACGATACGACCTCCACGCGGGCGAAACCTTGGGAAAAAAACTATTAATAAATAAGTAAATGAAACATAAGTATCAGCTTTGATAGCTGATATGTATCATGTGGTTGTATCTAAGAGAACAATGCACCTGCAATAGCAGATACTTATAGACTGCCGTAATCTATTGCCATCACGTGTGCCGTCTGCATGTTTTCAAACCAATAACATAAAAAATTAACGATATTATGATGACCAATGACATAAAAAAGTACGTCCTACAGGTTAATGGAATGGGACGAGATTTATTTCTGTAAAAAAAAGTAATCAAAGTGAGAGAAAGTATCGGTTGCAAGAAGCATCATCATCGCCATCTTCCTGCTCTCGTCCCACGTCACTTGGGGTCGGTGCAACACGTTTTTTACATCCATTCTTCCCTGTCAGTTGTCACTCTATCATTCACTCCCTTTGTTTTCATATCATTTCTCACACAATCCATCCATCCTTTCTTTGATCTTCCTCTCCGTCTCCATCCATTAACATTTATATACATCACTCTTTTAGTGACATGTGTTTCAAGAAAACATCTCACATCAATATTGGCGATTTATCCGTCTAAATGTCGAGGTCCACTTCACCTAAAAGTCTCCCAAGGTTGGTAACTGCTACTCTCAGTCTCTCACACTTATTTCCTTCATCTGCTCAAAAAATCTTTTCCCTTCACAACACCTTGAACCTCGTGTCCGTTCATTTGGAATAGCATCACGTAATGCACCATACATGGCACGCGCCATGTTGCACCCAGCCTTAAAGTGTCGCAGTGTTTTGATATTTGATGCAGATAGGATTCTTGGGTCAAGTACCTTGGTATTCAGACATTTTTTCATGCATAATCCATGTTTTTGCACAATTGTACAGGTTCCTGTGAAACGGCTCGTCCGAGGAAGTCTTATTTTTGTCGGCAATATGGTCATGTTTAAAGGTGTATAGAAGAAAACTTTAAAACCTAATATTTTCATTTAAAATGGTGGCGATGAGGGATCATGTTCGTTTTTCTCCATAGACACCTAGTACGCTTTGAAATGGGCAACTAGCATCATCGTTCTGGCCGACCGACTCCTTGACAATTCAAAAGTGCCTGTAATTGTGAGATTAGAATTTCCGTCATTAAACGTACTGAACCCTCACTAATCATGGATACTCAAACTCAAAGCATTATTTTCAATTAAACGAATTACACGCCCTTGTGAATTGTCACGGAGTCGGTCAAATCAGATAGATGACATATGCATAAATGCACTTTATAATCTTAAATAAAAAGTTAATATCAAAACATTATTACTAGCATAGATATTAGTCTAGTACAGTACAGTACAGTCTAGTAGTCGATAGTACTAGATATTAGTCTTTATACATATATTGGGTTGGGACATATAGCTTTGCGATCTCAATACCAAAACTTCTTACACACAGTTATATGCAGGACTGTTTTGTTGAGGAAAAGTGTTTTGGTATGGCACCAGCTATTTTTAATCACATTCCTAATTCCCTACAAGAGAAAACAGTAACAATTCAAAAAAATAATCTAACTGTCTTTCTGTACTGTAATAAATGTTACTACTCCGTATTGGATTTTCTAGCTGATCAATTTTAGTTGAGTATCCAGTGTATCAATGTTTCAATGTTTGATGATGAACTGCATCAATGTTTGCATGCCAAAATGGTACAAGGACTCTTCAATATTGTAACCACCCTATTGTAAATATCTAAATTCTGAGCAACTAAATGAATATGAATTTATTTGCCAAATTGTAGGGTTCCTATGGAGTAGAACGGACAAGAACCTCCATGGACAGTACTACACTCATAATGCACCAGACATTGAGATACCTCTGTTATCGTAAAGTTTGGCCACGAGTGTCATTTATATCAAAACAAACATACATAAACCTACTAATTCATGGTTCAACATATCATTAGTCTCCCGGATACAACGTCACAACACGAAGGAATTTCTCCGAGCGACAATACGCTCTTCAATTTAGCATTCGCGATAATTTTGACTTATCTCCTATGACGCATATCCTTCCTGTATTAAAGTATTTTTAGGAGCGTTTGTTTGTGTCATGTTACGTTCGGAAGTCATCGTCTGCCTAACCTTTTCTCAACAATGTCGGGGTCGGCTTCCAGTCTAACCGAATAACAATATTTTACATGCAGCGACTGTCTATCTGAGGAAGTAGCAAAATATATTTGTGTTAGCGTTATCAAAACTGACCTTGCATTCTTTTGGAGAATTTTATCAAAATTATATTTTTTGATTATTCTGCATTTTAGTGAAGGTTAGACTACATTGATAGTAAGTGTCTAGCTAGGCTGAATTCAGAAAACAATTTCTTTTTCTAAGTCTGAAAATGATCCATATTGAAAAATATAAGGAATTCTGTCATTTTGAGCCCTCATTTCAAAAGTATTTTTAATTAAAAGCCCACAGAAGTGCATAAGCCGCATTTAATATCAAGATTATCATACAAATGAGAAACTTTTCTTTGGGAGAAATGGTCCGTGGCAACAATGTTGTCGGTTCCATTTTGTTTCTTATTTCATGACTTAAAATGAGAGGGACTCATACATACATAACGGTTTGGAAATGTGGAGGACTAAAGTACATAAGAATTTGTGTTGTGGAAGATTCTGTGGGTTAGTCTCATTGCAATGTTTTTTTATGAGTTGTGTTGCAATATGTGGTTGGTTGGACCTCGACAATTGATCATATATTATTCATGCGTAACTGTTTATTTGTTTTTATTTCGATGGTCCTAGTTTATCATATGTGACTTCGAGTTACAGCTTGGCATTAAGTGGGCGCCCACCCTTGTCTATGTCTGGAGGCTTTTATACGGGTATTAAGTTCTGTTTACGTTTTAGAATTTTAGTTTTTATTTTCGTTTGCTCGCTTGTGTAATTTTAACGCTCAAGAAGTGCCGATTCTCAACCCAATTTGAATAAATGATATTTGTTTTTTTTTTTGTTTGTTTTAAACGCTTAATAGCTATTTTCACTACGTACATATCAAATTGTACTATAATTACGTCAGTAGTCTGTCCTACACTTCTATTCTTATATTTTCTTTTCACATCTGAGATCAGCATCGCTCATCAAATAATTTCTAGTGTTCATCGTTAGTTGGTATTATGTAAGTATTCTTGATAAATTACGGAAACATTGTTTTCCGTTGTGTATGCGTACAGAATTTATGAAACCGTGTCTGCTTTCTAATGCAAAATCACTGAGTGATTTAATTAAATTGTATCCAATGTGTGTGTATAATAATCAAGCATTTATAGTGCGTTATTTTGTCCACATTCACACTCGTAGATTTGATTAACAAACTTTCTTCTTTTAGTTACTTTACTCCCCCCCGGTTTGACCTGATCGCATCTAATTTTAAGTCTTCTTATAACCACAATATTGAAAACAGTATATTAAAGAATTTGCAGACACTGGTTATTTTCTCATCGGCAAAAATGACAATTCCATACAAATTTATCCCCCCTATGAATAAAAAAAAAACTTTGTGCTCACTTGTGATATAATTATACTACGTCTTGTGTGCTTTTAAGTACTACCCAGTGGTATAGGCTGTGCCGATGTGCGTTGTCTTTATCGATCGGTGAATTTAACCATTTTATTATGATACATGATTTTATTTCTGTAAGTACGTTTCTGCAAACACTTCTACACGTCACTCATATTAAATAGAAAACTTGTCCATAATTAGGGTTTCGAAGTAAAAATAATCTTGAAATAAGGAAATGCCTATTATAGCCATACATTACTAATAGTTCTGACCATAACGTGTGAAATATAAAATCTGTATTTCAAAACATATAATTAAATTGCCCCTTTGAGCCACGTGTATAATATTTTGTGGCCTTTTTATTTACGAGGTAAATTGAAGATTCTTTTTTTTTTTTGTTTACGGGGGTAAATCCTCATGGATGTCCTCCACGTTCGCACGGACGTAATAAAATCGCGGCGATTTTATTTCGTGCACTGGATTTTTAACGCTTTGCTTAGCGCCGAGAGTTAAAATCCAACAGTGTGTTTTTTCAACGCGCTGGGACGAGTGTGTCCCAAGTCCCAACGCGTTGGATTCTCAACGCTCGGCTCAACATCGAGAGCTGAAAATCCAGTGTACGAAAAAAAATCGCCGCTATAAAAACACGTCCGGGCGAACCTGGGCTAAATGTGTTGTACGTCAATTATTATTTATTATGATAAATGATGATGTAATAAAAATGCAACGTTGCTATTATTTGTAAAGTCCACGATACAGTTTATAAATACGATTCTCTATGGTTGATGCTAGTTAGAAAAGTTGGTTTTGCTAAAGAAATAGATAAGTAACTACGTAAAAAAAAAAAATGGAAAGTCGAAAAAATATCTAATAAAAATTCATCGATATTAGTTAATATCCTTTGAAAGGTTATGAGTTAGATATCGTTAATCAATAGGGCGAAGAAATAAATCTTATAGAAGATTTAGATTAATCCACTATGTGTAACGACGTGAATCGTGACGACAAACAGACACACATCGTAACGGAAAGCACGACACGTAATTTTTTTATTAAGATTTATTTTATACTAGATTATAAAACTTTGATTGGAAACTAGATTTGGCAGATTTTCGTTTTGAAATATTTCTGGAAGTCCAGGGTAAGTTTTAATAGTGAGAAAATATGGAAAAGTGGTGAGGAAAATAGTAAAAACAACAATTTTATTTTCCCATACGAACTGTTCCTAGCTGTCGCGTCGTATCCTAACTAACAAAAAGTACTAGGCTTGCATGAATTCACGATAGCATCTATTTCAATAGGTAGGTCGGGTAGGTATGTGGGTAGAGTAGGTAGGTAGTTAGGTGCGCCGTAGATAAGTACTTAGGGCTACCCGTGCGAAGCCGGGCCTTGTAAAGCTAGTAGATTATATAAATAAAATACCAAGGTGTATCTATCTAAAATATATTAATCTAATAATGTCAAGTGCCCGGCGTTGCAATGCCTTTTTTTTCTTTTTGTTAGGAACCTTCTCCGGCGCGCACACAACTTGTGCCAAAGTTTACCTAACCTTACTACACACATTTATCGATAATTCACGAGTTTATCGACAGTAGCGCGTCCCTATCGTAATTCGAACTGCATAAGTCCCAACCCTACTGGGGTCTGTGAACCCGTCTGCAGTTTTTTCAACTCTGTATAGCGAATTTCACTTTGGCGAACTCCTTCGCAATAGGTTTGATATTTTTATTTCTGTTTTTTTATGTATGTAAAAATTGTCTTCAAGAGTGGCGATAGTTGGTAGTAGTAGGGAGTGTTGGGACGCAACGGCCAACTAGCGATTCGTATCGATTTCTATAATTTACAATAATTTATTTTCGGTCAGTCAGTTCTGCTAGCATCTTGCCGACTGGTTATATTTTTACCACGGTTTGAGGTATTCTCACATATCATAACATCACGCCTGTTACCCCCAAGGGTTAGGCAGAGGTGTACGTGTACCTATTGTACACCCACATTTCGCCAGTTATGTTTAAGTGCCATGTAATAGGAGGTGAGCCTATTGCCATCAACCGGGCACAAATCCAGACTCCGGGCTGTTTGCTACTGAGAAATTCTAAATTCTGGCATAGTTCGTACAAATACGAAAAATTTAAGAACCATGGCAAACGTGGGGTAGGAAGCCCTCAGGCTAGCTAGGTGGAGCGATGATCTTCGCAAAGAGGCTGGTAGCAGCTGGATTAAAGTAGCCGAGGAAGATAAATGGCGTGCGTTTGGAGAGGCCTATTATGTCCAGCAGAGAACTGCTTAATGATGATAAAGAAGAAAAAGAAGAAAGAAAATACGTTTATTTGCGGTACATATGACGCAAGCAAAGGAACAAACACTAAAAACAAATTTGAGGGAAAATATGCGTCACATCCACGCAAAACGGCCATCACTCAGCATAATGCTGGGACCCTATGCGAGACAGAGCCCCAGCGCTGGTTTTCAGTGACAGCCGGCGTTGACGTGATGACGTCGAACCGGTGCAGCATAAACAGAAATCATACTCGTAAAATAAGACAAAAATAAAATAAAATAAAACGGTAGTTAATCTAAAATATGTAAAATATAATATTTAAAATGGCAACATTTCGTATCGTCAGCGACTCACGCGCCGCAGACTTAATCTGTGCGCGCAGCTGTCATAAAAACGATTTGTTTGATGTTTTGACTTGTAAAGTACTGATTACGCGTAGACCACTGAAGATACAAACATAGGAATATGAAAGGAGATGTTTCAAAATATATGGAGCCCCGGCCACGTCTATGTACACCATACTAAACACTGGGGAAACACAATTAAAACTGTTTTCAATCATCCAATCACTTTAAGTTGGCTTTGTTGTAAAACACAAGAATGTACACTTGAAATTGCAACACACAACATAAACCCGTCATGGCGGTAAGCTGTCATGTTGATTGATGAATGACGTTTGACATGTTTATTTGTCAAATTACTACGTTTCGTTCAGTCTTTTGTTCGAACGACAAAGAAAGCGACTGAAGTGACAGTAGACAGTTCACGATCTATGATCAATGGCCGATCTATGGTTTACTGTCATTGTCTTTAACCACAGAGTACCTAAATTGGCGAGACGCCATGTTGAAAGTCTATATAAATAATTGATAAATTTATATCAAATTATTACAAGCAAAATATGCATTTAAGCAATTTATCTGTATTATTCCCGAATTCCATAGAATTTTCTCGATTTTTCGAGGTACTGTACACATACTGGGCCGGATTTGGAACATCTCCTTTCATGGAAAGTAAAGTATGACAAAAACTTTTAGGTATGAGCTCTTTGCGAAGGAGCTCGTCCAGGGACATACTTCCACCAGGCCCATGACTGCGTTGCTATGTTCCGGTGTTACTGGAATACTCATGGTCGCAGGCGTGACTACTCAGCGTGTGGTCCTGGGTTCAATTACCAGGCCGGGAAAAGTGTTATTGGGTTTTTCCATTTGGATTTCTCTGTAACAACCCGGGGTTTGGAAGTTGGCGGTGTAATACCCCCTTGCCTATTAGGAAAGCACTTTAAGCTGTTGGTCCTAGGACTGACCTCTCTCTGGTCGTGTCGGATTGCCGTGCCATCGGGCTTTAAAATTGAAGGAAGAGATACATTGTGCTTGTGTCTGCGCATACACTTGTGCACTATCTCCCGCGTCGATGGCTATAAGTCTCCGCTGATATTGGTTGAAATTCGGAATTTTATCGTGTCGTTCGTGGTGTCGTGCCTGGCCACCAACTGCCCGACGATTAATGTCGGGAAGTTATTTATTTATTTTTATGTAAGTAGGTACACACAGTAAAATAGATACAGATACGATATAATCATAATTATGAGTACAGATAAATAATGTTGATCGCGCGGTAAACCCTGCTTGCGCGATGCAGAATTTTTGTGACGTCAGGTCTTTTGATGCGTAGTAGTTTGTATGTGGCGTTGTAGATGCCGCCACACTTTGAATGCGAGAAAATGAAAGACAAAGCATAGCTAATACTGTCTGCATGTCTGCATTGCCATTAATATTAAAAACACGTAACGAGCGGACTGCATATAATTCAGTCAGGCACGTGTATTGATTATCACTTTACGTGCACCATATACAGTGAAAACCTAGTTTCAGACTTCCTGGTATTCTTGTAACAAGAATTTAAACAGCTTTTATTTTGTCAATCATTGTTATTTTATTAGATTTTTACTCGCGGTTTCTCCCGCAGCCATTTCGGAGGTGAACTTACCAGTTGCTCTCCCGATAAAACGGCAACACTCCTCTAGCAAGCAGGATCAACAAAGCAGAGTCCAGGCAAGGGCCGAGAGAAGTGTTAGTCATCATTGCTCCAATGCGAAAAAAGGACGGCGCTATACGTCCTGTAAAACACCCATCTCTTTTCAACGCTGTCACAGATTGTCTGACACTTCCCTATACGGCCCAGGGATGGGAAAACATTGAAAAAAATCTGTTTATTCTGCACAAATAAGACAAAAAAGATATTTTTTATACATTTCGTTTTAAAATGGTTTAATCGGCGGTTTAGAGGCAGTGCGTTGTCTTGTCACTAACGAAACATTAAAATATTTTTTTTCTCTCGATAGCATCATAGATCAATGCAATAAATATTGAGCATCGATACAAACTGTGAACGCTGACGTAACGTCTTTTTTTGCTAAAATGACCGTGCGAACGTCCTAATAAAAAGTGGCCAGTATTTCTTGAGATACGGTGTAATAGAGAACTAAATTAAAATGTATTGAAATTGATTGTTTAGTTGGTCCAATTGGTGACATGCGCGACTGCTGAAGGTCTTGAGTTCAAAACCCGGGTCGGACAAAGATTTTTCGAGATTATCTTTTGAGAAATTATTCGTAACAGCCCGGAGTTTTAATTTTTGCCCTATTGATGGCTATAGGGTCGCCCATTTACATGTAGGTAACTTTCAACATAATATTTCAGCGAAATGTGTTCATATTTACGAAAACACCTACCTATCTCTACCTACCCAATAAACAAATACAGGCGTGCTATTATGAACTTTACAAATAACCCCGTAATCCGTGATAAACCAAGCACGTGGTTCCAGTATACTGGGTGGCCATTGTTTGTGTTTTTTGCTACATAACCTTCTGAAATCCTGTTGCTATGGTTTTTTGTGAAAAAATACGTGATTCGGCGTGCGTGACTTAATTTTGTTTGAAAAGTTGGTGTTTTCCTGTCTCGGGTCTAAAAATAACCTGAAGTAATAGGAGGCTAGCAACAGGCATGGTTCAAATTATTGCTGTAGAAAATTTTCTGACTGAAAATCTTATAGGTACCTAATTAATACTTTAACATCAGACTGATAGTTTTTGTCAGGCATAGTTGCCTGATTGTTTATCAGTGACAACAACAACGAATACAAATCTAGCACAGTATGCATATAATTAAACGAGCAGTTGTATTTTCAAAAGTTAATTCCAAGACTTTCTACAATAGGGCAATTTTATGAATAAGCTTTATGAATATCAAACTTGGCACAAATCCAATCTCCAATTCAAAACCCTCCTCAACTACTACAAAATCCCCTGAACCCCTCTGTATTCCCCTACCTACAGCCACGAGGTAGTAACATTTTCTACTTGAGAATATCTAGACACAAATACTGACAATAGCATCACATATAGGTCGTAACCATAGATATCCGTGATCGTAACACTCGAAACGCGTCATCCACATTCTAAACGAGTCGGATTACTAATTGTTAGTAAACACCAGCGTTCCAGACATTCTATGAATGTGTGCGTGTACGCATGCCAAGTCGCAGAAGTTATTGTAACTCAATTGGCCAGACAATGAATCGTAGACTAGACTTGGTGGCATCTGATGATGACGACACACTTGTCTTTTCTTAAGCATATCGATGGAAAAAAGTGATTTCAATCTATGTTGAGATCAGGTTCCAGTCTACCTGGAATACTAGACGCAGCTGAATACCAGTATTTTACATGGAGCGACTGCCTAACTGACCTCCACAACCCATCGGTTACCAGGTAACACGATACCCTTGCCCGTAACGACTGTCAAAGATCCACGAATGACAGCCGGGACTAACGGCTTAACGTGCTTTCCGAGGCATGGAGGGGTTTCGGTATGTAAAGGTGGTCACCCATCCACGGACCGACCGCGACAAGCTTAGCTTAACCTGATCGATCGACCCATCCGGCTGTTATAACTTAGCCACGATCTCCGTTAGCGTATCGATGGTAAAAAGTAATGTTAAGAAAGGAACTCCGCTTCCGAGATTCTCAAGTGCACAGCTAGGTGACTGGCGGCGGCGGCGCAAGGTGGAAGGTGGGCCATTGTCTGTGGAGAGACGCATACACACTGGAGATCTGAACACCTATCTGTGGAGATTGTGTTTGCTCCGGCCGACTTGGGTTCGAACGTTCAGTCTATTTAGATTTCCAAGTCTGCCACGGCAACGTATACCCCGGTGGACGGCTCTGAGATGATTCGATAAAGTTATCAGGGGGTTTTAGCACCAGCCAGCTATCACTTCTTGTAAACCCTTCTACTCTTTGTATCGTTCCATGGCACATCGCATTAAAAAGTTTCTTCTATTTCTGTCTTTAAAAAACTTTTCCCCTTTTTTTTGTTTAATTTCTCATCTCTCAGTGCGCTTACATAATTAGTTTACCCAGCGATGTCGTTGAAATGATGACGTGTTATATAATCTGATTTACATAATTGACTTGTGTTTTTCTGTCTGGTTACTCTGTGTTGCGTAAAGGTTTTACGTAAATACTCCATGCTTATTGTGGGCGAAGATTATGGTGGTTACGTCATTTTACACGACATTACGAGCTTCACTATCACTAACGAGATATAATCGAATTTTTGTTGTTATCGACTTCTAAAGGCAAATCGACAGTTGAGCGGTTCATTTCGTTGTTTTTGCTTCTTGTAGTCGAGCAGACGAATTCTCCAAAATTAAAAAGCAGGCCAAACGTTGAGATAAGATATTTATTTTTTGTAAAACATACAACATATCATTCGGGAACAGGATCAACATGTTTTGCCATTGATGGCGTACAAATTTAGTTGGCCAACCCATTCATTTGAATTAATACATAACATTAAATAAAATTACGCGCGCAAGCGCTTAAAGAGATAACAAATAAATAAAAAACTAAAACTAAAAAGTGTTACATTTTTAAGGTCATAATGATAGGACCTAAGTAGGTACGATCATTTAAAAATTCTGTTAGGCAATGAGAACGAAGCGAAATGAAGCTTCCTGTAGCTACCGTGTCTTTTCACGGTTCAGGTTAGCGGTGTGAACCGAAGTATTAAAAGAAGCGGTAGCTACATGAGCGAAGCTTAGATACGAACTTAACTTCGTTTCGCTTCGGTCTCAGTTCGATATCAAAATACCTATAAGCGATCGTCAATAGGAGTGTGTTACGTAGGTGACGCAATTAGGTACCTAGTTATTCTACTGAATGAGTATATCAATGACTGAATGATATCCTTTAATTATAACACCACAGAAAGATCCGGTTGTTACCAGGTGAACGTTTTCATGAGAGAATCTACTTAAAAATGTAAGGAAAAGTAAGACACTAACCGTTGGCAAATTTAGTCTGACGAAAGGAATCGTCATTAGAGACTTAGTGGCACTGAAATTGCGTCATTATAAATACTACGTAATTTCTTTTGCGTTTTCGCCAGCGTATGCTTTGAGAATCATTAAAATAGCGTGAACTAAGACTACGTCCTATACTTATCTGTACGCCTGGTACCTGGCAGTCATCCCGCTGGCGGGCGTCTACCTGACCATCTCATATTTTTCTTCAGCATTTTTTTTGCATAGAATTTAGGTACACAAAGCTATCCATACTTGAATTCATCCAACTTCTATACTGATATTCAAAATGCGAAAATAACCCTTATCTGTCTAACAAATTTTCAAAAAATTTGGAACAAGTAGGTCATGACCTGGGCTAGAATACTTTTTTACCCGATACTACGTCCCCGTGGTATAATTTCCGACCCACGCGGACGAAGGCGCGCGCAGCAGCTAGTTCCCATACAATTCGTGCCCACAAGAGAGTAAAAGATCGATTACAGCCCCTAACCACAGTTAACCACCTGGTGGATCACCAAAATCCCAGGACAAGAAACCCAAAGGCCTATTATTAGCCGGTCGACAGCATGTGTACGCGCATTAATTCGAACAGGGTATTGGCACAAAGTACGTTGCCCTCAGTGGCCTTGGTGCGGTTGGTGACTCCGTGAACGTATCCTGGGTTTTGCTGCCTCATTCCTTCGTGAGGCAATGACTGGATGTTTTTTGGTGTTCTTGAGAAGCTTCACGCTTGTAATGGACAAAGAGGATAGCAGTGAAGATAGATTTTTTGTCGTTTTCAAGGCTGGGTGTTGATGATCAATTTTTGGGAACTAACCCTTCGTGTTGAATATCACTGTTACCGTGATAAGATAGTAAAGTTTTCTGGGCTCCAAAAGGGAACCCTTGACTCCTGAAATAACATTCAATGGTCAAGCGGTAGGTATGGCTTTCTACATCGAGCCAAAGCTGATGAAGTTACTATTTAAAGCTTTTGCGGTGTTTCTTAAAGGAGGTTTATGCCCATATCATGTCATTCCTCTGTCTTTAACTACACCACAGCAAGAAAGACGAAAATAACCCTCAAATAATATCTCCTCATTTAGGAGTGTTAACATGTGTCTTCTCGGGATTACCTGACAATTCCCGGATCCCTTAGTCATGATCTGTTGACGAGATCAAGAACCAAACTTCACGTCCAAAACAAAGAAAATTGCTTTTTATTTTTAATATCCATTTCCACTTCAAATGTTTCATGTGTTTTCTTCATAATATTTACCTGCGTAGGCGGCAGAATACGGATATGTTCAACGTTCAACCCACAATTACTTTTGAGTTAAAAAACTGTTGCAAAAACTGACGAGTTCGTCCGTGAACTTGGCGTAGGACGAAAGCTGTCAAATTGCGACGTGGGAATAGAATGATTTTCATAACACTCCTCTAATAGCATACATACCATCAGTAATAGTGAAATTCTTTGTAAAGATGTTCGCCCGCGATAGTTCTGTCGTACCATTATTGAAGCCAAGCAGTGTTGCTGTGTTCCAATAGGCTGCCGGTGTAATTAGAGGCATGTGAGACATTTCAGCTTTTTCTCTGGGATGGCAACCTGCGATGCTTTTGGTATTGCATCTGGTTAGACTCTCTCTCAGCCCAGCCTTTTGCGAACTATGTTACGGCCGGCTTCCAGTCTAACCAGATGCAGCTGGATACCAGTATATTACATGAAGCGACTGCCTATTTCTGACCTCCACAACCCAGTAACTGGGCAATACGATACCCCTTGGTAAAACTGGTTGTCAGACTTTCGGGGTTTTGACGACCCGTATCGACTGTCAAAGATTCATGAATTACAGCTGGGACCAACGGCTTTACGTGCTTTCTGAGGCACGGAGTAGTCTCGGTATGTAAAGATGGTCACCCATCCACAGACCGAACCCGGCAAGCGAAGCTTAATCTGATGGATCGACCCAATTGGCTGTCATTACTTAGCCACAAGCTCCATGCATCTGGTTAGACTGGAAATCGAAAAAGCTAGCTGGCCAGGAGTTATTATATAAATATTACTAGCGGACCTGTTGCGGACAGGGGTTGTCTTGCCGATCGCAACACCGGGTCCAATTGTGAATCTAAACTTTCCAGGGACGTAATCACACACAAAAAAAAACATCAAAAGTGGTCCAGTCGTTTAGGAGTTCAATGACATACTCGCTTTCAGAAGAATTATTGAACTACTTACCTTTATAGAGATACTAGCTGTTAGTTAGGATAATATTCTAACTTTCGGACATTGCCGAATATTTCCGAACCTGACCGAATACATTAATAACTACTTTGCCACGTGAAACGGGTCATATGTTTCCGCCTTTGGATGCCCGAAAGGTTAGTGAAGCCTTACAAAATCATAATTTAATAAGTAATTTATTTTCCTTATTATATGTATGCTCCACGATGTTTCTGCCCGGAACGTTTGATTTTACTTACGAACTTGCTATTTCTTCGTTGTTATTGATCTTATGTTTGCAAACGTGACTACGAAACGTGAAGTCTTAGGTTCGACCTTTAGGAATTTCTCATTAGCAGGCTATTTACTCGTATGTGCCTAGATCTCTATAGGCTAACCTCTTTAACAGTCTTCTTCTTTTATCCATCCGGAATTTCTCAGTAGCGGCCCGGAGTCTGGATTTGTGCTTGGTTGATGACAAAAAGTTGCCCCCTATTACATGGGACTTGAACATAATTGGCGAAATATGAACACCTCCGCTTAACCCTTCGTGGAACAAGTCGTGATAGTCTTCCATTTTTCTGCAATTTTAACTGAATGTATGTGAATACTCACATAACTTCAATTTAAACTAGGTCATTTGACCCAGTTTTGAAAAGTTGAACTGAAAACAGTCACGACTTCTTTTTTTGTAGTTTACTGTCGTCACGTGTGCTGTGGTACCTACTGCAGTTTTTGGTAACAGCTACCTTTAGCAGAGATCAGAAAACAGCTATGATGTTGTTTCTCAAAAGCTTTATTAGGTTCTAGCTAAGTCGGTCTCCTAGATGTAACTAAGTTTTCGATCCCGAAGAATAGCTTTAGGACATATGATGACCCTATTGGTAAGCTTCACAGACATTGTAAGCTCATTAAAAACAAATTATAGCCAATTGATTTTTTACAGATTTTGACACCGTATTATCAGTCTACAACGTTCCCACTGCTCAGGGACACAGGCCTTCGCTCTGCGAGAGGAAGTGGACCGTAAATCTGTTATCCACCGTACAGTCCTAGTGCGAGTTGGTGGATCTCACAAGTCTTCGTATTTTTGGATCTAGGACATGCCAGATGCCTCAAATAAAACGGTTACCATGTTACTTTAAGACTCACTTATGAACCAGATTTTTTATTAGTCTAAAATCGTTCAGATAGAGGCGTTGGTCTTTGCCTAATGTCAATTCGGTAAAACGTTCTTACCCGACTTTTTACGACTTTAAAATCACATAAAACATTGCAGTGTAGACTAATTAGTTTAACAAAGAGTCAGGAGTTTTAAACACTAAATTAAGTGTGACTTTAAAAGGTCAAAGGACTCAAGTGTCACTTTCTATAATTGGGGTTACGTCGGGTCAGGATGCAGTCAAATGAGAAATTGATTGACATTGGCTTAATTAATATGGAATAACATCACGCTCGTATTCCCTTAAAGGGTGGGCAGAGGTGTTTGGAACAGTCAGATTTTCCTAGTTGTGTTTAAATCTCATGTAATAATAGGCGACTTGCCTGTTGCCATCAACAGGGCACAAAACCAGACTCCGGGTTGTCAAATTCCTCCGGGGTGAAATTCTTATAAATATGAAACATTGATAATATTCGGAGGACGTATAAAGTTACTTATTTTAGTTTTGCAAATTGCCCAGTGGCTAAGCGTCGTAATTCAATGCTCGTCAGTTCTCTGGATGAGAAGATGCCCTTGCCCTGCAGTAGGACAACAGTCTTATTTTCTCATTGTACCAAGTCGTTCGCACCTTCAATTTCGAGTCAAAATAACCAGTTTATCTTACCTTCAAGTCTTGTAACCTGTGGTTACATCGGCTACTTGTTATTGTGCCGTTAACTTTAACAACAGCAACGCTGATATAGCAAGTTTTCCGGTTCCTATGACTTACCCATCGATATTGGTTACGTTAACTATTCGTTACTTCAAAAAGTTTCGTCTATTGGTTAGGTTTTCTTTTGAAAGTAGCATTAGTGCGTCGGTTTGCTTATAACTGGTTTTTACCGAAGGTAAACAAAACGATGATTTTTCGACAGCCGAAATAGAATTAGGTTTTAAATTGCGATTTAATTGCATGATTTAAGGTACCGTTTAAAGTTACCTTATTAATAAAATGGCTAAGTTCAATTCCTTCAAATAAACCGTCCCAAGCCGCTTAAAAATTCTTGAACAAGTTCAACGCTCAACTATAAAACATAAACAATACGAAACTTAAGTACCTAATAAAAACTCTCAAATAAGTACCATTCCCATCCTGATCTGTATCACAAAGGTGTATGACCGTTCTTTGTTCACGTTGATTGAAAGAAAATCTTTTCCAAAAGTGCATAGACCTGATAAAATAACCCCCCCCACCCTAGCCCGTCTAGACAACCTGTAGGTAGTCGGAAAAACGGGGAAAAATATGCAACAATATTATCGTCAGTTTGCATCGAGACGTCGCGCGATGCAGTCGCGTTGCGCACTTTCGGTTTTCGAAAGTTTTTACGCATACGCGTGGTCTGTGATAGATTTTGTATTGTGATTTTTTTAAATGATCTGTGATAGTTAGTTTTTAGTCATATTTTGTTTGTTCAGTGCTAGTAAGTATTTTTTTAAATTGATTATTATTATTTTCTCGAAGTTTGAAAGTTGTATGGAAGCTACCAAAGTTTATTGTTCTTGTCATTGGTACAAAAGCACGCTGATTCATGTTCATACAAAAATAAACAAGTTGTCTAAAGTTGCACTGTCATATTTCTCCGAAACTTCTGACGTGCATTTTTTTGCCTTTGGTTTAAAGGTTTTTGGGCTTATCGACCATTAGCAGCAAGGTTTTAACAGTGACTGAGAAGTTTTTTCGTTGTAGTCTAAACTACCTGCTGCCCGCGACGAAAAATAATCATTGTCTACCGCGTGGACATTGATTATTTTTCTGAAATAAAAGTAGCCTAAGTTACTCCTTATAACATCAGCTATCTGCCAGTGAAAGTCCCGTCAAAATGGGTTCAGCCGGTTCAGGGGGCCTACTCCCTAAGCGAAATCCGTAGTTTCTACCGTAGTTACGGGCGTTACGGATATACCGTAAGTTAGACGGGGAACTTAGCGCCCGTAACTTCGAAACTACGGATTTCGCTTAGGGAGTAGGCCCCCTGAGATTAGCTGGAACAGACAGCCAAATTTTTTATTTTTTGTGACAAGTAATAAATTTTATTTATTTGTATTGATTCTGTGAAATTTCAAATAAGTACGAATTCTGCGTGACGTGGTAGACAACTAGACCCGAAAGAACCTTTTGTAGAAGAACTCCTGGAACTAACGAGTACACAATTTACCCGAATTACCTATTTTTACCGTGAAGCATAATTTCTGTCTTCCGGTTTAAATTTAAAAGAACTTTCTGTATTTATGTTCAGTGCCTGCAAACTCTTTGCTGCAGGAGCCCTTTGGTGTAGCAGCTATCCCATGGTTTTAGGGTTTTTTCTATCCGACAATACATTTACAATGACATGAACAAGTCATAATTAAATCCTATTTGTCTTACTATGTGTCTTTGAATTTGAATGAAATTATAACGATTATGTATAATACATGTACATAATTATACACTATATGTTGCTATTTCTTTGTTTAATTATACAGGGCCTTGTTTTTGTTTTAAAACAAAGCGTTTCGACCTTTTAGCACACCTGGGTAAACAGTATTATAATGTACATTTATTTTATCCGGCACGTGATTTTTTAGTCATTCATTATCGCGTAATTATTCGTATATGGTCTGCTGCCTTGATAGTAACTTGAAAAACTCATATTTTTAAATAATACTGCAGGGCGGCAGTTTTCCTCCCTTGTTGTGCTGGTTGACTGTACCTACACCATTAAGGATAATACGAATTCTTCGCTATTTTATGCTGATGTTATCCAGGCCTTCCAAATGTAGCTTGTCATCGACCCAGCTTCGGCCTTCCTACGCTCGTTGTTATTAACATATTCAAAGTTCTTGAAATCTCATTTTTTGATTTTTATTAGTTACTGTTACTTCGGTAAACCAACCGCACCAGCTTACATTTGACTGCAGATTTACTGATAGCAGGTTTTTGGAAGATGTGGGTTTAGCTTAAAGTCCAAGCCCAGGGGTAGATCGCTGGTCGCTGGTTCAAATCCGGATCGAAAAACCATACTGGGAATAAATAAAAATCCATTAGAAGGAAATCTCGTCATTTCGAGATAGTGGGTTTTAATTTATTCGTACTTTTCCTGAGACTTCTAGCTACATGTACTCCAACATCCTTCACGAGGGGCGCCACTTAAATGCACTTCAGTTACATCCTGGACAGTTGTCACCAACACTAATGACTGGCTAATAATTATGTTAATCATATACAGGGTGATTGGAAGATGGGTGCAAAGCTCTAAGGCGAAGATAGTACAGACAATTTATAACCATTTAAGCCATGGTTGTCTTAGACGAAGTCTTACCAATTTTTTTAATAAGGTTTAAAAAACGTATTGATACTCTGAACTTTAAATGTCTGTAAAAAAATGTCTAATGTTCACAGAAGCCTAAAAAATGTTTTGCTTGACTTCTTACACATTACTTTGATTAAATAAATAAAAAATGAACTCATATATCATTCAATTTGGCCATAATTATGCAGTTTACATAACATTTTGGGAATTTCCGAAAAGAAAAACAAATATTAGGTTGAACAAATTGGTAAGACTTCGTCTGAGACAACCATGGCTTAAATGGATCCAAATGGTCTGTACTATCTTCGCCTTAAAGCTTTGCACCCATCTTCCAATCACCCTGTATATGAGCAAGGCATATTGGCATTGTGGCCATCGCGGGTGGAACCACAAGAGAAAAGAAAAGAGGCCTTTCCCAGCAGTGGGCGACGTCGGGCTGTGAATGATGATGAGCTAGGCATCGTGAGGAAACCGGCATTGACTATCCCGCACTGTACCGTGTGGTGACTTACGGCCCACTCCCTCAGCACAGAGAGGAGGACTGTGTACCAGCTATGTAGCAGCTGTGTAGTTCGTTCCGACACCAGTGAACAACTTTTTATAGGACTGTTTTTGATGGTTTCCATCCAGTAAGGTTCAACTAAAATAGACTAAAAGTAATTTAATCACAAGCAAGTTGCAAATGAGTCAAAAGGTCACGGCAACTCCTGGCTCGTTATGTACATACCAGTTTGTTTCGTACATTATGTAGGCGGAGACAGTTGCGTCCTTCATGGTTTTTACCTTGCAAGGTAGGCGTGAGCTGTGAAGAGATGATGGTAACAAAGTTGTTTGGAAGCAGTTTTTCGAGAAAAAACTTAACGTCTCTATTCCCCGAAGAGGTGTACCTATAGTATACCCACATTTCACCAGTTTAGTGTAACAGGGGGCGAGCCTATTGCCATCAAACAGGCACAAATCCAGACTCCGGGCTGCTACTGAGAAATTCTAGATGGAAAAACTCAATAAAACTTTTCCGACCCGGGAATCGAACCCAGGACCTCATGCTCAGCAGCATGAGACCACTAGACCAACGAGGCACATAAAATCATATTTGTAATTTCTTTAGCATAATAAATGAACTTTGACTTATTCAAAATACCGTCTCATATTTTGAAATTCAAGAACTTATTTTCGTAGTAAGAAAGTAAATAACTCCACGACATTTCACCAAACGCAGGGTAAAGAGTAACAAAGTATTAAATTAATAAATTTTCCAAAAAAAACACCCATTTCCTAGATCATAACACACACAAACATACATAAGACTATACTCTATAGGTTTAGGTAGTTAAATAAAGGTAAACAAATCGTAAAAAGGGTTTTATAGATGACACTTCCTTGTTTAATAATACGACAAAACCAAATTAAATTTATTTTAGATTTTTGTACTAGTTTATTTTATTAATGTATGTTAATCTTTATTATTTATTCTTAAACTACTCTTCGTAGATGTAACTGCTTGATCACAATTTTTTTGTTAGATTTATAATAGTAAATTAATATTTTGTAATCTGTCTTTTGTAAAGAGCCCAAACTCTAAACGTCAACGAATTATAACGTTGCTAAATTGAAGAGTACAACTGTGACGTAGCATGACAACTGAAGTGACAGATCACGGATATCGTTATTTGACAGCTGTCTTGTCACGTGTTTATTTTTGTTTACCTTTATTTAACTACCTAAATCTATGGAATACAGCTCAGTCTAGCAGGTGAACGCGCCGTACGTAGGGACCCTTTGTAGTCTGAACGTTGACCCAGGTTAGGTCTGAACCGTCTAGTCTAGACCCTGTCTAGACACCCCCTACTTAGCGGATTCTATTTTAGGGAGTATATTGAAATTTTGATTTCGAAGGAAAGATGCTTCCATCTTTGGAATGGGTTCTGGTATGATAAATGTGTGATCTCTGCCTTTTAATGCCAGTCCCTTGTTTGTTGAATTTGGCGGCTTTGGTAAAAAAAGAATAAGTATTATTTGTTATCTGTTTTTTTAGAGTTTAATACCTATTTTTAGGAAAACGTCATGAAAAAAGACTCGATGACATTTCTATAAAGAAATGTCATCATGCCTGAGGTTGAAAACATTGCGTGGAGACGCTGTTGTTTCTTATTAAAATAAAATGCGGAAATGAAATGATTATGATAATTTTATACTTACAATAATTTAGACTCAGTTTTATCATCCTTATTTCTTCTTATGAACTCGTTTTTATTAAAAAGAGACAAAATAATTTAAATAACGATAACGTGTGACATTCATTAGTTAACAAACGGGTACCTAATTATTATTTAAAATAACAAATAATAGATTAACGACATCACATTTGAACTCATTACAGAACAAAAAAAAAACGTAAAAATAAAGTTATCAACGTAATTGGCTGGTTTCGCTTCATTACGTGCTCCAACTAGCGTGGCTCAGCCGAGCCCTTGATGAACACAATCGGGGCTCAAGGCCCTAATGGTTATATGGCTCAACACTTAAACATATAACTGTATGCTTCTTCCTACATACATCCGTTTTTGTTGCACGCACAATTACCTATCGTCGCCGTGCAGTGAAAACCTCGTGATTACACATAATACTCCTTGGTGGTCTTTGAATTAGACTAATTTATTCATTAGTACATAATCTTCAGCCGGCTTTGCTACCAGGCGCGCATAAAATCTAGTGACAAATATTTATTTATGTTTATTCTTTGCAGGTGAGTGTGCCAACGTGTTCGATTCGTGTGACGATGAGAAGTTGGAAACAGTGAGTTGTTTAGACCTATTAGTTTATAAGATCCTAGTACCTCAGATTAAGATAACTATCTCCTTTTGGGGATTACTATGGTAATTTTATTTCTTTTAACTATTTTGACCTTATTGGTTGTAATTATAGTTTAATAAACTATTTGGGTATAGAGGCAAAATTAAGTTGGTGCAAGTTAGCTGCCTGTATAACAAATGGCTTGTTTGTCTTTACATTCGACTGCTGTTTGTGTGGTCTTGGCTTGGGTTCCATCCCCCGACTCCAGCAAAAAGCGGTATTGAGTTTTTCATAAGGAAATTCACTAGCAGCCCAGTCTGGATTTGTCCCTGTTCAACCTACACGCGAGGGGCAATTCCCGTATTTTTAATAATGGACCGAACTGTACCATTTTGTAAAGCAAATAAATATACATATTATATTTTATTCTAATTCTAATATTCTAATAATCAAAAATATCTCTAATTTAGGTACACACGGTATACGCTGACCTCGCATTGTACGGAAATCCTATACAATGCGAGATCTGCATAAACTGGAAACGTATAGCTTGATGTGTAGCCGTGTGTACTCACATAATTTTTGATATTGATAGTCATTGAGATAAATGATTGCGACTACTTTTTAATTATCTACGGGAATGAGGGTTGTCTGAAATGAAGTTCACTAGTTGCAGCACTGAGACGTCAGGTCAAGGCACCTCTACCAACATTGTCAAAGCGTCTATATATTATCTTTAGTCGTGGTGACTGAATGATAAATATCATCATATTCACTGTCGAAATGGAAGACATCTTGTCAAAGTGGCGCCAACTGGTGGCGTGAATTTTCATGAAAACCCTCATTAGCCTTCTGGTGAAATACTGCCGTAGGGACCTACTATACTTCTTTGCCTGCGTCTCATGTAATGCAGGCGTGATGTTGTGTGTGAATGAATCTATTACAGCCACTGTACTTTCATACAAAAGTAATTATTTACTGATTTCATAATAGCTCATGACTATGACTTGCAAAATATTATAATTCTTTCTGCCTTTCGCAAAACAAGGTCAGAAGAAGTTCGGACCAGTCAGTGAAAGTGTAATACTTCGTAAATGGCACAAGTACAGTAGAAATCCACCAGAGACATAACATCATATCAAGCTTGTATTTTCCGAAGGGATTGGCAGAGGTTATGTTTAATTCCCATGGGCGAGCCTATGGCCATCAACCGGGCACAAATCCAGACTCAAAGCTAATACTGTAAAATTCTATAAAGAAAAACCCAAAAACACTTAACCCGACTTGGGATCGAACCCAGAGGACCATTTGCTCAACAGTCGATAACTAGATCAACGAGGTAGTGAAGTGAGGCAATATGTCAGCTTTTGTCAAGGAACACTAAGAAACATAACCCTGTCTTTGTTGTCGCACAGTCGGGTAAAAACAGAGCTCTATGAAGCCTTATGCATCAAAATTAATATCTTTGGTATTTAACATAGGTAGGTATGGTTAATTAAATTGTACAATGATAACAAAGTGGTTAGAGTTGTAATATTATCGCTTGGAACTGTAATATTAACTGTTTGTCTAACCACAATTCAACTAAATTGATATGACAATAATGTAAGACCCATTTATAACCAAAATGTACCTACATAGCATTTAATCAGCCTTTATAACATTCCCACTGCTGGGACTCAGGCCTGTCTGTGGGACTGAGAGGGAGACCCAGTGCGGGCTGGTGGATGTCACCATATCTTGGAGTAATGGATGGATTACAATATCGTGTTGATCAGGCTTCTAGGAACCGCGTGTTAGGCTTTTTAGAAAACAGAGTGAAATGTACAATCCTCACCTAAATTTTTGCAACTGAGGAGTACAAACTAACGTAGGAATAGTAGATTGTTTCCCTAGGGAGCAAACAAATATTTTTAAGGCGAGGGTTTTTTTATTTCAGAGCGGAGCGAAGTTTTCTAGAGTAGGGAAGAAGAAGGGTAGAGTAGGGAGTGGGTAGTAGTAGAATCCTGAGCGCAGCGAGGGATTCAAAGCTCGCCACTCGAGCTTAAAATAGTGTTGCTCCCGAGGTGAACACTGTAATTTTTATCACCCTCAATGAGAAAAATAAAATTGTCCGACCCACGTCAGGAATGAAGTTACTTCTCTGATATGATTTCAAAGAACAACAAAATTTTCGCAGCTGCCATCTTGGATTTACATTTTGACCTCACTATCGACTATAGCACCTTCGAAAACTATGAAAACGATTCCCATGATGAAAAGTTTTAAAATTTTCGCAGCCGCCATATTGGATTTACATTTTTATCTCACTATTGGCTTTAAAACCCCCAAAAACTATGAAAACGACACCAAGGACGAAAAAAATTAAAATTGTCGCAGCCGCCCTCTTGGATTTTCATTTTGACCAAAGTTACGCTTTCTCTCTCTTGCCAGCCTGTTACTTGTTCATACAGTTTTCGTGATTGAACTCTGTGGTGATTGGAACTTTTACAATATCCACATTACAAATTCAAATCACTTTTAGTCACAAGGGATTAAAAAGCTATTTTAGTCCCTGTTTACCAAGAATAAACTAGCTCTTTTTGAATAGATGTGATAAAAAAATATGTTTATCACATTATATCAATGGTTTATAATAATATTCATATTTTTGAAAACACCTATTGTACATTCAACAGGAGGAAAATTAAGTTTTTTCGTCATAATTATGATTTTATGATGTTTTCCTATCATAGTGAAACCACATGGTTCCCTACTACTACGCATCACCAATCCGATGAGCAGTAAAAAACATATTAATTGACCGTTACTGACTCACGGTTGAGTACTAGGTTACCATAACTGTTGAGAAGTGACGTCATTCTTACTTTAGTATGCTACTAGGAAGGAACCAGTCGGTGTCTTCGGTTTTACGAAGCTCTACGGCTCATTGCTTGGCTATGAAGCGTGAAGTCCTATGTTCGAATCTCAAGTAAAGCAGTAGGTACTTGATACCATATTCTTTGTAACAGGCAGGCCTAGAATTCAGGAGTTTTTTTTTCCGATAAAAGGTTTAGTTCGTCCCAACATGCCAAAACACAAGAAGACAAAACTATAATTATTATTAAAAGACTCCAATTTGTTTGCCAAGATAGTCTCATGCATGACATGACATGTGATGCAGAGGAATGAGGGACACGTAGTAAATAGTTTTGAGTAAGAATGGAAGACCGATGGATGGGTTGTGTGAACGATGATATGGCTCGAAAGGGGGGAATACTGAGATAACGACTTGACTAGTACAGATGTATGTAAGAAGACCCCAAATAAATTGGAATATGGGCAGGAGGATGATGAAGTTGTTTGCCAGAGTCACAATATACCTAAAGCCATGGGAAAAGCCCATAGAAACACCATTGGACGTCTACAGGCTGATATTTATCTATGAGTCAGCGGTCAAATAGTACTAGGCTAATATAAAATGTTAAGAGATGACGTCACTGAATTGAGATGGAAATTCTTGCATTATTGTTGTATAAAGAAGTGCGATAATCATATATAATAATTTTATTATTAATAATCATCCGTAATCAATCATTTAATTAAAGAATATCAATAGGACTAGAGAATCGGTATTTCCCAGTAAATGAGACGCGGTTAGACAGCCAGTGATATTTTATGATGAAATTGTGCTTAAGGTCAGAATTGACTTGAAAAGTTGTAACCGACCCTAACATTTTTCAGGCAAAAGGTAAGCAGATATTGTTCCTAACTGAAATTATTAGATTTGTCAGTTGCTCTTTACCCCCAACGGAAAATAAGGCGCTCTTATTACATCAGTATTATCGCGTTAAGGTAATGGAGAGGGCTATGCTTGGAGTTTCCGTGCGTGATCGAATCAGAAATGAAGAGATCCGCAGGAGAACCAAGGTGACTGACATGGCCCGTATGCCAAACTTAAGTGCCAGTGGGCAGGGGACATTATTCGAACAGATGTCCGATGGGGCCGAAAGGTTCTGGGGTGGCGACCGCGTATCGGAAGACGTAGCGTAGGAGCGCATCCCACAAGGTGGACCGATGATCTTGTGAAGGCCGCAGGATTCCGCTGGATGCGAGCACAGAACTGGTCGAAGTGGCGGTACTTGGGCGAGGTCTCCTCGCAGTGGTCGTCTTCTTCGGCTGAAATGATGGATTATGATGATGATTGTTCTATATCATATTAATTAAGAACCGTTAATCGAAATATTAATGTCTACGTTGGTTTGGAATCGTGATCGGCATATTATAATCGGTGCCAAGGTTCGAACCTAGCGTTGCGTCAATTCCTTTTACGCACGCACTCGCAATGTTGTGTGAATCGATTTTTTTATCGATTATTTTTGTAGAGAATCGATTTTTAATGCTGTTCTATTCTTGAGAATAGGTTACGACACCTCTGTTGATGACTCTGTGTTAATTTAATACTCTTTCGAATTTGTTTATCAACTTTTCTAATGTTATAATGCTAAAACTTTCTATTGAGGTAACCTAGTTTTCAAACACTGCTAATGTCGGATAGTTGTCGTTTGTGTAAAATTAAAACGGTCACCCAGTGAACCCCCTTAACAGGTTACAAATTGGTTGGAATAAAATGTGATCCCAGTGTCTTATTGAGAAAGGCTAAAAGTGCATAATGGCCCTGCTTTTAGAGCGCTAACACACTGGGACGCCATGGTGACGTCGCCGGCTACGTAGCCATGGCTCCTACTGTAGCCAAATGAGGTTGCCAAATAAGTAGCCAGCAACACGCGGGCGTAGGCCCTGGCGATCAGTTGGCCACTGAGTGAGGGAGGCGTAACTTGTATACAGAATACTGGCGACCTGGCTACGCGTCACCAGAACCCTAATGGCGTAAAACACGATCAATCAGAATCTGAATCGTTTTGAAACAAATTGCTTCCATTGCTTCAAGAGTTCGAAAACAAAATCTGCTCAACAACGTAAATAACGCAATGAATGTTGTCGAACTGTCAAAATGAAACAAATTAGTCGTAATCGTTTACTAAAATATCTTACGTAATTAGATAGCAAGACCCCAGTAAACAGTCTCCACGTAGGGGCCGGTTGGTCGTGGCTACGTTTACAAATTGGCGACGTCGCCAGGCCGTAGCCAAGTGAGTTCATACATTTCAATAGGAATTGTTTTGATACGTAGCCGGCGACGCGACCATGGCGTCCCAGTGTGTTAGCGCTCTAAAAGCAGAGCCATTGTGCACATTAGCCTTTCTCAATAAGACAATGGGATCACATTGTTATTCCAGCCAATTTTAGACAGTTTGTAACCTGTTAAGTGGGTTGACTGGGTGATAGTTTTAATTTTACACAAACGACAACTATCCGACATTAGCGTCCCAGTGTGTTAGCGCTCTTAGTAAAATAAAGACATCCCTTATTATTAAACGCAGGGTAAAGTTAGAACCTGTATAATCTTCAGATTAGGCATACATTATTGTAGGTCTCAGTTAGGTATAACTTTACTCGCATACGTTTATTGCGGGGGATAGTGTAGAATAAAAAAAAACACAAGTATATTTTTTGTTTCAGCAAATTATTTATGTAATTTAAACATCAGAACAGCTGTTTTCTAGGCCATTACGTCAATTCAATGAATCGGTAGTCCCCAGTCCAATGAGATAGGTACGTTTATTTTTATCGCAATGTTTGGGACTCGAATCTTGACCCAATTGTCCAAGTAACTGCTTCCTTTGACCTCATCATTCAATCAATCATCTCAGCCTCTCAGTCCACTGCAAGACATAGGCTTCTCCCAGGCTGCGCCAAAAAACCCTGTCCTCAGTCTTCTGCATCCAGTGTGTCCCAGCAACCATTTAAAGGACGTCAAGGTGGCATACTGATATACAAATCATAGTTACTATTACCCTTACCAAATCGCCAATCTGTCTTGAGCAAGCGTGGTGATTAATGCTCAAGCCTTCTCTGTATGAAAACAGGTCTTTGCCTTGAGGAAGTTCTTTGAGAAGGAGGTCGTCCGGGGAAGAACTACCACCATAGCTTCATTTTGCCGCCTGGCAGCGTTGCTTTGTTCCGGTTTGAAGAGCATGGGAGTGTTGTTACAAGCTGAGACATTTCAGCTTGTCTCTGGGATGACAAAGACATTTGTGATGTGATTACAGATGGGCATAGACAACGGTGATCACTTACCATCAAACCATGAGATAGATTAAGCTAAGCAGCCATAATTCCCAACATTAGCAGATGGTGATCACAGAATGTTTGACAACATGATTGTCTTACAAAGGGGTATCGTGTTATGTTACCCAGTAACTGGGTTGTGCAGGTCAAATAGGCAGTCGCTCCATGTAAAATACTCGTGTTCAGCTGCTTCCGGTTATACTGGAAGCCGACCCTTAAATAGTATAGCTGATGTTGGTGATCACAGAATGTTGTTGTTGAGACATGACATAATATGTTGCAGGCAGGAGGATGCTGCTGCTCATCCCTTATATCCTCTAATAGATAAATTTGATACGCACGTACCAGGGAAGCATAACACAAAAAGGAGAAACCCATAAGTTACCCAGCAGTGAAAGGAACAAGGCTTCCAATGACGTAGATGAATAGATAAAACTCGAAGATTTTTAGAAATTACGTCGATTCATCGTTTCTAGATCAATAGTAGATTAATAAAGTTCAAACAGTAGCTATTAATAGGAACCTATTTTCGTAGTCTTGCGGGGGAAGGCAAAGGTGTGGGCCGGTATAAAGAGGATGTTCCAGGCTGGAAATAGGCTATTCCTAAGTTGTGAGTGTCAAAGGCGTTACTGGCGTTTGCGGGTTAGTCGGCATATTATTGAGGGCTATCAACAAGTGTAATAAATCGGTATATCATTGCTTTTTATGAAGGGGTAAACATATTTGCGTCTTTTTGACTTGATTTTTTTGTTTTAACAGATTTTCTCCAAAATCGTGGGTCACCTTTGTATATATTACGAGACAAGCGACGCCTAATATAGGATGCTGCATCGAATTCAAAAATATTTCTCACCTACAGTTTGTCTACTCTATTGAATTCAGAAGAATGTGATACCTCGTTGTGATCAAACATATCGGACATCACTTAGGCAGCAAAAAAACCTGACAGTATAATGTTTCAAGTTTTCTTCTATATTGAAATCAGTGCTGCTCATATTGCAAAAAAATAATTCATCCCACTGGCAGCATAAATATCTGATGATACCTAATGTTTGACAGTAAAATGACAATAATAAGCTTTTTTTTTCTTTTGGCAACTGATGCGATGTCAGGTATAAAATTAATGCTCACCCACTTTAAGATGTGTAATTGATAGATACTGGCATAATAGTCGACATCGGCAAAGTTATCGAAAAGAAAGGGTGTGGACATAAACACGGTACGCTGACCGCTATCTGGTACGGTGTTCAAGAGACACAGGACCTGACAGGATGTGAGGTTTGTGCATTCTGAGCGGATGATGAAATGTGTGAAAGATTATGATTGTGTGAGTCCCAGGATTCTATGGGTAAAGAACCAAGGTGGGACTAAACTCTATCTTTATTATATGTGTTTATGCACCTGATAAGGGAAGCTCGCCTTCGAGGGGAGAATTTTGGGGAAGTATAAGAGATATAGTGAATGGAAGTCTCCAAGCATAACAATCTTCTCGTTTGACGTAGGGAGACTTTAATGGTTGGGTTGGTGTGAAGAAGAATGGGTACGAAAATGTATTAGGTTTATTTGGGGATGATAGAGTGAATGAGAATGGGATGAATTTACTAGAGATATGTGTAGAGAAGAATTAGTCGGTTATGAACACTATGTTTAATCATAGAAATCACAGATATACGTGGTATAGGCAAGACGGTAGAAGTTTGATCGACTTTGTGATTGTGGATGAAAGATTAAAGAGTAAATTAACAGATACTAGAGCATATCGGTGTTTTAATGTAGGGACTGATCATTATCTGGTTATGTGTCCGGTGGATGGTCTGTTCAGGCATTGGCGTTACTGAGTTGGAGTTCCTGTGACTGCTCTAAAAGAGTTAAAGTAGAAAGATAGCAAGAATTGAAAGTAAAAGAGGAATATAAGATGGACGTGCAACTACAGACGGATAAAATATTTGATGATATGAATGATTACAGCCTAGAAGAAGTATGGGATATAGCGAGAAATAGTATGGTGCAAGTAGCCACAAAAGGATGTGGTCTGAAGCAGAGGACATGTAGTAGTAGATCAAATTATTCTTGGGTAGATGGTGAAGTAAAAGAGGATATGAGGAAGAAAAAAGAGGCCTGGCTGGACATTAAACAGGCCTCTTTTTTCATTCTATTCTATTCTCTTGAAACAGGCAACGAATGTGACAGATGATTTGGAAAGAGTGATGAAGAAATACTCTGAAATAAAAACGAAAGTGAAAGAGATGGTAAAAATGAAGAAGGATGTAAAAGAAGAAAAGTATAACGGGCAGTTCTCTGATAACTTCAGAGCCAACGTTAAACTAGAGTTGTTAGACAGGGTTGTGTAACGTCACCGTGTCTGTTCAACTTGTACATGGATTTGTCTGACAGATTTGAAAGATGGTAAAAATGAAGAAGGATGTAAAAGAAGAAAAGTATAACGGGCAGTTCTCTGATAACTTCAGAGCCAACGTTAAACTAGAGTTGTTAGACAGGGTTGTGTAACGTCACCGTGGCTGTTCAACTTGTACATGGATAGTTGTCTGACAGATTTGAAAGAGGGTGAGTGCGGACTGAGGATGAATGAGTTGCCTGTCAGATGCCTTCTCTACGTAGATGATCAAGTTCTACTTCCATCGTTAGCAGAACAGTTACAAGACATGGTGACTGTGATGGATGAAGCATAAAAGATGAAAGGAATGAATATAAATGTGAATAAGACGAAGAGAAGAGGAGGAAGGAAGAGGGTGTGAGACGTGAAAATAAATGATAAGAGTGTGTGAGCAAGAAAGTGAGTTTGTATATTTGGGGACTCGGTTTATAAGGAATGGAAAGATTGATGAAGATGTGGAAAAGAGAGCAAATGTATAAAATAAAGTGAATGGTGCTATACATGCGATTGTGCCCAAAAAGAGTCCACTGGCTATTCACAATGGTGTGCTGGTGCCTACGCTTATGTATGGAAGTGAATGTTGGGTGTGGCAAAAGAAGCATGCAAGTAGAATAAATGCAGTGGATATGTGTTCCTTGCGAAGGATTGTGGTGTGACTATAATTGATACTCGTAGGCTGAGGAATGATGTGATAAGGCAACGGTGCGGTTTAAAAGAAGATGTAGTGACAAAAATTTAAAAGAGTATGCTTAGATGGTTTGGTCATATTCAGAAGATGAATGAAATGCGACTAACAAAGGTATTTACAAGACAAATGTGAGTGGGAACGCCGGGAGGGGACGCCCTGGGAGGACATTATAGTGACCTTATCGATTAAGTTCTTCAGAAAGGTCAGGTGCGTAGTACTCGCAACCGGCGTGCGTGTATGACCAGATGTATGAACGTAAACGAGGCAAAAGGAGTACCTATGTAAGGATCGTAGCAGGTTGCCTACCCCCGTGGGAAGAAGGCGTGAGTTTTATGTACTGTCCATAATAATAGTGACTGTTCATAAGCTGTCCTTGTAATATTGCACCAATGTCTCCGTAATTTACGTGCACATTAAAGAATATGAATAAGATTTTTTAATATGTACATAAATTGTGTCTTTTTTTGATTTGTGTATAGGAAAAGCCATGATTTACTTCATAGGGACGATTTTTAAAATAACAATCCTTTTTAAGCTGAGTCACACAGTCTCTTTCATGTGATTTTATAACAGTTACTTTATCATAATAACAAGTCATCCAGTGAAAGTAACAGCGTGTTTCTCTTCTAACAAAGGAGACAACAAAACTAGATCACTAACAATGTAATCGTAACTAGACCGATTAATTGATTTAAAGAATCGATTCCGTTAACACCCATCACTAGTAACAAGTCCACATAGACTCTAGACCAAACGACGCCATCTTTTTAAGCTGACAGCTGACCATTCAGCGAATGCATCGCGTCATTCTACGTTCTATAATTAAACAGTTGTTAGCGTCTATTTACTACCTTGCTAGTTCCAGCTGTTTTTTTATAGTTCTGTAACCACAGCGCCACAATACGCTCGCCCTTCATCACTTCCTAGGGGTCGTCCATTAATCACGTGATGTTTTTTAGCAAGTTTTTAGCAACCCTCCCCACTGGTGATACGTGGTGAGGTTTTATACAAACCCCTTACGGAAAATCACGTATATTTTTGGTACCTTTTCGTTTTAGAAAACGCGCGTTCAACGAAAAAATAAATACCTACACGTGAAATCTCACCACACCCCTCCTTTCCTTTCCCCCTTTTTTCCCGTGATTAATGGACGATCCTCTAGTGGGAAGAAAAAGTGGCGCAATAAACTCACCAGCAGCACAGTGTGTCTGTCTGTCCGTCGGTCCGTCTGTCTGTCTGTCTGTCTGTCACAACTCACAGGCCTGTATCTTAATAAAGATTACGAGTTACTATGGCCTCTTGTCCTAGCAAATGATAAAAAGAAGGTAAAAAATAATAGATTTAGTGATACGGAACCTTCAGTTCGCGAGACCCCAATTGGCCGGCCTTTTTGCAAAGTTTCAGCTGCTTTTATTATTTCCAACAAGCACGACGGCGACGCTTACGCGCCGCTTAGACGCTTTATTACGGCAAAGCGCTTTTCGCTGCAGCGATATGAAAATGTTCCGCTTGACGACAACTTATCTAGGTCAGAAGGGCTCGGGGAGATCTGACGTCAGAGTGCATTCGAACACCGGCCACCAATCCCAAAAAGGTCGTATAAACCAACCTCGTTCATTGTAATATTAACCCTACACGCTTTATATAGTGACGAAAATTAAATTTCCAATATAATTACGAATTACCTTGCTTCTATTTTATTTTCGAAAGGTCGTTTAAGTCGTTTGTTTAAATTGAATCTTATCTGGTAACGATTAGGTTCGGATTTGATCAGGTTTCGACTATTGCGTTATGTTGGCATGTTTTGAAGGTCTTATTAACATACAAAAGCTCTTTTAGTGTTATGGGCGCCTGGTACTTTGTCACCGTGTGAGCGGTAAAGCGTGATTTTTAAATTACCGTTTGTTCGTATATTATTTACCCGACTGCATAGATGGGTAATGTTTTGAAAGGCGCTAATAACAACATCTGCCATCACCAGTTTGTCTACCAAAAATGGTTATTTTCCAAGCCATCCAGCGTTCCTGTTTGAAGGGTAGGGAAGACTTTAAAATTAGAGGCACATGAGACCTTGAATTTGGAAACCTCCTCACCCCTACGGTTATATTAGGGGGCGGTAACCATTTCCAATCAGCAAAATCGTCGCTACATAGCTAAAAAAAATGATCTGGGTAAGAAAAAGTCAATGTTGCACGTACTGCCGACTTTTCATCCTAATATCTAGGTAAATAGGTCACCAGGTCGCGCGATATCCATGGGCGCGCCTCGATGCATATTATACCTACTTTCAAAACTTTCCGGTTGCAGCTTCCAAAGTACAGGCAATTGTAACAAAAAATGTAAAAAAACTAGACTTTACTTAATAATAAAGATAACATCACACCTGTAGTCCCCGAAAGGGTTAGGCAGAGGTGTACCTATAATGCCTACACGCACATTTCGCCCAGGACCTCAAGCTCCGCACCTAGACTTTAAAGTTTGAAATCAACACCCACCGAGCAAGCGTGGTGATCAATGCTTGTTTCTTCTTTGTATCAGAAGGGGCCTGGGTCCTGCAGGGGGACATCCAGAGTGATATTATATACTCTTCTTAAAAATATAAGTTTCAATGATAATCTATTTGACTGAAGCATGAGTTTAACTTGCACGAAAATAAAATATTTTCCTTTGTTAACAGAAGCAAAAAAAAACAGTTTATCAACAAACTCATCGATTACCAAACCATAATATTATTAAAACGATCCAAAGCAATAAACCATAATAATAATTGAAGAACAAAACAGTTCTGTTTTCAGTTTTGTATAAAATAATAATATTTGTAAGTTATGTTATTGACTATAATGCTTCCTTGCTGAAATCCTTTGTGTTGTGATGTGTAAGTGTTGTGTGGATGATGTAATTACAGTGTCCACTGTCCAGTATAATTTTATATTCCAGAATGGCGCTGCTTTGCTAAAGATAATCCCCAAAAACATGTTAAATTCCGTACATTTCAACTGAGTTCCATATTTTACCTAATTCAACAAATTCTGCTCAGTAAGAAAATATGGTAACTACGCATAGACTGAATCCAACGATTCACCAATTTAAAACAAAAATAATCATGCTACTATTTCGGTATTAAACACTTCTTCATTAAAATTCAGACCTTATTTCAAAAGGTATAAAGTTTTATTTCCTTCGCTGTGTTTTCTGATGGTTTATTCAAATGAGTTTAGTCCAACTTCTTAACTTCCTGCTCGCCTAGTACTATTCTGCGCAGTTACATAATATAATGCAAGGTAACACCTGTAGCTATTAATCACGCTGATGGCACGTGTATATTATCTAGTAGGGGTAAGCAGAATTGAAGGTAAAAATTACAAGATCTCAGTATATCCTGATTTTTTCTAGTCAGCTGTCGACTGAAAATTAGAGGGAAGTACCAATGGTTCTCTACAGCCTTGGGCTTGGCCACCTAGTCTTTTTTCTATTTACTTCATCCAGGAATTATGTCAAATTGTAAAATAAATGTGAACTATCAAAATAAAATTGAAAAAAAGCAGTTACTTAAGACTCCCGAAAGCTTCAGAAAATTAATTTTTCACCACTCCCGCACGAAAGAAGTGTCTTTCCTCTACGAAAACAGTGAGGAAAGTTGGTTTTTCCTCACTGCTTGAACAGTGAGGAAAGTTGGTTTTTCCTCACTGTTTGAACAGTGAGGAAAGTAATGATCCCGTTCAGAAACTAACCTTGCCTGATTTTTTTATGTTAAGGTTTAAAGATATTTTAAAATATAAAGAATTATTTTGATTTGCTTTGTGTCTATTTAATTTATTTACCTATGATGACTGAATACTTTCTTGCTGGGAGTGGTGAAAAGTTTTGTATGCAACTTGTGAGCAAGTTCATTTGCTATTCGTTTTGTTGAGTCTTTCGCTTACTCAGGATTGAAATTTATAATCACTCGCTGCGCTCGTGATTCTATTTTTCAATCCTTCGTTCGCTCAAGACTCAAAATCAAAACTCATAGGAAAAACGAACTTTCCTCACATGTTGTATAAATAACTATTGCCAGTATCGAATGGCCATTCATCCACAAAACACTGGACAAGACTGCACAATCAAGTGCCAGTCTTTACGGGTAGTCAGTGAGAAGCCCGAATATCTGATAACCTGACTTACCAAGAGGTATTGTGTTGTATTGTAAGTTGCTGGGTTGTGGAGGTCAGATAGGTAGTCTCTCCATCTAAAATACTGGTATACAGCTGCATCTGGTTAGACTGGAAGCAGTCCCCAATATAATTGAGAAAAGGCTAAGCAGATCAAGAATAAATGGTCTATAATTACCATACCCTCAAAATAGCCAATCAATGGTGCTCAAGTCTCGTGCAAAGCCTCGGTAACGTGACAACCAGAGAATAATCAACAAAAAGTGACAGCTACCTGGCTTGTGCCCAGGTTCACCATAGCAACACCGTCGTAATTGGCTCAAACTGTACTTTCTAATGATATATTACACTGATTTGGATGTACTTACGTCAATTTCTTAGAAATTCTCTCGTATCGGAATCCACCTTGGGATTAAAGCTCAAAATTTGTATCTTGTGACTTGTTAATAATGGTAGGCTTAGCCCTGGTCAAACTGTAGGATATATTGTGTGGAGAAAAGAATGTAAAGGGATAGGGCGAGTAAAGGGAGGAATACTGAGACCACGGGTGATAGAGATGTATCGAAGAAAAAGACATGTTGTGCGCACCGCTAATAGATTGGGAAAAGAACAGAAGTATGATGTAGTCTAGTAATTGGATGGGTAGGTCAGATGTCAGTAACATAGCCACTGGTTACACTGGAAGCCGACAATAACATAGTTGGAAAAAGGATAGGCGTATAGGACGTAAATCCTTATCAATATTGTGTAGTCTATAATACATAAATGTAATACAGACTATAATAAATGATCTTATGACTTGACATATAGTAATTATCTTTTCTTGATTATTGGTACATTAAAGTTAATGAACAAAATAAATAATCAACAAAAGAAATGACGACTTATCTTTATGCCTAAAACCACTGCGTCCCAATTTTCTATAGTGAGATAAATTGAGAAAAAAACAATTTAAAATTAACAGATTTCTAATCTAAAACATATAATCACAACAACTATCCCCCCCACTAAATAATAATCATACAGTATCGTTGCCATATGTTGTGACTGAGCCAAAAAGAGATAGAAGATAGGAACACACAAGTCAGAAAGAGATAACCGAATGTTTGTCAACATACAGAATGTATTTTTAGATATGTTTCCGCGAGTAGAATTTAGATAAGTGCTGTGAATTAGTATATCAACAGTTTTATCGTTTTTATAGGTTAGTATGTTTCGGATTCTGTAGTTGATTAATTACAGGAATAGAAAACTTATCAGCGCTTTTAAATTGTGGAACGAAAATGATAAAGATATTTTTGTAATTTGTGAGAATTTTTACCCCGAAGTTTTTGAGACACAAAAAAAAAAAACGAGAATATGGGTCAAAAATTTGGAACCGATGACAACTTAAGCGTTGAAAATGAGGTTAGCATCCATTTGCTTCCGAAGAAGCAAGAGTTACCGATAGACTACCATCTTCTTTATTTATAGCGGTTTCTAAAGCTGTATCATCATTATATCAGCTACCATCCACTGCTAAACATGGCCTTCATAAAAATAGCTTGGCAGACGGATTGCTGATCGCAGTACGTATGTTATTAGCAGACAAGAGGACGCTGCTGCCTAACCTCTTGACTTCTTTAGTGGCTTTAACATACTCACGGGTAGTCAATTATTTTGTGGATCTCAGACACTACGTTTTAACCACATATAAATGATCATCATCAAACTGTTACGCAAATTTAAACGCGTGCTCAAACTGCGTATGACACCTATTGACGCACATGTACGCACTGGATTTAATTGACATGCCGTGCACAATGATGATACATGTTAAAACCTCTGTGCTCCTGGTAAGATTCAAGTTCAGGGATTAATTTCTAAAGTAGTTGCGCGGGTTGAAAACAATGTGGTTTTAGAAATGCCAAAATCATTAAAAGAAAAGATCGTGAGGAACCCTAGAATTATTGTTCTGAATTCACTAAAATGCAGTGAGCAGGCGTGGTGATCAATGTCGTCCCCTCTCTTTATAAGAAGAGGCTTTGTCTTGCAGTGAAACAATATAACAAGTCGCAAATAATAGACCAAACTGTTTGCCTGCTCCGCCATCTATTGAACAAATATCAATAATATGTTATCGCATAAAATGCATGATTTGCAAACGTGCCATCATGTTAAAGATAGCATGTTCTCTGCTCACCTCATAAAGATAAGGAGGGAATCAATTCACTCTAAAGATAAACAATGGAAGAACACTCGTGTTAAATTAAATCAGCTGTTTTTCACGGCATGTGAGTCGCATGGTTGCATGCTTTCTTTATCGTTATGTCTTTAAGACTTCTGGTAGCCTAGTACTTACAGGAAATAATATGAAGACGGTAGAAATCACAGTCATCGAAGAAAGTGGGCCACTAGATTTCATATTTTTGCTATGCGGAAAGATGAGCATACCTTTCGGAACTTTTGCTGTCCTAATATTTACCGAAAATAAGTGCGAAGACAGCAGCAAGTGTAACCGCCAAAAATGGGGTTTTCCAAAATCTGGTTATTTTTATCTAGAAATTAGTAAGCAACCCAATTTCCCATGCCAAAGATTTGCAATTCGGATTGACGTCAATTTGGATTCAACATCAATAAAATTACGACAATTTGACAACCGATTCGACTGCATGTACATAGCGTCACGCCTGGAATGTTTTGAGTGTGGATGTGGATGCATGAAGACGAAAGAAACGATGAATGGATTGTGTGAAAGATGATATGGATAGTAAGGGGTGAACACTGAGATGAATGACGGCTGATAGAGATGTATAGAAGAAAAGACGTTGCGCCGACCTCGAATAAATAGCTATAAGAGCAGGATGATGACGCCTGTGTGGTAAGGGGTAGGCAGAAACGTGCAAAAGAATACAATAATATGCAGCGGAGTGAAATAATATGACTATCAAACATTCAAACATAGACGTCCTTGCGATACCATCGTGAATGATAACAATTTGATAAGTTATCGATTTCTAAATAGGTTAGCTATCAGTAATTTTTATGCGAAAAAAAAGACGTTAATTTTGGCTGCATCGCCAACAAGCAGTGAGTAAGCGTGGTGATCAATGCTCTTTCCTTCTCTCTATAGGAAGCCTTTTTTCTGCTGTGGGTACAAACTTATATAATGATAGGTATATTATTATATCATTGGAAAATATCGCATTTGACCAGTATCTCACCTGCGTGCTTAACATCACCACAATAGCAACGGACGACGGAAGAATAGACAAAATTAAATAATTATCTGTCATTTTGTTCCGTCGACAAAACCCGTTTCTATGGTTGTCTGGCTACGCGTGCTGATGCGCTGGACGGTGGTGCACGCTTGCCTACAGGTCACCTATTCACTCTCGATTTGAAGATACCCAGGCTATAGCTATCGGTTACAAACGTCCTTTCGTCATCAACATCTGCATAATATAGGGTTTCGCCAACTATGTTGGAGTCGGCTTCCAGTCTATTCGGATACATGAGACTACCTGCAACTCTGTCAAAGATCTACAAAAAACAGCCGGGAACGACGGCTTAACTTGCTTTCCCAGGCACGGAGGGGTCTCGGTATGAGATGGATGCTCACCTACGGACCTTGCTTGCTTGCCTTATTATGTCCACAGTAATGTGTACAAACTCTAAAGATATCTAGTAAATAGATATATATCAACAGTTCTTCCGACATCGTGCATATAAATAAATAAATAAACCAAAATACACGTACCTATACTTCTCGCCACGTTTTTGGAGCGCTTCCAAAAATGTGTGTGAGTAGTATAAACTGTATTCTTATAGTTAAAATCTGTTTATATTCATTCGCGGGTTAAGAATAGTGGTTAAGCGTGTGAGGTTAAGATTCTGATGTGTTAGGTAACCGATGGAATTTAAATTTAATCAAAATGTTGTGGAATTCTGTGTAAGAGCCATACCTATTTCTGCCGCTTACCAGCGTGCAGCGTTCCGGTTTGACGGGTATGGGTGCCGGTCTAATTTCAGGCATTTCAGCTTTGTCTCTGGGATGGCATCCCCATCATAGCTTGACCACAATAGAAACGGGTTTTGTCGACGGAAGAACAGACAAAATGACATTTTCAATCAATCAGTCTGTAATTTTGTCTATTCTTCCGTCGACAAAACCCGTTTCTATGGTGGCCATGCTACCTACGCGTGCTGGTACTGCAGGCAGGTGTCATGGGTGGCTTTGGCCACTTACCAATAGATGGCTACCCCGTCGTGTTTGCCTTCTAACTAAAACAGGCTGATATTTTATAATGAAACCGTATTACATAACTATTATTGAACCTTTTCAAATCAAGTGTTACAAGTAGTGGTGGGTGTAACGCGTCAAATTGTTGCTAACCAATCACATTATCGCACTGTTGCCAAGTGCAATACTTGAGTATAGTTTGTGGTAATTTGTCACGTTTTTGAATTTTATTACAGCCATGTTAGTATGGATTTATTAATGCAATTTGAATTGCTTATGTTGTTTGACGTTCTTGTATTACGAAAAGGCTATTAAAGTTATGAAAGGGATTTGATACAGAAATACTAGGACGTTGGTCTAGTGGTCATAAGTGCTACTGCTGAGCATGAGGTACTGAGTTCGATTCCCTGGTCGAGTAAAGTGATATTGGGTTTTTTCCATCGCGAATTTTTCAGTAGTAGCCCGGAGTCTGTATTTTTGCCCGGTTGATGGCAATAGACTCGCCCCCTATTACACGGGACTAAATGTCAGTGTATTATGTAAGTATACCTCTGCCCAACCCTTCGGAGATGGAGATGAGATGTTATGTTGATTGATACTGGGACAAAACCAGGGACTATAGAAAATAGAGTAAAGTTATCAAAGAAGAGAGAAATATACAGTCCTTTCGCAGTTGTTTTACCTCTGACAGCAACACATTAGCATCCTTATTACAATGAGAATAAAGATCATTGTGATGCACAATCAGAGAGATAAAATAACTGAAAAAGCTCTGTTTTTTTTGGAGAGCTTATTTATTTTAAATTGTTTTAAACATAAACTAGATTGAACCTACTAGTATTATTACAGAAAATTATATTAATGGCATGTGTTTAATTGAACCTTTAATAATTTCCATTTTGTGCTCCTAAAAATATTATTGAAACTGTAATATTATAATGATTGCACTTATTTTTGTGAATCTCAAATAATTATTATTAAAAGATTTGCATCATTGGAAGCTTTTAAAGTTTTTAGATGTTCATTAATTTGAAAAAGTGTTTATCATTAGTTTTGTTTTTAGAGGATCAGTCAAATATTTCCCGTAATTAATTTACTTTCTTTCGTTTCTAAGTTTTGAGTTTGACCTACTCTTTGAGGGTCACAAACAAAACACTACAGTCCCTTTAAAATTTTTGTCTCTGTTACTATTTTATCCTATTATTTACTTACATGACATGGTGAGCTCTTTATAACCTCAGTTTTGTCCCACTTTCAAATAACCTTGGTTCTCTTCTTCCATGCATTTCCGGCAGCTGTCATCTCAGTACTGAGCTGACCCCCCACTCTAGGGGCTGATTTGACCACTGAAACTGAACGCGATCAGCATATTTAAACTGAGTTTAAGAGCTGTCAGTGTCAATATTCCACAACAATAATGACACTGACAGCTCTTAAACGCAGTTTAGATCTGCCGATCGCGTGCAGGTTTATTGCTGAAATTGCCCTTAGCCATATCATAATAATGATGTAACACGAACAACATCCGTCCACCCTTTCTATAGTCTTCTCCCATTGATCATCTTCTGCCTGCCTTTCTCAACTATGTTGGGGTCGGTTTCCAGTCTGACCGGATGCAACTGAATACCAGTATTATACATGGATCTACTGCCTATCTGACCTCTACAACCCAGTTACTGGGTAACACGATACCCCTGGCTGTCAGACTTTCAGGCTTCTGACGACAACATAACAACTGTCAAAGATCTACAAATGACAGCCGAGACCAAAAGCTTAACGAGCTTTCCGAGGCACGGAGGGGTTGATATGTAAAGATGGTCACCCATCGACGGACCAACCGCGGCAAGCGTAGCTTAACCTGATCGATCGACCCGTGCGGCTGTTATTACTAAGCCACAAGCCCCTCACTCCCACTCTATTATAGAATTAAATACATCCAGGTGACAACAATAGTGGTCTTGTTCAAAGTGCTGTATTCGAAGCTAGCGTTGTAATGGAGCTGTTCACATAATACGAGCACCATTACGTCGCGACCTTGGCAGTGCGATCGTCATTTTTCTTCTTTTTTTTTTGTGATTAAGTGGGTACATCCAGGCACATTTCAGTTTTGTCTCTGGGAAATCGCAACGCATCGAGACTGTGGCCTATGAAATTGCTGGATTGACATAAAAAATCGGCACAACTCAGTGGCTTGCCTTCAGTCACAAAAAACATCCCTTTAAATTAATTTTCTCTCATTTCCCAGTCATGCCATAACTCACAAAGAAGACAACAGTAGGTACACTGCTGTTACTAGGCGCGGTTATCCTTGACCCACATTGTGTGATGCACCCGCCTTCCCCCCCCCCCCAGTGACCCGGTTTCCCCTTGCCCTGGATTCGCAGCTCTTTGTGAGAGTAGCATAGGGGGTGAAAATGTACCTTTGTCTGTTTCAGTTCTTTGTTCGTGGGATGTAACGGTGTTTTTGGGGGATTTCGCGGAAATGATTGAGTTTTTGTTTTGTTAAGAAATTTTAGATATGGGTGATTTACCATTTAATGAGCTTAGAACACCTGTGAACATTTTATAATTGGAGCATGAAATAAATAAACAGTTAAGCATGCCCTAACTCTACAAAAAATATGAGGTAGGATGAAACCTATTTATACCGAAATCCAAGTCTGTATTAAATTGTGACGAAGTGTCCTTAAGAAAGATTTTCCGTGTAAAACATATTGACAGTCTGTTAACAATTCTTCATGAATGTCGCTGCAGGCTGCATCTATTTTTTGCATGAAAAATTGGCGTGACGACGATACGGCGAATTTCACCCATAAAACTGAACGCGATCACCACATCTAAACCATGTTCAAGAGCTGTCAGTGTCAATATTCCACAACAATAATGACACTGACAGGTCTTAAACGCAGTTTAGATGTGCCGATCGCGTTCAGTTTTTTTTTACGGTGTTGCAAATCGCCAGTATATTGAAAGCATCTAACGATTTTTTTCTGTTATTCCAGATGCACAGTTGCGATCCCGTGCCGGCGGCTTCGCCACCGGCTTCCGGGCCCAATCTCCTTCTGCAACTAGGCCGGCTCATCATCAGGTCGCGCAGTTCCAGCCCCGCAGCCCGCGCCCCGCCCCAAGACCGTATCATACACTCCAAGCTAGTCGCTGCTAAACCTTCCACCAGCACACAGGTATGATTTCCTAGTACTTCTGATAATAATTCGCTACTCCTAAGCAGAGGAACGAGAAAAATGGCGTGCCAGTACCAGCTGCTACCAGCCACCCTTAAATTAACCTTTTGTCTATTGAATCCAGGTCCAAACTCAACCGAAGCCAGCAGAGACTGAGGAGCCGAAGCCAGCTGTGGTGGCTCAGCTCAACACCCGCGTGCAGGCACTGTGGGACGAACAGATCCCTGTCTGCATTGAGGTTAGTTATCATGACAACCTTGACAGGTTCACTGCTAACCAATATTGTAAGTAGTTAGTTCTTTGGTATGAATATGCAGTTAAACAAGAATACATATTATTTTGATGGCATTTTAGCTGCAACGAATTTTTTTTTCCACTTTTTTCATAAACTACAAGAACCAAAAATTATTTGCAGTAAATGCAGGTGTTGTAAAAGTTGGTGGTTTATGTGTGTCCATACCTAATAATACGAGATACGAGAATACGAGATGATGATACGAGAATGGACACCTGAAACACCTCACCAAGCCTGTTCGTCATCTAATAATAACCGACTTTGAGCCTTTTCGAATAGAGAAATATCGAGCATAGAGATTATCATGCTTATTCAGTACGTGTATTTTAGTTACGGGGATTTTAGTTAATAACTTGTGTTACATGTAAACAGACATATCTATAAATGCCGCCAGGTTTTAAACCTTCTAACTTAAGCTTAAACAGGGGGTCCTTCATCTCAGGAGTCCACCATCACCTCATCACTATTTAAATCCTACACAAAAACGAATGCTAATCACTCTCCAGGTGCTGTTAGCCCCGAACTGCCAGGACTGCTACAGCTTACTGTGCCGCGAGGGAGACTCTTTCGACAAGCATGCGCACCGCGCGCTGCTGCTGGAGAGGTGGACCATGAGGGCACAGGTGAAGAAGTAAGTTGCCATCATCATCATCAGACAAAAAACGTGCACGACTGGACATAACTCCCTCAAAAGTTGCCACAACGACCGCCTCCTGCGTTTAAAAAAATCATCACTGTATGGGTCTGTAATTCTCCCACTGCCTCGTCGCGTACAGCGACCCTTGTTTTGAGCCTCCACAATAGGGAAGATGACTAAAAAAATGTTTTTTGTCCGTCATGTAGATTATGAAAATAGTTATTTATCCAACATGTGAGGAAAGTTCATTTTCCTATGAGTTTTGATTTTGAGTCTTGAGCGAACGAAGGATTGAAAAATAGAATCACGAGCGCAGCGAGTGATTATAAATTTCAATCCTGAGTAAGCGAAAGACTCAACAAAACGAATAGCAAATGAACTTGCTCACATGTTGCATACAAAACAATTCACCACTCCCAGCAAGAAAGTATTCAGTCGTCATAGGTAAATCAATTAAATAGACACAAAGCAAATCAAAATAATTCTTTATATTTTAAAATATCTTTAAAACTTAACATAAAAAAATCAGGCAAAGTTAGTTTTTGAACGGGATTATTACTTTCCTCACTGTTCAAACAGTGAGGAAAAACCAACTTTCCTCACTGTTCAAGTAGTGAGGAAAATCCAACTTTCCTCACTGTTTTCGTAGAGGAAAGACACTTCTTTCGTGCGGGAGTGGTGAAATAGTTATTTATCCAACATGTGAGGAAAGTTCGTTTTTCCTATGAGTTTTGATTTTGAGTCTTGAGCGAACGAAGGATTGAAAAATAGAATCACGAGCGCAGCGAGTGATTATAAATTTCAATCCTGAGTAAGCGAAAGACTCAACAAAACGAATAGCAAATGAACTTGCTCACATGTTGCATACAAAACTTTTCACCACAACCAGCAAGAAAGTATTCAGTCATCATAGGTAAATAAATTAAATAGACACAAAGCAAATCAAAATAATTCTTTATTTTTTTAAATACCTTTAAAACTTAACATAAAAAAATCAGGCAAGGATAGTTTCTGAACGGGATCATTACTTTCCTCACTGTTCAAACAGTGAGGAAAATCCAACTTTCCTCACTGTTCAAGCAGTGAGGAAAAACCAACTTTCCTCACTGTTTTCGTAGAGGAAAGACACTTCTTTCGTGCGGGAGTGGTGAAAAATAACGTACACATATTTTTTATTTTTTTACGTTATCAAAAGATTTCGGCGATACATTAAGTTAAATTGTGCCATGACGTCACGAGCGTGTAGATTTTATACATACTTGTGACGTAGCGACCCCCACTCCCCAACTTTAATGCGTTGTATCTAAGTCATTTTTTATTAATATGATAAAGCAAAAAATACGAGTCTAATTATTATTTTTTCTGACGGACTAAATAGAATTTTTTTTTTTTTGACCCAGTCATCATCCCTGTTGATGATATTTAAGTACGTCCGGGTCTGGTGTATCCTTAGTAGTAAGTCCCGCTAGCAACGATCTCTGACTGGTTAATGTTTTCACCATAAAACCGATAGAGAGAGAACATCAGCCGTCCGGACATAGGCCTCTCCTGTCTCAATCTATGTTGGAGTGAGTTCCCAGTCTAACCGGATATAGCTGAATACCAGTATGTTCATAAAGCACTTCTTATATCAGAGTAATAATATCAAGTTCTTTCCACTTTCCAGGGGAGACCAGAGCCCAGCGTTCAGCACATCTCAATGGCTGCTGAATGCTGTGCGATCGCAGTTGCACTTCTCGCAGCTGTCGGCCTGGCTCGCCCGGCTGAAAGAGACCAGCGCCGACGATAGTCCCACCGAACGCAGGTAAATTATTATTATTAATTATAAATACATATGGGAACCTAGGTGATTCATTATGAAATACTATACATTGTATACATCTGGTTTTATGTTAAAATCAGTACTCAAGTATTATTATATTTACCCTGCCTCTTAAACTAGGTAAACCTGTATCTAAAGAGATAGTTTTTTTATTATTATTGTTTTTTTTATTATTATAAGGTAGCTTCACAGCTGACAGTAAGTATAACATTATTGTTATTCTAAACATTACGCCAATAACGAAGTACTAAGAACAATATGAAATAGAGAGTGACAATTATTAATATTGGGTCCCCATCTATGAAATTGGCGTTTTTTTCTCAAACTCAAACTCAAACTCAAACTCAAACCATTTATTTCAATTAAACCATTTACAGGCACTTTTGAATTGTCAAGGAGTCAGTCAGTCAGAAATATGAAGCTAGTTGCCCATTCCAAAGCGTAGGTTCCTATGGAGAAGAACGGGCAAGAAACTCCACGGACACTCTTTTAAAAAAATTATATTCTTACAAAATATTGTTTACATCATTCATGTTGAAATTATACATGTGAGAACAATGTAGAAAGACGTGTACGTAAAAAGCGTCCGTAATAAAAAATAAAAATAAAAAAACAATTCAAAAATTAAAATAAGCCGTGGCAGATAAGAGATGACCAGTCCCTACTGATGGCGCCCGTTCACGAACATGACGCATGGATCAGCACCGTTTAGCTCAACCATTTTGAAGGGAACTCGACGATCCAACACACACGCCACCACCAGCGAGACATTTGAGTGAGCATGACATACTCTTAGCCGCCAGGGCATATCGAGTCAATGAAAGACGTACCCAGCAAATGGCAGCTTTATAGAAGGTACATGGTCACAGTGCTCACACATGTGCTATGCAATTATACAATAAAAAAAAGAGATTGAAGCTATACAATTCAAAGATAGTTTTTGCAATCTTCAGCAATTCCAACAATATTTTTGAATGCTAATCAATTAGTTTATGCGCCCTTGTGGAGCTGGACCAGCGTTAAGCCAAGCATTTTTGTCAGCGATATAATCCCCAAGCTTATAATATGCTTGGCAGCATAGTGTGCGTTTTATACAAGATTTAAATTTCGTTTCATTTAGTTGTAGTATATGGGAAGGTATTTTATTGTAACATTTTAAACAGTACCCCATGAAAGATGAGTCTACTTTAGCCAGTCTGAAACCCGGTTGAACTAATTGGTCCCTATTTCTAGTACAATAATTGTGTCTTTCACCTCTTTTACTGAAAAGATTAAGATTTTGCCTGACGTACATGATGTTTTCATAAATATATTGACAAGGTACCGTCATGATGTTAATATTTTTAAACAGTTCCCTTAGAGAATCGCGCCTACGGAGGAAATATATTGCTCTAATGGCTCTTTTCTGCAGAATGAAAATAGAGTCGATATCTGCAGCCCGTCCCCAAAGTAAAATACCGTAAGACATGATACTATGAAAATAACTGAAATAGACTAGCCTCGCGGTATCTACATCAGTAAATTGACGGATTTTTCTGACAGCATATGCTGCTGAACTTAGCCGTCCTGCAAGAGATGTTAAATGAGGACCCCATTGCAGCCTTGAATCGAGCGTGATCCCCAGGAAAACAGTTTTATCTACAAATTCTAGCTTCTCCTTATTCAATACTATATCACAATCACTACTTTTAACATTCGGTAAAGCAAATCTTATGCATTTAGTTTTTTTCCCATTTAATACTAAATTATTAGCAGTAAACCAATTTTGGACCTGCAGTAGGGCGTTATTTACATCGTCAAGATTTGATGCACGTCTATTTATCTTAAAAATTAGGGAAGTATCGTCAGCAAATAACACCATTTGTGGTTGGTTTTTTAATAAATGGGGTAGATCATTAATATATACTAAAAAGAGGAAAGGACCCAATATCGAGCCTTGAGGAACACCCATTTTTACTTTTAAACCGAGTGAATTTACACCATTAATTTGAACTTGCTGTTGTCTATCATTTAAATAAGATTTTACTAAACAGAGCGCAAGTTTACCTAGTCCGTAATGCTCAAGTTTCAAGAGTAAGGTTTCATGATTTACGCAGTCAAATGCCTTGGAGAGGTCACAAAAGATTCCTATGGCATCTTGAGCCTCCTCCCACGCTGTAAATATGTGTTTTAATAAGGTGACACCGGCGTCAGTTGTACAACGACCTTTGGTGAAACCATATTGCTGATCGTGTAAGATTTGGTTGGTGTTAAAATGATTAAGCATTTGGTTTAGCATTACCTTTTCGAACACTTTGCTGAATACCGGCAGCACGGATACTGGTCTATAATTGTTGGTGTCTTTACTGTCCCCAGATTTAAAAAGTGGTATAACCTTACTGTATTTCATTAAATCCGGGAAGACTCCTTGATCCACACACAAATTAAATTTTAAAGCTAAGTATGGTGCTATAGTCTCGATTATGGATGTACAAACTTTGATAGATAGTCCCCATAGATCCTCGGTCAGTTTGATTTTAATTTGCCGAAAGGCTTTAATAACTATCATAGGGTTTATATGTTTAAATTGAAATTCAACCGGACAGCCTGGGACATTCGCTCTTAATAAATCAATTGAGACATCGGGTGAAGAATTTAAAGCTTCCGTCGTTTTAGATGGTATATTAGTAAAGAAATGTACAAATTCTTGAGCTACTTCTAAGTTAGAGCTTATTGCACCACGTGAAGTCTCCAATGTGTAATCAGTGTTTCGTTTTTTCTCCCTACTAGTTTCATTATTTATAACTTTCCAAACTGTTTTTATTTTATTTTCTGCTGATTTGATCTTATTGCTTATGTACAGGGCTTTAGCTATCTTGCAGGTATTTCTAAAAATTTTGGAATATGTAGCAACATATTTGTTGAAAGTTTCAGTGTTAATGTAAGGCTTAAGGCCATACAGCTCGAAAAGCCTTTCCCTACTTATCCTAATACCTCTAGTTGCCCAGTCACTAAATATAAAAATAGGGCTAATATTTTTTGTTTTCTTTTCAAAAGTTTTATTGAATTCAGTGTGCACTACTGAAAAGAAATCCTCATACAATTTATTTGCATCATCCATATTATGGCCTAGAACATTTAACTCCTTATTTAGGATACTATTGAATCTATTTAATTTGCCATTTGTTATTGGTCTAAATTGTATTTGCACTTTTTGCAAAGCTGTTTTAAACTTAAAAGTTACCGTTTGACCACTATGATCAGACGGCAAATAATTTACTATGGCTTTAGCTAAATAATCACAATCGCAGAAGACATTATCAATACAAGTAGCGGAAGTTGAAGTTACTCTAGTCGGTTCTGTAAAAATGTTAGATAAATTGAATGATTTAAAAAGACTTAATAATCGATTGCTATTTAAAGTATTTTCCAGAATATTAATATTAAAATCACCACAAATAATTGCGGTTTTGTTACTGGATGCAAGTTTCGCTAGGACATCTTCCATTATTGACTCAAATAAAGAAAAGTTCTGATTATTAGGGGGTCTGTACACGCACACTACAACATGCTTATCCAGCTCAACACAGGACAGTTCGATGCAATGTTCAACTGATAAACCAACTATGTCATTACGTGCCTTCGTTTTTAAACAATTTTTAATCAAGATTAGAGAACCTCCACGTAGCATAGATTTACGGTTAAAACAACTGCCCATACTATAGTTCTTATAATTAATTAGCATTTGGTAATCCTTTAACCAATGTTCAGTGAAACAAACAATGTCAAACTTTGTTTTTTCTAAAAACATTTCAATTTCTAATAACTTGGAAGAAATACCTTGAATATTTTGATGAAATAATTTCAAGGCATTCTGCTGATCTCTTTTTTGGTAAATATTTATTTTAGAGCCAGAAGATACCTTGTTGTTGTTAGTTATAAGAATATTCTTACTTGTACCTCCTGTTGTCTTACAAACTAGTTTAAATGACTATCCGGAGTTGACCCCATGACCTCAGTGTCATCACCAGGCAGTGAGCTCATAGTGAGTGAGGGACATGGAACCTCCTTCGTACAGTCTGTATAAATATTTATAGCATTTGAGCTACATTTATTCAGGCTTACCACCTTATAATTAGTACTATTACTAACCGTTGTGGTATTAATAACACAAGACTTCGACATACTACCTATGTCTGAGTTTATATAAAAAGCTAATAGCCTTGCTATTATGTGTCTAAAACTAACAGGCAAATACACAGTATTCCTAGTCGATTTCAAAGTTTCCACAAAAATGTTGGTGTCAAGAAATATAAGCTTGTCACTATAATGACTAACTAAGAAGTGCATATGCTTGTTAAGCATATGAATATAATTGTTTTGTCTATTTGTCAATCTTTCAAAATATGGGAAAGCACACAATATTATTTTACTGCAATTTAACTTTAACAACTCAGTTACACAGTCAGTGATTTCTTCTTTTTTTACCTTAGAACTATTACCTACAAATACAGTCATGTTGGTTTTAGGATTATATACATTTCCTGTTACTGATGCCATTATTTGTTTGTAGGTTGACCCTGGCATACAATAATTTAGAGTAGAATAACACAGGTTGTTACTAATTAATTTACCTATACCTCTTCCTATACTATCTGAGAACATAACTGAAGGATAACAATCATGACTACTGAAAGTTGGACAACTACCAATCTCAGATTGTACCACTTGATCTTGTACTAAAACATCTTGGTGGAGGATACAGTCTTGAGACTCAGTCTGGGACGGGTCCTCCGTTGCCTCAGACTGGACAGCAACAGGGTTTGAAACCTTCTGACAAGTACACTGACACATAACTAACTCATTAGCAGCAAGAATGTGTTCTTTGATTTGGTTTTGAGAACCCACATATTTAATGAAAAGGGAACTAAGTCTGTCCTCAAGTAACTGTATGTCAGACTGTAAGCGCTGTGTATCAATTTCATAGATTTTTTTGCTGTCTTCTAATTTGATTTGATAATTATTTAATTTATTGATTAGATCAACACGTTCTTTTCTCCGTGGAATATTATTGGAAAAGATTTTCTGTTGTTTCCTAATTTGATTGCATTTTTTAATTATTCTATTCATTTTTGCATACTTTTTCATTTTCTTATGACTAATTTTATAACTATACTTCTGTTTCAGCAAGGATTCTTCAGTAAGGTCAATAGTTATTATGGAATGAGGGTTACAATTAGTATTTAATAATTCATCATATAATTGGTTAGTTTGTTTAACCTGAGTACATACTTTTTCTTTTTCTAACTGGATAATACGACTATTAGCATGAATTAATTCGTCTTCAAGGTCCCTAACTTTGCTTAAAGCTTCCTCATACAAGTTACTACAGTTGCTGAAACCATCCGTGACCACCTTCAGTTGATCGCGTTCATCAACAACATTCAGATATTGCTGATGTAGGTCTACTAGCTCCCGTTTAAGGCTTGAGTTTTTGTTGACTATCTTCTTAACTTCCTCCTCACTTTCATCATTCTCTTGCAACAATTGCTTACATTGGAGTTTTGATGCTTCAAGTTTTTGGAGGGCCGTTCTCAATTTAAGCTCCATATCCTGAGCAGTAGCTTTACGGGTCATCACAGGCATGGTTTCAGGATTTTTTACTAAAATGAGAATAAAGAAACGGTGAGAACAAGTAAGACAAGACAGATAAAATAAATTTGGAAATGAAAGGAAAAATGGGGGAAAGTTAGGGTTGTTTAGTGATGAGATAAGGTATGCTACTGTATTGGCTTGGAGAGCTAATATCAAAGCTATACTATTCAATGGAATGTAAAATTTTGCTTTTATTACTTTGATTTTACTTTTCCTTTTGTTATGTGGGTAGGTTGCCTAAATTTTAGTTACAATATTATATGATATTAAAATATAGCGACAATGCAAAAATAATGATCATGAACGTTTTTATTGTTGTAATATAGAGTAGATTGAGAATAACAGAATATTCGCTAAGTTTCGTTTCTAGCATGTAAACAATGCGATTGAGACCCAATGCAGTGCTGAATCAGCGAAATATTTATATTAAGACTACGAGATTGTGTAACATAGTTAAAGTGATGGTTGTGTGCTATTTAAAAGTAAAAGTAAAGCAATACTCCCCGTTTAAATCCGTAGTTCGAACGTCAGTTGTTGTTTTTAGGTTACCGGTGTGTAACCTAGCACAATTTACTTTATATATTTACAGGAAAACAATAATCCTGAGTATTTATGCAGTTATATAACGTTTACACATAAGATTACACCTTAATTTGACTTTATTCTCACAAACAGAGAACCTCGTCACTTCTATGATTTAAAATATTCATCAATTGCTTGTTATTATATCGAATAATTACTACTACCGATAATAAAAAAACCTTATTACTTATAGTTTGCTAAACATAAAAATACCTTAAAAATTACTCCTCTTGTTGTTAGCAGAAATGACCACTATTTGTTTAAAAACTTCGCCAAAACTTATTTTTGTCGAAAATTATTAAATTAAGAAAATGTTAGTATGAAAAATGCAACTTCTTTAAAATTCTCCATACAAAACGCTGATTTCATAGGTGGGGACCTAATATTTGTAGTGTGTGCGGGCGTGTATCAATGTTGTGTAGTGTAGGTGTTGTAATGTGTATGAAGGCGTGTGTATGTCTATGTACATATGACTATTCTGACACTACTGAGTCTGCTGGGTATCCATGGCGTTTGATGGAGGATGTGGATAATCTTTTTTAATTCTGTTCTGTGTGGTATTGAAGGGGTCCAATGTTGGGAATATATAATTGTATAATGGCAGGTAGACGCGAGAATGGTGACATCTTTAGATAATTAGTGGAGGCCGGTGGATAACAAAGTGGTATGTCTGATACGTCTGAGTTACCTTAAAGTTTATTCTGCCGAGCAGTTGTGGACAGTAAAATTTATTGATAAGTATGTCGTTTAATAACATCATATCATTCAACTGTCGACGCACTTCCAGGGTATTAAATTTGTGGTATCGACAGGAGTCCGGGTAATTTGAAATAAAATAATTTGTTGTTGGTTTTTTTTTGTCATCGTTTAAGAATTAATTAAACCATATCTTCGACTAACTTATACTTAACTTATATCGAATTAAGTAAACGTGAAGAAACTTCAAGATCAGGAGAACGTGAAGTTATATACGGAGTACCTCAAGGCAGTGTATTGGGGCCTCCTTTGTTCACTTTGTATATAAATGACTTGCCTAAAGTTACTGAACATCCAATGACACTTTTTGCTGACTATTGCTCTTTGACAATACCTTGTAATGACATAGACACATATGAATATGACATTCATGATTCACTAATATCTACAATTTTGGGTAAATGATAATAATTTAATAAAGACTAACGTAATTCACTTTAGACAACGTACACAAATAATCAAAAATCTTAATATTCAATTTAATTATATAAATATCAATAAAGATGACACAACAAAAAAAAAAAAACAATAATATACTAAATAACTAAATATATAAATAAACAAATTTTCTGGGACTAAACATAGATTCTAAATTGAATTGAAAACCTCAAATAGAGGCACTTAGTAAATAATTGAGTAGTGCAGCCTACGCTCTGAAACAGCTAGCGCACCTGTGTTGAGAACCACAGGCTCTCAACACAGGTGCGCTAATTACTGCTTACTATGGATTAGCCGAATCAATTCTTAGTTATGGGGTTATCTTTTGGGGGAATAGCACGGACAATGAAATAGCGTTTCGGGCACAGAAAAAAGGTGCATTAGATCGATATTTAGACTGCAAACAACGGACAACTGTGAATCTTATTTTATAGAACGTAAGATATTGACTAAATCCAGTTCACATTATTTTAGCATTTGTCTTATGCTGTCCATAGTTGATTCTGATTTCTCCTCTGATTGATTCCTGTGTTCAGGGCGCTAAACAACTCTTATATGCGTAAGAGCATCTTTTGCATGGCAGATATTTTTATTGTTTTCAACGATTTGGGCAATTTATTAAAAATGGTTGGACCATTTTTAATGAATTGCCTAAATTGTGGAAAGCATTAAATATATATGCTCTTAAAAGTAAGTGGAAGAGTTTACTAACTGAAAGAGCATATAGCAGAGTTTATGAAAGAGGACAATTTTCTTCATTTTTGAGATGGTAATGTTGTTTTTTTGACATGTTATTGTAATCTATTGTATTTTTTTTTAATAGTTGTAATTTGGAATTGAAATTTTTAATGACAGTAATTCATTTATTTATTTAATAATTCAAGCACATAAATGTAAAGAGGCGGACTTAATGCCGTATTCATTTTCTACCAGTCAACCTTTGGGCGATGCAGAGACAAACAGTGGTAGGTGCAATAGCGGGAACTGAGGAAAATAAAATATATAAAGATATACATATATACATATTAGAAACTATAAATATAATAAAAATAATAATTCATATTTTCATTGACCAATTTATTTAATGACTACTTTGACATTGGTACGAGTATCTAAAAAATATGCTTATTGAATTGTATACCTAATCTTTGATGGATAATGAAGAAATGTAATTTTGGTGAATATTATCACGGTTTAAGCACCATCTCTTCCTACCAATTTGTACGCCACGATATGCGGCTGAACATGTTAGAACTTTTCTGTATCCCATTACTATCCCGCATGCAATGTATAATGTACACCATGTTTAAACTTACTTAAGCTACACTTATACTTATTATTATTGGCCCTGTTGGTCCCGTGGTTGCAAGCGTGACTGCTGAGCGTGGGGTCCTGGGTTCGATTCCCGGGTCGGGCAAAGTGTTATTGGGTTTTTCCATTAGGAATTTCTTAGTAACAGCCCGGAGTTTGGAAGTTGGCGGTGTGATACCCCGTGCCTCGGAAAGCACGTTAAGCCGTTGGTCCTGCGCCTGATCTCTCTCCGGTCGTGTCGGACTGCCGTCCCATCGGACTATGAGAGTGAGGGAAGAGAGAGTGCACCTGTGTCTGCGCACACACATGTGCACTATAACATCTCCCGCGCCGAAGGCTAGTCTACGTTGAGATTGGCCGCCGTGGCCGAAATACGGTCTGGAGGACTATATTATGTTATTATTTATTTATTGCATAATTTAAGTAAATGAAATTGTTTATGATCTGATTTGGTTTTGCAGCTATATCTTTTAGTAACTAATTTATTTACCTCAAAATATTTGTTAATTTTGGTAATGCTCGTCTAGTGGCAACCACTGATCTTTAAATTGTCTATCTGCAGATAATGCAGTGGACTGCAACATTACTACTTTAAGTTTTGTTAACCGTATGTTGTCGTAGTTGTTTATTATCCCTCAATAAATAAAATAAAATAAACAAATAAAAATTTACTTACTTTGCCTAGGGAGCAAACAACAATTTTTAAGACCAGAGTGTTTCTATGAATCCAGAGCGGAGCTAAGGATTCTAGAGTAGAATCGTAAGCGCAGTGAGGGATTCAAAGCACGTCACTTGAGCTTAAAATTGTGTTGCTCCTGAGGTGAACATTATTACACATTTTATCACCCTCTATGAGAAAAAAAAACGTGTGCGGTCCGACCCCCGTCAGGAACAAAGTTCTTTCTCACGTATGATTTAAAATAAAAACAAAATTTTTGCAGTCGCCATTTTGGATTTTCATTTTGACCAAATTCACACTTTCTCTCTTGCCAGCCTGTTACTTGTTCATATAATGTTCGTGATTGGCGCCTAAGAAATAACAGGAGTTCTGCTCAAATACCGTCCTATGTTGATGAAAACCTCATCAAATGTAAGTAGATACAAAGATACTGTAGAGCTTTTTATGGAACGAGTACGGCTCTTTTTAAGGTTTCTTACCCGAAGGATGCCAATTGGAACCCTTTTACTAAGCCTTCGCAGTCCGTCAGTCCGTCTGTCTGTCAGTGGGCTGTATTTCATGAACCGTACTAGGTACACTTAATAGACAGTTGAAATTATAACAGATTGTGTACTGCTATTGCCGCTATAACAAGAAAAGATAAAAATTAAAGGGGGTTTTTGCTAAATATTGTACGGTGGTACGGAACCCTTCGTGTGAGAGTCCGACTCGCACTTGGCCGTTTTTTTTCTTAATCTTGTATTAATAGCAATAGTATTTTTGTTTCTTGAGGATCTACGCAGAAGGCAGACTCACTGCAGTTCCTTAAAAGACATCTGTTAGCTGAAGATGACAAAATGTTAGTGACTAACTAACTAAGTAGATGTAGAAATAAATTTATGTTTTCTTTCTAACCTTCGAACGAATTTGAACCTATTTCTTCGCCAAGAAACATTACTTTATTCCGGTTTTAAGTGTTAGCTTCCAATAAAATTACAGGCACATGAGACTTTTCAACTCGGTTTCACGAGTTGCCCATTGATGTGAAAATTCCTCGATTTGGTGGTATTGATACTTTATTCCCGGTTTTCGCCATAAACAAATACATACTTTTAAAGTTCGCATCACGAATTCTAGCATTCAAAATATTGTTCAGAAAACAACTTAAAATGCAAAAACAGTTTCTCAATAATTCCTTTTTCTTTCCAGACGCAAGCTAAGCCGCGAAACATGTAACTTCAAAAAAATAGAAGCGAACTGCGATGATGAGGATACAGATCGCAAACTGAACGTCGTTTACTCCATACAGATATCACAAGACAGCTACAAGAAATCCGACTTCGCCCGACCTCCTAACGATCATAAATTCCCAGTCACTGACATCGGCAATAATCTATACCTCAATATCATACTAGAAAGCTTACCACGAATAGATGACATCCCACACATCAAATGCTCCTGCCAAAAACGAAAATCAAGCAAGGATACTCCGCCTAACATTCATGAAGAAATTGTCGGCAAACTCAATGATCTCAGTATAGGAAATAAGTTTGATAACACAAAAGTTGTCGACGACAGAATGCTGACACCTTGTAGTGAAAGCGGCAAGCATAAGTGTAACTGTGATGAAGAATCGGACGGCAAAGATAGACCGAAGAAACTGGATGATCGGAGATTAAAAGAAATAGCTAAATATAAAAGAAGGCTTCGCAAAGAGTGTAAGATTAAAAAGCTTCACGACAGTACATCGTCGGAAGGGGATGGCTTGACGAAGCTTAAAGAAACTCATACTTCGATACCAATTTTGCAAGCGTCGAGATTCGATCGATTCCGAGCTATAGGGTGCTACAGAAACCAAACATATCTGACATTACCAGCTAGCAGGATCGAGACCAAATCCCCATTCGTTGACACGGATATACTACCACCAGCTGAGTTCAAAAAAACCAATACAGTGTCCACCCAAACAGAAGAATTGTCGTGCCAATGTGGGACTCTTCTACAAATGACATGTGACAGTTGCAGCGAGAGAGGCATGGTCAGATCAGAAGGCAACTACAACCTAGCATCGGTGCAGAAGAATCAGGAAGACAGAATAATTGAGGAAGAAAAGAAGATTAAAAAGCATAAATGTGATACATTTTGTGATAATAATCATAGTATTAGTGATAATAGTGACATTATAAAGAGACCTAAGTTGCGGAGATTTTTTCCAATAGTGGATAAAATTGAGAAAATTGTGAGTGATAGATTTGCACAACGGGAAAAGGATATAGAAGAGTTACAACTGGAGAAAGAAGACACTGTGTTTTCTCGCCCAAGAGAGTCGAAACGTCAGAAAACTTTCTCTATAAGTGATGAGGACTATGTCTTATATGAAAAGTGTGACTATGGGACCTTTGACCGTTTGTTGGAGAATACTGACGAATCTCCTAAAGATGATAAGGTAAGAAAGCTGCTTGCTGAAATTTATATAACTACGTAATTTGAGACGGGCTATCGTCTATAATGTAAGTCTGTCCCTAACAGGGCTGTATCTTTTAAAACATAATACCTAGTCAGTTGAAATTTTCGCAGAATACGTGTTACTTTGGGCTCTAATATGGCAAATACTAATAAGAAGTAAGACTATGATGATTTTCGTGGTACGCAACACTTAGTGCGCGAGTCCGACTCGCAGTTTGCTGATTTTTTACAACTTAATTATTTCAAACATTTAAGTATTAGATTTTTATTTTCCGATATGGATTTCTATTTTTACACGACTGCCAAAAAAAAAGGAGTGTTATGTTTTCAGGGACTCTTTACAAAGAATATTAAAATCCTTACTCGCTTGCACCATGTATGAGTTTTGTCTGTAGTTAGAAGAGGAAAAAGGAATGGAGATAGGTGGATTCAATCTAACTGATCTCTGAGGAATATTGAAACCTAGTTTATGTAGGAGATCAGGACAGTCATTCTCGTTGGATATAATTTTTAAAAGGACTGCTAGTCGACGACGATTTTAGAGTGGCTGTAAATAAAAATTATCGCAAAGATTTATGTAATTATCAGAATGGTATGGTATAGGTAGCCGTAAACAGAAAACGAATAAATCTTTTTTGTTTATTTTCAATACGATCAATGTACTTGCCATAACACGGGTTCCAGATTTGTGACGCATATTCAAGATGGTTTTCTAGAAACACCCTGCGAGTCTCATAATAAAAACCCAGTGACTTCGAAGCTAAAGTTTGGAATCATGAAAAACGCCCAGCAGGGCTAACATGACAAGCGCGAGAAAGCTCTTTTTCTCGTTTTGTCGAAATTTGTCTACGATTCTGACGTCATTCTAATCCCTAACATGACCGTCAACGACGAGATATCTCGAAAAAGGCACTTTGACAGTTCTATATCTCGCGACGAGAAACCGATGTTGCAAGTTATTAAAAACAAATTATTTTTATGATAGCAACATCGGCTTGAGATTCCGTTTCATTCATTCAATGGTGCCGATTCTCTTGTCACAAATGCCTCTAAACTAGACTAAAAATCACCTTTTAGATTATTCTTGTCATCCGACGATTTTCCATTCTGAAATAGACTAAAGTGACACAACTTAACTATATTTTAGTTTGACGACACAGCTATTAATTTAGTGAAAATGGCAATTTTGTCGTTCAGAATTTGATGTTCTTCACCTAATTTTTTTTTTTTGATTTTCTAAGTATTTAATCGCGATAAAAAATTTAACTAAAATTCACACCAACACCTCGACGGTGCAAAAACAATACTGACTTTTTTTCTTTTCTCTTGCTTATATCTCGAAAATGGTGCGTCCTATCGCAAAAATAATGAAAATTTCGACCCCCTTTAGGAAACCCCTAAACCCCTAACACTCAACATGTAGGTAATATTTTTTCATATTTTCCATACAAAAAACGAAAAATTCCATATAAAACACGTCGTTCCAATATAAATAGTAGTTTAAAACTAAGTATTTTAATTATTATTATATTGTAAAATAAAATGATGACTAAAATAAGTACAATTATGAAACTGCCATGTTATTTTGGAGTTTTTTTTTTGTATCATAATTTTGTCTACTCTTCTCGTCGTCAAAATCGACGACGAGTAATTACGAGTAAATGATAGAAAAATCGGAGATTATCTCGTGTTGAATTGTCAAAAATCGAGATAACTATGGTGCCATGTTAGGGTTTGTCGAGTAAACATCAATTTTGACAGAAGGAATCGACTATTTTGTATGGAAGCACTGTCAGAAAACGAGAAAGTGACTGAAATAGACAAAAATTACTCACGCGAGAGCGAGTAATTGTCGCGTGTGTCATGTTAGGCCTGCAGGTCGCGTACACCATCGCGTCTATGTAATAGCTGCCCTTTAAGTTTATAAGTTGTAGGGAGAGGGACGTTCTGCTAAAGGAGATTACCGAACATTAACCCCCCCCCCAGGGCGCCCGGGCCCCGGGCCAGGTGCCGTCGCCGCGCGAGATGGACCGCTTCCGCTGGCGCTTCTCGTCGGCGGCGTCCATGGTGTTCCCCGCGCGCGCCGGCCTGCCGCTCACGTCCAGCCCCGCGCCGCGGCGCCGCGGGAGCCACTGCTTCGACTTCGACGACTCCATTAATGGCGTCTCTGGGATCAAGAGGTGGGTTTCTGTCAGACATGACCCCTCTACTTAGCCTGGAGGCATTTACTTAGCCACAAGCCCCTCTTAGCCACGGGCCTGTCTACTTTGCAATGAGTCCATCTACTATTCTACTGAGTCACGAGGCCCTCTACTTAGCCACGAGCCCCTCTACTTTGACGATGACATTAATGGATAGGCAATATCTATCTGATCTGCAATACTAGATTGTTTACCTAGGGAGCAAACAACTATTCTTAAGTCGAGAGTGTTTCTTTGAATCTAGAGCCCAGCGAGGAATTTATCTTTATCGACTTTACTTTACCTTTAAAAATTATGAAAACAATACCCATGATGAATAATTTGAAAAATTTTGTAGCTGCCATCTTGGATTTTCATTTTGACCTTATTATCGGCTTTAACACCCTCGAAAACTATGAAAACGACACCAATGACGATTTTTTTTTAATTTTTGCATCCGCCATCATGGATTTACATGTTGACCTCACTATCGGCTTTAGCAACCTCGAAAACTATAAAAACGACACCCATGATGAAAAAATTTAAAATTTTCGCTACTGCCATCTTGGATTTTCATTTTGACCTCACTATCGGCTTTAGCACCCTTGAAAATCATGAAAACGATACCCATGATGATAAATTTGAAAATTTTCAGAGCCACCATCTTGGTTTTACATTTCGACCAAATTCACACTTTCTCTCTCTTGCCAGCCTGTTACTTGTTCTTACAATGTTCGTCATTGATCTCTGGTGATTGGAACTTTTACTAACAATATCCACATTCCAAATTCAAATCAAAAGAGTAACCGTGGAGTTTCTTGCCGGCTCTTCTCCATAGGAAACGACCAATTGGAACCGTGCACCTAGCTTCTGACGTTTCATAATTGCCCTTGTAGGTTTATGTGAAATAAAATATTTTGGATTTGAATTTGAATCGTTTCACGCAAATCGGGACTAAATTAGCTTTTTCAATCCCTAGGGACTAAAAGTGATTTGAATTTGGAATGTGTCGTTACGCTCGGGATTCTTTCTACTCTAGAAAGAAACACTCGCCTTTACAATAGTTGTTTTCTCCCTAGGCGAAAAATTTACAATTCATAAATAACTATTTTAAGTAACTAACAAAGGGCATTCCCGCTAATTTGCAAAAATATAGCCGCCCACACAAGCAAAAAAAAAATATATTTTAGGTTTTATTTTGGAACGCCCTTCTTTAGTTAACGTAGGTACTATATTGTGTCTCTACGGAACAATTAAAGGTTAATTATGTACTTTTTTTGTATTCGCAGCGCTCTTTTCCATCCCGTCCCGCCGCTCCCCCCACCTTCCGCCGCCTCCCCCGCCTCTCCCGCGTCCCCCGCGTCGCCCGCCTCCCCGGTGTCCCCCGCGCCCCCCTCCCCCGCGCCCCCGTGCCCCGCGCCGCGCGCCGCCGCCCCGCCGCCGGCCGCGCCGCCCGCCGGTAGCAAGATACGCATGCGGCCCAGCACTGGTTTACTGGGTGAGTACGTCCCGCATGCGGCCCAGCACTGGCCTACTGGGTGAGTACGTCCCGCGCCGCCCGCCGGTAGCAAGATACGCATGCGGCCCAGCACTGGTTTACTGGGTGAGTACGTCCCGCATGCGGCCCAGCACTGGCCTACTGGGTGAGTACGTCCCGCGCCGCCCGCCGGTAGCAAGATACGCATGCGGCCCAGCACTGGTTTACTGGGTGAGTACGTCCCGCATGCGGCCCAGCACTGGCCTACTGGGTGAGTACGTCCCGCGCCGCCCGCCGGTAGCAAGATACGCATGCGGCCCAGCACTGGTTTACTGGGTGAGTACGTCCCGCATGCGGCCCAGCACTGGCCTACTGGGTGAGTACGTCCCGCGCCGCCCGCCGGTAGCAAGATACGCATGCGGCCCAGCACTGGTTTACTGGGTGAGTACGTCCCGCATGCGGCCCAGCACTGGCCTACTGGGTGAGTACGTCCCGCGCCGCCCGCCGGTAGCAAGATACGCATGCGGCCCAGCACTGGTTTACTGGGTGAGTACGTCCCGCATGCGGCCCAGCACTGGCCTACTGGGTGAGTACGTCCCGCGCCGCGCGCCGGTAGCAAGATACGCATGCGGCCCAGCACTGGTTTACTGGGTGAGTACGTCCCGCATGCGGCCCAGCACTGGCCTACTGGGTGAGTACGTCCCGCGCCGCCCGCCGGTAGCAAGATACGCATGCGGCCCAGCACTGGTTTACTGGGTGAGTACGTCCCGCATGCGGCCCAGCACTGGCCTACTGGGTGAGTACGTCCCGCGCCGCCCGCCGGTAGCAAGATACGCATGCGGCCCAGCACTGGTTTACTGGGTGAGTACGTCCCGCATGCGGCCCAGCACTGGCCTACTGGGTGAGTACGTCCCGCGCCGCCCGCCGGTAGCAAGATACGCATGCGGCCCAGCACTGGTTTACTGGGTGAGTACGTCCCGCATGCGGCCCAGCACTGGCCTACTGGGTGAGTACGTCCCGCGCCGCGCGCCGGTAGCAAGATACGCATGCGGCCCAGCACTGGTTTACTGGGTGAGTACGTCCCGCATGCGGCCCAGCACTGGCCTACTGGGTGAGTACGTCCCGCGCCGCCCGCCGGTAGCAAGATACGCATGCGGCCCAGCACTGGTTTACTGGGTGAGTACGTCCCGCATGCGGCCCAGCACTGGCCTACTGGGTGAGTACGTCCCGCGCCGCCCGCCGGTAGCAAGATACGCATGCGGCCCAGCACTGGTTTACTGGGTGAGTACGTCCCGCATGCGGCCCAGCACTGGCCTACTGGGTAACTTACTAAGAAATTTGAAAAGTTCATGTACTCAACTTTTCAAATTCATGTAATACAATATGCCCAGGCTGCTTATGCCAGATAAACTCAATGCATTTAAAAATAAACCATTTACAGACACTTTGGAATTGTCGAAGGATTCGGTCAGTCAGAAATATGGAATAAGAAGCTTAAAATTACTGGCTGTGTCCGAGGCTTCGCTTCGCTCACGTGACTGTCTTCATTCGTCGCAAATACGTGACGCGAAGATTCGAGATATAAAATACTCGGAGCCTCAGCGGTCACATGTAACAAACGACAGTTATAAAACAATTTGCAATCAGCAACACAATTATATTTACCTAAAGTTTTTGCCAAATCGATTCAAGGTACCTATTAAATTGTGAAACCATGTGTCCTGACGGCACATAAAAGTCTTGGTAGGTAATGGGATCAAAATTAATTTATAAATACCTTCACCCTTTTTACACTATCTGACATCCAAAAATACACATTTAATTTAAGGCTTTTCATTCAGACCAATATCCGTATCAAATATCACCACAATGATTGGTTAGTCCATATACTCGTATCTAATTATACATTTTTTTCGCATTTCCAGGTAGTTTTGAGGAATCCGCTCTAAAAGGGCGCTTGGAGCCCGTAGCGACCGTCCACGGCTTCACAGCTGAGCTAGGTGCTTACGGCTCCTTCTGCCCACCCCACAAGAGACTACCAGTTACAGTTTTCTTCTACGCGCCCGGAGGGACCAACGCGCCTTATATGGTGAGCTATCTATTGTTAAGGTGTGAGCTTACAGTTTTATCTGCAACCCACAAGAAATTACAATTGGTGTTATCAATTAATCAGTATGTCAACGTCTCCTTTCATTCATAAATTTGTCAAATTCAAGTTGGTAAACTTGTTTAGTTAAACTCGGTAATACACCACATATTTACCTGCTATAAATCTGTCAATTCGTTGTTAATTCATGAGCCAATAGTTAGTGTAATTATCTATCAATGGGTGCAGGCAATTGATAGAGGCAGTGAATTAACTCTAAAATATAAGATTTAACGTAAATTGTAAATCGACTAGTAAAAGACAATCAATAAATTTATTGACTGAGAAATTTATATTTAATAGTTATACAGGCTTATTGGTTATGTGTCGGCAATCCGCGAAGGGGATGTAGGAGAGGCCATTTGGATGACCCCCAATGCCAATATCAACAATTTTCGAGTCATTTGACATTTTATTTAATTCATATTAAAATATGAAATGTCAAATTACTCGAAAATGCATATACAGGGTGTTTGGCGCATGGACCGACACAATTTTTTCAGGGATTTGGGAGGTCATTAGCTAGGTTCTAGCTAAGTTCAAAATAGCTTTTAGTTTTTTTTATAATTAATTTAGAAGTTGTAAAATTTCATTCATTAAATACAAAAATTAACTTTGGAAGCTTGTAAGGAATTTTCTTGAAACCAGTTGTATAAAACAAAGATGTTTTTAGATTTAAAGGACTTTGGAGAATGCAACAAAATTTGTTTTGTGCCACTACACCCACAAACAAAAAAGTTATTTCAAATTAAAGGACACATTTTGGGAATTTTTTTCATTTTAAAAAAATAATCATATGTAACCAACCGTGACATTTGGGACAAAGGGTGTATGGGTAGAACCTAGCTAATGACCTCCCAAATCCCTGAAAAAATTGTGTCGGTCCATGCGCCAAACACCCTGTAGATAGTGCAATCCACTGAGACGCGCCCCACTCCGCTCCGCTCCGTACTAAAGTACAGCTTACAGTACAGTAATCGCGGAGTGCACTATCTGTAGGAGTCAAAAGGGGTAATTTGGTTGTAAATAAACTGTTCTACATCCCCTTAAATGGATTGGCGACATATAACTAACTAGCTTTTGCCAGCGGCTTTGCCCGCGTGCATGAAATTATCCCATGGGAACGGAACGTACTACCGGGATATGAAGTATCCTATGTTCTATTCCAGGTCATGGTCTACCCGTGTGCCAAATTTCGTCAAATCCGTTTAGCGTGAAAGCGTAACAAACAAACTCACTTTCGCATTTTTTATATTAATTAGTATGTATGTCCATGACAAAAATGCTTGACACCTTAATGCGTACGGTATTTCCCCAGAAAATCTAGTCGCTGATTCCTTGTTCTCTTTCCCAGGGTCACATCAACCTCGGCTCTTCAGGCTACCGCGTGGCCCGCTCGGGCACCGTGCAGGTGTCGCTGTTCAACCCGCACGGCACGCTGGTGAAGATGTTCGTGGTGCTGTACGACCTGACGCGCATGCCGGCCAGCGCGCGCACGTTCCTGCGCCAGCGCACGCTGTACATGCCGGCCGGCGCCGCGCCGCCCGCGCGCCCGCTGGCGCACCGCTGGCTGCGCTACCTCATACACCTCCGGTGAGTGCTCTCCTGGTACTGTACGACCTGACGCGCATGCCGGCCAGCGCGCGCACGTTCCTGCGCCAGCGCACGCTGTACATGCCGGCCGGCGCCGCGCCGCCCGCGCGCCCGCTGGCGCACCGCTGGCTGCGCTACCTCATACACCTCCGGTGAGTGCTCTCCTGGTACTGTACGACCTGACGCGCATGCCGGCCAGCGCGCGCACGTTCCTGCGCCAGCGCACGCTGTACATGCCGGCCGGCGCCGCGCCGCCCGCGCGCCCGCTGGCGCACCGCTGGCTGCGCTACCTCATACACCTCCGGTGAGTGCTCTCCTGGTACTGTACGACCTGACGCGCATGCCGGCCAGCGCGCGCACGTTCCTGCGCCAGCGCACGCTGTACATGCCGGCCGGCGCCGCGCCGCCCGCGCGCCCGCTGGCGCACCGCTGGCTGCGCTACCTCATACACCTCCGGTGAGTGCTCTCCTGGTACTGTACGACCTGACGCGCATGCCGGCCAGCGCGCGCACGTTCCTGCGCCCGCTGGCGCACCGCTGGCTGCGCTACCTCATACACCTCCGGTGAGTGCTCTCCTGGTACTTGGGACTGCACTTGCTGCATTTGAGATTTCTTGTCTCCAAGATGGTAGAATGGTTTCTTAGGGACCAGCTGATTTTAATTATTTTACGCGAGGATCTCTTTGTGATTTTTGGTCTCCCAGTACAAACTAATGGTCTACTAAGGCATTGTGGCTGTTTTTTGTACATGGAACGGTAACGGCGCCGTTGGTAGTACATCAACTCATGAAAGGACCTCCATCTTGTAATGCCCTCCTGGTACTGGTCGACCCGCGCCCGCGCAGTATCACACAAATAAGTGGCTGCGGTATCTTATACATCTTAGGCGAGGATCTCTTCAAGAACTGAGTGTGAGGAGAGATGAGTGAACCCGGTGATGCTAGAATAAATATAATCTGGATGAGGCTGGCACAGGACAAAGAAGGAGAGCCCGGGCTATGCCCAGCAGTGGGCCTAGGCGGGCTACTATATTATGTAGTATTTGATGATGATTATCATGATCATCGATTTTAAAGATAGTGTTAGTTAGGAATTGGACCTTGGTAAAACGCCAATTGTTACCGACACTGCAATATACTTTTACTTCCTTATTTAATAAACGAGTATCAGGTGAATAGTTTTTCTCTCTTTCAGTTGTCAGTCATTTGACTTTCGAAAGAAGATGACAAAGCGTTGTGTAACTATACAGACTTTAACTTGACATTGGCTAAATACACAAACCGTGCGAAGCCACAAAAAAAAAAAAAAAAAACTATACAGACGCTATACAACGTTTATCAAGCATTTATCTTCTCAACTTAAGCTCAAACGTGAGCGGTTTATTAATATGGTCCACTTTGCCCTACATTCTCGGTTAAACATAAAAATAAGAGTAATAGTTTATTTTCTCTCTATTCCAGGTTTATGACTTCGAAATCCGGTAAACTGTACCTTCACACCGACATACGTATAATCGTATCGAGGAAAGCCGATCTCGACACGGCGACCGCCCATTCCGCCTTATTCCGACCGCTGCCGACCAATCACAGCGCGCCATCCGACCCGAAGACTGCCGAACGCGATCCGAACTCACCCGACCGCAAGCCGAATCGAGTATTTGGCGGTTGCTCTGAATTCGAAGATTTCAAAAAGGAAATCGGCTATGATAATCAAAATGGTGTTTCTTATGAGTTGAGGAGTTTCACTTACGCGCCTGATAACCCGAAGTATTCGCCGCGGTAGTTCGGGATTGTGATCGAGAGTGATCGTGTGTTTCCGTGGCTAGTTGAGAGTAGTATCATCGGTGGTCGTCGGTTTTTGTTTTTAGTGCCTGTATGTAATGATTGTTTGTTTAACAGTATGTATTAATGAGAAAAATATATTTTTGGTTTTATAAATAGTGCGTTTATTTTTATACACAAAACTTTGCAAGTTACAGTTTTCAAAGGAGATGGCCAGCTTTTGTATGGAGGCTTGCCCCACTTATGAAATATTATGTACAGGAAACCTTATGAGCTCAAGTTAAAGCTAATGGTGCTGCCGATTCTCTTGTCACAAATGCCTCTAAACTAGACTAAAAATCACCAAAATTTTGTTCGCATCGCTGCTTCCCTGCGACTAGGAGCTCCTTGTTGTTCTCCTCATCGCTGTCACTGTGGCGAAGTTGTCAACAGCCTCGGACACCACGGCTTGTCTTGCAGCCGCAGTGCGCTGGTGGTCGCTTAGCGCGGCACGCGAACATTCATGACATCATCCGACGAGCTCTTGTCACCGTCGGCGTTCCAGCTGTATTAGAACCTAATGGCTTGGCACGCGATGATGGCAAGAGACCGGACGGTATGTCTTTATTTCTATGGAAGGTGGGTAGGCCTTTAGTGTGGGACGCAAAATGTGTCGATACTCTTGCGCCATCCCATCTTCCTGGCTCAGCGTGCTGTGCTGGCGCTGCCGCTGCGGCTGCAGAAAACCTCAAGCGGCGAAAGTATAATAACCTCATAGGCAACTATATTTTCGAGCCGTTTGGGGTTGAAACCCTAGGGCCGTGGGGTCCGAGTGCTCATGGTCTATTCACTGAAATCTCTAAACGACTGGTTGACACTTCCCGTGACCCAAGGGCTGGTTTTTACCTTGGCCAGAGGCTAAACATTGCCATACAACGTGGCAATGCGGCCAGTCTCTTGGGCACACTACCAGTCGACAGCGATGCGGATGAATTTTTCGACGCTATATTTTAGTTTGCATAATATTAATTTACTATTGTTTTTATTAAAACCCACATTAGCTACTAAGATTTATTACGAATATAATTTTGTATTCCAAAAAAAAAAAAAAAAAATGTCAAACGACGATTTTCCACTTTGAAAAGTGACACAACTTAACTATATTTTAGTTTGACAGCACTAAGATGGCACTGAGTTAATAATTGAGTGAAAATAGCAATTTTGCTATTCTGAATTTGACGTTTTTCACCAAAAATTTTGATTATCTAATTAAATCTGAATATTTCTAATCGCAGTTTAAAAAGGTGTGGAATAAAATAAGTTGTATTATTCACACCAACACCTCGACTTCAGGTGCAAAATAAGAACTGTTTTTTTTTTTTTTGTTTGTACCTCGAAAATGGTGTCCTATCGCAAAAATAATGAAAATTTTGACCCCATTTGCAATTATTACCTAATATTGAGTTCATATTTTCCATACAAAAAGTGAACAATTAAAATAGAACCTCCGGCTCTAAAAAATCACGGGGTAGGGCAAACAAGTATCACGTGGAGTCGCGATTGTCAAATTCGATTTTAGTTGTCAAAATTATTTTTCATCACATCTATTCAAAAGAGCTAGTTTGCTCTTCGTAAACAGGGACCAAAATAGCTCTTTGATCCCTAGGGAGCAAAATAGATTTGAATTTGGAATGTGGACATTGTTATTAAAAGTTTCAATCACCAAAGAGATCAATCACGAACATTGTATGAACAAGTGAGAAAGAGAGAGAAAGTGAATTATTTGGTCAAAATGAAAATCCAAGATGGCGGCTGTGAAAATTAAAAAAAAAATGTCATGGGCGTCGTTTTCATAGTTTTCGAGGGTTCTAAAGCCGGTAGTGAGGTCAAAATGAAAATCAAAGAATGCGGCAGTGAACATTTAAAAAAAATTCATCACGGGTGTCGTTTTCATAGTTTTCGAGGGTTCTAAAGCCGATAGTGAGGTCAAGATGTAAATCCAAGATGGCGTCTCCAAAAATTTTCTAATTTTTCGTCATGGGTGTCGTTTTCATAGTTTTCGAGGATGCTAAAGCCGATGGTGAGGTCAAAATGTAAATCAAAAATGGCGCCTGCGAAAATTTTCCAAGTTGTTCGTCATGGGTGTCGTTTTCATAGTTTTTGAGGGTGCTAAACCCAATAGTAAAGTCAAAATGTAAATAGAAGATGGCAGCTGCGAAAATTTTCAAATTGGTCGTCATTTAGGTATCGTTTTTATAGTTTATAAAGCTGCTAAAGTCGATAAAGAGGTCAAAGCGTAAATCCAAGATGGCGGGTGCAAAAAAATTGTTTTATTTTAAATCATACGTAAGAGATGAGATCGGACCGCACATGTTTTTTTTTCTCATAGAGGGTGATGAAAAGTAGTGTTCACCTCGGGAGCAACACTATTTTAAGCTCGAGTGACGTACTTTGAATCCCTCGCTGCGTTCAGGATTCTAGAGTAGGATCCCGAGCTCCGCTCTGGATTCAAAGAAACACTCGCCTTAAAAATAGTTGTTTGCTCCCTAGGCAAACAATCTACTATTTAAATGTAGAGATTTATTTTTGCAGATTAGCTTTAAAATTCTCATAGCCAAAAGTAAGGAATTTTAGTGATAGTTTAGTTCGGTGTACAAGAGAATCGGCACCATTGTCTGCTAGACTTACAATATTGAAACAAATGATCTCTAGTAGACGTCCTGAGTTTTTAGAGGCAATTTAAAAAATGTTGCTTTTACGCAAATGTCAGGCGTTTTGTTAAAATTAACAATTATAGAAAAACTTCTAGGTTATGTTGTAGGTACAGGGGGTACGCAAAATTAAGGTTAATTAAGTAAGGTTTATTCCGTTACAATTATGTTGCTTAGGTTTGTGGTACACGCTCTTGTAATAATTACAATGTACCGGATTTCACTTTTATTGAAAGATTTAGACTGACTAAATCTGCAGTGAAATAAAATTCATATACTGTAGGTTATTCGTGAACATCTCAAGTATGCTACAAGACCATCATCTACCCCGGTCACCAGGGAGAGTGGAACCGGCGAGAGATGTCGTGCGGTGTCCCACAGGGATCTGTCCTGGGGCCGCATCTGTGGGACATCGGATACGACTGGGTGCTGCGCGCCGACCTCCCCAATGGCGTCAGCGTCGTTTGTTACGCTGACGACACGTTGGTCCTGGCGCAGGGGAGGTCGCACCAGGCGGCGGTCGAACTAGCGACACACGGGGTTGCGACAATCGTAGCCAGAATCCGGCAGTTGGGACTCGAGGTGGCCTTGCACAAGTCCGAGGCCATGTGTTTTCATGGTCCTCGGAATGCGCCACCGTCGGGTTCCCAAATAACGGTAGGACGGGTTCACATCGGCGTCGAGTCGACGATGAAGTACTTGGGACTCGTCCTCGACAGTCGGTGGAACTTCGTGGAGCATTTCCAACGTTTGGCTCCCAGACTGGACCGGGCCGGGGCTGCTTTGAAGCGGCTCCTGCCCAATCTAGGGGGTCCAAACGCCTCCTGCCGGAGGCTATACGCGGGGATCGTGCGGTCCATGGCCCTGTACGGGGCACCGGTGTGGGCGCATTCGTTGAGGCGGCGGCCTGCCCGCCGGTTGAACGCGTCCCAGAGGGTCATGGCCACCCGGCTGGTCCGGGGATACCGCACGGTCTCCGGTGAGGCGGCGAGCCTCCTTGCCGGATTGCCGCCATGGGATCTGGAGGCAAAAGTCCTCGCGCATATTTGGGAGTGGCGCGGGGAGGCGAAACGCCGGGGCTTGACTCCGATGCCGCGAGAAATCGCGGCACAGCGGACAGAGCTCCGACGGGATCTCATGGCGGCATGGAGAGTACGATTGTCGCAACCCAGTGCTGGGCACGCCACTATTGCGGCGATAAGTCCCCTCTTTGAGGAGTGGCTGGAGAGGCGCCACGGCGTCCTCACCTTCCGCCTGACGCAGGTCCTCACCGGACACGGCTGTTTCGGGAGGTACCTGTTTCGGATAAGGCGGGAGGAAACGCCCAGGTGTCATCACTGCGTGGATCGCCCGGAGGACACGGTGGAGCATACGGTGGAGGTATGCCCGGCTTGGGCAGAGCACCGCCGTGTCCTCGTGGAGGCGATCGGTGGCGGGGATCTCTCGCGTCCGGCCCTGGTCCAGGCCATGGTACGGAGCGAGAGGGCATGGGAGGCCGTCACCTCCTTCTGCGAAGCAGTAATGCTCGCAAAGGAGGAGGCGGAACGCGTGAGGGAGAGGCAAATTTCGCGCCCTCACGCCCCTAGCCGCCGCAGGAGGAGACGCCCTGGGCGTCGGGAATCGATTGCCGATTCCCGGCCACCGTAGGCGCGGGCTTGCGGACCGTGAGCAATGGGTAGCTCGCCGTCCGGTAAGGACCAGGCCCGGGTCGACGGCGCGTTGTGTTCCACGCGCGCCTCAAAGAGATGTCAGCAAGTGAAGGGGTCCGATGAGACCATTGCCTGCCGGGGTTGCGGGATTAGTCCGAAAGGGATACCGGGGCCCCCTGGCATTGCACAGGCAACAGAAGGAACACGGGTGGGTTTTAGTCAGTAAGAGTCTGACACGCCCTCCCGCTCCACCCAGAGCGGGAGACGTCATTTGATGATTTCCCACCCAAAAAAAAAAAAAAAAAAAAAAAAGTATGCTACAAGAAGAAGTCACGTTCGCAATAAAACACAAGTATATACTTATACAAACTTGTAAGTTATTAATTTATAAGTTATACGAAATAAGTCAGTAGTAAAAATACAAAAAAAAAAAAAAAGACTTGTATTTTTACAATTCCACAAATCGTACAATTATGTAGGGCGTCGTTACGTAGCCCCCATGCTTCGTGATACTCTCTTAAAGTACGAAAGATTTGTAGATTGTTAATTGTAACTTACATATATTTAAATCTCTGTTACATTATTTTTTCTACAATTTATTAATTTTGTAGAATTGTACACTTGTACAGTTTTGCGGTCCTCACCCGCGTATCTACACGGGTCCTCACCCGTGTAGATACCGCAAAACTTTACTGTGTCTTGAATCTGAAACATGTTGCTTAACTTCAACCACTACATATCTTAGGGTAACTAATTTAGGATGATTTATTTTCAAGTAAAACAAGACATTTTCGAAAAATAATTTAATTAAAATAAATAAAGGCATACTCACACAAGCACTCAATAAATAACAATCACACTATGGCCTCAACTTAATTAATAATGCCTCATTTATTAATTACACTTAAATCTTAGGTATAATCATATTTAATGCTTGCAACACTCTGACCCTTATGCTGGCAATACCGACTACTTGCGTGCGATCATCACCTAATACCTAATTATAAATGCGAAATGATTAGTCTGTCTATCTGTTTGTCCAATACTAACGTCTAATATCTATTTCTTTAAAAAATCTAAGTCCAATTTGATATTTTTGTTACACAGGTACTAGAAACTTGTAGAATGCTGAATATACTTAAATATTTTTTGCCAGGAAAAACCTGTCTTCAGTCATAACAAAATACTTTGTCGTGAGCGGGAATTAAACCTGTGGATTTAAGCACAGAAGCTAATCTTTTAGACTCTGGGGTGTCCAAATTTTTATAGAACATAGAAATTTTCATTAAAAAAATCTACTTATTTAAGTACCTAACACAATTATTTTCTACTTCTCAAATTAAAGATCGCAACACACAGGTAGTCGTTAACAAATACCATTGTCTACAATGAAATATAATGTAAAACCTACCACACAAAATGTATCGTCATAAAACACAGTTTTTCTCTTACACTGAGAAAACGCAGGAAAAACATAATCTCACTTTCTCCTGATACAAGCTTCAATCTCGTGAAAAACTGCGGGAAAATACTTATACGTTTTTGTATATTGTTCCCAATAATTATGATGTTTTCACTATTTACAATAACATAACATAACGCCTGAAATTCCTAAAGGGACAGGCAGATAAGTGTGATAATGTAAATAAAGTTGGAGAAATGAATTGCTTATCAAATTGAAATCCAACTTAAATGGTCCGTATTATCATTCAAATCACAACTTTCATGTTTTGACAGTTGTATGAAATGGCTATAACACGGCAAATTGACGTAGTGTGTCAACTTGATAAATAATTAATTCTTAGTGCACCTTTATTTCGTCAGTCATGTTTGAGACCCATGTAATAAGAGGTAAGCCTATTATGATCAATAACCGGGCGCAAATCTAGACTCCGAGCTGCTACTAAGAAATTCCTCTGATCGAAACACCCAATAACACTTTACCTGAACAGGGAATCGAACCCAGGACCTCAGGCTCAGCAGTCGCGCTTGCGACGGCACTATAACTATACCTACTATTTTAATAATTAACGATTTTTCTTCAGACATGGTAGGTTTAACAAGTTTCCATAAAAATTCAGGTTTCACACTATGACTGGAGTGAAAGAGACATAGCTATCTTACACTCTCGTTAGAAACGGACGGGTATACACCTGCGGATTTCTTTCTTGCGCTTTGTAGGGTGAGACTTCACTGGCGTCCACTTCGGTTTCCTGTGGAAAAAACCGGTTTATGTGTAACTGGGTTTATTTATTTCTTTATAGAAATCGCGGTATTGGATTCGGTATCGTCTGGTTGAATAAATATGTATGGAGATGTATCGATAGGGAAATTATGTCATGTCGGCAAGGGCTCTGCGAGAATAGTTTAAACCGTGGTGGAAATAGACAGCTAGCAAAGTTGGTAGTTGTGCTGTTACTTGTGGGGACTCATTCAATGCAATGTCAGCAACTTTCTTACAATTTCACCAATTTGCACTGCTCGGTCCCTAAAGTGGGTAATTTGTGTGTTGCTGGGGAGTTTGTTGCGCCCCTTCTTCTTGCCCTTAAATCTACGAAGTAACTGCGTAAGTTTCGCAAATTTTGACGTTAATCTTGTACTGATTCTCAGTTTACAGCGATTCTTGGAGGAGGACTATGTCCAGGGGGCCAACTACCACCTCTTTAAGGTCTTTTCAGTATTATATTGATATTACTTCAGTGCGAAAAAGAAGTGGAGCTATACAGGACGTCTAGCTTCATCTCTTTCCCACGCTCAAGTAACATTAAAATAATACGGCTAAAGAAGGTGGTGATAGGGCCCTGCTGTGGATATCCTGATCGTATGGGACTAGACCGAGTCCTAGTGCAGTAAGGCCGGGCGTGTACACCTGACCATCAACGTCACATCAACAGGTAGTATACTTCTGGAACAGGATCCCCAACCGTGCTGTGGTCGTATGTGCCTATATGCCTTGCCCCTTTGCGCTAGTGCAGTTATGTCTGATGTGTAGTTCCGACTTCTATACTCACATCATCAGGTAGTATACTCCGGGACCAGGGTCCCCAGCCGTGTGGCTCCTCTTCCTCGTGGTCATAGTGATGCTGGTGTTGAGCGTGTTCGTAGTAGATTATCTGAGGACAAAAATAAATTGTAAAAATAACTGTTTATCATGGTAACCGACCGGTAAAACTGTTGGGGCTTGAATTGATGTGAACTCTTAGCACTTGCATTGTAGATCAGTTGGAGGGGGTAACAGGGAAATAAGTTAATAAGTTCGGAGAAACAAGGCGTGATGTTGTTATGTAAATTGTTAAGCAAATTCACTACCGACTTAAATAACTCCGTATATTTAAATCTCAACTGTCATGCTAGACAGTTGTATGACATGGTTGTAGCACGGCAACTTGACGTAGTGTGCCGATTTGCTTAACAATTAATTTCCCTGACTGTACATGAAAGCTTTTATCTATGATTATATCATCAAGATTTGACGGTCTAATTTTGATTGATGAACCATGTCGAAAAAATGGAGGTACTTTGCGCAGAAAGCCGAATGAAAAATAAAAATCTTTTAGTAAAATAAAAACTTCAAATAGGCCGTGTTTTTGGGGCTGCTAGATTATAGGCTCCAGCAGACAGGAGCGACGCGACTAGTAGAAAAAATTCTGTAAAAACTTCGTGGAAATCGTTCTACCAGAAACGCGTCGCATCGTCGCGTCGCGCCTGTCTGCGGCGGCCATAATTCATGATAAGAAATATTTAACATAAATCATACGCTATTACAATAATAATAAAAATACGTAAAGAACATAATTATTTTAGATCTCAGATCTCTGGTTATTCCCAAGCCATCATAAAGTTATTTTCTCCTTAAGCCTCGTGCAGACTAGAGCGACGCGACACCGGATATTGTTCAACCTTGAAGTTTTCTTGGAAATTGTATTGTTCGAGTCGCGTCGCGCAGTCGCGTCGCTCTAGTCTGAACGAGGCTTTTCGAGTGAGATCGTGATTAATCTCAGATACGTACGCTATCGGTATTTTATCGATTTGAAAAGGCTGCTTTATTGACATCAATAATAGGTATACCGCCTATTGCTAGATTTCAGTCGCTGCAGGTTCGGTTCCCGTTGGCTGCACGAAACGTGTGTTATTTATTATTTATTTATTTGAAACAGAACGGCCGAGGCCAATTGATGTTGATTTGTTTTTGTACCTACGAGTAATTTCTTTAGTGACATTTACGTTCGGTTCCAGTGGCAAAAAAAAAAAACTTAAGAACGCATAGCATCACGCCTTTTTTTATTTTTTTGGTTGGGAAATCATCAAATGACTTCTTCCTCTCTGGGTGGAGCGGGAGGGCGTGTCAGACTCTTACTGCCTAAAACCCACCCGTGTTCCTTCTGTTGCCTGTGCAATGCCAGCCCGCGCCTACGGTGGCCGGGAATCGGCAATCGATTCCCGAGTTTTCCCGACGCCCAGGGCGTCTCCTCCTGCGGCGGCTAGGGGCGTGAGGGCGCGAATTTTGCCTCTCCCTCACACGTTCCGCCTCCTCCTTTGCGAGCATTACTGCTTCGCAGAAGGAGGTGACGGCCTCCCATGCCCTCTCGCTCCGTACCGGCCTGGACCAGGGCCGGATGCGAGAGATCCCCGCCACCGATCGCCTCCACGAGGACACAGCGGTGCTCTGCCCAAGCCGGGCAGACCTCCACCGTATGCTCCACCGTGTCCTATAGCATCACGCCTGTGTTCCACAAAGGAATTGGCAGAATTGTATATAATACACAACACACACACATTTTACCAGCTACGTCTCAAAATTAAGCCCGTATAAACGCGTTTAAAGCCTTTTGATTGGTTGAAACTAGTTTTAAGTAATGCTAGAGTTTTGAGTGAGGTTCTGTAATACGGCCCTTAGTCAGTCTCATAAAATAGTGGGTAAGTACCTATAGCTTATTCCCTAAAAATACCTACACAAAAATAAATTAAATTCATGCTTGTTTTTCTTATGCCGAAAACCTTTAGCAGGTGGTCTTGTCACCCATTTAAAAAACTTAACCCTGCCCCGCTGGGCCCCGAGCTTGCGGGGTCACTTTCACTGTGACCCACACGGATGTCGCTACCGGTACCGACTCCGAGGTATTTGTAAATTATAGGTTTTAACAATGGGCGCGTAACGGGTTTCTAAACGATGTGCCTTCAAAAAGTCGTTGTTTATAGATATTAATAATTCATTAAGACGTGTCACGTTGGGAATTAAGTCAGCCCCTTCCTCTTCACTCCGTTTTTGTGCGTAATGTATTCCTAAATAATAAATATGTATGGAACAGTTACTTGACTGACTGATTGTTTAACAGAAAACGCAATAGGTACCACTAACAAGTGAAATATTTCTTTAGGATGCTTTGAAAATCCTATGGATTTTCTTATTTATGTATAAAATCGTATTTCTTGGAGAAATTTAATGACGAACTGCCAAATACCTACCGTGCATGACAATTATTAGATAACATAGATAAAACCACGTATCCCAATGCAATTTATAACATGCGTTTGTTTTTACGTAACATTATTTAAGTATGTACTCATTTTCTGTCCCTCGGCTAATTAACGAGACAATTACTGGTCAGTTCTCCTGTGTAGATACCAATAAGTACCTTCCTAATTATTTATTGTAAACTCCTGCGCACCCTGTACTCTGTAGTAACCCGTCGCATGCTGTGGGGGTCACTTTCACTGTGACCCACACGGATGCCATCGACCTTAATCGTGGCATTTCCCACCCGCTCGAGAGTATTCATTACTTAAGTAGGGTTGCCACTTGAAATAATTTGTTTATAAATATATTTTTTTAATCAACCCACAAAACAAGATGGAGGAAGTTCCCTGTTGGCGTGTCTATGTATGTTTTGTTTTTAATTAAGTAGTATTTAAGGGTACGCTAGTCGGTTATTCTTCCATACAAACGTAGTATAGTGATTACTCGTCTGTTTGACTGAGAACGTTCAAAATGAAAAATTATATCAATTTGTCTCGTCACTATCTAACCCTGTTTATAAGCAGAATTAGAAAAAAAAATTGGTTTGGAAGTTATGAACTTCGAAACTTCCATATTTCAATATCTACTAATTTTAATTCGTTTTTGGGCGTAAATATATAACTTATGTAGCAAAAAAATAGCAAAAAAGAACCCGTACAGGGATAGATAATTAATTCAAATTTCAAATAATTTTATTTTGAATAAATACATCCAGTAGTTTTTCCATAATATCTATACGCCCAAAGGTCTGCTGATGAAAATTTACGCGCTCGTTTTCGTTATAAATCATCGTCTATTTCACAAAATAAATTAATAAATATATAAATAAAACTAGATCAATAAATAAAACTAAATAATTCGATTAAGAGCATACAATCATATTAGTCACGCCCACCAACGATAGTATTCATTTTTATTTTAACCCATGTGAGGTGGTGATGATTTTTTTCTTTATTTTCTGTGAGAGATACTTAAATACGTGATACAAACTAACAACTACATAGTTCCGCTCCTGTGGGCTTTTTATAAAAAAAATACATAGTCTTAACCTACCCGGTGAAAAAACACTTATGCGGAAGGTTCTCTAATGTTCTTATATACAGATAGACAGAAAGCCGTTGGATTTTGTGAATGTGTCATCCACACAGGTGTCACTTAAATATTCATCAGCCGATTCAAAAGGTAATTCTACCGCCTCAAGGTAATTGTCTAGCCACATAATAACATACTTCTTTAAATACCTTTCAATGATGAGTCAAATCACACGCGTGACACAGATACATAGAGAAGCTAACGTCTTTTTTGTTACCCCACGGCACGACAGGGTTATGATTGTAAGGAATCTTTGTGGGATTCCTTAGACCCTCAAAGCATCCTAACGGTAGAATGTTTTAATGCACGAGGGTAGACTTGGCTAAGTCACGCGATGCTTATAGGCTAGGTTTAGTGTTTATAAAATCAAAATGGCGGATTAAAAACCACAACGTAAATAAAATAATAATTTTGTAGAATGGCCATGTGAGGTATAAAAAACGGGCTTGAGGAGACGATTCCAAAAATATTACACAAAAAAACAGTTGAAAAAAAAGAACCGACTGAAACAACAACATTCAAAACCGTTACAGTTGGTGGCATCAAATCTGAGATTGAACTAAAATAACTGCGTCAGACTGCTTGAAAAGTGAGCTTGTCTTGAACTATAGACACAATTGCCTTTCAATGAAGACGCATTGGTAATCTTTAACACGCGTGACACAGATACACGGAGAAGCCGACGTTTATTTAGCTAATCTAGTTCATTATGAAGAGCGGCTCGACCGCAACACCACAAGGTACCTACTCACTATGCGCATGTCACACTGAGAGGCTGGCTTGTTATCTTAATGCAATAGAACACGGCTCACTGATGCCTGTCAGTTTAGTTGAACCAGCCAAATAGAATCGTGTAAACATAAAAGTGTCATTCAAAGTCGGTTATACTTTATAACCAACGATAAAAAGGAGGAGGTTCTCGTATATTATTTTTTTTATGTTTGAAAACGCATAACTTTTTACAGAGTAGGTGCTGAGTTCGATTTTGACGATTCTTTTTAAAACATCACTTTCCGCGCTTTAAAAAAAATTAAAAATTCAATAGTCATTTATTCAAACTAGGCTGAGAATCAGCACTTTTCCAACGTCAAAATTACGTAAGACAGTCTCCCAAAACGCCCACCCTTCACCACTTCCTAGTGCTTTAGCTGGGAAGAAGAAGTGGCGCAACAAACTCCCCAGCAGCAAAAAAGTGATTCAATATGGTTGAGCCGTGTAACATTTCCATTAATTCCATCTCCCTCGGGAGCGCACTTTCAATCACAACCCAAAGGATTTTGACTAAATTGCTAACCCATTGCATAATATGTTTGAATTTGTCTGCTCGCCAACGTGTGAAAAACGAAATGAATGTTGTTGAACTGTGACCAAAAGTAAAGACATTGAAATTGTAAGTATGTTACGCAACTGCCCCGCAGGCTAGCTGAGTTAGGTGTCGTACGATGTCTATGCTAAGATTCATCATTGAGTTTTGTGACTCTATTACCGTATCGTAAAAGGTGTTGGATAGGTTATGTCGTGTCCACTTAGCCTTGTAGTTCCAAAAGACATTTGTTTGTAGTTTTCATAATCAACGATTAACCCTGCTTTTATTAATAACGAGGATTGATCTTGACAACCACACTCTTGCTCTCTGTATTTGAGTGATTTCACACTATGATCTACTTACCAGTTTTTCTTACGATTTTTTCCTTCACCGTATCTCTACGATGTCTAATATTAACTTAGCAAAGAACATTGTTATGTGATACCAAGGTTTTAAGCCTGCAAAGAAGCGGTACAAACTTAAACCTAGTTAAGGAAAAATATTCTTAAGTAATTGTCACCTCTCGCGACAGCCCTACACAACTGATGACTACTTAGATGAAGTGCCGAGAAAGCGTCATAAGACAAACAAATGTCTTTTTGGATCAACATCGCTGACAACGTTATGTTTCTACAGCTTAGCTTGATAAGCCGGTTTATAGCTAATTAACTAGCTTTAACATTAAGAGGGAACAGAGCCTGGGATCCTCCATACAAATGTAATTATTCCTTTTTTTTTCTTCCTGAATTATGCCTCTAGCTAGAGCAATCTATTTTTTTCATAAAATCAAGGTCTACTGTTGACAGGTCCCTGTTATTTCCTTTTTTTTCAGTAACCTAATAGTAAAGAAAATATGACCCTTCAAAAATGACAAAAATGCCCCATTTTTACCGTTGTGATTACGAGTAGAGGACTATACCAGACAAATTCGAAAAGTTTTTAAGATATAAGAAAATGATAGGAATCTAGACATACTTTTTCATAAAATTAATAGAATCGGCTCAGTTTTCGAGGAGAAAATAGGGGAATACGAAACGTCGAAATCGTCAATTTTTTTATGATATAATCGGTCTGAGCTGTAGCTGACCCTATCGCACTCTACGAGGGCAGATTAGAGTTAAGATGACAGCAATAGTTTCTTCAAATTCCTCGCTGGCCCTGTTTACATTTAAATACATTAGGCCAAAACCATTATTTTTACGCGCTTTCGATCCGGCGGCGCAGCGCTCAGCCGTTTCGCGCGGCTCACACATTCCTGCATTTTGCTTGGTATGATGTTTATTTATTTAACTTTCACGTTTCATAATAGTTAAATGAATAATGGTTATAAAACTTTCGATAAAATTATAATGAAATCTTTTTCTAAATTTTAGCATAATTTTAGCATAGGTTGCTATTCCACCTTTTCTTCTATTACAATATTAGCAATCGTGAGAAAATTGTCAAGATTGAGACTTCCAAAGACCGATACCTGTTTTAGAATCTACCCGCGACTTTCGCGTGAAAGTCGTAAGACACCAAAATATACTAAAATAACAGACTAAACTTCCCTGTACACTACGTTAGTAGCTAGTTTTGGTCTCAGTAGCTAAAATATAGGTACAGAAAATTTGGACTAATGACGAGGGCAGCAAGCGACGTACAGTTGTGTGTGTGAGAAGCAGCTCGTCCTGAGGTCGAAACCCGCAGCCTTCAGTAGCAAATTTCCCTTCGCTTGCAAAGTTTTTTCGTTTTTAGTGAATTAAGTCGGCCTGAGAGTCGTTCCCAAACAGTTTTGACTTCGCTACGATTTTATTATAATTTTATAGATTTAAGTTAAACCATTTTTGGACACGAGATATTTTTACCTAATGAGTTTGACGTAAGAAAGAAATAAGACACGTGTTGAACAAGTGTCAGTGTCATTGTTTGCTAAAATGTTTAGGTTTATGGTGTATACTTACTTTATTTTTCGGCAGATAGTTCAGCTGTCTACCCTGCAAAAATATTCGTGGTTATTCTAATTTTTTTGCTAGTACTTTGTGCGAGGACATGTTTCCACGTTTTGTTTTGTTACTTCTTATCCATAATTACATACCGTCTACTATCAATTATGAATGCGAATGAATGATGTGTGAAAGTGACTGTGTGTCTGTTTGTTACATTTTCACGTCTTAACGGCTGAACTGATTTGACGATTACTTAATGATGACACGCCATGACATGCACCCTTATTGCGTAACACACTTCTTATCACAATCCTAGAGTTAAAAATGAAGGTTATTTCTAAACCATTGCTTCATAAGTTTGAAAAATTCGTGTGCTCAGCAACGTTAATAAAGCAATGAACGTGGGTGAACTGTCAAAGTTAAACCCAATATGGGATCAATTATCATTATAATATATATTGTATGTATATTTATTTTACGTATACTTATCTTCTTTTTTTTACGCATATCAGAACACATATTATGTCCTAACATTAGTCAGATAGAATTAGCGAAAAAATCTTGAAAAGTCCATGAAATTCCTATTGGACCGGATTTTTTTTTTGTGAAGATTCAAGTGTCAGGATTTGATTCCAATAAAATTTATATGTGAACTGGAGGCTGGAGGTGAATTTATATGAGAACTGCCAAAAAAAATAGTAAAAATGGTATAAACCAATTTTTATAATGCAAAAACAGAAACAGCTCGGACAGTAAAGTTAAATTTAACAAATGTGCGCAATAAAAAAACAAAGAGAATGAGCTCCGGTAGAGCAACATCGGCCCAGAAGATCGTTCACAATTTGCAAAAAAACACGTTTTTTTGCAAATCTTGTAAATTTAATAACTCGCGTTCCGGAAGTGATAGAGAGCTGAAACTTTGATATGATGTTAATTTTGTGGCCCTCTAACTACAGTTGAATTTTCAGATCAAAATTTGCGAACTTTTTGCAAACCGTCGACTTTTGCAAAAAGGGAACTTTATTAAATCGACTGGGATTTTAATTTCCTTAAAACATAATAATTTAGGTTCCTGTGCATTAAGGAGGAATTGAACTACACATAACCAAATTTTTAGATCATTAGACAAAGAATAAAGTTGTTCTAATAATTAATGAAGTTCTGGTAAGTAAAAATCGAACCTAAGAAAAACTAATTCAAATATTTTATACTGTGGCATGGCTTTTCCGCAAAATAGTCGGCGGCGCATCGTAGATAAATACCTCACGCTGCATTTGGGGGAGGCGGAGGTAGCGTTTCATAGGGCTACAGGCCTTTATTACACAGACTTTATTTATTGGACCAAGTTTTCTATAACTCAATGAACGCTGTGCCCACAAATCACAATGCAATTAATAATAGGTAAATAAGTACCACGAGGTGTTATCTAAAAATCACACTTTTCCGAGCGTTAATTACACGCTAAATGGCGTACAAACGCTGACTACAAATACTCGTCGTGTAAAAATATTTGTAATGACATGGGAATCGAACGCCGCCGCCGTTCCGGTTGTCATTCACTCATTCCCATACAAATCTGTGTCATTTGTTCAACTATAAGGTGACAAATTTTCAAGAAACAAAATATATACAGAAGTTCCAGTTTGGAAAATCGTGCTGTAGATACATCTAACATCATCATTAATCGACCACCGATGCTACAAACACGATCGAAAGTGCACAATATAAACTTGGTGTTGAAAAAAGCATTGCGCTGAACATGCTTTTGAATTATGCGTTCAATCACACTGCCAGGGTCAGATTTCGGATGCGTCGCTGACAGCTTGCAAGTCATTGGCTTGCGTAGACGCATGACGCTGTCATGCGCTCATCCTATGTACCGTGTTTCTGGCACGGAAATTACTTTGGGGGTTCGAGGATCGGGTTGACTCCTTCCCTCAAATGGCTGATATTGCCCTATGGCGAGGTAATGGCTGATCTTGGCTATATGCTCGTGAACGGGTGCTGCTTGTGGTGACTGGTCGTCTTGCTCATCAGGGCTTTGTTATTGTTATTAGTAATTGACAGCCTCTAGAAATAAAAGGCCTGCCCACTTGCCTATAACTATTGGGTCCCCACCTATGAAATTGGCGTTTTATTCTCACAAATAGAGAACCTCGTCACTTCTATGATTTAAAATATTCATCAATTGCTTGATATTATATCGAATAATGACCATCATAGACAACTACCAATAGTAGAAAAACCTTATTACTTAACATAAAAAATACCATAAGACTCCTCTTTTTGTTAGCAGAAATGACTAGATACTATTTGTTTTAAAACTTAGCCAAAACTTATTTTTGTCGCTTAATCTAAGTGGCATACGTTATCTTAGTTTTTAAACAACAACAACGTAAGTTCATAAAAGTTTTAAAACATTAGTGTTCATGGTTGTTAAATAAATTAAGAAAATGTTAGTATGAAAAATGCAACTTCTTTAAAATTCTCCATACAAAACGCCAATTTCATAGGTGGGGGACTCACTATTAAAGCTGTTACTCGAAGTCAAAAATTACTAGGACTATAGAAGTAAAAATAAATGTGAGATAAACTAGGACCATCGAAGTATCGATGGTCCTAGTTTATCATTTGTGACTTCAAGTTACATATTTAATAGCTATATATAGCAGTGATAGCCTAGTGGTGTGACCGTCAGACTGACAAGTCGTAGGTCTCGAGTTCGAACCCAAGGCACGCACCTCTGACTTTTCGGATTCATGTGCGTATTATATAATTATCACTTGCTTAAAAAATGGTGAAGGAAAACATCGTGAGGAAACCGGCATGCCTGAGAGATATTTCTCGACGGCATGTGAAGCCAAGTCAGATGCCCGTGGACGGCATTAAAACTCTGACACCAGGTTAGTTTACTAACCACACGAAAAGAAAAAGAAGTGGGCAGGCCTTTTATTCGGGTTTTAAATTCTGTTAACGTTTTTATTTTTCGATATTTTTGTTGGTATATTGGCATGTGATAGCTGACATAAGCAAATAATTTAATTTAATGTTTTGTGTTGCGTAATGTAAATTATTTTGCATAAGTAATAATGTATAGGATCAAGTTTTTCCAACTGAACAGACAGCTGCTGTGCTGCTGGGGAGTTTGTTGCGCCAGTTCTTCCCAAGCGAAAGCAATACGAAGGGCAGGTGTTTTTGGAGGACTGTGTCTTATGTTATTTTGACGTTCAAAAAGTAGTTTCAATACTTAAATGACTTTTGACTTTGTTTATTTAATCAGAACCAGACTTTTTTTTTTTTTTTTGGTTGGGAACTTATTAAATAACTTCTCCCGCTCTGAGCGGAGCGGGAGGGCGTGTCAGACTTACTGGCTAAAACCCACCCGTGTTCCTTCAGTTGCCTGCACGTTGCCAGGGGCCACGGTATCCCTTTCGGACTTTCCGGCGACCGGCAGGCATCGGTCCTAGCGAACCCCGTCAGTTGTGCTGACATCTCTTTGAGGCGTGCGTGGAACACAACGCGCCGTCGACCCGGGCCTGGTCATTATCGGACGGCGAGCTACCCATTGCCCACCGTCCGCAAGCCCACGCCCAGGGCTTCTCCTGCAGTGGCTAGGGGCGTGAGGGCGCGCAATTTGCCTCTCCCTCACGCGTTCCGTCTCCTCCTTTGCGAGCATTACTGCTTCGCAGAAGAAGGTGCCGCCGGCCTCCCATGCCCTCTCGCTCCGTACCATGGCCTGGCCAGGGCCGTACGCGAGAGATCACCGCCACCGATCGCCTCGGCGATGCTCCACCCAAGCCGGGCAGACCTCCACCGTATGTTCCACCGTGTCCTCCGGGCGGTCCACACAATATCAGATCCAGTCTGACTTATTGATTTGATTTATTAGATAGAGAGGTTTTTAAAGATAGTAAAAATGTCCACGCTTTATACCATGCGTAATCCGTTGTTTATCGTCTTTTAACATGGCGTGCATAACGCAAGTGAACTTGTCGCTAGCACTTTTTTGTTAATAAGTAAATATTAAATTTATGCACGAAAAAGTAGATATTCTTTGGATATTTCATATTTGTGTAGAGTTAATCTTCTGTTTTCATATTTCTAACGCCACAATGTATTCGATACGTTCAGTTTCCAATTCAATCAAATGGATTGAGGTATCCGGTGCGTTCGTGTGGCTATGTCGTCTGTCGCCGAGGTATGTATCACATATTAATGAGACTATCACTTAAATTGATTAGCGATCAATCTTTCACGGTACGGGAAAAAACATCGAGAATATTTGTGATTAAGATGTTAGTTTGTGAGTGATGGCATAGACCGCTATTAATAATTATCCTCCTAACCGAATTTCGGTCACGGCTCACGTGTCCTACCTCGGACAGGTACGAGAGTGGCACACCAGTCACCAACTACTTCTTCACTTCAGGCTGTTATTGAGAAATTCCTGATTGAAATACCAAATAATACTTTGCCTGATTTAGTAATCGAACCCAGGTCCCAAGAGCCGCTCGGCACGCTACCCACGGGCAGTTACTTAGTTACATGGGACTTGAACCTGGCGTGATGTGGGTGCACTCGTACATATTCTGTCGACTTTTTCGGGGTACACGCATAATGCTGTGTTATATTATACTATAGAATATTTAGGTACTTAGTAGGTATCTCAGGTTTTGTTAATCATGTTATGACAAAAACGCTCATAACTTTTACTCGGTCGTAAAAATGTGAAATCACACCGCACACACTTAAGAAGTCGGCTAAAAAACTGGTTTGCGCTTTCGAACGCATTAAAAAAAAGTATATAATCATATATTTACTGATATGGAAATGGAAAATACGATAGCAAATTAGCTGTGCGTGTGCCCGATGGATTTTCAAAATTCTTTCTTACTAATTACCTTCGAACTTTAAAGAACTATGTTAGGGTCAGCTTCTAGTCTCAGGATACCAGTATTTTACAAGGAGCGACTGCATATGTGACCTCCACAAGCCAGTTATTACGCATTGTTAAAGCTTTACGATAATGCAATGGTTATTTATCTAAATTGCTTCTAATTAAGTTCTTTCTATGTTAAGTAGCAATAAATCTTAAATACGAACTCAAAAGATTAACTAAATCCACTCATTGTTCGAAATGAAAGTGCAAGTTACTTCACTTTCATCCACTGAGTGCACGTATTCAAAGAATGAATGAATAGGATTAAGGAATGCTTGATTGTGATCTCTTAAAAAATGAGTATTCATTAATTAAAATTATAATTCAAATGTAGATACGGTCTGCAACATAAGTAGCTGAACACCTGTCCTAAGTTTCAGAAGAGATTTGGAAAGAAAACGGGTAAATTATTAGGAACGTTTCAATTTATTGACGAGAAGAGAATATAATTATTATACTTCAAAAACTTGCATTAGGATATGTTTATTGAAAATAATTATTAGGTTCTACAATCTATATGTATAAATGAAATGCTGTTCGTGGGTGCGCGCATCACTTGAGAACGGCTGGACGGATTTGTCTATTTTTTGTTTTAAAATGACCGTAATCGTTCGTTATTATGATGGAAAAAATTGGAAAGGATGCCCACAAAATTTTCATATTCAGGAAAAAACTGAACATTCTTTCCTCCTTTTTCTATGGGATTTATATACTATGTATGAACTATTGAAATTTGGGCAGGATAACGTCTGACGGGTCAGCTAGTGGGTATTCAATAATAACAACTCCGAAATAAACATCGATTTATATCTCTGACTGTTGGATTTAAAGCATGCGACGGAACGTAATGGAAGCGAAACTTTTCAGGGATACTCATGTCCGATAGGAATTAGACATATCCCAGATTTTTTTTAAATCTGAACTGTAACTTTTATAGATGAAATTGGCGTTTTTGATTCCCTGAAAAGCTAAATTTTAACTAGTACCGATTTTTGGAAGAATGTGACTCTCTAGGGGTCACGTCAGCTTATCAACGGTGGTGGGGAACACTATTATCACCGATAGGCAGTAGCACTAACCGATAACCGTTATGTCCCATTTATTTAATTATGTCAAGTAACAATGGACTTGTTATGTTAGTAACAATATTTCTTAACAACTATGTGAGTAAACTTAACCTAACACTGCCTTATAGTTTTAGAGAATCCCTGCTACAAGCTCAACACCGATATGTTGAAAGTTTGCAGTAGCGATTCGCACACAAGCAGCTCGCGATATACTTCCACAAAGCATACATCAGACAGTAGAAGCTACACGATGGTTTGCTGTCCAGCAAGCTTGGCCTGACTGTCAGCACAGAAGAATAATGTGTACGTATAGGATTTATCCTTGAGGAAAAGAAATGAATTTGAAATGAAATTGAAATAAAATTATACTGTCTATTCTGTAAATAGGAAATCGGAATCACTTTTAGACGTTATATATTAAAAAAAAAATAAGCTAGATGAGTTCGGCGTTACCTATCTGACTACTCTGAGAAGAAAGGTTAAAAAAAACTCAGAGGTCACAGTTTCTTTTAAAGTCCAGATCTTGGTCAGATCATATAAAATCAGGTCAGATCTGATTAGGTCAGTGTCTGAAAAATGGTCTTTTGAGAAAAGAGCCACACAGATTTGAGTGGACCTGTTCAGTCAGTGCAAGCATTTATTAGTAATCGTAGAGCTCAACTCGAAATTTAAGGAGCTCAACAACTCGACGAACAATACCAAAGAAAGGACATTTGGGAAGGTCGCATGCTGTAATACTCTTATGTATGTCTTGTATTTCCAAGTCTAGGAACATCTTGAGTAGGTATTTTATCTATGGGTGCGTTAAAAACTATAAAGATTGCTTACCTTCTGCGGCTGGTGACTGTGTTTATTCTTCAAGTCAATCCAGAGTCTAGCCAAGTTGATCGCCAAGCCAAGGACAGCCACGATGAAGAATTTAACCTGAAATTATAAAATAAAATAGTCATATTACGAATACATAGACAGACTTTGATGGATCATGGCTTTCTTTTATAGCACATTCACGTTACTTACACTTCTCTTATGTTAGAAACAATCACACACATGACGGCACATGAGATAGCGTTTAAAGAAAGTTCATTTCTTCGGAAATTTCAGCCGAAAGACGATCATTGCTGGACATAGGTCTCCCCCAAAGTACGCCGCAACGATCGGTCTTTTTTACATCCCATATCCAGCGGTATCCACGACCTTCACCAGAGGCCTAGACAAGTCCATCGCTTTCAAAGCGTTTCGTATTTCTACAACGATTTTGGTTGACATAAGGTTTTTCGGTAGCATAAGTCAGTCCCATACCTTTTTGATGACCTTTCCACTATCGTTATTGTTGGTAGAATGTCACTTTATCCAGGCCCACAGGTTGGTTACTGCAGAACTTTTTGACCCCAGGATCTTTGCATGAACTTTCTTGGCCCTTTTTTATTTCTAGTCTATATAAATGACCTTCCTTATATGATGGCTAACTTATCGGATATAATTCTATTTGCTGACGATACTTCTCTAATTTTTAAAATAGATAGAAAAGATACAGATGTTTTACATGTCAACGATAGTCTAGCTGTTCTTTCGAAATGGTTCGCAGCTAATAATCTTTTACTGAATGCGAACAAAACTAAATGTATTAGATTCTCATTACCAAATGTACCTCAAGTTGGTCTAAATCTAAAACTTGATGGCAAACAACTAGATGCAATAACGGAAACTATATTTTTGGGAATTACTTTAGATTCAAAATTGCAATGGGGCGCCCACATTAGAACTCTTTCAGGTAGATTAAGTTCAGCTGCATATGCAGTAAGAAAAATAAGGCAGTTGACTGATATAGCCACAGCTAGGTTAGTATACTTTGCTTATTTCCACAGTATTATGTCTTATGCCATTCTGCTGTGGGGATCGGCAGCTGACGTAGATTCAATTTTCATCTTACAAAAGAGAGCAATCCGCGCTATCTATAAAATGGGTCCTCGCGAATCCCTTCGAAACAAATTCAAAGAAATAGATATACTGACTCTGCCTTCTCTTTATATCTTAGAAAGTATTTTGTATGTTCGCAAAAACTTAGGACTTTTCAAAATAAGAAGCGATTTCCATAATATAAATACACGTAGTAGACATGAAATTTTGATACCCAAATTTAGATTAACTAAAACAAGCAAGTCATTTCTTATAAACAGTATCCGCTTTTATAACAAGTTGCCTAAGTCGGTTACAGAACTTAGCGATGGGAAGTTCAAAACCTACATTAAACGCGTTCTTATCAAGAATGCATATTATAAAATTAAAGACTACGTTGAAGACAAGGAAGTTTGGCAATAATTCCTTCTGCACATGTGGCTTCCCTGGTAGCTCATTAACGGCAAATTGTATAAGTCTATTAACTGCTCCCAAATTACCATGTTTATATATATATATATTTTTACATTTTTATTTTTACATTCTTCCTTGACATTTAAATCACGCTATTATTTGACATTATAATATACCTACAATTTAACTTTAAATCTTTATTAGTGGCTTTTGTGATCATGATAATTATTCAGAATTGTAATATCAATCACGTCATTTCGTTTTTAATACTTTTTTATTTTTAATAATTTATTTATTTTTATATACTTAGATTATTTTCTATTTTGTGAATGTGAGAACGCTGTAGGCTTAGTGGATTTGCTGACCATAATTATTTTGTTAAGTACCTGGTACCTGTTGAAAGACCTACACTGTCCTCCCATACCTAATAACACTGTTATTTGAAAATATTGTAAAAACCAATTATTTTTAAAAGAGTAACCGTGGAGTTTCTTGCCGGCTCTTCTCCATAGGAAACGACCAATTGGAACCGTGCACCTAGCTTCTGACGTTTCATAAGTGCCCATGTAGGTTTATGTGAAATAAAATATTTTGAATTTTGAATTTTGAACTCATTTTGTAAAGCAATATGAAAGCGAAGGTTAAATAACATAATAAAAGGTATAATAACATAATAAACAGTCTATAATACTCCCACTTCTGGGACACAGACCTAATCTCTGTGAGAGGGAGTGGGCCATAAGTCACACGAAGGCCCAGTGAGGCCCATCGTTTTGAGAGCAGTGGTGATGAAATAAATTACACAGAGCAAAGGCCCAGACCTACAACTCAAATGGTCTTACCTGTAGTTTATAAGTTAGGATCTGCAGCAGAGTTGCAATCTTAGCCTTGATGACAGCTCCCAGGATCAAGAGTTTGAGGATGGCCTTCTTTTTCTTCTTCTTTTTACCTCTTTGTTCTAGAAATTGATAGAAATAAGTTTAAAAAGCTGAAGTTAAATAAAAAATGGAAGGCATGCTCATCTAACACATTTTTTTATCCATTAGTTTATGCAGATCGTGCTCATTCTTAAATTCTACAATCTCTATTTCATTCAAGCACAAGAAAAACTAAGTTCTATCCTCAGGCTTAAATGCTTGCATGCTCAATACAAAACCAAATAAAACGAAATAACAGTATATCGAGACATTCCATGCATATAAAACGATTTTACCAAAATGCTGACACATCCTGTAAAATCAAGAAAGTAAATAAATTATTAGCACTCAGGAAATATTCCTTCTTTCTTATATTGATTTCAAGTTAATCTTGCGATGTTTTTTTATCGCCAAATGGGCAAATCAAATGCAAGTCCTAGTAAACATCATCATAGACATTTGAGACATTTATATCTTTGCATCAGCAAACCCCTTGATGGTATTGCAGGTGTCCATTGGCAGCAGTACGTAACCACATTCCATCAGGTTGACCTTGGATCTGTTTGCCAATAAAGTATTTTGTTGCAGCCCATTGTGTCACCCCATGTAAAGTGTCTACATTTATATCTGTAATTCGTATGGTGTACATAATAAAGAGGAATCTATGCTATTATTTTCTTTATTATATGTTTTTAATCTGTGACCTCCCTTTGGGTACCGCTTCAGTATTTGTTTCGAATTTACCACCCTATTCTTTTTTACATAGGTTGGTTTTACGTCATGTCAATAAACGAATTCTCTCTTTGATTCTTTTAAAGTAGGTTCCCAACTGTCAATGTTGTAGGTATGTCTCTCAACCGTAGTATAGTTGCACCTTATGCCTCATTTGTCCTTTAAACATGGACATCAACAATAAAGGAACCAGAATACCGGAGAAAGTACATCGAGAAAGTTTATCAACATCAAGTTACGGTAATTCGCGAAAACCGGTATTCCAAACATGGACAGTATCGTGACTAATCGAAAATGTTGCGGTTTTTGAAACTCACCATGAAATGTGCGATCGTTCACATAGAAATTATGAAGATAATAAGATTAAATGATTATTTGATTGGATGAGTGAATAATCAATTATATACTTTGCACAGACTTTTGTGTAAGTTTTATTTAGATTCTCTTAGATTTCGTGGATGTGAGAACGTTCAAGGCTCATTGATGCTTCGATTTGTTGATCATTTTCTATTTTGTTAAGTACCTAGTACTTGTTGAAGGGCCTACACTATCCTCCCTATTACCCTGTACTTAATTTTAAAAAAAAGTCTGTGGAAATGGTGATGGTCGACATAGCCCGGAGTATAACATTCACAAATATCGGACATTCACGGTAACATAGCTATGTTGGTAGTATAAGGGTCAACATTAGTGTGCTAGCGAAACTCTGTTGTCGTGTTACACAAAAAACTGATTTTTTAAACTGATACTTCAACTACACTGCGGGTGATGACCCAAAAAAAATCAACTGAATAAAGTTTTTGCATTAACTTTTTGCGTAACGTTTTCAAGTCTGCCGAGTTTCGCTAGGTAATTTATTTTGACCCTGTATACTTCTCTGGACGAGGTCCTTCACGCACAGTACCACTACTTAAAACTAAACAACTAACTACTCCCAACCACCGACCTTCAACAGTACTCCGATCCTTCACCCCATTCTCCAGATCCTCATTCTCCACGACATGCTCAGCCAACGTATCCAGGGCATTTTTCCCCATAGCCCAGAAATCTGTCACGATGCCTCTTGAAACCTCAGTCGCATTCTCAGGGACTGGCAGAGCCCTTTCTCCTATGACCCAGGACTGTACTCCATTGCCAAAAGCTCGACCTTTTTCTTCTTTGGGGGCTTTTCTTAAGGGCATCATGACGGGATGGATGAGGTGGATTTTGGGAGGTTTGGCCTTCTTCTTCTTCATCTTCTTTTTGTCTCCTCCTGCGCTGATGGTTATGCTGTCGATTCCGCCGTCGCTGTGGTGTTTTTTGCCGTAGGCTCTGTGGGATAAAGAGATGGAATAACTAAGAGTAAAATGGCAAGTAGGGAGGCGTTTTTGGGGCACCTTTTTGTAGTTTGAAAGTGCTGATTCTAGGCGTATTGAATTAAATAGGTTTTTTTATTTAGCAATTGAGGTTCTCTCCTTTGCAAAAATGGTTGAGTTCTAAACAGTGATTCAGTGGTATCATTAAACTATGTAGCATGATAGCGGTTTATCACTAATCCGTATATCAAACGCGATGGCATCCCCTGCTAACTTAGAGCAACAGTCTGCTGTGATTGACTTTTTGACTTTAACTAATTGACTCAGATTTTTTGACTTTGACTTTGACTTTGACTTAACCTTTGACTTTGACTTTGACCATCGTCATCGCCCTCGTCATTGCCATCGCCATTGGTATCGCCATCGTCATCATCATCATCGTCTAATTTGTAAAACTTTTTCTCAAAAAATAAAATCTGCGTCGGGCGACGGAGTCAAAAAAAAATAATTGAAAAGTAAAAAGCACTAGCTAAAAAAGTGACCAATATTGTAAGTGAGTAGTATATAGAATCATTTTTTTCTAACTGAACAGACAGCTGTGTCGCTGTAGAGTTTGTTACGCAACTTCTTCTTCCCAGCTAAAGCACTACGAAGTGGTGAAGGGTGGGCGTTTTGGGGACTGTCTTAAGTAATTTTGACGTTTGAAAAGTGCTGATTCTCAGCCTAGCTTGAATAAATGTTTTTTTTAAATGTTTTCACACAAATTGGCTGCTTGGAAAACGCTCGAGCAAATGCAGTGTAAAGTTGTATAAATAAGCTATCTTAACTGTTACTTAAAAGCGAACTGTCACTTTAGAAGATACCTTGTCGCCATACTGCGAAGTGTGTGTTAATATTTGTCGAGAGAAAACTATGCGAGATCATGGCGAGAAAGTGTTGGTTTTCCCGACAGAAATGAATATCAGTAATTTCCTTCATTGATGAGCACAATCTGCACTTTGTACCTTCTCGAAATACAAACACAACATCACGCCTCTATTTCCCGGAAGGGTAGCCAGAGGCGATATGACCCCTCATTTCGCCAGTTTAGTTAAATGCAAACATCGGGTTACTTTTAAAAGTTTCATGTGGAAGAACTCAGTGTAGCTAGCTCGGCACGAAGAGTGAACCCAGGACCTCATGCCTAGCAATCACTACTTGACCTACTTGGAGTCGGTAAAAGGCGATTTTAACTCTTTGTCCTTCTCTCCTTCATTCATTTAATTAATTAATTAAGAAATTAATCAAGTGAAAAGTAAAAAAAAATAATTGTTTATTTTAAGTAGGCCATTAAAAGACACTTTTTAACGTAAAACATTTTGATTCTAGCTGCCCCTTCCAAAACCTAGTTTCGTATCGAGAAGAATGTATTAAATTGAATTCAAGATGACCCTAAATTAGCATCAACGTATCACCAACGTGCTTACTTGCAAAATCTTTTAATTTAAAGGTGAAATCATTCAACCCATACATGTGTGCGACCGGACATCGAACCTGGTCACTTTCACTGACCTACATCAATGATACACTTTGCTTAAAACAATGTACCTGCCTACTATGTACATACCTACTATGTAAATACCCACTATGGTTCAAAGAACTGCAATCTACATAGTAATGTGAACTATTTTGCTTACCCGACTTTGACAAGGTTAAAATGAGGGTAATGTGTTTAAGGTTGTATGTATGTATGTTTACATGTACATCTTGAACGCAATGACTTGTTTTGATAATTAGGACGTAGTCTTTGAATTACTGTACATATGCATCTATGAATACTGTAATATTCAGCAGTTTATTTTAATTTGATCTTTTATTAAAAAAACCGGCCAAGTGCGTGACTACGCACAATTAAGGGTTCCGTAGTTGGGATGAATTTATCCTCAAAAAAACTGAACAAAACGTTGGCAAACATGTTCCCATACATCGATAAACGTCACGGTCAATGCTCGAACTGCAAATGTAAATTTGTATTCGCTTTTTTTTGTGATGAACTACAAATTAACGATTTTCGGAGTTTACTTGTTCTGTGAGACCTTGCTTCTCACCGAATTTCATGATTCTAGGTCAATGGGAAGTACTTTTAATTTTTTTTATTACGTTGTCGTAGAAGCTTGATTTTTTAGAGCTCCAAGGGACCGGAACCTATGTACTTATTTGATATTAATTTCAACTTGATACCTAACCACGTTCCTGAGAAAAAGATCTTGACAGATTGATAGACAGACTGGCAGACGGACAACGAAGTGATCCTATAAGGGTTCCGCTTTTTCCTTTTTTCCTTTAGAGGTACGGAACCCTAAAAATAAAAAGTTACTAATAATGTCATCTCTTTTTGCCTCGGTAATGCAAAAACTACATAAATATAATGAGCAGTCTTAACCTAACCTAGTTAGCTTTTTTGATCATCTTCAGACAGAACACGTACAGACGCCCGCACGTCAACCTACTACAATCTGTCAAATTCATTTAATAGATGTTCAACGTGAGATAGATGATGATTGAATAGATGTTCAAATGTGAGCACCATGCATCTATCACATAATTAATTTATGTCATTCCTTCATTTTTCATTCTTTTTACCTATCGTGGTATAGTAATCTTATTCTAGGTGCATCGTCTTCACATATAATTATATAATTAATGTATCAGAATATTGTGAAAATATTTTAAAAGAGTAACGGTGGAGTTTCTTGCCCATTCTTCTCCATACGAAAACGACCTTTTGGAATGGGCGACTAGAATCAATTATTATATCTTTTTTTTTGTAAATGTTGACGTTCATAAGTGCCTTTTTTGTGCCTAAATGAAATAAATTATTTGACTTTGACTTTGACTTTGACAACTTTATTACCAAAGCATAAGGTTCAAAGTTGATTGGGAAAATTTGACAGTTTCGGATAGGTTGATGAGCTGGCGTCTAGTCTGTACATAAAAACTGTTTCTTTGGTTGATTTGAGCATTTAATTATGACGGACTTGTTACTATGTAAAAAACATATATTTCTATATAATTCGAAATCGATGGTATCGTTATGGAGGTCATTTTTTCTAGTGTCATCATCTGCTAGCCTTTCCCCAACTATGTCGGGGTCAGCTTCCAGTCTAACCGGATGCAGCTGAATACCAGTATTATTAAAATTATTATTATACTCTTGCCTCGCCGTTGCTCCCGGCTGTCATTTGGAGATCTTTGACAGCGGGTTACGGGTAGTCAGAAGCCCAAAAGTCTGACAACGTCTTACCAAAGGGTATCGTGTTGTCAGTCACTGGGTTGTGGAGGTCTGATAGGCAGTCGCTCCATGTTAAATACGGTATTCAGCTGCATCCGGTTAGACTGGAAGCCGACCCCAATATAGTTGGGAAAAGGCTAGGCAGATTGATATTGAATCTTTTCATATCTGAATATTTTGCCTTATTAATAGAGACTAGAGAGAGTTCAGAGACTGTCAGTAATATAACTTAATAGTAACCACACAGTAATTTATCTAATAACCATGAAAAGATACAGTTTATTTCTAAATATCCATTATATGGTTATGTTTATTGAATCTCATTAAATTACGAAAGTTATTTCGACTCAGATTTAATAAAAGAGAAATTTTAGATTATGAAATATTAATAGAACATTGTATTATGTACGAATATTTATATTTAATATATTATACGAGTATATATTTCCTCAGGCCACGTTCTAACTAAAAGCGATTATCGCGCAAGTACGCGGTCGCCGCGCTATCATAATCAAGGCGCTTGTGTGCGATATAACCTTAAAACGATTGCATCCATCGCGTGCTCGCACGGACGATCGCTTTTGGTTAGGACGCGGGGTTAGTCTGTAGTATAGTCGCGAAATAGCTCATCCAGAAAAGTTCATTCATCTTATCTATTTCCTACAACGCTACGTATATCTAGTGGGTTCGATTTCCTGTTCCCGTACAAAGGATACTTATGCTTAAGGTCTGTGTTTATAAACGCTCCCAAGATACCGATGTTCTGACAAAATGAAAGTTAGTATAATCGGAGCCAGGGGTCGAAATCAGGACCTCAGGCTCAGATGTCGCTCTTGAGACCACTGTACGAGGCAGGTTGTAAAATAAAATGGAACACAACCATAGTCACGATAGGTTCAGAGCATGGCGGAACTTAAATGTATGTTCTGCGCACGCGCACCCTGGTCAGTTAGCTATAACCTTGCTAACTAAATTACTATCTAGCCATAGCATATAAGCTATTCTCATTATCAAACAAAACAAAAAAAAACTGATGTCCTGATCTAATGCTTCGTGTACCTGCACTTTCTGTGACCCAAAAACAACATTAAACAATTTTTGTTTATCAGGTTAGATATGGATACCCGTGAATCTGAGACGTTTCGCTAGGTAATTTAATGTGTGTAATTTTTATAGTTTGTGCTGATTCGAGAGCAGAAGGAAAACTAACGCTGATATTTACCTCGCCATCCCTCGTTCCAGTATGTTAGTCAAGGAGCCTAGTGAGTCGGTGATCTCTCGGCCTATCTCGGACGGCATCTCTTCTATGGAGCGTCCTGATGTCCTGATCTCGGCATCAGCTTCCTCTGTGAAAGATAAAAGATTGGAAATTTGTTATTTTTCTTTGGTATTTCGAAAGGTGTATTTAAAAAAACCTAGTAGCTCAGACAGTTATCTACTTAATGAAAATCTTAAATTCATTCATTTCTTCAACGTACAGCCTGAACCACCACTGGGTCTAGAAGTCTCAATAAATACCCTTTCTTTCTTAGAATCATGAAATAATAACAAAAGTGGGAAAGAAAAGATTTTTGAAAATTCATCTCCTAAAGGGGTAAAAAGGGGATGAAACTTTATATGGAAGGGCGACATTCTTGCTGATGAGAAACACCATCGGGCATTATGGCTGATATGCCTATAAAACCGCATTTAGAAGTATGGCGGCATTTACACCGCCACATGCGAACTACTCATCACACTGATTTGACTGACTGACGTCACGCGAAATCCTACATCACGCAAGCAGGGTTTACCGCGCGCATATATACAATATTCCGACATTAATCGTTTGGCAGTAGCCCACCAGACACAATACCTGTCTGGTCGAACTTTACACCCTGTTCCTCATACCTCTATAGAAGTATTTACAGGTAATAACTGGATTGATTGTCTTTGACAGTCATTGCGGGTGGTCAGAAGCCCGGAAGTCTGACACCCAGTAACTGAGTTCTGGAGGTCAATAAGGCAGTCGCTCCATATAAAGTATCCAGCTGCATCCGGTTAGACTGGAAGCCGACGTCTTAGTTGAGAAAAGGCTAGGCAGATATACAGATAATAACTGGACCAATTAGATCGTAATACAAGGCGATTAACAGTATAAGGACGGATGGACATACAGCAATCGTGCAATATATAATGTAACATCGACTGCATCTTCTGCCACTGAACACGAACGAAAACGATGATTTTGAGATCGATGATCAAGACTTTTCTAGACTAAACGTTATTATGATATTACTCGTATTTCTCCAGTAAAGTTGTATTAAAAGGACGAAGAACTATCACATATTATACTAACAGGATTGTTGATTTTTTTATCTGTTCTGCTAAAAACCATCTAAATATCTTTACATAGTAAAAAACAAGGTCGTTTTACGTGTCGTGGTTACACAGGCATCTGTCGCTTAGATCTTCTAAACTATAATGAATATCGATATGATTTTCACCATCAATTTAGAGTATTTAATCTGGAAAGTTTATGTGTATTATTAGAATAAATATTTAACTGAGATATACTTGGCACGAAATATCGATGTTTTGACATGTCGCCATTGCACCCTAGCGTAGCAGGGGCGGGCGGCACCAGTTATAAATTAAAAAGGTTGAAAGGTTTTCAGAAATAGTCATGGAGGCATGGTTATAATATTTCCCCAGAGGAAGCATTTCACAAGAAACAAAACGCCAAAAAAAGAAAATAAAGTATTAGCTGTAACTTTTCAGGCTACTGACAATTAACTCTATTTGACTCAAATTGAATGTTGTTACTGTTACTGCCGTCGACCCGTCACTCACGAGAGTTGACAGCAGGATTACTTGATGAGGCGTTAAAAATAATTAAGCCTCATCATAGCCAAATAAAATTGCCAGCTGTCAAAGAATCATCGTCAGCATCTATGGGAAACTATTTTGATTGAGCGTAGAAAATCACCGAGTATGTGTCGAAAGTAGTAGTATATTGTTTTATATGGGAAACACTAGTTTTGTTGTTGTAATTATATCTGAAAACAACCAGTTTGACTTTCGCTAAGTCCGTGGGAGTTTGTGACTGAAGGAATTGTATTTGTTTACTCTTTCGTGTATAATTGATGTGTGGCCTACATGTGTTTCCAAATATAACAAGGTAAGAGTTATTAAAAGTTGGAAATATACTTAAATATGCTTAGAGAAAAACATCGTAAGGAAACTTGGACTTACATATATAACATGACGTCAAGCCTGTACGTACATCTCTGCCAAACCCTTCGGCCTGAAGGGTTAGGCGTACTTGTAGTACACCCATATTCCGCCAGTTACATTTAAGTCCCGTGTAATACAGGGCCAGCCCATTGCCATCAACCGGACACAAATCCAGACGATGATAGAAAAACCCAATTACACTTTGCGTGACCTGGGAATCGAACCCAGGACCTCACAGTAGCGCTTGCGACCACTAGACTAACGAGACTTTATAGTTTCAAATCACCAACACCCAGCAAGCGTGGTGGTTAATGCTCATTCCTCGTTTGTTTGTGAAGAGCTGCCTTTAAAATTTTCGGGGACAGTAAACAAGACAAAGACAACTGATAGGTCTGTATACCTTCCTATATTTTGGTAAGTACTAAGGACGCACCACGCCTGTAGGTATCCCCGAAAGCTTTGGCAGAGGTGTACCAATATTACTTACACGTAAAAAGTATCTATAAATTATTTCCTACGAAAATAGATTTAATTTAATCAGTTATCTTAATTTTACTATTATATATTTTTGAGCCGTTTGGGGTTAAAACCTAGGGCAATCGGTCCGAGTGCTCATGGTGTGTTCAACGTAACCTCCACACTACTGGTTGACTCTTCCTGTGACCCAAGGGCTGACATTGCCATACAACGTGGCAATGCGGGTAGTCTCTTGGGTACATTACCAGTCGACAACGATGCGGAGGAATTTTTCGATGCTATATTTTAGTTTGTTAATAGTTTTAGTTAGATTAAGATAATATTATATTTTTATTCTATGAATGAACTACTGAATAAATCATTAGTAATAACCTTATCGAATCAAAATGAATGACCGATCAAAATCTAGTATTGAAAATGAGCTGTAGTAAATGCTTGAAACTATGTAACTAGTCCACATATCGTATCATAATAGTCTTTGCAAACATTATGTTTGTGAAAGTTTAGATCCAAAAATCTTCCGAAATCGAAAGTTCCAAATAGAGTTTTTTTAACACTATTTCATATTCATAATAATATCGATGAAACAAAAAAGTTATCTAAAAGTGATGTAAACTAGGAAAAAAGTGAAATTTTCAAAAATTCGAATCAATTAAAAGTAAAAGTTTATATTCCTAAGCTAACCAAAACGAGTTTTTTATTTAGTCTGTGAAAGTAAACTTAAGTGAGTTTTGAAATGAATTGGTCATGGAAATTATTTTGGTCAGTTATCATTAAAACAATTATCGGTTGTTCAACTTCAAGGTGACTATCACTCGGCCGCTGAGGTGCTGATCAAACAGAACAAAGAAAATCAAATACCTTATTATCTACCTCATAAAAGTAAAAGTCATTTAACCAAACTAGGCTGAGAATCAGCCTTTTTTGAACGTCAAAATTACATAAGACTATTCCCCAAAATGCCCGCTCTTCACCACTTCCTAGTGCTTCAGCTGGGAAGAAGTGGCGCAACAAACTCCGCAGTATCTACTGTTCTGGTTTGTTAGGCACAATAAAAATAGAAATAAATTGTACTTAGTTATCATGAGACATGACAACAGGTACATTTTAATGGACTTCCTGGAACCGGGGTGAAAATATTTAAGTAAGTAAACCTGGATATTATTGATCTTAATAAATGTAAAAAATTATGATGATCATCTAGCCGATTTCTGACGACTTTTCAGCTCTTTAGGTTGACATAAAGTAGGGTTGCCAACCATCCTGTTTTGCCAAGGCTTTTCCTGCTTTTTAGGATGTCCAGGGGTGTCCTGGATATTTATAAGTAACATCCTGGGTTTTTTTAAAGCATCCTGGTAAAGTCCTGTATTTTAAATTCAAGCCCAATTCAACGTTTCGTATATCGGTCGGGCACGTTTGAATTTCATAGAAAAGTGTTTTCTATAGACACCTGTAACACCAAGGAACGAGCTGTGCGTTGCTGAGCTTAGAAACAAAGCCACTAAATGAAGTAGCATGCATCGCAGATTCGCAGTGCGCCCGCGCCCCTTCGCAGTGCGCCCGCGCCCCTTCGCAGTGCGCCCGCGCCCCTTCGCAGTGCGCCCGCGCCCCTTCGCAGTGCGCCGGCGCCGCCCCTTCGCTTGTCACCATACATTATAGTCTATACCATGGAGAAGTGATGTTGGAACGTCGGGCGGGAATCGATTCTTATAATTATATATTGTTGCTACATAGTTTCGGTTATTATATAAACATATATAGGTATATATTTTTTAAATAGGTATCCGTCCGTATCCGTCTGTCCATCTGTCTATCAGCGAGCTGTATCTTATAAACCGTAATAGGTACACAGTTGAAAATTTCACAGACGCACAGATGCATTTCTATTGCCGCTTTAACAACAAATAATAAAAAATCAATTTAATTAAACGGGGTCTCCATACAATAAACATTAGATTTGAAAAAATGTAACCCTGGCTGTCATGTGGGGTGTCACTGTCTAGAAGTCATCGAGTACAGAACAAATACTTTTTTTTTTTTTTGTCTTTAAAAATGATGAAATAATGAGCCGTAAAAGTTGTCAGTTTTAGACCATTTTTGTGCGAGCTTTACCTCAACAACTAAACAAGTTGGGAATTTAAAACTTATGTGTATCATGTAGGTATCATACATACGTGTATCATATACTATATAAAATCAAGAAATACTAAAAAACGCCGATTCATAAGGTATTTATTTAAATATGGGTGATTTTCTGCAACTGCAAAAATAACTGCGGTTTTTATTAAGATGAAAAATAATAATATTCTTCGTTTAGTATTTTTATTTATTTGCTAAATAAAGAACGGTGGTACGGAACCCTTTGTGTGCGAGTCCTTCTCGCACTTGGCCTGTTTATTATTATTACTGTTTCTATTTCCTGTTTGTGTGCCAAATGAAATATTATTCTTTCTTTGTTTCTTAGTAGCCCAGTAGTACACTAGAAGCTCGTCTAGGTTAAGCTAGGTTTGACTATTGTCCCCCCCGAAGGGTTCCCGCATTGTCGTTGCGGGGGGGCTCATTAGCCGTGGGTTGGGCACCCACGGTGAAGCCAAGAGGAACCCGAGGAGGGGCCGCTCGTCAGGGCTTTTTGACCCAAGCCCATGACGTAGCGGCCAACGAGTAGGTTGCGGTGGCGACATCGCAACTGAAGCGGGCCGCGATGTCGTGTATCGGAGGCATCGCGGCTGCGGTTTCAGGGCCGCGGCTGGAGAGGTGTATTGCGGTACAGCGCTCTCCCTCCCTGCCGCGGCCTTGACGGGGTCGCCACCGTCTGATGGCGAACGCGGTGGGGCCGCAGGGGAAGAGGAGTGTCGGTATAGCGTAGGCCGCTCTCCCTATCCTCTGCGGCCGAAAATTGGTAGACGGCGGGGCCAATGATCTGACCCGTCGAGGAGGGGCCAAGGGCGCCCAGACAAGGGGCTGTCTGGCGCCCATGTGCTGGTTTGGTCCCTGGGTTGGTCACGGCGTGCCATGTGTTCTGGTGCGCCGGTGATGAAGGAGGAGGGGCCCGCTGCGGCGGGCTGGCACCAGTCGGGGGTTGCGGAGGTTTTTTCGTTCCCGCGACCCCCGGCGTAGGTGTGAGACGGAACACCGGGGTGGTTTTTAGTCAGTAAGAGTCTGACAGACCCCTCCGCTCGCCCCAGGGCGGAGGACATCCATGAGGATTTTCCACCCCGGAACAAAAAAAAAAAAAAAAAAAAAAAAAAAAAAAAAAAAAAAAAAAAAAAAAAAAAAAAAAAAAAAAAAAAAAAAAGGTTTGACTATTGTGTTAGAATTGATGTTACAGAATTATAACTTGCTTTTAAAAAAATATTTGTATGCCAGTCCATGGCGACGAATATTATATTATATTGATGTGGTTTTGGCTGTTCACATTTTTTCTATTAATTGTTCGACAGTTCAGTGATTCTGAGAGAGACTGAGTTATATCCTAAAGAAAAAGAAAAGAAAGAAAATAGGTTTATTTGCGGTACATATGACGCAAGCAATGGAACAAACACTAAAAAACAAATTTGTGGGAAAATATGCGTCACATCCACGCAAAACGGCCATCAACCAATACCAATACCAATTTATTGGTATTGGGGTCAGATACACTTTTATAATAGGGGTGATATTATATGAAATTGCCGTTTTATTGTAATACGTACTTCGAATTGACATAGAACCTTCATGGTTTGAGATTGTAGAGTGAAACTTTTTTCAAATGGTACCTATGAAGTTCTTCTTATAAATAATGTGCAATATTCGATTATCGACTTTCAGTTGTTTTTTTTATTCAGCTTAGACAAGAAAGATGGATACTTCGAAAATTCGAGTTTATTTTTGAATACGAGTTCCAACGCGGACCTAACGTGGCAGAAACAGCTCGCAATATCAATGTTGCGTTTGGAGAGGGGACTGCTAATGAACGCACCGTGCGATTTTGGTTTAAACGCTTTCGTAATGGAAACTTTGATTTGAAGAACGAACCACGTGGAAGAAAAGAAAGAAAATACGTTTATTAGCGATACACAAGACGCAAGCAAAGGACAAAACACTAAAAAACAATTTAGGGGAAAATATGCGTCACATCCACGCAAAACGGCCATCACTCAGCATAATGCTGGGACCCTATGCGAGACAGAGCCCCAGCGCTGGTTTACCGCCCGCACAGGTGAATAACAATGAATTGAAACAGATGGTGGAAGCCGATCTGGTCAAGGAATAACGGCAGATGTCTACTGTGCCGAACTCTGAACAATGATAGCAAAACTAGCAGTGAAACAGCCCCGACTCATGAATCGATCTTCACCATTATTGCTCCATGATAACGCGAGACCTCATACAGCACGAGCAACCGTTTTAACTCTACAGGAACTGCATTTAGAAACCATTCGTCACCCTCCGTATTCGCCAGACCTTGCTACAACGGACTACCATTTTTTTCGTGATTTGGACAATTTTCTACGTGATAAAAAGTTTTCTTCTCATGAGTCAGTACAAAATGCTTTCACAGTTTGTCGAATCTAGATCGAGTTCTATCGTGGCAGCAATGTATAGATAATAATGGTAACTATTTTGATTAAATAAATATGTTAAATTAAAAAAATTAAAAAAAAACAGTACAAATTGGCAATTTCATACTTTAACTCCTAATATATAATATTTAAAAAAACTGTCAGTTTTACTAACCAAATTCAAATCATAACTGGTCAGTTTAACAGGTATTTTTAGGTATTCGTGTAAAAATTTAAGGAAAACATTGACTCTATCACAGGTGAACGCCACTTTTTTGTGACATCAACATCTAATTATAACAAAATGTTTTCGTGCGAATTAAATCCACAAGTAGAGCGAGTCCCTTGTTTACTTAATTATAGTAATAATATCATAGTAATTAGGTGGGCAGCAGATAGAAGTTAATTAAATATGTAATTAGATGATTATAGAAAGTGGTGATAGCTGAGAGGCTGACAACTCGTAGTCACGAGAATTAGTGGTTAGTAAGCCATTAAAACGTTTTTTCTTTTATTATACCTGCCTTACGATTGTATTCCACAATGGACGGGCAGAGAGGTGCATAGCCTTACATGTCACCAATTATGTTAACATAGTAGTGTTTATCCTTTAGTTAGCTTTGATAGCTTTGGTTAGCTCGCTACCGTGGATGTTATCCATCGTGAACGTACTACCGAGATACAGAGTATCCTAACCCCCATGGTAATGGTCTACCTGTGAGCTCATTCTAGCAAAATGGGGGATTATAGATCCTACCGACACCCAGTGCGAATGCGGTGCCCCAGACCCAAAGAGAATATAACCAAAAGAGAGCGTATAAGCCGATTTCTTCTAAGTACACGACTCACTACCGCGGGCCGGGGGACGAGGAAGAATGCGCGGCTGCAATTGGTCAGTTCAAGGTCAAGTTGCGTAGGTATGTCTGATTAGGGATTGCTCTACTTGATTAAGGGAAAATAGTCGATATCGATAAAATGGATTTTAACTTTATAAAAAATGCTCAATAAAAATCACATTAATATTTAATCGAAATCAGTCAGTTGCAAAAAGAAAAACAAGTATCCTCTTATTATTGATTTTTAAAATGAATTAATTTGGTATATGTTTTTCGAATTAGTTTTAGGGTCCTGACTATTCTTGGTAAAAAATGATAAACGAGCGTCTACATATTTCTGAATTATGCATCTTGCTAATTCAATCAAATGATTTGTTGATTCTATTTCATATTACACAGATGAAAAAACTGAGAACCTTCTCCTTTTTTTAAAGTCGGGTAAAAGTAGATAGGTATTTAATGACAGTATCTCAATTGAATAAAAATTTATAGTTTATTTTTATTAGTATCGATATCGAATTTAGCCATTAAAGGTAACAGCACAGATTTTTACGATAAAAATACAAAGGGAAAGAAAAGGATAAAACAATTAGAATTCCCTAATGAAAGAAAGGGACTTTTCCAAAAGACATCAACGCGCGACTCATCCGTGTGCTCGGTCACCCAACCACCATTTTAAATAGACCCCTGCGGTGGCTCTTAATGTGATTAAATCAAAAATAGTTTTCGTAGTGTTTATTTACCGATGAAAATTTATGGCATCCTTTTTGTAACTAAATGTCTTGGAATGTTTCCCACACCACTTCACCGCGCATGAAGGCAATTTTATGCGTTATAAATTACATAAAAAAAATAACAATTTGTAATTATTTAGCGTGCACACAGGTCTAACACTTGGTCACAACTAGAATGGTTACTAGTACCTTATCCTATACATAGGCGACGAAATACTAATACTTTTCGAGCGGCGGGGAACTGTATGCGCAGTCAAGTGGTTTTATAGTCTTTGCCCAGACCAGACCATGTCCCATATGTTGGAGTGTCCAAAGTGTCCACACTTTCACTTCTGAAAACCGAAAAATGCCGCGGTTGGCGTGGGCACCTGTCAGCGTCAAGGCGGAATCAACCGTCAAGGCGTGAAATGGTAACAGACAGACAGACTAACAGACATAATTACTTTAATATTAGATAGATGTATATACTTCAGCAAATCGGTTAGTAGTATCATATCGTTACGATTATGGCAGCGAGTTCGGAGCCGGTTGGGGCCGGCACGGAACCTCATGCCATGAGCTTGTGGTTACACTACTGTTAGATAGCTCTTACTTAGTCTAGGGTTAGCAGAACTCTAGCTATTATTTATGTCCTACAAAATATTAGTATTTAAACATTATTCCTAGAGCAACACAACAGGCATCTGGGATGAAGCCGGAACAGGGGGCTTTGTGCCGCAGTTTGGGAGTGGCCAGTGTCCAGCAGTGGACTGCGATAGGCTCAGTTGATTGATAATTATTTTACGACATTCATTGACAACACTGACAGTGAAGATTACCTTCTTAGTGAGGAATCCCTGACTTAGAATGATCTGAAATTGCCAACACAGTGAGATGAAATTGCCAACACAGTGAGATGAAATTGCCAACAATGCACGATCCTTCTCTGTATGAGAACCTTCTGTATGAGGTCCTTTACTTTGATATACACTGGCTTACTGCCTGTTAGTGGTTTTGCACTATTTTTGACCCCTTGGATAGCTTATTCATTTTTTTTTTAAAGACGTAAGAATGATTGACCAATCTCCTGTCAAATTGGTTGTTAACTTGGGCCAGTAATCGCAATAGCTAAAAATTTACCCAGTATTACCCGTATATTCCGATTGGGTCGGTAACAAAACATTTCGCTGTTATTTAATGTTATAAGTTCATTGACTTATAAGAAGCCAGGTAATCAGAAAATCCGTAGATCGTTAATTCGTATTCTAGTTATAACTGGGAAAGTGCAAATTACATTTTAGAAGACCTTTTAATTTGATAAACAGTCTAACAATATGTTTTGAACTGGTTATCTCAGACCGAGATCTGATATAAACTTTACTTAGCACGTACTTGTGCTAACCGTCATGTATTCCTATCACTGTCGCACAGCTGTTAAACTGCGAGTACAAGATAGAGACGGAGACATGTCTAACCCAAATTACGGGCTAAGTAACGATGTTAGATCTCGACCTCTGACTTAGAACATTAAAAGAAAGCATTCCCATAATCTGCCTCACATGTAATTATCACTGTCACACCACTTAAGCGACTCACAGCCCTATAATTGTTTTATAAAAGCTGAATGGTGCTCATGCAAGTAACTGTGACGAGGCTGCGCTTGCGCGGCGCTAAACGCTAAATCGTTGCGCTAAATTATCGCGCACGCATCAAGGTTGTGGCTAGAAAGGTTGAAATTGTGTTAGATATGACACTTCCGGGGTTAGCGAGGCTTTTGTGGAAAGAAGATGAAATGAAATTATCTTTATTTTCGTCGTTTTTTAAGTCAGAAAAAAATTAAATGTAGGTACATAAATAACAACTTATACCTAATTAACTACTTACAACTTATACACTACAACACACTTAAATATGGGGTCGCAAAATGCAAGCTGATCGATCCCTGGGAAGAAATGCCGAGACAAACTCACACCTCTACTCACGCTCTACCCTATTTAAGAGAATAACGAAAGAAAATTACGGGTAATTATGTTTTAAGTTGTCTCCTCGAAAATTACTCGCCTCTCTATTCTCCTGATCTCTATTCGAATCTGACATATTAACATGAAATTTAACAGATACAGAACAGTAATAAAATAAAATGACGGTAAATAGAGATGTTTTGAAGGAAAAGCGTGCTCCGCCACAAATAAATTGGAAGAAGTAGATGATGATGATGATGATAAGCCAATCGCCTGCCTTTTCCGAACTACATTGAAGGCGGCTCCCAGTCTAACCGGATGCAGCTTAATACCAGTATTTTACTTGGAGTGACTACCTTTCTGAGCTCCAAAACCCAGTTACTGGGTAATATGATACCCCTTGGTAAGGTATTTATTAATAGAATTTTAATAAGTAAAATATACGTTTTAACGATGAAGATAATTTTGACGACTCGACCCAGGTCTGAATTTCTGAATCAAGTGCAGTGTCAGTTACAGAAAGAAAATAGCTAGACGGTAGGTACTTGAATATTTTCTAGACTAGAAAGGAAAAAGGATTTCTTGTGAAGTCGTGATCATTAGATAACAATATATTCTGTTTGTTTATATGTGTGTATATAAACTGTTATTTTTATTTTATTTTTTACCTTATTTTGGCCCGTAGTGAGATTTACAAGAAACCTGATAGCAGCAAGACCTCAGACTAAGACATTGGAAACAGAAAATGCAGATGCACCGGTGAAGCTGGACCTGAACCAACTTGGCGGCGACGTCTTAAAAATATGCCCATCTATAGATAAATATCACCCGTCTCTCCATTATTCCATTTCCTACTCTAAGATGCATATCCGGTACGGCTCGTAAATCCTTCCATATCCTAAGGGCACGTGTTCCCTACCATTACCGCGTCCCCCGATCTACTCATCATAATGCGAGTGTGAAACCGGAACCAAAAGATATTATGTACTTAGAAAGTGTAAACACAGATACTCTGCAATAATTCACATGAACTTGCTAAGTATTACTCATATTTTCTCTCGTAGCTATTGGTTTATCAATTTATCACTTTTCTTCCTACAGTTGGCTGTTGAGTCACAAATAAAAATCAATATTTAGCACTTTCTTATGAAACAGAGTTTTGAATAACTGTCTATTTTTATTTTAGGGCTCCGCACCCAAAGGGTGCCAACGGGACCTTATTACTAAAGCTTCGCTGTCCGTCCGTCCGTCTGTCCCATCGTTTACCGCTCACAGGGCTGTTTCTTTTGAACCGTAATAGGTAGACACTTGATATTTTCACAGTGTGTACTACCAGTACTACTATGGTCGCTTTACTAACAAATAATAAAAATGAAAAGCTGAAAAAACACGTTTCTTGTGAGGGTGTCCCCATACAAAAAAAGTGTTTTTTTTCGTCGTTTCTAGATAATATTGTACGGTGGTATAGAATCCTTCGTGTGCGAGTATGGCTCGCATGTGACCACTTTTTGAGTTTGGATGTTATTATTTTATATATTTTCCTTCCACACTTCTCCATTAGTGGTCATCTCGGTAGTGAACCCCTTTCTAGCCATTATCATCTTTCACACAGCTCATCCATCATTTCTTTGGTCTTCCTCAAATTCATAGGTACTTAAAGCTTTCCTCACGACGGTTTCCTCATTCCTCCGCATCACATGTCAATCCACCTACGGATAAGATGTCAACAAGATAATTTCCCGTTGACACATAAGTAAGTTTTCACCCGTCTGTACATAAGCTGACCAGTTTTCTCCCTATCAATATGCATGCACAATAAGTACCTATTTTCTCCTGGGTGTAGGTTATGATCATGACCTTAAGCCCGTAAGGCCGGCAACAGCTTTTTCTCATACTTCTCATCAGAAAAGGATACTTTCTTTACATAGAGAAAAGGAATTCGTTTTTAAAGAAGTCTCTTGAAATAACATAACATCACGTCTGTAACACGAGAAAAAATCCGCTTGAAATTGTCGTTTAAAAAAAAAAAATACTAGCATTGAAAAATAAATGTAAGAACAATATATTTAAAAACGACTTGAATTTTATTGATCTATCAATCTAAGACTAAGATTCGTTATTTTTTAATTCGCAAATAACAACAAACCATATAATGTACTTATTTTTATTTTAGGTAAATGTATCACTATAGAGTTTCTTGCCCATTCTTCTCCACACGAAACTACATTTGGAAGGAACATTTAGAATCAATTCTATTTTCTTTTTAAAATTCAAAAGTGCTTTTTAATGAAAGCATACTTGAAAGACTTTATTTGATTTTGAATATGGGAAGATAAAATAAATTATACTTAGTACATAGCTATTGAAAAAAATAAAATGACGACGTTTATTTTCGAAAGTGAGATTATTAAGTCGGTGTTATAACTAACTTTGCTTTGAAACTCTAAAATATCTAAGCACGGTCTTCCTCTGGCAACAAAATGAGTTCAGTGAGTAAGTCATCAAATTGATATGAATCTTAATTCGTAGTTATTAGTGGTAAGAAACATAACTAAAACAGACGTGAATGTTATTATTATTAGAATGGAGAATGTATGCAAATAAAAATAATTGTAGTAACATCATTGCAGGCTTCGAAGCTTGGAAAGTCTGTGGCGCTTTTCTCTTTGATATTGTTTGATAAAAATATATCATTAATATATTTTTAATTTAATATTTTACATATCTAATTAGGTATTCATCTTTCACTTCTTAGATTCAGTTAACAAAACTTTCATATATTAAAATAATTTAATTATTCTAATTTACAAGATTTACTTTTTAAATGTGGAAAAGAAAGTACAAATCCTACCTCAGAAACAAATCCTAAAAGTAATAATTAAATTATTCATTTACCTTCCCAGCTTCTCCGTTCTTTCTCCACCTCATCTTCCCAGCCGTCCAGCATCTTTCCAGCTTTCTCCCGCGCACACTCCCACGCCTCATTCTGTCCCACACATTCTAACATCGCCAACAAATTCGGCCCCAAATTCTTCCCCAAATTCACAAAATAATCATAGCCTTTTTCCAAAAGCGATGCACTTCGTACTTGTGAACAAAACAATAAAAGAAAAACTACTAAAAATTTCGGCGCCATCTTGTTTATTTTTTTCGTTTTTTTTTTACATGTGGCTACTTTCACGGACGCGCTCAAGGTTAAACTGAATGGCGCGAATGTGTGTGGCTGGTTTTATTGACTGTGGGTACTTTCTTTTGCGGAGGGGCAGGTTAAGCTGCAGGTGGTAAGGACTGGAGTTAGTTGGGTGGGTCGTGATGTCACATCGTTGGTGATGAGTGTAGGGAGATGAATGTGTTAAATTCTCTAAATGATGGTGAAAATCGCAAATCAAAATCCGTTGCGAAGTTTAGAAGAACATCGCGGTCACACCGAAACGAAAAGCGACTTCAATTTATAATACTGGTACTTATGTATACTTAAATATAGCATACACCAAAAACACACGTTAAAAAAACATTTTATTATGACATTTTATAGTATAAGTAGCCTTAATTAATGACTGCCACGGCATGCATTGAACGGTAGAAAATTCAGTTACAAAAGAGATACAAAAACGGGTTGCACTCCGGGAGTGCCGGCAGAAGTTAAAACTTGAATATTAACGTGGTGGATTTTTCCGTCTTACGAATTTTCGATCAGGTCACGTGTCCTGACGCGAGTTTAACATTTTTTACCCATCACAAAAAAAGTGCACTAAGCTTCTAAAGAAGTTTTCACTTTAAAAAAAAGTTACCAAAGAAAACATATTTTACTCATTTACCTACATAGATTTAAGTGAATATTAAAAAGACAATAGAAACTACGAGTCTAATATTAATTTTAAATTTTCACTTAAATTATGATAATGCCCTAAGCAATACAGCCCTGACTTTATGTAAAGAGTAAGACATCCTATCAATATCTAAGCTGGGTGAGCGTGACAGGCGACAAAATTGAATCTGCATTCTGTTTAAAGGTGGTAAAATGACCCAGATTGGATTCAAAGCCCTTAGCGCGGAGCAACTGATATCTAGACCCACGAGCAAGTTTGTAAGGCACATCCAAATTTATTTAACTCAGCAACCGCGGACAATCCATATGAGTGTTCATTATTTTGTGTAGGAACAGGTGATCTAGAAACATACGGCAATTTTCTAGACTCATAAGTTTGAAATGTTTCAAGCGTGAGCACATAAAGTACTAGGAAGTGGCAAAGGGTGGGCGTTTTGGGGGACTGTCTTATGTAATTTTGACGTTCGAAAAGTGCTGATTCCAGCCTAGATGGAATAAATGACTTTTGAATTTTGAAATTTGATGCATGATTTTATGAAAATCTTCGTAACTACTTATTGTTAACGAAAATGCGGCATTTCAGTTTTGTGTCTGTGATGGTATGTATTTGCTCATTTACCAGGAGGGCCGACAAATTATTTGCTATTTAAAAAAAAGTGCAAAGCGAAGTTTACAGGTCGCGGTTTCGAATCCTGCACAGAAATCAATTTCTACTTTTAAATATTCGAAGACGTTATTTTGTTTTTTTAAATAAAATCAACAAGTATTTCAAACAAGTTCTTCTAACTAACAGACAGCTTTGCTGTTAGGGACTTTGTTGTGCAACTTCTTCATCTCAGCTAAAGGGCGTTCTAAAATTGTTGATTCTGAGCCTAATTTGAATAAATGACTTTTCATTTTGATTTTATCTGTATAGTCCACAAGGCCACTAATAGTTGTTTCGTTCTGGGTCGGACTGTTTATGTAGGTATGTGACATTTGCGTCTGTTAGCGCACCCACATTACAGGAGAAATCCTCAAATAATGCAATGTTTAAAAACTAGTTAAGAGGTCATCGTTCATGCGTAATTAGTGTCACGTGCTTACTGCAAAGTTAAATTGGACGTACCAGTTACGCATAAAGGATCCAGTCCGCACTTTTTCCGAAATTGAGTTATATATACCAAACGCACCCTCAGGGTGATATCTTTAATAGGTATCAAAAAAGATCCACGGTAACAAAATACAATTTTAAACATATCTACAACTACTAGATACAATGTTGACATAATTATTGAATGCTTAATGGGCAGAACCTAATGGGACTATAATTTACCTAACATCTGTCTGTTTATCTATGTCCACAATAAAACGTTTTGATTTGGCTCCTGACATTGTCCTCGAACTTTTTTATAATCCCATTTTATTAAACTTGACATTATGTATTATTGTATTGTCTATTTCAAATAATTAACTGAATTTCATCTTGACGTGGTAAACTGTATTGATTTGATTGAATGTGTTAATAATATTTACATTGAGTGAGTCTTTATTATTATAGCTTAAACTGTTTGCATGCCTTAGTTAAGATAGATAGGAAAAGGATAATTTTAAACTTGACATCTATACCTAACTTGTACCTACTTTTTGTGCAAATAAAGGACTATTATATTCTATTCTTAGCCACATCTATGGGCTACATCAGATATTTTTCATCAATAAAAATACATAGCGCTTGAATCATTCTTGAGAAATGGTAAATATATGGGATAAGTGTTTTAGGAAAATCACAAAAATGCCCCAAACTGTTTGGATCTTCTTTAAGAAATACAGTTTATAAACCCAATTAAATATCAGAAACGGTCCAGTTTCTGATATTTAACTTAAAAACGGATTCGTTGAATCCTTTTTGCTAAAAAATAAATGTCTCGTTAACAAGCATAAGTACCTAAATATCAAAAAGGATCCGAACGGCTTAGATCCTATTTTATCATTTATAAGTATTTGTTTACATTCAAAAATATACTAAAAGAATTGGACGTATGTAGTTACACAAAAAGGATCCAATCCACATGAAAAACGTTTTGAGTTACGCCAATGAAGTTGTCACAGAGTTAAGTTGAACACTTGGTACGTTTAGATCATTATACCTTCATGAGTAACGATCCGGATAATATTTTCAATAAAAATCATGAAATTTCAATAAAAATGTTTAATGATTGTTTTTTTATTTAATATTCAAAATTATTATCACGAGTAGTTTTGGCTTATTCTCGAGCAATGTGACTGATTGAAACTTGATAGTTTCGTGTGAAAACTTGCAAGGTTGAATTAAATTTAACGCTTCTGGATTTCTTACAGGGTTCTATATAGCTCTTTAAGAACGGTTAAACGGATTAGGTCACATACGTCATATACGTCGTCTATTGTATTTAATATAAGAGCGTACAAATAAGAATAACAAAAAACCAATAAATAACATAAAGTGGCGTGTATTAAGGACCTTCGCCTTCAACATCGCAGTGTTAGACGCCAAAACAAAAATGAATTAGCCTTACCAAGCTCAAAATTAACTATGTTCCACTCAGGATCTTTAGCCATGTGCGTGAAAATATATAATAAGCTTCCGAATTCAATTAAAGATGTAGAGTACGAAAATAAATTCAAAAACAGTCTCCAAAAATACCTTATATTAAAATCGTATTACACGCTGGAATTCTTTGACGATATGTAAATATTGACAAATTGAAATTCATACCTGTACACAATACACACAGCACCTACAATTTTGACTTACTACCTATATGTTATGTTATTTCATAATTATTATTATCGCTATTTGCTTTAATTTAATTTTTTATCTTATTTTAATTTATGAACGGAAATGAACTGGAATTTAGGAGGGTATGAGGAACAGGGTGTAAAGTTCACTCATCCACCATAGAAAAGGGAGGATCCTCCAACCAGACGGGTGTTGTGACTGGCGGGCCGACTGCCCGACTGTTGATGTCGGATAGTGTTATTTAGGTCGTTCGCGCGGTAAACTCTAAATTGCGCGATGCAGGATTTGTGTGACGTCATGTCTTTGATGCGTAAGTTCGTATGTGGCGGTGTAACCGCTACAATGACCAATTAATTATTCTTACCCTATCCTTTATTATATCACGATAGTTACTTATTTAAATAAAAAATGATTGACATCTGGTAAACATGATAAAATTAGTATTTTTGTTTAAGCGCAGTGGTTTTGGTTATTGTGACACTGCAGCACTTTAAACTATGTATATTGCTGTGCCCTAGCAGGGTTCATGTATGAAACCTATATACTTGTAACGACTTATAAACTACATGAATGCAATAAATGATGACTATGATTATTTTTTTAAATTAACTAAACTAAAACTACTCTGTTATCATTAAGTTTCATAATATTGTTTCATTTTAAATAAAAAAGCTCAAAATTGATTTGTATTCAATACGTTATTAAAATTTTATCTGGATCGTTACTGATGAATGCCTACATTTATTTATTGAGCAGAAAGGATCCAGACTCATTTTCTCCCCATTATATTTATACAATTTATTGCATATACTACAAAATGTATACCAAAATTTAATACGAAAAATTTGCTAAGTATCTAAAGTTCGACTAAACTGTTACAACAGACTTCATTGGCATAACTCAAGACGAACTTTTTGTGGATTGAATCCTTTTTGTATAACTAAGCTACATCCAGTTGGTTTTGGAACTTTTGAACATACCGTTAAGTATATTTAAGTCATTAATCATGCAATGGTACACCACAGACTACTTGCAGTATTGTCTCTCCCTTACTTTAATTCATCCAAAGGTTGTCTTTTAGCGATACCTAAAGACCACCCATTGTGTCACCATAATGTAACATTTCTACAGGTATATCTGTAATGGCGTTCATTATAAAGAGTATTCTATTCTATTCTAAATATAGACTCCGGGCTACTACTGAGGAATACGGCTATCTTAAATAAATAAATAAACTATTTATTTAATAGCTGCTGTGTGTTTCGTAGCGCCAGCTATTGAGTTTCGTATGAACTTCGATTACCTATAATAGTTCAACCATTTCACCACCGGATGGCGCTGCGGGTGGTGACATCTATTTTTAAGGTAACATAATTTTAGAAAGAAGATTGCCGTGACATTACCAGGCTGCAATTTATTTATTTAAAAACTAGCTGCGCCCCGCGGTTTCACCCGCATAGGTTTCGATCCCGTGGGAATATCGGGATAAAAAGTATCCTTTAAGTTAATCCAGGATAAAAACTATCGTTGTGCCAAATTTTATCCAAATCCGTTTAGCAGTTTTAGCGTGAAGAAGAGAAACCATACACACTCGCAAACTTTCGCCTTTATAATATTAGTGTGATTATGATTACTCTCAAAATATTCGTAGGTCTAGAATTCATGCCTATGCAGGTGTAGGTAGGTATGTAAACCAATAGAAAAGTAATAATAGTTGTAATAATTATTCGTAATAGTCGATTTATTACCACAAAGCAGACTATCTACAGAATATCTACTGCTAAACCTGGGTCCTGGGTTCGATTCCTGGGTCGATTATTGGGTTTTTCTATTAGTAATTTCGCATTTGGCTCGCCCCCTAATACATGGGAATTAAACATAAATGGCGAAATGTGGGTGTAGTATAGCTACACTTCTGCCTAGCCCAACGGGGAATACAGGCGTGGTAATATTATATAATTCTTTTAATTTAATGCGGTAAATGATTTACAATCACTTACCGCATTAAAAGGCAAATCTAGCAAAGAAGAGGGTATCTTGTTGTAAAAGGTTTTATCAAGCCCAACAAATGAGTTATGAACCTTATGTAGCCGGTGAGAGGGAGCACGTAGTTTATCCTTATTTCTAGTGTTACCATTGTGATAAAAAATCAAATTTTACGATGTGATTTATATCTATGTGTCTGTTTACATCCGACCGTTGTGATTGTACCTCTACTTGCTTTGCGTTTTATCTTTCATCTTTGGTCTGCTTCCTGATAAAACTTTCATTTGACCAATGGACAATATTAAGGGACGCAATACTGTCATTAGTCCATTGTCACCCCTTACATACATACACTAGTGCTGTTGCCAGCAAAGCTGTGGACTTCTTCGTGATAAAGTGTGATGCTATTGCGACGTCTTCCTTTGTATGTTCTTTAATTGGTTCCTTTCCTCCGATATGTACGTGTGGAGTTTGTGAATTATCTGACTGTATTTTGTTACTTTTCTGCTGGTGCAACAGTGAGTGGTGCGGGAAATTGGATCGACGGCAGAATACAGGGACACGTCATTGCCAGGCTGAATGCCCCGGTGCCAGACAATTGTAGCAAAGGCTATTCTTCCTTACAAACTCGTTTCTCTCCATAGGTTGAAGCTTTTTATAATCTTACACAATAAAAAAATATTATCCAATTTGGTGCAGCCGTTCTCAAGTTATGGCGTGGCCAGAATAATAGAGATTCATTTTTATTTATATAGATTTGTTTCTGGAAGGAATCGGGTTTTTTTTTTTTTTTTTAAACGTTGCCTAACACACTAGGAATTTCTCCTGTATTGTGGGTGCGTTTACAAACATTTAAACTCACATACACCACATACACAAACAACCAGACCCGGAACAACTAATTGTAGGTCATACAAATATTTGTTCCGTGCGGGAATCGAACCCGCGACACGCAGCGCGGCAGTCAATCGCTTAACCACTACGCCAACCATGTCGCTGATAAATCACAGATTAGTAGCTATAACGCTGCACGGCAGGGACTAGGGGGGCCACCGGGCTACATGGGTCGCGGGGCCCTAGGGTAGTAGTGCAGTGGTCAAGGGAATAGACGGCCGTAAGACTCTTTCAGTGAATGCTAAATTAATTCAATTCAAAGTGAGAGTAAATAAATAGAGTATTTTAGCGTACTCTATTGCTTTTGTAGATTATAAAGTACGCCTACGTGAAATAGAGTACAATTCTCTAAATTAGGGTACGGTTCGCAACCCTAGCGTGGCCAAATGTTTCATTTTTATTTCAAGTATATTTTTGTAACAGCCCCCAAAAACTTCTAAAGAACTTGAATAGGTTTTATTAACATCATTTTTCAAATTATTAAACAGGAGTTTCTGTATTCGACCCTTTGGAATGTATGTTTGAATGTCCGCGATTTTCTCAAAAATCGTTTCATTAAAGTAATCATTATAGCTCAGGATTGTTTACTACGCGACGCGCCCCTGCATCGCCGGTTTTTAAGACTAGACAAAACATCGGGATTTTTTACGCATTCCGGAATAAATTTTCTCAATGATGGTGAAAACGCATCAAAATCTGTTGCGGAGTTAAGAAGAACAACGCGGTCACACAGACAGACAGACAGGTATAGATTTGTATGCGTGTGGAGTGAAACTTCTCAAATAACTAAACTCCCTAATTGCTTGATTTTCGGAACGAATCATAGCACGAACTATGTTGTAGTTAGTCGAGTTATTAAAACAAGTTTATAATAATTACGACTATTAGGCCTACGACCTACGACTTGGGAAATAGAAAACACTACACACAAGTGAAACTAAATGTTTTTGTGTCAACTAGAATATGATAGTCCCGTGTGAACATAACTTGACGCAGAACTTCTAAGGTATAGGCAGCGATGTAGGTGTAGTAGACCCATACTTTGGTCATCATCTGCCTGCCTTTTCAAAACTATGTCGGGGTCTGCTTTCAGTCTGACCAGATGCAGCTGAATACCAGTATTTTACGTGGAGCAACTGCCTATCAGACCTCCACAATTCAGTGGCGGACTAAGCCTATCGGGCAAACTAAATGGGGGTTCGCCCATGTAGCACACTACCTCGAAATGTTTAGGTTTTCTTTTGACCATCCATACATAAATAGGTGATACTATCGACTTATATGGAAAAGCTTGCATTAAACGGATCGGTTCCCCCAGGGCCGGGGGCCCGGGGCGGACCGTGCTTGCCCCCCACCCCCTTAATCCGCCTGTGCCATAGTCCAGTTACTGGGAAACACAATACCCCGTGGTAAGACTGATGGTCAGAAAAAGAGAAATACATAATTATGTACGTCGTATTTATATTATTATGTTATTTTCTTTCATTATTTTTTACTTATAGTGTCAAAGACCAAACCAAGGCCAAGGTAGACCAAGGTGTGTGATCATATGTGAAAAACAAACAAAGTGAATCATTTAACAGTATCCCAAAGATTTTAATGTAACGATTATCTACTATCTCATTGGTCTAGGGTTGCAACCGTTACTGCTGAGTATGAGGTCCTGGCTTTGTTTCCAGGGTCGGGCAAAGTGTTATTGGGTTTTTCCATTTGGTTTTTTTTCTGGATTTGTGCCCGGTTGACGGGCGTGGCAAAAGGCTCGCGGCCTATTAGGTACATGGGATTTCTACTATAGTTACACATGGGTGTACTATAGTTACACTGCTGCCTAACTCTTAGGGCATAACAAGCGTGATATTATGTAAGTGTTGGGGATCACAAGCGTCATGTTATGTGTGTATTAAAATAACGATAAAATTAAAATGTTTTCGTGTCCTGAATGTTATTTCACTTTGCTCTTTTCTTGTAGATATCGTGACAAGATTGTGATTTTTTGTCTTTTATTATGTTTAGACTTTATACCTAGCTAATAACGAACTTAAGTAGTAAGTATAATACTTGTAATAAAATTAAATATTTTATGTAAGAAACAATAATGTACGTCAACAAAAACGTAAGGTTTTATTATAATAGCTCACGTCCTTAGTAAATATAAAAATATTAAGGCACTACCTCCACCGCGGCTTCGCTCCCGCGATCTGTTCCACAGGGACTAATAATTAGATTGAGTTAAACGTAGCTCTAGCCTATCCTATGTTATGTCATTTGGTTTAAATAGGTTTTTTATTTTATTATTTTATTTATCTTTTATACTTGTTGTTGTTTGAAAGTTACGTTTTGTTTAGTAACTTGTTAAAAAGCCTGCACTGTCTTCCCATACCCATACCGTTATTTGTAAATATTGCAAAACACAATTTTTATAAAAAGAGACTATTAAAAAATTATTATTAAAAGAGATTTTATCCGTAGAGTTTCTTGCCGACTCTTCTCCATAGGAAATGACTAATTGGAACTGTTCGTTATAGGGCGGAACTTCAACACAAAACAAACACAAAGTTACCATAGGACTTTAAACATAAACACATCAAAAAAAGTCTGCGATTAGTTTGAAATATCGAAATCTTTTTTGTTACGGGAAACTATATTATAATTTATTCTTCTTTTTTAGATTATTTACTTAACATATAGAATTAGAATATGAAACAAAAAAACAAATTCAATTGTTTTTCCATATAAAAATAAATTCAATCCAAGCTCACGCTCATTCAGAAATCTGACTTAGTAAATTTTAACGGATTTATAATAGTTTTTCGAGAAAAGTTTTTATTAATAAAATGCCAAAAGGATTATCAGAAGTTTTACGAGCAAGAATTGTAACTTTGAGGGAAGAAGGATATTCCACGAGAGAAATAGCACGCAGAGTTGCTGTATCCCAATCCTGTGTCGTGGCCACGTTGCAGAGGTACCACGGCATGGATAATTTAGCTGACCGACCCCACAGTGGTCGCCCAACTGTTCGGACTGCTGCTCAGAAGCGCTATATCAGATTGCTGGCAGCCCGTGACCCAACAATCAACGCCATTACAATTAAAGCCGAAGAGCGGGCTGCCTCTGGACTTTAAGTTAGCACTCAGACAATAGAGCATGCGTGGGATGCTCTTAAGCGAGCTGTTTGGAACCGTCAGCCACCTCCCCAGACACATCGAGGTCGTTCGCATAACCTAATACCTGGATGAAGTTATAAAATATGCTGCCCGCTGTCATCTTTGAGTCTCGGATACACTGGTCAAGAGTAAAAATTTGAAGTAAACAGGAGAGCGCATCTCCCTGTCTAAGGCCGTCATGAGTTCTTAATGGTTCTGACGTTATCCGTTTGTACTCTCACTACGCTTTGAGAGTGTTTCAGCCTCATTTCGGTCAGGGATATTAATTTTGGTGGTATACCAATCTTTGCCATTGCCTGGTACAAGAAATTACGGTGTATGCGGTCATACGCAGCCTGCGATCTGATATCGCCAACCCGTTATGAGCAAGCGAAGGGTCATTGCATTGAGCTCCTTAAGTTCTAAGTTGAGCTCCACGATTACTGACAAATGTTTGCACTGAATGAACAGGTCCACTCAAATCTGCGTGGTTCTTTCCTCAACAGACCTTTTCAGACACTAATCCACATGGTTTTCATATGGCTTGACTAAGATTATGTCTGGACTTTAAAAGAGACTGCGACCTCTGAGTTGGTTTTGGCTTTTCTTGTCAGAGTAGTTAGATAGGAAACGCTGACCTCACCTAGTTTATTTAAAAAGAAAAAAATATGACGTGTGATTCCAATATCTCATTTACAGAATAAACAATTCAAGGAAAGTAAATGAAATGACATTTACTTTCCTGTAGGCTGGTATTATTTTTAACATCATATAAGCAACTTAAATTGATTTAACGTTCACCGGTTTTCAATCGTAAGCAAAAAAAAAAGATTAATAAGAACTTTCAAATGTTTTTGCCACATTCCTCTATAAAGGAGCCTCATTCTTAGAATTGATTCTGTGATGTACTGGTGTACAAAATAAGCATAACTACAAAATAAGAATCCAATAAAATAAAGCAATAAATAAATTACATCACCACAAAATAAATAAAACTCTAATTTAAAAAAAAATATGACTTAAGTGAAATACACAGTAAATGAAGATTTTGAAAAAAAAGAACTGTAGTTCGGTTGTACTTAAGGATCATATTTCATTTTGCGACTAGTGCCTTTTACTCGTCAGTGTGGTGCTATTTCCTGTACCTGTTGGTTAACCGGTCAGATGTGAAGGTTCCTGATACGTTGACTGACAAAGAATTTACACCGGCTTATGCCACTAATTGGAACTTTGTAAGTATTCTTTTAATTATTTACTCGATACACGTCCCACTTTGCTCAGCGTTTTTTTACCGCGAAATCGGTGAAGTATGAAATGACATAGAGAGCGCGGATTTCGAAAATAAAAAAAAACGCACTTAGGTAAGTTCCAACTTACTGTCGCGAAAATTGACACTGGCCTCCGGCTGAAAATTTGTAGTACTGGTGAGTCCACCGCACAATTTTGTGTAACAAAGAAATTATATGAAAAAAAAAACGCACCGAGACACCGTGCAAGCCGTAGGTTATACTTTTGTTTTTTAGATACGCCCATAAATCTTTATATCTTACGAAAAAGTTGACCATAATAGGTCTTAAGGCCGTCAAGGGATGCACACAAAATTGTTTGGGTACGTAAAACGTGATTTTTTTTCACCGTCAGTGCGTGTACTGCCCTTTTTATACTGTACGGCAGAAATAACGCACCACATTCCACCACACCGCAGCCCTAAATATCAATATGTGGACAAAGGTAGAAGGGGCTCGTGGCTAAGTATTAACAGCTGCATGATGCAGGATCGATCGAAGGTAAAGCTACGCTTGCCACGGTCAGTGACCACTGATTCATTACATTTCGAGATCTCTCCGTGCCCCGAACAGCACGGTAAGCCGTTGGTCCCAGCTGTTACTCGTAGATCTTTGACAGTGTCGTTACGGGTAGTTCGAAGCCTAAACTGGCTCAAGGGTCTGACAACCAGTCTTACCAAAGGTATAACTATCGTGTAACCTAGTAACTATGTTGTGGATTTCAGATAGGCAGACGCACCATGTAAAATACTGGTATTAAGCTGCATGCAGCTAGAGAGGAAGCCGACTCCAACATAGTAGGAAAAAGGATAGGCAGATTGATTGATGTGGACAAAGATAGCCTGCAGTGTAAGCAAACAGAAGTGACAGAGGGTCGAGCATGTCTATCCAAAGAGTTACAGCCGTCGATCCAGAATTACACGCGATTCCTCGAGTAGACGCTCCGTGTCAGTCATAGTCGTGTCGTAATTTTTATGGTATAAACATAGGTGTAGGATGATAATGAGACTTCCAAAAGGCGGCTCGGACTGAACGCGGAAAGTAGAGTACCGGTTCTTGTGTTGTGACATGGGAAAACCCTGTGCCCAGTGGTGGACCGCGGTAGGCTGAGTAGATAAATGATCTGAGAGGTAATTCAAAATTCAAAATAAACACAGTAATCTTAACAAAATCATTTTTAAATGTTGACTGTCTTTTTTCAAAGAAATATTTAAAAAGGTAAAATTAAAAGACTTGAAATGAATAAACAAATGAATACGTCTCTTCACTTGCACAAATACAGATAATTTATTGAAACTTGTTATAGTTTAGCCCCACTACCGTTGATACTTCATGTCTATGTTAACGAATCTCCTTATTTTCGCAAATCGGGAGCCATTATGTCCATTTCGGAGGTGCATTTCACGTACATTTGAGCTTCGTCAAGGCTCCCGGCAGAAAGACGCGACGCGACTCTAGTAGAACAATTTCTATGAAAACTTCTTGGAAATTGTTTTACCACAATCACGTAGCCTTGATTTGTGTGCTACCTAGATTATTTTAATTTCGACTTGAATGATTTTAACCAATATTTTGTAAAAATATTTTTTAGTTTAAAAATGTCCATGGAGTTTCTTGCCCGTTCTTCTCCATAGGAACCTAATACGCTTTGGAATGGGCAACTAGCTTCATCTTTCTGACTGGCCGACTTGACAATTTTATTCAAAAGTAAGTAATTGGTTTAATTGAAATGAATGATTTAAGTTTGAATTTGAATGCATATGGATAAAGTAATAACTACATATATGTTACATACATCTTGTAGGGGATACTGTTTTAAATGCTACAACAAAATACCTTGTGATATATTACAATTGACAGATTTTTTTAAAATTCATATTAAAACTACAGTTTGTAAACAAGCATTATACAAATTAGAGGATAATATCCAAGATAAGTATATAATGCTGGTCTTGCTCCGTAGGAAAATTTAGAGTCTCCTAGACATAATTTAATAAACTTAATCAATTACATGGCTAATGTGGGTTTTAATAAAAACATATATTAAACTACATATATTGAAATAAATGCTTCTTGTTGACATTAAGGAAAGACACCAACATATTAATATGCAGCGGACCCAGACTACAACGTCATTGCAGACCGGTCTGGTCTAAAACCGGAGCCATGGCTGGTATCTCGTGTACAATTTTGAGTCGAAAACATCTTTTAAAACAACCTTTTTCTCAATGTTGAGGTTAAAAAGGTTTACAGACCTGACCATGCACTTGGCTGTAGGCAGTAGGTGATTAAAATACCATTCTCTGTGTAAATTCTTTCAATATTTATCCTATATTTACTTATTATGTTTCTCCCACGCTTATATTATATATGGTAAACTGCGATATACATACGTTTTTGGTAAATGTGGGATCACATATATATACTTACCGCTCTGCTTAACCGAATACTCAATATCTTTATTGCTTTACCATAATGTGTACTTAGGTGGTAACTATATAATTTAGATCATTATGGACCCTGTAGGGCACAGCAAAAGGGTAGGAGTGTGTTATGTTCGTAGGATGACACGAGGAAAAAGAGTACATTTATGTACTTATAACATCACGTCGTAATTATCCGACGGATCAGATGGAGGTACATAATTACACCTGTCAAGCTTAAGTTCAAGTTCATAGGGGTGAGCCTGCTGACATTAACCGGATAAAAAACCGTAACTGGGCTAACATAACATAAAATCACGCTCATATTCCCCTCTAAGCTAAGGCAGAGATGTAACTATATTACACCCACATTTAGCCAGTTATTCCTGATGGAATACAACAAAAACGCTTATCCAAAGTTAAGAATAGAACCCTTGACCCCATCACGCGCCATTCGCGCTAGCGAACACTTGATCGAAGAGGCAGTCTAGTAGCTGTTTTTTTTACAAGTCAAAATCTCTGCCTAGGCTTTTCCCAACTATGTTACCAGTATTTTACATGGAGCGACTGCCTATTTGACCTTCACAACCCAGTAACTGGGTAACACGATACCCCTTGGTAAGACTGGTTGTCAGACTTTCGGGATTCTGACGACCCGTAAGGACTGTGAAATATCCACGAATGACAGCCAACGGCATAATATGCTTTCCAAGGCAAGGAGGAGTCTCGGTTTGTGAAGATGGTCACCCATCCATATCTAACATACATGTACAGGTAGATTCCCTACAAACTCATCGACTATAATTATATCAGTAACCAGTTTGTTAAAATCAGTATTATTTAGCAACATGGCGTGCGTGGCAACGTCATTGAGACTGGTAATCAAAGCAGGTTTTATTGGCAAGTTTACATGATTCAGTGTATTGGTTCCGCACAATTACTTTGTTATTTGATAGTCTCGCTTTAAGTTTCGTAATTGAATGAAGCGATGATGCGGTCGAGGATGGAGCACGTTTCTGCAGATGTTGCCTGTATGACAAAACTCTGCCCGTCGATTATGTTCTTAAATCTCACAAAACTTCCGTGAAGTTAGCTTGAAGTGAGTTGTTGTCCACCTGACGCTAAGGATTGCCACTATTCAGCTCACTTCAAATTAGTTTTCACGATGAGATTTTAACAGAAAGATTCTATTCTGTTGAAAACTTATATATTTTTAAAATGTTGGTAGTGTACAGAACCGCTTAAGCTTCAAACAGAGGCTGCAAATTTCAAAACAAAAATGAATTGAATTAAGAACTACCAACATTTTTGAATTTTGCGGTTGTTAAGTTCATTTATATTTGACTAGTTCTAAGAAGGAAAACAGGGAAGGAACCTAGACTCACTCTTAGAGTCACAAGCAAGCAATTAACGAATTACAGAACATTATAGAAATTGAATTGAGTTACATAAAATTTTAGTGTGTATAAATGACACCTGTCATAAATATTACGCTATCTAAGCAAATCTGCATTCTAATGAGCCTAATCACTAATATCAACCGCATTTCGTTATTTGGCATGATATGCAACGACTCGTCCTAACGACTAAGGAATCCTAAAATCACTGGTACACATACTAGTTGATCACATAATATAGCGTGACCTCAACCGGTCTGCACGTTTTCATAAATAAAAAAAACACAATAAACAATAAATTTAAATTACAAAATAACCCAATAAAAAAAAGAAATGATCTATTAATTGTTTCATAAAAATAAATTGACAATCAAAATAATCCAATAAAATAAAGCAAAATTAAAATGGCTGAAGTAAAAATCACTGTGAATGAAGAGTTCGAAAAAAGACGTTCAATTCGGTTGTATTTGAGGTTATTATTTCATGTAGTGGCTAGTGGGTTGTTTCATTCAGTGTTTTGCTACGGTTTTTATTTGTGGTTCCTATTGATACAAAGAACAGATGTGACTGATGAGCGAATCATCACTGCCAAGTGGTTCACGCCGTGTTATCTCACCAATTGGAACTTTGTGAGTACCTGCTATTTATTTTTCTAAGAAACACTTTCTTTATCAGCCTATAATGTTCCACTGTTGGAACTGAGGCCTCCTCTCTGGGCCGATTCTGTCACACAACCTGTGTAGTGCGGGTTGGTTGTTATTTACTTTGTAGGATTACTCACAGTATTATTATATTATTACTACATAGTAGTCGTGTTAACCCCTCCAACCAATGTACAGTAAAGTGGGTTCTCTTCAATAGTGCAGGTATGTGGGTATCGAACTCACGACTGAGCTAGCCTTGGGATCTGTAGCCTGAAATGGTTCAGGCTACTCTCATTATTGGACAAAGGCCTCCCCAGAAGATCTAATTTATCAGGCTCATGCTGGCGAGGACATTTGGTTGTTTTTATTATCCAGCTCGACTCGCTATTTTTGTAATTTCATCATCATAGGCTACCTGCTGAGCCCAGGCCTCTCTTTTCTTGCGCCAATCCCCCAAACTCCTATGCCAGCCTCGTCTAGATTCTACCCGTTGTTTGTTGTTTTGTCATATAATAAATAAAAATTAATTGAACACATAAACGTCTCCTAAGACAGCCCTCTTCTGACCGGTCTTTCACTGCAATAGGAAAAATACAAGCTAGAAATAAGAAAAAATACACAACTCGAAATAGGAATTGCACTTTAGTTTGTTCTATATTAAAAACCAGATGCAGGCAGTTACTCACTAAAAGGAATTAGTAACACATTCATTTAGGTACATTTAGAAGGTTTCAAAATATCTCACCAGATTTTCCAACCATTATTGTTTGAATATACGATTATACGAGTATAATATGGTGTTTTAAAACTAGAATTTCGGATTTATGTATTCAAATAATCAAATCAAAGCACCCAATTTGTAAGTGGCACTAATTGTTATCAACAGGTAAGTTTTCTGATCCATTTGCTTATAATTCCATCTGATAAAAATTCAAAATTCAAAATTCAAAATATTTTATTTCACATAAACCTACATGGGCACTTATGAAACGTCAGAAGCTAGGTGCACGGTTCCAATTGGTCGTTTCCTATGGAGAAGAGCCGGCAAGAAACTCCACGGTTACTCTTTTAAAAATAATTGGTTTTTACAATATTTTCAAATAACAGTGTTATTAGTTATGGGAGGACAGTGTAGGTCTTTCAACAGGTACCAGGTACTTAACAAAATAATTATGGTCAGCAAATCCACTAAGCCTACAGCGTTCAGCGTGCGATAAATGGAATATACCACAGTAAAATAGCTTGTTTTAAAATAGCGGAGCCGCGACGCTCTTGGAACAACACATTCATTCATTTCTTGGCTTATCAGACTTTAGAAATTAACGAGATTGATGCTCACTGCGCTCAGTCATTAATCTAGATTTAAAACAGATTTGCTACATAATATCATAGCTTAAATCTAGTTTTAAATCGTGTTCATGGTTGTGTAGCTGAGTATCGTCACAGAATACGGAACTACACCAGATAAATATTATAATACGGAACTGAATTTCTATGAAATTCTGGATAAATTTAAATAATGAACTTTGTATGAAATTAGTTGCTTGATAAATTAACCGGAACTTATTTCGAAGTCTCAAGGATATTAAGAATACCTACTTAGGTCTCAATTAAAGTTAAAATTCTTAGAAATGTTCTCTTTATGTGGTTTACCCCATGGGAATATAATATCTATGTTGTATAAAAACCGTACAATATTTTTTATCAATGTTTTTTTGTATAATTACGTACTTAGGTACCTAATAAAAAGTAGCGACCTTGCCGCAGGAAAACTACTAAGATCAAGGACTTTGGTCAAGTTCAATACTTATACATATTTATAATGTTTCTGTTAGTAGCAATATGGGTAGGGCTCCTATAACAGGGTCCAAAATAACAGCATGCGTCTAAAAATATCACAAGGATATGTTTGTTTTAAAAATAGTTAAAATAGTGTCCGCGGAGTTTCTTGCCCGTTCTTCTCCATAGGTACCTACTACGCTCTGGAATGGGCAACTAGCTTCATCTTTCTGACTGACCGACACCTTGACAATTCAAAAGTAAATAAATGGTTTGAGTGTTCTTAACATAATACCTAAGTCACTTATTCAGGAGTGCCTCTAAATTGAGTCTGTAAAATTTGTATAAATTATACACAACATAATATAACATCACGCCTGTATTAACCGAAGGGTTGTGCAGAGGTGTACCTATACTACACCCACATGTCGCTAGTTACATATCGACTGGGCACAAATCCAGACTCCGTGCTGCTACTGCGAAATTCCAGATGGATAAACCCAAAAACACTCATACACGTACTTATAAATTATATTTCGTTGTTATTAGATAGATAGTTAATACTCTTTATTGTTCACCATAACACACCAGAGGACGCTACTGCACTATGGCTACTATACTATCCCCTACGCGTTTTCCCTACGTATTTTTTTAATTTTTAGGTGTTGGTTTATGTAATAGGGATGATGATTAAAAAAATGTTTTTTGTCCGTCATGTAGATTATGAAAAAATAACGTACACGTATTTTTCTTTTTTTACGTTATCAAAAGATTACGGCGATACTTTGAGTTAAAATGTGCCATGACGTCACGAGTATGTAGATTTTATACATACTTGTGACGTAGCGAGCCCCACTCCCCAGCTTTAAAGCGTTTTATCTAAGTATTTTTTTATTAATATGATAAAGCAAAAAATACGTGTCTAATATTTTTTTATTATCTGACTGACGGACTAAATAGAATTTCTTTTTTTTGACCCAGGCATCATCCCTATTGTGTAGATTTAAGTATGTTTTACTTTTGCATGCCGTAAGGTAATGTGTTGGAACTGCATATACAATGTTTACTTACATCTTATTTTGTACCCACATTCATTGCAAAATAAATGATTTCTGATTTCTGATTTACGCCTAGAAAAAGTGACATTCTATCAGCAATGACGGTGATGGAAATGACCCATTATACCGAGGTAGTAGACAGAAACAGAGTTATAATGGGTTTTTAGCGCCGTGAGTTACACTACTTTTCACTACGATTGCGAGAAATTAAAATAATCCAATACAATATTAAATACAAATAGTTTATTGGATTAAAAATTAAATGTACAATTTGTAAAAATCTGGATATTTAACGAGATGTTTTCTCTAACAACTTAGTTTCAGTCCTCTGTGAAGATGAATGTTGAGTTGTCTGTGGGGTAAACGTGGGTGATACACGTAGTTCTAGGTTTGAGGGTCTCTCGTTCGAATTTTCTGATTAGAGAATCAGTTGAAATTATATGATGTGAAATTGTTTATTCTGTAAATAGGATATTGCAATCACTTTTACACGTCATAATAAAAATTGCTAGATGAGTTCGGCGTTTCCTATCTGACTACTCTGAGAAGAAACACCGAAACAAACTCACAGGTCACAGTCTCTTTTAAAGTCCAGACATAATCTTGGTCAGGCCATATGAGGACCATGTAGATTAGTGTATGAAATGGTCTTAATATTATGAATTTGAATTTCTTTATTTTGCCAAAAATATGGTACATAAAAGGTCTTAAATATAAAAAGATCCACATATTTGGCGCACTTACATAAAAAAGCATGCAAAAAATACCTTATAATAAAACCTATATACAAAACCACTTCAACTGTTACTATTTTTGAGATCATGAGGTAAAAATAAGAAGTACAAAAAAAAAATCCTTAACATTACGTTATTTAATTATATTACTACTTACTAGTGAGATCGTATTTCGAACTTTGCTTATAATTTAAGAACTCACTTATTGTATAAAACGTATTAATAAACAGCCATTTCATAAGTTTCTTCATAAAGTTGTTTAGTGACAGCTCTCTGATCTGTTTGGGTATTGCTTTACAATGTTATTTTGTATATAATTTTCAACAACGTCAATGTGTATATAAAACTGGTATATTTTAATAATTTTACATAATAATTAAAATGTCAAATTTTTAAAAATATCTACATGGTCCTCACATTCAGAAAAATTAAAATATTATAATACTTTACAAAGTAATCATGTCATTTTGTATGTTATATTCAACAATGTCAATGTGTACTGGTATATTTTGATGATTTGACTGAATAATTATAAAGTCAAGTTTTATGATTTTATCACAAGGCTTAGCAGAACGAGCAGTTCAATCCCACGATTTTTTATCTTCTAAATAATCGGAAATATTATAGATTTTTTTTTACAAAGTTTGGTTTTAATACAGCTTGTAAATCGTTTAATGGGTGAGTTTCAAATATCGATTGGAAGTTTGTTGTAAAAGCGTATACATTGACCCATGAACGAGTTGCCTACTCTGTGGAGACGAGTGCGATGTACAGCAAGGTTGTGTTTATTCCTGGTATTTAAACTATGAATATCGGACATTTTCTTACAATTTGATATATTTTTGTGTACATACAATAGGTATTGAGATAGGTGAGCTGAGCGGTAGTTGAGTTGACTCATCCCTTGATGTTGATGGTCGTGGGCAAGTTGGGAGAATATTGATGAGTTCTGTGATACGCTGGGTGATATCAAATTTGTTTTGAATGGAGTTCTCTATAGAGCCTTCTGCTACTTGATCGGATCTCCATCCACGGTGGCGTTTTAGCGTTGTTATATTTGTCGCCAAGAGAGTGGCGGATGGTCTTCGGAAACAATGACCAGTGTACTGTTCCGGATTAGTCTAATTTAGTTAGGTTGCAATCTCTTTTGGCCTTGTGCATTTTACGTTTTGATAGTTGAGAAAAAATACTGGCGTGCCCACTCTATTCGGCTGGAAATCATGGTAGGCTTTGACAATTTATTGAAATTCTCCACTTACAACGAATTTCCTCTCCTATATTTGTCTTTGTGTTGGGCAGACTTATGGCTTGAAGATGGGCATCAGTCTCGACATCCACTGTTATGTTAGCCAGGTCTATCCCTCTGCAGGCACCGCTGATCCCGAAAATTAAATCAACCTGTAAAACAAAAATTAACTGTGTTAAAACTGTATTTTGGTTGGTACCTACAAATTTAATTTGATGAAAATAATAGAAAAACGTTTACATATATTATGTAAGTAAGTACCTTTTCACTTCTCATGCTCTGAAAGTGCTTATTTGTGCAGGATATCGGCTGCACAAAATCGATTAACGTATCTACTCATAAATGTATCTATATTAAGGCAAAGAAAATTAGCAATACAGCCAAACACAATAAGAAGTCCATAGAACGAGAAATTAAAATAAATATTGTTAAATAAAAATATCTATATTTGTTATTTTATAATATTTACTTTAATTTATTTGCCTTATGTGTTTTTTAAGACATAAAATACCGTTAATATCCGGAAAAACAATTTCCTTCACTATTCAAAACTGTAGGTACTAATTTTACTTTGAATTTTAATTAAAGAAATTTTATGTTAAACTACTGTTTTATTTCCTCGCAATCGAAGTGAAAAGCAGAGTTTAAAACTCGTCCACAAAACCATTTTGTCCTCGACATTACTATCAGCCCTCGCCTTCTTCTCGGGCTGCTAAAAGTCTCGGATAAAAATGGTTCGTTTTGTGCACTTGTTGTGAAATCTACTATTGTTGCCAAGAAACAAACTAATCCACTCCTCTTTCTGTACTTTTCGTAAGTATTTAAATAAATGCTCTGTGACCTTGACGGCAACAGATTGAAAATGATTTATTTTCCTTTCTCTTCCATCTGCAAATTTGGGCCACCATTCTCACTAGATGCTGACATTTTCACTGTTGTAAATTATAAGATTACGGTCACCAATGCAATTTGTAATAATTAGAGAAATATTCTAAAGATTACGCGCCAATGCCTTCTTTTAAATTTCTTCTGTAGCCATAACGCCATGCACGCATTATACCGAAGAGATCGCCGCTTTTAGTTCCATTTTCCAAAATAAAATGTTCTTTTTTTTTAAACAGTAATAAGTCGAGTCCTTATTCATGATTATTCATGATAAAATACTTTTTTGTTTTTGTAGGCTCGTTGGAAACATACAAAAATTAAAACAAAAAAAATCTTTTTCCCTTTGAGGAAGATATTATATGCTATTTTATCCCCCGCTCTGGTACGCAACAATGACGGATTTTTTCAGCAAGAGGAGTGAACAATGTATTAACATAAGTATATACACTTAAGCGACCGAAAAGCGTTAGTCAATCCTGCTGAAAGATGTAGTAGATATACGATACGCTTTGAAAGCGATTGTCACATGTTTAGGCCCTCTGGTTGCCTCTCATATTACCCTAGATGAGAATGGGGTCATATAAGGGGAAGTAAGGGGATACTTCCAGTCAAAATTCAAAATTCAAAAAAAAACAAAAGTCATTTATTCAAACTAGGCTGAGAATCAGCACTTTTCGAACGTCAAAATTACATAAGTCAGTCCCCCAAAACGCCCACCACTTCCTAGTGCTTTTGCTGGGAAGAAGAAGTGGCGCAACAAACTCCCCAGCAGCACAGCTGTCTGTTCCGTTAGAAAAAAAAAATGATTCTATACAATAGTATACAAGATAATTTACATTACGCAAAACACAATTTAAATTATAAATTAATAGCCATATGACAGCTAGCACACGCCAGCAGAAATAAAAATAATTAAACGTAAACAATATCTAAAAAAGATAATAAAGCCTCCAGGCATAAAGGGCGTGCCCGCTTACATAAATAGCTGTAACTAGAAGTTACAATTGATAAACTAGGACCATCGAGGTAAAATAAATAATTGTCGAGGTCGCTAGCTAACCACATATTGCAATACAACTCATAAAAAAAACATTGTAATGAGTAGATTATGTCAACAATAAATAAAAATTAAATTAAAATAAATTGACATAAAAAGTAAAATTATAAACAATTATATAAACTCTATAACCTGTCAGTAGGTAAACTAATTCTGGAGAAAGAACATTGAAATATTGTCTTGAGTTAATCACAGCGACCAACTATTCTTATCATTTAAGTAGTCGTTGATAGAATAGTATGCCTTTGAACAAAGGTTGGACTTTAGTTTTAAACGCATTAAAAGACAAATCTAGCAAAAAAGAGGGTAGCTTGTTATAAAAGGTTATACCAAGCCCAACAAATGAGTTATGAACCTTATGAAGCCGGTGAAAGGGAGCACGTAGTTTATCCTTACTTCTAGTGTTAACATTGTGAATATCACTGTTTTTAGTGTATAAGTGTATATTTTGCCTAATATATAAGATGTTGGCGAAGATGAATTGTGATGCCACTGTGAGGATACCGATATCTTTGAAAAAATCTCTCAGAGAAGTTTGAAGCGAGATTGAAGCCGAGATCAACAAATATGTTAAATCAAGTCATGTACTTGCTGTTGTGAGTTGTTGAACGATAGCCAACCAAATAATAAAACAGGAAATATAACCAGGGGCAACTCCCGCATTTATTAAAATGCGGGAATTGCTCCCTTGTCACATTCGCATTCTAATAAATAAATAATAAATTTCAGTCTCAATTTCTCAAAAAAAAACTCGAATTTACCTAAAGATTATTTCATGTCAAGACATTGATTTGATGAGATTATGACTTGAATTTAAACTTTATTTAAGTACAAGAATTGGCCTTCAGAGATATTAAATTGTATACTAGTTAGGTTCTTCAAAAACCCAAGTGATTCTCTGCTAAGAATGTCAATAGGCTTTCCAGTACGTGAGAAAAGATGTTTATTACATAACTACGTGTTTTTGCATCGATATTGTAGATTCTGATACATGACCTTCCGTGTTGAGTTTAATTACTGATTAATTCAATGATAACCAGAATAGAATAGAATAGAATAGAATAGATTTATTTATTTGCAATGAATGTAGGTACATATTATTAGGTGTTACAGAGTTTTGTGGTTCCTTGTACATTCTACCTTAATTGGCATGCAAATTTTAATTTTAAAAGAATTTAATAAAACTTATCATCTAAGAATTCTTGTACTGAATAATAACACTTGTGCAAAAGTAATTCTGTAACATGCTTTTTAAATTTTGTTAGTGGTTGTTCCTTGACATTATTTGGTAACTTATTATAAACAAGTGGTGCCATACAAATAACACTTTTTCTTAAAAGAGCAGTCTTAAAAAGACCCGTGCTTAAAAGATTTTTATATTGGGATCTAATACTTATTGTTCTATTTCGAGTTTCTTTCAAGGTGGTAAACAGGTGTGAGTTCGTTTTAACAAATATACATAATTCCAATATGTAAAGACATGGGAAGGTTAAGAGTTTATGAGACTGAAATATAGGTAGACAACTGTCAGAATATTATCATTATAAATCATCGTCACCTAATGTCTGTATCATTTTGTTAAAACCCATTATATTTTTAGCCTTGCCTTATAACAGGCCTCGTTCGTCTCGTGGTCACAAGCGCTTCTGCAGAGCATGAGGTCAAGTGTTATTGGGTTTTTAGGTTCTCATGTAACTTTGTCTCAAAAAGACACGAAGTTACATGAGAACAATGCTTAAAATAAATTATAAATATAAAGTTTGTCACAGACGTCATAGTGATGATGCCTGGGTCAAAAAAAAGAAATTATATTTAGTCTATCACTCAGATAATAAAAAAATATTATACACGTATTTTTTGCTTTATCATATTAATAAAAAATGACTTAGATACAACGCATTCAAGTTGGGGAGTGGGTGTTGATACGTCACAAGTATGTACAAAATCTACATACAAGTGACGTCATGGCACAATAATATCAATGTATCGCCGTAATCTTTAGATAAAGTTAAAAAAGAAAAAATACGTGTACGTTATTTTTTTATAATCTACATTACGGACCAAAAACATTTTTTTAGTCATCATCCCTATTGATATACCCATCCAATGCATTTCATCGTTTTTTCATCTGACCTTCTCAGTCTGGATTTGTGGTCTTTTGATGGCAATAGTAGGCTCTCCCGCCTCGGCTCCCATGACATGGGACTTAGGTACAAACAATTGTCGAAATGTGGGTGTACCTACTATAGGTACACCACTGCCTAACCCTTTGGGGAATACAGGCGTGATGTTATGATATTAGAGTAACCGAATCTTAGCATTTACAGAATTATGTTGGGGTGGGTTTCCATGGGTTAGATTTCAGATGACGTTGTTATATTTTCGGGCATAATTATGATCTATTGTGCTATCGCTATAAAATTCACTAATTTAAGTGGCTCAATTTAGGAAAGTGAACTAAATTAAGAACACCTTAAACCGACTTCAAAAAAAGAAGAGGTTCTCAATTAGTTGGATTTGTTTTATGTATTTTCATCGATAATTCTTTACTACGTTCACTGATTTCGATGATTATTTTATTGGAAAGGGGGTTAACCTATATGTTTGATCTAGCTCTGATGAGTGGTTTAAGTTTAAGGTGGATCTGCGGTTGCAGCCCGCGAAATTTATTTGTTTATTTTAACTTTTCACACTCAAAAAAAAGTACAAAGGCGGACTTAATGCCTTAGACATTCTCTACCAATCAACCAAAGGTCAACTGTCAAGGGTCAAGGGTCGGGTCAGGGGGTAAATTCAACTTTTCTTACGATTTTTTGCAACCATTTCAGTTCAAGAACCTTTATGGCCACGTCCTTTGCCTTGATTTTTCTTCTAATTGTTGTGTTCTTTACTTTGTCTTTAAGTCTGTGGTTCATGTAGCTTCTTTATATTCCTCTTTGGCACACTTTGATTTTTTCTAAGTTTGGTTTCGTCAGGGGCCATGTTTGACAGGCGTATGTGAGTGTGGGAAGTAGGCACGCTTCCATGGTTTTTGTTTTTATTTTGGTTGGCATCTTACTCTTGAATATTTCTTTTAGAGTCTAGTATTTAACCCAAGTAGATTTGATTCTTCTTTCTATTTCTTTTTCTGTACAGTTTTTAAAAGTAATTAGGTGTTAGGTGATGAAACTATTATTGGTGTTTTGTGTCTGTTTGTCAAAAGTTTAAATTTTAAAGAACATAATTTCAAATTCAAATTAGGCAAATGTGGGATTTTCATTTGTTTTTCGTACCGTCAAGATGAGTGAATCTAATGAAGAAATTCGATACATTTTAAAATTTTACTACAAAAAAGGTGAAATTGCAACGCAAGCCGCGAAAAAAATTTGCGATGTTTGATGACCTAGTGCAGTGTCGAGTGTGATAGTAGCACAAATTTGGTTTAAGCGTTTTCAATCCGAAAATTTTGATGTCAAAGATGCATGTCGCTCTGGTCGCCCTATTACGGATAAAATGGATGCCATTTTTGAAAAAGTGGAGCAAGATCGGCAAATCAGTAGTTACGACGTAGCTGAAGAACTGGGAATTGACCACAAAACAGTTTTGTCGCATTTGAAAAAAACTGGGTACACAAAAAAGCTCGATATTTGGGTACGTCACGAGCTCACTGAAAGAAACCTAATGAACCGTGTGCTCATTTGTGATTCTTTATTACGACGTAATGAAACCGAACCATTTTTGAAGAAGCTGATAACCGGTGATGAAAAGTGGATCACGTACGATAAGAACGTGCGAAAAAGGTCAGGTCTCACAAATTCTGCTTGTTCTACTGGTTGATCTTCGTCTATTGGTTTTGTCAATCTTCTTAGTAGAGTTGCTGAGAATAGTTTGTAGAGATTTGACATGAGACTAATGGGTCTGTAGTTTGATATTTGTTTCGGGTCTCCTTTTTTATACAAAAGTACGATGTTTGAGTATGTCTATTGTCTGGGTATTTTCTTTTGATCTAGTATTAAATTGAATAGTGAAGTTAGTGGTTTAGTTAGGGTGCTTCTTCCGAATATTATCATTTAGTTTGTTATGCCATCTGGGCCTGGACTTTTTTCCCATTTGAGTTTGTCGATTGAGTGTTTAATTTCCCATGTACAGAATTCTGATACGTTGTCTGTATTTACAGGATTAGTTTGTGCTTCTATTGTGGAATCGCTGCCTTTTATATTTATAAAGATTTTTGTAGAAATTTGTAACTACTTTTATTAGATCTTTTCTGTTTGTTATACATAAGGTGGCCAGATTTGTTCTGTAGCTGATTCACAAGTGTTTTGGTTTTTTGTTAGGTAATTATATGCTTTTTTGACAGCGCCAGTTTTTTCCAGGTAGTTCTGTAGGATATTTTGTCTGTATTGTTTTTTGTGTTATTTTTTATCTTTCTATTTATCACTTTGTAGAGTTTGCTTTGCTGTTTTATTTCTTGTTTGGATTTATTTTCCTTATTTCTCAGGATATGTTTTCCTTCTTTAAGTTTGATGATTTCGTAGTTTATAATTATTTGTTTGCGTGTACTTTCCTGGGGTGGGATAGCGCCAGTAGAGCTTTTTAGGATAATTCTCTCGATGTTGTCGTAATACTCTTGTACAGTTTTCGTCTCGTGTTCTTCGTGCTTGACTAGTTCTTCTGTGCATTACTTGAAATTAATAGTTTAGTTCGAAAGTTGGAGCGTTTTTTCTTATTACTGGCTGTGTTTATTTTTATTCTGATGATACGGTGATCGCTTGGGTGTTTAAAGTTACTAAGAACGCTGAAATCTTCGATAATTTGTGGCTTATTCGTTGCGATGTAGTATATTTCGTTCTTCGCCGTACTGTTAGGTGACATCCACGTCCATCTTAGTTTAGGTGATTTATTAAACATTGTATTAGCTATTTTGAGGTAGTGTTGAATACAAAAGTGTCCTTTCACCTCTTTTGTTTCTTTTTCCGTAACCATATATTTTTCCATGGCACGACTTTCACACTCTTTTGGTAACCCAATTTTGGCATTTAAGTCGCCAAGGAGAATTAAATATTGGTTGAGCTTTTCTCGATTGCTTTTCTTAAGGATTCGTAAAAGTTATCCATTTCTTTTTCTTCAGAACTAGATGTAGGTGCGTATGTTTGGAATGCTACTCTTTCTGATAGGCCTAGAAAATCCTGTACTTCCTGTACTTATATGTTTTTCGTTTTCGGCCTTGAATCCTACTCCATTTTTTCCCTTGCTTTCACCGATTAGGTAGAGTCGGTACTCGTTCCTGTCTTCCACGATGTACCCTTTTTTGCGGCTTTCACAAATGCCTAGAATGAACCATTTTATCGTTGTTAGTGCATATTCTAGCTCCATTATTCTGCTTTTATTTACCAGGGATCTGATATTGAAAGAAACAATGTAGGTTTTACGAGTATTTTAGTTTTTTGGAGGGTTTTGGTCTACTGACCCCGCGGTGACCAACCGTATTGGGGTAGGTAAGTGTTCTCTTTATTATATAACTTTTTGGGGCGTTGTGAAGGTAGGCTTTATTAGTTGCTATTCGGCGTCGCTCTCGTCAACCGAAGTAGTAGAAATTGATCTTACTTTCTGCTGATCTCTTTGTTTCTGAACGAATTTCAAAATCGAACTTTGATTTTCATTTTGCATTTTTTTTTTTTGGCAGCCTGAAATTTGGGTGAATGTTTTTTATTATTTATATTAAAACTTTACGCATAGGTAAAAAAATACTGTACAAAGGCGGACCCGGTTTTAACTCGGTTGATGTGAATTATCTTGTAATTGGGTAAGTGGTGAGATATCTAGCTCTCGTTTCTTTGAACTTAGAATGTTCTGAGGTATCTTTGGTGAATAATACCACTACTATGTACAAATACATATGTCGGTACACAACTAAAATAAAATAAAAAGTTGAGCGACCACAATCATACAAGTGAAAACTTAAACACTGGCGCCGAGTATACCCGATTCAGCGTTACCGACCCGAGCGTGACGGTTCAGTTTCGTTCACTGTTCAGAGAGTACAAAGTGCGCCTAAAGAAGTACTCACTTTATAAAAAAAAGTACATATTTTGACGTGGATTCCTCACACCTCCCCCACTCACCATTCGAAAGACAAAAATTACCGTTTGTCGCACGTATTTATAATAACAACCAGGACCCACTATTTCATTAACATGTTTTCCGAGGTTCAGAGGAATCTTGATTAGCAAAGATCGCTCAACTTCCCACACGTGGGCTGACCAGTTATGTAGACTAGTTTAGCCTTGCATTTCGATCTGTAGCAAGGTTAGTTAATAAGGTTGCTATATCGTCTGACCAGTTATACTATTTTTGGTTGTTGATATTTTGATGAACTAATCACAACAGCTAACATAAGTCTACATAGTATATTTACTGATTTGATCCGGTTTTCAGAAAACTGGTAGTTGTGAACAAAAAGTTATTGTTTTTATAAATTATTATTAAACTTCAGCAACGGAAATTATCCCACGGGAACGTACCACCGAGATAAAAAGTATCTTATGTCCTATTCTAGGTCATAGTCTACCCGTGTGCCAAATTTCATCCAAATGCGTTCAGCGGTTTTAGCGTGAAAGCGTAACTAACAAACAAACTCACTGTCGCATTTATAGTATTAAAGTTAGGATAGCAAATAAAATCATAGCATCAAGTCTATATTACCCGAAGGTTTAGGCAGAGGTTTACCTATAGTACACACACATTTGGACAGTTATGTACAGTCCCATGTAACAGGGGGCGAGCCTATTGCCATCAACCGGTCGCAAATCCAGACTCCGGGCTGCTACTGAGAAATTGCAAAAATACCTCATGTTCAGCAGTAGTCGCGGCCGATTTTTAAAATACTTAATTCGATAATTTGCATGCTTACTGCTTGTTAGGTGAATAAATCAGCCATAAAGACTTCCCAAAGTCGGATTATACTTAAGGCTCCGTGTACGAAAAAAACCTTTTTTCGTCAATAACCTATATAATTGAAAGAAAGCTTGAAATAGTTGAAGTCTGTGTGTATGTACAGTATTCGTAGTGCTAAACCATTCGTGTCAGTCACAGCACCTGTTAATACATAGTTGCATCACTTTTCGCTCTCAGAAATATGGTTTATTTCGCCTTTGATTTACTTAAGGAAGATATTGTATAATCATTCAGTACAATTTTGATTTAAATTCAAGGATTGCTGAAGACTTTTATTTTTCTTGATATGGTTTGTTAAATAATAGGAAAAAATACATTACAGACAGAGTTTAAAAAACAAGTGGTTTTTTCAACATTATTTTTCTGCTTCTGATATGCAAGTAGACTGTACAACGATGTTGATACTATTTTTAAATCTTCAAAATCAAAAGTAGTTTCTTGTAAAAAAGTGATCAAAGGTCAGTCTCGCGTAATTTTTAGGAAAACTTTTTGTGAATATTAGTGATTTCCTATGAATACTTAACTTATTTGAAAATTCTCTTTCAACCACAACACCTACAAAAACAAAGACCTCGACTTTTCAAATCAGAAATAGTTTTGTTTAAATGCTTTTCCCTTTCTCACAACTAATTAATAAAATTGATGAAATACGACTGATTTTCATCAATTTTGCACGGCCTCTTAAGGGTACACTAGTCAACAGCTTGAACTCGTTGGTGGGCGTAACCAATATACATACTAATTAGTCTAATTATGAATTACATCAAACGGTAAAAGTAGGCTGCCAAATCAATATAGTTTGTGATAGCGGAAAAAATATATGTTAATCTTGAACGTATTTCTCAGAACTTGGTTGTTACCCATACACGTTTTGAAAAAAAAACTCGATGATTTAAAGTAACGGTAAACTAACCTTTTACCTTGAGTTATAATCCAAAATATCTTTATGCAATATCTACATACGTTGATATTTTAATTAATAACAAGAACGTCTCATTTGAATGCAGAATTTGGTTTTATTTTGTTTTACTCAACTCATTTTTTAATAAATCGATAATTGCTTCATATTTTTCAATATATTATAAGCGTTGTGTCATCGCGCTTCTCTTTCTTTTCTATGTAGTCCGACAGTGACCGCAGTTTAGCTGTTTTCGGCGTTTGCGGACGAATTTTTGGATGCCCTATGATTATAAGGCCTCTGCCTCGAATTTTGCGGGCAGCGGGGCGGCGGCGGCGGCGGTGCGGGCGATCACCGCTTGACTGGAGTGCACCGCTCGTTGCCCGCCCCCGCACCGCTGTTTTCGAGAACCGGTCCATTTGATTTTACGCATAAGATCCTGCCGCTCCCGCGCCGCCGCCGCCGCCGCTCCGCTGCTCGCAAAATTCGAGGCAGAGGCCTTAGTATAATTGTAAGTCCGCTAAATTTTAAATCATGCAAATACGTGTGTGTAAATAAAATACATTTAACATATTATATTTTTTCCAAATCCATAACACTACTCGTTTAGACGTGATACGTCGCCTTAAGTAAACAATACTCCACGGGTGACGAGCCTAACGTGATAAAATTGAAGCTAATTATATAACTAAAAATAACAATGGTAATAAAACAAAAATTCAATGAGAACCAGAATTCATAATTACAATTGTACATACTCTAGAAAAAAAACATTTGAACTAAGTATAAGTAAAAACTGGTTACATTATGTACAGTGAACTCCGACTGGAAAGACGTTCCTATTCAAAATAGTAATTACAACAAAGTTAAGTTTCAAAAATACAATACAATTAAATGAAAAAAAAAACAATAAAATAAAGAACAATGGCAGAAGTGAGAATAACAATAACTGAAGTTTTCGAAAATAAATCTATTATTCGTTTGTATTTTAGGATTTTCTTCCACGTTTTGTTTAGTGCTATTTACTTTTATGCTAATTTAGTTTATATATTTTACGTGAATGATCTTTTCATCAATGGAAAACTGACGGATCCGGAACAGTTAGCGGTTGTAAAGTTTGTCCCTTGCTTCTTGACGAATTGGAATGTTGTGAGTGCTTTTTTATTTTATTATATGCTAGGCGACAACATAACAGCTGCCGTAATGTGGGTGTACCTACTACAGGTATATCTCTGGTCGAAACAAGGCGTGATGTTATGTTATGTTATTGCCGTAGCACTTGTCGGGGTCGGTCCGAGAATAGGTGACCATCCATTTCAAACTCGATTTAAAACGTAGACCTTCCGTACCTCGGAAACCTACGGTCTACGGGTTGTCTGAAAGTCTGAAAATCAGTTTTTAGCAAGGGGAGGTCAGTTATGCTGTCGCTGTAAACGACAACCGCGTCGCATCGCATCGCCCGCCCGCGCTATGACTTCTTTTTCGCTTAGCATTCTTTCTGACTTATTATTTTTGCCCGGTCCTCAGCCCCCTTCATAAAACGCCCTCTTCCTCTCCTACTTTGCTGTGCCCGACAGGGTCCACAGTGATCATATTTTTGTAAAACCTACCACCTAAGTTCACATGTGGGAGCAATAAATAAATTGAGTATTGAGTAAAGGTCGAACAGTGCTGTTAAATACGAGTAGCCGTTAGTTCCAGAGATTGAGAATAGTTCGTACTTTTGAGCTTTATTATAATTAGTATGGAAGAATACATACATCATTTACATCATTCGAATACTAGTCATTTTCAATGTCTAAGGTCTTAGCGGATCGGATATTTAATAACTTCCTAATGTTGTCTTACGAATAGTTAATGATGTTTGACATTGAAAAGAGCTTTGGTTGTTTTGTGTTTATTTATATTTTTAGAGTTCCGTACCTGAACGTTGCCAAACGGAACCCTATGATGTCAGCGAGTATCTCATGAACCTTAATAGGTAGACTGTTGAAAACTTCACAGATGATGCATTTCTATTGCCGCTTTAACAACAATTAATAAAAATTAATAATAAAATGGGGGTCTCTATACAATAAACTTTAGATTTTGAAGAAAGAAGTCTAACCCTGGCCCTCATGTGGGGTGTCGTTGTCTAGAGCTCATCGAGTAGAGAAGATTTTTTTTAATTTAAATCTCCCTCGTTGGTCTAGTGGTCGCAAGCGCTACTGCTGAGCATGAGGTCCTGGGTTCGATTCCCAAGTCGGGCAAAGTATTATTGGGTTGTTCCAACAGGAATTTCTCAGTAGTAGCCCGGAGTCTTGAATTGTGCCCGATTGATGGCAATAGGCTCGCCCCCTATTACATGGGACTTAAAAAACATAACTGGCGAAATGTGGGTGTACTACAGGCACACCTGTGCCCTACCTTTCGGGGAAACAAGGCATGATGTTATGTTATGTTATTTAAAAAAAAAACTATGAAATAGGGGGCCGTTAAAGTTGTTAGTTTTAACCCATTTTTGTACGAGCTCTATCTCAACAACTAAACAAGTTGGGAATTTGAAACTTTTATATATCATGCACCATATACTTATACATATAATCGACAAATCTAAAAACGCCGATTCATAAGGTATTTATTTAAATATGGCTGATTTTCTGCAATAATAATTTTGAAATTCATAGTATCTTTATGAAAAACAAAGGAGATTGCCACGGAGCAGGTCCCTTTTGTGGTATCGGGTGCCTGATTTTAATAATAACCAAAAAATATAACTATTTTTTTTGTGTACAGGGTATTTTTTATACAATTTATTTCACCCTGGGAATAAAGTTAAAGTTAATTAATAGTTAAACATTACGTCGACATCCGTTTGATTCAATGTAGTCTGTGGTTTGATTGACATACAAAAAAAAGTTGCCAGGTATCAAAGAATTTAATAACTAAAGCTATCTTTTAATCAATTGAGTAATCGATATTAATTAAAACGATATTAAATAATAAAAAAACTATTATTTTTTATTTAATTATATATAACCTATGGGCAGTTTACATCTCAATTAGATCTCAACATTTGACAACTTCAACGCTACTGTGTTAGTATTTTGTTTTAGGACGATGAGATAGAATGATGTTATCCCTGTCCTTTTATACGTATTATTGTACCATATTATATATCTGAAATGAACAACAATACGTGAACGCCAAATATGAGTTTATGTAAAGTATTCTTGATGACGAACACTATTGGATAAATAAACAATGCTCATAGTCGATGCGAGTAAAACCGATGGAGCAATGACAATAATAGCTCATTGATAAATAATAAATGTTCAGAAAAGTAATAGACACAAAAATAATAGCCATGTTTATTTAGATAACTCCTTAGTAGAAAAGTAGTTTTTATCGATTGATCTATAACGATTTATTAATAAATTATAAAAAAAATATCTGGCAACATTTACTTGTGCATATCACAGAACTCGCAGACTTCGTTCTGTGCACAGACTACATAGAGATACTTACGTCTGTTCTGTGGTTCGTTACGTGCGTCATTGCTTTGTTAAGATACTTTGAGTTTTGAATTCCGTAATCTTTTACTTAGTTATTATTTACGATACGTGCTTTTTCTGCTACTACCGAGTTGAGCTATTAAGTTCCTGGAGTGCATTACGTTTTGTGAGTTATTTGACTCTTAATAGTGCTGTTCTTTGTGAGATATTTGACTCTTAGTACTACAACAGAAAAACAATGATATCTCTTGAACCAGGGTGAATAAATGAAAAATGGTTTCTGATTATGAAAATGCTATGTTTTTACTATTATTTAAAATAAAAATCTTCAGGGCACAACAATTTTCCAGTGGGACCCAACTTTCCTTACAAATCGGGCAATCTCCTTTATCTTTGCGATTTTCATTAAGATGAAAAATAGCCAATAATGTATTCTTCGTTTAGTATTTTCATTTATTTGCTAAATAATGTACGGTGGTACGGAACCCTTCATGTGTGAGTCCGACTCGCACTTGGCCGGTTTTTTTTACAGTCGCTCCATATGAAATACTGGTATTCAGCTACATCCGGTTAGACTGGTAGCCGACCCCGAGCCCAACTATGTTGGGAATAGGCTAGGTAGATGATGATGTGGTTGATGGAGCACACTTGCCTAGAAGTTACCTAATCACTCGGTATTTGAAGATTTATTCAGGACTACCTTCTGGCCGCGACTTCCGTCCACATGGAAGCGTAATATCACATAAAATATTTAAATCAAACAGCGTAATACTGAATTTAATTTAGAGACTGCACATGGTCCCATCAACTCAGATGTAGAAATAGCTCAGGAATTTGAAAACTTTTTTATTAATATTCCCCACAAAACCACTGAAGCTTTAAATTCCTCACCCGCGCTTTCTGCTGCCTTACTTAGAAAGAATGTAAAGGCATGCCCTTTGGAGTTTAGGTCTCAGCATACAAACCCCCAGGCTGTTATAAAAGCTTTTAAAGATCTTAAAATTCAGTATTAGAAGATCTGTGGGGAATGTCTGTAAAAGTCTGTAGATCTGTCATCGAAACCATTGCGCCTTATTTAGCTTTCATATTTAACACTAGTGTAGACCAAGGCGTCTTTCCGGATCTCATGAAACATAGTAAAGTAGTTCCTTTGTTCAAATCCGGTGATAGTAAGGAACCCAACAATTATAGGCCTGTGTCAATTCTGCCAGTGCTCAGTAAGGTGTTTGAAAAGTTGATACTCAATCAAATGTTACGTCACTTTAATACAAATTCCATCTTTCATGACCAACAGTACGGTTTCATCAAAGGGCGATGTACCACTGACGCTGGTGTCACCCTAATAAAGAACATTTTTAACGCTTGGAAAGAACCACAAGATGCCATTGGAATCTTCTGCGACCTCTCGAAGGCGTTCGATTGCGTACACCATGAGACACTTCTGCTGAAACTGGACCACTATGGGATTAGGAATACAGCTCATGATTTGTTAAGATCATACCTGAAAGATAGATAGGTTAAAGTTCAAGTCAATGGCACAAACTCATTAGGGTCTGAAATGGCAATGGGCGTTCCTCAAGGTGCGATATTGGGTCCATTCGACTTTTTAGTTTATATTAATGATTTACCCCAATTATTTCTAAATCAACCAAAGATGCTGTTATTTGCAGATGACACATCATTGATCTTTAAAATAAACCGACGGTCACCAAATCTTGACGACGTGTATAGCTCTATTGTTCAGGTCCAAGATTGGTTTACGGTAAATAATTTGGTACTAAATAATAAAAAACCAAATGCATTAGATTTAAATTACCAAATGTTAGAAGTAGCGAATGTGACATCATATTGAATGGAGAAAAACTGGAATTTATTAATCAATCAGTTTTCCTTGGAATCACGCTAGACGAGAAATTACAATGGGGGTCCCCATTGTAATTTCTCGTCTAGCGTGATTCCAAGGAAAACTGTTTCCATATAACATCTCTCGCGGGGCGGCTAAGCTCGGCCGCTTATGCTGTTAGAAAGATAAGACAGTTAACAGATGTAGAAACCGCGCGTTTGGTCTATTTTAGCTACTTCCACAGAATTATGTCATATGGCATTTTACTGTGGGGTCGGGCTGCTGACATTGAATCCATCTTTGTTTTACAAAAAAGAGCTGTCAGAGCCATTTATAATCTACGTCGTCGCGAATGTCTCAGGGAACTATTTAAAAATATTAATATTATGACGGTACCTTGCCAATTCATTTATTCAAATATTATGTATGTGAGAAAAAATCTACTCCTTTTTAATAAAATAAGTGATTGACAATTTTAATACTAGAAATAAAGATAAAATAGATCAACCATTTTTCAGACTATCTAAAGTAATTACATCTTATATGGGGTACTGTGTTAAATGTTACAACTGAATACCTTGTGATATATTAGAATTAAATGAAAGAAAATTTAAAAATCATATAAAAAGTACACTTTGTAAACAAGCATTTTACAAATTAGAGGATTATATCCAAGATAAAAATTCTTGGAAACATGCTGGTCCTGCTCCATAGGACAATTCAGAATCTAGACAAAATCGAACTGGTTGCTAATTTAATTGTATAATATTTTTTTATATTTTTTTTTAAACATTTATTTTATTTTTTGTGATTACTTGAAGTCACACACTGACTTATTATTATTCGTATTACTTATTATAATGTTAGAAATATAGTATAATTTTACAATGTTTGTAAGTATGTGAGCACCATGCATCTATCACATAATTAATTTATGTCATTCCTTCATTTTTCATTCTTTTTACCTATCGTGGTATAGTAATCTTATTCTAGGTGCATTGTTTTCACATAATATAATTATATAATTAGTGTATACAAGATATAATGATTTTTTTAAAAGAGTAACGTTGGAGTTTCTTGCCCATTCTTCTCCATACGAAAACTATCTTTTAGAATGGGCGACTAGAATCAGTTATTATTATTTTTGTAAAGTTTGACGTTCAAAAGTGCCTTTTTTGTGCCTAATTAAAATAAATTATTTGACTTTGACTTAAACTTTACCCTATGACACATGTCATGTAATCGGATCAAACAGGTTTACGCTCTCTATGATAATAATATAGAGTTTAGATAAAAATAATAATTACAAGGAGTAGCTTTCGGTCGGTGAAATAATTTTTGTAAATGGATTTACGTCTTACAAACAAATAGTTTACCTCTTCATAATAAGTTTAGTATTAGTTAAGTGAGATCATTTAGATTAAGAATGAGTAATATCTTGAGACAAAAGCCTTCACGGTGCATGATCTTGTACTTTGTAAAGAGTTCAAAAACCTGTTTATCTAATTAAGTTTTAAATAAAACTTGTTATTAAATGGCGCCAAATCACTTCCTGTTGCTTTAAATAGCTACAGTCATAATTTATTAAATAATTTAGACTAATGTTATCATACTTTTTTGGGGTTGTGAAGGTCGCTCCATGTAAGATACTAAGCTGCATCCGGTTAGACTGGAAGCCGACTCCAATATAGTTGCAGGTTAGTACCCAACCAACCAACCAACCCAACCTGGGTTGGTTGGTTGGTTGGGTTGGTTGGTTGGTTGATTGGTTGGTGGGTTAGCTAGGCAGATGATGGCGTCTAGTTTACCTGTCTGTATAATGCTCTAAAATCATCATCATGCAGTGAGCAGTATGGTGATCAATGCTCGTTCGTTTTTTGTATGAGAAGAGGTATTTGCACTTGTTGTTCATCAGAGAATAAAATTATAAGTGGTCTTGACCCCATCGCCGCTGTGATTACGGGTTGAAATTCTGTAATTTCAATATCTAATCATAATCATCATTTTATTTTTTTATTTTTTTTATTGCGTATGTTTAGTCTAAAATGAGAGTCGTTACGACCGTATTTAAAAAAAACTAAAACTGTTTTTTTACAATCTGCTTTGGCTTATTCTAAGCTATTAAGGTAATCTCAATTTTAGATAATATATTTCAAACGTTATTTAATTTTAGTTTTTGAAGGCTGAAGAAGTCGTTAGTTTTTGTTTATTTAAAGCTTTATTATATCAAAGTTAAATATGAAAGTATTACCTACTAGCTGCGCCCCGAGGTTTCACCCGCCTAAATCTCGATTCCGTGGGAATATCGGGATAATAAGTATTTTATGTCTTAACCCAAGTCATGGTCTATCCTTGTTCTGAATTTCATCAGAATCCGTCAGCTGTTTTAGCTTGAAAGCGTAACAAACAAACATACAAAAAACAAATCTTTTCTCGTTAATTATAAAATATTAGTTAAGACACACATAAAACTTCCGTAATATAGGTAATATTAATAATAAAGCTTTTTATTTCTATATCTTTAAATTACATTGCAAATGCTGTAAGTAGTTTATTATTACTAATTTTACTTATTTTATAAATGTTAGTAGGTACAGATTCGTTATTTTGTCGGTTATGGACCCCTCTTCGGGTGAAGGCTTCCTCCAACTTCTGCCACACGTCTCTGTGTTTGCCAGTCGTCTGCCAGTCTTTCCCTGCTATTTATACTATGTCATCAGCCCACCTTCTATTCGGCCTGCTCACCCTTCTTTTTCCTGTTGGCTTCTTCCAGCGCGTAGTTCTGAACGTCCACCTGCTGTGTGTATAGCGTGTTGTATGCGCAGAGCATGTAATATAGTTGTATGGCCGGCCCATTGCCATTTTAGTTTTAGGGCTTGAATGAGTGCAGTGACCTTGGTTTTTTGTCTAGTATGCTCACTTTTAACTTCTGGAAATGCTCTAAATAGAAGAGTTAAGCGGTCACACGTACGAGTACAGACATGAAAGGTGACTTTGTTATACTATGTATTGATTTTGATTAGTGACATTTTTTTTCTTTTCTATCGGTAGTCTTAGCTGTGTGTGATCCCTGTTTAAAAACTCACTTCGTAGTTTGTTTTCTGCTAAAGATTAAGTTTAGTAATCTACTAAATCTAGATAAATAATATAATCAACCGGTTAAAGGATAGAATGTTGTTTATGTGTTAAACCTTAGTTACGTCATTATTATGTTGAAGTAATTAATTTTTAATAAAAAAGTGGAGCCATTAAAGAATAAATAAAAATACGAATAAGTAAGTAAGAAGAGATGCAATAAAACAAAGAACCTAATGCTAGAAGTCATTCAAGAAGTTTCAGTTCAATTACTTAAATCAAGTCTTAACACGGAGTATCGTAGGTACTGCCCAGTAACTGGATTGTGGAGCTCAGATAGGCAGTCGCTCCATGTAAAATACTGGTATTCAGCTGCATCCGGTTAGACTGGAAGTCGACCACAACATAGTTGGGAAAATGCAGAACAGATGATGAATTAATTCTATAGTAAATACTTATTTCTTCCGTCTCTTTCTTTTATCATTTGTTTAAGACAAAGCATTAAACCTCAGACCAAATAAAAAACCAAGAGATAGCGATGTCACCAGGGACGTGAGGTGCTTCGTAGACATGTGTGCACTTACTTTACTGTGCGTGAGGTGTAGTTTGATCGTGAATGTGTGCGTGTGAGCGTGTATGCACAGAGCGAAGGTGTAATTTTTGCATGCTTCACTGTATTGTTCGCAGCGCTGTTTTAGTTTTAAAATTGATCTGAGATTTAAACGTGTTTATCAACATTTGGACACAGTAGGAAATAAAGCAAACATGTCTTAATCGCCTTTAATGATGGATAATTGATCTTTTTACATGCTTCCGTAGTATTTTTCCATTCTATTCTCTCGATAATGGTTATAAATCTAATAGGCAACAATTATGTTCAATTACAATTGTATCCTTAACCTCCACACTCACAGACGTCAGCTAATGTTATACTAAACAGAGACTAAACCTTACATGAAAATGTCAAAAAATCTATTCCTTTCATAGCTATGTTTTCATAACGGTCTTTATTATAGAAATTTCACGCGGACGAAGTCGCGGGTAGAGAAGCTTCTCTACCCGCGACTTCGTCCGCGTGAAATTTCTGACCCACCGCGTCGTATCGCATCGCCCGCCCGCGCTACTACTTCGTTTTCGCTTACCGTTCTTTGTGACTTTTTGTTTTGGCTCCTCAGGGACGTAGCGCTGCATATCTTCCTCAGGAATTGGGCTATCCATAGTCTGACAACCAGTCTACCATGGGGTGTCGTATTTACCCAGTAACTGGGTTGTGGAGGTCAGATAGGCAGTCGCTCCATGTAAAATACTTGTATTCAGCCGCATCCGGTTAGACTGTAAGCCGACCGTAGAGGGCGAATTGTATGTAGGCTATACGAATTCAAGATATTTTTGACTTATGAATGGAGTATTTTTTGGTGACTGTGAAGATATTAAAAAGCTTTGATTATCAAACAGTGAAATTATAAACTAAGCTTAGTTTTAGTTCGTAAACAGCATCGTTATGAATTGCAGCAATGTACCTACCTACCTCACAATGCAATTGTAAGACCTGTAACATTAAATCTAAATATATATTGTGCTTGATACTATTGTATGCAATTACTACAGTTATTATTATATGCGTAGGTATTATGTAGGCACGCGATGTTCGGACTTTGACATTGTGTTTCCTTACTTCGATCTATGTATATAGTGGCCTTATATAGTTTACCATTGATAATTATGTGCATAATATTGTTTTATTCCTAGTATCATGGAAATAATACATAGTTCGGTGAAACTGGGGTTTACCAAAGTCGTGTGTTATGAGATACCTTACTTAAAAATCGCATCATCGAATTTCCTGGGAAATGTATAAGATATCCATAATAATGTCAGAGAATAATTAATATTAATGCACCTTTTAATGTCAAATGTCAAACCATTTTATTTTTCAGATAAAAGTAATTTGTCGATCGAAAAATCGGCCATTAATGCCGTAGTCACAGACGCTTTTTAAGTTAATGAACTATAAACTAATTTTAAATATTTGTTAATGGCCAGAATAACTTGCTAAACTGGAGATTTTAAATATAATCTTTCCTGATGAATATTGTGCATTCATTCAAACTGCGTGTCTTATTTAACTTTAAAATTTACAGAATTTTGTTTTTTTTTTTATGTTGGTGGGCACTTATATGCAGGGCAAATACCTTTCTTAGAATACTTAAAGGATGCCCTGCGATGGGGTGCTGCCTGCCTTAATTATTAACTTAATTATAGATATCAATTAATTAAATGAAAGTTGGTCAAAATAAATCTGCCCAGCCTTCTCCCAACTATGTTGTGGTCGGCTTCCAGTCTAACCGGACGTAGCTAAATACCAGTATCTTGCATGGCGCGACTGCCTATCTTACCTACACAACCCAGTTACTCGTAACACGATAACCCTTGGTAAAGTCTTACATCATTTATTTCAATTAGTCACTTAAAAGGCACTTTTGAACGTCAACATTGTCAAAAAATAGGTTGTTTCTAGTCGCCCCTTCAAAAAGGTATTTTTCGTATGGAGAAGAGAAACTACACCATTACTCTTTTAAAATGTTTTATAATATCTTGTATACATTAATTATATGTGAAGATGATGCATCTAGAATAAAATTACTATACACATTAAGTAAAAAGAGTTAAAAATGAAGCAACGACAGATAAATTATAATTTTTCTTATTTTTTTTATTTTTTTTCTAATTGTTACAAGCATTGGTAAGACTGGTTGTCAGACTTTAGGGCTTTTGACTACCCGTAACGACTGTCAAAGATCTATGAATGAGCTGGGACGTGGTACGGAGGGCTCTTGATATGTGATGGATGGTCACCCATCAACTAACCGGTCGCGGCAGGCGTAACTTAACCTTCAATCGACTCGTGCGGCTGTTATTATTTGGCACGAGCCCATTAAATTTACTTAATTATAGGTATGAATTATTAAATTAAAGCAGTTAACAATTAAAATAACTTAACACTTACCTACATTATAAGATTTAAGGCGACGATAACCGACTTATAATGATTTTATACTGAAGATCACGTCGTAACTAGAGCATTTTAAAAATAATTTTATATAAACATATTTTAGATGGATAGAATACTTTTTATTGTACACCTAGATTTAGATTATGTTTATATTACATAGTGATATTAGTTTGTAAAGTGATTTGTGTGTTTTTATATAATAAAAAACTGAGAATCACGCAAAATCTATCAAGCATAGTTTTCTGAAACTGTCGCCATTTTAAAGATAATTTAATTATTGATCTTTTAGTATACCTGTTTTATTAAAATATATTTTGTTTTATGTATAATAAATTAATAATGCGTCTAATTTGGGACAGCTGAGAAAGAGAAACAAATAAAATATCTCTACTTAACACACGAGGTTCTCGATATGTGGAATTTGTGCCCGGTTATCATTGCAACTGTGCCGACTGTCGTAACGGCCAATGGCCTGATGGCCGAAAGCCTCGACCAACGTCTCTCGAGGCTCTTGTTAGGCGGTTGGATCAAGGGCCTGATTCAGAAGGCTGTACTTCTCGATACGGCTCGTATTGTGAGGAGGTTCGTGTCTTTGCAGCCCTAACCACCGTTAGCTTGGACCCTGCTCCCGACACCGGCGGAACACTAGTTTTTATATTTTTAAATGTTTATTATATAGTAAAAAAAAAGTATTTTATACATATATATAAACAAAACAAAATGTAAAATAAACGGAATAATAATAATAATAAACGCTGCTTAAAGTTAAATAATGATTAGCGCCTGTTAAACTTACATTTTTGGCGTTTAAACGTCTCTTAACTTTAATCAACGTTTATGAATAAGAGGGCTTAACAATAATATTTGTGTAAAATAATGCCAAATATATGCATAAAATACAACATAGGTACCTATTCATTTTGTCAACAACTTTATACTTGTGGCCAAAAACTAAATAAGTAAACCCAAAAAAAATTACATTTTGGTTTCAAAAGTTAGTCCTACGACGCTATTTGATTTCCTAGAACTGTAAAATGTCTGTGGGTGACAGCTGTCCATTGCAATGTTGATTTATAATAACTAAAATTGAATTATGGTAGAATTTTGTTAAGTAGGAGATAATCGCATCGGCTCTTTCAAATCCTGGCCCTTTTATACACACTCCCATACACTGGCTGGACGTACCACTACGACACGTTGCGTGAGCTCAGTACAAAACATGCAAGTAACCACTCAAGGTCACTCGCATATATCTGCGTCTTAAATCTGAATGCAGGAAGTTAGCGAAAATATGCAAAAACCGGTTCAGTTAAATAAATTATAATAATATTATAAATAAAGAGTTTATGTGAGGGTTAAAGTGTTAATTTGTTAAACAATAAGTTATACACGACAAGGAGCAGGTGGCCCAGTAGTAGGTAGTAGCGGCCGCGACTTACGAGTTGTAAGTCTTAAGCCTCGTGCAGACTGGCGCGACGCGACGGCGCTTTAGTATGTGTAAATTATTTCATCAGCACGCTCTCAAAACGGTAAAAGAAAAAACATCGTCGTGAGGAATCTGGCATGTCCTAGAATCATAAATGAGGAGGCCTGAGTCCCAGCAGTGGGAACATTACTGTTCATGACACGACTGTGCTCTTCAGCTTATTCTAGAATCTTCTTCTAAATTTTTAAGAAGAAACAAATTGTAATAGGTACGTATAAAGATAATGTTATGCTGTCAGCTGTTAAGGTCATATTAATAAAATTGGTCATAATCCTTAGTTTACATAACTTCCGAACATCAAGGCTCTTCCGAGCCTTGATGCTGTGTTTTGTTGGCCTTCTGTCAGCAATTTGCAAATATTCTAACGCATTTTATAAATAGAGGATGTATGGGTTTTTTCTATAAACAGATGACGCATAGTATCTAGTACCTGGTCGACCGATCTCTGCTCGGGTGAAATTAGAGAATGCTCATTTAATAGTATAGGATAGTACATACTAATTCCATGCTGTCATGATAGTAGGTACTTACTAATTCCATGCTGCCATGTCATTATTCTAAGGTCGCCATCTTGTTCTAAAGTTTGGGCGACCGACCTCTGCGTGGGTGAAAATACGGAGACAACGAATTTTCCCAGATACGAGACCTAGCTAGATCGATTTTTCGCCCCCGTCCGTATACTGCAACTTTCATTGAAATCGTTAGAGCCGTTTTCGGGAAAGTGATAACAAAGCTTAGGTTAAGGTTTGTAGGTATATATATCTATATATATATATTTATATATATATCTTGTTTAATAGTATAGGATTATACTAGACTGATATAGGCAAAGGTCTCTTTTTACAGAGAAGGAATGACAATGTTGATCACCACGCTTGCTCACTGCGAGTTGACGATTTCAGATTTAAGTTCATTATTGTTCACATTCTTTCGTTCCCTGTAAGTGGTAACCTATCTAAGACTAGGTGATAAAACTCAAAAATCAAAGCATTTATTTTAAATGTTCAGCCAACTAATACAGGCACTTTTGTACTGTCAAGGAGTCGGTCAGGCAGACAGGTGGCGCTTAAGTTTTACAAACTGCACCGTGTGACATATGAATTGAAAGAGCTTGTCGTGAGGATCTCAAATTTTATTTTTTAAATTTACAATTTGACCCTGAAAAGTGAACCCCATAATCAAAATTCATTTATTTACGTTACACGTCCGTGTTTGGAGCAAATTGCCTGTGACAGACGGACAGACAGACAGTAAGCTAGCCAGCCAGACAGACAGACACGAGTGGTCCTATAATGGTTCCGTTCTTTCCTTTTGAGGTACGGAACGGTAAAAACTGAGGATTTTTTATTTGTTTTTAATTACTGCTTAACATCTATTTTAAGACAGACTGTCAATTATGCAATCATTTGTTTATTTTTAGATAATATCCAACATCTTTAAAATAATTATAGTAATTTTAGAGTTATAGTTACTAGTGGGTTTAGTGGACTGCCTCGTTAGTCTAGCGGTCGTAAGCGCTACTGCTTTGCTTGAGGTCCTGGGTTCGGTTCCGAGGTCGGGCAAAGTGTTATTGGGGTTTTCTGATGGGGATTTACCAGTACCAGCCCGGAGTCTAGATTTGTACCTGGTTGATGATAATAAGCGCGCCCCCTATTACATAGGTCTTAAACATAACTGGCGAAATGTGGATGTACCTGTACATGCTAAGGTGCGCCTCTGCTTAACCCTTCGAGGAATTACAGGCGTGCTGTTATGTTTATGCCGGGGTGCATGACCAGTCTAAAGTATTCTTAGCGATGTTATCGACTTTCATTGTTTCTTCAGTGGTGAGACTTCTTCGTATCCGCACGAGTTATCTAAGAGAATAATACTGTTGTCATGGTTAAAGTTAAACCTTAGAAACGACCATGAGCGATAAAAAAACAAAAATTGTTATGTTGTTATAACAACTATTTTTAGACAGCGATCAATTCATCAGTACTTCCGTTATAAGAACAGATTAAATTTACCTCAGTCCCATCTTAAAATGCACTCTTCTGGTCCTTATGCTATGTCAATCAAAATTTACAATAAATTACCAGAGAACTTAAAACAAATAGAAAAAACAAATATATTTTTAAGCAAAGTAAAACAATTTTTAATTAATAAAAGCTATTACTCATTAGACGAATTTTTAAATGATAAAATTTAAATATTTTTTGACTAATAATTTGACTAATTTGACTGGAGGAATACCAAACTATTTTTGTCTTTTGTATTGTATATTAAATAAACAATAAATTATTTAGTAAATATATGACATTTTAAAATAACAAATATGCACCCAATAAAACTGAAATACAATAATGTTACAAATTATAAATACATAAATAAATAATTGAGAGTTATATACCAAATACAATAATAAAAATAAATAATTTATTTTAATAAAAAGCAACGATATATAAATATAATAAAATAATCTACTAATTTCCAATTTACTTTAGTCTTACGGAATTAAACGGTTTAAATAATAAAAATGCACCCATTAAATAAAATTAATATAACTGAAATATAATAATACTAAAAATTATAAATAGATAGAATAAAGAAATGAATGATAAAATCAAATATAATTATAAATTTCTAATGATAAAATTACAACGAAAAAGTCTACCTATTTTAATTGTTTTAGTGTTATGGAAAGTTGATAAAAGCGCTCTTCCTCTCTCCTACCTATTTTTATAATTTTTGCTGTGCCCGACAGGGTCCACGTGTATTTTTTGTATGTTTAGTGTTAATTAATATTGTACGGTGGTATACGGAACCCTTTGTTACTTAAACCAACTCGCACTTTTAGAATAATAATAGACTTTTTCGAGTTACTGTACAATAACCAATTTAGTTAAGACATTATGGTTCCGAAATCAATTATTTTTAAACACTTTCATTTTAGTCGTTTTTTATTTCACTTTCTTTTTGTGCCAATTTGAGAATGAAATATTATTGACTAGAAAAGTAAAAGTATCATTTCTCACAATTTATTTGCGTGCAGCGACAAAAATGGACAAAAGATACCTATGTTTTTTTCACTAGCTGGCTAGCTGGCTGGCTATAGGTCAAAATAAGGGATTAACCAAAAAATCCAAATTACCAAGAAATCCTTATCATTTCAACCGAAAGACGTCCACTGTTGCACATAGGCCTCCCCAAGCCCCGCCACCATCACCTCGACCAGTTCTGTGCTTCTCGCATCCAGCGGATTTCTGCGGCTTTCCCAAGGTCATCGGTCCAGCTTGTGGGAGACCTTCCAACGCTACGTCTTCTGGTACGCGGTCGCTACTCCAGAACCTTACGGCCCCATCGGCCATCTGTTCTGCGTGCAATGTGCCCTGCCCATTGCCACTTAAGTTTGGCAATTCTTCGGGATGTGTCGGTTACCTTGGTTCTGCTGCGGATCTCTTCATTTCTGATTCGATCACGTAGGGAAACTTCAAGCATAGCCTTCTTCATTGCCCTTTGGGTGACTTTTAGCCTTCTAATTAAATTACATCACAGACGTGACATGAAGAAAATCTGTACCGATACTTATAAGTCAGATAACTTAATCCAACCCAAGGATCTACCCCAGGACCCTTCGGTAAGCGGACGCGTTCGCGACCACTAGACTAACAAGCCAATTAAGAAATAATAACCGTGAGACATGCCAACTTTGCCCACTTTATTCGAATAATTACAATTTTAATACGATTTTTCTATTGAGTATTTTCCTTCATCAGCGACAACTGTAAGATCATGTGCATGTGTTAGTATAGCTAAATTTACTATTATTCAACATTTAATTCAATATTTATTCGATTTTTTTGGCGGGCGAAGTTATGTGGACTTTTAGCAAACTTTGTCCACATTAATTTTTTTGACGCAAATATGGCCTTTAAGCAGATGACTTATGAACCAGTAGAAGAATTTTGGTAAAGATGGCTTTTACTTTAGGAATGTAAACGACACTTTGAATAGATTTTTACTAAAATGACTGGGCAATGTTACCGTGACCTTGCACCAAAATTTGCCCGCTAAAACACGCATCTCATTCGACGAGTTCCTACAAGCTACTAAGCAAAGTTATCAACAAACACGATAGTCAGTATTGCCATACATATAACCTACATATTTTCCGCCTAAGTCAATAAATGTTGCAATAATATTAAGATATTTGCACATCAAGTATATAAACTTTGCCCGAAGAACCAATTATACGGACAATTATGCTTATAAATGGTTCTTCGGGCAAAGTTTCCCTTGGGGGCAATGTTGGCATAGTTCACGGAACATCATAATATCACGCCTGTTTTTCCCGAAGGGTTAGCAGAGACCTTATTGTATAGTACACCACACCCACAATTTGCCAGTTATGTTTATGTCTCTTGTTCTTGTTCTCGTGTTCTTTATATAAAACAAGTTTGAAACATGACTAAAGGCCCCCGCAGAAAGCCGACGTGACTCTGCAGGTGGAACAATTTCTATGAAAACATCACGGCAATTGTTTTATCGGAGACGCACCGCCCCGACGTGTTGCGCCTGTTGAAAATTTTGAGGCCTTTCGTATTTTGTAGTAGCATGGAACACACTAAAATGTGAAATCTTCTTAATTCAGTCTTTTCGCCTTTAAATGGGAATCTTGACGCATTGTGAATAACACTAATATCGACACGTCACGCAGAAATAGACACGCAGTGTCATGAATTTAAAAATAAATTAAAGAAAATATCATAACACTAGCACTTTTCCCGCGGCTCCGCACCCGCGGTCTTTCCCGCGGGACTTGTTATTTTTCCCGGGATAAAAATTAGCCTTTGTTACTCCCTGAAAACTAAGCTTTCTAATGGTAATATAATTTTTCAAATCGGTCTAGTAGTTTAAGAGCCTATTTAATACAAACAAACAAACAAACAATCAAATCAATCCCCTTTATAATATAAGTATAGATAACATCATGCCTGTATTTCCCCGAAGGGCTAGGCAGAGGTGTGTCTATATAAACCAAGTCCCATGCAATAGGGGGCGAGCCTATTGCTATCAACCGGGCACTAATCCAGACTCCGGGCCTGGTATTGAGAAATTGCAGATGAAAAAAGCCAATAACACTTTTCCCGACTTGGGAATCGAACCCAGGACCTCAGGGTCTAAGAAAGTTAAGTAATAAGGACGTCGACTGGGGAAAAAAAATGTCCGTCAGTTAGATGATAAAAAAATATTAGACACGTATTTTTTGCTATAACTTAATAATAAAAAATATTTAGATACTTAAAACGCATCAAAGTTGGGGAGTGGAGGCTCGCTACGTCACAAGTTGGTATAGAATCTACCGGGGAGTGGCGTCATGCTGTAAGCATCAAGAGTTCTACACAAAACGCAAAGACATCCAATAACAGTACACACTTAGACACCGATCTAGGCTAAACATACCAACATCCAAGCTAAAAATGCATTCTATAAGTCCCTAAGTAATGTCTATAAAAATATTATAACAAGCTACCTGAAATAATAAAGAAAGAAGAAAAGTTAAATATATTTATAAATAAACTTAAAAAAATACTGATAAACAAATGCTATTATTCTTTAGATTAATATTTAAAGTATAAGAATATTTTTTTTAGTAAGATAAGTGACAGGCTTAATTTTAACACAAGAAATAGGAACAAATTAGATCAACCACGTTTCAGATTGTCTAAAGTACACACTTCTTTTATGGGGTACTGTGTAAAATGTTATAATAAAATACCACTCGATATTCTTCAACTAAATGAGACATAATTTAAAACTTGCATTAAACGCACATTAAGTAGGCGCATACCATAAGTTGGATGATTATATCGTAGACTAGCACTTTGCCCGCGGTTTCGCTCCCGTGGTCTTTCCCACGGGACCCGTTATTTTTCCCGGGATGAAAAGTAGCATAAATTACTCCCTGAAAACTAAGCTTTCTAATGGTAAAAGAATTTTTCAAATCGGTCCAGTAGTTTCGGAGCCAATTCGGTACAAACAAACAAAAAAATCTTTCCTCTTTATAATAATTATTAGTATAGATAATAAAAATGCTTGGCTACGCTCTGGTCCTGCTCCACAGCCACTTGGGCTCACTAGTTAAAAAAAGGAAAAAATTGGAAGAGTTGCTTCCCCATTTTTATTTTTTCTGACTATATGTTTATTTTTATTTAACCAAGTTTTAATTGTTGAATACTCCAATCGATAATAATGATTTTCTTTCTTTTTGCTAGTAAAAATCTGTTAATGTTACAAATACATTGCAAACTATAGCTTTATATATCTTGAAGCATTAAAAAAAAAAATGTTATTGTGAGTACCATGTTTACTATGTTATTATGTTGTATGTTGACTTGAAAGAGCAGGGTAGTTGAGAGTATGTCATGCTCACTTAATGTCTCGCTGATGGTGGCGAGTGTGTTGGATCATTCGGTTCCCTACAAAATGGTTGAGCTGGATGGTGCTGATCCACGCGTCATGTTCGTGAACGGGCGCCGTCAGTTGAGACTGGTCATCTCTTATCTGCCAGGGCTTATTTTTAATCTTATATTTTTAATCGTTTTTTACATTGTTCTCACATATAGAATCAACAAGAGTAATGTACCCAGGATTTTGTAATTTCTATAGGATTTAAAAGAGTGTCCTTGGAGTTTCTTGCCCGTTCTTCTCCATAGAGATCTACGTTTTGGAATGGGCAACTAGCAATGATATGTCTATGGCAACTAGTTTCAACTTTCTGACTAACTGACTGACTCTTTGACAATTCAAAAGTGCCTGTAAATGGTTTAATTGAAATAAATGCTTTAAGTTTAAATGATAAACATAAATAATAAAAATAAATGATAATCACGTGTTTAAAATATATTAATGATAGGTACAAAAATATAAATAAATAATAGTAATAATTAAGAAAAAATAATAATTATTCAAAGGAAAACAATAAATACAAATGAATAAACATAATTATAATACTTACATATTATAAGTATACAAGTATAAAAAATATGAGTCCAATATTCTTTAATAATAATCTAAAATTTCAGTCAACATCCCTATTGCAGTGATTAACCCTTGACGTTATAAATAAAGTAGGTAAATGATAAGTAACTATTCCTTGGTCCGACGAAAGAATGAATAGTTATTTTATTTATAAACTAGCTGCTGTCCGGGGCTTCACCCGCGTGGACCCTAATTATAAATTAGCTAATTTAATTTAAATACATAGCTGTTATAGCTGTAGCTACTCCTTATAACAGCTGTCTGCCAGTGAAAGTCCCGTCAAAATCGGTCCACCCATTTCGGAGATTAGCCGGAACAAAACAGACGAAAGACAAAAAAAAAGTTTTTATATTACAATTACGCAAGATATTAAGACACTTTAATTTTATTTATTTTTATAAAAATATAATATAATATTTTTAAAAGAAAATCAAATTACACTACTTAGTCGATTGTGCTATTATAATTTAGCAGGCGCTACGGTCGGACTTGAAATTGGACTACTTAGTTTATTTCCCTATATTACTCAACCTATTATTGCCCAGGTAATGTCGTAATGTACCCAGTGCTGGTCGTAGGTATCCCTCATTAGGTAATCATGCTTTTGCTAAGAAAACATGAAACAAACAAAAATACTACTTTAAAGTAAATATTAAACTAATCGAGGGTAAAGTAAACACGATTATTATAACTCATTAAATACAAATAATGAGATACCGTCGATCTAATTACTGTTACGCTAATTATCAAGTAGTCGCCCTTAACCGCCACGGGATACGGGTGTCTATTAGCATAAGTTTCTTATTTATAATTATTTAAACTAAAATAATAATACATTATTAACTTAAAATCATTTTATAAAAATAGTAGGTACCTACTAAAATTTAACAAATTATTTCAAAACGTAAATGTGTTCTTAATTTAAATTACGTTCGTTTTTTGTTTGAAAAGTGTTGTGCTTCCAAAATTATTTTATAAAAAGAGTTTTTAGTTATTTTGTAAAAATGGAAGAGTATATTTGGAAAGATAATAATATTTTTTATAACGTTTTATGCTTTTTGATAACTGAAAATGAAAAGTTATTTGACAGGAGTGATTCTAAGTTGTACTGGACCACAGTTATCCACATGTTTGGGGTCCTACATAATGTCTATATTACTGTCTTCGCCGCTACACTAGACATTAAACCTAGTTCTAACGTAGAATTAGATAATCTTTATAGATATAAACCCGGATATCTGACTGGATGGAATTTCGTGAGTAACTTACATTAAATTTTATAGTATCTAACTTTAAAATAAATTTGCATGATCCTATTGATTTCGATTGAATTCAATCGTCGGTACAATTACAGGAAGAAATACCTCCTTATGGCCTTTTTGGCATTATAATAATTGTTTTCTGTTTTCTTTTAGCTATATGGTGTATTTTTTTCTGAATGCCAATTAACACATTTTCTTTCTAGCTTTTCTAAATATGACTAAGCTAAGTCGTTTTTGGGGTTCCGTACCCAAATGGTCTCTGAGCTAAGCCGCGGACAGAGAAACAGACGAAATGGCGAAACTATAAAGGGTTGCTTGTTTACTACGGAACCCTGAAAATTGTACGGTGGTACGGAACTCTTTGTGTGCGAGTCCGAGCCGCACTTGGCCGCTTATTTCCATAATCCAGTATATTTTTACTTCAAATTGTTTAAACTTAACTGCGGGTATTCACAAAATAAAAACACGATAAACTATGAACTATGAAAATGACGGTGAAAATAAAATGGCATACAAGTGGACCTGGGTTAGGAAATAGGATACTTTTGTAATCCGATGGCACGGTGTCGTGGGATAATTTCCAGAACTTCTCGCGGGCAAAACCTAGTCTGTAATAAAAATTTGTCAGATGTGAGATTGTGTCTGAATACACCCTCTTAAATCTACGATAGAAATCCATCAATGAATGTTGTTGAACTGTCAAAATGATTAGTTTTTTTTTTAACAGTTCTCCACACTAGGTATTTCTGCTGTATCGTGGGTGCATAGATAAGTCTTAATAGTTTACCGAAAATGTTTACGCAATGAGATAGCGGACGTATGAACGTAAAGGAGGCAAAAAGAGTACGTAAGGATCGTAGCAGGTGACGTTCTGTATGTTCTGCTTCCCCCCGTGGTAAGAAGGCGTGAGTTTATGTATGTATGTGACAAAGTTTTATCTCAAGAACTTCAAGAACAAGAAACCACACAATCCATAATCTGTAATTGCAATAATAATAATAAATTAATCAATTAGTTGTTCCGGGTCTGGCCGTATGTATGTAGTATGTGAGTTTAAATGTTTGTAAACGCACCCACAAATCAGGAGAAATGTCTAGTGTGGGGCAAAGTTCCGAAAAAAAATAAAATAACGCCGTATCCTATACTATAAAACAGCAATATTTGTGTATATAATTATATATTTTTAATCACAATCTTCGAAACGGGTCCAACGATTTTGATGAAAGTATATGGAGTTACGGGGATGAAAAATCGATATTTATCTAGACCTAGTTTCACCATACACTGTTAGTTAGTTTTAACGTCCTGTTAAATAGACAACGGTCCGTTAAGCGTAGTGAGTGTTTCACCAAGTACTAACGAATGGTTAATCCTCTTAACAAGGCGTTAAACTTAATCACTGCTCCAAAGGTCCGTTAATGCTTTTAACGGCTGTCATTTGGTTGTCAGTTGGTCAAATAAAATGGAAGCAGCGTACATTTTTATTTTTGAACACGGAAATGTTGATATTTTAGAAAATTTACAACTTTTAGACAATAAAGTTCAACGTCCTAAAACATACAAAGATCGACGTGACTTATATTTTGAAGAATATGACGATCTAGATTTCAGGACAAGGTTTCGTTTATCGAAAGAATCTTGTACATATAGAGGTCTTGCAAATGATTGAAGATAAACTTCAATATCCATCAAATCGGTTAGTACCTACCTTAAAATTGCCTTATTAGATATGTGAATTGTAATAAAAATATGCCTATGATTCGACTTACAACTTCTTACGTAAGTAGGTACCCACCCATGATGTTTAATATTATTAGAAATGTTTGTTACCTAACGTAGTGGAAAAGCTCACAGTGGTTCCCACTAGTAATAGGACCGCCCCATCATCACAGAGAGCACCTTCCAACCCTCATTTTTATGAGCATTCGTCACTGCATCTGTTTTTTTGTTTTCAACTACATTTTTATGTTTTGTAATGAGTCCTATTAAAATTTCTTTTTCACCTCAGCACCTCAAACAAGCAGGTTTTGCTGTCAAAAAACAGTGAGCAAAATTCGATTTTGCTGCGAGCGTGAGACAAAGTAACTTTTTAATTATTTTTTTTAAATGCCGTGAACAGTCTGTTGGGTCTACTCACAAAATTCTAAAGATTTGAACTTCAATTAGTTTTGTCACTTTCACTTCGATACGAAAAAAGCGAGAGATAAAAACAAGTCGATTCGAAGTTCGATTTCAAAATTCCATATCTAGTAGGCCCAAAAATGAAACAAACAATAAAACGTTCGGATGTGAATACATAAAACCCTAAAATTGCAAATCATCTGTTAAGGTTTTATTGAAATTCAGTTTTTTTTTTTTTTTTGAATGAAGTTCTTTAGGCGGCTTGCGGTAAGTGTGCAGTGGCAGAAATCTTCACGGGAAAAGGCGCTTGCGACTGTCTTCTTCTAATTCAAAGAGAAAGATAGACGGAGTGAGATAGTAAGTGTGAATTTGGTCAAAATGCAAATCCAAGATGGCGGATGCGAAAATTTTCACATTTTTCATAATTGGTGTAGTTTTCATAGTTTTCAAGGGTGCTAAAGCCGATCGTGAGGTGAAAATGTAAATCCAAGATGGCGGTTGCAAAAATTTTCAAATTTTTCTTCATGGGTATCGTTTCTATGGTTTTCAAGGTTGCTAAAGCCAATAGTGAAGTCAAAATGTAAATCCAAGATGGCGGCTGCGAAAATTTTCAAATTTTTCTTCATGGGTGTCGTTTCTATGGTTTTCAGGGTTGCTTATGCCGATAGTAAAGTCAAAATAAAAATCCAAGATGGTGGCTGCGAAAATTTTCACATTTTCGTCATGGGTGTCGTTTTCATAGTTTTCGAGGGTACTAAAGCCGATAGTGAGGTCAAAATATAAATCCAAGATGGTGGCTGCAAAATACGAGGTGATGAAGATTATGTAAAAAAAAACCTTGTCCGATCCGAAAAGGGCATGTGGTACTGCAGTAACATTACAAAATAGTATTTTTTTACTATTATGTATACCTACTTAGTAAAAAAGTTATTGGTATTTAAAATTCACATTTTTATTTACAAAATTACCTCAAATCCATAAAAATTTTGCAAAACTCATACTACGACGACGGCCGCCGTCCGCACCAAACGTAAAATTTGGTAAAATTCACCATTGAAAAAAAATGTGGGGATTCCTTTTTCCTGAAAATTTCCACATTAATATGCTCACAGTACGATACCTAACAACACCGTCACGGATCGGACAGGTTTTTTTTAAAATGTTGTATGTTCTCGCTGCTGAGGTGAAAAGTTGTATGTGTTACACGAGAGCAAAGTTATTTGCATCTCGTGTCTTTGAATCCCTCGCAGCGCTCAGGATTCTAACCTAGAATCACTCGCTACGCTCGTGATTCAATTATAGAATCCTTCGCTTACTCGGGATTCAAAAACAGTGAGGAAAGTTGGTTTTTCCTCACTGTTTGAACAGTGAGGAAAGTAATGATCCCGTTCAGAAACTAACCTTGCCTGATTTTTTTATGTTAAGTTTTAAAGATATTTTAAAAAATAAAGAATTATTTTGATTTGCTTTGTGTCTATTTAATTTATTTACCTATGATGACTGAATACTTTCTTGCTGGTCGTGGTGAAAAGTTTTGTATGCAACATGTGAGCAAGTTCATTTGCTATTCGTTTTGTTGAGTCTTGAGCGAACGAAGGATTGAAAAATAGAATCACGAGCGCAGCGAGTGATTATAAATTTCAATCCTGAGTAAGCGAACGAAACGAACTTTCCTCACATGTTGGATAAATAACTATTTCACTTGCGCTGAAATTGGGTCGGCGACTTTTTTTCGACATTTTAACACACAAAATAAGTAAAAATTACAATTTAGAAGAATCAAAAATTGTTGTAAGTACCATAAAGGTTATATATAATGCACTATGAATTAAGAGTAGTGTTCTTTAGTTGTTGCCTAGAAACTGTTGTTTCTGTCATCCTTTTTTTTTTTTTTTTTTTTTTTTTTTTTTTTTTTTTTGGGTGGGAAATCATCAAATGACGTCTCCCGCTCTGGGTGGAGCGGGAGGGCGTGTCAGACTCTTACTGACTAAAACCCACCCGTGTTCCTTCTGTTGCCTGTGCAATGCCAGGGGGCCACGGTATCCCTTTCGGACTTTCCCGCAACCCCGGCAGGCAATGGTCTCATCGGACCCCTTCATTCGCTGACATCTCTTTGAGGCGCGCGTGGAACACAACGCGCCGTCGACCCGGGCTTGGTCCTTACCGGACGGCGAGCTACCCATTGCTCACCGTCCGCAAGCCCGCGCCTACGGTGGCCGGGAATCGGCAACCGATTCCCGACGCCCAGGGCGTCTCCTCCTGCGGCGGCTAGGGGCGTGAGGGCGCGAAATTTGCCTCTCCCTCACGCGCTCCGCCTCCTCCTTCGCGAGCATTACTGCTTCGCAGAAGGAGGTGACGGCCTCCCATGCCCTCTCGCTCCGTACCATGGCCTGGACCAGGACCGGACGCGAGAGATCCCCGCCACCGATCGCCTCCACGAGGACACGGCGGTGCTCTGCCCAAGCCGGGCATACCTCCACCGTATGCTCCACCGTGTCCTCCGGGCGATCCACGCAGTGATGACACCCGGGCGTTTCCTCCCGCCTTATCCGAAACAGGTACCTCCCGAAACAGCCGTGTCCGGTGAGGACCTGCGTCAGGCGGAAGGTGAGGACGCCGTGGCGCCTCTCCAGCCACTCCTCAAAGAGGGGACTTATCGCCGCAATAGTGGCGTGCCCAGCACTGGGTTGCGACAATCGCACTCTCCATGACGCCATGAGATCCCGTCGGAGCTCTGTCCGCTGAACGTTTCTGTCATCCTGTGTTATACAAATGAAGTTAATTTGTGTTATAATAAAATGTACTTTATTAAACCACTGTGTTACAATGATATCTTAGTTTCATTGTTAGCAAGCTCAGCCAGCAAAAAATACCACAAAACAAAATCATTTGAAAACATTTTTATGAATTGACGTTTAAAACGACTAATAGAGAATTACACTGTTTATAGAACGTTTTGCTTAGACGCCATGACATTTTAATTTGGTTGCATAAAAACGAGAGTGAATGAAAAGTCAGACCGGTCGTTTTTGTTCACTCGATGATAGATAACATCTGCTAGATGTTTGATTTAGCAACGCCTTGTTAAGATCCCTCCATAGAACGTAAAAGTTTTTGACGTCTACGTCAATTTTAACAGAGCATTTGCTGATGGCTCGTTAAGAATTGTTTGGTGAAATCGGGTCCTAGTCTCGTATCTCGGAAAATTTGTTTTCTCCATATTTTCACCCGAGCAGAGCTCGCCCAAAGTTTAGAATAAGATGGCTACCTTAGAGTAATGACATGGCAGCATGGAATTAGTATGCACTATACATGAAATTAGTATGAACTGTCCCATACTATTAAATAAGCATTCTCTATTTTCACAAGAGCAGAGCTCAATCGCCCAGATACTTTCAAACTAATGAAAATAAATCAATACAAAAAACATTGTCCTGCAGGGCTAACATGACAAGCACGAGAAAGCTCTTTATCTCGTTTTGTCGAAATTTGTCTACAATTCTGACGTCATTCTAATCCCTAACATGACCGTAAACGACGAGATATCTCGAAAAAGGTACTTTGACACTTCTATATCTCGCGACGAGAAACCGATGTTGCAAGTTATTAAAAACAAATTATTTTTATGATCGCAACATCGGCTTGAGATTCCGTTTCATTCATTCAATGGTGCCGATTTTATTTTCACAAATGTCTCTAAACTAGACTAAAAATCACCAAAATTTAGATTATTCCTGTCAACCGACGATTTTCCATTCTGGAATAGACTAAAGTGACATCACCTAAAATGTTGATTGTCTAAGTATTTAATCGCGATTAAAAAATGAACTAAAATTCACACCATCACCTCGAAGGTGCAAAAACCATAGTTTTTTTTTCTTTTCTCTTGCTTATATCTCGAAAACGGTGTGTCCTATCGCAAAAATAATGAAAATTTCGACCCCCTTTAAGGAACCCTTAAACCCCTAACACTCAACATGTAGGTAATATTTTTTCATATTTTCCATACAAAAAACGAAAAATTCCATATAAAACACGTCGTTCCAGTATAAAGTATAAATAGTAGTTTAAAACTAAGTATTTTCATCATTAATATATTTTAAAATAAAATGATGACTAAAATAAGTACAATTAAGAAACTGCCATGTTATTTTGGAGTTTTTTTTTGTATCACAATTTTGTCTACTCTTCTCGTCGTCAAAATCGACGAGTAAATACGACTAAATGATAGAAAAATCGGAGATTATCTCGTGTTGAATTGTCAAAAATCGAGATAACTAAGGTGCCATGTTAGGGTTTGTCGAGAAAACATCAATTTTGACAGGAGGAGTCGACTATTTTGTATGGAAGTGCTGTCAGAAAACGAAAAAGTGACCGAAATAGACAAAAATTACTCACGCGAGAGCGAGTAATTGTCGCGTGTGTCATGTTAGGCCTGCAGGGCGGAAATAAAACCCGCCATCCGTATTTCAACAGCCAACTCTTAGTCACTGCGTAATTTTTTTATATCTCATAGTATATTATAAATAATATTATTTGAGTTTGTATGTTACGCTTTCACGTTAAATCACCAGATTTGGATGAAATGTGGCACCTGAGCAGACCATGACCTGGATTAGGACATAGGATACTTTTCATCCCGATATTCCCACGGGATCGATACTGTGCGGGTGACACCACGGGGCGCAGCTAGTTTACTATAAATTGGTCGCTATCACGTTATTAAAGCAATCATCAGTTTCGTTGTTGTGTCTCACAATACTATTTCGACACTTACCAACACTTATCACACGTGTTTCGATAAAGAATTTAAATATATATTTGTTTGTATTTATTTTACAACTGCGCGTATAAGTTTATAGATAAACTTTTAGCCCGAATTATTTTTAGAGTTCCGTACACAAAGGCTGAAAACGGGACTTTAATACGGGACTCTAAAGCCCACACTATCCTACTGTCTGTCTGTCCGTCTGAGTGTATGTCACAGGGATGTATCTGCTTAGCCGTAATAGGTAACCATTTGATTTTTTAAACAAAATACCTATTTATTAAGCTATAGAGCATCGGCGGTACTAGGTACTTAACAGATAACATAACATCACGCTTGTATTACCGAAGGTGTGAGGCAGAGGATTACCTATAGTACACCCAAATTTCGCCAGTTATGTTTAAGTCCCAAGTAATAGGGGGCGAGTCTATTGCCATCAACCGGGCACAAAACCAGACTCTGGACTGCTACTGAGAATTTCCAGACGGAAAAACCCAATAACACTATACCTACTTGAAAAACTTAAATGTTGCCTAACACGATCACACCATAATTGTATCAGTAAGTAGGTATTATAAATAAGTTTACAATAATTTTGATTATCAACTCATGCGACGATTACAGGTCAAATAGGGTTAAATTAACTTTCTAGATAAAATTTATCTTATTAACGTTTGAGAAATTAATGAATGGTCCGCTGTCATTTGTTATGAAAGAATATGAGTTTCTTATGATTGATACTGAAACTACAGATTGTGGAAACAGTGTGGCTACTTGTTCTTGACATTCTTGAGATAACACTTTGACACATAGTACGTACATGGATTTATATCGTAGGTATAAGAGGATTTGCCTACAGACACAAATCTAACATCACACAGTTGTTAGGGTTCCGTCTAAGGCTGTTAACGGGACCCTATTACGAAGGCTCCGCTGCCCGACCGTCCATCTGTATGTCACAGGACTGTATCTTTTGAAACGTATCTAATATACCTACACTTGAAATTTTAATAGTGTGTACTACTATGGCAGCTATAATAATAATAAAAAAAGTTAAATATTAAAGGAGACCCCCATACAAGAAACGTGTTTTGTTTTGTATTTATGAAAAATAAAATGTGTTAAATATTGTATGGTGGTACGGAACCCTTCTGTGCGAGTCCGACTCGCACTTGGCCGGTTTTTATTATTCCTTGAAATTTAAAAATACACGTTAGTAAAACCCTGCCTGCTGTGTTCAAAGTTATAATTCAAATTCAAATTATTTTATTTCACATAAACCTACATGGGCTCTTATGAAACGTCAGAAGCTAGGTGCACGGTTCCAATTGGTGGTTTCCTATAGAGAAGAGCCGGCAAGAAACTTCACGGTTACCCTTTTAAAAGTAAATAGTTGTTACAATGTTTTCAAATTACAGTGTTAATAGGTATGCGAGGACAGTGTAGGCCTATCAACTAGTACCAGGTAGCAAGATAGAAAATGGCCTACAACGTTCTCTCCTTCACGAAATCAAAAAGAAAAGAAGCCATACTATACAAGTTAAATAAAATAATAAAAATAAAGACATATTTAAACCAAATGAAATGATTGCCTTGCCACTACAGCTGTAACAAAATCTAAATTAATAATAAATATTAACATTTAAACATACGATTCGCATTTGTTTATTACTAGCAGCGTCCCGAGGTTTTATATGCATGTCTCGATCCCGCGGGAATATCGGGATAAAAAGTAGTCATGTGTTAATCCAGGATATACACTATAAGTGTGCAAAATTTCAACCAAATCCGTTCAGTAGTTTTTGCGTGAAAGAGTAACAAACATCCATCCATCCATCTTCACAAACGAATTTGTTTATTAATCGAGTTCATCTATTTATTATCACTATGATCTTGCTCTCACGTAAAATCACGTACGAGACACGACAGTCGACACACACAAACTCGCATGACAATGGCATGCGTCACACGTAAGACACGTATCGCGTGATCAGCACTGTCATAACAGTCTTACCGCGGGGTATCGGGTTATTTATTTATTTCACAATGTACCTAAAACTCAAAGCATTTCAATTAAACCATTTAGGTACAGGCACTTTTGAACTGTCAAAGAGTCAGTCAGTTGCACATTCCAAAACGTAGATCTCTATGGAGAAGATCGGGCAAGAAACTCCAAGGACACTCTTTTAAATATGGAAATTACAAAATCCTGGGTACATTACTCTTGTTGCTTCTATGTGTGAGAACAAGGTAAAAAAAAAAACAGAATCGATTAAAAATAAGCCCTGGCAGTTATGGGATGATCTGCAGTCTCAACTGACGGCGCCCGTTCACGAACATGATACACAGTTACAGGATAAGATTAGGCTAAACTGGGTTGTGGAAGTTAGATAGGCAGACGCTCGTAAAATACTGGTATTCAGCTGCATCCGGTTAGACTGGAAGCCGACCCCAATGTAATTGAGAAAAGGCTGAGCAGATTGACTAAGTAATATGAGCCTGTAACAGTACCACTGCAGGGCAAGATGTTTTGATTTAACTTTTAAGTATTGCACAAATATCACAAGTAGTTCTGAGTTCAATTCCCAGGTCGGAAAAAATGTCCATCATGAAATTCTCAGTAGCAGTCCAGTTTCGATTCGTGCCTAGTTGAGGGCAATAGGCGCGGTCCCTATTACACGGGACCTAAACTTATCTGGAAAAATATGGGACACTACGTATGTAGACCTGCCTACACCTTCCGGGAATGCAGTCGTAATGTATTATGAAGTTAATTATGAAACATAGCTATAGTTTTTTGACCCGCAGTCACGGATAAGGCTAACACGTGGTGCAAATGTATTGAAAGGTCAAAATATAATTAGGTACTTACATTTCATTAGGACATCGAACGATATTATAACTAGCCAATCCACTTCATTGTTACAAAAGTAATGATAAGACTTCATATTAGTTGCATGTATCGTATTCAGACCAAATAAAAAACGAAGACAGAGCGCTGCGATCAAAACTACACCGCCACTCTATGCCTCACACGCGCACATTTACAACCTTTTACAATGACACTAGAATCAAACTACACCACACAAAGTGTACACATGTTTACGAAACCGGCTTCACTTCACTGTTGACAGCGCTTTGCGTCTTGGTTTTTTATTTGGTCTGAGTTATCGTAATTATTGTCTGTTAGTTAGAGTTCATTATAATACATACCTACATAAACTCACGCCTTCTTCCCATGGGGGTAGGCAGAAACTACAAAACACCACCTGCTACGATCCTTACATAGTGCTTGTGCTTCGTTTACGTTCATACATGTGCTGGTAATTTGCGTAAAACACTAACAGTAGCAATGGGTTTCATTTTGACATTCATTGCGTTATTTACGTTGTTGAGTAGACAAATTTTGCGAACATATGAAGCAATGGATTAGCAATATCCTTCAAAATCATTCAGATTGTGATTGAAAGTGTGTTACGCAATGAAGGTGCGGGTCATACCACGCCGGCTTAAGAACCTCACCAATAAGGATTAGAATGTCGGCTGAGTAAGAGGCTCCAGAGCTTCTTGCCCTTGAACACCAAAATCTCCCTTGCTCAAACTCTCATTCAGCTCATACTACGCCGATGCCTGTTTTTTGGATGCCACCGATGAGCTTTTAAATAAACTTTAGTGTCTGCAAAATATCTGCATTCGTTTTGTTTTTAACTCTAAAAAGTATGATCACGTTTCTAACTTCTTCTGTTTAAGGCCAGAAGGCTTATTTAAATAAACACACTGCATTTGCATTGCACTTTCAAGATACGGAACCCCTAAAACACCATAACATTACAAAAACCGGACATCACACCCCGTTATCGTGCGGTCCAAATGTTTGGTCACGTGCCTGTCCCTATTATCGGCACTATCAGCGTTACGGATTATCTAGGGCGTTCTCGTTTTGATAAGGTCTCACTGCAAGCCGGTAGCGGGGCGATAAACGTAGCGGTTAGATGTTATTGCGTAAACTAATTTGTTGATACGAGTAGTTCAATTTTTTTTTTGTATATCATTGTCGAAGCGTGAACATTACTGCCACATAGGGGAGGATATATTATAAAACATACTTTTTGGATCTGTTTAGTCTCCTAGATAGCCACCATCTGACAGATATATACAAATGAACATAAAAATCGATGATCTGATTGTACCTACGGATTTTTTTCTTTTGAGTTAAAGTTCTGATAACTCATCTATTCATATTATAATTTGGGCATTCAGGGGCTATTTTGGTTCGATACCAATTTGATAATATCAATTATGAGTTTTCATGATATTCAATTCAATTCAATTCAATTTTTTATTGCATTCATGTGTACATTTTGTTGTTACAATTTAAGTAAGTTCCAACATGAAACCCGGTTAGGGCACGGCAACATTATAATAATAATAATTTTAACATAATGATAATAATTTTTACATAATAATAATTTTAACTTAATAATAATACATTTAAAATAATAATAATAATTTTTACATCTTAATAATTATTTTATTTTAGAGTAGTGTGCGTTTTATATGTATGTAATTATTTATATAGCTATCATACTAAATATTTTGTTCTAGGTATTCTGCGACCGAGTAAAAGCATTTTTGTGTTAGATATTCTTTTACTTTCCTGTTAAATTTATTGAGTTTGGTTTCTTCTTTTATTTGTGCCGGTAATTTGTTGAAAATTTTTATTGCCATGTAATATGGGCTATGATAAAGCATTTTGATCCGAGAGGGTGGGAGATGTAATTTATTTTTATGGCGTGTGTTAATGTTATGGATATCATTTGTTTTTGGAAAAATGTTGCTATTTTTAAATACAAATGTGCAAAGGTCATGTATATATAAAGACGGTAAAGTTAGAAGTTTTAATTTGACAAAATATGGCTTACAGCTTTGGGTATTGTCAATATGGGCCCGTATTCTAACACATTTTTTCTGGATTATAAATACTTCACTTGCGTTGACGCTGTTTCCCCATAACATCACTCCATACCTTAGCCACGAGTTTGCGTAGGCGTAGTATGCCGATAGTGCTGTTTTTGTATTTGTGCTGTACTTAATTTGAAACAAGGCGTAGGTAAATTGAGATAATTTAGATTTAACTGTTTCTATGTGCTTTTTCCAATTGAGGTGTGTGTCTATGTTTATACCGAGCAAGTTAAATGTAGTTACGGAATCTATAGGCGTGTCATTAAAAATTATATTTGCACTTAAGGGGGGGGTTTTATACGATCTAAATTGCATAATTTTAGTTTTTTTATAGTTAATTTCTAAATTGTGATCTTTTAGCCAAAGTGTTATTGTCTGAAGAGTATTTTGTAAGATTGTATTTGGGTCGCAATTTTTGTCAGATTTCACAAGTATGGAGATATCATCGGCAAATAGTACTGGTAATGTAGTTTGTTTATTTAGAATTTTTGGGAGGTCATTTATATATATTAAGAATAGTATACAGCCTAGAACGCTGCCTTGAGGGATGGAGCATGTGAGATTTCTCATCTGGGATCGGACTGTTATTGTCTCCCTTTTTTTAATATTGTGGTTTTCAACCTGAACTATTTGTTTTCTCTCGCTTAGATAAGATTCAAACCATTTGTAAGCAGGGCCACGTATGCCTGAACCGTAAAGTTTTGTTAATAATATACTATATGCTACTTTATCATAGGCTTTTGACATATCGAGTAGCAGGCCTAATGCATACTTTTTGTCATTTATTTGTTGGAGAGCTGTTTGGACATATTTGTAAACTGCACATGTTGTGGATCTTGTCTTCCTGAAACCATTCTGACAGTCATCAAGAATATTGTATTTTTCTAAGAAAAAGTTTAGTCTATTACACATAGCCTTCTCAAAAATCTTTGAAAAGGTTGGCAACAACGCTATGGGTCTATAGTTGCTAGGGGTGTGAGTATCATCTTTTTTATGTATGGGTTTTACTAGGGAAATTTTTAGTAAGTTAGGAAATTCTCCAAACTCAAAGCTTTGGTTTATTAAGAATGTGAGTGGAGCTGACAATTCTTCAGCACATTGTTTTACTAATATGGGGGGTATGTCGTCTATTCCGCAGCTATGCTTGTTTTTAATTATTTTAATTATATTAAGTATCTCTTTTTGGTTTACTGGGCGTAGGTACATTGATGTGGTTGGTGGGTTCATTACTGAACGTCCAGTTTTTAAGGGAATATTTGTGTTTGTATCTATTTTTGTTTCACCTACTGTAGCAAAAAAGTCGTTTAATATATTTGATATCTTTTTTGGGCATGAAATTGTTTTATTGTTTACTTTTAGTGAAATATTTTCATACTGCCGTGTCTTACTTTTGCCAGTTTTGTTATTTATAATATTCCACATAGTTTTAGTTTTATTATCCGACTTATTCATTTGTCTGGTGTATTCTGTTTTCTTAGAAAGTTTTATGCTACGTTTTAATGTTTTGCTAAATTTGTTGTAATATGTTTTTATAATATTGCTTTTAGATTCATTTAGTATAATTTTTAGTACTCTTTTGTGTTTGCACGATATTTTTAGCCCTGTTGTCATCCATCCTTTAGGTTTTTTAAATTTTACTTTCACTTTCTGTTTTGGTATTATTTTATCTATTAGCTGTGTTATAGTTGTGATAAATGTATTGTAGTTTTCGTTAACGTTGTTATTTGTATTTATCATTATTTCCCAATCAATTTCTCTTAATGCATTTATAAAGTTTGTTATGTTTTTATCTGTAAATAGTCTTTTTTGTGTATACCATATTTTGTTGTTGTTTGTATATAAGCAATTTGTATTCAATGTCAAATTGATAGATTTGTGATCGGAGAGTCCATAATCTTCGACATATTCTTTATTTATTAAGGATTTATAATTTGTGAAAAGTAAGTCAATGCAAGTGGAAGTAGTTTTTGTTATCCGTGTGGGTTCGCGAATTATTTGTTTTAGGTTATGTGAGCGCATTAAGGTAAGAAGGTTCTGTGTTTGTATATTTTTGTCAAGGATATTAATATTGAAATCTCCACCAAATATGATATATTTATTTTTATCTCTAGTATTTAGTATATTTAAAAGTTTGTCCATTTGTTCGTAAAATATATTTATATGGCGATCTGGTCTATATAACCCTATGAATATACAGTTTAATTCAGGAACTTCAATTGCACAAATTTCTATTATAAATTCTTTGGAATAATTTACTATATCTATTCTTTCTATAAATTTTACATTCTCTCTTATAATTAGACAAACACCTCCGCCTTCTCTAGCTTTTCTACAGAATTGGGATGCAATTTTATATCCTTGAAGCGATACAGAGTTACAAAAATGCTTATCTCTCCATACTTCTGATAAGGACAAAATATAAATATTTTTTTCTAGTAACAAATGTTCAATTAAATCTATCTTATTTCCTAGACTTTGTATGTTTTGAAAGGTTATCGTAATTTCTTTAGCGAAATGTCTTATTTATTACAGTATTGGACTTTACTTTTTGCGGTGGGATGCTGGGGTTAGGTTGTGTGGATGAATGTGGAGTCATAGTCGGTGAATTTCCTCTCTTTGTGACGGGTAGTAAATCTCCTATGATTTTATTTTCCCTATTTTTTTGATTTTGTGGCATTTCCGTTGTAGCGTCATTTGGACTAATAAATTCGTTTCCGTTTATGAATAATTTGTTATTCCTGATAATAGCATAATCTCCATTTTTTCGTGCCTTTATTAGGTTTTGTCTTAGTTCATTTCTTTCCGCAAGTGTTTTCCTGTCCATATATTTCCCAATCGTTATTCCAGTATTATTAAAAAAACTTGCATTTTCCAGTATGTAGTTGGTCATTCTTTTGCTTATCAATTCAATAGCGAGAGGCCTTCTATTTCCTCTTTTCCCTATACGTTTAATGTCTTCTATATAAGGATCTATATCTACACCCATAATTTCGTAAAACAGTCTACACGTGCGTTCATACAGGTTTGTTTCAGTCTCACGATGTTCTTCTATTAATCCGTAAATTACAATTTTTTTGGTACTTTCTATGCTCTGAAGGTTATCTTGAATCCTTTCTATTTTTTTATTGACATTATTTATTTCTTCTTGGTACGCTTTATGGGTTGTTGTAAACGTATGGTTAACACTATACTCAGGCTCATTTTGAATGTTTCGGATGGCATTTTTAATTTCAATTTGGATTGTTTGTTTGACATCTGCTAGTATTAATGATTTAATCTTATCTAGTTTAGCATCTAGTAACAAGCTGATGTTAGTTAATGTTAAGTTCTCGTTTTCCTTAATATTTTCCCTTATATTTGTACAGCCGTAACCGTTTCCAGACTTAATATAATCATTTATAGTATTAGTTATAGTGTTTCCAATAATTTCATCTACAGACATATCATCTTGGGGACTATGTATGTCAAATTCTCCTAAATTCGGATTTCTAGTTGGTTTTTGGCGCAGTGTAACGTTTGCATCAACTGTCTCAATCCGAGAGCTACTTTGAACCAGTTGTTTTATTGGAGTATTTATATTATATATAAATATAAGATAGATAACGATAAAGATAACTATAAGATAAGGGCTTAATTTGATAATTCAGTAACAGTGAGCCCTAACATTTTTTGATAACGACGTAAATGAGACGATTTATTAATGACAACCCAGCAGAGAGCACACTTGAGCATGCAATTTATTTTATTGAAATTAAATAATAATATAGAAACATTACCCTCCTTTTGGACTCCGCTAGAGTATAGAGTATGGGACTTTAATCTATCGAATGCCGTAAATAATGAAAAAAATTAAAAAGCCATTGTGCCTCGTGTTAATTTTTGTTAATACGAAGGGTTAATATTTATTTAAATGAGAGTGCGTGCTTAGATGTTGTTGCAATATTAGTTCAGCAGCATTCATCAGTGGAATTGCGTACTTTAATATTATAATCTTTTTAGAAAAGAAAGTCTGTTCAAATATAATTCACTTTCGAAATTCCATAAATTAAATACTTTTAATGTAGACGTTACCTTTTCCACTTATTTACATAATACACAAGACAAAACAATACAATACGAATAATTCGAAGTGTCTAAGAGGCAGTATGTAGGTTTAAGTATATCCAAGGTTCCCTTTCTAGTTGAGAGGTTAAGTACCTTTAAATAAATTTGAATATAGCTATGGAGAAAATACTTTCCACTTGTAAAAATATGATAGTATTAACGGTTTATACACCTGTTTGTTTGTTTATTTTATAGGTATTTATTGACAAGGCTTAGTATCTCAAACAGGGCAGAGCTGTAACTCATGTAGCTTTTTCCTTAAATACCACGACAGGACATAATAGGGGTTAAAGTATGAAATTGGCGTTTTATTGTACTAAGTACTTCGAATTGACATAGAACCTTCATGGTTTGAGATTTTTGAGTGAAACTTGTGTCACATGGTACGAGTACCTATGAAATTCTTCTTTTAAAAAATGTGCAACATTCGATTATCGACTTTCAGTTGTTTTTTTGTTCAGCTTAGACAAGAAAGATATTGACACTTCGAAAAATCGAGTTATTTTTTAATACGAGTTCCGACGCGGAACTAACGCGTTAGAAACAGCTCGCAATATCAATGTTGCTTTTGGAGAGGGGACTGCTAATGAACGCACCGTGCGATTTTGGTTTAAACGCTTTCGTGATGAAACATAATTATGTCTATCACCTCTTTTACAAAAAAGATGTAAATTGTTTTCTTACGTATATAATGTTTTCATAGATATATTGACAAGGTACCAGTCATGATGTTAATATCCTTAAACAGTTCCCTTAGAGAGTCGCCTGCGGAGATAATATACGGCTCTGATCGCTCTTTTCTGCAGAATAAAAATAGACTCGATGTCTGCAGCCCGTCCCTACAGTAAAATACCGTAAGACATGATACTATGAAAGTAACTGAAATAGACTTGCCTCGCAGTATCTACATCAGTAAATTGACGGATTTTTCTGACAGCATATGCTGCTGAACTTAGCCGTCCTGCAAGAGATGTTAAATGAGGACCCTATTGTAGCCTTGAGTCGAGCGTGATACCCAGGAAAACAGTTTTATCGATAAATTCTAGTTTCTCTTGATTCAATAATATCTCACAATTACTACTTTTGACATTTGGTAACGTAAATTTTATGCACTTAGTTTTGTTTCCATTTAATACTAAATTATTAGCAGTGAACCAATTTTGGACCTGTAGTAGGGCGTTGTTTACGTCGTCAACATTTTTAGCAGTAGTGTCAGCAAATATCACCATTTGTGGTTGGTTTTTTAATAAATGGAGAAGATCGTTGATATACACTAAAAAGAGGAATAGACCCAATATCGAGCCTTGTTGCACACCCAGTTTTACTTTTGAACCTAGTCTATCATTTAAATAAGATTTAACTAAATTGAGCGCAAGTCTTCCAAGTCCGTAATGCTCTAGTTTCAAGATAAAGGTTTCGTGATCGGCGCAGTCAAACACCTTAGAGAGGTCACAAAAGATTCCTATTGCGTCTTGGGACTCTTTCCACGCGTTAAAAACGTGTCTTACGGTAACTCCGGCGTCGGTCGTACAACGTCCTTTGGTGAATCCATACTGTTGATCGTGGAGGATGTAGATGCCGCCACAACACATCACAATCAAGTTTCTAACGTCCAAGAGAGTGCTGAGTGGTTATGTATGTCCGCAGCTGGACGTCCACGTCTCTATCTGCATATGATGCTAAAGTTAATGCCTAATCGATATATTATACTATGGGTAATTTTCCGCTGTCAGTAAGACCGAACCCCATCACGTCTACACTCTATGTCAGACGCGTCTGGCCCCTGCGCGACTGAACTTTGTCTACCGTCTGCGATAACAAGCAGACATATTTGACCTCAGCGTCACCTATAATTAACGCTAACTGATTAATTTACAATACCTAATTAGTGTATGAGTTATTTCGTTTTGTGTGTTTGTTTTACCATGACCTAGTAAGACCTCTTTGTTCTCAGGAATTTTGTGGAATTCTTAAAACCACGGCGTTGTTGAATTAAATTCGGAATTATAGCTGATCAACTTCTAAGCTGCCGAAAGCGATTTGAACCGTCTGACTGAACAGACTTTCAATCAAATTTAATTTCACAAATAAATATTTTTTTGTTGAACAACTTTTGTTGTTTAACTAAAATTGAACCGTGTGAATTCGGTACACTGAGTGATCTATTAACCCGTCGCGCGCGCAATAAGCGACACAATAGAATTTTATTGTTATTTGCACACATGGGGTGCAATCGACATTTTACGAGTAAGAGTATGGCGTTTTTTTTTTTTTTTGCAAGACTGGTCTGTTCCACTACTGAGCAAAGGCGTCCCACCAATCCTACCAAGCTTCCTTTTTCAGGGCCACCTCGATCCAAGATCCAATCCCTTGCGGTACGCGATATTTTAACGGATTAATAATAGGTACTAAGATACAAAGCAACTCTGTCCATTACATTTGTTCGGAAATCTATAAAATGCAAAATGACGCCGTTTTAGCTATCAAACAAAAAAAAAAAAACTAATGTCATTTATTCAAACTAGGCTGAGAATCAGCACTTTTCGAACGTCAAAGTTACATAAGCCCACCCTTCACCACTTCCTAGTGCTTTCGCTGGGAAGAAGAAGTGGCGCAACAAACTCAACAGCAGCACAGCTGTCTGTTCAATTAGGAAAAAAAAAAAAAGATTCTATAATAATAGTACTTATGCAAAATTATTTACAGTACGCAACACTAAACATAATTTAAATTATAAATTAATAGCCATATATCAGCTAGCACATGCCAATATACCAAACAAAAATATCGAGAACTGTACTCAAGCAAATAAAAAAAAATAAAGACTAAACGTAAACAATATCTAAATAAAAGCCACCAGTCAGTCATAGAGGGCGTGCCCGCTTACATATAGCTATATGTAGATATACAGCTGTAACTGGAATTTATAAAATAATGATAAATGATAAAAAAATAAGAGGTAAAATAAATAAACAGTTAATTACTAATAACAATAACAAACCCATGATCAGCAAGACGACCAGTCACCACAAGCAGCACCCGTTCACGAGCTTAACGCAAAGATCAGCCATTACCCCCCTCGCCATATTTGAGGGAAGGAGGCAACCCGACCCCCGACGCTACCGCAAGCAGTGACATCTAAGGGAGCATGACGAACTTGCTGCCGGTTTTTCAGGAAAATAAATATATGATCAATTTGTCGAGGTCGCTAACTAACCACATATTGCAATACAACTCATGAAAATCATTCTAATGAGTAGAATATGTCAACAAAAAATTAATAAAATTAAAATCAATTGACTTATAAAGTCAAATAAAATGAACAATTACATACGCTTATATAACCTGTCAGTAGGTAGGCTAATTCTGGAGAAAGAACATAAACATTGTCTTGAGTTAATCACAGCGACCAACTATTCTTATGATTTAAGTAGTCGTTGATAGAATAGTATGCCTTTGAACAAAGGTTGGATTTTACTTTAGTTTATCAAGGCAAATCTAGCAAAGAAGAGGGTAGCTTGTTGTAAAAGTTATACCAAGCCCAACAAATGAGTTATGAACCTTATGAAGCCGGTGAAAGGGAGCTCATAGTTTGTCCTTGTTTCTAGTGTTAACATTGTGAATATCACTGTTTTTAGTGTACAAGTGTATATCTTGATATAGAATGTTGGCGAAAATGAATTGTGATGCTACTGTGAGGATACTAATATTTTTAAAAAATCTCTCAGAGAATCTCTGGCACCCAGCTGGTAAATTGCTCGAACAGCTCGTTTTTGGAGGACAAATATATTTTGAATATCGGCAGCTTTGCCCCACAGCAGAATACCGTAGGTCATAACGCTATGGGAATAACTAAACCGAGCTGTATCAACGTCAGTGTATTGTCTTACTTTCCTGACGGCGTAGTCAGCCGAACTGAGCCTTCCCGCTAGGCTAGATATATGATGCCCCCACTGAAGTTTGGCATCTACTGTCATGCCCAGAAACACTGCCGAGGTTACGGTTTCAAGCACCTCTTTATCTAAGACGATGTTGGGTCCTAGATTTCTAACATTTGGAAGGGCAAACTTTACACATTTTTTTTCTTGGCATTGAGAACTAGGTTATTTGTCGTAAACCAACCCGTAACCATTGAGAGTGCACTGTTTACATCGTCAAAATCTTGTCTGTTCCTGTCTACTTTAGGTGTTAGGTGTAGGTGTCTACCTAATCTTATGAACAAAAATTACATAATATTCTGAACAAAGAACTCCAAACAATAAAGAACTTTACTATCTAACGTAGACACGCGGGAAAAGATTGCAATTTGTAATGCATGTTTTGAAAGTCTAATTGAGCCGAAAACTATTTTGGGTACATTATTTCCGTTTAAGCTGAATCCGTGGGAAAATGGGTTTATTGGTCGATTCACACGAATTTACTCGGCCGAAATGGGCGGATCGACACTTCAATTATTGCTTAAAATTGTAAATATGCCAATTGCAGAATAACGTCCGTACGTGAATCACCGCTGCATCGTTCACGTACTGAATAATATTAAGATATTATTTTAATTTTGTTTATCTATAACAAATTATAAAAAAAAGTATAATTTTCAATATAAAGGTACTTAATTCTTTCATTTGAATCATATTTTTTTATTTACTTTAATTGTATCCAAAGTTGATTGAAGTAAATAAATAATAATAGTAATAAGTATTATTCTGGGGTTCTCGATTCGCCCACAAATTAATTTACTTCGCGCAAATCTTGTACATTAAAAAAAAGTCTATTCGCCCGTTGCGGGTGACTAAATTCTGACTGATGACTGGTGGCACTACTTCGGCATTGATGTGGCGGTGACTGGTGACACCACTTCGATGACTGGTGGCACTACTTCGGCATTGATGTGGCGTTGACTGGTGACACCACTTCGATGACTGGTGGCATTACTTCGGCATTGATGTGGCGGTGACTGGTGGCACCACTTCGATGACTGGTGGCACTACTTCGGCATTGATGTGGCGGTGACTGGTGACACCACTTCGATGACTGGTGGCACTACTTCGGCATTGATGTGGCGTTGACTGGTGACACCACTTCGATGACTGGTGGCATTACTTCGGCATTGATGTGGCGGTGACTGGTGGCACCACTTCGATGACTGGTGGCACTACTTCGGCATTGATGTGGCGGTGACTGGTGACACCACTTCGATGACTGGTGGCACCACTTTGGCATAGATGTGGCGATGACTGGTGACACCACTTCGATGACTGGTGGCACTACTTCGGCATTGATGTGGCGGTAACTGGTGACACCACTTCGATGACTGGTGGCACTACTTTAGCATTGATGTGGCGGTGACTGGTGACACCACTTCGATGACTGGTGGCACCACTTTGGCATAGATGTGGCGATGACAAGTGACACCACTTCGATGACTGGTGGCACTACTTCGGCATTGATGTGGCGGTAACTGGTGACACCACTTCGATGACTGGTGACACTACTTTAGCATTGATGTGGCGGTGACTGGTGACACCACTTCGATGACTGGTGGCACTACTTTAGCATTGATGTGGCGGTGACTGGTGACACCACTTCGATGACTGGTGGCACCACTTTGGCATAGATGTGGCGATGACTGGTGACACCACTTCGATGACTGGTGGCACCATTTTGGCATAGATGTGGCGATGACTGGTGGCACCACTTTGGCATCGATGTGGCGATGATTGGTGGCACCACTTCGATGAATGGTGGCACCACTTCGATGACTGGTGGCAACACTTCGATGACTGGTGGCACCACTTCGATGAATGGTGGCACCACTTCGGCATTGATTCGACTATGATTGTTTTTCACATAAGATTCTTTTGAAAACTTGCGCGTGGTTTAGGTACATGAATATTTTGTCAACACAAACTTTGGTTATTTTCCTTAAGAGCGTTCATACTAAAAGTTGGCAACGTCGCAGATAACCTTCAAATATTTACCTGTTTTGATTAATTTGGCAATATTACTGTATGGAAATATGAAATATTATTAACTAGTGAACTAAAATATTAAAGAATTGTAATTGTAACACTGAATTTGGTATTGTAACCGATTTAGGTGTAAAAACGGCATTTGGAATGTGTCCAAATACCTACCTACTTTATTCACATCTACAGCGAAATATTCGGTGTTATGATATTAATTATTGCATTTCATAATCAATATTTAGTTCACTTAGTTGTTAGCTGTATTTCTTATTTTATTGCCAAATTAATCAAAACATTATGGCAGCTGTTTGCGGCGTTCAAAATTCAATTCAAAATATTTTATTTCACATAAACCTACATGGGCACTTATGAAACGTCAGAAGCTAGGTGCACGGTTCCAATTGGTCGTTTCCTATGGAGAAGAGCCGGCAAGAAACTCCACGGTTACTCTTTTAAAAATAATTGGTTTTTACAATATTTTCAAATAACAGTGTTATTAGGTATGGGAGGACAGTGTAGGTCTTTCAACAGGTACCAGGTACTTAACAAAATAATTATGGTCAGCAAATCCACTAAGCCTACAGCGTTCTCACATTCACAAAATAGAAAATAATCTATATAAAAATAAATAAATTATTAAAAATAAAAAAGTATTAAAAACGAAATGACGTGATTGATATTACAATTCTGAATAATTATCATGATCACAAAAGCCACTAATAAAGATTTAAAGTTAAATTGTAGGTATATTATAATGTCAAATAATAGCGTGATTTAAATGTCAAGGAAGAATGTAAAAATAAAAATGTAAAAATATATATATATATATAAACATGGTAATTTGGGAGCAGTTAATAGACTTATACAATTTGCCGTTAATGAGCTACCAGGGAAGCCACATGTGCAGAAGGAATTATTGCCAAACTTCCTTGTCTTCAACGTAGTCTTTAATTTTATAATATGCATTCTTGATAAGAACGCGTTTAATGTGGGTTTTGAACTTCCCATCGCTAAGTTCTGTAACCGACTTAGGCAACTTGTTATAAAAGCGGATACTGTTTATAAGAAATGACTTGCTTGTTTTAGTTAATCTAAATTTGGGTATCAAAATTTCATGTCTACTACGTGTATTTATATTATGGAAATCGCTTCTTATTTTGAAAAGTCCTAAGTTTTTGCGAACATACAAAATACTTTCTAAGATATAAAGAGAAGGCAGAGTTAGTATATCTATTTCTTTGAATTTGTTTCGAAGGGATTCGCGAGGACCCATTTTATAGATAGCGCGGATTGCTCTCTTTTGTAAGATGAAAATTGAATCTACGTCAGCTGCCGATCCCCACAGCAGAATGGCATAAGACATAATACTGTGGAAATAAGCAAAGTATACTAACCTAGCTGTGGCTATATCAGTCAACTGCCTTATTTTTCTTACTGCATATGCAGCTGAACTTAATCTACCTGAAAGAGTTCTAATGTGGGCGCCCCATTGCAATTTTGAATCTAAAGTAATTCCCAAAAATATAGTTTCCGTTATTGCATCTAGTTGTTTGCCATCAAGTTTTAGATTTAGACCAACTTGAGGTACATTTGGTAATGAGAATCTAATACATTTAGTTTTGTTCGCATTCAGTAAAAGATTATTAGCTGCGAACCATTTCGAAAGAACAGCTAGACTATCGTTGACATGTAAAACATCTGTATCTTTTCTATCTATTTTAAAAATTAGAGAAGTATCGTCAGCAAATAGAATTATATCCGATAAGTTAGCCATCATATAAGGAAGGTCATTTATATAGACTAGAAATAAAAAAGGGCCAAGAATTGAACCTTGAGGCATGCCCATTTTAACTAGAGACCCTGAGGACGTCGCCCCATTAACGTTTACTTTTTGTTGCCTGTTTGATAGATAAGAAAGAACAAGGTCAGCAGCTTGTCCACGAATTCCGTAGTGGTGTAATTTACAGATCAGTGTAGTATGGTCAACGCAGTCAAACGCTTTTGAGAGGTCACAGAAAATGCCAATTGCATCCCGGGAATTCTCCCAGGATTCCAAAATGTGACTGATGAGTTTTACTCCAGCGTCAGTTGTCGACCTACCTTTCGTGAAACCAAACTGGTGACTATGTAAAATCCCATTTGAATTAAAATGTGACAGCATCTGGTCCAGCATGATTTTTTCATATATTTTACTCAATGCTGGTAACACAGATATAGGTCTATAATTAGAGGGATCACTCTTACTACCCGATTTGAAAATTGGTACTACTTTACTATGTTTCATTAAATCAGGAAACGTACCGTATCTAAACATTGATTAAATATGCCTGTTAGAACAGGGGCAATTGTGTCAATGATATCTCCAAGAACCTTAACGGAAATGCCCCATAAGTCTTCAGTGTTTTTTATGTTAAGACTTTTGAATGCTTTTTCAATTGTGACAATAGAAATAGGCTTGAATTCAAAACTTGGAATGTCCTTACTGAAGTTTTCTTTTAGAAGAGATTCAGCTAGTATAGATGATGAGGAGAGAGATTTCGTAACTTCTATTGGGATGTTGGTAAAGAAATTTTCTAGTGTCTCAGCAACTTTTAACTTATCTGAAATGGTTTCATTATCAATTTTTAAAGACACTTCATTCTGTTCTCGCTGTTTCGTGTTTCCAGTTTCTTTGTTAATTATCTGCCACACAGCTTTTATTTTATTATTAGAAATACTAATTTTGTTACTTAATAATTTTGATTTAGCTTGGGCGCAGACTCTTTTAAATATCTTTGAATAGTTTCTTACATAATTATGGACAGCTTCATCAGAAGTCAATGATTTTTCGTTATACAAATTATATAAAATATCTCTGCTTTTTCTAATGCCAGCAGTGGCCCATTCGTTAAATTTTGGTTTAGTATTTATTGTTACTTTTCGTACAGGACATGCTTTATTGAATTCTTGGCATAATGTAGAAAATAATGTACCGTAGTTTATATTGGGGTCTTGTGAATCAAAACTAGCTGTTGAAAGATTGTTATGAACATTATTATTAAACATTTTCAATTTATTTTTAGTAAGAGGTCTTATCTGAATAGTTTTATTTAAAAGTAACTTTTTATATGATTCAAAGGCTACAAGTTGACCTGTATGATCAGACCTGACGCCACTAATTAGGGACGAGTCTTTTATTTTACAATTAGTAAATACATTATCTATGCATGTAGCTGAGGTTGCAGTTATTCTAGTTGCTACATTAAATATACATTTTAAATTGAAGGATTTAAACAATGAGATGAGCTTACATTTTTCAGGTGAATTTACTAATAGATCAATATTTAGGTCACCACAAACAAAAACTATTTTATTATCTCTAAAAAGTTTAGTTAGTATATCTTCCATTATGATTAAAAATGATGACAAGTTTGAGGCTGATGGTCTATAAACACATAAGAAAGTATGGCCTTCAATCTCTGCACATGCTACCTCACATAAGCGATCAACAGAGCAAGCAGTGATATCCTTCCTTTCCTTATATCTGAAATGACTATTGCATAATATCAAGGTACCACCCCCTAATGAAGACCTGTTGTACGCACTGGCAACTGAAAAATTATTTATATTAAACAACAACCCACCCACTTTCAGAACATAGGTACATGTATATTATACATATTATATACCACCACATATAATATGTGTCACTTACTGTGGCAGAACACAGAGATACTCATATTAGTAACACCTACCTTGTAACTGTTTTCACAAATAAACGTATTTGATTTATGTACTCTGTAGACGCTCTAAAACTCCTCTTTCTCATTCTTCCAGCTGTTCCAAACCATGTTCCTGACAATTTCCCTAGTCTACGACATCATGGAGTGGCTGGACCACCACGACTCTGCTCTGGGGAGGAAGCTCAAGTTCGCGAGGGACGTCCTGTTCTCGGGGCTCGTGGTGCCGTTGACGCTGGTAAGATATTTCATTATGTTTTATCTAGATATCAATTGATCTAAATTATGCCACATAGGTAAGTACGAAATAGAATGTATGACCGGCATTTTCTGGAACTGAATATACGGTTTGGATTTTCAGTATTTTACAGAAAGCGATTGCTACGGGGCCTTCACAACCAATTTATTGGGCAAAATCGAAACTGCTAGACCGGGAACAGAGTATCTGACTTGACGGATGTTTATTTTTATTCTATGCTTCAACTTATAACCGGGGCAACTTAGTGCCTGGATAACTGCCTTATCCTTGTATCGACTCTCGATGAGTGGAACTTGACCATCCTATATTGAGACTGATCTTATTAAACTTCAAACAAGGATTAACCAGCTGTATTATCAAACCTCGAGACCACTACCCATAAATTTCAATAACCTCTCAATTTCTCTCCTTCCAGTTCGTAACCACAATGTTCTGGACCCTCTACTGGATCGACCGCGAGCTGGTCTTCCCGCAAGTCTACGACCAGCTGGTGCCCTGGTGGTTCAACCACTGCGTGCACACCAACATCACTATCGTGGTGCTGATCGAGACGGTGCTGCAGGCCAGGAGACATCCCACGCATTTTAAACTGGAGTTGTGGCTGACTGGGGGAGCGGGGGTATTGTATGCTATTGTGTGAGTATTGCTTATGTTATTACAAAGTATGAAAGAGGATTTTGAAAAGACTTCAAAAGCATTTATTGTGAATTCTTTCTTGCAATATCGATAGCAATAGACTGGCATTACCTATATAGTGACGTCAAGGTCGATGCGACACAAATGACTACGATAGTTTATATAGTGACGTCAAGGTCGATGCGACACATGACTACGATAGTTTATATAGTGACGTCAAGGTCGATGCGACAAATGACTACGATAGTTTATATAGTGACGTCAAGGTCGATGCGACACATGACTACGATAGTTTATATAGTGACGTCAAGGTTGATGCGACACATGACTACGATAGTTTATATAGTGAAGTCAAGGTCGATGAGACACAATATGACTACGATAATTTATATAGTGACGTCAAGGTCGATGCGACACATGACTACGATAGTTTATATAGTGACGTCAAGGTCGATGAGACACAATATGACTACGATAATTTATATAGTGACGTCAAGGTCGATGCGACACATGACTACGATAGTTTATATAGTGACGTCAAAGTCGATGCGACACATGACTACGATAGTTTATATAGTGACGTCAAGGTTGATGCGACACATGACTACGATAGTTTATATAGTGACGTCAAGGTCGATGCGACACATGACTACGATAGTTTATATAGTGACGTCAAGGTCGATGCGACACATGACTACGATAGTTTATATAGTGACGTCAAGGTCGATGCGACACATGACTACGATAATTTATATAGTGTAAAATAAGAGTTGGCAAATAGCCGGGTGACAATACACAAGTCTCCATAGACAATACCCATAATTTGCACAAAGGGAATGCAAATTCAAAATTCAAAAGTCATTTATTCAAACATATTGAGAATCAGCACTTTTCGAACGTCAAAATTACATAAGACAATCCCCCAAAACGCCCACCCTTCACCACTTCCTAGTGCTTTAGCTGGGAAGAAGAAGTGGCGCAACAAACTCCCCAGCAGCACAGCTGTCTTGGAAAAAAAATGATTCTATATAATACCTATACTCTTTTGACGACACGGATGGCGCAGCGGTTAAGCTATTGACTGCTGCACTGCGTGTCGCGGGTTCGGTTCCCACACGAAGAAATAATTGTATGACCTACAAGTAGTTTTTCCGAGTCTGGCTGTTTGTGTATGTGAGTTTTTTGTAAACGCACCCACAATACAGGAGAAATTCCTAGTGTGGGGCAACGTTTTTAAAGATAATTTACATTATGCAACACAAAACATAATAAATTATAAATGAATAGCCATATGACAGCTAATACACCAACAAAAACATTGAGAACTATACTCAGGCAGAAATAAAAATAAGTCTTAAATGTTGTGCTAATGTCTAATCCTAAACGTTTCTTGTGCTTGTGTAATAACACCGACGCTGGTACAGGCCTTTTAATGGAACATGCACGCTGTGTGGCACCAGAAATAGGTTATGTTAGCTACTCGTATAATTGCTTACACGAACGAACTTTTTCATACAATTTTGGCTCTTTCAAGAACTAGTCTCTTTATTTAATTTGAAGCGCAGGCTACTTATGACTGACTCCAGTCACAGAGACGGCCTGCCTGTCTATCTAAGTGTCTAGAACTTACTCAATACTCAATAATTTATTTCATTCCACAATGTATCTTCTCTTTTACAGCTACTACTCAATCTACTTCTTCACCCACCGCTGGCTGTACGCAGTCTTCGGCATCATGACCTGGTGGCAGGTCTGCCTCTACCAGATGCTCATCTGGTCTTCCACTTTTATCTTCTACTTCCTCCAATATCCCATCAACCGGATCTTCCACCGAGAGGAATCCTGTGACCAGAAAGAAATTCAGGAAACCAAGACTGGGATCCAGAATGGAGCATATAGTGAAGAATCTAGAGGCATACCTGAAAGCTGGTTGAAGCATCGCTCCAATAGTCAGATTGAGAATTCTAGCTTCTGATTGGTTGACTACTGGTTATGGTTTTAATGTAATTGGAAGATAATGTGTGATTGGATGTCCACCATTAATGCCAGGTTGCTGAAACTGCTGGAAATATGCTACTTATTGGGTTAAAGATCCTGTTACATCCTGCAGACTTGATAAAAAAGTTGCTAGACTTAGGTTTATGTTGATCCCAGTACCAGCAAATTTTTTAAAAGATTACTATTAAATGGGTCCATTAAAAACCTGCCTCTGAATTATCCCACTGCAGACCAAAGGCCACTTCTCATAGAGATTAGGCACGAGCATTGATCACCACGCATGCTCACTGCGTGTTGACAATTCCAATTTACTAAGTCCAGGTTTCTTCACGACGTTTTCCTTCATCAGTCAGTGGTGTCTTACATTAACTTAAAAAGTACATGATGACATTGAATAAGTCACAATCAAGCCAGGTTTTGACCTAAAATCAGGCGCTTAAAAACGGATTAATAAATATTAAGGTTATCGTGACATTAAATTGCTCTATATTGTGTACCAATGGCTGTGATTTCTTCAAATGAATACAGCAGAGGATTATTAACTTAAGAATCGGTGATATTTAATCTTAATTAGTTTTTTTTGACAAATAATTACATGACATTTTTTTAGTTTAGTTACTGATTATTTAAAACCGTGCCCCCGTGCCTCAGGAAGCACTTTAAGCCGTTGGCCCTGCGCCTGATCTCTCTCCCGTCGTGTCGGATTGCCGTCTCATCAGACTATGAGAGTGAGAGAAGAGAGAGTGCACCTGTGTCTGCGCACACACTTCTGCACTATAATATCTCCGTTGAGATTGGCCGCCGTGGCCAAAATACGGTCTGGAGGACTATATTATGTATATTTAAAACTGTTATAAAAATAATAAAATTATGTCTTTCTAGGTACGGTTTCTAGGACTATGATTAGTATTTGACCAAAAAATTGTGAGTGTGAGTGTAATTGTTTTAATGTTAAAATCTCAGATTAAAAAAAAATCTAATCGAATAAACAAAAAAACTAATAGATAAAATAAAATATCTAATAGTTTTTTTTTATAACGTAAAATTAAAGATTGATTTTTTTAATTCCATTTTGATGTTGTATATTAAATTCTGTAATTTGTATATTTCCATTTTTGTATTTTTGTAAAAAAATATTTAGTGCTTATGATAAGTTAAGTTTCATAGAATATAAGAATAAGTTTACTGGGTATTTTGTAAGCCGATTTTTATATTTAAAGGAAGATGCAGTTGGTCAGCAAAAATGGTTTTCAAAAAAAAAAACAAAAAAAAACGTAGTGTGTGTGTTGCAGTTGGTAACTTAATATGAAAAAAAAAAGGAAATATGTATTATCTTAATTTTTTAAATGATTGATATGATTTCTTTTGCCCTATAAGGAATTGAAATCGCCTTACTAAACACCCTATATAATAATAGTGTTTGTAATAATAGTTAAAAGAAAATATAGAACAATTTTAATTTTACTATTGTTTTTTTTCTCATCGGTCCTGAATGATTTATTTTGAGAAGTTATTCTCGTTTTGATCCAAATATATCTTAAAAATCCCTAGATATCTTTGATTATTTTATATCTAGTGTAACGGCTAGGGCTTTGCATGTAGGCTGCGCAGGCCTTTAGCTAATAGGTAGTTAGGTAGATAATTGATAAAAACAGCTGGATAGATTAATACATATAATCACGTAGTTTACAGATAGTAATAACACGGCTAGGTTGTGGATAAGGTCACTGAGTCACTGTTACTGAGAACTCGCACATATAGTTTAGGAAGGGTGCCGTCATTGGCAGCACGTGGCAGACGTAGGGGCCTGCAGGCTCAGCAATAGGCCGTAAGACCGCTGGTAGTGAGCGTCGGTTGGACACGGAGGCCGCCTGCACAGGCTCGCGGCGGTAGGCCGCAGGGACGTCAGGTCAAGACCTCGGCAGCGTGCGTAGGTAGCGTGCAGAATAGCTACGCATCTATTTTTTTTTTTTTCGTTGGGATGTCATCAAATGACTTCTCCCGCTCTGCGCGGAGCGGGAGGGCGTGTCAGACCAGACTCTTACTGACTAAAACCCACCCGTTTTCCTTCAGTTGCCTTTACGTTGCCAGGAGGCCACGGTATCCCTTTCGGACTTTCCCGCAACCCCGGTAGGCATCGGTCCCATTGGAGCCCTTCACTCGCTGACATCTCTTTGAGGCGCACAAAACGCGCCGTCGACCCGGGTCTGGTGTTTATCGGACGGCGAGCTACCTATTGCTCACCGTCCGCAAGCCCGCGCCTACGGTGGCCGGGAATCGGCTTGCGATTCCATAGCTACGCATCAGCAGTGGCAAGTGGCCTGCAGCTTTGGGCAAGGGGTCCGGACCTGCCCTCAGCCCGTACGAAGAGCTCCTAGGTCGGGGCACGCAGAATACTGAGGGTCAGGGAATAGCTACCACTAAGCAAGTGGTCGTAGGAATCCAGAGCGTCTATAGAAAACCAGTATTGTACCACGTATTTAGTAATGTGGTTAGGAACTTACTAATTGTGATAGTTCAACATCACTCGACTACAGTTGTGATCGCTCACAACAATCAGCTATTTAATTACGTAACACATTTTCGTAAAGGATTACCTACGACAAATTTGTTTCATTTTGACAGTTCAACAACATTCTTTTTTTTTTCGAACTTATGCAACAATGGATTAGTAATTTGTTTCAAAACGATTCAAATTCCGATTGATAATGTATTACGTAATTAGGGTACAGGCCAATTTTGTTATGCTGGTAAGCGTGACAGCTACGCCTTACACCTCGCGCCACTTCATTGTGCTGTCATTGTGTACATTTTGCGGCCAACAGTTTGACGCTATTTTTTTGACGAGTTCACAGCTTTAAGGTTATGCTAGTCGGTTATTCTTCCATACAAACGTAGTATGGTGATAACTATTCTCGGAATTTTAATTCGATTCCAGATTTGACAATTTCAGTGTTGCAACGTTATGACAAGTACCTACTAAATAGTGACGTTGCGAAATTATTCGATATGGAAATATAATATTTCCAGATCGATTCTTCTCGTTTATAATTTTACTCTCGTAAACTAAGTATATCAGGAAATTAAATATTTCTGAACCGATAATTTAGTTTTGACGATTAATTAACGATGATTCTCGCCACAGTGTTCTTGGTTAGCACGTGTGTTTAGAATTTTTAACTGGTTTTAGTGATTGTTGATATTTTTGTGACTTGTGATAGTATAAGTGTGTTGTCCTTGTGTTCGTAAACAGGTTTGTATCGTAATAATTGTCCTATTTTAATCTCTTTTTATCCAATAAGGATATAAATAAACCCCCTGATCCTGATCCACCCGACATTCCAATATTTTCATCTCCTCTTTCCCCAAGTCCACTATCGCAATTCGCGGATGTTGTTTGTAGTGTTTCGGAGATGGATGTATCAATCCCCCAATCCGAGTGCAGTCAATCTTCCCGTAAACGTCCCGGTGATGAAGATATTTTGTCACCTACCCCCCCAAACAAACAAATAAAAAATCATATTGGACGTAGCAAATATTCGGCAATGGACAAAGCTCCTTTCATCGTTCATGTATCACGTATTGAAGCACAACCCAACTCAGGTACCACCTTACACCCGGTTAATTTTGGAAAAATTTTAATTACCAACAACATCTCAAACTCAAACTCAAAGCATTTATTTCAATTAAACCATTTACAGGCACTTTTGAATTGTCAAGGAGTCAGTCAGTCAGAAATATGAAGCTAGTTGCCCATTCCAAAGCGTAGGTTCCTATGGAGAAGAACGGGCAAGAAACTCCACGGACATTCTTTTAAAAAAATTATATTCTTACAAAATATTGTTTACATCATTCATGTTGAAATTATACATGTGAGAACAATGTAGAAAGACGTGTACGTAAAAAGCGTCCGTAATAAAAAATTAAAATAAAAAAACAATTCAAAAATTAAAATAAGCCGTGGCAGATAAGAGATGACCAGTCCCTACTGATGGCGCCCATTCACGAACATGACGCATGGATCAGCACCGTTTAGCTCAACCATTTTGAAGGGAACTCGACGATCCAACACACACGCCACCACCAGCGAGACATTTGAGTGAGCATGACATACTCTTAGCCGCCAGGGCATATCGAGTCAATGAAAGACGTACCCAGTAAATGGTAGCTTTATAGAAGGTACATGGTCACAGTGCTCACACATGTGCTATGCAATTATACAATAAAAAAAAAGAGATTGAAGTTATACAATTCAAAGATAGTTTTTGCAATCTTCAGCAATTCCAACAATATTTTTGAATGCTAATCAATTAGTTTATGCGCCCTTGTGGAGCTGGACCAGCGTTAAGCCAAGCATTTTTGTCAGCGATATAATCCCCAAGCTTATAATATGCTTGGCAGCATAGTGTGCGTTTTATACAAGATTTAACACATTCATAGTTCGCGAACATAGTTCGTGGTGGGGTTAATAGGGTTGGAAGAAATCGCGTGTCTGTTGAGTTTGCTTCCCCTCAGGATGCCAACTCTTTCTTGGTTAACAATCTGTTAACCAAGTACAGTTATACTGCCTCTATCCCTACATTCAACATCACAAGGATGGGAGTAGTTACAGGTGTTCCTTCAGACTTACCGGAAGAAGAAGCAATTACCTATTTGTCTGTACCCTCAGGGTGTGGACGAATCCTCAAAGTACGCAGAATTAATAGGAAAGTTCAAAAAGACGGAAATAATGAGTGGAAACCCACAGAAACCTGTGTCATTACGTTTGATGGACAAGTCTTACCCAAGAGAATCTTCTGCTGTTACACATCCCTTCCCGTTGAGCAGTACATATATCCCACCATTCAATGTCGCAAGTGTTGTAGATTTGGACATGTGGCAAATGTATGTAGGTCAAAAGCACGCTGCAGTAAATGTGGCCACGATCACCCAGGTGATGGTTGTAACATTTCTGAGGGCGAGGCCTTCTGTATTCTATGTTCGGGTAATCACTTCGCTAATAGCAGGTCATGCCCCGAGCATGGCATACAGAAAGCCATTAAAACCGTTATGGCTGAGAAATCTATTCCTTATGCTGAGGCTAGCAAAATAATTCCAACAACTTCCCGCAACTATGCCAACGTCACTAAAACTCCGATTTCTCAGTCTTATCGAAAGACAGTAACCCTTAAGCCTAAGACCCATGCCCCTCTTTCCCCGTCTTATGACAAAGCTGCTCATCAGCAGATAATTAGTTCCCCCCAACTTTCACAGCCTAATGGCTGCGCTCTCAACCATAATAATGTCTCTCCCAATAATAGCACTTCTTCTATTATTGAACTACTTATAAAACTCTTACCTATCGTTATTTCTTCTTCTACTTCTAATTCCCAATCACCGTCCAACGTTGCCGACCAACTTATAACTCTTCTATTAGATATTAGAAATGGCGTCTCGCCAAGTATTTCTTCAGTGGAATGTGAGGAGCGTGTGGCATAAAAAGCACGACCTCATATTTCTTTTAAATAAGTACAAGCCATTGGCTTGTTCCATAGCTGAGACTTGGCTTACCCCAAGTCTTAGTTTTCGTATGCCACATTTTAACATTTTCAGATGTGACAGATCAGACGGCTATGGAGGGTCAGCTCTCTTGGTCAATAACCGGGTCCCACTTTTGCCCTTTACTTTGCCTCCACTTGCGGGCGATATGAGTATTGCCGCGGGGAGGGTTGAGGGCATCACAGTGTTTTCCATTTATATTGCACATCCTCACCATGATTTTTTAAGAATTTTAAAAGATATTTTTTCTAATGTACATGGTCCAATACTGGTCATGGGCGACTTTAACTGCCACCATTATAGATGGGGGTCTGAACGCTGTGATGCCTTTGGTGTGGCTCTAGTTGATGTTTTGGATGATTTGGATCTCTGCGTTTTAAACAATGGTTGCTCAACACGACGATCTCTTCCGGGACAGCAAAAGAGTTGTGTAGACCTTACATTTTGTTCGGTTGAGTTAGCAGCATCGACTCACTGGGAATGCACAACCTTGACGCATGGTAGTGATCACTACCCTATAGTCATATCTTTGCTTAGTAAATCTTATTTAGAAAAAACTTCCCCTCCACTTCTGAAATACAACCTGTCTAAACCAGATTGGTCAAAATTTGTATCATTACTGGAAGATAAAATAGATGTTCTTCCAAATTTAACTTCAAATTTTTCAGATCCTTGTGGTCACTACCATGCTAAGAGCTGTTATGAGGGTTTTGTGACAGCTATTACCACTAGCGCAGATTCCTGCTTCCCATTAAAAAACAGCGCCCGTAATAAAATCCCTTCACCTCCGTGGTGGGATCCAGAATGCACTTCGGTAGTCAGGGATAGGGACGAGGCTGAGGCTTGCTACAACTCAGATATGAGCACTGAAAACCTGTTGTCATATTGTCAGATTAATGCCAGAGCCAAACGTTTTCTTCGTAAAAAGAAACGTACTGGTTGGGTTAAGTTTTGCACCTCCTTATCTCCCTCTACGCCAGTTTCAGCTGTCTGGAAAAATATCAATAGGTTTAGACGTGGATGTTCCCCATCAATCTCTTCACCAATCACTAGGGAAACAGCTGAACTTTTTTTTGACAAAATAGCGCCTTCTTATGTTCCACTCTCATCTGAATGTCAAAACGCGCCCCTACATAGTGTAGCAGAGGATTCTTTCAATGCGCCATTTACTTTGGAGGAATTAAATGTGGTACTCAAACATGTCCGGGACTCAGCTCCTGGTATTGATGGTGTGCCATATTCTTTTATTACCCATTCTGGTGAAAAGGCTAAATCCTACTTTTTAAATATTTTAAATTTCTGCTATATTAATGGTTGGGTCCCTGATCAGTGGAAATTACAAATTATTATTCCCCTTTTGAAACCAGGTAAACATGCTGATGATCCGAATGGCCTTAGGCCAATTGCTTTATCCTCAGTCCTAGCCAAATTACTGGAGCACCTTATTAAAAATCGTCTCGAGTGGATAGTCGAATCGAGAGACTTGCTGCCGAATCACCAATTTGGATTCAGGAAAGGGCTTAGTACAATGGACAGTGTTGGTATTCTAGTTGCGGATATCCGCTTAGCTTTTTCTAGAAACGAATCCGTTGTTGCCACCTTCCTTGACATCTCCTCTACGTATGACAATGTACTTCTTCCCTTACTCAGGCAAAAATTGCAACAGCTGAGTCTTCCGGCTAAGATGATACAATGCATATGTGAACTACTGTTGTACCGCTCATTGGTTCTGAGAGTCCAGGGTGAGGAATTCGATGAGAGGCGGACATGGAAGGGACTCCCACAAGGCTATGTCCTCAGTCCCATACTATACAATTTATACACGGCTGATATTGGGTCCTGCCTAAATAACAATTGTCAGATGTTACAATACGCCGATGACATTGTTCTTTATGTGACAGATTCCTCCATAGTTGACGCAACATCATCTTTGTGCCTCTCTCTGGATTCTTTGAACCAGTGGCTTTTAAGCCATGGGCTGTCATTATCTGCACCAAAAAGTTCGGCAGTTATTTTCTCTCGCAAGAGACTCATTCCTCATATTTCAGTAAACATTTTAGGTCACAACATTCCTATAGTTAGTAAAGTAAAATTTTTAGGCGTTATTTTAGATAATAAATTAACTGGCAAACATCACATTAATTTTCTTGTCCAAAAATGTGAAAGAATTATTTCAATTTTAAAAGTTCTTGCGGGTGTTTGGTGGGGTGCTCACCCATACACCATGAAATTAGTTTATAACGCCTTAGTTCGTAGTGTTTTAGACTATGGAACATATCTCCTGATTCCTTGCAATAAAGGTGCTTTGGCTGGACTGGACAGAGTTCAGTACAAATGCCTTCGGATCATCTCAGGTTGCATGAAGTCCTCTCCCGTTAACGCGTTGCAGGTCGAATGTGCTGAACCTCCACTAGCCCTTAGACGGCAATATCTGGCCTCCCGTTTTACATCTAGACCAATATGTAGATCCTCCCATCCTCTTATAGGCAGACTGAACGAGTTAGATGCCATATGCAGAAGCTCAAATTACTGGAAAAATAAAGAAATCCCGTTAATCCTAAAATCCTTCCGACTAATTCTAAATTTAGCAAGCCCAATCATCCAGTATCCCCTTTTTCATTTTGCTTATGAAGTTTTAAGTTACATTCCAAAAAATTTCTTTAATATTGGCATATCTAAAAAATCTCCCTCAGCAAATTTGGCCTTCAATGCGGTGGTGGGCGAGCGATGGAATGGTTTTCAATTATTTTTTACGGATGCTTCAAAATCAACCGATCTTAATTACACTGGCGCTGCGGTCTATTACCAAAGCTCCAAAATTGTATTACAGTTTAAATGCCCTAAGGAGTCTTCTGTATTCACTGGTGAGTGTGTGGCTATATTGGAAGCTTGTCTTTTCATAGAGTCACACCATAATATTGAGAAAGCCGTTATTTTTACGGATTCCCTTAGCTGTTTACAAGCCTTAGTTCAAAATCCCTTTAAAAGTAAATTGCACAGTTCGCTTATTTTAAAAATTAAAAACTCTTTAGTGTCCTGCGCTAATAATCAAAGAGACGTTCAGCTAGTTTGGATACCTAGTCATTGTGGCATTAAGGGTAACGAATGTGTTGATGCTTTGGCTAAAGATGCTTGTTCATCCTTATCGTCAGATCTCACGCACAATAAGTATCAGGGTTACGACCTATTGTCCCTAACAAAACTGAATTTGCAATGTTCCTGGCAGGAGCAGTGGAATACGTCCAGCAAAAAGAAAGGCAGTTTTTTTTATGCAGTGCAACCAACCATAAAACCAAAGCCGTGGTTTTTCGGTCACAAAAAAGTATCGAAAACTGTTATTTCTGTTCTTTGCAGAATCCGCTTAGGTTTTTGTTGCACTCCCGTCTTTTTACACAAAATACATGTCCGTGACTCCTCTCTCTGCGAGTGCGGGTTGGAGGAAGGCACCCTGGATCACATATTTTTTGAATGTCCTAACAACATCCCACCTCTAGATTTGTATAGCCGTCTCCTTAAATTCAAGATCCCTCTTCCTATTAATTTCCCCTCCCTTTTAACATATTCCTCTCCAGAACTGCTTGTGGCGCTGATGATTTTCATCCGTCACAATAATATAAAATTATAAAACACCCCCTAATATTCTGTCTGTGTGGATGTGGTATATGTATAAAATATGTTCTAACAATTATAATATTTATGTAATTTTTATTTTTTTGTTTGTTTCAGTCCAGTACTAACTAGTCAAGTCCTACATTAAGTTCAGCTGATCATTGAAGATTTCTTAAATATATATATATTTTCTTTATTTTTTTAGCAATACACACTTGCTTTTCCAATTCACTTTGACATTGGCAGAATAGTCGACATCGGCTTTGCTTGCCATATTAAAAAATAGAATAGAATAGATTAATTAACGATCTGAGACTTTTCTTTTATAAGCTTTGGTCCAAATTTTTTTAGGAGGAGTTGGCGGCGCACCTTTATTTACTTCCTTCAAAACGTTACAAACAGAGCGTGAGGTTATTCCCAATATGTCAGCAACTTTGCTCATACATTCATTTTCTTCCACAACTTCAAAGGCCTCCAATTGCGCAGAAATTACATTTTTCACGTATTTGTAGGCGTTGCGGATCATTACTTTTTCAGTAACAGTGAAAGCTTTTCGTGGACGTTTTTTTCTTGGGTACAAGAAAACATCCACGTCTTTTTGTGATGTACTTGGCTGAGGATCCATTTTGATGGAAAACCAAAACAAATAGATTCACTCAAAGTTCACAAAAAACTATAAACGTAACAACAAACACAACGTAACAACACTTTAACAAAAACCCAACAAAATAACAAAATATCGATTCGCAATGAAATAAGATATTCGTGCAGTCAGACTGAGAGAATGAAGCCGAATGACACGATAAACAAAATGGCGATAGCTGCACGAGCGCGCACGGGTTGCCAATACTGAAAACTATCTAGGCTCTTTTATTATAAGTTTTGTTTTTAATATAAAAACAAAAATATTAACTTTTTATAAAATAGAGCAGCGATTACTAATTAATAAATAATTATTATGAATAATTATGTATTTATTTAAATAAAAATCAATAATTTAGTCTTTAATTGGCACACTGATGGCACACACACTGATTGTTTATAGATTTTTGTGTTCATCACTACACTATTATAAGAGGACATGAGAACCATAGTGGCCTAATTCAATGGACAAGCTTTTTGAGTACCATACAAAATAAAATCAGTCTTTTTTTAATCAACTAGCACTCTTCAGAATACATACTTTTTATTACTTTTATGTTTTATTTGACCTATTATTGTTCCAATTTATGATTTAAATAGTGAGAAAATAGCTATATTGCTATTTTTCTACATTTTATACACAGATAGGCCACTTTGGCAGTAGGTTTTTATAAAAAGGTTAGAAAAAAAACTGTTGTTAGGCCAATATTGTTTATTAAAAAACACAAATAAAAAAGCAACATCAACAGCAATAACAATAAAAGTATACTTAGTCACTATCAATGTCATTCTCAACATCTATGACATTTCTTACTGACACATTATCTTTGATACTGGTATAAAAGCTGTGATGCACTGGAGGTATAAAAGGCAAAAGATCTAATAAGTCCTTTTTTTTCTCACAACTGATGGGTTTTCCATCAGGGTATAAAGGATCCAGCTTATTACCAGTCAAATCTGTAGAGCCCCTTTTCTTTAAATCTACATTTTCAAATAAAACATCATCATTATTAGAATATTTAAAAAATAATTTAAATGGATGTATTTTATTAAACAAAAGCCACTGCATGCTGAGCCACTGTACCTTTGATTTTTCAGCAGTTATCTTCCTGTTGGTAATGTTATTCTCCAGCTTTTTTGTTGAAATGAAGTCATCTTTTGTCATTTTTATGACATCAAATGGGTTCCTGTCCCTAGCTGCCTTAATAACAGTAGTCCAGTCATCCAACAGTAGGCCAGGCAACAATATACTGGCAAAGAGTAGCCATTTTAATATTTCTATTTTGACCACCGCACTGGTCTGAGTACATAATTAACTTTTTAGTCTTGACTTTCTCTTTGATGAAACGCAACAAGCAGGAACCAATCTCCCGAGGACCCCTAGAAGCTATAGTTTCATCCCACACATACATTGTTACTCTTGAAATGGATCTTCTTCTGCTGCAGACCCAAAGATTTCTGTAAACAATGAAAACTCTTACAAGACTATTAACAAAATAACACGTCATATTTATTGCAGTACAATACAATGGATTATTGTAATACATACCTCGAAGTTCGTTATCCACATTGTTATCTTGTTGGTCGTTTTCCATATTGCCAAATAGCCACTTAGGTATTCACAATTACCTATTAATAATTTAAAATTTACTGAACAATCAAGGAAGTACGATGGGCGCGAAAATAATGACGTTTGTCATCCACAGACTGTCAAAAAGTAGCCTAACTAATGTCATCATGACAGTGAAGTTATAGAGGGCTTAAAGCATAGTGGCCTATCTTACTTAGGCCAGTATGGCACCTCAAATTTAGATCACAGACCAAAAACCATAACAGTGATTATGCTGCCATCTAGTGAATATTCGTTGTATCACTTTTAGGCCACTCTGGTTCTATCAAAATGATCAATTTGAACTGGAAAAAATCATAAACTCAATATTGTAAAAAAACTAGTTAGGCCACTATGGTTCTCATGGCCTCTATGTGGTATCATTATTTCACAAAATGACAGTAGCTAATGTCAAATCTGGAATCGAATTAAAATTCCGAGTATAGTCTGTTTGACTGTGTACGTTCAAAACTAAAAATTATAACATTGTTTTTGTTGTTTTATGTCTATGGAAGCAGAAGTGGAAAAAAAATGATTTGGAAGTTATGCGTCGTAAACTTCCATAATTCAATACTAATTATAACACGTCTTTGGGCGTAAAAAAACTACTTATGTAGTAAGAAAATGGCAAAATAGAAACCATACAGGGATTGATAATTTATTCAATAGTTCAAATATAAATATTTTTGTTGGTTGAATACGAGGCTTTTGGCTACTTTTGTATTTTAGTATGTTTTTCTTTTAATTTGTGTTTTGTTTGTGCAAAATAAACATATTTTCTTTCTATATTTTCTTTCTAAATAATTTGATTTTGAGGAAATAAATCCAGTGTAGTTTTTCATAATATACGCCCAAAGGTCTGTTCGTGAAATTTTAAGCGCTCGTTTTCGTTATAATTATCGACTATTACACTAAATCAAATAAATTAATAAATATAATAATATAAATAAATGAATAAAAAGTAGATAAATAAATAAAACTAAATAAATAAATAATTATAAATTGAAATTTATTTGTTAGAATTGTAATATGTACATTACAGATGGTCGGGTTATTTAACAGTTTCTAAAACAATTCGTTCAAACTAGCATGTAAACATTACATTAATTAAATAAATGAAGCTAATAAAATTGGAACATACATTTTATACATATAGTATATTAGGAATAAGAATGTCAATCATTTGTCAAATTATAAAAGTAAAATGTCAGTGTGAGTGTTTAAAGTTTAGGTACTCATTCACAGAATAAAATGATTTATCTATAAGCCATTTGAATAACGCTGTTTTAAAACGATTGATTGGCAGTTTCCTATATGATTTTGGTAAATATCCTTATAACCATTGGAAAGCAACTTCTGTGATATAAGTGGCTTTTCATTGGAGGAATCATTAGTCTATCAAGATAACTTGTGTTAAACGTAACAGTGTCTCCAAGACGTTGAAATAATTCGGAGTGCATTTTAACAAATTTACAACTTTCAAATACCTATGTACATACCGGGAACAGTTAATATTTTAAAATCTTTAAAAAGAGGTTTACATGAAGTCAATGGTGGCACATCACAAAGAGCACGGATACATTGTTTTTGGGCTATAAATACCCTATTTATAAGAACAGAATTTCCACATAGCACAATGCCGTATCTAATGTTAGACGCTACGTAACCATGATACGCTAAGAGGGCTGTTTTGAGGTTAGTTATTTTTCACAGTCTCCCTAAGGCGAAAGCGAAACGATTAAACTTATTTGTAACCTTTAAGCAGTGAGGTTTCCATGTGCAGCCACTGTCCACTGTTATACCAAGAAAAACGGCTTCGTGTGCTTCGTTAATTTTCTGATCGGAATAAGTAATCATAAGGTCAGAATTTGATTTTCTATTGTGGAACTGAACGGAGGAGGTTTTATCTATGTTTACTTTTAAATTATTATTATTAAGCCATGTTAGCATTAACTGCTTCATTAACTTCTGTATTATAACCAAGCATTTTATTCTCCGTGATAACCACCGAAAACGAAGAAGCCTGAGAGATATTTCTCGACGGCATGTGAAGCCAAGTCAGAGACCCGTGGGCGGCTTTAAAACTCTGACACCAGGTTAGTTTACTAACCACACGAAAAGAAGAAGACCACCGCAATATCGCAAAAATCCATTAGACCAAGAGTTTTTTGAGAAATTAAGGGATAAGTGCAATACTCTAAGCTCAGCATGCTACAAGAAATATATATCTAGTATAGAAAACAGTATTACAAAAAACCCTAAAACATGTTGTCCTTCATTAACACTAAAAGAAAAGGTAGTAGTACATACCCCGCACAAATGTCTCACAACAATAAAATCGCGCCGGGCGGACAGGATATCTGTAATTTGTTTGGAGAAAATTTAAAAATCGCAAGTACTTTTACTGCCCCTACAGATAATAATTCGAGTCGCGCGAACACTGCCTTTCCCCTCTCTTACGCAGCACTGTGTAACTTACAGTTTGATGGTAACGAAATATACCGTGAATCTATTAGATTGGACGAAACTAAAGGCGCGGGTAGTGACGGCATTCCTCCAATGTTTATAAAACGCTGTGCTAAGGCCTTAGTATCACCCTTACAAACAATCTTCAACAAATCTTTAAGTGATGGTACTTTTCCAAATACCTGGAAAGAAGATCTCGTGATACCTATATTTAAATCCGAAAAAAAGCATTTAGTGACTAATTATAGACCAATCTCAATACTAATTACATTTGGAAAAGTGTTCGAAAAACTTGTTAGCAGACATCTGATGTGGTACCTTAAACAACACATCACTGAATATCAACATGGTTTCGTTAAGTCTAGATCTACTAATACTAATCTATTGTGTTTTACACCGGCTTTGTCAAAGTGTCTTGACAATCGTATACCAGTGGACGCTATTTATACAGACTTTAGTAAAGCATTCGATAAGGTAGATCACAGTCTTCTTTTAATTATATTGGCTTAACTAGGTGTGGGCGGGACAATAATAGGGTGGTTTAAATCTTACCTCGAAGATAGAGAGTCAAAAGTGGTAGTTAATGGTCATTTTTCTGACAGCTATATAGCAACTTCCGGAATTCCGCAAGGATCACATTTGGGACCTATTATTTTTAAAGTTTTCATTAACGATATCACTGAATGCTTCAAACACTCCCGTTTCTATTTGTTTGCTGATGACCTAAAGATAATGAAGCCAATTTAGAGTAACCTAGACTCCATAATGCTTCAAGATGACATCAATAGACTTGCGAAATGGTGTACACAAAAAAAATGCATTTAAATATCAGTAAGTGTCACTACATCCAGTTCACTCGTAATAAAAAGGTGTTAGATAATAAATACTACATAGACGGGGTTGAAGTACAGAAACTAAGTAGTGTTCGCGACCTCGGAGTTCAACTCGACCAAGCACTGAAGTTCGATGTACACATTCTTAATATTGTGTCTAAGTCCTTTAAGGTACTGGGATTCGTTTTGCGAAACAGTAAGGAATTTAAGAGACCATCTACAAAAATAAAGCTCTTCAACACTCTAGTCCTTCCAATCTTAGAGTATAGTTCAGTGGTATGGAATCCGCATTACGATGTTTATACCAAGCGATTAGAGAGTGTCCAAAAGCGGTTCCTTTACCATCTGTGCTACGGAGATCACTTGGCTAAACAACTGACTAGTTACTCTGATAGGTTGAAACATTATAATTTGGATACACTAGCCAGTCGTAGGAAGAAACTGGACTTCACTATCCTTCACAAAATATTTAGTGGAACGATAGATTGCAGTGAACTCTTGAGCTCATTAGAGATTAAAATTCCAACTCGGACTCGCAGGAATAATTTAAATGAGTTATTCTACATTACTGGCTCAAAAACCAACTTAGGTCATTACGCCGCTGTGCCAAGACTTTGTAGGCAGTTTATCACTTTATCTAAGATCACCAATTTTGACATCTGTGATTCTCTTGCAAATTATTAAAAATGCCTAAAAAAAATATCCATTTGATAACTATTTTAAAATTATTTTAATTTTATGTGTCCAATTTTATTATGTTTTGATTTTAATTTTCTAATTGCTGCTTTGACATTGTTAATTTTATTTAATTTTAAATTTTATTTTCTAATTTTATTACCAAATGTGTTTTGAGTAGAATTTTGATTTTAATTTTTGTTAGCTTAGTTATTCGTGGATCTTTGACAGTCGTTACGGGTCGTCAGAAGCCTGAAAGTCTGACAACCAGTCTTACCAAGGGGTATCGTATTACCCAGTTACTGGGTTGTGGAGGTCAGATAGGCAGTCGCTCCATGTAAAATACTGGTATTCAGCTGCATCCGGTTAGACTGGAAGCCGACCCCAATATAGTTGGGAAAAGGCTAGGCAGATTGATTGTTAGCTTAGTTATACATTATAATTATGCATGCTGTGGTCTCCTGTAAGTGAAGGAGTACACCTACGTGATACTTTTGTCGTCGACTTTTTATTTAATGTGCTTATGTATATCCTTTGTTGGAGATCCTAAATAAATATCATCAGCAAAAAGTGAGTAGAAATGTTTAGTCACATTTGGTAGGTCGTTAATAGACTAATTAGCATACATATTTATCTGGCCCACCAACGAGTTTGAGCCATCGACTAGTGTACCCTTAAGTATCTATCTAGAAATAATTTATATCTTTGCTTTGATGTAAACAGATCTTTAAAGGCATGAGGAACAGGGTGTAAAGTTCACTCATCCTCCGACCAGACGGGTGTTGTGTCTGGCGGGCAACTGCCCAATTGTTGATGTCGGATAGTCATGTATATATCGTTCGCGCGGTAAACTCTAATGCGCGATGCAGCATTTGTGTGACGTCATGTCTTTGATGCGTAGTTCGTATGTGGCGGTGTAACTGCTACAGATCCATTTTGCTTGCATGTTTTACCAGAGGGTTCCTTATCTCATCTCATTAGGTAGATGGAGTAGGTACATACCACCTACTACCGCCAAATCGCCGCGCCGCTCTGCCCAGCAGTGTCTAGAGACGGCAATAGATAATATTACCGTGGCAGTACCTACCTACTTATAACACTCGTAGCGCCGAATGTGCGCAAAACTTCTGACACGATCTCATGGAACTCCTTCAAAGCCGTCAGTTTCTCGTCATTTGTGTGGTAGTGCAAGTATAAGTATAGTGCGTTTCATCAAATAGTTCCTTTGCCGTAATGTGTAAGACAATACGAATACGCTACGCCACTACGGCACTACCTAATAGGTCCGGTTTTAGGGTTCCGTAGTAAACAAGGAACCCTTATAGTTCTGCCATGTCCGTCTCTGTTCGTCTGTCCACGGCTTACCTCAGGCTCTTTGTATTAGAAAGCTGTAATTTGGCATGGCTAAAAATATTAGTTACGCCGACAAAGTGGTAAAATAAAATTATAAAAAACATTTTTTTTAGGGTACCTCCTCCTCCTCTACACGTAAAGTGGGGACGCTTTGCCATTTTTGGATTCAGGGATCGAGTAATAATCGACCAACTTACATTTGCGGTTGCAAAAACATGTTTTCCCATACGGAATGTATAGTGTAGTTTATTCTTGCGATAAATTCATCGCAACTACGGAACTCTTTATTGTGCGTGGTCCGGCACGCATTTGGCAGGTTTTAAAATTTAACAGTGGAGCCAACATTTCGGCAAAGGAACTATTTGATGAAACGCACTCTAAACAGTGACACGCGTGGTTTGTATGGAGGTGTCCCCATACTCTGTAGTCTATGTAGGCGGTAGAAAAGAAAACCAAAACTTATTTTACATAGTTTTTTATTATAGGAAAGTCTCCTTAAAACGATTGTGTACAAAATAAAAATAAAAATTGTTCGTATTTATAAAATGTACAAATATTTTGAGTGAGAATGTAATCGAGAAAACGAATGAGCGAAGAATAATGCAAGTTTCAATTTTATTCAAATAATGACAAGAGAAGACGCTCTAAGAAACCATTAAAATATTTTTCAAAACGCCCTAATTATTTGATAAATGTAGGCAATTTTCAACAAAAATTTGCCCGACCAGGGGTCGAACCTTGGACCCAACCAACGCTCAGCTGATGCGCTTGTGACATTCAAACTGTCATGTCATCAACATAATCATGCCATCTATTTTCTCGAACACAAACACACTTGAAATTTTCTTAAAAGTACAGGTAACTAAGAGTATTTTTTATTACACAAATATTTTTCTATAAATAAAAAATTGGCAGTGGTTGACAATGTTCCGAAAATAGTTAGTTTTCTTTACATAATTTATTTTACTTAATTGACTTATCTTTTATATGTACTTCTTTATACGAAAACCCGTAGGGTAGGTATAATATTTTTGTTGAAAACAACAAAATAGTCCTAATGTGCATCGTTTGTCACTAAACGTATCGAATGTTATATTACCTTCTGTTTTTTTAAGAGATACTTTTCTACTTTCTTGATTTTTTATGTATCACTATGATATGATCAAATATAATAATTTAGCCGAATGAAAGCCTTTTTATAAGTCGATAGTTGATAGTTGTTTCGTCAAAAAACATGGACTGATTCAGCACAGAGCCATACTTTAAAAATTATCAATCTACATTTTAATATATTGACATCAAAATCTTGAAATTTCAATCATCCTTCAAAAAAATATTGCCACACATCAGACCTACTACCCTACAAGTTTTCATATGTCCAGTAACTCTAATAAAAGTCTACAGACCTATAAAACAGCTGTCTAGGATACCTTTGAGAAGGATCATCTTGATACACCAGCCTTTGGGGATGTATATAGTAGGAAGATGGCGTCCTTATACTGACCCCGGAAACCTGAGGTCGTTTTCTGACTTGGAAACTTGATATATCCGACGCAGCATACTGTGGATCTGCTGGTTGCAAGTTATTCCTAAATCTAGAAAAAGTATAATCTCTATCCGACGGTATAACAAACCCAGATGGTACTCTGCTTACGGGCAAGGTTGGTGATAAAGCTTCATTATACCTGACATCGTAATCATTTTCTATACTGTCCGCTAGATTCTGTTTTATGGATATGTTCTCTGGAAGTAATGGTTTTCCTGTTGCAGTGTAAGGCTTTGATATTTCTGGTTTAGGTTTGATGTCTTTTTTGTATTCTGAAGGTCTGTATGGATTATCTGAGACTAAGGGTGTAGCTGTAGCTAAGTAAGGTTTTATATAGTCTCCAGGTGATAATGTAGATTCTAATTTGCCACGAATTGCTTCGTAGTTATCGTTGTATACTTGAAGAACTTTTGATGCTAAGTTTTTAGCTTTTTGTTCCTGTGTTGTTGGTTCTGCTGTTGTCGGAGCAACTGTTGTAGTTGCTCTTGTAGTTGTTGGTTGTGTTGTCACATCAATTGTTGTAGTTTCTTTCTTGTTGCTCTTATCGTAATCTATATCTTCTTCGTCATAATATTCTTCTTCTTCGTAGTCATCTTTTAGTTCTTCTGTGGTTGTTCTTTCAGTTGTGACTATTGTTGTTGGTTTTTTGGTAGTTGTAGTTGTAGTGACAGTGGTGCTAGGTGTAGTAGTAGTGGTAGTGGTAGAAGTGGTAGTAGTAGGGGTAGGCGTAGTTGTGGGTTTAGGAGAAGTGGTGGTAGATTTCGGGGTGGTATTAAGTGGTGCTGAGACATCCCTTCCCGCTACGGGCTGTAGTCCGCGGGGAAGGTACGGGCTTCCACCCCTAGAGGGTAAAAAAGGACGTTTAACTACCTTCACATTTGGTCGCAAATCTTTAATTTTGCTTGTAATGTCTTCTCCTGCTCTGAATCTCTCTTTCTCTTTCTTTTCTTCCTCATAATCATAGTACTCATCGTCTGCTGGTACAGGTTTAGGTTTAATTCTCTCTTCTTTAGCTCTCTGACTGTAGGTATATTTTTGTGATTTTACTGGTTCAGCATAAACCTCTTCTTCATAATCTATTGGTATTTTGGTTTTTCTTCCTTTAACCGAATAATGTGGTCTTGTAGGCTTGAATCTTTCTTTTTCTACCGGCTCAAGCTTTGGTCTTTGCTGTATTGTGCTCGTCTTTCCAGAAGACGATGGTCTATTCGTATCATCTTCCTCATAATCATAATATTCATCATCATCTACTTTTGGAGGAGCTTTAGTAGTAGCAATAGGAACATAATCATATTTATCTTTTTCGTTTATTGGAACTGGTCTTTTAATCTTCGGAGGCATTCTAGGTTTGCCGAAAATACCAGGACCATTTGGTTTGACGAGGGTAGTAGCTGGAGTTTCGGGTGCAGTTGGCACATCCCTCCTCTCTTCATTTCTCTCATCATATGGTCTTTGGACAAAGTCACTCTTTGTATATGGCCTATTGTCCCTAGTTTTAAAAGGGGTTCCTCCTCTATACCTTCGCCCTTCAGATAACCTGTCCTCTCTTGGCCTGGATGGTCTGACTGTCTTTTGTTCTACTACTACTTCTTCTTCTTCTATTTCTGCTTCTTCCCTAACAGGTCTTCTTTCAGGTCTTTCACGGGAAGGTTCATCTCTTGGCTTGATCTCATCTCGAGGTCTTATTTCGTCACGGGGCCTGACTTCGTCTCTTGGTCTAATTTCATCACGTGGCCTAATTTTTTCCCTAGGCCTTATTGGCTCCCTAGGTCTAATTTCATCGCGCGGTCTTATTTCATCACGAGATCTTACCTCATCCTGAACTCTTGATTCATCTCTTGTCCTCGCAACTTCATCCCTTGGTCTGATTTCATCCCTTGGTCTGATTTCATCCCTTGCTCTGACTTCATCCCTTGGTATGACATCATCCCTTGGTCTGACTTCATCCCTTGGCCTAATTTCATCTCTAGGCCTATACTCATCTCTCGGTCTTGGCCTTTTCGGTCTATCCTCTCTGTTTTGATCTCTCTGTCCCACCCTAGGCCTTGCCTCATCATCAGGCCTATATCTTTCTTCTTCTTCTTCATCTCTAGGCCTCGGTCTAGGTCTTCTAGAAGTAGGACGTCTATCCTCTTCATCATCGTATGGTCTCCTCTCAGGGTATGCTGGTCTTTTCACTGGTTTCCTGTCGTACGGTCTTCTTTCTTCGTAATCGTCTTCTGGTTCCTCGTCTCTTGGTCTTGGACGGCGTTCGTATGATCTGGAATATTTTAAAGATTATTCGATAAGGATTTACTTGTTATGCATTGGGTTTCCTTCAATTTCTACTCATAATTATCAAATCATAGATATAATGTATTTCATGTTAATACTTTGATGAATTTTTGAAAATTACTTTAATCGACGAAGGAATCAAGTAGGTCAGAAAAATTGCTTTTAGGAGTGGGTTCATGACAAGTAGTGAAACAGAGTACGAAATCATTAACCGACTATTCAATTGGACTATGTCTTTGTTTAAACACACGTATTTACATGATTTAAAAACTAACAGACTTAAAACAATCATAATAATAACATGTACAAGTATATATAAAAGGGGGGGGGGGGGGGATAATTATAGGGTATCAAAAAATTCGTCCGCATCGCTGTCAACAGGAAAAGTACCCAAAAGGCTGGCAGCATTGCCACGTTGAATGGGCAATGCTGATTCTCTGGTCAAAGAATAGGCCAGCCCTCTGGACTTTTGCTACTATAAGATACAATTTTAAATGCGATCGTAGACTGACCACCGCGGTAAAAAGACCTCAGACAATGACTAACCTCAGCGACACTACTGGTTTCTATGTAATTCTGTGAAAACATTTCCGTCGATGGCGATATTGCAGCGGGCGGCGAGGTCGGCGCAGTCTGTGCTCGCCTTCGGAATTTTATCTTTACATAATCTTCTTAATGAATGGACAGTGTGAAAGCTATTACTTTTGCTATGAATACATACCTATCGTCTTCATAGTCGTCTACTGGTGGCCTCTTCTTCTTGCCAGGCCTGCGGGGTCTGGGTCTCCTTCTGAAAATATAAACAGATGTCAGATACATTGATTTTCTTTGATATATTCATGAAATTAGTTGTTATTTAATAGTGTTTTTGTATGTTGTGCTTTGTCTTTTGTGTGGTCCGCATAAACGATTTATCTGTCTAATAATCATAATCAGTCTATATAATCCCCACAGCTGGGACACAGGTCTCTTCTCTGTGAGAGGGAGTGGGCTGTTTTCCACGCGGGCCCCGTGCGGAGTGACAGAAGTCTTCGACTTTTCGGTATTTATTATGTTTATCTATCTATCTCTCTCAAAGGTTCAAACTGATGTCTTGCTAGGTATTGTTTATTTATTTATTTATTTATTTAGGTACACCAACAGCTTCTGTATACAAAATATAAAATAACAGTAGTTAACGGTTATGTGCTTATACAGTTGCCAATAACAGATTAAGTGGTAACAAACTATGTAAACAGAAATACAAAATGATATAAGTTAAAAGTTACAAAGGTTGCAAGAAATACTTACATACTAATACAACAAATCTTTAGATTGTGCGGGTTGCGTGCTTTGGGACCTTAATATTTGGGTTTTAAAGTTTTTTAGGGAGTCATGATATATGTCAACATGTGGAGTGGATTTTATATAAGAATTAATCTCTCGGCTGAGCCTATTGAGAGGTGAGTTTACTCCTATATTTGTGTTGGATGCTTTAGTGCAGAATAAATGGGTAATGGGATATCTGGGTAAATTATAGGGGACTTTTAGTGTTATGTTTATTGTTATGCCAAATGCCATATTCAAATTTTATTCATCATTGCAAACCTGTCAATTATTAGTTTGACAGGTTTTGCAAACAAAAAACTGTAGATACTCGTATACGAGATTTTATCGCAGATAAACTTGATTGTATAATGCCTTTACTCATAGTCGTTATTTAAAAATAATCAATAATTATTTTCTACTTTAATAATAATTTCTTAATTTTGCATAAAATATGGTACTATGGTGGTATGGTGCATATGGTGGTGGTGGTTTTTAATATAAAGGTCTTAAATTAATTCTGAGCCACAATATACAAGCGACTCTTAGTTTGTGGCTCATCGAACATATCACATTGTATTGTTACTTTTTGATGAATAATCGTTTTATTTCCATTTTATACTTGTCCATCATTGGTTATTTTTAGGCGCCGACTCTAAGAGCACCAGTTAGTGTCAATGACAAAAACGTATGAAAGAGTTATATGGAAATATGTGATGCTACGCACCTGTCTTCATAATCATAATCATCTCTAGCATAGTAATAATCATCGTCTTCATAATCGTATCTGTACGCTGGTCGCCTGCGGCCTGGTCGCGGTGGTCGCTGTGTGGTGGTGGTGGTGGTCGTGGTGGTGGGTGGTGGCACTGGCGTGGTGGTGGTCGTTGCTTGGTAGAGAGCATCGTTTCTGGAAAAAGAATTATATATAAATAATTATAAAAAATCACGCCTGCATTGCCCCGTGGAGGTATAGCCTTTTTTATTTTTATTTTACAATGGGTTTGCTCTTGACTCTAGTCTATGTCAGAGGTGACAGAGACAAAGTCTGTTCTAAAACTAAAAAGTGTACGCAAACCCTGTTCAAGTAATTGCTTTTCACTCACTAAAGGAAAGTAGTTACACATTCATCGGTATTTATAAGGTTTCTTCTTTACATTTCACCGCAGTTTTTTTTTTTTAACTTTCAAACGTCTCTTTATTTCAATACTCAATAACTATAATGCGTTACTTAGGTGGTAACTATATAATTTAGATCATTTAGGAGAGAGGAAGTCCTGTTTTACGACATTCATTATTTTTTTCATTTATCATCTTAAATATAATATATACTTCTAACATCACGCCTGTAATCCTCAAAGGGTAAGGCAGATGTGTATATATAGTATGATTAGTCATCTGATGATTGTAGCGTTTTCTGATTATTGTTTACATTTTCATTAGATAGTTTTGGAACAGACCATAGACAGGGGTGTATTGTATAGTACACCCACATTCGCCAGTTATGTTTAAGTCCCATGTAACAGGGGTCCAGCCTAATGGTATCCATTGGATATAACTCCAGAGTCCGCGCAGTTATTATTTATTTATTAAATACTTCAAGCACAGAAATGCACAGAGGCGTACTTAATGCCACAGGCATTTTACTACCAGTCAACCTAAAAAAATTGCTATTACCATAGAGGCTTTACTTTGAAGAATGTGGTTTACATCAATTAAATATATTGCTTTGTTATAATTATAGATAGGTCCCCATATTTTATTATGAATGCGAAAATCTATCACTTACCAAACTACTGAACTGATTTTCATGAGATTTAGCAGAAAATAAACTTGAGAATCAAGTTTATTTTCTTCAACAGGCCAGGTGAAAGATTGTTGCAAACAGTCAGATAGTTTTTCGTTTTTATAATAATTATGACTTCCATATTAGTTTTGTAATATGGAATTTCGTACAAAGTTGAAACTGAGGGTTAAATCCGCTGCTAAAGCTAATCAATTACATGAGTCTTACAAACACTTTACACAAATGCACAATAATAAACTTGCTATGAAGGGAATGTTACTTTTAATATGCCTGAGTCGTGACTTTGATGTGTTTTGCTTTACAAAGCAGGATGTGCTTATTAGGTACCCACTTTTGAAAATAATTCCCACATTTTACGACTAGTGGCGGAAATAGGGATTTAAAATTCGACTGATGCTGTTGTATCTCAATGGTCAGACCAAAGGTGCGCCAGAGGTTCCCATTTGTGCCCGTTGCTCGAATTTTTAAAAATATTAGGTCCCTATCCATGAAATCAGCGTTTTGTATGGAGAATTTTAAAGAAGTTGCATTTTTCATACTAACATTTTCTTAATTTATTTAACAACCATGAACACTAATGTTTTAAAACTTTTATGCACTAATGTTTAATAACTAAGATAACGTATGCCACTTAGATTAAAATAAGATGTTGATGCGATAAAAATAAGTTTTGGCTAAGTTTTAAAACAAATAGTGGTCATTTCTGCTAACAAAAGAGGAGTCATTTTTAAAGTATTTTTTATGTTTAGAAAACTATAAGTAATAAGGTTTTTTTACTATTGGTAGTTGTCTATGATGGTCATTATTCGATATAATATCAAGCAATTGATGAATATTTTAAATCATAGAAGTGACGAGGTTCTCTGTTTGTGAGAAAAAAACGCCAATTTCATGGGTGGTATGGTGGGTGGGTGGTGGTGGTGTGGCATATTTGCAGATATATTTACACCTGGGGCATTTAACGCCACTATCAGACGACGCTGATTGGCTAACCATATCATAAGCTATTCTTGTACGTCTTGTTTCGATAAACCATCTCATTTGCATTGAAAGACTCCTAAAAATCCAGTAGTAAACCCTTTAATATCTCGTGTCGACATGAGCTTTTTATGACCCTCAACAAAACTCGATACAATTAATCAAAACCGGCCAAGTGCGTGTTGGACCACGCACAATGAAGGGTTCCATAGTTGGGATGTATTTATCCCAATAACAAACTTAACATTGTAGTAAACTGCAAAATTAAGTGGGTCATTTTTTTTTTTTTTATGTATTATTATTGCATACAGTCTTAATACAAGTTCCTGTTTGTTTTGTACCATTAAACCAGAAATGGTTTGTATTGGTACTCACATTCGCCAAAAGACTTCTTAATCAGTTAAATATAACATGTATTTACTTATTATATATTATTCATGTATACTAACCATGTACGTACATTATTTACCTATATTATAAAAATAAGCAAACAATGTAGGTACATGAACAATAATTTGCACGTAACTATTTAAGCCGTAAACATCTATCAGTAAGTACCTACGTGATTATTACTAGTTAACCTGTAAAGCCTACTTAGCTGTGATAGTTTTCTTTTTAACTTCGTTATATACATATGCTACTGCTGTGAATTTTTTCACGAATCCAAGTACCTATAACCATGTAGCTGACAGAGACACACACACATGACTCTAACAAAAATTTTCACTTTAAAGCTTAGTATTTCGCAAACAAGCCCTAAATTGAAAAATTGTTTTCACACACCCACAAGATTTTTTAACGACCTTTCCAACGACTCCCCACACCATGGGATAAACGAGAAAAAAGCATCCCCACTTTACATGTAAGGGAGGTACCCCAAAAAAAGGCTAAAATTAAAATAAAAGAGTAAAATTTTACCACTTTGTCGGCGTGACCTATGCCAAATTTCAACTGAGCTAAGCCGCGGATAGACAGACAGACGGACATGGCGAAACTATAAGGGTTCCTTGTTTACTACGGAACCCTAAAAATCTAAAAAGTAATTTAGTCATATTGGGCTGAGAATCAGCACTTTTTGGACGTCAAACATAATACAGTCCCTCACCACTTTTTAGTGCTTTAGCTACGAAGAAGTGACGCAACGAACTCGCCAGCCGCACAGCTGTCTGTTAAGTTAGAAGAACTTAGCTTGCAGCTGAAAATATGATCTAGTCAGTAAAGTTAACTGCACCGAGTGCGCTAGACATACTGGATTATCTTCCCTCATTCTCCATTCTACGAGAAGTATATTAAACAGTGGTCTTAGGTACTCACCTGTGCCAGTAGTTAGCCGAATTCTTGCAGTCCACTACGTTCACAAATTGACAGATGAACGTCTTCTGGTCAAAGGCGGTGTAGTTGGCACACAAGAAGTCGTAGCGGATCCCGTCTATGCAGTGGTGGTACACCTGGAAGATTGGAAGTGGGCTGAGTATGGAACAATGATAGGACAGACTTAACCCTCGTTTCTGTATGATATTCCACTCCGAGCACTGATTTCAACGGCACAGAACCGAAACCTTGATAAGTGTGGTGCAGTGAGCTTAGGTACCGTTCGGTCAAGTGCCGTTGAGATCAGTGCTCAGAGTGGAATACCTCATGATTTTGTCTATTGTGATAGTAATGTTTTTTTTTACGAACATTTAAACTCACATACACAAACAGCCAGACCCGGAACAACTACTTGTAGGTCATACAAATATTTGTTCCGTACGAGAATCGAGCCCGCGACACGCAGTTCAGCAGTCAATTGCTTAACCACTGCGCCAACCGTGCCGCCGTCAATTGGTTGGTTGTTTTAATTTTGGTCAACCAATCACAGTTGATAACATCAGTATGGCAGCAGATAAATATACCAATCCGATGTCCTCAGATAACGGTGGACTACATTATTTTTGAACAAAAAAAGTTGTCTGTTGGTATAAGATTCTAGAAGAACATTTGACTTACCTGGCACTTAGTGGGAATCGAAGCATAGAACCCATCATGTAGACCGTCACACTTGAAGTCAATTAATTGTGGCTTGGGCACAGTCGAGTAGAATGGGTATTCGGATAGATCATACCCGTTCAGCTCTCTGGGTAGGTTGGGGTCGTAAACGTAGTCCACTTGGGGGATGCCAATATATTTGCTGGTGGCGTTGGTATCTTCGTCTTCCGCTGTGGTGTCGGTCTGGAATGAGAAATGGAGAGTATTACTAATATGATCGATAAAAAAGAAGGTTTGGTCTTAATATGTCGTAACAAGAATTATAATTAGAGAGGTCCGTGGAGTTTCTTGCCCGTTCTTCTTCATAGGAACCTACCACACTTTGGTATGAGCAACTAGCTTCATCTTTTTGACTGACCGACCGCGACCCCTTGACAATTAAAACTGTCTGTAATTGGTTTAATTGAAATAGTTAAACGGTTTGAGTTTGAGTTCTGTAAGTAGATTAGGTTGTGAGAGATTTTTCTTTTTTTTAAAGTAGATGAGAGTTAAAAGTTGAGATGGATTTGGTAGAAGTTGAGGGGTGAGTGAGTTTTGAGTTTATCGGTTTAAAGAGTCTCTTAGTCTTAAGCAGAAAGTTCTTGATGTTTTTTTTGTAAATATATTTCTGGCTTTTCCTAATCGATTTGGAATATCCTTTTGAGGGTTCTGTACCCGAATCGGGTACCAAAAGGAACCCTATTACTAAGCCACCGCTGTCCGTCTGTCTGTTTGTCAGCAAGCTGTATCTCATGAACCGTAATACGTAAACAGTTGAAAATTTCACAGATTATACATTTCTATTGCCGCTATAACAAAAAATAATAATAATTAAATAAATTCTAATCCTGGCATGTCATTGTCTAGAGCTCATCAAGTAGAAAACAAATATATATAATATAGGTAAATATTATCTTTAAAAATAATGAAATATGTAGTTGCCGTAAAAGTTGTCAGTTTTAAACCATTTTTGTACGAGCTCTATCTCAACAAATAAATAAGTTAGGAATTTGAATAGAATAGAAGAGAATAATATTTATTTGCTTAAACTAAACTTCTGTATACCTATCATGTAACATAATAATCAAAAAATACAAAAAACGCCGATTCTTAACATTAAGGGTATTTAAATATCGGTGATTTTCTGCAACTGCAAAAATATATTTGTAATTCATAGTATCATTATGAAATACAAATTAATTTTTGAGATGAGACATAATAATATTTTTCGTTTAGCATTTTTCAAACTCAAACTCAAACCGTCTTATTACAAAAAACTAAATAAACCTGGCTTTAAACCTGACTTATCAAGTCCAGGCTTATCTGCAGAACCATGGTCTAAATTTGTCCGTATTACAAAACTTTAAAAAACCGTGGTCTTCTTAGTACCGTCATTTGAACCATTGTTTTTATATCAACCACAGATTAATACAAATATTACTCGTTCACCATGATATCATTCAATTGCAACGTTCCGTATGCTCAGAAAAGAAAACTTTTAGTTAATATAAGCTAATGTTTAGGAGTGTTAAAAATATTGTGATTATTATTTTGTATGGAACATTAGTTATTTCGTCGATTGCAGTTTTGTTTAGGTTTAAGTACATTACTTAATGTCGTATTAATTACTAAAAAAACATCTTAGTACGTGTAACGAAACGTAAGATTCTCGCGCGATATATGAAACCATAACATTAAACAAAACCATCGCAAGTTGAACAAAGTTCATTTAGCTGTGGAATTTTTAAGTAATCAAAGTCTTTATTAGAACAATTTTCTCTTTGTTGATAGTATGTATGTAGTGTTCTTTAGTAATTTTAATATTATATTGTGATGTACCAACAAAATAAAAACAAACTGAGAATTGGAGTTCCGAGGAAAAAGTAAGTAATCATAAATTAGGTACTTCGATGAACTTGAAATCCGTATTTAATTGATTTATATCCCAAATTTTAAATGTTTTATGAAATACTACGCGAGATGATTGCTTAATCACGCCACATTATATCCTCAATATCAATGAAATCGACCATGTTAATATCCATTTTTGGGTAAAAACAACACAACACAATGAAAAAGATGCTTTAACTTAAAAAGAAACTTGGACAGATACGACTTAGACCACTGTTTGATCGTTTAAACTAGGGGCCGCCGAGGTTTAGGGTTAGACCATGAAATGGTCTATGGTTTTTCGAAAAAACACGTTTTGTAATATCATTTTTGTTTAAACCGTAGTTTATAGAAGTTTAAACCTGGGTTTTTAGTTAAACCGCATTTTGTAATAAGACGGAAAGTATTTATTTCAATTAAACCCTTTACAGGCACTTTTGAATTGTCAAAGAGTCAGTTAGTCAGAAAGTTGAAGCTAGTTGCCCATTCCAAAACGTAGATCTCTATGGAGAAGAACGGGCAAGAAACTCCAAGGACACTCTTTTAAATATAGAAATTACAAAATCCTGGGTACATTACTCTGTTGATTCTTTAAGTGAGAACAATGTAAAAAAAATATAAAAATCAAAAACGATTAAAAATAATCCCTGGCAGATAAGAGATGACAAGTCTCAACTGACGGCGCCCGTTCACGAACATGACGTTTTATTTATTTGCTAAATAATGTACGGTGGTACGGAACCCTTCGTGTGCGAGTCCGACTTGTACCTGGCCGGTTTTTTTATAATAAATAATACATCCGAATCGACGACAACTTTAATAAGAATTAATATTTACCAACTCTCGTTTATTGTCATATGTTGTTTGTCTTTTAGTTTGTTCTAAATAATTGTAGTTTCTTTCCTTCTTTTGTTGTATAATAAAATTCTTCTTCTTTTCATGTGGTTAGTGAACTAACCCTGGTATCAGAGTTTTAAAGCCGCCAATGGGCCTAATTTATTCACAATTGCAGACTAATTGGTGATTTCAATATTGAAGTACGTAAAAGAGGCTGCAAACATTTCAATGAGCTCCGTTAATTTTTTTAACACAATAATAATCCGCGTATTAGATTCAACTACAATATTTACCAACTAAAACAAAAAACCCAGCATTTGTAAGCTATAGAGTAGTAATAAAAATCATATTGTTTTATTAACGTATAAAAGTTTATTTAAAAAAAAAAAAACAAGTAGGTACGCTAATTAATAGCGACGTGCTTCCTAATAATTTCGATACATGCGAGATCTATAATTATAACAAACTAGCTGCGCCCCGCGGTGTCAACCGCATAAGTCAGATCCCGTGGGAATCGGATAAAAAGTATTCTATGTCCTAATCCAGGTCATGGTCTACCTATGTGCCAAATTTCAAATCTGTTCAGCTGTTTTTGCGTGAAAGCATAACAAACAAACAAACAAATTCACTTTTGCATTTATAATATTATTATAATTTAATTAATAAGAATAATTAGTTAGGATAGGTACTGTGGGTTACTGTTGTGTATGTGTTCAGTTGATAAGCCTTTAAATAAACAAATAATGCTGCAAAAAAATACATAGCTCCTAACCTAACCTCCTAACCTTAGCTCCTGCGTTGCTCCTATCACCCAGAGACCAACTCATGAACTCAAAACATATGTCTTCAAGTTCTGCTGTCATGCTTGAAGATCGTCTCGAGGGTAAGATCCTGTTAGCTGTTGCTCAACACTTGCTGGGTGCATCCTTGGCACATTAACTTACCTATCTGTAAGTAAATCAAGTTTCTACCTCAGACCTAGCGTGATAGGTCACATAAGTCAAATTACAGTTTACCAGCAAATAGATTTATAACGATGAGCTATTGTTTGCAGATGTTTTACGATCTAGGTCTCGTTTCTTAGCATTTACCACACTATGTATGTTGAGGTCAACTTTGCATAAATAAGAAATGATTCGTTCTTATTTATGCAAAGTTGACCTCAACATACATAGTGTGGTAAAAAAGAAAAGAATATTTTGACACGGAAATGTCAACCTTTTACCTTCAAAAGGGTCCAAAGCATAATAATGGTTTTATGAAGCTAGAAGCTTTAAAGGTCAATAAAGACGAGACATAACATAACATCACGCCTGTAGTCCACGAAAGGTTAGGCAGAGATGTATCTACAGTAGACCCAAATTTCGCCAGTTATGTTCAAGTCCCATGTAATAGGGAGCGAGACTCCTGGCACAGAGAGCAATAACACTGCCCGATCCGGGAATTGAACCTAGGACCTCATGCTCAGCAATATCGCTTGCTACCACTAGAGCCAGTGGAAAACTCATTAGTCAATAGAGCCAAATATCAAAACTCTAAAGACTAAGCTTTCGTATGAGAGCCAATCCATTCTGTGTGTTCAAACTGTCTCAATATACCTTTCTCAATCCATAAAACTCCCGTCCTCTTTCACTCCACAACGCTTACTAAAATTAACTTGCTAAGAAGTAGGATGCCTTCATCATCATCATATCGGCTGATAGTAATATGATGAAGGCAAGATGCCTACTTATCAACAAGTTAACCTTGGAAAACTTTCAAAGGTAACTACAGTAAATAGTAAATTTTCGATGTCCTGTTAATTTTTGGTGAAAATACTTCGGAAAGAAATCTTTGAAATCATAGTTTGAATTTTAAATAAAACTTGATATCTTGCCAAAATACCCGAAACCCGACCCCCTTCGCGTACGCTCGACCTACGCTCGCACTCATCGACATTTGGACAGAGCCGCACTCTTAGGCCAGAGCCGCATGCGGTTTGAGAGCCGCGTTTTGCCGACCACTGCACTAGACCAACGAGGCGGTCAAAGAATAAAGACCACTTGAAAAAATAGTACAAGAGATAGTCTGAGCAGGTCGGGTTGGGCGGCACTAACTGATGTCAGTTAGTGCCGCCACATTCGTCGTGCATGTCATTCTTCAGTAGTAACAGAAAATAATGGTTTATTCTCATGATACTACTGAAGAATGCTTGGGATGAACAGGAATCCGCACAGACCTAGACGTCTCCATACTCCAAGAACTCATCATAAAACAGCGTCAACCAACAATAGTACACTGTCGAATACTGAAGTTCTTTGGTCGTCCATAGAGCGTGACGGTAATAAATAGGTCACGCGGGAGGTCACATGGGTGGACCAATAAAATTATATCCGCAGTTAGAGGCCCTGTTCATGAATGCGCCAGACTGTCATCTAACAGAACCAGACGGAGAGAGATCGTGTGGTGGGCTGCGCTGGTGCGAGCGGTTGTGGACACGATGAATCGCTCGCTCTATCAAGAGAGAAGCGAAGAAGAAGAAGAGAACTACTAAAAGTAGTGGTGGCGCAGATTCAAACTTTTAAAATTCAAGTAGGTCCTTTACAATTATTATATGTTGTGTATCGTAGGAAGTCCCCAAGTGTGGCTGCCTCATTTGTCTTAGGGCCACAAACGCGATTGTACTGGATTCCGGCCAAACTAAGTGTCATTGGGTTCTTCCATGAATACATTCTTAGTAGCAGCCCGGAGTCTAGCCAAACACTGACTGGGACAAACTGGATGCGGAAGACGAAGGACAGGGTGTTGTGGCGCAGCCTGGGAGAGGCCCATGTGCAGCAGTGGACTGCGACAGGCTGAGTGGATACAACTCTGCCTACCCGTTCTTCAGAGGCATGATGTTATGTTATGTTAACTTATTCAATCAGCGTGCCTTCACAGAACTTTCGCTCCACACAACACACGTCAGATCAGTTTAACTTATTAATATTTCATAACGTAATAAATTACTGTAGAATATAAAAGTTTACAACCTTGAAGGCTTTTTAATAAAACTATTTATTTTATATCCGGGTTTAGTTAATGGTAGATTTATAGCTATGTGGTAAGTGGCTAATAGAATAGGCTACTTGATCTTTGCTACTGTCGTTAAGGCGCTGACAAGATGCAAATGTTTAAAGTAGGATTGTTTTAAAACAAAACAAAAAAAATGCCAAATCTATATCCTAGTTTGTGATAGCGCAAAAAATACATGTTAATCTTGAACATATTTCTTAGAACTTGGTGGTTACCAAAACACGTTTAAAAAAATTATCTATCAACGTACGTTAGTATTTTTAAATTAATAACAAAAACGTCATAATTTAATGCAGAACTTAGCTGTTTTTTTTTAGATTATTTAACTCATTTTTTTGTAAATAGTAGCTTCATATTTTGCAATGAATTACAAGTGTTGTGTCATAGCGCTTCTCTTTCTTTTCTATGCAGTCCGATAGACTGTGACTCCGGTTTAGCTCTTTTCAGCGTCTTAAAAGTTAATGACATATTCGGCAGTAGCTCTCTCGTTCTTTAAAGCGAATACGAACTTTAAATATTCACCAATTTATGGAAACCAGAAGGCCAATTATTCAGATGTTTAAAAACGTTCAAAATCATGACAGTCAATGTCAAAAATGTCGGTAAATTTGAGGTATTTTTGACAAATGGAGACTAAGATTAGAATGCGTACTTTTCTGAAGGCCAATCCTCGTACTTAAAAAACGTTCACATTCAAGTCACAATCTGTCAAACTTGTCAAAAATGTCGGTAAATAAATTGTATTTTTGACAGATTGCGAATGAGATACGAATGGGAACGTTCTTAAAAATTACTGGAATTGGCCCTCTGATGTGTCTATGATGGAAACCTTGTATCTAAACCAGCTGACCCTATGTTTTTGTTTTAAAAAGGCTCAAGGCGCTTTAATTACTTCGAATAAAGGAATCATAATAAAGATATATAAAAGAAAAAATATGTTTCGGATTGTAATTAAGTAGCCAGTCAGGATGGTAAATACAGAGTAGTGTAACACACATTTTACTGTTGTATTTCACAGAACATGTTGATTATTATTGATACAAGGAAGGCTAGCCGACGTCCCCATGTATACTACTTATAATATAATTATATACATCGTGACATTTTAGTCATCTTACAAAGCAGCACACTTCATGTATCCAACGACTACTAAACATTCCTAAAAAAAAAACACGCACAATGAACGGTTCCGTATTTAGGATGAATTAATTTTATCCCAAGAACGAACTTAACATTGTCGCAATAATGAATTTGAATTTGATGAACATTTTTGAAAAACATGTTCTCCCATACATTCCTTATGGGAGAACATGTTTTTCGAACTGCAAAGTTAAGTTGGTCGATGATTACTCGTTACCTAAAGCCTACTTAGCTGTGATAGTTTTACTTTTAACTTCCTTATATATACTACTGCTGTGTTTTTTTACAAATCCAAGTAGTAATAACCATTTTGCTGGCAGGGGGGATGATACATGACTCTAACAAAAAAATTGCAGTTTAAAGCTTAATATTTCGCAAACGGATCCCAGAATTGAAAAATAGTTTTCACACGCCCACAATATTTTTGGACGACCTTTCCAACAACATCCCACACCATGGGGTAGACGTGAAAAAAAAATATCCCCACTTTACGTGTACCCTAGACAATATTTATTTTTTCTTATACACTTTGTCTGCTTGATTAATATGTATACACATGCCAAATTACAGCTTTCTAGTACTAACAGTCTCCGAGCTAAGCCGCGGACAGACAGACAGACAGACAGACAAACGGACATGCCGAAACTATAAGGGTTCCTTGTTATTTGAAAAATTATTTGCTTCTGATAGCCCAATTCTTGAGGAAGGCTATAGGTTATCAATGCAAAAAGACCGCTGGCGCAAGCTAGTTAAAGGTCTACTAACCTCAGTTCCATCTTCAGAAGCTTTTTCTGGCGCCGCAGTGGTGGTCGTGGAAGTCTTGGGGAAGATGAGAGATGTCGCCTTTGCTGCCGATGTGGTGGGTAACTCAACTACCAGGAGGGTTAAGGAAATACCTGGAATAAGAGAGAATGAGACTTGGTAAGAAGAAAATAAAGAAGGCCAACCATAGAGAGACCCCCCGTGCCTTGAAAGCACGTATAGCCGTCGTCGATCGGTCCTGACTGTCATTCGTAAATCTTTGACAGTCGTTACGGGTAGTCAGAAGCCAGAAAGTCTGACAACCAGTCTTTCATACAATGGCATTGTGTTTCCCAGTAGTGGCGGTCAGATAGGCAAACGCTCCATGTAAAGTAAGAGCCACATCTCATCGGGAGACCATGGCGGCGCAGCCAGGTCACGTCGCCATGTATCGTTGGCTGCGTAACCAAGCGGACGCCTGGTGAGCCACCCACTATATAGCTGTAACATTTACTTGGCAGCGCGAGCTGGCGACATCGCCAGGGCGTCCTGGTGAGGTATGTCTGTAATGGTACTCAGCTGCATTCGATTAGATTGGAAGCCGACTCTAACACAGTCTGGGAGAGGCTGATTAATACTGTTAATTTGGTTATTTCTTGTGCTTCACTAATTAATGTCAAATATCTTTCAACACTTGCACAGTTTTTTGTTGAAATTATCCTCAAAGTTCAAAATGTTTCTGAGAATTAATGTTTTTACCTTCGCTGTGTAGTCTGTGGTCTAGTGGGTAACAAGAAAGGTAATAAATATGATGTGTGAGTATTATTTTGGGATTTCAAACAAGTAGCCTACTTATATTCCTATCTATTTATAAAACACGATATAGAAACACGCAGCTTTTTATACATATAGACCCAGCTTCTGTCCGCCGCGACGTTCGCGTGGAGGTCGGAAATTATCCCACAGGAACGTACCTACTACCGGGATTAAAAGTATCCTATGACCTAGCCCAGCTTTCTAATTACGCAACATATTTTCGTAAACGATAAAGACAAATCTGTTTCATTTTGACAGTTCAACAACATTCATTGCGTTATTTACGTTGCTCTGCAGTTTTTTTTTTCGAACTTACGGAGCAATGGATTAGCAATCTGTTTCAAAACGATTCAGATTCGGATTGATTTTGCATTACGTAATTAGGGTACAGGTCGTGGACTAACTGTGTGCCAAATTTCGAAATCCTCAACCATTAAGACTTGAAAAATGTATCAGACAGACAGAGTTACATTCGCATTTATAATAATTGCGCGCGCATTTTTTGCATTGTTTTAGAGGTTAAAAGTATGGATTCAAAAGCTGCCTTTTTGCATTATTGACTGCAGAGTTTAGGGTCTGAGGTTCGATCACCGGTTCGGGTACAGTAGGTATTTTTGGGTTTTTCCATTATCAAATTCTCAGTAGCTGCCCGTTACCTGGTCTATATTTGTAATGTTGTACCGGGTAAAAGAAGGTCGCCCCTTACTGCATGGAACTTATATTTTATTGGCGTAATGTGAGTTTTGTTTTTGGGTATTTGTTATTTTCGTGTTTTATTTGTTTTTTTTTTCCTTGCTTGCGTCATATTTTACCGCAAATAAACGTATTTTATTTCTTTTTTCTTTCTAACACTTTTACACGTCAATAATATTTTTTTAACTCAGACGGTTTTTTTTATCCGATTTTCTATTTGAGAAGAAACACCAAAAAAAACTCCAGTGGTCGTATTTTATAATCGGGACAATATCTTGATGAGAACAGGTGCCCCTTTGCTAAATATAAGCGTGGTGTTATACATATTATGTTATACAAAAAGTTTCGTGAATCAATCAACAGCTTCATAAAAGGCACATCAATAATTAATTTTTGTCGTAAATTATCCTTTTATGTGGTAAGTATTTACTATTTATGTAATGCAAATCTTGGCATTTCTGCAAAAGTTTCAACATTTGCAAGTCCTTGACTTTTGAGCAGAAACACTGTGGTGCAACTCATCTGAAATGTTCTTATGGTTATTAACATAAATATATAGGCTACATACTAGTGGTGTTAAGTATCGATGTTTGTCTATCGATATTTTCCTACAAAGAACTAATCACCGCTTCTCTTACTGTAGACATCATTATGATTCATCATCATCTGCCTTCCAGTCTAACCGACTGCAGCTGAATATCAGTATTTGATATATAGCGACAGCCTATCTGACCTCCACAACCCAGTTATGGGTAAACCGATACCTATTGGTAAGACTGATTGGCAGACTTTCGGGCTTCTGAGTACCCGTAACGACTATCAAATATCTATAAAGTCCCGGCTGTCATTTATAGCTTAACGCGCTTTCCGGGGCATGGAGGAGTCCCGGTATATAATGGATGGTCACTCAGCCAAGAACTGGCCTCGGCAGGCATAGAAACTTCGATCGGCCCGTGTGACTTATTACTGTTTAAGTACTGAATTAAAAATAAAAATCTATTGTCTAAAAAAAGTGTTGTCAACTTATGATAAGATTGATTGTTCTAAGTTTGGTGAACCGATCACAAATCTTACATGAGATTTACAAATCAGATTGTTCGATAAGCTGGCATAAAGCAGGGTATTTGTGGGTAGGCAGCAAAGTCGTCCCGTTTCCTAAATAAAATACGACAATCACCAAGCAAAACGTAATAATGGCAAAATGAGCTTTCAATGTGGCAGTTTAGCTCAAGCCCATTCTCAGAAGAGGACGAGCCGGTGACCTAAAACTAATATCGATAGCGTCTCAAAACTATCGATATTAAAACAACACTATTCAGATATCAGATTGCATACATTTTAATATTTGATATAAAATTACTCACATTCCATAACATTTTGCTAATTTAGGAAAATTTAATGTTTCTTATGAGAACATTATGTGCTAATATGGTTAATAGGTCACCTATTAATTGTATTCCACGGTCAGGAACAGGCCGAGGATGCTAAGAAATATGACATCAGCGCCTAAATTGCGTAACACAAATTCTTAATCCATTGTTTCATAAATCAATCTGCCCAGCCTAACCGTATGCAGCTATTTTACATGGAGCGATTGCCTATCTGACCTCCACAACCTAGTGTAATACGATACCCCTTTTATTTTCTTTTTTTTGGGTGGGTAATCATCAAATGACTTCTCCCGCTCTGGGCGGAGCGGGAGGGCGTGTCAGACTCTTACTGACTAAAACCCACCCGTGTTCGTTCAGTTGCCTTTACGTTGTCAGGGGCCACGGTGTCCATTTCAGACTTCCCAGCAACTCCAGCAGGCCAATGGGACCAATGTCCCATGGGACCCCTTCACTCGCTGACATCTCTTTGACGGCGCGTGGAACACAACGCGCCGTCGACCAGGACCTGGTCCTTATCGGACGGCGAGCTACCCATTGCTCACCGTCCGCAAGCCCGCGTCTACGGTGGCCGGGAATCGGCTTGTGATTCCCGACGCCCAAGGCGTATCCTCCTGCAGCGGCTAGGGGCGTGAGGGCGCGAAATTTGCCCCTCCCTCACGCGTTTCGCCTCCTCCTTCGCGATCATTACTATTTCGCAGAAGGAGGTGACGGCCCCCCATGCCCTCTCGCTCCGTACCATGGCCTAGACCAGGACCGGACGCGAGAGATCCCCGCCACCGATCGCCTCCACGAGGACATGGCGGTGCTCTGCCCAAGCCGGGCAGACCTCCACCATATGCTTCACCGTGTCCTCCGTGCGATCCACGCAGTGATGACACCCGGGCGTTACCTCCCGCCTTATCCAAAACAGGAACCTCCCGAAACAATCGTGCCCGGTGAGGACCTGCATCAAGCGGAAGGTGAGGACGCCGTGGCCCCTCTTCAGCCACTCCTCAAAGAGGGGACTTATCGCCGCAATAGTGGCGTGCCCAGCACGGGGTTGCGACAATCGCACTCTCCATGACGCCATGAGATCCCGTCGGAGCTCCGTCCGCTGTGCCGCGATTTATCGTGGCATTGGAGTTAACCCCAGCGTTTCGCCTCCTCAATACGATACCCCTTGGTAAGACTGGTTGTCAAACTTTCGGGCTTCTGAATCGTCAGGTGTCATTCAGGTGGATCGCCGTAACGACTGTCAAAGATCCACGAATGACACCTGTGACTAACGGCTTGACGTGCTTTCCAAGGCACGGAGGAATCTCAGTATGTAAAGATGGACACCCATCCATGGTCCAACCCCGGCAAGCGTAACTTAACCTAATGGATCAACCCGTGCGGCTGCTATTACTTAACCACGAGCTCCTCCTAAATCCATTACCATCGGTTGCTTTGCTGACGAATTTTTCAACTTATCAAAACATTCGTCTGCTAGACAACGTACATGACGCAATGTTGTTGAATTGTCAAAATCAAAGGCATTGCCATTGTCAGTATGTTATGCAGTTACCCTTTAGATTCAACTATTAGTGAAGCTGCGACCAAGCTTACGAGTATATCAGTCGTCAGAAGGGGCTATTATAATTATAACACTTTTACATTCGGATTAACGATAAAGTTATCTGACTATACTTTTCACCCGACTGTCTCAGAAGGAGGGTAATGTTTTTAAGTTAATCTTAGTCACCAGTAACTGATAGTGAACCTTGATTTCACTGGTCTTAAACCAAAATATACTGAGATATATATTTTGTATTGTTAAAAATAATGACTAAGTATACCTTGCTTTACCTGCCAATATGTACTATTTGAGATTGCTTTATTTGTTAAAAAGATCTATTCAGAAAAGCATCTGAACAGCGCTTTAAAATGATTATAAAACAAGTATAAAGACATGAATTTTATTATGCGTTCGATCATCAAAGATGCACAAAAGCGTAGTTTGCATGGCCCCAAAAATATTTAATAAATTGTCAAATGGAATTAAGGACTTAAATATTGGAAAATGTTATTATACTATTGACGAATTCCTTAGTGATAAATTGTAAGTTATTGATATTTATTTAATTTTGAGATTGTATTATTATCTTTAATTCCATTCATTATTTATGTTTATTTATGTTTAAGTCCCATGTAAAAGGGGGCGAGCCTGTTGCTATCAACCGGGCACTAATCCAGACTATGGGCTGCTACTGAGAAATTCCATTTGAGTAGGTAGCGTTGTGGATCATTTCCTAGTATTCATATAAACTCCTCCAATTAGGAAAATAACCTATTACCTAACCTGTTTTTCTTTATTTTCTTTCTTTAAATATCCTTTTGCAAAGTACTCTTCACGCCAATAGTGCAATAGGTTAGATGTAGCCTATTGCATGGGACTTAGGCATAACTGGCGAAATGTGGATGTACTGTAGGTACACCTCTGCCTAACTCTTCGGGGAAACAAGCCAAGACTGATGTTATGTTATGTGTGTGCAATCTCACTTTTTCTCTTTCCACTAACCCCAAGCCTACCTAGCCTTAGCCTATTCCGAATTCATTCTAGATCTCTCCAAGGTCTGCGCATGCGTATTGAGCATTAAATACTAAAATTAGATTGTATTCTGCTTCCTTATAGTTTTATTTGACCTTGGCTCAGTATTCAAATTCGCTGATGACATTATTAAGTATCCTACCAAGAATTGGCATACTTGTTTAATAAACATACCTCATTTATCTTATAAGAATTAGATGTCATATCATCTTGAGGTGTTGGTTGTAACCGGATAGTAACAGCTGCTTGTCACGTGAATATAACTACTGTTCAAAATGGTAATTTAAAAACATAATTGATGAACAGTTCAAATCGGATTTTCACCGTTCAGACCAAAGCAAACTGTACGCAAAATACACCAGGAAATTAACATGTTTGCAGTAGACAAATTCATGTTTATTGTGGTCAAAATCAACTCCAGCTGATCGCAGTCCACTGCTTGACATAGGCCTCTCCCAGGCTGCGCCACCACACTGTCTGAATCTTTATAAGGTCGTCGGTCCATCTAGCTGGTGGGCACGTCCCACGCTTCGCTCGCGGTCTCCACTCCAGGACTCGACTGCTCCACCGGCCATCGGTCCTTCGTCAAACATGGCCATCCCACTACCACTTCAGCTTATCGTGTGCGTAATTCCTTAGAACTATTTTCATTGTAGACAGTACACATAAGAAGGCAATAAATACCTAGAAATACTTACAAAATAAGGTTAATCCGACCCATCTGTGACGGGACCGCTTCATTTTGTCACTTCCACCTGGGGACAAAGAAAACATTGGTTTATTTACTTGTCAAGGGCATCATTACCTTCTAATACATAACATCACACCTGTAATCCCCGTAGGGTTAGGCAGAGGTGGCAATAATGTTTTAGTCCCATGTAACAGGGGCCTTTTGCTATCAACCTGGCAGAAATCCATGTCAGTAATGTCCAAAGTCAACTCAGAAAGTACCATATGAATTGGAGAAGTCACATTGGTACTTGCCCGGATTTGAACCCACAATTCCAAGTTATTGATAAAATCATAACCATGTCGTCGCTGTCACGCAGTCGAATAAAACAGCGGACAGCCCACGTGTCTTTTTTGACGTGGGTAAAAATCTACCTTCAGTTTTAAATACGCAGAATACGCTAGCTTCTGCTCGCGACCTCGTCAAATATACAATAAAACAAATCGTAAGGCACTCGGCAATAGGGAAGCTTTCTATCTAAATGGGAATATTCTTTGTAATCGTATTAGTACTTCCAGAGCTTACCTCCTACCTCCTACAAACAAACTGAGTTTTCCCTTAACAAACTTGCATTAGTTTAGATTAGTTTTGATTAACAGTTTCCACCATCAGTTCAGTGATTGTCTCTTGATAATTAATTTCAAACAAAATTATGTACAATCAATCTGCTTGCCTTGTCCCAACTATGTTGGGATCGGCTTCCACTCTAACTGGATGCAGTTGACTACCAGTATTTTGCATGGAGCGACTATCTATCTGACCTCCACAACCCAGTTACTGGGTAATACGATACCCCTTAGTAAGACTGGTTGTCAGACTTTCCGGCTTCTTACTACTCGTAACGACTGTTAAAGATCTACAAATAACAGCCGGGACCAACGGCTTTATGGATGGTCACCCATCCACGGACTGAACTCCGTGAGATTTGCTTAACCTTTGATCGACTCGTGCGGCTGTAATTACTTAGTCACTAGGCCCTCCGCGTTGCAATACATAAACATTTATAATTAATGACAATCATAGACAGGCATAAAAACAGCACTCCCTTTACTTTACTTCACTTCACGTTGAGTAAAGTGAAATGTAAGACCTTGTGTAGCTAGTGATGGGACGTGTTTATCGATATGTTAATCCGATAATATCGACATTGGAATTTGATAAAACTTCATGTTGGTTAGTAGTGTGGTTTTCCTGTAAAATATTTTATTTTAACTTGATGAGCTTAGCTGTTGCTGATTAATTTATAGTAAGCATATTAAATATTAGCAAACCTTACAAACATGCTAAGAAATTAAATAAATTATTGCACAAAATATGCCGTACAAAGGCAAAACAGGATGTGTATAGTGGTCAAATTAAGATTTTTCGTCTGCAGATGATGCATGAATAGAAAAACTATACATTTTTTGATAATGCATGCAAATCCATAAAAAGAGACCAACTAATTTAGGCGAATTCACACTATTGTATAATCTTTTTTGCGAAACTTAACCGCCTATTTTATTATTTCGTTACTGACCTCTGCAGTTGGGAAATAAACCTAGCAAAAACCTTGTCTATAATGTATTTTTTTTACATTTTAATTTGTTAATACATAGTTGCAAAAATGTTCAATTGATTGATTCATTATGAGCCAATTGTGTCCTACTGCAAGGAAAAGGCTTCTCTTTCTTATTATTGTATAAAATTAAGTAATAAAAATTATAATAATAAATTTTTAGACCATTCTAGAATGAAAAGCTTGCAGTTTTAAAGATTTTTTTCTGTTCCAATTGATTTTATTCTGGATATGTTGGGATATATCCGTTGTGATTTACTGTTATTTTTATTTTGCAGTTTATTTATAGTCTCTTAAGGAAAAATTGCTCAATTATTTGTATCTCCTACAAACTCACTCAGTACAAAGACATAACTGTGGCACATTTCTGAAATACAATCAACAATCAGTAGAAGGCTAACTTCTGTTACTGGTCGTTGCTAAAGTATTTACAATGTACACTGTCGCTTGGTTAACCTTGGGGGATAAGCAGAATTTATAACGATAGCTTATTTATACGACGGAGGTAAAAGGTAAGATTATCATCCTCTCCACCACCGATTATCCACCTCGGGGTTAAATCAACACAATATCCTTAAAAAAAAAATTGTAACAAATAATCTTATCGTCCGGTCATGTTCTCAAATAAAAATATTGATCTAAGATAAGCCGAAGCTTGTATAATTTTGTGGTTTGTGGTCAAATCTCATTCAAACAACGTATGCTTTTTTATGGCAGTTAGTGCCGTTTTCGACAATTTGGTAAAGTCAGCATGTGTTATTGAAAACTGTGCTTAAATATAAAAAAGAAGAGATAGTTAGGTACATAATACACGAATAAAAGACTTTTTTGACAATTAATATGACATGACATCAAGCCTGTATTCCCCTAAGGGTCAGGTAGAGGTGGACCTATAGTATACACAAATATCGTCAGTTATCTTTAAGGCCCATCTACTAAGTGGTGAGCCTTTTGCTTTTTTTATTTTTTTTATTGGTAATTAACTGTAATTTAGACGTATGATTGAAATAAAATGAAACTCCATCACAATAGGTATTATGATATAGGTTAACTAATCAGAGACTTGATCAAACTTTTAAACTCAAGAGTTAATCGAACGAGCAAAAGTAACAACACAAGTCATTGTTTGTGTTGGTATGTTTTTGTTAAACCAATTAATGTAAAACTTAATTTTTGAATAAAATAACCTAAAAAAAACTATCGACATTTGTTACCGATGCTTGCCCATCACTACACAAGACAATAGACTCTGATATACGATACGGTGGTACTTCCTATCATTGTGTATACTTATATGAACAAATTAGTTATTTAACAATAACGTTATGTCCGTAGGGAAATAAAAAATAACAGGAATTTACTACATTTGGCGGATAACTGGATGTTATGGTGCGAATCAGAAGGTACCTTTGTGGACTGCGCTGCGCTGAGTTCATTGATAGATTATTTAAGAATTTGGTATTTAATTAAAAAAATTGGCAGATTTTGTTATTAGCAGACAGAGGGACAGTGCCTATCCTCTTGATTAAATGAAAGAGAGGATAGTTAGTATTTGATTTAAATGAGAGAGGGGATAGTTACGTCTTTGGTTAACCATGAGGAGAGAGAAAGAAACTTGTATAGCGTAAACAAAATTGACAGCCTCCGTTTCTGAAAGCCTAAGTATTCAATTTATTTATTCTGTTTGAAATCTAAGTCATTATGATTGGTGGTTGTCATTTCAATAAGGAACCACGCACGAACTAAGATACTATAAATTTATATTCACAAAAATCTGGGTCTCCCTTGTTTCATCGAAAAGAAATTGCCAAATTATCACTTCCCAAACAATTTTTCGCATAATTTCATTTGCCAAATTATTACTTAGCAAAAAATCTCTTTACAAATAATTGTAACGCAAACCTAATGTTTAGCATGTGAACGTTTATACAATAACTTGTTTACCAACTAGAACTTTTACCAATTTTTATGTAGTCAAATAGTTCGAATTACTCATTTTACGCAAAAAAAAATTGCCAAATATTTAGTAGATTTTTTTAAAATAATTAATTTCGTGTAACTATGTAGTTCAGTTTCAGGTAGCCTGTTTTTTTCCATAGTTTCTTTCTATATAATCTAGTCGTTTTTGGCACTCGCCGGCCGCTGCCGCGGCACCGCTCGCTTCGCTCGCTCGGCTCGTGCGTAGGTCACAGTTTTAACCTAACCTAACCTAACCTTTATATTTTTGTCATACCAAATCGTATGACGAAACGTTTATTGTCTAAAGATTGTTTGCTGTAATAAATAATTATATTAAAGACCAAATGCCTAAATGACATTATCCTTGATAATATTCTGCCAAGTAAAAATTTGACCAAATGAAAATGTGCGTACTAAAATAATTCCAAACATTGCATTGGTATAAAAAAAGGTTGCAAAAATTTGTTTGGGTAGTGATTTTTTGGCAAAATCTTTTCGGCAAAACGGCAGGATCCCCAAAAATCTACCACATTGTCCATTTCCTTCCAGGCTGCTGCAGGTGCAGAAAACCTCAAACGGCGCAAATAGCAACGTTACTGGTAACTATATTTTTAAGCCATTTAACGTTGAGTGCTCATCGAATATTTCGGGACATCGCCAAGCGGTTGGCCGACTCTTCACGTACCCAGAGCGCTGGCCAATTCTGCGGCCAAATAGCCAGCCATTTGGGCACTTTTCCCGCTGACAGCGATGCGGATGAATTTGTTGATGCCCAATGAGCTCTTCCTTTTATTTATTTTTCTTATTTTTTTTTTTACATACTCGTATATACATAGTATATAAAATATGTAGTTTGTTGTATTTAATACATAGTTAATGTATAAATCAAAGATATTATAATCGTGTTTTCAAGTTAATCATAAAAATACAGACTTCTCATTTTAACAAAACAAGTTCTAGAACTCGGATAAAACGAACAATAACACTTGGTATAAAACTCTACATATAAAGAGTAGCTCTACATACTCTACATAGAGAAGGCAACCGCAGGGCGTTCACCTTCGCGACGTCCTTGCGTAGAGCACTTTTACCTTTTGTAATAATATCAAGCGGGTAATATTGTCACGATTTTTATTTTAAAATGGTAGGTAGAATTTGTATAGGTAGTTGGCAAGCCTGGAGCTGTTTTCCTGCACGGAAAGGTCTGTTATCATACAGAGAAGGTATGAGAATTGATCACCACGCTTGCTCACTGTGTGTTGGAAACACGAAACACAACATACGATAAAAATACTGAAGTAAAATGTTTGAAAAATAGCAGTGTGTATTCACAGCTGCACCAAAAAGCATCATCAACCATCCATCCATCTCAGCAACCTGTCGTGGACATAAGAAAATTGCACTTGAATATACAACAAATATACCTATTCATCAAAATCATTGAGCGCTTACAACGAGACTGCAGTACGTAGCGATCGCTTGACGGGTTATGCCAGACAGATGCTGCCTGATGGTCTAATGAACCTCTGGGGACAAGCTTCGGCTCGACCTTAATCGACCGACCCGTGCGGCTGTTACTTGCCACGAGCCCCCTGTACTCCTTCTACTATAATTGTTAGTGAAACAGATACAGCAGTAGTATCGAAGGTCGTCCCACACGTGACGCGCCGCACAGCGCCACGCTCCACTGCCTACCCACTTTCTCTGCTCACTTGAAGTTATAACAAGAGCATTGTTTTATATTAACATTATGTAAGTTATGCGTTTTATATGATCATTTTGTTATATTGCGTAATTTGTATAAGGTTTTTAACGCCTTGTTCTAAAAGAAAATAATTATGATGATTAAAAAAGCACAGCACTTGTAATTTAAATAATGGAATAAATAGCTTGCGTGTAACTAAACATATACATTTGTTTCTTGTGATAATTAGGTTCCTAATTGAGACCTCGGATACTTTGTTATCATTTGAGATATATTATAATCACGTCCTCTTTTAAACAGTGTTTTAATTAATTACAGATAAAAATACTATGACAATACAATACAATAGGTTCGCCCCCTATTACAAGGACTTAAAAATAACTGTCGAAATGTTACACCTCTGCCCTACAACAGTCCCCTGTAGGCGTGGTGTAAAAATACTGCGGGAGTTATCTTTTTGTAGGTTTGTGGTGCAAAATGTTGCCGGATAAAAGCCCCTTCTGATACAGAGAAGGCGCGAGCATTAACTAAATCGCTTGGTCAAGACGGGTTACCGATTCCTTTTCCTTCACCGATTTAAGTGATGTCTAAGATAGTCAAAGTGAAATAAAGATGTCTAAAAAAAACTTAGAAAGTACTTGAATTGAAAAAGTCACATTGGTACTTGCCTTGATTTGAACTGACAACTTCGTGCATGAGAAGTAGGTACATATGGCTTATTTTTATTCATAATAAAAAAAAAAGTTTTTTTTTTTACTTCATTATTTTTAATGATTGGACTTAAATATGTAGGTGCGCAAGAACTAGATAAAGGCCCAATATAATCGTCTATAAGTAATGGTAAATGAAACTACCTATATATTTCAATTCATGCCGGTCCCATTTAAGGCCCTGCCTACACCATAAGGGTAAAAGCGCAATATACGCAATTTGCACTTAATACAACTGAATTTGAATACAATAAATAATTTCTTATCACGTAATGTTACCGTTACGTAAGTGACGGAAGGACAGACGTGACTGCACTGACCTACATTATGTTTGAAATTATAAACAAGGTGAAATTCTGCTAATAATCATTATTATTGTAACGTAGTTATAACGGTGTAACACAGTTTAGTGTACACTCAGGTAAAAAAATCACTGAGCATTTCGAAATTTCAATAGGTTACCAGTACCCTAATTACATAATAAATCGGAATTTGAATCGATTTGAAACAAATTGCTAATCCATTGATTCATAAGTTCGAAAAAAAATCTGCTCAACAACGTAAATAACGCAATGAATGTTGTTGAACTGTCAAAATGAAACAAATTTATCGTAATCGCTTACGAAAATGTATTGCGTAATGAGATAGCTGGTTATTATTTTAAGTGTATCCTACCTGGTAAACGTATACTAACTTGGTTATTATTTTGTATACCTATCATGCTCTTCTTGGTGTTCCAACTATGTCCTACATTACAATAATTAGTAACTTATGTATGAAGATTTGAAAGGCAAAAATCTGAAAGCGACCTTTTACGCTATTTTGATTCCGGTAACACCATTTAATCAATGCACCAATTAGTTCTGGAACAGAATTGAAAATCAAATAACCTACTTGCAATGGGTGTTAGGGCCAAAACTTTAAAATAACTATTTATCTTGTCCTGCAAAATCACCACAAAATCTGGGTTGCCAATATTTAAAACAAATTGACAAACAATGTGAGCAACTTAAAAAATAAACGACAAATCAATCATTCCGTATGACAATGACATAACAACATGTAATTAAAATTGAAATATACTTAAATCTATTAAAGTGTGTCTGTAACCAATTGTTTGACATCATACAAATACCGTGTAACATTGGTCATACACACACAGTCATACAAAATTATGATTGACGTGAAACGTGGGAATTTATAACTGTTGTGCAATGATAATATTATAAACCTGGTATTGTCCCACTGCAGAGCAAAGGACTTCTCATACAGAGGTGGAACGAGCATTGAGCACCAAGATTGTGCACTGTGTGTTGGTGATTTTAGACCATTAATTAAATACAAATATTAAACGGTTCCGTATGTAGTTTTATAATACGAAATAGTTTTGCTCAATAATTAAGATTTAGAAAACTGAAGTGTTAATCGGCTTTTGTAGCCAGGGCTAGGACGCTGGCTTTTGACGTTCAAAAGTGCCTTTTTTGTGCCTAATTGAAATAAATTATTTGACTTTGACTTTGGAACCGATACAACCAAATTGAGGCCCCCGCACGCGCCTCAAATCTCATATTTGTTTGGGGAACCTCGTACGGTTGACAACCTTGAAGCTATTTACCTAATGCCTATTAACTATCCTATTTACTTAATATATCTGTTTTCTCTCTCTAACTTTATTTAAATATTTGTTTAGTACTGGTACAGTACCGATACCGATGAGGAAGACCAATAGTACAGGTACTACATCTGGTACCGGTAGTAATAGTACAGTACTACGTCTAGTGCCAGTATCACACCAAAGCCAATAGTACCGGTTTCCGATAATACTGATATGTCAAACCCTGTTTGTATCTGACTGTACCAGAAGCACAAATTATTACAAATTAAGGTTTGACAGATTTCTATGTTGATACCTACACGGTGCTCACATTTACACATTGCATCCGACCTCGGTAATTACTGACAATATTTTCGAACATCCTACAAACTAATTAACGACTTATGCAAAGATCATCTTAGTAAAATACAAATTTATTATTGCCTATGATCGTCACGAGAATCAAAGGTCAGTTGCCGAGTGACGATCAAGTGACAAAGTGCCATAGACTTAACAAACTATTGTATAACATATAAAGAACCAGTTTACCCGACTGCGGAGAGTGAACAGTTTGTATGGGATCCTGCCGTTTTGCCGAAAAGATTTTGCCAAAAAATCACTACCCAAACAAATTTTTGCAACCTTTTTTTATACCAATGCAATGTTTGGAATTATTTTAGTACGCACATTTTCATTTGGTCAAATTTTTACTTGGCAGAATATTATCAAGGATAATGTCATTTAGGCATTTGGTCTTTAATATAATTATTTATTACAGCAAACAATCTTTAGACAATAAACGTTTCGTCATACGATTTGGTATGACAAAAATATAAAGGTTAGGTTAGGTTAGGTTAAAACTGTGACCTACGCACGAGCCGAGCGAGCGAAGCGAGCGGTGCCGCGGCAGCGGCCGGCGAGTGCCAAAAACGACTAGATTATATAGAAAGAAACTATGGAAAAAAACAGGCTACCTGAAACTGAACTACATAGTTACACGAAATTAATTATTTTAAAAAAATCTACTAAATATTTGGCAATTTTTTTTTGCGTAAAATGAGTAATTCGAACTATTTGACTACATAAAAATTGGTAAAAGTTCTAGTTGGTAAACAAGTTATTGTATAAACGTTCACATGCTAAACATTAGGTTTGCGTTACAATTATTTGTAAAGAGATTTTTTGCTAAGTAATAATTTGGCAAATGAAATTATGCGAAAAATTGTTTGGGAAGTGATAATTTGGCAATTTCTTTTCGATGAAACAAGGGAGACCCAGTTTGTATGTATGTTTCAAGGGGATCCTGCCGTTTTGCCGAAAAGATTTTGCCAAAAAATCACTACCCAAACAAATTTTTGCAACCTTTTTTTATACCAATGCAATGTTTGGAATTATTTTAGTACGCACATTTTCATTTGGTCAAATTTTTACTTGGCAGAATATTATCAAGGATAATGTCATTTAGGCATTTGGTCTTTAATATAATTATTTATTACAGCAAACAATCTTTAGACAATAAACGTTTCGTCATACGATTTGGTATGACAAAAATATAAAGGTTAGGTTAGGTTAGGTTAAAACTGTGACCTACGCACGAGCCGAGCGAGCGAAGCGAGCGGTGCCGCGGCAGCGGCCGGCGAGTGCCAAAAACGACTAGATTATATAGAAAGAAACTATGGAAAAAAACAGGCTACCTGAAACTGAACTACATAGTTACACGAAATTAATTATTTTAAAAAAATCTACTAAATATTTGGCAATTTTTTTTTGCGTAAAATGAGTAATTCGAACTATTTGACTACATAAAAATTGGTAAAAGTTCTAGTTGGTAAACAAGTTATTGTATAAACGTTCACATGCTAAACATTAGGTTTGCGTTACAATTATTTGTAAAGAGATTTTTTGCTAAGTAATAATTTGGCAAATGAAATTATGCGAAAAATTGTTTGGGAAGTGATAATTTGGCAATTTCTTTTCGATGAAACAAGGGAGACCCATGTTTCAAGTTTGATTAAGTTTTGCGTTTTGTTTTTTTAAATGTAGTCACTCTTAATTCAAGTAAAATGTTCCAAACTTTTGATTATGCATTGTATTTTATGTGTTACCGATTGATTCCGAGCTAAGAAAATGCTATTTCAGCTTATAATGTTGTACACGGCGTCAAAGGTATTAAATCAATATAATTAACGAATAGCATATTTTATTGAATTTTAGCTACTGCCTATCTGATCTCCACAGCTCAGTTACTGGGTAACACGATACCCAGTAACTGGGCTAGGTATTAAGATCGAGCAAAAAACGCCGAAAAAAACAAGTTTCTTGTATGGCCACCCCCTCAAATTAATAACTTTATTGTATTATTTGTTGTTATAGCTGCAATAGAATACATAATCTATGAACATTTCAACTGTCTACCTAGTACGGTTTATGAGATACAGCCCGCTAACAGACATACGGATGGACATCTTATTCTAGGTGCATTGTCTTCACATATAATTATATAATTAGTGTATACAAGATATAATGATTTTTTTTAAAGAGTAACGGTGGAGTTTCTTGCCCATTCTTCTCCATACGAAAACTACCTTTTGGAATGGGCGACTAGAATTAGTTATTATAATTTTTTGTAAATAAAACGTTCAAACGTGCCTTTTTTGTGCCTAATTGAAATAAATTATTTGACTTTGACATACTGTGGAATTGGAGGCTTATTAATAGGGTTCCGATTGGTACCTTTTGGGTATGGAACCCTTATATAATGAAAGTATTTTTTTTAATATAATATTTTGTCACAGTCTAAATATAACTACATCTGTATTGTAAATACAGTACACTGCTCGGCCTCCGCGCGCCCGACCAGGTCGGCAAGGTCGCTTTACAGACATACGTGTACATATTATGTACATACACAGAATGAGTTCTATACATACATTCAGTTTGGTCATTGCTCTCAATAGATGTAGGTTAATTGTTAGGTATCATCAGTTCAATGAATGTGAGACCTTGCTGTAGCGACTGCCTATCGGACCTCCACAACCCAGTAACTGGGTAATAGTACTATACCCCTTAGAAAGAATAGTTGTCAAACTTTTGGGCGTCTGACGATGTAACGACTGTCAAAGATCCATTAATGACAGCCGGGACCAAGATACGTAATTGGTTAGAACGTGCAATAAACTGGCCCGAAGGAATGATACCTGAAGCTGTGAACACTGAACAGGAAAGGCTCGAGATTTGTAATACTGAAGATGTTGAAAATCTACCACCACTTACTACAGAAGCTTTGACATCTATATTTACACCTCGAGTTTCCACCACATTTACAAGACACGTTTGTTACATAAGAACAAATTTCTTGTAAAAAGTTTCAAATCTAACTTAGAGAGATGTTTTAATGATTCCAATGGTTATAATTCTGTAAATACATACCTGATATAGTCGCGAATCATATTACAAGATACAACCTGGCACTGACCTGCCAGTTGCAAAAAAACGTAAGAACAATTTAATTTCGCGGGCTACAACTGCGGATTGACCTTAACGTGCTTTCCGAGGCACGGAGGGTCTCGGTATGTAAAGAAGGTATGTAAATGAGAATCACATATTCTCAAAAAATAAATGACACGAATTCACTGCTAAAGTAGGTATCCCTACTATCGTGAAGCATGTTTACTAGAAAACATTTTGAACAAGACAGATGAACAAAAAGCAGCCGCCGGAAATATCAATGGCAGCTGTAACGTGTTACATAACCTCTCTTTGATAAAGTCGGTCAAGAAACTAATAGTATTAAGTGCCTACCGTTAGATGTAAATGAATTATTGTTATGTTATTTTTAAGGCGTTATGTAATTTAAGAAGTATTGTTGTTGACACCAGGTTTGGGGCCTATCATGTAGGTGTGTGCAGTTCTCGTGACACAAATGTTGGAAATCATTAGTTGACCGATGACCGTTTTTGTGATTATAGTAAAATAACAAAAAAAAAACTTTGATGGTTTGGTCGTAAAAGACGCCTCGGAAAATGGAATTCAAACTCAAACTCAAAGCATTTATTTCAATTAAACCATTTACAGGCACTTTTGAATTGTCAAAGAGTCAGTCAGTTAGTCAGAAAGTTGAAGCTAGTTGATCTCTATGGAGAAGAACGGGCAAGAAACTCCAAGGACACTCTTTTAAATATAAAAATTACAAAATCCTGGGTACATTACTCTTGTTGATTCTTTAAGTGAGAACAATGTTAAAAAAAATATAAAAATCGTAAATGATTAAAAATATAAGATTAAAAATAAGCCCTGGCAGATAAGAGATGACCAGTCTCAACTGACGGCGCCCGTTCACGAACATGACGCGTGGATCAGCACCATCCAGCTCAACCATTTTGTAGGGAACCGAATGATCCAACACACTCGCCACCATCAGCTAGACATTAAGTGAGCATGACATACTCTCAACTACCCTACTCTTTCAAGTCAAAATCAACATAATAACATAGTAAACGACTCCATGGTACTCACATTTACAAAAATTGAAAATAAAAATGCGTCTAAGTTATACAAAACTATAGTTTGCATTTTATTTAAAGAATTTTACCACGAAAAGAAAGAAAATCTATATTATCTATTGGAGTATTAAATAATTAAAACTTGGTTTAAAAAAAACAAAATAAACATTATTTTCGTAGTCAGAAAAAAAAAAAAAAGGGGAAGCAACTCTACCAATTTTTTATTTTTAACTAGTGAGCACAGCTAATTAAACTTAGATTAAACTATACCAATGAGACAGTTAAAGTATCTAAGTATAAAATCTACAAATCCAGAGGCCTGGTTCGGTCTTTGACCAAATAATTAGCATTGCCATTCAACGTGGCAATGCTGCCAGTCTCCTGGCCACGTATCCGGATGACAGCGATGCGGACGAGTATTTCGACGGCTAAGTATCCTTATGTTTTTGTAATTGTTTTTGTAATCTTCCATAAGAAGACAGGTAGTATTTTTTTAAGCCCAAGGACAATCAATCGTCTACCTAATAATAGTCACTAAAACATTGACATGTTGCGTGCGCAGGTGTTAATTATTACCTCAATACTTCAGTATGACCGCGCGACCTGCTGACCCACTTTGTTCTTATTTACTTTACTTGTTATTGGTGAATGTGATTGAACCTCCATTAAACTGAGTGTGAAGAAAGGTTATTGTTTAGTTAGTGTACGATAATCAGAATTTACTTCCTTGTTGACCTACCGGTCGCAAGCGGGACTATTTTGCGTGGGGTCCTGAGTTGGATCACTTATTGGTTTGGCCTTTTTTTTGGCTAACCTATGTTGCTGGGATAAGTTCTCCCCCATATTTTTCCAATTTTCCTTCTGTTGTGCCTTCTCCGGCCAATCAGTTAGAAAGAGTCCAAACCATCACGCCCACGTTTCTTAGGCCTGCCCCGGTGACGACGCCCGTCATCCCCGACCCCCACCCTGTTTTTCCTATTAATAAAATGAAATGTCCAAAAGTCTGAATTTCACCATCGTTAACTTCCTATAGCAATCCACCGCGGGGTGTACGTTTATCCAATTGCTAGGCATTTAACTCGATCCCAAGGTTCTGATCCAGCTTCTACCAGCCCTTCTGGTCTGATCTTCGTTTCACCTATCAGGCTTATAGGGTGTCCAACCCTTAGGTTCCTATGGAGAAGAACGGGCAAGAAACTCCACGGACACGCTTTAAAAAAAAAAAAACTTACAAAATATTGTTTTTTGATTGTTTACATCATTCATGTTGAAATTATACATGTGAGAACAATGTAGAAAGACGTGCACGTAAAAAGCGTCCGTAATAAAAAGAATAAACAAAAATCAAATCAAAAATTAAAAATAAGCCGTGGCAGATAAGAGATGACCAGTCCCTACTGATGGCGCCCGTTCACGAACATGACGCATGGATCAGCACCGTTTAGAACCAGCCAACCATTCAACCAGTCAACCATTTTGAAGGGAACTCAACGATCCAACACACACGCCACCACCAGCGAGACATTTGAGTGAGCATGACATACTCTTAGCCGCCAGGGCATATTAAGTCAATGAAAGACGTACCCAGTAAATGGTAGCTTTATAGAAGGTACATGGTCACAGTGCTCACACATGTGCTATGCAATTATACAATAAAAAAGACATTGAAGTTATACAATTCAATTAAATTCAGCAGCTCCAACAATATTTTCGAATGCTAATCAATTAGTTTATGCGCCCTTGTGGAGCTGGACCAGCGTTGAGCCAAGCATTTTTGTCAGCGATATAATCCCCCAGCTTATAATATGCTTGGCAGCATAGTGTGCGTTTAATACAAGATTTAAATTTAGTTTCATTTAGTTGTAGTATATTGGTCCCTATTTCTAGTATTATAATTGTGTCTTTCACCTCTTTTACTGAAAAGATTAAGGCCGGCCTCCAAGCATAGCCCTTTTCAAAGCTCGCTGAGGTGTTTTAAAGTGGATCACTCGTACTGAGAGTGTCCACGTCTCGTCTCCGTTAGTCATAACAACTAGGACATAACCACCTCTGTAGTTTAGTGGTTAGACCACCTCTGTCAGACCCAGAGGTCCCGGGTCAGATTCCCCGTGGAGAATAAAAATTGTGGTAGGGCTTGTCACAATGTTAACAGCATTTTTGTTTCGGCAGTTAGAGGTAAGATAACCAGTTCCTCTGTGGTTGAAGATTTCGGGTGAAGGTCGCTTCCACCTCATCATTTACCATCAGGCGAGATGCAGGTCAAGAGCATCCACGAAGCGGCAAAAAATAATAAAATACCCAAGCATACTCGTAACTGGCGAAAAGCTGTTCTATACACCACTCTTAAGACAGCGCCCTCTACCATCACAACCCGCACCTAACCTGTCACTCCTCAACAGTCTATCAAACATTTAGATCTTTCGCAAGTGACCTAAAGATAGTTTTATTGCGTCACCTAGACATAATGGCGGACAGACGGACTGCCGGACAGTTACGTCGAAATTTTGCAATGGATCATATAATGTGGTATTCCTTTGAGATTGATGCGTAACTGTATTCCTAGGAGAGATAGGTAATATGAATTTGAAGGCCATATTGCAACACGGTACCCGGTAGGCCTGGTTGTCAGGCTTTTGGGCTTCTGACTACCCGTAACGACTGTCAAAGATCTACAAATGACAGTCGGGACCGACTTCCGTAGGAACAAGGAACCCTTACAGTTTCCCCATATCCAACTGTCTGTCTGTCTGTCTGTCCGTCTGTTGACGGACAGACACAGTTATAAACTCAATTTCCTTTGTATTATATAATTGCATAGCACAGGTGTGAGTACTATGTACTAAAGAGCTACCATTTACCGGGTAATATGTAGTATTTCATTGACTTGAATGTGCCCTGGCGGCTGTGAGTATGTCATGCTCACTCAAATGTCTCGCTGGTGGTGGCGCGTGTGTTGGATCATTTAGCTCCCTTCAAAATGGTTGAGCTGAATGGTGCTGATCCATGCGTCATGTTCGTGAACGGGCGCCGTCAGTTGGGACTGGTCATCTCTTAGCTGCCATGGCTTATTTTAATTTATTTTAAGTTTTTGAATGATTCTTTATTTTTTCTTTTTATTACGGACGCTTTTACGAACGTGCACGTCTTTCTACATTGTCTACATTGTTCTCACATGCATAATTTCAAAATGAATGATGTAACCAATATTTTGTATCAATTTTTTTATTTAAAAGAGTGTCCGTGGAGTTTCTTGCCCGTTCTTCTCCATAGGTACCTACTACGCTTTGGAATGGGCAACTAGCTTCATATTTTTGACTGACCGACCCCTTGACAATTCAAAAGTGCCTGTAAATGGTTTAATTGAAATAAATGCTTTGAGTTTGAGACGGCTTAGCTCAGAGACGGTTAGTACTAAAAAGCTGTAATTTGGCATGGATAAACATATTAATCACGCCGACAAAGTGGTAAAATTAAATCAAGTTTTTTTATTTTTTTTGCGTACACGTAAAGAGGGTTTTTTTTTCTCTTCAAACATGTTCTCCCATACATCCCTTATGGGAGAACATATTTTTTAACCACAACGTTAAGTTTTTGCCTTCAATATTCATGGTCTGACACGCACTTGGCCGGTTTTTCAGATATTGGTGGCACGTTATAGAACTTAAATAATAATAATTTGGTGCACAAAATTATTCTCGCATTCACACAATCCACTCTTACGAAGAAAAACGGTATTTTAGACATCGTAAGTTTTTAGGGCATATTGATGTAGCCATAATCGCTCCAGTTGTCACAATCTTGGCGAACATCGTTTTTTTAAGAATCTTACCAGTTTGTAAGTTAATAAAATTTTACAAAGTGCCCATGGAATTTCTTGCCCGGTCTTCTCCATAGAGATCTTTACTTTGGAATGGGCAATTTTCTGCCAAACAGACCGACTCCTTGACTATTCAAAAGTGCCAATAAATGGGTTAATTTAAATGAATGCTTAGATTTTATTGGAATTAGGTAGATAGGTACATCTCTTACATTCGATATAATACATTAAATAGCGTTAAACAGTCCCAGTTTGCCACTACGTATACCTATATACATATATGTATACTAAAGTATGTACAACCCATAGTTGGCGTCACTTGCTATTCTCACTAATTAAGACAAAACCAGTTTTGTCTAAAGCTACGATGAGACCAGTCTCTGCTTTTATTAATGTAAAAAAGGCTGTCTGACATCCGTAATTGGAAACTTGATTTTTTATATTTTGCTTGTTTGTCTAGTTGAACTAGTGGTACATATTGCGACTGTTGAGCGTGGGATCCTGGGTTTGATCCCTTTTATCGGGCAAAGTATTGTTGGATTCTACATCAGGTTATTCTCAAGCAAACCAAGGGGTATCGTGTTACCCAGTAACTGGGTATAGGCAGTCGCTCCATGTAAAATAATGGTTTTCAGCTGCATCTGGTTAGACTGGAAGCTGACCACAACATAGTTGGGAAAAGACTTGCAGATGATAATAAGATAGACAAGTGCCCCTCCTTAATCAAAATAAAATATCCTTAAAGTAAATAAATAAAAAGTTACTCTATTGCTAATCCATACTTTAAAGTCTTATGCAATAACTCAATTAATAACTTACAATTAGTAATGCTAATTTGATTCACGAAAATAGTCATCAAATGGCATTTTATGTCATACTGCTATAAAATCTTTAAACACCTAATTACGAGCTAACTTTATGTCATTTATTCTAATGTGGATTATTATTAAAAAGGCTTTATATAATTTTTATGAAAGTAAAGTTTTTACTTATTTTAATTCTTTTATCTCGTGTTTTGTGGGTGTTAATGTAAGTGTACCTATGGTACACCCACATTTCACCAGTTATCTTCAAGTCCCATGTAATAAGGGGCGAGCCTATTGCCAACAACCGGCTACAAAACCAGACTGTTCTCCACTTCTTTTTCTTTTTCTTCTTTCCTTTCTTTCTGGTCTTTTAGATTATTATTATAAGCCCGTGTGGTCTCACTGCAGGGCAAATACCTCTGTTCCCTCTTGTCCCGGTCTACTGCGAGTGTGGGCGGGCTTTCTTTTGTATGGGTACTTGTACATCATATATTTTATACTTTAGTGGTAGCTTGTGTATTTTATTTAAGATTGGTCATACTGCCTCGTTGGTCTAGTGGTCGCAAGCGCTACTGATGAGCATGAGGTCCTGGGTTTGATTCCCGGGTCGGGCAAAGTTTTATTGGGTTTTTCTATCGGGAATTTCTCAGTAGCTGCCCGGAGTCTGGATTTGTGCCCGTTTGATGGAAAAAGGCTCGCCCCCTATTACATGGATTTAAAACATAACTGGCGAAATGTGGGAGTACCTAATACAGGTACACCTCTGCCCAACCCTTCGGGGACATAAGGCGTGATGATATGTTATATTGGTCAAAACAAATTGATTAAATCCTGAATAACAAACTTGCTATCAAACCTACACACATACAATTAATACAAGATCAACCAAGTAAATAGGAAAGTAATAACATGGTCATATAAATCCAGGTTTGTGATATTGTGCAATAGTAGATTCGTGTCTGTAAGAGCACTCCTGCGAAACAAATTAACAATTTTGTGAGGCAATGTTTAAAAAGTAGCCAAGTGCACCGTCCGCCGTACGATATTGAACACCACATATTTTTATTATTTGTTGTTATAGCGGTAATAGTAACACACACTGTGAACATCTCAAGTGTCTAACTATTACGGTTTAAAAGATACAGCCCTGTGACAGACGGACGGATAGCGGAGTCTTAGTAATAGGCACCATTTTGGTACGGAACCCTAATAACTATTCGATATCACGTTAAAATGTCTCGAAGGGAGTGGAGACGGCTCAGAGATGTGTGGACGACGAAGACATCATGCTGTGACGACCTCAAATATTAGGTAACACTTTCATACACTTATATGCCTCAACATCCAATGAGGCAACGTATAATAAACAAACAGACAACAGAATCAATTTACTTATGTAAGTAAAATATTGCTTCAACAAAGACTATAATATAACAAGTTACAATGCAAACAATACATAACAAAGAAATAACACATAATCTTGGGCAATACTGAGCAATACCTAGTATTAGTATTGTCTCATTTGTATTCCTTCTGCGGCCGAGGCATACGAAATAAACAAAGAAAATGGTATTTAAAATTTTAAAGGGTGATTGATGTAGTTGTTGTCTCAGCATTATTCATTTGTATTTAATTTTGTTTTTTTCGAAATGATAAACAGCTATGTAAGCTTATTGACGTTCAAAAGTGCCTTTTATGGTGCCTATTTGAAATAAATGATTTGACTTTTACTTTGAAAAAATAAATACTTCACTGGTCATCAAAATGGTCATTTAAGTATAAAAATTGGGTGAAATGTCTATTTTATTAGTTTATAGTTTCCAATATGCTTTTAAAGATTTGGTCTCGGAAAAAATAATTGCCTGTAACCATGAAAATATTGAAGTTAATCTTAAACATAACTGACATCTAATTGGTGACGTCAACCTGTATTTACTAATATATAACCAAAACAATAGTATTATGATTCCTATGTAGTAGTTAAGTGATGTAACGTAGTAATTACATCTTAATGTTACCAAATAATGGTATGGATACATTTAGGTCTAGTACATGTACTTATAGTTTAAATTCCTCGTGATAGAATTTACTCGAGTAGGTAAGTACTGTCATTACACGTTTAGTTCTATTTAAATACATTATTATAAATTGAAGTCGGTTTTCGATCAGCCTGTGTGAACGCGATGTTCTGCTAACTAATCAACGGATTTTGTAGTGATTTTCAACATCATTTAGAGAATGAATTCCGGAAAGTTATTGTGTATTATATATTAATATTTAACTAAGACATGTGAAAGAAATCTTCATGATTTGTCGATTCGGCGGCAGGTCGCTGTTTAAAGTATAAAATGAAATGTATCTTTTACAGTCAGCCTTTCTTTTCTAAAACCAATTTAATCACTTATATTTCACAAACAACATTACCATGTTTCACTGTCTGTCACAACTGCGAAGTAAAAATTTCTTTTTTTAAATCTTTTCCCCGGTGTAACGCATCGTACCGAGGCATCGGAGCAGAACTTCACCACTTTCCTTCAGACACGATGTATGCAGTTTTCCTTCGTTCATTCATAAATATTCGTTCTTGTATTTGAAACAATAATATACTTGAGGTTTTCTTAAATCGTAAACATAATACAAAAACTGGCTAAGAGCTAGGCGTTCTTCTGCACATAAGACTGCAACACCGGATTAGTAGTATAACTAGTGAGTTTTTTCGAGGAGTAAGTAGGTACTAAAGAAAAAACTTAAAAGCTTTGTATTATTAACTTTGCATTACAAATAGCTTAAGCAAAAAAAACTATATATTATGTAAATTCAAAAACAGTATTTAGAATCAATAACCTTTCTTCGTAATTTATTATGATCACATAATATAACAGATTTATAAAAAAATATAAATCTTAAAAAAAATCCTACAATGTCTTTCTTGATTTAAATAAAAACCATGTTTTTTAATGTCTTTGTCTCTCATTTTATTTTCCACAATATAAAACAGAAGAAATTTATCGGTGCATTCACCCTTCAACTTATCGGTTTGTCACCACGTAAATATCTGGAATCGCTAGAATTATAATAAGGCTTGAAGGTCAAAAAACTTTCAAGAAACCAGACATGAATATTGAATAGATCGCTATTGCAACAAAAATACTTGAACTACACAAAAAGTCCGATGTTTCTATTTTAAAACGTGATGGACTGGACACCTGCCCTGCCTGATGGCCTAGAACTATTCAACAAGAATCAATACCGAGTCATTATCATAGTAAAAATCCTAGTCAAATCAATCTACCCTTTAGCCCTTTCCAAACTATGTTGGGGTCGGCTTCCAGTCTAACCAGATGCAGCTGCATCACAGTATTTTACACAGAATGACAGCCTCCTATCTGACCTCCACAAACCAGTTAGAGGGTAACACGATACCCGGTTTCAGGCTTCTGACTACCCGTAACGACTGTCAAAGATCTCCGAATGCCAACGGGGCCTAAAGGCTCAACGTGCTTTCCAAGCCACGGAGGGGTCTCGATATGTATGGTGGTGATCCACGGATCATATTTTACCGTATAAGTTTTTAAGGTAAGCTGATACTGGTTGAGAAAGACATTCTGTACAGTCCTCAAATTAATTGGTACGTACCAATTACGTTGAGGCCAGTGCAAGAAATAAATAGAGGTTATAAAACTAAAACCCAACTACGACAAAATAATCATCTAAAAAGGTATTTAAACAAGACATCACACAGCCAAATGAAAAATCCGGAGTCACACGTGATTTGGCAGAAAAAAAAAGAAATAAATAAATAAGCTTCGGCTTGCTGGCCCGCCGGCCAGCCTCAGCCACGACAGTCAGCGTTAAAACCACCTGCTCCTCAGCTCGCTGGCCGCCTCGCCGTCGCGCCGTCGACAGAGCTCCGGCGGGATCTCATGGCGTCATGGAGAGTGCGACTGTCGCAACCCAGTGCTGGGCACGGCACTATTGCGGCGCTAAGTCCCCTCTTTGAGGAGTGGCTGGAGAGCCGCCACGGCGTTCTCACCTTCCCCCTGACGCAGGTCCTCACCGGACACAGTTGTTTTGGGACGTATCCTCGTGGAGGCGATCGGTGGCGGGGATCTCTCGCGTCCAGCCCTGGTCCAGGCCGTGGTACGGAGCGAGAGGACATGGGAGGCCGTTACCACCTTCTGCGAAGCAGTAATGCTCACGAAGGAGGAGGCGCAACGCGTGAGGGAGAGGCAAATTTCGCGCCCTCACGCCCCTAACCGCCCCAGGAGAAGACGCCCTGGGCGTCGGAAATCGCAGGCGGATCCCGGCCACCGTAGGCACGGGCTTGCGGACGGTGAGCAATGGGTAGCTCGCCATCCGATAAGGACCAGGCCCGGGTCGATAAGCGCGTTGTGTTCCACGCGTGCCTCAAAAAGATGTCAGCAAGTGAAGGGGTCCGATTGGACTGATGCCTGACAGGGTTGCTGGAAAGTCCGAAAGGGATACCGTGGCCCCTGGCAACGGAAAGGCAACTGAAGGAACACGGGTGGGTTTCAGTCAGTAAGAGTCTGACACGCCCTCCCGCTCCACCCAGAGCGTGGAGTCGATTGTGCAACTTTTGTAGCACAGCATATTGACTTTATAAGACAATATTTTAATTAAATTTAAGATAATAATGCTATTTTATAGAAATGGCAATATGCCTCATAAAAATTATTCCAAATAAAATTCTGCCATCTTAAAACTATGCCATTGTAAATTCGGACATATTATACCCATCCGGCCAAACAATAATTATATTAAATAATTATTATGCCTTTAAAATATTCATAAAAGATGATTATGCCAAGTGTGATACGCCAAATAAATTTCGGAGCATCAAGATTCTGCCAGATAGAGGGAACCCATTTTCTACATTGCAGTGGAAAATTTTAAACTATTATGTAGTTACTGTAAAATGTTACTATAATAATAATAAAAACCAGTCGAATTAATTGAGTTGTAAAAATCACGAAAGAACATAATTTGATATTGGCGAAACTCGTTTGACTGGTCAAAAACAGGACGGTATCGTTCACAACTTTAAATGGTCGATGTTCCTATAAATAAATACCGTAAAGACCTGGATCTTACTGTTCTTCGTGATTAAAAGGTCACACACTTCTCGTCATGATGACGAGAAGTGTGTGACCTGCCTAGACTTTTCCCAACTATGTTGCTTTTGGCTTCCAATCTAACCGAATGCAGCTAAATACCAGTATTTTACATGGAGCGACTGTCTATCTGACCACCACAACCCAGAGACCAGGTAACACGATACTGCTTGATAGGAAAAATCCTTACTTATAACCTAACCTTACCCAACCATACTCGCTGGGAAGTAAAACGCTGGGTCCCACGCTTAACAGTCGCGCTCAATCACTAGTTCAACAATTCAGTCATTTAAAACATCAAAAATACAAAGAATCTAGTTCTAATATGGTTACGGAGCCCAGACAGCCTTTAATAAATACATAAAAGCAGAGACTGGTCTCATCGTAGTTTTAGACAAAATTGGTAGTCTTAATTAGCGAGGATTGAACGTGGATCCAATTATGGGTAATATACATAAGTACCTGGTCGAACGAGCTCTGCTCGGATGAAAATAGAGATTGATCATTTAATAGTATAGGATAGATCTATGTATTACTTACTATTTATTCCATGCTGCCATATCATTTTTTTAAGGTCACTTTAAATTTTTCGCTCCCATAAACCCAATATTGCAGCTTAAATCAAAAACTTTAGAGCCGTTTTCAAGAACGTGATTACAAATATTGCTCGTTTAATAGTGTAGGATGTACATCTACATAAACGAGGACTGTTTATCTCTATATTATTATTACAATAATATATTAATTACTGTATCGAATGCAAAAGATGTAGGGACCCTTGATGAATGAAAGTGTGGTCGGCTCTTTAGTTCCACGGTCATGGTCGGGCGGGGTTCATGAAAAAATACACACTCTAGTCTTACGATATATCTCACAATAACTTCGTTCATGCGGTAGTCAACTATTAGATACAATAAAACATATTCTATGGGACTCAGCAATGATAGTGTAGCTTTCTATTAGAGAAAGATTTTTTGTAATCGGATCAGTACCTTCAGAGATAATCTCTTACAATCAAACAAGAAAATATTACATCTCTATAAAATATTATATTAAATATTATATTATATTAAAAATTAAATTTAATATTATATTATATTAAATCGATTAGCAGAATATAGCTGAATAGCATATTTTATTGAATTTTAGCGACGAAAAACCGATTCTCAGAACCACATTGAACTTTGAGGATAATTTCAACAAAAACTTGTGAAGGACTTTTGTGTCGAAAGATATTTGACATTCATTAGTGAAACACTACTACAATTTGAGTATTTCTTATACCCAAATTATAAATCATCTGCCTAGCCTCTTCCCAAATATTTTGGGGTCAACTTCTAGTCTAACCTGATGCAGCTGATTACTTAGCCACGAGCCCTCTAACACATTTCTTCTCTCGTATTGTTAAGAAATGTATGAGGGTTGCACGAGCTGTTCTACAAATGACTGTCTATAGAGTGCTCCAACCCGCCCCGCTCGAGAAGGGTATTTTAATGCTCACTCACTAACTTTCCTAGAGAATACAAAGCAGTTTGGCCTATTATGGCACAAGGTACCGTAAAGCCCCATTTACACGATGCCAGTTCCTTGCCTGTGGCATACATTAAAATTGAAGCAGCTAATGACTTGCAACAACACTGAACTTTTATGCTTCAACATACTTAATGGTATGGCACAGACAATTCAATTACACCGTGGAAATCAGGCTTAAGCCTGTTCAATTTTTGTCCTGTAGTCAAATCAAATGGCAACTACAAGAATCTTTTGGCGCTCGAATGATGTTGAGAAGGTGGCGCTGTTGGTAAACATTTGTGCAATTGTTATGTGAAATGTATTAAAAATCAAGATGGCGTCGATAGTTCCCTATTTTGACCACGCGCCAAAAGATCCTAGTACAACTATTTTATGATAGATTGCTGAAATTTTGCTCAACCTATCACAACAGCCAACAAGAGAATTGACAGTCATTTGACAGCTGATTTTCTGACCAGGCTACACACACGTCTTAATACCAAATTGTTGTTACATTGTATTGCTATTTCCCTTTTTATAAATAAACAATAAGGACAGGTAGTAATATTGAAGCGTTTTGTTTCCATGTCAAATGCATAAGTACTTCAAATCTCAAATTGCAAATTAAATCCCGATGAAGACATGAAATGCAATTTAAAAATAGTTAAACGATGAAACTGGATGTCAAAATATTACGAAACAGCAGAAGCGATTGTTACAATCGATTAGAATCGATTAGACACAGTCTAATCGTCAGCTTTCAAATGATTTATAACGATAGCACTGCGAAATCGATTAGGTATATTGACTTTTAGAATCGACTGATTTCGCTGCGTGAAAGTTATGAGGATTTAAGGGACTTCTTTTATAAATCAGGTTTTAAAAGACCATACATTTCGTATCGAGACCCTTCCATGGTTCAGAAAGCACGTTAAAATATTTCATTCTAAAAGTTGGCAACGTCGCAAATAGCTGTCAAATATTTATTTTCGACGTTGCCAACTTTCAGAATTGCCAAATTAATCAAAACAGGTAAATATCTGTTTTGTATTAATTTGGCAATATATTACTGTATGGAAATATGAATTAACGCTAACTAGTGAACTAGAATATTAATAATGAATTGTAACTACTACACAGAATTTGATGTTGTAACCATTTTAGGTGTAAAACATATTTGTAAACTTTCCAAATACTTTTTTATATCTGACTTTTTTCGTGTTTACACTCATGTTTGAACAAATAAATTATCTTATCTCCCGGGGAATTCGTATCGTTAACTAACATCATGGCAAAATTGATGTGTTCTAGTGTCATTTGAGTGAATTTCCGAGGACACTTTTATTTATTTTATGTTATAATATACAAGTTGTTTTAGTCCTTCATAGTATATTTAAATTGTAAATAATTTTGTAGATATAGATTTGTAAATGACCGCACTGTCGCATTGGGAAAATACACCTGTACTAAGAGAGATTTATAGATAGATAGATAGATAAATAAATAAATCTAAAACTAAATATTCGGTGTTACGATATTAATTATTGCATTTCATATTAATCAATATTTTAGTTCACTAGTTAGCCATATTTCGTAATTCCATACAGTAATCAATCTGCCTAGCCTTTTCCCAACTATGTTGGGGTCGACTTCCAGTCTAACCGGATGCAGCTGAATACCAATATTTTACATGGAGCGACTGCCTATCTGACCTCCACAACCCAGTAACTGGGTAATACGATACCCCTTGGTAAGACTGATTGGCAGACTTTCGGGCTTCTGACGACCCGTAACGACTGCCAGAGATCCACGAATGACAGCCGGGACCAACTGCTTATCGTGCTTTCCGAGGCACGGAGGAGTCTCGGTATGTAAAGATGGTCACCCATCCACAGACCAACCCCGGCAAGCGTAGCTTAACCTGACGGATCGACCCGTGTTGCAGTTACTACTTAGCCACGAGCTCCTCAATTCCATACATTAATAATGCCAAATCAAAACAGCGAAATTTTTGACATCTCTAAGCGTCGTTGCCCACTTTCAGAATGTAAGCTCGTCCTGGCTGTCATTCGGAGATCTTTGTCAGTCGTCACGGGTATTCAGAGAAGCCCGTAAGTCTAACAGCCAGTCATAATTACCAAGAGATATCGTATAACCCAGTAACTGGGTTGTGGAGATCGGATAGGCAGTCGCTCCATGTACAATATTGGTGTGGTTGTTTTTCTTTTGATCGTTCATTTGGCGAGACCGTTCGAAAAGTAGCTGCGAAAATATCATCTGCCCAGTCTTTTCCCAACTATGTTGGGGTTGGCTTCCAGTCTAACTGGATGCAGCTGAATACCAGTATATTACACGGAGCAACTACCTATCTGACCTCCAAAATTACCGGGAAATACCGTTATTCTGACCAGTTGCCAGAATTTGGGGCTTCTGTCTAAACCAGGAGCCGACACAGGAAAGGCTTCTTTTTAGACCAAGGCTAAAGGCTGCCGACCCCATAAGAACAGCAGGTCACTGTGTAACCTACTCCACAAAAGGGAGGTTATGGGTTACACAATCCATATATAGTTACGACATAAACCTGACTTGAATATGTTATGAGAGATTTACCGTTATGTGCGTTTGAGTAACTATTTAAAGACTTGTGTTAAATTGTGGTTTGGAGGTCGAAGGAGCTGTGGTGTTAGGTGAAAGTTTTCGAAGGGAATAGGGAATATGCATGTAATATTTTGCACTTAATCTATAAAAAACAGTAATATAAATCCAAGAAAAGTATTAAAAGTCAAATGCAACTACTGTTTGTTGCTCAGAATTTTATTTAAACTCCAACAATTTTCTACTGCAGTTAAACGTCCATTACTGCCGCGGCCATGATGTGACGTCATTATCCACGATACTGCTTTGTTTTCATCTCTTTTTAGCTACAAATCATAAGTTTTAACTACATTCAAGGGAGATTGGTTAGAGAAAGCACCACACAGGGAAGAGTTGAAGTCCATGGGAGACCGCTGCCCAGCAGTGAGATGATTATCATCATTATCGGCCTAGCCATTTCCCAACTAAGTTGGGATCAGCTTCCAGTCCAACCAGATGCCGCTTAGTATCAGTATTTTCCATGATTTTCTGAATACCCCTTGGTAAGGCCCCTTAATATTAGTGTCTTCAATAATATTAACATTTCTACAATTTCTGAGTAAGTATAAGGAACAAGCTTCACAAATAGATACTAGCGGTATGGCTGGTGTACAAATATTCCAACTAAAGGTGTCTAATTAGCAAATTCCTTATCAGCAAATTAAGTTTACATTCCAATTAATATCGTTATTATAAATTAGTTTTAAATACTATTTTAAGAAGATATATATTCAACCTCAGGAAATATGATCATGTGTCGAGCTATAGGTCTGAGCTCAAATGGATGTCCATTCGCCAAAGAAGGAGTTTGCGCGCTTTGACCACGCTTTTCTCCCTTCTTAACTCATGTCTCACTTCCAATATCTCTATGTTCTTCACACACTAAGAATCTGCATTCTTTTTTTCTTTTTTGTCGTTTTTTTTCGTTTTCATTTTGTTCTTTAATTTTTTTCTTTCTGAGTTTGTTCATTCTTCCTTTATATTCAGTCCATTCTTCTATGGAATGCGCTTCCTCTTGATATCAGGACGGCGACCAGTCGGTATGCATTTAAGCGGAAATTGCAGTTTTTTATCAAAATAAATAGAGTAGAGTGTTCTCCCTTGAATTGGTATATATTATGTATATATATAATATAGGTATATATTTGATTAAATATGTATGTATGTGTGTGTATTATAATTATTTATAAGGATATATTTTAATAAAAACATGACTTTTCTTTGTTCCTCTCAAACAGAGCACCTGCCATCTAATCTCTTCACCACCCTTGGTTGACTGGTAGAGAATGCCTAAGGCATTAAGTCCGCCTTTGTACTTTTTTTTTAGTGTGAAAAGTTTAAATAAACAAATATATATTTTTTAATAGATACCTACAAGCGCAATTTAGTTTTAGTAGACCCATGCCAGTAGCTACAGTCATGCATAGGGCTAATCAGCTGGAAGCCATTGTTACAATCACTACGTTAACCCGTTGACCTCAAACACTTTACTTCCGAGACATATCTCATATGCAGGGTGTTCCAATTTGAGACATTTTAGAATAATTAAATCCTCGGCAGTCAAAACTTTGAAGTTGACTTTTTTAATTATTAAGAAAACAAAAGTATTTATTGGATCTTACAAAAGAATTGAAAACTAAACTAAACTCAATCATAGAAACATAAAAGAAACAGAAAGTCCTGTACGAGGTCAAAAGGCTTCTATCTCAGCATGATGCTGCGATTTAAACAGATCTTGTTTATTTTTTTATAAGAAAACTAACTGGACGTCACCACAAAGACTTTACCCATGTTAGAAACCACAATTTTTTTTTTGTCAAAAGCCACAGCAAGTGTCAATTTAAATTCTCAACAGTCTGTATAATTTTTCTCTCACAGATTAAAAAGAAGATGTTTACGCAATTAAAAACCAGTCATTTAGTTAAAGCTATTATTTCGATCGCCCTCCGGCAGTGCCAGTAGTAACACTATGAGATAATCTAATGATAGCTGGTGCCTATAACAGATGTGGCCTACATTTAATAGTAAAAATAATAATCGTTACATCATTGGTTGAAGCTGGGTTTTACTTGGCAAAGAATAAGTCTTGTAGGTTATGTATTAAAGTTCAAGACGGTTTTTCCTTTTTTTTTGTACATATTTACGAAGGGTTTTTCAAAAATATGAGCTCCGTTGGCAAGGTAGTTTGATGACATTATTAAAATTGACGGAACAGCCTAGACAAGTTTGGCACAAAATAAGAAAAAATGGTGTAAAAATTAGAATGCTTCAATGTCATGCACAGGCTCGGAGAAGTCTATGCATGAAGATGATCAATACCTTAGCACCATGATTTAAAAATGCAGTGGTTATGGTAATTTTGCATTATTTTGTATAGTGTTGCCACCACCCTGTACCGTGTCGTATATTTATTGTTTTTTTACAATTCTATTACTGTAAAAATTAAAAAAAATATACAATAATTTGTACTAAAAAAGTATTAAAATCAACTTACCAAAATCTCCTTTTACTATTGAAAAAATTCACCAAATGTCACAGTATTTTATTTATATCATTGAACACTTCACTTTTCACACTATTACTTCACATCGCTATACAAAAAAAAAAAAAAAAAGTTTATAATCCAAGATAATAATCGAAAATAAAGAAAATTATGTAAATAATTACAGCATAAAATGCGAATTTGAAATAAAGATAAAAAATGTCTTTGAAATAGGTTAAAACTGTTTGGGTAATTCCCCTTTGATTATTGTCAACGTTGTTATGCATTTAAAGAAGTGTTGCCATTATTTTCCTGTAATTTATAAGTGTGTATGTTTTGTATGAGTGTGTTAATGTATGGGTCTCATACAATGTTGAGAATATAAGAACAATGGACTAAAGATTGCTTAGAGAAGAGGTCGTGATTTTAAATCTCATTTTGTTAAAGTGTTGTGAATTCACGCCTGTTACCTAATATATACCTAGCCTAGTATATCCTTGAAATAGAGACGTCACTTAAAAATATTCAATCATTAATATTAATTACTGTGAAATATATTCATAATTTATAAGTTAAAATAAATAATAAAAAGGGGGAAGAGCTTAATTAAGAAAATAGTTTTTATAAAATTGACAATCTTATTTTGGAACGCTGTTTATAAAAAAATATAAAAGTCAGATTGACGAACATTCAATATTGTTGACATGGTGCTTAGTTATGCTAATCAATTATAGTTAATAATTATTTCACAGTAACGTCCTTGAAGTGCGGTTGTGGCAGTAAGGCTGACTTTTCAATCGTCAGTAAACTTTAATTTGAAGACTAAATATGGTGGCTGGACATTATTTTCTTCACAAAAGTTATCAAATCATTGTTTTAAGTCCACAGATGAAAGTTATCTGTCGATTAAAAATCAGCTCTAAGTCGAGATTCATTTTACCGGCAAATAATAATAATGATTAACCCTAGCACTCAGTCTGTGATATATTACAGTACAACGGGTACTAAATTGCATATAATTAAGGGCTTTTTAGTCTATATAACGTATAATATACCTATTCATGCGTTTGTAACGTTCGCGAACTAATTGGCTTCAAAGACTGTCATCGAACAAGTTTGCTATTACTTAATACTGTCCTTTGAACGTTTGAAATTTTTTTTATGGTTAAATAGCTAGTGGATGCTAAAACTTAATTAAATAGAATGTCAAATGACTTGGAATTTTAAAAGGATTTAAAAAAATGAAGAGGTTTATTTCCTAAGATACTTAAAGTGAAATATTGAAATCAATCGTCTAAGATAGGTATTCTAAAGCACAAGTTTGTAGATACTCATGGTCTAGCCTCTAAGCATAAAAAACTGAAAACTAAAAGATTGTCATCACAATATTTACAATTCTAACTATCCCACAACAAACTACTATAAAATAAAGATTACTAAGATTATAGGAAAATCTCACAATACACACACACACACACATACAAAACAATACAACACTTATGTCACACACGCATTATATTTATAACTAACAAACATTCAATACAACAAAAATAAAAATAAAACTCTAATAAACAAAACACACAACGAACAACAAAAGAAATATAAAATACCACACGATTTTCCAAAGTTGATTTTGTAAAGAAAAAAAAGTTGTAACGAAATATATAAAATCGTGTCTGTAATCGCCGCGCGCGCAGTAATGACTGGTTGGTCGACGCTTGCGCATGAAGGGGGGGTAGTACAGTGAGTATCGGTTGGGTAACACGGGGACAGATCTCAAGGCTTATTGACTGTGTCGTAAGTGTAGATCTATGTTAGGTAAACTGAACTTTTTTAAGTTGATTTTGGGAAATAACATAATGTCAGGCCTGTGTTCATCGAAAGGGTAAGCAGAAGTAAATAGTCCCATGTAATTTGAACTTAGGGCTGCTACAAAAAATTCCCTGTGGAATAACCCAAGAACAGTTTTCACGATTGTGGATTTAACCCTGAATCCCCTTTCATCTGTCTTTACCAATAGGTAATTTATACATAACCGGCAAAATGTGGGTGTACCATTTACACCTTTACCTATTACTATTTTCGTTCTGAAAACGTTATATTATGTCTGGTTAGACTGGAAGCCGACTACAACATCATCTACCTAGCCTTTACCTAATTATATTGCGGTCGGCTTCCAGTCTGATTACCAGTACGTTACATGGGACGGCTGCTTATCTGAGCTCTGCAACCCAGTTATGGGTAACACGATACCCCTTGGTAAGACCGGTTGTCAGATCACAACGTAGTTGAGGAAATGCTAAGCGGATGGCACACAGGAAATAATGACGTCATTTATCGAAGAAATTCACTCACATAGCTAATAACCATACAGTTCTGTTATTTATGGTTTTATTAGCCTACTAACTAACCATGTAAGGTGTTTATTATAATTCATCATTCGTTATGTTTTACATAACTAATGCTTTACTTGGTAACCTTTTATAATCGTATGAGAAAGTTAGTTTCATTTATTTTCCGTCAAGGTATATGGCCTTCCATTCTACCCAATGGTGGCGATTATAGGGTTATTTCAAGAGCATACACTAGCTTTAACTTAGATAATGTTTGCAGGACGAACATGGTCAGGGAGCGCACAAGACAGGGAGGTTTGGACGGAGGAAAAGGGGAGGGCTTTGCCTAGCTGTCGGAAACAATAACAAAAAAGAAAAGCAATGGACTTTGCCAAGCGTGGTGATTCTGGCTTATTTTGGTCAATAGTCCAGCGGTCAATAAAATAGGTGGCTGTTTACAATCTGTCAGGATGATAATTCGAAGAATTTATTCCGAATTTAAACTTTTTGGATGGTGCCATCGAAGCCAGCCCAGAAAAAATTGATGAGAAGAACCGTGAGGACTAGGTCGCGGTGGCACCTGGAAGGACTTTGTCCAGCTGTGCGGCAGAAAAAAACTAGAGAAAATAAAACTTTTTGAAGAAAAAAACGATGTTACTTTCATACAATTAATCTTACGATGACGCACCATTTTTTGTTTCCATTATCAGACCAGGGACTGGCAACATAAGGAACGGTTACCAGAAATTTACTTTGAGACTTTCTGACTAACGTAGGTAATAAGATACTGCATGTTGTTCTAAATACAAACTAGTTATAACATAGCTTCACGTGGTGACCCTACTACAGCGGTTGCGCTTGCGCGTGAAATCGAACTAGCATTTGTAACGTTATATTGATCGCACGAACACAGAATAAGTAATTTCATTGACTTAAAATAACTACACCTTAATACTTGGTGGAAATTTCTTGCAAAAACATGGTCTAAATTGCCAACTCGCAGTGAGCAAGCGTGGCGATCAATACTCGTTCCTTCTCTATGAGAAGATGCCAGAAGGCCAATATCGTTCATTAAATACGTTCAAAATCTTAGAGACAATCGATTTCAAAAACTTGTCAAAAATGTAGGTAGCAAGGTATTTTTGACAGATTGAGACTGAGTTTAGAATGTGAACATTCTTAACACTTCGAGGGTCACTGCATGTGTGTAATAACGATAAAACTTCTGTTGTGTCGTTCAGTGTCCGTCAACCGATAAAAAACGAAAATTGTTCCTTAGGGACCAAGTAGTTGCATACTTCCTGGTCGGAATACATACTGTCCTTAGAAATTAACCCAGAAATCACTACAAAAGGTAATTACGCGACACAATTATTTTAATAACTAACATTTTTGCAAACAATCATAGAATTAATTGCACGCCCGGATTCGTACCGCCAGGAATCAATTCGAGGGCGATATCGCGTGAAACGAAGCTTCCTCCAATAGCATCAAGTCAACGCATGCAATTAACAATATTTCCTTCCTTCAAAACATCATTTCCTTCACGCTTCGCCCTGATTTTTTTCCGATTTCCACCGGAAATACGTAATATGAGGCTAAATATTTAGTTTTCTATAAGATTAGCACTACCTAGTATTGCTTATAAATAGGGGTAGGATAGTTATGCGCTTGCCGCGCTCGGTCCGTGGATGGGTGGACATCTTTACATACCGAGACCTCTTCGTGCCTCTGAAAGCACGTTAAGCCATTGGTCCCGGATGTCAGTCGTAGATTTGTGACAGTCGTTACGGGTTGTCAGAAGCCAGAAAAACTGACAACTAGTCTTTCCAAGGGGTATCGTACTACCCAGTAACTGGGTTGTGAAGGTCAGATAGGCAGTCGCTCCATGTGAAATACTGGTATTCAGCTGTATCCGGTTAAACTGGAAGCCGAACCCTATACATAGTTGGTAAAGGAGAATGGGAATGCTGAATAATCCTAACTAATATTATAAATACGAAAGTGAGTTTGTTTCGCTTTCATGCTAAAACTGCTAAACAGATTTGGTTGAAATTTGGCACATGGGTAGACCATGACTTGGATTAGGACATAGGATACATTTTATCCCGACACTTTTACGGAATCGAGACCTACGCGGGTGAAACCGCGGGGTGCAGTAAGTAATTATTAAATATCCTACTATTTGGGCCAAACTGAAATGGAACAAACTCACTTTCGCATTTATAATATTAGTTAGGATAGGATTAGGATGACACAGAATTACCCAGTTTGTCTGACAAATCTAAGGGTATATTTTCCTTGCCAAGGGACCATCCCTTGGCAAGAAAAATATAGTGAAAGATGATGTGGCTAGAAAGGCGGTGACTACTGATAGAGACCTCAAATAAACTGGGGTAGCCATACAGGAGCATGATATCACAAAGACATGTTGATATAGTGGGTGGTCAAACAAGGCTAAATGATTATTCATCATCATTATGTCAGCCGACAGAAGCCCACTGCTGGACATAGGCCCCACTTCGACCGGTTCTGTGCTTCCCACATCCAGCGGATTCCTGCGGCCTTTACAAGGTTCACAAATAATTATTATGTTATTTGAAAGAGGTTGAGACTGAGAGGCTCGAGAGGTTGACATTCACAGTTCGATGATAAAATATATCCATTCTCTAATAAACAAGTTTATTTACTGCTTGAAATCAAATTGATAACATTACAACACTGCATCCATATTGGTTAATTTTAGCAAATAATTGCCTACAAATTCTATTTGCTAACTAAATTGCTTAACTGAAATAGATGCGGTATTTTAATTTTGGTTTTGTTTAGCATATTGCACTTGTATCTTAAGTTTAATTTACCGACAACCATGCCAGTTAATAAACCATTAATGGATTACCTTCGCAGTTAATGAACCATTAGTAGGCTACGAGGGTAGTCTATGTACCATTGATAGGCTTCCATGTCAGTAAGTGTACCACTAACCGCTTATCCACTCAGTTACTGAACCAGTAACTGACTATCGCGACAGTATATGAATAATTAACTAAACTTCTGAAAGATTCAACACACAGTGAGCAAGCGTCTCTTCTCAGTATCAGAAGAGGCCGCTGCCATGCAGTGGGACGCTACACGCTGGTATTATTACTATTCCATTTTCTATATTCCGCTAAGATATAAAAATAACAATATAATTATTACATCAACAGCAGAGAAAGGCAATTGTGTACATAATTAAAATGAGAGATATCAAATAAAAAGAATTATGTAACAAATCAAGAAACTTCAAATTGCATAGTTTATGGCCCGTTGCTTGATAGTTAAGTTATTGAAATGACATAATTACTAGTTTAAATGAGAGTTAGTACCGATAATTATAAGATTTGTTTGTCTGTCCAGCATAAATTAGAGAATTTGGTAATAATATAGGCAGTCTAGATAGCCTTGTGAAACAGCCCGTCTGAGAAAGTATGGCCTGTTCTAAAAGTAACAGATGAATAAAAAAACTCTGTTCTGGTTTATTGTTACACAATCTCTTTCTAAAGGGAATCCGTAACTTAATCTGTTTTGAGAAGGTATCAACTTTATATGTCACCACTTTTACCAACAGTTATTGTTTGAATAACATTTTAAATTGTAATTCAAAACACTCGATTTGTAAGGGGCACTACAAATTGGCATCAACAGGTACGTTTTCTGATCCATTTATTTACATTTTCATGAGATATTTTTGGGATAGACTATAGTTAGTATAGATAAACCTATTTCTGACGCCAAACAGTTGCCAACAAGTGTTCCGGTTTGAAAGGTACAGGTATAATAACAGGCACATAGAGACATTTCTACTTTGTCTCTGGTATGACAGCACACCGCCCACCGGTGCGGCGGCGGTGACTCTTACCATCATGGAAACCTGCTTGTTTGCTACCCATCATCATCTGCCTTGTCTTTTCCCAACTATGATGGGTTCGACTTCCAGTCTAACCGGATGCAACTAAATACCAGTATTTTACATGGAGCGACTGCCTAGTGACCTCTTCAACCCAGTAAATGGGTAACACGATACCTCATTATGGGTTTAGTACCTGGTCGACAGCTCTGCTCGGGTGAAAATAGAGAATGCTCATTGTTAGTATAGGATACCTAGTTCATACTAATTCCATGTTGCCATGAAAGCAGGTACTTACTAATTCCATGCTGCTATGATAGTAGGTACTTACTAATTCCATGCTTCTATGATAGTAGGTACTTACTAATTCCATGCTGCAATGTCATGTAGTCCTAAGGTAGCCATCTTACAATTTATTAAATATATGTATTTCTACACTTTGGGCGACCGAGCTCTGCTCGGAATACGGAGAACTAAAACGAATTTTCCGAGACCTAGTTAGATCGATTTTTCGCCCCCGTAAACTCCTATATTGCAACTCTCATCGAAATCGTTAGAGCCATTTCCGAGAACGTGAATTCAAATATATATATATACATCATTATATAGACATATACAAATATTGCTCATTTAATAGTATAGGCTGTTAGTAAATAGAAGATGACAGGTTTTACTTACAAAAGAATAATGAATGAACCAATCGCGTGTTGGAGCTACTTTGTCGAGCCAATTGGAGCGTTACCTACAGGCAGGTGAAAACTTAGGGAAATACTTTCATGATTATAACACACGTAAAGTAGATTATAATTGAACTGACTATTGGTGTTATTGGGTATTTGTATTAGGACAATCTGGGTAGCAGCCCGCTGTCTGGATTTATACCCGGTTATAGGATCGCTCCCTAATAGAATAACTGGCGAAATGTGGCTGTCGGTACAAACGGGTCTCCCTTGTTTCATCGAAAAGAAATTGCCAAATTATCACTTCCCAAACAATTTTTCGCATAATTTCATTTGCCAAATTATTACTTAGCAAAAAATCTCTTTACAAATAATTGTAACGCAAACCTAATGTTTAGCATGTGAACGTTTATACAATAACTTGTTTACCAACTAGAACTTTTACCAATTTTTATGTAGTCAAATAGTTCGAATTACTCATTTTACGCAAAAAAAAATTGCCAAATATTTAGTAGATTTTTTTAAAATAATTAATTTCGTGTAACTATGTAGTTCAGTTTCAGGTAGCCTGTTTTTTTCCATAGTTTCTTTCTATATAATCTAGTCGTTTTTGGCACTCGCCGGCCGCTGCCGCGGCACCGCTCGCTTCGCTCGCTCGGCTCGTGCGTAGGTCACAGTTTTAACCTAACCTAACCTAACCTTTATATTTTTGTCATACCAAATCGTATGACGAAACGTTTATTGTCTAAAGATTGTTTGCTGTAATAAATAATTATATTAAAGACCAAATGCCTAAATGACATTATCCTTGATAATATTCTGCCAAGTAAAAATTTGACCAAATGAAAATGTGCGTACTAAAATAATTCCAAACATTGCATTGGTATAAAAAAAGGTTGCAAAAATTTGTTTGGGTAGTGATTTTTTGGCAAAATCTTTTCGGCAAAACGGCAGGATCCCGGTACAAACCCATTTGAAGATAGCCGTGAAGTTATGATATATTGTGAAACACAATAATATTATAAAACTATTAACAAACATGAAACATATCTATTACATTCTCACACAGCAAACCAAAGATGGCGCCATTCCATTTTCAAATTAACCGCTTAATTGTTAAACATTATGACAGTTAGTATAGGCATTGAACTCATGTGCACCGAGCTGAACGCCTTTCTAACATACGCGTAATTTTTATCTATAGAAAGTACTTATTACGTGCAATTGTGAGGTAATCTGACTCTTTAGCGTGACTAAGGTCACCGGACTAAGGCGCAGAGCTGAACATAGGGGCGCGGCCGGAGAGAGGCACTGCTGGATATAGGGTCAACCCTGACAACGGCCAGATGCTGAAAATAGGGTCACTACCGAACACGCAGGCAATCAATATGAACTTTACACTGTGAGAAGAAACACCGAAACAAACTCAGAGGTCAAAGTCTGTTTTAAAATCCATCCAATTACTTGTAATGATCAATTCATATAACTTATTATAACATTACGTGATCAGCCTATAATGTTCTTAATGCTGGTACATAGGCCTCCTCTTTTTTGAGAGGGAGGGGGCCGTAATCCACCACGCGGGCACAGTGCGGGTTGGTACTTTCCTCTCGATGTTTTCGAAAGCATAAGAGAAATAATAAATCGAATTATAATATAATTGTAAATGACTCTTAAGATACTGAACATAAGCATTTTGATTTTGACAGCCACTTAAATACAACATTTATCAGACCACGGCCTTAAGAAACTCAGTATTGTTTTCAAGGCACACAATTGTCAATAACCTTAATTAAAAATGTCGTGAGCCACACATACATACATATCGCACTTTCGTTTTTAAACAATACACAATAGAGAATACATCACTTAATTACAAGATTCAAGTCGCGAGGAACATAATACTATGTAATCTAACTTAGTTCCTTCAGAGATAGTGCTAAGTTAGGTTCAATTGTTTTGGAGAAAATGTTCATACTCGTACAGTGAGCATTAGATGGAGGTGCTCGAACTTCGATCAATAATATTATTGATCGAAGTGCTCGAAGCTAAATATTAACAGCCGCACGGGAAGATATACGCGGTCAGTTCTTAGACAGGTGAAAAGTGAAAACAATGACATATTGAGACACCCCCGTGCCTCGGAAGACACGTTAAGCCGTTAGTCCTGGCTGTCATTCGGAGATATTTGACAGTGGTTACGGGTAGCGAGATACCCAATTCTTACAACCAGTCTTACCAAGGTATCGATGCGTTACACAGTAATTGAGATGTCGAGGTCAGATAGGCCGTAAAATACTGTTGTGCAGCTGCATTGAGTTAGACTGGAAGCCAACCCCAATATAGTTGGGAAAAGGCTAGGCAGATTGATTGAGCTGTAGACCGATGTGCCATATTTAATCCAGGGTACTCCGAACTGCCTTGTTGATCTAGCTAGTGGTCACAAGTGCGACTCCTGAATTCTTAGTTAAGAATTTCGGTTCTGCCAAACTGTTATATTAGGTTTTCCCATTATGAATTTCTTAGTAGCAAATAGTGAAGAAAAATACTGTGAAGAATTCTGAACATAAATGGGTCTGAAATAGACACGTTCTGAGTAAGCGTGGTGATGAATGCTTGTTTCTTCCCTATAAGTATGTCGCAACAGTAATTACGCAATATTTTCTTTGGTCCGAGGCCTTGACATCAACCAATGAACAACATTTCCAAACGTTTTGTTGGTTGAATATGAGGCGTTTGGCTACTTTTGTATTTTTTTCTTTTAATTTGCGTTTTGTTTGTGCAGAATGAACATATTTTCTATCTTTCTTTTTATTTAAGAGAAGCCTTTGATTTGCAATTGGATGCTTAACTAGACTGTTTATTTATTAACTGGTGAAATCTTGTACCTACTATAGGTATACCTCTGACATCGGGGAATACAGGCGTGATTTTATGTGATTTTCAAAGTGTATTTTTTCTATGCAAATGACAACCTTTTGTTACTGGACTGGCTCACGTTTGCCCCACTATCTGACCTGATGGTGAGTTAAGATACGGTCGACGATGCAGGCCGCTAGTCTAGAACTAACCTAGACACTCGACACATGAACACTCCCAGTACCTACATTTCTAACGTCTCAAAAAACCTTTCGTGATAGAAAGCCAGCTGTCAACCGATCTGAACAGAAACTGACAGGTTGCCAAACTAGGAAGAAATAGGTTTGTGTTTTAAGTATGTACCCACTATCAAACTGTCATAATCTGTATTGCAATGTCTGATACCAGTTTTTGTGTAGGCTCAGATTATCTTGCTCCATTTATGTATCTCGTAATACGTTCGTGTCTCATTTCTTAATTTTAGATCTTTCTGTATCATAACATCACGCCGTTCCCCTAAGGGTTAGGCAGAGGTGTACCCACAGTGCACCCACATTTCGCTAGTTAAAGTCCCATGTAATAGGGGGTGAATCTATTGCCGTCAACCGGCCACAAATCTAGACTCCGGGCTGCTATTGAGAAATTCCAGATGGAAAAACCCAGTAACACTTTGGTGGACTCGGGAACTATATTTACTACTGAATGAGATATTAAGAAACGAGAAAATAAGATTTCAAGCACCAGAGAGAATAAGACATCGAACGTAGGTACTTGAAACACCTTCTCAAATTCCACTCCTCGAACACTTCCTACCACTAAATACTTGCAAAATTATTACTAAAATGTCGTCACAAAGTGGTCTAATTTGATCGCGTATGCAAGCGACGCCGGGGCACATTGTAATGCCAGGAGCGAACCAACCGCCTTAGTTTTGCGTAAGCGACGAAGAGAAAGTTGAACGCAATGGTAAAACGAATTTTGGTTAAGTCATTTCAACTTGTGTATTGTGTTTGTTACTGGAGTTTTTGATAGAAAATTTTGTGTATGATAATAATATTATCATCATCGTCATTATTGGTAGCTTAATGATTTGGGGGGGGGGGGGGGGCGTAGCAGTCCAGCAGTGGAAGTCTTCCGGGTGACATAGGTAATGTGGACAGGCCTCCTTTCTGTGGCAACTCTGGGCGACTTGCCATAATTCACCACGCGGACCCAGTACGGGCTGGTTTTGGATATCTATTCTTCTTATCATGCTGTGGAACTGACTGCCCGGATATGATAGACTTTTAAATTGTATATTGCACTGGCAACACCGAGAAATTCGATATGTCAAAAATAGCGCACCAACGGCCTTCTGGGTCGAGCGCTCTGGATGGTACGAGTACGACGTGCTAGCGGCTGTGTCGATTAAAAATATAGATTGACTTCTAAAAGTTTTATTGTTAATATTCTAATATTAAATAAAAGATGATATTATGTTGGGAATAGGAGATATTGGATTTGATGTTGGCAAAGAAATATAAATTAATGACAAAATATCTTGGTATTTCATATTATTTTCCTTATCCCTGAAATATTTTAAATATGCAAATATTATAATTAGTATCCATTTTGAGGTATAAGATCTAGGGTAGTTTCTATAATATTTTAGTCTCGCCACTCGTGCAGGTTATTTTTATGCAGCATCAGGGCAAGCAGATGTTAGTATGTAAGTATAAAGACGGTGTAGTGACCAGCTACTAACAAGTCTTGTATAGCCTGTGGCTATGACCCTAATTAAACAATTACTTAACAGAATTAAGTACTTCTTTATATTCCGTGTTAATTACATGATTTAGGTGTCTATTAATTAGTTTTGTATAGGTACACACACGCCTTTTTCGCCATGGGGAATGATCACCACGCTTACACATGGCGTGATGACGATTTCACATCATTAACTCCAAGTCTCACGATGTTGCAATCACGATTTTAATAATGGTTTTCCTAAATAAATTGGGGTAGGTACTACCTAGCGTTAGCCAGTTATGTTTAAGTCCTATAACCGGGCACATATCTTAACTCCGGGCTGCTACTCAGAGATTCAAGAAGAAGAAGATTTAGAACGTGTTGTGTATTTGTTTTATTATAATTTCTTATTTTGAATCTCATTTCATGTGGCACCGGTTGACGTTAACACGTCAACGCTGGCTGTCGCTAAGAAACCAGCTCTGTGGCTCTGCCTCGCTTGATGTCTTTTGTGTTTGTATATTGTTTGAGGAGCTCGTGGATAAGTAATAACTGCCGCACGGGTCGATCCATCAGGTTAAGCTACGCTTGCCGGGGTTGGTCGGTGGATGGGTGACCATCTTTACATAACGAGACTCCTCCGTGCCTCGGAAAGCACGTTAAGCCGTTGGTCCCGGCTGTCATTCGTGGATCTTTGACAGTCGTTACGGGTCGTCAGTAGCCCGAAAATCTGACAACCAGTCTTACCAAGGGGTATCGTATCTACCCAGTTACTGGGTTGTGGAGGTCAGATAGGCAGTCGCACCATGTAAACTGGTATTCAGCTGCATCCGGTTAGACTGGATGCCGACCCCAATATAGTTGGGAAAAGGCTAGGCAGATTGATATTTCCGTTGCGTCATATTTTACCGCATAGAAACGTATTTTGTTTCTTTAAATGGAACCCAAGTACACATTATCGATCCCAAGTACCTACTGCAGTAGCGATTGCGACCACTAGACCAGTGAGGCAGTCATTATAATATTGTTACACTAATTGTTAATTTAAAAGTTTAAAAGGGGTAACTAGATCACAACCAGTATGTTGTCATATCTCAAGGTCAAGTTTAATAATAGTTATGAAGCAAAGGTTAAATTATGTAGGTGATATAGCAAGTGATTAATAATATCTAATGACATTCAGTACAGATCTCCTAAGGGGATAATGTAATAAGTGGGCTCGTGGGTTCGTGACAAAATGTCAGCCAAGAGGACAATTCCATTTGGTGGTGGCTCATCGGAGCATGAGACCCTGGGTTCAATAGTGGATTTTTCCATTTGGAATTTCTCAGTGGCAGCCCTGAGTCTGGATTTGTGCCCGGTTGATGGCAATAGGCTCGCCTCCTATTACATGGGACTTAAACATAACTGGCGAAATGTGGGTGTACTATAGGTATACCTCTGAAAGGTTTTCGTTGACTTATAAATAATGAGACCACTTCACAATATTTAGCCATTTTCTTGGCTGCATTTAATCAAACTTTTACTTATTATTTATTTTTAAGTTTTCGAAAAAAAAAAAAAGTGATAAATGCTGCCTAAATGATGCAATTTGTCTAGATTCCAATCGTGCGTGGCTCGACGAAAACCTGAATTTTTCACTTAAAACCTGATGATGCGTCAAATTGACTCGCGTTTGTTTTTATTAAAGTTTTGTGACTGATTTTATCCGATTTCCGATGTCATACTCGTTTCTTCTGAGTATGAGAAGAGGAATGGAATAGTTACAGGAATATAATATTATTATAACCCCTAGTAGGTATACATTATTTCATCACCGTTGCTCTCAAAACGGTGAAGGAAAAATACGTAAGGAAACAGGCACGTCCTAGAATAAAAATATCGAAGTCATGTGACATCTACCACCCCGCACTGGGCCCGCGTGGTGGATAACAGCCCACTCCCTGTCCCCGAAAGGAGGCCTGTGACCTAGCAGTGGGGACATTACAGGTTGGTGACGTCACACCTGTGGTATTATTTTTCCAATATTAGTTAGAATATATTAGCACCCATTTACTTTAAGTATCTAGTATTATAAAGGTAAGTGTAATATATTGTCTGAGAAACGGCTTTAGTGGATTTCTGAAAACCCAATAACAATCACCCCACCTGTACTTTTCAGTCAATTCAGAACCCACCACTCAATACCCACGCTTACAACTACTGCACCATTGAAACGATTATGCTTATAACATTGCAATACACATCTATAGTAAAACATACTATTACAAAACGCGAGCAAAGCCACAGCAAAAACATAGTTACAGAATAGTGAAAGTAAATAGTGCATACAATACCATTTTACATTGAGCTATGATAAAACTAAAACACTACACAAATGTAGGTCTTAATGAACTGGACTACAATAGAAACATAACATAACATCACGACTGTATTATCTGTAGAGGTAGGCAGATGTTTATATCACACTGTACACTTACATCATCATCCTCCTGCCCATCTCAATATATTCGTGGTCGTCGCAACATGTCTTATTCTTCCACACTTCTCTATTAGTCGTCATTTCAACCCCTTACTATTCTTATCATCGTTTCTTTGGTCTTCCCCTACTCCATAGTATATACTCCTATAATACACGTATTTGAAGGCAGTTATGTTTAAGTCCCATGTAGTAGGGGACATGTACAATTCCATTTACCGGGCACATATCCTAAACTCTCATTTATACGAATGCCAGTTCCTTGTCCGTGGCACAAAACAAAATTGAAGCAACAAACTACTGGCATTGTTAAAAATGTCGCTTAGCAAAAATCATAACAGAACGTGGTTGCAAAAATGTCTTACGATAATGCAAAAAAGTGGCATACTATATTGAACCCAGTTACTGGGTTGTGGAAGTCAGATAGGCAGTCGCTCCATGTAAAAAACTGGTATTTTGTTGCATCCCGTTAGACTGGACGGCGACCCCAACTTAGTTGGGATAAGGCGGTGGATGAAATCTGCCTAGCCTTTTCCCATTAAAGCTGGTAACGGTTTCTATGGAAGGACGCTAGATCACTGTCTCGTATATTAGTTATAAGTTAGCTCAAAAAACGACTTTTCTCAAAGACATAAAAATATTTTTACAATCCATTTGAGTTGAATTTTTTACGAGCAATGCGAAGAGATTGATGTAAATCACTTCGTTATGAATATCGGGTCGATGAACGGTCATTGATCTGGGAACACTCGAGCGCAACTGATGTGCAGTGTAATGTTCATTCTTATGCTGTCCTGGTACTTCTTCTCTCTTATTTTCAGTCAAAGTCGAGTTATATGAGAACTATTGCTTGAAAGTCAAAAACAGAAAAACACTATTGAATTATTCGTACCGAAAGGTAGTTAGTTAGTTTCTCTATGCAAGTTGATGGTTAGTCTATGGAGAAGAATGTACTACTATGGCTGCTATAACAACAACAAAAAAAGGGTAAGTCCGACTCGCACTTAGCCGCTTATTTTCGTTAATCTCATAGAAAATGTTATAAGTTTAGGATAAACCGAAACCATTGTTGTATATTGTAACTGATTTGCTTATAGACTGCCTCGTTAGTCTAGTGGTCACCAGCGCTACTGCTGAGCATGGGGTCTTGGGTTCGATTCCCGGGTCGGGGAAAGTGTCATTGGTTTTTTCATATGGAATTTCTCAGAAGCAGACCGGAGTCAGCATCAGTCAGTTTGATGGCAATTAAGCTCGCCCCCCGATTACATGGAACTTACATGGTGCTATAGGTACATTTCTGCCTAATCCTTCGGGGAATTCAGTCGTGATGTTATAATATCATGTTGTTTATTGAAACATGTCTTGAACTCATGTAGTTATTTAGCAACTGCACATTTGCACAAGCTTTGTCACTAAAGTACATAATTATGTTCTCACAGCCCTACACATCTACTCAGGAGGTTAGAGTCAATGGCGCAATCATATGTCATTTGTAGGCAATGCGATCGCTAAAAGCGAGCATATTTTTTTGAAAAAAACTTTCCTATACTCCAAGAACGGATTTTCTCCTGTATTGTTTACCGGCACAAATCTCACATACACTAAGTTAGTGTCGTAAGTAATCACTAATTTACTTTAGTGGGCATCCTATTCAGCCTATAATGTTTCTACTACACACACAAGCCTCGTTTCAGTGAGAGGGAGTCGGCCATAATCCACCACGCGGGCCAAGTGCGGGTTATATTTATAACTTTAATTGACCAGAACATTATCTTAGCATAATGTTAATACATACCCTAGCATGTTTTGTTAACGAAGCAAAAGGAGAATGTAAGGATTGTAGCAGATATAGTTTCTGCCTACCCCCGTGGGAAGAAGGGGTGAGTTTATGTACCTATGTTAATACAATTGTAAAGTTTTCAATCTTTTATATTTTTGACTGAAAGCGTTACAATTTGTACTTGTCTAATAAATTTAATGATTGACCCCTGAATAAGACACATTTTGTGTTTTTCTATAGGATCGGTAGTCGGTCGACTTCTAGTTTCAGAAAACCTGATGATGCTACTCGTAACTGTTGTTACAAAAACCAACCTAGAACGAAAATTAGATAACAAATTTATTTTATTGATTTAATGGAACAGACTATCCAAAAACGAAGGAAGCTACTAAAATACAAAGGTGACCTACATTTAAGTAAATTGAGCTACAAACTGACATCATAACGACCACCTCCACCTACATACAGTACGCTTCGTTTGGACAGAGGATGTCTTTACAAATGTTAACCGCTTCGACATGTTAGTGTCATCCATTTTGAATCATCTAATTTATTATCTAATTCACTTCATACTGTAAAAGGCTTTATTAGTTAATAGCTGTTCGAATTTAAATAAATTACGTAAACGGATCTATGTTTAAATGTACCTTTTGTTGTTGAATTGGTAGTTTTTATTGAAACTGATGTATTTTTACTAGTTTAAAATGGAAGGCGAATGTGTTGGCGTGATATCCAATAGCCCTATACTGCTGATGATCGTATTAAGTCGCGTGATTAGGGGAAAGCTACCAGCGTTTATTGGATACGGTGTCACATCTGACATTATAGTATTATTCGTAATAATAATTAATGTTGAATTAGATAATGATGTTTAAAAAGTGGATATAAATAACCCAAGTACCTCGGGACCACACGCTCAGCGGTCAGTTAGTGAGGCCATAAATGCACTTATTGTATGACCTTTTTTTTTTTTTTTTTGGGTGGGAAATCATCAAATGACTCCTCCCGCTCTGGGTGGAGCGGGAGGGCGTGTCAGACTCTTACTGACTAAAACCCACCCATGTTCCTTCTGTTGCCTGTGCAATGCCAGGGGGCCACGGTATCCCTTTCAGACTTTCCCGCAACCCCGGCAGGCAATGGTCTCATCGGACCCCTTCACTCGCTGACACTCTTTGAGGCGCGCGTGGAACACAACGCGCCGTCGACCCGGGCTTGGTCCTTACCGGACGGCGAGCTACCCATTGCTCACCGTCCGCAAGCCCGCGCCTACGGTGGCCGGGAATCCGCGATCGATTCCCGACGCCCGGGGCGTCTCCTCCTGCGGCATCTAGGGGCGTGAGGGCGCGAAATTTGCCTCTCCCTCACGCGCTCCGCCTCCTCCTTCGCGAGCATTACTGCTTCGCAGAAGGAGGTGACGGCCTCTCATGCCCTCTCGCTCCGTACCAAGGCCTGGACCAGGGCCGGACGCGAGAGATCCCCGCCACCGATCGCCTCCACGAGGACACGGCGGTGCTCTGCCCAAGCCGGGCATACCGCCACCGTATGATCCACCGTGTCCTCCGGGCGATCCACGCAGTGATGACACCCGGGCGTTTCCTCCCGCCTTATCCGAAACAGGTACCTCCCGAAACAGCCGTGTCCGGTGAGGACCTGCGTCAGGCGGAAGGTGAGGACGCCGTGGCGCCTCTCCAGCCACTCCTCAAAGAGGGGACTTATCGCCGCAATAGTGGCGTGCCCAACTTATTGTATCACCTGGGAATCGAACCCCACGACTACTCAGTCTATCTTTCAACCACTAAACCTCATTCTATCATCATCTGCTTGCCTTTTCCCAACTATGTTGTTGTCAGCTTCCAGTCTAATCGGATGCAGTTGAATATAATATCTGCCCTTCAGAACCCAGTTACTGGGTAATACGATACCACGCGGTAAGACTGGTTGTAAGACTTTCGTACTTCTGACGACCCGTAACGACTGTCAAAGATCTTATGAATTACAATCGGAACTGGTGGCTGAACGTGCTTCCCGAGGCTTCGGTATGAAATGAATGGTCACCCATCCACAGACCAACCTCAGCAAGCGTAGCTTAACCTTTGATCGACCCATGCGACTGTTATTACTTTAGCCACGAGCTCAATTTAATTCTAACATTCTGAAATAATAAAATATCCTGACAAATAGTTAAGATCATTGCGTAAATAAATAAATGCAACTTAATAGCGTCATTAATAAAGTCTTAACATTTAGAAATCGGTTGGTTTATAGTCCAATTATTTTAATGCTTCGTCTGTTGATGTTATGTTTCGTGATATGTATGGATACATTCTGAGAACAGAATTTATAAGACAAACATGTTTATTTATATTAATTTCTTACTGCCACACTCAGAGAAGTTAATTAAAGTTAATGGAACCCAACTTCCTAGTCAGTCCTTCTTACATACTAACGTCGTATGAAGTTTACTTCACATTTTGAGTGTGCATTAAAAATTATGTCTACTTATCCCGTCATTATCTAGCCCTGTACGGGAACTATGTAGTTTGAAGGTTATGTGCGTCAAAACTTTCATATTTCTACACAAATTTGAACGCATATTTGGGTATAAATAAATAACTCTCGGAGTATGAAAATAGCAAAATTGATTAGATAATGTATTAATTCGTTTAATAACTTTAATTTAGATAAATACATCCAGTAGTTTTTTTATGATATTTGTATGCCCAAATGATTCATGAAGTTTTACGCGCTCGTTTTCGTTACAAACCTTCGTCTATTTAACAAAATCATGAATAAATAAATAAAAACTGAACAAATAAATACTTAATAAAAATGACAATAAATAAACTAAATCACGTGCATATTGCCGTCGACTAGTGCAACCTTAAGTGGTTGTAAGACAGTAGTGTAGTACATAATAACTAGTATACATTCTCAGTAGAAGCCCTGAATACCACAAAACGTATTAAACAAAATGTTCACAAACTTGTTTCAATCTTAAACATTTTACAATACGAGTTAAGTCTCGTTCAGACTAGATACAATTTCTAAGAAAACTCCACAGTATAACAATAACCGGTGTCGCGTCGCGCTAATCTGCACGAAGCTTTAAGGTCACCTTATTGATCAATTGTTATGTAGGTATTTCGTTTGTATAAAAACAAAAAATATTATTTTCGTTGCAAGCTGACACCCGCGTTGATGTCTTTTGTATGGAGAAAATGTCTTCACAGAATGTTTTAATGTTCTATGTACCTATACAATCTGCTATAGCTCATTATTTAAGTGATAGCGTAATGATGCATATTTCGTAACATTGTCAATGATACAAGCTTTATGATTACATTGAAACATCAGCTCGATACTGTTCCACTGCAGGAGAAAAACCTATTTTCATACTGAGAAGGAACATGCTTTGATTGCTATAGAGTACCAAAAAAAACGAAAAATAAAAAAAAAACAGTAAAATAGATAAACATAATTATCATCCAGGTATACAACGTTGTATTACATTACCGAGGCTGTGAAAATAGAGAAACCGAATTTTCCCAGATATGAGACCTAGCTAGATCGATTTTTCAGCTTTCATCGAAATCGTTAGAGCTGTTTTCAAGGATGTGATTACAAATTTATATAATATATATTATAATGTATAACCAATAATAGTTTTTTTCATATCATGTGTCACAAAAAAAAAAGTTTTTTTTCGTTTCCTGAAAAATTGTGTTTTGGAAAGGTTCTTGTCACTTCATCGTCGATATATACATTTATTTATACATTATAAATATTGCAAATTTATTACTAAGTTACAAGTATTTATTACCCAAAATGCCGAATTAAACATTTTTACTTCACCCAAGGTCCCTCGAATTGTCACCACAAAAATATAATATAAATTAGCTAAAATCTGCTTTCCTCACTAAAATCTTATCAAAACAACTAGTTCAAGTCGTGACCCGAACTCACGATTTTTGAGGCAATACAGACCAACCTGAATACCTGAGATATTGACAGACAGACAAACAAAAAACGCTACTGATATAAAACGAGTTATCGATAATACGTCGGTTGCGTAAGCGTCGCAACACTTGTGTAATGTCTGTGGCAAGCGGTAAGTCCTTGCTAGGGAGGGGAAAGAAATATCGATAATTGGATTTGAGTGTTTATTTTGTATTGATTTAACAAGGTAATAAAAATGCTCATCATTTTCTATATGTGTGATTGGATTCTTGTCATTTAAAAAAATAAAAGTTTAAAGGGTGGCAGATTGATTGAGTTAAATATAAATATTGATTTGAGGAGAACCGAATTCAACATTTGACTTCAAGGATACGACACGCTTCTACTCGGTATTCAACTCGGTATTTACCAAAAGGATGTATAATCGATTTCAGAAACAGTAAGCTTGTTGATTGATAAATCAGATAAACTTCACGCTCCGTTCGTTGCGGTGAAAACAGTATTAATAGCTGTTGTTTAATATTTCAAGTTTTAAGGTTTTTATTTGTAATCCTCTTCTGTAATATTCTAACACCAACTATGTTGGGGTCAGTTTCTAGTCTAACCAGAAGCAACTGAATACCAGTATTTTACATGGAGTGACTATCTGACCTTCACAACCCCGTTACTGGGTAGTATGATTATTGTTGAGATCACTTTATGTCTATAACACATACCAGTGGACAGCTGTTGATTTTTTACTGCAAGTCTGAAAGTCTCCTAAAGAGAAAAATGTTTTCTGACCATTGCCTACACATATAAGTTTTACCCTAGTGTTATCTATAATTAACTCAGGAAGAACATACAAATTTTGATTTAACATGGGGCAGAATTCATAACATGCTGTGTCAGCCCCAAATAAGTAAGAATACGAGCAGGAGAGAGATGATGTTGATGAAGATAGGGCAGCATTCATGCTGCCTGTTCCACAAGTTACTAGGCACAATCATCACTATCTGAGCAAGTCGACATGCCAAATGCCGATTGCTCCAACAAAATAATACTTAATCGACAATTAATCGACCTTAACTAATCCCATCACTAGATCTCACAAGGAAGCAAACGTTCTATAAATTAGAGCACCATTACTATTATATATTATCTACACTTAACTAACTTCTACCGGGTAGTGGGTACCTCTTACTGATATATTTAGCAATAAGTCTTAGATTTATAGGTGCCCTAGATAAACCACCATGTGGTTACAAAGTTGCAACATGCAGTGAACATGTGTGGTGGTCAATGACATGCTCGCTTCTTCTCTGTGTGAGAAGATGCCTTTGATAGATAGATTGGTACATAACACATGATTGTAGTTGCGATTCTGGCTAGTACCAATGTGCCTACAATTTCATAACACACCTAGCTGGGCTGGCCACATCTGACGCATGTCGGAGTATCAATACGCAAAAACCACCACTCAGTGGATCCCTAATAGCAGGAAAAAACTACGTGGTAGGCCCAGGAAAGGATGGTGAGATGAGCTGGACTCCTTTTAAAGGATTGGCCAGCAATCGTAGTAGACTGGGGAACGTGGAACGAGGGAAGCGAGGCCTTTGCCCTGCAGTGCGACCACACAGGCTTATAATAATAATATAATAATAACTTATTAAACCCACACACTCATACGGTGAAGTAAAACATTGTGAGGAAACCTATCACGCATGCGTGGTGATCTATGCTTGTTTCTTCTTAATATGAGAAGAGAATTTCTGAATTTAATGCCAGTGTTGTATTGATGATGCACTGTCACAATGGTCCAGAGGGATCACTATTAAACACACGTCTGTGTTGAGATTGACATTGTCTTTGTATCATTGCAGTAAGGGCAGTTTTAGCAGTGCAACTGTTACCACTGAGTTAACTGTACCAAAGTGCCTTCAATTTCAAAACACACCTGTAAAAATGTACTTTCTAAGTACACGGGACGTACGGTGAAGAAAAACATCATGCAGAAACCTTGACATTTAACATTCTCAAATCGTCAACACGCAGCGAGCAACTGTTATTAATGTTCGTTGCTTCTCTCTATGACCAGAAGCTATTTTCTTTGCTGCCGCTATAATTAGTGAGAAGTACCCACACGAACGATCTATTACTGTTTGCTAATTTGATTTGTGTGCATAATGAAACGCACCGCGCAGGAAATCCTGGTCTATGATTGCATATTACACATACTTATACGTTAGAAATATTGCTATTTACCAACGATTACCAACCATGAATGGTTGACGGTACCCCACATATATGGTGCGAGCTTATGCTGACCGGGCACAATAACACAGACTATAATAATTTCCTAATTGTAAAACGCAGCATCACTTTGCCTGATGTTCAGCAGTCATGCCATCGACCACTAAACCACTAAGCTATATTGAACTTAACAAATAGAAACACATACCGATGTCACCACAGTCATACAGTGAGTGATTGCCGCCTGTCAACCGATGTCAACACAGATTGGTTATCGCACAGCTTGTGGGTTGAGCAACCATCGACTACTCAGTAAGTTAAGGTCTATTGTTAGATGTTTATTGGTTGAATTAGGTTTATGGCAATCAAACTAAAGAGGTCAACGGCCTGATCGAAATTGGCAACAGTCGCCTGGAGGCAATAGGCACCTTGGGGTTTGCTGAACTGTTAACGATTGTGGAAATAATAAATGCCAGCCCAGGTACCTCGCTGATTGGCTAATGTATGAACTTTTCTTTATCCGATATGAGAGAAACAGAGCAAATCTGCTGTGAATCTGTACATACTACATACTAATAGATAAAATTGAAGGGTTTGTTTGTTATTTTGAAATAACAGCTTTTTACTAAATGCATATGAAAGTTTCCACGGTTTAAAAAAAAAATATTGTCTGTGTTTTGTCTGTTTTGTTGCAGCTGATCTTGCGCTCGGCAATGCCGTCGCGGGCAGCAGCTAGTGCGTCATATAAGATGTTGTGATTGGTTGACCGATTAAATTATGCTTGGTTGAGTATGGAAGTTTGGTTTCATTCCCCTGTTCCAGCACAGTTTTTTTGGAAATTTCCAGTAGGAATTTCTCAGTAGCAGCCCGAACTCATCAGGATTTGTGCCCGGTTGACGGCAATATGTTCATCTCTCATTACAAAAAACATTTAAAACAAAACTGACTGACCACCTCGTTGGTCTAGTGGTCGCAAGCGCTACTGTTGAGCATGAAGTTCTGGATTCGATTCCCGGGTCGGGCAAAGTGTTATTGGGTTTCCATCTCGAATTTCTCAGTAGAAGTCTGGAGACTGGATTAGTGCCCGTTTGATGGCAGTAAGCGACCTCTATTACATGGGACTTAAACATAATTGGCGAAATGCTGCCCAACCCATCGGGGAATACTGGCGTGATTTTATATGTAAAAGCGAAACGTCGCTGTACGAGTAATACACCCTGGGGAATACAGATATGATGGTATCTTGATATATTAATATGCTCTCTGTAACACAGGATAAATGACTAATTTCCCAAGTGATTCTTTAAATACTTGTCACATTGCAACTCTTGTCTAAACTTCATTCTCTTTGGAAACAACTTATTTATTGTTACTAAATATTCTGTAGCGCTCATTTCACAGACGTTGCCTCAGTCGACTTGTAATAGAAAAAGGACTTGAAATATTTATTTAGCTAGTTTATTTTGTTTGTACAGTTACGATGGCGGAAAACGTCGCGAGGAAACCTGTGGGCCTAGATATACTGACACTCTATTACCGATAACTATACAGACGAGCAATTTAAAAGCCACTAACTTATCATACAATATTTCCGAAACCACCTAAGATAGCTTCTTGAAGTAAACTATATATATATACTTGTATATACATAAAAAACACATATACAATTGTTTTCAAGATTATTTACTTCATGTTGCTAACTTGTATGGCTTAGGAGATATTTCAGTTGGCACTTTGCAAGTGCCTGTGGCTTTGTTATATTTCTCGTCAGTGTATAATAGAATAATAAAAAATGTATGCGACTGACATAAGCTACCGAAAAGTATATCTATGTCAATCCTGTTGAAAGTCGTTGCAGAAATACGAAGCGTCATGAAAGCAATTGTCATTCGTCGAGGCTCTAAAACTACCTTTTGGAATGGGCGACTAGAATCAGTTATTATTATTTCTTGTAAAGTTTGACGTTCAAAAGTGCCTTTTTTGTGCCTAATTGAAATAAATTATTTGACTTTGACTTTGCTCTGTGGATGCAACTAATGGTCTGAAGTCTCTTTCATGGGAATCATTGTTCATCATCATCTTTCTGCCCTTATCCCATGTTACTTGGGGTCGGCGCAACACGTTTTCTTCTTCCATTCTCCCCTGTCAACCGTCACGCAATCATCTACACCTTTTTCCTTCATATCACTCCTCACACAATCCATCCATTGTTACTTTGGTATCATTGTTGGGTTATGGGTATCATTGGAATCATTGTTATCTAAGATAAATAATTAATTCCTAAAAAAAAAAAAAAATCGAGAAATTATGTTCTGTAAATTACCTACCCAATTGTTTGTGTATACTTACTCGTATCCAGAAAATGGTAACGTCACAAATAGCTGTCAAGTATATCGCAGTTTTGATAAATTTATCAATATTACTGAATGGACTGCTTCTTTGGTCTAGTGGTCGCAAGCGCTACTTCCGAGTATGAGGTCCTGGGTTCGATTCCTAGGTCGGGAAAAGTGATATTGGGTTTCCTTTTAGAAATTTCTCAGTAGTACCCCGGAGCCTGGATTTGCGCCCGGTTGATGGCAATAAGCTTGCCCATATTACATGGGACTTCAAAATAACTGGCGAAATGTGGGGTGTAGGTACTACAGGTACACCTCTGCCTAGCCCTTCAATGAATACAGGCGTGATGTTTTGTTATGTTTAACTAAAAATATTTCTACTACGCCCTGAGTTATACCCATTGAGTTAGAACCTTCACGATAAATAAATAAAACCCAGTGCACATTTTTAAAAGGAAACATACTAGCTCGATAATAAATGTTGTGTAAAGTAACATTTTACACTCGAAGGTGACAGTCTCTTACGTATAAATCCCACTTCCTCAAGAAATCAAGGTGACAACTTATTGACGTGTTGAATGTAAGGATTTGTTCACACTGAGCGACTAAATGTTGCCACATGCAACATCTTTATCTATAAATAGTATATAATGAAGTCGCCTTTTGCGTGTCTGTCCTTAGTTCTTCTAAATACATTATGGATTTTGATGCGGTTTTCAACATCATTTAGAAAATGTATTCCGAAACGTTTCTGTGTATAAGATATTCATATTAAACGATGAATATAATAACGAAAATCTCGATGTTGAAGCCTGCAGACGGCAGAAATAGGCATCGCCATCACCATCTGGCTACACTTTTCCTAACACTATTTCCCTTGGTAAAATGGTTACCAGATTTTCCCGTTGGCAGAAAAAAGCATGGTACATTCAACCGCACATCAGTGGTAACAATTTGACACTGACATAACGCATTTATGTCGTAGGTAGCGGTCAGGGCGATTTCCGTCGAACACGTGCTACCGACGATGTGAGGTTGACTGCATTGCTACTAACAAAACAAGTCAATAATAGTATGTCAGTATCGACGATAATATTAGGCAATATCGTAAAACAGGTTGTAGGCAAGTTGCCCAATAGTTGCTCAGTGAGTGCGAGGCTTAGTTTGCAATACTTAGTGTATTAGTATTCTTTCTGCCTACCCTGTTTCGAATAATAAGTGACTGATATAACTAGCGTACTGTTTAGAAAACGAGAAAATAGTTTTAAAAGAAAGATTTCCTTGTATTTGGAACATGCATAACAACGTTAACGCCTCCTTCCTATGGAGGTAGGCAGAAAATTCAGAACAAGGAAGTTTCTGGAAGCTTGAGATAAAATTAATTTTATATTTTGTTCTAAACATGTAAAATATTCATTTAAAAAAACACAATGCTAATATTTCGTACGGAGACAAACAAAATATCTAGCAAGTCTACTTTTGACTAAGAAGGTAATATTGGTTCTGCATACCAAAATGGTATTAATTATTACTGAAAGCGAGAATACAAGAAAAATAGAGGCATATTAATATTTAAAACTCCTTCACGTAGGCAACAGTTTTCTATAATATTTACGTCTGTTATTCTGTCCTACTTCTGTATAACGCTGGAGCAGACATTTCTCAAACATAAGGCAATTCTTATACGATACCTTTTTTATTTTTTTATGTTTATTTCTGTATACATAAATGAATACTTTTCCTCAACGATATGGTAACTTTTTGTTACCAAACAGACGGACTTTTAAGATAATTTTCTTGATTGGACGTAGAATTAAAGTGTAAATCTAGTAAGCTTATTTATGAAGACTATATCCTTAATTATTATTTAAGATGTATAAATCTTAGTTTCAATCAATAACGACCATCTAATTCCTAGAGAGAAAGATAACTAACAATAAAATATGTAAAAATATGACAAAAAATCTTAATTTATTCTCTGCCCATACATCACAAGCAAAGCGTGAATATACACACGAAACCGTGTTCCGATTACAAAACAAGTTTCGGATATTACGTTACCAAAATAACTATAAAGCAGCTATTACATAACGTTTAAAAAAACGTGAAATTATTACCGTAATCTGCGCTCAAAAAGTAACACTATTTTTCACTGCACTGTCACTGATGTTTGAATTTAGAAAACACTTTTTTTTTGTTTTTTTTTCGCCACGTCTGTTTGTGGCCAAGGTATGAAGCTTACTGCCTCATCGCCCCTCCAAGTTGGGTAAAGTGACAGTGGTTAAGGCTAGGCTACATCGCGTCGGTTAGAAAAGCCTTTGCGATTTCTATAATAAGTTTGTAAGTGTTAGTTTCTGTCGTGAAAAGATAAGATAGTTAACTGTAGACCATTCGTGTTAGTTACCGGATGGGTAATGGTGATCATACATGACAAGTTCATTATCTGTGGACAGGAGATAGAGTTCCGTGCCAATACGTTTTAACATAATCCCTTGAAAAACTGTAGGTTAGATCAATTTATTTCGCCAGTTCTAAGCTCCATGTCGAACATCTGCAATCAGCAGTAACCTGATTACATCAGAAGAAAGACCATCAGAAGAGAAAAGACAAAAAATTATGATTATCTGAAATAATAATTACATTTAAGTAAAGAAGACGACCTATCTGTTCGACCTGTTTAGCATTATACGAGTAATATTACTGTATGTAGGTCTGATACTATTCTAAAATGGACACTTTAGCGACTTCGCCACATGAAGAGCACAATAACACACAAACACAATTCTATAATACTCTAATATCTTAAAAATTGTCTTTACTGCTTCGTCGTGGTCGCAAGCACTACTGCTGAGCTTGAAGTCCTGGGTTTAATTCTCAAGTCGGGAAAAGTGTTCTTATGTTTTCCAACAGGAATTTCTCAGTAGCAGTCCGGAGTCTGGATTTGTGCCCGGTTGCTGGCAGAAGACTTGCCCCCTATTACATGGGACTTAAACATAACTGGCAAAATGTGGGTGTACTATAGGTACACCTCTGCCTAACTCTTCGGGGATTACAGGGGTGATGTTGTGTTGTCTATTTGAGTATGAAATCATTCACATTTGATTCTAGATTTATGAAAATAATTCTAGAATACTTTAAGGTCTGTTAAAGTCGTATTCAAGTTCTCCGCACTATAACCACACCCTAACAACATTGCACACACATAAACACAATGCAACATAACTGTACCTGTGTAAGCACGTGTGTGTGTCTGTGTCTAGAATGCAACATTAATATTTAAGAGCTTCGCGCCGCTCTCTGCATATCCTGTCAAGGCTAGACTTGAAGATACTAGTTATATAGGTATTGAAATGTCGCATCTGTATTTTAAATGACTTCTCTCGTTTCGGCATGAAGTATAATATATAAGTAGCTATGCTAGCTAGAATATGTAACTGGCGGTGTTGTCCGGTAATTTGTCCGGGTGTATTTTATATTTTTATCTTATGAAAAGTAGCATGTCTTTATCCAGGTCCCAAGCTACCTATTTGTAAAATTTCATTACGATCGGTTTAGGCAAGAACAGGTAATAGACAGACAGATTAAAAAACAGAGTTATATACGCATTTATACCACTGGGGCATCTCCGTTAAACTATTAAGTAATATAATAAACATCGTAGCTCCGTATTTAGCTGTTACTTTTAATAAATGCTTTGATTTAGGAAATTTTCCTGATCTTATGAAGAGTATTATAGTCATACCATTATAAATCAGGTAATAAAAATGACGTTGGCAATTTCAGGTCTATTTCTATCTTATCTTCATTTAGCAAAATATTTGAAAAGTTAATACTGAAGACGTTTTAATTTAAATGGCCTCCTTGATGATGAACAATATGGCTTTACAAAGGGTCGTTCGACCACAGATGCGGGTGTTGCTCTGCCGAAACACATATTTAACGCATGGGAGAACTCGCTAAATGCTATTGGAATTTTCTGTGATCTCTCCAAAGCCTTTGATTGCGTACACCATGACACGCTTTTGCGTAAACTACGTCATTGCGGTGTCCAAAACGAAGCTCTCAAAGTAATAAATTCTTATTTACATAATAGGTTCCAATATGTAGATTTTAATGGTGTGAAATCTTCCGGGCTACCAGTTCAGTGAGGTGTACCTTAAGACTCAATATTGGATCCATTCTTGTTCTTAGTGTATATTAATGACTTACCATTTTATTTAAAGCATAAGTATCTGTGACGTTGTACTGTTTGCAGATTATACTTCTCTTATTTTTTAAATAGACATTAATAGACTAGATTTTGATGACGTAAATAGTGCACTCTCAATCGTTACGGATTGGTTTACTACAAATAAACTTAGTTCTCAATGCCAAGAAAACGAGATATATTAAGTTCGCCTTACCGAATGTTAGAAATCTAGGACCCAACATCGTATTAGATAAAGAGGTGCTTGAAACTGTAGACTCGGTAGTTTTTCTGCATAATAGTAGATGCCAAACTTCAGTGGGGCCCAAATATATCAAGCCTGGAGGGAAGGCTCCGTTCGCCTCCTACGCCGTCAGAAAAGTAAGACAATACATTGACGTTGTTACAGCTCGCTTAGTCTATTTTAGTTATTTCCATAGCGTTATGTCCTATGTGTATTCTGCTGCGGGGCAACGACTCGCTGATATTTATAGTATACTAGCTGCGCTCCACGGTTTCACCCGCATAAGTTTCGATCCCGTGGGAATATCGGGATAAAAAGTATCCTATGTTTAAACTATCTGTGTGCCAAATTTTATCCAAATTCTTTCAGTAGTTTTAGCGTGAAGAAGAGACAAACATACACAATCACAAACTTTCGCCTTTATAATATTATAGTGTGACTAGCTTATAGGCTATGTTACTCAGTGATAATGTAGCATCCTACTGGTGAAATAATTTTTAAAATCAGTCCGGTGGTTTGTGAGTTTATTCATTATAAACACAACAGCTTATAGGTGATTCGCACGAATTTACTCGCCCAAATTGGGCGAACGAACGAACGAACGCGCGTGTGAACGAACTAGAGAATTTATTTGTGGACGTATCAACTCCAGAAATCGATTCACCCACAAATAAATTAACTTCGTGCAAATCGCCCCAAGAAAAAATTATATTATTTAAAAATTGTCGATTCGCCCGTTTCAGCCGAGTAAATTCGTACGAATCACCAATAAGCCGAATAATCATGACTATGCCAAACCTGGTTACGGATGGCTACAGTTTCCCTAGTATCTATATAATTTAATCGTACTTTAAAAGGAAGTGTTGAATTGCCTAGAGGCCGAAGCACAAAACGGTGGTCGGATTTAATATTTACTTCACAGCGCCGCACTCCGCCAGGCCACTGCATATCGTAACAGATGGAGAAAAACCATTGTTAATAATGGAAACGGAGTCTATTCTCAGCAGTGAGAGAGCGAATAGGAGGAAGAGAGATTTGCTTATTGTAAATATCGGACTAATTTGGGAAACGAGGAAAGGGAACTATGAAATTAAAATCACATATATTAATTAATTTATAATTAGGTACAAAAATATAGTTACAATATTTATATTTACATTAAAAAAGTACTAGTTTTAGAATTATTAATGGTTTTATGGCAAAAACATTTTATGATTAAGTGCCACTTTTTTATTTTAATAACCACGATATTTTTGTTAGTTTAGGTACTTACGAGTAAGTATGTAGGCATTATTTTATACAAAAATTATATTAGGTTTGTCTTTATGTAGGTTCAAAGAATTTGTATTTAAAAGTTATATAATAATGTAATTGGCTGGAATATTAGTTCAAAGGTATTTGATTTTTAAAATTAAATATTAAAAAATAATCGATAGATTTTTTAAAATAATTTTACAGTTTTTTAAACGTCTAAAACTTTTAGTAGAAGAAACTAAAATCCATAAAAAAAAATATTTTGTGGTAAAATTGTAATGTCAGTCATAATCAAAATATTCCGTGAATCATGAGGAATATCCTATAAATCTTTATTTCATCGCTTTCAGTACAAAATTACTGAAATTTGTCAGTCAGTTTTTCGTTTTTTTCATTTCATAACTAAACTTTTCATTTTAATATCATTGCTAATATTTCGTCAGTCAATTTCGTCTCGGTAGTTTTGAGTTCTATTTTGTACACAGTCCAACAATTCGCTATCATTCTTTTTGTAAACGCGTTTTTCTTCCAATATTGACAGTCATACTTATCTATGTTCTGTGAAAACTTGATCAAGTCTCTATTCAGTTTAGCTGTCAAACCTCATAAACTTAGCTGCTGTGTTTGATTCACCAAAATAACAACTTGAAATGAGATTTGACAACAAATTCAATTTAATAAATATTCTTTTAGATATCGAAGAGTCAAACTCATGCGCTTATTTTACGGTTTCGATCATGATTTTTAAGCTTAGGGCTTTACATAACTAACTCTCTACAGTTCTACAAATCGCCAGACAATATCGTCAGTTACTTTACTTTAGCTTGATTTTGTCACTTCGGGTTTGTCACTAGCATGTTTTTTATGACTTTTAAACTTTCTTGCTCGTTTTCTTCTACTCCCTACTTCAACTCGGTCGCTCCTAGCTTGTATGTCTTGACTGTCAGTTTTGCCTGAAGGTGTCGTGTCTGTCACTTCGAGTTTGTCACTCCTATCTTGAAGGTCGGAACTGTCAGTCTTGCCTGATTGTCCCATCGCGTACTCATGTCGTTTGCGTCGGGCTGAGAATCGTCGTCTGTCGTACAAATTGTTGTATGAATTACCCCTGGAAGCACAATCTTTTATTAACTTTAGGTATATGATAACAAGTATGGTGGCTATAGAATTGCTCAATTTTGTCAGTAAATCGGAAATAAAAATCGTTATAAATAATAAGTATTTTTGTCGATCGTAAAAATGTCGTATAGCATCGACAATTCGACAGTCTGCATTACAGTGTATCATTTAAGTTATTTAAAGTTTAACTAAACATAATAATCTATTTGCTTGAAGTTGTAAGTTTGCTCATTTATGTAATTTGAAAAAGCTAAAGACAAAATTCTTTAAATTTAACGTGAAATTAGTTTATTTTTACTCTTATACGTATTTAGTAATGGTTAATTTTTATTTAAACGTCCTATAAAACTGTGGTAACTTCTGTTGTAAATTGGTAACTAAGTATCTAACTATCTCAAAGAAAGTTAAGTTAAGTTTATGACTAAAATAAAGTACAAAAATGTATCACATTTCGAATTTCAAATCGATCACAATATTTCCTTAATGTTGGTTAAAAGACTTGATGAATTGAATATTATAGGTACTGATTAGTAAAATTATAATCTCCAATTAAAAATTCCTAATAAATAAATTTGTAAAAAAAATATAAAAATACTATCATTATTATACATAAGACGTTTTGCACTTAAATTAATTGTACTTTAAATTGAGAATAATCTATATATTTTATATTTTAGTAAACTAAACGTTAGAGATGTACCGATTATAGTAACACAATCGACTTAGAAATTAGTCAAATCTGTTAATTCAATATGATTGGCTTTATGAAGGTGTACCACGAGTCCACGACTACACATCAAGTTATACATTTCCAGTTTATGCTGATCTTGCATTGTATAGGATTTCCGTGAAATGCGAGGTCAACTGAAAAAGTATAGCTTGATCTGTAGTCGCGTGTACTATAGGCAGGGGACTACCAGACGTGATTTTATGTTATATTTTTGTGTTCATGATGTTATAGTGAACTTAGAATAAAAATACGACAGGCTAGGTGCGTGTCGGACCACGCACAGTGAAGGATTTTGTAGTCAAGATGTACGAGTATATTTTAATGCTAGCAACCATTTAAAAAGTTAAAATGGTGTTATATAATATGTAGTTTCTTGTTGATGCTTTATAAAACCTACAGTTTGGAACTGTGCAGTTTACATTTCAACGAGACACATCCGATCTAAGGCTCACTTGCATCACAAATCACAAAATGGGTTTAATAATAAACGTATTTAAAATACATCTATAGTATCTGCCCCATGGGATGAAGGCGTGAGTGTTTGTATGTATGTATTTAAAAAATCATTCTGTCACTGTCATCTTAAAACAATAGAAAGAAAAAGAGCAATGTTTTAAATTCGTTTACCGCTAAATGCATTATGTGGTTTGTGGTCCACGTGGGCCTAAGAGTAGATCAGCCTATCGTGCCTTTAGTGTAACTAAAGCCATTCCTAAAAATGCACAAAACCGTCAATAGTCGACTAATTAAGTCGATTGCCACTAAACAGTCGGTACATCTCTATAATGATGAGATCTACTTTTTCCCGTTAATGAAGTTGCCGTCCTCATCCTTATACAGGTCTTCATTGATCCCGTAGTACGCTGGAGCGTTTGGACAGTCCACCTGGAAAGAGACAGCACACCATTACACACATCAGCGAAAGGAACAAGAATTACGTTATGTCTTAGTCGTGGGATCTAGCGAAATTTGCTCCTTGAACAGTTGCTGAGTTCATATCCAGAACTTTGTAGGACTAATTAGAGGTTTCAGGATAACATTGGTATGTTCAAATAAAAAAAAACATGCAATATATTCACACGGTGGTGAACGTAATTATTTATAACTTTTCATCGTCCCATTTTTTTTTTGGCCATATGATACCACAATATTGAATAGTCGAAGTCATATCAGTATCCATCATTGACCCACTTCATAGCCAAACCCTCTTTACATGGTCTCATACAGAAGAGAAGCACAAATCACGCCTGCCCACTACGTATTAGCAATTTCAGCTTATTCAATTAAAGTTTCCTAAGAGCTCACAATGTTTTCTTTCATCATAGAACAGTGAAGATTTGGTTTACCTTGAAGAACCAGTCACAGACCCTGGTCCTCTGGTTGAAGACGGTGCCAGGTCCGCAAACGAAGGAGTACATCAGGTTGCGTCCGATACTAGGGACACACCAGTGCCAAACCTGTAAGAATGAAACATGATGCTATGATTATTTGAGTAGGCGTAATGATCCAAAAGATATGGCCAACTTCTTGATAATTTATTTATTTATGATCAGATAGATTAGCTTTCTAGCTTTAAGCTAGAGGTCGGAAGTATTTCCACGGCGACGTACTACCGATGAAAAGTATCCTTTGTCTAAACCCAGTTTTTAAACTATCTTTGTCCCCAAGAAGGCACATAACCTAAAAGGTACCATCTACTCAAAAAGGAGAAGAAGAGGACCTACTCGTATTTAAAGATCTCTTTAAGGTTTGGAAAAAAATATAAAAAGATCCTTCCATTAAATTTATAGCAAACATATAAAGCTACAAAAACCAAGGCTATTGACATTTTCATCAGGCACTACGTATTCAAATTACTGTAACAATTACTCCTTTTTGATTGCTAAAGAACTTATGTAAAAAAAAATGTCTCAAGACATCATATTTTATTACGTTTAACTGACAAGTTTTTTTTATAATACCAGAAGAATCTGTACTTACTTGGCACATCGTTTCAGGGTCAGCGTAGTACCCGGGTATTTTGTCATCGCATGTAAATGACAAACCATTCGGTACCTCAGTATATACCGGGTAATCTTGTCCAGGGATGTAGCCGTCTAGCGACTGAAAAGATAAAGAAATGAAATTCATTAACCACACTTTAAAATTGTTTGTTTGTTTGTAAGAGGTAATCTCTGGAACTTCTGATCTGATTACAGAAATTCTTTCACTTATAGAAAGCTACACCTACTATTGCCGAGTGTAGGCCAGTTCACTTGGAGACCCAGAGGCCCTAGGCACTTGAGCCCCATCCCGAAGCCATTTTAGAAATTTAGATATATTTTGCACCTCGGATTGGTTAAGTTTCTTTTGAATATTCACACTCCTCCTCGGATATGTTAGATTTCTTTTGACAGTTTTAAACAGAAATAGTATTTGCTTTGTCGATTTACGCAGAAAAGTAGAAGAAATAAGATAAACTGTTATTCAGGAGCAAGCGAAGCGAGGTTTTAGCATCCCCGTCAGGCTTGCCCCTAGGTTAGCTGGGCCTTGCAGGCCTAGGCGGAAATCCGGGGCAGGCCGTAGGATGTTTTATGGCATAAATAACTGTGACACGGAAGAAATCGCAAGCTGAAGCTTTACTACTCTTTTGGGGTAACAGGGGTGATTTTAGTCTTGTGCTCAGTGAGATTTTCCATAGAAATTGTAGCGGTTACACCGCAAAGACATGACGTCACACAATCTATCCGACATCAACAGTTGGGCAGTTGCCCGCCAGACAAAACACCTGTCTGGTTGGAGGATCCTCCCTTTTCTATGGTGGATGAGTGAACTTTACACCCTGTTCCTCCTGCCAAAAAAAAATCATCACCATAATATTTGTAGATATTGCAAGTGCTGAATAAACGAACTAATTAATTCAAGCATGCACCGCTTGAATTAACAAAGAATAAGGAAAGAAAGTGTAACGCGAAGTTCTACTGATACAGACGTTACAATAATTACAATATACACACGAATGTGGGTGGCAGCGGTGGAGAAATGTTTGGAAAGGCTTTTGCAATTTTAAGAACGAAAAATGCTGGACTTATGTCTATATCTCACTAGGACAACATGGTCGCTGCCAGCAAAATATACACAGCTTTATGGTGGGTATCTCACTAGGCGTCCGACAGGTTGCGCAACCAACCATAATTTTTTTATATGGTGTAACAGACAGCAGGACTGTGGGGGCTCGTGGCTAAATAATAACCGCCGCACGGGTCCATCTTCTAGGTTAAGCAATGCTTGTCGAGTAGGTGACCATCCATTTCATACCGGGGCCCCTCCGTGCTTAGGAAAGCACGTCACAGATAGCGCCATCCACGACGCCGCGCCCCACTCCGCGATTACTTTACTATAAGCGGTACTTTCGTACGGAGCGCAGCGGAGTGGGGCGCGTCTCTAAAGTAGTTGGGACAAGGCTAGGCAGTTGACGATGAGACATGAGGACTGTGCTGCCATCTCCTCTTGACATCATCCCTTACTCACCTTTCACGAAAAACATGAATAAAAAATTACCACTCAACAAAAAAATGCGACACGTGTATCAAATAAAAAAACCGCTAATCTGATTTCCCTAGTAGATAATCTACCTAATCGCAGGTTAATTAAACAATAATAGATACAATAATTACTATCTAATTATACCTTCTTAGTTAGTCAAAGCTTTGAATTAAAAACGTACGAAGTGTGGCGTGATTCTTACACACGCTACGACTTACACACGCCACGACTTTTTGTCGCGTTGTGTAGTGTTCTGTCGTGTGACATGCGAATTAATAATGTCCTCAAGTGCTACGTTTTGTTTCAGTAACAAAATATTTTTAATGTCCGCTGAAGGTTGAACTTAGCATGTGGAATGGGTTCTGCAGTTATCATTACTAGGGTAAAAAAACTATTTAGTCCGTCCGTTAGATAATAAAAAAAAAATTAGACACGTATTTGTTATTGATTATGAAATGTTATAAATTAATATCGTAACACCGAACAATTAGTTTTAGATCTAAAAATGTATTTTGTAACTTTCGAAACGCTTTTTTTACAACTAAAACGGTTATAACATCAAATGCAGTGTTATAATTGCAATTTAATACTAATATTCTAACATAACATCACGCCTTGTTTGCCCGAAGGGTTGGACAGAGGTGTACCTGTAGTAGGTACACCCACATTTCACCAGTTATGTTTAGGTCCCATGTAATAGGGGGCGAGCCTATTGCCATCAACCGAGCACAAATCCAGACTCCGGGCTACTACCTGAGAAATTCCAGATAGAAAAACCCATTATCACTAATATTCTAGTTCACTAGTTAGCGATATTTCATATTTCCATACAGTAATATTGCCAAATTAATCAAAACAGGTAAATATTTGACAGCTATTTGCGACGTTGCCAACTTTTAGAATGAACGGTCATAAGGTAAACCTACATTCTCTGAAAACTTTATCAAGTAGTCATCAAATATTAACTCCAGCAGTAACTGCTGCTTATTTTTATATGCTTGTAGATTTTACAAAGATTCCTATAAGATTACATAATTTATTTTATTGCAAAAATTAGGTATGTAAAACAAAACTGTAACAAAAGAAACCTTGCTTGCATTTTACTACGGAACGCTAAACTTCAATCCAGGGAAACAGGTTAATGTGTATTGAGGTGTAATTTAATGCTTAGCTTTTATTATCGTGTTTACTAAACCCATATATAGGCATTAATGAATAGTGAACTGTTCGTAGTTGTTGTTCATCATTTATTGAGGACTGACGCGAATATAGGGCAAGCATTCAGTATAGTTACAGAACCGGTTTACTGATAACATGGGCATAATACTGAAAGCTTACAAAGGAAAACCAATTTAAAATTAGTTACATAGTATGCACTTAAATAGCCAAGCTAAAAACTTTTTCATTAGACAAACTATATTTTTAAAAATGATTTATAAAAAGTTATTACACTACTCCTGCAAATCTCAGCAGTGGAGAAACGTGTGCAACTATTTTTACATAACATCACACCTTGTTAGGCAGATATATACCTATAGTACACCCACATTCCGTCAGTTGTGTTTAAGTCCAATGTAATAGGGGCAAGCACAAATCCAGACTCCGGGCTGCTGAGAAATTCTAGATGGCAAAACCCTTTGGGAATCTTTACAGTTTTATCGATGCTAATCTGATAATTGTTAGATTATCTCGCTGCTTAGTGTTGTAGGACCTATTATAGTTACAAGCTTGAGGTCTTCAATTGGGTAATTTCATTATCCAGAATAGTTCAATAACACTACTTGCTTTTTCCCGCATTTTACACCCTGTTCCAGGTGGTCTACTCCCTAAGCTTGATATCCGTAATTTCGGTCGAATTTACGGGCAATACTACGTCGTATGGACATAAGATAAGTTTGGCCCGACCTAAGAATGAATGAGACCACGATTTAGCAGCTGTCCTTACTCTCAGTGTGGTTTTGCCACTACGAAACAGTTAATTAATCGGGTGTGAAGTTCACTCTGAAGCTACCGAACTACTATTGGATAGGCCCGTATCTTTGTTGACGGACTTAGAGAGTAGGTCGAACGAAAGAGAGTAGAACGAAAATCATTAATGCGTCAAAATTAAACGCAAATCATGTGACACGATTGGCTGTTGATAATTGAGCCAACCAATCACAACGGTTCCCTTATCATCACCACCAGCCTACAGCAGTCCACTGCTGGACACAGGCCTCTCCATCGCACGCCATTCAGCTCGGTTCTCGACAACTCTCATCCAGCTGCTACCAGCCACCCTGCGAAGGTCGGCGCTCCGCCTGCCCGAAGGCGTCCTACCTCACGCTCGCCGATGCGCGGCCTCCACTCAAGAGCACGTCTCAACCGCCGCAGCAGTTTACGCGCTTTTGACAATTAATATAATATAATAAGTTGTTTATTGAAATAATTGATTTACATAAATATTTACAAAATTGGGCCTTCAACTAGGTAGGTATAAAATTAATGGATTCTACCTGAACTAGGAATAAACCTGTATCTCAGGTATCACATTCAAGTGCTTATAAGTATTAAGTATCTAAGATACCTTAAACAAATAGTAAATTATTTATCTACTTTTATTATTTAGATGATTTTATTCAAATTAAGATACAAAGTATGCAATTTTTTTACTTATATGATGTTTGCAATGCGACATTTTTAATAAGGTCGCGTTTACTTATAATTGCTTAGTTATAATTTTTGATTTTCGTTCCTCATGTTTCCTTAAATGTTAGAAAATTGTGATAATTGTTAATTACTCACAGCTAATGACCGGTCAATCAAATAAAATAATACTGTTAGAACTCCAACGGAACCCAGACTGATTCCACACAGTCGTTTTTGTTGTGTCATTTTCGCTGCGGTACCCTAATTGTGTGGGTTCGGCTCAAACCTGAAACAATAAAAAAACGTAATTTATTTTCAACATTATTGATCTGCCTTGTTAGTCCTGGTAGTTGTAAGTGCAACCTACTTACTAGCCTACTACAAGGGAGTTCGACCTACGGATCAGTGAATGGGTGTTTTAATAAGGTAATTTTAAGATTTGTTATTAAATAGAATTAAAATAGCTAGTTTCCATAAACCCGATGCAAACCTTTTCCGAATACCAGTTTTTGAATTGAGAACTTCCACTTCTACATATGTGTTATATACCTACTTTCAATGTAGTCGCGCAATTTAAAATTTCTTACGTTTTTTTGCAAATCAATATTAAAGAATTTCGCGGGCTTTCTTTAAGTAATGCTTGGCAAGTAGAGTTGGACACTTGAAATTTTCAATTCAGAAACCCGGTTAATAGGGATGATGCCTGGGTAAAAAAAAGAAATTTTATTTAGTCCGTCAGTCAGATAATAATAATAAATTTTTTGCGTTATCATAATAATAAAAACCGGCCAAGTGTGTGTCGGACCACGCACAATGAAGGATTCCGTAGATGGGATGAATTTATCCCAAGAACAAACTTAACCATGTAGTTGAAAAACATGTTCTCCCATACGAAATGTATTGGAGAACATGTTTTTTCAACTGCAAATGTAAGTTGGTCGATTATTACTCGTTAACTTGTAGACTCTAATTAGCCTTAGCTGTGATAGAGTTCCTATTAATTTCGTTATACTATATACTACTGCTGTGATTATTTTCACATATCCAGAATCAATCATTTAGCTGGAATAAATAGCTATGTGTGGAATAAATAGCACCGACAGTGTTGTCAACCGTTGTTTAAAAGCTTAAAAATCCTTACCCTACCGTCGTTATATATCTATGAAACTAATGTATTTGTAAAAACACACATCTCTCAATATAAAATAGCTTTCAAAAGTCACAATAGAAAACTTCGTGACAAAAATAAGCTAGAGCTTGAAACTTTACATGGTAGAACAGCCTTAATGAAAGTACTTTCTGTATGGCGACAAAAATATTTAATAAGCTGCCTGACACATTAAATTTGTTAAATCTGGACAAATTAAAAAGTGTATTAAGAAAAATTTTAATCAGTAAATGTGACTACTCGTTAAAGGAATATTTGGATGATAATTCTATAATTCCTCCTCCTGAACATTAAGTCACCGGACCTGTTCTGACATTCGTGTACTTTTTGACATTTAACATCGGATCTATGTGCTTTCTTAACATTTAAATTATTGTGGACATTCTGGAAAAATATCGATTCATTACTCTAGTTCTTTGTATAATTTAAAATGATAATTTATTGTTCTAGTACTTAATTAATTTTAATTTAAATAATAACTATTGTAAATTATTTGTACGCCTAATGGCAAAACATAGAGAGCCTATGTAAATATTGTAAGATCTCACACACTGTGTAAAGGCTTGTGCAGACCAGCGCGACGCGACTCGAACAATACAATTTCTAAGAAAACTTCACGGTATAACAATAGTCTGCACGAAGCTTAGCTCTACCTATGTTTACAAATAAATACTGCTTCTGGTATGGGGGGGGGGGGGGACACTAGACTAGCAAAAATTTGCACTTTAAAGCTTAATATTTCGCAAACTGCTCCCTGAATCCACGACCTGTCTATCGATACTCCAAACCATGGAGAAACGAGAAAAAACCCAAAAAAAAATTTTTTTTTTCATGATTTTATTTTAACACTGTCGGCGTGGTTAATATGTATACCCATGCCAAATTACAGTTTTCTAGTACTAACAGTCTCTGAGATAAGCCGCGGACAGACAGGCAGACAGACAGACGGCCATGGTGAAACTAAAAGGGTTCCTTGTTGACTACGGAACCCTAAAAAATAATGACTTAGATAAAACGCATTAAAATTGGGGAGCGGAGGCTCGCTACGTCATAAGTCAGTATTAAATCTACATACTCGTGACGTCATGCCACAATTTTACTCAATGCATCGCCGCGCCGCCGTAATCTTTCTATTACGTAAAAAAAGAAAAAAAAAAACGTGTTTTTTTTTATCTACACATGGCAGACGTTTTTTTTTGTAATCATCCCTATTTACTGATATCCTTAACACGTAGTGAGCAACCGCGAGTGGTGATCAATGCTCGTTCCTTCTCTCTACGAGAACAGGTTTTCACCCTGCATCAGGACTGTTCCAGGCTGATATTTCAGGTGTTTGGCTTTTTGCAGTCAGTTTCACAGCCTGACACCAAAATTACACACAAGTAAGTCATTTTGCATAACTATTGCCGACAGTGTGTAATGGCGAGCTAATTACAATTGTAATCAAATATTTTCCTTTCTTCGACTGGTTTGAAACTACATTGTCGCAGTTTTTCTTATAATTCACATAGATATAATTATTTATTGGTATTGGCCGTACCATACGCTATATTATTGAAAGTGGGGGTAGGCATAGATCTAGGTCTCTCAACTTAGGCAAGGTTTCTGCGATGTGTTAAAATAACCAGGAATGGTGATATACAACATGTAAAAAAATCCCTGTCTGATCCGTCAGGGTAGTTGTTAGGTATCGTACTGAGAGTATATTTACAGGGAAATTTCCAGGAAAAAAAATGGGGTATTTTACCGGGTGTAGTTTTACATGGGGATGGGGCGCGGGCGGCCGTTTTAAACGGGTGTGTAAAAGTCGTATCTTTTTACGACCTCTGTTGAAAATTTGCAAATTTTTTATGAATATGGGGTTATTTTGGTACAAAAAATGTGAACCTAATGTGAATTTATCACATTGGGTATTTAATATTTACATTTTTTGTACCAACATTTTATAATATATAAACTTTACATAAACTTTTTTATTTTCTGTAATAATAATAACAAATTAATGTTTTTGTTTATGGTAATGTTATTGCAGTACCTATTTAGAGGTATAATCAACAGGGTGTAAAGTTCACTCATCCTCTACAGAAAAGAGAGGATTCTCCGACCAGCTATCTAATTACGCAACACATTTTCGTAAACGATTACAACATAATTTGTTTCATTTTGACAGTTCAACAACATTCAATGCGTTATTTACGTTGTTGAGCAGATTTTTTTTTCAAACTTATGAAGCAATGGATTAACAATTTGTTTCAATACTATTCAAATTCCGATTGATCGTGGTTTACGTAATTAGGGTACAGATGGGTGTCGTGTCTGGCGGGCAACTGCCCAATGGTAGAAGTCGGGAGCTTGTATATGTGTCGATCGCGCGGTAAACTCTAATTTCACGATGCAGGATTTGTGTGACGTCAGGATTTTGATACGTAGTTCGCATGTGGCTATATGCCCTTTCGGGTGGACCGGGTTTATTTACATATTGTAATTACCTACCTATTTATGTATGTAGTGACCAAGTGTGGTGATCAATGTTCTGTGTGAGAGGCGGTAGGTAAGGGCGCACAGGCTGAAGTTTTGAAGGGTCTCTTTTGACCTCTAAAAAGCGCTGATTCTTAGTACAAGTATGATTTTATATGCATTTATTACCACTCCGATTTAAATAGGGATAACAATTAGGAATGTACTAATAATAATATAATGCTTGTAAGCCTGTTTCAGTAACAATGTGGGAGAGATCGCTATCTTGTTATTAAACAATATGATTGCACCAACAAGGTCAATGGCTGACCTACAGAGTGACACACTTTTGTTTTTATTTGATGGTACAACTTTGAATGATTATGGGGTCAACAGTGTTATAAAACCAGCCAATGCATGTACCTAGTAGGTACATAAATGCGAAATTTCAGTAAAATGACATCACAATGAAGATTTTATTTTGCTCTTCTAATATATTTTTTTACACAGCTTTTGACAACCATTGGTAAAATTTTAAAAAAAAAAACTTCAGCCCGTTTAAAAAAAAAATTGATCAGCAGCCAAACACAAGAATGACAAACAAGCCGACGGTTCACCTGATGTTGTACCGCTGCCTAAAAATATCTGCAATACCAGGGGAACCAAAGACGCGTTGCCATTACCGAGGCAGAGCTGAAATGCCTCAAGTGCCTGAAATTACTGTTTCACAAGAAGGTCTAACGGAAAGGCTTGTGTCTCAAAAGTATAAGGACGACTACTCCATAAAATTAAACTTACACAATTTAAATTGTTACAATTGTAATCCTATTTAACTGTATTCGTGTCTGGAGATAATTTAATAACGTACCTTAATTACCATTTTAGTTTTAAATGAAGAGTAAATTCCTCTTGCCTTTAAGTTTAAGAAGATTTGATGGGATGAAGCTAAATGTAGTAAATTGTATGTTGGCAAATAATGAATTAAGCTGTATTTGTCCCTCTGTATGGCCGAGGCACTTTCTCACAGAGAAGGTGCGAGTACTGATCACCACGCTGGCTTACTGCGTGTTGCCAATTATTTCCATGACGTTTTTCGCCACCGTTATTATACTTGTTTTCAGTGGTGTCTAAGTTAACGTAAAATGTTGGTATAAAGATATATAGGGCATTAATAATATCTCACTGCAGGTACAAATGTGATTCCAGATTTACCCGTAAACCCGTTGAACAAGATTTTTCACTTTACTTTTTACAAACTTTACTTACCATTCGGTTTCTACAAACACAAATCACTAAAAATCTCTCAAATTCTCAAATATAACTTTACCAATTCCATTAGCTAAACTAGGAATCAAACCCACCACATTCATTTCCTACCGGCCACCATCCACAGTCAACCGCCACAGACTTTCCCACGCACGCAAAAACCTCAATATCATTACAATTATAAGCAATACGGTTTTTCTAACTTCCACATACATTCGACTTTTTGTCCGTCTGTGTGATTTGTTGGACGTATTGTTCCGACTTTATAATTGACTTTGTAAGTGTCAATCACAATTCTTTTGATAGTTATAATTGTCAAAAACTGTGTGAAATATTGTTATGTAACTAAGTTGATACACACATGACATAAACTCACGCCTGTCGCCTATGGGGGTAGGCAGAAACTACAGAACGCCGCCTGCTACGCTCCTTACATACCACTCCTTTTTCTTCGTTCATTCATACATCTGGTCACACACGCACGCCGGTTGCGAGTACTACGCACCTGACCTTTCTGAAGAGCATCACCAATAACGTCACTAGGGCGTCCTGTTACCATGAACTGTACTAAAACCCCTAACCTTATTTGCATGGCAAAATCTAAAACTAAAAACACCGGATAAATTACAAATACCTGTAATGTCACCTAACTACACTTCGACCTCCACAACCCAGTAACTGGGTAACACGAACATGATAGCACTTTTCGTTTCGTCTCGATAATTATGTAATGGATGGTTACCCATCCACGGACCGGACGCAAGCGTTCGACCCTTGCGCTTGTTACTTTGCCACGAGCCTCTCAAATGGACTCTACTACTTTCAAATATTTCTTAGGTAGGAATTGTTTTATCTAGCAATCAAACTAATGACCCTCAAAGTTTTTCTACCCCTTTCTCTCATTATAGCAACATTATTATAGAAAGAGATACTTATTTACATTCAAAAACAAATAATAACTCTGCCTCCTACCTCACTTCATGAGAAACAATACTACTATATTAGCGACGATTGCTCAACTCAGGAAAGGAACCTGCGACCACAAGTTGGCTAACGTGATAGATCATGTAACAATGTAGTGTTTCACCAAGAGACATTAATTAGATTCTAAATACATAGATCTGTCATGCAGTTATTTTGTAGGTACTAATAATTTATAGTAGGTTTTACGTGTCTTCATTGCTGAGGAAAATTATTACATAAATATTTCTTGAATATGCTTGGAAATTCTACCATTATTTTGACAAAATTTTTCGAGGTAAATCGAAATTGCGGTACTGGTCGAGTACATGCGAGCGCTGGCCGGCAATGCTTGTATGCGGCCAAATAAATGACTACGAAAATTCATATTTGTCGTGTTATTTTAACACTTTCCGGGACACTAAACGCCTATAGACGTAATAACAATAAAACTTTTATTGTGTCTCGTTCAGTGTCCCGGAAAGTGTTAAAATGGAATGAACTTTTTACTTCGACGCTCATGGCAAACAACGAGGTAAATTATCAAAGATTTAATTTAATTTTCTTCGAGTAGGTATCTGGTTTACAAAAAGAGTGAAAAATTATCTTTGTTCGTCATTGTTTCTGGAATTTATTATTAATTTACTTAGTTTGAATTTCCGCGCATTATTTAGTACTATACAAGCTTAGGCCTCAACCAGTCATTAATGTACTCACGTATGTGTCCATCAGTGTCCTTGTTGCCTGCCGCGACAGTAATGTACTAATTTTAGCTAAAAGTTAAATGCAACAACAGTTTTGGTTATTACGTATATTTTCAGTTTGGTTATAATCTCATCAAAACACACCTGCTGATCTATTCTGTAACAACTTTACCATGGAAACTTAGGTGCAGTGAGCTTGATGTACCAATTGAGAGGATTCCTAATACGTTACCGACTTTATAATCTCTCAAAAATCCTGAGATTTCACCAGTAGGTACCCTTCAAATCAAACCGTAATATTTTCCAGGACAAAAGGAAAATACGTATATATGATGGTAAGTGGTACTTTCCAGGACAAAATCATTAAAAAAGAGGATATCTGTCTGATACTTGGTAGGCTTACCTTCACAGACTTTTCGCAGACGATTGCAAACACTTATCATCCTCTTGGTTACGAGTTTATAGCAGCAACAAAGATACAGAACTAATTACCCACACCATACCACCATTCTTTTAACCACCCCCACACTAAAAAGATATCTGCGAAGATAAAATTACAATGTTTAACATTTCAAAATATTCTCACAGGTCTAAAATATTGCAGACATCTTGTTAGAACGTAAACAATTCGGTTTTGTAATTGTGTTCCTAAAATTTTCGCATGATGCTACTCACAATGGGTTAATACTTAATGACGAAGAGCACGGAATTGTGGGTTTTAGTTCATTTGTTTCGGCATCGGCAGAGATGTGAGCCCTTGACTTTTGTTAAACTATCATTTTAGGTCGTGAGAAAGAGAGTATTTAATTTTGTGGCTCGCTACATTATTATGGCTTTGGTCCATATATAGTCTTTTTTTAAGCAAGCGTTCACTAGTGATAATATTTTAGTATAGCGATCGGATTCTCAATTGTAAATCAGTTTGAAGTAGTATCCCTGCTGTCCCAATCCCAAGTTGTCTGTGTCACTTTACAGTGTAGGTATGAGATAACACCGATTCTAGTCTTCAGGATTCCGGGGTCCCGGTTTATGGCAAACAGGCTCGCTCCCAGTTACATAGGACTTGAAGCTAGACGGCAAAATGACCACCACCATCTACCAGTCGAAATAAAGGCGTCATGTTTTGTGACAGAGAATGACATAAAAACGACCGAAAGTAAAGTTATTTATTTTTTGGAATTCCGAGGATAAAACTCCAAAACAATAAACAAATTTCGTGACAGTTCGTTTGTCCTACGAGTACGCGAAGGAATTTGCGGAATAGCATTCGGAGAATGATAGAAACATTCCTGCTTTGGATCTACAATCCAGATAAAGTAGATATCTGCCATCTTTCCCAGGACATTGCGACATCATAACGAGTCCGGTAAGAGGCCGAGAGGAGCCCTTTCATCTTTCATTTATTATTTTGTTCTCATCATTAGAAAGGATTGCAGGAAATATATGCAATTGGCTCAGTGGGCTAGATGCGTGATAGGATATCATAATCTGAAAATTAAACTGGACATAAACGAAGCAAAAGGATTAGTATTAATCAACGGCTCAATCTTTACAAAGAAAGAAAGATAGAAAAAAGCATTTTTTGGCAACGTCAAAAAATACTTTATAACTAAAAAAAAACAGAAAACACTGATTATAATGCCAAAAGCGCCTCAGCTCAGCATAATGAATGTCAGATGGCAACACAAAGTGTACCTGACGCTGATTTGTAATCACGTTCTCGAAAACGGCTCTAAAGATTTCGATGAAAGTTGCAATAAAAGGGTTTACGTTGGCGAAAAATTTAATCGAAGGATATTGCTCATCCATTGCTTCATATGTTCGTAAAATTTGTCTGCTCAACAACGTAAATAACGCAATGAATGTTTTTGAACTGTCAAAATGAAACAGATTGTGGTTGATCGTGTGTTACGCAATTAGGGTGCTGCAAATTGAAAATTCACTTAAGTTGGAACTATCTTGCTGTCACATAAATAAACAGATCTATTCTGTATAAATCACTCCGTGAAAACTAACTTGAAGTGAGTGTCACGCCACTGATTGATGCTAGGGGGGGACACTATTGACAGCTCACTTCACCAAAGTTTTCACGGTGATTTTTTTGCAGAATAGCACTGCTGGTCGTTTTATGATGTACAATTGACATTCAACCTAAGTGTGGCATTGAATTATTTGAAAAAAAAAAAGTTATTGCTACGAGGTGTGAGAACGAGTCTGTTCCCGAAAATATAGTTTTTAGATTTTTTATCCGTTTGTCTGTTTATCTGGACGTACGTTCCGGATCTGGCACACAGATAGTTTATCACCTGTATTAACACAGGATACTTTATATCTCCCTTTAGTACTTTCCCGTGAGATAATGTCCGAGCTCCACGCGAGGGACAAAAGCTAGTTAATGTTACCACCACTGCCACTATACATTTGGACCATTTCTCAGACATTAAGGCTTCTGACTGCCCTCAAACGTAACACCTACCTTCCCGCTATTTATACTAACCCAAAATAAACGTAAAAGAACTCAGTGAAATTACAAATTAAATTACCATACTTACACCTTATTTCATAATCATGTAAATTGAAACCATCATTTCTACTTAATAGCATTTTATGTAACTCTATGGTTAAAACTGTTACAAGTGAGTTAATACGACACGGGCAGTTAATTATCAGATATCGCAGGTCATGGTATTTGTCGGGTTTATTCTTGATACTATTAATAGAATAATAGCAGACAATATTAAAATGTTTACCAGCGGGGTAATTGCGTTACACATATACAATGACAATCGATCGCAATGCCTGTTATTCTGATAGTTCAGCCACGTTCATTGCTTTATTTACTTTGTTGACCAGACGAATTTTTCAAACCTATAAAGTAATCGATGTCACAAGCATAAATAAAAAATTTAAAAGCCCCCGACATAAACATTTCCTCATGTCTCGTTCCTATTTCATCACCAGACCCTATTCACCATCTATCTATAACCTATTCATTGAGACCATTCCAATGAGCCAAACACGATACCTGTGCTGTAAGATGGTAAGGGACTTGGGTGTCCTGCAAATTCCAGGTGTTTCTGAATCATCAGTTCAAGGTTATCATGTTCTTCTAATATCATTGAAGTAACAGAATACCAAATTTCAAATCGATCAAAGCTATGGAAGATTCTCATATCTATTCACCAACTAGAAAATAGTTGATAATCTTCAAACGGCTAAACCGATTTTCTTGAATCATCGATAAGAACGCTCTCAATAAAGTCACCTTTCAAACAAAAAAACACAATCGGTTCAGCTGTTTGGGAGCTACGATGGCGCAGACAGATACGCACGTTGAACTTATAACACCCCTCTTTTCCATCGGGGGTTAAAAATGCGATCGGTTGGCATTTTATGTGTGTCACGTAATTACCCGCTGGTCCACTTAAAATAATATGAATCTAATTTACCTTATTAACAGTAATAATGGTGAAATCCTCTAAGTTAACGATTTTTTACTTGCAATAGCAGGTAGCAGTTTCATGTCCTAGAGTAAAAAAATCGAAAAGTTGTGACATCCACCAATCCGCACTGCGAGTGCGTGGTGGATTACGGCCCACTCTCTCACAGAGAGGAGATCTGTTTCCCAGCAAGCAGTAGGAACATTACAGGCTAACTACGCTAAGCTTGTGCAGCAGCAAAGTAACTACTTAATAAGTTAGCCGAGTTATAAACACGGACTAAAAATTATCAAATAAGATGCATATATTTAGGAGCTCTCCATAACATCACATCCCCCTTTCAAAGAACCAACGTAGTACAAACTTATCATGCATCCACGTTTCACGTTCCTAACAACAATAGCGTGATGATACTTTGTTCCTGAACTTTCTAATTCCGACTCATTTCATGAACGACTTGATTCGATAACTATTCAACTGTGGCTCGCATGTTTGAGCAGTGTTTTAAGTAAATTGACATTATTTAAAAAGTGATTGAAAAAAGTGTGTTTGTTTTTAAGTGACGTTTTTGTCGGCTAATTTGTCGTGTTTGATAGCTTTATTCATTAAATGAATGGATTTACCAAGTTAGCATTGATGTAGATATTTCTTTGTTGGGTATAACTAGGCTACCTCGCGCAAGTGGGTGTCGTTTAAGGTGACTTTAAGGGATTTTGCCAAGAGGATCGGTAGCAGCTTACCATGCCTAAACTAGCTCAAGTAGCATAATCAGCCTATAATGGTGAATGTTAATGAGAATTGATGCTGAAAGGAGATGGAAAACGGTGGGCCTAAATGTAATAAGTTAAGATATGATCAAAAAAATTAGTCATATTTTTCTATCTTAGAATATGAAAAATCACCTCAATTCTCAATCTGGAAGCGGAGAAATATGGAAAAGATAGTTTTCGTGAGATTACCGATTGAGTAATCGATTACACAGTTACGAAAATAAAACCTTTGCACTAAATAATTAACTCAAAGTAATTAAATGCACTTTATACACTTATGTGCAATATAGTGCATATAATTACAGTTATATTTATAAATAAAATATCAATTAATTACTGAAAAATCAATATTAATGATTATCGATTTCATATCGATTAAAATTAGTTTTCTATTTTTAGTCTATGTCACTGGCATGACAGCTGACTGACACGGACACTAGACAGTTGCCAACGTAGTATCACGTAGTATCTCTAAGTAGTCTGTGGTAGTATCCCTATGTAGTCTGTGGTTGCCAACTGCTCTAATAATCTCGTTTCGTGTTTTCCGATGCGTTTTGAGTGCTTTCCTTCGGCAATGGCTCTCGTACAGGAAGGGAGGCTATAGTAATGCATTACTGTAAATTGTATTGTAGGGAGACGAACTATAGGCTACTGCGCTCATATAATCTGCATTATATGGTATCTTAGCTGGGCTAGGTAGCACGATCATATAGCACCACCTGCACAATTCCTAGACGACATTTCAATTATAATTGAAGACGAGTTTATCACTATAATACTTAAATGATTTTTTATTTTATTTTAGACATCCTTTCCGTAACTCCATACCTGTTACCTACATAGGTAGGTAGGAATGAAGTCATTGACGTTCATTCATATGATTTATCAAATATGTCCTACTAAATATAATAACTATTAGTTCAAAAGCACATATTTTGCACTTCAGGAATCAGCTGTTAGTTAAAGATTGTAACATAACCTCACTTTTACATAATCTCTTTTATCTCTGTTCTCAGATTGTCAAAATCCGCAGAATTTTCAGTGAAAGGCTGATAATATATAAGCTATTAATTGACATCACTTTCATCTTTTTACAACCAGGCCCAAGATTGTATGTAATCGTTTCAGTCTCCTTTTATAAGGACCAACAATTGAAAAGACTAACCTTACCTTAGAACGTGTCCTAAGGATAGTTCTATTGTTCACGGCAGTCTGCTCTCTAAGGTGTAGAGGTTGCCGTCAAGGTCTACATCGTGGCCATCTTGAAAATCTAGATCCTAGATAATGTTGGAAGCTGCGCTACAGTTCGTCTCCCACATAAATTCTTTTAACGCAACCCAAAATAAGTATCCTATACAGAAACGAACAATATTTGTACATAATTATATATATTTGTAATAACGTTCTCGAAAACGGCTCTAACGATTTCGATGAAAGTTGCAATATAGGGGTTTATGGGGGTGAAAAATTGATCTAGCTAGGTCCCATATCTGGGAAAATTTGTTTTCTCCGTATTTTCACCCAAGCAGAGCTCGGTCGCCCAGAGTTTAGAATAAGAATAATGATACCTTAGAATAATGACATGGCAGCATGGAATTAGTATGAACTTTGTTATACTATTAATTGAGCAATCTCTATTTTCACCAGAGCAGAGTTCGTTCGCCAAGACAATCACCATTTTTGAAAATGATTATTCGATTTCTGTATTGCTGGAACATACAATATATACAAAACTTCAGGACGCACGACGAATAAATCGTCTAATCGGATGCAGGTGAATACCAGTATTTTACATAACCACAACCCAGTTACTGGGTAACACGATACCCCTTGGTAAGACTAGTTGTCAGACTTTTGGGCTTCTGACGACTCGTAACGACTGTCAAAGATCTACGAATGACAGCCGGGACCGACTTAACGTGCTTTCCGAGGCACGGAAGAGTCTCGATATGTAATGCGACATGTATCAACGGGATTTCGGATTTATTTACACATACATAAACTCTCGCCGTCTTCCCATGTGGGTAGAAACCATCAAACGCCACCTGCTACGATTCTTACATACTCCTTTTGCTTCATTTACGTTCATACATCTGGTCATACACGCACGCCGCCGGTTGCGAGTACCTGACCTTTCTGAAGAACATCACTAATTTGTCCTTTCCGGCGCTCTCCAATCATATCTCAAATTTATATTCACTAATGTTGATTTTACTCCGGTTTTCTAAAATTCACGCTTTTTAAAATCTGTTGTCAAATCTCTTTTTGCCAAGTCAGCAAATCACAACAGCAAATTTACAGATCAGTAGGCTGCCAAAAAAATTCGAAACGGTGCCTTAGAGCCAAAACTCATACACACAATGCGAAGTCACATCGTGGCACGGTGAGACTAACGATGTTACAAACATGTTGTAGACTACTTAGCTATCAATAAAAAAAAAGTATTTATACATGTTTGTAACAACGCCGCGTCTTATCGTGTGTATGATTTTTGGACCTTTATGGGCCTTATATGGCATGACGATCAATGATCATGATGACAATCAACGGTGACACGTGTGTGATAATATTTGTCCATCTAAGTACGTTTATAATCAAAGTCATGGTTATTTCGCAAAAATGCCTTCTGCGGAAATGAAAGTCGAGAATCTTAATATTTTGATTTCTCATAGCAGTGTTGAGCTAGCTATGGATCGAGCTGTTCTCGGAAATTCGCTGAAGAAAAGTGGGATAGAATAGTTAGCAGTTTGAACTGGCAGTTTGCTTGTTATGTATGCCAGATGATCGATGACCGTGGGTGCATGTGATAGTAGAAATATTATCCAGTCTACCACCGTACAACACTGACTAAAACGCCGATAAAAACACGTTTATTTTGTTGTTTTACTGGCCATAGCAGTACATAAGGAGCTCGTGGCTAAGTAGTAACTGCCGCACGGGTCGATCCGTCAGGTTAACCTACGCTTGCCGGGGTTGGTCTGTGGATGGGTGACCATCTTTACATACCGAGACTCCTCCGTGCTTCGGAAAGCACGTTAAGCCGTTGGTCCCGGTTGTCATTCGTGGATCTTTGACAGTCGTTACGGGTCGTCAGAAGCCCGAAAGTCTGACAACCAGTCTTACCAAGGGGTATCGTATTACCCAGTTACTGGGTTGTGGAGGTCAGATAGGCAGTCGCTCCATGTAAAATACTGGTATTCAGCTGCATCCGGTTAGACTGGAAGCCGACCCCAATATAGTTGGGAAAAGGCTAGGCAGATTGACTGGCCATAGTAGTACATACTCTGTGAAATGGTTTCAAGTGTCTACCTATTACGGTTCAAAAGAATAATTCCGGGTAAATTTTTGTAGTTAAGTGAGAGATAGCATTCTTTATAATTACTTGCTATTGTTTCAAGGCCGCTGAAGAAAGTTTTCGTTTCCCAAAATAAATATAGTGAAATAATAACATCATGTTATTGTTGGTGTTTGCAATGCATTCTTTATTCAAGCACAGCAACACAGTTCAGCATGCAGAAGTTTTTTCAGACTGCCATTGGTCAAGTGGTCGTAAAGGCTACTGCTGAGCATGCGGTCGTGGGTTCGAGTCTTCGTCGGGCAAAATGTTATTGTGTTTTTCAATAAGGATTTTTTCTGTAGCAGCCCGGAATCTAGATTTGTGCTCGGTTGATGGCAATAGGCTCGGCCTCTATTACATGGGATTTCAACATAATTGGCGAAATGCGGGTGTGCTACATGAAATGTAGGCACGACTCTGCCTAACCCATCGCGAACTAAAGGCGTAATGATGTAACTCGTCTTTGGGAGAAAATAATTGGTAATAGGTTTTACGTCCCGCTAAGAATTGAGGTTGATTGCATTATTAAATAATTAAGGATCAAATTCAGTCACAAATGTGATAAAATACGTCTGCTACACTTAAGGCTACACTAGTCGACGGCTCGAACTCGTTGGTGGGTGTGACTAATATGCATGCTAATTAGTCTAATTATTTAGTTTTTATTTATTAAGTGAAATAGACGATGATTTATAACGAAAACGAGCGCGTAAAATTTCATGATCAGACCTTTGGGCGAATAGGTATTATGGAGAAACTACTGGATGTATTTATTCAAAATAAAATTATTTGAACTATTGAATAATTATCTATACCTGTACGGTTTCTAGTTTGTCATTTTTTACTAGATAAGTTATTTATTTTCTCCCAAAGACGAGTTAAAATTAGTGTTGAAAAAAGGAAGTTTTGAAGCTCATAACTTCCAAACCATTTTTTTTTTTTCAAAATTCAAATTCAAAATTAAAAAGTCATTTATTCAAACTAGGCTGAGAATCAGCACTTTTCGAACGTCAAAATTACATAAGACAGTCTCCCAAAACGCCAATTTTCAATTAATGCTTCCATTCAGGGCTAGATAATGACAAGAAAAATGTATAATTTTTAGTTTTGAGCGTACACCGTCGAACAGATGAGTAATCGCCATACTACGTTTGTATGGAAGAATGACAGACTAGTGTACCCTTAACATAACAAACTGAAACTATTTTACAAAATGTGTAGACTTTGCATGAAGGCTCTCGCAGACACGCGCGATGCGACTATATAGTAGAACAAATTCTATGAAAACTTCATGGAAATTGTCCTATCAGAATATCTGCCTTTATAGACACTTATTCACTATATGGATCTCTGTGGTCTGATAATATTATTATAATTTTAGAAATATAGTATAATTTTACTATGTTTGTAGTATGTGAGCACCATGCATCTATCACATAATTAATTTATGTCATTCCTTCATTTTTCATTCTTTTTACCTATCGTGGTATAGTAATCTTATTCTAGGTGCATTGTCTTCACATATAATTATATAATAAGTGTATACAGATATAATGATTTTTTTTTAAGAGTAACGGGGGAGTTTCTTGCCCATTCTTCTCCATACGAAAACTACCTTTTGGAATGGGCGACTAGAATCAGTTTTATTATTTTTTGTAAAGTTTGACGTTCAAAAGTGCCTTTTTTTGTGCCTAATTGAAATAAATTATTTGACTTTGAATAAAGGTTTGATTATTGTTAAAGTAACAGCTAATCGTAACTGAAATAATAGGTCACATTTGTACTGCACTAGCATTAAAAAAAAAAAAAATTGTATTGGACTCAGATTCTGATTCTGTTTCAGATTTAGTATTGAAAAGGGGCAAAGGCCCAGCAAGGCAACATACAAAATATAAGGGTTAATCCATTGGATTCAAATCCCGGGTTAAATGAGAAAAATCCTGAATGCAATTTCCTTTCTTAAAAATTGAAATCGACCATTTTTCACACACACTTTGTTATCAGGGTGGATACTGAAAACCGTGAAAATGCTTTTCAATTTTCATCCTGCATTATATTTTAATGTTAAAGTTAAATATTCTACCAAAGAATAAAAAAAAAATCCTATGTCAAGATGTGATATTTTTTTTTGCCTTTCGACCCGACTACAAAGGCTGTTTGTTTTTTTTTTTATCTAGGTACCTATAACCTACTTTCATTACAGGCTCCTATATTATGTACCCTTATAACTATTTAAAATATACATAAACAAGTGCACTACATACCCAATAAACACTATCACTGTACACTGCTGTGATCACTCAACTGCACTGAAATGTGAGCGCCAGCGCCGCACTGTTTTATACACAGAGTTCGATTTGTGTGGATAAGACGCTCGTGTGGATGAAAATGTATGTAGGTCTGGGATGGCTTGAATGTTTTTAGAGGAAGTTCAAATTAATTCTTTTAATTAGGTATTTGAGAAAATTAAAACCCTTGAAACGTTATTTGAAACATGCTTATTGTCAGCAGTTTCCCATTATTTTGATCATTGGTGTCTTTCAGAAGTTGGAGGCTATATCGATAAAATTGTTGGAATAACTTAATAAAACGAATGCAGAGAAACTTTTCAAACTCAAATCATTTATTCCAAATAAACCAATTACAGGTACTTTTCAATTGTCAAGGGGTCGGTCAGTCAGAAAGATGAAGCTAGTTGCCCATTCCAAAGTGTAGTAGGTTCCTATGGAGAAGAACGGGCAAGAAACTCCATGGACACTCTTTTAAATTAGATTATTGTTACAAAACATCGGTTACATCATTCATGTTGAAATTATACATGTGAGAACAATGTAGTAAATCGTGCACGTTAAAAGCGACCATAATAAAAAAATAAAAACAAAAATAATTAAAATAAGCCATGGCAGCTAAGAGATGACCAGTCCCCACTGACGGCGCCCGTTCACGAACATGACGTATGGATCAGCATCACTTAGCTCAACCATTTTGAAGGGAACTTAATGATCCAACACACTTCGATCTTAGAGTACCTACCTATGTAGTGTTGTAATCCAGGCCAACCATTCTTTCAAAAAAAAATTTTTTTCGGGAATTTTATGAAATTCCTTGTTTGGAAGAATAAGTTTAGAATTAAATAATAATATAACTTAAAGAAAAATTAAGTAATATTTATTGCACTTATTTTTAACGATTATTGCTATAGAAAAACAAATGATTTCGCGCTGAAAATACCGTTTACATAAGAATACTGAACTAAAATCGGATAGAATCGTACAATACTCTATTTATTTCTTCTAACCGAGTTTTACGACGAACACGTTTCAACTGCTAAGTGTTAATTCATAAGCTAGAAAAATATAACTGACATAATATTTATCAAATATTACGTCTTAACGTCCAGAGCTATGAACCGGTCATTCGCACCAGCAGCAGTAACATCGCTTTCTCATAATGTAATATTACGCTGTGAGTTAGCAGAATACGTAATTTGGTTGTAAAACTTTATCGCAAGTTATCAAGTGTTATTAATTTGTAGTTTAACATCATACCTGTATTCAACAAAGGATCAGAGGGGTAGGCAGAGTTCCAAAGTCCACACACATTCGGCAAGCTGTGTTATAGTCCTTTGTATGGATAGCGAACCTTATTGACATCAACCGGGCACAAATCCAGACTCAATACTGTTATTGATAAATTCCTGACAGAAAAACCCAAAAACACTGCCTGACCTGACGCTCAGCAATGACGCGTGCGACCACAAGATCAACGAGGCCGTAAATTACTCTAATGTTATAACGTTATAAGAACAGCTTAATATGTAGCTTAATCCAGAATTGAATGGACGGGAAATTATTTTCTCCTATCAAGAAAAAAAAACAACAAAGAAGTTATTAAGAAATGAAAAATGAAAGAATCATGATGAAAGGAACAGGCTCGCCTGTCCCTTGTTCCAACTCTAATGGCATCAGTTTCCAGTCTAATTTCATTCCAGCAGATGTATAGATTTAATAACAGCAATAGAACAAAAAAAAAAAAAAAAATATGCTTAGACTAGTTACCGTCGTATCCACACTATTAGTTCACACTTCCCACGGCAGCCGGTCACCGCGGTCTGTGCAACTGTGTAAAAACATTATTAAATTGTCTATGGTCTTAGTTACCACACTTATATGGGAATGCGTAATAAATTGTTGCTAATCATAATTAATTTATTAAGAATGTTAACTTTTTGCGATGGGACACATACCTTGGAGGTCATACAGCGCAAGCTTAGCGGCCTATTGTCCAGCTGTGGACGTCTTTCGTCTTCTTACATAGTAGAATATGCCTCTTACTGTGTGACACAGAAATGTCAGATTGTCGCCTGTCTCGTACGTACGAGACAGGCGACAATCTGACAAGTTTTTAAGCATCAGCACCAGTCGTGAAAATGAGAATATTTTGTCCGTTTTTGACCAATATAACGCATTGTCAGTTATATGAAATAACACGATATTTTCAAAGATTTTTTATATTTATAGAACTTTCTTATAACCGTGTAGAAATACATTCACCAGCTATAGAGCCGGGGAGTCAAAATCGATTTTCTGTGGGAGGGCCATCTACAAAACTAAGTGTGTGCTAGCAGGCCAGACACGAAATACATTTTCGCAAACAGAAAAGATAATGGAATCTGTATTCAGAAACTAAAGTGGCTCAAATTATTATATTGTTATGTAGCAGACAGAACCCAATACCGTGCCAGGGCAATTACTGAGAACTTTTACTGGGAACTTCAAGAAGGGCTTTTACTGAGAACTTCCGGATAAAATCACCCAATAGCACTTAGTCCGATCCGGGCTTCGAACCCAGAATCCCACGCTCAGCTAAGCTAACATTCCAAAATACAATCGAATTGAGAACTCTGTTAAAGTCGGTTAAAGAACTATTATTAGGACAGAAGATTCCCACAATATCGGTATCATCTATTTTTTAAGTTCAACCTATTATTATAACGTTTTGACCTTTGGCAACAATTTGTAATGATAGCTCCTAACGGTCTATATGACCATTTGAACATCACGAAATATTGGTTACCATAACAGTCATTTGTTACCTATTTGCTAACAATGAAGTCTTCAAGAAATAATAGTACTACGTGGGTACTTACATACTTACATACATATAATAATTATTTAAATTTCATTAATTCTAATTAATATTATAAATGCGACAGTGAGTTAGTTTTATTTGTCTGTTACGTTTTCACTCTGAAACGGCTGAACGGCTTTTTATTTCGATATTCCTACGGGATCGAGACATAAGCGGGTGAAACCGTGAGGCGCAGCTAGTAAGCTAATATTTTGATATGGCACACATTTAAAGCGGCAGTTGTTTATTGTAGTTTCGGTAAATTAAACATTAGAAATTGCATGTTTATTATAATTACAATAAACAATATAATAACTAAAAACAGCAATAAAAACTGAGCAGTAAACTAAATAAGAATGAGCCGTAACAAATATTTAAACAGGTAATTAAAATAAATAAAGCAGTAAAACTTTTTACAAAAAAAAAAACAACTGACTTCCAAAAAAACACTCCAAAAAACGATAAGTCACCGACTTCCGAAATACCTGCTATGTAAACAACAGTGACAGGAAGTTAATAAAACATCATCCACCATAGACGAAATATACGTACCTATTATTGAAGCTCAAATTCAAAATATTTTATTTCACATAAACCTCCAAGGGCACTTATGAAACGTCAGAAGCTAGTTGCATGGTTCCAATTGGTCGTTTCCTTTGGAGAAGAGCCGGCAAGAAACTCCACGGTTACTCTTTTAAATGTAAATGGGAATTACAATGTTTTCAAATTCAGTGTTAATAGCTATAAGAGGACAGTGTAGGCTATCAACAAGTACCAGGTACTTAGCGAGATAGAAAATGGTCGACGAGATCTACAGCCTGTTAAGCTAACTTAAAAACTACCCAAGCAAAGTAAATAAAATAAGGGTGGTCCCATACAAATTTTATTAACTTAACTAACACGCAAGATTCTTCTACCAAATGAAAAATAATTTTCGAAATAGGTCGACAATTGACGAAAATATCGTTGGACAACATAGAAAAAAAAAACAAACATGTAGACGAACATAGAACCTCCTCCTTTTTGGAAGTCGGTTAAAAATTACTGAACGAGCAGTAACGTGTTTAACGGAATTAGTCGGTAAGAAATCTAACTTGGAAGTAGTGGTAGCTGGTTGCTGCCGCGGCACCGCTCGGTCTGCTCGCTTCGCTCGCTCGGCTCGCGCACGTTTGGTCGCAGTTGTTACGTAACCTAACCCATTTGGCTTAGTTAGTGTAACCAATTCTGCTCGGGCGCTGTTGGTCACAGTTCCAACCTAACCTATGAACTGCCGAACTATTTGTTACACCTAATTGCCCATTCCAACGTTTTTATTGGCCATTCATTTATTACACTTACTACTTTTCAACAAAAAATACTTGTTTATTTTTTAGTAGTAGAGTAGTAAGTAAAAGAAAATTGCTCGGTTACTCCGAGCAATTTTCTTTTTATTCAGTTCATGTTTTACTGTCTCGCTAATTTACCAACCGCCAAAAAATTAAATGACAGCCCGTTATTTTTTTCGACTTATCATATTATTTAAATAACAGTTGTAAAAAAAAATACCTGCATGATAAATAACTAAAGCAAGCAGTACCTTTGTGCTCTTTTATGTTAATATTGTGTCCTGTTAAGTGTTTTGTGTGTACATAAATAAATAAATAAAATAACCTTTTGGATTGAATTTATAGAAGCCTAGTTTTAAATGTTTTTCTTTTATCGATTCACGGAGTCTTTGTTAACTTATAACTTCACGATTTATTTGTCTAACTCATATAAAATATTAAGTGAACTGTTTAGTGTTAATTATTATAAAAAATCGTTTATGGCCTGAGAACTTACAACAACTGAGCATCAGTGTTTTTTGAGCTCTGAACCTCTGGTTTCTGTAAGTTTATTAACGTTTGTGTAGCAGGTGCCTACGTTACGGTACGTACGTTTGTGTGGCGGTAAAGACTGCATCAGGTGGATCAACAGCCTGCTTGCCAACCGGTAAAATCAAAATATTTGATTGTAGTTAAGGTCCTGGCTAAATCTGTACATATGAGTTTGAGGTTCAAAAACCAGCGCTTTTATAAACAATATCTTACAGGTGGAGAGTTCCAGTATCAATTTCGGTGTCATATCAAATGCTTGTTAGGCATATAAAAAGAAAGAAAATCGGGTAATTACCGGTAAAAAATGACGCGAAGAAAAAACACAAACACAAAAAAGGCAAGTCTATGCTCAATATAACAATGAAACACTTCTTTTAAACTAGCGCAGCGCTGGGGTTCTGCCTCGCATAGGGTCCCAGCATTATACTGAGCGATGGCCGTTTTGCGTGGATGTGACGCATATTTTCCCCCAAATTGTTATCGAGTTTTTTTCTATGCTAGCGTCATGTGTAACGCACATAAACGTATTTTCTTTCTCACTTTCTTCTTTCTGTTTTAGCAATAAACTGTAGCCGTCACTATTCATGAACACCTTTATATGGTCTAAATAAACACGATTAAAACAGCTAAGCATTCGATATTACCTCAATACACGATAACCCACTTGCTTAGATTGATTTTTTGTAGTGGTCGCAAGCGCTACTGATGAGATCATGGGTTCGATTCTAAGGACGGGAAAAGTGTTATTGGGTTTTTCGGTTTTTCCATCAGGAATTTCTCAGTAGCAGCCCGGAGTCTGGATTTGTGTTCGGTTGATGTCAGTCTAGAGACGGGAGAGCGGGGCTAGAAGTTACCGGGGTAAGTTGTTCCGATTGAAATAACTTCGCGAGGAAAAGAGATGGGAATATTGAGTAAACACGTCTAGAAACGGAATGCCACAGCGCACCGACGGCCGCCATCGTAGATAGGCTAGTGACACCCAAAACATCGGAATAGCAGCACATGTGTCGCTGGTTCAAGTAAGTAAATATTTTCGTATTTATTATTTTTGGTCTATCTCACAAATTTTAACGATTAGCCTCTAGTGTGTCAGTGTTTTATTTAAATAATTTATCTACTGTTACAGTACTCTATGCGTAAATTAGGTATGATTCGTAATCTAACCTATATCTCCCTTTTTTTCAACACGTGTGCTTGGGGCTAGATGTTCCTTTTTTCGGGGGCACGTTGTGACCTCGGAACAACTTGCCCCAATTCATTTGTACCAACAATGGTAAGTATATAAATGTTGTAATTTTCTTCTTTTGCAGCATGCGGACTTTAACCCGAAAATCAACACGTGGTTCCGTGTCACAGGAGTTGGTGCAAAAAGCAGCGGATGCAGTTATTAAAGATGGCAGAAAAATAAAAACTGTTGCCAAAGCATTAGATATTTGTCATATGACGTTATACAGATTTGTCAAAAAGCTAAGATCTGGAGTAGAAAATATTGGCTACAAAAAAGACTACTGACTACTCTCAGTGACTCCCATAAACGTAATTCAGCTTTTAGAAAAGCTGGTATTTGGCCTTATGACCCTAACATGCTTACAGAAGACGACTATGCTCCATCTTATGTTACAGATCGGCCTTTAGTTTCAATAAACGCATCAGATGTGGCTTTAGGCGTTTCAGATGACACCATAACTAATAATTTAGAAGCAGTATCAGAGACTGTAACTACAATAAATGACAATGTATCTGAAACTGTAAACATTAGTACTGATTAAAGACAAATATTTAATGCGCCAGGGCCATCAGGGGTTGTTAATCTGCCTGCATCTTCTGGTGTCATAGAAAGACAACTCGGAGATCAAGTCCCTTTCTCTCCAGAAGCAGTTCGTCCTTTTCCGAATGCACTGCCAAGGCACAAACAAGAGATGTCTTATAAAGTCCACTGTTTTAACTGATACTCCAGAAAATCAAGCTTTAGCAGAAGAGCAAAGCAAGAAAAGGAAAGTCAGCATCAATGAAGAAGTGAGAAAAAACAAAGGAAAAGGGAAGGGTAAAATAAAGAAAGGAAGTGGAAAAGGAAAAGCAAAGGGGAAGTGTTAAACGGCAGGTTTTACAAATGAGTAGTGGAAGTTCTGAGGGTGAAGAGGACAATTTGGAGTATTATTGTCTAGTGTGCTGTGACAGTTTCTCTAATTGACGTTCTGGAGAAGAATGGGTGCAGTGTCAAGAATGTAAGAACTGGGCCTATTCCAGATGTAGCCAGAATCAAGGCTTATTAACCTACTATGCCCGAACTGTGATTCTGATTTATCTTCTGATGCTTAATTATAAGTATATTATGTTTTCTGCCTATGACGGCAATATGATTGTTTTTTTCAGCCTAAGACAAGGCAATATGGAAGACTGAACTAATTATCAAGGCTGATTAGCTACAAGTTATTTGATAAGCTTTTAATTACTAAGTGGTTAATAATTCTTTAAGTACAAATTATAGTTACTTTGTTTACAAATGTTTAACTGATGATTCCTACGATACTGTTGATTATTATTGATTAAATAAACAGACAAAATTTTAGCATTTATGGTTTTTTATTTCACAAATAATAGCTTTAACAGATATGGTAACAATTTACCCCGGCTTGTTAACAACTTGCCCCAAGTCGGGGTAAGTTGTTACTTTCCGACTTTAGGCATTAAAAAATTAATAATAAAAAAATCTCACAAAGAATGCCCCAAATAACTGCCATAATATCAAAGTTAGTTATGTAAGTTGGTTTTGATCGCATTGTATGAATACCGAAATCAAGTATTCGTAACAAATTTTGAGGTTAATTAAAAATCGGAACTTTTAGCCCCGCTCTCCTAGGCTCGCCCTCTATCACACTGGCGAAATGTGGATGTACTATAGGTGATGTACATAACCCATCGGGGATTACAAGTACAGTTCACTGTAAATAAAAACTATTTTTATTGATAAACTTGATTCATTTTTTTATTTCTTATCAGATAATTGAAATGAATAGAATCAGCAGGTAGTTGGTAATGGTTCTGTAGTTTTACCAACTCCTGTGGGATGTTGTGTAACCGAGTCAAAACAGCCTGATACGAGTACCACCACCAGTCCACCGAAATATTTATAGCTGATATTCGTCTTCTTTTAATAAGTAGTTCCTCATCACCTGCCTGGCCTTCTCTAATTCTAGCCGAGTTGGATGTATTGGTGTACCTGTAAGATATCAGCCACCTTAGTAGGTCAGCACGGTGGTAGCGGGCTGGTCTGGATGTGTAGCATACTTTTCCCTAACTTGTTCTTTTTTGTGATTGAGTTTTTTCTTTGCGTCATACCTATTTACCGCAAATAAATTTATCTTCTCTCTCTTTCTTCTTTAATCGCAGTACATTTGTATGAAGGGTCGTGCAGACTACACCGACAACGGTACTTAATTGTTCTACCGTGAAGTTTTCTAAGAAATTGTTTAGTTAGAGTCGCATCGCCGCGCCGGTCTGCACGACGCTTTAGGAGGACGCTGCTACCCATGGACCTAGTATTTGACCCAGTATTTAAAGCAAAGTGATCTAAATGCCAGTAATTGTGGTGAATGTCGGACTTGAGGTAGTCAGACGTTCTCTTTAAAGGACAATGCCCAGTTTGACCGGAGAATGTCGCGCGATGCGCCCGAAATAATATTTTGTGAAGCGCGAAAATTGCGCGTTTGGCCTTGAGATGATAGTAGCGGGTATTTAAGCATTGCTTCACACATGTTACTATGTGCTCGAGAAATGTAGGGTTGGTTATACAAAAATATAAAAAGGAAATTTAAAAAAATTAACACATAATTTTACCTTCTTTAATGGTTCATATTTTATGACGTAAAAAAGCATCAACTTAGATGCTTTTTTAATGCAAAAACAATAGAATCTTACTAAAATAAAAGTATTCTTAAGAGAACACAATCGTGCAAATAGCCTCGACCATCACCGAAAGAAAGTAAAGGGTATGTACACGAAGATAATAATCCTGGTTCCTCTCAGAGTGCCTGTAGTCTAGAACTCCGACACTCCGAGAATAGTGTCGGAGTTTTCACTGAGACACAAATTTTCATTGAAACTGCTTTGATGGAAATGTGTAAATTATGAAAGTGAATAATATATCCAATTTATCCACCAAAATAAAACTCAAATTCAATTAACATACCTAAATAACGATAATTTTCATGATTACCTCTTACTCTGCTTATACTCAATTGCACAGCGTGTTGTCGCAGGTACAAGGTCACTGCGAGAAGAGCGCAAGCGCAGCTTTTATCATCGTTCCCATAACAATTTGTTTGCAAAACAAACTATAGTCGAGTGGGCGAGGAAGAGTCTTGATACTTCATATTTTTTGGGGATAAAGATTTGTTTTAAATTATATTCTTGTATTTTTTATTACACGGGAGGTGGCAATATGTGTTTGTACTATTATGTACACCTCCGCCTAACCTTTCGGAGAAAACAGGCGTAATGTTATGTAGTTTTTTTGAAGCACGACTAGATGCCCCGAGTAACTATACAGTGCTGCTTGTGGTGACTGTCGTCTTGCTGATCATTGGTTTTGTTATTGTTATTAGTAATTAACTGTTTATTTATTTTACCTCGATGGTCCTAGTTTATCAATCAATTATAACTTCTAGATTCTCCATAGGAAAATACCAATTTGAACCGTGCACACCTAGCTTCTGACGTTTCATAGGTGCTCTAGTAGGTTTATGTAAAATAAAATATTTTGGATTTTGAATTTTATGACCTACAAAAACGTGTTGATAAAAAAACTCAATGTATAATATCTCCAACCAAAACATTGGCGTGTGTTTTTGAAGATTATATCATTTCATTCCATTAACGGCCGGATAAAGAAGTATTTCAAAGTCATTTTTTTTTACTTATCAGATAATTACTACTACTTTCACCTACTTCTGTGGACCAAAAAGTTGTCTTTGAATAAATAAATAATAATAATATATATAATAAACTAATAACCGTTCTTCCACTTGAATTTCTTAACTAAACCCAAAATATCAAAACCTCTCGACGCCACCTAAAGGTACCGCTACACTTATAATCGCAATACATACGCACATCGACAGTTTCCCGCGCTCTTGCCTCACTGCTAACTGCTGACCCACTAATAACCACTTTAGTTTAGTATCGCCACTGTAATCAAGTGTAATGGTGATTATTGTGACATTTTGCTCTGGTGATTTGGGAGAATGATGAGTTGGGTAAATGTTCTTACTCATCTTTGGTGGATTTGGTTGAGTGGTGGCTTCAGATCTTATTCCTAGGTAACAAAGAAACGATGAAAATGAAGAAAAATTGTATAACATTTGAAAATACTGTTGGAGCTGCAGCAGATTGTACAACTATCTTTGCACTGTGTACTCAATCTCCTTCGTATTTTACAACGGGTTCCTTTGGATGTCCCATAACTCTATTATGCTTATGGTAAAAACTATGAGGAAGAGCTCGTGGAAAATAAGGAGGATTTCGTGGCTGAGTAATAACAGCCGCACGGTTCGATCCATCAGGTGAAGCTACGCTTGCCGGGGTTGGTCCGTGGATGGGTGACCATCTTAACATACCGAGACTCCTCCGTGCCTCGGAAAGCACGTTAAGCCGTTGGTTCTGGCTGTCATTCGTGCATTTTTGAGAGTCGTCAAAGATCCACGTATGTAAATGGTAGCTGCACGTATGTAAAATGTCACAGTGCTCACACAATATGTGCTATGCAATTATACAATACAAAGAGATTGAAGTTATACAATTCAAAGATAGTTTTTGCAATCTTCAGCAGCTCCAACAATATTTTCGAATGCTAATCAATTAGTTTATGCACCCTTGTGGAGCTGGACCAGCGTTGAGCCAAGCATTTTTGTCAGCGATGTAATCCCCAGCTTATAATATGCTTGGCAGCCATAGTGTGCGTTTTTTGGTTTTATACAAGACTAGCACTTTGCCCGCGGCTTCGCTCCCGTGGTCTTTCCCGCGGGACCCATTATTTTTCCCGGGATAAAAAGTAGCCTATATTACTCCCTGAATACTAAACTTTCTAATGGTAAAAAGAATTTTTCAAATCGGTCCAGTAGTTTCGGAGCCTATTCGATACAAACAAACAAAAAAATCTTTCCTCTTTATAATATTAGTATAGATTTAAATTTCGTTTCATTTAGTTGTAGGTATGTGGGGAGGTATTTTATTGTAACATTTTAAACAGTCCCCATGAAGGATGAGTCTACTTTAGCCAGTCTAAAACCCGGTTGAACTAATTGGTCCCTATTTCTAGTACATACTATAATTGTGTCTTTCACCTCTTTTACTGAAAAGATTAAGGTTTTTCCTACTAACTAACTGCATAGCACAGATGTGAGTGCTCTGTACTATGGAGCTACTATTTACCTAGCGGGAATATGTCTCATTGACTTGTATGTGCCCTGGAAATTTAAAAGAGTGTCCGTGGAGTTTCTTGCCCGTTCTTCTCCATAGGTGCCTACTACGCTTTGGAATGGTCAAATAGCTTCATATTTCTAACCAACCCAGAGTAAAATATTAATATTAATCTGGGGGTACGGTAGTGCCGCCACCAAGACGAGCCAAGCGAAGCGAAAGGGCACTACCTACCTTTACTCTAAGCGCTTCGTCATTTTTTTAACCCTCATAACTTGGGTTAAGATTATACCAGATAAACAAAATTTTCGGGATATAATTTCAATAGTAGACTTATTACACGTATAAAGTTTAAATTGTATAGCTCATATAATCTAGATTTTATTGATATCTAAAAAACCCCGATTTCGTCACTGATTCCCTCACCGATGATCATGAGGTGCCACTCTATATCTTTGCCTTTTTTCTTTTCAGGTTCATTGTTTATAATAAGCGACAGATCAGGGCGACACTTGGCTCTTAGGCGATTATATTCGACTATAGCTGACTGTTGTGCTTTAATACTAATAAAGTAAATATTTATAAGGAGAACACCTTGTAAATTAGTCACTAGATATGGTCTCGTCTTGGCACCATTTTACATGAAAATGTTTTTGGTGGGTGACCAATTTCCTCCAGGTCCCGTTCCATTCAACCTTTCACCCTGTACCTATATCGGTTTCATTTAAAATAGTTCAACCTTATTAACACCTAATCTGAATTCCCAAGGACCCCTAAATACCGGATCACGTGTCCCATGGCAACAATTATCGCCACGTGGTTAACCGGAAAACAAAACAATATAAAAACGAAGCATCATTATCTAATAAATCATTTCAATAAGTATTTTCTACAACAGCTAGCACGCGACGGGCAGTCCGTTCTCGTGATTGTCTATTGGTTTTTCCCCTTGTTACTAGTCATAAAAAACACATCGAGAACGACTGATCTACTTTACAATAAAAGGTACCTCTGGTTTGACTGAAGTCTCATAACCTAAATATACCGAAAAACTGTCGAAGAGAAAAGTAATTAAAAATTCCCACCGCTAAACGCCCACCCCAACTGTATATGGCGTGATAAGACGGTAACTGTTAGTTTTTTGCCGTTTTAAATTATAATAATACATAAACGATAACACAGGTAAAATAGTATCATTCGTGATAAAAAATATCAACTGTTCATATCGTGAAAGTTAGCTGTTAACCATTTTTAGCGATTATTATCAAAGCTATTTTTTTACAGGAAAAGTGTTTCTAATCGGTTGATGTGACGTTGTCAAAGGTGACAATGTGACATGTATGTGCACGATGTGAATGTTACATAGCTTTTCACGCAATTTCTGTATTAGTGCAGTTTATTATTTAGTATTGTACTCAGGACCGGCAGATGATTTTTTACTCGCCTTAACTGTCCTCACTGCAAGACACAGGACTTCTCAAAAAGCCCGAACGAGCTTTGATCTCCGTGCTTGGTGACATCGCGGCCCAGTGTTTCCCTTACTTCCCTAGGATATTTACTTGCATAATTATTATATTAGTCTTGACTACACTTATTTATCTATTAACATGTCGATACTACCTATAGATAATTTGTATTCTAGCTGGCGACTCTGCGTTCCATTGCAGTATTAAAATCGCGCGTTTTAGAGATTTTATCGATGCAGCATCGCGACTTCCTGTGTTCGGACGCGGTATCGAAATCGCGCGTTTTAGCGACTGCTCCGATGCTGGAAAGGTGAAGATTTTGACGAAACGAACCCACTCGCACTCCCAACTCCCTGGACTCCCTGGACTCCCTGGACTCCCTGGGTTCGACCTTCCGAAAAGCGACTCAAAGCGGCTTAATCGCCGACCGCCGATGCTAAAAGTAGCTAGTCTGCTCAAAAAAAAAACAAATAAAATTATTTTATTTCACTTAAAGCTACCTACAAGGGCACTTATGAAACGTCAGAAGCTAGGTGCACGGTTCCAATTGTTCGTTTGTTATGGAGAAGAGCCGGCAAGAAACTCCACTGTTACTCTTTTAAAAATAATTTTGCATGGAACATCATTCCACTCTGTATCTGGAGAAGGGCGTTGTTAGCTGTGTTTATACTTCTGCAGCTATCATCGTTTTACTTAGTAAAAATTAGTTTTACTTAGTTAATAGATATGGAAGGACAGTGTAGGTCCTGTGGCCCTAAGCATTAATTTCAAATTCAAAAGTCATTTATTCAAACTAAGCTGAGAATCAGCACTTTTCGAACGTCAAAATTACATAAGACAGTCCCCCAAAATGCCCACCCTACACCACTTCCTAGTGCTTTTGCTGGGAAGAAGAAGTGACGCAACAAACTGCCCAGCAGCACAGCTATCTGTTTAGTTAGAGAAAAAAGATTCTATGCAAGACAATTTACATTACGCAAAACCTAATTAAAATTATAAATTAATAGTTATATGACAGCTAGCACACGCCAATATACCAACCAAAAACATCGAGAACTATACTCAAGTAAACTAAAGTAACGTGTAGTTATTACAACTGTAAAAGCTCGCATTTCCTGTCAAGTTTACATAAACGGTACTCGATATGGTAAACAAAACTTAGCAAAGTTGACGCAGTGTTCGAAATAGCTGAGTTACAGATCTACGAGTAAGCTAATAGAATTCAAACAGGCGCTTGTTTCATTAGCTCTCCGTCCATTTTCAATTCTGACCGATAGTATGTAAGAAAGCATTATTATTCTTCTTCTACTCTCTAATCGGTACGAACTGAACTAGGTATGTGAGAATAGCTCATTCTGTGGTAGAAATACCTACATGTGCAAGCCAAGCCAGACTGCAAGGTGGCAGCGATGCTACCCACAGTTTGCCGGAGATACACATTGATTGAGATATACATTTAATTTTTGTCGCTCGTGGAGGCTATTAATGAACCAAAATATTCCTCTATTTGTATACCGTTGCTTTTGAATTTACTTCAATATAATTTAAGTTACAATGTATCAGTAATTCACACAATACATGGCACCTAGCACCTCTCTCCGGATTTCCGGCCACTAATCATTATGAGCGAAGACAAATCGATTAGATCACGACATAGTCTTGTTTTCCGACAAAGAACCTACAGTGATAAATATTGCTACTATGTATGTGTGGTAGTTCCTGGATCAATCTCCCCTGTAAGCAGTGACCAAACTAAGTACCTATTGGACTGGGTTACCAGTAGCTACGAGGGGGCGTTTTTAAGTTCGCGGAATGGAGGGTGAGAAGTGAAAAAAAAAAAAACTAAATTATTTTTCTTTTTCAATATATTCACCTGCTACCCTTATACATTTTTCAGATCTTTCAATTAGCTTATGTATACCTTCATAAAAAAATGTTTTGTCTTTTAAGTCTTTTTTTAGATTTTAAACTTCTTGGGTGGTGGTGTGCCTTTTTTGTGCCACTGCATAGAGTCCTGTTTCGACTCAGGTTCATAATGATGAACCCAAGTTTCATCTCCAGTAACAATTCGACTTGATAGTCCATCCTTATCTTCCGTTACAGAGGTCCAAAAACGTACGAGAACACTCCACGCGGTGTTGTTTTTGAGGCGGCGTGAGCATTCTTGGCACCCATCTTTCACTGACCTTTGTCATGCCAAGATGATCGTGTAGAATTTTGAAAATTGTCGTATCCGATACTCCAACCATTTCTGCAAGCTGTTTCTTCTTTAGTCTGGCATCTTCCAATATGATTTTTTCGACTTTTTTAATGGTTTCCGGAGTAGTCACCTCGATCGACCGTTCGAGCCGTGGGTCGTCTTCAAGTGAGGTCCTGCCTTGTTTAAAGAGACTGTGCCACTTGTAAACCATGGTTTTACCCGGGCAAGAGTCCCCATAAACGGATTCCATCTCTTCCAGTATATTTTGAACTGACTTTCCTTGCTTGGTAAGGAACTTTATTACGGCACGGTACTCGATTTTTTCCATAATTCACATTTTCTTCCCGATTGAGTTGTTTGCTTGACGATAGTTCAAAGACTAATGATCCAATTAAGATAAAACCTGGTATTTATACTAATATTGAGTGGCTGAAGTTGTGGCCATCCCGATAATGACCTATTGTTTTCCCCTCCCCCCCATTCCGCGAACTTAAAAACGCACCCTCGTATCAGGAGGCTGGACGGACGCCCTGATAACTTAAAACGGGAATAGATCATGCTCTTCGTACAAGAAAACAAATAATTTAAAAAATCGGCGGAGGCTCTGTAGTAGGGCTCCGTTTGGCACCCTTCGGGTACGGAATCCTAAAAAGATGGAAAGAAGATGACCTATCTCATGCAGGCGGAGGCATCTTCAAGACGTCTTGCCTCCACCAGCATGAGATTGTTTTCTAAGTGGGATTGGGGACAGAAATAGGTCATCTCGTTTCCATCTTTTTAAAGTTTACTTTTTACGCAGTCGGGTTTTTAGATTTTTTATATTAACTTTTTTTATTTTACTCTTTTTAGATACGATTTATTTTGGCATTTTTCATTCCGAATTACATTTTAACATATAATTTGTGTTTACTTTTGTATTCACCTTTTAAAATGTATTTTAAAGATTAAGTATGAAGGGGGGTTCCCCTTCATACTTAATCTTCAAAATACATTTTGGCGCCTAAAACTGCCATTTTGACTTTTCATAAATTATAATATCTTTCATCAAAATCGGTTCAGCCGATAAGTAGTTACGAGGGAACGTAGAGTCGGACAAACATACTCACAAATACATCCTTTTTTTGGCTTCGCCGGAGTCGGTTAAAAAAACAAAGGTTTTTGATTTACAACACACATAACATAACTTCACGCCTGGTTTCCCCGAAGGGTTAGGCAGAGGTGTACCTATAGCAGGTACACCCACATTTCGCCAGTTGTGTTTAAGACCCATGTAATAGGGGGCGAGCCTATTGCCACCAACCGGGCACAAATCCAGACTCCGGGCTGCTACTGAGAAATTCCAGATAGAAAAACCCAATAACACTTTGCCCGACCCGGGAATCGAACCTAGGACCTCATGCTCAGTAGTAGTAGTGCTTGCGACCACTAGACCAACGAGGCAGTCAGTCGGTTTTTGAGTATAATCATTTTATTCTAGGTGCATCGTCTTCACATAATATATAATAATTTATTTATTAGCCCGTATTGTCCCACTGCAGGGCACTGACCATCTTTTCCTTCTTCTCTTTCGTCTTCACTTATTTGTATAATATATTAATTATAATTATACATTCATAATTATGAATATATACCAAATGTTTAAAACATTTTAAAAGAGTAAGGACTATGGACTTGCATGATCATTCTTCTCCATACGAAACTACCTTCTGGAAGGGGCGCCAAGAATTAATTAAATTTTGACATTCAAAAGTGTGTTTTAATGGACGCGGTGCCTGCTTGAAGTAAATGATTCGACTTTGACTATATGTTCTACTCTTATAAACAGTTCACAGACAGATAACTCACAGCCTGAACATCTGAGTCCAGAAGCGTGAAATTTTGTTTAAAAGTTCCTAACAAAGATGAGCACTAAAGGAGGATTTTTGAAAATTCATTCCCTAGATGAAATGTAAGTTTATATTTTGTCACAATAAACTACCTCGTATTTCCATTACAGGGTTTTACTAACAGATAATATTGATATGTTTACTATCTGCCTGTAACTGTGTCTCTACTGTGCACCGCCGCGCCGTCTTCTCGTACAGAGCAGGAACGAGCTTCGACCACCACGCTTGCTCACTACGTGTTGGTGATGTCAGATCATTCAAACTATTTTCGTCGGACCATTTATGTGTTTATTTATCCGTCTTCCGTCTATCATTACAGGTTCTTTTTTTAACCGACTTTCAAAAGGAGGAGGTTCTATGTTCGTAGCGTACCTATGTATTTTTTTTAATGCATGTCCACTGATTTCACCGTCAATTATGGACCAATTTAGAAAATTCTTTGTTTGTTTAAAAGGGTATGCTGTATAATTTTACTAACTTTTCTGAGTTATCGTCAATAACAGGTACGTATTTTTCCCACCTAATCTATGTGGATGATAATATCACAGATAATATGATGATAAGTTCCTGTCACTGTTATTTACATAGTATGTAGTGGTATTCGGATGTTTAGTTGTGATTTTAGGTGTAGGTCCCACACAAATCCGAACACCACAACTAAAAAGTGAAAAATAACTTTAATTTTGGAAGTCGGTGGCAAAAAACGAACATTCTAAACCAAAGACACGGACTTCTTATGTAGTGTTTTTTTGGAAGTCGGTTTTTTTGTAAATATTATTTACACAATTATATAATAAATTTAAATAATACTTTATAAATACAAAAAAAAAACTATGGTAGATCTATATCTACCATAGTTTAAAAAAAGCTTTTTAAAAGGGGTTTTTAAGTTACCAATTTACAGAAATTAAATAACATGTAACTGTTATCATACCTCATTATTATAATAATTATTTTACTTATATTATTAAAAACTTAGGTAACATAATCAACTAGACATCAAACCCGCATCGAGCTTCCTAATCACTGAACCATAACAAAGTTATTAAGAAACCACCCCTATAGTTCACCGTCTCTGAGAAACTAGCGACATTTACGGAACCACCCTCCCGTCACAGTTATAAGAGCAGCCGGGCATCGAACTGGTGCGAGATGCAAAGTGAATCACTTTAGTACTTTTTATAGTGTTCACTTTCACGACTATGTTATCGTCTACGTTTGTATTTTTTTATTTTCTGAGGTCTGATGCAGTTCTTGGCAGTTATTTTAGTTTGGTTTGAGATTTGATGCCATCAACTGCATCAGACTGCTTGAAAAGTGATCTTGTTTGAAATGTTTATAGTAGTCGAGTTTATTTTTAATATAATTAGTTTTAATTATTTTAAACCTTATACATGGTATTTTTTTTTCAAGACAAGGTACTTATTGACGTCTAAAATCCGCTATTTTGTTTTCATCAAAATAAAACCTAGCCTTAACCATCACAGGACCTACCGAGTCGATTGATCGGTCTTCTTTGTCTAAGACCCATGCAACCGTTAGGATATGCTTCGAGGATATTATAAAGTATCGCACATGCAATGATACAAGGATAGATAGATACGCGTGAAAAAACATAAATACCTAACTCTATCTTACAGCAGTCGGGTAAAAAGTTCTGAGAAGTTGTAACATTTTCATCAACAACCCTCTAAAGTTAAACAGGCGGGCATCGAACCCGTGTCAGACACTACTACCCACTGAACCATAGTGTGTCGTGAACCGTGCGAGTACATCACAAGTGTGCGGTATGCCATGCGTGGAGCGTCTACCGGTGTGGGTAGTATGGGGGAAAGGCTGCTCTACTGCTGTTAGGAATAATGTGATGGAGTAAAGAATATTTTCCGGTTTTTGTCTTTTTTAAATACAACAGCGTGGTCAAACTTGCTCCTTGATAGTATTTGTGGCTTATTTTATACTTTGTATGGTATTTCAGGCTGGTGTCCGTAAATTCGCACTTTAAAGCTTAATATTTCGCAAACGGATCCCTGAATTGAAAAATATTTGTCACACACCCGCTTTATTTTTGACGACCTTTCCAACGACACCCCACACTATGGAATAGACGAAAAAATAACATCCCCACTTTACGTGTAGGTTTTTTTTTTTTTTTTTTTTTAAACTTGATTTTATTTTACCACATTGGCGTGATTAATATGTATACCCATGCCAAATGTCAGCTTTCTAGTAATAACAGTCTCTAAGCTAAGCCGCGGACAGACGGACAGACAGACAGACGGACATGGCGAAACTATAAGGGTTCCTTGTTTACAGAACCCTAAAAAATAGAGGTATCTGTGATGATTTCACCTCAACATCTGCGAAAGGCAGAAGAGCTCCTCAGCAGCAGGTGTTTCCACAGCAGTTCTAGGATAATATTATGCAAATGGTATAATTCAATATCGTCTGAGGGGCATCCGTAATACTACGAGTCTACAACGGTATAATTTCTCATTTTAAGTATTCACCTCACGCAACAAAGAGTCGGTTGTGGGAACTTAGCAAGTAGGCTTCTGTACCATTTGGGACTATATAATAATGGGCTAATACAATTTTACCTTTTAATAATATGCAACCAAAATATGAGACACTTGTCTTTCTAATACCTCCTACTTACTACATACAATGTAATATTATTTAACAAAAAATAAAGTTTTGCTTAAACATAGGTTTGGACTGGACATTACAAGCCTGATAATGTCCCAATACAAACTTTTCGATATTTTTGTTAAAATAACATAACATACCATAACATAAAATCAAGCCTGTGTTCCGCGAAGGGTTAGCCAGAGATGTAGGTACTCGTACCTAAGTACACCCAGATTTCGCCAGTTATATTTAAGTCCCATGTAATAGGGGGTGAGCCTATTGCCATCAACCGGGCACAAATCCAGACTCCGAGCTGCTACTGAGAAATTAATAAGTGTCTAGTACCTAATAAGTAGATATTATTAAAAAATCGGATTCGTCTAATATTAAAATCACGTACAAATTATTTAAAAAAACCTGACTTCTCTACCTTACTTCATTAACCCGACTAGATATACCAGACATGGCAATACTGACACTTGAAAATAACCACAAATTGCCCACTAACTAGAGCCACTTACCGTCCATATCCACGCATCACCTCCCCCACATAATATCCGTATGTTACACACGTACTCACACACACAAACACTCCCTCACACACACAATGAGCTCAACAGGTGTATACGAATGTGATTATACAGTGAGTTGTATTTTACTCATACTTATTTATTGATATGTGAGCATTTGAGCATGCGTGGTGATCTATGTTCGTTCATTTCGTGTAAGAATTCTTTTGTTTTGTGGGACAATAGCAGATTAGTATTAATCACAATTAGTTTTGTCGCGGCACATTATTTTTATCTTGAATAATTTTACTTCTATTAAATATAAATCAGCAGAAACACTAAATTGAAAATGATAATGATAAAAATGGGTCCATAATACAATGAACGATCGTTGAAAAAATGTCATAATCATCATACTTGTCAATCAAACGACTAATTAAAAAAAAACATGTTTAGCAATAAATATGCTTGCAACTGCCCCATATCTACTCAAAATAGGTCAATAATCTAAGTGAAAATGTCAGCATTTTCTCCCCAGACATTTGTAATAAGGTCGCTCGTATTACCATCCGTCCCCTGAGAATCCAATTTAGATTGGAATTTAGAGCATTTCCTTTGAAGAAAATAAATTGGATTACTTGGGACAAATCATCTGTCAGACCATGAGATAAATGGATGTCCCTCTCTGTTTGCCTTATCTAAGAACTTTATCTAAAAATTGTATTTACGTTTCCCAATATATTAAAATTGCGCAATTTAATTATTTTAATGTGCCACCTTAGTGTGTTTAGTGACCCCATTCCCTGGATATTATTATGTTAATTGCAATAGATGTAAATAGCTGGTATTTACTTAATCATTAAAATATGTCGATCTAAATCACAGAGAATAGACTTGTTTTTATTTTTTTTTATTTATTAATAATTACAAAACTATAATTACCTACTCTTATTCAAAGTTGTCTGTAAAATTTTGTGTGGAGCAATGTCTATCGATTATAGACCATTGTGCAGTCTTCTTAAATTATTACATCCATACAATTTCCCAAAAAATTATAACTGTGCACGCAATGTCATTTTACATTTCAATTTTCTGATCGAAATCATAAAATGGATTTTTAATATTGAAAATGATTTTAGTATCATACTGTATATCTTATCACTACTTTACCCTTACCATATGAGTAATCTACCAATTTGTATTTGCCGTCTAATAAACCTAAAAACAACGTTATGCCATTGTAATAGAGCTTATTTTATTACACCTCAATCGCTTTTACAGTCTGGTAGGGACATGCATTAAAGCCAACGTAATTCGACCTACCCCGTCCCTCAGACTGGTTTAAAAAATGGAAGTACAAAGGTGAAACGCATAGATGTTCACAGGTCAAGAAAAATTGGTCATACCGCGTTCCGATTTTGAAAACTGAATTAGTTATTCATTCGCGAGTTGGACGTCGCGCGCAGCGGCCATCTTGTGTTTTTTTTTTTCTTTTCACAAACAGTGTTGCTTCGGTAAAGTGCCAAAAGTTTTTGGGAAAGTTGTGATGTTTTGATGATTTTTTTCTTGAAAACTCCGTGTGTTTGTGATTTTTCTTGCATGTAAGTTGTTGTTGTTTTGTTTTTGACGAACTTTAGTTTAATCCCTTAAAATTTCGTGATAACTAATTTTCTATTCGATTTATCATTGGTTTTGTAGCAATCAATGTCAGGCGATAATTTTGTCATCAAAGATTATAATAATAAATAATAACACTAGCCTGTTACTGTCACACTGCATGGCAAAGGCCTCTTCTCATACAGAGAAGGCTCAAGCACTGATCACCACGCTTGCTCAAGACGGGTTGGTGATTTCAGACTTATATTAACTATAAAGTCCAGGTTTCCTCACGATGTTTTCCTTCACCGATGTCATTAATGTCAGAGATAAACTCAGAAAGTAAAAATGAATTGAAAAAGTCACATAGGTACTTGCCCGGATTTGAACCCACAACCTGGTACAAGAGAGGCGGGGCGTTCACCGCTGGGCCATCACGACATAGATTATATTTAACACAATTTAAGAGGAAAATTAACGCAGTTAATCTATATTAATAGCATTTTAATTATCTCTGTATCTACTAAAAGTAATAATCGGTTAACATATAATTTATTAGAGCCGTCAAAAACATAATCTGCTCAAATAACGAACCTATTTGATTAGAAGATGAGTCATAGAAAAACAACAAACTTAGGTATGCACTTATAATAACGTATCTAATACAATATTATCTATGAATACAATATACATTACATACCGTAAGAGGTAGTTAGAGAGGTAGATAAGGTGCCTACAGCCTCATTTTACCAGATATACTGGTACCTGCTGGTACTAGTCCCATGTCACATAATTTAGGGATCGACCCCTATTATCTAAATACTTATCGGGAATTTTATTGTATAGTAAATAGCAAACTTATTTGGTCACTAAGTATCTCAGACCAAATAAAAAACCAATATATAGCGCTGTCAACAGACGTGACGTGAGGCCGGGTGCGTAGACCTGTGTGCACCTATTGAGGTGTAGTTTGGTTGTTATGGAATTGTAAATGGTTGTAAATGTGTGCGTGTGAGCGTGTATGCACAGAGCGGAGGTGTAGTTTTGGGATGCTTCACCGTATTGTTCGCAGTGCTAGGTCTCGGTTTTTTATTTGGTCTGAGCTAGGTATATTCAAATCACAACAGCTGTGTGAAATGGCTATAACACGGCAAATTGGCATAGAGTATCAATTTGATAAGATAAACAATAAATTTCCCTGCCTGATGGTACTTGTCACGGGGTGGGATGACTGCCTAATATGAGCTAAGTCTCATTATACATAGTTCGTGCAGATGATCAATAATAGGTATGAGAGGAGGATAATTTTGGTTTGCAAACGAAGTTGTGGATATCAAGTGGAAAACATTATTATAGATTCAATTTTGTGACTCATTGGATAACACATTTATAAGTAGGTACCTACCTACCTACTATTAACAACCAGTGTGAATATTTTATCGATTGATAGGTCCTGTACTTCACAGATATAAACGAATAAACTTTTTTTTCTTCTTCTTTTTAGATAATTATATTTTAGAAGTACCTATAAATTCCCATCAGATTGATGCCTCGTTGGTCTGTCGTTAACAGCGCCACTCTTTAGAGCATAGAGTCCACAACATAACAGCCGATAGGCACCCGACTTTGGGGCTTGCGATTTTAGTCACTTGCGGAATTGTCATTTAGACTTCGACATTTAAAATCGACCTGTGTAAGCCCCCTAGGAAATTCTTAGTAGTATCCCGGACTCTGGATTAAAGTGGAGTTTTCGACAATAGTGTCTCCCTCTTTTACATGGAATTTAGCAGTGCAGGGATGGCCTATTACCATTCCAGTACAAGTCTCACCAAGGGGTATCTTGTCGCCCCGTAACTGCATTGATGAGGTCAGATACTTTGTTAGACTAGTAGCTGACTCCGACATACTTAGAAAACGGCTACACAGATGATGAGGGTGTTCTACAAACCCTGCTTTCGATATAACCCTGCTTTGAATATAGTCGTGATGTTTGTATTTTGTCAGTATATTCATCATCATCATCGTCGATGACATAATCATTGCATACAATCCTTGATGACCGCGACTCAATACCTATCTGTAGGTTTACTATTAGAATTATATTATTGGCTATTACATCATGTTTATAAACATCAATTTACGATCAAAATAATCATAGTGATAAGAATGTCAGGAAATCACTGGTTTAAACCTGGCAATGACTGATGTCATCTTCCACCTACCCTTATCCCAATTTATTTGGGGTCAAAATTTAAAAATTCCCAGCAGCACAGCTGTCTGTTCAGTAAAAAAAAAAAATCTATATTATAATAGTATGCAAGATAATTTACATTACGCAAAACATAATTTAAATTATAAATTAATAGCCATATGACAGCTAGTACACGCCAATATACCAACCAAAAACATCGAGAACTATATTCAAGCAGAAATAACTAAACGTAAACAATATCAAAAAAAAAAGAGCCTCCAGGCATAAAGGGCGTGCCCGCTTACATAGAGCTGTAACTAGAAGTTATAATTGATAAACTAGGACCATTGAGGTAAAATAAATAATTGTGGAGGTCGCTAGCTAACCACATACTGCAATACAACTCATAAAAAAACATTGTAATGAGTAGATTATGTCAACAATAAATTAAAATAAATCGACTTAAAAAGTAAAATTTTAAACAATTATATAAACTGGATATCTATGTATAAACTCATATAACCTGTCAGTAAGTAAACTAATTCTGGAGAAAGAACATAAACATTGTCTTGAGTTAATCACAGCGACCAACTATTCTTATCATTTAAGTAGTCGTTGATAGAATAGTATGCCTTTGAACAAAGGTTGGCGGTAGAGACATATGTAAGAAAAAGACATGCTGTATGTCTTCTTCTGTACTTCTCTATCAGCCGTCATCTCAGAAGCCATCTTTTTTATACACAGCATCTTACACACAATCCATCCATCCATCCATCTTTTCTTTGGTCTTCCTCTACTTTTGTAAGTCACGACGTGTTCCTGATTCTTCCGCCTCACATATCTATACCGTCAGTTACTGCTCTCATAGGTGCCACTACACTACTGACTACCGTCATAGGAGCCACTTTCAAACTCACTCCATCTCTAGCATACTGAGGGAGTGGGCCGTAATCCACCACGAGGGCACAGTGCGGGTTGGTCACATGTCTTCGAATTTTTAGCTCTTGGTCATGCCGGTAGTACCAAGGTGACTTTAGCAATTTCATAATACTTTTGAATTTAATCCGGCGCCTGAGAGATAGTTCTCGACGGCATGTGAAGCCAAGTCAGAGCCCCAAGGGCGGCTTCAAAACTCTGACACCAGGTTAGTCACTAACCACACGACGTCCTGCTCTTTGTGTAGTACTTATAGAAAATGTCTTCACATGCTAAAATAAATTATGAACCAAGTTAATAAAACAATTTTACCGAGTTTTGCAATCTTATCTGTTAACAGTTTTGATAATGTTATCAGTCGAGGATAGGAATAGAATGACACTGCCCAATGTACTTGATGAGAATAGACTTTTTATAGTACTTTGTGGTTTTATTATGAACCATAGGGCTAAACAAAGTGACATTCAATCAGCGATAGAGATGATGAACAAGTCAAAAATGTATTGGATTGACATAAACTATCGAAAATCTTATACCTACATAAGCAATGTAAATGTCATGGACCACATATAACTATTATTATTTTAAGTCTGTTAGGTTATATATTATTATGTAAATATTACCTATTTTGAAAATAAAAAACATAAAAGAAAAAAAGATTATGTCAATCTTGTTGAATGTCTAGCTTTTCGGCCGCTTCTGTAATTGCAATATATTGTTGACTAAGTCATCTATCTTCGTAATCGATGATAGAATGACGCTTGGGTCTAGGCTCTTGGTTTTAAACGCTCACATGACATTTTACAAATCCAATAGAGAGTCGATGGGAGATAAGATTACTTAAATTCTACCATGTCAAATTGCGGCAGCGCGGCGGGCGCGGCGCCAAACACACATTCAAAGAAGATCCATCAAACTACCATTTTACGCTATAAATAATTAATTTTTTTGTTTGACGCCGCCTCAAAATTTGTTACTTAAATTATTTTAGCAGCATATTTACACTAAATAATATATGGTTATACAAGGAGCGAAAATTACCCATAACGAGGTAGTTTTACTCCCGAGCATTAACGAAGGAGTAAACAGAAACCGAGTTATAATGGGGGGGGGGGGGAGTGTTACTCTCTACTTTTCACTACGATTGCCAGAAAATAAAACAATCCAATACAATATTGATAGTTTATTTTATTAAAAATTAAACGTTCAATTTGTTCAATATTTAACGAGATGTTTTTCCTGGCAACTTAATTTCAGTCCTCTGTGAAGTTGAATGTTGAGTTGTCTGTGGGGTCAACGTGGGAGATACACGTAGTTCCAGGTTTGAGGGTATCTCGTTCGAATATTCTGAATAGAGAATCAGCTGAGTTGACTAATCCAATGTTGGGAGAATATTGATGCGATCTGTGATACGCTGGGTGATATCAAATTTGTTTTGAATGGAGTTCTCTATAGAGTCTTCCGCCACTTGATCGGATCTCCATCCACCGTGGGCGTTTTAGCGTTGTTATATTTGCACTAGAATCCGCCAAGAGAGTGGCGGATGTTCTTCAGAAACAATGGCCAGTGTACCGGATTAGGCATATTTAGATCGGTGGCGATCTCTTTTGACATGTTGCTAAATTTATTTTTGCCTATAACTTGCCTTGTGCATTTTCCGTTTTGATAGTTGAGTCCTCGTGAAAACTTTTGATTTCTTGGCCTTGTAGGCGGTGTGATCTACCTCTCTTTCTTTTGCCGTTTCTTGGGTATCCAACCCATCTCGATTTGTTCTTCTCTCCCATCATGTGTCGACCATTTCGACTTTAGTCTTCTGATTTTTGGTCTTGAACCTTGGTCGATCGTTGGGTACACACAAGATAATAGAGTGCAACACGATTACACTCCATCTTCCCTCACTCTCTTGGTAAAGCCCATTATGTAGGACAGAGGCCTCGTATCTGTGAGAGGGAGAGGGACGTAGTCCATATACCACGAATTGTTTGGTGGATGTCACATCTTTGAATATTCGGCTCTAGGACATGCTGGTTTCGTCCTATGTTTTCCTTCGTAGCAGGAATGAGTAGCCTTTGCCAGGCAGGGAATTCCTCGTTCCCTTTGACCTCTCAAGGGAGATTTGATTCCTTAACGCAACCCCACGACGCAACGCCCACCTATGCGATACGAATACGATTAAAAATGATACCTGTCACTGCCTATCAAGCTATTTCCGAGAAATAACATTGAACTACACTATCTGTCTTTACACTAACTATCTTTACATTAATTACTTAATATTTAATTATTATAATATTGATAAAACAAATTGCGTAGGTTTATGTGTAATATTTATCATCATTTTTGCTCAATTAAAATATAATAAAATAATAATAATAAAACAATAATAATAATAAAAAATATAATAATATTATTTTCCCGTTCATTATTTATAAATTTGGCTACTTAACGGTACACTAGTCGGTCAGTCTTCCATACAAACGTAGTCTGGTGATTACTCGTTTGTTTGACGGTGTATGTTCAAAACTAAAAATTATATCAATTTCTCATGTCATTATCTAGCCTTGTATGGAAGCTGAATTAGAATAAAAGTATTGTTTTGGAAGTTATGAGCGTCGCAAGTTCTATATTTCAAAACTAATTTTAACTCGTCTTTGGGCGTGAATAAATAACTTATTTAGTAAGAAAAAAATGGCAAAATTCAAAATTCAAAATTCAAGTCATTTATTCAAACTAGGCTGAGAATCAGCACTTTTCGAACGTCAAAATTACATAAGACAGTCCCCCAAAACGCCCACCCTTCACCACTTCCTAGTGCTTTTGCTGGGAAGAAGAAGTGGCGCAACAAACTCCCCAGCAGCACAGCTGTCTGTTCAGTTAGAAAAAAAATAAAAAATGGCAAAATAGAAACCGTACATGGATAGATATTTAAAGAAAAAAAGAAAGAAAATACGTTTATTTGCGGTACAATATGACGCAAGCAAAGAGAAAAAAACAAATAAACACAAAAATAACAATTTGGGGGAAAATATGCGTCACATCCACGCAAAACGGCCATCGCTCAGCATAATGCTGGGACCCTATGCGAGGCAGAGCCCCAGCGCTGGTTTTCAGTGACAACCGGCGTTGACGTGATGACGTCAACCGGTGCAGCATATAGAGAAATATCAAAATAAGACAAAAAATAAAATATAGTACATATTTAAAGTGGCAAAATTTCTTAGCGTCGGCGACTCACGCGCCGCAGACTTATAATCTGAGTGCAAGTGCTAGTCACAGCCCGAGGTATGTGAGCGGTGAGACGGGGGAGGGCGCCATTGACAAAATTGTCCGACTGGGTTAGCTTGGCCTTTGTCTGCCTCCCCCGTCTCACCGCTCACATACCTCAGGCGGTGACTAGCACTTGCGCTCAGACTGTAATACAATCTGTGCGCGCAACTGTCATAAAACTATTTGTTTGACGTTTTGGCTTATGGGAATTCAATAGTTTAAATAATTTTATTTTGAGTATATACATCCAGCAGTTTTACCATAATATCTATACGCCCAAAAGTCTCAAATTTCATTTCAATCATCGTCTATGTCAATAAATAAATAAAAACTAAATATATATAAATAAAACGAAATTAATAAATAATTAGACTAATTAGAATGCATATTAGTAACGCCCACCAACGAGTTCGAGCCGTCGCGTCGACTACTGTAAGTAGATATAGCTTAGCTACCAACACGCGCTGGACCCGCGGGTAGATTTTTTCCAATTCACGGAGAGGAGGCCATAGTCTCAGCCACGCTAATCAGAATTTACTGTGGTCCCAGCAATGGGATCATTATTATGTAAGTATACTGTGTAGTAGGTAGGGTAGGTACACCCACATTGCACCAGATAATTTCCTTGAAATAGGGAGTCACCGAGTGGGCCTGTATTAATTGCCCTAAGCCATACCCATGCTCAACCGTCGACCTGCTACTTAGAAATTCATAAAGGAATAGTAACCCAAGAAATAACCTGACCTGGAGATTGAACCCAGGACGGACGCTGTCGAAGTTACAACCTCGCGATTGTCAAAGGATCTTCCTATAAGATATTTTTTTTCATAATAATTTTAGTTACCTATGCATCTGACTTGTTGAGGAAGGCCAAGGACAGTGCTGTGGCGCCTGGGAGGGGCCTGTGTCCAGCAGTGGACTGCGATCAGCTGAGTTGATCTATCTCCAACATTTGTCGATCTATGTCATCATCATCCTCTGCCTGCCTTTCCCCAACTATGTCGGGGTCAGCTCCCAGTCTAACCAGATGCAGCTGAATACCAGTATTTTAAATGGAGCAACTGCCTATCTGACCTCCCCAACCCAGTAACTGGGTAACGCGATACCTCTTGTTAAGACTGGTTGTCAGACTTTCGGGCATCTAACGACCCGTAACACTTGTCAAAGATCTACCAAATGACAGCCGGGACCAACGTCTTTACGTGCTTCCCGAGGCACGGAGGGGTTTTCGATTTGTACCTAATTTATATTCTTTGATGATTCTTATTACTTTTATAATTTTATTTTTGGTAACATACTTACACATGAAGTAGCCAACACATGATTAATGAAAGATAATAAATATTTATGATGCGATAGCGGCAATCGATCGTCCACAAGGTTGGCGAAATAGCTAAAATGTCAAGCGATGACGCAAGATATACTTTGCATACCGTAAATATTTTGTTTTTAGACATTCTAAAGTTAATCTAGGATGCTACTGATTTTGAAGAAAAATTATCTTCGGGAAACCCGGTTTCAATGATCCAAAAGTGAGAAGAGATTATTAAATAACCTTCAGTGCAACAGACTTACAGACTTCTGTTTTCACTTACAATATGGCCAAAATTACCATTCTATTCCTTATTTACCATTTATCGCTAAGCATGTGACAACCATATCCAGAACCGAAATTCGAAGACATAATATTGTGACCACTATCCAGCAAACCCGCACTGCGCCTGCGTGGTGCATTACGGCCCACGCCCTCTCACAGACAGGAGTCCTGTGCCAGGCTGTGTCCCAGCGGTGGGAATATAGCCTGATTACGCTATGCTAAGCGTTCCAGTTACATTTTCTGCAGCTACAACATTGTGCCAGCTTCCAACTACAGAGTAACCTTGGCATGTTGGCTACACACAAGTTTCGGATGGGTGACTGCATTCAATCTATTTTTATTATTTTATTTTATGCTACGCTTTCATATCCGGTTCGACAGCCGAATTTTACGCGGTTTAAACTGCAGTTGAGTAATACATAAAAGTATATTTTAATATTATAGTATCAATAATTAACATAACTGGTGAATTGTGGGTGTACATGCTAAGATACACCTCTGCTGAATATTTTTCCGAATTATGTAAGCAGTTCTGTTTAGGTCCTATTTTATAGGGGCTGAGCCGATTGCCATCAACAAGGTGCGAAACTAGAATCTTTGCTGTTACTGAGAAATACCTGATGAAAACCTACATAATAACACTTTACCCGACTTGGGGTTCGAACCCACGATCACTAGCCAAATTAATTAATTAAAGCAAATTAAGTTCATTAGTCCAGTCCCTCTCACAGAGAGGAGGCCTAGAAAATTATAGGTGATTATACTTTATTCAAGTTTATGAACGTCTCTTGACATTTCTCGGGGCCCTGGGGTCCCGGACCTTTGGAAGGCGAGGGGCCGAAGCCAACTCGCAGAGGCCCGCTAGACGTTTTTAATGAAATTAGGCACCAACCGACGAATATCCCTGTTCGCACTATGCAAGTTCACCCAAGGACAACCCCCGGTTGGTGTAAAACTATTGCAGGATATGGAAACAAAGATATTGGAATATGGGGTTGGGAGAACTGGTTATCTAGGACTATGGAATGACTTATTAACGTTATAATTAATATTTTTGAGAATGGAGGTCAGTTACGATCGTCTAAATACGCACTAACAATGATGTATTTAATAGGTACTGTTATTGTGAAAACGTAGTATCTGCCCATCCAAGGTTAAACATTGCAGTTAGTACTCATAGCTAACAATACGGTTTGCGCAAGTGTGTATTATTTACAGAAACGTTCGTAAATAAATGTAAATGATGATTACTTTTTGTAATAATGTGCCACTGCAGGCCTATTCTGCTTAGACGAACATTCAATGCGAAATACAATCAAAAACATCCAATAGTTTAGTCACTATATCTAGTCGGCTGATCGGCAAAATCCATAGTAGTTAGTTTGAAAAAATTACTATTTTTAATTTTGATGCTAGGATTTATTTGATAGTTCCAAAATACTCATAAGCATTAGTATTTAATTGCTAGTGTTTACTCACCATCTCGGTAGTGTCCCCCTTTCTAGCCCTATCATCTTCCTCACAATCCATCCATCGCTTGTTGGTTCTTACCTCACTCTTGTAGCCGTCCACAGTCGCCCTCAAAACAAACTGATGAGTGTGTGACATGAGTCCTAAAGCATATAGTTATCAAAACTTTTTGCGTGTACGCACCTGTTACAAGCAGAGGGTTCAAAATTAGGGGACCAGATGTTTTGACCGTTACAAAATAAAAGACAGGTGTAAATGAAGACTGATGAAGGCAGTGCGTATATCTACGCATATTTGGTTGTTAATTATATCGTGTATTCAAGCTTATTTACCAACTTAAAAAAGGAGGAAGTTCTAAATTTAGATGTCTATATAAATTGCAAAATAAAAAGTTTTGCAAACTGTACCGTGTGACATATCAAATCATAGGGCTTGTTGTGAAGATCATTTTTTTTTCTTTCATAATATAGTTTTAAAATGTTTAAAACTTTTAAAAATATTTAAGAAAGCAGGTAGATGAAAATTTGCCTAGCTCCAAAACTAATAAGCCTAAAATTAAAAAAAAATATACTATTAGTGGTTTTTTACTCATGGATTTCACGAAAACCTATAAGAAGTCTCTGGTCTTAAAATAGCATGGTAAATCTCTAAATATTGTACGAGCAAACTTACATTTGCAGTTGGAATGTATGGGAGAACTTGTTTTTCAACTACAATGTTATGATTGCTCTTGGGATAAATCATCCCAACTACGAGACCCTTAATTGTGCAGTCTTGTGCGTGACATAACTCCGTCGTAAATAGACGGATTTGCAAAATTATTAATATATTTTTTTTTTGTATTTTCTCGGGGTGGTCCCATATAAATTGTATTAACTTAACTTTGGTACTTTTTAAGGTAGCTTCAATAATATACTTCTGTTATTTACATACAGGTAGTGGTATTCTAATTTGGGGTTGGTGACACAACTATAAAGTGAAAACAAAATTTTTTTACAAAAAAAAAAAAAAAAAACACAAGTCGGTAAATTAATTTGTAAAAATATTTTAGGGTCAGTACAGATTCTCATGTACAGGTGTAAATTTGCCGTGTTATATTCATTTCATACAAGTGTGAAAGAATGATAGTTGTGATTTAAATATTTATTTATTTATTTATAGTTAAATAAAACAGCACAGGTCCAGAAGTGAGGCCGTTTTATTGCGGATGATGGCATGAAATCCATCGGTATGGTTTACCGCGAACATTTGCGAGGCACTGCAATAACGAGGCAGTCGCAACAACATCCTAAAAACATTGTTATATTGGACGCGTAGAACATCCAGCGACCTTTTCGAGTAGTTGACCCAAAGATTCCCGGTGTAAAAGCTCTGAAAATAAGCTTTAAAAAGCGTAATCTTTACTTGGTCAGTACACCGAGCAAATCTTCGTGCCAACATATTAATAATAATTAAAATTAAAATTAAAAAAAATAACAACAATAACATAACATAAACATGTACAATACAATTCCATTCAATAAATGGATAAAATTACTAATAATTGTGTGAGTAAATATTAAATACGTCACAAACTAACATGTAACAGTGGACACCCTCGCATATTGTTTCTCACAGATCTCCAGACAAGCACACATTAACTTCTTCCATTCATTAGCAAACACATCACATTCAGAGTCGGGAGTCAGGAGGGTGTTTAGCATCACTGGGATTGTGAAAGTCACGAGCGTTCCTCAAGACAAATCCCAGGCGCCGGAAAGATTCCTTTGCAAGGGCAGACATGTGATCTCTAAGGCCTCTGCCTCGAATTTTGCGGGCAGCGGGGCGGCGGCGACGGCGGCGCGGGAGCGGCAGGATCTTATGCGTAAAATCAAATGGACCGGTTCTCGAATACAGCGGCGCGGGGGCTGGCAACGAGCGGTGCACTCCAGTCAAGCGGTGAATGCCCGCGCCGCCGCCGCTGCCGCCCCGCTGCCCGCAAAATTCGAGGCAAAGGCCTAAATGTCAGACTGCGGTCGAAAGTCACTCCCAAGTCCCACGAGTGACCACTGTACCCCCCAAACTATAATCGAATTCTATTGGTCTCTACCATAGATATCCAGAGATATGCCTTCATTGCGGAATAGTAAGGAATCCTAGTGCGGCCGCTTATCTCCCACCAAAATAATTACAACATTAACAAATAGTGTACTTACGACACACACTTAAAATTTGAACTCGCACACTAAGAAGAAAGCAGCTACACAAAATCAATTTCTAATAGCACACATACATAGAATGGGCGGGGCATTCACTTGTAAACACTTGCTATTTGCGAACATTCAATGCACACGCATGCAATTAGGGAGTCGAAAGCGATGGTCGATAATTTTTATCGATATTTACTTTAGCACATTCTTGTATTATTATAACTTCGTTTAATTTTCTTTATATAATTTATTTTGTTTTTATATACCTATCCGAAAATATGGGTTATTTTTACTAAAATAAAATGAGTTTTTTTTTTTATATTGTATTAGCGGGTAAAGGGAACCCTCTCTGTTAAATATTATGCTATACACGAGTAACTGTATTGAAATAACAATGTCTTTATTTGCTTCAAACAAAATTAAATTAATAACAAATTTAACTCTTATATTATACATGTAATACTAGAATATCCATTGACTTCTGTAAAAAAAGATTCGACTGCAATAATACGCATGTCGATAAAATCAGCCGCACGCACTCGATTGCACATCTCTAAATCCAAAACGTTCGTTCCGTTCGGAAAGATTCGGGCTAGTTCGGGCTAGTTCGTATCGCTCCGGACGTAAGTTAGTAAATGATTTAAAAATTGATTTAAAATATTAAACAGTGACTTAAATGTTTACTTACCGGTCGTAGAACACGACATTTGTCTTCAGGTTGATAGTACTAGACCTTATTACTGCACAGCTCGGCATTTTGGTTTTTTACGCATCAATAGTACACTGTACGCAGTTGCAAAGCGACTGAATGAAGCGGACAGCCGCCGTTCGAACATAAGCCCAATTTAGCAATGTCGAGGCGCCACGTGCCACGCCTCCAAGGCATATCCCTCGATATCCGTGGTCTCTACCCTCAACCATATGTCATAACGTAGCATTTATTAATATTAAACAATAACTTGTTCGCAATACTCCACTCATAGACGGTTTCGATATATTTTTGTAGTTCACAATCCACCTCAGTTTTGATCTGCGCGGCTAGTTTTAGATCGTCGGCATATAACAGGCATTTTGCAAACCTAATCTTACAAATTAGGTCATTGATCATGATCAGGAACAGCGGGGGCCCCAACACGGATCCTGACTCACGCACGAGCGAGTATAATAAGACTTTGGCTCAAAGCAGCCTTGCTGGACGAACTGTTTGCGATCCCGTAGGTAGGCGGCGAAGAAGTTAAGAAGGCCAGATAAGAAGCCCGTAGCCCCCAACTTTGTCAATAGCACATCGTTGTCCTGCACTTTATCGAACGCTTTCCGGAAATCAAAGTACATAGTGTCGACCTGCCCACCGGATACCAGGCTACTGGATATGAAATCAACATGAATTAGCAGATTTGAGTTCACGGAGCGACCGGGTCGAAAACCGTGTTGAGCGTCAGAAAGATACATATTAGTTTGTTTGCAGATAACAGTGTGTAGTATACGCTCAAAAACCTTTGCAATGGTTGATAGGATAGCGATGGGTCTGTATTCCTCGACAGATGTCTTGTCGCTGGTTTTAGGGATGGGAGTAACACGCGAAGTCTTCCACGGGTCCGGATACACGCCTGACTGAAGAGCTAGGTTAAAAACATGGCATAAAGGAAGACCAACCACTACCAAGATACTGCTACATCCCTTAACGATACATGCAGGAATGTTATCAGGGCCAACCGAACTGCATGGTTTTAGTTTGAAAATTCCCCTAACCACGTCCGAGGTTAGTCACCTCGGACGTGGTTAGGGGAATTTACGGGCAGGGGAAAATTACCTCCGTCATTCAAAATTCAAAAGTCATTTATTCAAATTAGGCTGAGAATCAGCACTTTTCGAACGTCAAAGTTACATAAGACAGTCCCACAAAACGCCCACCCTTCACCACTTCCTAGTGCTTTCGCTGGGAAGAAGAAGTGGCGCAACAAACTCCCCAGCAGCACAGCTGTCTGTTCAATTAGGAAAAATAAAATAATTCTATACAATAGTACTTATGCAAAATAATTTACATAACACAACACAAAACATTAAATTATAAATTATCAGCCATATGACAGCTAGCACACGCCAATATACCAACCAAAAACATCGAGATCTATACTCAAGCAGAAATAAAAATAACTAAACGTAAAGAATATCTAAAAAAGAAAATAAAGCCTCCAGGCATAAAGGGCGTGCCCGCTTACATATAGCTGTAACTAGAGTTATAATTGATAAACTAGGACCATCGAGGTAAAATAAATAAACAGTTAATTACTAATAACAATAACAAAACCATGATCAGCAAGACGACCAGTCCAGACCATTATTAACCGTGATTGATTTCGGGTCCAATTCAGGTGTGTCCGGCAGAAATACACCGGAAAAATAATCAGCAAATGCCTCGGCCGCTTTGACACCCGAACTGACCCTTCCATCAAGCACAACGTTTGGCTCAAACCCGCCCTTAGATCGCAGGCTTGAAAATATGCTGAAGAATAATTTTGGATTTTTGCCTAGGCTGTTTTGCACATTTAAACAATGCAGTATATATGCCTCCTGAGTTCTCACTTTTAAGTCCGACCGCAGTGCGCTAAATTGAGCATATGTTGCGCTAAATTGAATATAGAGTTTGTGTTTTACGGCGAGTGTCGCTCACAACATCTGTAGTAAACCAGACCGGGTACCGCCTATTACCAGAGATCCTTTTCGTCTTCGTTCGTATCGAAGAATCAAATACATCATAAATTAGTCTATAGAACTTACAAACAGAAGTGGACGAATTTACGCACGATGTAAGTTGGTAGTCAGTTTGCTAAACAATTAATTTTCCTGGATTTAATAATTATTAATACTGTTGTTAAATGAGAGGTATGAAAACATAAAAAGAATCTGTGGATGATGATATGGCTGGAAACGGAATGAATCGTGAGAGGACGTCTGCTAGAGATGATGGAAGACGACATGCTGCGCCGACCTCAAATACATTGGGATAAGGGCAGGAGGCATCATCATCTGCCTCTTCCCAAATGTCAAGGTCAGCTTCCAGTCTAACCGAATGCAATTAAACACCAGTATTTTACATGGAACGACTACCTGATCTGAGCCCACAACCCAGTTACTATTAAATAATACGATACCCCTGGTTCCTACGACTAGTGGTCAGAGATCCTTTCGGGCTTCTGACTACCCGTAAAGACGGTCAAAGATCCACGAACGACATCAGCTTAGCGAGCTTATATACCCAGTCACGGAGGGCGCTTGGTATAAATATGGTCACCTATCCACGGACCAACCGCGGCAACCGTGGCTTAACCTAATCGATCAACCCGTGCCGCTGTTATTATTGAGCCAGAAGCCCACTTATACTTTTGAAATAATGTGGAATCTCGGTGATCACTTACACGGAAGAAGTGGAGGTACACGTATCATAATTAAATAAATATTTTATGAGTTACACAAACATTTCACTCATGTTCTCAAGGCTAAGCTTATCAGTGTGCTTCAGTACAGAAAACGTGTCGCAACATATTCCGTCTTACTAAACATAGTTCTACACTAAAACTATGATAATAATACAAGCCTAATGGTCACTGTTCAAACCAAATACCACCATGCAGATCGAGAACGAACATTGATCACCACACTTGCTCTCTGCATAAGCGGTTAAAATCCATTAAACAAAATAAAAGTTAATTGCGCGACTCATAATGCGAAGCATTAGGGTCAGACGTCAGTTCACACCGAGAAGTGACGCGACGCTACGCTACACAGTCTACACACAACAAATAACGACCTTATTGTCTTCACAAAAAGGTATAATTTCAGTGTGAGCATGCACTCGTATCGAAGTACGCTGAGATGCGCGGTGCGTGTACCTTATTGTTTAGTAAATAAAATCGATATTGTATCGGATCTTACAAAATTGCGCGTCGCGTTGCGTCTAGGTGTGAACTGACCCTTAGATAGTGCTTTGCTATCGACAAATTTAATTTGCCTCCTTTCTGCAACTGTTTTTGTTTTTACTCCTGCTACGAGTAGTACAAAGAACCACGTTGTATAGATAATGTAACGGAGATTAATTCTGTATTTTTCAAAAATTGATTTAATGCAGCAGACACTCAAGTGTGAAAACTGAAAACATTGTCTCTTGCGAAGAAAAAAAATGAATTGACTAATTGTTTTTTTAAATAATTATATTCGTTTCAGCTATAGAAATAACCCTATAGAAAATGGCTCTTTTATTTAAAATAGTTTAATTATAATGAATAAAAAACTAACTAATATAATATCTACTATCTGGTCGACCAAGCTCTGTTCGGGTGAAAATAGAGAATGCTCATTTAGTATAGGATAGATAGTTATAACCCTTTATTGTACATCATAAAAAATATAGACATACTTACCTATGTTTAGAAATTTTACATAGGGTGACACAATGGACGATCTTATTAATTAAAGGGATCTTTTACAGACATACCTTTAGGATAGTTCATACTAGTTCCATGCTGCCACTACCGTGGTACTATTCTAAGGTAGCCAACCACCTTGATCTACATTTTGAACTTAAATACGGAGAAAACGATTTTTCCCAGATATCAGATCTAGCTACGTCGATTTTTCGCCCCCGTAAACCCCTATATTGCAACTTTCATCGAAATCGTTAGAGCCGTTTTCAAAACGTGATTACAAATATGTATAGATACAGATATTGCTCATTTTTAAATATATAGCATATCTATAAATATTTTTTCAACGACGACCCTCTTCCATTGCCTAGCAACAAACAAAGAAAACCTAAATACCTATGACAGTACCTACGTAAAGATTGCGAGGTGAGAAATGTTACCCATATCGATGGGTAATTTTTTTTAATGAGCTTTATGAGGCGTGCGGTTTTGGATTTTCCCAATATATAAATTAGCTATTCTTTCTTTACAGATAAAAATGATATGAAAATATATAAGATTGAAGATCTTAATAATATTCAAGATTGAAAAAGTTATGTGAAAGAAACAAAAATGTCTGAAAAAGAAGAAAAAAAAGAAGGGCCAGTCACCGCTGATGATCTGCCTATGACATTTCAAGTAAGTTACCTTTTCGATTTCACGGTAAATCTTGTAATAAAAAAACATCTTAAAGATCAGGTTGGAAGCTAAAGCAAGAGATCCCTTATAAGTTATAAATATGAGAAGATGAGAGAGCCCATGCAATACTAGATACCTCACAGATAAATAAATAAATTGCCACCCCAGAGACAAACGTGAAATGTCTCAATTCAACGTCCACAGGGTTGCTTGAAAAACGCTTATATCGGAAGCGTTTTTCAAGCATCCTTCCGAATCCTTACTATCTATGTGTACTTAATCAAAAAGTCCAGAAGTCTGATAACTGGTTAATGGAACTGAACCTAACCTAGTTATGGGAGCAGACAACATGACACAACACAACATCATGCCTGTGTTCCCTGAAGAGTTAGGCAGAGGTTTACCTATAGTAAATCCACATTTTGCCAGAAGCCCATGCAATAGGGAGCTTTTATCATCAACCAGGCCTAAATCCAGACTCCAGGCTGCTACTAAGAAATTCCAGATGGAAAAATCAATAATCCCGACCCGGGAATCGATCGGGGATCTTGGTAGATGATGATATTTATATCGAAAATAAGGGTTGACTATACTCCATTTGAAATAAGACTTCTATACCGTAGGCATAAGGATGCCTTTAAAAGCAAAAATGTGGTTACAATATCAACTGTTACAATGCGGTTACAATCAATATTGTACTTAGTTAAGAATGACAATTGAATATTTGTACACCATATACTTTGTGGTAGAATGCATAGAACTATCTAAAATATTTTAACACCATACTATGTAAAACTACATTCTTACAAATAAATAAAATTCTAATTCTAACTGTTTACTGCAGCTGCCATTTGCCATATAACCAACGCAATAGAAGTCAAAATCGGTTGAACGGACTGTAAAAAAGGATTATTTAAATGTCTAATCTTATTTCAAATGGACTATAGATAGTAATAAATATTAAAATAATAACATGGCAGGTAAGGAATAAATGAGACAACAAGTCAACTATATCTAATTAATGGAGACAGTTGTGATCCTACGGTCATATCCATTGACACCAATTGCATTTTGTATGTAGACATGCGAGCAACGAATCCACGTCATTTGCCGCACGTATTATTAATGTTAGTACCTGGTCAATCGAGCTCTGCTCGGGTGAAAATAGAGAATGCTCATTTAATAGTATATGATAGTTCATACTGATTCTATATTGTATAGTACATACTAATTCCATGTTGCCATGTGCTATCATGGCAACATGGAATATACTTACTAATTCGATGCTGCCATGTCATTATTCTAAGGTAGCCAGCCATCTTGTTCTAAACTTTGGGCCACCGATATCCCAGATATGAGACCTAGGTCGATTTTTCGCCCCCATAAACCCCTATATTGCAACGTGATTACAAATATTTATATAAACAAATATTGCTCATTTAATATTATAGGATTACGGTATTGGAGGATATATTTGGGAAAAACCTGCAGAAATTCATTCAAATGTCACAAATGTTTATAATAATTGTTATATTACTTAGTATATAATTCATTGTAATTCTGCTTACAGGGCAATTTGAATTTGTGTAGACATTGTGACTTATAAGTCCAAGTGAGTTTTAAGCCTTGGATAAGTCTGTAAAGGTGTTAAAGTGTGATTTAAACAAATAATAATAATTAAACTAGCTATCATAACATCACGTCTGTGCTTAGTCAGAAAGTCTGACAACCGAAAGTCCAAGTCCGAAAGTCTGTCTTACGAAAGGGTTTAAAATATTAGCTCTTAACTGGGCTGTGGTGGTAAGCTAGGCATTCGCTCCATGTAAAATACGGTTATTGAGCTGCATACGGCTAGACTGGATTCCAACTCCAACATATGTAGTTGGAAAAAGGTTAGGCAGATGATGGTTAAATCTAGCCAGACTGGAACTTATAACATAGTTGGGTAAACCTGGTATAACCTAAGTTCACTAGCGTACGTAACCCACCTACCTAAGTACATACAGACAAATTTACCGCTAATCATTATGCATAAGCTACATACTACACATTGTGACGTCACATCCGCCGGCAACAATATGGCGCCCGCTCTAATTGAGACGATTTATAGCGCAATGCAACTGATTTGGTACTTTAGATAATGTATAGTGTGGTGATGTTGATACGTTTGTTATTATTGTATGTCGTGGTAGTGGTGGCCCCATTTGATCCACAGTGGTGGATCTGCTTTAGCTCCAAATAATACAAGTCTTTTTTTGAAAACCTAGCTAAATACGGAGCTGCTAACCGAAAAAACAAGACCGGACTTTCTGAGAACGATACCACTTAAAAATAAATACATCTTACCAAAATTCAACAACGTGTACGGGATGAGGGTAGCAGAATATTTAGTACCTTTTTTATTAATAAACTTTCAGAAGACCTGCAAACCTTATACAAACAGAGTTCGAAAAGTTATAAATACAAATCTAAACGTTTCCTTACACAAAATTTCTCATAATGTATGTATTGTACCCTATGTTATTATCATCATTTATCATCATCACAAATCATTATTATCATCATTATTATAAAATATTTTATGTATCATCAGATCATCATATCAGTAATTAATTATTTGTAAAAAAATAAGTAAACGGCTCGCCAACACACAGATAAACCCTGAGAGGTTTTCGTTGTGTGGCTAAAACCGAAATGTAAATTAGGATAAGTGTTTTAGAAATAAAAATAATAAAAAATAAATAAATAATAAACTTAGTTCCTATTCCAAATTATTTTCAACCAAGTACAGCCAGCTCCAGCACCTTTTTTTTTTTTTTTTTTTTTTGGGTGGGAAATCATCAAATGACGTCTCCCGCTCTGGGTGGAGCGGGAGGGCGTGTCAGACTCTTACTGACTAAAACCCACCCGTGTTCCTTCTCTTGCCTGTGCAATGCCAGGGGGCCACGGTATCCCTTTCGGACTTTCCCGCAACCCCGGCAGGCAATGGTCTCATCGGACCCCTTCATTCGCTGACACTCTTTGAGGCGCGCGTGGAACACAACGCGCCGTCGACCCGGGCTTGGTCCTTACCGGACGGCGAGCTACCCATTGCTCACCGTCCGCAAGCCCGCGCCTACGGTGGCCGGGAATCCGCGATCGATTCCCGACGCCCGGGGCGTCTCCTCCTGCGGCGGCTAGGGGCGTGAGGGCGCGAAATTTGCCTCTCCCTCACGCGCTCCGCCTCCTCCTTCGCGAGCATTACTGCTTCGCAGAAGGAGGTGACGGCCTCCCATGCCCGCTCGCTCCGTACCATGGCCTGGACCAGGGCCGGACGCGAGAGATCCCCGCCACCGATCGCCTCCACGAGGACACGGCGGTGCTCTGCCCAAGCAGGGCATACCTCCACCGTATGCTCCACCGTGTCCTCCGGGCGATCCACGCAGTGATGACACCCGGGCGTTTCCTCCCGCCTTATCCGAAACAGGTACCTCCCGAAACAGCCGTGTCCGGTGAGGACCTGCGTCAGGCAGAAGGTGAGGACGCCGTGGCGCCTCTCCAGCCACTCCTCAAAGAGGGGACTTATCGCCGCAATAGTGGCGTGCCCAGCACTGGGTTGCGACAATCGCACTCTCCATGACGCCTTGAGATCCCGTCGGAGCTCTGTCCGCTGTGCCGCGATTTCTCGCGGCATCGGAGTTAAGCCCCGGCGTTTCGCCTCCCCGCGCCACTCCCAAATATGCGCGAGGACTTTTGCCTCCAGATCCCATGGCATGGCATGGCTCCAGCACCTAAGGGTCTAAATTCACTGACATGCAGTAAGCCAGCGTTGTGATCAATTGCACCTTGGTACCTTCTCTGTCAGAAGAGGTCTTTGATATACAATAGGACGCGAATAAATTACCTATATGTGGAGACAATTTAATTGACTCTGCCATGGCAAGCTTGAGTAACGTGCTCAAATATGGTGACATTTTCGCTTTCATTCAATATTAATTAGGAAATCAATCACGATTTCAAAATTGCTTTCTTTCTTGGACCTTCCTATATCGTGTTACGGTTGCTAATAGTTCATCAGCCAAAAGTACCTTAGGGCCAAAATACTAACCGTTCTCCTTTTGCCCAAACGGTTTCTTTCGTTAAGTCCAAATAGGTTTTTGGTAGTTTAAAATATTATCAGCTTGTTATCGTCTCACTGCAGGATGAAGGCCTCTTCTCAGACAAAGAAGAAACGAACATTGATCAACACGCTTGCTCACTGCGTGTTGCCGATTCCAAACTATTTATCTTCAGATTTCTTCACGATGTTTTCCGTCTGTGAGTCAGTGTTGCCTTAGATTAATTAAGAAAGGACATGATAATACCATTGAACATTGATAACAATAAGAATTTAAGTGCTCCTTAAGGTTGGCGGAAAGTTGAAACTAAGATAAGATACTATTATCACTTACAGTGTTTTATAATTAGTACCTAGTAGAGCTCTCTGAATGTGCTCGTCCGCGGAAGTACTACCACCATACCTATTTCAGCAATACTTGGCATTGCAGGTTTGAAGATGTTGGTGACATTGAGACACATGAGACATTTCTATGTTCTTTTTTGGCACACGTTTTGCTGGCAAGGGTTTTACAATATGTAGAACGTGTCCTCGATAGTTGAGCGACAAAGGCACATTGTTAAAAGCAGCAGTAGTTTGAAACAGCCTATACTATTCATCATCTGCCGAGCCTTTTCCCAGCTATGTTGGGATCGAATTCTAGTGTTTCCAGATGCAGCTGAAATAATTATATTACATGGAGCGTTTACTATCTGAACTAAACAACCAAGTTGCTGGGTGACACGGTACGCTTCTCCCTCTTTAGCTCGGTTTTACAAAATAAAATTATAATCTTGAAGATTAAGTTATAACTTAACATCGGGAGGACCACTTGTCAATTTCGTCACTTAGTCAAAGAGAAGCCCAAAATATTTGCATCATACAATAACCTTGTTTTTTTCTGTATTCAGGTTAAATACTTAGGACAGAGCGACGCCCGAGGACTATGGGGTATCAAACACACGAGGAAGCCTGTCGACCTGATGGTGGCTGCTGCGAAGGCACTTCCTCCAGGTGTGTGTCCAGTCATCATTACAATTACTTAATGCATGGCTTAAGTTCAGCAGTGAATATCACCACGTGACACGTTATTTAATCTCACTATTTCTCAAAATCGAAATAACCTAAATTTTGTATGGGAATGGCCTACGTCGTACGAAGTTCACTGGGTCTATATTATACAATATAATTATGTTGAGTTAGAGGTTAATAAAATTAGAGAAAAATTTAATAGGACAAGATATATAATGCCATTGAAAAGTTTTTCTCTGCTGCCCACCTTCTTGACTAAACAAAGTATTTCGAGTCCTCTATTTTGGCAAATAAGGAAGAATGAGGAAAATGTCGTGAGGAAAGTTATGAGTATGAATGTGGATGGCTGTAGGGGAAGACCAAGGAAACAATGGATGGACTGTGTGAAAGATGATATAGCTAGAAAGGGGGTGACTACCGAGAAGACTAACATAAAAGTATGGAAGAAAATGACCTGTTGCGCCGAACACTAACAGTTTGGGAAAAGGGCAGAAGAATGATAAGAGAAAAGTGATTCACACTCAGGTGAAAGATATGGGCAGAACTATCCAATTAAACACAGAATAGAAAAAGCTTGCGAACAATACTAGCGACGAAAAGCTTGATAAAACTATGGAAGAATTACAGGCAGAAATTACGCACCTATTCTTTAAACATGATTGTGTTTTTATTTTATTATAATTTTTGACGCTGATTCTCATCCAATTAGAGAGCAATGGTGGGCCAGGTGATAACAACCGTCACTTACTCGTACGAGTTGCAGATCGTAGGTTCGAATCATGACGGGCGCTTTACTCTGTGTAAATTATTTCATCATCCTAGTCCTAGAACCAAAAATTCGAAGACATGATTGTGACATCTACCTACCCGCACTGGGTCGCGGGTCCAGTGCGGGTAGGTAGATGTCACAGCCCACTCCCTCTCACATAGAGGAGGCCCAGCAGTGGTAATATTAAAGGCTGACTATGCTCATCCCAATCAAGAACCAAGCTATAATTTATAATTCTTTATCTTTTCAGGCCAAATCCTACCAATAGTGAAACTAAAAATCGCTCTAGACGGTGTTCATCTAGAAACATTAGACCATGGTGCAAAAACTGATGAATTTGAGCACATGACTGTGTTCTTCAACATTGAGTCTATTTCTTATGGAGTTCAGGATCTGGTTTACACGAGGGTCTTCTCCATGATAATAGTCAAAGACAATGCTGATGTTAAGGGGTTGAATCCCTTTGAGTGTCATGGATTTGTTTGTGAGTCCAGGTAAGAATCCTGTTTTATTATGACCCTTATTTGGTTTTTTTACCGATCTCCAAAAAGGAGGAGGTAGATTAATTTGGTAGAGCGTGGTGGCTTGCGCGTTGGTTTTTCATATAAATTTTATAAACTTTGCTTGGGTAGTTTTTGAGTTAGCTTTAATAATACGTATTTTTCGCACTTAGTCTATGTGGATAGTGTTATAATATGGTGTGCGGTAGGTACCCCAACAAAAAAGGGAAAAATAAAAGCTTATAAAAAACGCTACCAAGGGAAAATGACACTCACACGGACTTCCGAAATTAAAGTTATTTTTCACTGTAGCTTTTTATTTTTTTTATGTGAAAATTCTCAGTAACCGTCTGGAGTCTGGAATGTCCTGTCGGTGGCAATAGGCTGGCCTTTTATTTCTTGGCACTTACCATAACTGGTGGGGTACTTTAAGTGTACACCTCTGTGCCAACACCTTCGGAGGATACAGGCGTGATGTTATGTTATGACTTATTATTTTAATCTAGTTGACTAACGTCACCTATTTCTTAACTCCCAGACAGATAAATGTCGAGATATAAATGTCCAAATAGTACAAAATGTCAAACTATCTGATAACATTTCGTAATTTCTCATATCAAATACTTCAGATTAAATATCTTTTAGAAGATTCGGGTCAACGAATCTATTGATAAATAATAAAAGTTGCGAAAAATATTTGTTTGTTGAGTCAAAACTGGGTTTGATAAGAAATCATAAGATTACAAGACTATGCTTGATTTATTTTTCTTTGAGTAATTCTCTGTTCCGAAAGCCTGGGAATGCTATCTGTTCTCAAATCTCATTTCAACTTATATTATGATTGGCTTGTATAGTACAAACCAAAGAGAATATAACCAATAGAGAGCGTATAAGCCGATTTCTTCTAAGTACACGACTCACTACCGCGGGCCGGGGGACGAGGAAGAATGCGCGGCTGCAATTGGTCAGTTCAAGGTCAAGTTGCGTAGGTATGTCTGATTAGGGATTGCTCTACTTGATTAAGGGAAAATAGTCGATATCGATAAAATAGATTTTAACTTTATAAAAAATGCTCAATAAAAATCACATTAATATTTAATCGAAATCAGTCAGTTGCAAAAAGAAAAACAAGTATCCTCTTATTATTGATTTTTAAAATGAATTAATTTGGTATATGTTTTTCGAATTAGTTTTAGGGTCCTGACTATTCTTGGTAAAAAATTATAAACGAGCGTCTACTTATTTCTGAATTATGCATCTTGCTAATTCAATCAAATGATTTGTTGATTCTATTTCATATTACACAGATGAAAAAACTGAGAACCTCCTCCTTTTTTAAAGTCGGGTAAAAGTAGATAGGTATTTAATGACAGTATCTCAATTAAATAAAAATTTAATTAAGTTTATTTTTATTAGTATCGATATCGAATTTAGCCATTAAAGGTAACAGCACAGATTTTTACGATAAAAATACAAAGGGAAAGAAAGGGATAAAACAATTAGAATTCCCTAATGAAAGAAAGGGACTTTTCCAAAAGACATCAACGCGCGACTCTTCCGTGTGCTCGGTCACCCAACCACCATTTTAAATAGACCCCTGCGGTGGCTCTTAATGTGATTAAATCAAAAATAGTTTTCGTAGTGTTTATTTACCGATGAAAATGTATGGCATCCTTTTTGTAACTAAATGTCTTGGAATGTTTCCCAAACCACTTCACCGCGCATGAAGGCAATTTTATGCGTTATAAATTACATAAAAAATTATAACAATTTGTAATTATTTAGCGTGCACACAGGTCTAACACTTGGTCACAACTAGAATGGTTACTAGTACCTTATCCTATACATAGGCGACAAAATACTAATACTTTTCGAGCGGCGGGGAACTGTATGCGCAGTCAAGTGGTTTTATAGTCTTTGGTACAAACCAATCATAATTAACATTATTACTACCATGATGATTGATTGCTATTATTAATTAATTTATTGTATTATTTGAGTGGTGGTGGTAGTGTGCTCGAACCCTGCCATGAACTTTACTTTCTGTAATTTATTTCATCACCCCTGCTCTCTAACTGGTATAGGAAAACATCGTTAGAAAACGGTTAATCCTAGAACCAAAAATTTGAAAACATGTGACCTCCACCAACCCGCAGTGGGCTCCCCCACTCTCCCACTCCCCCGCTCAGAGAGGAAGTCTGTGTCCCGACGGCTTATTATAACTGAGATTTGTCAGCAGATGCCTTGATCAGAAGCTTGATCATGTTCGACCACTATCTCACCTGATGGTAAGCGAGGATGTGGTCGAGAATCAAATGGTGCACGCTTGTCTAGAAGTAACCATCACAATAAAACAAAAAACTAAAAGTCTCAAGAGACTTGCACTCCTAGTTAACAGCTATGCTATTGCAATGTTTCAGAAATGCTGCGAGAAGACTTACATACAGCTTAGCTGCTGCTTTCCAGGATTATTCAAGAAGAGTTAAAGCAATGCAAGCCAGCGCAGGCAAGTTTATCAAATTATATTCATTGGTTATTTACAAGCAGTGGCTTTACCTACGCCTTAGGGGAACTAAGTACTTAATATAACTACCCTGTTTAGAAGTTTCTATGATTGTGTTAATCCAGGACGTGGTCTGTTTGTGTAATTTCATCCAAATCTGTTATGTAGATATTGCTTCATTGGTTAGCAAACGTTTGTGAACTTTCACATTTTAACTATGAATTTTAATATTAGTAAAGAATTGACGAAGAGAAACAGCTAATTAAGTAGATACACTATTTTTTTTTAACCTCCCACGGTTGAGCAATGTTTCCTCCATAGTTTTTTAATGTCTCTGTCATCTTGCCAATTTGTCGTATATAAGTAAAAGTCATGCCATCGTCAAGGCATGTAAATTAACATCAACACAAATTATAAAGATAATTGCAGTATGATATTCTCCGATGCCATACCATCCCCAGTGACCACTTCTCCTATGACAACAGTTGCCACTCCGCCTAGTAATCGCAGTACGATACTTCACAGGTGAAAGCTGGCCGTCACCCTGGCACATCCTGCAGAGGAAGGTGACAGGGTGACTCTTCTCCTAATGGAACCAGTCCCAAGTAAATCAGCTATCCAGGGTTACTGGGTTACTGTTTGGTCTTCCGAATTGTGTTTCTTAATTTTTTCTGAGGTGTTTGGTAGAGGATTTATTCATTCTTCTAAATGTGTTGTCACATTTCTATTCTTTGTAAAAGTTTGTAAATTTAAGTAACTATATACCTAATATATTGTCGTTACTTGTTATTCTTCTTTTTTCTCAATAAACTGTTGACTACTACGGAATGAAGTTTTAAACTATTGTGGTGCTATTGGTTACCAAATCGTTCGTCTTTTGGATGATAATTTTCAACACATTCTCTTGTGTTATCCCTAATCTCAGATTTAATATTTTTAAGAACTTATTTTGCTAACCGGCCCTACCTATCCTTCAAGCGGTCGCGCGGTAATTCGTAACGGCAGCGGTCGCGCGTAACCTTAAATACCTAAGTATGGGATATATCAGAGAGATAAAACACTAATTAATCAATAATCATTTATTTATTCGTAGTTTAATGTACTATCGTTATCTTTGGAAACAATTTGTAGGAAAAAGAACTTAAGCCCTTCAATTATAAAGTAAATCAAATGTTTAAAAACAAACAGAAGCAAAATATTTTTACACACGTTTATAAAAGCAAATTCATGATTTTTTGTCATAAGCAATAACTTTTCTTGATTTAACTTAAACGTTTGTCGGTTCCTGGATTCTTCAAGGATCTATGATAATGAACTCTTTATACTTATGATCATCTGATCATTTTATAGGCACTATGCTGATCTGATCATCGCTTATCTCGTTATAGAGATATAAAGAAATCAAGGCTGTGTTGAGTATCTTTGTCTCGGTCTAGGTGCTCCACAATTTCTTCCATAGCTTCTAGTACTTACTTTTAATAATAAAATATATGTCTCCTTTCTAGAATATGACGAAGCACCTACAAAGAAGAGGTTCGCTATAGACCTGCGAACTCCTGAAGAGATAGAAGCGGACCTAGAAACTGAGGCGTGATTAGCTTTAGTTGTTCTACCGATGTGCTCACTAGGCAACTGATACACTGCAGTACCCCGTTAATATGACACACGGAGCTTTAGAAAGAGACACACAGGTATGAGTGGAAGAGACGAGGCTTTAGTGCTCAAATACACGAGCGGCACGATGCCGACGGCGGAGGCACCTGCAGTCTGTAGCCGCCGACGCGTCGCCGGCAGCGTGCCGCTCGTGTACTTGAGCACTTACAAAGCTGAACTTTTTCTAAAACTTGACATGCTAATATTATCATTCGGGTACTGTTATAAACTCCTACATTATCGGTTGAGGTAAGGGCCCATTTTGCCTTGACATTGACAAGACTATTAATTACTATCTTTTACTAAATGGTAGATGAAAATATGAAAGGCTGAGTAAAATGATTGGTTGCCTAGTGAGTTCGCGCGACATACCTATACATAGTTGACTAAGTTGCTGATTTGGGGGTTAAAGATAGTTTTAGAAAGGGAAATGAAATAATATGTTGGTGCTTTAAGACCGTTCATTCTAAAAGTTGGCAACATCGCAAATAGAAATTAAAACAAAATCAAAAAAGTGAAATGTGCTATGTATTACCTCTGTCAAACTGCAAAAACTATACGGAAATACTACTATATGGAAATATGAAATATGGCTAACTAGTTAACTAAAATATTGATCATAAAACGTAATAATTAATATCGTAACACCGGATATTTATTTTTCGATGTAAAAAAGTTTTTGGACACTTTCCATATGCTTTTTGCACATAAACGGTCATAACATCAAATTCAGTATTGTTATTGTAATTCATTATTAACATTCTTCACTTCACTCACTAGTGAGCGATATTTTATATTTCCATACAGTAATATTGCCAAATTAATCAAAACAGGTAAATATTTGACAGCAATTTGCGACGTTGTCTACTTTTAGAATAACGCTCATAAAAGTAAAAAGTTATAGCTGAACCTGTTCCTAAAAAAAACCGCGTACTCGATTGAGAATTCATGAAACTTGTAATTAAATTATTAAAATTGTGGGTTACTTCTGCCTCTAAAAAAAAAAAAGAAGAAAGGTTGTCTTTTGTTCCCATTTCAGTTAAGAAGATAATAACCATTCTAATAATTAAGTTAAAATAATATATTGATAAATTAAAATATAAAGCACTATGTAAATTTTGCACAGAAGAGGCTAAAAATAAGGACCAATAAAAATCCCAGCCTTTCCCAACTGTGTTGGGGTTGGCTTCCAGTCTAACCGGATGGAGCTGAATACCAGTATTTTACATGGAGAGACTGGGAACTAAAATACTGATATTTTCAAAACCATCTGGTTAGAACTTCAGAACAATATGGTAGTATAAGCCTTATTTAGTTGGTCTTGAAAATCTTAATCCGAGCCATAAGACATAATGAAAATGTAGAGAAAGAACAATTATATTTTTTGTTCATAATGCTGATATCAGACGCGTCGCTCATTTCTGTGTCACGACACCGACGGAATTACATAGGAATCAATGTTCATCAAACGCTGAAGGAAACCTCGTGAGGAAACCGGCATGTCTATGAACCAAAAATTCGAAGATATATTGTGACATTCACCAACCCGCACCGGGCCCGCGTGGTGAGGTACGGCCCGTTCCCTCACACAGAGAGGACGCCGGTGTGTGTCCTAGCAATTTGAATGTAGGCTCATTTGATGCACATGCCTGAGCTACTTTCATCTCCTTAAATTTAATTTTTGAATGATTCCGTAGGCGAGCGAAAGACGCCGAGTACCAAACTCCAACAACGTTGGATCGGTTCACTAGTAAATTCATTTTACACTTTTGATTCCTTTTGTGTTCTAAGTTTCCGAAAGACTTGGGACTAGGACTTGAATTCAAGCTGAGTTTGGTAAGAAAGGATGTAAATTGTCCTGTATTTATTTGTATTGTCATAGCAGTATTCACTACATTCCAAGGTGCTTTTTACACCGAAATTAAAGCTGTTACTGAAATAATCTTTTTGTGCGAAATATTTTTCTGTAACAGTGTCCAAAATCTAGTTTTTGAAGATAGTTGCAATAAATATAAGTACCCAAACTTATTAACCTGTAAGTATACTACTCTAGGGTACTCACAACTCGAAAAATCCTTACATTTTTTTGGGACTATAAAACAATGCAATCTTGTAACTGAAAGTTGAGTAAGTCATCATCTGCCTAGTCTTTTCCCAACTAATTTGGGTTCGGCTTCCAGTCTAACCGGATGCAGCTAAATACTAGTATTTTACATGGAGCGACTGCCTGTCTGACCTCCACAACACAGTTACTAGGTAACGCGATACCTCTTGGTAAGACTGGTTGTCAGACTTTCGGACTTCTGACGACCCGTAACAACTGTCAAAGATCTATAAATGACAGCCGGGACCAACGGCTTTAACGTGCCTTCCGAAGGATGGAGGGGTCTTGGTATGTTATGTAAAGATGGTCACCCATCCACGGACCAACCGTGGCAAGCGCAGCTTAACCTGATCGAGCGACCCGTGCGGCTGATAATACTAAGCCACAAGCCCCTCAAAATGGTGTAGGTACAGCTCGCGCCATTAAAGTTGAGCTCGACCGCGCCTCCCGGCGCGCGGCGCGGACCTCACCTCGCTAAGGGATCCACAAATCGTCTACTGAGCAAGTCACACCACGTGGTGCGTCAAGTCTCAACTTTAATAGCACGACTTGTACTTAGGTATTATTTCCAAATTATAATTGTTACCTCAAAAGTTTGATAAAATATTTTAGTATGTAAAAGTTTTGTATACCAAAATAATAATTACCTATGTGATTTAGTATAATTATAAAATAAGTATAATAATTGTTTTTCAATAAAGTTTGTTGTGAAAAATCTTGCATTATTAACCTAATTCAAAAGAGGCCGTTCTGTATTCGACCTGTATGTTTGTATGTCTCGACTTTCTCAAAATCGACTGAACTTAATCTGATGTTGCTTTTAAATAGTGCATTTGTCCACCGCAGCAGTCACTGGGACGTCACACAGTGGGCAGAAAATCGACTCTCATAGACATATAATACTTTTCCCAAATGTCCACTTTTATGACTTGGAAATGTTTTGGGAGACTAAATACATCACTCAATCTCAATCTTAATCATCATTAATATTTTCAACAAAAAAAAAAAGAATTATTTTAAGCTTAAAATCTACACGGACTACTTAAACGATGAACCCGACCACTACTTTGTATAAACACGCCACATGATCATAAAAAATTAAGTTTCAAAGACCTAATTATGTAACTATCCTAGATAACGTCATTGTTTTATGAGATTAAGTAATATTGTTATTCATATCTATTCTATGAGTTAGCTAATGACAGTAGTGAGTAAATGAGTTTAATTATCACACAAATTAACATCGTTGCAATAAATAGGAGAACTCAAAATAAAATCAATTAATTTCTCTTGACGCATTGAAAGTACAAACAGTGTTATCTCGATTGAGATGTAGTTTATCTGAGGAAAATCGTGTGACGTTTAAATAATGTTGCCGGAAATTTACGAGAGCAGTAGAGAAGCGTTGGCATTCTGTAAGCCGAAAAATGGAGTTATTCCGAAAGGAATATGGAAAATGGCTTGAGAAAAATATCGACTGGCCTAGCTGCATCAAAGAAAATGTTCAGGAAGCTTCGAAATCTTTCGCTCATGGGGAAGAAGAGCCATCAACATCATCAGCTGGTACTATGACCAAACGGAAACTCCCTAGAAAACCTTTTGAAAAGTTGGGAACGAAGCAAAAGAAGAGACGGAGTGGTGATCATTTGAATAGTGATTGCAGTGAACTTGTATATGCAGCTTGTATCAAGTTGAAGGAAGATGGAAGAGATAATATTGCTTCTGTGATTGAATACATAATGAAAAATCTAGAAACAGTCGATTGGTTCCAAGACTTGATAAAAAAACTGGATGGCAAGGAAACCTTTACACCCCTAAAGTCGCTTGGATTAATGCTATCTCTTAAATTATCTAAATGTCAATATACAAAGTTGATACGACAGAGGGGCTTTCCTTTAAACTGCCTATACTAGGTACCATTTTCAAGCTCTGTATCAAAAATCAATTAAATAGGAGCAGTAGTTTAGTCGCAAATGATTTTTTAAGTTTTTGCCCTGTTTGAACACGATGTATCTTTCCTAACAGCTGATTATGTCTATACGCGGTCATCCACCCTAAAACTATAAATCTGAGTATAAACCTACGATGCGTTGTTGCCGCTCTGACGCAAGTCACAAGTACAACCAAATATTTTTCGGCAAAGCAAACAAAGAAGCAATAAATACACACACTTGCAATTTAATTACGAGTGACAATCATAGCAAAACATCCCGCGCGTAAAAGAAATAGAAATAGGTCAGTGTGTTGTTATTGGCATCCTAGATCCTTGCGGTGCGCGATCGGTAAGTGGGGGCCCGGGGCAGTGGGGCTCAGTAGTGCGCCGACGCTATCGTTGTCGTTACGTAACACGGAAGCTCCTGCGGCTCTTTTCTTTTGAAGAACACGCGCGCAGACAATTGTGATTTTGTTTTGTTATTGTGATAGGACACTAAATAAGTTTAAGACAATATCTCTTTTTTATTGTGACAGGAGTACAGGACACGTAACATCGGATTATTATTATTTAGTGTTAGTGTTTTTTTTGTGATTGACTGTTTTTTGTTGTGATAGGACACGTAATTAAACTTTGGTTGTGTGTGAGTGTAATTAAAATACAATTGATGAACTAAAAAATAGGATTATTTTAGCATTTCACAAATTAAAGTGCCTATCAACGAAATAAATAACAATATTCTCCGTTGGTATAATTTGTGCATTAATGTGAATGGAGGACACATCGATAATTAAAAAATGTTGTGTTTTTCTTGTGATTGTTGTTGTGCGTACTTACTTCAAAACCGTACCTATCATAAAAGCCGAGCGAAGGCCTAAGCCACCGCTAGCGCCACCGCCCCGGTCGCCCGCCTTGACACGTGATAACACGCGCAGCGCTCCGGCGCGGCGTGTGCGCTACGTTGCCGCTTTGTAAATTTATTTAACGCAGTTAAATTTATTTACACAGAGTGGTTGCGTTTTACTCTGATTTGTAAGCTATTTAGTTTGTTTGAAAAAAAAAAAAAAAACATTTTTGATGCTTTTTATTTTTATACCGTATTGAATTAATACTAAACACGTATAGTATACGTAGTGTAATTTAATGCCCCTCTGTCATATCAACTCTGTATAACTTTGAGAGAATTTGCAATTCGAGAAGGTATTAGAGACTTATATCCTACTACAGAGTGCTCCCGGGCCGCTTCGCCCCTCCGCGCCTACGCGATTTTAAATTACACTCTAGGGGTAGGGCAGACAAGACCACGTGGAGCCGGTTTTACAGCGATTCGTTTCTGTCAGTAACTTATGTAGCATAGTGCCCATGTTGGGTGACAGTAGCGCCTGAAGCCAGAGGCCCGACTCCCACTCACCCACAGCCAGTAGGCGGGCACGCTCAGCAGTATTGGTGGACGTATTAATAAGATTATTCCGTACCAACCTGCAGAGCGGCTCATCCCACTGCCTCTGGGGTTCACGGGCCGATCTATATTCAGGCAAGCTGTTTTCCAGGCGTTCTCCGCGTCGATCAAGCAACGCACTTCAGAGTAAACCAGGCAAGGGGCTCAAATTTTCCCGGTCAACTTTTCAGTGCTGCGGACAGAGGACAGGAATGCATAAACTGGTAATTTTGCATTCGCCGAGGCCACTGGAAAGCATATTTAAGTAATAAAATAAGGAAAACAGGTCAAAAAAGAGGACAAAAGCTTCGTTAGTATCACGAGTCTCAAAAACTTCAGAGAATATAAGAGAATTAATGTAATAAATAAATTTACATTTATAATCACGTCTTTCAATACACCAGTACTTTAATGAACTGCCTATTTGTACAGGGCATGCCAACAATTGGGTTGTATGGTCAGATAGTGCCAACTCCAGGACTTTGCCAGCATGTTCCGTTTTTTTTTTGATGCCACGCGATCCTGTTTCTTATAAGGACCCAAAAACTCTATTAGACCAACTGAGGTTTGAGTACTAAAAAATTCAGAAATCGCAATAATCTTTTCCCTTACATTTCGTAGGAAATGAAACTCGAACCTACTTTTTACGGTGGATAGGCTGCCCGAATATAAACAAAAAAAAAATGTAATTTCAAATTGCAAAAATACGCATTATAGTTTTATTTGATTTGAGAACAAAATTATTTCCCCATCTTAAAAATCAACCCGTATACAAGGTGTAACGTAAAAACAGCTGTTCAGTACATTTTGACGAATTATACGAACACAAATGTACTGAACAACTGTTTTTTTTTCGCGATTCCAGGGTTGGTCCCATAATAAAAGTTGTTCATAATGATGAGTGCAATGACCCCTTAAGAGGTCTTGGGTTATTTACGTTACACCCTGTATATAGATGCTCAGCTGAATATTACAGTACAAACGCTCAATCAATCTGTCTAGCCTTTTCCCAACTACATTGGGGTCGGCTTCCACTCTAGCTGGATGCAGCTGAATACCAGTATTTAACACAGAAAAAGTAAAAAAAAAACAATATTCTATTCTACAAATTTATTATATTCTTCCAAAATGTCAATTATAAATATCATCTCTTCCAAAGTTCTCTTCGAGTGCTTCCTATTCTTCTTCATATATTGAATATAGTCTTCTTCTAGACCGTTCGTAGCACTTTCTTCTATCAAAGTAAACAGCCTTAAAGATGTCATATGTAGTAGTAACTCTAGGACATGCTTCTCGTCTGTGTTTATGTATAAATCTTTCAAGTTCTGGTACCAATGTTGGTTCCTATATTTTGTTATTTTCGCAATGTTCTTAACTGCGTCGTGTAGCTGTAAAATAAAATGCAATCTATTATAACTTTGTCAATGTCTATTATGTTTTTGAAAAATCTTGGTAGGTACATTCTAATATAATTTTCAATGTCATAATAAAACACTGAAAAAAACTTAGTGCGGAAACTAGACCGGACTTAATGGCCAGGACCAACATGCAATGAGCAAGCGTGGAGATCAATACTCGTTCCTGCACTGTGTGAGAAGAGGCCTTTACCTTATTCTTAGTCAATAATTGGCCTATCATCGTCATCATCATCATTATCATCATCCATCTACCCTTATTTCGATGTATTTGCGGTAGTCGCCCCCTTTCTAGCCATATCATTTTTCACACAGTTCTTCTATCGTGTCTTTGGTCTTCCTAAACTAATAGCATACATAACCATACTCAAAACTATCTAGTGATGACAGCCGTTCCTAACTCCTCATATCATACAGGCATTCACATCACATCATTATAATAAAAATATTTGATACTTACATCATACAAACCATCTTCAACACCCATCAAAAATGTATTCAAATGTTTCAAAGCTCCATAATCATTGACCTGTGGAACTTCTTTTCTTAAATACAGCCAGAGCCTATTTATGAGCCCTTTATCATTCATGGGTATTCCTTGCAGGTGAGGTTTTAGCTTCTTTTTCATGTTCTTAGGAAGAACTAGCTTCTTTCGTAATTGAGCTCCAAAATCATTTGCTTCAATAATCTCGGTTGCTAGTTTGTGTAGGAAGAGTACGTATTTTAAGATTTCCATGTCTGCTGGGTGGACATCTTCTTCGTTTGCAATTAGGGCACTGAAACTTGTATCAATGAGCTTATCTAGAATGCTGATGTGGAAGACAATTGATGCAGTAGTGCAATCTAAATTATGTGCAGTTTACTCTTCATGAAAGGGTTTGTAAGAGGAAGGACGGTCACTGTATTAAGGCGGCGCTGCACAGTGGCCCACGGTTAAGCTACGCACGTGTACTTCACTTTGTATGAAAATGTCGCCTACATTTTTCGTGTATATATCTATGTAAGTATCTTCCACTGCAACGCACTGCCACGTGTACATCATGCATAGCAGTGGACGGTTGAACCTACACGTCTTTCTCAATATACCCGCTTTGTTGTTTTGTCATTTAAAGGGCATTGAGACAGGTGAAAGAAGAAATGCCGCCATTGTACGCCTTATTACGGTTCGTCGATATGTAGAAAGCTGAAGAGACTTTAAAATATTTACTTACGTTAACTCAAACAACTTTTGCAATGCCGCCTGTATATCGACTGTGCTACCCAACCAGTCGTATTGTACCAAAGCTTTATTATCCAGAGTTACCATATCCTTCAATACTTGTAGATAAACGCTGACTTTAATAACGTCATTCCGTCTGAGATTTAATTTAAGATCTAGTGCTTTTTCTGCATTTTTGTTTTCATCTGTATTTACAGGAATATCGTTATGTTTTTGGGTTCTGTTTGTTATTTCTTCAAGGTTACTTACATCTATTTTAGCCATACTATTTACGTTATTATTTTCCACCTTATGGTTTCTCATCTCGTGATTTAAATGAGTGATTGCATCATATCTTTGATTGAAATTTGTACTAGTCGTAGCTTGATATAGAAGCTGTGGTGTTGGGGTAAAACCGTTCTCCTTGATATATTTCTCTACATTTGCTTTGAAGAAGTCATCCATTACATATAATTCTTTTGTATCGTTCTTGTTTTTTAAATAACCCACTTTTTTGACATGGATATTGTTTATTCCATCTTGATTTATACCTTTTATAAGCTTTGGTTTCGCTCTACCATAATAATAGTCAAAAGCGATATTATTTTCTTTATCTTTATCATTAATATTATTTTTAAAATCATCATCTTGACCCTTTCGTAGACTTTGTTTAGTTTCGCTTCTTTGGCGGCCCATTCTTAGATCATATACGACGTTCTTACCATACTTATCATTTTCGAGAAGTCCAAAAGATTTTTGATGAAAGAGTATATTCCTGACTGCTCTAACATGGTCTTTTAAACTTCCTTCTTGAATACTACGAGCCGGGTGATCAGTCTCATCGGAGTTAGTGATTTTTTCCAAATCCTCCTTACTGACTCTTCTCGCCAATTCCTTTCTAACTCTTCCGAAATAATAATCGGAATCTAAATAATCTTCAGGTTTTATTTTGTCTGGTCTATGTTCGTTGTTTGAGAGTGGTTGTTTATGTATACTATGAGATTTCTGTTTGCTGCCAAACTTTTTTCGTTTACTATCAATCGTTTTGTCGTACTCCATTTTAATATTTAATGTTTCTGTTTGGTTTATATCATCACCATCATTAGATACGATATTATTTTCTGCACTGGAATCTCCAGCGTTTGGTCCTCGACGATTTTTTGGATTGAAGAAAGCATTGTTTGGTGAATAGTTGTATATAGGGACGTAGTATGGCTGGTCTGCAATTGGTTTTTCATCCCTGAAGAATGGTGATTCATCAGCGGCTGTATAAGATAAGATATTAGTGCCTGCCTCATTGGTCTAGTGGTCGCAAGCGCTACTGTTGAGCATGATGACTTGGGTTCGATTCCCAAGTCGGGCAAAGTATTATTGGGTCTTTCCAACAGGAATTTCTCAGTAGTAGCCCGGAGTCTGGATTTATGCCCGGTTGGTGGCAACAGGCTCGCCCCCTATTATATGAGACTTAAACATAACTGGCGAAATGTGGGTGTACTTAACAGGTACAGCTCTGCCCAACCCTTTGGGGAAACAAGGTGTGATGATATTATGTTATGTTATGTTATATTAGTACCTATTTAATAATGACTGGATTGATTTAATTTATTTGCTGTGGCTCACAGCTCATAACTGACTCGACAGCCTAGTTGTCGCAAGCACCACTATTAAATGATAGGTCCTGTATTCTGTTCCCAGGTCAGGCAAGTGTCATTGGGTACACAGTCAAAGTAATTGTACAGGGTCATTTTTCCTAATGGGAAAAGAAGCAGCCTGGAGCCTACATTTTCAGTCTGTGCAATAGGCTGGTTCCTCATAACATGGAGTATAAAAGAACTGACAAAAAGTGTTCATATTCTACCTACCATCTCACTTTAAAGTTTACCCAAAGGTGTAAAATAAAGCAAAATATATCCATTAAAATGATAATTACTTACGGATTTCAAATACATGGTACTGCTTTCCTATTTTAACTTTATAATTATTGTCATAATATTTTTTTTCCAATTCAATGAAGTTTTTATTTTGATTGCCATCTTTTTCTTCTTCAGCAATTTCCTTCGCTTTCGGGCCTACGATATATTTATGTGCTTTGTGTACAATTACTTTGTGCTTAATTTTTTTCTTTGTTGTTGCTTCTACAGACTCTTCATCAGATGCTAGAGCCATAGTTGTTAATTTTTTTGATAATGCACTTTGTTTGAAAATCGGCTTTTGCCTTTTCGTTTTTTTCGTAGTTTTTCGAGGTTTAAATGTTGTAGATTGGACACTGGATTTTATAATTGGTCCTGATGTAAAATCATCAACTACAATCATTGTATCTTTTGTCGTAACGACAGGAATACTTCCGGTAGTGTTTTCAGTAGTCACAAGAACAGTAGTGGATTCTGTTATAGCTTCTGTTGTCATAATCTCAGTCTCAGTTGTTGTTTCTGGGACCATTTCTGTTATTCTTGGAACCAATTCTGTTGTTTCTGGGACGAACTCTGTTGTTAGTGGGACGGATTCTGTCTTTTCTTCAGTAGTAAATTTGCTTGTTCGAGTTCTCTTTGTTGTTGTACCAACCTCGTTTTCAGTATCTTTTGAAGTGTAATTTGAAGATTTCTGTAGTGGCTCAGAATCTTTATCTATTTTTGTGATTATTGTTGTTCTTGATAGTGGACTATCAGTGATAGTGTTCTTTATAGAACTAGTCTTAAAAGGATAGGTTTGAGTTGTGAACTCTTCATTAGCCCTCGAAAAATTATTATACTCATTTGACTTATTTTTTGCAGATTTTATAGTCACCACGGTAGAAGTAGTACTATTAATTTCTGTTATATTTCCTGCTAATATGCTGTCATTGCTGTTTGATCTACGTGCCAATGGTTCATTTATACCTTTTACTGATACATTATGTGCACCGCTTTCAGACACGCTTTGGTTACTATCCACTGATTCCGATTCATCATACTCATCTCCTGCGGTTGTAGATCCATTTAATTTCGGACCTTTCCCAGATAAGACATTTGCTTCAGTTGCAATATTATTGTTTTTGACTTTTTCATTCGTAGTTTCTACTTCATTTGATTCTTCAGCCGTGACGTTGGTTTTAGTTACTCTGTACAATGTTTCAGCACTCGTTTCATCGCTCTCATAACTATTATTGACATTATCGTCTTGTACTGATCGTTTTATAATAGGTGCATTGTCAGTAACAATTTCAATAGTAATGTTATTTTTAGTTCTTTCATCGGAATCTGGGTCCCTTCTTTCTTCCCGTAGAGTTAAATCTGGTAAAGATACTTTTTCAGTTTCCAAAGGTTTTACACCTAAAGTCTCTTTTTCATCAGAAGCAGATTTTCCATCTTCGTCTTTTACACTATCGCCTTTACTTCTCCTTACGTTTTCCTGTTCTTCTTTTAAAACTGCTTTGACATATTCAGTATGTTGTTTCAACTGTTCATCCGACAGATCTCCACTCTGAGCCTCCATAACGTTCTCCTGGCTTTCAACATCTTTAAGTATTCTCCTTGCTACCTTCTCTAAAAATTGTTGTTTCTCTTCATCTGGTAAGAGGTCAACATAGTTATTTTCTTCACTATCAGCCAGAACTTTCGTGAATAAAATTAAGAATACCACCAGCATTTTTTTCATAACATTTTTTGTTGTTTTAAATCTAGGTAATTTCTAGTCAATACTAATTCACGATTAAAAAGCCAGCTATTTGACTGAAATCAACCATAGAAATGTAAATTGGGTAGATGATAAGAATTAATTAGTTTTTCCAATGACACTTAGCTTGCTCGCGGCCATGTTGATTTTTAATTTCATTCGGATTTATGGTGGTAACCAATCGTAAGAAACTGTGATCTACTGCAGAATGTCAACTATTAAATACAATATTAAATTGAGAAGTTACGCTAATTCAATTTCTGTAAATACTAATCGTTGATTATTTTAGTTTGTGTGCACTTGTGCTGTTGGTTCGATTTTTAATCGATTTCTTGTGGTTGACGTTATCAGGGTTTTGATTTTCACCGTGTAGCTTGATTATGAAATGAATCAGCTACTTACCGGACTTTTCTTGTAATATATCATGTATGCATCAAATAATCGTTATTGTTAGTAACATCACTCAAGTCCGCACTTCAAGTCAAAATATAGGATCTGTGCAATTGCTATTTTTTTTTTCATGAAAACCTTTTCAGCTAAGTAGAATAGAAATAATAAGATTCTCTTATCTACCGAATTGAGATAAGGTCTTGACATGCACGAGTAATTTTCATCGTGTGCTGTAAAATGGTCTATTGGAACTTATAGCTAATCAAACAAAGACGCTTACGTGAACATGATTTTAACATGCCTCGTAAACCAACGCATGAATCTAATAATTTCGATTTGTTTTGGGTCGTAATTGAATGGTAAAGAAGCAGGCAGCACATCTGATGGTAAGTGGTCAACACGTATAGCATCTGCCTATAATGTTCCCACTGCTGGGACACATGCCTCCTCTCTGTGAAAGGGGGTGGGCTGTAGGACGCGGGTACAGTACGACAGATGATTTTTTGCCACCGCCACATAATGACATCTGCAGTACCAAAGACATCGCAGGTGCGGTGACGCCCCACAGACATCGTAGGTGTGGTGACGCCCCAGAGACATCGCAGGTGCGGTGACGCCCCAGAAACATCGAAGGTGCGGTGACGCCCCAGAGACATCGCAGGTGCGGTGACGTCCCAGAGACATCGTAGGTGCGGTGGCGGCCCAGAGACATTGCAGATGCGGTGACGCCCCACAGACATCGTAGGTGTGGTGACGCCCCACAGACATCGCAAAATTATATAACATAACATCACACTTATTCGACAGTTACATATGTTCAAGTCCCAAGTATTACATACCTGGGCGAGCCTATTGCTATCAACTGTCCACAAATCAAGACTCTAATTCCATTCAGCAAATACTAACAATTATCGTAAAATAATCTACCACACAATAAAATATATAGAAACTCAGTTTTCAACACTACCACATCACAGATTACTTAACGTTATTTCTTTATTTTGCCTCTTATTGTGTGCAGTCACACCTATACGAAATTAATTAATTCAAAATTCAAAAGTCATTTATTCAAACTAGGCTGAGAATCAGCACTTTTCGAACGTCAAAATTACATAAGACAGTCCCCCAAAACGCCCACCCTTCACCACTTCCTAGTGCTTTTGCTGGGAAGAAGAAGTGGCGCAACAAACTCCCCAGCAGCACAGCTGTCTGTTCAGTTAGAAAAAAAATAAAAAATGATTCTATACAACAGTATGCAAGACAATTTACAATATGCAAAAAATAATTTTAATTAAATAGCTATAATTAATAGCCATATGACAGCTAGCACACGCCAATATACCAACCAAAAGCATCGAGAACTATACTCAAGCAGAAATAAAAATAACTAAAAGTAAACAATACTAATCTAAAAAAAAAAAAAGAAAAAGCCTCCAGGCATAAAGGGCGTGCCCGCTTACATATAGCTGTAACTAGAAGTTACAATTGATAAACTAGGACCATCGAGGTAAAATAAATAATTGTCGAGGTCGCTAGCTAACCACATATTGCAATACAACTCATAAAAAAAACATTGTAATGAGTAGATTATGTCAGCACTAAATTAAAATTAAATTAAAATAAATTGACTTATAAAGTAAAATTATAAACAATTATATAAACTCATATAACCTGTCAGTAGGTAAACTAATTCTGGAGAAAGAACATTTAAACATTGTCTTGAGTTAATCACAGCGACCATCTATTCTTATCATTTAAGTAGTCGTTGATAGAATAGTATGCCTTTGAACAAAGGTTGGACTTTAATTTAGTTTTAAACGCATTAAAAGGCAAATCTAGCAAAGAAGAGGGTAGCTTGTTATAAAAGGTTATACCAATTAATTCCTCATTCCTCATTCCTTAATTTCTCTTATATGTATTTGTAGTTGGAAGTTAATAAACCGCCATTACGCTTGATAGGCTTGGTTCGCGGTAAGTAAATCTCATTTATGGTGAATGTGAGGACTATGCGAGTATTTTTTTTCTTTCTCAGTTAGTTTTAATGACAGTCTGGCAGTTTGAGTACTTTCTGCGGCGTACCCAATTCTTTGATATTGTTCGTCGAGTCGTCGTCGAGTCGTCGAGCTACACGATTACCGACAAAAATGCTTGCACTGACTGGACGGGTCCACTCAAATTTGTGTGTCTATATGGTCCTCACATGATCTGAGCAAGATTATGTTTGAGTTTAAAAGAGATTTTCGCCACTTTTTCTTGACTTGACTTTTGCCATTTCTTCTCAGAAGAACATAAAAAAAACGAATCCAGAAAGAAAACAGTAGATATACCAAAGTATGTATGTATGTTGTGTGTAATTATAATGGTGTGGTGTGTATGTGTGATATGGTGTATGAATTAAGATACTTGTGTTGGTGTTGATAGTGTCTGGAAAATGTGGATGTTGGTGAAATATAATAATAAATAAATAAAGATATGTATGTGTATGATCAGTACTTTTTTTATCTAAAAAAAACATCAGCATTCATCATCATTTTGTTTTCAGTCATTTCATTTCAACTAGCTTCATATTTTTGACTGACTGACCCCTTGACAATTCAAAAGTGCCTGTAAATGGTTTAATTGAAATAAATGCTTTGAGTTTGAGTTTGAAGCTAAATGGTGCTGGGACTAGGTTGTTGGGACTGTCCGTCTCTTCCGTGCCATGTATGTGTGTGTGTGTGCCGTGTGTGTGTTTGTGTGTGTTCATATTTATTTAGGTTTGATATACATGCCTAAAGATTGAATAAAAAGGTTACGGGTCGGTGGGTCGTCTTCGGGGCGGAGTTAGGTTACGTTTATGAGAGATTTGTTTTATTTTCCTTTACACTGTTTGATAGCTTTATTACTATGTGGATTTCTAAGTTATAAGCATCCGGTAGGCCCACTCCAGATGTTTTTAACTACCTTAACGCAGCCTTTCCCCAGAGATGTGCTGTTTGGCGATCGATCCAATAGGATCTTTTGATTTTCATAGCATAGTTTGATGTAATTCTGCTTGAAAAGGATATTAATTTATTTGCAATAAGTATTGGTACAGTATTGGTGTTATAGTCAATAATAAGTTCCTAATACAAAGTCAGACATTTGACATGCAAAACATTACAATGTTTTTAAATACGTCGTCATCTTAATGTATTTAAATGTATCAGCAAAATTATATACTAACTTAACTAAAACTATTGAAAAATTAAAATATAGCATCGAAAAATTCATCCGCATCGCTGTCGACTGGTAATGTACCCAAGAGACTGGCCGCATTGGCACATTGTATGGCCACGCTTAGCCTCTGCCCTAGGTAAAAACCAGTTCTTGGGTCACGGGAAAGGGTTAAATGAAATGAAGTGAATAAACACAACATTATAACCGACCAACATTTGGTTATCAAAATAATGTAGGACTTTTCCTCAACCTAAGTTCTGCGTTCGATACAGTGGAACATTGTTTTCTTCTGAATAAGTTAGATTTCTATAGCATTAGGGGAAATGTTTTGAAATTATTCAGACCCTATTTACATAATAGAACGCAGTATGTGGAAATTAAAACAGTTGAAGAAGATGGTCATGTAAAACTACCCCAATCATACACAGTTGTAATAAATAAAAGCGTTCGTCTTCTTTATAATATTTATAAATGATCTGATAGCTTACATGAAAAGTATTTCAGATGATACTAAACTTGTAGTTTTTGCCGATGACACAATAGCACTGTTATAGCTAGCGACAATATAGAAAATTTAAAAGAAAAGAATATTAATTTTATCCTGAGTGCTCTTGAGAATTGGTTCACTAAAATAAAAAAAGAAGATATGATATTAAAAATAAAGATGGAACGCGCTTACCCAGAAAATGCCTATTACTGAATACAGACACAGGAGTACCAGCAATGCTATTCTGTAACCATCTCACCGTGAAAACTTAGGTGAAGTGAGTTGTCATTCCAACAGGGTGAGATGACACTGACAGCTCACTCCACGCTCACTTCACATGTTTTCACGGTGAAGTGGTTACGGGAATCGACATGCAGATCTCTTATTATTAAAAGGTGATTCTTACTCAAGTATAGCGATTGCATTGTCATCTATGGTAGGGTAAGGGCACCATTGCCCACTATCGTTTAATAACGCCCAATGTAGGCTTAGATTATAAACTTCTTTTTTGAACAAAAAACAGCTGTAAATCTTTAATTTTTTATACATTTTAATGTCAGAAGTTAAGTTTTGTTAAAAATGATTATCTAGGTGTTTCATGTTAGTTACGCGTGTTAGTACTGCGTATATTGATGTGGAGTATTTTAATGTTATTATGTTTTGAGAATTTAACGCAGTCCTCTGGATAAATTAAAAATGAATTTCCTAGGTGAAGTCTGTCTAGCTCTCTCTTCATTAATGTTATCTCTAGTAGCCATTGGAGTTCAGATTAAAGTTATTAGTAGGTTTATTGTTGCTAGTTTCGTTAGGGTTCCTATGATCCACTAACATATCAGGGACGGCGCTCTTTGGTGTATGTGATGAAAAAGGGATGTTCTTATGTACGTGTATGATGAATGTAATTTGTGAAATAGTGCTAGTAGAGAATTGGATAAAACTACTGATAGATAGAACTGTTTTTAAATCGGCCAAACAATGTAGTGTCATTCTATTCCAGATAAAAACTTTTTCACAAAAAATAACCGACCACTTCTGAAGTATGCCCTACCAAACAAAAAAAGATTAATTAAAATCGGTTCATAAACAACGAAGTTATCTGCGAACACACATAAAAAAAAGGTTGAATTGAGAAACCTACTCCTTTTTTGAAGTCGGTTAAAAATAAGACGTCATTCGGTCACAGCTACAACAATGAATCTTGTACATATCAGACCAAGTGATAGTATCACATCTCACATAGTATCAATCTATTTAGATTCACAGTGTAGGACGAATAACAATATTGACGGTCACAGAATACAGAACAGGGCCTTCGAGCCGTTGACCTGGCGATCCTTTAAATAGTAAATAGTAAAATAATTTATTTGCGTAAAACATGGTATACAATGGTGTTATACATAGGTCAGAGTGGCACAAACATGTTTAGCTAAGATAAAACAAAGCATGCAAAAATTTAATGTTACAGGGTAATTATAATTAAGTACATTATGTTAGTTTAAAATGTCAATCTTTTTTATCCATAAATTCTTTCAAGCTATAAAAGCTACATTCATTTAGCCATTTGTATAAATTGTTTTTAAATAATCTTACATTTAATAGTTTGAGATTGTTTGGTATTTTATTGTAAGTACGCACACACATTGCTAGACAGCTTTTACTATATTTGGTTAGCTTTGGTAAATCATTTAACACCAGTGCATAAGGATCACGTCTGCTCCGAGTACATACATCGCTTGCTGTCTTGAATAATTGCTTATTCTTGGTCACAAACACACATATTTCGTAAATATACAGAGATGGAAGCGGTAACAAACCAAGTTTTTTAAATATTGGCCGACATGTATCATCCGGCTGAAGTCCATAAATTGATCTTAGGCACTTCTTTTGAGCGATAAACGCTCTATTTAGATCAGTGCTATTTCCCCACATTATAAGACCATAGCGTAGTAACGATTCAACATATGCATGGTAAGATATAATAGCAGTTTTTATGTTTGTTACATTTTTGACTTGCTTCAAGGCGTATACGAATTTATTAATTCTACCACTGACGTTATTTATGTGTTCCTTCCAGTTTATATCTTGGTCAATTATTACTCCTAAAAATTTTGTATGTGGTACTTGTTTAATTTTATTTATATTAAGTTTGATATTATTTTTATTATTATTAGATTGATTAAATTGTATGTATACTGATTTGTCTAAATTTATTTTCAAATGGTGTATGTCAAGCCAGTGTAGTAGTATATCAATAGTATTACATAACATCTAGCTAAAAATATGTACCGGCCCGGCCTGGCCTTTTGCAAACTATACCTTCCTTATGACAAAACAATAGTGCTACTTACTTTAAAAGTAATTTCTCTACACTTGCACCTCAGGTCGGTTCCAGCAATTTAGAATCAGAAAAAACTCGAAGAACTCTTTTGAACGGTGCTTTCGGGGTTTAGGCTGGTGGGCCAAAAAAATATTTGTTCCGTGCAAGAATCGAACCCGCAACCCATGGCACGCACTAAATAATGCCTTGACCACTAATAAGACATCAGTTGCATTAAAATAAAATAATTAGGTAAGTATGTCACACACATTTTCCACAATTCCACAACGTAATTATTTTATTGACGTCGGTCGAAACAACATCACATCGCTTAAATCATGTACCTACACTACCTACTTACATACGTATTATAATTAAATATTCAAGGTTATACATATTTGACCAATGGTGTCTAAGAATAAGAATTGCCTATTGCAGCATGAACGGAAGAAGAACATCCTGTTTTTCAAGGTTCGTGGCGCTTGGCATGTAATGAGCCTGTAGCGTTCACACTGGAGGGCCACAGACACACCCCCGGTAATCCATATTTACACTGCGCCGTATTCCACCAGGCGGGCCCGTTGCGGGTCGGTGGATCTCACAAGTGACAAGTCTTTGAGTGTTTGGTTCTAGAAGTTGCCGTTGATCAGTACGCAGCCAACCAATGACACTAATATTCTACATAATATGTTTATGTACACGCTGGCTATAAATGAAGTAAATGTACAGTTATCTTATAAATAGGAGGTCGAAGTTCTCATAAGTTACGAGTTTGTAGAATAACTAATGATTATTACCCACACCTGCTTTTGGCAAACGGTCAGTAACTCTAGGTTACATGTGAACAAACATTTTCATTGGCCCCGATACTGAAAATCATTTTTAGTCAAAGTCAAAGTCAAAGATTTATTTGCTTAATAAGTGTACATTTTGGTGTTGTTTACAAATGCAGGTACTTACAACTTAGCGGCCTTTTCCAGGCATCGCAAAACTTGAGGGCTAACTAGCAAACATTTAAACTATAACGACACAATGAAATTCATAATTACCTTCTATCATTATGTAGGATTAAATCTAATAATTTAAGTCATAACATTTTGACGCATGCAAATTGAAATTAAGTACCTACGTGTGAATATTAGTGTGATAATACTGATAATGCAATAAAGTTCTCGTAATTCATAATACCTAAAGATACTACCAATACTACCATAAATGTACTTAAATGTTTGGGATTGCGATATAACACCTGACAAACTCATGTGAGTTGCTAGGTTCCATTGCTAAGTCTTTTTTACAACCACATGACTTCAAATACCTACGTAAAAACAAAAGTTAAAGCATTAGCGATCTTAGTCGCATTACATAACATCAGGCCTGTATTTCCCAAAGGGCCGGGCAGAGACGGGTAACCTAACTCAAAGGATATAAAATCAAATGTCTAATTAAACATTCAACCATTCCAACTACTAACCTAAATACTTAATAGTAGATTTCAGTGATAATTACGTCACTAAAATGAAATTGTCAAACAAACAAAGAGGGGGGAGGGCGTATTGTGATGTGAAGATAAAGTATTAATGGATTGTGATTAGAAGATGAACAAGGTCAGGTACCATATAATCAATGTAGAAAACATCAATGAATGAACTACAAATTATTGCACATTAAAACTACCTGCTCACCAAGTTCACACTATAGCTAACTATACAACTCCTTACTTAAACTATATAACTCATTCCATAATTTAATCTTGGAGATAGTAAGAGGTCACAGAAAAAAGTTTCATAATTTTATGCTTCTAAAATGAACCTACTTTTTTCGATTAGCTCTACACATGTCAATTATACTTCTGAAGCAGACACTTTCACTGTATTTAAATTAAGAAAGAAAAATATTTTATTTCGGAAACACAGGCAAAATGGTACAAACAAGAGTAAGAGACCTGTGTGAGGCCACAAAGCGAAATTAGCCAAATTAACCTATTAAATGGTGCTTGCAATAAAACTTAAAATTGATCAAGCTGAAAGCTCATTCCGTGCTTGACACACTATTATCCAAAATAACCTCAATAACCAAACTCGTAAGCTAAAGCTGCAAAACCTACCAGGTCGCTGAATCTGAAAGAAGATGAAATAGTTACACAATTACCCGTGCATAGACCATGTGGGGGGATTGATTAAGGAACATTGTCGCAATGGTGTAGAGGCGTCAAATACATAAGAATCCCTACCGTTTCTGATAGATGCTATTTTAGTGACTAATGCTCGGTTACTATAAACAAAATGAATCTTTTTGCTTAACAATGGTAGCATGATATATACCAAACGAATAGATAAATAGATAAATAAATCCTAATTTATGTGATAGGTACTTCCATATGGGAGGGCCTTCTATGTAGAGCTATGGGGTTTTTTGCCATATCGGTAAAGATACGAGGGTCTTAATTCAAACCAATGAGCCAACGCCCATACGTCGAATACACCGGTTATCGCCAGATCACCGAATTTAAGCAACATAGGGCGTGATCAGTACTTGGATGGGTGACCGCCTGGGAACACCACGTGACGCGGCCTACAAATTGCAGAAACCGGCCATAAATACACAACATAATTATAGAGTTTATGAGCTTATTGAAAACTCACGTATGAAGTTCCACACTGCATCTGAAATAAGTGAACGTTTGCGTGTACAGAGTGTGTGTTATTCTCTGTAGAAACCTTGAAAAGTAACAAATACCTTCCTGACCTGAATACAAATACAGAACAAACCTAAGGAAAACCTACAAAGAAGTTGGCATTAGACGGCATTAGTCGACTCTGTGGACTAATAAAACAAAATAATGCTTTAAAGTTACCCTAAAGTTTATAACTACATAAGCATAATAAAAGTGAGATTGATTAATTCTTCCGTTCACAGGACAACACATACAGCACCTCAACTTAGAGCTGGCATCAATTGAGAGAGACACGATGTGGGGTTACTTGCTATTTATTATGCTTTTATGCTGATTAACAATAGCTTATTATTCCTTAACCAAGGCTAATGGGGGAAATAAAATTACCTATTCAATAAACCAGAAATTTATAATCAGATAACTTACTAGCTAACTGAATTATTGCAGACAACTCTAAACATCTACTCTGTTAATAATTATATTTCAGATCGCCGTGAAATAAAATTGGGAATCAAACGAGCTTACCTTAGAAGTCTTGATTCTAATTTTATGAACGGCGATCTGAAATATAATTACCCACCGGCCACTAGCCAACAGCCCCAAAGCTGCAATAATTAGTCTACTTATTTCACTTATCTTTTCAGGAAAACCTAGTGAATGTAAGTATGCGGAACTACTCTGTACAGAAAACAGAGCCTGTTCCTTATCTTAAGAATCTCTAAAATAAGTGACATTTCATGTGTTGCCATCGGGGGATAATTCTATTTAAACAAATATCTGCAATATGTTATCTCAAAAAAAACGCGATGTTAGACGGTGTGTATTAAGGAATACTAATCTGTTAATAATTATATTTCAGATCGCCGATTTTTTTTTTTTTGTTTCATCGGCACGGTTGGCGCAGTGGTTAAGTAATTGACTGCTGCGCTGCATGTCGCGGGTTCGATCCCCGCACGGAACAAATATTTGTATGACCTACAATTAGTTGTTCCGGGTCTGGCTGTTGTGTATGTGAGTTTAAATGTATGTAATCGCACCCACGTTATAGGAGAAATTCCTAGTGTGGGGCAACGTTTATTTACAAAAAAAAATAAAAAAATATGCAACATTTGTAAACTTTGCAATCCCATTTTTTTTAAATAAACTATTATATTACCCACTATTATATTATTGAAAGGTTCTGGGGTGGCGTGGTATACCTACCATTAAACTATCAAACAAATGACCTGATCGGCAAAATTCAACTTATTTACCTGAGCCTGCCTCGTTGGTCTAGTGTTCGCAAGCGCTACTGCCGAACATTAGGTCCTGGGTTCGATTCCCAGGTCGGGCAAAGGGTATTTCTTTCTGGACTTTCTCAGTAGCAGCCCAGAGTCTAGATTTGTGACTGGTTGATGGCAGTAGGGTACATGGGACTTAAACATAACTGGCGAAATGTGTGTACTATAGGTACACCTCTCCCAGCTCTTCGGGGAAACAAGGCGTGATGTTATGTTATGTTATCCATTGATAAGAAATGCCACAAGCATCATTTACACCACATATTGGACAATAGGTTTGCAGCTTACATCGTTTGTTAGATAATAGAATACAAAGAGATTGTAACTTACATCATACTCGTAAATTGTTAGTTGATTTTGTATGAATTGCTTTTACAACCTTTTTTTTTTGGATGGGAAATTATCAAATAACTTCTCCCGCGGGTACGTATTTGAATATCGAAGATTAAAATACCTACGCTTAAAATACCAATGTTCAAAACATCGAAAATTTAAATATCGATTATATCAAAATGTCGAAAATTGTTATACCTACGCTTAAAACGTCGAAGATTGAAATGCCGAGTGATAAAAATTTCGAATGATTCAAAATATCGAATGACATTATGCCTAAGTTCAAAATATCAACATTTAATACATTTAATACATCATCTTCTTTCATCTTATGAACGTAGATAGATGTATTAAATGTTGATATTTTGTTATTTTGTTGTTAGATATTATTATTTACGTTAAAAATACCTACTAGTAAAAATACCGAAAAAAAAAACTGTAAAGTAACTGATTACCATCTAGCAAACAAGCATGCAGCAATCATGCAACATGCAAGCAAGCATGGTTTCTGTCACGGCTCCGGCACCGCAGGGCTACGGCAGCCCCACGCGAGCTTAACGCTCACCACGCGGGTGTTAAAACCACCTGCTCCTCAGCTCGCGGGCTGCCTCGCCCCTCCGCGCCTACGTGATTCTAAATTACACTCTAGGGGTAGGGCAGACTACGTGGAGTCGGTTTTGCAGCGATACGTTTCTGTCACTAACTTTAGTAGCACAACTTAATTGACTTTCAAGAAAATATTTTGTTACCCCTAGGGTGTATGTAAAAATCCGGAGGCGCGAAGGGAGGGCAACCCCCGCCCGCTGTTCAACTCCGCAGCTTCGGCTTGCTGGTCGCTTCCAGCGACCAGCCTCAGCCGCTACGGCTCCCACAGGTGCCTATGCTTTATTACGCAAGGGCGAAGGGGTTGCACTTCCCGTAGCGCAGAAGACGTTGCAGAAGCAACCTTTTTCCATTCATACTACTTTTATCAAAATTTGTTCGATATTTTAACTTGTACGTATTTTTAGGGTGAATTAATGAATGTATTAACGTACGTGTACCCATCGATATTTAGGACGTTCGATAGTTTGTACTTCGATATTTAGAAATTTGATAATCTGTATTTCGATATTTGGATCTTTCGATGTAACTTTTGTAGATATTTAGATTTTAGATATATTGGACGTAGGATATTTAACCATTCGATAATATAAACTTTCGTTATTTTAATTTTCGGTTTTATGGTCGTTCGATATTTCCATTTTCGATGTTTTGAACATCGATATTTTAACAGTAGGTATTTTAATCTTCGATATTCAAATACGTACCCTCTCCCGCTCTGGGTGGAGCGCCCTCGGACACACTGAAACTGAAGGAACCCGTGTTCCTTCAGTTGCCTGTATGCAGAGGCCGAGGCAAAAAAAAAGTTCTGCCGTGAGATATATCAAATTTTAATTAAAGCGACTATAAGGGTCACAAACATATTTTTTTATAATTTTAAGAGAAATATTCTCTTCACTATTTTTTATTTTATTTATTTATTTATCATATGTTTCCTTTGCCATTACAGATCATAAATCTAATGCGACAAAGTAACTTAAACTATACCTTACATGCTACACAGTATGTGGCCCTTGTGAACTCACTCAGTGTACAGGTGAAGAGGTCTATGGCATCCGCCACCGTGTTGAGAGTGCGCAGCGCACGAGTTAGCGGTGCGCGCCCCAGCAGGTTAGTGCGCGCTCTCGGAACCACCAGCAGCTGCGGCTTGCGCCGCCGCGCCACGTACCCATCCGGTAAATTAAACCCTATTTCAGAGAGTATACCTGAGTTTTGTATACTACCTCTTAAAACTTTGAAAATATACGTTGCCAGTGCCACTTCACGCCTAATTTCTAATTTGTAGTAGCCCACCATACCGAGACAGAATAGGGTAGGATACAGTAACGGGTATCCCGGGTATCTCCCATACTGCTTTAAATAAATAAATCTGACGAATTTGTTCTGTATCCGTTCGAGCATATTTTTGTATTTTATTTCACTCGGGCTCCAGACGGCCGCATTATATTCCAGATGACTCCTCACAAGAGCCTCATATAAAGCCCGCAATGCACTGATGTTTGTGAAGTCATTTGCCTGACGCAGCATAAATCCCAGATTCCTGTACGCCTTTTTACAAACGTGTACCACGTGTTTCCGAAACTGCAGATCACTGGTGAAATGAATGCCTAAATCCCTATTCTCCATGACACGCTGCAGCGGCTCCCCGTCCATGCTGTACTGGTGGTGTTGTGGGATTCGTGTGCGTGTGAATGAAAGCACCGAGCACTTTGACTCCATTCAGTGACCCTATCCAAGTCGTGCTGCAACATGCGCTCTCAGTACATAAATCAATTGTGCGTTATAAAATACAGAACCGCTTTGATGAAAATAAGTTTCTTTGGAATGGCTTCAAAAAATTTACAACAAAATACCTGATAGTATTAAAAACATGCCATTAACAAAATTTAAGAAAGTTATCGCCGCTCAATTAAGAGAAAAATGTTATTATACGGTTCAAGATTTTATAAATGATAATTTTTAATTTAATTTGTTTGTTTAATTTTAGTCTCGTTGTTTATTGAGTGTTTTATTTAGCTTTTAAGTATTTTTGTTTTATTTTGATTTTAAAATTTGTATGCCTACACGGCAAAACATAGCGCTCAAATATGTTAAACTAACACCAATATGTAAATACCTATGTTTAACAAATAAAGATTCTGATTCTGATTCTGAAAAAAACATGTCATGATCCGCAGTGTCTTTTATGACTGCAGACAACTTAAGGTCGTCAGCGAATAGCATGCATGTTGACCTGACTACCTTTGGTAGGTCATTCACCATAATAATGAATAATAAGGGTCCCAAATTAGTACCCTGACTGACGCCCGATCTGGTGTAGTAGGGCTCCGAGAAGTGTCCGCCACAGTCCACATACTGACGTCTATCTCGAAGATGACTGGCGAAAAACTTTACAGTATGAAATGTGCAGCCCATACCCGCCAGCCTTGACAAGAGTATGTCGTGGTCGACTGTGTCGAACGCCTTCTTAAAGTCCAGATAGGCTACGTCAACCTGAAGCCCAGCGTCAACAGCTGCTACCAACTGTGTCATCAGGTGAAGCAAGTTCCCCGTAGTACCGCGCCCAGGACGGAAGCCGTGCTGCGTGTCAGACAAATGAGGGCCTATCTGTGCATAAAGGCAATTGTGAACAGCCATCTCGAATACCTTGGCTGGTGCGCTCAGTACCGCAATTGGCCTGAAGTCACTGACATCCGTACCACCTCGACCTTTCGGTATAGGTACCACCCGCGTAAGTTTCCAACGACTAGGAAAGTGTGCCACCGACAAACAAACATTAAATATGTGCAGCAAAGGTTCTATTAATATCATACGGCAATCTCTCAACATGAAGGGCGGAATACCGTCCGGACCCACTGAGCGCTTAGGCGGCAGACCAGTCAGCGCGCGTCGGACGGCCGCCCGCTCGAGGCAGGCGAGCAAGCTCGGCGCGGCTTCCCCGCACGCCGCCCCGCGCTCAGCTTGCCCGCTGTCGGGCTGTACACAGAGTGAAAGAATCGCGAATATTCCTTAGCGGATTCATCACCAGATAGAACTCGTCCATCTTTGATTAATTTGTACTGACTAGAAGTGTCTTTTTTCGACCTAACGTAATTCCAGAATGATTTAGGGTGTGTAGCGAGATGGTTCTGTACTCGATCTCTGTACCGGAGGTGAGAACTCGCTGTTTCCACTTTCACCCTAGCCCGACACTGAGAGAATGCCTCATAATCACTTGGAGATTTGGTCGCTTTATACTTTTTGTGCAAATTGTATTTTAATTGAATTTCTTTAATAAGATCTAAGTTATACCATTCTGGATATCTTCTATTACAAATATTTTTAGTTTTCGGAGGAATGCTAGCTTCAAAAGTTTCATATATTTTATCGTAATAAAAGTTTAAAGCCAAATCAGGATCTCGAATACTGTATAAATCTTTCCAGTCTATTAAATTAATTAAATAATATAACTTATTGTAATCTGCCTTACGAAAATTCCATTTCCTATACTGTGATTGAGGGTGTGGTTGTGGTTCGCGACCTGCGGGTGTGGAATGTGTTGGTGTTGGCGCACATGACGCCGCAACGCCGACCACAAACGGCGGGTGCTACACGTCCACGGGCTGCAGTCCTTCGTCGGCAGCGCACACCGTCACCCCACCGCGCCCACTCAACACAAAGTCCAGTTGTCTATTATTACAATTCGGCACCATGTTACACTGAGTGACCTCACAAAAGGCCACAAAATATTCAAAATAACTACATACATTATTATTGCACGAAACTAAATTAAAATCTCCTAAAATTACTATATTACTTCTATACTTAATACACAATTTCTCTAAGTAAACATTACCATGTACTCAGTCTCTTCTGCCTTTGGTGATACACTACACAGCAAAGAAATAAGAAACGACTCTGCTTATAAACACTTGCACATATTATTTCGAATTGTTGAGTATCAATAATAATATCATGTGGCATTTGTATTCGTCGCAGTTCAAAACACGGTGTGGCCACTAAAATATAGTTTTATACAGATAGTGCAATCTACGACGACGCGCCCCACTCCGCGATGACTGTACTGTAAGCTGTACTTTAGTACGGAGCAGAGCAGAGTGGGGCGCGTCTCAGTGGATTGCACTATCTATGATTATTTAAGAAATTAGATGAAAATTTACTATCTCTCACCTCTCTGAACCTACCATGCTTAGGATTTTGAAACAATACAAGTTCTATAGATATCGATTACAAGTTCTATACATATCGATTACAAGTTATATACATATCAATTACAGGAAAAGCTATAAAAAGTCTGTGGTTTCAAAATAACAGTCCCAGTCACTCAATATTGTGCGAATTTATCAAAAAAAAAAAATGTATATAGAAAATATCCATCACAACCACGGAACCCTTCATTGTGCGTAGTCCAACACGAACTTGGCCGATGTTTTTAACCTACAACATAACATCACGCCAGTATCGACCGACAGTAGAGTCAGAGGTAGCACGGCAGTTTATAGTGATAATTTTGTAGCGGTTACACCGCCACATACTAACTACGCATCAAAGATATGACGTCACACAAATCCTGCATCGCCCAATTAGAGTTTACCGCGCGAACGACATAGATAAGACTATCCGAAATCAACAGTCGGGCAGTTGGCCCGCCAGACACAACACCCGTCTGGTCGGAGGATCCTCCCTTTTCTATGGTGGATTAGTGAACTTTACAAACTGTTCTTCATACCCCTAAATCGGTGACCCCGAGTATGAACGTCAACGCAGCTTTCGTGCAACTACTTCAGCGTGACGTCATCATCATCATCATGATCATTTCCGCAAACTTTCGTGAGGCAAGTCACACAGACAGCCAGCACCCTCGGCTTCAACGGGTATCCTGACCACCAGCATGCAGCGAACGCGCATTCCTGGTCATCACTCTCAGCCTCATCACCCCGACTCACTGGGGAATCACCGCAATCATTTCAATCAGCGCAATCACCGCTATCACCTCAATCACCGAAATCACCTCAATCACCGCAATCACCTCAATCAACACAACGGCTACAATCACCGCAGACAGTTCCGACTCACTGTGAAGCATCGCAAGATACAAGTCTCAGCCCACTATCGACCTTCGGTCTCCGGAGGGGAGTGATGTAGCGGTTACACCGCCACATACTAACTACGCATCAAAGACATGACGTCACACAAATCCTGCATCGCGCAATTAGAGTTTATCGCGCGAACGACATAGATAAGACTATCCGAAGTCAACAGTCGGGCAGTCGGCCCGCCAGACACAACACCCGTCTGGTCGGAGGATCCTCCCTTTTCTATGGTGGATGAGTGAACTTTACACCCTGTTCTTCATACCCCTAAAACTTTAATTTCTATTCAATTTCAATAGGCTAGCTATTGAAATTAAATATAAATTAAAGTTATTTTTCACTTTGTAATGTTTATTTTGTAGCAGGTTGTTTTTTTTAAAGGTTTTTATTTTTAACCCCCGAAGGAAAAAGAGGGGTGTTGTAAGTTCAACGTGTGTATCTGTGTGTTATGTCTGCGCCATCATAGCTCCCAAACAGCTGAACCGATTGTGTTTTTTTTGTTGTTTGAAAGGTGACTTTATCGAGAGAGTTCTTAGCGATTATTCAAGAAAATCGGTTCAGCCGTTTGAAGATTATCAATTCTTTTCTAGTTGATGAATGGATATGAGCATCTTCCACAGCTTTGATCGATTTGAAATTTGCAGGATACCTAACTTCCTTACCAACTTACAGCACAGATATCGTGGGCTCATAGGAATGTTCTCAATGAATAGGTTATAGATAGATGGCGAACAGGGTCTGGTGATGGAGTAGGAAAGAGAAATGAGGAAATGTTTGTGTCGGGGGTTGAAAATGTTTAATTTATGCTTGTTCACCTTTTAGTTGTGGTACCTACCTACCCCACACTATACGAATACCACTACGAGTATACTGTTTGCGGTGTAGCGTGGTGCGGGTGACAGGTGACAGAAAAAGTATTGAATTTACTACAGTTATTACTGAGTCCGTATTATAAACACAATCTGTATGTAGGTACGGAGCATACGTAAAATACAGAATCACTAAAAACAAGTAAATTATAATATATTTTACCCTTTCTGTCACCTGTCACCCGCACCATGCACACCGCAAACAGTATACCTGCTAAGTAAATAACAGTGACAGAAAGTAATTATATTCATCCCTACAGACTTAGTGCGAAAAATACGTATTATTGAAGCTAACTACCCAAGCAACGTTAACACAATTTATTATTCTTATTTTTTTTTTTTTTAATTCTCCTACCAAAACAAAAAGAATTTTCAAAATTGGTCCACAATTGACAAAATTATCCATGGACATACATTCTAAATAAAACATACCGACGTACAAAGAACCTCCTCCTTTTTGGAAGTCGGTTAAAAAGTACATGGAGGTACCATGTACTTTTTGTACAAAAACTAGGTTGTTACAAAAAAATAGGTGAAACATCTGATGAAAAGTGCAGCCCTTCTTTGCATGTAACCTCACTCACGTTTACCCTCCACATCCTTTCTCCCTAAGGCTGCTCGGCAAACGACGTGTGTAGTGGTGGACGAGACTGGTAGTAATACCTTATTCCCCGCAGGAACTCTCTCAGAAGAGCTCTACCTGCCTAGGTATTTTTGGTAAAGGTACCCGTGGGATATAAAAAATATACTTCATTATTCATTATAGTGGTTTTCGAAGAGGCCTACGCCCAACATTGGGCATTACTAACAACGTACTACCGATACATTATGGAGTATTACTATAATGATGTATTTAGTATTTATTTTATTCTAAACACGCTGAAAAGTGGAGTTATGTGTAGTGTATGCAATGTTAACTCACACGGGGTCAGCAACCTGTGGGCTAGACGAAAAATATGTGGAGTAGAACTAGACGAAAAAATACAAAACAATCAAGTGTTTTTTTTTGTTGCTATAAAACAATAAACGATACGATAAATTCTTTTTTTTTAATTATTAATTAATTTCTTGATAAATTCACTTATTTCAGACATTTATGGTTTAGGAACTGTATTATTCACAGATGACATATCCACGTTTTGAAAATTTGCCTGTAATGTTAGTGTTTTTTTTATTTTATTATATTGAATGTGTAATTTGCTATGTTATTGAATTTATTTTAATTTTATTTTGATTGTCTTTTTTTCTATAATTGATTGTATTATGTTATATAAGTGTTATTTTTATTGTATTAATGAACGTGTTTTAAGTTATTTATATATGTTTTCAAACACAATGTGAATTGTTCCTGAATAAACTAAACTAATGTAAGCTAAACTAATTCCTCATCTACTACAATCACAATCCGACTAGAATCAGTTGTTATTATTTTTTGTAAAGTTTGACGTTCAAAAGTGCCTTTTTTGTGCCTAATCGAAATAAATTATTTGACTTTGAACTTTGACTTTGAACATCAAGTACTGGTTTAAGGAACTTACTGAGTTTTTTTTTTTACGTTTCCCCATAGGTACTAGGAATTTCTCCTGTAATGTGGGTGCTTTTACAAACATTTAAACTCACATGCACAAACAGCCTGACCCGGAATAACTACTTATAGGTCATACAAATATATTATTATGTCAAAGTCAAAGTCAAAATGTTTATTGCGAACTAAGTGTACAATGTTCCGTGCGGGAATCGAACCCGCGACACGCAGTGCAGCAGTCAATCGCTTAACCAATGCTCCAACCGTACCGTCAAAAAAACGGGTCGTCGTTAATGTTTATGAGCGTACAGTCACGAGCTTTAATTTGGGACCCACCTAAGGTTGAATATCGTGTAGCAAAGTTTCGCCATTTAGAGCTATTATGTTAACGCTGTCACTGCACAAACAATAAACGTCATAATGTTTACCATCGACAACTTTACGTTTCTAGGGGCTAACGTCAACTGGAGCGAGGGCAAACGATCATTACCGATTTCCGAGTAATAATTACTTTTTGGTCCTGTGGTCCCATAAGAAAAAAGAAACAAATAAAAAAGAACAAAATTATATTGTCAATATATGATAGCTAGTCAACTAACCCGCTTATTCTTCAAACCTATATTAGTTAAAAAGTTTTGTCTCTTTCTCAAACATAAATATCAAAGTGACGGACCAAAACAACATATTTAAAATAAAATAGGTTTAAAGGCCGTTTATGATTATGGGGGCTTAGAAGATTTCAGCTAAAATATTGATTAATAAAATCTTTAGAAAAACAAAGTTATTTATTCTTTATATTTATTAAGACATTTATGACACAAACCTCAATCTTAACACAATTATATAGAAAGCATGGTTAGCGGTGCACAAAATAAACACTTATCACCGAAGGCTACGACTAAATTAATTTAAATCTCTCCAGTAATTTTTTTATCATAAATATTCAAAACCGCGTATATCCACCTTCATTGTCAATCACAGCCTGGAGCCGGTTACGCATGGATCCAATCAATTTGTCACATATGTCAGTACCCCTTAAACTTTCCCAGACTGTGAGGCAGTGATCCATAAGTGCTTCTCTAGTTCTTTCGTTTCTATTTGACCATTTTTGAACCATTAAGCCCCATAAATTTTCTATAGGATTTAAATCGGCACACTTTGCAGGCCACGGAATACGATTTAAATTTGCTCTATTATTGTCGAACCAAGTTCTAACGATTCTTGCCGTATGAATTGTTGCGTTATCTTGAACAAAGTTTATTGGAGCAACATCTTCTTGTGGATAATATAGTTGCAATGTTGGAAGGACACTCTCGTCTAATAAATCGACATAATCTTGAGCAGTGGCCCTGGGTGATAAATTTATTAGTTCTCCAATGCCGGCTGAACTAATCCAGCCAGACATGTTAACTGTAATGCGACCAGACGCGTTGTTAGCTATGACGTGGTCTTCCGTGTATCGCGTCCTGTCAATTCGCCACAAATGTAGTCTGCCCGTTTGGGAAGATTGAAAAGTCTTTTCATCGATGAAAGCCGTCGTCGTCCAATCAAAATTTAGATACTGACGTGCGAAAATAAGTCGAGCAGCTTTATGGGCATCCGTCAACGCAATTTTTTTTGCAGGCCGCCTGTGATGCAGTCCCATAGCTTTAAGATGCCTTCTAACTGTTGAAGGGTGGACTGCAAACGCTTCCGCAAAATGCCTCGTTGGCGTAAATCCATTCATTAGGTATTGCCTTTGCATCAAGCGGCTCTGCTCTTGTGTTATAACTTGCGGGTGATGGTTGTTTCGTCGTAAGTCAATAATATTTTCCTCGTTCCCGTGGCGTCGAACCCAGCGGCGAACTGTGTTTCTTGTCACATTTATTCGTCGCGATATCTCGTGAATGCCTACTCTTTGTTCGTGCAAATCAATAATTTGGAGCCTTATTTGGTCACGATTAGCCGCAAGCATTTTATTAATTGGTAAATTATATTTTGTGAAAATATCACATTAAACTATTTTCTTAAATGACACTGACACGACACATGTTCGTAATTAGAAAATCGTAATGATAGCTTTTTGCAACGAGGTTATCATTTCATAGGTCGATTAGATAAGACATTTTATGTCTTAACTTGACATTCAACATTTCAACCTTAAAGCAAAGTTTCAAAGTTTCGACCTTATTGCATTATGATTGTTCTAACAACATTTAATGGAAATGGGTCCCAAATTAAAGCTCGTGACTGTACAAAAAGGACGTTTTATGTAAATTTATAATAATAAATAGGAAGGGAAGGGAGAAAGAACCTAAAAATCCCGGCTGCAAAAGCCCATAACTGAAAAGATAAAAACAAGCATAAAATGCTTGTTTTTCTCTTTTTATAGAATTTTGGTATCGCAGGCAAATCATTTACTTCAATAGGCTCCTAAGGCACTTTGAATGTCAACATTTATTAAAAAAAATACTGATTCTAGTCGCCCCTTCCAAAAAGTAGTCTTCGTATGGAGAAGAATGGGCAAAAATCTTTTAAAATGTTTTAAAATATTTTGTATACATATAATTATTATAATACGATGCACCTAGAATAAGATTACTATACCACAATAGTAAAAAGAATAAAAAGCTAAACTATCTCAAGTACTTGTTACACCGGCACCAAAACTAAACTTAACGACACCAGAATACCTTTCAAAATGGCTTAGCAATGTTACTTCTAAGACAGTCCTGGAACGAACAATACAATAGGTTGAATCTAATTTGTTCAAGCTACCGTCCAATGCAACGAGCATACATGAAAATATGCCATGATCTGGCAATGAGACAGTTTATAATCCGCCTGTAACTTTCCCGCTGCTGGGGCACACACAGGCCTCCTCTCTGTGTGAGGGAGCGGGCCGTAATGCACCACGTGGGCCCTGTGCGGGTTGGTGGACGCCACATTTGTTTGATTTTTTGTTCTAGGATCGGATCGTGCCGATTTCCTCACGATGTTTTCCTTCACCGTTTTGAGAGCTGTGGCACTGTTCGTACTGTTCGGTGATATTGTTCGTACTGTTCACATAGCTCAAAAAAATTAAACAAAGGACGACTCCACTATTGTTCTAAATAGATTACATCGATAACTCGAAATGACTCATCGTTTTAGGGGTCTTGGCTCCTTAGATCTAGGCGTTAGATCTAGGATAAAACGTGTCTACATTTTTGGCTAAATATGAGACAAAAGAAAGATGTAATTAGGGTTCCATACCAAAATGGTTCAAAGGAACTCTTATCGTGTGACTCAGTCTGTCACAGCTGGATATCTGATCAAGAACTACTGCTATCAACTTGAAATTTGGAATAGTTTTAGATCACGTTTGCCCAACTATTTTTTCAAATAAGATAGATATAACATAGATAACCTATCATAACATCACGCCTTGTTTCCCCGAAGGGCAGAGGTGTACCTGTAATACACCCACATTTCACCAGTTATGTTTTTTAAGTCCCATGTAATAGGGGGCGTTTGCCATTGCCATTAACCGGGCACGATTCCAGACTCCGGGCTACTACTGAGATCCTGTTGGAACCCAATAATGCTTTGCCCGACTTGGGGATCAAACCCAATACCTCATGCTCAGCAGTAGCGCTTTTGACCACTAGACCAACGAGGCAGTCTAAGAGCAGTATAAGAAAGTTTTTTTTTTTTTTTTGCAACAGGCACTGAACGGGTGTCTTAAAAAATCGAAGTGGCATGTGGGGTATCATATGAAAGAGCGCTATTTCCACATTCTCAAACATTTTTCTTATTTCTTGGACGCATAGTTTTCTATCTCCGAAGTTTGCATAGAGAAAAATCTGAAATTATTCAATGAGATAGAAGTTTATGTAAAGATTACACGAAAAATAAAACGATGTCTCTAAATAGCGCACTTTTTCAGAAATCATCGACAAAAATTACATTACTTTCACTATCGGTCAAGAGATGGCGCTGACTTAAAACTGCAATATTATTGCACAGAAGTGTTAAAGTTCTCTGACGTATAATAAATAGGCCTAGCCGATGAAAATTTAAAAACATTTTACTGTTCACAACCAAATGTCCTTCTTCCTACCTACTCGCAGGTTTCTTTGGGCGAAGCTCAGTTGAAGTTTTTTCTGGGCACAGAATTATTTAGGAACCTATTACGAATGAAGCTCCTAATAGTCTCCCTGTTTTTACTTAGATTTGTAGATTTCTTGGGAAGGCTGCTATATACTTTTGTAATCTGTCCAGTCTTTTCCCAACTAAATCGGGGTCGTCTTCCGGTTCAACCAGATGGTGCTGTGTAGTACTGTGTACCAGTATTATATTGACTGCCTATCTGACTTTCACAACCCAGTACAGTAAAGGTAGAATGCCTACCTTTTGCTGACCTAAATAAAACAGTTATTGGTCAATTAGTGCCTACCGATGAAGCCACTAACTTGCTAGTTCAAAATCAATGTAGTTTTTTAACTATTTACATAATATTATTTTACTAAGTTAGGGTGCATCTAGACTGCGGGTGATCGGTGTCGACGGATATACTCGTACAACTTTGAGAAATGATGATCATCATATCATCCTCATCACATAACTGCCCTTTCCCAACATCATTTTGGTCGGCTTCCAGCACGCGTAGCATGGCAACCAAACGGGTTTTATACGGGTTTTTTCGACAGAAGAATAGACAAAATGACAGATTTTGATTGTTTATCTGACATTTTGTCTGTTCTTCCGTCGACAAAACCCGTTTCTATTGGGGTGATGCTCAACGTGCAGACTCCCCGTATGCAGATGAATACCTAACATGTCACATGGAGTGACTGCTTATCTGAGCTGCACAACCCAGACATGATATATGAACGGACATCGCTTGAGGAGATCATCGACGTACGCCTATTGATCTACATAACATCACGCCTGTATTCCCCGAAGGTTTCGGCAGAGGTATGCCTGTTGTGCACCCACATTCAGCCAGTTATATTTAAGGCCCATATAATATATCAAATTTCAGGTTGCCACAGAGAAGTTTGAGATGGAAAAACCCTACCCGATCCGGGAATCAAGCCCAGAGCCTCGTGCTCAGCAGTTGCGTGTGCGACCATTAGATCAGTGAGGTGCCTGACTGACTGGATTGATGTCGGTGTACCTTAAACGTTAGATATCCCACGGCAACAATAGGTATTCTGTGAAGTAAAACATTAAACAGAAAATTAGTCTATGGTTTGAAATCGCATTGAGTAATCGTGCTGACTAGTGAATTGTCTTCCCTTCTGAAGTGAGAAAGGTCTTCTTCATAGAGAACAGGTATTTTTTTAATCATTGCTTCTTTACATCATCAGCCTCATCCCAATTAATTTGGGGACGGCGTGACTTTTCATCTCAGTAATCACCCTCTTTCTATTATCTTCCACACAGGCCATGCTTTGTTTGTTACGTCTTCCCATACTCCTATAGCCATCCACATTCTTCCTAAGCACTGTCCTTGCATTTTCCTCGTTTCTTTGTTCATCTTTTACTAATTTTCTTGATTTTGTCTCTATAGTAAACATTAATAAAAAAATAAAAAGCATTAATAGCGCACCAGAGCATCAGGAACAGGATCCAAGCTACCGCTGGTCAGGGCTCACTCTGTGTGCCGTATCCAGGAGCTGTGTGCTTTGTGAACCATGCCTTTGACCCAGCCGAGAAAAGAGCCTGAGGTGTTGATATCGATAGACTGATTGCTTTGTTTTTCTTCCTAAGAATAAAGTTTTAGAAGGACAAAACGTGAGATACTCCTTACACCTTAAACCACTTTTTAAAAATGATTAATTATTTAATATTCGTAACACGAATCGGCCAAAAAGCCCGCAATTCTCAGCAGGGTAAAAACCTACAGACCCCGATTTAAAGAAAACAATAAAAGAAATCCCGTAAATTTTACTAAAATAAGTAATTTTCGTATGCGGCGCACGCGCAGGCCGCCGCGATTTTTGCGTCGACACTTCTAACAGTACTGTCAACTGTTAACTTAATTTATCACCCTCACGATATCTGGATTAAGGCTTTTACGGTAAATAATGGGCATTTGAATTTTTAAGAAATATTTTCTTTTGCAAAAATGTTTTTCACGGAGTAACTATTTTTAAAACTACAAGATTTGAGTGTTTCCCCGCTTACGGTTTTCGTAAAATGTGTAGTATGTATAGGCAGTAGGGTTTTCCTTTATACAAATAATAACAAATTGAGATCACCTATGTAGGCGATATATTTTTCTAAGTGGTGCTAAAGTTTTCGCTTAAACACCAACATTTCCTGTAATTAATTGAAGTGGTTATACTGAAGCCTGTGTTTAGCATTACATGCACCTATGTGATGTATGATGATATCCACTTGCGCTAATTAGTTACCTATACATAATTGTAAATGACTGCCTCAAAAGTTTAGTGGTTGTAAGCGCAGCCGTCAAGTGTGTAAATCCGGGTTTGATTGCCAGTCCAGACACGTACTCCCGGTCTATCGCATTTTCTCGGAAAAGTCTGCCACTCAAGGACGTCTTTTTCACTCTTTATAATAGCTTTGTTGATCTTAATAACAATTTAATTAAAAAACAAACAGATATTTCTTTAAAAAACTCACTGATAAGGATCCATCACGTTTTAGTCAGAAAACCACCAAAATTTACCGTTTTCAGTCCTCAAAAAAGGACCTTGATGACCTAAAATAACGTGGGATTATTGATATCAAAATGCCATCTAGATTACGTGCAGGCCTCTATAGAATGTAGTCGATGGTCAATGGTTTATGCTCAACCGTTTGGCGATGTTTTTTGTAAGCTGTCATTGTGTTTTCATGTCACATATCTCTGAGACTGCCAAAGCCAAGATCAACTAAGCAGGGTTTGCAAAAAAGTTTTTTGTTTGTTGAGTGATTTTATTTTAGTTGTATGATGAGTAGTTTTTTTTTACTTGTTTTAGCAGCAAAATTCAATGGATGAAAGGTGAAATTCAAAAGACTAACCTTTTAAAGAAAGAAGAGGGTGAAGAAGAAGGAGTTAATAAACTCAACAGAGTTTTTTTGATTATATTAACTTCTTTTCTCCTTAACGGGACATCACAAGAGCATAGAGATAACAGTAACAAAGTCTCCAGGGTTTAAGTTTCAGGACAAACTGGTTTTAATTGTGCCTATCTAATGATGAAAAAATATATTATGTTTATAGGTGATTTTTTATATGAGTCAATAATAAATTGGTGAGATATGTGCTTCTAAAGCCACAACATAAAGTATCCCCTCCTCTAACTTTTCAACTAGGTTCCCTATACGGAGGAAAATTATTCTGAAATATAATTAGATTCGTTAACTTAAACTACACTTTCAATCAAATTGTTTTAAAAAAAGATTAGTACTTCCTATAGTTTTTTTTAAAGATTTATGGTTACAACGACAGAAATAACTTTTCTGTTCACAGTTTCGAAACAAGCTGAAAATAATGTTATTTCTGAGAGAAATACTATGAAAAATAAACTTATTTTTGCTGTCGATAAGATTGTCCAAGCGTAAATATCCCGAGCACGGAAACCTTCACCTTACGTGATACGACACGCATGCGGCCGGTTCTTTTTTCAATTTTTCGCCCATGTTTTTTGCTGACCCTACAATATGATTGCGAATTCCTCAGCTAAGGTACACTCCAGACATTTATAAAAGACGTCCACATCACCTGCATTGTCTATAGAGGCGTATTCTTGATACAATCCGGGTGTCAGGCTAGTACCTAAGTAGAATTACTAGTAGTTACAAGTACTTATAAAGTGACAATAGTGTTTTTTTAAAGTGTCTGTGAAAGTAATAAATAAAAATATTTTGAATAAAAAACGTAAGTAGCTACTGAACTCATATTATTTTACTGCGATTGTTTTGTGGGTTTTTGTGTTTTATGTGCATAATTAATTCAAATAAATAATGTGCCTCATTACTTCATTAGTCTGATATGGCAGAAAGAAAAACTTAGATGTCTTTAACTAACCTCGTAGGAAATGCAAAAAGAGCATAGGGACTAGAATCTCAAGTTTTTGCTGTGATCGGTAATTGAACCTGTGTCATGTCATGCCAGCGCTTATAGCCAATGCGCCTGTAATCGTATTGTAAGGTGCATACGGCTACATACTAAATATTGAGTTACTTGCTGAAAATCACCATATTTACTTTACCACACCACTTTACCTTGACTTTGACTTTGACCAACAAACGGCGAGCAAGCGTAGTGCATGTGATGATCAGTTCTCGTTTCTTCTTCGGATGAGAAGAGGACTATTTAATGGTTGATATATTAAAAAATATATAAATATAATATGCCATGTTTTGTGTCTCCGACAACTTAGGTTTTTTTTTTAATAAAAACGTTGCCCCACACTAGAAATTTCTCCTGTATTGTGGATGCGTTAACAAACATTTAAACTCACCTATACAAACAACCAGACCTGGAACCACTACTTGTAGGTCATACAAATATTAGTTCCTTGCGGGAATCGAACCCGTGATACGCAGTGCAGCAGTCAATCGCTTAACCACTGCGCCAACCGTGCCGTCAATCGATAGGTTGACTGGTACAAAATGCCTCAGGCATTAAGTCTGCCCATGTATAGTATTTTTTTACTTGTACATAAAATGTATTATATAAATAAATAAATATGAGTATAGTACGGACTTATTTAGAAAACATTTTTCAAATAGAATTTAGGTTTCTAAGTTCAAATCTTTTTGTTCGTAAATAAATTGCATTACACATATTTATATCTAAGTATGCATTGAACCTTTTGAACGTGTTACGGATCACATCTCACATGTAAGATTTCGCCGCGGTAGTGCTAAACTGTTCTGAAAAGGCTTTTCAATAGGAATATTCTGCAAATGTTGACTATGAGACTGTTCGGTTGCGAAAGTGCGCACTATCATTATATTTAACTAGCCATAGTTTGTCTAATAAACTATCTTGTCTAGTCCAGCCACTTCTTTATGTTTAATTCTCACGTAACGGTCATCACATACTTCCAACGTTCAATTTGAGTACTTCATGCGACCGAATTGACCTTTCTTATTATTATGAATGTTCACCGGGTCGTTGAGCTCTATAACATTGAGTTGAGCTACGTACAGTGCCTGGCACATCCGTGACAACTGTCAGGACAGAAGGCTTAGACAAGTGACAATCGCTTTCAAAGCGTTTCGTATTTTCAACCGACTTCAAAAAAAGGAGGAGGTTCTCAATTCGACGATGTTTTTTTTTTTTTTTTGTATGTTTGTTACGCGATTACTCCGCCAATTATGAATTGATTTTGGTGATTCTTTTTTTGTTTGGTAGGGCATACTTCAGAAGTGGTCCCATATAAATTTCGTTAAGATCTGATGAGGGGTTTTTGAGTTAGCTTCCATAATACATATTTTTCCCACCTAGTATATGTGGATGATATTCTAATAGTTCCTGTCACTGTAATTTACTTGGTATTCAAATTTTTGTGGGGGTTTTGTGTAGGTACCACAACTAAAAAGTGAAAAATAAAAACTTTTTCACAAAAAATAAAACCGTATTCCAAAAATAACACTACAAAGTGAAAAATAACTTTGATTTCGGAAGTCGGTGGCAAAAATAACGAAAATAAAAAAACCCAAGACACCGACTTCCGAAATCAAAGTTATTTTTCACTTTGTAGTGTTTTTTTTGGAAGTCGGTTTTATTTTTTGTGAAAAAGTTTTTTTACAATGACTTTCAGCGGGATTGACTGTATTAGTTTTTCGGTAGCTTATATTATCAGTCCCATACAGTTTTGGCTTTTCCATCTTGTCATCGCTGATAGAATGTCACGTTGTCTAGGCCGTAGATATATAAATATACAAGTACCATATTACATCTCTTAGGCAACTAGCTTCATCTTTCTGAATTACTGACTCCTTTGACAATTCAAAAAGGTTTTTAAAATAAATGCTTTGAGTTTGAGGACGATTCATGCGTCATGTGAGAATGAGCTGTAATAGAGGACGACACTTGAAAATATGACAACTTTGCAGTCAAAAATGTTACTGTCTACTTTTAAATTACGTATGGTTTTTTTTCTTTTACAGCATAACCAATATGGCGTCTTTGCGGGCTAGACATCTGCTGATACTGCTTCTGGCGACGTTCGTGTTCGTGAAGGGTGATCATGTGAGGAAGACAGATGCTGGTGACAGTTCCATCATTAAACATTTGAGGGTATGTACATACAAAGCTTTTAGAAGCGTGATATCTCGACGACATATAAACCGCTTTGTTGATTTTGGTGGTCGTAAGCGAGACGGAAGAGTGGGGGTTCTGGATTGGATTTTGACCTGGATTCTCCGGGTTCTAAAGAGCTATTGCAGTTTTGCTTGGTGATATTCTCACTAGCAGGTCGTAGTTTGTATTTGTGCTCGGTTTATAGCAAAATCAATTGCCATCGTCCTCTTAAATAGGTAACAGGAACTTAAGATCTGATGTGTGAAATGAGGGTGTACCTCTGGCTAGCTAGAATCAACTTTGATATGTTTTCAGGAAGTATCAAATCAAACTAATGCAGACACACTAAATCTACCAGCAAACGCTTCGTCTATCCGAGAGAATATTACCGATACTTTCAGGTAAGCCCCTTAGTTAAGTGATTTTAGAACAATCTCCTTGTGTTTGGTGTCGTGTTACACAATAACTAGGTCGCAGAGGTCAGTGGCAACCCAACCCCTTTGAAGATAGTTAATATGAAAGCCAATCAAGCTTATCATGTCATCCTGTGTGCTAGTAAACACTTGTGTAGGCAAGCATTATTTCACAAGTTTCATTCATCAATATTTTTTCGATGAAACTATGTATTGTCCATGACTTCACTTAACCGATAAAAAGTAGGTAAATAAATAGTGGTTGGGTTAGTTAGAGATATAATCAGAACATTGTTGTCCTCTTAGGAACACAAACCGTCGGCGCAGATAACCAATTTTCGAACCCCTAACACTTTTTCTTATGTTGGGGTAACATTGTCGCGATAAAGCGAACTACACTACTCGCTGTCTCTCTCGTACACCGCTCGACGTCTCGTTGAGAAACAGAGAGTGCACGAATTGTAGTTCGCTTTATCGTGACAATGTAGCCGTAGCATTATAAAACTTTACTTTTGCCACGTACGACGACATCGTTAAATTAACTTATCAGTGGCTTTTCCAAACTAGATACTTACATATCCCTTCAAAGCAAATACGCCGACATCCCTAGTATTTCAGATGATCGGAGAGACGAATGATTTCATACCATCAGAAGATAATGCAACTCTTATTCAAACTGGCACTCATTTAGGACTGCTAAATCTTAGCCTAATTTGTGTCCGCAGCTGTGAAAACCGTACCTACGGCTACTACGCAGACGTGGACAACGATTGTCAAGTGTTCCATGTCTGCTTACCCTCGCAAACGCCTTCAGGTCGCAATGTTACCTACCGCTGGAGCTTCATCTGCCCCAACGAGACTGTGTTCAATCAGGTACGATATTATCAATTTAGTAGTTAATGTCATGATTGATTCAAAAGCTAATTGGTTGATTGATTCAAAATTTACTGCCTCGTTGGACTAGTAGCCTCTGCCAAACCCTTCGGGGTATACAGGCGTGATGTTATTAGATCACGCTTGTATTCGGCGGACGCGCGATGTTGTTATGTTATGATTCAAAATTGAATTCAAATTCAAAATTCAAATTCAAATTCAAAAGTCATTTATTCAAACTAGGCTGAGAATCAGCACTTTTCGAACGTCAAAATTACATAAGACAGTCCCCCAAAACGCCCACCCTTCACCACTTCCTAGTGCTTTTGCTGGGAAGAAGAAGTGGCGCAACAAACTCCCCAGCAGCACAGCTGTCTGTTCAGTTAGAAAAAAATAAAAAATGATTCTATACAACAGTATGCAAGACAATTTACAATATGCAAAAAGTAATTTAAATTAAATAGCTATAATTAATAGCCATATGACAGCTAGCACACGCCAATATACCAACCAAAAGCATCGAGAACTATACTCAAGCAGAAATAAAAATAACTAAAAGTAAACAATATCTAAAAAAAAAAGAAAAAGCCTCCAGGCATAAAGGGCGGAATCAGATTGGATTTAAAAAATACTGGTAATAAAAGTAAATATTTCGATAAGGGGACTTTTTTATTTAATAACATAAATTTAGTCACCACCAATTCCAATAGAAGATTTTTCAAGATCAAGTCATTAAAATTACTTAACGGTTTTTGTATGAAACTTACTGATGTTTTAATCATTCAATTTCAGGAAGTCCTAACGTGCACAAGAGTAGCAGATTCAATCGACTGCAAAGACTCACCTGACTTCTACCACTTAAACATGGAAATAGGTAAAGAATCGAACAAAACTGAAGAAGTAAAAGATAAAAAAGATAACCGAAAGATACAGAAAAGAAAGCAAGAGAAGAGAAAAGAGAACATTGTAATGGAAAACGGGCTGAGAGACATTGTGAGGGATGAATTGAAGGGTCATTTAGAACCTATTGAGTTGACCAAGAGGGAAGAAAATAGCCCACTTCTGATTGAAGCAGTCATAGAGAGTGTAGACTCTGAAATAGAAGATGTAGAAATGGAACAAAAAAGAGAAGAAGAGATGGACAGAATAGTTATGGAGAGGAATATGAGAAACGAGAGGCAAATGAGACGAGGCATGTTTAGGTTTAAGGGAGATGTTTAGTGATTGATTCAATGAATTTACTGATTGATTCATGATTGTGTTCTTATTCTGATCGGTTTTTGGTCTATCGATAATTTTATAAAAAATTATATTTGTCACAAACTTGAGATATAATAAAATTATAGTTCGTTTTAAAAGAATGTGTCAAATATACATATTTTGATAGACTAAAAATCGACAAAATTAAAAGAAAATAATACGAAGATTTTCTGCCTTAACCCTAAGCTTCGCAGTGGCCAACCAAGTATATTATAATAAGCTAATGTTAAGTGATTGTAAATAGAAACTTGAATTTTGAAGTATTATTAAATGAAAATGTTCATTTGTAAAACTTGTTTTTCTCTTTAATGTTGTTTAAATTAACCATGAACCTGTTTAAAAGAAATCTATCTGTAAAGTTTGTTTGTTTTTTGTTTGTTCCTTTGAATGCGCTAACCTCTAGTACGGGAGTACTAGAAACACAAACACAAATTCAAAAAGTCGGATTAGTAAAATTATTTTTGAATTTGATGGTCCAATTTGTGTGGAAGTTTATAGACTTAACATCATCGCTATGGCACTTTTTTTGTTATCTTTACTATCATCTACAATATTTAATCTTCCTTTTAAGTATGAAAAATACTTGTCCTAAGAGACTTCGCTCTTCTAAAACTAGAAACAATAATACTATAGGATTGTACATAAAAATAAATTCAAATTATATCTAGGAAGGTGCGTGAGTGTATTAAAAAATAAAAATAATCGACTTCCAATTAAACACTACAAAGTGAAAAATAACTTAAGTTTCGGAAGTCGGTGTCATTGCATTTGTATTTTCGTTATTTGCCATTGACTTCCGAAGGCCGATGGCAAATAACGAAAGCCGAAGCCGGTTGTTTTTTTAGAGTTCCGTACCTCGATAGGAAAAAACGGAACCCTTATAGGATCACTTTGCTGTCCGTCCGTCTGTCTGTCTGTCAAGACCCTTTTTCTCAAGAACGCGTGGATCAAGCAGGAATTTATATCAAATACTCAAGTCTACTGTTCCTTGGAGCTGAGAAAAAATCAAACTTCTAAACCAACGCAATCAAAAGATAAAGCCGTTTATGCCGCGAATTTCCACAAATTTTCGACACTCGCAAGGGAATCAAAACCTACAGGGTACTTTCCGTGAACTTAGAATCTTGAAATTTGGTACGAAGCAACGTCTTATAGCACAAATAAAGGAAAAATTGCAGAAACCGTAATTTATTACTTACATCATATAATAAAAATACTTTTAATAATTTTAAACTTACTACATCTTTCCTCATGAACGCGTAGAGGTATTTAATTGAAATTCATATCAAATAATCAAGTCTATAATAAATTTAAGCTGTAACAAAATCAAATTTCTATGTGAACGCAATCAAAAGAAACAGCAATTTAAGCCGCATATTTTCAAACTCGCACCTACTCGCAAGGGAATCAAAACCTAAAAGGAACTTCTAGTCGACCTAGAATCTTGAAATTTGGCATGAAGCAATATTTTAACATATAAAAAAAAATCCGAAAATCTTAAATTTTAACTTATTACCCTTTTCCTCATGAACGCGTAAAGATATCAAGTTGAAACTCATATCAAATTAGGTCTAATTGCTTAAAAGCTGTGAAAATAAAACAAATTTCTAATTCAACGCAAAAACGCAAAGGTACAAACCATTTATACCGCATATTTTTAAACTCGCAACTACTCGCAAGGGAATCAAAACCTAAATTTAAATTGTGATTATAAACATAGCTGTAGTTACCGCAATGACCGTGACTTATCTCTATCTTCAATATCGATTTTAAAATGAATCCCCTAAATGGAATTTCCACATATTTTTCATCCATAAACATGTGACCGTTAATAAACACTAGCACTACACGAAGTAGTACAACTATAGATAACGTTTTTTCGAACTTCAATGTTTAATGTGGTAATACTCATACCTTTTTCAGTCACCATTTACAGATCTGGCTCAAATTTAATACTTATTAGTATTTTTGTACCAGATTTCTGAAGTGACTAAAAAACTTTGTAAATAAATAACTTTTATAAAAAAAACTTGCCATCATTCATCAGCAGACTGTTGCAAGGCTGCTGCAAGGCTAGTGTAGATATTTCAGTTATTTTATAAAATAAATGATCTGTTTAATATAAAATTAAGGATTACTGAAACGATAAAGAGACCTTTGTCTTTAATTTATGCTCCTTTTAGCTTTCCATATGGTAATGTTATGTATTTAATTTTGCAATAAAAATACTATAACTATGACTCGATTGTAGTGATGGGTTTTTTACTTATATACCTACAGGTTTGTACGGAAACCTCGGTGCGCGAGTCTGACTCGCACTTCGCAGGTTTTTTTATTTTAAAATATCGTTATTCAGATCTAAGCGTAGTTTTCTCTGCATATTGTTGCTGTTCTGGATACAACGTAAGATTCCTATACTAATCTATGGTTTAATTGTTTAATTCAGAATGTAATAGTAAAGTTAATTAATGCGAGTATTCAACAGGGCATATATCCGTCTGAATTAAAAACAGGTATAGTTAGGCCCATTCATAAAAAAGGTAAATTCAATGACTTGGCAAATTACAGACCCATAACGATATTGCCGGCGATAAATAAAATAGTTGAAAAATTTATTTGCGATCAAATACACACTTTTTATCGGGACAATGACATAATTTCCAAAGCGCAGTATGGCTTTCAAAGTAAGAAATCTACAGCTCAGTTACTTTCCAATTTTACTGATGAAGTTAACAACTACCTAGATAACAAGCAGCATGTGATACTCATATTTATTGATTTCAGCAAGGCTTTTGACACACTCGGGCACAAAACACTATTAAAAACACTCGAAAACTCGGGTATAAGAGGGAAATTACTCGACTGGTGCAAAGAATACCTTCGTGGCAGATGTTATCGCGTCAAGGTTGGTCCGAGCCTTAGCAGACCTGTAAACGTGACGAAAGGCACAGCCCAAGGTTCAGTGTCTGGTCCACTCCACTATCTGGCATACGTCAATGACCTAGAAAATATTATATCACACTGTTCCCTTTATCAGTACGCTGATGACACCTGTATACTCTCTGCTAACAGAAACCTTAATTTGGCTGCAGAATGTTTGCAAAGGGATTTTACTTCTATGACCAAGTGGGCCCATGATATGGGACTTGTTCTGAATCCACAAAAAACTAAAGTTATACACGTACATTCGAGTCATATAAGTTCTTCCCATTCCTTTCAAATCATAGCTCATAGTCATGAATGTCTGCATAAAAACGTACCAGACTGCCATTGCTCATCTATAGAGCAAGTCCCATATCATACCTATCTGGGATTAATAATTGATAACCGATTCAACTGGAGTTATCAGGTGGAATCCGTTTGCGGTAAGTTACGTGCGATACTCACCAAATTTTCCATTATAAGGCGCAATATACCGTACCGAACCCTCCTTCAAATGTACACAGCTCTTGCTGAGTCGATAATATCCTATGGACTCACCAGTTATGGACGCACATTTAAAACATACCTGGATAAAATACATAATTTGCAAACACGTTTGTTGAAACTTGTAGTACCAAACTATGTAAAAAATAAATACCAAGACAATTACACAGGGTTATTTAAACATTGCAAAGTATTACCTGTTCTGGCGCGCGCTGAGTATCTGTTCCTCATAGAACATTTTGATAACAGTGATATTCAAATTCCTGTCAAATATAACGTGAATACACGACAAGCCAAATCAAAATCATTTCTAGTGCCACGCAAAAATAACTTTTATGGCAGGCGTACCGCTTCTTTCACAATACCCAATTTACTAAACCAAATACCTGTGGACATTAGAGACTCAATGAATAGTAAAAACATAAAGCGTAAGCTGAAAGAACATTACATCAACTCGATCATATCTTAACTGTAATAGCGCGTTGATCAAATCTCAGGCCATGGCATGCTAAGACAGACCCCATAGGTCTAATTGTGTGCTTTGTTTAAGTGTAAGGAACTTGTAATGTTTAAAAAAAAAAAAAAAAAAAAAAAAAAAAAAAAAAAAAAAAAAAAAAAAATTAGGCGGATATTTCTCAGAATTAAAGTTTATATGGTATTTTGTAGAATCTGAGTTTGTCAATCAAAAGTTCAGTAAGTGCAACAGGATCATTAATTAAATTCAGTTCAAAAATGACCCTTTCTTTTACGTTAACTATCGCTTACCCAAAATCAACAACTATTTCTGTTTTAGAGAATTTATGTGCCGATGTAAAATTTAATAACTTAAAGAATATCATTATGGATCCGTTATTGTGGTGTAGTAAAACAGCAAAAGAGGCAGCTTTTTTGTTTTTGTCCATTTTCTAGATGAAATGGTCCAAACAGTATTCACATCTATGTAGTTGGCAGTGAGTGTCTGTTGGTAACAAGCCGTGCATTGCCAGCATGTTTAGGTAGCTAGGTCGACTTGTACGCTCATTAGTTGGTTCGTTCGTCTTATGTATAATATTTATATTTATATCGCCATTTATAACAATATTTTTACATGATTGTAGGAAGTCCAGGTACTCGTTAAGTTATAAAGTGGTCAGCATTGCTGTTTGATGGTGAGCGATAGATACTGGGATAGTAAGGCATGACGCGTGACCAATATTACTTCCTTTGTGCGTGTTCTTAACTTATTGCGACTACGCCGTGCGTCGCAGCGATCCATGTGATTAGTGCTGGAGAAGGACAGATCGTTTTTAATATCGGGGATGGATTTGTTCGCGTCCAGACTGCATTTACTTAAAATGATTAGATCTAAGTAACTTGTAAATCATTTAAAATACTATACCTAGATGCTTCGATTTTTTTTGTGAGACAATATTGTGAAATCTAAGTTTTGTACATTGAACTTTTTGGAAAAATCGTCAATTTGGAGTTGAGTAGATTGCGCCTTAACATCGTCTATTTTTTGCATAATTTAGAAAATCGTTTCAACAGACTGGCTGACTGACCTTTGGCTCCGAGCAAAACAAAAAAATCAGAAAGAACGCTAACCGAAAATGAAGCAACGGGGCACAGTACAGGGATACTCTTATTTTCTCTTATTTTTAAAATTGATAGAAAAGATACGGATGTTATACATGTCAACGATAGTCTAGCAGTTCTTTCGAAATGATTCGCAGCTAATAATCTTTTACTTAATGCGAACAAAACTAAATGTCTTAAGTTCTCATTACCAAATGTACCTCAAGTAGGTCTAAATTTAAAACTAGATGGTAAGAAACTAGAAGCTATTACGGAAACCGTATTTCTAGGAATTACTTTAGATTCGAGATTGCAATGGGGCGCCCACATTAGAGTTCTTTCAGGTAGATTAAGTTCGGCTGCATATGCAGTAAGAAAAATAAGGCAGATGACTGATGTAGCCACAGCTAGGTTAGTATACTTTGCTTATTTCCACAGTATTATGTCTTATGGCGTTTTGCTGTGGGGATCGGCAGCTGACGTAGATTCCATTTTTATTTTACAAAAGAGGGCTATTCGCGCTATCTATAAAATGGGTCCTCGTGAGTCCCTTAGAAATAAATTCAAAGAAATTGATATACTAACTCAGCCTTCTCTTTATATCTTAGAAAGTATTTTGTATGTTCGGAAAAACTTAGGACTTTTCAAAATTAGAAGCGATATCCATAATATAAATACACGTAGAAAACATGAAATTGTGATACCCAAATTTAGGTTAGCTAAAACTAGTAAGTCATTTGTTATAAACAGTATTCGATTTTATAACAAGTTGCCAAAGTCGGTTACAGAACTTAGTGATGGAAAGTTCAAAACCCACATTAAACGTGTCCTTATCAAAAAAGCATATTATAAGATTAAAGACTACGTTGAAGACAAGGAAGTTTGGCAATAATTCCTTCTGCACATGTGGCTTCCCTGGTACCTCAATAACGGCATTACTATGTAATTATGTCTATTAACTGCTCCCAAATTAAGATGATTATTTGATTTTACCTATTTTTTTTTTTTTTTCATTTACGTACTTTTTTGACATAATCTTTTCATTATTTGACATTATATAACTTCACTATACTTACTATATTTTATATAGATTTGTTACAGCTTTAGTGGCAGTCATGGCATTTAGTTTAAATAGGTTTTTAATTGGTTTTTTTTTATATAGATTCTCTTTTATATTTTGTGAATGTGAGAACGTTGTAGGCATAACCGACTTTTAGATCTGTCGATCGTTTTCTATCTTGCTAAGTACCTGGTACTTGTTGATAGGCCTACAGTGTCCTCTCATACCTATAAACACTGTAACTCGAAAAGATTGTAAATACCATTTATTTTTAAAAGAGTAACCGTGGAGTTTCTTGCCGGCTCTTCTCCATAGGAAACGACCAATTGGAACCGTGCACCTAGCTTCTGACGTTTCATAAGTGCCCTTGTAGGTTTATGTGAAATAAAATATTTTGAATTGAATTTGAATTGAATAGAATTGATACATTATTTTCATTATTATTATTTTTCATATTATTTTATGTTAAAACAAGAAAATACCAAGACCCAAGTCCCATACCTACATGGATACCTTAACCAAAACGCCGTGCGCCGTACGGCATGTCCAAAAGCTACACATGGTGCATTTAAAAGCACATTCAACCTAGATTTTGTAAGAATTCCTCTATTTTAATTGAAAGTTCTAGTGTATATTTCGTAACAAAAAAATTGTTTTCCTGCCAAACAGCTCATTTGTTATACTTCAAAAAACTGTTGATTGCTAATCATTTTATGTCAGGTATTTTTATACACAACTAGCTTCTGCCTGCGGCTTCGCCCGCGCAGCCTACTGGCAACAGAGGACATTTTTTTTTCAGAAACAAGCATTATAAGGGCTCTAAATACTAGTGAGAGCGCTTATAATGTTTGTTTCAACTTTATCCTTATTGTAGTGTCACTACATAGCAATAAGGATGAAGTTCTCCGTAAAACTAAACTAATCTCTGAGATGAGAGCATTGAATGGTGTGACAGAACTCAAAGCGTGTGTGAAAAGATGTAATTAGGGGGCAACCAAAAGTGGATAATAAATCATTAATATTGTTTACAACGAAATACTATAAGTACCTATCGCAGTATTTCTTTGTAAACAATATTTTTTGTTTTTCCTTCAGGTGCTAGAATCACGAGGCTGCTCCGTGAGCTTACTCTGGAGCAGGCCACGTATAACTGACCGTGTGAAAAGCAGTTCTCCCTTAAGTCTACCCCTGCAAATTTATTAGTTTGGCCTTGAGATTTATTTATGGTCATGGCAAAGCAGACTTTGAAGTGAAATTGCACTCTTTTGAACTCAAAGAGGTAGTTCGATGGTGTTAGAGGAATCCTCGGAATACACAAAACCTCCCCTCGGGAACAACCGATCAGTATAATTGCCTCGATAACATTTCTTTGTAATGATTTCACTTGCAACCAAGTGCCAATGCATAATTTTGGCGAGTTTAAATTACGCAGCAACATAACTGGGGCGATATCACTCAATTTTAATTTATGAGTTGGGAGACCGGAAGGCTTCAATGTATTAAGAAATTCAACCGGGTAATGTATGGCGTCATCGCTGTTTATCACTGAGTCCACTGATTTATAATGATTTTCAACTCCTTCGAACGATCTCAAAAGAATTTCATTGATGATCTCATCTCGGCTTGATCGTTTTTTGGTGTTAGAATGGCACGCTCGCATAACCATTCTGCAGGTTTATCGTTCATGTTACTAATATTTGGGTGGATTTGAACTATTAACTCTTCTACAGTGGTCACAATTGTGCCAGACTCTGTAGGGAGAATTATTTTATTATCCACTTCTGGGTAATCAACATTTCCTATTCTGAGTAAAAGATCTGCAAACTGTCCAGCAGAAACATCTCCCCTCAAATGGGCTCTCATGTTTTTTGTAAGACTAAGTTGAGTCACTGATGTCTACAATTGAGACCGCTTCACACACGCTTAGACTTCATTTGCTCGCGTTCCCCTGGGCACTACTGGTAATGTCTGCCGGAAATCACCTGCTAACAATACAGTTACTCCCCCCGTATGACTATTATTATTCCTTATGTCTTGTAAATATCTATTTATGGCTTCAAAACCCCCCTTATGCGCCATAGTACTCTCATCCCAAACAATTAATTTAGTTTTAGGAAGTACTTCGGCCATATTGCTTTGTTTGGGAATATTGCAGAGAGGGCGTTCAGTTTGTATTAATTTGAGAGGGAGTTTAAACGAAGAGTATGCAGTTTATCTGCCCTCTAAAATTGACTACTCCTTTTCATCCCTTTAAGGGTAGATTTTCGAAAAACCCTGATATTATTATTATTCTTCATTTTTTAACAATAAACATTATAATTTACTCAGATAAATGTTCGTGCCAAGTTCGAAAGTATTAAATCAAGGAATAAGATTTTTCATACAAACTTTCATTTCCTATTTGTCCCTCTCAGGGATGGTATTTCCCGGGTGTCATCACTGCGTGGAACGCCTGGAGGACACGGTGGAGCGTACGGTGGAGGTCTGCCCGGCTTGGACAGAGCACCGCCGTGTCCTCGTGGAGGCGATCGGTGGCGGGGATCTCTCGCGTCAGGCCCTGGTCTAGGCCATGGTACGGAGCGAGAGGGCATGGTACGCCGTCACCTCCTTCTGTGAAGCGGTAATGCTCGCAAAGGAGGAGGCGGAACGCGTGAGGGAGAGGCAAATTTCGCGCCCTCACGCCCCTACCCACGGCAGGAGGAGACGCCCTGGGCGTCGGGAATCAATTGCTGATTCCCGGCCACCGTAGGCGCGGGCTTGCGGACGGTGAGCAATGGGTAGCTCGCCGTCCGGTAAGGACCAAGCCCGGGTCGACGGCGCGTTGTATTCCACGCGCGCCTCAAAGACATGTCAGCGAGTGAAGGGGTCCGATGGGACTATTGCCTGCCGGGGTTGCGAGAAATTCCGAAAGGGATACCGTGGCCCCCTAGCATTGCACAGGCAACAGAAGGAACACGGGTGGGTTTTAGTCAGTAAGAGTCTGACACGCCCTCCCGATCCACCCAGAGCGGGAGAAGTCATTTGATGATTTCCCACCCAAAAACAATTGTTGTAACCTAATAGGGCTTTACTAGATTTAGCAGCATAAATAACTATAATGATGTGGCACAACTCGCCACAAGGTTCGGTAGAGGCTGGAATCAGCTTAAAATGTACCTACCAAGATTAGACTGGAGAGAACTATGTATCTTTATTTTTAAAACCTAATTAGGCAGTCTTTTCATCACGGAATGAGTGAAGTCGCTAACCGGAGAAGCTAAGCTACGAAATTATGTGTAGGTATTTTTTTAAATTTATTTATTCTTCAACTAATTTACATTTGTGTCGAGCAACGTTTTAAAAATAATACAAGAAGTGGTTTTTAACAATAAATGTTACACAAAAATTAAAACAATCATCGTAAAGCCAGGAAAAAAACAAAAAACCAACACTACATTCCATATTATTGGTCACAACACTATTAGTCATAATATTAATTATAATAATTTAACCTAATATTAATTCAAAATCAATATAATTTCAATTCAAAGAAATGTATGTCAATAAAATTCATTAAGATGATTACATCTAGGCATTAGGCATATAGGCATTCCAAAGTAGTGTTATTGTCTAAGTAATCTCAAACAAACCTGGTAAAAACTCATAGGTACGAAGCCACTTTTGCTTGTAACGTCCAGTACAGGCGAAATCACGCTTTATATAGTTTTGCAAATTCTATTGTAGGATTTGACATCAGCCATTTTGATTACAACTGTTTTTGTCTACAAATATTGAAAATGGATTTAAATAAGTTAGTGGAAGCGGTTGTAAAAAAGTGGATCTTATAAAAGGAACGTTAATAAAACATAAAGAAATGTTAACCGCAGTCAGAAACGTTTTTTTAAATTTAACTTAGGAAGACCGTATCGCGAATTCTAGCGAGGGTTCCGGACAAGATAATTGTAGTACTACTTTAGATGGAAGAGGTTCGGACTACGAAAAAACCAAATCTTTGAGCGATATTGTAAGTGATAATCAGGAAGAACTTTCGGATACATACAGATAGACATAATATCGCAAACGATGGACTGTACCTCGAACTCCGTGCCAGTTATGTCTGAAGATGAAGATGAAAGCCAGATAAACAATTACAGAAAAGAGATAGAAGATCTCAAAACTGAATTACAAAGTGCCCACAAAGAAATAGAACATTATCGCTAGAAAATAATAACTTGAAGCATAGCAATGCTGTTGTGTTGGAAAAAAATGAAACCTACAAAGTAATTGCCAGTAGTCCCCTTATCACCAAAGTCCAAACGCCAAATAAAAACACTGCCCGTACAAAAAAAAACAGACACAGACTTCGGAAAGTATGGAGAATACACTCAGCGCACACTCGATCAATTATTGCAAGGAGATAAAACTCGACACTCTCAACAAAGAAACGCAAACTCCCGAGATGACTCATGACACATTGGCGCAAAAACAAAACCTGACACCAATTTAACACCTGGGTAATGTTGCCTCAAAGAAACTAGTAGGCGTATTTCGACCAAAACCTAAAAATAAACTCGCTTTAATGAGAAGTAGGTGTACTAAAGGAACACTACCGTTTATTGAAGAAGCTAATGAATTTGACTACTGTCATTATTTGCTGCATAACGCTACCACAGAAGAGTTGCTACTCACTGTCGAAGGCAATTTAAAAGACTTCACAATGCAAGACAATTGCCTGATCTTTATTGGAGAAAACGGTACAAAAATAGTGACTATCTAGATATCCTTGACAACTTGAAAAACTCGCTGAAAAACACTGCACACACAAATATTGTTATATGCGCTCCGACTTATATAAGAAGTGCAGTTATTTAACAACCTGCTCAGTTTGGACATAAAAAACCAAGGATTAATAACACCCTAATAATAAGGATAATTACACCCTGACTCGTGACATGTTTTCTTACAATACAGGGAAAATCAACAAATACGGATGGAGGGAAATTTTTAGCCAGATCAGATCCAACATATTGATTGACTACGATCGAGATTATGCTAAAGTTAGCGACGAAAATCATGCGGGAAAGGAAAACATACCTCAAATACCAGATACCAATAAGACATCTGTGCAACTACAAATTAACTCCAGTGATACAATTTTAACCACTAATAATATGGATTTTTTTCGTACACAATAATATACGAATCCTACACCAAAATATCGCCGGACTTTTGAACAAAGCAGATTTACTCATGATTCATCTACAAGAACTAACGATAAGTCGAAGAAATATAGATGTTAAATGCATAACCGAACACTTCATTTTTCATAGTCAAGAACACCTATTAAAAAATAACCAAATTATAAGCTTTCAAATTCAAATTCAAAATATTTTATTTCACATAAACCTACAAGGGCATAAATGGTATTTACAATCTTTTCAAGTTACAGTGTTAATAGGTATGAGAGGACACTGTAGGCCTATCAACAAGTACCAGGTACTTAGCAAGATAGAAAACGATCGACAGATCTAAAAGTCGGTTATGCCTACAACGTTCTCACATTCACAAAATATAAAAGAGAATCTATATAAAAATAAAAAAACAATTAAAAACCTATTTAAACCAAATGTCATGACTGCCACTAAAGCTGTAACAAAGTTTATTGAAGTTATATAATGTCAAATAATGAAATGATTATGTCAAAAAAGTACGTAAATGAAAAAAATGAAAAATAGGTAAAATCAAATAATCATCTTAATTTGGGAGCAGTTAATAGACATAATTACATAGTAATGCCGTTATTGAGGTACCAGGGAAGCCACATGTGCAGAAGGAATTATTGCCAAACTTCCTTGTCTTCAACGTAGTCTTTAATCTTATAATATGCTTTTTTGATAAGGACACGTTTGATGTGGGTTTTGAACTTTCCATCACTAAGTTCTGTAACCGACTTTGGCAACTTGTTATAAAATCGAATACTGTTTATAACAAATGACTTACTAGTTTTAGCTAACCTAAATTTGGGTATCATAATTTCATGTTTACTACGTGTATTTATATTATGGACATCGCTTCTAATTTTGAAAAGTCCTAAGTTTTTCCGAACATACAAAATACTTTCTAAGATATAAAGAGAAGGCTGAGTTAGTATATCAATTTCTTTGAATTTATTTCTAAGGGACTCACGAGGACTCATTTTATAGATAGCGCGAATAGCCCTCTTTTGTAAAATAAAAATGGAATCTACGTCAGCTGCCGATCCCCACAGCAAAACGCCATAAGACATAATACTGTGGAAATAAGCAAAGTATACTAACCTAGCTGTGGCTACATCAGTCATCTGCCTTATTTTTCTTACTGCATATGCAGCAGAACTTAATCTACCTGAAAGAACTCTAATGTGGGCGCCCCATTGCAATCTCGAATCTAAAGTAATTCCTAGAAATACGGTTTCCGTAATAGCTTCTAGTTTCTTACCATCAAGTTTTAAATTTAGACCTACTTGAGGTAAATTTGGTAATGAGAACTTAAGACATTTAGTTTTGTTCGCATTAAGTAAAAGATGCTATGCTATTTCCGCATGCTATGCATGCAAGACGTGAAAGAAACGGGGAGGCGCCTGCATTCTGGTAAACAAGTCTCTTCAATACACAGCTGCAACTTGGAGATGCAACAAAATATTCAATAACAGGTGTAATTGAATGTTGTGCTATTGAACTGGTAAAACAAAAATTGATAATTATATGTATTTATAGACCACCTAAGTCAAGTAATTTAAATATTTTTTATGATAACTTAAATAATAAATAATTTTAAAATAATTATGTACCAACCCTAAGAAAAAAAATGTTGTTTGCGGGGACTTTAATGTAGACAGGTTAAAAAGAAATAACATCAGCTTGGACTTTGAATATTTTCTGTTGGGATTTAACCTCAGATTAGAACTTGATCAACCAACTCGGTTATCGAGTAACACCTGTCTGGATAATTTCGCTCATTCTAAGAATAAATGTAAATGTGAAGTAATAGACTTTGCCTTGTCTGATTACTCTGCACAAGTATTTGAGATTAAAGTAAACAAAACCTATAGACTAAACTCATGGCATGTAAAAAAACGGGACCTATCATTGGAAAACTTAACAAAATTTAATAGCTATATAAAATGCCTTTCATTTACTGAAATGTATGAGACAGAAAATGTTAATGAAGCGTATGACATATTTACGCAGCAGTTTGGTTTGTTATATACACTTTGTTTTCCTTTCAAGATAGTTATAATAAAACCAAATAAGAAAATTAAGTGGATCTCTAGGGGAATACGATTATGTAGTAGAAAGCAGCGTCACCTTCTATGGGAGCATAGATTAAGGCCAACAAATGAAAACAAACAAATTTAAGAAAACGATTTAAGATTTAAGATGTAAGCGATTTAGGAAAATTGTAAAATTAACTCAAAAGGCTCAAAATAACTATTTTATAAAGAATTCACTCAATAAATCAAAGGCGTCCTGGCAAGTTATTAACAATAAAGTGTGTACTCATGAACCCATTTCATTTTATTAAATAACATAATCGTACATATTAGCCACATTATTAACTTAGCAATCAGCACTGGTGTATTTCCTGACGGTTTAAAAACAGTCATAGTCAAACCGCTTCACAAAAAGAATTGCATATAGCTAATTATAAACCGATTGCTTTAATTCCTGTGTTTTCCAAAGTCGTGGAAAAGATTATACAGAGTTGATATGACAGAGGGGCATTAAATTACACTACGTATACTATACGTGTTTAGTATTAATTCAATACGGTATAAAAATAAAAAGCATCAAAAATGAGTTTCTTTTTTTTTTCAAACAAACTAAATAGCTTACAAATCAGAATAAAACGCAACCACCCGGTGTAAATAAATTTAACTGACCTTAGATAAGTACCTAGGTAACAAAGCGGCAACGTCGCGCACACGCTGGAGCGCGGCGCGTGTTATCACTTGTCAAGGCGGGCGACCGGGGCGGTGGCGCTAGCGGTGGCTTAGGCCTTCGCTCGGCTTTTATGATAGGTACGGTTTTGAAGTAAGTACGCACAACAACACTCACAAGAAAAACACAACATTTTTTACTTATCGATGTGTCCTCCATTCACATGAATGCACAAATTATACCGACGGAGAATATTGTTATTTATTTTTCTGATTGACACTGTTCGTTGATAGGCACTTTAATTTGTGAAATGCTAAAATAATCCTATTTTTTAGTTCATCAATTGTATTTTAATTACACTCACACGCAACCAAAGTTTAATTACGTGTCCTATCACAACAAAAAACAGTCAATCACAAAAAACACTAACACTAAATAATAATAATCCGATGTTACGTGTCCTGGGGCCCAAGTCTGCTATTTTTATAAATTCGTCATTCCAACACGATCCCATTGTCATTTTGCTAAAAGTTCGTAATCTGCTAAATTCATAATGGCCGATCATTGATTGATCATTGTATTCAACAAACACGATACTCGTAACGAATTAAAAGAAATGACTGCAGAATGACGTTCTCATGGTAGGTCACTGATCAAAGGAACTGTCAAAATTTCAGCAGATTACCGCCTAAGTCAGTCATTCATTTGTCATTATGTACGAGATTACCAATAGATCCCATTTCTTTCAATGGAGTGTCAGTGGCTGACCATTGGAAAGTCATAATGAGGCCATTATGTTAGTAGATTACCAAACTTGTCAAAATCAACAATTATGAAATCAATGATAGACCATTATGACACTATTGTAATAGCAGACTTGAGGCCCAGTACTCCTGTCACAATAAAAAAAGAGATATTGTCTTAAACTTATTTAGTGTCCTATCACAATAACAAAACAAAATCACAATTGTCTGCGCGCGTGTTCGGCAAAACAAAAGAGGCGCAGGAGCTTCCGTGTTACGTAACGATAACGATAGCGTCGGCGCACTACTGAGGCCCCACTGCCCCCACTTACCGATCGCGCACCGCAAGGATCTAGGATGCAATAACATCACACTGACCTATTTCTATTTCTTTTACGCGCGGGATGTTTTGCTATGATTGTCACTCTCGTAATTAATAATAATAATAAGCCTTGCCTTTAAGTACTCTGGCTTGCCTTTATTGGCCGGCTGGAGTGAACACTGACGAGGAATAGAGCTCCCACCTCTTTCTTGCCTTTATTGGCCGGCTTGAGTGGAGATTCGCAAGAGCAAATGTGCTCGGAGGAAGGAAGTATTCCAGTAAGATGCTGGTAGGGATTTTGACCGTACTTCCGGGATTGTCCTGATAGCCGTGGAATACCGCTCCACTCCTTATAAGCACCTCAGGACATGTTGCCCCCTTGTCGCTTCGACACTTTGTGCTAGCGACCGTTTTCGGGGGCCCATTATTGAGTGTGCAAGTCACCCCCTGCCATTTTACCTGTCTATTTTATATAAGATATTGGTCAGGCAGGGGCCATAGTATTTCAATAGTTCTAGATAACCAGTTCACTTAGCCACCCAAACCCATAATCCATTATCATTGTTACCATATCTTGTAATAGTCCTGCACTAACCGGGGGTTGTCCTAGGGTGCTGTGATGTTGGAAAATAAGGACGATAGGAAAGTAATACTTAATGATTTTCATCTTTTACCGACAAGCGGTCACGCGGGTATAAGACGAATGGTAAATAAAATTCGGCAATATTATTTTTGGCCAGGATTAGATACTGATGTTAAAAATTATGTGAAAAAATGCTCACATTGCCAGAAACAAAAGTACACAGTACAAGTAAAGGAACCCATGGCCGTCACCACAACGGCACACACGGCGTTTGAAAAGATATTCCTAGATTTAGTTGGGCCTTTAGATAAGGACAATAATGACTATTCATATATTCTAACAATACAGTGCGAGTAGTCAAAGTATGTATGTGCTTTTCCACTTATTACAAAAACAGCAGCAGAAGTTGCTCGTTCTTTTGTGGACAACTTCGTGCTTCATCATGGTGTGCCGAAGGAAATCGCCACCGACAGGGGTACTGAGTTCATGGCAGATACAGTAAAAGAGGTTTGTGCTTTGCTTAATATTAAAAAACATAACTCAACTGCATATCACCATCAAAGCATAGGAGCTTTGGAAAACTCACATAAAAGTTTGTCAACATTTCTTCGTATTCAAACGGAACAAAAAACGGAATCCTGGAGTACTTGGCTACCCTATTGGTGTTTCGCCTATAATACTTCTGTAAATACGTCTACTAAATTCACTCCGTTTGAATTAGTTTACGGTAAAAAGTGCATTTTACCAAGCAATCTCACTCAAAAAATAGAACCATTATATAACTATGACAGTTACCCACTGGAACTAAAATACAGGCTACAGGTATCACAAACGCAAGCTCGCAAAAATTTAATTAACAGTAAGTTGGTAACAAAACGTAGGTATGACACCTACGTTAACCCCACACATTATAGCCATAATGACAAAGTTTTAGTAAAAAATGAAACAGGCAATAAACTGACAAGCTTATACTCAGGACCTTACAAAGTTATCAGGGATATTTCACCAAATGTAGAAATCGAAATTAATGGTAAAACAGATGTTATTCATAAAAACCGAACAAAGCTCTATTATGATTGATTTACTGCAATTGCACTGTAAACATTCAAATTGAATTGTAAAAAAAAAAAAAAAAAAAAAAAACAACCTGTCGTTGTCGTGTCTACTTATAATATCTAACCAAAATGTAACCACATACTAGTAATAAGCATCTAATATTGTGTACTCAACCAAACTAACCTATAATTTAGTAATATTTCTAAACTAACAAAAAAAAAAAACTTTTATTTTTTTTTATTTTTTCTCCCCCCGGGGAGGTGTCGTGTGTATGTAAGCACCTTTATATCATTAGTTCGTATACGTATCTTACACTATAAAACATGTAGCATTATTTTAATAAAGACAGTATTTACTCATCATTCGTCTTGTATTATGATTAATCTGGGCCCTATCCAATTTTCGCTATCTTTGATTTGTCTGATTAATTTTTCAAGAAATATTCTATTATTCTCATTTTTCATAAAGTTCACTTCCTCTACACATATTTCGCTACAAAAATTACTCAGCGCTTTCACAAATTCTGCTCGAGTCATTTGCGAGTGAGCCGTTGGTTTTATAAATATAGTCATATTATTTTTTGAATACATAAAAACATTGTTTTCTTTATTTAGTTCGTTGTTTTTTCTTAAGTTTCCTAATCCTGAATTGTCTATAAATCTTAATTCAACCACTTCTTTTGGCCTATTCTGTGCCTCGACAACTTTTGGTTTTTCAAAATAATCGCTTGGCTGGATTGCATCGTCTGTTGATGGTTTGGCATTCAATTTTAGTTTCTGCGCCCGTGTCATAACACATAAATTATTATTCATGTCCTGTAAATCTTTTGAAGTTAATCGAGACAGTGCGTCCGCAGCTGCATTGTCACAACCTTTGACGTACTCAATTTCGTAATCGTATTCCTCAAGTATCAATTTAAATTTAAGTAGTCTGCTGGAAGGATCTTTGAGATTGAACAAGTAAATCAAAGGTTTGTGGTCAGTTATAATTTTAAAATGACGGCCAAATAAATATGGTCTAAAATGTTTCACCCCCCACACTATTGCTAATAGTTCCTTTTCTATGGTGGGATAGTTTTTCTCTGATTTATTTAGGCCTCTGCTAGCGTAAGCAACTGGGCGCCTATCCGCATTTGATAAAATTGCTCCAACTGCGTAGCCTGATGCGTCTGTTTGTAACACGAATTTATTTTCAAGTGCAAAATTAGGATATTGCAGTATTGGCGGTGTTATCATAGTCTCTTTAAGTATGTCAAATGATTTCTGACAGTTGTCATCCCAATTAAACACTACATTTTTCCTGCACAATAAATTAAGATAATATGCCTTATCTGCAAAATTTGGGATAAATTTACGATAGTAGTTCGCAAATGCGACAAAGCGTTTTACATCATCCACATTTTTAGGAATTGGGTAATCCTTAATAACACTTGTTTTTGCGGGATCTGGCAGTACACCTTCACTAGATACTATATGGCCTAAATAAAGTATTTCTTTCCTTAGGAAATTGCATTTTGTAGGGTTTAGTTTTAAGTTGACTTTGCGTAAGCGGTCAAATATGTCTATGAGGTTTTTATTGTGATGAGATAGAGACTTTCCAAAGACTATCAAATCATCGAGATATACTAAGCACTTTTCATATGTTAGACCGGCCATAGCCATTGTCATCATGCGTGAGAAAGAACTGGGGCTGGTTTTTAAACCCATGGGCATACGCGTCATTTGGTATTGCCCTGAAGCAAATGCTGTGTATTTGCGGCTGTCTTCGTGTAGGTCAACGTTATAGAAACCTTGGTTTAAATCTAAATGGCTGAAGTATAAACAGCCCGATAAAGAGTCTAATATTTCATTTATATTTGGAAGAGGAAACTTATCATCTTGAATGCTGTTGTTAAGTTTGCGATAATCAATAACTAATCGCCATTTTTTATTACCCGCTGAGTCTGGTTTTTTGGGTACTAGTAAAACTGGGCTTGACCATTCGCTGTTACATTTTTCTATAATACCTTGCTGAAGTAAGTTGTCTATTTGTTTGTTTAGTTCTCCTTTCTGTGAGTATGGTAGTCTATATGGCTTTGAATATACCGGAGCTACGTTAGGTTTCAAGTTAATTTTGTGCCTATATAATTCGGTTGTCGTCATTTTGTCTCCTGCTAGACAAAAAATGTCGGAATACTTCGCACATATTTTCTCTATTGATAATTGTTCCTCTTTATTTAAGTGCTTTAAATCTAGAGCAGAAAACAGGCTCTTTACCCTTACCGCGTTACTTATTGTTTTCTCAAAAGAACAAATATTGTATTCCGAGGATTTTTGTATTATGGGATTAATGTCATCTAAGGTTAAATCATTATCCGTTGTGTTAAGGACTCGGATCGGAAGCATTCCGTTTTTAGGTTTAACCAATGAGCTAGCTATAAAAACTCCGTTTTGCAGTTCTGATGCACTAATAACGATTTCTTCAAATGCATACCTCGGCTGGACACTAATAAAATGTATTGATTCACACCTCGCGGGTATCTTTATACTTTTGCGTGGAAAACATAATGGAAAGGAAATTGCAAGATTATTATTCCATAACAACAAAGTATTGTTACCTAGGTTTAGAATTGATTTGTATTTGTTTAAGAAGTCATGCCCTATTATGCCACTAGTCTTACAAGGCAAGGAATTAAAAACATAGAATTTATGTTTCAGTATCTGATTCTTAGATCTCAATTCTAGATAAACATATCCAATAGATTGAACTTTGCCTCCCATTCCTGATACGTCAATGTTCTGTTTATGGATTGGAATGTTTTGTTTCATTACATGTTTATATTTTATTGCCGATATGGAGGCACCGGTGTCAATTAACCAATTATATGGGTAACCATTACGGCCATTTAAATAAATGGTACTAGAATTATTATTTGTAAAAAGAATTGCTCTTTTAGTCACGAAAAAACTCATTATTTTCATCGGATGGCAAATGAGATTCGGTCGTTTGCAAAGAAGCTTCTGTTGTCTGCAAAGAAGTCGAGTCTGCGTTTGTCAAAGTATTTAATTGTGCTTGGCGGCTATAATTAGATCTACCTCTGCTCCTGAAGGATGACCGCCTTGCACCGCGCGCTGAGTTCTGTTGACCTCGCCAACCGCGTCCTGTACCCTGCTGGTAACCAATGATCTCGCTGTTCTGCTCTTCTGCAGCTGAGTGTGACGTACCTCTGGCCCTCGTACTGGCTCGACGATTCCCGAAACCCCTGTAATTGTTATTATAATAGTTATTGCGATTGAAATACAATACTTCAGAATCGGTAGGTCGTGATATTTCTTCATCTAAAGCCGCTTGGATGGCATCCTTTAAAGAGGTATAGTTCCTTGCTGTGATAACTGTACTGAGTCTACGATTTCTCAAACCATCTGCAAAACATTTTATAGCGAGTTTTTCGTTCAGAGGACGTAAAACCTGGTATGCGTGGTCCTTACCTTCCGACTGAGAGATGGTCAGGTCTACGAACATTTCTGTAATTTTATTACCAAACTCATCAATTGATTGATTATCCTGTCTGAAACTTTGTAGTTTGCGTTGTATTGCAGTTGCCGACTTTTTCGGTAACAGCTGAATTTTCATATCGTTAATAAGTGCATTAGTACTAGAATAATTTGGGGATAATTTCAATTTTGCACCCCGAGTTAGTCTATTTTTCAAAACAAAGTTTACTAACCTTTTCTGGGATTCGTCGTCGAGCTCTGAGCTGTAATATTCAATACCATCTATAAGACGATTAATACTGGATTCATCGTCGGCTGAAACAGGCAATAAATTCATAGCTATCTTTAAATCGAACTTGGCCATTTTTAGGCTTTCCTCAGTTGTCACAGAACACAAGCTTAATACTTCCTTATATATTATATTAAATTGTTCACAATTTTTTTTTACGAACAAGTATTCTTGTTCCTTAATGCTACCTTTAATTGCTTCTAGTTTTTCTAAAGTATATTGATATTTTTCATACAAGTGGTTAGCTTCTCGTACCTTTACTTCAATTATTCTACCTACTCGTCTCGTGGCACCTATCTTCACTAAATATGTTCTCAATTCTTTTATCTTTGCAAGTAAATCTGATAGCTCTTGAGCCATATGGTAAAATTATGAAGTATCTAAGCCTTTCCAAATTTGAGGCGTCTTTTATTTACATATATTTACTTTTTATACTACTGTTTACGTACATACACAATGCGGTACATTTCAATTAGCATATTAAATAATGGTTAATACATTAAACTGTCCACGTGTTTTCTCTATTTATGGTTAATTAATAATGTCTAAAGTTCCACTTTTGGATGCTAGCGAACGAACTAATGCCTTTACAAATTGGGGCACTTACACGGGGGTAGTCACACACTTTATTTTAACGTTATCACTTCACTTCACTTTTATTTTTATTTTCACTTTGGTGCTCGAAGGACAGTATCAGCACGCAGTTGTCTTCTTTAAGCTTTGACTCTTGATTATTTCGCCTAATATGGCGTTCAATATTTATTTATGTGTTACGTGTCGTTGTCCACCATGCCTTATCAAATACCTAGTTTAGTCCTTTTGAAATTCTCGCCTATACGTTCTCTGTTCCCATACCATTTTTTGGGTCTCGCCGGAAGTATGAAATTGATCTTCGCAAAGCGTGTCGATTTATTTCATTGATCATCCACTTGGTGTGACAGGTCTTGTAAATCCTGATTATAAGGTACAGGAATCCCAGCAACAGCAGCAACAAAATCACCAACAAGACCACATTCGTTGTACTGGTATGGTACTTTAGCTGCTCCAAATCTGCGTTGTTATTTCCGCCAGAAGCTGTTTGGGCGATAATGACTTCTTCCTTACTCTGACTTTTCCCCATGATAATATTGATTATGATTACTGACACAAAAAACACTGTTTCTCACAAGACTTTGTTTGCGACTACACTTGCGGTTCATCGTGGAAGGGTATCCTTATATGGAGAAAGGAATTCTAAACATAGTCCCGGGGACTCTTACGTCACGGTCGCCATGTGATGTTGGAAATTGGAGCGAAATGATACCAAGACGAATGATGAGTAAATACTGTCTTTATTAAAATAATGCTACATGTTTTATAGTGTAAGATACGTATACGAACTAATGATATAAAGGTGCTTACATACACACGACAGTGCACTAGATACGGCTCCCTGTCGTTTCGGGTGACGCAGGTACTCTCGGGGCACGGTTGCTTCGGGAAGTACCTGTGTCGCATAAACAGGGAGCCGGACGCCCGGTGTCACCACTGCGTCGACTGCCGGGAGGACACGGCGCGGCACACGCTGGCAGAGTGTGCCGCTTGGGAGGGGCCGCGCCGTGCCCTCATCTCAGGAGTAGGCAGTGACTTGTCGCTGCCGGCCGTAGTGAACGCTATGGTCGGCGGCGCCGAGTCCTGGGACGCGGTGGTCGCCTTCTGCGAGACGGTCGTCTCACAGAAGGAGGCTGCGGAAAGGGAGAGGGAGATCTCGTCCACTCACCCGGCCCGCAGCAGGCGCACCGGGCGTCGGCGGAGGGCGGACAACGCCCTCTTCCGGCCCCCCTAAATGGGTCCAGGGACGACGGACTTGGGGACGTCCGTCGCCCCCCACACATCAGGACCCGAGGTGGCGGCGCGTAGTGTTCTACGCGCGCCCCTCTGAGACGTCGCGGGGGGAGTCAAACACCTCACTCCCCCCCTGACCCGAGACGAGGCCCGCGGTGGCGGGCCGGCACCAGCCGGGGGTTGCGGAAGATTTTGTCGTTCCCGCGACCCCCGGCGTAAGTGTGAGTCGGAACACCGGGGTGGTTTTTAGTCAGTAAGAGTCTGACAGACCCCTCCGCCCGCCCCAGGGCGGAGGACATCCATGAGGATTTTCCACCCCGAGACCAAAAAAAAAAAAAAAAAAAAAAAAAGGGTGCACTAGATTAGTGCGTACAGGGATAATCGTCGGTTAGTGACTCATTTCATTTGACACGTCTAACGGGCCTCTGCGAGTTGGCTTCGGCCCCTCGTACGCCATCAAAAGGTCCGGGACCCTAGGGTCCCGAGAAATGTCAAAATAAATAATAATAATAATAATCTTTTATTTTTCCAAAAACATACAGAGTTTGAAATACAGTGTTTATATAAGTAGTTTATGTTGCAAAATCTGTACAAGAATAATATTCCCTACCTCTTAAGCTAGGGTATACCTGTATTATAAGAGGTAGTTTACGGTCAATAATCAACAAAAACTTATATCTGAAGTGGACTGTGTCATTCATTCTACTGTATGGTATAAAAGAGTAGAATTGTATGTTGTGTTTTAGTGTGTGTGTGGTGTGTGTGTGTGTGTGTGTGTGTAGGGGTGAGTATATGTGTGAGTATGTAGGTGTGGGTGTAGGTGTGTGTGTATTATACAAGAAAGGTGAGTAAAGACTCCGTGTAAGTGTAATCCTTAAGGAGCAGCCACTCTGTTACTTTAGATTTTAGTGCGTGTGAGTTTAAATTTATAATATTGAGATGTTTGTTAATGTTATTATAGATATGGGTACTTAGTATATAATATTGATGTTGGGCGAAAGTGGTCTTATGTTGTATATTTAGTAGAACGTACGTGCGTTTGTTTGTAATATGAGGAGGAAGGCTCGCATGTTTTCTAAGGGTGGATTTAAGCATATAAAGCTGCCGGGCCGTAAGTACTTTACAGTCAGAGAAGAGTTCAGTTGTTGGATACCAGTAGGGCTTTTTCGTCATGACTTTAAGTATAGCTCGCTGTGCTCTTTCCACCCTCAGAAATCTAGTCTTAGCCGCAAATTAAATTGCAAGTGTGTGTATTTATTGCTTCCTTGTTTGCTTTGCCATCTTTTTAGCGAAAAATATTTGGTTGTACTTGTGACTTGCGTCAGAGCGGCAACAACGCATTGTAGGTTTATACTCAGATTTATAGTTTTAAGGTGGATGACCGCGTATAGACATAATCAGCTGTTACGAAAGATTTGCGACTAAACTCATGCTCCTATTTAATTGATTTTTGATACAGAGCTTGAAAATGGTACCTAGTATAGGCAGTTTAAAGGAAAGCCCCTCTGTCGTATCAACTTTGTATATGAATTAATCAACAACTTTCTGACAAAATACAACATACTATGTAATGAAGCAGCAGGCTTTAGGAAAAATAAAAACATAAATACAGCAATATATGATTTTTTACACGAAATAATGAAAAATTTAGGTAATAAAACACCTATCTGTGCCATTTTTACAGACATGTCTAAAGCATTTGACTGTGTTAATCATGATATTTTATTGAACAAGCTTATTAGCTACGGTCTAAGGGGAAACGTGCAGAATCTCTTAAAATCCTACCTCAGTAACCGCACACAATACACGGAGATATCCAGAATTTGTCTTAAATCAAAATGTGAACAGAAATATCAATCTGATGGTAAGATTGTTAAATTCGGTGTACCGCAAAGTAGTGTATTGGGTCCCCCGCTATTTTTGCTGTATATAAATGATCTGCTCCGTCAGATACCAAATCCAATGGTTCTTTTTGCCGATGACAGCACAGCATTGATAAAATGTACAAATATTAATAATTATGAACAGGATATCAACATTAACTTTAAAAAAAATTTGAATGGCATGATAAACAAATGAAACTTACCGAAGACTAAAATGATGCATTTTCTCCAACGTACAATTCCACCGAACGTTAATGTACAGTACAATGGACAAGTGATCATTCAAACAAAGGTCGCGAAATTTTTGGGAATTCATATAGACGATCAATTAACTTGGGAACCGCAAGCAGTAGAGGTGTGTAAAAAGTTAAGCACTGCAGCTTATGTTCTTTATAATCTGGCAAAAAAAGTTGACATAAATACTGCTTTCGTAGCATACCATGGTTTAGCTGCATCATAATCATAATCATAATTTATTTGTTAGCATAGGTAATAAAAGTACAGATCTTATGTTTAATGAACAGAGCGCTATGCTATGCCAGGAGGCGTACAAATATGGTGTGCAATGAGGATTATAAATTATTTACTCAAAATTTGAAAATCATGCATTATGATTTTATAGTATGAAAATAGTAAATAAATTTAACAATTACATAATACTTAATGTCAATCCTAAATGAGGAATTATTAAAATGTCTAAAATCTATGTCAAAATAATTAAAATGTCAAAGTTATTTAATGTCAATATTAATATTTGTCTCAATTTATCTAAAAACCTCAATATTTATAATTCTAAATTAATTCGTCATTTAAGTATTCGTCAATAGTATAATAGCATTTATCAATTAATAACAAATTCATTTATTTCTTAAATTGTGAAAAATGTAAATCTTTTAAGGCATCTGGAATTTTATTATAAATGCGTGGAGCCATACCAAGGACACTTTTTGTTAGTAATGCAGTTTTACATTTATAATTACTCAAAGCATTTTGTACTGCCTACGAATTGGAACATTTCGTACCATTGTCATTTTTTCAAAAAGGTTGGGATTTGTTTTGACAAAGATACTAATTTCTAATATGTTATGCCGATAGCGTAAGTATTTTTAATGATTTAAAGTATGGTGCACAGCTGTAATCTGTTTTAAGACCACATATGGCTTTATTGCACCTTTTTTGTGCCTTGAATAGTAATCCATTATCCGGGGAATTACCCCAAAAAATAATTCCGTATCGTAAGACTGAGGATACTAGACCATGATAGGCAACAAGTAACGCGTCTATATTAATTTTTCTAGCCAACTGAAAAATTGCATAGGCAGTTTTTTTTTTACGTAGTTGTTCTATATGAGCTTTCCAATTGAGGTTATTGTCAATATGGGTACCTAAGAACACACTAATTTTTACTTTTTCTATTTCGTTGCCATCGTAATTGACACTTTTTGGAACTTCAAATCTTTGGCGGAATTGCATTACTTTGGTTTTCTTGAGGTTGATTATTAAATTATTCATATTAAGCCAATTAATTATGTCAGTGAGAGTATTATTAATGTCAAATTGATAAGTATTTAAGTCTTTACATTTTACTAGGGCAGTGCTGTCGTCTGCAAACAATAGTTATTTGTGCAACAAGAGAGCGAAGTTGTTTTTCCTGCGAGTGTTCATTTTGAATCCCGAGTAAGCGAAGGATTCTAGGTTAGAATCCTGAGCGCTGCGAGGGATTCAAAGACACGAGATGCAAATAACTTTGCTCTCGTGTAACACATACAACTTTTCACAACTTTTTACAACATGTAAAAAAAAACCCTGTCCGATCCGCGAGGGTGTCGTTAGGTATCGTACTGTTAGCATATTTATGTGGAAATTTACAGGATAAAAGTAAAATGAATCCCCACATTTTTTTTCAATGGTGAATTTTACCGAATTTTACGTTTGGTGCGGGCGGCGGCCGTCGATTAGCGGGTGTCTAAAAGTCATAAGTTATGAGTTTTGCATTTTTTTTTATGGATTTGGGGTCGTTTTGGAACTAAAAATGTGAATTTTAAATACCAATAACTTTTTTACTATCAATAATAATTAAAAAAAAACTATTTTGTAATGTTACTGCAGTACAATATGCCCTTTTCGGATCAGACAAGGTTTTTTTTTACATAATCTTCATTTCACCTCGTAATCTACAGCCACCATCTTAAATCCAAGATGGTGGCTGCATTTTGACCACACTATCGACTTAAGCACCCTCAAAACTATAAAAACGATACCCATGATAAAAACTTGAAAATTTTCAGCCGCCATCTTGGATTTTTATTTTGACTTCACTATCGGCTTAAGCAACCTTGAAAACCATAGAAACGATACCCATGAAGAAAAATTTGAAAATAAGGCAGCAGCCATCTTGGATTTACATTTTGACCTCACGATTGGCTTTAGCACCCTTGAAAACTATGAAAACTACACCCATTATAAAAATTGAGAAAATTTTCACCTCCGCCATCTTGTATTTTCAATTAATTTAATTAATTAATAATTAATTAATTTTCAATTTATTTAATTTTTTAATTTAATTACACAATACAGATACTTTAAATGCGACTGCTTTAAATGCGTTTTACAAATTTATAGTTATAGTCTTATAAATTGAAAAGCGTTATCCCTGAGTGAAACCCTGCAACGTAACAACAAACAAATTACGTTGGTAGGTACTAGGTACAAAACAAAAGAAAGTTATATTTCTGAGTAGTTATTCATCGAACAGAGTACCTATACCTTTAATAGAAAAAAAAAAACTAAAGGCTTAAAAAGTCAGCAAAATCCAGTGATACCTTATTGGTTTAACAAATACATACGAGTAGGTACGACAATAATTTAATTACCTCTCACTATATTAATATTTGTACTTCTTTTTAATTAATGTACAAGCGCGCTGTTGGCGCTTACTGGACTTCTCAGGAGTCTCATTGTTACTTAATAACTGACCTGGTTTCGGTATTTGTAATTCTTGATTTGTGGCTCGAGGGGCATTAGAAATGTGTTTTTGAGATTTTGTAAGTTCCGTTGAACTACTATCCTGCTGACCATTGGTATCGTCCACGATCGCGTCCTCTAACTTATCCTCTATATTGACGCGGTCTGAATCATTGGGCGTAAACATGGAATGCCGTTTAGTGGTGCGAGACGTCCCCATGGGTAGCAACTGATCAATGTGTCTTTTCCACTCTTTTCCGTCCGCACAACGCACGCGATAGGTTAGCGGAGCCTCTCTCGCGGTGACCACGGCCGGCGCCCACTTGTCAGCGCGCGCACGGTAGTCTCGCGCCAGCACGTGGTCGCCGGGCGCGGCGTGGCGCTCGGTACCCGGGCTGTGGCGCGCGGCGCGGGCTGCCGCCTGCTCGCTGGCGCGCTCGGCGCTTGGCCGCAGCACGTCCAACCTACCACGGAGCCGCCTGCCCAACATCGCATCAGCAGGCGCGATGCCTGTAGTAGTGTGTTCACAGTTACGATATTGGAACAAAAATTTTGTGACTGCCGTATCAATATCGATCAACTCGTGCGCAGCTTTCTTCATTGCGCGCTTTACTAACTTTACCGCGTTCTCGGCCGCACCGTTACCTGCCGGCCTATAGGGACTAGTAATCGTGTGAGTGATGAAGTTTCTTGTAAAAAAATTAGCTAGCTCTGCTGACCCAAAAGGCGGGCCGCCGTCGCTCACAACCTGTAAGGGAAGACCGAAACGAGCGAACAATTCCCTAAGTTTACCTATCGTCGCTGTGGCGTTAGTGCCTGACATTTTCTGCACCTCGATCCACTTACTATGAGCGTCCACGGTGACGAGATAATGTTTTCCCTGGAATTCGCCGAAATCGATATGCAATCTTTGCCAGGGTCGTGCGGGGAACTCCCACGGATGTAGAAGAGAATGTGGAGGTGCGTCACGCTGCTGGCGACAAGCACTACAATCTCTCGCGAGAGTCTCAATTTCGACGTCTAAGGTTGGCCAATAAACGTAACTCCTAGCTATATTTTTCCTTTTTACTACCCCTAAATGCCCTTCATGTAATTCGGATAGAACTGGTTGTCTCAGTGGCTCCGGTACGATTACACGGTGATTATATAAAATACAGCCATGATCCAACACTAAATTATCTTTCCGGTTATAATAAGGCTTTTCTAACTCGGCTGTTATTTTTGTTGGCCAGCCGGTGATAAGATATTCTTTTATTTTATTTAATACGCTATCTTTCTGTGTCCATGAAGCCACCTCTTTTGCACTGATTGGGATTGATTCCTCGACATAATTTACATATGATACCGGACCCAAGTCATCACAATATTTCCGTTCATATGGTAGTGGCAGTCGCGACAGTGCATCGACATTGCAGTTATCACTTGATTTGACGAACTCAATCTCGAAATCATAAGACGCCAGCCTTTTTTTTTTTTTTTTTTTGGGTGGGAAATCATCAAGTGACGTCTCCCGCTCTGGGTGGAGCGGGAGGGCGTGTCAGACTTTTACTGACTAAAACCCACCCGTGTTCCTTCTCTTGCCTGTGCAATGCCAGGGGGCCACGGTATCCCTTTCGGACTTTCCCGCAACCCCAGCAGGCAATGGTCTCATCGGACCCCTTCACTCGCTGACACTCTTTGAGGCGCGCGTGGAACACAACGCGCCGTCGACCCGGGCCTGGTCCTTACCGGACGGCGAGCTACCCATTGCTCACCGTCCGCAAGCCCGCGCCTACGGTGGCCGGGAATCCGCGATCGATTCCCGACGCCCGGGGCGTCTCCTCCTGCGGCGGCTAGGGGCGTGAGGGCGCGAAATTTGCCTCTCCCTCACGCGCTCCGCCTCCTCCTTCGCGAGCATTACTGCTTCGCAGAAGGAGGTGACGGCCTCCCATGCCCTCTCGCTCCGTACCATGGCCTGGACCAGGGCCGGACGCGAGAGATCCCCGCCACCGATCGCCTCCACGAGGACACGGCGGTGCTCTGCCCAAGCCGGGCATACCTCCACCGTATGCTCCACTGTGTCCTCCGGGCGATCCACGCAGTGATGACACCCGGGCGTTTCCTCCCGCCTTATCCGAAACAGGTACCTCCCGAAACAGCCGTGTCCGGTGAGGACCTGCGTCAAGCGGAAGGTGAGGACGCCGTGGCGCCTCTCCAGCCACTCCTCAAAGAGGGGACTTATCGCCGCAATAGTGGCGTGCCCAGCACTGGGTTGCGACAATCGCACTCTCCATGCCGCCATGAGATCCCGTCGGAGCTCTGTCCGCTGTGCCACGATTTCTCGCGGCATCGGAGTCAAGCCCCGGCGTTTCGCCTCCTCGCGCCACTCCCAAATATGCGCGAGGACTTTTGCCTCCAGATCCCATGGCGGCCATCCGGCATAAGACGCCAGCCTGGTGGCATATCTTTGCAGCCTACTAGCTGCCATTTGCGGCAACCCAAATTTCGATCCAAATAATATAAAAGTTAAAGGTTTATGATCCGTTTTAATAATCAAATGACGACCATAAATATACTGGTGGTGCTTGACCACGCCAGCGATAATCGCGAGGGCCTCTTTGTCCAACTGACTATACGATCGTTCAGCTGCATTTAACGTTCGTGACGCAAAACAAATCGGGCGCTCGTCACCGTTAGGAAAACGATGTGACAGCACACTGCCGATACCATATGAACTGCTATCCACGGCTAGTACTAATGGTAGTTTTGGATTATAATGCACCAACACTTTGCTACTAAGAATAGCCCCTTTGATATCCTGGAAAGCCTTTACACAATCTGCTGACCAGACCCAAACACTTAGTTTACGCAATAAACTATGTAACGGATGTAAAATAGTACTCAGATGCTGTATGAACTTGGCATAATAATTTATCATACCAAGGAATGATCTGAGCTGAGTTAAATCTTCTGGTGGCGGTGCATCCACGATCGCTTTTATTTTATTTGGGTCTGGATGCAAACCCTGCTTATCGATAATAAAACCTAAGTAAGTAATGCTTTCTTTCATAAAACTACACTTCCCCAGTTTAATCCGCAAACCGACCTCACGTAAGCGAGACAACACAGCCCATAAATTAGCGATATGTTCTGACCTAGAGGCGCCTGTGATTGCCACGTCATCCAAAAACACTGCAGTTCCCTTCAACCCCCTAAGTATTTCTTCCATAAACTTTTGGAATTTCTCGGGAATACATGTCAAACCGAAAGGAGTACGAAGGTAAATAAAAGTGCCTATATGCGTTGTTATCGCACTACATGCTCGCGAATTCTCATCCAAAAGTAATTGTTGGTACGCGTTCGTTAGGTGGATTTTTGAATACAATTCACCGCCACTTAGTGCAGCAAATAACTCCTCGATTCGTGGCATGGGGTACGGGTCGCGAATCAACTTTGGATTAATGGTGACCTTATAATCTCCGCAGATACGTATTTCACCAGATTTCTTTATAACCGGTACAATGGGTGTACCATAATCAGAGTAATCCACCTTACGAATAGTACCCTCTGCCTCGAGTCGTTGTAACTCTAGTTCTACAGGTTTACGTAAAGCTAGTGGTAATGACCTCGCTTTGATAAAAACGGGAGTCATGTCGCCTAACCTTAATGAAAGTTGCTTGGTACATGTGCCAAGGCCCGGGGCAAACACAGTGGGAAACTCTTTTTGCAAAGTATCTACTAATTGGTCGTCTGATAAGTTCAACATCATTTCGTTAATTTGAATGCGATCGATATTTAATTTACTCAACCAAGACCTACCCATTAAAGGTGGCCCACCATTCTTAACGACAAATAGTTTTAAATCTCTCGCCGAGTGTGTCCCGATCTCCACATTAACCACAATATAACCGATCACTTCAATCCGAGTGCCGTTATAAGAATGTAAACAAACATCTTTTGCGATAAGCGGCAACGCCTTGAAGTGTTCCTCTAATGAATGAGTACTAATTGCAGACAACTTACTGCCAGTGTCCAGTTCAAACGTCATCGCCTTACCGTTAACTTTTACGCGTACATTGTATGGCCGACCACTATTATTGCACACATTTACAGCCTTACTAATAAAAATAAGTTAAACATCTGTTTAACTATTGTATTGTTATACAATGTATAAGCTGTGAATAGGCGTTACACACTACTCTTACTAATAATCAGTGTTTAAACAATGCATAGTTACCCACTGCTTATGACAAAAACCACTGGCAACATTAGAAGGTGCGTTCTGAAACTGGTACTGCGTAATATCATTGACATTTTTTCATTTGGAAAAACATTCATAACTATAAACTTATAAGTTTAAAAAATCTAAATTTAAAGAATTACGTCCATTTTATTTCCAAAACTATTGATTTTGCGTTCTTTTACGAATTAAAAATATTGATTATTGTCACTAGTGATGCATGCATTAGGTTAAGAACGCAACAGTAAAAGCTGTTATAGGGCGCTTTCCGAATTATTTATTATTTTCCGAATAATCGCTTACAGCGCTGACACCGATAATTGGCGTTCCGATTAAGATATCACGATTATGACAGCTGAGGGCTGTCAACAATTCGGAACGCAGGTGAACGCGCTCACGGTACTCGCTCAATGTCAAAACTTGCATATCATATTTCATTGTGTATATACCACACATTTCTTCTTCTTCTTTGGTTAGGTGGCGAAGGGTAGCCAGAAACCCAATTTCGAAAATGCCACGTTAGTTCAAAGATAAGATGCGAGTCAAAACAAAACAGCACAACTGTCATTTTTGACAGCGCTCACGGTGATATTAGTAAAAGGCTTGGTCGGCGTTATCGCAAGATGGCGTATTTCATGACGTCATCTATGACGATTCAAGACACAACGTTATCATGCCCGCGATAATACGGTACGGTTGTTAGCACGCTCAAATCGATTACAGCGTAACTCGGAATGCACCCATAGTCAAACTTGAACGTCAAAATTTAACAAAGCGAATTCAGCACGACTGAAATGATAAAAATTATGAAGATATTTTTTTTCTATAATATTAAATGGCTGAAACTAATGACATTTGACTAATTCAACAATGTTTCTTGCATATAGTTTGCTGAACCTTTAATTAAATCGAAACTCATTTTCTTGCAAACAGCAAGGATCATAACGATGTTTATAACATTTTCTTTTATGATTGTCAATTTCATCTAAAATATCAAAATATTGTAAATAATCCATGATTTTCAAACTCAATACGACAAAAGCAACTAGTTATTATAGGTTATACATTCGCTATACAAGGTCCGAGGGCTGAATAACGGTTGTACAAATTCTCTTTGAATAATGACATCTATTACACCAGATGTATACAACTGAAACGTCAAATATCGTTTATTGGTAACGTTGATGTTATAACCCCGGTATACGTCGTGCGTAAAAGTTTATTAGTAAGGCTGTTAGATTATATATATCTGAGTCCAAATCGCTATCACTATTACCCAAATAATTTTGACCTCCCCTCGACGACCGCACTTCGCCCTGACGGGGATTTCGTTTACACATAGCTTTAAGGTGGCCTTTTTGCCCACACACGTCACATGAGTAATTTTTTAAACGACACACGACTGCTCTATGACCCTTACCGCACCGCCAACAAGGCGTTTGCGGCGCGCGCTGTGCCTCGTTCGCGGGTGCGGCCGGGGCGCGCGTTCCGTCGATGCTGCTGCCGCTACTGCCGGTCGCAGCGCGCGCCGTACCTCGTCCCGTCGAGAGTCGGTGCATCGGCTCCAGCGCTCCGGAACTCGTCGACGTCGCAGACGCTGCTCCGCTGCACGTGCCGCTCGCTTGAGCGTGCCGGTCAGCTGCTTCGAGTGCGAAGGCCAACTCCACCGCCCTCTTGTACGTCAGTGTTTGCTCGGCGAAGAGCCGCGATCTCATGTCCTCGCTCACAAGACCAGACACGAATTGGTCTCGTAGGTTTTCTTCGAGACCACTTTTAAAGTTGCACGTGCTGGCTAGATGTTTGAGAACTTGCAAATACTCGCTCAGACTTTCGCCGCCATTTTGTCGTCTCATTCTAAATATGTGCCGCTCAGCTATCTCTGAGCGCTTTGGTTCGAGATGGTCGCCAACTATGTTCACTAACTCCTGATAAATTTTGGTCTCCGGATTTTCTGGCGCACAAAGATCACACATCAGATCATAAGTAGCTTCATCCACTAACGTGACTAACGTAGCCACTCGTAATCCTGGTTTTGTTTTCGTTGAGCGCCATAAACTGTTCCACGCGTCGAATGTATGCCAACCATTTTTTTGCTCGATAAATCGAATTGTTCGATTTTTCCGATCGGCATTTTATTGTCACTTCACAATAACACTGTACACTAACTATAAGTGGCAATTTTAACTTGATTTTACTCGTCGCCAGTAGTGTTTAATGGATATTTTCGGGGGCGCACTCAATGAAACACCAAGTCAACGAACCAACTGTTTATTAGCGGTCTACCCGCAACTTATAATTAATATGCAGATACCACAATTTTGACCAAATTCACACTTAGTACCTACTATCTCACTTCGTCTTTCTTTCTGCCAGTGCACTCTTACCACAAGCCGCTTAAGAAGTTCGTTCCAAAAATTTAATAAAACAGAATTTAAATAAAACCTTAACCAGATGATTTTGCAATTTTAATGTTTTATGTATATCCGAACGTTTTATTGTTTGTTTCTTTCTTGGGCCTAGTATGTAGGTATGGAATTTTGAAATCGAACTTCGAATCGATTTGTTTCTATCTCTCGCTTTTTTCGTATCGAAGTGAAAGTGACAAAACTAATTGAAATTCAAATCTTTAGAATTTGGTGAGTAGACCCAACACTGCTCTCGGCATTTAAAAAAAAAAATTAAAAAGTTACTTTGTCTCTCGCTCGCAGCAAAATCGAATTTTGCTCACTGTTTTTTGACAGCAAAACCTGCTTGTTTGAGGTGCTGAGGTGAAATAGTTATTTGTGCAACAAGAGAGCAAAGTTGTTTTTTGGTGCGAGTGTTGATTTTGAATCCCGAGTAAGCGAAGGATTCTATAATTGAATCACGAGCGTAGCGAGTGATTCTAGGTTAGAATCCTGAGCGCTGCGAGGGATTCAAAGACACGAGATGCAAATAACTTTGCTCTCGTGTAACACATACAACTTTTCACCTCAGCAGCGAGAACATACAACATGTAAAAAAAAACCTGTCTGATCCGTGAGGGTGTTGTTAGGTATCGTACTGTGAGCATATTTATGTGGAAATTTTCAGGGAAAAGGAATCCCCACATTTTTTTTCAATGGTGATTTTTACCGAATTTTACATTTGGTGCGGACGGTGGCCGTCGTAGTATGAGTTTTGCAAATATTTTATGGATTTGGGGTAATTTTGGAAATAAAAATGTGAATTTTAAATACTAATAACTTTTTTACTATAAATAATAATAAAAAAAAATACTCTTTTGTAATGTTACTGCAGTACCATATGCCCTTTTCGGATCGGACAAGGTTTTTATTACGTAATCTTCATCACCTCGTATTTTGCAGCCACCATCTTGGATTTACATTTTGACTTCACTATTGGCTTTAGCAACCCTGAAAACCATAGAAACGATACCCATGAAGAAACATTTGAAAATTTTCGCAGCCACCATCTTGGATTTACATTTTCACCTCACGATCGGCTTTAGCAGCCTTGAAAACTATGAAAACGACACCAAATGAAAAATGTGAAAATTTTCACATCCGCCATCTTGGATTTGCATTTTGACCAAATTCACACTTACTATCTCACTCCGTCTTTCTTTCTCTTTGAATTAGAAGAATAAAATATAATAATAATAATAAAAGACAGATGATTTGCAACTTTAAGGTTTTATGTGAATCCGAACGTTTTATTGTTTGTTTCATTTTTGGGCCTACTAGTTATGGAATTTTGAAATCGAACTTCGAATCGACTTGTTTCTACTCGCTTTTTTCGTATCGAAGTGAAAGTGACAAAACTAATTGAAGTTAAAATCTTTAGAATTTTGTGAGTAGACCCAACAGACTGTTCACGGCATTTAAAAAAAATAATTAAAAAGTTACTTTGTCTCACGCTCGCAGCAAAATCGAATTTGGCTCACTGTTTTTTGACAGCAAAACCTGCTTGTTTGAGGTGCTGAGGTGAAAAATCATTTTCACTTCAGCACCTCAAACAAGCAGGTTTTGCTGTCAAAAAACAGTGTGCAAAATTCAATTTTGCTGCGAACGTGAGACAAAGTAATTTTTTAATATTTTTTTTTAAATGTCATGTTGTCACTCACAAAATTCTAAAGATTCGAATTTCACTTAGTTTTGTCACTTTCACTTCGATACGAAAAAAGCGAGAGATAGAATCAAGTCGATTCGAAGTTCGATTTCAAAATTCCTTAACTAGTAGGCCCAAAAAGAAACAAACAATAAAACGTTCGGAAACCTTTAAATTGCAAATCATCTGTTAAGGTTTTATTTAAAATCTGTTTTATATTTTTTTTTAGAACGAAGTATTTAAAGCGGCTTGCGGTAAGAGTGCACTGGCAGAGATCGTCACGCGTAAAGGTGCCGCGACTGTCTTCTTCTATTTCAAAGAGAAAGAAAGACGGAGAGAGATAGAAAGTGTGAATTTGGTCAAAATAAAAATCCAAGATGGCGGTTGCGAAAATTTTCACATTTTTCGTCATGGGTATCGTTTCTATGGTTTTCAAGGTTGCTAAAGCCGATGGTGAAGTCAAAATAAAAATCCAAGATGGCGGCTGCGAAAATTTTCACATTTTTCGTCACGGGTATCGTTTCTATGGTTTTCAAGGTTGCTAAAGCCGATGGTGAAGTCAAAATAATAATCCAAGATGGCGGCTGAGAAAATTTAAAAAATTTTCTTCATGGGTGTCGTTTCTATGGTTTTCAAGGTTGCTAAAGCCGATAGTGAAGTCAAAATAAAAATCCAAGATGGCGGCTGCGAAAATATTCAAACTTTTCGTCATGGGTATCGTTTCTATGGTTTTCAAGGTTGTTAAAGCCGATGGTGAAGTCAAAATAATAATCCAAGATGGCGGCTGCGAAAATTTTCACATTTTTCGTCATGGGTATCGTTTCTATGGTTTTCAAGGTTGCTAAAGCCGATAGTGAAGTCAAAATAAAAATCCAAGATGGCGGCTGCGAAAATATTCAAACTTTTCGTCATGGGTATCGTTTCAATGGTTTTCAAGGATGTTAAAGCCGATGGTGAAGTCAAAATAATAATCCAAGATGGCGGCTACGAAAATTTTCACATTTTTCGTCATGGGTATCGTTTCTATGGTTTTCAAGGTTGCTAAAGCCGATGGTGAAGTCAAAATGTAAATCCAAGATGGTGGCTGTAACAATTTTGTTTATGTTTTAAATACGTTTCATACGTGAGAAGGAATTTCGTGCCTGACAGGGGTACCCCGATCACACTTTTTTAAAAAAAAAAAAAAAAATTGATTCGGATTTCTTTTTTCCTGAAAATTTCCACATAAATATGCTCACAGTACGATACCCAACAACACCCTCACGGATCGGAAATGTTTTTTTTACATGTTGTATGTTCTCGCTGCTGAGGTGAAAAGTTGTATGTGTTACACGAGAGCAAAGTTATTTGCATCTCGTGTCTTTGAATCCCTCGCCGCACTCAGGATTCTAACCTAGAATCACTCGCTACGCTCGTGATTCAATTATAGAATCCTTCGCTTACTCGGGATTCAAAATCAACACTCGCAGCAAAAAACAACTTTGCTCTCTTGTTGCACAAATAACTATTGTTGTTGTGTCACTTTTGGCAGATCATTTATGTGAGGCGATTAACACACGGCACCGCGCACCGCCGCGGTAGGCGGTGAAGCGGATCTCATGTTGCATTGGCCTCTAATAAATCCGTAGATGCCTAACACACGTACACCGCCCGACCGCGCGGTCGAGCGGTGCTCGTTTCTACCGCAAACTGCTCCTACCGCGCGGTCGAGCGGTGAGGTGTGTTAATCGCCTTAAATGAGAAATAAAGGTGGCCCAAGCACGCTCGCATCGGTCTTGAGGTTTGGAATCATTTTTTGGGGTAACTGCAGCCTAAGACATAATATATTTAAAGCCCAAAAACGTTGTGTTAGAGCTATGTGTAATCTAAAACCTAGAGATAGTTGTAAATATCTGTTCAAGTCTTTGAAAATTCTTATTTTTCCGTCGTTATACATTTTGGAAATGGCAATTTTTGTAAAGAGAATTATAAAACTGTTTGCCAAGTTCTTGGACTCCAAGAAAGGTCCCGTGAGGAGTCAATACAAAAACCTATTAATTATCGATGGCTATAAAACAGCACTACTTAGAAAAAGTGTTTTCTGCATGGGTCCAATAATATTTAATAAACTACCGGACAGCATATAAAATTACACCCTTCAATAATTTAAAAATAAACTCAAGGCTTTTTTGATACAGAAATGTTTATTATTCGTTATGTGATTTTTTGAATGACCCTATGTGTAACATCTCAAAAATTTAATACTATTGACATGATTGATTTGATACATTTCTTGACTTAGTAAAATAATTTATTTATTGATAAAATTGATAATTAGGAAATGACATTATTTGTTAATTTTGCACACCAAAATTCAGGCAGAATGTACCCGGCTCACTATATTTTACAACAACTTTATTGTACATGTTGGATAATTTTCATTGTAGGGTAGAAGTAAAAATGACTTGCAAACTGCGTCACTATCCTTTCCCATCCTTTTCCCACATGCACACCTGGACTATCGCTGTCCTTGTCACCACCGACGGTGACTGTGTGAAGATTCTCGAACACTTGAACGAGAGTAGCGTTACTAAGAGCATGCTCCCTTATTAATTTATTACTAATTTACGGTTACGAATAGCCTCGAATGCATTTACGAACTGTTGTCTAAAACACTACGGAAAGTGCGTGTTTATGTGGTGAAAGGCGTCTGTGCGCCCCCTCGTGCGCTGCCCTGAATCCAGCAAGGACTCGAGCCCTCTGCCGACCGACGCGGAGGATATATATTGAAGACGGCGATTCTACAGGTCAGTGGTGCTGCCAAAATTCCTTTGTCTATATTCACCAGTTCGTCGTCCTAATTCGTGTCGCATTTGCAAGGTCAGACCTACCTACGTACTTTTCAACCCCCGCAATAATACAGTCCACTAATCAATCAACCAGCTCCCTGCGTCTGGGATAAATGCAAACTATTTTATATTTCCGCCCAAGTATTTGGTGTAAGGCGCCACCATTATTTTTAATCACTTCGAGACGCATTTATTTATGGTCACTTCGGCTATGTTATTTTTGGTCATTATTGCCGCATTCTAAATTCAAACCGCATGGTCAGTTATAACTAAACATTCACTGTACTACGTAATTAAATACATTGTCGTTTATTCTTTGTATTTTCCCGCACCGATAACTATTTCTTTTTATTTCCGCACCCGCATTACATAGTAGAACACAACGTAAAAGTTATTTCTTTCCAAATTCATTCCATTTTTGTGGTCCGCCATTTTATATCGTTTCCTATAAGATCGTGTTTTAGATAACTTGTTCGGTAAACTTCGGCTCGCTTCGTTAGCGCTCGTTCGCATACCAGCAGTGCTATTCTGTAACCATCTCACCGTGAAAACTTAGGTGAAGTGAGTTGTCATTCCAACAGGGTGAGATGACACTGACAGCTCACTCCACGCTCACTTCACATGTTTTCACGGTGAAGTGGTATCGGGAATCGACATGCAGTTCTTTTGATATTTTTCACTCACACGCAATAATTTTATTTTATTTTCGCTACTAAAATTAATCGTTTTTACGATAATAACCGCTTATACATACTTTTTTTACATATTCGTGTTACGTCCTTATCACCGCTATACTATTTACAGTTATTCACAATGGTTAAGTCTAGGAGGAAGAGTAGTGATACGGACCAGTTCTTCGACAGTACGAGTACTAATAGGAACCTGCCAGTCTATTCTGTAATAATCTCACGGTGAAAACTTAGGTGAAGTGAGCTGTCACTCTACCTGCTACTAGGAACTGACAGCTCACTCCGAGCTCACTTCACCTAAGTTTTCACGGTGAGATGGTTACAGAATAGCACTGCAGTTATCATTATACGTAGTGAAACGTGATGTTATTTACAAACACGTAGAAAATATTTTCGAACTTGCACACAAAACAAATAATGATCGACAATATTTTAAGTCGTTTTGTTCTAGTGCTTCAAATATTGATAAATTGCGTAATGATTATCAACAAGTTTTAGATTCCTATAATATATTAAATTTACAGTTGAACCCCGATTTAGAAGTCGAATATGATTCCTGGTTGTCGTTCGAGGAAATGTTTTGTTTTATACAACAGGTTTTTTGTTTTCAGCGTCCTGAACCTGAAGCTCAACCTTCGTTACTAAAATCTAATTCTCGCCTTCCGCCCATTGATTTGATGTCATTTGACGGTAATGTCAAGAAATTTTCATTGTTTTATCAACAATTTAAAAGCATGATACACGATAACGCATCGCTCACTAATAGTGAAAAAGTATTTTACTTAATATGTAAATTAACTGGGCAGGCATCGTGCGTTTGCGCAGGGTTGGCTCCAACCGCAGAAAATTATATTATAATTTATTTATTTATTTAAACAATCTTACACTATCATTACAGGTTCACACCCAATGCGATAATGTGATTACACGTTAATCATTGACTACTTACTAACTCGAGAGTCACCCTCACGAATTCCGCCAATGTACAGTTAAAAATGTCAAGCCTTTGTGAGGCAATATTTAATAAACGAATGGCTCTTGCAACTGGTGCGAATTTGCCTACGTTAGTGCGAGCGAACTGGACGTCGAAAAGCTGTGCCCTCGGCGCCTGCCGCAGATTTGGGAGGCACTCGTGCTAAAGTATGACGATCCTCGCTCACTCGCATCCGCTTATTTAAACCAATTGTTACAGTTTAAACCGCTATCCATGGCTAGTTCTGATGGGCTAGATTCATTTATAAATAATTTTGAATCATCTGTAGCAGCGCTTAAGCAGTTAAAGCTTAATGATTTAACCGAATTTATTTTCTTGCATTTGGCTCTGCAAAAGTTAGACGCAGACACAATAAAATTATTTGAAATGACCTATAGTAAAGATAAAATACCTTCTTACCATAATTTAATTGAATTTATAAAGGAACAAAGTAAAGTTTTGTCTCGTTCTACGAATCTTAGTAAATCGATAGATAATAATCATTCCCAGTATAAACAGCAGCGTCACACTAAGCACGTCCCTAAACCGTCCAAGTCTTTTGTGAATACAGACATAGGGCGTGCTCCAAGTGTAAGCGATAAATGCGCTTTATGCAATGACAAACAACATGAACATTTATATTCTTGTTCATCGTTTATTAAATTAACCCCGCGAGAAAGATATAATTTCATAAAACTTAAAACTTAAATAATGCATCGGTCTGTACAGTTTCGTACGATCGAGCAGCTCGTTATCAAACGACTACGTTGTTAGGGACCGCTAAAGTAAAGTTTGTTGATTCTTTAAACCGCACTCACTTTTTGAGATGTCTAGTGGATCCTGGCTCTCAAAGTGATTATATTTCCGCATCTTGTTGTAAGCGACTATCACTTCCTATTTATACTCAAACCTGCTATTCGGAAGTTCAAGGCATGTTCACATGATGGTATGCCCTCTGCCCTTGAAACGACTTTAGGTTACCTAATTTTAGGTGACGCTCCTATTATTTCTCCGCAACCCGCTACCCGTACATTGTGTGCTTTTACTTCTGACTCGCTACACCAGATTGTCGAAAGATTTTGGGCAGTCGAGGAATTACCTTCGCAGTCATTTTTAAGTCCCAAAGATCAGCAGTGTGAAAATATTTATACTGCAACCACTGTTCGTAAGTCCGACGGCAGTTATTCAGTTGACCTTCCTTTTAAAGAAGACCCAAATAATCTAGGCAATTCTTATACTGTTGCTAAAAAACGCTTTCTACTTTTAGAAAAGAAATTTTCTAAGGATCCAAGTTTAAAACTAAAATACGACGATTACCTAAATAAGGGTATACTGTTCCCCACCGCACCTGAGGCATTAGCCGCTCGAGGCTTTTATCTACCGCACCATCCTGTAGTTCACAACGACAAGGCGACAACCAAGGTTCGTCTTGTGCTAAATGGCAGCGCCAAGACCGATACAGGCTCATCACTAAATGGACATCATTTGTCATGTCATCATTTTATATACGGGTTGCAATCTACAGACGTACGTTGAAGACAAGGAAGTTTGGCAATAATTCCTTCTGCACATGTGGCTTCCCTGGTACCTCAATAACGGCATTACTATGTAATTATGTCTATTAACTGCTCCCAAATTAAGATGATTATTTGATTTTACCTATTTTTCATTTTTTTTCATTTACGTACTTTTTTGACATAATCTTTTCATTATTTGACATTATATAACTTCACTATACTATATTTTTTACAGATTTGTTACAGCTTTAGTGGCAGTCATGCCATTTAGTTTAAATAGGTTTTTAATTGTTTTTTTTTTTTATATAGATTCTCTTTTATATTTTGTGAATGTGAGAACGTTGTAGGCATAACCGACTTTTAGATCTGTCGATCGTTTTCTATCTTGCTAAGTACCTGGTACTTGTTGGTAGGCCTACAGTGTCCTCTCATACCTATAAACACTGTAACTCGAAAAGATTGTAAATACCATTTATTTTTAAAAGAGTAACCGTGGAGTTTCTTGCCGGCTCTTCTCCATAGGAAACGACCAATTGGAACCGTGCACCTAGCTTCTGACGTTTCATAAGTGCCCTTGTAGGTTTATGTGAAATAAAATATTTTGAATTGAATTGAATTGAACAGGCTGATATATTTCATATACTTTTGAATGTTCGTATTTATTACATTGCCTTTTGTGCAGATGTAAAACAAATGTATTTATGCATTTATACGAATGATCCGCACCGCAAATATCAACGAATCTTATATAGATTATCAGAAACCGATCCACTCGAGGTTTTTGAGTTCACTCGAGTCACATTTGGGCTTCGGTCTTCACCATTTTTGGCGCTCCGCACGCTACGTCAACTCGCTAGCGATGAACGGCATAACTGGCCAACTGCGGCAGCCGTATTAGAGAGGGACATTTATATGGATGACGTAGCTTCATCTACTTCTTCTCTCGAGGAAGCAGTCAAGACAGCTACCGATCTGATCCAGATCTTCAAAACTGGCGGGTTTGATTTAGTTAATTGGACTTCAAACTCGCTGGAATTGCTCGAACATATTCTCGAGTCGCACCATCAATCTGAATGCATTTCCTTCGACGATGGAAATACATTTAAGATATTAGGTTTGCGTTGGTTACCCGCTCAGGATACCTTTATTTTCGAAATATCAAGTCCCCCACCTGTTTGTACTAAACGCGCCATTTTATCCGCTACCGCTCGGTTGTACGACGTCTTAGGACTCGTCGGCCCTATAATTCTTTTCGCTAAATTAATCATTAAAGAACTCTGGCTTTTAAATCTCGATTGGGACGATATACCCCCTTCTCGCATTGTTAAAATATGGCAGCAATACTTAAAAGATTACCGCACATATCTAGTTTATCATTTCCACGCCATCTAGGTATAGAAACCGGTTCAATGGTTTCCTTAGTCGCATTTTCAGATGCGAGTGAATCCGCATACAATCAGTCGCCTATTATTTCAATCGTGTGCTCCAAATCACGTGTGGCATCCGCTAATCCTAAAATCACTCTCGCACGCCTGGAATTAAACGGAATACTTTTAATGTCGCGATTTCTTACTACCGTTTAATGACAGTTTATCTAAGCGACATAAAATCGAAAAAAAAAATCTTTCTCGGACTCTGAAGTAGCACTATGTTAGTCTGTTGCTTCGCCATACAGATTTAACACTTATATTGCCAACCGCATTTCTCAAATTCAGGAAAATATTTCACCTGAAAACTTATATCATATCGCTGGCTTACATAACACCGCAGACTGTGTATCTCGTGGGCTCACGCCTTCGCAGCTCATTCAAGATGAGCTATGGTTTAAGGGTCCATCCTGGCCTTCCTTGCCTAGACAAGACTGGCCTATACAGCGATTTTTACCCAACCAGCCTTCATTACCGGAAGAAAAAACCGTTTCACACGTGACTAAAGGTCACAGATAATGATAACCCGTTCTTAAAATTAGCTTCAGAGTGTTCCACTTGGGAAAAGCTGCTGGAAACTACTGTTTTTTCACTTCGATTTATAAAAAAATTGCCGCAAAACGATACAATCACCGCTGAAGATTTGAATACAGCTGAATTGGAATTAATTCGCGCGATCCAGTCTAAATACTTTTCCGAAGACATTAAGAATATTTCTAAAGGTCAACCGTGTTCGGCCAAGTTACGGAAATTGTTTCCATTTTTATGTAACGGACTTTTACGGTCGCTTATCGAATTCGACATTAGAATATTCTTCTAAACATCCGATTATACTTCCCGGGCAAGGACATATTGTTAGATTATTAATTGAATTTTTTCACCGCGACAATTGTCACGCCGGGCCGCAGTTATTAATTTCGATATTAAGATCCAAATATTGGATTATTTCCGCTAGGCGTGTGGTTTGACAGTACATACACAAATGCAATGTGTAAATGCAATGAGTTAATCCCAAGCCTACGTTTCCGCCTATGGCCGATTTGCCTAAAAGTAGATTAGAGCAATGCAAAGCGTTTTTACATACGGGCGTCGATTACGCAGGGCCGCTTTATATTACTCCTCACCGCGTACGAAGTGTAAAAGCTTATATTTGTATTTTTATTTGTCTCGTAACAAAAGCGGTGCATATCGAATTAGTATCTAACTTAACTTCTGCTTCGTTTATCGACGCATTCAAACGATTCATATCGCGAAGAGGTCCTTGTAATTTCTTGTACAGCGATAACGGGACAAATTTTGTCGCTTCATGAATTTTTACAAACCGCTGATTACTATCAAAGTTTTAGTCATGAACTCGCGAAGAACCGTATCACGTGGCGAATGAACCCTGCTACAACAAGTCACTTCGGAGGGATATCATATGGGAAACGAACGTTAAGAGCACCAAGTCGCTTTTATTTCGTACAATCGGCAATCAAGTTCTCACCTTTGAGGAGATGAGATGTCGACCATTCTTGTTCAAATTGAGGCAGTGCTAAATAGCCGTCCTCTTTATGTTTTGAGCTCTGGACCCATCAGAGCCATTAGCACTTACTCCCGCGCATTTTTTATCTACTTCTCCGCTAGAATGTTTACCCGCAGCCGACTTATCCGAAAAACGACCAGATCTGTTGTCCCGTTTCTTCTTAATGGATTCGATAGTTCAATCATATTGGAAACGATTCAAGTCGGAATATTTACATAATTTGCAACAACGCGAGAAATGGAATACTCCGTGTAACCCGATCACAGTCGGTACCGTAGTGTTGTTAAATGTAGATAATGCTCCACCCTTACAGTGGCCTTTAGGAATTGTAACCAATGTATACCCTGGTAAGGATGGTGTCGTTTGCGTAGCGGAAGTAAAAACTAAGACCGGTACTTATAAACGACCAGTAGTGCGGTTATGCCCGCTTCCGACTCAATAGTCAAAATATGTACTAAATACATATTTTCGCTCATAAGTAATAATAAGCTTGTACGTTAGATAAGTTTAGTTTAGAAATGTCATTGTATTTATCCGCTCTAGTTACTAAATTCCCACTACTTGAAGTTGCTGAATGTAGCGATTTTCTTGCTTTTCTAACCTTTTTTGAAGGGTTTCTTCTAGGCTGGGGGGATGTTGGATTTCGTATTCGTTCATAATTTTCATTGTAGGGTAGAAGTAAAAATGTCTTGCAAACTGCGTCACTATCCTATCATGTCCCATCCTTTTCCCACATGCACACCTGGACTATCGCTGTCCTTGTCACCACCGACGGTGACTGTGTGAAGATTCTCGAACACTTGAACGAGAGTAGCGTTACTAAGAGCATGCTCCCTTATTAATTTATTACTAATTTACGGTTACGAATTGCCTCGAATGCATTTACGAACTATTGTCTAAAACACTACGGAAAGTGTGTGTTTATGTGGTGAAAGGCGTCTGTGCACCCCCTCGTGCGCTGCCCTGAAGCCAGCAAGGACTCGAACCCTCTGCCGACCGACGCGGAGGATATATTGAAGACGGCGAATCTACAGGTCAGTGGTGCTGCATGTGTCGCATTTGCAAGGTCAGACCTACCTACGTACTTTTCAACCCCCGCAATAATACAGTCCACTAATCAATCAACCAGCTCCCTGCGTCTGGGATAAACGCAAACTATTTTATATTTCCGCCCAAGTATCTGGTGTAAGGCGCCACCAGATACAATACCTACATTCTAAGCGAATAAATGATTTGATTTTTTAAACTAGTAATCATTTCACAAATATTTCAGGCTTTTTAGCCAGTGGTTAAAGAAACTATAAAGAAGTACTCGTAGGCCCAAAGGTCAAAAGAAAAAAAAATATAATTAAAAGTACCTAAATACTAGAAAGATGTGATGAGACTACGACATATTTTCAAGAATTTAAATTAACTAATTATTCCGCATCAGCAGCAGAATCAAATGAGTGATGTGCCTCCACACCCACCTCCATATTCGCCATAGTCTTGTTTAAATCGTCGGCAACCTGTTATATAATTTCGGTTTTGAGATAATCAAATATAAAACCAATATACTTATATTGGTACTATGTCACACTTGGAAATGCTAAAAAATACTTATTTTAGCACTATTTTATACTTGGAAATGCTCACCAAGAAAATGGCAGCTGCCTTCATAATATATATTTAATATTAATTAATACTAAAATGTAAATAAGCAAATTCAAAGAGGCGCTTTAATTTTTTTATCAAAAACATGATAGATTTCACAAAAAATTCACAAGACATTCCCCTACGAATAAGCTATAAGACTAACAATTTGACAACAATAAGATTTTGTTTTTCTACTAAGGTTGACATGAATAAATTCTGATTCATGTATTGTATATACCTACTCGTACTTATCCTCAAGATGTTAAAAATATTTTTTTACAGAGCACAACAAGCGATACACTCACTTCGACTGTTCACAATATAGAAGCATTTCTAGGCGCGTATTAATCTCATTTTTGACTTTATCTTACTTAATATTTACAGGAGTAATTGCATTGACAATATAGATAGTATATAGTAATTTGACAGTGGAAATGTTAATAGATAAATATCATATGGATATCTTGTGTTTTTGTGAAACCTGGTTAAAACCAGATAGGATGTGGTTTAATGTAAATAATTTTTCAGTTGCCAGTGCGTACAACAGGTCTTCTTTAGTCTTCAGTACCTTGATATTATGCAATAGTTATTTCAGATATAAGGAAAGGAGGTAGCATGTGCAGAGGTTGAAGACCATTACTTTCTTATGTGTTTATAGACCACTAGAGCCTCAAACTTGTCATCATTTTTAATCATAATGGAAGGTATACTAACTAAACTTTTGATCATCAATGATGATAATTTTACTGTACAAAGTGCGTTTGTAAGAAAAAGCGCCATTCGCGGTGGATCTTTAGTTCTTGTTTCAAACAAGTTGAAATGTAAACAACGTTTAGATTTAGTTAATCTTTCCATCGAGCGCACTATTGAGTTGTCTTGTGTTGAACTCGAGCGATACATTATAATTTGCGTGTATCGACCCCCCTCTGGTGATTTTATTAGTTTTGAATCGGTAATGGAGGATTCACTCAATAGGTTAAAATCGAGTAATAAAAGTATAATTTTATGTGGAGATTTTAATATTAATATCTTAGATGTTACTCCACTAAGTATTATCTTAGATGTTACTCCACTAAGTATTAGACTTCTTAATCTGTTTAGGTCTTATAATTTAATTAACTTGTTTATTGAACCTACTAGGATCACGGCATCTTCGTCAACTTGTCTTGATAATTATATTTAGTGATAGTGACGCCAAAAATAAATTAGTGTTAATGATTTAACGTCTGACCACTGTGGTTTATTAGCTGGTTTCCCCATGCCATTACATAAAAAGCCGCATAAAATAGAATGTAGCCCTTATACATCTAGTCGTTGCAATAAATTTAAAAATAATATAGCTCATAGAATAACACCATCTGTAGTAGAACACGAGAATCCTAATGAAATGTATGGAGCCCTTTTTGATGTTGTGCAAAAAGAGTACCAATCTACTTTCATAACTAAAACTATCATCATTAATGGCACCTCCGTTGGCTAGAACCAATGGGCCACTCCGGGTATTTATAAAAGTAGAGCAAGACTATACGAGTTATATGGTTTGAAAAAATATAGGTTTGATACTCATTTCCTAGAGCATGTCAAAAATTATTCAAAATTATTTAAAAAGGTTAGTGTTTTAGCTAAATCAAAATTTTTAAGCGATACAATAAAAAATCCAATAATAAAGTAAACACTTGGAAAATTATTAACAATGAAACGGGTAAATCGGTAACCAAGATAAACAACTTGAGATTATGGTCGATAATAAATTAGTTACTAAAGCAGCTGAAGTAGCTGAGGCGTTTAATGAGTTTTTTGCCAACATACCTATAACTACGACTCGTTTTTTAAATTCGTCCCCATCTAAAACTGAAAACCTTTTGCTTAGTAGTTTGTCTAAAAGTAGTCGATTATTTAGCTTCGAACATGTAACGCCTCGTGATGTAGTTAATGTTTTTAATACACTCAAGTCTAAAAACACTGGTGATTACTGGGGAATCTCCATTAAACTTTTAAGTAGTATAATAGATATCGTAGCCAGTAGATAATAGGTATCTAGCTGTTACTTTTAATAAATGTGTTGATTTAGGAACTTTTCCTGACCTCATGAAGAGTAGTAAAGTCATACCATTATTTAAATCAGGTAATAAAAATGACATTGGCAATTTCAGGCCTATTTCTATTTTACCAGCATTCAGCAAAATATTTGTAGTTAATACTCAAGCAGTTGCTAAGACATTTTAATTTAAATAGCGTCCTTCATATTGAACAATATGGCTTTACAAAGGGTCGTTCGACTACAGATGCGGATGTTGCTCTGCTGAAACACATATTTAACGCATAGGAGAACTCTCAAAATGCTATTGGAGTTTTCTGTGATCTTTCCAAAGCCTTTGATTGCGTGCACCATGACACGCTTTTGCGTAAACTGCGTCATTACGGTGTGCTAAACGAAGCTCTCAACGTTTTCATATTTAAATAATAGGTCGCAATGTGTAGATGTTCATGGTGTAAAATCTTCCGGGCTACCAGTTAAGTTAGGTGTACCGCAAGGCTCAATACTGGGTCCATTCTTGTTCTTAGTGTATATCAATGACTTACGTTTCTATTTAAAGGGTATCTGTAAAGTTGTACTGTTTGCAGATGATACCTCTCTTATTTTTAAAGTAGACAGGAATAGACAAGATTTTGACAGTGTAAACAGTGCACTGTCAATGGTTACGGATTGGTTTACGACAAATAACCTAGTTCTCAATGCCAAGAAAACGAAATGTGTAAAGTTTGCCCTTTCAAATGTTAGAAATCTAGGACCCAACATCGTCTTAGATAAAGAGGTGCTTGAAACTGTAAGCTCGGCAGTTTTTCTGGGCATAAAAGTAGATGCCAAACTTCAGTGGGGCCAACATATATCGAGCCTAGCGGGAAGGCTCAGTTCGGCCGCCTACGCTGTCAGGAAAGTAAGACAATACACTGACGTTGATACAGCTTGGTTAGTCTTCTTTAGTTATTTTCATAGCGTTATGTCCTACGGTATTCTGCTGTGGGGCAAAGCTGCAGATATTCAAAATATGTCCTCCAAAAACGAGCTATTCGAGCAATTTACGAGCTAGGTGCCAGAGTTTCTCTGAGAGATTTTTTCAATGATATCGGTATCCTCACAGTTGCATCACAATTCATCTTCGCCAACATCTTAAATATTAGGCAAAATATAATATTTATAAATATACTTATACACTAAAAACAGTCATATTATTCACAATGTTAACACTAGAAGTAAGGATAAACTACGTTTTCCCTTTCACCGGCTTCATAAGGTTCATAACTCATTTGTTGATCTTGGTATAACCTTTTATAACAAGCTACCCTCTTCTTTGCAAGATTTGCCTTTTAATGCGTTTAAAACTAAAGTAAAGTCCAACCTTTGTTCAAAGGCTTACTATTCTATCAACGACTACTTAAATGATAAGAATAGTTGGTCGCTGTGATTAACTGAGATTAATTCAAGAAAATGTTTAAATGTTCTTTCTCCAGAATTAGTTTACCTACTGACAGGTTATATGAGTTTATATAATTGTTTATAATTTTACTTTATAAGTCAATTTATTTAAATTTTATTCTAATTTATTGTTGACATAATCTACTCATTACAATGTTTTTTTTTTGTGAGTTGTATTGCAATATGTGGTTAGCTAGCGACCTCGACAATTATTTATTTTACCTCGATGGTCCTAGTTTATCAATTATAACTTCTAGTTACAGCTATATGTAAGCGGGCACACCCTGTATGCCTGAAGGCTTTATTTTCTTTATTAAATATTGTTTACGTTTAGTTGTTTTTATTTCTGCTTGAGTCTAGTTCTTGATGTTTTTGTTTAGTATATTGGCGTGTGCTAGCTGTCTTCCACTTCTTCTTCCCAGCAAAAGCACTAGGAAGTGGTGAAGGGTGGGCGTTTTGGGGGCTGTCTTATGTAATTTTGACGTTCAAAAAGTGCTGATTCTCAGCCTAGTTTGAATAAATGACTTTTGAATTTGAACATGATTTTATTTAGAGATAATAAAATAGTTTTTTTTTGTGGTGTCCTAAATATTGATCTATTTGTAAATTCACCTGAAAAATCTAAGCTCATCATTGTCATTGTTTAAATCTTTCAAATTAAAATGTATATTTAATGTAGCAACTAGAATAACAACAACCTCAGCTACATGCATAGATAATGTATTTACTAATTGTAAAATAAAATACTCGTCCCTAATTAGTGGCGTCAGGTCTAATCATACAGGTCAACTTGTAGCCTTTGAATCATATACAAAATTACGTTTAAATACAACTATTCAGTTAAGACCTCTTTCTAAAAATAAATTGAAAATGTTTAATAATAATGTTCTTAGCAGTCTTTCAACAGCTAGTTTTGATTCACAAGACCCCAATATAAACAACGGTGCATTAGTTTCTACAGTATGCCAAGAATTCAATAAAGCATGTCCTGTACAAAAAGTAACAATAAATACTAAACCAAAATTTAACGAATGGGCCACTGCTGGCATTAGAAAAAGCAGAGATATTTTATACAATGTGGAGCAGGACGACTGACATTCCTCAAAACCACATAAAGAGTGTCATGTTTTTTACCCGTATACAAAAAATCAAACAAATCCAATGAATACTTTAGCCACAGGAAATTATTTTTCATTTTCTTATTTTTCAACATGATGTAGATCTGAGTCCGTAATAATAGGTAAACATTGTAAGGTCAAGAACCTGTGCAAAACGTTTGATTCTATCCTCTACGTCTCAATATGCTTGAGAGACAGAGAAAGGTGTCATACGATTCCACTCTGACGCGCCCCGCCCAGTTCCACAAAATAATACTACAATTAGAAAGATAAAGAAATATTACTTACGCAAATTATGCATTAAAGGTGCATAGACAATTGCGAGTGTGTGTGTAAGCGGAATTTTTTCGGCAGTCTCGGGACTCGGCACAGTCAGTGCATAGCGGCGCCCTTTGAGGAGCGCACACGGCTACTTTTTTATCACGAGAAGAGCCGCGCGCGCATTGTTGTGATTTTGTGAAAAAATTTAGTTGTTATTTGTGATTAAAGACGATATAATGTGACTTATTGTTCAGTGTTAGTTTAATATAAGTTAGTTAATTAGGTATCGATGTCGCTTGTGCATAACGAACAACGGTGGAAACCTTGAAAATTTATAAATTTGACTATTGATGTGTGTAAATTCTGATTGTGATGTGATATTATGTGATTAATTATTCAATCAGTGATCTTTTAATTAACAACGCGCAACTTAGTGAGTTTATGCCGCTAATTTGTTGTTCTCCGACTAAACTACCTACCCACGTCCACCTACGCCCCGCACCGCAGCGCAGGCGCCGCACCCCGCCGCGACCCGCATCGGGCCGCACAACAGGTTAGTGACTTTTCGTAGATAAAGCGTGTTTACTTTTTATGCAGTTGATTCTGCTATTTATTTTGTTTGAAAATTGCAATTTTTCAATTTTCCATTAACTACTAATCTTCGTATTTTAAAATGTTTCTATGGACTAGTACTGTGCTCGTTTTAATTTAATGTCGTAAGTCCAGATCCACATTGTATAATTTATATAACGAAAAATCATTGACTTCTGATGAAGCTGTTCATAATTATGTAAGAAACTATTCAAAGATATTTAAAAGAGTCTGCGCCCAACTAAATCAAAATTATTAAGTAACAAAATTAGTATTTCTAGCAATAAAATAAAAGCTGTGTGGCAGGTAATTAACAAAGAAACTGGAAACACGAAACAGCGAGAACAGAATGAAGTGTTTTTAAAAATTGATAGTGAAATAATTTCAGATAAGTTAAAAGTTGCTGAGACACTAGAAAATTTATATACCAACATCCCAATAGAAGTTACGAAATCTCTCTCCTCATCATCTATACTAGCTGAATCTCTTCTAAAAGAAAACTTCAGTAAGAACATTCCAAGTTTTGAATTCAAGCCTATTTCTATTGTCACAATTAAAAGAGCATTCAAAAGTCTTAACTTAAAAAACACTGAAGACTTATGGGGAATTTCCGTTAAGGTTCTTGGAGATATCATTGACACAATTGCCCCTGTCCTAACAGGTATATTGAATCAATGTTTAGATAGCGGTACCTTTCCTGATTAAATGAAACATAGTAAAATAGTACCAATTTTCAAATCGGGTAGTAAGAGTGATCCCTCTAATTATAGACCTATATGTGTTACCAGCATTGAGTAAAATATATATAAAAATAACGCTAGACCAGATGTTGTCACATTTTGTTGTTTAATTCAAATGGGATTTTACATAGTCACCAGTTTGGTTTCACGAAAGGTAGGTCGACAACTGACGCTGAAGTAAAACTCATCAGTCACATTTTGGAATCCTGGGAGAACTCCCATGATGTAATTGGTATTTTCTGAGACCTCTCAAAAGCGTTTGACTGCGTTGACCACAATACACTGATCTGTAAATTACACCACTATGGAATTCGTGGACAAACTGCTGACCTTGTTCTTTCCTATCTATCAAACAGGCAACAAAAAGTAAACGTTAATCGGGCGACATCCTCGGGGTCTCTCGTTAAAATGGGCGTGCCTCAAGGTTCAATTCTTGGCCCTTTTTATTTCTAGTCTATATAAATGACCTTCCTTATATGATGGCTAACTTATCGGATATAATTCTATTTGCTGACGACACTTCTCTAATTTTTTAAATAGATAGAAAAGATACAGATGTCTTACATATCAACGATAGTCTAGCTGTTCTTTCGAAATGGTTCGCAGCTAATAATCTTTTACTCAATGCGAACAAAACTAAATGTAACTCAAGTTGGTCTAAATTTAAAACTTGATGGCAAACAACTAGACGCAATAACGGAAACTATATTTTTGGCAATTACTTTAGTTTCATAATTGCAATGGGGCACCCACATTAGAAGAACTCTTCAGCTTAAACTCTTTCGGGTAGATTAAGTTCAGCTGCATATGCAGTAAGAAAAATAAGGCAGTTGACTGATACAGTCAGAGCTAGGTTAGTATACTTTGCTTATTTCCACAGTATTATGTCTTATGCCATTCTGCTGTGGGGATCGGCAGCTGACGTAGATTCAATTATCATCTTACAAAAGAGAGCAATCCGCGCTGTCTATAAAATGGGTCCTTGCGAATCCCTTCGAAACAAATTCATAGAAATCGATATACTGACTCTGCCTTCTCTTTATATCATATAAAGTATTTTGTATGTTCGAATAAAACTTAGGACTTTTCAAAATAAGAAGCGATTTCCATAATATAAATACACGTTGTAGACATGAAATAGTGATACCCAAATTTAGATTAACTAAAACAAGCAAGTAATTTCTTATAAACAGTATCCGCTTTTATAACAAGTTGCCTAAGTCAGTTACGGAACTTAGCGATGGGAAGTTCAAAACCCACATTAAAGGCGTTCTTATCAAGAATGCATATTATAAAATTAAAGGCTATGTTGAAGACAAGGAAGTTTGGCAATAATTCCTTCTGCACATGTGGCTTCCCTGGTAGCTCATTAACCTCGTTGCCTCGATACTGTAGCGCGTCTAATATGTTTGCGCAAGCCCGCACCGACGGCTTCTATGCTATTGTACGCAAAAAAACAGCGTCGCTTCTGAGGAGAGTGAGAGGCAGACAAAACAGCATCCTGAAAACTGTAGCCGAGAGCTTCGGCTCTCCGATTGTACAGCAGTTTGTGCGGAGGTTGATTGTTACTAACACTAGGCAATAAGTTATTTTTTGTATGTTACTAACACCATATGGATAGTTGTGTCCGAAATAAAGCAATTCTATTCTATTCTATTCTATTAACGGCAAATTGTGTAAGAGTCTATTTACTGCTTCCAAATTACCATGTTTATATATATATATGTGGTAATATGGGAGCAGTAAATATTTTATACTTTTTAATTTTTAAATTCGTCCTTAAATAGATAGATAGATAGATAAATCGTTTATTTAGTGCACACAAAAAACAGCACAGCATACAAAAGCACGATTAAATAATTACTATACTGCAAGGTGCCAATATACAAACAAATATAAAAAGAAGAAAAAACAAGACATTGTGATGACACACTTTACACTATTGGCTATGAGCTATGACACACTTTAACAAACATAAAAAAGGTGCGGTGTGCGCTTCAAGGTTGCACCAAATGGGAGTCCAGCTCAGCATATGCCAGGCAAATATACCTGACGCTGATATTCTGCTGAATCCCTGCAGTGACATACGGACGTCGAGTAGACGAGATAAATATGCGAGTTATTGGTGTTGTGGAAAAGTGGAATGTGCGGAGTGAAATGTAAGTATACCCGCAATTTAAATATTGTATTCTACAGTAAAGTTTAGCACTTGGTGTTCGATGATTATTGTGTATTTGATTACTTGATTATTTAAATAGATAACTGTATAATGTATAAATTATTAATCTTATTATGATAATAGTGGCCTAAGTGTGAATAAAATAATCGAATTGAATGGATTCAAATGTGTTTGCAATAAATAAATAATTATAGGTAAATATGCATATGTACTATAAATTTATAACCGTTAACTAACAATAGATCCACAAATCATTAAATTATTACTATTCCCTTTGTTCACAGACATTGTGACCACGAGTTGCACTGCAAAAGAAGAATGACTCGGAAAGAAGTTATTTAAAAATGGCGTTACGTGACTTCTTGGTGGGATTGAGAATATCCTTGACATAATCACGCTATTATTTGACATTATATACCTACAATTTAACTTCAACTCTTTATTAGTGGCTTTTATGAACATGATAATTATTCAGAATTGTCACAGCTGTAATAGCAATCACGTCATTTCGTTTACAATACGTTTTTATTTTTAATAATTTATTCATCTATATACAGATTATTTTCTATTTTGTGAATTTGACAACGCTGTAAGCTTAGTGGGCTGTAGATTTGCTGACCATAATTATTTTGTTAAGTACCTGGTACTTTTTGAAAGACCTACACTGTCCTCCCATACCTAATAACATTGTTATTTGAAAATATTGTAAAAGCCAATTATTTTAAAAGAGTAACCGTGGAGTTTCTTGCCGGCTCTTCTCCATAGGAAACGACCAATTGAAAGCGTGCACCTAGCTTCTGACGTACACTACTACTACTACTAGTACTAGTACATCTTTTTGTCAGTGTATAGAGTACCGAAAGTGGCACTTTAACACTATCGATTATAGTGCCGTCAGCTTGCAGCATGCTTGTAAGTACATAATTTTAAAAAGCCGCACGTGGTATTTATAGTACGATCGGCTTATAGTACCGTCAGCTTGCGGCATACTAGTACATCATTTCAAAAGCCGCACGCTTTATTATACGGCGTAGTCAACGGGGCTCCTAATTCTGAATGGTTAAAAAAAAATAACGACGAAAGTGATGGTGGAGTCTATGTTCACTCGCTCACTAGACTACCCCGCTATCCCCTTTGAACCTTACCTGTTGTTGTTCGCTCGCTTTTGCATCCTAAGTTCTCCTAGTAAAAATAGTACGCGTGGTTTATTTTTTAAACGGCATATGTAGCAATTATTCAACGATAGGTAGCAAATACATAGTAGCAATTAGGTAGCAATTTTTAAGAAAAAATAAACCACTTTTTGAGGTGACCAGCCATCCGCTGGTCACCTCAGAAAGTGTTTTTTTTTTAAACTACATAGTAAGGACTATATTTCCAATCCAATATTCAAGTGATATAAGATCACTTGAATAGACACAAAAAATACAGAAACGCTGAAATGTGTAATTTTTTTTTCTTACCAAAAGCATAAATTAGAATTTCCATTCATTCAGAAAAAAGTACCTTATGTCCTTCTCCAGGATGCCATCTATCTCCTTGCCAAATATTATCGAAATCCATACAGTGATTTAGCCGTGAAAAACTAACATACAGACAGACAGACAGATGGATTTTAGTAAATTTTCTCAGTCCAGCTTAGCGAAAATACTAATAACATAGTTTCGTTTTATAAACGGCTTTTTAACGAGTTATACTTATATTTCACAATAATAAATAAATTAGAACCTGATATGGAGTGCCGAAAAATAAAACAAGCATTTGAATGTTTTGCAGCGTCTCTAGCACTTAATGCGACGATTGGGTAATGCCGGCCGCACACCATCAAGCAAAATCGACAGTCAATGGTGACAGCAAAACCTGTGCCAGTCATATTGCTGTTTCCCGATAAGCGAATAGTTTCCGAGCCAACGAGTAAGATGTTAAAACATGACCCACAAAACATTTTTTTTTTTAGAACTAATCACATGAGAATGGACTCACGACCATAAGATTTTAAATGAAGTTCAGACTGTTTGGCTCTAGTGGACTATCAATATCCGTGAATGTCAGATTCGCGGGTGTATTTTTCAAAAATGGTCGAAGTATATCTAAAAAATAGAACCTAATTAGTACCAAATTGTCGGCATGGTTGGCGCAGTGGTTAAGCTATTGACTGCTGCACTGCGTGTCGCGGGTTCGATTCCCGCACGGAACATATATTTGTATGACCTACAAGTAGTCTGGCTGTTTGTGTATGTGAGTTTATATGTCTGTACGATACAGGAGAAATTCCTAGTGTAAAGGTTCCTAGGGCAACGTTTGAAAAAAAAAAGTTTTACTACTTGTTACATTATTTAATACCATGCTTTTAAGCAAATAAATATTATTCTATTCTATTCTATTCTATTCTATGGATATTTAGTACCTAATTGGTACCTCTCTAAGGCTTCGTTCAGACGCAACGTGCACGCTACGCGCATCAGCACCCTCGATTTGAAATTGCCTCGCTTTGTCCTGTGCGTGGTCGGCGCGGGTTATCTGATAACCAGCGCCGACCACGCACAGGACCTGCACACGCGGCTTAGAACAAATATCAACGTGAGTTAGACGCGGGTGCTGATAAACAGGTTGTTATAATATGTATATTGTTTATTTGACACAAGTAGAGGAAACCGGGGATACTTGACTATGAAACAGGTGGAATGACAATTAACTCCCTTTAAGTGGTCTACACACCAAAGCCGCTGACCCGGCGGCACGGATCGCCGGCCCAACCCGCCGGCCTTATTTTGTACAATCATGCCGCCGGCTTGCGCCCGCGCGGGCAAGCCGGCGGGGCAGCATGCCGATGCCGACGGCATCCCTCTCCACTCACTCAGTCAGTTGCCCGCCGGCTTTCATAGAGTAGTGACGTATCACTTATTCATTCTCTGTTGTTGTGATGTGAAGTGTCGGCACTTTTATTTTTTATCAACTAACCAATATGGAGTGGGACGATGCAACAGTTATAAAACTAATAGACCTCTATCATTTAAAATAAATATTATGGAACCCAAAAAACCGTGACTACAAAAGCCGGCCAAAGCGTTACGACGCATTTAATGAAATTGCCAGTGAATTTGCTACTGATGTTCCGGAAATCGAGAGAAAGATAAAAAAATTAACTAGTCATTATTACCGAGAGAAAAAAAAGAAGATAATTCAAATAAGTCTGGTGCGGGTACTGATGATATTTATCATAGTAAATGGTTTGCCTACAAATCACTAAATTTTCTGCGGAACAAAAATGTGCCTACTGGAACCACCGATACTGTAAGTAAAGTTTTTTTTTTTTTAAATTTATAATCAGGCAACTAGGGCCCCATAGACATATAATTATATTAGTTTATTTATTAGTGTATCTTTGTATTTACATTTTAACCCTTTCCCGGGCATTGGCAAAATAGTTGCCACTCAGGTAAAAAAAAGTGTTTGAAAAAAAAATAATTGAAATGTTGAAGACTTATTCAGTGCCTTTAATAAAATCCATAATAAAAAAATACACAATAAATGTTGATTTTGACTAGATATACTTATTTATTTTTTATTAAATAAAAGTAAAACGGCTAAACGGGCAGTCTTTTTCGTCTTTTTTCGCAGAACACACCGTCGACGAGCCACGATTCACAACGAGATTCACAATCAAATCAAAATGATTTACCACAGATGTCGCCAGGTGATTCACAATCAAATCAAAATGATTTACCACAGATGTTGCCAGAAAATACAACTTGGCAACGAAATAAACGTCCTAAAATCAACCCTAATAAAGAGTTGATATCCGAAGCATTGAATATTATGAAGAATGTCTCCCAACGACCAAATGTGACAAAAGATGAGGATGGTTTATTTGGAGATTATATTGCGGGTCAGTTAAGACAAATGGATCGACAAATGAAAGCTATTGTGAGACATCGGATCAACAATATAATATTTGAAGCCGAAACTGGATATAGATCCGATACATTTACGGAATTTGCAAGACCAAGTAGTGTTTCTAGTTCACACAGTCATCCAGGATACTATACAGCATCTTCACTTCAACAGACGGTTGTAAGCCCTTCTACAAATAACTTAACTTCTTCTGAATACTCTGCCCAAACAAACCCAGATCCACAAACAATTCAACCTTCGTCACTAGAAACATTTGCTGAAGAATACCTAGCTCTAAATCCTTCTGATAGTGTTATAAAGTAATCTTCAAAATATGTTATAAATATTTAATTTTCTTTTTGGTATAATAAAGGTAGCTATAGGTAGCCCCATTAAAGTTAAATTTAAAATTAGTGTTGACTATTCCCTTCACACGAGTAGAGCTTGATATATGTGCGAAAGGAATAGCAAGATTTTAATTTTAGTTTAGTGACACTTCTACTGTTACCAATAGTTAATATCATGTTATTGGTTTACAAAAACACATTTCTTATTTTGTTTAAAACTTTATTATACGAATCACAATAAAAGTGTATCTCACTATGTGTAATTTACGATTTTAGATTTAATGGATAATACATGGAACTACTTTAATGATTAAAAATAATATTGATTATATGAGTTGAGTTATTGGTTATATTGCCATTCTAATCCTCCGACACTAGAAAGAAAATAATGAGTCAACTCCACTCTTGTATCCTCAGCGGTCACTGTAGTATCCGAGGTTTGATTGTCTTCTCCTGACATACTATCTAAGCAACTGTCGTTTTCAAGATGTCTACGCCATTCACCGGGAAAGACTTCTCCTTGATTATTATCAGTATCGTTTTCGTTTTGCTGAGTTGCAGCGGTTCGTTTGATATAATTAAATAAATGTATACACGCCAAAGTTACAGTAGTAGCTTTTTCTGGGATTAGCTGAATAGGTCTATGAAAAATCTTAAATTTGTGTGTTAACTGCCCAAACACGTTTTCAACTACTCTTCGCCCTCGACATACGCGATAGTTAAAAACCCTCTTAGATGATCCCATTGTGATTACCATCATAAGCCTTTATAATATGGGGTTGCAGAGGAAACGCGTCATCACCCAAAAAAAAAATACGGTACTGGTAGATTCCTTCCGGGTAAAGGGGTTTTATGTGGTATATTCAATTCATTATCATTTAACAATCGACATAATGCTGAATTATTAAAAACCCCACCATCTGAAATCCGACCCTGACATCCCACATTAGCGTACAAAAAGTTGTAATCAGCATCTACTAAAGCAAAAAGCACAATACTGAAATATTTTTTATAGTTTATATAATCACTTCCACTTTTTGGGGGACATTGAAGTTTTATGTGTTTCCCATCCATTGACCCAAGACAATTGGGTATTTGCCATCTTTTTAAATATTCATCTGCAATTTCTCTCCATCCTTCCTGACTTCTTGGAATTTTCACATAATCTGAAAGTCCTTCAACTAAAGCATCACATACTTCAGGAATAATGCTTGAAATTAGTTGAGGAGATACTTTAAAGACGTCGCACAGGCTACTAAAAGAATTTCCTGAGCTTAGGTATTTTAACGTTATTGACAATCTTTCCACTGGTGAAACTGCTTTTCTGTAATTTGTGTCTTGTTTAGCTATTTTGTGTCCAACAATATTCAGTAAATATTCAAAGTCGGTACTGGTTAATGACAGGAAAGTCTTAAAAGAAATGGGTTTGTATAGAACCAAGTCATCTTCCTTTAAATCACTTAATCTTTGACAAGTACTGTATTTATTGCGACTCATTAAACTTGGCCTAACCCAACACTTTCGTGTGTTGAGGGATCCACCGATAATAACTCCACAAACTGCTATTATTAAATCACTGTTATCGTCCTCCTCCATGTCAATCTGAAAATACTACTTCTGAATTATTCGAAACACACACGTCCAATCTCTACGACTATTTGGCAATTACTAGAACACCACATGCCGCGGCTGTCGTGCCGCCGGCATTGCCGCCGGCAAAGTCATTCGGCTTGGACATTCTGAAGCCGCCGGGTTAACCCGCCGGCACTAAGCCGCCGGGCTGTGCCGCCGGGTCAGCGGCTTTGGTGTGTAGACCACGTTACGTTTTCACGGTGTTTTTTTTTTTTACAGAAAAAACCGCGGTACGCAACACATTTTCGTAAACAATTACGAGAAATTCGTTTCATTTTGACAGTTCAGCAACATTCATTGCGTTATTTACGTTGTTGAGCAGATTGTTTTTTCGAACTTATGACGCAATGGATTTGCAATTTTATTTCAAATTCTGAATTATCGTGTATTACTTAATTAGGATACGAATCTATGTACTTGAATATAAAAATTAATAATTATAAGCTATTAGTAGCAATGACACTAATTATATTACAATACCAGAGTATTGTCTAGTGGCAGAGTGAGTGAGTGTCAGAGTGTTGCCTGAACATTAAAGGGTTATTCAGTCTATGTTAGTTTATCAGAATAAACTAACATAGACGGAATAATCCTTAATGTTACAGGCAGAGGGTTCAAATTCGTTCGTCTTTTGAGTGGGTCAGGTAACAGCAATTACCCATTGTACTTGCTTAGTGCACTGTATAGGGATAATCACCGGTTGGTGCCTCATTTTATAAGTGTTTGAAGAGCCTCTTCGGCCCCTCGTACGCTTTCCAAAGTACCGGGGCCCTACGGTACCGAGATAGTGTCAGACATTTTTAAAATAACAATTAAATAATCCATTTAATATTTATTCCACCACTATTTTTCCGTGAGTCGACCGATACCTACTAACGACACCTGTGGCAAACATTTACAGTTTTCTTCCCCATTGAAGTCATAGACTCTTCACAGAGTAGAAATCTAGGGAGGTAGGTTCTATATTATATTTAATCATATTTCTGTGTCTGTACACGATATTAAAAGAAAAACACAAAATATAATTATGACAATAAGTTGTATTATGTAAAATGAACATTTTACACTGATTGAATAGTTAATACAATGTCTGATCTTCATCTCATTTTTTTTTAAAGATAGGCTCGCCTATTTGCCGCAAACGTGCGGAGTACGCGAGCCTATCATTTAAAAAAATGAGACAGTGGACATGTGGCATCAGCCCCTCTTCATTCAGTCCGCCGCCGGCGGCGCCCCTGCCGCTCTGGAACAGATAAAAACTTTATGTCACACACATATCATCACGCAAATGTATTCCGCCAAGGAGTAGGCAGAGCCTTGGCGGTATAGAATACTGATTTGCTGCCCGATCCAGTCATCGAACCTTGGGCAAATGATAGCTAGATAGACTAATGAAACAGCCGAATTTATGTAACGTGTCGGAAATAGAAGCACACACAACATGAAATGTTTCATGTGTCTGTCAGCGGGGCCAACTGCCCACACTCGGCAAACTGAAAGACAGAAACGCTGCTTGCGGTAGATATAGGTGAGGCAGTGGTATGTACTTTCCCGGGCGAGCGTTGGCCACAGCTTAAGGAAGTACCTACGGTTTCTGAATTGAGAATTTGAAATTGAGAACTTGCCAAACTGTAATTTCAATCATCATCATCATCAGTTCAGCCCAAAGCCGTCCACTGCTGGACATGGGCTTCACCCACTTTCAATGAAGCGGCGAAATTCTAAATTTCTTACGATTTTTGGGTTCCGTACCTCAAAGGGAAAAAACGGAACCCTTATAGGACCACTTCGTTGTCCGTCCATCTGTCTGTCTGTCAAGACCCTTTTTCTCAGGAACGCGTGGAGGTTTCAAGTTGAAATCAATATCAAATACGTCCACGTAATGCTCCCTCGTAGCTCTACAGATGCGGTTTATTGTTCTCATGTATAATTCCGGCTAAGGCCAGGCGGCACACAATGTGTGACATTGTGTACCGCGCACTGTTGACATAATCTACTCATTACAATGTATTTTTTTAATGAGTTGTATTGCAATATGTGGTTAGCTAGCGACCTCGACAATTATTTATTTTACCTCGATGGTCCTAGTTTATCAATTATAACTCCTAGTTACATCTATAAATAAGCGGGCACGCCCTTTATGCCTGGAGGCTTTATTTTCTTTTTTAAATATTGTTTACGTTTAGTTGTTTTTATTTCTGCTTGAGTATAGTTCTCGATGTTTTTGGTTAGTATATTGGCGTGTGCTAGCTGTCATATGCCAATTAATTTATAATTTAAATTATGTTTTGCGTAATGTAAAAATCTTGCATACTATTTGTATAGAATATTTTTTTTTTTCTAACTGAACCGACAGCTGTGCTGCTGGGGACTTTGTTGCGCCACTTCTTCTTCTCAGCAAAAGCACTAGGAAGTGGTGAAGGGTGGGCGTTTTGACTATCTTATGTAATTTTGACGTTCGAAAAGTGCTGATTCTCAGCCTAGTTTGAATAAATGACTTTAGATTATTATTTTTTTATTGCGCCCGGGCCGTCAAGCCCTGCTGGCACACAATGTGCGACAGTGACTTCATGCGGCTTCCATCTCTATTTTTACTTATAATTAAAGTCTAATATCGTCTGTGGCATTTTTAGTCTATGGTCTTTAGGGGTATGAGGAACAGGGTGTAAAGTTCACTCATCCACCATAGGAAAGGGAGGATCCTCCAACCAGACGGGTGTTGTGTCTGGCGGGCCGACTGCCCGACTGTTGATTTCGGATTGTCTATCTATGTCGTTCGCGCGGTAAACTCAAATTGCGCGATGCAGGATTTGTGTGACGTCATGTCTTTGATGCGTAGTTCGTATGTGGTGGTGTAACCGCTACATCACTCCCCTCCGGAGACCGGAGGTCGATAGTGGGCTGAGTCTTGTATCTTGCGATGCTTCACAGTGCCAGCTAAGGTTCCAGTGAGTTGGAACCGGGTGCCGCACAGTTCGCGGTGAGTCGGAACTGTCTGCCGTGATTGCGGCGATTGTGGTGATTGAGGTGATTGCGGTGATTGAGGTGATACCGGTGATTGCGCTGATTGAGATGATTGCTGTGATTCCCCAATGAGTCGGGGTGATGAGGCTGAGGATGATGACCAGTAATGCGCGTTCGCTGCATGCTGGTGGTCAGGATACCCGTTGAAGCTGAGGGTGCTGGCTGTCTGTGTGACTCGCCTCACAAAAGCTTGCGGGAGTGATGATGATGACGTCACGCTGAAATAGTTGCACGAAGGCTGCGTTGACGTTCATACTCGGGGTCACCAATTTAGGGGTATGTGGAACAGGGTGTAAAGTTCACTCATCCACCATAGAAAAGGGAGGATCCTCCAACAAGACGGGTGTTGTGTTTGGCGGGCCGACTGCCCGACTGTTGATTTCGGATTGTCTTATCTATGTCGTTCGCGCGGTAAACTCAAATTGCGCGATGCAGGATTTGTGTGACGTCATGTCTTTGATGCGTAGTTCGTATGTGGCGGTGTAACCGCTACAGGTCTGATAAATATTCTTGTCCAATAAATAAAAAAAAGCAAAAATTTAAAATAGGAAAATAAAAAAAATGTGGAAACTGACGTTTGACACAGAGCGGAGTGCGCGCGTGGTTAACATTTCAGCCAGTCATCTGTTATTATTAATTTGTTATAAATACAATTCTCAGAACACGAGCTCGGCTATTAAAATCAAAAATATATACTAGGCAAAATAAAAAATAAAAGTGAAAACTGTCGTTTGACACAGAACGGAGTGCGCGCGTGGTTAGCCAGTCATTTGTTTTTATTAATTTGTTATAAATATAATTTTCAAAACACGAGCTCGGCTTACAGCATAATAATATGGTCTGTTTATTCACAAAACCAAAACAGTTTACATTATGAGCCTAGAGTTAAAAGAAGCAACAGCAGAGCGTTTTTCGTAAACAAGGTCAGAATGAAGTCACGCTGTCGGAATGCGAGCTAGGCTTAAGGGTTATTGCGTCATCGGCACGCAGGGCCATAAAGGGATGTAACCAATATTTTGTAAAATATTTTGATTTAAAAGAGTGTCCGCGGAGTTTCTTTCCCGTTCTTCTCCATAGGAACCTACTACGTTTTGGAATGGGCAACTAGCTTCATCCTTCTCACTGACCGACTCCTTGACCATTCATAAGTGCCTGTAATTGGTTTATTTGAAATAAATGCTTTGAGTTTGATTGCTTTTCACCGACGAGAGCAGTCATTTTTTTTAGTGACGACCGCGTCCTCTCTATTAAGGAGTGTGCGGACGACGTGGCGAGAGATTTCCGGAAGCCTGCCTACATGAAATTGACCGTTTCGGTGGTCCCAACATAATGATTTGAGGTGGGATTAGCTTACACGGAAAAACTGAGCTCGCTATTTTAAATAAGGGTTCCGTAACTGCTCAGCGTTACATTGATTGGCAAGTCATCAGGCCTCATGTGATTCCATTTGCACGGCAAATGGGTCCTGGGTTCATCTTGATGCAGGTCAATGCCCGTACACCCGTAGCTCAAGCGATCCAGTCTGTGCTGGAAGACTCTCACATTCAAGTTTTACCGTGGCCAGCAAACAGTACGGACTTAAATCAATCATATCTCCTAGAACATTTACGGAGATTTGCCATAAGTATTCAGTTTTTCATAAGTCTTCAATTATTGAGGCATTAGAAATAGGTTTGAATTCAAAACTTGGAATGACTTTACGGAAGTGTTTTTTGAGAGATTCAGCTAAAAAAGATGACGAGGGCAGAGTTTTCGTAACCTCTATTGGGATGTTGATAAAATAATTTTCTAGTGTCTCAGCCACTTTTAACTTATCTGTAATGGTTTAATTTTAATTTTTCAGAGTTAATTAATTCGTATCACGTTGCGTTGTTTTTTCAGTTTATTTGCCAAATTACTTGCCGCACAGTTTTTATTTTAGTAGTAGAATTACAAATTTTGGCTAGCTAATTTAATTTGACCCTGTATAGTATTTACTACATGACCATTTGTCAGTGCAAAACATGCACTGATTTTGATAAACGAGAAAGAAAAGAAATAAAGAAAGAAAATAAAGAAAAACAGGTTTATTTCTTACAGAAATAAAAGAGTTGCATACAAAAAGACAAGAGTGATCAGAAAACTAAATAGATCTAAGTACATATGAAATCACGAGCATATGTAGGACAGAAATGGTCGGCTGCTGCGTCATAACTGTGACAAGCAGGCGTCCGCTCAGTATGATGCAGTACTATTGGGGACCCTCAGCAAAGCGCTGATTTTCAGTGGTCACCCGAAAAAGACGTACGAAAATCAAGTCAGGGACAGTGATTTGTAAATAATAAATAGCTAACAAAATAAGATAAAATAAAATAAATAGTACCTACTTACAATATAATACAACTATACAACGAATTAAATGAATAAATATTATTGAATGGGGATACGTACAGCTCCATGATATTCTTGGTGAAACTCTCTGTGCCGTCGGTCACTACGAGTTGATAAACACCCTCGTACTCTTTGTCTATGGGTTTGGTGGTTGAGAACTTGATAGTAACCGGCGTGTTGTCATCTTCTTTTGCGCCTGCTTCCTATACAAAAAAGTAAAAATATGCTTGAAAATAGCAGAATTTCAGCGCTACAATACAAGGGTCTACGGGCGCTACAATACAGGGCGACAGGGGGACGTTTTTTTATATAAAATTGTGTTGAAAAAACAAGATGGCGCCGCCAATTCAGATTTTTGCCGCGCACCAAAAGATTCTTGTACAGTTGCTGACATTCAAAATATGTCAAACATAATTTAAAAATGTGGCATGGAACTGAGTCCAGGCCACATTTTTAAATTATGTTTTATGCTAGACTACGGAACCATACGTATAGTTCATAAGTGCTACGTACCACGGAGTAGAAGGGCTCTGGATCATCACTTTTCAGCGTTTTCTCATTGATGTAAATCTACGAATTTCGAATAAGAAACAAAACTGTTTTAATACAAAATAAAGGATTAAATAGTTATTGGTAAAAAATAATAAATAAATTCATTTAATTCAGACCAATTGATTTGTCCATAAATTGTTAGTTACAAAGGTCTTATGACTATGTTAGTTATCATTTATAAAATTCAAAATACAAATAATAAAATCACTCATGTTAAAAATATGTCATTTATTATAATAGTTTCATCTCGTCACGTGAAGCTGATGAGGTGAAACCTGAGGAACCTACCTAACACTGCAGACTCTGGCCTCTCCGAGATCATCAATCTACCTAGCCTTTTCCCAACTATGTTGGGGTTGGCTTCCAGTCTAACCGGATGCAACTGAATACCAGCATTTTACATGGAACGACTGCCTATCTGACCTCCACAACTCAGTAAATGTGTAATACTGGGTTAGACTGGTGGTCAGACTTTCGGGATTCTGACGACCCGTAACGACTGTTAATGATCCACGAATTACAGCCGGGACCAACGGCTTAACGTGCTTTCCGAGGCACGGAGGAGTCTCGGTTTGTAAAGATGGTCACACATCCACGGACCAACCCCGGCAAGCGTAGCTTAACCTGTTGGATCGACCCGCTTCACTCCGAGATCATCGATGATATAATAATATGATGGCTTCTCGTCATACTAAATGGAAGAAAAGAACACTAATTTTTTTAAATAAAAATTATGTTTCTTCATATTATTAAAAATGTGTGATAATGATCTATTCAGAAGCCACTCTGATCAACCTACGGCTGCGTTAGTTATAGTCCAACTCGTAATTATTTTGCCACTTTTGACAACAATCATTCCTTCACTAAGGGCCTGCGGGGTAATACCTACCACACACAGCTAAGAAACCATAAATATAGCGAGAGTGGCATTCTACCGGGCGCAGTCTTAAGAATCGCACGTTTTTCCCTCGTACCTACAGGCTGTTCAGTTTTTGCAATGAAGTGCAAATAATTTTTTCAAATCTGACTGGTAGTTCCAGAGATTAGTGCAATCAAACAAACTAACTAACTCAGGTGTATGATATTAGTACACATAGGATGGCTTGCAAATAATAATAATTAGGTTCTAATCATTAAGGAGTTTTGGTTGACTATGGTATAGTCAACCAAAACTCCTTAATGGTCTGGCTTTAGGCAAATCGTAAAGATGATGTTCAGTCAGCGCAGCTAAGGTGCCATGCAAAATATTGTAGGTACTTATTATACTGTAAAAGTCTCACTGTTTTTTAGGGTTCCGTACTCAAAACAAAAACGGAACCCTTATAGGACCACTCGTGTCTGTCTGTCCGTCTGTCACTGCCAATTTGCTCCGAATCAAATGGACCGATTGAGTTTAAATTTGGTACACATAATAATATGTAGGAATAATGTCACTGCAGCTTCTTGCAGATGCGTTGTGGTAAGTAACTACAAAATTTCAATGTGGTTGCGTAGCTAGTAGTTGCGATGTGGCTATATGGTGGCTAGTGATTGCATGCAGACATAATGGTCGACTCCGGCTTTCGTAGAAGAAGCACGCCTTGACTCAACGAACTCATGCAGGCGGAAATCGTCGGTGTCGTCGCGTACACGCAACGCATTGTTTGCAACGTGACCAGCCGCTAGTGCGCGGTCTCGCTGGTGGTTGCGTTGTGGCTGCAACGTAGCCTTGATGTGGCCGGTACCGCCCATATGACTAAATGTGGTCCATGAGAATAAACTATTCATTTTCGTACAAATTAGCGCCCGTCTACGTGTTGTCGGACTAACTGTAAGTGACATTCAACCTTAGGGTGGTAGACCAATACGAGGTCGACTATACACACATGGATTCTGTTACGCATCTTACCGTTACGGAGTCGCACTTCTCTAGTTTACAATTGTAGACAACATCGTGCGTGAACGGCGCCCCCGCGGGAGGAGCCGGCACTGGGTTTTTAACAGTTTCTGGCATGCTGATCTCTGGAAGATAACACGTACATGAAGTAACCAATCAGAGAAGAGTTACAGCTAAAAGAAATCAAATAAAAGTGAAAGAACTTAACTTACTGTCAGCTGAGAAATCAATAAATAAAATTAATTCCAAAACTCGACTCGGAACGGCCCTAACACAGCTCTGTACGAAACAAAACCGAAATCGCAAACATTATGGGGTTCCGTGTTCATTGGGTTTGGACTTTTAATTTTAGGCCACGAATTGAACGAGCGTGCTAATCAAAATTATGAACGAGAAAGTGCCTTTGCAAACTAGACAAAAAAAACTTACAGCTATCTGAAATAAAACAAAAAACGAGTATTAATTATTTTAGGTAGGTATGTGAAATGAAACTCGCCATTTTTCTTTTAACTTACTTTCAATTACAGCTAATGTTTGTTTCTTATCGGTCGGCGGATCGCCGGTTTTGAAGTTTCCAACATATACGCAAGCGTTTGTATCCTGAAACCTGTGAAACGAAATTTATTAAGATTACTTTTATTGTCGTCCCAGAATCTTGCATCGCGGTACCGTCACAGAGCTGCACACCAGTGCAGCAGTGCAGTGCAGTGCAGTGCTGCTAGGGAGTTTGTTGCACCAGTTTTTCTTCCCAGCTAAAGCACTAGGAAGTGGTGAAGGGCGGGCGTTATGGATGACAGTAATTTTTGACGTTCAAAAAGTGCTAATTCTCAGCCTAATTTGAAAAATGACTTTAGATTGATTCTGACTTCCGTACGGCCGGAGGCCCTTTTTAAATCAAGGAACCTTCTACCTGTTCCTCCACCTCCAAAGATCATAGTTCTAAAAGTGTACTAACTTATCAAATTTAATTGTGACAGTGTCGGCCAATATTTCAAGTCCCGCGGTGACTTCCTGTCCACGACAGCTCACGGTGTCCAGCTTTGCTTCCGCCGGGCATTTGTAGGTGATCTTTTTTTCGAACGCTTCGTCCACCGCCACCGCCTCTCGAAGGATATCCAGTTCACAAGCTGGCGAGTACAAAAGATATCATGAAATCAGGCATTAAGCATAAGCGTAACCGGAGTTACCGACATAGCTTGCAGAGTAAGCAAGCTGAAGTGGCAATGGGCTGGCCATTTAGTCGAAGGACCGATGGCTGGTGCAGTAGACGAGTCATGGAGTGGAGACCGCGTATTGGCAAGCGTAGTGTAGGACAGCTAGATGGGCCGACGACCTTAAGAAGGTAGCTGGGAAAGACAGGATGAGATGGAAGATTGTGGGTGTTTTGGTACAGCTTGAGAGAGCCATGCCATATGTCCAGCAGTGGACTGTGATAGGCCGAGTTGGCTGATTGATAAATATAATCAGCCTATAACATTCCCCCTGCTGCGACACAGGGTAACCTCTCTGTGACAGGAAGTGGGCCAGAATACACCACGCGGGCCGAGTGCGGATGTCACATGTCTTCTAATTTTTGGTTCCAGGATATGCTGGTTTCCTCACAAGGTTTTTTTTCACCGTTTTGAGAGCAGTGGTGATGAAATAAATTGCACAAAGTTCAAAGTCGTACCTGAGTTCAAACCCAAGACCTACGACACGTACATAAGTCGGGCCTGTGACCATTACCTTGCAGAAATCCATCACATACAAAATGTATGGTCTAATTAAGGTCTGCAAAGTTTCACCAGCTAATTTAACTAACACGTTTTCTTTCTTCCATTATGTTCTGTCAGCCGTCACTTTCACTCTTTTTTCTTTCATATCATCCAACGCACACTCTATCTTTGGTCTTCATCTTTATCCATCAAAATTTACATTCATCTCTTTTTTAGTTACATTGGTTCAATCCCGCCTCATCACATTCCCATGCCAATACAAACGATTCACTTCCATTCAATAATAAAGTATTAAATGCTCGTCATTATATCGGGGGGCACGGTACTGCCCCCGGTATGTCGAGCAAAACAAACACAAAGGCACAGCCGTACCATCTTTTGTCGAAACCATTCAGGACATTTCTAGCCCCCTGTAACTTCGTTGTGGACAAAGCTAGAAGCCTGAATTTTCAATTAATAGTGCAAAGCCTCCTCCAAGCACCGTTACTTCGACCGGTTCTGTGCTTCTCGCATCCAGCGGATTCCTGCGGCCTTCCAACGCTACGTCTTCCATTATGCGGTCGCCACTCCAGGACCTTCGGCCCCATCGGCCATCTGTTCTGCCAGCAATATGTCATTCTCACTGCCACTTAAGTTTGGCAATTCTTCGGGCTATGTCGGTGACCTTGGTTCTCCTGGTATCTCTTAATTTCTGATTCGATCACGTAGGGAAACTCCAATTATAGCCCCCTCTATTGCCCTTTGAGTGACTTTTACCCTTTTAATAAGGCCCATTCTATAATATGTCCCCAATCACTATAATTTTCTATGCAATTCATTGGGACTAATTTTGTTATTGTAACTTACGAGTACTTCATTAATTTGATTATTACGAGTATTAGAGAAAAAGACTGTTCAGGCAGTTACGACAAAATGATTTTCATGAAGCTCCTAACATATTTTTTAATAGTAATTTTTGCAAAGTCGTAATGGACATCTCTTCCAAAATTTCAATGTGTAAGGGACATAATCTTCTAAACGATTGAGGTTAACGAGGTTTGATTTATAGTTTTCAATAGATAAATTAATTTAAAAACAATCTGTCAAGAAAGAATCATAATAGGAAAAAGAATGAAAAAGTTGTGACGTTTTTAAAAGTAATATTGAGTTTTTTGTCTCTCCTGTAAATTCAGGTTTTATCTCTTACGACATTTGAAATTTCCACCATTTACTTGGATTTACATTAGATCTCACATCTTTTAGCAGTAGAAGTTTTTTACATGTTTTTGATGGGATTACATTGTGCCATTGTACCTCCACTGTCTCCTGTCGTCGTCTTATCTGTCGTCGTCATTGTCTCTGGCGTCATTGATGTCTCTGACGTCGTCGACTCTGTAATCGTCTCTGCCGTCGTCGCCGCCTCTGTCGTCGTCGTATCGTTCGTCGTCGTCTCCACCTCTGGCGTCGTTTCCGCCTCAGAATCCGCTTCTTTGAGGGAATCGGGTGGCGGCGTTGTCTCTTCCGTCTGGCTCACGTCATCTCCTTCCTTGGTCAGGGACCTGCAATAAATAACAACTTCATGGCACAGTCGCCTGTTCCTCAAAGGAGGACGCAGAGATGAAGTCACTTTACAATAGTCATGTAAATCAGCTGTTCCATTCGTTTAGCCCGCGTTAAAATATAATTCGCAAAATATCTGCCGCCAAGACGAGCCAAGCGAAGCGCAGGTGCACTACCTACCTTTTCTCGAAGCGCTTCGTAATTTTTTTGAACCCTCATAAGTTGGGTTTGGATTATAACAGATAAACAAAATTCTCGGGATATGATTTCAATAGTAGACTTATTAAATAATTATAAAGATTAAATTTCATAGATTTTATACTTTAGATTTTATTGATATCTAAAAAACCCCGATTTCGTAACTAATTCACTCACCAAAATTCTTAGGGTACTTCCGGAAGCCTTAGAAAGCTGAATTTTGGTATGTAAGCTAGTATTGAAACAACAAAAAAAATTAAAACTTGGTACTTTTACCCCTCAACCCCTCAAATTAGGAGATGGAAGTTTGTATGTGGTAAAATATGTGGCTTGGCCGTTTCGCTACCATCACATGGGCGTAAGGTGAAAGTAGTTTTTGAGCAAGTTACATTTTCAGTTTTTTTATGAAAAATCCCAGATTAAATCATTTGGAACCAATTTAAAAATGATTTACAGCTTGACTGTACTGAAATTTAAGTTGATATCACAGTTGATGCCGTAGCAGATCTTTTTTCATAATTAAAAGTTCAAAAATGCCAGAAACCTTGGCGAATATCACTAAACAAACATTTATTTTTTTGTGATTTTTGCTGTTACTTCATACAAAATGATGTCTAGTGAAAAAAAAATACTACGCCTTATGTACCTACAAATTACTAGGAAAATATCCTTGTCTTATCAGCTATCCAAAAAGGTGTAAAAATTAATACAAAGTTATGGACTACATTATGTGCGTCTCACAAAAATTTCGTGAATATTAGCATTATTTTTAATTAATATCAGGTTAAAAACTTTAATTACACTTTCACACGTCTTGTTCGATGTGCTGCCCTCGGTTTCGAATACATGTTCTTATTCGCTTCCTCACTTCGGTTTTTGTGATTCACGATGTCATTGTTGGCTGGTCCGCCGCATCTCTTATTCTCGCCCTTAGTTCTTCAATTGAATTTACTGGGGTCAAATAAACTAGGTCTTTCATATGATTCCAGACGTAAAAGTCTAGCGGCGTAAGATCAGGGCTTCGTGCAGGCCATGGAATCGGCTCACCGCGCCCTATCCATTGGTTTGCATAGGTTTCATCCAGCAATTGTCGAATTGTGATTCGGAAGTGGGCTGGACATCATGTCATGTTGATGTTTGCTCTTCTGTCTTCCGGTACATCCGTGAGCAGTGGTGTTAAATGATTTCTTAGGAAATCTTCATAAAGTTCCCCATTTAGTGTTCGGGGTAAAAAATGTGGGCCAATTAATTTGTCATCGATAATACCCATCCAAACATTAAGCGAGAACCTACGCTGGGATGCGGTTGGTTTCAGTTTCTTAGGATTTGCTTCTGCTTTCGGTGCCCAGTAATGTAAGTTATGGTAATTTGTGATACCGTCACGGTCAAAACATGACTCATCGGTCCACATAATGTTTTTTAAAAAGTTTTCGCCTTCGGCGTCGGCACTTAACATAAAACGACAAAATTCAAGCCGTTTCTGCGGATCTCCCTCTTCTAATGACTGGACAGGTTGATAGTGGTATGGATGTCGGCCTGATAAATGAACTACAGACCAGACTTTCCACAGTGACATACCAAACTCACGCGCTACGATGTTTGTCGATATGTTGGGGTCATCAATAAAACGTTGAAGAATCGGCTCCTCGTCCTCAGCCGTGTATCTCCGAGAACGACCAGTGTCAATTTGCCTGCTTCTTTGGATTTTCCTAGTAATTTGTACACCAGGCGTAGTATTTTTTTTTTTTTCACTAGACAACATTTTGTATGAAGTAACAGCAAAAAACACAAAAAAATTACTCTTTGTTTAGTGATATTTGCCAAGGTTTCTGGCATTTTTGTTGAGTGATTTCATTTCAGGAAATCATGACATTTGAGGTCAATTTACTAAAAGAGTTGTATTGATGATTCTAATGATTATAATTCTGTAAATACCATAATATATTATATTTGTTATGGTCGCAAATCATATTTTGATCAACTAAAGGCTCGTGCAGACCAGCGCTACGCAACGGCGCGACGTGACTCGAAAATACAATTTCTTAGAAAACTTCACGGTACCTTTAACAATAACCGGTGTCGCGTCGCGCTGTCACGTCGCGCTAGTCTGCACAACGTTTTATAACCTGCCACCGACCAACAGATTGCAAAAAACGTAAGTAAAATGGAATTTTGCGCTACTTTAGCGAATTGGGGATGCACTAAGGTTGCACTTGACATAATGTTTTATTTTATTTTATTTTTAATTAAATGTAAGTACTAACATAGTTACGTAAGTTGTATCATTAACAAAGATCTATGGAACAAGTTTCTGAAATAAACGTTTTTATTATTTATTATTAATGTATGACAAAGCAGATTTTATATCGTGATGTCAGGATGCTAGGGGGTGGGAGGTGCATGGTGCTGGGGGGTCGTGGTCTTAAGGTAAAAGTTTTTTTTGATGTTTATTCAATAACCCCTTTCTGGTTTCGCGTTGTTTTAACTACACCTTGTATAGTAGACAGTGGCCAAACAACATACCCTATTTCCATTAAATTTTTAGTGATCTGTTCCCCGTCCAGCATGAATACGCCTTGGAATAAGCCCTCGTATGCCGAGGTGTACTCCGTGATGCCGATCGTCACCGCGGTGTTTTCGGGCTGAAAAAAAAAATCATTTTTCACTTCTTATTTATTATAACAAAATCTGTGAAAATTATAAATGTTGCCCTTTACATAATAACCCTCACAAAGTTATGTAAAGGGTAAAAATTTGAGAAATTGTTACAGGAGTTGTATTGATAAAACAAGATGGCGGCGTTAGTTCCGAATTGTACTGATAAAACAAGATAGCGGCGTTAGTTCCGAATTGTACTGATAAAACAAGATGGCGGCGTTAGTTCCGAATTGAACTGATAAAACAAGATGGCAGCGTTAGTTCCGAATTGTACCTACTGATAAAATAAGATGGCGGCGTTAGTTCTGAATTGTACTGATAAAACAAGATGGCGGCGTTAGTTCCGAATTGTACTGATAAAACAAGATGGCGGGGTTAGTTCCGAATTGTACTGATAAAACAAGATGGTGGTGTTAGTTCAGAATTGAACTGATAAAACAAGATGGTAGTGTTAGTTCGGATTTCGGCCACGCGCCAAAAGAACCTTGTAGCGTTGTACGTACCAAGAAATACGCCACAGAGCCAACATTCGACCTTCTCGTGGTGGTCTCCAGAGGGATGCCGTTAACGTTGACCTAGGAACAGGAATACATTATGTAAGTACATATTCGACCTCATCTATCCCGATTTATCTAACTATGCGCCTGTCAACATCAAACTATTACAGTGTATGAATGCAGGTCTAAATAATAATAAAAAAACAATTCAACGAATAATTTAACAGAATTGTGGTGACGACGCGAGTTGTGTAGACCGTATTCAGAAGCGTCGGGGTACTGAGGAGGTAACCGAGCGGGTAATTCAATACTAATAACTTACGACTTTGACAGCCCCAAGCGCACAAACATCGAGTTAGAGGTAATTGTCACAGCGGTTCACGGCGAGCGATGCAACTTGCAACATGACTTGCGTCAAGTGACACGCGCACGCGTCTGCTCTTCCCGTCCGTCACTCCGCTAATCGCGTCGCTCCACAATGTGACTTGCGTCAAGTGACACGCGCGCGCGTCTGCTCTTTCTGTCCGTCACTCCGCTAGTCGCGTCGCTCCACAACGTGACTTGCGCCAAGTGACAAGCGCGCGCGTCTGTTCTTCCCGTCCGTCACTCCGCTAGTCGCGTCACTCCACAACGTGACTTGCGTCAAGTGACACGCGCGCGCATCTGCTCTTCCCGTCCGTCACTCCGCTAGTCGTGTCGCTCCACAACGTGACTTGCGTCAAGTGACACGCGCGTGCGTATGCTTTTCCCGTCCGTTACTCCGCTAGTCGCGTCGCTCCACAACTTCTATAATTTGTTTTCTCCGCAGTCGCTGTCGCAAGACGCGTGTCGCTTGAGCGTGTGGCTCGTGGAGTTGCGACCTCAATACTGACGACTGAACTGACGGATTCCACGCCGTCATTCGCAAGAAAACTGCGTCGCGGGCACTCGTCCGCAATCTGACAACAGCGACGCAGTTTAATAATCGGAGAATATCGACTCTCCTATTATTAAAAGTTTGTAGTATGTTGACATAATCTACTCATTTGAATGTTTTTCATCTGTTGTATTGCAATATGTGGTTAGCTAGCGATTTCGACAATTGATCATATTATTTTTTGCCTGACCAACCGGCAGCAAGTTCGTCATGCTCCCTTAGATGTCACTGCTTGCGGTAGCGTCGGGGGTCGGGTTGCCTCCTTCCCTCAAATATGGCGAGAGGGGTAATGGCTGATCTTTGCGTTATGCTCGTGAACGGGTGCTGCTTGTGGTGACTGGTCGTCTTGCTGATCATGGATTTGTTATTGTTATTAGTAATTAACTGTTTATTTATTTTATCTCGACGGTCCTAGTTTATCATTTATAACTTCAGTTACAGCTATGTATAGCATACATAGCTGTAATAATATGCATATGTAAGCGGGCACGTCTTTTTTTTTTGTTCTGCTTGAGTACAGTTCTCGATATTTTTGGTTGGTATATTGGCGTGTGCTAGCTGACATAATGGCTATTAATTTTTAATTTAAATTATGTTTAGTATTGCGTTAAGTAAATAATTTTGCATACTATTTTTTTTTTTTTTCTTTCTAATTGAACAGACAGTTGTGCTGCTGGGGAGTTTGTTGCGCCACTTCTTCTTCCCATCTAAAGCACTAGGAAGTGGTGAAGGGTGGGCGTTTTGTGGGACTGTCTTATGTAACTTTGAAGTTCGAAAAGTGCTGATTCTCAGCCTAGTTTGATTAAAAAACTTTTGAATTTTTGAATTTATACACACATATTGCAGCATTCCACTGCCAAATGGGCCTCTTTACACGCGAAAAAGTCCGAACATGTTTTATTTATAAAATATTGGTACGTTTGAGTGTTTTATTTTTATTTTTTTATTAATCAAAATCAGTTGACATACATGATCTTGTAGCAGTTTACACACATATATAACTTTTAAATTAAACATACCACACAAACCATCGCGGGTTTAACAGAGGTATGGCCAGACACAGCAACTCGGTGCCACTACACAACCTAGAAAGTTGTATATTTTTAAAACCTTTGAGCAGTTCTTCGCATTTAATACATTACAGATTTCCATAGGTAAACCATTCATATTCGATGGTAGCGTGCATTCCCACGTCCGTGTTCCATAAGCATTATTAGATTTAGGTTCGATAAATGTGGGTAAGTTGGTCAAACAACGCATTGACTTTAGTCTTTCGTATTTACGAATATGACTTATTAAACGAACCTGTACCCTAATTACGTAATGTAAAATCAATCCGAATCTGAATCGTTTTGAAACAGATTGCTAATCCATTGCTCAGTAAGTTCGAAAAAAAAACTGCAGAGCAACGTAAATAACGTAATTAATGTTGTTGAACTGTCAAAATGAAACAGATTTGTCTTTATCGTTTACGAAAATATGTTGCATAATATTATAAAGCTGGTCAAACACATTTACAATTTGGCAGCGCTTAAATAAACGCGTGTCATTATCTTGGAATTCATGTTTTATTCTTGTGGGTGCAATCGTTTTCAAAATACGTAACTAATTTGTAATTAATGTCCTCGACGTAAGTCTTGTATGTACGCCCGTACCTAACTACTTAGGCCATAATCAATTACGGTGTCGGCCAGTGCTAAATACAATGTTCTAAGTGTTCTATATGGTAGTTTATACTTAAGTATCGATAACTTTGCCAAAATTGACCTAAGCTTATTACATACATGATCAATGTGCGGCCGCCAATGGAAATTACTATCTATTATCACACCAAGATACAATATGTTGGGTGACAAACTCTAATCTCTGGCAACTACACGCTGTGATCGGTCGGTGAAGACACAGATGCTCATGTGCAACGACAAAAGGCACACAAGACGCCGTCAGGTAAGGCGAAAGTATATCCAGTAGCTTCTTTTTTTTTTTTGAATTAATTACAAGACCAACGTCGTGAGCCACAATAACTTGGATCTCTTAAGTAAGTTATTTAAGAGATCGAAGTTATTCTGCAACACTCTCTGTGCCTCCTATTTGATTAAAAGTTGTTTTATGGAAGGAGACATAAAAAAGATTCGTGCTTGTTTGCAGTCAGTCGTCAGTTACCCAGGCTCTGTTGGTGATGTAAATTGACTTTTCACGAAATTTTCCCTTCCCAGGGACATTCACGGATCAGGGATATTCTTCCCATAGAAGGTATTCTCCATGCCAACATAAAAGGCCAGTTCCAGCCCTACCTCCCAGAAACAAGTCCACGACCAGGGTTGAGTGCGTTGGCTGGCCCTGCCCTGTCCGCGCGGAGCCGACTACCGCGACCTGGCGCCTCTGAGTGAAGTGGGAGGTTTTGCGGGCAATCCCGAGACGGTGACGGTGGTGAGCGCCTCTCAGCGTCTACGAGTGGCGCGACGCCACACTGATGCAGACAACTCACAGCGGTTCTACAGCTACATCGCCTTTTTTCTTTAATCCTCGTATAATTTCTCTTATTTTTTTTTAAATTTCGTTTTACATCATGTATTACCGCCAGCTTAATTGTTTTTCGTCATAATCATTGGCCAAATTCGTAAATTATAATTTGTCTAATGATAGATATAATATTAAAATGATAGGAAAATGATTTTTGTATGTCTTAAAGAAAAATTAATAACAATCGAAATTGTAAAAAAAGAACGTGCATAAATTAAAAGATAGATTTTTATAAAGCTGTTCCTTATCTTTCGAGAATTAAAAAAAAATAACTCGAAAACTATCAAGAATCGCAGAACATACATGGGATATTTTTTGGCATGAGGTATCAATTTTATCCCATTCCCATGTCAAAGCCGATTTGTCGGGGTCGAGCTACCGGGGATGAGTTGTGGAGGGTCGAGTTGTCCGGTGAATTGTGGCCGGTCGATTTGTCGTAGAATCCAATTGACAAAGAATTTACTCTGACAATCCCAAATTCGTCAAGATTATCGTAAGGCCATGGTCACGGCCTCCAGTGACGTCCAAATTCAATTCAATTCAAAATATTTTATTTCACATAAACCTACAAGGGCACTTATGAAACGTCAGAAGCTAGGTGCACGGTTCCAATTGGTCGTTTCCTATGGAGAAGAGCCGGCAAGAAACTCCACGGTTACTCATTTAAAAATAAATGGTATTTACAATCTTTTCAAGTTACAGTGTTTATAGGTATGAGAGGACACTGTAGGCCTATCAACCAGGTACTTAGCAAGATAGAAAACGATCGACAGATCTAAAAGTCGGTTATGCCTACAACGTTCTCACATTCACAAAATATAAAAGAGAATCTATATTAAAAAAAAAACAATTAAAAACCCAAACCTAATTAGTACAGTGAAGTTATATAATGTCAAATAATGAAAAGATTATGTCAAAAAAGTACGTAAATGAAAAAAAAGAAAAATAGGTAAAATCAAATAATCATCTTAATTTGGGAGCAGTTAATAGACATAACTACATAGTAATGCCGTTATTGAGGTACCAGGGAAGCCACATGTGCAGAAGGAATTATTGCCAAACTTCCTTGTCTTCAACGTAGTCTTTAATCTTTTACTATGCTTTTTTGATAAGGACACGTTTGATGTGGGTTTTGAACTTTCCATCACTAAGTTCTGTAACCGACTTTGGCAACTTGTTATAAAATCGAATACTTTTTATAACAAATGACTTACTAGTTTTAGCTAACCTAAATTTGGGTATCACAAGTTCATGTTTTCTACGTGTATTTATATTATGGATATCGCTTCTAATTTTGAAAAGTCCTAAGTTTTTCCGAACATACAAAATACTTTCTAAGATATAAAGAGAAGGCTGAGTTAGTATATCAATTTCTTTGAATTTATTTCTAAGGGACTCACGAGGACCCATTTTATAGATAGCGCGAATAGCCCTCTTTTGTAAAATAAAAATGGAATCTACGTCAGCTGCCGATCCCCACAGCAAAACGCCATAAGACATAATACTGTGGAAATAAGCAAAGTATACTAACCTAGCTGTGGCTACATCAGTGATCTGCCTTATTTCTCTTACTGCATATGCAGCCGAACTTAATCTACCTGAAAGAACTCTAATGTGGGCGCCCCATTGCAATCTCGAATCTAAAGTAATTCCTAGAAATACGGTTTCCGTAATAGCTTCTAGTTTCTTACCATCAAGTTTTAAATTTAGACCTACTTGAGGTACATTTGGTAATGAGAACTTAAGACATTTAGTTTTGTTCGCATTAAGTAAAAGATTATATACGTGACTTGCAACGTGACTTGCGTCAAGCGACGCGCCACACGCGCTGTCCGTCCATTACTTGACGCTCCGCAAGTAGCGTCGCGCTGACTCGTGGCATGCTTTAAACAACTTCTTGCATTGTTTTTTCCGCGGTCACTGTCACAAAAAGTATGTCGCTTCAGCTCAGCGTGTTGCTAGTGGCCACGGAATAACGTGATAGTACCTTGGTGAGGCTGCAGTCTGCCGAGCACTTGAAATGGACTTTGTGCTCGAAGAACGTGCCCTCCGCGGGCGGCGCTAGGACGATCGGCGCGCCGGGGATCGTAACAACTGAAACAGAAGCAATTGTTTATTTGTTTTATTAACTAGGATCTGCCAGCAACTTCTCCCGCGTGATTTAACCAAAAACATAAATATCATAATATGCGCTCAGCAACAGCGTAGATTTCTATCAGTGAAAGCATTTTTGAAATCAGATGAGTATAGTTTCGGTAGATTACTTCCTACATACAGTGAAGTCAAAGTCAAAGATTTATTTGCAGATAAATATGGTTACAAACGTTCTTGCAATGGTGACGTTCATAAGATCACCTCCTACATTAGTGACGTTCATAAGTCCAGTAGCAATCTCACAAAAAAAATAGATTGACGCTTCGGTTTAACATAACGCTCTTCTGCTAAAAGTTGTTTCAATAATATAGACATGCACACACACTCACTTTGTCTGCAACTCATATTAGCTCATAATTTCTACCAACAAAGTATTATTGCATGCTAGCTCAGTGGTTAAGGTGCTTGGGTAAGTGTGATTATGGCGATCCGAGAATTCGAATCTCACCAGCAGGTGAGATTCGAATTTTGTTTGTCAATTCTTTTAATAATTACTATATAAAGTTTTTGTTTCTCTTTAATAATGGCTAGTAGTATTTCGGTAAAAAATCGTTTTTTGTTTAATTCTTCTTGTTCACATAAATAATAAAGTTTAGTAGGTAGATCACAAAAAAAAGCAAACAAGCAGATGCTGTTCGTTGCGAGTTGAATATTCATACGAGTATAATAGAACGTTGTTGGTTCGTGGTTATCGTTGGTGACGAGTATTTAAATCTATGAGCGGTGTTGTGGTTATTATTTTCGAAATGCAGTCAAATATAAATACTGAAGCGTGATCAAATATTTTTGCGCTGCGTGAAAGTATATCCCATAAAAACATTTTCTTACTCGTTCGCCGTCGATTGATTGATGGGGCGTGTAGTGTTAGAAGCTTGGCTCTACATGAGAAATAATTGGTTCTCTGCCCTCTCGCCGAAAATTGTTTGCCAGATTTTTACTTGCCAACTAACGTTTCGCAGAATTTTATTTCGCCGAATAATCATTTGCCTACTTATCATATAATTTTCTTATCATATTTGTTTTATTTCCCAACCTCACAGTTACCAACTGTACGTTTGGTCTGCTTTTCATAATGACACTTTTTAAAATGCCTACTATCAAGTAGCAGATTGTTTTAGTTTGCGTAATATTCATTTAGTTGTTTATTGTTTACCAAATCTAGTAGGATTTCGTTTGATATATTTTTTTAAACTTTATCTTTAATGTGACCTAACCTAACTTAACTGTTTCCTTTTACAAAAGTGATTCGCTTCTGGCACATCGCAGGCCGCTACCGCGGCACGCTCGCTTCGCCCGCTCGGCTCGTGCGTTATTTGTCATACTCTAACCTAACCTAACCTATAATTATATCGTATAATAAAATTATCCTGTCATATTATCATTATATGTATGAAAAGGGAACTGTTACACTGACAAAACGTCATTCGTCTAATAGTTGTGTGTCCTAGTGAAAAGTTTGACAAATGATAAATGTCCCAAACGTTTTATGTCATTATAATAATTAGCTTAACAATAATTCTACCAAATGAAACGTTGCCATACAAAAATTTGCTAATCATTAGTTGTCAAAGTGAAACATCGGCGAAACGTTGGTTGGCAAGTGATAATCTGCCAAACAATTTTCAGCGAAAAGGCAGGATACCGAAATAATTGAATAATCAACTATTGTATAACAGAAAAGTAATGAACAATTAATATATTTTGCACCTTACGCCCATGTGACGGGAGCGAAACGGCCAAACCACATATTTTATCTAAGGTGTAGAGTTCGTGAAATTAGGGCTTGTAGAGTTAGGGTGTGTAGTTAGAAGCTTGGCTCTACATGAAATCTGATAAATTTTTGACAGTGTGAGCCATATTGTTTCGTCTTGGCAACATTTGACATGAAAATGTTTTTGGTGGAATTTCACTTTTTTTTGTAAGTTGCATAGACAATATTTTTTTATTTTGTTAATTTTTTATTTCTTTTTTTAGGGTTTATTTCTTGCACATTGCACAGAGGTGCTTTTTTCATAGCTATCTTTGTTGGTTTACTGTTATTTTAAGCGACAGATCAGGGCGATACTTGGCTCTTAGGCGAATATATTCGACTGTAGCTGACTGTTGTGCTTTAATACTAATAAAGTCAATATTTATAAGGTGAACACTTTGCAAATTAATCACTATAGCGAGTGCTATATAAAATTAATAATTTGGTAAGAGATTTGTAAAGAGATTTTTTGGTAAGTAATAATTTGGCAAATGAAATTATGCGAAAATTTGTTTGGGAAGTGATAATTTGGCAATTTATTTTCGGTAAAACAAGGGAGACCCGCCAACCGGGATCCTGCCATTTTGCCGAAAAGATTTTGCCAAATTTTCATTACCCAAACAAATTTTAGCAACCTTTTTTTATACCAATGTAATATTTGGAATAATTTTAGTACGCACATTTTCATTTGGTCAAATGTTTACTTGGCAGATTGTTACCAAGGATAATGTCATTAAGGCTTTTGGTCTTTAATCAAATGATTTATTACAGGAAACAATATTTAGACAATAAACGTTTGAATTTGTTATGACAAAAAATATAAAGGCAAAAATAAAGATTTTTTTGGGAATTGTATAATTAAAAATGCAATTTTATTTTAATATAGGTAAGTAATCATTTATTAACGCGAGTACAAAATAGCAAAAGCTAGTACAAAATATTTGTAACTTACAATTTTAAATTTTTTGCAATGGACATTAGCAGATTGATTTCGGAGTATTCAGACTTGTGTTGCAGAACTCGATTAATTCTGTCGTCTTTATCCATATACATCACCTGATAGTATAATCTCAATGTCAGCTAAATTTGAAGAAACTTCATTTATTAATTCTTTAATTAAGCGACACAAAACACTACCCTGGAGTGTATCCAGGGTAGTGTTTATCAATGAGAATGTTTATTCTACGATGCCACGCCTCAGCTGAGTTTGAAGTTTTAGGTATTTGTCTTTCGTTTAAAACATGGCAACTCCAAAAGCTGGAGGTGGATACTTCGGTTGCGTGTTCCATGATCCGCTAACATAATTTTCTTCAAACCAATTCGCGTTTTGCTTCCAATCAGAATCTTCTATACCTTCTATTAGCTTGTTAAAATATAGAATGATTTCATTTTCTGGCAAATAACTTAAAGCCAATAAACATTTTACTTTTTTGTTAAATTTGATGTCATTTGCGTATTTCTTTGTAAGCTTATGTGCTTGAATTTGTCTGAAACAAGTCAAATTTATGGTTACTAGACATTAGGTTATTTATGGAACTAGTTACAGTAGGTTATTAATTTTAAAAAAATGGTTAGGTTAGGTTAGGTTGGCCTGGATCCGGGAGTCGGCAACGACCGAACCCGTCGACGTCGAACAGGAGGCGCTGTGGTTCCGTGGGGCGATGACGCAAATTTGCGATGCGTCCATGCCCCGGGTCCACGCACAGACGGGAAGGCGCCAGGTGTACTGGTGGTCTGCCGAGATCGCGCAGCTACGCATCGCGTGCGTGACGGTTAGACGCCAGTACACCCGATACCGGAGGCGACGTCGTCGGGTTCCTGACGAAGAAGCCGCGCTGTATGAGGTGTACCGCGCGGCGAAGGAGGCTCTGTGGCTGGCCATCGGCGAGGCGAAGACGCGAGCCAGGGAAGAGATGTTGGAGACTCTAGACGGGGATCCGTGGGGGCGCCCTTATCGTGCGGTTCGAGGGAAACTCAGAGCCGCGGCGCCCCCACTCATGGAGAGTCTCCAACCTGAGCTGCTGGAGGAGGTAGTCGCAGCCCTCTTCCCGGCTAGAGCGGAGCATACTCCGCCGCCGATGGCTTTGCCCACAGCCACAGAGCCTGAAGATGAGAACGCCATCAGCGTCCCAGAGGTGACACAAAGAGAGATGAGGGTGGCCGTGCTGCGGCTCCGGGCCAAGAACGTAGCTCCAGGGCCGGACGGGATTCACGGCCTAGTATTGGCCCTCGCTCTGAAAGAGCTAGAGCCCCAGCTGAGAGGACTCTACACGGCGTGCCTTGAGCGGGGCCACTTTCCCACGTTGTGGAAAACTGGTCATTTGGTCCTGCTCAGGAAAGCGGGGCGCCCTGCCGACTCGCCGTCAGCGTACCGGCCCATAGTGCTGCTCGACGAGGTGGGTAAGCTGTTTGAGCGAATCATCGCAGCCCGCCTCGTCGGCCACTTGCGCGGAGAGGGGCCGGACCTGGACGATTGTCAGTTCGGGTTTCGGTACGGGCGCTCCACCATACACGCTGTGTCGCGGGTGAGAGTCCTGGCGGAGGAAACGGTGTCCCGGGGCGGGGTGATGGTGGCGGTGTCGTTGGACATCTCCAACGCCTTCAACACCCTGCCCTGGAGTTGTATTCGGGAGGCACTGCGGTATCACCGTGTGCCTCTCTACCTCCGCCGCATCGTTGGGGCTTATCTCTCGGAGAGGTGTGTCACCTACGTGGGACGTGATGGCGCAAACCAGCGCCGCATGTCGTGCGGTGTTCCACAGGGCTCGGTCGTAGGACCGCTCCTGTGGAACATCGGGTACGACTGGGTGCTGAGGGGTGAACTCCAGCCGGGCGTGGACCTGACGTGCTGTGCGGACGACACGCTGGTCACGGCCCGGGGGAGTTCGCACAGAGAGGCAGCGTTGCTGGCGACGGCTGCGGTCTCACAGGTGGTGGGCCGCATATGGCGCCTTGGCCTGGAGGTGGCCCTCAACAAGTCGGAGGCCATGGTGTTTCATGGTCCCCGGCGCGCGCCGCCGCCTGGATCACACATAGTGGTCGGCGGGGTCCGGATCGCTGTCGAGTCTACCATGAAGTATCTGGGATTGGTGCTCGACAGCCGGTGGGACTTTGGACCCCACTTCCGGCGGCTGGCGCCTAAGTTGATGGGCGCGGTTGGGGCGCTGTCAACGCTGCTTCCTAATCTGGGGGGCCCGAGCGTCGCCTGTAGGCGACTCTACGTGGGGATCGTGCGATCGATGGCCCTGTATGGGGCCCCGATCTGGGCGGCTGACCTGACGGCTGGTAGCATCGCAGTTCTGCGGAGACCGCAGCGAGCAATGGCCGTCAGAGTCATCAGGGGGTATCGCACGATCTCCTACGAGGCGGCTTGCGCACTGGCCGGATCCCCGCCCTGGGACCTGGAGGCGAAGGTACTCGCGTCACTGTATCGGTGGCGCGAGGACTCGAGGGCGCGAGGCGAGCGACTGACGCAGCGACATTTGGAGCTTCGTCGGTCGCAGCTTCGCGAGGTCCTGGTGGTGGAATGGCGGGACAGGCTCTCACGCCCTACCGCCGGCCTCAACACCATTGAGGCGGTCCGGCCGGTGCTCGACACTTGGCTCGGGAGGAGGCACGGCTCCCTGTCGTTTCGGGTGACGCAGGTGCTCTCGGGGCATGGTTGCTTCGGGAAGTACCTGTGTCGCATAAACAGGGAGCCGGACGCCCGGTGTCACCACTGCGTCGACTGTCGGGAGGACACGGCGCGGCATACGCTGGCAGAGTGTGCCGCTTGGGAGGAGCCGCGCCGTGTTCTCGTCTCTGGAGTAGGCAGTGACCTTTCGCTGCCGGCCGTCGTGAATTCCATGGCCGGCAGCGAGGAGTCCTGAGACGCGGTGGTTTCCTTCTGCGAGACAGTCATCTCGCAGAAGGAGGCTGCGGAAAGGGAGCGGGAGATTGCTTCCACTAACCCGATCCGCAGCAGACGCACCGGGCGTCGGCGGAGGGCGGATAGCGCCCTCTTCCAGCCCCCCTAAATGGGTCCAGGGGCGACGGATCTGGGGAAATCCTTCGCCCCCTACTCCTTAGGACCCGAGATGGCGGCGCGTAGTGTTCCACTCGCGCCTCTCTATGATGTAAGGGGGGAGTTTAACACCTCACTCCCCCCAAACTCGAGGTGGCCCGCAGAGGCGGGCCGGCACCAGCCGAGGGTCGCGGAAGTATCTGCGTTCCCGCGACCCCCGACGTAGGTGTGAGATGGAACACCGGGGTGGTTTTTAGTCAGTACGAGTCTGACAGACCACTCCGCCCGCCCCAGGGCGGAGGACATCCATGAGGATTTTCCACCCCGAGACCAAAAAAAAAAAAAAAAAAGGTTAGGTTAAAACTGTGACCACCTACGCACGAGCCGAGCGAGCGAAGCGAGCGGTGCCGCGGCAGCGGCCGGCGAGTGTCAGAAACGACTAGATTATATAGAAAAAAATATGGAAAAAAGAGATTATTTTTAGGAGGCTATCGAGAGAAATAATATAATTATAATAACATTATTATTACCTGTTTAGAATTTGTCCCAAGTGGAAAAAGCACCCTTGTAATAAAACGTCTTCAAAGTTAGATCATATGCTTGAAATGGCTGCCTTTTCGAAATCTAATATACAGACTTTTGGCGTCATGTCAATATTATTTTCATTTCCGTATTGCATTATTAATTCGAACATTACGTCATACGTACGTTTATCCTTGTTGGTACACATACAAAAACAAAGTGGAAATGTTTTATTGTTATCAGATACTACATTGCCATGTATAGTGTATAATTGTTTAAAGATATTTGGTGCCACTTTAAAGGTTCCGTCTAAAATCCAGTATGAACTGTGACTTAAAGTGGTCATTAAACTTAGTGTTGACATTACCAATATTCTTCTATTTTCATCATAAGTTTTATCTTTTATTATGAAATTTACACCCTTGATAGATGTTTGTGATAAATTTAGCTGGAAATGTACATCAGTTGGTTCTATTGTTACTTCTTGTTTTTTTCGTAGTCGATACATCCTCTGCTTTAGAGCCGAAGTTGAAGGCAAGTTATCTACAACGTCCAAAGGAGCATTTGCTTTGTTATTTTGTATTATTTTGCATATTTTTGTTCTAGATGAAACCTCACTTTTGATCTTTTCTATAAGGTCACTGGTTATTTTTCTCCCAGGATTTGGTTCATGATTGTGAATTTCATTGCTCTTTAATACCTACCTTATGAATCCCATCTTTTAGTGTAGTTTGTTGGGATGCAGTACATTTAAACAATTTATTTTTCCTGTACTCACAGTAACAATAATAGGTATCATTCACTTTGTTATTATTTTCATAATATGTAAATCCGTTTCGAAACAACTTTACACAACCTCGTGTAGATTTAAAAATTTCACACTCATCACTACATTCACTCATCGTAAACTTTATTTACTTTATACTTTTAACAACAATTATCTACAAAATAATATATCGAAACAATCTCAATAAACTTCCGCTACAAAACACAGTGATAGTGTTTTGCATGACTTACCCACATCGCGCGACATTTATGATTTACCATCTACCCACTTATTACACATTGTAATTTAATTTGTATAATCTGTGCAACTAACTAGATGCAAAATTTTTGTCATTGGCTACGCAATCGACTAAACAGAAATGGTAAGTTTAAAATTGACGACACCAAATATTTGGCTTATTTTATTTTGCGTAAAATATGTTATACCAACTGAAATATTTGACTAGATAAAAAATGGTAAAAGTGCTAGTTGGTGAACAAGGTTATTGTTCAAACGTTCACTTACCAAACATAGGTTTTCGTAACAATTATTTGTAAAGAGATTTTTTGGTAAGTAATAATTTGGCAAATGAAATTATGCGAAAATTTGTTTGGGAAGTGATAATTTGGCAATTTCTTTTCGGTAAAACCAGGGAGACCCAAGCCAACCCACAAGAGAACGTGAATGAGAACCCAATATCATTGAGCATTATTCAAACTTAGCCCTTGACTTTTTATTTATTTAGCATAATGTACACTCAGTTACAGGCTAGGCTAAAACTTATGAGGACATGACCCTGTTAGGGCGCAGCAATATTATAACATTTATCTTTTATCTAGCTGAAATATCTGGAAGTCAACATTACATTGCATACATATCAATATCACATTAATTATTATTACTAATATACTCGTATAATCTCTTTGTAACATAATTTTATTTTATTCATATTAAAATAAAGTAAGAAGAGAGCCCCCCTCTGTCAACGTCATCCGAGCGCCACAAGAGCTTTGTAGCAGTAAACCTACTGAAGTACTCGGAGTTTTTACCCGACTACGGCGAAGTAAAAATAAGGGTTATGATTTTGACCAGTATGTATGTATGTATGTTTATCGTTCATCTGTTCTCTCATAACTTCAAAACTCCTTATCATAATTTGACAAATAAGGTATCGTTGGAAGCCTCTTGATCGAGCGCTGGTTACAGGCTATGTGACATAATGACGCTCTGTGGAGGGCATAGGCATTTTTTTATGTTGTCATACTGTGTCAAAAGTGGTAAACACATTTATGTAGACTATACTTTAAAATGAATGACTTACCCTCGTCATTCACTGTGTTATCAACAAAAGAGGCATCCACGCAGAAATATTCAGCACACTTTCAATATTTATTTTATTGTGCGCGTATAAGGGTACCATTCCGTACACGACCGCAGGAGGCAGCTGCAGGCGACGTGTCGCCGCGACACGACTGGTTTCTATGAATTTCTATAAATTACCTTCTGTAGCTAGCGTCACGGAGAGCGACAAGCGACACGTGCAGCCCTACCGCAGACCAGTAGTGCCGCCAACGCTCGAGCGATAACACGTTTTTCTATCTTCTATCTACCGACTGGAATACGAGCTGCTGCCGCCTGCAGTCGGGTTCAGAATCATGACTGTAGCGACATGACGCCGCGACACGTTGCCTGCAGTTGCCGCCTGCGGTCGGATACGGAATGGTACCTTTACTCTTTAAAGTGTCTTGAAAGTGCTGTAGGTTCCTAAAAAGACTTCTCAAACAACGAAGAAAAACATAACCTTTATTTACCTGGTGCTGAAAAATTAAATTAATTTTTATTAATACTTTCCAAGTTATCTACTGTACTCGCCGTACCCGGTACCTACCCGGTTTACGGTTTACGCGAATTTTAGTAAAGAAAAGTTCTTCTTTGTACGAGTAGGTCTGTCAGTGTCACTCATACGCATCCCCGTGCGGCAGTTACTCGACGTGTACCGGATAGCTACTGACATAAAATGCGGAAATGTCTCTGTTACGATATCCCGAACTTCGAACTCACGACACGGTGAGATTTTTGCAGCTCTTCTAAAAAAATATCATCGTGATGTGAGTTTGAAGTGAGCTGTCCATAGTGTAAATCTCACCGTGAAGTAAGCTAGAAGTGAGCTTTCAATAATGTAAATCTCACCGTGCAGTAAGCTTGAAGTGAGCTGCCAATAATGTAAATCTCACCGTGCAGTGAGCTTGAAGTGAGCTGTCAATAATGTGAATCTCTCCGTGCAGTGAGCTTGGAGTGAGCTGTCAATAACGTAAATCTCACCGTGCAGTGAGCTTGGAGTGAGCAGTCAATAACGTATCTCACCGTGCAGTGAGTTTGGAGTGAGCTGTCAATAATGTAAATCTCACCGTGAAATGAGCTGTCAATTATGTAAATCTTACTGAGAAGTGAGCTGTCAATAGTGTAAATCCCTAGCATCTCAAAATAAGAGGATTATATCCAAAATAAAAATGCTTGGAAGTATGCTGGTCCTGCTCCATAAGACAATTTAGAGTCTAGACAAAATCAAACTGGTTCCTAATTTAATTGTTTTTTTTTTATTACATTCATTTTACATTATGTGATTACTTGAACTCGCACACTGACTTATTAGTATTATTTGTTAAAGTGTTAGGAATATCGTATGATTTTAAGATCTTTGTAAATATGTGTATCTATCGCATCATTAATGTATTGGTACAATATTAGTATCAAATAAAAGCTAGTAATGTTTTGAATTCCAAATATATTGTATAATATATATATTTATATAAAACTTGATATAAGCAAATTATTTAAAAAAAACAAAAAACCCACTGCAAAAACAGAAATGAAAAGAGAAAAACAAGCATTATCTATAGAATTTTGGTATTGCTGGCGGGACAAACCAACAAAACTTATTGGTTTGTCCCCGCCTACAATACCAAAATGTAGGTATATCTTTTTACAGTCGGGTTTTTAAAAATAATTTACTTTATTTCAAGCGTGTTGTGTGTTTTTGCAGTCGGGTTTTTTGTATTTTTTAATAATTGAGCACGGTGGAATGACAGCTTACTTCACCTAAGTTTTCACGGTGAGATTTTACAGACTAGACTGGATTTTGACGACAGTTGGTACCTGAAGTGAGCTTGAACTCTTAGGAAGGACTTGGGCTTATTTAAAAAGCACCCGAGGGTTGAAATGGGATGCCGAACTTCGAAATTTTGTACGGGAAAACCCGAAGCCAAAGAGATCGAAGCAGGTCCGATAGTTTGTCTACGTCAGGATGGCTGGACCAAGAGAGATTTTGGAAGTTTGAGCAATACCAAGTTTTAGTACCTATTTGGTACTATTTGGTACCAGATATCAAATATTTGGTACCTCGCTAAAGAGGAAAAACTTTTACGAGGAAAGTGGCCAGCCATTCTGACTTCAGAATGGCTGGACCAATCCGGTTTCACCTAGTTGTAGGCGTTATAACTAGTTCATCTTTTCGTTATAATTTAGTACCTCATTGGTACCTAAACATATGTTTTTCTTACATTTATCGATAAGCCAAAAAAAAGGTTTTTAATCTAAGAAAAGCATAATAAGTATGTGGTCCACATACCTATTGTTTTTCTTAGATTAAAAAGAAAACAATTTTGAAAATTTAGTACCTACCTACATATTTGGAACCTTCCAATGAGGTAATAAATTATAACGAAAAGATGAACTAGTTATAACGCCTACAACTAGGTGAAACCGGCTTGGTCCAGCCATTCTGAAGTCAGAATGTCTGGCCACTTTCCTCGTAATAGTTTTCCCTCTTAAGTGAGGTACTAATTATTTGATGTCTGGTACCAAATAGTACCAAATAGGTACTAAAACTTGGTATTGCTCAAACTCCCAAAATCTCTCTTGGTCCAGCCATCCTGACGTAGACGATAGTTTCACGTGGCGACCTAGACTTATAGCCAGGTTATACCGACACGCATTGAGCAAGCCAGGTAATCAAAGTTCGTCCCTGGATGAAAATGCCTTTGCAATAAATTAAAAATAAAACTTACAGTCATCTGAAATTTAAAATGAATTTAGAATTAAATATTATTATAAAAATGCACATTCCGTCACAATAAAATAATTAAAAAAAATACAATATACTTAAAATACTATGGTAGAATAATGATCATAGCGATCATTATTCTACCATAGTATGTTAAGTACAGGGCGTTAATTACATGATAACATTGGCATAATGTCCTGTTCAATACACAACCTACATATTGAACAAAAAATTAAATCTTCAAACTCACTTTCAATAACAGCTATTGTTTTTCTGTAAGTAGCATCGCCAATCTTAAATATCCCCATGTAGACGCAACTGTTTGTATCTTCAAAGCTGTGAAATTAAATATTCATCTATTTAGATAAATTTGTGGGTCTAGTGGTTGACTTGCAAGCATGGAACTTGAACTTGAGGTTGGGCTACGGTTCTTATTCGCACTTTCTATGAGGAAATTCTCAGCAGGTACACTTTAGCAGTCGTGAGTCTGGATCTGTGCCGGTTAATGTCCATGCGTGCTCTCGCATGGACCTCTATTATCGGTCGCGTATCTTGGTAGTCTGGGAGTGAGGGTTTGACAGGTGATGGGTGCAGGTGTGCTCACCGCACAAAGTTGATGTTGACGCTCTTGGAGGTGGGAATGAGCGCGACGCGGCCCTGCGCGAGCACGCTCTCTCCGCGGCACAGCACGTCAGTGAGCTCACACTCGGCGCACATGTACATCATGCTCTGGTCCACTTCCATGCCCACACTCGCAGACAAGCGAAGCCGCTTCGCCCGGATCGCTGTGGAGTAGCGGGGGTTACATAGCTTTACCATCCCCTCCATACTCAATCATTTATTGCATTCCTTCGGTAGTAACTTTAAGTATAATGTGATTATTATGGGCCCTGTTGGGCACAGCAAAATAGTAGGAGAGAGCAAGCTTTTAAAAGTGCTCTCACCTCTTGCGTGACATTAAACGTCCAGCTCTACTTTTGCTTTAAGATCGTGTGACAGTTTCAACCCTAGTAATAGTAATTTATTTTCAAACTTCAAAACACGTTACATCAATGAGATCTCGACCACTGAACTAGGACATCCTGTACGACAGGAGTCGAGGTTTCTCCAGTTACATGGATCAGCATGAGAAGGCTTAAACTAGATGCAGTTTACACTTACAATAAATTAAAGGAAATACGAGTAGAAATAAAAATCGTTCTGTAACATATTATGCTTTAAAATTAGGGGCAGTACTCGTATGTGTGTGATGAGATGTTTGATGGGTGTGTGGATGTAGGTGTGTGAGTTTGAGTTTTGTCTGAGTCTGTCCACTAAGTTAGATTACAGATAATGTTTTTCATATCATCATAGTTACAGCTTTCAAGCCAAACTAGGATTTCCTTTTTTTTAAGGAAGTCTCTAACTAATTTGAACTGGCTAAATTTGCTGTAACGGCATGGTGCTATTCTGTTATAGTACTATCTGGCAATCTTGCTCCTTGCCCATGGTAGGGGATATCTATCCGTTATTTTTTTGGTTTTTAGCAAACAGGTCTGTGTGCCGGTGATATCTCCACAGGCATTCAAATATAAATATTTTTCTGACGGTTATCAGCTAAGCACCCGCGCCTGCTCATTCATATACTAGAATGGTAGGGTTTTGAAGTTTAGGTAAAGCAGCACCTTCAAGACTGCACGCTGTGATCGCTCTATTTCAATCATATGGGTTTTCCAACACCACCCCATGCACAGATACCCTTGTCAAAACGCAGTGACACAAGGCTGGGTACGTTGATATAAGCAGTTAATGACTAGCAACATGTCTCAGGGTTTTGACAATGTATATAAACTTACGCGTTTTTTTACTGTTACTGAGATATGTTGGCTCTACTTCAAATTGTCATCGATTGTAACACCGAGGTACTTTATGCTGTTGACTTTCTCAAGCCTAGGGCAGGCACAGGAAGGTTGAAAACATGACCCTCTATTTCAAGGGAACGTGTGGATAGGCACATAAAAGTCTGGACTAGGTCTGCCTGAATTTGACATGCTGAATCAAAGGTATTTTGTTTTACTGCGTTGTTACTTGCGTTTAAGGACTGTCTTGTCACGCCGACGCCTTCCAATCGACTCAATAGGATGGGGATTGAAATTATGTCGATAGTTTTTTGTAGATCGAGGAATATACTAACACATTTGTCTCCTCTATCCAAGCAGTTCGTTATTGCAGTGGTAAGCCTAGAATTGCAGTGCTAGAATAGCGTCATTCATAGAACGTCCCGCTCTGAAGCCCTATTGTTTATCCGGTATCAGGTTGCTTTTCTCAAGGTATCCAATGAGACGCATTCGCCTATTTTTCCAAGATTTTAGATAGATTTCTCTAGATGGATATAGTTCAATAGTTGATACAGCGGTTTTTTTTAAACCAGCTGGAAAGACAACCTGCATGAAACTAATTTTGCTGAGGTGTACAACGGGCGAAGCAAGCTTGTGCTTATACTTTTTTACTATGGAAACGTGAATATTGTCCAACTCGGGAGCATTTCTATTCTTAAGGCCAGTGACCACATGAATAACCTCTACATCGTCTGTTGGTCCAAGTGTCATCGACTTAAGACTCCCATTTGACCTCAGTTCAGGCGTTGCCAGCATATCTTCGGATACATTTAGTTGTGAGAGTTTTGTTAGCCAGTTCTTTCCCAATTGACGTAAAATATCTATTTACTTCGTTTAAAGAGTTATGCGGACTATCTTCTGTTCCCAGCAGTTATGAAGCACTTTTAGTGACGTTCCTCATATTACAAATTTCTTTGATAGTATTCCATGTTCCTTTGAAATTATTTTGGTGTTTTTCTAATTCTGTGTGTATCCGTGTATTTTTTTGCAAGTATTCATGTAATTCGAGAAGACCGTATACTATTTAAATTCGTGGTTTAGAGACTTTTTTAGTTTAAGGTGCATTTTATCTCTTTTCCGTATACATTTGACGACGCCAACGGCAACGGTCATCCAAGGCTTTAGTGACTATTTCTTTTTGGACAATATTTTCTTAGTAGTGTACTTAGTAATAACTCCTTGTAATGCTTTTATAATAAAAGTCTGCTGCTTCATCTACATTTTTTATTTCCAAAACGAGGTCCCATTTGATGTTGTCAAGGTCTGTATCTAGTTGCTTGTAATTGATGTTTGTTTTATAGTGTTTCGTATATGTTCTTCTTCTTACGATATTTGACTTATTCATATATAACAGAATTAGACTGTGATCTATGAGTGGTTCTAAGAGTGATCAATGCAATTATCAAGTCTAGTTGCCGCCCTTAAGACGACCCACCGAGCAATTCCCTGCCTTGCGTGGCTAGCATCTTCAAATAAACAGAATAACAGATAAAGTGTTTATGTTTATATCTCCTGTAAAGATAATATTTCCACAGTGCGTGTTGAGGAGTAATTCGTTTAGTGAATTCATATTATTGGTTGGATTCGTGAAGTAGGGTGGTCTTACGAAGCAATAACTGTCACTTTATTGAGCTTGACAACTGTGCCAATAAGCTCACGTTATGCATAATATAGTTTCCACAGTGTTAAGTGTAGCATGACAGTCAAAAGGCGCGGGTTATTTTTTTTTTACGATCGGTTTTCAGGCTTGGATGCAGTTAGGTAATACGTCACATCGCCTTAGCATCATCCACAAAAGTCTACTTAACACAAATCTTAAACTGACTGTCAGGCAACGCACCTGAACCGCTGGCTGAGAAGTAACACAAGACTTCCTTACACATACAAGGAAAGTGAGCACTAAAGGGTTTTTTGAAAATTCTTCCCCTAAGGAGGTTAAATAGGGGATGAAGGTAAGTTTGGAAGTTCATAATTTTTGCTGATGGGAAACTGCATCGAACACACGGGTTGTGTTTTGAAAAAAGGATTGAAAGAAATACATCATGTGCGATTGGGTAGCTTCTCATCCAAACGTTACAGCTGCAGTACTTACTGCAATAGTAACGCAGTCCGAGCAAATACTCATAATGTACTTACCGTTATCTGTGGAAAAAAATAAAAATTAGTTTCAATGCGCTTCCCTATTTATTACACAATATGCCACGACCCTAGCAGAACTTTTTATGTTAGGTATAATATTATTTTGCATAACAACGGATAGCATAACCTTCATTTCGCAGAAAATCGTTTGGCGTCACAGACTACGTAGATATACTTGTTTGGCATACAGTCATTTATCGTGCATTCAATACTCATAATTTATTAAGTCAGAATAATCTTTAGGCATAAATTTTATATCCATAATAATTAAAAAATAGAACCATCATATCGCAGAAAGTTCTTACAAACATACTAACGAGTATATACACCATGCAAGCAAGCGAGTATGCAACATGCAGCAGGCATGGTTTCTGTTATGGCTCCAGCGTGAGCTTAAACTACATTCTTGGAGTTGGGCAAACAAGACTACGTAAAGTTCGTTTTGCAGCGATTCGTTTCTGTCACTAACTTTTGTAGCACAACATATTGACTTTTTAAAACAATATTTTAATGTTCACCGCACTACTCGTACATGTAGTTTTGTTCCATGAAGGAGCAATCCACCTCCATTCTCCATACAATAAGCTGCAGGAGATGCTATTATTTTGCGACGTATCGCCATCCACTTGAGCGTCTGCAAACATACCTGATGCTGATTAATAATAGGGACCACTACGGTTCTCATCAATGCATCAGGTAAGTATGAGTGCCCTACGCGGAAGGTAAAAAGCATGGCCAGCACCCTTGGCAAGTGACCGCCTGCATATTGCAAGTGTTCAATGCTCAACGAGTCAGCAGAGATCAGTCAGCCGTTCACCGTCTGTGCGACATCCCTACTTGTAATCCGTACGATCGTGCCCCCGGTACACACCTCATGTGACTCAGTTCCTTTATTCCCGGTAGCCAAAGGCGAGCAGACCTTAAAGTGCTCCCTGAACAGGCTGGCAATCTGGTCGGGCTCACTACTACCCTCGACGCTCACGGGAACGCCGGACTCTGGACTCAGTTTACCGGTTTCCTTCTAAATTGACTGAAATTGTTAGCCGTGTTGGTAAAATATCAATTTTTATTTGTGTCTGGTTGTTCTGACATCATTTAAACTTTGATATAAACGTAGCACGCGAATTACGCATATTTTCAAAAAGAGGATGTGGGCGTTCCATTAGCAACCCACTCCTGAAACCAAAGTCGAGCGTTGCCATGAGCCGTTTTTACATATTTGTTCCAGCCAGTAACATAGGAATTTTTCTTTTGAAAATTATTAATTTATTTTATTTTATTACTTTTAAGATTACAGATTACAAATAATAGGTAACAACAAAACATTATCAGGTTGCTCTAGCAAGCCTCCACAGATATATAACATATCGATTATTAAAAGCCGAACAATCAGCAATTAAACAATTAAAGTACACTCTTTAAAAAATGAAATACCGTCGTAGAGATCTCGTTGCAATCTTCCATTCCCCTTATGTGTTACTCTACGTTTCTTAGAAGTTGCCGATTCATACAGCAACCTCTTAGCATCAGTTATGTGCTCCACTGTGAACGAAGTTGAACATATCCGCACAATGCTCTCCCCGTCCATGACGTCTATTTTATTCTAAATTACAGTAACGCCATTACTTCACAAATTACTATGTTACAATTACTGCACTTCACTTTACTAGATGTCATCGCGGTCGGATGCGTCATCCTCGGTACATTCACTCGCTCGCGCTTGCAATCGCAGACTGAATATGCCTAATAAAATTATTCCAAGCAAAATTCTGCCATTGTAAATTTGGACAATTATAAACATTTGGTCAAACAATAATTATATTAAATAATGTTTATGCCTTTAAGATATTCGTTTAAAGAAGATTATGCCAAGTGTGTTATGCCAAAAAATAATCAGAGCATCAAGATTCTGCCAAACCCGTTTCGATGCGCTTCCCTATTTATTACACAACATGCCACGTCACTGGTGTATGTTCGGAGTGGTATTTAATGAGAATAAACTTAACGACGATGTTATTTTAATCGGCTGCGGCGAAACGCGTGGAACTTAACTCTCAACTTACTCAATTTCAGTAAAGTGCAATATTCCATTTCACGTCTACCACAGTACCACTCATATAACTCACAAATTCTCCAATTACACATAAAATAAAATTAACGAAAACTTTATGTTCAACGCCACCTAGCGGAGAAAATTTATCACCAAAACTGTAATAATATAGTTTGCGTTTTTTTATTTATTATTTGTCTCGATGACACGGTGTTTAGTGACAAATTCAACGGCCTATTTAAATAGAAGCGTTATTGATTGTTTTGTAAAAATAAGTAGTTACACTGTTGTGGTTTAAAAGATACAGCCAGAACAAAAAGAGACAGAAGGCTTCGTGCTCATACACACGAGCGGCACAACGGCAGAGGCCACTAAAGCCGACACGCGTCAACGGTCGCCGTCGACGCGTCGGCGGCTGCCGCTGTCAACGTGCCGCTCGTGTATTCGCCGACGGCTGCGTTGCTCTGTCGTCGACAATGTCTCTGTCGTCGTCGGTCTGCGGCGACTGTGACATTTGTGTTCGCATCACGTACTTCATGCAACAGATTGCCAAGCGTATTTCCTAGGCGCTTTATAGCTAGCGGTGCTTCACACCGCAAAATTTTGCAAAAACTTCTACCTCACATTTTGATAAGTGTTGGGGCTTTCTCGTCGTTGACGGATACCCCGGTTGTAGTTGTATGTAGTTAGTTAAGTTACACCAAACCACTGTTAAATTTAATAGTTTATTTATGGAAAGAGTTACAAGTTATGGTTTGTTTAGTTATCTGAGTCGCACTTAATATTTTGTTGTTATTGATCGACCCGCACATTAGCGCGTGACGGAGTTTTGGTTACGACTGGTTTGAGTGATTATTAGTGTAAAGTACGCATAAACGTACTTTTGCTGTATGAGCATTATTGGCTCGTACATGCTCCCGAGGGAAAAATATACGTACTCAGATTACCAAACTTGCGTTACAAGTTAAACATACATAGGTATAAAATGTTATAAAACTAATAAAAGCAATCAAGACAATTAGAAGAAATAATTCGTAAATAATTAATCATAGTTTGAATCTTGTTCCAATTGCTGCTTGCGGCGGACGGTAGCTCTCTGACTGTCCAACACGTATTTTAGCGTAGGCAGGAATCTCCTTTAGTTCTATATCTTCTGTCCTCTCTCGAGTCTTGTTCGTATTGATAGGTGCATTGCTCTTCTTACGCGCCTGAAGATATCTTCTTATTCGCCAAACTATTATAGCGGCGACGATTCCTCCCACCAGCAATGTGCTTATAGCGTAGTTGCCAATGTCGTGGACACTTAGGTCGTTAGGTAGGCTCTCTCGTCCCTTTTGTGCAGTTATCTGGTTATCTAATAATCTGTGTTCATTAGATAAGTTTAGTTCCGGAAGTACAATCTTTGTGTTTTTGAACGTATTCCACATATCATTTGGTGAGTCAATCGTAGGTACCTCTAAGGTCATTCCAATATTGGTACTGCTACTAAAAACGTTATGTGAATAAATTGTAGCGTCTTTGTGCTGAAGTATGCAATCCTGACCTAGGCCAAGGAGTCCAGCCTTTGTTAATATTGTTGTTGTAATTCGATTATCGCATACAATGCGAGTCGTACACTCATTGATGCAATTATACAGCCATATGTTTGGTCTCTGTAATTTTATCCATTGGTCAGAGCATTGTTGTGGTACCCAATCACATGTAATGTTATTTACATTTTGGTTCAGTATTTTTGCTTCGCAAGATGCCGTGGCTCCATGCAAGTTGCTGATAGTCGTAGAGGCGTGGCAGATGTGACTGTCCGCCGTCATTGTTGTACATTGCTGAAGATCTACCTCTTCCATTTGTATGTAGGTGTTCTTCACGAAGTTGACTCCAATATATTGTGTTGTTGTCTCTATCGCCTGACATTGGTTAGTAGTTTGCTGTCTAGGTATAGCTATATTGTGATACAATGTATACTCGTCATCGCTTAGTAACGGTATATGTAATTCGAAGAGTAGGTACTGTTCGGTGAGCCGGGCTTTAACATAAATGATTTTGTAAATATTTTTCATGTTAGCTCCATTACTGTTTTTGATGGGTAATGTTAATCTTTTCGGTATAATACCGGCAATATAATGGAGTTGTTCAGATAGCTGCTCCGGTGTGAATAGTTTCATATCGAGATTGCCTCTGTAGATATCGGTCAATGCACTTAGGAGCATTTCTTGGTTTCTTCTCAGTACTGAGATAAGTAAACTAGCAGTTAACGCCCCAGCGTTGACGTCATTCATTGTTTTCATTATTTGAAATCTGTTTTCTATTACTGCCGTATTATATTTCGTTTCATTCATGAATTGCTGAATTACTTCCAGTTGCGTTTTTACAAAGTCTTCATTTTTCTTGATGACATTGTTTTCTGCCTCGACAATCAGTGTCTGATTTCTTATCAGCTGTAATAGATATTGTTCGTTCGTTTTGATCTTTTCTATGTCCTGGGCGTATTTTTCGGCGAAATCGCTATCAAGGACACCAAATAGGGCTCGTGCAAGATTTCCTACGCCGTTGACGTAGCCACGTCGCCTTCGTTGTTGATGTTGAGCCCGTAATAATATGTTATACTCGTTCAGCTGGTTCATTTCGAACTTGAGTTGTTGTGTCGTAGAGTAACATGGCTCGTTAGGCATCGTGTCGCATAGTCGAGCTATACGATTCACGAATTTCTCTACATTTGTTGTACTTTGCCAGAATGTTGTGAGGTTATAGTATACCAGAAGTTTCCATTCATCGTGAATAAGTTGGATATTCCCGACGGGGTCAAAGTAAACTGGTTGGTTTTCAGCTAATCGAGTTATTTTAAAATGTTGTAGGGGTGTAGCTAGTCCACATGATAGCGTTGTAAATGCTACTAGTAAAACCATAAACAAGCTGTTTACCCTTTTTGGGGTTGTATTAGTCCCTTTCTTATGCTTGCCGTGCTCGATTTCTGGACTCATTTCTTGTGACTCAGTGCTTCCGCATGCCTCGTTTATAGGCAGCGGGGCTAGTTTAGTTATAGGTCTTTTTAGTATCCCGTTTTGTGTCTTGAGCGTGACTACTCGTACTAAATTATCGCTGCCTGGGTGCAGTTCCACTACGCGTCCCATAGCCCATCTGCTTGGTGGTAGATTACTGTCCCTGACGAGAACTAGTTGCCCATTCTGTACGTTTTCTTTAGTTTGTTGCCATTTGTTTCGGTTTTGTAATGAATGAAGGTATTCTTTCGACCAGCGATCCCAATAGTGTCGACGCATGAGCTCAATGAGTTTCCAGTTGTTTCTGATGTCTATAGCTTTCGTTTCTACAGGTTCATTGAGTGGTAGTGTTAGTGTTGGACTCCCCGTGAGAAAATGACCAGGGGTGAGGTATTCCAGATCTTCAACATCCTCCGATAATGGACACAGCGGTCTGCTGTTCATGCACGCTTCGATTTGTGTAAGAAGCGTTGCAAATTGTTCGTAGGTAAGCTTCTGTTGTCCGATTACCCGTTTCAGGTGTGCTTTCATGGAACGTACAGCAGCTTCCCATAAACCTCCTGCTGATGGCCAGGATGGAGCGTTGAAGTGCCACTCGATTTGAAGGTCGTTGATCTCTTTAAAAAACTCTGAAGATAGCATTGTTTTAAATAGTTGGAACTCTTCTTTTAAAACTCTTGCTGCTCCGACGAAGTTGGTTCCGTTATCGGAGTAGATATGTTTTGGGGTGCCTCTTCTGGCACACATTCTTTTTAGTGCTGCGATGAAGGTTTGCGTTGATAGATCCGAAACAAGTTCGATATGTACTGCTTTTGTGCACATACATATGAATATGGCTATGTAGCCTTTGCAGGTTTTTATCCCGCGGCCCTTGTTTATCTTTACATCCACATGGCCTGTAAAGTCGATGCCTGTATGTGAAAACGGCCTCGATGGAGTGATCCTTTCTTTTGGAAGGTTGCCCATCAACTGTTCAGGTTGGTTTGTTGCGTATCGACGGCATCGAATGCATTGCCTCAGTATTTTCTTGACAGTTCGATTGCCACTAATAATCCAGTAATTGTTTCTGGTGTCAGCTAGCGTTAATCTTGCCCCACCGTGTAAGGTTCGTTGATGCGCCTTTTCAACAATAAGTTGGGTTAGTCTTCCTTCTCCTGGTACGAGGATGGGGTGTTTCGTTTCCACTGGCAAGTTTGAGTGGTTTAGACGTCCTCCAACACGTAAAACTCCATAAGAGTCCAAGAATGGATTAAGTTTCAAAATGGTGCTTCTGTTGAGGAGTTTTCCACCTTTGTTGATAGAATTTATTTCATTTTCGAAATAATCCCGTTGCACTGATTTGATAATTATAAATAGTGCGTTGTTTATTTCATTCAAGTTCAGTTCATGGCACTCAGTTGACCTTCTTTTGTTTCGTAATGCATCAGCGAAACGTATCACCAAGGCGAGTATTCTTGTAATCCGATCTATGTTGCTATGCCGCTCAAGTAATGAATCGATTAATTCATTTTTTATCGGCGTGGGTTCCGTACTATTAGTCGTGTAACAATTTGTTAGGAAACCCTCGTTTGTGGTATAAGTTTGTTTTGAGTTATAGGCTTGTTTTTCTTTCTCCTTAAGCCATTTAGGGCCTTCCCACCACAGGGTAAAGTTGACCAGTTTTAGTGGTGGGAGTCCTCTTGTTGCACAGTCGGCAGGGTTTTCGTTCGTCTTCACGTAACCCCAGTTTATCGCAGGTACGATGTTTAATATTTGTGTGGTTCTATTTGTTACATACTTTTCGTATTTAGTTTGACTTCCCTGAAGCCATGCTAGAACGACTTTAGAATCGGTCCAGCAGGTAATCCTTAGATCGTAATCTTCAAGGATCTTAGTTATCCTTTGTAGGAGTTTCGCTAGCAAAACTGCGGCGCATAGTTCCAACCTTGGTATCGTAGTTTTCTTCTTGATTGGTGCTACCTTAGTCTTTGCCGCGAGTAGTGTAGTTTCGTACGCGCCGATGGGTGTCGTAGTTCGGCTGTAGATAACGCATGCGTAGGCTTTCTCGCTCGCGTCACAGAAGGCTTGCAATTCGATCGCCCTGTTGTTTTCGTTTTGTATCCATCTTGGTAAACTTATGTATTTTATGTTTGGCAAATCGGATTTAATTTGCATCCATTCCTTTTCTATGGAATCTGGTACATTTTTGTCCCAGCCAATATTTTGACAGTTATCACTCCATAGTTTTTGAAAAAGCAGTTTTGCTTGAAGAGTAATTGGAGCCAACCAACCGAGCGGATCGTAGATCTTGCTTATTTCTGACAATAGTCTGCGTTTCGTGTATGGTGCATTTTTGTTGTTGCTAGGCGCTTCGCTAGTAAAATGAAATGTGTCACTTGCGTCATTCCATGCGAGTCCAAGTGTTTTGCTAAACTCTTGTTGCTTGAAGTTAAATTCGTTAGTGTTACTTTTCTCTTTCGTCTGTAGTTCTTTGAGAATAGATGGTTCGTTCGTGGACCATTTCCGTAAAACAAAACCCCCTTTCTTCAGTAGTTCGCTTAGCTCTTTTTGCAGTAGCTTTGTTGATTCTATGGTATGGTGGCCCGTGACGGCGTCATCCATATAAAAATCATTAAGTAGTGCCTTTTGGGCCAGAGGGAAAGCGTTGCCTTCATCTTTGGCCAGCTGTTTGAGAGTGCGCATCGCTATAAATGGTGCGACTTTGGTCCCGTATGTTAGGGTACACAGCTGCATCTCTCTCAGTGGTTCTCTCTTGGAGTCTCTCCAAATTATTTTTTGAAGACATTGTTGAGTTTGATGAATAAGGATTTGACGGTACATTTTCTCAATGTCCGCCGTTAGAACATATTTATAGCTCCGCCATTTAATGATTAAGGATAAAATGTCCTTTTGAAGATTAGGCCCTTTTTCCATCAAATCGTTTAGGCTGTGTCCGGAGTCTGTTTTCATCGATGCGTTAAAAACAGCTCGTAGTTTGGTTGTAGTTGAGCACTCCCTTACTACGCCGTGGTGTGGTAGGTAGGCTTGTACTTGACTATCGGATTTTGTCACTGGTTTCATGTGACCTAATTCGATGTATTCACGGATGAATTCTTTGTATAGTTTAGCGAAATGTTCTTGTCTCGCCATTTTCTTTTCTAAATGAAGAAATTGTGCTGTAGCTTGAGGTTTCGAGTTACCAAGGTTTTGTTCATAGTTAGCGTTCATCGGCATCTTCACCATATAACGCCCGTTGCTTAATCGCTCTGTTGTTTCTGTGTAATGTTTTTCACAGAATTCGTTTGTGGTTGTAACTTCGGGTTCCGAAGGGATGTCTTCTATCTCCCAAAATTTCGTTAGGCTGTCTAGCTCTGTTAGAGTAACTAGACAGTTAAACTGTCTGGTAGCTCCGCACAGTATCCAGCCCAACTTTGTCTGTTGCGCTACTGGCGTGTTATTGTTATGTTTGATTATTCCTCCTAAGATCACATCGGAGTAAACATCTGCTCCAAGCAGTAAGTCGATGGGTCCAGAGATATTGTAGTCTGGATCAGCCAACTTGATTTTATGAAGGTGCGTCCAGTTTTCTGTGTTGATTGTTGAGTTAGGCAGATTGTTGATGAGTTTACTCATCACTAAAGCATCGGTTTGGAATGTATATTCAGAGTGGATAGACTTGCATTCTAATTTTATCATCCCTTTACTCTGGCCGATTATAGTGCCAACTCCAGTGACTGCCGCGTTCATTTTGTTTCGGGGTAAGTTCAACCGTTGAGCAGCATTTTCTGTGATCAAGGATACTTGAGATCCTTGATCCAGTAACGCCCGAAGGATGACGTAGTCTCCTTCTTTGTTCTTGACTCTTAGTTGAAGAGTCGTTAAGAGTATCTCTTGTTCACCGTTAATGTGATTAGATGTTCGCTCAGCCATCGTTGATGTGGTCGGCTTTGATTGTTGCCCTTTCAGATTATCATCATGGAGAAGGGAGTGATGTTTGAAGTGACACGTGCGGCATGTTTTCGTTGAATTGCATTTATTTCCGCCATGACTAAACAAACAATTTTTGCACAAGTTTAGGTTACTTGTTGTTTGGTTTCGCGTTGCGACATCCATGTTCAAAAATGTAGAACACTGCCTCAGCGTGTGTTCGTTTTTGCAGAGTGGACATTTTCGCAGCGTTGCATGGAAGGTTTTTGTCCACTTTTCCGACTCTTTAAAGTTCGTTGACTTGTTTTTGTTATAACTTTTATGTTGGTTATTCGTTGAATAATTTTGTTTTCCGCCATTCTTTTTGTTACGGGATGTTTCCAGCGTCATGAACTGCAGTTCTAGAAACTCCATAAACTCTTCTAAGTCTGGGAGCTCTCTTGTATGTTTCATCGTTTTGATGTAGTCCCCATACGTGACGTCATCCAGTTTGGAGGATAGTAAGTACACGATAAGTGGACCCCATACTGGAATATTGATGTCAATATTTTCTAGGCCGTTTAAACACTCTTTCGTAGTATCATACAGCTTCTTCATGTTAGTTGAGTTCGGTTTTTCGATAGCTGATTGATTGAGAAGTGTTTCTATGTATGAGGTGAAAAGTAATCGCTTGTTGTCGTAGCGGTGCTGAATAATATCTAGACACGAGTCATAATTCTCAGCACTCACAGGAAGGTGCTTGATCAACTTTTCCGCCTCACCTTTCAATTTAGATTTTAGGAACTTCATTTTCTGCGTTTTGTTCAGCGTTGGGTTGTTATGAATCATCTCAAAGAATAAATCCCGAAAGGAGATCCAATTGTTGAAAGTTCCATTGAACTCCGGTAGTTCCATACGCGGTGTTGTTTTTTCGTAGTGGGATGTTTCAAAGATTTTTCTATTCAGCTCTTCCTTTAGGTTATCGTAGACTTGCTCCCAATGGTCGAATTTCGCTTCATAGTCCCTGTCGTTCCCTTGCAGTAAGTAGCTTAGTTCCCAGTGAATCTTGTCAATGGATTCCCATTTAGATCGTAATATGTTGACTTGATCTTGGAGTTGCCACTTCTCTTTCATATCATCCAGATTAGTTTTGTAGACAGCTCGCTTCAAAGCGTTGAAGTTACACATTTGATTACGTAACAGCGTTGATAGGTGCTTGTCCGTTTCATCTCCGATTTGTTGGTGTACTTCAGTTGTATCAAATTGCGGTGTTCCGGAAGTTTCTGGTATTTTCGGTTTTGATATACCCGAAAATCCAGGCTCATTTATCAACTTGTTTCGTGTTTGATTCATAGATTGCATTGTTTCGTCAAACATGCTTCTCGTTATGATGAAAATGTCTTGCTTGAAGTAGTCATGTTCTCTTTGTTTTGACTCGTACTTCTTCAAGATTTCATGATTCGATCGAAATTCATCCCATAGGGATTGTAAGGCTTCGATGCGCTTGTTAAGGTAGTCTATGGTTTTTCTACTCACAGCATCCTTTTTGTAGTTAGTTTGAAGAGTTTTGATTCTCTCGTAGCTGCTTTGCTGCTTAGTTATAAGTTCCATAAATTCAGGGTAGTCTTCTGGCGACATTGTTTATGCCTTGTGGCTGCTAATGGTTGGCGTGTAGGTAGTGTGTACTCACGAAGATTTCGGAGCTGAAGTAATCGCAGTGGACGTTATCCCCGCTGATTCTTTGTTGTTTGTAGCGGTAGACGTGATCTCCGCTGTATTAACCGCCGTGGACGTTATCCTCGCCGATTATTTCTTGATAAGTAATTTGTAGCAGTAGACGTTATCTCTGCTGGTTCGTTAGTGGCAGGCACTCAGTGTAGCTCACCCTCCTTTACGTCATGTACAACGTCTCAATGCTACTGGTTAGACCCGCTTGTGGGAAGCCAACAGCACCGATTTGCTAACGTAACTGGGATATACCACGCTAAGCACTCTGCTGATGAGGAGACACGACGACTCACAAGATGATTTGCCGTGACATCCGGCTCGAAGGACCAAAAGATGTTGGGGCTTTCTCGTCGTTGACGGATACCCCGGTTGTAGTTGTATGTAGTTAGTTAAGTTACACCAAACCACTGTTAAATTTAATAGTTTATTTATGGAAAGAGTTACAAGTTATGGTTTGTTTAGTTATCTGAGTCGCACTTAATATTTTGTTGTTATTGATCGACCCGCACATTAGCGCGTGACGGAGTTTTGGTTACGACTGGTTTGAGTGATTATTAGTGTAAAGTACGCATAAACGTACTTTTGCTGTATGAGCATTATTGGCTCGTACAATAAGAAATACTTATGTTTTCTCAAAACCTGCATATTATGCTTCTGTTCATAAATTCATATTGTAATTAAAATAGAGTATATACGTATTAAGTAGTTTATCAGGATTAATAGCATTGTTCAGCATCAACATTCTGTTCGTTGTACTACTCCAATGGGTTATGAGTAAAGACTTTGGGTACCTACGGAACACTAAAAAGTTATAAATAAATATTCAATACTCACTACGATCTACAAAGACGGAAATAATTTAGGTTTTTTTAAATTTCTCAATACTTAAACTTGAAAATATCCATCATGAATTTTATTTCAGATTTATGAATAGTAGGTACTATATAATATTACTATGTCATTAATAAAATCAACATTACCGTTATCTGTAATGTAAACGTAATTCTATTAGTTGTGTGTGCAAAAAATTATACACCTAAACCTTCCTCATGAATCACTCCGTCCATTGGTGAAAACCATTATGAAAACCCGTTCGGTAGTTAATGAGTTTATCGCTTTCTTAAGGCCGCCTCCGACGGTGCACTATATTGCGCAAGCACCAGCCCGCACAGTGCGGTGGGGACAGTAACGTGCGTGGTAGCGCAGCCGCGTCCGTGGCGGTGCGCCCGATCCGCGGCGAGTCGGTAAACTTCAAAGTTGCGCGAGGTATGTTAGGTTCCTATAAACTAAAACGAATCGTTTTGCTTACCAAATGGTAGCATTTTTACTGCCCAACTTAGCATATAAATACGTAGACTCGTAAGCTAATTTTTAGGCATGGGTGTTTTTGGATTTTTACGCAAACGGTTAAATATTCCATTTCAGATTATAAAATTGTATTAAAAAAAATCCGTTTTTAGAAATCAATTTCAGGGGCGGCTCTGGCGCCTCACAGTTTTGATCGTCTTTAGTACTATTACTAGACTTTTATAAGGAATATTTAAAACGGTTTTTTTGACAATAATAAAAAAAGTTTGCAATGAAGTATTGTGCCCGACAGTTATCGTCGGACGCGCGAACAATGTGATTCGAAGTATTCCGAAACGAGCCGAAAGACCCGTTCGGTCGATGACTTCGGTGTCTCGCTCGGTGAGACGTCTACCGAGACCTGAATCCGCGTGCGTCCGCAATATCGCGCACGCGTGGGAGGTCGCCTTTACAGACAGATAGACGCGGCGGGCGGGGAGACTTGGTTTTATTATAATAAGTAGTGATAGAGATTTATCTTTACGATATAAATTATTAATGTACTCATTTCTGACTTACCAGGCGCTAAAATTGAATTAAATAGTTAAGTAAGGAAACCAAAGTCTAAGCAGCTCTTCGCAAGACGTCACGAATTTCACATTATTTCGCTCTGCCTCAATCCGCAATGGATACGGTACTAGATGACCTAGTACCGAAGTCCCGAGTTCAAGATTGCCAGCGGTCTAATTAACTCGAGCACTAGTCTTAAAAAAGTACCACAAAGACAAGTAAAGTTCTATCCTGACGATGTTATAATTCTCTTAAAATATTCGGAAATCATGATTTAAAATTTAAATAGTGTTTTCTTATTTTTATTTTCGAATAAATATCGTATCAATAAAACTTGATTTTTCATAATAAACGTTTATAAATGCTATGAAGGATAAGATCAGAAATGAAGTAACTCGGAATGGAACTGGAGTGTGTGCAGTGGCAGTGGGCTGGCCATGTTAGCCGAAGGACCGATGGCCGGTGGAGTAGACGAGTCCTGGAGTGGAGACCGCGTATCGGTAAGCAAAGTGTGGTGCCCACCAGCTACATAGATGGACCGACGACCTTAAAAAGTTGGCTGGGACCATGGATTTCTATGGCTGGGACAGACCAGATGTGGAATGCAGAGGACAGGGTGTTATGGCGCAGCCTGGGAGTGGCCTATGTGCAGCAGTGGACTGCGATAGACTGAGTTGATTGACAGCTTGGGTGGGCGGCATTTGGTAAGTTGCAACATATTTTACGGCCCAAAAACATCCCACATTGCCTAAAACACGCCTTTTCAACCAAAGTGTCCTCCCAACAAAGACCTACGGTGCCGAGACATAACGCTCACAAAGGAGACTGTCCACCGCATACGAGTAGCACAAAGTGCTATGGAGCGCGCCATGCTTGGCATACCCTGCTAGACCGAGTGCGTAACACCGAAGTCCGACGTCGGTCGAAAGTCTACGACGTCGAGGACAGGGCGGTGCGCATCAAGTGGAGTTGGGCAGGACATCGAGTTATACGCGGCGGTGGCCGATGGAGTAAAGCTATGACCTAATGCGGTGCGGTGCGGAGCGGTGGCCAAGGTTAGGCTGAAGAAACCAGGCCGTCTAAAAGTGCATTGGGTTGATGATATCGTCAAAGTAACGCTATACACCTGGATGAGAGACGCCTGGAACTACGCGTGGTACTGGGAAGTATTGCAAAAAAGGGGAGGCCTATTCCCAGCAGTCGGTGATTCCGTTTACATTGAGCTCAATGGAGATTCCGGGTTGAAATGATGATGATGAATTATTAATTAACGTGGAATACTCGAAATGTGATGTTTGGTTTTATTATGTAATTGATAACACGCCACGCAGTAGGAGGCGTTCTGTAGTTTCTGTCTACCCCCATAGGAAGAAGGCGTGAGTTTATGTAAGTTTACGTGTATTGTTAGATTGTGAGTTGGACCATGTTGGCAAAACAAAGGCCAGCTTCATGTACCGTTGAGAGTGAGTGCTTTGATCCGCTCCTCGCCGCCGTCGTCGTTCTGTATCATGAGGAAGTAGTCGCCGAAGTCGCGCGGAGTTATCAGCTCGCTCTCCAGCTCGATAACCAATTGCCTACACACAAGTATTTTTATTTTTTTAAGAACGTGGTCCCACACACTAGGAATTTCTCATGTATTGTGATATAGACGCACATTTAAACTCACATATACAAACAGCCAGACCCGGAACAACTACTTGTAGGTCATACAAATTAGTTCATTGTGGGAATCGAACCAGCGACACGCAGCGCAGCAGTCAATCGCTTAGCCACTGCGCCAACCGTTCCGTCAATACTCATCATAAAACCTTGTTCTTACGAGGAAACATTGTTTTCTCACCATGGAATTAGTATAACATTATAATTATTGGGTCCTTATTTCTCACCTGCAGACAGTGCTACACGGATATGTTGACGCCTGAATGCCATTGACAGGAAGGCGTTGCCGGTAGCGCAGACTATCACTACGCACGTCTGTGGTCGGCGAACGTTTGTGAGACTGTGTCAACATGAGAAGATGGCGGCGCTAGTTCTGATGTTAGCCACGCGCCACGATACCCTTGCAGCGTTGGACGAGTAATGTAGAACCACATTACTCTGTGGTAGAACTCCGTCCGAAAGACGTACAAATAATGAACCATTTAGACGAGGCCAATCCCCGAGACAATCCATTGAGCTAGTGAAATAAAAAAGCAAAATGGCTTGAGGACAAGCCAATGCACTGCTCTGTCTCTATTTACACGAGGCTATTATTGGATTGGCTTAGTGGATTGTCTCGGGGACTGACCCCATCTAAATGGTCCATTAAGGACGCGTTCGCCTTACGCCTGATTATGGTTGGACAAAGTAATGAAAAATAGTAATGTGCAATACTCAACGCTACTCCTTTGCTGTAAAAGAGAAAAATAACTATTTAGTATTATAATATTCGTTTTATCGTTGTGGACGAGTACATCGTCGGTGTATTCTTCGTTTGGTTTTTGTGGTAGACGGCAATAAGCCCATCACTCTATGTTGATACCACTATAAATAAACGTATAAATGCAGAGCGCTAGTGCGGGCATAATGTGCTAGTGCAGGTATAACGTACTCGTGCAGAGATCTAGTGCGGGCATAACGTACTCGTCGTTGAACTTGCGCAGCCGGTACTTGTCCACGTCTACGTTGCGCACGGAGCCGTCGGCGGCGCGCAGCATGATGCCGCGCAACACGCAGTGCGCACATGTGAAGTAGATGCTGGTGGAATTGAGGCGCTGCCCCGGTAGTACCTGTAGCACCTGCGGTGTTAGTCGCGTCTGCCCCATGCCTGCAATATCAAGAAACGATGCGATGTGTGTTTTTGGCCTCGCACAGGTCTTTTTTATTTTTTTTGTTAGTTTTGCTATAAGCTCCTTTTTATTTTATATAATTTTGTTCTTTTTTTTTTAAATATTATTACTGTTTGTATTTCCTGTGCGTGACCCAAATAAAATATTTTTCTTTCTTTCTAATAAAAAATAAAAAGTCACGCAGATACATAATGTTTTTAACTATGGGATACTACAATAATCCAACGATATAGCAATAATAATCGTACGCGCTTTGCATTGAATCTTTTTTTCATCCCTTGGTTCCATATAAGTGGAGAGCCAGTCCAACAGTTGTTTTCATAATTTAACAACTTACACCATGGTATAGTTCCTCACAGAATATTTCTTCTCTCCAATGTCCATATGATATAGATAGTGCAAATAATCTCAGAGTAAACTGGCTGTGCAACATCCGGATGGACGGACTGATGGACATGACGAAATTATAAGGGTTCTGTGTTTGCCATTTGGCTACTGTTGTTAAGTTAATAGATATGTAAACACTATCTCATGCACATCAGAGTGAGGTAATGTCTACTGTCAGTTCACCACGACTGGCGGGAAACAACAACATATCAAATTTGCGAGGGATACTTGGAGACATCACAGGATTCGCAAGAAACACGAGATATAGAGCAAAACAGGCATATTCTGGCCTCGCTCGTTTCTGCGTAGACTTTATCCATTGCTCTCCAGCAGGCCCAACAGGCGCACGCCAGGCGAGATCGAGGTCTAGAGCAGACCCATCAGATTTAAAAAAATTGTAACAGCTTGGTGTCAAAGGCAAAACGATGATAGCTTGATCGACTGTACGATGTACATGTAACAACAAGTACATACTAGTCGTTAGTGCGTAATAACATCTACTCACTGAGGGTGACCAGGGGTATGTGGACGAAGTTCCCCCTCCTCGCGATCTCCTCAAACCGCACGTAGTACGTCGTGGCGTCCTCTGCTCGCATCGGGCGGAAAATCATAGTTATCTTAGCATAGTCGCCGACTTCTTCGCTTAACACCTCTAAATTGTCGAAGTTCTGAAATAAATACATTCAACTTTATGTTATAATTGCAAATTCTCATTTATTGACAAGAAACACATTCAGTTTATTATAATGGCTAGTTCTCATGTATTAACAATAAACACATTCAACTTATTATAATTGCTAGTTCTCATTTATTGACAATAAACACAATCAACTTATTATAATTGCTAGTTCTCATTTATTGACAATAAACACAATCAACTTATTATAATTGCTAGTTCTCATTTATTGACAATAAACACATTCAATTTTTTATAATTGCTAGTTCTAATTTATTATAATTGCTAGTTCTAATTTATTATAATTGTTAGTTCTCATTTATTGACAATAAACACATTCAAATTATTATAATTGCTAGTTCTCATTTATTGACAATAAACACATTCAAATTATTATAATTGCTAGTTTTAATTTATTATAATTGCTAGTTCTAATTTATTATAATTGCTAGTTCTAATTTATTATAATTGATAGTTCTCATTTATTATAATTGCTAGTTCTCATTTATTGACAATAAACACATTCAAATTATTATAATTGCTAGTTCTAATTTATTATAATTGCTAGTTCTCATTTATTATAATTGCTAGTTCTCATTTATTGACAATAAACACATTCAAATAATTATAGTTGCTAGTTCTCATTTATTGACATTAAACACATTTAAGTTATTATAATTGCTAGTTTTCATTTATTGACAGGCAATTCTTCGGTCATATTAAATTTGCTGGCGAAACTCCGCAGATGTGTTGCGTATTGATCTATGTATACATGATAAAACAAACAAGATAAGATGACATTTTATTTTAGGGTTAATGACTGTAGGTAGGTATAAGGTGTTTAAAACATCAGCTTAAAAACAGTTTTATTTTAAAGCTTCACGGTATGGGTATCGATATCAAAACACTATAAAATAAAAATAAACAGCCAAGTGCGTGGCGGACCACGCACAATGAAGGGTTCCGTAGTTGGGATGAATTTATCCCAAGAACAAACTTAACATTATTTTGCCCAGCCTTTTCCCAACTATGTTTGGGTCGGCTTTCAGTCTAACCAGATGCAGCTGAATACTAGTATTTTACCACCTCCACAAACCAGTAACTGGGTAATACGATACCCCTTTGTAAGATTGGTTGTCAGAATTCGGGCTTCTGAAGACCCGGAACGACTGTCAAAGATCCACGAATGACAGCCGGGACCAACGGCTTATCGTGCTTTCCGAGGCACGGAGGAGTCTCGATGTGTAAAGATGGCCACCCATTCACGGACCAACCCCAGCAAGCGAAGCGTAACCTGATGGATCGACCCATGCAGCTGATATTACTTAGCCACGAGCTCCTCCAAACATACTTAACATTTTAGTTGAAAAACATGTTCCCCGATACAGTTCAACTGCAAATGTTAGTTTGTACGCACAATATTGAGAGATGTACTATGTTATTTTAAGACCATTGACTTCATAAAGGTTTTCCTGTAACCTTTTATCATTATTATTTCGTTTATTTTACTTTTTAGTTAGAAAATATAAAATTCATTTTTCTTAAACGATTTATAAAAACGTTTAAAAATAAAAGTAAATATATTCCGCCGGTGTCGGGAGCAAGGTCCAAGCTACCGGAGGTTAGGGCTGCAGAGACAGGAACCTCCTCACAATACGAGCCGTATCGAGGAGTTCTGCCTTCTGAATCAGGCCCTTGATCCAACCGCCTAAAGAGAGCTTCGAGAGATGTTGGTCGAGGTTTTCAGCCATCAGGCCATTGGGCGTAACGACAATCGGCACAATGACAACCGAGCACACATTCCACATGTCGACAACCTCGTGTGCTAAGTCAAGATATTTTATTTGTTTCTCTTTCTCAGCTTTCACGAGGTTCTCGTCATGTAGAATGGTAACATCGACTATCATTGCGCGGCGCGCTAATCGGTCTATCACCACTATATCAGGCTTATTGGCAACAATAGTCCTATCAGTAATGATAGACCGATTCCAGTACAACGACACAATGGTCATTTTCGAAAAAGAGATTTAAATAAATGGTTTGCACTCCAGCAGTACCAGCAGAAGTAAAAACTTGAATATTAACCGTTGTGCATTTTTGATATTGCTTTAATGCCTCAATCCCCCAAGGGAGTGTAATGCAATTACACTCCCGCCTTTTATTTATCTATACTATAATATTATAAAGCTGAAGAGTTTGTTTGTTCGCGCTAATCTCAGGAACTAATGGTAGGAATTGAAAAATTTATATTTTTTTTGTGTTAGATAGTCCATTTATCGAGGAAGGTTATAGGCTATATAACACCACGCTACGGCCAATAGGAGCGGAGCATAAATGAAAAATGTTAGAAAAATAAGAAAAAATATTCCTTTTTGAGAGCTTCCGTTGCGTGTGCTGCGTAAACGGTTTAAGTTACGCAAAAGTATGACGGAATTGTTCCTCGAGTTCTAAAAAAATGGCCGCGACAGTATATGTCTATCTTTTAAGGTTGACTCACTATAACCTGACACACACTTGGCGGACCAACCGGCAGCAAGTTCGTCATGCTCCCTCAGATGTCACTGCTTACGGTAGCGTCGGGGGTCGGGTTGCCTCCTTCCCTCATATATGGCGAGGGGGGTAATGGCTGATCTTTGCGTTATGCTCGTGAACGGGTGCTACTTGTGGTGACTGGCCGTCTTGCTGATCATGGTTTTGTTATTGTTATTAGTAATTAACTGTTTATTTATTTTACCTTGATGGTCCTAGTTTATCATTTATAACTTCCAGTTACAGCTTTATATAGCTACATGTAAGCGGGCACGCCCTTTATTACTGGAGGCTTTTATTTAGATATTGTTTACGTTTAGTCTTTATTTTTTTAAATTTCTGCTTGAGTATAGTTCTCGATATTTTTAGTTGGTATTTTGGCGTGTGCTAGCTGACATATGTCTATTAATTTACAATTTAAGTTATATTTAGTGTTGCGTAATGTAAATAATTTTTCGTACTATTATATAGAATCTTTTATTTTTCTAATTGAACAGACAGCTGTGCTGCTGGGGAGTTTGTTGCGCCATTTCTTCTTCCCAGCTAAAGCACTAGGAAGTGGTGAAGGGTGGGTGTTTTTTGGGACTGTCTTATGTAACTTTGACGTTCGAAACGTGCTGATTCTCAGCCTAGTTTGAATAAATGACTTTTGTTTTTTTTTTAATTTTGAATTTTGTAAATAGATAAAAATTGGTAATTTCTTATCATTAAAAATTACAATTTAGTAGGTACTTACTTGAAAATTATGACTATTGTTTTTTTTTCTGTGGTGATTAAATGAGGTGCACAGAGTATCTCAGGGGATAGTGTTATTACACTCGCTAAACGACGGCCGCCCGCGCCCAACGTAATAACCTGGTAAAACTACTCTTCTGTACTGTGTGACATATCAAATGAAAGGGCTTGTTGTGAGGATATCAAATATAATATTTTTAATAATTTTAAAATAAATACTTTTAAAGATATTTAAGAAAATCGATGACAATTCCCCCCTTATGCAACTACTGACCTAAAATTTTGATAAAATATAGAGAATGATTGTTTACTCATAAATTACAGAAAAACCTATGTAAAAATAAGCAAGAAGTCTATATATAATATAATAAGCAAGAAGTCTATGGTCTTAAAATAACATGGCAGATGTCTCAATATTGTGAGTACAAACTTATATTTGCAGTTGGAACGTATGGGAGAATATGTTTTTCAACTACAATGTAGTACAGTCGAAAAATCTGAATCATGACCCACTTTGACGATAAATCGTTTGAAACTGTCAAAATAACAAAGATTTCCCTCCTTTACAGTGCATGCCGCACTAAGGACGTTTAAAATACTAAGCAAGCTATCTCAATAGGGGTCGGAGATCTATGCAGTTTTAACCTTTGTCATCACTGCAATAGATAATATTTTAGATAAAGCATTAATAAACATATTTTGAATCCAAACTCTTTGTAACTAACTATAACTCAGACCAAATGTTTTTTTTTCAAAACCATGTTCCGAACTCTTTCGATTTTAAAATGACAAAGAGTCAAAAAGTCACTCAGAAATTGGAGTCAAATAATAATTTCTATGAGAATAAAAAATAATTCGTTTATATTTACAATGGCAGAACAAAGTGCTCGGTTTATAATTCTCAGTGAGCAAGGCTACGGTACGAGAAATATCTCGAGAGTTAAATATATCTTGAAACACAGTGAGCATTTGGATCAGGCGATATGAAGAAGAGGGTAATCCTGGAAGAAAGACGACGATATTATAATCATGGTGTTCGTCAAATCACGAATCAACAGAAAACCGACATGCGTCATCATTACGAAGAACATCCGTTTACTCTCACTCGGTATTTTGCGGCACGATACGATGTTTGTCTACAAACGATAATAAATCATTTGCACTCCACTGGACTGCACTAAAGACGTCACGCTAAGAAAGTTGACTTAACACATGCACACAAACTTGCAAGATTAAATTTTGCACGTGAATATTTAAACTTTGACTGGACTAACGTTATCTTTTCAGACGAGAAATCTTGAAATCTTCTCAGCACGGTCGCATAACCTTGTGGCGTTACAATAATACACGATACGCTGTTCGCCGAATCAATTATCTGGCCGAATCTCAGCTAGCATGTGGGGCTGGATGGGAACCGGAAGTGTAGGCGAGCTGGTTCAGATTGCTTCTCATGCGAATGCAATAATTTATGTGAGTTTATTAGAAGAATCTATGTTACCGACAGTGCGAATAGTTTACCCGCGAGAAGAAGTTTCAAGCTATTATTATGTTCACGATAACTGTAGAGTTCATACGGCCAGAGTTGTGTCTAGCTGGTTTAGCCAGCATGCAGAAGTTACGCTAATTCCCTGGTCATCTAAATCCCCGGACTTAAATCCAATTGAAAATTTATGGGGTCTGATGTTCCAAATGTGGGATAACAGAAACGAGAGGACAAAGCAAGCAATTGAGCAAAATTGCAACGAAATTTGGGATTATATGAGAGGAAGGGATATTTGCAGTCACCTTATTGGATCAATGCGTTCAAGACTATTGGCTGTTATTGCAAGCAATGGTGGTTACACTCGATATTAACTATTGTTAAATAAGAACGAGTTCAACATTATAATTTTTATATTTTTTAAGCGTTTTACTTTCTCATTTCTTATTGTTGCCTTAACAAACTTTGCAAACAAAATTCAGAATGGCGGAATCTTGTTTGTAGCTCATTTAAGGCTCTTACAGGCCGGTTCGAATAATTGTATTTGAATGTCTGTAAGAAAATAAGCTTATGGTGGATCATGATTCAAATTTGTCGACTGTACAATACAATAATATACATTGTTGGAATGTATTCTTGGAATAAATTCATCTCAACTACGGTACCTTTTATTGTCCGCGGTGTGACACGCACCTGGCCGGGTGTGTTATTTTTTTATCGTGTTAAGAAATCGATAGCCGTCACGTCTGCGCAGTTTCACGTTTAGATATCGATAGCCGTCACATCTGCGCAATTTTGCGTTTAGATATCGATAGCCGTCATATCTGCGCAGTTTCGTGTTTAGATATCGATAGCCGTCACGTTTGCGCAGTTTCGCGTTTAGGTATCGATAGCCGACATGTCTGCGCAGTTTTGCGTTTAGATATCGATAGCCGTCACATCTGCGCAGTTTCGTGTTTAGATGTCGATAGCCGTCACGTCTGCGCAGGTTTGCGTTTAGATATCGATAGCCGTCACGTCTGCGCAGTTTTGCGTTTAGATATCGATAGCCGTCACGTCTGCGCAGTTTTGCGTTTAGATATCGATAGCCGTCACGTCTGCGCACTTTCGCGTTTAGATATCTATAGCCCTCACGTCTGCGCACTTTCGCGTTTAGATATCTATAGCCCTCACGTCTGCGCAGTCTCGCTCTTTTAATTAGGCCCCGTATATAATTATTATACAATTAACTATCCATACTTATTTAGGTACATCAAGACTCTACTAAGAGTAGGAACGCTATTACCTTGATCAGTCAACTGTTACTATTCACACTAGGTACATCACGACTCAACTAAGAGTAGGAACGCCATGACCTTGATCAGTCAACTGTAACTTTACACGAGGCGCTGTTTTGCTAAAACGTAACAATACGGCGCAACGTCATTCCTATTATTATATGAAAGTATTATGACTTAAGCGGGTGTTATACCACACTGAATAAGGGCCCTGCATTAAGGGAGCACAACCTAATTAGGGACCCTTACTCTTATTACACCTCACTTATTAAGGGTTTAGGGACGCTGATTCAGTGTAGTGTAATACGCGTCTTGCGGCGCGGGGCGGCGCTCGAATGTTGCTGCGCCGCTCTCCTCTCCGCGGCGTCTCATGGCACACTAAATAACTTGTAAGATTTTGTTCTCGCCGCGGTCGCAGACGCAAGCCGCAGCTCGTGCGAGCGATGATGTCGTGACATTTATAATGGCTGATTCTTTTGTTCACCAAATATACTTACTTTGGCTATGGATATGTTACTGTATGATTATGAACATTGTTAGTTTTAATACACTTTTGAATTTGTCCAGATTTAACAATTTTAATGTGTCAGGCAGCTTATTAAATATTTTTGTCGCCATACAGAAAGTACTTTCATTAAGGCTGTTCTACCATGTAAAGTTTCAAGCTCTAGCTTATTTTTGTCACGAAGACTTCTATAGTGACTTTTGAAAGCTATTTTATATTGAGAGATGTGTGTTTTTACAAATACATTAGTTTCATAGATATAATATGTATAACGACGGTAGGGTAAGGATTTATAAGCTTTTAAGCAACGGTTGAAAACTGTCGGTGCTATTTATTCCACACCTATGTGTGGAATAAATAGCAGCGACAGTTGACAGAGCTATCTCTGATACACCTCTTTTGAGCTCTAAGTGTGGATGCAACATAACCGTGATAGGCTGCTAGAACTAATAAATTTCGTGTGTCTGGGGTCTCCAGGTCAAATTATTATCTATTATGATGCCAAGAAATTTAGTGACAGTAGTTGGCTCTATTCGAGTCCCTAAATAATGAATGTCAAGGATGTTACTTGGAATTTTCTGGTAGAAATGCATAATTTTAGTTTTTCCTAAATTTACAATAAGATTATTTAATATGATTTTTGTCAAACTATGATATAATAGCATTCAATGTCATATTTATTTCATTTTCATAAGCCATAGGATCGTCACATTTAATTACTACTGTGCTGTTGTCAGCAAATAGTACCATAAGATAGTTTATCTGTCTGGGGAGGTCATACAGCAAGAAGAAGGGCGGTCCAAGCACGCTGCCCAGAGGTACACCGTATTTGATTGTCCTATGTGTGTATTGATATTTCTTCTCTTAACCGGTATTTGAGAATATTTGCGTGATTTCTACAAATTGTTTTCTATTACTCAAATAGGATTCTAACAGTTTAAGTATATTCCCCCATAGACCTTATCTTTCAAGTTTATTTAACAGTATTGCGTAGTTTACATAATCGAAACCCATATAGATAGCACAAACAGGATTTCTTTTGTCCGCGGTTGATAGAATAGGCAGAAGAAGGTAAGGAAGGCATAAAAATAGTAAATGATGAAAACAAAGTATGTCGTATTTAACACCATCTACAGTTACGCTTTCACTGTCAGATTATACAGCGCATTTACTGAGATACCCCGCTATGGCATTTCATAATATACACAAATAAAAGTCAAATTACAAATTGCTATGCTCCCTAAAGGATGGCGCGGGCGCACATCTGGCGCAAAAAAGGGGCTGCAAGCTGCAGATGCGGTCATGGAATGCACCGTGTTCCAAAACATTTTTGGAACACTATACCTATACAGCACCGAATATTATTATAATTGTCACACACGCATTATTCTAGAGATGGGTACATTATTTAGACCATAAACCAAATAAACCTATAGGGACAAAATTAACTAGTGGCTTAAAGTGACAAAACTAAGGCGGTCTTGCAGAAGTTTTGCATCAAACGCCCGGCACTTCACCACAGCAAATGCATGGTCGTGATATTGTCTCTTAATCTATAAAATAAAATATCGATTTTGCAAAGCAACGCCCTGAAAGATATAGAAAAAATTCACCAGATCATCTTAGGTTCCTTCTATGCTCTGGAACGCTCGCCTGAGATCAGGAACGCACTTAGGTAGACACCTCACTTTAGCACTATTTTTGGCGATTAGTAGTCACAGCAAAATCAAAAAAAAAAAAAAAAGCTCCAGTATCAACGCACTGTTTGAATTCGCCGCAAGCGACGTGATCTTGCTAATGTGCAGAAAGAGAATTCTTTTTTTTTTGGGTCAGAGCTCGTTCCCGAAACGGCCGTGTTGTTCGACGACTAGCGACTGAATCGCCGATATCAACCCCCCCCTCCCCCCACAGAATAAACTGGTAAACTCACATAGCTGTATTCTTAGCGTAATGTTCAGAGTTGGTTACTTCTGCTACTATTATAATAGGGGTTAAAGTATGAAATTGACATGGAACCTTCTTTGAGATTTTTGAATGAAACTTTATTCACATGGTACTTATGAAGTTCTTCTTTTAAAAAATGTGCAACACTCGATTATCAACTTTCAGTTGTTTTTTTTTTAATTCAGCTTAGACAAGAAAGATGGATACTTCGAAAATTCGAGTTATTTTTGAATACGAGTTCCGACGCGGAACTAACTCGGCAGAAACAGCTCGAAATATCAATGTTGCGTTCGGAGAGGGGACTGCTAATGAACGCACCGTGCGATTTTGAATTAAACGCTTTCGTGATAGAAACTATGATTTGAAGAACGAACCATGTGGAAGACCGTCCACACAGGTGAATAACAATAAATATTGAAAGAGATGGTGAAAGTCGATCCGAGCCAAACTACCCAGGAATTAGCGGCATGGTTTAACGTTACCTTACCAACAATATGCGTCAAATCAATTATAATTATTATTATTTTATTCTATGCGTTTATTTATAATGATATATTTTAATAAAAAAATGATTTTTCTTTGTTCCTCTCAAACAGAGCACCTGCCATCTAATCTCTTCACCACCCTTGGTTGACTGGTAGAGAATGCCTAAGGGATTAAGTCCGCCTTTGTACTTTTTATTAGTGTGAAAAGTACAAATAAATCAATAAAAAAAAGAGAAATGGGTGCCTCATGATTTGACTGATCTGCAGAAAGAAACGCGTGTTGAAACTTGTGTTGCCTTGTTGAATCGATACAGAAATGAAGGAATATTGGATCGAATTGTGACATGTTCTGAAAAGTGGATTCTTTACGATAACCGTAAGCGAAAAATGCAATGGCTGACCCCAGGTCAAACGCTGCAACAGTGTCCTAAAGCAAAGCTTACCAATAAAAAGGTAATGGTAACTGTTTGGTGGTCTCAGCATGGTGTTATTCGCTATAGCTTTCTCCGATCTGGTCAAGCAATCACTGCGGATGTCTACTGTGCCGAACTCCGAACAATGATCGCAAAACTAGCAGTGAAACAGCCCCGACTCATGAATCGTTCTTCTCCATGATAACGCGAGGCCTCATACAACACGAGAAACCGTTTTAACTCTACAGGAACTGCAATTAGAAACCATTCGTCACCACCAGACCTTGCTCCAACGGACTAGCATTTCTTTCGCGATTCGGTCAATTTTATACGTGATTAAAAGTTTTCTTCTCAGGAGGCAGTACAAAATGCTTTCACACAGTTTGTCGAATCTAGATCACGAGAGTTCTATTGCAAAGGCATAAATGACCTTCCTATTAGATGGCAGCAATGTATAGATAATAATGGTAATTATTTTAATTAAATAAAAAAATAAAAATTCAATTATTCAGTACAAATCGGCAATTTCATACTATAACCCCTAATATTATATTTTTGTTATTATTTATCAGTTTGTGCACTGTACTCGTAATGTATGGGTCAGTTACACCAAAGGATTGCCGGATGTCCTGCGTGCAGTCTGTGCGTGGTCGGTACTAACACTAGATAGGTAATACAGTTGTTTTTTTTTATATATTAAGTTACTATCATCCTATGGATTCTCTGTTTCGAAATAAAAATGATTATTTATATATTCGGGTTACCATTTTGTTCGGTGGGGGCGTCGGTATAAAATTATTTATTATCTTCCTCTTCTTGGTAAATCAAAGTAAGCTGCTGTCCAATTGCTTATTTTATAACTTGACTGCTTTAAAAAACTTGACTGGAACTTACGTCCATAGCCTGTAACATAAAAATATATAAAGCATAAATATTTAAATCTTTACAACTACTTCAATCTGCCTAGCCTTTTCCCAACTATATTGGGGTTGGCTTCCAGTCTAACCGGATGCAGCTGAATACCAGTATTTTACATGAAGCGACTGCCTATCTGACCTCCACAACCCAGTAACTGGGTGATACGATACCCCTTGGTAAGACTGGTTGTCAGACTTTCGGGCTTCTGACGACCCGTAACGACTGTCAAAGATCCACGAATGACAGCCGGGACCAACGGCTTAACGTGATTCCCGAGGCACGGAGGAGTCTCTGTATGTAAAGATGGTCACCCATCCACAGACCAACCCCGGCAAGCGTAGCTTAACCTGATGGATCGACCCGTGCGGCATTTATTACTTAGCCACGAGCTCCAACAAAGTCAAATCATTTATTTCAAATAGGCACTTATAAGGCACTTTTGAACGTCAAAATTTACAAGCAGATGGAATTGATTCTAGTTGCCCCTTCCAAAGGTTAGTTTCGTAATGAGAAGAATAGGCAAGAACCTCCACTCCTCCAGGAGGTCATTAAGTCGTATTCTGACAAAAGATAATGTACCGACAAAAATTTATAGGTATTTATAAAAATTGAGTGACTTTCGTAGTTAATTAAAATATAATTTATTAATCCTTTAGCGGTCAGTAAATAATTAATTTATAAGTAGGTAATGCATCACTTACACCGTCCCTGCGACTGACCCGAGTCTGAAAAAAAAGTAGAATTCTCAGTCATGTTAAGTGTTACGGTACTTATCCTACACGGTTCTCGTACAACGACGCCGGAGTAACTGGCTGATTGTTTGTTACGGTACCTACATAACACGGTTCTCACGACTGGGTGAAGCGTTTATTCCTCAAACATTGCGGTAGGACCATGCATGATCTGACCAAGATTATGACTGTCAGGACTTTAAAAGAGACTAATGATTTGTTTCGATCTTTCTTCTCAGAGTAGTCGGTCAGGAACCACTGAACTAGTCTAGTTTTAAATGGTAATTTTTTTGACGTGTCGTGTTTTTGTTAACAAATTTACCTACATAAATATATATCATTTATCATAATTTTGTCAGCAGCTTTTTTTTCGTCTAGACAGTGTGCGCTAGTGGTTGGCACCGCTTCGAGAAAAGCATCGCCGTCTGAACCGTAGTTAAGTTAGCCTCGCTCCAGGTACTTGCCGATCCCGTGGCGTACCACCGTGCCGCGTACAGATACCCAGATCTGTACGCGGCGCATGCTCGTCTCGTAGTTCTACTTAGGTAGTCTCACTCACCCGCAGTCCGTTGGGCAGGTACTTGCCGACCCCGTGGTACGTGTAACCCGCGGGTATCTGTACGCGGCGCGTGCTCGTCACGTAGTCGTGCGCCGGGAATGTCGTCTCGTTCTTATCATCCTCTGAAATTAACTTTGTTTCAATATTGTATTTCCCTAAATAAAACATACTATTGTGAATTATATGAAAGGCTTTAGATCCACTGCGCTCCTTTTCAAGAAATATCTCCGTATATATATTAGGGTCTCTCAGTTACGTAAGATTTGTGGTCGGTAGGAAAAAAAAAGTTAGAAACAATTATAAACCCCAAAGCCTGCTTACAAAAGTCTTGAACGCCCCTAATTGTTGCGTTTTGTTAAGTAATGAAATAATACAATGCAAGGTACGTACCGGGAACAGCTGCAATTTAACATTAATCAATCAAAACTGCCAATGAATTCAACAAAACCAAAAGAGTTAATGTAATCAAATACTTACGAGGAACGATTTCTATAAATGTTAAAAGAATCAATGATTAATTATAAAAGTTAGCGTAGACAGTTATGAAAGATATAAATTACTTGTAATAGAAAAGGTAACATAGGTATTTGAGCAGGGCCCTGTTTAATAAACGTTACAATCCTACAAATTTGTAAAAAAGTCACATATTTGTTAGGTTTTACTACATGTGCTGTTTAATAAACCTTAAAAACATGTAAGAAAGTAACAAGTTAATAACTTATAATTATCACAATTGTATATGCTGTTCAAAATTCAAATCATTTATTCAAACTAGGCTAAGAATCAGCACTTTTCGAACGTCAAAGTTACATAAGACAGTCCCACAAAACGCCCACCCTTCACCACTTCCTAGTGCTTCAGCTGGGAAGAAGAAGTGGTACAACAAACTCCCCAGCAGCACAGCTCTGTGGCGGTACCGCGATGCAAGATTCTGGGACGATAATAAAAGTAATTTTAATAATTATTTGAAAAAAATTATTCTATACAGGGTGTTTGGCGCATGGACCGACACAATTTTTTCAGGGATTTGGGAGGTCATTAGCTAGGTTCTACCCATACACCCTTTGTCCCAAATGTCACGGTTGGTTACATATGATTATTTTTTTTAAATGAAAAAAATTCCCAAAATGTGACCTTTAATTTGAAATAACTTTTTCATCCCACCATCTCGGAAAGAGTATTTTTAATCTTCAGTATTTATTTATTTATTTATACTTCAAGCACAAAAATGTACAGAGGCGGACTTAATGCCACAGGCATTTTCTACCAGTCAACCTTTGGGTGATGCAGAGACAAACAGTGGTAGGTGCAATAGCGAGAGTTGAGGAAAAAACATTTATTTAAATATAAAGATATACATATATACCTATTAAGAACTATAAATATAATAAATACACCTAATTATATATAAATATAAGCACAAGTATGACAAACAATGGGAAAACATCCGAGTATCTGAGTGGAAAAGCCGTTTTTATTCTCTAGAGGATAAAGTAAATTGAATTTAGAACATCGTGTGCACTAAGTTTGTGAATTAAAAAAAACATTAAACCTATTTACTGCTACCTCTATGGTGCCGAATATATCATACAACTTTTTTTTAATTTGTTAAAAACTCAGACTCGGAACCTTCTTGGTGTTCTTTTTTTGCATTTAGTCATTTCCTCGCTGAGGTGGAATGAAAAGTTACGTGTTGCACTCGAGTGCAAAGATTTTTCACCTCGTGCTCTTTTGATTCCCTCGCTAACGCTCAGGATTCTAATTTTGAATCACTCGCTGCGCTCGTGATTCAATTTTAGAATCCTTCGCTTGCTCGGTCATCAAAATTGAACACGCGGTTAAAAAGCAACTTTGCACTCTTGTATAACAAATAACTATTTTGTTTGTGGGTGTAGTGGCACAAAACAAATTTTGTTGCATTCTCCAAAGTCCTTTAAATCTAAAAACATCTTTGTTTTATACAACTGGTTTCAAGAAAATTCCTTACAAGCTTCCAAAGTTAATTTTTGTATTTAATGAATGAAATTTTACAACTTCTAAATTAATTATAAAAAAAACTAAAAGCTATTTTGAACTTAGCTAGAACCTAGCTAATGACCTCCCAAATCCCTGAAAAAATTGTGTCGGTCCATGCGCCAAACACCCTGTATAATAGTATGCGAAATAATTAACATTACGCAATAATTTAATTTATAAATTAATAGCCATAACAACAGCGCACGAAAATACACCAACCAAAAACATCGAGAACTAAAAATAACTAAGCGTAAACATATCTAAATAAAAGCCTCCAGGCATAAAGGGCGCGCCCGCTTACATAATTATACGAGTAGCTGTAACTAGAAGTTATAATTGATAAACTAGGACCATTGACGTAAAATAAATAAGTGTCGAGGTCGCTAGCTAACCACATATTGCAATACAACTCATAAAAAAACAGTGTAATGAGAAAAACAAACATTTATCGCTGTCACTGTGGCGAAGTTGTCAACAGCCTCGGACATCATAGCCTGTCTTGCAGCCGAAGTGCGGGTCGCTTAGCACGGCCCGCGAACATTAACGACATCATCCGACGAGCTCTTGTCACCGCCGGCGTTCCAGCTTTATTAGAACCCAATGGCTTGGCACGCGACGATGGCAAGAGACCGGACGGCATGTCTTTATCTCCATGGAAGGTGGGTAGGCCTTTAGTGTGGGATGCAATCCCATCTTCCTGGCTCGGCGTGCTGTGCTGGTGCTGCTGCTGCGGCTGTAAAAAGTACCTCAAGCGGCGTAAGTATAATAACCTTACAGGTAATTATTTTCGAGCCGTTTGGGGTTGAAACCCTCGGGCCGTGGGGTCCGAGTGCTCACGGCCTCTTCAATGATATCTCAAAACGGCTATTTGACACTTCCCGTGACCCAAGGGCTGGTTTTTACCTTGGGCAGAGGCTAAGCGTTGCCATACAACGTGGCAATGCGGCCAGTCTCTTGGATACATTACCAGTCGACAGCGATGTGGATGAATTTTTCGATGCTATATTTTAATTTTTCAATAGTTTTAGTTAAGTTAGTAAATAATTTTGCTAATTTTATATAATGAGTAGATTATGTCAACAATAAATTAAACAAAGTCCATTAATTCTGGATGAAGAACATTTAAAACATTGCCTTGAGTTAATCACAGCGACCAACTCTTCTTATCATTTAACTAGTCGTTTGAACAAATGTTGGATTTTCTGTTTAATAAACATTTACATACTCGTAATATGTAGAAAACGCCTGTAGATTTCGATGACAATTATTGTTTTTACAAATATGCAGTTGTAAGTTACAATTTACATAAAATCTTAGTTATTGATGCAGATTCTTACTAAATTAGGGTAGATTTCTTAAGACTTTGTTATTGGTTTGGCGCATCGCTAAAGTCATGGAGAATAATAACAAAATTACGATTTTTCGATGAACGTAGAATTGGTCAAATTAAAAGAAAAATTTATGCTTTTCTAAAAACTGGCCGTTGCCGTTTCAAGTACATATTGATCATCACTAACATCACTAATTTCATTACTTTCCAACCAACAATTAGCACAGGAATGAACTCATCGTCACTAATCCTTGGCAGAGCACAATCTATTGTCCTGACTCCGTCTACACCGCGTGATATATTCTATATTGTAAAGAAGCTAAAAAAGGCAAATTATTTTCCAGGCGATTAACAACTTAGTAACTTGGCAGCGATTAAATATTTTAGTAATAATTATATTAGATGAGCTTCAAAATGCAAGGAATTATACAAACGAAATAATGGCTGCTACTTTAAGGTAGCGAACACATTAAACAGGGCCATTTGAATTCATAGGTGAGGTACTATAAATAATGACATGGCAACTAGTATTAGAGGTTAAAGTATGGTGTTTCTGAGCCCATCTATCCGTGCATTACGTAAACTTTTGCGTACTTGTGAGACATATGCGAAGGCCCATGGGCTCAGTTACAATGCAAAAAAAAAGTGCATTCATGATCTATAAATTCGGTACTAAATGTTACTCATCTGTACCTGCTGTCACTCTTTGCGGCATTCCTTTAAAAAGAGTGCAGCATTTCAAGTACCTGGGCCACTGGGTCTCTGACGACTTGTGTGACAATCTGGACATTGGGAGGGAGCGCAGGGCGCTGTCTGTACGGTGTAATATGTTGGCTCGCAGGTTTGCGCGATGTGACCTGTGAAGGTGAATATATTTAAGGCATATTGTCAGTTGTTTACACGTGCAGCCTGTGGACCAACTTTCCGCAGCGGGCGTGCAGCGCACTGCGCATGCAGTACAACAATGCTTTCTTTCTGTTAGGGCTTCCGCGGTTTTTTAGTGCTTCGACTATGTTTGCTGAGGCGCGGACCGATGATTTTTTCGCGATCATGAGGGAGCGGAGCGCTTCACTATTAAGTCGCCTTCGAAGCAGCTCGAACAGTCTCCTGAGGGTTTTGACCGAGCGGTGGGACCTGTCCCTGATACAGAGGTGGATGCAGCTTCATGTTAGCTCCTAGTCTCCTCGTTTCATTTGAGATGCGTGTATAAATATATATTGTGTTGATTGTTTTAAATGTGTGTTATTTTAATTTATATTTAATATAATTCAATTCTTAATTCTAATGTGTAATTGTAATTTTATTTTTATTGATTATTTTTTCGAATGTGACAAAAAACTGGAATTTATGAATCAAACAGTTTTCCTAGGAATTTCGCTAGACTTGAAATTACAATGGGGACCCCATATAACATCTCTCGCGGGGCTGCTAAGCTCGGCCGCTTATGCTGTTAGAAAGATAAGACAGTTAACAGATATGTAGAAACCGCGCGTTTGGTCTATTTTAGCTACTTCCACAGTATTATGTCGTATGGCATTTTCCTGTGGGGTCGGGCTGTTGACATTGGTGCCGATTTTCTTGTACACTGAACTAAACTATCACTAAAATTCTTATTACTTTTGGCTATGAGAATCTTAAAGCTGTAGCGGTTACACCGCCACATACTAACTACGCATCAAAGACCTGACGTCACACAAATCCTGCATCGCGCAATTAGAGTTTACCGCGCGAACGACATAGATAAGACTATCCGAAATCAACAGTCGGGCAGTCGGCCCGCCAGACACAACACCCGTCTGGTTGGAGGATCCTCCCTTTTCTATGGTGGATGAGTGAACTTTACACCCTGTTCCTCATGCTCCTAAATTGGTGACCCCGAGTATGAACGTCAACGCAGCCTTCGTGCAACTACTTCAGCGTGACGTCATCATCCTCACTCCCGCAAGCTTTCGTGAGGCGAGTCACACAGACAGCCAGCACCCTCGGCGTCAACGGGTATCCTGACCACCAGCATGCAGCGAACGCGCATTCCTGGTCATCACCCTCAGCCTCATCACCCCGACTCACTGGGGAATCAACGCAATCATCTCAATCAGCGCAATCACCGCTATCACCTCAATCACCACAACCGCCGCAATCACCGCAGACAGTTCCGACTCACCGCGAACTGTGCGGCACCCGGTTCCGACTCACTGGAACCTTAGCTGGCACTGTGAAGCATCGCAAGATACAAGACTTAGCCCACTATCGACCTCCGGTCTCCGGAGGGGAGTGATGTAGCGGTTACACCGCCACATACTAACTACGCATCAAAGACCTGACGTCACACAAATCCTGCATCGCGCAATTAGAGTTTACCGCGCGAACGACATAGATAAGACTATCCGAAATCAACAGTCGGGCAGTCGGCCCGCCAGACACAACACCCGTCTGGTTGGAGGATCCTCCCTTTTCTATGGTGGATGAGTGAACTTTACACCCTGTTCCTCATGCTCCTAAAAAGCTATTCTGCAATAAAAAGTCTCTCTAAATTTAAAGTCTCTAAAAATTATTTTGACACAACTAAAATCGAATTTGACAATAATTGCGACTCCACGTGGTACATACCTGTTTGGGGTTTAATCTTTATAGCAGAACTTTTTATGTCATAATATTATTTTGCATAACAGCAGATAGCATAAACTTCATTTCTCAGAAAATCGTTTGACATACACTCATTTATCGTAATTCAAATTCATAATTTTGTAAGTCAGAATCATCTTTAGGCATAAATTTCATATTCATAATAATTATAAAGCAGAACCATCATATCGCAGAAAGTTCACACAAACATGCAAACATGCAAGCAAGCATACATCATGCATGCAGCAAGCATGCAGCATGCAAGCGAGCATGCAACATGCAGCAGGCCGCAGCGCCGGAGCCGTGATAGAGGCTCCGGCGCTGCGGGGCTCCGGCGGTCCCACGCGAGATTATCGTCGCAGATAGTTTTAACGCTCACTACCGCAGCATCGACTTGCTGGTATCGCACCGCAGTATCGCCGGCGGGCCTCAGCCGCGGCGGCGGTAAAAAATAGGTATTTGAAGAAACTATTGCCGTCGCGCTGCGCCCGAAAAACCGAGTAAAACCCCGTAAAGTGCGATAAGGACAACTGCTGCTCAGTCCGATTATATCACAAAATTTTAGACGAAAACGACGTTTGGCATTCTCCTTTTTTCTCTTCGAAAACTAAGCCGATTAAAAAAAAAAACCTTAAAATTTTAAGAAAGAGTATGTCTTGGTTCCTATTTTTTTTTTTTTTATGCTAAAAACTTTTCCGATTTAGTCTGGTAGTCCTCTAATCACGGCGGTAAAAATGGGGCATTTTTGTAATTTTTGGAGGGTCATTGTTTCCTTACTTATTAATTGCTGAAAAAAAGGAAATGACAGGGACATGCCTATAGAGACCCTGAATGTATACAAAAAAATGACAGCTCTAGAGGCATTATTCAGGAAGAAAAACGGGGAATACGTTTGTATGGAGAATCGCGGGCCCTGTTCCCTCTTAAGTTAAGATTTAAAATGCTATTTTACAGAAATGGCAATATGCCTAATAAAATTATTCCAAATAAAATTCTGCCATTGTAAATTCGGACATACAAACATTCGGCCATACAATCATAATATTAAATATTTTTTATGCCTTTCAAATATTCGTTTAAAGAAGATTATGCCAAATGTATTATGCCAAATAAATTTCGGAGCATCAAGATTCTGCCAGATAGAGGGAACCCATTTGTTTGCCGTACCCCGTGAATTTTTTTAGAGCTGGAGATGCGCAGGTGTAGCATCCTCGACCCCAGCATGCCTCGATGCCTACCGCTATGCAAATGGCCGCCACCCACGCCATCAAGTCACAAATCGCAATTGCCATAGTGAATCTAAGAATCTATGGTGTTTATATATATGTAGGCTTAATTATGGATTGAAGTGAATTATCTAAATTATTATTATAATTACTGAAACAGGAATGAAGAGGAAAACACACCACACGGTACACAACGTATAATTAGTAATTTAGTACTTATTTTATATTCTCATTGTATTATTGTCTTAGTTTATTTTATTGTTTCTTAAAATGTTACGCACAATTGAAGATATATATTTTTATTTTATTACATGTACATACTACGTTCGGTTGAATCACACAAATATTTCGGTGGAAAAGAATACTTACCCGATACAAAGGGTGTCCAGTGGAAAATTTTCAAGTTGAAATTGTAATTACTCCTTAACTAGCGGGGTGAGGTAAGTGAGAGGGGTAACGTTCGGCGCGCGCGATTTGCGGATTTACTAGTCACAATGAGTCGTTGGTCGGGAGCGCACCGCGCGTTCGCGGTTGAACAATATTTGAAGTGCGATGATTCGTTGGTCCGTGCGCGTCGTGCTTTTTGTACTCACACACATACAATATTCGACGAGTAAGTGATAGACCGAGCACGCAACTTATCTGGTCGTGGGTCCAAAAGATCAGACAAGAAGGGACAATGGTTAACCAAACTTCTCCGGGACCATCAACGTCAGCAGCGACATCAGAACATGTGGCTCAAGTTCGACGTGAAATTCTTCGCAATCCACGTAAATCGATAAGGAAGATTGCAGCTTGTACTGGTATAAAAAAATCAACAGTGCACGTTATTCTGAAAAAGAAACTACAGTTTCACCCATACAAAATGCAGATTGTGCAGTTTCTCAACGAAAATGACTATTTTTTACGAGAAACCTTAGCGAGAACGATGCTGGAACGTTTTCGAACAGCACGAACGCTTGGAAACATATTGTTTACCGACGAAGCACATTTTCATATCGATGGCTATGTTAATAAACAGAACATGAGATACTGGTGCTCCGAAAACGCCAGGGAACGCCACCAAAAACGTTTGCACTGTCCAAAAATGACAGTGTGGTGTGCAATTTCTGCCCGAGGAATAATCGGCCCTTATTTTTTTAATCAGTGAGAGACAGTCACTGCTAACGTGTATTGCCGGATGATCGACGAGTTTTTGGTACCGCAGTTGCAGCTGTTCCTCGGGTTCAACAACAGAACACAATTTCAGCAAGTACGGAGACATACCCTGGGCACCTCGATCACCTGACCTTACACCGTGTGTTTTTTTTTGTGGGGATACCCTATGTCGAGGGTTTACAGTAACAATCCTCGAACAATTCAGGCCCTACAAGAAAATATCAGCTGTGAAGTTGCTGCCATTGAACCATATTCCAAGAATTAAAAATTCCCGCCATTCCCCCGTACTACGAAACGCTCGTAGTAGGCCGGAACACTAGTACAAAGTACGAACTGCATTTTTTTTCTTACTGATTATTATTTTTGTGTTTTGAAATTATTCTAACTGGACTCCAATTGGAATTATATTATTTCATGTAGTTTTCTTATCTGACATGTGTAAGAAAAATAAATGTTCTGTCCATAATCATTGTTACACAGCTGTTAGTAAATAAGTGTAGGTACTAATAATGATGAACCATTATTTTCAAAGAAATCGAAATAATAATAATTAGGATAACTCAAACCAAAAAAAAAAACAGGTCATTACTATTGTAATAGAACACAAATAGTGACTTATTAAGTAGTAATATTTATTTATCTGAATTAAAGTAACATAATAAATAGAATGACCCTTCGAACAGTAATAATTTATAATAAAATAACAACAAAAAACATACTTGAAAATTATAACATACAATAAATCCATTCGCAGTGTTTTTACGCTGACGATACGAACGCCCCGCAAAACTAGTTTCGGGCTCCCGACGGGTTTTAAAAATGGCTGTTGAATGTATTTCGTTGTGTAAATAAAAAGTTTTTATCGCTCAGATTGTGTTTCAAGTGTGACTTGCTGTAATTGTGATTTTGTTTATACCTATAAGTTGTGCTATCGTTCGAAAGTGTTTGTGGAGTGAGTGAATGTGTGCACTCGCTGTAATGCGATAAAGTTTTTAGGTTAAGCGAATGAAAATTTATCAAATAAATACAAAATTCACACAACGAGAGCAGGTGAGTACCATTACTCAATATTATACTATCATTAGCTTCTATAACTTATTAGGTAACCAGAAATGTATAATTTATTGTGTGCAAATTACTGCTTCATAATGAATTCAATGTTTTTACGAGGGCCTACCTCAAAATTTAAAAAAACTTGAGACTAGGTCGACAGAAATAGCGTTTTTAGGTAAACCCGCCGCCTTTTAGGCCGCTTGAGGGGTTTACCTGTCATTCCTTCATTTTTCTTTATTTTTACCTATCGTGGTATTGTAATATTTTAAGTGCATCGTCTTCATAATATAATTATATAATGAATTTAAACAAGATATTGTGAAAACATTTTAAAAGAGTAACGGTGGAGTTTCTTGCCCATTCTTTTCTATACGATAATTACCTTTTGGAAAGGGTGACTAGAAAAACATTTTTTTTTGTGAATGTTGAATTTTAAAAGTGCCTGCACTGTAACTGTTACTTTTAATAAATGTGTTGATTTAGGAACTTTTCCTGACCTCACCAAGAGTGGTAAAGTCATACCATTATTTAAATCAGGTAATAAAAATGACGTTAGCAATTTCAGGCCTATTTCTATCTTACCAGCATTTAGCAAAATATTTGAAAAGTTAATACTCAAGCAGTTGCTAAGACATTTTAATTTAAATAGCCTCCTTCATAATTAACAGTATGGCTTTACTATGGGTCGTTCCACTACAGATGCGGGTGTTGCTCTGCTGAAACACATATTGAACGCGTGGGAGAACTCGCTAAATGCTATTGGGGTTTTCTGTGATCTCTTCAAAGCCTTTGACTGCGTGCACCATTACACGCTTTTGCGTAAACTGTGTCATTACGGTGTGCAAAACGAAGCTCCCAACGTAATAAATTCTTATTTACATAATAGGTCCCAATGTGTAGATGTTGATGGTGTGAAATCTTCCGGGCTACCAGTTCAGTTAGGTGTACTTCAAGGCTCAATACTGGGTCCATTCTTGTTTTTAGTGTATATCAATGACTTACCATTATATTTAATGGGTATCTGTGAAGTTGTACTGTTTGCAGATGATACTTCTCTTATTTTTAAATTAGACTGGAATAAACAAGATTTTGACGATGTAAACAGTGCACTCTCAATGGTTACGGATTGGTTTACGACAAATAAATGCCAAGACAACGAAATGTGTAAAGTTTGTCCTTCCAAATGTTAGAAATCTAGGACCCAACATCGTCTTAGATAAAGAGGTGCTTGAAACTGTAAACTCGGCAGTTTTTCTAGGCATAACAGTAGATGCTAAACTTCAGTGGGGCCAACATATATCTAGCCTAGCGGAAAGGCTCAGTTCGGCCGCCTACGCCGTCAAGAAAGTAAGACAATACACTGACGTTGATACAGCTCGGTTAGTCTATTTTAGTTATTTCAGTAGCGTTATGTCCTACGGTATTCTGCTGAGGGGCAAAGCTGCTGATATTCAAAATAGATTTGTACTCCAAAAACGAGCTATTCGACCAATTTACCAGCTGGGTGCCAGTTTCTCTGAGAGATTTTTTCAAAGATATTGGTATCCTCACAGTTGCATCACAATTCATCTTCGCCAACATCCTATATATTAGGCAAAATATACACTTATACACTAAAACAGTGATATTCATAATGTTAACACTAGGATCAAGGATTATCTACGAGCTCCCTTTCACCGGCTTAATAAGGTTCATAACTCATTTGTTGGGCTTGATATAACCTTTTACAACAAGCTACCCTCTTCTTTGCCAGATTTGCCTTTTAATGTGTTTAAAACTATAGTAAAATCCAACCTTTAGTCAAAGGCATACTATACTATCAACGACTACTTAAATTTATCATTTAATAGTTGGTTTCTGTGATTAACTCAAGACAATGTTTATGTTTTTTCTCCAGAATTAGCTTACCTATTGACAGGTTATTTATGTTTACATAATTGTTTATTTTATTTGACTTTATAAGTCAATTTATTTTAATTGTATTTTTTTTTTTGTTGACATAATCTACTCATTTGAATGTTTTTTAGGGGTTGTATTGCAATATGTGGTTAGCTAGTGCCCTCCACAATTGATCATATTATTTTTTGCCTGACCAACCGGCAGCAAGTCCGTCATGCTCCCTTAGATGTCACTGCTTGCGGTAGCGTCGGGGGTCGGGTTGCCTCCTTCCCTCATATATGGCGAGGGGGGTAATGGCTGATCTTTGCTTTATGCTCGTGAATGGGTGCTGCTTGTGGTGACTGGTCGTCTTACTGATGATGGTTTTGTTATTGTTATTAGTAATTAACTGTTTATTTATTTTACCTCGATGGTCCTAATTTATCATTTATAACTTTCAGTTACAGCTATATATAGCTTTATGTAATCGGGCACGCCCTTTATGACTGGAGGCTTTTATTCAGATATTGTTTACGTTTAGTCTTATTTTTATTTTTTTCTGCTGAGTACAGTTCTCGATATTTTTGGTTGGTATATTGGCGTGTGCTAGCTGATATGGCTATTAATTTATAATTTAAATTATGTTTAGTGTTGCGTAATGTAAATAATTTTGCATTCTATTATATAGAATCTTTTTTTTTCTAATTGATTAGACAGCTGTGCTGCTGGGGAGTTTGTTGCGCCACTTTTTCTTCCCAGCTGAAGCACTAGGAAGTGGTGAAGGGTAGGCATTTTGTGGGACTGTCTTATGTAACTTTTTCGTTCGAAAAGTGCTGATTCTCAGCCTAGTTTGAATAAATGACTTTTGAAAACATCAACTTTATGCAAGTGCAAATAAAGATGATTTCAGACCACTTCATTTTTTTTTTTTACTTACTTTCGTAGCGCAAACTAAAACTTATGGCAATACATTTGTTCTTCCTAAAACTCGTGTTTGTTTACATATTTGGCAAATAAATTGCGAACGCAGATAACACTTGGAATTACAGTTATTTGTGTTCAATAAAGTACCCTCCCTACAAATCTGTAAACTGACACCTGTAAAGTGAAAATGTTTACTAAACAGAAATATGTAAATTGTAGGTACCTACAATTATACAATTTTGTAAATTTTCCACCATGAAATATTTGTAACTTGTAATTTTTATTAAACAGAAACTTGTAGAAATTTAGCCTGTCATCTACAATGTATTAATTTTAATATAATAATAATAGGAATGATGCCTGGGTCAAAAAAAAGAAATTCTATTTAGTCCGTCAATCAGATAATAAAAAATATTAGACACGTATTTTTTGCTATATTATATTAATAAAAAATGACTTAGATACAACGCATTAAAGTTGGGAGTGGGGTGGTTTATACATACGTCACAAGTATGTATAAAATCTACATACAAGTGACGTCATGACGACATAAATTATAACTCAATGTATCGCCGTAATCTTTTGATAACGTAAAAAAAGAAAAAATACGTGTACGTTATTTTTTCATAATCTACATGACGGATACAAAACATTTTTTTTATTCATCATCCCTATTATAAGGAAAACATAATTATAATAATATTACCTTCCCCTAAAACAAAACAAAAAAAACAATAATTGTGTTATTTTATGCGTAAAAAATAGTAAAAAATGAATACAGAATGTTTGGCAGAGTTTTAGGACACTACTACTTACTTGAAATTTCTGTCGGAAATATAAATACAATAAAACAAATTATATTAATTAATTATTAAATAAAAAGTAATACCAAAGAAAATGTAAGGTAATATTTTTAATTTTACCCTCATCAGTGTCTGAAAAATAAAACAATTAAATTTTAAAACATTATTACTTAGAGAGAATTTATGCGCTCGCGACTCCGTCCTCGCGGTTACCAAAAAATGGAATGGAAATGAATGGAATGGAATACAGAATGAAATGAGGCTCGCCTTATTGAAAAGTTGCACCACAAAGGACCCGTTTACAACGTACCACAACCACACCATATCGCAGCGACAAAATAGTGCCGCTGCAGCTTCTAGCAGTTGCATTGTTGTTGCGTTGTTGCTAGTACTTGCGATGTGATTACGTTGTGGTTAGTGTTACAGACAGTAGTCGTCGTGGCAGCGGCCGTCGCAGTGGCCGTCCACTAGTGCGCGTCTCGCTGGTGGTTGCGTTGTGGCTGCAACGTAGCCTTGATGTGGTTGATATCGCCATACGGTTGATTTTGACGGTCAAATGTGGTCCGTGTGAACAAAATATTCATTTTCATACAAATGTTGTTGTGATTGTGGTACGCGGGATACGAAATATTGAATAGGATACTTGCCTCCGGCTAAAATTACAAATAATTGGTTATTTTCATTCCTTGTTTTAATGATTCTTATTACAAGAATTTATTTAACTTGATATTACAAGCAGGATTGGCTCCAGTCCAGACAAGGAAACTCCTCAATGGTACACAATACAGATACGAAATTGTATAGGTATACGCTTTCATTATTTTAGTTCGTTCTAAATTTTACCATGACCTGGCTGATCCTGCTGCACCCAGGATTGGCTTCAGACGAGGAAACTCCTCAGCGATCAACAGCAGAGATTTAAAAAAAAATACACATTCATTTATGATAACACGTTTTAAAATGTACCATGATCTAGCTGCAGCGGTTGGTGTTCCAGAAGAGGGAAGTCCTCAACGGTCAACAGTAAAGACACCACATTTTACCCATTTAATTATGGTAGTCCGTTATAAAGCCCACCATGATCTGCTGCTGCACCCAGGATTGTCTTAAAACGAGGGAACTCTTAACCTATACGGTCAACAGTACAGACACGAAAGGTTCTCCTGTCGTGTATGTACTATTCACCTGTTGACCAAAAGTGGTATCAAAAAATCTCGCGCATCAAAAACAACATTTTATAGTAATTATTTTCATAATTTTTATGACATTACACCCTAAACTTTGACGTCATCACAGACATGAAGGTCTCATTTCCTACGAAATGTAAGGGAAAAGTTTTTTGCGATTTCTGACTTTTCTAGTACACAAACCTCAGTTTTTCTTGTATAGTTTTTTGATCCTTATAAGAAACAGGATCGATTGGCATCAAAAAAAGTTTTTAAGAAAACTGCCCATTTTCTTGCAGACAATTTTTTTTTTCAAATTCTTTGAATGCAGATCTAATATTATCCCAAAAAGTTAAGGAGAGTCTCCTAAGACCGTTTTCCTGTAGCTACAACAGTTCAGGTAGCTGCCCTTACTGCCCCATCTAAAAAATCCACCCTATACTCGTCGCGCGGTAAACTTTGCTTGCGCGATGCAGGATTTTGCATAACGTCAGTGTGTTGCATGTGGCCATGGAGAAAGATATGTATTGACAAGTGCTTTTACACGAGGTGCTGTCTAGGGTCTGATGATGGAGCTGGAAGTTGGCCACAGGAACTCCTCAACTAAACAAGATAGCCCTGTTGTGTTTGCGGTCGTTAGTTTTGTCTTCCCAAGTACTATTAATAGCCCATCAAAGTGTAGTCCAGGGCCTCATGATGGGTCCGGAAGGTCACCATAGGAACTCCTCAACTAGACAAGATAGCCCCGTTGTGTTTCGGCCATTTGGATTTGTTTTGACAAGTAGGTACGTTATACCAAGGATCTAATGATGAAGCCAGATGGTGGCTATAGGGACTGCTCAACTAAACAAGATAGCCCCGTTTTCTTCTGTCTATTTGAATATGTCTTACCAAGTAGGTACGTTAGCCCAAGGTGTACTCCAAGGCCTGATTATGGAGCCAGGAACACACCATAGGAACTCACACAGAAACAAGATAGTTCCGTTGTCTTTCGGCTATATTGATTTGTCTTGACAAGTACTAGCCTTGCTTGAAGTCTAGAGTATTGGTGGAACCTGGTGGCCACAGGAACTTTCAACTAAATATGATAGCCCTGATGTGTTTGGGCTCGTTAGTTTTGTCTTGACAACAACTATAGCCCAAGGTGTAGTCTAGGGTCTGATGATAGTGTCGGAAGGTGCCCACAGGAACACCTCAACTTTACAAGGTAGCCCTGTTGTGTTGAACTCGTTGGATTTGTCTTGACAAGTAGCTTACAAGTGAAGATGATAGAACAGATATTTTATCAAAATCTAATGCTAAAAAGTACAAAATAAATAATATACACCTGAGTAAAAATCTTTTTTTATACAAGTCTTTAAGACAATATTAAACTTTGAATTTTTTAGTAAACAAGTATGGCTTTTACTTATATTTTACTAGCTGCGCCTCACAGTTTCACTCGCATAAGTTTCGATCCCGTAGGAATATCGGGATAAAAAGTATCCTATGTGTTAATCCAGGTTATAAACTATCTGTGTGTTAAATTTTATCCAAATCCGTTCAGTAGTTTTAGCGTGAGGAAGAGACAAACATACACACTTACAATCTTTCGCCTCTATAATATTAGTGTGATAGTATATACAGGGTGTTTGGCAGAACGTTGAACATACGAAAATGGTGGATAGGTGGGGTCATCTGCTACTTACTCAACCCATTATTTTTTTTTTTAAATGCAAGTTGAAATTTAGTTTCAAGTATTTTTTTACATATTTCTGTAAGTTTGAGGACTTATAACTTTTTTTCTAGCTAACATCTGAATAAAGCAATAGTTTTATAAGAATCTACCAACATTAACGATAAAAAAAAAATGCCTGTTTTATCCATTTGTGATAAAAAATACACTCTAAAGTTAAGAAAGTGGTGAAACTAGAAGAAAGCAAAAAAAAAATTTTTTAATATCCTGGGGTCCAGGGCCAATTAAATTAGGGCTGAGTAAGTAGCAGATGACCCAATCTATCCACCATTTTCGTATGTTCAACGTTCTGCCAAACACCCTGTATAGTGTGATATATTGAACAAGTACGGCTTTTAGTACTACAACAAGGGAGGTGGGTAACACGAGTGTAAGTACAATGTTCAACTCGAATTAATAGTGACTTTATTTTAGAAGTAATGTCAGTTTTCATCAACTTACTGTAGTCATCTGAAATTATAATAAGAAATAACATCTATATCAGAATGCATGACAGCCAAATAAAAGTAAAAGGGGTTTGTCACAAGTCAACTGTCCACCCGGGCAGTTCACATGTAACAACCCTATTTAATAAAACTTACGAATTGTATTGTAATGTAGATCACACGCTACAATTCTACAAGTTTCTGTTTGATTAAAATTACAAGTTACAAATTTGTCATGGTGCAAAATTTGCCAAATTGTAAAATTGTAGGTAAATTTTACATATATCTGATTAATAATCATTTTCACTTTACAGGTGTCAGTTTACTTATTTGTAGGGAAAACTACTTCATTGAACACATAATTGTAATTAAAAGTTAACATAATATTTTGTAAATTGTAGTTTAAGAGTTATTCTGACAGGTGGTCTCACGATGTGTCAAAACTTTACAATTTTGTGCCTCACCCTAATAAACTAAAGAAATTAAAATACACACATCATAAAAGTCTAAGCAACACGCATCATTTACAGAAACTGCATGTTTTATTAATTGATACATTATTTTGTTCATAACAAAGTAGATTGGTATACAATCCTTTTGTTCTCCGAAACGGATACTGGCTGATTTTAAAAATATAAACTTTTAGATTGTGTTTTATTTTCATTAAAATGAGAGCTCGTGGCTAAGTAATAACTGCCACATGGGTCGATCCATCAGGTTAGGCTACGCTTGCCGGGGTTGTTCTGTGGATGGGTGACCATCTTTACATACCGAGACTCCTCCGTCTCTCGGAAAGCACGTTAAGCAGTTGGTCGCGGCTGTCATTCGTGGATCTTTTACAATCGTTACGGGTCGTCAGAACCTCGAAAGTCTAACAACCAGTCTTACCAAGGGGTATCGTATTACCCAGTTACTGGGTTGTAGAGGTCAGATAGGCAGTCGCTCCATGTAAAATACTGGTATTCAGCTGCATCCGGTTTGATTGGAAGCCGACCCCAATATAGTTGGGAACAGGCTAGGTAGGTTGATTTTTTTATTTTCATTAAAATAAAAGCTAATTATTTTTTTCCGATTTCATGTGTTTTCGTTGCTTGATAATCACAATTAATGTTAATTGATCTCACTTTTATCATTTTGACATATTGGTAGTTTAAAAAAATGTGGCTATTCATTTTTTATGTCATAGAGCGACACCATTTGACTGCTGATGAAATGCAGAGCTGTAGGAATGCTACAAGCGGGAAGATATCAGTCCCAGGTATCTCGGCATTTTGGTGTCAATAGGAGCGTGATTTGTCGTATTTGGCAGCGTTACGTTAATACAGGGGATCCTGCTGAGCAGCACCCAGGACGTGGAAGGAGTACTACTGCTCGACAGGACCGATACATACAACTGACTGCAAGACATTAGCCGACAAGCGGTGTTGTTGTTAGCCACCAAACCGTGAGAAATAGGCTGCATGAATACGGCCTACAAGTTCGACGTCCAATTAGGTGCCCACCGATACGCCATGGGAATCGCGCCCGTCGAATGATGTAGGGAACATTTGACATGGACCCAGGAGCAATGGGATAAAATTTTATTTTGCGATGCTTCTCGTATCAGGCTTAAATCCAAACTAGGATTTCGTTTGGATTTAAGCCTGATAAGAGAAAGGTAAGAGTGTATCATCGTCTCGGAAATGCTGAACGGCTGAGATGGGTCCAGGAAGTGTACCGCGCAGTGGCTCCACAGTGATGGTATGGGCGGGTATTATGAAGAACAGACAAACTGAGCTCGTTTTTGTAGATGGCAATATGAACGCTGAAAGTTAAGTTGAAGATGTCCTCGGACTTTAATGTTCACCCATTTGCACAAAGTCTTGGCTCAGATTTCCCGCTGATGCATGATAATGCACGTTCGCACACAGCTCGGAGGACTAGAGAGTACTTGGCAATGGAAAACATCCGAATATTGCCGAGTTCTGCTCAATCGTCAGACCTCAATCCCAACGAGCACGTTTGGGTAATCAGCACGTTTCGACAACCCAACAACTTAAAGACATTAAAATTATATTGGGAGCGATTGCCGCAGGACCAGATGATCTTATAAAATTCAATGAAAAATCGCTCCCGACAAGTTTTAAACAACAAAAGCGGTTACACTTTGTATTGCATTACCAAATAATAAAAAAAAACGTTATTTAATTTATTAAGAAAGTTTAATTTCGTTTTAACTTTATTTTATACTGCGTATGTTACGGCACACATATTGTTAATTATTGTGAATAAATGAAGGATTTTGTTGCTTTAGTTACTAATGCATCAAAAATGCTTAGTTATTATTTCTAAAAAAATAAAAATATCGTATTACAATAGTGAAAATCGTTCAAAGTTCAAATCCTTACGCATGTTGCTTAGACTTTTTTGATGTGTGTATTACCTAAATGCAAAAAAAAATGGAGGATTACAAAATTGTAGGATTGTAACGTTTACTAAACAGGGCCCTGATAGTAAGTGGTCGAGCGGATGCGATGGAACAGAGCTGCAGCACAGTCTCACCTGCACCCTTCAAACCAGTTTAGTCATTAACCACACTTCAAACAGCAACGTTTGTCCGCAGTAATAGGTATGGTAGTAATTCTTCCATCCATTATATACCACTTTTTGCCGTTGGTTGGTGGTTGTCATTCGTAGATGGCCCCAGGAGAAGCCCAAAAGCTTATCAACCAGTCTTGCCTATGGGTGTCGTGTTACCCAGTAACTGGGTTATGGAGGTCAGTTAGGTAGACACTCCATGTAAAATACTGGCATACAGCTGCATCCGGTTAGACTGGAAGCTGCCCCAGCATGGTTGGGAAAAGGCTAGACAGCTGATAATAATGGGTAATTCTATCCCGTACGAGCTCGATCACGAAGAGCTGCTAGGTATGAGATAGACTTACGCCACAGTTCGCTGGCCGGCGTGGCCTGGTCGGGTCCGGGCAGGCTGAAGATGTAGCCCACTTGGCAGGGATTCCAGTGCTCGCACACCTCGCGGTCCGGGTCCAGCTCGGATACAAACTTGTACGTCTGCGGGGAAAGCGAACATTATATTTTATAACAACCGTTCTATTATGTCATCACATTGTATAACAATCGATCTATTATGTCATTACATTGTATAACAACCGATCTATTCTGTCATTCCACCCGTGGCCGGGGTTGACTCTATTGATAATTCACTTTAAGCCCAGTTCAGGTAAGTTTTCTCGGTGAGATTTCTACATAATCCGTAATGCCAGTAAAATTTAAACATTGAAAATAATGTATTGTGCTTAGTCCGCAGTCATCTCTAATACTGTAGTCGGAATCCGAAATATGCAGTGCATTCAAACAGATAGGAACTAATACAAAGGAAATTCAAAACTCAAAATAAAAACTCAAAACTCAAAGCATTTATTTCAATTAAACCATTTACAGGCACTTTTGAATTGTCAAAGAGTCAGTCAGTTAGTCGGAAAGTTGAAGCTAGTTGCCCATTCCAAAACGTAGATCTCTTTTCAATTCACGAGATACTTAGGCTACTGAAATTCCATAACTGAGTTACAATGAACGCACTCAATCCACACTTACTTCCACTTATAACTCGGAGAAATATATCTGACATGAAAATAGCACAATCAAGGATTGAATGTCCTGAACTTCTTTCTAAGCTGTATCTGAATGTTTCACCTCGACGTTTTTGTTTGAGAAATCTTCTTCATGCTCCTTACGATCGCGCAGATTACCGTAGCACTTCATATTTGATTTGCTCAGTCAAAGCATTTAGCCAAATTGTTGAGGATAAACACTCCTCTTTAGCGTTTGTTACTACTGTTTTAACTAAACACTAATATTTTTTATGATTCTTTCTAATAGTGGTTAAAAATAATTTCTGCATATGCAGCGATGATATTATAATATCATTAATAATACAGTTACTTAATTTAATAGTTAATTTTAATGTTATACTTAGTTAGTGGTATGCTTAAGGCCTCTGCCTCGAATTTTGCGGGCAGCGGGGCGGCAGCGGCGGCGGCCCGGGCGGCCACCGCTTGACTGGAGTGCACCGCTCGTTGCCCGCCCCCGCGCCGCTATTTTCGAGAACCGGTCTATTTGATTTTACGCATAAGATCCTGCCGCTCTCGGACCGCCGCCGCCGCCGCTCCGCTGCCCGCAAAATTTGAGGCAGAGGCCTAACGAACATTTAATCACCTGAGATAACCGAGCACCTCAACGAGAGTGGTTCGTTGTCTTATGTGCTGGAGACGCACATCTCCGATCATCAGCCGTCGGATTAGCGCGAGTGCAATCGATAATAAGTGTTTAAAGGTTATTAGTGTTGTGTGTGTTAATGTTGTTTCAAAAATTGTGTGCAGTATTTTGCCAAATTTAGAAAGAAAGTACGGTTACAGTCCCAAATTATGACAAAAGAATAACACAGCCATGGATAGATAAATATTTATATAAAATTTTGTGCCGTAGGGAAAACTTATTTAGAATATGGAAACCATCACCAAAAAACATGAATAAGCTACTAGAATATACAAAATGTAGAAATAAGGTAAATAAAATTATTAATGAGGCAAGAAATAGTTATCCTCTTAGCTGTCCAATAGGTCACGTGGTGCAAAAATGACAGATGCTCATTTGTTCGCGAATTCTGGGTGGTCTCGCGCGAAACGGCTTGTCTGATTGAAACAACGATATCTCCTAGACTATGTATGGGATCTGTTTAGAAGTTACGTCGTTGGAATTGTTATAAAATTACCTAACAGATTATGTATGACTTAGTCCAGTTTTGCCTTGTAATATATTAGTTATTCTAATCTGTAATCAGGGTGAGGACATTTTCCCAGTTTCTTGCGTAAAGCTCATTATAATTAAAAAAATAAACCAATATTTCAACAAGTTTTTGTTTGATTCAAATACAAACAACTTAATTCACATTTATCAATCAAAAGAACTCACCTCCCGATACATTTTTTTCATCACACAAGCATAACAATAGCATGACGTCATTTAGCGTGCGGTGTCGGAACAAAAAAAAAGGGTATTGTTTACACTTCGATTCTGAGAACGCTTTAAACCTAGTGGCTTGGGATTATAATTTATAATAATAATTGGTAAACATACTTATCAGAGACAGAGTTTCAGCTGTTAGAAGTGTTTAGTTTAACAGTGTCGGCTAACCAAAACAAACAATTGAAAACATGCGCAAAAAACATGCTGTCATACTTTGGATCACAGTTTAAATTCTGTTGCTTAAATGTTAATTCCAAATTAACATTCTACATTTTGAAGATATTTACAAATCGATAAGCACAATACAAAGGCATGCTGCTTAACAAAAACATTACAAAAATCAACAACCAAAACAGACAAAATTTCACAAAATACTCAAGTATATGAACAAGGACGAAAGAAAATGAATACGAAATGGATACGGAAAATATTGTAACATCTGAACAAGAAAAAATTAGTACACATTTAAAATGTTTTATGTACTTGTACATATTATTATTATTATTTTAAGTCTTATATCGTATATATTACGAAAATTCAAATGTAAAAAAAAATAAAAAAATAAAAAATCATTAAAAGAAACATTGCAATAGGCGAGAATCTTTTGGAATTAAAAATAAATAAAACAATAATAAAATAAAAAAAAGTTTAAAAAAATGGCAAATTAGGCGTCAGCACCACCTCCGCCTCAGAGAGAAGAACCACTAGAATCACGCTACACCGTCATTTACTTTGAATTTATAATAAAATTAATAAAAATAGACGAAATAAACAACAAAAACAAACAAACCAAAAAAATATATAATTTAAATCTACGGAAGTCTTATCCAAACATTTCGAAAATCCCTGCAAAATGGCGGATTTCGGGTCATCGACCGCAAATTCATCCGTCTGTCAATGATATCTGAATCAGTCATTCTATCGTTAGCGTATTTTTCATTTAAAGGCTACGCAAATTCCTTACGGTAAAAGTTAAAATAAATGCTTGAAAACAATAATAGGATAAATGGCACGATACATATTATCGTCAGTTTGTCATAAATAGTTGAATTATTAATCGTAATACGAGAAATGCGACGACGGCCGCGGCAAAATGGCGGCAAAATAGCTAACGATGTTTTTTGAAATAGCTATTTCTTTCCAAAATCTTTATCAAATACACATTCTTGGAAATAAAACCTGTTTATTACTTACCCATCCATGATTGACGCTGATTTATTTCCTTTAAATCTTTTAACTTCACTCTCACTATAACTTTTATGACCACGCACGACGTTCTCGGAAACGGACTGCGGGGGGCATTCAATAAGTCTATGACAACCGTAATTGGCGAGTTTCAGGTAAGAAATAAGCGTTTTTATGGCATCCTTGTTTAATTGTCTACACTTTTGTGCAACTTTGAGCATGATTTGTATTAATAATCTGTAGTAATACGGTCAAAACAAAAGTCAATCGCCAAATGACTGAACTTGCGATCTGGACAGATGGGGTCCGTTTTGACAGATCTCCAAATCAGTCATCTTGACAGTCAATAAACAAGCAGAAATAAAAAAGTGTAATGGGGATTTTCATAAACTGTGGGTAAACATTAACTCGTGGTTGGGTCGAAACAAAACTAGTCTAGACGATGTGATATTGAGGCATTTAGAGAAAACAGACAGCATTACTAAAATCTTTACAGACTTTGCAAAAACTTTTACTGAGGAAATTCAAGGTATTAAACACATTTGTGACGTAACATTTTTTGACAGAAACAATTATGTTAAGCCGAGTGAGGTGAGTTTTAGGTATATTCCTGTAAGTCTGTCAGACATTGAAAAAGTAATAAATATGCTGTCGTGTGCAAAAGCACCAGGTCTGGATGGAGTGAGGGTAAAAGACATTAAATACCAACGAAGACAAATAAGTCCTATTTTAGCAAAATTCATGAACATGTGCTTGACGGAGAGTTTTTAACCTAATGAGTTAAAAAATGCAATTATACGCCCTATTTATAAGTCTGGAAGCTACTTGGAATACGCTAACTATAGACCCATAGTCATACTGTCTGTAATTGACAAAATAGTAGAAAAAAATATTGTTAGCCAAATTAATAAATTCTTAGAATGTCATAGTATATTGTCAGACACACGGCCCTAATAGCGTACAGTGACTATGTTAATGAGTGCCTAGACTCTGGTAAACAGCTGATAGCACTTTTTATTGATTATAAAAAGGCGTTCAATACATTGGATCCCGAAATATTACTGCAGGCGAATGGATGAATGGGGAATACGTGGTCCCACGAATAAGTGGTTTAAAAACTATCTGACTCACAAAAAAATACGCACAATCATAGCTGTTGTGACAGGTGAGGAGGCAGGTGTGGATCTCGGTGTGCCGACCGGATCAGTATTTGGCCCTAGGTTACATAATGCACGTGAACAATGTGTCGAATGTTGTAATCAATTAATGTTGAGTGTTTATGTATGCAGACGACATATGTGACTTATGCTTCGAAGGATATATCGGAGGTACAACAGTACGAACAAGAAGACTTCTAACGTATCACTAAATGGGCACATGATAATGGAATTATATGAAATCAGTCCAAGACAAAATGCATGCATGAACATACACACGCCATAATCTACGATCTAAAACTGTATGTACACAGAGAGGATCTCGATGTAATAGGACATACATACGAATGCCTGCATAATGATGAGGTCAATTTGCGCATGTGTGAAATTTGAGTATGTTAGCACGTTTTAATATTTACGCCTTATTAATGATTTAAATTTTAATTGGAAAACACATGTAAATGGCATATTATGTAATAAGTTGAGATCTGTATTGGGGAAGTTCTACCAGATGAACAATGTGGTAAACAAACAGACGCCATTGACTACTTATTAGTGAGTCAGTGACTACTTATTAGTGAGTTTGCTACTGATTAGACTCACTAATCAGTTATGGACTTATTGTATATGGGAAAACGTTTAAAACTTAATTACAAGACATTAAAAAATTACAGATACATATGACTAATCAAGTTCTTAGTCAGCAAAAACGTTAAGGAAAAATGTAACAAGGAGTATGAAAAATTATTTCCCATTTGTAAAATCCTACCGATAGAGAAGAAAGTCCAGTATTTGATAAGCCTAGAACACTATTTTAGGGATGAGTATAAAGTGACTGTTGAAAATAAATAAAATACAAGAAGTGTAAAAGAAAAACAACCTCGATCTCTGTTCTAGGAATGTTAATTGGCAGTCAACTGACATGGAAGCCACAGGCAGAAGCAATCTGTAATAAACTTAGTACATCTGCATATGCACTTTATAATCTTAAAGAAAAAGTTAATATCAAAACAGTATTACTAACTAGCATATCATGGTCTGGTCGTTTCCATTTTAAGGTTTGGTATTATATACCAAACCTTAAAGTTTCCATTTTGTCCTATGGTATTCTGCTGTGGGGCAAAGCTGCAGATATTCAAAATATATTTGTCCTCCAAAAACGAGCTATTCGAGCAATTTACCAGCTAGGTGCCAGAGTTTCTCTAAGAGATTTTTTCAAAGATATCGGTATTCTCACAGTGGCATCACAATTCATCTTCGCCAACATCTTATATATTAGGCAAAATATACACTTATACACTAAAAACAGTGATATTCACAATGTTAATACAAGAAGTAAGGATAAACTACGTGCTCCCTTTCACCGGCTTCATAAGGTTCATAACTCATTTGTTGGGCTTGGTATAACCTTTTATAACAAGCTACCCTCTTCTTTGCTAGATTTGCCTTTTAATGCGTTTAAAACTAAATTAAAGTCCAACCTTTGTTCAAAGGCATACTATTCTATCAACGACTACTTAAATGATAAGAATAGATGGTCGCTGTGATTAACTCAAGACAATGTTTAAATGTTCTTTCTCCAGAATTAGTTTACCTACTGACGGGTTATATGAGTTTATATAATTGTATAGAATTTTACTTTATAAGTCAATTTATTTTAATTTTATTTTAATTTAGTGCTGACATAATCTACTCATTACAATGTTTTTTTTTATGAGTTGTGTTGCAATATGTGGTTAGCTAGCGACCTCGACAATTATTTATTTTACCTCGATGGTCCTAGTTTATCAATTGTAACTTCTAGTTACAGCTATATGTAAGCGGGCACGCCCTTTATGCCTGGAGGCTTTTTCTTTTTTTTTTAGATATTGTTTACTTTTAGTTATTTTTATTTCTGCTTGAGTATAGTTCTCGATGCTTTTGGTTGGTATATTGGCGTGTGCTAGCTGTCATATGGCTATTAATTATAGCTATTTAATTTAAATTACTTTTTGCATATTGTAAATTGTCTTGCATACTGTTGTATAGAATCATTTTTTATTTTTTTCTAACTGAACAGACAGCTGTGCTGCTGGGGAGTTTGTTGCGCCACTTCTTCTTCCCAGCAAAAGCACTAGGAAGTGGTGAAGGGTGGGCGTTTTGGGGGACTGTCTTATGTAATTTTGACGTTCGAAAAGTGCTGATTCTCAGCCTAGTTTGAATAAATGACTTTTGAATTTTGAATTTTGAATTTTGAATTTATATTGGGGCAATTGTACCGAAAGAGAGTATTTTTATGGCCCAAAAACGCTGCCTACGAACATTATTTGGTTTGAAAGTTACTGACAGCTGTGTTCCAATTTTCAAAAGTCATAATTTGTTGACATTTTCGTGCCTTTACTTTTTAGAAATTGCTATTTTTGTTAAATGTAATAAACATGTTTTTTTATCGGAAAGCAGATATACCGAGATGTAGCTTTGCGATCTCAATACCAAAAATGGCGTGTTAAAATCAAAGTTGAGGGGTTTATTTCTCAATGGCGGGGACTCTGCCCCGGCCGGGAGATAGATTCGTACCTTTTGTTATGGTATCGTTGATTCATTATTATAAAAAAAAAAAAAAATGATGCTATAATGGAGGGTGTGAGTTTGTCTCTCGGTGGGGGTGGAGTCCTCGTTATCGGTGGAAAAACTTCTTAATTTTCCGGCCAGGGCCTTGGTGTGAATCACAGTTTATTTTAGATTCACATTAAGGTTTTGGGCGGGCAGACACGGGCGAATTGCGGGCGCGCGCGGCTTCGAGCACGGACACCTCCAGACGGATACATACTTAGGCCCGTATTACAGAACCTCACTTAACCTTTATAATACTGGTGTCTCATATTGGAGACAGATAACAATAAAATTCTATTGTGTCTGCTAATTGCGCGCGCGACAGATTAAAACTCAACCATTACTTAAAACTCGTTTAAATCCTTTAATTGGTTGAGACTAGTTTTAAGTGATGCTTGAGTCTTGAGTGAGGTTCTGTTATACGGGCCTTAGACTCTGTCAGTGTCCGGTGTCCGCGGCTCGTCCGCAAACTGTCCGTGGTGGGATGTGGCCGAACCTAATTGAGAGAAATAGTGCTTTGTTGATAGTTTTAAGGCTACTTTTTTACTGTAGGTCTGTAACAAGCGCTTCTCACCATCAAATTTGAAAGTATGGCGTGTAAATTTGTTAAAGAACAAAGTTTAAGAATAGTTTAAAAAAAAAATGCTGGTTATCCTGTAATTGGAAACTTGTAAAGGGCTTGTCGTGAAATACCTTAATAATACTTCTGAGCTGTAAGCCAACCAAACACAATAATATAATAGACCGGTAGGTGTAAGGCTGAGAAGCACCAACGAAACTGAAAAGCCCTTTTACGAATTTACTAAAACTGTTACGAAATTCTAATGTCATTCTTGTTATTGACTTATTGTACCAACCCACTACGCAAATCGGCCTCATGTATTTATAAGTTATAATATTGTATTTTCTCTGTAAGTGATTGTAAATCTTTTGAGAAAATAAATGTCTAAAACCGTAAAAGCAAATATTTGCCTATTATTGCAAAACTGGCAACACAAGGGAGTATCGGACTGGTTTAAACTAGTCATTAGAATAATAATTAATTGAGCTTAGTTCTGCCAAAAGGGTCCTACCCACAATTGAACTTAATAAAAATATTAAAGTCATTCACTGACATACAACGCACAGCCTGAAATGCTGGGTCTAGGAGCATGACATGCTCAAGGAAAATCAACCCTTATATAAAGGGGTTCAGTGGAAGCAATGGCGGCGCGGATGTCCGCCATTGCTCCCACTTGGTGGCGCTGTTGTGTTTGGCGGTCATGACAGTTCAGTTTCTCGAAGGGAATTTGAAATGTTCTTCACAAAACATGAGACAATTTGACATGATCACCCTGAGTGTGTCATCAAAGATGTCACATTCGGACTGTCTCCATTAGGGAGTTTATTTAGAGAGAGTTTACTTAGAGAGTTGAGAGTTTAGCACCATGCATGCGACACAACGGGGATTGCGCGCGCGACACAGTGTGGCAATGGGATGTGGCGAACAGTCGGTGTCGTCGAGAAGGCCTATGACGCAGGTATTTGTCAGGCACATAAAGTGTACGCAAAGTATTGTGTAGCACTGGGGAATCTACCATGCTACTTAAATTTTTTATGACTATTAGAATCTGATCTCTGGCTCTACGCACTGAAAGGGAATTATATCCTAACATTCCCAGCAGGAAATGAGTAGGATACATAAATGGATAATATACGTAAATATTTTTATATAAAAAAACGCAGGAAGGCTTTTTGAACCTTTTTAATCAATAATAAAATTTATTATGTGGATTCATGGGGATTCCAGACGGCTGCAGCAAATTCTAACTTACTTCTAACTAGATAGTTAAATAATAATTTCATGACAATAGGATTATTGAAATCACGGGCATTGAGTAGATTCAGAAGCTAGGGCAGACATGTGTGCATGAAAAGTCAATCTGCAGTCTATCAATATCACGCCAAGACCTCTAATGGTCAACACACGCTTTATTTCAACACCTGCTAAGGTATAGGTGGCATGTGTAGATTGTAACTTGCGGCTAAAGGTCATGACGTAACGTTTACCGGCATTAAACATCATTTTCATACTCTACTTATGGATTCGGTCGATGTCAACTTGAAGATGTTCGCGAGTTACATTCTTATCAATCACTTGAACTAATTTTAAATCGTCAGCATATTGGAGGCATTTGGCATATTTTACTACTTTAATGAGATTGTTAACCATAATGAGAAAGAGAAGGGGGCCTAAAACTGAACCCTGGCTTAAACCTGAACGTGTATGATGACTTTGAAATAAAGGATCCATGGCTTACATACTGTTTTCTATTTGAAAGGTAATCCGCAAACATTTTTAGAAGTTTTGGGGTAAAACCCATGGTATATAATTTATTTAATAGAACATCGTTATCCACTGTATCGAACGCCTTTTTAAAATCTAAATATAGCACATCTACTTGTTGACCTTTATCTATGTTATGAGATATATAGTCAACGAGGGGTAACAAGTTAGTCTCTACTGATCGACCCGGTCGGAAGCCATGCTGCTCCTCACAAAGCCGCGTATTTACCTGCACGTATATTTCTTTGTGAGCGATATACTCAAAAAGTTTTGCAGCGCATGATAGTACTGCGATAGGACGATACTTGCCGCTTGATACTTGCTTAGACACTAATAGGATACCACTGCCATAGCCGCGTCTGTCTCGGCGTGTGACACTCCATCCGCTGAAGACTAACTCAGAATCCTCAACAGAAGAGTCTAGGAATGTCTCTGTGGCTCCCAAAAGGTCATGTTCCATGGACGACAAATTGTTTCTCCACAAATTGAGTTTGGTCTTAATGCCGCGAACATTTTGATAAAAGATGCTTATCGAGGTTTTTCTTTTCCCGACTGTAAACTGGATCCAACCAGTTTACAGTCGGGAAAAGAAAAACCTCTGGTCTGAATTTAGAATGTTGACGTAGTTATAAAAAAAAAACTGCGAGTTTATCTGGTGTGGTTCTGTAGGTATTTATTTATTATTTATTTCTAAAACACTTATCCTAATTTACATTTCGGTTTTAGCCACACAACGAAAACCTCTCAAGGTTTATCTGTGTGTCGGCGAGCCGTTCACTTAATTTTTACAAAAATATTAATTACTAATGTGATGAACTGATGATACATAAAATATTTTATAATAATGATGATAATAATGATTTGTGATGATGATAAATGATGATAATAACATAGGGTACAATACATTGTATACATTATGAAAAAAATTGTGTAAGGAAACGTTTAGATTTGTATTTATAACTTTTTGAACTCTGTTTGTATAAGGTTTGCAAGTCTTCTGGAAGTTTATTAATAAAAAAAGGAACTAAATATTCTGCAACCCTCATTTAGAAAGAAAGAAAGAAAAGAAAGAATAATATTTATTTGGACACAGGTCGTGAAACACAATAAACAAAATAATAAAATGAAAATAATCTTAAAGCATTTCGTTTAGGCTTTGCTTTTCTGGGGAGCAGTCAACCTCCTGGTGCAAAGTATTCTGGTTGCCTAGATCAAGAATTAGGTCTTGCAAATCTGACAATTAAAAGATAGAGAGTGGTCTTTTTCTACAATGTCAATAGTTTGCGTTTCTTTAGTTTTTTTTTTTCTTGGACTTTTTGATGGTGTATTACATTTGTTTGCTTCTGACATCAACTTAATTTTTGTTAATTTAATTCATTGTTTTATTTAATTTTTATTTATATCTGACATTAATTGATCTGGTCTGACATGTAATGTTTAATGTTTTCATTATTTTTGTCAGTGAATTATTTTATTTCTTTATTAACCAATCAGTTGGCAGTAAAATGTGACCGGAGTTTTGTATTTTAATTTTATGTTTTGTATTTAATATGGGTCAATGACCTGAAATAAATGATTTTTAATTTTTTAATTACTTTTATTTTTCCCTGGACTGTTGACGAAATTTTTGAAAATATAATTCTTCTTTTTGTAATATTCGTTGCTTTTTTTAAAATTACTGTTTTCTATCGACAGCAGATCAATCTTCTCATGCGCACTCTTTAGTTAAGACGCTAGGCAGCAATCTTACCTTTTAATATTTTTATTTGATGAACATCTTCGTCTACGGAAATATCAGGCAAACTATTAGTCGTAGAGTTCAAAGTTCGTAATATATTGTCGCAACTTTCATCGTTGATTGGTTCCGACAGCGCATAATTTCCTCTAGTGAGATTCGAACCCGACCTCCTGAGTCACACATACCACGAGTTAGGTCGTCACGCCACTAGACCAAGTGATAATATACCTATGTGGTTGAAATTGGCGTTCCTACTGCGATTCTATGTATATGCCAATAGATGTCTCTTAATTCAATTTTAATCTTATATTATCTGGCTACACTGTTTGAATGATGGCAACAATATAAGTTACGATATGAAACCAGATGGCGTTGTAGTCACACAGTTTCAAATAAAAAACGAAACTTTCCGTATGAGATTTAGAAAGTCACTATGTAAGAGTAATATAAGAAAGTATTTCAAAGTTTTAAAAACGTACACCTCATTGAGTCAGGGAGTCGCTGTATATTCATAATCAACGCACAAAAAATCCAGTTTCACATAATACAAGTCACTGTTTGGGTAAAGTTTACTCACTGTTATTTTAATCATAGGTGCATAATGACCGTATAATAACACTGTCAGTAGTCAGTTTAGGTGTTGAGTTTCACTTTGATGCACATTTCACAGTTCGTAGTTTTGATAAGTATTTTTATTATTTTTTAAATATTTTAGCAGGAGCACAATCGCAAGGAGTGTTTACGTGCCCTCTGACGGTTATGCACAATAGATGTGTTTAATTGGGTTTTTAATTATTTATATATACATAATTATACATTATTATTACAATTATATTATACTTTCTGAATCAAGCCCTTGACCCAGCCGCGCAATGACAGCCTCCTGACGTGTTGATCGAGGCTCTTCGCTATTAGGCCATTAACCGAAACGATTATCGGTACAATGATTGCAGAGTCCACGTACCATATGTCGACAACCTCGTCAAAATACTAGATTTTTTATCTTTCTCAGCTTTCACGAGATTCTCGTCATGAGGGACAGCGATATCAACAATCATTGCACGGCGCTCTCGTCGATCTATCACCACAATATCAAGCTTATTGGTTACAATAGTTCTGTTAGTGGTAATAGATCGATCCCAGTACAATGTGGCGTGACCATTCTCGAGAACTGGGTCGGGCCCATTACTGTAGTATGGTACTTCGTACTCCACAAGGTTGTACTGCAAGGCAAGTTGTTGTTAGATAATCCTAGCCACTCGATTGTGTCTGTGCTGAAACAATATGTCGGATTGATTCACCGGTACGGTGGCATGCCCGACAGATGTCAACCGTACCGTCCTTGACAATGTATTTCCGATAATTATTCGTCATGATAACTTCATCCATAATCGCACAGACAAAATCTTCGGTCGCTGAAAAGCAGCCAGGATACAGACGCCAAAAAGTCAACATCACGTCTATGGAGGGCCCGGAAAAAGCGTCCGTGAAGCTCTTTTCCTTGCCATACTTCCTTACGATCGTTAGTATTAAGTACAGCAGGTTTGCGCCAGTTCTCTTTCGCCAAAGAGAGCGGAGTGAGGCCCTTGTCCACTGCGACCACATCTTGGTGCATCCCCACGTCAGTTTGAGGAAATATTCCCTCAGACTACAGATCTCGCGGTTATGAACATTTTAGCATTTAAGAAACCTCGACCCCCGCACTACCACGGGATGTACAGTCTCATCTCTGATGATCGTGGGTGATGCATCCGATTTGCCGTCAGCAATATACGTATTTTGTTAATAGATTATATTCAAAGAAACACTTATTTTTACTTATTAATCATATTAATTTATTAAAATGGGGATTACAGAAATAACATAATACATTCAGTATTTCGGTGCAAGCCATGACAGTCAGAAGAGAGGTTGCCAACTTGGAAAAATAGAAATGTATCCAGTGTATGAAACACCAATATTTCAACAGTACGGACCACGGGAGTATAGGTTCAAGTCTCCCGAACTTAGACCACGCTTACCTCGTTTGCCCATGCATAACAAAAATAGGGCGCTGGTAGCTGCTCTAGATTCGCAGCTATCAAACTATTTTGATAACTGCGTAGACCTCACCAATACTCAATCGATTCTTTACTGCGCGGCTGTAGCGGCATGTCGTGTAGCTCACTTCAAATTTGAAAATTACTCTAGAGCTACACCTGACGACAGGAGTTACCCACCTGCTCCATAAATCTGGTAACACCGCGGACCATAAAAAGTATACAGTCCGATCACGTGTTTACCGACAGTCTATAAAGTCCTTACATTAGTTTGGAGAGCTAAAATTAACAAACATAATATAGACTCCAACTCCATCATGTCTGCCTCCCAAAATGGTTGTAGGAATGGGTCTCGGGGTACTAAGGAGCTACTCTTCTTTGATATGGCCATCAACCAACAGATTCACCGTTCCAAAAAAGACCTATCGACATGCTGGATAGATTATAAGAAGGCCTATGACTCAGTGCCACATACATGGCTCATGAGGGTTCTGGAGCTGTATATATTATGTATGTTCCCCGTTAGCCTATGTTACGCCATGACCATTAACAATGCTCAGTGCCAGACATTATGAGTTGAGGGGATGGGATCTTTAGTATTGGTTGCTTATCCTACGGCCAACTTTATGTAGCTCTTTTGCGTGTGAGCAACTCTAGCAAACTTTTTGTGTGCGGTCCAGGTGATTCCACCGCTAATATAGTATATAGAGAAGCATTTTCCTAAGTAACACACATTTTTTTGGCAGCTAGGAAAAATCACCAGCAGGCCTAACATGACACACACAACAATTACTCGCTCTCGCGTGAGTAATTTTTGTCTATTTCGGTCACTTTCTCGTTTTCTGACAGCACTTCCATACAAAATAGTCGAAATCCTATTTTCCTTCTCCTTCTGTCAAAATTGATGTTTTCTCTACAAACTCTAACATGTCACCATAGTTATCTCGATTTTTGACAATTCAACACGAGATAATCTCCGATTTTTCTATCATTTAGTCGTCTTTACTCGTCGTCGATTTTGACGACGAGAAGAGTAGACAAAATTATGATACAAAAAAAAAACTCCAAAATAACATGGCAGTTTCATATTAGTACTTATTTTAGTCATCATTTTATTTTACAATATATAATAATGAAAATACTTAGTTTTAAACTACTATTTATATTGGAACGACGTGTTTTATATGGAATTTTTCGTTTTTTGTATGGAAAATATGAAAAAATATTACCTACATGTTGAGTGATAGGGGTTTATGGCTATCATAAAGGGGGTCGAAATTTTCGTTATTTTTGCGATAGGACACACCGTTTTCGAGATATAAGCAAAAGAAAAAAAAAAAAAGACAGTATTGTTTTTGCACCTTCGAGGTGTGTTGGTGTGAATTTTAGTTCATTTTTTAATCGCGATTAAATACTTAGACAATCAACATTTTAGGTGAAGAACGTAAAATTCTGAATAGCAAAATTCCCATTTTCACTAAATTAATAGCTCAGTGCAGTCAAACTAAAATATAGTTAAGTTGTGTCACTTTAGTCTATTTCAGAATGGAAAATCGTCGGTTGACAGGAATAATCTAAATTTTGCTGATTTTTAGTCTAGTTTAGAGGCATTTTTGACAAGAAAATCGGCACCATTGAATGAATGAAACGGAATCTCACGCCGATGTTGCTATCATAAAAATAATTTGTTTTTAATAACTTGCAACATCAGTTTCTCGTCGCGAGATATAGAACTGTCAAAGTGCCTTTTTCGAGATATCTCGTCGTTTACGGTCATGTTAGGGATTAGAATGACGTCAGAATCGTAGACAAATTTCGACAAAACGAGATAAAGAGCTTTCTCGCGCTTGTCATGTTAGCCCTGCAGGCCTGGTCGAAAGATTCTCCCTTTTTAAATGGAGGTACACCTTCTCTAAGCGACACAATTGTTTTCCTACATCCACGCGAACGAAGTCTGGGGCACAGCTAGTTAGTTACTTAAATAATAAAATGAGAAACATTTTAATGCGGGTAGGTTCGTTTAGCAGAGATAATTTCATTATTGACAATACTAAGCCCACGTCATCCGTGTCCTCGAGCGCGCACTTCTGACTGGTGTAGTTCAGCGAGGTGCGCTCGTGCGCAAAGAGAGATAGGTACAGTCAACAGCAAAAGTAGATGATCAAAATCAGAAATTCAATACTAATGAACGGAGTTCGCGTCAGAACTGTGTGGCGGCACAAACTCATTAGGGTCTTAAATGGTAATGGGCGTTCCTCAAGGTTCGATATTGGGTCCATTCCTCTTTTTAGCTTATATAAATGATTTACCCCAATTATTTCAAAATCAACCAAAGATGGTGTTATTTGCAGATGACACATCATTGATATTTAAAATAAACCGACGGTCACAAAATCTTGACGACGTGAATAGCTGTATTGTTCAGGTCCAAGATTGGTTTACGGTAAATAATTTGGTACTAAATAATAAAAAAACAAAATGCATTAGATTTAAATTACCAAATGTTAGAAGCAGTGAATGTGACATCATATTGAAGGGAGAAAAACTGGAATTTATTAATCAAACAGTTTTCCTAGGAATCACGCTAGACGAGAAATTACAATGGGGACCCCATATAACATCTCTCGCGGGGCGGCTAAGCTCGGCCGCTTATGCTGTTAGAAAGATAAGACAGTTAACAGATGTAGAAACCGCGCGTTTGGTCTATTTTAGTTACTTCCACAGTATTATGTCGTATGGCATTTTACTATGGGGACGGGCTGCTGACATTGAATCCATTTTTATTTTACAAAAGAGAGCTGTCAGAGCCATTTATAATCTAAGTCGTCGCGAATCTCTCAGGGAACTACTTAAAAAGATTAATTATTATGACGGTACCTTGCCAATTCATTTATGAAAATATTATGTATGTGAGAAAAAATCTACATCTTTTTAATAAAATAAGTGATAGACATAATTTTAATACTAGAAATAAAGATAAAATAGATCAACCATTTTTCAGACTATCTAAAGTAAATACATCTTTTATGGGGTACTGTGTTAAATGTTACAACAGAATACCTTGTGATATATTAGAATTAAATGAAAGAAAATTTAAAACTCATATAAAAAGTACACTTTGTAAACAAGCATATTACAAATTAGAGGATTATATCCAAGATAAAAATGCTTGGAAACATGCTGGTCCTGCTCCATAGGACAATTTAGAATCTAGACAAAATCAAACTGGTTGCCAATTTAATTGTATAATATTATTTTTTTAAACATTAATTTTATATTCTGTGATTACTTGAACTCACACACTGACTTATTATTAATAGTACTTGTTAAAATGTTAAGAATATCGTATAATTTTACAATGTTTGTAAATATGTGAGCACCATGCATCTATCACATAATTAATTTATGTCATTCCTTCATTTTTCATTCTTTTTACCTATCGTGGTATAGTAATCTTATTCTAGGTGCATCGTCTTCACATATAATTATATAATTAATGTATACAGAATATTGAGAAAATATTTTAAAAGAGTAACGGTGGAGTTTCTTGCCCATTCTTCTCCATACGAAAACGACCTTTTGGAATGGGCGACTAGAATCAATTATTATATCTTTTTTTTGTAAATGTTGACGTTCATAAGTGCCTTTTTTGTGCCTAAATGAAATAAATTATTTGACTTTGACTTTGACTTTGCGTCGAAGTGATTCAAAAGTATGTGATTGTAAATTATACCAAACATTTACTACTAGTACAGCTGCCATATATTCGTGATCAGTTTTGAGTCCAAAAGTTATAAGCTCAATTCGCATCAGAACTAAGAAGTGAAAAAAAAATTCAAAACTAGTGAACAGTTAAAATCAAAAATTAAATGATGATACTGAGGCCACACTTAATCATGAGGCAAATAATTAATCCATACTTTTTTTTATTTATCCCAGTAATTTGTTATGTTTTACGGAAAACAGCTGAATTAGATAAAAATTTGCATATTTAATATATGCCAAATTTTATCCAATTGAACCCCGAAAAAAGCATATGTTCATTAAAAATCATATATTTGAAAAACTTTACTATTTTAAATGTTTTTTTTTTTTTTTGTAACTTCTGTCAAATGTTTAAAAGTAGCTGATTTGATACAAAACGATAATTCAATAAATATGTCTTTGCATGTTTGTGAATTTATGTCAATGTTCAGAAGTAGCTGATGCGATACAAAATCATAACTCAATGATTGCTTTTGCCCAGTCGGCTACAATATATTAAAACCGGAAGGTAGATTGATATTTTTATCTTTAGGGCATTATTTATATTGACTTATTGCGCTTTTGTCGCACTGTTAGCGTTGAGTGCGTCTGTTATCTATTGCATTGATTTATTATAACCAAAAACTATTAGATTAAAAATATGACGCACCATTTATCAGAGCATGAACGACATAGAATTATATCATTGCATGAAGACGGATTGAGTGTTAGTGATATAATGAGAAGAGTAGGTGTCACGGTAAGCAAGTATTCATTACTTCTTTATTGGAATATCTCCTAACATTTGGTGATTGGAAAAAAGTGAAGACATTATTCATTTAAACCATTTTTGGTTAGTTTAGTCTACTAGTCTAGATTAAACCTATATTTAAAATTATTATTTTTCTTAGTTTAAAAACTATTAGTAATATTTAGATATATTTATAATCGCCACGTCAGCCCATGGACAGGAGCAGTGCCAAACGGTTACCAAGTAATTACTGTCCGCCCGCCACACCGAGACAACAGTTATTAGGTCTCTTATACCCAGTAATTACACTATTATTATTTATGACTCCATGTTTAAGTATTTCCCTCTGAAGATGTTAATAATATTATCCTCTTTGATTTGTTTGAAATGCTGACGAAGCTTCCCCCACACTGCACAAAACGAAAATTCGTAGGGGGATATTCTGAGTGCTACATCTTTACGTAATAACGTATATCTACATATATATCCAATATATTATGATAAATATACATTATATTGTTCATTTCAGAGAAATACTGTGCACCTTTGGATAAGAAGATGGGAAAATGAGGGTCAAGTGAACACACAAAGAAAGTCCGGTCGTCCTCGTTGCACAAGAACTACGCAAAATCGAGAAATTGTAAACAGGATGAGAAATGATGGGTTTACGCGAATCAGAGATATCGCCACTAATATGAGCGTGTCTATGACCACTGTTCGTCGACGCTTAAAGGACGCAGGATTACGGCACCGTCAGCCAGCACGGAAATTATCATTATCATCCTTGCACAAACAAGAGACTAAATTTTGCGTAAAGATATTTAGATTTTGATTTTGAGTTAAAAAAACATTCTCTTCGAGTGATCAGGGTCGCCTCACACTATGGCGAATAAATAACACGCGCTACCATGCAGAAAATATTGTTCCTAATAGAAGTAGTGGACGAATTAATATTGGCTATTGGGGATGGATGTCCGCTGCTGGACCAGGAGAGTTAGTAGAAATAGGAGGGCGATTAAACAGTCAAAAATACTTGGAAGTTATTCGAGACACGCTCATACCCACTGTTAATATTTCCCATCCAGATCTTGTGCCTTTCTGATTTATTCATGGCAATAGCTCCGTGCACACTGCACGAATCTGTAATGTGTGGATTCAAAATAATCGTGACCTCATAAGAGTTCTTCCCTTTCCCCCAAAAAGCCCAGACATAAACCCTATTGAAAATCTCTGGGGCCTCATGGTTCAGCAGTGGGACTCAGATACACCCCGCACCCGGGTCAATATACAACGTCATGTGGTTGAAATATGGGAATCATTTAGAGGTTCGAATGTATGCCAAAATATGGTGGATTCAATGAGGGCAAGACTACAAGCGATAATAGATAATAACGGGGGACACACCCGTTACTGACTTTAATCCGTGATTTGGATTATGATGATTATAAAATTGTTCTAATATAAATTAAAAAATAAAGATCATATTATAAGTGGTAAAATTTTTTTTTCATATTTACAATGAAAATTGTTATCTATGTTTGTTTTTTAGTTACGTAATTTTTGATTATAATAAATATGTGACGATTATTTTTTTTCTTGAACCCGACGTCAAATTTCTGTCCCACATAAAACAATATTACTTAAATGAGCAGAATAGTTTTAATATAATCCTGAATATTATATACCTACCCTTCCCAGGGTTCAAAATAAGTATACTGAAGCAGATTTCCGTTAAAAACGTAAGAAAATTATATTTCTTGAACATTTATAATATTTGAATGTATGAATTATTTAGTAATCAATAAATTTACAATAATATTACTAATTAATAATAATAGCAATATTTTTTCATATTATTTTTTTATTTCTACCTACCCTTCCCAGGGTTCAAAATAAGTATACTGAAGCAGATTTCCGTTAAAAACGTAAGAAAATTATATTTCTTGAACATTTATAATATTTGAATGTATGAATTATTTAGTAATCAATAAATTTACAATAATATTACTAATTAATAATAATAGCAATATTTTTTCATATTATTTTTTTATTTTTGTCCTCTGCTCCATGCTCCGTGCTGTTTTTCCGTAAAACATAACAAATTACTGGGATAATTAAAAAATAAGTATGGATGAATTATTTGTCTCATGATTACGTGGCCTCAGTTTCATCATTTAATTTTTGATTTTAACTGTTCACTAGTTTTGAATTTTTTTTTTCACTTCTTAGTTCTGATGCGAATTGAGTTTATAACTTTTGGACTCAAAACTGATCACGAATATATGGCAGCTGTACTAGTAGTAAATGTGAGTGTACTACGTGAGCTCGACAACTGGATGTGCGATTAACGCTTTTGCGACAAAACTGCACTGCGACTCACCATAGTTCGAATGCACGCTTGTGCGACACACTGAAGATCGACATCACTCTAGTACGACATGAAGACACATTTGTATTCATTATCATATGTATATATCGCAGTTATCTGGTTGAATCTGCTATTTGATTGAATGACTAGCGCATTCATTAAATGCCGGCATCCAATTAAATAGCTGAAGGACAACTAGCCAAGTCATTAAGCGCAACGTTTAACCAGATGACTGAACGTCGTGTAATCATTTAGTTAAACTGGGTGAAATAGGTTAGGTTAGAACTACGACCCCACCCGCGCGCGAGCTTAGCGAGCGTAGCGAGCGGTGCCGCGGCAGGGGCCGGCGAGCGCTATTTCCAAGTTGCTCACAGGGATTTTTTCACCACTTGAATTACTTGGCTGAGTCTTGGTCAGTCATCTTCAAAGAGTTGACTTTCAATACGCCAAGTTGTTAAACGTTGAATGATTTTATTAAAATTAACTATCGGCCTAGGCATTCATTTGGATGCCGGCGTTTAATGAACTGCCTAGGCGTCCAATTAGCTGGCTAATTTAACCAGATGGCTGCGACATATATATGATGACCTTGATGGCTTAGTTAGTTACAAACTCTTGGTAATGTACCCGGATTCGATTACAGGTTATAAAACTTGCTAGCACTTTTAACGATATAATTCTTAAATTTCCGTGTGAACATTTAATGATTTTCTTCTAATTACAGAAACATTACAAATGTTTATTTTGCCCTGTTTGCAATAAACAAAATTGTTTTTTTTTTTACTTAAGTTAAAATATTTTTGGCAATATGCCTTACATCGAAAGCAATAAACCATAATATTGCAAAACAATACATTTGTTGATGCTACGCTGTCCTATATTTGTTATTCAAAAAAGAAGTAATAATTTTTAATCAAATCGAATCGTTTTTGTTTAATTTTTTTTTTCATATCATAAATCGTTTTGTTAATAATTTTTAAAGCATATTGAATCGTTTTTGTTTAATATGGTTTTTTTTGTCATATTATATATAATTTTGATTATATTGCACTGTAGTTTATTTTATTTATTCACAAGCTCCCTCGGCGAACCTCGTACCGCTTCAGAATCAATAACAAGTACAATTGTAACTGCTACTGCAACTGAAACTGCAACCGCTACTACAACTACTACAACTGCAACCACTACTACAACTATACATTTCGGCGATTCATTTTTATTTAAGTAGATGAAGTTAATGCTTTCTTATTTTTCATTTAATATCTACAGACGGCAGTATCACATAATCGTTTGTCGCACTAGGGTAGTGTCAAACTACTGTAATACTGCACCAACGTACTGTCGAATTACAGTACTGTCGCACTACCGTAGTGTCGAACTACTGTCGCGCAATCGTTTGTCACACTAGCGTGATGTCGATCTTCAGTGTGTCGCACAAGCGTGCATTCGAACTATGGTGAGTCGCAGTACAGTTTTGTCGCATAAACGTTAATCGCACATCCATTTGTCGAGCTCACGTAGTACACTCAGTAAATGTTTGGTATAATTTACAATCACATACTTTTGAATCACTTCGACGCCACACAGTTCTGACGCGAACTCCGTTCATTAGTATTGAATTTCTGATTTTGATCATCTACTTTTGCTGTTGACTGTACTCACACTGTCGGGATAGTACCAGTAGTGCACCACCACGTCGTCCGTGTCCTCGAGCGCGCACTTCTGACTGGTCTAGTTCAGCGAGGTGCGCTCGTGCGCAAACAGAGATAGGTACTCACTCTGTCGGGATAGTACCGGTAGTGCACCACCACGTCGTCCGTGTCCTCGAGCGCGCACTTCTGACTGGTGTAGTTCAGGGAGGTGCGCTCGCACGGCGCGCATCCGATTACGCTGGTGCCGTTCCGCGGTAGGTCGGGACCCTCGACCTTGTGCCCTGAACACCAGTTAAAACATGTTAAAGCAATAAATTATATCCCATCAAAAACAAAACATGTAGGTAAAAATTTCACAGATCTTGTGCATTACACGACAAAACAAAATAACGCATTAAATTGATATATTGTTTCTCAAAAACTTAAAAACTAAACAAAAAAGACAGAAAAAGAGATAAGCTTGACATTAAGTTTAAAGTACCAAATACCATTACTACACACAAAAAATACAGCTTACGTCAAAACGTTCTGCGTCAAAGTCAATTTCGAAAGCACAAGCCGAGAAGTTTATTACTACAATAACTCAAGATTCACGTGAGAAAAGTTAGTTCCATAACTAAAACCCGATTACTGAAAAATCACGCTCTAGAAAGTTTGAAACAAGAAAATATGTCAGACAGAAATCAAGACATAGGTACAAAAACCAGCCAAGTGTGTGTCGGACCACGCACATTGAAGGATTCCGTAGTTGGGATGAATTTATCCCAATAACAAACTTAACATTGTAGTTGTAAAACATGCTCTCGCATAAATTCCGTATGGGAGAACATGTTTTTCAAACTGCAAATTTAAGTTGGACGATTATTAATCATTAACCTGTAAAGCCTATTTAGCTGTGATAGTTTTCCTTTTAATTTCGTTATATACAGGGTGTCCAAGAACCTGGCGTCCAACTGGATTCCCACGATGCCCCAAGTTCTAACAGTACTCAGAAAAATATTTTAAAAAATCCACCCCATGTACTTACAGAATTATACTGATTTCAAAAAAAAAGGGGAAATGAGCACCCTGTGACATACTTTTGAATGCTGTGACTGCTTATGCTGATAATTTCGATATTTCTTGGAGGTTTTGTAATCTAGGGTATTGCTGTGTCTAAATAGAATGTAAAAATAAAGTACTTATTGTACCATTTTAAAATAAAATATTATTTTAACTAAAGGTGATATGGAAAACTATTGAATTTCGCAACTTTGACCGACTGTAGTGTAAAAAAAATGTACCAAAACAGTATGGCAAGTGACGTCAAATTTTGACGCGTTTATTCTTCTTTTTAAAAAGGTATAATACTTACACATTAATTTGAAAAAAAAAAAATTGATAATATTTTTACTCAACAACCCAATTTTTACGAAGTGCCTACCTACTAACGGTAACTGTCGGACCCTTTCTTATCTTAGAAACTGTTATGTTACTACTATTATTTACTTCGGTTCCAAGAGTGAGCAAGAAGGAAATACACACAGGTAGATGGGTTCCCAGTAGAATAAAAGCAAAGAATGTTAGTTTAAAGATATTTTATTACAATAAATGTTCAAAATGTTGACCACCCGCGGCAATTCAAGCTCTCACTCTCCTTAAAAAGGACCGCTTTATGTTTCGCGAGTAACTTTTTTGACGTATCACCTGCACTGCTTGTGTTATCTTCTCACGAAGGTCAGCGATGTCATTAATGGGCTTCGCATAAATGAGCTCCTTCATAGTTCCCCAGAAAAAGCGGATTTAAGTCAGGTGAGCGGGCTGGCCACGGGATTGTTCCTGATCGCCCAATCCACCTGTTCGGGTATTGCTCGTCCAAAAACTCTCTAACGGATACGCGAAAATGTGCTGGACAGCCGTCGTGTTGGAACCACATATCTGGTGGGGTCTCTTCTAGTAAGTTTGGCAAATCATTTTGAAGAAAATTTAAATATGATTCGCCAGTCAAATTCTCGGGCATCTCAAATGGACCAATAATATTCCCACAGAGAATACCGGTCCACATGTTCACTTTGAACCGGTACTGGGATCTATCTTCTCGCATCAAGTGCGGATTTTCCACATGCCACTCGTGCAAGTTGTGTAGGTTCATGTAGCCATCCTTCTTAAATGTTGATTCATCTGACCACAAAATTTTGTCGATAAAGTTTTCGTCTTCTCGATGTTTTTGCAGGATTGTTTCACAAAACGCGACTCGGCTCGGATAGTCTCGAGGTAAAAGACTTTGCACTCGCTGTACGTGGTACGGATGATATTCTTCTTTTTGGAGAATACTGTGTGCTGTGCTCTTCGGTATCCCCGTATCAGCTTCTATTCCTCGCACAGAGATGCTTGGATTTGCCGACACCGCCTCTAAAACTTCATCGCGTATGAAGTCATTTACGGGTCGTCCTTCACCAGCTACTTGATTGGGGAACCGCCCGTCACATAGTGATCTGGGGCCCTATTATGAACTCTTATTTCCAGGCAGTTTACGGCGTAAACAGAACTGCCTTGCAATTTCGTATTATGAACTCGTCAAACAAGCCAGTCAGTGGTCACGTGACACCCTGGCCGGCTTCTGCCCGACTATTGGCTGGAAATACCGTATTATGAACGTTCGTTTGACATTTCTTGACATATTAAAACTGTTAGTAAGTAACCTCACAATCCAGTCAATTTCCGCTACTTCATAGGAGTTTTTATTGAATGGTTTTGGATATTTTTGGCGAAATTATTCAGAGAAAATATCACGTGTGAAGAATATGTACCGTTCGAGTTTCTGGAAACTCCGGAAAGTGGCACTTCTGATCAAAATACCAAAATAACGGTAAAATTGAAAAACTCCTACAATTTTTCAAACTAAACATAAGTTAGGCTCAGCCGAGGGCGATAACTCTCATCCATTAATAATTTCAACAGCCTAATAAATGGTGCACCATGATAATTACAAAATATTACCATGATAGAAAGAAAGAAAGAAAATACATTTATTTGGCACAGACTAAAAGGCACATAAGTAGAAAGAGAAAAAAAAAAATAAGATAAAAGGAAAGAATACAAAATGTAAAACTGCGTTGCATGATACCAGCAGGAATGTGTGCCTCGCGGCTACGGTTATAGGTAAATATAACATGTTGAAAACTGGATATTTAGTAAAAACACTCAAAAACACCACACCACCATAACCATTCATTATCCATATTTTTGTTTATACTCTGAAACTAGTAGGTACTTCTTGCGAAGGGACATAATACATTCTGTGTAAAAAGTACTGGGAATTGTTCAATAAAACCATTAAGTAATTTATTCGTCAACATTTATTTTGTCGGCTCCAAAGTAGGCCCTTTCCCTTGCAATACAGCTACGCCAGCGCTTGACCCAGTCCTCCATACATTTTTGGTAAGCTGATTGAGGTATGGTCTAAAACTCCTTCAGCGAATTTTCTTTTATAGCTTCAATCGACTCGAAACGTCTTCCTCGAAGAGGTAATATTAGCCTCGGGAACCGAACAATAAAAGGTCAGACGGAGCCATATCATGTGAATACGGCGCGGCGCTTGGTCGATGACATTTGCTGAATTTTTGGCTAAGAACTCTTGCACAATGATGGCTTTGTGTGATGGTGCATCATCATGGTGCAAAATCTATGAATTGTCGTTCCACAAATCTGGGCCGTTTTCAGCGGATATTCTCTCGCAAACGCCTCATAATGCCTAAATAATACTCTATAATCACTGTTTATCCCTCTGGAAAAAAATCGTTGTGCACTACACCGCGGTAATCTAAGAAAACTATCAGCATAACTTTCGTGGTACTTTTTATAGAGAATATTAAACAAACAATACGATAGTATTATTTAATTGCAACAATAAACATTGTCCAAGAATGAAGTTGTCAAATTCCCCGTTGAACATCAAGTGGAATACGTTCGGAAAAGTTATTGTTAGGAGAATCTCGCGTTACAATTTACAAACACGGAAAAATTAAATAAAAATTAATTGTATAGCACACTGAACATTGCGTTCATATTTTCACCTACTTTTAGTAACTATATTAAGATATATTTATTATTTTTATCATAAAATACGTGATCTAAATAAAACCGTAACTTACCGATAAATATTTATTTGTGTTTCTGAACGTTACGGCAGAGAATTTCAAGCCAGCCACAGACAAACTAGCCAGCGTGAAGTCGGTCAGAATTACCGATGTCATAATACGAAATATATCCAGCCAGTGAAATGAATTGCCTGGAACTTGCCTGGTTTTTTAAAAGTTCGTAATAGGCCCCCTGTGCACATTAATGAAAACTCGATGGTCGGGATATCGCGTAGCCCTCGGATACCTTTCTCTGTAAAGTCTCGCTGCAGCTCGTCCATTACCTCTACATTCTCCATAAATGTAGTGCATATTTGCGTATTCTTGCGGAGTGTAGGTCGCCATGGTAGCACACACAAAACACAAACTGTCCAAACACAGGCAAAGGTCGTCGTAAAGAGTTCGTTTCAAAGTCCAGAGCACAAAGAGTAATCGAGTCCAATAAACAAAGCTTTAAATCGTAGTACGTGATCAATGGTAACAATAAGAGAGAGGTGCGTAGTAACGGCAGGAGGCAGTGACGCGTACTGACCGTACTGTTATCCTAAATAGCACGATCCCAGATAGCGTCACTATCTATCTCACTCGCACCTCTAACCTTTTTCTCCCTCACTCTTACCTGAATAATGGGGTACCATAAAGAAGAACCAGCAAATCGCAAAGATAGTTTCTGTCTTGCTCCCTCCTGTTGTAATAACGAATCACTATGGTGAGATGCATGCACATACCGTCCCTTACGGTCTAACCTGTTTTTTGAGAGGCCTGTTGTTATTTTTATGAGCATACAATAGTAATTCTTTAGAGGTTAGATTCAATTCGTCGTAAATTTTTCTTTCTAAGAATTCTGTAAGACATCGTAAAAATTGGGTTGTTGAGTAAAAATATTATCAAAATTTTTTTTTTTCAAATTAATGTGTAAGTATTATACCTTTTTAAAAAGAAGAATAAACGCGTCAAAATTTGACGTCACTTGCCATACTATTTTGGTACATTTTTTTTACACTACAGTCGGTCAAAGTTGCGAAATTCAATAGTTTTCCATATCACCTTTAGTTAAAATAATATTTTATTTTAAAATGGTACAATAAGTACATTATTTTTACATTCTATTTAGACACAGCAATACCCTAGATTACAAAACCTCCAAGAAATATCGAAATTATCAGCATTAGCAGTCACAGCATTCAAAAGTATGTCACAGGGTGCTCATTTCCCCTTTTTTTTTGAAATCAGTATAATTCTGTAAGTACATGGGGTGGATTTTTTAAAATATTTTTCTGAGTACTGTTAGAACTTGGGGCATCGTGGGAATCCAGTTGGACGCCAGGTTCTTGGACACCCTGTATACTACTGCTGGCAGGGGGCCACCTTTTAGCTGGCAGGGGGGGGGGGGTGGAGACTTGACTCTTACAAAAACTAGCACTTTAAAGCTTATTATTTCGCAAACGGATCCCTGAATTGAAAACTGATTTACACACACCCGCAATATTTTTAAACAGCCTTTCCATCGACACCCCACACCACGAGAAAAATTAACATCCCCACTTCAAGTGTAGGGGAGGCACCATCAAAAATGCGAAATTACAGCTTTCTAGTACTAAACGTCTCTGAGCTAAGCCGCTAACAGACAGACAGACAGACGGACATGGCGAAACGGGTTCCTTGTTTACTTGGAAAACCCTAAAAAAACGCGTTACATTTTTATTATTTCTCACAAACAAACAGCTTAAAAACTCTAAAGAAAAATTAAGACAGAAAAAGAGATAAGTATTAGCGCCGCGAGCTTTTTGGAAAACCTTTACACGCTAACACGAGGCATGCGAGGAATTTACCATGAAATGGATATTGACTATCTAAACAGCTCTTTCCAGACTTCTAAAAACCTGCAGCGGTGATTCAGTCTTGCTATGAGAATCGGCGGTTTTGTAGACTATAATAAACTTTATGTGGCAGCATACGTTGATTTGGAATGAAGCTATTTTTTGGTATGGAGAAACAGGAATAAGAGAGGGACACAAGATGCAGCGCCTTACTTTTCTAGAAGCTGGAGTCACCTTCCTGCTGCTAGGTTTTTGTATTTCCTTGATGTGTAGGTGTTAACCTACTGTGAAACCACGCAGCAAGCCAGCGTGGTTTCACAGATAAACGATCTCTTTTTTGGATAGGTCTAATTTCATATATAGACCCAAAAATCTGGATTTATCACGAAATCCAGATATATTAGCGGTAAAAGATCTGGAGAAATGCTTTCGCGGCAGCCGATTAGAAAACAAAAAAACTTCTCCTTTTAAAAATGGCGTCCATTGCGGTCAATCTTCTTCTAGCTTTGTATGGCAGTCTCGCTCTGACCTATAGAATAGGAAGGAAGGTGACTGATGGGAAACTTACCTACTATCACTTAACTTACTTACTGCCACTTTCTAGTACTAAAATTTGAAAAGATTTCAAGTTGGTAGATTTTTATATCAGCGACGTTTAAGGTGGTAACAATAAGCTTGACATTATGTATATCTAAAGTCAATTTCGAAAACACAAGCCGAGAAGCTTATTTAACTAGGTAACTCAAAATTTCAAATCGTCACGTGAAAAAAATCAAGAAATTAAATGTAACTGTCAGTTATTTTTTATGCAAAAATATTAATCAATTTAATAAATTAAGAAAATTATGAAAGGTTCTAATCTTAACTATGTTACAGTCGAAAAGTATCTCGATATTCATTTTGCACTGCACTAAACTAGTTCGATAAGTTTTTTTGTACATATTAATCGAAACTATGTGGTGTGCACATCACTATCGTCGTCGTCGTCGCTCGACTCTGGAGCGGCATTTTTAAACCATCTGTTGTGAATTTTATTTTTCTTAGTCTTGTTTTCATTCATTGACCGCTCTAATTCCATAGGAATCGTGGAAACTCCATCTCCATACCGAGTGACATTTCAGTTCTCGTAATTTTAAATCGCGAGATGGAAAAGACAGCAAGACCGGGTATATAGTTGGGCTCGACCAACAATTTCTTCCGCTTCACGATTGAACATTGCATGTCCAGGTATAAGGGCAATGCAGCTCTAGAGGCTTTACATTCTTGGTTTTAATTGGTATAAATATGCTGATAATAAATGTGACTAAAACTAACATTATGTTATTTAAAACTACTGCTCGTAACAAGGATGATAATATGGACATTGATTTCAGTAGTTTTTTTTTGTTTTTGCTTTATTAGAAGGAACCAGGTTCCTACTAAACAATTACAAGCTAGCCATTAAGACTAATAAGCAATTTTAATTTAACTTAATTTTTTAAGTGTCGATAATTATTTTAAAACTTAGAATAGTGTGAATAGTGTGAATACTTTACACAAGTCCGTTTCACTTTCTTAGAGTCTGATATAATAATAAAAACACTTTTTTCATGTGTTGTATTTGTGTCATTGTCACTATTATTTCTACACTTTTTACACTACACTAACTCAAAGGGTTTTGTTCGTTTTAGTCGTCGCACTATGTTTGTATTGTCTAACAGCTGAATTGCCTCGACGTTCACATGTTGGTGGAGTCTGTGTTCGGGGGACTCAGCAAATTTTTGGATTATGTTGGTGACGGGTTCCATTTTTTTGGTAATTCTATGTACTTGGTCTATTGTTGAGTGTTTCTCTCTGAATCCAAACTAATGGTCAGGGATCAGGTTTCTCTCGTTTATAATAGGTTATAGGCGTTTTAGAAACAATTTTTCAAACAACTTTGATAGTATAGGCAACAGGGAAATGGGTTAGTATGATGATGCTTCGTGAGGTGGTTTACCTGGCTTTGCAATCATAATCATTTCAGCAACTTTCCACGGCTCAGATACACGCTTTAACACGAATGCAGCGTTGATGAGTCTGGTCAGTTTGACGATGGCTTTACGCGGGAGATGTTTCATGATTTCTCCCGTAATAAGGTCACATCCTGGGGATTTTTTCAGGGTAATGTTTTGAATTTCCGTGGAAACTTCTTTCGGGGTCACACGTTTAATTCTATGATCTTGCAGAATATTAGCAAACTGTAGGTTGTCAACAGAGCCGTTATTTGGCTGAAAGGTTTCTTCTAAGTGATATGCAAATCTTAGAGCTTTTTGCTGATTGCTTATGGCCCTTTTTCCGTTACCATTTCTGATAGGGGGAATTTGAGTTATCAGCCTTTTGAGTGACTGTGTCGCTTTCCAAAGAGAGTAATGCGTTGTATGGTCGCTGGTTAACTGACGTAGGTTAGTATTATAAGCCTCATCTTGAAAGGCGTGTATATTTCTCTTTAATATTTTCGTAAGATTATTTAATAAAGTTTTATCTTGTGGGAATCTTGTTTGCTGCCATCTTTTCCTTTGAGTCCTTTTTTCAGACAGTAGGTCTATTATATCTTTTGGATATGTTTTTACTCTACATTTTTTCATTAGCTGTGGCGTGTTGTTCCATGCACATTGTTGGATATTATTGCTAAACATTTTACTTCAGAATCAAGCTGATCTTTGCTTTTTAATGAAGATTTTAGGTCAATAATATTGTGTAGGTCTAAGCTTAAACATTCCTAATCTGTAAACTTGTTAACTAATGTCAAGTGGTTTTCTCTGAGTAATATTTTGTGACTTAATCGTAATAATATCGAAGAGTGTTCTGAGTTCATATGGTACCCTTCTTCCACTCTCAGATATATTCTTCACTATAAAAAAGTCGATTAGGTCTGGTAGTTTCTGGTGGTCAGTAGGCCAGTAAGTAGGTTTTTCAGTACTTATGGCCAATAGTGTTAAAATTTAGCTTGTCCGGGAAGTCAAGTTTTAGGAGTATATATTGATGAATTGTTAAATTGGAAGAAAGAGTTAGCAGCATTAGATTCACCCATCATCTGTTAACTTACCACGACGTGGTTGCTAAAAGTCAAAGTCAAATAATTTATTTCATTTAGGCACAAAAAAGGCACTTATGAACGTCAACATTTACAGGAAAAAAAATAATATAATAATTGATTCTAGTCGCCCATTCCAAAAGGTCGTTTTCGTATGGAGAAGAATGGGCAAGAAACTCCACCGTTACTCTTTTAAAATATTTTCACAATATTCTGTATACATTAATTATATAATTATATGTGAAGACGATGCACCTAGAATAAGATTACTATACCACGATAGGTAAAAAGAATGAAAAATGAAGGAATGACATAAATTAATTATGTGATAGATGCATGGTGCTCACATATTTACAAACATTGTAAAATTATACGATATTCTTAACATTTTAACACGTACTACTAATAATAAGTCAGTGTGTGAGTTCAAGTAATCACAGAATATAAAATTAATGTTTAAAAAAATAATATTATACAATTAAATTGGCAACCAGTTTGATTTTGTCTAGATTCTAAATTGTCCTATGGAGCAGGACCAGCATGTTTCCAAGCATTTTTATCTTGGATATAATCCTCTAATTTGTAATATGCTTGTTTACAAAGTGTACTTTTTATATGAGTTTTAAATTTTCTTTCATTTAATTCTAATATATCACAAGGTATTCTGTTGTAACATTTAACACAGTACCCCATAAAAGATGTATTTACTTTAGATAGTCTGAAAAATGGTTGATCTATTTTATCTTTATTTCTAGTATTAAAATTATGTCTATCACTTATTTTATTAAAAAGATGTAGATTTTTTCTCACATACATAATATTTTCATAAATGAATTGGCAAGGTACCGTCATAATATTAATCTTTTTAAATAGTTCCCTGAGAGATTCGCGACGACTTAGATTATAAATGGCTCTGACAGCTCTCTTTTGTAAAATAAAAATGGATTCAATGTCAGCAGCCCGACCCCATAATAAAATGCCATACGACATAATACTGTGGAAGTAACTAAAATAGACCAAACGCGCGGTTTCTACATCTGTTAACTGTCTTATCTTTCTAACAGCATAAGCGGCCGAGCTTAGCCGCCCCGCGAGAGATGTTATATGGGGTCCCCATTGTAATTTCTCGTCTAGCGTGATTCCTAGAAAAACTGTTTGATTAATAAATTCCAGTTTTTCTCCATTCAATATGATGTCACATTCGCTGCTTCTAACATTTGGTAATTTAAATCTAATGCATTTTGTTTTTTTATTATTTAGTACCAAATTATTTACCGTAAACCAATCTTGGACCTGAACAATACAGCTATTCACGTCGTCGAGATTTTGTGACCGTCGGTTTATTTTAAATATTAATGATGTGTCATCTGCAAATAACACCATCTTTGGTTGATTTTGAAATAATTGGGGTAAATCATTTATATAAGCTAAAAAGAGGAATGGACCCAATATCGAACCTTGAGGAACGCCCATTACCATTTCAGACCCTAATGAGTTTGTGCCGTTGACTTGAACTTTAGCCTTTCTATCTTTCAGGTATGATCTTAGTAAATCAAGAGCTGTATTCCTAATCCCTATGAACTAAGCTAAGCTAAGCTATGCCCTAAGAACGCTAAGAGATGAAGTAAGCATATTACATTTAAAAATTGTATACTATGCGCTGATTGAGTCCAAATGAGGTACAGCATATAGTTTTGGGGAAACAGCAAGTTTTTTTTTTTACAACTGGCATAGGGATTTCATTCTCCAAAAATGCGATTCGGACCATCGTCCGCATTTCTCAACGAGTCTCCTATCGACCATACATACTTTAAAGAACTTAGTATTCTTACAGTACCTAGCCTTTATGTGGTACTATTAGTATTACTAAATAATTTCAAATACTGCCTCGTTGGTCTACGCTACTGCTGAGCATCCGGTCCGGATGAGGTCCTGGGTTCGATTCCCGGGTCGGGCATAGTGATACTGAGTTTTTCTATCTGGAATTTCTCAGTAGTAACCCGGAGTCTGGATTTGTGCCCGGTTGATGGCAATAGGCTCGCCCCCTATTACATGGGACTTAAACATAACTGGCGAAATGTGGGTGTACCTACTACAGGTACACCTCTGCCCAACCCTTCAGGGAAACAAGGCGTGATGTTATGTTATGTTATGTAAATAATTTCAAAAAAAATATTTATGACTATGAAACAGACGAGGACAGACTGGTAAGTGAAAATACGCGAAGAAAAGATTTTGGAAATAAAATCATCCCGGCTTTTGGAATAGTTGAACATTATTTAATAAATTACCGCTTGAGTTAAAAATCATACTGTACACAGGCTCATTTAAGGCAAGGCTCAAAGCATTCCTGTTGGAAAGATGCCTCTTTTCATTAGATGATTTATAGTCCTTCTCTTAAAACTGACATGTGTCATTATTTGTCTATGGGTTATTGGTTATATTTATTTTCACGCCGTTTGCCCCGACACAGCCCCATCCAATTTTTTTTGTCATAAATCAACCTCTTTGGCATAACAGGAACTGGTTCAAAGTTGACTTCCTAGCAGATAGACCAGGATTACAAGCAAAAATACTGAAAAAACAGCTAAATATAAACTTACGGTTGCAAAAGAAGTATTTATTGTCTGCCACATAGAGCTCCTTATCCTCTGCGGAGAGGCAAGACTCGAACATGATGGGCGTGGGGTCCAGGTTCTCTTCGCACATGATGGCACCGGAGCCGTCAGGCTCCCGCGGTGCGCGGTTAGTGGGGCAGCGGTACATTAGACCTGCGAAAATGAACAGGGACGATATACATAACATGAATTCAATCGGACTGCGTTATGTACCTTTAATAAGTTTTCAAGCGACAGTAAAGGTGCACTTCCGAAGCCTACCGCAACTGCGATCCGCAAGCGGCAGCGTCACCCTTAGCGCTCAACATTGCGGTAATCACGCGAGTCTTATTTACATAAACATAAGGCTAATCATTCAGATGTAACCAACCGCGCGGTTACCGCCACTCAAATACGAGATAATTGAATCACGCGGCGCATGCGCGGTTCTGTTACTATGGAGGTCCAGGAGAGCGTTCAGTTGCGTTGCGGATACCTCGCGGTTTGGACGTCACAATATGGTCACATGTTCACAATGGACCGCTTCGAATCAGAATTTTTGAAGTGAAAACTTCTTTAGCGGCGTTGTGCACTTTTTTGTGATGAGTAAAAAATGTTAAACTCGCGTCAGGACACGTGACCTGATCGAAAATTCGTAAGACGGAAAAATGCACAACGTTAATATTCAAGTTTTCACTTCTACCGGCACTCTCGGAGTGGATTGGAGAAAAGACCTGCAATATTCTGGGATGAGTGTGAGGAGTTTTCCAATAAAACCTGCCAAGAACCGAGTTTGGCAGGAGTTGGTGGAGATATTTGGCATTTTTCTTTTCTTTTTTTCATGAGAAACCACAGTAAACATATTATTTCTTCGTCGACTTCCTTTTTCAAACTGACTACCTCTACCATGAGTTGCCATCTAAAACCAGTATCTCTATGTAGTCTGTGTCTAAAACTTACTCGCTAGCGTATTAACGTGAATCGAATAGATTTCGATAATGTCGAAACTCGCTAGCGTCTCCGTATATGATTTATATGAAAAGATATTGTACAGCGTCCCTAGCGGTCACAGAAATAATTGAAATTCGTACCTAGATTTTGATAGGTAAAAAAAATAACACAAAATAAAAAATGTTGATTTCAATTAACATAGGTACTTGGTATAGGTAAGAAGCCTAAGGTAATCTATTTGATAGTCACTAACGTTTTTCAGCTGTCACCATACAAAACGGCACCATGAGTCACTAATTCGACAGAAGCTATCGAAAAATATGCTTGCGATAGTCCTCTTAGTTAGGTACGTAGCTTACTAGCATTTTAAGGTGTGAAACATGTTTACAAAAATTAAATTAAACTAAATGGTGCTAATCTCGGAGCTGCGGAATCATCCCCCGTGTCTATTACTGAATACCATACACCGAATGCAAGAAAACTACACTTTACCTCAAGAAAGCATATTAAAACCAATCAACTAAAATACTGATGGACTTCAAATGGAAAGATTTTAGTCAAAAAAGGCGAGTTCAAACCTACTATCCATATTAAAACAGAAGACCAACTCGAAAAACTAATTAATATGAAAATATGACTTATAACGGGGTCATATTATTGCCATAGAAACTGTTCCATGATTGCTAAAATGGCAACTAATTTAATTGCATACTTTTTCTTATGTCATACGTTCTGGTTTTTATCGTTAACCATAGATTTAAAAAAAAGAAATGCCTTACTAAATTCCTCGATCTTGCGAAAGCTTTTGACACGGTTTCTATTCCCATCCTAGCTAAAAAGCTATATCAACTCGGTATCCGTAGTTATCAACTCAAACTACTTTCTGATTATTTATCTGGAAGAACACAAAGGATAAAAATTGGCAATTACACAAGTGATAGATGGGTGACAAGTATCACCCATGGAGTGCCACAGGGTAGTATCCTAGGTCCAACGTTATTCCTAGTTTATATTAATGATCTTACACAACTTAATATTGAAAACTGCAAAATAATATCATAATATGCAGATGATACTACCCTACCATCACCTACTTCCATGGTAATACTTGGAGTGAAACCTTCCAAAAAGCACAATTTGGGTTTAACATGGTCCCAAAATGGCTTACGCAAAATTACCTTTCTCTTAATACCGATAAAACCAAACAAATCACATTCTATATTTGCAAACCTAGTGAACCGCTAAAATCAACACATCGTATAACTTCTCACATCTGCCTTGATGAATTTATTCATTGTTCTTGTCCCTCGCTATCCGCCGTTGAATATATATTAAATATTTAGGACTCATATTTGACAAAAATCTTAATTTAAAAAAAAACATCTAAAAAATCTCTCAAACAGAATAAGAAAGAAAGAAAGAAAGAATAATATTTATTTGGACACAGTTCGTGAAACACAATAACAAAATAAAAAGGTAAAATAATCATAAAGCAATAGTCTGTGCCTCACGGCTCCGCCAAAAAGGTTCATTTTAGCATTAATGCCCGAAAAACGCTGTCTGACGCTGGTTTTCTAATGACGGGGAGTACAAACAGTTTCAAGAAAACTTATTTGTATGTAAACAAATAAGACACTCAGCCAATGCAAATATTATGAAAATAATTTATTATTCCTTGTGTCAAGCGGATATAACCTATTTTATTACATGCTGGGGCGGTGCCGCAAAAACGCATAATTTAATTGCTGAAAGAGCAATTAAATTATGCGTTTAGCAGAGGATCTTTTGGAGTCATAGGTCTCTTTCATACGTTTTTGATTTTCGTCAATATTTTTAGAAGCTTCATTTCTTATTTCATCAATGTTTGAAATAGGTGGGGATAAAATATTCTACCTCGAAATTAGACTCACATTACTTTGTAACATGTTCAGTTGCACCGTTAAGTTTAGTGCCGAATAACAATTCTAACGCCCTTATTTTTGTTGTTGCATGAATGGTGTTGTTGATGCCCCATTGTACTTTACCTAGTTGCTGGTCCCAGATGCGTTCGTCTTTGCCAAAAGTTTGAGTTGACAAAGCCGTAAGAATTGTTTTTAGACCGCGAAACTGATACGGGCTCTTAAACTGTTTCGAGGTAAAAGCTGTCCCACGATCTGAAATTATTCTAGTCGGGACTCCAAAATAATGAAATAAGTTTTCGAGTAGTTTAACAACATTTTTGATTTTAGTACCTTTCACTGGTCTGTGGTTAAAATATAGTTATTACAATTTTTACTGCGCAAAAAAATGGTCCTAAATGGTCTAAGTGTAACGTGTGGAATGGTTTGGCAATTTTCTCAAATGGGTGCAAAAGCCCACCACGTCTTCTTGCCGAATTACCCTTGTTAAATCACAATCAACACAAGAAGCCTCATCGAAGTGGGGTGCTTCGCCTGACGTTATGCGGACTACGGGACTGGCTCTATCTTTTTCTGCAGGAGAATTCGCGTGTCCCGTGTGGAGTCGTTCGGCCCATGCAAAACTGGTGGATACAGCTTTGAATGAAACATGCCGCCGGACCATCACTGGTTGCCTAAAACCGACCCCGGTACAAATGCTGTATCCACTAGCAGGAATAGCGCCACCAGTGGTTCGCAGAGCGGTGGCAGCCTCCAGTGAAAGAGCCAAAATGGTCTCCGACTCACGACACCCTATGCACGACAACATCCTTGCGCCACAAAGGCTGAAAAGCCGAAACAGTTTTTTAAAGTGTGTTGTCCCGCTCACAGGCGAACGATCCGAAGAAAGACTGAAGCTGTGGCGAGCCGGTGCTTCCTTACCAAACCCATTTGTTACACCCGCTGAAGACCTCCCGCCTGGGCATGAGTTACCTTGGGTAACCTGGAAGTCTTTAAACAGACTCCGGACCCAGGTCGGCCGAAGCAAGGAAAACCTGTTCAGGTGGAGATTCATAGATGACTCCGCCTTGGAATGTAAATGTGGTGCAGTTCCACAAACGATGGGACACTTAATATCGTGTCCTGCGTGTCCTGTTAGTTGCACGTTACAGGAACTAATGGACGTTGGTGATGGCGCCAAACAAGTCGCCGAATTCTGGGCCGAGTATATTTAGATTGCTATCGACACGCTAAGAAGAAGAAGAACACAAGAAGCTACATATTTTTTTACATACCGTCTTAGTTTAGGAAACCAATATTGCCTAAGTGTTTTTGTATAACCGAAATGGCCTGGATCGTCGTGGTTGGCCTTACAAATTTGCCACCTGGCATTTTTAGGAATAACTAAACGATTATGATCTTGTATTTTTCTGTGTAACGCATGGTTTTTAATCACAAAGTTGGTTTTTATGTCTTTACTATCTTTGTCAAGATCGGGTTTCACAATTTTGACAATTCTTTGTAGTTCTAGATCGGCCATTTGCAACGTTAGTATCCAGTTTTCCGTGGATATACTGAGGACCTTTACCTTGTTAGATATACTTTTTTTTTTGGAACTCCTTCTAAGAGCGTTTGCATGGCTCATTATTTTTATTTTATAATTTATTTTATATAGAATCATTTTTTTCTAACTTAACAGACAGCTGTGCTGCTGGGGAGTTTATTGCGCTACTTCTTCTTCCCAACTAAAGCACTAGGAAGAGGTGAAGGATGGGCGTTTTGGGGGACTGTCTTATGTAATTTTGACGTTCGAAAAGGGCTGATTCTCAGCCTAGTTTGAATAAATGACTTTTGAATTTTGAATTTTGAAAGTTCATAAAATATATTTCTAAATTATTAAAATACATGTGAAAAAAATACCATTAGATGGATTTTCCCAACTATTTTGCAAATATGAGTTTTTTTTACAACAGTAATTGAACGGTTGTCTTTAAAATTGGAATTGGGGCTCATCATCATTTATTATGAAAGAGCGCTAGTATATTAAAGTAGTAGTAGTAGTGTTATTATTATTTTATAGTGTATTTTCAATTTTTTTTTAAGCCGCTTAGTTTTTGATTTTTGACGAAAAAAATAATAATACCCTCCTTATCTCCGAAGTATGCATAGAGAAAAATCTGAAATTATTCTATGTGATAGAAGTTTATGTAAAGATTACAGTAAAAATAAAAAATTGTCTCTATATAGCACACTTTTTTAGAAATCATCAACAAAAATTACACTAGTTCCACTATCGGTCAAGAGATGGCTCTGACCTAAAACTGCAATATTCTACACCGCAGTGTTAAAATAAATTATGTTTGACAGAATGACCGACACTCAAAGTGAATCGTTTTATTTTTCTGCGTTTGCTGCGCTACCGAAACACAAACCCTGACATAAAGCCGTCCTTCGACACTGACCCTTGCGTATGATGGCGGGCGGCTTGTTGCGTATCTCGGCGATGGTAACGCCCTTCTCGCCGTTCTGTATGGCCGTCATGACGCGCTTGTACAGCGTGGTGCGCCGCTCCTGCTCCGCGATGATGTACGGCAGCAGCTCCTCCGACAGGACGTCCACCTTCTTCTTCGCTTCGGCGTTCATCTGCGACAGTATTTCATTAAAATACAACGTGCAACTTTTTAAACACTAGCTTTTGCCCGCAGCTTCGCTCACGTGGATGTCGTTAATTATCGAGGTTTTAAAATAATCCTATGTGTACATCCAGGTAAAACTTTCCATTATGGGCCATTGATTTATGAGTCGGGGAGGAGTAGGGGAGGGGGGGTTGGGAGGGGTTACCCCCTGTTCCATCCCCACCCCTCGCAGCCCCATAGTTATGGAGATATCTATGGTTAAAGTTTTGAGGTTCGGTTAGGTTAAAACACTAATTTTCATGCAAAGCATGCAGCATGCAAGCAAGCACGCAGCATGCAGCATGCAAGCAAGCATGCAACATGCAGCAGGCATGGTTTCTGTCACGGCTCCGGCAATGCGGGGCTCCGGAAATCCCACGCGAGTTTATCGTAGCAGATGGGTTTAACGCTCACCACCGCAGCTTCGCCGGCCAGCCTCAGCTGCGACGGCGAGTGTTACAACCACCTGCTCCTCAGCTCGCGGGCCGCCTCGCCCTTCCGCGCCAACGCGATTTTAAATTACACGCTAGGGGTAGAACAGACAAGACTGCATGGAGTTGGATTTACAGCGATTCGTTTATGTCAGTAAAACCTACAAAAAAATGAACTTCCAACTCGACGGCCCATAATGGAAAGTTTATCGTACATCCAGGTTATAAACTATCTATGCGTCATCATTTCATCCAAATCCGTTCATCCGTTTTTGCGTGATTGAGTAGCAAATATCCAAACATACAAACTTTCACATTTATAATATTAGTAGGATTTACCTTATTTATTTATATTTTATTTTATTTATTTTGGTTTACCAACAATTTTATTGTTTACACTGGTTAGGGCATAAAAAAACAAGCAAAAACAGATGAACAATAGTGCACAATCACTTATAGGTAAACTCAGCATGCAAAACGAAAGTTGTACGTACAAAAGAGAAAAAAAAGAGAAAATAAAACTATGTACTTTAATTTATATCAACTACTCTAGTATCTAAAATGTTACATTTTATATAGATCCTGACACAGAGAACCAATTTAAAGAGACACAGAGAATAAATTAATCCTCATCTAGGTTTTTCAAAGTCTTCGATTTAAACTGAGTAGTGAATCAAAGTGCAAGTCGATTAGATCGCTACTTTCATTGATTATCTTGCTTAACATCGCGACAGGGGAACTAGCGCCTAAGACCGTTCGTCGGAGCGGTGGACAGAGTGGCGTAATTGGCTTACGAGGAATCCTTGAAGGCACACGAAATTTAAAAGAATTTAGTATCTGTGGGTAGTCAAATTTATTGGACACTACTTTGCACACAAATATTACTCGTCAATAAGGCGACGGCGACGGCAATAATATTAGTAGGATCGATTCCAATAGATCCGTAGAAAACTTGCAAGTTATGAATACCTATTCTACACAGGGTGTAAGGACGTCGACTCCTAAACTGTTTTATAGAATTCCATAAGTTTTGACCGTGTAGATATTACACTTTTTCTATTGACTACGACATAACCAAAAGGAATAGTAATGATTTTATTTATTTATTTAATTATTACAGCATGGAAGACTAACAGCTAAAACAAACAATAAAAAGGGAAACAATAGTCGACAGAAAGCCAATTACAGGGCTTCGCGGCGCCTTTCCATTCTGCACAAGGCCAAATTATATAAAGAATTGATTGCATTAACAAAATCACATTGCACTGCATACATTAATGGTTGACATACATACATAGACTCACGCCTTCTTCCCATGGGGGTCGGCAGAAACTACAGAATTCCACCTGCTACAATCCTTACATACTCCTTTTGCCTCGTTTACGTTCATACATCTGGTCATACACGCACGCCGGTTGCGAGTACTACGCACCTGTCCTTTCTGAAGAACATCACCAATAAGGTCAGTATTTATGTCCTCCTAGGGCGTCCCCTCCCGGCGTTTCCATTCACATCTGCCTTATAAATACATTTTGTTAGTCGTCTTTCATTAATATTCTCAACATGACCAAAAAATCTCAGCATACCCTTTTCAATTTTTATCACATCATTTCTCAGCCTATCATTCATAGTTAGACCACACATGCTTCGCAAGAAACGTATTTCCATAGAATTTATTCTACTTTGATGCTTCTTTTGCCACACCCAGCATTCACTTCCATACATTAGCGTGGGCACCAGCACACCATTTGATTGTGAACAGCCAGTCGAGCCTTTATGGACATCAACTGGTTGGTCACAATCGCATGTATAGCAACATTCACTTTATTTCCCGCATTTACTCTCCATTCCACATCTTCATCAATCTTCTCATCCCTTGAAAACAGATTAGAGGATGTATCGGTGTGTGATATGAAAATAAACTACTACTACTTATACAAACTCACTTACTTGCTCCACATTCTTATCATTTATTTTCATATCACACAATACAAACTCACTTACTTGCTCCACATTCTTATCATTTATTTTCATATCACACACCGATACATCCTCTAATCTTTCAAAGACCATGACCATGACCTTCGTCTTATTCACATTTATATTCATCCTTTTCCTCTTATATGCTTCATCCATCACAGTCAGCATGTCTTGCAACTGTTCTGCTGACGATGCAAGTAGAACTTGATCATCTGCGTAGAGAAGCCATTTGATAGGCAACTCATTCATCCACAATCCGCACTCACCCTCTTTCAAATCTGTCAGACAACTATCCATGTACAAGTTGAAGAGCCACGGTGACGCTACACAACCCTGTCTAACACCCCTCGAGATGCAGAACCAGTTCGTGTAAGCCCCATTTATCCTAACACAGGCACTGAAATCCTTGTATATAGATTTCAGTGCCCGTACCAAGTGCCAGTCCACCCGGTACATGGATAGTGTCAACCACAGTTCTTCCCTCCACACACTGTCGTAGGCCTTCTCCAATTCAACGAAAGCACAAAAGACTTTGTTGTGCTTTGCCAGATGTTTTTCGGCTATGCACCTTAAGAAGAAGATCTGATCCATACAGCCCATCCCTTATCTAAATCCTGCCTGCACATCCCATATTTTCTCATCTGTCACTCTTATCACTCTATTTATTAATACCTTCGCATACAGTTTGCCGACAACACTCAAAAGACTAATGCCGCGGTAGTTTTTACACTTCTGTTGAGACCCTTTTCCCTTACATAGCGGTACGATTGCAGCCTTGCACCAATCATCCGGCACACGGCCATATCTCCAACACATATTAAAGATCCGGTACAACAGGCTTGCTACCACCCCGTCACCGCCCTTCAGCATTTCAGCAGACACTCTGTCGTACCCTGCAGCTTTCCCAACTTTCATCCCTATCAACGCTTTTACAATCTCATCTATTTCTATTGCATTCTCTTCATCTACCTCTGAGTTTGGGTCTTCGAAACTGGCGTCTGCTCAGTTACCCACTCCTTGCACACTATCCTGACAACTAAATAAACTTTCAAAGTATCCAGAGTTCCAAGACCTTACATTCTTCGCTTAGTAAACATCCATCTACTGCTCTTAAAACATTCATACTCGATGTTCTTGTCACTCCGCGAGCCAATCTCACCTGTTTCCAGAACAGCTTAACATTAGCCCTAAAGTTATCAGAGAACATCCTGTTATACTTTTCTTCCTTTTCATCCTTCTTCATTGTTACCATCTCTTTCACTTTCGATTTCATTTCGGAATATTTCTTTTTCACTCTTTCCAAATCATCTGTCACATTATTTGCCTCATTCATCCTATTTTCCTTATGTGTCTCTTGAACACCGGATCAAATAGCGGTCAGAGTACCTTGTTTGGATATGTCCACTCCCTTTCTTTTCGTCTCATTCACACATAACAGATCTATCCTTTTATACTTCACCATTTCACACACCTCATCCATCTTATCTCTTATCCCTCCCTGCACATTCAGCGTAGCTAAGCGACATTCCGCCGCTCATTTTTCGCCCCGTGGAAACAACTGACATGGTGTGTGGCGAGCATTACCGCCGCCTCCGAGCTGATTATTAATATTTAAACTGTAACGAGTTTAAAATATCGTTACATGCTTCTCGTCAGTTAGTCGATTTCGGAACGTTTTTTTTGCTGTCATCGATTGTCTTTGGTGTTTGGTGGAAGCTGTCAACTTTGACGTTCTCACTTTTGCGACGACATTCTTGATGGAGTATTGAACTTTAACTAAATTTTTTCCAATCGGGATAAATCCTGGGTATTGGCGGCCTATTGATGCCGTAAACTTCAAAAACTTTCCCTCAGGACGTGGTGACGTAGGAATAATCCTTCATTTCTTTGGCTTCTTCTAAGTGATTTGTCGCCCGCCTGAATTTTGTGGTGCACTTAGATTTGCTATTTGTTGGAAAAGACGCTGGACTTCGACCCTGGCGTCTATTCGTTTTTTTCTTCTTTTCTTCTTTTCTTTTACTTGATATATTTCTGAAGAATACAACTACGGTATTTCTACACTATATTTCTACAAGGGATATTTTTATCCCTACCTTCAACGCCACGATCCTAGAGGTTTTATTTAATCATCTTTTTTTTTATTACCTACCTTTTCTTTATCAACAAAGATGCAATAATGATCTAAATTCAATAATAATAATAATGTAAGTAACTATAACATTTTGTATTTAATTTCATATTTACTCTGAAGCTACTGGCAATCAAATAAACAAGGTATTAGCAAGGAAAATTCCATTGTTTTATTCCTTTAGTTAGCTACCTCCGAAAGATTAAAAGTCTGACTCTCCGAAGTGTTCTATCTGGTAAGTTTGTTTATTTAAGACATACTGTGTGCATCTCCAAGGCGCCCGAAATTATTTTATTGTTTAATTTGTATTTTTTTATAGGAGAACACAACAACTTTACACATCTCATTAAATTGGGCAAGCTCCCAACACATGTGACACTCATGTACAACCCATACATTACATTTGTCGCTCTGCGAACAGGGACTTGAAGTAGCTTCCTTTTATCTTATAAATTATTATTGCATCTTATATTTTGTAGTATTGTTTACAGAACAAATTAGATAGTTTCTGTAATACACTTTTTTAATGTTGTAATTTACAACAAAGATTTCTTGATGTTTCCTAGTAAGTAAACAATAATTACTAACATCTTTATTGTATTATTGTGTGTTTAACTTTTATGGTTACAGCATTATCCTTTTACTCTTGCAAAATCAACATATTGTATGGTAAGACAGTTTTGTTTTGTATAAGTGACTCAACGGTGTAAAACTAAGTGCGGTGTTTCATATTTTATTTTAAACAAACTTTGGTTTAACTTAGGTAATACCTAATCATAGTTTAAGTGATCTAAGCTTATACTGTAAATTATTACTGCATCTTTTCACTTTGAAATATTTCATAAAATATTATATTAATATTTTAGAAAAATATTTTTTCACTTTAACCTTAAATATTTTACAACTTGTGATATTTTGCCCTGCTTTTCTTATCGTATTGTTCATTCATAATGGATAAAGAAGATCAATCTCCTCTGCCTCTTGCTAAGGATAACATGGAATCTGATGGTGCATGCACAGTTCCTAATGTTGCACCTGTTGCTCCTGACATGATTAATTTGACAGAAGTACCACTTGCTTTTGATCTTAATGACAGGATTGTACACTCTTCTTCAGCTTTTGCGATGCACGCTTTGCCTTCGTTTAATTCCATGAATGTTTTGGTTAATGAACATATTCTAAAGAATTTAGTTTCTGCAATTATTATTAAAAAGAATTTAGCTTCGCAATTATAGTACCACAGAACGTGAATTACTTGCTATTTTAGCTTCAATAGAACATTTCAGACCTTATATTGAAGGAATGAAGTTTACTGTAATAACTGATCATGCTAGTTTAAAATGGCTTTTAGGTCTTAGCAATCCTAGTGGACGCTTAGCACGTTGGGCTGCTAGAATTTCTCAATTTACTTTTGATATAGTTCATAAAAAAGGATCTTTACATTTAGTTCCAGATGCTTTATCTCGTATTGAAGTCGCCGCTATAGAAATCTCTCAAAATAATTTAGTTTTGCCAGATGATGATATTTATGATCCATGGTATAAAAAAGTATTTATTAATTGTCAAAAGTCTCCTTGCAGATATAAGAACTTAAGAGTAGAAAATAAAACCTTATATAAATTTTGTAAAAGTAAGTTTGATCCTAATAGTAATCTTAATAAATTGGAAAATAGTTATTCCTAAAGAACATATTTTAGATACAATTCGTTCTAATCATGATGACATTAATTCTGGTCATCTTGGTATCCATAAGACTTTAAATAAATTAAAACAACACTATTTTTGGAAGGGATGTTTAATGATGTTCAAAAATATATTCTAGCTTGTGATACTTGTAAAGCTTATAAACATACCACACAACCTCTTTTTGGTATTACGGTTAACCCTAAAAAAGTTGATCGACCTATGTTAATGCTTTCAGTGGATATTATAGGTATATTACCTAAAGCTTATTCTGGACATAAATATATTCTCTCTGTTGTTGATGTGTTCACTAAATACTGCTGGATTTTTCCTATGATAAATGCTACTACTAGAGTAATAAATAAACTTTTTGAAAAAGAAATATTTCTTAAATTTGGTTGTCCTAAAATAATTGTTTGTGATAATGGTACACAATTTACTTCTAAACATTTCGTAGAATTTTTGAAAGGTTATTATATCACAAAAATATTTTATAATACTTTATACACACCTCAAAACAATACAGTTGAGAGATATAATAAAACTGTTGAAACTTGCATAGCTTGTTTTGTTAAAGATGATCATAGAAGTTGGTATATTTACCTCATGTTCAACTAGCTTTGAATAATAGTGTGAATCTAGCCACAGATTTCACACCTAATTTTTTGACGTTTGGAAGGGAACTTATTTTTGATGCTTCTTTACATCGTTTAAGTGACTATAGATAATTTAGATGAACTGGAAGTTTCCCATAGAACTCACTATGCTGATTCTCTTAATTCACTTAGTGAATTTGTTGTTAAAGTTCAAACTCATTTATTAAAAGCTTATCAGCGTAATGCTCGCTATTATAATAAAGGTCGCAAAGTCATTTTTTTCGATGTGGGTGATGTCGTGTGGAGAAGGAGTTTTGTTCAATCTCATGCACCTACTTATTTTTCAGCAAAACTTGCTCCTAAGTTTATTAAATGTAAAATAATTGAAAAAATCTCTGATAATGTTTATAATCTGAAAGACCATAATAAGGGTACCGCTGGTAGTTATCATGTTAAGGATATAATTAAATTTTAATTTGGTTTCCAAGTACAAGTCTTGATTTTGATAATTTTGTTTGAAGGCCACTTATGATAGTGTGATGTATGATGGGATGGATGATAGGTTATCGGTGGTTTGAATGAGAGTGTATGTTAGTTAACTTCTTATAAATTTATTGAATTTGATTTCTTAAGTTTCTAAAATATTACTTAGGAACTTTTAATAACTTTTCTACCCACACGAATACGTTTCTCATATCAAACATTCTTCATATTATTATTAATATTTTGTATATGTATCTTATTAATATTTTTATACATATCTTATTATTATTATTCTTTTATACAAGTCTTGTTTACGATTTTTATGTATACATTCTTGTATAAATTTTCTTAGTTGTTACCCACTGCTTGTGAACACTTTGTTTTCACTTGTAGAGGTTATCCTACTTTTTTACGGATCTCGGTATATTTTTTCCTTGATTTTGTTGTTTTTTTTGCTTCTGTGCTCGGAAGGTTGGTAGTGTTGTGCCGATCACAGGATGCATTTCTTGTTCTGCTATTGTGCTCGGGAAATTGGTGGAGTTGAGCCGATCACAATATGCATCTCTTGTTCTGCTATTGTGCTCGGGATATTGGTGGTGTTGAGCCGATCACAATATGCATTTATTTTCGAAGGTGTTTGTGCTCGGAAAATTGGTGGAGTTGTGCCGATCACAACATTCTTCTTTATATTTTTAGCATCTGTAGGGATGTGGAGATTTTAAACTGTGTCTCACGGTTATAATTCGTTCTTGTTAGTCAGTGGCGATGGTGCCTAACTGCACTCATATAGACATTTTTTTGGATTATTCTCGTTAGACAGCGGCAATTGCGCTTAACTGTACTCAAATTAATATTTTTATCGTGTTATATACTTGTTAGTCGGTGGCTATGGTGCCTAACCGAACTCAAATTGGTATTTTTTTTGTTTCTAGAGTTATACTGTATGTTAGTCGGTGGCTATGGTGCCTAACCGTATTCAATTCAGTATACTCTTGTTGTAGTCTTATACAATATTGTTCAGCGACTATTTCGCTTGACTTATTTGTTATTTATATGCATGTTGTTTTAAGAAATAGTCTTGGAAACTATTTTTTTGTTTAATTGATATTAGACTTAGCGGATATCTTCCTTGCGGTCTAATAATCCTATTCTTTTATAGGGTATTTTTGTTTTGTTGCTTTTGGAATTTATATTTCCTATTTTTTGTAATCTTTTTCTTTTGCCTTGTTTATTTTTTAGCATAAAAGAAATTGCTTTCTTTTATTTTTTCGGGGAGGGTTGTAATGTAACGAGTTTAAAATATCGTTACATGCTTCTCGAACGTTTTTTTTGCTGTCATCGATTGTGTTTGGTGGAAGCTGTAAACTTTGACGTTCTCACTTTTGCGACGAACATTCTTGATGGAGTATTGAACTTTAACAAAAAAAAATCCAATCGGGATAAATCCTGGGTATTGGCGGCCTATTGATGCCGTAAACTTCAAAAACTTTCCCTCAGGATGTGGTGACGTAGGAATAATCCTTCATTTCTTTGGCTTCTTCTAAGTGATTTGTCGCCCGCCTGAATTGTGTGGTGCACTTAGATTTGCTATTTGTTGGAAAAGACGCTGGTCTTCGACCCTGGCGTCTTTTCGTTTTTTTCTTCTTTTCTTCTTTTCTTTTACTGCATATATTTCTGAAGAATACAACTACGGTATTTCTACACTATATTTCTACAAGGGATATTTTTATCCCTACCTTCAACGCCACGATCCTAGAGGTTTTATTTAATCATCTTTTTTTTATTACCTACCTTTTCTTTATCAACAAAGATGCAATAATGATCTGAATTCAATAATAATAATAATGTAAGTAACTATAACATTTTGTATTTAATTTCATATTTACTCTGAAGCTACTGGCAATCAAATAAACAAGGTATTAGCAAGGGAAATTCCATTGTTTTATTCCTTTAGTTAGCTACCTCCGAAAGATTAAAAGTCTGACTCTCCGAAGTGTTCTATCTGGCAAGTTTGTTTATTTAAGACATACTGTGTGCATCTCCAAGGCGCCCGAAATTATTTTATTGTTTAATTTGTATTTTTTTATAGGAGAACACACCAACTTTACACATCTTTATTAAATTGGGCAAGCTCCCAACACATGTGACACTCATGTACAACCCATACATTACAAAACTCATCTAGTTCCCACGAAAAGCAGAGGAAAAAATCTGTCGACACTACAGAGCCCCGCATGTAGAGGTAAGGTTTGTTAGTGCCTGGGAGCGCCCAATCCCAAACAACAGGCACTCTCGCGACTAGGCTCCCCCCTAGCCATGCATCTCTCGGCACGGCAACCTTAGCTTGGGTGTGTGTTATTCGTACCACACAGAGGAAAACAATAGAATCCCCCAGCTGTTCTCTTAGTCGCTTTTTACGACATCCACTGGATGAGATGGGATGGTTATATTCTACTACCCGGAGACCATACGGGGAAAATTCTAAATAACAAAGGAACACAATACAATAATTTTGAACTCTATCCCTTAAACTAGGTCTAGCCTGTATCTTAAGAGATAGGGTTCAGCCATTGTGTTGGACTAAATTAAATACAATCAACAAGTGATACCAGCGACGATGTGGTACCCAATACGTACAGTATGCAACACAAGTCGATAGGCAACCTCACAAAGCAATAGCTTGACGTTTAGTTTGACCTACGACCTTCTTCTATAACTTGTTTCTTTCTATACTATAGACACGCACACACATTCACTTTGTCTGGTTCATAATCAATTTCAACCGAATATTATTACTAGTAGTAGTTCGATAATCATAAGTTTCTTGTCTGGTTCGATTTGTTCACATAAATAATAAAGTAGGTAGACCAGAGAAAAAGTAAATTATATCGATTTCTGTGAGGTAAATAGATGCTCTTTACGACTATTCATTAACGTCAACGAAATAAAATGAGTTATGATTACCTAGTGGTTAAACGCGTGCAGGGCCCTGTTTAATAAAGCTGACAATCCGACAAGTCTGACCATATGTCAAAAATCGACAATTCGACAATTTTTCTAACTATTCAACATTTTAATACTATTGACATTATTGATTTGATACATTTCTTGACTTGGTAAAATAATTTATTTATTGATAAAATTTATAATTAGGTAAAAACCATTATTTGTAAAATTTTGCATGCCAAAATTCAGGCAGAATGTACCCGGCTCACTATATTTTATAATAACTTTATTGTATAATACCTACATTCTAAGCGAATAAATGATTTGATTTGATTCTGTTTAAGAAAACGTACAGGCGACAAAATTGTCATGGTGTAAAATTCACAAATATGTCCGATTGTCGCGACAATCCGACATTATTATGTTTAATAAAACTTTTTAAGCGACAGGTGACAGGTGACTATTTCATTGTGAAAAACTTGTCAAATCTGCTATATTAAACAGAAAATTGTCATGACATATTGACATATTTGTAGAATTGTCCGACAATTCTGACAGGAGCTTTACCCTCTGTCGCGAAATCATATTTTGAATGTTGAAGGTAAAAACCCTTCCTAACAAGAGAAACTGTTTTTAAAAGCTTTACTATAAAAAATGGTACTTACATCGAGCGGTGAGAGTAGTGATGATGAATACTTGGAACAAATACAAACGAGGAGGCAACGACGATCATTTAAAAGCAGAATCAACTTCTCCTTCTCAATTACAGATTTCTGCTTTAAAGAAAAATTTCGTCTATGTAAAACTACCGTATTCAATTGATAAAATTGGTCATCGACAAAATTATTTGCATAAAACAAAATGATTTGCAAATAAATGTCATAATTGTCATGACAATCCGACAATTGTCAGAAATATTTTGACCGTGGTTTTATGACATAATAATTGTGTCGAGTTTTATTAAACGCATTTTTACAAGACAAATATGACAAGATTTCACCTGTCGATTTTTGACATATTTGTCACTTTTATTAAACAGCTTATGCGCAACTATTCTAAAATGTTGTCTTTTTTTTTTGTCGAATTGTCAGCTTTATTAAACAGGGCCCAGATAGATGCGTGAATCAGTGAGCCGTATGTTCAAATCTCACACTGTACTTACTCGATTGGAAGTAATGAGACAGAAATATAATATTCGATATCTTGTTCGTTTTGTTCACACATTTCGTACAGTTACAAAGGTAGATCATAGAAAACTAAATAAAGAATTTAGATTTCTGTGAGGTAGACATGAGTTTTATAAATATTTAACTTGATCGAAATGAACTACAACCAATCGACAACGATTGGTTGTAGTTGTTGGTTAGTGACGTGTGGTTTAATAGATAGCGGTATTGTATTTTATTTTATTCTCAAAATGCAGGCAAATATTAACATTGAGGCGAGGGTGACTATAATTGCGCTGCTTAAAAGTGGTCTTAATAGAACACAAATATCTGATGGAAATGGACTGAATGTGAGTATTATATTAAATTAATTGTGACTTAAACTTTTATTTGAAATGCTAAGATTATTTGTGACATAACTATTAATTCTCTTTATTGTTTTTTTAAATCCATCATGAGGCCTTAAATATAATTAAATAGGTAGTGTTTATTATTAGATTTATAAATATCTGTATCTATTTATAATATAATGAATCCCTATTTCCCTTAGTCATGGCATCACCCGTGAACGACTGGACCGATTTCGCGTCTACTACTATAAGTCTTTTTTTTTGTTGTTGTGTTTGTTATTGTCAGGAGATTCTTATGAAAGAAAAAAATAAGAAAGTTGCGCGGAAAATTACAAAATTTAAGAAAACTAAACAATTATTTTGACTATTCTCACGGGATCGAGACATAAGCGGGTGAAACCGCGGGGCGCAGCTAGTATAGAAATTACTTTAGTATATTAGCTGTATGCTGTATGTATGTTTTTTTGTTTTAGAGGAATACTGTAAGTCTCCGGATCAAAAGATACGCGGAAGAGGGCAGCCTTGCTAGTCGACGGCGAAGTGGAAGGCCGTCGCTTATTAGCGAGGCGCAGCGACGACATATGGTGGCCGAGTATGAAACAAATGGTTTCACACCAACTAGACACTTTGCGGAATTATTCGACACCTCATTGCCAACTGTTCGCCGTACCCTCCACGCGGAAGGCTTGCATAACAGAAGACCAGCTAAAAAACCCTTCTTGACAGAAAGACATATAGCAAGATCGATTACGTTTCGCACGGGATTATTTAGATGAAAAAACCAAACACAACTTAAATCCAGTCAAAAGGGCAGGCGACATTAATTGCGCAAGGGTAACACTCGCTGGTGTGATAAAAACGTGATCCCTAATACAGAATCAGGTCGAATTACAATTAATATGTGGGGATGGATGAGTGCAGCAGGGCCAGGAGAACTGGCTTTCATTCCTCCACGCGGCAACAGTTCTACTTGTAGAAATATTAGACGATGTTATGCTACCTACTGTGCGCAACATTTACCCAGCGGATGACTTGACACAATTCACATTTGTCCAGGACAATTGTCCTATTCAATCACCCGGAGATAATTGTTGTTCCATGGCCAGCGCGATCACCCGACCTCAACCCCATAGAAAATCTATGGGGTTTGATGGCGCAAAGGTGGGAGTCACGGGATGAGAGGTGTATTGAACAATTAAAAAGCCATTGCATGGAGGTGTGGGAAAATTTAAGAGGAACCGAAATATGCAGTAATATTGTAGGGTCCATGCGCAAACGTCTACTTGACTGCATTGAAAATAACGGGGGTTATACAAAATATTAATACCTAGCCTAGGTTATGACTTGCATAACTAGATGTTGTAACTAAATATTAAGCACCTAATGTCAACATAGTATACTCAAGTATACTCAGGCTTCGTCCGAAGGGATTAGCAAATAATACTTGTAGTACCGCCTAGTGTTCGCCAGTCACACACTATATTTGAGAGTAAATATTATAGAAAAAAATACATGCTTATATCTAATATTAAGGCCCGATTTCACCAAAGTAGAATAAATATTACTCGAGAGTATAGTGATAGTTATTCCAAGGATAAGTTATCTTCACGTTTCACAAACGACTAATCTATGAATAAAATCGTTAATCTAGAGTAAATCCTTACTCCGCCGATTTCCATAGAGTTTCATGTTAACCCAAGAATAAGATTGCATTATGGCGTCTGTTTTGTATAAAAAACTTTGGTTTTATTGTTCTATCAAAAAAAAGCTTTGGTTTTATTGTTTATTTATCCACGAGTTTTGTTCAATTTATTACTTACAAATGGCCTCAGCAGTCCTATGTGAATGCATAGTCTGTGAATTATACTCAGTAGTCATAATAACCCACTCCGCATTGTTTTGCCTCATCGTAACACCATCTGTTTTTTTTATTTTCTATTAAATAAAAATGTTTTTGCACTAAATCTAATAAAATATTTTTTTCCGAAGCCAGCCAGTTAGGGCTTCGTTTTCTTTTTGGTTCACCGGGTTCACCCATATCATAAAATTCAAAATTAACAGCATGCATACAAAACAAAAAGACGAGACTATCTTGAGGTTAGAATTTATGACATTAAAAACCTAACAAATCAAAGGTTACCAAAATGACATAGTACAAGTACGGATAATGCGGTTTATTTATTTAGGTGGATTATACATTCATTCGTTCGAACTCATTCACGTCAAAGAGTAAAAATACGAGAGTAACTTTATTCTAAAATATTGTGGTGAAACGTGAATCAGTTAACCAGGAGTTAATTATAAAGAGTAACTCTTTTCTAGGGGTAGTTACTCTCGGAAAAAAACACGTTTGGTGAAATCGGGCCATAGATGTTTAAAAATATCTCGGTTGATACAAGGCGCGCGGGATTCTCGCTTATTTGTTTCCGTCATTTGCTTTTTAGTGCTCGCCACGAACGCACGTCGTGTCTTACCACAGTTCACCTACCTGTACCTACAGTAATTTTATTCTAGGTGCATCGTCTTCACATACTTATAATTATATAACTAATGTACCTACACAAAATATTAAAACAGTAACGGTGGAGTTTTTTGCCCATTCTTCGCCACGCGAAAACTACCGTTTGGAAGGGGCGACTAGAATCAATATATTTTTTTTGTACATTTTGACGTTCAAAAGTACCTTATAAGGGCCTATTTGAAATAAATGATCTGACTTTGAATGCTTACCCGATCGGCGTCCTTGTTGAACTTGATGCCCGTGCCGTCCTGAAATGTTGAGCAAACGTTTAATAACACACAAACGATAGATATCAGATAATACTCACTGCAGGGCTCCGTAGTTGGAATGAATATTTACGGATGCACAGTATTGGTTTTTTTGACTGCAAAAGTACCTTAGTTTTTATTTAGTATAGTATTTCTCGGAAAAACTAAGTTTTTACTGCGGTTGTTACCGAAAATATCGCATAATTAACTCAAAAACGAATGAATTCAATAAAAACTCACTCAGCAACATCATAATCTTTTTGAGGTTTGAGATAATAATCTTTTAATCGACAGCACGGTTGGCGCAGTGGTTAAGCAATTGACTGCTGCACTGCGTGTCGCAGGTTCGATTCCCACACGGAACAAATATTTGTATGACCTACAAGTAGTTGTTCCGGGTCTGGCTGTTTGTGTATGTGAGTTTAAATGTTTGTAAACGCACCCACGATACAGAAGAAATTCCAAGTGTGGGGCAACGTTTAAAAAAAAAAAAACTGTATTCCCCATTTATAATTCACTTACATGAGAAATATTAAATTTAAAGATAAGCATTTTGATCGACGCACAGGTTTTGACAAAAAAATAAACTAAGTTTATAAGATTTTTTCTAAAAGTGTAGGAGGTACCTAGGTGGGTGTGGTGTTAATAATTTAACTCAACCAAAGTATAAACATACATCGAGAACGATCGACTAGAATTGCCATGCACTAAAGTGCGCTTGCTTTATTTAAGAGACTGATGGATTTTAAGTATTATAGTTATAAAAGGAACTGCTAATCAATCGTTTTAAAACAGCGTTATTCAAATGACAGAAATTATAGACAAACCATTATATTATGTGAATGAGTATTTTGACTTTAAAAATTCACACTGACATTTACTATATTAATTTTAAAAATACTTGACATTCATACATAATACAGATTGATGTACATGCAGGTACTGCAATCCACGACGACGCGGCCCACTCCGCGATTACTGTACTGTAAGCTGTACTTTAGTACGGAGCGGAGCGGAGTGGGGCGCGTCGTCGTGGATTGCATTATTATTATATTCATACTAATTTGATTAGCTTAATTTATTTAAATTAATGTAATCAATCATTTTACCTTCTAGTTTTAGCAAGACGATGGCAAAAAACTAAAATACTGATCCGAATCTGTCGACGAATACTCACGACTGCCTGTCTCCGGACGATGTTGGCGAGGTAGCGGCCGCGCCTGGTCGCCGGCAGCAGCACGCTGCCCGACTGCACCTCATCGCCCATCTGTAGTGAACAGGGGGTCATTCTGTTAATATTATAGGTTCTATTCTTGCAAGTAGCTAGGTATTACTGGTAAGTATTTTATGTCCCCGCAGTCATTTGGAAACACTTAAATGCTCTCAGCCCAAAATTTTTAGAAAAATTATAATCTTCCTCCAATTCTTTCGTTTTACTTCGTGTGACGACATGGAGGTCATCAGACTGATTGATGATCACTAAAATACATATATATATAATTTAAGGGATGAGATGGTGAGGAGTTCACATCGGCGTCGAGTCGACGATGAAGTATTTAGGACTCGTCCACTTCGGAACTTCGTGGAGCATTTCCGACGTTTTATTTATTTATTTATTCTGTAACAATTTTTGCATTGTATCGATAATTTTACACAAATGACAAATAAAATTACACCATATTACACAGCAAAGAATATCATTGATAACATTAAGCGAATTTGTGATGAATGTGAAGTTTGTGTATAAAACAAATCAAGAAAGAGATCTAAATATGGTTTAATTATTTATTTTATTATGGTTTAATATGGTTTATTTATGGTTACATTCAGGTCCAGCAAAACGCCCATTTGAGATCGTATCTATTGATACCATCGGCGGTTTCAGGGGATCACGGTCGACAAAGAGATATCTTCATCTTCTGGTGGATCATTTTACTAGATAATTATGCTTATATTCTCACATCGAAAAACCAAAGCTCTACTTAGTGATTTTATCAGTCTAGTGAAAAATGTTACAAAGATTTATAATATTGATATGATATTGACAGATCAATACCCTGGCATTCATTCCAAGAAATCCAGAGACTTTTTGAATATAAACAATATAAGAATAGTGTTTACCTCTGTGGATGTGCCATTTTCGAATGTACTTAATGAGAGGCTAAACCAGACTTCAATAAAATATGATGCAAAATAAATGAGAGTGATAAAAAGATCGCATGGACAAATTTTCATAAACGTGTTGAAAAATATAACGAAACTGAACACAACATAACGAAATTTGCTCCAAAATACCTATAGGAGAAAACGTAGCCATTTTACCACCTGAGTTAAAATCAAACTGTACAGCCAAAGATCTAAAAAGAGATAGAGAAATAGCCCTTAAAAACATATTAAAATCACATAATTATAACAAGGAGACAGGAACGTCTACGACGCACATAGGAAAGAATATAAATTTGAAGAGGGAGACCTGGTGTATGTGGAGAATGGAAATCGACTAAATAGAAAGAAAATGGATCAACAGAATTCGGTATGTAAAGTAAAAATTAACCTATGCTGATTCCAAAACCGTTTCGAGATTTTAGGTTTGTAAGCCTTATTTTTCTATTTTTAGGTATTAAAATTTTAAGATTATAAAAATTTATTTTCATAAAAATTCTTAAAATCACTTGACTTTTACTTGACCTCTAAATGACGTCATAAAGTACCCTGTATAGGAAACTTTCAGTACCTCTTGTAATAAAATTTTGTACGTGTCAAGCGTCAATCATCTGTCTCACACAAAAATCAAGAAATACCTGTTTTATAAATAACTCCAACAATAAAATGAAAGCTACCTGGCAGACCATAAATAAAAATAAATTAAACTGTCCAAAATAATTTATTTCTAAATTAATTATCAATAACAAAGAGATAACAGATCCACAAGAAATGGCAGATACGTTCAATAATTATTATATTGATTTAGTTCAACCGCTAAGTAATAGTAAAAATCCTGACTTATCATTTATTACCAACACAGCTAATTCAATGTTTATGCCTGCTACAATCCCTATCGATATACACAAAATTATCGGAACCTTAAAAAATACCAATAGTGCAGGTTATGACCAGATTATCACGAAAGTAATAAAAAGTGTAGCTGCGAAAGTGTCTCCTGTTCTTAGTTTCATTATAAATCTATGCATAGAAAATGGTACATACCCTAAAGAATTAAAGATATCGGTAATAAAACCATTATATGTATAAGAAAGATGACAGACAACATCCTAAGAATTATAGACCTGTGGCGTTAATTCCAATTTTCTCAAAAGTTTTTGAAAAAGTCATTTATATAGCCTGTATCCTTTTCTTGAAAAACATCAAATATTTGCGGAAGAACAGTACGGCTTTAGAAAATGCAAAAATATTAATATGGCAATATATAACCTTGTGAATAAAGTGGTAACAAATATGGATAGACGGACACGGGCGACTGCCTTGTTCATGGATATGACCAAGGCATTTGATTTTGTAGATTTTAACATACTTTTCTAAATTGGAAAAATACGGAGTAAGGGGCAACATACTAAAATTAATTGAATCATATATAAAAAATAGGTATCAAATAACGAGTTTATCAAAGATCTGCCAGAAGACAAAATTAGAACGAACGTACCAATCAAAACCAAGAAAAACGAGCTTTGGTGTACCTCAGGGTAGCGTCCTTGGCCCACTATTGTTCCTCGTATACATAAACGATATGCCTAGAGTTATTCAACATCCCATGACCTTGTTCGCTGATGATAGTACAATTATTTTCACAGGACAAAATAAGGATTCACATAGTTATGAAATGGATATAAAGCTAAATCTAAACAAGTTAATAACATGGTTAAATAATAACAATCTTAATGTAAATTTATATAAAACTAATGTTATGTCATTTAGACAAACAATAAACCAAGATAAACTTAATATAAAATACGCTGACAAAACGATAGAAGAAACAAAGCACACAAAGTTCCTGGGACTCTATATAGACGAGAATATGAAATGGAGTAAACATAGTGAACATATAATAAAAAGACTAAATCAGTTCCAGTACGCTTTGCATAATGTCAGTAAAGTAGCAAGCCGCGAAACCGTACTGACTGCATATCATGCACACGTGTCTTCTACATTGCGCTATGGCATAATGTTCTGGGGAAATTCATCAGATAGGGAGCTAGTGTTAAAGGCACAAAAAAAATGTTTAAGAGCTGTGTGCCAAATAAAAGCTTCTAATAGTTGTAGACCACACTTTATTGACCTAAGAATAATGACTTTCCCATCTCTATACACGTTTGAAGTAGCAATGTTCGTTAAAAAAACTTATATTTATTTGAAACCCTGACTAGTAAACGTCACCGGGACAAAATTCACGCTGTGCCTCATAAAACAGCATTATATTTTATGCAAAAAGTTTTCTAGGAATGGCTCCAAAAGTTTATAATATGATACCCACGACTATAAGACTTGAGAATGATGTTAACAAATTCAAAAGAATGTTAACAGACCTTATGGTTAAAAAAGCATACTATTCTATTGGTGAATTCTTATCAGACAAGTTAAATAAATAATAATTAGATAATATATTAAATGTCCGATTTATTTAAGCTTAATTCTATCTAAGTGCAACTATAATATATTGTAATGAATAATAGTATATATTTTGATTTGAATAATACAATACATGAAAAATCGTAAATTGGTAAATTCCTTAATTATTTTGATGTTATATAATATGATTTCGTTGATTACTTTTTAATTTGAATCTATGAAATTATTTATTTATAAACTTAAATCATTGTACAAGGCATTATTTTTGAATTTATGACACTATGTAACTGATTAATTGACTATAAAAAAAATTGTATAACCATAATTATGAATTTTGCATGCCTGAATTGGTACAATACAGTGGACTGCGCATTCACTTGACATCTAGAAATGAATAAAATGTACTGTGTTGAGCAATAAATACCTGAATCTGAATCTGAATGTCAAGTTTACATGAAACTGTTTACTTTCGTTGAGCGTACCGTGCCTTGATTTTTGATAAGTTACCTAATTCTTTTCACTATAACCCTTGCTTTCCCTTCGGACTTCGATACTTACTGCTACATTGACCATTTGCTTGTTATGAGGAACTGCTTGCCTACCCTTTGGATTTGTTTTAAATATGGACCTCAGTACACAACATTTGTTTTGGCTATTTCTTATTATTAAATAAAATAAAAATATAAATAAAATACCTGAGAAATACTTTACATACCCAATTGAGCCCTACAAAATTTTAAAGAAGATTTCCAATTCAATCTATGAAATTGATGCCGGGCATAAGAAAGTAGAATCAAATTTCTACCGCATTACCAAGCTTTCACCAGTATTAGACAGTAGGTAATTGAACAATTACATGTTTTTTACACATGTAATTAATTTTTTCTGAGGCCCCAGATGTAAAGAGTTATCGCCTCTTTAATCTTATTCGATCCTCGATATTCGGTCATAGTGTTAAGACACGTCACTTCTGATGTTTTGACAGGTACAATCAATCAAACATTGAATATTTATTTCGGTTACAATTATTATATTGGAAATTAATTTACTTATTGGAAAAAGAGGCATTGGTGCCGATTCTGTTGTCACAAATGCGTCTAAACTAGACTAAAAATCACCAACATTTAGTTTACTCCTGTCAAACGATGATTTCCCATTCTGAAATAGACTAAAGTGGCACAACTTAACTATATTTTAGTTTGACAGCACTAAGATTGTACTGAGATTTTAAATTAGTGAAAATGACAATTTCGCTATACTGAATTTGACGTTTTTCACCTAAAATTTTAATTTTCTAACCAATTCTGACCATTTTTAATCGCCACTGAAAATGGTGTGGAATATTATTAGTTGTCATGAACTAAAATTCACACGAAAATCTCGACTTCGGTTGCAAAAACAGTACTGTACTGGATTTTTTTCTTTTCTTTTGTTTATATCTCGAAAATGGTGTGTCCTATCGCAAAAATAATGAAAATTTCGACCCCCTTTATGAAACCCTTATACCCCTAATACTCAACACGTAGGTTTTTTTTTTTTTTTCCATACAAAAAGTGAAAAATTCCATATATAACACGTTGAGGACGATGATTCACGGGTTAGGGCAAACAAGTATGTACCACGTGGTGTCGCAATTGTCAAATTTTATTTAGTTTTGTCAGTGTTCAGTTTAGTTAGTCCGGTGTACAAGAGAATCGGCACCATTAAATGTTGTTTCTTTGATTTTTACAGAGAAACGCAATTTCATCTTTATTTTAATTCTAAAGAATCTACATTAAAATTATAAATTAAAAAATATAATATTAAACTCGATTAGATATTTGCTTAAAAACAATTATAGATAATTATATAGTGCTGTGTAAGGAAAGAAATAAAATGGTATGGTTGCACAAGAAACAATGGACGGTCGTCAATATGATCATCGTATGTCGTAATTTAATAAAATCTTCCGGGCTACCATTTCAGTAAGGTGTACTCCAAGGCTCTATACTGGGTCCATTCTTGTTCTTAGTGTATATCCATTCTATTTAAAGGATATCTGTGAAGTTGTACTGTTTGCAGATGATACTTCTCTTATTTTTAAAGTAGACAGGGATAGTCAAGATTTTGACGATGTAAACAGTGCACTGTCAATGGTTACGGATTGGTTTACGACAAATAACCAAGAAAACGAAATGTGTAAAGTTTGCCCTTCCAAATGCTAGAAATCTAGGATCCAACATCGTCTTAGATAAAGAGGTGCTTGAAACTGTGAACTCGGCAGTTTTTCTGGGCAAAACAGTAGATGCCAAACTTCAGTGGGGTCAACATAAATATCGAGCCTAGTGGGAAGGCTCAGTTCGGCCGCCTACGCCATCAGGAAAGTAAGACAATACACTGACGTTAATACAGCTCGGTTAGTCTATTTTAGTTATTTTCATAGCGTTATGTCCTATGGTATTCTGCTGAGGGGCAAAGCTGCAGATATTCAAAATATATTTCTCCTCCTAAAACGAGCTATTCGAGCAATTTACCAGCTAGGTGTCAGAGTTTCTCTGAGAGTGTTTTTCAAAGATACCGGTATCCTCACAGTGGCATCACAATTCATCTTCGCCAACATCTTATATATTAGGCAAAATATACACTTATACACTAAAAACAGTGATATTCACAATGTTAACACTAGAAGTAAGGATAAACTACGTGCTCCCTTTCACCGGCTTCATAAGGTTCATAACTCATTTGTTGGGCTTGGTATAATAACCTTTTATAACAAACTACCCTCTTCTTTGCTAGATTTGCCTTTTAATGCGTTTAAAACTAAAGTAAAGTCCAACCTTTATTCAAAGGCATACTATACTATCAACGACTACTTAAATGATAAGAATAGTTGGTCTCTGTGATTAACTCAAGACAATGTTTAAATGTTCTTTCTCCAGAATTAGTTTACCTACTGATAGGTAAACTAATTCAGTACCAGTCGACAGCGATGCGGATGAATTTTTCGACGCTATATTTTAGTTTCAAATTCAAATTTAAATAATTTTATTGTGGATCATAGGTTCATAAGATGTTGTGCTAAATACAGGTAGTCTGCTATGTCTCGCCATTAAGGCATACAACATTCATGACACAGAAATATGCAGTTAAAATATAATACATCTAATTGTCATGCAATACATTATGATTAAATTATAGAAATAGTTAAATATTTATGTCAAATTACAAATTATTAATTCAATGGATTCGCTTTAATGTATTGTCATCTAGAAATTCTCTTATAGAGTAATAACATTTACTTATCAATAATTCGTGTAATTTTTTTTTGAAGGTATTTATATCGCTCATAGTTCTGAGAAAGGGTGGAAGATTATTAAAGATACGTGGGCCCATACAAAAAATGCTTTGGTGCAAAAGCTTTGTTTTACTGGCTACGGTGCGCAGCTTGTCTTTGTGTCTGGCCCTAGTGCAAAATTCAAACAAGTTTGGGTTTGATTTTATGAACATTACAGTTTCATATATGTATACACAAGGGAGAGTAAATATTTTTAAATTTGTGAAATGTGGTCTACATGAATCTACTTTGTGTATATTGCACATCGATCTGATACACCGTTTTTGGGCTCTAAAAGCACGCTCTTTTTCTACAGAGTTGCCCCAGAATATGATGCCGTAGCGTATGATTGGAGCAACATATCCATGATATGCAGTTAGTAGTGCCGACTGACTGACAGTGTTCCTTAATCTGTAAAGAGCATAAGAGCCTTGACTAAGTCTTTTGCAGACTTGCTCAATATGTGATTTCCAATTTACTTTGCTATCAATATAGAGACCCAGAAATTTGGTTACATCGATTTCTTCTATGCTGGTTTGAGAGTGACATATATTTAAATTGGCATCAGGTTGAACTCGCTGCTTAAAATCCATTATTTTGGTTTTTTCCAAGTTTATTTTTAAGTCATTTTTATCAAGCCATTTTATAATTGTAGTTAGGGTGCTATTTAAGTCAAGTTTTAAATCAGATCTGTCATTACCGGTAAACAATATAGTACTATCATCCGCAAATAAGGTCATATGGTGCATTGTAACCGTCGACATGTAATTTATATAAATTAGAAAAAATGGTGGGCCTAGAATACTGCCCTGAGGGACACCGGAAAGGATATTTCTAACCTTAGAAACAACGGTTTCTTCAGTTCTGTTAGTTAAAGAGACTCGTTTTAATTCTACCATCTGTTTTCTGTCACTGAGATATGATTCTATTAATCTGTATACGTTACCTCTTACGCCAAATGCATATAATTTATTCAATAGTATTTTATGGCTGACTCGGTCAAATGCTTTTGACATGTCCATGTACAGCGCTATGGCTGGCGACCTAGTGTCCATGTTTAGAAGGACTTTGTGTAAAAAGTTATATATAGCTATATTAACCGATTTCTTTTTCCTAAAACCATATTGGCATGGGGTAAATATGTTATTATTTTCGAAAAATGGGTAGAGGCAATTATATGTGTTTTTTTCAAATATTTTAGAGAAAATGGTTATTAGAGCAATGGGCCTGTAGTTACTGATGGAAAATTTGTCATCTTTTTTATGTACTGGTTTTACTACTGACAGTTTTAATTTCTCTGGAAAAATACCGTGTTCTATGCACAAGTTGATAATATAACTTAAGGGAGCAGTAATTAGAGTTGCTACATCCTTAACGATCTTTGTAGTAATACCGTCATAACCTGCGCTATTTGTATTCCGCAGAGAAGCTATAATTTTAAGAATGTCTGGAGGAATTGTCGGGGGCATGAATATTGATTTAGTGTTAAATGTCAAGTTAGTAGAATACGATCGTGTTGAGTCAGGAAAAAGATTTGTATTAGTTTTTTTAGCAATTTCAGCAAAATAGTCATTAAAGGTATTTGCAATAGTCTTAGGATCAGTAAGTACCTCGTCATTGATGATTAGTTTATCAATGCCCTCCATAAGATAATTATATTTGACTTCATTAATTACTTTCCATGTTGCTTTGGATTTATTAACAGCCGTATTAATAAAATAATTGTTCTGGGTCATTTTTGTTAGAGAGATGATTTTTTTGTATTTTTTAGCATAAGTTTTAAACTTTTTTTTATTATCGTTGTTTGCGTTTTTCCTATACTTCCAGAGAAGTTCGCGTTTACGCTTACTACACAGTCTTATACCTTTTGATAACCATTTAGGTCTTGATATATTATTAACGCGATTTTTTTAAATAGGAAAGCATAAGTCATATATCAAGTTGAATATATCATGGAATGAATTGTAGGCACCGTTAGGGTCTGTAGACTCATATACAGCGTGATAAGAGATTTGACTTAAATATTTAGCAAATATACATCTATTTTCTTTAGTGAAACTACGTTTATATACATACCAATATTCAATTGGACTACACTTTTTTACCGGACACTTCATAATTTGTGCAGTGTGGTCTGATAGCGCAAAATCTCTAATTACACCTTTACATCCCTTAATGTTATGAGCTATGTTGTCAATACAGGTGTTACTGGCGCTTCGCGTTACCTGATTAAACTGAAGGGTTATATTAAAGGTTAACAGTAGTTCTATAAATTCAGTAGATATTTTTGAATAGTTTGTAATATCTATATTGAAATCTCCACAAATAATATTTTTTTTACTTTTACATAGCTTACCTAATATTTTACTTAAAATTAGAAAGAAAGAATGTATTATTCCGATTCTTTTGTTTGGCGGTCTGTAAATACATATAATATATATTTTGTGGTCTATTCATTCAATAGCAGAGCATTCAATAATATTTATAATAGACATTTTGTTAATATCATCGAACCCTTTTAATCGCAATCCATTCTTAATTAATATACATGAGCCCCCATGTCTACTGCATCTCATAAAATATGATCCCAAAATAAAGTTCGGTATCTGTAAGTAATCCTCGTCACCTTTCCTCATGTTATGTTCCGTAATGCATAATATATCTACCTTCATACCTTCTGTCACCAATTCATCCAAACACACTGATAGCATATCCGATTTATTAATCAAACCATTAATGTTTTGATGCATGATAGTTAAACAATTATTCACGAAATAAATGATCACAGCTTAAATCTTTGTTTGTTTGAATTACATAATTTTGGTTATTTATTTCACATGATACAGAGTTGTCATTTTGTAATAAGCAGGCGTTGTATTGTATAATACTTTCAATTTGTGCTTTAATGTCCCTGAAAATTGTGTACATGCCAAAATTATTGATAACACCTGTTTTCTTTGAAAACATTGAGTAGTCATACGTTAAGTGCTTGTTTGAGTCAAGTGTATAGCAATTTTCGTGAGTCATGATATCGAGATACAGTAGGTTATTAAAGTTTTCGATCCTCCAATTATACATATTAGCATAACTTTTGCACTTAAACGTAGGGACGCATAAAATAACATTTGTGTGTTGCACTTTTTGTAGTGATTCTCTTAAGGCTAGCATCATGTTGATGGAGTCATTTGTTGTGTAGAAATCTGCCTCGCCGATTAAAACTATACAGAAGTCTTCCATTGTAAAGTTTTGCAATTTAAGTTCAATTCCCTTCATAATTTCTTTGATTCCACAATTTGTCTTTAAGTAATGACATATTTGCGTGTTTGGGCCTAAAGTGTTGTCAGCAATTTTAAGTATTCTGTTGGAGTTGTTCGTACTCAATATGCAGATTTTCCGAGCTACGGTCTTTTTTTCGGTTAGAACATTATTGGCGTTTGATGTGTAGGCGCTCACCAGTTTTGATACATTGTTCCGTCCATTTTCATTGATTTGTTTTTGTTCTGATATGTTTGCAGGTTTATTTACGCTTGTCTGTTGTGAACTTCCTGCCAATTGGTTTTCCTGTGTGACGTTGTGGTTAGAAGTCGAGTCAATTACAGTGTTTAGTGTCAGGTCCAGTACTGGCATTCGTTCGTTTTGAGTCAGTTTTGGTAATACTGTCTGGTTTTTGTTGTGAGCTGGTTCATCATCCTCTCTGTTTTGTATAGAGGTGATTGATTGCCTATTCTTTGTTACAGGCGTTCGTTTGCTATTCTGGTTTACTTTACGTTTGCGTCCTGACTGCGGAGTCAAATTATTTAAGTCAGTAACATTTATTTCCTTGTATGCATTTATAACTTTAATGTATTTTTGTATACTTATCCGTTTTTAGTCGAACATTTTCCGAGTTTAAATTTTCTATTTCCTTATGGGCACTTAGTAAATCATTGGACAACTGTTCGTTTTTTTCCTGAAGTTCTGTAATTGTTTGGCTGGAATTTAGTGACTTATTAGGTAGACTCATCATTGTAGTCTCAAATAGAGCAGAACTATCTGCAGTCACATCGCATAACGAGCTTGTTCTGAATAGTTTACGTTTACGGTACGTTATGTTGTCACCCATTTTATTTTCTGAAACAAAACTATTTTCTACCACTTACTAACTATTTTTTTAGTCTGGTATCACTGACCAACACTTTACTCTGTGGCGACTAGCAGTAGTAGTTTTTTTAGTTCGTCTACTCACCACTCGGGGACGTATTGGCGGTAGTAGTCGTACAATATTTCGTCTGTGTATTATTTAGTCTAGTATCCCTGACCAACACTTAGCCCTCTGGCGACTAGTAGTAGTAGCTTTTTTAATTCGTCTACTCACCACTTGGGGACGTATTGGCGGTAGTAGTCGTACAATATTTCGTCAGTATTATTTAGTCTAATAACACTGACCATCACTTTGCCTTCTGGCGACTAGTAGTAGTAGCTTTTTTTAATTCGTCTACTCACCACTTGGGGACGTATTGGCGGTAGTAGTCGTAATATTTCATATTATTTCGAGTCCAAAGTCCATTATTTAAAAATATGTTGCAAAAACGGTATTCCAGTTCTTGGTATTTTAGGTAAATCACAAAAAAGGTTATTAGACTGCACTAAAAGTAGTTATTTATTCATAATGATTTACGATAAGATGTTATTTTGCGATCACGTACACAGAATTACTGTTTATATCGTTTTGCACGGGAATGTTATTGTTTTCTTATATGACGTTGTATTAGCTTTTTCACTTGTCGTAATTTGTCACCAATAATATCACTTGTTTAACTCAGTTCTTACACTCCCTCTAACCACTTCAATACTATATAAACAACATCTAATATTATTTCGCAATTAAAAATTATGCCGCTCTTGTAAACAGTAGGGTTGCCAACCCCAAAAGTTTGTATAGTGTATAGTTTTTTTGTACAGTGTATAATATTTTTATGTTTTAATTTTTTATATACAGTGTGTTAGTTTTCTGACAGGTTATATGAGTTTATATAATTGTTTATAATTTTACTTTTTAATTTAATTTTAATTTATTGTTGACATAATCTACTCATTACAATGATTTTTATGAGTTGTATTGCAATATGTGGTTAGCTAGCGACTTTGACAATTTATTTTACCTCGATGGTCCTAGTTTATCAATTATAACTGTACGGGGCCCGTCGTCGTAGATTGCACTATCTATACAGCTATACCTATGTAAGCGGGCACTCCCTTTATGCCTGGGGCCCTATTATGAACTCTTATTTCCAGGCAGTTTACGGCGTAAACAGAACTGCCTTGCAATTTCGTATTATGAACTCGTCAAACAAGCCAGTCAGTGGTCACGTGACAACCTGGCCGGCTTCTACCCGACTATTGGCTGGAAATACCGTATTATGAACGTTCGTTTGACATTTCTTGACATATTAAAACTGATAGTAAGTAACCTCACAATCCATTAAATTTACGCTGCTTCAGAGGAGCTTTTATTTAATGGTTTTGGATTTATTGGCGAAATTATTCGAACGTTATCCAGTTAATATAAGAAAATACCACGTGTGACGAATATGTACCGTTTGAGTTTCTGGAAACTCCGAAAAGTGGCACTTCTGATCAAAATACCGAAATAACGGTAAAATTGAAAAACTCCTACAATGTTTCAAAATAAACATAAGTTAGGCACCGCCGAGGGTGATAACTCTCATCCACTGAACTATAATAATTTCAACTGCCTATTACATTGTGCACCATTGGTGATAATTCCAAAATATCATTATAATATGTTGAAAACTGGATACCTATTTAGTAAAAACACTCAAAAACACCACACCACCATAAATTATTATCCATTAATTATCCATATTTTTGTTTATACTCTGAAACTAGTAGGTACTTACTTTCGAAGGAACATAATACATTCTATGTAAAAAGTAGGTACTGGGAATTGTTTTAAAACCAAAAAAGTAATATAATCGTCAAAATTTATTTTGTCGCATTCAAAGCAGGCCCTTTCGCTTGCAATACAGCTACGCCAGCGCTTGACCCAGTCCTCCATACCTACATTTTTGGTAAGCTGATTGAGGTATGGTCTACAACTACTTCAGCGATTTTCTTTTATAATATAAAAGAATCTCAATCAGCTTACCAATTATGTACATAGTTTCAATCGACTCGAAACGTCTTCCTCGAAGAGGTAATTTTAGCCTCGGGAACAGGGAAAAGTCAGACGGAGCCATATCATGTGAATATGGCGCTTGGTCGATAACATTTGCTGAATTTTTGGCTAAAAACTCTTGCACAATGATGGCTTTGTGTGATGGTGCATCATCATGGTGCAAAATCTATAAATTGTCGTTCCACAAATGTGAGCCGTATTCAGCGGATATTCTCTCGCATACGCCTCTTACTGCCAAAATAATACTCTATAATCACTGTTTGTCCCTCTGGAAAAAATTCGTAGTGCACTACACCGCAGTAATCGAAGAAAACTATCAGCATAACTTTCGTGGTATTATACAAACAATACGACAGTATTATTTTATTAATTGCAAGAATACACTGTCCATGAATGAAGTTGTCAAATTCCCCGTTGAACATCAAGCAAGTGGAATACGTTCGGAAACGTTATTGTTAAGGGGCCTGCGGAGCATGCGTAGTTCATACAAACTTAATACCAAAATAATTTGTAAATCAAACATATTCTTAAGAAAGTGTGAATTTATTCAGATTTGATTACAGAATATCTAGGCTCCCAACTATATATTTTGAAAGGACACTGATATAAAGACGGGATATGAGGAATTTTCAAATTTCTATAGAAAACTTATTTTTATCATAACACGTCTTTAAATCAGTGTCCATATGGTATAGTTTTTTTTTTCATGACTATATCCTCTAGATAAATTGACTCAATTTCCTTTGTATTATACCTAGTCATGCCATAAATATTGTCACGAAGAAAAAAAAAAATGTTATTGCAAATAATATTGATTACTTTTACATTGTGTTACTTTAATACATAAATATAAAACAATTTAAAACATAAAAAGCTTATTCGAAGTGGTCTCCATTGGCTGCAATACAGTCCTTTAAATGTTGAGGCCAGATATCAATAGAAGCACGCACTCTTTTCATGGGAAAATTCTTCACTGCCAATCGTATGGATTGTTTCAGGGACTCCAAATTATCATGGCGTTTAGAGCAAGCCGTACTCTCTAAAACTGACCATAAATCATAATCCAGCGGATTAAGATCGGGACTAGACAACGGCTTCAGCTCTGATGAAGTCCGAAACGTTCACTTCAAACCAAGACTGCGTAGACCGAGCTTTATGACCCGGCGCCGAGTCTTGTTGGAAGGACCATACTTGGTTATTGAATATGGTGTTGTTAAGGGGTTAACTACCTTCTCAAGAATGGTATCTTGCTACACTAGTGTCGATGTTTTTTGTGAAAAAGGTATCACCTTTTTCACAAAAATATGGATCTGTCACTGCTTCATAGCTAACACCCCACCAAACCATCACTGAAGTCGGATGATGCCCACGTTGCACTCTGTTGACTAATTGGAAAGCTACCTTAGAGCTTTGAGCATAAATACGGTCATTTTGTTTGTTAAAATGTTGCTCAATTGTAAAGATTTTCTCATCCGTAAACAAAAAAAATCTGTGACCTCCCTTTGCGTACCGCTTCAGTAGTTGTTTCGATTTTACCACCCTATTCTTTTTAAATTATCAGTTAAAAAATGACCAGTATCTCTAATAGGCTGCAAGTCCTAAGTCATCTTTTAAAATACGCGACATGGTTCTGGGTGGTATCTTCATCTCCCGAGATAAAATCTTTTGCTTTCGGACAGGATTTCTTCGAATTCTTTCCCTTACTGCATTGACCACCTTTTTCGTACGAACACTACGTGGACGGCCAGATCTTTTTCTGTCACAAACAGAGGAGGTCTCATTGTACCTATTAATAGCCCGGTACACAAATATTTGACTAATACCAAGCGTATGGAGAATTTTAAAAATTGCATTTGACTCCATACCAACTTTGTGTAATGCAATCACAGCAATTCGGTTCTCTTTAACACCCCACTCCATTTTAATATCGCAAAATATTGTACAATGTATTAGCGCCAAAATTAGAAAACTCAATGAACAATCGTATAAAAATGACAGATTCCAAATTTAAATGTAATATCTTTCTTATTTTTAATTGTAACAGTATTTATGGCCAGAGTAAAACATATATATATTATATATATGTTTTACATTTTTATTTTTACATTCTTCCTTGACATAATCACGCTATTATTTGACATTATATACCTACAATTTAACTTAAAATCTTTATTAGTGGCTTTTGTGAACATGATAATTATTCAGAATTGTAATAGCAATCACGTCATTTCGTTTATAATACGTTTTTATTTTAAATAATTTATTCCTCTTTATATAGATTATTTTCTATTTTGTGAATGTGAGAACGCTGTAGGCTTAGTGGACTGTATATTTGCTGACCATAATTATTTTGTTAAGTACCTGGTACTTGTTGAAAGACCTACACTGTCCTCCCATACCTAATACTCGTAACACTGTTATTTGAAAATATTGTAAAAACCAATTATTTTTAAAAGAGTAACCGTGGAGTTTCTTGCCGGCTCTTCTCCATAGGAAACGACCAATTGGAACCATGCATCTAGCTTCTGACGTTTCATAAGTGCCCGTGTAGGTTTATGTGAAATAAAAATATTTTGAATTTTTGAATTTTTTTTTGAACAAGCTAAAACCAAACTCTGTGTAATAAGTGCTAACAATAGAAATAGACTATGTGACATTATAAAAGACAGTTTATTATTACTCTTATCCACATGGTGGTATAGAAGAACTTCTACTTGGCATAGAAAATAAGCTTAGAAATTAAACTTGATAAAACGTCAATATGTATAAGAAACAAGGTGGGGCCCAAAATACTTCCCTGTGGTACACCATTTTCAATTAACTCTTCCATACTTCAGTAGGGTAAATTCAACAACTATGATTTATTACCTAATGTTGGTGGACATTTCTGTTTCTGAATTTTTTAATAATATAAGATGCTGATATGCAAGAAATACGTATTCAGTTACATACAATGTAAGAGAAGTGTATTTATCCTGAAAGCTTCTAATACATTGTTGGCACCAGAATTGGTAAGACATCAAAATTGATAGCCGACACCAAAATTATTTTACTACACACCACACTATAAATAAAATAACAATAAAAACCCTTTTTTATAGTGAATAAATATTAAGTAATAATATTATTAAAAAAACATAATGAGATCAATTAAAAAAAAATTACAACGATTTTCCCTTCAGCTTTTTTTTAATGATAATATAATTATATTTTCTCTTTCTCTTTCTTTTCCTTGCAATTCCTCTAGTTTGACGGGATCATTACGATTTTTTTCTTTTCTCCTCCATTCTGCCCAAAATACTGCAATACTTTTCCTTGCCAAGCACTGTGCGTCTATCAACTTTATTTATTTATTTAATACTTCAAAAATGTACAGAAGCGGACTTAATGCCATAGGCACAACTTTGAATTTTTCTGTGTCATGTTGGAATTCAAATAATGCCAAACATTTTTTTTTTTAATCTGTGGCCAATCTAAATAACATATCGGGGTCGAAATATTAATTATTAATTCATCCGCATATTTTTCGACGCTACATTTTAGTTTGTATAACTAAAATATAGCGTCGAAAAATATGCGGATACTTAGTTCGTTGTACGAGTATACAAGGTGTCCCTGGAAGTATGGATCAAACTCAAAACTCAAAGCATTTATTTCAATTAAACCATTTACAGGCACTTTTGAACTGTCAAGATGACGGTCAGTCAAAAATATGTAATAAGCTAGTTGCCCATTCCAAAGCGTAGTAGGTACCTATGGAGAAGAACGGGCAAGAAACTCCACGGACACTCTTTTAAATCAAAATTTTGATACAAAATATTTGTTACATCATTCGTTTTGAAATTATGCATGTGAGAACAATGTAGAAAGACGTGCATGTTCGTAAAAGCGTCCGTAATAAAATGAAAAAAATAAAGAATTATTCAAAAACTTAAAATAAATTAAAATAAGCCATGGCAGCTAAGAGATGACCAGTCCCAACTGACGGCGCCCGTTCACGAACATGACGCATGGATCAGCACCATTCAGCTCAACCATTTTGAAGGGAGCTAAATGATCCAACACACGCGCCACCATCAGCGAGACATTTGAGTGAGCATGACATACTCACAGCCGCCAGGGCACATTCAAGTCAATGAAATACATATTATTATACATACATATTACCCGGTAAATGGTAGCTCTTTAGTACATAGTACTCACACCTGTGCTATGCAATTATATAATACAAAGGAAATTGAGTTTATACAATACAAAGATGGTCTTATTATCTTCAGCAGCTCCAACAGTATTTTCAAAATGTTAATCAATTAGTTGTGGTTGTGGAGCAGGACCAGCAATGAGCCAAGAATTTTTATCAGTGATGTGATCCCCCAACTTATAATATGCCTGCCTACATAGTGTGCGTTTTATACAAGACTTGAATTTTGTCTCATTCAGTTGAAGTACATAATTATGTGGGGAGGAATTTTATTGTAACATTTTAAACGGTACCCCATGAAAGATGAGTCTACCTCAGCCAGTCTGAAACCTGGTTGTACTAATCGGTTCCTATTTCTTTTTCTACAATTATGTCTAAAAAAGATGTTTTTTTCTTTTCTTACGGACATGATGTTTTCATAGATATATTGACAAGGTACCGTCATGATGTTAATATCCTTAAACAGTTCCCTAAGAGAGTCGTGCCTGCGGAGATAATAAATGGTTCTGATCGCTCTTTTCTGCAGAATAAAAATAGACTCGATGTCTGCAGCCCGTCCCCAAAGTAAAATACCGTAAGACATGATACTATGAAAATAACTGAAATAGACTAGCCTCGCGGTATCTACATTATTAAATTGACGGCTGAACGTTGCCGTCCTGCAAGAGATGTTAAATGAGGACCCCATTGTAGCCTTGAGTCGAGCGTGATCCCCAGGAAAACAGTTTTATCGACAAATTCTGGTTTCTCTTGATTCAATAATATCTCACAATTACTACTTTTGACATTTGGTAAAGAAAATTTTATGCACTTAGTTTTTTTTTCCATTTAATACTAAATTATTAGCAGAGAACCAATTTTGGACCTGCAGTAGGGCGCTATTTACGTCGTCAAAGTTTGTAGCACCTCTATCTACCTTAAAAATTAAGGAAGTATCGTCAGCAATTATTACACCATTTGTGGTTGATTTTTTAATAAATGGAGTAGATCATTAATATACATTAAAAAGAAGAATGCACCCAATATCGAGCCTTGTGGCACACCCATTTTTACTTTTAAACCTAGTGAATTGATACCGTTTATTTGAACTTGCTGCTGTCTATCATTTAAATAAGATTTTACTAAATTGAGTGCAAGTTTTACAAGTCCGTAATGCTCAAGTTTCAAAAGTAAGGTTTTGTGATCGACGCAATCAAACGCCTTAGAGAGGTCACAAAAAAATCCTATTGCGTCTTGGGCCTCTTCCCACGCGTTAAAAATGTGTCTTAATAAGGTAACACCGGCGTTAGTGGTACAACGTCCTCTGGTGAAACCATACTGTTGATCGTGGAGGATTTCATTTTTGTTAAAATGATTGAGCATTTGATTAAGCATTACCTTTTCAAACACCTTGCTAAAAACCGGCAACACGGATACGGGTCTATAATTATTGATGTCTTTACTGTCCCCGGATTTAAAAAGTGGTATTACCTTGCTGTATTTCATTAAATCCGGGAAGACTCCTTGATCCACACACAAATTAAATATTAAGGCTAGGTAAGGCGCTATTGTCTCAATTATGGAGGTACAGATTTTAATGGATATTCCCCAAAGATCTTCGGTCAATTTGATCTTGATTTGCTTAAAAGCTTTTAATACTGTTATGGGGTCAATATGCTTAAAGTTGAATTCAATCGGGCATGTTGAAATGTTGCTTAATAAATCAAAAGAGAGCGAGGGCGAGGAATTTAAGGTTTCAGTAGTTTTAAGTGGGATATTGGTAAATAAATTTACAAATTCTTGAGCAACTTCTTTGCCATCGCAAATGAGGCCACCACATGACGTCTTCAGGATGTACTCCGAATTATGCTTTTTGTTCCTGTTCGTTTCATCATTGATAATTTTCCAAACCGTCTGTATTTTATTGTCTGCTGATTTAACCTTGTTGCTAATGTATAAGACTTTAGCTGCCTTACAAGTGTTCTTAAAAGTTCTAGAGTAAGTAGCAACATGTTTATTAAAAGTTTTCGTGTTATTATAAGGCTTAAGGCCATACAGCTCGAAAAGTCTATCCCTACTTTTCCTGAGTTCTTTGGGATCAAATCGAATAGGAGTGGCAAGGTCATTTCCAAACTTTTATATGCTGATAATGATGGTACAATTTTATACGGTTCAAAAGTTAAGACCAATTTATGTTTTTTTCAATCACTTCGCGTAGTGCTCAATGAAAAAAATCATAAAAAAACTATCAGGGCTATTATATTTTTTTTTTTTTCAGAATGTTTTAGTAGAGTTGGTCTTTCTTTTGGTAATACTTATACGCAGCTAGAAAACATGTGTTCATTAATAAAAAACAGTTACTGCAAAGTCTTTGGTCTGGCAAAAGTATTACTCAATTTTCGAGCGAATTTTATTGGAAAAAGTTACACTAGCGAAAGTTGATCACGAATGATAAAAACTTTCACAAATTATGGAGATTCTTTGGAGGTATGAACCACTAGGATAATCTTTTTAGTTTAAAAGTCAGAGTATTTTATTAACAAAGAGGTCGTATTTTTACAATTTTCTAACTACGTGTACATGTAATTGTTTAAATAGTCAATTATTTTATTTTATTGTTAATTCCAACCATTTTTTCGCAGTCCTTGTCAAGAGATATGTTTGGCAGGCTGTTACTAGTGGTGCCATCTAGTTCGCTATCTGTTATGTTAGAGGTGTTAGAATCTTGACTTTTTGTGGGGAGTGGCGCGTGGAGGTGAAACGCCGGGGGTTAACTCCGCTGTCTCGAGAAATCGTGGCACAGCGGACAGAGCTCCGGCAGGATCTCATGGCGTTATGGAGAGTGTGATTGTCGCAAGCCAGTGCTAGGCACGCCACTATTGCGGCGATAAGTCCTCTCTTTGAGGATTGGCTAGAGAGGCACCACGGCATCCTCACTTTCCGCCTGATGCAGGTCCTCACCGGACACGGTTGTTTCGGAAGGTTCCTTCCTGTTTCGGATAAGGCGGGAGGTGAGGACGCGTGTCCGACACGTGTCCTCCGGAGGACACGGTGGATCATACGGTGGAGGTCTGCCCGGCTTAGGCAGAGCAGGTGGAGGCGATCGGTGGCGGTGATCGTCCGGCCATGGTACGGAGTGAGAGGGCATGAGAGGCCGTCACCTCCTTCTGCGAAGCAGTAATGCTCGCGAAGGAGGAGAGAGCTAGTGATCTATATGCAGATGTAACATTATACTAAAGAACAGAGACGGAACGTGTGACGGAAAGGCAGGCTTCGTGTCCTCACGCCCCTAGTCGTCCCAGGAGACTCCCTGGGCGTCGGGAATCACAGGCCGATTCCCGGCCACCGTAGGCGCGGGCTTGCGGACGGTGAGCAATAGGTAGCTCGCCGTCTGATAAGGACCAGGCCCGGGTCGACGGTGCGTTGTGTTCCACGCGCGCCTCAAAGAGTTGTCAGCAAGTGAAGGGGTCCGATGGGACCGATGCCTGACGGGGTTGCGGGAAAGTCCGAAAGGGATACCGTGGCCCCTGGCAACGTACAGGCATCTGAAGGAACACGGGTGGGTTTTAGTCAGTAAGAGTCTGACACGCCCTCCCGCTCCGTCCAGAGCAGGAAAAGTTATTTGACGATATCTCAACAAAAAAAAAAAAAAAAAACGTAGCACTTTTCACTGCAAAATTATTGTAAGGTCTTCATTTGTTTAATTTTCTTTTCCTAAGGAGCCTATTTAACTATGTAAGTTCTTGCTCGTTTGTTACTGTAGGTACGGGTCACAGAAATGGGGAATAATACCCCACTGTGATACAGTATCAACTAGTGTGGGAGGTATTGTGACTGTCACTGGCGGCCTTATATTGCAATGTCAACAGTATACTTGTGGTATGATTGTGCACAAATAAATAATAAAATAATAAATTAAATTTCTCCCGCTTCCACAGCTTTTATCCGCTGAGAGTGGCCGCCAGGGTCGGAATTCGGTCTGGAGGACTTAACACATTACTACGAGTATTATAAATGGAATTAAGCTGCTTACCGGTGGATAACCGCAATTTGCAAAACCATGGAAAACAAATAAGAAAATGAACAGGTTGTCCCACATGTCTGTGTACAAGTAGTTCTCTCGTTGAACTGAATCTAATCGGCTAGTTTCACTAACAGGCAATATTTTATTACTTTCTAAAGTAATTGTAAAGTAATTGGAAGGCGACTTTAACGGTGTTCGTTATGACTAATTAATAGCAGCAGCGGATTTCGTGGGCGCGCCGGGGAACGTGGTTGACGTAACTCTTCTCGCCAATCATTGGGTCAGTGACAGCTCGGCCCGAGTCCACTGGCCCCGACTAATAATACCAGATATTTCACTCCCGATTACGGTGATATGTATGATCAGTAAACAAGGAACCCTTATTATTTCGCCATGTCCGTCTGTCCATCTGTCCGCGGTTTAGCTCAGAGACTGTTAGTACTAGAAAGCTTTGGCATGGGTATACTATTAATCACGCCGACAAAGATATAAAATAATTCCAAGTTGTTTTTATTATTTTAGGTTTCATAATTTTTTTAGTCATGTGTGTGTCCCACATGACTCTAACAAAAATAGCACCCTGCCAGCTAAATGGTTATAATTGGATTAGAGAAAAAAAACACAGCAGTAGTATATGTAACGAAGTTAAAAAGAAAACTATCACAGCTAAGTAGGCTTCACAGGTTAACGAGTAATAATCGACCAACTTAATTTTGAAGTCTGAAAAACATGTTCTGCCATACATTCCATAAGGTAGAACATGTTTCCAACTACAATGTTAAGTTTGTTCTTGGGATAAAACTAATTCATCCCAACTACGGAACCCTTCATTGTGCGTGGTCCGACACGCAATTGTTTATATTATTATTTAAATTGTCTGGACTAAAAAAGAGAAGCGTTCCTTTGCTAAGAAATTTACACATCGGATAAGGTGACAATAGAAAAGTTTTCTATCTCAATCTTGCAGATAAAATTTACAATTGTCTAGAACATAAAATACAAGAAGCCGATTTCTGCTTATATGACAAATAAAACAAACATAACATCACGCCGTAGTAGGTAAACCCACATTTCGCCAGTTATGTTTAAATCCCATGTAATAGGGGGCGAGGCTATTGTCATCAACCGAGCACAAATCTAGACTCCGGGCTGCTACTGAGAAATTCCAGATAGAAAAACCCAATAACACTTTGCCCGACCCGGAATCGAACCCAGGACCTCATGCTACAAAATTGATGACATAGCGTTAACGCCCAGATGGCGTTAGCGTCATTCATTGACGAACTTCGTAGTTAGTGGTTCGCGGCACAAGAGTGTTGCGGCCGTTGCGGGTGAAAAAAATCGACACTGAAAAAGAAATCGTTTTTTTATTAATCGATTTTTTGAAATATTTAAATCGAATTATAAAAAACGTTTATTTTTTTATCGATTTTTAATAGATTTTTCTATAATCGATTTTTTTTTCACATCCCTACTGTTCGGCATGCAGACAGTCGCAACTGTACCGCGACTGTCGCGTGTGACGAACGGACGGTGAGTTGTTTTTTTAACAAGAACCGCGCGATGTTTTCACTAAAAACAAGTTCAAGTACATATTTAATATGACGAGTAGGATATATTGTGCTGTTTTTGGTTGCATGAATTCGTCAATAACGCATCCAGAGATAACTTTTTTTAGATTACCCTGGTAACTGAAAGGTAAGACTATAAAATAATGTTACTTACTAGTAGGTAGGTACTGGATAAGTATTTCCTTTTATCTTCCGAAAAAACCGATGTCTGGATTAATAAATAAAGTGAATAGAGAAAAGGAAAACGATTGACACGAGTGAAATATGTAGTTATAGGCGGATCATGAATCATGATACGGTAGGTACGCTTGTGTTAAAACCTCGGGGCATGTGTTTTTTGTTTTGTTAGTTTGTATAATTCAAAGTAAAGACGTGATATTTTATTATTAATAATATGTTTGTTGTACTGTGTGTATGAATAATGAATACTTGAAAAAATAAATTTGACCGTCTGTCTGTCACTAGATAGTTGAAATTTTCTCAGATTAAGTATTTCAGATTAATATTTAAATTAATAATAAAGCATTTCGTACGTCTCAGTCGAGGCGCAAATATTTTTCGGTCGCAAATTTATAAGACCGACTTCAAACTAAAGCATGTTTTTTAAATTGAATCTACCAATCAAAAAACAACACGCCTTTTTATTGAACACTTCCTATTCAATTCACAAAGTATTTTATTTGTTTTTATAAAAAAAGTATAATTTACAATCACAAAACTAAATGGAAACACAAAGTAGGCAAATGTAATTAAAATACTGGAGGCGGGCAGCCCTATCGCATGTTTACGTACCGCGCGGCTGTAGGCATTTATTTCCAAGATACGGCCCAGTTACCATACTGTATGATAATATTACCGTGCCTATGACGTCAAAAAAAATAGTTATCAGTTAAAACAGGATATTTTTTACCTGTGCGCATTTTTTTTTTGTGGTTCAGTATCAGTTCAGTATATTTTCGTATTTTTTGTTTTAATCCGGCTTTAAATCAGCAAAATATGCACACAATCTATCCTAACTATAATCCATACTAATATTATAAATTCGAAAGTAAGTTCTGTCTGTCTCTAGACCACCAAGGACTCATGGCGTTCACGTCACTAGCGAGAATGACGTCCTGAGTACCGATACCAGTGATGTTCTGTTGAATTATTCTTGGGTAAGGTTCTATGTCTTGAGCATCCTCGAGGTAAATGTTTATTAGTCCTATATTATTACGTCCGATTCGTAAAACAAATAAGCTGATATTTTTACATATAAATGTTTGATTGTATACCGAATTAACACTAGTATTAGTGACGACAATTGCTGATTTCACGCGAGATTCCCGTGTGCCACGAATGTCTCGTCCTACGAGCATTGTTTATACATAATTGCTCTATGTATTCAACAACACAACACAGTTTACATTGTGTGCCTAGAGCCTATAGAAACAGTAGGAGAGCATTTTTTGTGCGCATTGTTTATTCTTATCGCGGCATCTGTCAACGCACGGTGCTTGTGCTCACTTTTGACGTTTTGCGTCTGCCAGCTTCAAAGGTTAACATAAGGTGTTGAAATTATGCCTTTAGTACTAGATTTGTTTGTAGGGTTCCTGAATGCATCACAAAGGATATCCTTGGTCGCGGCCTGCGCAAACTTGAGATTTCGTGGGGTTCCTTTAACAATAGCTTTAGAAGTTCTGGATATTCGGTCCCACTTATACCACTCTGGGCACTCGCTAGAATAGGCAGGGTGTAGGAGACTGCTGGGTTTTGTTGCTTTTGGTGCAGTTAACACAACAAGGGGAAAGCGAGCGGTTGGGGCGATCTCGAGTGTCATGTTTCCCTGCGCAGTAACCGCATTTTAACTGTGATTGACAGTCCCGAGCCAGATGTCCAAAACCGAGACAGTTGTAGCACTGGATTATCGGGGATTGGTCGGACTCTGACACCACTTGGTATCCAAGCTTAATGCGCTGCCCATTCAGACGCTGCCAAAGATCCACATCAACTTCAAGGACGACGTTTGTAGTGGTAGGTGTCCTTCCTTTCGCTCTCCTGATGACTCTGGTGCGCATCTTATCGGGTGAGAGGCCCTCAAGGAGGTTGGTGTTCTGTCTGGTGATCGCCAACTCGATGTCTTTATTGGCCAAGTCATTTATTACACACCCGAAGCGGATCAGAGGAGTCTTCAACACTGCGAATCCCTCCCCTGCATTCTTTATCGCATCGCTGAGTGCCGCTCTGTCCTGCTCAGTGGTGTAGCCGATAGCCACTTTCTGGTTTACCAATATTTATTTTTATCCCCACCCCAAGCGAGACAACGTCAACTTTGGATTTAATTGTTTTTATCACGTCGTCACTGATATGGCGGGGGTCAATAGACTCCACTATGAGGCTGTGGTTCGGGGTGTTTACGGCATCTGCGTAGGACCCAACGGGCCCCTGGTACTCGGTGCGCAGAATGTGAGTTCCTGGGGTATCTCCGTCCATTGTCTGTGTCTGTGTGTGATTGGAGCCGATTCTTTTCTCTAAGAAGCCTTGCAGGTGTTCCTCTGTTGTCCTTATTGGCGCGGCCATCTTTACCGTGGTATCCTGGAGCTCCCTGATATTTCGTCTCAGTTCTTCCATCTTTGCCCCCAGAACTTCCGCAAATTCACCTGACGGCAGCGCACTTCGAAGCACAACTAGACCCTTTTGAACTTCTACTACTACCTCTTGCGTTCCCATACACATCTGCAGGATCTGCTGTATGCTCGCTGTGTTGGATGAGAATTGGATAGGGGTTCCCAACATAGCCTCTTGCACTGCCATCCCGATTCGTTAAAAGATATATTGAAGTCCGGATCAGTAGCCTCTGTCCGGCACTGGCTCAATGATCCCATCTCCTGCCGGATGAGCATTAGTTCCGCGTGGAGGTAGCTCATGTTGGGGCCCTGTTTTATGGCAGGCTCCGCTTTCCTAAGTGTACCTGGAGGCTGCGCCAAGTGGAGTGCCGCTCTGAGTGGCTCCAGTTCAGTGGACATTTCCACAACCTTTGCGAGCACAGAAATCATTATTTGGGGTGACTCTCTGAGTGCCAATGCCGTGTCGTACTTTAATTGTTGGGTGGGCTCGCATGCGTTGAATAAAAGAATCTGGCGCAGGGCTTCGACGTCGCACGCCAGCTTTCTACGTGGGCCTCAAGCTTTCTATATTTCCCCAGAGCCGCTTCTAGTGCTTTAGCATGTTTTTGGGCATGCCGTTCCTTTCCCTTAGCCGCGCCTTCCTTAAGTTTGTGCGTTTCCACCATGTGCAGGGTTCGGGAGTCTGACAGTTTGAGAATCATCTCATAGATTAAATGAAGGGCCGAGACGACATTCTCCCTGATATCCCTCTTCAAGTTTCCCGAACTCTCTAACTCCTGTTTCGCCTTCTGAAGAATCGCACTGGCCTGGCGCAGCATCTCACTCAGGACGATTCTTCTCCTATCTACAGCCCTAGTAGAGTCACAGGAATTGACTGACACATCCGGGTCATAGTCTCCGGTTAGGTTAGGTTTCGAGGTGGCCCGCCTCGGAACTCAAAACTAACCGGCGATCGCGGAAGTCGCATTAGATCCCGTGATCCCCGGTGAAAGTGTGAGACGGAACACCGGGGTGGTTTTAAAAAAAAAAGGTTAGGTTAGGTTTGTCGGGAGGACACGGCTCGGCACACGCTGGCAGAGTGTGCTGCTTGGGAGGAGCCGCGCCGTGCCCTCATCTCAGGTTTCGGCAGTGATCTGTCGCTGCCGGCCGTTGTCGACTCAATGGTCGGCAGCTAGGAGTCCTGGGACGCAGTGGCATCCTTCTGCGAAACGGTTATTTTGCAGGAGGCTGCAGAAAGGGAACGGGAGATTGCTTCCGCTAACCCGATCCGCAGCAGATGCACCGGGCATCGGCGAAGGGCGAACCCTCTTCCAGCCCCCTAAATGGGTCCAGGGGCGACAAACCTGGGGAAATCCGTCACTCCCTACTCCTTAGGACTCGAGATGGTGGCGCGTAGTGTTCCACGCGCGTGTGAGAAAGGGATTATTAGATATACTACATTTAAAGGCATTGATATCCACTTAACTATCAACTTTTGAGTGTCAGGATTTTTAGGTTACCTATGAGTTAATTTGTTATTTAATCATGTAGGTATTTTAATATGTGGGTGTACCTACTACAGGTGCACCTCTGCCCAACCCTTCGGGGAAACAAGGCGTGATGTTATGTTATGTTATGTATTTTAATATCTATGAATATGGTGTGTAGGGAAAAGGATTATAAGAAAGCACATGGAGACAAGACTAGGCATTTATTTCAATTAGACTTGTCAATAAATAGGTATTGTTAATGAGAAAGCTAGTTATCCGTTCCAAATCTAGGTCTTCGTGGAAAAGAAGGTTAAAAAACTCCACGGAAGCTTGTTTTGAAGTATTTTATCAACACATTTTTACATTAGCATTTAGTTTTGTTATTACATTAATCTCTTGGACCATTTCTTAAAGCTAACAACTTTATCAATGACAAGAAATAGAATATGAATATTCCTTAGAGTCTGGCTAACGAAAGTAGGCCTTGGAATTATTTGCGAACTTTTTATATAGCAACTCTGTATGAACGTCAACGTCAATTTGACAAGGTTGTCGTTCGGTATCTCTGGTGTCAAATTGTATGCGTTTGTGTAAATTGTGATTCTAATTACGGTTTAAAATGAACAAATCTATCAAAAGTGGTGTACGAAAGATGTTGTTTTGCATGATTGGCAAGTTCAACGAAAAACAACAACAGCGTGATGCCGCGTTTAAACAAAAACAAGATTGTCTACGTGTGGTGTTGAATTTCATAGGTTAGTAGACAATATTATTTTGATACTTTGAACACCTACCTATCCAGTCGTCTTAGTAAAATTTTGATTTATAATTTACGTATCCTTACAAATAAGTTACTTTCGCTTTTTCGTATTGAATAAAACTAATTATATTCATTCGTACATCGCATCAGTCAAGGTATTCATTTTAATAACATCACCTATGTTTTACGTATATACTCATAATGAATTTTTGCTGTATTTTTGTTGGTAATTTATTATTTATTATATGCTTTATTGTACATACAAAACGATATATAACAGAGGAAAAAAAAACAATTAAAATACATACAATGGTAATTTTAAAACGATTAACTTTCTTTAACAGAGAATCTGCAAGATGTCGAAGGAGTTGATGAAATAGTAAGAACTATTGAAAATCTCACTGAATTAGAGCAGAAAGATAGGATAATAACCTAGAATCAGTACTTAGAAGAAATAACTTCAATGACTGGTAAGTTTTTACTATACACTGGTGTTTTGAAATTACGCCGAAAAAAACCTTTGCATTTACGTAAACCAAGAATTAATTACATATTTTGTATATCTTTTTTGCAGAAGTGAGTGTCAGAACACTAAAGAGAGTAAAAAGGGAAGGTGCAGTAAATGAAGGTGTCTGGAGTACCCCGGAGAAGAAACGCCCACGGAAACCTACTGTGTCTAACCTAGATAACTTTGACATAGATGCTATGCGTAACAAGATAAACGAATTTTATATTGTTAAAAAACAAGTTCCTACACTGAGGACACTGTTGGTGGAGTTAAAAGAAAGTATTGATTTTAACGGATGCAGAGAAACTCTGCGCCGCTTGTTATTAGCCAATGGCTATGAATTTAAAAATAATAAAAATGAGCATTCTGTATTAATAGAACGCTATGACATATCTGCTTGGAGACAAAGATTTTTAAGAACTATAGCAGGAAAACGTGCAGAAGGCAAGCCAATCATTTATTTAGATGAGATTTATGTCCATAGAAACTACAAGCCTAAGAAGTCATGGCAAGGTCCTTCAACTAGTGGTGCAATTGAAAATGTTTCGACCGGGAAAAGGTACATTATAGTTCATGCTGGATCAGAGAAAGGCCCCGTACCAAACTCTTTGTTAGTGTTTAGTACTAAATCAAAAAATGCTGATTATCACCATGACATGAATGCTGAAAATTTTAATAAATGGCTTAAAGAAAAACTTATACCAAATTTGGAAGAACCAAGTGTAATCATAATGGATAATGCTAGTTACCATTCGGTAATTATAAATAAGGTTCCGAACACACAAACACGTAAAAGTAATATAAGAGAGTGGCTTCGTGATAATGGAATTCAATATGAGGACTACCACACGAAAGCAGAGCTGTTGTGTATTGTAAAACGAAATACGTCTAATCCAATATATGAAGCTGATGAAATTTTAAATCAATGTGGTCATGAGGTGTTGAGACTTCCACCCTACCATTGTGATTTAAATGCGATCGAGCTTGTGTGGAGTTTGGCAAAACGTAAAGTGGCTAGCAAAACTATTGCAGTTACTACAGCTGCATTAGAAGAAATAATTAAAGATTCATTTGAAAACGTAAGTTCACAGGATTGGAAGAAAATTACTGATCATGTATTACATGTTGAAAATAAATATAAAGAACGTGATAAAATAACAGAAGAAAATTTAGAAAGTTTTATTATAAATGTTGGAGACAGCGGTACTAGTGACAGTGATGAATCTTTTGGCATTGAAGTGTTAGAATCTGATTTTGATTACGATGAATAAAACTAAGTTATTATGTATGGAATATTATCGTATTTTATTTGTCTATTTATTTTCGGATTCCGCTCATATTTACCTCATATACTAACCAGATCAATAAATCCTTAAAATCCCGTTACAAACCTGATACATATAAAAAATTAATACATGTGTAGATAAATTCTGTTTCTTTATTTCCCTAACATAATGTTCTTATACTGTCTATATATAGGGTTTTTCATTAAGAGCGCTCGAACTTTGAAATGAAATAAAACAACCTGTTTAAGTGATATTACTACAATTTTTATAACATTTTAAAGAATATTCAATGACATTATGTGTGGAAAATAATATCAGCCAAATGGCCACTGCGACTCCGCTGTAGATGGCGTATTCTGGTGGACTAATCTTGGAGGACGTCTTCGCATAAATGGTCAATTTCACGAAGAACGCGAGTTATGAGGTTTAAGATCATATTTTATTCTCATAAGAATTACACTATTCACTTACATGAGAATATTAAAACTAAATACTTTAAAAAGAACAAAAAGTTAGGGTATTACAAAGCTTAGACGTCGATTATATGAATGTTTTGACGGTAGATTTCAAAATAATTATGGACAAGTGTTCGTTCGATACATGTAAACAAGTATCCGTGTAACATAGATAAACGGTAACTGGATGCGGCTCGACACTATTGTAGGGAAAGTGAATTTTTTAATATAAAATGTTTAAGTAGCTTTTTATAAGTGGTTTTGGATTTAGATTCTTTGATGTCCCTCGGTAATTTATTAAATATTTTAGATCCTTCGTACACGATAGTTTTTCTTCCGTAGTTTGTGCGGGTTGGATGTAGTTGCAAAAAGTCTTGTTCACGTCTCAATTTCATTTTATGTTTTTTTACATTTTTTGTGAAGGTTAAATTTGTGTGTATATTTTTGTTTAGTATTTTTCGAATTAGTATGCATGTGTTATATATGTATGTTTGTGCTATATTCATTACTTTAATTTTTTTGTAAAGAGTTTCTGTTGGAGTTAGATAGTCATAGTTAAATAACGTTTTTAGCAGTTTATTTTGGGCAGTTTGCAGTAGGTTCGTATGTGATTTGGCAGCGGTACCCCATATTTCCACTAGGTAGTCAATATGCGGCTTAACAAGGGAGAAGTAGATTAAATAGCGAACTTGGCGTGGTAAGCAACGAACGAGACCTCGTAGGATACCCATGAGTGATTGTATTTTTGATTTTATTTTTTGAATATGTGGGAGCCATGTCAGTTTGCTATCCAAAATTAGTCCTAAATATCTTTCTTGATCTACTTTGTTTATGGTTTGGTTATTTATTATTAATGGAGTATAATTGCCGATTTTTTTTATTTGTTGCTGCGAATATCATATAATTTGTTTTAGCTGTATTAATGGTGAGAAGATTTTGTTGAAACCACAGGTTTAGTAAGTCCAAATCGTTCTGTGCTTGCTTAACAATAGTATCGATTGAGTGGCCGAAGTAGAACAGACATGTGTCATCTGCGTATAATGTTAGGTCAGCTTTTAGACCAATTTTATGGACACTATTTATGTACAGTAGGAATAACAGGGGAGCCAAAATTGAGCCTTGGGGTACACCGTATGTAATAATTTTGGGATTATGTTGGCCTTTAGGGCAACAATTGACTGTGGTTTATCTGCGTACACTAAAGATTTCATGTAACCCCACAGAAAGTAATCGAGCGGTGTTAACTCACACGATGAACGCCATAAATTGAACACAACGCACAGAACGTAGACGAATAGACAACTGGTTTTGATAATAAATTTTACACAATTTCTACGCGTTGTTGAAGCGTGTAGCGTTCCATGGTGAAATGTCACGACAAAATATATATTCATGCCAAATTTGGTAGCAATCGCATTACCGAAATGGCCGCTATGCGCTGCTAAAGTTCGAGCGTCCTTATTGAAAAACTATATATATGATATTTTTAATAATGAATTACCAAGTATCAAAGTAGGTTATTCCAATTTTCATAGTATAATTTTAGTGTTGTCATGCATGTATTTTTTAAATTTGCCGCCAATATTCTGGGGCCAATTTTCGTTAGCCAGACTCTAATTCGATTTAACACTTATGTAGCAATATTAGCAATATTTTAATACATACAGAACATCATAGTTATCAGCAATAATCAAAATATAATGACAATTTAACTTACATGAACATTGTAGTCAGTCGATCTTTCACCAGAAGTGATCTGATGATCCTTATTTCAATCCATTTTACAATAAAAGCAGAATTTCTGATAAGCAACATTATTTCCTTATAATATTAGCTTTTAGAAACTCAATATTACGGACATGGACACCACTCAGGGTCTGTTCTTAGATGTTAACATAAGCTTTTATATTGTTACCAGTCCAGTGACACGTACAGAAAAGAGAACAAGAATTAAGTTACACGACCATAAAAAGCATTTCAAATGACAGTTGTCTACCCTTACTAACTATCTAACATGAATATTGCCACGGATAAAATGAACTGAACTATTAGTACAAAACAAATACTTTTAAACTATAAACTGTAATAATGCCTTTACAAAAATATAATTTATACGTAAACTAATCTCTTAGATATTCTTAACAAAATAATTTAATGGAACTTGTATCCTCAATAATTTAGTATTTAAATATAGGAACAACAAATAAATCAGTGTGACCCTTCTACATAATTCAACCAAAATATTGGAGACAATAACACAACAGTTGAGTCAAATCAGTGTTTGACTTATAAAAAATAAGTTTGTTATTAAATTCGTTTAGTAAATTAACCGTAGATGATAATTACATTTATAGGTATAACAAGTATAATTACATTTATATATCATATTATTTATTTTTAGACACAATAATTACATTTATATAACACGGCCATGCTGACAAGTACTTCGCTCTCGAAGTACTTCGCCTATCCCTATTAACATTGTCGGATGTGAAAATCAGCAACATTACAAGAGAGCGCGTCAAAGTTTGATTTGTTGATATTTTTTTTATTATACGAACTAGGTTAACAAAAATTAACAGAATTGTATTACATGTTTACGAGTTTACTTACAAGGTAATAAAGTACTATTATTGTTTTTTTAAGCATGTCAAAAATCAGAAATGACTTTTTTAAACCGTATCAAATCAATTGTATTTTGTCGGATCTGCCACATACGACAATGTTACGTGTAAGTACAAACTAATTGACAATTTGTTGGAAGTGCCACATACGACATTGTTACGTGTATAAAGTTATTGATTATTTGTTGGAAGTGGCACATACGTCACTGTTAATAGTAAATGGTAGACCAAATGTCTGTCGTATCTAAATCGAAATTATAAATAAAACAATTTTTTGTTATCTTTGTAACTAGACATTTATTTCAAAAATCAACAGACACAGCCTTAAATGAAACAAAAAACTTTTATAAGTACTTAATTATTAAAAAATCTTCAAAAGGATAAAAAATTAAAACCGTGTGACTTACACAGACTCAAACAAAAAACTTATAAAAATTGCAGACTCCAGGAATGTAATATAGAAACGGCTTGAGCTACATAGTCTTACTCAAAAAAAAAAGATTATTATGAAGTGACTATGAGGATAAAGAATAAAATCAGCCTAACTTACATAACAATCTTACATTCAGTAAAAACGTTTATAAAATGACTCTATTAAAAACTCTTAACTAAATTAAATAATCGCTCTTCTTATTAAGACTGATTATTTAATTTCAATCTATTAACATAACAATTTTAACAATGGCACTTAATCATCACAAATTTTAGGTTTTATTATCATAACATAGGAACAAAATAGTCAGTCTTAAAAGAGTAACATTTTTAATTAATCTTCCTCATCAGTGTCTTCACTTGGTTCTTGGGCATTTTGATCAAATTTTAAGTTTTGGTAAAAGTTGTGATATTTCTCCGGAATTACTCCACTTTGACACATGTTAAATAAATCTTTATATTTATCACGACTGATACAAATATTCCCATTATAAGCCTGCTTGATTTGAAATTCACGAGACAGCCTTTCAGTGTTTCGGTTACCAGATCTCAATAGTTTTCGGTTCATCTTCAAAATTATACTTATATTCAATCCTATCATAGTGCTGTGCATGTACCGTCACCTCTCTTAAGCGAGTCCACTGGATTTTCTCGTTGTCACTGTTTTTCGACCAATTTTTTTTTGCTAGCAGTGATTTAAAGTCAAATATGTCAGAGGTTTTCATCTCTTTTACTACATAAGGGTTACCTTCGGCTTTAGCCCAGCGAACAAGACAGTACCATTCTTCTGGAACATAGATCAGCCTGCGATTACTAGCGCGCTCAATAGTCGAATGCACACTATCACCCTCGTTTTGGGTATGACCTTTCTCCATAAAACGATGGGTGATTGTGACTCCGAATTCTTTCGCAGCTATAAGGTAAAGGGCAAAAACAATTCGGTTCCTGTTTTGCCCTGCACAATTGTCTGACCAGAAACGAAATGTTTTTACTCCATTTTGTAAAACTTTTTGTTTCATAAACTGATAGAGACAACTAGAGACTTCGTTTGCGCCACGTTTTGCTATTGCCTCGTGCCACATAAAGCAAGTAGCTTCTTTTGTAGCTAACTCGTATAAGGTAAAGTTAAGTGTAGATAATTTTCTTTTATAGTAAAATACACTTACGTCTCCATGTGGTGTAATTTAAACTTTTTCAAAGTCGAAAGTTGCTGCAACAACCTCTCCATTTGATATTGCTTTATTTTTGTCTTGCTGTTTTAGGTGACGCGCCATTTTTTTGGCAGATTGATGTTTTAAAAATGCAGATTTTTCTTCTTCTGTCGGAATCTCTTTAGTAAAATAGACGTGACAGATATCACACAGATCTTTCTTAGGCTTATGAAAGCCAATGTTGAAATTTGTGTTAAGAATATCACGATATTGCCGTTTTGTTGAAGCTTTGCTGCGATATTTGTTACTTTCAAACCATTCACAATACAAGTTATACATACGAGATGCACTTTTTACTTCCTCCAAGTATAATTTCTTTGAATTCTTTCTGACGTAATGGGATTCCACCAAAGAAAATGATTTGACGTGATCACATACGCTTCTAATCATCTCTTCATCTATTACACTATTTCTATGTATATATTTTCCTCGTTTATCCTCTGATACCGTTATTTCTCCATCATATTTCTTCCACGACGTAGTCACGATTCGCTCTCCCGTTGAAATTGTATTTAAGAACATAGTCTTACATACTTTTGTTGTTTGTTTATCGTCGGTAGGAAGAAAATAGTGAAAAGTATTTTTACGGTCATGTTTAGTTACTTCAGTTGTTTGACGGCGTTTTGGTACTTTTTGCGTATACTTAATAACGAATTGCCATTGCTTTTGACGGTCTCCGAGATTCCAAAATTTTAGTTCTAGTTTTTGAAAATTATCTTTCGCTGACTCTCACTGAATTTTGTGGGACATTTCATTCGACACTTTTCATTACATGGTTCTTTTAACTGTTTTTCTTGTACTTGTTTTCCTCTGTGATTTGTAAAACTCTTTGCCTGATTTTTTAAAGCTTTTCTCTTGTTTACCACCCAATTTTCTGTATGTATGAGTCTTTTCTTGCCTTTATCAGTTTTATAAGTAGACTGGCGACTTTGTTTAGTAGAAGTGGGAGTATTAACACTTGAAAAGGAAGCCACAGAAGGTGTGGGTAAGTTTCCATATAAGTCGTCGTTGGTCAAGATTGGTGGCGGTGGTACCACATATTCTGAAACTGCGGACTCACTTTGAGAGTTATACGTGGCACCGAAGGCGTCATTGCTATTTTCATGAAAAGATGGGGACGGCATTGGTGTTTTTGATATTTTTTCATGGTCAACAGCAACATTACTTGCATCAGGAATTTCAAAATAACCAGATGTCGAAACAGTGGAATCATTATTTTCTGTTTCCGGAGTTTCATCTTCATTGAAAACGTCACCAATCATTTCATTCAACTTAATGAACTGATCTTGGAAACCACTTGGTAGTGGAGATTCTCTATTAACTGAAAAAAAAAGTTATATTTAAAGCAATAAATAAAAAAGTAGGTACATTTTTGTGTACCTTGTAGTGCGAAAATTATATTTGTCAATAGAACCAACCCAGTGTAGATGAAACAAAAGCGTCAAAATGCATTCTTACAATAATAATATAAAAAACCAAAATTAAAATGCCACAACCAACATACAAAACATATAATTAATCGGTAAACAAAGCAATATGTACCACATCTAACAAAAAGTTTTAAAATAAATACCGTTAACAAAGTTGGAAGTAACACATCCGACAAATTGAACATAAATTAAAACGACCAAAAAAGTCGGATCTGGTACTACCGACATACTTTACCTCACAAAAATCGATTAACAATGTTGGATGTGTGAAATTAGTATTCAATTTTACTTTTAAATAAGGCAATCAACTGTATAATTATTTATTTTTACAAAAGTTAGGTACAAGAAAATAACAATCAATGATAGCGAGTATGAGAATAGTGAACTGTCCAAAATCCAAAAGTTTAAGAGGCCGCTCCGCTTGTGCTTCGCCGTTATAAAGCCTCTGGTGCCCCCACTGCAGGAACCTCAGCAATATGAAACTGCCTTCGTTGATGTCAGTTTCTTTGCTGTCATCCACAGATGGCGCTTCAAATGCAATGTTGCCAACACGGCCATGCTGCATGGTGCCTGCCCCAGGCACCTCACGAGTCGTGGATAGGATACTGAAATCAAAATATGTCTCTGTTAAAATACAAATAAAGAAAAGCATTCTTACGAAAGGGCACCAGAAAAATATTGCGCACTTAAATAATTCTTGCAATGCAATGCCACTTCCTGCACCTAAAGGGACTTTGCCACACTTAGGAGACCAGGTTCATGACTAACATATCACTTGCACTCGAAGAGTATTTCACTCACTCAAGCGTACCAAGTTGATCTTGTACAACATAAAACAAAGCAAAGCATTACATTTCAAAATAATGTGCAATACCTACAACAACTAATGCTGTACACCTTAATTACAGTTACAGCATTCTATCTAGGCTCGTTAACTTAAAGGAAAATTAATTTGACATAGGTACTAATCAAGGAATAAAAGCGATTCATCTGTCCAATTAGTAGACACAATAGTTAAACAATGGCGTCTGGACCCAAGTTAATTAACACAGTTATTAGGGAGTTTGTGGCAAATAAACAATAAAACAGTTCTATGATAAATACCTTGCCAACACGGTTTTGATTATTTACATTCCTTTGCTATAATTAATATCATTCAATGCTCCAATCATTAATATTAATCCATTGTTTCATATTTTCCGCTGCGGCTACTCCATTATATATTTTAGAGCTTCTTTGACTACCTCTTAAATCTGATATCTCGTATCTATCATTTTCCAGAACTTTCTTTATTTGGAATGGGCCTTTGAATGCAGGCAATAGTTTTCGACTTTGACCATCATTACTTTGACTCTGTATTTTAACCAATACCAAGTCCCCTTCTTTATACCGTGTGGCTTTGATACGCGTTTTATCGAATCGTTTCTTTTGATCCTCTACACTGACCTTAACATTTTCGTCCACCATTTCACGCAACCTTGACACGTCTACTAATGCTTCGCTATCAAAATCTGGGGCGAGACTATCACTATCCATACGTAACCTATAGCCAAACATTACCTCACTAGGAACGGCTTGAGTAGTTTTATGTATCGTACTATTAAGTCCCTGCTGCAATGGCTTAATGCACTCATCCCACCTATCATCGTTAGTATCCGCACCCATAGTTTTAAGGCTTCTAAAATAGTTTTGTTAAACCGTTCCGCCTGTCCATTAGCACGAGGTACTCCTGTTGCTACGATATGTAACCTAATATTTCTATTTACACAGTACTGAGAAAATTGATTTGAAGTAAAACAAGAGCCTGCGTCGCTGATTATTCTTCTGGGGTTTCCGAATATTTTAGATATGCGTTCTAATTCTTTAATCACTCCAGTTGCATTAGTTTTACGTACCGCACATATAAATACAAATTTTGTGAACGAATCTACAATTACCAACAAATATTTGTTTTTGTTTTTAGTGGTTACGAACGGTCCTAAATGGTCAATATGAATGGTGTGGAAAGGTTGTGCATATTTTGGCAGTGGGTATAGTTGTCCTTCTTTTGGACCTCCCTTATTTTTAAAATATATACAACTCAAGCAATTTTTAATATACTTTTTTACAATATAACGCAGACGTCGAAACCAATACCGTGTACGTATACGCTCGACACACTTGTCTACCGAAAAATGACCCAAATCATCATGATTACATCTTATGATTTGCCAAATACATTTTTTTGGTACGACCCATCTACGTCCCTGACTAGTTCTCCTATAAACTTTTCCGCCTAAAAGTTCATAATTGTTGAAAATATTTTTATTTTCATCGGCCTCTCCTGATGCCAATATATCCCTTATTCTTATTATTTCAGAGTCCTGTACCTGTACTGTCAACAACCAATCTGCCTCCGTAATTGACATAATAATTTCAGATTCCGATTTTTCACCGGATGGCACGGGATTGCGGCTCAAGGCATCCACGTGCTGCATCCGGGATCCTTCCCTATGAACTATTTCAAACGAGAACTCTTGAGTCGATAAGACCCAACGCGCTATTCGCGGGATAATATCCTTTTTAGTTAAGGCGTACCTAACCGCGTTACAGTCAGTTATTATTCGGAATTGCTTACCTAATAAATACAATCGAAATTTTGGAAGACTACATACAACAGCTAACAATTCAAGTTCAAAGGAATGATATTTCTTTTCATCTTCCTTAGTTTGCCTACTATAATAATGTACGACTTTTTCACCCTCATCATCGATCTGGGTGAGTATACCGGCGATACCGTCCCTACTTGCGTCTGTATAAAAAACTTTATCTTTATTAGGATCAAAAATGGCCAAAATGCTTCCAGAGGTTAATTTATCTCTTAAAATATGAAATGTCCTATTTTGTATATCATCCCATGCCCAGATAGCATCTTTTTTCAACAGTTTTGTAAGGGGAGCTGATAAAACTGCGCAATGTCGTATGAATTTACGAAAATAACTAATTAGGCCCAAAAACTGTCGAAGCTGATGAACAGTTTTGAGTACTGGAAAATTCCTAACCGCTTCTAATTTTGACTCATTTGGCATAATGTACCCTGGTTTAATTTTATAACCTAAAAATTTAATTTCGTTTTTAAAGAAATGGCACTTTTTTAGATTTAATGTCAAACCATTCGTTCTAAATATCTGTAATACTTGTTCTAATAAACTGATATTTTCTTCAACTGTTTCAGTGACAAGATAAACATCATCAAAATAAATAATAACATTGCCAAATCTCAAGTTCCCAAGTGCTTTGTTCATCATCTGTTGAAAACATGTAGGCGCGTTTGCCAAACCGAACGGTAGTCTTAAAAACTCATAATGTCCGTCTTCTGTAATGAAAGCTGTTTTATCTATCGAGTCTTTATGCAGTGAAATTTGATAATACCCGCTTTTTAAGTCTAAACTTGTGAAACATTTATGTCCTTGAAGCCTATCCAATAAATCATCAATCCGGGGCATAGGATATTTATCTTTGATTGTAATTTTATTTAACATCCTATAGTCTATGCAGAGTCTTTTTTCGCCATTTTTTTTTAATTAACTAAAAGGGCTGGACTGGCATATGGGGAATTACTATCTCGTATAATTTTATTTTCTACTAATTCTTTCACAATTTCCCTTATTGTCTGCCTGTCCGAATACGAAGTTCTAAAGGGTCTGCATTGAACTGGCTGTAAACTTGATAAGTTAATTATCATTTCGTAATTGTTAACTTTTCCGAGTTCTTTTATGTTTGACGCAACACAATCACTGTACCGATTGAACAATGCCAATAACTCGTTTTGATGGGTACTTGTATCTAAATCTACAGCGGCTACATTACTACAAAATTCTGTAAATTTACTCGCGGATTGGAATTGAAGTTGGTCGCCTACTCGCGAGTACATTAAATCAGATCGCTCAGTCACATTTCTTCCAATCAATATATCGCACCCAACCATATCATCCAAAACGTACATATCTATATCACTCAAAAATATAGAATCTAAATAGAGACTAACCGTTACCTTTTTATTTACGTATTTATAAGTTTCTTTAGAAAATCCTTGTAAAACGACGGGTGAGGGTAGTGTGATATATGACAAAGAAATTTTATTTGCTAAAGATTCGGATATTAACGAGCAACTACTACCAGTGTCAATAAATGCTTCATAACAATTATTTAATATGTAAACGTTTTTAATAAACTTATTTCGTGGATTTGTAGAAATAAATTTAGTTTCTTGTTCAGGTTTCACTACAGGTTTTGTTGAATTTTTCTTATGGTAACAACTCGATTCAACGTGCCCTCTTTTCCCACAATATTCACATTTATTTGCATCGCATTGGTTCCTTTTATGGTTACCCCCACAATTATAACATTTAATATTTTTGACTAAAATCTTGACCAACGCTAGAAGAAGACGGTTGGCTTGCAACGGCCGAGTTTGTTGATGCAGGAGTTCGATTTACAGATGATGACTGGCTATGGGTTGTTGGTTTAACCTGCATGTCCCGTGAACTACTTTCTTGTTTTACATGCCTCTTGTAAACGCGACCGTGTAAATAACTAGCTAATTCCTCACTGGATTTAAAATTGATAGCTTCTATAGACACACCGATATTGTGGTCACCTATGTTTCCTACTATTATTGAAATAATATCCTGTTCAGAAAAATTCAAACATAAACGATCCATCTTGCACTTTTGCTCAAAATAAAATTCATACAGAGATTGGTTATCGATAGGCTTTTTATCTATGATCTCTTTTAAAAGATCGAACATATTTCGACGTATTTGGAAACTACCCGACAATTTTAACCTCCAGTCGTCCCATTTCCATGCGGGCCACTGCTTTTCTGTACGTAATAATGAATCATACCATACTTTAGCCGATCCTTTTAATTTATTCAAAGCTTGATAGCGAATCATTGTATCAGACCATGAAAAAGTATTTGTGTAAGATCGAATAATGCTAAGCCAGGTGTCTACATCATCTTTTATTGGATCAAAATCAGGTATAAAATGGTTCAAAGTAGTGGAATTTGAATTACTCACAGTTTCGGTAATTATCATGAAATACCTTATCTTTCCGCTTTGGTGGCGGCGATGACGTCCTGGTGCTCGAGCTTGAAGAAGTGGAGCGAGCACGTTTTCGCTTTGAATGCTTACTACTACTACCTCGCTTTGATTTACCCATGGCGTGAAAGTTGTTTGTCACTTCTGATGTGAAATTAGTATTCAATTTTACTTTTAAATAAGGCAATCAACTGTATAATTATTTATTTTTACAAAAGTTAGGTACAAGAAAATAACAATCAATGATAGCGAGTATGAGAATAGTGAACTGTCCAAAATCCAAAAGTTTAAGAGGCCGCTCCGCTTGTGCTTCGCCGTTATAAAGCCTCTGGTGCCCCCACTGCAGGAACCTCAGCAATATGAAACTGCCTTCGTTGATGTCAGTTTCTTTGCTGTCATCCACAGATGGCGCTTCAAATGCAATGTTGCCAACAGATGTGATACTACCGACATATTTTACTCCATTAAAGACTGTTAACAATGTCGATTATGTCACTTCCTACAATTTTAACCGAACTAATTACAATAAATACTTTTATTTTATTGTTAATGAATTATGTTTATTATCAATAAACTAAAAGTAAGTATTGGAATTAGTTTTTTTTTGAATAATTAGTGATACTGTTCGGAAAGCTATGCTAGTAATAAAATAATAATTAATTACGAGTAATAAGTAGGTACCTGTTTCTTCATCTTCTTCTGCATTAGTCAAAATATTTATATCAACACTCTTGTTTTTATCCTTACAATGCTGTTCAGATTGTTTAGTGGCTAGTTTTATTAAGCGGGTGGACCTTGTACACATTATGCTTATAATTAAGAACAAAAAGTAAAATAAAAAAATATCTTTAGCAACGCAATGTCACACAACGTGCGCTCGTCCGTGTAACATAGTCCGTACTGGCACAACCGCACGCGCCGCCGCCCCTCGCGCCCCGCAAACGTTGTCGCGAGTTAACATCCGTCATTGTTAACTGGCGGTTGTTACATTATCCGACAATGTTAACGTAGCTATTTTCAAAATTACTGATAAAACATATTTTTTTGTGGCAGCTACTAAAAGAAGGGACTTTTTAAAAGTGATTAATGAAATAAAAAGAAAATGGCAAAAATGCACATACGACAATGTTAATAGGGATAGGCGACTTTAGAGACCCTTTTTCTACAATTGTTTTACTTTTGTTTTGCCAATTGCATAGACGTATCAAGTCCCCTCCACCCGATGCTAGTGCACCCAGCAATGACCGACCAGCGGAAACAATTTTTTTTTCTTTCTTTTTTTAAATTTTTATATATAAATGCAATTAGGGTAAAGAATCATAAGTGTATCAATATCAATATGTAATACTAGTATAAGCTGATCTCGCATTGTATAGAATTTCCATACAATGAGAGGTTATACTGGTTATACTGGTAATGTATAGCTTGATGTGTAGCCGTGTATAGTATGTATAGCTTAATATCATATGATTTTAAGCTCCTAATAACACATATTTTACTAGGATAAATTAAAAGTATATGTAAATCTATTGTTTGGATGTTCTATTAAACTGAAATGTACCAAAATACGTTCATTCCCAGTCGCCCCCTGCGGGGATTGCCACCGGAGGCAAATGGGAATAAAAATTCCCAGTCGCCACCGGCGGTGACTGGGAAATCATGGCCCCCACTTCAGGTTCGCTGTACATTGCTTTCTCCATCGTAGAGAATAATAACAGGATGAGGCAACTTATCCTAAACCAGGCAGGTTTAGGATAAGTAATCTCTAGAAAAAGACAAAGTGCATTGAAATATTTTTTTATTTTGATATGAAAATCTTGTTAAAATTAAACTGGTATTTTGTACACAGATGTTCACAGATAATCAGACTCTTAAGGACAGTAATTAAATTAGAAAAGTAATACATAGTAATCATTTCTTAATAAATACGTATTACAAACAAGGACAATAAAAAAAAGTCTGTTATTAATATGAATTTTTACAATATTCATAAATAACAGTTTTTTTTTTATTATTGGCAATTATTAATTTACCATTTGTATAACCTTATATAAAACACCCACATATATATATTTCTGGAATACTTAATATTTAAAATTAGTCATAAATTTCAATCACAGATAATTCGAGCTTTAACAATAATACAATAATTTTCTTAAAGTTTTGGGCTAAAAATAAAAATAAATAATAAAAATATTATTAAAAAAATATTCTAGTACACACGGCTACACATCAAGCTATACATTACCAGTATAACCAGTATAACCTCTCATTGTATGGAAATTCTATACAATGCGAGATCAGCTTAAACTAGAATTACATATTGATTACATGTTGATGTGTAGCTGTGTGTACCTACACCATTAAAACACAGATAAAATCAGACTTTTATTCCGTTACGTTACTATCATTGATCATTCGTTTAATCGTTATGCAGTATTCGTAAAACAATTCTTACTAATTCTTCTCAACTTGAGATACTAAAACTAAGATACATTATTATCTAATAAGATACATTATTTAATTATCAAAGTATTTGCAATAATTAAATTACACAAATCTAGAAAATACCGAATGAACCATTATTTATAATTATAAATCACAGAAAGAATCGTAACAATTAGTGTCGTAAAGTTTCGAGAAAATGTCCCACTGTCATTTCTCCATGAACAAACTCGAGTTGAATTTCTTGTATGAATTCATCTCTAAATATCTGTGTAGCCTTTCTTTGTTTTAACGGATTTTTCTGTTTGATTCTGCTGTTACAAACATTGGAATATGAAGAATCTTGTCGCAAAACACTCAGTAAATGCACGAGGTTCGGATGTTTCGTACCAATTTCGTGGTTATGCTTGTTGTGCCAACCTTCTATATAATTTGTAGTATAAGATGCTGTTGACCATATACACTCCATACATTCATGAACTCTTCTTTGAGCCACTGTCTTTTCATATACATTCTGATTTTTTTTATATTTTCATCTTCACAAGGTTTGCGTGTAATGTATGACCAGCCTTTCATAATTTCAGTTGCTGGCAACAATGGAAGTACAGCGCTTAAATGTACTTCTCGTATTTTACTTGGATGATTGGATTTTATGATACCGAGTTCTTTAGCTTTATGCCACACTGCTTTGTTATAGTGATAATAACAGCCGTGGACTATCACAGGTGGAAAAACTGATTTAATGGCATTCATGGCTGCTATTTCGTAATCCGTTTTATACGATTTTGGATTCCAACCAGGTATTTGTGATTTGATTAATGAGAATAAGATGAAGTAAGATTTCTCTGTTCTGCTACTCATAAGAGAATAAACCAGTGGCAATATATTGGTGTTGTTCACTGTGCTTCCTAAGTCACCGTGGATAGAATAGAGTTGTGAGAAGGGCTGCGTGCACGATTTGAAGGTTCCATCGCTACTAAATTCCAAGATCTCTGTCATTGCATGTTTTGCAGTTTTAGAGCAAAAAACTATGATTCTCAGCCCATTTTCAGCATAATCTGCCAAAACAAAATCTTGATACTGTGATGGAATTTGTACTTCTCCCGCTTCTTTGCAATATAGTTTATCTACACCAGCTGCTTTATTGCGAAATCTGTACAGTGATGATTTGACATTTGTAAACTTTGGTAATTTATTTAATAAATCTTGGTGTGTATTTTCGCACGTGGCAATCATGAAATTAAATGTTTGAGGGACAGCGGGAAACTTTTTTTGAATCAATGTTTGCTTGACTTTATAAAGGCGCTCTTCTATGTCATTTTTATTAAAATCGGGTAAACACGAATGATTTCCTTCATATATGATTAACTTTTCCTAAAAAAAATAACATCATATTATTTTCTTGATATTAGCAATTTAAAAAATCTAAAAATGTTGCTGTAATGGTTTTCAATAATAAATACATAAATCTGAGACAACACACGATCAGTAAGCTGTGGTAACCAGATACAACGAAGGTTCAACCAACAAGCGCTCTGACCCAACAGAAATATCGTTTTGTTAACACCAGGATTAATGCGGAAATTGAACCTTATCCTTATCCTTATGTCTAAAACGACGTTCTTGAACATTACGTTAAACGGGTCGTTAAGAATGTTAAATCAAACTATATTTATTCATATAGACTACAAAATAGTTCATAATATGGAAAGGTCTAAAATCACAAACGAAGTAGACACATAATTAATACATAAATATGTCGCTAAGCGACATTGATCGATATTGTGGGCTAAGCGTGCGAGGACGTCCGCACGTCAGCATGGCCGTGTCGGCGTCACATTGTAAACAACACGTGCATCGGGCTGCGCTGTAGCACTATGGCGCCGTAGCGCGCTACGACATTCTCCCACCTCCTCGCTGCTGGGCGGAGTTAGTGATCGCTACGTCGTTGCCCCACCTACAATAATACCGTATAAAAGAGTCCGCACGGCGGCGAAATGGCATTCTACCTTCAGGCGTTGCCCGGTGCACAGCAGTGTGATTCTGTAAGACCTCATTCTAAAATTCGAATCTGAATCCGCGGTGAGTTTCTTGATTGGCATTCTATAAACTCGGTTGATAGTTCGAACTTACACTAGCACTGCCCTTGCGAGCGTGTCAGCGAGTTGAACTAAATATAAAGTGAGATTTTGACAGATAAAGTATGAGATGACGTAAGAAGTGGTATTCAGTAAGGTAATTCCACCGTCACTTCGACGTTCACTTCGCACTCGAACACGATTCAAAGTGTCAAATAAAAAGCATCTATTTTACGAGTGAGATTATAAGAAATCCTATAAAAACAGTGTTAAAATAATATTTCTATGTCGCAGTGTTAAAAATAAGTACAATAACTATAATTTGTGGTTAAAAACTACTTTTTAGGCGTTTGTGTTAAGTGAATACCTACGATAACGTGAATATAAAGCGATAACGATGGCCAGAATGTTTTTGTTTAAATATTTATTAGAAGAGGCACATGCTTTAGATAAACTAGAAAAGCATCGACAATGTAACCAAATTCGAAGTTTATCTTTAATAACCCGAAATGACGCCTATGTGAGCGTATATAGATTATCAAAGGAACTAATTGACCAACTAGCTAGAGTATGAGTTACTGCTTCTGATAAAGCCCACAAAACGTCTTACTCGTGTAAAAGTAAGTGCTTCATTTTATTAAGTATAAAGTTACTTTTGTAAGTATTTAAACACAGTTTACAGCTGATAGATTTTTTACCAAGCACACCAACATAATTTATCGCATAAAACTCATGAAAACAATATACATATTAAGGATTAACTCTTTAGGCTGTTTCCCTGATAGCTATGTTTGCATCTTAGTCTAAGGACCCTATATTTATAGTTATAATAAAGGTACTTGGTATTTATTATGCATGTAGGTAAATAACCAAATTGGTCCCTATTTTGTTTTTACTAGATCTAGATTACCTAATTTTTTTATTGATTTATTGTTTCACAGATATTATGCACTTTGTCATTCTTGGCTAATGGAAGTTATCAGAAAATAATAAAAGAAAATATAAGGACATAATTATCGCAACCATCAGCATCTCGTTGCATAAATGAAGTAGTGGAAGCTCTTAATAATCCAGCAATAGTAAAAATATATATAAGGTTCCCTCAAAGTATACAAGAAAGACAAATGTTAAAAGATAGGTTAGTAGGTACTTATAGTAAAATTAAAGTGACCCTTCTTTGATTTTTACATATTTGTGATAGTTAATTATGTTAGTGGTTACTTTAAATTACAGGTTCTACAAAAATTTTGGCTTTCCAGCAGCTCTTGGGTGTGTCGATGGCACTGGTGGCATTGAAAAAACCAGTAGAGAATGAAGAATGTTTTTACTGCCACAAAGGTTACCATGCAAGAAATGTGCAATTGGTAAAATGGATTCCAATATTGTAATCTATTACTATTATTATAGTATTCAATTAGTCTTCATATTATTTCTTTTTTATATTTTTAGTTTTCAGATAACAGATGCAGATCTAAATATTTTAAATGTGGATCCAAGACAATGGTGGAGCTACTCATGATAGCTTCATTTTTAACTATGGTGTTATAAAAGCCCAATAAGAAGCATTAACAAATGCTGGTGAAGAAGTTGTTTTACTTGGTTAGTTAATCCCTCCCTACCCCTACTTCAGAATATAAGCCTAATTAGGTAGGTATAAAAACTACATAATTATTTGTTATTTACCTATTAATTATTTTCAGGTGATTCAGGATATGCTCAGCACGCCTACCTTATGACGCCAATTAGTGGTGCTGAAGATAATTCCCCAGAAGCTTTCTACAATGACCGTCACTTAACTGCTTGCAATTCAGTAGAGAGAACAATTGATATCCTAAAAGGACGATTTAGGTGCTTGTTAGAACACAGAGTGCTCAATTATTATACAGAGGTAGTTGCAAAAATAGTTATTGCATGTTGTGTTTTGCACAACAAGTGCAATCGCGCAGGAATGCACAAAATTGCACTGAATTCACAATTTCAGAAGAAGAGAGACTAGAAGAGCTCCAAACAATTGCTGAAGTTCAAAGGAGGCAAACTAGGGATTTGTCATCTAACGCCGATTTAGCTCTAGGGAAACTACGTAGGCGAAACTAAGTAAATATGCTATGGTGTTCACATCATGATTAATTTATTTTTTTGTGTGTGAGGCGGGTCGTTACGTTCCCCAGCGGAGCGATGGTTGGTTCATACGTCGTGCTCGTGAACGGGTGCCGCCAGTGGGAACGGTTAGTATATTGTATTATAATTATTTATTTATTTATCCTTCAAGCACAAAAATGTACAGAGGTGGACTTAATGCCACAGGCATTTTCTATCAGTCAACCTTTGGGTGATGCAGAGACAAACAGATGTAGGTGCAATAGCGAGAATTGAGGAAAAAAAACATCTATTTAAATATAAAGATATACATAAGTATATACCTATTAAAAACTATAAATATAATAAATACACCTAATTATATATAAATATAAGCACAAATAAGACAAAAAATGGGAAAACATTACCGTTGTGATAATAATAATATAATTGACTATGTCTGGATGATAATTGAGTACCTATGTCATGTTCACTCTAAACGTGATGCACACGGTAAAGAACATGTAGCTAACATGAACATAGGTGCGATAATAAGTCTGCAGTGTCAAATTAAACCAAATCGAAACAAATCACCAATGGACTTTCAATAAAACTGTGCTAGTATTCGTTAAAAGTGATAAATTCACAAGTTAAAGCCCCACCCCAAAACACACACTGCAGGATCTAACTCTTATGATAGTTAGTTGTTTTTGTAAATAGATAGATAAATATATGTAAAAGACAGAGGTCAACAACCCTTAACCCCAACTTAGAAAGGGTTGTTGACCTCTGTCTTTTATATTTACTGGGAGAAATTGTGGTAGATTCAATAGATTTCTATTTTTAGCACATCAGGAAATGTATAAAATGAAACCAAATCCAAACTTATCACCAATGGACTTTCAATAAAACCGCTTTAGTATCCGTTTAAAAGTGTTTTATTTATTCAGTCAATCATTTATTTCAAATAGGCACATGAAAAGGCATTTTTGAATGTCAACAATTACAATAAAATAGAATTGATTGTAGTCGCCCCTTCCAAAAGGTAGTGTTCATATGGAGAAGAATGGACAAGAAAATCCACCGTTATTCTTTAAAAATGTTTTACAAGGTTTTGTATACATTCATTATATAATTATATGTGAAGACGATGCACCTAGAATAAAATTAGTCTACCACAAAAGGTAAAAAGAAAAATGAAGCAAAACATAACATAACATCACGCCTTGTTTCCCCGAAGGGTTGGGCAGAGGTGTACCTGTAGTACACCCACATTTACTCAGTAATGTTTTTAAGTCCCATGTAATAGGGGGCGAGCCTATTGCCATCAACCAGGAAAAATTAAAGACTGGTCTACTACTGAGAAATTCCTGTTGGAAAAACCCAATAATACTTTGCCCGACTTGGGAATCAAACCCACAACCTCATTCTCAACAGTAGAACTTGCAACCACTAGACCAACGAGGCAGTCTGGTCAAAAATAAAGTAATGACAAGTAAATCAACTATGTGATAGACACATGGTTCTCACATATTTACAATATATATTATATTAACTTATATTACTACACCCTATCTCTATTTTTAACCTCTGCCAATGCTTGCAGCCCTTTCCCCACTGCAGCCACAGCTTCAGCTAAGATATTATCTCTCTCTGCACTCCTTTCATCCATGGCCCTTTCTCTTTCCACACTCCTCTCCAGAAAGGGTTGCAGGATTTGTGCGCTTAGTCGAACTGGATATTCTGAAACAACAGAAACAATCCTAAAAAGGTCTATTATAATAATTAAGTATTGAAATTTCCAATTACAGAAAGTTGCTAAAGTGCCACAGTAAATAATAGCACTTAAAATTTCAACAAGAAATTAAAAAAAAATCTCATAACATAGATTGTATTTTTAATAATAATCAACAAAAATAAAAAAGTAAAGTAGATAAGTTGTTACCTCCTAAAACTATAGCTCGGGTCAGAGTGTAGCTGATCTGTTCTCAAGATATGATTTGAGTCTTCATAGTCACAGTTTATACTTACTGTGTTGTCACAGTAAGTGTAGGTATACTGTGACTATGAATCTCTCTCTACCCAGACACATACCTGCAAAATGCTTTGGCTTATTCCAACAGTTGAGCTGGATGAGGAAGCAAACAGTCTTCTCGAAATTGCAGGATCAGGTAGTCTGTAATTATGAGTGTGCTCTTGACAATCCTCAATCAGTTCGGAACCCTGAAAAGTAAATTGGGTAAAATATTACTCCATAATTATCTTTCTTGTGGAATAAAATTAGTGAGAAATATGTTGACTGAAAATAGTCTGTAGGTACTCTAAAGATAAATTAGTATTTGAATTATATTAGTAATTAATTATAATATAGATAGGTACTACATTTAGATCTAATAGAATGAAATCTAGACACATCAGATTTATAGTAGTGGGTATGTACCTAGTAGAAAAATACCAAAATTTAAACTTACTTCATGATTATTTCACAATTATTTTCGGCACTACACAACAACATAAACAACGCAACGTACTGTCAACATATTGTGACATATTTTTTTTTCGTAAGCGAAGCATAGATTATAAATTCATGGCAAGAATTTAGTTTTCTGTTTTATTACTTATTATTAGCTGCCTCAAATTCTTTTAAATAAGAAATTTATATTTAAACATCTTAAGCTAAAATTCTGTGCCAAAAACTCAACAATCGTGTCAAAAAACTGGAATCGATAAAACTTTACTAACATTTTGTTGAGTATGGTAGTCACTAGTATTGTCATTGGTCACTTCGGAGCTCACTTCACTTTGCAAGTGACTAGGTGATGCTTACAGAATGCAAAATCAAGGTCATTTTGAACCTTAAGCGAAGTGAGAGTGAATAGCGAAGTGAGATGCGAGTTTTTGTTTGAATTTTACAGAATCGACGTGCAGGTTGTATTGCTTTCAATTATTGTTACTCTGCCTCTCTGTACATTGTTACTATTTTGTGTAAACTAAGCTATTACTGGGTGTCATGGCTATTTGTGTCTTGAAACTGATTAAGTGTAGTTTCGTGTAAAATTAATTGATTAAATAATTTATAAGAAAATCTAAATTCTTATTATTTAAATAACCTCTTTTATTTTACAATATATCTGATCCTGTGCCTTTATCAGAAGCGGGATCAGACCCACTCCCACCTTTATCTGGGACTGCCAGTAATTTAATACAGGAACAAATGTAATTTTTTTCGGCTAGTATGGAATCAATTATAAAAAAAAAAAAAACTGCAGATAGTATGACACCTAGCTACATGACACCCAGTACGCAGTCAATGCTGGTTCCTTTCAATCCTAATGCACCTGAAACCGACATGATCAACTGGTGTGCGTTAAAATCAAGCCAGATAATATTTCATGGGTTGTTGTTAAGGAAATGGTGGTCTTTAATTTTTTTAAATCCAAGACAGTGAAGGATCATTTTGATTTAATTATCAAAATTCAAATTGATAATAAAGTCGAGGCAGGAATGCGAATTTACCGGAAAATGTACTAACCGGTTTCGGCATATCTATCCTGTCACAGTGCAATGACAAAATTTGGCCTAAACTCAATTCTGTCGTTATAAACGATAAGAATCAACTCTTCCGCATACTGCGCAGCTTCTCATTAAAGAGAAGAATTGAAGAACCAGGTACGTCTGAATCGTACACGAAAATGCCCCGTCCGTCAACACAATTTCAGAGAAATTGCAATTCGATCGGTTCTAATAACGTTAATTGCTCACTCCAAATAAAATTCCCAACCATGGTACAAAACTGTCTTCTCGATGTTACATATCATATCATGTCTTGCCTGACGAATTTCTAAATAAAAACGTATTATTAGGTCCCGTCATTTTGGGGCAAGGAATATCCGTTGTAGTTAGTAACGATGCCTTAACTTTTTCCAAAAATAAAATTTCAAATCTTAGCTCTAAATTGGAAATGCCTCTTGACATTAATTCGATTGACACAGATCTTACCGGTAAAGAAAAGGAACTTTTGATTGAAATAAATATTCCTCATATTTTATACAAAATCTTCCGATTACGCGTATTTATACCAAAGAGCTAAAATCGATCTCATAAATCCAAATAAAACTGTACATAGGCGACCTTACAGGCTATTTAGGAACACAAGACAACACAAGTATACACCGAGTTAGGAATCGTTTATAACAAGGTTCAAGAATTACTAGATGTTTACATAATTCGAGAAAATTCTTCGCCTTTCGCGAGTCACATATTATTAATTTAAAAAAGGGACGGTAGCGATCGTATGTGTGTTGATTACCGGGAACTTAATAGCAATACTCGACCAGACAGCTATCCTTTACCACTAATTAGTGATCAAATCGATAAGTTACATGGGGCTTGTTTCTTCTCTAATTTGGATATGGCCACTGGATTTCACTAATTTGCGTCCATAAGGAGTCTATAGAAAACTGCTTTTGTTATACCTTCGGGTCAATTTGAGTACCTAACCATGCCGTTTGTTTTACGAAACGCTCCACAGGTTTTTCAAAGGGCTATAAATACGGCACTTAAACCTCCTGAATCAGAGACCGTTCAAGAAGGGTTGGTTCGTTTAAATAGATTAACTTTAAAAAATGTTCATTTATGAAGACAAAAATTTAATATCTGGGCATCGTAATATCCTCTGGAGAGGTTGGACCAAGTGCTCATAAGGTTGAAGCCCTAAAAAATATCCCTCCTCCAAGCACTGCTACTCATGTTCATCAATTTACAGGCATGGCCACATATTTTCGACAATTAATTCCAAATTTCTCAAAATTGATGAAACCTTTGTATCCTCTAACCGCGGTCAAAAAGGAAATACATCGTACATCAGAAAATAGTAAAATATGTCATTTCTGACAGTTAAAAAAAATTGACCCTTTACCCATCGAACTCCACACTGATGCAAAAAGTGAAGGATATGAGGCTATACTAAAAAAAAAAAAAAAGTCTACCTCACGTTGTCGCTTATTTTAGTCAGAAAACCACAAGTGCTGAAAGTTGTTATCATTCGTATGAATTGGAAACATTAGCCGTAGTTAAATCTGTGGAACATTTTCGACATTACCTATATAGGCGTAAATTTACCGTTTTTACGGACTGTAACGCCTTAAAGGCCTCTCATTCCAAAAAGAACATTATACCTAGAGTACACCGGTAGTACAGTCAGTACAGGTGGTGTTGCAGTCGTATGACTTTGATATAATTTACAAAGAGGGAAAAAATATAGCACATGCAGTCTTTCTTTCACGTAATCATGCTGACACATCTTTTACTCATAAACCAGCTAAAATTGTAAATTTGGCTGAACTAGAGAGGTGTTGGTTATCTATAAAACAACGTGATTCTGAAATATCAGCCATTATTTCCAAATTCCGTTCAAATTACTTGTCGTCTGAAATATCACACACATACGATATTAGACAGGGCATACTTTATCGTAAGATCTAATGTAATAAAACCACTAAATGGTTACCAATATTGCCACACTCTTTAACCTGATCAATGATTAATCATGGACACAGCGAAATAAAACACCATGGTTATGAAAAAAAACGCTCGATAAATTATACGATCCTTATTGGTTCCAAAAAATGTTCAAACTTAAAAAAAAAGAAAAAAAAAGCGTATGCTCACTATAGTTGAAACATATTCGGACAGCTTATGGCAAAATCATGTAGGCGACATCCAATTAACACTCAATAGTACTCGTTGTAGAGTAACAGGGTTCACGCCCTTGGAATTAATGTTTGGTATTAAGGGCAGTTCATTAAGGATATCAAGAGTATCTACTAATAATCCTAATGAAGATAGGTTAAACCTCGAAACCATTCGATCCGATGCTTCTGCTAGTATAAAAAGCTGGCTCAATATGACACAGGTCGATTTAACAAGGGTAAAGCTATAGTTAAACCTTTTTCAGTAGGTGACTCTGTCTTTGTTAAATGCGAAGAAAGACACCAAACGAAACTAGACTGTAAATACAAAGGCCACCTTTAAAATAACCGCTATTTTGGAAAATGATGGGTACGAATTAAAACACATTAATGGAAACAATAGAGTCTACAAATACTCTAACGAAAACTTGCGAGAAGTACCCCGTGGTCAGTCATTGTTTTTGGAAATCGCAGAAAATTTTGATGAGGATGACGTGTCGGCGGATAATAACAACACAGAGGTTCTTGTTCACGAGACTAGGCAACATAAAGTTAAACTGGACCGGATCTAGCTAGGCCGAACGAATATTGTTCCTTTAGCTTAATTAACAAATAGCTCAATACTTTGGTTGATGTACAAGTGCTTCTGTTACAATGTTAATTGATTCAGGGCCAATAGATTCTACTGAAACAGCACGTAAACCAGGGTTTCTACAATTTGCATTATTATGAGAACTGGTAGACTTTTAGCAGACATGGTATCACTATTGACAGAAGTATCACTATTGGCAGACATGGTATTATTATTGGCAGAGATAGTATCACTGAATATCATCAAAGTTAATAATATTAACTTTGATGATATTCAGTCTACTAATAGTGATACTATCTCTGCCAATAATAATACCATGTCTGCCAATAGTGATACCTCTGTCAATAGTGATACCATGTCTGCTAAAAGTGACCACCATGTGAGTACCATGTCTGCTATTGGCAGACATGGTATTATTATTGGCAGAGATAGTATCACTGAATATCATCAAAGTTAATAATATTAACTTTGATGATATTCAGTCTACTAATAGTGATACTATCTCTGCCAATAATAATACCATGTCTGCCAATAGCAGACATTGCAGACATATATTGGCAGAGATAGTATCACTGAATATCATCAAAGTTAATAATATTAACTTTGATGATATTCAGTCTACTAATAGTGATACTATCTCTGCCAATAATAATACCATGTCTGCCAATAGCAGACATGGTACTCACATGGTGGTCACTTTTAGCAGACATGGTATCACTATTGACAGAGGTATCACTATTGGCAGACATGGTATTATTATTGGCAGAGATAGTATCACTATTAGTAGACTGAATATCATCAAAGTTAATATTATTAACTTTGATGATATTCAGTGATACTATCTCTGCCAATAATAATACCATGTCTGCCAATAGTGATACTTCACTGGCACTGGCAGACATGGTATTATTATTGGCAGAGATAGTATCACTGAATATCATCAAAGTTAATAATATTAACTTTGATGATATTCAGTCTACTAATAGTGATACTATCTCTGCCAATAATAATACCATGTCTGCCAATAGTGATACCTCTGTCAATAGTGATACCATGTCTGCTAAAAGTGACACTACATCTACCAGTTCTCATAATAATGCAAATTGTAGAAACCCTGGTTTACGTGCTGTTTCAGTAGAATCTATTGGCCCTGAATCAATTAACATTGTAACAGAAGCACTTGTACATCAACCAAAGTATTGAGCTATTTGTTAATTAAGCTAAAGGAACGATAATCGTTCGGCCTAGCTAGATCCGGTCCAGTTTAACTGAAGGGATACACCTGAAGGGCAAAACTATTGCCGGACCAGGGGACTGATCTTGTAGGGTCAGAAGTTGACCGGACCAAGCCTTGTAGAGTCATAGCTGACTGGACCAAGTGGTTAAATATTTGGAGGGTCAGAAGTTGACCGGACCAAGCCTTGTAGAGTCATAGCTGACTGGACCAAGTAGTTAAATATCTGAAGGGTATAAGTAGACCGGACCAGAAACAATAGCAGGATGACCAAACGGTACTTAATCAGTTTTTCATGTTCTAGATGTGGCATTGTGGGCTAAGCGTGCGAGGACGTCCGCACGTCAGCATGGCCGTGTCGGCGTCACATTGTAAACAACACGTGCATCGGACTGCGCTGTAGCACTATGGCGCCGTAGCGCGCTACGACATTCTCCCACCTCCTCGCTGCTGGGCGGAGTTAGTGATCGCTACGTCGTTGCCCCACCTACAATAATACCGTATAAAAGAGTCCGCACGGCGGCGAAATGGCATTCTACCTTCAGGCGTTGCCCGGTGCACAGGTTGTATTGCTTTCAATTATTGTTACTCTGCGTCTCTGTACATTGTTACTATTTAAATTCTTAATTAAAAAATCTAAATTCTTATTATTTAAATAACCTCTTTTATTTTACAATATTACTGATCCTGTGCCTTCAAATACAATAGAGTAAACAAATTTGGTATTACCGATGATACCACCTAGGAATAATAAATAAAATGGCGGCATTGGTAAAAAACTTAACTTAAAAAAAATAAACTTTACTTACTGATATTTTTATAAGTCATTTGCACTTTTTCTTTCTGTTTGTGCACTCCCACGTCTCCGAGCCATTTTTGTTTTTTCTTTTTAAACAATATTGGTGACCCGCATTTAAAATTATTGTTCCATGCCGTCTTTTTATATACACGAGGTCACTTTGACCGGAACTAGAAGTTGCGCCTTGTTCTGACATGATTTAAGATAACACTAATGCAAATACGATTTATTTTGCTTTTGAGACACAAAGCAACAAGTGTCATAAATAAAATTACGCCATACATGCTAAATTACACTTTATGTCGTTTTCTTAAAGTTCCTATTTATTCTACCCCAAGTGGCTTTGTTTGTTGAGAGGGTGAATATCCATTGTTTTTCTTATCGCTGAAACCGTTTTATGTAACATCATGCATGCTGATTTAGACTATATGTCATTTCCATTACAGTCCCTATTTATTTTTTATCTCGTTATCAAGGACAAAAGGATACTGGAAACTGAGAAAGAATACTACATAAGATGATTGATGACTACTACATAATATGAGTAACGTAACTAAATAAAAGTCTTAATATATCTGAGATTTAACGGTGTTTTGTTGAAATATTTTTAATTTGTTTTCTTAATAAAATATTCTAAACACACACTCTAGTTATATGTTTTAATAAAAATGAGTTTATATAAACATATACATTATTTTTATATTTCCGTTTAACATTTAGATACGCATAATTTAAAAGGTAAAATAACGAATTTGTCTTTTTTTTTAGATTAGAGGCAGGTTTAGTATAAGTTGCCTCATCCTTTTATTCTCTACGATGGAGAAAGCAATGTACAGCGAAACTGAAGTGGGGGCAATGACTTCCCAGTCACCGCCGGTGGCGACTGGGAAATTTGATTCCCATTTGCCTCCGGTGGCAATCCCCGCGGGGGCGACTGGGAATGAACGGAATACTGTATCGGTAAGGTGAATTTTGAATTAGTAGGTATATAAAAAATTTCCTCAGTTTTTCCGAGGTAGCCACGCGCGTGAGGTGTCAAAACACGCACACGCGTCTGCGCGCGGGATAATGAAAAACGGAGTTTTTGAGGTGGGTGCCGAACAAAATTTTGAATTTATAGCGAAAAAACGTACCTAATTTATAGCAGAAAAATAGGTGTTTATAGATTATTTGTTTCTACCAACCAACGAGACAGAACGCGAAACGCGGTCCAACTTGAAGTTGTGGCAGGTAAGTAATTATAAATCGCAAAATTACTGGCGTTAAACTGAAAATCTTCGAGTTATTCGAGATTTTTGTGTTTTTACGAAGTGAAATTTACGAAAACTAGATTTAATTATTTTTTTAGTAAATAGATGAGTAAGGATAGTTAGGAAAGCGGGGCAGAGCCCAATTAAGACTAAGTAACTGCGCCGAAAACCGCTTCCAAATCCGTCTCCTTAGTGCAAAGTTATTGTAATTAATGTTGAATACTGTATCGGTAAGGTGAATTTTGAATTTGTAGGTATATAAAAATTTTCCTCAGTTTTTCCGAGGTAGCCACGCGCGTGAGGTGTCAAAACACGCGCACGCGTCTGCGCGCGGGCTAATGAAAAACGGAGTTTTTGAGGTGGGTGCCGAACAAAATTTTGAAGTTATAGCGAAAAAACGTACCTAATTTATAGCAGAAAAATAGGTGTTTATAGATTATTTTTTTCTACCAACCAACGAGACAGAACGCGAAACGTGGTCCAACTTGAATTTGTGGCAGGTAAGTAATTATAAATCGCAAAATTACTGGCGTTAAACTGAAAATCTTCGAGTTTTTCGAGATTTTTGTGTTTTTACGAAGTGAAATTTACGAAAACTAGATTTCATTATTTTTTTAGTAAATAGATGAGTAAGAATAGTTGGGAAAGCGGGGCAGAGCCCGATTAAGACTAAGTAACTGCGCCGAAAACCGCTTACAAATCCGTCTCCTTAGTGCAAAGTTATTGTAATTAATGTTGAATACTGTATCGGTAAGGTGAATTTTGAATTAGTAGGTACTCGTATATAAAAATTTTCCTCAGTTTTTCCGAGGTAGCCACGCGCGTGAGGTGTCAAAACACGCGCACGCGCTAATGAAAAAACGGAGTTTTTGAGGTGGGTGCCGAACAAAATTTTATTTTTATTTATTTATTTATTTATTTATTTATTTAAACATACATCTACCATTACAGCTAACCAATGCGGTAAATGCGCCTTAATTAATACTTAATGGTTACTTATAAACTAATACCTATAACTAATTACAAACAAAGCATTCCTTGTGAATTCACCCAGAGAACAACAGAATAGGTCCGTCTCACTCGCTATAAGGTTGAGCGTGCGGAGTGCACGCGTCAGCGGCGCCTCTTTTAAAAGGTTGGTCCGAGCACGCGGCTCCACTAGCAGTGGAGGCTGCCGTCGCCGCCACACGTACCTGTCCGGAACACACAGACTCACCTGGCCTAAAATAACTGCATTATGCACCTTCCCTCTCAGTAATTTAAATATATATGATGCGAGTGCAAGATCCCTCCTAACCCTTAGCTCGTTGTATCCTACCATACCTAAAATAAATAAGGTAGGATACATTAACGGGTAAAAGGGATAGACTCCGTAATAACGCTTGTATAAATATCTTATAAATTTATTTTGTACCCTCTCCAGCATGAGACTATATTTAGCTTCATGCGGAGCCCAAATGACTGCATTACATTCTAACTGGCTCCTCACCAATGCATTATATAATGCTATAATAGCTTTCACATTGGTGAAGGCTCGGACCGTACGAAGCATGAAACCTAAATTTCTGTACGCTCTTTTACAGCTACGCATGATATGATCCCGAAAAGTCAAACCGGTGTTAAATACTACTCCCAAGTCCTTGACTTCTGTGACCCGCTCCATAGGCAACCCGTCAATATAGTAGGTATGTAAGATGGGATTGTGTGCACGAGAAAAAGTGATGGTCACACACTTCGAGCTATTAAATTGCAAGAGATTATCTTTGCTCCATCTCACTACCCTATCGATGTCCCTTTGTAGCCTGCCACAGTCATCGCTACTCTTTATCGCGAGGGACAATTTGAGGTCGTCGGCAAACAACAGACAAGAAGCGTCTAGGACTACTTCTGGTAGGTCGTTTACCACCAGAAGAAAGCCCAAAGGGCCAAGGTTACTACCTTGACTTACCCCGGACCTAGTGAAATATGGATCTGACACGTGTCCCGCATATTCCACATATTGCTGCCTATCCCTCAAATAACTGGCAAAAAACTGGAGAGAGTGTGGGGTGAAACCAATACCTGCAAACTTTTTAAGTAAAATGTCATTTTCGACTAGATCGAATGCTTTTCTGAAGTCGAAGTAAGCAGCATCAGTTTGCCCCCCACTATCCACCGTTGGCACCAGATGAGCCATGTGGCAGAGAAGATTACTGGTGGTACTTCTTCCCGGTCGAAACCCATGCTGAGCGTCTGACAGCTGTGCGCTAACCTGAAGAAATATGCTCTTATGTATAGCAGTTTCCATCACCTTCGCCGGCGTAGACAATACCGCAACTGGTCTGTACCCATCCACCGATTCTGCTGACCCTGCTTTCGGAACCGGAACAACGCGGGTCACTTTCCACCTCTCCGGAAACACGGCAGCTTTGAGGCACTGGTTATAAATATGAAGAAGCGGCCTAGCCAGCGCTACTCGACAATCCCTAAATATGTAAGGCGGAATGCCATCAGGCCCTGCGGACCGTTTCGGCTTCAGATCTTGAAGCGCACGACTCACGTCTCCTAATTGTAATTGGTGCAAGTGCACTCGCGCTGCTCCGTTTCCGCTACCTGCGGTGGTTATAGCCGCGTCCACATCCAACTCCGGTCGCTCTTCCCTATACACAGAATAAAAGTAAGCCGCAAACTCTTCCACAGACCGCTGCCCAGATAATGCCACCCCATCTTTCAAGATAGCTTGCGGGCTTCTCCTACCCCTTTTAGACTTGGCATAATTCCAAAAAGATTTGGGATCACTAAGCATTTGCCCTTGAACCCGGCTCCGATATTGTTCCTGTGCCACTACTAACATATTTTTAATGTTGGTTCTACACCGAGCAAATGCTTCGTAATCGACCCTTGACCCGCTTGCCTTGTACTGTTGGTGCAGAGAAGCCTTCAACCTTATGTCGCGAATTATTTCAACAGTGTACCACTCAGGATAAATGTACCTTGAGTTTCCACGACTTCGCTTTTTTTTGGGTACACAGTCATCTATAATAGAATTAATAATATCATAAAAATAATTTAAACCTACTTCTAAGTCCATTTCATACAACGGAGTCCAGTCTACGGCTGTAATTAATGAATATAATGACAAAAAGTCGGCTTTATTAAAGTTCCACCCGTCTGGTAAACATGCGTTATCGTCAGGTGTGGCTGAGCCTGCTGAGCCGGGGAGCCGGCGCAGGCGCGTGTGGGTACTAACCGAGATCTCGAGCGGCGGGTGGTACGCGTCTACCGGTACGAGCGGCGCCTCCGCCGCGCGCACGCTCACACTCCCTCCCTTCGCCAGCGTACTCAACACCAAATCCAACTGACGACCATTACAATTTCCCACTGCGTTACTCTGAGTGAATTCACAAAAAGTATGAAAGTATTCATAATAATTACTTATGGCTACAGAACACGAATATAAGTTAAAATCACCTAGAACTAGTATATCCCTATACTTATTACAAAATTGTTCAATGATGCTAAATAGTAACATGTATTCATTATCATTACTACCAGGTGGAATATAGACGACACAAAGTAAAAACATAAATCGGTTACGTAGGTAAACAGTAGCACAAACCAGTTCGAACATATGATCGTCCACGCTGACGTCATCGGGTAGTGACACTCGCCGCAACTCAAAACGCGGTGTGGCCACGAGACACGCGCCGCCTTGTTTACGTCCATCCGCTCGGTCACACCGCAAAATAGAAAATCCAGGTGGAATTATTTCTGCATCATGGATGGAGTCATTGCAGCCCGTTTCGGTGATGGCAAACAAGTCTGCATTTGCCGTTGAAATATTGGTATAAAATTCCTCTAGCTTTGTTCGTAGTCCGCGCACGTTTTGATACAATATTTCAACGGAGTTACTTGGGGTTTCTAGGGTTGCTGGTTGCTCTACGAAACCACACCCATTCCGCAAATTCTATATTAACTGCCCAGTTTTCAGGCTGACATAACTTATCGTATTTGCTCTCAGGAACTCCGATGATAAATGATGCATAATCCCTTTCCGTTTTATGTTTTATTTTTTCAACTTTAATTTGTACTTCTTCTTCATAAATTTTCTTAACATATTTTTCTAAACTGTCTATTGTTGTTTGTTTTTGCAAACGCCATACGTGTAAGAATCTTTTCTTTTCCGTACCCTGTATGTCGATTGAACTCGTGTTTCCGCCTTTTCTTACTTCACTGTTCGAGTGTCTGTTTTTTTTTCGTGTTACAGCAGTCCAATTTCCTTCTCTTTCTGGTTCTTCCTTTTCCAAAATAAATACATTCTCAGACCTCCTCTCACTATTTACTACTGGAATCTGTTCCTTATTTGATACTTCTCTCGCCGATTTTGTGGCCACAGATTCCTTCGCTGGTACATTATTATCAACTACCTGCTTCTGCTTATCTTTGACGGCTTTTGCAAAAGACGGTGTCAAGCTTTTAGAGCCTTGAGTTTGATTTGGCACTCTTGCCTGACTTTCCTTTACACTGGTTTCTAGGCTCTCATTTCTTTCCATCAGCGTTTTAATTCTTGCTTCAAGTATTTCAACTTTATTTGCTTTTTCCTGTACTACCCCCAATATTTGTTTTACTTCCTTTAACTCTTTTTCCGTATTGATAAATCTATTTTGCAATAACACATAATTTTTCCGCTGCTGCTCTAAATGAGACTTCACTTCCCATCGAAATTCCCGTATCTCGTCTAGAAGTAGACTCTCCGTATCAATTACTTCACTTGTATTCCGACGACTGCCTCTCTCGGCAGTGTTCACATGGCTGATCGGTGAAAACGTTTTGCTGGCGACTGCAGTTCCCCGAACAGGTGTGTCTGTATTACCTCTTTTCGGCATTGTGCATGTGCACTCGGGACATATCCACAGACTCCTGTATTCCGGCGTGAAAGCTTTAGCATCTTCCGTTGTTAAGGCCAGGCAACTAAGGTGGAATTTCTTCTTGCATTTTACTCGCGAACACTCCATAAACATTGAATTGTTAACACCAGCATCACAGCCGCTACACTTCGCCTCCATTTAAAACTTCAAATAGTAAAATATAAATATTTGTGATTTAGTGACACACACGATACGTAACACGTCCGTACGCGTCCGTGCGTACGCGAATTTGAATTTATAGCGAAAAAACGTACCTAATTTATAGCAGAAAAATAGGTGTTTATAGTTTTTTTTTTTGTACCAACCAACGAGACAGAACAGGAAACGCGGTCCAACTTGAAGGTGTGGCAGGTAAGTAATTATAAATCGCAAAATTACTGGCGTTAAACTGAAAATCTTCGAGTTGTTCGAGATTTTTGTGTTTTTACGAAGTGAAATTCACGAAAACTAGATTTAATTATTTTTTTAGTAAAAAGATGAGTAAGGATAGTTGGGAAAGCGGGGCAGAGGCCAATTAAGACTAAATAACTGTGCCGAAAACCGCTTCCAAATCCGTCTCCTTAGTGCAAAGTTATTGTTATTAATGTTGAATACTGTATCGGTAAGGTGCATTTTGAATTTGTAGGTATTTAAAAAATTTCCTCAGTTTTTCCGAGGTAGCCACGCGCGTGAGGTGTCAAAACACGCGCACGCGCTAATGAAAAAACGGAGTTTTTGAGGTGGGTGCCGAACAAAATTTTGAGAGATAGTATCACTGAATATCATCAAAGTTAATAATATTAACTTTGATGATATTCAGTCTACTAATAGTGATACTATCTCTGCCAATAATAATACCATGTCTGCCAATAGTGATACCTCTGTCAATAGTGATACCATGTCTGCTAAAAGTGACACTACATCTACCAGTTCTCATAATAATGCAAATTGTAGAAACCCTGGTTTACGTGCTGTTTCAGTAGAATCTATTGGCCCTGAATCAATTAACATTGTAACAGAAGCACTTGTACATCAACCAAAGTATTGAGCTATTTGTTAATTAAGCTAAAGGAACGATAATCGTTCGGCCTAGCTAGATCCGGTCCAGTTTAACTGAAGGGATACACCTGAAGGGCAAAACTATTGCCGGACCAGGGGACTGATCTTGTAGGGTCAGAAGTTGACCGGACCAAGCCTTGTAGAGTCATAGCTGACTGGACCAAGTGGTTAAATATTTGGAGGGTCAGAAGTTGACCGGACCAAGCCTTGTAGAGTCATAGCTGACTGGACCAAGTAGTTAAATATCTGAATGGTATAAGTAGACCGGACCAGAAACAATAGCAGGATGACCAAACGGTACTTAATCAGTTTTTCATGTTCTAGATGTGGCATTGTGGGCTAAGCGTGCGAGGACGTCCGCACGTCAGCATGGCCGTGTCGGCGTCACATTGTAAACAACACGTGCATCGGACTGCGCTGTAGCACTATGGCGCCGTAGCGCGCTACGACATTCTCCCACCTCCTCGCTGCTGGGCGGAGTTAGTGATCGCTACGTCGTTGCCCCACCTACAATAATACCGTATAAAAGAGTCCGCACGGCGGCGAAATGGCATTCTACCTTCAGGCGTTGCCCGGTGCACAGGTTGTATTGCTTTCAATTATTGTTACTCTGCGTCTCTGTACATTGTTACTATTTAAATTCTTAATTAAAAAATCTAAATTCTTATTATTTAAATAACCTCTTTTATTTTACAATATTACTGATCCTGTGCCTTCAAATACAATAGAGTAAACAAATTTGGTATTACCGATGATACCACCTAGGAATAATAAATAAAATGGCGGCATTGGTAAAAAACTTAACTTAAAAAAAATAAACTTTACTTACTGATATTTTTATAAGTCATTTGCACTTTTTCTTTCTGTTTGTGCACTCCCACGTCTCCGAGCCATTTTTGTTTTTTCTTTTTAAACAATATTGGTGACCCGCATTTAAAATTATTGTTCCATGCCGTCTTTTTATATACACGAGGTCACTTTGACCGGAACTAGAAGTTGCGCCTTGTTCTGACATGATTTAAGATAACACTAATGCAAATACGATTTATTTTGCTTTTGAGACACAAAGCAACAAGTGTCATAAATAAAATTACGCCATACATGCTAAATTACACTTTATGTCGTTTTCTTAAAGTTCCTATTTATTCTACCCCAAGTGGCTTTGTTGGTTGAGAGGGTGAATATCCATTGTTTTTCTTATCGCTGAAACCGTTTTATGTAACATCATGCATGCTGATTTAGATTAAATGTCATTTCCATTACAGTCCCTATTTATTTTTTATCTCGTTATCAAGGACAAAAGGATACTGGAAACTGAGAAAGAATACTACATAAGATGATTGATGACTACTACATAATATGAGTAACGTAACTAAATAAAAGTCTTAATATATCTGAGATTTAACGGTGTTTTGTTGAAATATTTTTAATTTGTTTTCTTAATAAAATATTCTAAACACACACTCTAGTTATATGTTTTAATAAAAATGAGTTTATATATACATATACATTATTTTTATATTTCCGTTTAACATTTAGATACGCATAATTTAAAAGGTAAAATAACGAATTTGTCTTTTTTTTTAGATTAGAGGCAGGTTTAGTATAAGTTGCCTCATCCTTTTATTCTCTACGATGGAGAAAGCAATGTACAGCGAAACTGAAGTGGGGGCAATGACTTCCCAGTCACCGCCGGTGGCGACTGGGAAATTTGATTCCCATTTGCCTCCGGTGGCAATCCCCGCGGGGGCGACTGGGAATGAACGGAATACTGTATCGGTAAGGTGAATTTTGAATTAGTAGGTATATAAAAAATTTCCTCAGTTTTTCCGAGGTAGCCACGCGCGTGAGGTGTCAAAACACGCACACGCGTCTGCGCGCGGGATAATGAAAAACGGAGTTTTTGAGGTGGGTGCCGAACAAAATTTTGAATTTATAGCGAAAAAACGTACCTAATTTATAGCAGAAATATAGGTGTTTATAGATTATTTGTTTCTACCAACCAACGAGACAGAACGCGAAACGCGGTCCAACTTGAAGTTGTGGCAGGTAAGTAATTATAAATCGCAAAATTACTGGCGTTAAACTGAAAATCTTCGAGTTATTCGAGATTTTTGTGTTTTTACGAAGTGAAATTTACGAAAACTAGATTTAATTATTTTTTTAGTAAATAGATGAGTAAGGATAGTTAGGAAAGCGGGGCAGAGCCCAATTAAGACTAAGTAACTGCGCCGAAAACCGCTTCCAAATCCGTCTCCTTAGTGCAAAGTTATTGTAATTAATGTTGAATACTGTATCGGTAAGGTGAATTTTGAATTTGTAGGTATATAAAAATTTTCCTCAGTTTTTCCGAGGTAGCCACGCGCGTGAGGTGTCAAAACACGCGCACGCGTCTGCGCGCGGGCTAATGAAAAACGGAGTTTTTGAGGTGGGTGCCGAACAAAATTTTGAATTTATAGCGAAAAAACGTACCTAATTTATAGCAGAAAAATAGGTGTTTATAGATTATTTTTTTCTACCAACCAACGAGACAGAACGCGAAACGTGGTCCAACTTGAATTTGTGGCAGGTAAGTAATTATAAATCGCAAAATTACTGGCGTTAAACTGAAAATCTTCGAGTTTTTCGAGATTTTTGTGTTTTTACGAAGTGAAATTTACGAAAACTAGATTTCATTATTTTTTTAGTAAATAGATGAGTAAGGATAGTTGGGAAAGCGGGGCAGAGCCCAATTAAGACTAAGTAACTGCGCCGAAAACCGCTTCCAAATCCGTCTCCTTAGTGCAAAGTTATTGTTATTAATGTTGAATACTGTATCGGTAAGGTGCATTTTGAATTTGTAGGTATTTAAAAAATTTCCTCAGTTTTTCCGAGGTAGCCACGCGCGTGAGGTGTCAAAACACGCGCACGCGCTAATGAAAAAACGGAGTTTTTGAGGTGGGTGCCGAACAAAATTTTGAATTTATAGCGAAAAAACGTACCTAATTTATAGCAGAAAAATAGGTGTTTATAGAATTTTTATTTTCTACCAACCAACGAGACAGAACAGGAAACGCGGTACAACTAGAAGGTGTGGTAGGTAAGTAATTGAAAATCGCAAAATTACTGGCGTTAAACTGAAAATCTTCGAGTTATTCGAGATTTTTGTGTTTTTACGAAGTGAAATTCACGAAAACTAGATTTAATTATTTTTTAAGCAGATAGATGAGTAAGGATAGTTTGGAAAGCGGGGCAGAGCCCAATTAAGACTAAGTAACTGCGCCGAAAACCGCTTCCTAATCCGTCTCCTTAGTGCAAAGTTATTGTAATTAATGTTGAATACTGTATCGGTAAGGTGCATTTTGAATTTGTAGGTATATAAAAATTTTCCTCAGTTTTTCCGAGGTAGCCACGCGCGTGAGGTGTCAAAACACGCGCACGCGCTAATGAAAAACGGAGTTTTTGAGGTGGGTGCCGAACAAAATTTTGAATTTATAGCGAAAAAACGTACCTAATTTATAGCAGAAAAATAGGTGTTTATAGAATTTTTATTTTCTACCAACCAACGAGACAGAACAGGAAACGCGGTACAACTAGAAGGTGTGGCAGGTAAGTAATTGAAAATCGCAAAATTACTGGCGTTAAACTGAAAATCTTCGAGTTATTCGAGATTTTTGTGTTTTTACGAAGTGAAATTCACGAAAACTAGATTTAATTATTTTTTAAGCAGATAGATGAGTAAGGATAGTTTGGAAAGCGGGGCAGAGCCCAATTAAGACTAAGTAACTGCGCCGAAAACCGCTTCCTAATCCGTCTCCTTAGTGCAAAGTTATTGTAATTAATGTTGAATACTGTATCGGTAAGGTGCATTTTGAATTTGTAGGTATATAAAAATTTTCCTCAGTTTTTCCGAGGTAGCCACGCGCGTGAGGTGTCAAAACACGCACACGCGTCTGCGCGCGGGATAATGAAAAACGGAGTTTTTGAGGTGGGTGCCGAACAAAATTTTGAATTTATAGCGAAAAAACGTACCTAATTTATAGCAGAAAAATAGGTGTTTATAGATTATTTTTTTCTACCAACCAACGAGACAGAACGCGAAACGTGGTCCAACTTGAAGTTGTGGCAGGTAAGTAATTATAAATCGCAAAATTACTGGCGTTAAACTGAAAATCTTCGAGTTTTTCGAGATTTTTGTGTTTTTACGAAGTGAAATTTACGAAAACTAGATTTCATTATTTTTTTAGTAAATAGATGAGTAAGGATAGTTGGGAAAGCGGGGCAGAGCCCAATTAAGACTAAGTAACTGCGCCGAAAACCGCTTACAAATCCGTCTCCTTAGTGCAAAGTTATTGTAATTAATGTTGAATACTGTATCGGTAAGGTGAATTTTGAATTAGTAGGTACTCGTATATAAAAATTTTCCTCAGTTTTTCCGAGGTAGCCACGCGCGTGAGGTGTCAAAACACGCGCACGCGCTAATGAAAAAACGGAGTTTTTGAGGTGGGTGCCGAACAAAATTTTGAATTTATAGCGAAAAAACGTACCTAATTTATAGCAGAAAAATAGGTGTTTATAGATTTTTTTTTTGTACCAACCAACGAGACAGAACAGGAAACGCGGTCCAACTTGAAGGTGTGGCAGGTAAGTAATTATAAATCGCAAAATTACTGGCGTTAAACTGAAAATCTTCGAGTTGTTCGAGATTTTTGTGTTTTTACGAAGTGAAATTTACGAAAACTAGATTTAATTAATTTTTAAGCAAATAGATGAGTAAGGATAGTTGGGAAAGCGGGGCAGAGCCCAATTAAAACTAAGTAACTGCGCCGAAAACCGCTTCCAAATCCGTCTCCTTAGTGCAAAGTTATTGTTATTAATGTTGAATACTGTATCGGTAAGGTGCATTTTGAATTTGTAGGTATATAAAAATTTTCCTCAGTTTTTCCGAGGTAGCCACGCGCGTGAGGTGTCAAAACACGCGCACGCGTCTGCGCGCGGGCTAATGAAAAACGGAGTTTTTGAGGTGGGTGCCGAACAAAATTTTGAATTTATAGCGAAAAAACGTACCTAATTTATAGCAGAAAAATAGGTGTTTATAGATTATTTTTTTCTACCAACCAACGAGACAGAACGCGAAACGTGGTCCAACTTGAAGTTGTGGCAGGTAAGTAATTATAAATCGCAAAATTACTGGCGTTAAACTGAAAATCTTCGAGTTTTTCGAGATTTTTGTGTTTTTACGAAGTGAAATTTACGAAAACTAGATTTCATTATTTTTTTAGTAAATAGATGAGTAAGGATAGTTGGGAAAGCGGGGCAGAGCCCAATTAAGACTAAGTAACTGCGCCGAAAACCGCTTACAAATCCGTCTCCTTAGTGCAAAGTTATTGTAATTAATGTTGAATACTGTATCGGTAAGGTGAATTTTGAATTAGTAGGTACTCGTATATAAAAATTTTCCTCAGTTTTTCCGAGGTAGCCACGCGCGTGAGGTGTCAAAACACGCGCACGCGCTAATGAAAAAACGGAGTTTTTGAGGTGGGTGCCGAACAAAATTTTGAATTTATAGCGAAAAAACGTACCTAATTTATAGCAGAAAAATAGGTGTTTATAGATTTTTTTTTTGTACCAACCAACGAGACAGAACAGGAAACGCGGTACAACTAGAAGGTGTGGCAGGTAAGTAATTATAAATCGGTAAATTACTGGCTTTAAACTGAAAATCTTCGAGTTATTCGAGATTTCAGTGGGGACTGGTCATCTCTTAGCTGCCATGGCTTATTTTAATTATTTTTGTTTTTATATTTTTATTATGGTCGCTTTTAACGTGCACGATTTACTACATTGTTCTCACATGTATAATTTCAACATAAATGATGTAACCAATGTTTTGTAACAATATTCTAATTTAAAAGAGTGTCCATGGAGTTTCTTGCCCGTTCTTCTCCATAGGTACCTACTACGCTTTGGAATGGGCAACTAGCTTCATCTTTCTGACTGACCGATCCCTTGACAATTCAAAAGTACCTGTAATTGGTTTATTTGGAATAAATGATTTGAGTTGAGTTTAATTTTTGGGTTTTTACGAAGTGAAATTCACGAAAACTAGATTTAATTATTTTTTAAGCAGATAGATGAGTAAGGATAGTTTGGAAAGCGGGGCAGAGCCCAATTAAGACTAAGTAACTGCGCCGAAAACCGCTTCCTAATCCGTCTCCTTAGTGCAAAGTTATTGTAATTAATGTTGAATACTTTATCGGTAAGGTGAATTTGAATTAGTAGGTACTCGTATATAAAAATTTTCCTCAGTTTTTCCGAGGTAGCCACGCGCGTGAGGTGTCAAAACACGCGCACGCGCTAATGAAAAACGGAGTTTTTGAGGTGGGTGCCGAACAAAATTTTGAATTTATAGCGAAAAAACGTACCTAATTTATAGCAGAAAAATAGGTGTTTATAGATTATTTTTTTCTACCAACCAACGAGACAGAACAGAAAACGCAGTACAACTAGAAGGTGTGGCAGGTAAGTAATTATAAATCGGTAAATTACTGACTTTAAACCGAAAATCTTCGAGTTATTCAAGATTTTTGTGTTTTTACGAAGTGAAATTCACGAAAACTAGATTTAATTATTTTTTAAGCAAATAGATGAGTAAGGATAGTTGGGAAAGCGGGGCAGAGCCCAATTAAGACTAAGTAACTGCGCCGAAAACCGCTTCCAAATCCGTCTCCTAAGTGCAAAGTTATTGTAATTAATGTTGAATACTGTATCGGTAAGGTGAATTTTGAATTAGTAGGTATATAAAAATTTTCCTCAGTTTTTCCGAGGTAGCCACGCGCGTGAGGTGTCAAAACACGCGCACGAATCTGCGCGCGGGCTAATGAAAAGCGGAGTTTTTGAGGTGGGTGCCGAACAAGTTTTGAATTTATAGCGAAAAAACGTACCTAATTTATAGCAGAAAAATAGATAAATGATAAATAAATGATAAATGATTTATTTCTGCAAGTAGGTTTGTACAAACACTTTTACACGTCAATCATATTTTAAAAACTAGATGAGGTCGGCGTTTCCTATCTGACTACTCTGAGAAGAAAGGCCGAAACAAACTCAGAGGTCACAGTCTCTTTTAAAGTCCAGACATAATCTTGGTCAGATCATGTGAAGACGATGTAGATTGATGTCTGAAATGGTCTTTTGAGGAAATAACCATTCAGATTGAGAAGACCTGTCCAGTCAGTGCACGCATTTGTCAGTTATCGTGCAGCTCAACTCAGAATTTAAGGAGCTCAACGAATCGACGAACAATACCAAAGAAAGGACATTTGGGTAGGCCGCATAAAGTACTCAAACTGCCAGATTAACATAACAAAAAGTAAAATATAGCTAAATATATGACCCACATAGTCCTCACATCATAATAATAATATTATACTTCACAAAGTAAATATTCATGTCATTTTGTATATAATTTAAAGTTAGCAGAAAAACAAACAAAATTCAAAATGAAAAAAAAAATATATATAATAAATTGGAGCAGCTCAATCCCAAGCCTTTTTGTCCTCAATGAAATCTTTAACGGTATAAAACGCTTTCTGGCACAACTTACGTTTAATGAATGATTTGAATTTATTAAGGCTTAGGTCTTGTACGCGGCTTGGAAGTTTATTATAAAAGCGTATACATTGACATCTGAACGAGCCACCTATTTTCTTGAGCCTTGTTGTAGGTACAACAAATTTGTGTTTGTTCCTAGTATTTATGTTATGGATATCACTGTATTTTTTAAACAAGTTTAAATTTTTATGGACATATAAGAGATTTTCAAAAATATACTGAGAAGGCACAGTCATTACATTAATCTCCTTAAATTTCTCTCTGAGAGAGTGTCTCGGACTTAATTTATAAATTGATCGAACAGCTCTTTTCTGCAAAACAAAGATAGTCTGAATGTCGGCGGCATTTCCCCACAATAGAATACCATACGACATTACACCATGAAAATAGCTAAAGTACACTAAACGGGCTGTCTCTATGTCTGTTAAATTACGAATTTTTCTAACTGCATACGCTGCGGAGCTTAGCTTTTTTGACAATTTTTCTATATGTGGGCCCCACTGAAGCTTAGCATCCAAAGTTAAGCCCAAGAATACTGTGCTATCTTCAGGATTCAATTCTTCGCCCTTTATCAACACATTAGTTTTCACCTGCCTAACGTGAGGCAGTGTAAATTTAATGCATTTGGTTTTTTTTTCATTGAGAAGTAAATTGTTAACATTGAACCAGTGAACTACTTTCGCGATCGCGCTATTTATATCGTCAGTAACCAGCTGCTGACGTTTAAGTTTAAACAAAAGTGAAGTGTCATCCGCAAACAACACTATATCATGGTTATCCTTTACGAGGTAAGGCAAGTCATTAATATAAATAAGAAACAAGAAAGGACCAAGAATTGAGCCCTGTGGGACTCCCATTGTTACCATAGATCCGGGAGATCTTTTTCCATTAACGTCAACGCTCTGAATCCTATTACTCAAGTATGAAGTTAGAAGATCCAGAGCACTGTTTCGGATCCCATAGTGGCGGAGCTTCCTGATTAGCGTTTCATGAACAACGCAATCAAATGCCTTGGACAAATCACAAAAGATGCCCAAGGCATCGCATTTATGTTCCCATGCATTATAAATATGTCCCAAAAGTTCAACACCGGCATCAGTAGTTGAACGACCCCTTGTAAAACCGAACTGCTTGTTATGTAATAATTTATGTCTATTAAAAAACCTTTGCAATTGCTCTAAAACTAATTTCTCAAAAATTTTACTAAAGGTAGGTAGTACTGAAATAGGTCTATAATTTGTGGGGTCTGATGTACTACCTGATTTAAACAAAGGTATTATTTTACTATTTTTCATAAGATCAGGAAACTTCCCACAGTCGATACAATTATTAAAGATAAGAGCTAAAGTAGGTGCTACAATGTCAATAATAGACTTGGCTACTTCTACAGAATTACCCCACAGATCTGCAGTCTTTTTTACATTTATAGTGTGAAAGGTTTTAATTATGTCTCTACAGGTAATATGTTCAAAAAGAAATTCCGAATCGCAAACATTAACATTTTCCTTTAGCAAAGACTCAGCAACAGAAGGTGATGAGTTTAGGGATTTAGTAGTTGAAACGGGAATATCTGAAAAGAAATTTTCAAAAGCCGTGGCGACTTGTGAGTCTGATTTCACTATGTTGTCATTAATAGAGAGGCTGTAGTCAGTATCTCGGTTATCAGACCTTCCCGTTTCACTATTAATAATATTCCAAGTCGTCTTAATTACATTACTACTGTTTTTAATCTTCGAACTCAAATAATGCGACTTGGCCATATAAAAAACTTTTTTAAATAATTTTGAATAATTCCTAACATATAAATTAAATTTTGCCGTGTTTACACAAGTTCTTTCATTGTACAGCTCATACAGCCGTGTTCTACTTTTATGAATACCAGTGGTAGCCCAATCACTGAAAGATGCGTTACTATTAACCGAGTTAGTCTTGGGAATAAACGTGGAATTAAATTGCTTACAGTATATATTAAAAAAAATATCATATAGATGATTAGGATCAGCATGAATAGACAAAACTGGTAATTTATTTATGAGTTTAACTTTAAAAGTTTCCAAGCGACTTGAAGTTTTGGGGTTAACAGTGATATCCTTTTTAGCCACTTTGTTGTATTGGATTGGGATAGAAATCCTCTGCCTGCAATGATCAGAATCTAGTAAATTTATGATTTCTTTGTGGCTTGGTATAACATTTGTATAAATATTATCTAGGCATGTGGCACTAGTAGGGGTTATTCTTGTGGGCTCCAAAAATAGGTTTACAAGATTGTAGGACTGAAACAGACTTATTATTTTACTACAAGAACCTGAGTTTTCTAATAAATTAACATTAAAATCACCACAAGTGATAATGGACTTATTCGAGTTACAAATCTTGTGTAACACTTCATCCATTACCTTTTCAAAGCAGTCATACAATCCTGAAGGAGGTCTGTACACACTTAATACAATAAACTGCTCCAATTCTATACAAGCTATTTCAACTGTCCGCTCAACAGATAGGCTCACAATATCTTTACGGTCTTTAAATTTAAGCTGGTTACTTACTAAAATTAATGAGCCACCATGTATAGCATTAACTCTGCTGAATGAACTACCAACCTGGTGATTATTAAAATTGAACAAGAACTGGTGGCTTTTAAGCCAATGTTCTGTTATACAAAGAATATCTATACTGTTAAAATTCATAAATAATTCTACTTCTAAATCTTTCTAAATTTTGATGCACCAGGTTCATACTATTAACAGATTTTAAACTTTTATTTGATTTTACTTTGCAATTCTGTACACTATTGCTAGAGGTTGCCTCTATTGTCATAATTTCTAATTTAAATTATTAGCAACGTGAATTTTGGATACCAAATTATTGTGTGAATTATTTAACATGCATTGCTCAACAGAAGCAAGTTGTTTAGCCAAATTCTTGGCTGTAATAGAAAAATAATATGATAGCGACACAGCTATCTGTCTTTTACAATACTTTGAAAGATAGTACTTATCCACATAAAAACTATCTTTTGTCAAATATAAATGGTTACCAACATAATTGTTAGTGTCAATTAAATGGAATGAATTATTATTACATGTTAGATTATGTAATGTCATATTCATTTCAGATCTAAAATAGTTTTCTTCCTGTGGCAAACTTTGGCTGTATGGGAATGTGAACATCACAATTTGTCTTAGACTCAGGTTGCACAAAGATCTATAATATTGGAGTAATTCTCCTTTGTTCACATTACCCCTATTACCAATAAATATTAATAATATAGTATTCTGGTTAAAATTACATGTTATAACTTTTTTCATAATGTTAAGTAACGAACAACCAGGCATACAGTAGTGCCTAGATCCTTTCCAATTTCATCACAAAACAATACAATTTCTTTATTTACACTTTGTATAGGCAAACAGTTAGTAATTGAAATTCAAAAAAAAAATTCAAAATTCAAAATTCAAAAGTCATTTATTCAAATTAGGCTGAGAATCAGCACTTTTCGAACGTCAAAGTTACATAAGACAGTCCCACAAAACGCCCACCCTTCACCACTTCCTAGTGCTTTCGCTGGGAAGAAGAAGTGGCGCAACAAACTCCCCAGCAGCACAGCTGTCTGTTCAATTAGGAAAAATAAACTGATTCTATACAATAATACTTATGCAAAATAATTTACATAACACAACACAAAACATTAAATTATAAATTATCAGCCTTATGACAGCTAGCACACGCCAATATACCAACCAAAAACATCGAGATCTATACTCAAGCAGAAATAAAAATAACTAAACGTAAAGAATATCTAAAAAGAAAATAAAGCCTCCAGGCATAAAGGGCGTGCCCGCTTACATATAGCTGTAACCAGAGCCACAATTGATAAACTAGGACCATCGAGGCAAAATAAATAAACAGTCAATTACTAATAACAATAACAAAACCATGATCAGCAAGACGACCAGCCACCACAAGCAGCACCCGTTCACGAGCTTAACGCAAAGATCAGCCATTACCCCCCTCGCCATATTTGAGGGAAGGAGGCAACCCGACCCCCGACGCTACCGCAAGCAGTGACATCTAAGGGAGCATGACGAACTTGCTGCCAGTTTTTCAGGAAAAAAATTTAAAAAAATGATCAGTTTGTCGAGGTCGCTAGCTAACCACATATTGCGATACAACTCATGAAAATCATTCTAATGAGTAGATAATGTCAACAAAAAATTAATAAAATTAAAATAAATTGACATATAAAGTCAAATAAAATGAACAATTTACCTAAGCTTATATAACCTGTCAGTAGGTAGGCTAATTCTGGAGAAAGAACATAAACATTGTCTTGAGCCTATCACAGCGACCAACTATTCTTATCATTTAAGTAGTCGTTGATAGAATAGTATGCCTTTGAACAAAGGTTGGATTTTACTTTAGTTTTAAACGCATTAAAAGGCAAATCTAGCAAAGAAGAGGGTAGCTTGTTGTAAAAGGTTATACCAAGCCCAACAAATGAGTTATGAACCTTATGTAGCCGGTGAAAGGGAGCTCGTAGTTTGTCCTTGTTTCTTGTGTTAACATTGTGAATGTCACTGTTTTTAGTGTACAAATGTATATTTTGCCTAATATATAGAATGTTGGCGAAAATGAATTGTGATGCAACAGTGAGGATACCAATATCTTTAAAAAAATCTCTCAGAGAAGTTCTGGCACCCAGCTGGTAAATTGCTCGAACAGCTCGTTTTTGAAGGACAAATATATTTTGAATATCGGCAGCTTTGCCCCACAGCAGAATACCGTAGGACATAACGCTATGGAAATAACTAAAATAGACTAACCGAGCTGTATCAACGTCAGTGTATTGTCTTACTTTCCTGACGGCGTAGGCGGCCGAACTGAGCCTTCCCGCTAGGCTAGATATATGATGCCCCCACTGAAGTTTGGCATCTACTGTTATGCCCAGAAACACTGCCGAGTTTACGGTTTCAAGCACCTCTGTATCTAAGACGATGTTGGGTCCTAGATTTCTAACATTTGGAAGGGCAAACTTTACACATTTCGTTTTCTTGGCATTGAGAACTAGGTTATTTGTCGTAAACCAACCCGTAACCATTGAGAGTGCACTGTTTACATCGTCAAAATCTTGTCTGTTCCTGTCTACTTTAAAAATAAGAGAAGTATCATCTGCAAACAGTACAACTTCACAGATACCCTTTACATAGAATGGTAAGTCATTGATATACACTAAGAACAAGAATGGACCCAGTATTGAGCCTTGAGGTACACCTAACTGAACTGGTAGCCCGGACGATTTCACACCATCAACATCTACACATTGGGACCTATTATGTAAATAAGAATTTATAACGTTAAGAGCTTCGTTTTGCACACCGTAATGTCGCAGTTTACGCAAAAGCGTGTCATGGTGCACGCAGTCAAAGGCTTTGGAGAGATCACAGAAAACCCCAATAGCATTTTGCGAGTTCTCCCATGCGTTAAATATGTGTTTCAGCAAAGCAACACCCGCATCTGTAGTGGAGCGACCCTTTGTAAAGCCATATTGTTCATTATGAAGGAGGCTATTTAAATTAAAATGTCTTAGCAACTGCTTGAGTATTAATTTTTCAAATATTTTACTAAATGCTGGTAATATAGAAATAGGCCTGAAATTGCCAACGTCATTTTTATTACCTGATTTAAATAATGGTATGACTTTACTACTCTTCATGAGGTCAGGAAAAGTTCCTAAATCAACACATTTATTAAAAGTAACAGCTAGATAGGGGGCTACGATGTCTATTATATTACTTAAAAGTTTAATGGAGATGCCCCAGTAATCACCAGTGTTTTTAGACTTGAGTGTGTTAAAAACATTAACTACATCACGAGGCGTTACATGTTCGAAGCTAAATAAGATACTACTTTTAGAAACACTACTAAGCAAAAGGTTTTCAGCTTTAGACGGGGACGAATTTAAGGAGCGAGTCGTAGTTATAGGTATGTTGGCAAAAAACTCATTAAACGCCTCAGCTACGTCAGCTGCTTTAGTAACTAATTTATTGTCGACCATAATCTCAAGTTGTTTATCTTGCTTAACCGATTTACCAGTTTCATTGTTAATAATTTTCCAAGTGGTTTTTACTTTATTATTGGAATTTTTAATTAAATCGCTTAAAAATTTAGATTTAGCAAAAACACTAACCTTTTTAAATAATTTTGAATAATTTTTGACATACTCTAGGAAAGGTGTGTCAAATCTGTATTTTTTCAAACCATATAACTCGTATAGTCTCGCTCTACTTTTATAAATACCTGGAGTGGCCCATTGGTTAAAGCCAACGGAGGTGCCATTAATTTTAATAGTTTTGGTCTTGAAAGTAGATTGGTACTCCTTTTGCACAACATCAAAAAGGGCTCCATAGATTTCATTAGGATTCTCGTGTTCTACTATAGATGGTGTAATTCTATGAGCTATATTATTTTTAAACTGTTTGCAACGACTAGCTGTATAAGGCCTACATTCTATTTTTTGCTGCTTTTTATGTAATGGCATGGGGAAGCTAACTAATAAACCACAGTGGTCAGACGTTAGGTCACTTAACACTAATTTATTTTTGGCATCACAATCACTAAATATATTATCAAGACAAGTTGCCGAAGATGCCGTAATCCTAGTAGGTTCAAAAAACAAGTTAATTAAATTATAAGACCTAAACAGATTAAGAAGTCTAATACTTAATGGAGTAACATCTAAAATATTAATATTAAAATCTCCACATAAAATTATACTTTTATTACTTGATTTTAACCTATTGAGTGAATCCTCCATTACCGATTCAAAACTAATAAAATCACCAGAGGGGGGTCGATAAACGCAAATTACAACGTATCGCTCGAGTTCAACACAAGACAACTCTATAGTGCGCTCAACAGAAAGATTAACTAAATCTAAACGTTGTTTACATTTCAACTTGTTTGAAACAAGAACTAAAGATCCACCGCGAATGGCATTTTTTCTTACAAACGCACTTTGTACAGTAAAATTATCATCATTGAAAAACACTACTTCATGTTCTTTCAACCAGTGTTCAGTCAAACATAACACCTGAACATCATAATTCTCCATAAATAAACTTAACTCTAGCTCTTTGCCGGACAGACCCTGCATATTTTGATGAACAACATTCAATATATGCGGCTCACCCGTTGTCGCTCCTAATAGTTTAAACTATAAGGCGTATCAAAAGTAATGTTAGTACCACTACTAACAGTAATCGATGGTACACTACAGGTACCAGTGTCACTGTGTATATTGTATGCTAAAAGATTAGCAATTTGTCTTCTACTACTAGGTGGCAAATACATTGTATAATTTGTCAGTTTGTAATCATTAATAAATTCATTACAATCAAAATATAAAATAGCGTCACTGTGACGACATGTCCTATTATAAATCAACATATTTAAATTATAAATGTGCCTATTTTGCTCATCAGACAAATAGTGAGAATAAGGCAAGGTACAGAAAATAAATTTACAACTATTGGTCTCATTGAGATGTAACATCAAACGGACACATTCAATTATGTCCTTTTTTCTTACACTTAAACTATCCCCACATAATAATATAACAGTTGAATTGGGGTTTATTTTTGTCAATTTAATATTACAAATTAATTGGCTAATACTGGCACCGGGTAAACAATTATTTATAACATAATGAGGTGAACTCTGATTAAATATTCTACCAAAACCTTGACCAAATTTGTCAGAAAATACATAAGTTGTGTTAACCGAATTATTCATACTATTATTCTCATCATTAATATGGCTACCTACTGGCTGAGTCACAGAGGGTGTCGGCATAACAAGTTGAGGCTGAGTTGCCTGGGAGCAGGCACAGCTAAAAGAGAGGTTATTTGTCAGAGACTCATACCTCTCTGCATTGTACTTGACCAAGTCTGCCAACTCATTGGCCTCCTGCATGCGCTTACTTAGGTCTTGTTGACAAGCCTCATATTTACTAAATATATCTTTTAGAGCATATTCCCTAATAAACAATTCATCCTGTAGGAGCTGAGTGTCCGTGTCATACATAGTATTACATAATTTTAATTCACTATTACATTGCTTTAAGTCTTGTATTAAATTGATATTTTTTTGCCTAAGCTTTGTATTTAATTTGTTGACTTTTAGGTGTTTTAATGATTTCTGAGTTTTTCTAATTAATCTATTAATTTTAATATATTTTTTAATCCTATTGTGACTAGTAAACAATTTAGTTTTATTGATAGTATCATTAGTTAAGTCTATCGTTAAAATTGGCTCAATACATGTGGGTCCGGACCCGCTACCAACCAACTCATCATAAAGACTGCAGGTGATCGCAGACTCTTCACTGGCTTTGAGAGATTGCAAATGGGTTATTGTGTTGCGGGCCCTGCTTAATTCCAGTTCTAGTTCAGATATGCGTCTCAAAGCCAGTTCATGGGTGTCACTACATTGTTGGAAGTTTGACACCAGTTGACGGAGATGTTGATGCTGGTCAAGTATGTCCATGTGCTGTATATGTAGTTCAGCCAATTGGCTCTTCAGCTCAGTGTTCTTGTTATTAATAAACTGAATTTCCACCTCACTGTCTTCCCTTTCCTGTAGCAGCTGTTCGCACTGGGTTTTCATCGTTTCCAATTCTCTCAAGGTAGCCCTCAGTTTTTCCTCCAAGGATGCAGCTCTACGGGTCAACATATTGACAGGCCAACCCCTAGAGGCACCCTGGAATGAGAGAAGAGAAAGCTAAGTGAGTAAAAGATTAAGAGAGGTATGAGATGTGGATAGTAACTAGGATGAAGGACCTACTGAAAATTCAATTAAGAAGTGAACGAAAATAAAGGAATAAATTGGAATGTATGTATTTTAACTCAATTATTGGATGATAATTAAATTGTTTATAGATATTTCTTAGTTGCAATAGTAATAGTGATATTCTACAATTTAAAAAGAGGAAAAACAACAAAATTAAGTTTTGCAAAATTATTGGGGGTAGGTACTACTAAATTGTTATCTACTTTTCGTAAGCTATTTTAAATCTAGATAATAACATTAATTTCATAAAGTGGTACTAATTCAGTAATTAAACATAACATAGGTATGACTAGTAATAGAGTACAGTGATTTCTAGGGGTCTCTAACGTATTTTATTAGTTTTTATCCTACTATAATATGCATGAACATAATGTCCAGCCCCAATAAAAGGTATTAGAGGGATAATTAGGACGTGGTTCACTGGGACGAGCAGTGTAAACGTTAAAGGGGAAAGGTGCAATGGGAACTAATAAGATTTGATACAATAAATAAGCATAAAATTAAAACAAATACTCCCCGGGATAAGTGGTGATTTCAAATCCGTTCGTTCGATGACAGCTGGTACAAGTTTACAGATTTTTCATTGGTTTTGCAGCGAAGTTACTCACAAACACAAATCCTTAGTATTTATATCTAAATCTATCGAATTTAAGCACTTTTTATATAATCTTACGCGAATTATATTAAATTTACAATTTAATTCGAACACGAAAATTTTTGACGACCGGCTGCCAGTGTTGCCAGCAAAAAAAAAAACATGATGATGAAAATGATGAAAAATTGATGATGGCAAACTGGCACTAGACTGCGGTATGGTGTGATTACATATTGTCAATGAATGCTCCGGTGTTGGTTCAATAGATGGTGGTTGACAGTGCTCACATTTGTTAGTTTGTGATCTTACCAGCTCATTCATTGCCAATACATATTCCCTCATTTGGTTTTCAGAGGCTGTATATTTGATGGTCATAGAAGTTAGTTTCTCCTGTAGTTGGTCAAGTTCATACTGCAAGTCTTCTGTGTCAATTTGGTATTTCCTAGTACTTTTGTCTAAGTTAAAAGAATACATGTCTAATTGTTTCAGTAGATGCAACCTTTCTCTATTTAGCTTCACATTTTTGATGAAGAACTTTTGTTTTTTGACCATTTTCTTATTTTTAACTATGTATTTGTTAATTTTTATGTATTTTTTAATTTTATTTTTACTAGTAACTACCCTCACTGATTTACTTGATAGGTGTTTATAGATTATTTTTTTCTACCAATCAACGAGACAGAACAGAAAACGCAGTACAACTAGAAGGTGTGGCGGGTAAGTAATTATAAATCGGTAAATTACTGGCTTTAAACCGAAAATCTTCGAGTTATTCGAGATTTTTGTGTTTTTACGAAGTGAAATTCACGAAAACTAGATTTAATTATTTTTTAAGCAAATAGATGAGTAAGGATAGTTGGGAAAGCGGGGCAGAGCCCAATTAAGACTAAGTAACTGCGCCGAAAACCGCTTCCAAATCCGTCTCCTAAGTGCAAAGTTATTGTAATTAATGTTGAATACTGTATCGGTAAGGTGAATTTTGAATTTGTAGGGATATAAAAAATTTCCTCAGTTTTTCGAGGTAGCCACGCGCGTGAGGTGTCAAAACACGCGAACGCGTCTGCGCGCGGGCTAATGAAAAACGGAGTTTTTGAGGTGGGTGCCGAACAAAATTTTGAATTTATAGCGAAAAAACGTACCTAATTTATAGCAGATAAATAGGTGTTTATAGAATTTTTTGTTCTACCAACCAACGAAACAGAACAGGAAACGCGGTCCAACTTGAAGGTGTGGCAGGTAAGTAATTATAAATCGCAAAATTACTGGCGTTAAACTGAAAATCTTCGAGTTGTTCGAGATTTTTGTGTTTTTACGAAGTGAAATTTACGAAAACTAGATTTAATTAATTTTTAAGCAAATAGATGAGTAAGGATAGTTGGGAAAGCGGGGCAGAGCCCAATTAAAACTAAGTAACTGCGCCGAAAACCGCTTCCAAATCCGTCTCCTTAGTGCAAAGTTATTGTAATTAATGTTGAATACTGTATCGGTAAGGTGAATTTTGAATTAGTAGGTCCTCGTATATAAAAATTTTCCTCAGTTTTTCCGAGGTAGCCACGCGCGTGAGGTGTCAAAACACGCGCACGCGTCTGCGCGCGGGCTAATGAAAAACGGAGTTTTTGAGGTGGGTGCCGAACAAAATTTTGAATTTATAGCGAAAAAACGTACCTAATTTATAGCAGAAAAATAGGTGTTTATAGATTATTTTTTTCTACCAACTAACGAGACAGAACAGGAAATGCGGTCCAACTTGAAGGTGTGGCAAGTAAGTAATTATAAATCGCAAAATTACTGGCGTTAAACTGAAAATCTTCGAGTTATTCGAGATTTTTGTGTTTTTAAGAAGTGAAATTTACGAAAACTAGATTTAATATTTTTTTTAGTAAATAGATGAGTAAGGATAGTTGGGAAAGCGGGGCAGAGCCCAATCAAAACTAAGTTACTGTGCCGAAAACCGCTTCCAAATCCGTCTCCTTAGTGCAAAGTTATTGTTATTAATGTTGAATACTGTATCGGTAAGGTGCATTTTGAATTTGTAGGTATATAAAAATTTTCCTCAGTTTTTCCGAGGTAGCCACGCGCGTGAGGTGTCAAAACACGCGCACGCGTCTGCGCGCGGGCTAATGAAATACGGAGTTTTCGAGGTGGGTGCCGAACAAAATTTTGAATTTATAGCGAAAAAACGTACCTTATTTATAGCAGATAAATAGGTGTTTATAGATTTTGTTTTTCTACCAACCAACGAGACAGAACACGAAACGCAGTCCAACTTGAAGGTGTGGCAGGTAAGTAATTATAAATCGCAAAATTACTGGCGTTAAACTGAAAATCTTCGAGTTATTCGAGATTTTTGTGTTTTTACGAAGTGAAATTTACGAAAACTAGATTTAATAATTTTTTAAGCAAATAGATGAGTAAGGATAGTTGGGAAAGCGGGGCAGAGCCCAATTAGGACTAAGTAACTGCGCCGAAAACCGCTTCCAAATCCGTCTCCTTAGTGCAAAGTTATTGTAATTAATGTTGAATACTGTATCGGTAAGGTGAATTTTGAATTAGTAGGTACTCGTATATAAAAAAAATCCTCAGTTTTTCCGAGGTAGCCACGCGCGTGAGGTGTCAAAACACGCGCACGCGTCTGCGCGCAGGCTAATAAAAAACGGAGCATACTATTCTATCAACGACTACTTAAATGATAAGAATAGTTGGTCGCTGTGATTAACTCAAGACAATGTTTAAATGTTCTTTCTCCAGAATTAGTTTACCTACTGACAGGTTTTATGAGTTTATATAAAAGTCTATAATTTTACTTTTTATGTACATTTATTTTATTTTTATTTATTGTTGACATAATCTACTCATTACAATGTTTTTTTTAATGAGTTGTATTACAATATGTGGTTAGCTAGCGACCTCGACAATTATTTATTTTACCTCGATGGTCCTAGTTTATCAATATTATTATAACTTCTAGTTACAGCTCTATGTAAGCGGGCGCGCCCTTTATGCCTGGAGGCTTTATTTTCTTTTTTTTTAGATATTGTTTACGTTTAGTTATTTTTATTTCTGCTTGAGTATAGTTCTCGATGTTTTTGGTTGGTATATTGGCGTGTGCTAGCTGTCATATGGCTATTAATTTATATTTTAAATTTTTATTTTGCGTAATGTAAATTATCTTATAAATTATTGTATAGAATCATTTTTTTTTTCCTAACTGAACAGACAGCTGTGCTGCTGGGGAGTTTGTTGCGCCACTTCTTCTTCCCAGCAAAAGCAATAGGAAGTGGTGAAGGGTGGGCGTTTTGGGGGACTGTCTTATGTAATTTTGACGTTCGAAAAGTGCTGATTCTCAGCCTAATTTGAATAAATGACTTTTGATTTGATTTTTGATTTTGAAGTTTTTGAGGTGGGTGCCGAACAAAATTTTGAATTTATAGCGAAAAAACGTACCTAATTTATAGCAGAAAAATTAGGTGTTTATAGATTTTGTTTTTCTACCAACCAGCGAGACAGAACAGGAAACGCGGTCCAACTTGAAGGTGTGGCAGGTAAGTAATTACAAATCGCAAAATTACTGGCGTTACTGAAAATCTTCGAGTTATTCGAGATTTTTGTGTTTTTACGAAGTAAAATTTACGAAAACTAGTTTTTTTTTTTTTTTTGTAAATAGATGAGTAAGGATAGTTGGGAAAGCGGGGCAGAGCCCAATTAAGACTAAGTAACTGCGCCGAAAACCGCTTCCTAATCCGTCTCCTTAGTGCAAAGTTATTGTAATTAATGTTGAATACTGTATCGGTAAGGTGAATTTTGAATTAGTAGGTACTCGTATATAAAAATTTTCCTCAGTTTTTCCGAGGTAGCCACGCGCGTGAGGTGTCAAAACACGCGCACGCGTCTGCGCGCAGGCTAATGAAAAACGGAGTTTTTGAGGTGGGTGCCAAACAAAATTTTGAATTTATAGCGAAAAAACGTACCTAATTTATAGCAGAAAAATTAGGTGTTTATAGATTTTGTTTTTCTACCAACCAACGAGACAGAACACGAAACGCGGTCCAACTTGAAGGTGTGGCAGGTAAGTAATTATAAATCGCAAAATTACTGGCGTTAAACTGAAAATCTTCGAGTTATTCGAGATTTTTGTGCTTTTACGAAGTGAAATTTACGAAAACTAGATTTAATTATTTTTTAAGCAAATAGATGAGTAAGGATAGTTGGGAAAGCGGGGCAGAGCCCAATTAAGACTCAGTAACTGCGCCGAAAACCGCTTCCAAATCCGTCTCCTTAGTGCAAAGTTATTGTAATTAATGTTGAATACTGTATTTGTTAGAGTTGACTGAGTTTGTATTTGTTGTATTGGTTAGAGTCCTGGCGGAGGAAGCGGTGTCTCGGGGCGGGGTGATGTTGGCGGTGTCCTTGGACATATCCAACGCCTTCAACACCCTGCCCTGGAGTTGTATTCGGGAGGCACTGCGCTATCATGGTGTGCCTCCCTACCTCCGCCGCATCGTTGGGGCTTATCTGTCGGAGAGGTGTGTCACCTACGCGGGACGTGATGGCGGATTCCAGCGCCGCATGTCGTGCGGTGTTCCACAGGGCTCGGTCTTAGGGCCGCTCCTGTGGAACATCGGGTACGACTGGGTGCTGAGGGGCGAGCTCAGGCCGGGGGTAGACCTGACGTGTTATGCGGACGACACGCTGGTCACTGCCCGGGGGAGCTCGTACAGGGAAGCAGCGTTGCTGGCGACGGCTGCGGTCTCACAGGTGGTGAGCCGCATACGTCGCCTAGGCCTGGAGGTGGCCCTCAGCAAGTCGGAGGCTATGGTGTTCCATGGCCCCCGGCGGGCGCCGTCACCCGGCTCACATATCGTGGTCGGGGGGGCTCGGATCGCTGTCGAGGGTACCATGAAGTACCTAGGATTGGTCCTCGACAGCCGGTGGGACTTCGGGCCCCACTTCCGACGGCTGGCGCCCAAGTTGCTGGGCGCTGCTGGTGCGCTCTCAACGCTGCTTCCCAATCTGGGGGGCCCGAGCGCCGCTTGTAGGCGGCTATACGTGGGGATCGTGCGATCGATGGCCCTTTACGGGGCCCCGATCTGGGCGGCTGACCTGACGGCCGGGAGCATCGCCGTCATGCGGAGACCGCAGAGGGCGATGGCCGTCAGAGTCATCCGGGGGTATCGCACGATCTCCTACGAGGCGGCTTGTGCACTGGCCGGATCCCCGCCCTGGGACCTGGAGGCGAAAGTACTCGCGTCATCGTATCGGTGGCGCGAGGAAGCGCGGGCGCGGGGCGAGCGACCGATGCAGCGACATGTGGAGCTGCATCGGTCTCAGCTTCGCGAGGTCCTGGTGGCGGAATGGCGGGACAGGCTCTCACGCCCTACCGCCGGCCTCAACACCATTGAGGCAGTCCGGCCGGTGCTCGACACTTGGCTCGGGAGGAGGCACGGCTCCCTGTCGTTTCGGGTGACGCAGGTGCTCTCGGGGCATGGTTGCTTTGGGAAGTACTTGTGTCGCATAAACAGGGAGCCGGACGCCCGGTGTCACCACTGCGTCGACTGTCGGGAGGACACGGCGTGGCATACGCTGGCAGAGTGTGCCGCTTGGGAGGAGCCGCGCCGTGCCCTCGTCTCTGGAGTAGGCAGTGACCTTTCGCTGCCGGCCGTTGTGAATTCCATGGCCGGCAGCGAGGAGTCCTGGGACGCGGTGGTTTCCTTCTGCGAGACGGTCATCTCGCGGAAGGAGGCTGCGGAAAGGGAGCGGGAGATTGCTTCCACTAACCCGATCCGCAGCAGACGCACCGGGCGTCGGCGGAGGGCGGATAACGCCCTCTTCCAGCCCCCCTAAATGGGTCCAGGGGCGACGGATCTGGGGAAATCCATCGCCCCCTACTCCTTAGGACCCGAGATGGCGGCGCGTAGTGTTCCACGCGCGCCTCTCTATGCTGTAAGGGGGGAGTTTAACACCTCACTCCCCCCAAACTCGAGGTGGCCCGCAGAGGCGGGCCGGCACCAGCCGAGGGTCGCGGAAGTATCTGCGTTCCCGCGACCCCCGACGTAGGTGTGAGATGGAACACCGGGGTGGTTTTTAGTCAGTACGAGTCTGACAGACCCCTCCGCCCGCCCCAGGGCGGAGGACATCCATGAGGATTTTCCACCCCGAGACCAAAAAAAAAAAAAAAAAAAAAAAAAGGTTAGGTTAGGTTCCCCCCCGAAGGGTTCCCGCATTGTCGTTGCGGGGGGGCTCATTAGCCGTGGGTTGGGCACCCACGGTGAAGCCAAGAGGAACCCGAGGAGGGGCCGCTCGTCAGGGCTTTTTGACCCAAGCCCATGACGTAGCGGCCAACGAGTAGGTTGCGGTGGCGACATCGCAACTGAGGCGGGCCGCGATGTCGTGTATCGGGGGCATCGCGGCTGCGGTTTCAGGGCCGTGGCTGGAGAGGTGTATTGCGGTACAGCGCTCTCCCTCCCTGCCGCGGCCTTGACGGGGTCGCCACCGTCTGATGGCGAACGCGGTGGGGCCGCAGGGGAAGAGGAGTGTCGGTATAGCGTAGGCCGCTCTCCCTATCCTCTGCGGCCGAAAATTGGTAGACGGCGGGGCCAATGATCTGACCCGTCGAGGAGGGGCCAAGGGTGCCCAGACAAGGGGCTGTCTGGCGCCCATGTGCTGGTTTGGTCCCTGGGTTGGTCACGGCGTGCCATGTGTTCTGGTGCGCCGGTGATGAAGGAGGAGGGGCCCGCTGCGGCGGGCTGGCACCAGTCGGGGGTTGCGGAGGTTTTTTCGTTCCCGCGACCCCCGGCGTAGGTGTGAGACGGAACACCGGGGTGGTTTTTAGTCAGTAAGAGTCTGACAGACCCCTCCGTTCGCCCCAGGCGGAGGACATCCATGAGGATTTTCCACCCCGGAACAAAAAAAAAAAAAAAAAAGGTTAGGTTAGGTTCCCCCCCGAAGGGTTCCCGCATTGTCGTTGCGGGGGGGCTCAGTAGCCGTGGGTGCCCAACCACGGTGAAGCCAAGAGGAACCCGAGGAGGGGCCGCTCGTCAGGGCTTTTTGACCCAAGCCCATGACGTAGCGGTCAACGTGTAGGTTGCGGTGGCGACATCGCAACTGAGGCGGGCTGCGATGCCGTGTATCGGGGGCATCGCGGCTGCGGTTTCGGGGCCGCGGCTGGAGAGGTGTATTACGGTACAGCGCTCTCCCTCCCTGCCGCGGCCTTGACGGGGTCGCCACCGTCCGATGGCGAACGCGGTGGGGCCGCAGGGGAAGAGGAGTGTCGGTAGGTCGTAGGCCGCTCTCCCTATCCTCTGCGGCCGAAAATTGGTAGACGGCGGGGCCAATTACCTGACCCGTCGAAGAGGGGCCAAGGGCGCCTAGACAAGGGGCTGTCTGGCGCCCATGTGCTGGTTTGGTCCCTGGGTTGGTCACGGCGTGCCATGTGTTCTGGTGCGCCGGTGATGAAAGAGGAGGGGCCCGCTGCGGCGGGCTGGCACCAGTCGGGGGTTGCGGAAGATTCTTTCGTTCCCGCGACCCCCGGCGTAGGTGTGAGTCGGAACACCGGGGTGGTTTTTGGTCAGTAAGAGTCTGACAGACCCCTCCGCTCGCCCCAGGGCGGAGGACATCCATGAGGATTTTCCAACCCGAGACCAAAAAAAAAAAAAAAAAAAAAGGTTACCCCCCCGAAGGGTTCCCGCATTGTCGTTGCGGGGGGGCTCATTAGCCGTGGGTGCCCAACCACGGTGAAGCCAAGAGGAACCCAAGGAGGGGCCGCTCGTCAGGGCTTTTTGACCCAAGCCCATGACGTAGCGGCCAACGTGTAGGTTGCGGTGGCGACATCGCAACTGAGGCGGGCCGCGATGTCGTGTATCTGGGGCATCGCGGCTGCGGTTTCGGGGCCGCGGCTGGAGAGGTGTATTGCGGTACAGCGCTCTCCCTCCCTGCCGCGGCCTTGACGGGGTCGCCACCGTCCGATGGCGAACGCGGTGGGGCCGCAGGGGAAGAGGAGTGTCGGTAGGTCGTAGGCCGCTCTCCCTATCCTCTGCGGCCGAAAATTGGTAGACGGCGGGGCCAATTACCTGACCCGTCGAAGAGGGGCCAAGGGCGCCTAGACAAGGGGCTGTCTGGCGCCCATGTGCTGGTTTGGTCCCTGGGTTGGTCACGGCGTGCCATGTGTTCTGGTGCGCCGGTGATGAAGGAGGAGGGGCCCGCTGCGGCGGGCTGGCACCAGTCGGGGGTTGCGGAGGATTTTTTCGTTCCCGCGACCCCCGGCGTAGGTGTGAGACGGAACACCGGGGTGGTTTTTAGTCAGTAAGAGTCTGACAGACCCCTCCGCTCGCCCCAGGCGGAGGACATCCATGAGGATTTTCCACCCCGAGACCAAAAAAAAAAAAAAAAAAAGGTTAGGTTAGGTTAGGTTTTTTTTTTTTTTTTTTTGGCAGGAGTGGGAAATCCTCATGGACGCCCAGACTGACTCACAGATGAGCCAGTCTGGGCAGTGCCGGACTCTTACCGGCTAAAACCACACTCCTGCCTTACAGACACGGTTTCTCCGATATTGCGGTCGGAGGCTTATTTCTCTATTTATCTTATTTAATCTATCTATTTATTTGTTTGCTGTCATTGTTGGGTGGTATCATTACATGCTTATACGTTACAAATATTTGTCTACAGGTTGGGACTACAGAGCGTTTACATACTATTATCCTTATTCTATATAACATAATTTCTTATTTTTAATTTATATGACTTATCCTAGTTTTTTTTTTTTTTTTTTTTTTTTTTTTTTTTCATATTTGCTACTTACTTTAACACTTAATATAATATAGCTCACTATATTTACAGTGTTAATTTCTTAATCTACGTTTTGTTCCTATCTATAACTATTCTTATTATGCTTAAACAAAAATCAAAAAATTTATTTCGAATATCTATATTAGTCATTATCTTACATATATTTACTTCACTAATTTCTATGTCTATATTGTTTTCCAGGTTGAATCTGGCAAGCCCAAACACTGGGCACTCAATTATCAGGTGCAAGATCGATTCTTCCGCGCCCGGGTCACAAATACATGAAGGTGAGTCCTTTCTCTTAAATCGATTTAGGTATTGGGAGAAGCCCCCGTGCCCTGTGAAGAGTTGTGTGTGCAAGTATGTGAGGGGAATGTTTCTGGCTGTTCTGTAGGCATCTGCTGCTGAGGGGAAGAATATTTTCGTGACACTGGCTTTTGTCTCCTCGATGTATCTCTTTTCCCATTTGTCAATCGAACCGCTTCTAATGGTTCGTTTGACAAATGAAAGAGGACATTTGTCAAAATCAGGTCTCCTTTTGATTTTTAGTGCCGCTGTTTTCGCCAGTTCGTCTGCCCTCTCATTCCCTTCTATCCCGACGTGGGCTTTAACCCAATAAAGTTGAACGTTTTTCCCCGAGTTCTCTAGTTCTTTGACGTTCTTTTTTATCTGTAGAGCGAGTGGGTTACAGGTGTCGCCGTCTCTTAGTAGCTCCAGGGTTGACCTGGAGTCGCTGAATATGGTGAACTCGTTTTCCACGCTTTGTGCTATCATCTCTATAGCCTTGTGCACTGCATACAGCTCCGCCTGAAAGACGGTACAGTACTCTTCGAGCTTAAATTTCTTGTTTTTAGTTTCGGCTGTCCCATTCCACCAGGATAGAGCAGCCCCAACTTTACCTTCAATTTTGCTCCCGTCTGTAAAGATATGTACTGCACCCTCTCTCATGCGCTGCCGCACTGCCGCATCGCTCTCCAAGCATTGGAAGTCCAGGATTTCTTCATCCGCTGGGTGAGGCCTTGCCAGGAAGCTAGCTTTTTCCTCGACAGATCGGCCTCTAAGAATTTGCTGAGGCTTTCCTCTCTTCGCCTCGTAGAGGGATGCTGCTTCCTTGACTCTCAGGTCAAGTGGCAGCAATCCTGTCAAGATTAAGGCCGAGTTCAGTGAAACTGTCCTGTATGATTTGCTTATTTTCTGCGCAAAACCCCTCAAAACAGAATTTAGCTGATTTTGTATATAAATCTTGTCTGCCGCTCCAGCCCATACGCTAGCTGCGTAAAGGATAACCGGCTCCACAACCGCAGTATAGATTACCCTTATTACTTCCGGATTTAGTCCCCAGGTCACCCTTGCTGCTCCGGATAGCTGCCTGAAGATGTTGATGGCTTTTTTGTAGACGTATGTGACGTGGCTCCGGAAAGTCATCTTCCGGTCAATAATAACTCCTAGCAGCTTTATCTCCTCTACAAGCGCAATATCAACCCCGCCCATGTGCAGCCGTGGTGTGTCGAATTTTAACTTCTTTGTTAGCAGCATTGCATGAGTTTTATGCGGTGCAAACTTTAATTTGTTTCGAGCACCCCACCGCTGCACATGCGCCAGGCAGGCATTGGCTTCAACCTCCAGATTTAGGGCCGTCTTTCCAGAGAATATAAGGACCACGTCGTCTGCAAATGCCTGGCAGTAATTGTTCCTCTCTTCTAGTTCGTCCAGCAGCGGGTTAAGGAGGAGATTCCAGAATGTGGGCCCTGCGATTGATCCTTGCACGCATCCTTTGGAGGTCCTCTTCCTGTATTCAGCTCCAGCGTATCTCACCGCAACTCTTTTGTTTTCGAGGTAGTTTCCCACCAGTTTTCGGAGGTTAAGTGGACAGTGTTTCTCCACCAGACGACTTTTTATTGCTGGCCACCACGCACTGTCAAATGCCCCCTCAATGTCTAGTGAGACAACTACCACTATATTCTTCTCCTTCAACCTTAAATCTATATGCTGCATCATGTCGTACAGGGCGTCCTCTGTGTTTCGCTGCGGCACAAATCCATATTGCCGTGGGTTCATTTGGGGTAGCATATGCCACCTTAATCTCCGCACCAGCATCTTCTCCAAAAATTTTCCTAGGATAGGCAAAAGTCCAATCGGTCGGTACGATTTTGGGTGGGTATAGTTGTCCTTTCCTGGTTTTCTTATTACCACAACCGCGGCTTCTTTCCACTTTTCCGGGAAGCAGGACAGCGCGAGACATTTGTTTGTAATGGCTAAGAAGACTTGTTCATTGTTGCTGATGGCAGCCTCGCAGATGTCAGCAGTGAACCCGTCAGGGCCCGGCGCTTTTTTCGGGTTGAAGCTCCTCGATGCATGTCTGAGCTCAGCCATCGTGAAGGGTGGGTCCATTTTGTCCTCTGGTGTGCCTTCCTCTGAACGCGCTGCCTCCTCTCTTATCTTTGCGTGTTCAAAGTTGTCTTCCTTTTTGTCATCATCAGGGAAAAAGGTTTCTGCCAGGACCCTGGCGGATTCCTTTGGGTCTAGTGCCTCGCCATTTTGAACTATTGGCAGATCTTCGTGCCTCTTTTTTGTTTTTAGGATTACCCTATATATGCCATCCCAAACACTCTCCCTGTCCTGCCTTCCGCAAAAGTTTTTCCAGCTTTCAGTTTGTGCCTTACTTGCTTGAGTCTCATACTCTTCCTTCGCCCTTAGGTACTCCATCACAACCCATTCACGACGACGTGGAGCTGCGCAACGGATTCTTCTCTTCTTGGTGCACATAGAGTTTTTAAGCTGATCGAGTTCTTCATTCCACCACGGTAAGTACGTTTTATCAAATTTCTTTATTCTAGGTACTGTTTTGTCACAAGTCTCTGTAATAAATTTTGTTAATTCATCTGTACATTTTTCTAATCCTTCTAAACTATTAATATTATCTATGTGTGTTTTATCAATTTTATTTTCCTGCAATGTTTTTGTCAGTTCATCCCGAAAACGTCCCCAATCTGCTTTTTTTGTGTTATATACCCTAGTATTACTGTATTTAATTTTATTCCCAATTCCTTTTTTTGTTGTGATTTTAAGTACTACCGCGTTGTGATCCGAGCTTGTTATTTCCGTTTCCACTTTCCATTCTTCCACATATCGAAGCATGTCGTCTGAACAGGCTGTGATGTCCACCGTGCTCTTGTACCGTTTTCCCCCTCGAATGGTATCGAATGTTGGGGTGTTTCCGCAGTTTAATACATGTAGGTTGAGTTCATCTAGGGTACCAGATAGGAGTCTTCCCCTTTCGTCTTCTCTCTCGCTTCCCCACCATGTACTTCATGCGTTCACATCTCCTCCCACCAGCAGTTTCGTCCCTTGTGTCTTTGTCACTATTTCCCTCAGCTGGTCGAGGTATGGTTCAATGTCGAGATAGTCTTCAAAGTAGACGGACGCTACCACAGCAGTGGTGTCCTCCACCGTCAATCTCGCAACTGCTATATTTTCGGTCGTCAGAGTCGGGCACGCAACCACGTCCATCCCACTGTCGAAGACGACTATCGCGGCTTTGATGACTTTGTCGCCCGTTTTGGTTCCTTGTATTACTCTGGTCCCAGGGTAGGTCTTCATTTCCCCCTTTGCCCCAACATAGGGTTCTTGTACCAGAGCATACCTAATTTTCCTGCGTCCAGCTTCGAGTATGAGTTCGTCAGTTGCTAGTTTTTTCTTTTGGAGGTTTGCCTGTACGACATGATACTTTATAAGGTCATTTTTAGCTCCTGTCCCCACCACCACCTTAGCAATACGCTATTGACGATCTGGCAAGTGCGTCCCACTTCTTCCGTGTGGGACACTCGCTATCAAAAGCATTATGTGCTGCGTCTTTTTTTGCCTGATTGCAACTTCTGCATTTAGTTTCTTCGTTGAGGGTGAAACCAGGACACTCCGCTCTAGTGTGCGGTTCGCCACAGTGGCTGCAAAGGACAGCTGGTTCTTTACAGTATTTTCTACTGTGTCCGTATCCAAGGCACTTTGTGCATTGGATCAAAGGGCTCTGGTCTCTTACAACCACTCTCTGCAGGTCGACATGGATTCGGCCCGCCGAGGTCAGTCGCTGCCAAATCACTGGCTTCACACGCAGCACCACGTGGCACGTCAGCGGATTCCTCGCCCTTCGCCTATACATGACCCGGATGTCACCCTCGTTCATTTCAGCTCCTTGCAGGAGGTGTCCGTTCTGGGATCCTATTGCCATCAATAAGTCGTCGTCAGAAACGTAACTCATTACGTCTCTGACGACCACTAACGGGTTTTTATTAATAGCCTCTTCAACTTTCAGATCCCCCCTGGAGTTCTTAAGCTTTGTCGATAACTTTCCTATGTCCTCTTTTTCAGAGCAGCTTATTACCACCGACTGGTTCTTTGCTCTGCGCAAATGGTCTACTCGTATTCCTGTGCTCTTTGCATCGACAGTCGCTCGTATTTTTTCGACGACAGTGTCTGATGTGTCACCCTCATTTGATGATGACACTATAATTGAGTGCATATTTTTCCTAGCCAATGGCTGAGACGACATCGCTACAACTTGTGCGTAAGTTCCAAGGCTTCCCATTTGGGCTTCTATTTTCTCAGCTTGCATCTTTGACACCGCCTTCAGCTCTTTTAACTCTACCATCTGCGCATCGATTTTATAGCTAAGCTCCGCTTTTGATCTTTCTATTCTGGCAGGGAGTTCTTCTTTTTCATTTTTCTTCAAGATTTCTTTAACTTCCAAAATTTCATTTAGTATTCTCGAACGGTTAGGTTACGGTTAGGTTAGGTTAGGTTACGGTTGCGGTACGGCGCGGCATACGCTGGCAGAGTGTGCCGCTTGGGAGGAGCCGCGCCGTGCCCTCGTCTCTGGAGTAGGCAGTGACCTTTCGCTGCCGGCCGTCGTGAATGCCATGGCCGGCAGCGAGGAGTCCTGGGACGCGGTGGTTTCCTTCTGCGAGACAGTCATCTCGCAGAAGGAGGCTGCGGAAAGGGAGCGGGAGATTGCTTCTGCTAACCCGATCCGCAGCAGACGCACCGGGCGTCGGCGGAGGGCGGATAATGCCCTCTTCCAGCCCCCCTAAATGGGTCCAGGGGCGACGGATCTGGGGAAATCCATCGCCCCCTACTCCTTAGGACCCGAGATGGCGGCGCGTAGTGTTCCACGCGCGCCTCTCTATGATGTAAGGGGGGAGTTTAACACCTCACTCCCCCCAAACTCGAGGTGGCCCGCAGAGGCGGGCCGGCACCAGCCGAGGGTCGCGGAAGTATCTGCGTTCCCGCGACCCCCGACGTAGGTGTGAGATGGAACACCGGGGTGGTTTTTAGTCAGTACGAGTCTGACAGACCCCTCCGCCCGCCCCAGGGCGGAGGACATCCATGAGGATTTTCCACCCCGAGACCAAAAAAAAAAAAAAAAAAAAAAAGGTTACGGTTGCGGTGGCGACATCGCAACTGAGGCGGGCCGCGATGTCGTGTATCGGGGGCATCGCGGCTGCGGTTTCGGGGCCGCGGCTGGAGAGGTGTATTGCGGTACAGCGCTCTCCCTCCCTGCCGCGGCCTTGACGGGGTCGCCACCGTCCGATGGCGAACGCGGTGGGGCCGCAGGGGAAGAGGAGTGTCGGTAGGTCGTAGGCCGCTCTCCCTATCCTCTGCGGCCGAAAATTGGTAGACGGCGGGGCCAATTACCTGACCCGTCGAAGAGGGGCCAAGGGCGCCTAGACAAGGGGCTGTCTGGCGCCCATGTGCTGGTTTGGTCCCTGGGTTGGTCACGGCGTGCCATGTGTTCTGGTGCGCCGGTGATGAAAGAGGAGGGGCCCGCTGCGGCGGGCTGGCACCAGTCGGGGGTTGCGGAAGATTCTTTCGTTCCCGCGACCCCCGGCGTAGGTGTGAGTCGGAACACCGGGGTGGTTTTTAGTCAGTAAGAGTCTGACAGACCCCTCCGCTCGCCCCAGGGCGGAGGACATCCATGAGGATTTTCCACCCCGAGACCAAAAAAAAAAAAAAAAAAAAAAGGTTAGGTTAGGTTAGATTCCTCCCCGAAGGGTTCCCGCATTGTCGTTGCGGGGGGGCTCATTAGCCGTGGGTGCCCAACCACGGTGAAGCCAAGAGGAACCCAAGGAGGGGCCGCTCGTCAGGGCTTTTTGACCCAAGCCCATGACGTAGCGGCCAACGTGTAGGTTGCGGTGGCGACATCGCAACTGAGGTGGGCCGCGATGTCGTGTATCGGGGGCATCGCGGCTGCGGTTTCGGGGCCGCGGCTAGAGAGGTGTATTGCGGTACAGCGCTCTCCCTCCCTGCCGCGGCCTTGACGGGGTCGCCACCGTCCGATAGCGAACGCGGTGGGGCCGCAGGGGAAGAGGAGTGTCGGTAGGTCGTAGGCCGCTCTCCCTATCCTCTGCGGCCGAAAATTGGTAGACGGCGGGGCCAATTACCTGACCCGTCGAAGAGGGGCCAAGGGCGCCTAGACAAGGGGCTGTCTGGCGCCCATGTGCTGGTTTGGTCCCTGGGTTGGTCACGGCGTGCCATGTGTTCTGGTGCGCCGGTGATGAAGGAGGAGGGGCCCGCTGCGGCGGGCTGGCACCGGTCGGGGGTTGCGGAAGATTCTTTCGTTCCCGCGACCCCCGGCGTAGGTGTGAGTCGGAACACCGGGGTGGTTTTTAGTCAGTAAGAGTCTGACAGACCCCTCCGCTCGCCCCAGGCGGAGGACATCCATGAGGATTTTCCACCCCGAGACCAAAAAAAAAAAAGGTTAGGTTAGGTTTTTTTTTTTTTTTTTTTTTTTTTTTTTTTTTTTTTTTTAAATACTAATTCCTCTGACTGAGGTCAAAGCCTGTGTTTTCATTTTTTTAGTTTAGCTCAAAGGGGAAAAATCCATCATGGACGCCTGGGAAGGGAGGACCCAGGCAGTGCCGGACTGTACCGGCTAAAAAACCGCCAATGGCTATTATTTTTATTTTTCTTTTATTTTTTTATTTTTTTTATTTTTTGGGCTGTGCCGCTTGGGCTTATGCTCTTTTTTCTATATCTTATATAACTATACAACCTTAAACATTTACCCAACACCTTAACAAACTACAATTTTAACCTACATTTAATATTATGTTTCTTATTCTTACTTATGTTTTAGATTACGTTTACACTTACTTGCTAATTATTCTAACTATTACAATTTTATTGGTTTATATAATATCTACGATATTCCACAATATCATATTATTATACTATTATCTAGGTCTTATTTCTATCTATTACTTTATATAACAATTTTAAACAATAATCTAAAAACTCCTGCCTGTATCTTCCTGTCATAATATCTTTTATGTTATCCACCGTTAAGCTTGTGTCTATTTTGTGCTCTATATTATGCCTATCCCTACAAAACATTGGACATTCCAGTATTATATGGGGGATGGTCTCACTGACGTTTGGATCACATATGCACGCTGGACTAGCTTTGCATTTAAAACGATGCAGATACTCCGAAATTCCTCCGTGGCCAGTCAATAATTGTGTACTTTGACAGCTTGGCTCAAACTTTCTAACGACTTTATAGGCTGTGGCTACGTTTGGAAGAAACATTTTCGTTATCTTTGCCACTTCGCCTGACTCATACCTTTCGCCCCATTCCCGAAGCGACTCCATCCTAAGGGTCCGCTTCGCGAAGGAGACGGGGCACAGGTCGTAGTCGGGCTTTCTTTTGGTTGAAGCGATGGCGGCTTCTTTGGCCAGGTGGTCGGCCCTCTCGTTGCCCTCCAATCCTACATGAGCCTTGATCCAGAACAAGGATACAACTTTGTTCTGCTGAGAAAGATTTGTTATGTTCTCACGCGTTTCTGTGGCTAAGGGGTGGAGGGCGCCGAGGTTAGTGACTGTTTGTAGGGCCGCCATCGAGTCGCTGTAGATACCAAATGTAGTTGAAGCATGTTTCCTAATTTGCCTCGTGGCCACACATATGGCGAGTAGTTCTGCTTGGTATACTGTGCAGTACGACGGCAAGCAAAGTTTGACGGTCTTTGTTTCCCCATCGCGTTCCCACATAGAGAGCGCTGCGCCAACCTTCCCGTCAATTTTGCTGCCGTCCGTAAAAATCCTGACTGCACAGTTACTATTCTCGTCTACGTCGTCCTGGTCTCTAAGGCAGATCAATTCCAGTTGTGAGGTTAGCGCTGGGTGCGGAGCTTCCATTGCTGGAGTCGGTCGTTCGATCTCCCTGTCACCCAGCCCTAGCACGGCCGCTCCCTTTTTGATCCTGTACAGCGAGGCCGCCTCGCGTACTCGAAGGTCGAGTGGGAGCACTCCCGCCAAAACCAGAGCCGAATTCAAGGATACCGTACGATATGCTCTACATATCTTCTGCGCAAAACCTCTCTGCATCGTGCTCAGTTGTTTTCGCACACTTATCTTTTCTGCGGCGGGACCCCAGACACTCGCCGCATACAGCACTATGGGCTCAACGACAGCTACGTATATGGTGCGCACCACCTCTGGGTGAAGACCCCAACTTGCTTTGGCAGCTCTTGCGAGCTGTTTATATATGCCAATTGCCTTTCTGCATATATTGGCCACGTGGGTGTTGTACGTGAGTTTTTCGTCTATTGTGACTCCCAGAAGTCTAACTTCCTTAGACATGCCAATGTCGACCCCGCCCATGTGCAAGAGTGGAGTGTCAAATTTTAGCTTGCGTGTTATAACCATAGCGCTGGTTTTATGTGGCGCGAATTTGAGCTTATTTTCAACACCCCACTCCCGAACAAGTTCGAGGGCGACATTGGCCTGCCCCTGCACCTCTAGCGCCGTTGTACCGTCGAAAACCATAACTATGTCGTCAGCGAACGCTTGCACGTAGTATTCTCTGCGTTCTGGGCTCTTAAGCAGCGGATCGAGCATGATGTTCCACAGTATGGGCCCGCCTATTGAGCCCTGGACGCAGCCCTTGTTGGTCGCCTTTGTGTACGTCTCGCCACTATACCTTACCGTTACTCTCCGGTGTTCGAGGTAGCTACCTATCACCCTTCTGATGTTTACGGGACAGTTTCCCTCTGCCAGTCGGACCTTTATCGCCGGCCACCAGGCGCTGTCAAAAGCGCCCTCTATATCCAGAGACACCATCGTGACTATCTTTTTCTCTTGAAGTTTTCTGTCGACGTGGCGGATGAGCTTATAGAGGGCGTCTTCACAACTACGTTGCGGCATAAAACCAAACTGGTTCGGGCTTAGTCCGGGTAATAAGTGGTATTTTAGCCTGGCAACTATCATCTTCTCGTACACTTTCCCTAGCACGGGCAGCAGTCCGACCGGGCGATAGGATTTTGGGGTCGTGTAGGTGTCTTTCCCTGGTTTCTTGAGAACTATGACCGTGGCTATTTTCCACACTGGTGGAAAGTGATGCAGTTCGAGGCACTTGTTTAGTACTCCCAGGAAAAGACTTGGCTCGTTTCTGATTACATGACTGCATATGTCCGAAGTGAAGCCGTCGGCACCAGGAGCTTTCTTCGGATTGAATGAGCTTATAGCAGTGAGAAGTTCGGTTTGGGTGAACGGTGGGTCTTGTGCATCTCCCTCCTGTTCCTGGTTCACCTTCTGTGCGAGAGTCCGTATCTCCTGGTGTACTGGGTTGTCGTTTTCTTCCAGGTCCTCGGGGTAAAACGTTTGTGCCAGCAGCTTCACCGAGCCCCTAGCGTCCAGTGTCCTACCCTTTTCTTCCAATGGAAGGTCTTCCTCCCTCTTCGCTGTCCTCCCTATTACCCTGTAGATTCCATCCCATAGGGATTCTTTGTCTTGTACACTGCAGAACTCCTTCCAGCTGTCAATCTGGGCCTTCTTCGCTGCTAACTCATACTCCTCTTTGTGTTTCAGGTACTCTTCGTAGACTTTGGCTTTTCGTATCGGTGCGGCGTTCCTGATTCTGCGTTTCCTGGTGGTGACTTCGTGTTTCATCCTCGCAAGCTCCTCCGTACACCAGGGTAAGGTAAGTGTCTCAGTATTTTTCTTTTTTGGGATGGCTTTATTACATGACTCGGTAGTGGCTTTATTGTATTTTTCAATGAATGTATTTAATTGTTCTATTGTTTTAATTTTATTGATTTCAGTATTTGTGAGTTCATAATCAATTTTAAGGTGGTTGAATTTCTCATGAAATTCATCCCATCTTGCTTTTTTGGTATTGTATAACCTTGTTGTTCTGATCACACTTACCCCACATGACTTTTCCAGCCTAACGTAGAAGCTGATTCCGTTGTGGTCTGAGCTTGTAAGGTTTTCAACCACCGTCCAGTCTTCCACTAGGTCCAGCAGATCAGAAGTGCAGGCCGTCACGTCAACATAGCTCGAGTATCTCTTGTTCCCTCGGATGGTATCAAAAGTCGGGATTTCCCCTCGGTTGAGTATTTGAAGGTCCAATTCATGGAGTACTCCCACCACTTCATCTCCTCTGTGATCGATCAGCTGGCTTCCCCACCAGGTGCTCTTAGCGTTTACATCGCCTCCGATTATTACTCTTTCAGCCTTGATTGCTTTAAAGATTTTGGTGATGTGCTCCAGGTATGGTCCAATGGGTAGATCTGGTTCGAAGTAGCACGATACCAATGTGATTCTCCATAATTTTGTGGCTACACTCACCACAACGATATTGTCTGTGGTGAGTTCGGGATATTGGATTATGTCCATGTTTGGGTCAAAGACTGCGATCGCAGCCTTGATCGTACCATCCCCAGTATTTTGGAAGATTTTGACCCCGCGATATGCCCTCATATGACCAGACCCACCCACATAAGGCTCCTGTAATAGCGCTATTGCTGCTTTCCTTTTCACCGCTTCAACTAGCATCTCCTCCGTAGCGAGTTTTTTGCGCTGTAAATTGCTTTGGAGCACCGGGTATCTGAAGTTATCTTTTTGGCTGCCCTTAGCAGTACGCCACAGACATTCTTGCTATGGCATCTCAGTAGGGTATAATTGGGGGTTCTGCATCACTTGCTCTCGCGTGCGCTCGAACTGCGCGATGCAGAAGCCCCCCCAATTATACCCTACTAGTGCAGGTCATCAAGTGCATATCATAATCAATCACAAAAAAGCTGTGAACATGCTCTGACCATGACACATCCTGATAGTGCCAGTCCATGAGTCCACTACCGCAGAAGTAACATGCTGCTACATCACATAAAGTGGACAAGACTCGGAACCGGTTTAAAAATTACCGGTTGATACCGGTTTATTTCGGGTTTCCTCCGAACTTTTCTTAAGAACGCGAACGTTTTAAGAACCTTAGATTAACCTAAATAAACCGGTTTATTCAACGAGCGGCATGTCGGTAAACGCGTTGCAACTTGTGACTACTTGTACCTAAGGATGCCACGCATAGCGGCGCGCTACGTAGATGTACTAACCGGTTTTTATTGCTCTAAACCGTTTAATCAAAATAAACCTTTTTGTAAATGCTCTTTCAAATACCGGCTAGAAAAAAAAAACATACGATACATATATAATAACGGTTTGAAAATTTAACCGGTATCTGAGCCTTGATAGCGGACCCGCCTACCACCCCAACCTTGGATACGGATACATTTTATTTAGCTTATTTCATTAACAGCGATGGCATAAGTACATACAACTTCCTTTTTAGAATTTCATCTCAGGTATCCGCGACGGTGTGGCGCCATTGACCAAATTGGGATGGGAAGGAATTTGATTCCACGTGTAAGCCGCAATAAATCAATTTGAACTCTATGTACCGAGTACATAGAATTTATTTGATAGCAAGCTTTTCTTGTTTTTATAAGGAATAAAATTGAACTTTAATGACATGCTGCTAGTTCATATATAAGAGTGAAATTAATATAAAAATACATTTAATTTGAAACAATTCGTGAGAGCATTTCTGTAAGATAAATCTAAATAAAATGTCGGTGAGTATATTTTTCTTTTAAATATTTATAATCATTCTGTTATCGTAAAATATTTTCTTATGTTTTTTTTTTTGTTTCAGGACTCTGAAGATCTTTTTAATTTTATTGCAATTCCCCAAAAAGAGCCAATTGCAAGCGAGTCAGCTAAGCTCAATTTAAAAAGAAAAGGGGAAATCTCATCACCCCCGCAAAAGCGCAAGCGGATCCAAGCATACTCATATACCAAAACGAGGGCTCAAAATACATTTTCTACGCGGTCAAGGACGATCAAAATTGAAATTTATGAGGCTGACAATCACCCTGATAAACCTTGCGAGTGCAACGCAAATAAATGTGTGCAATATGTAATAGACAATATGACAAGTAGTGATATTTACTTAGATTTAGAAAATATAATTGGAAAAATTCACGAAAACATATAGATAAAAAAATATGTATGATTTCATAAACTTTTACAATTGTATGGAAAAGTATTTTTTTTAATGTTAATAACTGATTTTATAGGTTTGTAGCATAAGATTGTATCTGTATAATTATACTGTACCTACACATAGATAAGTAATAATATTATAAGCTTAATAATATATTATAAGTTCTTGCATTAAAATATAACTAAATCCAAAATATTCAATAATAAAATACTAAAAGTAATGGTTTCAAACGACTTATAATTATTCTTATAAATGTTAAAAATATACATAGGTAATATTATGCGAACTTTGCAAAAATAATTAATATTTGTTTTAATAGTGCTTTAATAAAATGCCTTGTTTGTTTGTATTACAAATAATTTGGTTTTATTCATAATCCTCTATTGCTGTCGGTTCGTTGTCCATAAATTTGTGAGGTCTCATTGAACTGGTTTAATAAATGTTTATTGTTGATAACCGGAGTTAGTTGGCCCCTCATTCCATTAAGGGCCTGGTAAATGCTGGTGACCTTGGCCATATAAATGCGTAACGAAAATATGAATATTTGAAAAAATCGCAGATAAAATTATGGATAATAAAATAGTCTGTTCATACAAAAAATATCATGAATATATCTTAACTAGTTTGAAAGTAATATCACTTTTAATCCTTTGGGCAGACATTACTTCCGGAATTTATTTCATAAAGTATTTACTACAATACTAAAAAACACACAAATACATAGAATTTATGTTTATTTTAAACACATATTTTTTGCATAACTTACTTGCATTATTTGAAGGTGTAATAACAGAGTTAATAGTCCCTAAAATCATATATCTGCGCCTTAACGATTTTCGTCTCGAATTGCTTGTTGCAGCGCTATTATGGATAAAATGATGAGTAAACATAATTCCTAATATGTATCATCCGGGAGTGTTCATACATGAGATTAGTAAGAGAAATTAGTATAAATAAAAGTATGCTTTGAGAGCATTTGTCATAGGGACCAAATTGCATGAGCAATATTTATCATATATATTTTTTACAGTAACTTCTTACATCGAATTTGCATAATGAACACGGCTTAACTTTAAAGGTGTATAAATGTAGGTCTCCCACGACTGTGCTATTACTTTTAACGTTACGCTTGAGAGCACATAGTTAATTGCTTTCGCATTTTGTCGTTATTGTGACGAATTAACTACATTGTGATATTCTGTGCTAGAATCCTGCAGTAGCAAAGTATGTAAGTACCTATTAATATATATATATAATTTTTTTAAAGTTACAATTTCACATCTGAGTTCTACATTCTCCACCGCCTAATTATTAGTACTTAACTTATCATCATATTAAGTAGTCTGAAAAAAAAGTAGTGTGTTATTTTATTTTATAAAAAGCATTGATGCAAGCCAAGCATATTATTATTATTATTTGACTTACTTACATTGTTATCAGTTTATTATATTTTTAATTATTAGTGCTCGCCACTCATACACATTGGTCTACCGATCGCAAGCTCGGTTGCTGAGAGTAAGGTTCTGGCTTTGAACTCCAGATCGTATAGTTATTGGGTTTAGTTAGGAAATTTCCAGTAGCAGCCTGGAGTTTGGATTGTATCCGGTTTATGGCAATAGGCGAAATGTGGGTGTGTGGGTGTGCGCTATGTTATAATTAGTGGTTACAACCACCAAACAGAGGCTCTGGGGTCAATTTCTAGTGTTATAGATGAAGTTAGAATTTTTTTAGTAGCCTTTAGTTTGGAATCATGCCTAATCATTTAATCACGAGGGTTAAGTACACGTGTGCTTTATCCTTTAGTTACAAGTGTGACATTATATTGATATTATTATAATTATTTTTCAGGGCTAACAATCCGTTTTGGTCGCATGAAGAGGACTTGGAGCAACCTTCGACAGCAGGTAACAGCGGTGGTTCTAAGAAGAAAGCTGTACCGGCGAAGCGGGTTAAAAAGGTTCTGAAGAAAAAAGATCTGCCGGTGAAAAATCCATTTGCAGAGCAATCGGATTCCGACAGCGACGCGAAGTCTACTACCGCACCAGCTGTCAAACGAAAGAAAATTGCTGTGCTTCCTGACTCTGAGGTAAGTTTTTGCTATTCCTAGTTTAAAGTTGGTTAGCTTCAATTTCCAAAAATCTATCAATTAACTCAGCTTATCACAGTCCTGGACATAGGCCTCTCCCATAAAAGTGCAATTAAATAAGAAATTGTCAGAAAGTCTTTGTTTATAATAAATTATTTTTACTTTGATATGTAAGAGTGGTGAATACACATCCTACATACACAGCCTTGAACTTGGGTGGTACTTAGACTCGACATGCGCTATTACACACTAGATGATACATTGTAATTTAATTATATTCCAGGATGAATTACCGCAACAGCCAATTCGAGCTGCGACTCTGAGAAGTGCATTCTCTCAGCGCGTAGCTTCGGGATACTCATACCAGTCTGACCCGGTGAAAACAGGACAATACTACTTCGAATTGCGAGTGTACAACACTCGTGAAGTTGAGCGACTACAATACAACGAGCGCTGGAAACAAGCACTCATAACTTTGAAGCTTGCTACTGACCAGAACACAGGTGTTTGGGCTGCATTAACTGGTCTAGTCAATGCTGGTCGGGATGAAATGAGGGAAATTCGCCCGGTACTGTATACTAATCCGCAATAAATTGTGTGTTGACTGCAACTTTTTTCGTACAGAATTATATAACTTTTTATATTTTAAAATTAGGTATAATTTAATCACGTTTTTTCATAAGTTGGTTATCATTTAGTTTTATAAATTCAAAAGATAACTAGCAAATATGTTATCTCTTAATATTCGTTATTTGTCATAGGTACAGCTCTCATATTATTTTTTATCATTTGATTTAAAAATATAAGTCTTCTAATCTTATTAATGTGTCTTGTCCTACAGCCATTTTACACAAGAGAAATGAAAACTGAATAAATTACAAATGAGATAATAAACTGATTAAAATTACACATGAGAAATTAAAGCAGAATAATTTTGTTTTAATCTTATTAACGTGTCTTGTCCGACAGGCATTTTACACAAGAGAAATGAAAACTGAATAAATTAGAAATGAGATAATAAACTGATTAAAATTACACATGAGAAATTAAAGCAGAATAATTTAGTTTTAATCTTATTAACGTGTCTTGTCCGACAGGCATTTTACACAAGAGAAATGAAAACTGAATAAATTACAAATGAGATAATAAATTGATTAAAATTACACATGAGAAAATAAGCAGAATAATTGTGTTTTAATCTTATTAACGTGTCTTGTCCGACAGGCATTTTACACAAGAGAAATGAAAACTGAATAAATTACAAATGAGATAATAAATTGATTAAAATTACACATGAGAAATTAAAGCAGAATAATTTTGTTTTAATCTTATTAACGTGTCTTGTCCGACAGGCATTTTACACAAGAGAAATGAAAACTGAATAAATAACAAATGATATAATAAACTGATTAAAATTACACATGAGAAATTAAAGCAGAATAAATTTGTTTAATGAAAAATTTGAGTTTTGTTAAATAATATTTTTATTTAAAAATTGAATTGAATATATTTTAGAAATGTTTTTTTGTAAAGACTGTAATATTTATGTTTCAAAGTTGGCATCGCATAATAGAACGAATATTCATAAATCAAATCGCTTGGCGAGTTCTGAGTTTGACCATGTTCAAGTCATTGCTTCTGCATTTAAAAACAGGATTATAAGTTATAAAATAAATTCGATTGTTTTCACTATTACTCCTGAGACGTTTTTAAGGCAAATTACGAGAACTGTGTATGATATCATAGAAAATGCTATTAAAAAACATAAAGCAATCAAAGTAAATTTTGAATTGTTTGTTTCATACATTTTGCCCAAAAATAATGAAATATCTATGAAATCTTTTAACACAAAATTTAATATTTTAGTGCAGAGCACTGACATTGCTGATATTTACTTAAAATGTTCTGAAAAACTAATATCTAAATGTTCAGAGTTTGAACTTTCAGAATCAGGTTGGACGATTAATTTTATAAGTCATTTGGAAATAAATATAAATAAGTACAATCCTCTAAGAGCTGGAACTTACTTACAATTACCTGCAGTCATAAGAAATACAAAGTCATGTTTAAACATACATAACAATGATAATCACTGTTTTTTGTGGTGTATTGCAGCCCATATGTATCCGACTACACAGAATCCTAATCGTATAAAATCATATCCGCACTATACGACGCTCTTTAATATAAATAATTTAACATTTCCTCCGAGTTTTAACGACATTAAAATATTTGAAATAAATAATCAATTTATTAGCGTGAATGTTTATGGCCTTGAAGCTAATAATCAAGTAACTGGTCCTTTATATGTGACAAGTAAACGAAAGCTTATCCATGCTAACCTATTATACATTTATAAAAACGGAAAAGCGCATTTTTGTTTAATAAAAGACTTTAGCCGCCTTCTGCATCGTCAATTAACTAAACACAAGTCCAAAGTATTTTTATGCGATGAATGTTTTTTATATTACAACCATATAGATAAACTGATGAATCACGGGTGCGGTAAAAAACAAACGGTTTTACCTGAAGAAAATAGCAAATTACATTTTATGAATTTTCAAAGAACTCAAAAAATACCTATTGTGATATATGGCGATTTTGAAAGTTTACTTTGTGTATACTCAGACAAAAATAAATCTCTTTTTACTGAAAATGTGCAAGCTCATAAAGCATCCTCGTTTGCCTATTACATTTGCTGCAAATCTAACCCCGAACTGAATGATTTTGTTAGTTATAGAGGTCCAAATTGTGCGCAAAGATTTGTTGAAACAATAAAAAGTGATATAAAAAGGCTTTATAAAATTTTACTAGATGATAAGCCAATGTTATCACTTACCCCCGAGGAGTTAACTGTCCATAATGAAGCTACAACCTGTCATATATGTAAAACTGAGTTTGTTATGAATGATATAATAGTTAAAGACCATGACCATTTTACGGGTAAATATAGAGGTCCTGCCCATAATACTTGTAATTTAAATTTGAAAAAATGTCAGTTTATACCAATAATTTTTCATAATTTATCTGGTTACGATTGTCATTTATTTATTAAAGAATTATCTGGTATTCTTGGTAGAATTAATTTGATTCCAAAATCAAAAGAAAAATATATATCGTTTACAAAGTTCATACCGATTGATAAAACTAATACAGCACAGTTAAAATTTATAGATTCATTAAATTTTTTGAGTACTAGTTTAGATAAATTGGCTAACACTTTACATTCGAACGATTTTCATAACATGCGATTGTATTTTCCAAATGAGGAATTTTTTAAATTGGTTCGTAGAAAAGGTGTATACTGTTATGACTATATGGGAAAAATATAATGAAACTCAACTACCTGAGCAATCAAAATTTTTTAACAAACTTACCGGAGAAAATATTTCTACAGATGATTATCAACATGCTGTAACAGTGTGGAACGCATTTAAAATAAAAAATTTGGGATAGTATACGGATCTTTATTTGAAATGTGACGTTCTTTTACTATGTGACATTTTTGAAAAATTTCGAGACATGAGTTTAGTTTATTATAGTTTGGATCCATGTTTTTATGTTTCATCCCCATCCTTAAGTTGGGATGCTATGCTTTTATACACTAAAGTTGAACTTGATTTAATTTCGGATGTGGACATGTATCAAATGTTAGAAGAAGGAATTCGTGGAGGCCTCGCTCAATGCTCAATGAGATATGCTAAAGCTAATAATAAATATTTATCAACTTACAACAATGAAAAACCTAGCACCTATCTAATTTATCTAGACTGTGTTAATTTATATGGATTTGCTATGATGCAAAAACTGCCTACGCGAAATTTTAAATTTCTGAATGAAAATGAAATAATCGATTTCAATATCAAGAATGTATGTAAAATGAGTGATCAAGGGTACATTCTTGACGTAGACTTATGTTACCCAACCAACATTCATAATGCTCATTCAGACTTACCTTTTGCAGCTGAAAAGTTTTCCCCTTTACAAAATCAATGTAAAAAATTAATAGCAAATCTGTATAACAAACATCGCTTTGTAATCCATTATGTGCATTTACAAGAATGTTTGAAAAATGGTTTAATTTTACTTAAAATACATAGAATACTATCATTCCATCAAGATAACTTTTTAGAGCCATATATTTCTTTAAATACTTATCTAAGACAAAAGGCTAAATCAGATTTCGAAAGAGACTTTTTCAAAAAGCAAAACAACTCCATTTTTGGGAAAACGATTGAAAACAAACGTAAACAAGTTGATGTTCGACTTGTACAATTATGGAAAGATGCGTTAAATACAACTAACAGATTATGTGGGGCAGAAAAATATATAAGTGCTCCAAACTTTAAAGACTTAGCAATTTTCTCGGAAAATCTAGTTGCTATACAGTTAAATAAGACAAAAGTTATTTTAGATCGTCCCATTTACATTGGTTTTTCTATTCTTGAGATTTCCAAAACACATTTATATAATTTTCATTATTCTGTTATGAAAAATATTTATAAAGATAATATAAAATTATGTTATACGGATACCGATAGTCTTCTTTACCATATAAAAACTGGTGATTTTTACGCTGATATGAAAAAAAATATTAAGTATTTTGATACAAACAATTTTGGGGAAAATAATAAGTATGGTATACCAAAAGCTAACGGGCAAATACCAGGTTATTTTAAAGATGAAATGGGAGGAGAAGTAATTTCAGAATTTGTTGGTTTACGTGCTAAGTTGTATTGTATAAATTCTGAGAAAAATACTATTAAAAAAGCAAAAGGAGTTACAAAGCCAATAACAAAAAAACTGGACATTGAAAAATATAAAAGAGCTTTAAATTATAAAGAAAACCTAAGAGATGACATGTATGTTATACGATCGAAAAATCATCAGATTTTTACTCAAAAATTAAATAAGCTGATACTTAACAGAGATGATGATAAAAGACAACTGATAAAAAATAGTTTTGAGACTGTACCATGGGGGCACTATAGCACCATACTTTAATTAAGTTTTATAATTATGTTCTATTGTGTTAATGTAACAAAAAAAAAAGATTATTTTTACAACTAATAAATACCTATGTTAAATTTTTGTTTGTTTGTTTTTAATTATAAATTACCCTATCCTAACTTTATTATGAACTGAAAGGTAAATAAAAGTAGATATGATATGTAATAATATATTTTTATTCAACTAAGTAATAGAACACAGAATTATATAAAATTGAACATTGTCTTAGAAATAAGATTCATAATTGATTAGCTACACTTATTTTTTTTACTATTTTACTAATCAAATATTCAGTTTCATCCATAATATAATCACAAGTGTCCCTGACTAGGTACTGAACACAAGTACTATCATTTTCACTGCCACTCGTTCCGATTAGATTGTTGCTACTTAGATCATTAATAGATATATTTATCACATGATGTGCTTTTCCTGGTTCATTCCGGATAACATAAGATGAAGAGGATGTAGCAAATGGTTTTGGTATCATATTTTTTAAAGAAAGCTGAGATTTTTTCCTTTTTTTAATATTCATATTTTTCTTTTCCTTCTTATTATTTTTTTCCGGTTCACGTTTCTGAGGCGCAGTTTCAACCGCATTGGATTTATTCATATCTTGTGAAAAATATAATGATTTAACAATATCACCATTATCTTCCACAAGATAAGGATTGTTCATTTTCTGTAAATATAAAGAATTACATTAATTAACTATACCTAATGGATTAACCGTAAGCATTTTTTTTTAATTTCACAAAAATAATACATACCTCACAAAAAAAATACGGGCTTATTACCGGATCGCCATCATTGAGATTTGCAGAGTCCCCCTGTAAAAATAAATAAATAGTAAATAAAAGAAAAAATCAAATCAGCTATAAATACATACAATTACTTATAGTTAAATACTACATACCTCACGTAATCGGAATTGTTCGTGTTCTTCAGAAATCACGTTATCATTGCTCAAAATGTGGGGGCTATAGCATGGCGAAAGAGACATAATTCTGAAAAAATAAAATTGTATATAAAGTCAGAAGTACTTACCGAAATTATTTTTAATTTGGTTAATTTAATACTAAAACTTACCTTCACTATAAAAAAAAATATTATTACAACTTGAAATAAGTAAGTGACTGCTTTTGCTAGCTGCAACAATTATATAAACTGTTTAATTACTCTGACGTGCTGATTGTCTCAACAGGTTGTTTAGAAACTATATTTGCGTTCCAATATATGCATTATACTTATATTTAAATATATATATATATATATATATATAGAAGGATAGTGGTTTTTGCAAGTAGTAGGCAAGATGAAGTTGATCAAACAACCCATATCCCTGAATGTGAAAAATATAAATTTTAATGACTCTAGTTATCAGATCAGACACAGCGCTTTATTGCCTAATACAATTCGTTGCATAATATGTGGACCCTCAAACTGTGGTAAAACAAACGCTATGATAAGTTTACTGCTGCATGAAAATGGGCTTAAATTTAAAAATCTTTATCTTTACTCGAAAACTACTTTCCAACCAAAATATCGTTTTTTAAGTGAAGTATTAAGAAGAGTACCTCAGATAAAGTTCAATGAGTTCAATGACGACAAAGATGTTATAGCTCCATATGAAGCTTTAACGAATTCAGTTTTTATTTTTATGATGTTGTGTGTGAAAAGCAAATAAACATTCGTAATTACTTCTCTATGGGAAGACATAAGCAAATTGACTGCTTTTACTTATCGCAAACCTACTCGAAAATTCCGAAACAGTTGCTACGTGATAATGCAAATTTTCTTATAATATTTAAACAAGATGATGTGAACTTAAAGCATATCTATGATGAACATGTGAATTCTGATCTACCGTGGAATCAGTTTAAAGACATTTGTAAAACTGTTTGGAGTAACCCTTATAATTTTCTACTTATCAACAAAGAGTCACCATTAAACAATGGAAGGTACAGACAGAATTTTGATATTTTTTTAAACTTTGAATGAAGGCTCATTCTTATAAATGAATTACATACATAAATGTTGTTAGTATTATTCTGCCGTCAATAGCATAGTTGCAGTATGTACGCTCTAGACGGTTTCGAGAAAAACGCGGTAAAAGTTTTGGTGAGAAAATCTTCCATAAATCCTTTGTTTGTAATCAGATCATGATGGTTGATACCTTAAATGAAAGAGGACCTCAGCACCTATCTATTACATAATTGGAAACCAATACTGAGTAATTGAAAGACAAAATAAATTCATTATCTTAGTTATACTAAGTATCTCCTAGAGGCTCTCTGATAGGTAACACTTAGCATAAACACAGTAAGCGTGTTTTTTACTGTATTTATGCTAAGTAACCATATAAATTTATGATTAAATTTATATGGTTTATAGGTTTTATTTTATCAGGCTTTTAAGTGATAATAAAACAATTAGTTTTTTGGCTTAATTAATGTATTTGAAAAAAAATATAATCTTGTTTTAGATATACTGTTATTAACTGCTGCTGAAAGTAACCTAGCAATAAAATTTGACAAATCATGATACGTTTAGTCTAAGAAATTGACATTTTGTTTAAACTTCTTTCTTACAATTAAGCGCAGGCCACATCGCCAGCTAGCGAGCGAGCGAGCGAGCTAGCTGCATCGTCGTATATTTCATTCGCAGCATTTATTTCGCTGACGTAGCTTATCTCTGTAGTTTGCGGTGTGAACCGAAGGATGAAAAGGGGTGAACCGATGCCCGCTCGGCTTGCTCGCTCGCTCGTTAGCTGGCGGTGTGGCCTGCGCTTGATCTCATAATCAAAATAACGTTTCTTAATTTTACTTAATTGAATCAGTCTTTTCAGTAAAAAATGGCACAACTAAGAATTTGTTTTCTTACATTAATCACCCAACTCAAGTTAACTTATGTATTATTCAGTCTTCTCAATACTAATTATTTTAGAATCACAGATGCTATTATAAGGCAAAAAGAATTATCTAAAGTAGCTTTACATTTCAAATAAACTATAAATCCTTTCTTCGGTATCAAATCAAAACTTATAGATTTATCTAACAACACTTATGGATCTTATAGATACTTAAGCCGTAAATAACAAAACTTATAACCATTTAGGATAAAAAATTAAACTTTCTTCTTTAACATTGAAACTAAATTAAAATATTCAATGAATTAGGAATCAACTCAGTCCTACGAAAACAAGAAGACGAGAACTAATCGTCAAATTCCTTGGAAAGATTCAAGGATGCATCGTCAACTGGCAAGTCAAACCAGAATTGCCTTCGGCTGGGTAACATCAAGGGAACGAGATCTTTGACAATTCTCTGCTTTCGTGAAGAGGCGATACCCCTTGGTGAACCTCTCTGTTCAGTACAAGGGAATTGTTTGTTTTTTAAAATGTTGGCTTGTAAAAAGTTTAAGGTCCTGAATTCCTCATCAGCTTGAGATTTTTTGTACAACATATTGTACTCTCCACGGACAACTTTGACCACAGTGAAATTCTTAACGTATTCCCGGTCTTTCAATGCACACATTTTCTGTTCAGAATGAAATTCACAAAATTTGTAAAAATCATGGACATTAATTTTAGAATATTTAATCCTGAGTTAGAGGTTCGAACGGCTTCTACATAGTCATTAAAGTCGCAAACATTTTTCATTTTTTGGAGAGATTGCTCCACTTGGTGGTGGAAGCTGTCAGCTGAATTGAATGTATGTCCTGGTTCTAGATATTTTGTAGTGATAGAGAGTGCTTTAATTAAATCACTGTTGACAACATTCACAAGAAACGAAAAGAGTGTCCAGTTCTTGTTTTGTGACGAACAATTATCTGCCCAAATCACTAAATGACTTTTGTTTCGGTGGTGTATTAAAAAAGCTCTAAATGTTGAAACAATGTCATGACCATTTCGGCCTGAAATGGCTTCGTGCCATAACACAGCGTAAGGAGTATTTTCTTTAGTAGATTTACCTAAAGGAGCAAAAGTCTCGTTGAATGCGATAATTCGAGGACAGAATATTGCTACTTTGTAGCTGTCCATGCGAGGCAGCATTACCACCTTTTGAAGATCCACACAAACCTAAACGGTGTCATTATCTTTATGTTCTTCTACGTTTTTCTTGTCTAATTTGTACGCCTTCGCTGTCTGTATAGCGTTGGCGATGTTCAACATGATTCTTACATGTTGCACAAGTTGTATTAGGAGCTTTATTGAATTCGCAAGCATTTATGTCATATACAGCACAAAGTTCACACTCTTCATTGCCCAGTACGGCGAAGGAAATGTTGTGGCTCTTTACGACTCCTCGGTAAACTTCGTAAGAGCATGCAGAGTCTGGGTATAATTTGTTAAAATCGGCATGCATCCTTGTGACAGTGATATCGCTGGGTAAATACAAACGATGCGGGGTGTGTTCACGGCGGTAATGCGATATTGCAGGGTTATAAGTCATTATGTGTGAAGTTATCAAGGTTTTATCCTTTGACAGCGACGACCTGTCATAGTGTCCACGTTTGTCATTGAGGTCATCGTTTTCACTTGTATGATGAACTCGAAAAACTTTTGTGTCATTCTTAGGATTGTAACTTAATGTCGCTAAAAAAAACGTCTTGCATACCTGCACTGGACTTTCATGACCACGAACAGTAAAAAAGTAATTAAAGGTTTGGTTTCGTTTTGGCTCTTTATTTATATTTTTCCGAGATTTGACATTCGCGACGCTGACATTGTTTTTGATGAACATGCCTTTTCCTGCTGCATCTAGGGCCGAGTAACTTGAATTAATCACCTAACGTTGTTTCATACTAATGTTTTTGGTACAGAGCTTCTTACATGTAGGTTTACAGGGTGTCTTTCAGGGAAAGTTTTTCTATCATATCTTTTTTTTTTTCCGCACACTGCTGAAAATCGTCTAGCATAAGTAGTCGACAATTTTACGTAGATATTCGAGGAACAGACATAATTGAAATTATTCTTTCTCGGACCTCAAGTGACTGCTTGTATTATAAGACAAATTGAATGACTTTTAGTTACAATGACTTATTATGTTCACAGTGAAGCAACTTTACTGCACTGTATTTATGACGTAGCATTATATGGCAGCAACTTAGATATGCAGTAAAAACGACTTACAATTCTTATAATAAGTTATAACATCATATTATACGTACGTACATCTTAAACATGAGTACAGTATAGCTAATTTACTGCTCCCATGGTAAGTACACCTGACCATTATTGCTACAACTGCTGTCTAAACATGAACACAGGATGGCTACATGCTCTCAGTATAATAAGTAACCTTATGTAAGATCTGATTACGTTACTTAACATAAACGCAATATCGCATCGAACTGTCTTTGTGGTAAGTAATCTGGAAGCTACGCTTAGGATCGTTACTAAGCATACATGCAGTATCGCAGCATACTGTTTTTACGACTAGATCACTCATTAAGTAAATGTTGGGAAACTGCTTAGGATTAAAACAGTACATCTTCTTAATGTCTATTTGCTAGGCTTATATCCAATTTTTATACAGTAAATGACTTAACATATTAGTGGTACAGATGTCATACTGTACTTTGGCCGAGAGACTCTGAATAAGAACTTCTGCAGTAAGTGTACCCACTGTAATCATGCTTTGTGATGTAAAAAAAATGCTCGACTTACTGCCAATTATTAATTGTTAAATTTGGTTTAAAAAGCGATTCAAACGAATGGGTAAGATAAAAATGTAGATCTCGGTATCGTGGTCACGGCTGTATATCTAACTAATTTTTGACAAAATCCGACTTACTGTAACTATGCTATTGAGGGCAGTATTCCTTTCTTACCTGAATACAGTTGTTATTTATTGTAAGATGGAAAAAAATATTAAAATGGAATTAGTGAAGTCTGTCGACTCCATAAAGAATAAAATTAAACAAATGAAAAATCAGGAGCATTCAATGAACTTGTCACTTGATAAAATACTAAAACCTGTCACAGATCCTCTAAAAACTCTAGTTGAATCTAATAGATATGCAGAAAAATATAATAACATTGAAAATACAACTCTGAATAATTCTGAAGGAATGGAGTCCCATGAAAATAATACTAGCTCATCTTCAAAGATCAATGACTATTACGATCCAAAACCTAATTCTACACAATTCGTCGAAAAAAATGCTAAAAAGGAATCGATAGATAATTTAGAAATGTCATTAGAGGGTGATGATATCTTTGGTATTTATGATGGTATTAGTATACCGTTTGGAATTAGAAGTGAAAATAAAACTTTATTAATGGGTAACTCAGCAGTATCTTTTTCTAAAATTGATAGTGTGAATAACGATAGTACCATTTTAATTAAAATCGGCGACAAGGCTTACAATTTAACGGCTGGTCTAAAAGAACTTTTACTCCGAAGAAAACCTGATTTAAAGTTAATATCGGGCGAAGATAAACTTGTCTATAAGGATATATTACATTATACAAATGCCCATAAAAGAGATTTTAATCCTAAAGGTCAAATAAGAGGTGACAAAGGCATAAAATATTGTACAATAATCAAACCCCTATTTTCCGAATCGTCAAACCATGATAAACTTGCGCACGCTAAACTTGGAGGAAACTTACCAACGCTAAAAAAATACAAAAACAACACCGACTTGGTATATTGGGATGATCCTAACGAATTAGTCGAGAGATGGAAACTATTAGTAGCTTCAAGAGATGCTGGCAACACAAACCATGATAATGAAATTTTATCGATAGTTGAAGAACTGAAAGAAGCTGGGATAATTAAAGAATAAATAGTCATAATAATATGCTTTGCATTCAGTATTATACATAAATTCAAGACAGTTGTACTGAATTCTGAACATGAGCAAAGCCGACGTGGTAAACGAAATTCATAAAAATGCAAGAGTAAACTTTCCACGAAGACATGTTATTATGAAAGATATAGACGACCTGTGGCAAGCAGATTTAATTGATATGCAATCAATTTCAAAAGAAAATAAAAATTACAGATTTATTCTTGCTGTTATTGATACTTTTTCGAAATATGCTTGGGCCTTTCCTCTGAAAAGTAAAACCAAAGATGATGTATGTAACTGTTTCAAAATTTTCCTAGCTATAGGACGTGTTCCTAAAAATCTGCAAACGGATAATGGAGCAGAATTTTATAATAATAAATTCCAAAAGCTTATGAAATCTTATCAAATGAACCACTATTCAACCTTCTCAACAAAAAAGGCTTCGATAGTTGAACGATTTATCAGAACTTTGAAATCTAAACTTTATAAGGGATTTAGTTTAAAAGGCAACTATAATTGGGTAGCTAATACCCTTAATGACGTTATTTATAAATATAATCACACTTACCATCGGACAATTGATGAAATCCCCGCTAACGTGGATAACATTAATAAAAAACGAATATTAGAAAGATACTTAAGGTTGGTAAAAAATGATAGTACAAGAAGCAAAATTAAAGTAGGTGATTATGTGCGTATCAGTAAGTACAAAGGAACATTTGAAAAAGGATATACCCCCAACTGGTCATCGGAAATATTTAAAATTCGAAAAATACAAAATACAACTCCTATCACCTACTTAATTGAAGATACAATCAGAGGTCAACCTATTTTAGGAGCATTTTATGGGCAAGAGCTTCAAAAGACAAAACATCATAATGTATATCTAGTCGAGAAAGTTCTGAGAAGAAAAGGAAACAGGGTTTTAGTAAAATGGTTAGGTTTGTCTTCTACTGAAAACAGTTGGATTGATAAATCGAATATATTAATTTAAATAAAAATAACATAACAAATAACTCAACAACAAAGTCGATGATGAAGCGTGTAAGTATTTATTATAGTGCTCGATTCAGATTCATTAGTCTTATGATGTGTATTGGAGAGAGTAGTCTTCTCAATTGGCTTATAAACAATTTACCATTTGAATTACACTTACCAGGATACAATTATTGTGGGCCTGGTACAAAATTAATTAAAAGGCTTACACATGGAGATAAAGGCATTAATCAATTAGACGAATATTGCAAAGAACACGATATTGCTTATCACAAATCATCAAACTTAAAGGATCGTCATAAAGCTGACTTAATTTTGTTAAAAAGGGCAAAAGAGCGAGCAGTTGCTTCGGATGCGAGTGTATGCGAAAAAATCATGGCACGTTTAGTAAGCAAGACAATGTCTACAAAAATTAAAACCGGCTCTGGCCTAAAAAAAAACCACAAAGAGTGTTCTCGGAAAGTTACATCGGGAAAAGGGTTAAAAAATAAATTTAAAAATGTTATTAATAAAACTAAAAGACATATGAAAAAATTAAAACCAAAATGCAAAAAAGTGGCAATAGAATTAGCTATGGCCGCAGCTAGAGAATGAGCTGATGATTCATCCATTAAACTTCCTAGGGTTATTCCTATACCAAAAACTGGTGGGGTATTACCTTTGATTCCTATTTTTGCTGGATTATCAGCGGCGGGAGCGTTAGCAGGCGGTGCAGCTGGTATTGCCAAAACCATAAATGAATTCAAGTTAGCTAAAAAGCTCTTGGCTGAATCGAAGAGACACAATGAAAAAATGGAAGCTCTTTGCATTGGAAAAGGATTACACCTTAAACCGCATAAAAATGGGCTTGGAATTTTTGTATCAAATAAAAAAAACTAAGATATCGGCTACCCAAACGAGCCTTAACTAACTTTGACATTTTGAAGTATGGAAATAATATTCCTTATTTTCGAGGTGTATTTATGAGAGATGAGCTCCCTAAACAATCTTTTAAAAAAGAGTGTGGAGTGGTTAATTTAGATAGTTCAAAAAATCCAGGTTCTCATTGGGTAGCCTATGCTAAAAATAATGATTATATTGAATATTTTGATAGTTATGGAAATCTTAAACCTCCAAAGGAATTTATAAAATACTTAGGTGCTAAAGTACGCTATAATTATGATAATATACAACGCGACCACCCTTATAATTGCGGACACCTATGTTTACATTTTTTAAATAATTTTTGGTGTAGTCAAGGAATAAAATAACAGGATCTTCTAAATGTATTCAGTCTGCAAGCATGTCTATAGCGGTAACCATCTCTGGAAATAAATCAGAATTGGATACGTTCTTTCAACCTCCTTTGGATTTATCTGGTCAATATGAGTGTGGTTTGTTATACTTTTCAGTATTAAATTCAATACCAAATGCGCGTATTAATAACGACATTTTTCGTATGATCAGAATCGAATGTGATCTTGTACACGGTTCATATTCTAACGGGCTACCAACTCATATTATTCATGAATTTGTATCTAATACTGCTACAGGTCACCGAATCATAGAAATACCGCAAAACGTTATTTACTTTCCAGTGAACAAAAATACTATTACATCAATATCTATTAAGATAGTTGATCAATTTGGTTTCTGTATTAAATTTAGAGAAGAACATAAAAATATTGAACTACGCCTACATTTAAGAAAAACAAAATGATATTATATTATAAAAACCCTGTAGTTAACAAAAAGCGCCCTATTTCTTGTACAACCACTAAGGTGCAAAGACGTAAGAAAAAAGTTATAAAGTTAACAAAAGCAAATAAAGATTTTCTTAAATCCCTAGGTTTTAAAGTATGAATATACTACAGATTACTGAATTACCGCACTTCGATACTTCGATTGAAAGTTATGAAGTCCATTCGTACAATCCCTACAACAACAGCTTTAGAGAAAACGATGAAATCAGAATTCCCATACACCAGCAAGACATATATGTGTTACCGTCAGCCAGCTCAATTTACGTCGAAGGACAAGCTAAGTTCTTGGGTAAAGATGGTAATCCTATTAAGAAAACTATTACGTTCAGTAACAACCCTGTTATGTTTTTGTTTCAAGATATCAGATACGAAATAAATGGTATAGAAATAGATCGCATTAAAAATTCTGGAATAACATCGACAATAAAGTCATACGTTTCACTGAATGAAGGAGAAAATAAAGTTGCTGCCTTGTGGGGTTGGAACATAGATGGATTTAAAAGCGATGGTAATTTTAGTGCTATTGTACCTCTTAATAAGATTTTAGGATTTGCAGAGGATTACAATAAAATTGTGATAAATTGTAAACATGAACTTATTCTGAATAGAAGTAACTCCAACTTAAACAGTCTTATAGTAACTGACGATGTTGCACATTTTCAAATAGATATACAAAAAGTGCAATGGCGGGTGCCGCATATAAAAGTATCAGATCGCGAACGACTGATACTTCTTAAACATTTAGAAAGAGACAAATCTATTCAGATAGCCTTTAGAAATTGGGATTTATACGAGTATCCTTTGCTTCCTAAAACTACAAAACATTGTTGGTCTGTTAAGACTGCTTCGCAATTAGAGAAACCTCGTTATGTCATTTTTTGCTTGCAAACCAATAGAAAAAATAATAAAATCAAAGACAGTTCTCTGTTCGATCACTGCGCGGTTACTAACTTAACTTTGTTTTTGAATTCACAATATTATCCTTACGAGCCTCTAAGCTTAAATTTTACCGAGAACAAATACAATATATTATATGAAATGTATGTGAAATTTCGTCAGTCGTATTACAACTGTCCTGCAGACCCGTTGCTTGACTTTATCGGTTTCAAGGAGAAGGCTCCTCTGTTTATCATAGACTGTTCAAGGCAAAACGATAGTTTGAAAACAGGTCCCGTAGATGTGCGATTGGAGATTGAATGTTCAGCACCAATACCAGATAACACAACTGGATATTGTTTAATTATTAACGATCGACTTGTGGAATATAAACCTTTGAGTAACATTGTGCGCAGGTTATCATGAATGCCATTGTAGATGTTCAAGGTTTTAAAACAGAAGCAAATGAATTCATAGTGAAAGAAATTGCAATATTGTGCGATAATAAAATACAGGTGCTTTTGATTAAACCACCTTTTCCATATCACGAATTGACAAAACAAGAAAGGAGGCAAGTAAATTGGATTGAGCGTAATAGAAAGATATATTGGAGTGAAGGATTTGTGACTTACTCAAATCATCAGAATTTGATTGTAGATATTTTAAGAGATAAAAGTGTTTACACCAAAGGTTTAGAAAAAGTGTTGTGGTTAAAAAATATTTCGAATAATAATAATATAAATAATTTAGAAGACAAAGGCTGCCCTAGTTTGTTAAATCTTTATGATCAATATTTATATTCTCAAGATTTGTATAATTGTATTTATCATGAAAAAGTATGTGCCTTAAAAAATGTTCTGTGTTTAAAAAAATGGTGTTATGAGAATAAATGTTTTAAATAAAATGTTTTATTTTTTTTGCTTCAAATCATTGTCACTATAGTTACCATACTTACTCCCCCCTCCCCTCCTAGAACATCTAATGAAAGTCTATATAATGCTAGCAACATAATACGATTTCATTATATTTTTATTAATATTTGTTTGAAGTACTTATTGCATGACGAAAATGTTAAAAGAAAACTACAATCCTCGTTATGACATGTATCATACGCAAAAAATGCGTTTACATTCATTTAATTATTATTGGGCAACAACTGTCTCTCAGAAAAGGTTAGTGATGGAAATGGCTGACGCGGGATTATTTTATTGCGGTAATGGAATTAATGATAGAACTGTATGTTTCTCATGTGGAGGTGTTATTGAAGAATGGGAGATTTACGACGATCCTTGGATGCAACATGCTATAAACTTTCCTCATTGTTTTTATTTGACCGCTGTGAAAGGAAGGGATTATATCAATAAGTGCCAGAACCAGAAATATTAGCTACAATGCAAGATTCAATTAAATATACTTCTGAAGGCTTAATATTAGCCACAGACAGTGCAAGATTCAGTGAAATTTACTTCTGAATGTAAAAAAGATGTAAAATATGATATTATGTACTTGATGACCTACATCAGACACCCACTCGGACCGGTAAAAATAATTGAAAATCCTGTATCAAGCGCTCCACTGTGAATAAAACACACAATACGAAAAAATGAAATGAAATGAAGTATTATGAACTATATCGCAGATCTGTGACTAAAACACACAATACGAAAAAATGAAATGAAATGAAGTATTATGAACTATATCGCAGATCTGTGACTAAAACACACAATACGAAAAAATGAAATGAAATGAAGTATTATGAACTATATCGCAGATCACGATAGGTATAATTGGGGCTTCTGCATCGCACAGCTCGAGCGCACGCGAGAGCAAGTGATGCAGAACCCCCAATTATACCCTACTCATCTCTTTTCTTTCGAATTGGGCACTCTGTGCTGAAGGCGTTATGGTCACTGTATTCTTGCTTAGCGGCTATACAATTTAGGCATGTGGGTTGGCTTCCCGCCCGCCACTCGGTGCACTCCATCCTAAGGTGGGGTCCACCGCAGTGGCTGCAGAGATCAGCTGTTTCTGTGCAGAATTTTTTGCTGTGTCCATAACCCAAGCAGCGCGCACACTGTACCAGTGGTGATTGGTCGACTACCCGAATGCGCTGCAGATCAATATATACAGCACCAGCTTCGATCGCTCTCCTCCATATCGTGGGGGAGGTGCTGATGACAACGTGTCTGGTGTGCGGGTTTCTGGCTTTGCGCTTATATTTTATTTCAAGCCTGTCGTCTGGGCCACTGATGTCGTGGAGTAACCCTCGGTTTTGATTCCTGAATGCCTTAAGAACATCCTCATCGGTATTTACTGAGAGGATGTCCCTTAGCATCAGGAGAGGGTCTTTATTCTTCACCTCTTCTACGAGGAGGTTTTTGCCCGCACTTTCCAACTTATTTTTCACCTTTTGCCTATCTACTTCGGATCTGCAGCTCATAATGACCTTCCTATCTTTTCCCTTCCTAGTCCTATCAATTGTGACCCAGCCTTCTTTCGCGTCTATCGCCTCTCTCACCTTCGTCAGAACTTCTTCCCCTGTGTCCCCTTCATCCTGAGAGGTGACGACCACGGTGTGTAATGCATTTTTTGGGGGGGAATGCTGCGTGGGGCGGTTCGTCGTTACTTCAGCGTAAGTTTTGCAAGTAATTATTTGTGATTGTTGCTCTATCTTTTCTTTCAGTTCTTCTATCTTCTTACTATTTTCTTCTAGTAACTGGCTTTGCCTTTCCAAGTAATCTATGACGCGTCTCTTATCTTCCTTGCTTTCTCCCTGGATGTCTTTCCCGGGTGTTTTTGGGTCTTTGGGGTGTGTAACTCCATCTTGCGTCTCTTTCCCAAGTGTACTTGGCTCTATCCTTGATCCTCCTACCTTTTTAAGGTGTTTTATCTCTACATCGGCTTCTTTTATGATCTGGTAGAGTTTTTCTATGGCTTCCAAGGCATTCGCCTTTAGGTCCCGGCTGAAATTACGCGAGTTATTTATATTCAATCTCGCCTTCATCATGCTTGCTTTAGCTTCCGCTAGGCGGTTCGACGTCACTTGTGTGGGTAGGGCCTGTTTTTCGGCCAAGCGCGTTGTGAGATTCTGTCTGGGGAGTACCTGAATTTCACCTTTACTGGTGGATGGTGTCAGGTTTTGTGATTCTGTTCCCGCGGCCTCGAACTTTTCAACGCTCTGCCTAACGCTAGCTGAGGTCGCCTGCGACCCTGGCGGAGAGAGTTGTTTTTTGACGCCGCGTCTAACGACAGGTGAGAGCGTCTGAGTTTTTGGCGGGGATTTTTGTTCCTCCCTTCCCTCTGAAGACTTCCCTGGTGGTGTGATGAACATTGTCGGAGGAATGCGTCAGGTGAATATAAAAACAATAGGGGATGCAACAAAAGTTGCCGTGGTCTGCACACAGTGTAAATAGTGTGTGCAGTCCAAATAAAATAAGATTATAAACAAAATAGTCACAAGAAAACTGGTGGACCTGTGCCAGTCGAGTCGCAAAGAAACAGGAGTTACAGTCAGACTCAAAAAAGTCTTCGTGGTACACAAATATAACAATAAATTAATTAAAAAGTTAAGGTAACTTCAGTCTCTATTTAAGGTCGCGGCTCTTCGCTCAAACGAGCGGTTCACACAGATATCAAGAGGTAATTAAACGGAAAAATAATCAAACAAAATTGCTAAAACTATCTTAAAAAAAACTAAGGTACAGTTACAACAAAAGTTGTAATCCTGTCTCTACAAAGACTCTACCCAGACTCACAAGTTGTTTGGGTAGTGTTCAAGAGCTCTATATAAGCTCTAGGTTAATTTAAGTCGTCAAAAAACTATTTTCGACTTTTTTGCAAGAGTGGCTCTATGTAGAGTCAGTCTGATGGCACCACTGGGTAGAGCCCACCGAGCCCGTTCCAACGAACCCAAACTCGAAGCACCTAGCCCAAAGGGTGTTGGAGTAATCGGAGTCTAAAGTTTCTGGTTTTTTTTTCCAAGATGGCGGCCGGAAAATGGTTAAAGCTGGTTAACTCCGTAACCGCCCGAACGAATTTCACCGTGCTTGGGTTTGTTTTATTGAGCTCGATGAGATCTAAACAATGATGTGGTTTTCAGGCTGAAAAAAGTTTTTATCCTGAAAACGCCCAAAAGCCTGCCCACTCGATGAAGAGTTACCAGCCGATTCTAACTAAACAAACCCCGCTGCTCTACGACCCCCCGCTGCGGAGATATGGGTGTTTAAAGTTCAGCAAAGATGGCGGCACAGCTGTCAAAGTCTGACTTTGGCAGGCGATATCTCCACTTTAGACGGTCGCAGAATACCCGAGTTTGGGCTCTTCTGGCTTGCCCTATTCCCACCTTTCATGCAAGGTGACTTTCAGGTGACTGAAAATTTTCAGCCCGTAAACGCCTGAAATCTGTTTAACCCGACAGAGTTTGTCCCCCTGATCAACAATCCAAAAACCGCAACTCTCTACGACCACTGATTCCGGAGCTGCGTTAGGTCAAAGTTTTCCAAAATGGCCGCCCAGCTGTAAAACACCAACTTAAATTGGTTATAACTCCGCAACCGTCTATCGGAGAGAGATGCGGTTTCAAGTGTTAAGAATGCCCCAATTTCCCCTGTATGCTGAAAGCGGTTTCAGCGCTGAAAATTTTCAGGCCCGAAAAACACCTGAAAACCGGATGAAAGTAATTCTGCAAGTCTCCCACTGAGAAATGTGCAAATCCGGGTCCTCTACGTCCAATAACTTCGGAGATATTTAAACTTTAATGTTGTAACCAACAAAACCAAAATGGCTGAAAAAAGCTATTTTTGTCAATTTTGAAGTTATTGGGCGCAACCTTGGGCTTAAACTAATCACAAAACACATACGAAAGTCAATCCTATGGTCAAAAATCAATTATTTCTATTTATTCTGATTTTATTTTGAAAAATGCTTAAAAAATCAATATCTTTGTAACCGTCAAACTGAAAAATTTGGAAAAAATGTCTAAATTATGAGCAAATTGTCTACTATCTGATTCAACAATTAAAATTTAAAATTTTCTAGATTTACTATAAAAACTTTTTACATACGTGGTTTTTATGGTTTTTTAATTACTACGTTAAAACTAAATATGCTAAAAATCTGGATTTTGCTGTGTGTCCTCTTCTAATAAGCGCGCAAAAGATAGCAGTTGTAGATTTGAAAAATTTCAATTTCTTCAGGAGTTATTTCAGTTCAAACTTTGAGTTTTCAAATGGTTATAATAACAAAAGTAGTTGACTTAAAATTCTAGTACTTGCAGATTTCGTCCCCTCCCATAAGCTTCTTCCGTACTGCAAAATTTCCGGCCGCTACAATGAATCCTTCAGGTTTTTCAGCCCACGTGGTTTTCCTGTTTTCGTGAATATCTCGCGACTTCACTATTTCAGGGAGATTTTTAATGGTCCGAATGGTCAGGAGCCGCCAAGTCCATAGAATTTCGGCGAAAAAAGTGGGGGTCGCCACTCTTGTTTGGGCAGCGCACGCGTTTTTGTCTGTGTCGATTTCCACTTAACCTCTAAACATCAGACGTCATGTACATGCCCTACAATTGTTAAAACCAATAGTGTCAAATACCTGGGTGTGCATATGGACGATAGCTTGAGATGGGACAAACAAATCGATACACTAACAACTCGAACACTTCGTCTTATTCATATATTTAAATCTCTCCGGGAATCTGCCACTATCGATATTCTCAAAATGGTGTACTACAGCTTATGCCAATCGATTATTGGATATTGTATAACTGCATGGGGTGGAGCAGCCAAAACATACTTGCTGAGAGCAGAAAGGGCTCAAAGGGCGGTGCTTAAAGTGATGACAAGGATGCACTACAGACACCCTACGGCACAGTTATACGCTGACTGTAAAGTTCTAACGGTTCGGCAGCTCTATGTTCTCAAATCTATTCTTAGAGCACATGGCGGCTTGCCTCCGTCTGATCCAAGCAAAAGAACATATGTGCCTTCAGGCGTTCAACACAAAACCTCATTTGCAAGACACCAGTATTATGTTCTAAGCACTCACATTTACAAAAAAATACAGAAAGAACTGGACATTATAAATCTTAATAAGTTTATAGTTAAATCTAAAACTACGGCCTGGCTTTTACAGCAGGATTATAGTAAAACAGAATCGATACTGACTTACGTCGCTTGACATAATTATTGCAGATACAAAAATTTACAACACATATGTGTACATTTACACAATTAATTCACACGATCACACACCCTCTCGCTCGCACACACATACATCCTCACACACAAGCACACACACGAACACGCGCACACACACACACGCGCGCGCACACACACACTGACACACACCACACGCTGACACACGCCACTGAAATTTTAAGCATAAAAATAAGTAAACATTCTTTTTCTTTTTTTTTTCTCCTTCTCTCACAAATGCATGTAATCTTAGTATACACATCACACACACACATCACATGATGTTCAATTCACTATATGTAATGGTAGATTGACACCCCTTCACTTTTAAGGTACAACAAAATTTTACTTACGCTTTGCCGAACACTGTCTCTCAAGATACAGGTCTCCTAGTTTGAGAGGCAGGGTTTAATTTTTTGTCTAATACATTTAATACTTTTGTAACCCTACACGTATGTATAAACAGCCATTCATGATTATTGTATGTGTCTACCACTGTTGTTGAATCTGTGTCTATGTATTACTTTTGCTAAATAAACAATTATTATTATTATTATTATCATTATAAACAGAGGGTTTTCCAGGAATTTCACTACACAGCACTGCAATCCGGTTTGGAATTTCACTAAATAGTGTGGGGGCAACTTTTCTGGACACACTGACACTTAATTTATCAAGATCCGAGCACTTTTGACCACTTTTTCGAATTTTTTACTGCGGAACGGCTTAAAAAACGATCCGACCGCCACGAGAGCTGGGGGGGTACTGGGGGGGGGGGGGGGATTAGGTTAGGTTAGGTTAGGTTAGGTTCCGCGGCCTTGGGGGATCCCCCACAGCGCATACTTCCTCGTAGTATCCCCTGGGCAACGCCGTGTCTGACCACCGTAACGGAGTGGCAGACCGGTGGCTAAAGTGCGCTGTGATTCGTAGACAAACGCGGTCGTCTACGAACATGAGTAAGAAAGGACCAAGCCGTGACGCCTCTGGGCGTTTTTGTTTTTATCCGGGTCACTCTTCACAGGGTGATTCAAACGGCCCTTCTCAGGGCCAACCCAACGGCCCTTCTCAGGGCCAACCCAACGGCCCTTCTCAGGGCCAATCCAACGGCCCTTCTCAGGGCCAACCCAACGGCCCTTCTCAGGGCCAACCCAAAGGCCCTTCTCAGGGCCACGCCGGCGGCGCCTTGGCGTCGGAAGCTGACCGCGCACCATCTGCGGTCAGCTTCTTCTGCAGGCCGGACGAGGTGTCGGACTCCGACGGATCCAACATGGACACGTCGGCGGCCGAAAGCGACCGCCCCAAGCGGAAGAGGGGCGATCTGAGGCTCGGGTCCGGGGGCTCCTCGGAGTCGGTTGGAAGTAGGGCGAAGAAGAAGTCGAAGGCAAAAAAGGCTTCGACTTCTGCTTCGGCTTCTTCTCACGATGTGGGATTGGTGGACGCCGAGCGCCAGCTAAACCTGGCGAAGAGGGAGCAAATCCAGGAGGACCTGGAGGAGAGGGTCGCTGCTAAGGAGCGGCAGGCGCAAGCCGCCAGGTCGGGGGCCGGATATGGTGCATCTAATGTACTGTATGCTGACCACTCCCTGGCGGACTTGGAGCGCATGGCTCTGGAGGACAAGGAGGAGGTTCTGGAGGTCGCCTCAAAGTCCTCCAATTTGAAGGGGACCTTCCAGAAGGCCCTCAAATGCCGGGCCGCCAGCATGCACGGCATCGTGCTTGAGCTGGTGAAGCGAACGGCCACGGACGAAACGCGGCAGCTGCAGGCGAAGGTGGATCGCCTGCAGGCGGAAGTCAGCCAGCTTCACCAGAAGCTTGCTGAGGTTACGGCCCGGCCTGCTCAGTCTGCCCCAGGTGCGGTGGAAGGAGGCTCCTCCTCCCCTGCCAGCCTTGAGGCATTAATCCGCGGGGTGGTGATGGAGGAGAGGGCCTTCATTAGGGCCTGCTTTGCAGGCATTGAGGACCGGCTCTTGCCAGAAAGGCGGCTCCGCCCGCCGCTAGCGGCGGATAAGAGGCCACCGCCAATTGAGCCGGAACCTGCGCCACTGGGAGGCCAAGCATCGGGGGGGCAGCCTGAAGCCCCAAAGCCCTCCAAGGGCAAAGGCAAGGGCAAGGGGACCACGGTGGCCCCTCAAACGCCCACCACGAGTGCGGAGGGAGCTACTGGGTCGTCCGCCACCCCAGCGGCCCCCCAGAACTCGCAGGGTGAAGACGCCCTTCTTCCCTCCACCACCCCGTCCAACGGGTCGTGGACGGAAGTGGTCAGGGGGGGGAAGGCGAAAAAGCCAACCCCCAAGCCCGCTGCGACTGCTCCTGCAGCCGAAAAGGGTCCAGCTGGCGGGAGGAAGCTGGTTCCTCCCAAAACCGCGGCCGTCGTGGTGACCATCACCCCGGAGGCCGCGGAGCGAGGCGAAACGTACGAGTCCGTCCTAAGACGGGCTCGTACCAACGCGGACCCCTCTCAGCTGGGGATCAGCGGCATCACGTGCCGCCGAACCCAAACCGGGGCTCGAATCTTTGAGTTCCCGGGGGAGCAGCGCGGCGCCAACGCGGACCTCTTCGCAAAGAAGTTGCGAGAGGTCATCGCGGATGTGGCAGCGGTCGTCAGGCCTGTGAAGACCGCTTCCTTGGAGGTGGCCGATCTGGAGGATTCGGTCACTAAAGAGGACGTGGTGGCGGCCGTTGCGGCGGCTGGAGGCTGCGACGTTGGCGCAGTGAAGGCTGGAGCCATCAGGCTCGGACGCCGCGGCATGGGCACCATCCGCATCGAGTGCCCAGTCGCCGCAGCTGGGGCGGTACTGCGTACTGCGACCAAGGGACGGCTGCTTGTGGGGCTCGGCTCGGCTGTGATCCGGCCACTTGAAGACCAGCCAATGCGCTGCTTCAAGTGCTTCGCGCTTGGCCACACCCGAGCCACGTGTCCCTCCAAGTCCGACTGGGGAGACTGCTGCTTCAGATGCGGGCAGGAGGGACACAAGAGTGCCACTTGCCACGCCGCCACCCCACACTGTGCGGCGTGTGAGGGCACTGGCCGCCCCGCGGACCACAAGATGTCGGGCAGGAGCTGCAAGCCTCCCGCGAGGAAGGGCATAGTGCCGGCGCAGGTTCGCCGTGTTGCTACCACCGCCGCCGTCATCGCCGCTGCAGCTCCTGCGGCGGTAAATGAGGAGGGTGCGATGTCGGAATGATGTTTTCCGACTACCGCATCCTCCAAGCGAATGGCACTACGGCGCGGTCTCCCACAGACTCCCCTCCCCTCTCGCTATTAGAGAGGGGACCGGGATACGTGGCCGCCGCGTGGGGAGAAGTAGCCCTTAAGGGCATCTATTTCTCCCCAAACCAGGTGGAGGTCAGCAGGCAACGGGTGCGGGGGCACCCTTGCCTGTATTGCACAGGCCTCCACAAGTGTCGGACGGGAATGGCCAGGTGTTCCCGGCCATTCCCGTAGCCACCCCCCAACCCGGGGGGCATGCGGGGCCCGCCAGCTAGGCGGGCATACGCCGGGAGGGTTGTGGATGTAAAGGCTACGCCAGTTTCCCATGGCCCTCCCATCACGGCGAAGTGGGAACACCGCTGAGTTTTAGTGGGTATACTGTCGTTCCGACAGGAGTCCCACACACCCCGTCTCGTCCCCCACGAGCGGCAGTGCATAAAGCATTTCTCAGCGTCAAAAAAAAAAAAAAAAAAAAAGGTTCCGCGGCCTTGCGGGCACCTCAAAGGGCGATAGCCCAGCGGGTGGCGCGGACTCACCGCACGGTGAGCTTCGCCGGGGCGTGCGCTCTGGCCGGCACCCCTCCTTGGGAACTCGAGGCGTGGGTGCTCGCCAGAGTGTACGAGTGGAAGGCGGGGCGGAGGGCGGCGGGTCAGCCCTTCGCCCCGGAACAGCGGGAGGCCGTCCGGCGGGAGGCGAGGGACGCCATCGTCGTCCACTGGACGACGGACCTCGCCGCCACGGTCTTCGGCCGCCGAACCCTCGACGCGATCGGGCCGGTCCTGCGGGACTGGCTCGAGCGGCCGCACGGGTTCCTCTCGTTCCGCCTGGTGCAGGTGCTGTCCGGACACGGTTGTTTCGGATCGTACCTGCATCGGATCGGACGGGAGGAGACGCCGTCGTGCCACGACTGTGGCGCGGCGGAGGACACGGCGCAGCACACTCTCGAGGTGTGCCCGTCGTGGTCCGGGCCGCGCCGCAGTCTCGTCGCGGCGATCGGGCTGGACCTCTCGCTCCCCGGCGTGGTGGGCGCCATGCTGAGGGACGAGGGGTCCTGGGCGGCGGTCGCCTCCTTCTGCGAGCACGTCATGTCCCAGAAGGAGGCGGCGGAGCGCGTGCGGGAAGATGATCCCGACGCGGCACCGCTCCGAAGGCGGAGGAGGGGTCGAAGGAGACGTCAGTTCGACGCTCATCTCCGACTCCTCCTCCCAGGTGGAGGCCAGCAGGCAACGGGTGCGGGGGCACCCTCGCCTGCATCGCACAGGCCTCCACCAGTGCCGGACGGGAATGGCCAGGTGCTCCCGGCCATTCCCGTAGCCCCCCACCACGCAGGTGGGGGGCCTGTGGGGCCCGCCAGCTAGGCGGGCATGCGCCGGGAGGGCTGTGGACGTAAAGGCTGAGCCGGATTCCCATGGCCCTCCCACCACGGCGATGCGGGAGCACCGCTGAGTTTTAGTGGGTATACTGTCCTTCTGACAGGAGTCCCACACACCCCGTCTCGTCCCCCACGAGCGGCAGTGCATAAAGCATTTCTCAGCGTCAAAAAAAAAAAAAAAAAAAAAAAAGGTTAGGTTAGGTTGCCACGTGTCCCTCCAAGTCCGATTGGAGGGATACGTGCTTCCAATGCGGGAAGGAGGGACACGGGTGGGCCGCGTGCACCGACACCACGCTACACTGCGCGGCGTGTGCCGCCAGTGGCCGCCCCGCGGGCCACCGGATGACGGGCAGGAGCTGTAAGCCCCCCGTCAAGAAGGGCGTGGTGCCGGCGCAGGTTCGCCCTGTTGCCACCACCGCCGCCGCCGTCGTCGCCGCTGTAGCTCCAGCGGCGGCGGCGGCGGCTGAGGAGGGTGCGATGTCGGAATAATAATTTCCGACCTCCGCATCCTCCAGACGAACGCCAACCACTGCAGAGCGGCCCAGGACCTGGTGGTGCAGGTCATGGCCGAGTGGTTGGTGAACGTAGCGGTGGTCGCCGAGCCCTACTTCGTCCCCGGCAGCTGGCTGGGTGACGAGGACGGCTTGGTGGCACTAGCGGCGCGGTCTTCCACAGACTCCCCTCCCCTCTCGCTATTAGAGAGGGGACCGGGATACGTGGCCGCCGCGTGGGGAGAACTCGCCCTTGTGGGCGTGTATTTCTCCCCAAACCGCCCTCTCCAGGACTTCGAGAACTATCTCGGAGTCCTGGCCGCCGTGGTCGGCAGGGCGGCGCCGCGTCAGGTCTCCGTGCTGGGAGACCTGAACGCCAAGTCGGTGACCTGGGGCAACCCGGCCACCGACGCCCGCGGGCGGGCAGTCGAGCTGTGGGCTGCCTCCTCTGGACTCTGCCTCTTGAACAGAGGCAGCGTCCAGACATGCGTGCGGCGGCAGGGTGGCTCAGTGGTGGACGTCACTTTCGCCACCCCTGCGTTAGCCGCGCGCGTGCTGAACTGGCGGGTGGACCTGGTGGAGACTATGTCGGACCATCGCTACGTGCGGTTCGACATCTCCACCAGTCGCCCCGGAGAGACGCGGACTCTGCCGGGGCGATCACCGTTCCCACGGTGGGCCCTCGCCCGCCTGGACAGGGAGGCGGCGCGGGAGGCGGCGTTCGTCCAGGACTGGCTTTCGCCGCCTTCCGCCAGCCGGCTGCCGGATGTGGACACCGTGGCGGGGCAGCTGAGGGAGTCTCTGACCGAGGTATGCAACTCGAGCATGCCTCGGTCTGGCCGACCACCACCCAAACGGGCCGTGTACTGGTGGTCGGCGGAGCTGGCGGGGCTTCGAGCAGCCTGTGTGGAGGCAAGGAGGGCTTACACGCGGAGTCGGCGGCGGCGTCGACGGGACCAGGCCGTCGGGGACCACCTCTACGAGGTGTACCTGGCGGCAAAACTGGTCCTCGATCGGGCCATCGCCGCCGCCAGAGACTCTGCGAGAGCAGAAATGCTGGAGGGTCTCGACGCGGACCCCTACGGGAGACCGTATAAGGCGGCGCGGAACAAGCTGCGCCCCTTTGGTCCCCCGGTGGCCGAGACCCTGGAGCCCTCCTTTCTGGATGGGGTGGTTCAGTCCCTGTTCCCGTGCAGGGACGACTTCACCCCACCAGCGATGGCCCCACCAGCCCCGCCAGCTGATGATGAAGAGGAGACCCCTCCCGTCACGGAGTCGGAACTTGGCGCGGCTATTCTCCGTATCCGCGCCAAGAAGACGGCTCCGGGCCCCGACGGTGTCCCGGCGAGAGTGGTGGCGATCGCCGCCACCCAAATGGAGGAGCGGTTTCGGGACCTCTTCAGCGCATGCTTTGCGTCTGGAAGGTTCCCGAAACCATGGAAGGAGGGACAACTGTGCCTCCTTCGCAAGGAGGGCCGCCCGGCAGACTCCCCCTCGGCATACCGGCCCATCGTTCTGCTCGATGAGGTCGGTAAGATGTTCGAGGGGATAATCGCTGCCCGCCTGAAGAGCCATCTGCGGTGCATCGGGCCGGACTTGTCGGACGCTCAGTACGGCTTTCGGGCTGAGCGCTCGACGGTGGACGCGCTGGCCTTTTTTTTTTTTTTTGGTCTCGGGGTGGAAAATCCTCATGGATGTCCTCCACCCTGGGGCGGGCGGAGGGGTCTGTCAGACTCGTACTGACTAAAAACCACCCCGGTGTTCCATCTCACACCTACGTCGGAGGTCGCGGGAACGCAGATACTTCCGCGACCCTCGGCTGGTGCCGGCCCGCCTCTGCGGGCCACCTCGAGTTTGGGGGGAGTGAGGTGTTAAACTCCCCCCTTACATCATAGAGAGGCGCGCGTGGAACACTACGCGCCGCCATCTCGGGTCCTAAGGAGTAGGGGGCGATGGATTTCCCCAGATCCGTCGCCCCTGGACCCATTTAGGGGGGCTGGAAGAGGGCGTTATCCGCCCTCCGCCGACGCCCGGTGCGTCTGCTGCGGATCGGGTTAGTGGAAGCAATCTCCCGCTCCCTTTCCGCAGCCTCCTTCTGCGAGATGACTGTCTCGCAGAAGGAAACCACCGCGTCCCAGGACTCCTCGCTGCCGGCCATGGAATTCACAATGGCCGGCAGCGAAAGGTCACTGCCTACTCCATAGACGAGGGCACGGCGCGGCTCCTCCCAAGCGGCACACTCTGCCAGCGTATGCCGCGCCGTGTCCTCCCGACAGTCGACGCAGTGGTGACACCGGGCGTCCGGCTCCCTGTTTATGCGACACAGGTACTTCCCGAAGCAACCATGCCCCGAGAGCACCTGCGTCACCCGAAACGACAGGGAGCCGTGCCTCCTCCCGAGCCAAGTGTCGAGCACCGGCCGGACCGCCTCAATAGTGTTGAGGCCGGCGGTAGGGCGTGAGAGCCTGTCCCGCCATTCCGCCACCAGGACCTCGCGAAGCTGCGACCGACGCAGCTCCAAATGTCGCTGCGTCAGTCGCTCGCCTCGCGCCCTCGAGTCCTCGCGCCACCGATAAAGTGACGCGAGTACCTTCGCCTCCAGGTCCCAGGGCGGGGATCCGGCCAGTGCGCAAGCCGCCTCGTAGGAGATCGTGCGATACCCCCTGATGACACTGACGGCCATTGCTCGCTGCGGTCTCCGCAGAACTGCGATGCTACCGGCCGTCAGGTCAGCCGCCCAGATCGGGGCCCCATACAGGGCCATCGATCGCACGATCCCCACGTAGAGTCGCCTACAGGCGACGCTCGGGCCCCCCAGATTAGGAAGCAGCGTTGACAGCGCCCCAACCGCGCCCATCAACTTGGGCGCCAGCCGCCGGAAGTGGGGTCCAAAGTCCCACCGGCTGTCGAGCACCAATCCCAGATACTTCATGGTAGACTCGACAGCGATCCGGACCCCGCCGACCACTATGTGTGATCCAGGCGGCGGCGCGCGCCGGGGACCATGAAACACCATGGCCTCCGACTTGTTGAGGGCCACCTCTAGGCCAAGGCGCCGTATGCGGCCCACCACCTGTGAGACCGCAGCCGTCGCCAGCAACGCTGCCTCCCTGTGCGAACTCCCCCGGGCCGTGACCAGCGTGTCGTCCGCATAGCACGTCAGGTCCACGCCCGGCTGGAGTTCACCCCTCAGCACCCAGTCGTACCCGATGTTCCACAGGAGGGGTCCTACGACCGAGCCCTGTGGAACACCGCACGACATGCGGCGCTGGTTTGCGCCATCACGTCCCACGTAGGTGACACACCTCTCCGAGAGATAAGCCCCAACGATGCGGCGGAGGTAGAGAGGCACACGGTGATACCGCAGTGCCTCCCGCCTGCCTCAAGGGGCAGGTGAAGGATGCGATGGAGGCGGGGGACGGGTTGTTGGCAGTGTCGTTCGACATTGCCAACGCCTTCAACTCCGTTCCCCACTCCACCATCCTAGAGGCGCTCCGATTCCACGGAGTGCCTCGCTACATGCGCGTGCTGCTGGCCAGCTACCTGGAGGATCGGGCGATCGTCCTGGTGAACAGGGCTGGCCGAGTCCGGCGGTACGCCGCGGAAGCCGGCGTTCCACAGGGGTCAGTCTTAGGACCTCTCCTCTGGAACGTCGGCTACGATTGGCTCTTGCGGGGAACTCTCCTCCGAGGCACGAGTGTCGTCTGCTACGCGGATGACACTCTCCTCACCGCCCGGGGGGAGAGTTTCAGGGAGGCGGCCTCCTTGGCCTCGGCGGGCGGATCCTTGGTCGCAGGGAGGATCCGCCGCCTAGGGTTGACGGTGGCGCTGCAGAAGACCGAGGCCGTCTTCTTCCACGGTCCCCGGCAGCGCCCCCCGCCACCTGGCGCCCACACCTTCGTGGAGGGCGTCAGGATTGAGGTGAAGGCCCAGATGAAATATCTGGGCCTTGTACTCGACAGCAGGTGGCGCTTCGGCCCGCATTTCAGCGGGCTGTCGTCGCGCCTGCTGAAGACCGCGGGCGCTCTCTCGTGGCTCCTCCCGAACTTGGGGGGGCCCAGCGCTCGATGCCGGCAACTCTACGCCGGCATCTTGAGGAGCCTGGCCCTCTACGGGGCCCCCATCTGGGAGGAGTCTCTCCACAGACGAGAGAACGCCGCGGCCTTGCGGGCACCTCAAAGGGCGATAGCCCAGCGGGTGGCGCGGGCTCACCGCACGGTGAGCTTCGCCGGGGCGTGCGCTCTGGCCGGCACCCCTCCTTGGGAACTCGAGGCGTGGGTGCTCGCCAGAGTGTACGAGTGGAAGGCGGGGCGGAGGGCGGCGGGTCAGCCCTTCGCCCCGGAACAGCGGGAGGCCGTCCGGCGGGAGGCGAGGGACGCCATCGTCGTCCACTGGACGACGGACCTCGCCACCGCGGTCTTCGGTCGCTGAACCCTCGACACGATCGGGCCGGTCCTGCGGGACTGGCTCGAGCGGCCGCACGGGTTCCTCTCGTTCCGCCTGGTGCAGGTGCTGTCCGGACACGGTTGTTTCGGATCGTACCTGCATCGGATCGGACGGGAGGAGACGCCATCGTGCCACGACTGTGGCGCGGCGGAGGACACGGCGCAGCACACTCTCGAGGTGTGCCCGTCGTGGTCCGAGCCGCGCCGCAGTCTCGTCGCGGCGATCGGGCTGGACCTCTCGCTCCCCGGCGTGGTGGGCGCCATGCTGAGGGACGAGGGGTCCTGGGCGGCGGTCGCCTCCTTCTGCGAGCACGTCATGTCCCAGAAGGAGGCGGCGGAGCGCGTGCGGGAAGATGATCCCGACGCGGCACCGCTCCGAAGGCGGAGGAGGGGTCGAAGGAGACGTCAGTTCGACGCTCATCTCCGACTCCTCCTCCCAGGTGGAGGCCAGCAGGCAACGGGTGCGGGGGCACCCTCGCCTGCATCGCACAGGCCTCCACCAGTGCCGGACGGGAATGGCCAGGTGTTCCCGGCCATTCCCGTAGCCCCCCAGTCAGGGGGGCATGCGGGGCCCGCCAGCTAGGCGGGCATGCGCCGGGAGGGTCGTGGATGTAAAGGCTACGCCGGTTTCCCATGGCCCTCCCATCACGGCGATGCGGGAACACCGCTGAGTTTTAGTGGGTATACTGTCCTTCTGACAGGAGTCCCACACACCCCGTCTCGTCCCCCACGAGCGGCAGTGCATAAAGCATTTCTCAGCGTCAAAAAAAAAAAAAAAAAAAAAAAAAAGGTTAGGTTAGGTTAGGTGGGGGCCCCCCCGAAGGGTTCCCGCATTGTCGTTGCGGGGGGGCTCATTAGCCGTGGGTTGGGCACCCACGGTGAAGCCAAGAGGAACCCGAGGAGGGGCCGCTCGTCAGGGCTTTTTGACCCAAGCCCATGACGTAGCGGCCAACGAGTAGGTTGCGGTGGCGACATCGCAACTGAGGCGGGCCGCGATGTCGTGTATCGGGGGCATCGCGGCTGCGGTTTCAGGGCCGCGGCTGGAGAGGTGTTTTGCGGTACAGCGCTCTCCCTCCCAGCCGCGGCCTTGGCGGGGTCGCCACCGTCTGATGGCGAACGCGGTGGGGCCGCAGGGGAAGAGGAGTGTCGGTATAGCGTAGGCCGCTCTCCCTATCCTCTGCGGCCGAAAATTGGTAGACGGCGGGGCCGCAGGGGAAGAGGAGTGTCGGTATAGCGTAGGCCGCTCTCCCTATCCTCTGCGGCCGAAAATTGGTAGACGGCGGGGCCAATAACCTGACCCGTCGAAGAGGGGCCAAGGGCGCCCAGACAAGGGGCTGTCTGGCGCCCATGTACTGGTTTGGTCCCTGGGTTGGTCACGGCGTGCCATGTGTTCTGGTGCGCCGGTGATGAAGGAGGAGGGGCCCGCTGCGGCGGGCTGGCACCAGTCGGGGGTTGCGGAGGTTTTTTCGTTCCCGCGACCCCCGGCGTAGGTGTGAGACGGAACACCGGGGTGGTTTTTAGTCAGTAAGAGTCTGACAGACCCCTCCGCTCGCCCCAGGCGGAGGACATCCATGAGGATTTTCCACCCCGGAACAAAAAAAAAAAAAAAAAAAAGGTTAGGTGGGGGGATCCCCCACAGTGCATACTTCCTCGCAGTATACCCTGGGCAACGACCCGGTTCTGACCACCGTAACGGAGTGGCAGACCGGTGTTCGGCTAAAGTGCACTGTGCTGTCGTAGCGTATTTTAACCAATTTTATCGTATTTTATTTTATGTCGGAATCTACGGCACCTGCGGAGGCTATGCCAACACCTGCGCGGGACGCCTTAGGGCGATTTTTAAAACCAAAAGGCCCTTCTCAGGGCCACCCCAACGGCCCTTCTCAGGGCCACCCCAACGGCCCTTCTCAGGGCCCCACCAACGGCCCTTCTCAGGGCCACGCCGGCGGCGCCTTGGCGTCGGAAGCTGACCGCGCACCATCTGCGGTCAGTTTCTTTTGCAGGCCGGACGAGGTGTCGGACTCCGACGGATCCAACATGGACACGTCGGCGGCCGAAAGCGACCGCCCCAAGCGGAAGAGGGGCGATCTGAGGCTCGGGTCCGGGGGCTCCTCGGAGTCGGTTGGAAGTAGGGCGAAGAAGAAGTCGAAGACAAAAAAGGCTTCGACTTCTGCTTCGGCCTCTTCTCACGATGTGGGATTGGTGGACGCCGAGCGCCAGCTAAACCTGGCAAAGAGGGCGCAAATCCAGGAGGACCTGGAGGAGAGGGTCGCTGCTAAGGAGCGGCAGGCGCAAGCCACCAGGTCGAGGGCCGGATATGGTGCATCTAATGTACTGTATGCTGACCACTCCCTGGCGGACTTGGAGCGCATGGCTCTGGAGGACAAGGAGGAGGTTCTGGAGGTCGCCTCAAAGTCCTCCAATTTGAAGGGGACCTTCCAGAAGGCCCTCAAATGCCGGGCCGCCAGCATGCACGGCATTGTGCTTGAGCTGGTCAAGCGGACGGCCACGGAGGAGACGCGGCAGCTGCAGGCGAAGGTGGATCGCCTGCAGGCGGAGGTCAGCCAGCTTCACCAGAAGCTGGCTGAAGCCACGGCCCTGCCTGCCCCGGCTCCGGTGACAGGGGGCCCCTCCTCCTCCTCCTCCTCCTCCCCCTCCCCCTCCACCCCTGCCAGCCTCGAGGCAGCCTTGAGGCAGGTAGTGATGGAGGAGAGGGCGTTCATTAGGGCCTGCTTCGCAGGCATCGAGGACCGGCTCCTGCCGGAAAAGCGGCTCCGCCCACCGCTAGCGGCGGACAAGAGTCGCCAACCGGGGGAGCCGGAACCTGCGCCTCAAGCAGGCCCTGTATTGGAAGGGCAGCCCTCAAAGGGAAAGGGCAAGGGCAAGGGCAAGGGGACCACGGCGTCTCCTCAGACCCCCACCACGAGCGCGGTGCGAGCGTCAGGGTCCTCTGCCGCTCCAGCAGCCCCGGCCCCAGCCCAGATCCAGGAGGAAGACGCCCTTCTTCCCTCCACCACCCCGTCCAACCTGTCGTGGACGGAAGTGGGCAAGAGGGGGAAGAAGGCCAAGAAGCCGGACCCCAAGCCCGCTGCGGCTGCTCCTGCAGCCAAACGGGCTCCAGCTGGTGGGAGGAAGCTGGTTCCTCCCAAAACCGCGGCCGTCGTGGTGACCATCACCCCGGAGGCCGCGGAGCGGGGCGAGACGTACGAGTCCGTACTGAGACCTGCATAAGCCGCGCGCGTGCTGAACTGGCGGGTGGACCTGGTGGAGACTATGTCGGACCATCGCTACGTGCGGTTCGACATCTCCACCAGTCGCCCCGGAGAGACGCGGACTCTGCCGGGGCGATCACCGTTCCCACGGTGGGCCCTCGCCCGCCTGGACAGGGAGGCAGCGCGGGAGGCGGCGTTCGTCCAGGACTGGCTTTCGCCGCCTTCCGCCAGCCGGCTGCCGGATGTGGACACCGTGGTGGGGCAGCTGAGGGAGTCTCTGACCGAGGTATGCAACTCGAGCATGCCTCGGTCTGGCCGACCACCACCCAAACGGGCCGTGTACTGGTGGTCGGCGGAGCTGGCGGGGCTTCGAGCAGCCTATGTGGAGGCAAGGAGGGCTTACACGCGGAGTCGGCGGCGGCGTCGACGGGACCAGGCCGTCGGGGACCACCTCTACGAGGTGTACCTGGCGGCAAAACTGGTCCTCGATCGGGCCATCGCCGCCGCCAGAGACTCTGCGAGAGCAGAAATGCTGGAGGGTCTCGACGCGGACCCCTACGGGAGACCGTATAAGGCGGCGCGGAACAAGCTGCGCCCCTTTGGTCCCCCGGTGGCCGAGACCCTGGAGCCCTCCTTTCTGGATGGGGTGGTTCAGTCCCTGTTCCCGTGCAGGGACGACTTCACCCCACCAGCGATGGCCCCACCAGCCCCGCCAGCTGATGATGAAGAGGAGACCCCTCCCGTCACGGAGTCGGAACTTAGCGCGGCTATTCTCCATATCCGCGCCAAGAAGACGGCTCCGGGCCCCGACGGTGTCCCGGCGAGAGTGGTGGCGATCGCCGCCACCCAAATGGAGGAGCGGTTTCGGGACCTCTTCAGCGCATGCTTTGCGTCTGGAAGGTTCCCGAAACCATGGAAGGAGGGACAACTGTGCCTCCTTCGCAAGGAGGGCCGCCCGGCAGACTCCCCCTCGGCATACCGGCCCATCGTTCTGCTCGATGAGGTCGGTAAGATGTTCGAGGGGATAATCGCTGCCCGCCTGAAGAGCCATCTGCGGTGCATCGGGCCGGACTTGTCGGACGCTCAGTACGGCTTTCGGGCTGAGCGCTCGACGGTGGACGCGCTGGCCTGCCTCAAGGGGCAGGTGAAGGATGCGATGGAGGCGGGGGACGGGTTGTTGGCAGTGTCGTTCGACATTGCCAACGCCTTCAACTCCGTTCCCCACTCCACCATCCTAGAGGCGCTCCGATTCCACGGAGTGCCTCGCTACATGCGCGTGCTGCTGGCCAGCTACCTGGAGGATCGGGCGATCGTCCTGGTGAACAGGGCTGGCCGAGTCCGGCGGTACGCCGCGGAAGCCGGCGTTCCACAGGGGTCAGTCTTAGGACCTCTCCTCTGGAACGTCGGCTACGATTGGCTCTTGCGGGGAACTCTCCTCCGAGGCACGAGTGTCGTCTGCTACGCGGATGACACTCTCCTCACCGCCCGGGGGGAGAATTTCAGGGAGGCGGCCTCCTTGGCCTCGGCGGGCGGATCCTTGGTCGCAGGGAGGATCCGCCGCCTAGGGTTGACGGTGGCGCTGCAGAAGACCGAGGCCGTCTTCTTCCACGGTCCCCGGCAGCGCCCCCCGCCACCTGGCGCCCACATCTTCGTGGAGGGCGTCAGGATTGAGGTGAAGGCCCAGATGAAATATCTGGGCCTTGTACTCGACAGCAGGTGGCGCTTCGGCCCGCATTTCAGCGGGCTGTCGTCGCGCCTGCTGAAGACCGCGGGCGCTCTCTCGTGGCTCCTCCCGAACTTGGGGGGGCCCAGCGCTCGATGCCGGCAACTCTACACCGGCATCTTGAGGAGCATGGCCCTCTACGGGGCCCCCATCTGGGAGGAGTCTCTCCACAGACGAGAGAACGCCGCGGCCTTGCGGGCACCTCAAAGGGCGATAGCCCAGCGGGTGGCGCGGGCTCACCGCACGGTGAGCTTCGCCGGGGCGTGCGCTCTGGCCGGCACCCCTCCTTGGGAACTCGAGGCGTGGTTGCTCGCCAGAGTGTACGAGTGGAAGGCGGGGCGGAGGGCGGCGGGTCAGCCCTTCGCCCCGGAACAGCGGGAGGCCGTCCGGCGGGAGGCGAGGGACGCCATCGTCGTCCACTGGACGACGGACCTCGCCGCCGCGGTCTTCGGTCGCTGAACCCTCGACACGATCGGGCCGGTCCTGCGGGACTGGCTCGAGCGGCCGCACGGGTTCCTCTCGTTCCGCCTGGTGCAGGTGCTGTCCGGACACGGTTGTTTCGGATCGTACCTGCATCGGATCGGACGGGAGGAGACGCCGTCGTGCCACGACTGTGGCGCGGCGGAGGACACGGCGCAGCACACTCTCGAGGTGTGCCCGTCGTGGTCCGGGCCGCGCCGCAGTCTCGTCGCGGCGATCGGGCTGGACCTCTCGCTCCCCGGCGTGGTGGGCGCCATGCTGAGGGACGAGGGGTCCTGGGCGGCGGTCGCCTCCTTCTGCGAGCACGTCATGTCCCAGAAGGAGGCGGCGGAGCGCGTGCGGGAAGATGATCCCGACGCGGCACCGCTCCGAAGGCGGAGGAGGGGTCGAAGGAGACGTCAGTTCGACGCTCATCTCCGACTCCTCCTCCCAGGTGGAGGCCAGCAGGCAACGGGTGCGGGGGCACCCTCGCCTGCATCGCACAGGCCTCCACCAGTGCCGGACGGGAATGGCCAGGTGTTCCCGGCCATTCCCGTAGCCCCCCAGTCAGGGGGGCATGCGGGGCCCGCCAGCTAGGCGGGCATGCGCCGGGAGGGTCGTGGATGTAAAGGCTACGCCGGTTTCCCATGGCCCTCCCATCACGGCGATGCGGGAACACCGCTGAGTTTTAGTGGGTATACTGTCCTTCTGACAGGAGTCCCACACACCCCGTCTCGTCCCCCACGAGCGGCAGTGCATAAAGCATTTCTCAGCGTCAAAAAAAAAAAAAAAAAAAAAAAAGGTTAGGTTAGGTGCCCGTCGTGGTCCCCCCCGAAGGGTTCCCGCATTGTCGTTGCGGGGGGGCTCAGTAGCCGTGGGTTGGGCACCCACGGTGAAGCTAAGAGGAACCCGAGGAGGGGCCGCTCGTCAGGGCTTTTTGATAAAAGCCCATGACGTAGCGGCCAGCGAGTAGGTTGCGGTGGCGACATCGCAACTGAGGCGGGCCGCGATGTCGTGTATCGGAGACATCGCGGCTGCGGTTTCGGGGCCGCGGCTGGAGAGGTGTATTGCGGTACAGCGCTCTCCCTCCCTGCCGCGGTCTTGACGGGGTCGCCACCGTCCGATGGCGAACGCGGTGGGGCCGCAGGGGAAGAGGAGTGTCGGTATAGCGTAGGCCGCTCTCCCTATCCTCTGCGGCCGAAAATTGGTAGACGGCGGGGCCAATGTCCTGACCCGCCGAAGAGGGGCCAAGGGCGCCTAGACAAGGGGCTGTCTGGCGCCCATGTGCTGGTTTGGTCCCTGGGTTGGTCACGGCGTGCCATGTGTTCTGGTGCGCCGGTGATGAAGGAGGAGGGGCCCGCTGCGGCGGGCTGGCACCAGTCGGGGGTTGCGGAGGATTTTTTCGTTCCCGCGACCCCCGGCGTAGGTGTGAGACGGAACACCGGGGTGGTTTTTAGTCAGTAAAAGTCTGACAGACCCCTCCGCTCGCCCCAGGCGGAGGACATCCATGAGGATTTTCCACCCCGAAAAAAAAAAAAAAAAAAAAAAAAAAAAAAAAAAAAAAAAAAAAAAAAAAAAAAAAAAAAAAGGTGCCCGTCGTGGTCCGGGCCGCGCCGCAGTCTCGTCGCGGCGATCGGGCTGGACCTCTCGCTCCCCGGCGTGGTGGGCGCCATGCTGAGGGACGAGGGATCCTGGGCGGCGGTCGCCTCCTTCTGCGAGCACGTCATGTCCCAGAAGGAGGCGGCGGAGCGCGTGCGGGAAGATGATCGCGACGCGGCACCGCTCCGAAGGCGGAGGAGGGGTCGAAGGAGACGTCAGTTCGACGCTCATCTCCGACTCCTCCTCCCAGGTGGAGGCCAGCAGGCAACGGGTGCGGGGGCACCCTCGCCTGCATCGCACAGGCCTCCACCAGTGCCGGACGGGAATGGCCAGGTGTTCCCGGCCATTCCCGTAGCCCCCCAGTCAGGGCGGCATGCGGGGCCCGCCAGCTAGGCGGGCATGCGCCGGGAGGGTCGTGGATGTAAAGGCTACGCCGGTTTCCCATGGCCCTCCCATCACGGCGATGCGGGAACACCGCTGAGTTTTAGTGGGTATACTGTCCTTCTGACAGGAGTCCCACACACCCCGTCTCGTCCCCCACGAGCGGCAGTGCATAAAGCATTTCTCAGCGTCAAAAAAAAAAAAAAAAAAAAAAAAAAAAAAAAAAAAAAAAAAAAAAAAAAAAAAGGTTAGGTTAGGTTGCGGGTCCCGGCGGGCGCCGTCACCCGGCTCACATATCGTGGTCGGGGGGGCTCGGATCGCTGTCGAGGGTACCATGAAGTACCTAGGATTGGTCCTCGACAGCCGGTGGGACTTCGGGCCCCACTTCCGACGGCTGGCGCCCAAGTTGCTGGGCGCTGCTGGAGCGCTCTCAACGCTGCTTCCCAATCTGGGGGGCCCGAGCGTCGCTTGTAGGCGGCTATACGTGGGGATCGTGCGATCGATGGCCCTTTACGGGGCCCCGATCTGGGCGGCTGACCTGACGGCCGGGAGCATCGCCATCACGCGGAGACCGCAGAGGGCGATGGCCGTCAGAGTCATCCGGGGGTATCGCACGATCTCCTACGAGGCGGCTTGTGCACTGGCCGGATCCCCGCCCTGGGACCTGGAGGCGAAAGTACTCGCGTCATCGTATCGGTGGCGCGAGGAAGCGCGGGCGCGGGGCGAGCGACCGATGCAGCGACACGTGGAGCTGCATCGGTCTCAGCTTCGCGAGGTCCTGGTGGCGGAATGGCGGGACAGGCTTTCGCGCCCTACCGCCGGCCTCGACGTCGTCGAGGCGGTCCGGCCGGTGCTCGAGCGCTGGCTCGGGAGGAGGCACGGCTCCCTGTCGTTTCGGGTGACGCAGGTGCTCTCGGGGCATGGTTGCTTCGGGAAGTACCTGTGTCGCATAAACAGGGAGCCGGATGCCCGGTGTCACCACTGCGTCGACTGTCGGGAGGACACGGCGCGGCATACGCTGGCAGAGTGTGCCGCTTGGGAGGAGCCGCGCCGTGCCCTCGTCTCTGGAGTAGGCAGTGACCTTTCGCTGCCGGCCGTCGTGAATGCCATGGCCGGCAGCGAGGAGTCCTGGGACGCGGTGGTTTCCTTCTGCGAGACAGTCATCTCGCAGAAGGAGGCTGCGGAAAGGGAGCGGGAGATTGCTTCTGCTAACCCGATCCGCAGCAGACGCACCGGGCGTCGGCGGAGGGCGGATAATGCCCTCTTCCAGCCCCCCTAAATGGGTCCAGGGGCGACGGATCTGGGGAAATCCATCGCCCCCTACACCTTAGGACCCGAGATGGCGGCGTGTAGTGTTCCACGCGCGCCTCTCTATGATGTAAGGGGGGAGTTTAACACCTCACTCCCCCCAAACTCGAGGTGGCCCGCAGAGGCGGGCCGGCACCAGCCGAGGGTCGCGGAAGTATCTGCGTTCCCGCGACCCCCGACGTAGGTGTGAGATGGAACACCGGGGTGGTTTTTAGTCAGTACGAGACTGACAGACCCCTCCGCCCGCCCGAGGGCGGAGGACATCCATGAGGATTTTCCACCCCGAGACCAAAAAAAAAAAAAAAAAAAAAAGGTTAGGTTGCGGGTCCCCCCCGAAGGGTTCCCGCATTGTCGTTGCGGGGGGGCTCAGTAGCCGTGGGTTGGGCACCCACGGTAAAGCTAAGAGGAACCCGAGGAGGGGCCGCTCGTCAGGGCTTTTTGATAAAAGCCCATGACGTAGCGGCCAGCGAGTAGGTTGCGGTGGCGACATCGCAACTGAGGCGGGCCGCGATGTCGTGTATCGGAGACATCGCGGCTGCGGTTTCGGGGCCGCGGCTGGAGAGGTGTATTGCGGTACAGCGCTCTCCCTCCCTGCCGCGGCCTTGACGGGGTCGCCACCGTCCGATGGCGAACGCGGTGGGGCCGCAGGGGAAGAGGAGTGTCGGTATAGCGTAGGCCGCTCTCCCTATCCTCTGCGGCCGAAAATTGGTAGACGGCGGGGCCAATGTCCTGACCCGCCGAAGAGGGGCCAAGGGCGCCTAGACAAGGGGCTGTCTGGCGCCCATGTGCTGGTTTGGTCCCTGGGTTGGTCACGGCGTGCCATGTGTTCTGGTGCGCCGGTGATGAAGGAGGAGGGGCCCGCTGCGGCGGGCTGGCACCAGTCGGGGGTTGCGGAGGATTTTTTCGTTCCCGCGACCCCCGGCGTAGGTGTGAGACGGAACACCGGGGTGGTTTTTAGTCAGTAAGAGTCTGACAGACCCCTCCGCTCGCCCCAGGCGGAGGACATCCATGAGGATTTTCCACCCCGGAACAAAAAAAAAAAAAAAAAAAAAAGGTTAGGTTGCGGGTGGCGCGGGCTCACCGCACGGTGAGCTTCGCCGGGGCGTGCGCTCTGGCCAGCACCCCTCCTTGGGAACTCGAGGCGTGGGTGCTCGCCAGAGTGTACGAGTGGAAGGCGGGGCGGAGGGCGGCGGGTCAGCCCTTCGCCCCGGAACAGCGGGAGGCCGTCCGGCGGGAGGCGAGGGACGCCATCGTCGTCCACTGGACGACGGACCTCGCCGCCGCGGTCTTCGGCCGCCGAACCCTCGACGCGATCGGGCCGGTCCTGCGGGACTGGCTCGAGCGGCCGCACGGGTTCCTCTCGTTCCGCCTGGTGCAGGTGCTGTCCGGACACGGTTGTTTCGGATCGTACCTGCATCGGATCGGACGGGAGGAGACGCCGTCGTGCCACGACTGTGGCGCGGCGGAGGACACGGCGCAGCACACTCTCGAGGTGTGCCCGTCGCGGTCCGGGCCGCGCCGCAGTCTCGTCGCGGCGATCGGGCTGGACCTCTCGCTCCCCGGCGTGGTGGGCGCCATGCTGAGGGACGAGGGGTCCTGGGCGGCGGTCGCCTCCTTCTGCGAGCACGTCATGTCCCAGAAGGAGGCGGCGGAGCGCGTGCGGGAAGATGATCCCGACGCGGCACCGCTCCGAAGGCGGAGGAGGGGTCAAGGAGACGTCAGTTCGACGCTCATCTCCGACTCCTCCTCCCAGGTGGAGGCCAGCAGGCAACGGGTGCGGGGGCACCCTCGCCTGCATCGCACAGGCCTCCACCAGTGCCGGACGGGAATGGCCAGGTGCTCCCGGCCATTCCCGTAGCCCCCCACCACGCAGGTGGGGGGCCTGTGGGGCCCGCCAGCTAGGCGGGCATGCGCCGGGAGGGCTGTGGACGTAAAGGCTGAGCCGGATTCCCATGGCCCTCCCATCACGGCGATGCGGGAGCACCGCTGAGTTTTAGTGGGTATACTGTATTTTACACAGGAGTCCCACATACCCCGACTCGTCCCCCACGAGCCGGGGATGCGTAACGCATTTCTCAGCGATAAAAAAAAAAAAAAAAAGGTTAGGTTAGGTTTTTTTTTTTTTTTTTTTTTATTTGCTTTTCCCCGTTCATGGAAACAACAGGACCTTAGTAATCTAATTTTCTCATCCATTCTAGTTCTATCGTTTATTCCTCTCGCACTTTTATTCTTCATACTTTATCTTTCTGTCATACATTCTTTCATTCTGGGCCGGGTGGGATTCCCGCTACTTGATCTATCTAGTTTCATCCTTTTTATTTTTATTTCCTTTATTTGGGTGATCAAAACAAAACTTTCTTTATTAATATTACATGATTTGGACATTTGGGACCTTATTTCTATGGTTTATTACATGTTTTCTTATTCTAGTACATTTCTATTTTCTAATATTTAACAGTGTTACTTACATATTATTATCTCTTATTTCTATGTTGTTTATATATCTAGTTTCTTATTTTTATACATTTTTAATCTCTACTTAAATATCTATTATTTATTACTTGCTAAACATTATTTCCATATTTGAAATTTTACATAATCGGTTCATCTCAAGTTTGCTGTTCTTATTTTCGATTATTTGGACAGGTTTTAGGGTTGAGGTTTATGGATTATTAACCTATTTATACTCGCAACTTTTTCCCTTGTACTGAGTTTCTAAACAATGGGCATAAATGCATTATATATTTATTCATTTTACGTGTTTTCTCGGTACACTTTCGGGTTGTTGGGGTGTATTGCTTCCGCCTTTTTCTACTTATTTATTAACTTAGGATTTACGGCAATAATATATTTTTAAGCTAAGCTTATAATATTTATTGACTTTTCTTGATCTATTTATTGGGTTTTTCCAGCGATTTTTTATGGTCATTTTTGGGGGCGTGTTTATAGCTTATAAATACATATATATTTATTATACATAAATAATTTATAATGGGGGGTAATTTAGGCGTATGCCGTTGTCATCCGAGCCAGGTAATCCCATTTTTTGCGGACCGGGCACTCCGCACTAAATGCGTTGTGCTCGGTCTTCTGGAGCTTTGAGTGCAGGCAGTTGCAGCACTGCGGTTCATTGCCGGCGGCAAACTCCACGCACTTTTCGCGCAAATGTGGCCCTCCGCAGTGACTGCACTTGTCTGCACTCTCAGTACAAAATTTTCGGCCATGCCCAAATGCCAAGCATTTTGTGCATTGGATGAGCGGCGACTGGTCCTCCACCCTGACCCTTTGCAGGTCAAGATAAAGGGCCCCAGCCTCCGTCATCCTCTGCCATACCTTTGGTCTCACCTGGATGACTACGTGCGCCGTTTTGGGGTTCCTTGTCCTTTTCTTGAATTTTATTTTAATGTCAATTTCGTCCTTGTCCATGTCATGAAAGATGTTCTCATTTTGGGAATAGAGCGCCTTGACCATCTCGTCGTCGTCGCTGTCCAAAAAGACGTCTTTTAGGACGACGAGAGGGTTTTTGTTGGTCATGGGCGCTACTATTAACCCTTTGCCTCTACTTTCTATTCTGTCTTTGACTCTTTTCAATTCCGCCTCTGAGTCACACCCCAGTATGACCGTCTGGTTTTTCGCCTTCCGGACTTTATTTACCTTTAGGCCAGTCTCCCTGGCATCGACCGCCCTCTTCACTCTGGCGAGTACCTCATCGGCGGTCTCCTAACTGCCTTCAAAGGTGACCGCCATCGAGTGAAGCGCCGGTCGATGCCCGGGTTTGGCTGCCGCAACGTTCGCATATGTTAATGTCGAAGAGTCCGGTGTGTGTCGGCATGCCGCTTTACTGACAGCCTCCTCTATTTTGTCCGACCTGGTGCCAACCACACCGGCAAGGACACCGATTTTATCCCCGAGGTCAGCCGCGGCATGGGCAGTGATCTTCACCCCTTGAGTCGCGTGTTCTATGCTCTTTTGCACTTTGTCGATCTTGCTGCTGACCTCGACGATTTTGCCGGTGACCCTCTCGGTGACGTCGGCACCGCTGTCGGAGCTGTGGTCTGTCAGGTCCTGGAGACCCCTGACGACCTTCGCCTCAAACTCGTTGAGCTACGTCTTTAAATTTGCCTCCACCTTCTCCAGCCTTTCCAGGATTTTTTCCGGCAACTCGGGCGATGTAGGCATGGTGGTGCTTTCGGTGGTGGTGGTCAGGACTGTCTTAGGCGCTGTTTCCAGGCCTTTTATACGCCTGCTCAGTTCAAAGAGGGTCCGTAGGCATTTGTCGGACTGAATCTCTAGGAAGACTTTTATGTCCTTCCTCATTTGAGGGTATTCCTTGACCTTGAATGGAATATCTTCGAAAGTCTTCATTACCTCTTGTAAGAGCTGGTCATTGGATGCCGTGGCGTAGGCATGTGGCTGTCGTTTAAAGACGTCCATGTTATCTAAGGACCTTCGTTTTCGCTCCGGTCTCCGGATGAAGGTCCTGGCGGCGTCCAGCGCCTGTCCAGACGGGCCTGAGGGGCTGGGAGTGATGGTGGTAGCGACAGCACCAGCGGTCCCCGCCGAGGATGACGTTGGCGTTTTTGAAGGCGACTTTGCCTCTTTTGTGCCGCTGGCGCTGGCTCCAATCCCTCTCCCTGTTGCTGGGGTGCGAATTAACGACATGCTCACCTTGTTGTGTGTAAAGGGCACAACAACGATGAACGGGGAAAAATGTCAAATGAGTAAATAAAATAAAATAAAATATGCTATTGCAGTAAGTCAATTTCCCTAGCCCTGTATAGGGGGTAGGGAGGGTTTGTCAATAGACTGCACTTTTAATTATGGCCGAAATTTAGCCCTGTAAATGGGGGTAGTCAGGCGTTCGGGTTGTATCTTACAAACCTTCAATATTACATGTATAAATGCCCAGTATCCAGAGACTCGTACTTTTAGTCACAGTTTTGTCGGGGCCAAAGGAGAGGATTTTTTCCCCCGATATCAGAGACCCCAAACTCGGTGGGTCTGTGACCTCTAGTTCCAAAGTTAGCGCCCGGGGGGGTGAGGTAGCCCTGAATAGGGGGGGGGGGGGGGTGTAAAATCCCGGTGGTGGGGTCGCCCTGAAGGAGCAAAGGTAGGAAAGGAAGGGTGATGTCCGGGGGGTCCCGGGGGTCAAAAATGGGGTCGCGGGGTCACAAAAGGTGGTACTTAGGGTGGGGGTATAGGCTCAGGCTGTATAAGTAATGTATAAATATATGTATATAATACAATGGTGGGGGCCAAGTATGGGTAGAAAGGGGGTCAAAAAAGGGGGTCTTGGGGGCCTATCTGAATGTAGGTTCTAGCTGGGAGGGGAGTTATAGGGGGGGGGGAAATTTGGTCAAAATTTTGATATCTCCAGCCGTTTCCGAGATAGGGTGGGGATTATAAAAATGAGGGGAGGGGATTTTATTTGGAATATTTTATATAAAAATAATAATAAATAATAATATGGAATAGTTATTTAAAAAGGGGGGTTAATTAATTGCTAACCTTTTTTTTTTTTTTTTGGATATATTCCGGATATGGGGGGGGGGGGGTAAAGATAATTTATTAATAATTAAATAAAGACGGGGGAGCTAACAAGAGGAATAGTCTGTAGAAACAGGGAGAAGATGGGGGGGGGGGGGGGTAAATTAAATGTATTAATAATTAAATAAGGAGGAGGGGGCTGAACAAGAGGAATAGCCTGTAGAGTATGTGGGGGGGTAAATTAAATATTTTTATAATTAGATAAATAAAATAAAAAATAAAAATATATAAAAAGGGGGGGGGCAAGCCAGGGTAATAGTCTCTGGGAACTAGGGGGGGGGGGGGGGATTGACTAATTATTTTTATAATTAAATAAATAAAAAAAAAAAAAAATTTAAAAAGGGAGCTAAGCAAGGGAGCGGCCTGTGGAGACTGGGGGAGGGTTAAATTTAGGTTAAAGAAAATAATTTAGTATTATAAATTAAATTAAGTTAAATATTATTAAAAGGGGCTAAGCAGAGCCCGTGGAGCGCTGCTGTGCTACGTAGGTTGAAGACCGCGGTAGAATAAGGAGGGGGGGGTTGGGGGGTAGGAGGGGGAATTTATAAAACTTAAATTTAATAAAATAAGGGGGGGAATCGGGAGAGGGTGGCTTGGGGATCAAACGGTATATTCAATAGATTGAATTCAATAGATTGAATATACCAGGCCGGTGCTAAAAATGGGCTATCTGGCTCCGTTCCCGAGTTATGGGCGTTTTATTGATTTACAAAGTCCCGGGTTCAGTTCCCGTTTGGTGGACACCAAATTAATTAAAAATAAAAATATATTTTAATAGTGTACAAGTGTTGAAATGAACCGCTTTATCTATTTAAACTTAATTAACATAAAATAAAATAATTTAAATTCTGCTTAGGATAAAAATATGGGTAATTACATGGGGAGAAGTGGAAATGGGGAGATTCTCTCAAAACTACGTAAAATTACCCCGAATTTTTCACAGGATAGTCGTAGAGGGTTGGGGTAAAATTCTGTAGGTAGCCCCTAAGGAATAAACTAAAAGTTTGTTATTATTATCCCTCCAAGACTTCCCGTTTCGAAGCTATAGCCCCTACCACTCAGCTTGTGGACAAGCTGGAATGCGGAAAAAACCAGCGATCTGGGAAAGGCTATAGCTAGCAAACTACACTATATATCGAAATGGAATAAGTTCTACACACACACTATCAGCTGAGGGCTGCTATCCCTATTTAAAAAATTACAAAAAACTATACATAAATAAATATTTCCTTTTTTCTTTTCCCACAAGACAAAGTGAAAATTTGGCGGAAATTTTTCAAGCGTTCACAAAACTTTTATTAAATCCTAGAATAATTGTCCAAAAATTCAGATTTTTGCGTGTCCGGGTTAAGTGGCGTTTCAGCTATCTTCTCTGAGAGTTTCAGGCTAGGTCGTCACTGAAGATTTTTATTTTCCTTGATCGGAAAAACTATCGGTCTTTTTCACAACCGCACATCGATTTTGTATCGTCAATAAAGTGGCATTCCTTAACTTTTTTAAAAATTTAAAAGTACCTATGTGGTCTTCTCTTCGTCCTCCAACCCGTGAAGTGATCAAAGATGTCCCGACTTGCGGTATTCCTTGCTCAGTGGCCCAAGAAGGGGCTTCACCGCGTGGAGGGTGGTATTTTCGCTGGATTTCCGCCCCCTTGCGCGGAAAAATTCGGGACTTTTCCTTAATTCGAAGATCTTGGGTAGGCACCTTGGATAAAAGCTTCAAAACACTATGTCACCGATCGCTTTTTGTAGTTACTAGACTTTTCAGTTCTAGACCTTCTTTCACAACACTGTTTTGCTTGTAATTTCCACAAATTTTCACTTGGAAATGCACTTTTTACACTCACGTGTTTGCGTCGCGATTGCGCGTGTTTTGATATATCACACGTTAAAATTGGAGCACTTTTTGCGTTTTTCGCGATTTTAAAGATCGGAGCGCGGAAAAAACGTGGCGTTCGGGGCGGCGGTTGAAGCCAGACTGGTTAGGTTAGGTTAGGTTTTTTTTTTTTTTTTTTTTTTTTTTTTTTTTTTTTTTTTTTTTAATCTAACTCCTCTGACACAAATCAGAGCCTATTTTAACTAATCTTCTCTTGCATTCCAGTTCCATCAATTATGCTTCTCGCACTTTTATTCAGCATACTTTTTCTTTCTTTTTTACTTTCTCTATCATACTATTTCCCGGTGGGATTCCGGTACTAATCTCATATCTACTCTTTCTACTCTCAGTATAATTCTCTTTATTTAGGGTATCAAATTACAGCATACACATGTTTCTTTATTAATAATGGAAGGCAGACATTTGGCCATTTTTCATCTTAAATATCTAATTTACATCTATTGCTTACTTTTATCTTAACATTTATTTTCTTATTACTAGTTTAAATCTATTTTACACAATAATTATTTGGGATTCAAGGTTTACAATACGGTATTTTAGGGGTTTATTTTAGCCCAGTGTTTTATTTTTACACACAGTTTTCTCACTTAATTGCTTAACATTCAATACTTATTTATAACTTAGACTACTCTTATTTCTATTTTTAATTACAATATTCCTAATAATTCCTATGTATGATGTACATTATATTCCATAATATATGGTCATCATACTTTTTATTACTTATTTCTCTTTACGACTGTTTCTACTATTTTAAGACAGTAATCTTCCATAAACTTTTTTCTTCTTTTATCTATCATAATTAATTTAATGTTTTCCACTGTTAGTTTTGTATCAATCAATTGTTCGATTTTGTATCTATCGTAACCGAATATTGGGCATTCCAGGATAATGTGGGGTACGGACTCTTTTTCACCTGGGTCGCATGTGCATGAGGGACTCTCCTTGCACTTAAATCGGCATAAATATTCCGAGAATCCCCCATGGCCGGTCAGTAGTTGAGTGCTCAGACATGTCGGCTCGAATTTACGGATCACGCCATATGCTGTAGTCACATCCGGGAAGAAGAGTTTTGTTATGCCTGCCGTTTCTCCTGCTTTGTATCTCGCATCCCATTCGCGAATCGACTCCAGTCTGAGCTGTCGCTTCGCGAATGAGACGGGAAACAGATCGTAATCCGGTTTCCTCTTTCTTGCTGCTGCAGCGGCTTCCTTAGCAAGCTGATCCGCCCTCTCGTTTCCCTCCAATCCAGCGTGTGCTTTTATCCAGAACAGAGATACTACTTTGTTCTGTCGAGATATTTCTGACAGGTTCTCGCGGGTTTCTACTGCTAGTGGATGGAGGGAGCCGAGATTAGTGATTGTCTGTAGAGCTGCCATTGAGTCGCTGTATATCCCGAATGTGGATGCTCCGTTTGTCTTGATCCGCCGCGTGGCTTCGCAGACGGCCAGCAGTTCCGCTTGGTACACCGTACAATATGTCGGCAAGCAAAGTTTGATGGCTTTGGTCTCCGTATCGCCCTCCCAAACGGAGAGTGCTGCACCAACCTTTCCACCAATCTTGCTGCCGTCTGTGTAAATTTTTACTGCACAGCCACCGTTTGCATCCAAGTCGCTCTGGTCTCTGAGGCAAGTTAGTTTGATGTCCGAGTTTGTTGCAGGGTGTGGCGCTTCAATTGCTGGCGTTAATCGCTCGATCTCCCTGTCCCCCAGTCCCGGCAGGGCCGCCCCCTTCCTGATCCTGTGTAGCGAGGCTACCTCGCGTACACGAAGATCAAGCGGGAGCACACCTGCAAGGACCATTGCTGAGTTCAGGGAGACCGTGCGATAAGCCTTGCACATTTTTTGTGCGAAGCCCCTCTGCAGAGTTCTGAGTTGCCTTTGCACCCCCAGTTTTTCGGCAGCCGGTGCCCAGACGCTTGCCGCATACAAAATGATGGGTTCGATGGTCGCTGTGTAAATGGGGTTAGGTTAGGTTAGGTTAGGTTCAGCCGGGGGTGGGGGACCACCCCACAGTGCTTGCGTCCACGTCGCGTCCCCTGGAAACGACCCAGTTCTGACCACCGTAACGGAGTGGCAGACTGGGTTGGCCAAAGTGCACTGTGCTCTCGTAGCGAATTTTAATATCTTGCGTTGTCGTACGAGAACCTGCGGAGGCTATGCCAACACCTGCGCGGGACGCCTTCGGGCGATTTTTAAAACCAAAAGGCCCTTCTCAGGGCCAACCCAAAAGCCCTTCTCAGGGCCAACCAAAAGGCCCTTCTCAGGGCCAACCAAAAGGCCCTTCTCAGGGCCACTCCGACGCTTCGGCGTCAGAGACTGGCCGCGCGCTGTCTGCGACCAGTTTCTTTGGAGGGGCGGACGAGTTGTCTGACGACGACTCACTTTGCAGTATGTCGGATGCGGACGACTCTCGGTCGGGGAAGCGGGTCGCTTCGCCCGGGGGTTCCCCGGAGACGAAGAGGCCGACGACGGCCGCGGATAGCCACGACGTTGGGCTCGCGGACGCCCAACGCAAGTTGGACCTGGCTAGGCGGACGCAGCTCCAGCAAGAGCTGGAAGAGCGGGTGGCGGCCAAAGAGAAGCGGGCGCACGTCGCCCGGGCCAAGTCCGGGTACGGTGCGTCCCGCGTTCTATACGCAGACCACTCTCTGGCGGAGCTCGAGAAAATGGCGGAGGAGGACGAGGAGGAGATTGTCGAGGTCGCCTCTAAGTCCTCCAACCTAAAGGGGACCTTTCAGAAGGCCCTCAAGAGCCGGGCCGCGAGCTTGCGCGGTGTCGTCGCGGAGCTGATCCAGCGGAAGACCACCGACGAGACGCGGCAACTGCAGGCGAGGGTGGATCGCCTGCGGATGGAGGTCAGCCAGCTTCATCAGAGGCTGGCTGAAGTCACGGCCCAGCCACAACAAGCCGGGACGAGCCCTGCGGCAGAGGGCCCCGCCTCCAACCTTGAGGATATCATCCGCAAGGTCGTAATGGAGGAGAGGGCCTTCACAAGAGCCTGCTTTGCAGGAATCGAGGACCGGCTCTTGCCGGAGACACGGCCCCGACCGCCGCTTGAGGCGGGTAAGAGGCAGCCTGAGCCGGGGCCGTCCTCCTCCCAGGCGGAAGACGCCCTCCTGCCTTCGACCACCCCGTCCAACGATTGGACGGAGGTGAAAGGGAAGGGGAAGGGAAAAGGAAAGAAGTCAGCGACGGCTGTCCCTGTCGCCCCCGCCACCACCGCTCCCAGCCGGTCGCAGACGACCGACAAGGGTAAAGGGAAGGGGAAAGGGAGGGGAAAGGGGCGACTCGTTCCCCCAAAAACCGCGGCCGTCGTGGTGACGCTCACCGCGGAGGCTGCGGGGCGAGGGGAGACGTACGCGTCCCTTTTCGTGCGGGCGCGTACCAATGCCGATCCCACCCAACTGGGGATCGGTAGGGTATCTTGCCGACACACTCAAGCCGGGGCTCAAATATTCGAGTTCCCGGGAGCAGAGGGGAATGCCCATGCGGACCTCTTTGCAGCCAAGCTGCAAGAGGTCATTGCGGATTCGGCCAAGGTGGCCCGACCGGTCAAGTTGGCGGCCATAGAGGTGACGGACCTCGATGACTCTGTCACCAAGGAGGAGGTGGTGGCGGCGCGATAGGGGGCTGTGGCGTCGCGGCGGTCCAAGGCCGGGATATAAAACCCGGCCGCGGAGGTATGGGCACCATTCGCCTCACGTGCCCAATTGCCGCTGCCAAAGCCGTCCTTGCCAAGGGACGGCTCACAGTCGGCTTCAGCTCGGGTGCAGTCCGGGTGCTCGAGGACCAGCCTCTGCGGTGCTATAGGTGCCTCGGCATTGGCCACACCCGGCCCCTGTGTCCGTCCACGGTAGACAGGACGGACACTTGCTACCGCTGCGGCAGGGAGGGCCACAAAGCCGCCTCCTGCGAGGTCGCCACGCCGCACTGCGCGGTGTGTGCCGCCAGTGGCTGCCCGGCAGGCCACGTTATGAAGGGGAGGAACTGCAATCCTCCCCTCAAGCGGGGCAAAGTGCAGGCGCCGAGTGGGCCTGCTGCTGCGGCTAGCACCGTCGTTCCTGCAGCGGCGGCGGAGGAGGGGGGTGCGATGTCCGACTGATGGATAGGGTTGAACATCGCACCCTTCAGGCGAATACGGTGGACGTGGTAGTGGTTGCCGAGCCGTACTCGTTGGCATTGTTGTCGCGGTCTTCCACGGACTCCCCTCCCCTCTCGCTCTTGGAGAGGGGACCGGGATACGTGGCCACCGCGCGGGGAGAATTAGCCCTGGTGAGGGTGTATTTCTCCCCAAATCAGGTGGAGGTCAGCAGGCAACGGGTGCGGGGGCACCCTTGCCTGTATTGCACAGACCTCCACCAGTGTCGGACGGGAATGGCCAGGTGTTCCCGGCCATTCCCGTAGCCCCCCCAACCTAGGGGGCATGCGGGGCCCGCCAGCCAGGCGGGCATGCGCCGGGAGGGTCGTGGATGTAAAGGCTACGCCAGTTTCCCATGGCCCTCCCATCATGGCGAAGCGGGAACACCGCTGAGTTTTAGTGGGTATACTGTCCTTCTGACAGGAGTCCCACACACCCCGTCTCGTCCCCCACGAGCGGCAGTGCATAAAGCATTTCTCAGCGTCAAAAAAAAAAAAAAAAAAAAAAAGGTTAGGTTGGGGTGGGGGATCCCCCACAGTGCATACTTCCACGCAGTATCCCCCGGGCAACGCTGTGTCTGACCACCGTAACGGAGTGGCAGACCGGCGGCTAAAGTGCACTGTGATTCGCAGATACTAACGAGGTCGTTTGCGAATATGTCTCAGAAAGTACCAAGCCGTGACGCCTCTGGGCGTTTTTGTTTTAACCCGAATCACTCCTCACAGGGTGATTCAAACGGCCCTTCTCAGGGCCACCCCAACGGCCCTTCTCAGGGCCAACCCAAAGGCCCTTCTCAGGGCCAACCAGACGGCCCTTCTCAGGGCCACGCCGATGGCGCTTTGGCGTCGGAAGCTGACCGCGCACCATCTGCGGCCAGCTTGTTCAGCAGGCCGGACGAGGTGTCGGACTCCGACGGTTCAATCATGGACACGTCGGCGGCGGAGAGCGACCGCCCCAAGCGGAAGAGGGGCGATCTGAGGCTCGGGTCCGGAGGCTCCTCGGAGTCGGTCGAAAGTAGGGCGAAGAAGAAGTCGAAGTCAAAAAAGGCTTCGACTTCTGCTTCGGCCTCTGCTCACGATGTGGGCTTGGTGGATGCCGAGCGCCAGCTAAACCTGGCGAAGAGGGCGCAACTCCTGGAAGACCTGGAGGAGAGGGTCGCCACCAAGGAGCGGCAGGCGAAAGCCGCCAGGTCGAGGGCTGGCTATGGTGCATCTAATGTACTGTATGCTGACCACTCCCTGGCGGAATTGGAGCGCATGGCACTGGAGGACAAGGAGGAGGTTCTGGAGGTCGCCTCAAAGTCCTCCAATTTGAAGGGGACCTTCCAGAAGGCCCTCAAATGCCGAGCCGCCAGCCTGCACGGCATTGTCTTAGATCTCATGAAGCGGACGGCCACGGACGAGACGCGGCAGCTGCAGGCGAGGGTGGATCGCCTGCAGGCGGAAGTCAGTCAGCTTCACCGGAAGCTGGCTGAGGTCACAGCCGGGCCTGCCCAGTCGGTAGGTATGGTGGAAGGAGGCTCCTCCTCTCCTGCCAGCCTTGAGGCCATAATCCGCGGGGTTATCCTGGAGGAGAGGGCCTTCATCAGAGGCTGCTTCGCGGGCATAGAGGACCGGCTCTTACCGGAAAGGAGGCTCCGCCCGCCGCTAGCGGCGGATAAGAGTCCACCAGAGCCGGAACCTGCACCTCTGGGAGGCCCGGAATCGGGTGAGCAGCCCCGGAACCCGAGGCCCTCCAAGGGAAAAGGCAAGGGCAAGAAGACTGTGGTGGCCCCTACGCCCAATACGAGTATGGAGGGAGCTACCGAGTCGTCTGTCACTCCAGCGGCCCCGCAGCGGAACTTGCAGGGGGAAGACGCCCTTCTTCCCTCCACCACCCCGTCCAACTCGTCGTGGACGGAAGTGGTCAGGGGGGGGAAGGCGAAAAAGCCGACCTCCAAGCCCACTGCGACTGCTCCTGCAGCCGAGAAGGGTCCAGCCGGCGGGAGGAAGCTGGTTCCTCCCAAAACCGCGGCCGTCGTGGTGACTATCACCCCGGAGGCCGTGGAGCAGGGCGAGACGTACGAGTCTGTCCTAAGACGGGCTCGTACCAATGGGGACCCCTCTCAACTGGGGATCGTCGGCATCACGTGCCCCCGAACCCAAACCGGGGCTCGAATTTTTGAGTTCTCGGGGGAGCAGCGCGGCGCAAACGCGGACCTCTTTGCAAAGAGGTTGAAAGAGGTCATCGCGGATGTGGCAACGGTCGTCAGGCCTGTGAAGACCGCTTCCTTGGAGGTGGCCGATTTGGAGGATTCGGTCACCAAAGAGGACGTGGTGGCGGCCGTTGCGGCGGCTGGAGGCTGCGAAGCTGGCGCAGTGAAGGCTGGAGCCATCAGGCAAGGACGCCGCGGCATGGGCGCCATCCGCATCGAGTGCCCAGTCGCCGCAGCTGGGGCTGTACTGCGTACTGCGACCAAGGGACGGCTGCTTGTGGGGCTCGGCTCGGCTGTGATCCGGCCACTTAAAGACCAGCCAATGCGCTGCTTCAAGTGCTTCGCGTTTGGCCACACCCGAGCCACGTGTCCCTCCAAGTCCGACTGGGGAGACTGCTGCTTCAGATGCGGGCAGAAGGGACACAAGAGTGCCACTTGCCACGCCACCACCCCACACTGCGCGGCGTGTGAGGGCACTGGCCGCCCCGCGGACCACAAGATGTCGGGCAGGAGCTGCAAGCCTCCCGCGAGGAAGGGCATAGTGCCAGCGCAGGTTCGCCGTGTTGCTACCACCGCCGCCGTCATCGCCGCTGCAGCTCCTGCGGCGGTAAATGAGGAGGGTGCGATGTCGGAATAATGTTTTCCGACTACCGCATCCTCCAAGCGAATGGCACTAACGGCGCGGTCTTCCACAGACTCCCCTCCCCTCTCGCTCTTAGAGAAGGGATCGGGATACGTGGCCGCCGCGTGGGGAGAACTAGCCCTTATGGGCATCTATTTCTCCCCAAACCAGGTGGAGGTCAGCAGGCAACGGGTGCGGGGGCACCCTTGCCTGTATTGCACAAGCCTCCACCAGTGTCAGACGGGAATGGCCAGGTGTTCCCGGCCATTCCCGTAGCCCCCCCCCAGCCCGGGGGGCATGCGGGGCCCGCCAGCTAGGCGGGCATACGCCGGGAGGGTTGTGGATGTAAAGGCTACGCCGGTTTCCCATGGCCCTCCCATTACGGCGAAGTGGGAACACCGCTGAGTTTTAGTGGGTATACTGTCGTTCCGACAGGAGTCCCACACACCCCGTCTCGTCCCCCACGAGCGGCAGTGCATAAAGCATTTCTCAGCGTCAAAAAAAAAAAAAAAAAAAAAAAAAAGGTTAGGTTGGGGTGCATGCAGAAAACCTCCTCGTGTGCCTGATACCTGCTGGTCCCTTATGGATACGTTCGAGGGGAAGAGCAGTTGTCGGGCCGGTGCACCCTGGGCATGGACAATAATCTTTTCTAGAAAAGATTATTGTTTATGGCAAATTTCTGCGGGGGGAGAGCCAGTAGGCTCCACGTTGTTCTTACACGTGTCCCTCTGTTTGCAGAGGGCACAGTGTAGGGACAAGGGAGATGGGTCGCTCCTGATTGAGAACGTGGCTCCGGGGCCCGACGGGATCCACGGCTGTGTGTTGGCCCTCGCTCTGAAGGAGCTCGAGCCCCAACTGAGAGGACTCTACACAGCGTGTCTTGAGCGGGGCCAGTTTCCCACTTTGTGGAAATCTGGTCGTCTGGTGGTGGTGTGCCTCCCTACCTCCGCCGCATCGTTGGGGCTTATCTGTCGGAGAGGTGTGTCACCTACCAGGGACGTGATGGCGGATACCAGCGCCGCATGTCGTGCGGTGTTCCACAGGGCTCGGTTTTAGGGCCGCTCCTGTGGAACATCGGGTACGACTGGGTGCTGAGGGGCGAGCTCAGGCCGGGGGTAGACCTGACGTGTTATGCGGACGACACGCTGGTCACTGCCCGGGGGAGCTCGCACAGGGAAGCAGCGTTGCTGGCGACGGCTGCGGTCTCACAGGTGGTGAGCCGCATACGTCGCCTAGGCCTGGAGGTGGCCCTCAGCAAGTCGGAGGCTATGGTGTTCCATGGCCCCCGGCGGGCGCCGTCACCCGGCTCACATATCGTGGTCGGGGGGGCTCGGATCGCTGTCGAGGGTACCATGAAGTACCTAGGATTGGTCCTCGACAGCCGGTGGGACTTCGGGCCCCACTTCCGACGGCTGGCGCCCAAGCTGCTGGGCGCTGCTGGAGCGCTCTCAACGCTGCTTCCCAATCTGGGGGGCCCGAGCGCCGCTTGTAGGCGGCTATACGTGGGGATCGTGCGATCGATGGCCCTTTACAGGGCCCCGATCTGGGCGGCTGACCTGACGGCCGGGAGCATCGCCGTCATGCGGAGACCGCAGAGGGCGATGGCCGTCAGAGTCATCCGGGGGTATCGCACGATCTCCTACGAGGCGGCTTGTGCACTGGCCGGATCCCCGCCCTGGGACCTGGAGGCGAAAGTACTCGCGTCATCGTATCGGTGGCGCGAGGAAGCGCGGGCGCGGGGCGAGCGGCTGACGCAGCGACATTTGGAGCTGCGTCGGTCGCAGCTTCGCGTGGTCCTGGTGGCGGAATGGCGGGACAGGCTCTCACGCCCTACCGCTGGCCTCAACACCATTGAGGCGGTCCGGCCGGTGCTCGACACTTGGCTCGGGAGGAGGCACGGCTCCCTGTCGTTTCGGGTGACGCAGGTGCTCTCGGGGCATGGTTGCTTTGGGAAGTACTTGTGTCGCATAAACAGGGAGCCGGACGCCCGGTGTCACCACTGCGTCGACTGTCGGGAGGACACGGCGTGGCATACGCTGGCAGAGTGTGCCGCTTGGGAGGAGCCGCGCCGTGCCCTCGTCTCTGGAGTAGGCAGTGACCTTTCGCTGCCGGCCGTTGTGAATTCCATGGCCGGCAGCGAGGAGTCCTGGGACGCGGTGGTTTCCTTCTGTGAGACAGTCATCTCGCAGAAGGAGGCTGCGGAAAGGGAGCGGGAGATTGCTTCCACTAACCCGATCCGCAGCAGACGCACTGGGCGTCGGCGGAGGGCGGATAACGCCCTCTTCCAGCCCCCCTAAATGGGTCCAGGGGCGACGGATCTGGGGAAATCCATCGCCCCCTACTCCTTAGGACCCGAGATGGCGGCGCGTAGTGTTCCACGCGCGCTTCTCTATGATGTAAGGGGGGAGTTTAACACCTCACTCCCCCCAAACTCGAGGTGGCCCGCAGAGGCGGGCCGGCACCAGCCGAGGATCGCGGAAGTATCTGCGTTCCCGCGACCCCCGACGTAGGTGTGAGATGGAACACCGGGGTGGTTTTTAGTCAGTACGAGTCTGACAGACCCCTCCGCCCGCCCCAGGGCGGAGGACATCCATGAGGATTTTCCACCCCGAGACCAAAAAAAAAAAAAAAAAAAGGTTAGGTTAGGTTAGGTTAGGTTTTTTTTTTTTTTTTTTTTTTTTTTTTTTTTTTTTTTTTTTTTTTTTTTTTTTTGTTTGGCAGGAGTGGGAAATCCTCATGGACGCCCAGACTGCCTCACTGGTGAGCCAGTCTGGGCAGTGCCGGACTCTTACCGGCTAAAACCCACTCCTGCCTTGCCAGTTTCCTCTGACATGATCAGAGCCTTTTGTAGTACGTTACACTTTAAAGGATTGCATTTTTTTATTTTGTTTGAATTCTTTGATCTGTCGATTCTATACATCTTGTTTTTAAATTAATGCCTAAATATATAGTTTTAGAATTTGTCTTTTTATGTTTTTTATTTGTATTTTTTATGTGATATAATAACAGCTTATACTAATGGCTTGCACTTTTACACGCTCTTATATAAATAACTTAATTAAATAGATGGTTTTTTTTTTTTTTTTTTTTTGAATTTTATTTTTGTTTTTATTTGTATTTTCTATATTGTTTATTCTACTTACTTGTATTATCAGTATCTATACTATTTTTATCTTTACTATACTATTCTATGGCTATCCTAATATATAACAATATATTACATAGTCATATACTCATATTTTCTAATCTACTTTTGTTTGTTTACTATCTATCCTAACAATATTTTCTACATTAATTGTAACTACTTTAATAACTATAATAAAATTCATGACCCGCTTCAAGTATGACCGCTCAACGACCCTCGCTCTCTGGACTAGCACAGTACAGCGTAATGTCCACCACGGCATATGTTGCTGCTTTAATTGGGCCAGTTTCTCATGAAACTGGCACCAATTTGCTTTAATCACGCTAAGTGAGCACGCCGTAGCATCGATGCAGTTAGTGTGGCACCGTTGCCGTCTTATAGTGATTCGGGAAGTCGCTGGGCCATCCTTAGCAGTACGCTATTGAGGCTCGGGCCAATGCGTCCCACTTCTTACGCACCGGGCAATCACTGCTAAACGCATTGTGTACGTTGTTCCCCGTCTTGGCTCTGGTAAAGTTAATACAAACCGCTGCTTCACCTAGCTGTTGGTCTGGGCAGTCTGCCCTGAGGTGCAGGCCGCCACAGTGGCTACATAGGTCGGCTGGCTCTTTGCAGAAGCGTTTCCCGTGGCCGTATCCTAGGCAGCGGGTACACTGTACCAGTGGCGTCTGGTCTTCGACGCGCACTCTCTGGAGGTCTACTCTGAGCCTCCCTCCTTCAATAGCCCTCCTCCAGATCGTGGGGGATACACTTAAAACAATGTGGCTCACGTGCGGGTTTCTAGTTTTCCTTCTGTATCTAATTTTCATTCTTCCTTCTTCGCCTCCGAGGTCGTAAAAGATTTCCCGATTCTGATTCCTGAGGGCTTTGAGGACTTCCTCGTCGCTGTGTACCAGCAACACGTCCCTCAGAATCAGAAGCGGGTCCCTGTTCGTCACTTCCTCGACGACGAGGTTCTCCCCGACTGCTTCCAGTCTCTCTTTTACTTTTCTTCTCTCCTCCTTTGTTGTGCAACCCATTATAATCTTCCTGTCCTTCGCTTTCCTCACTCTTTCCACCTGCACCCATCCTTCTTTCGCATCTACTGCCTTTCTAATTCTTTCCAAAACTTCCTCTCCCGTGTCGAATTCCTGCGTTGAGGTGACCACCACAGAGTGCAGCGTCGCTCGCTCCAGGGCCTGTACCCCGGTCTGGCACTCGCGCGCTGCCGCTACACCGGCATAGGTCCTCTCGTCAACGCTTCCTCGATGCGCCAAAGCATCCCGAAGTTTTTCCATTCGCTCGGTGTTTTCCTTTATCAGAGAGCTATGCTCTTGCATGGTTTTCATGAGCTCGATCTGATAAGTACTACTCTCGATGCGAATGGATTGGGTACTTTCATCGGCAGTTGGCGTAGCTGCAGGTGCAACTGCCGGTGTGGCAGCAGGCGTCACAGGAGATTTGTTCTGCTCCGACTCTTTCACCAGCTCATACAGCCTGTTTATGGCATCGAGCACCGCCGTCTTGATTTCGGTCTTGAGGTTGCGAGAGTTGCCCAAATGAAGCTTAGCTTTATTTAGGCAAGCTCTCGCCTCCGCTGTGAGACTGGGGTACCCGGACTCTGTCCTCTTTGTTGGTCGGCGCGTCTCCAGAGTGCTGGTGGCAGTTGTGGTGGCGTCACGCTTTGGGTTGGCCGGGGACTTGGCCTTGGGCTCAGCTTTCCCGGCCTCCCATTCCCCGATGCTACGCCTCACAGATGGAAGCGAAGGTCCTGCCTTCTCTGTGGAACCCGACGAGCTCGCGTCCTTGGTCGGTGTACGCAACATGCTGGAGGTCTGTGTGAAGGTGGTGTTCATCCACAACCACTCAAAGGACACTGGCGCTAACTTTTAGGTCCCTGTAAAAGGGGGACAAAAGCAGGAAGTATAAAATAAAATAAAAATAAAAATTTAATTAAAATAAAAAGAACTTGTCCTACGGCCGCAAGACCGTAAGGTCAATAATAGATATAAGGTCAATAATAAAATAAAGAAACCCGTAAAATGATGCCTAAAGATGAGAAAACACGTTGGTTTTGGCCTGAACTTAGTTTTAAAAGAGTTGATATAGATTATTTTATTAATTTAGTAAATTTAGAATATTTTGACAAAATCAAAGGTTACCTGGCCAGTGACAAAAGGGTGGGTGGGAGGGCAATTTGTTTGACGTTTTATTCGTGCTAGACGGGCGTGAGAGGTGTCCAAAAAACCGTCTCGGCGCGGGCCAGCGAACTACGAAATAAAACGGGGTAGGTGCCGAACAAAAATTTTAAGTTTTGGTCAAAAAACCAGTTTTTGAAGCAAAAAATTCCGAATTTCGCCCCACCACCTGAAAACCGGCACACGGATCGCGGACCAGAGAACAGGGATGAAGGGTGAGTACTATTGAAACTATAATCTAACGCTACTTTGGCAAAAAATTTTGAAGAAACACAAAATTTTGATGACTTTGTATGAAAATTTTAAAAAATAACAAGGGTTGTAGGGGAAACTTTTTAATTAAGGGTAGAAATGGGTGCAACGTGGTCAGTACGTAGGCGGACGCCTAGTTATGTCTAAATTAGCCGAAAACAGCTTCAAAATCGCACTCCAAACAACGAAGATATTCGCGTTTATGTTAAAAACGTGTCCCCTAAGGTACTTTTTGGCTGTAGGCAGAAACTATAAAAAATCGAAAATTCAAAAAATAAAGACGTTTTTTTTTTTTTTCGTGCTAGACGGGCGTGAGAGGTGTCCAAAAAACCGTCTCGGTGCGGACCAGCGAACTACGAAATAAAACGGGGTAGGTGCCGAACAAAATTTTTGGGTTTTGGTCAAAAAACCAGTTTTTTTTTTTTTTTTTTTTTTTTTTTTTTTTTTTTTTTTTTTTTTTTTTTTTTTTTTTTTTTTTGAAACAAAAAATTTCGAATTTCGCCCCACCACCTGAAAACCGGCACACGGATCGCGGACCAGAGAACAGGGATGAAGGGTGAGTACTATTGAAACTATAATGTAACGCTACTTTGGCAAACAATTTTGAAGAAACACTAAATTTTGACGATTTTGTATGAAAATTTAAAAAAATTACAAGGGTTGTAGGGGAAACTTTTTTTTTTTTAATTAAGGGTAGAAATGGGTGCAACGTGGTCAATACGTAGGCGGACGCCTAGTTATGTCTAAATTAGCCGAAAACAGCTTCAAAATCGCACTCCAAACAACGAAAATATTCGCGGTTAGGTTAGGTTAGGTTGCCCTCCCCCCCGAAGGGTTCCCGCATTGTCGTTGCGGGGGGGCTCATTAGCCGTGGGTGCCCAACCACGGTGAAGCCAAGAGGAACCCGAGGAGGGGCCGCTCGTCAGGGCTTTTTGACCCAAGCTCATGACGTAGCGGCCAACGTGTAGGTTGCGGTGGCGACATCGCAACTGAGGCGGGCCGCGATGTCGTGTATCGGGGGCATCGCGGCTGCGGTTTCGGGGCCGCGGCTGGAGAGGTGTATTGCGGTACAGCGCTCTCCCTCCCTGCCGCGGCCTTGACGGGGTCGCCACCGTCCGATGGCGAACGCGGTGGGGCCGCAGGGGAAGAGGAGTGTCGGTAGGTCGTAGGCCGCTCTCCCTATCCTCTGCGGCCGAAAATTGGTAGACGGCGGGGCCAATTACCTGACCCGTCGAAGAGGGGCCAAGGGCGCCTAGACAAGGGGCTGTCTGGCGCCCATGTGCTGGTTTGGTCCCTGGGTTGGTCACGGCGTGCCATGTGTTCTGGTGCGCCGGTGATGAAGGAGGAGGGGCCCGGTGCGGCGGGCTGGCACCAGTCGGGGGTTGCGGAAGATTCTTTCGTTCCCGCGACCCCCGGCGTAGGTGTGAGTCGGAACACCGGGGTGGTTTTTAGTCAGTAAGAGTCTGACAGACCCCTCCGCTCGCCCCAGGCGGAGGACATCCATGAGGATTTTCCACCCCGAGACCAAAAAAAAAAAAAAAAAAAAAGGTTAGGTTGCCCTGCCCCCCCGAAGGGTTCCCGCATTGTCGTTGCGGGGGGGCTCAGTAGCCGTGGGTTGGGCACCCACGGTGAAGCTAAGAGGAACCCGAGGAGGGGCCGCTCGTCAGGGCTTTTTGATAAAAGCCCATGACGTAGCGGCCAGCGAGTAGGTTGCGGTGGCGACATCGCACCTGAGGCGGGCCGCGATGTCGTGTATCGGAGACATCGCGGCTGCGGTTTCGGGGCCGCGGCTGGAGAGGTGTATTGCGGTACAGCGCTCTCCCTCCCTGCCGCGGCCTTGACGGGGTCGGGCCGCAGGGGAAGAGGAGTGTCGGTATAGCGTAGGCCGCTCTCCCTATCCTCTGCGGCCGAAAATTAGTAGACGGCGGGGCCAATGTCCTGACCCGCCGAAGAGGGGCCAAGGGCGCCTAGACAAGGGGCTGTCTGGCGCCCATGTGCTGGTTTGGTCCCTGGGTTGGTCACGGCGTGCCATGTGTTCTGGTGCGCCGGTGATGAAGGAGGAGGGGCCCGCTGCGGCGGGCTGGCACCAGTCGGGGGTTGCGGAGGATTTTTTCGTTCCCGCGACCCCCGGCGTAGGTGTGAGACGGAACACCGGGGTGGTTTTTAGTCAGTAAGAGTCTGACAGACCCCTTCGCTCGCCCCAGGCGGAGGACATCCATGAGGATTTTCCACCCCGGAACAAAAAAAAAAAAAAAAAAAAAAAAAAAGGTTAGGTTGCCCTCATCTCAGGAGTAGGCAGTGACTTGTCGCTGCCGGCCGTAGTGAACGCTATGGTCGGCGGCGCCGAGTCCTGGGACGCGGTGGTCGCCTTCTGCGAGACGGTCGTCTCGCAGAAGGAGGCTGCGGAAAGGGAGAGGGAGATCTCGTCCACTCACCCGGCCCGCAGCAGGCGCACCGGGCGTCGGCGGAGGGCGGACAACGCCCTCTTCCGGCCCCCCTAAATGGGTCCAGGGACGACGGACTCGGGGACGTCCGTCGCCCCCCACACATCAGGACCCGAGGTGGCGGCGCGTAGTGTTCCACGCGCGCCCCTCTGAGACGTCGCGGGGGGAGTCAAACACCTCACTCCCCCCCCTAACCCGAGACGAGGCCCGCGGTGGCGGGCCGGCACCAGCCGGGGGTTGCGGAAGATTTTGTCGTTCCCGCGACCCCCGGCGTAAGTGTGAGTCGGAACACCGGGGTGGTTTTTAGTCAGTAAGAGTCTGACAGACCCCTCCGCCCGCCCCAGGGCGGAGGACATCCATGAGGATTTTCCACCCCGAGACCAAAAAAAAAAAAAAAAAAAGGTTAGGTTAGGTTAGGTTGGAAGTTCGAGGGGATAATCGCTGCCCGCCTGAAGAGCCATCTGCGGTGCATCGGGCCGGACTTGTCGGACGCTCAGTACGGCTTTCGGGCTGAGCGTTCGACGGTGGACGCGCTGGCCTGCCTCAAGGGGCAGGTGAAGGATGCGATGGAGGCGGGGGACGGGTTGTTGGCAGTGTCGTTCGACATTGCCAACGCCTTCAACTCCGTTCCCCACTCCACCATCCTAGAGGCGCTCCGATTCCACGGAGTGCCTCGCTACATGCGCGTGCTGCTGGCCAGCTACCTGGAGGATCGGGCGATCGTCCTGGTGAACAGGGCTGGCCGAGTCCGGCGGTACGCCGCGGAAGCCGGCGTTCCACAGGGGTCAGTCTTAGGACCTCTCCTCTGGAACGTCGGCTACGATTGGCTCTTGCGGGGAACTCTCCTCCGAGGCACGAGTGTCGTCTGCTACGCGGATGACACTCTCCTCACCGCCCGGGGGGAGAGTTTCAGGGAGGCGGCCTCCTTGGCCTCGGCGGGCGGATCCTTGGTCGCAGGGAGGATCCGCCCCCTAGGGTTGACGGTGGCGCTGCAGAAGACCGAGGCCGTCTTCTTCCACGGTCCCCGGCAGCGCCCCCCGCCACCTGGCGCCCACATCTTCGTGGAGGGCGTCAGGATTGAGGTGAAGGCCCAGATGAAATATCTGGGCCTTGTACTCGACAGCAGGTGGCGCTTCGGCCCGCATTTCAGCGGGCTGTCGTCGCGCCTGCTGAAGACCGCGGGCGCTCTCTCGTGGCTCCTCCCGAACTTGGGGGGGCCCAGCGCTCGATGCCGGCAACTCTACGCCGGCATCTTGAGGAGCATGGCCCTCTACGGGGCCCCCATCTGGGAGGAGTCTCTCCACAGACGAGAGAACGCCGCGGCCTTGCGGGCACCTCAAAGGGCGATAGCCCAGCGGGTGGCGCGGACTCACCGCACGGTGAGCTTCGCCGGGGCGTGCGCTCTGGCCGGCACCCCTCCTTGGGAACTCGAGGCGTGGGTGCTCGCCAGAGTGTACGAGTGGAAGGCGGGGCGGAGGGCGGCGGGTCAGCCCTTCGCCCCGGAACAGCGGGAGGCCGTCCGGCGGGAGGCGAGGGACGCCATCGTCGTCCACTGGACGACGGACCTCGCCGCCGCGGTCTTCGGCCGCCGAACCCTCGACGCGATCGGGCCGGTCCTGCGGGACTGGCTCGAGCGGCCGCACGGGTTCCTCTCGTTCCGCCTGGTGCAGGTGCTGTCCGGACACGGTTGTTTCGGATCGTACCTGCATCGGATCGGACGGGAGGAGACGCCGTCGTGCCACGACTGTGGCGCGGCGGAGGACACGGCGCAGCACACTCTCGAGGTGTGCCCGTCGTGGTCCGAGCCGCGCCGCAGTCTCGTCGCGGCGATTGGGCTGGACCTCTCGCTCCCCGGCGTGGTGGGCGCCATGCTGAGGGACGAGGGGTCCTGGGCGGCGGTCGCCTCCTTCTGCGAGCACGTCATGTCCCAGAAGGAGGCGGCGGAGCGCGTGCGGGAAGATGATCCCGACGCGGCACCGCTCCGAAGGCGGAGGAGGGGTCGAAGGAGACGTCAGTTCGACGCTCATCTCCGACTCCTCCTCCCAGGTGGAGGCCAGCAGGCAACGGGTGCGGGGGCACCCTCGCCTGCATCGCACAGGCCTCCACCAGTGCCGGACGGGAATGGCCAGGTGTTCCCGGCCATTCCCGTAGCCCCCCAGTCAGGGGGGCATGCGGGGCCCGCCAGCTAGGCGGGCATGCGCCGGGAGGGTCGTGGATGTAAAGGCTACGCCGGTTTCCCATGGCCCTCCCATCACGGCGATGCGGGAACACCGCTGAGTTTTAGTGGGTATACTGTCCTTCTGACAGGAGTCCCACACACCCCGTCTCGTCCACGTCCCGGACGGCCGCGCCACTGGCGCCCGCTCCCTCGGCGACCGCACCCGGGTCCACCGCGGACTCCTGGACGACGGTGGTAAAGAGAGGCCGCCGTAAGAAGAAGAAGACGGCGCCAGCAGCGACAGCAGCACCAGCACCCGCTGGGGCACCGGCACCCCAGAAGCCTCAAGGGCTGCCAAAGATGAGAGCCCCACGCTCCGCGGCTGTAGTTATTACGCTGCAGCCCGGAGCCGTCAAAAGGGGCGTCTCTTACAAGGCGGTCCTCATGGAGGCAAAGGCGAAAGTCGCGTTCCCCGACTTAGGTGTACCGGCCGGCCTCAAAGTGAGGCAGGCGATCACGGGGGCGCGACTGCTTGAGGTGTCGGGTGCCTCTAGCGGCGAAAGGGCGGACGTCCTGGCCGCCAAGTTGAGGGAGGTCCTCAACCCGGATGACGTCCGGGTGTCCAGGCCAATGAAGACAGCTGAGTTGCGCGTCGATGGCCTGGACGACTCGACAACCGCGGCTGAGGTCGTGGCGGCCGTCGCCCGTACCGGTGGGTGTCCGCCCGCAGACGTACGCACGGGCGAGGTTCGCGTCGATGCCTCCGGGCTCGGCGCGATCTGGGTGCGGTGTCCGGTGGCGGCGGCTAAGAAAGTCGCCGACGCCGGGCGTCTCTTGGTGGGATGGGTGGCAGCGAGGGTGAAGCAGCTGCTGCCCAGGGCCTTGCGGTGCTACCGTTGCCTCGACATTGGGCATGTCAGGGCACGGTGCACCGCCGCTATTGACCGCAGCGAGCAGTGCTATCGCTGCGGTCAGGCCGGCCACAAGGCGGCCCAGTGTCTCGCGGCGCCAAACTGCAGCCTCTGTACAGCTGCAGGGAGGCCCGCGGGGCACAGAGCGGGCGGAAAGGCCTGTGGCGCGCCCACCAAGCAGACGCAGAAGAAGAAGAGAGGATGGCTGCCGGGGGCTCTTTACCCCCCCCGCAGCCTGGCTGCCCTTCGGCCGACTCCCGGCCTAGGAATGGTGCGATGGAGGGAATGGATGCCGCATAAATGGCGGTCTTCCATTACCTCCAGGGCAATATCAACCACTCTGCTAGAGCTCAGGATCTTTTGCTCCAGAGCATGGCAGAGTGGTCGATCCACGTGGCCGTGGTCGCCGAACCGTATTTCGTCTCCCCCAGGGATAACTGGGTGGGAGACTTGGACGGTTTGGTGGCCATCATTGGCGGGGCTCTTGTCAACCCGTCCCGAGGTCGCGGCTGGGTAGCTGCCCTCGCGGACGGCATTGGCACCGTTGGGGCGTATTTTTCGCCCAACAAGAGTCTCGCCGACTTCGAGAGGTTCCTTGTCGAGTTGGGTGCCGTCGTGGGCCGACTCCACCCACGCCCTGTGCTGTTGCTGGGGGATCTCAACGCCAAGTCTGCGGCGTGGGGATCCCCTGTGACCGATGCTAGGGGCGAGGTGCTGGAGGAGTGGGCGGTCACGACTGGCTTGACCGTCCTAAATCGGGGCTCGGTACACACGTGCGTGCGGCAGCGGGGCGGGTCTATAGTGGACGTCTCGTTCGCTAGCCCCACTGTCGCGAGCCGTGTCCACGACTGGCGTGTCGCCGTGGAGGTGGAGACGTTGTCGGATCACAGATACATCCGATTCGACGTCTCCGCCCAGACCACCGGCGGCCGCGGTCGACCGACCCCGCGAACGGACGGTCCGCGTTGGGCGCGTAAGCGCATAGACAGGGAACTTCTCGAGGAGGCCGCAATTGTCCAGGCCTGGAGCCGGGAGTCGGTGACGAACGGACCCGTCGACGTCGAGCGGGAGGCGCTGTGGTTCCGCGGGGCGATGACGCAAATCAGCAACGCGTCCATGCCCCGGGTCCACGCACAGTCCGCAAGGCGCCAGGTGTACTGGTGGACCGCCGAGATCGCGCAGCTGCGCGTCGCGTGCGTGGCGGTCAGACGCCAGTACACCCGATACCGGAGGAGACGTCGTCGGGTCCCTGACGAAGAGGCCGCGCTGTATGAGGTGTACCGCGCGGCCAAGCAGACTCTGTGGCTGGCCATCGGCGAGTCGAGGACGCGAGCCAGGGAGGAGATGTTGGAGACTCTAGACGGGGATCCGTGCCGCCGCGGCGCCTCCGCTTACGGAGAGTCTCCAACCCGAGCTGCTGGAGGAGGTGGTTGCAGCCCTCTTCCCGGCCAGAGCGGAGCACACTCCGCCGCCGATGGCTTTGCCCACGGCCGCAGAGTCTGCAGAAGAAGAGGAGGAGAACGCCATCAGCGTCCCAGGGGTGACACAGGCAGAGATGGGGGCAGCCGTGATGCGGCTCCGGGCCAAGAACGTGGCTCTGGGGCCCGACGGGATCCACGGCTGCGTGTTGGCCCTCGCTCTGAAGGAGCTCGAGCCCCAACTGAGAGGACTCTACACAGCGTGTCTTGAGCGGGGCCAGTTTCCCATTTTGTGGAAATCTGGTCGTCTGGTCCTGCTCAGGAAGGCGGGGCGCCCGGCGGACTCGTCGTCCGCGTACCCGCGTACCGGCCCATAGTGCTGCTAGACGAGGTGGGCAAGCTGTTCGAGCGAGTAATCGCAGCCCGCCTCGTCGGCCACTTGTGCAGAGAGGGGCCGGACCTGGACGACAGTCAGTTTGGGTTTCGGCATGGGCGCTCCACGATACACGCTGTGTCGCGGGTTAGAGTCCTGGCGGAGGAAGCGGTGTCTCGGGGCGGGGTGATGTTGGCGGTGTCCTTGGACATATCCAACGCCTTCAACACCCTGCCCTGGAGTTGTATTCGGGAGGCACTGCGCTATCATGGTGTGCCTCCCTACCTCCGCCGCATCGTTGGGGCTTATCTGTCGGAGAGGTGTGTCACCTACGTGGGACGTGATGGCGGAAACCAGCGCCGCATGTCGTGCGGTGTTCCGCAGGGCTCGGTCTTAGGGCCGCTCCTGTGGAACATCGGGTACGACTGGGTGCTGAGGGGCGAGCTCAGGCCGGGGGTAGACCTGACGTGTTATGCGGACGACACGCTGGTCACTGCCCGGGGGAGCTCGTACAGGGAAGCAGCGTTGCTGGCGACGGCTGCGGTCTCACAGGTGGTGAGCCGCATACGTCGCCTAGGCCTGGAGGTGGCCCTCAGCAAGTCGGAGGCTATGGTGTTCCATGGCCCCCGGCGGGCGCCGTCACCCGGCTCACATATCGTGGTCGGGGGGGCTCGGATCGCTGTCGAGGGTACCATGAAGTACCTAGGATTGGTCCTCGACAGCCGGTGGGACTTCGGGCCCCACTTCCGACGGCTGGCGCCCAAGTTGCTGGGCGCTGCTGGTGCGCTCTCAATGCTGCTTCCCAACCTGGGGGGCCCGAGCGCCGCTTGTAGGCGGCTATACGTGGGGATCGTGCGATCGATGGCCCTTTACGGGGCCCCGATCTGGGCAGCTGACCTGACGGCCGGGAGCATCGCCGTCATGCGGAGACCGCAGAGGGCGATGGCCGTCAGAGTCATCCGGGGGTATCGCACGATCTCCTACGAGGCGGCTTGTGCACTGGCCGGATCCCCGCCCTGGGACCTGGAGGCGAAAGTACTCGCGTCATCGTATCGGTGGCGCGAGGAAGCGCGGGCGCGGGGCGAGCGACCGATGCAGCGACATGTGGAGCTGCATCAGGAAAAAAAAAAAAAAAAAAAAAAAAAAAAAAAAAGGTTAGGTTAGGTTAGGTTAGGTTCGAAGTGCTGGGGGACCACCCCACAGTGCTTGCGTCCACGTCGCGTCCCCTGGAAACGACCCAGTTCTGACCACCGTAACGGAGTGGCAGACTGGGTTGGCCAAAGTGCACTGTGCTCTCGTAGCGAATTTTAATATCTTGCGTTGTCGTACGAGAACCTGCGGAGGCTATGCCAACACCTGCGCGGGACGCCTTAGGGCGATTTTTAAAACCAAAAGGCCCTTCTCAGGGCCAACCCAAAGGCCCTTCTCAGGGCCAATCAAAAGGCCCTTCTCAGGGCCAACCAAAAGGCCCTTCTCAGGGCCACTCCGGCGCTTCGGCGTCAGAGACTGGCCGCGCGCTGTCTGCGACCAGTTTCTTTGGAGGGGCGGACGAGTCGTCTGATAACGACTCACTTTGCAGTATGTCGGATGCGGACGACTCTCGGTCGAGGAAGCGGGTCGCTTCGTCCGGGGGTTCCCCGGAGACTAAGAGGCCGACGGTGGCCGCCATGACGATGAGCCATGACGTTGGGCTCGCGGATGCCCAACGCAAGTTGGACCTGGCTCGGCGGACACAGCTCCAGCAAGAGCTGGAAGAGCGGGTGGCGGCCAAAGAGAAGCGGGCGCACGTCGCCCGGGTCAAGTCCGGGTACGGTGCGTCCCGCGTTCTATACGCAGACCACTCTCTGGCGGAGCTGGAGAAAATGGCGGAGGAGGACGAGGAGGAGATTGTCGAGGTCGCCTCTAAGTCCTCCAACCTAAAGGGGACGTTTCAGAAGGCCCTCAAGAGCCGGGCCGCGAGCTTGCGTGGTGTCGTTGCGGAGCTGGTCCAGCGAAAGACCACCGACGAGACGCGGCAACTGCAGGCGAGGGTGGATCGCCTGCGGATAGAGGTCAGCCAGCTTCATCAGAGGCTGGCTGAAGCCACGGCCCAGCCACAACAAGCCGGGACGAGCCCTGCGGCAGAGGGCCCCGCCTCCAACCTTGAGGATATCATCCGCAAGGTCGTAATGGAGGAGAGGGCCTTCACAAGAGCCTGCCTAGCAGGAATTGAGGACCGGCTCTTGCCGGAGACACGGCTCCGACCGCCACTTGCGGCGGATAAGAGGCAGCGTGAGCCGGAGCCGTCCTCCTCCCAGGCGGAAGACGCCCTCCTGCCCTCAACCACCCCGTCCAACGAGTGGACGGAGGTGCAAAAGAAAGGGAAGGGAAAAGGGAAGAAGTCGGTGACGGCTGTCCCTGTCCCTGTCGTCCCCGCCACCACCGCTCCCAGCCGGTCGCAGACGACCGAAAAGGGTAAAGGGAAGGGGAAAGGGAGGGCGAAGGGGCGACTCGTCCCCCCAAAAACCGCGGCCGTCGTGGTGACGCTCACCACGGAGGCTGCGGGGCGAGGGGAGACTTACGCGTCCCTTCTGGTGCGGGCGCGTGCCAATGCCGATCCCACCCAACTGGGGATCAGCGGGGTGTCTTGCCGACGCACCCAGGCCGGGGCTCGAATATTCGAGTTCCCGGGGGCAGAGGGGAGTGCCAATGCGGACCTCTTTGCAGCCAAGCTGCAAGAGGTCATCGCGGATTCGGCCAAGGTGGCCCGACCGGTCAAGTTGGCGGCCATAGAGGTGACGGACCTCGACGACTCCGTCACCAAGGAGGAGGTGGTGGCGGCGGTCGCAGCGATAGGGGGCTGTGGCGTCGCGGCGGTCCAAGGCCGGGACATAAGGCCCGGCCGCGGTGGCATGGGCACTATTCGCCTCGCATGCCCAATTGCCGCTGCCAAAGCCGTCCTTGCCAAGGGACGGCTCACAGTCGGCTTCAGCTCGGGTGCAGTCCGGGCGCTCGAGGACCAGCCTCTGCGGTGTTTTAGGTGCCTCGGCATTGGCCACACTCGGCCCCTGTGTCCTTCCACGGTAGACAGGACGGACACTTGCTACCGCTGCGGCAGGGAGGGCCACAAAGCTGCCTCCTGCGAGGTCGCCACGCCGCACTGCGCGGTGTGTGCCGCCAGTGGCTGCCCGGCAGGCCACGTTATGAAGGGGAGGAACTGCAATCCTCCCCTCAAGCGGGGCAAAGCGCAGGCGCCAAGTGGGCCTGCTGCTGCGGCTAGCACCGTCGTTCCTGCAGCGGCGGCGGAGGAGGGGGGTGCGATGTCCGACTGATGGATAGGGTCGAACATCGCATCCTTCAGGCGAACACGCCCCGTTGGCATCGGTGTCGCGGACTTCCACGGACTCCCCTCCCCTCTCGCTCTTAGAGAGGGGACCGGGATACGTGGCCGCCGCGTAGGGAGAAGTAGCCCTGGTGGGGGTGTATTTCTCCCCAAACTAGGTGGAGGCCAGCAGGTAACGGGTGCGGGGGCACCCTTGCCTGTATTGCACAGACCTCCACCAGTATCGGACGGGAATGGCCAGGTGTTCCCGGCCATTCCCGTAGCCCCCCATCCTGGGGAGCATGCGGGGCCCGCCAGATAGGCGGGCATGCGCCGGGAGGGTCGTGGATGTAAAGGCTACGCCAGTTTCCCATGGCCCTCCCATCACGGCGAAGCGGGAACACCGCTGAGTTTTAGTGGGTATACTGTCCTTCTGACAGGAGTCCCACACACCCCGTCTCGTCCCCCCACGAGCGGCAGTGCATAAAGCATTTCTCAGCGTCAAAAAAAAAAAAAAAAAGGTTCGAAGTGCTCAGCTAGCGCCGAAGCTGATCGGCACGGCATCCGCTCTCAGCCGGCTGTTGCCGAACCTGGGTGGACCAAACGTCGTTTGTCGGCGGCTGTACACGGGGGTGGTCCGCTCGATGGCACTCTACGGGGCCCCGGTGTGGGCGGAGTCCCTGTCTGCCCAAAATAAGACTCTTCTGCGAAGACCGCAAAGAGTCATGGCAGTCAGGGTCATACGCGGATACCGCACCGTATCTGCGGAGGCGGCGTGTGCCCTTGCGGGCACGCCCCCGTGGGATCTAGAGGCGCAGGTGCTCGCCGAAGTTTATTGGCGTGGTGCAGACCTGCAGGCGGAGAGTGGCAGACGCCCACCACCTGAGCTGGTCACGAGGTGGCGTAGGGAGGCCCAAGCCCAAACCCTGCAAATTTGGAGGGTGAGGCTGGAGACACCCAGTGCAGGTCACTGGACCGTGGGGGCTATCCAGCCGATCCTGGACGAATGGGTACGGAGGCGCCACGGAACGTTGTCCTTCCGTCTGGTGCAGGTGTTGTCAGGACACGGCTGCTTTGGCAAATTCCTGCACAAAGTGGCTAGACGGGAGGCGACTCCCGTGTGTCACCAGTGCGGCTGTGGCGAGGACACGGCGCTTCACACCCTCGAGCATTGTCCTGCTTGGGTGGTGCAGCGCCGTGCTCTCGCAGCAGCAATCGGGGCAGACCTCTCCTTGCCGGCCGTGGCCAAGGCCATGGTCAACAGCAGGGGGGCATGGGAGGCGGTAGCGTCCTTCTGCGAGGACGTTATCTCGCAGAAGGAGGCGGCGGAACGCGTCAGGGAGGAAGATTCCTTCGCTGACGCGATTCGTCGCAGGAGGACAGGGCGGCGGAGAAGGCGCCATGGCGACCTGATGCCGCCCTAGGAGGTGCCAGCGGGCGATAGATCGGGGAGTCTATCGCCGCCGCGTTGCACGGCCCTCACGAGTGGTGGCGATGTCTCAGGTGAGCCCGGACATTGCCAAAGGAGTTGGTGCCCGGAGGCGGGCGGCGCTGGATGGGTCGCGAACGTCATGTGTAGCAGTTCTCGCGGCCCATCTGCAAAGGCGACAGTAGGCTCACGGCGGTGTTTTTTAGTGGGTGCAAGCCCCACATAACCAAACCGTCTCCCTGGACGGTGCGGTATGCGTCAGGCATTTTTCACCGCTTAATAAAAAAAAAAAAAAAAAAAAAAAAAAAAAAAAAAAAAAAAAAAAAAAAAAAGGTTCCCCCCCGAAGGGTTCCCGCATTGTCGTTGCGGGGGGGCTCAGTAGCCGTGGGTTGGGCACCCACGGTGAAGCTAAGAGGAACCCGAGGAGGGGCCGCTCGTCAGGGCTTTTTGATAAAAGCCCATGACGTAGCGGCCAGCGAGTAGGTTGCGGTGGCGACATCGCAACTGAGGCGGGCCGCGATGTCGTGTATCGGAGACATCGCGGCTGCGGTTTCGGGGCCGCGGCTGGAGAGGTGTATTGCGGTACAGCGCTCTCCCTCCCTGCCGCGGCCTTGACGGGGTCGCCACCGTCCGATGGCGAACGCGGTGGGGCCGCAGGGGAAGAGGAGTGTCGGTATAGCGTAGGCCGCTCTCCCTATCCTCTGCGGCCGAAAATTGGTAGACGGCGGGGCCAATGTCCTGACCCGCCGAAGAGGGGCCAAGGGCGCCTAGACAAGGGGCTGTCTGGCGCCCGTGTGCTGGTTTGGTCCCTGGGTTGGTCACGGCGTGCCATGTGTTCTGGTGCGCCGGTGATGAAGGAGGAGGGGCCCGCTGCGGCGGGCTGGCACCAGTCGGGGGTTGCGGAGGATTTTTTCGTTCCCGCGACCCCCGGCGTAGGTGTGAGACGGAACACCGGGGTGGTTTTTAGTCAGTAAGAGTCTGACAGACCCCTCCGCTCGCCCCAGGCGGAGGACATCCATGAGGATTTTCCACCCCGGAACAAAAAAAAAAAAAAAAAAAAAAAAAAAGGTTAGGTTAGGTTCCCCCCGAAGGGTTCCCGCATTGTCGTTGCGGGGGGGCTCATTAGCCGTGGGTTGGGCACCCACGGTGAAGCCAAGAGGAACCCGAGGAGGGGCCGCTCGTCTGGGCTTTTTGATAAAAGCCCATGACGTAGCGGCCAACGAGTAGGTTGCGGTGGCGACATCGCAACTGAGGCGGGCCGCGATGTCGTGTATCGGAGGCATCGCGGCTGCGGTTTCGGGGCCGCGGCTGGAGAGGTGTATTGCGGTACAGCGCTCTCCCTCCCTGCCGCGGCCTTGACGGGGTCGCCACCGTCCGATGGCGAACGCGGTGGGGCCGCAGGGGAAGAGGAGTGTCGGTATAGCGTAGGCCGCTCTCCCTATCCTCTGCGGCCGAAAATTGGTAGACGGCGGGGCCAATGTCCTGACCCGTCGAAGAGGGGCCAAGGGCGCCCAGACAAGGGGCTGTCTGGCGCCCATTTGCTGGTTTGGTCCCTGGGTTGGTCACGGCGTGCCATGTGTTCTGGTGCGCCGGTGATGAAGGAGGAGGGGCCCGCTGCGGCGGGCTGGCACCAGTCGGGGGTTGCGGAGGTTTTTTCGTTCCCGCGACCCCCGGCGTAGGTGTGAGACGGAACACCGGGGTGGTTTTTAGTCAGTAAGAGTCTGACAGACCCCTCCGCTCGCCCCAGGCGGAGGACATCCATGAGGATTTTCCACCCCGGAACAAAAAAAAAAAAAAAAAAGGTTAGGTTAGGTTCCCCCCCGAGGGGGACCACCCCACAGTGCTTGCGTCCACGTCGCGTCCCCTGGAAACGACCCAGTTCTGACCACCGTAACGGAGTGGCAGACTGGGTTGGCCAAAGTGCACTGTGCTCTCGTAGCGAATTTTAATTTTATCTTGCGTTGTCGTCTACGAACCTGCGGAGGCTATGCCAACACCTGCGCGGGACGCCTTAGGGCGATTTTTAAAACCAAAAGGCCCTTCTCAGGGCCAACCAAAAGGCCCTTCTCAGGGCCACTCCGGCGCTTCGGCGTCAGAGACTGGCCGCGCGCTGTCTGCGACCAGTTTCTTCGGAGGGGCGGACGAGTCGTCTGATAACGACTCCATTATAAGTATGTCGGATGCGGACGACTCTCGGTCGAGGAAGCGGGTCGCTTCATCCGGGGGCTCCCCGGATACTAAGAGGCCAACGGTGGCTGCGGATAGCCATGACGTTGGGCTCGCGGACGCCCAACGCCAGTTGGACCTGGCTCGGCGGACGCAGCTCCAGCAAGAGCTGGAGGAGCGGGTGGCCGCCAAAGAGAAGCGGGCGCACGTCGCCCGGGCCAAGTCCGGGTATGGTGCGTCCCGCGTTCTATACGCAGACCACTCTGTGGCAGAGCTGGAGAAAATGGCGGAGGAGGACGAGGAGGAGATTGTCGAGGTCGCCTCTAAGTCCTCCAACCTAAAGGGGACGTTTCAGAAGGCCCTCAAGAGCCGGGCCGCGAGCTTGCGTGGTGTCGTCGCGGAGCTGGTCCAGCGGAAGACCACCGACGAGACGCGGCAACTGCAGGCGAGGGTGAATCGCCTGCGGATAGAGGTCAGCCAGCTTCATCAGAGGCTGGCTGAAGCCACGGCCCAGCCACAACAAGCCGGGACGAGCCCTGCAGTAGAGGGCCCCGCCTCCAACCTTGAGGATATCATCCGCAAGGTCGTAATGGAGGAGAGGGCCTTCACAAGAGCCTGCTTTGCAGGAATCGAGGACCGGCTCTTGCCGGAGACACGGCTCCGACCGCCGCTTGCGGCGGATAAGAGGCAGCGTGAGCCGGAGCCGTCCTCCTCCACCGACAGGGGAAAGGGAAGGGAAAGGGGCGACTCGTCCCCCCAAAAACCGCGGCCGTGGTGGTGACGCTCACCGCGGAGGCTGCGGGGCGAGGGGAGACGTACATGTCCCTTTTGGTGCGGGCGCGTGCCAATGTAGATCCCACCCAACTGGGGATCGGCGGGGTGTCTTGCCGACGCACCCAGGCCGGGGCTCGAATATTCGAGTTCCCGGGGGCAGAGGGGAGTGCCAATGCGGACCTCTTTGCAGCTAAACTGCAAGAGGTCATCGCGGACTCGGCCAAGGTGGCCCGACCGGTCAAGTTGGCGGCCATAGAGGTGACGGACCTCGACGACTCCGTCACCAAGGAGGAGGTGGTGGCGGCGGTCGCAGCGATAGGGGGCTGTGGCGTCGCGGCGGTCCAAGGCCGGGACATAAGGCCCGGCCGCGGAGGCATGGGCACCATTCGCCTCGCGTGCCCAATTGCTGCTGCCAAAGCCGTCCTTGCCAAGGGACGGCTCACAGTCGGCTTCAGCTCGGGTGCAAGCAACGGCCCTTCTCAGGGCCAAACCAAAGGCCCTTCTCAGGGCCACGCTGGTGGCGCCTTGGCGTCGGAAGCTGACCGCGCACCATCTGCGGCCAGCTTTTTCAGCAAGCCGGACGATTTGTCGGACACCGACGACGGTTCCAATATGGACACGTCGGCGGCCGAGAGCGACGAGGCAAGAAGCAAGCGGAAGAGGGCGGATCTGAGGCTCGGGTCTGAGGGCTCCTCGGAGTCGGTAGGAAAAAGGGCGAAGAAGAAGTCGAAGTCTAAAAAGGCTTCGACTTCTGCTTCGGCCTCTACTCACGATGTGGGCTTGGTGGACGCCGAGCGCGAGCTGAACCTGGTGAAGAGGGCGCAACTCCAGGAGGACCTGGAGGAGAGGATCGCCGCAAAGGAGCGGCAGGCGCAAGCCGCCAGGTCGAGGGCTGGATATGGTGCATCTAATGTACTGTATGCTGACCACTCCCTGGCGGAATTAGAGCGCATGGCGCTGGAAGATAAAGAGGAGGTTCTGGAGGTCGCCTCAAAGTCCTCTAATTTGAAGGGGACCTTCCAGAAGGCCCTCAAATGCCGGGCTGCCAGCATGCACGGCATTGTGCTGGAGCTGGTGAAGCGGACGTCCACGGATGAGACGCAGCAGCTGCAGGCGAGAGTTGATCGCCTGCAGGCGGAGGTCAGCCAGCTTCACCGGAAGCTGGCTGAGGTCACGGCCCGGCCTGCCCAGTCTGCTCAAGGTGCGGTGGAAGGAGGCTCCTCCTCTACTGCCAGCCTTGAGGCCATAATCCGCGGGGTTGTCCTGGAGGAGAGAGCCTTCATACGAGGCTGCTTCGCAGGCATTGAGGACCGGCTCTTGCCAGAAAGGCGGCTCCGCCCGCCGCTAGCGGCAGATAAGAGGCCACCGCCAATGGTGCCGGAACCTGCGCCACTGGGAGGCCATGCATCGGGGGTGCAGCCCCAAGCCCCAAAGCCCTCCAAGGGCAAGGGCAAGGGCAAGGGGACTACAGTGGCCCCTCAAACGCCCACCACGAGCGCGGAGGGAGCTATCGGGTCGACTGCCACCCAAGCGGCCCCCCAGAGCTCGCAAGGCGAGGACGCCCTACTTCCCTCAACCACCCCGTCCAACTCGTGGACGGAAGTGGTCAGGGGGGGGGAAGGCTAAAAAGTCCTCAACCCCAAAGCCCGCTGCGACTGCTCCTGCAGCCGAGAAGGGTCCAGCCGGCGGGAGGAAGCTGGTTCCTCCCAAAACCGCGGCCGTCGTGGTGACCATCACCCCGGAGGCCGTGGTGCGGGGCGAGACGTACGAGTCTGTCCTTAGACGGGCTCGTACCAATGCGGACCCCTCTCAGCTGGGGATCGGCAGGATTACATGCCGCCGAACCCTAACCGGGGCTCGAATTTTCGAGTTCTCGGGGGAGCAGCGCGGTGCAAACGCGGACCTCTTCGCGAAAAAGCTCGAAGAGGTCATCCGGGATGCGGCAACGGTCGTCAGGCCCGTGAAGACCGCAGCCTTGGAGGTGGCCGATCTCGATGATTCGGTCACCAAAGAGGACGTGGTGGCGGCCGTTGCGGCGGCTGGAGGCTGCGACTCGGGCGCAGTGAAAGGCGGAGCCATCCGGCTCGGCCGCCGCGGCATGGGCACCATCCGCGTCGAGTGCCCAGTCGCCGCGGCTGGGGCCCTCCTCACCGCGACCAAGGGAAGGCTGCTTGTGGGGTTCACCGACGCTCGCGGGCGGGCAGTGGAGATGTGGGTAGCCTCCTCTGGACTCTCCCTCTTGAACAGAGGAAGCGTCCAGACATGCGTGCGGCGGCAGGGTGGCTCAATAGTGGACGTCACTTTCGCCACCCCTGCGTTGGCCGCGCGCGTGTTGAACTGGCGGGTGGACCTGGTGGAGACTATGTCGGACCATCGCTACGTGCGGTTCGACATCTCCACCAGTCGCCCCGGAGAGACGCGGACTCTGCCGGGGCGATCACCGTTCCCACGGTGGGCCCTCGCCCGCCTGGACAGGGAGGCAGCGCGGGAGGCGGCGTTCGTCCAGGACTGGCTTTCGCCGCCTTCCGCCAGCCGGCTGCCGGATGTGGACACCGTGGCGGGGCAGCTGAGGGAGTCTCTGACCGAGGTATGCAACTCGAGCATGCCTCGGTCTGGCCGACCACCACCCAAACGGGCCGTGTACTGGTGGTCGGCGGAGCTGGCGGGGCTTCGAGCAGCCTGTGTGGAGGCAAGGAGGGCTTACACGCGGAGTCGGCGGCGGCGTCGACGGGACCGGGCCGTCGGGGACCACCTCTACGAGGTGTACCTGGCGGCAAAACTGGTCCTCGATCGGGCCATCGCCGCCGCCAGAGACTCTGCGAGAGCAGAAATGCTGGAGGGTCTCGACGCGGACCCCTACGGGAGACCGTATAAGGCGGCGCGGAACAAGCTGCGCCCCTTTGGTCCCCCGGTGGCCAAGACCCTGGAGCCCTCCTTTCTGGATGGGGTGGTTCAGTCCCTGTTCCCGTGCAGGGACGACTTCACCCCACCAGCGATGGCCCCACCAGCCCCGCCAGCTGATGATGAAGAGGAGACCCCTCCCGTCACGGAGTCGGAACTTGGCGCGGCTATTCTCCATATCCGTGCCAAGAAGACGGCTCCGGGCCCCGACGGTGTCCCGGCGAGAGTGGTGGCGATCGCCGCCACCCAAATGGAGGAGCGGTTTCGGGACCTCTTCAGTGCATGCTTTGCGTCTGGAAGGTTCCCGAAACCATGGAAGGAGGGACAACTGTGCCTCCTTCGCAAGGAGGGCCGCCCGGCAGACTCCCCCTCGGCAAACCGGCCCATCGTTCTGCTCGATGAGGTCGGTAAGATGTTCGAGGGGATAATCGCTGCCCGCCTGAAGAGCCATCTGCGGTGCATCGGGCCGGACTTGTCGGACGCTCAGTACGGCTTTCGGGCTGAGCGTTCGACGGTGGACGCGCTGGCCTGCCTCAAGGGGCAGGTGAAGGATGCGATGGAGGCGGGGGACGGGTTGTTGGCAGTGTCGTTCGACATTGCCAACGCCTTCAACTCCGTTCCCCACTCCACCATCCTAGAGGCGCTCCGATTCCACGGAGTGCCTCGCTACATGCGCGTGCTGCTGGCCAGCTACCTGGAGGATCGGGCGATCGTCCTGGTGAACAGGGCTGGCCGAGTCCGGCGGTACGCCGCGGAAGCCGGCGTTCCACAGGGGTCAGTCTTAGGACCTCTCCTCTGGAACGTCGGCTACGATTGGCTCTTGCGGGGAACTCTCCTCCGAGGCACGAGTGTCGTCTGCTACGCGGATGACACTCTCCTCACCGCCCGGGGGGAGAGTTTCAGGGAGGCGGCCTCCTTGGCCTCGGCGGGCGGATCCTTGGTCGCAGGGAGGATCCGCCGCCTAGGGTTGACGGTGGCGCTGCAGAAGACCGAGGCCGTCTTCTTCCACGGTCCCCGGCAGCGCCCCCCGCCACCTGGCGCCCACATCTTCGTGGAGGGCGTCAGGATTGAGGTGAAGGCCCAGATGAAATATCTGGGCCTTGTACTCGACAGCAGGTGGCGCTTCGGCCCGCATTTCAGCGGGCTGTCGTCGCGCCTGCTGAAGACCGCGGGCGCTCTCTCGTGGCTCCTCCCGAACTTGGGGGGGCCCAGCGCTCGATGCCGGCAACTCTACGCCGGCATCTTGAGGAGCATGGCCCTCTACGGGGCCCCCATCTGGGAGGAGTCTCTCCACAGACGAGAGAACGCCGCGGCCTTGCGGGCACCTCAAAGGGCGATAGCCCAGCGGGTGGCGCGGACTCACCGCACGGTGAGCTTCGCCGGGGCGTGCGCTCTGGCCGGCACCCCTCCTTGGGAACTCGAGGCGTGGGTGCTCGCCAGAGTGTACGAGTGGAAGGCGGGGCGGAGGGCGGCGGGTCAGCCCTTCGCCCCGGAACAGCGGGAGGCCGTCCGGCGGGAGGCGAGGGACGCCATCGTCGTCCACTGGACGACGGACCTCGCCGCCGCGGTCTTCGGCCGCCGAACCCTCGACGCGATCGGGCCGGTCCTGCGGGACTGGCTCGAGCGGCCGCACGGGTTCCTCTCGTTCCGCCTGGTGCAGGTGCTGTCCGGACACGGTTGTTTCGGATCGTACCTGCATCGGATCGGACGGGAGGAGACGCCGTCGTGCCACGACTGTGGCGCGGCGGAGGACACGGCGCAGCACACTCTCGAGGTGTGCCCGTCGTGGTCCGAGCCGCGCCGCAGTCTCGTCGCGGCGATCGGGCTGGACCTCTCGCTCCCCGGCGTGGTGGGCGCCATGCTGAGGGACGAGGGGTCCTGGGCGGCGGTCGCCTCCTTCTGCGAGCACGTCATGTCCCAGAAGGAGGCGGCGGAGCGCGTGCGGGAAGATGATCCCGACGCGGCACCGCTCCGAAGGCGGAGGAGGGGTCGAAGGAGACGTCAGTTCGACGCTCATCTCCGACTCCTCCTCCCAGGTGGAGGCCAGCAGGCAACGGGTGCGGGGGCACCCTCGCCTGCATCGCACAGGCCTCCACCAGTGCCGGACGGGAATGGCCAGGTGCTCCCGGCCATTCCCGTAGCCCCCCACCACGCAGGTGGGGGGCCTGTGGGGCCCGCCAGCTAGGCGGGCATGCGCCGGGAGGGCTGTGGACGTAAAGGCTGAGCCGGATTCCCATGGCCCTCCCATCACGGCGATGCGGGAGCACCGCTGAGTTTTAGTGGGTATACTGTATTTTACACAGGAGTCCCACATACCCCGACTCGTCCCCCACGAGCCGGGGATGCGTAACGCATTTCTCAGCGATAAAAAACACGGTGAAGCCAAGAGGAACCCGAGGAGGGGCCGCTCGTCAGGGCTTTTTGATAAAAGCCCATGACGTAGCGGCCAACGAGTAGGTTGCGGTGGCGACATCGCAACTGAGGCGGGCCGCGATGTCGTGTAACGGAGGCATCGCGGCTGCGGTTTCGGGGCCGCGGCTAGGGAGGTGTATTGCGGTACAGCGCTCTCCCTCCCTGCCGCGGCCTTGACGGGGTCGCCACCGTCCGATGGCAAACGCGGTGGGGCCGCAGGGGAAGAGGAGTGTCGGTATAGCGTAGGCCGCTCTCCCTATCCTCTGCGGCCGAAAATTGGTAGACGGCGGGGCCGCAGGGGAAGAGGAGTTTCGGTATAGCGTAGGCCGCTCTCCCTATCCTCTGCGGCCGAAAATTGGTAGACGGCGGGGCCAATAACCTGACCCGTCGAAGAGGGGCCAAGGGCGCCCAGACAAGGGGCTGTCTGGCGCCCATGTGCTGGTTTGGTCCCTGGGTTGGTCACGGCGTACCATGTGTTCTGGTGCGCCGGTGATGAAGGAGGAGGGGCCCGCTGCGGCGGGCTGGCACCAGTCGGGGGTTGCGGAGGTTTTTTTCGTTCCCGCGACCCCCGGCGTAGGTGTGAGACGGAACACCGGGGTGGTTTTTAGTCAGTAAGAGTCTGACAGACCCCTCCGCTCGCCCCAGGCGGAGGACATCCATGAGGATTTTCCACCCCGGAACAAAAAAAAAAAAAAAAAAAGGTTAGGTTAGGTTAGGTTCCCCCCCCCCCCGAAGGGTTCCCGCATTGTCGTTGCGGGGGGGCTCAGTAGCCGTGGGTTGGGCACCCACGGTGAAGCTAAGAGGAACCCGAGGAGGGGCCGCTCGTCAGGGCTTTTTGATAAAAGCCCATGACGTAGCGGCCAGCGAGTAGGTTGCGGTGGCGACATCGCAACTGAGGCGGGCCGCGATGTCGTGTATCGGAGACATCGCGGCTGCGGTTTCGGGGCCGCGGCTGGAGAGGTGTATTGCGGTACAGCGCTCTCCCTCCCTGCCGCGGCCTTGACGGGGTCGCCACCGTCCGATGGCGAACGCGGTGGGGCCGCAGGGGAAGAGGAGTGTCGGTAGGTCGTAGGCCGCTCTCCCTATCCTCTGCGGCCGAAAATTGGTAGACGGCGGGGCCAATTACCTGACCTGTCGAAGAGGGGCCAAGGGCGCCTAGACAAGGGGCTGTCTGGCGCCCATGTGCTGGTTTGGTCCCTGGGTTGGTCACGGCGTGCCATGTGTTCTGGTGCGCCGGTGATGAAGGAGGAGGGGCCCGCTGCGGCGGGCTGGCACCAGTCGGGGGTTGCGGAAGATTCTTTCGTTCCCGCGACCCCCGGCGTAGGTGTGAGTCGGAACACCGGGGTGGTTTTTAGTCAGTAAGAGTCTGACAGACCCCTCCGCTCGCCCCAGGCGGAGGACATCCATGAGGATTTTCCACCCCGAGACCAAAAAAAAAAAAAAAAAGGTAAGGTTGGGGGATCCCCCACAGCGCATACTTCCTCGTAGTATCCCCTGGGCAACGCCGTGTCTGACCACCGTAACGGAGTGGCAGACCGGTGGCTAAAGTGCGCTGTGATTCGTAGATACCAACGCGATCGTCTGCGAATAATGTCGAAAAAGATACCAAGCCGTGACGCCTCTGGGCGTTTCTGTTTTAATTTTAACCCGGATCACTCCTCACAGGGTGATTCAAACGGCCCTTCTCAGGGCCAACCCAACGGCCCTTCTCAGGGCCAACCCAACGGCCCTTCTCAGGGCCACCCCAAAGGCCCTTCTCAGGGCCAATCCAACGGCCCTTCTCAGGGCCAACCCAAAGGCCCTTCTGAGGGCCACGCTGGTGGCGCCTTGGCGTCGGAAACTGACCGCGCACCATCTGCGGTCAGCTTCTTCTGCAGGCCGGACGAGGTGTCGGACTCCGACGGATCCAACATGGACACGTCGGCGGCCGAAAGCGACCGCCCCAAGCGGAAGAGGGGCGATCTGAGGCTCGGGTCCGGGGGCTCCTCGGAGTCGGTTGGAAGTAGGGCGAAGAAGAAGTCGAAGGCAAAAAAGGCTTCGACTTCTGCTTCGGCCTCTGCTCACGATGTGGGCTTGGTGGACGCCGAGCGCGAGCTGAACCTGGCGAAGAGGGTGCAACTCCAGGAGGACCTGGAGGAGAGGATCGCCGCAAAGGAGCGGCAGGCGCAAGCCGCCAGGTCGAGGGCTGGATATGGTGCATCTAATGTACTATATGCTGACCACTCCCTGGCGGAATTGGAGCGCATGGCGCTTGAGGATAAAGAGGAGGTTCTGGAGGTCGCCTCAAAGTCCTCCAATTTGAAGGGGACCTTCCAGAAGGCCCTCAAATGCCGAGCCGCCAGTATGCACGGCATTGTCTTGGAGCTCGTGAAGCGGACGGCAACGGACGAGACGAGGCAGCTGCAGGCGAGGGTGGATCGCCTGCAAGCGGAGGTCAGTCAGCTTCACCAGAAGCTGGCTGAAGTCACGGCCCGGCCTGCCCAGTCTGCGCCAGGTACGGTGGAAGGAGGCTCCTCCTCCACTGCCAGCCTTGAGGCCATAATCCGCGGGGTTGTCCTGGAGGAGAGGGCCTTCATAAGAGGCTGCTTCGCAGGCATTGAGGACCGGCTCTTGCCAGAAAGGCGGCTCCGCCCACCGCTAGCGGCGGACAAGAGGCCACCGCCAATGGAGCCGGAACCTGCGCCACTGAGAGGCCATGCATCGGGGGAGCAGCCCCAAGCCCCAAAGCCCTCCAAGGGCAAGGGCAAGGGCAAGGGGACCACGGTGGCCCCTCAAACGCCCACCACGAGCGCGGAGGGAGCTATCGGGTCGTCTGCCACCCAAGCGGCCCCCCAGAACTCGCAGGGTGAGGACGCCCTACTTCCCTCAACCACCCCGTCCAACTCGTGGACGGAAGTGGTCAGGGGGGGGAAGGCAAAAAAGCCCTCAACCCCTAAGCCCACTGCGACTGCTCCTGCAGCCGAAAAGGGTCCAGCCGGCGGGAGGAAGCTGGTTCCTCCCAAAACCGCGGCCGTCGTGGTGACCATCACCCCGGAGGCCGCGGAGCGAGGCGAGACGTACGAGTCCGTCCTAAGACGGGCTCGTACCAATGCGGACCCCTCTCGGCTGGGGATCGGCGGCATCACGTGCCGCCGTACCCTAACCGGGGCTCGAATATTCGAGTTCTCGGGGGAGCAGCGCGGCGCAAACGCGGACCTCTTTGCAAAGAAGTTGCAAGAGGTCATCGCGGATACGGCAACGGTCGTCAGGCCCGTGAAGACCGCAGCCTTGGAGGTGGCCGATCTCGATGATTCGGTCACCAAAGAGGACGTGGTGGCGGCCGTTGCGGCGGCTGGAGGCTGCGACTCTGGCGCAGTGAAGGGCGGAGCCATCCGGCTCGGCCGCCGCGGCATGGGCACCATCCGCGTCGAGTGCCCAGTCGCCGCGGCTGGGGCCCTCCTCACCGCGACCAAGGGAAGGCTGCTTGTGGGTTTCAGCTCGGCGGTGGTCCGGCCACTTGAAGTCCAGCCAATGCGCTGCTTCAAGTGCTTTTCCTTCGGCCACACCCGAGCCACGTGTCCCTCCAAGTCCGACTGGGGAGACTCGTGCTTCCGATGCGGACAGGAGGGACACAAGAGTGCCACCTGCCACGCCACCACGCCACACTGCGCGGCGTGTGCTGCCAGCGGCCGCCCCGCGGACCACAAAATGACGGGCAAGGGCTGCAAGCCTCCCGCGAGGAAGGGCATAGTGCCGGCGCAGGTCCGCCCTGTTGCCACCACCGCCGCCGCCGTCGTCGCCGCTGAAGCTCCAGCGGCGGTAGCTGAGGAGGGGGATGCGATGTTGGAATAATGGTTTCCAACTACCGCATCCTCCAGGCGAACGACAACCACTGCAGAGCGGCCCAGGACCTGGTGGTGCAGGTCATGGCCGAGTGGTTGGTGAACGTAGCGGTGGTCGCCGAGCCCTACTCAATCCCCGGCAGCTGGCTGGGTGACGAGGACAGCTCGGTGGCACTAGCGGCGCGGTCTTCCACGGACTCCCCTCCCCTCTCGCTATTAGAGAAGGGACCGGGATACGTGGCCGCCGCGTGGGGAGAATTAGCCCTGGTGGGCGTCTATTTCTCCCCAAACCGCCCTCTTCAGGACTTCGAAAACTATCTCGGAGTCCTGGCCGCTGTGGTCAGCAGGGCGGTGCCGCGTTAGGTCTCCGTACTGGGAGACCTGAATGCCAAGTCGGTGACCTGGGGCAACCGGGCCACCGACGCTCGCGGGCGGGCAGTGGAGATGTGGGCAGCCTCCTCTGGACTCTCCCTCTTGAACAGAGGAAGCGTCCAGACATGCGTGCGGCGGCAGGGTGGCTCAATAGTGGACGTCACTTTCGCCACCCCTGCGTTGGCCGCGCGCGTGTTGAACTGGCGGGTAGACCTGGTGGAGACTATGTCGGACCACCGCTACGTGCGGTTCGACATCTCCACCGGTGGCCTCGGAGAGACGCGGCCCACCTCGGTGCGATCACCGTTCCCGCGGTGGGCTCTCACCCGCCTGGACAGGGAGGCAGCAGGGGAGGCGGCGTTCATCCAGGACTGGTTTTCGCCGCCTTTCGCCAGCCTGGATGTGGACACCGTAGCGGGGCACCTGAGGGAGTCTCTGACCGAGGTTTGCAATTCTAGCATGCCTCGGTCTCGCCGATCACTACCCAAACGGGCCGTGTACTGGTGGTCGGCGGAGCTGGCGGGGCTTCGGGCAGCGTGTGTGGGTGCAAGGAGGGCCTACACTCGGAGCCGGCGGCGGCGTCGACGAGACCACGCCGACGAGGACCACCTCTACGAGGAATACGTGGAGGCTAAAATGGTCCTCGATAGGGCCATCGCCGCCGCCAGAGACTCGGCGAGAGCGGAGGTGCTGGAGGGTCTCGACAACGACCCTTACGGGAGACCATATAAGGCGGCGCGCAACAAGTTGCGCCCCTTTGGTCCCCCGGTTGCCGAGACCCTGGAGCCCTCATTTCTGGATGGGGTGGTTCAGTCCCTGTTCCCGTGCAGGGACAACTTCACCCCACCAGTGATGGGCCCTCCGCCGAGGATAGCTCCGCCAGCTGAGGAGGAAGAGGAGGCCCCTCCCGTCACGGAGTCGGAACTTGGCGCGGCTATTCTCCATATCCGCGCCAAGAAGACAGCTCCGGGCCCCGACGGTGTTCCGGCAAGAGTGGTGGCGATCGCTGCCACTCAAATGGAGGAGAGGTTTCGGGACCTCTTCAGCGCATGTCTTGCGTCTGGGAGGTTCCCGAAACCGTGGAAGGAGGGGCAGTTGTGCCTCCTTCGCAAAGAGGGCCGCCCAGCAGACTCCCCCTCGGCATACCGGCCCATCGTTCTGCTCGATGAGGTCGGAAAAATGTTCGAGGGGATAGTCGCTGCCCGCTTAAAGACCCATCTGCGGAGTATCGGGCCGGACTTGTCGGACGCTCAGTTCGGTTTTCGGGCTGAGCGTTCGACGGTGGACGCGCTGGCCCGCCTAAAGGGCCAGGTGAAGGAGGCGATGGAGGTGGGGGACGGGTTGTTGGCTGTGTCATTCGACATTGCCAATGCCTTCAACTCCGTTCCCCACTCCACCATCCTAGAGGCGCTCCGATTCCACGGAGTGCCTCGATACATGCGCAGTCTGCTGGCCAGCTACCTGGAGGATCGGTCGATCGTCCTCGTGAACAGGGCTGGCCAAGTCCGGCGGTACTCCGTTGGGGCCGGCGTTCCGCAGGGGTCAGTCATAGGACTTCTCCTTTGGAACATTGCCTATGATTGGCTCTTGCGGGGAACTCTCCTCCGGGGCACGAGTGTCGTCTGCTATGCGGATGACACTCTCCTCACCGCCCGGGGGGGGAGTTTCAGGGAGGCGGCCAACTTGGCCTCGGCGGGCGGATCCTTGGTCGCGGGGAGGATCCGCCGCCTAGGTTTAACGGTGGCGCTGCACAAGACCGAGGCCGTGTTCTTCCACGGACCTCGGCAGCGCCCCCCACCTGACGCCCACATCTTCGTGGAGGGCGTCAGAATTGAGGTGAAGGCCCAGATGAAATATCTGGGCCTTATACTCGACAGCAGGTGGCGCTTCGGCCCGCACTTTAGCGGGCTGTCGTCGCGCCTGCTGAAGGCCGCAGGGGCGCTCTCGTGGCTGCTCCCCAACTCGGGGAGGCCCAGCGCGAGATGCCGGCAACTTTACGCCGGCATCTTGAGGAGTATGGCCCTTTACGGGGCTCCTATCTGGGAGGACTCCCTCCGAAGGAGGGAGAACGCCACCGCCTTGCGGGCACCGCAAAGGGCCATAGCCCAGCGGGTGTCGCGGGCCTACTGCACGGTGGGCTTTGCGGCAGCGTGTGCTCTGGCCAGCACCCCTCCTTGGGAACTCGAGGCGTGGGTGCTCGCCAGAGTATACGAATGGACGGCGGGGCGGAGGGCGAGAGGAGAACGCCCAGCCCCGGAAGAGCGGGAGGCCGTCCGGCGGGAGGCGAGGGATGCCATCGTCGTCCATTGGACGGGGGACCTCGCCACCGCAGCCTTCGGCCGCCGAACCCTCGACGCGATTGGGCCAGTCCTGCGAGACTGGCTCGAGCGGTCGCATGGGTTCCTCTCCTTCCGTCTGGTGCAGGTGCTGTCCGGACACGGTTGCTTCGGATCGTACCTGTACCGAATCGGAAGGGAGGAGACGCCGTCATGCCACGACTGTGGCGCGGTGGAGGACACGGCGCAGCACACACTCGAGGTGTGCCCGTCGTGGTCCGAGCCGCGCCGCAGTCTCATGGCGGCGATCGGACCGGACCTCTCACTCCCCGGCCTGGTTAACGCCATGCTGGGGGATGAGAGATCTTGGGCGGCAGTCGCCTCCTTCTGCGAACACGTCATGTCCCAGAAGGAGGCGGCGGAGCGCGCGCGGGAGGACGATCCTCACGCGGCGCCGCTCCGAAGGCGGAGGAGGGGTCGAAGAAGACGTCAGTTTGATAGTCATCTCCGACTCCTCCCAGGTGGAGGCCAGCAGGCAACGGGTGCGGGGGCACCCTTGCCTGTATTGCACAGACCTCCACCAGTGTCGGACGGGAATGGCCAGGTGTTTCCGGCCATTCCCGTAGCCCCCCAGCCTGGGGGGCATGCGGGGCCCGCCAGCTAGGCGGGCATGCGCCGGGAGGGTCGTGGATGTAAAGGCTACGCCGGTTTCCCATGGCCCTCCCATTACGGCGAAGTGGGAACACCGCTGAGTTTTAGTGGGTAGACTGTCCTTCCGACAGGAGTCCCACACACCCCGTCTCGTCCCCCACGAGCGGCAGTGCATAAAGCATTTCTCAGCGTCAAAAAAAAAAAAAAAAAAAAGGTTAGGTTAGGTTGGGGGATCCCCCACAGCGCATACTTCCACGTAGTATCCCCTGGGCAACGCCGTGTCTGACCACCGTAACGGAGTGGCAGACCGGTGGCTAAAGTGCGCTGTGATTCGTAGACAAACGCGGTCGTCTGCGAATATGAGCAAGAAACCAAGCCGTAACGCCTCCGGGCGATTCTGTTTTAATCCCAATCACCCATCACAGGGTGATTCCAACGGCCCTTCTCAGGGCCAACCCAAAGGCCCTTCTCAGGGCCAATCCAACGGCCCTTCTCAGGGCCAACCCGATGGCCCTTCTCAGGGCCCCAGCGGTGGCGCTTTGGCGTCTGAAGCTGACCGCGCACCATCTGCGGCCAGCGTTTTCAGCAAGCCGGACGATTTGCTGGACTCCGACGACGGTTCCAATATGGACACGTCGGCGGCCGAGAGCGACGCGGCGACGAGCAAACGGAAGAGGGTGGATCTGAGGCCTGGGTCCGGAGGCTCCTCGGAGTCTGTAGGAACAAGGGCGAAGAAGAAGTCGAAGTCAAAAAAGGCTTCGACTTCTGCTTCGGCCTTTGCTCACGATGTGGGCTTGGTGGACGCCGAGCGCCAGCTGGATCTGGCGAAGAGGGCGCAGCTTCAGGAGGACCTGGAGGAGAGGGTCGCCACCAAGGAGCGGCAGACGCAAGCCGCCAGGTTGAGGGCTGGCTATGGTGCATCCCATGTGCTATATGCTGACCACTCCCTGGCGGAATTGGAGCGCATGGCACAAGAGGACAAAGAGGAGGTACTGGAGGTCGCCTCAAAGTCCTCCAATTTGAAGGGGACCTTCCAAAAGGCCCTCAAATGCCGGGCCGCCAGCATGCACGGCATTGTGCTGGAGCTGGTAAAGCGGACGGCCACGGACGAGACGCGGCAGCTGCAGGCGAGGGTGGATCGCCTGCAGGCGGAAGTCAGCCAGCTTCACCAGAAGCTTGCTGAGGTCACGGCCCGGCCTGCCCAGTCTGCCCCAGGTGTGGTGGAAGGAGGCTCCTCCTCCACTGCCAGCCTTGAGGCCATAATCCGCGGGGTTGTTCTGGAGGAGAGGGCCTTCATAAGAGGCTGCTTCGCGGGGATAGAGGATTGGCTCTTGCCGGAAAGGCGGCTCCGCCCGCCGCTAGCGGCGGATAAGTGTCCACCGCCGACGGAGCCGGAACCTGCGCCTCTGAGCCCAGAGTCGGGTGAGCAGCCCCGGAACCCGCGGCCCTCCAAGGGCAAAGGTAAGGGCAAGAAAGTAGGGTATAATTGGGGGTTCTGCATCACTTGCTCTCGCGTGCGCTCGAACTGCGCGATGCAGAAGCCCCCCAATTATACCCTACTAGTGCAGGTCATCAAGTGCATATCATAATCAATCACAAAAAATCTGTGAACATGCTCTGACCATGACACATCCTGATAGTGCCAGTCCATGAGTCCACTACCGCAGAAGTAACAACATCACATAAAGTGGACAAGACTCGGAACCGGTTTAAAAATTACCGGTTGATACCGGTTTATTTCGGGTTTCCTCCGAACTTTTCTTAAGAACGCGAACGTTTTAAGAACCTTAGATTAACCTAAATAAACCGGTTTATTCAACGAGCGGCATGTCGGTAAACGCGTTGCAACTTGTGACTACTTGTAAGGATGCCACGCATAGCGGCGCGCTACGTAGATGTACTAACCGGTTTTTATTGCTCTAAATCGTTTAATCAAAATAAACCTTTTTGTAAATGCTCTTTCAAATACCGGCTAGAAAAAAAAAAACATGCGAATGAAACCGAATGTAAAGGTTTTGCGTCAAGTACATAATAACGGTTTGAAAATTTAACCGGTATCTGAGCCTTGATAGCGGACCCGCCTTGGATACGGATACATTTTATTTAGCTTATTTCATTAACAGCGATGGCATAAGTACATACAACTTCCTTTTTAGAATTTCATCTCAGGTATCCGCGACGGTGTGGCGCCATTGACCAAATTGGGATGGGAAGGAATTTGATTCCACGTGTAAGCCGCAATAAATCAATTTGAACTCTATGTACCGAGTACATAGAATTTATTTGATAGCAAGCTTTTCTTGTTTCTATAAGGAATAAAATTGAACTTTAATGACATGCTGCTAGTTCATATATAAGAGTGAAATTAATATAAAAATACATTTAATTTGAAACAATTCGTGAGAGCATTTCTGTAAGATAAATCTAAATAGAATGTCGGTGAGTATATTTTTCTTTTAAATATTTATAATCATTCTGTTATCGTAAAATATTTTCTTATGTTTTTTTTGTTTCAGGACTCTGAAGATCTTTTTAATTTTATTGCAATTCCCCAAAAAGAGCCAATTGCGAGCGAGCCAGCTAAGCTCAATTTAAAAAGAAAAGGGGAAATCTCATCACCCCCGCAAAAGCGCCAGCGGATCCAAGCATACTCATATACCAAAACGAGGGCTCAAAATACATTTTCTACGCGGTCAAGGACGATCAAAATTGAAATTTATGAGGCTGACAATCACCCTGATAAACCTTGCGAGTGCAACGCAAATAAATGTGTGCAATATATAATAGACAATATGACAAGTAGTGATATTTACTTAGATTTAGAAAATATAATTGGAAAAATTCACGAAAACATATAGATAAAAAAATATGTATGTATATATTTCATAAACTTTTGCAATTGTATGGAAAAGTATATTTTTTTTAATGTTACTATCTGATTTTATAGGTTTGTAGCATAAGATTGTATCTGTATAATTATACTGTACCTACACATAGATAAGTAATAATATTATAAGCTTAATAATATATTATAAGTTCTTGCATTAAAATATAACTAAATCCAAAATATTTAATAATAAAATACTAAAAGTAATGGTTTCAAACGACTTATAATTATTCTTATAAATGTTAAAAATATACATAGGTAATATTATGCGAACTTTGCAAAAATAATTAATATTTGTTTTAATAGTGCTTTAATAAAATGCCTTGTTTGTTTGTATTACAAATAATTTGGTTTTATTCATAATCCTCTATTGCTTGCCCTTCGTTGTCCATAAATGTGTGAGGCCTCATTGAACTGGTTTAATAAATGTTTATTGTTGATAACCGGAGTTAGTTGGCCCCTCATTCCATTAAGGGTCTGGTAAATGCTGGTGACCTTGGCCATATAAATGCGCATCGCGCTCACGCCGCCCCAGCGTTCGATTTCCGAGGAAATATTTATTTTTAGTAACGAAAATATGAATATTTGAAAAAATCACAGATCAAATTATGGATAATAAAATAGTCTGTTCATACAAAAAATATCATGAATATATCTTAACTAGTTTGAAAGTAATATCACTTTTAAAGTAAATAAATAAAGTATTTACTACAATACTAAAATATTCACAAATACATAGAATTTATGTTTATTTTAAACATATATTTTTTGCATAACTTACTTGCATTATTTGAAGGTGTAATAACAGAGTTAATAGTCCCTAAAATCAGATATCTGCGCCTTAACGATTTTCGTCTCGAATTGCTTGTTGCAGCGCTATTATGGATAAAATGATGAGTAAACATAATTCCTAATATGTATCATACGGGAGTGTTCATACATGAGATTAGTAAGAGAAATTAGTATTAATAAAAGTATGCTTTGAGAGCATTTGTCATAGGGACCAAATTGCATGAGCAATATTTATCATATATTTTTTTTACAGTAACATCTTACATCGAATTTGCATAATGAACACGGCTTAACTTTAAAGGTGTATAAATGTAGGTCTCCCACGACTGTGCTATTACTTTTAACGTTACGCTTGAGAGCACATAGTTAATTGCTTTCGCATTTTGTCGTTATTGTGACGAATTAACTACATTGTGATATTCTGTGCTAGAATCCTGCAGTAGCAAAGTATGTAAGTATTAATATATATAATTTTTTTTAAAGTTACAATTTCACATCTGAGTTCTGAGTTCTACATTCTCCACCGCCTAATTATTAGTACTTAATTTATCATCATATTAAGTAGTCTGAAAAAAAAAGTAGTGTGTTATTTATTTTATAAAAAGCATTGATGCAAGCCTAGCATATTATTATTATTATTTGACTTACTTACTGTTTGGTTTGAGTTAAACATTGTTATCAGTTTATTATATTTTTAATTATTAGTGCTCGCCACTCATACACATTGGTCTACCGATCGCAAGCTCGGTTGCTGAGAGTAAGGTTCTGGCTTTGAACTCCAGATCGTATAGTTATTGGGTTTAGTTAGGAAATTTCCAGTAGCAGCCTGGAGTTTGGATTGTATCCGGTTTATGGCAATAGGCGAAATGTGGGTGTGTGGGTGTGCGCTATGTTATAATTAGTGGTTACAACCACCAAACAGAGGCTCTGGGGTCAATTTCTAGTGTTATAGATGAAGTTAGAATTTATTTAGTAGCCTTTAGTTTGGAATCATGAGGGTTAAGTACGCATGTGCTTTATCCTTTAGTTACATGTCACACTTGTATATTGATATTATTATAATTATTTTTCAGGGCTAACAATCCGTTTTGGTCGCATGAAGAGGACTTGGAGCAACCTTCGACAGCAGGTAACAGCGGTGGTTCTAAGAAGAAAGCTGTACCGGCGAAGCGGGCTAAAAAGGTTCTGAAGAAAAAAGATCTGCCGGTGAAAAATCCATTTGCAGAGCAATCAGATTCCGACAGCGACGCGAAGTCTACTACCGCACCAGCTGTCAAACGTAAGAAAATTGCTGTGTTTCCGGACTCTGAGGTAAGTTTTTGCTATTCCTAGTTTAAAGTTGGTTAGCTTCAATTTCCAAAAATCTATCCATTACTCAGTCCTGGATATAGGCCTCTCCCATAAAAGTACAATTAAATAAGAAATTGTCAGAAAGTCTTTGTTTATAATACATTATTTTTACTTTTATATGTAAGAGTGGTGAATACACATGCCTTGAACTTGGGTGGTACTTAGACTCGACATGCGCTATTACACACTAGATATATATACATTGTACATTGTAATTTAATTGTATTCCAGGATGAATTACCGCAACAGCCAATTCGAGCTGCGACTCTGAGAAGTGCATTCTCTCAGCGCGTAGCTTCGGGATACTCATACCAGTCAGACCCGGTGAAAACAGGACAATACTACTTCGAATTGCGAGTGTACAACACTCGCGAAGTTGAGCGACTACAATACAACGAACGCTGGAAACAAGCACTCATAACTTTGAAGCTTGCTACTGACCAGAACACAGGTGTTTGGGCTGCATTAACTGGTCTAGTCAATGCTGGTCGGGATGAAATGAGGGGAATTCGCCCGGTACTGTATACTAATCCGCAATAAATTGTGTGTTGACTGCAACTTTTTTCGTACAGAATTATATAACTTTTTATATTTTTATATTAGGTATAATTTAATCACGTTTTTTCATAAGTTGGTTATCATTTAGTTTTATAAATTCAAAAGATAACTAGCAAATATGTTATCTCTTAATATTCGTTATTTGTCATAGGTACAGCTCTCATATTATTTTTTATCATTTGATTTAAAAATATAAGTCTTCTAATCTTATTAATGTGTCTTGTCCTACAGCCATTTTACACAAGAGAAATGAAAACTGAATAAATTACAAATGAGATAATAAACTGATTAAAATTACACATGAGAAATTAAAGCAGAATAATTTTGTTTTAATCTTATTAACGTGTCTTGTCCGACAGGCATTTTACACAAGAGAAATGAAAACTGAATAAATTACAAATGAGATAATAAATTGATTAAAATTACACATGAGAAATTAAAGCAGAATAATTTTGTTTTAATCTTATTAACGTGTCTTGTCCGACAGGCATTTTACACAAGAGAAATGAAAACTGAATAAATTACAAATGAGATAATAAATTGATTAAAATTACACATGAGAAATTAAAGCAGAATAATTTTGTTTTAATCTTATTAACGTGTCTTGTCCGACAGGCATTTTACACAAGAGAAATGAAAACTGAATAAATTACAAATGAGATAATAAATTGATTAAAATTACACATGAGAAATTAAAGCAGAATAATTTTGTTTTAATCTTATTAACGTGTCTTGTCCGACAGGCATTTTACACAAGAGAAATGAAAACTGAATAAATTACAAATGAGATAATAAATTGATTAAAATTACACATGAGAAATTAAAGCAGAATAATTTTGTTTTAATCTTATTAACGTGTCTTGTCCGACAGGCATTTTACACAAGAGAAATGAAAACTGAATAAATTACAAATAAGATAATAAACTGATTAAAATTACACATGAGAAATTAAAGCAGAATAAATTTGTTTAATGAAAAATTACAGTTTTGTTAAATAATATTTTTATTTAAAAATTGAATTGAATATATTTTAGAAATGTTTTTTTGTAAAGACTGTAATATTTATGTTTCAAAGTTGGCATCGCATAATAGAACGAATATTCATAAATCAAATCGCTTGGCGAGTTCTGAGTTTGACCATGTTCAAGTCATTGCTTCTGCATTTAAAAACAGGATTATAAGTTATAAAATAAATTCGATTGTTTTCACTATTACTCCTGAGACGTTTTTAAGGCAAATTACGAGAACTGTGTATGATATCATAGAAAATGCTATTAAAAAACATAAAGCAATCAAAGTAAATTTTGAATTGTTTGTTTCATACATTTTGCCCAAAAATAATGAAATATCTATGAAATCTTTTAACACAAAATTTAATATATTAGTGCAGAGCACTGACATTGCTGATATTTACTTAAAATGTTCTGAAAAATTAATATCTAAATGTTCAGAGTTTGAACTTTCAGAATCAGGTTGGACAATTAATTTTATAAGTCATTTGGAAATAAATATAAATAAGTACAATCCTCTAAGAGCTGGAACTTACTTACAATTACCTGCAGTCATAAGAAATACAAAGTCATGTTTAAACATACATAACAATGATAATCACTGTTTTTTGTGGTGTATTGCAGCCCATATGTATCCGACTACACAGAATCCTAATCGTATAAAATCATATCCGCACTATACGACGCTCTATAATATAAATAATTTAACATTTCCTCCGAGTTTTAACGACATTAAAATATTTGAAATAAATAATCAATTTATTAGCGTGAATGTTTATGGCCTTGAAGCTAATAATCAAGTAACTGGTCCTTTATATGTGACAAGTAAACGAAAGCTTATCCATGCTAACCTATTATACATTTATAAAAACGGAAAAGCGCATTTTTGTTTAATAAAAGACTTTAGCCGCCTTCTGCATCGTCAATTAACTAAACACAAGTCCAAAGTATTTTTATGCGATGAATGTTTTTTATATTACAACCATATAGATAAACTGATGAATCACGGCTGCGGTAAAAAACAAACGGTTTTACCTGAAGAAAATAGCAAATTACATTTTATGAATTTTCAAAGAACTCAAAAAATACCTATTGTGATATATGGCGATTTTGAAAGTTTACTTTGTGTATACTCAGACAAAAATAAATCTCTTTTTACTGAAAATGTGCAAGCTCATAAAGCATCCTCGTTTGCCTATTACATTTGCTGCAAATCTAACCCCGAACTGAATGATTTTGTTAGTTATAGAGGTCCAAATTGTGCGCAAAGATTTGTTGAAACAATAAAAAGTGATATAAAAAGGCTTTATAAAATTTTACTAGATGATAAGCCAATGTTACCACTTACCCCCGAGGAGTTAACTGTCCATAATGAAGCTACAACCTGTCATATATGTAAAACTGAGTTTTTTATGAATGATATAATAGTTAAAGACCATGACCATTTTACGGGTAAATATAGAGGTCCTGCCCATAATACTTGTAATTTAAATTTGAAAAAATGTCAGTTTATACCAATAATTTTTCATAATTTATCTGGTTACGATTGTCATTTATTTATTAAAGAATTATCTGGTATTCTTGGTAGAATTAATTTAATTCCAAAATCAAAAGAAAAATATATATCGTTTACAAAGTTCATACCGATTGATAAAACTAATACAGCACAGTTAAAATTTATAGATTCATTTAATTTTTTGAGTACTAGTTTAGATAAATTGGCTAACACTTTACATTCGAACGATTTTCATAACATGCGATTGTATTTTCCAAATGAGGAATTTTTTAAATTGGTTCGTAGAAAAGGTGTATACTGTTATGACTATATAGATACATGGGAAAAATATAATGAAACTCAACTACCCGAGCAATCAATTTTTTTTAACAAACTTACTGGAGAAAATATTTCTACTGATGATTATCAACATGCTGTAAAAGTGTGGAACGCATTTAATATAAAAAATTTGGGAGAGTATACGGATCTTTATTTGAAATGTGACGTTCTATTATTATGTGACATTTTTGAAAAATTTCGAGACATGAGTTTAGTTTATTATAGTTTGGATCCATGTTTTTATGTTTCATCCCCATCCTTAAGTTGGGATGCTATGCTTTTATACACTAAAGTTGAACTTGATTTAATTTCGGATGTGGACATGTATCAAATGTTAGAAGAAGGAATTCGTGGAGGCCTCGCTCAATGCTCAATGAGATATGCTAAAGCTAATAATAAATATTTATCAACTTACAACAATGAAAAACCTAGCACCTATCTAATTTATCTAGACTGTGTTAATTTATATGGATTTGCTATGATGCAAAAACTGCCTATGCGAAATTTTAAATTTCTGAATGAAAATGAAATAATCGATTTCAATATCAAGAATGTATGTAAAATGAGTGATCAAGGGTACATTCTTGACGTAGACTTATGTTACCCAACCAACATTCATAATGCTCATTCAGACTTACCTTTTGCAGCTGAAAAGTTTTCCCCTTTACAAAATCAATGTAAAAAATTAATAGCAAATCTGTATAACAAACATCGCTTTGTAATCCATTATGTGCATTTACAAGAATGTTTGAAAAATGGTTTAATTTTACTTAAAATACATAGAATACTGTCATTCCACCAAGATAACTTTTTAGAGCCATATATTTCTTTAAATACTTCTCTAAGACAAAAGGCTAAATCAGATTTCGAAAGAGACTTTTTCAAAAAGCAAAACAACTCCATTTTTGGGAAAACGATTGAAAACAAACGTAAACAAGTTGATGTTCGACTTGTACAATTATGGAAAGATGCGTTAAATACAACTAACAGATTATGTGGGGCAGAAAAATATATAAGTGCTCCAAACTTTAAAGACTTAGCAATTTTCTCGGAAAATCTAGTCGCTATTCAGTTAAATAAGACAAAAGTTATTTTAGATCGTCCCATTTATATTGGTTTTTCTATTCTTGAAATTTCCAAAACACATTTATATAATTTTCATTATTCTGTTATGAAAAATATTTATAAAGATAATATAAAATTATGTTATACGGATACCGATAGTCTTCTTTACCATATAAAAACTGTTGATTTTTACGCTGATATGAAAAAAAATATTAAGTATTTTGATACAAACAATTTTGGGGAAAATAATAAGTATGGTATACCAAAAGCTAACGGGCAAATACCAGGTTATTTTAAAGATGAAATGGGAGGAGAAGTAATTTCAGATTTTGTTGGTTTACGTGCTAAGTTGTATTGTATAAATTCTGAGAAAAATACTATTAAAAAAGCAAAAGGAGTTACAAAACCAATAACAAAAAAACTGGACATTGAAAAATATAAAAGAGCTTTAAATTATAAAGAAAACCTAAGAGATGACATGTATGTTATACGATCGAAAAATCATCAGATTTTTACTCAAAAATTAAATAAGCTGATACTTAACAGAGATGATGATAAAAGACAACTGATAAAAAATAGTTTTGAGACTGTACCATGGGGGCACTATAGCACCATACTTTAATTAAGTTTTATAATGATGTTCTATTATGTTAATGTAACAAAAAAAAAGATTATTTTTACAACTAATAAATACCTATGTTAAATTTTTGTTTGTTTGTTTTTAATTATAAATTACCCTATCCTAACTATTATGAACTGAAAGGTAAATAAAAGTAGATATGAATGTAATAATATATTTTTATTCAACTAAGTAATAGAACACAGAATTACATAAAATTGAACATTGTCTTAGAAATAAGATTCACAATTGATTAGCTACACTTATTTTTTTTACTATTTTACTAATCAAATATTCAGTTTCATCCATAATATAATCACAAGTGTCCCTGACTAGGTACTGAACACAAGTACTATCATTTTCACTGCCACTCGTTCCGATTAGATCATTAATAGATATATTTATCACATGATGTGCTTTTCCTGGTTCATTCCGGATAACATAAGATGAAGAGGATGTAGCAAATGGTTTTGGTATCATATTTTTTAAAGAAAGCTGAGATTTTTTCCTTTTTTTAATATTCATATTTTTCTTTGCCTTCTTATTAATTTTTTCCGGTTCACGTTTCTGAGACGCAGTTTCAACCGCATTGGAAGTATTCATATCTTGTGAAAAATATAATGATTTAACAATAGCACCATTATCTTCCACAAGATAAGGATTGTTCATTTTCTGTAAATATAAAGAATTACTTAAAATTAACTATACCTAATGGATTAACCGTAAGCATTTTTTTTTTATTTCACAAAAAAATACATACCTCACAAATAAATATGGGCTTATCGGATCACCATCATTGAGATTTGCAGAGTCCCCCTGTAAAAATAAATAAATAGTAAATAAAAGAAAAAATCAAATCAGCTATAAATACATACAATTACTTATAGTTAAATACTACATACCTCACGTAATCGGAATTGTTCGTGTTCTTCAGAAATCACGTTATCATTGCTCAAAATGTGGGGGCTATAGCATGGCGAAAGAGACATAATTCTGAAAAAAAAAACATTATTTAAAGTCAGAAGTACTTACCGAAATTATTTTTAATTTGGCTAATTTAATACTAAAACTTACCTTCACTATAAAAAAAATATTATTACAAATTGAAATAAGTATGTGACTGCTTTTGCTAGCTGCAACAATTATATAAACTGTTTAATTACTCTGACGTGCTGATTGTCTCAACAGGTTGTTTAGAAACTATATTTGCGTTCCAATATATGCATTATGCTTATATTTAAATATATATATATATATATATTGAAGGATAGTGGTTTTTGCAAGTAGTAGGCAAGATGAAGTTGATCAAACAACCCATATCCCTGAATGTGAAAAATATTAATTTTAATGACTCTAGTTGTGAGATCAGACACAGCGCTTTATTGCCTAATACAATTCGTTGCATAATATATGTGGACCCTCAAACTGTGGTAAAACAAACGCTATGATCAGTTTACTGCTGCATGAAAATGGGCTTAAATTTAAAAATCTTTATCTTTACTCGAAAACTACTTTCCAACCAAAATATCGTTTTTTAAGTGAAGTATTAAGAAGAGTACCTCAGATAAAGTTCAATGAGTTCAATGACGATAAAGATGTTATAGCTCCATATGAAGCTTTAACGAATTCAGTATTTATTTTTGATGATGTTGTGTGTGAAAAGCAAATAAACATTCGTAATTACTTCTCTATGGGAAGACATAAGCAAATTGACTGCTTTTACTTATCGCAAACCTACTCGAAAATTCCGAAACAGTTGCTACGTGATAATGCAAATTTTCTTATAATATTTAAACAAGATGATGTGAACTTAAAGCATATCTATGATGAACATGTGAATTCTGATCTACTGTGGAATCAGTTTAAAGACATTTGTAAAACTGTTTGGAGTAACCCTTATAATTTTCTACTTATTAACAAAGAGTCACCATTAAACAATGGAAGGTACAGACAGAATTTTGATATTTTTTTAAACTTTGAATGAAGGCTCATTCTTATAAATGAATTACATACATAAATGTTGTTAGTATTATTCCTTTCTTACCTGAATACAGTTGTTATTTATTGTAAGATGGAAAAAAATATTAAAATGGAATTAGTGAAGTCTGTCGACTCCATAAAGAATAAAATTAAACAAATGAAAAATCAGGAGCATTCAATGAACTTGTCACTTGATAAAATACTAAAACCTGTCACAGATCCTCTAAAAACTCTAGTTGATTCTAATAGATATGCAGAAAAATATAATAAAATTGAAAATACAACTCTGAATAATTCTGAAGGAATGGAGTCCGATGAAAATAATACTAGCTCATCTTCAAAGATCAATGACTATTACGATCCAAAACCAAATTCTACACAATTCGTCGAACAAAATGCTAAAAAGGAATCGATAGATAATTTAGAAATGTCATTAGAGGGTGATGATATCTTTGGTATTTATGATGGTGTTAGTATACCGTTTGGAATTAGAAGTGAAAATAAAACTTTATTAATGGGTAATTCAGCAGTATCTTTTTCTAAAATTGATAGTGTGAATAACGATAGTACCATTTTAATTAAAATCGGCGACAAGGCTTACAATTTAACGGCTGGTCTAAAATAACTATTACTCCGAAGAAAACCTGATTTAAAGTTAATATCGGGTGAAGATAAACTTGTCTATAAGGATATATTACATTATACAAATGCCCATAAAAGAGATTTTAATCCTAAAGGTCAAATAAGAGGTGACAAAGGCATAAAATATTGTAAAATAATCAAACCCCTATTTTCCGAATCGTCAAACTATGATAAACTTGCGCATGCTAAACTTGGAGGAAACTTACCAACGCTAAAAAAATACAAAAACAACACCGACTTGGTATATTGGGATGATCCTAACGAATTAGTCGAGAGATTGAAACTATTAGTAGCTTCAAGAGATGCTGGCAATACAAACCATGATAATGAAATTTTATCGATAATTGAAGAACTGAAAGAAGCTGAGATAATTAAAGAATAAATAGTCATAATAATATGCTTTGCATTCAGTATTATACATAAATTCAAGACAGGTGTACTGAATTCTGAACATGAGCAAAGCCGACGTGGTAAACGAAATTCATAAAAATGCAAGAGTAAACTTTCCACGAAGACATGTTATTATGAAAGATATAGACGACCTGTGGCAAGCAGATTTAATTGATATGCAATCAATTTCAAAAGAAAATAAAAATTACAGATTTATTCTTGCTGTTATTGATACATTTTCGAAATATGCTTGGGCCTTTCCTCTAAAAAGTAAAACCAAAGATGATGTATGTAACTGTTTCAAACTTTTCCTAGCTATAGGACGTGTTCCTAAAAATCTGCAAACGGATAATGGAGCAGAATTTTATAATAATAAATTTCAAAAGCTTATGAAATCTTATCAAATTAACCACTATTCAACCTTCTCAACAAAAAAAGCTTCGATAGTTGAACGATTTATCAGAACTTTGAAATCTAAACTTTATAAGGGATTTAGTTTAAAAGGCAACTATAATTGGGTAGCTAATACCCTTAATGACGTTATTTATAAATATAATCACACTTACCATCGGACAATTGATGAAATCCCCGCTAACGTGGATAACATTAATAAAAAACGAATATTAGAAAGATACTTAAGGTTGGTAAAAAATGATAGTACAAGAAGCAAAATTAAAGTAGGTGATTATGTGCGTATCAGTAAGTACAAAGGAACATTTGAAAAAGGATATACCCCCAACTGGTCATCGGAAATATTTAAAATTCGAAAAATACAAAATACAACTCCTATCACCTACTTAATTGAAGATGCAATCAGAGGTCAACCTATTTTAGGAGCATTTTATGGGCAAGAGCTTCAAAAGACAAAACATCATAATGTATATCTAGTCGAGAAAGTTCTGAGAAGAAAAGGAAACAGGGTTTTAGTAAAATGGTTAGGTTTGTCTTCTACTGAAAACAGTTGGATTGATAAATCGAATATATTAATATAAATAAAAAATAACATAACAAATAACTCAACAACAAAGTCGATGATGAAGCGTGTAAGTATTTATTATAGTGCTCGATTCAGATTCATTAGTCTTATGATGTGTATTGGAGAGAGTAGTCTTCTCAATTGGCTTATAAACAATTTACCATTTGAATTACACTTACCAGGATACAATTATTGTGGGCCTGGTACAAAATTAATTAAAAGGCTTACACATGGAGATAAAGGCATTAATCAATTAGACGAATATTGCAAAGAACACGATATTGCTTATCACAAATCATCAAACTTAAAGGATCGTCACAAAGCTGACTTAATTTTGTTAAAAAGGGCAAAAGAGCGAGCAGTTGCTTCGGATGCGAGTGTATGCGAAAAAATCATGGCACGTTTAGTAAGCAAGGCAATGTCTACAAAAATTAAAATCGGCTCTGGCCTAAGAAAAAACCACAAAGAGTGTTCTCGGAAAGTTACATCGGGAAAAGGGTTAAAAAATAAATTTAAAAATGTTATTAATAAAACTAAAAGACATATGAAAAAATTAAAACCAAAATGCAAAAAAGTGGCAATAGAATTAGCTATGGCTGCAGCTAGAGAATTAACTGATGATTCATCCATTAAACTTCCTAGGATTATTCCTATACCAAAAACTGGTGGGGTATTACCTTTGATTCCTATTTTTGCCGGATTATCAGCGGCGGGAGCGTTAGCAGGTGGTGCAGCTGGTATTGCCAAAACCATAAATGAATTCAAGTTAGCTAAAAAGCTCTTGGCTGAATCGAAGAGACACAATGAAAAAATGGAAGCTCTTTGCATTGGAAAAGGATTACACCTTAAACCGCATAAAAATGGGCTTGGAATTTTTGTATCAAATAAAAAAAACTAAGATATCGGCTACCCAAACGAGCCTTAACTAACTTTGACATTTTGAAGTATGGAAATAATATTCCTTATTTTCGAGGTGTATTTATGAGAGATGAGCTCCCTAAACAATCTTTTAAAAAAGAGTGTGGAGTGGTTAATTTAGATAGTTCAAAAAATCCAGGTTCTCATTGGGTAGCCTATGCTAAAAATAATGATTATATTGAATATTTTGATAGTTATGGAAATCTTAAACCTCCAAAGGAATTTATAAAATACTTAGGTGCTAAAGTACGCTATAATTATGATAATATACAACGCGACCACCCTTATAATTGCGGACACCTATGTTTACATTTTTTAAATAATTTTTGGTGTAGTCAAGGAATAAAATAACAGGATCTTCTAAATGTATTCAGTCTGCAAGCATGTCTATAGCGGTAACCATCTCTGGAAATAAATCAGAATTGGATACGTTCTTTCAACCACCTTTGGATTTATCTGGTCAATATGAGTGTGGTTTGTTATACTTTTCAGTATTAAATTCAATACCAAATGCGCGTATTAATAACGACATTTTTCCTGTGATCAGAATCGAATGTGATCTTGTACACGGTTCATATTCTAACGGGTTACCAACTCATATTATTCATGAATTTGTATCTAATACTGCTACAGGTCACCGAATCATAGAAATACCGCAAAACGTTATTTACTTTCCAGTGAACAAAAATACTATTACATCAATATCTATTAAGATAGTTGATCAATTTGGTTTCTGTATTAAATTTAGAGAAGAACATAAAAATATTGAACTACGCCTACATTTAAGAAAAACAAAATGATATTATATTATAAAAACCCTGTAGTTAACAAAAAGCGTCCTATTTCTTGTACAACCACTAAGGTGCAAAGACGTAAGAAAAAAGTTATAAAGTTAACAAAAGCAAATAAAGATTTTCTTAAATCCCTAGGTTTTAAAGTATGAATATACTACAGATTACTGAATTACCGCACTTCGATACTTCGATTGAAAGTTATGAAGTCCATTCGTACAATCCCTACAACAACAGCTTTAGAGAAAACGATGAAATCAGAATCCCCATACACCAGCAAGACATATATGTGTTACCGTCAGCCAGCTCAATTTACGTCGAAGGACAAGCTAAATTCTTGGGTAAAGATGGTAATCCTATTAAGAAAACTATTACGTTCAGTAACAACCCTGTTATGTTTTTGTTTCAAGATATCAGATACGAAATAAATGGTATAGAAATAGATCGCATTAAAAATTCTGGAATAACATCGACAATAAAGTCATACGTTTCACTGAATGAAGGAGAAAATAAAGTTGCTGCCTTGTGGGGTTGGAACATAGATGGATTTAAAAGCGATGGTAATTTTAGTGCTATTGTACCTCTTAATAAGATTTTAGGATTTGCAGAGGATTACAATAAAATTGTGATAAATTGTAAACATGAACTTATTCTGAATAGAAGTAACTCCAACTTAAACAGTCTTATAGTAACTGACGATGTTGCACATTTTCAAATAGATATACAAAAAGTGCAATGGCGGGTGCCGCATATAAAAGTATCAGATCGTGAACGACTGATACTTCTTAAACATTTAGAAAGAGACAAATCTATTCAGATAGCCTTTAGAAATTGGGATTTATACGAGTATCCTTTGCTTCCTAAAACTACAAAACATTGTTGGTCTGTTAAGACTGCTTCGCAATTAGAGAAACCTCGATATGTCATTTTTTGCTTGCAAACCAATAGAAAAAATAATAAAATCAAAGACAGTTCTCTGTTCGATCACTGTGCGGTTACTAACTTAACTTTGTTTTTGAACTCACAATATTATCCTTACGAGCCTCTGAGCTTAAATTTTACCGAGAACAAATACAATATATTATATGAAATGTATGTGAAATTTCGTCAGTCGTATTACAACTGTCCTGCAGACCCGTTGCTTGACTTTATCGGTTTCAAGGAGAAGGCTCCTCTGTTTATCATAGACTGTTCAAGGCAAAACGATAGTTTGAAAACAGGTCCCGTAGATGTGCGATTGGAGATTGAATGTTCAGCACCAATACCAGATAACACAACTGGATATTGTTTAATTATTAACGATCGACTTGTGGAATATAAACCTTTGAGTAACATAGTGCGCAGGTTATCATGAATGCCATTGTAGATGTTCAAGGTTTTAAAACAGAAGCAAATGAATTCATAGTGAAAGAAATTGCAATATTGTGCGATAATAAAATACAGGTGCTTTTGATTAAACCACCTTTTCCATATCACGAATTGACAAAACAAGAAAGGAGGCAAGTAAATTGGATTGAGCGTAATAGAAAGATATATTGGAGTGAAGGATTTGTGTCTTACTCAAATCATCAGAATTTGATTGTAGATATTTTAAGAGATAAAAGTGTTTACACCAAAGGTTTAGAAAAAGTGTTGTGGTTAAAAAATATTTCGAATAATTATAATATAAATAATTTAGAAGACAAAGGCTGCCCTAGTTTGTTAAATCTTTATGATCAATATTTATATTCTCAAGATGTGTATTATTGTATTTATCATGAAAAAATATGTGCTTTAAAAAATGTTCTGTGTTTAAAAAAATGGTGTTATGAGAATAAATGTTTTAAATAAAATGTTTTTTTTTTTGCTTCAAATCATTATGTCACTATAGTTACCATACTTACTCCCCCCTCCCCTCCTAGAACATCTAATGAATGTCTATATAATGCTAGCAACATAATACGATTTCATTATATTTTTATTAATATTTGTTTGAAGTACTTATTGCATGACGAAAATGTTAAAAGAAAACTACAATCCTCGTTATGACATGTATCATACGCAAAAAATGCGTTTACATTCATTTAATTATTATTGGGCAACAACTGACTCTCAGAAAAGGTTAGTGATGGAAATGGCTGACGCGGGATTATTTTATTGCGGTAATGGAATTAATGATAGAACTGTATGTTTCTCATGTGGAGGTGTTATTGAAGAATGGGAGATTTACGACGATCCTTGGATGCAACATGCTATAAACTTTCCTCATTGTTTTTATTTGACCGCTGTGAAAGGAAGGGATTATATCAATAAGTGCCAGAACCAGAAATATTAGCTACAATGCAAGATTCAATTAAATATACTTCTGAAGGCTTAATGTTAGCCACAGTGCAAGATTCAGTGAAATTTACTTCTGAATGTAAAAAAGATGTAAAATATGATATTATGTACTTGATGACCTACATCAGACACCCACTCGGACCGGTAAAATAATTGAAAATCCTGTATCAAGCTCTCCACTGTGAATAAAACACACAATACGAAAAAATGAAATGAAATGAAGTATTATGAACTAAATCGCAGATCTGTGAATAAAACACACAATACAAAAAAATGAAATGAAATGAAGTATTATGAACTATATCGCAGATCTGTGAATAAAACACACAATACGAAAAAATGAAATGAAATGAAGTATTATGAACTATATCGCAGATCACGATAGGTATAATTGGGGCTTCTGCATCGCACAGCTCGAGCGCATGCGAGAGCAAGTGATGCAGAACCCCCAATTATACCCTACTCAAGAAGACCACGGTGGCCGCTCAAACGCCCACTACGAGTGCGGAGGGAGCTACCAAGTCGTCTGCCACTCCAGCAGCCCCCCGGAACTCGCAGGGAGAAGTCGCCCTTCTTCCTTCCACCACCCCGTCCAACTCATCGTGGACGGAAGTGGTCAGGGGGGGGAAGGCGAAAAAGCAGACCTCCAAGCCCACTGCGACTGCTCCTGCAGCCGAGAAGGGTCCAGCCGGCGGGAGGAAGCTGGTTCCTCCCAAAACCGCGGCCGTCGTGGTGACCATCACCCCGGAGGCCGTGGAGCAGGGCGAGACGTACGAGTCTGTCCTAAGACGGGCTCGTACCAACGCGGACCCCTCTCAGCTGGGAATCGGTGGCATCACGTGCCGCCGAACTCAAACCGGGGCTCGAATCTTTGAGTTCTCGGGGGAGCAGCGCGGCGCAAACGCGGACCTCTTCGCAAAGAAGTTGCGAGAGGTCATCGCGGATGTGGCAACGGTCGTCAGGCCTGTGAAGACCGCTTCCTTGGAGGTGGCCGATCTGGAGGATTCGGTCATTAAAGAGGACGTGGTGGCGGCCGTTGCGGCGGCTGGAGGCTGCGACGCTGGCGCAGTGAAGGCTGGAGCCATCAGGCTCGGACGCCGCGGCATGGGCACCATCCGCATCGAGTGCCCAGTCGCCGCAGCTGGGGCTGTACTGCGTACTGCGACCAAGGGACGGCTGCTTGTGGGGCTCGGCTCGGCTGTGATCCGGCCACTTGAAGACCAGCCAATGCGCTGCTTCAAGTGCTTCGCGTTTGGCCACACCCGAGCCACGTGTCCCTCTAAGTCCGACTGGGGAGACTGCTGCTTCAGATGCGGGCAGGAGGGACACAAGAGTGCCACTTGCCACGCCACCACCCCACACTGCGCGGCGTGTGAGGGCACTGGCCGCCCCGCGGACCACAAGATGTCGGGTAGGAGCTGCAAGCCTCCCGCGAGGAAGGGCATAGTGCCGGCGCAGGTTCGCCGTGTTACTACCACCGCCGCCGTCATCGCCGCTGCAGCTCCTGCGGCGGTAAATGAGGAGGGTGCGATGTCGGAATAATGTTTTCCGACTACCGCATCCTCCAAGCGAATGGCACTAACGGCGCGGTCTCCCACAGACTCCCCTCCCTTCTCGGTATTAGAGAAGGGACCGGGATACGTGGCCGCCGCGTGGGGAAAATAAGCCCTTGCGGGCGTTATTTCTCCCCTAACCAGGTGGAGGCCAGCAGGCAACGGGTGCGGGGGCACCCTTGCCTGTATTGCACAGGCCTCCACCAGTGTCGGACGGGAATGGCCAGGTGTTCCCGGCCATTCCCGTAGCCCCCCAACCTGGGGGGCCTGCGGGGCCCGCCAGCTAGGCGGGCATGCGCCGGGAGGGTTGTGGATGTAAAGGCTACGCCAGTTTCCCATGACCCTCCCATCACGGCGAAGTGGGAACACCGCTGAGTTTTAGTGGGTATACTGTCCTTCTGACAGGAGTCCCACACACCCCGTCTCGTCCCCCCACGAGCGGCAGTGCATAAAGCATTTCTCAGCGTCAAAAAAAAAAAAAAAAAAAAAAAAAAAAAAAAGGTTAGGTTAGGTTTTCGTCTGCTACGCGGATGACACTCTCCTCACCGCCCGGGGGGAGAGTTTCAGGGAGGCGGCCTCCTTGGCCTCGGTGGGCGGATCCTTGGTCGCAGGGAGGATCCGCCGCCTAGGGTTGACGGTGGCGCTGCAGAAGACCGAGGCCGTCTTCTTCCACGGTCCCCGGCAGCGCCCCCCGCCACCTGGCGCCCACATCTTCGTGGAGGGCGTCAGGATTGAGGTGAAGGCCCAGATGAAATATCTGGGCCTTGTACTCGACAGCAGGTGGCGCTTCGGCCCGCATTTCAGCGGGCTGTCGTCGCGCCTGCTGAAGACCGCGGGCGCTCTCTCGTGGCTCCTCCCGAACTTGGGGGGGCCCAGCGCTCGATGCCGGCAACTCTACGCCGGCATCTTGAGGAGCATGGCCCTCTACGGGGCCCCCATCTGGGAGGAGTCTCTCCACAGACGAGAGAACGCCGCGGCCTTGCGGGCACCTCAAAGGGCGATAGCCCAGCGGGTGGCGCGGGCTCACCGCACGGTGAGCTTCGCCGGGGCGTGCGCTCTGGCCGGCACCCCTCCTTGGGAACTCGAGGCGTGGGTGCTCGCCAGAGTGTACGAGTGGAAGGCGGGGCGGAGGGCGGCGGGTCAGCCCTTCGCCCCGGAACAGCGGGAGGCCGTCCGGCGGGAGGCGAGGGACGCCATCGTCGTCCACTGGACGACGGACCTCGCCGCCGCGGTCTTCGGCCGCCGAACCCTCGACGCGATCGGGCCGGTCCTGCGGGACTGGCTCGAGCGGCCGCACGGGTTCCTCTCGTTCCGCCTGGTGCAGGTGCTGTCCGGACACGGTTGTTTCGGATCGTACCTGCATCGGATCGGACGGGAGGAGACGCCGTCGTGCCACGACTGTGGCGCGGCGGAGGACACGGCGCAGCACACTCTCGAGGTGTGCCCGTCGTGGTCCGGGCCGCGCCGCAGTCTCGTCGCGGCGATCGGGCTGGACCTCTCGCTCCCCGGCGTGGTGGGCGCCATGCTGAGGGACGAGGGGTCCTGGGCGGCGGTCGCCTCCTTCTGCGAGCACGTCATGTCCCAGAAGGAGGCGGCGGAGCGCGTGCGGGAAGATGATCCCGACGCGGCACCGCTCCGAAGGCGGAGGAGGGGTCGAAGGAGACGTCAGTTCGACGCTCATCTCCGACTCCTCCTCCCAGGTGGAGGCCAGCAGGCAACGGGTGCGGGGGCACCCTCGCCTGCATCGCACAGGCCTCCACCAGTGCCGGACGGGAATGGCCAGGTGTTCCCGGCCATTCCCGTAGCCCCCCAGTCAGGGGGGCATGCGGGGCCCGCCAGCTAGGCGGGCATGCGCCGGGAGGGTCGTGGATGTAAAGGCTACGCCGGTTTCCCATGGCCCTCCCATCACGGCGATGCGGGAACACCGCTGAGTTTTAGTGGGTATACTGTCCTTCTGACAGGAGTCCCACACACCCCGTCTCGTCCCCCACGAGCGGCAGTGCATAAAGCATTTCTCAGCGTCAAAAAAAAAAAAAAAAAAAAAAAAAGGTTAGGTTAGGTTTGATGGCGGATTCCAGCGCCGCATGTCGTGCGGTGTTCCACAGGGCTCGGTCTTAGGGCCGCTCCTGTGGAACATCGGGTACGACTGGGTGCTGAGGGGCGAGCTCAGGCCGGGGGTAGACCTGACGTGTTATGCGGACGACACGCTGGTCACTGCCCGGGGGAGCTCGTACAGGGAAGCAGCGTTGCTGGCGACGGCTGCGGTCTCACAGGTGGTGAGCCGCATACGTCGCCTAGGCCTGGAGGTGGCCCTCAGCAAGTCGGAGGCTATGGTGTTCCATGGCCCCCGGCGGGCGCCGTCACCCGGCTCACATATCGTGGTCGGGGGGGCTCGGATCGCTGTCGAGGGTACCATGAAGTACCTAGGATTGGTCCTCGACAGCCGGTGGGACTTCGGGCCCCACTTCCGACGGCTGGCGCCCAAGTTGCTGGGCGCTGCTGGAGCGCTCTCAACGCTGCTTCCCAATCTGGGGGGCCCGAGCGCCGCTTGTAGGCGGCTATACGTGGGGATCGTGCGATCGATGGCCCTTTACGGGGCCCCGATCTGGGCGGCTGACCTGACGGCCGGGAGCATTGTAGGGGATAATTCGTTGGATGTGAGGAATGAAACTCAAATGACGATATGAATAATTAAATTTATTTTGACCTGATTATATTGTTTATTACCTCAATATATTTAGTGGTGTGAGGCGCACATAGTGAAAATATGATTAACCAATCAGGGCTCGACGCACACCATGCAAAGGATTCGTTCCTGCTTTGCTTGATCTTCGGTATAGTGTGAAACGCCACATCTATAAATATACCCGGCGGCTGCGCGCGCGCTCAGTCGCTAGCTTGATCCAGCGCCGGCCGGTTGTGTCTGTTCGATGATTCTGCTATTCGTCTCCACGACGTCGCAGGTGGCGTACGCCATGTCTGCGGCCCTCAGTGCAGTCAGTGCCCGGCCGCGCGCCGTCGCGGTCAGACGTGTTGATGCTGTATGTATGTGGTCACTACATTACTCCCCCGCCAGCGAAGCGTACAGGTGGTTTTGATACTCTGCCTGTTCTTGTTATATGAGCGTAAGTATGTGTTGCTTCTTGCTCCGGACTCAGATAATAGGCAGGTTTCAGTCTATCAATCGATATGTTCGAGCTTCTATTCTCCATTTGCACTTCAAAATATTTGTCGAAACGGGCGATGACTCGATACGGACCATTATAAGTTGGTGATAACGGCTTGCGGACTGCATCGTTGCGTATGTATACGTGCGTACATGTATACAGGTCGCCGTGAATGAATATTGCACGATTTCTGTTGGTACTATCGCGTTGCACTTGTGCCTTCTTCAGTGCTTCGCTTAGGTGGCTCATAAAGTACGATGAATTATGATGCGATGAGCTTCGTCATAGAACTCTCCAGGCAATCTTAGCGTTTGTCCGTACAATAACTCGCCTGCACTAGCCCCTATGTCTTCTTTAAAAGCCGCGCGTAGGCCCAATAGTACAGTAGGCAACTCGTGCGCCCAGCTGGCCGTGTTAAGTTTTGCGGCGAGTGACGTCTTTAATGAGCGGTGCCAACGTTCAATCAAGCCGTTGGACTGAGGATGGTATGCTGTAGTCCGTATGCGTTCGATACCCATGCGATGCATTAACTTGTTGAACAGTTCGGACTCGAATTGCCCACCACGGTCTGTTGTTATTGTTGCCGGACAACCGTATCTTGAGATCCATACTTCGTAAAACGCGTTGGCTACCTTCTCTGCTGTTATTTCTTCGATTGCTTGTGCTTCTGGCCACTTTGTCGCTCTGTCAATCATTGTAAGTAAGTAACGACAGCTGTTCGATATTGGTAGTGGTCCGACGATATCGATATGCACATGGGTCAGTCTATCAACGTTTTGGAAACTTGCAATTGGTGATTTCGTGTGCCGCTGAACTTTTACGCGCTGACACTGGGGGCAAGCTCTCGACCACTCTGTAACGTCTTTCTTCATCGATGGCCAGAAAAATCGTGTGGTGACTAGTCGTCTCGTTGCTCTCACGCCGGGGTGGTTCAAGTCGTGCATTGCTTGATAAGCTTGTTTTCTGAATTCTTCGGGTAAGAACGGACGAGCAACCCCTGTTGACATCTCGCAGTGGATTAGTTTTGACGTTCCATGTAACTTGGTGCGTGTGAATGCGTAACGGTCGTTTTTCGTTAACAGTTTGAGCTGTGCGTCTGTACTCTGTGCTTTTGCTAACTCGTCGTAGTCGATCGGTGATGGGCATGAGATTGATTCTACTCTTGATAACGCGTCGGCGACGATGTTATCTTTACCTGCGATGTGCTTGATACTGTTGACGAATTGACCGATGTATTCCAAGTAGCGAGTGCGTCGTGGCGTTTCGTTCTTACTCGTTGCTTTCAATGTATTGATAAGCGGCTTGTGGTCGGTGAAGATGGTGACGTCACAGCCTTCAAAAATCCGGCGAAAGTGACGAACAGCCATATATATTGATAACAGCTCTCTGTCGTAAGTGGAGTATTTTCTTTGAGCGTCGTTGAGCTTTTTTGAGAAAAATCCGAGCGGTTTCCATCTCCCTGCGATTTGCTGTTGAAGTACAGCTCCCACACAGGTGTCCGACGCGTCGGTCATCATAGCGAAAGGTAGGCTTGATGATGGGTATGATAGTAATGTGGCATTGCTGATGTCTTCTTTGCATTTCTCAAATGCACTCCTTGCAGTGTCACCCCATTGAATTTGTGTTTTATCGTTCTTTTTTGAGTCACGTAGATAAGCGTTGAGTTCCTTTTGATGTTCGGCAGCGTGCGGAATGTTTTCACGATAAAAATTCATCATTCCTAAAAATCGACGAAGTTGTTGAATCGTCTGCGGTAATGGGTATGACGTAATGGCCTTGGTTTTTTCTTGTGTTGGCTTTATTCCTTCTGGAGATATGGTGTAGCCTAAGAAATCGAGTGTTGTTTGGCCAAATGTACATTTTGCGACGTTGAGTTGTAACCCGTGGTCGTTGAGTCTTTTAAACACCTCTTCCAAGTCTCTTCTGTGCTCTTCTTTATTTTTCGAAGCCACTAAAATGTCATCCACGAATGGAAAAACAGGTAGTCCTCGGAGTACACTGTCGATATGACGTTGGAACGTTTGACCACTGCTGCGTAGACCAAAACACATTCTTTCGAACTCGAACAGGCCGAATGGTGTGATGACTGCTGTTTTCATAATATCTTCTTCTCGATTTCTGACTTGGTAGTATGCTTTCCGAAGGTCGATTATGGAGAAGATTTTCTTTCCTAGTAAATTGTAGGTGAAGTCGTGCAGACGGGGTATGGGGTACCGGTCTGGCACTGTCATGGCGTTGAGACGACGATAATCTCCGCACGCTCGGTACGTGCCGTCCTTCTTCAGTACTAGGTGTAGCGGACTCGCCCATGGGCTGTTTGAAGGCCTGCAGATTCCTTGTTCCATCATTGCTTCAAATTCTTCCTTCGCCACTTTGTACTTGTGAGGCGATAGTGGTCTTGCCTTTGAATAGATGGGCGGTCCCGTTGTCTCGATCTGGTGTTCCACTTCGCTGTGGCAAAGCTTCAAGGACGGTCGAGTGATGTCAGGATATTTTGCAAGTAGGTCGTGGAATGGTTGCTGGCTATTCACTGTGTTAACGCTGTGGTCCGAGGACGTTGTTACGTAACCCACGACGGACAGACTGGTTCGCTTATCTATGAGTTTTTTTCCGTGAATGTCCACTGTTAGCTGATGTTTGTGTAAGAAATCTGCGCCAATTATGGGTCGTTTCACTTCAGCAACCACAAAACTCCATCTGTACGGTCGTCGTAGTCCAATGTTCAGTAGCATCGATCGTTCACCGTAGGAGGGTATTGACGAACCGTTGGCGGCGTACAAGTAATTACTTGGGTTTTGCTTCCGTTTTTCTGTTCCTCGTACTGGTAATACTGACACGTTCGCGCCAGTGTCGATTAGAAAATGCAGTCCCGTTGATAATTCCTTGATAAATAGACGGCGGTTTGCTAGTTCGTTGACTTCGGCTGCCGTCGTAACTGAAGTCTTATCTAGTTTTCCTGATTTGATTTTGCCCTGTCGTAATTGCACGGTCGTAGACATTTGTAAGCGTCTTTTCCAAACTTTCGGTGATAAAAACATATATCCGTAGCTCGTTTTGATGATCTTGACCGTGACCTTGCGCCGCGTCGATAATTTTGCGAACGACGGTAGTTGCCTCGCGGTCGGTCTATTCTTAACTCGGCGATTTCTTTAGTGAGTGATTCGATCATATTCATTATTTTCGTTTCTGATGAAGATGAAGTCGATGGGCTTGTAGTATTTGTGCCGTGAACGTTTGTAGAAATAGATGATATCTCCTTGGTTTGCTCATCCATTTTATCTGCCATCGCTGCCAGTGTATCCAATTTTGATTCTTCACTCACTGATAGTACGGCTCGTGTCGCTGACGGCAAGTGGCTCATCCACAACATACGTAGTGTTTGGTCAGGAATCATGCTTCGGCCTAGGTCTCGCATCCGCCGCAGTAGTTGCGACGGACGTTGATCGCCCAATTCGACGTCGTTGAGCAGCTTTTGTAGCTGTTTGTTCTCCGACTCCTCGTAGACTGACAATAATCTTTTCTTGAGTTCCTCATACCTTCCTGTAGTAGGCGGCGACATAATGATATCCCCTACTTGTTCCACGTCTACCTTCTCAAGTTGAGAAACAGCGAGACCGAATTTGTTCTCGTCGCTTAGCTTCTGGCTGGCAATCATGGTCTCGAAATGTGCGAACCAAAGTCTGGGTTTGTCACGCCAGAACAGGGGTAGGCGCGACTTCAAGGAAATGGCTGCTACATCTTCGGTGTCGAGTACGAGTTTTTGATCTTCGTTCGGCATGTTTATACGTCGTTTGACGGTCGTCGGGGTCACCAATGTAGGGGATAATTCGTTGGATGTGAGGAATGAAACTCAAATGACGATATGAATAATTAAATTTATTTTGACCTGATTATATTGTTTATTACCTCAATATATTTAGTGGTGTGAGGCGCACATAGTGAAAATATGATTAACCAATCAGGGCTCGACGCACACCATGCAAAGGATTCGTTCCTGCTTTGCTTGATCTTCGGTATAGTGTGAAACGCCACATCTATAAATATACCCGGCGGCTGCGCGCGCGCTCAGTCGCTAGCTTGATCCAGCGCCGGCCGGTTGTGTCTGTTCGATGATTCTGCTATTCGTCTCCACGACGTCGCAGGTGGCGTACGCCATGTCTGCGGCCCTCAGTGCAGTCAGTGCCCGGCCGCGCGCCGTCGCGGTCAGACGTGTTGATGCTGTATGTATGTGGTCACTACAGCATCGCCGTCATGCGGAGACCGCAAAGGGCGATGGCCGTCAGAGTCATCCGGGGGTATCGCACGATCTCCTACGAGGCGGCTTGTGCACTGGCCGGATCCCCGCCCTGGGACCTGGAGGCGAAAGTACTCGCGTCATCGTATCGGTGGCGCGAGGAAGCGCGGGCGCGGGGCGAGCGACCGATGCAGCGACATGTGGAGCTGCATCGGTCTCAGCTTCGCGAGGTCCTGGTGGCGGAATGGCGGGACAGGCTTTCGCGCCCTACCGCCGGCCTCGACGTCGTCGAGGCGGTCCGGCCGGTGCTCGAGCGCTGGCTCGGGAGGAGGCACGGCTCCCTGTCGTTTCGGTTGACGCAGGTGCTCTCGGGGCACGGTTGCTTCGGGAAGTACCTGTGTCGCATAAACAGGGAGCCGGACGCCCGGTGACACCACTGCGTCGACTGCCGGGAGGACACGGCGCGGCACACGCTGGCAGAGTGTGCCGCTTGGGAGGGGCCGCGCCGTGCCCTCATCTCAGGAGTAGGCAGTGACTTGTCGCTGCCGGCCGTAGTGAACGCCATGGTCGGCGGCGCCGAGTCCTGGGACGCGGTGGTCGCCTTCTGCGAGACGGTCGTCTCGCAGAAGGAGGCTGCGGAAAGGGAGAGGGAGATCTCGTCCACTCACCCGGCCCGCAGCAGGCGCACCGGGCGTCGGTGGAGGGCGGACAACGCCCTCTTCCGGCCCCCCTAAATGGGTCCAGGGACGACGGACTCGGGGACGTCCGTCGCCCCCCACACATCAGGACCCGAGGTGGCGGCGCGTAGTGTTCCACGCGCGCCCCTCTGAGACGTCGCGGGGGGAGTCAAACACCTCACTCCCCCCCCTGACCCGAGACGAGGCCCGCGGTGGCGGGCCGGCACCAGCCGGGGGTTGCGGAAGATTCTGTCGTTCCCGCGACCCCCGGCGTAAGTGTGAGTCGGAACACCGGGGTGGTTTTTAGTCAGTAAGAGTCTGACAGACCCCTCCGCCCGCCCCAGGGCGGAGGACATCCATGAGGATTTTCCACCCCGGAACAAAAAAAAAAAAAAAAAAAAAAAAAAAAAAAAAAAAAAAAAAAAAAAAAGGTTAGGTTAGGTTAGGTTAGGTTGTCGGCCCCCCCGAAGGGTTCCCGCATTGTCGTTGCGGGGGGGCTCAGTAGCCGTGGGTTGGGCACCCACGGTGAAGCTAAGAGGAACCCGAGGAGGGGCCGCTCGTCAGGGCTTTTTGATAAAAGCCCATGACGTAGCGGCCAGCGAGTAGGTTGCGGTGGCGACATCGCAACTGAGGCGGGCCGCGATGTCGTGTATCGGAGACATCGCGGCTGCGGTTTCGGGGCCGCGGCTGGAGAGGTGTATTGCGCTACAGCGCTCTCCCTCCCTGCCGCGGCCTTGACGGGGTCGCCACCGTCCGATGGCGAACGCGGTGGGGCCGCAGGGGAAGAGGAGTGTCGGTAGGTCGTAGGCCGCTCTCCCTATCCTCTGCGGCCGAAAATTGGTAGACGGCGGGGCCAATTACCTGACCCGTCGAAGAGGGGCCAAGGGCGCCTAGACAAGGGGTTGTCTGACGCCCATGTGCTGGTTTGGTCCCTGGGTTGGACACGGCGTGCCATGTGTTCTGGTGCGCCGGTGATGAAGGAGGAGGGGCCCGCTGCGGCGGGCTGGCACCAGTCGGGGGTTGCGGAAGATTCTTTCGTTCCCGCGACCCCCGGCGTAGGTGTGAGTCGGAACACCGGGGTGGTTTTTAGTCAGTAAGAGTCTGACAGACCCCTCCGCTCGCCCCAGGCGGAGGACATCCATGAGGATTTTCCACCCCGAGACCAAAAAAAAAAAAAAAAAAAAAAGGTTAGGTTGTCGGAGGCTATGGTGTTCCAAGGCCCCCGGCGGGCGCCGTCACCCGGCTCACATATCGTGGTCGGGGGGGCTCGGATCGCTGTCGAGGGTACCATGAAGTACCTAGGATTGGTCCTCGACAGCCGGTGGGACTTCGGGCCCCACTTCCGACGGCTGGCGCCCAAGTTGCTGGGCGCTGCTGGAGCGCTCTCAACGCTGCTTCCCAATCTGGGGGGCCCGAGCGCCGCTTGTAGGCGGCTATACGTGGGGATCGTGCGATCGATGGCCCTTTACGGGGCCCCGATCTGGGCGGCTGACCTGACGGCCGGGAGCATCGCCGTCATGCGGAGACCGCAGAGGGCGATGGCCGTCAGAGTCATCCGGGGGTATCGCACGATCTCCTACGAGGCGGCTTGTGCACTGGCCGGATCCCCGCCCTGGGACCTGGAGGCGAAAGTACTCGCGTCATCGTATCGGTGGCGCGAGGAAGCGCGGGCACGGGGCGAGCGACCGATGCAGCGACACGTGGAGCTGCATCGGTCTCAGCTTCGCGAGGTCCTGGTGGCGGAATGGCGGGACAGGCTTTCGCGCCCTACCGCCGGCCTCGACGTCGTCGAGGCGGTCCGGCCGGTGCTCGAGCGCTGGCTCGGGAGGAGGCACGGCTCCCTGTCGTTTCGGGTGACGCAGGTACTCTCGGGGCACGGTTGCTTCGGGAAGTACCTGTGTCGCATAAACAGGGAGCCGGACGCCCGGTGTCACCACTGCGTCGACTGCCGGGAGGACACGGCGCGGCACACGCTGGCAGAGTGTGCCGCTTGGGAGGGGCCGCGCCGTGCCCTCATCTCAGGAGTAGGCAGTGACTTGTCGCTGCCGGCCGTAGTGAACGCTATGGTCGGCGGCGCCGAGTCCTGGGACGCGGTGGTCGCCTTCTGCGAGACGGTCGTCTCGCAGAAGGAGGCTGCGGAAAGGGAGAGGGAGATCTCGTCCACTCACCCGGCCCGCAGCAGGCGCACCGGGCGTCGGCGGAGGGCGGACAACGCCCTCTTCCGGCCCCCCTAAATGGGTCCAGGGACGACGGACTCGGGGACGTCCGTCGCCCCCCACACATCAGGACCCGAGGTGGCGGCGCGTAGTGTTCCACGCGCGCCCCTCTGAGACGTCGCGGGGGGAGTCAAACACCTCACTCCCCCCCTGACCCGAGACGAGGCCCGCGGTGGCGGGCCGGCACCAGCCGGGGGTTGCGGAAGATTTTGTCGTTCCCGCGACCCCCGGCGTAAGTGTGAGTCGGAACACCGGGGTGGTTTTTAGTCAGTAAGAGTCTGACAGACCCCTCCGCCCGCCCCAGGGCGGAGGACATCCATGAGGATTTTCCACCCCGAGACCAAAAAAAAAAAAAAAGGTTCCCCCCCGAAGGGTTCCCGCATTGTCGTTGCGGGGGGGCTCAGTAGCCGTGGGTTGGGCACCCACGGTGAAGCTAAGAGGAACCCGAGGAGGGGCCGCTCGTCAGGGCTTTTTGATAAAAGCCCATGACGTAGCGGCCAGCGAGTAGGTTGCGGTGGCGACATCGCAACTGAGGCGGGCCGCGATGTCGTGTATCGGAGACATCGCGGCTGCGGTTTCGGGGCCGCGGCTGGAGAGGTGTATTGCGGTACAGCGCTCTCCCTCCCTGCCGCGGCCTTGACGGGGTCGCCACCGTCCGATGGCGAACGCGGTGGGGCCGCAGGGGAAGAGGAGTGTCGGTATAGCGTAGGCCGCTCTCCCTATCCTCTGCGGCCGAAAATTGGTAGACGGCGGGGCCAATGTCCTGACCCGCCGAAGAGGGGCCAAGGGCGCCTAGACAAGGGGCTGTCTGGCGCCCATGTGCTGGTTTGGTCCCTGGGTTGGTCACGGCGTGCCATGTGTTCTGGTGCGCCGGTGATGAAGGAGGAGGGGCCCGCTGCGGCGGGCTGGCACCAGTCGGGGGTTGCGGAGGATTTTTTCGTTCCCACGACCCCCGGCGTAGGTGTGAGACGGAACACCGGGGTGGTTTTTAGTCAGTAAGAGTCTGACAGACCCCTCCGCTCGCCCCAGGCGGAGGAAATCCATGAGGATTTTCCACCCCGGAACAAAAAAAAAAAAAAAAAAAAAAAGGTTAGGTTAGGTTCCCCCCCGAAGGGTTCCCGCATTGTCGTTGCGGGGGGGCTCAGTAGCCGTGGGTTGGGCACCCACGGTGAAGCTAAGAGGAACCCGAGGAGGGGCCGCTCGTCAGGGCTTTTTGATAAAAGCCCATGACGTAGCGGCCAGCGAGTAGGTTGCGGTGGCGACATCGCAACTGAGGCGGGCCGCGATGTCGTGTATCGGAGACATCGCGGCTGCGGTTTCGGGGCCGCGGCTGGAGAGGTGTATTGCGGTACAGCGCTCTCCCTCCCTGCCGCGGCCTTGACGGGGTCGCCACCGTCCGATGGCGAACGCGGTGGGGCCGCAGGGGAAGAGGAGTGTCGGTATAGCGTAGGCCGCTCTCCCTATCCTCTGCGGCCGAAAATTGGTAGACGGCGGGGCCAATGTCCTGACCCGCCGAAGAGGGGCCAAGGGCGCCTAGACAAGGGGCTGTCTGGCGCCCATGTGCTGGTTTGGTCCCTGGGTTGGTCACGGCGTACCATGTGTTCTGGTGCGCCGGTGATGAAGGAGGAGGGGCCCGCTGCGGCGGGCTGGCACCAGTCGGGGGTTGCGGAGGATTTTTTCGTTCCCGCGACCCCCGGCGTAGGTGTGAGACGGAACACCGGGGTGGTTTTTAGTCAGTAAGAGTCTGACAGACCCCTCCGCTCGCCCCAGGCGGAGGACATCCATGAGGATTTTCCACCCCGGAACAAAAAAAAAAAAAAAAAAAAAAAAAGGTTAGGTTAGGTTAGGTTAGGTTCCCCCCCGAAGGGTTCCCGCATTGTCGTTGCGGGGGGGCTCAGTAGCCGTGGGTTGGGCACCCACGGTGAAGCTAAGAGGAACCCGAGGAGGGGCCGCTCGTCAGGGCTTTTTGATAAAAGCCCATGACGTAGCGGCCAGCGAGTAGGTTGCGGTGGCGACATCGCAACTGAGGCGGGCCGCGATGTCGTGTATCGGAGACATCGCGGCTGCGGTTTCGGGGCCGCGGCTGGAGAGGTGTATTGCGGTACAGCGCTCTCCCTCCCTGCCGCGGCCTTGACGGGGTCGCCACCGTCCGATGGCGAACGCGGTGGGGCCGCAGGGGAAGAGGAGTGTCGGTAGGTCGTAGGCCGCTCTCCCTATCCTCTGCGGCCGAAAATTGGTAGACGGCGGGGCCAATTACCTGACCCGCCGAAGAGGGGCCAAGGGCGCCTAGACAAGGGGCTGTCTGGCGCCCATGTGCTGGTTTGGTCCCTGGGTTGGTCACGGCGTGCCATGTGTTCTGGTGCGCCGGTGATGAAGGAGGAGGGGCCCGCTGCGGCGGGCTGGCACCAGTCGGGGGTTGCGGAAGATTCTTTCGTTCCCGCGACCCCCGGCGTAGGTGTGAGTCGGAACACCGGGGTGGTTTTTAGTCAGTAAGAGTCTGACAGACCCCTCCGCTCGCCCCAGGCGGAGGACATCCATGAGGATTTTCCACCCCGAGACCAAAAAAAAAAAAAAAAAAAGGTTAGGTTAGGTTGGGGGATACTCCTTAGGACCCGAGATGGCGGCGCGTAGTGTTCCACGCGCGCCTCTCTATGATGTAAGGAGGGAGTTTAACACCTCACTCCCCCCAAACTCGAGGTGGCCCGCAGAGGCGGGCCGGCACCAGCCGAGGGTCGCGGAAGTATCTGCGTTCCCGCGACCTCCGACGTAGGTGTGAGATGGAACACCGGGGTGGTTTTTAGTCAGTACGAGTCTGACAGACCCCTCCGCCCGCCCCAGGGCGGAGGACATCCATGAGGATTTTCCACCCCGAGACCAAAAAAAAAAAAAAAAAAAAAAAAAGGTTAGGTTGGGGGATCCCCCACAGTGCATACTTCCACGCAGTATCCCCCGGGCAACGCCGTGTCTGACCACCGTAACGGAGTGGCAGACCGGCGGCTAAAGTGCACTGTGATTCGCAGATACTAACGAGGTCGTTTGCGAATATGTCTCAGAAAATACCATGCCGTGACGCCTCTGGGCGTTTTTGTTTTAACCCGAATCACTCCTCACAGGGTGATTCAAACGGCCCTTCTCAGGGCCACCCCAACGGCCCTTCTCAGGGCCAACCCAAAGGCCCTTCTCAGGGCCAACCAGACGGCCCTTCTCAGGGCCACGCCGATGGCGCTTTGGCGTCGGAAGCTGACCGCGCACCATCTGCGGCCAGCTTGTTTAGCAGGCCGGACGAGGTGTCGGACTCCGACGGTTCAAACATGGACACGTCGGCGGCGGAGAGCGACCGCCCCAAGCGGAAGAGGGGCGATCTGAGGCTCGGGTCCGGAGGCTCCTCGGAGTCAGTAGGAAGTAGGGCGAAGAAGAAGTCGAAGTCAAAAAAGGCTTCGACTTCTGCTTCGGCCTCTACTCACGATGTGGGCTTGGTGGACGCCGAGCGCCAGCTAAACCTGGCGAAGAGGGCGCAACTCCTGGAAGACCTGGAGGAGAGGGTCGCCACCAAGGAGCGGCAGGCGCAAGCCGCCAGGTCGAGGGCTGGCTATGGTGCATCTAATGTACTGTATGCTGACCACTCCCTGGCGGAATTGGAGCGCATGGCACTGGAGGACAAGGAGGAGGTTCTGGAGGTCGCCTCAAAGTCCTCCAATTTGAAGGGGACCTTCCAGAAGGCCCTCAAATGCCGGGCCGCCAGCCTGCACGGCATTGTCTTAGAGCTCGTGAAGCGGACGGCCACGGACGAGACGCGGCAGCTGCAGGCGAGGGTGGATCGCCTGCAGGCGGAAGTCAGCCAGCTTCACCAGAAGCTTGCTGAGGTCACGGCCCGGCCTGCCCAGTCTGCCCCAGGTGTGGTGGAAGGAGGCTCCTCCTCTCAAGCCAGCCTTGAGGCTATAATCCGCGGGGTTGTAATGGAGGAGAGGGCCTTCATCAGGGGCTGCTTCGCGGGCATAGAGGACCGGCTCTTACCGGAAAGGAGGCTCCGCCCGCTGCTAGCGGCGGATAAGAGTCCACCAGAGCCGGAACCTGTGCCTCTGGGAGGCCCGGAATTGGGTGAGCAGCCCCAGAACCCGAGGCCCTCCAAGGGCAAAGGCAAGGGCAAGAAGACCGTGGTGGCCCCTCAAACGACCACTGCGAGCGCTGAGGGAGCTGCCGAGTCGTCTGCCACTCCAGCGGCCACACGGAACTCGCAGGGGGAAGACGCCCTTCTTCCCTCCACCACCCCGCCCAACTCGTCGTGGACGGAAGTGGTCAGGGGAGGGAAAGCGAAAAAGCCGACCTCCAAGCCCACTGCGACTGCTCCTGCAGCCGAGAAGGGTCCAGCCGGCGGGAGGAAGCTGGTTCCTCCCAAAACCGCGGCCGTCGTGGTGACCATCACCCCGGAGGCCGTGGAGCAGGGCGAGACGTACGAGTCCGTCCTAAGACGGGCTCGTACCAACGCGGACCCCTCTCAGCTGGGGATCGGTGGCATCACGTGCCGCCGAACTCAAACCGGGGCTCGAATCTTTGAGTTCTCGGGGGAGCAGCGCGGCGCAAACGCGGACCTCTTCGCAAAGAAGTTGCGAGAGGTCATCGCGGATGTGGCAACGGTCGTCAGGCCTGTGAAGACCGCTTCCTTGGAGGTGGCTGATCTGGAGGATTCGGTCACTAAAGAGGACGTGGTGGCGGCCGTTGCGGCGGCTGGAGGCTGCGACGCTGGTGCAGTAAAGGCTGGAGCCATCAGGCTCGGACGCCGCGGCATGGGCACCATCCGCATCGAGTGCCCAGTCGCCGCAGCTGGGGCTGTACTGCGTACTGCGACCAAGGGACGGCTGCTTGTGGGGCTCGGCTCGGCTGTGATCCGGCCACTTGAAGACCAGCCAATGCGCTGCTTCAAGTGCTTCGCGTTTGGCCACACCCGAGCCATGTGTCCCTCTAAGTCCGACTGGGGAGACTGCTGCTTCAGATGCGGGCAGGAGGGACACAAGAGTGCCACTTGCCACGCCACCACCCCACACTGCGCGGCGTGTGAGGGCACTGGCCGCCCCGCGGACCACAAGATGTCGGGTAGGAGCTGCAAGCCTCCCGCGAGGAAGGGCATAGTGCCGGCGCAGGTTCGCCGTGTTACTACCACCGCCGCCGTCATCGCCGCTGCAGCTCCTGCGGCGGTAAATGAGGAGGGTGCGATGTCGGAATAATGTTTTCCGACTACCGCATCTTCCAAGCGAATGGCACTAACGGTGCGGTCTCCCACAGACTCTCCTCCCTTCTCGCTATTAGAGAAGGGACCGGGATATGTGGCCGCCGCGTGGGGAAAATAAGCCCTTGCGGGCTTTATTTCTCCCCAAACCAGGTGGAAGCCAGCAGGCAACGGGTGCGGGGGCACCCTTGCCTGTATTGCACAGGCCTCCACCAGTGTCGGACGGGAATGGCCAGGTGTTCCCGGCCATTCCCGTAGCCCCCCCAACCTGGGGCATGCGGGGCCCGCCAGCTAGGCGGGCATACGCCGGGAGGGTTGTGGATGTAAAGGCTACGCCGGTTTCCCATGACCCTCCCATCACGGCGAAGTGGGAACACCGCTGAGTTTTAGTGGGTATACTGTCCTTCCCACAGGAGTCCCACACACCCCGTCTCGTCCCCCCACGAGCGGCAGTGCATAAAGCATTTCTCAGCGTCAAAAAAAAAAAAAAAAAAAAAAGGTTAGGTTAGGTTAGGTTTTTTTTTTTTTTTTTTTTTTTTTTTTTTTTTTTTTTTTTTTTTTTTTTTTTTTTGTGCTTTTCCCCGTTCATGGGAACAACGGGATCTTCTATATCTAAGTTTCTCATTCATTCCAGTTCTATCATTTATTCCTCTCGTACTTTCATGCTACATACTTGTTCTTTCTTGTATACGTCCTTTCATTCAGAGCCGGGTGGGATTCCCGCTATTCTAATCTAATTTTCTTTTATTGTGTTTTCTTTATTTAGGGTAATAAAAATGCAAAAACTTTGTTTTAAAACATTGTCGTTGTGGACATTATGGGACTTATAGCTATGTTTTATCAAAATTTCTCTTATTTTTATATATTTCCTATTTTCTAATATTTAGCAAATTACATAATCACTTAATTCTATGTTGTTGTTTACATACTTTTCTTAGTTTAAACACATTTTTATTGTCTAACTTAAATATCTATAATTTTCTTACTTGCTAGTCACATTTCTGTTTCCTTATTCTTAGTTTATTCTTATCTTATGTAAAGTTAAAATGTGCTTATTCTCCGGTTTAGGACAGGGTTAGGGTTGGGTTTGGTGGGTTATTATAGTGCCTATTTGGTACTCACAATTTAGAGTTCTTTTAAGACAATAATTATATACATTTTATTATGTCTATATTTTTATTGTCTTTCTTATACTAATTACCAAATAGGTACACTTTGGTTGTTGGGGGGTGTAGTTTTTCGGCCTTTTTATATTTATGTACTTTCTTAAAATTTTGGCAATAATATATATTTAAGCTCAGCTTATAAATATTTATTGTCCTTTCCTTGCTTTTGTTTTTATTTTTCCAGCGTTTTTTGGGATCAGTTTGGAGGGTAATAATACATACATATATATTAAATATACATACAATATATCTAGGAAGGGGGGATGGTTTTTTATTCGTATGCAGTCGTCGTCCGAGCCAGGTAGTCCCATTTTTTGCGGACCGGGCACTCCGCGCTAAACGCGTTGTGCTCGGTCTTTTGAAGCTTTGAGTGCAGGCAGTTGCAGCACTGCGGTTCTTTGCCCGCGACAAATTCCACACACTTCTCGCGTAGATGCGGTCCTCCACAGTGGCTACACCTGTCTGCACTTTCTGTGCAAAATTTCCTTCCATGACCGAAAGCTAGACATTTGGTGCATTGGATGAGCGGCGACTGGTCCTCCACCCTGACCCTTTGCAGGTCAAGGTACAGGGCTCCAGCCTCCGTCATCCTCTGCCAAACCTTGGGTCTGACTTGGACGACGACGTGCACCGTCTTAGGGTTCCTTGTCCTTTTCTTGTACTTTATTGTCATGTCTGTCTCGTCCTTGTCCAAGTCCCTAAAAATATTATTGTTCTGGGAGTAGAGCGCCTTCACCATCTCATCGTCGTCACAGTCCAAAAAGACGTCTTTTAGGACGACGAGAGGGTTTTTGTTTATCATGGGCGCTACTATCAACCCTTTTCCACGGCTCTCGATCCTTTCTTTAACTTTCTTGAGCTCCGCCTCCGTGTCGCACCCCAGTATGACGGTCTGGTTTTTGGCCTTCCGGACCTTATTGATTTTTAGGCCAGTTTCCCTGGCGTCGACCGCCTTCTTCACCCTGGCGAGCACCTCATCGGCGGTCTCTTGACTGCCTTCAAAGGTGACCGCCATCGAGTGAAGCGCCGGTCGACGCCCGGGTTTGGCTGCCACGACGTTCGCGTATGTCAGTGGCAACGAGTCCGATGTATGTTCGCCAGCCGCCTTTCTGACAGCCTCTTCAATCCTATCAGATCTGGCGCTGACCACACCGGCAAGGTCACCGACTCTGTCTCCGAGGTCGGCCGCAGCCTGAGAGACGAACTGCACTGCTATGTTCGCCTGCTCTAGGCTCTCCTGCACGCCTTCAATCCTGCCGCCGACCTCGTCGAATTTGTCGATGAACCTGTCGACGATATCAGCACCGTTGTCAGAGCAGTTGTCAGTCAAATCTTGGAAGCCTTTAGCTACTTTCGCTTCAAACTCATTTAACTGCGCCTTCAAATTTGCCTCCACCTTCTCCAGCCTTTTCAGGATTTCCTCGGGCGCTTCAGGTGGTGTGGGCGTGATGTTGTCTATGGTGGGCGGAACCGTTCTAGGCGCTGTCTCCAGGCCTTTTATACGCTTACTAAGCTCGAAAAGGTTTCGTAGGCATTTATCGGACTGGGTCTCCAGGAAGACTTTTATATCCTTTCTCATCTGAGGGTAATCTTTTACCCTAGATGGTATTTCCTCAAAGGTCTTCATGGCCTCCTGGAGAAGTTGGTCGTTGGATGGCATGGCGTAGGTGTTTTGCTGCCGTCTGTAAATGTCCATATTGTCTATCGACCTTCTCTTTCTTTCTGGCCTCCGGATAAAGGTCCTGGCTGCGTCCAGCGTCTGTCCAGGCGGGCCTGCGGGGCTAGGAGTGGTGGTGGGAGCGACAGCACCAGAGGTCCCCGCCGACGACAGTAGTGTTGCGGCAGGCGACGTAGTCTTTTGTAGTCCGCCGGCGCCGGCTCCCATCCCTCTTCCTGTTGCCGGGGTGCGAATTACGGACATAGTTTTTTTTTTTTTTTTTTTTTTTTTTTTTGCTGTGTGTAAAGGGCACAGCAAAAGAACGGGGAAAATTGTCAGATTACACGTATATAGTCAATTTGTATAATGTAAATAATGATATAATAATAATATAATTGCAGTCCAGTCAATGGTTTATAGTCTACTATAAAGACTACAATAAGAAAAAACTATAAAATAAAGCTATAGCCCAGCTTTAACCCTGTAGATGGGGGTATAGTCAAGGGTTCCAGACTTTTCACAAAGAATATATATATAAAGAGCCTATTTACTAACGAAGCGGACTTCTTTTCGCTGTTTTGTTGGGGCCAAAAGATAGGTCTTTCTCTCCCGATGTCAGCGACCCCAAACTCGGCGGGTCTACGACCTCCGGTTCAGATGTTAGGGCCCGGGGGGGTGAGGTAGTCAGTATAGTTGGGGGAGGGGAGGGGGGGGGGGGTAAAAACCGGTGGTGGGGTAGTTTTAAAGGGGCAGATGAGGGAAACTTAGGGGGGCGATCCCGGGGGATCCGGGGGGGGTCAAAAAAGGGGGTCGCGGGTCACTATAGGTGGCCTTTGGGGTGGGGGTATAGCCTCAGGGTGTATTATTATTATATATAAATGAAATTATTGCAAAAATAGTGGGGGTAAAATTTTGTAGGAAGGGGGTCAAAAAGGGGGTCTTGGGGGCCTATCCGAATATAGGTTCCGGCTGAGAGGAGGGTTATAGGGGGGGGGAAAATTTCGTCAAAAATCGGATATTCCCAGCCGTTTCCGAGATAGGGTGGGGGTTATGAAAAAATTTTAGGGTGGGGAATTTTACTTGGAGATTTTTAATTATATTAATTTTGATATTATTTATATTTGATAATTATTAAGAAAAGGTATAAATTAATTTTTTAGGTTATTCACCGGACTGAAAAATAAGGGGGGGGGGGGGTTATAATATTATAATATATTATTTATTTAAATAAAGACAAGAGGGCTAGATAGAAGGCGTGAGAGACTGCGGGGGGGGGGGGGGGGTAAATAAAATAATATATTTAAATTTAATTACAAAGGGGGGCTTAAGCAGGGATATGACCTATGGGGACTTTGGGAGGGGGGGGTGATTTATTATATTTATATTTAAATAAAAATTCGAAAAATAAAAATAAAAGCAAGGGGGACCAAGCAGGGGAGCGGCCTATGGAGACGGGGGGGGAGGTTAAATTTATATAAAAGAAAATAATTTTATATTAAAAAACAATTTTAAAGTATAACTAAATGGGGCTAGGCAGAGCCCGTGGCGCCCTCTATGTGTGATGCTTGAGCAAGTTGAAGACTCCTATGGTTGGATTAAGGGGGGGGGGGTGAGGGGGCAGAAGGGGGAATTTGGAAAACTTTAAATTAATAAACTAAGGGGGGGGATCGATAGAGGGTGGCCTGGGGATCAAACGGTATATTCTATTAGAAGAATATACCAGGGAGGGGGTTAAAAACGGGCTATCTAGCACCGTTCCGGAGATATAAGCGTTTTTAGATTTTTAAAAGTCCTGGGTTTGGTTCCCGGTTGGTGAACTCGACTATATTTGTCAAGGTAACAATAATTTAAAATAAAATATTTTTGTCAAAGTTTAGTGGGATACACAAAACTAGTAAATTCCGACTAGGACTGATCGGCTCCAGAAAGTTTTGGATTCGGGAACAAACAGGGCGGGATTGTTGTGACGTAGTTGTTTTCTTTCGTCGACAAAGTTAATTTTTCAATTTACGCCGTATGCTTGCTCCGCTACAGGAGTTAATAATTTTTGTCCTATTTAAGGCGCGTGGGTTTTGAGGGTCTCGGGTTAAAGAGGGAGAGCCACCTGTTCCCCCGACCTATGTTTTGGATTTTTCGGTTCAGGGGTTAGCGCGTAAAATGGCCGCAAAGGGGTGGTTTGTAACTCAACGAACCGCAAATGCTGTTGTTTTACTACTTCCCCTGCCCCGAAAAATCCAAGACTTGGCTGAGAGGTGGATCAGACCCGTTATTTTACCCTCTCAAAAATATGGGCACACAGCACCCTTAGTCAACCCCCTGTAGTGCACTTTTAGAGTTTGTCACAAAAATGGCTCCACTAAACTTAAATTTAACCTATTTAAAACTATACTAAAAAATACAAAAAGCGGCTACTTACGTGATAAGACCCTTAATATACAATGTTCAACTATTTTTAGAATTTTTGGGGTTGAAATAACCAACCCCCGATTTTTTAAAACTTTAAAAACTATTTAACTAAAAAACTACTGAACCTATTTCTACGAAAATTTAAATCTAGCTAGAATCTACTTACATTTAATTTTAAAGTCCATAAAAAACACAGGTCACCGCTTTAGTTTTCCCGGAAAAAATGTTTGAAATTTTCGTTAATTTTAAAACCTTGTTTTAGGGGTCTTCCACAGGGAATTTTCTTAAAAAATTTTGGTCTCCCGGCTCCTCGTCCGTGTCGCCTTCGAGTTGGGTTCCTGGATCCTGTCCGAACCCTCGGGAACTCTGAGCACGTTACACGTGGTTTTTCTTTATTGGTGGTTTTCTCCGGAACCCTTGGTCGGAAAAATCCGAGTGAGGTGTCCGGAGAAAGGTCTTCGCGCAGCGCACCTGGCTGCAGTCACCGTTTTTCAGACGCCCACTCAAAATTGAGCAGCGTCGCGTCTTAAACGTTTTGGAACTTGGTTTTTCACTTATATTTCCACGAGTTTTCACTTTTTTCACAAAATTTTTGAAGATTCACGTGCGCATTCGCAGCCCGGTTAAAATGATATATCACAACGGTACTTTCGCGTTAAAAATCCTATTTTCGCGATTTTTCGTGCGCGGAGCTGCTTAAAACTGATCTACTCGCGGCGGGGGGTGCCGTGTGGTTAGGTTTTTTTTTTTTTTTTTTTTTTTTTTTGTTTTAGCAGGAGTGGGAAATCCTCATGGACGCCCAGACTGACTCACTGGTGAGCCAGTCTGGGCAGTGCCGGACTCTTACCGGCTAAAACCCACTCCTGCCTTTGCTCAGTGTCCCTCTGACATGATCAGAGCCCTTGTTTCTCAGTTGTCTGATTACAGTCGTTTTCTTTTAATTAATTTTATTTCAGTCCTGTTGTTAGGACGTGGAGATTTCCTGGAAGCAATCGCCTTATTCTAATTATATTATCTTATAGTTATCTATTACTATATCTAATGGGTTTTTTACATCTAATATCATAATTATATACCTAATAACTTACTAAATTATTTATCTATACTGTTTATCTTTTTTGTGTTTTTGTTTTTGTTTCTACCTTTTACTATCATCATATTATTCTATATCTTAATCTTAATACTTTATTTATTATATGGCTATCCTAATATATATACAATATATCATATAGACATATTTTCTTACTCTATATCTACGTTTGTTTCCTATCCTATATTTTTTTACTGCTAGTTTAAAATAATATTGTATTTGCCTACTTTTTATTGTTTCTGGCAGACTCAAGGCTGCAGTTTTTAATAATGTTTTTAATTTCCGTTCCAGGTGCTGCTCGTCGACCCGTACACTGCTGCGGCTTCTCAGCGTGGCGTACTGCTTATTCTCAACATCAACTACGTTTGACCACAACGATCGTGTGGTTAGGTTAGGTTAGGTTAGGTTCCCCCCCGAAGGGTTCCCGCATTGTCGTTGCGGGGGGGCTCAGTAGCCGTGGGTTGGGTTAGGTTAGGTTAGGTTGGGGTGCATGTTGAGAAGCCTCCTCGTGGCGCACCCTGGGCAACGTCAGCTCCAACTGCCCACCAGGTTTTGGTGGACACTTGGCGCTGGCGGCGAATTCTCAACAAACGGGGAAGGGTCACGGTTCCAATCACCGATCATCCACGATGGTCGGTGAAGGGAACCGGGCTAGAATTGGTCACTCCCCCCTCTGCTTACAGAGGGGAGTTGAGTTGGCGTACACTGGGGAGTCCCAATCCCAAGGTCTAGCGTGCCGAGGGGATGAATGGCCGGAGGGTTATCCGGTTGCTAGCGCGAACAGGGACCTCACCCTTAAAAAGGAAAAAAACAATGAACATGCAGGCTAATGGTAATATTCCCCAGGCGGGCAACCTCCACACGGAGGCACAATCCCGCCCTTCCACGGAAGGCAGCCCCACCGTATCTGGGGGGGGCACCCATAGCCTCGTAGACCGGCAGACCACCGCCGGTCTTCGTCAACCACCTCTTGCGTCGCAAGAAAAGGAGCTCCGGGTTAGCCTGGAGCGACTGTGCGACGCAGGGAAGCCGCTTGCCGTCAGCGACGGCAACAAGAGCCGAGGAGGCTCATGTTTGTCCGACCAGGACAAGGAACCTGGGGGGAAACGCTCGCGCAGCGAGCTGTCCTCAAGTGAAGAGGAGCTGTCGGCCCCAAGATTGGGAACAGCAAAGAGGAGGTTACCGGAGCGTAATGCACGGGGTCACTTCATGCGGCCCGCTACGCCAGTGCCAATGAGCGCGGAAAGCGAGGACTCCGCTGCGTCCCCGCTTATGTTGCAGAGCAACAAGGCGGAGGTGAACTCCGCAAAGCGGACGCAGCGGAAGGCTGTGGCAGCTGATGAGGTCAGCGAGATGGCCCGGCTGGCCCGAGAGCGACGCACTGCTCAGGCGGCTGCCGGAGGAAGTTTGTCGGCGGTGGCGCTCAGTCGCCAAGTTTTGGACGGCGTAGACGTTGTCCTGAAGGTTGCCACGAAATCTGGCAGCCTAAAGGGCACGTTCACGCGCGCTCTGAAGGAGGCGGCTGACGACATCAAGGAGGCAGTTGGGGTCCTCCTAAGTCGCACAAGCTCGGATGAGACGGCGAAGCTGTGGGAGGAGAACAGCCGTCTCAGATCCGAGCTGGAGGACCTCAAGCGGGAGCTTGCCGCGCAGAGGGCGGAATGGCAGCAGAGGCGTCCTGTGGCCACCAGCTCCGCCCCCGGCGTCGTTGCCAAGACACCGCCGGCCCCCCCGTCGTCCGTACCTGCCCCCGCACCTGCGGATGCGGAGATCGAGAAGATCGTCCGCATCTGCATGCTGCAGTGTGGGGGCATGATGAATGCCCGGCTGCAGGGTCTCGAGTCGAGGCTCCTCCCTGCTGAGACTCTCCGGCCGCCGCTCGCTGCCGACGGGCGGGGGAAGGCGGAGCCTGCTAAGCCGGGTCCGGGGAGGAAGCCCGCGGAGGGCTCGTCAGCGTCCACGTCCCGGACGGCCGCGCCACCGGCGCCCGCTTCCTCGGCGACCGCACCCGGGTCCACCGCGGACTCCTGGACGACGGTGGTAAAGAGGGGCCGCCGCCGTAAAAAGAAGAAGACGGCGCCAGCAGCGACATCAGCACCAGCACCCGCTGGAGCACCGGCACCCCAGAAGACTCAAGGGCCGCCAAAGATGAGAGCCCCACGCTCCGCGGCTGTAGTTATTACGCTGCAGCCCGGAGCCGTCGAAAGGGGCGTCACTTACAAGGCGGTCCTCATGGAGGCAAAAGCGAAAGTCGCGTTCCCCGACTTAGGTGTACCGGCCGGCCTCAGAGTGAGGCAGGCGATCACGGGGGCGCGACTGCTTGAGGTGTCGGGTGCCTCTAGCGGCGAAAGGGCGGACGTCCTGGCCGCCAAGTTGAGGGAGGTCCTCAACCCGGATGACGTCCGGGTGTCCAGGCCAATGAAGACAGCTGAGCTGCGCGTCGATGGCCTGGATGACTCGACGACCGCGGCTGAGGTCGTGGCGGCCGTCGCCCGTACCGGTGGGTGTCCGCCTGCAGAAGTACGCACGGGCGAGGTTCGCGTCGATGCCTCCGGGCTCGGCGCGATCTGGTTGCGGTGTCCGGTGGCGGCGGCTAGGAAAGTCGCCGACGCTGGGCGTCTCTTGGTGGGATGGGTGGCAGCGAGGGTGAAGCAGCTGCAGCCCAGGGCCTTGCGGTGCTACCGTTGCCTCGACATTGGGCATGTCAGGGCACGGTGCACCGCCGCTATTGACCGCAGCGAGGAGTGCTATCGCTGCGGTCAGGCCGGCCACAAGGCGGCCCAGTGTCTCGCGGCGCCAAACTGCAGCCTCTGTACAGCTGCAGGGAGGCCTGCGGGGCACAGAGCGGGCGGAAAGGCCTGTGGCGCGCCCACCAAGCAGACGCAGAAGAAGAAGAGAGGGGCTGCCATGGCTGCCGGGGGCTCTTTACCCCCCCCGCAGCCTGGCTGCCCTTCGGCCGACTCCCGGCCTAGGAATGGTGCGGTGGAGGGAATGGATGCCGCATAAATGGCGGTCTTCCATTACCTCCAGGGCAATATCAACCACTCTGCTAGAGCTCAGGATCTTTTGCTCCAGAGCATGGCAGAGTGGTCGATTCACGTGGCCGTGGTCGCCGAACCGTATTTCGTCCCCCCCAGGGATAACTGGGTGGGAGACTTGGACGGTTTGGTGGCCATCATTGGCGGGGCTCTTGTCAACCCGTCCCGAGGTCGCGGCTGGGTAGCTGCTCTCGCGGACGGCATTGGCACCGTTGGGGCGTATTTTTCGCCCAACAAGAGTCTCGCCGACTTCGAGAGGTTCCTTGTCGAGTTGGGTGCCGTCGTGGGCCGACTCCACCCTCGCCCTGTGCTGTTGCTGGGGGATCTCAACGCCAAGTCTGCGGCGTGGGGATCCCCTGTGACTGATGCTAGGGGCGAGGTGCTGGAGGAGTGGGCGGTTACGACTGGCTTGACCGTCCTAAATCGGGGCTCGGTACACACGTGCGTGCGGCAGCGGGGCGGGTCTATAGTGGATGTCTCGTTCGCCAGCCCCGCTGTCGCGAGCCGTGTCCACGACTGGCGTGTCGCCGTGGAGGTGGAGACGTTGTCGGATCACCGCTACATCCGATTCGACGTCTCCGCCCAGACCACCGGCGGCCGCGGTCGACCGACCCCGCGAACGGACGGTCCGCGTTGGGCGCGTAAGCGCATAGACAGGGAACTTCTCGAGGAGGCCGCTATTGTCCAGGCCTGGAGCCGGGAGTCGGTGACGAACGGACCCGTCGACGTTGAGCGGGAGGCGCTGTGGTTCCGCGGGGCGATGACGCAAATCAGCGACGCGTCCATGCCCCGGGTCCACGCACAGTCCGCAAGGCGCCAGGTGTACTGGTGGACCGCCGAGATCGCGCAGCTGCGCGTCGCGTGCGTGGCGGTCAGACGCCAGTACACCCGATACCGGAGGAGACGTCGTCGGGTCCCTGACGAAGAGGCCGCGCTGTATGAGGTGTACCGCGCGGCCAAGCAGACTCTGTGGCTGCCCATCGGCGAGTCGAGGACGCGAGCCAGGGAAGAGATGTTGGAGACTCTAGACGGGGATCCGTGGGGGCGCCCTTATCGCGCGGTTCGAGGGAAACTTCGAGCCGCGGCGCCTCCGCTTACGGAGAGTCTCCAACCCGAGCTGCTGGAGGAGGTGGTTGCAGCCCTCTTCCCGGCCAGAGCGGAGCACACTCCGCCGCCGATGGCTTTGCCCACGGCCGCAGAGTCTGCAGAAGAAGAGGAAGAGAACGCCATCAGCGTCCCAGAGGTGACACAGGCAGAGATGAGGGCAGCCGTGATGCGGCTCCGGGCCAAGAACGTGGCTCCGGGGCCCGACGGGATCCACGGCTGTGTGTTGGCCCTCGCTCTGAAGGAGCTCGAGCCCCAACTGAGAGGACTCTACACAGCGTGTCTTGAGCGGGGCCAGTTTCCCACTTTGTGGAAATCTGGTCGTCTGGTCCTGCTCAGGAAGGCGGGGCGCCCGGCGGACTCGTCGTCCGCGTACCGGCCCATAGTGCTGCTAGACGAGGTGGGCAAGCTGTTCGAGCGAGTAATCGCAGCCCGCCTCGTCGGCCACTTGTGCAGAGAGGGGCCGGACCTGGACGACAGTCAGTTTGGGTTTCGGCATGGGCGCTCCACGATACACGCTGTGTCGCGGGTTAGAGTCCTGGTGGAGGAAGCGGTGTCTCGGGGCGGGGTGATGTTGGCGGTGTCCTTGGACATATCCAACGCCTTCAACACCCTGCCCTGGAGTTGTATTCGGGAGGCACTGCGCTATCATGGTGTGCCTCCCTACCTCCGCCGCATCGTTGGGGCTTATCTGTCGGAGAGGTGTGTCACCTACGCGGGACGTGATGGCGGATTCCAGCGCCGCATGTCGTGCGGTGTTCCACAGGGCTCGGTCTTAGGGCCGCTCCTGTGGAACATCGGGTACGACTGGGTGCTGAGGGGCGAGCTCAGGCCGGGGGTAGACCTGACGTGTTATGCGGACGACACGCTGGTCACTGCCCGGGGGAGCTCGTACAGGGAAGCAGCGTTGCTGGCGACGGCTGCGGTCTCACAGGTGGTGAGCCGCATACGTCGCCTAGGCCTGGAGGTGGCCCTCAGCAAGTCGGAGGCTATGGTGTTCCATGGCCCCCGGCGGGCGCCGTCACCCGGCTCACATATCGTGGTCGGGGGGGCTCGGATCGCTGTCGAGGGTACCATGAAGTACCTAGAATTGGTCCTCGACAGCCGGTGGGACTTCGGGCCCCACTTCCGACGGCTGGCGCCCAAGTTGCTGGGCGCTGCTGGAGCGCTCTCAACGCTGCTTCCCAATTTGGGGGGCCCGAGCGCCGCTTGTAGGCGGCTATACGTGGGGATCGTGCGATCGATGGCCCTTTACGGGGCCCCGATCTGGGCGGCTGACCTGACGGCCGGGAGCATCGCCGTCATGCGGAGACCGCAAAGGGCGATGGCCGTCAGAGTCATCCGGGGGTATCGCACGATCTCCTACGAGGCGGCTTGTGCACTGGCCGGATCCCCACCCTGGGACCTGGAGGCGAAAGTACTCGCGTCATCGTATCGGTGGCGCGAGGAAGCGCGGGCGCGGGGCGAGCGATCGATGCAGCGACATGTGGAGCTGCATCGGTCTCAGCTTCGCGAGGTCCTGGTGGCGGAATGGCGGGACAGGCTTTCGCGCCCTACCGCCGGCCTCGACGTCGTCGAGGCGGTCCGGCCGGTGCTCGAGCGCTGGCTCGGGAGGAGGCACGGCTCCCTGTCGTTTCGGGTGACGCAGGTACTCTCGGGGCACGGTTGCTTCGGGAAGTACCTGTGTCGCATAAACAGGGAGCCGGACGCCCGGTGTCACCACTGCGTCGACTGCCGGGAGGACACGGCGCGGCACACGCTGGCAGAGTGTGCCGCTTGGGAGGGGCCGCGCCGTGCCCTCATCTCAGGAGTAGGCAGTGACTTGTCGCTGCCGGCCGTAGTGAACGCTATGGTCGGCGGCGCCGAGTCCTGGGACGCGGTGGTCGCCTTCTGCGAGACGGTCGTCTCACAGAAGGAGGCTGCGGAAAGGGAGAGGGAGATCTCGTCCACTCACCCGGCCCGCAGCAGGCGCACCGGGCGTCGGCGGAGGGCGGACAACGCCCTCTTCCGGCCCCCCTAAATGGGTCCAGGGACGACGGACTTGGGGACGTCCGTCGCCCCCCACACATCAGGACCCGAGGTGGCGGCGCGTAGTGTTCCACGCGCGCCCCTCTGAGACGTCGCGGGGGGAGTCAAACACCTCACTCCCCCCCTGACCCGAGACGAGGCCCGCGGTGGCGGGCCGGCACCAGCCGGGGGTTGCGGAAGATTTCGTCGTTCCCGCGACCCCCGGCGTAAGTGTGAGTCGGAACACCGGGGTGGTTTTTAGTCAGTAAGAGTCTGACAGACCCCTCCGCCCGCCCCAGGGCGGAGGACATCCATGAGGATTTTCCACCCCGAGACCAAAAAAAAAAAAAAAAAAAAAAAAAAAAAAAAAAAAAAAAAAAAAAAAAAAAAAAAGGTTAGGTTAGGTTAGGTTAGGTTGGGGTGCATGTGGGGGATCCCCCACAGCGCATACTTCCACGTAGTATCCCCTGGGCAACGCCGTGTCTGACCACCGTAACGGAGTGGCAGACCGGTGGCTAAAGTGCGCTGTGATTCGTAGACAAACGCGGTCGTCTGCGAATATGAGCAAGAAACCAAGCCGTGACGCCTCCGGGCGATTCTGTTTTAATCCCAATCACCCTTCACAGGGTGATTCCAACGGCCCTTCTCAGGGCCAACCCAAAGGCCCTTCTCAGGGCCAATCCAACGGCCCTTCTCAGGGCCAACCCGATGGCCCTTCTCAGGGCCCCAGCGGTGGCGCTTTGGCGTCTGAAGCTGACCGCGCACCATCTGCGGCCAGCGTTTTCAGCAAGCCGGACGATTTGCTGGACTCCGACGACGGTTCCAATATGGACACGTCGGCGGCCGAGAGCGACGCGGCGACGAGCAAACGGAAGAGGGCGGATCTGAGGCCTGGGTCCGGAGGCTCCTCGGAGTCTGTAGGAACAAGGGCGAAGAAGAAGTCGAAGTCAAAAAAGGCTTCGACTTCTGCTTCGGCCTTTGCTCACGATGTGGGCTTGGTGGACGCCGAGCGCCAGCTGGATCTGGCGAAGAGGGCGCAGCTTCAGGAGGACCTGGAGGAGAGGGTCGCCACCAAGGAGCGGCAGACGCAAGCCGCCAGGTTGAGGGCTGGCTATGGTGCATCCCATGTGCTATATGCTGACCACTCCCTGGCGGAATTGGAGCGCATGGCACAAGAGGACAAAGAGGAGGTACTGGAGGTCGCCTCAAAGTCCTCCAATTTGAAGGGGACCTTCCAAAAGGCCCTCAAATGCCGGGCCGCCAGCATGCACGGCATTGTGCTGGAGCTGGTAAAGCGGACGGCCACAGACGAGACGCGGCAGCTGCAGGCGAGGGTGGATCGCCTGCAGGCGGAAGTCAGCCAGCTTCACCAGAAGCTTGCTGAGGTCACGGCCCGGCCTGCCCAGTCTGCCCCAGGTGTGATGGAAGGAGGCTCCTCCTCCACTGCCAGCCTTGAGGCCATAATCCGCGGGGTTGTTCTGGAGGAGAGGGCCTTCATAAGAGGCTGCTTCGCGGGGATAGAGGATCGGCTCTTGCCGGAAAGGCGGCTCCGCCCGCCGCTAGCGGCGGATAAGTGTCCACCGCCGACGGAGCCGGAACCTGCGCCTCTGAGCCCAGAGTCGGGTGAGCAGCCCCGGAACCCGCGGCCCTCCAAGGGCAAAGGTAAGGGCAAGAAGACCACGGTGGCCGCTCAAACGCCCACTACGAGTGCGGAGGGAGCTACCAAGTCGTCTGCCACTCCAGCAGCCCCCCGGAACTCGCAGGGAGAAGTCGCCCTTCTTCCTTCCACCACCCCGTCCAACTCATCGTGGACGGAAGTGGTCAGGGGGGGGAAGGCGAAAAAGCAGACCTCCAAGCCCACTGCGACTGCTCCTGCAGCCGAGAAGGGTCCAGCCGGCGGGAGGAAGCTGGTTCCTCCCAAAACCGCGGCCGTCGTGGTGACCATCACCCCGGAGGCTGTGGAGCAGGGCGAGACGTACGAGTCTGTCCTAAGACGGGCTCGTACCAACGCGGACCCCTCTCAGCTGGGAATCGGTGGCATCACGTGCCGCCGAACTCAAACCGGGGCTCGAATCTTTGAGTTCTCGGGGGAGCAGCGCGGCGCAAACGCGGACCTCTTCGCAAAGAAGTTGCGAGAGGTCATCGCGGATGTGGCAACGGTCGTCAGGCCTGTGAAGACCGCTTCCTTGGAGGTGGCCGATCTGGAGGATTCGGTCACTAAAGAGGACGTGGTGGCGGCCGTTGCGGCGGCTGGAGGCTGCGACGCTGGCGCAGTGAAGGCTGGAGCCATCAGGCTCGGACGCCGCGGCATGGGCACCATCCGCATCGAGTGCCCAGTCGCCGCAGCTGGGGCTGTACTGCGTACTGCGACCAAGGGACGGCTGCTTGTGGGGCTCGGCTCGGCTGTGATCCGGCCACTTGAAGACCAGCCAATGCGCTGCTTCAAGTGCTTCGCGTTTGGCCACACCCGAGCCACGTGTCCCTCTAAGTCCGACTGGGGAGACTGCTGCTTCAGATGCGGGCAGGAGGGACACAAGAGTGCCACTTGCCACGCCACCACCCCACACTGCGCGGCGTGTGAGGGCAATGGCCGCCCCGCGGACCACAAGATGTCGGGTAGGAGCTGCAAGCCTCCCGCGAGGAAGGGCATAGTGCCGGCGCAGGTTCGCCGTGTTACTACCACCGCCGCCGTCATCGCCGCTGCAGCTCCTGCGGTGGTAAATGAGGAGGGTGCGATGTCGGAATAATGTTTTCCGACTACCGCATCCTCCAAGCGAATGGCACTAACGGCGCGGTCTCCCACAGACTCCCCTCCCTTCTCGCTATTAGAGAAGGGACCGGGATACGTGGCCGCCGCGTGGGGAAAATAAGCCCTTGCGGGCGTTATTTCTCCCCTAACCAGGTGGAGGCCAGCAGGCAACGGGTGCGGGGGCACCCTTGCCTGTATTGCACAGGCCTCCACCAGTGTCGGACGGGAATGGCCAGGTGTTCCCGGCCATTCCCGTAGCCCCCCAACTTGGGGGGCCTGCGGGGCCCGCCAGCTAGGCGGGCATGCGCCGGGAGGGTTGTGGATGTAAAGGCTACGCCAGTTTCCCATGACCCTCCCATCACGGCGAAGTGGGAACACCGCTGAGTTTTAGTGGGTATACTGTCCTTCTGACAGGAGTCCCACACACTCCGTCTCGTCCCCCCACGAGCGGCAGTGCATAAAGCATTTCTCAGCGTCAAAAAAAAAAAAAAAAAAAAAAAAAAAAAAAAAAAAAAAAAAAAAGGTTGGGGTGCATGTTGAGAAGCCTCCTCGTGGCGCACCCTGGGCAACGTCAGCTCCAACTGCCCACCAGGTTTTGGTGGACACTTGGCGCTGGCGGCGAATTCTCAACAAACGGGGAAGGGTCACGGTTCCAATCACCGATCATCCACGATGGTCGGTGAAGGGAACCGGGCTAGAATTGGTCACTCCCCCCTCTGCTTACAGAGGGGAGTTGAGTTGGCGTACACTGGGGAGTCCCAATCCCAAGGTCTAGCGTGCTGAGGGGATGAATGGCCGGAGGGTTATCCGGTTGCTAGCGCGAACAGGGACCTCACCCTTAAAAAGGAAAAAACAATGAACATGCAGGCTAATGGTAATATTCCCCAGGCGGGCAACCTCCACACGGAGGCACAATCCCGCCCTTCCACGGAAGGTAGCCCCACCGTATCTGGGGGGGGCACCCATAGCCTCGTAGACCGGCAGACCACCGCCGGTCTTCGTCAACCACCTCTTGCGTCGCAAGAAAAGGAGCTCCGGGTTAGCCTGGAGCGACTGTGCGACGCAGGGAAGCCGCTTGCCGTCAGCGACGGCAACAAGAGCCGAGGAGGCTCATGTTTGTCCGACCAGGACAAGGAACCTGGGGGGAAACGCTCGCGCAGCGAGCTGTCCTCAAGTGAGGAGGAGCTGTCGGCCCCAAGATTGGGAACAGCAAAGAGGAGGTTACCGGAGCGTAATGCACGGGGTCACTTCATGCGGCCCGCTACGCCAGTGCCAATGAGCGCGGAAAGCGAGGACTCCGCTGCGTCCCCGCTTATGTTGCAGAGCAACAAGGCGGAGGCGAACTCCGCAAAGCGGACGCAGCGGAAGGCTGTGGCAGCTGACGAGGTCTGCGAGATGGCCCGGCTGGCCCGAGAGCGACGCACTGCTCAGGCGGCTGCCGGAGGAAGTTTGTCGGCGGTGGCGCTCAGTCGCCAAGTTTTGGACGGCGTAGACGTTGTCCTGAAGGTTGCACCTGAAGGTTGTTGATGAGACGGCGAAGCTGTGGGAGGAGAACAGCCGTCTCAGATCCGAGCTGGAGGACCTCAAGCGGGAGCTTGCCGCGCAGAGGGCGGAATGGCAGCAGAGGCGTCCTGTGGCCACCAGTTCCGCCCCCGGCGTCGTTGCCAAGACACCGCCGGCCCCCCCGTCGTCCGTACCTGCCCCCGCACCTGCGGATGCGGAGATCGAGAAGATCGTCCGCATCTGCATGCTGCAGTGTGGGGGCATGATGAATGCCCGGCTGCAGGGTCTCGAGTCGAGGCTCCTCCCTGCTGAGACTCTCCGGCCGCCGCTCGCTGACGACGGGCGGGGGAAGGCGGAGCCTGCTAAGCCGGGTCCGGGGAGGAAGCCCGCGGAGGGCTCGTCAGCGTCCACGTCCCGGACGGCCGCGCCACTGGCGCCCGCTCCCGCGGCGACCGCACCCGGGTCCACCGCGGACTCCTGGACGACGGTGGTAAAGAGGCGCCGCCGCCGTAAAAAGAAGAAAACGGCGCCAGCAGCGACAGCAGCACCAGCACCCGCTGGAGCACCGGCACCCCAGAAGACTCAAGGGCCGCCAAAGATGAGAGCCCCACGCTCCGCGGCTGTAGTTATTACGCTGCAGCCCGGAGCCGTCGAAAGGGGCGTCACTTACAAGGCGGTCCTCATGGAGGCAAAAGCGAAAGTCGCGTTCCCCGACTTAGGTGTACCGGCCGGCCTCAGAGTGAGGCAGGCGATCACGGGGGCGCGACTGCTTGAGGTGTCGGGTGCCTCTAGCGGCGAAAGGGCGGACGTCCTGGCCGCCAAGTTGAGGGAGGTCCTCAACCCGGATGACGTCCGGGTGTCCAGGCCAATGAAGACAGCTGAGCTGCGCGTCGATGGCCTGGATGACTCGACGACCGCGGCTGAGGTCGTGGCGGCCGTCGCCCGTACCGGTGGGTGTCCGCCCGCAGACGTACGCACGGGCGAGGTTCGCGTCGATGCCTCCGGGCTCGGCGCGATCTGGGTGCGGTGTCCGGTGGCGGCGGCTAGGAAAGTCGCCGACGCCGGGCGTCTCTTGGTGGGATGGGTGGCAGCGAGGGTGAAGCAGCTGCAGCCCAGGGCCTTGCGGTGCTACCTTTGCCTCGACATTGGGCATGTCAGGGCACGGTGCACCGCCGCTATTGACCGCAGCGAGGAGTGCTATCGCTGCGGTCAGGCCGGCCACAAGGCGGCCCAGTGTCTCGCGGCGCCAAACTGCAGCCTCTGCACAGCTGCAGGGAGGCCCGCGGGGCACAGAGCGGGCGGAAAGGCCTGTGGCGCGCCCACCAAGCAGACGCAGAAGAAGAAGAGAGGGGCTGCCATGGCTGCCGGGGGCTCTTTACCCCCCCCGCAGCCTGGCTGCCCTTCGGCCGACTCCCGGCCTAGGAATGGTGCGGTGGAGGGAATGGATGCCGCATAAATGGCGGTCTTCCATTACCTCCAGGGCAATATCAACCACTCTGCTAGAGCTCAGGATCTTTTGCTCCAGAGCATGGCAGAGTGGTCGATTCACGTGGCCGTGGTCGCCGAACCGTATTTCGTCCCCCCCAGGGATAACTGGGTGGGAGACTTGGACGGTTTGGTGGCCATCATTGGCGGGGCTCTTGTCAACCCGTCCCGAGGTCGCGGCTGGGTAGCTGCTCTCGCGGACGGCATTGGCACCGTTGGGGCGTATTTTTCGCCCAACAAGAGTCTCGCCGACTTCGAGAGGTTCCTTGTCGAGTTGGGTGCCGTCGTGGGCCGACTCCACCCTCGCCCTGTGCTGTTGCTGGGGGATCTCAACGCCAAGTCTGCGGCGTGGGGATCCCCTGTGACCGATGCTAGGGGCGAGGTGCTGGAGGAGTGGGCGGTTACGACTGGCTTGACCGTCCTAAATCGGGGCTCGGTACACACGTGCGTGCGGCAGCGGGGCGGGTCTATAGTGGATGTCTCGTTCGCCAGCCCCGCTGTCGCGAGCCGTGTCCATGACTGGCGTGTCGCCGTGGAGGTGGAGACGTTGTCGGATCACAGATACATCCGATTCGACGTCTCCGCCCAGACCACCGGCGGCCGCGGTCGACCGACCCCGCGAACGGACGGTCCGCGTTGGGCGCGTAAGCGCATAGACAGGGAACTTCTTGAGGAGGCCGCTATTGTCCAGGCCTGGAGCCGGGAGTCGGCGACGAACGGACCCGTCGACGTCGAGCGGGAGGCGCTGTGGTTCCGCGGGGCGATGACGCAAATCAGCGACGCGTCTATGCCCCGGGTCCACGCACAGTCCGCAAGGCGCCAGGTGTACTGGTGGACCGCCGAGATCGCGCAGCTGCGCGTCGCGTGCGTGGCGGTCAGACGCCAGTACACCCGATACCGGAGGAGACGTCGTCGGGTCCCTGACGAAGAGGCCGCGCTGTATGAGGTGTACCGCGCGGCCAAGCAGACTCTGTGGCTGGCCATCGGCGAGTCGAGGACGCGAGCCAGGGAAGAGATGTTGGAGACTCTAGACGGGGATCCGTGGGGGCGCCCTTATCGCGCGGTTCGAGGGAAACTTCGAGCCGCGGCGCCTCCGCTTACGGAGAGTCTCCAACCCGAGCTGCTGGAGGAGGTGGTTGCAGCCCTCTTCCCGGCCAGAGCGGAGCACACTCCGCCGCCGATGGCTTTGCCCACGGCCGCAGAGTCTGCAGAAGAAGAGGAGGAGAACGCCATCAGCGTCCCAGAGGTGACACAGGCAGAGATGAGGGCAGCCGTGATGCGGCTCCGGGCCAAGAACGTGGCTCCGGGGCCCGACGGGATCCACGGCTGCGTGTTGGCCCTCGCTCTGAAAGAGCTCGAGCCCCAACTGAGAGGACTCTACACAGCGTGTCTTGAGCGGGGCCAGTTTCCCACTTTGTGGAAATCTGGTCGTCTGGTCCTGCTCAGGAAGGCGGGGCGCCCGGCGGACTCGTCGTCCGCGTACCGGCCCATAGTGCTGCTAGACGAGGTGGGCAAGCTGTTCGAGCGAGTAATCGCAGCCCGCCTCGTCGGCCACTTGTGCAGAGAGGGGCCGGACCTGGACGACAGTCAGTTTGGGTTTCGGCATGGGCGCTCCACGATACACGCTGTGTCGCGGGTTAGAGTCCTGGCGGAGGAAGCGGTGTCTCGGGGCGGGGTGATGTTGGCGGTGTCCTTGGACATATCCAACGCCTTCAACACCCTGCCCTGGAGTTGTATTCGGGAGGCACTGCGCTATCATGGTGTGCCTCCCTACCTCCGCCGCATCGTTGGGGCTTATCTGTCGGAGAGGTGTGTCACCTACGTGGGACGTGATGGCGGAAACCAGCGCCGCATGTCGTGCGGTGTTCCGCAGGGCTCGGTCTTAGGGCCGCTCCTGTGGAACATCGGGTACGACTGGGTGCTGAGGGGCGAGCTCAGGCCGGGGGTAGACCTGACGTGTTATGCGGACGACACGCTGGTCACTGCCCGGGGGAGCTCGCACAGGGAAGCAGCGTTGCTGGCGACGGCTGCGGTCTCACAGGTGGTGAGCCGCATACGTCGCCTAGGCCTGGAGGTGGCCCTCAGCAAGTCGGAGGCTATGGTGTTCCATGGCCCCCGGCGGGCGCCGGCACCCGGCTCACATATTGTGGTCGGGGGGGCTCGGATCGCTGTCGAGGGTACCATGAAGTACCTAGGATTGGTCCTCGACAGCCGGTGGGACTTCGGGCCCCACTTCCGACGGCTGGCGCCCAAGTTGCTGGGCGCTGCTGGTGCGCTCTCAACGCTGCTTCCCAATCTGGGGGGCCCGAGCGCCGCTTGTAGGCGGCTATACGTGGGGATCGTGCGATCGATGGCCCTTTACGGGGCCCCGATCTGGGCGGCTGACCTGACGGCCGGGAGCATCGCCGTCATGCGGAGACCACAGAGGGCGATGGCCGTCAGAGTCATCCGGGGGTATCGCACGATCTCCTACGAGGCGGCTTGTGCACTGGCCGGATCCCCGCCCTGGGACCTGGAGGCGAAAGTACTCGCGTCATCGTATCGGTGGCGCGAGGAAGCGCGGGCGCGGGGCGAGCGACCGATGCAGCGACATGTGGAGCTGCATCGGTCTCAGCTTCGTGAGGTCCTGGTGGCGGAATGGCGGGACAGGCTTTCGCGCCCTACCGCCGGCCTCGACGTCGTCGAGGCGGTCCGGCCGGTGCTCGAGCGTTGGCTCGGGAGGAGGCACGGCTCCCTGTCGTTTCGGGTGACGCAGGTACTCTCGGGGCACGGTTGCTTCGGGAAGTACCTGTGTCGCATAAACAGGGAGCCGGACGCCCGGTGTCACCACTGCGTCGACTGTCGGGAGGACACGGCGCGGCATACGCTGGCAGAGTGTGCCGCTTGGGAGGAGCCGCGCCGTGCCCTCGTCTCTGGAGTAGGCAGTGACCTTTCGCTGCCGGCCGTCGTGAATTCCATGGCCGGCAGTGAGGAGTCCTGGGACGCGGTGGTTTCCTTCTGCGAGACAGTCATCTCGCAGAAGGAGGCTGCGGAAAGGGAGCGGGAGATTGCTTCTGCTAACCCGATCCGCAGCAGGCGCACCGGGCGTCGGCGGAGGGCGGACAACGCCCTCTTCCGGCCCCCCTAAATGGGTCCAGGGGCGACGGACTCGGGGACGTCCGTCCCCCCCCACACATCAGGACCCGAGGTGGCGGCGCGTAGTGTTCCACGCGCGCCCCTCTGAGACGTCGCGGGGGGAGTCAAACACCTCACTCCCCCCCCTGACCCGAGAGGAGGCCCGCGGTGGAGGGCCGGCACCAGCCGGGGGTTGCGGAAGATTCTTTCGTTCCCGCGACCCCCGGCGTAAGTGTGAGTCGGAACACCGGGGTGGTTTTTAGTCAGTAAGAGTCTGACAGACCCCTCCGCCCGCCCCAGGGCGGAGGACATCCATGAGGATTTTCCACCCCGAGATCAAAAAAAAAAAAAAAAAAAAAAAAAAAAAAAAAAAAAAAAAAAAAAAAAAAAAAAAAAAAAAAAAAGGTTAGGTTAGGTTAGGTTCCCCCCCGAAGGGTTCCCGCATTGTCGTTGCGGGGGGGCTCAGTAGCCGTGGGTGCCCAACCACGGTGAAGCCAAGAGGAACCCGAGGAGGGGCCGCTCGTCGGGCTTTTTGACCCAAGCCCATGACGTAGCGGCCAACGTGTAGGTTGCGGTGGCGACATCGCAACTGAGGCGGGCCGCGATGCCGTGTATCGGGGGCATCGCGGCTGCGGTTTCGGGGCCGCGGCTGGAGAGGTGTATTGCGGTACAGCGCTCTCCCTCCCTGCCGCGGCCTTGACGGGGTCGCCACCGTCCGATGGCGAACGCGGTGGGGCCGCAGGGGAAGAGGAGTGTCGGTAGGTCGTAGGCCGCTCTCCCTATCCTCTGCGGCCGAAAATTGGTAGACGGCGGGGCCAATTACCTGACCCGTCGAAGAGGGGCCAAGGGCGCCTAGACAAGGGGCTGTCTGGCGCCCATGTGCTGGTTTGGTCCCTGGGTTGGTCACGGCGTGCCATGTGTTCTGGTGCGCCGGTGATGAAAGAGGAGGGGCCCGCTGCGGCGGGCTGGCACCAGTCGGGGGTTGCGGAAGATTCTTTCGTTCCCGCGACCCCCGGCGTAGGTGTGAGTCGGAACACCGGGGTGGTTTTTAGTCAGTAAGAGTCTGACAGACCCCTCCGCTCGCCCCAGGGCGGAGGACATCCATGAGGATTTTCCACCCCGAGACCAAAAAAAAAAAAAAAAAAAAAAAAAAACAAAAAAAAAAAAAAAAAAAAAAAAAAAAAAAAAAAAAAAAAAAAAAAGGTTAGGTTAGGTTAGGTTAGGTTGGGGGACCACCCCACAGTGCTTGCGTCCACGTCGCGTCCCCTGGAAACGACCCAGTTCTGACCACCGTAACGGAGTGGCAGACTGGGTTGGCCAAAGTGCACTGTGCTGTCGTAGCGTATTTTAATCCATTTTCGTATTTTATTGTTATTTTATGTCGGAATCTACGGCACCTGCGGAGGCTATGCCTAAACCCTCGCGGGAAGCCTCCGGGCGTTTTAAAAAAGGCCCTTCTCAGGGCCAACCAAAAGGCCCTTCTCAGGGCCAACCAAAAGGCCCTTCTCAGGGCCAACCAAAAGGCCCTTCTCAGGGCCAACCAAAAGGCCCTTCTCAGGGCCAACCCAACGACCCTTCTCAGGGCCACGCCGGCGACGCCTTGGCGTCGGATGCTGACCGCGCACCATCTGCGGCCAGCTTCTTCAGCAGGCCGGACGAGATGTCGGACTCCGACGGTTCCATTATGGACACGTCGGCGGCCGAGAGCGACCGCCCAAAGCGGAAGAGGGCCGATCTGAGGAGCCCCCGGACCGTATCCGGGGGCTCCTCGGAGTCGGTAGGAAGTAGGGCGAAGAAGAAGCCGAAATCAAAAAAGGCTTCGACTTCTACTTCGGCCTCTGCGGCGCAACTCCAGGATGACCTGGAGGAGACGGTGGCCACCAAGGAGCGGCAGGCAAAAGCCACCAAGAAAACGGTGTCGGACACCCACGACGTCGGTCTGGCAGAGGCCCAACGCCAGTTGGACCTGTCACGGCGGGTGCAGCTCCAGCAAGACCTGGAGGAGCGGGTTGCGGCCAAGGAGCAACGGACGCGCGCCGCCCGAGCCAAGTCCGGGTACGGCGCGTCGCGCGTACTGTATGCGGACCACTCCCTGGCCGAGTTGGAGCTGATGGCTGAGGAGGACGAAGAGGAGATAATTGAGGTCGCCTCTAAGTCCTCCAATTTAAAGGGGACTTTCCAAAAGTCCCTCAAATGCAGGGCCGCGAGCATGCGTGGCATCATCGGGGAGCTGGTGCAGCGCAAGGCGACCGATGAGACTCGGCAACTGCAGGCGAAAGTTGATCGCCTGCAGTCAGAGGTCAGCCAGCTGCATCAGAAGCTGGCTGAAGCCACGGCCCGGCCAAACCAAGCTGAGCCGAGACCAGCGGCTGAGGTCCCTTCCTCCAACCTTGAGGATATAATCCGCAAGGTCGTCACGGAGGAAAGGGCCTTCACAAGAGCCTGTCTTGCGGGCATTGAGGACAGGCTCTTGCCAGAGAAGCGCCTCCGACCACCGCTCGCAGCTGACAATAGGCCATGCGAGCCAGAGCTGCCTTCCCAGAGGGAAGACGCCCATCTCCCGTCCACCACCCCATCCAACCAGCAGGGGTGGACGAAGGTGGGCAAAAAGAAGTCAAGGACGGTGGCTGCCTCTGCTGCCCCCGCCACCACTCCTCCCGGCCCATCCCAGACTACGGGCAAGGGAAAGGGGAAGGGGAACACGTCAGCCACCAAGCCCACCGCTGCTGCGCCGAAGAGGAAATTGGTTCCTCCCAAGACCGCAGCCGTAGTGGTGACGCTCACCACTGAGGCTGCGGAGCGGGGGGAGACGTACGCGTCCATCATGATGCGGGCGCGTACCAATGCCGATCCTACCCAACTGGGGATCGGCAAAGTCTCATGCCGCCGGACCCAGGCCGGAGCTCGAATTTTCGAGTTTCCGGGGCCTCAGGGCGGCGCCAATGCGAACCTCTTCGCCAGCAAATTGAAAGAGGTCATCGCGGACGCGGCCAGTGTCGCCAGGCCCGTGAAGTCTGTGGCCTTGGAGGTGACCGACCTGGACGACTCGGTCACCAAGGAGGAGGTGGTGGCGGCGGTCGCAGCAATGGGGGGCTGTGCCGTCACAGCGGTGCAAAGTCGGGCCATCAGGCCCGGCCGCGGTGGCATGGGCACCATTCGTCTTGAGTGCCCAGTCACCGCAGCTATAGCCGTCCTCGCCAAGGGACGCCTTGCAGTCGGGTTCAGCTCGGGTGTAGTCCGGGCACTTGCAGCCAAGCCATTGCGCTGCTACAAGTGTTTTGGAGTCGGACACACTCGGGCCCTTTGTCCGTCCGAGGTCGACAGGGCGGACAAATGCTACCGCTGCAGCAAGGACGGGCACAAGTCCGCCTCCTGCGACGCTGCCACGCCGCACTGCGCGGTGTGTGCCGCCAGTGGCTGCCCGGCAGGCCACGTAATGATGGGGAGGAACTGCAACCCTCCCCCTAAGAAGGGCAAAACGCAGGCGCCAATCCGGCCTGCCGCTGCCACCGCCGTCCCTGAGGCTGGGACTTCGGCGGCTGTGGAGGGGGGTGCAATGTCTGATTGATGGACAGGGTCAGACATCGCATCCTCCAGGCGAACACCAACCACTGCAGAGCAGCCCAGGATCTGCTGATGCAGACCATGGCTGAGTGGTTGGTGGACGTGGCGGTGGTTGCCGAGCCGTACTCGGTCCCTGGCCGTTGGCTGGGTGATCGGGACGGAACGGTGGCATTGGTTACGCGGTCCTCCACGGACTCCCCTCCCCTCTCGCTATTAGAGAAGGGACCGGGATACGTGGCCGCCGCGTGGGGAGAATTAGCCCTGGTGAGGGTGTATTTCTCCCCAAATCAGGTGGAGGTCAGCAGGCAACGGGTGCGGGGGCACCCTTGCCTGTATTGCACAGACCACCACCAGTGTCGGACGGGAATGGCCAGGTGTTCCCGGCCATTCCCGTAGCCCCCCATCCTGGGGAGCATGCGGGGCCCGCTAGATAGGCGGGCATGCGCCGGGAGGGTCGTGGATGTAAAGGCTACGCCAGTTTCCCATGGCCCTCCCATCACGGCGAAGCGGGAACACCGCTGAGTTTTAGTGGGTATACTGTCCTTCTGACAGGAGTCCCACACACCCCGTCTCGTCCCCCCACGAGCGGCAGTGCATAAAGCATTTCTCAGCGTCAAAAAAAAAAAAAAAAAAAAAAAAAAAAAAAAAAAAAAAAAAAAAAAAAAAAAAAAAAAAAAAAAAAAAAAAATTTTTTGGTTAGGTTAGGTTAGGTTAGGTTAGGTTAGGTTAGGTTAGGTTAGGTTGGGGGATCCCCCACAGCGCATACTTCCTCGTAGTATCCCCTGGGCAACGCCGTGTCTGACCACCGTAACGGAGTGGCAGACCGGTGGCTAAAGTGCGCTGTGATTCGTAGACAAACGCGGTCGTCTACGAACATGAGTAAGAAAGGACCAAGCCGTGACGCCTCTGGGCGTTTTTGTTTTTATCCGGGTCACTCTTCACAGGGTGATTCAAACGGCCCTTCTCAGGGCCAACCCAACGGCCCTTCTCAGGGCCAACCCAACGGCCCTTCTCAGGGCCAATCCAACGGCCCTTCTCAGGGCCAACCCAACGGCCCTTCTCAGGGCCAACCCAAAGGCCCTTCTCAGGGCCACGCCGGCGGCGCCTTGGCGTCGGAAGCTGACCGCGCACCATCTGCGGTCAGCTTCTTCTGCAGGCCGGACGAGGTGTCGGACTCCGACGGATCCAACATGGACACGTCGGCGGCCGAAAGCGACCGCCCCAAGCGGAAGAGGGGCGATCTGAGGCTCGGGTCCGGGGGCTCCTCGGAGTCGGTTGGAAGTAGGGCGAAGAAGAAGTCGAAGGCAAAAAAGGCTTCGACTTCTGCTTCGGCTTCTTCTCACGATGTGGGATTGGTGGACGCCGAGCGCCAGCTAAACCTGGCGAAGAGGGAGCAAATCCAGGAGGACCTGGAGGAGAGGGTCGCTGCTAAGGAGCGGCAGGCGCAAGCCGCCAGGTCGAGGGCCGGATATGGTGTATCTAATGTACTGTATGCTGACCACTCCCTGGCGGACTTGGAGCGCATGGCTCTGGAGGACAAGGAGGAGGTTCTGGAGGTCGCCTCAAAGTCCTCCAATTTGAAGGGGACCTTCCAGAAGGCCCTCAAATGCCGGGCCGCCAGCATGCACGGCATCGTGCTTGAGCTGGTGAAGCGAACGGCCACGGACGAAACGCGGCAGCTGCAGGCGAAGGTGGATCGCCTGCAGGCGGAAGTCAGCCAGCTTCACCAGAAGCTTGCTGAGGTTACGGCCCGGCCTGCTCAGTCTGCCCCAGGTGCGGTGGAAGGAGGCTCCTCCTCCCCTGCCAGCCTTGAGGCATTAATCCGCGGGGTGGTGATGGAGGAGAGGGCCTTCATTAGGGCCTGCTTTGCAGGCATTGAGGACCGGCTCTTGCCAGAAAGGCGGCTCCGCCCGCCGCTAGCGGCGGATAAGAGGCCACCGCCAATTGAGCCGGAACCTGCGCCACTGGGAGGCCAAGCATCGGGGGGGCAGCCTGAAGCCCCAAAGCCCTCCAAGGGCAAAGGCAAGGGCAAGGGGACCACGGTGGCCCCTCAAACGCCCACCACGAGTGCGGAGGGAGCTACTGGGTCGTCCGCCACCCCAGCGGCCCCCCAGAACTCGCAGGGTGAAGACGCCCTTCTTCCCTCCACCACCCCGTCCAACGGGTCGTGGACGGAAGTGGTCAGGGGGGGGAAGGCGAAAAAGCCAACCCCCAAGCCCGCTGCGACTGCTCCTGCAGCCGAAAAGGGTCCAGCTGGCGGGAGGAAGCTGGTTCCTCCCAAAACCGCGGCCGTCGTGGTGACCATCACCCCGGAGGCCGCGGAGCGAGGCGAAACGTACGAGTCCGTCCTAAGACGGGCTCGTACCAACGCGGACCCCTCTCAGCTGGGGATCAGCGGCATCACGTGCCGCCGAACCCAAACCGGGGCTCGAATCTTTGAGTTCCCGGGGGAGCAGCGCGGCGCCAACGCGGACCTCTTCGCAAAGAAGTTGCGAGAGGTCATCGCGGATGTGGCAACGGTCGTCAGGCCTGTGAAGACCGCTTCCTTGGAGGTGGCCGATCTGGAGGATTCGGTCACTAAAGAGGACGTGGTGGCGGCCGTTGCGGCGGCTGGAGGCTGCGACGTTGGCGCAGTGAAGGCTGGAGCCATCAGGCTCGGACGCCGCGGCATGGGCACCATCCGCATCGAGTGCCCAGTCGCCGCAGCTGGGGCGGTACTGCGTACTGCGACCAAGGGACGGCTGCTTGTGGGGCTCGGCTCGGCTGTGATCCGGCCACTTGAAGACCAGCCAATGCGCTGCTTCAAGTGCTTCGCGCTTGGCCACACCCGAGCCACGTGTCCCTCCAAGTCCGACTGGGGAGACTGCTGCTTCAGATGCGGGCAGGAGGGACACAAGAGTGCCACTTGCCACGCCGCCACCCCACACTGTGCGGCGTGTGAGGGCACTGGCCGCCCCGCGGACCACAAGATGTCGGGCAGGAGCTGCAAGCCTCCCGCGAGGAAGGGCATAGTGCCGGCGCAGGTTCGCCGTGTTGCTACCACCGCCGCCGTCATCGCCGCTGCAGCTCCTGCGGCGGTAAATGAGGAGGGTGTGATGTCGGAATGATGTTTTCCGACTACCGCATCCTCCAAGCGAATGGCACTACGGCGCGGTCTCCCACAGACTCCCCTCCCCTCTCGCTATTAGAGAGGGGACCGGGATACGTGGCCGCCGCGTGGGGAGAAGTAGCCCTTAAGGGCATCTATTTCTCCCCAAACCAGGTGGAGGTCAGCAGGCAACGGGTGCGAGGGCACCCTTGCCTGTATTGCACAGGCCTCCACAAGTGTCGGACGGGAATGGCCAGGTGTTCCCGGCCATTCCCGTAGCCACCCCCCAACCCGGGGGGCATGCGGGGCCCGCCAGCTAGGCGGGCATACGCCGGGAGGGTTGTGGATGTAAAGGCTACGCCAGTTTCCCATGGCCCTCCCATCACGGCGAAGTGGGAACACCGCTGAGTTTTAGTGGGTATACTGTCGTTCCGACAGGAGTCCCACACACCCCGTCTCGTCCCCCACGAGCGGCAGTGCATAAAGCATTTCTCAGCGTAAAAAAAAAAAAAAAAAAAAAGGTTAGGTTTTTTTTTTTTTTTTTTTTTTTTTTTTTTTTTTTTTTTTTTTTTTTTTTTTTTTTTTTTTTTTTTCCTGTCCGGGCGCAAGGCCCGGCCCGCGAGCTAACCTCTAACATTATTAGAGTCCTTATTTAACTGTGTATGGGATGTACTACGGGGTTCTTTATTTATTTATATCTTCAGTTTTTTATTTATTTACTATTTTATAGTGTGGCTCAATACATATCAGCACAGGTTCTATTTTATACATTTCCTTATTCTAACATACTTTTTATATCCAGACGGGATACATGGTTTTTATATCTATATACTATACTTTACATTTTCTTATTTTAACATATTTAAACATATTTCCAGGTGGGGTGCATGGTTTCTTATCTATGGTTTACTTATTTCTATTTAATCTATTACATTTCTTATCTAGTTGGCTATATACCTTAATTCTAGACATCTTATTTTATACACATCATTTAGACTTTATTTTCTAATTACACTTTTATTCTATGCTAGTCAATATTATTTCACTAATATATATATAGCATGTATTTATTATACTATTTATTCCTATTTATAACGCTTTTTGCAATGTCTATTATGTACTCTAAAAATATATTTCTCATTCTTCTATTTGACATAAATAGCGGGAAGTTATCGACTGTCATCCTGCTCTCCAGCTTATTCTCAACCTCGAGTCTTTTCAGAGCGTGAACAGGGCAGTCAGTCAAAATATGTTGGACCGTTTCGGGAATCCCTGACTGGCAGATGCACGATGAGTTCTCTTTGCACTTGAAGCGATTCAGGTACTCCGAGAACCCACCGTGCCCCGTCAGTACTTGGGTGGTGACATTGGATGGGATCATTTGACGGACAGTTTTGTAGGAAGTGATTACGTCGGGAAGGAATAATTTTGTCACCTTTGCTCTGGCGCTATCTCTGTATCGCCGGTTCCATTCATCAATCGACCCCTTTCGGATCTGTCGCTTGATGTATGAAACCGGGCGGTTAGGTTAGGTTAGGTTAGGTTAGGTTAGGTTAGGTTAGGTTGGGGGACCACCCCACAGTGCTTGCGTCCACGTCGCGTCCCCTGGAAACGACCCAGTTCTGACCACCGTAACGGAGTGGCAGACTGGGTTGGCCAAAGTGCACTGTGCTCTCGTAGCGAATTTTAATTTTATCTTGCGTTGCCGTCTACGAGCCTGCGGAGGCTATGCCGACACCTGCGCGGGACGCCTTAGGGCGATTTTTAAAACCAAAAGGCCCTTCTCAGGGCCAACCCAAAGGCCCTTCTCAGGGCCATCCCAAAGGCCCTTCTCAGGGCCAACCAAAAGGCCCTTCTCAGGGCCACTCCGGCGCTTCGGCGCCAGAGACTGGCCGCGCGCTGTCTGCGACCAGTTTCTTCGGAGGGGCGGACGAGTCGTCTGATAACGACTCCATTATTAGTATGTCGGATGCGGACGACTCTCGGTCGAGGAAGCGGGTCGCTTCGTCCGGGGGCTCCCCGGAGACTAAGAGGCCGACGGTGGCTGCGGATAGCCATGACGTTGGGCTCGCGGACGCCCAACGCCAGTTGGACCTGGCTCGGCGGACGCAGCTCCAGCAAGAGCTGGAGGAGCGGGTGGCCGCCAAAGAGAAGCGGGCGCACGTCGCCCGGGCAAAGTCCGGGTATGGTGCGTCCCGCGTTCTATACGCAGACCACTCTGTAGCAGAGCTGCAGAAAATGGCGGAGGAGGACGAGGAGGAGATTGTCGAGGTCGCCTCTAAGTCCTCCAACCTAAAGGGGACCTTCCAGAAGGCCCTCAAGAGCCGGGCCGCGAGCTTGCGCGGTGTCGTCGCGGAGCTGGTCCAGCGGACGACCACCGACGAGACGCGGCAACTGCAGGCGAGGGTGGATCGCCTGCAGACAGAGGTCAGCCGGCTTCATCAGAGGCTGGCTGAAGCCACGGCCCGGCCACAACAAGCCGGGACGAGCCCTGCGGCAGAGGGCCCCGCCTCCTCCAACCTTGAGGATATCATCCGCAAGGTCGTAATGGAGGAGAGGGCCTTCACAAGAGCCTGCTTAGCAGGAATCGAGGACCGGCTCTTGCCGGAGACACGGCTCCGACCGCCGCTTGCGGCGGATAAGAGGCAGCGTGAGCCGGAGCCGTCCTCCTCCCAGGTGGAAGACGCCCTCCTGCCTGCGACCACCCCGTCCAACGAGTGGACGGAGGTGAAAAAGAAAGGGAAGGGAAAAGGGAAAAAGTCGGTGACGGCTGTCCCTGTCATCCCTGCCACCACCGCTCCCAGCCGGTCGCAGACGACCGAAAAAGGTACGGGGAAGGGGAAAGGGAGGGTGAAGGGGCGACTCGTCCCCCCAAAAACCGCGGCCGTCGTGGTGACGCTCACCGCGGAGGCTGCGGGGCGAGGGGAGACGTACGCGTCCCTTTTCGTGCGGGCGCGTACCAATGCCGATCCCACCCAACTGGGGATCGGTAGGGTATCTTGCCGACGCACTCAAACCGGGGCTCGAATATTCGAGTTCCCGGGGGCAGAGGGGAATGCCCATGCGGACCTCTTTGCAGCCAAGCTGCAAGAGGTCATTGCGGATTCGGCCAAGGTGGCCCGACCGGTCAAGTTGGCGGCCATAGAGGTGACGGACCTCGACGACTCCGTCACCAAGGAGGAGGTGGTGGCGGCGGTCGCAGCGATAGGGGGCTGTGGCGTCGCGGCGGTCCAAGGCCGGGACATAAGGCCCGGCCGCGGAGGTATGGGCGCCATTCGCCTCACGTGCCCAATTGCCGCTGCCAAAGCCGTCCTTGCCAAGGGACGGCTCACAGTCGGCTTCAGCTCGGGTGCAGTCCGGGCGCTCGAGGACCAGCCTCTGCGGTGCTATAGGTGCCTCGGCATTGGCCACACCCGGCCCCTGTGTCCGTCCACGGTAGACAGGACGGACACTTGCTACCGCTGCGGCAGGGAGGGCCACAAAGCCGCCTCCTGCGAGGTCGCCACGCCGCACTGCGCGGTGTGTGCCGCCAGTGGCTGCCCGGCAGGCCACGTGATGAAGGGGAGGAACTGCAATCCTCCCCTCAAGCGGGGCAAAGTGCAGGCGCCGAGTGGGCCTGCTGCTGCGGCTAGCACCGTCGTTCCTGCAGCGGCGGCGGAGGAGGGGGGTGCGATGTCCGACTGATGGATAGGGTCGAACATCGCATCCTACAGGCAAACACGGTGGACGTGGTAGTGGTTGCCGAGCCGTACTCTTTGGCATTGTTGTCGCGGTCTTCCACGGACTCCCCTCCCCTCTCGCTCTTGGAGAGGGGACCGGGATACGTGGCCGCCGCGCGGGGAGAATTAGCCCTGGTGAGGGTGTATTTCTCCCCAAATCAGGTGGAGGTCAGCAGGCAACGGGTGCGGGGGCACCCTTGCCTGTATTGCACAGACCTCCACCAGTGTCGGACGGGAATGGCCAGGTGTTCCCGGCCATTCCCGTAGCCCCCCAACTGGGGGGGCATGCGGAGCCCGCCACGTAGGCGGGCATGCGCCGGGAGGGTCGTGGATGTAAAGGCTACGCCAGTTTCCCATGGCCCTCCCATCACGGCGAAGCGGGAACACCGCTGAGTTTTAGTGGGTATACTGTCCTTCTGACAGGAGTCCCACACACCCCGTCTCGTCCCCCACGAGCGGCAGTGCATAAAGCATTTCTCAGCGTCAAAAAAAAAAAAAAAAAAAAAAAAAAAAAAAAAAAAAAAAAAAAAAAAAAGGTTAGGTTAGGTTCAAGAAGACGGCTCCGGGCCCCGACGGTGTCCCGGCGAGAGTGGTGGCGATCGCCGCCACCCAAATGGAGGAGCGGTTTCGGGACCTCTTCAGCGCATGCTTTGCGTCTGGAAGGTTCCCGAAACCATGGAAGGAGGGACAACTGTGCCTCCTTCGCAAGGAGGGCCGCCCGGCAGACTCCCCCTCGGCATACCGGCCCATCGTTCTGCTCGATGAGGTCGGTAAGATGTTCGAGGGGATAATCGCTGCCCGCCTGAAGAGCCATCTGCGGTGCATCGGGCCGGACTTGTCGGACGCTCAGTACGGCTTTCGGGCTGAGCGTTCGACGGTGGACGCGCTGGCCTGCCTCAAGGGGCAGGTGAAGGATGCGATGGAGGCGGAGGAGGGGTCGAAGGAGACGTCAGTTCGACGCTCATCTCCGACTCCTCCTCCCAGGTGGAGGCCAGCAGGCAACGGGTGCGGGGGCACCCTCGCCTGCATCGCACAGGCCTCCACCAGTGCCGGACGGGAATGGCCAGGTGTTCCCGGCCATTCCCGTAGCCCCCCAGTCAGGGGGGCATGCGGGGCCCGCCAGCTAGGCGGGCATGCGCCGGGAGGGTCGTGGATGTAAAGGCTACGCCGGTTTCCCATGGCCCTCCCATCACGGCGATGCGGGAACACCGCTGAGTTTTAGTGGGTATACTGTCCTTCTGACAGGAGTCCCACACACCCCGTCTCGTCCCCCACGAGCGGCAGTGCATAAAGCATTTCTCAGCGTCAAAAAAAAAAAAAAAAAAAAGGTTAGGTTAGGTTTTTTTTTTTTTTTTTTTTTTTTTTTTTTTTTTTTTTTTTTTTTTTTTTTTTTTTTCTAATTCCTCTGACTGAAGTCAAAGCCTGTGTTCTCTTTTTTTAATTAAGCGCAAAGGGGAAAAATCCATCATGGACGCCTGGGAAGGGAGGACCCAGGCAGTGCCGGACTGTACCGGCTAAAAAACCGCCAATGGCTATTATTTATTTTATTTTATTTTTGTTTGGGCTGTGCCGCTTGGGCTTATGCTCTTTTTTCTTTTTCTTTTTTTACATCTTATTGCTATTCAATCTTAACCGTTTACCCACCACCTTAACAAACTACAATTTTTACCCATATTATATGTTTCTTATTACTATTACAGTCTCCTTATATATCTAGTTACATATTTCTTAGAACTACTTAAATGTACTTTCTATTTCTTAACACTACTACATTTATTGACTACAGTTCATACAATTTAGGACTAATTCTGATTACAGATCATACATACACCTTATTTCTTAAAATATTTCTTACAACTACTTATAAATGTGGGCACTTTGATACTTTATAGTTGTTGACAATGTTTCTTTTCAGTTTATACCTACTGTTTTCAATGCTTGACCCTAATATTATGTACAATATTATTCAAACATTCTTTCTTACACACTTTTGTTTCTTTTTATGACCTTTTCACAAATTTTTACGCAGTATTCTAAACACAGTTCTCTCTTTTTACCCTTCATAATATGCCACATATTTTCTGCATTTAGTTTAGTGTCGAGTACATGCTCAGCCTCAAGCCTCTCCCTGTCATAGACAGGGCAGTTGAACAATATATGTGGCACCGTTTCAGCAATCTCAGGATCGCAAATGCACGATGGGCTCTCTTTGCACTTAAAGCGGTTTAAGTATTCCGAGAACCCACCGTGCCCCGTCATAATCTGGGTAGTAATACTACTGATTTTACACTTCCTGATTATCCTGTAGGCCGCCACCGCATCCGGGAAGAACAGTTTGGTCACGGAAGCAGTTTCTCCAGAGCTGTATCTCTGGTTCCATACGTCAAGAGTTGCTGTTCGGATGCATCGCTTGACATACGAAACCGGGCACAGATCGTAATCAGGCTTCCGTTTGGAACCTTCAGCGGCTCTCTTGGCTAGTTCATCGGCCCTCTCATTCCCCTCCAGTCCCGCGTGAGCTTTTATCCAAAACAAGGTGACAGCCTTGTTTTGGGTAGATATGGACCTTAGGTTCGCCCTTGCCTCAACTGCCAAGGGGTGGTGTCGGTTGTGGTTCTGAATGGTTTGGAGGGCCGCCATAGAATCGCTGAAAATTCCAAACGACAGCGCACTGTGCTTTAGGATCTCCCTTGTTGCGACGCATATCGCCAGAAGCTCGGCCTGGTAAACGGTGGAGTAGTGTGGGAGAGCAAGCTTGAGAGCTTTGGTCTCGGCGCTACCGTTCCATAGAGACAGCGCCGCTCCAACCTTGCCCCCAATCTTGCTCCCGTCCGTAAAGATACGAACTTCAAGTTCGTTCTGGGCATCTAATTGCTCTTGGTTTACCAGGCTTATGAGCTCTAGCTCAGCGCGCTCTGCGGGGTGTGGAGCCTCCATTGCCGAGGCGGTCTGCTCGACCCTCCTGTCGCCAAGTGCTGGCTGAGGCACCCCTCTCCTGGCCTCGTATAGCGATGCCGCTTCGCGAACTCGCATATCGAGAGGTAGTATCCCAGCCAGCACCAGCGCGGAGTTCAAGGAGACCGTCCGGTATCCTTTACACAGCTTTTGTGCAATACCGCGCTGAACTGCTCCCAACTGCTTCCTAATGCCCAGCTTCTCAACGGCCGGGGCCCATACGCTGGCGGCGTACAGGATGACTGGTTCGACGGTGGCCACATATATTATCCTGATGACTTCCGGGTGAAGTCCCCAGCTGGTTTTTGCTGCCCTGGTTAACTGCTTGTGGATGCCTATTGCCTTTCTGCACACATTTGCGACGTGTGTGTTGAAAGTCAGCTGTTTGTCGATGGTGACACCCAGTATTTTGATCTCATTGGACATGGCAATGTCGATCCCGCCCATGCTCAGGCGCGGGGTGTCAAATTTCAGTTTGCGCGTTATGACCATTGCATTTGTTTTTTGTGGGGCAAATTTGAGTTTGTTTTGAACACCCCACGTCCGAACATGTTCGAGAGCGGCATTGGCACGTCCCTCGATCTCCAGCGCGGTGTCACCATCGAAAATCAGCACGACGTCGTCTGCAAAAGCCTGGCAATAGTTATCCCTAGCTTCCAGGCTCTTTAGGAGCGGGTCCAGCAACAGGTTCCAAAGTATTGGCCCCCCAATAGAACCCTGCACACAGCCCTTGCTTGTGGCCTTGCAGTACTCTTCACCTGCGTACCTGACCCTGACCCTTCGGTTCTCGAGATAGCTGTCGATGACCCTCCTCAAGCCGACTGGACACTGTTCCTCAGCCAGACGGACCCTTATGGCTGGCCACCATGCACTGTCGAAGGCTCCCTCTATGTCCAATGATATTAGGACTACAATTTTCTTAAGTTTCAGCTTACCGCGTATATGTTGCATTAGTGCATAGAGGGAGTCCTCGGTGCTCTTCTGGGGCATGAATCCGTACTGACGAGTACTCATCCGGGGAATCAGATGAAACTTGAGGCGGGCCACCAACATCTTCTCGTAAATCTTTCCAAGGATTGGTAAGAGGCCGATTGGTCTGTACGCCTTTGGGGTGCTGTAGTCGGTTTTTCCAGGCTTCTTTAAAATAATTACAGTCGCCTCCTTCCAGATCTCGGGGAAGAGGCAACTTCTCAAGCAGCCATTGAGGAGAGCCAATGCTACCTCAGGGGCAGCTTTAATAGCCTGGCAGCAAATGTCGGCAGTGAAGCCGTCTGCTCCTGGCGCTTTTTTGGCGTTGAAGGACACGCTCGCTGCCATCAGCTCAGCCATCGTGAATGGTGGATCGCATGACTCATCTTGCCCTCCAGCATTCACGACGTCGGCTTTCTCTCTGATAAGGCGGTGGCAGGAGCTGTCAGTGCCTGAGTGGTCTTCTGGGTAGAAGTTTTCCGCCAGTAGCTGAACCGAGCCTTTTGCGTCCAGTACCTCCCCGTCCTTTGCTAAAGGCTGGTCCTCTCCTCTTCCCTTGGTCCTTCCTATCACCCGGTAGATACCTTCCCAAACCCCTTCTTTGTCCTGCCTTGTGCAGAAGTTTTTCCAGCTCTCGATTTCGTCTTTGGCTGCCTCCTTCTCATACTCAACTTTCTGTTTCAGGTACTCTTCAACGACCTTCGGTCTTCGGATTGGTGCTGCGTTCCTAACTCTACGTTTCATGGTGGCGACCTTTTTCTTCATCCCCTCGAGTTTCTCGGACCACCACGGCAAGGTAAGTATATCTTTTGTTTTCTTCATCGGCATTGATGAAGTGCATGCGTCTTTTATTAAATTTGTATATGAATTTGTAATTATGTTAATGTGATCAGCTGTGTTTAATTTATCTATTTCAATTTTGTTTATTTTATTTGCCTGCATTAATTGGCCGAGTTTCTCACGAAACTCGGACCAATTAGCTTTCTTTGTATTAAAAATTCTTGTTGTTCTGTTAATTTGGATTCCTTTTGATCTTTTTAGTTTTACGTTAAAAACGATGCCGTTGTGATCCGAGCTCGTGAGGCCCTCGTCTACCTTCCAGTTGTCCACCAGGTCCAAAATATCAGTAGAACAAACTGTGATGTCAACGTGGCTACTGTATCTGATCCCTCCTCTGGTCGTGTCAAAAGTCGGAATTTCCCCTCTGTTGAGTATGTTCAGGTCTAGCTCGCCGAGAAATCCGGAAACTTCTTCGCCCCTGCGGTCGATGGACAAGCTTCCCCACCAGGTGCTCTTAGCGTTTGCATCTCCTCCAAGAATCCACATTTTGGAGCCCAGCAGTTCCTCAACGCGTTTGAGGTGGTTGAGGTATGGCTCAATTGGCTGGTCTGGCTCAAAGTAAAAGGAGACTAGTGTGATCCTCCAGGCGCTGGTTCGGATCCCCACCACGGTGATATTGTTCGTGGTGAGTTTCGGGTACTGTTCCACGATAAGGTCTTGATCGAAGACCGCTATTGCGGCCTTAACAGTACCCTCTCCGATGTCAGTGCTCTGGAAGATCCGAACGCCTCTATGACTCCTCATTACTTTGGCCCCGCCTACATATGGTTCCTGGAGGAGAGCAATGGCGACCCCGCGCTTTTCCGCTTCGATGAGAAGTTCGTTGGTCGCCAGTCTCTTACGCTGGAGGTTGGCTTGTATGACTTTATAGGGGTTTGGGTTGCCTTGGGTGCCCTTAGCAGTATGCTACCGTTGATCTAGCTATCTCATCCCATTTGTGGCGTGTCGGGCATTCCGAGCTAAACGCGTTGTGGCCGGCGTCCCCGAGCTTGGCCCTCGTGCAGTTCTGGCACTTGGGTGGCGTACCCGTTAAGAAGTCGGCGCATTCCGACTTGAGGTGCGGGCCGCCGCAGTGACTGCACAAGTCAGCCGGTTCTTTGCAAAATCGTCTGCCATGCCCGTAGCCCAAGCAGCGGGTACACTGTACCAATGGGGTTTGGTCTTCAACCCTTACGCGCTGGAGGTCCACGTGCATGCATCCGAGTTCTGTTGCCCGTCTCCATATGGTTGGCGAAACACCGACCACAACGTGACAGGTGTGTGGGTTCCTAGTTCTCCTCCGGAACTTCACCACCACCCTGTCCTCCTCCTTGTCGAGGTTGTGAAAAACGTCTCGATTCTGATTTCTCAGTGCCTTGAGTATGTCCTCGTCTGAATTTACTGAGAGGACGCTCCTGAGAATCAGCAGCGGATCTTTGTTCTTCACCTCCTCGACATGAAGGTTCTGACTCTCTTTCGCCAATTTTCCTTTCAATTTGTCACGTTCTTCTGTTGTTTGGAACCCCATGATAATTTTTCTGTCCTTTGCCTTCCTCACCTTTTCCACCTTTACCCAGCCTTCCTTAGCGTCTACTGCCTTCCGTACTTTTTCCAGTACTTCGTCCCCAGTCTCATTCTCGTCATTAGAGGTGACTACGATTGAATGAAGCGTACTTCGCATAGGGTTCGCTTTTCCGCTATGGGTCGCAGTCACCCTCGCATAAGTCATTGTAGTAGCAGCGCTTTTTTCTATTGACTCTTTATGCTGTTCTATTGTAGCCTTTAGTTCCTCCATGCTCCTGGTGTGGCTCTCCAGCAGCATCGAGTGGCTCTTAATCTGAGCCTCTAGTTTGTTATGGCTTTGAATTGGGTCTTCTAAATTCGTATAGGTGAGGTCGGCGGCAGCGTTTTTGGGCCGTGTATTTTCCTCAACCCCCACTCCTTTGATATTTATTGACTTTTCAGCCTCTTTGACCAGCTGAAACAACCGGTCCAGCGCCTCGATTATGCCGGTTTTTATTTCGTTCTTTGTGTTCCTCGAGGTGCTGAGCAGAACTTTTGCCTTCATTAGACAGGCCTTCGCCTCAGCCGATCGATCCGCGTAACGGGGTTTCGGCGGCGAGTGTACCTGTACTAGGCTTGAGAGTGGGGGCTTTGGTGTGGGTTTAGCAGGGCCAGCCTGCACCGTCTTAGTCACTACTGGGGGCATTTTGTTCGCGCTGGAGGGCCCCGCCTCCCATTCTCCGACGCTGCGTCTCACGTTTGTCTCCGGTGTAGTCGGCTTTGGTGAGTTCTCACCTTCAGCAGTCTTCGCCTTGGTTGGGGTTCTGATAGGCTTCATGTTAGAGGTTCGCGTCGGTGTGTAAAATTACAATAAAAATATGGTAAAAGTGTATAATAAAGATTAAAAAAAATTTGATATACTTGTCAATCTCTATGTAGAGTATGTCTCGGTCAGCCTTTTGCTCAAAAGAGCGGGTCAAACATTGAAAGCAGTCAAAAAACTGTCGAGAATTCTTTCAGAGTCAAAAAACCCCTAAATAAAAAATCAATTTTTGGAAAGACTCTATGTAGAGTCGTTCTGTTTAGTCCAATGGATAGCTCCCGGCAAGCCCTTTCAGATAAGCCCAAACTCGGTATGGCTACCCTAGGGGGTTTCGGAGATATCCCTACTTGAAAAATCTGGTTTTTTGCAAAAATAAAAAACCGAAATAGGTTATAAGAGGATATCTCCGGAACCACCGGTCCAAAAACCCTGGTGCTTGGGCTTTCCTCACTTGCCCCAACGAGACCAATCCAATGGACCTGTTTTCAGGCTGAAGAATTTTGACCACCTGAAAACGCCTGAAACCTATCCTATCTTATAATATAAGTCCTGCCAGTACGGCCAGTGAAAATCCCGGCTCTCTACGACTCTCCGTTGGGGAGCTATGATCGAGTAAAGATTTACAAAATGGCCGCTGTCCTGTCAAAGTCAAACTTTGACAGCGGATATCTTCCCTCGGGAAAGCCGTAGACCCCTCGAGTTTGGGTTCCCCCCACTCGGCCTGGGCTCCACTGTTCGCCGAAACCACTTTCAGGATCCTGAAAATTTTCAGCTCCAAGCCGCCTGAAAACTTGGGGTATTCAGGACAATAAGTCGCTGATTCTAATACAAAAAACCGCGAGCTCCCACGACCAGTGGTTCGCGAGTTATGGCGGCTTGAAACTGCACAAAATGGCCGCCGAGCTGTCAAAGTTCGTATTAAAATGTATGTATCTCCGGAACCCTACGTCTCAGAGGGACGGGGTTTTGGGTTTACAGCTCGGCGTCACTTCAGGTATATCCTGAAAGCGATTTCAGCGTTATAAATGTAAGTAGCCTGAAACAGTCTGAAACCACACCACACTGAAAGATGGCTATAATCTATATGCTAAGGTGAAAAAACGAACAAAATCGGACTGGTGGTTCTCGAGTACTCTTAATATTAAAAATAAAACCTAAAAACCGGATTGCCCCTGATTTGATCGAATCCGCCAAAAATGATGTTATACGGCCCGAGTTTGGGCTCAAATAGGTCACAATAAGTATATTGGACCCTGCCCTGATGTTAAAATTTTGACTTTACTATTTATTTTTGAATTAAGTCTAAAAAACAGTAAAAATTTAATAACTCGAGAACCATGTGTCGAAAAAATCTAGAAAAAATGTCATAAAATTCTGTGGAAATAGCGCTACAATGTACAAAAAATAAAAACTTTAAAAAACAAAAAACGACTGAAAAAATTTTGAAAAAGTGATTTTCTTCTAAAATATGTTATAATTTTAAAACTATAATAATTAAAAATCTAAAACTTAGTGTCTCAACTCAGCCGGTGAGCGCGCCACGAACTGCAGTTGAAGATCTTCAGTATGGTTTCAGGAACAGGAGATATATAGGGATGAAGTTTGTAACTTTCAACTGTCATATAAAATATGACAGCTGTCTAAAAATTCTAAATTAAGTTGCACTCGCCTTTTCTTGACACGGTCCAGGTTGCGTCCAAATTTCGTGCCGCTGACGCCACTCCTTCCGCTTTTTCAGGGCACGTGGTTTTTTGTTATTCCTGAATAACTCGCAAATGCTTTATGTCAGGATGGTTATCGGCGGTCCAGGTGATCGGGAACCACTATGTCCACACAATGCCAGTGAAAAAACAGGGGGTCACCGCTTTAAATTCGGCAGCGTTTCCGTTTTTCTGTTTTGACTTCTTAACTTAACCTCTAAAAATGAGGTTTTCGGCTGAAAACTTTCTCGTCACTATAGGCCGGAAAGATTTAGGCACAGCACTTTGCGCGGGTCACTTTTCCGCATCTAACGACACTTCAGTTATTTAAATCGGAACACTTTTTCCCACTTTTTTGAATTTTTAAGCGCGGAGCAGCCTTAAAAATGATCCGACCGCTGCGAGAGCTGGGGGGGTACTGGGTTAGGTTAGGTTAGGTTAGGTTAGGTTGCCGGGAGTCGGTGACGAACGGACCCGTCGACGTCGAGCGGGAGGCGCTGTGGTTCCGCGGGGCGATGACGCAAATCAGCGACGCGTCCATGCCCCGGGTCCACGCACAGTCCGCAAGGCGCCAGGTGTACTGGTGGACCGCCGAGATCGCGCAGCTGCGCGTCGCGTGCGTGGCGGTCAGACGCCAGTACACCCGATACCGGAGGAGACGTCGTCGGGTCCCTGACGAAGAGGCCGCGCTGTATGAGGTGTACCGCGCGGCCAAGCAGACTTTGTGGCTGGCCATCGGCGAGTCGAGGACGCGAGCCAGGGAGGAGATGTTGGAGACTCTAGACGGGGATCCGTGGGGGCGCCCTTATCGCGCGGTTCGAGGGAAACTTCGAGCCGCGGCGCCTCCGCTTACGGAGAGTCTCCAACCCGAGCTGCTGGAGGAGGTGGTTGCAGCTCTCTTCCCGGCCAGAGCGGAGCACACTCCGCCGCCGATGGCTTTGCCCACGGCCGCAGAGTCTGCAGAAGAAGAGGAGGAGAACGCCATCAGCGTCCCAGGGGTGACACAGGCAGAGATGGGGGCAGCCGTGATGCGGCTCCGGGCCAAGAACGTGGCTCCGGGGCCCGACGGGATCCACGGCTGCGTGTTGGCCCTCGCTCTGAAGGAGCTCGAGCCCCAACTGAGAGGACTCTACACAGCGTGTCTTGAGCGGGGCCAGTTTCCCACTTTGTGGAAATCTGGTCGTCTGGTCCTGCTCAGGAAGGCGGGGCGCCCGGCGGACTCGTCGTCCGCGTACCGGCCCATAGTGCTGCTAGACGAGGTGGGCAAGCTGTTCGAGCGAGTAATCGCAGCCCGCCTCGTCGGCCACTTGTGCAGAGAGGGGCCGGACCTGGACGACAGTCAGTTTGGGTTTCGGCATGGGCGCTCCACGATACACGCTGTGTCGCGGGTTAGAGTCCTGGCGGAGGAAGCGGTGTCTCGGGGCGGGGTGATGTTGGCGGTGTCCTTGGACATATCCAACGCCTTCAACACTCTGCCCTGGAGTTGTATTCGGGAGGCACTGCGCTATCATGGTGTGCCTCCCTACCTCCGCCGCATCGTTGGGGCTTATCTGTCGGAGAGGTGTGTCACCTACGTGGGACGTGATGGCGGATTCCAGCGCCGCATGTCGTGCGGTGTTCCACAGGGCTCGGTCTTAGGGCCGCTCCTGTGGAACATCGGGTACGACTGGGTGCTGAGGGGCGAGCTCAGGCCGGGGGTAGACCTGACGTGTTATGCGGACGACACGCTGGTCACTGCCCGGGGGAGCTCGTACAGGGAAGCAGCGTTGCTGGCGACGGCTGCGGTCTCACAGGTGGTGAGCCGCATACGTCGCCTAGGCCTGGAGGTGGCCCTCAGCAAGTCGGAGGCTATGGTGTTCCATGGCCCCCGGCGGGCGCCGTCACCCGGCTCACATATCGTGGTCGGGGGGGCTCGGATCGCTGTCGAGGGTACCATGAAGTACCTAGGATTGGTCCTCGACAGCCGGTGGGACTTCGGGCCCCACTTCCGACGGCTGGCGCCCAAATTGCTGGGCGCTGCTGGAGCGCTCTCAACGCTGCTTCCCAATCTGGGGGGCCCGAGCGCCGCTTGTAGGCGGCTATACGTGGGGATCGTGCGATCGATGGCCCTTTACGGGGCCCCGATCTGGGCGGCTGACCTGACGGCCGGGAGCATCGCCGTCATGCGGAGACCGCAAAGGGCGATGGCCGTCAGAGTCATCCGGGGGTATCGCACGATCTCCTACGAGGCGGCTTGTGCACTGGCCGGATCCCCGCCCTGGGACCTGGAGGCGAAAGTACTCGCGTCATCGTATCGGTGGCGCGAGGAAGCGCGGGCGCGGGGCGAGCGACCGATGCAGCAACACGTGGAGCTGCATCGGTCTCAGCTTCGCGAGGTCCTGGTGGCGGAATGGCGGGACAGGCTTTCGCGCCCTACCGCCGGCCTCGACGTCGTCGAGGCGGTCCGGCCGGTGCTCGAGCGCTGGCTCGGGAGGAGGCACGGCTCCCTGTCGTTTCGGGTGACGCAGGTGCTCTCGGGGCATGGTTGCTTCGGGAAGTACCTGTGTCGCATAAACAGGGAGCCGGACGCCCGGTGTCACCACTGCGTCGACTGTCGGGAGGACACGGCGCGGCATACGCTGGCAGAGTGTGCCGCTTGGGAGGAGCCGCGCCGTGCCCTCGTCTCTGGAGTAGGCAGTGACCTTTCGCTGCCGGCCGTCGTGAATTCCATGGCCGGCAGCGAGGAGTCCTGGGACGCGGTGGTTTCCTTCTGCGAGACAGTCATCTCGCAGAAGGAGGCTGCGGAAAGGGAGCGGGAGATTGCTTCTGCTAACCCGATCCGCAGCAGACGCACCGGGCGTCGGCGGAGGGCGGACAACGCCCTCTTCCGGCCCCCCTAAATGGGTCCAGGGACGACGGACTTGGGGACGTCCGTCGCCCCCCACACATCAGGACCCGAGGTGGCGGCGCGTAGTGTTCCACGCGCGCCCCTCTGAGACGTCGCGGGGGGAGTCAAACACCTCACTCCCCCCCCTGACCCGAGACGAGGCCCGCGGTGGCGGGCCGGCACCAGCCGGGGGTTGCGGAAGATTCTGTCGTTCCCGCGACCCCCGGCGTAAGTGTGAGTCGGAACACCGGGGTGGTTTTTAGTCAGTAAGAGTCTGACAGACCCCTCCGCCCGCCCCAGGGCGGAGGACATCCATGAGGATTTTCCACCCCGAGACCAAAAAAAAAAAAAAAAAGGTTAGGTTAGGTTAGGTTGGGGGATCCCCCACAGCGCATACTTCCTCGTAGTATCCCCTGGGCAACGCCGTGTCTGACCACCGTAACGGAGTGGCAGACCGGTGGCTAAAGTGCGCTGTGATTCGTAGATACCAACGCGATCGTCTGCGAATAATGTCGAAAAAGATACCAAGCCGTGACGCCTCTGGGCGTTTCTGTTTTAATTTTAACCCGGATCACTCCTCACAGAGTGATTCAAACGGCCCTTCTCAGGGCCAACCCAATGGCCCTTCTCAGGGCCACCCCAAAGGCCCTTCTCAGGGCCAACCCAACGGCCCTTCTCAGGGCCAACCCAAAGGCCCTTCTCAGGGCCACGCCGGCGGCGCCTTGGCGTCGGAAGCTGACCGCGCACCATCTGCGGTCAGCTTCTTCTGCAGGCCGGACGAGGTGTCGGACTCCGACGGATCCAACATGGACACGTCGGCGGCCGAAAGCGACCGCCCCAAGCGGAAGAGGGGCGATGTGAGGCTCGGGTCCGGGGGCTCCTCGGAGTCGGTTGGAAGTAGGGCGAAGAAGAAGTCGAAGGCAAAAAAGGCTTCGACTTCTGCTTCGGCCTCTTCTCACGATGTGGGATTGGTGGACGCCGAGCGCCAGCTAAACCTGGCAAAGAGGGCGCAAATCCAGGAGGACCTGGAGGAGAGGGTCGCTGCTAAGGAGCGGCAGGCGCAAGCCGCCAGGTCGAGGGCCGGATATGGTGCATCTAATGTACTGTATGCTGACCACTCCCTGGCGGACTTGGAGCGCATGGCTCTGGAGGACAAGGAGGAGGTTCTGGAGGTCGCCTCAAAGTCCTCCAATTTGAAGGGGACCTTCCAGAAGGCCCTCAAATGCCGGGCCGCCAGCATGCACGGCATTGTGCTAGAGCTGGTGAAGCGGACGGCCACGGACGAAACGCGGCAGCTGCAGGCGAAGGTGGATCGCCTGCAGGCGGAGGTCAGCCAGCTTCACCAGAAGCTCGCTGAGGTCACGGCCCGGCCTACTCAGTCTGCCCCAGGTGCGGTGGAAGGAGGCTCCTCCTCCCCTGCCAGCCTTGAGGCATTAGTCCGCGGGGTGGTGATGGAGGAGAGGGCCTTCATCAGGGCCTGCTTTGCAGGCATTGAGGACCGGCTCTTGCCAGAAAGGCGGCTCCGCCCGCCGCTGGCGGCGGATAAGAGGCCACCGCCAATTGAGCCGGAACCTGCGCCACTGGGAGGCCAAGCATCGGGGGGGCAGCCCGAAGCCCCAAAGCCCTCCAAGGGCAAGGGCAAGGGCAAGGGGACCACGGTGGCCCCTCAAACGCCCACCACGAGCGCGGAGGGAGCTACCGGGTCGTCCGCCACCCCAGCGGCCCCCCAGAACTCGCAGGGCGAAGACGCCCTACTTCCCTCAACCACCCCGTCCAACTCGTGGACGGAAGTGGTCAGGGGGGGGAAGGCGAAAAAGTCCTCAAACCCTAAGCCCGCTGCGACTGCTCCTGCAGCCGAAAAGGGTCCAGCCGGCGGGAGGAAGCTGGTTCCTCCCAAAACCGCGGCCGTCGTGGTGACCATCACCCCGGAGGCCGCGGAGCGAGGCGAGACGTACGAGTCCGTCCTAAGACGGGCTCGTACCAACGCGGACCCCTCTCAGCTGGGAATCGGTGGCATCACGTGCCGCCGAACTCAAACCGGGGCTCGAATCTTTGAGTTCTCGGGGGAGCAGCGCGGCGCAAACGCGGACCTCTTCGCAAAGAAGTTGCGAGAGGTCATCGCGGATGTGGCAACGGTCGTCAGGCCTGTGAAGACCGCTTCCTTGGAGGTGGCCGATCTGGAGGATTCGGTCACTAAAGAGGACGTGGTGGCGGCCGTTGCAGCGGCTGGAGGCTGCGACGCTGGCGCAGTGAAGGCTGGAGCCATCAGGCTCGGACGCCGCGGCATGGGCACCATCCGCATCGAGTGCCCAGTCGCCGCAGCTGGGGCTGTACTGCGTACTGCGACCAAGGGACGGCTGCTTGTGGGGCTCGGCTCGGCTGTGATCCGGCCACTTGAAGACCAGCCAATGCGCTGCTTCAAGTGCTTCGCGTTTGGCCACACCCGAGCCACGTGTCCCTCTAAGTCTGACTGGGGAGACTGCTGCTTCAGATGCGGGCAGGAGGGACACAAGAGCGCCACTTGCCACGCCACCACCCCACACTGCGCGGCGTGTGAGGGCACTGGCCGCCCTGCGGACCACAAGATGTCGGGTAGGAGCTGCAAGCCTCCCGCGAGGAAGGGCATAGTGCCGGCGCAGGTTCGCCGTGTTACTACCACCGCCGCCGTCATCGCCGCTGCAGCTCCTGCGGCGGTAAATGAGGAGGGTGCGATGTCGGAATAATGTTTTCCGACTACCGCATCCTCCAAGCGAATGGCACTAACGGCGCGGTCTCCCACAGACTCCCCTCCCTTCTCGGTATTAGAGAAGGGACCGGGATACGTGGCCGCCGCGTGGGGAAAATAAGCCCTTGCGGGCGTTATTTCTCCCCTAACCAGGTGGAGGCCAGCAGGCAACGGGTGCGGGGGCACCCTTGCCTGTATTGCACAGGCCTCCACCAGTGTCGGACGGGAATGGCCAGGTGTTCCCGGCCATTCCCGTAGCCCCCCAACTTGGGGGGCCTGCGGGGCCCGCCAGCTAGGCGGGCATGCGCCGGGAGGGTTGTGGATGTAAAGGCTACGCCAGTTTCCCATGACCCTCCCATCACGGCGAAGTGGGAACACCGCTGAGTTTTAGTGGGTATACTGTCCTTCTGACAGGAGTCCCACACACCCCGTCTCGTCCCCCACGAGCGGCAGTGCATAAAGCATTTCTCAGCGTCAAAAAAAAAAAAACAAAAAAAAAAAAAAAAAAAAAAGGTTACCGCGGGGGACCACCCCACAGTGCTTGCGTCCACGTCGCGTCCCCTGGAAACGACCCAGTTCTGACCACCGTAACGGAGTGGCAGACTGGGTTGGCCAAAGTGCACTGTGCTGTCGTAGCGTATTTTAATCCATTTTCGTATTTTATTGTATTTTATGTCGGAATCTACGGCACCTGCGGAGGCTATGCCTAAACCCTCGCGGGACGCCTCCGGGCGTTTTAAAAAAGGCCCTTCTCAGGGCCAACCAAACGGCCCTTCTCAGGGCCACCCCAACGGCCCTTCTCAGGGCCACCCCAACGGCCCTTCTCAGGGCCACCCCAACGGCCCTTCTCAGGGCCCCACCAACGGCCCTTCTCAGGGCCACCCCAACGCTGGCGGCGTTTTGACGCCGAGAGGAGCAGACCGCCCACGATCCGCGGCCAGTTTGTTCCGCAGGCCGGACGAGTCTTCGGACTCGGACACAGAGTCCAACATGGACACGTCGGCTGCGGAAAGCGGCGACCGCTTCAAGCGGAAGCGGTCCGAGGGCTCCTCGGAGTCCACCGCAAGCCGCAGCCGCGGCAAGGCGAAGAAGAAGTCGAAGTCCAAAAAGGCTCCGACTTCTTCTCCGACGGCCTGTACCCATGACGTGGGCTTAGTGGACGCCGAGCGCCAACTTAATTTGGCGAAACGGGCGCAGCTCCAAGCGGACTTGGAGGAGAGCGTTAGCGCCAAGGAGCAGCAAGCTGCCAGGTCGAGGGCTGGCTACGGTGCATCCCATGTGCTGTATGCCGACCACTCCCTGGCAGAGCTGGCGCGCATGGCGGAGGAGGACAGGCAGGAGGTCCTGGAGGTCGCCTCAAAATCCTCCAACCTGAAGGGGACCTTTCAGAAGGCCCTCAAATGCCGTGCCGCCAGCATGCACGGCATTGTCCTGGAGCTGGTCAAGCGGACGGCCACGGAGGAGACGCGGCAGCTGCAGGCGAAGGTGGATCGCCTGCAGGCGGAGGTCAGCCAGCTTCATCAGAAGCTGGCTGAAGCCACGGCCCTGCCTGCCCCGGCTCCGGTGACAGGGGGCCCCTCCTCCTCCTCCTCCTCCTCCCCCTCCCCCTCCACCCCTGCCAGCCTCGAGGCAGCCTTGAGGCAGGTAGTGATGGAGGAGAGGGCGTTCATTAGGGCCTGCTTCGCAGGCATCGAGGACCGGCTCCTGCCGGAAAAGCGGCTCCGCCCACCGCTAGCGGCGGACAAGAGTCGCCAACCGGGGGAGCCGGAACCTGCGCCTCAAGCAGGCCCTGTATTGGAAGGGCAGCCCTCAAAGGGAAAGGGCAAGGGCAAGGGCAAGGGGACCACGGCGTCTCCTCAGACCCCCACCACGAGCGCGGTGCGAGCGTCAGGGTCCTCTGCCGCTCCAGCAGCCCCGGCCCCAGCCCAGATCCAGGAGGAAGACGCCCTTCTTCCCTCCACCACCCCGTCCAACCTGTCGTGGACGGAAGTGGGCAAGAGGGGGAAGAAGGCCAAGAAGCCGGACCCCAAGCCCGCTGCGGCTGCTCCTGCAGCCAAACGGGCTCCAGCTGGTGGGAGGAAGCTGGTTCCTCCCAAAACCGCGGCCGTCGTGGTGACCATCACCCCGGAGGCCGCGGAGCGGGGCGAGACGTACGAGTCCGTACTGAGACGGGCTCGTACGAATGCTGATCCCTCCCAGCTGGGGATCAGCAAAATCACGTGCCGCCGAACTCTCACGGGAGCTCGAATTTTCGAGTTTTCGGGAGAGCAGCGCGGCACGAACGCGGACCTCTTCGCAGCGAAGCTGCGGGAGGTCGTCGCGGATGTGGCCAAGGTCGCCAGGCCAGAAAAGACCGCAGCCTTGGAGGTGGCCGATCTTGATGACTCGGTCGCCAAAGAGGATGTGGTCGCGGCCGTCGCAGCAGCTGGAGGCTGCGACGCCGGCGCGGTGAAGGCTGGAGTCGTCAGGCTCGGCCGCCGCGGCATGGGCATCATCCGCGTGGAGTGCCCGGTCGCCGCGGCCGGGGCCGTCCTTGCGGCGACCAAAGGACGGTTGCTGATCGGCTTCAGCTCGGCGGTGGTCCGGCCACTTGAGGCACAGCCTGCGCGGTGCTTCAAGTGCTGCGCGTTCGGCCACACCTGAGCCACGTGTCCCTCCAAGTCCGATTGGAGGGATACGTGCTTCCAATGCGGGAAGGAGGGACACGGGTGGGCCGCGTGCAACGCCACCGCGCCACACTGCGCGGCGTGTGCCGCCAGTGGCCGCCCCGCGGGCCACCGGATGACGGGCAGGAGCTGTAAGCCCCCCGTCAAGAAGGGCGTGGTGCCGGCGCAGGTTCGCCCTGTTGCCACCACCGCCGCCGCCGTCGTCGCCGCTGTAGCTCCAGCGGCGGCGGCGGCGGCTGAGGAGGGTGCGATGTCGGAATAATAATTTCCGACCTCCGCATCCTCCAGACGAACGCCAACCACTGCAGAGCGGCCCAGGACCTGGTGGTGCAGGTCATGGCCGAGTGGTTGGTGAACGTAGCGGTGGTCGCCGAGCCCTACTTCGTCCCCGGCAGCTGGCTGGGTGACGAGGACGGCTTGGTGGCACTAGCGGCGCGGTCTTCCACAGACTCCCCTCCCCTCTCGCTATTAGAGAGGGGACCGGGATACGTGGCCGCCGCGTGGGGAGAACTCGCCCTTGTGGGCGTGTATTTCTCCCCAAACCGCCCTCTCCAGGACTTCGAGAACTATCTCGGAGTCCTGGCCGCCGTGGTCAGCAGGGCGGCGCCGCGTCAGGTCTCCGTGCTGGGAGACCTGAACGCCAAGTCGGTGACCTGGGGCAACCCGGCCACCGACGCCCGCGGGCGGGCAGTCGAGCTGTGGGCTGCCTCCTCTGGACTCTGCCTCTTGAACAGAGGCAGCGTCCAGACATGCGTGCGGCGGCAGGGTGGCTCAGTGGTGGACGTCACTTTCGCCACCCCTGCGTTAGCCGCGCGCGTGCTGAACTGGCGGGTGGACCTGGTGGAGACTATGTCGGACCATCGCTACGTGCGGTTCGACATCTCCACCAGTCGCCCCGGAGAGACGCGGACTCTGCCGGGGCGATCACCGTTCCCACGGTGGGCCCTCGCCCGCCTGGACAGGGAGGCAGCGCGGGAGGCGGCGTTCGTCCAGGACTGGCTTTCGCCGCCTTCCGCCAGCCGGCTGCCGGATGTGGACACCGTGGCGGGGCAGCTGAGGGAGTCTCTGACCGAGGTATGCAACTCGAGCATGCCTCGGTCTGGCCGACCACCACCCAAACGGGCCGTGTACTGGTGGTCGGCGGAGCTGGCGGGGCTTCGAGCAGCCTGTGTGGAGGCAAGGAGGGCTTACACGCGGAGTCGGAGGCGGCGTCGACGGGACCGGGCCGTCGGGGACCACCTCTACGAGGTGTACCTGGCGGCAAAACTGGTCCTCGATCGGGCCATCGCCGCCGCCAGAGACTCTGCGAGAGCAGAAATGCTGGAGGGTCTCGACGCGGACCCCTACGGGAGACCGTATAAGGCGGCGCGGAACAAGCTGCGCCCCTTTGGTCCCCCGGTGGCCGAGACCCTGGAGCCCTCCTTTCTGGATGGGGTGGTTCAGTCCCTGTTCCCGTGCAGGGACGACTTCACCCCACCAGCGATGGCCCCACCAGCCCCGCCAGCTGATGATGAAGAGGAGACCCCTCCCGTCACGGAGTCGGAACTTGGCGCGGCTATTCTCCATATCCGCGCCAAGAAGACGGCTCCGGGCCCCGACGGTGTCCCGGCGAGAGTGGTGGCGATCGCCGCCACCCAAATGGAGGAGCGGTTTCGGGACCTCTTCAGTGCATGCTTTGCGTCTGGAAGGTTCCCGAAACCATGGAAGGAGGGACAACTGTGCCTCCTTCGCAAGGAGGGCCGCCCGGCAGACTCCCCCTCGGCATACCGGCCCATCGTTCTGCTCGATGAGGTCGGTAAGATGTTCGAGGGGATAATCGCTGCCCGCCTGAAGAGCCATCTGCGGTGCATCGGGCCGGACTTGTCGGACGCTCAGTACGGCTTTCGGGCTGAGCGTTCGACGGTGGACGCGCTGGCCTGCCTCAAGGGGCAGGTGAAGGATGCGATGGAGGCGGGGGACGGGTTGTTGGCAGTGTCGTTCGACATTGCCAACGCCTTCAACTCCGTTCCCCACTCCACCATCCTAGAGGCGCTCCGATTCCACGGAGTGCCTCGCTACATGCGCGTGCTGCTGGCCAGCTACCTGGAGGATCGGGCGATCGTCCTGGTGAACAGGGCTGGCCGAGTCCGGCGGTACGCCGCGGAAGCCGGCGTTCCACAGGGGTCAGTCTTAGGACCTCTCCTCTGGAACGTCGGCTACGATTGGCTCTTGCGGGGAACTCTCCTCCGAGGCACGAGTGTCGTCTGCTACGCGGATGACACTCTCCTCACCGCCCGGGGGGAGAGTTTCAGGGAGGCGGCCTCCTTGGCCTCGGCGGGCGGATCCTTGGTCGCAGGGAGGATCCGCCACCTAGGGTTGACGGTGGCGCTGCAGAAGACCGAGGCCGTCTTCTTCCACGGTCCCCGGCAGCGCCCCCCGCCACCTGGCGCCCACATCTTCGTGGAGGGCGTCAGGATTGAGGTGAAGGCCCAGATGAAATATCTGGGCCTTGTACTCGACAGCAGGTGGCGCTTCGGCCCGCATTTCAGCGGGCTGTCGTCGCGCCTGCTGAAGACCGCGGGCGCTCTCTCGTGGCTCCTCCCGAACTTGGGGGGGCCCAGCGCTCGATGCCGGCAACTCTACGCCGGCATCTTGAGGAGCATGGCCCTCTACGGGGCCCCCATCTGGGAGGAGTCTCTCCACAGACGAGAGAACGCCGCGGCCTTGCGGGCACCTCAAAGGGCGATAGCCCAGCGGGTGGCGCGGGCTCACCGCACGGTGAGCTTCGCCGGGGCGTGCGCTCTGGCCGGCACCCCTCCTTGGGAACTCGAGGCGTGGGTGCTCGCCAGAGTGTACGAGTGGAAGGCGGGGCGGAGGGCGGCGGGTCAGCCCTTCGCCCCGGAACAGCGGGAGGCCGTCCGGCGGGAGGCGAGAGACGCCATCGTCGTCCACTGGACGACGGACCTCGCCGCCGCGGTCTTCGGCCGCCGAACCCTCGACGCGATCGGGCCGGTCCTGCGGGACTGGCTCGAGCGGCCGCACGGGTTCCTCTCGTTCCGCCTGGTGCAGGTGCTGTCCGGACACGGTTGTTTCGGATCGTACCTGCATCGGATCGGACGGGAGGAGACGCCGTCGTGCCACGACTGTGGCGCGGCGGAGGACACGGCGCAGCACACTCTCGAGGTGTGCCCGTCGTGGTCCGAGCCGCGCCGCAGTCTCGTCGCGGCGATCGGGCTGGACCTCTCGCTCCCCGGCGTGGTGGGCGCCATGCTGAGGGACGAGGGGTCCTGGGCGGCGGTCGCCTCCTTCTGCGAGCACGTCATGTCCCAGAAGGAGGCGGCGGAGCGCGTGCGGGAAGATGATCCCGACGCGGCACCGCTCCGAAGGCGGAGGAGGGGTCGAAGGAGACGTCAGTTCGACGCTCATCTCCGACTCCTCCTCCCAGGTGGAGGCCAGCAGGCAACGGGTGCGGGGGCACCCTCGCCTGCATCGCACAGGCCTCCACCAGTGCCGGACGGGAATGGCCAGGTGTTCCCGGCCATTCCCGTAGCCCCCCAGTCAGGGGGGCATGCGGGGCCCGCCAGCTAGGCGGGCATGCGCCGGGAGGGTCGTGGATGTAAAGGCTACGCCGGTTTCCCATGGCCCTCCCATCACGGCGATGCGGGAACACCGCTGAGTTTTAGTGGGTATACTGTCCTTCTGACAGGAGTCCCACACACCCCGTCTCGTCCCCCACGAGCGGCAGTGCATAAAGCATTTCTCAGCGTCAAAAAAAAAAAAAAAAAAAAAAAAAAAAAAAAAAAAAAAAAAAAAAAAAAAAAGGTTAGGTTACCGCTTCAAGCGGAAGCGGTCCGAGGGCTCCTCGGAGTCCACCGCAAGCCGCAGCCGCAGCAAGGCGAAGAAGAAGTCGAAGCCCAAAAAGGCTCCGACTTCTTCTCCGACGGCCTGTACCCATGACGTGGGCTTAGTGGACGCCGAGCGCCAACTTAATTTGGCGAAACGGGCGCAGCTCCAAGCGGACTTGGAGGAGAGGGTGAGCGCCAAGGAGCAGCAAGCTGCCAGGTCGAGGGATGGCTACGGTGCATCCCATGTGCTGTATGCCGACCACTCCCTGGCAGAGCTGGCGCGCATGGCGGAGGAGGACAGGCAGGAGGTCCTGGAGGTCGCCTCAAAATCCTCCAACCTGAAGGGGACCTTTCAGAAGGCCCTCAAATGCCGTGCCGCCAGCATGCACGGCATTGTCCTGGAGCTGGTCAAGCGGACGGCCACGGAGGAGACGCGGCAGCTGCAGGCGAAGGTGGATCGCCTGCAGGCGGAGGTCAGCCAGCTTCACCAGAAGCTGGCTGAAGCCACGGCCCTGCCTGCCCCGGCTCCGGTGACAGGGGGCCCCTCCTCCTCCTCCTCCTCCTCCTCCCCCTCCCCCTCCACCCCTGCCAGCCTCGAGGCAGCCTTGAGGCAGGTAGTGATGGAGGAGAGGGCGTTCATTAGGGCCTGCTTCGCAGGCATCGAGGACCGGCTCCTGCCGGAAAAGCGGCTCCGCCCACCGCTAGCGGCGGACAAGAGTCGCCAACCGGGGGAGCCGGAACCCGCGCCTCAAGCAGGCCCTGTATTGGAAGGGCAGCCCTCAAAGGGAAAGGGCAAGGGCAAGGGCAAGGGGACCACGGCGTCTCCTCAGACCCCCACCACGAGCGCGGTGCGAGCGTCAGGGTCCTCTGCCGCTCCAGCAGCCCCGGCCCCAGCCCAGATCCAGGAGGAAGACGCCCTTCTTCCCTCCACCACCCCGTCCAACCTGCCGTGGACGGAAGTGGGCAAGAGGGGGAAGAAGGCCAAGAAGCCGGACCCCAAGCCCGCTGCGGCTGCTCCTGCAGCCAAACGGGCTCCAGCTGGTGGGAGGAAGCTGGTTCCTCCCAAAACCGCGGCCGTCGTGGTGACCATCACCCCGGAGGCCGCGGAGCGGGGCGAGACGTACGAGTCCGTACTGAGACGGGCTCGTACGAATGCTGATCCCTCCCAGCTGGGGATCAGCAAAATCACGTGCCGCCGGACTCTCACGGGAGCTCGAATTTTCGAGTTTTCGGGAGAGCAGCGCGGCACGAACGCGGACCTCTTCGCAGCGAAGCTGCGGGAGGTCGTCGCGGATGTGGCCAAGGTCGCCAGGCCAGAAAAGACCGCAGCCTTGGAGGTGGCCGATCTTGACGACTCGGTCGCCAAAGAGGATGTGGTCGCGGCCGTCGCAGCAGCTGGACGCTGCGACGCCGGCGCGGTGAAGGCTGGAGCCGTCAGGCTCGGCCGCCGCGGCATGGGCATCATCCGCGTGGAGTGCCCGGTCGCCGCGGCCGGGGCCGTCCTTGCGGCGACCAAAGGACGGTTGCTGATCGGCTTCAGCTCGGCGGTGGTCCGGCCACTTGAGGCACAGCCTGCGCGGTGCTTCAAGTGCTGCGCGTTCGGCCACACCCGAGCCACGTGTCCCTCCAAGTCCGATTGGAGGGATACGTGCTTCCAATGCGGGAAGGAGGGACACGGGTGGGCCGCGTGCACCGCCACCGCCACCGCGCCACACTGCGCGGCGTGTGCCGCCAGTGGCCGCCCCGCGGGCCACCGGATGACGGGCAGGAGCTGTAAGCCCCCCGTCAAGAAGGGCGTGGTGCCGGCGCAGGTTCGCCCTGTTGCCACCACCGCCGCCGCCGTCGTCGCCGCTGTAGCTCCAGCGGCGGCGGCGGCGGCTGAGGAGGGTGCGATGTCGGAATAATAATTTCCGACCTCCGCATCCTCCAGACGAACGCCAACCACTGCAGAGCGGCCCAGGACCTGGTGGTGCAGGTCATGGCCGAGTGGTTGGTGAACGTAGCGGTGGTCGCCGAGCCCTACTTCGTCCCCGGCAGCTGGCTGGGTGACGAGGACGGCTTGGTGGCACTAGCGGCGCGGTCTTCCACAGACTCCCCTCCCCTCTCGCTATTAGAGAGGGGACCGGGATACGTGGCCGCCGCGTGGGGAGAACTCGCCCTTGTGGGCGTGTATTTCTCCCCAAACCGCCCTCTCCAGGACTTCGAGAACTATCTCGGAGTCCTGGCCGCCGTGGTCGGCAGGGCGGCGCCGCGTCAGGTCTCCGTGCTGGGAGACCTGAACGCCAAGTCGGTGACCTGGGGCAACCCGGCCACCGACGCCCGCGGGCGGGCAGTCGAGCTGTGGGCTGCCTCCTCTGGACTCTGCCTCTTGAACAGAGGCAGCGTCCGGACATGCGTGCGGCGGCAGGGTGGCTCAGTGGTGGACGTCACTTTCGCCACCCCTGCGTTAGCCGCGCGCGTGCTGAACTGGCGGGTGGACCTGGTGGAGACTATGTCGGACCATCGCTACGTGCGGTTCGACATCTCCACCAGTCGCCCCGGAGAGACGCGGACTCTGCCGGGGCGATCACCGTTCCCACGGTGGGCCCTCGCCCGCCTGGACAGGGAGGCGGCGCGGGAGGCGGCGTTCGTCCAGGACTGGCTTTCGCCGCCTTCCGCCAGCCGGCTGCCGGATGTGGACACCGTGGCGGGGCAGCTGAGGGAGTCTCTGACCGAGGTATGCAACTCGAGCATGCCTCGGTCTGGCCGACCACCACCCAAACGGGCCGTGTACTGGTGGTCGGCGGAGCTGGCGGGGCTTCGAGCAGCCTGTGTGGAGGCAAGGAGGGCTTACACGCGGAGTCGGCGGCGGCGTCGACGGGACCGAGCCGTCGGGGACCACCTCTACGAGGTGTACCTGGCGGCAAAACTGGTCCTCGTTCGGGCCATCGCCGCCGCCAGAGACTCTGCGAGAGCAGAAATGCTGGAGGGTCTCGACGCGGACCCCTACGGGAGACCGTATAAGGCGGCGCGGAACAAGCTGCGCCCCTTTGGTCCCCCGGTGGCCGAGACCCTGGAGCCCTCCTTTCTGGATGGGGTGGTTCAGTCCCTGTTCCCGTGCAGGGACGACTTCACCCCACCAGCGATGGCCCCACCAGCCCCGCCAGCTGATGATGAAGAGGAGACCCCTCCCGTCACGGAGTCGGAACTTGGCGCGGCTATTCTCCATATCCGCGCCAAGAAGACGGCTCCGGGCCCCGACGGTGTCCCGGCGAGAGTGGTGGCGATCGCCGCCACCCAAATGGAGGAACGGTTTCGGGACCTCTTCAGCGCATGCTTTGCGTCTGGAAGGTTCCCGAAACCATGGAAGGAAGGACAACTGTGCCTCCTTCGCAAGGAGGGCCGCCCGGCAGACTCCCCCTCGGCATACCGGCCCATCGTTCTGCTCGATGAGGTCGGTAAGATGTTCGAGGGGATAATCGCTGCCCGCCTGAAGAGCCATCTGCGGTGCATCGGGCCGGACTTGTCGGACGCTCAGTACGGCTTTCGGGCTGAGCGTTCGACGGTGGACGCGCTGGCCTGCCTCAAGGGGCAGGTGAAGGATGCGATGGAGGCAGGGGACGGGTTGTTGGCAGTGTCGTTCGACATTGCCAACGCCTTCAACTCCGTTCCCCACTCCACCATCCTAGAGGCGCTCCGATTCCACGGAGTGCCTCGCTACATGCGCGTGCTGCTGGCCAGCTACCTGGAGGATCGGGCGATCGTCCTGGTGAACAGGGCTGGCCGAGTCCGGCGGTACGCCGCGGAAGCCGGCGTTCCACAGGGGTCAGTCTTAGGACCTCTCCTCTGGAACGTCGGCTACGATTGGCTCTTGCGGGGAACTCTCCTCCGAGGCACGAGTGTCGTCTGCTACGCGGATGACACTCTCCTCACCGCCCGGGGGGAGAGTTTCAGGGAGGCGGCCTCCTTGGCCTCGGCGGGCGGATCCTTGGTCGCAGGGAGGATCCGCCGCCTAGGGTTGACGGTGGCGCTGCAGAAGACCGAGGCCGTCTTCTTCCACGGTCCCCGGCAGCGCCCCCCGCCACCTGGCGCCCACATCTTCGTGGAGGGCGTCAGGATTGAGGTGAAGGCCCAGATGAAATATCTGGGCCTTGTACTCGACAGCAGGTGGCGCTTCGGCCCGCATTTCAGCGGGCTGTCGTCGCGCCTGCTGAAGACCGCGGGCGCTCTCTCGTGGCTCCTCCCGAACTTGGGGGGGCCCAGCGCTCGATGCCGGCAACTCTACGCCGGCATCTTGAGGAGCATGGCCCTCTACGGGGCCCCCATCTGGGAGGAGTCTCTCCACAGACGAGAGAACGCCGCGGCCTTGCGGGCACCTCAAAGGGCGATAGCCCAGCGGGTGGCGCGGGCTCACCGCACGGTGAGCTTCGCCGGGGCGTGCGCTCTGGCCGGCACCCCTCCTTGGGAACTCGAGGCGTGGGTGCTCGCCAGAGTGTACGAGTGGAAGGCGGGGCGGAGGGCGGCGGGTCAGCCCTTCGCCCCGGAACAGCGGGAGGCCGTCCGGCGGGAGGCGAGGGACGCCATCGTCGTCCACTGGACGACGGACCTCGCCGCCGCGGTCTTCGGCCGCCGAACCCTCGACGCGATCGGGCCGGTCCTGCGGGACTGGCTCGAGCGGCCGCACGGGTTCCTCTCGTTCCGCCTGGTGCAGGTGCTGTCCGGACACGGTTGTTTCGGATCGTACCTGCATCGGATCGGACGGGAGGAGACGCCGTCGTGCCACGACTGTGGCGCGGCGGAGGACACGGCGCAGCACACTCTCGAGGTGTGCCCGTCGTGGTCCGGGCCGCGCCGCAGTCTCGTCGCGGCGATCGGGCTGGACCTCTCGCTCCCCGGCGTGGTGGGCGCCATGCTGAGGGACGAGGGGTCCTAGGCGGCGGTCGCCTCCTTCTGCGAGCACGTCATGTCCCAGAAGGAGGCGGCGGAGCGCGTGCGGGAAGACGATCCCGACGCGGCACCGCTCCGAAGGCGGAGGAGGGGTCGAAGGAGACGTCAGTTCGACGCTCATCTCCGACTCCTCCTCCCAGGTGGAGGCCAGCAGGCAACGGGTGCGGGGGCACCCTCGCCTGCATCGCACAGGCCTCCACCAGTGCCGGACGGGAATGGCCAGGTGTTCCCGGCCATTCCCGTAGCCCCCCAGTCAGGGGGGCATGCGGGGCCCGCCAGCTAGGCGGGCATGCGCCGGGAGGGTCGTGGATGTAAAGGCTACGCCGGTTTCCCATGGCCCTCCCATCACGGCGATGCGGGAACACCGCTGAGTTTTAGTGGGTATACTGTCCTTCTGACAGGAGTCCCACACACCCCGTCTCGTCCCCCACGAGCGGCAGTGCATAAAGCATTTCTCAGCGTCAAAAAAAAAAAAAAAAAAAAGGTTAGGTTAGGTTAGGTTAGGTTAGGTTTTTTTTTTTTTTTTTTTTTTTTTTTTTTTTTTTTTTTTTTTGTGCTTTTCCCCGTTCATGGGAACAACGGGATCTTCTATATCTAAGTTTCTCATTCATTCCAGTTCTATCATTTATTCCTCTCGTACTTTCATGCTACATACTTGTTCTTTCTTGTATACTTCCTTTCATTCAGAGCCGGGTGGGATTCCCGCTATTCTAATCTAATTTTCTTTTATTGTGTTTTCTTTATTTAGGGTAATAAAAAATGCAAAAACTTTGTTTTAAAACATTGTCGTTGTGGACATTATGGGACTTATAGCTATGTTTTATCAAAATTTCTCTTATTTTTATATATTTCCTATTTTCTAATATTTAGCAAATTACATAATAACTTAATTCTATGTTGTTGTTTACATACTTTTCTTAGTTTAAACACATTTTTATTGTCTAACTTAAATATCTATAATTTTCTTACTTGCTAGTCACATTTCTGTTTCCTTATTCTTAATTTATTCTTATCTTATGTAAAGTTAAATGTGCTTATTCTCCGGTTTAGGACAGGGTTAGGGTTGGGTTTGGTGGGTTATTATAGTGCCTATTTGGTACTCACAATTTAGAGTTCTTTTAAGACAATAATTATATACATTTTATTATGTCTATATTTTTATTGTCTTTCTTATACTAATTACCAAATAGGTACACTTTGGTTGTTGGGGGGTGTAGTTTTTCGGCCTTTTTATATTTATGTACTTTCTTAAAATTTTGGCAATAATATATATTTAAGCTCAGCTTATAAATATTTATTGTCCTTTCCTTGCTTTTGTTTTTATTTTTCCAGCGTTTTTTGGGATCAGTTTGGAGGGTAATAATACATACATATATATTAAATATACATACAATATATCTAGGAAGGGGGGATGGTTTTTTATTCGTATGCAGTCGTCGTCCGAGCCAGGTAGTCCCATTTTTTGCGGACCGGGCACTCCGCGCTAAACGCGTTGTGCTCGGTCTTTTGAAGCTTTGAGTGCAGGCAGTTGCAGCACTGCGGTTCGTTGCCCGCGACAAATTCCACACACTTCTCGCGTAGATGCGGTCCTCCACAGTGGCTACACCTGTCTGCACTTTCTGTGCAAAATTTCCTTCCATGACCGAAAGCTAGACATTTTGTGCATTGGATGAGCGGCGACTGGTCCTCCACCCTGACCCTTTGCAGGTCAAGGTACAGGGCTCCAGCCTCCGTCATCCTCTGCCAAACCTTGGGTCTGACTTGGACGACGACGTGCACCGTCTTAGGGTTCCTTGTCCTTTTCTTGTACTTTATTGTCATGTCTGTCTCGTCCTTGTCCAAGTCCCTAAAAATATTATTGTTCTGGGAGTAGAGCGCCTTTACCATCTCATCGTCGTCACAGTCCAAAAAGACGTCTTTTAGGACGACGAGAGGGTTTTTGTTTATCATGGGCGCTACTATCAACCCTTTTCCACGGCTCTCGATCCTTTCTTTAACTTTCTTGAGCTCCGCCTCCGTGTCGCACCCCAGTATGACGGTCTGGTTTTTGGCCTTCCGGACCTTATTGATTTTTAGGCCAGTTTCCCTGGCGTCGACCGCCTTCTTCACCCTGGCGAGCACCTCATCGGCGGTCTCTTGACTGCCTTCAAAGGTGACCGCCATCGAGTGAAGCGCCGGTCGACGCCCGGGTTTGGCTGCCACGACGTTCGCGTATGTCAGTGGCAACGAGTCCGATGTATGTTCGCCAGCCGCCTTTCTGACAGCCTCTTCAATCCTATCAGATCTGGCGCTGACCACACCGGCAAGGTCACCGACTCTGTCTCCGAGGTCGGCCGCAGCCTGAGAGACGAACTGCACTGCTATGTTCGCCTGCTCTAGGCTCTCCTGCACGCCTTCAATCCTGCCGCCGACCTCGTCGAATTTGTCGATGAACCTGTCGACGATATCAGCACCGTTGTCAGAGCAGTTGTCAGTCAAATCTTGGAAGCCTTTAGCTACTTTCGCTTCAAACTCATTTAACTGCGCCTTCAAATTTGCCTCCACCTTCTCCAGCCTTTTCAGGATTTCCTCGGGCGCTTCAGGTGGTGTGGGCGTGGTGTTGACTTCGGTGGTTTGGTCCGTTTTTGGCGCTGTCTCCAGGCCCTTTATACGCCTGCTTATTTCAAAAAGGGACCTTAGACATCTGTCGGACTGAGTTTCAAGATAGACTTTGATATCTTTCCTCATCTGAGGGTACTCTTTGACCTTGGATGGTATGTCTTCAAACGTCTTCATTATCTCCTGTAACAGCTGATCACTTGATAACGTGGCGTAAACGTTTAGCTGCCGTCTGTAGACATCCATGTTGTCCATTGACCTTCTCTTCCTCTCTGGTCTCCTTATGAAGGTTTTGGCGGCGTCCAGCGCCTGTCCAGTCGGGCCTGCAGGGCTGGGGGTGGGAGCGATAGCACCAGAGGTCCCGGCTCCTGTCCCTCTCCCTGTTGCTGGGGTGCGGATTAAGGACATTGTTCCTGGTTGTGTGTAAAGGGCACTACGATGAACGGGGAAAAATGTCAGTGATTTTTTGTACAATGGTGTAAAAACTATTTCAGTTAGTCAATAATTGCCTAACCCTGTATAGGGGGGTAGGGGGGTTTGTCAACAGAATATACTTTTAATATAGTCGAGATTTGACCCTGTAGATGGGGGTATAGTCAACCAAAAAATATATATTTAAGAAGCTTATTAACTAAATAATCGGGCAGACTACTTATCACTATTCTGTTGGGGCCAAACGAGAGGTCTTTCTCTCCCGATGTCAGAGACCCCAAACTCGGCGGGTCTACGACCTCTGGTTCGGATGTTAGGGCCCGGGGGGGTGAGGTAGTCGGTATAGTTTAGGGGGGGGGGGGGGGGGGTAAAAACCGGTGGTGGGGTAGCTTCGAAGGGGCAGATGAGGAAAAAAAACAAAGGGGGGCGATGTCCCGGGTGATCCGGGGGGTCGAAAAGGGGGTCGCGGGTCACTATAGATGGCCCTTGGGGTGGGGGGTATAGCCTCAGGGTGTATTGTTATTATATATAATAAAATATTGCAAAAATAGTGGGGGTCAAATTTTGTAGGAAGGGGGTAAAAAAGGGGGGTCTTGGGGGCCTATCCGAATATAGGTTCCGGCTGAGAGGGGGGTTATAGGGGGGGGGAAAATTTCGTCAAAAATGGGATATTCCCAGCCGTTTCCGAGATAGGGTGGGGGTTATGAAAAATTTAGGGTGGGGAATTTTACTTGGAGATTTTTAATTATATTAATTTTGATATTATTTATATTTGATAATTATTAAGAAAAGGTATAAATTAATTTTTTAGGTTATTCACCGGACTGAAAAATAAGGGGGGGGGGGGGGGGTTATAATATTATAATATATTATTTATTTAAATAATGACAAGAGGGCTAGATAGAAGGCGTGAGACTGCGGGGGGGGGGGGGGGGTAAATAAAATAATATATTTAAATTTAATTACAAAGGGGGGCTTAAGCAGGGATATGACCTATGGGGACTTTGGGAGGGGGGGGTGATTTATTATATTTATATTTAAATAAAAATTTGAAAAATAAAATAAAAGCAAGGGGGACTAAGCAAGGGGAGCGGCCTATGGAGACGGGGGGGGAGGTTAAATTTATATAAAAGAAAATAATTTTATATTAAAAAAAAAAAAAAAAAAACAAATTTAAAGTATAACTAAATGGGGCTAGGCAGAGCCCGTGGCGCCCTCTATGTGTGATGCTTGAGCAAGTTGAAGACTCCTATAGTTCGATTAAGGGGGGGGGTGAGGGGGCAGAAGGGGGAATTTGGAAAACTTTAAATTAATAAAATAAGGGGGGGGATCGAGAGAGGGTGGCCTGGGGATCAAGCGGTATATTCTATAAAAATAGAATATACCAGGGAGGGGGTTAAAAACGGGCTATCTAGCACCGTTCCGGAGATATAAGCCTTTTTAGTTTTTTGAAAGTCCTGGGTTTGGTTCCCGGTTGGTGAATACGACTATATTAGTAATCAACAATAATTAAAAATAAAATATTTTTGTTACAGTTTAGTGGGATATACAAAACTAGTAAATTCCGACTAGGACTAATCGGCTCCAGAAAGTTTTGGATTCGGGAACAAACACAGGGCGGGATTGTTGTGACGTAGTTGTTGTTTTCTTTCGCCGACAAAGTTAATTTTTCAATTTACGCCGTATGCTTGCTCCGCTATAGGGGTTAATAGTTTTTGTCCTATTTAAGGCGCGTGGGTTTTGAGGGTCTCGGGTTAAAGAGGGAGAGCCACCTGTTCCCCGGACCTATGTTTTGGATTTTTCGGTTCAGGGGTTAGCGCGTAAAAAGGCCGCAAAGGGGTGGTTTGTAACTCAACGAACCGCAAATGCTGTTGTTTTACTACTTCCCCTGCCCCGAAAAATCCAAGACTTGGCTGAGAGGTGGATCAGACCCGTTATTTTACCCTCTGAAAAATATGCGCACACAGCACCCTTAGTCAACCCCCTGTAGTGCACTTTTAGAGTTTGTCACAAAAATGGCTCCACTAAACTTAAATTTAACCTATTTAAAACTATATTAAAAAATACAGAAAGCGGCTACTTACGTGCTAAGACCCTTAATATACAATGTTCAACTATTTTTAGAATTTTTGGGGTTGAAATAACCAACCCCCGATTTTTTAAAACTTTAAAAACTATTTAACTAAAAAACTACTGAACCTATTTCTACGAAAATTTAAATCTAGCTAGAATCTACTTACATTTAATTTTAGAGTCCATAAAAAACACTGGTCACCGCTTTGGTTTTCCCGGAAAAAATGTTTGAAAATTACGTTAATTTTAGAACCTTGTTTTGGGGGTCTTCCACAGGGAATTTTCTTATAAACTTATGGTCTCCCGGCTCCTCGTCCGTGTCGCCTTCGAGTTGAAGTCCCGCTTCCTGTCCGAACCCTCGGGAACTCCAAACACGTTACACGTGGTTTTTTGTTCTTGGTGGTTTTCTCCGGAACCCTTGGTCGGAAAAATCCGAGTGAGGTGTCCGGAGAAAGGTCTTCGCGCAGCGCACCTGGCTGCAGTCACCGTTTTTCAGACGCCCACTCAAAATTGAGCAGCGTCGCGTCTTGAACGTTTTGGAACTTGGTTTTTCACTTATATTTCCACGAGTTTTCACTTTTTTCACAAATTTTTTTCCAGATTCACGTGCGCATTCGCAGCCCGGTTAAAATGATATATCACAACGGTAGTTTCGCGTGAAAAATCCTATTTTCGCGATTTTTCGTGCGCGGAGCTGCTTAAAACTGATCTACTCGCGGCGGGGGGTGCCGTGTGACTGGGTTAGGTTAGGTTAGGTTAGGTTAGGTTAGGTTTTTTTTTTTTTTTTTTTTTTTTTTTTTTTTTTTTTTTTTTTTTTTTTTTTTTAATACTAATTCCTCTGACTGAGGTCAAAGCCTGTGTTTTCATTTTTTAGTTTAGCTCAAAGGGGAAAAATCCATCATGGACGCCTGGGAAGGGAGGACCCAGGCAGTGCCGGACTGTACCGGCTAAAAAAACCGCCAATGGCTATTATTTTATTTTTCTTTTTATTTTTTTTTTTTTTTTTGGGCTGTGCCGCTTGGGCTTATGCTCTTTTTTCTATATCTTATATAACTATACAACCTTAAACATTTACCCAACACCTTAACAAACTACAATTTTAACCTACATTTAATATTATGTTTCTTATTCTTACTTATGTTTTAGATTACGTTTACACTTACTTGCCAATTATTCTAACTATTACAATTTTATTGGTTTATATAATATCTACGATATTCCACAATATCATATTATTATACTATTATCTAGGTCTTATTTCTATCTATTACTTTATATAACAATTTTAAACAATAATCTAAAAACTCCTGCCTGTATCTTCCTGTCATAATATCTTTTATGTTATCCACCGTTAAGCTTGTGTCTATTTTGTGCTCTATATTATGCCTATCCCTACAAAACATTGGGCATTCCAGTATTATATGGGGGACGGTCTCACTGACGTTTGGATCACATATGCACGCTGGACTACCTTTGCATTTAAAACGATGCAGATACTCCGAAATTCCTCCGTGGCCAGTCAATAATTGTGTACTTTGACAGCTTGGCTCAAACTTTCTAACGACTTTATAGGCTGTGGCTACGTTTGGAAGAAACATTTTCGTTATCTTTGCCACTTCGCCTGACTCATACCTTTCGCCCCATTCCCGAAGCGACTCCATCCTAAGGGTCCGCTTCGCGAAGGAGACGGGGCACAGGTCGTAATCGGGCTTTCTTTTGGTTGAAGCGATGGCGGCTTCTTTGGCCAGGTGGTCGGCCCTCTCGTTGCCCTCCAATCCTACATGAGCCTTGATCCAGAACAAGGATACAACTTTGTTCTGCTGAGAAAGATTGGTTATGTTCTCACGCGTTTCTGTGGCTAAGGGGTGGAGGGCGCCGAGGTTAGTGACTGTTTGTAGGGCCGCCATCGAGTCGCTGTAGATACCAAATGTAGTTGAAGCATGTTTCCTAATTTGCCTCGTGGCCACACATATGGCGAGTAGTTCTGCTTGGTATACTGTGCAGTACGACGGCAAGCAAAGTTTGACGGTCTTTGTTTCCACATCGCGTTCCCACATAGAGAGCGCTGCGCCAACCTTCCCGTCAATTTTGCTGCCGTCCGTAAAAATCCTGACTGCACAGTTACTATTCTCGTCTACGTCGTCCTGGTCTCTAAGGCAGATCAATTCCAGTTGTGAGGTTTGCGCTGGGTGCGGAGCTTCCATTGCTGGAGTCGGTCGTTCGATCTCCCTGTCACCCAGCCCTGGCACGGCCGCTCCCTTTTTGATCCTGTACAGCGAGGCCGCCTCGCGTACTCGAAGGTCGAGTGGGAGCACTCCCGCCAAAACCAGAGCCGAATTCAAGGATACCGTACGATATGCTCTACATATCTTCTGCGCAAAACCTCTCTGCATCGTGCTCAGTTGTTTTCGCACACTTATCTTTTCTGCGGCGGGACCCCAGACACTCGCCGCATACAGCACTATGGGCTCAACGACAGCTACGTATATGGTGCGCACCACCTCTGGGTGAAGACCCCAACTTGCTTTGGCAGCTCTTGCGAGCTGTTTATATATGCCAATTGCCTTTCTGCATATATTGGCCACGTGGGTGTTGTACGTGAGTTTTTCGTCTATTGTGACTCCCAGAAGTTTAACTTCCTTAGACATGCCAATGTCGACCCCGCCCATGTGCAAGAGTGGAGTGTCAAATTTTAGCTTGCGTGTTATAACCATAGCGCTGGTTTTATGTGGCGCGAATTTGAGCTTATTTTCAACACCCCACCCCCGAACAAGTTCGAGGGCGACATTGGCCTGCCCCTGCACCTCTAGCGCCGTTGTACCGTCGAAAACCATAACTATGTCGTCAGCGAACGCTTGCACGTAGTATCCTCTGCGTTCTAGGCTCTTAAGCAGCGGATCGAGCATGATGTTCCACAGTATAGGCCCGCCTATTGAGCCCTGGACGCAGCCCTTGTTGGTCGCCTTTGTGTACGTCTCGCCACTATACCTTACCGTTACTCTCCGGTGTTCGAGGTAGCTACCTATCACCCTTCTGATGTTTACGGGACAGTTTCCCTCTGCCAGTCGGACCTTTATCGCCGGCCACCAGGCGCTGTCAAAAGCGCCCTCTATATCCAGAGACACCATCGTGATTATCTTTTTCTCTTGAAGTTTTCTGTCGACGTGGCGGATGAGCTTATAGAGGGCGTCTTCACAACTACGTTGCGGCATAAAACCAAACTGGTTCGGGCTTAGTCCGGGTAATAAGTGGTATTTTAGCCTGGCAACTATCATCTTCTCGTACACTTTCCCTAGCACGGGCAGCAGTCCGACCGGGCGATAGGATTTTGGGGTCGTGTAGGTGTCTTTCCCTGGTTTCTTGAGAACTATGACCGTGGCTATTTTCCACACTGGTGGAAAGTGATGCAGTTCGAGGCACTTGTTTAGTACTCCCAGGAAAAGACTTGGCTCGTTTCTGATTACATGACTGCATATGTCCGAAGTGAAGCCGTCGGCACCAGGAGCTTTCTTCGGATTGAATGAGCTTATAGCAGTGAGAAGTTCGGTTTGGGTGAACGGTGGGTCTTGTGCATCTCCCTCCTGTTCCTGGTTCACCTTCTGTGCGAGAGTCCGTATCTCCTGGTGTACTGGGTTGTCGTTTTCTTCCAGGTCCTCGGGGTAAAACGTTTGTGCCAGCAGCTTCACCGAGCCCCTAGCGTCCAGTGTCCTACCCTTTTCTTCCAATGGAAGGTCTTCCTCCCTCTTCGCTGTCCTCCCTATTACCCTGTAGATTCCGTCCCATAGGGATTCTTTGTCTTGTACACTGCAGAACTCCTTCCAGCTGTCAATCTGGGCCTTCTTCGCTGCTAACTCATACTCCTCTTTATGTTTCAGGTACTCTTCGTAGACTTTGGCTTTTCGTATCGGTGCGGCGTTCCTGATTCTGCGTTTCCTGGTGGTGACTTCGTGTTTCATCCTCGCAAGCTCCTCCGTACACCAGGGTAAGGTAAGTGTCTCAGTATTTTTCTTTTTTGGGATAGCTTTATTACATGACTCGGTAGTGGCTTTATTGTATTTTTCAATGAATGTATTTAATTGTTCTATTGTTTTAATTTTATTGATTTCAGTATTTGTGAGTTCATAATCAATTTTAAGGTGGTTGAATTTCTCATGAAATTCATCCCATCTTGCTTTTTTGGTATTGTATAACCTTGTTGTTCTGATGACACTTACCCCACATGACTTTTCCAGCCTAACGTAGAAGCTGATTCCGTTGTGGTCTGAGCTTGTAAGGTTTTCAACCACCGTCCAGTCTTCCACTAGGTCCAGCAGATCAGAAGTGCAGGCCGTCACGTCAACATAGCTCGAGTATCTCTTGTTCCCTCGGATGGTATCAAAAGTCGGGATTTCCCCTCGGTTGAGTATTTGAAGGTCCAATTCATGGAGTACTCCCACCACTTCATCTCCTCTGTGATCGATCAGCTGGCTTCCCCACCAGGTGCTCTTAGCGTTTACATCGCCTCCGATTATTACTCTTTCAGCCTTGATTGCTTTAAAGATTTTGGTGATGTGCTCCAGGTATGGTCCAATGGGTAGATCTGGTTCGAAGTAGCACGATACCAATGTGATTCTCCATAATTTCGTGGCTACACTCACCACAACGATATTGTCTGTGGTGAGTTCGGGATATTGGATTATGTCCATGTTTGGGTCAAAGACTGCGATCGCAGCCTTGATCGTACCATCCCCAGTATTTTGGAAGATTTTGACCCCGCGATATGCCCTCATATGACCAGACCCACCCACATAAGGCTCCTGTAATAGCGCTATTGCTGCTTTCCTTTTCACCGCTTCAACTAGCATCTCCTCCGTAGCGAGTTTTTTGCGCTGTAAATTGCTTTGGAGCACCGGGTATCTGAAGTTATCTTTTTGGCTGCCCTTAGCAGTACGCCACAGACATTCTTGCTATGGCATCTCTTTTCTTTCGAATTGGGCACTCTGTGCTGAAGGCGTTATGGTCACTGTATTCTTGCTTAGCGGCTATACAATTTAGGCATGTGGGTTGGCTTCCCGCCCGCCACTCGGTGCACTCCATCCTAAGGTGGGGTCCACCGCAGTGGCTGCAGAGATCAGCTGTTTCTGTGCAGAATTTTTTGCTGTGTCCATAACCCAAGCAGCGCGCACACTGTACCAGTGGTGATTGGTCGACTACCCGAATGCGCTGCAGATCAATATATACAGCACCAGCTTCGATCGCTCTCCTCCATATCGTGGGGGAGGTGCTGATGACAACGTGTCTGGTGTGCGGGTTTCTGGCTTTGCGCTTATATTTTATTTCAAGCCTGTCGTCTGGGCCACTGATGTCGTGGAGTAACCCTCGGTTTTGATTCCTGAATGCCTTAAGAACATCCTCATCGGTATTTACTGAGAGGATGTCCCTTAGCATCAGGAGAGGGTCTTTATTCTTCACCTCTTCCACGAGGAGGTTTTTGCCCGCACTTTCCAACTTATTTTTCACCTTTTGCCTATCTACTTCGGATCTGCAGCTCATAATGACCTTCCTATCTTTTCCCTTCCTAGTCCTATCAATTGTGACCCAGCCTTCTTTCGCGTCTATCGCCTCTCTCACCTTCGTCAGAACTTCTTCCCCTGTGTCCCCTTCATCCTGAGAGGTGACGACCACGGTGTGTAATGCATTTTTTGGGGAGGAATGCTGCGTAGGGCGGTTCGTCGTTACTTCAGCGTAAGTTTTGCAAGTAATTATTTGTGATTGTTGCTCTATCTTTTCTTTCAGTTCTTCTATCTTCTTACTATTTTCTTCAAGTAACTGGCTTTGCCTTTCCAAGTAATCTATGACGCGTCTCTTATCTTCCTTGCTTTCTCCCTGGATGTCTTTCCCGGGTGTTTTTGGGTCTTTGGGGTGTGTAACTCCATCTTGCGTCTCTTTCCCAGGTGTACTTGGCTCTATCCTTGATCCTCCTGCCTTTTTAAGGTGTTTTATCTCTACATCGGCTTCTTTTATGATCTGGTAGAGTTTTTCTATGGCTTCCAAGGCATTCGCCTTTAGGTCCCGGCTGAAATTACGCGAGTTATTTATATTCAATCTCGCCTTCATCATGCTTGCTTTAGCTTCCGCTAGGCGGTTCGACGTCACTTGTGTGGGTAGGGCCTGTTTTTCGGCCAAGCGCGTTGTGAGATTCTGTCTGGGGAGTACCTGAATTTCACCTTTACTGGTGGATGGTGTCAGGTTTTGTGATTCTGTTCCCGCCGCCTCGAACTTTTCAACGCTCTGCCTAACGCTAGCTGAGGTCGCCTGCGACCCTGGCGGAGAGAGTTGTTTTTTGACGCCGCGTCTAACGACAGGTGAGAGCGTCTGAGTTTTTGGCGGGGATTTTTGTTCCTCCCTTCCCTCTGAAGACTTCCCTGGTGGTGTGATGAACATTGTCGGAGGAATGCGTCAGGTGAATATAAAAACAATAGGGGATGCAACAAAAGTTGCCGTGGTCTGCACACAGTGTAAAAAGTGTGTGCAGTCCAAATAAAATAAGATTATAAACAAAATAGTCACAAGAAAACTGGTGGACCTGTGCCAGTCGAGTCGCAAAGAAACAGGAGTTACAGTCAGACTCAAAAAAGTCTTCGTGGTACACAAATATAACAATAAAATAATTAAAAAGTTAATGTAACTTCAGTCTCTATTTAAGGTCGCGGCTCTTCGCTCAAACGAGCGGTTCACACAGATATCAAGAGGTAATTAAACGGAAAAATAATCAAACAAAATTGCTAAAACTATCTTAAAAAACTAAGGTACAGTTACAACAAAAGTTGTAATCCTGTCTCTACAAAGACTCTACCCAGACTCACAAGTTGTTTGGGTAGTGTTCAAGAGCTCTATATAAGCTCTAGGTTAATTTAAGTCGTCAAAAACTATTTTCGACTTTTTTGCAAGAGTGGCTCTATGTAGAGTCAGTCTGATGGCACCACTGGGTAGAGCCCACCGAGCCCGTTCCAACGAACCCAAACTCAAAGCACCTAGCCTAAAGGGTGTCGGAGTAATCGGAGTCTAAAGTTTCTGGTTTTTTTCCAAGATGGCGGCCGGAAAATGGTTAAAGCTGGTTAACTCCGTAACCGCCCGAACGAATTTCACCGTGCTTGGGTTTGTTTTATTGAGCTCGATGAGATCTAAACAATGATGTGGTTTTCAGGCTGAAAAAAGTTTTTATCCTGAAAACGCCCGAAAGCCTGCCCACTCGATGAAGAGTTACCAGCCGATTCTAACTAAACAAACCCCGCTGCTCTACGACCCCCCGCTGCGGAGATATGGGTGTTTAAAGTTCAGCAAAGATGGCGGCACAGCTGTCAAAGTCTGACTTTGGCAGGCGATATCTCCACTTTAGACAGTCGCAGAACACCCGAGTTTGGGCTCTTCTGGCTTGTCCTATTCTCACCTTTCATGCAAGGTGACTTTCAGGTGACTGAAAGTTTTCAGCCCGTAAACGCCTGAAATCTGTTTAACCCGACAGAGTTTGTCCCCCTGATCAACAATCCAAAAACCGCAACTCTCTACGACCACTGATTCCGGAGCTGCGTTAGGTCAAAGTTTTCCAAAATGGCCGCCCAGCTGTCAAACACCAACTTAAATTGGTTATAACTCCGCAACCGTCTATCGGAGAGAGATGCGGTTTCAAGTGTTAAGAATGCCCCAATTTCCCCTGTATGCTGAAAGCGGTTTCAGCGCTGAAAAATTTCAGGCCCGAAAAACACCTGAAAACCGGATGAAAGTAATTCTGCAAGTCTCCCACTGAGAAATGTGCAAATCCGGGTCCTCTACGTCCAATAACTTCGGAGATATTTAAACTTTAATGTTGTAACCAACAAAACCAAAATGGCTGAAAAAAGCTATTTTTGTCAATTTTGAAGTTATTGGGCGCAACCTCGGGCTTAAACTAGTCACAAAACACATAAGAAAGTCAATCCTATGGTCAAAAATCAATTATTTCTATTTATTCTGATTTTATTTTGAAAAATGCTTAAAAAATCAATATCTTTGTAACCGTCAAACTGAAAAATTTGGAAAAAATGCCTAAATTATGAGCAAATTGTCTACTATCTGATTCAACAATAAAAATTTAAAATTTTGTAGATTTACTATAAAAACTTTTTACATACGTGGTTTTTATGGTTTTTTAATTACTACGTTAAAACTAAATATGCTAAAAATCTGGATTTTGCTGTGTGTCCTCTTCTAATAAGCGCGCAAAAGATAGCAATTGTAGATTTGAAAAATTTCAATTTCTTCAGGAGTTATTTCAGTTCAAACTTTGAGTTTTCAAATGGTTATAATAACAAAAGTAGTTGACTTAAAATTCTAGTACTTGCAGATTTCGTCCCCTCCCATAAGCTTCTTCCGTACTGCAAAATTTCAGGCCGCTACAATGAATCCTTCAGGTTTTTCAGCCCACGTGGTTTTCCTGTTTTCGTGAATATCTCGCGACTTCACTATTTCAGGGAAATTTTCAATGGTCCGAATGGTCAGGAGCCGCCGAGTCCATAGAATTTCGGCGAAAAAAGTGGGGGTCGCCACTCTTGTTTGGGCAGCGCACGCGTTTTTGTCTGTGTCGATTTCCACTTAACCTCTAAACAGAGGGTTTTCCAGGAATTTCACTACACAGCACTGCAATCCGGTTTGGAATTTCACTAGATAGTGTGGGGGCAACTTTTCTGGACACACTGACACTTGATTTATCAAGATCCGAGCACTTTTGACCACTTTTTCGAATTTTTTACTGCGGAACGGCTTAAAAAACGATCCGACCGCCACGAGAGCTGGGGGGGTACTGGGTTAGGTTAGGTTTTTTTTTTTTTTTTTTTTTTTTTTTTTTTTTTTTTTTTTTTTTTTTTTTTTTATACTTCTACCTCCAACATAATCGGAGCCTATGCCTGTCTGCTTTATCTTTCATACTAGTTCTCGCTTGTTTGCCTCTCGTACTTTTATTCTACATACTTATTCTTTCTTTCATTCATCCTCATTCGATCTTTATGGGTGGGATTCCCAACTATCATCTTGTCTGTGTCTAACTATCTTTATTATATTTTCAGTTTCGGGTTCAACGCAAATAAAGGTGACGCTGTTTTTAATATGGCTTATACATTGCTTCTTATTCTAATCTTATATTTATTATACTATATTAAATCTATTAGTCTTAGAATATTTACCCTTTATTTCTTACGAGTACATTGCTTGTTTTACAGATACCGGGCGGATTCTCTTGTACATAATATATTTTGCTTACTCTACACTTATGTCTATTTCATACATTATTTATTTCTTACTGCTACTTATTGATAATATTATGCACTAACAATGATATTTATTTACATTCCTAATATATTTCTGTTTAAACATTGTACTGACTTCCTATTTGTATTACACTATTTTTTAATCATAATTTGTACTATGCTAGTCCTTTATATACTACATTATATTAGGACAGCATACTTTCTTAATCTGTTTTGATTGTATTACTTGTGATGCTATTTCATTACAATGTTTAGTAATTTCATTCAGTTTTATTTCCGCTATCAACTCCGACGCATTCCCGGCAACCTGTTCTACAGAGGGCTGCCGCTCATTTTTTAGCTCCTCGAGTCTCTCGGACCACCACGGCAAGGTTTGTTCCTCCTGGATTTTTATGGTGGGTATCGCTTCTATGCTTTTACTACTATCAATTTCTGCAATTTTAAGGTTATTTTCTATTGTAAATTGTCCAAGTTTCGCATGAAACTTGACCCAATTTGCTTTTTTGGTTGTTGTCCTTTCTGTTTTAGTACCTATTGATTTTTGGAAGAGTCTCTTGAACAAAGTGCCGCTGCGGTCCGAGCCCGCGAGTGCCTCGTCTACCCGGGTGTTTTCTGTTGGGGTGCCCTTAACAGTACGCGACAGTCGATCTGGCCACGTCATCCCATTTTCTGCGTACCGGGCAGTCGTTGCTAAACGCGTTGTGCGGCGTGCCGTACTCTATTTTTCCCTTCGTGCAATTCCTACAGGCGGGTGGTGAGCCGGAAAGCCAGTCCGGACACTCTGGTCTCAAATGAGGACCACCGCAGTGGCTGCACAGGTCGGCAGGCTCTTTGCAGAACCGCTTGCCGTGTCCAAAGCCCAGACATCGAGTACATTGGACCAGCGGGGTCTGATCTTCGACTCTAACACGCTGGAGATCAATATGTACAGTCCCGATGTCTATGGCTCGTCGCCAGATGGTGGGCGAAACGGATACGATAATGTGGCCGATATGCGGGTTTTTTGTCCTTCTTCTATATTTGACCACTACTCTATTTTCCTCACTGTCGAGGCCGTTAAAAACACCCTGGTTCTGGTTCCTAAATGCTTTAAGAACGTCTTCGTCGGTATTTACTACCAAGACGTTCCTGAGGATCAGAAGTGGGTCCTTATTTTTGACTTCCTCGACAATGAGGTCAAATCCATCTTTTTGGAGTCTGTCCTTTATTTTGGTCCTCTCTTGCTCGGTTTCCAGACCTATGATGATCTTGCGATCCTTGGCTTTCCTAACCTTCTCGACCTTTATCCACCCGTCCTTTGCGTCTACAGCTTTCCTCACCCTATTCAGGACCTCATCCCCGGTCTCCATCTCGTCTTTGGACGTGACCACAACCGAGTGCAAAGTGCTGCGCTTTGGCAGCGATTTTACAGCCCTAGTTGCGGCCACACTTGCGTAGGTATTTCCCTTTTCTAAGAAATCCCTCTGGTTGTCTATGACTTCCCTCAACTCCTCTATTTTCCTGTTGCTCTCGACTAATAGTTTTGTGTGCTGATCTATTGATTTTATTATTTCGGTTGCGTCTATGTTTTGAGTGAGAGTGAGGGAAGTTGGCTTTTCATCCGCCAATGTTGTCTCTGCCAGTACGGGCCCTGCCTTGGTCGTTTTTAGCTTTAATCCTTTCAGCTCCAGTTCGACTTCCTTTACCAGTTGGTAAAGTCGTTCGGTGGCTTCGATAATACTAGTCTTTATTTCAGTTTTGGTATTTCTGGAGCTGTTAAGGTTCAGCTTAGCTTTGATCAGGCAGGCTTTTGCCTCCGCCGTTCGGTCTGCGTACTTTGCCTTTGGCGGGGAATGTGTGTCAAGAGACCTTATAGCCGCTGCCGTTTTGATCTCTTGAGTCAATGCGGGCTTTATTTTAGTTTTCGCAGGACCCGCCTGCGACGTCTTTTCGGTTATGGATGAGATGGGGCTGCTTTTTGAGGCTTCCCACTCCCCTATGCTGCGCCTAACATTTTGAGGGGCGCCTGCCCCCGGTTTTATCGGTGAGTTTTCACCGTCAGTCGCCTTAGACGGCGTCCTAAACACAGACATGTTGCGAGGTATGCGTCAAAATTTGTAAAAGAACGTCAATAGGGACGATAGAGTCGGAAGGAAAATCGTCAATAGGGACGATAGAATAATAACAATACAGAATAACAATAACAACAATAATACTAAAGTAAGTCCAAATAAAAACCTTAAGCCTATCTTATTCTAGTTTAAGTCAGTCTCTACGGAGACTCTACACAAGCTTTAAGGATGCTGAGCAGTTAAATTAGCTCTGTGTATAAAAGAGCATCAAAGTTGGCCGTCAAAAACAATATTTTGACCTTTTTGCTATAATGGCTCTATGTAGAGTCTTTTTGACTAGCTCACTAGAGAGAGCCTTCCAAGCCCGATCCAACAACCCCAAACACGGGGCACCTAGCCCTAAGCGTTACGGAGAAAACCAAGTTTAAAAATACTGGTTGCCGTCCAAGATGGCCGCCAGAATGTGGTTAAGATGCAATAACTCCGGAACCGCTGGACCGAATTGCAGCGTGTTTGGGCTTATCTGGATGCGCCCGACAAGATCAACCCACGGAAATATTTTTCAGGCTGAAAAATATTTTTTCGCTGAAAATGCCTGAAAGCCTACCCAGTCGTGAGACTGACAAAAGCCTATCACCCCAAAGCAAGTCTCGTCGTTCTACGACCTTCCGTTGTGGAGATATGGCTGGTTTAATTTTTGCCAAAATGGCGGTACAGCTGTCAAAGTCAGTCTTTGACAGGGGATTACTCCGGTTTGGCTGGTCGTAGTACACTCGAGTTTGGGCTCCTCAGGCTTGCCCCGACTCGCACACGCCCGCAAGCTGAAATTCAGGATCGTGAAAATTTTCAGCCTGAAAGCGCCTGAAAACCAACTGGTACGAAAGGCCTTGTCCCTATAAACCACAATATCGAAACAGCGATCCTGTACGACCCTCGAGCCCGGAGCTACGTTGGATTGAAGTTTTCCAAGATGGCCGCCCTAATGTCAAAGGTTGACTTCAGGTGGCCACAGCTCCGTTTCCGTCTATCGTAGAGAAACGCGGTTTTGGGTGCGGAACTCGGCCTGACCTCCTCTGTTAGGCAAGATAAGTTTCAGGACTGAAAATTTTCAGGACTGAAAAATTCCTGAAATTTACAGCGAATATTTCCCTGTGTCTCCCCCAGGGAACCGTACAAATCCGGGTGTTCTGCGCCCAATAGCTCCTGAGATAATCTACGTTGAAGTTTGCAACCAGAAAAACCAATATGTCTGAAAAAGTCTATTTTCTGTGTTCTTAGAGCTATAGGGGGCAAATTTGGGCTTAAACTAATCGGAATATATGCTCCGAAACCAAATTTAGGGTCAAAATATTTTTAAGACTAATAGTTTTTAATTAATTTCAAAAAATTACTAAAAATTACGTAGCTTTGCAACCCTTAAGCATAAAAATCTAGAAAAAATATCTTAATACGTGTAAAATAGGGTTCTTTAAGTTAATTATACAAGAATTAAATTTGGTGGATTTTTGGTACAAAATTTTGGGAAAAAACTGAAAAAAGCACAAAATCTGTCTTATTTACTAAAATAAACACATAAAAAATTTAAAAACTAATCTTAATCTATTCTTCCGGCGAGCGCGCAGCGGGAATCACCATAAAATTTAGGGGTCCTGCCTGAAAATTTCTCAGTACAGGGGTCCAAAGTCTAGGTCTTCTTTTATAAATATCTTTGTACCTGATATTGTTAAAAATCCAAACGATATGTCGTTAGTCTTGTATGTGTACCTCCTGCTCACTCCCAAAAAATCAGCAACCGGAAGCACCCTAATCGAAAACCACGTGCTCTGGTTTTGAGGTTATACTCGCAGTTTTCAGCAGTTTTCTCGGGAGTGTGATGTCGGAATTTTCCCGGCTTAACGTCGTTGGCTGCGTCTTCTTGTGTCTCGTAATGTGGTGTATTAAAAATTTGGGGTTTACGATCGTTCTTCGGAGTTGTAGGACTCCGAAAATTTCCCAAGTCAACACTTTCTCACTTTTTCAGGAATAACTTTATGCCCGGAGTTTTCCGGCTCATGGGGTTTTCACATTCACTTGCGCGGCACTGAGACGAATCTTTTGATATACTGCACGACTGTGTAGCGTTAAAAAATACCGGTTAAAAGAATTTTTAAGCGCGGAGCGGCTTTAAAAACGATCCGACCGCCACGAGAGCTGGGGGGGTACTGGGTTAGGTTAGGTTAGGTTAGGTTAGGTTAGGTTAGGTTAGGTTAGGTTAGGTTAGGTTAGGTTAGGTTAGGTTAGGTTAGGTTAGGTTAGGTTAGGTTAGGTTAGGTTAGGTTAGGTTAGGTTTTTTTTTTTTTTTTTTTTTTTTTTTATTTAGCAGGAGTGGGAAATCCTCATGGACGCCCAGACTGACTCACTGGTGAGCCAGTCTGGGCAGTGCCGGACTCTTACCGGCTAAAACCCACTCCTGCCTTTGCTCAGTGTCCCTCTGACATGATCAGAGACCTTATTTCGCGGTAGTTCTGATTGCTTTCATTATTTTTGTGTTTATTTTATACAACTGTCCCGCTTTAGGAAATGGAGAGTGTCAAAAGAATATTTAATATTTTTGTAATCCTAATGTTTCGTAACTTCTAACAGCTTACATCTCTACTTATATCTTACAATACTAACTTAATCTTTATTATTTTTGTATTTTTCTTTTTATGTTTAATTGTTTTCCTACTTTTAGAGTCTACTTATGCTATACTTATAATATTTTCATCTATATATTTATCACTACTATATTTTCATATGGCTATTCTAATATATATACAATATATTAATTAGTCATAATTTCTTATTCTACATATTATGTAACCTTTATTTCTAAAAACCATTATTTCTACTACTACTTTTATTAATATTTTGATATTATATGTTTGTCCTTGTTTATTTCTTTTTAATCCCGGAAGACTCACAATTTCTATTATAAATAAGATTTTCTCTAGCTTCTCTCCGAGGCACTTCCTCCTCTCTACCTCTATCTTCGCAAACTCGTGCTTATAATTCCCTTTTTGTTTAGAATTTTGCGCACTCCGCACAGGTGCAGGTCCTCGAATATGGCTTCTTAGGGTGATGTCTTGCTTCTCGATAACAACGAGCATGTTTGACCACAACGGTAAGGTAAGTTTTTCTTTAGTTATAAATGAGTTTAATTTTGTGTCTACTTTTAATTGGGCCAATTTCTCACGAAATTGACTCCAATTAGCTTGTTTTATTTTACTACTATAATTTTGTTTGTTTCTAAAAGATTTTAAAAATTTGGGTATCTGGAAATTAATTTTGAACACCCCACCGTTGTGGTTCTTACTGACGGGAAACACCGGATGGACCTCAGCAATATGCCACAGACAGGCGCGCCAACGCGTCCCATTTAAGGCGTATTGGGCACTCGCTGTGGAACGCGTTGTGGTCACTCCTGTCTCCTTTGGCCAAAACGCAATTGTGGCACTTTGGAGCCTCCTCCGCCAGACGTGACGGACAGTCAGCTCGCATGTGGGGGTCACCACAATGAGTGCAGAGGTCGGCGGGCTGCGTGCACAGTTTACGGCTGTGGCCGTAACGCAGACAGCGAGTGCACTGCACCAGTGGTGACTGGTCCTGCACTCGCACTCGCTGTAAGTCAATGTGCACGCGACCCACCATAGTCAGCCTCTGCCATACAGTAGGGGACACCTGCAGAATGACGTGGCACATATGGGGGTTCCTCGTCCTTCGACGGTACTTCACCCCCAGCCTCAAATCCTCCGCAGGAATGTCCCCCACCAGATGGGTGTTTTGCCGCTGCAGGGCTTGGGTAACCTCCACATCCGAGTGGCAGGCGAGGACGTCCTTTAGGATGACGAGCGGATCCTTATTCTTGACCTCCTCTACCACTAGGCCGCCCGTCTTCCTTATCCGGTCCGTAACCTTCGTCAGCTCCTCCCTGGTCCTAAAACCGACGATCACCTTCTGATCCCTCGCCTTGCGCAGCCGTTCAACTCTAGTGCCCTCATTTCGGGCATCGACCGCCGTCCTGAGCTTCTCAATAACCCCTTCACTGGTGTCCTGATCATTGGTAGATGATACGACCACCGAGTGAAGGGGCTCTTGGATGTGCTGCTTCGGGCCGGCGGCGATTTCCGCGAAAGTTGGACCTTGGCCTGCGACGTAGCAAGGGGCCAGCTTAAGTTGCTCCGACAGAGCCCGGGTATGTTGTTGGCAGTCCTCCAACGCATGCTTGTGCTCTTTGAGGTCTGCCACAAGACTCTTCATCAGCTCTGTCGGTTCACATGTGGTGGGCGTCAATGGCGCGGAAATTGGTGTGGCTGCAGGTATGACCACAGGTACGGGTGCGACAGGGGCTTTCTTTTGCTCCGACTCCTTTACCAGCTCATATAACCTGTTTATGGCGTCGAGCACCGCCGTCTTGATCTCGGTCTTGAGGTTTCGAGAGTTGCCCAAATGAAGCTTAGCTTTATTTAGGCAAGCTCTCGCCTCCGCTGTGAGATTGGGGTACCCGGACGCTGTCCTCTTTGGTGGTCGGTGCGTTTCCAGGGTGCTGGTGGCAGTTGGTGTGGCGTCACGCTTTGGGTCGGCCGGGGACTTGGCCTGAGGCTCAGCTTTCCCGGCCTCCCATTCCCCGATGCTACGCCGGACAGAAGGAAGAGAAGGTTCAGCTTTCTCTGCCAAACGCGGCGAGCCCCTGGAACCCGAAGAGCTCGCGTCTTTGGCCGGTGTACGGAGCATTTTTGTGGTTTGTGTGAAGGTGGTGTTCATGTACAAAACTCAAAGGACACTGGCGCTAGTTCTAGGTCCCTGTAAAGGGGGGACAAAAAACAGCAAGTATAAAATAAGGTAAATGTAATAAAAATAAAAAGAAGTTGTCCTACGGCCTCAAGACCGTAGGGTCAATAATAGGTTTAAAAAGAGAAAGAAAAAGAAAAAGAACCCCGTCAAATGATGCCTAATTATGTAAAAACACCGTCAACTTATTAATAGACCTAAATACAAAATACACTTTTTTGCCAAGAATCCTAGTGTACCTTCCCTATATAGAACAGGGTGGGAGGGTGGGCAAAATTTTTTCGTGCTAGACGGGCGTGAGTGGTGTCCAAAAAACCGTCTCGGCGCGGGCCAGCGAACTACGAAATAAAACGGGGTAGGTGCCGAACAAAAATTTTAAGTTTTGGTCAAAAAACCAGTTTTTGAAGCAAAAAATTTGGAATTTCGCCCCACCACCTGAAAACCGGCACACGGATCGCGGACCAGAGAACAGGGATGAAGGGTAAGTACTATTGAAACTATAAACTAACGCTACTTTGGCAAAAAATTTAGAACAAACACTAGATTTTGATAATTTTGTATGAAAATTTTAAAAAATAACAAGGGTTGTAGGGGAAACTTTTTATTTAAGGGTAGAAATGGGTGCAACGTGGTCAGTACGTAGGCGGACGCCTAGTTATGTCTTAATTTGCTGAAAACAGCTTCAAAATCGCACTCCAAACAACGAAGATATTCGCGTTTATGTTAAAAACGTGTCCCCTAAGGTGCTTTTTGGCTGTAGGCAGAAACTATAAAAAAATCGAAAATTCAAAAAATAAAGACGTTCTTTTCGTGCTAGACGGGCGTGAGAGGTGTCCAAAAAACCGTCTCGGCGCGGGCCAGCGAACTACGAAATAAAACGGGGTAGGTGCCGAACAAAAATTTTAAGTTTTGGTCAAAAAACCAGTTTTTGAAGCAAAAAATTTGGAATTTCGCCCCACCACCTGAAAACCGGCACACGGATCGCGGACCAGAGAACAGGGATGAAGGGTAAGTACTATTGAAACTATAAACTAACGCTACTTTGGCAAAAAATTTAGAACAAACACTAGATTTTGATAATTTTGTATGAAAATTTTAAAAAATAACAAGGGTTGTAGGGGAAACTTTTTATTTAAGGGTAGAAATGGGTGCAACGTGGTCAGTACGTAGGCGGACGCCTAGTTATGTCTTAATTTGCTGAAAACAGCTTCAAAATCGCACTCCAAACAACGAAGATATTCGGGTTAGGTTAGGTTAGGTTTTTTTTTTTTTTTTTTTTTTTTTTTTTTTTTTTTTTTTTTTTTTTTTTTTTTTTTTTTTTTTTTTTTAGCAGGAGTGGGAAATCCTCATGGACGCCCAGACTGCCTCACTGGTGAGCCAGTCTGGGCAGTGCCGGACTCTTACCGGCTAAAACCCACTCCTGCCTTTGCTCAGTGTCCCTCTGACATGATCAGAGCCCTTGTTTCTCAGTTGTCTAATTACATTCGTTTTCTTTTAGTTAATTTTATTTCAGTCCTGTTGTTAGGACGTGGAGATTTCCTAGAAGCAATCGCCTTATTCTAATTATATTATCTTATAGTTATCTATTTCTGTATCTAATGGGTTTTTTACATCTAATATCATATATACCTAATAACTTACTAAATTATTTATCTATACTTTTTATCTTTTTTGTGTTTTTGTTTTTGTGTCTACCTTTTCCTATCATCATATTATTATTTTATATCTTAATCTACATACTTTATTTATGATATGGCTATCCTAATATATATACAATATATCATATAGACATATTTTCTTACTCATTTACGTTTGTTTCCTATCCTATATTTTTTTTACTGCTAATTTAAAATAATGTTGTATTTGCCTACTTTTTATTGTTTCTGGCAGACTCAAGGCTGCAGTTTTTAACAATGTTTTTATTTTCCGTTTCAGGTGCTGCTCGTCAACCCGTACACTGCTGCGGCTTCTCAACGTGGCGTACTGCTTATTCACAACATCAACTACGTTTGACCACAACGATATGGTAAGTTTTTCTACAATTAAGCATGAATTTAATTTTGTCTCTAGTTTTAATTGCGCCAATTTCTCACGAAATTGACTCCAATTAACTTGTATTTCAATTACTATTATTTCTAAAAAATTTGAATTTTGGAGGTACTGGACATTAATATTGAGCACAGTATCGTTGTGGTTCTTGCTTACGGGAAACGCTGGATGGACCTCAGGAATACGCCACCGACAGGCGCGCCAACGCGTCCCATTTAAGGCGTATGGGGCACTCGCTGTCGAAGGCGTTGTGGTCACTCTTGTCCCCTTTTGCCAAAACGCAGTTGTGACATTTTGGTGCCTCTGCTGCCAGCCGTGACGGGCAGTCAGCTCGCAAGTGAGGGTCGCCACAGTGAGTGCAGAGGTCGGCGGGCTGCGTGCACAATTTACGGCTGTGGCCGTAACGCAGACAGCGAGTGCACTGCACCAGTGGCGACTGATCCTGCACTCGCACTCGCTGTAGGTCGATGTGCACGCGACCCGCCATGGTCAGCCTCTGCCATACTGTAGGGGACACCTGCAGGATGACGTGGCACATGTGGGGGTTCCTCGTCTTTCGACGGTACTTCACCCCCAACCTCGCGTCCTCCGCAGGAATGTCCCCGATGAGATGGGTGTTCTGCCGTTTCAGGGCCTGGGTAATCTCCACATCTGTGTGGCAGGAGAGGACGTCCTTAATTATAAGAAGAGGATCTTTATTTTTCACCTCTTCTACCACCAGATTACCGGCTTTCCTTATCCGTTCGGTTACTTGCGTCATCTCTGCCCTGTTCTTAAAACCGATCACCACTTTTTGGTCCCTCACCTTGCGCAACCGTTCGACCCTGGTGCCCTCGTTTCTGGCATCGACCGCCGTCCTGAGCTTCTCAATAACCCCTTCACTGGTGTCCTGATCATTGATAGATGATACGACCACCGAGTGAAGGGGCTCTTGGATGTGCTGCTTCGGGCCGGCGGCGATTTCCGCGAAAGTTGGACCTTGGCCTGCGACGTAGCAAGGGGCCAGCTTAAGTTGCTCCGACAGAGCCCGGGTTTGTTTTTGGCACTCCTCCAATGCATGCTTGTGCTCTTTGAGGTCTGCCACAAGACTCTTCATCAGCTCTGTCGGTTCAGACGTGTTGGGCCTCAATGGCGCGGATATTGGTGTGGCTGCAGGTGTGACCACAGGTACGGGTGCGACAGGAGCTTTATTTTGCTCCGACTCCTTTACCAGCTCATACAACCTGTTTATGGCGTCGAGCACCGCCGTCTTAATCTCGGTCTTGAGGTTGCGAGAGTTGCCCAAATGAAGCTTAGCTTTATTTAGGCAAGCTCTCGCCTCCGCTGTGAGACTGGGGTACCCGGACGCAGTCCTCTTTGGTGGTCGGCGTGTCTCCAGAGTGCTGGTGGCAGTTGGTGTGGCGTCACGCTTTGGGTTGGCCGGGGACTTGGCCTGAGGCTCAGCTTTCCCAGCCTCCCATTCCCCGATGCTACGCCTCACGGATGGAAGCGAAGGTCCAGCATTCTCTGTCGAAACCGACGAGCCACAGGAACCCGACGAGCTCGCGTCCTTGGTCGGTGTACGCAACATGTTGGTGGTCTGTGTGAAGGTGGTGTTCATCTACAACCACTCAGAGGACACTGGCGCTAACATTTAGGTCCCTGTAAAGAGGGGACAAAAACAGCAAGTATAAAATAAAATAAACTGTAATAAAAATAAAAATAAAATTAACTTGTCCTACGGCCGCAAGACCGTAAGGTCAATAATGGGTATAAAAATAAAAGATTCCCGTCAAATGATGCCTAAAAACACCGTCAATTCAACCTAATGTTAGCGAAAGGTAATAATGAAGCTGGAAGAGCTAAATACAAAATAAACTTTTTGGCCAATAATCCCAGTCTACCTTCCCTATATAGAACAGGGTGCGGAGGGTGGGCAAAATTTTTTCGTGCTAGACGGGCGTGAGAGGTGTCCAAAAAACCGTCTCGGCGCGGGCCAGCGAACTACGAAATAAAACGGGGTAGGTGCCGAACAAAAATTTTGAGTTTTGGTCAAAAAACCAGTTTTTGAAGCAAAAAATTTCGAATTTCGCCCCACCACCTGAAAACCGGCACACGGATCGCGGACCAGAGAACAGGGATGAAGGGTGAGTACTATTGAAACTATAAACTAACGCTACTTTGGCAAAAAATTTAGAACAAACACTAAATTTTGATGTTTTTGTATGAAAATTTTAAAAAATTACAAGGGTTGTAGGGGAAACTTTTTATTTAAGGGTGGAAGTGGGTGCAACGTGGTCAGTACGTAGGCGGACGCCTAGTTATGTCTAAATTAGCCGAAAACAGCTTCAAAATCGCACTCCAAACGAAAAAGATATTCGAGTTTATGTTAAAAACGTGTCCCCTAAGGTGCTTTTTGGCTGTAGGCAGAAACTATAAAAAATCAAAAAGTCAAAAAATAAAGACGTTTTATTCGTGCTAGACGGGCGTGAGAGGTGTCCAAAAAACCGTCTCGGCGCGGGCCAGCGAACTACGAAATAAAACGGGGTAGGTGCCGAACAAAAATTTTGAGTTTTGGTCAAAAAACCAGTTTTTGAAGCAAAAAATTTCGAATTTCGCCCCACCACCTGAAAACCGGCACACGGATCGCGGACCAGAGAACAGGGATGAAGGGTGAGTACTATTGAAACTATAAACTAACGCTACTTTGGCAAAAAATTTAGAACAAACACTAAATTTTGATGTTTTTGTATGAAAATTTTAAAAAATTACAAGGGTTGTAGGGGAAACTTTTTATTTAAGGGTGGAAGTGGGTGCAACGTGGTCAGTACGTAGGCGGACGCCTAGTTATGTCTAAATTAGCCGAAAACAGCTTCAAAATCGCACTCCAAACGAAAAAGATATTCGAGTTTATGTTAAAAACGTGTCCCCTAAGGTGCTTTTTGGCTGTAGGCAGAAACTATAAAAAATCAAAAAGTCAAAAAATAAAGACGTTTTATTCGTGCTAGACGGGCGTGAGAGGTGTCCAAAAAACCGTCTCGGCGCGGGCCAGCGAACTACGAAATAAAACGGGGTAGGTGCCGAACAAAAATTTTGAGTTTTGGTCAAAAAACCAGTTTTTGAAGCAAAAAATTTCGAATTTCGCCCCACCACCTGAAAACCGGCACACGGATCGCGGACCAGAGAACAGGGATGAAGGGTGAGTACTATTGAAACTATAAACTAACGCTACTTTGGCAAAAAATTTAGAACAAACACTAAATTTTGATGTTTTTGTATGAAAATTTTAAAAAATTACAAGGGTTGTAGGGGAAACTTTTTATTTAAGGGTGGAAGTGGGTGCAACGTGGTCAGTACGTAGGCGGACGCCTAGTTATGTCTAAATTAGCCGAAAACAGCTTCAAAATCGCACTCCAAACGAAAAAGATATTCGAGTTTATGTTAAAAACGTGTCCCCTAAGGTGCTTTTTGGCTGTAGGCAGAAACTATAAAAAATCAAAAAGTCAAAAAATAAAGACGTTTTTTTCGTGCTAGACGGGCGTGAGAGGTGTCCAAAAAACCGTCTCGGCGCGGGCCAGCGAACTACGAAATAAAACGGGGTAGGTGCCGAACAAAAATTTTGAGTTTTGGTCAAAAAACCAGTTTTTGAAGCAAAAAATTTCGAATTTCGCCCCACCACCTGAAAACCGGCACACGGATCGCGGACCAGAGAACAGGGATGAAGGGTGAGTACTATTGAAACTATAAACTAACGCTACTTTGGCAAAAAATTTAGAACAAACACTAAATTTTGATGTTTTTGTATGAAAATTTTAAAAAATTACAAGGGTTGTAGGGGAAACTTTTTATTTAAGGGTGGAAGTGGGTGCAACGTGGTCAGTACGTAGGCGGACGCCTAGTTATGTCTAAATTAGCCGAAAACAGCTTCAAAATCGCACTCCAAACGAAAAAGATATTCGGTTAGGTTAGGTTAGGTTAGGTTAGGTTAGGTTAGGTTAGGTTAGGTTAGGTTAGGTTAGGTTAGGTTAGGTTAGGTTAGGTTAGGTTAGGTTAGGTTAGGTTAGGTTAGGTTAGGTTAGGTTAGGTTAGGTTAGGTTAGGTTAGGTTAGGTTAGGTTAGGTTAGGTTAGGTTAGGTTAGGTTAGGTTAGGTTCACGCGGAGTCGGCGGCGGCGTCGACGGGACCAGGCCGTCGGGGACCACCTCTACGAGGTGTACCTGGCGGCAAAACTGGTCCTCGATCGGGCCATCGCCGCCGCCAGAGACTCTGCGAGAGCAGAAATGCTGGAGGGTCTCGACGCGGACCCCTACGGGAGACCGTATAAGGCGGCGCGGAACAAGCTGCGCCCCTTTGGTCCCCCGGTGGCCGAGACCCTGGAGCCCTCCTTTCTGGATGGGGTGGTTCAGTCCCTGTTCCCGTGCAGGGACGACTTCACCCCACCAGCGATGGCCCCACCAGCCCCGCCAGCTGATGATGAAGAGGAGACCCCTCCCGTCACGGAGTCGGAACTTGGCGCGGCTATTCTCCATATCCGCGCCAAGAAGACGGCTCCGGGCCCCGACGGTGTCCCGGCGAGAGTGGTGGCGATCGCCGCCACCCAAATGGAGGAGCGGTTTCGGGACCTCTTCAGCGCATGCTTTGCGTCTGGAAGGTTCCCGAAACCATGGAAGGAGGGACAACTGTGCCTCCTTCGCAAGGAGGGCCGCCCGGCAGACTCCCCCTCGGCATACCGGCCCATCGTTCTGCTCGATGAGGTCGGTAAGATGTTCGAGGGGATAATCGCTGCCCGCCTGAAGAGCCATCTGCGGTGCATCGGGCCGGACTTGTCGGACGCTCAGTACGGCTTTCGGGCTGAGCGTTCGACGGTAGACGCGCTGGCCTGCCTCAAGGGGCAGGTGAAGGATGCGATGGAGGCGGGGGACGGGTTGTTGGCAGTGTCGTTCGACATTGCCAACGCCTTCAACTCCGTTCCCCACTCCACCATCCTAGAGGCGCTCCGATTCCACGGAGTGCCTCGCTACATGCGCGTGCTGCTGGCCAGCTACCTGGAGGATCGGGCGATCGTCCTGGTGAACAGGGCTGGCCGAGTCCGGCGGTACGCCGCGGAAGCCGGCGTTCCACAGGGGTCAGTCTTAGGACCTCTCCTCTGGAACGTCGGCTACGATTGGCTCTTGCGGGGAACTCTCCTCCGAGGCACGAGTGTCGTCTGCTACGCGGATGACACTCTCCTCACCGCCCGGGGGGAGAGTTTCAGGGAGGCGGCCTCCTTGGCTTCGGCGGGCGGATCCTTGGTCGCAGGGAGGATCCGCCGCCTAGGGTTGACGGTGGCGCTGCAGAAGACCGAGGCCGTCTTCTTCCACGGTCCCCGGCAGCGCCCCCCGCCACCTGGCGCCCACATCTTCGTGGAGGGCGTCAGGATTGAGGTGAAGGCCCAGATGAAATATCTGGGCCTTGTACTTGACAGCAGGTGGCGCTTCGGCCCGCATTTCAGCGGGCTGTCGTCGCGCCTGCTGAAGACCGCGGGCGCTCTCTCGTGGCTCCTCCCGAACTTGGGGGGGCCCAGCGCTCGATGCCGGCAACTCTACGCCGGCATCTTGAGGAGCATGGCCCTCTACGGGGCCCCCATCTGGGAGGAGTCTCTCCACAGACGAGAGAACGCCGCGGCCTTGCGGGCACCTCAAAGGGCGATAGCCCAGCGGGTGGCGCGGGCTCACCGCACGGTGAGCTTCGCCGGGGCGTGCGCTCTGGCCGGCACCCCTCCTTGGGAACTCGAGGCGTGGGTGCTCGCCAGAGTGTACGAGTGGAAGGCGGGGCGGAGGGCGGCGGGTCAGCCCTTCGCCCCGGAACAGCGGGAGGCCGTCCGGCGGGAGGCGAGGGACGCCATCGTCGTCCACTGGACGACGGACCTCGCCGCCGCGGTCTTCGGCCGCCGAACCCTCGACGCGATCGGGCCGGTCCTGCGGGACTGGCTCGAGCGGCCGCACGGGTTCCTCTCGTTCCGCCTGGTGCAGGTGCTGTCCGGACACGGTTGTTTCGGATCGTACCTGCATCGGATCGGACGGGAGGAGACGCCGTCGTGCCACGACTGTGGCGCGGCGGAGGACACGGCGCAGCACACTCTCGAGGTGTGCCCGTCGTGGTCCGAGCCGCGCCGCAGTCTCGTCGCGGCGATCGGGCTGGACCTCTCGCTCCCCGGCGTGGTGGGCGCCATGCTGAGGGACGAGGGGTCCTGGGCGGCGGTCGCCTCCTTCTGCGAGCACGTCATGTCCCAGAAGGAGGCGGCGGAGCGCGTGCGGGAAGATGATCCCGACGCGGCACCGCTCCGAAGGCGGAGGAGGGGTCGAAGGAGACGTCAGTTCGACGCTCATCTCCGACTCCTCCTCCCAGGTGGAGGCCAGCAGGCAACGGGTGCGGGGGCACCCTCGCCTGCATCGCACAGGCCTCCACCAGTGCCGGACGGGAATGGCCAGGTGTTCCCGGCCATTCCCGTAGCCCCCCAGTCAGGGGGGCATGCGGGGCCCGCCAGCTAGGCGGGCATGCGCCGGGAGGGTCGTGGATGTAAAGGCTACGCCGGTTTCCCATGGCCCTCCCATCACGGCGATGCGGGAACACCGCTGAGTTTTAGTGGGTATACTGTCCTTCTGACAGGAGTCCCACACACCCCGTCTCGTCCCCCACGAGCGGCAGTGCATAAAGCATTTCTCAGCGTCAAAAAAAAAAAAAAAAAAAAAAAAAAAGGTTAGGTTAGGTTAGGTTAGGTTAGGTTAGGTTAGGTTAGGTTTTTTTTTTTTTTTTTTTTTTTTTTTTTTTTTTTTTTTTTTTTTTCTAATTCCTCTGACTGAAGTCAAAGCCTGTGTTCTCTTTTTTTAATTAAGCGCAAAGGGGAAAAATCCATCATGGACGCCTGGGAAGGGAGGACCCAGGCAGTGCCGGACTGTACCGGCTAAAAAACCGCCAATGGCTATTATTTATTTTATTTTATTTTTGTTTGGGCTGTGCCGCTTGGGCTTATGCTCTTTTTTCTTTTTCTTTTTTTACATCTTATTGCTATTCAATCTTAACCGTTTACCCACCACCTTAACAAACTACAATTTTTACCCATATTATATGTTTCTTATTACTATTACAGTCTCCTTATATATCTAGTTACATATTTCTTAGAACTACTTAAATGTACTTTCTATTTCTTAACACTACTACATTTATTGACTACAGTTCATACAATTTAGGACTAATTCTGATTACAGATCATACATACACCTTATTTCTTAAAATATTTCTTACAACTACTTATAAATGTGGGCACTTTGATACTTTATAGTTGTTGACAATGTTTCTTTTCAGTTTATACCTACTGTTTTCAATGCTTGACCCTAATATTATGTACAATATTATTCAAACATTCTTTCTTACACACTTTTGTTTCTTTTTATGACCTTTTCACAAATTTTTACGCAGTATTCTAAACACAGTTCTCTCTTTTTACCCTTCATAATATGCCACATATTTTCTGCATTTAGTTTAGTGTCGAGTACATGCTCAGCCTCAAGCCTCTCCCTGTCATAGACAGGGCAGTTGAACAATATATGTGGCACCGTTTCAGCAATCTCAGGATCGCAAATGCACGATGGGCTCTCTTTGCACTTAAAGCGGTTTAAGTATTCCGAGAACCCACCGTGCCCCGTCATAATCTGGGTAGTAATACTGCTGATTTTACACTTCCTGATTATCCTGTAGGCCGCCACCGCATCCGGGAAGAACAGTTTGGTCACGGAAGCAGTTTCTCCAGAGCTGTATCTCTGGTTCCATACGTCAAGAGTTGCTGTTCGGATGCATCGCTTGACATACGAAACCGGGCACAGATCGTAATCAGGCTTCCGTTTGGAACCTTCAGCGGCTCTCTTGGCTAGTTCATCGGCCCTCTCATTCCCCTCCAGTCCCGCGTGAGCTTTTATCCAAAACAAGGTGACAGCCTTGTTTTGGGTAGATATGGACCTTAGGTTCGCCCTTGCCTCAACTGCCAAGGGGTGGTGTCGGTTGTGGTTCTGAATGGTTTGGAGGGCCGCCATAGAATCGCTGAAAATTCCAAACGACAGCGCACTGTGCTTTAGGATCTCCCTTGTTGCGACGCATATCGCCAGAAGCTCGGCCTGGTAAACGGTGGAGTAGTGTGGGAGAGCAAGCTTGAGAGCTTTGGTCTCGGCGCTACCGTTCCATAGAGACAGCGCCGCTCCAACCTTGCCCCCAATCTTGCTCCCGTCCGTAAAGATACGAACTTCAAGTTCGTTCTGGGCATCTAATTGCTCTTGGTTTACCAGGCTTATGAGCTCTAGCTCAGCGCGCTCTGCGGGGTGTGGAGCCTCCATTGCCGAGGCGGTCTGCTCGACCCTCCTGTCGCCAAGTGCTGGCTGAGGCACCCCTCTCCTGGCCTCGTATAGCGATGCCGCTTCGCGAACTCGCATATCGAGAGGTAGTATCCCAGCCAGCACCAGCGCGGAGTTCAAGGAGACCGTCCGGTATCCTTTACACAGCTTTTGTGCAATACCGCGCTGAACTGCTCCCAACTGCTTCCTAATGCCCAGCTTCTCAACGGCCGGGGCCCATACGCTGGCGGCGTACAGGATGACTGGTTCGACGGTGGCCACATATATTATCCTGATGACTTCCGGGTGAAGTCCCCAGCTGGTTTTTGCTGCCCTGGTTAACTGCTTGTGGATGCTTATTGCCTTTCTGCACACATTTGCGACGTGTGTGTTGAAAGTCAGCTGTTTGTCGATGGTGACACCCAGTATTTTGATCTCATTGGACATGGCAATGTCGATCCCGCCCATGCTCAGGCGCGGGGTGTCAAATTTCAGTTTGCGCGTTATGACCATTGCATTTGTTTTTTGTGGGGCAAATTTGAGTTTGTTTTGAACACCCCACGTCCGAACATGTTCGAGAGCGGCATTGGCACGTCCCTCGATCTCCAGCGCGGTGTCACCATCGAAAATCAGCACGACGTCGTCTGCAAAAGCCTGGCAATAGTCATCCCTAGCTTCCAGGCTCTTTAGGAGCGGGTCCAGCAACAGGTTCCAAAGTATTGGCCCCCCAATAGAACCCTGCACACAGCCCTTGCTTGTGGCCTTGCAGTACTCTTCACCTGCGTACCTGACCCTGACCCTTCGGTTCTCGAGATAGCTGTCGATGACCCTCCTCAAGCCGACTGGACACTGTTCCTCAGCCAGACGGACCCTTATGGCTGGCCACCATGCACTGTCGAAGGCTCCCTCTATGTCCAATGATATTAGGACTACAATTTTCTTAAGTTTCAGCTTACCGCGTATATGTTGCATTAGTGCATAGAGGGAGTCCTCGGTGCTCTTCTGGGGCATGAATCCGTACTGACGAGTACTCATCCGGGGAATCAGATGAAACTTGAGGCGGGCCACCAACATCTTCTCGTAAATCTTTCCAAGGATTGGTAAGAGGCCGATTGGTCTGTACGCCTTTGGGGTGCTGTAGTCGGTTTTTCCAGGCTTCTTTAAAATAATTACAGTCGCCTCCTTCCAGATCTCGGGGAAGAGGCAACTTCTCAAGCAGCCATTGAGGAGAGCCAATGCTACCTCAGGGGCAGCTTTAATAGCCTGGCAGCAAATGTCGGCAGTGAAGCCGTCTGCTCCTGGCGCTTTTTTGGCGTTGAAGGACACGCTCGCTGCCATCAGCTCAGCCATCGTGAATGGTGGATCGCATGACTCATCTTGCCCTCCAGCATTCACGACGTCGGCTTTCTCTCTGATAAGGCGGTGGCAGGAGCTGTCAGTGCCTGAGTGGTCTTCTGGGTAGAAGTTTTCCGCCAGTAGCTGAACCGAGCCTTTTGCGTCCAGTACCTCCCCGTCCTTTGCTAAAGGCTGGTCCTCTCCTCTTCCCTTGGTCCTTCCTATCACCCGGTAGATACCTTCCCAAACCCCTTCTTTGTCCTGCCTTGTGCAGAAGTTTTTCCAGCTCTCGATTTCGTCTTTGGCTGCCTCCTTCTCATACTCAACTTTCTGTTTCAGGTACTCTTCAACGACCTTCGGTCTTCGGATTGGTGCTGCGTTCCTAACTCTACGTTTCATGGTGGCGACCTTTTTCTTCATCCCCTCGAGTTTCTCGGACCACCACGGCAAGGTAAGTATATCTTTTGTTTTCTTCATCGGCATTGATGAAGTGCATGCGTCTTTTATTAAATTTGTATATGAATTTGTAATTATGTTAATGTGATCAGCTGTGTTTAATTTATCTATTTCAATTTTGTTTATTTTATTTGCCTGCATTAATTGGCCGAGTTTCTCACGAAACTCGGACCAATTAGCTTTCTTTGTATTAAAAATTCTTGTTGTTCTGTTAATTTGGATTCCTTTTGATCTTTTTAGTTTTACGTTAAAAACGATGCCGTTGTGATCCGAGCTCGTGAGGCCCTCGTCTACCTTCCAGTTGTCCACCAGGTCCAAAATATCAGTAGAACAAACTGTGATGTCAACGTGGCTACTGTATCTGATCCCTCCTCTGGTCGTGTCAAAAGTCGGAATTTCCCCTCTGTTGAGTATGTTCAGGTCTAGCTCGCCGAGAAATCCGGAAACTTCTTCGCCCCTGCGGTCGATGGACAAGCTTCCCCACCAGGTGCTCTTAGCGTTTGCATCTCCTCCAAGAATCCACATTTTGGAGCCCAGCAGTTCCTCAACGCGTTTGAGGTGGTTGAGGTATGGCTCAATTGGCTGGTCTGGCTCAAAGTAAAAGGAGACTAGTGTGATCCTCCAGGCGCTGGTTCGGATCCCCACCACGGTGATATTGTTCGTGGTGAGTTTCGGGTACTGTTCCACGATAAGGTCTTGATCGAAGACCGCTATTGCGGCCTTAACAGTACCCTCTCCGATGTCAGTGCTCTGGAAGATCCGAACGCCTCTATGACTCCTCATTACTTTGGCCCCGCCTACATATGGTTCCTGGAGGAGAGCAATGGCGACCCCGCGCTTTTCCGCTTCGATGAGAAGTTCGTTGGTCGCCAGTCTCTTACGCTGGAGGTTGGCTTGTATGACTTTATAGGGGTTTGGGTTGCCTTGGGTGCCCTTAGCAGTATGCTACCGTTGATCTAGCTATCTCATCCCATTTGTGGCGTGTCGGGCATTCCGAGCTAAACGCGTTGTGGCCGGCGTCCCCGAGCTTGGCCCTCGTGCAGTTCTGGCACTTGGGTGGCGTACCCGTTAAGAAGTCGGCGCATTCCGACTTGAGGTGCGGGCCGCCGCAGTGACTGCACAAGTCAGCCGGTTCTTTGCAAAATCGTCTGCCATGCCCGTAGCCCAAGCAGCGGGTACACTGTACCAATGGGGTTTGGTCTTCAACCCTTACGCGCTGGAGGTCCACGTGCATGCATCCGAGTTCTGTTGCCCGTCTCCATATGGTTGGCGAAACACCGACCACAACGTGACAGGTGTGTGGGTTCCTAGTTCTCCTCCGGAACTTCACCACCACCCTGTCCTCCTCCTTGTCGAGGTTGTGAAAAACGTCTCGATTCTGATTTCTCAGTGCCTTGAGTATGTCCTCGTCTGAATTTACTGAGAGGACGCTCCTGAGAATCAGCAGCGGATCTTTGTTCTTCACCTCCTCGACATGAAGGTTCTGACTCTCTTTGGTTAGGTTAGGTTAGGTTAGGTTAGGTTAGGTTAGGTTAGGTTAGGTTAGGTTAGGTTAGGTTAGGTTAGGTTAGGTTAGGTTAGGTTAGGTTAGGTTAGGTTAGGTTAGGTTAGGTTAGGTTAGGTTAGGTTAGGTTAGGTTAGGTTAGGTTAGGTTAGGTTAGGTTAGGTTAGGTTAGGTTAGGTTAGGTTAGGTTAGGTTAGGTTAGGTTAGGTTAGGTTAGGTTAGGTTAGGTTAGGTTAGGTTAGGTTAGGTTAGGTTAGGTTAGGTTAGGTTAGGTTAGGTTAGGTTGGGGGATCCCCCACAGCGCATACTTCCTCGTAGTATCCCCTGGGCAACGCCGTGTCTGACCACCGTAACGGAGTGGCAGACCGGTGGCTAAAGTGCGCTGTGACTTTTAAATCGTGATTTTTAATTTTTAATTTTATGCGGACATTTGCGAGTATGACAGGAAAGCCGGCACGCGATGCGTCCGGCCGTTTTGTGCCGAGTCGCTCTCCCCAGGGCGACCCAAACGGCCCTTCTCAGGGCCACCCCAACGGCCCTTCTCAGGGCCACCCCAACGGCCCTTCTCAGGGCCACCCCAACGGCCCTTCTCAGGGCCCCACCAACGGCCCTTCTCAGGGCCACCCCAACGCTGGCGGCGTTTTGACGCCGAGAGGAGCAGACCGCCCACGATCCGCGGCCAGTTTGTTCCGCAGGCCGGACGAGTCTTCGGACTCGGACACAGAGTCCAACATGGACACGTCGGCTGCGGAAAGCGGCGACCGCTTCAAGCGGAAGCGGTCCGAGGGCTCCTCGGAGTCCACCGCAAGCCGCAGCCGCAGCAAGGCGAAGAAGAAGTCGAAGCCCAAAAAGGCTCCGACTTCTTCTCCGACGGCCTGTACCCATGACGTGGGCTTAGTGGACGCCGAGCGCCAACTTAATTTGGCGAAACGGGCGCAGCTCCAAGCGGACTTGGAGGAGAGGGTGAGCGCCAAGGAGCAGCAAGCTGCCAGGTCGAGGGATGGCTACGGTGCATCCCATGTGCTGTATGCCGACCACTCCCTGGCAGAGCTGGCGCGCATGGCGGAGGAGGACAGGCAGGAGGTCCTGGAGGTCGCCTCAAAATCCTCCAACCTGAAGGGGACCTTTCAGAAGGCCCTCAAATGCCGTGCTGCCAGCATGCACGGCATTGTCCTGGAGCTGGTCAAGCGGACGGCCACGGAGGAGACGCGGCAGCTGCAGGCGAAGGTGGATCGCCTGCAGGCGGAGGTCAGCCAGCTTCACCAGAAGCTGGCTGAAGCCACGGCCCTGCCTGCCCCGGCTCCGGTGACAGGGGGCCCCTCCTCCTCCTCCTCCTCCTCCCCCTCCCCCTCCACCCCTGCCAGCCTCGAGGCAGCCTTGAGGCAGGTAGTGATGGAGGAGAGGGCGTTCATTAGGGCCTGCTTCGCAGGCATCGAGGACCGGCTCCTGCCGGAAAAGCGGCTCCGCCCACCGCTAGCGGCGGACAAGAGTCGCCAACCGGTGGAGCCGGAACCTGCGCCTCAAGCAGGCCCTGTATTGGAAGGGCAGCCCTCAAAGGGAAAGGGCAAGGGCAAGGGCAAGGGGACCACGGCGTCTCCTCAGACCCCCACCACGAGCGCGGTGCGAGCGTCAGGGTCCTCTGCCGCTCCAGCAGCCCCGGCCCCAGCCCAGATCCAGGAGGAAGACGCCCTTCTTCCCTCCACCACCCCGTCCAACCTGTCGTGGACGGAAGTGGGCAAGAGGGGGAAGAAGGCCAAGAAGCCGGACCCCAAGCCCGCTGCGGCTGCTCCTGCAGCCAAACGGGCTCCAGCTGGTGGGAGGAAGCTGGTTCCTCCCAAAACCGCGGCCGTCGTGGTGACCATCACCCCGGAGGCCGCGGAGCGGGGCGAGACGTACGAGTCCGTACTGAGACGGGCTCGTACGAATGCTGATCCCTCCCAGCTGGGGATCAGCAAAATCACGTGCCGCCGGACTCTCACGGGAGCTCGAATTTTCGAGTTTTCGGGAGAGCAGCGCGGCACGAACGCGGACCTCTTCGCAGCGAAGCTGCGGGAGGTCGTCGCGGATGTGGCCAAGGTCGCCAGGCCAGAAAAGACCGCAGCCTTGGAGGTGGCCGATCTTGACGACTCGGTCGCCAAAGAGGATGTGGTCGCGGCCGTCGCAGCAGCTGGAGGCTGCGACGCCGGCGCGGTGAAGGCTGGAGTCGTCAGGCTCGGCCGCCGCGGCATGGGCATCATCCGCGTGGAGTGCCCGGTCGCCGCGGCCGGGGCCGTCCTTGCGGCGACCAAAGGACGGTTGCTGATCGGCTTCAGCTCGGCGGTGGTCCGGCCACTTGAGGCACAGCCTGCGCGGTGCTTCAAGTGCTGCGCGTTCGGCCACACCCGAGCCACGTGTCCCTCCAAGTCCGATTGGAGGGATACGTGCTTCCAATGCGGGAAGGAGGGACACGGGTGGGCCGCGTGCACCGCCACCGCCACCGCGCCACACTGCGCGGCGTGTGCCGCTAGTGGCCGCCCCGCGGGCCACCGGATGACGGGCAGGAGCTGTAAGCCCCCCGTCAAGAAGGGCGTGGTGCCGGCGCAGGTTCGCCCTGTTGCCACCACCGCCGCCGCCGTCGTCGCCGCTGTAGCTCCAGCGGCGGCGGCGGCGGCTGAGGAGGGTGCGATGTCGGAATAATAATTTCCGACCTCCGCATCCTCCAGACGAACGCCAACCACTGCAGAGCGGCCCAGGACCTGGTGGTGCAGGTCATGGCCGAGTGGTTGGTGAACGTAGCGGTGGTCGCCGAGCCCTACTTCGTCCCCGGCAGCTGGCTGGGTGACGAGGACGGCTTGGTGGCACTAGCGGCGCGGTCTTCCACAGACTCCCCTCCCCTCTCGCTATTAGAGAGGGGACCGGGATACGTGGCCGCCGCGTGGGGAGAACTCGCCCTTGTGGGCGTGTATTTCTCCCCAAACCGCCCTCTCCGGGACTTCGAGAACTATCTCGGAGTCCTGGCCGCCGTGGTCGGCAGGGCGGCGCCGCGTCAGGTCTCCGTGCTGGGAGACCTGAACGCCAAGTCGGTGACCTGGGGCAACCCGGCCACCGACGCCCGCGGGCGGGCAGTCGAGCTGTGGGCTGCCTCCTCTGGACTCTGCCTCTTGAACAGAGGCAGCGTCCAGACATGCGTGCGGCGGCAGGGTGGCTCAGTGGTGGACGTCACTTTCGCCACCCCTGCGTTAGCCGCGCGCGTGCTGAACTGGCGGGTGGACCTGGTGGAGACTATGTCGGACCATCGCTACGTGCGGTTCGACATCTCCACCAGTCGCCCCGGAGAGACGCGGACTCTGCCGGGGCGATCACCGTTCCCACGGTGGGCCCTCGCCCGCCTGGACAGGGAGGCGGCGCGGGAGGCGGCGTTCGTCCAGGACTGGCTTTCGCCGCCTTCCGCCAGCCGGCTGCCGGATGTGGACACCGTGGCGGGGCAGCTGAGGGAGTCTCTGACCGAGGTATGCAACTCGAGCATGCCTGAGTCTGGCCGACCACCACCCAAACGGGCCGTGTACTGGTGGTCGGCGGAGCTGGCGGGGCTTCGAGCAGCCTGTGTGGAGGCAAGGAGGGCTTACACGCGGAGTCGGCGGCGGCGTCGACGGGACCAGGCCGTCGGGGACCACCTCTACGAGGTGTACCTGGCGGCAAAACTGGTCCTCGATCGGGCCATCGCCGCCGCCAGAGACTCTGCGAGAGCAGAAATGCTGGAGGGTCTCGACGCGGACCCCTACGGGAGACCGTATAAGGCGGCGCGGAACAAGCTGCGCCCCTTTGGTCCCCCGGTGGCCGAGACCCTGGAGCCCTCCTTTCTGGATGGGGTGGTTCAGTCCCTGTTCCCGTGCAGGGACGACTTCACCCCACCAGCGATGGCCCCACCAGCCCCGCCAGCTGATGATGAAGAGGAGACCCCTCCCGTCACGGAGTCGGAACTTGGCGCGGCTATTCTCCGTATCCGCGCCAAGAAGACGGCTCCGGGCCCCGACGGTGTCCCGGCGAGAGTGGTGGCGATCGCCGCCACCCAAATGGAGGAGCGGTTTCGGGACCTCTTCAGCGCATGCTTTGCGTCTGGAAGGTTCCCGAAACCATGGAAGGAGGGACAGCTGTGCCTCCTTCGCAAGGAGGGCCGCCCGGCAGACTCCCCCTCGGCATACCGGCCCATCGTTCTGCTCGATGAGGTCGGTAAGATGTTCGAGGGGATAATCGCTGCCCGCCTGAAGAGCCATCTGCGGTGCATCGGGCCGGACTTGTCGGACGCTCAGTACGGCTTTCGGGCTGAGCGTTCGACGGTGGACGCGCTGGCCTGCCTCAAGGGGCAGGTGAAGGATGCGATGGAGGCGGGGGACGGGTTGTTGGCAGTGTCGTTCGACATCGCCAACGCCTTCAACTCCGTTCCCCACTCCACCATCCTAGAGGCGCTCCGATTCCACGGAGTGCCTCGCTACATGCGCGTGCTGCTGGCCAGCTACCTGGAGGATCGGGCGATCGTCCTGGTGAACAGGGCTGGCCGAGTCCGGCGGTACGCCGCGGAAGCCGGCGTTCCACAGGGGTCAGTCTTAGGACCTCTCCTCTGGAACGTCGGCTACGATTGGCTCTTGCGGGGAACTCTCCTCCGAGGCACGAGTGTCGTCTGCTACGCGGATGACACTCTCCTCACCGCCCGGGGGGAGAGTTTCAGGGAGGCGGCCTCCTTGGCCTCGGCGGGCGGATCCTTGGTCGCAGGGAGGATCCGCCGCCTAGGGTTGACGGTGGCGCTGCAGAAGACCGAGGCCGTCTTCTTCCACGGTCCCCGGCAGCGCCCCCCGCCACCTGGCGCCCACATCTTCGTGGAGGGCGTCAGGATTGAGGTGAAGGCCCAGATGAAATATCTGGGCCTTGTACTCGACAGCAGGTGGCGCTTCGGCCCGCATTTCAGCGGGCTGTCGTCGCGCCTGCTGAAGACCGCGGGCGCTCTCTCGTGGCTCCTCCCGAACTTGGGGGGGCCCAGCGCTCGATGCCGGCAACTCTACGCCGGCATCTTGAGGAGCATGGCCCTCTACGGGGCCCCCATCTGGGAGGAGTCTCTCCACAGACGAGAGAACGCCGCGGCCTTGCGGGCACCTCAAAGGGCGATAGCCCAGCGGGTGGCGCGGGCTCACCGCACGGTGAGCTTCGCCGGGGCGTGCGCTCTGGCCGGCACCCCTCCTTGGGAACTCGAGGCGTGGGTGCTCGCCAGAGTGTACGAGTGGAAGGCGGGGCGGAGGGCGGCGGGTCAGCCCTTCGCCCCGGAACAGCGGGAGGCCGTCCGGCGGGAGGCGAGGGACGCCATCGTCGTCCACTGGACGACGGACCTCGCCGCCGCGGTCTTCGGCCGCCGAACCCTCGACGCGATCGGGCCGGTCCTGCGGGACTGGCTCGAGCGGCCGCACGGGTTCCTCTCGTTCCGCCTGGTGCAGGTGCTGTCCGGACACGGTTGTTTCGGATCGTACCTGCATCGGATCGGACGGGAGGAGACGCCGTCGTGCCACGACTGTGGCGCGGCGGAGGACACGGCGCAGCACACTCTCGAGGTGTGCCCGTCGTGGTCCGAGCCGCGCCGCAGTCTCGTCGCGGCGATCGGGCTGGACCTCTCGCTCCCCGGCGTGGTGGGCGCCATGCTGAGGGACGAGGGGTCCTGGGCGGCGGTCGCCTCCTTCTGCGAGCACGTCATGTCCCAGAAGGAGGCGGCGGAGCGCGTGCGGGAAGATGATCCCGACGCGGCACCGCTCCGAAGGCGGAGGAGGGGTCGAAGGAGACGTCAGTTCGACGCTCATCTCCGACTCCTCCTCCCAGGTGGAGGCCAGCAGGCAACGGGTGCGGGGGCACCCTCGCCTGCATCGCACAGGCCTCCACCAGTGCCGGACGGGAATGGCCAGGTGTTCCCGGCCATTCCCGTAGCCCCCCAGTCAGGGGGGCATGCGGGGCCCGCCAGCTAGGCGGGCATGCGCCGGGAGGGTCGTGGATGTAAAGGCTACGCCGGTTTCCCATGGCCCTCCCATCACGGCGATGCGGGAACACCGCTGAGTTTTAGTGGGTATACTGTCCTTCTGACAGGAGTCCCACACACCCCGTCTCGTCCCCCACGAGCGGCAGTGCATAAAGCATTTCTCAGCGTCAAAAAAAAAAAAAAAAAAAGGTTAGGTTAGGTTTTTTTTTTTTTTTTTTTTTTTTTTTTTTTTTTTTTTTTTTTTTTTTTTTTCTACTACTACCTCCAACATAATCGGAGCCTATTTTAGGCTATACATTCATACCAGTTCTCGCTTTTATTCTTCTCGTACTTTCATTCAACATACTTTTTCTTTCTGGTATTCTATCATCTTTCTGTTTCTAAGGGTAGGACGCCCTTCTACTGACCCTATTCTGTTATCTATTTTTGTTTTCTTCTCTTTATTGATACGGGGTTAACACATAGACATGGACGGTTGTTTTTATTTTTCTTTTACAGCGATTCTTAATCTAGATTATTTCTACTTCTTAGTACTACACAGCCATCTTACATACTAGTGAAACTTACAGATATATTAATGGGTATTACAGTTTACAGGCTTATTCTAATTTTAAATTCTATTCCATTGTGGATTTTTTTAAAAAAATTATGCTATCTTATCTAATATTTTATAACTAATTACATGTTTTTGTTATTTCTATTAATTTTACAATTCAAGTATTTGTTTTTATACAATTTTGCTTACACATACATATTATATATCGGGAGAATTTAAATGCTTAACATTAATATTGAACATAATATTATGTAAACATTTTTTTCTTATGCACTTTTATTCCTCTTTATAACTCTTTCACATAATTTTACGCAAAATTTTAGTAATGTCTCTCTGTTTTTGCCCGCTATTATTTGCCACATATTTTCTGGATCAATTTTAGTGTTCAGTTCGTGCTCGGCCTCCAGTCTTTCCCTGTCAAAAACGGGGCATTTGAATAATATATGTGGCACAGATTCGTCCGCTTCAGGATCGCAAATGCAAGATGGGCTCTCCTTGCACTTGAATCGGTTCAAGTACTCCGAGAACCCACCGTGTCCCGTCATAATTTGCGTAACGACATTGTTGATCTCACATTTCCTGACTATCCTGTAAGCCGCCACCGCATCCGGGAAGAACAATTTGGTCACTGAGGCAGTCTGTGCGGAACTATATCTACGGTTCCATTCGTCTAGCGTTGCCATACGAATGCATCGCTTGACGTATGAAACCGGACACAAGTCGTAGTCAGGCTTTCGTTTGGAACCCTCAGCGGCCTTTTTGGCTAATTCGTCGGCCCTCTCATTTCCCTCCAAACCTGCATGAGCTTTAATCCAAAACAAGGTAACAGCCTTGTTTTGGGTGTGCAGTGATGTTATATTGGCTCTTGCCTCTACTGCAAGTGGGTGGTGTCGGTCGTAATTTTGTATGGTTTGGAGGGACGCCATAGAGTCGCTGAAAATTCCAAACGATTGCGCGCTGTGTCTTAGGATTTCCCTGGTTGCAACGCATATTGCCAAAAGCTCAGCCTGGTAAACAGTGGAGTAATGTGGGAGAGCAAGCTTGAGGGTTTTGATCTCGGCATCACCTCTCCATATGGAGAGCGCCGCCCCGACTTTCCCTGCCATCTTGCTCCCGTCCGTAAAGATACGAACCTCAAGTTCGCTCTGAGCATCAAGTTGCTCTTTGTTTACCAGGCATACGAGCTCTAGCTCAGCGCGCTCTGCGGGGTGTGGGTCTTCCATTACCGAGGCAGTCTGTTCGACCCTCCTGTCACCAAGTGCTGGCTGAGGCACCCCCCTCCTGGCCTCGTATAACGATGCCGCCTCTCGGACCCGGAGGTCGAGAGGTAGTATCCCAGCCAGCACTAGTGCAGAGTTCAAGGAGACTGTCCGGTATGCCTTGCACAGTTTCTGCGCAATACCGCGCTGAACAGCTCCCAACTGCTTCATGACACCCAGCTTTCCAACGGCCGGCGCCCATACGCTGGCGGCGTACAGGATGACTGGTTCCACTGTGGCCACATATATTATTCTTATTACTTCAGGATGAAGTCCCCAGCTGGTCTTTGCCGCCCTGGTTAACTGTTTGTGGATTCCTATCGCCTTTCTGCAGACGTTTGCGACGTGTGTATTAAAGGTTAGTTTGCTGTCTATGGTGACACCCAGGATTTTGATTTCGTCGGACATGGCAATGCCGATCCCGCCCATGGTCAGGCGTGGGGTGTCATATTTCAATTTTCGAGTAATAATCATCGCATTGGTTTTTTGCGGGGCAAATTTAAGTTTGTTTTGGACCCCCCACGCCCGAACATGTTCAAGTGCGGCACTGGCACGCCCTTCGATCTCCAGCGCAGTGTCACCATCAAAGATCAGTACAACGTCGTCTGCAAAGGCTTGGCAATAGTCGCCCCTAGCTTCTAGGCTGTTAAGAAGCGGGTCCAGCAAAAGGTTCCATAATATTGGTCCCCCGATGGAACCCTGGACACAGCCCTTACTTGTGGCCTTGCCGAATTCTTCGCCCGCGTACCTGACCCTGACTCTTCTATTTTTAAGATAGCTGTCGATGACCCTCCTCAAGCCGATTGGACAGTTTTCCTCAGCCAGACGGACTCTAATAGCTGGCCACCATGCGCTGTCGAAAGCTCCCTCTATGTCCAGGGATACTACAACTACTATCTTCTTCGATGCCAGCTTGCTGCGTATGTGCTGCATTAGGGCATAAAGGGAGTCCTCCGTGCTTCTCTGGGGCATGAATCCATACTGGCGCGTACTCATTCTTGGAATCAAATGGAACTTGAGGCGGGCCACCAACATCTTCTCGTAGATTTTGCCATATATTGGTAAAAGACCGATTGGTCTGTACGACTTCGGTGTGCTATAGTCTGATTTTCCGGGTTTTTTCAATACGATTACTATCGCCTCTTTCCATACTTCAGGGAAGTGGTGGCATTTCAAGCAGGCGTTCAGGAGAGCAAGGGCCACCTCAGGGGCATTTCCAATAGTCTGGCAGCAAATATCGGCGGTGAAGCCGTCCGCTCCTGGCGCTTTTTTAGCGTTAAAGGACCTGCACGACGCCATCAGTTCAGCCATCGTGAATGGTGGATCGCATGAATTATCTTGCCCTCCAACATTCACGACGTCGGCTCTTTCTCTGATGAGGCGGTGGTATGTGCTATCACTGTCCGTGTGGTCCTCTGGGTAGAACGTGTTCGCCAGTAGTTCGACTGAACCCTCCGTGTCCAGCGCCTCCGCGTCCTTCACTAGCGGTTGGTCCTCTCCCCTTCCTTTGGTCCTCGCTATCACCCGATAAATCCCTTCCCAAACCCCCTCCTTGTCCTGTTTTGCGCAAAAGTTCTTCCAGCTCTCAATCATGTCTTTACTTGCTTCTGTTTCATATTCAACTTTCTGTTTCAGGTACTCTTCGACGACCTTCGATCTTCGGGCTGGTGCAGCACACCTAATTCTGCGTTTTTTGGTAGCGACTTCCTTCTTCATCTTCTCAAGTTTCTCGGACCACCACGGGAATGTAAGCACTTCGTTACTCTTCCTCATAGGCATTGATGAGGTGCATGCGTCTCTTATTATTTCTGTGTATTTATTTATAGTTGAATTAATTTGGTCGGTAGTGTTTAGTTTGTCAATTTCTAATTTATTAATATTATTCTCTTGCATTAATTGGCTGAGTTTCTCACGAAACTCAGGCCAATTGGCTTTTTTTGTGTTGAAAATTCTGGTAGTTCTATTGATTTTGATGCCTTTAGACCTTTTTAATTTGATGTTAAAAACAATCCCGTTGTGATCCGAGCTAGTGAGGCCTTCGTCTACCCTCCAGTCGTCTACCAAGTCCAGGATATCCGTTGAGCATGCTGTGATGTCGATGTGGCTGCAGTATCGTTTTCCCCCTCTGATCGTGTCGAAGGTCGGAATTTCCCCTCTGTTGAGTATGTTGAGACTCAGCTCATTAAGGACTCCAGACACTTCTTCGCCCCGGACGTCGATGGACAAACTTCCCCACCAGGTGCTTTTTGCATTTGCGTCTCCTCCAGCAATCCACATTCTGGAACCCACTTCTTCCTCGATGTGTTTTAGGTGTTCCAGGTATGGTGCTACTGGCTGATCCGGTTCAAAATAAAAGGAGACCAATGTAATTCTCCAGGCACTGGTCCGGATCCCCACCACGGCGATGTTATTCGTGGTGAGTTTAGGGTACTGTGTAACTATAAGGTCTTGGTCAAAGACCGCAATTGCGGCCTTTACAGCCCCATCTCCGATGTCAGTGCTCTGGTAGATTCTGGCACCCCTGTGGTCTCTCATTACTTTAACTCCACCCACATATGGTTCCTGGAGGAGAGCAACTGCAGCTCCGCGTTTTACGGCTTCCAAAAGGAGCTCGTTTGTTGCTAGTTTTTTCCGCTGGAGGTTGGCTTGTATGACTTTGTAGGTGTTTGGGTTGCCATGGGTGCCCTTAGCAATACGCCACCGTCGATCTGGCGATTTCATCCCACTTGCGGCGTGTTGGGCAATCGGGGTTAAAGGCATTATGGCCAGCGTTCTCAAGATTTGCCCTTGTGCAGTTCTGGCACTTGGGTGTAACACCCGCAAGCCAATCGGCACATTCTGTCTTCAAGTGCGGACCACCGCAGTGACTGCACAAGTCGGCTGGTTCCTTGCAGAATCGTCTGCCATGCCCGTAGCTCAGACAGCGCGTACACTGGACCAGCGGGGTTTGGTCTTCTACCCTAACGCGCTGAAGGTCTACGTGCAGGCATCCGACTTCTATAGCCCTTCTCCAGATGGTGGGTGAGACGCTGACCACAACGTGGTTGGTGTGCGGATTCCTAGTTCTTCTCCTGAACTTTACTTCCACTCTGTCCTCTTCTTTTTCAAGGTTGTGGAAGACACCCTTGTTTTGGTTCCTCAGGGCTTTAAGGACATCCTCGTCTGAGTTTGTGGAGAAGACGCTTTTGAGTATCAGTAACGGGTCCTTATTTTTCATCTCCTCGACATTGAGGTCCTGTCTTTCTCCTTCCAGTTTGTTTTTAATCTTGTTCCTTTCTTCCCTGGTCTGGAACCCCATTATGATTTTTCGGTCCTTTGCTTTTCTCACCCTTTCGACTTTAACCCAACCCTCTTTAGCATCCACCGTCTTTCGTATCTTATTCAATACTTCGTCCCCTGTTTCTGTGTCGTCTTTTGAGGTAACTACGATGGAGTGCAGCGTACTTCGTATTGGACTCGACTTTCCGCTGTGGGTCGCAGTCACACTCGCGTAAGTTGTAGTTACCCCCTTTTCAATTGCGACTTTCAATTCCTCCATTCTTTTATTGTTTTCCTGTAGCAGCTTCGAGTGTTCCTCGATTTGTGCTGCTAACAAGTTTTGGTCCTTTTGAATCGAAAAAGTGTCGTTAGGGGTGGCAGCTTCAGGTTCTGTGTTCCTCTTCACCCCTCCTGTGCTTTTTGTTTTGACGTCTTTTTCAGCTTCCTTCACGAGCTGATATAGCCGATCCAGCGCTTCAATGATGCTGTTTTTGATTTCGGTCTTGGTGTTCCTTGAGCTATTTAGGTGCAGTTTGGCTTTGTTCAAGCAGGCCCTAGCTTCTGATGACCGATCCGCGTACTGTACCTTTGGCGGCGTGTGGACCTCTATCAATTTCGTGCGCGCTTGAAGGGTTTTACTTTCCTGCGACTCTGCGGGTTTTTTCGCTACTTTTACAGGGCCAGCCTGTATCGTCATGGTAGTTAAGGGGGGTGTTGGGTCTGTATTTGAGGAGTTACCAGCTTCCCATTCTCCAACGCTGCGTCGAACATTTGGAGGTGATGTTCTGGGTTTTGGTAGTGATTTCTCGCTGCCCACATTCTTTGTTGGGGTCCTCATTGCGAACATGTAGGAGGTATACGTCAACAATAAATAAAAAGTAAATAAAAGTAAAAATGTAAAAGAGTTTAATAAAAAGAAATAAAAGTGCGTAAAGTTTTTCAGTGTTTTCCCTGTATAGAGTTAACACGGTCGGCCTTCTAGTTCAATAGAACGAGTCAGGCTACATAAATGCAACTGAAAGTAGAAAAAACCTTACTTCCAGGTGTCAAAAACGACTTAGTAGAGCAAAAATTTTTCAAAGCTCTATGTAGAGTCGATTTGATATCGTCAATGGATAGGTCTCCTCGAGCCTTTTCAAATGACCCCAAACTCGGTACAACTGCACCAAGGGGTTCCGGAGCTATTCCAACTCAAAAATGTTGGTTTTTTTCCAAGATGGCGGATGAAAAGTGGTTACTTGAGGATATCTCCGGGACCACTGGTCCAAAAACCCCCGAGCTTGGACTTTTCTCACTTGGCTCGGTGAGACCCATCCACTGAAACAGTTTTCAGGCTGAAAAATCTCGGTATCCGGAAAACGCCTGAAAGGTGTCCTGCCCGATAAAATGCAGTCAGCTATAACAGCCAGCCAAAATCCCGCCGCTCTACGACACCCCGTTGCGGAGATATGGGTGATCGAAATTCAACAAAAATGGCGGAACAGCTGTCAGATGCAGTATTTGACAGGTGATATCTCCGCTTTGGAAGGTCGCAGAACACCCGAGTTTGGAGTCTGCCAACTCGGCCTGAGCCCTACTATTCGCAGAAACCGTTTTCAGGACCTCGAAAATTTTCAGCCTGAAATCGACTGAAAATGCAGGGCAGGGAAGACAAGGATCCCCCGAGTATAAATTCGAAAACCGCAACCTTCTACGACTCCCGGCTCCGGAGATTTTGCGGATCAAAGTTGCACAAAATGGCCGCCGAACTGTCAAAGTCTGACTTCAAGTGCCCGTATCTCCGGAACCCTTCGTCGGAGAAAACCCGGATTTCGAATGTACAGGTCAGCGTCACTTTCCGTATATCCCGAAAACGATTTCAGCGACAAAAAATTTTTCAGCCTGAAAAGTCCTGAAACCTTACTATCACTAAATTTAATTAATTGCTTTAGCTAATAGCGAAAGTCCGAGAATCATCGGCCCAGCGGTCTCTGAGATATAGCGCGTTGAAATTTAAAACCTAAAAAACCAAGATGGTGGAATTTCGTCTAGATCCCAATTTTAGAGATATAGTACCCGTGTTTGGGCTTATATGGGTCACAATAGACTTATTGGACCCGGTCCCGTTGTCAAAATTATTTAATTCCTTTTAATTTCAGAATAAATACCAAAAAATAGATAAAATTCTATATCTCAGGATCCACTGAGCGAAAAATTCTGAAAAAAATGTTATAAAATAGAAGAAGTCTCCCGCTACACGATGTACTAAACAGATCTGATGTCAACATATAATATATTGGAAAAAAAATTAGAAATGTGATTTTTTGACAAAATTGCTTACAATTAATAAACTACACAATTAAAAAATCTAAAATTCACTATATCTACTCTATTAATAAGCGCGCCAAGGACTGCAGTTGAAGATCTTGATATTTTTTGTTAGGTCCAGAGATATAAAAGTCAAAATTTTGAAATTTCGATACCTTCTTAAAAATCAGGTATAATAGGTACGACAAAAATACTTGCGGTACCAGTCTTAGCCTTTGTAAGAGATGTTAGCTGCAAATTTTCAGGAGTCTATCCCTGCGTTTTCGGTGTTTTCAGCACCACGTGGTTTTTGTTTTTTCCAGATAACTCCGGGTGGCTTGAATTTTTCGAGCTTCTGTGTCGTCAGGGCGGTGTACGGTGGCAATCCCCTCCACTTTCTAGGATAAAAAAGGGGGGTCGCCGCTCTGGATTTAGCAGCGTTTGCAATTGAAGTATATAATTCCTCAGTTAACCTCAAAATATTGAGGTTTTTCAGCTTTTTGAGAACTTTCACTGCAATCCAGGTGTAAACTTTCACTTGAGCATATAGGTTGCACTGAGCCCGTCACTTAGACACCACTTTTATCAAAATCGGTTAACTTTTGACCACTTTTTTGAATTTTTGAACGCGGAGCTATGCCGAAAACGATCCGAACGCCACAAGGGTTGCGGGGGAACTGGGTTAGGTTAGGTTAGGTTAGGTTAGGTTAGGTTAGGTTAGGTTAGGTTAGGTTAGGTTAGGTTAGGTTAGGTTAGGTTAGGTTAGGTTAGGTTAGGTTAGGTTTTTTTTTTTTTTTTTTTTTTTTTTTTTGCTTCTACCTCCAACATGATCGGAGCCTATGCTTGTCTGCTATACCTTTCATACCAGTTCTCGCGATCTTTCCTCTCGTACTTTCATTCCTCATACTGTTTCTTTCTATTATTCATCCTCATTTGCATCGTTATGGGTGGGATTCCCATCTATTATTTTCTTACTATACGTATCTAACTATCTTTTTCTTTACTTTCTTTATTCATTCAGTTTCGGGGGTAAAGAAAACGGGGAGACAACTTTTTAATTACATTTTCGCTTAGGTATATACTTGTGTTATTTTACATTTCTTATTATTACTCTTATTCTAGTCTTACAAACAGTTTATTTAAGCTTATTTCTATTTACACATATTTCCTTATTTATAAATATTTTACAGATAATTTCTATGCTAGTCTCTAATATAACTTTATTTAAGCTTATTTCTATTTACACATATTTCCTTATTTATAAATATTTTACAGATAATTTCTATGCTAGTCTCTAATATAACATACTATATTATGACAGCATACTTTCTTATGCGGTTTTATTTCTATCTATTACCTTTTTTACAATGTGTCTACAGTATTCTAAGAAAATTTTTGCATTTTTGCTCTTTATTATGTGCTTTATATTGCCGATTGTTAATCTTATGTCCAGTATATTCTCGACGTTAAAGCGGTGTTTCGCAAATTGTGGGCAGTCGAGCAGTATATGCGGGACCGTTTCGCTTGCTTCTGGGTCACAGATGCACGATGGACTCTCCTTGCACTTGAAGCGATTCAAGTACTCGGAGAATCCACCGTGCCCCGTCATTATTTGGGTGTGTAGACCATTGATTTCCATCTTGCGAATTACATTGTAGGCTACCCTCACATCCGGGAAGAATAACTTAGTGACGGATGCGGTGTCACTGGCTTCATATCTGCGGTTCCATTCATCAAGCGATGCCATGCGTATGTTTCGCTTGATGAATGAAATCGGACACTGGTCGTAATCAGGCTTTCTCTTGGAGTTTGCAGCGGCCTCTTTTGCTAGCTGGTCAGCTCTTTCGTTCCCCCGTAGCCCTACATGAGCTTTAATCCAGAACAAGTTTACTACCTTGTTCTGGCGAAATGCAGATCTTATATTATCCCTAGCTTCTACAGCAAGAGGGTGGAGCGAACCAGGATTTGTTATTGTTTGAAGAGCTGCCATAGAGTCGCTGAAAACTCCAAAAGAAGATGCCTTGAGCCTACCTAATTCCCTAGTCGCCCTAGTTATTGCTAGGAGTTCAGCCTGGTAAACCGTGCAGTAATTGGATAAACTTAGTTTGAGGGCTCTAGTCTCAACCTCCCCATTCCAGATGGACAATGAAGCGCCAACCCTTCCTCCAATTTTGCTTCCATCCGTAAAAATACGGATGTCAAAATTTCGGTTGCTGTCCAGTTGTTCCTGGTTTACCAGGCTGTCGAACTGCAAGATGTCACGTGCCGCGGGATGGGGACTCTCGGTTGCAGCGGTCATTCGCTCGACCTCCCTGCCCCCCAGTGATGTCAGAGGCACTCCCCTCTTAGCTTCATACAGTGATGCAGCCTCACGAACTCGGAGGTCAAGGGGGAGCACCCCTGACAGCACCAATGCTGAGTTAAGGGAGACCGTGCGATATGCCTTACACATTTTTTGGGCGATTCCGCGTTGAACGGTCCCCAGTTTTTTAATTATGCCCAGTTTTTTAGCAGCAGGTGCCCAGACGCTTGCAGCGTAGAGTATTATGGGCTCTATGGTCGCAACATAAATTACCCGTATAACATCTGGGTGAAGTCCCCAACTGACCTTTGCGGCTCTGCACAGCTGTTTGTAGACCGCGATTGCCCTCCTACAAACGAGTGAGACGTGGGTGTTGAAGGTCAGTTTTTCATCTATGGTCACGCCCAGAAGCTTTATATCTTTTGACATGCCAATGGCGATCCCCCCCATGCTCAGGCGTGGTGTGTCATATTTTAATTTCTTGGTTATCACCATTGCTGTCGTCTTATGCGGTGCAAATTTAAGTTTATTTTCGACACCCCACGCCAAAACATGGTTGAGAGCAGCATTGGCACATTCCTCCACCTCCAGTGCGGTATCTCCGTCAAAGACTAATAGGACATCGTCCGCAAACGCCTGGATGTAACTGCCCCTATTTTCTGCTGCTTTAAGGAGGGGGTCCAGCAGAAGGTTCCATAAGATAGGGCCCCCAATAGAGCCTTGGACACAGCCCTTGTTAGTGCTTTTGCCATATACCTCCCCACCGTACCTGATCGATACCTTCCGATTTTCGAGGTAGCTGTCCATGACCCGCCTAAGGTTTATTGGGCACTTTTCCTCTGCCAGACGGACTCTTATAGCTGGCCACCAAGCACTATCAAATGCTCCCTCTATATCCAGAGATACAAGCGTGACTATTTTTTTCTGGGCTAGTTTTTTGTAAATATGCTGCATGAGAGCATAGAGGGAGTCTTCAGTGCTTTTTTGTGGCATGAACCCGTACTGGCAGGTACTCATCCTTGGTAATAGGTGGAACTTTAGGCGAGCCACCAGCATCTTCTCGAAAATTTTACCTAATATAGGCAGCAGTCCAATCGGCCTATACGATTTGGGAGTGGAGTAGTTCTCTTTTCCAGGCTTCTTAAGTATCACGACTGTTGCTTCCTTCCAGGCTGTGGGGAAGTGATTGTGTTCTAGGCACTTATTTATCAGTTTTAAAAATATCTCCGGGTCGTTACCCACGGCATGACAACAAATGTCGGCAGTAAAGCCGTCTGAACCCGGTGCCTTCTTTGGGTTGAAGGACTCCATCGAATTCTTCAATTCTGCCATCGTAAACGGTGGGTCGCAAGGATCAGCTTGCTCGCCAGAGTTTACCATTTTGGCTTTAATTCGAATGGAGCGGTGATGTGCGTTATCATATTCTATGGTGTCTTCTGGATAAAATGTTTCCGCTAAAAACTTCACGGAGCCTTTCGCGTCCAGCACATCACCGTTCCTTTCCAGTGGCAGGTCTTCCTCCCTGCGCTGTGTCCTACCAATCACTCTATAAATTCCCTCCCAAACCCCCTCCCTATCCTGTTTCCCACAGAATTCCTTCCAACTCTCGGTCTGAGCTTTGGCCGCTTCTAATTCATACTCTTCTTTCTTTTTTAGGTACTCTTCTATGACCTTCGACCTCCGGATTTGGGCGGCACAGCGGATCCTGCGCTTCCTGGTAGCGACGGTTTTCTTCATATCTTCGAGTCTCTCGGACCACCACGGCAAGTTTAGTTCCTCCTGGACTTTTTTAGTGGGTATGGTTTCCTGACATGCTTTAGTTATTGCTTTTGTTAAGTTTATTGTCAGTGTATCAATCTGTTCTATATTTCTAATATTTTCAATTTCTACTGTTGTGAAGTTATATTCTATTTTAAATTGACCAAGCTTCGCATGAAAATTGGACCAATTTGCTTTCTTAGTGTTGAATTTCCTGGTGGTTCTCTCTACTTTAGTACCTTTGGATTTTTCCAGGAGAATCTTAAACATAATGCCGTTGTGGTCCGAGCTCGTGAGACCTTCGTCTACCCTCCAGTCGTCTATCAGGCTCAAGATGTCGTTTGAGCAGGCTGTAACGTCCACGTAGCTGCTGTAACGTTTCCCTCCTCGGATAGTGTCGAAGGTCGGAATTTCCCCGCGGTTCAGGATGTTCATGTTGAGCTCGCCGAGAGTTCCTACCATATCGTCCCCCCTGTGGTCGACAATTGGGCTGCCCCACCACATGCTCTTTGCATTGGCGTCCCCTCCAATTATAAGTTTTTCGGAACCGACTGCGAACCCTATTTGTCTCAGATGATCCAAATAGGGCTCGATAGGCTGGTCTGGCTCGAAGTAAAAGGAGACAAGCGTGATTTCCCAGGCACTGGTCTGGATTCCCACCACTGCGATGTTATTTGTGGTGAGTTTTGGGTACTGCTTGACTGTGAGGTCACTGTTAAAGACAGCTATTGCTGCTTTGACAGTCCCATCTCCTGTGCCAGTGCTCTGGAAAACCCTAACGCCCCTGTGACTCCTCATTACTTTAGCTCCGGCTACGTACGGTTCCTGAATGAGCGCCACCGCTATTCCGCGCTTCGTTGCTTCTGTTAGAAGCTCATTTGTGGCTAGCTTCTTTCGTTGGAGGTTTGCCTGTACTAGTCCATAATAGATGTTTTTTGGTGAGGTGCCCTTAACAATACGCAACTGTTGATCTGGCCACGTCATCCCATTTTATACGTACTGGGCATTCATGGCTAAATGCGTTATGTGGTGTGCCATGTTCAATTTTGGCTTTCGTACAGTTTCGGCAGGCAGGTGGTGAACCCGAGAGCCAGTCCGGACACTCTGGTCTCATATGCGGACCGCCACAGTGACTACACAGGTCTGCAGGTTCCTTACAGAACCGCTTTCCGTGACCAAAGCCCAGGCACCGAGTGCATTGGACCAGCGGGGTCTGGTCTTCGACCCTGATGCGCTGAAGATCGATGTGAACGGTCCCAATCTCCAGTGCCCGTCGCCAGATGGTGGGCGAAACGCTGATAATGACGTGGCCAGTATGTGGGTTCCGAGTTCGTCTCCTGTATTTGATCTCCACTCTGTTTTCCCCATCCCCGAGGCCGTCAAAAACACCCTGGTTCTGATTCCTTAACGCCTTCAGGACGTCGTCGTCAGAATTGACTACTAGGACGCTCTTTAGGATCAGAAGCGGGTCCTTGTTCTTCACTTCCTCGACTATGAGGTCAACTCCTTCTTTTTGGAGTCGATCTTTGATCCTGCTCCTTTCTTCTCTGGTTTCTAACCCTATTATTACTTTCCTATCCTTGGCTTTCCTCACCTTTTCTACTTTGATCCACCCTTCTTTAGCATCCACTGCTTTTCGTACTCTATTGAGGACTTCGTCGCCTGTCTCCGTTTCATTTCTGGACGTGACCACCACCGAGTGCAAGGTACTGCACTTTGGCAGCAACCTTACACCCTGAGTTGCGGCGACGCTCGCGTATGTATTTCCCTTCATCAGGGATTCTCGTTGCTGGTCAATGGTATCCTTAAGCTCCTCTATTTTCTTATTGCTCTCTACCAGGAGCCTTGTGTGTTCTTCTAATGTATGTATTATTTTCATACCTGTGTCAGTGTTTTCGGGAGAAGTTGTTATTTTTTCGGCTGTCTTTGGCACTGCCGCTACAGCCCCCTCCCTGGTCATTCTGTGTTTTAACACACCTAGCTCTGATTCGAGTTCCTTAACGATCTGATACAATCGTTCCGTGGCTTCGGTGATACTGGCCTTTATCTCAGTTTTTAGGTTTCTGGAGCTGCTTAGATTTAGTTTTGCCTTCATGAGACAGGCTTTAGCCTCCGCCGTTCGGTCTGCGTATTTAATTTTGGGCGGCGATTTTGTTTCGACGGACTTGGCCTTAGTTGCAGTTGTACTCTCCTGTGTCAAAGTCAGCTTTATTTTAGATTTTACAGGGCCAGCCTGTGACGTCTTTCCAGTTGAAGTGGGGGTGAGGCTGCAATTTGCAGCTTCCCCTTCGTCTATGCTGCGTGTAACATTTAAGGAAGAGGCTGCTACTGGCTTAGATGGTGACTTTTTATCGTCGGCCGTCTTTATCGGTGACCTGAGCATGTTGGAGTATGCGTCAAACGTATGATCGTCAATAGGGACGACTAAATAATTAAAATATTATAAGGTAATAAAATATACGAAATAAAACCGCACAAGCAAAACGTCAAGTGGGTCAAACACCCAAAGGTCAATTTATGCTTTAAGAAGTAAAAGTCTTAAAGATCACTAAAATTATAAAATAAAATAAAACTACTATTTTATAGAGTCTTGCTCTGTCAATTTTTACAACTAATTATTACCGCAGTCTATTGTCAGGGACCCTAAGCGGTCTCCCACCAAGTAAAATTCTGCTCAAAATTAAAATAAAATAAAATTTAACAATAAAAATTTTTCGGCTCTATGTAGAGTCGATCTCTACTCACCAGGAGACAGGCCTTGCCGAGTCCTTTCCGATGAGCCCAAACACGGCCACTCTAGCCCCGAGGACTCCCGAGATATCGCTATCCAAGTTTACGGTTGCCAATCCAAGATGGCGCCCACAAACTGGTTAACTGCGGTTATCTCTGGCGCCGTTAGTCCGAATACCACCGTGCTTGGACTCCCCTGACTAGGCTCGACTCGACCTATCCTCCTGTATAGTTTTCAGGCCGAAGAAATTCGGATCCTGAAAGCTGCTGAAAATTTGCTCACCAGGTAAAGAAAGGCCTCCCAATGTCCCCAGAAGAAACCCGAGCGCTCTACGACCCCCGGTTCGGGAGCTATCCAAGTCCAAAGTTCGTATGACAGTTAAAGAACTGTCAAAGTCAAAATCAAAACAGGGCCAGCCTCCGCCCCGATGGTCGCAGATCGGCCGTGTTTGGACTTTTCTGGCTTGGCTCCTCCCACTCTATCGCGCAAAAAGGTCTCCAGAGACCCGAAATCCCTCGGCTCAAAAACGCTTAAAACCTAGTTTATAGGGTGGTGACTATCGTCCCAATAGCAGCTAAGAAAACTGCAGTTTCCTACAACGACAGAGTCCAGAGATATGCAGGGTGAAAGTTTTCCAAGATGGCGTCCAAAATGGCGCCTATTTTTATAACTTTGGCTCCTGTTGACCGAAACCAGCCGAGTTTGGGCTCTTTGGATTGGGCTTGAAGAGCCCAAGCCAGATTTTATAAAAATAACCCCGGAAAACTTACCCCCAATTTATCCGAGCCAAAAAACAATCAAAATTTGGCTAAAAAAGACACAGTACAAAATATTACGGACTAAAAGTGTGTTATTCTTAAAATTATTACTAAAATTAACTTAAGCTATTTTTAAAAAGTGGTGCCTGAGACATTAACCCCCTATTTGACACCCCTCGTGTCAACCCTTAAATTTCAAAAAATTCTAACTAATAAACTAAAATAGGAAATTTGCTGAAATTTTGCAATTATGTAAAGAATATTAGAGCCTTTTAGATAAGCTAATAAAAATATGGGGTTATCGCGAGAAATAATTAATTAAAGATTTTTAAAAATTTTGAAATTTTTTGAAATTTAATATCTCAGAAACCACTGAACCTTTTTCTTGGCTTGAAACGCCGTGTTTCTTCTCTTGCAGTCTTGCTTCGAGGTTGCTCGGTGATATCGGCCGCACTCAGCTGGATCAGGTACCACGTGGCCACGTGGTAAGAGGTTTTTCCCAATTTACTTCGAGCGCGTGGCCCGGAAAAATCGGGACGTAGCTTCAAATGGTGGGCCTCAATGAGGCGCTTCGTTTGACGCCAAAAAATAGTGGTGTCAACGCGCTAGATCTTGCAGCGTTTCAAGTTTTATGTTGAGAAATTTCACAAATTTCACTTTTTCATGTTTTTTCACACTTTTTCAAGCACTTTTCGTCACACACTTTTCACCAATCGGTAGGCCGTATTTTTCCGCACAATTTGGTGGTAAACACGATGTAAATCGGTTAAAAAATACCACTTTAAAGAATTTTTAAAGATTTTTCACAAAAAATTTTTGCGCGGAACAGACTTTGGCACGTGTTGTCGTCGCGGGGGTGACCGCGGTAACTGGGTTAGGTTAGGTTAGGTTAGGTTAGGTTAGGTTAGGTTAGGTTAGGTTAGGTTAGGTTAGGTTAGGTTAGGTTAGGTTAGGTTAGGTTAGGTTAGGTTAGGTTAGGTTAGGTTAGGTTAGGTTAGGTTAGGTTAGGTTAGGTTAGGTTAGGTTAGGTTAGGTTAGGTTTTTTTTTTTTTTTTTTTTTTTTTTTTTTTTTTTTTTTTTTTTTTTTTTGCTTTTCCCCGTTCATGGGAACAACGGGATCTTTTTAGTCTAATTTTCTCATTCATTCTAGTTCTATCGTTTATTCCTCTCGTACTTTCATGCTACATACTTGGTCTTTCTTGTATACATCCTTTCATTCAGAGCCGGGTGGGATTCCCGCTATTCTATTCTAATTTTCTTTGTTGTGTTTCTTTATTTAGGTAATTAAAAATGCAAAGACTTTGTTTAAAGACATTGTCGGGTTAGGTTAGGTTAGGTTAGGTTAGGTTAGGTTAGGTTAGGTTAGGTTAGGTTAGGTTAGGTTAGGTTAGGTTAGGTTAGGTTAGGTTAGGTTAGGTTAGGTTAGGTTAGGTTAGGTTAGGTTAGGTTAGGTTAGGTTAGGTTAGGTTAGGTTAGGTTAGGTTAGGTTAGGTTAGGTTAGGTTAGGTTAGGTTAGGTTAGGTTAGGTTAGGTTAGGTTAGGTTAGGTTAGGTTTTTTTTTTTTTTTTTTTTTTTTTTTTTTTTTTTTTTTTTTTTTTCTTTTCTCGTGTCCTCTGACATTGGTCATCAGAGACCTTTTCTATGCTATACTTTACGTTCATTCCAGTTCTCGCTTTTATGCCTCTCGTACTTTCATTCCTCATACTTGATCTTTCTATCATACATTCGCCTTTCTCTATTAAGGGTGGGACGCCCTTCTACTTATCCCTATTCTGTACTATTTCTCTCTTTATTTTATTCTTTTGGGTAAACACAGACACGATTATCTTTATTTTCGTTTTACAATGTTTCTTATTCTATCTTATTTATTAATATTACAATATTTTGTTACATCGTTCTTATTCTATCTTATCTATTTGACAACCATCTTATATTTAATTACAATAATTCTTATTCTATCTTACATATTTATTACGAGTTTTACAGCCGTCTTATATCTAGTAACATAATTACTTTAATAACGTTTATTCTATAACTTTACATTTTTAACACTACATTTTTATAACTGGTTTTCGAGACTACATTTTCACAGCTTAAATTATGATTGACAACTAATATTTAAATCTCTATGTTCATGATGATTACTTTTTATGTATTCTAGTAATACATAATAGTATATCTTTTTTCCTAAGCTTTATTATTTTTAATTACTTTGCCAGCTATTTCCTCGCAGTAAACTAAAAACCTTTTCCTTAATTTTGAATTCCCCATTATTGACGGTAAGTTTTCTATTTTTATTTCCACGTCTATTTCGGTCTCGAGGTCATATTTTAGTAACGCGAATATAGGGCACTCTGTTAGCACGTGTGGGACGCTCTCATTTTTAGATGGGTCACAGGGACATGCCGGGCTCTCCTTGCACTTGAAGCGATTCAAGTACTCGGAGAACCCGCCATGCCCTGTAAGCACTTGTACTATGATTGGATTGAGGACAATTTTTCGGACTATGTGGTAGGCTGCAATTGCGTCAGGGAGAAAAATTTTTGTAGTGGCGGCCGTTTCGCCCGATCCGTATCTCGCGCTCCATTCATCAAGCGACTCCGCTCGGATTTGTCGCTTGATGAATGAAGCCGGACACAGGTCGTAGTGGGGTTTTAGTTTACTGCCTATTGCTGCCTCTTTCGCCAACACGTCTGCCCTCTCGTTCCCCTCCATTCCCGCATGTGCCTTAATCCAGAACAGTTGAAGGGATTTTCCGCAAAGTTTCAATGCCTGGATGTTCTTTTGCGTTTTAAATGCTAAGGGATGGAGAGAGACGCCCCCGGTGACGGTTTCCAGGGCTGATCTAGAGTCGCAGTAGATCTCGACAGCGGCTGAGGGATGTTTTAAGGCCAGCTCCGAGGCCTTATGCAGAGCAAGTAGTTCAGCTTGATAAACGGTGCAGAAATGGTCCAGTTTGAACTTTTGGGATTTGGTTTCCACCCCATTTTCCCACAGGCTCAGTGCTGCACCGACTTTTCCCTGGATTTTGCTTCCGTCGGTGAAGATTTTTGGGATTGTGGGTTCTTGCTGGTCCATCTCTGCATCGTTCACCACGCACTTGAACTGAATGCCAACTTGACTGGCTGGGTGTGGTAGTTCCGTGTAAGGAATTTGCATTTCGATGTCTCGGTCTCCTGTCACTCTCCGTGAGTATCCTCTTTTCTCTTCATAAAATAAGGCTGCTTCTCGGATCCTAAGGTCCAGAGGAAGCAAACCGGAGAGTAACAGAGCCGAGTTCAATGATGTTGTCCTGTATGCCTTCACTATCTTCTGCACAAAGCCCCGCTGAACGGTGTCTAGCTGCTTTCGCATCCCCTTTTTGTTTGTAGCCGGTGCCCAAGCACTGGCAGCATACATAATTACCGGCTCCACCACTGCGGTGTATATGGTCCTGATTATTTCGGGCTTCAGACCCCAGCTGATTTTTGCGGCTCTTGAAAGCTGTTTATATAAGTTTAACGCCTTCCTCGTGACGTTCGAGGCGTGGGCGTTAAACGTCAGCTTATCATCAACCGTAAGCCCCAGTATCTTGATTTCCCGAGACAGGGCAATGTCCTCACCACCCATGCGCAGAAGTGGTGAATCGTATTTCAGCTTGTTTGTGACCACCATAGCTTTCGTTTTGTGGGGTGCAAATTTAAGTTTGTTTCCAATTCCCCACTTCTGGACATGAGCGAGACTTGCATTGGCCTGTCTCTGGACATCAAGCGCTGTTTCTCCCGAAAAAATCAGAACCACATCATCCGCGAATGCCTGGCAATAATCGCCTCGTTGTTCCAGTTCTTTGAGCAGGGGATCCAGGAGTAGGTTCCAGAACGTGGGCCCACCTATGGAGCCTTGTACGCAGCCTTTCGACGTTCCTTGTGCGAACTCTGCTCCTGCATACCGCACCCTTACCCTCCTGCCCAGTAGATAGCTATCTACCAGGCGTCTCAGGTTTATCGGGCATGGTGTCTCTGCCAGTTGGCATTTTATGGCTGGCCACCAAGCATTATCGAAGGCTCCCTCTATGTCCAATGATATGACGACGATGATCTTCTTCTCTTTCAGTCGGTCTCGTATCTGTTTTATCAGGTCATAGAGGGAGTCTTCGGTGCTGCGCTGTGGCATGAAACCATACTGGCACCTGCTAACTTTTGGCGATATATGCCATCTAATGCGACGCATCATCATTTTTTCCAGGATTTTCCCCAGTACAGGCAATAGCCCAATCGGCCTGTACGATTTGGGGTGCGCATAGTCGTCCTTTCCTGGTTTCCTAAGGACCACGACTACTGCCTCTTTCCAGATGGTCGGAAAGTGGTACAGAGAGAGACATCTGTTTAGCACTGCTAGGAACAGTTGCGGGTTATGGGTAATAGCCGCCCTGCATATATCCGCTGTTAGACCGTCAATACCCGGTGCTTTTTTGGGGTTAAAACTAGATGCGGACCACTTAAGTTCCTCCACTGTGAATGGAGGATCGAATGTTTCACCATTCGTGTTATCATTCACTTCATTCGCCAGCACACGTATCCTACTGTGGTCCGCATTGTCATCTTGTATTTTATCCTCAGGATAAAATGTCTTCGCAAGCATCCGGGCCGACTCCTTACTGCTGAGTACGTGGTTGCCTTGTAACAGCGGTATGTCTTCCTGCCTACTGGCAGTGCGACTTATTACCCTATAAATACTGTCCCACATAGTCTCTCTTTCCTGCCTTCCACAAAACTCCTTCCAACTGGATGTCAGTGTGCTCTCCATTTTTTGTTTGAGCTCCTCTTTGGCTGTGAGATACGAGGCTAGGACCCATGCTCTTCTTCTCGGTGCGGCACCGGGAATTCTCCTCTTACGCCTTTTGACTTCCTCCTTCAACCGAGTCAACTCCTCGGTCCACCAAGGCAATCCTGTCTGATTTCTTTTTCTTACTACCGGTATGGTTTCTTCGCATGCCTTCTCTATTGCTGCGGTGTATCTTTCTGTTATCTTGTCCAAATCTTCTGTCGTTAATATTTTATCTATTTCTAATTGATTTATTTTCTGTTGTTCCCAAATTTCGTCTAGTTTCCCATAAAATTGTCCCCATTTTGCCTTCCTAGTATTGTATTTTCTAGTGGTTCTTATTATGTCCATACCTACTGATTTTTCTAGTTTTAATTCAAACAGGATTGCCCTGTGGTCCGAAGTGGTGACGTCCCCGGATAGTCTCCAGTTTGCCACACTTCGAAGCATGTCTTCTGTGCAGGTCGTTATGTCCACGCAGCTGCAGTATCTTTGGTTACCCCTGATGACGTCGAAGGTAGGGATCGTTCCCATGTTCAGGATGTGGAGTCCTAGTTCATCAAGGGCACCTGCTAGATCCTCGCCCCTGTGGTCCGCCTCTCGACTTCCCCACCACGTGTTCCAAGCGTTTACATCCCCCCCCAGTATCACGTCGCGAACTCCTATCCCCTCCATGATCTTCTTTAGATGGCCCAAGTCTGGCTCGATAGGCTGTCCACCATCCAGGTACACCGACACCACACCTATTTCCCAGGCTCCAGTCCTCAGTTTTGCAACTGCAAAGTTTTCTGTGGTGAGCGTCGGGCATTGTGTGAGGTTAATGGTGTCGTCGAACAGTACAATGGCCGCTTTGTTAACCTTCTCGGTCTTCCTGGCACATTGTACTACTCGTGTACCGGGATGGTTCTTCATTTTTCCGATCCCACCTATGTATGGCTCTTGGACCATCGCAAACGCCAACTTTCTCTTTTCTGCTTCCATTATGAGCTCAGCTGTGGCCAGTTTGCTCTTTTGGAGGTTTGCCTGTACGACGCGATACTGGTGAGGTCTGACTTCGTTGTTTATTACGCTTCCACCCGGGACCACCTTAGCAGTACGCCACCGACAGCCGCGCCAATCCGTCCCACTTGAGACGAGTTGGACACTCGCTGTCGAAGGCGTTATGCTCGGTCCTCCCTATCTTTGCGGAAACGCAGTTCCGGCACTTTGGTGGCTCCGCGGCTAACCGTGAGGGGCAATCTACCCTCATGTGGGGGTCCCCACAGTGTGTGCATAAGTCGGCGGGTTCTGTGCACAACTTACGGCTGTGGCCGAATCGCAAGCAGCGGGTGCACTGAATCAGTGGTGACTGGTCAAACACCCGCACCCGCTGCAAGTCGATGTGAACTCGACCTACGTGCGTCAGCCTTTGCCACACAGCGGGTGACACCTGCAGGATGACGTGGCACATGTGAGGGTTCCTCGTCCTGCGACGGTACTTAACCCCCATCCTCACGTCATCCGCTGGTACGTCCCCGATCAAGTGACTGTTTTGGCGTTTTAATGCCTCAACTAATTCCTCGTCTGAATGACACGAGAGGACATCCTTGGCGATGATGAGAGGATCTTTGTTTTTTACCTCCTCCACAGTTAGATTCCCGGCCTTTATGATCCTCTCGGTCACCTTTGTTAGCTCCTCCCTCGTCCTAAAGCCGACCACTACCTTTTGGTCCCTCGCTTTTCGCACCCTCTCCACCCTGGTCCCTTCGTTCCTGGCATCTACCGCCGTCCTCAGTTTTTCAAGAACCTCTTCCCCGGTGTCTTTGTCATCGACCGATGACACAACCACCGAGTGAAGAGGCTCCTGGAAAGTCCGCTTCGGGATGGCTGCCATCTCCGCGAACGAGGGTCCCTGTCCTGCGACAAAGCGAGGCACCTGTTGCAGGTGCTCCGACAGCGCCCGTGTGTGCAGCTGGCAATCTTCCAGCGCCTTATTGTGCTGTTGCAAGTTTTCCAATAGTTGCTTCATGAGCGCTGTCGGTTCAGCTGATGTCGGCATGGGATCCACACGAACCTTTTCAGGCTCAGCTGTCTCTCTGGGTATTTTTGCCCTCTCCAACTCTCCCTCCCTGACTAGGTGATAAAGTCTCTCGACAGCTTTGGTGATCCCCTCTTTAATCTCCTTTTTTAAGTTTCTGGAGCTTTCCAATTGGAACTTGGCCTTGGAGAGGCACGCCTTTGCCTCCGTGGTTCTGTTTATGTACTGTGTAGGTAGTACTTCTCGAGGCGGGCTCTCCAAGGCCTTTCCTGGCATCTCGTACGTGTCCGACCTTACCCGTTGGGTGACCAATATTTTGGGTTTCAGTTTGGGGGAGGTGGGCTCAACTGTCTTTTTGGGGGGGGTTTTCACGGGTACTTTTATAGGTGATGTTGTGGTCTTTTGGAGTTGCCCCGATTTTGGTATCTCCGTTTCACATTCCCCAATACTGCGCCTCACTGAGGTGCCAGCCGGTGCTAGGCCTGCCTGCTCTACGCCCGAACTCCCCTCCGCAGCCTTCGGCTTGCTGGGGGTCCTCGATACAAACATATTATTTAAGTCCTGTCAGAGGACACTTCAATAACAATAACAATAGTCAGATCCCTGTAAAGGGGGGATCTAGATTTAGGGTATAAATAAGATGAAAAGATTTTAAGTCCTAAGATTAGACCTTGTCTCGTCAATAGACTGGGAATCAAAATAAGGTAAAAGTGTATAAAAGGTAAACTGTAAATATGCTTAAGATTATAAAAGAAAATCTTCAGCGAGTCTAAAACTCTATATAGAGTTTGTCACGGTTAGTTATTCGTTCAAAAGAACGGGTCTTGTGTCAGGGAGTCTTCAGGAGCCGTTCCGTGTCGAATTTAATGAAAAATAAAGTCAAAAAAAAATTTTGACTCTACGTAGAGTCAATGTCTATACTCCGCCGTACAGGTCTCCCCGAGCCCTAACCAATGAACCCAAACTCGACCACTCTAGCTCGAATGGTTCCGGAGATAACCAGGTCCAAAGTTCTGGTTGCCGAACAAAGTTGACTTCCAGATTCCGGTTACTTGTGGTTCTCTCCGCAACCACTCGTCCGAATACCACCGTGTTCGGGCTTCTCTGACTGGGCTCAACAAGACCTATCCCGCGGAACAATTTTCAGGCTGAAAATTTTACTTCTCCTGAAAACTCCTGAAAACACGCTAGTCGGGTAGGGACTGGTCAGCCGACGTCCCTAAAGAAAACCCGAACCTTCTACGACCCCCGGTTCGGGAGCTATCCCGGCCTCAAATTTGATTTGACACTTTAAGAGCTGTCAAAGTCAGTTTTCAACCAGGTATAGCTTCCGCCCCACTGATCGCAGAAACACCGAGTTTGGGCTTATCTGACTTAGCCCGTCCTGCTCCGACGCGCAAAACGGTTTCCAGGTTCCTGAAAATTTTCAGCACCAAAAGGACTGAAACCTACTGGGTCAGACAGAGGATGTCTCCGCAAACACCCCTGTGAAAACCGCGACCTCCCACGACCACCGAGTCCAGAGCTACGGTAGGCCAAAGTTTTTCAAGATGGCCGCCCAACTGTCAAAAGCCAACTTTATAGGGCTGTATCTCCGAAGCCGTTTGCCGGAGAAAGTCGCGGTTTCGAGTATAGTATCTGGCTCAACCTCCCCAGAGCACTGACACCAGTTTCAGGGCTCAAAATTTTCAGGTCCTGAAAACGCCTGAAAATGTATACAAATTTTTCCTTCGTAAAAACTGCTGGTATTTGTGGAAACCCGGGTCTTTTGCGTCCAATAGCTCTGGAGATATTCGCAGTTGAATGTTGCAACCTAAAAAACCAAGATGGCTGAAAAAGTCTATTTCGTTTGTTTCCAGAGCTATTGGGGGCAAATTTGGGCTTAAACAGGTCGCAATCGTTGTTCTAAAACTAATCCCGTGGTCAAAATAATTTTAAAACTATTTATTTAGAATAAATTTAGAAAAAACACTAAAAAATGTATAGCTTTGGCACCTTGATACAGAATTTTTTTTTGAAAAAATGTGATAATTACAATAAAATGGAGTTCTTTAAGAAAGCAAACTAAAATTTTTAATTTTGTTAATTTTAAGCATAAAATTTTCAGGAAAACCAGAAAAAACATAAACTCTTAATTTTCTACCATAAAAAATACTCTTAAAAATCTAAACTTACACTAAATCTGATCTTCTAACGAGCGCGCAGCAGGATCCGCTTGAAAAAGTTGGGGTCCTGCCTGAAGAATTTTCAGTACAGCAGTTCAAAGTCTGGATCTTCTAATTTAATTTTTTCCTTTTCAGGACGAGATAAAATTCCGTTTGAAGCGTCGTTGGTGTTTTACGGAGGTCTTCTATCCGCACTCAAATTTGCAGCCTTCAGTGACTTCCGGTTTGGAAAGCACGTGGTAGGATTTTGAGGTTATTTTGGTAGTTTTCCTCAATTTTCTTTGGAATGCGCTGTTAGAATTTTCCCAGCGATGTGTCAGTCTTCACGTCTTGGCCAGCCTCGCAATTTGACGGTGCAAAAAATATGGGTTCCTGATCTTATTCCGG